>CM060901.1:1107367133-1117367133 GCA_030737815.1 Allium fistulosum
GAGGGTAAAACGACCCGAAATCCCAAGAGCTAATCCAAAATCACCTACTCGATTGACAGGCATAGCTTTTGTAGCTGCTTTATCTGCCTGAAGTTGTGTGAACCAGAAATGAATTAACAAATATGAAGCAAGACCTACTCCCTCCCATCCCAGGAATAATTGCAGAGAGTTATCTCCAGTCACCAACATTGGCATAAAAAAAGTAGGAATGGATAAATAACACATAAATCGAGGGCAATGCGGATCCTCAGACATATATGAAATTGAATAAAGATCGACCAAGCTACTTATGGATGTAACCACAATTAACATCACTACGGTCGGGCTATCGAACACAGAGTCAGAAGTGAATTACGAGTCGGACCAATCCGCGAATCGAGCGAGCTCCCCTTGCAATGATGTGGTGGTGAACCTCTCATTCGTCTTCAGTGCTCTCCGAACCGTGCGGGAAGGTTTCCCATCACACGGCTCACCAACTTGATCTTCCGCGGGAACCGTATGTCCGAACAGGCCTGGAAAAACGGGGCTATTAGTCATGCTCGCTTTCTTGCCACTCAAGTGTACGGCAGATGCCGTGCTTAGGCCCCTTACTTCCCTTCCCTAATCAAAGAGTCCACCGCCTACCTGCCCGGGTATAGGTATGGCGTGCAGGCGCCGTGGATTTTAGGCAGGAAGCTACCGAAGCGAAGAAAAGGCGGGATCAAGAAAAGAAAGGGGGGGGGTACTACGAGCCCTCTGCCCCAAGCATCTAACCAGCTCGCGTGGTTCACCGGTTCCACCGACGTCACCCTTAGATAGAGTCATTCAGTCGATACAGAGGTGCGCTTAAAGTGGGGAGTGTGCTGTCTCGGCTGTGCCCTTCCCCATAAGGCCCCCGGTATATTAATTGCAGGGCATAAGCGCCCTCTTGCTACCCATATGCAAGGCGCCGTCTTAGCCTTCCCTGACCAGGATCGCTCCCACACCTGTAGCGTTCGGCCTCCTCAACTATGTATCGATCGAAAGGCAGGAGCTTTTAAGCCAGGGAGTTGTTACGTCCAGTATGTCCCCCTCGATTCCCGACATGCTATGATACCCCGGGGGTGGGTAGGAGCGAGTCGAGTCCGTATCGCCGTGGAGCAACTGCAGCGTCCGGATATGATCTATCTACTCGGCAATTCATCCGGTGACTTCACGGTCACCAAAGAAGCCCCAAGAAGCATCAAACATTTCCGATGAGATCCATGGAGCTATTCTGAGATAGCAAGCACTAGCTCCTGGTGCGACTTCATAAAAAGCAATCATTGATAAGATTGAAGAAAATGAAACGCACGTGGTGGTCATTATAGCGGTTCCTTCTGATCCTAGAAAACGTCCGAAAAAACCGGCTACGGAACTACCGAGCAGAGGCAAAAAGACAATAAGTAGATACATAAGATCGAGTGTATTCATAAAACCAAAAAAAAGACAATGAAAGAGCGGCCTGTCATTGATCGGCCATGAAGAGATCCCCGTAGAGATGCCTGCCCGGCCAACCAGGTACCTCGGGATGTGTTGTCATATCACGGGAGAGGGGATAATCATGCTGCCCCGTTTCGAGTTATACCTTTTGGGAGTTCTAAGCAACAAACCCAACAGACAGGGGATGAAGCTAACTCAACCAATCTGTATGCCTTGGCCCTTATTTACTCTTGGTCACCTCGTTCAAAAAGAGAATAGTCGTAACCAATAGTGAATGAGACGGTTGGCTGGGATACCAAATCAAGATTGGGCATGTGTTAAGTCGTATCCACCTTAATGTACACGGAGAATGTAAAAAGAGGGCATCCACAAGTCCAACGGTCAAGAGATGGATTATTGGTCAGGTACAAGATTTGGCACAAATTCTTTGAAAGATCCCAGATTAGACCTGACAAAGAAGAAGGGGTGAATTGGACGTTCCATCAGCCCCCAGTATATTAATGGCCAATTCGTTTCAAAAATATTATCAATAGCTTATTCATTCCTTTTTCCTGCAGTTCCTCTTCCATTCTAGGTTGTTTACAGGCTATTATTATCCACGAGACGTAAAAAGGAGACGGCTAATTGCATTTGCCGGGGATGAGGTTGCCTAACATACGATCAGTCAACGTATTTACGCTGTGGCCAGAAGCAGGAGCGATAGTTCAACGGCGCACGATACTTGTTTATTTAGTTGCTATAGATAAGGTGACGAGGTTGTGGAATTACAAAGGATGAAACCTTAGTAGCGAGGGAGAGGTTGAGTAAGTAGCTTACGCAGAGGAAAGTAAAATTTTTCATAGCGGCCTGACCATATCTCTTGGGCGGATTCATTGAAACTCTTGCCTAAGTATATTAATTGGGGCGAGGGGACCGATCCAAACTATTAATTGCGGAATGTGATAAAAGCACAGCTGTCATGAGTCGATCTATGAGTGAAATGAGTAGACAAGGGGGGTTTTCCAAAAGGTATAAAGGAGAGGTATACCTAGATTGGGGGTTCGGTTTTGACATAAAAAGTAAAATTGACAATTGCATATTTTATACACCTGTTTGTTGGCTAAGTTCTTAGCTAAAAAAAATACTAGAAGGAGCCCAATGAATAACGAACGACCCCAATTAATATACTGGGCTATTGGTGAAGCCTATTACTCTTGGTACTACTATTGATTTCCCCTATTTGACGCAAGAGCAGACGGGTGGCTCTACGCACTCCTGTATACTGGACTTGGGTGAAAGAAAAAGAAATAGTAGCAATGGAACAAGGCTATCTATTCTATGCGATCTATTCTATATCTGGGCCATTAACCTCCGCTCTATCTATCCCAGTATAAACATTGTGGAATCCAAGAGTTCTATGCATAATAGAAGTTACCAAATGTAAAAGAAGAACTGGCGACGCGGGTCATTACAACCACTCCCCATAGTCGTGCTCTCTTAGATCTTTCACGGAATTCTTTATATCAATTTGGCACTCAAGTTGTTCATTTGACTTAGCACATTTCTCGTACAAATCGTGATTTTCTCACCGGGCTAAGCAATAAACTGTTGAACCGAGCGCTCTTGTTGTTTGATTGCCCTTATCGAGTACGGCTTACCTCTTCTTCGACTTTCTCTGGATTAGGTGAAAGGCATAGTGTTTGGGCGAATGCTCATCGTCCAGAGTAGTGAATTCTATATATGACCCCCGGGGTCATATGTGTAATAAATAACCTGCCCTCCCAAATTAATATACTAGCACCTCGTTTCTCTCCCTTTGGTAGAATAATACCTGTTGTTTCCTTTTCCTACGATTGCCCATCCAATCCAATAGTAGAAGACTTCGCTACCAAGACTATTGGAAGAGGCCTATTTTTCAAAAGATCGAAACACGTTTCCGATCCATGTCTCGTGCACCTAACGATTAGGTCTATGGGAAAGCAGTAAAACATCGGGAAATGAAACTCTGTCTATTCAATCTTGGGCCCCTGGATCAAATATCGCACGAAGCATAGGCTACGCTCCTTTGGTAATCGCTTACTAATCTTACTTATCACCCTCAAAATCAACATTTAGACAGATAACAGGTCTCAGATGTGAAATTCAAAAAATCAGCGTAGGGAATTGAGGCCAAGCGGTTTGAACACCGATTCTAGCTATATTTTTATGTACAAGTATTGGGGAAAGGCCAGAGTATATTAATTGGCGGCCTTTGTCTTGTCTGTTCACAATCGAACCAGTCAATGAGGCTCCATTTGTGGATTTCGTTCTTACCCGAATTATGCTTTACACTATCCATTACCAAACTAGCTATCAGAGGTTGGTGTTTTGTTCAATCGTCAGACAGCCCTAGCGTATATTTCATCCCACAACCGAGTCCCCTCTTTAGACCCTGCCACTAACAGCTCTTTTGATACCACTTGTTTAGACCAAGGAAGCGAAGAAGATTAAGAACTAGTGCTATCGTGCGCGAAACTGGGCATTGAACAGGTAGATGGGGAACCAAAGTGGGGGTATACTGACTAAACTGATACCGTTGCGGAGACTACAACCGAATAAGCAACTTCTCCCTTGTTGGGCCCAATTAATATACTAGGCCTCGCATATTGAAAAAATTCTTAACATCTGCTGGCGTAAACGAATACTAGAACTAAAAGTAGAAGCCTCTCATTTCTTATTCGAGAAGTCAGCCTTCATTTCCCACGGGGACCTTAAATTCGCTGCCCTAGCCCTTGAACGAGTGGTTTTGGGTAAACAAATAAGGAAGATTATTTGATCGGTGATATGGTATCATCGGGGGGTAAATGATAGATAAGACATGGGGACGAGGCGACCCAGTATCTTAATTAGAGGTCCAGTACACTTTGCCAGTATAAACATTCGGGGAGTATTAATAGGGAGTCTGGGTAAGCGAGAGTATTCTCAATATGCTTAACACACATAGTCGAGTGAACATCATTAGAAGCGTGCCAGAACGCCAGAAACACCATTGGGTTCGGTATGTGGGAAGAAATTAAGTCCGCTTATCACATTCGTCTAAGATTGAGGCATGATTCTGGATGAAGCTACCAATTGGGAAGTTACAGCGAACAACACTTAGGCACTAATTACTACGGCGCTCGGAATATCAGAGGTGAAATATGTTACGTGACAGGAATGCTATTTTCTTATAGTTGGTTTAAAACCGACGCAATTTATTTGCCACTAATGTCCTTCTTTTCTTTTCTTTTCTTTTCTTTTCTTTTCTTTTCTTTTCTTTTCTTTTCTTTATAGTATGCATTTCGTGTAGTGATATTTGAAGCAGGGAAGGCTAAATGCAGAACCAACAGTTCAGGTCTCCTCTATAGACTGATTGAAATAATTCAACCAGTATGACTGGAATTACTACTAGTTTGTATTCATTTGCTTTGTTCCACTACCGCTCTCGTCGAAATAATAAAGATTGCACATTCCCGGTTTTCTCACTTGTCTTGCCCAATTAATTAGTATGAGTATCCCCTGCTGTTTGGTAGGGGAATTGAAATCAATTATGCGCGCGATCTGCTATTGCCCAGTCTACTTAACCGCCCTCCCGTTGGTCGCCTATGTTTATACTGGTAATTAAGATACTGGGGTCGGACGAGGTGTGGACCCAATTAATATACTAGAGGTCGCCAATGTTTATATTGGCCAATTAATATACTGGGCTTGCCCTCCTGCTCCCTTCGGTCGCCTCACACAAAGAAAAGTCCGCCTAAGCACCCGCCTCCAACGTCCCATTCTGTCTGATTCCTAACAAACCCAGGGAAGAGATTTATTCGCTACGCACCTGTCTGCTTGCAATAGAGCAACAGAAAGCCTTTATACCCGAATTCATGGGGGGGGCCCAGCAACCTACTCACCGACGTCGGTAACCCTTAATACCTTTAGTCCTGTGCACTCTCTGTCCCATATGTTCGCATCACTGGAGCAACACAGAAACTCTTCTCATTCATTCTGTCCAATCTTTAAGCTACTAACGGAGGGGAGAGTCTCTTTCCACAGGTAGGTATTGTTCAATTGACAGAAATGGGGCTTACATCCTTGGCCTTCGGGTAGGGAAGTTCACTCTCAGTTTGGGGAAGAAGAACGCACCTAAGACCTAGGGGAGTATCCTTATCTAACCTAAGCCTAAGGAGCAGCTAAATCTATTATCAATCGCTCCCAATTAATATACTGGCGCACCTCACAACAAGCAAAAACTACGCTAGGGACAGGCAACCCAGCTACAAGGGAACGATCAACAACCATTTTAGGAAGCTAGACGGGATTCACTCTTAACAAGGGCTCCAGCAAGCTACAACTCCGCAGATCAAGCAGGAATCATAAGTCGACGTCAGGAAGAAGATCTTGATTACTTACAGGGCGAAGGAACTCATAGCTAAGAGGGGCGGACTTGGCAACCTACTTACAGACTCCGGCTAAGCAACCTACTTCCCAAGACTCCGGCCCTGCAACCGACTCCCCGACGCCGGTAACCCCTGAGATGTCCCAATCAGTAAATAAGGGAAGAGGAAGAGATGTATTTTACCTCATACGGCCTGCCTTAGACAACAGACTATGGTAATCATACCAGAATGAGGATAAACCTATTAAGACATCGAGTTATAAAAGTATTTTGATAAAGTATTATATAAAGGATATTTGATCATTTCTCTTTCTAAATAATTTAAAATGTTTAAAATATTGTTTATTTATATACTACATGGTTTAATAGTAAATTATTAGTGTTGTAAATATTTTAGAAGTTATTAATTAAATACAACATATTTAAAGAAAATGATTATTGATTTATTAATAATGTTGAAAGGTATCTTGAGATAAATTTATGAATTATGGATCTAATGTTTTCAATAGTTTCTTTGTAAATATAAGTAATGATATAAATAATTGTTTTCAAATAGTTTTCATATATTTATAAAGGTGTTATTTAAACATATAAATGGTATTTATAAGGGAAGTAAGAAATTTTACAAATGGGTTTTGTAAAGTTTTAAAGTATTAAAGATAATTGAACTGCAAATGATGTTTTCAAATGAATATTTCAAGTAAAATTTATATAGTTTTAAATTAATTGTTTATCCTGGTCTTTCAATCTATTTTTCTTTCTGGTTGTTTCTATTCTCCTACCTTCTCCCTTTCGAGGACGAAAATTTTTGAGTGGGGGAGAGTGTAACGACCCGAAAATTTTAATAGTTTTAAAAATATATTTAACTGGAAATATTGTGAAATTTTAATAACTGAATTTTGAAATAAAAATTTTATATTTGAAATACGTCTATTTAAATATAGCAAATGGTAAATTTTCACCTGATAATATGGAAGTTTATTTATAGTGTAATTTTATTTCAATTCAAATCAGTTAATATTTGATGATAATAAAATGTTTTCCAAACATAAATATTTTTCTATAGAAAATTTGTAAACCATCTTCTGAGTGAGACGTCATATTTCATTTCTTCAAATTTGGACTGCTATTGCTCCGTCTACCTTAATTCTGACGTTTTAGCAGCATTTTCAGTACCAATTATCGACTTTTGATAGGATGATCATACCATTGATATCTGTAGATTGTTTTGATCGTCTCGTCGTGCTGACCTCTGTGGTATATTTATTTCTGTATTTTGAGGTCCGGTACGCAACGGAAACAATAAACTGTTCGTTGTAACGGTACCATAAACTGTGACTTTACTATTTCCTTCGGTTTCAAATTTTGAAACGTGTTGTCCAATCAAGCCATTAATTGCTTTAAAGTCTCAGCTAAATCAGTGGGTGACCATTGCTACTACAATTGTTACTTTTGTAGTATATATTTATTAGTTGTTTCTTTTCTCTGACCGTTCGTTACCTTGCACTGTTTCGCTATATATTATATTTTTCCTATAACTCACATCTCCCTGACTTCATCTCATTCGTTCTCACCTCCTTTCCACATTTCTTCCTCTGCAAAGAATTTGCACAGTAAGTTTTATAATTTATTTTGCCTTCTTCCTCTTGCCTCTCCTCCCCTCTCCACTCAACACACCGGCCTCAGCCCACCTCCGACCTACCCTACCTCAGACCAACCCGCAGCGGCTCCGACACCTTGCTTCCCATCGCCTCCACTCCGCCCTGTTCCACCATAGCCCCACTGCACGAGCAGCCACCCTGCACGAGCAGCCACCATCCATTTTCCCCTGACCACAGCCTCGCCAAAGCCCCGTCGTTCCCACGTCCACGCGTGGCCAAGGCAGCACGCACTCCCTACGCGCAGCCCAAAACCCCTTCGCCTCTCTCTCGCCCCGACTTCATCTCCGATCCACTTCAAACCCGCCTTCTACACGACTGCCGAGACCACTCCTTTCTCCTCTTGCTTCTTACCTCTCCGCTGGCCTTCGTCAGCTACGCTTCCACCATGGCCGACCTTCGCCAGATCTTCCCTGCCTCATGCCGATCTCACGCAACCAACTTCTTCCACCCTCTTGGCCTCTGCCGTGCCGTTTTCTTCTCAGGTTATGTATATTTGTATTGTTTATATATATATATATGTATATATCGGTTATAATGTATATTTGGGTTTTGTTTTGTTTGTCTCATGATAGCTTTATATTGTTAAAACCAGCCACTGCAGCTACTTTATAAAAACTAATATATATAAAGATATTTCTATAACTTGATTTGTTTATATTTCATGTATTACGTTTATATTTCATTATACGTATGTGTTGGGAATGTTGATGTAAACATGGCTTTTAAAATTTTAAGGTATATAGATGTAAGTATTATATATATTTTTATTTTAAAGTTATATAAGTTTGTTTATATATTAGCATACTTGCTAAGTAATATATATATATTGTTATATATATATATATATGTTGATACTGTGGTTTAAATGTATGATATATATATATATGTTTGCCTATGTGAGTTTTATGAACGGATATATATATATAAGTTACTGTAAAATACATAGGTACAACATCTTGTATAAAGTGTATGTTATATATATATAGTTATAGTTATAGCCTATATGTTAGTTCTTGTGTGTCAGTATATAAGTTTTAGCATGGCAAATCATATATATATATATATATATATATGTAAAGTATGGAGTTTGAAATATAAGTTTATCTATGTTGTGTCTACCCAGCTTGCCATATGTAAATTTTATTATCTGTTTGGAAGTATATATACTAGTTCATATAAGTTTAGTATAAAAGTTGTTGGTATATATTTATACATATAAAGTTGTTTAAAAGGGTATAAGTTATTTGTATATTATAATAAATTGTTTGTATTGACTTTTATAATAAAAATTGATAATTGGCTTTTCCTCTAGAAATATATATATATATATATATATAATTTTAAGAATGAGTCTAAAATTTTATGATTATTTTAGAAAATAGATATATGGATATAATATATATTTTGTTTTAGTTATATTAGGATGATTCTGTTTCATTTCCATAAATTCCTAATTATCAGCTTCGTTTGTCGATTCAAGTTCAAATCTTGCCTTGTTATGATTTCGTGCCTGGATTCGTAACTCATTTCATCGTCAAATATCTCTAGGCTCGAAAGGTGAGGAATCACTCACGATTAACGTTCTTATATTTATTAAATTTGATGTCAATTGAAACGACAATTGAAATATACTACTAAATTGAACTGTTGATTATTTTAATTGTTATATATGCATTTATATGAAATTGTTCACCTGTGGGATATGACACCATATCCTGTTGTGTATATTATATTGTTATTGATGATATATGCCTGTTATGTTATTATCATATCTGTTATCACTCTACAAGTTCCCTGTTAGTATAGAATTCCCTATGGGTTGAAATGATACATACCCGAACGATCTGTAGAATAGGAGAAAATCGTTATGGGTTGAAATGATAAACCCAAGCATTTTCATTGAATTTAAATTGGGATTGCGGGTTGAAATGATATATACCCGTATATATTTAAATTACGGATTGAAATGATAAATATCTGTATCACTTGACCTTAGGATAGAAAATTTTATATACAGACACCGTTGGTCTATATATAAATATTTTAAAATGATTTCTATAGTCTTGAAAGAAAAATATATATATGGTTTTATTTAAATTTGAAATATTATGTATATGAATTAGTTTTAATATAAAATATATTTAATAATAAGCTTTAAATTTAGTAAAGTTTGATTTAAGTAAAATACAATATGTTTAAGTATTTATTTAAAATTATATTTAAAAATAAACTTTATAATGACTTCTATAAGTTAAGGTTGGAAAGACAAATTTGAATTTATTCAAAAGTGTATTTAATTAAGAATTTGTTTAATTAAATCGATTTAAAACTTATTGAATTTGAGGGTTTTATGATATGATTTTATAACTTGATTTTGATTTAAAGTGATTAAATAGATATTTCAAGTTTTAAATAAATCGAAGGAAATATTTAGTTCAATGTAATTTAAGGTTATTTAAATGATAATGGGTTTATTAAGTGAATATTTCAAAACTAAATAATAATGAAGTTAAAATAAGATATATATATATATATATGTTATCCCGCTTTTTGGTCAAAGCCGGAATATCAAACCAATCGGCAAGAAAGGATGGATATCAGGATTGGAGTGCAATTGGAAACAAGGCTGCGATGGATGTCGTCAAAATTTGACCGGGCTCCAATCGGGACAGGATCGATCGGAGCTGATGATTAATGGTAGGAGAAGCTGCATTTCAAATTTCAGGTTAATCGGAGTTCATATGGAGGAGATATGATTGATACAAGTTAATAGGATATGCTGTTCGTATCCATAAAGAAAGGTGGGGTGATGATCGATTCGAACCCAACAGGTTCGTATCCATCAGGAAACTGAAGTGGTATTCTGTTCGAATCGATCATGTTGCTCTGTTCGAATCCATCGGTTCATGGTTCGCATCCACCAGACAAATGTTCACTCGAATCGATCAAGGGATGAGTTGCTTCGAAACCGTAAAGTTATAGACCTTCGAATCCATACAATCAAGGATGCTTCGACTCCATTGTCTTCGAATCGATATAACGAGACAACTCCGAATCGATCCACAGAAGCACGTCTAGATCGATTCGAACAGGTGCCAGTTCCATCGATTCGAAGAAGGCGAACCTTCGAATCCAACGTCTCGAATCCACCACGTCTACATAGCTAAAACCCCGGCCACGACTCAGTAAAGCTAGGAGAAAAAGGAGGATCGACTCGAAGGAAGCGCTCCACGTCATCCCAGAAGCGCGCGCTAGATCGATTCGAACGAATCGATTCGAAGGAAGATCGATTCGAACCAGGATAGTCAACGAAAAACCACAACTTGAATCGACCATATCTTGAGATCTACAAGTCCAAATGGTATGAAATTTTCACAGTAGCTTGAGCACGTGTTGAAGAATGCTCACCCCAAATTTCAAGTCAATCGGACAATTTCTCGATCGATTCGAACGTAGCTTCGAATCGATCCCAAAGTGGGCCCGGATTTCCAGAAAGCGGGCATGTGGGCCCCCTGACGTACCAGAACTGGTCTCCCCTCATTTTAGGCGAAATATCAGCCTCCTACACCTATAAATAGAGCCCTTGGTCTTTCAGAAAGAAGGTCGGACAATTTTGAGAGCTAAGGAGCGCCCAGACTCTGCCAGATTTACTCCAGATCACCATTGCTGCCTTAGATTCAGACTTAGTTCAGCAAATCCGTTGTATTACGCGATAGGAAATTGTAATCTTCAAGCATTGATCAATAAAAGATAAAAACTTTGGAGTGGACGTAGGCCGGAGATAGCCGAACCACTATAAATCTCGTGTTTTTGTTCATTATTTCTGGATTGCTGTTTGTTGCTTGTTTAGATCTGAGATTTGTGTTTGAATATTACTGATTTGTATTCATACACTGGTGCTTTCACAACATTCGGGGTTTGTGACCATTTTTGGCGCAAACACTTTGGTGCTTTCACTGAGAAGGACTAGCACCCGCTACATCGGATTGAAGTTTATATTTGAAGGTTTGAAGGATTCAGATTGACTCTACAATGACTCGACAAACAAGACAAAGGGCTGAGAGGAGCCAACAGGGAGGAAGTCAAGAGGCATCCTTCGGAGCTGGAGAAGGACAAGCTTCGATTTACATTACTAGAGACGAAATGGAAGCTATGGCGAATTCATTACACGAGAGGTTGCTGAAGAGTCAACAGGATATGATGCAGACTTTCTTCGAGCAGATGAGAGCTGCAGGAACACAGAACCTTGGACCAACTATAGCAACTGCAAATGTGGAACAAGGAACTAGGGTCGCGGAACCCAATGGAGGACAGAATACAGAACCGGAAGGCAATCAGCAAGGGCTTGGGGGCAGGCCCGCCGGATCCAACGCAGAAGGACCTTTGGAAGGAGCTCAGCAGGCTAGAGCCAACGTTGCGGCTAATGAGCCACATGAAGAATATGTGCCGGAGTTCCCTCGGGAGCATGGGGGGCAACACCTAACAGGCAACGCTGGATTAATGGAAATCATCAGGAAGACTATGCGTGGAGGTTTGGCCAATAGAGACTTGGAAGGAGTAAACAGGAGTCCGTTCGCTCGGGAAATCAGAACGGCTCAGAATCCACCTAAGTTCAAGTTACCTAGCGTGGAAGTATATAATGGAAAGGCTGACCCGACTGATCACTTGATGAGATACACTAGACACATGGAAGTGCTGGGGGCATCGGAGGAAGTGATGGCCAGATGTTTCCCTTTATACTTGACAGACCTAGCGGCAATGTGGTTTAGGCAGCTGGAGGAAGGATCTATCAGGAATTGGAGAGAATTGGTGGACAGGTTTTTGGGACAATTTCGGGTTCATATCAAAAGACCTAAGAACGTGATGACGTTAACATCGGTAAAGCAAAGAACGGATGAATCGCTTAGAGCATTTTTAACTCGATTTAATGCGGCAGTTTCTTCGGTGGATCGGCCAGATCCGTCAATGGTTTTGATGGCGGCAGTGTCGGGAGTCAGAGAGGATTCAGATTTCAAGGTTTCTTTAGTACGAGACCCGCCACTGGATCTCGGGGAATTCTTCCATGAAGCTGAAAGGTTCCTTCGGCAAGAAGATGCATGTATGGACTTAAAGTTAAAGGAGGTGAATGTGACTGGGGGTGGAGGACCGTCCAACGGAAGCTCGGATAAAGATAAAGGAAAAAGGAAGCTGGATGACGATTCAGGAAAAACCAGGAAACAATGGAAGGATCCAAAGTTTTCCACATACACAGAATTGAACGAGACGCAGGAGCGGATATACATGGAAACTCGGAATCGCCTTCCTTACCGGAGGCCGGCTAGGAGAGAACCGTCTGAGCGGGAGAGGGCGTCAGGAAAGCATTGTCTCTTCCACGATTTGGACGGGCATGATACCAACAGCTGCAGGCATTTAAAGGACATAATTGAGGAGCATGTGAGGAATGGACAGTTGAGGCAGTATGTTGGGGCTCGGAATGCAGCGGTGGAGCAGGAGCAACCACCGCCTACCTCAAACCATGAGGATACGAGGCACAGGAATAATGGTCGATTGGTCATCAATTGATCAGGATAATTTGAAATAAGTAACAAACCATTGGCGAGCAACCGAGTCATTTACACATGTATGGGGACGGAGATAGCCCCTAGGCATGCTCTGAATGATGATAAAATGCGAAGCCATGGTTTGCGAAATCTGTTTTCTTTTGTTTTTGGATTGGACACTTATTTTTCTGGTTTGGTTTTTGGAGTTTGGATTGAACTCCTGATTTTGCTCGTTTCTCTGGTTTTGGCATTCACTCGGATGATTGTTCTCTGTTTTGGATGATGATTTTGATTTCTGGTTTTCCGATTTGATTTGGATTTTGGATTGGATCTTGATTGGATTCTTTTTGGTTTTTGATAAACGGTCGTCAGGTATGGATTATGCCTGGCAAGGGGTGAGTCGTTCTGCCCGAACGCGGTAAAGTGACTCATTCAGGTCGTCGGGTACGGACTATACTCGGCAAGGGTCCGGAGTGACCAGGATTTGGCCTAGGACTTAGGCCCCCTACTATCGATTATTGTTTCAGGTCGTCGAGTATGGACTATGCTCAACAAGGGTCCGGAGTGACCAGGATTCGGCTTAGGACTTAAGCCACGGCATTACTTACGTCCAGGGACACTGGACCACGGTCGTCAGGTGTGGATTGCGCTTGGCAAGAACCCGGAGAGGTTAACTCAGCGTCCAAGGACACTGGACCACGGTCGTCAGGTGTGGATTGCGCTTGGCAAGAGCACAGAGAGGTTATGGATTTAGATATCGACCCGGAGAGGTCCTGGATTCGGTTATTGGCTATTGGATAAGGATGGATTAGGATTCGGTCGTCGGGTTCAGACGGATATGGATTTGACTAAGGCTTTGGTTATTGGGTTTGAAGTTGGGCATCGACTACGAGCAGTCAAGGATGATGTACATGGATGATGTGGCTATGGACTTTGGATATCGGATACGGAACTATTCAAAACACGCCTTCTTATCACAAGGCATGTTTTGGGGGGCAAATGTTATCCCGCTTTTTGGTCAAAGCCGGAATATCAAACCAATCGGCAAGAAAGGATGGATTTCAGGATTGGAGTGCAATTGGAAACAAGGCTGCGATGGATGTCGTCAAAATTTGACCGGGCTCCAATCGGGACAGGATCGATCGGAGCTGATGATTAATGGTAGGAGAAGCTGCATTTCAAATTTCAGGTTAATCGGAGTTCATATGGAGGAGATATGATTGATACAAGTTAATAGGATATGCTGTTCGTATCCATCAAGAAAGGTGGGGTGATGATCGATTCGAACCCAACAGGTTCGTATCCATCAGGAAACTGAAGTGGTATTCTGTTCGAATCGATCATGTTGCTCTGTTCGAATCCATCGGTTCATGGTTCGCATCCACCAGACAAATGTTCACTCGAATCGATCAAGGGATGAGTTGCTTCGAAACCGTAAAGTTATAGACCTTCGAATCCATACAATCAAGGATGCTTTGACTCCATTGTCTTCGAATCGATATAACGAGACAACTCCGAATCGATCCACAGAAGCACGTCTAGATCGATTCGAACAGGTGCCAGTTCCATCGATTCGAAGAAGGCGAACCTTCGAATCCAACGTCTCGAATCCACCACGTCTACATAGCTAAAACCCCGGCCACGACTCAGTAAAGCTAGGAGAAAAAGGAGGATCGACTCGAAGGAAGCGCTCCACGTCATCCCAGAAGCGCGCGCTGGATCGATTCGAACGAATCGATTCGAAGGAAGATCGATTCGAACCAGGATAGTCAACGAAAAACCACAACTTGAATCGACCATATCTTGAGATCTACAAGTCCAAATGGTATGAAATTTTCACAGTAGCTTGAGCACGTGTTGAAGAATGCTCACCCCAAATTTCAAGTCAATCGGACAATTTCTCGATCGATTCGAACGTAGCTTCGAATCGATCCCAAAGTGGGCCCGGATTTCCAGAAAGCGGGCATGTGGGCCCCCTGACGTACCAGAACTGGTCTCCCCTCATTTTAGGCGAAATATCAGCCTCCTACACCTATAAATAGAGCCCCTGGTCTTTCAGAAAGGAGGTCGGACAATTTTGAGAGCTAAGGAGCGCCCAGACTCTGCCAGATTTACTCCAGATCACCATTGCTGCCTTAGATTCAGACTTAGTTCAGCAAATCCGTTGTATTACGCGATAGGAAATTGTAATCTTCAAGCATTGATCAATAAAAGATAAAAACTTTGGAGTGGACGTAGGCCGGAGATAGCCGAACCACTATAAATCTCGTGTTTTTGTTCATTATTTCTGGATTGCTGTTTGTTGCTTGTTTAGATCTGAGATTTGTGTTTGAATATTACTGATTTGTATTCATACACTGGTGCTTTCACAACATTCGAGGTTTGTGACCATTTTTGGCGCAAACAATATATGAATAGATTTGAAAGTGCTATAGTTTGGAAATATATATATTTAAAATGGAAATGATATTTTGGTTTTGAAGTATAAATTATTTTGAAATGATCACGATGTTATAATGACGTTTGGTTGTTAACAGCGTATATTCTACATAGTAGATAGTTCCATGGATCCTTAGAGGATGGTTATCCCAAACATCCTTTAAGTTACTTGTATTTCAGTTGATATTTCACTTGAGTTGGATTTATTGATATAAGAATGTTAATCCTGACTCGAGTCTTTTGTGTTTTTCTTTACGCTCAGGTCAGACTGAGTGATACAGCAATTGAGACTCACCTTTGGAGTTTGGAGCTTCGCTTGGAGATCCAACTATCTATTCAGCTTTCAGCTTTTCCAGTTGATTTGTTCAAACATGTCATCAGTCTATATTTGAGATATTCTGTTGTATTTTATTTCAAACTCTGTTGTTTATATAGTAGCTTCATGAACTACTATTTATCTATTCCGCTGCATTATTATTACATAACTCTGTGTCTGTGATTCTATCATTGATTTATTTACTGTATATGCCGAGTTTTTGCCAAATTTAAATTAACAATCTGGTATCATGAGCAATTCAAGTTCGATATGTGCGGATGCGAATGGTTGAAAATACCGGGTCATTACAGCATCTTTCCTTGGATTAGGTAATCAATAAAATTGATAAAATAAGAAAGGATTTCTTATGGAGCGGAGATAATCCTCAGTAGTCTAAAATGTTTAGTAAACAAGGAAACAATTTGTAAATCAAAAGGAGGAAGGATTTGGTGTTATAAATTTACGTAACATGTATTTGTCCTTATTAGGAAAGTGGTTATGGAAATTTAAGGATTTAAATGATAGTTCTATTTGAAAAGAGATTATATCTAAACATTATTATAATAATAGTAATAATTTATACCAAATTACACCTTCAGTGGACAATAATTTGTCTAACCTTTGGAAATCAATTTTAAAATGTCATGAGATTTATAACCTAGGTACTAATACAATTTTTCATTCAAAAAATAATACTACATTTTGGCATGATCATCGGTTATCTGTCAGTCTTCTTAAGATCGAATTTAAAGAGCTTTTTGAAATTTGTAATGTTTTTTCCCCGGATAATGATCCCACTTGGAACTTTAGCTTTAATAGAATCTTAGAAGGTACAACTCTTAGACAATTTTCTTTACTATGTGCAAGATTGAATTTATATAATATTGATAACGAAAATGGTATTATTAGTTGGGAATGGGCTAAAAGTAAGAAATTCACTTCAAATTCTTTGTATAAATTTCTTAATTTCTCGGGCATTACTAATAACTCTTTTAATCTTATTTGGAAAGCAAATGCACCACCAAAAGCTAAGATTCGTATGTGTTTTATCATGCATGGGAAGCTAAATACTATTGAACTTTTAAAAAGAAAGAACTTACAAATTTTTGTAAATTGTATTTTGAAGATATTTATCATTTATATTACAATTATATGGATACTTGCTACATTCTTAATAATATTCTTAAAATCCTTAACTTTATTCTTACAACTAAAATTACTGATTGTGATTTTTAATGGAATAACTTAAGATTTAAGTTTAAAAAGGGGAAATAGATTTTTATTAGATACTTTATTCATTATAATATGTTGGTATATTTGGTTTGAGAGAAACCAGAGATTATTTAATAATAACAATGGTTATATTAATAGATTGATTTTTACGATAGAGTCATTTTGTTTCAATTGGATCTCAAATCCAAAATATAGTTTAGCAAAAAATAATCATTTAAAGAATTTCTTAATAAGGTTAGAAAAAACATTGTGTTTTTCAAACAAAAAAAACAGTATTTTTAAAATTAATAATTACAGCATTAACATTTATTTGAATTCGAATGATGATTTTACCGATTTTCATAATGTTCTTTTGATCAAAGGAGCATAATGTTTCATTAGAGTTAGTTAAGTTGTCGCTTAATGAGTTTTTGATCATTTTTGTCTATCTCTTATTTTAGTTTCTTTACTATCTTATAATTTTATCTTTAGTTTTTGTACTTTTATTTCATTAGTACATATATATGTGTATAAATTTTATTTATGTACATATATGTGTATTATTCTTATATCTTAGTATAGCTCCATCTGCTGATTCATGTTTAAGCCAAAATTGGTGCTAGAGTACTATTTTCAGGTTTTCTGGCTTACCGTCGTCAGGATTTCAGTGAGACGTTCATTCTGAATCATCCGTGTTTGCTGTGACGCATTCATTCCGGATCATCCGTGTTTGCTATGAGGCGTTCATTTCGGATCATCCGCGTTTACTGTGAGGCGTTCATTCTGGATCATCCGCGTTAGCTGTAAGGCGTTCATTCTGAATCATTCGCTTTTGCAGTGAGGCATACATTCTGGATTATTCGCGTTTGCAGTGAGGTATTCATTCAGGAGCATCCGCGTTTGCAACGAGACGTTCTTTCTCTGGTGGAGCTGCATGTTGATCTCATTTGTGCACTTGGTTTCACCATAGACTTTTTTGGGTACTTCTAACACTTCATTATCGAACGGTGCCATTGCCGGAGTTCGATATTGAGGTGTAATGGGTGGTGCCCTTGCCGGAGCTCATTCAAAAAGTTACTTGAGTTTTTTTTCTTAGTTTTTTTCCGTATTATGATTTGTCACATGCTAGGCATATTGGCAGCTCCTTTGTTTTCGGTGATACACACACACATATGTGTGTGTGTGTGTGCGCTCTCCTATACTTTAAAAGATCACACATTTCTCTCAGATCTCTTAGATCAACCAACTCAACATTATTAACAAAAATAGAATTAATGGTATTACAATGCTTTCTACCATTTGCCATTTTATGGAAAAATTGTATTATTATCACCTTCATTGGTCCATTAAATTTTAGATCTCTGTTTCCACATCACCTCTTCTCTTTCTAAAATTAAGTTAAATTCTTCTTTTAAGTTATTGAGAATATTACTTTCTGCCAAATTTAGGTGTCTTATCTCTTCTATCCTGTTAAATTTAAAGATTTCCTTAAGTAAATTCTCTTTTTTAATTTTAACACTACCAAATACATTTTTTCTCCAAATCTTTGGAAAATTTCTAAGGCTTCTAAGCATTAGAACTAATTTTTTTCCTGAATTACCAATATATCTAATATTATAGAAATTCATAGAATTCCATTTATTGTTAATTAAATTAGGTTCTAATAGCCACATTTTTTCAAAGTTAAAAGATTTCCTAACAATTCTATGATAATCACAAGTAAAAATAATAGGACAATAGTCCGAATACAAATAAGATAGTCCAATTACTATACAAATCGGGTATTTATCTTCAATTTCATTGCTAATAAAAAATCTATCTAATAATGTCTTAGAAGGGAATTCCCTAGTGTTAGACCAAGTAAATTCTCTATTACTTAGAGTTAACTCTATCAAATTGCAGTTAATAATAAATTGATCGAATTCTTCCATTGTGGAGAAATCACCTTACCGTGGTGAACGTTCTCCTAAAAAACGTTTGACATTGAAGTCACCACCCATAATCCAAGGACCAGGAGCAAAAGTTCTAAATTCAATACACTCGTTCCATAAAATTCTAAGATCAATTTCAGAGCAAAGACCGTAAACATTAGTTATATTTAATAAAGAATTATCATAAAGGTTAATTAGAATAACATGTAAGAAATGGTTTTTAGTAATAGTTTGAAGAAGTTTAAAAGAGTTATCACGCCAACCAATAAGTAAAACCCACTGAACTACCAATAGAAGATAGACACACCCAATGATGAAAGTGGGATCCACCTAAACTTATATAAAAGCGATGATCAGACCATTCTATTTTCATCTCTTGTAAAAGAGCGATATCAATAAAATAATCTATAAATAATGTTCTAACTTTATTACATTTATTTAGATCATGAAGTCCTCCAATATTCCAACTAATAATCCTCATAGTCAAGCTGATCTAGCCCTCTCAAATTCCCTACTCCTAATATAAGCATTATCTAATTCAACATTAGTAAAAACAAAAGTAGTATCCCAGCTAACTGACATATTTCACTAGTGGATAAACTATTTAATGCATAGGAAGAAGTTATATTATTATTATTGTTGTTGTTGTTGTTATTATTATAAGATTTAGTTATATTTTACATTGTTACAATACGTAGTAAAATTTTATAATACTTACTTATTTTTATAAATCTTAGTTAATTTTTATAAAATGTAGTTAACTTAGTTAAATTATTATTATTATTATTATTATTATTATTATATATAGTTATATTTTATATTTTTATAATACGCAGTTAAATTTTTATAATAGTTAATTTTTATAAAGTTATTTAATTTTTATAAAAAAAATTATTGTTATTGTTATTGATTTAGTTATATTTTATATTTTTATAATACTTAGTTAATTTTTATAAACTTATTTAATTTTTGTAAAACTTAGTTAATTTTTAACTTAGTTCGAATATGAGCATTTGTACAAAACGATGGAACAAAATGAAATATTGAAATGTAATGCAAACATACCATTAATAGGACTTAAATTACCATTTGATAAAGATGACTGGTTTATGTAAAAGACCAGTACCGTTGAAAACTATTATTTTAGTGGATTTGGCCTCTGGTCTTTTTAAGTGAGTGAGATGATTAAAGCTAAAGCTACCAGTCCAAGTTTCTGTTAATTCTGATACTGCAGGTATTATCCATTTTTCAACATTAAGGGAAGAGAGTGCTTGAGATTAAAATAAAATAATAAAAGTAATATTATTAAAGAAGGCAAAGGCAATTAAGACAAGAAGTAGATCATGGTGTAGAACTAGGAAAAAAACAAAGTATTAGAAGATGTTATAGTGTAGTAATCATGATCATGATCATCATCACCACCACCAGCAGCTTCATCGTCATCATCATCGCATAATATTTTCCATCATTGACAATTAGCATTAGTATACAAAAATAACTGTTATTCAGGGCCAACATGAAGAAAGAGTTACCTCAAGGAATAACAATATTGGGCTTTTACATAAGAAATATTCGAAAACAAATAAGAAATAACAACGGTTACCTCAAGGAATTCACTTAAAATTCCTTTACCATGTGATTCTAAATCCTTAAGTTGCATGTCCATTTCAGTAAGAGCTTGCTCATCAAACGTAAAGGCAATTATCTGCTACGAAGGATAATTAAAATATAATATGAATCAAGAAGAGAAAATTAAAAAGAATGAAAAGAACTCTACTCATGCAATAAATCAGATATCAAAGTAGTTCACCTTGTGATCGGTTTTCGTAAACTTAGTAGTAGAACTACTTATGGCATATACTGTGTTTGTAATAAGACTTTTTGAACCTTATGTAATGCCTTTTAATAGTCCAATAGGGTTATGCATAAGTTCCAATTAATATTCAAAAACAAATATGTCTACAGACCTAAACAAAATATTAAACCTATTGCACTAAGACATTTCCTTTTCTTCATACTAAAAGAAAAACCCTGATACCAACCCCAATGTTCCTTGCAAAACCAATAGGATTTCCATAACGCAAGTAGAGTCAAATATCTGCAAGAAGTGAAGTTAGAAATAGATTAGATAAATATGCGATTGAAATAGCATTCCTACGATACAATGATGGATATATAATAACAGTAAAGAGCGTTAAATTAACAAATGAAAAATGGTTATGTCAGGATTCATTCATTCACCCATTTTGCAACGCTAACAAAATGTTTTATCTTCCTTGGAAATAAATTGATGCCATAAAAAGTGTGGATGTAAGACAATAAATTAAAACGACAGATTTGTTTTTATATTGAATTCATGCAAATTATATAAATGATAAATTAAAATGGTTATAAGATAATGGTACAAGTGTTGGAATTCCTTAAGAAATAAAATGAATAGAAATATACAAAGTCCAAAGTCCCACATCGCCAAATTGTTGAGAGCTATATTGGTTTATATATGGTTTTCTCATGAGGAGGTTGGGGGCCTGGGGCTCCCAAATGTATGCTTCGTTGTGAGGAGGAAGATCATGCATCACCACCACACACGCGCCGCCACCGCCGCCGTCCGTCCGACCGAACCGGGCCAGGTCGGGTTTGGGTTTGGGTCTAATATGATACTCATATTTTTACTGCAAACTGGACCGGGTTTTATGACAGTTACAGGCCAAACGAACAAATGCAGATCAAAGCAGACGCGGGTTGAATAGGCACGAATAGTGGCGGGTGCAACCCGACTGAAGCGGATGCGGACGAATGGATGCGGCATGAGCGGGTGCGACCCGTTAAAGGGCAGCGATGGCATAAAAACAGATGTGACTGTACGAAGAGGTACGGACGCGACTGTTTGAGCGAACAGGTGTAGACACGACTGTTCGGAAGAGATACGGACCAACTATAAATAAGAAGGAAAATTGATCACTTTCCCAATCATTTTTTTAATCCAAATCTTCTTCTTCTCTTCTGCTGCTATACTCTAAATCACAGAGTGATATACTCACTACAATCTCGAGCAGAAAAACGTCTGTTGTATCTTGGGGGAATTTTGAAATAAAATTCTTAAGATGTTATACGTCTAGTATACCAAAACAGAGAATAATCCCAAGTGAGATTGATTCAATTCTAAGTAATAAAACTTGGGAAATTGTTGATATTCCACCTGGAATAAAACCTATTGGCTGCAAATGGATTTTCAAGAAGAAAATGAAAGCAGATGCTCTATCGACAAGTATAAAGCCAGATTAGTAGCCAAAGGATATCGTCAAAAAGAAGGAGTAGACTTCTTTGATACATATTCGCCAATAACACGAATAACCTCTATAAGAATGCTAATAGCAATTGCATCAATTATGGTCTAGAAATTCATCAAATGGATGTAAAGACAACATTCTTAAATGGAGATCTCGATGAGGAGATCTACATGGAGCAACCTGAAGGTTTTATTTCCAAAGGAAATGAAAACAAAGTCTGTAGATTAGTAAAATCATTATACGGACTAAAACAAGCTCCAAAACAATGGCACACAAAATTTGATAGTGTCATGATGAGAAATGGTTTTCGTATAAATGAATGCGATAAGTGTGTTTATTATAAACAAATTGGACAATCATATGTGATGATTTGTTTATATGTAGACGATATGTTAATATTTGGTCCAAATACTCAGGTAATAGAGACCATAAAGAAGATGTTAACTAGCAATTTCGATATGAAAGATTTAGGAGTTGCGGACGTTATTTTGGGAATCAAAATAATAGGAACTCCTAATGGAATTGAATTGTCTCAGTCACACTATGTAGACTAAGTGATTGAAAAATTCCAAGACTATGGAATTAAAGGAGTGAGAACACCTTTTAATCCATCAGAAGTACTGCATAAAAACACTAATGAAAGTGTAATGCAACAGGAATACTCTCGTGTAATAGGATGTCTCATGTATCTCATGAGTTGCACAAGACCAGATATAGCTTATGTAGTAAGTCGACTGAGCAGGTATACAAGCAATCTAGGAAAGGAACACTGGAAAGCACTAATGAGAGTGCTTGGATATTTAAAAAATACCACAAATTATTCCTTACATTATGGAAAATATCATGCCGTCTTAGAAGGATATAGTGATGAAAATTGGATTGCTGATTCATAGGAATCAAAATCAACGAGTGGTTATGTCTTTACCTTAGCAGGGGTAGCAGTGTCATGGAAATCTACTAAACAAACTTGCATAGCTCGATCCACTATGGAATCGGAGTTCATCGCTTTAGATAAAGCAGGCGAAGAAGCAGAATGGCTTCGTCACTTTTTAGAAGATATTCGATTTTGGCCTAAGCCTGTACCGGCCGTATGCATACACTATGATAATCAAGCTACGCTAAGCAGAGCGCACAACTTTGTGTATAATGGAAAGTCACGACATATTCGTCGACGCCATAACACAGTTAGGCAGTTACTCTCAAATGGAACTATTTCCATAGATTATGTGAGAACAAATGATAACCTAGCGGATCCATTTACTAAAGGTTTATCAAGAGAGAAAATTGACTGCACATCGAGGGGAATGGGTTTAAAAGCCTAAACTACCAAGAGTTATCTTATACGGAAACCTATCCTAGCGATTGGAGATCCCACGGACTAGGAACAATAGGCAAACCAGTTCTGAATAACTCAAGACGTAATGCATTTGCGTGGACATAGTCCAACTCCATTCCTATGGTGAACAATATAAATGCATGCTTATAGAAGTATTTAAAGGTTAAAACTATGTTTTTTAATGATGATCATATCTTGGAAATAACAAGTGGAGTATATGTAGGATACTCTTAGTGGTTGCGATCACCTATGTTAGTGTGAGCTGGGTCGGCTCTATGAGAATATTAAAAGGCTTTTACTCTCTAAAACACTCGCAGAACCAAAAATTGTTCAGGACCAAAATGAACACAACCAAGAGATTGGATGAGAAGGGAATCAATGCCTCGTAAAGCTTATTGTCTGGATATACAATAAAGGCCGACGGTTCAAGATGAAATAATTCACCGATTAGCCAAGTAGATCCGATAAGTTTTAACTAGGGAAAGTTCAAAGTGAAATATCTACTTATCCACGATAAAGCATTATTCCATATGTACTCTGTGATATTTCGCTTTGTGTGGGGGATATGTGTGTCCTTTTTGAGTCTGCAATCTCTAGCGGCATGTCCAACCTTTCCACAAACCCAACATTCACCATTAAACTTTTTGGTTCGTTTGTTGTCTTTTGGTTTGTTGTCTGGAGCTTTCCTTTTCTTCTGGAAATTCTTCTTTTATTTTTTGGTCTTTGAATCTTCAGCCACAAATGCCTCCTCGCTTTGTTTTGTAATTCCACGGTTATCTGCCTCAATTTTCAATCGGACTATGAGATCCTATAAAGAAATTTCCTTCTTTCCAACATGAAGATTCAGAAGATGACATTGCTTCCTTGTACGTTTGAGGTTCATGTTCTAACACATATGTGAAAAAATCCGAACCAAATGTCTTGGAAGTCCTAGCCCTTACGCTTCTTCTTGGTTCAACTTCCTCAATCTCATGATGAGTTTCATCTTCATGTGAATTTTACTGTTTTCACTAAAATAGAGATGGCAACAGTAGAGCTCTCAACAAAGGCTAATACACACAACAGACCTGATCCTTTTAAAGGAGATGGTGATGACTTCTTAACATGGCAGAATCAGATGTTATTTTACCTCACCACACTCGGTCTGCAACGGTATCTCGAGGTGGAGGAACCGATTTTTGCACCAGGCAAGGAAGCAGATGTTGCTACATGGAAACATTCTGATTTCCTATGCAGAAACTATATTCTGAATTGTCTAGACAAGGTGCTATACAAAGTATATCAACCTCTAAAGACAGCAAAAGCACTCTGGAATGCACTTGCCACGAAGTATAAGACGCAGAATAGCAGTCTTAAGAAATTCATTGTAGACAAATTCATGGACTACAAGATGGTCGACTCCAAACCGGTGACTGCTCAACTGCATGAACTACAAATCATTATTCATGAACTCGAATCGGAAGGTCATAAGGTTGGAGAATCGTTTTTGGTTGAAGCCATCATGGGAAAACTGCCACCGTCATGGAGAGATTACCGCAATTATCTAAAGCATAAGAATAAGGAAATCTCTTTACAGGATCTCATAGTCCGATTGAAAATTGAGGCAGATAACCGTGGAATTACAAAACAAAGCAAGGAGTCATTTGTGGCTGAAGATTCAAAGACCAAAAACAAAAAGAAGAATTTCCAGAAGAAAAGGAAAGCTCCAGACAACAAACCAAAAGACAACAAACAAACCAAAAAGTTTAATGGTGAATGTTGGGTTTGTGGAAAGGTTGGACATGCCGCTAGATATTGCAGACTCAAAAAGGACCGCAACAAAGAGGCAAATTTAGTAGACAACATGGAAGTGGATGAGTCCAACTTCTCGGCAGTTGTATCTGAATGCAATATAGTTCAGAATCCTAACCAATGGTGGGTGGACACAGGCGCTACTCGTCATGTCTGCTCTGACAAATCCATGTTTTCTACATACAAGAAATTCGATCATGAAGAAAAACTCTATATGGGTAATTCTGCAGTATCTATGATCGAAGGCAGTGGCACAGTAATCCTCAAGTTTACTTAAGGAAAAACTATCAAGTTGAATGACGTGCTCCACGTTCCAGACATACGCAAGAATCTCATCTCTGGTGCAGTATTATCAAAGAAAGGATTCAGAATGGTGTTCGAGTCAGACAAGATGGTTCTGTCCAAAGCTGGAATGTATGTTGGAAGGGGATATTTATGTGATTGCCTATTTAAGGCAAATGTAGCCGTTATTGGCAATAAAACAATGTATTCTGATTGTGCTATTAATAAAATTGAAGTTTCTTACTTGCTTGAGCATGAAATTTTACTATGGCATGATAGATTAGGACACATAAATTTCCGAAAAATGAAAATATTATCAAACTTGGGATTAATTCCAAAATTCCAAGTAGATAAGAACTACAAATGTGAGACATGTGTAGAAGCAAAAATGGTTAAAAAACCATTTCAATCTGTTGATAGGAGCACCGAACCACTAGGTTTAGTTCATACAGATTTATGTGATTTTAAATCATTACCTACAAGAGGTGGGAAAAAGTACTTTATCACGTTTATTGACGATTATACGCGATATTGTTATGTATATCTTTTGAATAGCAAAGATGAAGCAATTACATCATTTATAAAGTACAAGGCTGAGGTAGAAAATCAGTTAAATAAAAAGATTAAGATATCGAGATCTGATCGAGGTGGAGAATATGAATCACCATTTGAACAGTTCTGTGCCAAAAATGGTATAATTCATCAAATAACAGCTCCATATTCACCACAACAAAATGGTGTAGCCGAGAGGAAGAACAGAACGTTAAAAGACTTGATTAATGCCATGCTTTTAACCTCTGGTCTACCGACAAACTTGTGGGGGGGAGCCTTAAATATGTCTAATCACATATTAAACAAAGTCCCTCATAATAAAACAGGAACAATTCCATATGAGATATGGATAGGACACAAACCAAGTTTTAAATACCTCAAAGTGTGGGGGTGCTTGGCAAAAGTTCCAGTTCCACCTCCCAAGAAAGTCAAACTTGGACCAAAAACAGTAGATTGTTACTATTTAGGGCCAGCCCAAAATAGTAGTGCCTATAGATTTTTGGTATTCAAGTCTAATATAGCTGATATTCATGTAAATGCAATCATGGAATCTAGAGATGCCTCATTCTTTGAAGACGTGTTTCCGCACAAAAGGAATGAATGGAATAATGTCCCTAAAAGGACAAGAGAAGAATCAAGCAATTCACATGAAGATGAAACTCATCATGAGATTGAGGAAGTTGAACCAAGAAGTAGCGTAAGGGCTAGGACTTCCAAGGCATTTGGTTCGGATTTTTTCACATATGTGTTAGAACATGAACCTCAAACGTACAAGGAAGCAAAGTCATCTTTTGAATCTTCATGTTGGAAAGAAGCAATCCAAAGTGAGATTGATTCAATTCTAAGTAATAAAACTTGGGAAATTGTTGATATTCCACCTGGAATAAAACCTATTGGCTGCAAATGGATTTTCAAGAAGAAAATGAGAGCAGATGGCTCTATCGACAAGTATAAAGCCATATTAGTAGCCAAAGAATATCGTCAAAAAGAAGGAGTAGACTTCTTTGATACATATTCGCCAATAACACGAATAACCTCTATAAGAATGCTAATAGCAATTGCATCAATTTATGGTCTAGAAATTCATCAAATGGATGTAAAGATAGCATTCTTAAATGGAGATCTCGATGAGGAGATCTACATGGAGCAACCTGAAGGTTTTATTTCCAAAGGAAATGAAAACAAAGTCTGTAGGTCAGTAAAATCATTATACGGACTAAAACAAGCTCCAAAACAATGGCACGCAAAATTTGATAGTGTCATGATGAGAAATGGTTTTCGTATAAATGAATGCGATAAGTGTGTTTATTATAAACAAATTGGACAATCATATGTGATGATTTGTTTATATGTAGACGATATGTTAATATTTGGTCCAAATACTCAGGTAATAGAGACCATAAAGAAGATGTTAACTAGCAATTTCAATATGAAAGATTTAGGAGTTGCTAACGTTATTTTGGGAATCAAAATAATAAGAACTCCTAATGGAATTGAATTGTCTCAGTCACACTATGTAGACAAAGTGATTGAAAAATTCCAAGACTATGGAATTAAAGGAGTGAGAACACCTTTTAATCCATCAGAAGTACTGCATAAAAACACTAATGAAAGTGTAATGCAACTGGAATACTCTCGTGTAATAGGATGTCTCATGTATCTCATGAATTGCACAAGACCAGATATAGCTTATGTAGTAAGTCGACTGAGCAGGTATACAAGCAATCCAGGAAAGGAACACTAGAAAGCACTAATGAGAGTGCTTGGATATTTAAAAAATACCACAAATTATTCCTTACATTATGGAAAATATCCTGCCGTCTTAGAAGGATATAGTGATGCAAATTGGATTGCTGATTCAGAGGAATCAAAATCAACGAGTGGTTATGTCTTTACCTTAGCAGGGGCAGCAGTGTCATGGAAATCTACTAAACAAACATGCATAGCTCGATCCACTATGGAATCGGAGTTCATCGCTTTAGATAAAGCAGGCGAAGAAGCAGAATGGCTTTGTCACTTTTTAGAAGATATTCCACTTTGGCCTAAACCTGTACCGGCCATATGCATACACTGCGATAACCAAGCTGCGCTAAGCAGAGCGCACAACTTTGTGTATAATGGAAAGTCATGACATATTCGTCGACGCCATAACACAGTTAGGCAGTTACTCTCAAATGGAACTATTTCCATAATTATGTGAGAACAAATGATAACCTAGCGGATCCATTTACTAAAGGTTTATCAAGAGAGAAAATTGACTGCGCATCGAGGGGAATGGGTTTAAAAGCCTAAACCACCAAGAGTTATCTTATACGGAAACCTATCCTAGCGACTGGAGATCTCACGGACTTGGATCAATAGGCAAACCAGTTCTGAATAACTCAAGACGTAATGCATTTGCGTGGACATAGTCCAACTCCATTCCTATGGTGCACAATATAAATGCATGCCTATAGAAGTATTTAAAGGTTAAAACTATGTTTTTTAATGATGACCATATCTTGGAAATAACAAGTGGGGTATATGTAGGATACTCTTAGTGGTTGCGATCACCTATGTCAGTGTGAGCTGGGTCGGCTCTATGAGAATATTAAAAGGCTTTTATTCTCTAAAACACTCGCAAAACCAAAAATTGTTCAGGACCAAAATGAACACAACCAAGAGATTGGATGAGAAGGGAATCAATGCTTCGTAAAGCTTATTGTCTGGATATATAATAAAGGCCGACGGTTCAAGATGAAATAATTCACCGATTAGCCAAGTAGATCCGATAAGTTTTAACTAGGGAAAGTTCAAAGTGAAATATCTACTTATCCACGATAAAGCATTATTCCATATGTACTATGTGATATTTCGCTTTGTGTGGGGGTATGTATATTATCATTCATGTGGGGGATTGTTGGAATTCCTTAAGAAATAAAATGAATAGAAATATACAAAGTCCAAAGTCCCACATGAGGAGGTTGGGGGCCTGGGGCTCCAAATGTATGCTTCGTTGTGAGGAGGAAGATCATGCATCACCATTACACACGCACGCGCCGCCACCGCCGTCCGTCCGACCGAACCGGGCCGGGTTGGGATTGGGTTTGGGTCTAATATGGTACTCGTATTTTTACTGCAAACTGGACCGGATTTTATGACAGTTACAGGCCATACGAACAGATGCAGATCAAAGCGGACGCGGGTTGAATAGGCGCGAACAGTGGCTGGTGCAACCCGACTGAAGCGGACGCGGACGAGTGGATGCGGCATGAGTGGGTGCGACCCGTTAAAGGGCAGCGATGGCATAAAAACAGATGTGACTGTACGAAGAGGTACAGACGCAAGTGTTTGAGCGAACAGGTGTATACACGACCGTTCGGAAGAGATACGGACCAACTATAAATAAGAAGGAAAACTGATCACTTTCCCAATCATTTTTTTAATCCAAATCTTCTTCTTCTCTTCTGCTTCTATACTCTAAATCACAGAGTGATATACTCACTACAATCTCGAGCAGAATACGTCTGTTGTATCTTGGGGGAATTTTGAAATAAAATTCTTAAGGAAATCATTACGACGAGCCTCAAACATAATCGGGTTAGAATTCTAGTCTGTTAGTATATTTATATACATTATTCTACATTCTATCCTTTAGTTTTGTTATACTATTTATTCAAAATAGTATAACGCTGTTGTTGTAATTTATTTACAACATTCATATTATTATAATAATTAATACAAAATTCCAATGTAGTGGAAATCTGATCTATAAACTTGTGCGACGAGTTTATATTTGATTATTCTCTATTTTGGTATACTAGACGTATAACAACAAGAGCCTGCATACTTACAGGTCACGAATAAAACATGAGTTTGGATATTAAATGGTTTTGATGAATTTACAAGCATGCATAGGATAGGAAAAGTTTAGCAAGACATTAAAAGAAACTCTCTGGGAGAATCAAATATAACTAGATTATAAACTTACAGGTTAACAAATTCACAGAATAATTAAAGTAGAATTCGGACAAAGAACAAATGATTATTATGAATCTACCAACGACATAAGATATATAATAAGTACAAAATAAACTGAATCAAAAAATGCAATTCACCTTGTATATCTCGTGAAGCGATCGACATGTACATTTCGTGAAGCAATTGACATGTATGTATATCAAAAAATTACTAAAAGCATACCTTATGAACCTATACTAGCTATTGGCCCAAGACAGTTAAATAAATCTCATGAAGCCACATCTCCTGGATAAAGATTTGAATCAACTCTCTTTAGCATAGCACATGCTTCTACGATCGCACCTCTTGATAATGCTTTATCTAGAAGTTTAGCCCAAGTCTCTCTAACAATTCTGCTATCAGCATCACCTGAGTAGCTTGAAAAGCTTAGCATTTCTAAGCATACCTGATAACATGATACATAACAATGATGAGAAGGTTCCCACAACTTCTGAAAAGATTGCTACATGAAAAAGAAAATATATGTTTTTGTTACTGCCAAAACATGCCAAAATGGGTTAGCAACAAGGATATAAATGAGGTGAAATAATATTCAATTGTTTGCATGAGGTAAGTAGTTATTCACTTTGTTTTATACTTAGTGCTAAAATCTTGTACTTAATTGATTATACAGACGAGCTTGCAAAATTTACGCCTATAACAAAATAAAGTTGGGAAACCCAAAATGCATTGAGTTATATAATGTTTGTAATTTCGAATACTCCCCTTTGTAGAGGTCACAAACCCAGTTAATGTTCTATAGTCCTAAATAAGAGTTTGTATAATTAATGAAATATAACTTCCAAATAACCAAGGAAACTTATTTCACAAATGATCTGTTTGGCTTGAACTTCAATAAACAATTTCTGATAACAATAACAGCCAAGAAATTTAGCAAACATAATTCCAAATTCGGATGAAATTGAATAAATCTAAATTAAAAATTGAGTTTGTTTGTCCTCTTTTCTTCTTTAATTACTTTATATAACATTCTACTGCCTATTTTTCTTATTCCCTTATAATATACTTCACCTTCTTATCACCTGAACCTGTTCTTCCTGCTTTCTCAAGTGTACATTTCCTGAAACCACTACCAAATCACCACCTTTTCACCACCAAACAACCACAAAACAGATCACGGGCCAACACTATACAACAAACAAAGGAGAAAGGATATACCAATGATGCAGCCATGACTACCTCACTTAAATCAGATTATATCTTAAATACAACGATGATAAAAAAATTCCACCTTTGATGCTAATTTGAAATTGTAACCAATAATAATATTTCCCAACGCAGACCTGCCATCATTTACATCAGACGTATTTTTGGCATACTAACCGACTTATTAGTTGAAACACTAAAAAATTAAAACAATCTCATAAACATGAGATATCATCATATTAAAATATTTCGTCCAAAAACAACTGACCAACCACCAGCAAACTTAGAAAGCTTCTCCTCATCGGTCATTATTTGAGAATCCATTTTCGATGCAGGTGGATCCAGTAAGAAGATCCAGGAATGAAAGTGATCCAATTAAGAGAGGCTCTTCTTATTATAACAGCCTGTAGTGCTTCTCTGAACATCCACAATTTACGCCCGTTCGAATCAGATTTTGAACCAGAATCATCGCTTTCGGGTTGTTAGAAGTTATGAATTAGTCTTTTTTGTCCTAGTTCTTAGGATAGATAGTAGTGCTTCCTAAAATAATGCATTATTACCTATTCAATAGGTTAGTAGTTTAATGTTTTAGTCTATTTAAAAGATTTGTAATTCCTATCATTCAAGAGCAAGCAATAACAATGTAGTAGTTTGTGTTTTCTGTTAAAACTCTCTCTTCTTCTTTCTGTATCAAATCACAACATGGTATCAGAGCGAGGTTAGAGAGAAGCTAGAGAGAGAGTACAGAGGGCTGAGGGAACAAGTGAGCGAGAGTGAAGAAAAAAACAAAAAAAAAAGAAATTAGGATTTACTAAAATTCGAGTTCACCCAAATTCTAGTTCACCGAAGCAGTTCCTTGAGCAAAATAAAACCCGCCGCCATCGATTTGTTATCACCTGAAAATCTCGCCACTTGCCTACTTCTAGAAACTACCTCCGAATCTAATGCTGTCACGCTCGCAAGATCCAGCGCTGAAGTCAATGTGCTGCAGTGGGCTGAAGATTGAGGTCACTTTGAGATGTTGGCGCCTAACGATTGTCAATGTTGAGATGCTCAGTGATATCGATGTGTGAGTTGTCAACACTGAGATACTCGCGTCTGATGTGAGGGTGGTTGACACGCTGCTGCAAGTCTCTCGCCTGGGATTTGCAACGCTTGAATGCTCACGCAGTGGTGTTTGGAGAAGGTAAGTCATGTCGGAAATCTAGAGAATTGAAATGATTCCGTTGCGAATTGTGGTTGCTCCTGTGTGAGTTTTGGATCTACCACTTAGAGATTGATGAAGTCGAGATGCTTTGTTTGGGGTTGTATGGTTTTTTGGTCGATAATAGATGAATTGGTGATCGGATATTCGAAGATTAGATGATAATGTGTAGCCTGAGATCTGAACTAGATTGATTTTAGATGATGCAAACAGTGAGGTAATGAAAATTTTCCTCTGATTGATATGTTGTTTGCTGTTTGTAATGATTGATGGTGATGGTTGTTGCCGATGAGGCGGTGCTGGAGTTTTGTTTGGTTGTTTTATTATATTGGATGAGTAGTTTGGATGGAGATGAAGGACCAGTTGTATGGCTGTTTGCGTGTGTGGTTTTCTGGTTGCAGATTAGGTTTGCTGTTGTGATTGAAGGGGTAACAGAGGAGTTGGTGATGGTGAGGTGGTTGACTGTTGAGGTATGCGTGGGTAATGCAGGTTGTAGGTACCAGCTGATTGCTGTAGTGGTTCATGGACATGGTGTTCAGGTTTGTATGTTCAGGTTATTGAGGTCGAACGATGAAGTGATAGTTTTGATGTATGTTGTTGTAGTGTTGTGTTGGGAAGCTGGTGGTTGAACTGGTTGTGGAGATTGACAGTAGAGATTGTGGTGCTAAGCAGGTCTGGTGCTAAGGCTTGCTGATTATGTGGGAGCAATGCAGTGAATGAAGAAGATGTAGTGAATGCAAGAAGGTCAGGTTGAAGTTTCTGTGGATGGTTCAAGGGGAAGAGGGCATGTGCACTGATGGTTGATGAAACAGTGCTGGCTGTATGTAGTGAAGTGAAGTATGATGGTATGGTGGCAGCAAGTTGTTGACAGGAAATTGTATGAGTTGCTGTGAGTGGGCAGTTTGGGTTAGATGACAGTGATAGTGGTTAGTAGGCAATATGTTGAAGTGAACGGGAGAGTTTGTATGGTGAGTTTGCAACAGTGGACAGAGGATGGTGGACAGAGGGTAGTATGCTTGTTGATGTTTGGAAATGTTAGCAGAAGTTGCTGTATGGCCAGAAGAGTGACAGCAGTGAATTGGCAACAGTTACAAGGGGAATGTGGAAGGTTGTCGATGATATGATAGTTGTAGTGTTTCAATGATATGCAGTGATTGATGTGGTATGTAAGTATGTAAGTGGCACTGAGTAATGCGATATGTGGTATGGTATGGTTTTGCCGTGTTTGACAGAGAGTGGTTGTTTGCGTGCTGATGTGGGATTTGGCTTGGCTGAAATCTAGTGATGTTGTGATGGAAGAGTAGAAACTGGTAGGAAGTTGCAGATTTTGATGAAGGAGGTGCATGAGCTTGTGAAGTTGATATAGGTGATGTTGTTGCTGAAGAAGTTGCAGATGTGGAACAGTGATTTCAGTTTTGTTTTTGGTGTGTTTGGTGCAAAGGAGGCTGTTGTTGATGTATGGGTGATTGTGAAGTGATTTAAATAGGTGTAGTTGATTGGGATTTGCAGAATTTCATTTGTGTGTTTGGTGTGGTCGTGAATTGTTTGTTATTGTGGTACAGATGCTAAGGTCTGGCAGAGCAGTTCGTTATTGTAGAGAAAGTTGTGTGCTTGCGGTTAGCTGCAGTTTGGAGATTTGTTCACGTATGTGTTGATATTATTGAAGTTGATGTGATTTCAGTTTGTGTTAATGAAGATATGGGCAACAAGCAGAGATGCAGAGATGTATTGAGTGAAGAATCATGCAGTAGTTAGCTTGTGTGTGTGAAAGTGACGTGGTTTTGAGGTTGGACAATTTGTAGAATGCTCGAAAACTGTTTGATGATATGCCGATATGAAGATAGGCATGCCTAAGTGAAGTAGGCAGGACTGCGAGTGAAGCATTTTTGGTTTCGTGTCATCCAACAAGCAAAGAAAGATGAGCCGCAGCTCTAGCTTGTTGGGAAGATGACAGATACTGCAGTATCAAGAAATGACCCGAATGGAGAGGTCTAGTGTGTCCTTCAAATTAAACCATAAGATTTTTAGTGATGGTTCATAAGAGGTGAACCATTTAATGTGAAGCAGTAGAGTAGAACATTTCCAACCTAGTGGTGATCGGTGATCGAGATCGTTAATGCAAGACGATGAAACAATCAAGAACCGCAGTTCATTGAAGATTGTTTGCTACTTTGTAAACTGAATGTTTGAGACACATTCAGTTTAAGGGAGGGTGTTAGAAGTTATGAATTAGTCTTTATTGTCCTAGTTCTTAGGATAGATAGTAGTGCTTCCTAAAATAATGCATTATTACCTATTCAATAGGTTAGCAGTTTAATGTTTTAGTCTATTTAAAAGATTTATAATTCCTATCGTTCAAGAGCAAGCAATAATAATGTAGTAGTTTGTGTTTTATGTTAAATCTCTCTCCTTCTTTCTGTATCAAATCTCAACAGTTCAATATCAATTTCGATGAGCTCGATGGCTTTCTTGTTGGGTTGGTTTGATTGAAATCGGAGACTGCTATATCTTAGAGAAGAATATGATAAAGACGGGCTGCAGTTTTGTGGATAAGGGTTTGAGAGAGGATTCTCGACATTGCTTTTGCTTTCTAATTTGTCTAACTGTGATTGGGTATGAGCAGAGATTCTTACATGATATTTGATGCTTCAGAAGCTATGAGGAAGCTCAAGGCAGCGAACAGTTGGACTGCCTGAGGTGATGGACTACAGGGTATGAGTAGGCAGTAAAGCAAGTACACCAATCGCTTTGGGAAGCAGGTGCGAAGTGCATTGTGAAGAGTTGAATCGTGTTAGGCCTGGTAAGGCGAGCATCATTATAACAATCATAGGTTAATTGCATTTGTTAGCAGCAGCAGATTAAGCACACAGTCAGATTTTGATGAAGTTCACCAGATTCCAGCCACCATGTCACCAGAGATATGTCAGAGTTTGAGCAGAGCAAGGATAAATCAAGACATGGTGATACTACTGCTGGAAAATGATGATTTAAGGAAGTATCACTGTGTGCGTGCTTATGCATATGTGTGCACATGCACAGTGATACACCTTGTTTAAAGTATGAAACAGTCTCTATATATACATATGCATTAAGGTTTGAACATGTCAATTAGCATATGAGCTGGCTAAATATAGCCGATGTAATTAATACTATATATATCTATGCAAACCGTAGAAAGTGATGTGAAATAAGAAAAATAACAATTTTCATTTCTATATTTCTGTTCTTTACATTTCAAGTATTCTTTACTCTCTCTCTCTCTCAGTTACATTTCTTCTTGTCTGATCCTCTCATCTATTCTCCTACCTCCTCTCTGATCAACTTCTACCCTATCTAACCCTCTTCTCACATCTAGCTACTATATTCTACTTTCTTTCCTTCTCCTACAATTCTTTTCCTGATTCCTCAATCCCTTTTCTTGCCTCAGTGTCTTCTTTTTTTCCATAATTATCAGCAATACTTCACTCCACTTTGACCCGAACCACAACCATTCACCACCCATCATCATGACAATGCACGCAGAACAACCTAGACATGACAAAGTGGTATCAGAGCCATTGGCTGGGGTAACTACTGACAACCAGCCCGATCTTAGCCTCAATAACAGTCCTAACAATGAATCAAGAAATCAAGAACAAGATGAAGCATGGAGGAGGCAAGAGGAAATCAATAACAAGGAATACTTATTCATTGAGGAAATTGGAGAATGTTGCTCAAAGTTTGGAACATACTACTAAGGAGCTTTGCACAACATTTGAAGGGATGCATAATGTTTTAACTGCATTAGCATTAGATGTGCAACAACTCAAGATGAAATCGGCGGCAACTCAACCTCCATCAACTGCACATGCAAATTTACAAGGAGTTCTTGCATCAAAACCCCATCAAATGTCCTCCTCCTCTACCACCCCACCCCTACCCCAACAGGCTTCAAGAATTAATGCTAATGTCCAATTCCCAAACTCTGCTAACCCCACCATAAGCCCTCCTCCAATAAATAACCTCCCTCTATCTCAAAACAACCAACAACCCATTCAAGAAACTACTTCTTGGAATAAGAATTCACCTTTTCCTAATCTCAAACTTGACTTTCCCATATATACCGGGGATGTATGGTCCATGAATGGCTCAGCCAAGTAGAGCAGTTCTTTATATTCCACCAAACAAAAGAATACTTTTGGGTTGAAATCTCATCATTTTAGCTCAAGAAAGATGCCTTGAAGTGATACAACTGGTATACCAGAAATGTTCCCAATCATGAATCTTGGTCTATCTTTAAAGGAGAAATTCAGATTAGATTCAACCCTGAAGACATGGAGAGACCTTATGAGTCTCTAGCCAAACTCAAACAGCAAACCATTGTTTTGGCCTATCTTACCAAGTTTGAAGGATTGCGAGCTACAATTGAGACTCTACCACCCAGATTCTTGTTGGACAAATTTATAGGTAGCCTCAAGGAAGAGATAAGGTATGATGTTTTTGACTTCTAGACCAGTAGACTTTAGAGAAGCGGTTTCTTTGGCTAAAATGTTTGAAAGTGTGTGGAATCAAACCAAAAGGGGAAGTAAAACCACTTGTATGTTTCCTAAAAACAACCATAACCAAGCAATTCCCTACTAAAAACATCAAAACAATAATCCTAAACCATAAGAATGGGATACCACTTATCTTGAAAATATAGCAAAGAGTAAGGGTTTAAATCCTAACCAATTGATTAAGATGAGAAGGCAAAATATTTGCTATGGTTGTAAGGAAAGTTGGCACAAAGGTCCTAAATGTAAAAGCCCACAGGTCCATGTGTTAGAAGGAGTAATGTCTTTTGATAACTTGGAGGAAACTGAAGATCAATCTGTGGATGAAGACGAAGAGAATCACAATGAAGAAGCAATTGAAGAAACTCATACAATAACCCTACAAGCAATATGTGGAATACCAGCACTCACCACAATTAAAGTACAAGGCAATATAAAAGGAAAACCGGTTCAAATCCTTATAGATTCAGGATCAACCCATAGCTTCATAGATGAGCAGCTTGCAAAAAAGTTAAGAATACAAGTTGATGACTCCAAAACTTATGAAATAGTAGTTGCGAATGGAAAAAAGCTCCAAGGTTCCAGTATATGTCATGATGTCATCTTGAAGTTCCAAGGGTGTAGAATGCCAGTAGATTTGTTAACACTACCCTTAGAAGGCTGTCAAGTAATTCTGGGAGCACAATGGATGAAGAGTTTGGGATAAGTCACTTTAAATTTAGAACAACTGCAAGTCAAAAACTTATGTATGGCAGGGTATTCAGCAGCAAGAAGTAAAATTGGTTGATAAGAAAACCCTGACTAAGGAACATGCCCAAAGCCAGCTTACTATGATGTTATGTTCATCAGTAACTACCCACTCCAATTTGAAGCTTGATGATGTAAATGATATTCCTTTTGAAATTAAGAAGCTTCTACAGATATTTCCTGAAATAACCAGTAATGAACCTTTTCTTCCTCCTCAAAAACTGCATGACCATCATATTCCACTTATACCTGGTGCCGAACCAGTTTGTTTAAGGCCATACAGACACTCTCACCATATCAAGAATGAACTGGAAAAGATCATTAAGGAAATGCTTGACACTGGCATCATTAGACATGGCAGCAGCTCTTATTCATCCCCAGTAGTGATGGAAAGGAAGAAAGATGGAACATGGAGACTATGCATTGACTATAGAAGTCTCAAATCCCTCACCATAAAAGATAAGTTCCCTATTCCTTTAATTGATGATTTATTTGATGAGTTGCATGGTTCTAAATTTTTTTCTCAACTTGACTTAAAATCGGGCTATCATCAAATTAGAATGTGTGAGCATGACATCCATAAAATAGCTTTTAAAACACATGATGGACATTATGATTTTCTAGTTATTCCATTTGGGTTAGTGAATGCACCTTCAACCTTTCAGTCTCTCATGAATGACATTTTCAGACCATATTTAAGAAAATTTGTGTTAGTGTTTTTTGATGATATTCTAATATATAGCCAGACCATGTCTGAGCATATAGAACGTTTAAGGTTAACATTTCAGGTATTAAAGGACAATCAATTCATGATCAAACTAACCAAATGCAGATTTGCTAAAGAAACAATTAAGTATTTGGGACACATAATATCAAAGCAAGGTGTTGTAGTAGATTTCAAACAGGTTCAAGCAGTCATAGAGTGGCCCTTACCAAAAGATTTAAAGGCATTAAGATGTTTTTTGGGACTGGCTGGATATTATAGAAAATTCATTAGGTATTATGGTATTATTGCAAGGCCATTGACCCACATGCTAAAGAAAAACTCTTTCTTATGGAGTGAATAAGCAAGACAAGCCTTTGAACAGCTGAAGCAATGTTTGGTTAATTCCCTCATATTTGTCATGCTTGACTTCTCTAAACCCTTTGTCCTTGAGTGTGATGCTAGTGGCCAAGGTACTGGTGTTGTTCTATTAAAAAAAGGGAAGCCATTGGCATATATTAGTAAAGCCCTACAAGGAAAAAATTTAGCTCTCTCCACTTATGAAAAAGAATTAATGGCCATCATTATTGCAATAAAAAAATGGTCACAATATCTTTTGGGAAGCGAATTTATTATCAAGACTGACCATCAAAGTTTAAAATATTTACTCTCTCAAAAATTACACACTAGTGTTCAGAATAAATGGCTTGCCAAATTACATTGCTTTGACTACAAGTTGAGTACAAAAGTGGCAAAGAAAATGTTGTGGTTGATGCATTATCAAAAAGAGAGGAATTCAACAGTAAAGAAATGTGGATTCAAGCAATATCAATGGTTCAGACTCCTTGGTTGCAAGAATTAAAGAAAACATTATTGGCTTCAGAATGGTACTAGCAACAACTCATCAAAATACACAACAAAGAAATGCATGAAGGTAACTATAAACTGGTAGATGGTTTAATATTCTATAAGGGGAAGCTACTCATAGACCATCACCTAGATACTCTACTGCACATTCTTATTGGGGAGCACCATTCAACCCCACTTGGAGGCCATACTGGGATTAAAGGGACCATTAAAAAATTCAAGCAAGTGTTCTATTAGAAACATCTCAAGAGAATGTTGAAAACTTTGTCAAGTCATGTGACATATGCCAAAGATCAAAAAATGAAATTATGTTAATGCCAGGATTCTTAAACCCATTACCTATACCAAAAAAGATATGGGTGGATATATCTATGGATTTCATCACATGCCTACCTAAAAGTCACAAACATACAATAATATTTTTGGTAGTTGATAGATTGAGTAAATACGCCCATTTCTTCCCTCTCTGTCATCCATACATAGCTAAAGATGTTGCTAAAGTATTCTTCAATGGAGTGTTTAAGCTTCATGGCATGCCGAAGTCAATAGTAAGTGATAGGGATGCATTGTTTTCTAGTACATTCTGGCAAGAATTATTCAAGTTACAAGGGTGTAGCTTAAAAATGAATTCGGCATATCACCCCAAAGTGATGGGCAAACTGGTATTGTCAACAAAATTTTGGAGGGATATTTAAGATGCTTTGTTTCACATAGGCCACATGAGTGGACTGACTAGTTGGTCTTAGTAGAATATTGGTATAATACAACATGGAAGTCATCAACAAATTCAACTCCTTACAAAGCCGTATATGGGCTAGACCCCCTACTTTTCTTTCTTATGTCCCTAACACAGCAAAAGTAAAGCAAGTAGAAGAGATTTTTTTCAACAGCGACATCACCCTAGAATTCTTAAAAGATACCTTAAGAGTGTCATAAGAAAGGATGAAAAGGTATGCTAATTTACGAAGAACAGAAAGATAGTTTCAAATTAGTGATTGGGTGTACTTAAAGCTACAGCCATATAGGCAAATCACAGCAAGAAATCAAAGAACTCATAAGTTATCCCCTAAATACTATGGTCCTTATCAAATTGAAGCAAAAATTAGATCAGTAGCATACAAGCTTAATATGCCTTACCATATTAAAATACATCCAATATTTCATGTGTCACGGTTAAAAAAGAAATTAGGTAGCCATGTTGTAATACAAGAGGATATACCCAGCTATGAAGTGGAAGAGGTAGAAGAGCTAGAAAAGATACTAGATAGAAGGATGATACCCGGAGATGTAAGGTTGTGGTGCAAATTTTGATAAAGTGGAAAGTTATAAGTGAAGAAGAAGCAATCTAGGGAGACTATTGGCCTATGATTCAAAGATTCTCCACATTAGACATTAGGCCAAGATCTATTCTTGAAAGGGAAGGGAAATGTAACAATCATGGGTTAATTGCATTTGTTAGCAGCAGCAGATTAAGCACATGGTCAGATTTTGATGAAGATCGCCAGATTCTAGCCACTATGTCACTAGAGATGATGTTAGAGTTTGAGCAGAGCAAGTATAAATCAAGACATTGTGATACTACTGCGGGAAAGTGAAGATTTAAGGAAGCATCACTGTGTGCATGCTTGTGCATATGTGTGCATGTGCACAGTGATACACCTTGTTTAAAGTATGAAAAGATCCTTGTATATGTATATGCATTAAGGTTTGAACATGTCAATTTGCATATGAGCTGGTTAAATATAGCCGTTGTAATTAATACTATATAAATCTATGCAAACTGTAGAAAGTGATATGAAATAAGAAAAAATAACAATTTTCATTTGTATATTTCTATTCTTTACATTTCAAGTATTCTTTACTCTCTCTCTCTCAGGTACATTTCTTCTTGTCTGATCCTCTCATCTATTCTCCTACCTCCTCTCTGATCAACTTCTACCCTACCTAACCCTCTTCTCACATCTACCTACTCTATTCCACTCTCTTTCCTTCTCCTACAATTCTTCTCCTGACTCCCCAATCCCTTTTCTTGCCTCCGTGTCTTCTTCCTTTTTCCATAATTATCAACAATATTTCACTCCTCTTTGACCTGAACCATAACAATTCACCACCCATCATCATGACAATGCACGCAGAACAACCTGGACATGACAATCATCGAGGGGGAACGGGAAATTTTTGGGAAAAATAAGATTAGGTATAGGATTTTGAGTGGAAAATGAAATATTGGGAATGAAATTGTAACGGCGGGGTTTGGAGAAATAAGTTCACAATGGGTTTAGCTTAGGTGGTGTTTTATTTATATTTTTTTATGTTTTAAAGTATAAAAACAACATTTTGTATAAAACCGCTGCAATTAAGAGTTGTAAAAAGTAATTTTTCTTGTAGTGTAAATGTAATAATACAAGAGTATATCCTCCTGCTTGCCACCTGTCCAGCTCCACGTGTTCACCAGACCTGATATCCCTAATCTACTCATTTAAGAGTACGCAGAGTAATAGGAATCAAAACATAAAACCTTGGATCAGAAAATAGTCTAGTGCGAGTGGTAGTAAATCTCTAAATACTAATGTGCCACTAAAATAGGGCAAATGGTACGAGAGATCATACCTGACATGTCCTTGCATCTAAAGAGTTAGCAAATATACAGAATATACGCTATTCTACATCATAATCATCATGGGAGTAATACACATCAAAGCACTAAGGAGTGTACAAATATACACATCAATAACATCAACTTTAGGTGACATCCCTAGGGTGATAAACAATCAATACCATCCATCATTTATTCTCTTATTCACTCACTCAGTGCATTGGATATATGATAACTTGAACAACCTATCACGGTCAAGGACTAATCAACGTCCCAATTCCTCGATACTCGAATTCATGCCACTCAGTAGGCCAGGAACTAGACTCACCATCTGGTATACACATCTCTCATCTAGGATAAAGAGCTATCATGCACTATGGACCATCACGTCCATGGGAACCACACCGTCCCCAGTGTATACCCTCCCCCCTCTATGAGTACCCTTCGAATCCTCGAGTCTCTACGATCCATTTGCACATGTCATTTATAGAAGAGCGCATCCTAGAACTAATCTCATGACTCCCATCATGAAGTCATCGTGGTAGGGACGATCCTCTACAGTCATCATTAATCGTAAAATACCATCATATGGCCGTAGCCTTCCTCCAATAGTTCATTCGATCTGACTCATAGTCCACTACTTTGCGCCTCAAAGTACAGTTATCCATCGTCAAAGCCATCACTTCACATCATAGAATCATCATCGTCGGGTCATGCGTCATGGTCATCGAGAATCGCCGAAAAAGCCGTCGAAAAACTCAACTCAAAATTTTAGTACGCTCTGGCCCATAGCAGAGCTAGAGAATTTCTAGGTTTGGCCCAAAGCAAAACCTGGCCCAAAGTCATGCATGGGTAATTATAGAAAATGCCCAAAGCATGCCCAGGGATCGGTACTGATCCCTAACTTAACTAATTTTTCCTCTTGCCTTCATCGATCTGATAATGCCCTAAGTCAAGCCTGAAGTTTCTTCCTTGTTTGCCCGAAGCACGCCCAGGGATTGGTATCGATCCCTGACTTAACTCACTTTCTTCCTTCTGACACTAAGCAAACCTCTTATGATTCCAAGCAACACGAAAATAACTCCAAGCATTGTTTGTCAATGAACCATATCCTATGGTTCGGTATTGACCCTAAGAAACATGCAAATAACTACAGCCACCATTCACCACCGACCCACCACTTCAAATTTCTATGACTCCTACCGGACCGTGTACGACTCAAAGCAAGTGAAAAATTTCTTCAGGTCAGACTCCAAGCAAATTCCCACCGATCTATCAACACCGAGCTATTTTCTTTTGCCCATAACTTGAGCATACAAACTCCAAATAACTTTAAATTTGAAGGCGGTCCTTTATCACCCTATGTCGATCGCATGATATTTAGGACATAAATCATGGAATGGTACCGGTCCCTACATATCGATCCCTAAGTTATTTCTAAAGCTAAATCACCATTCGATCAGCATTTCCAATCATTCAATCATCACAAAGCCAAGCAATCATCACAAATAACATATACTAACAAGCACACAATTAAACGCATTAATGTGAATAATCCTAAGTCTAAGGGTAGTATCCATAAGAACACACTGTATCCATAAGAACATGAATTTCCAAAACTCATCCAATTTACTTGAAATTTACATATGTTGTTTAAAAGGGTTTAAAATGCGTTTTAGAGTTTGAAAATCATTTAAAACATCATTAAACTTCTCATGTAGGCTAATTAGTTAGTAGGGGCTTAAAACTACTCACCTATGTCCTAAGCAGTCCAATCCAAGCTCAATAATGCACAAATCCAAGAGCGAACAATAGCTCCAAAATGACACCTGATAGAAAATCTCCAATCCAAGGTGCTAATTTCCTTCTAATAATACATTATGGCAAATTAAAGTAAGGAAGGGTGACATTTTGGATAAGAAATTATTATTAGAGGGTTTCGCTCTATTTTTGGGAAGTATAAAATGATGGAAAAGAGTCCCATCAGCCGTAACCCCATGCTAATCCCAAAATGGGCTTTGGACATACCCATTAACTTACTAATTACCCATTAAGCAGTCAAAAGTCGAGTGGAACTTCCAATAGTTATATCTCCTAAATGGTATGTCTGTTTTCCTATTATTAGCTCCATGGAAGGGGAAACCATTATCCCGATCTAATGGAAGTAGTTTCAGACCCTAGCTCATTTCCTATCAAAAGTTATAGGCCATAGAAGATTTTTAGGCTCAAAACGGTCACATAGAAATCTGACAAAAATCATAGATGTGGGAATTGTCGCTAAGAGTCATTAATATTTTATGACCTCATATGAATATAACATTAATATTTTACGATCATCTGATACGTAGAATATGGGTCGTTACAACATGCCAACTTGGGAGCTATGTTCCTAGAGTGGACGCAGCCAGAGTATGTTGCTTGTTATGATTTTCGACGAAGATACGAGATAGAGCTAGAAATATTAGTGAGCTTGACTATCAGGCCTACTCTGATTTAGTAGATTGGTACAAGTCAGAGGAGCGATGCTAGATTAGCTGAGATGATTGCCAAGATTGAAGCGAGTAGAGTCTGAGGAGACAAGACAGTACTGACTCAACTGATATGGTTGGCTACGAGAGTGCCACCATTCAAAATTGACTATTCATCCTGGCGGTAATAAGATTTACTGTGATATGAAGCAGACCTATTATTAGGAAGGGATAAAGAAAGACGTTGGAACATTCATCTCAAAGTGCATGCGAACTACGAATTGGTTAAGGTAGAGCATAAGAAGCCTAGTGGTTTGATGCAACCGCTAGAAGTTTTCCGGTGAAATTGGAACAAGTATCAATGGATTTCATCGATGGATTGCCAAGGACTAGATGAGAGTATGATGGCATTTGGGCCATAGTCGATCGATTGACCAAGAATGGTAGATTTATACCCATCATGTCCAGTAGAATGGCAGCCAAGCTGGCCGAATTGTATGTGAAATGGATAGTACGATTCCATGGTGTGCCGAAGAGTATTGTGAGTGATCGAGATCCGTTGTTTACTAGTGGGTTTTGGAAGAGCTTACAAAAGGCATTGGGGACAGAGCTGCATCTAATTACGGCTTATCACCCTCAAACCGATGGTCAAATTGAGAGAGTGAATTGTATCTTAGTGGATCTCTTGCATGCTTATATTCTCGATTTTGGAGGCTTGTGGGATGATCACTATCTCATTGAATTCACAAACAACAACAATTATCAATCTAGCATTGGTATGGCACTATTCAAGGCATTATATGGTCGACCATGTAACGCTCCTTCATGCTCATGGAAAGCAGGCGAAAAACTGATACTTAAACTAGATATGATTAGAGAAACCTCAGAGAAGATCGAGATCATTCGACAATGGATAAAAGTTGTAACGACTCGTAAATTTTAGTGGTTTTATATATTTAATTAATTGAATTTTTATGAAATTTTAAATAATAAAATTTTGAAATATAAATTTGATATTTGGATTACGTCTAATTAAACATAGCAAATGGTAAATTTTTAATTAATAAAACGGAAGTTTATTTTTGGGTAATTTTAATTTCAATTTAAATCAGTTATATTAGATGATAATAAAATGTTTTCCAAACTTGAATATTTTTACATAATAAATTTGTAAATCATCTTCTGAGTGAGACGTCATATTTCGTTTCTCCAAATTTGGACTGCTGTTGCTCCGTTTATCTTATTTATGGCAAATTAGCAGCATTTTCGGTACCGATTATCGACTTTTGATGGGATGATCGTACCACTGATATCTGTATACTGTTTTGATCGTCTCGTCGTGCCGATCTCCACAGTATATTCATTTGTCAATTTCGGTATCTGGTACAAGACGAAACCTGAGAAACGGTTCGCCGTATCAGAACCAATTTTAGTCCATTTGTTTTCCGTGACCATTCAATTGCTCATGTGAGAAATTAAATAGCCATTTCCTTTTTATTTATTTCTGAAACCAATGTTTGCACTTTTCTATTCCTTGTTTTGAGGTATTTTACGCGTGTCCTCTTCTACTCCAATGGTTTTTTTTCTTCGGTTTTATTTGACAATAAATTAAAAGCCAGTTTAATCGCTTTGCAAACCTGTCTGTTCGATACCCTCCCTTCCTCTCCTTTATTTCTGAGAAAAGTATTAACAGATATAAAGTGTATATATATAAGTTTATGGCATGGGAAACTGCTCGGCAAATCTCTCCCTCGACCTCCTTTCTCCCCTCTCTACCGTCGAATCCATCTCACCCGCAAACTGCCACGTCAGCCACCCCTGAACCCCATCACCCTCCGCCGAGAAATTTCCGGGTTCCACCTCCACCTTGCACCCTCATCTACAGCCACCTCCCCAGAGACTGTCCCCTCACCTGACCGGCCAAGCCTCCATCATTTTCCCACCCGAGCCTACCTCGGCCTTCACACAGCGAGTACCTTCAACGACCTGTTTTTCACCAGCTGTCCGCGTTTTCCACCCTGGCCAGCACCTAGTTGACTGTCGTGACCTTCTCCCCTGTCCATAGCCCATCAACCCAAGATCGCCACACTCCTGGAACCACCCCTCTCGAGTTCCTCAAACCCTTCCGACCCCGACATCTGCCGCTAGCCGCCAGCCGAGCCTCCCTCGCGTTCGCCTCAAACTTCCCCTCGAGCTCACTTAGTCTCGCCAACAGCCAAGCTTCCATCTGCATTTTTTGTAATATATATATATATATATTAAATTTATGTCAGTTAGTATATATGTTTATTTGGTTTAGTTTATATATAGTTTATGTTAGTATTAAAATAGTGTTCGATCTGATTTTTATTTTATAGATTTATATATATTATTTCATATGTGCAAGTTTATAAAATTTATACACTGTCAACATAAATATGTAGTATATCTAAGTTTATAACCTGCTACTTTATAATATATAAGTTATACATTGTGGTTAAAAATATATTATATAATAGTTTATAATATATGTAGGTTCAGTCTGTTGTATATAAATATATATTTGGTAGTGTGCACGTGATGATTTGATGTATCCGTGCTGGTTGATATATAGGTTATTTTTAAAATATGATATGTGTACAGATTAAGGTATTTGTTTTATAATTGGTATATTGACTACATATAAGCCTGTTATATATATATTATATGAAGTAATTTATATATATATATATATATATTTACATCTAGTATAGATCCTGTTGTTAGTCTACGTCTACTATGTATGTAAATTTTGAGATATTGTTATATAGCTGTATATTTATATGTATTTATATGAAAGTTATGTTTTAAGTACATATATATTTATATGTAAGTTTAAATATATATATATAGCTTATATATGACAGTTTTCTAATATATAAATGTTTTCATTTCAGTTTATATGACTTCAGATTTTATATATATATATATGTATAGTAGCTGTTGTAGTTTTCTTTATATAAGTAAGAGGTTGGTTATATTAATTATAAGTTGTATATTTTAATTTGGAAGCATCTCGGGTTTTGGCTTGATATGTATATTTGTTTATATATATTTATACCACAGTTGTTAATATTCCAAGTATTATAAGTTTACACAGTTTATAAATGGTATGTATGCTGCAGTATGATATATATATATATATATGTTTTCTTTGTTATATATGCTCAGTTATATATAAATTTATTTTTATATATCTAATAGGAATACCTTCATGGCGACATCTGAGAATCCCAAAACCCTAGGCGAACTGGAGGAAGATGACGGCGGTGGATAGAAGACGGTCAAGCGCAAGGGGAAAACGACTTTTGCTGAGGTACTAAAATAGACCAATCGTGAAGCTCAGAGGCAAGTCAAAAACCCTAAATCTTGGGTGGAGGCGGTAGATAATAATTTCGAAATTCAAGGGAAATTAGATTATTTCGAACCGATTAATGATGGAGCTGAACCTTATCAACTGATCGATGAACAAGATTATGAGGAATCTAATCAGATGTGGAAGAACTCATTATATGCTTATATGGCAGATAAACGACCTTATCTTGTACACTTTAATGCCTACATAAGAAGGGTATGGAAACCTACAGGATCCTGGGATGTTTTCACAAGAGAAAATGGGTTTTATCTCATCAAATTTGAAAAAGGAGAGGATTATGATTGAATCCTGAAAGGCGGTCCGTGGTTTATGGATAGTAAGCTGATTATCATTAAAAAATGGGAAGCAGATTTCAATTTTGAAAAGGCAATGCTAACTACATATCCAGTTTGGATTAAATTTAACAACCTTAATCTAGCATTGTGGAATATGAGATGCATTGGTAAATTGGCTAGTATAATTGGCAAACCTCTAGATATAGATGAATATACTAGGAAGGTTAAAAGAATCAAATATGCAAGAGTTCTGGTGGAAATTAAAGCAGATTCTGCTTTACCACAGAATATTAAAGCAATTGATAAGAGAGGTAATGTTTACCTGCAGGAAGTTGAGTATGAATTTATTCCGCTGAGATGTGCTAAATGTAAATGCTTTGGCCATGTAGTCACGCAAGAGTGTAGTGAGATAAACAAACCCAAACAAGTTTGGATACAAAAAACCAAAAGTAAGTCAGACACTATTCACATAGATAGTACGGATGTAGAACACACGGAAATAGCTACAACTAGTAATTCTGGTTTAACACCACAAAAAGATATTACAACAACAAAACGTTATACACAAAATGCTGTAATAGAGGACCCAGACCCAAATACTACAGGAAGTCCTATCAAGGACTCTGTAGAAGTGTCAGAAGAAATTCATCAATCTCCGAAACTACAGGTGGATCATTCAAATTTGGAGGATTGTAGCCAGCAACCACAGAAGCAGAGTATGGAGAGTTCAACTGATGATGAGGATATTCCTGAAACAATAAATGATATACAGAAATTAGACATTCAACTGGATTCATCAAATGAAGAAGAGACTGAAGAAAACCTGCTGAAATACACTGAAGCTAATGAAAATTATGAGGAAATGATTTCTACTAAGGAAAAGAAAGAGGCTGGGAAAGAAGCTAAGGTAGTATCAGCTCTGGTTACTAGGAGCATAGCTACTAAATATTAATGACTATTCTATGCTGGAATGTAAGAGGTCTAAATGGAGATGTAAGAAAATTAGGCCTCTATAATCTCTGTAATAGATATAAACCTACTATTCTAGCCATATTAGAAAATAAACTCACAGAAGAAAACATGGAGAGTGTAAAATACCAAATGGGAGAAAATTGGAAGCTTATACATAATAACATAAATAATATTAAAGGCAAGATCATGGTACTATGGGATTCCAATATTTGGAATTGTAATGTGATGAATATAGACGAGCAACAAGCTACCATTAATATGAAAAATATAGGAGAGTTGGAGATTACTACAACAATTGTTTATGCAAATAATCTGGCCTCAGAAAGGAAAATTTTATGGACAACTTTGGTGGGTAACGCAAAAATCATAACAAAACCTTGGTTAGTATTTGGTGACTTTAATGCAGTGCTGAAAATGCATGAAAAACAAGGTGGTATTACCCTTAAAGTCTGCCAAGTAGCTGAGTTCAATAATTGTGTACTAGCAGCAGGGCTTATTGAAGTACTCCACACAGGCCTGAAATATACATGGAAAAGTGGTGAGGCAAAAAGAATCCATTCAAGACTGGATAGAGCTTTAGGCAATGCTGAATTGCTGAACAAAATGCCTAATATAAAAGTAACAGTTTTGCCAAGTTCTACTAGTGACCACTGCCCTTTATATATTCAATTCAATAATGAAAAGCAGGCACAGAAAGGAAAACCATTCAGATATGCTAATCACTGGCATTTAATTGAAGGATACAAAGAAATAGTTGATTTTAACAAACTACGGATTCCAGAAGGGAATCATATGTATCTGTACATAATGACAGTAAAACTAATGAACAATAGACTGAAGGAATGGAATAAAACAAGGCCCAAATCACATGAAGCTATAAAAGAAATTCAAGAATAGTTGGAGAAAGTGCAATATCAATTAGAAGAAGAGCCACAAAATGTAGAGCTGAATGCAGAATATTTTACCAAACAAAAACATCTGAAGCAACTGATGGGGGTTCAAGCCATAGAAATAAAGCAAAAAGCAAAAGAGAGATGGCTAACAAAAGGGGATGAGTGCAATAAATTTTTTTATACTAAAATGTCTCAAAGAAATAATCAAAATAATATTCTAAATTGTTTAAATGAACAGGGAGAAATTACTGAAAACTTACAAGACTTGGAAACTAAAGCAATAAAGTACTTTAAAGAAACATACAATGGAGATTATATCCAGCAAATACCTCAAATCAGCTGCAGGAAAAAAATCTCCAGAGAAGGTGCTCGGATGCTGACAGAAGACATTACGGAAAGGGAGTTGAAAAAAGCCACTTTCTCTATTCATGACGAGTCCAGTCCTGGCCCCGATGGAATGAGTGCACTCTTCTTCAAAATGCACTGGGAAAACCTGAAAGATAGGATGCTCAAAGGTTATCAGGAGGCTTTAAACACAGGTGAATTTATTCAGGAAATAAATCATACATTCATCACTTTGATTCCAAAAGTCAAGAAACCAGAAAGAATAGAAGAATATAGACCTATTGCGTGTTGTAATGTTATCTATAAAATTCTTAGCAAGATCATTTGCATGAGTCTCAACAAAGTTCTACCTCAACTCATATCACAAAGTCAAAGTGCTTTTATCAAGGGTAGATTTATTTCCGAAAACTCACTAATGGCACATAAGCTAATAAGGGATTTTAATAAAAAAGGGGCAGATAGGGTGTGTTTGAAAATTGATCTACACAAGGAATACGATAAAGTTAGCAGACAATTCATTCTTCACATGTTGCATGAAATGGGAGTTCCTGCCAAGCTACTAAAACTCATAACACATTGCATATGTACTCCTACTTTTTCAGTGATCATAAATGGGATTCCTAAAGGTTATATTAAAACAAATAGAGGAATCAGACAAGGAGACCCTCTATCCCCATATCTTTTTGCTGTAGCCATGGAATGGTTCTCTCTTCAAATGGAATTAGTCAGTTACCAATCTTTAATTAAACCCATATACAAAATAAACCCAAAAGTCAATCATCTCATTTACGCAGATGATCTATTGGTTGTTTTCAAATCAAATACCATGGGAATCGACACAATAAAGGAAATTTTCAAGCAACTTGAATCTTTAGCAGGTCTCCAAGTTAATGAATTTAAAACGAAATGTTATATGAACAAGTATTGCAAGAATAAAATAGATATATTAGCACAACTTGGAGTAGGGGAAGGTATGCTGCCAGTTAAATATCTAGGAGTACCGTTGTCGAATAATAAGGTTACCGATGCAGAATGTGGCAAGTTAATAGATAATATTAGAGATAAGTTGCAAGGTTGGAGATCTAAATTACTGTCATTTGCAGGAAGAGTAGAATTAGTTCATACAGTTATCACTTCAAAGGTTAGATTCTGGTTACAAACCTTCCAGATACCCGATTGTTCACTTGCTAAAATAAGCTCTGTGTGTGCTAATTTCATTGGAAAGGAGGCATTCATAAGGTGAGCTATAATGAGCTATGTAGACCTAAAAGTGAAGGGGGAGTTGGTCTTAAAAATCTTTTTGAGCTAAAAAAGATATATGGACTCAAACTAGCTTGGAAAATCCTAAACACTGATAATCTCTGGGCCAAATGGATGAGGGCTAAGTACTTAAATGATAATTTTTGGACTATAAGGGAAGGTAAAAATGCTTCAACTATATGGAAAAATATTCTCAAGCAAAGAGAGATTTTGAAAGAATTAGTAGAAAGACAAATAGCTAATGGTCAAGACACTGACTTATGGAAGGACCCTTGGATTAAGAACAAAAGCCTCATAGATGGAATGGGATGGGAAAGCTACTCAGCTAATAACACTCCGAAGATTCAAGTTGCTAACATTATTCATAACCAAAGATGGGCACCAGAAAGACAACTGATAACCAGAAGTTTGAAACAAGAAATAGAGGAACTCCCGATTTTCACAAATAGAGGAAAAGACCTATGGGCTTGGAAAAACAATAGTAAAGGACAATTCAAAATGAAGGAAGTTTGGGAAGATAATAGACAACACTACGAAACTGTACACTGGCATAAAATAGTCTAGAGTAAGTCAAACTGTCCCAAAATGGCTCACACTAGTTATAAGGCTATCAGAGGAAGGTTAAGCACTAAAGACAGGCTCAAAGGTTGGGGTGTTATTGATGAAGATATTTGTAACCTATGTAGAAAGGATACTGAGTCACATCGACACCTATTTTTTGAATGCAAATACACCAAACGTGTCTAGGCTATACAGAAACTTAAGAACTTGCAAACAGAAGCAGCTATGAGCTTAGAAGAGGAAATTAAATACCTAAGTGACAGGACAGATCTCTCGAACCTTATGAAGGAGGTCGTGAAAATTGCTTTGACGACAACTATCTGGCATATCTGGAGAGAACGGAACGTAAGGGCTTTTACCAGGGATAAGGAGAAGACTGAGTTAGAGATAGCCGTAAACATTGCAAGAGATGTACTGATCAATATAGGAAGAATCAGAAGACTCACCAACTTAGAGGCAAGAGAAAAACAGCTATTGGAGAACTGGAACTGGAAGGCTGCGATGCTAGAAAATCAAGCAAGCAACGTGGAGCCGCCATGAATTTGTAGTTGCTGAACCCTAAATCAATTTAGGAAATTTTGTGTTTGAAGTCTACTTTGTGTCGAAATGTCGGACGAGATGTCCGTGTTTTATTACTGTATTTTCAGCTGTATTTGCTTTGGGCCGCATAGCCCATTATAATTCAATTAACCCATTTTCAAAAAAAAATATGCTCAGTTAAGTTATGTATGTAGGTATATATATGAATTTATTTCAAATTATACCCTGTAGATAGGTTTATTTTTAATATGTGTGTTTTAATTTGAAACAATGATTTTGATATATATATACACATATATATACATATATATACATTTAATTTAATATGTGTTTAAAATAAATATTGATTTGAAATATATGTATTGAAATTGATTTTGAAACAAAAATATATATTTTCTATATATATCAAGTTGATTCTGATTTGTTCTCATCAATTCTTGTATCAGCTTTATCCGTCAAATTCGTGCCAATCTAGCTTTGTTTTGGAATTCGTGCTTGAATTCGTAACTCATCTCATTTTCGTTCATCTCTAGCCTCGAAAGGTGAGCAATCACTCACGATTAACGTTCTTATATTTATTAAATTTGATTTCAATTGAAACAACAATTGAAATATGTTGTTGTTAGTTATTTACATTGCTATATATGTTATTATCTTTATTTGTTCACCTGTGATATCTGACACCATTATCTGTTATTTATATTGATGATATATGCATGTTATATTATTATCATATCTGTTATCACTCTGCAAGTTACCTGTTAGTATAGAATTCCCTATGGGTTGAAATGATACGTACCCGAACGATCTGTAGAATAAGAGAAAATCATTATGAGTTGAAACGATAACCCAAGCGATTTTCATTGAATTAAATTTGGGATTGCGGGTTGAAAAGATATATACCCGTAGATTTAAATTACGGATTGAAATGATAGATATCCGTATCACTTGACCATAGGATAGAAAATTATATACAAACACCGTTGGTCTATATATATATATTTTGAAATGATTTCCATAGTTTTAAAAGGATATATATGTGTGTGGTTTTACATAAATATTGATTTTAATATTATATATATATATATATGTGTGTGTTATTTTATAATGGTTTAAAAGTTTAGATTTTGATTTAAAGTGATTAAATGAATATTTCAAATTTAAATAAATTGAAGAAAATATTCAGTTCATTTGTAATTTGAGGCTTATTTAAATGATATTGGATTTTATTAAGTGAATATTTCTAAACTAAATAATAATGAAGTTAAATTGAGATATAATGAAATTATCAAATTTAGTTTTGAAAATGTTATATATTTAAAGCTTTGAAATCTATTGAAGTTGAAATGGTTTAATTTGTAGTTTATATTTGAAATCGATATAAAATGGTTTATCGAGGCTTGAACTGAATTGAAATGAAGAACTGAGATTTGATTTAAATGGGATTTGGAATTTGAGTTAATTCGAATTTGATTTGTGAATTTTGAGGAAACTATTTTATTATATAAAGTATTTAAAATATATTTAAACTGTTTTAATATTTTACTTTATAAATTAATCAAATATAAAATATTTTAAATTTTTTATTTTTATTTTTAATATACTAATTATTTATTATATAAACTATTTTATTATATAAACTATTTTATTATATATACTATTTTAATATCTAAACTGTGTAAGTGGGAGTAATATGATTTCAAAGTGCTATGAATTTTCAAAGTGTTATGATTTCCAAGTGTTATGATTTCCTAAGTGTTATGGTTTCAAAAATGTTATAATTTCAAAAGTGTTAAAATTTTGGAAAGTATTATGATTTTGGAAATGAATATTATTTGAGTGAATAATGATATCATATTGATATGGTTTTGAAATAGATATGATATTTTTGTTTTTAAATATGATTTGAAATGAAATGACCACGGTGTTATAATAACGTTTGGTTGTTAAAGAGACCGGGATCGGATATTGTCATACTCTCTGCCAATATCAAAAACCACTTTAACAACTGTGTACGTGGTGGAGATTCCAGAATGAAGTAGGATGGTTTGGTGACGATTCTATATGGTATTTACGTAGCCCTGACTCCCATGAGTCAGCTTGATGCGGCTAAAACAGGAGCCATGCCGGGCCAAGTGAGGTCATTCCTCCTATCAGACACATTTCTTCGATACCATTCTATTGCTTTTGTGATTTGATTGGGTGCAACCTTTGATATGGGAGTATGTCACGAGGTGGGCGGTAGTAGCTGCTATGTGTTACCACCAGTCCGGATCCGCAAACGGTATATATACCCTGGCATTGCCTCGAGTGCCTTGTCGCATGCTCTATTGTGCCTTCTACGAGTTTGTTTTGTACCGTACCTATGTGATGTCCTCTATGTAAACCATCGGTTTGGTGGAGCGTACGGCATTGTATAGACTACGAGAATATATAAAATGTGTTAAGGGGGATATGGGTAACACCTTAATGCTATTTTGATACTTTTACTTTACTATAGACATATTATAATAGCGTATATTACTACATAGTAGATAGTTCCACGGATCCTTAGAGGATGTAAATCCCAAGCATCCTTTAAGTTACTTGTATTTTAGTTGATATTTCACTTGAGTTGGATTTACCGATGTAAGAATGTTAATCCTAACTCGAGTGTTTTGTTTTTGCTTTATGCTTGAGTCATACTGAGTGTTACAGCATTTGAGACTCACCTTTGGAGTTGGAGCTTCACTTGGAGATCCATCTGCATCTATTCAGCTTTCAGCTATCCAGTGGTTTTGTTCAGACTTGTCATTTGTTTGTATTCAAAATTTCATTGTATGTGAGATATTCTGTTGTATTTTATTTCAAACTCTGATGTTTATATAGTAGCTTCATGAACTACTATTTATCTATTCCGCTGCTTATTTTTATAACACTCTGTGTCTGTGATTCTGTGATTGATTTATTTACTGTATATGCTGAGTTTTGCGAAATATAAATTAAAAATATGATATTTTGAGCAATTCAAGTCCGACATGTGCGGATGCGAATGGTTGAAAATACCGGGTCATTATAAAAGTTTCTCAAGACAAACAGAAAAGCTATGCTGATAAGCAATGTAGAAATCTAGAGTTCTCTATCGGTGATATGGTATTCATCAGGATCTCTCCATTGAAAAATGCAATTTGGTTTGGTACTAAAGGGAAGTTGGCACCGAGATTTTTAGATCCTTTTTCGATACTAGAGAGGACTGGGAACCTTGCTTATCGAGTCGACTTACCTCAAAGAATGGTTGGAGTGCACAATATGTTCCACGTTTCTCACTTATGGAAGTTTGTGTACGACTCAGGCGTAACTATTACACCGGATCAACTAAATGATATTGAGATTAAACCAGAGGCTTCAAGACCTCATAAGGCAATTCATATCGTTGAACATGATATAAAGCAACTTAGGAGGAAGACAGTGAAGTTGGTGAAGGTTCAGTGGAGCGGAAGCAAAGACGATTGCATATTGGAGACCGAGGAGAGCGTTAGGATAGCTTATCTAGAGCTCTTTACTTAGCGAGACTTTCTATTTATCGCTTTTGCTTTTACTTTTACTTATGATATCATAAATTATACCTTAGTATAGTATCCTGCGTGCTAGGATATGCTTGGATGTTACCTTTTCATATATTGTTATGCATGCGTGGTTGATGTGTGATGGTTGCCTATGCTTGTGTATGGTTGTTAGGCATGTAGGATGACCATATTGATATTTTTTTGAGATTTTGGGGGCGAAACTCCTAAAGAGGGAGAATGTAACGACCTATACTCTATATCAAAGGATCATAGAATATTAATTTTATTTTTATATAAGCTCTTATGATTCTATGAATTTGGGAAATGACTACTAGAGCCGATTTCCATCCTTAGGATTTTTATCGGAAAATTTTGACCATGAGATCCTACATAACCTATAACGTTTGATAGGAGCCGAATTGGGGCACTTCCATTAGATTGGGATGATGGTTTCGCTTTCTGTAGAGTGGTCATAATAGGAAAACAGACTTACTGTTAGGGAGATATGGATTTTGAAGTTTCATATGATTTTGGATAGCTTAAGGTAATTAATAAGTTAATGGTTAGGTCCAAAGCCCATTTCGAAATTAGCAAGAGGTTGGGGCTGATGGGACTTCTCTCTATCATTTCATACTTCTCAAAACTAGAGAGAAGACCTCCATTAACATTCTCTTACCTAAAAAGTTACCCTAATCCCTACTTTACTTAGCCAAAACTCTTCACTAGAGGGAAATTAGCTAGATTAGCACTTTGGACTGAAGATTTGCTACTGGAGATCATCTTGGAACTACTATTCATCTTAGGATTCTTGCACCTTAGGATTGCTTTGGTTTTATGTGAGTGCTTTTAAGCGTCTACTCGCTAATTAGCCAATATATGACGTTTAATGATATTTTAAATTATTTTCAAACTCTAAATTATATTTTAAACCCTTTTGTAATTACATATGTAAATTTCAAACGATTTGGAAAGGATTTGAAAAATTAGTGTTCTTATGGATCCGCCTTGTTCTTTTGGTTACTATCCTTAGATTTAGGATTCATGTTGATGTGTATGAATGAGTGCTTGTTATGATATATTGTACATAATGATTTCTTGAAGGTGTGATGTTTATTTGGTTGAAAACGCCGATCGAATGGCGATTTAGATTTAGGCATATATAGGTTTGTACGGATCAATCGGTAATGATCCATAGAGTCGACTTGACCCAAACTTGGCACGATCGATATAGGGCAACAAGGAAGGCCCCATAAGACTACATTCCAATTTTCAAGTCATTTGAAGTTAGTTTGCTCGAGTTAAGGATAGATTGATGGTGAATTTGAGTACTGTGGATCAATGGAAGGTTGCCCCGTGGCTTGCTCGAGTCAAGGGATGGTTTGCTTCGAGGTTTAAGGGACTTTCTTCGAGTCGCGAATGATACAGGATGGATCGGGTGGAGATTAAGAAGTTCGAAGTGATGGATCGGCGACACACTTGTTTCAAGTCTAGAAGGCGATGGATCGGTGCTTGCTTCGAGTTAGGCACGGGGTTTACTTTGAGTTGCATTTTGGAAGAATTTCACAAAGTGAGGGATCAGTAGACATGGATCGATACTGATCCATGGGGCATCGATCGTTGGTTGTGATGGCTCACTGAAGGAGGACTTCATGTTGAGGAGCATGGCATAGTTTAGTTGAAGTATGGGATCCGTGGCTATGGATCGCTCGTGATGGTTCGGGGTTGCATGGTTCAGTGATGAAAGTTTGTGAGGTAGCTTCGAGTTATTCTATACTTGCTTCAAGATATGATGGGGGTTACTTTGAGTCTTGGGTGTGTTCGCACCCCAAGCTCAAGCTAACCCAAACACTTAGCCAAATATAGCTAAATGTTGGATCGATACGAAACCATAGGGTTCAGTGGTGATTTCGAAGATACGATTCATGATGTGACGACGATGACTACATGATGAGAAGTGATGGCATCAACAATGGATAGTTGTACTTCGAGATGCAGAGTAGAGGACTATGAGTCAGATTGAGGGGACTGTTGGAGAAAGGTTGTGGGATGAATGATGATATTCTACTGATGATGATTGTAGAGGGTTGTCCCAACCATAGTGACTTCATGACCTGAGTTGTAAGATCACTTCTAGGACGAGCTCTGCTATAGATGACGTGTGCAAAGAGATCATTGAAACTCGAGGCTTCAGAGAGTACTCATGAAGTAAGGGTAATATGGGGTACCCATTCAGACTATGATGGGTCTTGATCTCCATGACGGGCGATCTAATCTCCATGACAAGCGATCTTTACCCTAGATCAGCCATAACAAGCTATCAAGTTCCTGGCCTAATGAGTGGCATGTGATTCGAGTACTGAGGAACTGGGACGTTGAGTAGTCTTTGACCATGATGGGTTGTTCGATTTATTATGTATCCAACGCACTAAGTGAGTGAACTTGAGGATAGATGATGGATGCTATGTTTGCTTTGATTGTTTATCACCTCAGGGATGTTGCATGATGCTAATGTTGTCGATACAAACACTTAGGCACCCTTAGTACTTTAACGTATACTATACCCATGATGGCTATGATGTAGAGTAGTGTATATCTTGTGTATCTGATAACTTTATGGACGTAGGGACATGTCAGGTATGATTTTCCATACCATTTTTCCTGTTATAGTGGTTTGTTAGTACTTAGAGATTTTCTACCGCTCACACAAACTGCTGTCTGACTTGAATTTTCATGTTTTTCTTCCTATTACTCAAGGTACTCTTAAACGAGTATATTAAGGATATTAGGTTTATTAAGCATATGGAGCTAAATAAAGGACGAGTAGGAGATCGAACTCTCTTATTACTACATTTACTTATTATGATTTACTATTTCGTTGCACAACACTATAAAGCTTGGTAGTGCCTTTATTATTTAGAGATAATTTGTTTATGAGTTATTATTTAATGTATAACTCTATCACTTATGATGTACACAGTATGGATCTAATTAATCTTATTTCTGTGATTCCCTAGTTATTATTGTTTCGCTTGTTTTATATTTAAGATTATTAATATTATATTTTATTCGATGCGCTGTGAGATATACGACAAGTTCTATAATATAATTTCTTTTACCTTACAATCTTGACGGTCTCCCCACATCGTCCGAGCATTGCTACAATGCAGATTATCACATTATTGGGTGCCGATGGTGTAGGGCGGCCATCACATCTTACAACTCCCACACGAAGTCATCGCGGTTGGGACGATTCTCTACAATCATCATCAGTTGTAGAATACATTATACGTCTCGTAGCCTTCCTCCAACAGTCCCCTTGATCTGACTCATAGTCATCTACTCTGCCTCTCAAAATATAGTTATCCATCATCCAAGCCATCACTTCCCATTATAGAATCATCATCGTCGGACCACGCGTCGTCGTCGGACATCGTCACCAAAACCTATGGTTCAGTACCGACCCTACACTTGGCCATATTTGGCTAAGTATTTGGTTTAGCATGAGCTTGGAGCAAACACCATCACACCTTGAAGCAAACACCATCACGTCTCGAAGCAAGTAGGTATATGACATGAAGTAGCTCCAACTCTGCCTACTACCAAACCACAGGCACCGATCCTTGGCTACAGGTCCATAGCCACCGACCCATCATCACCGATCTAAAACTTCAAGTCAACTAAGCTATGCTTCATCACATGAGACTCCCCTTCATCGATCCATCATCCTCACCGATCGATGCCCCATAGATTGGTACCGATCCATGATCACCACTCTACGCCTTAGCCAATTTTCTCCTTCTTTGGTCCATTGGCCTATAACCCCAAGCAAGCTCTCGTGACTCGAAGCAACATACTCTACTCAAAGCATAGCCCGTGACCAATCCACCACTTGGCATTTTCTTACCTCCACAGGATCCATCCATCATCGCTTGTAACCTGAAGCAAATGAACTCCAAATGACTTAAAACTTAAAACGTAGCTTTAGGTGGTCCTTCTTGACCTACACTATGGATCGCATATCATTTGGACAATGTGTCCATATAGGTCATCACCGATCCATCAACATCGGTCCATAACGTACTCCTAAAACTAAATCGCCATTTCATTGACATATTCAACCAAACAAACATCATAAGTTCAAGCAATCATTACATACAATATACCATAACAATCATGCACTCATACACAAAGTCAACCTAAATATAAAGGTATAACCATAAGAAAAAGGGAGATACATAAGAACACGAATTTTACAAATCTTTTCCAAATCGTTTGAAATTTACATATGTGAATAAAAAGGGTTCAAAATATATTTTAGAGATTAGAAATAATTTAAAAACAGCATTAAACATCATATAGTGACTAATTAGTGAGTAGAGGCTTAAAACCACTCATCTAAATCCAAAGCAATCTATGAAGGTATGGAATCCAAAAATAAATAGCAGCTCCAAGTGATTTCCAACAACAAATCTTCAATCCAAAGTACCAATCTTTAATCCAATTTACCATATCTCCCTAAAGATAGGTTTATTTTCCATTATGATCACTCTATGGAAAGAGAAACCATTATCTTAATCTAATGGAAGTGGTTTTAGACCCCTATTCGGCCCCTGCCAAAAGTTATAGGCCATATAATATTTCTAGGGTCAAATACGTTCGATAAAGTTTCTAAGGATGAAAAATGTTGGCGTCAAAATTGACCACAAACACCTAGTTGTATGAAAGCATTAATATCCAATCCAATTATAGAAATATGAAGAGAAATAAATGAAGAACAAAAATAAAACAATCAGAAAGCAAGTAAAAAGAGATAAGATTTATAGTGGTTTGGCCAACTTTGGCTTACGACCACTCTCAAATAATTCCTTTTATTATACTGAAGTTTGTTTACAATTACAATTCGAAATCCAAGAATCAAATTGGCAGAGTGCAGCCTAGGTTGAAGATAAAGAGAAGCAGAAAGAAGATTCCTTTTCTGACGTAATGCCTGCTATATTTATAAGGGAAGACGTGCACGGATCGGGCTGAAATTTTGACAGAAGGTTTGAAAGACCAAAAAGAGGCCACCCAAAAATTTCCATGCTTATTAGGGCATACAATAGGAGTCGGTACCGATCCCTATTAGTGCATCCAAATAGGATGCGATCCTTATGAGGGCTGCCCCATGGTATTAGCTACATGCTCCCTAAATTTCGTGCAATTCCGACATACGGTTTGTGAGATATCACATTTTCCGTAAAGCAGTGTTGCTTGAATACTGTTTTCTGCCGATCCCTCTAGAAGGATAGGTATCGATCCCTCTAATCTTCTCTAAATGACATGCGATCCCTAGGGGAGCTTCTTTATGTATAGCCTTTAAGTTTCCTTTAGTAGAACTCGAGTTATTGATCGATCTTTGTTGAAATATAGTGCTAAGGCTTATTATAGCCGATTCCTATGGAGGGATAGGTATCGATCCCTCCAACTTGCTCTAAAGGCTATGCAATCCCTATGGGTTGTTTCACATGTTCTAATTAGCTTGTCCTCCAAGTTTCATGTCAATTGGATGTGTAGATGTTAAGATACTGATCGAACTTTGTTATGAAGTTAGGCTTAGCCGATCCCTAAGTGGGATAGGTTCCGATCCCTATTGAGGGACATATGTTGATCCCTCCAACTTATCCAAATACCATACGGTCCCTAGGATAGACTCCCTTTCATCCCTTTTTCTTGTTTCCAAAGTTTCACTTCAATCCGCCTTGTGGTTGTTGAGTTATGGAGCGATCATCGTTGAGTTATGTTGTGGAGCTAAATATGATCTGATCCCTCTTCTTTTTCCCATAACTCTAGCATACTAACTCCGATCGACTTGAAATTTGAAATGTAGCCTCATCAGCCATTCTTATCACTTCATACCAATTGCACCTTGATTGGGACAAAAATTAAGGATCTGATCCGAATCCGCTTGAACATTGTCCATAGTCTCGTTTATAGCCGATCTCCGAGCTTGTTAACCGTTTCTCCGGGCCTCCCGCCTTGATGATCTTGATGACCGTTAGGTTAAATCTACATGTGTACTGCCTTGCCAAAAGGCAGGTTAACACACTTCTAAATTTCTCGCCTTTGTTAATGAAAATGTAAGAAATGAATATACAGTAACTTTTGAAATAAGTTTAATATTTCACAAAATAAAGAGAATAATTTTGGAAAAGTGTTTTAAAGGTAAAATAATATTTTATAGAAGTGTATAAATTATATTTTGAAGGACATACCTTGGGATGTTTTAATAAATAAAATAAAGTATGTAAAATGAGAGTTGGATTTATATTTTGTTGGGCGAGTTCTCACCCAGAAGGCCTCGAGACCAAGAAGCTTGATTCATTCGGCATTCTCGTTTTCCAAGGCCCATTCGGCAGACCTCATTCGGTATCCATGCCTCGTAGAAACCCATTCGGCAGACCTCATTCGAACCCATTCGGCAGACCAACCTCTCCTAACTCCTACCGGACCACCCTTCCTCCTTAGAACCACCGAGCCAACTCCTACCGGACCACCCTTCCTCCTTAGAACCACCGAGCCAACTCCATAACCGAACCAACCCATGCCGAACCATCTCCACACCGAACCATCTCCACACCGGACCAACCTCACCATCCTACCACCGGTCCATTCTACACTCCAACCACCTCCGAACCAAGCAATGACGAACCAAGACGTACCAGGCCAGATCACATCAGCCCAGGCCCATCAGCAACTATACACATCCTAGACCCCTACCCCCAGCCTCACTCTATAAATAGAGGGGCAGGGGTACAACAATGGGGACAGGTTTGAGAGCTCAAGCACGGAAGGAACTTTCAAACAACTTTCTTTTACTGGTATCAAAGCTTTGTACTTGTAATCAGAATAAGAGAAGAGAAATAACATATAAAGTGGACGTAGGCACATTCTGGCTGAACCACTATAAATCTGCGTGTCTTTTTATAGTTTAGCCCCTGTTTTTTATATATTTGCATAAATCGCTCAAATCACTAAGAATAACATAAGATCTACTAAATCATACAACTTCGAGGTGTTTGTCCATTTTTTGTACAAACATTTTTGGTGCTTTCACTGAGAATAGAAGCTCGAAGCTTTAGCTTCATCCGCTTAACAAGTTTTCCTAACAGCATCGTCCGCCACTTGGAAAACATGCCTCCCAAACAGAGAAAAGATGTTAACAAAGGAAAAAACATCGCATCCAGCAGTCTTCCAGATCCAGCTGTCACGAATCAAGTAAATCGTCCTCCTCCAGCAACAGTAACAAATGAAGAACAGGCTAACCCAACTACTCCTGCCACAGAACAGCCTGCAGCAATTACTAGAGCAGATCTGGACAGAGTTGTGGTTAAAGTAACTAACTGCTTCACGTCCCAGCAGGAAGCCTTGGTGGACCATCTCATGTCACGCTTAAGGGACGCTGAAGAATCCAACCGCAACACTGAATCATGGGGCGAGTCCCAGTCTGGAGGATCTCAGAGACAACAAAGATCTTCCTTCTTCGAAGGAGCTAACGGCAGAAGTAGCCGTGGTAGGAGCCGAGACCGAGCACAGCCCGAAGTTAGGCCTGAGGAAACGTTTGGTACCGAACCCAACGGGGAAGGTACCGAGCGAAGGTCAACTGTAGCTGAGCCTGTCATGCTGCCTAACTACAGAAACGCCAGTGAACGGGGCCGAGCTAGAGTCCAGCCCGAAGTTGGACCCGAGGAAGTGCTTAGATCAGAACCCAACAGGGGGAGATCAAGGCAAGGGCCAACTGTAGCTGACCCAAGCATGCTCCCAGAAGATCAAAGGCAGCCATTGGAAAATATGAGGAATGATAGACGATACCATCCCTACAGGTCATCTGGACGGAATCAATCCCACAGAACAGAACCAAACTCATTTCTATCTGCTCCATGTTCTGATGAAAGGATGGCACGCTTATTCAGAGAGTGTGTCCAACGGGAGCAAAGAGATCGAGGGATAGGAGCTAGGGTAACCAGCCCTTTCGCCCGCAATATCGAGATTGCTATCACCCCTCGAGAATAGAAGATGCCAACAATGGAACCCTACAAAGGAACCTCCGATCCCGTTGTACACTTACAGAGGTACACGCAGCATATGCTCATGAGTGGAGCAACAGAGGGAGTACTGTGCAAATGCTTTCCGCTCTTCTTAGCAGATCTTGCTACCTCCTGGTTCTGTCATCTACCCCAAGGATCCATCAGCTCGTGGGAAATGTTGAAAGAAAAATTTATCAGTCAGTTTCGCATTCATGTGGAGCAACCTAAGGACGCTTATTCCTTTTCCAGCGTCAAACAGAAACCTGGAGAAAAGCTGCAGCAATACCTAACCAGATTCAACGCCGCAGCAGCCGCAGTCCAAGATGCCGATGAGAAGCTTATCCTAATGGCCCTCTGCAGTGGTGTGCATCCGGACACTAAATTTGCTAGAAGGTTGACAAAAGAAAAGCCAGCTACTTTACCCGATTTCTTCCATGAAGCCGGGAAATACATGAGGCTTGAGGATACTGCCGTTGAGGGGCAGTCAGGATAGCAAAATAAGATAACCCATGGCAACGCCCCTGCTGTGGCAAGGGACGTTCGAAGAAATGATTCCAGAGACAATGCTGGGGGCAAGAAGGGAGAAAAGCGCCTATATCGGCCAGGACCAAGATTCGACACTTACACTCCTTTGAACGAGACCGTCGAAAATATCTTCCTTGCCACCCAAGGCAAAGTTAGATACAAACGCCCACCATACAAGAAGGAATCAGATAACGCACAGAAGTCTGGAAAATTCTGCCGCTTCCACGAATCTCACGGGCATGATACCAACGAATGCCATCATCTCCGAGATCTGATTGAGGACACATCAGAAGAAAGAAACTGGAATGTTATGTAAATGGTCAGGACAAGACCCCAGCTCCTGCCAATGAAAACCCAAGGCTACCCTCCCCGGGGGCCGACAGAGGAAACCGCAACGCTAGCAGCTCTAGCCAAGAAAAGATAGTGGTCCATACCATCTCAGGAGGGCTACACATCGCAGACAGAAGCTAGAAAGAGATGGAGAGATACGGAAAGTCGCTTAGAGACAATAAAGACTATGTCAATTCGGTTATAGAAGAGCGCCACTCGAAGCGGAAAGAAAGTAATGACATCACGTTCGGTAAGCGTGACCTAGAAGGAAGGCAGTACCCTCACATGGATCCCATGGTCATCTCTGCCCGACTTGGTCCCGCTGAAGTCTACCGAATCCTGGTAGACACTGGAAGCTCGGTAAACATCCTGTTCAAACACGCATTCAACAAAATGAAGCTATCAATGAAGGATGTATCCCCTTGCGATAAACCACTACACGGCTTCACTGGAGATGCGAAGATGCCCCTCGGGCAACTGGACCTTTTTGTTGAGATTGGAAGCCATCCCCGCTCTGCTGTACGGAAACAAACGTTTGTGCTAATAGAAAACCAGTCGGCATACAACGCCTTCTTAGGAAGGCCATCCTTGTCTGACTTCCAAATTGTCTTAGCCCCATGGTGCCTAAAGATGAAATTCCCAACGGACAATGGAGTAGGGGAAGTGGAAGGAGATCAGGACGTTGCTCGAGACTGCTATGTGACTGAACTTCGCAACAACCACAGGAAGGATAAAGGGAAGGGTGTAGAGATTGCCCTCTGCACAAAAAGTCTAGAAGCGTAGCAATTAAAGAAAGCCCCTCCTCTTCGATATACCAGCGACCCTTTCAATGAATTAGATCCTAGGGACAAAGAGGAGGAGGCCACCACCGAGCCTGCAGAGGCTATGGAGTTTATATCTGTAGACAAGCACGACTCGAGTAGACTATTGAAAATTGGGTCCCAACTAAAAGCCGAATTGAAGGAACAACTCATCGATTTTCTCCGCCACAACTTGGATGTATTCGCTTGGTCACACGCTGACATGACTGGAATCTCCCCCGACATAGCCTGCCACGTATTAAACATTGATCCTACCAAGGCGCCTGTAAAACAAAAAAAGAGAAGTATGGGGGCAGAGCGATCAGCAGCACTCGATGAAGAAGTAAAGAATCTACTCGCCAATGACTTCATACGAGAAGCTATCTACCCGGAATGGATCGCCAACCCGGTGCTGGTAAAAAAGGCTAATGGGAAGTGGCGAACCTGCATTGATTTTTCCAACTTAAACGACGCCTGCCCAAAGGATTGCTTCCCACTTCCCAGGATCGACCAACTTGTAGACAGCACAGCCGGGCACGAACTCCTACCTTTTATGGATGCATACTCAAGATATAACCAAATTCCTATGCATGCTCCCGACCAAGGCCATACTAGTTTCATCACCGACCGAGGTTTATACTGCTACAAAGTAATGCCTTTCGGACTTAAAAATGCAGGAGCCACCTACCAGCGCCTCGTCAACAAGATGTTTGCAGGGCTAATAGGACAAACTATGGAAGTATATGTGGATGACATGCTGGTAAAGTCAAGGAAGGCCAAAGATCACGTAAGCCACCTAGGCAAGATGTTTCAAGTACTTCGGCAATATGGAATGAAGTTGAATCCACTAAAATGCTCCTTCGGTGTGTCGTCAGGGAAGTTTTTAGGATTCATCGTTCATGTCAGAGGGATAGAAGCAAACCCTGAACAAGTCCGAGCGCTAAGGGATATCAAGATACCTTCCACCTGAAAGGAAATGCAAAGCCTAAATGGAAAAGTGGCCGCCCTAAGCCGATTCATCTCCAAGGCAACGGACAAGTGCGTCCCCTTTTTCGAAGCTCTAAAGAAAGATAAAGGAAAGTTCGAATGGACGGACGAATGCTTAACCGCTTTCCATAACCTAATCGAACACCTCCAGAAACCACCGGTACTCTCGACTCCAAGCGAAGGCGAAGAATTATACATATACCTTGCTGTGTCATCTCACGCTCTAAGCGCTGCCTTGGTAAGGGAAGACAACCGCACGCAACGACCAGTTTACTTCGTCAGCAAAAGGTTTACTGGGGCAGAAGTTAGATATCCTAAGCTTGAGAAGTTAGCATACTATTTACTAATCACATCACGAAAACTGCGTCACTACTTCCAGTCCCATTCCATCAAAGTTCTGACCGATCAACCACTGAGGCAGGTACTCCATCGTCCTGACACTTCTGGGCGACTACTTAAATGGTTCATTGAACTAAGTCAGTATGATATCACCTATCACCCTCGCACCGCCATCAAGGGACAAGCCATGGCTGATTTCATTGCAGAATTCACTACCAACGAAGGTAAGGAGCAATTGGAAATAGCAGAAGATATCAAGTGGAATCTCTTTGTGGATGGTGCATCGAACGAACAAGGCTCGGGGGCAGGTGTGGTAGTAATCACTCCTAGGGGAAACAAACTGCACTACGCTATAAGGTTGGAGTTCGCTGCCACCAACAACGATGTAGAATATGAAGCAGTGATAGCTGGGCTAGAAATTGCCATAGAAATCGGGGCGAATTCTTTGTGTCTTCACAGTGATTCTCAACTTATTGTTAATCAAATACTAGGAGAATTCCAAGCTCGAGAAGAACGACTCATAGCATATCTAAAGAAGACCAGGTTACTTCTCAGCCGTTTGGACCACTACTTAGTCAAACACATCCCTCGGGAGGAGAACCGAGAGGCCGATGAATTAGCAAAGCAAGCAAGTGTGAGAGACATCACCATCTTCGGGGCAGTGACCATCTCAAAGCAACTGGCCCCAAGTTTTGAGCAAGTAAATCTGATAGCTGCAACCGAAGAAGCAACTTGGATGACTCCCATCCGAGACTACCTACAAAGTGCCACTCTACCCAACGGGCGTAACGAAGTCAAGAAAATCCTGAGGAAAGCATCCCGCTACACAATACAAGAAGACATCCTCTACCGGCGCGGATTATCTAACCCGTTATTAAGGTGTGTCGCTGGGAGAGAAGCCAAGGAAATCTTATCCAACATCCATCAAGGGAGCTGCGGAGATCACACCGGAGGGCAAACATTAGCAAAAAAGATACTCCGATACGGATATTTCTGGCCCACCTTAAGCAAGGACGCCTTAGATTTCGTCAAGAAATGTGACAGATGCCAAAAATTTGCTAAGATTCCTCGGCTACCAACAACCGAGATTACTCAGATGACCAGCCCTTGGCCCTTCGCAATATGGGGAATTGACTTAATCGGCGAGCTACCAATGGGCCGAGGCAGGGCCAAATATGCTATAGTGGCAGTTGATTATTTCACCAAATGGGTGGAAGCGGAACCTCTAAATAAAGTATCTTCAGCAAAAGTTATTAACTTCTTAATCAAAAATGTTCTATGCAGGTACGGAGTCCCACTCAAAATCATATCAGACAATGGACTTCAGTTTGACAGCGAGGAATTCGCCAACTGGTGCCAAGAACACAGAATCCATAAAAGCTTGTCATCCGTAGCATATCCCCAGGCAAACGGACAAGTCGAAGCAGTCAACAAAATTCTGAAAACTCTGATCAAAAAGAAGCTCGAAAAGTCAAAGGGCGCTTGGGTGGATGAACTCCCTACGGCACTATGGTCCTACCGCACATCTTTCAGAACATCAACAGGGCACACTCCTTTCTCTTTGGCATACGGATCGGAGGCTATGCTCCCAGTTGAAACCATTGTGCCTTCCCACCGTAGGATCCACTATAACCCAGAAGAGAGTGAAGAGCTCCTCAACATGTCTTTGGATCTAGTCGAGGAGAGAAGAAATGATGCAGTCCTTAAAGCAGCAGCCCACAAACAAAAAGTGGCAGCACACTACAACTCCAAAGTCAAGCATCGTACCTTACAGGAAGGGGATCTTGTCCTCAAGCGAATCTTCCCTCGTCCCGGAGCACTAGACCCAATCTGGGATGGACCATATGTAATTCATAAAGATCTCCACAACGGAGCCTATATTTTGTCAACAGTGGACGGAGAGGTGTTCCAGAGGGCATGGAACATCCAACACCTCCGTCGATACTTTTCTTAACTTGTATTGCCCATATGAAGTGAATTAACAAAGAGAATCAGTGGACGTAGGCATTTTCGTGCCGAACCACTTTAAAAACCTTGTCTCTTTTTTAACTTGTTCCTTTGTATCTTGGCTGCTTGTTAACTTTATCCTTTTCTGTTGAACAAAATCCTGAGCATATAGCATTTCTATTCAAAGCACTCCACAACGCAACTTCACCTGGACAAGACCTAGCAGGTACTATGCGAATCTATGCCCTCGCCAATGAGACACTTTTGCTCCGGCATCCCTCTGCTGCGGGTTAACTCATTGCTCGCGACGGCCCTCAAAGCCAACTGTAATGAGCCGATTATAAGCCACCGAGAAGGCCGACTATAGCCGAGGCAGCTCATTACGGCGTTAGGCTCGCCGGCAACTGTGAACCGACTATAAGCCCCAACATAAGGTGTGGCCAGCCAGGGGCAGTTCACAGTTGACGATCGGCACCCACGCTAGCCGGCCACAGTAAATCGAATAATACCCACGACTACGGGCCATAATGGCTCGGGTAGTTACTGTGCGCGATCTCGGCTCCGATGTGTCTTAAGTGCGGCTGTGGTAAAAAAGAATTAACTCCCCGCGGAGGCGTAAGATGGGTGACAAATGTCTCCAAGACCCACGGCTAGGGAAAGTGACTACAAAGCCCGTTTGCCACGAACTTAAGCACATCGAAGGCCTTCCGTGATTGGAAGTTTTACTATTTCACATATTTCAAGTTTTTCTTCAAGAGTTTTTCTCCTGTCCACTATAACAATCCCTAAAGTACAGGATACAAGAGTAGGAGATACTCGCCAATGGATGCGGGGATTCACAATCGAATGATAGGGCATTCAACTGCTTTCCATGCTCGGTCGTACAAGATATTCGAAACTGCCATCTACAAACAAAACATGAAAGGCGGTGTTTTCTTCCTTTATGTACAAATACATGACTATAATTTGTTCGCGCCACACGTTAACATTGCAAGTCGTGAAATTATGTCTTAAACCAGAACCCGACATCAAACACAATTTAATTACAAAGAATATACATAGTTATATTTCTCATACGGCATGTCAAAATAACGGCAAACATTCAAAAGAAGACAAAATCAGCTTAAGTTAAAAAACTACACGTCAAGAATAAGACTATTTATTACAAGTGGCAAAACATTACAACCTAAAGGCTGCTTTACTATTTTACGACTAACATATACAACTTTGTCAAATCCACAAAAAGAGTTTTTCCAGGTACAATCAAGGGGCCGGCTGCAGTGGAGTTTTATCCTTGCCCTGTTGACCGCCTGTCCAGTCAAAGAAAGGATTCATTAGTGATAAGCAACCAAGTTAATAGGGAAACTAAAAAGGAAGGCTTACCAGCATAAGCTTATTGGCCATCCTGGTCGTCATCATCCACTTGCACCCCTGCCTCCTCAGCAGCAAGCAACCGCATACCCTCCTTCACCGCCACCTTCTCCCCCTTGGCAAACTGGGCAGTGACCGCATCCATGCTGAAGGCCACACCACCATCTTTATCCGCATCGGCCTTGGCCTCCTCCAGAGCCCGAAGATAGATCTTAGCCATGACCCTGGGATAATCATCCATCCAGGATAGGTTGCCCTGCTTCCAGGTTCGGAAGTACATGTCCTGAAGCATTTCGTCCATCATCCCCTCATTCTCCTCAAACTCCCTCATCCGGGCCTCGGAAGCCGACAACCTCCCAACGGCAGCATCTCTCTCCGATCGGTATCTCGAGCAGTCAACCAGAAGGGATCCCCGCATTGCCTCCATCTCCTCCCTCAACTTGGCTTGAGCAAGCTCTGCAGCCTCAAGTTTCCCGGACAATTCCTCCACCTGCTCAAGATCCGCTTTCCGAACCTCTTCCACCGTGGCAATAGCCATGTCAATCCGTTCTTTGCAAGTAGCTTCCATTTTCCGTAGTTCGGCCCGACTGGCCTCTTCCATGGTTTTCCTTAGTCGTCCAAAAGCAGCCTCATGCTGAGAAATCTGAATAGCCTGATCCGCAAGCTGTTTGGCCTGATCCGAAACCACCAATCGAAGTCGGATGTTGGAGCTCCCAATCTCCTCTCCGGCCTTAACCAGCCGGGCATGATGCCCCATCAGCTTCTTAGTCTCCACCGCCACCCGATCAATATTAGCCTTGGCCTCGTCTCCCATAGTGATTATACGAGTAGTGAGTAAATCGAGATCTAAGGACTTAGCTTCATCAAGTACTCGTACCATGGGGTTGCGGGGAAGAAGGTGTTCACCGGTGACCTCGTCAAAGGTAATATCATGGGAGCTTGGATCCAGGTCAGGATGACCCGCAAATGGATTACGAGCCAAGTCAGGACGGTCGATATGAATAACGGTAGGGTTTCCGGGCGGGCACGGAGAGAGTGCAAACTCGCTATCCTCCCCCGTGATATCATGAAGAGGCTGAGCCGGGAACTGAGGACCAAGTGAAGGTTTGGATGAAGGATGACTCCTCTTTCTCCGTTGAATACCCTCTTCAATAACCCCGAGAAGAGGGCGATAGCCGACTACATCCCCGGAGCGGTGGGTCGAAGGCTTCGGCTCGGCGGAGGTTTTTGAAAGCTTGTATTGCTCGAGCCTGTGCCGAAGATCCGAGGCCTTGGATGTCCTACCTGCTCCTGATATGAGGAACAAGTGTCACAAACTTACATCACTATATAATTCGAGAAAACACGGCAAATTAAAAGATAAAAAGAAAAGAAACACATCTGTGGTTGTACAAACCCTGGGGAGGAGCAGGATACTGCAATAAGTCCTGGATTTCATTCCAGGACGGGAGCGGGTCATAAAATATTCCTAAGTCCCTATCATTAATGAAGCATGCAGGAGTCAAGAGTTCACCTTGAGTCGTCGGAGCCACCTTGGCTGGAAGGGTCTGAGAAGACTCGCTTGCACCGGTCTCGGCCTTGTCCGCTTTCCCGGTTTTCTCTACCAAAGCCGGATCTTCGTCCAGCCCCTCAAAAGCCTGGTGGAACGCATCATCCGTCCACTCCTGAATCTCGCCCGCTCGCCCAGGAAGCAAGGCCCCGATGCCATCGCCACCTTTATCACCTTCCCGACCATCTCCACCCTCACCTCTTTCCTCCTCTATGTCTTCCTCCTCCTGGGTAAGTGGACAATTGCTGGGGGAGGGACCGTCCGACTTCTTGAGTTTCTTACCTCCGACGGCTGGAGGTTTTGTGAAAGGTTTCCTCTTACTACTCTCTACCGTAACACCTTCCTTGGTCTGAGCAGCCGCCCTCTCCTCCGCCGTTTCCCTCAGCTTAACTACTGACTGCTGTGGAAGGATTAAGTTATACTCCAGAAGAATCGCATTTCTGATCAAGAAGGCAGATGATCTATATTTCCCGAGAATAGCTTCTATCTCAGCCGCCGTATGAACCAGGCGGTCAGTCTCCACAATCGCAAAGCCACCTGTCGCTAGCAAAAATGAGAAAGTATGAGAAGAAGCATCGCAATCGGAATAGAAATTATAAGTAAAAGCATCAACTTACATCCAGAAGTAAAGCGCCGAATTGAAACGGAGTCGTCCCTGACAAAGAACCACTCCTTCTTGAACATGCTGAATTTAGAATACAGATCCAAGACCGGCTTGAAGGTCACGGTTGACTCCAAGCTAATGTATGGGGACCCCTTCTTATAGCCCCTCAGATTATATAAGTACCGGATCTCCCGGTTGGAAGGAGCACGACCATACTTCCTCTGGAAAATGACGAAGAGGCTCACTAGTATAGCATAGGAGTTGGGTTGAAGCTGGAATGGGGCCACCTTGAGATATGTGAGGAAGCTGGTTACCCAAGCGTTAAGAGGCGGAATGGCACCACACATGCAATGGTACCTACTGTAAGCAAAGTCCCCTTCAGGAGGGTCGTACGGCATAACATCTCTCCCTGGCAACAGCATTCGCGCCCTGTCAATTCCGAAAGAACGAGAGATGACATCAAGCTGCTCTTCCTTAAGGGAGCTAGGAAAGCAATCGGGCGGGGAGTTTAGAAGTTCCTGAGGGCCGTACCCGTCCACTAGTGATCTCGGGGCAGGTCCGTGACATTCTAGATTCGGCTGAGCTGGGGGCACGGCAGAGGAACCTCCTTCGCCCCCAGATTTCTTCTTGTCTGATCGAGTTTCTGCTTTGCGAGACATTATCTACAACACCGGAAAAACATGTTGTTAGAACAAAGGATGTAAAAAAGTAAGTATATAATATGGAATTTCACTCATAAAATCAGAATGCTCAAACTCCCGTTGTCGTTCGGTAAAGTAAATGCAAAATTCTCAAGGCCATTCGGTAGTTCTCATGACCATTCGGCATTCCCAACTCCATCCGTTTATACAGATATACGACAACCTTCGATAAACCATTCGTCCAACATAGAAAGGATCTCACCTGACTCAGTGAAAATAGGGAATTTGATTCGGCTACCACTTTGATTCGGCTACCACTTTGATTCGGCTACCTCTTTGATTCGGCTACCACGTTGATTCGGCTACCACGTTCGATTCAGCTACGAAGTTTGATCCGGCAGAGAGCAAATGTTTAGTTCGGCAGGTAGGAAATAGCAAAGGCGTACGGTCCCTACTTATAGACAAAAGGACACGACCGGACCATCTGGTTCGGCATCCAAGGGCCAAATGGAAACGTCAAACAAAGCACGCCATATTCGAGAATATGCCCCACTTTGGGGGGCAAATGTTGGGCGAGTTCTCACCCAGAAGGCCTTGAGACCAAGAAGCTTGATTCATTCGGCATTCTCGTTTTCCAGGGCCCATTCGGCAGACCTCATTCGGTATCCATGCCTCGTAGGAACCCATTCGGCAGACCTCATTCGAACCCATTCGGCAGACCAACCTCTCCTAACTCCTACCGGACCACCCTTCCTCCTTAGAACCACCGAGCCAACTCCTACCGGACCACCCTTCCTCCTTAGAACCACCGAGCCAACTCCATAACCGAACCAACCCATGCCGAACCATCTCCACACCGAACCATCTCCACACCGGACCAACCTCACCATCCTACCACCGGTCCAAGCAACTACCGGTCCATTCTACACTCCAACCACCTCCGAACCAAGCAATGACGAACCAAGACGTACCAGGCCAGATCACATCAGCCCAGGCCCATCAGCAACTATACACATCCTAGACCCCTACCCCCAGCCTCACTCTATAAATAGAGGGACAGGGGTACAGCAATGGGGACAGGTTTGAGAGCTCAAGCACGGAAGGAACTTTCAAACAACTTTCTTTTACTGGTATCAAAGCTTTGTACTTGTAATCAAAATAAGAGAAGAGAAATAACATATAAAGTGGACGTAGGCACATTCTGGCTGAACCACTACAAATCTGCGTGTCTTTTTACAGTTTAGCCCCTGTTTTTTATATATTTGCATAAATCGCTCAAATCACTAAGAATAACATAAGATCTACTAAATCATACAACTTTGAGGTGTTTGTCCATTTTTTGTACAAACATATTTTAAATAAATTTGGCATTTGAAAAATGTTATATATTCATTTATAGAGATGCATGTTAAGTAGATTTTGTGTGATACTTTTAGATGATGGTACATATTATATTAGGGTTGTAGTGAATGTTAAGATTATATACATAGGAATATTTTGAAAAGAAAAAAAACAAAAACAAGCTTTACATAAACATATGGGCATGCATTTTCATTGCCTGAACATGATTTTTTTATATATCCACTTGACATCACTTTATATCCATATATATGTATAAGCACTTGACCTTTCTTTGTATATTTTATAATATAGCCTAACTTTATATTAAAACTAAAATGTGCATGTACATTTACTAGCTAGCCTATATATTTCTTTTCAATTAAGGTTAAGTATTATAATTAAAGTTAAGTCATTTATGGATTTATATAGTGAATTTAATTAATATGCCTTATTATGATTGGTTATTCGGCTATCTTATATGACTTATTATTTTAAGTCATATAGTTATGATATTAATATCTCACCTTTTTATTTAGATATAGTATGACCCGTTTATTATTTTAATACTCGGGTCAGGCTGAGACTTATAGGTAGAAGGACCTATTGACCTTTGGATTTTGTGCTAGCATTGAAGTAGACTATTTTGATAGTTTCAGTTTACTTCATACTTGTATATATTGACATAGGAGTTTATGTCATCTATATTATATAGTAGTGACTTTGTACCTAATACAAGATTTTGGATATGATGTCTATATTTATGTGGGTCTAGTACTCATATTTTGTAGACTCACATTTTATTATGTATATGATGATGTATATTATTCCGCTGTGATCTGTGACTCTGATTCTGATTTATTAATATTATATACTATTCTGAATATTTCTAATCATTGTGTTTATTACTTTATATTAATACTGTATACGGCTAAATTTCAGTTCAGATCCTCAAAAAGGTAAATAAGACGTGTCAGTGTTAGTATAAAGATATATTCACATTCAATCGCCCTTAATCAACCATATTCTCCAGATTAGCAGACGACATTACTTGTAATGTTCTTTGCTAAACTGGGCATAGCGGTGGGGTCATTACAGCTTGGGCACAATATATATTAATATTTCAAATATTTCAAAATCCTACATTCTCTTCAAAAATATTTAAATAATTCAAATAATAAATCATTAAATTCATTTTATATAAATTTAAATTTTCGATATTTCTTCCGGTACTACACTAATGAAGACACCGTAAGTTCTTATTGTAAGTGATTGTGCAAAATTAACATTGAGTAGGAATCCTATTTAGAATTGAAACCTGCTCAATAATAACAAATGACCTAACTCTAAAATATGTCATCTCAAAATATGCTTAAAACCCAACATTCAAAAAGGCATATCAAACCAATAAATACAGAATATCCATACTAAAAATATCTGAAGAAATAATCATCAATAATGGTAGTGAATTTAATTCATATGCCTTATTATGATTGTTTGTTCGGCATATTTTACATAGCTTATTATTTTAAGTCATAAAGTTATGATATTGGTATCTCATCTTTTATTTAGATATAGTCTGACCCGTTTATTATTTTAATACTCAGGTCAGGCCGAGACTTTACAAGTACAGGGACCCAGTGACCTTTGGATTTTGGGCCTAGCGGTGGGGTTGTTGCAGCTGGGTAGCCCCCAAAACATGCCTTGTGATAGGAAGGCTTGTTTTGAACTACCATAAATCCAAAATCCAAAGTCCATAATCCGTCGATAGCCGTATTATCCAATCCGTTGCCAATCCAAATCCATGATCTCTCCGGATCGTTAGTGAAATCCATGACCACTCTGAGTCAATATACAATTCCAAATCCACGATCTCTCTGGATCGTTTTATCCGAACCCTCGACCACTACAACAAAAATACCCTTTCACAACTGCCAAAAACAGTTGTAATAGGTCTATTACAACTGGCACCCGCCAGTCTTTATATCCGTAGTTGTGACAGAACAGGATTATTTTACAAGGGGTACGTACAGTTGCAAAAGCAGTTGTAAAAATCTTTTTACAACTGCAAATAGCAGTTGTAAAAGAGTTATTTACAAGTGCTTTCGGCAGTTGTAAAAGACTTATTTACAACTGTTTACGACAGTTGTAATAAATATTTTAACTACTGTTTTCGCTTGTTGCATTAACATTTTACAACAGTGTGTAATAGTTGTAGTAGGATGTACTACAACTAATGCTGACAGTTGCAACAAATATTTTTACAACTGCTACAAACTGCTATAATTTATCTTTTTATAATTGCTGTCAGGCTTTTAAATCTCCCCGAGATGGCCGAGATGAAAAATCCGAGATATCAGCCAAAATCTGAGATTTGGCAGCCTATTTAGTTATAAGTGTTTTAAATATCGCCCGAGATAGCCGAGATATTTTCCCGAGATATTGGCCAAAATCCGAGATTTAAAACACTGATTGCTGTTAACCATAAATTTCATGATATTATAAAAAAAAAAATTTGAATAAAGGTCAAAAGCTTTATTGATATTGAAGAAACAATACAACAACAATATTTACACATAAGTACACAGCAACACTATAATGCGGCCCAAACACATTCACGACCAAACCCTAAACACATTGCGAAAAATGAGCGATTCTATTTCCTCATGGCGGCTCGTTTTCTCTGCCTGTCAAATCTTCCTCTCTTCCAACTATAGCGCTGCTACTTTCAGTGCGTCTGGAAATAATAGAGTTCTCAGCTTCATCATCTTCTCTATCAATCATGTACCTTGAGGATGTTGATGTGGTTGGGAAATTAGGGATCGAGGGAAAGGTAAGGTCATCACGCGAAGGTAAAATTTCCCATTTTATTAGGATGTCATCAGTATTAATCAAGCTGTGAGGGAAGAACTTAGATCTGTTGATGATTAAGTCACGAACCATATTTTTTATGGTTTTACAAACTGCAATTTTGTCTGCATTGTCATTGTTAAAGATCTTAGAGTTTCTGCTTTTCCAAATGAACCATACGGCTGAGCTAAGAGCAGCTATACTGATATCCCTCTGAATGTTGTTTGCTGCAAAATTTTGACTTATGTAGGTAATGGTGTCTGAGATAGACGTGTCATTGTTACTATGAGTTGTAGGGTCACCTAACATAATTCTGATCCAACACCACACATGTTTGGAGAAAGAACAGTTGAAAAATAAATGCTTACAAGTTTCCTCTTCTAAATTGCATAAAACACAGATAGAATCTTCAGTCACTCCTTGCCTTTTTAATTTATCTTTTGTTGGTAGATAGTTGAAATTGGCTCTGTAAAGACAAACATTCAGTTTAGGAAGGGATATGTTGTTCCATATGATTTTGTGGTTATTGATCTCTTGAAGTTTGATTCTAAGATTGTCCCAAACATTATGAAATGAGAAATTTCCATTTTTACCATTTTTGCAAAACCAGTAGTCTTCTGCTCTGTCGTGATGAATGGGTACTTGTCTTATATCATCACTTATGTTACCAAGGTATGATATAGTCTCAGTTCTCCATGTATTTCCATATATGATATGGTTTACCTTATGTTTTTGTCCTCTGGAGTATGATAAAGTATCTTGCCCCAATTTTTCTAATAATGTTGAACCGTTTATCCATGGAGTAAACCATAAACTTGTAGATTTCCCATCTACAATTCTTCTATCAATTATTTTTTGTGCATCTCTTCTATGGTATAGCATTTTTTTCCAAGTGCATGAGAAATTGTTATTGAAATTAGACTCCCACAGTGTTTCTTTGTTGGCATATCTCTCATTTAACCACCTTGCACTGAATGTTGAATTATTGAGTGTCTCCCAAATTCTTTTTATGCAGAAAGTGATATTTATATCAGATAGTTTTTTCAACCCCATTCCACCTTCAGATTTAGCACTTGTAACTGTTTCCCATGGAACACTGCTCTTTTTACCCTTCCAGATGAAAAGTTTGCATAATTGATTGATTTGTTGAATAGTTAGGCTGGGAAGCATAAAACATTGCATCCAAAAACTAACCATAGGATATATAACAGCCTTTATCAATTCAATTCTTCCTGTAACTGTGAGGAATTTGCACTCCCAACCTTGCATCTTTTTTAGCACTCTATCAATCAGTTGTTTGTAGTTTGATTGTTTGATATATGTCACTGATAGGGGTAGCCCAAGATATCTGACAGGTAATTGTCCTTCTTGAATATTCAGAATGTTAAGCACTTGGTCTTTATTATTGCAAAACTTGTTAAAAAACACTTGTGTTTTAAGATTGTTCATTTCCAAACCAGTAACTCTCTGAAATTTCTTGAAGCAATTTTTAATGGCTTTAGCTCCAGTAGCAGTTGCATTAGTGAAAATTAAGAGGTCATCTGCATATATTAGATGTGTAATTGTGGAGTGGTTTTTGATAACTGATTCTATTTTACCTTTGGCAGCTTTTGCATCCATCAACAAAGTGAAATATTCCATGCATAAAGTAAAAAGATAGGGGGATAAAGGGTCTCCTTGTCTAATTCCATTACTACCAGTAAAATATCCCCTATGATATCCTTCGATAGAAAATGAAAAACTTGGGGTGCATATCATTTCTTGAATAATTTTTACCCATTTGGCTGGGAAATCCATGCTTTTCATCATGTGCAGAATGAAATATCTGTTTACTGAATCATAAGCTTTTTTGAGATCTACCTTTATGCACATTTTATTGCTGCCCTGTTTATTGAAATTTCTGATGTGTTCATGTGCAAGTATTATCCCATCTTTTATCTGTCTGTTTGGTAAATATGCTGTTTGATTGTCAGATATTAATTCTGCGAGCCCAAACTTCATTCTGTCACATAGAAGTTTTGATAGGATTTTATATAACATGGAGCAACAGGCTATGGGTCTGAAGTCTGAAACTGATTGATAGTTTTTAACTTTTGGGATTAAGGAAATGATGGTGTGATTGATTTCTCTCACTATTCTACCATTGTCAAAAGAAGTTTGCATAGCTTCAAGAAGAGGTTTCTTTAATTCATTCCAATGTGTTTTGTAGAATTTAGCATTAAAACCATCATAGCCAGGGGCTGTGTCATTATGCACACTGAAAATGGCTCTTTTTACTTCTTTTTCATCAAAAGTGGCATTAAGAAAAGTTTTTCCCCAATCATTTAGTTTCCTTTTTGGGGTGATATTAGGGAACTGATTTTCCATATTGCCTGCCTCTGTTATATATATTGGAGAAAAATTTAACAGCTTCTTCCACCATTTCATTTTGGGTTTTAACTACATCTCCATTTTCTTTTAGAAAATTGTGGGAGCTGTTGACAAATTTTCTGGTTGTTTGTTTTGCAAAGAAAAATTTAGAGCAGCTATCATCCCACTTGATCCATTGACATTTGGTTTTTTGTTTGTTATCAATTGCTAACAACTCCATACTTTTGGCCATTTTCACTTGAGCCTCATGTAAATTTTGTGCATTCAAGTAATTATGATCTGATTCTAATATTTGCAGAGCAGTGTTGACTTCTTGCTTGCTTTTTAGTACTTGTGATTGTAAATCATTTTTTCCTTTGCACCAATTTTTGATTTCTTTTTTGATGTTCTTCTGCATCTGGATAAGGTTGTATAACTGATTGCCTTTAGGGAACATAAAACTTTTTTCCACTGTCTCTTTGTACCCCTCACACATAATCCAGTGATTCATGAATTTGAAGGGTTTAGGACCTTCATATGTTTGGATGTTATTAAAGTAGAACATGATAGGAACATGATCACTTGTTGATAGATCTAAATATTTTGCATGAGAATATTTGAACATGTTCATCCATTCTATATTACAGAACAGTCTATCAATTTTAGAAGCAATGTTTTTCTGAGGCCCTGATCTCCATGAATATTTAACTCCAGAAATACTGATTTCATTAACTCCTGTAGAATTGAAAAAGTTGTTAAGTTCTTGAATATTTCTGATGGTCAGTTTATTCCCTCCCATTTTTTCATTCAAGAGCCTAACACAATTAAAGTCACCAATGATGCACCAAGGTGTACTAAAAATGTTAGCTTCTTTTTCCAACTGTCTCCATAAGCTTGTCCTGTCTGATTCAAGATTTGAAGCATAAATAACAGTGATAATGCATTGTGCCCCTGCAGTGTTGTTAAACATACAAGTGATGTGTTGTTTACTCATAGAAATTGTATAGCTGCTCCAAATATCTGAATTTATCATGATTAGAATTCTGCATTTGTGATGATACTCAATATTGTTTATGCAAGACCATTTATTTCCCCAAGATTCTGCGAATTGCTGAAGATTATTTCTTCTCAATTTATTTTCCACTAAACAAAATATAGATGGCTTATGAGAGCACACAATATTTTTAACCTCTAAAACATGTGCTGCCTTGTTAAGACCACGCACATTCCAACATAGGATAGACATTATTTGGATGAATTTGCTTGACTCCTTGTCCTTATAGTGGGAGTCACACTATCTAATATCCCTTTATTCTTTCTCCTGTCATGTAAATTCTTACTCCTCATATCTGCAATTTCTTTTTCAAATTCAGGATTGATGGATGTGAGGTCTGTGGGTAAACTATTAGGAGGTTTATCACTTGATGGGTATGTGGGATTGATACATGATTGAGATAGAGAAGAAGCATCCACCTTTGAGTCTATCATCTCTTTCTGCACCTGAAAAGTATTAAGCATTACAGTTGTTAGATCAGAAATTTGAGAAATTGAATTATTTGAAGCAGGATTAATTTGGTTTAATAACTCCCTGGTACTATTTATCTCCGATGATGATGAAATGATTGAGGCTTTTGCCGATGAAGTCACTGTAATTGGATCAAGAGTTCTTATACTCAAGGGTGGTCCTTCTTCAATGTTATGAATGTGAGGTGGTTCAGAAACCTGAGCATTGTTACCCTTTGCAATTGTAGCAGCCATGCTAGTATTTAAAGGTGAGTCAGATACACATACAGTTGATGGCGAGGCTGCAATTGCAACTGCTGGTTTCATTGAAGATGTCTGAACTATCTCAACATTTAGAGCATTCGAATCTGATGGAGATATGTCTTTTTCTTTTTCTTTTTCTTTTTCTTTTTCTTTTTCTATGCTTAAATTATTGTCTTTAAATGTATGATCTTGGACATTGGACGCATCAACAGTGATACTTTCTGCATTATGATGTACAACTCCTTGTGAATTAACATAAAAAGTTTGTTGAGTTGAGACAACTGTTGGATTAATATCCTTGCTAGGTTTTGGTATCCATTTTTGTTGAAATGATATGGGACATTCATTATCCATATGACCAAAACATATACAGTTGTGACAAACTGGTGGAATGAACTCATATTCAACCTTTTGCATAACACAGTCGCCTTTAGGCAGTTTTATTTGAACTTCATTTTCAAATTTATATGACGCATCTACTTCTATTAGCATTCTGGCGAAAGCTATTCTACTTCTTTTTTTGGTATGCTCATCCATTGCAAGAGGTTTTCCAATAGTGCTAGCTATTTTACACAGTGATATGTGATTCCAATATGCAAAGTTGAGATTTGGAAACCTTACCCATATAGGTATAGATAATAAAAGGTCTTTTTCATATTTGATAGAACTGCTCCATTTTTTCATAATAATGAACTTACCATCCATCATCCAAGGTCCTCCTTTTAGTATTTTATTACAATCTTCTGCCAATTCAAATTGAACTAGATAGAATCCATTATCCCTAGCAAAAACTTCAAAATTACCTTTTGGAAGCCACATTCTTTTGATATATGCTTTAAAAAACATATAATACGGTCTTTTACCCACCAAATAGATAAGAATTGAGTTGGACCACATTTTCTCTGCAGATCTGAGTTCTTCCTCTTCAATTATAGCTGTTTTTCTGTCGTTGACAATAGCTGGATCAAAGAATTGTAGGGTATCATCTTGCTTTTTTCCTTTGACCAAATCACACCAACTTACGGGAGGTGCCTTGGGATTAACGGCAAAACCCGATCCATCATTTGATTTAAAAGACTTCGCCTGATCTGATACAGCCGCCTGTTTCCTCCGCCGATTTAAAAAATTCTGATTTTTCCGATCCATCTTGAGGTTGGTTGCACGACCCAGCACTTTGCGATCCTGTGAAGCCACCAGCTTTCTCCTCCGATCTATCACCAAATTCCATCCCTCTTCATCTGCCTCCTCCCCTCCTACATCCGCTTGAGACGCCATTTTTTTGAATGTTAATTAAATAAAACAGTTAGGTAGTAAAAAAGTTCTTCGATTTTTTGTTTGTTTAGGGTTTGTGAATGAAACAACACGAACCATTATTTCGTTAATAATAACCACAATCATTTAAGTACTTGAAACAACACGAACCATTCCATTTAAAAAACAATTCAAGTTTACACCATTTATGAATTCATAACTCCGATCCAAAACATAACTAAATACATAATATAAATCAGTAAAAGTACGTATATGTACTAATCAAAAGAGATAAATAGAAGAGCTTAAGGATCCACCACCGCATCGACTCAAACATTCCAAATATCTGCTCCTAGTGGTACATCATGCATTAAAACAGTAGGGTCAGTAGATGTGATTGTTGCTTCTACAGCAACATTCCTTTGTCAACCCTACATAGTTATAAGTACGAAATTATTAATAATAAATTATGAAATCTTGGTAAATTGATCCATGTTTTGTCCATTGTTGGGCATGTTTCCACTGGACCGGGGCCACCGGACCAACACTAACGAATCAAGGCCAAGGAGGCACTGCCGAGTCAAGGCCAGGAAGGCACTACCGAATCAAGGCGAAGAAGGCACTGCCGAGTCAAGGCTAGGAAGGCACTACCGAATCAAGGCCAAGAAGGCACTGCCGAGTCAAGGCAAGGAAGGCACTGCCGAATCAAGGTCATCCACTCACCACCAAACCACTTATTATCGGACCGGATCATCCACTCACCACCGAACCACTCGTTACCGGACCGGATCATCCACTCACCACCGAACCACTCACTGCCAAACTAGATTATCCACTCGCCACCGGACCAATCAACGCACCACCTACTACCGGTCCAATCCACGTCTCCACCCACTACCGAACCAACATTGCCAGGCCAGATCACGTCAGCCCAGGCCCACCAGCAGCTATATACTTCCAAGACCCCTACCCCCAGCCTCACTCTATAAATAGAGGGGTAGGGGTACAACATTGGCAGACAAGTTTGAGAGCTCAAGCACGGATAGAACTTTCAAACAACTTTCATATACTTGTATCAAAGCTTTGTACTTGTAATCTGAACAGTAAAGGAGAATAACATAAAAAGTGGACGTAGGCACATTCTGGCCGAACTCTATAAATCTGTGTGTCTTTTACAGTTTAGTCCCTGCTTTTTATATATTTGCATAAATCACCCAGATCACTAAAAACAACATAAAATCAACTAAATCATACGACTTGGAGGTGTTTGCCCATTTTTTGTGCAAACATTTTTGGTGCTTTCACTGAGAAACGGGAACTCGAAGCTTCAGCTTCTCCCACTTAACCTTCTTCCTAATAGCGTCGTTCATTGCTTGGAAAACATGCCTCCCAGGCAGAAAAAAGACGTTAACAAAGGAAAGAACATCGCAACTAGCAGTATTCCAGATCCAGTGGTCACAGATCAAGTAAATCATCCCATTCCAACAGCAGTACCAAATGAAGGTCAGGCAAATCCAACAACCCCTGCCACGGAACAGCTGACAGCAATTATTAGAGCAGATCTAGACAGGGTTGTGGCTGAAGTGACTAACCGCTTCACATCCCAACAGGAAGCCTTGGTGAACCAACTCATGTCACGCTTAAGGGATGCTGAAGAGTCCAACCGCAACACTGAATCATGGGGTGAATCCCAGTCTGGAGGATCTCAGAGGCAACAAAGATCTTCCTTCTTCGAAGAAGCTAACGACAGAAGCGTCCATGGTAGGAGCCGAGACCGAGCTCAGCCCGAAGTTGGACCTGAGGAAACGCTTGGAACCGAACCCAACAGGGGAGGTACCGAGCGGAGGTCAACTATAGATGAGCCTGTCATGCTGCCTAACCACGGAAACACCAATGAAAGGGGCCGAGCTAGAGTCCAGCCCGAAGGTGGGCCCGAGGAAGTGCTTAGAATAGAACCAAGCAGGGGAAGATCAAGGCAAGGGCCAACTATAGCTGACCCCAGCATGCTCCCAGAAGACCAAAGACAGCCACTGGAAAATATTAGGAATGATAGACGATACCATCCCTACAGGTCATCTGGACGGAATCAATCCCACAGAGCAGAACCGAACTCATTCTTATCTGCTCCAAATTCTGATGAAAGGATGGCACGCTTGTTCAGAGAGTGCGTCCAACGGGATCAAAGAGATCGAGGGATAGGCGCTAGGGTAACCAGCCCTTTCGCCCGCAATATCGAATTGCCATCACCCCCCGTGAATGGAAAATGCCAACAATGGAACCTTACAAGGGAACCTCTGACCCAGTTATACACTTACAGAGATACACATAGCATATGCTCATGAGCGGGGCAACAGAGGGAGTACTGTGCAAATGCTTTCCACTATTCTTAGCAGATCTAGCTACCTCCTGGTTCTGCCATCTACCCCAAGGATCCATCAGCTCATGGGAAATGTTGAAAGAAAAGTTCATCAGCTAGTTCCGCATGTGGAGCAGCCCAAGGACGCTTATTCCTTATCCAGTATCAAACAGAAGCCTGGAGAGAAAGTGCAGCAATATCTAACCCGATTCAATGCCGCAGCGGCCGCAGTCCAAGATGCCGATGAGAAGCTTATCTTAATGGCCCTCTGTAGTGGGGTGCATCCGGATACTAAATTTGCTAGAAGATTGACAAAAGAAAAACCAGCTACTTTACCCGATTTCTTCCATGAAGCTGGGAAATATATGAGACTTGAAGACGCTGCCACTGAGGGGCAGTCAGGGCAACAAAATAAGGCAGCTCACGGCAACACGCCCGCTGTAGCAAAGGACGTTCGAAGAAATGACTCTAAAGACAATGCTAGGGGCAAGATGGGAGAAAAGCATCTATATCGGCCAGAACCGAGATTTGACGCTTACACCCCTTTGAATGAAACGATTGAAAACATCTTCCTGGCCACTCAAGACGAAGTTAAATACAAACGCCCCCTGCATAAGAAGGAATCAGATAACGCAATTAAGTATGGAAAATTCTACCGCTTCCATGAGTCCCATGGGCATGATACCAATGAGTGCCATCATCTCCGGGACTTGATTGAAGAACACATCAGAAGAAGGAGACTAGAACGCTATGTAAAAGGTCAGAACAGGACTCCAGCTCCTGCCAATGAGAACCCAAGGTTACCCTCCCCAGAAATAGGCAGAGGAAATCGCAACACCAGCGGTTCCAGTTAAGAGAAGATAGTGGTCCATACCATCTTGGGAGGGCCACACATCGCCGACGGAAGCTGGGCAGAGATGGAAAGGTATGGAAAGTCACTTAGGAATGATGAAGAATGCGTTAACTCTATTATAGAAGAACGCCACCCGAAGCCGATAGAGAATGATGACATCACATTCAGTAGGCGTGACCTGGAGGGAAGGCAGTACCCTCATGCAGATCCCATGGTTATCTCTGCCCGGCTCGGTCCAGCCGAAGTTTTCCGAATTCTAGTAGACACTGGAAGCTCAGTGAATATCCTATTCAAGCATGCCTTCGACAAAATGAAGCTGTCAATAAAGGATGTTTCTCCCTGCAATAAACCACTACACGGCTTCACTGGAAATGCGAAGATGCCCCTCGGGCGACTGGACCTCTTTGTTGAAATTGGAAGTCATCCCCGCTCCGTTGTGCGGAAACAAACATTTGTGTTGATAGAAAACCACTCGGCCTATAACACCTTCTTAGGAAGACCAGCATTGTTTGACTTCCAAATTGTCCTGTCCCCATGGTGCCTGAAGATGAAATTTCCAACGGACAATGGAATAAGGAAAGTAGAGGGAGACCAGGACATCGCTCGAGATTGCTATGTAACTGAACTTCGCAATAACTGCAGGAAGGATATAGGGAAGAGTACAGAGACTGCCCTCTGCACGAAAAGTTTGGAAGCATAGCAGCTAAAGAAAGCCCCTCCTCTTCGATATACCAGTGACCCTTTCAATGAATTAGACCCCAGGGACAAAGAGGAGGAGGCCACCGCCGAGCCTGCAGAGGCTATGGAATTTGTATTTGTGGACAAACACGACTCGAGTAGACTATTGAAAGTCGGGTCCCAACTAAAAGCAGAATTGAAGGAACAACTCATTGATTTTCTCCACCACAACTTGGATGTATTTGCATGGTCACACGCTGACATGACTGGAATCTCCCCAGACATAGCATGCCATGTACTAAACATCGATCCTACCAAGGAGCCAGTAAAATAGAAAAAGAGAAGTATGGGGGCAGAACGATCAGCAGCCCTCGATGAAGAAGTAAAATACCTACTTGCCAATGACTTCATATGAGAAGCCATCTACCCGGAGTGGATCGCCAATCTGGTACTAGTAAAGAAGGCTAATGGGAAGTGGCGAACATGCATTGACTTCTCCAACTTAAATGACGCATGCCCGAAGGATTGCTTCCCACTTCCCCGAATCGACCAGCTCGTGGACAGCACGGCCGGGCATGAACTCTTATCTTTTATGGACGCATACTCAGGATATAACCAAATTCCTATGCATGCCCCCGATCAAGACCACACTAGTTTCATCACTGACCGGGGATTGCACTGCTACAAAGTAATGCCTTTTGGACTTAAAAACGCAGGAGCCACCTATCAGCACCTCGTCGACAAGATGTTTGCAGGGCTAATAGGACAAACTATGGAAGTTTATGTGGATGACATGCTGGTAAAGTCAAGGAAAGCCGACGATCACGTAAGCCACCTGGGCGAGATGTTTCAAGTACTTCGCCGATATGGAATGAAGCTGAATCCTCTAAAGTGCTCCTTCGGAGTATCATCAGGAAAGTTCCTGGGATTCATCATCCATGCCAGAGGAATTGAAGCAAACCCAGAACAAGTCCGAGCTCTGAAAGATATCAGGATACCTTCTACCCGAAAAGAAATGCAAAGCCTAAATGGGAAGGTGGCCGCCCTGAGCAGATTCATCTCTAAAGCAACTGACAAATGCATCCCCTTCTTCGAAGCTCTAAAGAAAGACAAAGGAAAGTTCGAATGGACTGACGAATGCTTGACAGCTTTCCTTAACTTAATCGAACACCTCCAGAGACCACCAGTACTCTCAACTCCGAACAAAGGTGAAGAGCTATACCTATACCTCGCTGTGTCATCTCATGCTCTAAGCGCCGCCTTGGTGAGAGAAGACAAACGCACGCAGCGGCCAGTATACTTTGTAAGCAAGAAGTTTACAGGGGCGGAAGCCAGATATCCTAAACTTGAGAAACTAGCGTACTGTTTACTAATCACATCACGGAAACTGCGTCACTATTTCCAATCTCATTCCATTAGAGTTCTGACCGATCAACCACTAAGGCAGTTACTCCATCATCCCAACACTTCTGGGCGACTACTTAAATGGTGCATTAAACTAAGTCAATATGATATCACCTACCATCCTCGCACCGCCATCAAGGACAAGCCATGGCCGATTTCATTGCCGATTTCATTGCCGAATTCACAACCAACGAAGATAAGGAGCAATCGGAGATAACAGAAGACATCAAGTGGAATCTCTTTGTTGATGGTGCGTCAAACGAGCAAGGCTCGGGGGTAGGTGTGGTAGTAATCACTCCCAGGGGAAATAAGCTACACTATGCTCTAAGGTTGGAATTTGCTACCACCAACAATGATGCAGAGTATGAAGCAGTGATAGCTGGATTAGAACTTGCCTTAGAAATCGGAGCCAATTCTTTGTGTCTTCATAGTGATTCTCAACTTATTGTAAATCAAATACTAGGAGAATTTTAGGCTTGAGAAGAACGACTCATAGCATATCTAAAGAAGACCAAGTTGCTTCTCGATCAATTGGATCGCTATTTAATCAAACACATCCCTCGGAAGAGAACCAAGAGGCCGACGAATTGGCGAAGCAAGCTAGCATGAGAGACGACACTATTTTCGGAGCAGTGGCCATCTCAAAGCAACTGACCCCAAGTTTCAAGCAGGTACGGAGTCCCATTTAAAATCATATCGGACAATGGGCTTCAGTTTGACAACGAGGAGTTCGCCAACTGGTGCCAAGAGCACGGAATTCACAAAAGCTTCTCATTCGTAGCTTATCCCCAGGCAAATGGACAATTCGAAGCCGTTAACAAAATTCTCAAGACTCTAATTAAAAAGAAACTCGAAAATTCAAAAGGCGCTTGGGTGGATGAACTTCCTACGGCACTGTGGGCCTATCGCACATCTTTCAGAACATCAACAGGGCATACTCCTTTCTCTTTGGCGTACGGATCGGAGGCTATGCTCCCAGTTGAAACTATAATGCCTTCCCACCGTAGGATCCACTATAACCCAGAAGAGAACGAAGAGCTCCTCCACATGTCTTTGGATCTAATTGAGGAAAGAAGAAATGATGCAACCCTCAAAGCAGCAGCTCACAAGCAAAAAGTGGCAACGCAATACAACTCCAAAGTCAAGCATCGTAGCTTATAAAAAGGAGATCTTGTCCTCAAGCGAATCTTCCCGCGCCCCGGAGCGCTAGATCCAATCTGGGACGGACCATATGTAATTCATAAAGATCTCCACAATGGAGCTTATATTTTGTCAACAGTGGACAGGGAGGTGTTCCAGAGGGCATGGAACATCCAACACCTTCGTCGATACTTTTCTTAACTTGTACTGCCCATATGAAGTGAATTAACAAAGAGAATCAGTGGACGTAGGCATTTTTGTGCCGAACCACTTTAAAAAACTTGTCTCTTTTTAACTTATTCCTTTATATCTTGGCTGCTTGTTAACTTTATCCTTTTCTGTTGAACAAAATCCTGTGTAATGGCATTTCCATTCAAAACACATCACGGCACGACTTCACCTAGACAAGATCTAACAGGTACTATGCGAATCTATGCCCTCGCCAATGAGACACTTTTGCTCTAGCATCCCTCTGCTGCGAGTTAACTCATTGCTCGCGATCGGCCCTTAAAGCCAACTGTAATAAGCCGACTATAAGCCACCGAGAAGGCCGACTATAGCCGAGGTAGCTCATTACAGCGTTCGGCTCGCCGGCAACCGTAAACCTACTTTAAGCCCTAACATAAGGTGTAGCCAGCCAGGGGTAGTTCACGGTTGACGATCGGCACCCACGCTAGCCGGCCACGGTAAATCGAATAATACCCACGACTACGGGCCATAATGGCCCGGGTAGTTACTGTGCGCGATCTCGGCTCCGATGTGTCTTAAGTACGGCTGTGGTAAAAAGATATAACTCCCCGTAGAGGCGTAAGATGGGTGACAAATGTCTCCAAGACCCACAGCTAGGGAAAGTGACTACAAAACCCGTTTGCCACGAACTTAAGCACATCGAAGGCCTTCCGTGATTGGAAGTTTTACTATTTCTTATATTTCTATTTTATTTAAAAACCTTCCTCCTATCCTCTATAACAATCCCTAAAGTACAGGGCACAAGATAGGAGACGCTCACTAAGAACTCGCAATTGGATGTCAAGTCAATCAACTGCATTCCATACTCAGTCATATAAGACATTCAAAGCAACCGTCTACAACTAAAACATGAAGGGCGGTACTTTCTTCTTTTGTGTATAAATGCGTAGCTATAATTTTTTCGCACATCACATTAAACATTGCAAGGTATGAAATTATATCTTAAACAAGAACTTGACATCAAACACGATCGAATCACAGGCATATGCACACCTATACTTCTTATGCAACACATCAAAATGACGAAAGCATTCAAATACGACAGAATCAGCTTAAGTTAAAAAATTACATACCAAGAATAAAGTCGTTTATTACAAGTAACATAATTACAGCCTAAAAGTTACGTTACTGCTCTGAGACTAACGTAGACAGCAATGTCAAGCAAACAGAAAGATATCCAGGTCAAGTTAAGGAGTCGGCTGCACCGGAGCTTCACCCTTGTCCTGCTGGCCCTCTGAAATCTCCTTAACCGCGGAGTGGGAACTTTCAGCATGTTGACCAGAGATATTTAGTGCTCCAGAGGTCTCGCATGTCCGATCAAGGAAAGAATTCAGTAATAATAAGCAACCAAGTTACGGAAAGCTAAAAGGGAAGACTTACCAGCATCTGCTCCTTGATCATCGTCCTCTAACTGCACACCTACCTCCTCAGCAGTAAGCAGCCGCATACCCTCCTTCACCGCCGCTTTCTCCTCCTTGGAGAATTGAGCCGTAACCACGTCCATTCTAAAGACCACGCCACCCTCCTTATCTGCATCGGCCTTAGCCTCCTCCAAGGCCCTGAGATAAATCTTGGCCATGATTCGGGGCTAATCATCCATCTAAGATAAGTTGCCCTGTTTCCAAGTGCGAAAGTATATATCCTGAAGCATCTCATCCATTATCCCCTCATTCTCCTCGAACTCCCTTATTCGGTCCTCAGAAGCCAACAGCTTTGCAATGGCAGCATCCCTCTCCGATTGGTATCGCGAGTAGTCGGCCTGAAAGGATTTCCTCATCGCCTCCATCTCCTCCTTCAGCTTGGTTTGAGCAAGCTCCGCGGCCTCAAGTTTCTCGGATAACTCATGTACCCGCTCGAGATCCGCTTGCCGAACCTCATCCACCATTGCAATAGCCATATCAATCTGTTCCTTACAGACGGCCTCCATTTCCCGTAACTCTGCCCTGCTGGCCTCTTCCATGGTCTTCTTTAATTGCCTAGAGGCAGCCTCATGTTGAGAGATCTGGATGGCCTGATCAGCGAGCTGTTTGGCCTGGTCGGAAACCATTAACCGCAGTGGAATGTTAGCACTGCCGATTTCTTCTCCGGCCTTGACCAGTCGAGCATGATGCCCCATCAGCTTCCTGGTTTCCTCAGCAACCCGGTCAATGTTTGCCTTAGCTTCATCCCCCAAAGTTACAACCCAAGTGTTAAGCAAATCAAGGTCCAGGGACTTAGCTTCATCTAGTACTCTTACCATAGGATTGCGAGGGAGAAGGTGCTCACCGGTAGCCTCATCAAAGGTAATATCATGAGAACCAGGATCCAGATCCGGATGACCCGCAAACGGCTTACGATCCAAGCCGGGATGATCTATGGGGGTAATGGTAGGATTTTCAAATGGGTGCGGAGAAGGTATAAACTCAGTATTCTCCTCCGTGGTATCCTGAAGATGCTGAGTTGGGGGCTGAGGACCAGGTGAAGATTCAAACAAGGAGCGACTCCTCTTCTTCTTTTGGATATCCTCTTCGATAACTCCAAGAAGAGGATGGTAGCCGACTACGTCTCCAGGGCAGTTAGTTGGAGGCTTTGGTTTAGTAGAAGCCTTGAGGAGTTTGTATTGTTCAAGACGGTGCCGAACATCCGACGTCTTGGCCACCTTACCCGCTTATGTGATAAAAACCCAGTGTTACAAGCATACATTGAGCTATAATTCAAGAAATACATCAAGTTAAGAAGAGTAAAAGGACGCTTTTGTTATACAAACCCTGGGGAGGAGTAGGATACTGCAATAAGTCCTGAATCTCATTCCAGGACGGGAGCAGGCCATAAAATATTCCTAAATCCTTATCATAAATGGAGTCGGCAGGAGTCAAAAATTCACCTTGAATCGCAGGAATTGCCTTAGCTGAAGTACTCTTGGAAGAATTAGCACCGATCTCGGCCTTGTCAGCTTTCTTAGGCTTCTCCACTAAAGCCGATCCTTCCTCCGACCCTTCAAAAGCTAGGCGGAAAGCATAATCTGTCCACTCCTTGATCACACCTGCTTGCTTAGAAGACAAAGCCCCAATACCACCACCGCTCTGTCCGTCGCCACCATCATCGCTATGACCATCACCTTCTCCACCACTTCCACTCTCCGCCTCACCTCCTTCATCCTCGCCTCTTTCCTCCTCCACATCTTCCTCCTCCGGGACATCTGGACATGTGCTGGGGGAGGGTCCATTGGACTTCTTAAGTTTCTTCCCCCCGTCAATTGGATGCTTTGAGAAGGGTTTCCTTTTACTACTCTTCGCCGTAGCCCCTCCTTTAGCTTTGGCGGCCCTCTGCTCAGCTGTGTCTCTTTGCTTGACCACAGACTGGCGTGGCAGGATTAAGTTGAGCCCCAAAAGAGTAGCATTCCTGATCAAATAAGAAGCCGTCCTCTCGCCTTTCGGAATGGCTTCTATTTCCGCAGCCATCTGAACCAGACGATCATTCTCTACAACCGCAAAGCCACCTGTCGCTAGCAAGAAATAAAGCACATAAGGAGAAGCATTGCAGTCAAAACGGAAATTATAAATAAGATTCAACTTACAGCCAGAGGTGAAGCGGTGGAAAGAAATAGAGTTGTCCTTGACAAAGAACCATTCCTTCTTGAACATGCTAAATTTTGAATATAAGTCCAGGACTGGCTTGAAAGACACGGCCGATTCTAAGCTAATATATGGAGACCCCTTCTTGTAGCCTCTCAAGTTGTACAGGTATCGGATCTCCCGGTTGGAAGGAGGACACTCGTATCTCCACTGGAAGATGATGAACAAACTCACCAAGATGGCATAGGAGTTGGGCTGAAGCTGGAAAGGAGCCACCTTCAAGTACGTGATGAAGCTGACTATCCAAGCGTTGATCGGAGGGATAGCACCGCACATTCAATGATACCTGCTGTAAGAAAAATATCCTTCTGGGGGGTTATATGGCATCACTCCGTTACCCGGCAACCTCATATGCGCTCTGTCAATCCCAAAGGATCTAGATATAGCGTCAAGCTGCTCATCTTTGAGGGAGCTGGGAAAGCAGTCAGGCGGTGAGTTCAAGAGCTCTTGAGGACCGTACCCGTCTACTAACGATCTCGGGGTTGGTACATGTCGTCCTGGTTCTGCCTGAACTAGGGGCACTATGGAGGACTCTCCTTTGTCCTTGGATTTCTTCTTGTCAGAACGAGTTTCTACTTTATGAGACATTATCTGCAACACGAGAAAACACATCGTCAGAACAGGGGATGTAGACAGACAAATTCAACACATAAAAAAATGCCATTCGGTAGTCCCGGATCTTAGAATTCATTCGGCATTCATGTTCCCTAAGTACCATTCGGTAGTCCCGGGTCTTAGAGTTCATTCGGCATTCATGTTCCCTAAGTACCATTCGGCAGTCCCGGGTCTTAGAGTTCATTCGGCATTCACGTTCCCTAAGTGATATTCAGTAGTTCGAGTCTCAGGGTTCATTCGGCTATCACACTCCCTAAAAGTCTATTCGGCAGAAGGAGAACTCACCTAATTCGGCAGGCGTAGGCTTGGTCCAGCTCTTTCAAATAGTTATGAATAACAGGAGCTTGAAGCCCATACTTATAGGTATGCAGGGGACTACCGGACCAATTGGTTCGGCACTCGAGCCGAATGGATTGTCCAAACTGAGGAAAACAATGCACGCCATATGCAAGCATATGCCCCACTTTGGGGGGCAAATGTTGGGCGTGTTTCCATGGACCGGGGCCACCGGACCAACACTAACGAATCAAGGCCAAGGAGGTATTGCCGAGTCAAGGCCAGGAAGGCACTACCGAATCAAGGCCAAGAAGGCACTGCCGAGTCAAAGCCAGGAAGGCACTACCGAATCAAGGCCAAGAAGGCACTGCCGAGTCAAGGCCAGGAAGGCACTGCCGAATCAAGGTCATCCACTCACCACCGAACCACTTATTACCGGACCGGATCATCCACTCACCACCGAACCACTCGTTACCGGACCGGATCATCCACTCACCACCGAACCACTCACTGCCGGACCAGATTATCCACTCGCCACCGGACCAATCAACGCCCCACCTACTACTGGTCCAATCCACGTCTCCACCCACTACCGAACCAACATTGCCAGGCCAAATCACGTCAGCCCAGGCCCACCAGCAGCTATATACTTCCAAGACCCCTACCCCCAGCCTCACTCTATAAATAGAGGGGTAGGGGTACAACAATGGCAGACAAGTTTGAGAGCTCAAGCACGGATAAAACTTTCAAACAACTTTCATATACTTGTATCAAAGCTTTGTACTTGTAATCTGAACAGTAAAGGAGAATAACATAAAAAGTGGACGTAGGCACATTCTGGCCGAACCACTATAAATCTGTGTGTCTTTTACAATTTAGTCCCTGCTTTTTATATATTTGCATAAATCACCCAGATCACTAAAAACAACATAAAATCAACTAAATCATACGACTTGGAGGTGTTTGCCCATTTTTTGTGTAAACAACCATATCTTGTGTGGATCCGTTTGGGCGCACATGCAAAAGAAACTAGTAACTACAACAATAAAAGAAACTAGTAAGTTTTAAATAGTCCCTTCCTTTAAAAGCTAAATGTAAAACTTGACTTTGATGATTTAAATTCGTTACTTTCTAAAATATATTTTCATTTGACTTAGCTAAGACTTTGCATATTCGAAAACAATGCTTAGTTTAAACTAAAAAAACAATCCAAAAATAAACCCAGTTTATAAAAGCTAAGAGCAACGCTCAGTTTATAAAAATGCTCAGTTTATAAAAATGCTCAGTTTTATAAACTTAGCAAATGCTCTCGGTTTCTATAAACTGAGAGCAATGCCCAGTTTTATAAAATTGAGAAAATGAGCGTTTGCTCAGTTTATAAACCGAGCATTTGCTCAGTTTTTATCAACTGAGTGCAATGCTCGGTTTATAAAAATAAGACTTGCTAGTTTATAAACTGAGAATTGTTTGCTTTTTGTAAACTAAGCTTAACGCTCAATTTATAAACTGAGCTTAATGCTCAGTTTTTAAACTGACAATTGGTCGGTTTTTAAACTGAGATTTGCTCAGCTTTCTGGTGCATAAAAGAGTTAATTTTAGTTAGTTACATGTAAAGAGTTACCAGGTCAAATACAATGCTGTATGAACTGCATATTATTTATTTTCTATGTCATGACATAAATACTTGAAAGAATTATAATACATAAAATTTACCACAAAGAGTGGATAACATGAGGGCAACCTCAAGCCAAAACTATATCCAGTACTATTGCATGTCTAAAATTGTATCCAATTTCCTCAGTGATTCAAATATACAGCCAAAACTGAAACTATATTTTGGATAGTAGTATTACATGCTTTTCAACAACATCCAGGAAATAAAAGGAGAAGGCTTGTAACTATTTTAAAATAGAAGGATAAGGCTTGTAACTATTTTACCTTTGAAACAAAAGGGTGTTTCCCAGTACAACAGGTTATAATATCAGGTTTGCCGGATAAGCTCTCTGTGATGTACCAAATTTTAGCCTCACAGCTATCTTGTATTGGGAGACATTACATCATTCTATGGATAATGCAATCAAATCCAACCAACACCTTAATTTGTTTTTAATTGAGCTCTTTATCCTTGTAATAAAAATTCAAGCTTCGCATTTATAAATAAACTCACATTAAATAGAACATAAGAAAAAAGACACGCACTCAATGTTAGATAGGAAAACAGGTTGGTACTACTTAACAAGTAATATAGAGATTTTTTTTAATTATTTGCCATAATTGTGACAGCCTAAATAGATATACGTCGCAGTTTGACCTTCCTAGCAGTAGTTAACATTTGAAAGAAGAATAAAAACAAGATGAATTGTGATGCAGGATATGTTCTAATAGTTTCTGTCAGAAAGAAATAGTTTATCGGTAGAGTATAAGAAAAAAGATTTGGTTTTAACATAAAGCATCCTTTACATTTGAGTAATATATAAATATTTTTCTAGATTCACAGATCGGGTTATTTCTGCACAATGATAAAACAATCATGCTCTTCAAAACAAAGAACAAGAAAGTTAGCTAACTGATGAATTATCAAACTAAAGAAATTATAATTATAGGTAGTGTAAGCTGCTTTATAAAACATTTATTTGCAAATAAAGCCTTATATAAGTTGGATTCTAAGACTTAACAACAAAGGAAGTCCTAAAACATGATCGAGTGGCACAAACTATCTGCGTACTTAACTAGAATCAGATTCTAAGACTAATATAAAAAATTGCCCAAAAAATGACTTAAAAAGGAGGAACAGGAATCACTTTGCCTTTAAATCTATTTTTATTCTTCACACATGCACATTTTATTATCTTTTGATTTTAATAAACTGAAGAAGCTGCATTCTTTCTTCTTTGGACATTGCAATTAAGCTATCTATCAATTGCTTCATGTCAGACATGGCAAGTTCATTATTTTATGTTTCTTACCTTAATAATTCGAAATCTAAAAACTAGCACCCTTTTGATGCTTTCAATTCTAATAAATGTACAGAATCACCATACAAGCTGCTACATCACTTGCTAACACTACCCAAAACCAGGTTAAAAAGCAAGCACTCAAATTCCAATACAAACACAGCAAAGCAATTATATGCAGACATCTATGCAAACTGTGTTAGGTAGCTAATGTATATACTAGTAAGCTATGAAAACTGACACATGAGTTGAATCTCTTAACATGTACAAATCTATGTAAATTGTGTTATAATTCAGACATACAAATTTTACCATAGTAAGACATATACGAATGATTACCTTATATGAAGGGTTTTTAATGATGAAGGGACTTGGGTTAAGTTTGTGAGTGAGAAATACATCAAAAGCGGTCTTTATGGGAGATATCGAGTAGAAATGAGGATTCATGCCCTTAGGTATTCCTAATAAAAATTAGGGAGGATGCCTTGAAGTGTATGAAAAAAGAATAATCAACGGTAAAACTACATCGTTATGGTACGAACTATGTTTAAAGGGGGTAGATTAAATAAAAAACTAGGGGATGATGTTGTTGAAGAGTCAGAGGCAAAGGGTTATTGGTCAAGGATATTTTGGGGCAGGGGAGTTGAAACCAGACCGATTTAGCTACCTTGGAAATATTAGTCATAAAATTCATGTAACTAATTTTCAGTGCTGGGCTTGGCTAATGCTCAAGGACAATCATTACAGATTAAAATTAGTCTGGAATCATATTAGAAAAAAGTACAATACTGTTATGGTCCGAAGATTATTCATGTTGCCATACACTCCACAGGTTGCAACAACCAAAGCTCAATTGGTTTCAAATTTCTATCCGAATACATGTAAGAAATATGAAAGACGCATGTAAGTTAAGTAAACATGAAACTGGCATCTATTGACATTAGTAATTTTAATTTGTAGGTTTTGTCACTACAAGAAGTATCTGCATATAGTCTCTATAAGTAACCAAGTATAGGTGACCTTGTAAGCATAAGCATAAATTATCACTAGACTTCCCAAAATATATAAAAAGTAAAATGGTGTATAGGAACTATCAATTAATGTACAAATTCAGTATAAGGACGAAGAAATTATAACATATGGCCATCAATATAAGCATTTTAAAAAAACATATACCTTTAAAGACCTTTTAACCAAAATGCATGCAACATATATGGAGCTTCACAGAATACCTGAACTATTGTTACAACTAGCTTCTCAACTTTTGTAACATTCAATTAGAAATCCAGTGTTCATTAATAAAAGCTTTAGGGAAACACTTTACCAAAATTTGGCCATGGGTCAATCTTCATTTTTGCTTGCTTCCCGAGGATCTAAAGATACATTGATATCGTTATTTGTGCAAGAATGCCTTTTTAGTGAATTTAGATACAAATGTAAACCTACTTAAACTCATACGTTTATTTATACATATACAAATGGATACACACAGATTCATACACTAATGTATACATGTGTGTGTGTTCATTTGTACTTACAGAAAAACAATGACGTAAAAAAGATGCACACCATTAAAAAATGTTTAACCTAGTAAATCTGTATAATGTTTGCAAGTCTAATGGAAACTAAACTCAAGAATGAATACACATGAAAGCTTATATCATTCCCAGACCACTACACATTCAAAATAGTATGTCAATATTAACCACCAAAACAATATTAATCTTATTCACTGGTTTGAAATGTAGTCTGACACATATTGGTATCAAAATCTTATGGAGACTATCAAATAGAGTAAAAAGATTATCTACGCAGCTCATTTAGGTTAAAATAATTAAAACAAAAAGTTGAATAAATAATAATAGGGCTTAAAAAGGTTGACATTAGTAATGAATGTTTTATCACAACCAATAAAATAAAGAATCCATCCCATTACTTCAGTTCGTTCTCAGATCTCATATCATATTTACATTTATATTATCAAATATATATATGAGTTCAAAAGTATGCCAATATGAGTTGGATTTTATTATCTTCAATAGTAGAATTACATAGATTTGTCCTAACTGGCTGTTGACATAATCATTCACTAAATGAATGGAAAATAAGAACAATGACAAGTTAAAAAGACAATAACCAAAATCAAATTTATAGCCTTATAAGTTGCTTATAAAAGTTTATTTCAAAACTTTTGATACACGATTGGTTCTCCTACTAGTACAACTGCAAGGAGAAATAAAAATACCAACAGAGTATCCAAAAACTAAATGCAATCAACAAAAATAATCCAAAAACGAAATAAAAATCAATAGATTAAAGAAGAATGGAAAAGATCAAACCTTTTGAGCGATAGCACGAGCGAGTACAAGCGGCGATCATGAGCGATCTAGAAGTGATAGTTGCGGCCTGCGATCGACGACGACGATTTAGGATTTTTTGGATCTGCGACTAAATTATTACAAGGAGGGGAAAATGAATTTTTTTGCTGTTTAGATTTTTTTCCTTTAGGTTTTCAAAAACAAGAAAGGAGCGATTTAGTTTTTTTTCTCATGTTTGGGTGGCCGAAGAAATGAAAGGAGGGAGATTGAAGTGCCTATCTGATGAAATATAATATTTGTTACAACCATTGAAAGTAGTTGTTATAAATAAATATTACAACTGCTATACAAATATAGTTGTTAAAGGTGCCTTTATTACAACTGCTGAAATAGAACAGTTGTTACAAAATACCTGTTACAACTACTGAAACAAAATTGTTGTTAAAAAATACCTGTTACAATTGTCAATTTTTGCTAATTGTAAATGAAAGGTTGTAATATGGTTGTTTTGTTGTAGTGGACCTTACTAGGTCGTTAGCCAAATCCCAAACTGCTCCAGGCCCATATCCAAATCCATAGCTGTTCGAAGATGCTATACAAATCCATAACCTCTCTGGGTTGTTATCCTAATCCAAATCCTTGATCTCACCGGATCCTTGCCGAGCACAATCCATACTCGATGACCTGAGTAGGTCAATCCATCGTGTTCGAGCAAAGCAACCTACCCCTTGCCAGGCATAGCCCATACCTGATGACCTTGATCTCTTTGGATCCTTGTTGAGCACAATCCATACTCGACGACCTGAGTAGGTCGATCCATCGCATTCGAGCAAAGCGACCTACCCCTTGCCAGGTATAGTCCATACTTGACGACCTGTGTTATCCATTACATTGATCCAAATTTAAGCATTCCTAAGTCCATAAAATAAGAGTCCGTACAACCAATAAACCAGAGTTCAAATAAAACTAGAAAAATAGAGTTCGAAGCAAACAAGAAGAAAGGAAAAAATAAATTACACAAAACCTAGCATTACAGTTTATCATCATCTCAAAACATGCCTAGGGACCGTCCTCGATCCCGTACATGTGTAAATTACTTAGCCGTCTTACTGTGGAGTTTGCTACTTAATCCATGCCATCCCGATCAATTGATGACAAGTTGATGATAATGCGTTGATCCAGTGCTATTTTCATTCAAGGTGGACGGTGGCTGTTCCGGTTCCACTATCGTAGCCCGTCCTTACGTATTATTGTAACTGACCATTCCTCACATGTTCCTCAATGATATTCTTCAAATGCCTGCATTCATTTGTATTGCGCCCATCCAGCTCATGGAATAGGCAGTGCTTTCATGTTGTCCGTTCGTGCTCGGAGGGTTACCTCCTTGCCGGCCTTCGATATGAAAGGCGTCCTCAAGTATCCAGATATATCCATTCTAAGGTTTCATTCAATTCAGAGTAAGAAGAGAATTTGGATTCTCCCATCTGTCCCTTCGATCCATCGAAGCTATTGTCCATGATTCGTTTACCCTTGTCCTTTCCTAAGCTTTCACGGGGCGGTTATCCACCCTTTACCGTATTAACTTACATTGCCTCTCTATCAGCTTTCGCATCTTCTTGTCATTGAAACCTTTCTACTTCATGGTAGAATTCCCCGAGATCCATCGATGGATCCCATATAAGTGATATCTTAAAATCTTAATTATCTGCAATTCTTGACACTGCCGCCATCAAAACCATCGATGAATCCGGTTGATCCACCAAAAAAACTGCCGCATTGAACCTGGTTAAGAAATTCTTGAGTGATTCTCCTGCCCACTGCTTTACTGACGTCAATGTCATCACGTTCTTGGTCTCGTAATGTAAACCCGAAACTGGTTCATAAATCTTTCGACCAATTCTGTCCATGTGCTAATAGAACTGCTTTCCAACTGTCTAAACCATAGCGCAGCTACATCCGTTAAGTACAAGAGGAAGCATCATGCCAGGACTTCTTTTGATGCCGCCAATACTTTCATGTGCCATATATACCTCATCATATGCATAGTTGTATCCAAGTTTCCGTCATAAGCTTCTAGTATTGGTAGTTTGAATTTGGTGGATTCTGAGAATTCCTAATATTTGGAGTGAATGGGCTTCTATTTACATCCTACAGATCCCTGTTCACTAACCCTCCACACATAGCTCACCTGATCATCTCTATAAACCTATCATTGTCTTCTAGTGGTAGTCCTTTATCATCATGTCCAAGCTGCCCCCCGAGTCTACAAGGGAATTGTGGAATGTATTCCTCTAGTCGAGCATCCAAATTCTGATTCGCACCAAGCTCCATAGGATTGACCGCAGATCCTCTAGGATCACGATCAACCAGACCCGAGGGCATGCCGCGTAGCCTTTGGGGATAGGCACCGATCCCTCTGGGGGGATCGGTGCCGATCCCTCTAGGATGGCAGGGGACTACCCCCAGTTGTTCTGTTCTATTCCTTTGTCTATTGGCTCCATTTCCATTTTCACGATTTTGGTTTCCCACGATTCCTACTGCTTCAACTTCTTGATTCTGTGCTCTAGGTTGTCCAATCTGCTGGAGTAAATTCTACATCATCTCCTCCTACCTTTTCAGCATCCTCTCCTGCATAGCATCCATCATCATTTCCATTTCATCCCTAGTGATGTAGATAGATGCTTGATTAGCTCCAGCTTATGAGGAAGCCACCTTACTCCCCCCATGCCGGTAGCACTCTCCTTGTTGATTGCCTAGCCTTTTCTTTCTAAATCCAAGTATCCAAGCTTCCAAATCTAAGATCCTTGCTTCCAAATCCGCGGGTGCAAGTCTTCTTAGTGAAAGCACCAAAAATGTTGGCGTCAAAATTGGCCACCAACACCTAGTTGTATGAAAGCACTAATATCTAATCCAATCAAGAAATAAATGAAGAACAAAATTAAAACAATCAAAAAGCAAGTAAAAAGAGACAAGATTTATAGTGGTTCGGCTAACTCCGGCCTACGTCCACTCTCAAATAATTCTTTTTATTAACTGAAATTTGTTTATAGTTACAATTTGAAATCCCAGAATCAAATTGGCAGAGTGTAGCCTAGGTTGAAGATAAAGAGAAGCAGAAAGAAGATCCCTCTTCTGATGCCATGCCTGTTGTATTTATAAGGAAAGACATGCACAGATCGGGCTGAAGTTTTGACAAAAGCTTCAGGATACCGAGACGAGGCCACCCAAAAATTTCCAGGCCCATTGGGGCCCATAATAGGGATCAATATCGATCCTTGTTAGTTCATCCAAATGGGATACGATCCCTATGAGGGGTGCCCATGTTATTAGCTACTCGCTCCCCAGATTCCGTGCAATTCCGACGTACAGTTTATGAGATATTGCATTTTTCGTGAAGTAGTGTGGTTTGAATTCTGTTTTCTTCCTATCCCTCTAGAGGGATAAGTACCGATCCCTCCAATCTTCTCTAAATGCATGCGATCCCTAGCAGAGCATCTTCATGTTATATTATGTATAGCCTTCAAGTTTCATGCCAATTGGATTAGTAGAACTTGAGTTATTGACCGATCTTTGTTGCAAAATGGTATTAAGGCTAATTTAGTTGATCCCTTTGGAGGGATAGGTACCGATCCCTCCAACTTGCTCCAAATGTTATGTGATCCCTATGGGGTGTTCCACATGTTCTAATTAGCTTGTCCTCCAAGTTTTATTTCAATTGGATGTGTAGATGTTGAGATATTGATCGATCTTTGTTATGAAGTTGGGCTTAGCCGATCCCTAGGAAGGATATATACCGATTCCTATTGAGGGACAGATGCCGATCCCTCCAACTTCTCCAAATACCATGCGATCCCTAGGTTAGACTTCCTAGCATCCCCTTTTTTGTTTCTAAAGTTTCACTTCAATCTGCCTTGTGATTATTGAGTTATGAAGCAATCATCATTGAGTTGTGCTGTTGCGCTGAATATGATCTGATCCCTCTTCTTTTGCCATAACTCTAGCATATGAACTCCAATCGACTTGAAATTTGAAATGTAGCCTAACAAGGCCTTACTTATCACTTCATACCAATTGCACCTTGATTGGGATAAAAATCAGGGATCCGGTCCGAATCCGCTTGACCATTGTCCATAGTCTCGTTTATAGCCGATCTTCGAGCTAGGTAACCGTTTCTCTTGGCCTCCCGCCTTGATGATTATGATGTCCATTGGGTTAAATCGGCCTGTGTACTACCTTACCAAAAGGCGGGTTAACAAAAAATGTCCGTAGTAATAATTTCCCAAACTCGTAGAATCGTACAACCCTAAATAAAAATAATATTAATATCCTACGATCCTCCGATACGTAGAATACGGGTCATTACAACATGGAATAACGAAAGTAGATTTGGCATTAGAACTATGAGTAGATTTGATCATACTTTCATCAACTCCACTACTCTTGACATATGGCCCAACCTAAAATCATATGTTTTACCTCCTCTATTTTCTGACCACTCCCTAATCATTGTGATGTGTGGGGACAATGCTATTGAAAAAAAATCACGTTTAAATTTTTTGATTCCTGGATTGAGCATTTGGAATTTTTAACTTTAGTTCATGCTAATTGGTCTGATGTTTTTAATGGTAATCATATGTATAAATTTGAGCAAAAGCATAAAGCCATAAGGGATGCACTTATAAAACGAGCTAAAGAAAAAATGGGGATGGACCGTCTAAGCTTTTAACTAATCGATTGAAGATGGTGCAAATTAATATGCTAGAGCATCCCATCATCTCAATTTATTCTGAAAAGGAGCATGACTTGACTACAAAACTAACTAAAGCTCTAACTCTTGAGGTGGAGATGGAGAAACAGAAGTTAAGGAAAGAGTGGGAAATTTCGGGAGATAGAACTCTAAAATCTTTCATGATTCTTTAAATTTTAAATTGTCAAAATGTAATTTCTTTCAAATTACAGATAAGCATGGAATAATGCATGACACTCCTTCTTAAGTCGACAACGCCTTCTTGGAATACTATACTAATTTGTTAGGCACTCCTAAACTTTATAAACTAGTCTTGGATGCGTTTACTAACTCTCTTCCCTTGTTAAATAATTATGATGTTAGAGTCCTATCATCCAAAGTCATTGATGAGGAAATTGAACTTATGCTTTTTGGTATGGATAAAAAAATCATATAGGGGACCTGATGGTTTCAATGCCTTGTTCTTCACTCACCGCTGGAATATAAAATCAATTGATTTGCTTAAGGTAGTGCATAATTTTTTCAACCATGGAAGGATGTTAAAGGGAATTAATGCTACCAACCTTACAGTAGTTCCTAAATCTAAAGAGGTCAACTTAGTTATGAAATTTAGGCCTATAACTTGTAACAACATAATATATAAATGCATTTCAAAGGTTATTGTTTCAAGGCTAAAGTTAGTGCTCCCATCCATTATATCTACCAATCAAGCTGCCTTTCTACCTAATAGGAGTATTTTACATAATGTACTGCTAGCCCATGAATTGATGAATGGCTATAATAGGACCTACATTTCTCCTAGAGAAATGCTGAAGCTATATATAAAAATTGCCAATGATTCCTTGCAGTGGAAGGCTAGTTATGGCAAGAATGAACATTCCCTTTCACTTTGTCTATTATATCTACACTTGCATTTCTTCATTGTCCTCTTATTTATTGGGTACAATGGAAAAACCATAGGGTATTTTAAGGGAATACAAGGTATAAGACAAGGGGACCTAATGTCCTCTTATTTATTCATCATTGTCATTGTGTTCTCCACACAATTGATTTATAAAGTAGTTGAAAACAAGGAATTTGTTCTGCATCCAAAATGTAAAGAACCTCGCATAACATCTCTAATGTTTACTGGTGACTTAATTTTCTTCTCCAACCCAACTGAGACGTTACTGCTTAGCACCTCCATAGTTTTGAAAACTTTCTTCTGCATAATCAGATTACTGATTATCCTTGAAAAGTCTAGCTTACTCGTAGCTGTTGTCCCTTTATGGTAGAGTAATTTCCACATGCTTTACCTTCTCTGCCTACTATGATTAATAGTATAACTCATTTAGGTATTCCTCTATCTACTAGAAAGATTGGATATGCTGAGTGTCTTCCACTATTTGAAGAAATTACTAGAACTATGAATAGTTGGGTGAATAAATATTTAAGTCAAGTTGATAGAATGACTATAATCAAATCTATTATACATGCCATGATGGTTTATTGGAGTAGAGCCTTTTTGCTTCCAAAAAAACTTATTAATCAAGTGAGACAAGCTATAAATCACTTCATGTGGATTGACAACATGCATTCAAGAAAATTGGTACCACTTGATTTCAACAAGGTGGAAAGAACTTATTGTTATGGTGGCCTTGGAATTAAAAAGATAAACCATTGGAATATGGCTACTTTCTCAAAGCACTTCGATAATTTTCTAAACAATAAATACAACTTAAGGGACTTGTGGGCTAGGAAGCATCATCTTAGCAGTAAGAATTTTTGGACTATGGTTCCTTCTCCATTATGTGCTTGGGTTTGGAAGATTATTCTACAGCTTATAGATACATTTCATCCTCACTTGAAAATTTTATTATCTCATAATCACAATGTTAAATTTTGGTATGTACCTTGGGCTAAGCAAGGTATAATACTAGTTAATGCACTTTCTTATGATGAGAGGTGTTTATCTGGAGTACCTATGGAAGCTAAAGCATGTGATTACACTCAAGATAGGGATACAATCTTGCCTTACACTAGTAATGTGAGCGTCATGGTAGTTTAGAACATGATAAAAAGCATAAGATTGAATGATGGTAATGATAAATGTGCTTGGTCAGGTAAGCAGGAAGATCACACAATTTCCACTATGTACAAGGCTCTGACTAATTCTACTAAAGAAAAAATGGTTCGGGTAGACTAAGTAGATCTGGAATACCTTTAGTTCAGAGAAACTAAATTTCTTCTTTGGAAAGTGATGAGTAATAGGCTATATACATTGTATAATCAATAGCAAAGGGGAGTATCTGTTGCAAATGTGTGTGTATTATGCAATAACCAAGAAGAAGACATTTTACACATATTTCTCAACTGCCAATAACATACTTCATTAGGGGTATGATTTTGATGAAGGGAAACCTGCATAATCCATTGGGGGATAGTAAAAAGGAATGGAATCATATTTTCAAGGCAACAAGATGGAGAAATGATGAAACTTTAGTGCTCTTACTGGTTTTGAAGATTTTCATTAGTGAAATATGGAAAGAAAGAAACATAAGACTATTTGAACATAAAAGTATTACAAGAATGCTCCTATACCACACTATTCTTCATGAAGTTAGAAAAGGATTAAGTAATCATCGTATAATAAGAAGGAAGTGGCACTTGAGATTTGGGAATGATGTCCTTGGGTTGCTGCTGTATTTGTGCACCATATGTGTTTTTCTCCTTCTTTAGTCTTGTCTTCTTTGTTTTTTGTCCCTGTTACTGTACAATAGTCGTAGCCTTAGGAACATTCCTACCACATGCGTGGCTGCATAGGCTACATAAGTGGTTAAAGCTAAACCTCTGCTCTTGAACATCTGAAGGACCCACGTGTAGAATAAGACCCCTTGTTGACCAAAGGGAGGATAAAAGTTAAAAGGATGACGGCGATGATAATGAAGATGAGAATGACAATGATGATGCGGATCTCAGATATAAATTCACTGGAGAGATAGGTAGAGTTGAAAGGGCTTTACCACTTGCGCACCGATCAAAAATAAGGACCATATCACCTCACCCTCTCCCGGTGCCACATCATACTTCAGTTCGGGAGACAACTTTATTCCTCTATTGATGATATCTTTGGTTCGCTCGGTGACCTCAGGAGCAACCCGAAAAGCATTGCAGAATGTGGCATTGCCAACTTCAGTCTCCCAAACATGGATTCTTCAATTTGAATCGTGAGCAATCTACCCTCCACTTCGGTGGGAGAATTAACTTTATTCCGCAGGTCATGCGAGAATGGTCCATAGAACCGATAGGACACACTGACACTTCACACAACACCTAAACCCGCGACATGTTCAACCTACATGTTTCCTACTTTGACTCTCAAGTCCTAACTCGGCTTTATCTCTTTTTAGGTACAATAGTATGCTTTAGACTCTTTAGCGACTTAAATTGTAAGTCAATTGAGTATCTTGGTCATAAACTTTATGCCTCTTCACATCGTGGACGTGACCCATTTCGGAAGTTTGATTTTTCAAGGCTTAAAAAGAAGGATAAATAGAGAGATAAAATGAAGAGAAGGGACAGCATTGCATGTATTGCGATTAAGATTCTTGTGACCATTCTTGGTCTGCTGGAAGATCTTACTCCCCGCACCACGAACGTTCTCCTCTTCTAAAATATATATACCCATATTCCTTAAGGCTAGACTATCCTACTCCTGATTTAGACCATACACTACCCCCGTATCAATACCACCTCCTACTAAAGCCTTAGCATATTCCCATAAGCCCATGCGTGCTTCCCGATCTGTTGGACCTTCGACTACTGAACCCGCTCAAAAGAGGTCTAGCAAAGAGCATGCCCTCATGCATATTTAACCAGCTGTTCGGGCCCTAATTATAAGCCCTAAACTTACCGAGATGCAAAAGGCTTTCCCTTAATTATGCTTTACCGGGTCAAATTTGACTATAATCTGAAAATATTCCACACAAATTGGCTAGTTACATAAAGCATGTCTTCGAGCGGTATTAAATTTGGAAAAGTTTCACTCATGCTCTGTCTAATACCAATAAAGCTAATCAGTTGATCATTTAGCAAAATGATAATGAAAAATAAGACCGTCAATGAATTATCGACTTCTATTCAAAAGATGTTGATCAACTTAAGAAATTTGTTAAAGATAGAAATGCCTAGACAATTTGAAGGCCTTTAAGGCCTGGTATAAACTAAAAGAGGAGCAATCTCAAAATGCCTACCATAAAAGCGGTGAGCTAGCCAAGGAAAAGGCTATTTTCCAAATCACTATTGAAATTCGAGCTCCCATAATTGCTAACCTCAAGGCCAAAGTGGCAAAGGAGAAAAAAGAGAAAGATGGCGCCCTTAACCATGTCGAAGTACACATAAACCAAAGTCCCCAATGCTAATAAGGAGAGGAATGCTTTAGAGACTCGAGCCATTTAGGTTGAGAAGGAGGAAGAGGAGCTCAACGATCAAATTGAGGCCACTCTGTTTCATTTCTAAATGAATGTGATTAAGTCAGGCAACGATAAGTGGCCCGGTGACAAATACTCTAAGGCGCTAGCTCTTTCCTGGGATGAAATTCTTAAACAAGAAAGAGAGCATGTTGGTAAGGATGATGAAGAAGAGATTAAAGCCAACCTTTCTTGAATAGGAAGATCTTGAGGCAGTAGTCGAGGGATAGGCAAAACTAGGTCGCAACACTTCAAATTTAGTCTAGGTGCCTACTGGGGCCCTTCTTGAATCTAGTTCAATGGATTTGGTAGAGAGTACCATCCCTATATCACAAAATCCCTAAGGGGAAAACGTCCACGTGACCACGACCAGCTCTGAGGCTGTCATACCTCCTAAATTTGGGACTCTCGCGTCTGATCATATCATCCATTCTTCCGAACCCACAACCATAGCAACATTAACATTGGCCTCAGTTTACGAGTCATATGACCTCAAGGATCCCAACTAAATGTTTCCCATAAAAAATAATTTTCTACAATTTCCGTAAACTGAGGCCATATAAATAATTTTCTACATTTACTATATCTCTGCCATATAAATAATTTTCTACAATTGCCCGGTGTTGTTTCATTACTTATTTTTGTTTATCATAGACTGAAATGTTTCCCAGTTTGGCTTAACACAAATGAACTTCTTTAGCAACCTTTATAGAAAATCCTATTTATCTTTTGGTCAGATGTATTCTGTACAACCATAAATGAAGTCGTATTCACAAAATACGCAATTCTGTATCAACTTCTGTCTTTGGGAGTTAGCATCCCGAATGCCTTTCTCTGAGCATCCATCTTCAATTTCACTCATCTCTAGGTGATGACCAAAAACACTTCGCCAAACAACCTTGTTCATCATTGGCTGGACATATAACTTTGGGCTATGAACGTGGTTACACCTACAAAAGGATCACTTCTACATTAACCCATGTCTATAGGAACTGGTGTCTCGAATGTCAGCCTCTGGACATCCATCTTCAACCCTTCCTATCTTTGAGCGTTGGTCAAAAATGCACCATTGATCATCTTTGCTTATCGTTGGTCGAACATGTCTTGTCGGGTCATAAGCGAGGTCGAACCTTCGAAAAGATGAAATTATATACGGTTCCTATTTCTTGGATCTGGTGCCTTAAATGCCAATCACTAGGCACCAACCCTTGACCTTGCCTATCTTCGAGTATTGGTAAAAGATTAGTTATATAAGGGAAATAGTCCGATCGACCACAATACGATTATACTCTGACAACTCGATCATGGATCGAAGGAGTTCATCGATAACCAATCTCCGGGTACTTAGACATCTTGTTTTTCAAAACACAAAATGTCTGATTTAGCTGATGGTCACACAATATAAAGTCAGACTTCTATGACTATAATTCAGTTGATTCCACCAGCTAACTTTATTTATAAACAAAAGAACAACATACTTTTCCTTATTACATCTCATCCCATCAACCTATTTGCAAAAAGAAAATCTATGTAATATAATGCCATAGATGCTTGCTATTTCATGCCCGTGGAATTAGGATCCCATTAACAGTCGATAGCTTAAAAGTTCCATCCTGAAGCTTATGTTAAATCACATAGGGACCTTCCCAGTTTAGACCAAGTGCCTCTATACTAGGAAAGACACATTTCTAAATGAGGTCAACTATCTCAAAGGAACAGTTCCTAATCTTGGCATTGGACTGTTTTGCTACTCTTATTCGATTAGAAGCCACTCTCAAGTCAGCCACTTCTCATTTCTCTTCCACTACATCAAGGGACTCAAGCAAGAGTTCCTCATACATCAGCATCATAGTGTAGTCTTCGATGAGAAAGGACTTCCATTTCAATTGGATTCACGGCCTTAGTTCCAAAGGCTAAAGAAAATGGAGTATGACAAGTTGTATACTTATGGGTTGTCCTATAAGCCCACAATGCTAATGGTAACTTATCAATCCACTTTCCCTTGGCCATTGTCAATCTTTTCTTAATAATAGATTTGATAACTTTATTTATAGCCTTCACCTATCCATTCGCCTATGGGTATGCTACTACCGAATAGCTCTTCTCAATTCGGTGTTGGTTGAAGAATTCATTGAACTTCATACTCTCGACTTGAGTTCCATTATCAGTAATGATCTTCTGTGAAACTCTATATCTACATAGGTTACTCTTTACCACAAAGTTGATAATCATACTAATTGTTGCAAATGGTTCTACTTCAAACCATTTTGCAAGGTAGTCCACAACCACAACTGTTTCCTTCGCTCTGCCTTTCGACACCCGAAGGACATTGATAATATCAATCCACCACACCGTAAATGGCCACAGGCTAACCATTTGTGTAAGATCGGTCAATGGGTCTCTTGGTATCTTTGCAAATTTTTAGCAATTATCACATCATCTTGTGTGATCAACCACATCTCCGTCAACCGTTGGCCAAAAGAATCCATAGCGAAGAAACTCCTTTGCCAATGTCTACCTTCTGATGTGATCACCATAACTTCCTTCATGCACAGTAGAAAGGATTTTATTGGCATCATCCATAGTGACACATAACAGCAAGGGGCTGAGAATCCTCTCCTATACAATAGTTCTTGCATAATGAATCGTGGTGCTCTATGCATGATTTTTCGCTATTCATTTTTCCCACTTGGGAGAGTTCCCTTTAGTAAATATTTCTTTATTAGAGTCATCCACGACTCTTTTTCCTCCTCTATCTCCAATATCCAATCAACATCGATCTCGTCGATACTCGGAGCTGACAACACTTCTACATGAAAAATTTCCAAAAGCTGTGCATCCCTAGTAGTAGCCAGCTTGGCCAATGAATCAACTTTTATGGTTTATTCCTTAGGATGTGCGTTATCATATAGATCGTCTAGCAGCTCTAATGCTTTTATTGGGTAAAGGGCTAGTCTCACTCCCTTAGCCTGAAATTCCATCTTTTTGTGACATACCAACTAAGAGTTGTTGAATATATGCAATGTCTTGATTCTCAATTCCTTTGCTATCTTGAGCTCCACCAATGCGTATTCAGCTTTGTTATGGATCACCAAAACTCTTGCCTCAAAGCGTAGCATGTCTTTCATCCTTCTAGGGTCTCGAACACTACTCCTTCCCTTAAATGGTTCTCATTGGAAGCTCCATCCATCTATAATTTCCAAAGAGTCAGTTGTACCAAATCTTCTTCTACTTCTTCATCCCAGATGGTGAACTCAATAATGAAATCAACTAATGCCTGAAATTTGATTGCCTTCTTAGGATAGTATGATATCATATTAAATTAGCTCGATATTCTACTTTATTAACCTTCTAAAATTCTTGGGTCGATGTAGTACTTGTCTCAATTGGTGATACATTAGTACTTTTATCGGGTGAGCCTGGTAATATGTTCACAACTTTCTCAAAGAAATCAACAAACAATACCCCAACTTTTTCTGGCTTTGGACAGTTCTTTGTAATACCCCTAATTTTAAATAGCATTATTCGGATGATTTAATTAGATAAATTAAATAGAATAACATAGAGGTTAGAGAGACAATGAAATTGAGATTGGGAAACTAATTTGGGATGTTCCTTAACTAATGCAATTATAAGTGTGATTTATAAATTAGAAAATTAAGAGGATAAAGCAAAGGCTAAATGGGAGTAATCGTATACCATAACCCCTAAACCTCTTACCTCATTCTCATTTACATTTTCATAAACCAAAAACATAAACAAAAAGAGTTGAAGGCTGACCATAACCCTATGAAGAAGAGGAGCACAAAATCCATTTAGAGGCTAAGATTCAAGCTAAGAAGATTAAAGCAAGAACAAATCTCAAGTTTCTTATCCAAAAAGGTGAATAATAATCTAAACCATCTCATATAAGTCATCTTGAATGTTTTAAATTTGGGTTGAGGTTTAAACCATATGATTGGACGAATGATAATATGTTTTGATTTAAATACCATGTTACGATTTAAATAAGGATTTTGTGGAATAATATAGTTTGGTTTTAAGGCTAAAATCGAGCAAAATGATTTCCAAATGCCATGATTTTTGAATAAGTTATGTGAAACATTATTTTGGAGATGGATTTAAATTTTTATAATATTCCAAGCTATGGATAATTTATTATGAATTCTCGAGTAAAAAAATGAATAATTTGGTTTTTATTAATTTAAGGAATTAATTAAGATTTTTCTCAAGAGATTTGGGTGAGTTTTGGATTTAATTGGAAAGATTATTATTTAATGATTAATTAAATACAAGGGGTTAGTTAATAATTTTAATTAAGTATTGAAGCATTGGGGAATTACATGCGACAACAAAATTCTGAAAAGAATTTTATAAAGGCTTTGTTATCCAATAGAAAATTTAAAAAATTAGAGGTTAGGTAAAATGATATTACTTTAAAAAGCAAAAAAATCAGTTTTATAGCGAATTACAACTTTGCCACTTACCATGCTTGCTTTCGCCACCATACTCCCATTTATAACCTTTCGCATCCATTCGAAACTAATGCACATGGTATCAAGCATTTGGTACATTGTGTATTGGAGAAAGGCGGAAGGAAAGAATGGTGTCGAAAGCATGCTTGCGAAAGGGTTGAAGCCACTTTTATTTTCTTTCGGGCCAATTGACCTACCCTTGTTCTAAAAGTAAGCTTTCGAAAGGGTTTCCACTTTTGAACCCCTTCAATACCCATGCTTCGACACCAATACTTCTACCTTGGTTAGAAGCCGCTTTTATAACTCTTTAAATCAATGAGTTCAGAGGGTAGGGTTTTGAATCGATACCCTTCCGCAACCATTGAAGCTCCTTTTCTAGCAACTTGTACGTGCGAAATGGTGGGTGCCCCTCCCATACCTTTCGACATGATGGAAGTCATTTAAACACTTTTTACTTGAACACAACACTTTCAAAAGGTATTTTTTGAGAGTTTCAAAAGGTAAGTTTTTGAATGTTTCGAAAGACATGTTTTTAAGTGTTTCGAAAGTCATGTTTCCAATTGTTCTAAAGATATATTTCATGGTTTTGAAAGAGGATGTCTAAAATTTGAAACAATGAATTCAGAAGGTCTTGCCGCTTGAGTAGAGTGGCGAAAGGGGCATTACAGCTTGCCCTAGCCCATTAGTTAAATGGAAGGGGACGGAGGGCTTGGTTGCTCTATGAAGTCAAAAGGGAGAGTGAAGGAGGGTAACTCATGATGTCACAATGATCCTAAGGATATGGTCGAAAGCCTTAGTTTTCAAAATTTAGAACCCAATCTCATTTTTAAAGAAAACCCATAACAATGTAAAAGAGTTTTGAAATGGCATTTAACTTTGAAATTTTAAAGAAAGCTTTCCTTGCTGAAGGTAGTGGATTAAGAGTATTGACCACTTTTCATTAGAAAAATGGATATATGGAAATAAACTATGGATGTTTATATGGTGTTTATCATTTGATCAATTATCATGAATGTTTGTGTTATCATATTCACTTTATAACCCATATAGGCATGTTGGGGTGTTAAAGGGTAGGATGACCAGCTAGGTTGACCCAGTAGTGAATATACATTGAATTAACTCTTGTGTGAGTAGAATTGCTGCAAGAGGTCAGATAGACCATAATATAAGATGCCCAAGTCTGGTCAAAAGATTATTGGTTAGACAGGTTCTTAGTAAGCCCATAAAAACTGTGTTATGGAAACTGTTATTGGCAGGGGCCAATAGGTTCTTAGTGATCCTATAAAAACTATGTCTAGAAGAGGTTGTTGATAGAGATCAATAAGTTCATAGTCAGCCCATGAAAACCATGACATGAGAGATGTTATTGCAGAATCTAATAGTTTCATAATGACCCCATGAAAACTATGATTGGATGATATTATTGGTAGACACCAATAGGTTCTTAGTGATCCCATAAAAACTATAAAACCGAACAGATAGTCTGTAAACTTGGTATGGGTTATTAGTTAACCCATGAAAACTAATATGTTAATAGTGACCTTAGAAACTATAACATGAGACAAATTGTCAGGTGAATGGGGATGGGAAATCCAGAGCATATTGCATATTTGCATATCATTATGATACATTTTATTTTGTTATGTCTTAACCATTATGGATGCAGATGCACAATATATGGTTATTATAAATTGGGTTAAGATACTAGTGAGGGGAAAATCTGTTCCGCTAAGTGACATGGTCTCACTAGATATTTTTATGGCTAGAGATGGTAGGCTATTATTCACACCAGACTTTTTGTCTGACTCGAAGTTTATGTTTTCACCTTAAACTCTCGGGTGCTCAATTGATTTTGAGTAGTTTGAGAGTTAAAGTTTTCAGGTTCTCCCTTAGACGAGTAAACTTTCGGAGACGTGCAAGAGGCAAACTTGCTATTAGGAGTTTTTTCTGTTTGATTCAGTTGTGTAAGTGGATGTAATGGCAAAGTTACTTAGTGTCTATATATAGAATTTGATCAACTAAGAGAGCATCTTCATATGTCGCTTTTGGCGTAATTTCTAATAATTATGTTTTTCTAAACGTGGTTTACGAAGTGGGATTATGTAATGAATCTGAAATGCAATTTGAAATGGAATGGGAAATTTGTTTTAAAATTGAGTTTAAATTTTTTCATATCCATGTGTTTCTGGTATATCATTGTATCTAACATTACCACATTTAGTCACCGAAAAAAAATAACTACAGATGACTACAGTATCTGTAGTGGTCAGTTTTGGAACTCCAAATGGGAGATGTCATAAGTTGGTATTAGAGCATAGGTTTATGTAAATTTAAAAGAAATTTGAACCTAAAATATTTTCAAAACATAACCCAAAAAATCAAATAATGAGACCGAGGTTTGGGTTCACGCTATAGTAACGTACTTGCATCTGTTATATATATATAAGTACGTATACCCCTCTCTCTTAGACTGTTATTCTGTATCTTACTAAGGCTCGTATGCAGAATACGAGAAAGGTAGATATAAAGGCAAGAACGGAGAAATCTAGGTGGAAGAAGCACCACAACTAATGGAAATGCTCGGCCCAATACTATGAGGATTCCGGGTCGACAAGCAAATGTTAATCCAAACGCAAATGCCAATGTAGGCGTTGGAACCCCATCAGTAGATATAGGGATGATGTATCAGTTCTTCGTTAGTCTGGTGCAAGCTAGAGCAGCTGCTGAAGTAGTTGGAGGAAATGCCATAAATGTTGGAGGAGCTAATATCGTGGCCCCAGTAGGCAATAACCATGCCAAGCTGAGTAGGGATTACACCAGTCTTGGTGGGAAGCCGTTTTTGGGAATAGAGGATGTGTTGAAGTAGAAAACTTGTTATTGCACTGTGAAAGGATTTTTGCTGACTTAGGATTAGATGATGGGCAGAAGAGGAGACTTGCTTCTAGATAGTTGCAGGGAGCAGCACTTTATTTGTGGAATGGTATTACCGTGAAAGTTCCCGAGGAAGAGTTGACTTGGGTAGAGTTTCAAAGGAGATTTGAAGAGAGGTTCTTGTCTGAAGTTGCCAAATCAGTATTGTTGAGAAAGTTCAAGGACTTAGTTCAAGGTGAGATGTCGGTGATCGAGTATTCTACGAAGTTTGATGAATTGTCCAGATATAGATATGCTACCATTAACACCGTCAACAAAAGAAATGAGAAGTTTATTAGAGGGTTGAAGCCTGAGATTGCTAGTGCGACTATGCCACATCTCCATGATCCAAGTACAGTTGTAGAGGAGATGGAAATCAATAATGAAGAGATGCTTTCTACTTTAGGGAAAGAGAAGCGGGTTGAAACCTAGGATTCTCAGGACAAGAAGAGGAAATTCTTTAAGAAGAAAGGAGCTTGGAAGGGAGGAGCTGCTAAGAAGGTAAAAGTTGATCTGGTTTGCTTTATGTGTGATAAGAAGGGACATTTTTCTCACGAGTGTTGGACAGGTAAATCAAAGAAGGCAACTGACAAGAAAGGAGTAAAATGCTTCAACTGTGATCAGATGGGGCACTATAAAAATCAGTGTCCAAAACTAGTTACAGCGGACAAGGGAAAGGTTTCTGCTTTAGAAACATCATCTTCTAGACCAACCACTATTGGAAAGGGAAAGACTGTGATGGAAGGTATGCTTTTGATTCATATTATACTAGTTAGGGTACTATTTGATATTGGTGCATCATATTCAATTATTCTCAATGTTTGGTAGATAAGTTATGTATAGAATCCTCATACCTAGTTACTTCCTTAAGGGTTGCGAATCCAATAGGAGGGTATGCAACTCTGGGGATGAGATGTGACCCATTAGAACTTGATTTGTTAGGTTATAAGTTTGCATGCAGTTTGTATGTTTTTGACTTCGTAGGCATCAGGATCATTTTGGATATGGATTGGTTAGATAGATACGATGCTAGGATATTTTGCCAAGATAGGAAAATATCGCTAACACACCCTAATAGTCATAAATGAATTATATACTCGGTGGAGAAGTCAGACTCAAGTGCTTGTGCTTTCCTGAATGCAATGGAAGTGGAAGAAAAACTAGATCGGGTGTTGGTAGCAAAAGAGTTTGCAGATGTTTTTGAGCCAGTCACAGGACTACAACTGAAGCAAGCCATTGAGTTTTAGATAGATCTTGTGCCTGGAGCAGAACCTGTAAGTAGACTACCTAGCAGGATGACACCTACCGAGATGAAAGAATTGAAGGTGCAGCTAGTGGATCTAGAAGGAAAGAATTTCATTAGACCAAGCAGTTCGCCTTGGGGAGCGGCCGCGGTGTTCGTGTAGAAACCGTATGGGTCGTTAAGGATGTGTATCGACTATCGTAAGTTAAACGAGAAGACGATCAAGAATAGGTATCCTTTGTTGAGAATCGATGATTTATTTAATTAGTTGAGTGGAGCCAGAGTATTTTCCTAACTAGATTTGGCGACAGGTTTCCATCACCTAAGAGTGGTAGAGGACAGTAATCTGTTGACGGCATTTCGAACTAGGTATGCTTCGTACGAGTGGTTAATGATGCCACTCGGGTAAACGAATGCCCCGGCTTTCTTCGTGAATTTGATGAACCAGGATTTCCGAGAGCACTTGGATATGTTCATATTAGTATTCATAGATGACATCTTAATACACTATAAGGATGAAAGAGAGCATGAAGTTCATCTTAGAGTGGTGCTTGAGACACTGAGGCAGCATAACTGAAAGCGCAGTTTTCAAAGTGTCATTTCTGGAAGAGAGAGAGAAGTTAAGTTTCTTGGTCACGTGGTTTCAGAGAAGGGTTTGTCAATTGATCCAGATAAGATCAAAGCTGTTAACAACTAGAAGAGACCAGAGATGGTGACTGAAATCAGAAGTTTTCTTGTACTCACTGGCTATTATCGGAGATTCATTAAGGATTTCTCGTGGATAGCATCACCTTTGACTAAGCTAACCAGGAAGGACGAAAAGGTTATTTGATCCGACAAATGCAAGGAGGCATTCCTTAAGTTAAAGCACTTGTTGACCAACATGCATGTGTTCGTTTCCAGATGGGAATCAGGGATTAGTGGTGTATATAGATGCATGTGGAACCAGATTAAGAGCTGTATTGATGCAGAAAGGTAAAGTTATTGCCTCCGCTTCACGATAGCTTAGACCGCATGAAGTGAGATATCCTACTCATGATCTTGAGTTGGCAGCGGTGAGCTTTGCATTGAAAGTATGGAGACATTATCTCTTAGGGGGGAGTTTTGGGTTGTACACGGATCATAAGTCCTTAAGGTGCTTATTCTCTCAGAAGGTGTTAAATATGAGACGGCAGAGGTGGTTGGAGTTTTTAGCTGCATAATTTTTTGGTATAGAGTATATGCTTGGGAAAGGGAATAAAGTAGCGGATGCTCTTAGCAGAAAACATCATAATGTGGTGTTAACTATGTTAGCAGAGTGGAAGGACCTGGAGGCTTTGACTACTTGTAGGGTGTAGTTAAGATCGACTGCTAGATCTAGTCAGAGCACTGCCATGTTATCCTGCTTGGAAGTCCGACCAGTTCTGATCGAAAGGATTGCTTCTAAGTAGAAAGATGATCTGTGGTTGGCCAATAAGGTTAGATGGCTTGAGGTTGAATCAGAGATTGATGATTTAAAGGATTTTAGTCTTGACCAGAGGGGATGGTTGAGAAAAAAGGGACGGTTGAGTGTTCCGAATGTTGGAAACCTAAGGAGAGAAGTTCCTAGGGAATGTCATCGATTGGATTTCACGTTTCATCCTAGGGGGACCAAGATGTATCAGATATGAAGAGGAGTTTCTATTAGGAAGGTATGAAGAGGGATGTTGGCTTGTGGGTAAAGCAGTGTGTGAACCGTCAACAAGTAAGGGCCTCAGAAGCCGAGTGGGTTGCTTCAACCTTTGGAGATACCAGTTTGGAAATGGGATACGATATCCATGGATATTCTAGATGGGTTGCCAAGGTCGAATCGAGGAAATGAAAGTATATGGGACATATTGGATAGGTTGACCAAGAGTGCCCATTTCATTCTAGTTAAGTCAACCAGGATGGCACCTGTTTTGGCTAAATTGTTTATGAAGAACATAGTTAGACTATATGGGATTCCTAGTAGTATAGTCAGTGATATAGATACTTTTTTACTAGCGAGTTCGGAAGAGTCTACAGGATATGTTAGGTACTAAGCTCAAGATGAGAACTACTTATCACCCTCAGACAGATGGGCAGATAGAGAGAGTCAACAAGGTACTTGAGGATTTGTTGAGAGCTTGTGTGCTAGATTTTGTTGGATCATGGGAAGATCACCTACACTTAGTTGAGTTTTCCTATAATAATAATTATCAGACTAGTATAGGAATGGCGCCTTTCGAAGCTTTGTATGGAAGACCATGCAAGTCATCAGCATGTTGGTTGGAAACCGGAGACAAATTAGTCTTAGGTCAAGATCTGGTAAGAGAGGCAACAGAAAAGATTGAGTCGATTCGTGGTAGGATGAAGGAAGCTCAGTCTAGACAAAAGAGTTACGCAGATAAGAGGCATAAGGATCTAGAGTTCTCAGTTGGAGATAGGGTTTTCATTAAAGTATTACCGATGAAGGTGTGGTACAATTCGGAAAGCCAAGGAAACTGGCACCGAGATATGTTGGACCGTTCCTAGTTATAGAGAGGATCGAAAACCTTGCATACAGAGTAGAGTTTCCAAGCAGTTTGGCAGGTGCCTGTAATGTGTTTCATGTGCCTTATCTTCATAAGTATGTGCATGATCTAGAGAATACTATCCCTTCAACTACATTGGAAGACATAATAGTAGAACCGGATTTGACTTTTTTTAGGCAACCAGTTCGGGTTGTAATGAGGGATGAGAAGAGGTTAAGAAACAAGATAGTCAAGTTGGTGAAAGTTCAGTGGAGCGAAAACGAGAAAGACTGAACTTGGGAGATAGAAGACATGATTAGAGATACTTATCCTGATCTATATAAGGGTATGTTCTATATCTGTTACATATGTATATAGACTATTTGCTAGTTAGTAGGCTAGTATGGTAGTTAGGAGAAGTTATAGACGATTGCTATGCTTAGTATATAGTTCTTGCTGAATTTCGAGGATGAAATTTTTTAAGGAGGGGAGCCTGTAACACCCCTAATTTTAAATAGCATTATTCAGGAGATTTAATTAGATAAATTAAATGGAATAGTGTAGAGGTTAGAGTGATAAGGAAATTGAGATTTGGAAACTAATTAGGGACGTGCCTTAACTAATGAAATTATATGTGATTTATAAATTAGAAATTTAAGAGAATAAGGCAAGGGAAAAATGGGAATAGCCATATACCATAACCCCTAAACCCCTTACCTCATTCTCATTCAAATTTTCATAAACCAAAAACATAAACAAAGAGAGTTGAAGGTCTGCCATAACCCTAAAAAGAAGAGGAGCACAAAATCCATTTAAAGGCTAAGATTCAAGCTAGGAAGATTAAAGCAAGAACAAATCTCAAGTTCCTTATCCAAACAAGGTGAATAATGATCTAAACCATCTCACTTAAGTCATCTTGAATGTTTTAAATTCGAGTTGAGGTTTAAACCGTATGATTGGATGAATGACGATATATTTTGATTTAAATGCTAGGTTATAATTTAAACAAGTTTTCGTGGAATAATATAGTTCAGTTTTAAGGCCAAAATCAAGCAAAATGATTTTCTAGTACCATGATTTTTGAATATGTTATGTAAACATTATTTTGGAGATGGGTTTAAATTTTCATAATATTCCAAGCCGTGGATAATTTATTATGAATTCTCGAGAAAAGAAATGGATAATTTGGGTTTTTATTAATTTAAGGACTTAATTAATCATTTTCGGGTTGAAAATTTTATATGATAAAGATATTATCATTATGTAATTTATGTGAATTTTTGAGATTTTTCTCAAGAGATATGGGTGAGTTGTGGATTTAATCAGAAAGATTAGTCTTTAATGATTAATTAAATACAAGGGGCTAGTTAATAATTTTAATTAAGTATTGTAGCATTGGGGGATTACATGCGGCAACAAAATTTTGAAAAGAATTTTATAAAGGCTTTGTTATCCAATAGAAAATTGGCAAAATAAGGGGTAAGGTAAAAAGAAATTACTTTAAAAAGCAAAAAAATCGGTTTTATAGTGAATTACAAGTTCGCCACTTACCATGCTTGCTTCCACCACTAGACTCCCATTTATAACCTTTCGCATCTATTCAAAACCAATGCACATGGTATCAAGCATTTGGTGCATAGTGTATTGGAGAAAGGCGGAAGGAAAGAATGGTGTCGAAGGCATGCTTGCGAAAGTGTTGAAGCCGCTTTTATTTGCTTTCGAACTTGTTGAACTGCCCTTGTTTTAAAAGTAAGCTTTTAAAAAGATTGCTACTTTCTAACCCCTTCTATACCCATGCTGCCGCACCAATACTTCTACCTTGGTTAGAAGCCGCTTTTATAAATCTTTAAATCAATGAGTTCGAAGGGTAGGGTTTCGAATCGATACCCTTTCGGAACCATTGAAGCTGCTTTTCTTGCAACTTATACTTGCAAAAGGGTGGGTGCTACTCCCATATCTTTCGACATGATGGATGTCGTTTAAACACTCTTTACTTGAACCCAATACTTTTGAAAGGTATGTTTTTGGTTGTTTCGAATCGCATTTTTTTTAGTTTTTCGAAAGGCATGTTTTAAGCGTTTCGAAAGGAATGTTTCCAAGTGTTCTAAAGATATATTTCATGGTTTCAAATGAGGATGTCTAAAATTTGAAACAATGAATTCAGAAGTTCTTGCCGCTAGAGTAGAGTGGCGAAAAGGGCATAACCGCTTGCTTCTAACCCGTTAGTTAAATGGAGGGGGACGGAGGGCTTGGTTGCTCTATGAAGTTGAAAGGGAGAGTTCCGTAGGGTAACTCATGATGTCACAATGATCCTAAGGATATGGTCGAAAGCCTTAGTTTTCAAATTTGAGAACCTAATCTCTTTTCTAAAGAAAACCCATGGCAATGTAAAAGAATTTTGAAATGGTATTTAACTTTGAAATTTTAAAGAAAGCTTTCCTTAATAAAGATAGTGGGTTAAGAGTATTGACCACTTTTCATTAGAAAAATGGATATATGGAAATAAACTATGGATGTTTATATGGTGTGTATCATTTGATCAGTTATCATGAATGTTTGTGCTATCATATTACTTTATAACCCATATGGGCATGTTGGAGTGTTAAAGGGTAGGATGGGCTGCTAGGTTGACCCAGTAGTGAATATACATTGAATTAACTCCTGTGTGAGTAGAATTGCATCCATAATGTCAAACAGACCAGAATAGAGTGCCCAAGATTGGTAAATAGGTTATTGGTTAAATAGGTTCTTAGTAAGCCAATAAAAACTATGTTATGGAAATTGTTATTGGCAGAGGCCAATAGGTTCTTAGTGATCCCATGAAAACTATGTCCGGAACAAGTTGTTGATAGAGATCAATAGGTTCATAGTAAGCCCATGAAAACTATGACATCAAAGATGTTATTGGAGAATCCAATAGGTTCATAGTGACCCCATGAAAACTATGATTGGATGATGTTATTGGTAGACACCAATAGGTTCTTAGTGATCCCATAAAAATTATGAAACCGAATAGATGGTCCGTAAACTTGGAACAATTTATTAGTTAGCCCATGAAATCTAATAGGTTAATAATGACCCTAGAAACTATAAAATGAGACAGATAGTTAGGTGAATGGGGATGAGAAATCCAGAGCATATTGCATGTTTGCATATCATCATGATACATTTTATTATGTTTTGTCTTAACCGTTATGGATGCAAGTGTACAATATATGGTTATTATAAATCGGGTTAAGATACTAGTGAGAGGAAAACTCGTTCCAATAAGCGGGGTGGTCTCACTAGATATCTATATGGTTCGAGATTGTAGGCTATTATTCACAGCAGACTTTTTGTCTGACTCGAAGTTTATGTTTTCCCCTTAAACTCTTGGGTGCTCAATTGATATTGAGTAGTTTGAGAGGTAAGGTTTTTATGTTCTCCTTTAGACGAATAAGTTTCCGGGGATATGTAGAAGGCAACCTAGCTATTGGAGTTTTTTCTGTTTGATTCGGTTGTGTAATTGGATGTAATGACAAAGTTACTTAGTGTCTATATTTAGACTCCGATCAACTAAGGGAGCATCTTCATATGTCGCTCTTGGCGTAATTTCTAATAGTTATATTTTTCTAAACGTGGTTTACTAAGTGGGATTATACAATGAATCTGAAATGCAATTTGAAATGGAATGAGAAATTTGTTTTAAAATTGAGTTTAAAATTTTTCATATCCATATATTTTTGGCATATCAATGTATCTAACTTTATCGCATTTGGTCATCGAAAAATAATAACTATAGATGACTGCAGCATCTGTAGCGGTTAGTTTTGGGCCTCCAAATAGGGGGATATTACATTCTTTTTCACTCCGGTGAATTGTTTGTCGATACAATACAACATCCTTTGGATTTTGGAATCTTTACATACCAAGGCTACACTTAGTGTTGAGCAAATACCGCTAAGTAAATGAACAAATCTTCTCCTTCCAAAGGCATCGACAGAATCAACAGCCTCCATGTGTTCTAGCAAATTTTTGAAAGCATCCTAGCATTACTTTATTTAGAAAAATTATATTTTCTTCTTTTTAAGGGCATCAAACAACGATATGCATTTATTGGTCGTCTTCGAGGTGAATCTACTCAATGCCGTGACCTTCTCGTTTAAGCTTTGCATTTCCCTCCTACTCTTTGGGGAAGTACCCTATTTAAATTCTTCGATCCATTCTGGATTAGCTTCAAAGACCCTTGAGTTTACAATGAAACCTAGAAACTTACGTGATGTAACTCCGAAAGAACATTTCAGTGGATTGAACTTTATTTTATACTTTCGAAGGACATCAAACGTCTTTGTGAGGTCATCCATGTGACTTATGGATCGCTGTGACTTTACATGCATAACACCTATATAGACCTCAATTATTTGTTCAATCTGTTCTTTGAACATCTTATTCACAAGTTGTTGTTAGGTAGCTCCAACATTCTTCAAACTGAACGACGTCACTTCTTAGCAATATAGCCCCAAATTAGTGATGAACCTGTGTGTTCCTAATTTGGAATATGCATCGCTATTTGGTTGTATCTAGAGTACGCATCCATAATAGATAGCAGTTCATGTACGACTATTCCATCAACAAGCTGGTCGTCCTTGGCAATGAGAGGTTATCTTCTAAACATGCCTTATTCAGTCTGAATAGTCAATACACACCTTGCATTTTCCGTTTGCCTTCTTTGCCAACATTGGATTTAATACCCACTCTGATTATAATGCATCGCGGATGAAGACATTTTCCATTAGCATATACTTCTTATTTCAATGCATTGGATCACTCCGGTTCCATGCTGTGTGTCTTTTGCTTTAAAGGAGGGTATCTTTGGTCCACATTCAGTGTATGGCACACCATCTTCAACGAAATTACACACATATCCGGGTTTTCCTGGGAAACCTTATCAACTCCTTTCTAAAATTTATGTTAAGTAGAGACCCAACCTTTAGAAACCACGTGGGATCATCATCATTGATCAGAATGTTGATCGTCGGCTCTGTTGGTGCCACCATTACATCCTCTGACTCTTTTCTTAGGTCCATAAGCTTGTAGAACTGGTGATGGGACTCAAGCCTTAGGCAGAGGTAGCTATGTATTAGTACTCTTATTATAGAGGGATTTTTCTATATTCTTTCCTTTTACATGGTGCTTTGCCTTTCTTAGCTCCATGACATAACATTTTCGACCAGTGCTCTGGTCGCTTTGTATAGATCCTACTTCTTCCTCGGTGGGGAACTTCATCATTAGACACCATGGAGAAAGTGCAAAATTGAAACTGGTAAAGGCTGGTTGGCCCAAGAAAGAAAAATTGGTTAGGAATCCATCGGCCACAACAACCGTCTGTACTCGCACTATCTTCCAGTCTTTTCACCTAATTCTACAGACAAATCAATATGACCAATATAATTCCTGGGCTTTTCAGTAAATCCTTGAATACTAGAATTTCAAGGCTTTAGATCCTTATCATCGATTTGCATCTAATTAGAAGTCTTTTTGAATAAAATATTAATTGAGCTCCCACAATCAATCAGGATTCAGTGCACTGTTGCTGGCCCAACCACTGCCGTAATCACCATGGGGTCAAGCGTTGACGGTTCTACCCTGTCAGCATCTCTATTCCTAAAGATGATATAATCATTTATCATTCTTCGTTGCTTTGCTAGAGTTTTGTCTTCTATGGAGAAGCACATTTCTTGAGGCACATGCCTCAACGAGCTGCCATAACTTTCCATCCCATTTTAACTTTTCTTTGCAGGATGAGGTCCTCTAAAGATGGTGTTTATCACAATCCTCCTCTTAGGCTATTTAGGTCCTTCTCCACTAGACCTAGTCAGGTCCCTTTAGGCGACCTGGCATTGGCGTCTACCATTCGATTTCCCATCAGCTTGTGGGTTCCTCACATACTGCTGTAGCTTTTCTTACATATCAAGTCCTCAAGCGCATTTCTTTGGTGTCGGCATTCATTGGTATATACCCATGAGTTTCATGGAAGTGACAATACTTCCTAGAATGGTTTTCCTATTTAGTAGCCTCCTTAAGAGGTGGCTTCTTATAATTTTCAGTGCCTTGCATTGTAGGGTATATGTTTTCAATAGAATTGTTCGGTGGAGTGTAATCTCTAGGTATGGTATAGCTCGTAAGCTTCTTGGTTTTCTGGTTCTTTCTACTAGGCCTTGCTTCTTTCTTTTTGAATCACTGTTATTTCAAACATTTACAGCAATGTTCCCAATGTTATCACCCTTCTATATGGTAGCAATGTTGATTTACACAATAACACTCTATCCCTTATGATCGTTACTAGCCAAACCAATGGCCAAATCTGCCTCTTCCCAGCATAGAAATTGGGATGTCTTTCTATAAAAATCCTTCATGATAGATGACTGTTTTCTCTTCAACCACCTACTAAAATCAGTTCATTTGGTCATTTCTATTAACCAACGCCATTAAGACTATCTCCTCTCTCGAATTATGTAACAACCCGAATTCCAGTGGGTCCGGATTTTTTGCAAAAATGCTAAAACCCAAGCCTACTAAAACCCGAGTTCGGAATCTGGTATCCTACAAATAGGCAAAGACAAATATATCAAAGCTTAATTAATATATCACAACGAAATTGACTAAAATATAATAGTAAGTAAATACTCACCAATATAATAACACTTTCTAAACAAGTGTCTTAAAGCTGGGAAGTCTCTGCCATCTACCTAACATGTAGTATGTTATGAGGAGGGGGTCAGAACAAAAGTTCTGGTGAATGAATAAATTATATACTTCTAGGCTTAATTCTACATATATCGTTTTATTTCCATTTACTCTTATATTAGGTTCATTAGGTTATAATACTCTCGCCTCTATTCGTGAACCGTGCCCATCTACTCCATAGTAGATTAAAACATAATAACTAATATATACATATATGTAGCTATATGCCCAATGACCATATTGGTCCTAGGTACCACCCATGGTACCTTCTGTATCCTTCTCGAAAAGGGCTCCATTGTCTTGCTTCGAGAGCTTTCCGTAACTACATCTGTAAAGGACAAATTCGTAAGGCCTACAATACAGATACTCCATCATCTTGCTCCGTAGCTATATCTGTAAAGGACTGCTTCGTAAGGCCTACAATACAGATACTCCATCGTCTTGCTCCGCGAGCGTTCCGTAGCTACATATGTAAAGGACTACTTCGTAAGGCCTACAATACAGATGCTCCACTACTTACTATGAAAACATAAATCGCGTCTGCACTAGTCTATGTCAGTGCTCGGACATCCACAATGTACCACCCAGTGCGTACATTGAGGACTACGTAATCGTTCTGTGTAACGACCCAGAATTTCTGATATTTGAAATTTGAATAGATTTTAAATATTAATAAGTAGAATTAATAAGTCAAAAAATTTTAATTTCGAATATCTGGATTTAATTGGGTAATTAAATAGATAATTTAATAGTTGAAATTCCAGAAATAATTGAAATCTGGATTTAATGTGATTAAAAATGATTTATAAAGTTATATTAAATCATATTGGAGTTATAGTGATGTTATAAAACTTTTAAAATTGAATTTAAAGTTAATCTGTGAAAATTGAATATTTCAATATTTAATCGACTAGTGAAATTAGCCATTTTTCGAACAGTCTCAAAATTGGACGAAACTAGATCCATTGGATCCGTAATATTTTTTTATTATCGGATTTCAATTTTCGTAGCAATCAGAGTTGTCGTTTGACCGCGGCAGTTCCAAACGCATCGAAATTGTTTTAATATTAATCTGGCGAGTTAAAATAGTCATTTTTCAAACAGTCTCGGATTTCGACGAAACCAGTTTCATCGGATCCGTAATGTGATATTATTGTAATATTTCAAATTTCAAGTCAATCGGATTTATCGTTTGTTCGGGGCAAGCCAAAACGCCTAGAAATTCTTTTAATCGGTTTTATTTAAAATCGATCGTTTAATTTCGTAACTCACACAGATGACCGAATTAGCTCCCAAAACACGTTCCATTGTGTTCGAAACGTGGGGTAAACCTTAGAAACGCCTGGCGGCATGCTTCGTTTGGAGTTCGAAAATTTTTCGATGAATAGTGTTTTTGGCGATTTTCTATATAAGGACCTACATTTCCTATCTTTGCACAAAACCCTCATTCAGAACCCTAGCCGTCATTAACAAACCAATGGCCAGAAAACACTTGTCTTCTTCCCCTCCGGTCTTTCAATCCGCAAAGAATTAGCTTTCGAGTTCAAAAGCAAAAGTGTAGAGGACATCAAGATCTATCCATCCAACGGTGGATTTTTGTTATAGTGGTTTGAATTCGCCAGAATCTTGCAATGAAGGGCGCGCGTTCAAGGGGTTGGATCTCGGCATAGGGGAGGCCGAACTCTTCGTGGTTTCAGCTGGAGGTGTGGGCGAGCACAAGCTATCGTTTGGTGGTGGAGTGATGAAGTTTCGTGCACCGTAGGAGGTGCGAAAAATTGATGAAGTAGGCGGCTCATGCGTTGGCTTCATACGTGAAATGCCTGGGGAAGGAGAAGAACGTGAGTGGCCTGATGTGGAGGAAGCAAATTGAACGGCCATATTTAGTTAGGGTTCAAATTAAAATAAATTTTGTAAATTAAGTTATATATTAATTCGTATAAAGTTTGTAACGTCATAACTTTTCCATACAAGGTCAGATTTTGAAGAAACGAATTGCGTTGGAATCATATTGACGAGCACTACGCAATGAAGCTAGTTTGGAATTGTTTGGAGTCAGTGAAATTTTTGGGTAAAATTAAACGCACGTTTAATTTTATTCGAAATAAGACGCTGAAACCGTTATTGGAATCAAGGTGAGAACTTCTCATTCAATCGGATGTTGTGTTTCGATTCAAATTTTAATTAGTTAGATTTAAAATTGTTGATAGTATTGATTGTGATGATTGGATGATGATTGCTATTTATTGTGTTAAATAGACCCTATACGCCGTATATTAAGCGGAGGTTATTTATTAAAAACATATACCACGATAATTTCACATTGAAGTGGAATTGGTATTATATATGTATATAGCAATATATATATATTGGAATATGTATATATTGGAGTTGTTGATTTCCCGCATTGTATAGCGGATGAGACCCTATTGCGCCGCATAATAGCGGATACTATTTATAAATCCCATATACCGCGATAATTTCACATTGAAGTGAAATTGGTATTGTGCTAACATCTGTGGATGCAGGGAAACAGGTTGGAGGGATCCAACTGGATTCCTCAAACATTTGAATTTATTTCAATGTTGTGTGTTGATTTATTTATAATCGACGTGTGATTATTTATTTATAATCTATGAATGATTATATTTGTGATTGGATTCTTTGAAGGCTATAATTTAGCCGAATATATTTTTGGTATCGTTGGATACCAGAAATGAATAGATTGGATTTTTGAAATTAAAATTGGAAATTTTAAGTAAATTCTTTTGAAAGAATTGGGTGAATTTAAAAGAAGGGATTTTAAAGTATAAAGTTGATTTTTGAAATCTTATCGAATTATTTCTAAAATATGGTAAAGGCTTTTATAAATAGATTTTGAATAGTATTAATTGAAAGTTGAAGAATTTATTTAAAATGGAATTTTAAATGGTTTGGAAGAGATAAATGAATTTATTTTAAAAGGTGATTAAAATTTAGAAATCAATTTATAATTGATTTGATATTTGAAAATAAATCTTTGGGAAATCGATATGAAAATTTATTTGATGATTGAATGAGGAAATTGATTTGTATTGAAATAAATTCGTAATTGATTTGGTGTGAAGTAAATTTTGAAATCAATTTTTATAATTGATTCAGTGTTTGAAATAAATGTTTGGAAAATCAATTTGGGTTTTGAAACAGATTTAGAAATCAATTTGAAAGTTGATTTGGAGTTAAAAATGGATATTTGGAAATTTAATTTCACAATGGGATTTATTAAGAAAAGGGAAATTTGTTTAAAAATAAACATTGATTATTTTTAAGTGTGGAAATAAATTTACAGATTTGGAATGTAAATTTGAAATAAATCGATAAGGATTTCTTTAATCGGTTTAAATGAACCATTTTGTGATTTGAAATTGGTTTTCAAATGTGGAGTGTGAAATCATGATTTGAAATTGGTTTTCAAATGTGAAAGTGTGGAAATTATATATCTTGCAAAGATATTTTGAAATTTAATAATTTGGGAAAAATTATTTAAATTGATTGATTGTTGTGAATGTTGTTGATAGTTAAATAACCAACTATCAATATTTGCCTTTGAAATGGCACTTGATTTGTTTTTAAAACAAACGCGCACTATTCGGGTTAGCCGGGAAAAGACCTTTGTGTCATATAACCCATTTCGAATTAGTGATACGACGATATGGACCGTATTGAAGACCGGTGTTGAAGGCCGGATATTTTTGAAAATGAAAGGACAACCTGTCGAATGTCTCTGCACCGATTTGCTCCGGTATAGAGATTTATATCACTCTTTTTGTGATGGGAAGTCCGGACGTGATTAGTGAATATCCGGATTGCAAGGGCTTCTTCGAAAGTGCCTTCGGTTCTGTTCGAACCCGGGACAGACTTGTATGGATGTGTGTCTGACATCACACTTTGAGATGTAAAGCCGGTTTCTATCAAATACATTTCTGTTGGTGGCGGAGAATTTATTCTCTTAGCTTAACACCCTTCTCTGAGACGTACGAGCTCAGAGGTTATGTAGTTGATGGTTACTAGTGATACATTCCCAATTTGGTAATGTGGCACACGAAGTGATGTTGATCAATTATTGATCAAAGCGTTGCTTTGTGAAAAAGCGTAGCTTTGTGGACGAGACTTCGTCGAGCCTCACAACCAGGTAATGGGCGAAACAGGAATGTTGCGGAAAAGGTTTGTAGGGGTAGCGCCCCTAGGGTGTGTCATTTCCTTCTGGATAAAAGGTGATATCATGGTATGGAGCCCAGATATTTTACCTATGTTGATGCCGCACATTTATTATACTTTTGTGGTTGTTGCTTTGTGATTGAGGATCCTCGAATAAATGTCAGTGACGACCGGGGGATGACATAGCTCGTGTGTTAGTTACCTAGTTACAGCTCGGTTAGAGCATGAGGTAGCGTCGGCCTTGTGTGTGCAGAGATCCGGTTAGGTTCTCGGGGCGTCTTTCCAGAGGCGTTTCCATTTCGGTAAGGAAATTCCTTAGCCTGACCATTTGTTGGAAATCCAAAGAAACAATACGAACCCTGTACGGTTTTACTTGTATTACCTGCTATGGAATGTGGCGGTACCTGTTATTGAACATAGTAGCTATAGTAGGCATACAATAATAGTTGTATGCTGGCTAAGATTAATATTATATTTTCAAAATGGTTTTCGACACTATGCACTAATGATAATAAAATCGAATAATTTTGCGTAGTAAGCATTTTTGCAAAAGCATTGCGTGTGTGGCGGGAGGTCTTATGGTAGTTTCATTTTCCAAAAGCATTGCGAAAATGTTTTATTTTCTTTGAGATAAACTGTTTTAGTTCTCACACCAGTCACCATGACTGACCTGGAGTTTATTGTTTCCTTCCAAAACTCTGGGTGCCCACCAATTTCCACACGGGCAGTCTAGAGTCAGGTTATCAGGTCATTCTGGATTCAGGAGATGCTTTGGAGCTCAGTGGCGAGCTGGATGGCGAGACGTATCACTTGTATATGATATTATTTATTCCGCTGTGTATTCTGTATGAGGACAAGTTTATATAACTGTCCAGTTGTGTTGTATATTGTTGTTGTACACTCTGATGATGATGTAATGTATAAAATGATATAGTTCTTTGATTTAAAGATTATTCATTTATCTATTATATGTTGTTCCGCTGCGAATGTGAGATTCTGATATTGTTTCTATTTCTGTTGTTTCTTCTCTCCTTTTCTTCTGTCTTCTTCTACCTCTTCTTTTTCTCCATAACAATTCGGTTTTCCGGCATTCGATTGCTCGGCAGTTGATACAGTGAATGTATTAATGTCGATTTTCGAGCGTCGAAAATTTGAGTCGTTACATTTGGTATCAGAGCATATGGTTAAGCGATAACCATGGCTCTGTTGGGTGTTACTCATTAGAGATAGAGTCAGTAGTACTCTAGAATGAGTTGAGTGTAATAATAGATATGAGCGCGTATTTGTTAGTGAATATGAAATGTTTTATATTGTGTTTGCTTATCCGTTGAGCTGTTTATGAATTTTGGTCGGTATGTGGGACGCCATATTATCGATAGGGGTTTCTAAACACTTAAACGAGGCAAGTCGACATAGTATCATTTTAAATTGGGTAAATGAAATAATTTTACCTTGATTATATTTTGTATATAAAGGAAATAATTTTTCACAAATTGTTGAAGTGTATATAAATTGATTGTTTGGTTGTTGAAAATGTAAAGATATATATAAGTTAATAAAAGTTGTTTGAGTAAGTTAAATGAAAACAACAATTGTAAAAGAATAAAGTGTATAAGAAAATGAATTATAATGTGTGAAGTTATAATTAAAATGATTTACAATGGCAAAATAATCTTATATATAAGAAGTGAAATTTTATAAGTAAAAAATTTGTAAATGTGATTTATAATCTAAAATAAAATTCCAAAGAAGTGTTTTTGAAAGGATTTGATATTGTGGAAAATTGTTTTGGAGAGATGAAAGCTCTAAACTCTTTTCGGTCGCTGGAAAATAATTCTGATGATGATCGCGACATCATTGGTGTTCATTTTCGGGTTTCCAAAAGAGGAATTGCTGCCAGATTATTTTAAATGAAAGATGGTTGGAAAATTTGGATTTGGTTTTAGAAATTCAAAAGATAATTTGAATTGATTTCAAAATGGTTTTGAAAGGTTGAAGTGACTCTGGAATCCTATTCAAAATATTTATGGGAATGATAAATGAGTTGATACTTATATAATTTGAATTTTGATAGAATAAATTTAACTTAAAGGATGGAGTTAAATTAAAGTAAGTATAAGTGAATCAATTGAATCTAAGTTGTGATTGTTGAATATAAGTAATCAAGTTTTGAACTTATAATATGAGATAATAAATTTTGACTTTGGTAAAAGTTAAATAAAATTTGAATCTGAATTGGATTTATAAGTGGAAACTTAAGTTAAAGTTAAACAAATGATGTTTGAAATGGAAAATAACTTAAGTGATGTTGAACAAAGTTGATTTTGATATCAAAGTAAATTAATAAAGTGAATTTATTAAATGAATGTGAACTTGAGTTATATAAATGAAATTCAACTTTATTTGTAAAATGAATTAGCAATTGAATTAATGAATGAATGAAGGAATGTTAATCAATCTATTGTAAATAAATTGAGATGAAACAATGGATGTAAGTGTTAATTCATTAAAAGCTAAATGTTATTGGAAGTTGAATAAATTGAATGGAAGTCAATTTAATATAAACCAATTGGAAAATTAAAGTGTTGAACCAAATTGAATGTAAAATTTAATAATTTGGTTATATTGAATATACATTGGTTGTTATTTGATTGTTAGTTGATTGTATATAAATTCATTAAGTGTTGATGAAATTGAATTAGCGAAATTAGAAGCTATGTAATTAAATTCAAATTGGAAGTAAATAATTTTGAATAGAATTGAATTCAATTTGAATTGAAAGTGAACTAATGTGAATGTAAATTAGTGAATATGAACTAATTGAAAACGATGAATTGAATGTCGTTGTATATGAATTGGTTGTAAACAATTACAAGTGATGTTGAAATTTTATAAGTTGCTTATAAACCTTGTTAGTATGCATTTCCCCTAATATGCATGTGTTGTAGTTGTTTAAAAGAGTAAAATTGTTAATAACTTTAAATATATGTCACTTACATATTTAAACTGAGTAAGTACAGGTGCCGTGGCTGCCGATCGGTTGGTTTGGTTGCGCAAATATGCTAAATAAATAACTGCTTTGCTTAAAAATGCTAAAAAGGTACGCCTACGCAATAAAAATAGGAAATATGAACTGTTTTTCTGCTTTTTCGACCAGGTGGGTCGATGTATACATATTTATGCCTGTTGTGATCCTACTACGATCGAACCGCGCAAAGGAGACGCTGGCGAATTTTTCTGAAAATTTAAGGCGTCAGATTTTTTTTTAAAATTTTGGAAATTTTTTGTTAAAAGAAAGTCAATTTCCAAATTGAAATGAAAGAGTAGGAATTGAACTAGAAAATGGAAACTATTGTTTTGGTTGAAGTTAAAAGTTTTGGAAAAGGAGAATATAAAATTTTCACTAAGTGAATTTTTAGAAAGTTAATGAATTTGGGCATTTTTCTTACTTTGTATTTTCAAGGACGAAATTCTTTTAAGGGGGGGAGTTTGTAACGACCCAGAATTTCTAATATTTGAAATTCGAATAGATTTTAAATATTAATAAGTAGAATTAATAAGTCAAAAAATTTTAATTTCGAATATCTGGATTTAATTGGGTAATTAAATCGATAATTTAATAGTTGAAATTCCAGAAATAATTGAAATCTGGATTTAATGTGATTAAAAATGATTTATAAAGTTATATTAAATCATATTGGAGTTATAGTGATGTTATAGAACTTTTAAAATTGAATTTAAAGTTAATCTGTGAAAATTGAATATTTCAATATTTAATCGACTGGTGAAATTAGCCATTTTTCGAACAGTCTCAGAATTGGACGAAACTAGTTCCATTGGATCCGTAATAGTTTGTTATTATCGGATTTCAATTTTCGTAGCAATGGGAGTTGTCGTTTGACCGTGGCAGTTCCAAACGCATCGAAATTGTTTTAATATTAATTTGGCGAGTTAAAATAGTCATTTTTCAAACAGTCTCGGATTTTGACGAAACAAGTTTCATCTCCGGAATGTGATATTATTGTAAGATTTCAAATTTCAAGTAAATTAGATTTATCGTTTGTCCGGGGCAAGCCAAAACGCATAGAAATTCGTTTAATCGATTTAATTTAAAATCGATCGTTTAATTCCGTAACTCGCACAAATGACCGAATTAGCTCCCGAAACACATTCCATTGTGTTCGAAACGCGGGGTAAACCTTAGAAACGCCTGCCGGCATGCTTCGTTTGGAATTCGAAATTTTTTCGATGAATAGTGTTTTTGGCGATTTTCTATATAAGGACCTACATTTCCTCTCTTTGCACAAAACCCTCATTCAGAACCCTAGCCGTCATTAACAAACCAATGGCCAGAAAACACTTGTCTTCTTCCCCTCCGATCTCTCAATCTGCAAAGAATTAGCTTTCGAGTTCAAAAGCAAAAGTGTAGAGGACATCAAGATCTATCCATCCAACGGTGGATTTTTGTTATAGTGGTTTGAATTCGCCAGAATCTTGCAATGAAGGGCGCGCGTTCAAGGGGTTGGATCTCGGCATAGGGGAGGCCGAACTCTTCGTGGTTTCAGCTGGAGGTGTGGGCGAGCACAAGCTATCGTTTGGTGGTGGAGTGATGAAGTTTCGTGCGTCGTAGGAGGTGCGAAAAATTGATGAAGTAGGCGGCTCATGGGTTGGCTTCATACGTGAAATGCCTAGGGAAGGAGAAGAAGGTGAGTGGCCTGATGTGGAGGAAGCAAATTGAACGGCCAGATTTAGTTAGGGTTCAAATTAAAATAAATTTTGTAAATTAAGTTATATATTAATTCGTATAAAGTTTGTAACGTCATAACTTTTCCATACGAGGTAGGATTTTGACGAAACGAATTGCGTTGGAATCGTATTAACGAGCACTACGCAATGGAGCTAGTTTGGAATCATTTGTAGTCAGTGAAAATTTTGGGTAAAATTAAACGCACGTTTAATTTTATTCGAAATAAGACGCTGAAACCGTTATTGGAATCAAGGTGAGAACTTCTCACTCAATCGGATGTTGTGTTTCGATTTAAATTTTAAATAGTTAGATTTAAAATTGTTGATAGTATTGATTGTGATGATTGGATGATGATTGCTATTTATTGTGTTAAATAGACCTTATACGCCGTATATTAAGCGGAGGTTATTTATTAAAGACATATACCGCGATAATTTCACATTGAAGTGGAATTGGTATTATATATGTATATAGCAATATATATATTGGAATATGTATATATTGGAGTTGTTGATTTCCCGCATTGTATAGCGGATGAGACCCTATTGCGCCGCATAATAGCGGATAATATTTATAATTCCCATATACCGCGATAATTTCACATTGAAGTGAAATTGGTATTGTGCTAACATCTGTAGATGCAGGGAAATAGGTTGGAGGGATCCAACTGGATTCCTCAAACATTTGAATTTATTTCAATGTTGTGTGTTGATTTATTTATAATCGACGTGTGATTATTTATTTATAATCTGTGAATGATTATATTTGTGATTGGATTCTTTGAAGGCTATAATTTAGCCGAATATATTTTTGGTATCGTTGGATAGCAGAAATGAATAGATTGGATTTTTGAAATTAAAATTGGAAATTTTAAGTAAATTCTTTTGAAAGAATTGGGTGAATTTAAAAGAAGGGATTTTAAAGTATAAAGTTGATTTTTGAAATCTTATCGAATTATTTCTAAAATATGGTAAAGGCTTTTATAAATAGATTTTGAATAGTATTAATTGAAAGTTGAAGAATTTATTTAAAATGGAATTTTAAATGGTTTGGAAGAGATAAATGAATTTATTTTAAAAGGTGATTAAAATTTAGAAATCAATTTATAATTGATTTGGTATTTGAAAATAAATCTTTGGGAAATTGATATGAAAATTTATTTGATGATTGAATGAGAAAATTGATTTGTGTTGAAATGAATTTTTGAAATGAATTTGTAATTGATTTGGTGTGAAGTAAATTTTGAAATCAATTTTTATAATTGATTCAGTGTTTGAAATAAATGTTTGGAAAATCAATTTGGGTTTTGAAACAGATTTAGAAACCAATTTGAAAGTTGATTTGGAGTTAAAAATGGATATTTGGAAATTTAATTTTACAATGGAATTTATTAAGGAAAGGGAAATTTGTTTAAAAATAAAAATTGATTATTTTTAAGTGTGGAAATAAATTTACAGATTTGGAATGTAAATTTGAAATAAATCGATAAGGATTTATTTAATCGGTTTAAATGAACTATTTTGTGATTTGAAATTGGTTTTCAAATGTGGAGTGTGAAATCATTATTTGAAATTGGTTTTCAAATGTGAAAGTGTGGAAATTATATATCTTGCAAAGATATTTTGAAATTTAATAATTTGGGAAAAATTATTTAAATTGATTGATTGTTGTGAATGTTGTTGATAGTTAAATAACCAACTATCAATATTTGCCTTTGAAATGGCACTTGATTTGTTTTTAAAACAAACGCGCACTATTCGGGTTAGCCGGGAAAAGACCTTTGTGTCATATAACCTATTCTGAATTAGTGATACGACGATATGGATCGTATTGAAGACCGGTGTTGAAGACCGGATATTTTCGAAAATGAAAGGACAACCTATCGAATGTCTCTGCACCGATTTGCTCCGGTATAGAGTTTTATATCACTCTTTTTGTGATGGGAAGTCCAGACGTGATTAGTGAATATCCGGATTGCAAGGGCTTCTTCGGAAGTGCCTTCGGTTCTGTTCGAAACCAGGACAGACTTGTATGATGTGTGTCTGACATCACACTTTGAGATGTAAAGCTGGTTTCTATCAAATACATTTCTGTTGGTGGCGGAGAATTTATTCTCTTAGCTTAACACCCTTCTCTGAGACGTACGAGCTCAGAGGTTATGTAGTTGATGGTTACTAGTGATACATTCCCAATTTGGTAATGTGGCACACGAAGTGCTGTTGATCAATTATTGATCAAAGCGTTTCTTTGTGAAAAAATGTTGCTTTGTGAAAAAGCGTAGCTTTGTGGACGAGACTTCGTTGAGCCTCACAACCTGGTAATGGTCGAAACAGGAATGTTGCGGCAAAGTTTTGTAGGGGTAGCGCCCCTAGGGTATGTCATTTCCTTCTGGATAAAAGGTGATATCATGGTATGGAGCCCAGATATTTTACCTATGTTGATGCCACACATTTATTATACTTTTGTGGTTGTTGCTTTGTGATTGAGGATCCTCGAATAAAGGTCGGTGACGACCGGGGGATGACATAGCTCGTGTGTTAGTTACCTAGTTACAGCTCGGTTAGAGCGTGAGGTAGCGTCGGCCTTGTGTGTGCAGAGATCTGGTTAGGTTCTCGGGGCGTCTTTCCAGAGGCGTTTCCATTTCGGTAAGGAAGTTCCTTAGCCTGACCATTTGTTGGAAATCCAAAGAAACAATACGAACCCTGTACGGTTTTACTTGTATTACCTGCTATGGAATGTGGCGGTACCTGCTATTGAACATAGTAGCTATAGTAGGCATACAATAATGGTTGTATGCTGGCTAAGATTAATATTATATTTTCGAAATGGTTTTCGACACTATGCACTAATGATAATAAAATCGAATAATTTTGCGTAGTAAGCATTTTTGACTATCATAAGAAGAAATCTCCTCCAATTCTGCGTTTGCATTGTGTGTGTGGTGGGAGGTCTTATGATAGGTTCATTTTCCAAAAGCATTGCGAAAATGTTTTATTTTCTTTGCGATAAACTATTTTAGTTCTCACACCAGTCACCATGACTGACCTGGAGGTTATTGTTTTCTTCCTACACTCTGGGTGCCCACCAATTTCCACACGGGCAGTCTAGAGTCAGGTTATCAGGTCATTCTGGATTCAGGAGATGCTTTGGAGCTCAGTGGCGAGCTGGATGGCGAGACGTATCACTTGTATATGATATTATTTATTCCACTGTGTATTCTGTATGAGGACAAGTTTATATAACTGTCCAGTTGTGTTGTATATTGTTGTTGTACACTCTGATGATGATGTAATGTATAAAATGATATAGTTCTTTGATTTAAAGATTATTCATTTATCTATTATATGTTGCTCCGCTGCGAATGTGAGATTCTGATATTGTTTTTGTTTCGGTTGTTTCTTCTCTCCTTTTCTTCTGTCTTCTTCTACCTCTTCTTTTTCCCCATAACAATTTGGTTTTTCGGCTCGGTTGCTCGGCAGTTGATACAGTGAATGTATTAATGTCGATTTTCGAGCGTCGAAAATTCGAGTCGTTACATTCTGCCTACTATCTGAATCCCTCCAACAAGGTCTACCTTGTATGAAATTTAGTCGGGGATTTTCTATATCTGTAAAGGATTGCTTCATTAGGCCCATAATACAGATATTCTAGTTGGTCCGTCTCTTTTTCATCGTGGCTATGGCCCTACGCAGCCACCCCTCAACTAACCAAAAGACTTCTAAAGAGTTAAGTGGTCATGCTCTACTGCAAACAATTTAACATCCAAATGGCGGTGCCCCTCATCCAATGTCTCGATAGTGAAAGAATCATTGGCCTGATGGTTTAACCCTAGTCTTTTCCGAAATCGCTCTTGGTCTTGATGCTGTCCGATATCCGCATGCGACTATCCTTAAACTTACTTGCAAGTACTGGACATATGAATACCCTACTCCAAACACCAAGCCCTTCTGACTGCCTACAAAGGTCTGCTTCGTTAGTCCTATAATGCAAATGCATTCAAGGCATACTCTCTTGATGGAACACCTACAGACCTACCTCCGGGGATGCAGCTTAATTACTTACTTCCGTTTTAGCGTAATTTATTGCAAAATTCCATTTTTCTAAAACAACCAATTAATCTATTACTTACTTCCAAATCAAGTTATTAGATTAATTTATTATTTTCGTTTTAGCGTAATTTACTGTATAATTCCATTTTTCTAGCTTTATTCCAAATTTTCTTATTTTACATCTAATCTAGTATTTTCCCATTTTAATTCATAATCGCGAATTTTCTTTTTAACTATATTATTCGCGTACAAAGAGAATAAAAAGAAGCTAGCATTTAGGCTAAATTATAACTTCAAATTAGATGTAAATAACTATAAATTTCTTATAGTTCAGCATAACTAATTAACAGAATTAAATACTGAAATACTGAATAAAACTATTTAATGGGAATTTAACGATAATATATCATAAACGTAAAGATATAATTAAATCCACTCACATTGCTAGCTTTCCAAATCTCCCTGTTTTTATTTCAGATCTATCCCTAACATCTATATTCACCTCCCTTGTAATCCCTATTTGGAATTACAAACGATATATTTACAGATCTATAATATTTGAAGGAGAAAAGGAAGAGATTTGGATTAGAAATAGCAAATAAAACTCAGATCTAGGGTTTTACCTTTGACATAGCCTTATGATTTGAACCAATTCCTAATTCCCTAATTAATTCTATTCTCTTTCTATTTAGATCTAAATTCGTGTGAATTAAATCTAAATTTTTGTTATTAAGAAAGTGTAGAAGAGATAAAAAAAATGGCAGAGCTTCTATAGGCAAGAGAAAAATAATAAGAATAAAAATGAGGCTCTGCACCTATATTTATAGTGGTTCAAATCAGTGCTAACCATTAGATATAGAACCCTAAAATCTAAAGCATACACTCAGTCTATGGACATTAAATTAATATGTTTTCTTCTGCGTTTGTTTTTATTTCAAATTGATTCTCCAACAATCTTTTCATTAATCGCTTTCCCCTTCTCTCTTGCAATCTATGAAAACATATATTTTTAAATGTGACGTTTCTTTTAAATAAGATTCCCCTATTAATCACCCATTTAATAGGTTTCATATATACCTAGAATTAATTTACTATACAATTAACCCCTGCCTGCACTATGATTTCTTACCAAATTAATATGCCAATCAACACCATATTAATTTGTCACATATATTCATAATGATTTATTTTATTCCCATAATTATTGCATGCATATACTCTATAATTGAATTTTGAATCACAATCTTACTATATATGTTACCATAAGTCTCCATGTTTATTAATTGACAATTGATTACTTGCATAAATTACTCTTCCTCCATTTTATTCTCTTGCCCTAACATAAGTGTTTCTAATCATTTCAATTAGTTGCTATAATATATGTTTCCTTTCTTGTCAGTTTCTGTCAATTAATCACCTCTACTAATTAATTGAATATTAATTTCCCTTTTAAACAAACACCGTCAATTAATCTTCCCTATTAATTGATTTTATATAATTTCTCTCTCTAATTTATTAGTTACACAAATATATATGTATTCCAAATAATATTAATTAGTTGCCCCATTTACAAACATTTCTTTTTTAAAATTTAAACATATATAACTTAATTAAATTATTTCCATATATAATTGTAATTTAACACTGGGTGTTACAAAGTACTCACTTCTATAACAACAATATTAAACCTTTTAACAAAATCATTCAGAGTCTCTCTAAAACTCGGGTGAACGCTCGACAGAGACATCACATCCTTCGGTCGAGTGGTATGGAGCTTGAACTACTCCATGAACATCCTTGCCAACTGATCAAAAGATGATGTGGACCTTGGCACGAGATGAGTGACCATATTGTAGTGACCCATCTATGAACATAGGAAAGCTTCTACACCTTACAACGTTTATACCACGAGCACTGTCCATGTGCCATCTATACTTCAACGGATGTTGTCTTGGGTTAGCTGTTCAATCATACGATGACATCGCTGGCATCACGAACTTCTTTGGATACCTTTTCACTAAAATATTTTTGCTGAATGGAGTTCGGCAGCTTGGCAATGAACCCCACTTATTATTACTTCTATGTTGATTATCATTTAGCAATCTCTTTAGCATATCAGCTATATACTCCTTATTGGATTAGGTAGCTGGACAACGAGCGTTAGGGATGGCCCTGAGTGTTTGACTGTGCAATCGCTCTTGCTTCGTTGCTTGACGTCTAGGCTCACCTTTGTTTGGGGAAGCCACTTGTCCAGACCCTCTTTGAGACGCCTTGTTGGACTATGTTCTCTCTTGGCTGGTTTTGCAACATTTGTTTGAACATAACCAGCCTAACCACTAGTGGCTTGCTCAGCACCAGTGTCAACCTCCTTTGGGATCTTACCTTCATAATCACTCACGGCCACTCCACCTGAACGATCGGTACCGAGTTGTGTATACCGATCTGCACCGATCATTGCAACACATGGAACTTTTTTTCTAGTTCCTATCCTTGATGTTCTAGCATTCCTCCTCTTTATCTTCTACTTTTCATCTCTCCTATTTTTATTTAATGAAGGTTAACACTCTTCCTTAAAGTCGAAAGTTGATGAATCTTTGTGGCTCTTCCAATTCCTTTGAGGTAGTTGGGCCATCATAGCGAAAATCCTCTCCATCCTCTCCAAGACAAAAAATTTTCTATCCACCATCTTCCTGTTCATTTGAGACACCATCTGATCCAACTCTGAAATGACCCTCCTAATTTCCACCCTAATTTCATAAGGATTTTTTTTTTTAAGAGATGATATATAGATATATCATTCATTACAAATATATTTCCCAGGGTCATTTTCTTTCTCCAATAAACAAAATATATCCAGGATCTTTCACAATATAAAAATATTGTTTTAAATCTAAATCATTCCTAACATACATATATGAAGATATCTATGTTATATTCTACTAGAATCAGAGCATGATAATATGTAAGTAGAATTCCTTTTAAATCTATTAAAATGTGATAATTCCTTGATAAAAGATTAATTATTGTATTCTGATTTTTGACCATAGAATCCACTGGAAACATGTACTTTAGTCTGTTATTATAATTAAGAAATGATCAAGTAATAATCAGTGGAAAACAAGCTTTTAATATGGATGATTGTGTTAAAGTCTGTATAGTATCAAACTCAGGTTAAAAGAAAGTGGATCATAAGTGAACACAAGCAACATCTAGGCGTAATGGAAACGCGCCTAACTTATACATGAAAGGTCACGAGTTCGAGTGCTATGCTGGTCGGTTCAAACCCAATTTTTGTTTTTTTTTCCTGTATGGTTTGAAATCTGATATCTACCTATATCTGCACATACATACTTAATTTTTGCCTATAATCTAACATACAAAACAATATTTCTAGCTTTATTGTTTTTAAAACCCTTTCCTACAATTGTTCTAGGAATTCATGTTTATATTTTTGCCCAAATATCAACATGTACACAGATATACATGTACATGTCAATATCTTTGCTCATTTTCCAGAAAACTGGGTGAAACAATTGCTAAATGTACTAAGCTTTTGAAATGCATTTTTATTTTCAAAATACAATCTATCATGATCAACCAATACTTCATTTATTTGAAGCTGGTTAACTCATATATCCTGTATCTGCTACACACTAGTTCAAAGCAATGGAGATACCATTCATTGCATTCTGTCTGAAGCTTTTAAAAACATTTTACTTTTCTCAATACGATTCAGAAATGAATTCAAACCTATTTACAAAGCATTTCAGTAAAAAGAAACTAAAATCCTTTTAAGTTTACTTCTAGCTAAATCCAGATTTTATTCTAAAACTCAGTGCTCTGCTATGTCTCAAGATTAGCTAATACATACTATAGATTATGCAAAACAGTAGCTCACATAATTGTATATTTCTTACCAGATTTTTATAGCTGATACTTGAGCATATTTTTCTTGTTTATGTTTCAGACACTACTTCAAAAACAAATCAAACCTTAACACACAACAATTTCGACAGAACAACTAATTTAATCTGACACTTTACAGAACATAGAGCAACTTGATCACTAACCAAAAAAATATTCAATACATGACTGGAAATCTTAGAAACATAAAATTTTTCCTGAATACATGCAGATATAATCAATTTAAGCTCTTATTGAAACTAGCTAGCATGTTCATTCACTCCTCCATAATAGCCATAACTTCATTTTTACTTAGTGCTTGGGTTACCTGAAAGAGCATGAGTGGCTGCCTCATTTTAAAATGAGACACCCCATATGCCATGAGCAAACAAGGGTCAGATCTATGATCTGGTATGAGTAACATCAATACATTCATGATATTAAGAAATAGAGAATATAAGAGCACCAATTAGTTATTTAAGCAAATTCCTGCAATCAATTACTTTAACATAGTATAATTAAGTTGATTCAGGTATGATATATTCATTTATCATTCTTACACTTGCATACATAATCATGCAAACATAATTATCTATTTGCAACAATTGCATTCACTGGAACCATCTTGGTTCCATACCATTCAACCTAAGAAATATCCATATTCCTATTTCTTCATTTACAGGTTGTATAATTCAATTTAAATCCCTGCCTCATCTGCTATTAAGGAATCACTGGGACACATTGCAATGAACTAATTCACATCATTGCACAAAGATCTCAGGGCTTAAACAAACCATGTGCCAACTTGCATACTTCAAATATGACAAGCATTCCAGCAGCTTTCTTGGCCTTCCCTTCCCTAGTTTTATTTACTAGTGTATTGTCTTAAATCCTATCATCAAATATGCTAAGTGAACATGTCACTGCAAACATGGAAACATCCATAATCTTTCCTAGCATAATTCTCCTCAGAAATAAGCAGACAGTTATTTCCTAAATGGGGTCAATATGTCTTGATCTTAGTAAAATATAAGAATATTTTCAACTGTAAAAAGAGGCATGGCATGTTCTTATTATATTGATCTGCAAGCCTTTATGATTGATTCAGATTCAGGATCTGGTTCAATCATAATTTTAGCTTGTGGGTTTCTTCCCTTTTTTTGATTTGATTAAGGGCTCAGCACTTAGAAAATTTCTATTGCACCCTTAACATTTTTCTTCTCAAGCCTCAGCACTTATACCAAGTATAATGCAGCTCCCAACATTTTTTTGTAAAGTTTCCATGCCATAGATCTATAACAGTTGAGGGTATTCTCTATATAATTTTAAGATCCTAGACTTTAACATTTATGAGTATAAATAAAACAGTATGATACACATCCAAAGACAAATGTCTCAACCAATCAAAGATCATCAAAATCATCCATATTAAATCATATCAGATTTAAAATAAGACATCCAAAAAGCATTGATGAAATCATATACATCAAAACCAGAAATATATATAAATGGCAATAAAAAGTGGCTGCCTCATCTCAGGTCTTAATGCCATGAACTCAGTGAGGTTACTCACCTAAATATTTCTTCTTATTAATCCAGAAAATCCTTGTATGAGTGTTTTCTCCTTCCTTCCAATATTTTTCTTCTTTTCTTATTTTTGTGCAGCTCAGGGTAAAGATAATTCTACTGGCTAAAACTGCCTATTTATATGCATTTTTCCACTAGGGTTTTGTTAAAACAGAATTCCATTTCTGTCCTGGCTAGCATCATGCATTTTTCATTCATAATACCCCGGCCATATTAACCAATTTAAAGGCTGCATTTTCTTTTACTTTTCAGAAAATGGCCACTCACCTAGTCATGTTAAAAGTGTGACTATCCTATTTCATATTTTAATTATTCCTGAGAATCCCCTTTGCTATTTTTGCCTATACAAGCATATTGACTTGTATCACATTTCATGTCATTTTAATGTTATAGTTTCACTTGCTTCTATATATATATATATACTTTTCAGTACTTAAAAATGTATATTTGTATACATATCTTATCTAGGCTTATTTAATTCCTCTTTAATTTCAGAAACATAAGCACCTATATGTATACAGGTTTACAAATCCTTATAACATATATATATGTATAATTTTCTTTTCTGGGTTTTAAATAAAATCTGTTTACTGATTTAAAGTAAAACTTACTTTTCTTATTTTCTAAAATGATCCATATAATTCCAGAAATCAAATATCCATGTTGCAAAATCATGTTTGTATTGCTTTTTAATTCCTGTTTTAAATCCAAGAAATCTGGAGTTCTTCCTTGTGCCATTTCAGTGTGCACGTGCACACATATACTTGCACACTATTTATTCCAGAAATTTCACCATATTTAAATCTAAATATTTCAAAAATTAAATCATTTTACAAAAATGATTTTTCACAAAATTTTGGGGTATTACATTCACCCCTCCTTTTAGGAATTGTGTCCTCACAATTTTTCTAACATTTATAACAAGCATCATTTTCTTTTCTGAAAACTTATCAAACATATGCATAAGCAAACAAATTCAACCATATCAACCATGCATAACAAAAAAAATTTCCAGAAAAAAAAATTACCTTTTAATTTGCAAAAAGCTTAGGATAATCCATTTTAATCTTATCCTCTAACTCCCATGTGCAGTCATTAGGATCACTACTCCACTGGATCTTAACTAGTTTCAAGGTTTTGCTCCTTAATTTCTTTTCTTCCTTGGCTATAATCCCCACTGGTTCTTTTTCATAAACCAAGTCAGGATTTATTTGAATTTTGGTAGGCTCTTCCAAAATGTCTTCTTTATCATGTACCCATCTTCTAAGTTGGGACACATGAAAAACATTATGCATTGCTTTCATTTCCTCTGGTAGTTCTAATTTGTAAGCCAATGAACCAATTCTTTCCAGAATTTTATAGGGTCCAACATACCTTGGTGTAAGCTTACCTTGCTTGCCAAATCTCAAGACTTTCTTCATAGGTGAAATCTTGATGAAAACAAAGTCTCCCACTTCATATTCCACTTGCTTTCTCTTCCTATCTACAAATTTCTTTTGCCTATCTTGAGCTGCTGCTATTCTTTTTCTTATTAACCCAATTTTCTCTGTAGTTTCTTTAACATATTCAGGTCCAAGAACAGCCCTTTCTCCAGTCTCTACCCAGCATATAGGTGATAAACATGGCTTGCCATATAAGGCTTCAAATGGTGCCATCCCTATGGTGCTTTGGTAACTGTTATTGTATGTGAATTCAGCTAGATGGAGGTGGTCTTCCCAGTTGCCTCCAAAGTCCAGTGTACATGCTCTCAACAAATCCTCTAAGACTTTGTTCACCACCTCAGTTTGACCATCTGATTGTGGATGGTAGGCAGTGCTTAAGCACAATTCACTCCCCATGGACTCTTGAAAACTTTTCCAAAACCTTGAGGTGAAGATGGTATCCCTATCACTCACAATGGTTTTGGGTATGCCATGCAACCTTACTACCTCTTTCATGAATATTTGAGCCAATTTTGGAGCATTTCTTTCTGTTTTAACTGGGATAAAATGTGCTACCTTAGTTAGCCTATCCACTATTACCCATATGCTTGTGTTTCCCTTCTTAGATCTAGGCAGACCATCTATGAAATCCATAGATATGTCCTCCCACTTCTTATACTAAGGGGTTGCAATAGTCCTGATGGCCTTTGTGTCTCTGCCTTGACTTGTTGGCAAGTCATGCACCTTGCAACATATCTGGCCACATCTGACTTCATCCCCTTCCACCAAAGATTTCTTTTCAAATTTTGATACATCTTGGTGCTACCTGGGTGTATGGAGTACTTACTCCTATGGTACTCATTTAATATTTCCTCCTTCAATTCTATATTTTCTGGAACACATATCCTATTTTTATTCCTTAAATAACCATTTTTATCAACTTGATAATTTATTACTTCCTCCCCTTTTGATATGAGCATTTTCTTTTCCACCATGTTTAGGTCTTGTTCCTGCATTTTCCCAATCTTAAGAAGTAAATCTGATTGCAGAGATATCATACTTAATTTTCCTTTACCTTCACCTTCTTCAATGGGCATCATTTGTTCCTCACTGTTTTCCTCAATTTCCAAATCAGTAAGTATAGACAAATCCCTAAATTCTTCCATCATCAACATGGCTACTTTGGCATGTTGTCTACTCAAGGCATCTGCAACTTTATTTGCCTTGCCTGGTGTATACAGTATATCTAGATCATAGGCAGCTAGGAACTCTACCCATCTATGTTGCCTCATGTTCAAATCTTTTTGTGAGAATAAATATTTCAGTGCCTTATGATCAGTGTACAAAATGAATTTGGTACCTAACAAATAATGTCTCCAAAGTTTCAAAGCATACACAACTGCTGCTAGTTCAAGATCATGGGTTGCATATCTGGTTTCATGTGGCTTTAATTGCCTAGATGCATAGGCTACCACCTGGTCTTGCTGCATCAACACAGCCCCTAACCCAGAGCCACTTGCATCAGTGTACACAACCAAATTTTCATTTCCTTCTGGCACTCTCAATACTGGTGCATTAATTAGAGCTTCCTTTATTTTGATAAAAGCTTGCTCACATTTTTCTGTCCATACAAAGGCTTGGTTCTTTCTAGTTAAATTGGTAAGTGGTGATGATATTTTTGAGAAATCTTTTATAAATCTCCTATAATATCCTGCCATCCCCATAAATGACCTAATCTCACTGATGGTACTAGGCCTTTTCCATGCTTGGATTGCCACTACCTTATTAGGGTTTACTGATATTCCTTTGGCAGAGATAACATGCCCAAGAAAATGCACTTCTTCTTTCCAAAATGCACATTTTGAAAATTTTGCCTTTAAATCATTTTCCCTTAGTCTTGACAAAACTAAATGCAAATGATTTTTATGCTCTTTCACTGTCTTAGAATAAATCAAAATGTCATCAATAAAAATCAGTACAAACTTGTCTAAATAATCTCTAAATATTCTATTCATTAAATCAACAAAATATGAAGGAGCATTTGTCAAACCAAATGGCATAACCAAAAATTCATATAAGCCATATCTTGTGTTAAATGCAGTATACTTAACACTTGAGTCTTCAACCTTCATTTGATGGAATCCTGATGCTAAGTCTAGCCTAGAAAATATTTTAGCTTCACTGAGTTGGTCAAAGAGATCATCTATTCTAGGCAATGGGTATTTATTCTTGATGGTTACTTTATTTAGTTCCCTGTAATCTATGCACATTCTCAAGGTACCATCATGTTTTCTTACAAACACTACTGGAGAACCCCAGCAGGAATTGCTTGGCCTTATAAATCCCTTGCCTTCTAATTCTTCCAACTGATTTTTCAATTCTTTCAGTTCACTTGGCCCCATTCTATAAGGTTTCTTGATTATTGGACTTGCTCCTGGAATGAGATTAATTTGGAACTCAACTGGTCTGTGGTGTGGAACACCCTTAACTTCCCCAAACACATCCAAGTATTCATTAACTATGGGAATTTCTTCAATGGTTAGTTCACTCAAATCTGTTTCTAAGCCAACTAAATGATACAATTTCCCTTCCTTAGCTACTTCACATAGAACTGTGATCCTCTGACCTCTAGAATTTTGCAATGATATGGTGGATGAGTCTAAATTAATTATGGCTTTAAAGTGCCTTAACCAATCTACCCCCAATATAACTCCTATATTTGGGTAATTTAAAACATATAAATTGGAAATAAAAATATTTCCTCCTATGTTTAACTCCACATCCACACAATTCATGTTCAAAACACTAGAACTCCCTAGGGGACTTTGTACAAGCAATGGGGTTTCAACCAAAATGCAGTTTAATTTTAACACTTTAACTAATTCATAGGAAATCAAAGAGTGTGTTGCTCCAGTATCATATACTACTGGTATGGGTATGGCACAAATGAGTAATGTACCTTCCACTTGACCATGATTTTCAGCATCAATTTTCACTGTAGATTTGCCTTTACCTTCCAAAGTTGCCAATTTCCCTTGCTGTTTATTCTCAGGACAGTTCCTCTTCATATGCCCCTCTTTCCCACATAGGTAGCATTTGAAGGCTCCTCCTTTTAACTCTGGGCACCTTGGTTTGATGTGTCCTTCTTTTCCACAATGATGGCAAACCAATTTCTTCTTAGTATCATTGGCTTTTGTGTCTTTACTCTTCCTGTTGTCTGCCTCCTCCTTCTTCTTATCATAAGGGTGATATCTTCCCTTATCCTTCTTGTTGTTGCTCTTAAAATTCCTATATTTCTCTCTTTCTTTGTCATGTTGTTCCAGTTTCAAGGCCAGATCAATTACTTGATCAAATGTTCTATCTGCATATAGTAGCATAGCTCTGCTAAGTCCTGGGTTCAGTCCTTTTATATACCTATCATTTTTGGATGCTTCATCTGCCACTAGCATTGCTCCATAATTGGATAGCCCCTCAAACTTTTGAGTGTATTCAGTGACATTCAAAGTTCCCTGCCTAAGTTTGATAAATTCTTCAAGCAAAGTGGTCTTGGCTGATGCTGGTACAAATCTTGCCTCCAACATCTCCTTGATCTGATTCCAAGTGATTTCATTTTCATTTCTTCCAGCTATGATCACCTCCCACCAGCTTAAAGCTACCCCTTTCAGTTGTCTAGAAGCTACTTGCCTCTTCCTTTGGTCATCCAACTGCATGTCATTGAAAATCCTATCAATTGTTCTCAACCATGCTTGAATTTCCATCACACTCTCAGTTCCTTCAAAACTCCTGCCTCCCAAATTGGAATAAGTCTTCAGTAGTTTTGAAAGCTCTTCATGTGGGTTCTCAGGCCTATGCCCAATTCCATCTCTTAAAACCCTCACAAATTCTTGCATATCAAGCATTTGGGGTGCACTGGGTCCTACATTGTGATGAGATCCTCTTCCTACCATGGTCTGCTAACTAAATTCTGGGCAAATGGTATTAGTATATTATGAGTACTTCTATAATTTCTATTTTCTTATCTAAATTATTTCATCCAAAACAAACAGACACAATACATTTCTATAATACTTAACAATCAATGCAACCAAGTGCTCTGATACCAACTGAAATGACCCTCCTAATTTCCACCCTAATTTCATAAGGATTTTTTTTTAAGAGATGATATATAGATATATCATTCATTACAAATATATTTCCCAGGGTCATTTTCTTTCTCCAATAAACAAAATATATCCAGGATCTTTCACAATATAAAAATATTGTTTTAAATCTAAATCATTCCTAACATACATATATGAAGATATCTATGTTATATTCTACTAGAATCAGAGCATGATAATATGTAAGTAGAATTCCTTTTAAATCTATTAAAATGTGATAATTCCTTGATAAAAGATTAATTATTGTATTCTGATTTTTGACAATAGAATCCACTGGAAACATGTACTTTAGTCTGTTATTATAATTAAGAAATGATCAAGTAATAATCAGTGGAAAGCAAGCTTTTAATATGGATGATTGTGTTAAAGTCTGTATAGTATCAAACTCAGGTTAAAAGAAAGTAGATCATAAGTGAACACAAGCAACATCTAGGCGTAATGGAAACGCGCCTAACTTATACATGAAAGGTCACGAGTTCGAGTGCTATGCTGGTCGGTTCAAACCCAATTTTTGTTTTTTTTTCCTGTATGGTTTGAAATCTGATATCTACCTATATCTGCACATACATACTTAATTTTTGCCTATAATCTAACATACAAAACAATATTTCTAGCTTTATTGTTTTTAAAACCCTTTCCTACAATTGTTCTAGGAATTCATGTTTATATTTTTGCCCAAATATCAACATGTACATAGATATACATGTACATGTCAATATCTTTGCTCATTTTCCAGAAAACTGGGTGAAACAATTGCTAAATGTACTAAGCTTTTGAAATGCATTTTTATTTTCAAAATACAATCTATCATGATCAACCAATACTTCATTTATTTGAAGCTGGTTAACTCATATATCCTGTATCTGCTACACACTAGTTCAAAGCAATGGAGATACCATTCATTGCATTCTGTCTGAAGCTTTTAAAAACATTTTACTTTTCTCAATACGATTCAGAAATGAATTCAAACCTATTTACAAAGCATTTCAGTAAAAAGAAACTAAAATCCTTTTAAGTTTACTTCTAGCTAAATCCAGATTTTATTCTAAAACTCAATGCTCTGCTATGTCTCAAGATTAGCTAATACATACTATAGATTATGCAAAACAGTAGCTCACATAATTGTATATTTCTTACCAGATTTTTATAGCTGATACTTGAGCATATTTTTCTTGTTTATGTTTCAAACACTACTTCAAAAACAAATCAAACCTTAACACACAACAATTTCGACAGAACAACTAATTTAATCTGACACTTTACAGAACATAGAGCAACTTGATCACTAACCAAAAAAATATTCAATACATGACTGGAAATCTTAGAAACATAAAATTTTTCCTGAATACATGCAGATATAATCAATTTAAGCTCTTATTGAAACTAGCTAGCATGTTCATTCACTCCTCCATAATAGCCATAACTTCATTTTTACTTAGTGCCTGGGTTACCTGAAAGAGCATGAGTGGCTGCCTCATTTTAAAATGAGACACCCCATATGCCATGAGCAAACAAGGGTCAGATCTATGATCTGGTATGAGTAACATCAATACATTCATGATATTAAGCAATAGAGAATATAATAGCACCAATTAGTTATTTAAGCAAATTCCTGCAATCAATTACTTTAACATAGTATAATTAAGTTGATTCAGGTATGATATATTCATTTATCATTCTTACACTTGCATACATAATCATGCAAACATAATTATCTATTTGCAACAATTGCATTCACTGGAACCATCTTGGTTCCATACCATTCAACCTAAGAAATATTCCTATTTCTTCATTTACAGGTTGTATAATTCAATTTAAATCCCTGCCTCATCTACTATTAAGGAATCACTGGGACATATTGCAATGAACTAATTCACATCATTGCACAAAGATCTCAGGGCTTAAACAAACCATGTGCCAACTTGCATACTTCAAATATGACAAGCATTCCAGCAGCTTTCTTGGCCTTCCCTTCCCTAGTTTTATTTACTAGTGTATTGTCTTAAATCCTATCATCAAATATGCTAAGTGAACATGTCACTGCAAACATGGAAACATCCATAATCTTTCCTAGCATAATTCTCCTCAGAAATAAGCAGACAGTTATTTCCTAAATGGGGTCAATGTGTCTTGATCTTAGTAAAATATAAGAATATTTTCAACTGTAAAAAGAGGCATGGCATGTTCTTATTATATTGATCTGCAAGCCTTTATGATTGATTCAGATTCAGGATCTGGTTCAATCATAATTTTAGCTTGTGGGTTTCTTCCCTTTTTTTTTTTGATTTGATTAAGGGCTCAGCACTTAGAAAATTTCTATTGCACCCTTAACATTTTTCTTCTCAAGCCTCAGCACTTATACCAAGTATAATGCAGCTCCCAACATTTTTTTGTAAAGTTTCCATGCCATAGATCTATAACAGTTGAGGGTATTCTCTATATAATTTTAAGATCCTAGACTTTAACATTTATGAGTATAAATAAAACAGTATGATACACATCCAAAGACAAATGTCTCAACCAATCAAAGATCATCAAAATCATCCATATTAAATCATATCAGATTTAAAATAAGACATCCAAAAAGCATTGATGAAATCATATACATCAAAACCAGAAATATATATAAATGGCAATAAAAAGTGGCTGCCTCATCTCAGGTCTTAATGCCATGAACTCAGTGAGGTTACTCACCTAAATATTTCTTCTTATTAATCCAGAAAATCCTTGTATGAGTGTTTTCTCCTTCCTTCCAATATTTTTCTTCTTTTCTTATTTTTGTGCAGCTCAGGGTAAAGATAATTCTACTGGCTAAAACTGCCTATTTATATGCATTTTTCCACTAGGGTTTTGTTAAAACAGAATTCCATTTCTGTCCTGGCTAGCATCATGCATTTTTCATTCATAATACCCCGGCCATATTAACCAATTTAAAGGCTGCATTTTCTTTTACTTTTCAGAAAATGGCCACTCACCTAGTCATGTTAAAAGTGTGACTATCCTATTTCATATTTTAATTATTCCTGAGAATCCCCTTTGCTATTTTTGCCTATACAAGCATATTGACTTGTATCACATTTCATGTCATTTTAATGTTATAATTTCACTTGCTTCTATATATATATACTTTTCAGTACTTAAAAATGTATATTTGTATACATATCTTATCTAGGCTTATTTAATTCCTCTTTAATTTCAGAAACATAAGCACCTATATGTATACAGGTTTACAAATCCTTATAACATATATATATGTATAATTTTCTTTTCTGGGTTTTAAATAAAATCTGTTTACTGATTTAAAGTAAAACTTACTTTTCTTATTTTCTAAAATGATCCATATAATTTCAGAAATCAAATATCCATGTTGCAAAATCATGTTTGTATTGCTTTTTAATTCCTGTTTTAAATCCAAGAAATCTGGAGTTCTTCCTTGTGCCATTTCAGTGTGCACGTGCACACATATACTTGCACACTATTTATTCCAGAAATTTCACCATATTTAAATCTAAATATTTCAAAAATTAAATCATTTTACAAAAATGATTTTTCACAAAATTTTGGGGTATTACAAACTCCACCCTTATCATTGTCTCCAATGCACTTAGAGCTTCTACAAGAGGTTGTTGATTCATTTTCTCTCTAAGTTGAGAGCCTTCATTCTCCACTTCAATGATGAGTCTAGAAGTGGTAAATTTCTCCTTACCCTTTCGCAGGGTCATTCTTCCTAGATCCAATAATAGATTTATTCCAAATCCAAGTAACCTTGGATCTACAAACACAAAACTCTTAGGTCTAGCTTTTAGATTTCCTATAATTTAAAGTAAAAGCCAAGTCTATCCCTATGACCAGTCTTTCTCGGTGAAAGCACCAAAATGTTTGCTACAAAAATAGGACAAACACGCAATCAAACAACAAACGAAAATGGTTTTAAAATTTAAAAGAGATTAACATGGAAGAATTTAAAGTGGTTCGGTCAAAATCAATAGCCAACGTCCATTATTAACTTTGTTACCGATTATCTTTTGCTTTTTATAAGAGAGTCATAGGAACTCAGTATTCATAATGAATTCAATAAAGTTTGGATGCTAAAATCAGTTAACCATGAGAAGATCCTTTTTCCAATGCATTAGCCTTACTATTTATAGACAAAATGGTCCACCAAAATTGCTAGAATTTTCTTGAACACGTTCTTCACTATCGATCTGAAGTTTCAGTAAGCAGATCTGCCAAATATTGAAAGAATCGTGAATATAGAAGGATCAATACTGATCGTTATGGATCGGTACCAAGTTATCCACCTTTGCCAATTTTCTCTTCTTTCTAACTTACCCTTTATATTTGACTAAGTCATGCTGACCCACTTCATGGTCTAATAAGGATTGGTACTGAGTTATTTCTTTGCCTTTGGGTCTTTAATTTCCACTTAGCTTTTCATCATCTAACTTTCTCCAAAAAATGATTAAGTATTCTAAATATCTACAAGTATCTATACTAGTCCTTAGGACTTCATCTACGCTTTTCCATTTCATCTACATTCTCCATTCTTGATCTATCTCATGAGTACTCAGTAGTTCAGATCCCATTAAGATGTCGCTTAGTTTAGATGCAGTATATATGTATATGTATATGTATATGTATATGTATATGTATATGTATATGTATATGTATATGTATATGTATATGTATATGTATATGTATATGTATATGTATATGTACATATGTGTGTGTATGTATGTATATCTATGTGTGTGGATAAATAGATTTCTTAATTATTATACTTTTTATTCAATTTATTGCTCTTCATTTTATAACTTATTTATTAGTTTTTCTTTCTTTTATTTTTATATATGTTATCATAAATGTGTGAATTTTTTTTATTTTCAGCAAAGCATATTTATCAAAGAATATACCGATGAAATTTGAACAAACATCATACTAGCTTTTTTAACATAGATACAAAATAAAATATTGAATGAGTTGAGCTTGGATTTTAATAGAAATTTATAACTAGAAAGAAAAGTAATAGGAAAGAATAAATATTTTTAACTAAACTAAGCGCATCTAAGGTATATTAGATAAAATGAGGTTAATATGATTCAAACCTGGGTGCTTGAGATAAAAGTGGACAAAGGAACGAGTGGTTATTATATAATATATTAGATATATGTGGTTTGTGGGACTTAAACATGTGACCATTTTAAGAGTGTACTCAATCATGGAGAGTTGAATATTTAAATTCCAAAATTATGAGAAAAATGGAAAGTCTTGAGTGAGATCTAACTTTAAGAAAAATAGTATAAGACTAGTAGTATTTAAATGCCTTTTATTGTCTTTTTGTTTTATCTTTTGTAGTATGTTTTGTCTTTTGTTTTTGTCCTAATATCATCATTAGACAAAACCCTAAATTTTAAATTATCAATTCCAATCCCAATTTCTTTTAAAATTGATGGATTTTGATGGTAATAATAAAATACTACAACAATTTGAAGAGGCAAGAACAAATTTTAGTTAAGCTTTAGGTTTAATTTTTCACAAATAGTATTTATGGTTCGCATAGGGGAAAACGAGTATTTAATGACAAACCATGCATGGGATATACAGGGTATAACATAAACCACACATGATAAGGCATGATAAGCAAAGGAACCATGCATTGACTATGAGGTTACGTAGTCAACCTCGCACTTCACCTACGTGGTTACATAGTCAATCGCACACTTCACCTATGTGGTGAAACTATAACCTCTCATGCTAATTCTTCTGGCTTGAATTCAATATTTAAACGTATACATACTTTATTTTTCAGGTTATTCCATAATACAACGATGAAGACATAAGTGACAAAATTTTATTGAATTATATGAATGAATTTAAAACTTATGGTATAAGTATGTATTTATAAGTTACTAATGTATCAATAATTTATTTTGTATTTAAATGTTTTTTATGCTGATTTAACCATCTAGAGAAAACTAATAAAGTGGGATCGTAACATTAGAAAGAGACTTGGTTTTGTTGTAATAATAAAGAAATCTAATACGGATTGTTCAAGCACAAAGCCAAGAATAATGTTTGGAAGTGAATAGGGCAGTGTGCGCATCAATCGAAAAATACTAAAAACTATAGGTTGACCCCAAAAAAATGCAATTGTCCATTTAAATTGAGAGGTTTGAAGCTTCCCACTTTACATGATTAACTTTTAGTGCTAGTGAATGTTGTTCATAGTCATTGAAAATTAAAGAACAATGAAGGTCATTCTTATGCTGGCAGGCTAATTGTAAAGGAGACAAAATTAGTTATGGAGATGCATAGAAGTACGATTAAAGCAAAAAGTAATTTTGAACACTATCAAATGGAATGATCCATCAAGTTGTACAACCATCAAAACTACTTTTATTATCATTCATGCGCAAAATTGCATTGAAAGAGCGAGACGCTCTCAAGTGCAGTATTTTCTTAGTAAATTGGAAGAGTGTGGTTATTTTAAGTGGCATTGCAGAACGTTGGATGGAATCGACATTATTTAGGATATATTTTAGGCTCATCCAACTGTTTGGATTTTTTGTGAACTTTTCCTCGAGTGATCGAAATGAATTGTACATATAAAACTAATAAGTGTAAAATGCCACTACTTGAGATTGTGAGTGTTACTTCTATATATATATATATATATATATATATATATATATATTATATTTTATATTAGCTTTATGTACTTAGTTGCAAATAATAAGGGAAGTTATATTTAGGCTTTAGAATGTTTGAAATCAATTATGGTTAGTGTAACGATCTGGAATTTTACCGCCTTGATTTGCGAATATTTAATAAATTTTAAATATTCAAATAATAGGTTTTATAAATTAAAAATAATATGACTCTTTTAAATAATAACAAATAATGGTAAAAATAAATTTGTAACGACCCAGGATTTTGCCACTTTGAAGTAGGCTATTTCAATATATTTTATATAATCAATAAATGGATTTTTGTTAGCAAATAAACCAATTTTAATTATTTAATAATGATGATAAAATAGTTTTCAAAATTTGTTAACCAATATAGATAGTTCAAATAAAAATATAAAATGTGACCGAAGAACGTTTTCCGAAATTTTGACTTTTCGACACCCAAAAGTTATCGGGAAACGTTGTGCACACTAGTGATGTGCACGTAAATGTGCATATTTTTACTTCCATATTTAATCTAATTTAATTAAATAAATAAGCATATAGGGTATTTTAACATGTTTAAACCAATATTTACTTTATTTTCAAGTCATCATTTATTCATCTTCATATATGGGCAAAATGGTCATTTTTATGCACATATTAATTTGAGAATTTTTACTTGGATATTTTTATGTTATTTTATAGGAATTCGGATTCAAATGGAAAAGGTTTTCATGGAAAATATGCATGCACAAGAGAAGACAAGCAAATGAAGATGGAAATAATTCATTTCATGAATCATGGAGGACTCCACCTACCCACTTACCATGATATACAATTAGGAGCTCATGCACATGCTAATGAAGATTAAAGCTACATGCACATTTGAGTGGAGGATTAATACATGCTAATGATAACTTGATGGTCACACTTCCTCAAGGGTATTTTGGGTAATTCCCAAAAATATGATTAGGGTTTCCAAACATGTATAAATACCTCATATGTTCATGTAATTAAGCCCTTAGTCTCCTTTGAGCCTCCTCTTTAGTTAGTTTAGTTTTAGGCTCAAAAATAAAACAAAAGCTTTTTTTTCTTTTTCATGGCTTCTTAGCCATTTCTCTTATGTAATTTCATTTATGCAATTTTAATTCATGCACTTTCCTTTCATGTTATTTTCTTGTTTATTTCCTTTCATGTTAGTAGCTTAGTTTATTTTTATGCAAGTAGATTAGCTCTCATTTTATTTTAATTTGCTCTCTATTTTCCTTTTGTTTTTATTTCATATTGAATGCTACATTTTTTGAAATGATAACAAATATGAGACGCTAAACCATTCAATTTAGGGGTAATGAAGCTCTCTAATTATGTGGATTCAACATAATTTGCTCATTTTTGTGCTTAATGACAATGTTTGAATACGTAAAATTTTTGTTGTTTTAGCTTTGAATTTGATAGCATATGTTGTTAACACCAAATAGGCTATGCTTAAACAAGCACAAACATAAATTACCTCTTCATCTACATATGAATATGATAATGAAGTGGATTTTAAAATAAAAATTTGATGGTCTATATTTCTAATCAATATTTAATAGATCATGCTTAGAATAGATTTTATTTTCAATTTCATTGCAATTTTCATGAGAGTTAAGAAGTGGTTTAATGGGTGTGTTATAGTTTGTGATTTACATTGGGCTAATTAATAGCACAAATATTCCATACTTATGATAAATATATCAACTAAATTCACTAATGACAAAAAAGAAGAGATCATAATTTCATATTGTGTTGATTTATGTGATCAAGAGAGTGGATTATCTCTAAATTGTCTTTTAATCTCATAGTTTTCATTCACTTTTGTAGTAGTTAGTTTTTACATATTTTCTAGCTTCAAACAATTTCAAACTCTAAGTTGATTTAATTGAATAGAATTTTATATACTAAACAATTCTCTGCGGATTGACCCGTACTCGCCACCTACTAAGATTGTACGCCGTGCGCTTGCGATATAATTTTTAATTAAAAATTTTCGGCTAATTTTCTAATCCGATAGAGATTTGGCCGAAAAACAAATTTTTGCCGCCGTTGCTGGGGAACTTATTTGATTTTAATTTTCTATTCTTCGAATTATTATTGTTTGCTTTTTTTTCAAATGGAAGAGGTTTTCATGGAAAATATGCATGCACAAGAGAAGACAAGCAAATGAAGATGGAAATAATTCATTTCATGAATCATGAAGGAACTCACCTACCAACTTACCATGATGTACAATTAGAAGCTAATGCACATTCTAATGAAGATTAAAGCTACATGCATATTTAAGTGGAGGATTAATAAATGCTAATAATAACTTGGTGGCCACACTTCCTCAAGGGTATTTTGGGTAATTCTAAAAAATATGATTAGGATTTTCAAACATGTATAAATACCCCATCTGTTCATGTAATTATGTCCTTAGCCTCCTTTGAGCCTCCTCTTTAGTTAGTTTAGTTTTAGGCTCAAAAATAAAACAAAACCTTTTTTTTATTCATGGCTTCTTAGCCATTTCTCTTATGTAATTTCATTTATGCAATTTTAATTCATGCACTTTCCTTTCATGTTCTTTTCTTGTTTATTTTCTTTCAAGTTAGTAGCTTAGTTTATTTTTATGCAAGTAGATTAGCTCTCATTTTATTTTAATTTGCTCTCTAATTTCCTTTTGTTTTTATGAAATGCTACATTTGTTAAAATGATAACAAATATGAGAGACTAAACTCTTCAATTTAGGGGTAATGAAGCTCTCTAATTATGTAGATTCAATATAATTTGCTCATTTTTGTGCTTAATGGCAATGTTTGAATGAGTAAATTTTTTGTTATTTTAGCTTTGAATTTGATAGCCTAAGTTGTTGACACCAAATAGGCTATGCTTAAACAAACACAAACACAGATTACCTCTTCATCTACATATGATTATGGTAATGAAGTAGATTTTAAAATCAATATTTGATGGTCTATATTTCTAATGAATAGTTAATAGATCATGCTTAGAATAGATTTTATTTTCAATTTCATTGCAATTTTCATGAGAGTTAAGAAGTGGTTTAATGGGTGTGTTATAGTTTGATGATTTATATTGGGCTAATTAACAGCATAAATATTCCATACTTATGATAAACACATCAATTAAATTCTCTAATGATAAAAAAAGATCATAATTTCATGTTGTGTTGATTTATGTGACCAAGAGAGTGGATTTATCTCTAAGTTGTCTTTTAATCTCATAATTTTTATTTACTTTTGTAGTATTTAGTTTTTACATATTTTCTAGCTTCAAACAATTTCAAACTCTTGGTTGATCTAAACAATTCTCTACGGATCGACCCATACTCGCCACGTACTAAGATTGTACGACGTGCGCTTGCGGTATAATTTTTAATTAAAATTTTTCGGCTGATAATCTAATCCGATAGAGATTTGGCCGACAAACAAGTTTTTGGCGCCTTTGCTGAGGAATTTATTTGATTTTAATTTTCTATTCTTCGAATTATTATTGTTTGATTAGTGTGTTTGTTTCGTGTGTTGGTTTGCATTTTTTATAAAATAAAAAAAATATTGTGTGTATGTTTGTTGTGTGATTTGATTTTGTGTGCTTGTTCCTTGTTTTCTTGCTTGTTTTGCATTTGCATATTTAAAAAGAAAAAATATATACACAAGTTCATTTCAAAAAAACAAAAAAATAATATTTATTTCATTTAATTTACATTTCATATATTTCTTTTACAATTTGAAATTCATTCAACATTACAACTAGTATCTTTGCCTTCCACATTACTATTCCTCTGTCACCAACGCTGATCAATACCGTTCTGTGCATCTGTGCACCCCTGTATTCAACTACATACCCTTCTGCTGTTTCCAACTTCTGCACATACCTCTCCAGTGCACTACACCCCTATTTCTGCTACTGACCGCTGCCCACCAGTCACCAACATCAGTGCCACCTGCTATTCCCTCTACAATAACCATCTTCCAGCCTCGACCATGGCAATACACATCCCACTTCATAATTCCATCAGCCCCTCTCCATAAAACTGTTTCACTGCTGCTCTTCTTTCACCATCCACCTGTCTGATCGACCACTGCTGCCACCCACACTGTCACAAATACATCCACTGACCATCTCCATAACTTGCAGCACCACCACAAACCATCACTGCCTGCCACCCAGCCTGCCCTACACACTTACTACTTCCATAGTGCATCTTCTTCATCAGTGTGCCTTTACCTCTTCATACAACATCATCAGCCACTGTTTCATTCAATACAAACTGCCCAACATACCTTCTTCATATTCAAACACCCACCATATCATACAGCAGCCACAAACTTCATCAATAATCGGTAACCATCTACCACCTCCAACACACACAGCACATTCATACAACACTGTGCAACAACAAATACATCACAACCCACACCAGTCACCCTCCATCAATCACCACTTCACAAAACTCCAGCATAACCAAATACTGCCTGCACATGCCACCACTTCCCCCAGTTATATAACTGCTGCATACCGCTATCTCAAACACAACTGCCTCATCTTCCATTCAAGTGCACATCACTTGCCACTCTTTATTGCTACACTAACCAACATTCACATACAAACCAATTATCATCTCCTCTCTGCCACACACTACACAAACCAAACACCAAAGTCATAAACTCCTGCACTGTTTCTTCACAACATCTCTTCACCATCACCAGTCCTCATCCATCACAAACTCCACATACAACCTCTGTCCACCATCAATGCACTCTTATATACTGCCTGCAACCATACCCACTGTAACATACTTCCTCACCCAGCAACTTCTGTTATATCATCTACATCTGCACAACTCTACATTGCAGAAACTCCCACTCACAACAATGCACATCTTTATGCATAGTACTGTGCACTATCACCCTCACTACATTGCTGAAATCATTGGCATAGCACACTCCATACTTCATACTTCTCTGCCTCTCCACCTCTCTTCATTTTTCAATTCACTTCATACTACTCCATACTTCATTACTGAAATCACTTTATACTTCACCACACTTCATACAGTACACTTCAGCCCCTACCCCATCAGTAAAACCACCAGTCACTTATGTTCTATTCAACATCCCACTACCTAACCCCACTGTTCTACATCTCCCTGCCTAACAATCTCCAACTCTACTTCAACTACAGTCACCAACACACCTCACTTTGCCTGAAACTCCACACATACAGTCATATACAATCTCCACACATACAAACATACATACATATATGTTTCATGACACTGTTTCACTGACCATATCATAACCAAACCATCTCACCCATCTTATAAACCTTAACATACTGTTCAAACTTCACTACCTGGCCAACTCCAAACCACTGAAACACTCCTTACATCAAACCTCCTAATTGATGCCTGCATACATCTCTTTCAACCTAAAATCCTTCAAACCCATCAAACTCATCAATACACCCCACTACAATACAAACCGCCACTGCATATTCAACAAACCACCCAAAACTCATCACTTCTCCAACATCACACATACAGCAGTTCATCCACAAACCAAAACACCAGAACCCGAAATTCGTCAATTCAACTCCATCCAATCCTCCTGAAACATCTCCTACTACTGCTCCACCTCCATCGCCTCTCGAAAATCGACCTCACCAACAACCCGAAGTCCAATCGAACATCGAAAACCACCGGAACCATCCTCAAATCGCCTCGTACAATCCCAAAAATCGAACACCCTCAACTTGTGCAATTTCGATTTGAATTTAATTGTGATTGTGATTTCTGAGATTTAAGTATTCTCGGTTTGATGAAATGAAGTGTTAAAATGATTTTGAGTGCCAAAATAAATGAAGTTTTTAAGTAAATTTAGGGCCGGGTTTAGGCTGACTTGAGCGATTTCATTTAAAAAAAGAGAAAAAGAGAGGAGTAAAACATTTTGGTATATTACTATGAGTTGTGGGTGATTAGGCTTAGTGTTTGCGGGCCTTCTTAATTTTATTTTTAGATTCAAGTTTCATTTGATTTGCCTTTGTTTATCTTAAAAAAAAGAGTTTGTTTATCTTTTAGTTTTTTTTGTTTTATCCATTAAAAATGATTTTTTTTTAAATTTGTTTGTTTTGTTTTAATTTATTTAAAGTTCCATCCTTATATATTAAAAAAAACAAAAAATTGTTTTAGTTTTAATTTTTTCTTTGTTTCTCTTCATAAAAAAAATAAAAAACTTTATATATCTTGTTTTTAATTTTCAGGTTGCAAAAGCAGATAAGAAGGAGACTAGCTTGCTAAAAAAATTTGCTAATAATTCTGCACGTTCCGGTATCGTGCCTTTTATCCATTGTTTTCAGTTTGCATTATTGGGTGTTTGCATTTGCATTTATATACATATAAAATAAAAGTTTTCAAAAACAAAAACAAAAATAAATTTCATTCGTAGTAGCATTGTTAATACACGTTTAATTTCAGTTTTGCATTTCATCTAGAATTTTGATTAATAATAAGGTTAGACATTTTACTTAAGGGTGTCACGAGCTCACCTAGGACTTAATTGTATCTTGACAGTTGTCTTCTTTCGACAATTTATATTCTTGGTGTCTAGGCTACGACAGAGCAATAATTAGTTATAAATTATATGGTGATTCGTAAATACTATACTGATTGTTTCTCTGAAGATACTTAAACCTTCGGCTGCATTGCTACGGTGATTCGTGGTGCATCGATAAACCCTATCGTTACCTGGCTGAGAACTATCTTGTTAGACTAAGACAAAGTGTGATTATACAATTTTGGGTTAGGAGCTACTTAGGATAGAAAATTTGTAATTAAACTCTTACATTCATTTAGTTGCATTAGTTCATGCATATTAAAAAGAAATTCAAAATCTAAAACAAAAAAAAATTGTAAATATTCCTTAACTTAGTTTTTAAATATTTTCATTTGAAAATTTTCAATCAAAACTAAAAATCCAAAAAACAAAATTTGAATTAGTTTTTATATTAGAAAAACAAATATCCAAAAAAATAAAATAAAATAGTAATAATCTTTTCAAAATAAAAATTTGAAAAACCAAAAAAACAAAACAAAAATAAAATTTCCTTTTTTTAAATAAATTCCCTTTGGTAAATATTTTTTCTTTTCCTTTATAAAAAAGCAGTTTTGAATATGTTTGAGTTTCCCTACTTACATGTATTTTACGATAGTTGTGAAAATCAATATAATCCATATTATTTCACTCCAAATTCTTATGAATATTTTAATGACAACTATTGTACAAACAATTCGAATTTCGAACAACCAAATTTTCAAACTAACGACCAACCCTCAACTCTTGAAAAAAGCATGGAAACGATTTTCGTCTTTACTTGAACTCTCTACACAACAAAATCAAAGGATAAACGAGTTGCGTAATTTATATTTGTGCGATAACTCAAATCAAGGATTTCAAAATAATCAAAACATGAATTTACTTCAAAATTCAAATGATTTCAATTATAACTCATGCCAATTCAATTTCGAACTCCAAAACGAATTTCAAAATCAAAACAAAAATGTGAATCACTATTTAAATGATTTTGGCAATGGGAATTGTTTCAATGATGTTGACAATTTTCATTATCAGCAATTTCAGATTGAAAATCCTCAAATTAATAAGTATAATTTCGATTTTGTTGAGCAAATGGACGAAATTTACAATGATCATACGGATTTGTTATTTGAAACATATATGAAATAACGTGAAAAACAAAATCAAATCTCAACGTTTGACGAGTCAAATAATAATCCATCTGTTACCAAAATTGACGATTTTCAAATAACAACTTTTGAAATTGAAAATGACAATCTTAATGGAGTTGTTGAAAATACGGCAATGGAGTTGGATTTCAATTATTTTAAGAGTGTGGAGCCAAATTTAAAATTTGATCTTCCTTTCCTGATTTTGAAAATTTGAATACAACAACTTTGGATTTTGAAATTGATACATACAATGAAGTTGTTTATAATCCAACAAAGGAAGACGAATTTAATGAACATAATTTCTTTGGACTTTTCGAAGATGAGTTGTTGAATTCTGAAGGGGAAGATTTAAATTACCATTTTGATTTTGAAATCAATAATTCTGAAGAAATTTTCAACGATAAGCTTGACTTTTAATTTGGTGAAAATAAACTTGAATTCCAACCAATTGTTCTATCAACCCCAAAAATCATTGAAAATAAAACAACTCCTTCGATTTTTAATAAAACGACATTCATTTTTCCAAATCAACATTCAACTTCAATTCTTTTATGATTTGGTTTTATATGCTTAAGATATATCTCTCATACTTGATGAGACAAATGAATTGGTCTTTGGAAGACTGTTTCATTTGCTTTTTAACGATATATTTTCTGATGTCGTGTAAGTAATAATCCTTTCATGTAAATATAGGTCATATTTTTATTTTTATTTCACTTTTCTCCTTTCACATGGGTTGACTGTGGGGATAGAGTCAAAATCAAGTGTGGGGAGAGTCTCATCTTCATTTTTTATTTTTCATGGTTTATTTTTGCATTTTCTTTCCAAATATTTTAAAAAAAATTCCAAACAAAAAATAAAAAAAAATAGAAATTCCAAAACAGATTTTTCTTTTAGCATTTTGATTTATTTTTAAAGAAACACTATAGGATAAATATAGGATTTTGGTTATTAAATTGAAATTTTGAAAAATTATTTGCCTCAACAAAAATAAAAATAAAGTTTGATTACAAGTAACTATGGTTTAACTAGTATATAGGAAGATTTGTTGGTGATAATCATGAGGTATATCCTAATTGTAATCTTTGTTTTAAAAGTGGTTAATTTAAAAGTAAAGGATATAACATTTTTTATCTTCTAATTTAAATGGTGCTAAGATGATTTTGTAAAACTCTCTCTTCAAAAAAAACAAACAAAAGAAAATAAAAATATATTTGTATATATGTATATATATATAAGACATAAAAAAATTGGTTTTTTATAAAATAAGAAACACCTAGAGTCATGTGTTCACACGCAAGTGTGTCCACTTGCCATGCTCTGTACCCTTCTGACGTAAGCTTAAAAGGTAGTGCACGATCGGTATATCTGGTCTAAGTTTATCTGAGTTAGGTGTATGTATACAAAAATTATTTTATTAATAATTCCTATAGTCGATGGGTGTACACACTTGTGTGTTCACTCGCCATGCTCTGTATTTCCCTCACGTAAGCCCGAAAGGCAGTGCATGGGTAATATATCTGGCCTTAGTTTATCTGAGTTAGGCATATGTAAATATTGTTAATATCAATAAAATTTTCAAATAAGAGAGAGTAAGCACGTGAAATCCAATTTTTACTTATTTGATTTGACTTGTTATTCAAAAGAAATGAAAATACCACTTTGATAAACTTTGAAAATCAACTAAGGATCTATTTCATAGTTGCACTATGTTATCAACCGAAACAACTAGCCAAACTTGAGTCTACTTGTGATGATTACTTAGTTTTTGTTTGAAGTTTGATGAGTAAAAGGACTTACATTTTCAAGATAATAACCAAAACTTATATTTAACTTATCTGTGTCAATTTAAAAGTAAATCCTTCATTTGTAAATATTTTCAAAAACTTGCATTCATATCTTTGTAAATAAATCTTGCATTTAGGAAATTTACATTTCACATTTGAATTTTGTGGGTAGTATCCGCTGAAAACCCTCACGAGACAACAGTCGTCCTACTAGGGACACCTAGAGGTTTAACGGCTTGTTACATACGCTCAATGCAATCGTGCTCCCTACGAAAACGGATTTATCTTTGTTTTTCTTTATTCAAGGACGAATAAAAAGGTAAGTGTGGGGGTATTTGATGTGTACGTAAATGTGCATATTTTTACTTCCATATTTAATCTAATTAAATTAAATAAATAAGTATATAGGGTATTTTAACATGTTTAAACCTATGTTTTAATTATTTTCAAATCATCATTTATTCATCTTCATATAGAGGAAAAATGGTCATTTTTGTGCATATATTAATTTAAGAATTTTTACTTGGACATTTTTATGTTATTTTATAGGAATTTGGATTCAAATGGAAGAGGTTTTCATGGAAAATATGCATGCACAAGATTAAGACAAGCAAATGAAGATGGAAATAATTCATTTCATGAATCATGAAGGGACCCCACCTACCCACTTACCATGATGTACAATTAGAAGCTAATGCACATGCTAATGAAGATTAAAGCTACATGCACATTTAAGTGGTGGATTAATACATGCTAATGATAACTTGGTGGCCGCACTTCCTCAAGGGTATTTTGGGTAGTTCCAAAAAATATGATTAGGGTTTCCAAACATGTATAAATACCCCATATGTTCATGTAATTAAGCCCTTAGCCTCCTTTGAACCTCCTCTTTAGTTAATTTAGTTTTGGCTCAAAATTAAAACAAAAGCTTTTTTTCTTTTTCATGGCTTCTTAGCCATTTCTCTTATGTAATTTCATTTATGCAATTTTAATTCATGCACTTTCCTTTCATGTTCTTTTCTTGTTTATTTCCTTTCACGTTAGTAGCTTAGTTTATTTTTATGCAAGTAGATCAGCTCTCATTTTATTTTAATTTGCTCTCTATTTTCCTTTTGTTTTTATTTCATGTTGAATGCTACATTTGTTGAAATGATAACAAATATGAGAGGCTAAACCCTTCAATTTAGGGGTATTGAAGCTCTCTAATTATGTAGATTTCAACATAATTTGCTCATTTTTGATCTCTTTTTGTGCTTAATGACAATGTTTGAATGGGTAAAATTTTTGTTATTTTAGCTTTGAATTTGATAGCTTATGTTGTTGACACCAATTAGGCTATACTTAAACAAACACAAACACAAATTACCTCTTCATCTACATATGATTATGGTAATGAAGTGGATTTTAAAATCAAAATTTGATGGTCTATATTTCTAATCAATAGTTAAAAGGTCATGCTTAGAATAGATTTTATTTTCAATTTCATTGTAATTTTCATGAGAGTTAAGAAGTGGTTTAATGGGTGTGTTATAGTTTGATGGTTTATATTGGGCTAATTAATAGCATAAATATTCCATACTTATGATAAATACATCAATTAAATTCACTAATGACAAAAAACGAGATCATAATTTCATGTTGTGTTATTTATGTGATCAAGAGAGTGGATTTATCTCTAAATTGTCCTTTAATCTCATAGTTTTCATTCACTTTTGTAGTAGTTAGTTTTTACATATTTTCTAGCTTCAAACAATTTCAAACTCTTGGTTAATTTGATTAAATAGAATTTTAAAATCTAAACAATTCCCTGTGGATCGACCCGTACTCACTACGTACTATGATTGTACGTCGTGCGCTTCCGGTATACTTTTTAATTAAAAATTTTCGGCTAATTTTCTAATCCGATAGAGATTTGGCCGACAAACAACTAGTGTACACATGCACACACTTATTTAAACTAGGGTTGATCATAATTACAAATAAATATACATGTATACATTGTAAATACTTAGTATGTATACACAGACATGCATGATTTGACCTTTTATGTACAAATGGATGTTATATAACCTAATTAACCTAAGATATCACACATCCATCACCTACACAGCCTAGATTAGTACATGAGAGCATGGTGGCGGGGTGTAGCCATGTTGGTAACATGTGAAACATAGGGTATGGGGGGTTTAAGGCTAGGTTGATGCATGACATGGAAAATATTATTTAATGCTAAGGTTATTTTAGTAATTTACTTATTTTCCATGCATATATATACTTCCATTCCTACATAAATTTTCACTTTCCATTCTCATTCTTTCTTTCTACCTCCTCTCCATCTTCCATTCATGGCTTCCATCTCCTTTTCCTAAGAGAAAAGGTTAGTGCATATACTCTAAAACCAAGTCTAAAATCACCTACATCCATATATATACACTACTCCACACAAAGCAAGCTCCATCTCCCCAAGAACTCCAAGGGACGAACCCTTTGTTGCTAGGCCGAGCCTAATGCACCCAAGGCCAAACCATATTTTCTTTCTCGATGTTCAAAAGTTGAATTTTTACAAGGAGAAGCTAGGTTCATTAGTCGATCAGAGATTTTGATAGTTTTGGTTTAAAGTTATACTTAGTTTGGTGAGTAAAGGTTCTCTTTTTGAATCAAGATACTAAACTTGAATTTGATGTACAAAATGGTAGTAAATAATGATGCTTGGTTGTGTAATTATGATGTGAATTGGTTATGCTTGGGCTTGTTGGAAGTATTGAAGATTTGATTATGCATATGCATGTTATGTTTGTTGTAGTTAAACTTGAAATTTGAGGTTAGTTAGTGAGTGGAAAGTTAGTATATTGTTATGATTATTGTAATGTTGTGAATGTATGATGGATATGGAATTTAGTAAAGTTAGTTAATGTTAGAAAAGTTAGCACTTAATAACCTTAAGCGATATGGAAATTCCTTTTATAAAAGAGTGAAATTTGATTTTTGAAATTATAATTATTGTAAAGTTAAAAATCTTTGCTTGAGTTTCAAAAACATTTCTTATGTTTTAGAAGTAATAAGAGTTTCAAAAGTTAAAGTTCTAAAAGTTAGAAAATAAAGTTTCATGTTTTGAACTTACGGGTCCGTATAGCGATAGTCGCTATACACGTAGTTCGCAAAAAACCAAATTATTTCCAAATCCAAAACTTGTTTCCACCTAGAAACCTTTTGAAATGTGTTTCTAACTTTTTTATAAGTTTTAAAGTGTGAAAATAAAGTTTTTAAAGTTAATTTGCTTAAAACCAAGTTTTGAAATTATGGGTCGTATAGCGATAGTTGTTATACGCATAGTTCGAAAAATCTAACTATTTTTCTAATCCAAACTTGTTTTCACTTAGAAACCTTTTTGGAAATGTTTTCTAACTTTAATTTAGTAATTAGAGAACAATTATTTAATTACTTAATTATTTAATGATTAATTAATTAGTTAAGGTAATTAGTAATTAATCATTTGTTAATAAAGGTTTTTAGACTTAAGTGTTAATCGATTAAGTTAATCATGATTTGTTATTTAATTAAAGTTAATTATTGTTTAATTTTTAATTAAGGATTAATTAGTTATTATTTAATTATTTATTTAAGATAATTATTAGTTAATTATTATTTTAAAAAAGGGTTTTGTTTAATTAATCTTTGATTAAAGTTAATTATGTTTAATAAGGTTTAACTAAGGCTTAATTACTTTCCATTAGAGTTTAATTACTATTTAACAGGGATTTGATTCTCATTTACAAGAATTTTAATTTATTTTAAAATTTCTTTGAGTTTAAATAATCAGTTTTGTTTTAAACTATTTTCTTTTCAAATTTGTTTTAAATCAAGGGAATTCTGTGTCGCTTAACCTAAAGTAACCCTATATGATTAGGAAAAACTAAATGACATCTATTAGCAGAACAAAACATCATTCTGCTGTTACAATTAACTTGGAAATTTACTTAGGTTGATTGATTATTATGTGTTGACCCCTTTTATACCTGTTGTTATGTGATGCCATGTTAAACTGGATAAGTAAAACCAAATTAAAAGCAACATTGGGGACGCTAAGCCTTTGATTGATTTTGTAAGGATAAATATTTCATTTTCTTTTTGAAATGGTTTCAAAGTTATTGCATTTTGAACAAGATATTTAAAGAATGATTTGACAAATGTTTTTACTAAAGATGTTCTTAACTAATGGGAATGGTTTCCATGCCATAAAAAGAAGTTTTATAAAGAGTTTTATAAAGGGATTTTCAAATTTATAAGGTGCTTTTGGGTAAATGGATTTGGGTTTTTAAGCAAAGAATATTTCATAAATAAGGGATATTTATAAAATGGATTGCTTATTAAAGGAAGCTAATTTGATTTAGGGTTATTTAAGAAGTTGTTTAAACATGAAAGGTAAAATGAAGTTTTATAAATGATTCGGGGTATTTATAAAAGAAGTTGTAGAAAATGATTTAGATATTCATAAAGGGAGTTTATAAAAAGTTTTGGATATTTATAAGAAGTTTATAGAAAAAGTTTGGATATTTACAAAAGCAATTTATATAATGATTTTGAATATTTATAAAAGGGTTTGATAAATGAATTTGGGATGTTGGAAAGTATTTTGAAATGGATTTGGATTTCAAGTAAAAGAGATTTCATGAATGAAATATATTTAATTAAAAAGGATTTATCGAAAGAAATATAAAAAGAATTGAGATCTGGGTTTCTCTAAACCGACCATTAAACAAAATGATGGTATGGAACATCCATTCCACACTTAACATAGAGGGAATAGTGTAAGGGTTGTCCCTTACCTCCAATTTAAACAACATTTGTTTAATACTTTAAACATGATTTGTAAGTAAGAAGTTATACACAAATGTTTTGTGTATAGACTTATGTCAGAGAGATAAGTATATGAATGTTTTGAAACAAACGTTTTGGAAGGAGATTTACTAAAAATAAGGATTTTTTTAAGGCTTAGTGGTAACTATGGATAAATAAATCTTAAATAGAATTGGTTGTTGTTTGTTTATTTGATAGTTATATAATCGATTATCAAATATGGACCCAAAACATAACTTTGGAAATATCTAGGAGAAACACGTGAGTTATATGGTATAGTCATCTCCGATGATACTGTACTATGTGTATAAATCTCGTCTCATTCTCCTAGGACAAATGATAAGGAAATCCGTCCACAAATGGTTAGGCGATGATCTCCGCTCTTATCTTTGACTGTTTATTTTCTAACGAATCGGAGTTGAGTTTACCGGAAACTATCAAATGTATTTTTGAAGAAACCGGGATCAGATATGTTATCCGAAACCACTTCGATCCAACTCAAGCATTTCGAAGTGAAGACATCTAGAAGATGATGGAATTGAAGATGGAGCTCTTTGAAGTGCAAGGGTTGCTTGCTACTAATCCTAAGGATGATTCTAAATTGGATATAGTAGAAGTAGTGCCTTCGGTTTGTCTATCTCCTGGACAACTTGTATGAATGAATGCTGGCGTTGTCATTATTTCCTAGTGGGTGGTGTTAGCATTCCAAATGGGAAGTGCTATAAAAGGTAAAACGTAGCCTCAAGCCTCATCAACCGAGAAATGAAAAAAATCGGGCATGCAGTTGGGCCAAGTGGTCGCTCCCATCAGGATATGGTCATTCCAAATCTATATCGATTACTATCTACTCATGTATGCTTCGGGGCCCATTAATAAAAGATGTGATCATATTCGGTACTACTAGTCAAGTGGTAGGCCAGTCCTGTATGGCAGGGGTACAAGATGTTCTTGTCAGACCCTGGTGCATTTTATCTAGATATGTACCATCGGAAGGTAGTTCCTTACCTTATCATATTGTGTAATCCAATCTCCAATACGTGTCTTTACGGTTTTGATTCTAGAACCTAGTATGCTAAAATTTAATTAATGCAACAATTTCAGCTATGATTAATAAGTATTGTACTGTAGACATTATTATAATATCAATGGATTTTTCAATAGAAAATATTTTGATTATCGTAAGATAAAAACCTGTCCTTGTTTATGTGCGGCGTGGTCTTACGAGATACCTTTGATTGAAGGTTTTTACAAAGTTAAAGACTTATGCTTTACTCACACCGGTCCCATATCTGACTCGGAGTTTTTTCTTTTCCTAAACTCTTGGGTGCTCAAATTTGAATGGGTACCCAAGTAGTTCAGGTTTTTCCACAGATTTATTTTGGAGGAGCTTGGAGCAGGTGTCTTCATCGATAGCTAGTTATTTTTCATGTTTCTGCTGTATTATATGTATATTGTATCTATTAGTATGGACAGGCTATTATAACTATCCTAGGGAGAATTTGTATTAGTATGACTCTAATGTACTATTTTTGAAATGACTTTGTAATATATTATATTGAGTAATATATATTGTTCCATTGCATTGTGAGATTCTTTGTTGTTTAGTTTCTTCTCTTCTTATCTTTCCTTTTCTTTTACCCTTAATGGCTCATCTTTCAGAGTAAAAAAGAGGGATCGTTACATTTGGTATCAAAGCTTAGGTTGAGTGAACAACCTAGGCTTTGGTGGGGTAAACTTATTATAGATAGGGTCAGTAGTGCCCTAGAATGAGTCTGAGTGTAATATATATATATATGAGTGCTATTTGTCAGTGAATAAAAATGTTTTATATTGTGTTGTTTGACCTGTTGAGTGGCTTTAGAATTCTGATCGATGCGCCTGATCAATGTTATCGATAGAAATTTCCTAAACACTTGAACAAGTTAAATAGACATAATACTATTTCAAATTTGGTAGATGAAATAATTTTACCAAGGAGTATATTTTCTATGCATAGAAAAGGATGATTTTCAAAATCTATGTAGTTATTTATGAGGAGAGTGGCTTAGGAGTTAATTTTATTTAAATTATTATCATTTAGAGTTTAAATAGTCATGCTCATATAGTTTGAGCATTGACTATCATTAGATTTAATAGTAGATTTCCTTTTTCCATCATGGGTTGGGTAGATAAAATTTGTATGAACATTGAATCGAACACCTTATGAATTAAGTTTCACAATTTGACTATAACGCGTTCGACGATATGTAGGGTTAAAAAATTAAATTTTAGTAAAGGTGTTATTAAAAGAAAATATTCATACAGTTTTATAAGATGAATTAAGAGAGTATTTAAAAATCAGAACTATTAAATGTGTTCTAAAAATGAAAAGGGTTTTGAGAATGTTAAATCCCGGTGGCTTTGATAAATTCCAAAAGATTTTGAGAAATAGTAGTAATCTTTCTTAAAGATACTTTAAGATATAGATATTTTAAAATAAAGTTTGAGAATAAGGATTTCTTCGGACAGTTCGTGAATAAGTTTTGATCTGTTTTGTAATGATAGGAATAGTCTCCTAAGTGACAATCGAATGTTTGCTTAGGCAGACATGATAGTTCATTTAGTAAATTATTCTCTTTGTCATTGTACAATTGGATGAGTTAAAGTTTGAATGAATCCAAAGCAAGAGGATGATTTTGTTAAAAACTATTTGTCTATAAATAGTATTGTTTTGAGAGAAAAATTAGGAAAAAGAAGAAATATTTTTATTGACAAGTTCGAGTTTCTCGAAAATGACTAAAAATGGGTAAGAGATGTGTTCGGATGGCAAACACTTCTCTTGAGTATTGCCCTTCTTCGTAAAGGGGATATGGTACTATTTGGTAGCACCTAGTTCCTTAACATCGTTTTGGAGGAGCTACTCGGGCTATATGTATATTTACAAAAGATTTTTAAAATAAAACCCGGGTATTGTGTTCTTGGATCCCTTAAAAGGAGGAGTTTTCAAAATAAAAAGATATTTTGATTAAAAAGGTGGATTAATACATGAAGTTTTAATTAGGTTAAATTTAATACGACATTTAATAAACTTTTTTTATTTAAAACTACGTCTTTTGATTTCAACATCTAGAATGTGAAGAATTATTTGATGTTATAAGGCTGACTAATAGGCATTTTTACCTTAGTAGTGTCTAAAAAAAGTAGAATCTATGATGGAGTTTGGATACCAGCATCCTACTCTTCTTAGCTACTTACCAGAGCAATTACGGTAAAGAGGTTGATTTGGTCGACTTAGTTTTAAGACGTAGGTTGTATAAAGATCATTTCTCCTTTTCATATAGTTCTCGATCCTAGATTCGAGTATATGACTGAAGGTATTTTACACCATTTCGAATAAGGATTTATCACTCGATTTTGATGGCAAGCATTGTTGAGGGTTCTTACGTGGGACCAAAAGTGGTCTATCATAGTTTATGGCTACAAGAAGAACAGAGGTTTGTAATTAAGAGGCCTGATCAAAGTCCACACAAGGAAGTCGGGTGGGCGATACTTGTTCGGAAGTTAAGTTATGTGTTCGAGTGAATGATCAAAATCAAATTTTACATAGGAATGATCTACGTACATCATACGAACTGATGACTAGTTTAGGTGTTTCTGGGAATTAGGGTTGTGGTACAATTTCTGGGACGAAATTCTTTTAAGGGGTGAAGAGTGTAACGACCTAGAATTTTACTGCCTTGATTTGTGAATATTTAATAAATTTTAAATATCCAAGTTTTATAAACTAAAAATAATATGACTCTTGTAAATAATAACCAATGATGGTAAAAATAAATTTGTAATGACCTAGGATTTTGCCACTTTAAAGTAGGCTATTTAAATATATTTCATATAATCAATGAATGTAATTTTATTAGCAAATAAACCTATTTTATTAATTTAATAATGATGATAAAATAGTTTTCAAAATTTGTTTATCAATATAGATAGTTCAAATAAAAATAGAAAATGTGACCCAAGAACGTTTTTCAAAATTTCGATTTTTGGACACCTGAAAGTTGTCGGAAAACATTATGCACGCTAATGTACACATGCACACACTTATTTAAACTAGGGTTGATCACAATTAAAAATAAACATACATGCATATACATGTATACAATGTAAATACTTAGTATATATACACATACATGCATGATTTGACCTTTTATGTACAAATGGACATTATATAACCTAATTAACCTAAGATATCACACATCCATCGCCTACACAACCTAGATTAGTACATGAGAGCATGGTGGGGGTTGTACCATGTTGGAAACATGTGAAACATAGAGTATAGGGGGGTTAAGGCTAGGTTGATGCATGACATGGAAAATGTTATTTAATGCTAAGGATATTTTAGTAATTTACTTATTTTCCATGCCTAAATATACTTCCATTCCTACACAAATTTCACTTTCCATTCTCATTCTTTTTTTATACCCCCTCTCCATATCTTCCATTCATGGCTTCCATCTTTTTTTCCTAAGAGAAAAATTAGTGCATACACTCTAAAACCAAGTCTAAAATCACCTACATCCATATACATACACTACTCCACACAAAGCAAGCTCCATCTCCCCAAAAACTCCAAGGGCCGAACTATTTTTTGCCAGGACGAACCCAATGCACTCAAGGTCGAACCATATTTGCTTTCTCGATGTCCAAAAGTTGAGTTTTTACAAGGAGAAGCTAGGTTATTTAGTCGATCGGAGATTTTAATAGCTTAGTTTAAAGTTATAATTAGTTTGGTGAGTAAAGGTTCTCTTTTTGAATCAAGATACTAACCTTGAATTCGATGTATAAATGGTAGTAAATAATGATGCTTGGTTGTGTAATTATGATGTGAATTGGTTACGCTTGAGCTTGTTGGAAGTTTTGACGATTTGGTTGTGCATATGCATATTATGTATGTTGTATTTAAACTTGAAATTTGAAGTTAGTTAGTGAATGGAAAGTTAGTATATTGTTATGATTATGGTTATGATGTGAATGTATGATGGATATGTAGTTTAGTAAAGTTAGTTAATGTTAGAAAAGTTAGCACTTACTAACTTTAAGCGATATGGAAATTCCTTTTATAAAAGGGTGAAATTTGATTTTTGAAATTATTATTATTTTAAAGTTAAAAATCTTTGTTTGAGTTTAAAAACATTTCTTATGTTTTAGAAGTAACAAAATTTTCAAAACTTAAAGTTTTAAAAGTTAGAAAGTAAAGTTTCAAGTTTTGAAATTACGGGTCCGTATAGCGATAGTCGCTATACGCGTATTTCGCAATAAATCAAACTATTTCCAAATCCAAAACTTGTTTCCACCTAGAACCTTTTCGAAAGGTGCTTTATAACTTTGTTATAAGGTTTAAAGTTTGAAAATAGAGTTTTTGAAGTTAATTTGCTTAAAACCATGTTTTGGAATTACGAGTCGTATAATGATAGGCGCTATACGCACAGTTCGAAAAATCTAACTAGTTTTCTAATCCTAATTTGTTTTCACTTAGAAATCCTTTTGGAAATGTTTTCTAAATTTAATTTAGTAATTGGAGAATAATTATTTAATTATTAATTAATTAATTAAGGTAATTAGTACTTAATAATTTGTTAATAATGGTTTTAAACTTAAGTGTTAATCAATTAGTTAATCATGATTTGTTATTTAATTAAAGCTATTTATTGTTTAATTTTAATTAAGGATTAATAAGTTATTATTTAATTATTTATTTAAGATAATTATTAATTAATTATTATTTTAAAAAGGAGTTTTATTTAATTAATTTTTGATTAAAGATAATTATGTTTAATAAGGTTTAATTACTTTCAATTAGAGTTTAATTACTATTTAATAAGGATTTGATTCTCATTTACAAGGGTTTTAATTTATTTTTAAATCGCTTTGAGTTTAAATAATCAGTTTTGTTTTAAACTGTTTTCTTTTCAAATTTGTTTTAAATCAAGGGATTTCTGTATCGCTTACCCTTAAGTAACCCTATATGTTTATGAGAAACTAAATGACATCTATTAGCAGAACAAAACACCATTCTGCTATTACAATTAATTTGGAGATTTACTTAAGTTGATTGATTGTTATGTGTTGACCCCTTATATACTTGTTGTTATGTGATGCCATGTTAAACTGGATAAGTAAAACCAAATTAAAAGCAACATTGGGGTCGCTAAGCCTTCGTTTGATTTTTTAAGGATAAATATTTCATTTTCTTTTTGAAATGGTTTCAAAGTTATTGCATTTTGAACAAGATATTTAATGTTTTTACTAAAGATGTTCTTAACTAATGGGAATGGTTTTTCATGTCATAAAAAGAAGTTTTTATAGAGAGTTTTATAAAGGAATTTGTAAATTTATAAGGTGTTTTTGGGTAAATGGATTTGATTTATTAAGCAAAGAAGATTTCATAAATAAGGGAGATTTATAAAATGGAGTGCTTATAAAGGAAGCTAATTTGATTTAGGGTTATTTAAGAAGTTGTTTAAACATGAAAGGTAAGAAGAAGTTTTATAAATGATTTGGGGTACTTATCAAAGAAGTTTTTAAAAATGATTTGGATATCCATAAAGGGAGTTTATAAAAAGTTTTGGATATTTATAAGAAGTTTATATAAAAATTTTGGATATTTATGAAAGCAATTTATATAATTGATTTTTAATATTTATAAAAGGGTTTTATTAATGAATTTGGGAAGTTGGAAAGTATTTTGAAATGGTTTTTAATTTCAAGTAAAAGAGATTTCATGAATGAATATATTTGATTAAAAAGGATTTTTCGAAAGAAATATAAAAAGAATTTGAGATCTGGGTTTCCCTAAACTGACCTTTTAGAAAAAATGGTGGTATGGAACAACTATTCCATACTTAACATGGAGGTAATAGTTATCCTTACCTCCTATTTAAACAACATTTGTTTAATACTTTAAACATGATTTGGAAGTAAGAAGTTATTCACAAATGTTTTGTGTATAGACTTATGTCAAAGAGATAAGTATATGAATGTTTTGAAACAAAAGATTTGGAAGGAGATTTATAAACAAGGATTTGTTTTGAGGCTTATTGGTCGCTATGGATAAATAAATCTTAAATGGAATTGGTTGTTGTTTTTTTATTTGATAGTTAAATAACCGACTATCAAATATGGACCCACAACGTAACTTTGGAAATATCTAGGAGAAACACATGAGTTATATGGCACAGTCATCTCCGATGATGTCGTACTATGCGTATAAATCTCGTCTCAATCTCCTAGGACAAATGATAAAGAAATCCATCCACTAACGGTTAGAAGATGATCTCCGCTCTTATCTTTGACTGTTTATTTCTTAAAGAACCGGGGTTGAGTTTACTAGAAACTATCGAATGTTGTTTCGAAGAGATCGGGATCAGATATGTTATCTAAAACCACTTCGATCCAACTAAAGCATTTTGAAGTGAAGACATCTTGATGATGATGGAATTAAAGACAGAGCTCTTTGAAGTGCAAGGGTTGCTAGCTACTAATCCCAAGGATGATTCCAAATTGGATATAGTAGAAGTGGTGCCTTCGGTTTGTCCATCTCCTGGACAATTTGTATGAATGAATGCTGGGATTGTATTATTGCCTAGAGGACGGTGTTAGCATTCCAAATGGGAAGTGCTATAAAACGTAAAATGTAGCCTCAAGCCTCAACAGCTAGGAAATGACAAAAATCAGGCATCTAGCTGGGCTAAGTGGGTCGCTCCCATCAGGGTATGGTCATTCCAAATCTAGATCGATTACTATCTACTCATGTATGCTTCGGGGTCCATTAATGAAAGGGGTGATCATATTCAGTGCTACTAATCAAGTGGTAGGCTAGTCCTGTATGGCAGGGGTACAAGATGTTCTTGTCAGACCCAGGTGAATTTTATCTAGAGATGTACCATCAGAAGGTAGTTCCTTACCTTATCATAGTATGTAATCCAATCTCCAATACGTGCCTTTACGGTTTTGATTGTAGAACCTAGTATGCTGAAATTTAATTAATGCAACAATTTCAGCTATGATTAATAAGTATTTGTACCCTAGACACTATTATAATATCAATGGATTTTCTATAGAAAATGTTTTGGTTATCATAAGATAAAAACCCATCCATGTTTATGTGGGGCATGGTCTTACGAGATACCTTTGATTTAAAGGTTTTAATAATGTTAAAGACTTATGCTTTACTCACACCAGACCCATGTCTGACTCGAAGTTTATTTAATTTTCCTAAACTCTTGGGTGCTCAAATTTGAATGGGCAGCTAAGTAGTTTAGCTTTTTTCGCATATTTATTTTGGAGGAGCATGGAGAAGGTGGCTTCATCGATAGCTAGTTATTTTTCTTGTTTCTGATGTATTATATGCATATTGTATATGTTAGCATGGACAGGCTGTTATAACTATCCTAGGAAGAATTGACTCTGATGTTCTATTTTTGAAATGACTTTGTAATATATTATATTGAGTAATATATATTGTTCCATTGTGTTCTGAGATTCTTTGTTGTTTAGTTTCTTCTCTTCTTATCTTTCATTTTTTCCCTTAATGGCTCGTATTTCAGAGTAAGTAAGGTGGATCGTTATTTGAAGCAAAAAAGTTTAATTTCTTTATCATTGAGACGAAATTGGAATTGGTAAATGCCATTGGTTTAGTGTTTTTGAAGTTAGCTCATATTTTATGTAAGTGGCATATTAAGAACAAAATTCTAACTTATATGTAGAAGAGTCTTAAAAAATGGAAGTTTAAGAAAAGAAGCCCTTTTTAGATGATTGGAATAATCTTGTCTGTTTAAAAAACATTGTTGTTTATAATGAAAATTTATTGGTATTGCATGAAAAGTATTGTAACTATATAATGCTACTGAAATGTGTTCATGAACAATGATTAGATCTTTGTAAGACTTTATTTTTTTTAAATATAGACTGATGAGTTATGCATTTTGGAAACTACACCTCCATTAGGTAAATATTTACATTGATTATATTATTCTCTTTCCTAGCACTCAAATGATGTTTCTCTATAAAAAGATTTTTCTTTTTTGTAGAGGGCCAAATACCCTCGTTCTAAGCTAAAGAGGCATTTAGCAAGTTGTTTGTGCAATTTTGAGAAAGTATGGATGAAGATGCATTCATTAATAGAGCTCTCTTTCACCAAACTTAATGCCTTTTTTGAAAAAAGATTAACAAAATTAGACATATTTTTTTTGTATAAAAGAGTTCAAAATTTGTGTGGTGTTGTCTCCACTGCGGTAGTAAGTTTACTTCATTCAGAGTTAGTTAGAGTAAAATTTGTTTGAGAAGATGATTTTTATGTGGATGCATCATTCATAAAACACCTAGGCTTCCATGTGGACATGAGTTAGCTCGTCTAATTCCAACTATACAAATATTGCATGATTCAATTAATGTGCTTTAGATGAGACTTCATTTAATTGAATGAAGCAGGAAAAAAGATGTTGATATAGTAGAAAAAATGGAAGTGTTATTGAGTGAAGTGGAAATATCCCATTCCAACTGCAAATTTATTTTAAAAATGATGGAAGTTTTCGACCCACAAGCTTCATCTCTTGCTTCATCGAAAAGTAAAGTTGAGACCTGTGGATGGGAAAGTAAAAAACCTGCTAATATTTCAACAAAAAGATTACTGTCTTCTTTTGAGGTAGCAAAAAGTTTGTCGTCTCAAAATTTGTTAACTCAAGTAAGCTCTAGTGTAAAAAAAATCAAAGATAGATAAACTTCTAATTCATAAAAAACAAGTATGCATAAATACATTTTCTTTATTGCAGTTTATGCTTTGTCGTCTTACTTAAGTACACCTATTCATTTATGTTTTGTAGTGGGAACAAATTATTAATGATATGTATAAATATATACATCAAATGCAAATAGAGATAAAGCCATTTGTTATTAATACTATTGACATCAACCTGATGGTAATTGTAGATTTCATTGTGTCACGGCTTTGCTTGGAATAGGAGAATCTAGTTGCCTCAAATTCGAAGAGAATTATATAAGGAGTTGTACAACTAAGAACTTTTTGACCGTGTACATATAGAACATGGAAGAAGTAATGCTCTTCTTAAGAGATTGCAACATGAAGATCATGGTGTTGCACCCCTAGAAAAGTGGATAAATATGTCAGATATTGGTTACATCATTGCTACTGATACCAAATATTGGTATTTTTCATAAGTGAATGACCATTATTAACGCTGCCACCTTTGAAAGCAAAAGTGCCACCACCTATACATCAACCCGAAATTGTAACACCCAGAAAATTTAACGAAAATTTAATAAAAAAATTAAATTAAATAAAACAAGGATTAAAAATAAAATTTTCACAAACGTTCAAATTTGGCTACGAAACTTGCACCGCCCTATTGCATTCAAAACAATTTTCTAGAATATTTTCATACATAACACTTCGAAATCAGAGTTAATACGAAAATAATATGGGCGTTGGAAGAATTGGAAATAGAATAAAAACTTAAAAATGAAATTTCACAATTTAACAAGGCTACCGGTTGACCCAGGGAGTCGAAGGTCGACCAGTAGCGGTCGACACAGATGGGGTAGCAGTCGATCGTGGTTAGGTTAAACTAGTTATTTCATAGCGTGTTCAAATGGTCAAGATGCATTTCTTTGGAGCAAAGCTTTGATGATCGTATAAGATGACTATAAAGATTTACTAGCTTAGATCTAATGGTTTAAACTATTTTCCAACCCCTATAAATGCAAGCCTAAGGTAACCCTAACATCCACATAACAGTTCAATGTAACGAAACTTTACCCAACTCCAACCTCTCCTTTAGCCCTAAAATTCTTCAAAAATTAAAATAAAATCAACCTAGAAGAACATAAGCAATTGGGTCTAGATGGAGCAAGTGAGCTAGCATAAGGAGGGTCGATTGTCAAGGAAAGCAAATTGGAAAATCTTAGGCTTGAGGTGAGTGGGAACAATTTTGATTAGATGACTATTACAGTTAGGTTTAAACTATTCTAACTGATTTAGGATGTTAATAAATTATAATTAAAATTGTAAAACCCTAATGTGAAACCTGTAAATTTAGAATAGAAATTGGAATTATAGTAATTTGATAAACCTAATAGTGATATTAGCACACCTTTTTTTTATTAACCTATAAAACCCTAAAATTAGTAAACCCTATATCTGTAAACCTTAGATTTAACAAATCGGTACTGAAATTGACAATATGGACTGGTCAACTTAGTAATTAGGGTTCACCGTAAATAGTTAACGACACACATGGAATGAAAAATAACAATCGACGCTTAAAATCGGACGAACCCTAAAATTTATCCTATGACCAGCCGACCCTTGATCCCCAACAATCGACCGGTAGCAGTTGACCAGTTAGGATTAGCGGTCGACTGGCCGACAAGCAAAATGTAGAATCCGAACCTCGGCCTAAGGCCCGGGTTAGTAATAAAAATTATATAATTTAAATAAAAATTATATGAATGTTAATTGTTTGTTTGAGCCTATTTTGGGGCTAATTGTATATCCTAGTTGTATATCCTAGAGATAGTTGGGAAGCTAGCTCCCTATCAGAGGATGCTAGGCCATTTTGATGTTGGGTAAAATGTTGCTTACGCAACTGAGAGTCGAGTGATCGACTAGGGGCGATGTATATTCTTAATATAGGCACTCACAAGGAGATTCTACAGTGGACGCATAGCACTGACGAATGCCAATGGATGAACCCGGTGCTAATGAGGGATTCTACTGGGACAGTTAGGCCCAATGCCACATGATAAGTGGCAATATAGGTAAAGAAGTGGCCTAGTACTAATGAGAGTTCTTGTATGCACGGTTATGACGTGACATGATATAGGTAGGCACCGACACAGTATGATAAGAGGCATTACATTTGATCGAGAGGTGAGCACGGGTGCAGACAGTGAAACACACATGCGAGTCAGTATCTCGAGTTCTCCTCTCCAGACATAGTTATGTTTATGGGTATTATTGGGAGAGTAGTTACCACAGTAGCCTATAGACGGTGGTTTCTAATTGGCTAGCTCTAGAAGCGATGGATGAACGATAATTATGAGGTTTGATATGTAGTTCGATCCTTGTTGGAACCTATACAAGTTGTAGCATAGGTATGCAATGGACAAGAACCTTTAGGTAATTAACCTTATGAATTCATAGACACTTGTAGCACAACCTATGTCATCTAGAGTGGTATTAAAGTTAACTACACATGATCATCACACATTAAACTTATACTCGTGCGCCAGACTTTTGTCTCACCCTCTCTTTTTTCTTCCTTTTCCCTTCCATATGTGGCAGGGCAATAGGTGAATGAACCATCCTTATACTTGGAGAGTCGAGCTTATCTTTGGAGACTGCTTTTACCATATTCGCTCTCTATGTATTTATCTATCTTATCAGTATATTTTATCTCTTTTATCAGACTTGGAGTGATATATTCTATGTATTCTATATTGGACCATGTATCGGTATTCTAAGACTGTGATTGGATATTTTTTAGCATTATATGTTTTGTTCCTTCTACTATAAGTTTTGAAAGTGCAGTATATCTTAGATTATATCTTTTACTATAATGTTGTAAAAATCTCGACGATCCATACTTCTTGGCATGACATGAGTCCAAAAGTCATACTAGTCTTTGGATCAGTGTGTCGGGAGGTGCGGGTGGTCACGTTTCGTATTAGAGCATAGGTTCAAATAACTATAGGGAGTAGGATCCTATTGAGAGAACGTATTTGAAAAGATTTTGAAAAATAGAAGGTTTTTCAAAAGGTGTTCCAAAAATGTTTTCCAAAAGTTTTCAAAAATGGGTTTTAGAAATATATATGCATATAAGTAAAGATTTTCAAAAAGCTTTCCAAAGATTCTATACATATTGTAATCTCTCTTTTTCTTGCCTATGTTATTTTGATTTTGTGCCCATGTTATCTCTGTTATTTGTTCCAATACTATATGTGCAAAGTTACTAATTAAATTCTTAAAATTCACAAATAGAAGATGAGTGATCCCGTAGGTTCAGGCTTTGGTGATGCAACCGAGGTTCCAGGTGTGAACTTCCCGGTATGGTTCCATCGACGAGGGCACAAGCTATGCTAAATCCCACTAGAGAGGCTATGGAGAGAGCGACATGTGCGGTTCATGCCTGCCCACCTACCGCTATAGACATTGCTGAGCTATGCAAAGATGCTTCTAGCCTTGAAGGAAAGCCATATATAAGGACATAGTCTTACATGGATTTGAGGACATAGATCCACGCTTGTGAGAGTATCTTTGGCTTGATGGGTTTGCTTGACAAGACGAGGAAGCAGTTAGCTACATGGCAGTTTCAACGTGAAGCATTGAGTTGGTGGGAGGTTGTTGAGTCTGAGACTGATGGAGGGGAGATTTCTTAAAATGAGTTTCGTAGGAGATTCGAGACGAAGTTTCTTTCTAGGGTGGAGGAAGGCATCCAATTGGAGAAGTTTATCCACTTGAAGCAAGGAAACCTGTCAGTGAAAGAATACATCAATTAGTTTAATGAGCTAGCTAGATTTGGAGTGAGACTGATCGATACTTAACATAAGAAGACTTTAAAGTTTGCTAAAGGGCTGCACCAACCTCTCCAAGGTTTAGCTTTGAGTCACATTCCTATGGGCGCTGCTTATGAGGGTCTAGTGGAGGCGGCTTTACTTAATACCATCTCCAAGGAGGAAGTGAAGGAGGAACCCAAGAATGCTGGAGAGAAGGGGTAGTAGAAAAATTAGAAAAAGTTAGGATTGGGCCCAAGGGGAAGATATAGAAAAAGGACTTGCAATGTCGGAAGTGTGACAAGAAGGGGCACCGTGCTAGGGAGTGCAAAGTGGACTGCTGAAAGATGAAGTGTTATAACTATGATCAATACGGGCATCTAAAGCAAGCTTGCATATCACCATTGAGAGCTTATACTCAGACTTCTACCTAGGTGGTCCGGCTTATGCACTGGAGGCAATCCCTAGCTCGAATTCCCATCCAGTGGTGGACAAGGGAAAGAAGTGGTGATCGAAGGTATGTTGACTCTTTTTGGTTTATCTATTTGTACTCTATTTGACAATGAGGCTTCACATTAATTAATTTCTAGTAGAATTGTTGATGACATACACTTGCACACTAGTATAGTCATGGACCCTGTAGTTATGACAAACCCCATAGGAGGATCGGCCTATTTGTCTATGGTATATAGGGGTTTGAAGTTTCTCATTTTAAGGATTGAGTTTGATTGTAATGCCTTTGTATTGGGATTCTTTGGGTTTGGGTTGATATTAGGCAAGGATTAGATGAAGATGTATGGGGCTATTTTAGACTGAGACAAGAAGGTCGTTAGATTGAGCACGTGTAAAGGACGTAGCTTAAAGGTTTATTACGACCCCTGAGGATCGGCCATGTTGAGCTACTTATATTCTTTAGACATATCACATGATGAGCTAGATATGGTGCCTGTAGTGAGAGATTTCCTATATGTTTTTTCTAAGGTTACCGGTTTCTTGCCCTAAAGAGAGATCGAGTTTAGGATCTACCTTATTGAGAATGCCAAACTCGTCGCCTTACCATTAAGGGATATGTCTCCAAAGGAGAGACGCGAGTTAAACAAGCAAGTAAATGAGCTGTTGGAGAGGGGTTTTATTAGAAGGAGAATTTCTGAATAGGGAGCACCGGTCATTTTTGCCACTAAGGCAGATGGTTCATTGAGACTCTACGTTGATTATAGGGAGCTGAATAAACTAATAAAGAAAGATCAGTATCCATTTCCCTACATAGATAATGTCTTTGATCAGTTAGTTAGAGCTAAGGTCCTCTCGTAGCTTGACTTGGCTATCGGATTCCACCAGTTGCGTGTAGTCGAGGACATTATCTATAAGACAACATTCTGTACACCCGACGAACTTTATGAGTAGTTAGTCATGCCCTTCGGACTAAGCAAAGCACCTGCCTATTTTGCTGATTTGATGAGCCGAGTTTTTAGAGATTTGCTTAACAAGTTCATTATGGTATTTGTGTATGATATCCTAGTCTAATCGAGGAGCTTGGTGGAACATGCGTTGCATTTAAGAGAAGTGCTCAGCACACTCCGTGTGCATAACCTAAAGGCAAAATTTTCGAAGTGCCACTTTTGGAGAGAGGAGGTACGCTTTTTGGGACACATTGTCTCAAAAAGTGGATTGGCGGTTTTTCCTAGTAAGGTGACAGCAGTTTAGGATTGGCATGTGCCAAAGAATGCCACGGAGGTGAGAAGTTTCCTTAGTTTGGAGGGCTATTATTGGAAGTTCATTAAGGACTTCGTGAAGATCTCTGCCCCTCTGACCCGTCTTACCAAGAAAAATCTAGTTTTCTCGTTGGATGCAAAATATGAAGACGCTTTAAATTGAAGAAGGCGTTGACAAGTACACCAGTTTTCGTATTACACAACGAGTTGAAGCCATTTACAGTCTATACTGACGCCTGTGGTATGGGGTTAGGCGCGATTTTGATGTAAGAAGAAAGGGTGGTGAGTTATGCTAGTCGAGAGCTAAGGCCCATGAAAGAAACTACCGTACCTATGATCATGACTTGGTGGACATTGTCTTTGCACTCAAGTCATGAATGTATTATCTTTTAAGAGAGCGGTTTGAGCTATATATGGATCATAAATTTTTGAAGTACTTGTTCTCCCAAAAGGATTTGAATTTGAGACAATAAAGGTGGATAGAGTTCTTGGCATCATATGACTTTGGTATCTCATATACCCCGGGCAAGAGTAATGTAGTGGCCGATGCTTTGAGCAGACAACATGTAGCACTGAGTTCCATGTTCTGAGAGTGGAGGCATTTGGAGTACATTTCTACTTTTGATTTCCAACCATCATCAGATATTACTCCGGGATTACTGTAAGCTTTAGATTTGCAGCTTTCATTGATGGAGTGTATTGGGTCTTGGAATAAGGAGGATAAGGAGCTAGTATATATTATTGAGAGGATTGGAAGCAAAGACTCATTTGAGGCGTTATGCCATTGACTCGAGAGGATGGTTATAGAGGGATGGTAGACTTTGTGTTCCTCGTAGTATGGATTTGGTAGATAAGGTACTAGCTGAGTCTCAATGCTCTAGGAAGACCATTCACCTCGATGGTGACAAGATGTATCACGACATTAAGAGAGGTTTTTATTGGCTTGGTATGAAGAAGCATGTGGTGGAGTACGTAGCTAGATCTATGATTTGCGAGAGAGTAAAGGCGGAGTAGAAGAAGCCAAGAGGATTGTTGCAGCCATTAGATATTCCTCAGTGGAAGTGGGCAAGTATTTCTGTGGATTTCATGGATGGTTTACCGAGAAGTAAGAGAAGGAATAAGGGTGTTTGGGTCATAGTGGATCGGTTAACCAAGTGCGCTCATTTCATACCAGTAAGGAGTACTTAGACGACAACACCGCTTGCAGTTCTATATATGAGAGAGGTCGTTAGGTTACATGGAGTTTCTACTAGTATATTTAGCGATCGAGATTCTCTTTTCACCGGCGAGTTTTGGAGGAGTCTACTGGAGGCTCTAGGGACCGAGTTGAGCTTGAGTATTGCATATCATTCATAGATGGACGGACGGAAGGAGAGAGTGAATCGGGTATTGGAGAACTTACTATGGATGTGCATTTTGGACTTTGCAGGTTCTTGGGAGGGTCACTTACAATTGGTGGAGTTTGCCTATAATAATAGTTTTCGAGCTAGTGTTGGGATAGCGCCATTTGAGGCATTATACGATTGACCCTATAGAACACCGTTGTGTTGGTGGACACTACGAGTAGGATTATTCTTGGGTCTGATATAGTGCGAGAGACATCGAAGAAGGTAGGCTTGATCCATAGGAGAATGACAACCACTCAGGATAGAAAGAAATCTTATACTAATAAGAGACATATGGAGTTAGAGTTCGTACTGGGCAACATGGTGTCTATGAAGGTCTCACCCCTTAGGCGTGTTTTTAGATTTTGTAGATTGGAGAAACTAGCATCGAGGTTAGTATGGCCTTTCCTGATAATTTCTAGAGTAGGGAAGTTGGCATATAGAGTAGAGCTTTCGGAAAAGTTAGCGGGGGTATATGATGTTTTCCATATGTCGCACTTACGGAAGTGCTTGCATGATACAACTACGAAGTCTAGTCGAGTCAGCTAGAGAAGGTGGAGGTTAAGAGAGAGTCACTTGTTCATCATGCACCCACTCGTATTCTTGAGCATGACACAAAGTGACCCCACAACAAGGAGATCAGACTTGTTAAAGTCCAACGAGGGGGTGATCCAACGGAGAGTACATGGGAGCCCGGGGAGAAGATCCATGCTTCCCACCCACAACTCTTTTCTGATATTTTTAATTTAATTCTCATAAGTATAGACTACTTAGATGTAGGACCTAGTTGGTATACCCTTTAGGTGGAGACCATTGGATGGTAGAAATTATTGTAAACATGTCAATGGGACATGTTACAAATAATGGATGTTAGTGGATGTATTTGGATGTATTGTTTGAACTGTTATCATTTACAAGTTTAGAACAATATATCCTCTAGGTATTCACACACACTCACATTTGGTAGCTTATTATCTCTTGATTGTTGTTATGTTAGTGGATGTTATGCATATGGATGTTGTATATGAGTTGTATGGTTGTTCATACATATAGAATTGCAAGTATATTCACTTAGGATGTTGCATACATTTTGGATTCATGGCATTAACATTTGCATGACAGGAGGTCGATTGGATCAATAAACTGCCTGCTTTTTTGCATTATTATAGGTTCACGTGCATTCAACGTTGCATATATATGTACATACTGCATTAGAAAATTTCTAAGGACAATGGTTGCCCTAGATAATGGATGTGTAGGTGGTTGTAATGATTACAGGTTGTGTGTAAGTTATATTTTTTTCTCCCTTTGAGATTTTAGGGACAAAATCCTTTTAAGGTGGAGAACGTAACACCCCAAAAATTTAACGGGAATTTAATAAGAAAATTAAATTAAATAAAACAAGGACTAAAAAGAAAAATTTTAAAACGTCCGAATTTGGCTACGAAACTTTCATTATTACGTTCATAGTGATTTTCTGGATGATTTTCATACATAACACTTTGAAATCGGAGTTAATACGGAAAAGTTATGAGCGTTGGAAGAATTGAAAATAGAATAAAAATTTAAAAATAAGATTTCACAATTTAACAAGGCGACCGGTCGACCGGTAGCGGTCGACCTAGATAGGGTAGTGGTTAACTATAGTTATGTTAAATCGGTTGTTCCATGATGTGTTTGAACGATCGAGATGCATTGCTTTGCAGCCAAGCTTTGATGAGTGTATATGATGACTTAAAGATTCACTAGCCTAGATCTAACAGTTTAAACTTATAACACCCTGTAATTTTACAAAAATTAATTAAAAAGAAATTAATTAATAAATGATAACGCTGAAAAATAGAATTTTTATAAACATTAGAATTTGGCTACGAAACTTACATTTTTGGGTTTGTGGTGATTTTCTGATCAACTTTCATATATAAAACTTTTCGATTGGAGTTCAAACGAAAAAGTTATTAACGTTTGAAAATTTTGAATCGGAAATAATTATATATGTAATTATGGTAATAAAAGTCCATTAACATTAATTACTAACATTAATGGATACTTGAGTGTTAAGAAATGTTAACGTTAAAATGAAATCCGAGAGGATATATATAAGCGGAAACAAATTATATCAATCGAACAAAGAAGGAATGAAATTAACATAATCAAAGACGATGATTAATTAAAGCATTAGACAAGCTATAGGTCGACCAATAAGTCACCCAAGTCGACTGGTAGCGGTTGACCGTAGGCATTAGGAGGTCGACCGGTGCTCGGTTAAAATCGACAGTAATAAACTGTAACATCCCTCTACCTGGAGGCCCAAAAGTAACGGCTACGGATGCTGCAGTCATCCATAGTTATTAATCTTCGGCAACCAAATACTACAGTGCTAGATACTTTAATACACAGATCATAGAAATATGGAAAAAATTTAACAATTCAAAAACACATTTTCATATTCAAATTAAAACATTTCTTGTTCATTACATAATCCTCAAATTACATTAACCACGTTTAGCAAAATATAATTATTACAAATACGCTAAGAGCGACATATGAAGATGCTCCCTTGGTTGATCAGAGAATATAGTAAGGCTAATAAGTCTGCCTTGATAAACAAAACACATGGCAGAAAGAAAACTCTTAATAATTATCTGCCTCCTGCACGACTCCGAAAGCTTTATTCGTCTAAGAAGAAAACCCGGGAACCTTAAATCTCAAACTACTCAAAATCAATTGAGTACCCGAGAGTTTAAGGGGAAAACAAAAACTTTGAGTCAGACATAAAGCCTGGTATGAATAATAATCTAACATCTCAATCCTTTTAGATATCTAGTGAGACCATGCCGCTTAGCGGAACGGATTTTCCCTCACTGGTATCTTAAAACCTTTATAACACCAAGTTCTGTGCTCCTGCATCCACAATGGTTAAAACATACATTTCAAAACATTATGATGATATGCATACTTGTAGATAAATAAGGTTTTCCCATCCCAGTTTAATCTGACACCCTGTCATTATTATAGTTTCTAAGGTCAATATTAACCTTTTTAGTTTTCATGGGTTTACTAATAACCTTGTTATAACTAATAGACACCCTGTCCTATTCATAGTTTTCATGGGATCACTAAGAACCTATAGGCTCCTATCAGTTAACTTATTTAATTCATGGGTCCTCCCGAACCTATTAGTCATTCCAATTACTAATCACCTTATCCTAGTTTTTATAGGTTGACTAGGAACCTATGGACTTATCCAGTAACTCACTGCACATCCTAGTTTTCATGGGTTGACTAGGAACCTACCGATACTTCCATTAGCCACTTACTTATCCTAGTTTTCATGGGTTTACTAGGAACCTATTGACTGATGTCAATTCTTAATCTGGATATAGTTTTCATGGGTTCACTACAAACCAATTAGCCCCTGCTAATTGTCCTTATGCATAGTTTTCATGGGTTAACTATGAACCTTTTGGTTTACCTCCAAAAACTACAAAGTTTAGGCATCCTATATTTTTGGTCACCTTGACTCCATGGATGCAATTCTACTCATTTAGGGTTTAAGTAATTTATATTCACTGTTTGAGTTAACCTACTGGTTCTTCTACCCCTTTTCCCTAAAATACAGTTATGGGTTATCATGTGAATATACTCATATTTGAAGAAGTAAAACATTAATTAACAATACCACTCCTGTGGGTTTAAGGTCCTTGAAATACATATCATAAAACATTGTTAACACCATTAACTTATATTTTTATCAAAGCAATACTTCTTCAAAATTACATACTTAAAACCCTTACAAAACTCCTTTATATGAGCCGTGGGTTTTCCCTTAAAAATTAGAGTATAGGTTTTCAAATCTTTTTAAAACCAAACCTTTCGACCTTGTCATAAGGTCTTCAAAACAACCTTTCGAATCCAAACCTCTCAAAACCATTGAAACCATTCAGCAATTCAAACCTTTCGAAAGCATTCAACTCTTAAAATATAAACCTTTCGAAGACTTACTAGGTTCAAGTTAAAATATGTGGAAGGTCCCCTTTTAAAACCTTTCGACTATAATGGAAGTAACCTTTCGACCTTGTCGGAAGGTCTGCTTCGAAAGCTTTAAAACATTTCATTTAAAACAATAGATCTCCGCCATTTTAAAGCAACTCTTTCGAAATCTTGGGTTACATTTCAATTATAAAACAAAGGAAAATCATCTAAGTCGAAGCTTTGATACCTTTCGAAAGCAATGGGAGAAGCGGCTAGTTTTTAAAACAAGTAAAACTTTCGTCTTTGTCAAAAGCAATGACTTCGAAAGGTTGGAAAAAGCGGCTATAACCTTTCGACCGTGTCGGAAGGTTCAAAACCAAACAATGATAAGTGGCAGTAACCTTTTGACTGTGTCGAAAGGTTCCAAAACAAAATAGTGGTCAAGCAGCAGTAACCTTTCCACTTTGTCGAAAGGTTTAAAACCTTTCTTTTTAAACATTTGACCTTGTTGAAAGAAACCAAGTCGAAAGCTATAATTCGAAAGCAAAGCAGGTGAAAACTTTTGGTTTATAAAACAAACATATCCCAACCTCTTTGGCCATCAACCTTTCGACTAAGAACCCTTCAACTCTGTCCAATTCATTACGTACCAAGTAACTTGATAACATATGCATTGGTTTGACCTTGTCAAAAGCTACAAACCTTCGACTTTGTCAAAATTTCTGGGTCGGAAGGTTTACTACAGTAAAAGGCTGAAACATGCTAAAAGTATGATTTCTTTGTTTTTAACTTAAAAAGATAACTTTTCAACTAACCCGGCTTTGTTTATCAAATTCTCATTGGTTAACAATTTCTTTTCAGAAAAATACTGCCACTAATTTTTCAGAAATAAATAATAATTTTATTTTATAAAATGCCCCTTCTCCTTAGTTAAATATATAAAACATTTAAGTCCCATACCTTAAATAATTTTATATATTCATCAAATCACTTAGGAAAATCTATTTTAATATGTTTTCCAACATATAAAAATTTCAAACCTAAATAATCTTTATTTTAGCCGTAATTAATTTATAACCCAATAAATCATTTTCTTCACTAGAAAATTTATATAAAATCCATATAAACTCAGAAAATTATGAAAATTGAAACTCATCTCTATAATCATGTTTTCTATAAAAAAAAATTTTCCTATGGCATTTAAAAATCATTTCATCTCGGTTTTACCATAAAACCTTGTATATCTACTTTTTAAACAACCTTGTTCAATACATATATAAATCAAAATCAAGCATATCATCATTCAATATATCATAAAACAGATTTATCCTAAAATCCAAATTATATGATGTTAAAATCCAAATAGAGATGTAGAAATTATTATTCACCTTAGATTGGATATGGAAATTAAAGTATGATTGAGATTGATTCCTTCTAACTTGAAATTAGCTTTAGTTGATTTTCTCTTCTCCTCTTTCTAATGGCCGGCATTGCTTTCACTTCTTACGGTTATAATTTTTTTTTGGTGAAATGAATGTGTATGACCTAATGGGAATAGTATAAGGGTAGGAAGTATGGTTATTTACCGTAATGCCCTTATGTTTAATTTCCTAACCATTTATACAAGTTCATTAGATATTAAGTAAGCACGACCACCTAATTTGTTAATCAACCTCAATCTGCTTATCTACATTATTCCATTTAATTTATTCTAATTAAATCTCCTTAATAATGTCAATAAAATTAGGGGTGTTAAATAAACGGTCAGAATGGCTCAGATTTAATAAATCTTTTATTAATAGATAGGATTGATTCTAGAGCCAATAAATATAGGTCTAGTTTTTCACTTCTCTTCTCATATTTTCTAGGTCACAAAGCGGAGCTCTGCCATTCTCTTTTCTCTACAATTTTTATAATTACAAATGTTGTAAAACTTATATATATATATATATATATATAAGTATATATGTATATATAAGTGGAGAAAAGCCAAGAATAAGAGAAGAGAAGAATAAGAGAAGAGAAGAATAAGATCGATTAAGAACACGAAAACAAAGGTAAATCGTGAATCTTAAACTCAAATTTAAATTTAATTCAATCCTTTCCCTAGATTTGTAATTCTAATAGGTGTATAACCTTTTTATATTTTGGATTTAAAGTAAGAGGGAGTCAAATAAAAAAGGAATTAAACTAGATCTCGAGAATTAGAGTTAAAAAGTGGTGAGTGGATAATTACATATATTATAATAATATTGAATTTATATCGTTATAGATCTATTTCGTTTATGCCTAAATATAAATCATGATTTGGATATTTAATTTTATATGTGTAAGGAATTGGTATAAATCATGAATGGGATATTTAATTGTAAACGTGTAATGATTATGGAATGTATGCCTATATGTTATGGAAAACCCTAAACTTGATAGATATTATATACGTTTGGATTTGGAAATTTAGGGGTATAAATATTCCTTAGATTTTAAAAACTTGTTAATGAATCTGGGATTTCAGATTTGGTTAGTTTATATAGATTGATTTGAACATAAATTAGAACTGAGTATAAATTAAATTGGGATTAGACAGTATTTTAATACATTGGAATGAATTGTGTAATTTGAATTTCTATAAATTATCTAAAAATACAAATAAAAGTGTACCGGTTGAAATTACAAGGAATGTAAACAAAATAGGATAAGATGTACAAAATAAAGGAATCATAATATTTTGTATTGCCTATTTCAATAGAAAAATAAAAGATAATTCCTTGTTATTTCAATCATAACAGAAGTCCTCTTTTAATTAATTTATAGAGAATTATAGTTTTAACAATTTCCATTAGAGAAAGAAGTAATTCCAATGTATTAAGGTATAAAAATCCTTAAGTATAACTAAAGTAATGTAAGTAGAAATAATAACAACGATTTAAATGGGAAACCTAATGTATATAATTTAAGTTAGTGTAGAAACTAAACGATAAACAAAGTAGATACAATTTAAATGAATAGGGAAGTAATAAGTGTACATATGCAATTAAAGAGAGATATTAGTTGAAAAGGAAATAGGAGATTTCATTTAATAGTGTTAAACGAAAGGAAAATAATAAAGTACACAAAGTCAATAAATTAGAAATGGATAAAAAATGATAGCAAATGACAAGAATAAATCAAAAGTAAGTCATGTAAGATTTATTGAACAACAATGATTGAAAGTGAAGAAAAGAAATAATTAAATGAATGTATATTCAAACATAAGTTATGACAGGCATGAAATATATATATATAACTTTATAAATAATAATTACATGTCATTAGAATGGGCTGGAATGCGAGGTCAGTAATATTACATAATAGAAGTCTACCTACCGCAAGTAGCAACCAACAGTTGTGTATACATTATATTGATGTGAGGCATATCCAACCGTAGGACCCATGTAGAGTATATACTTGCGTATAGATAATGGAATACCCCAATAGAAAGTGGAGTTTGCTTCAAAAACAAGAAAGGGGGTATTGCCTTGATTGCGCTAGGCAATCTAAGTATGATGGTGAGCATCTCGATGCTATGTTAGTAGGTGTGGCACCAAATTAGGAGTAGGAGGAACATAGTTTGAGTGCATCATCAGTCCAGAGCTGTCAAAATGGGAAAAACGGGGTTATACCTAATGGGCTACACCTCCTATTTGGGTAGGCCACGTTAGGTAATGCACAGCCACAATTGTTTGCTAGTTTGTTTATTAAAGCAGGGCTAGTTAACCCATAGGATAGTTCTTTCAAAAATGAATCGGGTAGTTCGTAGAGCTGAGTCCACAATAGGAAGTCGACAAGTTAGTAAATCCCCAAGGGAAGATAGAATACGGCTAAACATTTGTGATGCGGTTATTAGGCACTAACTAGAGGTTCTACTTTGTATGCGGGTAATTTGGCCTAGACATTGATGATGATGCCCGGCGGTGAAAAACTAAGGATGCTAGTAGGGATAGTATCTTGGTCCGAAGGTGGACTATAGTACTTATACACACACGTGCGTGCATAAGTAGTTATATTCTACTTTGGGTAGATGCGTGTAACGTACACGAATATGGATTTGAGACGGCTAAGTAAAAATTAAAAGGCAACATGTAATGGAAGAAAATCAGCATAAACTATTATGTATAAAGTGTATAAATCACCGGTAACCAGAACGTTGTTTGGACCCCCTCCTTATTACAACTCACAGAATAGCTTTGGAGGGATAGGTACTGGTGCAAGGTGGGAACGGTGGAAAAATAGGTTTCCTAATAAATGCTCGACACTAACAAGGACGGTAGACATTGGATGTGTCAACCTTGGTCAGCAACTATATGTTCTATTATATTTTACTATTCCGCTGTGAGTTATGTCGATAGTGCTCTGATGTGCATTTATTTGTTTATTTGCAGGATACCAAACCAATGATCTGTGCTTTGGTGGACTTGGATTTTTGATTTAGCGGAAATTTAGGCCCACTGGGGTGCATGTTGTTACAAAACTATTTGCCAACCCCTATAAATGCAAGCCTAACCTAACCCTAAAATCCGCATAACCCCTAAGAAGAGCGATTTAAGCAAATAGGAAGAGCTTAGGCTTGAGGTGAGTGGGAACAATTTTGATTAGATGATTATTACAGTTAGGTTTAAACTATTCTAACTGATTTAGGATGTTAATAAATTATAGTTGAAATTGTAAAACCCTAATGTGAAACTTTTAAATTTAGAGTAAAATTTGGAATTACAGTAATTTGATAAACTTAATAGTGATATTCACACACCACTTTTGTTATAGACCTATAAAACCCTAAAATCAATAAACCCTAATTCCATAAATCCTAGATTTAACAAATTGGTATTGAAATTGAAAATATGGACTGGTCAACTTAGTAATTAGGATTCACTGTAAATAGTTAATGACATGCATGGAACAAAAAATAACAATCAACACTTAAAATCACAAGAACCATAAAATTTAGCCTATGATTGATCGACCCCAGATCCTCAGCGGCCGATCGGTTAGGGTCATCGGTCGATCGGTTATGGTTAGCGGTCGACTGGTCGACATACGAAATGCAGAATATGAACCTCGACATAATGTAACAAACCGCACTTCAATGGGCCTAGATTTTCATTGTTATACCACCTTTTGACCAAGGTAGTATAACATGGATTTGGCCAAACGGATTTCGTAATCATCAAGGGAGGAAGCTTGGAGAGATGATTATCAGTCTCGAAAATCGGTTATAAACAAGGCTTTGGATGATGGTCAAGCGAATTTGGATGAATGACACTCTAGAATTGGCTAAGTATAGAATTGACACTTCCCCTAAGCAAGGGATCAGATCGGAATACTTTTCCTAGGCAAGGGATTGGATCAGAATATTTCTTCTAGGCAAGGGATCAGATCAAATTAATATGGCCATGCATCGCTCGGATTAGCAACACAACTCAATAATGATTGCTCAATAACTCAATGAACAACGCATCAACTTGGGAATCAACTTTGGAAACAAGAAGTAGGCAGCATGGGGGACACATAGGAGGGGTCGCAATCGCCACGTGGCTTGGAGAAGGGATCGCGACCGATCCCTCTATAAGGGTGCGATCGGTCTGGATTTTTGTGGGTTGGTTCATTTTGGCTTGGAGATTCTGATCCGAAATTTGAGCAAGATATTTGCAATTCTTCTCCTATAAATACAACAGGCGTGGCATTCATTCAGGGATCTTTTGGCTTGCTATTCTTCCTCACTCTTTTTTCTTCCTTCATTAATTTTCTAAGTCAAGAACAACTGTACTTGTAATCTTACAGTATAAATAATAAGACTATTGGAGTGGACGTAGTTCAGAGTTTGCCGAACCACTATAAAATCCACATATTCGTTTACCTTTCTGCACTGAATCTGTGATCTGTGAACTTATATTATTCTATGATGATTGGTGTTGCTATCGGATTGGTGGCGCTTTCACATTACGTGAGTGTTGGTGGCCACTTTTTCCATTAGCATTTTGATGCTTTCATTGAGAACGCTAGCACCCACTAATTTAGAGAAGATTTGGATCGACGGTGAGGCAATTAGCAAGGAGACCATTGGCAAAAAGGAGTCATCATAAAGGAAGTCAAGAGGCTTCCTCAGGAGGTAGAGCTAATCAAACCTCCATATACATTACTAGGGATGAGATGGAGACTATGATAGGAGCGATGTAAGAGCAGATGATGAAGAGGCAAGAGGTGGTGATGCATAATTTCCTCAGGCAACTTAGATGAGTTGGAGCATAGAATCATGGATTCGGAGTAGCCGACAATTTGGATCAAGGTGTTGAAGCAGTAGGAATTGCTAGAAATCAGAATGGAGGGCATGGAAATGGAGCAAATAGGCAGGAGAACAGAGTGGAGCAGTCAGGGGCAGTCCCTGGCCAACAGGGAGGGATCGACACCACTCCCCTAGGCCTTGGAGGCATGCCCCAGGGTCTGGTCGGTCAAGGAATTGACAGGCCAACGGTCGATCCTATGGAGTTTTTATGCGAATTGAATTTGGATGCTCATCCTGAGGAATACGTTCCGTGGTTGCCTCACGGAGTCGAGGGGCAAGTTGGAAATGATGATTGGAGGCCACCTTTGGATGGAAGTGCCAGGTTTGCAAAGATGACCGGGCAGGATATGGAAGGAGGATTGGTGAATAGTGATCTGGAGGATATGAATAGGAGTCCATTCACTCCTAATATTAAACATGTTGGGAATCCATCGGATTTCAAATTACCAACATCGAGGGCATATGATAGAAAAAAGGATCCAATTGTTCATCTGATGGGGTATATGAGGCATATGGAAGTGCTAGGTTCATCGGAGGAAGTGATGGAATGGTGTTTCCCTTTGTACTTGGCAGATATAGCTGCACTTTGGTTTCGGCAATTGGAGAACAGTTGTATTATCACTTGGAAAAAGTTAGTAGACAAATTCATGAAGCAATATTAGGTCCACATCACGAGACCCAAGAGCGTGATGATGTTAACAACACTGAATCAGAGGATAGGAGAGCCCTTTCGGAATTTCTTAACAAGATTTAATGCGGCGGTTACTTTGGTGAATCGGCCTAATCCATTGATGGTTTTGATGGAAGCAGTATCTAGAATAGTGGATACCATAGATTTCAAGGTGTCATTGGAAGGAGATCCTCCTAGGGATCTCGGGGAGTTTTATCATGAGGCCGAGAGGTTCCTATGGCAGGAAGATGCTAAGGTCGATAAAGAAGAGGTTAACATAGTAAGAGACGGAAGACCGTTTAGGGAAGGTTCGGATAAAAACAAAGGAAAATGAAAAGTGGATGATGGCTTCAATGGATCGAAGCAGCAAAGGAGAGAACCAAAATTCTCTTCTTATTCGGATTTGCTTGAATCTTTAGAAAGGATTTATCTGGATACTCGAGGACGCCTTCCGTATCGAAGGTCGGTAAGGAGGGAACCCTCCAAACGGGAGCGAATATCAGGAAAATACTGCCTATTCCATGAGTTGGATGGGTATAATACAAACGACTATGCACATTTGAAGGATATAGTTGAGGAACATGTAAGGAATGGTCGGCTACAACTATACGTGAGGACTCGGGCTGCGGCAGTGGAACAAGAGCAACTACCATTTGCCTCAAATGGGAATGGTCTTGGATCGAGCCATCAGCTTGTCATCTCTTAATCGGGATGGCATGGAATAAGTAATAAACTGTGCAATAAAATGGCTAAGTCACTTACATATGTACGGGATCGAGGTCGGTCCCTAGGCATGCTCTGGGATGATGATAAACCATAGTATTCGAATTTATGAAATTTGGTTTTCCTTATTTTTGGTTTACTGGTTTTCTAGTATGAACTCTTAATTTATAATTTGGCAAATGGACTTTGGAATGCTTAAATTTGGTTTAATATAATAAATAACAGTTCACACTTGCCCTGACAAGAGCGATGGGGCAATAACCGCAAGGTACGAGTTCCTTCGCTGGAGAGCGATAAGATGGACTCGTACATGGATTAAGTCCTCGACTGGGGATCGAGGCCGGAGAAGGATACCCCAACAATCACGCTATGTCCCGACTGGAGAGACAGGACTGGAGAAGCAAGAAGTAGGCCGCTTCGTCGAAGAGCGACAAGTTCGGCCTACCATCGTTGTTCCCTTCTCGTTGGAGAGTGAGTGGGGTCCAACAAGGGTCTTGAGAGACCGTGGTCGTCCCGTAGAGACCTTGATTCATACTTATTGGTCATTGTTCCTCCTTTTGCCTAAGAGCGACTAGATGGGGTTCAGCAAGGGTCCGAAGATACCATGATCGGCCTTGGCAGGCCATGGCATCGTATTATGTTCAGGGACACCGAACCGGAGTGCAGGAAGTGATGCCGCTTCGTAGGAGATTGACAGGATCGGCTTACTTGTCATAGTTCCCCCTTCACTAGAGGGTGACAAGATGGGGTCTAGCAAGAGCTCGGAAAGGCTATGATCGGTGCAAAGAGAGTACGAACCAGGCTATTGGTCTGGCGAGACTTTAGAATTGGCTAACGATCTGGAGAGATCAAGGTTTTGGATTTGGCAAATGATCCGGTGGGATCATGAACTTGGTTATCGACTTTGGATCGACATGGACTTGGTTATAGATTTGAATGGTTTCGGAATTGGCTATCAACTCGAAGCAGTCATGGATTTCATTAACAAACTCCTAGGCAGACATGGAACAGCTTATGGCAATTTGGCTTGGCAATGGATCGGATTCTGGATTGGAAAATACGGCTATCAATGGATTCTGGACTACGGACTTATGGAGATTCAAAACACGCCTTCCTAGTGCGAGGCTTGTTTTGTGGGGAAAATGTTATACCGCCTTTTGGCCAAGGCAATATATCATGAATTTGGCCAAACGAATTTCGTGACCATCAAGGGAGAAAGCCCGAAGAGAAGATTATCAGGCTCAGAAATCGGTTATAAAAAAAGGCTATGGATGATGGTCGAGCAAATTCGGATGAATGACACTCTAGAATTGGCTAAGTATAGAATTGACACTTCCCTTAGGCAAGGGATCAGATCAGAATACTTCCCTTAGGCAAGGGATTTGATCGGATTAATTTGGCTTGGATTGGCAGCACAACTCAGTAATGATCGCTCAATAACTCAACGAACAACGCATCAAATCGGGAATCAACTTTGGAAACAAGAAGTAGGCAACATAGGGGACCCATAGGAGGGGTCGCATGCTGCCACATGGCATGGAGAAGGGATCATGGTCGATCTCTGTATAGGGTTGCGATCGGTCTGGATTTTTGTGGGTCAGGTCGTCTTGGCTTGGTGATTCCAAATATGAATTTAAGCGAGATATTTGCACATCTTCTCTTATAGATACAGTAGGCTTGGCATTCATTCGTGCATCTTTTGGCTAGCTATTCTTTATCACTCTTTTCCCTTCCTTCATTAATTTCCTAAGGCAAGAACAACTGTACTTGTAATCTTACAGTATAAATAATAAGATTATTGGAGTGAACATGGGGCGGAGTTTTTGAACCACTATAAAATCCACACGTTCATTTCCTTTTCTACACTGAATTTGTGATCTGTGAACTTATATTATTCTCTGATTGGTATTATTATTGGATTGGTGGCGCTTTCACATTACTTAGGTGTTGCTGGCTATTTTTGCCATCAACCTTCGCTAAACTGAAACCCAAGTCCACTAAAATACGAATCATTGGTTTGGTATCCTACAAAAAGGAAAATATATCAAAGGACTAATGGTAATAACTCACAGTGGAAAAAAGAGAATATAGTCGAGCTATATACTTACTGACCAAAAATGGACATCTCAAATGTCAAGGGCCTCAACCAGACAACAACTCCAAATCAACACCAGTAACTGCCATTCTAAATCTTGTGGGTTGTAATGAGGAGGGGTTTAGAATAATGTTCTAGTGACTGGTAAATTATACACCTTTTATATAACACTAGCTTATGTCGATTGTTCACTATTTCATGTGATGTTAGATTTTATTATTAGTCGATGCGACTCCATTGCTACGTACGAACCGTATCCATCTACACCCTGTAGGTCTATGTTAATACACACACACACACACCTAAGTCCACTAATGGACCTAGATACTATCCCCACTAGTATCAATCGCTTAGCACCTCGTAAAGATCCATTGTCATCATACCACCGAGGGAAATCTTGTCATGCGCACCGACGACCTCCAATCCACGACCTTCAGTCCATAAGAAATGCTTTGGGGATTTTCATCATGTATGCCAGCCTTTTTCGTACCTTTTTCTGCTTCTTATCATGGATTTTAGGCTCCACGCACCACTATCCCATGTATGTTTTAAAAGGGCCTTTGTGTGAGTTAACTAGCCTTTCTCTATCAAACAAACTAACAAACAACTGTCGCGTTACATAACCCAACTGAACCAATCCTGTTAGGCGAAAGAGATCGGTTAGGTGTAACTCTGTCCTTCCCATTGACCGCAAGAGATAGATGCCGAGCTAGAGAAATATGCAACTCCTACCTTAGTTTATGGTACCCAAGTATGCCAGCCTTTTATGTACACTTGCATCAACTCATTTTGGAACTTAGACACACCATACTTTCTATGCCATGTTGCATAAGTCCAAACTCACTCACCGTCCATTTAGATTCTCCGGTGCAATCAAGGCAATACCCCCACTTAAAAACTTAAAACCTTCGAAGCAAACCTAATTTGACCGTGCACTCAAGAAAATTATAACAGGAAATTTATAATCAAGTATAACATCCCAATTTTTGACAACATTATTCAGGAAATTTAATTAGATAAATTAAATAAAATAATGATAATAAGAGGATTGAGATTTGAATAAATTATATATATGGGGCCGTGCTTAATAATAAAATAAATGGGCTTAAATTGGTTTATAAGCTAATTTACACATGGGCATATAAGTAAATAGCCACTTCATTAGACACGGCTATACTCCTTTATAATTGCCAATTCACATTTCATTTCTCATTTTCACAAACGCAAATCATAAACTAAAAATAGAGCCGGCCATTAACAAGGAGGAGAAGAGGAAGAATTCAATATAAAGCTAGGAAGGATTAATCAACAACAAATCTCAAATTCCTTATCATATCTAAGGTGAATAAAAAATACCATCTCTATTTTATTCTATGATTATATGTTTTATATTCATTTTCATGATGATATGGATGATGATATGCTTGAAGTATATTATGTTTGATTTATCTTAATTCATTTACATATATAATTGTACGGTTTTAGGGAAAAACCAAGAGTTTATGAATTTAGAATGCCGTGGAAAATTGTTATGTTAAGTAAAACATGATTTTAGAGATGGGTTTTAATTTTTAGAATTTTTCCAAGCTATGGAAAATTTATTATGAATTTCTAAAGGAAAATATGATATAATTGGGTTTAAAATTTATGTCGAGAATTTCAGGAAGAAATGGGGTCTGGAATTTTAATATGTTTGATTACATGATGGAATTGAATTTTTGGTGATTTTTGGGATTTTTCCCAAGTGATTTACTAAGGATAATAAATTATTTTAAAAGAGGGACTTTTCTGCAAATTTTGGTTTTTTTAAATGGAAGGGCTCGAATGTTATATTTCTTTGATTTAGATCTGATGAAAATGCGGTAGTTTTAAATATAAAGTATTTGAAAAGTTTTTATGGAAACCAATTAAAAGTTTAAAAATAGGCAAGTTGTTATAAAGCAATTACCAAAAGAAGCTAAATTTCAACCTTTAACTTAGAAAAGTTAGTTCCGCCTCAAATAGCAGCACCTTTCGACTCCATTGACTCTGCCTCATCTCAGGCAAAACCATCCCAGTCGAAACCCACACACTCAAAACCAATACATAAGGTATCACTTAGATGCTACGTAGTGGATTGGAGGAAAGGCGAAAGCCATGGTGTCGAAAGGAATGCCTCTGATAGGGTCGAAACCCTATTTTGTTTTCAAAAGATAAGATCGTGCCTTGTTTTACTAAAAGCCTTCGACATAGTCGAGACGTATGCTTTCGAAAGGGTTTTTATTAATAGAAATCGAAGAAGGTTGCCATACTATATAAAAAGTGTTGGCTTTCGAAGGGGTACCTTTCTCCTTAAATAAGAGCTTTCGAAAGGATTGGTTTCGACCAAGTCGAAAGGATTGGTTCTACTAAGCAGCGTGGTCTCACTGGATATCTAAATGGTTTGAGATGGTAAACTATTATTCATACCAGGCCTTATGTCTGACTCGAAGTTTTTGTTTTCCCCTTAAACTCTCGGGTACCCAATTGATTTTGAGTCGGTTGAGAGTTAAGGTGTCCAATTGTTCTTTTAGACGAATAAATCTTGCAAAGACGTGCAGGAGGCAAGCTTGTTATTAGAGTTCTTTATTTCCACTATGTGTTTTGATTGTAAAGGCAAATTTGTTTTATTTCCTTATTATATACTCTGATCATCCAAGGGGGCATCTTCATATGTCGCTCTTTGGCGTATTTTGTATTAATTGTATTTTATCCGAACGTGGTCTGCGTACTGGGATTATGTAATCAATTTGAAATATTTTGAAATGGAATGTGGAATTTTTTTCATTTAAATTTTTTTCCATATTCTTTTGTTTTTGTTTATCAATGTATCTAATATTGCCGTATTTGGTCACCGAGGATTAATAACCATGGATGACTGCAGCATCCATAGCCGTTAGTTTTGGGCCTTCATGTAGAGGGATGTTACAAGTTGGTATCAGAGCATAGGTTTATGAAACTTTAAATTAAACTTAAACCGAAAAGATTTTTCAAACATAATCCAATGAATCAGACAACATGATTGGGGTTTGAGTTAATGTTATAGTAACGTACCTGTATTTGATATATAGTATATACATAAGTACATGTTCCCCGCTCTCTTAGACCGTTCTTCTTTATCTTACTAAGACTCGTATGCAGATCTACGAGAAAGGAGATATGGAAGCAGGAAACGGAAGTGGAAAACTCGATGGAGGAAGCACCACAACTAATGGAAATGCTCGACCCACTACCAGGAGGAACTTGGGTCGACCGGCTAATGCTAATAATCAAAATGCTGATGCCAATGTGGGTGATAGAAATCCACTAGTGGATATTGGGGCAATGTATCTGTTCTTCATTGGTTTGATGCAAGCAGGAGCTGCTGCCGGTTTTGTTGGGAATGTAGGAGGAGCTAATCCTGTGGCTCCAATTGGGAATAATTATGCCTTGCTGAGTAGAGACTACACCAGTTTGGGTGGGAAGCCATTCTTGGGAAGAGAGAGTGCCATAGAGGTTGAGATTTGGCTATTTCACTACGAGCGTATATTTACTGATTTGGGTTTAAATGATGGGCAAAAGAGAAGGTTGGCCTCTGGACAGTTGCAGGGGTCAGTGCTACACTGGTGGAATAGTGTTACTACCGGAGTTCTGAAAGAGCAATTGACTTGGACTGATTTTAAAAGGAGATTTGAACAGAAGTTTGTATCTGAGTTTGCTAAGTTTAAGCCGATAAGGAAGTTTATGGATTTAGTTCAGGGGAGATGTCAGTAGTTGAGTATGCTACTAAGTTTGAAGAGCTGTCTCGGTATGGATACGCTACTATAGATACTGACATCGGAAAAAATGAGAGATTCATTTGGGGATTGAGGCCCGAGCTTGCTAGAATGACCATGACACAAGTCCACGATCCTTGTAATGTGGTGGTGGAGATGGCCATTCGCCATGAGGAGTTACTTGATGATTTTGCTATGGAGAAACCGGTGCATCGCATTTGACTATGATGGAAGGTACGCTTTTGACAGGGTATTCCAGTTAGAGTACTTTTTGATACCGGTGCATCGCATTCATTTATAACTTAGTGTTTAATTGATAAGTTATGCTTAGAACCCACCTACCTTATTACTTCCTTAAGAGTTGCGAATCCAATAGGAGGGTATACAATTCTAGGGTTGAAATGTGACCAGTTAGAGCTTGACTTATTAGGTCATAAGTTTGCATCCAGTTTGCATGTTATTGATTTTGTAGATTTCGGAATCATTTTGGGTATGGATTGTTTGGGTAGGTACGAGGCTAGAATATTTTGCCAGGATAGGGAGATATCACTGAGACACCCTGATAGTCATAACCGAGTAATAATCTCAGTGGAGAATTCAGACCGAAGTGTTAGTACTTTGCTTAATGCTATGGAGATAGGAGATGAGTTAAGTCAGGTTCAGGTAGCAAGAGAATTTGCAGATGTCTTTGAGCTAGTCACAGGACTACCACCGTAACGAGCTATTGAGTTTAGAATAGATCTTGTGCCCGGAACCGAACCTGTGAGTAGACCACCTAGCAGGATTACACCAACTGAGATGAAGGAATTGAAGGTGCGGCTAGTGGATCTAGAAGGGAGGAATTTTATTAGAACAAGCAGTTCACCTTGGGGATCGGCCGCGGTGTTCGTGAAGAAACCAGATGGGTCATTGAGGATGTGTATCGACTATCGTAAGTTGAACGAGAGGACAATTAAGAATAAGTATCCTTTGCCAAAAATAGATGATCTATTTGATTAGTTGAATGGAGCCAGATTGTTTTCCCAGTTGGATTTGGCGACAAGTTTCCATCAGTTAAGAGTGGCAGATGATAGTATTCCTTTGACAGCATTTCGAACTAGACATGGTTCTTATGAGTGGTTGGTGATGCCATTTGGATTAACAAATGCACCTACTTTCTTCGTGGATTTGATGAACCGATTTTTTCGAGAGTACTTGGATAGGTTTTTTGCTAGTGTTTATAGTTGACATTCTAGTCTACTCTAAGGATGAGAGAGAGCACGGAGTCCATCTTAGAGTGGTGCTCGAGATGCTGAGGTAGAATCAGCTGAAGGCGAAGTTTTCCAAGTGTCATTTTGGAAGAAAGAGGTTAAGTTTCTTGGTCACGTGGTTTCAGAGAAAGGATTGTCAGTTGATCTAGATAAGATCGAAGCTGTTAATAATTGGAAGAGCCCAGAGACGGTGACTGAGATCAAAAGTTTTCTTGGACTTGCTGGCTAGTACTGGAGATACATTAAGGATTTCTCGTGGATAGCAGCACCTTTACCTAAGTTAATCATGAAGGAGGTGAAGTTTGTTTGGTCCGGCAAATTTGAGGAAGCATTCCTTAAGTAAAAGCATTTGTTGACCAATGCATCAGTGTTAGTGGTTCCAGATGGAAACCAAGAGCTGGTTGTATATACTGATGCATGCGGAACTGGATTAGGAGAAGTATTGATGCAGAATTGTAAAGTCATTGCCTATGCTTCACGACAGCTTAGACCGCATGAAGTTAGATATGCCACTCATGATTTGGAGTTGGAAGTAGTGATCTTCGCACTAAAGATATGGAGACATTATCTCTTAGGGGAGAGGTTTGAGCTTTATACCGACCATAAGTTTTTACGGTATTTATTCTCTCAAATGGAGTTGAATATGAGACAGCAAAGGTGGCTGGAGTTTTTGGCTGCTTATGATTTTGGTATAGAGTATACGCCAGGGAAAGGTAATAAGATAGTAGATGGTCTTAGTAGAAAGCATCAGAATGTGGTGTTAGCTATGTTGATGGAGTGGAAGGATTTAGAAGCTTTAGCCAGTTGTGGTGTGTAGTTAAGGTCGACTGCTGGTCCTAGTCAGAGTACCCTCGGGTTGTCTTGTTTAGAAGTTCGACCAGTATTGATTGAGAGAATCTCTTCTAAGCAGAAAGAGGATCCAGTCTTAGCCGAAAAGTTTAGAAAACTTAAGGTTAGAAATGAGATCGATGATCTAAAGGATTTTAGCCTTGACTATAAAGGATGGTTGAGAAAGAAGGTACGGTTGTGTGTTCCGAATGTGGAAGACTTGAGGAACGAAGTTCTTGGAGAATGTCATCGGTCCAAGTTTACGATTCATCCTGGAGGAATCAAGATATATCAGGATATGAAGAGGAGCTTCTATTGGTTAGACAGTGTACAAACTGTCAACAAGTGAAAGCTGAACATTAGAAACCGAGTGGGTTACTTCAGCCTTTAGAGATTCCAGTTTGGAAATGTGATTTGATATGTATGGATTTTATAGATGGGTTGCCAAGTTCAAATAGAGGCAATGAAGGTATATGGGATATACGTACAGATTGACCAAGAGTGCCAATTTCATTCCAGTTAAGTCAACCGGGACGACACCTGTTTTAGCTAAGTTGTTCATGAAGAACATAGTTAGACTGCATGGAGTTCCTAGTAGTATAATTAGTGAAAGAGATGCCTTGTTCACTAGTGAGTTCTGGAAGAGTCTACAGGAAGTATTGGGTACCAAGCTTAATATGAGTACTGCATATCACTTTCAGACAGACGAGCAGACGGAGAGAGTCAACAAGGTACTCAAGGATCTATTGAGAGCTTGTGTATTAGACTTTGGTGGATCTAGGGAGGATCGCCTACATTTGGTTGAGTTTTCCTATAATAATAGTTATCAGACTAGTATAGGAATGACGCCGTTTGAAGCTTTGTATGGGAGACCATGCAAATCACCAGCATGTTGGTTGGAGACTGAAGACGGATTAGTCTTAGGTCTAGATTTGGTTAGAGAGGCATCAGAAAAGATTGAGTTAATCCGAGGAAGGATGAAGGAAGCTCAGTCTAGACAGAAGAGTTATGTAGATGATAAGAGGCGTAAGGACGTAGAATTCTCAGTTGAAGATAAGGTTTTCATTAAGATATCACCTATGAAGGGTGTAGTACGATTTGGAAAGTTAGGGAAGTTGGGACCGAGATATATAGGTCCATTTCAGATTATAGAGAGGATTGGAAAGCTCGTATACAGAGTAGAGTTGCCGAGCAGAATGGTAGGTGTCCATAATGTATTTCATGTGTCTCATCTTCGTAAGTATGTGCATGACCTAGAGACTACAGTTCCTCCGACAGGGTTGGAAGACTTGGTAGTAGAACCGAATTTGACTATTGTTAGACAACCAGTTTGGGTTGTAGCGAGAGATGAGAAAAGACTGAGGAACAAGACAGTCAGGTTGGTGAAAGTTCAGTGGAGGGACAACGAGAATGATTGTACTTGGGAGACAGAAAACAGGATTAGAGACACTTATCCTGGTTTGCTTTGAGGGTACACCTATATTAAATTTGTATGGAAAATTGCTAGTCGAATAGGCTAGTATGGTTGTTAGGAGTTGTTACAAATGATAGCTATGCTTACTATTACTCCTTATCGAATTTCGAGGATGAAATTCTTTAAGGAGGGAGCCTGTAACATCCCTACTTTTGACAACATTATTCAGGAAATTTAATTAGATAAATAAAATAAAATAATGATAATAAGAGGATTGAGATTTGAATAAATTATATATATGGGGCCGTGCTTAATAATAAAATAAATGGGCTTAAATTGGTTTATAAGCTAATTTACACATGGGCATATTAGTAAATAGCTAATTCATTATACACGGCTATACTCCTTTGTAATTTCCCATTCACGTTTCATTTCTCATATTTACAAACGCAAATCATAAACCTAAAATAGAGCCGGCCACTAACATGGAGGAGAAGAGGAAGAATTCAATCTAATGCCAGGAAGGATTAATCAACAACAAATCTCAAATTCCTTATCATATCTAAGGTGAATAATAAATACCATCTCTATTTTATTCTATGATTATATTTTTTGGATTTATGATTAAATTCGTTTTTATGATGATATGGATGATGATATGCTTGAACAATATTATGTATGATTTATTTTAATTCATTTACATATGAAATTGTATGGTTTTAGGGAAAAACTGAGAGTTTATGATTTTAGAATGCCATGGAAAAATTTTATGTTAAGTAAAACATGATTTTGGAGATGATTTTTAATTTTTAGAATTTTTCCAAGCTATGGAAAATTTATTATGAATTTCTAAAGGAAAATATGATATAATTGGGTTTAAAATTTATTTCGAGAATTTCAGGAAGAAATGGGGTCTGGAATTTTAATATGTTTGATTACATGATTGAATTGAATTTTGGTGATTTTTGGGATTTTTCCCAATTGATTTACTAAGGAAAATAAATTATTTTAAAAGAGGGACTTTTCTGCAAATGTTGGCTTTGTTAAATGGAAGGGCTCGAACGTTATATTTCTTTGATTTAGATCTGATGAATATGTGGTAGTTTTAAATGTAAAGTATTTGAAAAAATTTTATGGCAACCAATCAAAAGTTTACAAATAGGCAAGTTTTTATAAAGCAATTACTAAAAGAAGCTAAATTTCAGCCTTTAACTTAGAAAAGTTAGTTCCGCCTCAAATAGCAGCACCTTTCGACTCCATTGACTCCGCCTCATCTCAGGCGAAACCATCCCAGTCGAAACCCACACAGTCGAAACTAATACATAAGTTATCACTTAAATGGCAAGTAGTGGATTGTAGGAAAGGCGAAAGCCATGGTGTCGAAAGGAATGCCTTCGATGGGGTCGAAACCCTATTTTGTTTTCAAAAAATAAGATCTTGCCTTGTTTTTCTAAAAGATTTCGACATAGTCGAGACGTACACTTGCAAAAGGGTTTGTATAAATAGCATTCAAAGAAGGTCGCCATACTATGTAAAAAGTGTTAGCTTAAGAAGGGGTACCTTTCTCCTTAAATAAGAGCTTTCGAAAGGATTGGTTTCGACCAAGTCGAAACCCAACCGCTAATCTTCCTTTCGACTGTATTGAAGCCATCAGTGCATTCGAAGGGTTATCTTTGTTTAACCTAAGCTAAGCTACTTCCAAAATGCTTTCGAAAGAGGTTGAGGGTAACGAAGGCAATGGGGTCGGAAGGGGGTTTTGACTCTATCCTTCGAAGATTTAATTTAAAGGTTGTTGCTTTCGACTAGATGGTTCCGACACCATCAACTTTTCCCCGAATAATTTTATAAGGGTTTCGAAAGATATACTTTCGTATATAACCACTTTGACCCAAATGATGTTTTTAAAGAAAAAACCCAATGCTTTCAAAAGGGGTACTTTCACTTTTTTTGAAGCTATGTTTTAAAGGATACCATCGAAAAGTATTTTTGTTTTGAAAAGAGTTTTTCTTTGCTTTCGAAGGAGGTTATCCATAGGTTTCGAAAGAGATGTTTTAAGATTCTCAAAACATATAACCCAATCTCAATTTAAAGGAAAAACCATGACATAAGTAAATAAAGAGTTTTGAAAATGAAGTTTTGAAGAAGCTTTCCTTGATTTATAGGTTAATGGGTTTAACCAGGATTTATATAAGAATGATTTCAAGGATATTAAACTATAGGTGTTGGTATTATTTTACTGTTATGATTACTTCTTCATATATTTATTCACATTGCAATTAACCGATAATGGTACTTTGGGGAAGGGCGGAATAACCAGTTAGGTTGACTCAGTAGTAAATATAATTTAAGAAATATTGAAATCTTAATTAAAGATATTGGCAGGGGCCAATATGTTTAAAGTAAGCCCATGAAAACTGTATATAACCAAAGATATTGGTAGGGGCCAATAGGTTTATAGTTAGCCCATGAAGACTATATCCAGATTGAGATATTGATAGATAGTCAATAGGTTCCTAGTTAGCCCATGAAAACTAGGATAAGAGAAAAATATTGGAGTTACCGATAGGTTCTTGGTGATCCCATGAAAACTATGAAATCGGACAGATAGTCCATAAACATTTAACAGGTTAATTGTAACCCTAGAAACTAAAATAGAGACAGGTAGTCAAAATAAATGGGAATGGTAATCCTGATTTGATCTACTTGTTTTGCATATCATCACAATATTTTGAAATACTACGTTTTTAACCATTATGGATGCAGGAGCACGGTATATGGTTTTATAAATTTTTCAGGATACTAGTGAGGGGAAAACCTGTTCCGCTAAGTGGCGTGGTCTCACTGGATATTTAAATGGTTTGAGATGGTAGGCTATTATTCATACCAGGCTTTATGTCTAACTCGAAGTTTTTGTTTTCCCCTTAAACTCTCAAGTACTCAATTGATTTTGAGTAGGTTGAGAGTTAAGGTTTCCAGGTGTTCTTTTAGACAAATAAAGCTTTCAAAGCGTGCAGGAGGCAAGCTTTTTATTAGAGTTCTTTTATTTCCACTGTTTGTTTTGATTGTAAAGGCAAATTTGTTTTATTGCCTTATTATATACTCTGATCATCCAGGGGGCATCTTTATATGTCGCTCTTGGCGTATTTTGTATCAATTATATGTTATCTGAACGTGGTTTGCGTACTGGGGTTATGTAATCAATTTGGAATATTTTGAAATGGAATGTCTAATTTGTTATCGTTTAATTTTTTTTCATATTCTTGTGTTTCTGTGTATTAATGTATCTAATATCTCCGTATTTGGTCGTCGATGATTAATAACTATGGTTGGATATGTTTTTAGCATTCCAACCTAGTCTAAATACCTTCAAACATTGGTCCATTATTATAACATACAATTTATATTTATTCACACCCGCCATAAATGCATAATTGAGGCTACTTATATACATATTTCAGACTTATGTGTACTTATTCTTCTTTAATTTTCTTTGTAGCCTCAACATCTTTTATGTTCGAATTTCACTCTTCAGTCGTACTATGCATTTATCTTTTATTTCATTAATTTTATTTACCGCTTCTCAAATTAAGACATCAATATCGTGGCTACAACATTCATTAGTTCGGCCTTTTATTTCTATTCCAATTCTTATTTCTTTTTCTTGCCTATAATTCCAACTTACTTTTTCATTAGTTTCCAATTTATTAACCTTTAAGCTACATTCTTATTTCAATATTCCACTTTTGGAGTTTACTATATTTTAATAAATTGGAATCAAACTTTAACAATTTTACCGTTATACTTCAAATTTCCATATCTTATCCTAAAGAGGTGGTTTGTGTGATGTTTGTAATTACAAGAAATACTCTTTAATTTATTGAAATAGACAGTATAAATACAGTAATCATCTCTATTTTATACATCTCTTTCTTTTTATAAATATATATTGTTTACTTGTCATCTCAAACATCACACCTTTGTTAAATTTGAATTTGATAATATATGGAAATCCACTTCAAATAACATACATTCCAATAAGTTAAAATATCACTAAAATTCCAAAAGTCTGGTTAGCTTTATTTTCAATCTCATTCATCAACATCAAATAAAATGGAATCTCAATTCATTATGTTTTCAATTAATAAATACGACGTAAAACTGGTAATCAAAATCATTTTGTAACTACTGAATTAATTCAAACCATTACGTAATTACAGAAATAAAACTAATCATTACGTAATTGCAGAATTAAAACTAATCATTATGCTTATGTAATTATCACTATAAATTTATATGCAAGTCTACAGTCTTCAATATTTAATATATATGGATTCATTTGGAATTAAATTATCAACTGGCGCATATAGGAATAGATCTGCAATGATATAATCTAGTATTATGTAAAAACATATAATATTCCCACTCACCTTTAATTAGCACTCCCAAATCTATAGATTTAATCCATATCTAACCCTATTATATGTATTCTCCACTTTTTGACTCCCTATTTAGTTCCACAGACAATATTTTATATGGATCTATTAGAGATTGGATTGGAGAGATGTAACGACCCCAGATTTTAATTAAATTTAAATTGATAATTAATTGAATTTTTGAATAAAAATTGTGAAATTAATTGATAAATTGATTCGAGTTTCCCCGAATCCAAATGAAAATATATTTAATCATTTTGAATTTAGAAATTGTGAAAATAAAATTATATATATAAGAGAAATTATAAAATATAAAGTAAACATTAGCTAAATTTAAACAACATATTAAATATAGAAATTTATTTATATTATAAAGCAATATTACAAAAACAAAAGAAAAGGAAAATAAAATACATTCAAGAAAGTAAACAAATTGTATAGTGAAGCTTGCAAAGGAAGTCACCAGATTTATACTCATACATGTACAACCGAAATAAGAAAGGACAAAACAAAGGATAAGTATGTTGTACATGATAATTAATGCAAATGTCTCTAGTACACTACCTTATATCTTACCAGCCACCATAAAGAAATATCTCTGATTTTTTTTGTACAAACAAAATAATACCACCCTGTGCAAAACATATACATATATACTCATCAGCCTTCATCATTTCATTTCGTCCATCAAAGCTGAGAAAAAATTTGTAGTAAACAACATCTCAAACTTAAACAAACTCAACTGAAACAAAAATACAATCAATTCAAATAAAAAATTCAAGAGGATTAAAGATAAAAAGCTTCAGCTAGTAGCCTGTTTCAACATGACAGAAGGCTCTGTCACTTTACTAAAACACTGTGAGTAAACTAAACCCCTTTAAAACTAAAATATGGTTATATATCTTGATAAATATTGTGTAGTTACATTGTAAATGTGGATGTATTTTGTTGAATTTGGTGATGACTGGGTGTGCATGTCTGGGTATATACATTTAAAAGCTCTGTTATGTTCTACAGGCTTGAGAATTTATTTTAAAAATTCATATCTTCCAATTCATACAAATTCGAGCTATGATTACTGAAGAAAAGATGATTGAAACAGTATAACGTCAATGTTAAGAAGAAATCCAAGTTTTTATATTGTGTATTTATTTCAAGAATGAGAAATAATAGTAGGAAATCAAAATAAGTCCAAATTCATACATCTAGGTTTCAAGTTCTGATCGTATGAATGAATTCGTATTGCAAAACAACGATTTTTGAAAATCATTTCGTAATTTTTAAGCCTATATTTGAAGAGGGGTTTCGAGTTGATCAGAATTGGGATTTTATTCGATTTCTGGTGATCAGCGAAGTGGTAGGTCTCGGGATCTTTTCTGAAGCATGCTTGAGGGTGGGGGACCTCGGAAAAAATGATCGGAGAATTTTTCGATCATTATGGTGGCGGCACGATAGCTTTGTAGGGTTTAAGGACTAGGATTGGTCGACGTTGATCCTTGAGTTTGTGCGACGTCGTAGGTGGACCGGAGACGATCGGACCAGGTGAGATCGGAGCATGAGTCAACGACGAGGCTAGGGGCGTGATCGCAAGGCCTCAGGTGATCGGAGGCGATGGCGTGGGGCGGTTTTGTCGATCGAGCTTTGGGTTCCAGTGGTGTCGTATAGCTCCATTTCGATTTCCGGCGTTATTGACGGAGCTGGGTGGTCGTTGGTTTGAGATGATCATCGGGGACTTGCGGGTGATCTCGGCGTTGATCGGAGATGGTGCTGGCGATCGTGCACATGCACGATGTTATTCTGGGTTCGTTCGTTCGAGTTGGGGAAGAAGGGTTGGCCCGGTGTCATTCTCGAGTTTTTGTGTGGGTTGACTCGAAGACGAGTGAGGCGGGGGAAAAATCGAAGTAAAGCTCGGGATTTTTGCAGTTTTGCTCGGGTCTAGGAATTAAGTGTAATATCAGGTTTTATATTTTAAAAACTTGGTCAAGTTTAAACAATTTCTTACCCATTTCTTTTTGAATAATGAATGTTGATTTAAGTCGGGATTTATTAAGATTTTAAAACAAATTATTTTGAATTTAAAAGTGTTTAATATATATGTATATAACTTTATTTTAAAAAGTTTACTTTAAATAAACTTAATATTGAAAATTAAGTGGGTAATTAAGAAATGAAATGCTTTAAAGAATGATTTAACTCAAAAGTTTTAAGTTAATTGGTAATTGAGAATTAATTCCAAAGGTTATTATATAAGATTTAAATGTTAATTAACTAAAGTAATTAAAAAGGGTAATTACTTTATGTAAGCAATTAAGGAACCATAAATAAGCAATTTAAGGTTAATTACTTAGTGTCATAAATTAAGGTGATTAATTAATGTGATTTATCAATAGTAATTAAAGAATAATTAGGGTTAATTAATTGATGATTAAAGTATAATTAATTAATAATTAAGGTTAATTAATTATTAGAGGATAATTAATTTTAAATTAATGGTTAATTAATTTAAGGATAATTAAATTTAAAGGTTAATTAATAAATGAAAGTGATTAAGGGACGATTATTAATTAAGAATTAATAAATCAATCTTTGTAATTAATTAAGGATAATTAATTAAATGGTAATTAATAAATTTATTAATTGAGGCTAATTAATTTATTATTAAAGGGTTAATTAATTAACATAAAATTGTAATTAGTTAATGTTAATTAACCAGGATTAGTGACTAATCTGATTTAATTTAATCAGATAAATAAATTGACCTTACTTATGGATGTTTGGATTTTATTGAATGGTTGAATTGTTTGATACCCCTGATATATGATGCTTTGTGATATATCCTGATGTATGTTGTGATATGTTTCTCTGGGATGAATGCAATTAATCCCCTGTGATGTAATTTATTTTCTATGATATATTTATCTGTGGTCTGTATATGAAAGATAAGCGTTATAGTTTATACCGCTTATCAAATATATTGTTGTATTTGAATCTGTGATGATTGAATGATGTTGCACTACTGTGTGAAACCCCTGGACTACACCATACACACACAAATATGGATTTCACGAGGAAATCGGTTAAGTCACAGATGATTTAAATTTAATGCTTTTGAAATTGAAATTTTAATTTCAATTGATTTTGAAATTGGAAATTGGGGTTTAATATGAAAAGCTTTTGAAAGGAGTTTTAAAGATATTTTGAATATCTTGAATTTTAAATAATTCAATTTGAATTTCAAATGATAAAAGCTTTCATATAAGAAATGAAATTCCAATTTAAGTTAAAGGAATTTCAAGTTTGAATTGAAAAAAATGGTTTTCCAAGTTATGAGTGAATTCTTTTTGAAAGCTATGAATTAAATCTTGATTTAAAGATTTAATGAGTTAATCCAATTGAAATGGAAATCGATTTGGAAATCTATGAATAGATCTTTGTGAAACTGGGTGAACTTTGTGAAATGAATCTTTTTGTGTAAAAGATTAAAATGGTAATTTTTTTAAATCATTCGAAAGGAAAGTTTTGGATAATAAGTCGTGACTTAATTGAAATCTCATTATCCATATGTTTTTAAATATTACGCTCACTATTCGGTTTAGCCTGGAAAGGACTTTGTGTCATATAACCCATTCTGAATAAGCGATACATCGTATATGGATAGCAATTGAAGACCGGTGTTGAAGACCGGGTATTTGTGAAAACGATAGGATAACCTATCGATTGTCTCTGCACTGGGTAGCGCCCGGTATAGAGATTCCCTAAGTGATGGGAAGTTCGATCGGGATTGTGAATACCTGGATTGCAAGGGCTTCTTTGGAAGTGCCTTCGGTTCTGTTCGAACCCGGAACAGACTTGTATGGTTGTATGTCTGACACTACACTTTGAGATATAAAGCTGATTTCTTTCAAATACATTTTTGTTTGGTGGCGGAGAATTTATTCTCTTAGCTTAACACCTTTCTCTGAGACGTACGAGCTCAGAGGTTATGTAGTTGAAGGTTATCAGTGATATACTCCCAATTTGGTAGTGTGGCATGCTGAGTGCTGCTGTGTGCTGATCATTTGTTGATCATTTGTGATCAAAGCATGGCTTTGTGAAAAAGCGTAGCTTTGTGGACGAGACCTCATCGAACCTCACAGACCGGAAATGGTCGAAATAGGAAAGATGCGGCAAGGTTATGAGGGTCGCTCCCTTTAGGTTATGTCATTTCCTTCTAGAAAAAGGTGATATTATGGTATGGAGCCCAGATATTTACCTATGTGGTTGCTCCAATCTCATTTACTGTGTGATTGTTGCTGTGTGATCGAGGCCTCGGATAAAGGTCCCAAAGGACCGGGGGGTGGCATACTCGAGTAGTTGTTACCTAGTGTAAGAGGTAACCCGGCCTTGTGTTGGCAGAGATCCGGGTAGGTTCTAGGGACGTCCATCCAGAGGCGTACCCATTGACAGTAGGAAGTTCCTTAGCCTGACCATTTGTTGGAAATCCAATTTCCAATACGAACCCTGTACGGTTTTAGTTGTAGAACCTGTCATTTACTTATGGTGGTCACCACTGTTTAGATGGTAGCTATAGTAGGCATACAATAATGGTTGTATGTTGGCTAAGATTAATATTATACTTTCGAATGGTTTTCTACACTATGCACTAATAGTAATAATATCGAATGATTTTGCATAGTAAGCATATCTGACTATCATAAGAAGAAATCTTCTCCAATTCTGCGTTTGCATTGTGTGTGTGGCGGGAGGTCTTATGGTAGTTTCATTTTCCAAAAAGCATTGCGGATTTCAATGTTTAAAATTCTTTTGTTGTTTGTTTAAAGATAAACTGTTTTTGTTACTCACACCAGTCCCATGACTGACTCGGAGTTTATTGTTCTCTTCCTAAACTCTGGGTGCCCACAATTTTCCACACGGGCAGTCTAGAGTTGGGTTTTTCAGATAGTCAGGTTTAGTAGATTATCGGGAGCTAGTTCAGTGTTCGGAGTTCACGGATGACTGACGTTGCTTATCTTGGTGCAACGTGATGGTGGTTCGAGCTGATGTTGGAGTTATTGGTCTTATTCTCTTTGTCGGATCACTTGGAGTATCACTTCTATTTTCCGCTGTATCATTATTTATCTCTGATATTCTTGTATCATATTGATATCATTGTTGTATATCATTCTGGATATTGTATTCATTGGAGTTGTATATGATATCATTGTTTTCTTTCTTCCGCTGTGTTGTTATACTTAATGGTGTTATAAGCTCCGGTGAGCCAGATTCGGCGTTTGAATCTACGGCATTTGAGTACAAGTGAAGTACGGGTGCCGATTTTCGAAGGTTGAGTTCAGGATCATCACAAGAGAAGAGATTTGGATTTAGATTTATTAATTAGAACCAAACCTAAAAGTTTACCTTTGATGTAGCAACCTAATTTGAATCTATTTTTATTCCTCTATCCCTTTCTATTCTTCTCCAAACCATATACATGCAATCTTTTCTATTTTTGTGTATTTAGAAACTCTTGAAGAGAAAGGAAAATGGCAGACCTTCTACATTTATTAGACCCATGGTTGCTCCAAATCCCTTTGGGTCGACCTTCCTAGGCCCATGGTCGACCGCCCATGGTTGACTTAGGGAGGGCACAGTCGACCTATGTGGTCCAATTTTTTGAATTATCAACATGCGTTGATTTTTCTGCTGCGTGTAATTGATTCTGAGCATTTGTTTCCGTTTGTTAGTCTTATCAATTCTTAGCCATTTTATAAATCTCTAAAATCGTAATTTGTATGTTAAAAGTTATTAACATCTAATTAGTCCTAATTGATTTTATTACCATAATTATATATATAATTATTTTCAACGCTAAAATTTCAAATGCTAATAACATTTTCATTTGAACTTTGATCGGAAAAGTTTATATATGAAAATTGACCAGAAAATTGCCGCGAATTTAATAATATCAATCTCGTGGTCAAATTCAAACATTTGTAAAAATTTCATTTTTCACGGTCTATTATTTATTAATTAATTTATATTTTAATTAATTAACGTAAAAACGCGGCGGGTTACGTTCTTCCCCCCTTAAAAGAATTTCGTCCCAAAAATTCCGTGAGGATTCGATCACGTAAACCATTGCACAACCATTCTACACTAACAATCACTTAGTGCACAATTAATTTTGCAACAATCTATGTACATGTGCATAGTGCATCACAATACATATGATATGCATGAACAATAATTTCTACTTGACGCCTCCAATATGAATATTTCATTTTAAATCAACTTCTAAATTTTGATGCTAACATCCTAAATATACTGGCAATTCAACATGAGTGCAACTTTTTGAAAAATCAAAATGGTTTTTCACCCAATTTTCCCGCACTCCTATAATAGAAACATAGATCAACTAATTTTCCATCCAATTCTTACCGTCCAAATTCCTAGCACACCATTGCTAACATCCAATTTCAAAGAAATTCAGTTTTCTAAACCTATCTTTTTATGCTTCGAAAGGGTCTAGATGGAAAATTTTATATTTCCACCATTCTCTTACATAACATTTTTCCACTTCACTATGGGATCTAATCCTTTGTCCCCAATCCTTTTTCCTACCTTCACAAGTACAATTTGCATAAGTAACTTTTATTTTTGAAGTCCAATAACATTAATGTTTCAAAAACCATCCTTCTAATTTTCCATTCATCGACAAGGTATCATAGAAAACCTTTCATAGACAAAACATCTTTCTTGTCGATCACCATATCCATTTTACTACATATATAGCTATGTAGTAAAATCCACACTAATCAACTTACTTAATATTCTCCAATGTCAACATGAGGTATTTTTAAATTTCTACAACTCAAAATCTTTAGCTTTAAAAATCTTTCCAAAGATATGTGTATTTTTTTTCAAAGTCATATTACTTATAATGAAAACTTTTCATAAATAAATTTTACATAAAATTTTATTTTTCAAATTATATGCATAATTAAATTTTATAAATAATTTCTAGCATTTCTAACATCAGGATTTAGTCAACCATCCATCGTCCATAACGAACACCACTTAACTACGCGTTAAATTTCTAAGTTCTCAAAAACTTTTCTTTCTTAATAATATCAACCAGCAAACATGTTGAATTTTAAATTTCAGTCTTCGAGGAATAGAAACTTGATCCATGGCTCACCTCTCCGTAATCCTATCCTCTCTCTTCTGAAATTTATCATCTGAAGAATTGATTTTCGAAACTTACATTTTCATTTTACTTCTATTTAGTGGTTAGTTAAATAAATCTTCTTAATTTTTTACTTAACTTTCAGTTTAAACTATTTTCTTTTCCCTTGTATTAGTTAAGTGCTTTCATGAAATCTCCTTTTTATTGTTTTCTCAAATCATTGCGATCTACCTAGAAAACATATAAAATGAACATTTCCCTAAACATACGCAATTCATTGCAACAACTAATGCTTATAACCCACGAAAAGAAAAACTAACACCGGAAGAAAACACAATACCACTAACTACTACCACAATTAGAATGGACCTTCCTAATAGGCCAGCCCTTAGCAAAAAATCTTCAAATCTTGTCCTTCCTTTATTACTTACAATGAATAAGGTCCATTCATATCTTCCATTTCATACCCAATTATGGAATAACCATGTCTCCTCTCACTACAGTGAATAACAAATACAATCTATGCAGTCCTTATATTAAATAGAAACTAAGCTTGGGGAAATAATCTTTCTCATTTTCTCTTTTACTTCCCCAACTTAAGTCTACCAATATCTTCCATATGTGTTTACCATCTCATTACCGTTTGTTACTATTTTCTCTTAATCATATTCTTTTGATAGTATTCTCAATCTTTGGTATTTCCTTTATTCATAAGCCTCATACAAGCATATTCCAAAACTTACAGAAGTGCCCATTAATATCATCTTTATGGGTTACACACATATCAACATAATATTTCTAGGCTTTTTCTAGTGTCCTCACAATCTACGGGGATTCCTTGTTACTTTTCCAAAAGTAGTCATCGCTATCTCCTTCATAACCTTATTCTTTTTCCCTGTCTCACCTAGACATTAATTCGTATCTACTACATATTAAAAATCTTGGTTTGATCTTTATCATTTTTCTTCAAAAATTAAAACTTCAAAAAATATTTGAAATCCCTAATCCTAAAACTATTGTCTTTAAAAGTGTTACATAGAAACATTTATTAAATTCAAAAATACTTAGTGTTTTTAACTCTTTTCAAAACTTACATTTTAAGATTTTTGAATTTGACTTTTCCCTAAACTTAAAAGGGAGCGTTAACAATTCTGAGTTTAAAGTCAAATCAGCATTTTCTTTTAAAGACTTTTATTTCATAAAAATCTAGGATTTTAATTTAGCCATTTATAAATTTCTTCTTTCAAAAACTTATTCATTTCAGCAAACCATTTCTTCCAAAAATACTTTACATGTTTCTAAAACACCTTTCATAAATTTTTAAATTATAAAAATTGAAGTAGATATGAACAACTCTCAACCTACCAATTCCTTTACATTTCCTACTCTCTCAAACATCCAATATTAGGTAGAGTCTTAATTATCATAAAAGGAGGACCTATAAAGAATACCTAAATGAAATGTGCATAATAATGGAAAATGTGTATTTTCCTTTGTTAAGCTTCTCTAATTAGATTACCAGCATTATTTTTAATAAAATTTACTAACACTATTTCAAATCGTTATATTTTTTATTTTACTTAAGGATCCAATATTTTAATGCATTAGAACTACTTCTCCCTCAAAGGGAATTGTTAATGCTATAATTCTCTATGAATCACTTAAAAGAGGGTTCGTGTTTTATATGAAACTAGTGTGAACCCGTGCTTCGCACACGAGTATGGAAAAAATATAATTGCTGTAATTAGAAAATTAAATTATTTTGATAAATAATTAGAATATAATATTACTAAAAGTACTTAGAAACATTACTACAATATCAAATATAAGTTTTAAAATTAGTACATAATTGTTATTGATATAACGTAGTAATAGGACTGAATGTTTTCAAATATATATGCCGGTAAAAAACAAAGGGAGAAGAAACAGAAGTTTGTACACCTAGTACTATGAAATCACCTTTTGATATCAATGTTTGAGGATTAGTCGTAAAAAGAGTATAACGTAATTAGAAGGAGCACACAATTTCGTTAACGAAAGCCCTTAAAGTAGAGGTCATATAGATGTATACTGCTGAGTGAAATTACGAAACTAACTTAAATAAAGTTGGACTGCACCAAAATTAAAAATAAGACCTCATAAGCTTGTCTTTGGGTTTTATTATAAGATGACCAAGATAATAATATAGTAATTTGACATAACTAATTACTAAATCCTAAACTTTACTTAAAAGAAAAATGTTTGTTAGTTATTGCCTGATATACAAATGATGCATGTTTAATTCCAAGTGTTATAACATCATATACTCATCAAATGTTTAAGTTATTTTAGAAAAAGAGAAAAGGAACAACTCTAAGCTAACTTTATGGTTGGTCAGAACTCGGTAGGAAAACTGAGATAAAGCAAAGGATTGAAGTCAAAAGCAGTTTTTTTTTGCAGGTAACCTAAAAACTACCAACTTCCAACTATCATATACCATATAAAAGTATGTAAATTCGGAAGGTATTATGCAAAATGCGACAAACAGACCACATCAATATGGTACATAAAACATTGTTTTACTGTTTATTTTTGATAGATGTAAGATGGGAAAAAGATGAAATACAACATTTATCATTGTGCCTTCAGGTGAATGCTAACGGCAGGCTTCATTTGGTCCATATTTTCATTGCTTGTCCAAAAATAATGAGGAACCTGGTAAAATAATGTATGTTTGTAAGCATCTAATTGAATAAATTAAGTATGATGCTCACAATGATGTGGAAAAATCATGAAAGCAATATACTGTGCATTAATTGTAAGAAACTAAATGTAGCCCCAAATAAAGTGTTGAAATGATTAAATTTATACCTTCAGGTGAGCACTATATGTGTTTAATTCTGGAGCATCAAAGTTACATAAACACCTTGTTGAACTTTAGGACTGACCTTAAACACAAAAACGAAAGTAAACAGACATTGAAAAAACTAAATATTGTTGGACAATTGCCACCAAAAAATAGCTTTTTCTCTGAAGTGTGAAATTTTTCCAAAATGAACAAAAAAATTGATTTAAGGTCACAACAAATTGGTTTTGGCCTTGCTTGATTTTGGCTGCAAGTGATTTACATTTTGGAGATGTTGTGTATTTGAGCGAGAAAGTAATTAGAGGCAGCATCATGCAGTAGAGTAATAATGTTAAGGACAAATGCAAGTTGTATATTAGTTAGTCGCCTTGCTAATATGTCTATTTGTATTTAAAATTGGTCAGTTGGACATACTTTAAACGTGATGGCTGCAGATTTGGGTCGTTAAATAATGGTCCGCTATTGAACTTATGTGGGTTTAGCACGCCGAGTAAATCTTTGGTAGTAATGTATATATTATATACCTCCTGTGGATTTGTTAACGCGAATGGTTACCAGTATTAATTTACGTGTGTATATATATACATATATATATACCTATATATAGGTTTCAGAAGTTAATATATTTGTTTTAGATGATGAATTTTTGTACCTTGTTGAAGTGGTTGCACGGTTGTTGGAAAGATTTGATAGAATTAATGTCCCCATATACATAAAATTGTTTGAAGTTATAATATTTGTTAAGAACAATGAGTTATCTAGTACTGATATAGATTGAGGGTAGCACGTTTACCCGATCACCAAAGAAAACTAATATTGAGTTGGTATAGTTCATTTCTATTTATCATCTTAATATACCATTGTGATATATGTCCAAAAATTTATACTGTATAAATATGCAGAATATTAACCATAACATTTAATATAATTTGTTGTAATAATGTTTCAATAAAAATCTTTACATGATCCATATTTATAAAATTTAAAATTTAAATAAAGTATATGTTATGTTTTTTGGTTTTTTAGCTTAGGAATTTTTTTTTGCCACATAAAAGCATAATATTCATCTTTTTTCTCTTACTCAATCATACATTGACATTTTGCAAAGAAATTCTTTAAAATTTTATCCTTATATTTTGAGTCCAACGATAATGATCAAATCATATGTTAGAAACAATATGGCTTTAAAAAGAATTTAAAAAGTTTACCATTGGAAGAAAATAGATCATAAGCTTTTTAAGCGTAACTTTTACAGCAATTACAATGAAACAATCTAATCAAAATGGAAAATTTGGAGCTTAAGCTTCCAACTCCTACACGATACTGTGAAGAATGAATTGATCATATGGTAGAATTGACAAACCAATAACTTCAAAAAATGTATTGACAAAAAGAGAGTCAAACACGGCCTAGAAACAATAATGAAAAAAATAGAAAAATGAACATGTTGAAAACAAATGAATGGAAGGAAAATGGTGACTAACAAAACAAAGTGGTGAACTAAACCTTTATTATTGTTGAAACTTAGCTATATTTAGTATTAAAGAGAAGATTAGTGGTATCTACAACTTGTCATTGAATAGAAAGCTATTCAAAATGAACTTAAGGGGAATGACTTCATGTAATATCTTCAGAAATTATGAGAGAAGTATGCCAAGTTAAAAGTAGAAATAGAAGAAAGTGTAGAACTCACCCTCTAGTACTCGTGCTCGTGCTCCCATAAAGCTTTTATAACCAATTTTCTAAGTTTTCAAACTCAACACAGTGCTTGGCCTGATCTTTATATACAACAAATTAAATCAAAGTCAGTGCACATCAAAGGTCCTCCCTGTTGTCAAACTACAAATCCAAGTCAGCAGAAAAATGATTTAACTAAAAATAAATTTTTATGAAAATATAGAAATTTCGTACTTATGAATAGGTTTATGATAGCAAAACTATTTAAGGCAAAAAAATTAGAACCATGCATCAATTCTGTATGCAAACTCAAAAAAATAAAGATGGCTAGGAAAGTAACTGATAAAGCCTAAAGGAATGGAATAATAGATCATGCAAAATCAAATCATCCATATCTAAATGGAGAGAGGCCAAACAACCTTGTTCAAAAGCATGTGACTGCACTTCTTTTGTTACCTACGATTATTTTAGGAATCTAGAAAACGCTTTAAAACATGAAGTTTTCTCTCATTATTAGATCTATATAAAACAAATAACTTATATATGTGTGTGCGTGAGTGAGTGGGTGTGTGTATAATAGTAACGCATTATCTCACATCATGCATATCATGTATTATTTATTGAAAAATTCATGATGGAAGCATCTTATTATGATATAGCATTGCCTAGCATCATTTTTTACCTACTTCTTATACCTTTGACCTTGTATAAAATAACATGATAACTCATTTTTCAACAAACGGTAATTCTTAGGCTTAAAAGGAGTTATGAGACAACTATGAAATGGATTATGTTAAAGCACTTATTATAATAGTTATTGTCTATGCAATGGTTCCTTTTAGCTAGTTTATTTGTTTTGAATGGTTTTCTTCTAAAGTTTATGCTGACTTTCTAGTAATTCTAGGAAGAAGGAAAATTTCTAATGTAGTGTACATATATGTGTGTGTGTGTGTATGTGTGTGTTTGTGTGTATCGGTACTACTAAATCGCCTTTATTGTAGTACAACAATACACATATATTGGCACATATATCTATTATAAAATCAAGTACATACTAATAACAATATAAAAGGTTTACTTGGTAACCTTAGTAACCAATGAGTCAATGGTTCACTGTAACTTGATTTCTATGATATCAAAATTATTTATTTAAACTATTGATAATATTTAATAGTGTATCAATGATATAGATTTTTTTCAAAGATCAAAGATATAAATTATTCCATATGACATTTAAATATTAATACTAAAAACCATTTAATAGCATGCACGACAAATGAACTGATGTTTCACTATAACTTGAATTTTATATATCAAATTAAGGCACTGACAGGAACTGGGATAAGAAATATGGTACAAAATTGCTTAATACATTATCACTTGAAAATGGATTATCATAAGATTTGTTTAATATAATGTCAATGTTAACGATCCAATGGTGTATCTAAAAGTGACTACTTTATGCAACTCAGTGTACAAATTGCAATACATGTTCTTATTTAACTCAAGCATAAATAAAGTTGAAACATATTCTCAAAAACTATTTTCAAACTTCTTATATAACCGTTTTCATGTTCAAAACATGGTACGGTCAACCTGAATGAGCAAAATTATTTTTCCCTTATCACTCTAATGATTGCCATAAGTATCAACCTTACGATTAACTGAAACTAATTCATTTACGCAAGTCCATTTCTTGTGTATTAAAGTATGTAATCTTTACTTGATAATATATGATACAGTCATAATACTACACAAAAGGAACAGAATCAACATAAATCTATATATAAAGTTGAAGCATATTCCATGGCGTGTAATCCATGAATAAATTAAAGCAGCGATACATACATGCATAAAGATGACAATTTAAGACACCGATATCAAGCGGATGGTATATTTCAATGTTATTCATAAAAAAAGAAAGGATTGGCACTTATTGTTTTACTTGGTAAGAAAATGAATATCAAATTTCCTAGTTTTCATATATTGTACCATATAAATATTGACATATTAAGATTTTCATTGGTTGTTTATTATTCTTTTGTGTAGATTAGTAATTATAGGTGTTATCCCGCCTTTTGGCAAGGCCGTGACACTAAGGAATTGACCAGTAAACCAATGATGATCCATCCTAGAGATCGGTTATTCACAGGCTCATTATGGATATCGACGAATTTTGTCCGAGTCCGGATCGAGCTTAAATTAATGTAACATGACAATCTAAGCTATGAGAGTGAACGTTCCAAATTTCAAGTCTATCCGAGTTTGTATGCTCAAGTTACGATCGATGCAAAATTGGGTGAAAACCAACCTCTGTTCGACTCGATCGTCTAAAGCCTACTTCGACTCGCTCAGTTCGAATCCATCTGGGAAGCCTACTTCGACTCGCTCTACTTCGACTTGCTCCACTTCGACTCGCTCCACTTCGCGACCATTGGAAAACCACTGTTCGACTCGCTCCACTTCGACTCCATCACAGAACCACTGTTCGACTCGACCAAATTCATATCCATCCGGAAGCAGCAGTTCGACTCGATCGACCCATGCCTACTTCGCATCCAACGGCAATGAACACTTGCATCTGCTTCACATCGCTTAGTCTTAAAGGTTCTATTTGTATCGATCGATCACCAATCGATACGAAATGCACGCCTCCCATTGATGCGAACAAGCCAACATCAACCGATTCGAATTAGACTGTCTTCATCAATTCAAACTAGGTACGCTGCAGATCGATGCGAAAGACGCACTCCACGTCATCGAGTCGAGTAGCGAATCAAACGAGACCGATTCGAACAGCAATGCGAACGAGAGCAAGTCGAACAAGAGCGAGTCGAACGAAACAGCCAACCGAGAATCCCATTTCGTATTGATCATATCTCCTAATCTACAAGTCCAAATGCTATGAAATTTTCACAGAAGACTACGTGCATGCTAAAGAATGTTCACGCCAAATTTCGACTCCATTGGATGAAATCTTGATCGATACGAAATCTGTTCGTATCGGTCACAGATCGGACCGAAACTTCACGGGCTTGGGCGCGCGGGCCTGGTCACGTGCCAGAGAGGGTCTCCTAAGATCTGAGCGAAGTACCAGCCTCCTACACCTATAAATAGACCTCCAAAGCCAACAGAAAAGGGGTTCTTCTTCTTTTTTGAGATGTCCAACGCCCAAACTCTGCCGGATCCAGTTCCAAACTCCATTGTTGCTGCTGCAAACGAATTTCACTGCTGTTGTACTCGAGTTTTAGGACTATAACTCACTGCAATCCATTGTAATCAATTGTAATCTAAAAATAAACATCAATAAAGTCATCAACTTCAGAGTGGACGTAGGCAAGATCGCCGAACCACTATAAATCCTGTGTCTCTGTCTATCTCTTTCCGTTTAAAATTTATTATTCTTCACTTTTTATCCTCTATAATACTTAGATCTGAGATCTATGATTATATATTGCTGATTTGTGTTCACACACCGGTGCTTTCATGATATTTGGGGTTTGTGACCAATTTTGGCGCAAACAGTAGGTATAATAGTAATTGTAGGTATAATAGTAAATAGAAAGAACAACTCATAAACAGAAAGAAATAGAATAATTATGAGTGTACCATTAATTAACCTTAGTTGAATCGGCTCTATCCAGTTGAATATGAAGATATCGCTTACAGTTTTTCAATAGACCGCATACCCAAACTCCAAATCATTCACATCAAAGAAGAATTAATGTTACGAATCTGAAACCTTTGATAAGAAAAGATCAAAACAGGTTTCATTAGAGGAGTTTCTTACAAAAATTCATGTAATACATATATTTACTAATAACTTCTAAAACACCCGCAGAAAACCATACAGTAAAAGGAGGTCTCATGGGTATTAGCGTTGGAGCAGTAGTAAAAGCAGTAGTTGTAACGGGAATGCAGAAGTCATAGGGAAACATACAATCACTTGGAGACGTTGCTTTTTCTTACTCCTACTCAATCATCCTAATTGAAACATAGGCATTGGCTTAAACTAAAAACTAAAAACTAACAGCATGAACAGAAATAACATCTAGAAGATGATAGGAACTTACCAGCAGAAAATCGTAGAAGTAAATCAAACTACAAGGACATATGCACCTTTCACATCTATTTTAATCGAAAATACAAAGGAACACAAATAAGAATTGATCAAAATTATAATTGTAACTTGAAAAAATAACCAAAAATCAAGCTAAAATCAGTGGAAAAAGTAGTACGAAGGCAGATCAATGTTATACATGATTCTGATAGCAGTCGTTGTACCAGATGGCGATAGCCAAGCTGTCTCTCGTTGGTATAAATTCGGAGGCAGATCCACTTGCTTCATTGAGATTTGGGTATGGTGGCGATTTGGAAATCAGGGAATAACAATGATTCAAGGTTAAAAAAATGATTTAGGTCATGGGATGAATAGGGAGAAAAGGAAAAAAACGTCATTTTAATTTCCAAATACACGATGCGACTGTTTATTTCAAAAAAGTGGTAGAGGCCTCTGCGAGCTTGAAATTGAACTCACTAATAATATAATAGTATAGATTAATGATGTTTCATTTTCTATATTGAAATAAACAGTATAAAATACGAGTTTTCATATTTTGTATATCTCTTCCTTTGCATTTACATTCCTTATTATTTCAAACAAAACACCTTTATTTGTAACTTGATTGATTCATATAAATTTATTATGTTATCCCTTTTCATTCCAATGAATTAAGATATGTCAAATACCAACCTAATTAAAATAAATAAACCTCTCTTTTGTTTAATTTCAAAACTTCATACTAGTCAACCCTTCAGCCTAAACTGCACTAACTCCAATTATTTCTCTTAGTACTTTCTATTTTCTACTGTAGTGCAATCACTTACAGCTCAATTTATCTTCTTTTCTAAACCATTTACTCTATTCCAAATCTGTACCACTTATATTGTCCACCAATACAGATCTTTTTATATTCTAAAAACTTTCATTACATAGAAAGATTCACGAGCTATGTTGCTCCATCATTTCTTTTCTAAAGAAAACAGTCTTAGACAAAAATTTCATTTACTGAAATCTAAATATATATATATATATCAAAATTTTAATACTTCATTTTTTTCATTAAATATTCTTTTAATGTATACAATTTATACTTTTCCTCAATTTTCAAGAATTTCTTATTATTGGGTTGGACTCAAAGTGGACTTCTGACTATTCTCTTAAGAACATCCTTTGTTCCATTTCCAAAGATCCAAAAATCCAGTAATAAATTAGGAGTGACCATTTTACACCATTTTCAAAGACTTCTCCATCTTCCACTTTCTATAACATACGGACTTTTATTATCCATTTATTTGGAATTATTATACTAATCAATCGGTAATCAAAAATGGGGATCAACAATCATTATGCTATAAAGTCCGATTAAGGAGTCAAGTACTATCTAGCTCTAGGGATATTCCATACATAACCACTCTATAGATGGAATCCTTAGGATTTTAACATATACTTTATTTATATTTATAGTCAAACTACAAATACGTTCACTCATCATTTCCTTTTTTTTCAAGAATCGACTAACCTAAGCTCTGATACCAAATAAAACAACCCGCACTTCAATGGGCCTAGATTTTCGCTAAACCAAAAATCCAAGTCCACTAAAATATGGATTGTTGATTTGGTATCCTACAAAAAGGAAAATATGTTAGAGCACTAATGGTAATAACTCACAGCAGAAATAAGAAAATATAATAGAGCAATATAATTACTGACAAAAAGTCAATATCTCAAATGTCAAGGGTCTCAGCCAGACAACAACTCCAAATAAACACCAGTAACTGCCCTTTTAAATCCTACGAGTTGTAATGAGGAAGGGGTCAGAACAACGTTCTGGTGACTGGTAAATTATACATCTTATACATAGCACTGGCTTATGCCCATTGTTCACTATTTTATGTTATATCAGATTTTATTATTAGCCTCTACAACTCCATTGCTATGTACGAACCGTACCCATCTACACCATATAGATCTATGTCTATATAAGTAAATATATATATATATATATACATACATACATACTCCAAGTCCACTAATGAACCAAGATACTATCCCCACTAGTATCCGTCGCTCAACACCTCGTAAAGATCCATTTCCATTGTATTACCGAGGGAAATCCTATCGTGCGCACCGACGTCTAGTCCACGACCTCCAAACCATAAGGTCCTAATGCTTTGGGGATTTTTCATCACGTACGCCGGTCATTTTCATACCCTTATCTGCTTATTATCATGGATTATAGGCTCCATGCACCACCACCCCGTTTATGTTTTGAAGGAACCTTTCTATTTGTTAATTAGCCTTTCTCTGTCAAACAAACTAACAAACAACTGTGGCATCGCATAACCCTACTGAACCAATCCTACTAGGCGGAAGAGATCAGTGTAACCCTATCCTTTCAAGAGACCAATGCCGAGCTCCATGAATATGCAACTCCTACCCTAGTTTATGGTACCCTAGCACGCCAGCCTTTTATGTACACTTATTGCAACTCATTTTGGTACATAGGCACACCAGAATTTTCGTGCCATGTTGCGTAATTCTGATCTCACTCACCGTCCATTTAGATTGCCTAGTGCAATCAAAGCAATACTCCCACTTAAAAACTTTAAAGCAGACCTAATTTGACTGTGCACTCGACATAACTATAATAGAAAATTTATAATCAAGGCAATAAGCATAGTCCAGACCTGGGGATACCCTTCTAGTATAAAATCGTACACTCACCACAGGTCCTATTGGTTGGATATGTTTTTAACATTCCAACCCAATCTAACGACTTTCAGACATTGGTCCATAATAATTATAACAGAAAATTTACATTTATTCACACTCATTATAAACACATACCCGAGGCTACTTATATACATATTTCTGACTTATGTGTATTTATTCTTCTTTTATTTTTTAAATTTGCCCAACATCTTTTATGTTTGAATTTAAGTCTTAAGTTTCACTGCGTGTTTATCTTTTATTTCATTAATTTCATTTACTACTGCTTAAATTCAAACTCAATATTATCGCTACAACATTCACTAGTTCAACCTTTTATTTCTATTCCAATTCTTATTTCTTTTTCTTGCCTATAATCCTGACTTACTTTTTCATTAGTTTCCATTTTATTAACTTTTAAGCTACATTCTTATTTCAATATTCCACTTTTGGGGTTTACTATATTTTAATAAATTGGAATCAAACTTTAACAATTTAACTGTTACACAGTAAATTTCCATATCTTATCCTAAAGAGGTGGTTTGTGCACTGTTTGTAATCACAAGAATTTCTCTTTTATTTCTTGAAGTAGACAGTATAAATACAATAACCATCTCTATTTTATACGTCCCATTCTTTTTATAAGTGTATATTGATTACTTGTCATTTAAAACATCACACTTTTGTTAAGTTTGAATTTGATAATATATGGAAATCCACTTCTACTAACATGCATTCCAATAAATTAAAATATCACTAGAATCCCAAAAGTTTTAGTTTTATTTTCTGTCTCATTCATCAACATCAAATAAAATGGAGTCTCAACTTATTATGTCTTTAGTTAATAAATCCGATGTATAACTGCTAATTAAAATCATTTCACAATTACAGAATTAAACCTAATCATTACGGAATTAAAGAAATAAAACTAAACATTATGTAATTACAAAATTAAACTAATCATTACGCTTCTATAATTATCACTACAAATTTATAGGCAAGTCTACAGTATTCATCATTTCATATATGAATTCATTTGAAATTTATCAAACTCAAGCATATAGGAATAGAACTGCAACAATATATTCTAGTATTATATCAAAACATATAATATTCCTACTCACTTTTAATTAGCGCTCCCAAATCTCTAGATTTAATCCAGATCTGACCCAATTATCAGTATTCTCCACTTTTTGACTCCCTATTCGAATCCATGGAAAATATTTTATACAAATCTATTAGAGAATGGACTAGAGAGAAGAGATCTAGATTTAGATTTATTAACTGGAACCAGGTCTAAAAGTTTATTTTTGATGTAGCAACCTGATTTGAATCTATCTTCTATCCTCTATGCTTTTCTATTCTTTTCCAAAGTGTATACATGCAATCTATTCTATTTTTGTGTATTTAGAAATTATAAAGGAAAAAGAAAAATGGCAGAGCTTCCGTGCTCATTAGAAAAATAATGAATTGGAAGTGAAGCCCTAGATTCTAATTTACAGAGGTTCAAATCAGCGCTAACCGACGGATGGAAACAGATTAGATCTGGACCACACAAACAATTCTCCATCGCCGCTCAAAAGCACTTCGGGTCAACCATCCTAGGCCCATGTCGACCGCCCATGGTCGACCTAGGGAGGTGATGGTCAACCTATATGGTTTAGTTTTGTGAATTATCAACTGCGTTGATTTTGTTGCTGCGTTTAATTGATTATGTGCATTTATTTCCGTTTGGTAATTTATTCTTATCAATTCTTACCCATTTTATAAATTTATGAGATCTTAATTTGAATGTTAACAATTATTAACATCTTATTAGTCTTAATTGATTTCATTACCATATTTACATACATAATTATTTACGACGCTAAAATTTCAAACGCTAATAACTTTTTCGTCTGAACTCCGATCGAAAAAATTTATATACAAAAATTGATCAGAAAATCGCCATGAATCTAATGGTATTAGCCTCGTGGCCAGATTCCAAAATTTGTAATAATTCCATTTTCCACATTTTTTATTTATTAATTAATTTAAGAAATTAATGTAAAAACGTGGGATGTTACACATAAGGCTTGGGTTAGTAATAAAAAATATATAATTAAAGATAAAAATTTATAAATGTTAATTGTTTGTTTAAGCTTATTTAAGGTCTAAGTATATATGCTAGAGATAGTAGTGAAGCTAGTTCCCTATCAAAGGATACTAAGTCATTTCGTTATTAGGTAAAATGTTGCATACCTAATTGAGAGTCGAGTGATCGACTAGGGAGATGTATTTTCGCAATATAGGCACTCATGGGGAGGTTCTACAATGGACGTGCATCACTGACGGATACTAGTAGGTGGCCCGGTGCTAACGGGGGTTTCTACACGAACAGTCATGCCTAGTGCAGCACGATAAGTGCTAATATGGGTAACGAAGTGGCTTGATACTAATGGGAGTTCTTGTATGTACAGTTCTGACGTGACATAATACAAGTAAATACTGACATAGTACAAGATGTATTACACTACGATCGAGAGGTGAACACGGGTACAAACGATCAGACACACCAACAAGTCAGTATCTCGGTTCTCCCTCTCCAGGCGTAGTTATGGGTTATGAGTATTATTGGGAGAGCAGTTCCCACAGTAGCACACAGGTGGTGTTTTCTTATTGGGTAGCTCTAGGAGCGATGGCCGATCGTTAGTTATGAGGTTTGATACGTAGTTCAATCATTGTAGTAACCAATACAAGTTGTAGTGTAGGTACATATTGGACAAGAAACCCTCGGAAATGGATCTTAGGAATTCACGGACACTTCTAGCACACCCTATCATCTTGAGTAGTATTAAAGTTAACTGCACATTATCATCACATGTTAAACTTGTACTAGTTCATCAAACTTTTGTTTTATCCACTCATTTTCCTTCTTTTTCCCCACCATAAGTGGACAAGGCAGCAAGTAATTGGCACATTCTTGTTACTTGGAGAGTCGAGCTTATCTTTGAAGACTTCTTTTATCATTTTTGCTCTCTATGTATTTATCTATCTTATTGGTACATTTCATCTCTTCTATCAGACTTGGAGTGATATTTTCTATGTTTCTGTATTTGACCACGTATTAGTTTTATGAGATTGTGATTTGGACATTTTCCGAGACAGATATTTTTAGTATTGTATGTTTTATTCCTTCCGTTGTAAGTTCTAAAAATATAGTATATCTTAGATTATATTTGTTAATTTAGTCTTTATAATGTTATAGAAACCCCAACGGTCTTTATTTCTTGGCACAACGCGATTCCGAAAGTCACACTAGGCTTTGGATCGGTGTGTTGGGAGGTACGGGTTGCCATAGAAATAGGAATAACATTTGTAAACCAAGATCATTTTGTTCAAGTATGTACAATAGCAAAATATTATCAGATTGAAATATTTTTTCTTTATAATAATGTAACGACCCAGAATTTTGAACAAATTAAATTGAGAATATTTAATTTGTTTTGAATATTTGAACGATGATTTAATTTGAATCCCTGATCTAACTTTGAATTTGGCGATTAAGTTATAAAATTTAATCTATTGGAAATTGGATAAAAATTTGAATCTTCAATTTTAAGTTGAAGAAAAATATTTCGAAAGCTTTTAAAATTTATATTGATAACACTGAAGATAATAGAAGCTTCAGAATCGAATTTGGAAGTGAATTGTTCAGTTTGAAATTATATCGTTTGAATCAACATTCAAAAATAACCGTCCGAGGCGCAGTCTCGGAATTCGACAAAACCAGTTCCATTGGGTCTGTAATATTGTATTATTACCGGATTTCAAATTTCGTAATTTTCGGAGTCTTCGTGTGAGCGTACGAGGTAGAAACGTCTAAACGAAAATTAATCGTTTTCAATTTAAAATATCTTACATCATTTCAGGTATACCGTCACCTGTAAAAAAATCGAGACGCCTTTATTTCAAATCGTGTTCCCTCTGTCTCATAATATCTCGTACCTTTGTCTCCCATACGAAGCAGAAATCAAAATTTCAGAAGAAAAAATTATAATGGCCGCTACCTCTCGTTCCAGTTCAAATTAATTCAAAACCCCTCCCCTTTCGTTCACAAGCAATCGAACGCAAACCAAATCAAATTAAAATGGCCGAAGCCCTCTCAGATTCAAAAAAAAAAATGTAAAGAGAAAGAGAGTTCGAATGGGCGCCGAGTTCAATCGCGAGGCAGCTGGGGAGTTCGTCGTGACCTGGGAGACGCGCTCGCACACGTGTACATGGGATTGGTCGAAGGATGTGGTGGGTTTCTCGTTCGCAATGGAATCGCGGCAGTTCTCGAATTCGTGGGTTGAGGTGGCTCGAGCAAGCACTGGAGGTAGGTCGATTCGACCTGGAGGGCTAAGTTCGGGGTGCGGCGTCTTCAGTTCGTCGTTCAGTGGCGACGTGGGGATCTGGGCAACATGTTGGCGAAGTTCTGGCATGAACGCAAGGCAAGTCGAGGCATTTCGAGAGTCTCGACCTTCGGCGGTGACACTCGCCAGTCTAGATCGCGACGAGAGGCTTAGGGTTTCGCTAGTTGTCGAACTGTGCAGTAAGTTTGAAATCGTAAAGGGGACAAGATGGAATGGAAAAGGGATTTGCAAAATAAATGCTAAGGTGAGATCTTCTCACTCAAAATAAATTGATGTTTGCAGTTATTGATGATTAACTGTTTGGATGTGATATTAGATATAGTAGGATATATCTATATATATATATAGCAATATATACATATTGGCATATGTATATATTGGATTGATTGATTTCCCGCCTCGTATAGCGGATGAGACCCTATTGCGCCGTTAGTAAGCGGATATTTTTATAAAACCCATATACCGCGATATTCCACCTCGAAGTGGAATTGGTATTGTGCTAACGTCTTTGGATGCAGGGAAACAGGTTGGAGGGATCCAACTGGACCCCTCACATTGATTGAATTTATTTCTACTGTGATGTGATAATCTGTGAATGATTATTGATGTTATTGAATTGATGTCTGGAAATTGTTTGAAAGCTAAAATTTAGCTGAATGGATATTTGATATCATTGGATTCCAAAGATAAACGAAGTTGAATTTTTGAAATTCAAGTAGAAAATTTCTAAGTGAATCAATTTTTTTGAAATTGAAGAAATTTTGAAGAAAGGAATTTTAAAGTATAAAAAGTTAATTTTTATAATCTTATCGAATTAATTCCAGAATCAAGTTAAAATGTTAAATAAATGGATTTCGTAAAAATAGTGATTATAAATTGAATAATTTAATTTAAAATTTGGATTTTTAAATAGATTGAAAGAAACAAATTGAAATTTATTTTCTTCAAGAGGAATTTATTTAAAAGGAAATAAGTTGGAAGTCCAACTATAAATTTAATTGGAAAATGGAAACGAATTTGGAAAGTCAATATAAAATGTGAAGGAAATTGTGGAATAAAATATTTATACGAAAATTTACTTATAAATTTGATTTTTGCGTAAGTAAGCATCTTTGACTATCATAAGAAGAAATCTCCTCCAATTCTGCGTTTGCATTGTGTGTGTGGCGGGAGGTCTTATGGTAGTTTCATTTTCCAAAAGCATTGCGAATTTGTTTTATTTTCTTTGTGAAAAATAACTGTTTTACGATCTCACACCAGTCACCATGACTGACTCGGAGTTTATTGTTCCCTTCTAAACTCTGGGTGCCCACCAATTTCCACACGGGCAGCCTAGAGTTATGTTATCAGGATATTCTGGATATTCTGGAGCTTTGGAGATAAGCTGGATGACGAGACGTAGTATTTGTATCTGACATTATTTATTCCGCTGTGTATTCTGTATGAGGACAAGTTTATATAACTGTCCATTGTTGTATTGAATTGTATATTGACTTTGATGATTGATGTATGTATAAAATGATATAGTCCTTTGTTTTAAAGATTATTCATTTATCTATTATATATGGTTCCGCTGCGATATGTGAGATTCTGATATTGTTTTCTGTTCTGATGTTGTTCTGTTGTTCTTCTTTTTCTTCTTCTGCTTTCTTCTTCTTCTCTTTTTCTTCTATCTTTTCTTCTATTTCTTTTTCTTAAAACCCCTCAGGGTTCGTATTTCCATGCCTCTTGAGTTAATCAATGGAGATTAGTGTTTAATCAAGGGTACGGATTTGCGGGTCTTGACAGCGTGGTATCAGAGCATATGGTTAAGCGACAACCCTGCTCTGTTGGGTGTTACTCATTAGAGATAGAGTCAGTAGTACTCTAGAATGAGTGTGAGTGTAATAATAGATATGAGCGCGTATTTGTTAGTGAATATAAAATTTGTTTTGTATTGTGTTGACTTATCGGTTGATTGTTTATGGATTCTGGTCGGTGCAGTCTAGCTAACTGAAATCGATAGGAGTTTCTAAACTCTTAAACAAGATAAACCGACACGGTATTGTTTTAAATAGGGTAAATGAAATAATTTTGCCCAAAACTATTTTTATATATAAAAGAAATGATTTTCTGTAATATATGGTTGCATGGTTGTTAGGAAAGTAATAACATTGAATTATTATCATTATTATATGAAATTGAATAAGAAATTGAAATCGTAACTCCAAAGTTAAGAAATAAATCCATATACAAATGAAATTTAAGAATATAAATTATAAATGTGATTTGTAATTTGAAACGGAATTCCAGAGAAGTATTTGGAAATCTTTTGAAAAGAATTTGAAAATTTTGGTGATTTGGAAAGTTTAAATTTTTTTGATTTGAAAATGAATTTCAAAGGTTTGAAAAGTATTTTGAAGAGAATGAAAAGCTCTAAACTCTTTTCGGTCGCTGGAAAATAACTTCGATGATGACCGCGGCATCATTGGTGTTCATTTTCGGGTTTTGTCACGACCCGACTTCCTATGCCCAGGAAATCGTATCGTTTTGAAGAAAAGAAAGAGGTGAGAAAGTAGAAAAGAAAGAGAAGAAGAAGAAAACAACAACAGAATCTCAACAGCGGAACGAATAAAATATAATATATCATATAAATTAATACATAGTATCATATACATCAGAGTACACAGACAATACAACAGATACTAGACAGTTATAAGCATCTGTCTAGTTAATACAACTCACACATCACAGAGATACAACACAGCGGAATACAGAATAAACACTAACACAGCGGAACCACTATATATCTATACGCTGAAGCCTCCTACTCCATTGCTCCTCCAGAATTCGTCAAAGCTAACCTGAATCCCTTGGCTACCCGTAAAAATTTGGGTACCCGAGAGTTTATGAAAAACAGAAATAATAAACTTCGGGTCAGACATGGGTCTGGTATGAGTAACAGGTTAAAGTTGTTTAACTTTAAAAATCATTTGAAAACAAAAGGTATCACGTAAGACTTCCCACACATAAACATGGAAAAGTTTTTACCTTACGCTAACCAAAACATTTAATAGGAAATCCAGTGATATTATAATAGTGTCTAGGGTTTTCAAGTAAATAGAAAATAGCCGAAATTGTTACATTCATTAAATTCCAGCATACTAGGTATACAATCAAAACCGAGGGCGCTTATTGGATTTTGGATTCCATACAATGGCTGGGCTACTGGGGTACCGCCCGTCACAGTACCTGGCCTAGATCAGCGTACCAAGGACCCACCCTAAGTCCCCTGCAACACAAGGCCGGAACCATTCCTTACTGAACAGTTCCAAATAAGATCACCCCACAGTTGGCGCGACCAACCGTACACTAAACCGAAATAAATAGGGACATCTAGACAGGGGTAAACCTTACTCTCAAGTGGGGGCTACCCACGAAGCCTTGCTGCACCTCCCCTGTTTTAGCCATTCCCGGTTGATGAGGCTTGAGGTCACGATTACCTTTACAGAACTCATCTCTTAGAATGCTCATCGTCCGCCTGACGATGTTTCTGGAAGCATTCAATCCATACAAGTTCGTTCCGGGTTCGAACGAAACCGAAGGCATTATCTCGTTACACTCGTATTGGAATCACCCTCAGAGTTAACGACAATAACCCTTGCATTCTGAACCACCATCTCGAACCTATAAGTACTATCTCCGTCAAACTCATTACGGAATCACCCACAGAGTTATACTGACGTATAGTTCTTATATCTCGAGTCTTCATTTGCTCCACTTGGATTTCACGACCTAACGTTAATTTGGAATCGATGTGGTTTTCGGGTCTCCAGACCTGGAATCCCGGTATACGGAAACCCGATCCCGGTCTCATCGAAATCCAAAACGTGTCTTTTAAGGCCAAGTTGTTTTAAAGGTTTTAAAACAATTCAAATCAAATTATCTATATCAACAGATAGATAAATCACAATATCACAGATAAATAATTCACATATCAGTATAAATGGATGATCTATATCACTATCATATTCAACAAAGCATCCATATCACAAACAGATACTACTCATCTCATATCTGAGATCAAATCAATCAATCAATGGGATACCAACATCAACCATCATACATAAGCAAGGATAATAATCATATCATTGATAATTAATCTAAAATGAATTAAATTAATTACCTTACCCTTAATTAATTTAAAGTTAATTAAATTAATCATTTCATCATTATTAAACTTGCTTATTACCATTAATTAATTAATTATCAATTAATTAATCACCATCCCATTATTCATTTTAAATTAATCAACCCTGATTAATTATCTTTAATTACATTGAAGTAGTTATCTTCAAATTATTTCCACTGATTAAATTGCTTTTAACCACAGATAGAAATTTGATCTATACATTACCACATTTATTAATTAACTAAAGTTAATTATATTATTTAATTGATTACATTAATAAATCTCTTATTTATTAATTATATCAGATGAATCCATTTTAATTCCAACATTAATTGGTCTCAAATTACATTTCCAATTTCATTATATCGAAGACATTAATTACTAACTAAACCAAAATATTAATCACTCCTTGATTAATCACATATAGTGATTTAACTCCCTTAATTACTTTATTAATTACACTTCATAATTAATTATCTCAAATTAATCTTTTTGATTTATCTTACAAAGTAATTATACTCAAATTACTCCGTTAATAAAACAACATCCCGTTAATTACATTCTGTAATTATCCATCAATTACTTCCTTAAGAAATTGTGCTTATCACATCATCAATCTGATTAATCCAAATTAATTAAAATAAATTAATTAACTCGAACAATCAAATTACTCAATAAATTATAATGTGTAATTAATTCCTTAATTTCTTCCCATTAATTAATTACACTTAAACAATTACAATGTTGATTATATTAATTTAATCTAAATAAATTAATGAAAAATCAATTATATTAATTAATTATAAGATAATCTAGTTAATGACCTTCATTAACATTTATTTAATTACTTTTTTTTTATTCTAAAGTAATTAACTATATGAATCATTATTAATTATAAGTTAAATTAACCATTCCTTAATTAATTAAAGTCTAATCTATGATCTTTAATTACATTTAATTATTTAAACTTATAATTACATATTTAATCAATAGAAATTATCAAATATCATTCTAATTATCTCTATAGTTAATGAATTAAATCTTAATCTTTATTACTTAAGGAAACTCATTTCTCATTATTGATTCAATTTTCACTTCAATATGTCTGAACACATTTATTTCTTTTTTTGAAACTAAATTAAAACAATTCTTCGTTATGAAGAATTTTAAATCAAATTTTCTTAAATTCTAAATATTTGAACTTATTTAAAGTATTTAAATTTATAAATATTTCTTCACTTCAAAATCTGGAATTTAACTTTCTTTTGTCTTAGTTAAATTTTGATTCAATCTGAAACTCAACAGTTTAAAACTGTTAATTGGGTACAGTTTAAAAACTGTGAACAAAGACTACCCGAGTTCCCTCTAAGTTTACTTCGAGTAAAACATAAAAAGGCTCGAGCAAAACTAGGTTCTACTCGAGATATTCTCGAGTATTTTCTCCCTACCCAACCCAAACTCGACAGGAACAAGAATGCACGGTATCGCTCGGGTGCACGTGCACGGTGGCGCCGTGCCCCTCAGGCCATCGTCGACGATCTCCCCTGTCGACCATCGCCCAACCACTCCAGACTCTCGATCGAAATCGAGTGATCGACCATACCTGGAACCAAAACACAGCTCCTCCACCTCAGCCTGGAACCACGTCGCATCCGCAACCCTTCCATCAGAAGACCTGAAACTCCAGCCACCCCCTCGTCAACACCTTCCCTACCACCTCGCCAAAGCTCGTGACACTCGATCGCCTAATGACGTCGTATGAAACGAAAGGACTCAACGTCTCAAAACTAGGTTTAGGAAAAAGAATCGCTTGCCACCGCCGCCACAGTGAACGTGAGCACCTCCGGTTATTTTTCCCATCATCGCCATAGACCCCTCCACCTCCACGCGAAGACCCGAACTCGACAGAGCCTCCAATCGCCTAAACTTGATCGAAACTCCATTTTCGATCAACCCCAAACTGCTCTTCCCCCACTCCACTAAAAATTATGATATTTGTTTTAAAAATCCTATTTTTGTATATAGATTCACTTTGTAAACTTTGAATTCTTAAACAAGAAATTTGATTTGAACTTATTTTAAAGTGTTACTTAGTTTCTTGACTTCCAGTGGCAAACTACAGGTTGTTTCAACTTATATACATTTTTAACACTTAGCTTATAACTAAACAAACAATATTTGTTTACATAATAAGTTCCAACAATTACTAGATCAAGAGATGATGTTTTGTTAACATAACTACTTAAAGAAATAAGTAACAGGCAACATACTTATCAGAGTATCAGGTGTACATATATACACAGATTTGCACAATCAAATATATAAAAAATAGATATTATCATAGAGAAACAGAACATACTTCATATTAATCTTAAGTTATATTTTTAAATAAAATGTTACTCACCAGTAAACAAAGAAGAATAGAACTTTTTTTTTTCTTTGCAAGCAGTTTTGAAATTCTTTGAGGAAACTGGAAACTGTCCCCTGCCTTGATCTTCAGACATCTTGCTCTTGTTTTATTTGTAGTTGCTAATAATGTTTTGATGAAGGCTTGTTTAAGCTTTTCAAATGAAGTTTACATTAGTTCATTTCAGTTCGAACTGAAATGGAAAGGGATAGAAGAAAAAATGGGTTCCAGCTTGAAGTATGTAGAAGGTTACAGGCTTTGTATTATATTTGTTTTCTTTAAAACAAAAGGTCAGAGATATTTTGGAGAATGGTGGCTGAGATGAAATTCGTATACAAACGAATTGACTTGGCTGGGTGCTAGGGAATGGAACATTTAATGCCATTTGTACTATGATGTTTTCATTTCCATACTTATCTATATTCCCTTTCTACTTGCCTGGCTTCATTTGCAAGTTATCAGCATATTTCAATTTTTGCTATGTGTTTTTAAACTTTGCTTTCTTTAAGTTTGTATGCATTCGATCCAGATTTTTATACTAACCTATACAAGCCCACTTAACAATGCAGATTTGCAGTATGCTGGAAATCTTCCATGTATTACATTCTTGCCTTACATTTAAATTGTAGTTGAAATATTAATAAATGTTATTCTTGTATATTGCTTTTAATATATTGTTTGATAAGGTGATGCAAATGTTACTTAGTACATTGCTTAATTATAGAGTATAATAGATGTTGTTTCAATACGTTGTTTATTTATTTAGTGTTTGTTTGAAATTTACAAAGCTATGGAATTTTACTTGTCGCACTTCGATTGTCGTTAGCTTGTTATTTTAAATATGTACATTTGTTATTTGTAACATTGTATTGTATTTCAAGATGAATATTTTATACTATTTTTTATTTATAAATACCATTTAAAATAAATTACACATCTATAAATTTGGAACGATTCACAAAGAAATTTTATTAATATTATAAAAGTTCGTTTATCAATTTAAAATAGTTAACAAAGAAATTTTCTCTATATTGTCAACTGCTTATTTTATAATATACTTTAAAGTAATATTGGGCAAAACTGAATTCAAAACTTATATACATTTCCAAATTATAATTTAACAAGCTATATGTTAAAAGAAAAGAAATAAAATCCTTTTGTTAATGATTAAAAATTTAAATCAAAGTTAGAAATAATTCAAAGCAATTTAAACATCTATCTAAGTATTTAAACAATATAATTATTTATTTAATAGCTTTAAAAAGTATATTTCTAAATAAATAGTAATTTCCAAAGCACCAGAGAATATATATATATATTAGAAATTGAAAACAAAGTTTATCAGTAAAATTTTAAACCGAGTTTCCCTATTTGCGATATATACCAGTATATATATAAATAGAAAATAATTTATTGGATTTTACAGATAGAAATCACCCCATCCGATATTTATCCGAAGAAAATATCGATTCAAACCTTATAAATTCAATAATCAATTTAATATTTAATATAAATTATTAAATTGATTATTGCTCGAAATTCCGGGATGTCACATTCCTCCCCCCTTAAAAGAATTTCGTCCCCGAAATTTTAAACAAAGGTAATTTATTAATCTATTTAAAATTTAGTTTAAAACACAAGCATATATTAACAACCATAGCAATCAAATTATCCAAACAAACAAATCTAACTATCCAGACAAAAATTCTGGATGGGATTCTCACGAGTTTCCCCGAGTATAAATACCGGGTTACTCGCCCTATAAAATCCAAACAGTCAATACCACTAAGCTACAGAGCTCCTACTCATCTAGATCTACAAAGCAAGGCAAGATACCAGACTACAACCGAGTCAGACTCACAACTAAAACTCCGTGAACTGCTGGTTCCAAAACCAGAAATAGAATCTCACACGTACTCCCCCAGAGACACGTGAAACACAACGAATCCCAGCTATCCAAACTGGCAATTCACTCCAGAAGAACAAACACTAACTTCTCTAGAATACAGAGAAAATCCAGAACACCTCGGAGCTAATTTCCCAGACTTACCAAACTAAACAGCTCCTTCAATCAGAGAAAACTCATTCAGAATCAAATCTCCGATTCTGAAATCCAAATTCCTCCGTCTCCTATCCACCAAACACTTCAGACGATCCAAAACTGCCTTCATCACTACCTATCAGCTAAATCCCCGCTGATGCCTTCCAGAATAGTCTGAATCTAAAAACAATCCAGTAGACGATCTTCTCACTATCAAGCAAAATCAAGAACACAAACCCTGCCATCACCCGTAGAAATCAACTTCTCCTTTCCCAGAAAAGAAAAACAGATGCACTCCAAACTGCTTCCGCTGCACAACTCTGATATGGTAGATGAATTATAGATGATGCACACAAGCACAAACTCCCACTAATACCATCTGTGACGGACCTAGGCTTTGCAACCATCAGTCATCAATCACAACTGGTAAGCTCCTCAACTATTCCGAAAATATGGTTCAACAGATCCATAAAGAGAAAACTCAGAAGTTCCTCCAAAAACCATCCTACTACTAAGTTAAACCATCGGTACCACTTCTGGAATCTATTCAATACCAAACCAAATCTCCAGATGTTAACAAAACACTGACTTCCATCCATTACCACTCAATTATAAATTCATTTGTTTATTCATAAATTCAGTTTTCAATAAATAAATTTTGTTTCCAAACACTTATTACTTCCAGTCCACTTTAACTAATTCTACACTTCACTTTCATTTGACATGATTTAGTTCCATCCCAATTTAATTCAAACTTTAAGTTTCCAAACCCATTTATTTATTCCACAACATTTTTAAATTTACTTCCAGAGTTTAAGCAATTTCCAAAGTACAAAACCACCTTTGAAATCAACTATATCCAAAATTCTTTGGCAATTCAAATATTCTTTTGAATTTCAAAACCAAACCCAGTTCACAAACAATTCCAATTTAAAATAATTTGGTAGCAAACTTTTCTCTCGGAATTTCGAAAATGAACATCGATGATGCTGCAGTCATCACCGACGTTATTTTCTAACAACCGAAAGAGTTCAAATGCTTTTATTTCTTTTAAACCTCCCAAATATTTTTAAATTTTAAATCTTTCCAGATTTCAAATCCAACTCAAAAATATCCTAGAAATAATACCATATTTTTTCCAGAACCTTTGAAAACACTTCCAAATCCAAAAGAATTTAAATTTTCTCAAAATTCCAGATCCATCCAATTTCTATTCAAACATTACCCTGGAATTTTATTTCAATTTCAATTGCAAATCACATTTATAATTCACATTTACAAGATTCCATTTGGTTATATGAATTTATTTCTTGACTACTGATTAAATTCCAATTCTTATTAAATTTTCCCAATGACAATGATAATCGTTCAATATTATCATTTCCTAACAATCAAGCAACCATACATAACTATAAAAATTTCGGAAAATCATTTCTTTTATATACAAAAATAATTTGGGTAAAATTATTTCATTTACCCTATTTTAAAACAATATTGTGTCGGTTTACCTTGTTAAGAGTTTAGAAATTCCTATCGATATTGTGGCGTCCCACACACCGACCAAAATCTATAAACACCTAACCGATAAGTCAACACAATATAAAACAATTTTATATTCACTAACAAATACGCTCTCTCAGGAAAGAAATCACTTAAGAGCCTAGGTATTCGCTCAACCTAGTGCTCTGATACCACCTGTCACGACCCGACTTCCTATGCCCAGGAAATCGTATCGTTTTGAAGAAAAGAAAGAGGTGAGAAAGTAGAAAAGAAAGAGAAGAAGAAGAAAACAACAACAGAATCTCAACAGCGGAACGAATAAAATATAATATATCATATAAATTAATACATAGTATCATATACATCAGAGTACACAGACAATACAACAGATACTAGACAGTTATAAGCATCTGTCTAGTTAATACAACTCACACATCACAGAGATACAACACAGCGGAATACAGAATAAACACTAACACAGCGGAACCACTATATATCTATACGCTGAAGCCTCCTACTCCATTGCTCCTCCAGAATTCGTCAAAGCTAACCTGAATCCCTTGGCTACCCGTAAAAATTTGGGTACCCGAGAGTTTATGAAAAACAGAAATAATAAACTTCGGGTCAGACATGGGTCTGGTATGAGTAACAGGTTAAAGTTGTTTAACTTTAAAAATCATTTGAAAACAAAAGGTATCACGTAAGACTTCCCACACATAAACATGGAAAAGTTTTTACCTTACGCTAACCAAAACATTTAATAGGAAATCCAGTGATATTATAATAGTGTCTAGGGTTTTCAAGTAAATAGAAAATAGCCGAAATTGTTACATTCATTAAATTCCAGCATACTAGGTATACAATCAAAACCGAGGGCGCTTATTGGATTTTGGATTCCATACAATGGCTGGGCTACTGGGGTACCGCCCGTCACAGTACCTGGCCTAGATCAGCGTACCAAGGACCCACCCTAAGTCCCCTGCAACACAAGGCCGGAACCATTCCTTACTGAACAGTTCCAAATAAGATCACCCCACAGTTGGCGCGACCAACCGTACACTAAACCGAAATAAATAGGGACATCTAGACAGGGGTAAACCTTACTCTCAAGTGGGGGCTACCCACGAAGCCTTGCTGCACCTCCCCTGTTTTAGCCATTCCCGGTTGATGAGGCTTGAGGTCACGATTACCTTTACAGAACTCATCTCTTAGAATGCTCATCGTCCGCCTGACGATGTTTCTGGAAGCATTCAATCCATACAAGTTCGTTCCGGGTTCGAACGAAACCGAAGGCATTATCTCGTTACACTCGTATTGGAATCACCCTCAGAGTTAACGACAATAACCCTTGCATTCTGAACCACCATCTCGAACCTATAAGTACTATCTCCGTCAAACTCATTACGGAATCACCCACAGAGTTATACTGACGTATAGTTCTTATATCTCGAGTCTTCATTTGCTCCACTTGGATTTCACGACCTAACGTTAATTTGGAATCGATGTGGTTTTCGGGTCTCCAGACCTGGAATCCCGGTATACGGAAACCCGATCCCGGTCTCATCGAAATCCAAAACGTGTCTTTTAAGGCCAAGTTGTTTTAAAGGTTTTAAAACAATTCAAATCAAATTATCTATATCAACAGATAGATAAATCACAATATCACAGATAAATAATTCACATATCAGTATAAATGGATGATCTATATCACTATCATATTCAACAAAGCATCCATATCACAAACAGATACTACTCATCTCATATCTGAGATCAAATCAATCAATCAATGGGATACCAACATCAACCATCATACATAAGCAAGGATAATAATCATATCATTGATAATTAATCTAAAATGAATTAAATTAATTACCTTACCCTTAATTAATTTAAAGTTAATTAAATTAATCATTTCATCATTATTAAACTTGCTTATTACCATTAATTAATTAATTATCAATTAATTAATCACCATCCCATTATTCATTTTAAATTAATCAACCCTGATTAATTATCTTTAATTACATTGAAGTAGTTATCTTCAAATTATTTCCACTGATTAAATTGCTTTTAACCACAGATAGAAATTTGATCTATACATTACCACATTTATTAATTAACTAAAGTTAATTATATTATTTAATTGATTACATTAATAAATCTCTTATTTATTAATTATATCAGATGAATCCATTTTAATTCCAACATTAATTGGTCTCAAATTACATTTCCAATTTCATTATATCGAAGACATTAATTACTAACTAAACCAAAATATTAATCACTCCTTGATTAATCACATATAGTGATTTAACTCCCTTAATTACTTTATTAATTACACTTCATAATTAATTATCTCAAATTAATCTTTTTGATTTATCTTACAAAGTAATTATACTCAAATTACTCCGTTAATAAAACAACATCCCGTTAATTACATTCTGTAATTATCCATCAATTACTTCCTTAAGAAATTGTGCTTATCACATCATCAATCTGATTAATCCAAATTAATTAAAATAAATTAATTAACTCGAACAATCAAATTACTCAATAAATTATAATGTGTAATTAATTCCTTAATTTCTTCCCATTAATTAATTACACTTAAACAATTACAATGTTGATTATATTAATTTAATCTAAATAAATTAATGAAAAATCAATTATATTAATTAATTATAAGATAATCTAGTTAATGACCTTCATTAACATTTATTTAATTACTTTTTTTTTATTCTAAAGTAATTAACTATATGAATCATTATTAATTATAAGTTAAATTAACCATTCCTTAATTAATTAAAGTCTAATCTATGATCTTTAATTACATTTAATTATTTAAACTTATAATTACATATTTAATCAATAGAAATTATCAAATATCATTCTAATTATCTCTATAGTTAATGAATTAAATCTTAATCTTTATTACTTAAGGAAACTCATTTCTCATTATTGATTCAATTTTCACTTCAATATGTCTGAACACATTTATTTCTTTTTTTGAAACTAAATTAAAACAATTCTTCGTTATGAAGAATTTTAAATCAAATTTTCTTAAATTCTAAATATTTGAACTTATTTAAAGTATTTAAATTTATAAATATTTCTTCACTTCAAAATCTGGAATTTAACTTTCTTTTGTCTTAGTTAAATTTTGATTCAATCTGAAACTCAACAGTTTAAAACTGTTAATTGGGTACAGTTTAAAAACTGTGAACAAAGACTACCCGAGTTCCCTCTAAGTTTACTTCGAGTAAAACATAAAAAGGCTCGAGCAAAACTAGGTTCTACTCGAGATATTCTCGAGTATTTTCTCCCTACCCAACCCAAACTCGACAGGAACAAGAATGCACGGTATCGCTCGGGTGCACGTGCACGGTGGCGCCGTGCCCCTCAGGCCATCGTCGATGATCTCCCCTGTCGACCATCGCCCAACCACTCCAGACTCTCGATCGAAATCGAGTGATCGACCATACCTGGAACCAAAACACAGCTCCTCCACCTCAGCCTGGAACCACGTCGCATCCGCAACCCTTCCATCAGAAGACCTGAAACTCCAGCCACCCCCTCGTCAACACCTTCCCTACCACCTCGCCAAAGCTCGTGACACTCGATCGCCTAATGACGTCGTATGAAACGAAAGGACTCAACGTCTCAAAACTAGGTTTAGGAAAAAGAATCGCTTGCCACCGCCGCCACAGTGAACGTGAGCACCTCCGGTTATTTTTCCCATCATCGCCATAGACCCCTCCACCTCCACGCGAAGACCCGAACTCGACAGAGCCTCCAATCGCCTAAACTTGATCGAAACTCCATTTTCGATCAACCCCAAACTGCTCTTCCCCCACTCCACTAAAAATTATGATATTTGTTTTAAAAATCCTATTTTTGTATATAGATTCACTTTGTAAACTTTGAATTCTTAAACAAGAAATTTGATTTGAACTTATTTTAAAGTGTTACTTAGTTTCTTGACTTCCAGTGGCAAACTACAGGTTGTTTCAACTTATATACATTTTTAACACTTAGCTTATAACTAAACAAACAATATTTGTTTACATAATAAGTTCCAACAATTACTAGATCAAGAGATGATGTTTTGTTAACATAACTACTTAAAGAAATAAGTAACAGGCAACATACTTATCAGAGTATCAGGTGTACATATATACACAGATTTGCACAATCAAATATATAAAAAATAGATATTATCACAGAGAAACAGAACATACTTCATATTAATCTTAAGTTATATTTTTAAATAAAATGTTACTCACCAGTAAACAAAGAAGAATAGAACTTTTTTTTTTCTTTGCAAGCAGTTTTGAAATTCTTTGAGGAAACTGGAAACTGTCCCCTGCCTTGATCTTCAGACATCTTGCTCTTGTTTTATTTGTAGTTGCTAATAATGTTTTGATGAAGGCTTGTTTAAGCTTTTCAAATGAAGTTTACATTAGTTCATTTCAGTTCGAACTGAAATGGAAAGGGATAGAAGAAAAAATGGGTTCCAGCTTGAAGTATGTAGAAGGTTACAGGCTTTGTATTATATTTGTTTTCTTTAAAACAAAAGGTCAGAGATATTTTGGAGAATGGTGGCTGAGATGAAATTCGTATACAAACGAATTGACTTGGCTGGGTGCTAGGGAATGGAACATTTAATGCCATTTGTACTATGATGTTTTCATTTCCATACTTATCTATATTCCCTTTCTACTTGCCTGGCTTCATTTGCAAGTTATCAGCATATTTCAATTTTTGCTATGTGTTTTTAAACTTTGCTTTCTTTAAGTTTGTATGCATTCGATCCAGATTTTTATACTAACCTATACAAGCCCACTTAACAATGCAGATTTGCAGTATGCTGGAAATCTTCCATGTATTACATTCTTGCCTTACATTTAAATTGTAGTTGAAATATTAATAAATGTTATTCTTGTATATTGCTTTTAATATATTGTTTGATAAGGTGATGCAAATGTTACTTAGTACATTGCTTAATTATAGAGTATAATAGATGTTGTTTCAATACGTTGTTTATTTATTTAGTGTTTGTTTGAAATTTACAAAGCTATGGAATTTTACTTGTCGCACTTCGATTGTCGTTAGCTTGTTATTTTAAATATGTACATTTGTTATTTGTAACATTGTATTGTATTTCAAGATGAATATTTTATACTATTTTTATTTATAAATACCATTTAAAATAAATTACACATCTATAAATTTGGAACGATTCACAAAGAAATTTTATTAATATTATAAAAGTTCGTTTATCAATTTAAAATAGTTAACAAAGAAATTTTCTCTATATTGTCAACTGCTTATTTTATAATATACTTTAAAGTAATATTGGGCAAAACTGAATTCAAAACTTATATACATTTCCAAATTATAATTTAACAAGCTATATGTTAAAAGAAAAGAAATAAAATCCTTTTGTTAATGATTAAAAATTTAAATCAAAGTTAGAAATAATTCAAAGCAATTTAAACATCTATCTAAGTATTTAAACAATATAATTATTTATTTAATAGCTTTAAAAAGTATATTTCTAAATAAATAGTAATTTCCAAAGCACCAGAGAATATATACATATATTAGAAATTGAAAACAAAGTTTATCAGTAAAATTTTAAACCGAGTTTCCCTATTTGCGATATATACCAGTATATATATAAATAGAAAATAATTTATTGGATTTTACAGATAGAAATCACCCCATCCGATATTTATCCGAAGAAAATATCGATTCAAACCTTATAAATTCAATAATCAATTTAATATTTAATATAAATTATTAAATTGATTATTGCTCGAAATTCCGGGATGTCAGAGGTTTCCAAAAGAGGAATTGCTGCCAAATTGTTTTAAATGGAAGTGTTTGAAAAATTTGGAATTTTGTTTTAGAAAATTCAAAGGATAATTTGAATTGTTTTCAAAATGGTTTTGAAAGGTTGAAAAGACTCTGGAATACTATATAAAAATATTTATGAAATATTACTAAGTTGATAACTTATACCAATTGAATTTTGATAGAATAAATTTAACTTAAAGAATGAAGTTAAAATTAAAGAAAGTATAAGTGAATAAATTTTGAATGAAAGTAAGATTAAATGTTGAAATTCATTTCGAATTTGTAAGTAAGTAAGACTGAATTGAATTTAGATTTGTGAAAAATAAAGTGAAGTATTAAAAAGAAAATTAGTAAGTGAAGCTAATTAAATATGGACCAAATGAATAAGGTTTGAACGAATTAAATTTAAAATGAATTGAAATCCAGTTTAAATGCAAGTAGATTTAACCAAAGTGGAAAATTGAAGACAAATTTGATGATTGAACAAAAGAAGTGAACTAGAATTGAAACTGAATATTGAAAACGAAATTGAATTGTGTGAAATAAAATGAAGTTTTGAGATTAGTTTGAAGTGAACTAAAGATAATTGATAAATTCAATATTCAGAAGTTAAATAGAATTCAAATTGAATTGAAATTGTGAATTGAATTCAAATGATTGAAATGTGAAATTGAACGAAACTGAATGATGTAACTTCAATAGTGAATTTAAAAATGATATGAGAAGTATATATTGAAATTTTGTAATAAAATTTGGCAAAATGGTTTGAATATGTAACTAGATATTATGGCTAGTAGGATATACAGGTGTAAATGAATTGGAATTTTGATTTTCAAAGATAAAGTGAATTGCTCGACAAAAGGTATGTATTTAAATATCTATATGAGATTTGATGACTTTCTTATCCAGCCGCTTGGCTTTTTCTTTTTCTTTTTAAAATCTGAGAGTCCGTAGGGACATTTTGTAGTCGTACCGTATTAGCCGCGCAAAGGAGACGCTGGCGAAATTTTTCGAAAATTTAGAGCGTTAGAAAATTTTTGAGAAATTTTGAAAGTTTAAAATTTGAATTTAAACTTAAATTTGAATTGTTAAGTAAACAATGTTGTTTGAAACTTATAATTGAAGTTAGAAAGTTAGTTGAATTGATAACGAATCTTTAGTAGAAAGATTTGTTTTGAAAATTTGATAAAACTATTGGATTGTGAAAAATAGTAGACGAGTTAAGGACCATTTTTCCTAACTTGTAATTTCGAGGACGAAATTCTTTTAAGGAGGGAAGTCTGTAACGACCCAGAATTTTGAACAAATTAAATTGAGAATATTTAATTTGTTTTGAATATTTGAACGATGATTTAATTTGAATCCCCGATCTAACTTTGAATTTGGCGATTAAGTTATAAAATTTAATCTATTGGAAATTGGATAAAAATTTGAATCTTCAATTTTAAGTTGAAGAAAAATATTTCGAAAGCTTTTAAAATTTATATTGATAACACTGAAGATATTAGAAGCTTCAGAATCGAATTTGGAAGTGAATTGTTCAGTTTGAAATTATATCGTTTGAATCAACATTCAAAAATAACCGTCCGAGGCGCAGTCTCGGAATTCGACGAAACCAGTTCCATTGGGTCCGTAATATTGTATTATTACCGGATTTCAAATTTTGTAATTTTTGGAGTCTTCGTGTGAGCGTACGAGGTAGAAACGTCTAAACGAAAATTAATCGTTTTCAATTTAAAATATCTTACATCATTTCAGGTATACCGTCACCTGTAAAAAAATTGAGACGCCTTTATTTCAAATCGTGTTCCCTCTGTCTCATAATATCTCGTACCTTTGTCTCCCATACGAAGCAGAAATCAAAATTTCAGAAGAAAAATTTATAATGGCCGCTGCCTCTCGTTCCAGTTCAAATTAATTCAAAACCTCTCCCCTTTCGTTCACAAGCAATCGAACGCAAACCAAATCAAATTAAAATGGCCGAAGCCCTCTCAGATTCAAAAAAAAAATGTAAAGAGAAAGAGAGTTCGAATGGGCGCCGAGTTCAATCGCGAGGCAGCTGGGGAGTTCGACGTGACCTGGGAGACGCGCTCGCACACGTGTACATGGGATTGGTCGAAGGATGTGGTGGGTTTCTCGTTCGCAATGGAATCGCGGCAGTTCTCGAATTCGTGGGTTGAGGTGGCTCGAGCAAGCACTGGAGGAAGGTCGATTCGACCTGGAGGGCTAAGTTCGGGGTGCGGCGTCTTCAGTTCGTCGTTCAGTGGCGACGTGGGGATCTGGGCAACGTGTTGGCGAAGTTCTGGCATGAACGCAAGGCAAGTCGAGGCATTTCGAGATTCTCGACCTTCGGCGGTGACACTCGCCAGTCTAGATCGCGACGAGAGGCTTAGGGTTTCGCTAGTTGTCGAACTGTGCAGTAAGTTTGAAATCGTAAAGGGGACAAGACGGAATGGAAAAGGGATTTGCAAAATAAATGCTAAGGTGAGATCTTCTCACTCAAAATAAATTGATGTTTGCAGTTATTGATGATTGACTGTTTGGATGTGATATTAGATATAGTAGGATATATCTATATATATATATATATAGCAATATATACATATTGGCATATGTATATATTGGATTGATTGATTTCCCGCCTCGTATAGCGGATGAGACCATATTGCGCCGTTAGTAAGCGGATATTTTTATAAAACCCATATACCGCGATATTCCACCTCGAAGTGGAATTGGTATTGTGCTAACGTCTTTGGATGCAGGGAAACAGGTTGGAGGGATCCAACTGGACCCCTCACATTGATTGAATTTATTTCTACTATGATGTGATAATCTGTGAATGATTATTGATGTTATTGAATTGATGTCTGGAAATTGTTTGAAAGCTAAAATTTAGTTGAATGGATGTTTGATATCATTGGATTCCAAAGATAAACGAAGTTGAATTTTTGAAATTCAAGTAGAAAATTTCTAAGTGAATCAATTTTTTTGAAATTGAAGAAATTTTGAAGAAAGGAATTTTAAAGTATAAAAAGTTAATTTTTATAATCTTATCGAATTAATTCCAGAATCAAGTTAAAATGTTAAATAAATGGATTTCATAAAAATAGTGATTATAAATTGAAGAATTTAATTTAAAATTTGGATTTTTAAATAGATTGAAAGAAACAAATTGAAATTTATTTTCTTCAAGAGGAATTTATTTAAAAGGAAATAAGTTGGAAGTCCGACTATAAATTTAATTGGAAAATGGAAACGAATTTGGAAAGTCAATATAAAATGTGAAGGAAATTGTGGAATAAAATATTTATAAGAAAATTTACTTATAAATTAGATTTTTGCCCTTAGATGGAATATAAATAGAAATTGCTAATAAAATGATTTTTTTTAGGTTGAAGTTGTTATAAAGTATAAAAGCAATTTATCAATGTTGTTTTATAAATCTAGAATCACTCAATTTGATAAATTGAATATAGAAGGTTATTAAAGAAGATATATTCGCGATTTTGGATAGCGAATTATTTTTGAAATAAATGTGTAGAAAAGATTGAAATTTGGTTAAGTGAAGTATATTCACGATTTTGGACAGTGAATATATTATTGAATAAAATGGATTCATTTTTGAAGAAGTGATATTAAAAATGAAGTTAAACATTTTAAAGATGTTTTAAAATGTATTGTGAATTGAAAGCATAGATTTCAACGTTCATTGTTGAAATAGATGTTTTCGAAAAATAAGGAAATGGTGGACTATAACACTGTTGTTATAGTAAATGATTTCCGAAAGGAAATGTTTTTATATAGTATTGGGATTTATATATCTATCTAAATTTCGAATCCCTATACTAGTGATTTTGAGTCGTCGTAACGATGTTTTAAGTAACATTCGTTTTGACTCAAATAAATGTTGTTATAGTAAATGATTTCCTGAAAGAATGAATATATACTTGATTTTTTTTTATTTAAGTATATCGAATATTTTCAAATGTTGAAAATAAATGATTTATGAATTACTTATAATTAAATAAGTATGGAAATGGTTTTCCAATATGAAACGAAGGGTTTTGAAATTTTATCTTTTAAAGATAAAATGAAAAGTGAATATTTGAAATTGTTTTCAAATGGTTAAGTGTGGAAATTTTATATCTAGTAAAGATATTTTGGGGGATTAAATAATTTGGAAAATTATTTGGAATCTGATGATGTTGCGCATCTTTATTGATAGTTAAATAACCGACTATCAATAATTACCTTGAATAGGTATTTGTTGTGAATTGGATGAATTTGAATGCCACACTTATTTTTGAATAATCGCTCACTATTCGGGTTAGCCGGGAAAGGACCATGGGGTCGTATAACCCATTCCGAATATGTGATACGTCGTTATGAATTGCATTTGAAGACCGGTGTTGAAGACCGGATATTTTTGAAAACGGAAGGATTACCGTCGAGTTACTCTACATCGGCTGATCTCCGATTTAGAGGTTTTATCACCCTTAGTGACGGGAAGTCTGGACGTGATTAGAAATTTATCCGGATATGCAAGGGCTTCGTGAGAAGTGTCTTCGGTTCTGTTCGATCCCGGAACAGACTTGTATGGATTGTGTGTCTGACGTTACAAATTTGAGATATAAAGCTGATTTCTTTCAAATACATTTCTGTTGGTGGCGGAGAATTTATTCTCTTAGCTTAACACCCTTCTCTGAGACGTACGAGCTCAGAGGTTATGTAGTTGAAATTTATCAGCGATATATTCCCAATTTGGTAACGTGGCATACTGAGTGTTGCTGTGAAATGATCAGTGTTTGATCATTTGCGATATGATCATTTGTTTGATCTTATATCTTTGTGATCATAGGTTGATCATTTTTGTTTGACCCGAAGCAGGGCTTTGTAGAAAGCGTAGCTTTGTGGACGAGACTTCGTCGAGCCTCACACCCCGGAAATGGTCAAAACAGGAAGGATGCGGCAAGGTTCTAGGGAGTAGCGCCCCTTGGTGTATGTCATTCCTTCTGGATAGAGGTGGTATCATGGTATGGAGCCCAGATACTTAACCTATGTGGTTGCTGCATTATTATTTATGTGGTTTGTTGGAAATCGGGGATCCTCGGGAAGATCGGTTACGATCGGGGGATGACATACGTGTGTCAGTAGTTACCTATTTTTGCAGAGGTAACCCGGCCTTGTGTTGGCAGAGATCTAACCGTAATGTTAGGTTATTTCTCGGGTCGTCTATTCCAGGGACGTACCCATCGTGGAAAAGGAAGTTCCTTGGCCTGACCATTTGTTGGAAATCCAAAGAAACAATACGAGCCTTGTACGGTTTTAGTTGTAGAACCTGCCATCTAATATGGCAGCTATAGCAAGCATACTATAATGGTACCTATGCTGGCTAAGATTTATATTGTACTTTCGAAATGTTTTCTACACTATGCACTAATAATAATATCAAAAATGATTTGATTTTTGCGTAAGTAAGCATCTTTGACTATCATAAGAAGAAATCTCCTCCAATTCTGCGTTTGCATTGTGTGTGTGGCGGGAGGTCTTATGGTAGTTTCATTTTCCAAAAGCATTGCGAATTTGTTTTATTTTCTTTGTGAAAAATAACTGTTTTACGATCTCACACCAGTCACCATGACTGACTCGGAGTTTATTGTTTCCTTCTAAACTCTGGGTGCCCACCAATTTCCACACGGGCAGCCTAGAGTTATGTTATCAGGATATTCTGGATATTCTGGAGCTTTGGAGATAAGCTGGATGACGAGACGTAGTATTTGTATCTGACATTATTTATTCCGCTGTGTATTCTGTATGAGGACAAGTTTATATAACTGTCCATTGTTGTATTGAGTTGTATATTGACTCTGATGATTGATGTATGTATAAAATGATATAGTCCTTTGTTTTAAAGATTATTCATTTATCTATTATATATGGTTCCGCTGCGATATGTGAGATTCTGATATTGTTTTCTGTTCTGATGTTGTTCTGTTGTTCTTCTTTTTCTTCTTCTGCTTTCTTCTTCTTCTCTTTTTCTTCTATCTTTTCTTCTATTTCTTTTTCTTAAAACCCCTCAGGGTTCGTATTTCCATGCCTCTTGAGTTAATCAATGGAGATTAGTGTTTAATCAAGGGTACGGATTTGCGGGTCTTGACAAATAACTTATACCATCGTTCTCATTTTTATGTAAAATAAGAGCTTAAACGTCCGGTGCCACTTATTTAAGCAAAATGGTTTACGACTCGCGACATCGATGCTTGCAAATGGAAATTCATATATTGTGGCCATGGACAATCATAGGATGAAAGAAATCAATTGTTGAATGGAATTAATGTTATATTTGTTGTTTTAAATGTATTAGTCGAAAGTATATGTGAAACTTGTTTGATTTTGTGGAATGATGATGAAAGATTATGTTAGTTATATTATATATGTTTCAAATGAGAATTATATAATTTTGAAGGTATATATGAAACCTGTTTGATTGTTGTTCTATTGTTTATATTCAACTCATGACTTCATTATTATGTGAAACGTATTGAACTATATAGTTTTTCAATTCTTTTAAACCATAATGTATGGAAAGAATAAGATTGTTTATAACAGTGCATATGGCAAGAATATGATAGCTCCTAACTCCGCATTGATCGAATGCGTGGTTTGTTCATAATACAAGATTGGGCAAGAATATGAATTTGGTTACAGGTTGCATTCAACCTACATGATTCTGTTCCAGTTAGGAATTCTACTACGAGGTGGGCAACCATGAGACTTTCTAACCCGATGTGAAGGGATTACCTCATTTATGTTCTAGGTCGGGCAGATTTAACGTGATTGTTATATGAACCAAGCAAATGAACCGCATGGTACTCAAAAGAACCATATTTACTCCCAGTTTGGTTCGTATCTTTGCTATGTTCTTGTCCTATGTGGTAGTTACAAAAAAGAAAATATACTAAATCATAATATTACAACATAGTCATAGGAATATAATAGAACATGTGATTACAGCATAGTCACAAACACGATTAAAAATAACACAGCCACAAGTATAATCACAAACACAATCGCACACACAATGACAAATAAAATAATATCATACCACATCACTAATACAAGACCATAATACCATAGTGAAATATCAATACAACAATACCAAATCACCATAGCCTAATACATTACAACGATAACATAGCAAAATACATTACATAATACAATTTCCTAATGAACAATGCACAATACATAATAACTAATTGTGCCTACGAATATATCGACCAATTTGAAACCAAACCCTTTGAATATAACCAACATTTGCGTTAATATGATTATTTGGTACATCCAAGAAATTGTGAACATCATGCAAAGTCTGAAATGAAATACATAAACATAAGTTAGTTTGAAACATCATCGGTCATTATAAAAAATGTAAAGTGATAAATTACTATATATAATTGCTCGTAAGTAGGCTAAAAAAAGGTTACTCCTTGTATGATATTATTAGGTAGAAATGATGGATTCTGAACCCTTACAACACTTTGACTTCTATACTAATCAATATAATCATCATTGTAACTCAAATAAGATTGAATTAGTGACATTGGTCGATGAACTCTACAACAACACCATTATACCACAGTTCCGATATACTCTCTAAAAACTGATGGTAAATATGAGTGTATATAGTAGAAGCAACGCCACATCGAGCACCAGTAGTGATCGGGTGGATAGAAGGCATGGGAACATTCTGCACTCTACTAAACTGGCTCAACACCCTATTAAGATTATAGGGTTCTACAATATTGAGAAAAAGAGTGCAACTAGGTAATGACCCTAATTTTGACTAACATTATTTAAAACAATTAATTGGATAAATTAAATAGAATAATGTTAATAGTTAAGGGATTAAGATTTGTCAATTAATAATGGGTCGTGCCTTAATGACTGTATAAGCAAAAGAGAATTGAAAATAAGTAAGCAGGAGGAATATGATAAGGGTAAAATGGGACATCCTTCATTCTAATACCCTAAACCCTTACATTCTTCATTCCTTATTCATTTTAACATTCACAAACAAAGCTAAAATACAATTGAGCTCGGCCAGCCACCATTAAGGAGATTCAAGAAGGATAAAAGCTAGGATTCAAGTAGAAAGCTTAAGCAAATCAATCAAAGGGCAAATCTCAACCTTCTTAACATAAAGGCAAGGTGAATAATTAACTTACATCTCATTTTTGATATTGATATCCATTTCAAGATAGATCCGAATTAATTTTGCAAGTTATATGCCATGTTGTGTTTGTTTAAATGGATATATATATATATATATATATATATGCTTGTAGATGATTTATATTGTTTCGTATATATTTTATGATATGTTTAGATTGGAAAATCTATTAAATGACATGCATATGATTTGCTTTTTTGATATATGGTCAAAAAAATTATTTTAGAAGTGATTTTCAAGTTTCATAATTTTCTAAGTAATTTTGGATTTAATATGAATTTTTATGAGAGAAAATAGTTAATGTTGGGTTTAAGTAATTTAAGGCAATTACATAATGATTTCGGGTCAGAAATTAATATATATTAGAAAACATATTAAAAGTGAATTATTGTGATTTTTAAGGAATTTTCCTAAGTATTTTACTATGGTTATAAAATTATTTAAGTTAAGAGACTTAAATGTTTTATATGTTTTATCAAGGAGAATGGCTTATTTACTTAAAATGTTTTAAATTGTAAATTTTGAATTCTGTAGCCTTTTAGAAAAGGATTTCGATAAAGAAATGGCAACCAATCATATTTTGACAAATTGAGCAAGTTAGTTAAAAATGAATTACTTTGAAGGGCAATAAACCAGTTTTGTTTCGAATTACAACTTTGCCACTTCCATTGCTTGCTTTCGTCACATGCTCAATAGGCCTTTCGCACCCATTCAAAACCAATGGACATGGTATCAAGTAATTGATACGTAGTAAAGGCGGAAGGGACCGTGTCGAAGGTATGCTTTCGAAGGGGTTGGAGCCATTTACTTGCCTTTGTTTATAAAAGATGCTTTCGAAGGGGTTGCCTTTATTGGATTTCGAACCCATTAACTTGTCTTTGTTTTTAAAAGGAAGCTTTTGAAAGAGTTTCCGCTAGTCTTTGTTTTAAAGGAGCTTTCGAAGGAGTTGCCACTTTTGAACCCATTCGATACCTAGCGGCCGCATTCATACCTTTTGAACCAGTTAGAGACCACTTTTCTCTATAACTTTAAAAACAATGTATTCGAAAGGGTGGGTTTCGAAACTATCCACTTTCTTTTATTTGGGATCAATGCTTTAGAAAGTAATGCTTTTGCTTCTGTTCTTTATGACCCTTTAGTTATACTAAAAGTTAAACCCAACGGTTTTGAAAGGAATAATTTTAAATAGTTTCAAAGTAATGTTTCCACAAACCCTTACTTGAACCCAATGCTTTCGAAAAGTTACATTTTAAGTGTTCCGAAAGGTTTTCTTTAAGTGTTTTTAAAGGAAGGTTTCAAATGCTTTCAAAAGATAAGTTTAAATGTTTCGAAAGGGGATGTCTAAGGTTTTATATAATGGTTTCGAAAGGCAAGCGTTCAATTATTTTGAAAGATGGTGTTTAAGGTTTTAAACAAAGGTTTCGAAGGTATTGTTTTGACCTTACAGCCTAGAGGTTTCTAAGTTAAAGGAGGATTTAACTTATTTGAAGGGATAGATAATCCCATTGATTAGATTTCATCAACATTGTTTTGTGTAAAGCATATATCAAGGTATAAGCATTTTGAGTAAAGCAAAGAGTATGATTTCCTTGTTTTATAAAGATATGATTTCAAGCGTAAATCATTTATAAAGATTGTTTACAAGGAAATGAAATTTAAATATGGTAGTTAACCCTAAGTTTATTACTTGGATATTAGAAGACCAGATGGGACTGGCATGTGGTCGCGCCCTATACTTTAGCTAATAGCCTCTAGCTAAAATAAGTCCAAAATTTCAATGTGTATGGCTTTGTCATAGGTGGGACTAAAATAATGTAATACACATAAGGGAATATACAGAGTAATGATAGGTTATTGGTAAGCCTGCAAGTCTATTAGGATCAGTTGACCTTGGAAGAAGATAGTTAAGGGCAGTAATTTACTTTGGATTTTCTTCGCTTCCACCTTTCCGTTCAAACTTTGTAACTCCATCTTGTTCTTTGGGGCTTAGAATTCTCCTAGGGCAGTAATTTATTCTGGATTTTCTTCGATGTCTTTGGTGCTCACTATGAATCCCAAGAGTTTTTTGAAGGCTACCCCGAAGTGACATTTAAGTGGATTGAGCTTCATCCTATATTTTCAAAGTATTTCAAACATTTCGATAAGATTATCCAAGTGATTGGCGGCTATTCGCGAATCAACCAACATGTCATCCACATAGACGTCCATGGTTTTCCCGATCTGACGCTTGAACATGGTGTTTACTAATCATTGATAAGTTGCCCCTGCATTTTTGAGCTGAACGACATCACTTTGTAATAATATAACCCTAGATCGGTAATGAAATTGGGTTTCCTGATCAGGTTCGTGCATCATGATCTGGTTGTATTCCGAGTATGCGTCCATAAATGAGTAATCCATGCTCAGGTGTCCCATCCACGAGCTGATCGATTCTTGGCAGAGGAAAGCTGTCTTTCGGGCAGGCTTTGTTTAGATCCGAGTAGTCGATACAGGTTCGTCATTTTCCATTAGACTTCTTGACCAAGACCGGGTTCGATACCCACTCAGGGTAGGTTGCATCGCGGATGAAGTTGTTCGCCATTAGCTTCTCCACTTCTTTTCTTAGCGCTTTGGGCCATTTGGGCCCTAGGCTGCGTCTCTTCTACTTTACTGGAGGGTACTTGGGATTGATATTAAGTGTGTGGCATGTGATCTCTAGCACACATATTGGAATGTGTCCAAGCGAATACATCCGGGTTGGTGTGGAGAAATTTAATGAGTTCAAGTCGCATCTTGTTTCCAAGATGTGATCCAGTTTTCAGGACCTGTGTTGGGTCATCCATATGAACTGTGACAGACACCGTCAGTTCAAATGATGCTGCTTATTCCTCCCCTAAACTCTTCTTCCTAGGATCCAAAGTCTTATCGAATCGGCTATGGTCCCCGAGCCAAGGGTGGCTCTGTAGTTGCTATTCGGCAGGTTCACGAATGTGGAGAGTTCTCCCCACATCCTTCCCCTTTTTTCTTCTTTTAGATTCGCGTAGCTCTACGATATAGCATTCCCTAACGGCACTTTGGTCTCCTTTGATTATTCCGACTCCATTCTCCATTGGAAATTTCATGGTTAAGCACCACTGGGCTAAAGTAATCCTGAAATCTGCTAGGGTAGGTCGTCCTAGGAAAGCATTATAGGTGGACGTTTCGTCTACGATCACAAAGGTTTGGATGAGGGTGATTCTTCGGTCGCCTTCTCCTAGCTCTACGGGTAAATTAATAATTTTGATGGGCTATTTAGGCTCACCAATGAACTCTTGAATCTTGATCTGGCAAGCAGATACGTCTTTCATACTAATTTTCATCTGATCAAAGGTGCGTTTGAAGAGGATATTCACAGAGCTGCCACTGTCTACTAATACTTGTCGGACCACGGTAGGTCCGATTCCTACTGTCACAACCATGAGGTCGAGAGTTTGAGCCTCTATCCCTTTAGTGTATCGACTTCGGAACACTATGTCATCGCTTAAGGTCCTCTACTGCTTGGCAGGGGTTCCATCTTCGATCGCAAAGCACGTACCTTTCAGAGCGTTTATCAACAAGCTTGCATACCGTTCCATTTCTCCCCAACTCCTCTACGCGGGATGAGGTCCTCCAGATATTGTTCCAATAATTAGTCTCTGGTCAGTCCTCCTAGATGCCTCTTCGTTGGTTCCCGCTTGGTTTCCATGGTCCCGGGGAGCTTAGGGTGTCGTAGGCTGATCAGGGTTTTGTGGCATCCTCACATACCGCCGAAACTTATTTTCCTGGATCAATTCTTCAATCAGGTTCTTTAAGTGTCAACGCTCATTTGTGTTATGACATGTGTTTCATAGAAATGACAATACTTCCCGGAGCGCTTTTGTTGTTCAGTCGCCTCTTTCTTAGGAGGCTTCTTGTACTCCCTCGTCCCTGTGTTGTGAGACAAATGTTTTATGGAGTATCGTTGAGAAGGGTGTAATCTTCGGGCTTGAAGCCTTTAAGCCGCTTATTGTTACCATTTCGTTTTTTGGAATTTTGATTTATCCTTTTCTGATTTCCATCTCTTCCCGCATTTCCTTCAGTGGTCCCGGAGGTATTTATGTCCTGGTTCATCGCCATACCACTCTATCCAATGTTCGTCGGTTGTAAGCTAGCATATTTCCTTTCTAATTCTTGTGCCTCTTCCAATCTCAAGTATTGACTCGCCTTTCGGTTGAATTCTTTCCTAGTGGTAGGTTGTTTCATTTTGATCCATTTTCCAAATTCAGTTTCGGGGTAGATGGCATGGACCAAGGCCATAAAAACCATATCCTCATTCAGATTGCTTACTTCAGTCACCGCGATGTTGAACCGATTCATGAAAAACTTTAGAGATTTATTTCGTCCTTGGAATAGACTAGACAAGGACATCAAATCTTTAGGCTGCACTATGTGAAGTCTGAATTGATCAAGGAATCTTGTTGCTAGTTGATCGAAAGTGGAGATGGATCTTAGCGGAAGCCTAGTGAACCACATGGAAGCAATTTCCTCCTGAAAAATCGGGAAACATCTACATTGAATGGCATACGAGGCATTTACTCCATCCATGTACCAACTGTACTTATATAAGTGGGGTTTCGGGTCTCTCGTTCCATCATAAGACAGAATAGTTGGCATAGTGAACTTTTCTGGGTATCGCTCATTCAAAATCTCATTAGTGAAAGGAGTTCGACTTAGAGCGGATCCCTATTCATCATCCCTTCTATCCTTACTCTCATCCATCAGTCGCTTAACTATATCCGTGATATAAGCCTCAGATGTCCGGTAATTCGGGGGTCGGCTGTCAGTAACTACACCGAGTGTTTGGCTTTCCAAACGATCTCGGTGAGTGGGCCGAAGCCTAGGCTCTCCTTTCTTTGGGAGAGCCACTCCCTTGGGGTTCCGTTGGCTTGCGGTTGGCCTGGTTGAGGAGTTTGGTTCTCGTTGGCATTATCGAATGCATTGGTATTTCCTTCTAACTTGTCGTCGTCAAGTTGCTCTCCATCTTCTGAATCGGAGATGTCCATGGCTATATCCTCCTATGGGGTCTTCGCTCCTAGATTTAAGCTTGTAGCTGATTACCCCGTGGTTGGTGGAGTGCTTGTGTTTCCTTCTATATTGATTCCCACGGTTCCACCTATCACTCCTTTCTGCGGCTGCTTCCCGTTCCTTCTGTTTAGGCCAAAAACAAAAGAATTTTCTTGTTCTAGGGTAGCCACGGGCTCAGTCATAGTTCTTGGAGCAGCATTAGTCTGCAAGGTCAGTAGGGCATCCAGTTTCTCCATTAGATCCCTTTGGATCTTTTCCATTTTCTGATTGATTTCGACCACCATTTTATTTAATTCATCTCTAGTGACAATTTCACGCTGAATGGAGGATCCTGGAAACTGATCGTTGGAGTTAGCTCCTAACTGCGAATTGTTGGGATTGTTGACTTCAATTTGCTGGGGGTTTGTTTCTTCTCCAGCAATGGTAGCTTCTATGGATCTTCCGGAAGTCGTTCTCTTTCTTCCTGGTGCCATTGGTTCTCAACAGTAGATCTTCTAAACAGCGATTGATGGTATAGTTTCTGAACCTATCTGGTCCAAAGTAGATAGCTAGATCTAAGCCTAAGTTGGGTTCTGAGTGAAAACACTAAAATGCTAACCCAAAAAATGGATCAATACCACAGATTGAGTGTGAAAGCACCAACCATGTTTATCAAGGCAAATAAGATAGAAAAAACAATAGTAAATCGCAGAAAAAGTAAATGAACAAGATATTTTTATAGTGGTTTGGCTATTAACGAAACTTATGCCCATTTTATGGATTTTATTGATGAATAGATTGTTGATCACATGTACTAGTTGATTACAATTGGTATGTTTGAATTCAAGGAAGTCAAGCTGCCATTGGAGGAGACAAAAGGATGGATCTCAATTGTCCCATGACAACCATTGTGAGGAAGAAGAAGGTTGAAGAATCTTCTTAGCAGAGTTTCTCCAGAGATCAAAGCAGCCAGCCCCCTTCCTGTTGGAGATAGATTGGTATTTATAGGATTTAGATAGCGCTCGGGTCGAAACTATTACACCAAAGGCCTGTAGTCATTGGCAGGAGGAAGTATGTAAAGTTTAGGAGCTATCCGAGCTAACTATTTTGGATCCGTACCGATCCAAATAGTTGCGTGATTTTTGCGCAACTCTCATCCTACGGGCTTCCTTATCTGCTTGCGAGGCTTCTTTTGTAATTTCATGACTTGTTAGGTTGTTTTGATGATGATTCACCAGTAGGTTAGATTGAACTATAACCTGAATCAGATAAGTTTTCGTTTCTTCAACTCGGATGTTATTATCAAACTTGGTCGATAGGCTTAGGAGAGATGTAGGAACATAACGGATATAGATTGGAAAACCCACAAACCAATAATTTGGATTGGTACCGATCCAATTGGATCGGATCGATGCCAATCCAAATATTTGGCAAATTTTGACTTCAAACTCCTTGGGTTCCTTTGTCACGTGCTTCTGGATCTTCCGGTCAAGTTCCGAGTCATTCCGGCTTAGCTTGAATATTCTAACTCTTTCCGACTTTGTTGGGTTAAAAACCTGGTTAACATTTATCAATTAATCTAATCTAACTTGTAAACAAATGTAAACATCACTACCAACTGCATATTAGTAAAAAAAAAGAAAATCATAATAGAAACTCATACACACTAACTGCAGTAGACTATGTTTCATAAAATAGACCAAATGGATGCACAAACATGTCAATAACATCTTATAATACTATTTCAATAACCTTTTCTATACTCCATAAAGATTTCCATAAATACGGGTTTTCACAGTCGACGGTTACAACATATACACGATTGTGTGGATCTATACCACTTCATACAACCGAACCTCGACAATTCAGTATACTAAACGCGAACGACTTTCAACGTCCGACCTCAACAGCTCACTATCGTTAATAACTGTCGGTCCAAAAATTCAAATCCACTTCCTACGGTCGACTAGAGCGATGGTGATTTTAAACTCTAAAATCAATTCGACACTAAAAAACAAATTGAATACGAAATTTACCTTTTGAAGATTGCATTGTGTGAAACGAAACTTGATTTGAAATTGGATTCCGTTTGGTGTGGTAAATTTTTATATTTCTTTTACGTTTCCTTTTACTGAAATTGGATAACGGTGTATATTTGGATTAGTAAAGGTATATTCAAATTGGCATGGTAGCTTCAACAAACGGTAAACAGTAACGTATTTTATGGTTTATTTGGTAGCACTCAACAATCGCAGCATGTCAACGTCCCTTAGATGTGGCATCAAATCATAAAAGATGTTTACCGCAATGGAGGGCGCGACAACATTCGAGATACGATCAATAGACTTCACACCTCAATCAATAGCTTTGGTATAATAACAACGGTCGACTTATAAATTCTTACTTGTGAGCGACATATTAACCGAAAGGCCTGTATGCTGTTCGGATTGCTTCCATGGTCAGACAGATGTAAGCGTAACGGTAATTAATAGTGGTGCGGCCCACCCATTCGCATTGCTTGCAAGCAACCACTGCACTAATGCGATTCCATTTTCTCCTTCTATTGCCTTCTTTTCTGCCCCTTTTTAATCCCCTCTACCTTCCACATTTATGTTCAATCTATTCTCGTTCTATCTTCTCCTTTTCTATCTTCTTATACTTCATCAATTTGCAAAGTATGTCCCTCCCTTCTTCCTCACATGGTAAGTCTGCTCATATTGCTGTCTAACTGTAATATTTCACATTTAAAAGACCCACTCACCCATCGCCGGAAGAGCTAACCGCTTTAAAATTGACGTTTCTGTCTTTTTGTATGCCCAGCATGATACGAATTATTAACGATTTACTCGTATAGTTTGGAAGACGTAGGTATTATTATATTTATGCAGACTGTCCCATTATGTATCAGGAAGTGAAGAAGCGATTGATGAAAGTGAAATGACGCCATTACAAAAGCATGTGACATTTTTTGACAGAAACAAGGATGGTGTTGTCTACCCCACTGAAACTTACAAGGGTGATCATCATATGCATCGATATCAATTGTTTGAATGCATATTTGCGTACATCTTAAAATGATAGGCATACTGATGTGTAACAAATATAGGGTTTCGTGCCATTGGTAGTGGAGTTGCGATTTCCATTGCAGCTGCTGCCTTCATCAATGGCTTCCTTGGCCCCAAAACCCAACCTGTACTTGCTCTATATTCGACACCATCTATTTTGCATACCATGCTCATATATGTGTCTTAATCAAAATGGAAGTTCATATTCTTCACGATATGCAGGGGAAGTTACCATCGCCTCTTCTTCCAATTTATGTAAAGAATATCCATAAAGGCAAGCATGGAAGTGACACGGGAGCCTATGACTCTGAAGGAAGGTGCTAAAAAACAATATTACTTAAATTTATTGCATTCTTACGAAATTTCCACAGTACTTGTAATGCGATTGTTGGTTAAACACAGATTTGTTCCTGCCAAGTTTGAGGAAATATTTAAGAAACATGCCCGATCTCACCATAATGCACTAACAGCAGAGGAGTTATCGGAAATGCTTAAGGCAAATCGAGAACCTAAAGATATCGGTGGATGGTAATTAAGTTCGTACCATTGGTTCAATGAATCTTGTTTACATATAATTAATGAGTGAACCTGCAGGGTTGGAGCATGGGTAGAGTGGAAATTTCTGTACAGTTTATGCAAAGACAAAAATGGATTGCTTCAGAAGGATACAATAAGAAATGCTTATGATGGAAGTCTGTTTTTGAAATTGGAGAGGGAAAGAGCAGCAGCTTCTCAAAAGCTAACTTAAAAAATCAAGTGGTTTAATTAGAAATAAATTTTAAGGTAAGCATGTCTTTCCTACCAAACTATACGTATACTTGTAAATTTATATGATTGTAACAGGTATTGGGGTGTGTGTGTATATTAACGTTGCTTCATATACTCATTTCTGCTGCTTCTTTTTTTCTCTAGAGCAAAAGTATGAGTGAATCCCCAAAATATACGCACATTATCTACTAATAGAAATTCGGATACAATTACCACTACAAAAAATAATTGAATTAAAGTAACAATTTCAGTTTTTAATTAATAAATTCAGTCTTTAAATAAGTTCTAAAAACCGAATTAAAACCGAACTTTCGGTCTTTGATTCTCTAGTCCCAAAAGTATCATGGGACTGAAACTTTCAGTCTTAATGTTTAAAAACTAATATTTCGATCTTAAATGTGTCTAAAGACTGAATATTTGAAACTGATCTTCAGTCTCCAGTCAGTTTCAAAGCATGTGAAATGCAAGATAAATCATATATTAGTTTAAATTGCCCATATAAGTAACAACGTTATTTGAATATAGGTTTATGTATGTGTATTTATGTATGTAAAAGTTAAATCATATTTATAACAATCAACATTATATTATTATTATTAGTGACAATAAAGCAATAATCTCATGTAACATGATACACGTCCAATTGTATAATAAGCATTACATCCAAATGAAAATTACAAGTACAATATATCCCGAATATCAACGTCCTTGGCAAAGGTTCACATATAAGATTTCAAAAAAAATAAAAATAAAAATTCTCGTGTCCTAATTCACTACTTTCTGCTTGAAAAAACCACAGCCATATTGAGGCCAAATAAAGTAGTGGGTCCAACATATTCAATTGAGTGATTCCAACATGTCGAAACTTATGCACCTTGCTATTGTCTATGAGTATTTGTACCATCCATGCCATTACACTTAATCAGACATGTGAGCTCCTTCAAATTAAAAAAAAATCAGTAACAAAATAAAGCACACCAAACGAAATAAACATTTGTAAAAAGAGAAATTGCACATTATTTTGTGCTTTGTAAGTTACTGGACTTGAAAATATACATGTTCCTAAATAATTTAAAGCTACCCCTAATATAGCTAAGCCATAAGAGAGGTTCAGACTCTTTTAGTTATCTTTAGTCTACTCACAGGAAACATAAACTGCTAGCAAACATAGTACTACAGGGGTATATCAGTTAGTATATGTAAATATTTATGTAAAACTATGACATAGAGTACAAGTTTAATAATTTTAAAATATTGAAAAGCTAAAGAAGAGTGATACCAAGTACAGTGGCGGAGCCGGGGATCAAGACTAGTGGGGGCCAAAATATACAAACATATTAATAAAGCAATAGTTTATAACCAAAAGTACTTGACTTCATATAATTTTGCAATTTTAAATTAACATTCTTCTATTCTTCATATCTTGGAATCTTTGCATAATTGCTTCATTGTTTATGTTCTCAAAAATATCCCTTTCAATATATGTCACAAGACAATCATTCAGCCAAGTATCTCTCATTGTATTACGAAGTACACCTTTTATAAGATTCATAGCAGAAAAAGCTCTTTCAACGGTAGCTGTTGCAACTGGCAAGATCAACGCTAACTTAACTAACATATAAACCAAAGGAAATCCGATATCATTTTGTTTTTGAACCATTCTTTGACCAAGTTCTCCAACCCCCTTTAGATCTCTAAAATCTTCGTTACTGGTCGAGGACAATTGAAGACAAAGGAGGTCGTAATCCAGGATCAGCTATCATTTGTTCAACATTAATCACATTATTAAGAATTGGAATATCTTCTTCCATTGGAGAATTTGCAGTAGTTTGATTTTGATTAGGTAAAGATTCAACCTGAATAGCTTCCTGATTCTGACTTTGTTCAACTTCAGCTCGAGGACGTTTAGTTCTTATAATATACTTATCCATGCCTAACAATTTAAGTGAATTAACAAATAATAAATCAGTCAACAATCAAGAAGTTTAGTGCTGCAAAAATCAAAACTGAATAGAATTGATCAAATTAAGCAGTATTCAGATTTTATCAAAAGTCGGTACCAATTTGGAACCCTAGAATCGCAATTTCAGTTTAAAGAAGAGGGATAAAAAGAAGAGCAGCATACCTGAATAGAATAAGCAAAGAAGCAGCAGTAGAATGCGGTTGCCTTTTTGTTTTTGGTAGAAAAGTAGTAGTACAAACGAAAATCACAAATCAAAGCAGCAGCAAAAAAAGAGATAAAAAGGAAATAAAGAAGCAACAGCGCAAAAAAGAGGGAAGATGAAAAGAAAAGCAGCAGCAGGAATAAATTTGATAAAAAGCAGCAGTACTAAAAAGTAAAATATATAAAGTCTAGTGGGGTCCGGTGACCCCACATGCCCCCTCTAAATCCGCCACTGACCAAGTAGTTTAAGTTTGTGGATGTGCTTCCAATACTTTGTCTCAAAAGCATTCCTCCATAATTTATACATAAGAAGTTTCAGCTCATTCACCTGTGAAACATTCGAACCCTTTATAAAAGCCAGAAGTTTCAAAGTAGTTATTTGCGCTTCCATAACCTAGATTACAACACAGAAACACAATTTGTGTAGACAGGGATCATGAAAGTCAATTGGATAGTTGGATTTCTAAGTGGAACCATTGTTAATGAGGAAAAATAAAAATTCAATTTGAATAAGAGGAAGTGGAGAAGAAATAGAAATTTTAAGAGGAAAAGTAGATATGTTCTTGCGTGAATGAGGTTGTAGGTGGCCTTGATTTCAGGTACGTGGAACGAGTATATACGCACGGCCAGGTGGACCTGCGTTTGATCGTTGAGCCATATTTTATAATGTAGCTATTAAAAAACATTGACAATAAAATCAGTGCAATGATCGCCTCACATCAACACAATCAAATATAGCCAACTGCCTTTGAATTACCTCATTAATTGGTTTGGTGTACATGAGTCGTAAGATTTGACCTGTAACAAACAAACATTAATGTTCTGTGTGTCCCTTTTAGTTCAAATTGATTATTCTATCAAAATATATCATATATGAGTTTATATCAAACTATTTTATCCATTCTTTCCCTACGTATTTTGATTTTATGTTAATTCTCTATGTATATAATTTTATTTTGCAGTTATACTTTTGATGTCATGTCCATGCAGAGTTAACTCAAATGCATATGTTGGCTAACAAATTATAAATCACCATATGAATAATTGTCAAAATTGATATGCTCTAAAGAAGTCAAGAATCCAGGAGCAAGAACGAAGCTTTTACCAGATTCAAAATCGTTGACAATGGCTACACTTACGCATTATTCCTAATAATATTTTAGTCAAGAGCCGGCCGATTCCTAATAATACAATATAAACGGTTTGTCACTGATTTGGTCAAGTTTACACATTTTAGTAATAGTAGTAGAACATCGTAAAAAACATGTATAATTTTTGCATGCCACCACTATTTTAGTAAATACAATAAAATGACATGTATAAATGCATGCACAAAATTCTTGCATTAACTTAGAACTGAATGGAGATGATGTTGGGCTTTTAATATTTCTATTTTATGTTATTTTTATTTTTTGGGCTTCGTATTTTTATTGCTACACAAACAAAGCGTTATGTGAATTTAGTTCCCTAAAAACTTTAGTTCTATGAAAACTTAACCCAAAATGTGTCTCTACTCATCACACAGACAAAATGTATATCTCGTGAGCGGATAAGAGTCAAGTAACCAACAGAAAAGGACTAAGTTATTTATACATGAACCTTATGGATCTTCTGGGTTGATAAATAGTATGTACTGTCCACTATCTCTACATTGATAGGCTTCTTCTTCTACTTTTCTCCTCATCTTATTCGAAGTCACGCTCCAAGAAAACGATGTGAGCATTTTTTACTAAAGGGGAATGTGTTTAGATAACATTTTCATAACATTGTTGTTCGTAAATTAAATGTATATTAAAACCACGCATATGGTAATGTTATCAGTAATTGCAAAAGATAAATATAGCGGAATATGAAATATAATGAAAGAGATCCAACAGGCCAAACAGTAAACAAAATAGTTCATCCAACAAATGAAAGAAGTACAAAATTTTATACCCCTACTTCAATTAACACACTATGCACATATGATAATTTCAATATAATATTATTACTATATATATAGATGTTCATATGGCATATCAAAATGTCACTAAATTGAAGAATATTTTTTTTTAACGAAACCATATAAAATATATAATCAACAGCCTAACTTTCAGAAACAAACTTTGATGGTATCATGAATGACAAATTAGAATCTTCATCAGATAGTGGATGTGCAGCTGAACATGTTCTGGAATTGGATGTGTAAATGAAAGTGATCAAGTAGTTGAATGGAAATGTAACAAATCTGTTTGTGATCTTCATACAACTGAAGGCTTAACAGTAGCAGATCAAGAAAGATCATTCAAAGCTTCTAAACATTTTCATGCCATTGAACATGTATATGATATTGTGCTGAAATCAATTGAACATGTACATGTCAATGTAGATTTATCTATCTTTGTGAAATCATTTGAAAGAGAACACATTCTACCGGAACTGTCTGAATGGGTGCTTGAAATAGAGCATGTACATGAATCTGGGCATTTGAATGATGATCTTGAAAGTGAGGCTGGTGGTATTTTTCTTGAAGTATGTTTTAGTTATTTTTCTTGAAGTCGAAAATGTATGGGTTATTTATTTCTTAGTTGTTGGGCCTGAAATTAAACACTGCTCAACCCCTGTTAATTTCAAAAATATGTCCTGCAGATAAACAACGTGTAATATGAAGTTAGAATTGCCAAGCAGTATATAGTTTGTATTTAATTAAACATGCTATTTTTCCAATGCATTTCCTGCAAACCATGCTAGTTATTAAATTTATAAACTTAAGTTTCAACCATTTTTGATTGCTATGTGTATGTGCATAATTACTGTTTACAGAAATACTTTTTTGCACGGATTCATTTTAATAGTAAATATGGCTCTGTAAACGGTTTAACAAACTGATAAAAGAAGAGAAGATATTAAACTAACCATTTTGGAGATTGCAATCATTCCATCGGCATCCTGACCTTCAACTTCCTTATCAAAGGCAGTGACTGTTGCTAACATACTTGCATTTAATATTTGCAAGTTCAGACCATACATGCACATAAGCAGAAGTTAATGATGTAAGTGTAATATGATTTGCACATTCCAAACAGATGGACCCTCTGCAAATAACATAGGATATATATAGCTCCAAGGAGTCTTTGTACGTATCTTCAAAATAGTAGCAAAAGCTAAATACTTTTCCTCTCCATTCATTTTCTAAATCAGTTTTACTTAGCAGTAGACGAAATCAGGAAAAAATGTGACCGTGTGGCAGTAAGATGTGCAAGTAATTTTCAAAGTTTTAAACTACAAAACCAAATTTCAGACTTATAAACATTTGTGACGGTTATCATTTGATAATATATAGTCAAAATTGTTGTTTTTTTACTACTTGGCATACCCTGCAGTTAGTATTCCTAATGTTGGTCGGTGGATTTGCAATTGTTGATTCTATAAATTCGACTGCAGCATGTCCCTGCCCACCATGGCTGTTGTTGATCAAGTTAATTCTGGATGTTGGTGATCCAGTAAATCTAAAAGAAAAGTTAGAGGATGGTAGATATCGCACGCAAAACACCACCCACATCTGTTAATAAGGAAATTTAAGTTCTAACGTTCATGATCACATATGACATTTACTAAGAAAAGTTTATACCCTATAGCCAGGCCCTTTGTGTAATCTATTAGGGAACATACTGCACTCTACAAATCCAAATTTGTATCTCGCTATGTCGGTATTTATATCTGTGACCTTCGTAAACCTGAGTATTGATATGTATGACTATCATCCATGACTTATTGATATACCTTTGTACATACACTCTGAATCTTGTATATTGAATCTAGTGATGTCGTAAACTGCTTCTTCAGCAAAGGTGAAAATGAAAATACCGGCAGAGATATAAGAATTTTTCTGATTTCTTGATTGTGTATATCCTCCTCACATAGAATACTGCAATAAAATTAAGACAAATAGGAAACAAATCCAAATTTAGTTGTTATCATATCATAAGTTTATCGATTAATTTGCATCTTACCTTCATAAAAGACATAGGTAGTTGATGATTTTTCTCTCATCTATTGATGAATCTATCTACAACTAAAATCAATAGCAAGAAGAAGTGAGGGATCCAAATTAAATTCAGCGAATATTGTGTATGAAGATACATATCAAATGACTAATATCATGCATTCGCTGATTATCCAAAACTTATTTTGGTAACCATATGAGATCGAAATGAAATCATGCATAACTTTCCTCAGTGGCCATATGAAATTTATTTATAAATTTTCACATCACTAATTATTACATATACACATTATGTCATTTATGTTTTTATGCGTTGCTTCAAATAAATAAAAAAGAAAAATATCATGAATCAACTATTTGGGAGTAAAAATAATAATAATGATATAAAGTTATTCAATGCAGTAAAAATTTAGAACACTTATGACTGCATTTACTTGCATTTCCAGCATACGTAATTACACTTCATTAGTTTTTGCTTCTTCAAACAATCTTGGTAATTAATGTGTTACTCCAATCCCCTAATTACTAAACTGCTACATCTTTAAATTCTCAATCACTTTAATACCAACTTTTGAAATTTTGAGTAGGTCATCCCACACCTATAAATTTATTTCATATTGTAGAAAATTCAGAAACTATATTGTATCAACAACAAATGCAAAGTGCAGGTAGTGTACATGTCTCCATCAAAGCTTCGGCCTACAATAAAACCTATCAACTTCATACATAATATTCATAAAAATTATAACCAAATTAATGTCATTGAATAGTTGCCATATAAAACAAAATCAATGTCATTTAATAAATATTTCAATTAGTGCTCAAGTTAAATCATTGCTTATCATAGTAGTTAATAGGGAAGAAGAAAAATGAATTCTAAGTGTATAAATTGATATTGGATTAAGATTATTTATAAATTAATTTAAATATTACCAAATTAAATAGTAATAAGTGATTCACCGCCAATCATACATGTGTAAATTCAAATGCTACCAAATTGGACAAATTTTAATTATGCTCAAGTAAGAACACCGTGAACAAAACCATCGGAATCATTAATTAGTGTTCTCCACCCAGTGAATAGTTGGTTGGAAAATTTTATCCTCAAATAGACTGGATATCATTAGTTAATTTTAATATGCTACTGTTGTTGCCCAGCAGACATTGGTTGGAAAATTTTATCCTCAAATAGATTGGATATCATGGTCAACTAAATAAATTCCATTTTGAAACATATGCAACAAAACTGTTGAAATAGCCTAATAAAATCTCAAATTCTACTAACTTGCTGTTACTTTAATCCAATTTAATGCATGTAATAACACTCTGGATTCAAAGAATAAAAAGCATAACTACCTAAAGTCTGTTCTCAAAACCATAACCTATGCTTGAGTTAATACCATGAAAAGCTGGATTTTCAATGATTTTCAAGGTAGTCCACTACATGTATTACGAATACACACTTCACGTTACCTTTTGTATAGCCTAATAAAATCTCAAATTCTACTAACTTGTTGTTACTTTAATCCAATTTAATGCATGTAATAACACTCTGGATTCAAAGAATAAAAAGCATAACTACCTAAAATCTGTTCTCAAAACCATAACCTATGCTTGAGTTAATACCATGAAAAGCTGGATTTTCAATGATTTTCAAGGTAGTCCACTACATGTATTACGAATACACACTTCAAGTTACCTTTTGTATTGGAAAAAATTATGAGCTAAACAACGGATTGCAAAATTTGACATACAAAATAACCGAAGTTAAAGTGGGGAGTAAAATGATTGAGACTTTAACTTCTCAAGCCAGTATGAGCGCAATATGTTTAAACTGCTATGATTAATGGAACAGCAATTCAATTTTAATCAAATAAACTTAGCTTTAGAAAAAAAGAAAAAAAAAAGAAAAAAAAACATAATCTGCTGAATTTTATGCCACTTGCATCCTTGATCATTAGAAACACAGAAAAAGAAAAAAAAAGGGGGAAAAAGGAAAAAAATGATAGGATTCTATCATTTATCATGGTAATTAATTAGGAAAATTAAGATAGGTAATGAAGATTTTTCGAAATTTCTATTATAGAATCATTTAAGAGAATATAATTACAAATTTCATGAAAGAACATTGTAACATATCAATGATATAATCATATAATATTAAGTGTGATGAGATCAAGGAAATGACTAATATGTGCAATAAGAAGTAGAATAATATGAGAATCTACAAATACTATCTTAAACCATAGAAAACAAATTAAATAAGCATTATTAAAACAAATAAAGTACATTTGCTATCTTAAATAGTATATCCTACTTTATCGATGTTCTTGAGAAATTTCAATGTAATGCATCACTGTCCTTTCTATTCTATATTAACAACCTTTTACCACTTCTGCTAATAAATGAAAAATGATATAAATTTTACTTGATTAATGAATTAAATATATAAACTCACAATTAATAAAATAAACCTTTCCTAATTAGTTACAACCTTATTTGTAACATCATTCAACAACTTATTTTCAATGCAATAAACTACTGAGTATGTGTTTATAAACAACCTGTTTTGATGCATTAAACTGCACGTACCAACCTTACCTAATCCCAAGTTCAAGATGTTGGCCTGCAATACTCAACACTCACAGAGTTATTTTTGCTATCCCTGAGCTTATATAGAGAGGACTCTATTCTGATTCTGGTACCTTTTTATGTTTACTGAGAAATTTTATATAGCAGTTTATAGTCTTAAGGCAGTTTAATCTTCAATTTAAAATTAAAAGTAGCACTCAATATTGATATTTAAAAATAACATAGAGTAATTAAATTCCAAGCTACAAAAAAAAACTAATACAAATGTGGTTGCAAAATCTAATTACAAAAGATTCAAATCTAATGGTGACGTAAATTCAGCTAAAGGTGTTACCTTAAGATTGTTGAAGAACTATGATGCACGACCAATGATCATCAGAAAAAGGAAGCTTAAAGGATCTGATACACGAAACGATTTTGGAAACTAACTCCAAAAGGTTCGATGTGAAAGAAGCGGTCAACATTTAAGGTTTGGAATGGTGGGGTGAGCATCATCGAGATGAGGCAAGCGACATCTAGATGAGGCGAGCGTCGCCGAGATGAGGCGAGCATCGTCGAGATGAGGGGTGCGTCGTTGGAGGTCACGCTAGGGTTGTCGTAGATGAGGCGAGCGTTAGCGGTTTAACTTGGGGAATGTAGGATTAGGTTTTAGGATTTTGACGGAGGAGGTTGGATTTGATAACCGAATATGTTTTCGCAAGAACGAACAAAGTATGGTGGGACCAAGGGGGGAATTCAAAAAGACACGGTTGAAATCAGTTTATGGAATTATCATTATTAGTAGTAAAAATGAGATGTGCATTTAAACTAATAATTATTTGTTTAAAATTTAAACATTATATATATCACAAAGATCATTAAATTAAATCGTTGGATCAAATAGATTAACAAAATAGCAACCATTAGATATATAGTAGTGGTAAGATTAATAAGAGCAAAATTAAAGACTGAAAATCGGTCTTTGAACTGTCTTGAATTATAATAACAAGGAACGGCTGCCAAGTCCCTATATTTGGAAGATGATGGAAGAAAAGTCCCTCTCGAAAAAGTTATGAAAATTTGGTTTCTATTTTTAGTTTTTGACTAATTTATGCTACTTTTGCCTCTGATTTCAATTCTGGATCGATTTTCTAGAAGAGGACAATTTGATAAAAAATAACAAAATTGAAACCTAATTTACATGAGTTTATTAGTAGAGACTTTTTATGCATGGACTTTGAGAATATGAACATTTGCTCCAAAACCCCAAACCAATTAAAGACTAAACTTCAGTCTTTAAATTATTAAACTAGTAACTGAATTTTTTCGGTCTTTGATAAGTCTTTAACCAAAGACTGAAAAAAATCTGTCTTTACTTCACAATCTTTAATTCGATTATTTTTTGTAGTGACAAAATACACAAGAGGGAATTAATTTAAAGGACAAAAATTTATATATTTTTAGTCTCAAGTACACAACCTCAATATTTTAATCATAAGGACAAACATTCTTCTAAAATTATTCATAAGGACAAACATACCTAAAAACTGCTACCGAATTAAAAACTGATATCTAAAAATTGCTACCGACAACTACAAACGGATACCTAAAAACTGATACCTAAATAAAGTTGTCATTTAGGCTAAAATATTAAAGGTCTATCCTTGAGGCTGAAATGCTTAGAAATTTCGTCCTCCACGGTAATTTCCTGAATACACAATACGTGCGCAGGCTTTTATACAGAGCATTGTTAAGATTAGGCAAAAGAAGCTAACGCAAATTACACTAAAAGCTCTACTAAGTACTAACGACTACTTCAACAGCTAAAGTACTGTAGAAGTTCACTCTGATGCATCAGCTAACCGTTCCTCTGCAGTACCTCCAAGTCTTCTTCTTTTCATCACTCTTGTATTTGATCCCTTTTTCAATTTCATATCTTGCCATCTACTCTTTCTCTTGATTCCACCCTACCCAGTGAAAAATATACATAACAGCTTTTTTGACAATAACATCAACATGTTTGTATTTATTTTATTTTGTATAATTTTATTATGTAGCAAAAATAACAATGTTGTTTTCTTTTGAGGGAAATGATACAAGCAATGGCAAAATTAATCGTATCACACACCTTTCTCTCTTCGCTTCTCTTATTCAGTTTTCTGTCTTCTCCCCGAAACCAAAATTGAGTACCAAATAGAAAATTCTTCTACTATAAGTATAAGAGACACTTTGACCATATATGGAAAGTAGTTGTACAATGATAAAACAGATCATCTACGGCCTCTCCATCAAAACTGATAAAAAGTAAGAATGTCTGATATTCATGTTCTTGTGCTTAAGAATCTCAGCTGTATTTAGTTTTCCATGGATAATCAAAAGGCTTCCGTCTAATAACACCTTAAGTTTTGTCTTACATACCTCCGTAAAATTAAACAAAGTTGCCTCAACAGTCAACACTGTAACATTAGCAAATTTATGCTTACGAAGAGAGTGAATATATAAAAAACCAAGTTGAAGCAACTGAGAAAATACGAGGCAAAACTATCTCTGAAAACAGCATTCAGATGTTTCAGTTTCATGCTCAGACGTTTGACTTCAAACCTCGGACGTTTACCATCCTATTTCAGACATCTAAAAACGTTCAAAATACACAGTAGACTCTCGGGTTGGTCTTCAGGCTGATTCAAACGTATGAGGGAGTCTCTTAGACGTCTGACATCCATCTCAAACATCTAAGAGCCTGCCTCAGATGTCTCAATTGTCAGCACTCAGAATTTTTGCTTCGAATTGGGATTTTTTTGCTTCCAAGCTCCAATTCGCGAACCATCTTCGCCGATATCACGCTACTCCAATCCTCTTCAATTCTACATATAGTGTCACCCAATTTTAACAGTTTATTCTTATAGTATCAATTCTTTCAATCGTCCATTTAGAATACCCATAAAAGGAAAGGCAACAGACTGGAATAGAAGACAGTGTTGTACTTACCAAAACCTGTCTTTCAGCTTGAGACAAAGAGATACCTTGCACATTGCCAGTCTTCTTTTAATATATCTATCACCTCCAAAAGAATTAGAGAACTTTAGTGAGAATTAACTCTCAACCCAGAAAGTTCTTTTAAGGCATAAAGAATTAAGTTCAACAACATTGTTGTCAAAAACCTTACTATTTGAATCTCATTTCAGATAGGCCTTTTCGATTCCATTTACACTTGGATTGAAACTTAGCTTAAACTGCAATTTCAAAAAAAGAAAAAGGAAAAAATTAACTTAAACTAACATATTTAATATAGTTATTTAGATCCACATTCCAGTTCTAATGGTTTCAAAACAAACTAAAAATAGAACAAAAGAGATAAATTGAGATTTAAGTGTATTTATAGAATTTCAAACAAAAAAATTAATTTCAAGGTACAAAGCTTAAAGTATGGATTTTTTTAAATCTACAATTCGCTATTTAAATCTCGTCTCGATTTGAAATTTTTTATATTTTACGATGATTTAGATCCCAATTTGAAAACCTTGTTGAACAATGCAAGGTTTCAGCGAGCAAAAAAGAATACTGCCCACCAGGTTAAAAAGCAGTGGTGATAGTTGTCTGCTTCTCTTTAATTTCAAGGTTAAAAATCACCCTGCCTTAATCCTTTCTTTAATTCGATCATTTAGCCTAGATATGCTATTATCATGAAAATTCCTTATCCAACTTGTCTGCTTCTCACCAAAGCCTTGCGCATGTAACACCTCAATAAGAAATTCCCAATTTGTCAAATCAATTTCAAGGTTAAAGATCACCCTGCCTTATCCTCTCTTTAATTTGATCATTTAGCCACCAACTTGTCTGCTTCTCACCAAAGCCTTGTGCATGTAACACCTCAATAAGAAATTCCCAATTTGTCAAATCAAAAGCCTTTGATTAATCCTGTTTTAACCGGACACTTGGAATATCATACTTGCCACAAGAGCACAAACAATAATGACTTATTTAGCGGAGAAAAGTGAACTGAAATAACCACAACGCAACTAGGTATGACTTATTTAGTGAACTTGCCGTTTCGAATAAAAGTGAGGCGTTCGTTGTTTTATTTTGCCCTCATATATTTTTTGAATTGGTCTTGTGGCTATTTATACTTATCTGGATGCAGAGCTCGTTCGTTCAGTGTATATGTAAGAAAGAAGGGCAATGGAACAAACGTTAATGGTCTAACTTCTTCAACTGCAGCAACACCGCTTGGGACTTGTCAGTCAAAGGATCCATTGTATCGTGAAGTCTATTTGCCAAAACTTTTTGAAAATGCAGTTCAGTAAACCGATTGGCCTACCGTCGATCACATTTCTTTGATAGCAATAAAAAATTTGTTCAGTCCATTCTGTAAAGCTTTGAGTTTTCTGTATGCATCTCAGAATAAAGTTGGAACATATCATTATTCAGCTAATGCCATTTTTTTTGAAGATTTTCTTTGGAGAACATGTAGTATTCAAATTTCCTCCTTGCAACCATTGGATTTCCAAGCGCTGCCTCTACATTATCTCCTTGGTCAATTATCTTCGTTAATTAAGCTTCTTTTAAAAACACTTCTCTATTGTCAACCAAGACTTTCTTTGAAAATTTTGTGACGGTTTCAGTTATCACAGTTATGTGCATAAATTTTTGAGGTATTGGGAAAAATCAGTCAATTTACTATGTTACGTGCAGCATTTACCTGTACATTTCTGTAAGCAGTTATGAATAGGTGAAATGATGTGTTAAATTAGTCGCAGTCTGATATGTATACTGTTGTGAAACAGATAAAAAAATTGGTATATTATGAACATATGCACAAGACAATTAAGTTCGTGTACATGCAAGCAACACATATACGGTTGTGAACAAGAACCTAATACAGCATCAATTTCTTTAAAATAATATAGGCTGCTGACCTGATGCGATTCTTTTTGTTTATTACCAATTTGCAACCAAAAGGTAGAGTCTTCTCTAATTTTCATTTATTGAACATGATCATGCTTAGATTGTTGGTTAATTTGTCACATCACGACCTATACATCAGCTTATTATAACCAGTCTTCTAACAAGTCTACGTGCACTGACTAAAAATTCCAGGCGGAATCAGTCAAAACTGGCTTATTTACAATCAATATTATTGCCTTTTCTATTTATACATAGGACTAAAAATTTGAATATGACCAGTCGGTTGTAATGCATGTCAAATTTAGTTCATGGTATTTTAAGAACTTTATATTTTCTTACTGAGTTTATGTGTAATCCAAAACCCAATACACAAGTCCACATCTGATTTATGCGTTGTGTTTCATTTACATTTATTCGGGAACCATGAATTAAGTTTCATAAAGTCAAACTAAATCCACAGAAAATAGATTGTATAAAACTTACGTGAAAACATAAGGTTCAAATAAATGTTGAAGCCAAGACTAGTGTGAGAGAAAAAAAAGTGCGTAACCTTGGGCTATATATCATCATCGCACTCAGCTCCAAATGGATAGATTTGTTCCTAATTTTCTGGCTCAATTCCAAATCAATCATCACAAATTTATCCAAAGTTGGTACAAATCACAGAAAACGCAAAAAAAAATATTAATTAAAAAATCAACGGTGAACAATTATTTTTCTGCACCGATCAAACACGTTATAAATTATTCATATTTTAAGAAGAAAAAAAAAAGAACATTTAAAAAAAAAGCGAGCAGCAATATCCCTTGAACTTTTAAGTTTAATTGTCAACACAACTAGCACGGTAGCACCTACCACAAACCCTCCAATATTCCAACTTCTAAAAAATACCTCTGCTACCATCTTCCTTCAAAAAAACAAAAAACGAAAAAAGCAAAATGCGTTCCTTTCAAAATCAAATGACCACTTTCCTCCTCCTCCTCCTCTTCCTATCCACCTCTGTTCAAACCACCACCGCCGCAGACCCTACATCCCTCAAATACATAGGATGCTCCCAGTCGACATACACTTCCAACTCCCCATACCAATCCGACGTGGAATCCATCCTCACCTCTTTTGCCAACTCAGCCTCCACCTCCCCTTTTGGAAACTTCACCTCCTCCTCCGTATCCGGAATCTTCCAGTGCAGAGGCGACCTCCCCACCTCCGACTGCCAATCCTGCATCCGCTCGGCCTTGAACCATCTGTCCTCCGCCTGCTCCTCCTCCTCCGGCGCAGCCGTCCAACTCGACGCTTGCATGATTCGTTACGGCAACGAGTCCTTCCTCGGTAAAGAGGAAACCAATCTCCTCTACAAGAACTGTGGCTCCGTTCCACCCAACGGGTACTATTTACACTTTTCACTCTACATTGTTTACTTTATCAAAAATTTACGAAGAGTTTCTGGTTTATAATTGATCCAGATATGACCCAAACTTGGTGGGGATGAGAGACAGCGCGCTGGGGACGATATCCTCATCGGGTGGGACAGGTGGCACGTACAGGGTTGGGGCGGCTGGGTTCGTACAGGCTGCAGCGCAGTGCGTGGGCGATCTCAGCTCAAAAGACTGTTCTGACTGTATTTCTAATGCGGTAGGGCAGCTGAAGGCCTTATGTGGGGATGCTGACTCTGGAGAGGTGTATCTGGGCAAGTGTTTCGCTAAGTTTTATTCTAATGCTAATGGGGTTTATACACCTTCCACTTCTTCGGGCTCCTCTCAGTATCCTCATTCGGATATTCATGACTCTCACGACGGTAAGTTGATTTACGTTCACCGGTGGTGGCTGTATTTTTTGATGGTTTTAATTTATTGTGGTAATCATTAGTTTTTGTTTTGTCACGATGGTTGATGAATTGATTTATGGTTTGGTTAAGGTTAATTAAGTGTGGTTTGAGGAGTTTAATCCCTGACATGTGTCTGATATGTACATGTATCTGATATAGACATATCTCTGCTTGTTTTGAATGTCCAGTTTTATGCTAGTGTGACTTTTTATTTGTTTTGTTGGAGTTTCCACTGTTGTTTAATTTTTTTTTCTCCAATAAATCAGCGATGCATTGCAAAATTATAGAACAAGTTGTACAGTTGATGCATATCAATGTTATATTATTGATACTGCTTTAGTAGATCATCACAAAATTTCCCAAAGAAAATTACTTGCAACTTCTCCTTAAAAAGTTGTGGGCACTTGGAAAGTTGTTCAACTCTTAGAGAATTTGCTCATATTCAATACTTTATTGCAATTTTAAATTACACACTGTTGATGATAATGTACCTTTTAAGAAATTGTTTTTTTTATTAAAAAAAAGTCATTAATCCACATTTTGTAATTAAAATAACCAACACGTCGCTTACACACAACGTGTCCTTTTTCTCCTTTTTTTAGTCCTTTTTTAATGTAAAATAGGAGAGGGTTTCATTTGCACCAAATCATACCGTTTAATACCCTTGAAAAAAATGAAGATAACTGAAGTCCACTTACTGAAGGCGAAGTAGAAGTCAATTATTGATGCAATAGTTGATTGAACAGGTATAAAAATTTGGTTTTAATAAAGAACTTGTTTGCTTTAGGTGACTCCTACTTTTCTTTTTTCATCCTTTGTTCTATTAATATGGTCACTATTAGACCTAACTTCACAAAATGACAACGCTACGAACAAAAATTTGATTCATCAATTTGCTATTCACAAAATACTTTTAAGTACCTATATATTTCTCTGCTTTCTATTATACTATTTACAAACGCCATGCTAATTTCATAAACAAGTGTAAAAATATACTATATGTATCATGGCCAAACTGTAGTAGAAGAACAATAAATTTTTGGTAAATACTTTCACAGAATAGGACTGTGCAAGGGTTAAGCTCATAGAACTTCTATTTTGGTGATCATTAACAATGATATTTATGAGATAGTCTTATGTTAAGCTCATAGTTCTGACGATCCTGCCGTGTATCAAATCGTGGTACAGGATCAAAGATTCCAGCTGTCCAATTAGTTCAACTGCGAGTTCCAGTGGGGGGTGGGGGACCAACGAATAAGAAAGAATGGAAAAGGGAGGAGCAAGAAAAAAAAAGGTTTTTGGCAGAAAGAATTTCAGCGTCAAAAGTTGCACAAAATTGTAATAAAATAAGCAAATTGTGCTGTTTAAATTTAAAGAATTGTTAAACAGATTTGAATATGAAAAGTAAAAAAAAGTAAGTTAAAAGTTGAATCTTTTCTAAATATAAAAAAATAAAAATAAATTTGTCATCTATAATAAATGTTGGACATGATCAAAGAGAGTATAATAGGAGGACTCTATCCTAAAATAATTTTTTTATGGGAGGACATGATAAATGAAACCAAATAAAACAACTTATCGTTTTACCCACTTTTAAAGCAAATTTGGCAACGTCTTATCGGAAAATGAAAAGAAAAACGATGATGGTTTGATAAAAACTAAATCCCGCGCGATTTGACTGAAAAGAAAATCATAATCATAAAACAGTGGGATGAACCAAAAAAGATTCACAACGAAGATAATAACCAAATTATATTTGATTTGTTATGAGAAAGCGAAATGTTTTGGTACCTCTCGTAGCAATTTTAAGGGAATTGTGTTTTAGCCATTTTCTAAATCAATTTAGGAATTAGCGTTTTACGATTTTGATGTGTATTTAATTTAGTGTTTGGAGGTTAGAGTAGAATAATGAAGCGAACAAGGTCCGGAACAACAAAGGGAAGAAGGGGGGTGATGGAGGAAAGAAAGAGATGGATTTTCTAGCACGCTTTTGGTTGGCGGAGGGGTTTCGAGATATGGAGAAGGGAATCAATCGGGATAGAAATGAAAAGAAGATCAGAAGATATATTTTTGGGTGAAGTCTAATACCTATATGCATTAGAAAATACAAATAACCATCGTTTCTTCCCTAAGAATTCCCTCTTAAACTATACTCTGGTTAACCGACTTGTTTCTCTCTTTAAGAAGTCCCTATATATTTTCGTTAAAAATCTATTATTTGACACTAAAATCAACATATTATAAATTCAAAGAGGAGTAAAATTTTAACTAATAAATAAAATATTATTTAAATATTTTTAGCTGGAACAAAATCTTACCATGTACATCTAAATTTTATGTTTGGCACTTTAAAATTAAGGTTAATAAACTTTAAATCAAGGAAAAATAAATTAGAGGAAGTAGGACATGGCAGGTGAATGTGGGGGAAAGGAGAGAACAATTAGCAATCGATCAAAGGAGCTAAAGACGATGTATAGTCATAGATGGAGAAGACACGGTGGATTCGCAGAGAAAGGAGATGAAAAAGACTAGAATTCAAATAAACAAATAAAAAGTATTTTGAAAATCATGAATAAATTACTTTGTAAATTAACGAGTCTTCAGTAAAAAAATTCCCTTATCCATTTCATGCTTATATTGAATTCACCTCTTATCCACTTATCATCTCATCTATTTTAGTTGAGCCTTTAACAATCTCCTCTAGGAAGATGGTATATTCAGGATATGGCTATACGAAATAAGAAAATAACCACTCCTAAGCTTGATGTCGTCTTCAAAGCTAGATTATTTCTCAGATATAAGAAAATGGTGATAATTACACAAAATGATAGGAATCAACCTCGTTTTTTTTTGAAATTGTTTTCCTTAATAATTTGGAAAGAAAAAACCTTATTAATGTTTTGAGATAGGTCAAGAGAAGAGAGGCTAATTTTGTAAATCTTATTTTTAACTTTATACATCCACATTTCATTTAGACTCATCTATCTTACACTCAATCCCTGAAAAAAGTAATACTCTTCTTGCGTTAACTCTACGAATACTCTCCCATATTTGAACAAAAGAATGAACTAAACGCTTAATTTGCTTGCAAGAAAATCCCTAAATCCACATTCAAAAACAATAATTCAAGGGATTCGTAGAAAATCGTTAAACATGTGGAAAAAGTAAAATATATCAATTTATAGTTCGTTCGGGTTCAAAAATCGTGTTGACATGTGTTAGTAAAGTTATACCAAGACCAAATATTACTTTCATTACATAGTCACATTACCACTTCATTTTATGACACAAAATGAGTATGTCCACATCAAAGCTAGAACTTTTCATATTCTGAAATTGAACAAATATTTTGATATTTTTCTATATAAATGAGTTGCTTAAATGCATAAACTCGAAAGCAACTGTACTGCGTAGTCAGTTAAAACTCATTATACTATTAGCTCTTCAAACATTCGCATGATCATAAAATATTTTCATGCATATTATAAATATCTTATATATTTCTTTGAAATTATAAATTTCTGTGCTGAAATTGGAGGGAAAAAAACCTTGCATTATTATTTTTTCTGCCATTGACGCTGAGTGGGAAGAAAAATGATAATTCATACATTAAGTTTCGTTTGAAAATACAAGATATCATTTGGTTATAGAGAGACAAGCGGTATTCTTTCATTCACTTTTTTAAAACCGAAAATTAATTTTTATTATTATTAAATTGGGGGGGGGGGGGGGGGGTGAACACATGGTTTTTCTAAGATGGTGATAAAATGAGATCATAAGACAATAGAACTTGCCTTACTATTATATTATGAAGTAAACAAATCGTGTTTTGGTAAATAACGAGTAGTGAATATTTGCCAATTTGTGCTTGATGTATTCTAATATTTTAGTTTTAATTTTAGCGTTATTATCTTCAATTATAATTTTAACAACTTTGGTGTCTTTTTGTTGCGTCAACAAAATTCGGAAAATACCATTTTATTTTTAATTTAAAAAAGTTGTACAACTTATGACATGATTTAAGCAATTTCATATGTCACAGATAAAGTTGTAGTAGAAGTAATTCTAACAAAATTTTAATGTTGGAAAAAGTCTTTTGCAACACAAATTGATGACATAATTAATGAAACAACCGATCTAAACCTTTAGATCTCATTGTCTTTTGATCTATATCTTAGTTGATGGATATCAATCGATTGAAATCCATTGTGTCTCAACTTGTGTCCCAACAGCAGCTCTCGTTAATATTTTTACTTTTTAACTATTTGTGATTTTTATAATGTTTTTCATATTTGTATTTAAAAAAGTTGAAATTAGGACGATACTCTTATTTCGAAACTTAAAGTTAATCCATCCCTTCTTGCAAACCTTTTATAATTTACCCTCATACAATTATTTTAGGGAAAAAAAAATCACAACTCAAATCTACATTAAATCGCGACTTCATCTAAGAAAAAATTGAAAAAAAAAGAAAGAATCAAACTGTTTTCAAATATTTACAGAAAAAACTGTAAATGGCTTTTTGCAAATATTTGCAAAAATATTCGCCAAACGTTGAGCTGAAACTTTCATTTCATCGATCTAATTTTCTTTTAAATGTATAATTGCAATATATGTGAAGAGAAAAATGGAATGTAGAAATTAGTGGCATTTCATGTTGATTTTATATGTTTTTTCCATGATTTATGCGAGAGTTTTTAAAATTAGAGTTTTTTTATTTTGAAACTTTTAAAGAGTGTTAGCAAAAAGTAACCTTAGAAAAATTCATTCCAGGTTGTATTTTAGTTTATAATAATATATCTAGTATTCAATTTTATTTCTCTGATGTACAATGATTTCTTTCATCAAAATCAAAGTTTGATGTTTTGATCGGAACACCGAGATTTCGGTCGTTCCGTTTGGCTTTCAGTAGATGCTAAAATGAAACTATATCAAAATTTGGCTTAGTAAAATAACTATTTAACTTAAATTTTTTCATAAGAACCTCAAGAAAAAATAAGTTTGAGTTTCAAATACATGCATGTTCAAAATTTGAAATTTCAACTTAGAAAACATACAAAATCACAAAATATATAAACGGTGTAAGTAAAAAAAGTTGAAATTAATCAGTATTGTTCTTTTATATATTATTTCTCAATTAAAGGTAAATTATACATTTTCTAATAAATTAAACAATTATATGTGTAATATTTTGAAACTGAAACTTGTGCCGAAATTTACGAATTAGTTCGAAATCCCTAAAATTACAAAAGCTTGAAATAGAGATCTCGACCCTTGGTTAAAACTATTTGTGTTAACTGATTGTTTTTATTAATTTTTTTATATTAGTTGTCTTCAGATTTTTTTTTATTTCAAAATTATTTAAAACAAGTGACATTTCACAAACAATATCCGAATATTTAATTAGAATTATCTTAGTTTTACATTTTCACTTTTTTAAATGAACATTTTAATTACTTCTAACTGTAAATTTTGTTTTTCTAACAATTTAAAATTATCAACACTACATTTAAAAATTAGCGTTAGAGATTGTTAACAGAACACAGCATAACAATACCTCTTAAAAATGAATAATTCACTTGGTTCGTTGTGTGCAAGTTTTTATTCACTTGGTACATCATAAATAAATGCATTTTGAATAATCTGTACCAATATCTACACAAAAGTTTCAGAGATTCCAGCATCAGATTCTATTCTGCACCCAACGAATAAATGTATTAAGCAACGAGAAATTCAGTATGATTATATTATCAAAAGCAAAAGAGAGAATTACTTTATAAGTTGCTTTTATTTTTATGCTTTCTTGTATGTTGTGCCTTAAGCTTTTGCAGATATCAAAATGTTGTCCTTCTACATCTGTTGCTGCACAGGCATAGTATTATATTTCAAAAAGAAATCTTGTTCAACTCATTGCTAGGAAATATACAGTTCAAAAGTGTGTCGATAACTGAAACGTTTGAATTCTTATTCATCTTAAATACGTACAGATCACTGGCAAGAAGCAGGGAAAACAATTGCAATTGTAGTTGGCCTTATACTTGGAATCGCCCTCTTAATAGCCTTTGCATCTTATCTTAATAGAGCTGGACGCAACAAGTAAGCTCACTAATCCATTCTTTATTCTATTGTTCTTTTTCAGGCTATCAATGTACATATTTAACATATTCATTCTCAACCAGACTTCTATTGGTATTGTATTTGTTTGATAGAAAGGGTTATAAATGAATATACTTATATGGATTTATTAATTGAATTTATACAAACCAATCATAACTATTTCCTTTAAGTAAAAGACGGAAATAAACAAATGATGATATTTCTAATTAGTTCAAAAACCTTTTGACTAAGAGTTGCATAACCTTTTGCTCTTTTTGCAGGTAAATAATACCGAATAAACAAGCAAAAGCAACAGCAATAGCTTTTATGTACAAGGATAGTGCAGATAAAGGTGTCAATATGTATAAAACTACAAATAATGGTGGTCATTTTGCTTTATAAAATTATTGTAAATTGTGCATCTATATGTATCATGTGTAAGAATGAAAATGGGGGTGTAATTATGGACATTTGTATTTATTGAACAATACTTGAAATGACTGTTTAGCTTACAGTAATATAAATTTAAGTTCTGTTGGCTGTGTTATATTTTCATTCCAATGGCCTGCTTTTGTTACAGAAAACTTTTAATCCTATGTTCCTGTTTGCACCCACATCCAGAATTTATTTTCAAGTGGGAAAATCAAATATCAATTGATATATTAGTACTAAAAACCACTTTTCCAGTTTAGTTTCTGTTCTTACTCGTACTGAGGTAAAAAAAAATGAGATGCTTGGTCATGGCTTGGGGATATAAACAATGAGTTTCTGTTCACAGTGAGAGAAGAAATGAGTTGCGTTGGTCATGGCTTGGGCAAAGGAAAATTTGGAAAATTTAAAATGGTGGAAATGAACATTAAGTGATGATGATATTTTATTCCTTCACCAAAATGTAAGACTGATTAACCACGGTGTCAAAGAAGCTGGTAATTTAAGGAACCAAGTAGCCTTCTAGTGAGATTCTGAAGCAATCCACTAACATTGTGTTCACGGTTTATAAAAGAACCATGTATCTTGCTTGGTACCAATTATCTTTCTGGTTAAACTTGATTTTAGATTTAACTAATTATTGGGTGAGCTGAAACTTGTAGACTAAAGAATTATCCAGAGACGTGTAGTCATGATAAAGAACCTTTAGTTATGTGATGAAAATATATAAGATATTTCCAATGAAAATAAGTATAGATAATTATAAAAATATTTATTAGCCTAGGATTAAACACATTTCTGCCATCTATTTAGGAGATGTACTACTATTAATATGAGTGTTTGCTCTCATTTTGTAACCAAGCAAAAAATTTGTAATCAAAGTTCGTAATAAAATTCTACTTCCTTTTTTATAATATCTACATCTATCATTTTTCACTTACTATCAAAATCAATTATTCTTTTTCTTACAAAATCGACAACATTGGTATCAGAGTTAGGTTGCTAATCAAAGAAAGATGACAAACAAGATGACTCTGTTTCAAGTTCGTTTTCTGAAGGAGTATTACGATAATTGACGCATTCACATGAAGCCGTTGCTTGGATGGCAAGATGCGTGGGATATTGCCGCAAATAGATATAAATAGGATATTGCCGCAAACAGATATAAAAAACCCGTCAATGTCACCGTTTTATCCTAAACTGAAAGGGATAATTAAAAGAAATTGAAGAATAAGGATCAAATAACTCTTACTTTTATCTACTGAGTTTGCATGAAGCTATGTTCAAAAAGATACCAAGTGCACAAACTTGTAAAAAAAAGCATAGGAGATTTTGGAAAATGCTTTCAAATGAATTGATAAGTTAAAGGTTCGACTACAAACTATACTATGTGAGTTTGAGTTTTTATATATGAGATCATCAGAATCAATTACTAAAGATTTTATTTTAATCTTTTTTTCTTTTCTTTTTTGCAAATTGTGAACCAATAGGTTTCAAATAAGCAATACAAGGAAAAAGATGGCGAAATGCTATGGATGAAGTGAAAGCTATCATAAGAATAATACATGGGAGTTGAGACTTTTATGTAAAGGACGTAAATTTGTTGGTGCAAAGTGGGTATACAAAGTGAAGAAGAATGCTAAATGAGAAGTTGAATGGAACAAAGCAAGATTGGCGGGCAAAGGATAGAAGCAGAGAGCGGGTGCATATTATGAAGAGGTATTTGCTCATGTTGCTGGTTTATAAATTACAAGATTATTAATTTTCTTAGCGACTCAAACTAAATGAAAAATATTTCAAATAGACGTGAAATCAATTTTTCTAAATCGAAATGTAAAAGAAGAAGTTTACTTGAAGCAATCACCAGGTAAAGGTAAAGGATACAAAGATAAAGTTTTGGAAAAAACACTTTATGGTTTAAAACAAGCCCCTAGAGCATCGAATATTAGAATTGACAAATATTTCTTAGAAAATAACTTTGTAAAATACCTCAATTAACATGCTCTTTGCATATAGACAAATCAAATGGAGATATTTTAATTGTATGTTTATATGTGGATGACTTAATTTTTGCTGGAAATAATCCAAAAATATTTCATGGTTTTATGAAAGAAATAAGTTTAAAGTTTAGGATGACGGATATTGGACTTACGTTATACTATGTTCGAATCCAAGTGATTCAAAGTAAGCACAACATACTTATTTCTCAACAAGCTTATGTAAATGAAATATTAAAGAAATTTAAGATGGATAGCTGTAAACCGGTAAGCACTCCAATAGAATATGGAACTAAGCTCTCAAAATATGTTGAAGAAGAAAATGTGAATCCTATACTATTTAAGAGTCTAGTTGATAGTTTGAGATACTTAAATTGAACAAGGTCGAAATTTATGCAGTTGGTCTCATTAGTCGCTACACGGTAGCTCCTAGTACGTCACACTGAAGGCTGCAAAAAGGATTCTTTGATATATCAAAGGCATCATTAATTTTGAATTGTTATATTCTTATTTTAACAATTTCAAGTTGATTGACTACAATGATAATGACTGGACTGGAGGTGTTAATGATCGTAAAAGTACAGCTGAGTTTTGTTTTTCAGGGTGACACGACTTTCACTTGAAGTTCAAAATGCAGTTAATTGTAACGCTTTTCATATGTGAAGTTGAGTATGTTATTGCTTCAACTTGTGTTCATTATAAAACTTGTCTTCACGACCTATTGAAGGAGTTGTGTATTTGCTACAACATAATGCAACATAGATTTTATTGACAACAAGTCATCCATAGCTCTAGCAACCCGCCTTTCATGATTGAAGTTCACATATCGATAAACGCTATCACTTTATTCGATGGCGCACTGCAAAAAAGGAAGTCCAAGCGAAGTATATCAATTCAAAATATCACGTAGTAGATATTTTCTAAACACGCTGAAGCATGAAGCCATTGGAAGATTGTGAGATTTACTCAGAATATAGAATCAAGTTTAGGGAGATGTTGAAAGCTAAACTTGATTTTAGGCTTAATTAGGTATTATTGTTTTGTGCTTCAGTAGAATGTCGAGTGAAGCTTGTAAGTTAAAGATTCATCTAGAGATGCGTAGTCACGACAAAAAAAATCTCTAGAATTATCTCGTCTATAGTTCTACAAGAAAAATATCTAAGATATTTTCTATGAAGTACAGATAATTATAAAGCTATTTATTAGCCACAGAATTAAATACCTCTCCACAATCCATTTAGGAGATGTACTATTAACATGAGTGATTTCTTTCATTTTAAAACCAAACAAAAATTTGTAGTCGAGTTCCTAATAAAACTCTACTTTCTCTTTTATAAATTTTACATCTCTCATTTTTTGATAAATCAATTATTCTTCTTCTAATAAAATTGTTAACAATAAGATTTTGTATTTATTTATTTTATTGTGCTGAAATTGGATCATGAAAACTTGTTTTGGGCTGATATAAGAAAGAATGATGCATTGCATGTATCAATGCACAGTGTTGGCATGATTCACCACTGAATGCCAAAAACAGTGGATAACTTGGTCCATTAAAATTTATTTTCTTTGATTTTCTTTTGGAGGGGGGAGGGGAGGTTGGTGCGAATTGGTTTATTGGGTGATAATAGAAGTAATTTTACTTTTATTTACCATATGAAAGTATCAGTTCACTGTAACTTAATTAATTTTCCAATATTTTATCATGAGTCCATTAGTTGCTACCTAAATTTAAAAAATAAGGTAATTAAACAAATCAATTCTGACTCAAAATTTAAAATTTCCCTTAATTAATAATAAAAGTTTAGGAAATAATGATCTGTTGGATGGATCAAGACATAAATCGAGTTTTCAAAGTAAATCGAATAATAAAGAAATTACTTGAAATGTGGTTCAAAATGATATTTTGTACAACAAATTTAATGAAATTTTTTGGAAGGAAGAAGGTAAAAAAAAAGCAACAAAATAAGGTGGTAAAAGAGTAAAGCAAAAGGAATTATTGTAATGATTTGGGATGATAACTTATTAAGTGCCATTGTGGTGTTCATGTTGCAAATGGGAGGTGTATAGAGAATAATAAAGCGTTTTTGGTTTTTCTTCCGTCTCACATTTAACAGATCAAACTTTATTTATCAAAAATTGAATGATAGTCAAAAATTCAGTTTCAGCGCTCAATGATAAATTTGTAAAACTTCAAAAGCAAGCAAATAATTATAGCAATTTTAATTTTTGCCTATTTCAATTAAACCTATTTTATGCCTTCATATTTGCCAATTCTACATAATACTCTTAATTTATGAGAGATTACACGAGATTTTTTAATTGCAAATTTTATTCATAAAAGTAGAAAGCCCCTCACTGGAGTATTATAACTAGTTGTTGAATTTACTACAGTTTTCATTTTAAACAAAACATAAGCATAACAATTTGATTATTCCACCTCAATTACGTTCAATCTCTTAACCAAAAGAGTAAGAATTTGCTATTAATTTCTTAATTCCTTTTTCATGCTCTACACAACTTGAATCTTTCTCTCGGTCATCGTACCAATCACCCTCTCAGAGATTTTTATCCTGATATTCATAATCATTCAATTTCTTAAGATGAAGAGTACACTTTAGTTTGAAAAAAGTGATATAGGTGTTATTTTTGTTAACGGTTGGATTTGTTGATCTCTCTCTCTTGGATGATGCTAATGTTTTGTCATGTTGGTTGTCCTCGCTTTTTTAGTTATGGCTTGTCAGATGTACATTTAAACATGGTGGAGAGGTGATTTGGATTGGAGAAATCCTTGGCAAAGTAATAGCAATGGAGGATGATACAAAGAGAGGGGTTTGGGGTTAGGAGATGCGAGCACTTATGGGGAAGTTATAGATTGACAGATGCTTGGGTTGGTGAAAAGGTTCGAACCAAATTCTAATTGGGGAAGTGGTAGATTTGGGGTGTGTGGTAATGGGCATAGAGAGATGATTGTGAGAAATGAGCTTGACATATAGGAGAACATTTGGATGAAGAGAACTGATATATTTAAGGATGTGCCCTAGGAAAAATTATGTCATTTGTTATGTAAACTTAACAGGTAAACAACCTTGTTCATAATAAAGTATGCATTTAGTTTTATTATATATGTTTTTATATTATGATATAAATACTGAATTGATTATATTAAACATATACAAAAGGTGGAACCCAATGCATAGGGCTTCTGTACGTTAGCGGGCTCTAGGGAGATCGATAACGTACGCGGCCTTTCCCTCGCATTGCGAAAAGGTTGTTTGCGAATTCGAATCTGTGCGGCCAAATTGCCATACAGGTGACCTAACCGTCGAACCAAGGCTCCATGAAAATTGAATCTTTAAAAGACGTGTTTCATCGATTGCATTTAAGAATTTATTTGTAACCATGAATATTGAATCGATATATGCAAAAACATCGAGTCCTTAAATGTTCCTAATCAAGATGTATCAAGAAAATGATATCGATACATCTGTTGAGACTAGTTTACATAACACTTTCCAGATGATGGACGGCGATTTACTCTTGACCATTGAGGGCACCGAGGGATTACATATATGGGTTGTTTGGAACAATCATAGAGTGACTCGATGAAAATATTCTATTGGTTAATATAACTAAGCCAAAATAAAAGATCTTGTGTTAATGATATACCAGTAGTCTTCTGACTTGAGGATACCGTCGATCTTAAGTAGTTAGACTACACTTTGATTATGATCAATTATTTGGCATGACGACCTTGTTACGGCCATAGTTGGATATACGCTGGACTACTTGAAGTGAGACACTACCCAATGGAGTATTAGTCTTCTTCATTATAGAAGGTTGGAATATAATTTAAAAGTCAAAATATCTAGCCAGGGTAAATCGATTAATCGATAAATGTTATCAGATTGAACCAAGAACTTTCGAAGTTTTCTACCAATTAAATATGAATATTAATAGAGTTTTTGATCTTAGACCAAAATCAAGATATCTAAGTGATACAGTGATGACGAAAAGGATACATGTACAAAATATCGTTACCACGTGAGCTTATTTTAGACTAGAAATTGAATTTTGCCTAAATAATCTGTAAGCATTGAACTTGGACCAATATTGTGCTTCAGCAAAGTCCATACAAGCTTCAGTATTTAAATTATTTTAATATTGGCTAAGAACCAAGCACATACTAGAGAGTTAAAACAACCACGTTGTTAATTATTTTCAAATTTGACCAATAAGAAAATTAATTTTTTTATAAATTAATGATAAATTAATACAAATGTTTTATTAATATTTTATGGCATTTTTGATTACTTATTAGAAGCTTAAAATCAGTTAGAATGATGTATAAAGTTGTACGTCGGTTCAATCTGTTAAGGAGCTAAAACTAAATTTTTTAGATAATGATTCAAAGAGGAGTCAAAGGGGCCATTGACTACGCTAGGTCAACAATATGGCAGGACATATCAATTCAAATGGGGAGACTATGCTAGGTCTTCTAAGGCTATAGAAAAATAGAGAGAAAAAGATGCAAATCCTTGGCTATAAATAGTATAGCCTCCACTCACTTTTTAAACACACTTTCTAAAAGAGCTCTTGCTCTCATTAGCCCTTATTGGTGAAGCTAAGGAATCAACCGTGCAAACTGAATCCGAGGAGGACAATTGGTTCAAAAAGGAAATATTACCAAATGACTTTTAGGCTTTCGGTAAGACATCGATAGTGAATGGTATTATCTTTGATTTAATTTTCTAATTGTATATGTGAATATAACTTATTGCAAGTCCATTCTCTCCTCTATGCTTTCGGGAAGAATTATTTTAAAAGAAATCGAATATATATATACACACACACATGCATATGTATGTATGTAATTATAAGTAATTATGTTATACCAACATTTTATATATATATATATAATACAAACTATTTTCGATAAAAAGTTTATTAAATTTCAGTTCTAAAAATTCCATATATATATACACACACATTGAAAAATAAACCTTTTATTAAAATTGTTTTCTAGTTTTAATAAAAAATTAATTGCTCGCTTTCTCTTTTTTAAATAAAAGAATTTAAATGTATATATATGTACATACATATACAAACATATATGCATATAAAAATATGTATATTGATTTCATGAGAAATCATTTAAAAAAATATTTTATATGAATATGCTTTCGGCCAGAAAATAATAATAATTAAAAGTCAATTTATTTAAAATTTAATAAACTTGAATTTTTCAAAATACTTGGATCTGATATTTTTTAATAAAAAAGTTAAAATTAATTCTTTGCTAGTAATCATAGCAAATAAAAAATTTACTTTTTATATATTTATTATATATTATAATTTTGATAAAGTCAATGTTTTAAATTTTGAAATTTAAATCGATATATGTTTTAAAAATAAAAAATTAATTTTTAATATTCATACACACATACACATATATTATTAAATACAAATGCCTTAAATTTGAATTAGCTATATTTTATAACAATATATATACATATATTTTAAATCATATATAAATATATGTATGTATGTATATATTACATATAAATATTATTTTGTAAAATTTATAATGGTCGAAAAAATTTAGTTTTATTTAATGTAAATATAAAATAATTTAATGATATAAGTCATTTCCTTTTTGACATCATTTCATCACGTTGGCATTTTATTGATCGTAGGAGACAACGGTCAATTTTTTAGTTAAACCTCTATGATAGTTTGTAAATTTATATTATTGCGATGTTCGTATTGTGACTATGAATATCAAAAAACAATAAAGTTTAAATTTAAATAAATTAATTATAAATTAAATTAATAGTTAATATTATTTTGAACATCAATAAATAAATAAATAAATATTTTAAATAAACTAAAATATTATTCAAACAATTTTATTAATTAAATTCTAAATTTGATTTAGTATAAATAAAATGTCATTCACATAAACACAAAATAAGATTTGTGCAATTTAATAAAAGGAAATCTTTTGAAATTCACCCTTTTAACCTCACTGCCAATGAACCTAATCCAATAATGGTATTAGAACTCGCATTGTGTTTATGTGAAAGAGTGACAAACATGTAGGGCATTATTTTGGAAAAAGCCAAACTAGATGGGTGTCTAAGGAAATGATGCCTAAACTAAGAAGACAATTACTCTAATTTAGTAACGTTCTATTAACATAAAACCTCCCATTCTCCTAGCCTTTACCCGACTCATCGAAATGGTCTTTTTTAAGGTGTACTCTTGTGGAAGACCCAGAAGTGTGTTGAGTCTTACGTTGATACGAATAAGAATATTTGAACATTCTAAAATTTATTTAAAATTGTTTTAAATTAAAATAAATAATTATAATTTTATAAAGATTTATAAAATGAATTTTTTTAAATTGTTTTAAATTTAAATAAATATAAATGTTATATTTATAATTAATTAAATCGTTTAACTAATAAAATAATACATATGAATACACACACATAACTTAACAAATTATATATGTTACAATAAGTAAATGCGTGCATGCATATGTGTGTTATGTATAAATAAATAAAGGAGGTTAAAATAAATAAAACCCATGAGACTTGAGGGGGTATACATTGGATGAATAAAAATTTACATGATATAATGAGTTATACTCACTTTCTTAAATAGTCGATAATACTCTACAAAATTAATTTTAAATTATGAATTTAAAATAATAATGCTCCCCATCATTTATAATATAAAAGAGTATCTTACATACCTTTGGTTGTTAAGCACCCTCAAGCCATAGAATATCTAAGGTGATATTTATGTTATCTTTAGATGACTACTAATGTTTATACAACTTTGTTGAGCACCGTCAAGAGTTACATAACTCCCCTTAGGATATCACGAAATGATGGTTTTAGGTTATCTGATGTACTTCATGATTCGTTGAGCTCCCTTAAGGTCATGAAGATGATTAGGAGCATAGTCAAAACTATGTTAAGAGTTATATACGAGATATAATTAGTAAAGTGTTACTTACCATTTATGAGAACTACAATTAGTTAAGCACCTTCAAGGTTGTAGTAAACGGGTCCTAACACCCACTGAAGGAGATTTATGAAACTCTCATATCTCTGTTAGGAGTTTTGAGAGATGCAAAATTTAGTAGGAGTGTTATTAGATAAATATAATAAACCATTTGCTTGGACCTGGCGCAAACACTCAGTCAAGTAGCAAATGTAGATTATAAAAGAAAAGAGATTAAAAGAGAGGAATGAACACATAATTTTTATATTGGTTCGACAAATACTCTGGCTTATGTCCACTTAATCCATTTTTATTGATCGTACTTTGCTCTACAAAGTAGTTTTAACAACTCGATTGCTTATAACTCTGGTATGAGTTCTACAGAGTTCAATTCAGAATTGAATAACTCAACTCATATTAATTCAGAGTAGTCTCAGAAAGAACCCATTTCCAGTACATCTCCTCCTCTATTTATAGACGAAGGTCATCGAAGTAAGCTCTAAAATTTGCTCCACACGTTCTTCACGTTTAGCATAAACTTCGAGCGAAGATCATGGTCGGGTTAGCCACTCATTAATAACTCGAACCTGGGTTATGCTTCGTAACTCGATGCCGAGTTGACCTCAAGTGTTTTGTGTTTTTGCTTTTGTCTTCCTTTTCCTCGACGTTACTTCATATTTCAAGCCCATGAACAAGTTGTATTGATCCATCATTGGACCTTGAGACTCGTCACTTGATGTACCACAACTCGACATTGAGTTATGGTAACCGAGTTGTAATACTTAGTCTCATTTTGGCCACTTCCTTTGTAATTCTCCACATTTCCTTTCCATGGTATTTTTCAAGTCCCTTAATCCATCTTTCTATCCTTCTTTAGTCCATTTCATCCATTTGAGCATGTTCCGAGACCGTGGAAAATTTGCTGATAACACTTTCCCCTAAAGTATGCCTTATGAATATAAGTTATGCTTTGCTCAAGGACAAATATTAAAAGTGACAAATCATTGGCAGTTGAGCTTTCTGGCTATCCACTGGGCTAATCACAATGAATTATGTAGTTTCTTCGGATTCACCTATAAATCAAAGGTATTTTTAGACCTATCATAGATAAGGACTCAAGTCCTTGCCTAAGTGTTAGTCATAAATCATAACCATTCCACGTCCCTTGGAATTTAATATGTCAAATATTACAAATAAAAGTCATCATGCGTTCGCTTAGGATTAAATCATCTTACATCAATATCACTATCGTCTCGTATTTCCCCACGATTTAACTATTGTGGGTAAGTCATATATCATGCAATCAAACATCATTAATCATGGTTGTGTATTGCCATTGGCGGGAACTTTACTTATAAGTCATTTGGTATCGCCCAACATCCATTGTAAGTATATCCAACTGAATTGAGGCAATGACATAATCCAGTAATCATTATCAAATCGTTTTAAAACCAAAAGACGTTGAAATCCTAAATTTTATTTTTTGATCACTTCGGAACACATAGTCATATACCTATATTAAGACTAATCCTTTCACTCTCCGACGAGGGGACCTAATACCTTAACGAGTCGATTCGCTCACTCTCCGATGAGGGGACTTGTTATCCTATACAATTTCATCCACTCGCTCTACTGGCAAGGGAATCTACACTTCACGATTGATGATCCCATCTCTAAGGTCTAGGGAATCATGTCCTATTAATTTATATATGAGTTTAAGGAATAACCAAGGTCCAATAGTATCCTATAACAATGCCAATGCTAATTATCATGTTTGAATGATTTACAAGTCCAAATATCCATCAATTATTTATAAAATTCAAATCAATGCATCAAACAAAAATCAAAAGGTCTAATCTAGTTAAGGATTACCCTCGAACCTTAAACCAGAGCATGCATGTAGGACCGTTCGGAATCCCGTGCATAAGTAAGTAGAACTTCGTAGTAATCCTTCACATCTTACTTATAGAAAACAAAAGGAAAAAAATCAACTCTGACTCTATTCCATCCCGATCATGGGATAACCATTCCCAACCCAGTTCCACGATTGCATCCAAATACATCTTCCATAGATGGTGGTCGCTACTGTGGCACCACTGTTGTTTGTGCCTCGGTAATCTGGTTTTTGACATATTGTTGTAAGCGGTTACTCCGAACCCGTTCTTCGATCAAATCTCGTAGGTGCCTGCATTCATTCATTTCGTACCCATCCAGTTCATGGAATATGCAAAACTTTCCAGACCTCTTCTCCCAATCCATGGACTCTCTCTTAGCCGATTTTCTGTAATCTACCCCTTGGTATTCAAGTAAATCCTCTTTGGGATTTTGTTTTTCAATGTATAAGGAAAACTTTGGTTCCCTCTTCATCCACTTTGATCCTCTAAAGCCATCATCAACTTTCTGCTTTCTTTTATCCTTTCCATATCATGTTTTGGATGGTCCTCCATCATTCATGGCATTAACCTCAGCACTCCCAGCCAAGGTTTTAAATATTGGATTTCGATCACATTTCATCTCGGAGATTTTAGAGGCCTTATTTTGTATCGGATGGGATCTTGGGTGAGATAAATATATATTAAGTGTTCATCTTGGAATTTCACCTTGGACCCTAAAGTACATCTCGGAACAATCTCAGACTATTTGATATTTTCAATATTGGTTTACATTCAAGGGAATTAATTACGAAAATGATTTAACTTATTTGATTATCAACATTGAACTATTTGATATCTTTAATATTGGTTTACATTCAAGCAAGCAAGCAAGCACACTCTTTTAAACAAAAACATGTAAAGCTGAAAAGTTGAATTTATTACTCAAGTTCTTTTAATAGAGAATACATAAATCAGTAAACTATTTTAACTTGACTACCATTACTAATATCATTCTTTTAAACAAGAATATATATATATATATATTTCATAAAATATACAATATATTAGCTAAGAAAATGTGCTGAAAAAGAGTGGAAAATAACCTAACACCAAGACCTTTCAACGTCTCTTAAAAAAGAATGATTTGAATTAGCAAGAGGTGTTGGCATTTAATGTTAATTGTGAAAAAATAGATTCATACTAAGAAACATAAGATTAAGTAGACCATACTAAGGCCTAACACAAAAAAATTGGAGTGCGTACAAATTTTTGAATTTTGCTATGAAATTGGAAGTTAATAGTAGTAAATTTATTTCAAAAATTGGTATAGTAGAAAATGAATTAAAAATTATAAAAATTATAGAAATTTGAATGGAAGAGAATAAGAGAAGGAAATAGTATAAAATAATTAGGGTTCAAGAAGTTTTTGCAAAAAGAAAAGAACTTAACATGAAAGCTTACAAGATTTGAGGATGAAGAACCACATTTTAGGAAGAAAATCAACGTTTCAAATGAGAGATAAAAACCCTAGACATGTATTTGTGATTTGAGATTAGAAAACAAATGAATGGTTGGAAATGAAATTGACATTCCAACTTGTTTATGGAAATAAAGCATGAATTTTTGGCCAAGCCAACAAGGCATATATATTCCAGGCTTACCCATTTAAAAACTAAAATTCAAAAACACATCATTTCGGTCGAGATCTTGTAAATTGATCTCGTACGAGATATCGATCGAGATTTGAATATCTCACCTAAGATTCAATTCTAGCGAGATGTATCCAATTTTTCATGTTTCGAATCGCCTGACCTTGAAAATGAAATCTCAGTCGAGATCTTGGTCGAGATTACCGATATTTAAAACCTTGCCTTCAGCTTCAGCATATTCTTAGCATAAATATCTTTTAGCTTGGTATTAGAATCCACAGTATCCACTGATGGATCTCTCTACAAAGTGACTTTGAAATCAGTCTTACTACAATTTCGAAAACCACTGCCATCAAGACAATTAATGGTTCTGGTTACTGTATTATAGTAGCTGTTGCATTGAATCTAATTAAATAACTTTGTGCGGTCTCATTGGCACTCTGTTTCACATTCGAAAGTGTTATCACATTCTTTAGTCGCATTATATGGACTTTGAACTATTTCATAAACTTATCCATCAACTCGGTCTACTTGTTGATATTTATATTTATTTTATCATTTAGTGACAACCCTCTTACAAATAATATATATATGTACATTAATACATAATTTTGAATGAATATGTAATGCTTCACCGGGTCTTGGGGTGGGGCGGGTCTACCCTGACCCGTATAGGTTTGGGGTACGGGGCGAATGTTCAGACTCGCACCGGGTCTACGGGGCGGGTCTGGGTTTAAAAAACCCAGGGCGGGTCTGAGGCATAAAAAACCCACCCCAACTCGCCTCATTGCCATCCCTAGGTTCGGCGTTGTTTGCCTACGTCCACTTTGAAGAGATAGCATTATTAATCAGTTTGTAAACTAAGTACAATATGGATCGTATGAAAATCCTTAGTTACCAAAGAATACAAAGCAATAAGCCATGTAAAGATCCCAAAAAGAAACAATCTAATCTATATTTATAGAGGAAGACGGTGAAATATCTTCCTGAAAATTTGGCAGGAGGATCACCAGAAAAATAGGGGCCCACAGAAGGGATCGCATGGCCCAAATCCCAAGAAATAGAGATCGGGGCCAATCCCTAATTTGGAGGAATTGGGGCTGCGATCCATATGGGAGCTTCTCCATGTTGTATCAGGATTAGCCTTCAAGTTTCATGCCAATTAGATTAGTAGAACTTAAGTTATTAATCGATCATTGTTGCAATGTGTTGTGTAGTCTGATTCTGGCCGATCCCTCTAGAGGGAAGAGGGCCGATCTCTCTTGCTTGCTTCTATGCAATCCTTATGCTGAACTCCCTAGGGTCCCTTCTTCTTATTCCTAAATTTTCATGTGTGTTGGACCTCTAGATTTTGAGATATCGATCATTTTCCATTGAGTTGCATTGTTTAGCTAATGTAATCCAATCCCTTTGGTAGAGAGGGATCATACCCGATCCTTTTTCTAGATTAGACTATATTCCATACTTTGGACATTCTATATAGCATATCTCTCAATTCCGTTCGATCACGGCTTCATATTATCGTCTGCACTTGATTTCTGGGCCCCACAATCATCGCTCTGGGCTATTGGCCTTGATGAAAGTTGAGTCTAACTTGTCCAATCAATTCGAATATAGCCAGGTCAAAATACCGGATAACACTTGCCCCCAAAGTATGTCTTATGTCGAACATGACTTGCTTTGAATCGAAGAAAGTTAGAGTCATCGGAAAGAAATCCATCCAGTTTTCTGAATAGTCACTATCCTTCCGTTGAATTATTTTCCCAAACTGTCGTATTCCTCTTTAATCGTCATGATGCTTGGTCGATTTCCAATAGTATAAATTCAGGATTGTATTCCATAAGTTGCTATCTATGTCCAGATCTGTGGGGATAGTAAGCTTGATTATCTGATCCAGTTTCATCTTTGAAAGCTTCAGGTGAGAATTCAATTTCTGTCGATTTCAAAAATTGAATTTTTAGGATATACATGTGCATGCTCAAGTACACATTCTTGTTGTTGGTTCCTGGATGCATTTGTATGCTCACAGGTGGTTGCCAATTTTTATCGAACTAAATGTGATAAGGGATTAGAATTTCACCTCGGATGGGGATAGTACCTGATCCCTTTTCTTTCTCTTTTTATATGTACATAGGGATCGGATTGGATCCCCAAGTCGAGAGATCATACCCGATCCCTTTTTATGTTGGGGACTTAATCTTTTTTGGCTTTATGGAGAAGAGGAAGGCATGCCTATCCCTCAAGCCCCATATATAGCCGATATTTCACTTCTCTATCCCTCACTTGTTCACTTTACTTCATTAGCTCAGTTCCTTTTGTTTCCTTCAGGCTTGCTTCCGAACCCTCTCCTTCCACTTTGAACTCCAAACCCTTCCGTTCAAATCAATCACCACCTCCATCTTTAGATCCTCCATCCTCTCCTGCTTTAGACCTTACTCTGCCTTTGATTTGAACCAGAATCCAATGTCTCCCCTCTAGTAACAATCATATTTCATACATTTTGGTAGGTTTTCAATTTTCATTTAACTTTGTTTCATGAGGAGATGATGGGTTCAATAATGCTACTTGTTTCAAGCATGGGTTGAATTGGTAGGATACGAGGTGGACAAGAATAATGCGGCATCGGCGGAATGGTGAAGTAGAAGAAGGAGGAGGAGATCCATGGAAATGAGGCGTGGAAATTTGATAAGTAGAGGGATTGGTAGTACTCAAGTTTGAAGGGATTGGTGTAAAAGGTTGAAGTGAAGAACGAGAAAGGCTAACTATAGGGATCGGTGCAATAGCTATGAGAGGGATCGGTCGTGGTTAGGTGTAGGAAAGGATCGATTGTGTATCGATATGGAGAGGAATCGGTTGTATTGGTTTGTCGCATAGGAACCGGTTATTTTCATTCATTATATAGGGATCGGTGTTGTTGGAGTATTGAGGGATCGGTCATGTTGGTTAAGATGGATCAATTGTTTTCTTTCTGAGAGAGATCAACTATGGGGACTTAGCCGATTTTAGGCCTTTGAACCAAGCTTGAACACTTAAACAAACCAGTCTATGTAGACTTGTACGAATAATTAGAACCAATCCCATCTTAATGAACTTGAACGTATGAAGTTTAACAGACAATAGGACTTGCATATCCGACTGTGAAATTGGATATGAACTAAAATTCAACATATGGACTTAAATAACAAACTTTATACTTTAACATACTGATGGTCGATACCAAATCTTACACAGTCGATCAATGTAAATTACAGTTGAGACAGTCAGCGATGACGGTTACTCTAGTCGGAATCCAAAGTCTCATCACTAATTTTTTCCTTAAATTTTGAATTGTTTTTCTCTGCATTGTACAACATTGCACCACACTAGTTTACACTTAGCATATGGGGATAGGTAAAATTTTTTAATCTTGATTGTCTACTGATTTTAGTTAATATGGGCTCTAGATGATCAGAGCGTTTAGCCACGATGTCTTCCAGCCAACTTTCACAGCATAGCAATCTAGGTGCTGAATCGAGCTCCGCGACTATATTTGTTAGAATTTCTCCCGAACACCAAGCTAAGCAACTGAAGAGTCATGGTCCATTAGTTGACTTTTTCTTTGACGTTCCCATCCTTTCTATAGAATAGATAGATCCTGCCCCTGATACTTTAGAAGGTGATGTATTTCTAGATGACTCGGTGGACTCCCCAGCTTTCAGAATTGGCGAGTCCGCTCTCCGTAGGCTGCACTCTAAACATGGAATCCCATTTAGAGATGTTCTTGTCCCTTCAGAGAATGACATAGCCCACTTTCCCACGAAGGGGTATACGGCTTGTAATAAATTTATGTGTTAGGCCGGATGTGTACCACCCTTCAACTCATTTATATGAGATATTCTACATTATCTGGGAATGGATCCTTCTCAGATGCATCCAAACGGCTACGCTTTCTTTCATGGAACCTTTTTATTATTTATGGATGTTCTATTCCGTCCACTATCTGCTGAAGACATCTGGTTCATCTATAATTTTAAGTGACGGACGCGAAGCCTTTCTTATACTTTCCTCGAACCGAGCCCAACTGTCAAGTTCTGACTGGTGCTTAGAAAAACTCAGTGTCTTTAAGCATGAATTTTATATATTTGTTGTCCGCCCGGCTTCGCGGGCGATGGTTGGAAGTACGTAAGTGTTGTCCTCACATTATTTTCAAATTCTTAAGTCCAAGTCGTCTCTTGAACTAAAAAATGCTCTGAAAATTTTCAGGTGTCATCCATGACCCGAAGAAGATAATTATTCAAGGGTGGTTTCTGCAATTCGCATTACCCTAGTTGAAGACAAGGACATTAGATCACTCATAACTGATGTTTGCACAAAAAATGGACAAACACCTCAAAGTTGTATGATTTAGTAGATCTTATGTTATTCTTAGTAATTTGAGCGATTTATGCAAATACGTAAAGAACAGGGGCTAAACTGTAAAAAGACACGCAGATTTATAGTGGTTCAGCCAGAATGTGCCTACGTCCACTTTATATGTTATTTCTCTTCTTTTTTTTATGATTACAAGTACAAAGCTTTGATACAAGTAAAAGAAAGCTGTTTGAAGAGTTCCTTCCGTGCTTAAGCTCTCAAACGTGTCCCCCATTGTTGTACCCCTACCCCTCTATTTATAGAGTGAGGCTGGAGATAGAGGTCTTGGATGTATACAGCTGCTGATGGGCCCGGGCTGATACAATCTGGCCTGGCAAATCTGGTTCTGCATCGTCTTGGTTCGGTGGGAAGTGTGGTCCGGTGGGAAGTGTGGTTCGGTGGGAAGTGTGGTTCGGTGGGAAGTGTGGTTCGGTGGGAGGCGAGGATGCCGAATGAACTTTAGCTTTCCATGGTCTTGAGATCTTCTGGGTGAGAAATTTACCCAACATTTGCCCCCCAAAGTAGGATGTGCGTGCGCGCATGTCCTGCTTTGTTTGAGTTTGAGCAATCTCATCCGGCTCCAGAAAACGAACCACGTGGTTCGGTGATTCAACCTCCTCCTATAAATGGGAGGCTTAGGCCATTGCATTTCTTCACCGAATATTGCTTGTTAGCCGAATCAACGTGCGCCGAATCATTGTAACCGAATCACTTGCAGCCGAATCAACGTGCGCCGAATCATTGTAACCGAATCAATTTGCAGCCGAATCAACGTGCGCCGAATCATTGTAACCGAATCAATTTGCAGCCGAATCAACGTGCGCCGAATCACTTGTAGCCGAATCACTCGTAGCCGAATCACGTGAGTTGCTTTACCACCGAATGAAAGCTTATACTACATATTACCGAATGGGCTACTGATGTTTCTTTGTTTACATCCTCTGTTCTAACAGCATGTTTTTCTGGTGTTGCAGATAATGTCTCGCAAAGCAGAGACTCGATCAGACAAGAAGAAATCTGGGGGTGAAGGAAGTTCTTCCGCCGTGCCCCCAGCTCAGCCGAATCCCGAACGTCACGGTCCAATCTCGAGATCATTAGTGGACGGGTACGGCCCTCAGGAACTTCTGAACTCCCCGCCCGATTGCTTTCCTAGCTCCCTTAAGGAGGAGCAGCTCGACGTCATTTCCCGGTCTTTCGGAATTGATAGGGCGCATTTGCTGTTGCCGGGGAGAGAAGTTATGCCGTACGATCCTCCTGAAGGGTACTTCGCCTACAGTAGATACCACTGCATGTGTGGTGCCATTCCTCCTCTCAACGCTTGGATAGCCAGCTTCCTCACATATCTAAAGGTGGCCCCATTCCAACTTCAACCCAATTCTTACGCTATACTGGTGAGCCTCTTTGTCATCTTCCAGAGGAAGTATGGTCGCGCTCCTTCCAATCGGGAGATTCGGTATCTATATAATCTGAGGGGCTATAAGAAAGGGTCCCCATACATTAGCTTGGAGTCGGCTGTGACCTTCAAGCCGGTTTTGGATCTGTACTCCAAATTCAGCATGTTCAAGAAGGAGTGGTTTTTTGTCAAGGACGACTCAGTTTCTTTTAGGCGTTTCACCTCTGGATGTAAGTTGAGTTTTCGCTTATAATTTCTATTCCGATTGCGATGCTTCTTCTCATACTTTCTCATTTTTGCTAGCGACAGGTGGCTTTCCGGTTGTGGAGACTTACCGCCTGGTTCAGACGGCGGCTGAGATAGAAGCCATTCTTGGGAAATATAGATCATCTGCCTTCTTGATCAGAAATGCGATTCTTCTGGAATATAACTTAATCCTTCTGCAGCAGTCTGTAGTTAAGCTGAGGGAAACGGCGGAGGAGAGGGCGGCTGCTCAGACCAAGGAAGGTGTTACGGCAGAGAGCAGCAAGAGGAAACCTTTCACAAAACCTCCAGCTGTCGGAGGTAAGAAACTCAAGAAGTCGGACGGTCCCTCCCCCAGCAATTGTCCACTTACCCGGGAGGAGGAAGACATAGAGGAAGAAAAAGGCGAGGGTGGAGATGGTCGGGATGGTGACAAAGGTGGCGATGGCATCGGGGCCTTGCTTCCTGGGCAAGCGGGCGAGATTCAGGAGTGGATGGATGATGCGTTCCACCAGGCTTTCGAGGGGTTGGATGAGGATCCGGCTTTGGTAGAGAAGACCGGGAAGGCGGACAAAGCCGGGACTGGTGCAAGTGAGTCTTCTCCGACCATTCCGGCCAAGGTGGCTCCGACGACTCAAGGTGATCTCTTGACTCCTGCATGCTTCATTAATGATAGGGACTTAGGAATATTTTATGACCCGCTCCCGTCCTGGAATGAAATCCAGGACTTATTGCAGTATCCCACTCCTCCCCAGGGTTTGTACAACCACAGCTGTGTTTCTTTTCTTTTTTTTTTACTTGTAATTTACCGCGTTTCTCGAATCATATAGTGATGTAAGTTTGTGACACTTGTTCTTTATATCAGGAGCAGGCAAGACGTCCAAAGCCTCAGACCTTCGACACAGGCTTGAGCAATATAAGCTTTCCAAAACTTCTGCTAAGCCGAAGCCCTCGACCCAACGCTCCGGGGATGTAGTCGGCTACCGTCCTCTTCTTGGGGTTATCGAAGAGGGTATTCAGCAGAGGAAGAGGAGTCATCCTTTATCCGAACCTTTGCCCGGTCCTCAGCTTCCGGCTCAGCCTCTTCATGATATCACTGAGGAGGGTAGCGAGTTTGCACCTTCTCCGCACCCGTCCGGAAACCCTTCTGTTATTCATATCGACCGTCCCGACTTGGCTCGTAATCCGTTTGCGGGTCATCCTGATCTGGATCCAAGCTCTCATGATATTACTTTTGACGAAGTCACTGGTGAACACCTTCTCCCCCGTAACCCCATGGTACGAGTACTTGATGAAGCCAAGTCCTTAGATCTCGATTTACTCACTACTCGTATAGTCACTATGGGAGACGAGGCCAAGGCTAATATTGATCGGGTGGCGGAGGAGACCAAGAAGCTGATGGGGCATCATGCTCGGCTGGTTAAGGCCGGAGAGGAGATTGGGAGCGCCAATATCCGACTTCGATTGGTGGTTTCGGATCAGGCCAAACAGCTTGCGGATCAGGCTATTCAGATTTCTCAGCATGAGGCTGCTACTGGGCGACTAAGGAAAACCATGGAAGAGGCCAGTCGGGCCGAATTGCGGAAAATGGAAGCTACTTGCAAAGAACGGATTGACATGGCTATTGCCACGGTGGACGAGGTTCGGAAAGCGGATCTCGAGCAGGTGGAGGAATTGTCCGGGAAACTTGAGGCTGCAGAGCTTGCTCAAGCCAAGTTGAGGGAGGAGATGGAGGCAATGCGGGGATCCCTTCTGGTTGACTGCTCGAGATACCGATCGGAGAGAGATGCCGCCGTTGGGAGGTTGTCGGCTTCCGAGGCCCGGATGAGGGAGTTTGAGGAGAATGAGGGGATGATGGACGAAATGCTCCAGGATATGTATTTCCGTACCTGGAAGCAGGGCAACCTGTCCTGGATGGATGATTATCCCAGGGTCATGGCTAAGATTTATCTCCGGGCTCTGGAGGAGGCTAAGGCTGATGCAGATAAAGAGGGTGGAACGGTCTTCAGTATGGATGTGGTCACTGCCCAGTTTACCAAGGAGGAGAAAGTGGCGGTAAAGGAGGGTATGCGGCTGCTTGCTGCTGAGGAGGCAGGTGTGCAGGTAGAGGATGACGACCAGGATGGTCAAGAAGCAGGTGCTGGTAAGTCTTCCTTTCTAGTCTTTCCGTTAACTTGGTTACTTATCGCTAATGAATTCTTTTTATGACCGGATAGGTGGGCAACAGAGCAAGGACAAGACTCCGACGCAACCGGCTCCCTGATCAGACCTGGAAAATTCTTTTTGTAGACTTGACATGGTTGTATACGTTAGTCTTAAGACAGTAGAGTAACTTCTAAGTTGTAATTCTTGCTACTTGTAATAATCAACATTATTCTTGACGTGTAATTTTTTAACTTAAGCTGATTTTGTCGTTTCTTGAATATTTGATGCTATTTCGACATATCGTATGAGAAATGTAGCTATGTATATTCTTGTAATTAAATTGTGTTTGATGTCAGACTCTGGTTCTGAACCATAATTTTATGACTTGCAATATTAGCGTGGGGTGTGAACAAATTATAGTCATGTATTTGTACATAAAAGAAGAAAATACCGCCTTTCATGTTTTAATCGTAGATGGCAGTCTTGAATATCTTGTAGGACCGAGCATGGAATGTAGTTGAATGTCCTGCCTCTGTGAGTCCCTACACCCATTGGCGAGTATCTCCTACTCTGTATCATGTACTTTAGGGATTGTTATAGGGGATAGGAAAAAAGCTTTTTAAGTAAAATTGAAATACGTAAAAAAGGTAAAACTTCCAATCACGGAAGGCCTTCGATGTGCTTAAGTTCGTGGCAAACGGGTTTTGTAGTCACTTTCCCTAGCCGTGGGTCTTGGAGACATTCGTCACCCATCTTACGCCTCCGCGGGGAGTTAATTCTTTTTTACCACAGCCGCACTTAAGACACATCGGAGCCGAGATCGCGCACAGTAACTACCCGGGCCATTATGGCCCGTAATCGTGGGTATTATTCGATTTACTGTGGCCGGCTAGCGTGGGTGCCGATCGTCAACTGTGAACTGCCCCTGGCTGGCCACACCTTATGTTGGGGCTTATAGTCGGTTCACAGTTGCCGGCGAGCCTAACGCCGTAATGAGCTGCCTCGGCTATAGTCGGCCTTCTCGGTGGCTTATAATCGGCTCATTACAGTTGGCTTTCAGGGCCGTCGCGAGCAATGAGTTAACCCGCAGCAGAGGGATGCTGGAGCAAAAGTGTCTCATTGGCGAGGGCATAGATTCGCATAGTACCTGTTGGGTCTTGTCCAGGTGAAGTTGCGTTGTGGAGTGCTTTGAATAGAAATGCTATATACTCAGGATTTTGTTCAACAGAAAAGGATAAAGTTAACAAGCAGCCAAGATACAAAGGAACAAGTTAAAAAAGAGACATGGTTTTTTAAAGTGGTTCGGCACGAAAATGCCTACGTCCACAGATTCTCTTTGTTAATTCACTTCATATGGGCAATACAAGTTAAGAAAAGTATCGACGGAGGTGTTGGATGTTCCATGCCCTCTGGAACACCTCTCCGTCCACTGTTGACAAAATATAGGCTCCGTTGTGGAGATCTTTATGAATTACATATGGTCCATCCCAGATTGGGTCTAATGCTCCGGGGCGAGGGAAGATTCGCTTGAGGACAAGATCCCCTTCCTGTAAGGTACGATGCTTGACTTTGGAGTTGTATTGTGTTGCCACTTTTTGCTTGTGGGCTACTGTTTTGAGGACTGCATCGTTTCTTCTCTCCTCGATTAGATCCAAAGACATGTGAAGGAGTTCTTCGTTCTCTTCTGGGTTATAGTGGATCCGACGGTGGGAAGGCACAATAGTTTCAACTGGGAGCATAGCCTCCGATCCGTACGCCAAAGAGAAAGGAGTGTGCCCTGTCGATGTTCTGAAAGATGTGCGATAGGCCCATAGTGCCGTAGGAAGTTCATCCACCCAAGCGCCCTTTGATTTTTCGAGCTTCTTTTTGATTAGAGTTTTCAGAATTTTGTTGACTGCTTCGACTTGTCCGTTTGCCTGGGGATATGCTACGGATGAGAAGCTTTTATGAATTCGGTGTTCTTGGCACCAGTTGGCGAATTCCTCGCTGTCAAATTGAAGTCCATTGTCTGATATGATTTTGAGAGGGACTCCATACCTGCACAGAACATTTTTGATCAAGAAGTTAATAACTTTTGCTGAAGATACTTTATTCATAGGTTCTGCTTCCACCCATTCGGTGAAATAATCAACTGCCACTATAGCATATTTGGCCCCGCCTCGGCCCATCGGTAGCTCGCCGATTAAGTCAATCCCCCATATTGCGAAGGGCCAAGGGCTGGTCATTTGAGTAATCTCAGTTGTTGGTAGCCGTGGAATCTTAGCAAATTTTTGGCATCTGTCACATCTTTTGACGAAATCTGAGGCGTCCTTGCTTAGGGTGGGCCAGAAATATCCGTATCGGAGTATCTTTTTTGCTAATGTTTGCCCCCCGGTGTGATCTCCACAGCTCCCCTGATGGATGTTGGATAAGATTTCCTTGGCTTCCCTTCCGGCGACACACCTTAATAATGGGTTAGAGAAACCGCGCCGATAGAGGATGTCTTCTTGTATTGTATAGCGGGACGCTTTCCTCAAGACTTTCTTGACTTCATTACGCCCGTTGGGTAGTGTGCCACTTTGTAGGTAGTCTCGGATGGGAGTCATCCAAGTTGCTTCTTCGGCTGCGACTATCAGATTCACTTGCTCAAAACTTGGGACCGTTTGCTTTGAGATGGTTACTGCCCCGAAGATGACGATGTCTCTCATACTCGCTTGCTTTGCCAATTCGTCGGCCTCTTGGTTCTCCTCCCGAGGGATGTGTTTGACTAAGTACTGATCCAATCGGCTGAGAAGCAACTTGGTCTTCTTTAGATATGCTATGAGTCGTTCCTCTCGAGCTTGGAATTCTCCTAGTATTTGATTAACAATAAGTTGAGAATCGCTGTGAAGACACAAAGAATTGGCTCCGATTTCTATGGCGATTTCTAGTCCAGCTATCACTGCTTCATATTCTGCATCGTTGTTGGTGGCAGCGAACTCCAACCTTATAGCATAGTGCAGTTTATTTCCCCTGGGAGTGATTATTACCACACCTGCCCCCGAGCCTTGTTCGTTAGATGCACCGTCCACAAAGAGATTCCACTTGATATCTTCTGTTATTTCCAGTTTCTCCTTATCCTCGTTGGTAGTGAACTCTGCAATGAAATCAGCCATGGCTTGCCCCTTGATGGCGGTGCGAGGGTGATAGGTGATATCATATTGACTCAGCTCAATACACCATTTAAGTAGTCGCCCGGAGGTGTCGGGACGATGGAGTACCTGCCTCAGTGGTTGATCGGTCAGAACTTTGATGGAATGGGATTGGAAGTAGTGACGCAGTTTTCGTGAGGTGATTAGTAAACAGTATGCTAACTTTTCAAGTTTAGGATATCTGACTTCTGCCCCAGTAAACCTTTTACTGACGAAGTAAACTGGTCGCTGCGTGCGGTTGTCTTCCCTTACCAAGGCAGCGCTTAAAGCGTGAGATGACACAGCAAGGTATAGGTATAATTCTTCGCCTTCGCTTGGGGTCGAGAGTACCGGTGGTTTCTGGAGGTGTTCGATTAGGTTAAGGAAAGCGGTTAAGCATTCGTCCGTCCATTCGAACTTTCCTTTATCTTTCTTTAGAGCTTCGAAAAAGGGGACGCACTTGTCCGTTGCTTTGGAGATGAATCGGCTTAGGGAGGCCACTTTTCCATTTAGGCTTTGCATTTCCTTTCGGGTGGAAGGTATCTTGATATCCCTTAATGCTCGGACTTGTTCAGGGTTTGCTTCAATCCCTCGGGCATGGACGATGAACCCTAAGAATTTTCCCGATGACACTCCGAAGGAGCACTTTAGTGGATTCAACTTCATTCCATACTGTCGAAGTACCTGGAACATTTCGCCTAGGTGGCTTACGTGATCTTTGGCTTTCCATGATTTCACCAGCATGTCGTCTACATATACTTCCATAGTTTGTCCTATTAGCCCTGCAAACATCTTGTTGATGAGGCGCTGGTAGGTGGCTCCTGCATTTTTAAGTCCGAAGGGCATCACTTTGTAGCAGTATAAACCCCGGTCGGTGATGAAACTAGTGTGGTCCTGGTCGGGAGCATGCATAGGAATTTGGTTATATCCTGAGTATGCATCCATAAAAGATAGGAGTTCGTGCCCGGCTGTGCTGTCTACAAGTTGGTCGATTCTGGGAAGCGGGAAGCAATCCTTTGGGCAGGCGTCGTTTAGGTTGGAGAAGTCAATGCAGATCCGCTACTTCCCATTAGCCTTCTTTACTAGTACCGGGTTGGCGATCCATTCTGGGTAAACAGCTTCTCGTATGAAGTCATTGGTGAGTAGATTCTTTACTTCTTCATCGAGGGCTGCTGATCGCTCTGCCCCCATACTTCTCTTTTTTTGTTTTACAGGCGCCTTGGTAGGATCAATGTTTAATACGTGGCATGCTATGTCAGGGGAGATTCCGGTCATGTCAGCGTGTGACCAAGCCAATACATCCAAGTTGTGGCGGAGAAAATCAATGAGTTGTTCCTTCAATTCAGCTTTCAGCTGGGACCCAATTTTCAGTAGCCTACTTGAGTCGTGCTTGTCCACAGATATAAACTCTATAGCTTCTGCAGGCTCAGCGGTGGCCTCCTCCTCTTTGTCCCTAGGGTCTAATTCATTGAAAGGGTCGCTGGTGTATCGAAGAGGAGGAGCTTTCTTTAGTTGCTATGCTTCAAGGCTTTTTGTGCAGAGGGCAATCTCTACACCTTTCCCTTTATCTTTCCTGTGGTTGTTGCGAAGTTCGGTTACATAGCAGTCTCGTGCAATATCCTGGTCTCCTTCCACTTCCCCTACCCCATTGTCTGTTGGAAATTTCATTTTCAGGCACCATGGGGCTAGGACAATCTGGAAGTCAGATAAGGCTGGTCTTCCTAAGAAGGCGTTGTAGGCCGAATGGTTTTCTATCAGCACAAACGTTTGTTTCCTTACAACGGAGCGGGGATGGCTTCCAATCTCAACGAAGAGGTCCAGCTGCCTGAGGGGCATCTTCGCATCTCCAGTGAAACCGTGTAGTGGTTTATTGCAGGGAGATACATCCTTCATTGATAGCTTCATTTTGTCGAATGCGTGTTTGAACAGGATATTTACAGAGCTTCCAGTGTCTACCAGGATTCGGTAAACTTCGGCGGGATCGAGTCGGGCAGAGGTAACCATGGGATCCATGTGAGGGTACTGTCTTCCTTCTAGGTCGCGTTTACTGAATATGATGTCATCGCTTTCTTTCCGCTTTGGGTGGCGCTCTTCTATAACCGTATTGACACAGTCTTTATTGTCTCTAAGCGACTTCCCATATCTTTCCATCTCTCTCCAACTTCTGTCCGCGATGTGCGGACCTCCTGAGATGGTATGGACCACTATCTTCTCTTGACTAGAGCTGCTAGCGTTGCGGTTTCCTCTGTCGGTCACTGGTGAGGGTAGCCTCGGGTTTTCATTGGCAGGGGCTGGAGTCCTGTCTTGACTTTTTACATAACGTTCCAGTTTCTTCCTTCTGATGTGTTCCTCAATCAGATCTCGGAGATGATGGCATTCATTGGTATCATGTCCGTGAGATTCGTGGAAGCGGTAGAATTTTCCAGACTTCTGTGCGTTATCTGATTCCTTCTTGTATGGTGGGCGTTTGTATCTAACTTCGCCTTGGGTGGCAAGGAAGATATTTTCGACGGTCTCGTTCAAAGGGGTGTAAGTGTCGAATCTTGGTCCTGGCCGATATAGGCGCTTTTCTACCTTCTTGCCCCCAGCATTGTCTCTGGAATCATTTCTTCGAACGTCCCTCGCCACAGCAGGGGCGTTGCCATGGGTCGTCTTACTTTGCTGTCCTGACTGCCCCTCAATGGCAGCATCCTCAAGCCTCATGTATTTCCCGGCTTCATGGAAGAAATCGGGTAAAGTAGCTGGTTTTTCTTTTGTCAATCTTCTAGAAAATTTAGTGTCTGGATGCACCCCACTGCAGAGGGCCATTAGGATAAGCTTCTCATCGGCATCTTGAACTGCGGCTGCTGCGGCGTTGAATCTGATTAGGTATTGTTGCAGCTTTTCTCCAGGTTTCTGTTTGACGCTGGATAAGGAATAAGCGTCCTTAGGTTGCTCCACATGAATGCGGAACTGACTGATAAATTTTTCTTTCAACATTTCCCATGAGCTGATGGATCCTTGGGGTAGATGACAGAACCAGGAGGTAGCAAGATCTGCTAAGAAGAGCGGAAAGCATTTGCACAGTACTCCCTCTGTTGCTCCACTCATGAGCATATGCTGCGTGTACCTCTGTAAGTGTACAACGGGATCGGAGGTTCCTTTGTAGGGTTCCATTGTTGGCATCTTCCATTCTCGGGGGGTGATAGCAATTTCGATATTGCGGGCGAAAGGGCTGGTTACCCTAGCGCCTATCCCTCGATCTCTTTGCTCCCGTTGGACACACTCTCTGAATAAGCGTGCCATCCTTTCATCAGAACTTGGAGCAGATAGAAATGAGTTTGGTTCTGTTCTGTGGGATTGATTCCGTCCAGACGACCTGTAGGGATGGTATCGTCTATCATTCCTCATATTTTCCAGTGGCTGCCTTTGATCTTCTGGGAGCATGCTTGGGTCAGCTACAGTCGGCCCTTGCCTCGATCTTCCCCTGTTGGGTTCTGATCTAAGCACTTCCTCGGGTCCAACTTCGGGCTGAACTCTAGCTCGGCCCCGTTCACTGGTGTTTCTGTGGTTAGGCAGCATGACAGGCTCAGCTACAGTTGACCTTCGCCCGGTACCTTCCCCGTTGGGTTTGGTACCAAACGTTTCCTCAGGCCTAACTTCGGGCTGTGCTCGGTCTCGGCTCCTACCACGGCTACTTCTGCCGTTAGCTCCTTCGAAGAAGGAAGACCTTTGCTGTCTCTGAGATCCTCCAGACTGGGACTCGCCCCATGATTCAGTGTTGCGGTTGGATTCTTCAGCGTCCCTCAAGCGTGACATGAGATGGTCCACCAAGGCTTCCTGCTGGGACGTGAAGCGGTTAGTTACTTCAACAACAACTCTGTCCAAATCTGCCCTAGTAATTGCTGCAGGCTGTTCTGTGGCAGGAGTGGTTGGGTTAGCCTGTCCTTCATTTGTTACCGTTGCTGGAGGAGGACGATTTACTTGATTCGTGACAGCTGGATCTGGAAGACTGCTGGATGCGATGTTTTTTCCTTTGTTAACATCTTTTCTCTGTTTGGGAGGCATGTTTTCCAAGTGGCGGACGATGCTGTTAGGAAAACTTGTTAAGTAGATGAAGCTGAAGCTTCGAGCTTCTAGCTCTCAGTGAAAGCACCAAAAATGTTTGCACAAAAAATGGACAAACACCTCAAAGTTGTATGATTTAGTAGATCTTATGTTATTCTTAGTAATTTGAGCGATTTATGCAAATACGTAAAGAACAGGGGCTAAACTGTAAAAAGACACGCAGATTTATAGTGGTTCAGCCAGAATGTGCCTACGTCCACTTTATATGTTATTTCTCTTTTTTTTATGATTACAAGTACAAAGCTTTGATACAAGTAAAAGAAAGCTGTTTGAAGAGTTCCTTCCGTGCTTGAGCTCTCAAACTTGTCCCCCATTGTTGTACCCCTACCCCTCTATTTATAGAGTGAGGCTGGAGGTAGAGATCTTGGATGTATACAGCTGCTGATGGGCCCGGGCTGATACAATCTAGCCTGGCAAATCTGGTTCTGCATCGTCTTGGTTCGGTGGGAAGTGTGGTCCGGTGGGAAGTGTGGTTCGATGGGAAGTGTGGTCCGGTGGGAAGTGTGGTTCGGTGGGAAGTGTGGTTCGGTGGGAAGTGTGGTTCGGTGGGAAGTGTGGTTCGGTGGGAAGTGTGGTTCGGTGGGAAGTGTGGTTCGGTGGGAGGCGAGGATGCCGAATGAACTTTAGCTTTCCATGGTCTTGAGATCTTCTGGGTGAGAAATTTACCCAACAACTGATGAGTGGTTATCTTTTTTTGGATTGCTGGAAGTGGGTCGTAGCATCTAACTTCCAGGAAGCATTGCCCCACAAAGGAATGTTATGGAATAAGAAGGCAGCATAGATAGCCCTGCCATGCCCTCACTCGAGGAGGCTCAGGACGATGGCGAAAAAGCAAAAATCAGAGGTGGTGACGCCAATGAGCCTAGCAATGATGATGTAGGTTCGAGCAATGTGCCTGTGGTCAAATCATCACAAGGCATGCAATCTCATGCACCGACAAGGAAAGGAAAAGGGCTTGCTTACAAACTTCGTAGGAGAAAGACTGCTAAGAAGCCCAAGTTCACTATCACCTCTATTGAAGAAGAATCTTCCTCTCAGCCTTTAGAGAGTTTGATGGAAGGATTCTCAAGTCTACCGATTTTAGACGATATCGAGACTTTTGACTTCCCAACATTAGCGTTGGGGGGCTTAATTCTCCCACTAAGACTGGTGATGACATTCTTCCTACCGACAGGGGAGAAATTACTCTCATGAGCAAGGCTATAACAACCGATCCATCGGGAGGGACACTAGGACACTCACAATCGCTCACACTTCACTGCACGATTTTTATCTATCTTTTATTTGATGGTCACTTATACACCTTCATTTGGTTTGCAGGTGCAATGTCTCATACCTGTGCATTGATCACCTGAGGGGTTCGTCAACACATTATGGATCCAGTCGTGGTCCAGATTTAGGAAGGGATCGAGAAAGGAGTGATACCTGAGAAAGAAGCCTTTACTCATAGGATTTTTCATCCTCTAAGCATATAAGTCAAAATCTCAATCATCTCATCGCCAAGAAGTTTAGCCCAATCCTTCTATATATAGCAGCGATCAGACCTCTTCTTATGTTCCCCCAACTGTTGTGCCACCCGAGCATCATTTGTGTTCATCTAAGTCTCGACAGCCTCGCGACCACTGGCCGAACAAACGTCCTATTGTTACATTTGAGCCTGCTTTAACTACTACAGTTCTTGAGGCCTCTACAGCTAAATGGTTGGACGAACTTAAGGTCAAATTTCCAAAAATCTGCTTTGATGGACTAAAGTTTCTTCCTTCTATCCATACAATCTTAGGAAATATTAAAGTGAGTTTGCTTGCATGCATTAATGATGTTTTTGTGCAGCATGAAACACTCCAACACTTAGTTGAGAAAATTTATGAGGTGTATGTTGAAAGGAAACATGAAATCGATTACCTTAAGCTAGAGGCAATCCATGATAAAGACATAATCAAACACCAAGATAATGAGATCACGGAGTTGACCATGAAGTTAGCCGCGACAAAGAAGAGTGCTAAAGAAACATCCAAAGTGGTTAATCGTCTGAAAATGGCTTAAAAAAAGAGCTAGACGCTACCCTTAGCCGCAGTGGTGTGCTTGATCTAGAAAAGGACACACCAAAAAAAGAGAAAGACACTCTACCCCGCCGCATTGAGGAACTCGAAGAGCTTCTTAAGAAAGAGAAGGAAGAGAAACTTAAGGCTCAAGAGGAGTTTCAAAAGTATTGTGAAGAGGCCATCGAGGCTTGGGAGCTGAAAATTAAACCTGACGAGCAGCTCGCTCAAATCAAGGCCCTCAAGGAAGAGGCGAGGGAAGCTGGCCGTAATGAAGTTAGAGGGCAAATTGAGGCTCAGTTAGAGGATGCTAAAGACGCTGGCCGAAATGAGGTTAAGGACATGTTTGATCCTCTTTTTGTTGAATACAATTCCAAGGTCCTAATCCACCGTGACTTGAGTTTTCTTGGAGAGGGATACCTCAGATCGCTTGGCAAGGCTTGGGACCACTTCATCGATATGAAGAAGAAGACTCTTGGCAAAGCCAATGTTGATGATGAGAAACTGGCGCAAGAAATTCTATGTGGATCCGAACCTTTAGATATCGCCATTGCAAGGCTGAGATACTTTGATATTTTGGCACTTTCTGGTCAAGGAAAAGACATCGCTGAAGCTTCAGGGTCTAATCCCAAAGATTCCTCTTTACTTTAACTAGTCGACGCATCAATTTCTCTTGGCCCATGTCAAGACCCAAGCTATGATCCAAATAGGCCTAGTTATAAATCAAAGGCACTGAATCCTATTCAAGAAGGGGGCACTTTGGCAACAACCAAAAGTCAGCCGAATGAAGGTATCCCACTCTATTCTCCATTACTCAAGAGATTTCGTTCTTCATGCCTAATAATTCCAGGCTTATTCGCTTGTTCTCATAAATATGTAGGTTTCCCAGCTCCCAGTCAAACTCTGGGAAGTGATGCTGCTGTGGAGCAACAACCGACACTTAGTGACATTCCAGCGGCTACTGACATTCCATGGCCTGATGCTCAAGTTATTAGAGCTATTGCTAACGAAAGGGCTAATGATCAGCCGCTGCATGATGAATCTAATGATGTTATGATTACAGGCACCTTCGGACAAATTGATAGGCTTAGCTTGAAGGAGCGCATCAAGAAGGAGGAGTTGCTAAAAAAGAAATCCAAAGCCGAGCCTGTTGATGTGAACGTCGATGATCCAAACCTTATCCCACTTTAAGTCATTCCCCTTGGTGGGTCGATTCCTATGAGTAACATTCTTCCTGCTTCTGAAGGTGACACTGCTTCGATTCTCGCATCCAAGGATATTTCTCTGAATGGAGGTAAGAGCGGTAAGGGATCGAAGAGAGGAACAAGGGAAGGCTCGAGAGGATCCACTCCCAAGAAACTCAAGAGGGAGAAGAAGCATAAGAAGTAGCCATCATGTCGGCTTAGTTTGTATATAGCCTATGTAGCTGTTTTTCTTTTTGTTGGCCATGTTTGTGTTGGTACGACCCCCACTTTTGGATAAACACTTGTGCTATAATTTCCAAGTTTTATGTAAATAAAAGTTCTTTGGTTTTTGTTGAACTCTTGTTTTTGTTTAAATAGTCGAGCTATTACTTTTCCATTCAATGTACTTATAATTTGTTGCTCGTTGATTTAGATAATCATCCGTTAGTTTTTCTCAAGGCCTCCATATGGCCGTGGCCTCAAGTTGTTCGAAACACCAGGCTCGAGCCCTAGTGCTACGCTGTTGAATTCAGCGGCTTAAGTGATTATACCCCTGTCCCTAGTCTCGGGTTAAAGGAGTTAGATAGTGGATGGTCGAATTCCATCCTTAGCGAATTTATAATCCTCCTATCATTTTTAGGTCGGAGTTTATGGAATAGTGAGTGGTCGAACCACACTCATCTATTTTTTTATACTCATATCCACAATCTGGGGATACGAGTTTGTTAGCGGGTGGTCGGATTGTACCTAATTTGTGTTTATACTCCGGTCCACACTCTGAGGACTTAGAGTTATTTCAGAAAATAGTCGAACAATACTTTCCTTAATTGATTGATTTGCCCCTAAACTCGGGGTTAAACTTGGAAAGTAATCGATCATGTTACGATTGTTTTTAATTCATGTCTATCCCATCGCTTGGTGGGATTAATTTGATTATCGGATGGTCAAGTCACATCCATTTCTCATTAGGTACTCCGCTCATCGGGTAGTGAGCGAGAATCATCGAGTGAACGGTCATACCATGTTCATTTTTTTAGTCCAATCGTGAACTTAAGTAATCAGCTGGCTCCAAACTCTGGGAACTGCTCGGATATGTAAATATTAATTAGTCGAGTATCATAACTAATATGTAATGCTATAGCAATCACAAATATGAAGGAAATTTCAAACTTTATTTGCCAAATGGAAAGAGATGGCATAATTTGTCTTATTACATATCTGAAAAATCAAATTAAAGAAAATTCAAAAATTAAATACAACTAAATGAAAAAGAATAAACTAAGTGAAATAGTGTTGTAAATGCTTGCTATTCCAAACCCTTGGAAGTGTGATGCCATCAACAGTCGCTAGCTTGAAAGTTCCTTCTCCAAGCCTCTGTTCAATGATGAATGATCCTTTCCAAGTAGGATTCATGTGTGATGGGACAGGAAAAACCCATTTTAAGAATCTATCGCTGATTTCAAAGGTTTTAGGTCGGACTTTAGTGTTGTGTATCAGGCGACTCGGTGTCGATGTGCAGCTGCCCTCAAATCAGCTTCTTTGCACTTCTCATCTACCAAGTCTGGAGATTCTAAGAGGAGATATCTATTCATTCTGGGGCCGTAAAAGGTCACTCGATGAGAAGGGACTTCAAGTTCAACAATAATGGCGGCTTCAGGGCCAAAAGAAAGGGCGAATGAAGTATGGCCAGTCGTGGACTTGTGGGTTGTTCTGTAAGCCCATATTGCTGTTGGGAGTTCATCCAACTACTTGGCTCTATCCTTTTCCAAACGTTTCTTTAGAATGAACTTTATGATTTTGTTCATAGCTTCAACTTGTTTATTTGCTTGAGGGTGAGAAACTGCTGCAAATCACTTTTCAATATGATGCCGACGACAGAAGTCTTTGAATTCAGTGCCGTCGAATTGCATTCCATTATAAGATACAATGGTTCGTGGGAGGCCAAAATGATATATGATGTTTCGGACAGTGAAGTTGATTACTTTCTTCGTAGTGATCCTGGTTAAAGGTTCCGCTTCGGCCTATTTGGTGAAGTAATCAACTGTTATGATGGCGTACTTCGCACCACCTTTAGAGATCAGTATGGCACCGATAATATCTATGCTCCATGTGGCAAACGACCATGGATTGACCATTTGTATAATTTCCATCGACGGAGCTCTTGGAACTTTTGCATACATCTGGCACTTGCCGCATTGCTTAGCGTAATAAACAGCATCTCGGTTGACAATTGGCCAGTAATACCCAAGACAGAGTATTTTCTTTGCTAGGGTTTGCCCCCAAGTGTGATCACCACATTCCCCTTCATGAACTTCCCTTAGGATTCCTTTTATTTCATCATCAGCGATACATCGAAGCAGGGGAATGGAAAAACCATTTCTATACACGACTCCTTCCTAAATGATATATCGACAAGCTTTGCGGAGGATTTTTCGTCTTTTATGCCTTCGTTCGCTAGATAACAAATAATCTTTAATCGGAGTCATCCACGACTCCTTCTCCGGCTCCGTCTCTGGTACCCAAACAATTTCGATATAGCTTATGCTTAGAGCATCTAGTACTTCGATGGAACCAAGCCCATTTGTTGTGCATCCCCGGTGCTAGCAAACTTTGCCAATGAGTCGGCCTCTTTGTTTTGATCCCGAGGAATGTGCATGATGTCATAATACTTAAAGTCAGTCAATAGCTCTTAGACTCGGATAAGGTACGGAGTGAGTCATTGTCTTTTAGCCTGGTAATCTCCCCTGACTTGGTATACCACCAACTGTGAATTGCAAAAGATTTCAAGAGATTTTATTCTCAGTTCTTTGGCAATTTTGAGTCCAAAAATTCAATGTTCCACTTGAGTAACCTTCCAGACATCTCAGTTCACTGTTGGACCTATCGTAATGGCTGGTCGATGTAAGCATTAATAGGGTGAGCCTGAAAATACGAGCGGGGCTTTCATGATGCAATCAATAGGCAATACACCAATTTCTCTATCTTTGGATAATTCCTTTTGGCTTCTGTTAATCGCTTGCTAACTTAAGACCAGTCTCTGGATCCGATTCACTTCGCGAAGCAGTGCGACACTTATAGCATGTACCGACATAGCCAAGTAGATATACAAGTCTTCGTAATCCACCGGCTTTGACAAGATGAGAGGTCTCTCTAAGTGGTTCACTAGAGTTTGGAATACGTCTTCACAATCCTGTGTCCATTCAAAGTTCCTTTTCCCTCTTCTAATCAAGTCAAAGAAAGGAATACATTTATCAGTGGCTCTGGAAATAAATTAGCTAGAGCGGCAACCTTTCCATTTTGCCTCTGACTTGTTTTGTAGTCTTTGACGCTTGGATGTTGCGAATAGCTCGTGTCTTTTTAGGACTAGCTTCGATGCCGTGAGCATTGATGATGAAATCCAAGAATTTTCCTAATGCAACACCAAAGGAACATTTTAGAGGATTGATCTATATTTTGTAATTTCGGAGGATATCGAACATTTCTGCTAAGTCTCTAATGTGGTCGCTTGATTGTCGTGACTTCATCAGCATATCATCCACATTTACCTCCATTGTCTTTCCAATCTGGTCTTTAAACATTCGGTTGACCAGGCGTTGATAAGTTGCTCCAGCATTCTTCAATCCAAATGGCACTACTACATAGCAATACAATCCAACATCGATAATAAAACTGGTGTGCTCCTGGTCGGGTATGTGCATCGAGATTTGATTATGTCCAGCGTATGCATCCATCAAAGATAGCAATCCATGCCCTGCGGTTGAGTCCACCAATAGATCGATCCTCAGAAAGGGAAAACTGCCTTTGGGGCATGCCTTATTTAGGCCCGAATAGTCAACGCATGTCTACCATTTTCCATTTGCCTTTCTCACAAGTACAGGATTAGATACCCATTTCGGGTAGAGGGCGTCGTTAATATACCCATTGCTTTTGAGTCTATCCACCTCCTCTTATAGCATAGCAGTTCTCTTCGGATCCATGCCGCGCCTTTTTTGTTTCACCAAGACATGCCTCGGGTCGATATTTAATGCATGCTCGCAATGACAGGCGAGATCCCACACATGTCAGAATTAGTACAAGAAAACACATCGAGATTCGCTCGGAGAGAACTAGTAAGTTCCTTAATCATCGGAGGGTTGAGCTGTGATCCGAACTACAGGACCCGCGATGGGTCATCGTTGCAGACCGTGATGTCAATCATCAGCTCTACTAGTGAAGCCTTGGTTTCTTTTGGCTCCTTCTCATCATTCATCGGATCTATGTCTTTATGAAGCCGACCATGGAACCCGAGCCAATGCCCAGGCGCTGATTGTCAATCTTCGTTAGCTTGGAGGTGAAGAGACTTGTCCACACCCTTACCTTTCTCCTTCTGCCGAGTGTCCCTAAACTCAGCCACATAGAAGGCACGTCCGGTCACCTCATCACCATGTACAACTCCTACTCCATTATCAGTTATGAACGTTAAATTCAAACACCATGGGGCAAGTGCTGTCCGAAATTCAGCTAGGGCCGGTCGGCCCAAAAAAGCATTGTATGGAGAGTCAACATCCAAGACAACAAATGGAAACATCTACACTCTGCTGCAGTCACCTTCTCCCAATTCCATGGGCAATCCAACATAATTGACAGCTTCAGTCACAACACCGTTAATGCCATTAATGCGAGCTTTAGACAATTTCAAGTCCGGGCTTCCATCCTCGTCTGATCGTAAGCTTTTTTGAAAATTATATTCACGGAACTACCACAGTCAATCAAGATCTTCTTCACTAAGGCGGGGCTGATCATGGCTGAAATGACCATTGGGTCGATCGTCGGTGCCTCCACCATATCCGCATCTCTGTTTTTAAATGCAATGTCGTCTGCCATTAATTGCTGCTATTTGGCCGGAGCCCCATCTTATGTATTTGAACAATCGTGCTAGCTCTTATCAGCTGGATGTAGCTCTCCAACTATTGTATTGATCACTAATCTTCCACTAGTCCGCACAGGCTCCTCAACCCTTTGCGGTGCTTGTCCTTGGTTGGGGTCGGATGTCCCCTGCCCGCTATCCTGCGGAGCTTTAACAAACTGCCGGAGTTTTCTTTCCCTAATCAGTTTCTCGATAACATCCTAGAGATACCTACATTCATTTGTGTTATGACCATAACATTCGTGGAACCAGCAATATTTTCCATCTTCTTTTGTTTCTCCATCGATTCTTTCGGAGATGGCTTCCTATACTACATGGTATTGCATGTAGACAAGTAGACATTCTCTAAAGATGTATTCAGTGGTGTGTAGGTATTATACATTGGAATCCTAGAATTTCCACTTCCAGAATCCCCCTTTCGTTCACGGTTACTATCACCGCCATTCTTTTGCTAATTTGGTTTATTTTGAACATTTACTTGAACTTTTTCAGAACTCTCCCCGGACTATTTCACTGCAATCTTACTTTGCACTCCCTTTCTGCTCAATTCCACAACATTATTCTTTCTAGAGCATCTAGCTTCCTTTTTCCTCAAATACTGAGCTACTTTTGCATAGAAATGCTCCAATGTTGCGGGTGTTTGCTAGCTAACCAATCGCCAAAGTCAGATTCTGGGTCAATCCCTCTAGTTACCACCATCAAGATTGAATGGTCATTTGGATTACTGACTTCTGTGACGGATGTATGAAATTTCTCCAAGTAGTCTTTCAATGATTCTCCTAGAGCATGGGTCATGCTTGATAGGGACATTGCATCTTTGGGGCGAGTGGCATTCATATGGAACTGCTCCATAATTTTTGTTACCAAATCGTCAAGTATAGAGATTGAACGTGGGAGTAATCTTATAAACCACATCGTCGCTATGCCAAAGAGAGTAATAGGAAAACATCTACATTTGATGACATTATCAGCTCGTGTAGAATCCATTAGCCATTCATTCTCATTATGTCCTGCATGGAATTGGTTTTTCCCTCATAGGCAGGCATCGACAGCATGCTGAATCTCCTTGGACACTGCGCGTGTAGGATATTGTCGGTGAACGTGGTATGGCTTCTCGATATTCCCCAATCATCATTGGTCAAGCCTTGATTCTTCCTAACTAGCTGCCTAATCATAACTATCAAGTCAAGTGTTTGGATAGTTGGGGCCAAGCGGTAATCGTGCTCCACCTCATGTGAGTGGTCGGTTGAAGTCTACAGGCCGTTCCACGCCTTCTTAGCTCAACATCCTCTCGATGTGCATCGCGTGCATTCACATCATCATCATTCTAGAGTGGTTACTGATCTGCATTAACTTGAATTCCAACGTCCAGATCAACCGCGACCACTCCAATCCAAATTCCATCAGAAAATGGGAAGGTTCCTCCTTTGGAAGAGGGATCGGCCCCTGCCCCTATAGAGGGATTGGATTCGATCGGTCCTAGTAGTCTGGGAATAGCTGTGTGTTGATGTCCTAATGCATGATATCCATCGGTTCTAAGAGGTCTGCGCCTGTGATGGTCATCTGATGAAGTTGAGCTTTCCAATGCAGAATTAGAATTTAGCTCCCTCCTAATTTTCCTATGTTGTTGATCCCTAAGTTGATTCATTAGATCAATATTGGCTTGAATCTGCTGGTTCAACTATCGGTGGCTATCCATGAGCCCTCTCATCAGATTTTGGAAATAAGCTCTTGTGATAGAATCATTGGGATTCTGGACATCAACTGGATTGGTAGCATTAACATTTACTGGTAGATTTCTCTGGCCTCCTTGTTGGATGCTCGTGTTCTCATTTCCTTTTGCATTTTGAAAGGTAAATATGATGTTTTACTTAGACTTTTGCAAATCTGAATAGAGCAAACAAACTATTTAAGGATAGTTTAGGATCTCTTCCTTGGATTTATGCAATCCAACAACAACAAAGGGATCCAAATAGAGCTGAAAATCTTAGTTCTCAGTGAAAGCACCAAAATATTTGCACCAAAAATGGAATAAATAGAGATTTATAGTAGAGGAATAAATGAAGAATATTAAATGTAAATATAGAGAATATAACAATAAAGTAATAAGAAATAAGCAAATAACAGAGACATATCAATTTATAGTGGTTCAGCGTTGTTCGCCTACGTCCACTTTAAAGAGATAGCTTTATTAATCACTTTATAAACTAAGTATAATAGGGATCAGCTGAAAATCTTTAGTTACCAAAAAATAAAAAGCAACAAGCCATGTAAAATCCCTAAAATGAACAATCAAATATGTATTTATAGAGGAAGACGGTGAAATATCTCCCTAAAAATTTGGTAGAAGAATCTCCAGAACGATAGGGGCCCACATTAGGGATTGCATGGCCCAAATCCCAAGAAATAAGGATCGAGGCCGATCCCTATTTTGGAGGAGCTGGGGGTTACGATCCCTATGGGAACTTCTCCATGTTGTATTATGCTTAGCCTCCAAGTTTTATGCCAATTGGATTGGTAGAACTTGAATTATTAATCGATCATTATTAAATGTGTTGTGTAGTCTAATTGTGGCTGATCCCTCTTGTTTGCTCCTTTTGGGGTGCAATCCTTCGGGTGGACTCCCTAGGGTCCCCTCTTCTTATTACCAAAGTTTCATATGTATTGGACTTTGGATTTTGAGATATCAATTATTTTCCATTGAGTTGCACTATTTAGCTGATGTAACCGATCCATTTGGTAGAGAGGGTTCATACCCGATCCCTTTTTCTAGGTTAGACTATATTCCATACTTACAACGTTTTTTATAGCATATCTCTCAATTCTGTTCTATCATGGCTACATATTATCATCTGTACTTGATTTCTAAACCCCACAATCATTGCTCTGGGCTACTGGCCTTGATGATAGTCGAGTCTAACTTGTCCAATCAGTTCAGATATAGCTGGGTAAGAATGCCAGATAACACCTAACAACAATCAACACCAATTCTTAGAAGTGCTCTGCCTTGCCTGACTTTCGTATTCAACATGCCCTTGGACCATAGGACTTGGTACCGATTAGTCTCCAGTTGGTACCAAATTGTGGCAATTCTAGGGTTTGTTCTAACTTGTTATACCCGCTCTCCTTGTGCAATCATTTCACCTTTTAACCACTGGTTTTGATTTCCAGCTACTTCAGCTGTCCTTTTCTGCTCCATCCTTCTGAAGAACTCATTCATCATCTCCTCTTATTTAGCCACTAGCCTATCTTGCATCTATGTCATTATTTTTTCCATATTTATTCTAGTCATATAGATTGAAGGGGGATTCAAATTCGAGGACACCACCTAGCTGTGCTCATGTCCTTGTTGACTTCCTCCAGCAATAGCTCTTATATTAGGCCTCTTTATCTTCTCCAAATAAAATCTCAAGTCCCTCTTAGTGAAAGCACCAAAATGCTTAGATCATAAATGGCATAGACACACAATTAAGTAGAGAATGTAAATTATAAAAGAAAAGAGATTAAAAGAGAGAAAATAATACATAATTTTTATAGTGGTTTGGTGAATATTCTAACCTACATCCACTAAATCCATTTTTATTAATCGTACTTTACTCTTACAAAGTAGTTTTACTACTCGATGCTTACAGCTTGGGTATGAGTTATATAGAGTTCAATTCATAATCGAATAATTCAGCTCGTATTAATATAGGATAGTCCTGGAATGGTCCTCTATCTAGTGAAACTCCTCCTCTATTTATAGACAAAGGCCATTGAAATAAGCTTTGAAATTTTCTCCACACGTTCTCTACATTCAGTACGAACTTCAGGCGAAGACTATGGCCGTGTTAGCCACTCATTAACAACTCGAACCCAAGTTATGCTTCACAACTTTGGGTAAACTCGGGGCTAAGTTGATCTCATATGTTTCAAGTTTTTTCTTTTTCTTCCTTTGCCTTAACCCTACTTGATTTCATGCTCTTACTATAATTTAGCACCGAGTTATGGTGACCAAGTTGTAATACTTATCTCATTTTGCCACTTCCTTTGTAATACTATACTTTTCCATTCCATTGGTGTTTTACAAGTCTCTTATTCATCCTTCTGTTGTTCTTTAGTCCAATTCATCTATTTGAGTTTGTTCTGAGACTCTGGAAAATTTGCCGATAACACCATTCTAATAAGTATAATAACATATATAATGTTAATTTATCCTAATGAATTTCAGTAGATAAAATGACAACTATGAAGTTGTGTTTCAAAAAGAATACACTTTTAGGCATAAACTATAAAGACTGACTAAGAAATGTTAAGACAACACTCATTTATCAAATGTTCTAGTATGTTGTCACCAATGAGAAACTAGCTAAACCTAGTAAGGACGCTATACCTAAAATATTTAAGGCTTACAAAGATTGGTCAATGGACCATGAACTAGCTTGCTGCTATATGCCGTCGATTATAAGAGTCAGGCTCCAAAAATAGCATGTGAATATGAATTCGTGAAATATTCAAGAACCTCAAAAGTTGTATGGTGAGTAATCTCTTTACCGTGAGTTATGAGATTTCGTGGAAACTGTTTCACATAAAAATAAGCAAGGGCAGCACAGTCTAAGATCATGTACTCAATATGATTGAGTACATTAAAAGGTTGGTTGAGCTTGGTACTACACTTGACACCGAGCTTTAAACTGATTTAATTCTTCAATCATTAACTCCACAGTTCGATCCATTCATATTGAACTTCAATACGAACACATTGAAGTATACTGTCAAGGTCCTCCTTAATATGCTAAGGATGGCAAAAGTACATCCATAAAGGAATTGAATGTAGTGCTCACGATCAAGAGTATCTCTTCCTCGAATAGTTCAAAGAAGAAAAAACGTAAGTCTAAGTGTGGCAAGGGTAAGGCAAAGGTGCATGAGAAAGGTGATTGTCCCTTTTTCTCGAAGAAGGGACATTGGAAGAGAAACTCTCTAAACTACATAAAGACACTCAAGGAGAAGGAATTAAATTCCGCTCCTAAAGGTATTTTCCATTATATAAAACTGTTTATCTACTATATGTGTTTCTAGTTGGGTTTTAGGCACTAGATCTGGAACTCATATTTGTAATTTGATATAGGGTTTTAATAGCAAGCGACCCATTGCAAGAGAGAGCATGAATTCTCTAGTTGCAAATAGAGCTACCATAGCCGCCATCAAGTTGGGAGAATATTATATAAAGCTTGTGAGTGGACACGGTTTAATTTTGAATAATTTCTGTTATGTACCAAACTTTATTAATGGAATAATCTCCATCTCTTGTTTGGTAGAGAACATATATTATTTTGTTTGTAATGATAACATTATGAATATTTGTTATGGAAATAAAACAGTTGGTTTTGGTACTTTAAATAATGGCATTTATGTTCTTAATTTGACTCATGTATTCAATATTGAAAATAATATTGCATCAAGTAAATGGTAGTTATCTTTGGCATTGTGGAGGGCTATGTTAGTAAAAAATGACTAAATAAGTTAAGAAACCAAAGGTTTCTACCATCATTTGATTCTTAATCATTCAATACTTGTGCATCATGTCTTAAAGGTAAAATGGCCTAGCATATATCCAGTGGGATCAATTAAAGAGTTGATGAACTTTTAGGACTAGCACGTACTGATGCATGTGGTCCGATGTCTACAAGTACCAAAGGTGGAACCTCGTACTTTATAACATTCACCAACAATTTATCTAGATATGGATATGTGTATCTTATGCTATGCAATTAAAGCGGTTAGTGGTTCCATAGCGGTTGAGGTGCAAAAAGTTATAGCAGGAAGCAAGAATATAACGGAAAATAACAGAGGTGCAAAAAGCTTCATTAAATATAAAACCAAATATTTAAAGTTAGTATATTATGATTCTCACATCATTTGTGTAGGAAAAAGAAATTTTGTTCAATCTTACATAAGAAAACCGAAGAATACCATGATTTATACAAACTAGATTTGGTGACTATAATAGATTCCTAACTTATACTGAGCACTTATGCCTTAAAATTAGCCTTTATCCTAACTTTTTTGATTTGGTCTAAAAGAGAAGTAGCCAAATTAATGTAGGTAAAGCGGGTACTAAAAACTCTTGATTTAGCGGGTATAGCAGAAAATAGCAGGGCTTAAAGCAGATCTACTATTTAATAGCGCTAAATTGAAATATGCAGCGGTCAAAGAGTGCTATGTGCTATAGCGGAGATTTCACGGGGATTTAGCGGGTGTTTGCACAAAAAATGGGCAAACACTCAAATCATTATTGTAAAGCTATAAATATTGTTTGTAGTATATAGCTATTGTTTGAAGAAAATTAGTTGTGGATGTTTAAGGTAGAAAATCAGTAATTTACAATAAAGAATATGTAAAGGACTTAAATGTAAAAAGACATAGAATTTATAGTGGTTCGGCTTGAATGTGCCTACGTCCACTGTTCCTCTTTTATTATCACCTTCATTTCAGATTACAAGTACAAGCTTTGAATATGAGTAAACATGCTATTAAAACTAAGATATTTCCTTCTCGAAATTGTCCGTCATTGTTGCTGAAAGCTTCGCTCTTCAGCATCTCCTTTTTATCAAGTCATGTGCTTGGTATTTATAGAATGAAGATATGAGGAGAGGCAGCTGAGTATATAGTATTTGGAATTTGGGTCAACCTTCCTTCCTCCAAGATTTGGTTCAACCTTCCTTACATGATTGTCAAGCTATTCCACTTGTGATGTCTGCCAAACACCTCCAAGAACCCCGGAATGCGTCATGAAGAAATCCTTGAAGTATCGTCGTGCCATGATGAAAATTTTCAACTTTTTTTAGATCAGTTATACCAGGGTTGAGCCCCATTCAAACCTTCACCCGACTCCAAGCAACCATCGAACCAAAGATTTGGTTCGGTTAATGGAAAGACTCCAAGCAGACTCTATATTTTCAAGGTCCGACTCCATGCAACCGCCGAACAAAAGTTTTGGTTCGGTCATCGGACCAACTCCAAGAAGAATCTAGATTTTCAAGGCCTGACTCCAAGTAAGCGCCGAACCAAAGATTTTGTTTGGTCATCTGGCCGACTCCAAGCAGACTCGAGATTTTCAAGCCCCGACTCCAAGCAAGCGCCGAACCAAAGTTTTGGTTCAGTAACCCAACCGACTCCAGATTTTCAAGGCACGACTTCAAGCAAGCGCCGAACCAAAATTTTGGTTTGGTCATTAGGCCGACTCTAAGCAGACTCCATATTTTCAAGACTTGACTCCAAGCAAGCGCCGAACCAAAGTTTTTGTTCGGTTATCGAGCTAACTCCAAGCAGACTCAATATTTTCAATCCCCGACTCCAAGCAAGCGCCGAACCAAAGTTTTGGTTCGGTCAACAGGCCGACTACAAGCAGACTTGAGATTTTCAAGGCTCGACTCCAAGCAAGCGCCGAACCAAAGTTTTGGTTCAGTCATCAGGTCGACTCCAAGTAGACTCGAGATTTTCAAGCCCCGACTTTAAGCAAGTGCCGAACCAAAGTGTTGGTTTGGTAATCGAACAGACTTTAAGTAGACTCCAGATTTTCAAGGCCCGATTCCAAGCAAGTGCCGAACCAAAGTTTTGATTCGGTCATCAGGCCGACTCCAAGTAGACTCTAGATTTTCAAGCCCCAACTCCAAGCACGCGCCGAACCAAAATTTTGGTTCGGTCATCCGACCGACTCCAAGCAGACTCCAGATTTTCAAGGCCCGACTCCTAGCAAGCACCGAACCAAAGTTTTGGTTCGGTCATCGGGCCGACTCCAAGAAAAATCAATATTTTCAAGCCCTGACTCCAAGCAAGCGCCGAACCAAAGTTTTGGTTCGGTCATCGGATCGGGGATCCTGGATTATTGCTGGACTATCGACCTTGAATGGCGGTAGAGCGTCTCGGTATCGGCCCTACGAGACGGTGGTGGAAAAATCTTAAGATGATCATATCTCTCAATTCGTAGCTCGGATTGAGACTCGATTTCGACCTATGTCTATATCTTAATCTCGAGAATACCTCCAAATTAGTTTGAGTCTGTTCCAGAACAATGACGATTTTTCCCCTGACTCCTCATATTCACCATGTAGTGGGCATAAAATGCCCACAACATTTTCCCCCCAAAGCATACTTTCATGAATACAAAGTGTGCTTTGTTTAATCCAAGACTGTCTTCTTAGTCTTGCAATGGTTATATTGTCTGAATATCCATATCTCATCTTCGCCTCTGATTTTTCGATAAGCCTCCTATTTCTAGTTTGATGTGGGACTTTGTTCATTCTGAGGAGGACTTGCTAAAATTTTGAAGCCGTCTTTGATTAGGCTTCATCCAACAGGATGCCGTTTTTCTTGGACTTTCGGTTCCCTACGTCGAGGCTTCATACAGTATGTGGACCAATTGATGTATACTATGCGTTATGGACTTTGGATCTGTGATGTGATACTCCAGTTATTTTCATTGTGTGGTTGAGTTAAGCTATCCTGACCATCTCATGTGATCGCCAAGTTTGTGTATTTCTCTACTAATCCTTTCTCCACTCTTGTGCATGCTTTGACAAGATCAATCATTGATGAATTTGATATAGTAAGAATCTCTGTTGAAGGGTCTTTGTATGTAGGAGATGATGCAGAGTGTTATCGAGTGAATGTCGGTTATGACTTCCCTAGCCCATGTTTTGTATCTTTTGCCCATACGTTTGTGCAAAGATATGTATATTTTATATAAATTTTGGTTGGAATCCTCATACCTGATAAGGTGTAATTGGTTTGTGCAACATACAGTCTGGTAAAGTGATGATCAGTTTTACCAACTTCTTCGATAGCTTGGTTTGATAATCCTCAGTGTACTTGTACAGACTAGATTGTTGGTAAGTTTTGACGGATAAGTGTTGGATTATTGAGAAGCTTGGTGAAGGAGCAAGGATAGTCGGACCATGAAATTGGGTTGGTGGAGTTTATTGGACCGAAACAATTTGGTTCGAGAGTGGAAGATGATAGCTGAACCACTTAGTCCGGTACATGAAAAGAGGCCGGAACGAGGTGCAAAAATGGGGTCGGACGAAAGTGTTGGTAGGTTGCATGGTCCAAGGTCGAAACAATGATCTGGTACACTGCCTGGGCCAATCGTAAGCTTGTGTTTGGTGTCTAGTGATTGTGACTGAGTCAAAATTCTGGTTTGGCACTAACACAAGACTATAATTAAACCAATCTTTGAGAGAGCGACTTTGGCTTTTCGATCTAGGGTCTGCGAGGAATTGTCCATACTAGGAGTACTTCATTATTCTCGTGCGAAGTCATGGTCATGGCAAAATGTGAGTTATGGATGGCTCGATTGGAAAGCATACTCTGATTGTGGGTAAGAGTGATTCATTATTGCTGGTTTGAGTAATGCCAAGTGCTGATGTTGGATGCCCCCAGTATGTGGTGTTTAGCCGGAATAATCTTTGGACATTGGAAACCTTGATTAGTATTGGTTTATTATTTCTTGTTAATCAGGTAGAATCAATATTTTAATTCAAATGTCCCATTGGCTTTGACGGTAGAGGATCATCTTATTCTGTTAACTTTACCTACAAGTTTAGGGTCCTTTCGGGCCTAGTGTGGTCAAGGACTTTCATCCTTGCCTTAGAATTTGATAGAGACTATTAATACATTTTTATTTGGAATTTTACCATAGATATGTGCTAGAGTCATCCCGCGTGTCCTCGAGATTGATTTATTAGGTAAATGTATCAAGCTATTTGTGTTAAAATAGACTTTGATATGAATTAATTACATTCGGAATGTTAGAGATCGAATCACTTCTGTTTAGAGAGGTCCTTATCATTCGAAGTGATTCCCTATTACTAAGGTTTAGAGAGTAATTTTAGGGACGTGGCAGTCCTCAAATACTCGTCACATCCTCTAGAGCACCCTCTAGTGACGTTGTCAAAAGTCGGCCGGGAGCGCTCATTATTTGTCTGGGTTTGCCCCAGTATAGTGCACTTGGTTGCTTCTCACAACATGCTGCCTTGTATCATGGATAGGTTTTAAACTTGTAAACTTATGGTCATGGTTTCAATGTGCTATTACCAAGCTGAGTGGTAGTGTATGTGTATAATCAAGGGGTGAGGTGGTGCTATTCCCCTAAGTATTTTTTTATATCGAATTTAGCTTATCTTACAAAAGTTAGTCATACCTTTGCACTGAGTTTTTCTTAGGTTCCATAAGTGTGCTCAGCTTTGGGAGAATCCATACAGTTTCTTGAGCGAAGTTGGCTGGAAGGGATATCCTAATTCTTGTGACAATGTTGGGTTGATGTTCTACTATCTCTGACAGAGTTGAGTCGATGCTCTATTTCCTCTGGTGGAGTGGAAGCGAATGAATATCAAGCTGTGGTTGGCAGAGTGGAATTCATATTTCTACTATCTGTATGCAATGCCATAAGACTAAAAGAAATTGTTAGAAGCTTTTAGTTTAAGTACAACGAACTATATTCTCCGTCAAGAGAGTCCTTCTAAACTTAAGGTTCGTGGCACATAAGTTTCTTGCACTGATTGTGGATTCTGTGACATATGGTTTGTCAGCCCAACCTATGTTCCAAGGGAGTGTAACTTTTGCGACTTTTGTACTTAAGATTTAGAGCCGGGATTCACACACAGTAACTACCCGGGCCATTATGGCCTATATCGTGTGAGTATTATTCGATTTACTACGACCCAGTTAGTGTGGGTGCCGATCGTCAACTACGAACTATCCCTGGCTGCAATCATTCCTTAATCGTGGGATTTATTATCGGTTCGCAGTTTCCGGTGAGCCGAACGCCCATGATAAACTGCCTAGGCTATAATTGTGCCTAATCCGTGGCTTATAGTCGGTTTATCATTGCTGGATGGGGGGCCGATCATCAGCAGTGAACTACTCGGGCTATTTTCGTGCCCTTAGTCATGGTTATCTTGCTTTCACTGCTGCCGGCGAGAGCTTGTGATTGATCGCAATAGGAAAAATATCAAACAAATAATCGAGCAAAACATTAATTTTTACAGTGGTTTTGCCAGAATATGCCTACATTCACTATCTTTCTTTTATTGCTTCAGGTGATACATGCTTTTTACAAGCTGAGAGAAGTAATGGCGAAGATGTTGGAGATTCCTTCCTATCCCAAACACCTTTTCCGTCAACTGTCGATGGAATGTAAGTTCCGTTGTGGAGATCCTTATGAACAACAAATAGTCCATCCTAAACTGGATCTAGTGCGCCTGGACGGGGAGAGACCTCCTTGAGAACAATATCTCCCTCTTGTAACTATTGGGGCTTCACCTTAGATTTGTATTGTTTTACCACTTTCTATCTGTTTGCGGCGGTCTTGAGAGCAGTGTTATTCCTTCTTTCTTCAATCAGGTCTAAGGACATGCTGAGAAGCTTCTCGTTTTCTTTCGGATTATAATGTTTCCTACGATGTGAAGGGACAACTTTTTCGACCGAAAGCATGGCCTCAGCCCCGTATGCTTAGAGAAAATAGAATATGTCCTGTTGCTATTTTGTAGGAGGCTTGGTAGGTCCACAGTGCCGTGGGTAGTTCGTCAACCCACGCTCCTTTGGATTTATCTAGTTTTTCCTTAATTAGTGTTTGCAAGACTTTGTTGATAGCTTCAACCTCCCCATTGGCCTGGGGCAACTCCTTTTATGAGATAATTCATGCTAGGCTTCGAATGCATTTATTCTTTGAGTTACTCAAGCTAGATTTGTGCCCGGATGCCCGACTAATATGTCATTGCCAGGGAAAGGGGTGGTTGTCAGTGGTGAACTACCAAGGCTAGTGCCTTTAGTCATGGCTATCTTATTTCCACTGCTGCCAGCACATGCTTGTGATCTGGGTTGCTAATCACAAAAGAAGTAGTGGTTATAACATCATAGGTGTTAAGTGAATATAACTGCATATGTGTTAAGTGAATATAACTGCATATGTGTTAAGTGAATGCATTAGTCTCTTGTCTCGGTCAAAGGGAAAGAGTAGTTTAGACCAAACCTGCCGCTTCGAAAGAAGCGCAAAGTACTAGGTTGTGTAGTATGCCTGACTTAAGTTGTTCTCTTGGATAAGAATTCTTGCTTGGTATTTTGGTAAGACCCTATGGAACCTAGGAGCCAATAAGATTGTCCTGAAATGACAACAGCCGAGTTAGATAAAAACGAAAGAAGAAGTTTGTTATGATACCTCCTTTGCAGGACCGTCCGTTGTCATGCGTATGACATGTTTATGCGAGCATATTTTGTGATCGGAGAGCTCCTCATAAGGATTTTCTGAAATTACTCTATTTGATAACGGGGGTTTTACTGGGCCAAGATTCTTGTTTGGCGTTTTAGTGCTGCCTCCTAGCGGTCATTGGTCTAGTCATTTTGTCAAGTTGACTTCGGCTAATTTAGTGGACTTATAGTGGATGTCCCCAATGTGCACCCTGCTATCCTTAGTTCTTATTCAATTTGAATTGTGTTTTTTGATTATAGGATCATGATGGAGTGGTGAAGCTAGTATCTTGATTGGTGACTGCAATGTCCTAGCGGTTTACTATGTATACTGCTGATTCGTGTTGAATTGTGATATGAGGAGTACTGGTGGTGGTTCTGGATATCTCTCGCCTTTCTGCTGTGGGCCAAATATGTTGGAATTGCTAGAGCTCGGTCTTTCAAAGCCTTTTTGTATAAACTATTATGTTACCCAAGTTCTCGGCATATGTCGTTTCGCGTCCTCTTCCTTAACCTTTGAGGTAACACCATACTCAAATGGATAGCTTCTCTCTGATCATTGATCATTCGAGTTCTAGAGGCTGAAAGTTGTATATCTTCCATTTTTCTATAGCATTTGTACTACAAGCTAAGCTAGCTTCCTTGGGTGACCATCTATCTAAACTCCTAACAGTGATGTTTGCTCATCTTTATGTCCCTAGTCATTTAGTTGGAACCCATTCTCCAATAAGCGACGTACGGTTTTGATTGTGCCTAACTATGCTAAAACGTGAGATGCAAGCATTTTAACTATTTGAATAAGTATTTGTACTTAGACACTATTATAATATCAGGGGATTTTGATATGAAATGTTTTGGTTATCGTAAGGTAAAAAACCGTCGTGTTTATTTGTGGCGCGGTCTTACGAGATACCTTTGTTTTCAAAGGATTTTGATAAAAGTTAATAATTCAAATTGAGTGTGTTTTCACACGCTGGTTTTCCAAACTGACTCGGGTGCTATTTTATTATAATGCTCAGGTCAGACCGAGTATTTCAGCTTCAGGTTAGGATGCTATGGAGCTCAGGAGACGAGCTGGAGATTGAGACGTATTAGTCGTATTTATTTTTATTCCGCTATAGTGTTTTGTTGAAGTTATCAACAATTGTGAGGACAGGTTGTTATAACTGTCCAGGCTGGTAATTATTGATTTGTGTACTCTAATGTGAGATATGTATATTATAGTTTTTGATTTGTGTAAAGAGCTATTGATATTATATATTGTTATGTCCGCTGTGAGATTCTGTTTTGTTTAGATTTCTTCTTCTTCTACCTACTTTCTTTTCCCTCAACAATCTATCTTTCTAGCACTCGATCGTTCGGCATGTTATACGATGAGCATATTTATGTCGATTTTTTTGAGAATCGAAAGGGCGGGTCGTGACATTTTTTGTCTTTACTTCGTGTAGTGTGTAAGCACCCTCGGGTCGATCAACACATGCAACAGATTTACGAATCCTTCCTTACCTTTTTCCAAGGATGGAGATCCAAGAGTAGATGGCAGAGCCCTGCAATAGCTTAAGATTGATTAGAATGAAAGAAAAGTAATTATATAACACCTTTTTTGTGCCCCCCGTTTATCAGCAAGTGTGGAGATCTTGGCAAGTGTCTAGGGAACCGGGTTAGCCCCTTATAAAGGTTTGTAGTGGCACTCAAAAGTTTTTGTTTTTTGGAGGGTGGACTAGTAACTCTTGGTCTTATCTCCTTCTGTTTTCATATTTGTTGAACATATCCCTAGGTAAGGAGAGCTATTGACAATATTTGAATCATGTCCGGTACGCGTTATATTGGTGATGCCTTCGTGCATGATAGGAGTGACAAAGTGTCGTGCTTGTCATATCTAAACTTTGAGTATTCAATCATCATGACTTCGGTCTTCAAGTTGTGATATTTCAATCCATCAGTGGGATCCTAATTGTAGTACTTTGATTTGATGCTGGATGGAAAAAGGGATGTGCTTGGGGTTCATTTGGTTATGTGGAACGCCCCTTATGTTCTCTAGACTGAGACTTTCCTTATATTATGACGTTGAGGTCGAATACTTCTGTCCGCCCTGAGCGTGTTAAGATTTTATCCAATAAAGCTTTATGTTAAGTAGTGAAGTGTTTACTGATTTCAATCACAACCATGTCGAATTTACGTCCGATAATTTTTAGCACCGGGAGGTTATTAGACTAGTCTTCCTGCTTTTTCATATCTGGATAGCTGTTGCATTCTTTGCAGTGGAGTTCTCTAACTTTAGGCGCCATATCAGGAAGTTGTTCTCCTACCCTTCCTAGAGAGTTTGTACTCTTCGAGAGAGATAATTCAATTTTCGGAAAGGATTGGGAGGTATTGTTGCTTTGAAGGGTTGATGGTCCAACTATTTAAATAAAGAGAGAATCTTGAGATAGGAGGTATAGCTTCTCAATTCGAGAAATGGTGATTACTAACTTGAAAAAAGAAAAAGAGAAAAACTCTAATTTCAAAGAGACAACGACTTTAGATCAAGAGAAAGAATTTTGTGTTTGGAGGGAGAAAAGGATTTTCTTAGAACCGTAATTTTATATTTTACTAGGGGAATAGATTCCTCTTATACAAAAGCGAAAGATAGTTTTCTTATGTTAAAGAAGCAATGCTTTCAGATGGAAAGAGAATAAGATTTGACTTTAGATCTGAAAAATGACTAAGTGTTTCTTTTAGTCAAAACAGTGTTTTTTTATCTGAAATGAAAAAGAAGATAAAACGATTTTAGATCTAAGAAATAAATACATGTTTCTCTTTGGTTGAGAAACAGTGTTTGCAGATCTGATAAGAGATATAGTGATTTCAAATCTAAGAAGTGAATACATGTTTCTTGTTGGTTAAGGAGCAGCGTTTGTAGATTTGAAATAAGAGAAATGAAAGAGAAATTTTTTTATCTTCAAGGAATAGTGATTGCAGATCTGAAAAGAGAAACAGATTTTGCTAAAGTAACGGTTTCAAATCTGGGAGATATAGAGTATTTTAATCCAAGAAACAATGGTCTCAAACTGGGAAAGTAAGAAAAAGAGAATCTCTCATGCCAAGGAGACAGTGACTTTAGATCTGAAAAGAAAAAGGTATAAATTTTATTAAAAAATGCAATTTCAGATCTCAAGACTAGAAACAGGTTTTCTTTTGTGAAAGAAAATAATGATCCAGATCTAAACAGAGGGAAAAGGGGTTTATTATGCCAAGAAACCATATTTTTGGATTCCAAATATAAAAAGAAAGATGGCTTGATTTTAGATCCAAAGAATGGATACATGTTTCTTTTTGGTCAAGGGACATGTGTTAGTGGATCTAGAATTGTAAAAGTAATATCTAAGGATTTCAGATCTAAGAGATGACATTTTTTTGCTAATAAACAGTGTTCGTGGATAGTAAAAGTAAGATCTAAAAAGTGGACAAGAGAATTTCTCTATGCTGTAAAATGTATGTTCAGATCTGAAGAGAAAATGAGGATTTTTTGTTTTATGTAAAACAGTCAGGATAGATCTAAATAGAAACATAAATTTTAGATCTTAGAAAAGGGGAGAGAGTTTCCTAAGAGAAGGAACGATAATCTCTAGCCAGAAGATTAGAAATAGTAGGTTTCAAAATAAAAAGAAAAGTAAGAAAGAGAGAATTTCCTTTTAAAAAAAGGAAATTTCAATTCTCGGTGAAAGCATCAAAATGTTTGCACAAAAAATGAGCAAACGCTCAAAACGTTGTTGAGTTGTAAATATTATTTATAGTGTATAGCTATTGTTTGATGAAAATTAGGTACGGATGTTTAAGGTAGAAAATCAATAATTTGCAGTAAAAAATATGTAAAAGACCTTAATGTAAAAAGACACAAAATTTATAGTGGTTCGGCCTGAATGTGCCTACGTCCACTGTTCCTTTTTTGTTATCCCTTTCATTTCTGATTACAAGTACAAGCTTTGAATATGAGTAAACATGCTATTAGAACTAAGATTTTCCCTCTTGAAATTGTCTGCCATTGTTGCTGAAAGCTTCGCTCTTTAGCATTTCCTTTTTTATGATGCCATGTGCTTGGTATTTATAGAATGTAGATATGAGGAAAGGCAACTCAGTATATAATATTTGGAATTTGGGTCAACCTTCCTTCCTCCAAAATTTGGTTCAACCTTCCTTACATGATTGTTAAGCTATTCCACTTGTGACGACCGTCATACACCTCCAAGAACCCCGGAACGCGTAATGAAGAAATCCTCGAAGTATCGTCGTGCCATGACGAAAATTTCCAACTTTTTTTTAAATCAGTTATACCCGGGTTGAGCCCCAAGCAAACCTTCACCCGACTCTAAGCAGCATTACTCCCAGCCGACTCTAAGTAAACCCTTAAATTTCTCATGCCTGACTCCAAGCAACCACCGAATCAAAGATTTGGTTCGGTTAACAGACAAACTCCAAGCAGACTCCATATTTTCAAGGTTTGACCCCAAGCAACCGCCGAACAAAAGTTTTAGTACAGTCATCGGACCAACTCCAAGCAGACTCCAAATTTTCAAGGCCTGACTCCAAGCAAGCGCCAAACCAAAGTTTTGGTTCGGTCATCTAGCCGACTCCAAGCAGATTCCAGATTTTCAAGGCCCGACTCCAAGCAAGCGTCGAACCAAAGTTTTGGTTCCGTCATCAGGCCGACTCCAAGCAGACTCCAGATTTTCAAGGTCGACTCCAAGCAACCGTCGAACAAAAGTATTGCTACGGTCATCGGACCGACTCCAAGCAGACTCCGGATTTTCAAGGCTCGACTCCAAGTAAACGTCGAACCAAAGTTTTGGTTCGGCTATCGGGCTGACTCCAAGCAGATTCGAGATTTTCAAGTCCTGACTCTATGCAAGCGCCGAACTAAAGTTTTGGTTCGGTAATCCAGCCGACTCCAGATTTTCAAGGCCTGACTCCAAGCATGCGCCGAACCAAAGTTTTGGTTCCGTCATCAGGCCGACTCCAAGCAGACTCCAGATTTTCAAGGCCGACTCCAAGCAAACGCCGAACCAAAGTTTTGGTTCGGTCATCAGGCCGACTCCAAGCAAACTCCAGATTTTCAAGGCCCAACTCCAAGCAAGCGCCGAACCAAAGTTTTTGTTCGGTCAACAGGCCGACTCCAAGCAGACTTGATGTTTTCAAGCACCGACTCCAAGCAAGCGCCGAACCAAAGTTTTGGTTCGGTCATCAGGCCGACTCCAAGAAGACTAAAGATTTTCAAGTCCCGACTCCAAGCAAGCGCCGAACCAAAGTTTTGGTTTGGTAATCCAACCAACTTCAAGTAGACTCCCGATTTTCAAGGCCTGACTCTAAGCAAGCGTCGAACCAAAGTTTTGGTTCGGTCATTAGGCCGACTCCAAGCAGACTCGAGATTTTCAAACCCCGACTTCAAGCAAGCACCGAACCAACGTTTTGGTTCGGTAACCTAACCTACTCCAAGCAGACTCCAGATTTTCAAGGCCCGACTACAAGCAACCGCCGAACCAAAGTTTTGGTTCGATCATCAGGCCGACTCCAAGCAGACTCTTGATTTTCAAGCCCCGATTCCAAGCAAGCGCCGAACCAAAGTTTTGGTTCGGTCATCCGACCAACTCCAAGCAGACTCTAGATTTTCAAGGCCCGACTCCAAGTAAGCGCCGAACCAAAGTTTTGGTTCGGTCATCGGGGATCCTAGATTGCTGTTGGACTGTCAACCTTGAATGGCGGTAGAGCGTCTCGGTATCGACCCCACGAGACGGTGGTGAAAAAAAATCTTAAGATGATCATATCTCTCAATCCGTAGCTCGGATTGAGACGCCATCTCGACCTATGTCCATATCTTGATCTCAACAATACCTCCAAACTAGTTTGAGTCTGTTCCAGAACAACAATGATTTTGCCCCTAACTCCTCATATTCACCATGTAGTGGGCGAAAATGCCCACAACAGTGGGGCCTTAACTACACAAATCTCATGAAGCATAAAACAAAGGTCTATGATAAATTCAATGAATATGAGAATAAAGTAGAAACCTAACTAATAAGAAAATCAATATACTTCGATCTAATTAAAGCAGTGAGTATATTGGATTTGAACTCCAATAGTACCTAAAAGAGAATAAGATTCTCTCTCAAGTCACTCCTTCATATACTCTATAACAAAATGAATTTTTGGGAAGGAGAAACTGAACTTGGTTAGAGATGGTTTGACCGATGATGAGTGACACTGAGTTGCCTCTTTCTTTTTGGAGATATGCACTAGAAGCCGTCATATGTTTGTTGAATAGTTTACCGTCTAAATCTGCAACTAAGACTCCATACAATATATAGGCTAGGAAAAAACCCCATATTAATTATCATAAGGTTCGAGTTATCCAACATATGTTAAGAAAGTAAATCCCGGTAAGCTTAAGGTAAGGTTGCTTATATGTAAGTTTATAGGGTATCCAAGAAACTATCATTGATACATATTCTATCATACCAAGGAACAAATGGTTTTTGTTTTGAAACATGCCACCTTTTTGGAAAAGGAATTTCTCTCACAAGAAATTAATGGCAATAAGATAGACTTGGATGAGATCCAAGAAACATTCGTAGAGGCCAAATATATGTACATTAATTCAATACCCATTAAAAATGCAACATATTAGAAGATCTAATAAGGATTCTCGGATGCTAGAGAGATACCATATGTTTCACATTAACGATGAGAGAATGGATTGCATCATTCATGAAGACGACCCACTCATGTATTGACAAGCCTTGGATAGTAAAGACTCAACCTTGTGGCTTAATGCTTCATTTGAGATGGATTCCATGCACAAAAACAAAGTGTTGACTTTGGAGAATGTACCTAAAAGAATCCATTAGTTGCAGATGGATCGTTAGGAAAATGATCAGTGCAAATGGAAAGGTCGAGATCTATAAAGAAAGTTTGGTCATAAAAGGTTTTGTCAAATCAAAGATGTTGACTATAACAAAACATTTTCATCAGTTTCCATGCGTAAATCCATATGGATATTACTTATAGTTGTCGCTTATTATGACTACGAAATGTGGAAACTGGACATTAAATTGACATTTCTAAATGTTGATTTCGAAGAGACTTTTTATATGTACAGCCATAGGTTTCTAAGTCAGTGGGAGCAGCGATAAGGCACCTAAACTCTTTAAATCGATTTATGGTCTTGAGCAGGCATCAAGAAGTTGGAACAAATATTTTGACAAAGTAATCAAATAGTTTGGTACCTATCAAAACACAGAGAAAGCGTTTGTATATAAGAAGAAGCAAAATGGTATTATAACATTTTTAGTATTATACGTTGTTGACTTGCTATCAGTAACAATGTACATATGTTATAAAAATTGAAAGCTTGGTTTTCTAATAATTTCTCAATGAAGGCAAGGCATCCTATACACTAGGTATAAAGACTTATAGAGATAGACTTGAGACTATCCCAATCTATGCATATAGATACCATATTAAGGCGATTTAGTATGGAAAATTCCTTATGTTTTGGCAATAGGATCAATCATGTACACCATGCTATATACAGGGCCGAGTATCACTTTTGGATTAGGTGAAATAAGTCGATATCAGTCAAATCTAAAAGAAAATCATTAGATGACATCTAAAGTCATCCTTAATTATTTAAGAAATACTAAGGATTTGGTTTTGATACATGGAACAATGAACTCTTTATGAAGGATCTTACTTAAGTTTTCAAAGAGATCCTTATAAAAGAAAGTCGGTCTCAGGTTTTGTATTTACCCGCAATAGAGGGGTTTTAGTTGGAAAAGTTCCAAACAAGTTGTGGTAATTCTACAGTGGAGGATGAGTACATCGCCTTAAACGAAGCTACAAAAGAAGCAATGTGGATGCACAAATTCATTAAAGAGTTAGGAGTGATCCCAAGCATTGAAGTTATGATGTTACTGTATTGCGATAGTAATGTGGCAATGCAAATTTCCAAAGAACCACGAGCTCATAAGAAGTCGAGACACATCCTCTATGAGTACCACATGGTAAGGCAGTTTATCAGTGATGGAAAGATCATGATTAAGAGAGTAGATACAAAAGATAACATAGCAGATTCATTCACTAAATAACTTTCTCGGTTTGTTTTAGGAAGACTGGTCAAAGGTATGGGGATAAGGCTCCATAATTGGCCCTAAGTGCAAGTGAGAGATTGTCAGAGTTAAGGATGTTCCCTAAGGGTAATTATGTAATTTATTAGATACACTTAACTCTTTAGACAAATTTGTTCGTAATAAAGTATGTTTATGGTATTATTATCTATTATATGTATTGTTATATTATGATATAAATAAAGAATTAATTTCATTAAATCATTAAACGTATATAAGTAGAAAATCCTCAAGAGATGTTTTAATTGATTGCAGTTATGAATGTGTTCGTAACCATGATTATTGAATCGATACAAAAACACCAAATCCTTAAATGTTCCTAGTCAATATATATTAAAAAAACGATATTAATACATCAATTGAGATGAGTATATGTAACGCTCCCTATACAATGGATGGTGATTTACTCATGACTGTTTGGGCACCAAGGGATTACTTACTTGTGGTTGTTTTGAATAATCACATAAAAACCCAACGAGAGTCTTTTATAGTTTAATAACCAAGTTAGAATTGAATATCTCATGGTAACAACGTACAATTAGTCTTCTGACTTAAGGGTATTATCAATCTTAAGTAGCTAGGCTATACTTTGATTATGGTTAAATAGTTGGCATAACAGCCTTGTTACGACCATGGTTGGGTTTACATTGAACTACTTGAAGTGAAACACTGTAGAAGGGAGGATTTGTTTCCTTTGTCTTAGAAGGTTAGTATACCTATAATTGGTATACGACTTAAAAGTCAATATCCCTAGGCGAGGTAACTCGGTTAATCGATAAATGTTATCGAATTGAACCAAGAACTTTATTGTTGTTTGCACAAATAGATATGAATATTAATAAAGTATTTGACCTTATACCAAACTCTAGATATCAAAGTGATACATTGATAATGAAAAGAATACGCGTACAAAATATCATAACTATGTGAGCTTATTTGAGACTAGAAATTGAATTTTGCCTAAATGGTTTTTAAGTGTTGTACTTGGCCCAATATTGTGCTTCAGCAAAGTCAGTATATGCTTAAGTATTTAAAATATTTAAATATTAACTAAGGACCAAGTTCATACCAGAGAATCAAAACAATCACTTTGTTAACTGTGTAGTTAAAGCGCTTAGCGGTCCATAGCTGTAGAGGTCGAAATAATTATAGCGGGAATAAAGTGGGGATATAGCAACAAATAACAAAGGTGCAAAAGGCTTTATAGATATAAAACCAAATATTTAAAGTTAAATTATTCTCCTTATTACACCATTTGTATAGAAAAATTATTTTTTTATCTTATATAAAAAAATTGAAGAAAATTATGATTTATATAGTTTAGATTTGGTGAATACAATAGATTTCTAACTTAGGTTAGCACTTATGCCTTAAAATAGGATTACTCTAACTTTGTTGATTTTGTTTAAAAGAGAACTAGTTAAATTAACCTTTTATATTAATGATCTGAAATGAGTGCTAAAAAACCTTAATTTACAGTGTGTAGTGGAAAATGGAGGGGTTTAAAGAAGATATAATGTTTAATAGCTATATAGTGAAAATGCATCGCAATTGAAGAGAATTATGCACTACAACGATGATTTTTTGAGGCTCTACCGAGGCTTTAACTGCACAAGTTGTTAATTATTTTTTAATTCGACCAATGGAAAATTTATAATGTTATAAATTAATAATAAATTAATACAAATTTTGCATTAACAATTTAAGCCATTTTAATTATTTATTTAAAGCTTAAAATCAATCAAAGTGATGCATAAAAATTGTATGTCGGTTAAACTAGTTAAGCAGGTATAATTAAATAACTGAAATAATGTTTCAAAGAGAAGTAAAAGGGGCGATTGTCCATGCTAGGCCAATGATACAACCAATTCAAATGGGGAGATTATGTTAGGTCTCCGGGCTAGAGAAAAATGAGGAGAAGGGTGCAAATCCTTGCTTATAAAAATATAGCCTCCACTCATTTTTTAAACACACTTTCTCAAAAAGCTTTTGCGCTCATTAGTCCCCATTAGTGAAACCAAAGAATCAGCCTTGCTAACTGAATCTGAGGAGGACAATTTGTTCAAAGAGGGAATATTGACAAATGACATTTAGGATTTCAGCAAGACATTGGCTGTCTGACGACCATCCTACACCATCGACACTCGAATATAACTAAATAGTGCGCTGCTAACATGCCGGTCCGATGTAGGACGATCATCAATGGTTGAAAATAAAGTAAAACATCATAGAACTTGTCGTATATCTCACAGCGCATGGAAGAAAATATAAAATACATCACAGATATAATACAGGAGAGACAGCAATAACTAGGTGATCCAAATACCAAAGTACAAATTCATAGAGTTATACATCAAGTAATATAGTTTATACAACGGAAATAAACTCAAATAACTATCTCTAAATAATAGTAATAAGCAAGCACTATCAAGGCTCCATAGTGTTGCACAACAAAATCAGCATAGAAATCCATATATAATACGAAATAGCTCCATCTAACTTGTCCTGTGAAAAACTACTATGCCATACCTTGACCTTCTATCTAGTCACTCATTTAAGAGTATCCGAGATAATAAGAAGCAAAGCATAAAACCTCGAGTCAGACAACAGTCTGCTGTGACAGTAAATGAATCTCAAAATACTATACAAGTTGATATAGTAAGGTATATGAACCATAGCTGACATGTCCAGCAAAACGATTTCGCATATAACAAACATAATATGCTACTCTACGAAAATAGTAAAGGTATATTGCAAACCAAGTATGATGACGGGTGTCCACGTATCCCTATCCCTAATACCTATCTCCAAGGATATCCCTAGAGCGATAGACTATGGAAGAGAACAACCAAAGCAACCATAGCATCAATCAAACAATCCTTACTATCACTCAATGTTCTCTAGACATATGAAAACTCGTATGATCTTTCCCATACTAAGGACTAGTGGAAATCCAAGTTTTTAGTGTATCTGTCTTTCCCTGAAGCGGATACTAGACCCAAATCTACTTATCCAATGGCTACAGATCAGAGCCTCTGATCTGGGATAGCCTTCCAATGTACCCATGAGGGAAAGGTACATCAAAAAACACTCCGAGTATCAATGATCCCTTAGCATGCGTATTCGAGCCTATTCGTCACTCCATCTAATTTCCATTATTCTTGAGGAACCAACTCACATTCCTTCATTCCATGATAGAAACATTCTCACGTTCTATTCATGGGTCACTCTTCCTAGAATCCACCTATTATGGATAACCATCATACGACTCATTTCAACATCGAGTCGCCATCATCATGTAACACCCCGCATTTTTTGATAATTAAATAACCAAAATAATTATTAACCATGAAAATGAGCATTTTTGGAATTCTCAAAATTTAGCTACGGGAGTTGCACCATTGGGTCCGCGGTAATATTCTGATCAATTTCCATATATAACTTATCAAAATCTGAGCTAGTATGAAGAAGTTACAAGAAGAATAAGAAATCAGAATTATATAAATATATAAACAATTAAACGAAAAAAACCCTATGGGTCGACCCTTGCCAGGGTCAGGTCGACCTATAGGTCGACCCGCAAAACCCCCAGGTCGACCCGCGTTTTGCCCTGGATGAGAAATCGTCCAGGGACGTGCCGAAAGTTTTATAATTTGATTTTTCGTGCGATCTGAAGCGTTGTTTTCTAGATCCAACGATTCGCAGCAAGCCTGCGATGTGGTTGCACCAGATTCAATCCTAAAATCTGACAGCCTGAGATCCCTAAGCCACACTATAAATAGAACCCTAGGCCTAGCTACTTTTCTCATTCAGATTTTCTCCTAATTGGGTTCATTGCCTGAGACTGAACCCTAAATAGAAAAATTTTCTAGGGAGGAAATATTTTTAATAAAAATATTTTACACCCTAGAAGCGGATCCAAGAAGGCCCAGGATTAGAGCTAAGGACTACAGGTGAGTGTTTTGTGATTATTTTAGATTTGTAAGCAATTTAAAATAACAAAGTACTCAATAGTTGTAGTTTTTCTACAATTTTGAGATAGTTTTTATGTAAGTTTATTTACAGTCAATTTTTAAGTAAATTTCAGAAGTTCTTTTCAGTCTATTTTTATTCAGCTATTTTATTCAGTTATTTGCAGTTATTTACATCTGTTTTAAGTTAGAATTTAGGCTGTAATTGTTAGTTTCTTTTTATAGAGATTTAATCCTTTTGACGCGAATAAAATATTAAAATGAGAAGAATTCGCAAATATGGGTTAAAATAGAAAAACACTAAATTTACAGAAATTAGATGTAAAATGAGAAAAACTGAAATAAAATGGAGATGGACTGAAATAGACAAATTTGAGATATTTGCAAGCATGACTATAACAAGTGGTTATGACTAAAAGGAGAAAATAGGAGAGTAACAGTTCAAGAACAATTATAACACGTAGGTTATAATTAGAAAGAAAGAAATAAAAGAAGGGGATTATTTTAAAACTTAGATCTTGGATTAAGTTAATACGCAAATATAGCAGTAGTGGCCCGTACCGGCAGCATTCCCTTTTAGGTCTAGGACTAATGGTCTCACATGTGGGTGAGGCTAGGCACACTTATGCTGATTAGGATAAATAAGTGGCCAATAGGTAGAGGCTCAAATTTCGGGATTTGGGCAAGGGGCGCAAAGTTAGAAGATTTGTTTGTTAGGACCAGTACCAACAGCATTCCCTTTCAGGTCGAGGACTGATGGTCTCACACGTGGGTGAGGCTGGGCACTCTTATGCTGATTAGGATAAATAAATGGTCAAATAGAGGGCGACAGTTAGTGTGTACCGGTGATAACCGAGCGTGCGGCATCGATTAGGGTAAATAATTCGCTACTGCTTCCTAAGCGCTAAGAGGTGACTTTTGCTGTGGGACCAACATGATTGGTTCACAGTGGCACAACAGAGATAGTAAAGGCCGATTAATGGGTAAGATTAGGATTTTAGCCTAATCAAGTTAGCAGTTGAGATAGGATTAGGGTTTCAGCCTAATCGCAGCTGTTTAAGACAAGTGCAAACAATCAAAGCAAACAGTCTAACAGAATCAGAAACTGTATTTTATGCGAGTTTTATCTTTTCTATATCTTCCTTTCATGCTAGAACTATTGCTTAGTCAATTATCTTTATCTTGTTTAGAAATGCTAGTAATTACTTTCACTCACCCGAATTATTTTCTGACCCACTCCTCTATCTTTCCTTTTCCCCAATAGGCCAGCAGAGTTGAGGATAGTTGATTCAGGTTGCTTGGAGATTCATTTCTGGAGTTTCCTCATTTCAGATGTATTCTTTTGCTTTTCATTTTTTTCATTTGGCTTATGATGGATTGGGACTTGTGAGAGGGATTATTATTGTTATTTTTACTCTGATTATGTGAGACTGGGATGTATTTTCATAAGACATAAGAGATTTTGAGTTTTTGAGACATGTTATGTTTTTATGACTTATTTTGAGATGAAATTTAATTCTGAACGATAAGTTATTATTAAAATGTTTTCCACTACTTTTACTTATTTGTCTTGTGAATCTTAGTCTCTGTGATGCTTTATCTATACCTATAACGCACCACACCCTTTGGTGTGCCCTTTCTGGGAATACTAAGGGGTGTGGGGTGTTTCATTTGGTATCAGAGCCTAAGGTTACAGGATTTCTAGAAACTTGTTTTAAAAGTAAAGTATTTTTCAAAGGTAACATATCTTCAAACTAAAAGTATTTTTCAGGAAGAAACTCTTATTATAGAAATAGTTTTCAAGTATAAGAGAGTTTTTATAAAAATCCCCTCAAATTCCAGTTCAACCTTCTTTCGATTCTTTCAAGCCTAAATTTTCTTTTCTCTGCATAGAGTGGCCGACGACCCAAATCTTCCATAGGGTGTCCAAGTCCCTGGCTGGTTTCATAGATACCTCCAAGCTACGGCACCAGAGGTGCAAGGGCAAGCGTCCAATGCAGCGCTGGCGGGTGGAGGTCCCGTTAATCCATCTACAGCAGGCAATTTTTCTAAGCTATGCAAGGACTTCGCTAATCTAGGAGGCAAGACGTTTTCTAGCATGGAGGATTGCGTAGAGGCACGAACTTGGTTGAGGAATACAAAGCAGATATTTGGGATGTTAGGATTGGAGAACCGACAGAGAGTTCAGCTTGTGTCTTGGCAGTTGAAGGGAGAGGCGTATTACTGGTGGGAGTTTGTAGAAATGGAGGGTAGAGACATTGGTTGGGTTGGATTTCGGGAAAGGTTTGAGAGAAAGTTCTTGTCGCAAGCCGAGGAAAGCATGCAGTTAGAGAAGTTCATTAGTCCGAAGCAGGGGAGTCTTTTGGTGAAAGAGTATATAAATCAGTTTAATGAGTTATCGAGGTTCGGGATGGAGCTTGTTAATACACCGCATAAGAAGGCCACCAAGTCTGCTAAGGGTTTAAATCAGCCCCTCCAAGGGTTGGCATTGACACATGTACATAAGGGAGTGACGTATGAGTCACTTGTGGATATGGCCCTCATATCAGATGTTGCTAAGGAAGAATAGGTTAAGGAGGTTCCTAAATTAGAAAACTCTAAGAAGCAGTGGTGGAAGAATAAGAAGGATAAGGACAAGAAGAAAGGAGGAGGACCTCAAAAGGGACAGATCAAGAAGGGCGAGAAGTGTCATAATTGTGGATTGGTTGGGCATTACTTAAAGGACTGTAAGAAGGACACGATAAAGGGGAGGTGTTATAGCTGTGGGTAGCCTAGACACCTTAGTAGAGCTTGTCCTTAGAGGACAGGGTAGAGAGCAGGCGCACCTACGGTGCAAGTACAGGCTTTGGATGCAGCACCTTCTAGTAGTGGACCAGACCAAGGTAGGAAAGTCTCTATAGAAGGTTTGATCTCTATTTTGGATTTTCCTCTTCGGACTCTTTTTAACTCCAGAGCATCGCATTCTTTCATTTCTAGTTCCTTGGTTGATTGTTTGCACTTAGATATCTCCCTAGTTGTAGACCCTATAGTTGTTTCAAACCCCATAGGAGGATCGGCACATTTATCCATGATTTGTAGGGGTTTGAAAATTTTTATACTAGGCATAGAGTTTGATTGTGACGCCTATGTACTGGGATTTTCAGGATATGGATGATTTTGGGGATGGACCGGTTATCCACTTATGGTGCAATATTGGACTGCGAGAGGACAGTCGTCAGGCTAGGGACATGTAGAGGATGGACCCTCGAGGTTTCTTGCGACCCACAAGGGTCAGTCATGTTGAGCTTCCTTTATTCCCTTAATTCATCACTAGGAGAGTTAGATTCAGTTCTAGTTGTTAGAGATTTCCTAGACATTTTTGAGGAGGTTAGGGGGCTACCCACTAAGAGAGAGATCGACTTTAGGATCTACCTGAATGACAATGCTAAGCCAGTGGCATTGCCCGTGAGACATATGGCTCCTAGGAGAGGAAGGAGATAAGTAAGCATATTAGTGAGCTATTAGAGAAAGGCTTCATCAGACGGAGCATATCTGAGTGGGGGGCGTCAGTTGTCTTCGCTGCAAAGGCGGATTGTTCCCTTCGACTTTGCGTAGACTATAGAGAGTTGAATAAGCTCACGAAGAAGAACCGTTACCCACTTCCTAGGATAGACGTTCTTTTTGATCAGTTGGTAGTCTCTTCAGTATTTTCTCAGCTTGACTTAGCCACTGGATTTCATCAGCTTAGGGTTGCTGATGATAGTGTCGATAAGGCAGCATTTAGGATACCCGATGGATTCTTTAAGTGGTTGGTTATGCTGTTTGGACTGACCAATGCCCCAGTCTATTTTATAGATCTGATGAGCCATGTTTTTCGAGATGTCGTAAATAAGTTTGTTGTAGTGTTTGTGGAAGACATTCTGATGTTTTCAAAGAGTATGGAAGAACATGCTATTCATCTTGAGGAGGTTCTTTGTACACTTCGTGTTCATCAGTTGAAAGAAAAATTCTCGAAGTGTCACTTTTGGCTTGAGGAGGTGCGTTTCTTGAGGCATGTAGTCTTAAGAGAGGGTCTAGCTGTGGATCCTGCTAAGGTAGTAGCGGTACAAGATTGGAAGGCCCCCAAGAACGCTACCGAAGTTAAAAGCTTCCTAGGTTTGGCTGGTTATTATAGGAAGTTTATCAGAGATTTTGCTAAGATTTCAGCACCGCTTATTCGCCTCACTAAGAAGAATGCGGCATTCATGTGGGATGTGGATTGTGAGGATTCCTTCAGGATGCTAAAGAGGGCCCTTACTAGTGCACCAGTGTTAGTTTTACCCGATGGAGCTAAGCCTTTTACAGTATACACTGTAACACTGATGCATGTGGGACTGGCCTTGGGGCAATATTTATGCAGAAGAGGAGGGTAGTATGCTATGGGAGTAGACGGTTGAGAACTCATGAGAAGAACTACCCCACCCATGATTTGGAGCTGGCTGCTATTATTTTCGCGCTTAAGTCTTGGAAACATTACTTGCTTGGAGAGAAGTTCAAGCTTTTTACTGACCATAAATCATTAAAGTACCTGTTCTCACAAAAGGATTTAAACCTGAGGCAGTAGTGTTGGATGGAGTTTCTGACATCATATGACTTTAAGATAGCTTACACCCCTGGCAAGGGGAACGTGGTTGCGGATGCGTTAAGTAGGAAGAGAACAACCCTTAGCCCAATGTTCGTGGAGTGGAAAATCCTAGAGTTTATTTCCACCTTTGATTTTAAGCCCTTTACGGATATTACTCTTGGATTATTGGCAGCACTTGAGGTTAAGCCTACCCACATAGATCAGATTGGCTCAAGGCAGCGAGAGGATTCAGAGCTTGTGGATATTCTTGATAGGATTAGCAAATGAGAGGTCTCTAGACATCTCCAGCGCTATTCCATCGATAGTAAAGGGTGGCTAAGGAGAGATGGAAGACTTTGTGTCTCCCACACTGGTGATTTGATGAGTGCAGTTCTAGCAGAAGCACACCATTCTCAGATGACTATTCATTCGGGTGGTGATAAGATGTATAGGGACATGAAAAGAGTGTTTTATTGGAGTGGCATGAAGAAGGATGTAGCAGAGTTTGTGGTTAAGTGTCTTGTGTGCCAAAGGGTTAAGGCGGAGCAGCAAAGGCCTGGCGGATTGCTTCAACCATTGGATGTACCCGAATGGGACTGGGATAGTGTTTCGATGGACTTTATAGATGGTTTACCCCGAAGGGGAATACCAATATTTGGGTGTTGTAGATCGTTTGACTAACATCGCCCACTTCATTCCGATCAAGAGTAAGAGGACGACAACTTATTTGGCATCCATATACGTTTGTGAGATAGTCCGACATCATGGAGTTCCCTCTAGCATAGTGAGCGATAGAGACCCTATCTTCACTACGAGTTTTGGAGGAGCTTGCAAGAGGCTTTAGGGACACATCTTAGATTGAGTACGGCCTATCACCCTCAAACGGATGGCCAAATAGAGAGAGTTAATAGAGTTCTTAAGGATTTGTTGAGGATGTGCATCCTTGATTTTGGAGGGACTTGGGAGGAGCACCTTCCGTTAGTGGAATTCACTTATAATAATAGTTTTCAGGCTAGCATTGGGATGGCTCCTTTTGAAGCCCTTTATGGAAGACCTTACAAGTCGCCTTCGTGTTGGTTGGAGTCTACAGAAAGATTGCTACTTGGTCCCTATATGGTTAGAGAGACTTCGAAAAAGATTGATTTGATTAGAAGAAGAATGAAGACGGCTCAAGATAGATAGAAATCCTATGCAGATAAGCAGAGAAGCGATATTGAGTTCGAGGCAGGAGATTTGGTTTTCATTAAGGTGTCTCCGCTAAGAAAGATACCGAGGTATGGATCAAGTGGGAAACTTGCTCCCAGATTCGTAGGACCGTTCCCCATTGTGGAAAGGGTACGGAAGATGGCGTATCGGATAAAGCTACCGGAGAGGCTCGCTGGAGTTCATGATGTTTCTCATGTTTCGCACTTGAGAAAGTGCTTACATGATTCGGCAGAGGTAGTGGAACCTAGCCAACTTGAGGAAGTTGAAGTGGAGAGAGAAGCATCGATTCATCGCATTCCTATCAAGATCGTTGGACATGATATCAAGAAGCTTAGAAATAAGGAAGTCCCTTTGGTTAAGGTGCAGTAGGGAGATAGTATTGAGGACGCTACATGGGTGGCTGAGGAAAAATACGTATCTCTTATCCGCATCTCTTCGATGGTACGTCTTGAATTTCCTATTCCCATCTTTAGTTTTGAATAGGCTCTTTCCTTTAGTATCCTTTGGGAGGGTAGATCTTAGGATTTAACCTATGGATGGTAGGACTGAATGTAAACATGTTACTAGAACATGTTATGTATGTTGAACGCAAGTGGTTGCGAGTGTTTACTAGCGGATGCTAATGGACGCATATACACACACTAGGCACTATTATCTCTTAGAGATCGGCCTAACTAGGTCACTAAAGCATATGCATATGGATGTGTGTGCACTTGCATTTTTATTTCATGGTTGCTATGAATGGGTGATTATCATATGATTGTTGCATTTGGATGATGATTGTAGCACACATATAGAACTATCAGTTGTCATTAGGGAATTTGCATTCATTTGGATACATGGCACAGACATGAGCGCATAAAAAGGAGGTCGACTGAATCAGTAGACTGCATAATATTTTGCATTAGTTAGAGACATTGACACTACACTATTGCATATATCATAAATTGCATTAAAAAGCTTAAGCACAATGGATGAAATGGATGATGGTTGAATATATGGTTGTGGAATTTGGATGAGAATATTTATTTCATTCTTCTGTCCTTGGAGATTTCGAGGGCGAAATCCTTTAAGGAGGGGAGAATGTAACACCCCACATTTTTAGATAATTAAATAACCAAAATAATTATTAACAGTGAAAATAAGCATTTTTGGAATTGTCAGAATTTAGCTATGGGAGTTGCACCATTGGGTTCGCGGCAATTTTCTAATCAGTTTCCATATATAACTTGTCGAAATCCGAGCTAGTATGAAGAAGTTACGAGAAGAATGAGAAATCAGAATTATATAAATATATAAACAATTAAACGAAAAAAAACCTACGGGTCGACTCGCAAAACCCATTGGTCAACCCACGTTTTGCCCTGGATGAGAAATCATCTAGGGACGTGCCGAAAGTTTTATAATTTTATTTTTCATGCGATCTGAAGCGTTGTTTTCTGGATCCAACGATTCGCAGTGAGCCTGTGACGTGGTTGCACCAGATTCGATCCTAAAATCCGACGACCAGAGATTCCTAAGTCACACTATAAATAGAACCCTAGGCCTAACTACTTTTCTCATTAAGATTTTCTCCCAATTGGGTTCATTGCCCGAGGCTGAACCCTAAATAGAAAATTTTTCTGGGGAGGAAATCTTTTTAATAAAAATATTTTACACCCTAGAAGTGGATCCAAGAAGGCCCAAGATTAGAGCTAAGGACCACAGGTGAGTGTTTTGTAATTATTTTAGATTTGTAAGCAATTTAAAATAACAAGGTTCTCAATAGTTGTAGTTTTTCTACAATTTTGAGACAGTTTTTATGTAAGTTTATTTACAGTCAGTTTTTAAGTAAATTTCAGAAGTTCTTTTTAGTCTATTTTTATTCAGCTATTTTATTCAGTTATTTGCAGTTATTCACATTTGTTTTAAGTTAGAATTTAGCCTGTAAATGTTAGTTTCTTTTATAGAGATTTAATCCTTTTTGACGTGAATAAAATATTAAAAAGTGAAGAATTCGCAAATATGGATTAAAATAGAAAAACACTAATTTACAGAAATCAAATGTAAAATGAGAAAAACTGAAATAAAATGGAGATGGACTAAAATAGGCAAATTTGAGATATTTGCAAGCATGACTATAATAAGTGGTTATAACTAAATAGAGAAAATAGAAGAGTAACAGTTGCAAGAACAATTATAACACGTAGGTTATAATTAGAAAGAAAGAAATAACAGAAGGGGCTTATTTTAAAACTTAGATCTTAGATTAAGTTAATAAGAAAATATAACAGTAGTGGCTCGTAGCGGCAGCATTCCCTTTCAGGTCTAGGACTGATGGTCCCACACGTGGGTGAGGCTGGGCATGCTTATGCTGGTTAGGGTAAATGAGTGGCCAATAGATAGAGGCTCAAATTCGCGGATTTGGGCAAGGGGCACAAAGTTAGAAGATTAGTTTGTTAGGACCACTACCGACAGCATTCCCTTTCAGTTCGAGGACTGATGGTCTCACACGTGGGTGAGGCTGGGCACGCTTATGTTGATTAGGGTAAATAATGGGTCAAATAGGGGGCGACTGTTAGTGTGTACCGGCGATGACCGAATGTGCAGCATCGATTAGGGTAAATAATTTGCTACTGCGTCTTAAGCGCTAAGAGGTGTCTTTTGCTGTGGGACCAACATGATTGGTTCACAGTGGCACAACAGAGATAGGAAAGGCTGATCAATTGGTAGGATTATGATTTCAACCTAATCAAGTTAGCAGTTGAGATGGGACTAGGGTTTCAGCCTAATCACAGCTGTTTAAGACAAGTGCAAACAATCAAACAAAATCAGAAACAGTATTTTATGCGAGTTTTATCTTTTCTGTATCTGCCTTTCATGCTAGAACTATTGCTTAGTCTATTATCTTTATCTTGCTTAGAAATGCTAGTAATTACCTTCACACACCAGACTTATTGTCTGACCCACTCCTCTATCTTTCCTTTTCCCCCAATAGGCCAACAGAGTTGAGGATAGTTGATTCAGGTTGCTTGGAGATTCATTTTCGAAGTTTCCTCATTTCAGATATATTCTTCTGCTTTTCATCTTTTTCATTTGGCTTATGATGGATTGGCACTTGTGAGAGGGATTATTATTGTTATTTTTACTCTGATTATGTGAGACTGGGATGTATTTTCGTAAGACATGAGAGATTTTGAGTTTTTGAGATATGTTATGTTTTTATGACTTATTTTGAGATGAAATTTAATTCTGAATGATAAGTTATTATTTAAATGTTTTCCGCTACTTTTACTTATTTGTCTTGTGAACCTTAGTCCCTGTGATGCTTTAGCTATACCTATGACGCACCATATCCTTTGGTGTGCCCTTTTTGGGAATACTAAGGGGTGTGCGGTGTTTCACATCCGAACCTAACTCCATTCACCGTCGAGTTGTCATTATTGAAATCTCGAAGCTATTATCGTGCTACTACATCACCATCAAATCCCAAGTGAACAAACAAACACCCTCAGCATGACCTGCAGGACCTCTACTTCTCTCTTTGGAAGTTTCACCATGACCCCATCAAACAAAACCTCACGGTACCGATCAAAAGCTTTCGGTACCGAGTTGGGTACTTAGCCAATTTTGGCTAACTTTCTTCCTCTACTTCTAGTGTTCTATCTCCCAAGTTCTTTGACTCCGACCACACGTCTCAAAGCTTTCAGCATCAACTCCAAAGCGCTTGGTGCTAAGTCTAAAAGCTCATGTTTCCATGCCCTCCAAAGCTCTCGATATGGAGTCTGATACTTAGCCAATTTCTCGTCTTCTATTCATCACCTTGAACCCCAACATGAAGTACCATCACCTTTCTATACGATTCCTCATGCACAATACCTCTTGTACTAGCACGAGCTCTCGGTACCGACTCCAATACTTAGCTCCAAATTTGGTGCAAATTGAATCTTGGGCTCCTCTCATTCTCCAGAGCCTCCCCTTTAAGTTTTATCCAATTCTGACCATCTTTGCCTTTAATTTGCCAATTCGACCACTCCTTATTTCTAATGACCTAAAAGCACTAGCAAACCATATCAAAGCATAATATACAAACATTAAATATCATACATATACATCCATTCATACATGCAATACATAAAAACATGATAATTAAGCAAATCCTGACCTAAATCTAACTTTTACTCTAGCATATAGATATGAACAAAAGGAGTTGCAAAACTATTTAACATCCATTTATAACCTTTAACATTTAGCCATAAACATATATTAGAATGTGGTTAAGTTAGAAAATGTTTTAGGATCAAAATCAGGTTTGAAACACTAATTTTAACTATATAAACATGCATAGTAGAGTGAGAGGTCAAAAACCACTCACAAAATACCCAAAGTACCAATTATTCTCCTTAGGTCTAAAGTGGGTAGTAAAGGAGATAAGCACAAATCAGAAAAAATGATAATCTCCAACACCTAGATGCTAAGTGCCCCTCTAATTATGATCTAGGCTAAGATTAGTAAGGAAAATATGTGATTTTTGATGAAATAGGATTAATGGAATTTTAGAGCTATTTTAGGGAAGATGAAAATGACTTAGGTCTATTCCTACGACCTCCTCTTAGCACAATTTTCGAGATGAGCTAGTGAGCTAAGCACAGACTTAATAAATTACCTAATAATGCAGGCCAACAGCAGCCAAAATTAAAATAGCTATGAATTTAAAATGGTAAATCCGTTTTCTATTATGACCACTCTACGAAATGGGAAACCATCATCCTAAGGTAATGAAAGTAGCTTGAGACCCTAACTAGGATCTTATCAAAAGTTATAGTCCAAACAAGGTTTTTAGTGTCAAAATGGTCGCATAGAAATTCGGCAAAAATAATGGATATTTAAAATGTCTCTAAGAGTCATTCCTCAAAATTTTAGGGTCACACAGACTCATATGAATAAAGTAGAAATATTTTCCAATCTTCCGATATGGAATATACGGGTTAGTGCACTCTCCTCCCATTTAGGAATTTCACCCCCGAAATCCCCAAACAAGTCAAACATAATTACCTCGCATGCCTAACAATCTTATGCAATTATCATAAATATCAAACAAGAAGCCATGCAACCAGTAGTGTAGTTAAGCCTATCCTAGAATGCGAGATACTAAACTACCATATATGATATTAAAGGTAAAAGTAAATACGACAAACAGTAAGCCTTACCATACAAAGAGCTCTGGATATGTGGTTCTATGCTCTCCTCGGTTTCCCACATGCAATCGCCTTCACTTTCATCCTATAGAACCTTCACTAATTCCACCACCTTCTTCCTAAGCTGTTTCATATCGCATTCGACAATATGAGCCGACGTACGAGGTCACGAAGCTTCTGGTTCAATCTTGATATCATCAAGTCGATCCAGTGCAATTGTCACGCTTGAGTTATGAACAAACTTCCATAGATGAGAAACATGGAAGAAGTTGTGCACACCCACCATCTTCTGAGGTATTCAACCTTGTAGGCTAGGTTCCCTATTCTCTCAACTATTGGAAAAGGACCTATATATGAATCTCGACACCAGCTTCCATTTACTACTGACCCAAATCACACTCTTGAAAGGAGAAATTTTCATAAACACCATATCATCAATAGAGAACTCCAAATCTCTACGTCTCCTATCAGCGTAGCTCTTCTGCCTATCGTGAGCCGCTTTCATCCATTGCCGAATGATCTCTATCTTCTCTGAGGTTTTTCTAATCATCTCTCGCCCAAAAACCTATTTCTTGCCTTCCTTCCACCGACACGAAGGGGCGTTACATGGTCGGCCATAAAATGCTTTATACTGTAACGACCCGTATTTTCATGGATCGAAACATCGTAAAACAGTTGACATTTGGTCGCATTTGTGATAAGTCATCCTGAGTTTAAGTCCTAGATCGTATGGGAGTTTTGGAGCGACTTAAGGAAGATACGAGTTGAGGCAGTTAAGTCGTATAGGAATTAAGTCGTGGTAGGTTAGGTCGTAGGGTGTTGGAGCGACCTAAGGTAGTGGATGACTTAAGGAATAGGGGCGACTTAAGAAAACTGACCGAGTTAAGAAATCGGCGAGTTAAGAGTTAGGTCGGTTGGATGAGTTAGCGAGTTAAGTAATAGAGCGACTTAAGTGAGTTAGACGACTTAAGGAAGTTAGGTCGTAGCATAGTGAGTCGTAGAGTTGCTAAGTGTTAAGTCGTAGGTCAGTTACCCAGTTAAGTCGCGCACTTCTTAAGTCGTAGGACGCACGCACTTGTTAAGTCGTTAGGTGGGAGCTGTTGTTAGGTCGTGTCTCAGTTGAGTCGTAGGCGCGCATATGTTATAAGTCATGACCGACTTAGGAGTTAGCTGATATGTCGTAAGTCATAGACAGGCGAGTGTTAGGTCGGCAAAGCAACTAAGTCATAGGTCGTCTGGAGTGTTAGGTCGGAGAAGAGGTTAAGTCGGCAACGACTTAAGAAAGCGGACGAGTTAAGGAGATTTCAGCCTATAAATAGAAGGATTTTTCTCTCTTTTTGGGATCCGGATTTCGAAGCGACGAAGTGCTGCCATTTTGACAGCTCGACTTCTACACTTCTTCACTTCTTTTCTCCACTCTAATCTAGTGATTCCTTCCATCCATATTGAAGATCAAATCGAAGATCGAAGAGCTTAGATTGAGATCTACATTATTCGAAGAGAGATTTCATCGTTTGAAGCGGATTGGTGATAGATCAAGTTAGATCCTTCGCTGTCCAGATCTGAAGAGTGTTGCTTTTGGGTTGTTTAGGTGATTTGGTGAGTGGTGATTATCTCTCACACGGATCCAAAGGAGTATATCGGATCGTTGGCTTGATTTGGTGTTAAAATAGTGATTTCCATGCATTTTCCTAATCACATGTGTAGATCCATATAGATTCATTGTTCATGATGATTTGACATCCATCTTACTACATGTTAACCTATGCAAGTTCATTCATCAAGATTGTAGAGATATTGTTCATGTTTTCATGCTTATTAGACTTTCAACTCTTTAATTACGAAATTGCCATTATTGTGATAATTGTCTACTTAGATCATATTTAAATGCTTGATTGTTTGGATTAATGTTTGATTTGATTGATTGCTATGAATTAGATGATTGATGATTTGATTTAGACCGAAGATGATTCAAAAGCTAAGAGAAAGGCTCTTGAATTGGGAAAAGCTGCTTGTGGCATATGTAGCGGATGATGAAGCTCTTATGCATAGATTCGATGATGATGTTGAGATGAGACTTTGCGAGGATGTGATGAAGCGAAGCATGATATGAGATAGTCTTGGTCTAATCCAGACGGGATCATTCCAAGCATGTTGATAACTCGGTGATATGGTTCGAGTTGAGGATAATGGTTTGCTCGAGAGGCGCTTGAGCTAGTATGGAAATAGTCGTCGGGGAGGATGATTAGGAGGCTGAGGTCTCATCGTTGTTGAAGGTTCTAGCATGCTCAAAGCAAGAGTACGTTGGGCAGATTCGATAGTCCCTGAAGGCTACGGATTGGTAGTCAAGTACTCTGGGCAGATTCGATAGTCCTAGGCATGAGTCATGATGACGTGCGGGAGTTATGTCTAGAACCGGGGTTTCCATTAGCCCTTGACGGACGACTGAAAGAATGTGCCGGTCATTCAATTAACGGTGATATCGAAGCAATGATAACAATGATAGCCAGAGTCATGGATGTTTGGTTGTATAGTCATTCGGTCTCAAGAGCGGTACTTTCTGGGTGCTTATCTGATCTTGGTTTAGGCCTTGGGGGTTTGTACTTGGAAAACATCGCCCTTGACTCGAGTGATAATTACTTTATTTCAAATTGTATGTTCTGCTATGTTTGCTTCTACTTAGTGTGTGTAAGGGGGCTATCACTATAGAAAGAGGTTGGGGTGGGAGGGTTGTATTCCTATTCCTTTTCCTTTATGCTCTTTTGGTATGTTGTTAGTTAATTTACTACTCACTAAGACTGTTGTCTGACTCAAGGCTTTATGTTTTAACTCTTTTTGCCTTGGGCTGTTCGTCCATTTTGGGACGGGCAGACTAGGTAGCAGGTGACAGGTGCTGATCATGCTTTCCACGGTGCTGATATCGAAGACGAGCTGGAGGGTTGCATATTATTTTCTTATTATATGTACTGGATGTTCCGCTGCTTTGTATTCTCTGAGTGATATGTAGTGAGGCTTGTTGTATTGACTCTTCAGATGTTTGTATTCAACTATTATGAAGTTTTATTGATGAGATTCTATTCTGTGAAGCTTCACTATATATATGTTCTATTGTATTTTTTCCATGCGTTGTGAGTAATACGATAGATCTTGTTGTTTTTAATTTACCCTGGCAATCGTCCATGGTCGCCTGGCACACTTTACAGCGCACTATCTCTAGGTTCAGTGCAGGGGTCATGGGCGGTCGTCACATTTGGTATCAGAGCTTTGGTTAATCGATTTTACCCAACGCTCGCTGACGTAACTACGTATGAGAGACGTAATTGTAGTTTGATGGATGATTACTATTTATAATATAGTAGATTAGAAGAGTTTGAGTCCTTTAAGCAGTTGTTTCCCAAGATGTTCTGACCATTCCTTTTTATAGATATTGAGAATGAGTCGAAGAGGGAGACCAGCTGCTAGGGAAGGCCGTGCTACTGAGGGGACTGCTGATTATGCAGCTATTTTCGAAGCTATGATGACTTCGATCATGAGAAGGATACCTGTTCTGGGGGCAGCAGTTGATGTTGGAGTTCAAGTTCAAACTCCAAAACCGGTGGATTTTGCTAAGTTGTGCAAGGACTATACTGCTCTTGGAGGAAAGGTTTTCTTGGGAACAGAATCAACCATTGAAGTCCAGAGGTGGATAGATGCTTGTAGAAGGATTTTTGGTGATTTGGGAATTGAGGATGCAACTAAGAGGAAGTTAGCATCAAGACAGCTTCAAGGGAGAGCCTCTGATTGGTGGAACTCTATTACCATCAATACGCCGGAGGAAGAGATTACTTGGGAGCAATTCCAAGCCAGATTTGAAGCTAAGTTCATTTCTACAGCTCAGAAGTCTGTTCTGTTCAAGAAGTTTGTGGAGCTCAAGCAAGGTGGAAGATCTGTTCTTGAGTATGTTTCTGAGTTCGAAGCATTGTCCAAGTATGCCCGGTCGTATATTGAATCTGCTTATCAGAAGAATGAGAAGTTTGTGACAGGTTTGGACAGTTATCTTGGGAGGCAGTTGGTGGATCATTTGGACGATTCATTTGAGAAGCTTGTGGAGAAAGCTCTCAGGCATGAGAGTCTGTTTCCTAAGGAAGGATCTGTTGTTGTTGTGACCAGGGAAGAGTCTAAACCCCAGCAGGGTGGAAACAAGAAGAGGAAGCAGCAGCAGCAAAAGGGTAAGGATGGCCAGAAGAAGCCGAGAGGCGAGGTGACTTGCTACAATTGTCAGCAGAAGGGCCATTTCTCGAAGGATTGTAAGAATCTGAAGGCACCGATGAAGTGTCACAACTATGACAAGCCGGGGCATTTCAGGAAGAATTGTCCAGAACTGCGGAAGGACAAGCAGATTGTGCAAGCTTATGCTTTGGGAGCTGTCCCATCGTCTTCAAAAGCTCCTACCGCTGAAGAGAAGGAAAAGAGTGTGGTGGTTCAAGGTACTCTTTTCCTATGTGGTGTTCCAGTTAGCTGTTTGATACTGGAGCGTCGCATTCGTTTGTTTGTAGTGAACTCGTAGGCCGGTTAGGTTTGGAACCGGATATCGTTGATAGGCCATTGGTTGTGACTAATCCAGTTGGGGGTTTGTCTTGTTTGTGTATGTTATGCCGTGGTCTGATTGTATCAAGTCATGGTTGCTCTTTTGTTTGTGATTGTTTTGTTCTGAACTTTGCGGGGTTCGGAATTATTTTGGGTATGGACTGGCTTAGGAGGTATGCGGCAAAGGTTGATTGTGAGAGGCTGGAAGTGACAGTCGAGAATGTGGAGGGGCGAAAGATTGTGATACGATGTAAGCATGAAGAAGACGTATTCATGAGCTTCATGTATTCGCTAGTTGTTCCACGGAATGGACTGTCATTAGTGCCAATCGCGAATGGATTCGAGGATGTCTTTGACGAAGTCAAAGGGGTACCACCGCATAGAGAGATCGAGTTTCGTATAGATCTAGTTGAAGGAGCCAGACCTGTTGTGATGCCTCTTAGGCGGATGGCGCCTAGGGAACAACAAGAGTTGAGGGTGCAAGTTGATGATCTTTTGCAGAAAGGATTCATTCGGCGTAGTGTGTCCGAATGGGGTGCACCAGTTGTGTTTGTAACCAAAGCAGATGGATGGCTGAGGTTGTGCGTCGATTATCGTGAGCTGAATAAGGTGACTAAGAAAAACAAGTATCCATTGCCGAGAATAGATGACTTGTTTGATCGGCTTCACGAAGCTAAGGTGTTTTCTTAGATGGATTTGGCAACGGGATTTCACCAGTTTAGAGTGGCTAAGGATAGTGTGCCGAAGACTGCTTTTCGAACACCATTCGGTTTCTTTGAGTGGCTGGTAATGCCGTTTGGATTGACTAACGCGCCAGCATATTTTGTGGATCTTATGAATAGAGTGTTCAGGGATCAGTTGAACAAGTTTGTACTTGTGTTCGTGGATGATATTCTGATTTATTCCAGAACTGAGGAAGAGCACAAGACGCACTTGCGTATTGTTTTGGAAATCTTGCGGATTCATCAGCTGAAGGCTAAGTTTTCAAAGTGTCATTTCTGGAAGAGTGAAGTAAGGTTCTTAGGCCATGTGATTTCTGGAAGTGGAATAGCGGTTGATCCCGCTAAGGTGGCAGCAATCCAGGATTGGGTTAGACCTAAGAATGCGACGGATGTGAGAAGTTTTCTTGGATTAGCAGGATATTATCGTCGGTTTATCAAAGACTTCTCCAAGGTAGCTGCACCGTTAACAGGATTGACGAAGAAGAACCAAGTGTTCAGTTGGGATGCTAAGTGTGAGAAAGCTTTCGGAATCCTGAAAGAGCGATTGACGAGTGCTCCTGTTTTGACTATTCCTAGTGGGAATGATGAGATGGTGGTTTACACCGATGCATGTGGTACTGGACTTGGAGCAGTGCTGATGCAGAAAGATAAAGTTGTTGCGTATGCCAGTCGACAACTGAAGCCGCATGAAAGGAATTACCCGACTCATGATTTGGAGTTAGCGGCGATTGTATTTTCTCTGAAGATGTGGAGACATTATCTACTGGGAGTTCGATTTGAGTTGTTTATAGATCATAAGTCGTTGAAGTATCTTTTCTCCCAAAAGGATTTGAATCTTCGGCAGCAACGTTGGCTAGAGTTTTTGGCATCATATGATTTTGGTATAGCTTATACTCCAGGAAAAGGTAACGCAGTGGCAGATGCGTTAAGTCGAAGACATGCAAGATTGGGAGCCATGTTTTCAGAATGGAAGAATCTCGAGTATCTAGCTGGATTTGACTTCAGGCCTAGATGTGAATTGGAACCCGAGATGTTGGCAAACTTATCGATAAGACCTTCTCTTGTGGAAAGGATTGGCGAGAGCCAAAAGCGAGACGATAAGCTTGTCAAGATTATCCGTGATTTGGAATCTGGATTGGACCCAGAAAAGGATAAAGGATTCGAGGTCGATCGAGAAGGTTGGCTTCGAAAGCAAGGACGACTAGTTGTTCCCGATATAGATGAATTGAGAAGTGAAGTTCTGAAGGAAAGTCATCACTCGAAGTTGACAATTCATCCAGGAGGGAATAAGATGTATCGGGATATGAAGAGAACCTACTACTGGGAAGGCATGAAGAAGGATGTTGGAAATTTTATTTCCAAGTGCATGAATTGCCAGTTGGTAAAAGCCAAACAGAAGAAGCCAAGCGGATTGCTTCAGCCATTAGAAGTTCCTACATGGAAGTGGGAGCAAGTATCGATGGATTTTATTGATGGACTACCTAGAACAAGAACGGGAAATGAAGGGATTTGGGTCATTGTAGATCGTCTGACTAAGAGCGCAAGATTCATTCTTGTTCGGTCGACTAGGACTGCATCAAAGTTGGCTGAGTTGTATGTTAAGTGGATAGTTCGATTCCATGGTATTCCGAAGAGTATAGTGAGCGATCGAGACCCATTGTTCACTAGTGGATTTTGGAAGAGCTTCCAAGAAGTTTTGGGAACCGAGTTGTGTTTGAGTACAGCTTATCACCCTCAAACAGATGGTCAGACGGAGCGAGTCAACCGAGTTTTGGAAGATCTCCTCAGAGCTTGTGTTTTGGATTTCAGAGGATCGTGGGAAGATCATCTTCATTTGGTGGAATTTGCATACAACAACAGTTACCAGTCAAGCATTGGTATGGCACCGTATGAGGCATTGTATGGAAGACCGTGTAACTCTCCGACGTGTTGGTTAGAAACTGGAGAAAAGTTGATACTTGGGCCAGAGATGATTCGACAGACTTCGAATTGTATAGAGATCATTCAGCAATGAATGAAGGCAGCCCAAGACCGTCAGAAAAGTTATGCAGATAGGCGTCGTAAGGATTTGGAGTTCAACGTAGGTGATATGGTTTTCGTGAAGATTTCTCCACTGAAGAATGTTATTCGATTCGGGAAGAAAGGAAAATTGACTCCGAGATTTGTTGGACCATTCCCGATCATCGAGCGAATTGGAAAGCTCGCCTATAGATTGGAGTTACCTGAGAAGATGTCGAGTGTGCACAATGTTTTTCATGTATCATATCAACGGAAGTATGTGCACGACTCGAATACAGTGGTTTCTGCTAATAGCTGTGAAGATTTCGAAGTTGATCCAGTTGATAGGAGACCTCGTAAGCCGCTTCGTGTTGTGGAAACCGACACGAAACAGCTTAGGAGGAAGATAGTTAAGTTGCTCAAGATACAATGGAGTGATGATGATAACGACTGTACGTGGGAGGTGGAAGGGAGGATGAAAGCAGCTCATCTTGAACTCTTCAAGGTATGGCCCTAAGGTGTCGTGTCATCTCACGATATTGTAGCTTGTTCTAGTTTTAGAATTCTGCATGCTAAGCTAGAATTGGATGCATGGTTTGTTGATTGCTATGGATGTTAGGCGTGCAGAATAGTCTTTGATTGCTTTGTTTGTTTGGAATTTCGGGGGCGAAATTCCTAAGGGGGAGAGAATGTAACGACCCGTAATTTCACGGATCGAAACATCGTAAAACAGTTGACATTTGGTCGCATTTGTGATAAGTCGTCCTAAGTTTAAGTCCTAGGTCGTATGGGAGTTTTGGAGCGACTTAAGGAAGATACGAGTTGAGGCAGTTAAGTCGTATAGGAATTAAGTCATGGTAGCTTAGGTCGTAGGGTGTTGGAGCAACCTAAGGTAGTGGACGACTTAAGGAATAGGGGTGACTTAAGAAAACTGACCGAGTTAAGAAATCGGCGAGTTAAGAGTTAGGTCGGTTGGACGAGTTAGCGAGTTAAGTAATAGAGCGACTTAAGTGAGTTAGACGACTTAAGGAAGTTAGGTCGTAGCATAGTGAGTCGTAGAGTTGCTAAGTGTTAAGTCGTAGGTCAGTTACCCAGTTAAGTCGCGCACTTCTTAAGTCGTAGGACGCGCGCACTTGTTAATTCGTTAGGTGGGAGCTGTTGTTAGGTCGTGTCTCAGTTGAGTCGTAGGCGCGCATATGTTATAAGTCGTGACCGACTTAGGAGTTAGCTGATATGTCGTAAGTCATAGACAGGCGAGTGTTAGGTCGGCAAAGCAACTAAGTCGTAGGTCGTCTGGAGTGTTAGGTCGGAGAAGAGGTTAAGTCGGCAACGACTTAAGAAAGCGGACGAGTTAAGGAGATTTCAGCCTATAAATAGAAGGATTTTTCTCTCTTTTTGGGATCCGGATTTTGAAGCGACGAAGTGCTGCCATTTTGAGAGCTCGACTTCTACACTTCTTCACTTCTTTTCTCCACTCTAATCTAGTGATTCCTTCCATCCATATTGAAGATCAAATCGAAGATCGAAGAGCTTAGATTGAGATCTACATTCTTCGAAGAGAGATTTCATCGTTTGAAGCGGATTGGTGATAGATCAAGTAAGATCCTTCGCTGTCCAGATCTGAAGAGTGTTGCTTTTGGGTTGTTTAGGTGATTTGGTGATTGGTGATTATCTCTCACACGGATCCAAAGGAGTATATCGGATCGTTGGCTTGATTTGGTGTTAAAATAGAGAACTCCAAATCTCTACGTCTCCTATCAGCGTAGCTCTTCTGCCTATCGTGAGCCGCTTTCATCCATTGCCGAATGATCTCTATCTTCTCTGAGGTTTTTCTAATCATCTCTCGCCCAAAAACCTATTTCTTGCCTTCCTTCCACCGACACGAAGGGGCGTTACATGGTCGGCCATAAAATGCTTTATACCGTAACGACCCGTATTTTCATGGATCGAAACATCGTAAAATAGTTGACATTTGGTCGCATTTGTGATAAGTCATCCTGAGTTTAAGTCCTAGATCGTATGGGAGTTTTGGAGCGACTTAAGGAAGATACGAGTTGAGGCAGTTAAGTCGTATAGGAATTAAGTCGTGGTAGGTTAGGTCGTAGGGTGTTGGAGCGACCTAAGGTAGTGGATGACTTAAGGAATAGGGGCGACTTAAGAAAACTGACCGAGTTAAGAAATCGGCGAGTTAAGAGTTAGGTCGGTTGGATGAGTTAGCGAGTTAAGTAATAGAGCGACTTAAGTGAGTTAGACGACTTAAGGAAGTTAGGTCGTAGCATAGTGAGTCGTAGAGTTGCTAAGTGTTAAGTCGTAGGTCAGTTACCCAGTTAAGTCGCGCACTTCTTAAGTCGTAGGACGCACGCACTTGTTAAGTCGTTAGGTGGGAGCTGTTGTTAGGTCGTGTCTCAGTTGAGTCGTAGGCGCGCATATGTTATAAGTCTTGACCGACTTAGGAGTTAGCTGATATGTCGTAAGTCATAGACAGGCGAGTGTTAGGTCGGCAAAGCAACTAAGTCATAGGTCGTCTGGAGTGTTAGGTCGGAGAAGAGGTTAAGTCGGCAACGACTTAAGAAAGCGGACGAGTTAAGGAGATTTCAGCCTATAAATAGAAGGATTTTTCTCTCTTTTTGGGATCCGGATTTCGAAGCGACGAAGTGCTGCCATTTTGACAGCTCGACTTCTACACTTCTTCACTTCTTTTCTCCACTCTAATCTAGTGATTCCTTCCATCCATATTGAAGATCAAATCGAAGATCGAAGAGCTTAGATTGAGATCTACATTATTCGAAGAGAGATTTCATCGTTTGAAGCGGATTGGTGATAGATCAAGTTAGATCCTTCGCTGTCCAGATCTGAAGAGTGTTGCTTTTGGGTTGTTTAGGTGATTTGGTGAGTGGTGATTATCTCTCACACGGATCCAAAGGAGTATATCGGATCGTTGGCTTGATTTGGTGTTAAAATAGTGATTTCCATGCATTTTCCTAATCACATGTGTAGATCCATATAGATTCATTGTTCATGATGATTTGACATCCATCTTACTACATGTTAACCTATGCAAGTTCATTCATCAAGATTGTAGAGATATTGTTCATGTTTTCATGCTTATTAGACTTTCAACTCTTTAATTACGAAATTGCCATTATTGTGATAATTGTCTACTTAGATCATATTTAAATGCTTGATTGTTTGGATTAATGTTTGATTTGATTGATTGCTATGAATTAGATGATTGATGATTTGATTTAGACCGAAGATGATTCAAAAGCTAAGAGAAAGGCTCTTGAATTGGGAAAAGCTGCTTGTGGCATATGTAGCGGATGATGAAGCTCTTATGCATAGATTCGATGATGATGTTGAGATGAGACTTTGCGAGGATGTGATGAAGCAAAGCATGATATGAGATAGTCTTGGTCTAATCCAGACGGGATCATTCCAAGCATGTTGATAACTCGGTGATATGGTTCGAGTTGAGGATAATGGTTTGCTCGAGAGGCGCTTGAGCTAGTATGGAAATAGTCGTCGGGGAGGATGATTAGGAGGCTGAGGTCTCATCGTTGTTGAAGGTTCTAGCATGCTCAAAGAAAGAGTACGTTGGGCAGATTCGATAGTCCCTGAAGGCTACGGATTGGTAGTCAAGTACTCTGGGCAGATTCGATAGTCCTAGGCACGGGTCACGATGACGTGCGAGAGTTATGTCTAGAACCGGGGTTTCCATTAGCCCTTGACGGACGGCTGAAAGAATGTGCCGGTCATTCAATTAACGGTGATATCGAAGCAATGATAACAGTGATAGCCAGAGTCATGGATGTTTGGTTGTATAGTCATTCGGTCTCAAGAGCGGTACTTTCTGGGTGCTTATCTGATCTTGGTTTAGGCCTTGGGGGTTTGTACTTGGAAAACATCGCCCTTGACTCGAGTGATAATTACTTTATTTCAAATTGTATGTTCTGCTATGTTTGCTTCTGCTTAGTGTGTGTAAGGGGGCTATCACTGTAGAAAGAGGTTGGGGTGGGAGGGTTGTATTCCTATTCCTTTTCCTTTATGCTCTTTTGGTATGTTGTTAGTTAATTTACTACTCACTAAGACTGTTGTCTGACTCAAGGCTTTATGTTTTAACTCTTATTGCCTTGGGCTGTTCGTCCATTTTGGGACGAGAAGACTAGGTAGCAGGTGACATGTGCTGATCATGCTTTCCACGGTGCTGATATCGAAGACGAGCTGGAGGGTTGCATATTATTTTCTTATTATATGTACTGGATGTTCCGCTGCTTTGTATTCTCTGAGTGATATGTAGTGAGGCTTGTTGTATTGACTCTTCAGATGTTTGTATTCAACTATTATGAAGTTTTATTGATGAGATTCTATTCTGTGAAGCTTCACTATATATATGTTCTATTGTATTTTGTCCATGCGCTGTGAGTAATACGATAGATCTTGTTGTTTTTAATTTACCCTGGAAATCGTCCATGGTCGCCTGGCACACTTTACAGCGCACTATCTCTAGGTTCAGTGCAGGGGTCATGGGCGGTCGTCACATATACGGTGCCATAACGATACTAGACTGATAGCTGTTGTTGTATGAGAACTCCACGAAATGAAAGTGATCGTCCCACGAGCCATCAAAATCAAGTATGCAAGCCCGTAAGAGATATTCCAATATACATTCACTCTCTCGATCTGCCAATCTATTTGTGGGGTGATAAGCTATACTAAGATGCAGCTCGGTCCCCAATGCCTCTTGTAAGCTTTTCCAAAACCCACTAGTGAACAATGGGTCTCGGTCGCTTACAAAGCTATTCGACACACCATGAAATCGCACAACCCATTTCACATAAAACTCGGCCGTTCGGCTGCCGTTCTACTTAATTTTGATGGGTATAAATTTGGTACTCTTGATCACCTGATCAATGATGAACAAATGTTGTCATTTCCTCTTCTAGTCCTTGGCAATCCATCGATGAGGCCCATAGATATCTACTCCCACTACTACTCGAGAAAAAACAATCTTTCATCTTATGGAACCAGCAGTCTTGGTTAGGTCCACACTACATCATCTCTACAGACACTACTCGTTCCTTTAACTTAGCCATGATCTCAGCTAGTCTAGCTTCACGCCTCTGACTAGTACCGATCCGCTAAATCAAAGTAAGTCCGATGGTCAAGCTAGCCATCATCTTTGACCATAGCTCACATCGAGTTCTGTAGTCATAACTAGCGATAAACTCAAGTTGTGTCCACTCTAGGAACATCGCTCCCAAACTGGTATGTCTTCTACTCAAAGTATAAATGATTGCATTTTCCTACTAGGCATATAGGGAATGCCAAAGCCGTAGGAGGCCAATAACTCTAACCATCGCTGCTGGCAAAGGTTATGATTCTTCTCGGAGAAGAGACACTTCAACAATGTGGGATCAATGAACAGCTTGAACCTCTCTCCTAGTAAACAATGCCTCCAAATCCCCAAAGTGAATACTATCGCTGCCAATTAAAATCATGAGTCAAATACTTCCTCTCGTGCGGTTTCAATTGTCAACTAACATATGCGACAACCTTACCTTTTGGCATCAATACCGCACCAAGTTAAGTACCACATTCATGTGCATACTATCGACTCCTCATTCCCACTCGGAATGAGTAACATCGATGTACTCATCAAGCCCTCTGTTAGACTCACTAATGCGTGTCTGCACCTCGCATCTCAAATAAAAGTCTGATTCTCCTTCTTCAAATCGGTTAACGATGCCGCTAGCTCCAATACATCTATAATATCCAGCTAGTCCAAGAAAACTCCTCATATCCGTAGCACTCTTGGGTCTATTCCAATCCTGGACTGTCGTAACCATCGTGGGATCTTCAGTAGTGTCCTACTCCCAAACAACATGATCCAAGCATCTCACTTCCCATCGCTAGAAGTGATGCATCAAAAATCTCACCATCAATTAGTGTTTTCTCCACACCACCAATACAATCATTAATCGTGTCTTGTGATCCTCTTTCGTCCATGAGTAGATGAAAGTATCATCAACGAGCACAAGCATGGACTTACTCAACAAAGCATGATTCCTTGAAACCCGGTTCATGAGATCAACAAAGCATGCTAACTTATTGGTTATCCCAAATGGCATAACCAACAAATAAAAAATCAAAATAGCGTATAAATCATTGTGATCGACACACTCTCTCTAGCTACTCTTAGCTAATGAAACCCCATCGCAATGCCCAACCGAGAGAACACTTTTGCGCCATAGAGCTGATCAAATGAGCCATCAATAAGCAGGGATTGATAATTATTCGTCATTTCATTCAGCTCAAGGTGATCAACATACAACCTCAAAGAGCCATCCGCCTTTGTGGTGAGCACTATAGGTGATCCTACCCAAATATGCTCCTATGAATGAACCCTTGCCTCAACAGGTCATCCGCCTGCACCTTTGGTTTCCTCTGCTCTTTGGGCATCATGTGCCCTCAAAGACATAACTGCTTGTCTAGCATCTCTAACCAGATCGATACAGAACTCAATCCCTATATGGTGGTAATCTGGCCACCTCATCGAATGTGTCCGAACATTCTCCAGCTACATGCATAGATGACAACTCGTCATGTGGGATATCTAACGAATATTAAAAGCTAACCATCACCTCATCATCAGATGGGCAGTCGAACACTACCTTCCACTCACTGTCAGTCCCTGTCGTTACCAATATCCTATAATAATCTACCAATATTTCGTACCTCTTCAACTAGTCCATTCCCAGACTACAATATTGAACCCAATTAAACCCAAAACAAATCAATAACAGAAAAAACAAACATCATGACTCGATAAAGCTAAATCTAGACAAACCATGTATAGGTTGGTTGAGCCCCTAACAAGGTTCATCATAATTAAAAGGTCGGTCAACTATCTTGGGTCTCAATCCCAATCTATCTACCAAATCACTAGATATGAAGGAATATGAAACCCCGATATCGAATAAAACATGTATGGAACACCATAAATGGAAAGCATACCCTAGATATTAATGCCTTTTCCCTTATCTTTTGTCGATGGAGCACTCGACGAAATCGGAACGACATTCAACGCATATGCTTTCATTATTAGCCCTTGCTTAATTGGTTCGGGCAGTCCTTCTACACTAGGTATAGGCTTTCAAGTCATAAAATTTTCTCGATCAACTCCTCGAAGGTCTCAACAATATGACCAAACAATCGCTTCCCAAGATGATTGCTCAACCCAGTGATGGACTTTCCTTTTTTCGAGTGGAGTACCAATGAAAGATAGACCATACTTCGATAACACAATGAATTCGGTCACATACTCGAACAAAGACATATTGCCTTACTTCAAACCAGCGAACTTCCTAACCAACACTGACTTTTGCAAAGTCAAGGTAAATTTTCTTCAAAACAAACTATGAACTGATCCTAAATAATTCAATCCTCTGGAGTTGAAGTTGTAAGGGCACTTCACTAGTTCATTGTTTGTCCTTGGAGTTATCTAGAGGTCAACTGCTACCTCACACTGCCATCTAACTCCAAGTCATTGAAGATTCTTTCATAAGTATCCTTCCAGTCTTGCATCTCAACAACCGACTTCTTTCTAAGGAATGGTCTGCCTCCTCGACTTAGATAATCTTTATACAGCTCGGCAAAGCTGAACCTAGGTGTTTGCACTGAAGCACCATAACTATTTGGAGCAACATAAGCATTCTAGATAATGATTTGCACCATCTCTACGAACATATTCTATAAATCAAGGTTAGTAGCCTCCGATCCTGCCCACTCCTCAACTCCTAAGATGGATTGAATAGCGGCATTTCTAGTATGGTAGACCATTCCTCATCAATAATAAGAATGATCAGTCTCTCATAAAGAAAACCACGTCAGCAGTGCCTGTGTGTGCCATACGACTTATATACTATATACTACTATACAGTTTTGAAAACCAAAATATATAACAAATGCGTGCTTTCTTGTATATAGGTTTATTCTGGATCTAGTCTAAGGTGATAACTCCTACCCTATCTCTACTGGATTGTGGTATCAACTCAAGTTAATCACATAAACTTGAACTTTGATACCAAATGTGATTACCAACCTACACCACCGACACCTAATATAACTAAATAGTGCGCTATTGACGTGCCTGGCTGATGTATGATGATCATCAAGGGTTGAAAATGAAGTCAAACATCATAGAACCTGTGACGTCCCACTACGAGACCCACATTAGCAAAGAATATTACTAGGAAATACCATCTGCTAATATGGAGAATAGAGCTGGATAGGAGCGACCATCTTTAGCCTTGTCTTAACTATCTACTGAATACGTCGATAAATGTAGCATATATATTTTTTCTTATGTGGGTCGACATATTCAATAGATACTTAATACAAAACTATAATGGCTATAAGATCTACCAGAACAAATATATAACAACTCAAATGTAAAACATCATAGAATAGAAGAATGACATACATATGTCTAAATACAAATACATCTCCAGTACAAATCCAAAATGATACAACTAAGTGGTATGACGACCACTACTCATACATGAGTCCAAAAGAATAATACATAGATCAGAGTGTCAATAGATAAGGACAACAAAAAGCTAAATAAGATAGCTATCGGATATGCAGACAGCAAAGTCAGTGCGGAAGCAAAAGCAAATAGGCTAAGTCCAAAGCACCTAACCTGAAACACCTCGGTCTGACCCGAGTATAAAAATACACGGGTTAGGCTAACTAAACAAATCAGTTAGATAAGCTATATGATAATGAACATGCAAGGTCATAAAGTACCATAATAATCTCTAAAAGAGATAACACGATCATCTAACAAAAGATGAATCATAACAAGCCTCATATCATCGGCAACTCAAATAAACAAAGGGTATGAATATCCCAAATCAAGCCAAAAAGGCAAATAACAAATACCAATGAAGGTAACACAAGTTTCCACAAGGTAATTGCTATGTATCGAGTGGTTCAAAGGACCTACTCCGAAAGGCGATACTCTAGGAAATATAAATATCAATGAAACAAAAGATGCACGTGCTCAGTACTGTATAAACAAGGATCCACAAGCTCGAAGGCGACAAACCCAAGTATCTCTCGAGTGGTGACGAAGGACCAACTCCAAAAGAGATACTATAAGGCAACAACCCGAAGGCAACAAACCCGAAGGCACAAACCCGAAGACACAAACCCAAGTATCTCTCGAGCGGTGACGATGGACCAACTCAAAAAGTGATACTATAGGGCAACAAACCATAGTGGCGAAGGTCCGGAGGCCCAGTACTAGAGACCACTAACTGACAATATGTGTCACAAACCCCTCGGATAGGAACTCGCAAAGTGTTAACGTGTGTCCCATACCACACGTTCGCACTAAACGGTTTACTAACCATTAGTCAATTCCATTCTCAAAGCAGTACAAAGTTTACCTCACCTTATCGGTAAACCAGACCCGAAAGTCAAAATGATCAAACGAATAGATTAGGAATTAACTAAAAAGATAAACGCATGTGTTCATAGCACGCGTTTTATCCAATCACTTAATTCTCCTCCCTCTTTGCTCGAGGTGCAAAATTGTGTGTTTTATATAGAAATTAAGTTGAAGAAAATGAGTTTAAGGAATGCTTCGAAATCGCTTTAGAAATTGCCTTTGAAATTCTCTTATTATAAAGTATATAATTTTTATACTTAAAAAAGTAATAATATATAATAATAATTTCAAAAGCCCATTTATTTGAAAAACATTTTTAAAACACATTATAAAACCCGTATATGAAATCCAGAAAGAAATATCAAGAAAACATCGAAATAACGGAAATTACACAAGTATTATCCATTTAAAACAAGCTGCGACTCAATATTCGACAGCAGGTTTGAACAAGTTAACAGTGTCAAAATGACTTGAAATTAAGCAAGAATATAGTTCAACATTCCTACTTCAATTTTCAAAAAGAATCATTCAAATCCGATTTGAAATGAAGAATCTGCGTTGTTTCAAAGTAGGACTAAAAACAAGGTTAAATCGCTGAATTCCAGCATGCTGTGGGTTCAAGTTCGACTGCAGTTTCAAAATAGCAAAAGAACCCAGATTGTCATGATAATTTGCAGGAATGTAAATCAACACTCCTGCTTCAATATTAAAAAATAATCACTCAAATCCAATTTGAAACGAAGAATCTGCGTCGTTTCAAAGTTGGACTAAAAACAAGGTTAAATCGCTGAATCTCAGCCTGCTGCGGGTTCAAGTTCGACAGCAGTTTCTAAATAGCAAACGAATTCAGATGGAAATGAAAATTTGCAGAAATGAAGTTCAACATTTCTACTTTCAAATGCAATTAGAATTTCCAGAATCCGACAATAGGCGAGAAAGATACACTACCACAAAGTCAGACCTGGGCAAGAAAACACACTGGAGAACAAAACCAATATACGTACAGTAAACGAATTTTAGAAATTTCAACTTACTGACTTCATTGTTTTAGCAAGCATTTGTGATTTCTCACCTTTTTAGCAATTATTAGTAGATTAGCAAGCAAAGGTGACGACTTTAGGCAAGATTGAAGCTCAAGAACCTGTAGATAAGAAGCAAATAGACATGCAAACGAAAATACTGAATTTACAGTAAACTTTCTTCTCAAAATCAAAGAAAAGTGGAAATAGATTGTAGGATATGGATTGTGATTACCTGTAGTTGTATTTAGACTAATTTCTCTTGAGTTTATGATAATAAAAGAGGAGTTTTTGCCTAGGGTGATGGAGCAGCCATTTGTTTTCTATTTTGAAGCTTTTGTTTGTTTTGTAAAAAGAGAAGATGGAGGAAGAGAATTACGTACAGGCAACTTTCTGAAGTGGCTATTGGATATTGGGTTCCATTTACTGTACTAACCAAATCCATTAGGACTTAGCCAATTTTAGCTCTAAGTTATGTTTTATTCTTCTAAGTGTTACTCATGAAATAAAATGCAACATTTATTTAGATTACAAAATCTTATAAAATTGAACAAGGCAAGTTATAAAAATTATTTACACTTGTTATTAAATTATATAACACACAAAATTTACATTTTTATATTTTTAACACTTAAAAATACACAAAACACCGTTTTGTCTAAAAATGCACAGAATTTGCATTTTCACAAATTAAATTATAAATTCACTCTTAAAGCCAATATTGCAAGATTTTAAACTAATAAAATTTTACAATATCTCCAATTTAAAAAATTCACATTTATTTTTCTAATTATCACCATTTTTACAATTAAGCCCAAAATTCCATATTTATCCAAAATAACCAATTTTGAATAAATTAAGCTATCCCAAAATTAATTAATAACTCCAATTAAATTAAAATCACTATTTTAATTTATTTTTAGGTAATCACAAACCACGGGTTGTTACAGACTCCCCCCTTAAGATTATTGCGTCCCCGCAATTCCTATAATGGAAGTTATCTATAACATCTATTTCCTCAACAAGAATCAAATCAAAAGATGGATCAAGAGTACTCACCCACAACCGACGAAGGGAGAAAACTGGGATAAGAACGCTCGATAATTCTTTGGTTTCCCAAGTACAATCCTTAGGATTTGCGGACCATTAATTTTTCACAAGCTGAACCTCTTTGTTTCGAAGGTGCTTAACCTCCGAATCAAGCACACGAATAGAGTGCTGCTCAATAGATAGGTCGGGTGATATCTCGAAGTCTTGCACAATATGCGGATCAATAATAGAGTCAGAATCGTGAAGACACTTGCGAAGCTAAGATACATGGAATACATCATGAATTCCGGAAAACTGAGCTGAAAGAGAAACACGATAAGCAACAGGGCCGATGCGTTCCATAATAGGAAACGGTCCTACATAACGAGGAGCCAATTTCCCGGTGGAGCTGAAACGCACAACCCCCTTCATAGGAGATACACAGATGAAAACAAAATCACCAACAGAAAACTCAAGAGGCTTCCTACGGTTGTCCGCGTAGGATTTCTGGTGGCTCTGTGCCTCTTTCATTCTCTGTCTAATAAGAATAATCTTCTCAGAAGATTCACGAATAGAATCCGGACCAAGAATGAGCTTCTCCCCAAATTCTAACCATCAAGATGGAGAACGACATGGCCTTCCGTATAGGGCTTCGAAAGGAGCCATACCGATACTCGACTGAAAACTATTGTTGTAGGAGAAATCTACAAGGGGTAAATGATCCACCCACTACCTCCGAAATCAAGAATACAAATACAAAGGAGATCTTCCAAGATACGATTTGCCCATTCAGTCTGTCCATCAGACTGCGGATGATAAGCTGTACTGAAGACTCTGCCAGAAATGACTCGTGAATAAGGGGTCATGGTCACAAACAATCGAACTAGGAACACCGTGAAGTCTCATGATTTCCTTGATATAAAGTTTGGCCAAATGAGAAGTAGTCCTATTAGACTTAATAGGAATAAAATGAGCAGATTTGGTGAGGCGATCAACAATAACCCAAACACTACAATGACCCGATCTTGAACGAGGTAGGCTATCGATAAAACCAAAGAAATCTGATCCCATTTCCACAATGGAAACTCAAGAGGCTGAAGAAGACCAAAAGGATGCTGATGCTCGGCTTTGATGAGTTGAAAAGTCATGCAATTGCTCACATAACTTGCCACATCACGCTTCAGACCTTTCCAGTAATAAAGGTGACACATATCGGCATACATCTTGCAACTGCCGGGATGAATAGTATACATAGAACGATTACAGTCATCAAGAATGTCATGCCTAAGTGAAGAATCAGATGGCACAACAATACGGTTCTTCTTGCGAAGACACCTATGAAAATCAATACTAAAATCCCACAACGCCTCATCACGGGATTCAGACTCACAAAGCTGAATAAGATGCAACAACTCTGGATCTTGTCGCTGAGCCTCGGCGATACGATCCAACAAACTAGGATGAGTTTCCAAGCTAAACAATAGAATAGGCAAATCAGATGATGGAGCTTGATCACGAATAACACAAAGAGATAAGGTTTCAAGAACATCCCACTCGGCTAGCATCATAGAAACAACTGCTGAATGTTTACGACTAAGCACATCAACAACACGATTTCCCTTACCAGAGGTATACTGGATATCGAAGTCATAGGAGGCAAGGAACTCGAGCCAACGCTGTTGCCTCATATTGAGCTCCTTCTGAGTAAACAGATACTTCAAGGACTTATGATCGGTATAGAGAATGAAGTGCTTGCCCAAGAGGTAATGGTACCAAATCTTCAAAGCGAAGACAATGTCGGCTAACTCAAGATCATGAGTGGCATAGTGAACTTCATTCGGATGCAGTTGCCTAGAAGCATAAGCAACTACCCGATCCTTCTACATAAGAACAGCACCGAGACCACTTCCATAAGCATCAGTGTAGACAACAAGATCATGATTCCCCTCGGGAACCACAAGAATAGGAGCATTAGTGAGAAGTTCCTTCAATGTCTGAAAGGAAGCTTCACACTTGTCGAACCAAATATAACGAATGCCTTTTCGAGTAAGGCTAGTAAGAGGAAGCACAACACGAGAAAAATCCTTAATGAACCGACAGCAATAACCCGCCAATCCAAGGAAACTACGAATCTCATGAACATTCTCAGGCTTCTTCCAATTCTAGATAGCTTCGATCTTCGAGGGATCGACTGAAATGCCCTAAGAAGATACAACGTGGCCTAAGAACTTAACCTTATTCTCCCAAAAGTGGCACTTGGAGAATTTGGCTCTGAGCTGATGTTGACGAAGAGTATCCAAGACAATCCTCAAAATGGTGGGTATGCTCTGTCTCGGACTTAGAATAAATAAGGATGCCATTAATAAACACAAGGACGAACCTATCGAGATATTCTCGGAATACTCGATTCATGAGATCGACAAAGAAAGCAGGAGCGTTCGTCAAACCGAACGGCATAACGAGCCACTCAAAAGAACCATAACGAGTGCGGAAAGCTATAAGAGGAACGCTATCCTCCGCAACTCGTAACTGATTAAAACCAGTGGCAAGGTCGAGCTGAGAAAAGACCTTAGCACCACTCAACTGATCGAACATATCATCGATCCTGGGAAAAGGATACCGATTCTTGATGGTTAACTCGTTAAGCTTGCGATAGTCAATGCAAAGCCTAAGGGTACCATCAGACTTCCTCATAAATATAACTGTGGCACCCCACGGTGATGAACTGGACTGAATGAAATGCTTAGCTTCGAGTTCTACAAGCTGCTTCTTGAGTTCCTCATTTTCCTTGGTAGACATCCTCGTGGGAGGATGACTACTGGCTGAGCACCTGGAATGAGATCAATGTGGAACTCAATTGCCCGCTTGGGTGGCAAACCCGAAACAAGCTCAAATACATTAGAGAAGTCACAAACAATAGGAATACGAGATATATCATCAGCAACTCGTGAGTCTAGAGAATATAAAGCCACTTCAGAATTATCCACTTTCCGAAGAACAAGTGATAGCTGCGTAGACGAATCTGGATGTCGAAGATATAAAATTCTCTCAGAACAAATAATCTTGTCATCGTATCGCACTAGCCAATCCATACCCAAAATCATATCAAATCCCAAATAAGAAATAACGTGCAGATTTGCACGAAAAGAAAAGCCAAATAAAACAATCTCAGCATCATCACAAAGCATGCTAAGGGTTGCGGATCCCCCGATAGGATTTGCAATCCTTAGTGAAGTAACCAAACAAGAAACATCCAACGAAACAACATCAATGAGCTCCTTCGGTACGAATGAGTGTAAGCACCCGTATCGAAGAGGACTCGAATAGAACGATCATGAAATAATAAAGAACCTTCAAGAACAGAAGGAGATGTACCTCTGGGCTGAGAAGAACCTCCAGAAGCCTTAGCAGCATAAAGCTTGCCAGACTTGGCACTAGCAGGAATAGTAGGGTAGGTGGAAACATGATGACCTTCCTTCTTGCAATAGCGGCAGAAGAAAGGCTTAGGACAAGCTCGGATCATATGATCAGGAGAACCACAATTGAAACACTTCCGAATGGAAGGTGTTCCAGTAGACTGAGTCTGAGAGCTCGAACCACCAGTCTTCTTCTTCTTGGAAGGAAAAGACTTGGACTTCTGAAATGGAAACTGCTTCTTGTTGGGGTTCTTGGGAACCTCCACCTCATCACTACTATCTCACTCCTTCTCGACGACTTCAAGGTGAAGCGCCGAGTCAACTAACTCCTCAAAAGTTAGCTTAAGCTGGAGCTTCAAAGACTTCTTCAAATATTTCTTAAAACCGGAAACAAACTTCAGATTCTTCTTATAGGAGGTGCTAATATACTCGAGACCATACTTGGACAAGGCCTCAAAAGAAGAAACATACTCAGAAACAGAAGACTTCCCTTGCTTCAACTCAGGGAAGCGATGGGCTAACAAAGCTTTCTCAGATTCAGGAACAAACTTAAGTTCAAATCGTTTCTAAAGCTGAGTCCAAATAAGAGTAGACTCATCAATCTCAGCAATAAGAAGCTCATACCAATCAAGAGCATGCTCTTGCAACATACTAGATGCCACAAGAATCCTATGGTGGTCAGAAAGATCCATGGGAGAAAAGATGCGCTCGTAGGTACGAATCCAGGCCTGAACCTCTAAAACAGACTCGGAACCCTTGAAAGGCTTGCTTCCAAGATGAGAGAAATCGATGCACATACGCGCAAAGGTAGACTTGCGCGGAGTAGATGCTGGAGCAGGAGCAGGAGGCTGAGTGCTCCTGAATAACTCCATAAACTGATCAGCAGACATATAGACTCCATCCGAATGTGAGCTACTGGATTGCCCAGCACCCGAGCGTGAAGTCCTACCTCTTTTAGCCATGAGCTGAAAGTTAAGATAAGAAAAGAGTTAAACACAGGATAGAGATAGATAATTCAATATGGAATACTACGGAATTAAAAGTGCATTCCTAGACGTATTCCTAACTTATCTATCCCAAGGCATGAAGGAAAGATTTGTAACACTTGTATTATACCAAGATGTACCGTACTATATAGTTATGTTCTGTGTTTATCATATTTTGTTCTGAACTCAGCTCTGATACCAAGCTGTGATGCCCCACTCCGAGACCCACATTAGTAATGAGTATTACTAGGTAATACCGTCTGTTAATATGGAGAATAGAGCTGGATAGGAGTGACCATCTATAGCCTTGTATTAACTATCTACTGAATACGTCGATAAATGTAGCATATTTTTTTTCTCATGTGGGTCGACATATCCAATAGATACTTAATACAAAACTATAATGGTTATAAGATCTATCAGAACAAATGTATAACAACTCAAATGTAAAACATCACAGAACAGCAGAATGACATACATATGTCTAAATACAAATACATCTCCAGTACAAATCCAAAATGATACAACTAAGTGGTATGACGACCACTACTCATACATGAGTCCAAAAGAATAATACATAGATCAGAGTGTCAATAGATAAGGACAACAAAAAGCTAAATAAGATAGGCTAGCGGATATGCAGAAAGCAAAGTCCATGCAGAATCAAAAGCAAATAGGCTAAGTACGAAGCACCTAACCTGAAACACCTCGGTCTGACCCGAGTATAAAAATACACGGGTTAGGCTAACTAAACAAATCAGTTAGATAAGCTATATGATAATGAACATGCAAGGTCATAAAGTACCACAATAATCTATAAAAAGAGATAACACGATCATCTAACAAAAGATGAATTATAACAAGCCTCATATCATTGGCAACTCAAATAAACAAAGGATATGAATATCCCAAATCAAGCCAAAAAGGTAAATAACAAATACCAATGAAGGGAACACAAGTTTCCACAAGGTAAACGCTATGTATCGAGTGGTTCAAAGGACCTACTCCGAAAGGCTATACTCTAGGGAAATATAAATATCAATGAAATAAAAGATGCACGTGCTCAGTACTGTATAAACAAGGATCCACAAGCCCGAAAGCGACAAACCCAAGTATCTCTCGAGCGGTGACGAAGGACCAACTCCAAAAGTGATACTATAGGGCAACAACTCGAAGGCAACAAAATAGAAGGCACAAATCCGAAGACACAAACCCAAGTATATCTCGAGTGGTGACGATGGACCAACTCCAAAAGTGATACTATAGGGCAACAAACTGTAGTGGCGAAGGTCCGGAGGCCCAGTACTGGACACCACTAACTGGCAATATGTGTCACAAACCCCTCGGATAGGAACCCACAAAGTGTTAACGTGTGTCCCATACCACACGTTTGCACTAAATGGTTTACTAACCGTTAGTCAATTCCACACTCAAAGTAGTACAAAGTTTACCTCATCTCATCGGTAAACCAGACCCGAAGGTCAAAATGATCAAACGAATAGATTAGGAATTAACTGAAAAGATAAATGCACGTGTTCATAGCACACGTTTTATCCAAACACTTAATTCTCCTCCCTCTTCGCTCAAAGTTCAAAATTGTGTGTTTAATATAGAAATTAAGTTGAAGAAAACGAGTTTTAGAAATGCTTCGAATTCGCTTTAGAAATTGCCTTTGAAATTCTCTTATTATAGAGTATATAATTTTTATACTTAAAAAATAAATATATAATAATAATTTCAAAAGCCCATTTATTTGAAAAACATTTTTAAAACACATTATAAAACCCGTATATGAAATCTAGAAAGAAATATCAAGAAAACATCGAAATAACGGAAATTACACCAAGTATTATCCGTTTAAAACAAGCTGCGACTCAATATTCGACAGCAGGTTTGAACAAGTTAATAGTGTCAAAATGACTTGAAATTATGAAGGAATGTAGATCAACATTCCTACTTCCATTTTCAAAAAGTATCATTCAAATCTGATTTGAAACGAAGAATCTGCGTCGTTTCAAAGTTGGACTAAAAACAAGGTTAAATCGCTGAATTCCAACATGCTGCGGGTTTAAGTTCGACCGCAGTTTCAAAATAGCAAAAGAACCCAGATTGTCATGAAAATTTTCAGGAATGTAATTCAACACTCCTACTTCAATCCGCAAAAAGGATCACTGAAATCCAAGTTGAAACGAAGAATCTACGTCGTTTCAAATTTGGACTAAAAACAAGGTTAAATTGCTAAATCTCAGCCTGCTGCGGGTTCAAGTTCGACAGCAGTTTCGAAATAGCAAACGAATTCAGATGGAAATGAAAATTTGCAGAAATGAAGTTCAACATTTCTACTTTCAAATGCAATTGGAATTTATAGAATCCGACAATAGGCGAGAAAGATACACTACCACAAAGTCAGACCTGGGCAAGAAAACACACTGGAGAACAAAACCAATATACGTACAGTAAACGAATTTTAGAAATTTCAACTTACTGACTTCATTGTTTTAGCAAGCATTTGTGATTTCTCACCTTTTTAGCAATTATTAGTAGATTAGCAAGCAAAGGTGATGACTTTAGGCAAGATTGAAGCTCAAGAACCTGTAGATAAGAAGCAAATAGACATGCAAACGAAAATACTGAATTTACACTAAACTTTCTTCTCAAAATCAAAGAAAAGTGGAAATAGATTGTAGGATATGGATTGTGATTACCTGTAGTTGTATTTAGACTAATTTCTCTTGAGTTTATGATAATAAAAGAGGAGTTTTTGCCTAGGTTTATGGAGCAGCCATTTGTTTTCTATTTTGAAGCTTCTGTTTGTTTTGTAAAAAGAGAAGATGGAGGAAGAGAATTACGTATAGGCAACTTTCTGAAGTGGCTATTGGATATTGGGTTCCAATTACTATACTAACCAAATCCATTAGGACTTAGCCAATTTTAGCTCTAAGTTATGTTTTATTCTTCTAAGTGTTACTCATGAAATAAAATGCAACATTTATTTAGATTGTACAAAATCTTATAAAATTGAACAAGGCAAGTTATAAAAATTATTTACACTTGTTATTAAATTATATAACACACCAAATTTACATTTTTATTTTTTTAACACTTAAAAATACACAAAACACCGTTTTGCCTAAAAATGCAAAAATTTGCATTTTCACAAATTAAATTATAAATTCACTCTTAAAGCCAATATTGCAAGATTTTAAATTAATAAAATTTTACAATATCTCCAATTTCAAAAATTCACATTTATTTTTCTAATTATCACCATTTTTACAATTAAGCCCAAAATTCCATATTTATCCAAAATAGCCAATTTTGAATAAATTAACCAATCCAAAAATTTATTAATAACTTCAATTAAATTAAAATTACCATTTTAATTCATTTTTAGGTAATCACAAACCATAGGTTGTTACAGAACCTTTCGTATATCTCACAATTTATAGAATAAAATATAATATACATCACATATATAAAACAGGAGAGACAATAATAACTAAGTGATCCAAATATCAAAGTATAGATTTACAGTGTTATACATCAAGTAATTGAGTTTATATAACGGAAATAAACTTAGATAATAGTCTTTAAATAATAGTAATAAGCATGCACTGTCAAGGATCCATAGTGTTGCATAATGGAATCAACATAGAAATCCATATATAATATGAGATAGCTCCATCCGGCTCGTCCTCTGCACAGCTACTGTATCGCACCTAGACTTGATATCTATTCTACTCATTCAAGAGTACCCGAGATAATAAAAAGCAAAGCATAAAACTTCGAGTCAGAAAATATCTAGTGTGAGCGGTAAATGAATATCAAAATACTACATAAGTCGATATAGTAAGGAACAAGGGTATACGAACCATACCTGACCCATCCCTACAACCAAAGAGCTGCACATAACAAACAAAATATGCTACTCAACAAAAATACTAAAGGTATACTACAAACCAAGTATGATGATGGGTGTCCAAGTATCCTTATCGCCAATACCTATCTCCAATGACATCCCTAGAGTGATAGACTATGGAAGAGAACAACCAAAGAAACCATAACATTCGTCAAACAATCGTCTTTAACTCGAAGCTGATACTAGACCCAAATCCACTGGTCCAGGGTATATGGATCTGAACCTCCGATTCGGGGTATCCCTTCAACGTACCCATCAGTACTCTCATAATACCCCTGCTTTCGAGTACATCAGAAAACACTCTGAGTATCAATGATCCCTTAGCACGCGTATCCAAGCCCTTTCCTTACTCCATCTAGTTTCCATTATTCTCGAGGAACCATTACATGATAGAACCATTCTCACATTCCATCCATTGGTCACCCTTCCTAGTACCCGCCCACTGTAGATAACCATCTCATAACTCCTTTCAACGTCGAGCCGCCGTCATCGGAACCTAACTCCATTCACTGTCGAGTTGTCATTATCGAAGTTCCCCAGCTATCATCGTGCTACTAAATCACCATCAAACCCAAAGCAAACAAACAAACACTTTCAGCATGACCTGCGGGGCCTCTACTTCTCTCCCTGGAAGTTTCAACACCACCCCATCAAACAAAACCTCTCGATACCGATCAAAAGATTTCGGTATCGAGTTGGGCACTTAGCCAATTTTGGCTACTTTATTCCCCTACTTCTAGTGTTCCATCTCCCAAGTGCTTTGACTTCGACCAATAATTCTCTAAAGCTCTTAGGATCAACTCCAAAGCTCTTGGTGCTATGTCCAAAAGCTCCAGTTTCCATGCCCTCCAAAGCGCTCGGTACTGAGTCTAATACTTAGCCAATTTCTTGCACTCATCTTCTACTCTTCACCTAGAGCCCCAACATGAAGTACTATCACCTACTGACATAATTCCTAATGGACAATACCTCTCGGTACCAACACAAGCTCTCGGTATCAACACCCATACTTAGATCCAAACTTGGTGTGAATTGAATCCTAGGCTCCTCTCATCCTCCAGAGTCTCCCCTCTAAGTTTCATCCAATCCAACCATCTTTGCTTTCAATTTGCTAATTCGACCACTCTTTTTTCTAACTACCTAAAAGCACTAGCAAAGCATTTCAAAGCACAACATAGAAACATGGAATATCATACACATACATCCATTCATACATGCAATATATAAGAACATGATAATCAATCAAACCCTAACCTAAATCTAAATTTTTCTCTAGCATATAGATACGAACAAAAAGAGTTGCAAAACCATTTAAAATCCATTTGATACCTTTAAATTTGGCCATAAACATAAATTAGAATGTGATTAAAGTTAGAAAATGTTTTAGAACCAAGATCATGTTAGAAACACCAATTTTAAGTATATAAACATGTCTAGTAGAGTGAGAGGTCAAGAACCACTTACCAAATACCCAAAATACCGATTATTCTCCTTAGATCTGAAGTGGATAGCAAAGAAGATGAGCACAAATAAAAAAAGTGATAATATCCAATACTTAGATGCTAATTACACTTCTAATCTAGGCTAAGATTAGTATGAAAAAGGTGCAATTTTTGATGAAATTAGGGTTAATGGAGGTTTAAAGCTATTTTGGGGAAGATGGAAATGACTTAGATTAGTTCCTACAGCCTCCCCTTAACACAGTTTTCAAGATTGGGCCTAAGCATGGGCTTAATTAGTTACCCACTAATGCAGGTCAACAGCAGCCAAAACTTAAAATAGCTATAACTTTCAAATGGTTAGTCCGTTTTTCTATTGTGATCACTCTACAAAATGGGAAACCATCATCCTGAAGTAATGGAAGCGATTTGAGGCCCTAACTCGACTCTGTTAAAAGTTATAGTCTAAACAAGGGTTCAAGGTTAAAATTGTCAAATAGAAATTCGACAAAAATCGTAGATGTGGAAAATGTCCCTAAGAGTCATTTTCCAAGATTTTAGAGTTATACGACCTCATATGAAGAAAATAAAAATATTTTACGATCATCCGATACATAAAATACTGGTCGTTATAGACGATAAAAGGTTATTTTTTAATTATATATACGAATATATGTCGTTGCAAATCATCTTGTTCTCTACTCTATGATTTCAGCTGGAATTATTAAAAAATTCATTTATAAATAATTATTTTAAATTAACAATTATATATAGATATGATATATATTAATTACAAATTATTTTAGTAAAAAATTATTAATTTTCAAGTTTGAAAAGTGTGTGTATATATATAAATATTTTATTAAAATTATTTTAAGGTTTTGGTAATAAAAAATTAATTGCTCACTATTTCGGTTTTAAATTATACACACACATGCATGAGTGTATGTGTGTGTGTGTGTTTGTGTATACATATATACATATACATACACACACACACATACACATACACATATACATATACACACACAAAACATACATACATACATACATACGTATACATACATACATACATACATACATACATACATATATATATATATACGAGTATGGTGGCACGTCCGTTGGACGTGTGCCAAGAAGGAAGTTGAAATTTTTTGTGTGCGCTACCGTTATGGTAACGATATATGTACATATAGAGACACACACATATATATGAACACAGATGTATGTGTGTGTGTCTGTGTATGTGTGTGTATGTTGTACAATTTTCCTTCTTTTATGTACAACTGTAGTAGTGTACGTCTATGTATTAATTTTGGTCTAATTATATAGGCTGGTCAGCATCGAATGAAAAGTTTGAAGCAGCCAGGAAGTAGATGATGCAGCAAGGTAATGCGATAAAATGAACATTCATTTGTTGATGCATTATTTGAAAAAGAACAGAGCCACACAAACAATGCATTTTTTAAATAATATTCATAGGTATTAAGAAATGTTATTTGTATGGCGTTTTGGATTTTACAAAATGGCTTTGACGTGTACATAATGTTGCATTCTTATGTGTACATGCATAAATCAATCGTTTATCAAAATGTAAATGAGACTGAGTAATGTTAAGAAATATTCAAACAGGTAAAGAAAGTAATCAACTATTACATGAATATCTAGAGAAACCATAAAACACGAAACATACATAAAATGATTGACACATCATAGGATATGCATATATTGTAAAACACATGTACGCGTGTTACGTACTTTAATACCAGACATACAATTATATGAACAGTATCATGCATATTTTAACTACAAGCTCTTCTTAAATGACTTTTTTTCTTCCATCAATGCTATTTTATCCCTTCAATTTTTATTACCCTGAACGTATCAGCCACATGCTTGAAACCCCAAAGTTGAAGCATTGCTAAGTTGATGGTACAACCTATAACAAAGAAAGTTGTATTGCTGCATGAAACTATTAGATATGAGAACTAATCGCATGAGAAGAGGATTTCTTACCAACATTAAAAACACTGATTTTTCCACTGCCAGTTACAACTCCATCATTTATGGATCTTAATCACTTGATTGTATTGTTGATCTGTTACTTGGTTTTTGTTTATGTACTGGAAAAAAATGTGTGATAACTCCTTTTGTTTCTCGATAGTTAATAAAATTCGCTGAAAAGAAGAAAATTTATCATACCTTGCATTTCCACCAACATGCAGTTTTCCCTAAAGTGAAGCAAATATTGTACAATAATCAAGAAAATTGCTCACAAAGATATCATTACCAACGCATCTAATTATTTATGAAATAATAGATGCAATTATATATTGCAATGTAGCAACTTTCAACCAACCGAATTGATGTAAATGAGAAACATTATAATTGTTAATGATTTAATACTAACTTGGTGGCCTATAATTGAGACAAAGTGAGTGACGATACTGATGTTTTTCAAACTCATGATCTAACTAACATTATGGTAACGCCTAATTAGTTAGCAATATGAGCTCTATACTGTTATCTCCCATGCTACTGGAAATGCCAAGCATGCAAAGGAAAAGTCCATCAGTAAATATCTTATAGTTAGTCGGTAACTTGGGGAAGGAAATTTGTGGACAGTTTGCCAAAACACAATGTGGAATCTATCTGTATATATAAAGTTATTTTTATAATAATAGCAATGGCAAGATTACTTTAACTGAAATGAAAAAATCATTTGATACTTCACACCTTTTGCGAATAGAAATACCTTTTAAAGCTAATGGGATAATTCAGTTGGTCACAATATGACAACTATCAAAATATTGGAAAATTTATCGTTAACAGTTTATTTACACAGGAGTCACATGAATCACATAAGTGAAATAAAAAGCCAAAATTATGCGATACAAATATTGGGTCGTTGATCTATATTATAATGGATGTTGGTACAATATCGACTTATATAGATATTTACTGTAACTTATTGTGATCTACATCCATTTTATCATATATTGGATACTCACTAAAACATCTACTACAACCAACTTGTCCATATAATCTTTGGTAGAATATATAGTCCAATTAATTATATAGAAAAAATAACAAAATCCCAAATCCCAAATGAAGCAAAAGTTTTAAAGAATAGTGCTATTATTATCAAATGAACTACTCTTGTGACATTATTACCAATGAGAATAAATATTATTAAATGAAAATGTAACAATATTAAGGTTTCATAAAGCTATTGAAATCAAAATAGATTCATCAAATGGTAGATTTTGGATTAAAAAGGTGATCGGTAGTATGATAATATATTCAATAAAAACAAACCGTCAAGCATAGTAATACATAATGAGTAAGCTAAACCTAAATTAGGAAGAATAGACGTAAGATAACTCAATAATGACTGACCTTATCATACTTTAAAGGAATTGTGCAGTCCAATTCCACTTTTATTTTTTCCTTAAACAGATAATTTGGATATGTTACTAAATATGTATTTGAACATGCATATCTGCTATAATATTAATTGATTAGGTAGAAAATAGAATAACCTTGTAAAAGTTGGAAGAAAATGATCTCTGATATAAATTTTCTTTCTTGCATGATCAGGTATGTTGTGTACCTATACAATTTATAGTAAACCACAAATAAAAATTTGAATTTCTCAATGATGTAAATATAGATCTCATTTGTTGAACTAACTTATTCACAGTTTTCAGCAAGAATTCTGTGAGGATCGGCTTTTTCTTATATGAAAAAGAAATATTAACGCATATTTTATGTGTGAGAGTGAGAGAGAGATTAATCACTTTGTAAACAACAGTTGAATTTTAATATGATTTAAGTCAGAGTTATTAATTCATTATATCTGGGTAGTTGATGAGCAAGTGAGAGCAAAAATTAAGTATAAATCATTGGGATTGTTAGTAATTTTGAACCCGAAATATATTTATTGCAGGCTTGTTCCTCATATCACTGCTCTTGACCTTAGCATTTGTATTAGTATCTTCAATATTCACAAATCAAAGTCAAATTTATATAATTTTTGTTTAAATTCATTTTTGTGTCGTAAACTGAAGGGAATATGAGTTTGAGAAAATTCATATGTACTGTCTTTTTGGGCACAAATCAAAATGACCTGAAAATGATAATGCAACTTGAATTACATCTATTTACAATCAACGAAAGGAAGCATGCAGTTTCAAAAATGCAATCAAACTAATAGTACATCTGAACTGATGTCGTGGGTTTTAAATAAACGTTTGACTATAATAAGTTTATTAACTAAATTAGAATAGTAATTATAAAAATTTTGTGTGTCCTATGCTTTAGATAGCAAGCCTCAAAAATCAAAATCATGCATTTCAGAGTTTAGAAAACGAAATAAAAAAAAATCCAAACAAAATAAAATGTCTTTGTAAAATTGTGCTTATTTTGGATGAGCAAGTAATTTCGTACAAATTCTACTATTATAATAATAATTGAGTTAAGAAAGTATTAGGTTACAAAGTTCTGACTTTCTGCTTGAAGCATTTGACCAAGCATGTTATAAGCAAAGGTGAAATTAAGAAAATGAAATGAAACAATTTATAAAATAATGTTTGAATCATTCCAACTGAGTGTATAAAATAAAAAAGAAAACCTGCATAGCCAATATTTTGGTTGAAAATCCATAGATGCAAAGTATCATTTTGCTAGGCTTGTTGATTGGGTTAGGAAAGTATTTGAAAGGAAAAGAATCACCTAACAAAAAATTGTTTATAGCTTTGTAATCATAGACATAATACAAAAGGTACTAAAAAGAAAAAGCCTTTGATCATACTAATTAGGATAAATATAAAAGATAAGAAGGGTGAAGATTCAAAGATTAAAAAAGCAAATAGTCTGTAACTATAGATCTCAGCAATTAATTCATGTTGTTAAAATTGAGCAGTATGTGGTTCAAAAGAAGCATCAGAAAGTTGAGCACGAAATGAATCAGGCAACAACTACTTCACCTCACAACTTCACTCGGCCAACACTTACCACACCATAAACTGCCGCAGTTCATTCATGTCAGTGCTAAAATAAAACATCAAAGCAGCCTCACATTCATAACTACAAAGCAACTACATTCTACAAACTTACCTCTACTTGCAGCCATAATAGACTTCAGTTGCAAACAAACCAACCACGAATCATCACAACCATTCTCAACCGCAATCGAACACCCTCGGTACTATGCTTTCATCTCTACAGCAACATCCTCTGCCTACCTTCATCCAAACCACCACTGTCTGAACCACAGCACAATCATGACTTTTTCGCATCCCAATCCCCAATTCGACCTGAATCCGCCTCCAACGACATCCACTACAACTGCAGCTACGACCACGCTGCCAGAAAATATGAGTATAAAACCATCGAAAGGTAAACCACTCACCTTTTTTAATAACCTGAGATCTTCCAGCTTTTGTACTCTGCACACATGGCCCTATTTCGTACAGTATAAATTTGTTTGTATAATGAAAATTAGAGAATTCAGACGGTAAAAGAAGAAAACAAAACCTTGGAATTTAATTTGCTCGCCTTTTCCTAATTTGAGATCGATCATCGCTTAAGTACACCGCCCCCTCCAGTATTAGTTGTTCCCCCTTTGATTTTTCCACCATGGCCATAGATTCGTTTGAGTAGAAGAAACGAAAACTCTACTCTACCTGAATCTGCCTACTGCGGGAGCAAGCGGCAAGATCTACAGACTCAATGTTAATCTTTAGTAGCCATGGCTCGTACTGAAGATTTGAGGAGACAGAAAAGAAACTGTCGGCTAAATGATGGAAACGTGGGGGAAGTAGGGGGTTAATGAAACGTGGCTAGGACGTAGTTACAATTTTGCCCCAACGCACAAATTTGTTTCTGTTTACCCAGTCGGACAATGTGGGAAATGCCAAAAAGGCTTCACTTTGACCGGTTTGACCGGGTATTTGCATTATAGTATAGATATATATATATTTGTGTGTATATTTATTTTGATGCATAAATCATTTAAAAAAATTGTATCAATATGCTTATGGGCAGAAACAATAAAACATTTTTTCAACATTATTTTAAAAGTCGATTGTTTATTTAAATAAATTTGAATTCGTCCAAATATTTACATCTAAATTTTTATTTAATAAAAAATTCTTTGCTGGAGACCCCAACTAATAAAAAATTAATTTATTATGTATTTATTATATATATTATTTTTTGAAAAAGTCAATATTTTAAATTTTGAATTTTATAATTATGTACGTTTTAAAAACCAAAATATAAGAGATCAAATGTATCTCCCAGAGGCTTGCTTAAAATTGACATCGCAAGGCGTTCGATACACTCCACTGGGATGCAATAGTTCGTATTCTTAGCTACATGAACTTCCTTAAACATTTCATTAGATGGATCTATTCTTGCATATCTTCAGTTCGGTATTCTATCAAGATTATTGGTTCCATGGTTGGTTTTTTGCTAGTCAACGTGGCATCAGACAAGGGGATCCCATGTCTGCCTATTTATTCATAACTGGTATGGAGTTGCTCACTAAAATTCTTTAAGACCTAGTCAGATCCAAGCTATTCTATTCCGTCTACACCCCATATACAAAGAGCCTATGATAACATCATTGATGTTTGCCGATGATCTTATCATCCTTTGCAAACCTACCATTCAAACCGTGAATGCTATTCTTGGGGGACTGGAGCTTTTTCACAAAATTACTGGCTTGAAAGTCAGTATTGAGAAGCCAGAAATCATGTTAGCTGGCCTGAACAATCATCAGATTGAAGTTATTTACAACTCTACTGGTCTCAAACCTTCCAATGACACTGTATCCTATCTTGGAGTTCGCTTGCGACCTCTTGAATAACCTCTAACCAATGGTTTATCTAGCCCATCAATGTTTTATTTGCTATCTTCGGGTGTGTATCTGTATTGGGCCTTATCTAGCCCATCAATGTTTTATTTGCTATAAATACATTGTGTACATCTTGTATCTTTTCTATCAAATATCAATAAAGCATTTCTGATTGTTTACTCTTATTCAATAACATCAAATTCTATTTCTATCAAAAATTTATCTTGGTATCAGAGCCATTCCAAATTGCTTAACAACAAAAGAGAAGATCATCAGAAAATCAACAGAAAGAAATTTAGCAAAAGAGAAGATCATCAGAAAATCAACAGAAAGAAATTGAACACAACATCTCGCCATGCCAGTAATCTCTCAGAGATGCATTTCTTTCTGAAATGTTCTTCATCATAGAGATCAGGCTGCGATAATGATCATCAGAGAATTAACATTCTCATCATTTGATTGTGGTTTATCAACCTTACCAATTCTGTATCAATTTTCTTTCATCTTCCTCTTTCTGATCTGTATCTTGATCATACTTTTCAGTGCCTCGCCAAGAAACCAATTGTCAGAGATAATCTAATCATACAATTGGTCTCTGGCTACACTTCTTTGTTAATTCTTGCATTTTTTCTGCATAAATTCCTTTATCTTTCAAGTTCTTGAACATGGCTGAAGGGGACATCAACAACTCAGCCACTTCTGAATCAAGAACAGCCAATTCTGCATCTCAAACTGCCAACACTCAAGATCTCATCAAAGCCATCATAAAACCTCAAAGCCAACTGGTCAGTGTTCAACTTGATGAAAGTAACTATCTGCTCTGGAAATTCCAGATAGAAACAGCAGTAAGAGGCTATGGTCTTGAGGATCATGTTCTTGGAACATTAATCACTCCACCAAAATACACTGCAGATAAAGATGGAAAATTAGTAAATAATCAAGATTATACTATTCATCAAAGACAAGATAGTCTAATCAGTGCATGGCTCCTGTCATCCATGAGTACAAATATTCTACCACAGCTAATTGGGTGCAAAAGTGCACATGAGATATGGTCAACAGTGGAGCAGATTTTCAATACTCAGTCTGCAGCAAAAATCATGTATTACAAAAGGCAACTACAAAGCATTAGAAAAGACAACATGCAAATGAGAGAATACTTAACCAAGATCAAGACTCTGTGTGATCAACTTGCTTCTGTAGGTCACAAAATTTCTGACACAGAGCAAGTTCTATGCATTTTAGGGGGACTAAATGAAGAATATGAGGCAGTAGTTGCTGTTATATCCTGAAAGGAAACAACACCAAATATTCAATATGTTCACTCCACTCTTCTTGCCCATGAAGGGAGAATTGAGCAACGAAGATCGACTGTTTCTGATCTTATTGTAAACTTCACCAGCAACAACAAACTCAAGAATCAAGAAAGAAACAGCAATAACAGAAACCAGTTTAATTCTCAAAGAGGTGGTCAATCCTCCAGATCCAGGGGAAGAGGTGGAAGATACAACAGTAACAACAACAATAACAGACTAAGATGTCAAATTTGTGAAAAATTTGGTCATGCTGCCAACAAATGTTACTTCAGATTTGATGCTAATTACATACCATCTCAACAAAACAACAATGCAGGAAATCAGAATCTCAGTGCAAACATGGTTAATGCTTATCCAGACTCTAAAGAGCAAGCAGATAATAAAAGTACAGAGACTACAAAGATTGATGATATTCAAGATGAAAGTTGGTACCCAGACTCTGGAGCTACCAACCATGTAACAAACAATCTCAGTAATCTAAACTTGGGAAGCAGGGAGTACAGAGGTAAGCAATTAATTCATATGAGTAATGGTGAATCGGTTAAAATTACACACACTGGAAATGCTAGTTTCAATGGCAGAAAAGAACTCTTCCTAAAAAATTTGCTAAGAGTTCCATCTATTAGAAAAAATTTATTGAGTGTATCTCAGTTTGCCCAAGACAATGATGTTTATTTTGAATTTTATCCCAAATATTCTCTAATTAAAGATATTCTAACTAAAGAAATAATTTTGCAGGGTGAGGAATTTAAAGGGTTATACAAATTCGATGTAGCAAAACCAAGAAACTCTGTATTTCAAGGAAAATGGTGTAATGTTACTGAAATTTAACAAGAAGATAAATGTAAAGATTTCGATATTTGGCATTCCAAGCTTGGACATCCAAGTGTAAGCATTGTAAAAAAGGTGTTAAGTAATGACAATATTTCTGTTAAAGATATCACAATGCCTTATGTTTGTACATATTGTCAAATGGGTAAAAGCCATAAGCTTGCATTTCCAGTCTCTACAACTAGTTATACTAAACCCTTAGAATTAGTTTCTAGTGATCTATGGGGTCCATCTCCTGTTAATACCGATTATGGCTATAAATATTACATATCATTTGTTGATGCTTACACTAGATATGTTTGGATTTATTTTTTGAAATCAAAGTCTGAAACTTATGATGCAGTTTTGCAATTTATTTCACAGGCTGAAAGGCAAACAAGTTGCCAATTAAAAATCTTGCAAACTGATGGTGGAACTGAGTTCCAACCACTTAAAGAATACTTTCAAAAGAAAGGAATAATTCACAGAACAACCTGTCCATATACATCTGAACAAAATGGGCTGGTTGAAAGAAAGCATAGACATATTGTTGAGACTGGACTCACATTATTAGCTCAAGCATCTCTTCCTCTAAAGTTTTGGCCTGATGCTTTTGCTACTACAGTGTATTTAATCAATAGACTTCCTACAAAAATTTTACAATTTAAAAGTCCAGTAGAGATTCTCTACAAAACTAAACCTGAATATCACAATTTAAAGGTTTTTGGATGTCTATGCTTTCCCTATTTGAGGCCTTATAACACACACAAATTAAGTTTTAGGTCATCACCATGTACTTTCTTAGGCTATGCAGCCAACAAGAAGGGATACAAATGTTTGGATAGCAATGGTAAGTTTTTTATCTCAAGACATGTTGTGTTCAATGAAAGAATATTTCCCTTTAGTCAGCCAAATATAAAAACTTCTCAGAAAGTATATAATTCAAAATTCTCCATACCATCGATATCTGAGCAACTTGATGTCACAACTCAAGTTGAAGAAGAAAGTATGCAGGACAACATCAACTTAGAGTCCTTAGCCAGAACTACCTCACAACACTTGTGTTAACACCTTAATTCATAATGGATCCCTTTGTCTTCCTACTTCCTCTAATCAAAATATTTCTTCTCTCTGGAACTCAATTAGAAATTATGTATGTGACTCACCATCTGAATCTACCATTACTTGGGGTCAAAAATGAAGAAAGTATAGCTGCAAAGGGGTTTACAATTTCCTCTCTGGTCACGATAGACTGGATCGAAGAAAATGGAACTGCACTATCTGGAGAAAATAAAGTTTAGCAAAAGAAAACCTCCACCTTTAGAGAGTGCTAAACAATGCTTTGTTTACAAGAGTGAAGCTAGTTAGTAGAGGAATGAATGTTAGTGTGAAATGTATATTCTGTGATAATCTGCTTGAAACCGTAAAACATCTCTTTTTCGATTGCACTGTCTCTAACGCAATCTGGTTGGCAGTTTTGTCAGGTATTGTTTTCGTCCTGCATGGTGTGCATGGACTTGATGAATGGGAAAAACTAATTAGGGTTATGAAGAACAAAGACAACCGTGCTAGAGAATATGCTCTTATATTCAAGAAATTCGTTAGACTTCTATGGTTAGAAAGAAATAATAGGATTTTTAATCCTATTAAATCAATGAACAGTAATCAACTGCAAGACTTTATCCCGTTCGAGGTCAAAAGAGGGCTACGTGAAGTGTGCATTCCCTTTGATCCAGGTGACTGAGTCCTTATTTAGCTAGGATAGTTGCTCTTTGTTGTCTTTGTTGCTCTATTTCTTGTTCTTTGTTTTCCCTTTTCTTTCATTTTCTCCTCTTTGTGTTTTTGTTCTTCTGATTGATCCCCCATCTCTCTACCCCTTTGTGGCTTTTCCTTTTGTTTGTATTTTTTTGTATTTTTTTTCTTTCCATGGTGGATCAATAAAATGGTAGGGGTCCATTCAACTCCGTCAGTTATGCCAAAAAAATAAAATATAATTTTTAATTTAAACATATATTTGTAAAAAATATATATTAAATTTGAACTGTTATATTTTGTAATAATATATTTATATTTTGTGATAAAATATTTGTGTAGTAGCATAGTGGTGGGTTCAGTATAAAATATATACATGACTGATACTCAATCGGATGGAGTGAGGCATGCAAATGACTTGAAGTGTGATACATTATTTGCTGATGTGGACCAGAGAAATGAATGTGATAGGGATATACATGTGTCAGATACTAAAGTGAACCGGAATTATGTAGGTGGCAAAATGATAAATTTGAGTTATATCGAAGTAGATCGGAGCAAGGAATGTGAAAAAGAGCGTAACTTGAAGACGATATAACCAGAATTGGAATATCACTTGAGTTCATTCAGATTGGCGAGAGGAGTACTCGTCTTTGTAAAGCAATCACTAAAGCATCTAATGATTTTAGCCTAGGTACAGACATTCCTTTAGGCAGTACTTATAGTCCTTAGGCTTTAAGTAGTTTATCCGCTAGTGATATGCATCATTTGGTTAGGAATTCGGGTTTTATTATTGATGACGTATAGTTAGATGTTGAGTACATTAGGAGTAGAGAGTTGAAGCGGGTTAGACCACTTGGATCATGAGTTATATCAGTTGGAATGTTTAAGGTATGCATGATTTAGAAAAATGTAGTAAAAATAGATTTAAAAATAATAATAATAATACTGATATTGCTTTATTACAAAAACAAAAACAAAACATCTTTATTATAGATTTTACAGGATTACAGAGTTCACTTTAGTCATTAGGTTCATCTCCGGGTCAGGGGAAGTTTAGGAGGTTTGATTGTAACATCTCTATATGAAGTTAAAATAAAATAAATCCATTAAAGTATATTTTGGAATTTTATTTGAATAAAAGAATTAGAAAAACACCTTGAATTTTATTTTTTATGATTATAAAACATTACTTCAAAGGTGGTTTAGTTTAACGGTGATTCGGGGTATTGTTTTTAAAATAAAAGGAAAAACAAATGAAATAAAGGTTTATCTTCATTTAAGCCTATTTTAAATATCATCATACTATGCTAACTTTACTCTACTTTAGTCTTTCCTTATTTTAACTCATACTTGCAAACTTATCCAAGATAAATCTTATCCTAAGAACAATCATTCTATTTTAACATATGTCCTATACTTACCTTAAGTACCATCATGTTATTTTAACCTATGTCTTATAATTATCTTAAGTGCCATAATGCTATTCTAACATGTGCCTTATATTTATCTTAAGTATCATCATGTTGTTTTAACCTGACCTATTTGTAAGTATTATATATCCTACCTTACCTCCTAAGATAAGCAACCAAACCTGTAAATACCTAAGCCCTCATCTCATTTTACTCAATTCACAAACTAAAGAAAGAAACAAAGCACCATCTTCGTCTTCAAGGCAAGTAAGGTTTCCATTTGCTTCATCAAATCAAAAGATTTCAAGCTTAGGAAGAGAGTTGAAGTTCTCCTACTTCTAAACTACATGTTCCAAGTTTTAGTTTTAGTTTTAATGCATATTTGGTTGTTTCTTGATGCTAGATGGTAAAATTACAAAGTTAAGACTTGGTTGTTGAATAGCTTGATATGATTCAAATTGGTTAAAAGGAATGTTTGGTTTTATAGTATTGATGGTATTGGATGTTAAATTAATTACATTAAATGATTAAAATTGACATTTTATTAGTTAAGTGGAATAAAACACTGTTATGCTTAAAAACATATTTTGTTATTCTCTAATATTCTTGACTTATAGATTTGAGAATATAAGGTGTTTATTCATAGTATTGTGGAACTATGTAATTATAGTCGATATCGACATTTGATTATAGCAATAGTTTAGTACTTAAGCATAATCAAACATCATTCTGTTAGTAGTTAGTCACACCTGATAGCTCTATTATAATATGTTTATTATTAATATTTCGGTATTTTTATCCGGAAGTTTGGATTTTTGAAAGTATGAAATATTATGAAGTTGATTTCAGCGAGATAAAATTGATTTGGTAAAATAAAGTGATTTGTGAAAAATCAACCAGAGGAATTCTGATAGTGTTTTCTATTACCGAGAATTTCCAAAAGAAAGAATTAAAATTATAATTTTGTGCATCTCCCCATTTGGAAATATTTTTGGTGATTTTACCTTTTTAAAAGGGATTGATACCTATTTTATGAACCATTTTGTAACGACCCGCAAATTTTAATAGTTTTAAATTTTTATTTAATTGAAAATTTTGTGAAATTTTTAACAATTGAATTTGAAAATAAAAATTTATTATTTGGAATACGTCTATTTTAATATAGCAACTGGTAAATTTTCATCTGATAATATTGAAGTTAATTTTTTTTGTGAAATTTTATTTAAATTTAAATCAGTTAATAACAGTTGAATTTAAAAGTATTCCAAAACCTTATTATGTCAACATGAGAAAATTTATTTAGAACACTCTGAATCAGACTGCGAAATTCATTTCATGAAATTCGGACGTCTAGCCCCGTTTGGATTTTTTCGTACGGAATAGCAACGTATATCGGTACCGATTATCGACTTTTGATCGGATGATCGTACCACTGATATCTGTATACCGTTTTGATCGTCTCGTTGTGCTGATCACCATGGTATATTCATTTCTGTGTTTTGAGATCCGGGTGCGACGGAAACGATGAAAATGTACGTCGTACTGATACCATTTTGATGCCCTTTCAAATTTCAAACGGCTGGAGGCATTCATTATCAGCTGTTACCTTTCCATCTTTTCAATGCATTGATGGCGTGCTGCTTTCATTTCTATCAGTTTGGGAATATATAATTTTCCGTTAAACGTTTTACATTCATTAAATTTCTGAACCGGTTCGAAAATCAAACGTTTTTTTCCCATTTGCTTGCAACGGTTCACAATTTTAATTGCCCCTTTATAATTTCGCCTGTAGCTCTCTCTCCATTTTTTTACAAGCACTTCTCTCTCCAGATCTCAATCTCATCTTCTCCTTTCGAATGCAAAGCCTGCTTGTATACTCCATTCTCACAGCCTCCATTCAAATGCTCAGAGCGCACACCCCACCGAGCTCGCGCGATCATCTCCCCGCCTCGTCTTCACCTCAGCGCATGACCTAGAGCACGCGCCACTCATCCAACTACCCTCCACGTGTTTACCTCACCAATGGCCACGCATCAACCTCGCCTTGGTCGCGTCAGCCATGTTCGAACTACCGCACGTGCCGACCACTACCTGCCTCCAGCGAGTCTCCATCCCTTCCTTACTCTTCCCCGAGCTACCTCGGCTTTCCTCCCTCTCGTGTGTAAGTATAGATGTATTATATATTATAATGTCTGTATATATTAGTATAATAGCTGTATATTATTATTTGTGTTGCGTGTGAATATATGTGTTGCGTGTGTATATATATTTGTATATATGTGTTGCGTATGTTGTAAACTATGTGTGTTTATGTATTGGTAGTTGCTGTTATATATATACGTTTATAGTATATATTTTATATAAAGTTAAGTCTGCATTTGGTTAAACTATTTGATTTCCTTTAAATTTATATTATTTATAGTTATGTATTTATTTATTTATAAAGGTTTTCAAAGCTATTAATATGTACTGTATGTTTAGATCTGAGAATATAAACCAACTTATATACGTTACTTTACACTTATGTTATATATTGTACTCGCAAACTAGATATAATATTGTTTTATATTAAATATATACGTTACTTTATATGTTTATAAGTTGATTTGTAACTTACTTTAGTCAGTTCTATCTTGCTTTGGTTCTGAGAATATAAAGTATATATTAATACGTATATAAGGAAAGGTTGAACAATATATATTGGTATACAATGTTGTGACATATGTTTTGATATATTTACTATTGCTTTCAAAATCATGTCTGCATATTTTGGTCCATTAATTTATAGCCTACTTTTACAGTTTTATATGCGAATATATATATAACGTGTCAGATTTTTTTTATATTATCTACATAAAGTTTTGAGATTTAATTTATATAGATTTTTAAAGTTCAAATTCCTTTATTCTATATGAGTTGAAAAGGTGGTATACAGCTTGTTTGGTATATTATAGTTTTACTAAAGCTTATATTTGCCTACCCATGTGGATCTAGATCGTGCACTCTGCTTAGCTTTTGATCCACATGAGGCATGTTTTGGAAACATATTTGTTTATACTTAACATAGTTTAATTTGAATAATGATTTTTCAATACAATGTATATATATTGATTTTAGATTGGATATTTTGATTTTTAAGATAGGTTTTGGATTTTTATATGTAGATATTTTCATTTTGTTTTAATAACTATTGATTTTTAAATAAAATATATAAAGATCTTATTTTAATATGTGTTTGAAATTTATGATTTTGAAATAGATATTATTTTAATATTTATCTTAAACTTAAATATTGATTTTATGGGAATAATATATATATATATATTTGATGTTTCTATCAAATCATTTTGATTGTTTCATCGGTTCCTTATCTATCAGTTTGTCCGTTGAATTCATGTCCATCTAGCTTTGCTTTGGAATTCCTGCTTGGATTCGTAACTCATCTCATTCTCGTTCATTTCTAGCCTCTAAAGGTGAGAAATCACTCACGATTAACGTTCTTTTATTTATTAAATTTGATTTCAATTGAAACGACAATTGAAATATGCTGCTATTAGTTATTTACACTGTTATACATATGTTATTACCTGTATCAGTTCACCTGTGACATCTGACACCATTACCTGTTATTTATATTGATGATATATGCCTATTATGTTATTATCATATCTGTTATCATTCTGCAAGTTCCCTGTTAGTATAGAATTCACTATGGGTTGAAATGATACATACCCGAACGATCTTTAGAATAGGAGAAAATCGTTATGGGTTGAAATGATAGACCCAAGATATTTTCATTTGAATTGAATTTGGGATTGCGGGTCGAAATGATATCTACCCGTATATACTTAAATTACGGATTGAAATGATAAATATCCGTATCACTTGACCATAGGATATGAAATTAGATACAGACACCGTTGGTCCATATATAAGTATTTTGAAAATGAATTCTATGGTTTTGGAAAGAAATATATGGTTTTAATAAATGTTGATTCTTAAATTATTATATATAAATGGTAATGATATATATAGATTTAATGATAATATTTAATTTAATTAAGATTGATTTAATACATATAATATGGTTAAGTATTTAAATTTATATTCCAAACTAGATCTCGGTAATAATTTAAATTTAGTTGAAATTGTATTCAATAAAGAAGTTTATTTAATTAAACCGATTTGAAACTCATTGAAATTGAGATTTAAGATATGATTTATAACTTGGGTTTGATTTAAGTAATTTAATGAATATTTCTTGTTTAAATAAATTTAAGGAAATATTTAGTAAAAATGTAATTTAAGGCTAGTTAAATGATACTGAATTTATTAAGTGAATATTCCTTGATTAAATAATAATGAAGTTAAATCAAGAGCTATAGGAAACTGTTAAATTTAACTTTGAAAATATTGAATATTTAAGCCTTGAAATATATTTAAAATTTAAATGGTCTATTGAGAATTGAATTGAATTGATGAATTGAGCTTTGAATAAATTTGAATTTGGAATTTGAGTTGATTTGAATCGATTTGTGAGACTTTAGGAAATTATAAATACTTTACTTTATAAATTATTTAATCTATATATACATTTTTGGGAAATTGAGATATTTGAAATAAAAATGAATTTTTGGTTTTGAAGTATAAATTAATTTGAAATGACCACGGTGTTATAGTGTATATTTCTACATTGTAGATAGTTCCACGGATCCTTAGAGGATGGTTATCCCAAACATCCTTTAAGTTACTTGTATTTCAGTTAATATTTCACTTGAGTTGGATTTATTAGTATAAGAATGTTAATCCTGACTCGAGTGTTTTGTGTTTTGCTTTACGCTCGGGTCAGACTGAGTGATACAACATTTGAGACTCACCCTTGGAGTTTGGAGCTTCATTTGGAGATCCAACTATCGATTCAGCTTTTCCAGTTGATTTGTTCAGAGAGGTCATCTATTCGTACTGAAGACTTCACTGTATTAGAGATATTCTGTTGTATTTTATTTTTAACTCTAATGTTTATATAGTAGCTTCATGAACTACTATTTTATCTTTTCCGCTGCGTATTATTGTATTACTCTGTGTCTGTGATTCTGTGATTGATTTATTTACTGTATATGCTGAGTTTTGCCAAATTTAAATTAACAATCTGATATTTTGAGCAATTCAAGTCCGACATGTGCGGATGCGAATGGTTGAAAATATGGGGTCATTACAGTTGGTATCAGAGCTTTGGCTCTAGTCAAACTTAGCATATATATAGTAAATTTATATGCGGAATCACTTTCATTCGAGCTTGAATTCTTTTCCTCTTTGATTTGAATTTCCTTTGAATTTTGGAACGTTCCCTCGGTTCCGAAATCCATTCGTGTCCCTCACTATTTGTATTCTTTTGATTCTTGAGTATCGCATAACTCCACTTCGAATGATCTCTATAAGAATAGGCAATCCGCCAATCTTTGAATGATTTGTAAAGGGGTGGAACTCCTTTACAATTGGCATTGATTCACCGAAGATTTATATATTCCTCGGTTTAGATGCTGTTATCTCCTACTATCCGAATTCCATCTCAGGCGATCAAATGACGATTTGCCTTAGAATTCCGCATCAATCATATTCTTGAAGTCACGGTTGACCTGATTAAAGTTGCCCGCGATTTATGTAAGTATATCCATCTCCTATTTGTAATTTAATTATCTCATTTTCGTTCGAGCCTATCTTCGAATCAGAATTCGATTAGGTTAGAGTCCCTCTAGTTTGAATCTCTATCCTTGTTTCGAAATCCATTCGTGAACCATTCTTTGAAAAAAATCGGGTTGTTTGTATTTTAGAAATTGTTTATATATCGAAATTATTATTCTGATAAGTATGATTATATCTTATATATAAAAGTGAATGTTTTCGATAAGATTATATACCTTTAAAAAAATGAGAATTTGAAATTTTGAAAGGATTTGAAACTTTGAAAGTTATATAAATTGATTTATATAAAAACAATTTATAACTAAAGGGTTTTGAATTTGAAATTTGAGAGATTGAACCCGACATTTTTAAATTGGTTTTAAGATTTTAAAAATATATATAATACGATTTGAAAGTACATTCTGAATAAGAAATGTTTCAAAAGACTTCAAATGAGTTCTTATGATTTCAAAGAAATTTAAAGAAGTTTTCAAGAAAATAGAAGTCCAGAACTCACTTATGTCGCTGGAGAATAATTTCGGTGATGAGTGCACGCATCATCGACATTGATTTTCGAGTTTCAGAGTGGGGGAGAGACCACTTTAGTAGCATTGCTACGCGAGTGATTTTTGCGAAACCAATTTTGATTTCAAATTCCAAAGTATGATGTGATATTCGAAAGATATATGCTTATATATTTGAACATTTTGAAATGAGCCGGTGTTCAGTCCTTGAGTTCTGGATTTGATTTGATATAACCCTATCTTTTGGAATTGATTTACCGATTTGTTGGTGATTTCCAACTCTTGGATTGAAATATGATTTCTTCGACTATTTTGAAGGTTCGAACACTTCCAAATCAAGGTTAACTTTTCAAAGCTATGAAATTTTGAAAAGTATAAAGTATATAAGTTTGGTATGTATGTTAAAGTATGTAGTAATATGATTTAAATAAGTTGAAACTGTTTTGTTAAGTAAATGAATAAGGCTATTTTTAATTTTTCTAATATGAAATTTAGATTTGAAATGTTTTGAAAAGAATTTGGTCTTCAATATATTTTGAATAAAATTTAGTTAAATGTTTTAACTGGGTAACATCTTTATAAAACTATATATTTAACAAGTTGGAATAGATACATAAGTTGTACGTATGCTGTTTTATTCGCATAATTAATTTGATCCAAGTTTGAGTACACAAGTTCGAGGTGAATTACACCATTGCGTATTAGGATTTTTCATTCGATTCTTGATGGCGAATATTTGATATGGATTTTGGGCTTGATTCTAGAATTCTCTATCATAGTATATGGCTATGCATAGAGACTTATGGTTTCTAGTCAAGAAACCATATCAAAATCCGCATTAGGGAAGTCGAATGGACAATACTAGTTCGAAAGCGAACTTGTGTGATCGAGCAAGCGATCGAATGTGATGTTGCGAAATGATGACATATGTACATCTTATGTTATAATATCATTGATATACTTGACGCTGAAATTGGAAGTTGTTGGGTTGGATATCTTTGTAATTTAATTGAAAATTTTCTTTTATGCAAAACTACTATCAATTTAAACCATTTTCAAACTATTTTTCTTTTATTCTTCTTAAAACAAACTATTTTTATTTTACAAACTATTTTTCAAACTATTTTATATACAAAACTATTCTAAATTCAAAACCTTTTAGTAAGCAATGATGTTCAATCCCATATAGCTCTTCGTACAGCGAAATTTATTTTTGAAAATTTTGATCCTTATATAAGATGGACTTTATGTAAATATAAGATGATTTTGAAAACATTTGATTTTGGAAATGAATTGTTTGACTTAAATTATATGGATTTAGAAACTTGGGTTATCTTCTAAATTTATTATCTTGGAAACTTTGAAACTGAAGATATTTAATTTGAGAAGAAATAATTTGGTGAAATTGTATATGATTTTGAAACTGAACTGATATTGAAACAAATTGAAATTTGAGAACCTTATTTTTACTAAATACCTGATTTGGGAGTTATCGAACTTATATAAAAATTTGGTTTGTATAAGTATGATGTTGATTCGAAAACTATGGATTTGAAAAGGTACTCAATTTGAAAAGTGAAATCTTATATAATTGAAGTCTATATAAGGTGTGATTTGATATACTATTGATTTTGGAAAGTATTTGATTTGAAAATGAAATCTTATATATAATGGACTTTATATAAGTATGATATTTGAAAGTGATTTGAAAAGGTACTATATGATACATATTTTTGAAGTAAAGATATGAAAAGTGCCTTCTGCTTGATATCCGCTTTGTGGCCACATTGTGGATTCATTCTATCGATATTTCTCTGATTTTTGGTTTTTCGGATATGATACTCGAGTGTCCATCGAATTCCATGGCGTTACCCATGGTCTTACGAGCGCGACTGCATAGCGTAATTCACCTGGCTGGATGGCCCAGGGGTACGGATGTTTCCTGGGGGATTCAGGCGTAACCATTGTGTATCATGTGATCTATGTAGGTCGTATTAGTAGCGAAATCCGCAGGGCTGAGAAAGCTTACGGATACGGATGTTTCCTGGGGGATGCAGGCGTAACTTTTGTGTATCTGCGGTCTACTAGTCATCATGGCGTAATTCACAGGGCTGAGAAAGCTTACGGATACGGATGTTTCTTGGGGGATCCAGGCGTAACCTTTGTGTATCTGCGATCCATGGTTAGACAAAGGTTTTGTTTGTTTTTTTGTTTGGATTGTACTTTCCATATCAGTTTTTTTAAAGTTTTCCAGTATTTTCACTAGGTGTTGAAACAAGTCTACTAAGTACCTGGAGAATTCTAGCTTTGCGCCTGATCAACGCACTGCCAGAGTCTGCAGGAATGAGGATAAACTTGTTGAGACATCGAGTTATAAAAGTATTTTCGAAAGGAATTTTTTTTCGTTATAAAGGTAATTTAGTATAAAAGTATTTCCAATAAAGAAATTTTGTATTAATATTTGAAATTGAAATTCTAATGGTTTGAATTAATTATTCATGCCCGATAGTATTCTTTTGAACCTACCTTATCTGCTCGGCTTTATTCATTCACCCATCATCTGTTTTTCTGAATCTCCTTCTTTTCCTTGTTGACTATATCCTTTTAAATATTGTTTAGTTATATACTACATGGTTTAATAGAAAATTTTAGTGTTATAAATATTTTAGAAGTTATTAATTAAATAAAACATATTTAAAGTAAACGATTATTGATTTATTAATAATATTTGAAAAGTATCTTGAGATAAAAAAAATTAATAAATTTATGAAGTATGGATTTAATTTTTTAATAGCTCCTTTGTAAATATAAGTAATGATATAAATAATTGTTTTCGAATAGTTTTCATATATTTATAAAGGTGTTATTTAAACATATAAATGGTATTTATAAAGGAAGCAAGAAATTTTACAAATGGGTTTTGAAAAGTTTTAAAGTATTGAAGATAATTGATTTGCAAATGAAGTGTTCAAATGAATATTTCAAAGTAAAATTTTATAAGTTCTTTGAATATATAATTTAAAAATATTATATAAATGGAAATATTCTGATTTGCAAAGTTTATAAATGACTACTTATGGATATAATACATGGGTTTAACCAAGTTATTAAATATTAATTAACTTAAATTGAAATTTATATAGTTTTAAATTAATGGTTATCCTTGTCTTTCAATCTATCTTCTTTTCTGGTTGTTTCTATTCTCCTACCTCCTTCCTTTTCGGGGACGAAAAGTTTTGAGTGGGGGAGAGTGTAACGACCCGCAAATTATAATAGTTTTAAATTTTTATTTAATTGAAAATTTTGTGAAATTTTTAACAATTTAATTTGAAAATAAAAATTTATTATTTGGAATACGTCTATTTTAATATAGCAACTGGTAAATTTTCATCTGGTAATATTGAAGTTAATTTTTTTTGTGAAATTTTATTTAAATTTAAATTAGTTAATAACAGTTGAATTTAAAAGTATTCCAAAACCTTAATATGTCAACATGAGAAAATTTATTTAGAACACTCTAAATCAGACTGCGAAATTCGTTTCGCGAAATTCGGACGTTTCTAGCCCCGTTTGGATATTTCCGTACGGAATAGCAACGTATATCGGTACCGATCGACTTTTGATCGGATGATCGTACCCCTGATATCTGTATACCATTTTGATCGTCTCGTTATGCTGATCACCATGGTATATTCATTTCTGTGTTTTGAGATCCGGGTGCGACGGAAACGATGAAAATGTACGTCGTACTAATACCATTTTGATGACCTTTCAAATTTCAAACGGCTGGAGGCATTCATTATCAGCTGTTACCTTTCCATCTTTTCAATGCATTGATGGCGTGCTGCTTTCATTTCTATTAGTTTGGGAATATATAATTTTCCGTTAAACGTTTTACATTCATTAAATTTCTGAACCGGTTCGAAAATCAAACGTTTTTTTTTCATTTGCTTGCAACGGTTCACAATTTTAATTGCCCCTTTATAATTTCGCCTGTAGCTCTCTCTCCATTTTTTTACAAGCACTTCTCTCTCCAGATCTCAATCTCATCTTCTCCTTTCGAATGCAAAGCCTGCTTGTATACTCCATTCTCACAGCGTCCATTCAAATGCTCAAAGAGCACACCCCACCGACCTCACGTGATCATCTCCCCGCTTCGTCTTCACCTCAGCGCATGACCCAGAGCACGCGCCACTCATCCGACTACCCTCCACGTGTTTACCTCACCAATGGCCACGCATCAACCTCGCCTTGGTCGCATTAGCCATGTTCGAACCACCGCACGTGCCGACCACCACCTGCCTCCAACGAGTCGCCATCCCTTCCTTACTCTTCCCCGAACTACCTCGGCTTTCCTCCCTCTCGTGTGTAAGTATAGATGTATTATATATTATAATGTCTGTATATATTAGTATAATAGCTGTATATTATTATATGTGTTGCTTGTGAATATATGTGTTGCGTGTGTATATATATTTGTATATATGTGTTGCGTATGTTGTAAACTATGTGTGTTTATGTATTGGTAGTTGCTGTTATATATATACGTTTATAGTATATATTTTATATAAAGTTAAGTCTGCATTTGGTTAAACTATTTGATTTCCTTTAAATTTATATTATTTATAGTTATTTATTTATTTATTTATAAAGGTTTTCAAAGCTATTAATATGTACTGTATGTTTAGATCTGCGAATATAAACCAACTTATATATGTTACTTTACACTTATGTTATATATTGTACTCGCAACCTAGATATAATATTGTTTTATATTAAATATATACGTTACTTTATATGTTTATTAGTTGATTTGTAACTTACTTTAGTCAGTTCTATCTTGCTTTGGTTCTGAGAATATAAAGTATATATTAATACGTATATAAGGAATGGTTGAACAATATATATTGGTATACAATGTCTTGACATATGTTTTGATATATTTACTATTGCTTTCAAAATAATGTCTGCATATTTTGGTCCATTAATTTATAGCCTACTTTTATAGTTTTATATGCGAATATATATATATATATATATATATATATAACGTGTCAGATTTTTTTAATATTATATACATAAAGTTTTGAGATTTAATTTATATAGATTTTTAAAGTTCAAATTCCTTTGTTCTATATGAGTTGAAAAGGTGGTATACAGCTTGTTTGGTATATTATAGTTTTACTGAAGCTTGTATTTGCCTACCCACGTGGATCTAGATCGTGCACTCTGCTTAGCTTGTGATCCACGTGAGGCATGTTTTCGAAACATATTTGTTTATACTTAACATAGTTTAATTTGAATAATGATTTTTCAATACAATGTATATATATTGATTTTAGATTGGATATTTTGATTTTTAAGATAGGTTTTGGATTTTTATATGTAGATATTTTCGTTATGTTTTAATAACTATTGATTTTTAAATAAAATATATAAAGATTTTATTTTAATATGTGTTTGAAATTTATGATTTTGAAATAGATATTATTTTAATATTTATCTTAAACTTAAATATTTATTTTATCGGAATAATATATATATATATATTTGCTGTTTCTATCAAATCGTTTTGATTGTTTCATCGGTTCCTTATCTATCAGTTTGTCCGTCGAATTCGTGTCCATCTAGCTTTGCTTTGGAATTCCTGCTTGGATTCGTAACTCAGCTCATTCTCGTTCATTTCTAGCCTCGAAAGGTGAGCAATCACTCACGATTAACGTTCTTTTATTTATTAAATTTGATTTCAATTAAAACGACAATTGAAATATGCTGCTATTAGTTATTTACACTGTTATACATATGTTATTACCTGTATCAGTTCACCTGTGACATCTGACACCATTATCTGTTATTTATATTGATGATATATGCCTGTTATGTTATTATCATATCTGTTATCACTCTGCAAGTTCCCTGTTAGTATAGAATTCACTATGGGTTGAAATGATACATACCCGAACGATCTTTAGAATAGGAGAAAATCGTTATGGGTTGAAATGATAGACCCAAGCGATTTTCATTTGAATTGAATTTGGGATTGCGGGTCGAAATGATATCTACCTGTATATACTTAAATTACGGATTGAAATGATAAATATCCGTATCACTTGACCATAGGATATGAAATTAGATACTGACACCGTTGGTCCATATATAAGTATTTTGAAAATAAATTCTATGGTTTTGGAAAGAAATACATGGTTTTAATAAATGTTGATTCTTAAATTATTATATATAAATGGTAATGATATATATAGATTTAATGATAATATTTAATTTAATTAAGATTGATTTAATATATATAATATGGTTAAGTATTTAAATTTATATTCCAAAATAGATCTCAGTAATAATTTAAATTTAGTTGAAATTGTATTCAATAAAGAAGTTTATTTAATTAAACCGATTTGAAACTTATTGAAATTGAGATCTAAGATATGATTTATAACTTGGGTTTGATTTAAGTAATTTAATGAATATTTCTTGTTTAAATAAATTTAAGGAAATATTTAGTAAAAATGTAATTTAAGGCTAGTTAAATGATACTGAATTTATTAAGTGAATATTCCCTAATTAAATAATAATGAAGTTAAATCAAGAGCTATATGAAACTGTTAAATTTAACTTTGAAAATATTGAATATTTAAGCCTTGAAATATATTGAAAATTTAAATGGTCTATTGAGAACTGAATTGAATTGATGAATTGAGCTTTGAATAAATTTGAATTTGGAATTTGAGTTGATTTGAATCGATTTGTGAGACTTGAGGAAATTATAAATACTTTACTTTATAAATTATTTAATCTATATATACAATTTTGGGAAATTGAGATATTTGAAATAAAAGTGAATTTTTGGTTTTGAAGTATAAATTAATTTGAAATGACCACGGTGTTATAGTGTATATTTCTACATTGTAGATAGTTCCACGGATCCTTAGAGGATGGTTATCCCAAACATCCTTTAAGTTACTTGTATTTCAGTTGATATTTCACTTGAGTTGGATTTATTAGTATAAGAATGTTAATCCTGACTCGAGTGTTTTGCTTTACGCTCAGGTCAGACTGAGTGATACAGCATTTGAGACTCACCCTTGGAGTTTGGAGCTTCATTTGGAGATCCAACTATCGATTCAGCTTTTCCAGTTGATTTGTTCAGAGAGGTCATCTATTCGTACTGAAGACTTCACTATATTAGAGATATTATATTGTATTTTATTTTTAACTCTGATGTTTATATAGTAGCTTCATGAACTACTATTTTATCTTTTCCGTTGCGTATTATTGTATTACTCTATGTCTATGATTCTGTGATTGATTTATTTACTGTATATGCTGAGTTTTGCCAAATTTAAATTAACAATCTGATATTTTGAGCAATTCAAGTCCGACATGTGCAGATGCGAATGGTTGAAAATATGGGGTCGTTACACAATTGGATATTTGTTGCTTTTGATATATATCGCTCAAAGGTAACATCTTGCATCTGTAGAGCCTAGATTGTAGGGGTTGGAATAATGGATTCCTTCCTTGGGTGTTGATTTGGATGATTATTTATGACTAGCATTTACCATATGAGGGTATTTATCTTGTACCGGATCTGGTGAAAATATGTTGTATTGTGAAATCTTATTTTGATGAAAATTAGGGAATGCTATGAAATTAGTTTTGATAAATGGAAAAGTATCGATTAAAATAAATAAGGAAAGATGTTATTTTACACAATGATTTGAAAATGTGTTTTGGATAAATTGGGTTTTGCAAATCGATTTGAGTAAACTATTGCATAACAAGGTTTTATACAAATTAGGAAATATTTTGATAAATTATTTGTATACAAAACCAGTATTTTGAGTTTGTTTGTAAAGTGGACCTCTAGTATATGATTTCTAAATATATGAGATTTTTGTGAATGAAGTGATTTCACGAAGGTAATTAGGAAATTTGTTTTAAAGTGATTTTAAAGGAATGATTTGGGATAAAAAGAATTTGAAAATCTATTTTAAAATGTTTTTAATTATAAAGCTTATATGGAATTATTTATGTGTGTAGATTATAGTGACAAATTTGCGTTTATATTCGAGTAGAGTTACATAGTGTGTAACATATTTAAACCTGACATGCTCATTGTGTTATGTTTTGATCACGGTTACACTCATAGATAGTTTCTAGCATTACTCGGGGTTCATTGTGTACTTAATATCCTAGGGTCTAAAAAGATTGTTTTACTAGTTGATATGTGCTTATATATGCTTTCTGGGCTATAATATGGAGATGAAGCTGATGTGGCGAATATTCATTTTACTAGTATTGAGACTTGGTTATTTTGGACGTCATGTTTTACTTGCGTTTGCATGGCTATGTATCGGTAGTCGATGTATGTAAGAGATATTGTAACGACCCGTAAATTTTGGTGGTTTTATTTATTTAATTAATTGAGGTTTTGTGAACTTTTAAATAATAAAATTTTGAAATAAAAATTTAATATTTGGAATACGTCCACTCTACTATGGCAAATGGTAAATTTTTAATTAATTATATGAAAGTTTATTTTCTTGTGCAACTTTATTTCAATTCAAATCAGTTAAATATTGATGATAATAAAATATTTTCCAAATCTGAATATTTTTCGATAGAAAATTTCTAAATCATCTTCTGAGTGAGACGTCATATTTCGTTTCTCCAAATTCGGACTGATATTGCTCCGTTTATCTTATTTTAAGCATTTTAACAACATTTCGGTGCCGGTATCGACTTTTGATCGGATGACCGTACCACTGATATCTGTATACCGTTCTGATCATCTCATTGTGCTGATCTCTACGATATATCCAATTCTGTATTTTAAAGTCCGGTATGTGTCGGCATTTGTGAAACGATCATTCTTATAGGTACCGTTTAAGTTTTATTTACCCGTGACCTTTCATTTAACCAACGTGTAAGCTGAATGGACTGTTGCTCTCTATGGCCTTTACTTTCCCCTTGTCTCAACTGGTTTGACCTTTCGTTTCATTTCCGTTCGCTGGGCCAAAGAATAAATATATCTACAAATAAAATATGCGTCAATTTGCCAGTTCATATTTTCCTTCCTCCTACTTTCTATTTTTTCTTTTTTAGATCCACACCTGTTCTCCTCTCCTCCGCCTTTCTCACTCTTCCCCTGACTGAGCAACCGCCTCCACTGACATGCTTTCCACCCATGCCTCCAAGCCTATATCCCACATAACCACTCTCCGCCCAGCTTAGCCCGAACTGCAAATCGTCGATCCACCTCTGGCTGTGCAACCGTAAGCCGCGGTCCTCCTATCCAAGCATATCCGAGCACGTGTGTCTCTGCTCCGCCATTGTTCGAACCCGCATCGGAACTCCTACCCATGTGTGCAAGCCAGCCAATCTCCACTTTTTTTCCTATTGCCCAACCTTTTCTTCTTTCTCTCTGGTTTTAAGGCAAGGTATAGATATATCATAATATATGTTGGTATTATATAGTATTGGAAGTATATAAATGGCTGTGCGTATTAGTAGTATATGCATAGAATCAAGTTGTTCTATTTTATAAAAAGTATATGAACTAAAAACTGTCACATATATAGGTTTGTTCATATTATAAGATTTTGTACAACATTTAATTTGTGGTAGGTATATACATAGTGTTTTGGAAAGTAGATACATACATTTGGGGTTTGTGTCTGTCTGTTAGTGATCAGTATAGGTTTTTCTTACTGTATAAATATGTATATATTTGTATGAACATAAATTTGCATATGACCTGTTTAATTTTATAGATAGATTCTAAGTTATTTTGACTTTTATACGACATAGCGATTTTAAATATATATTACGTATTATATGAGTTTAAAGTTGTTAGTTTAAACGGTAATTTATATATTTTCGTGAGTATACACTTATATATCTATATCTTATGCATGATAGTTTATGTGATGTTGTGTGTCATAGAAAAGAATATGGGTTCACGGTATAAAGATATGAGAGTTATACTTTGTTTTGATAACTAAAGGTATATATATATGTTTTAAGAATATTGATTTTTGGTATATATACATAAGTTCACTTATACTATTTAGCTTCATCGATCCAGTTTTGATTTGATTTCGTCTACTCCTATTTATCAGCCTCGTTAGTCGATTCGAGTTCAATCGTGCTTTATCGTGCTTTTCGGAGTTGTTTTTGTGCCTTGCATTGTCATCTCTAGCTCTAAAGGTGAGTTTATCACTCTCGACATCCGTACTTATATTATTGTGAAATGATGACAAGTGAATCTGTATAAACTGATATGTTATTCATATATGCCTGTGATGTGATTATATGATGTTAAATGCTGTTTATATATTTGTTACATCATCTAATATGATATGTTATATTATACTGTTTATTTTATTTTTGGTTTCCCACACTGCAAGTTCCTTATCATTATGGATTGAAATGATACATACCCGAACGGACATTAGAATAATGAAAATCATTATGGGCTGAAATGATAGGCTCAAGTGATTTTTATTGCATTTATTTTACTGGGGATTGCGGGTTTGAAATGATAGAACCCAGAGTTTTCTTTTTAAATTACGAATTGAAATGATACATATCCGTATCACTTGACCTAGGTTAGAAAATATTATACAGGCCCATGGTTAATATATTATAATATTTTCCTAAAAATTATTAAGTATTTTTGAAATAAAATTTATGAAATTTAACTTAAAATTTGACTTAAGGCTTTAAAATTTTAAAGGTGTTTTGTTTTTCTATAAGTTAAATTTTGTAAGTTAATAATTGATTCTAAAGTGAATTTAAAGGTTTTATTTATGATAAAGGACTAAGTAATTAAATTTGATTTAATATGGAGTTTTAAATCTAACCTATTAAATTTAATAAAGGTTATTTCCTGAAATGGATATGTTGGTAAATAAATAATGTACTTTGAATTGATAAAATGAAAGGCAGTTTTAATGGGACATTTTGTAATAAATTTTATTTAACTGGAATCATAGTTGAATTGATGTCTAAATGAATAAAGTTGTGAGGAAAATTTATTGTATATTAACTATAATAAAATATTTTATTTATGGAATGGATGTGTTTTGTAAGTAAATAATTGAAAATGTTGTTTTCAATTGGAAAGGTGAAATTTCAATTTATGACTTAACTTGAGGATTGGAAATTGGGTTTTAAATAAAATTGTTAAGTTAAGTAAATAAATAGAAATTTAGTTTTATTTATGAAATGGGTATTTTAAAATAAAGTGTTAGGTTAGTGGTTAAAAATAAAAGTTAAGTAAAATAGTGTATTTTGACTTAATAAATGAATTATGGTTTAAATTGGATATTTATTTATAAAATTTTATTTTTTTAAATCATAAGTTAAATGATATCCAAATGAATGTTTTGAAGCATGAAATATGATTTTTATAAGTTAAAAATGGTTAAAGTTGAAGTTTTAATGTTTTTGAAAAGTTATAATAAAATCTGGAATTTTATTGGTAGCATTTAAAAATGTTGTGGTTTCTAAGATGGCATTTGTTAAGAGCTATCATTTCTGAAATTTAACTAAGTTCTGAAATAAGTAAACACCTATTACAGCACTTTATAAGTGCTGCTGTTTCTGAATTTGAACTATTTCTAAAAATAACCAAATAACTATTACAACACTTTATAAGTGCTGCTGTTTCTGAAACTGAACTGTTTTGAAATTCTAATACCTACTGTAGCACTTTATCAGTGCTGCTATTTTGAATTTGACAATGTTTAGAAATGTTAATATATTTACCGTAACACTTTATAAGTGCTGTTGTGGCTGAAATTTCAATGAACTTTGGAAATGAATATTATTTTGGAAGATTTTGACATTGAATTTAAATGGTTTAAATTAATATTATTTTAAAGGTGTTATGATTTTCTAAGTATTATGATTTTCAAAGAATAGCATTTCTAAATTGTTATGATTTAAAAATATTATGGTTTCAAAGTGTTGGGTTTCAGAGTTGTTATAACTTTGAAAGGTACTATGGTTTAGAAAATGAAATTGTGTGAAATTGTATTTTATTAAGAATTGTCTTTAAATATATTAACGTGAAACTTATTGGAATTGAAGATTTAAGAATGTGATTTTATAAAGTGGTTTGGTTTAAGATGATTTAAAGGAATATTTCAAGTTTATTAAATTTAAGGAAATATTCAGTGATTTGGAAATTTGGGTTTTATTTAAATGATATGTTAATTTGGTTATTTTTGGAATTTAAATGATATATTATTGCTTTGGGACTCGAAATGGAAATGATATATTGATTTGGCTTTGAAATGAAATAATATAGTATTTAGTTTTGAAATGGATATGATATTTTGGGTTTTAAAGTAAATGATTTTGAAATAAATATCCATGGGTTATAATAACGATTGGTTGGCAAAGAGATCGGGATCGGATATGGGCATACTCTCGGTCGATACCGAAAACCACTTTGACAACCGTGTACGCGGTGGAGATTCCAGAATGAAGTAGGATGGTGGCGACGATCCTATTGAGGTATGAACGTGGACCCAACTCCCGTGAGTTGGCATATGGTGGCTAAAACAGGAGCGATTGACGGGCCAATGAGGTAGCACCTCTGATCAGACGCATTTCTTCGATACCATTCTATTACTTTGTGATTGATTTGGTGGCCACCCTTCAATTTTGATTTGGGAGTGTGTTCCGAGGTGGGCGGTAGTGGCTGCTATGCGTTTCCACCAGCCCGGATGCGTAATTGGTATATGTACCCTGGCATTGCCTAGTTGTGCCATGTCACCTACCATATCAAGCTTTACTACGAGTTTGGATTTGTGCCGTAGCCTGTGGAGTATGGAGGGTAGCTCCCGATCTGGGGGTACGCTGATACTGGATAGACTACTAGGACTATTATGTGTTAAGGGCTATATGGGTAACCCATTAACGCTATTTAAAAGTAAGTTTATTTTATTATAGACATTATTATAATAGCGAACATTACTACATAGTAGATAGTTTAATGGATCCTTAAAGAATGGGCGATCCCAAGCATTCTTTAAGTTACTTGTACTTTTCTATTACAGTTCACTTGAGTTGGTTTACATTGTATAAGTATGTATGTCCTGACTCGAGTGTTTTGTGTTTTGCTTTACGCTCGGGTCAGACCGAGTGATACAACATTCGAGACTCACCTTTGGAGTTGGAGCTTCGCTTGGATCCATCCATTGATTCTGCTTTCAGTCATTCAGTTGATTCCAGTGATGTATTCAGATCTTGTATTTGACTATTGTATTGAGACATCTTTGTATTCGTGATTTCTGTTGTATCTTGTTTAACTCTATTATATATATAGTAGCTTCATGAACTACTATTTCTTTGCTTCCGCTGCATTGTTATGTTACTCTGTGTCTGTGATCTGTGATTTATTTACTGTATATTCTGAGTTTTGCCAAATTTTATTTACAATCTATTATTTTGAATTATTCAAGTCCGACATGTGTGTCTACCTATGCACTTGGAGGGTGCAACATGATAGGGGGTTCTCGCATTTGGTTTGGTAGCGAGCGGATGACTCTTACTCCTACATGTCCCTGCTGGGTTGGTGCAGTCGAGAGGCTGGCCATAAAGGTAGAACACATGTACCAATGTATGCTACGGTGGGCGTTACCCCACTGGAAGGTGGTCCGTTACATTTGGTATCAGAGCTTTAGCTCTAGGCAAAACTTAGCATATATGGTAAATTTATTTACAGAATCACTTTCATTCGAGCTTGAATCTCTCCCTTTTTGACTCGACTTCTTTTGAATTTTGGAACGTTCCCTACGGTTCCAAATCAATTCTTGTCTCTCCCTATTTGTCTTCTTTTGATTCTGGAGTATCCCATAACTCCACTTCGAATGATCTTTATAATAAATTGGTGGTCTCGCCAATCTTCGAATGATATGTAAAGGGGTGAAACTCCTTTAAAATTAGCATTGATTCACCGAAGATTTCTGTATCCTCGGTTTACAATGCTATCTATCTCTTGTTATCCCGAACTCTATCTCTTGAGATCTGATGTAGGTATGTCCTAGAACTCCACATCGACCTTATTCTTTAAGTCACGGTTGACCCGGTTAAGGTTGCCCGCGATTTAAATAAACTTATTCATTCCCTTATTCTATTATTTAATTATCTTGTCTTTTGTTTCCAACTTATCTTCAAATCATTCTTGAAGTGTATTTTGTAAACTAATCTTTAAATTGTTTTAATATATATTGTGTTGTTTGAGTTGTTGATGTTGATTTGGGTTTCTGATCGATTCGTCTGATCAACGCTATCGATAGGATTTCAAAAACACTTGAACATAGCAAAATGACACCATATTGTTTTCAAATTTGGTAAATGAGAAATTTTGTATAATCATATTATATATATGTATAATTGTCTGAATGTTGATAGTCAATTGAATTGGCTGTTAAGAAACAATATTTGATTTGTATATATATTGCAATCATTGGCTTTGTTCATATAAAAAAAAATTGAACTATAAAACATGGTTATAAATTAATTTGGAAATTAAAATGAATTTAAAACTAGAATTTGAGAATTTAATTTCCGATGATTTCGAACTTTGATTTTAAAGATTAAAGATACATTATTTAAAGTATTTTCCGAATAGAAATCGTTTCTAAAGAATTTTAAAGTTGTAAATCGGTGCTCTTCTCTTTATCGCTGGAAAATAATTTCGATGATGACTGCAACATCATCGACGTTCATTTTCGAGTTTCGAAGTGAAGAGACCATCCTATAGCCTTGCTACAGTTTTTTTTTGAAAAATTTAATTGATTTGAATTTCTAAAATATGACTTGACTTATAATATATATTGGTATATGATTTCAAAATTTGATTTGATATATATATATATATTGTATATGTATTTATTTATCTCTAGAATAGTTTGAAGATAACTGGAAATTTAATTCTTAAATTTTATCTTAAAGGATGATTTCAATTATAAAATGAAATCAAATTTTTAATAAATATTTAAGCTTGAATAATTGAATTAGAAAGATTTTATTTGTATAATATTCAATTACATCCCAATATAACTTACCTTGATTATTCAGAAGTTAACTATGTAATTGGATAACGTACAATATAAAAAGGATTTTATAAATAGAATTTAAGTAGTTATAATAAATGTTATACTCTTATGTTTTAGTTAAAAAAATAAAATAAAATAAAAAAATTTAATAGAGGTAAATAGAACAAAAAGTTAATTAAATAATTTGCAATATAGAACGGTGTTAAAGGAATTTATAAATAAATTGGAGTAGTTATAATAGGTGAAAATAAACTTAATATATATGATTAAATATATTAAGTGGAATAAATTTAATAATAATTTGGAATAAAGAAGAATTAAATTTATTGAATAAATTACGAGTATAATAAATGATTTTCAAATTCATGATTTTACAAATTGTTAAATTAAGATAATTGGATGATAAGATAATGGAAATTAGAAATAGTTAAGATTTATTTAACTTAAGTGAAATTAAATGGATGAAATCAATTATTAATTTAAATTGAAATTTATATGGTTTAAAAATTTATTGTTTTATTTTGTTTTTCAATCTATTTTCTTTCTGGTTGTTCTATTCTTCTACCTCATTCCTTTTCGGAGACAAAAAGTTTTGAGTGGGGGAGAGTGTAACGACCCGTAAATTTTGGTGGTTTTATTTATTTAATTAATTGAGATTTTGTGAACTTTTAAATAATAAAATTTTTAAATAAAAATTTAATATTTGGAATACATCCACACTACTATGGAAAATGGTAAATTTTTAATTAATTATATGGAAGTATATTTTCTTGTGCAACTTTATTTCAATTCAAATCAGTTAAATATTGATGATAATAAAATATTTTCCATATCTAAATATTTTTCTATAGAAAATTTCTAAATCATCTTCTGAGTGAGACGTCATATTTCGTTTCTCCAAATTCGGACCGATATTGCTCCGTTATCTTATTTTCAGCATTTTAACAACATTTCGGTGCCGATATTGACTTTTGATCGGATGACCGTACCACTGATATCTGTATACCGTTCTGATTGTCTCATTGTGCTGATCTCTGCGGTATATCCAATTCTGTATTTTAAAGTCCGGTACATGTCGGCATTTGTGAAACGATCATTCTTATCGGTACCGTTTATGTTTTATTTACCCATGACCTTTCATTTAACCAACGTGTAAGCTGAATGGACTGTTGCTCTCTATGGCCTTTACTTTCCCCTAGTCTCAACTGGTTCGACCTTTCGTTTCATTTCCGTTCACTGAGCCAAAGAATAAATATATCTACAAATAAAATATGCGTCAATTTGCCTGTTCATATTTTCCTTCCTCCTACTATCTATTTTTTCTTTTTCAGATCCTCACCCATTCTCCTCTCCTCCGCCTTTCTCACTCTTCCCCTGACCGAGAAACCGCCTCCACTGACATGCTTTCCACCCATGCCTCCAAGCCTATATCCCATGCAACCACTCTACGCCCAGCTTAGCCCGAATTGCAAATCGCCGATCCACCTCTGGTTGTGCAACCGTAAGCCGCGGTCCTCCTATCCAAGCATATCCGAGCACGCATGTCTTTGCTCCGCCATTGTTCGAACCCGCATCGGAACTCCTACCCACATGCACAAGCCAGCCAATCTCCACTTTTTTTCCTATTGCCCAACCTTTTCTTCTTTCTCTCTGGTTTTAAGGCAAGGTATAGATATATCATAATATATGTTGGTATTATATAGTATTGGAAGTATATAAATGGCTGTGCGTATTAGTAGTATATGCATAGAATCAAGTTGTTCTATTTTATAAAAAGTATATGAACTGAAAACTGTCACATATATAGGTTTGTTCATATTATAAGATTTTGTACAACATTTAATTTATGGTAGGTATATACATAGTTTGTTTTGGAAAGTAGATACATATATATGGGGTTTGTGTAAGTCTGTTAGTGATCAGTATAGGTTTTGCTTACTGTATAAATATGTATAAATTTGTATGAACATAAAGTTGCATATGACCTGTTTAATTTTATAGATAGATTCTAAGTTATTTTGACTTTTATATGACATAGCGATTTTAAATATATATTACGTATTATATGAGTATAAAGTTGTTAGTTTAAAACGTAATTTATATATTTTCGTGAGTATACACTTATATATCAATACCTTATGCATGATAGTTTATGTGATGTTGTGTGTCATAGAAAAGAATATGGGTTCACAGTATAAAGATATGAGAGTTATACTCTGTTTTGATAACTAAAGGTATATATATATATGTTTTAAGAATAATGATTTTTGCTATATATACATAAGTTCACTTATACTATTTAGCTTCATCGATCCAGTTCTGATTTGATTTTGTCTATTCCTATTTATCAGCCTCGTTCGTCGATTCGAGTTCAATCGTGCTTTATCGTTCTTTTCGGAGTTGTTGTTGTGTCTTGAATTGTCATCTCTAGCTCTAAAGGTGAGTTTATCACTCTCGACATCCGTACTTATATTATTGTGAAATGATGACAAGTGAATCTGTATAAACTGATATTTTATTCATATATGCCTGTGATGTGATTATATGATGTTAAATGTTGTTTATATATTTGTTACATCATCTGATATGATATGTTATATTATACTGTTTATTTTATTTTCTGTTTCCCACATTGTAAGTTCCCTATCACTATGGGTTGAAATGATACATACCCGAACGGACATTAGAATAAGGAAAATCATTATGGGCTGAAATGATAGGCTCAAGTGATTTTTATTGCATTTATTTTACTGGGGATTGCGGGTTTGAAATGATAGGCTCAAGTGATTTTTATTGCATTTATTTTACTGGGGATTGCGGGTTTGAAATGATAGAACCCGGATTTTTTTTTAAAATTACGGATTGAAATGATACATATCCGTATCACTTGACCTAGGTTAGAAAATATTATACAAGCCCATGGTTAATATATTATAATATTTTCCTAAAAATTATTAAGTATTTTTGAAATAAAATTTATGAAATTTAACTTAAAATTTGACTTAAGGCTTTAAAATTTTAAAGGTGTTTTGTTTTTCTATAAGTTAAATTTTGTAAGTTAATAATTGATTCTAAAGTGAATTTAAAGGTTTTATTTATGATAAAGGACTAAATAATTAAATTTGATTTAATATGGAGTTTTAAATCTAATCTAGTAAATTTAATAAAGGTTATTTCCTGAAATGGATATGTTTGGTATAATAAATAATGTACTTTGAATTGATAAAATGAAAGGCAGTTTTAATGGAACATTTTGTAATAAATTTTATTTAACTGGAATCATAGTTGAATTGATGTCTAAATGAATAAAGTTGTGAAGAAAATTTATTGTATATTAACTATGATAAAATATTTTATTTATGGAATGGATGTGTTTTGTAAGTAAATAATTGAAAATGTTGTTTTCAAATGGAAAGGTGAAATTTCAATTTATGACTTAACTTGAGAATTGGAAATTGGGTTTTAAATAAAATTGTTAAGTTAAGTAAATAAATAGAAATTTAGTTTTATTTATGAAATGGGTATTTTAATATAAAGTGTTAGGTTAGTGGTTAAAATAAAAGTTAAGTAAAATAGTGTATTTTGACTTAATAAATGAATTATGGTTTAAATTGGATATTTATTTATATTTTTTTTTAAATCATAAGTTAAATGATGTCCAAATGAATGTTTTGAAGCATGAAATATGATTTTTATAAGTTAAAAATGGTTAAAGTTGAAGTTTTAATGTTTCTGAAAAGTTATAATAAAATCTGGAATTTTATTGGTAGCATTTAAAAATGTTGTGGTTTCTAAGATGGCATTTGTTAAGCGCTATCATTTCTGAAATTTAACTAAGTTCTGATGTAAGTAAACACCTATTACAGCACTTTATAAGTGCTGCTGTTTCTGAATTTGAACTATTTCTGAAAATAACCAAATAACTATTACAACACTTTATAAGTGCTGCTGTTTCTGAAACTGAACTGTTTTGAAATTCTAATACCTACTGTAGCACTTTATCAGTGCTACTGTTTTGAATTTGACAATGTTTTGAAATGTTAATATATTTACCGTAACACTTTGTAAGTGCTGTTGTGGCTGAAATTTCAATGAACTTTGGAACTGAATATTATTTTGGAAGATTTTGACATTGAATTTAAATGGTTTAAATGAATATTATTTTAAAGGTGTTATGATTTTCTAAGTATTATGATTTTCAAAGAATAACATTTCTAAATTGTTATGATTTAAAAATATTATGGTTTCAAAGTGTTGGGTTTCAGAGTTGTTATAACTTTGAAAGGTACTATGGTTTAGAAAATGAAATTGTGTGAAATTGTATTTTATTAAGAATTGTCTTTAAATATATTAACGTGAAACTTATTGGAATTGAAGATTTAAGAATGTTACTTTATAAAGTGGTTTGGTTTAAGATGATTTAAAGGAACATTTCAAGTTTATTAAATTTAAGGAAATATTCAATGATTTGGAAATTTGGGTTTTATTTAAATGATATATTGATTTGGTTATTTTTGGAATTTAAATGATATATTATTGCTTTGGGACTCGAAATGGAAATGATATATTGATTTGGCTTTGAAATGAAATAATATAGTATTTAGTTTTGAAATGGATATGATATTTTGGGTTTTAAAGTAAATGATTTTGAAATAAATATCCATGGGTTATAATAACGATTGGTTGGCAAAGAGACCGGGATTAAATATGGGCATACTCTCTGTCGATATTGAAAACCACTTTGACAACCGTGTACGCGGTGGAGATTCCAGAATGAAGTAGGATGGTGGCGACGATCCTATTGAGGTGATGGAAGTGACGTTCACATGGGAGGAGGGGCTTTGGCTGTGCTTTGTGACGAATTGGATAGTGAAGAAGAGGGAGAAGGGGAGGTGATGATTGATTTGGGATGTTGGAATCCACCTTTATCTTCGGACTCGGAGGAGTAGGAATGGAATCTGAGAAGTTGAGTATGTATGAGTGTGATGGTTGTTTTTGATGTAGTATCTTGAGTTGTAATAGTTTAGGGAGGAGGGGAAATCTTCTTTTTGGACCCTAGTGTTAGAAATTTTAATTGATGATTGTCCGAACTTTGCATTAGCACCACTCTTAAAATAAATATTTAAAGTTGATAATGAATGGTTTTGGGTTTGTAGTAAATGATGTTTTAGCAACATTTGTTTTTAAACCCTTGGATAACACTTTGGAAGAAATCTTATGAATATATTTAGTTCCGTAATAAAGGTATTTTAGAAGATAATAACGAGTATTAGATTCTTTTATATAAAGATAGAAAATGTTAGGAGTTCAAATCATAAAAAAGGAAGTTCATTGTAACAATGTTTTGGTAGTAATTGTTTAATCTCTTCGATTATATTTTAAAGTAAGTAAAACTTGTTAAGTAAATTATGAATATACTTAAAGCAACTGAATAAGTATATGAATACTTTTATATATATTGAAACTGTAAAGGTAAGGAGAATATATATATAAAGGAAGTTTTAATTAATAAAATAGTGTTAATTGATTAAGTAAGTTTTTGCTAAATAAAAAGTGTTCTTGCATTTGATATTAGCTAAAGGAAGTTTATGGTGATTTATCAATTTAATGAAATATTTTGAAAATAATTTTTACAAAAAATGCTAAGATATGTTTAGAAATGTATCTTTTGAAAAGAAATGTGTTTCAAATAAGGTTTGGAAATAAAAATGTAAAATGGTTATGTATGAAGAAGTATCTTTATAAAAGTTGAATAAAAGATTAAAGTTTTATGAAGTATTTTCATAAGAATTTTGGAAAAGTTAATGAATACATATGAAATATATGGATTATTTCATCACACGATTTAATCTAAGATTCGAGTACAGAACTTTGACGTGTTTGACACTTATCCGAAAAAGGATTTATCACTCGATTCTTGACGATGAACATTGATGAGGGTTTATGGTTAGATGCTTGAGTTTTCTATCATAGTTGAGAGCTATGCAAGGAGAACTAAAGTTCTAATCAGAAAGCATGGTCAGAGTCCGCACTAGAGGGTCGGGGGATCAATACTAGTTTGGAAGTAAAGTTGTGAATTCGAATCAGATATTGTGTACGAATGATCTATATACATCGTATGGAAGTGAGTTAAAAATAAATATTTTGGGCAAACCTTTGGGTTTTTGTTTTGGTTAATTTTAGGGACGAAATTCTTTTAAGGGGGGAAGTCTGTAATGACCCGCCAATTTATCACTTTGATAAATTATATTTATTTTTAAATGTATTCAATTAAAAGGTTGATATTACAAATAATATTGTTTTGAGTGATAATAATTAATGGTAATCTTATATTGAATACATATTTACAAAAATATTTTCCTCGAAATCTATATCGATGAGATAGCATTGAATTTAAATAATTGGTTTATTTAATTTAAATTGAGATTTAATGATTTAATAATCATTTTAATTATCCAAATAATTATTTTAAATAAATGATAATTCATTTTGAATAACTATAAAGTGATAATAAATCTATTATAACTGTTTTATAAAAAGATATAATTGATTTGAAAATATAAGGAAAAATCGATATCGCTTTGTCGGTATAAGGGAAATTTTGGTAAATAACTTTTATTATAAATTTATATGGCTTTATAAATGAAATATGGTCATTCTAAGTTGTTTAAAATGATAAGAAACTTTTTGAATTTTTTTTACAAATATAGGTACGTTAGAGTATAAGAGAAAATGTGACCGATAATCGGTTCTTCGGATTTCAACGATTTAATGAATAAAAGTTGTTAGAAGACATTCAAAGTGTTATACACCTACATATACGTACATTTATATGTTACATACACATGATAACATACAAATAAACATACATATATAAATATAATTAAGTATAAGAAATATAATATATTTTAAAGATTTCTTACTCCTTAAGCATAAATAAGTCAACCATTGTATACATAAGATGATGGAAGTGATGTGCACATCGGGAGAGGGGCTTTGGCCATGCATTGTGAAGAGGGGAAGTGTGTTGGAGAAGCCTTGAAATAGTGATAAAAGTGATGTGTACATGTCTTCTTTTATACTCTTCCTTTTTCATATAAATACCCTACCATCTTCTCTTCATTTTCATTCATCTTCTTCTTCGTATTTTCAAGCTTTTGCTTCCACTTTAATGGCTTCCATCCTAAGAGAAAAAATGTCAAAATTTATTTTAAAAAGAAATTAAATTATAATATATAGTTATATATAGTTAGAAATCTCAAAACAAGCTCAAATCTCCATCTCTCCACCTCCCAAACCTAAGGCATGACCATCCACCACCCTTGGCCATGAGCTCCACCCCCTTCCCAACCTAGGCCATGAGAACCAAGGCTAGGCTAAGCCATTTCAAGGATCCAAGATTGATTTCATGGAGTTTCATTTCAAGATAGCGGGGCTATAGCCGTTTTAAAACTAGTTCGAGTAGAAATGAAGGTGAGAACTTCTAAAACTATTTTACTATACATTGGATGATGATATGATGTTTGTAATGAATGTTTAATATGCTTTGATCATCAAGTTTGGTTGTTTACATACGAATGTTGAAAATATATGCAAGTCACGAATATACACGTCGATAAGCATAAAGGAAATCAATTTCCTTAAATTAATTAAATTGTGTGTATGGAATTGTTAAACCTCTTAAAAATGGTTTAAAATGTTTTTGAAATGTTTTATGAACATTTAGAATTTTTTGGTGAAGTTTGAAAAGAAATGGAAAATTTAGTTAAAAATAAGCGCTACGCGTAATGGTAGTTCGCAATTTCATGCTATAAAAGTCAAACAAGTGTAAAAGTTGGAATATAGCTCGGAATTCTTCGAGATAAAACTTTTTGAACTATTATATCCATATTTTTCCAACGAGAAAGAAAATCGAGATTTAAATAAGTAGATTTTGAAATATGAGAAAAACAAGTTTTGAAAAAATCCCGATTTTGTAATTCAGAATACAAAACTGGATGTTTAATGATGTTTTAAATTGTTTAAAAATATGGAATAAATATTATAAATGTTTTAAAATATTTTGAAAGTGATTTGAGTAAAAAAAATGAATTTTCAAATAATCAAAAGTCGTTTTGATCAATATAGCTTATAATGCACTTTTCGCAGCACTTTTTCGCAACACTTTTCTATAACTTTTGAAATATAGTTTTAAACACTACCGTTCTTTCCCAAATCTTTTGTAAATGTTTTTAAATTATTTATAAAGTGTTTTAAATATGATTTGAAGAATTTTTGGAATGATTAAAGATTTAGAGTCGATCAAATAACTTGACCGCCTTATGGGTGTCAAAGAGACAGTGTCTAGGCTTGGGTTTGGAAAACTAGTTTCCTGCTCTCCCTGGCTATCCGAACTGGCCCGATGGAGGGGGTAGTACATTTGATTTACTCGGATCAAAATTTCAAAAAGATAAAGAAAAGTATTTTTGAAGATTTAAACAACTTGGATTTTATAGAGATGATCTTCTTGTGCTCGGCGTTAAAGCCCTAAAAGGGAACTCATACTATTCGTGGAATTTAAAAGGTGTTTTCGCCATTATTCCACCTATAGTATTTGTTGAATATGGGAATTGATATTGAGTAGAATTAGTTGATTTCTATAAATTCTGCTCACTTAATATTTACTGATTTTGGATTAACATCCTAGATAACATGGTTTTAGCTCAATCAAAATTATGAGTTTTGAATTAAGAAATATTTGCTAAGACTTAAATGAAATGATTTTGGAAATGTTTCCCTAAGTATAAAATAAATGATTTCAGATTATCCAACTTTAAAAAGAGTCTAAGTAATCAAAGGTTTTGATATGAGAGGTTTAATATTTCCGTATATACCGGAAAGAATGTTTTAGAAATATAAATCTCTAAAAGAGATTTTGATAAAAAGAACTTAATCAATTAAAGAATGATTCTCTATTCGCAAAACCTCTTTTTATCGATGATTGGTTCGAAGGAACCGAGGTCGGATCTTTGGTAATCTATATCCGAAAACCACATCGATCCAATATATGTGTTCGAAAGATGAAGACTAATAGAGAGAATGACGAATGAAGACTAAGGATTTCAGGATGAAAGGACTGCTTGTGGATAATTCTGATTAGCTCCCAAATACTAAAGTAGCGGTGGTCCCTTCATTTCTGGAACTCTTTGGGTTGCAAGTACTTTTCGCTACTAATCCTAGGGATAATTCCTGATATGATGTGTTAGGAGGGTGCCTTTGGTTTCGTTCAGTCCTAGAATGAACTTGTATGGATGGAAATCTGACATTGCATTCTTGAGATTTCTTCATTGACTTTTATAAATGTAATCTGTTTGGTGGCGGAGAAGGCAACTTCTCTTAGCTTAACACCCTTCTCTGAGACATATGAGCTCGCAGGTTGTATGTTTATGGAAGTCAATAGTGATCAATTGGATGGCAGTGTGGCATTCAAAGGAAGATGATGTGCAATGATAAAGGTAATCTTTACCTCAAGCCTCACACCTGGAAATGGCCGAAATAGGGTATATGCAGCAAGGCATGTGGTTCGCAACCATTAGGGTATGATCATCTCCTTTTAGATATATTTTTACCCGCTATGACATTCGGGTTTAAATTAATGTGGATGTATGCTACCAGGATCCTCGTATAGGTCGGTAACGACCGGGGTGATGACATATTCGGTACTATCTAGGAGGAGGTAGGCCGATCTTGTGTTGGTAGAGGACCATCTGTTGGGCCTCGGTACCTTCCCCTAGAGATGTACTACCGGAAGGTAGTCCCTTTACCTGGTCATTTGTATGGAAACCCATTCTCCAATAAGAGCCCGTAAGATTTTAGGTGTAGAAAGTCTTGTATTACAAGGTGGTATGCTGGAATTTAATAATGTAAAAATTTCGGCTAAGATTAATAAGTTACTTGCAAATGTTTTCAAAGATATGTCATTAAAAATAATATCAAGTGAATTTACGTAATAGTGATTTGGTATCATAAGGTAAAAACCCATTCCGTGTTTATGTGCGGCGTGGTCTTATGAAATGCCATTTTGTTTTCAAAACGCTTATTTTTAGTTCTCACACCAGTCCCATGACTGACCCAGAGTTTATTTTCCCTTTTCCTTAAACTCTGAGTACCCTAAATTTTCTCGGGCAGCCTAGTAGTCAGGTTTAGTTTAGAAGAAAGCTTGATGGAGCTCGAAGTAGGGAGTTAGAAGCTTTTCCGAAGATTGTTTCCACCATACTTGTGTAGTATTATATTCCGCATTTGTAAGGACAGATATTTATAATTGTCCATTATTAACTCTGATAAATGTATTTTAATTTCTGCTGTAAAGTTTATATTGTAATAACATATGTGAGATTCTATTCTGTCATATTTTTCTTTCTTACCCTTGAGAATCCGCTTCTCCAGCACTTGGATTTACGGCACGTGAATACCGAGGATGTATTAGTGTCGATTTCTAGGAATCGAAGAATTGGGTCCTCACATCATGGTATCAGTAGGATGAGCAAATACCTAAGTCTGATAGGGGTAAAAGACTCATCAGAGATAGGGTTAGTAATACCCTAGGATGAGCAACTCATTAAAGATAGGGTTAGCAACACCCTAGAATGGGTTTGAGTGTGTGTGTGTGTGTATGTAAATATATATATATGAGCACGTATTTATTAATAAAATATACAAATCAATTTGGTTTTATATGAAATCATTTTACTTTATATATATATACGTACTTGAAACGAAAAGAATATTATAGTAAAATTTTCAAAGTTATTGAAATAAATAAACATCGTACAAAGAATTTTAAAAGCCATCTTTAGACATGAACCTTGAAACACATTCTAAGTATTGACCAAACCACTCTATCTATGAATACGCTAGCAATTACCTACTACTTGTGTCTAAAAGAATAATTGTCGGCCTTGTATAAACCATATAGGAAAAGTTATGCAAAAGGGGAATCCTTGAGGGCAAATTGGGGTGAAAAGGGTAACCTTACAGTTCTCTCTAGCGACGAAGAGAAACAGCCAGAATATCCGCCTAGAAATGGTGGGTTTCCAATCGAGGAAGCATATGCCCCATACACACATAGGGGTGAAGATGGATACCCTATGGCCAGAATGCTTATACCGCCCCCATCTCCAGAAATAATTATGATCTCTTGCGATGATGAACCCGGGCAGGCCTCAGAGGGAAATTGGAAGGCAGATCCCATTAGTTCCATTTTGGAACCAATAGAAGAGGATGAGCTAATGGAAGAGGAATTAGAGCCCGTAGAAGAAGAGATAGAGCTGATGGAGGAGGAATCTAAGCTAATGGAAGACCCGAACGTATCACATCAAGTGAGTGCAGCAATGTGATATGGAATATGAGCGAGGAGAATGTTATATGGCAGGAGGCATCATCCTGTTCATAAATAAACTGGGATGCAATAGAAGCAACAATGAGGAGAGGACAGAAGAAGAAGATGTAACACCCCAGATTTTTGATAACATTATTTAGGAGATTTAGTTAGGTAAACTAAATAAAATAATGTGTTGATAAGGAGATTGAGATTTGATTTAATTAAGGTAGCCGTGCCTTTTTAACTAATAAATTAAATGAAGAGTTTAAAATGAATTAGAGGAGGGGTATTATGGGAAAGAGGCTATTCCTATATTATCTTCCTTAGGCCGTGTATCCTTTTACACATTCATTTCATTTCAAAATTTTCAAAAGTGAGGCCAGTCACCATTAACAAAGAAAGAAGAAGAGGAAACAAAAGAAAAGCTTAAGGAAAGCAAATTTAAATCAAACTCATTCAAATCTCAAGCTCCTTAATCTCTAAAGCAAACGTGAATAATATTTACATCTCTAAATTTTATGGTTTTGGTTTTAAGATTAAATCCGAATGATTTTGCAAAGATTTTCCATGTTTTTGAATGATAAAATGATATATATACATGTTGATGATTTATGTATGTTCATATAGAGTTTATGACATGTTTTAAGGTAAAAACCCTACTAAATGACATCCGTTAGCCATGCAAATTTTTATAAAGATCTAAAAAGTTATTTTAGAGATGATTTTCAATTTTCAGAATTTTTGTGGAATTGTTATGAATTTTCTAAGGAAGAAAATGGTATTTTGGATTAATAAATTATTTACGGGAAAAATAATAAATGTTTGGATCCAAAAATTTTATATGTTGAAGAGAACATATTAATTGATTTTCTATAATTTTTCCAGAATTTTCCATGGTGTTTTAATAATTATATAAAATTATTTAAGGAATGGGACTTAAATGTTTTATATAATTATAAAGGAGAAATGGGCTTTTTCAAAATTATTTAAATTTTCCAAATAAGGAAAGTTGGCAGCATTTTTGAATATAAAATTCCGGCAACCAATCAGATTTAGACAAACAAGGCAGGTTGGGTACAAAAGAACTATTTTAATGTACAAATAAATAGTTTTTCTACTATTTCAACTCTTTTGGCAAGAGCTTCCGCCTCCATTCCAAACCTTTCAACAAGGTCAAAAGGTATCAAACCTTTCGATTAGGTCAAATACCAATGCACATGGTATTAGGCAACTGATACGTAGTGAATTGGATGGAGTCGAAAGGTTTAGAGACGAAAGGTTAGAGCTTTTAAAGGAGATGAAGTTTTGTTTTGGGTTTAAAGAAAATACGCATGCTAGCTTTCGATAAAGAGCTTTCGACACTGTCAAATGGTGTAAAAGAAAAAGGTTTCGATTGGTTTGCTTTCTTGTTTTAATTCAAACCTTTCGACAAAGTCGAAAGGTATAGCTTTCGATAAGGTTGAAAGCTTTATTGCCACTTCCAAACCTTTCGACACAGATGGAGTCAAAGGTTATCTTTTGTTTTATAAAACTTGCCGCCTTTCTTCATTGATTTCGAAGGGTTGGTTCCAACACAAACACTTCATTGTTTTCTAATGGTTTCGAAAGGTTTTATAAAGGTTTCGAAGCAGTTGTTTTCACTCCAATGTTTTTTCGATCCTTTTGCTCTAGTTGAAGGCATAATCCAAACGTTTTAAGTCGAAACGTTTTAAAGGTTTCAAAGTAGTTAACTTTGAATGGTTTCGAAAAGTTTCCACTTGTTTTAAATTGAACCCAATGTCTTCGAAAGGTTTTGAGTTTCATTGCTTTCGAAAGGTTTTTAAATGATTTTATAAGGGAGGTACCCCAAGCTTTCGACAAAGTCGAAAGGTGAAACCTTTCGACTAGGTTGGAAAGAAACCTTTCGACAAGGTCGAAAGGTAGGACCTTTCGACAAGGTCAAAAGGTATGGTTTTAATGTTTTCGAAAGGCTAAGGTTTCAAGGATTTAGAAGGCGGATGTCATATGTTTTAAAGCTTGTAAAAGGAAGGCTTTTTAAAAGGTTTTGAAGGAGTTACCTTCAATGATTTCAAAAGGTTTATTAAAGGATATGAAGGAGTTACCTTCAATGCTTTCGAAGGGTTTTATTAATGGTTTTGAAAGAGTTACCTTCAATGTTTCCGATAGGTTGTTTAAAGGTTTTAAGCAAAGGTTTCGAATGGACTAACTAGGCAGATAGCCCAAGTGTTTTAAGTTATAAAGGACTAACTTATTTTAATAGGATAGATAATCCTTATTGAACATCATCAAGATTATTTTGAGTAAAGTATATATAACATGGAAAAAATAGCTTAGAGTAAAGCTAATGATATATTTTCCTTGTATATATATAGTTTGATGGACTAAATTATTTTGAAAAGGTTTTCAAGGAAAATTTGAAGGGCAGTTAGCCCAGATATTTTGAAGGGTGGTTAACCCAAAAGAAAATTCGGGCAGTTAGCTCATTTAAATTCGACAGTTAGTCCAGAAAAGAGCAGTTAGCTCTGATATGAAAAATTAGTTCATTTATTAGCATAACGGACCATGCTACTTTTTAAGGACAATTAGTCCACCCTATTTACCTGTTTTGGGCAGATAGCCCATTATCTAACATAAAAGATATTGCTATTTTGGTATAATCAGTTTTAGGACAGATAGTCCAGAATAGAGCAGTTAGCTCAGAATTTAGGACATATAGTCCAGTAAAGAACATATAGTTCAGATTTTAGAGAGATAGTCTATTTTATTTCCTGTTTTAGCATAATGGATATTGTTATATTATTATTATAATCAGTGGATTAACCAGTTTGGTTGCAGGAAAGGATTTGCAAAATATATGTTTTGAAAAGAGATATTTGTGAGGGGAAAACCGTTTGGCTAAGCGGCGTGGTCTCACTATATATCAGTAAACAGAGATGTAACAGAAATTATTCATACCAGGCTTTATGTCTGACTAAAAGTTTTTTTCCCTTAAACTCTCGGGTGCTCAAAATTTGATATGAGTAGGCTGAGGGTTTAGGTTTTTAGGTTTTAGCAGATTTTGGCGAATAAAGCATCCGAAGACGAGCATGTGACTGACGGATAGCTAATTTAGGAATTTTGTTTTAAATTGTTTCTACTATGTATTAAGACAGTTATGTCTATATTGCTTCGATCATCTAAGGGGGCATCTTCATATGTCACTCTTGGCGTATTGTTGTAAATTATATTTGATCGATGCCTGGGATTACGTTTGGGGGTTTTGTAACTTGGATATGATATTATTTGAAATGTAATCACTGAAAATTATTGTTTTTGGAAATCTATAATTTTGTTCATCTTCAAGTGCTTCTAATATTATGGATACAATTAACATTAGCGTATTTCGTCACTAGAAGTTAATACTATGGATGACTGCAACATCCATAGCGCTTAGCTTTTGGCCTCCAGATACGGGATGTTACAACTTGATATTAGAGCAAGGTTTATGGAAAATTTAACTGAAAATTCGGTTTCAAAAACAAAAATCCAAAGAAATTATGGTAAGATTTGGGGTTGGGTTAACGCTATAGTAACGTACTTCTATTTGTGATATATAAGTGTGCACTTTATCTCCATTCATCTATCTTTGATTAGGTTATCTTTCTATTTCTCATGAGGGTTGAATACAGATATGGATGGTAGAAGAAGCAGAGTTAACCAAGGAGGGGGAAGCATCGAAATGAATGTCGAACCTAGTGCTGGGAGAAACCTAGGTCAGGCGGAGAATGTTGGTGCTGAAGTCCCGCAGGTCGGAATGGAAGCCTTGTATAAGTTTTTTAGGAATATGATGCAGGCATGAGTTGCAGCCGGAGTGTTAGGAGGAAATGCTGTAGGAGCAGGGGTTCCAGAAGTTTCGGTAGTTAATCATTTTGCTAAGATGAGCGGTGATTATGTGAAGCTAGGAGGGAAGCCATTTGTGGGAACGGAGGATGCCATTGGAGTTGAGAACTAGTTGTTGCATTGTGAAAGGATTTTTGCAGATCTTGGGCTCAATGATGAGCAGAAGAGGAGGCTGGCGTCTAGGCAGCTTCAGGGAGCCGCATTGTTTTGGTGGAATAGTGTAACGGTAACAGTCGATGAGGAGACAGTAACCTGGGAGGATTTCAAGTGGAGATTCCAGGAGAGGTTTATGTCTGTGATGGCACAGTCAGCTTTGATTAGGCAGTTTGTTGAGCTGGTGCAAGGTGAGATGTCTGTTGCCGAGTATGCTAGGAAGTTTAAGGAGTTGGCCCGGTATGGGTATGCTTCAATGGATACCGTGTTGAAGCAGAATGAGAAGTTTATTAGAGGATTGAAGCCAGAGTTGGCTAGTGTTACTTTGTCTCATCTTAGACATCCTTCTGATATTGTGGTAGAGATGGCTTTGAGGCGGGAAGAAGTCCTTGAGTCTCTAGAGAAGAGCAAGGAAAAAGTGGTCCAGGTTGGGCAGTGCCAGAAGAGGAAGTTCTTTTCCAAGAAAGGTACTCAGAAGGGTGGAGCAGCCAAGAAAGCGAAGTCTGAAGTTCTCTGCTATAAATGCGACAAGAAAGGGCACTTTGCTAATGAGTGTCGCTCAGGGAAAGCGAAGGATGTGGCTAAGGGGAAGAATGTTAGGTGTTTCAACTATGACCAGACATGCCATTATAAGAACCAGTGCAAGGAGACTATTAGAGATGGTAAGGGCAAGTGTATGCATTGGAGCCTGCTCCTTCTAAACCAACAACCCAGGAGAAGGGGAAGGCAGTTCTTGGAGGAACACTTCAGATTCATGGTATGTCTGTTAGAGTTTTATTTAATACCGGTGCATCGCATTCTTTTATATCTAGATGTTCAATAAATGAGCTTAATCTTGAACCCATATATTTAGTTACTTCCTTACGGGTTGCGAATCCAATAGGAGGGTATGCAACTCTAGGGTTGAGGTGTGACCAGTTTGAATTTGACCTGTTAGGTCATACTTTTGTGTGCAGTTTACATGTGTCTAATTTCGTGGGGTTCAGGATTATCCTAGGTATGGATTGCTTAAGTGAGTACGATGCTAAGATATTTTGCCAGGGCAGGAAGATATCTCTTAGACACCCGGATAGTAGCAATCAAATTGTTTCCACCATAGGAGGATATAGCGGCGTAGTGCTTGCTTTGTTGGGTGCTTTGGATTCAGATGATGAGTTGAGCCGAGTTTTTGTGGTTACAGAATTAACGGATGTGTTTGAGCCTATAGTTGGATTTCCACCGAAGCGGGCCATAGAGTTTCAGATCGATTTGGTTCTGGGAGCAGAACCAGTGAGCAGACAGCCAAGCAGGATGACCCCTTCAGAGATGAGGGAGTTGAAGGTGTAGTTAGTGGATTTAGAGGGCAAGAGTTTTGTCTGGCCGAGCAGTTCGCCGTGGGGTGTAGCGGCAGTGTTTGTTAAGAAGCCGGACAGATCGTTGAGGCTATGTATTGATTATCGTAAGTTGAATGAGAGGACGATAAAGAATTGATATCCATTGCCCATAATTGACGATTAGTTCGACCAGCTATGTGGAGTAAAGGTATTTTCTCAGTTGGATTTGGCAATGGGTTTCCATCAGCTCAGAGTAGCGGAGGATAGTATATCTTTGATAGCATTCAGAACCAGATATGGATCGTACGAATGGTTAGTTATGCCGTTGGGACTGACGAATGCTCCAGCTTTCTTTGTGGATTTGATGAACCAGATTTTCCAAGAGCACTTGGATAGGTTCGTGCTAGTTTTCATAGATGATATCTTGATTTACTCTAAGGATGAAAGAGAGCATGAAGTTCATCTTAGAGTGGTGCTTGAGACGCTGAGGCAGCATCAGCTGAAAGTGAAGTTTTTCGAAGTATCACTTCTGGAAGAAGAAGGTGAATTTTCTTGGTCATGTAGTCTTAAAGAAAGGGTTGTCTGTGGATCCGACTAAGATCGAGGCCGTGAATAGTTGGAAGAGACCCGAGATAGTAACCGAGATTAAGAGTTTCCTTGGGTTGGGTGGTTAATATCAGAGTTCATCAAGGATTTCTCATGGATAGTAGCACTGATGACTAGGCCGACGAGGAAGGATGTTAATTTTGTGTGGACCGATAAGTGTAAGGAGGCATTCCAGAGTTTGAAACACTTATTGACCCATGCACCGATGTTGGTTGTTCCAGAAGGTAATCAGGATTTGGTAGTTTATACCGATGCGTGTGGAACAGGATTAGGAGCTGTGTTAATGCAGAGAGGTAAAGTGATTGCCTATGCTTCTAGACAGCTTAGACCACATGAGGTCAGATATCCGACGCATGATTTAGAGTTGGCTGCGGTGATTTTTGCTTTGAAGTTATGGAGACATTACCTTTTGGGAGAAAGGTTTGAGCTATATACAGATCATAAGTCGCTGAGGTATTTGTTCTCTTAGAAGGAGCTGAACATGAGACAACAGAGATGGTTAGAGTTCATAGCCGCTTATGATTTTGGGATTGAGTACACACCAGGGAAAGGCAACAAGGTTGCAGATGCACTTAGCAGGATACATCAAAATGCAGCATTGGCTATAATGGCTGAGTGGAAAGAATTAAAAGCATTAGCAGATTGCAGAGCGCAGTGGAGATCCGAGGCAGGGTCTAGTGGAAATACAGTTGTATTGTCTTGTTCGGAAGTTTGACCAGTGTTAATCTAACAGATTGCTTCTAAGCAGATAGAGGATCTTGTGTTAGCTGAACGGATCTTGAAGCTAAAGGAAGGAACCAAGAGAGATGACTTGAAAGATTTCAGTCTTGACCAGAATGGGTGGTTGAGAAAGAAAGAAAGATTATGTGTTCCGAGTGTAGGAAACATAAGAAAGGAAGTCTTGGATTAATGCCATCGTTCGAAGTTCACTATACATCCCGGAGATACCAAGATGTATCAGGATACGAAGAGGAGTTTCTTCTGGGAAGGTATGAAGCGGGATATTGGTTCATGTGTAAGGCAGTGATTGAATTGCCAGCAGGAAAAGGCCGAACACCAAAAACGGAGTGGTTTGCTTAAGCCGTTAGATATATGGAAGTGGGATTCTATTTCTATGGACTTCATAGACGGGTTGCCAAGGTCGAACAAAGGAAATGAAAGTATATGAGTTATAGTGGATAGATTGATCAAGAGTGCAAATTTCATTCCAGTTAAATCAACCAGGACGGCACCTGTTTTAGCAAGGTTGTTCATGAAGAATATGATTAGACTACATGGGGTTCCTAGCAGTATTGTTAGTAATAGAGAATCCTTGTTCACTAGCGAGTTTTGGAAGAGTCTGTAGGAAGTTTTGGGAACCAAGCTTATGATGAGTACCGCTTACCATCCGCAGACAGATGGGCAAATAGAAATAGTTAACAAGATCTTGGAAGATTTGTTAAGAGCTTGTGTTCTAGATTTTAGGGGATCATGGGAGGACCATCTGCCTCTAGTCGAGTTTTCGTATAACAATAGTTATTAGACTAGTATTAGGATGGCACCATTTGAAGCTTTGTATGGAAGGCCATGCAAATCTCCTGTTTGTTGGTTGGAGACCGTGGATTGATTGATTCTTGGTCTAGATTTGGTCAGAGAGGCTGCAGAAAAGATTGAGGTCGTTCGAGTTAGAATGAAGGAGGCTCGGTCTAGGCAGAAGAGTTATGCAGATAAGAGACCAGGTTTTCGTCAAAGTATCACTGATGAAGGGTGTACTTAGATTTGGGAAGTCGGGGAAGTTATCTCCTTGGTTCATTGGACCTTTTCCTATTATTGAGAGGATCGAAAATCTTGCGTATAGACTTGAGTTACCAAGCAGTTTGGTAGGTGTCCATGATGTTGTTCATATTTCTCATCTCAGAAAGTGTGTTAGAGACCCGAAGACTACTATTGCACCGACAATGCTAGATGATTTAGTGGTAGAACCCGGACTTGAACCTAGTGAGGAAGCCAGTTCACATTGTTGCGAGAGATGAGAAGAGGCTTAGGACCAAGACGGTCAGATTAATCAAAGTCCAATGAGTGACAATAACAGAGACTGTACTTGGCAGGTTGAGAGCAGGATTAGAGATACTTATCCTGACTTGTTTTGATGGTATGTTTTACCTTCTTGTTTGTTTTGAGCCTAATTGTAATTTCGAGGACGAAATTCTTTAAGGAGGGGAGTCTGTAACACCCTAGATTTTTGATAACATTATAGAGGAGATTTAGTTAGATAAACTAAATAAAATAATGTGTTGATTAGGAGATTGAGATTTGATTTAATCAAGGTAGCCGTGCCTTTTTAACTAATAAATTAAATGAAGGGTTTAAAATGAATTAGAAGAGGGGTAGTATGGGAAAGAGGCCATTCCTGTATTATCTTCCTTAGGCCATATATCCTTTTACACATTCATTTCATTTCAAAATTTTCAAAAGTGAGGCCGATCACAATTAACGAAGAAAGAAGAAGAGGAAACAAAATAAAAGCTTAAGGAAAGCAAATTCAAATCAAACTCATTCAAATCTCAAGCTCCTTGATCTCTAAAGCAAAGGTGGACAATATTTACATCTCTAAATTTTATGGTATCGGTTTTAAGATTAAATCCGAATGATTTTGCAAAGATTTTCCATGTTTTTGAATGATAAAATGATATATATACACATGTTGATGATTCATGTATGTTCATATAGAGTTTATGACATATTTTAAGATAAAAACCCTATTAAATGACATCCGTTAGACTTGTGAATTTTTATGATGATCTGAAAAGTTATTTTAGAGATGGGTTTCAATTTTCAGAATTTTCAGAATTTTTGTGGAATTGTTATGAATTTTCTAAGGAAGAAAAATGATATTTTGGATTATTAAATTATTTACGGGAAAAATAATTATTTTTTGGATTCGAAAATTTTATATGTTGAAGAGAACATATTAATTGATTTTTTGGAATTTTTCTAGAGTTTCCAAAGTGATTTAATAATTATATAAAATTATTTAAGGACTTAAATGTTTTATACAATTATAAAGGAGAAAAGGGCTTTTCAAAATTATTTAAATTTCCAAATAAGGAAAGTTGGCAGCATTTTTGAATAAAAAATTCTGGCAAGCAATCAGATTTAGACAAACAAGGCAGGTTGGGTATAAAAGAACTATTTTAAAGTACAAATAAATAGTTTTTCTACTATTCAAACTCTTTCGGTAAGAGCTTCCGCCTCCATTCCAAACCTTCCGACAAGGTCGAAAGGTATCAAACCTTTCGACTAGGTCAAATACCAATGCATATGGTATCAGGTACCATGGTACGTAGTGAATTGGATGAAGTCGAAAGGTTTAGGGACGATAGGTTAGAGCTTTCGAAGGAGATGAAGTTTTGTTTTGGGTTTAAAGAAAATACGCCTGCTAGCTTTCAACAAAGAGCTTTCGATACTGTCAAATGGTTTAAAAGAAAAAGGTTTCGATTGGTTTGCTTTCTTGTTTTAATTGAAACCTTTCGACAAAGTCGAAAGGTATAGCTTTCGACAAGGTTGAAAGCTTTATTGCCGCTTCCAAACATTTCAAAACAAATGAAGTCAAATGTTAGCTTTTGTTTTATAAAACTTGCTGCCTCACTCCATTGATTTCGAAGGGTTGGTTCCAACACCAACACTTCATTGTTTTCGAATGGTTTCGAAAGGTTTTATAAAGGTTTCGAAGCAGTTCCTTTTAACTCCAATGTTTTTCCGATCCTTTTGCTCTACTTGAAGGCATAATCCAAATGTTTTAAGTCAAAACGTTTTAAAGGTTTCAAAATAGTTAACTTTGAATGGTTTCGAAAGGTTTCCACTTGTTTTAAATTGAACCCAATGTCTTCGTAAGGTTTTGAGTTTCATTGCTTTAGAAAGGTTTATAAATGATTTTATAGGGGAGGTACCCCAAGCTTTCAACAAAGTCGAAAGGTGAAACCTTTCGACTAGTTCAGAAAGAAACCTTTCGACAAGGTCGAAAGGTATGGTTTTAATGTTTTCAAAAGGCTAAAGTTTAAAGGATTTAGAAGGCGGATGTCATATGTTTTAAAGCTTGCAAAAGGAAGGCTTTTTAAAAATTTTTGAAGGAGTTACCTTCAATGATTTCGAAAGGTTTATTAAAGGATATGAATGAAAGAGTTACCTTCAATGCTTTCGAAGGGTTTTATTAATGGTTTTGAAGGAGTTACCTTCAATGTTTTTGAAAGGTTGTTTAAAGGTTTTAAACAAAGGTTTCGAATGGAATGACTAGGCAGATAGACCAAGTGTTTTAAGTTATAAAGGACTTTAACTTATTTCAAAAGTATAAGTAATCCTTATTGAACATCATCAACATTATTTTCAGTGAAGTATATATAACATGGAAAAAATAACTTAGAGTAAAGCTAAAGATATATTTTCCTTGTATATATATGGTTTGACGGACTAAATCATTTTGAAAAGGTTTTCAAGGAAAATTTGAAGGGCAGTTAGCCCAGATATTTTGAATGATAGTTAAACCAAAAGAAAATTCGGGCAGTTAGCTCATTTAAATTCGGACAGTCGGTCCATTTTAAGGGCAATCAGCCTAGAGGATAGTTAGTCCAGAGAACAGTTAGTCCAGAAAAGAGTAGCTAGCTCTGATATGAACAGTTAGTTCATTTATTAGCATAACGGACCTTGCTACTTTTTAAGGACAGTTAGTCCACCCTTTTTACCTGTTTTGGGCAGATAGCCCATTATCTAGCATAAAAGATATTGCTATTTTGGTATAATCAATTTGAGGACAAATAGTCTAGAATTGAGCAGTTAGCTCAGAATTTCGGACAGATAGTCTAGTAAAGAACAGATAGTTTAGATTTTAGACAGATAGTCTATTTTATTTCATGTTTTAGCATAATGGATATTGCTATATTATTATTTTAATCAGTGGATTAACCAGTTTGGTTGCAGGAAAGCATATGCAAAATATATGTTTTGAAAAGAGATATTAGTAAGGGGAAACCCGTTCCACTAAACGGCCTGGTCTCACTATATATTAGTAAACATAGATGTAACAGAAATTATTCATACCAAGCTTTATGTCTGACTCAAAGTTTTTGTTTCCCCTTAAACTCTCGGGTGCTCAAAATTTGATTTGAGTAGGCTGAGGTTTTAGGTTTTCAGGTTTTAGCAGATTTTGGCAAATAAAGCATTCGAATACGAGCAGGTGGCTGACAGATAGCTAATTTAGGAATTCTATTTTAAATTGTTTCCGCTGTGTATTAAAACAGTTATGTCTATATTTCTTTGATCATCCAAGAGGGCATCTTCATATGTCGCTCTTGGTGTATTGTTGTAAATTATATTTGATCAATGCCTGGCATCACGTTATGGGATTTTTGTAGCTTGGATATGATATTATTTGAAATGTAATCACTGAAAATTATTGTTTTTGGAAATCTATGATTGGCCTCTAGATACAGGACATTACAAAAGAGGAGGGAGTTGGAGAATTTGAAAATCTGTGGGAAGAAACTGTGCAAGGATTAGAGGAGTTGGAAGAAGGAGGAATCATACCGGGAATAACAGTAGGTTTGGGACATGTCCCATGGAATCAGCCGTGGTTACCCCAGGGAGTTGAAGAGGCACAAGAGGAGGAAGTGGAGGTGATGATTGATTTGGGATGTTGGAGTCCACCTTTATCTTCGGATTCAAAAGAGTAGGAATGGAATCTGAGAAGTTGAGTATGTATGAGTGTGATGGTTGTTTTTGATGTAGTATTTTGAGTTGTAATAGTTTAGGGAGGAGGGGAAATCTTCTTTTTGGACCCTAGTGTTAGAAAGTTTAAATGATGTAAGAATACGAAGATTTATAATATAATGATTGTCCCAACTTTGCATTAGTACCACCCTTAAAATAAATATTTAAAGTTAATAATGAATGGTTTTGGGTTTGTTGTAAATGATGTTTTAGCAACATTTGTTTTTAAACCCTTGAATAACACTTTTGAAGAAATCTTATGATCATATGTAGATCCGTAATAAAGGTATTTTAAAAGATAATAACGAGTATTAGAGTCTTTTATATAAAGATAGAAAATGTTATGTGTTCAAATCATTAAAAAAAGAAGTGCATTATAACAATGTTTTGGTAGTAATTGTTTTAATCTCTTCGATTATATTTTAAAGTAAGTAAAACTAGTTAATTAAATTATGAATATACTTAAAGCAACTGAATAAGTATATGAATACTTTTATATATTGAAATTGTAAAGGTAAGGAGAATATATATAAAGGAAGTTTTAATTAATAAAATAGTGTTAATTGATTAAGTAAGTTTTAACTAAACAAAAAGTGTTTTCACATTTGATATTAGCTAAAGGAAGTTTATGGTGATTTATCAATTTAATGAATTATTTTGAAAATAATTTTTCCAGAAACCACTAAGATATGTTTAGAAATGTATCTATTGAAAAGAAACGTGTTTCAAATAAGAATTTGGAAATAAAAATCTAAAATGGTTATGTATGAAGAAGTATCTTTATTAAAGTTGAATAAAAGATGAAAGTTTTATGAAGTATTTTCATAAGAATTTTGGAAAAGTTAATAAATACATATGAAATGTATGGATTATTTCGTCACATGAATTAATCTAAGATTCGAGTACAGAACTTTGACATGTTTGACACTTATCTAAAAAAGGATTTATCACTCGATTCTTGACAATAAACATTGATGAGGGTTTATGGTTAGATGCTTGAGTTTTCTATCATAGTTGAGAGCTATGCAAGGAGAACTAAAGTTCTAAACAGAAAGCACGGTTAGAGTCCGCACTAGAGGGTCGGGGGATCAATACTAGTTCAGAAGTAAAGTTGTGAATTCGAATCAGATATTATGTACAAATGATCTATATACATCATATGGAAGTGAGTTAACCATTAATATTTTGGGCAATCGTTTGGGTTTTTGTTTTGGGTAATTTTGGGGACGAAATTCTTTTAAGGGAGGAAGTCTGTAACGACCCGCCAATTTATCACTTTGATAAATTATATTTATTTTTAAATTTATTCAAATAAAAGGTAGATAATACAAATAATATTGTTTTGAGTGATAATAAGTAATGGTAATCTTATATTGAATAAATATTTACAAAATTATTTTCCTCGAAATCTATATCGATGAGATAGCATTGAATTTAAATAATTGGTTTATTTAATTTAAATTGAGATTTAATGATTTAATAATCATTTTAATTATCCAAATAATTATTTTAAATAAATGATAATTCATTTTGAATAACTATAAAGTGATAATAAATCTATTATAATAGTTTTATAAAGAGATATAATTGATTTGAAAATAAAAGGAAAAATCGATATCGCTTTATCGGTATAAGAGCAATTTTGGTAAATAACTTTTAGTATAAATTTATATGGTTTTATAAATGAAATATGGTCATTTTAAGTCGTTTAAAATGATAAGAATTTTTTTTTGAATTTTGTTAACAAAAATAGGTACGTTAGAGTATAAGAGAAAATGTGACCGTTAATCGGTTCTTCGAATTTCAACGATTTAACGAATAAAAGTTGTTCGAAGACATTTGAAGTGTTATACACCTACATATACATACATTTATATGTTACATACACATGATATCATACATATATAAATATAGTTAAGTATAAGAAATATAATATATTTTAAAGATTTCTTACTCCTTAAGCATAAATAAGTCAACATATGTATACATAAGATGATAGAAGTGATGTGCACATGGGGGGAGGGGCTTTGGCCATGCATTGTGAAGAGGGGAAGTATGTTGGAGAAACCTAAAATAGTGATAAAAGTGATGTGTACATGTCTTCTTTTATAGTCTTCCTTTTTCCTATAAATACCCTACCATCTTCTCTTCATTTTCATTCATCTTCTTCTTCGAATTTTCAAGCTTTTGCTTCTAGTTTAATGGCTTCCATCTTAAGAGAAATAATCCCAAAATTTATTTCAAAAAGAAATTAAATTATAATATATAGTTATATATAGTTAGAAATATCAAATCTCCATCTCTTCACCTCCCAAACCCAAGGCACCACCATCCACCACCCTTGGCCGTGAGCTCAACCCCCTTCCCAACCTAGGCCATGAGGACCATGGCTAGGCTAAGCTATTTCAAGGATCCAAGCTTGATTTCATGGAGTTTCATTTCAAGATAGTGGGGCTATAGCCGTTTTAAAACTAGTTCGAGTAGAAATGAAGGTGAGAACTCCTAAAACTATTTTACTATATGTTGGATGATGATATGATGTTTGCAATGAATGTTTAATATGCTTTGATCATCAAGTTTGGTTGTTTACATATGAATGTTGAAAATATATGCAAGTCACGAATATACACGTCAATAAGCACAAAGGAAATCACTTTCCTTAAATTAATGAAATTGTGTGTATGGAATTGTTAAACCTCTTAAAAATGGTTTAAAATGTATTTGAAATGTTTTATGAACATTTAGAATGTTTTGGTGAAGTTTGAAAAGAAATGGAAAATTTAGTTAAAAATAAGCGCGTCGCGTAATGGTAGTTCGCGATTTCGCACTATAAAAATCAAACAAGTGTAAAAGTTGGAATATAGCTCAGAATTCTTCGAGATAAGAATTTTACAAACTTTTATATCCATAGTTTTCCAACGAGGAAAGAAAATCATGATTTCTATAAGTAGATTTTGAAATATGAGCAAAACAATTTTTCAAAATATCCTCATTTTGTAGATCGGAATCCAAAACTGGATTTCTTTGAAAATGATGTTTTAAATTATTTAAAAATATGGAATAAATCTTATAAATGTTTTAAAAGTGATTTGAGTAATAAAATTAATTTTCAAATAATAAAAAGTCGTTTTGATCAATATAGCTTAAAAGGCACTTTCCGTAGTACTTTTTCGTAGCACTTTTCTATAACTTTTGAAATATAGTTTTAAACGCAACCGTTTTTTCCCAAATCTTTTATAAATGTTTTTGAATGATTTATAAAGTGTTTTGAATATGATTTGAAGAATTTTTGGAATGATTAAAGATTTAGTGTCGATCAAATAACTTGACCGCCTTATGGGTGTTAGAGAGATAGTGTCTAGGCTTGGGTTTGGAAAACCAGTTTTCTGCTCCCCTGGTTATCCGGACTGGCCCGACGGAGGGTATAGTAAATTTGACTTACTCGGATTGAAATTTCAAAAAGATAAAGAAAAATAATTTTGAAGATTTAAACAACTTGAATTTTATAGAGATGATCTTCTTGTACTCGATGTTAAAGCCCGAAGAGGGAACTCATACTATTCGTGGAATTTAAATGGTGATTTCACTGTTATTCTGCCCATAGTATTTATTGAATACAAGAATTGATATTGAGTAGAATTGGATGATTTCTATAGATTCTGCTCACTTAATATTTAATGATTTTGGATTAACATCCTAGATAACATGGTTTTAACTCAATCGAAATTATGAGTTTTGAATTAAGAAATCTTTGCAAAGATTTAAATGAAATGATTTTCGAAATGTTTCCTTAAGTATAAAAGAAATGATTTTAGATTACTCCAAGTTTAAAATGATTCTAAGTAATTAAAGGTTTTGATATGGGAGGTTTAATATTTCTGTATATATCGGAAAGAATGTTTTAGGAATATAAATCACTAAAAGAGATTTTGATAAAAAGAACTTAATCGATTAAAGAATGATTCTCTATTCACAAAACCTCTTTTATCGATGATTGGTTCGAACGGACCGGGGTCGGATCTGAGGTAATCTCTATTCGAGAACAACTTTAAACCAATGTACGCATACGAAAGACGAAGACCAATAAGGAGAATGAAGAATAAAGACCAAGGATTTTTGAGATGAAAGGACTACTTGTTGATAATTCTGGTTATCTCCCAAATACTAAAGTAGCAGCGGTCCTTTCATTTCTGAAACTCTTTAGGTTGCCAGGACTTTTTGTTACTAATCCTAGGGATAATTCTCGGTAGGATGTGGTAGGTAGGTGCATTCGGTTTCGTTCAGTCCCAGAATGAACTTGTATGGACAGATGTCTGTCATTGCAATCTTGAGATTTCATCGTTGACTTTTATAAACGTACATTTGTTTAGTGGCGGAGAAGGCAACTTCTCTTAGCTCACCCTTTTACAAACGTACATCTATTTGAAAGATCATCCTATAGAAAATATTCGAAAGTTTTCATCAACAATGTTTATATCATGGCAAAGAGATTTGAGTAAAGAAAAAAAGTATATTTTCCTTTTTTAGTATGATTTAAAGGGTTAAATCAATTTGAAAGATGTTTTCAAGGAAAATTGAATGGGTAGTTAACCCTAAGTAAATGATTCTAATGTTTGAATACCAGATAGGACTGCTATATGGTCGCGCCCTATAAATTAGTTATAGCCCCTAGCTAATTTAGTCCAAAATTCTAGTGTGTAGGGCTTAATCATAGGTAAGACTTAAGTGATGTTACACACAGAAAGGAATATACAAAGAAGGAGGATAGGTTATTTGTAAGCCCATAAAACCATTAGAATCGATTGACCCTAGGAGAAGTAAGTTAAGGACAGACCATCCAGGAGTGTATCTAACAAATGTTAGATTATTTTTTTTGGTAGGCCTGAGTCAGCAAATGGTTAGCAGTTAGCCAAACAAAACTATATTATTCGGACAAATAGTCCATTTGTTACCTGATTTATGAGCATATATGATAATGCTATATTATTTTAATCAGTATGATTGCAGGATTCTGGTTTGCAAAAAGATATGTTTTAAAGGGATATTAGTGAGGGAAAACCCGTTTCGCTAAGAGGCGTGGTCTCACTTAGTATCAGTAAACCGAGATGTAATAGTATTACTCACACCAGGCTTTATTTCTGACTCAAAGTTTATGTTTTCCCCTTAAACTCTCGGGTGCTCAAAATTAATTTGAGTGGATTGAGAGTCAGGGTATTACAGGTTTAGTAGGTAGACGAATAAGCTTCCGAATATATCTCAACTGCATTAGCCTGCTCACAAGTTATCTATATGCAACAAACCTTAAGAGATTTTGGTTTAAATTTAAAAAAGTCACCAATATACTGTGATAATACAAGTGCAATAAAATTGTCCAAAAACCTAACACATCATGCTAGGACCAAACATATAGACATAAGACTCCATTTTTTGAGAGACAACTTAAATAAAAATGTTATTTCACTAGAATTTATAAACACCGAATATCAAATAACTAATATATTAACAAAACCTTTACCTCAAACATCTTTTATTAAACTTATAGAATTAGGAATATGTTCTTTCATTGAAATATAAATATAATAGCTTTTAAATTCTAAATTAAAAGAGAATGAAAAATCAAAATTTTCCTACATATGTCGACATGCATATTCTTATATGTCAACATATCCTATAGAATTTTGAAAATGGGTTTTTCCTCTTTTTCAAAATTTAAAAATCCACTAATATAACCACCAAATTTCGACTACTTTCTATCTTCTTCTTCATTTAAACTCAAAATAAAATACAATTCATGGATTCCTCAAGTTCAAAGAGACCAAGAGAAGAGACTACCCCCTTAGACTTCTATACCTCCACTCTAGGCCCCTTTCAAAACACCATCATTGCCTAAGTCATCAAGATAGAGACTGATCTGCAGCTTATCCTCAACATGCTTTCATAAATAGAGGCTACCCAAATATGCCTCGTGAAGGAACAAATAAATCAAGGAAGAATTCTTCGAAAACTTCAGAAGCATCTTTCGGAAAATGAAACCAATCCTATTATAATCGAAGAGGATTTCCCTACCATTGACATTCATAACCATATGAATGATGATAATGAAGAAGATAAGAGAAGGAAAAAGAGGAGTTTATTATTGAAGATGATGATATTAGCAATGAAGTAAAATGTGTAGGAGAAATCACATTCAATGCAAATGGAAACTTGGTTGAACAAAAGGGGAATTTCTGCCTTCATTATCCTAATTGTTCCACTCACAAATCTCCATTGATAAAGCCTAAGCATTAGAATATGCAGTACAATTTTTTTGGATAAGATTGTTGTAACAACCTATATTCTACATACCGGAGGATCATTGAATATTTATATCATTTTCATATAATGTCGTATGGTTCTAATATTTTGGGGGATGACTCTTAGGAACATTTTCCACATCCATGATTTTTGGCAAATTTATATGCGATTATTTTGACCCTGTAAATCTTGTATGAACTATAACTTTTGATAGGAGCTAAGTTAGGTTCTGAAACAACTTCCATTGAATCAAGATGATGGTTTCCCTTTCCGTAGAGTGGTCAAATTAAGAAAATGGATTTCCCATTTTGAAGTTAAGGCTGTTTGAAGTTTTCTCTAATTTTGAGCAGCTTAAGTGGATAATTAGAGTCATTATTGCCAATGCCCACGAGCCATTTCGGGTTTGGAGCATGTGGAAACTGATGGGACCTCATCCCCATCATTTCAAAACTCCCAAAAATAGTTAGAACCTCCATTAAACTTCCTTTGATAAAAAGCAACCTTTAAACATATGTTACTTAGCCAAATTTCCTCATTAAGAAAAGATTAACGAGATTTACACTTAGGAGTAGAGATTGCTGTTAGAGTAGCATTGGGATTCGTGCCTTTTACTATTCATTAGAGAATTTGGGTTTTACTTTGGATTAAGGTAAGTGATTAGATCTCTCACTTGCTAATTAGGCCATTTAACACCCTAAATGATGTTTTAAAAATTATTTAAAAATATTAAAAATGTTTCAAAACCATATTACACCGTATATGTGAATTTTATATGATTTTGATTTAATTTGAGAAAATGTGTTCTTATGTATGTACGGATTGCTTACTCGTGTCATGGTTGAATGGTTGAAAATGCCGACTGAATAGTGAAAACAATTTTTAGGAGGTTCTAGGTTTTGTACTATGGATCAGTACCGATCCATGATATCTCACCCAATGGAGGCACGATTGAGATGGGGTGGCAAGGAGGGCCTCATGATGATGTATACCAAGTTTCACATCATTTGGACTTCATATGCTAGAGTTTTGATGGATCGGTGGTGGTTAGAAAGGATAGATCAGTAAAAATCCAACATATGGATCGGTGAAGTGGCTACAAGCATGGACCGGTAATGGTCCTTATATGCTTGGATTGGTGGCGGACCTATACTTACGGATTAGCAGGGAATCACAAGCATGGATCGATGGTAGCATTAAGGGGATGGATCAGTAGAAGCTCAAAAAAATGGATCGGCAAAGTAGAGCCAAATTCGTATGAATTAGGCTATATTGGATCGGTCCCCATGGATCAGTACCGATCCATGAGGATTGACCCAATCAAGGTGCGACCTATGGTGTAGCTTATGTAGGTCTGCAAGGGCTTATATATGATGTATGGGAACAATATGCGTCCAAAACTTGGGTCGGTATGAATCCAACACTTGGATCGGTATGGATCCAAAACTTGGATCGGTATGGATCCATAGCTTTTCTCCCAAACATGATGAGATCGATATAGGGTGATGAAGAAGGCCCCATAACGATTATATGGATATTTATATAGACCAACAGTGTCGTATATAATTTTCTATCCTATGGTCAAGTGATACGGATGTTTATCATTTCAATTCGTAATAATTTAAATTTACGGGTATATATCATTTCAACCCGCAATCCCAAAATTTCAACATCAATAAAATCGCTTTGGTTTACCATTTCAACCCATAACAATTTTTACCTAATCTATAAAATCATTCGGGTATGTATCATTTCAACCCATAGGGAATTCCTAAACTACAGGGAACTTGCAGTCTGAGAACAATAGAATAAAATAGCATAACATATCAAATACAAGCACACATAATCATTAACAATTTAAATTTAATATATATACAAACAGGTTATGATGTCATATGTCAATTAACATCGGTTAAAATTTTAAATAATAACATATCATATACAACAATTACATAACTAAAAATTCAAATTTAACAACATATTTCAATCGTCATTTCATGTGAAATCAATTTACGAAACATAAGAATGCTAATCGTGAGTGATCGCTCACCTTTCGAGGTTAGAGAAAGACGAGAATTGAGATGCAGACAGACACAGATAAGCACGGATCGACAAGCGACACAGCTATAAAGCTAGAACTGCTGCTGTAAATCTGGATAGCGGAGAAACAAGGCAAAGTGAATTTAGATTCGATGGATTAAAATATATATACAATATATATATATATATATATACACACTTTTATATGTTTTTGTTTGTTGATTTTTTATAGCAAGCAAAACGGGCAGTTTCTTACTATGAAGCCAAAATGAATATGTGAAATTAAATTTACTCGATGCCATTATCATGGAATAAATGAACCCGTTGAAGATCTCTTTAAAAAAACAGTATACAAAATAAAATACATTCAGCCACAAATGCTGAACCACAAAATGTTATATAAAAGGAGAACCTCTAATTGGAGAAGAGCTAATATCTTAAAACGAAACGATTTCAAAGGTAAAATATTCCAGTTGATTTCAGAATTGGTTGCAGTACTAATATGAATAGCCATGAAATTGAAGGGAATCCTACAAAAAGATAGATTTACCTAAAGGAGTGGTAGGCGAGCTGAAGGGTTTTAAATGGGAAGAGGACGAGAAACTGCTCTGATATATAAACAATATATGTGTTCGGGTTGCAATCACAGGCTGAAGTTTCTTAAGGGGTGCAAGGTGGTCTTGGGATCTGCTGCTCGGCGTGCACGGCTGTGTGGCAGGCGGGTGTTGGTCGGTCGCTGGCGGATGATGGGATGCAAGGGGAAGCTTGGCACTGACAGGTGGGCGAGCGCGAAGAGAGTTGATGGCGGGAGAGGCGGAGTGTGGTGAGTCGCTGTCAGGGGAATGGTGGCGAAGGAGATGGCTGTCAGAGTGGGAAACGGGTCGGAGCTGCAGGCGGCAGACCAGGAGGCTGTAGGATGTGCGCTTGGGGTCGGGTGGAGTGGATACGTGTCAGCTACTCGAGGCGTTTGGATGGGTCGAGGACCGTTCGGCTATGGCTGGAGCGGGTTCCGATGAGTGGAAGGCAGAGCAAGGAGGGTTGAGCTGCCGTGGCCATGAGGAAGGAGGGTCTGTGGAGGAGCAAGGGGCGGAGATGGGGGCATGTCAATTGTCGGTGGGTGCTGATCTATTCGGCTTCAAGGAAGGTGGAGGGGATGCAAGCTGTAGGTGGTTCGGAGGAAGAGGCGATTACGGTGGAGGAGTGGCGGCAGAAGAACAGGTGCAGATAAAGTCATAGGCGGGTTCACAAATACATGTAGCTAAGTTTCGAAGAAAATAGGAGAAGCATAGTTCGGCAGTGGATGTGGTATGGAGAAGAGGATGCAATGCTACAGGCACGAATATAAGCTTTAATTATATAGTTTATGAATTTTTTTAGCAAAGAGAAAGGGGAAGTCACAAGAATGAAAGCAGGGAACTAGAAATGGAAACGAACCAGCGGATTATAAATTGAAACTAGGGAATAGTAAAAGTTAGAAAGAAATTCTGGGAATATAAAAAGGCTAGTGCCTATTGGATTACACGGTGGATAAATGAATAGCCAATGGGAAACCAAAAAGGTTCAAAACGGGTACTGATACGGCTAATCGTTTCGCAGATTTCACCGTGCACCGGACGCCAAAATACACAAATAAATATACTATGGAGATCGGCACGACGAGACAAACAGAATGGTACACAGATATCAGCGATACGATCATCCTATCAAAAGTCATTATTCGCTGCCAAAATGCTGCTAAAACGCCGAAAATAATATAAACGGAGCTAGAGCAATTCAAATTTGGCGAAACGAAATACAAGGTCTTTCTCAGAAAATGGTTTACATTTCTATTATATAAAAATATTCAGATTTTGAAAATATTTTATTTCCATCAAATATTAACTGATTTTAAATTGAAATTAAAAATTTCGCAACAGAACTAACTTTAAAATTTTCAAATGAAAATCTGACACTTGCTATGTTTCAATAGACGCATACCAAATATCAAATTTTCATTACAAAAATTTTATTATTTAATTTTAGTTAATTACGCTACTTAAATCGTTAACATTCCCAGGTCGTTACACTCTCCCCCACTCAAAAATTTTCATCCTAAAAAAGGAACGAGATAGGAGAATAGAAGTAGCAGAAAGGAAAGGTAGATTCAAAATACAAAATACAATAATTAATCCAAAACCATATAAATTTCATTAGTTTTTGTTAAATTGATTAATGTTCAACAAATTTGGTTTCAATCCATTTTGTTCAATTAATAAATATTTAGTATTCACATTTGGTTGATTTCAATTCAAGGTATTTTCATTCAATTGATTTGCTTTCAATTTATTAACATTTGTTACAAAATTTTCTTTCAAAACAAATTTTATTTTATTTAACTCATTTATTTAATTCATTTGACTTTACTTAAGTTAATTCCACTTCATAATTCAATTTCAACTATTCTTTGTAATTTACCTTTGTATCGCAAACAGTTTTTAAAATATAAATTTATTTATTACCTGTTTAGTTTCTTAAATTCATATTTATTCAATTAAATAGCATTCTCTTATTATTCTTCAATTTATTTCACTTAACAAATCCTGTAACATATATTAAGTGTATAAACTTTTATTATAACTACCCACATTTTATTTATAAATTCCCTTAACAAAATTTCATTTTGGACATTCTATTACTTACATTTATATTATATATTATTCAATTACATATTCTTATTACATTCAAACTTTTCCCTGTTAAGTTTTATTAATGTTCCTGAGTGTAATTAAGTATTATACAAATTTACCTTTTATTTACAACATTTCTATTAAGCAAAATTTAGTTTGAAAAATTTATTACTTAAGTTTTATCTTGTATAACCTTCAATTGGATATTCACATTAACATTTTAACTTTTTGAATATTTCAGGTAAGTTATATATGTTTTAGAATGCAATTGAGTATTATACAAATTAAATTTTCCCTAGTTCAACTACTCAAGTTGTTTCAATTCCATTTCTTATTTTAAACATTCCAATTATTCAAAAAATTTGCTTCGTTTCAATATTTGAAAACCATCACTTAACACAAAATTTAAGAATTAAATTCCCAGTTTCACTTCAAACTATTTTGAAATAAATACATACATATACATACATACATATATATATATATATATTATACATCAAGTCGTACTTAAGAAATTCAAATCATATCCATTTCCAAAACAAAAGTGTAGCAAAGCTACTAAGTGGTCTCCCCACTTTTAGGCTCGAAAATGAATGTCAATGGTGCTGCAGTCAGCATCGAAATTATTTTCCAGCGACAAAAGAGGAGAGTACTGACTTATTTCTTTTAAAATTCTTTGGAAAAAATTTCCATTCGAAAATACTTTCAAATAATATATTTTCTTAAAACTTTGAAAACTATATTTTGAAAAGAACTGGAAATTAAATCCTCAAATCTTTAATTTAAATTCATTTCATTTCAAATAAAATTTATAAACCATGTTTTATAATTTCATCTCCTTATAACATACAACAATAGTTAAATGGTTTAAGAATGTTGCCAAAACAATAAATGATAATCTAGTATTATCATTTCTAACAACCAATTCATTTAACTATCTAATCTTAGAAAATTATACGTTTATATATATAAAATATAATCATACGTAAAAAAAATTACATTTGCCAATTTTGAAAACAATATCGTGTCAGTTTGCTCTGTTCAAGTGTTTTGGAATTCCTATCGATAGCGTTAGCTAGACGAATCGATTGAAACCCAAAATTCAAACTCAACAACTCAAATAACACAATACAAAACATTTATATATCAATGCCAAATACGTTCCCTCATAGGATGATTCAAGAATAGATTTTAGAACAAGGATAGAGATTCAAATTTAGAGGGACCCTAATCAAAGAGAATTCTAACTAAGAAGATAGGCTTGAAAGGAAGATAAGGTAATTAAATTACAAAAGAGAAAAGGTGGATTGTAATGACCTGGTATTTCGAACCGTTCAAATCTACAATCATCCACTCATGTCAGACTTGAATTGCTTAAAATAGCAGATTGTTAATTTATATTCAGCAAAACTTAGCATATATAGTAAATAAATCAATCATAGAATCACAGATACAGAGTAATATGACAATAAGCAGCGGAAATAGATAAATAGTAGTTCATGAAGCTACTATAGAACATCAGAGTTTAAAGTAAAATACAACAGATATCTCGAATACATAGAAGTTACTAATACAAATGCCAATGACAAGTCTGAACAAAACAACTGGAATAAACTGAAATAACTGGAAAGCTGAATAGATAACTCCAAGCCAATCTCCAGGCTCCAAAGGTGAGTCAAATGCTGTGACACTCAGTCTGACCCGAGCATAAAGCAAAACACAAAACACTCGAGTCAGGATTAACAATCTTATACTAGTAAATTCAACTCAAGTGAAATGTCAAGCGAAATACAAAATAACTAAAAGGATGTTTGGGATACCCATTGTAACGACCCGAATTTTTCCTTGTTCGATTTTGAATATTAAAATGGTTTAAATATTGGATTTGGGACTATAATTTAGTTAGTAAGATTTTAAAACTGAAAATTTAAGTGATTTCGGAATTTTCGAAATCATCGATTTAATCGACGTGTTAAAATAGTGATGCGGGGCACAGTCTCGGAATTCAATGAAACTAGTTGCATTAGGTCCGTAATAGTGTATTATTATTGGATTCCAAATTTTGTAGTGTTTGGAGTGATCATTTGATCGTACGAGATACAAACCCGCTGAAAATTTATATCGAAAATTAATTATAATAATTCGGTCCAAAAAGCTATCTTCTCCATACGATCGAATTAGGACTCGAAATCTTTTCCATTGCGTTCGGAATAGGGGTATAACATTATAAATGCCTCGTGGCATGCCTCGATAGGGTATCAGAATTGTAAGTTACATTTAAATGAGATATTTATAATTAAATAATATTATAATCTGTCAAAATCAAGACCTGCCTTCTAAAACACGCCACACCCTTTCTTTCAATTCAAAATCATGTTCCCCTTTTCTCTCCTTTCAGTTCAAAAAAAAATTCATACGCCTGTTTCTCCTTTCTCCCTTCAATCAGTTCGAATGAACGAAAGAAATCACATTATTTTCCTTTCTCCTCCATTAGTTCGAAATCAATTCGATTTCAAGATTAAAAAAAATGGAGACTGCCTTCCTTCTTCAAAATCGAAAACCAAAAGAAAAAAAATCGTTCGAAATAGAATCGATCGAAGCTCATTAAAATATCGATCGCGTTCATGGATCGCGTTCATTAAAATATATTTTTAATTCTAAGAAGTTAAGTTGTTTTTAAAAGGAAAATTTTATTTTGAAACTATGGAATTTTAAACTAGTTAGGATTGAATTACTTTCGGTAAGTAGATTTTCAAATATTAAGTATTTATTTTAGTAAATTCTAACTTTTAAAGTCTGCTTTGAAAATTTATTTGTTTATCTAAAAATGAGTTATTGATGTTTATAAAAGTATTTTCAATATTTTAAAAAATTACTTGAACATGTTTCAAAAATAAATTATTATTCTTTTAAATACTTATTTTATATATATATACATAGAGTTTTGAAATGATTGAAAATTTTTATTTATAAATTCTCTCGAGATTCGTAAATGAGGCTTATAAATGGATATGATTTTGAGGAGATGAATTTTATAAGGGATTTGGAGGAAATGGAATTTCAAAATGTTGATATGGGAATTTTGAAAATGAAATCTGAATTCATAAAAAAAGTTATAAATTGGTTAATGGGGTTATAAATAGGTATACTGGGTTTTGGAAATTGAAAAAAGGAATTTATTAGTGATTCCGAAGACTTATGAGGTAAGTTACGAAATATTCTCTTAAGTATTGATATTTGAAAAGATTTTGGAAAATAAGACTTATATAATTTTCCTAAGTATAGAAAATGGAAATTTGGGAATATTTCTAAGTGTTGAGATGGTTTGGAACTATCGTATTATAGATTTAAGTATTTGAAGTTGTTTTCAAATGTTGGAAGGGATTGATATATCTTATAAAGATATTTTGAAAATAAATATTTTGGAAAAATTTATAATAAGGCCTAGTGACTGCTTATGGATGTTTTATTGATAGTTAAATAACCGACTATCAATATTGGCCAATTTCGCAAATCGTTTCGAAGAGACCGGGATCAGATTTAATTATCTGAAAACCACTTCGATCCGTTTTGAACGTTACGAATGAATACCGTGAGATGGTAAGTCTTAAGTCGTGGAGGACTTAAGGTAAGTCTTAAGTCGTGGAGGACTTAAGGTAAGTCTTAAGTCGTGGAGGACTTAAGGTAAGTCTTAAGTCGTAGCATTTCTTAACTCGGAGCATTTCTTAAGTCGGCTCCTGTTAAGTCGCGAACAAAAGAGGATTAACATTTGCCCCTCGAAGTGTATGCCTAGGTCGTAGGTCATATGCTTCGATTTTCTTAACTTGCTTTTTGGTTAGGTCAGAAGCGACTTAACATAAGTCTTAGGTCGTGGACGAGTTAGCAGATGTGTTGCCCCCATATCACGGCTTACTGCGATATTCTATAGAAACTTGTATTCTTATCTTAGAGAATAATTCTTTCGATTTGAGGAAGTACTATTCTGCTTTTAATAGAATACGTTTCATATTGGAGAAATTTTTACTTTCTCTTTCATTCTGAAGGACACTTCAACGTTCCGGGATGATCACTTTCATTTGTTAAAAAGTGGATTTTCCTATGTAGTGAAGTGAACTTTCTGAAGAATTTTTTGATTTGTTTAGTGCTTCCTTGGAAGGCTTTTGGTCTCCGAAGAGAGGCAATTTCTGGTCTTCGAAGAGAAGCAATTTTTGGTCTCCGAAGAGAATCGATTTTGGTCTCCGAAGAGAAGCGATTTTGGTCTCCAAAGAGAAGCGATTTTGGTCTCCGATGAGAAGCGATTTTGGTCTCCGTAGAGAAGCGATTTTTGGTCTCCGAAGAGAAGCGATTTTGGTCTCCGTAGAGAAGCTATTTTTGGTCTCCGAAGAGAAGCGATTTTGGTCTCCGAAGAGAAGCGATTTTTGGTCTCCGAAGAGAAGCGATTTTGGTCTCCGAAGAGAAGCGATTTTGGTCTCCGAAGAGAAGCGATTTTGGTCTCCGAAGAGAAGCGATTTTTGGTCTCCGAAGAGAAGCGATTTTGGTCTCCGAAGAGAAGCGATTTTGGTCTTCGAAGAGAAGCGATTTTGGTCTCTGTAGAGAAGCAATTTTGGTCTCTGTAGAGAAGCAATTTTTGGTCTCCGAAGAGAAGCGATTTTGGTCTCTGTAGAGAAGCAATTTTTGGTCTCCGAAGAGAAGCGATTTTGGTCTCCGAAGAGAAGCGATTTTTGGTCTCCGAAGAGAAGCGATTTTGGTCTCTGTAGAGAAGCAATTTTTGGTCTCCGAAGAGAAGCGATTTTGGTCTCTGTAGAGAAGCAATTTTTGGTCTCCGAAGAGAAGCGATTTTGGTCTCTGTAGAGAAGCAATTTTGGTCTCTGTAGAGAAGCAATTTTTCATTTCAGCTCTTGTGAAGTGGGCCTCTGAAGAGGAGCATTTTACACTTCTACTCTGGTGAAATGTGCCTCCGAAGAGGGCTTGTGCCTCCGAAGAGGGCTTGTGCCTCGGAAGAGGGCTTGTGCCTCCGAAGAGGGCTTTTTATTTTATGCTTCAAGCATGGTGAAGCGTGCCTCCGAAGATGGCTTGTGCCTCCAAAGAGGGCTTGTGCCTCCGAAGAGGGCTTGTGCCTCCGAAGAGGGCTTTTCGTTGGAGTGCCAGGAAGGTTGCGTCTCAGGGGCGAGTGGATCCATGGGACGGACGCAAGCTGTCTGATCGGATGCATCACAACCAGTTAGCAAGGGTCCTGTTCCTTCTGCTTGGGAAGGCGTCCCTTTAGTGGATCTACCGGCTTTCCTGTAGAGAAGCATACCTCCTTTTGGCTGCTTCTATGTTTGCCGGCCCATCCGCGATCCTTTATCATTGTTTCCAAGCGCGTCTTCCTTTCCTTTTGCAAGTAAATTGCCCTATCCGAAGAAGTAGACTTCACCGTTGAATGACTTCACGAGACAAACGCGAGTTACCCAGTTGGATGTCTATTCATATTGACAATCTCAACCGGTTAACGAAGGCTTGCCCCAGTGAAGTTGCCAACTTTTATGTGAAGTTCTCCTTGTATAGGATTTGAATTTGGAATTTTTTGTGGCTTGAAATTCGTTTATCGAGCGACTTTTAGGACTCCTTGGCTTTGTGATGGGTGAGCCTTGCCTTAATGACCTGCAATATTAGATCGACATTTTAGCAATACACTTAGAGTATTTACACATCGAAATATAACAGGCATTTTGTAATAAGGGATACAGAATTTATAGTTTTTCATTATTGAATCACACTGATTTCTCAGCGGTTTACAATGCAAAAGTTATACATCCATCATGATTTTACAAATTTAAGGAATGCTGTTAAGTAAAAAATAGATGCAAGTGATTGTTGTTTCAGAATCTCCAAGCTGGATTTCCATTTGTGCTTGATTCATAGCTTTTGGATTTTTATGTCAGAGAAAATGAAAGATGCCCCAGCTGCAGTTTCGCCAGGTACTTAGTAGTCGTCCCAATTTCTGCTTGCTGGGTATGGACCTCCTGTGACAGCATTAATGATAAGCTGCTCGGAATCTTGCACTGCTGTGCCATTGCGAGAGCCGGATTGATGGATAGGATGTTGTTGCCCCCGAGTAGATGAGGTTGGATCAACTCCGCCTTTCTTCACATACTGTTGAAGTTTACCCTCTTTTAGCAATTTTTCAATCACACTTTTTAACTGGCGACATTGATCAGTGTCATGGCCTGGTTGATTGTGAAATTGGCAGAATTTTCCATTACGTACAGCACCTCTTTTCATTTCCGGCGGCTTAGGATACATGACAACATCTTTTGTTGCAAGAAAGATATTTTCCGATGTATCAAGTAAAGGAGTAAAATCCGAAGGATTAAAGCGGCGAGGTTTCTTTTCATTTCCCTGGCTCTTTCCTCCTTCATTTTCCCTTTTCTGACTTTCAGATTCTCTTTTATTAGATGGGACACTGTTATTATTAGCTTGGGCAACAACTACTTTTGATGTCGTAGAAAGGCTTTCAAGGCGAATGAACTCGTCGGCCTTTTTATAAAAATTTTCAAGCGAGTTCGGTTCCTTCATCTTTAGCCAAATTCCAAATTTGCTTGATTTATCAATGGCTCGCACCAAATAAGTCAGGATCATGCGTGGTTCTGCATTTTCTACTTCGGCTAGAGCTATATTGAAATGGCTTAAGAAAGATTTGATTGATTCTCCGGGCCCTTGTTCAAGGTTAGACAATGACATTATATCCTTAGCTTTTGAAGCATACAATCTGAACTGTTCTTTGAACTTTTGCGTTAAGTCGGAGAACTTATCTACAGACCGAACTGGAAGTTTTGTGAACCAAAGTAAAGCCACACCTTCCAGGTATACTGGAAAGTATCGACACTTGATCTCGTCTGACGCTCTTGCACCGGTCATATGCCAATCGTATTTGTACAGGAAATGATTAGGGTCACTCGTTCCCCTATAGGCTTGGATAGTAGGAGGTACAAATTTCCTTGGAAATTCAGCTTTTAAGATCTTTTCAGTAAACGGAGTTCTGCTCGGCGCGAATCCCCAGTCAGCCTCATCCTCTTCCCTCCGCATGCTCTCTTTCATGTTGCGGCCAACCATTTCGAACAAGTACTCTTTATTATTCAAAGACACTTCCGGGCAAGCATCAGTTCTTCCCTCGGAAGTTTGCCCGGGCATATGTTCACGACAAGTTGGTTGCGGCATGGAACCCTCAGCTTGGAAAGGTGGCATTTCGGGAAGGGTTGTTTGATGGTTTTCTGGCTGACGATTTGCCCCGAGCAGAGCGGTTATTCTATCCATCATCAAAGCGTTTTGAGTTTCAATTTGTTGGTATAATCCAGAAACTGCGTCATCCAATTCAGCCCTGGTGACTCCAACAGTAGGAGTTGCTTGGTCTGTTGTTGGGGAAGCGGAAGTCCCTTCATGAGCATTTTTGGATCTGATAGGTCTACCTCTTCTTCCAGGAGCCATTATTTCGGATCAACTTCTGGTTTTCAAGAGAGGTTCTTTTTATGAATCTTTGCGAAGCAACGGTGGATGATTGCCTGAGTTCAATTCTCAGTGAAAGCACCAAAATGTTAACGCTAAAAAGTGAACGCTAACACCCGGTGTGTGTAATAGAATCGTGAAAGCACCACCCGCGTGACGGGAACAGAATTTAAGCAGTAAAATGGCAGAAAAGCAGTAAAAGACAGCAATTTATAGTGGTTCGGCTTGAGATTTGGCCTACGTCCACTTTGAATCTCTTTATTACTGAATTTGGTTACAAATCGATACAAATCTCTTATCAAAACAGTACAATTTGATCACAAGAAACACTCTTGACTACTAGCTCAATCTTCGTCGATGAAACTCGATGAATCCATGTTGGATGTAAGGAATTTCTCTTGAAGGTTGTTGTAGCGTCTTGAATGTTTGAAGATCTTTGATTGCTGAATGAGTGGAGACTTCGACAGAGTAACGTCGCTTGAAGAAATGAATGGCCAAAAGTCCCTTTCATGTTGAAGGTAGTGGGGCATTTATAGGAGCTGAACTCTGGATTGGAAACTTAAGGTAAGTCTTAAGTCGTGGAGGACTTAAGGTAAGTCTTAAGTCGTGGAGGACTTAAGGTAAGTCTTAAGTCGTGGAGGTCTTAAGGTAAGTCTTAAGTCGTGGAGAACTTAAGGTAAGTCTTAAGTCGTGGAGGACTTAAGGTAAGTCTTAAGTCGTGGAGTACTTAAGGTAAGTCTTAAGTCAGAGCATTTCTTAACTCGGAGCATTTCTTAACTCGGAGCATTTCTTAAGTCGGCTCCTGTTAAGTCGCGAACAAAAGAGGATTAACAACGGTGATTCGGTTTGTCCAGACCCATGACAACTTGTATGGATGAATGCTATCAGAACATCATCATTGGAGGACGATGAGCATTCTAAGTGGAATTGTTCTTGAAAGGTAGTCATTAGCCTCAAGCCTCATAAACCGGGAATGACTAAAACAGGGCAGATGCAGCAAGGTTAAGTGGGTCACATCCAATTAGGGTATGTTACCACTTTTCTAGATATTCTCGGATATATATATATAAACTATGGATATGGTTGTGCATGAAAAAGGGTGCGCTCATTTTTAAGGGTGGGAACACCCAGGGTGCTAACATATTTGGTTTATCCAAGTTAGGGATAGGCCGGTCTTGTGTAGCAAGGGATCCCGGCGAGGTCCTCGATACATTTTTCTAGAGGTTGAAAATTTTTATTTATAAATTCTCTCGAGATTCGTAAATGAGGCTTATAAATGGATATTATTTTGAGGAGAGGAATTTTATAAGGGATTTGGAGGAAATGGAATTTCAAAATGTTGAATATGGGAATTTTGAAAATGAAATCTTAATTCATAAAAGAAGTTATAAATTGTTGAATGGGGTTATAAATAGGATTACTGAGTTTTGGAAATTGAAAAAAAGGAATTTATTAGTGATTTCGATGACTTATGAGATAAGTTTGAAATATTCTCATAAGTATTGATATTTGAAAAGATTTTGGAAAGTAAGACATATAATATTTTCCTAAGTATAGAAAATGGAAATTTGGGAATATTTCTATATGTTGAGATGGTTTGGAATATCCTGTTACAGATTTAAGTATTTAAAGTTGTTTTCAAATGTTGGAAGGGATTGATATATCTTATAAAGATATTTTGAAAATAAATATTTTGGAAAAATTTATAATAATGCATAGTGACTGCTTATGGATGTTTTATTGATAGTTAAATTACCAACTATTAATATTGGCCAATTTCGTTAATCGTTTCGAAGAGACCGAGATCAGATTTAATTATCCGAAAATCACTTCGATCTGGTTTAAACGTTATGATTGAATACCGTGAAGATGATGAAGATGGTGATTCGGTTTGTCCAGACCAAGGACAACTTGTATGGACGAATGCTATAAGAACATCGTCATTGGAGGACGATGAGCATTCTAAGTGGAATTGTTCTAGAAACTTAATCGTTAGCCTCAAGCCTCATCAACCGAGAATAACTAAAACAGGGGAGATGCAGCAAGGCTAAGTGGGTCACACCCAATTAGGGTATGTTATCACTTTTCTAGATATCCTCGGAAATATATATAAACTATGGATATGGTTGTGCATGAAAAAGGGAGCGCTCAATTTTTAAGGGTGGGAACACCCGGGGTGATAACATATTCGGTCTATCCAGGTTAGGGGTAGGCCGGTCTTGTGTAGCAGGGGATCCCAACGAGGTCCTCGGTACATTTTTCTAGAGGTGTACTACGATGGGCGGTTCCCCAGTGGCCCAGTCGTTGTATGGGATCCATTCTATAATACGAGCCTTTACGGTTTTGTTTGTAGAGGCTAGTATGCTGGAATTTAATTAATGTAACAATTTCGGCTATTTGAATAAGTATTTGTACTTAGGCACTATTATAAAATCACAGGATTTTTCTATAAAATGTTCTGGTTATCGTAAGGGAAAAAATCCGTCGTGTTTATATGTGACGCGGTCTTATGAGATACCTTTGTTTTTCAAAGGATTTGATAACGTTAATAATTCAAATTGAGTGTGTTTTCTCACGCTGGTTTTCCAGACTGACTCGGGTGTTATTTTATTATAATGCTCGGGTCAGATCGAGTATTACAGATTCATGATAGGATGCTATGGAGCTTAGGAGACGAGCTGAATGACAGAGACGTATCTCCGTACTTAGTTTATATTTCCGCTATATGTGGACAAGTTACCATAACTGTCCAGATTGATGTATGGATTGTTGTATTCTAATGATTGTAAGTATATAAACTATTACAAATTCTTTTGTATAAAAATCTGTTATTATATATTATATTTTGTTCTGCTGTAATTTTGAGATTTTGTGTTGTTGTTTATTTTTTTTCTATCTCTTTCTTCTTCTTTACCCTAGTTACTCGCTCTTTTGTACAATTAGGGGTGAACAAGGATGAATTATTATCAATTCAAAGAGTATGGAACTACGGGTCACTACATTTGGTATCAGAGCTGAAGGTTAAGCGAGAACCTTGGCTCTGGTGGGGATTACTCATTAGAGATAGGGTTAGTAATACCCAATGGGTTTGAGCATCTTGATAGATATGAGCGCGTATTTGTTAGTGGATATAAATTATTTTATATTATGTTGACTTATCAGTTGAGTGGCATATAAATTTTGTTCAAGTAGTGGGACGCCACTAAATCGATAGGAGTTTCTAAACACTTGAACACGGTAAACCGACACAGCATGGTTTTTAAGCGGGTAAATGAAATAATTTTACCCAAACTATATTTTGATATAAAAGAGAATAATTTTCTAAAAATTATTATAGTGGTGTGTTTGGTTGTTATTATATAATCAAAATAAGATTATAAAATTGGAAATGGTTATATATAACCAAAGGGAGATTGTATAAGTATGAATTATACAAATGAGTTAAAAAAACTAAAAATGGATTCAAATCAGAATTTGGAAAAAAATTAAATCCCGTAGATTTTTAGAAGTATTTTCTGAAGTGTTTGAAGATAAATAATAGTATTATCATTTTGGAGGTATTTTTGAATAGGAAAAGGGTTTTTAATGGATTTTGGAAGTGATATAACACTGAACTCGCTACAATCGCTGGAAAATAATTCTGATGATGATCGTGACATCATCGGTGGTCATTTTCGAGTTTCTAGGTGATGGATTGCTACTGTAGTAAATTAATACGGAGATTTTTCGGTGAAAACAAGTGTTGTTTTGAAAATTCTGAGGGAATTATTTTGGATAAAAAATCAGGTTGATTTTGAAATTCGAAGGAAGTGGTTTGTTAAACCAAAAAGAGTATATATGTATATATTTGATTTCAAAGTGATTTGAAATATATACCGGGTGTTTGAATTCTGGAATTTTAATATAAATGTTGGGAAAACCTCGGAAATAAGTTATGAACTTATAAAGTGAGGATGATTTCAATAAGAAATGAAAGTATGGAATTTGAGTTTTGGAAAAAAATAAATTTTAACTTAAGTAAGTTAAAATAAATTGTGTGAATTGGTTTTAACTTAAGGAAAGTTAAATAAATTTATTGGGAATTGATACAATAATAAATTCGAATGGTGAAATTGCTATATAAATATAAGTAAGGAAGTGGAAAATTTTGAAATTGGAACTGAATTCTTACTTGATTTAAATTGAATGGATTAAAAATAAAATTGTTTGGAGTGAAATTAGTTTAAGTATAAATAACTCGAATTTGGTTTTGAAATGTTGGTTAAAAGGAATTGAAATTTAAATAAAAAGCGAATTGGATTTGAACCATATTGAATTGAATTAAATATGTAAATGTGAATTATAAAGTGACTATATAACTATAAGTTATAAAATTTTAATTGGATTAGAAATAATATTGAATTGAAGTAAATATAAATTTTGAGTTGTGAAATAATTATATATAACCATAAGTTATAAATTTTGAATGAAATAAAATTCAAGTGATGAATTGGAATTGTGAATAATAAATTTGAATAGCTTATAAAATTTGAAATTAATGGGTTAAAAATACATTTAGGCTATAAATAGATGTATAATCTTGGGTTAAAAATAAAATGTGAATATACTTGAGTGTAAATTGATGGAAATGAGAGAGATAAGTTGTGTAACTTATAAAATTGAAAATGGAAGAGAACAACCAAAAATAAAAATGGTTTGATATTTTCGTGAAGAAATAAAAATCCAAACTTGAATTATAAGAGGAGTTTGAGCTCTAGTAAAATTAAATGAAGTCATGTTTGAAATAAAAATCAGACATTGAATTGTAAATGGAAGTGAACTAATTAGACAATTAATTAGTTAATTGAATATAGAAATGGATATTAACTTGGTTGAATAAAATTGGATTGTGGATTAAAAGTAGATATTGGAATTGGAACTCGATTTATTAATTAAATTCGACTTAAATGGAAGCGAATTAAATATATTCTGAAATGTTGTGGAATTAAATAAAATGAAATTGGATTGCAATAGTAAAGACTTGAGTATAAATAAATTCAATTTAAGTATAAACAAATTAAATATGGCCTTGGATATTGTTTAAAATGAATTCGAGCTTGAAGTTAAGTTTGAAGTGGACTGGGTGAATGAACTAATTAAATAAATTAGTAAATGGAATGGAATTGATTAAATAAGAATCAATCTAAAATTGAAATGGAATAAAATTTAATATAAATTGATTTGGAATCAATTTAAAATAGCTATAAACTAGAATGGTTATTTTATTAAATGAATATCACCGAATTTGCATAGAAAATTTTAGATTGACGCAAATGGAAGTAAATAAAAATTCTATGAATAAATATAAAGTGAATAAATTGATTTTTAAATCAATTGGGGATGGATATGTGTTTGTTTGGTATAAATATGAATTGAATGCAATAAATTTGGTTGTAAATCATTCCGAATTGAATGAAATGGTATATGGATCGATTGAAAGTAATTAAATTGGCGTTGGGACCTTATAATTGCTTATGATTATGTGTTAGAATGCATTGTTTATGAAATCTACGTGTTTTAACCATTTAAATGAATGAAATGTTTTTAAATTTCATGTTTTGGTACTTACGTGTTTAAATTGAGTAAGTACGGGTATATAGAGTTGTTTGCTTGATTTTTAGTCGCAGAAACTGGAAATAAAATAATCCGCTTGCTTAAAATGCTAAAATAAGGTATGTTTTCGGATTAAATACCGCAAAATATAAATATTGATATATATATATATTTCCGATCGTGTGGGTCGATGTATATGTTTTTATCTCTCTTGTCATATTGCAAAAGGTCCTCCATACAAAGGAGACTCTGCCAAAAATTTTCGGAAATTTAGGGTGTTAAAAAAAAATTTGTTGACGACAATTTGATTTCGAATTGTAATTGGAATAAAAGATTTTGGAATTAGAATTGAAAACTGATTGTTTTGGTTGAAACTAAAAGATTAGAAAAGTGAAATATCGAACTTTCACTAAATGGGTCTTGTTAAGTTGATGGGTTTGGAGCATTTTTCCTACCTTAGCAATTTCGGGACGAAATTCTTTTAAAGGGGGAGGAATGTAATGACCCGGATTTTTCGTTGTTCGATTTTGAATATTAAAATGGTTTAAATATTGGAGTTGGGATTATAATTTAGTTAGTAAGATTTTAAAATTGAAAATTTATGCGATACGGAATTTTCGAAATCATCGATTTAATCAACGTGTTAAAATAGCGATCTAGGGCACAGTCTCGGAATTCGATGAAACCAGTTCCATTGGGTCCGTAATAGTGTATTATTATTGAATTCCAAATTTCATAGTGTTTGGAGTTATCATTTGATCGTACGAGATACAAACACGCTGAAAATTTATATTGAAAATTCAATATAATAATTGGGTCCAAAAAGCCATCTTCTCCATACGAACGAATTAGGACTCGAAACCTTTTCCACTACATTTGGACTAGAGGTATAACATTATAAACGCCTAGCGGCACGCCTTGATAGGGTATCAGAATTGTAATTTAAATTTAAATCAGATATTTATAATTAAATAATATTATAATCTATCAAAATCAAGACCTACCTTCTAAAACACGCCACACCCTTTCTTTCAATTCAAAATCACGTCACCCTTTTTCCTTCTTTCAGTTCAAAAAAAATTCATATGCTTGTTTCTCTTTTCTCCCTTCAATCAATTCGAATGAACGAAAGAAATCACGTTATTTTCCTTTCTCCTCCATCAGCTCGAAATCAATTCGATTTCAAGATTAAGAAAAATGGAGTCTGCCTTCCTTCAAAATCGAAAACTAGAAAAAAAATCGTTCGAAATAGAATCGATTGAAGCTCATTAAAATATCGATCGCGTTCATGGGTCGTGATGTCAGGAGGTGAGGCGCGGCGAAGAGGGAAACTAGGGTCGAACTGCATCGACGTTCGTGAGTAACCGCGATGGCTTAAGGGCATCGTGCAAATACTAATGCAAGGTGGGCGAGAGAAGGGTCGGGGCTGTGGCGATTTCGACTATCGTGAGTTGCGATGGTCTTGGGTGCGCACGAGTAGAGGTTGGGAGGTCGTGTGAACGGTAGTGGTGTGTGGAGTCGGAGGCCGGGGTGTTTGATGTTGTTGTCGCGATATGGAAGAGATGGATGCAAGGATGGGCGAAGCTTGGGAGGTGTACGACGACGCTAGGTATTGATCGATCGTGTCTTAGGTGATTTTTGCCTGGGTAGTTCATCGCGATGGGGAAGGGAGGCGTGCGGCCCAGATTCCTAAAGGGTAATTAAGGTAAATAAAATCTATCCTGTAACTAATTTGATTTTATAGTTGATTGTTCTAAATTATAATTCAAAAAATTTGTGATAAACTAATACATTTAATAACTTATTCATACGAGGTATAAAAATCATGGAAATAAGACGAGTTTGTATTCGTAGATGAGAGATATACAAGCTAAAATTTAAAATCTGGATGTTGGCCAATTTAAAAATCAAAGGTGAGTAAATCTCACTCTTTTTGGATTAATAAAATTTATTTTAGATAGTTAAAATAAATTATTGGATGTTTGGATGAATTGATATTTTATTATCAGTTGAATGTTATATTATTATATATAGTAGTATATATATTAGTAGTTGGAGTGATATTCCCGCACATTATAGCGGGTGAGACCCTATGCGCCCCGCATAATAGCGTATGACCCTATATACCGCGATATCCCCTTCGAAGTGGGATTGGTATTTTTTTATGTTGTATTAACATCTGTGGATGCAGGAAAACAGGTTGAAGGGACCAACTGGATTTCTCAAAATGTTGAATTTAATTTCATATATGGTGATATATGGATTGTGTAGAATAATCTATTATAGATTATTGTAGTGAGTGGAATTATTGGATGCTATTGTAGCACTGGCCTGAATTTTGATATTTTAAATACCATAAATATATTGTTAAAATTAAAGGAATTAAAGGGAATTTTTGATATAAAAATATTTATATTGGAATTGAGATTATTTTAAAGAAATTGAGTTAGAAAAATATATTTGATTTTTGGTTATACTTAACTTTTGTGAATTATTAAATGGAGATTTTAAAAATGAATTATATAAGAGAATTTATAAATGATATTCTGGAAATATAAAAAGGAGTTGAAGTCGATACTAAAAATATATTGGAAGTTATAAATGGGATTTATAAAGGAATGGATTTATAAAAATGGAATTTTATAAACGAGATTAGTTTTATATAAAAAAAAGTGAAACTCAAAGGAGTGATAAAATTTATAAACGATGTTTATAAATAAGGGAAATCGATAACAGATGATAGATTGGAAATATAAATTTACAGGGAGAATTTATACTAGAATATGGAAATAGGGTGAGAAAAAATAGTGGATACTATTTTTGAAAATCGAAAAATGGTTAAGGAGATCGGAATGGAAGTGATGTGACGTGATTCGAGAGGAATTTATAAAATTGAATTGGTTATTGAGGTTTTAAAAATATATTTTAATTCTAAGAAGTTAAGTTATTTTTAAAAGGAAAATTTTATTTTAAAACTATGGAATTTTAAACTAGTTAGGATTAAAATACTTCGGTAAGTAGATTTTCAAATATTAATATTTATTTCAATAAATTCTTACTTTTAAAATTTGCTTCGAAAATTTATTTTTTATCTAAAAATGAGTTATTAATGTTTATAAAAGTTTTTTCGATATTTTAAAAAATTACTTGAACATGTTTCAAAAATAAATTATTATTCTTTTAAATACTTATTATATATATACATAGAGTTTTGAAGTGATTGAAAATTTTTATTTATAAATTCTCTCGAGATTCGTAAATGAGGCTTATAAATGGATATGATTTTGAGGAGAGGAATTTTATAAGGGATTTGGAGGAAATGGAATTTCAAAATGTTGAATATGGGAATTTTGAAAATGAAATCTGAATTCATAAAAGAAGTTATAAATTGTTGAATGGGGTTATAAATAGGATTACTGAGTTTTGGAAATTGAAAAAAAGGAATTTATTAGTGATTTCGATGACTTATGAGATAAGTTATGAAATATTCTCTTAAGTATTGATATTTGAAAAGATTTTGGAAAGTAAGACATATAATATTTTCCTAAGTATAGAAAATGGAAATTTGGGAATATTTCTATATGTTGAGATGGTTTGGAATATCCTGTTACAGATTTAAGTATTTAAAGTTGTTTTCAAATGTTGGAAGGGATTGATATGTCTTATAAAGATATTTTGAAAATAATATTTTGGAAAAATTTATAATAAGACCTAGTGACTGCTTATGGATGTTTTATTGATAGTTAAATTACCAACTATCAATATTGGCCAATTTCGTTAATCGTTTCGAAGAGACCGAGATCAGATTTAATTATCCGAAAATCACTTCGATCCGGTTTGAACGTTATGATTGAATACCGTGAAGATGATGAAGATGGTGATTCGGTTTGTCCAGACCAAGGACAACTTGTATGGACGAATGCTATAAGAACATCGTCATTGGAGGACGATGAGCATTCTAAGTGGAATTGTTCTAGAAACTTAATCGTTAGCCTCAAGCCTCATCAACCGAGAATAACTAAAACAGGGGAGATGCAACAAGGCTAAGTGGGTCGCACCCAATTAGGGTATGTTATCACTTTTCTAGATATCCTCGGAAATATATATAAACTATGGATATGGTTGTGCATGAAAAAGGGAGCGCTCAATTTTTAAAGGTGGGAACACTCGGGGTGATAACATATTCGGTCTATCCAGGTTAGGGGTAGGCCGGTCTTGTGTAGCAGGGGATCCCAACGAGGTCCACGGTACATTTTTCTAGAGGTGTACTGCGATGGGCGGTTCCCTAGTGACCCAGTCATTGTATGGGATCTATTCTCCAATACGAGCCTTTACGGTTTTGTTAGTAGAGCCTAGTATGCTGGAATTTAATTAATGTAACAATTTCGGCTATTTGAATAAGTATTTGTACTTAGACACCATTATAATATCATGGGATTTTTCTACAAAATGTTTTGGTTATTGTAAGGTAAAATTCCGTCGTGTTTATGTGTGACGCGGTCTTACGAGATACCTTTGTTTTTCAAAGGATTTGATAACCTTAATAATTCAAATTAAGTGTGTTTTCTCATGCTGGTTTTCCAGACGGACTCGGGTGTTATTTTTTTATAATGCTCTGGTCAGACCGAGTATTACAGATTCATGATAGGTAGCTATGGAGCTCAGGAGACGAGCAGGATGAAAGAGATGTATCTCTGTACTTAGTTTATATTTCCGCTGTATGAGGACAAGTTACCATAACTATCTAGATAGATGTATGAATTGTTGTACTCTAATGATTGTAAGTATATAAACTATTACAAATTCTTTTGTATAAAAATCTGTTATTATATATTATATTTGTTCTACTGCGATTGTGAGATTCTTTGTTGTTGTTTGTTTTCTTCTATCTCTTTCTTCCTCTTTACCCTAGTTACTCTCTCTTTCATACAATTTGGGGTAAACAAGGGTGAATTATTATCAACTCAAAGGGTATGGAACTACGGGTCGCTACACCCATCCTTTAAGGATCCATTAAACTATCTACACACATAGTACAATACACTACATATATAATGTCTAGAGTATAGTAAACTATTAAAATAGCGTAAAGGCGTTACCCATATCCCCCTTAACATATTTTGTATAAATGTGGTAGTCCATACAGTATTGTAAACTCCACCAAACCGGTGGGCTATCAGGGAGCATTCCATAGGTAAGACACAAAACAAACTCGTAGAAGGTGCGATAAGGCATGTGACAAGGCACGTGAGGCAATTCCTACGGTAGGATTCTACCGTTTTGCAGAACCGGGCTAGTGGTAACGCGTAGCAGCTACTACTGCCCACCTCGAGTCACACTCCTAAAACCAAAGGTGCACCCAATCAAATCACAAAGTAATAGAATGGTATCGAAGAAATGTGCCTGATCAAAGGTGCGACCTCACTTGGCACAGGTATAGCTCATGTTTTAGCCACATAAGGCGGACTCGCGGGAGTCAGGGATGCGTTAATACCACATACAAGATCGTCGCCAAACCATCCTACTTCGTTCTGGAATCTCCACCACATACATAGTTGTTAAAGTGGTTTTTGGTATTGGCAGAGAGTATGACAATATCAAATCTCGGTCTCTTTAACAACCAAACGCTTATTTCACACCGTGGTCGTTTTATATTTCAAACAGTCATACTTCAAAATTAAAATATCATATTCATTTCAAATCATATCACTTTCGAAATCATATTCACTTTAAATCATATTCATTTTCAAAATCATAACCACAAAATAGTTTAAACCATCATATCAAAATATTCGCATTTAAATCCATTAAATCTAGATCATAACAGTTCCAACTTAAACAGTTTGAATATTGAAAATAGTATGTATATATATGTATATCGAAATAGTCATTAATTAAAATAGTTTATATATTAAAAATAGGTTATAGATTAAAGTAGTTTATATATTAAAATAGTTTATATATTAAAATATATATCAAAATAGTTTCAACTTAGAATTGTTTCTTCCAATTCCACAAATCAATTCATATCAACCTTGGTTACAAAAATTCAATTTAAATCAAATCTCAGTTCAACAAATTTCAATTAAAAGGTTAAAGGTTCAATTAAAATTCAAATTCTCATTAAACCATTTTTATTATATCAATTTCAAATCCAGGGTTGAACTATAAATTTAAACCACTTCAAATTCAATAGGTTTCAGAATTTAAATATTCAAACATTAACAATAACTCAATTTGATAAATTTTATTTATATTTCGAAACTCAACTTTAATTTTATTTAAATTTTGAAATATTCACTTAATCATTTCTAATAACATTTAAATAAAAGCCAAAATTACAAATTTAAATAAAATCAAAATTAAATATCTAACTTTAATTATATTTAATTCTAAAATATTCACCTAATTACTTTTAATAACATTTAAATAAAATCTCCAATTACACATTCAAATCAAACTATATATTCAATTTCAACTTATTTAAAGTTGAAAATATTCATTTAATCCCCTTTAATCAAAATCAAGTTATAAAATCATATCTTTAAAATCTCAAATACAATAAATTTCAAATCAATTTTATTTAAATACAATTCTTAAAAAAATACAATTTTAAACCAATTTCAATTTATATTCCCAACCTTAATTTATTAAAGTTATTACAAAAATCTATTCTTAAAAATAAAATTTTAAACAAATACTTAAACATATTATATATATACTAATTAAATTAAATTTTCTTAAATCAAATCTTATTATTAAATTTATTTTATATTAAATCTTAGTTTATATATTTAAAAATAATAAATTATAAGTAAAATCTTAAAATTTATATTTTTAAAACTAACTTATAAATTTAAAATTTCCAAATATATAATTTTAAAATCTAAATTTTCCACATACATAAAATAAATTTATATATTATATTTTAAAAGTCAATATTTATTAAAACCCATATATTTCATTTCAAAAACTTGGAAATCATTTATCAAAATAGACCAACGGTGTTCATATATAATTTTCTATCCTATGGTCAAATGATACAGATATTTATCATTTTAATCTGTAATTATTTAAATTTACGGGTATATTTCATTCCAACCCGCAATCCCAAAATTCAAATTCAATGAAAATCGCTTGGGTTTATCATTTCAACCCATAACGATTTTCCCCTAATCTATAAGATCGTTCGGGTATGTATCATTTCAACTCATAGGGGTTCCGAAACTAACAAGGAACTTGCAGAGTGAGAATAATAGAATAATATTATAAAATGACATACATATCAATAGCAGACATATATCATCATTAACGATTTAAATATAATATATACAACAGGTTATGATGTCATATGTCATAGGTAAACAACTGCAGGTAATGGCATATCATATTTAACAATTAAATAACTAACAATTCAAATCTAACAACATATTTCAATCGTCATTTCATGTAAATTAAATTTACTAGATATAAGAATGTTAATCGTGAGTGATTGCTCACCTTTCAAGGCTAGAGAACAACGATGGCGAAGATGGTGACACAGACATGCACACGGATACGGACATGAGCAAAGCAAATCAAAAACTGCTGAGATACCCGGACAGTGACAAACAAAACAACAAATTGGACGTCGATGAAGCAAACAAGCGAACCACTGGAATTTGATGGAAAACAAAATATATTTATATTTATATGAAATATATATATCTATATAAATTATATTTTAAATCAATATTCAATTTAAAACTCCTATTTAAAAATAAAATCTCTATATATTATATTTAAAAACCAAACTCATTTATACTTATATATATACACTAATATAAACATAAATATAAACTTACATACAGATCATATTTTAAAATCAATATTTATTATAAAAATCAATATAACTTACTTTATTATAAACTCAAACAGATCATATATAAATTTATATACAAACAACAGGTTATATATGACTTATATAAACTAATATACATAACAACAGATTATATAAAAACTTATATAACTTTATATATATATATATACAACATACTATATATAAACTTATATAACTTTTATATATAAACAGATCTTATAGTTTATATATGTCACGACCCACTTTTCCATACAGTTCGAACTGACATTTTACCACGCTTGTCTAGTCCAATTGAACAGAAAGGCGGATAGTAAGGAAAAGAAAGTAAAAAGAAGATTCAAAGAAAAAATAACAACACAGAATCTCACAGCGGAAACGAATAATCTATAATATAGAAAAAATCTTTACATAAACAGAAACTGTAATTAATATATATATATATATACAGACATCAATCAGAGTATACTAACCTATTCAGCACGGACAGTTATAACAACCTACCCTTACAATTGCTGATAAACACAACTAAATGCAACGGAATATATCATCCACGTGAGTACGACTTTGGGCCTCCAGCTCCTCTCCTGAAGCTCCACTCCTTCCAGTTAAACCTGAAAATATGCTCAGTCTGACCCGGGCATATAAAAAAATCCACGCCTGGGTCAGTCTGGTAAAACCAGCGTGAGAATTTAAATCACAAGGAATTTTATTCATTATAACTTTCAAAATCCTTTTAAAATCAAGGGTATCTCGTAAGACTACACCACACATAAACACGACGGGTTTTTCCCTTACGATAACCAAAACCTTTTATAGAAAATCCAATGATATTATAAAAGTGTCTAAGTACAAATACTTATTCAAATAGCTGAAATTGTTACATTAATTAAATTCCAGCATACTAGGCTCTGCAACCAAAACCGTAAAGGCACGTATTGGAGAATGGATTCTATACGGATGACTAGGCACTGGGGTACCACCTACCATAGTACACGTCTAGAAAAATGTACCAAGGACCACGTCAAGATCCCTTGTAACACAAGAACGGACTACCCCTAACCTGGATAGACCGAATATGCTATCACCCCGGGTGTTCCCACCCTTTCCGAGCTCCTTCCATGTATCGTAGTAATAATATCCGAGGGTATCTAGAAAGGTGATAAACATACCCTAATTGGGTGCGACCCACTTAGCCTTGCTGCATCTCCCCTACTTTTCAGTCATTCCCGGTTGATGAGGCTAGAGGCTACGATTACCTTTTAAAGGAATTTCCACTTAGAATGCCCATTGTCCTCCAATGACAACGTACTGATAGCATTCATCCATACAAGTCCGTTCTGGGTCTGAACGAAACCGGAGTCACTATTCCTACTACATCCGTTTTGGAATCATCCTCAGGATTAGTAGCAATTAGCCCTTGCACTTCACTGCTCCATCTTCGACTCCATGTTCTTATTTTCACTTCAAAAACTTATTCGTTGGATCGAAGTGGTGTTCGGATAACTTATCCGATCCCAGTCACTTCGAAACAACTTTGATATTTTCGGTAAACTCAACCTCGGTTCTTTAGGAAATAAACAGACCAATATAAGATCGGAGATTACCTCCTAACCGTTAGTGGACGAATTTCCTTATCATCGTCCTAGAAGAATGAACGGGTTTATACATACAGTATAGCACCACGAACGGTAACTGTACCCTATAATTCTTGTGTTTCTACTAGATATTTCCAAAGTTACATTTTGGGTCTAGATTTTGATAGTCGGTTATTTAACTATCAAATATACAATCATCCAATCAAAGGTTTCATTTCCCACTGAAAACATTAAGCCTTATTTAATTTAAATTTCAATAAATTTAAATTACTTAATCAAAACAACATATGCTTATCTCACTAGATAAGTATATTCACAAACCATTCATTTCAAAATATTTGAAACCCTTTTAAAATAAATATGGAAAGCACCACTGTGGTATCAACCATGGATTCACAGCTTAATGGTTATGTCTCTATCCTAGAGAAATCCAAAACTTAACTGCTGGCGCTCTCTACCTCCGATTTCGCCATGAAAGTATACCATTACTTTTCGAAAACTTTATTTAAAAATTTCCAAAAAATATACTTATAAAGTTTCAATATAAATTTTCCAAGTTCTAATTTAGTAAAGTACTCTTTTATAAAAGTTTGCTATATAATATATTATTTTTAAAACATTATTAATATTTAATAAATTTATTTTTGGAATAAATATACTTTAATACTAATTAACCCTTAAGCAATAATTAACTTTAAACAATCACTATAAATAACTTTAATTAATAACTAATATACTTTAAACAATCTAATAATTAAATAGCTTTGAAACAATAATTAATACTTTTTAAAATAATTTTAAAGGATAATAAAATAATTTCTTTAAATCATTATCAAAATATTTACCAATTAACTTTAAAATATCATTTATAAATAATAATCATCCTTAAACAATTTTGGTTCAAAAGTCAACCTCCAATTCGGAAAAGACTTATTATTTCCTATAATACTTAATCAAATTATCATTCGTTCCATAACAGGCCAGAATAACAGATACAGATATTCACATCAATCTGTTTTTTAAAAAGCAATTCAACATCACATTGCCCAATATAATTATCAGGAAAATAAATAGATGTCCGTACGAATATAATAGGAGAACAGAGTTTTATTTCTACTAGTAAATGTCCACAAACATATATATATTCAGTAATAATGGCAGAACGGTAATTTATTCCGCCAATGGGGGTCCAATTTAAATACAATTAGCGGAATGGTGTTTTCTTCCGCTAAATAGATGTCAAAACATCGTAATTAATTTAAATTAACCCATCACTATTTTTATCTGGATCAGACGGGTCATATAAATTTAAACGGCGATATTTCTTTTAAATCGGTGATTAAATTTCTATCCGTTTAAATATATAATAATTTTCAACTTATTCAAACTCGACAATAATTCATATGATGACGTAGTGTTTGTCGATACGAACCCATCGCAATGAATTTCACTTCAATCGAAATTCGAATGCATTAGTTATGATATTTTAAAAAAATTCAAAAAGTATATATTTATAATTTAACACTTTACATTTAAAAACCTTGACCGTTCTAAAATACCATAAATTATTACTAAACCAAATCAAACAACGGGCTTCATAAAAATGAAGTGCTCGACGATACAATCCTGTCGCAAAAGAGATCGTGTTAATCGAAATTCGTATCAACAAGTTATGATATTCCAAAGATTTTATCTTTTATATTTATATATATAACTAACTTATCTTTTTTTATTATTTATTAAAACTGGGCCGAAGCCCAAATCAAATACAAAGAAATAAAACCCCGTCCCCTTCTTTCTCCTTTTCTTCTCCCATTTCTTTTCTTCCTTCTTTCTTTCTCCCTGTACCCAAATGCCAAACGAAACCTCAAAATTCCAATCCCAAACTAAACTACGCGATTGACCTAGCTACCATCACCAAACCCACACCTCCATGATTCGAGACCCATTCACAATGCCACGCACCCTCGTCCCTTCCTACCTCCTCGTCCCTGGCAAACAAACAAACCGTGCACGCAAATGTACACATGTACATGCACAAATGACCGAGGCCACCATTCCCCCCATCGAACCCACCAACATATTCGCCTTTCCATGCTCGACCATCTCCACCCCCAGTTCCACCACCAACATCCCTCTGGCCAATTTCGAACCGAGCATTGCCGTGAACGACACACTCGCATCCACTAAACCTCCTCCCTCGACCACCACAAATCACTAGAGCTCGCGCCACTCGACCACAGGAACCACCACTCGCCATCGCAGTTTCTAGAGCCACTCAAACCAATACCGATTGCCTCCCCTTGCCGCAGTTCGACGAAATTCGAACCTCTCCAAACTGCCTCATTAAACCCTAAAATTGATACGCCATCTCATTCCAAAGCAAATTCCAAAAATGTGCCACGGTGGATTTCTTCCGCATGCTTCCACGCTCCACCTAGGTCAAACCGCATCACCTCCCATCGACCACATCGTCGGAAAATAATTTTTAAATAAATTTCGATCATCTCAAGATTTCTCGAGATATAGGATATTAAAAATCATGAGATCTTCACTAAAAATCCTATTTTCTCTTAACAATCCTGATTATATACATGAATCACTGTTTTAAAAATGTTGAAACTTGCCAAAAACTTGGTTACTTACTGTAAATTCAAAATTTCTCACAACATATAGCATGATTGAGCTTCAAACAATTTTTAGTGAAATCTTGGCTAAACAACAAACAACTCACTAGTTTACATCATCCACAAACTCGAATTGAAATGGGAGATGTCGATTTTTAAAAACCAGGGTATACTTGATTTTTAAATTTGTTAGCATTGATAGTATAATATAAACATCTCAGACATTCCAGATATAAATACTCACCTTAATCATTGATAAGATCCTTTCAAACCTTCTATTTAAACTTAGTTTTTGATCTGAACACTTGAAATCTTGAAAAGGACTTGTTTTGCTTTGGTTTTGATTTGAACAGAGGATGTTATCTTTTCTTTTATTTAACAATTTTGCTCTCAGAGTATTTTTACAGTGCTTTTGTTTATTTTGTTTACAGGCTTTGCAACTGAAGCCAATATGCATATATTTATACAGGTATGTGATAAGGTATACGTTCAGTCTTTTGGCTAAAGAAAAGTTTTGTTCTGTACCATGATTTTAGTGATGGATTGAAGAGGAATTTTGGTGGCTGATATGAAGTAGTGGTGGCTTTGAGTTGATATTTGTTTTGAGCTTTGAAAAGAAGTTAGAACAAATGTTTTATTCTTTACTTCTTTTGACCAGGCCATGTTTTATGTATGCATGTACTTATGTTTTCCATTTTTACTTATTTTTACCTTTTTACTTATGCTATTTACTTCTTATTTTCCTTAGCTAATTTTTCCTTTTTGTTTTAAAACACGCTTCCCTTATTTTTAAATAACGAGTAAAGTGGTTTTTAAATAAAATTTTAGTCTTCATATATATATATATATATTTCTATTAATATATATAACTCAAGGCATTACAAGCCTTGTCACTCCATTTTTAAATAAAATAACATTTATGTTTTACATTTCTTTTTATATAGGAAACAAATGTATATCTCAAAGCAAACGAAAATTTGCTATACTATCTTAATAAAATAACATTTTTACTAAAACATGATTTTGTAAAAGATTTCTTATCAAAATGATTTAAAAATGATTTTCATTTAATTTCCTCATTTCTATCATATATATATTCTCATATATATCTCTTCTCATATATCAATTTATTTGTTTATAAATACTATAATTTTCCTTTTTGAACTCATATTTATATATATATATATACATTCTCCTTAACTAATATGTATATATGTATATAGAGAAAATCCAATTTTAAACTCTCCATTTATAATACATTGTATTTTCCATAAGTCATATCATTTCTATTTATAATATATCCTTCTTATTCGCTTACATTTATTTGTTATGAATTTCTTTCCAAATTATATATATAAATTCTGTTGTTCCAAGTCATATATATATATATAATTCCAAATAAATCAATTTCTTATTTTTAAAAATAAAAACTGGAAATTCAAAATATTATCTTGATTTAAATGCTACATATTTTTACCACTTGTCATTAACATGAACTTATTTTGATTAAAAATATCGTATTATTGAATATTAAAAATTAATATTCAAAACTTAAGACGACAAAAATTCCGGGTCGTTACAATATACTTTTATATATAAAAAACAGAACTTATACATTATAAATCAATATATCAACTATATAAGCTAATTTATTTACAAACTTATAAAAGCTCTTTTTTTATATATACAGGAAAACATATCTGGCAGAACAAGGCAAGGTTGGAGGTGAGGGTTGGAGCTGTGGAAGGTCGGCTGCCTGTGTGGCCAAGGAGACAGACGTGGCAGGGTAAAGACACTACAGGGTGGAGCACGTGTTGCATGGTAGGGTGGTGCTGCGTGTTGAAGTGTTGTAGATCTTTGGTGGAAAGCGGTTGCAGCGATGCTTAAGTTATAAAATCTTATCTTTAAAATCTCAAATTTTATTTAAATACAATTCTTCAACAAATACAATTTCAAATCAATTCTGATTTATCTACCCAACCTTAATTTATTAAAGTTATTACAAAATTTATTTTTAAAATTATAATTTTAAATAAATACTTAAACATATTATACATATACTAATTAAATTAAATTTTATTAAATCAAATCTTATTATTAAATTTATTTTATATTAAACCTTAGTTTATATATATAAAAAAAATTATAAGTAAAATCTTAAAATTTATATTTTTAAAACTAACTTATAAATTTAAAATTTCCAAATGTATAATTTTAAAATCTAAATTTTCCATACATATAAAATAAATTTATATATTATATTTTAAAAATCAATATTTATTAAAACCCATATATTTCCTTTCAAAACCTTGGAAATCATTTTTCAAAATAAACCAACGGTGTCCGTATATAATTTTCTATCCTATGGTCAAGTGATACATATATTTATCATTTCAATCTGTAATTATTTAAATTTACGGGTATATATCATTTTAACCCGCAATCCCAAAATTCAAATTCAATGAAAACCGCTTGGGTTTATCATTTCAACCCATAACGATTTTCCCCTAATCTATAAGATCGTTCTGGTATGTTTCATTTCAACCCATAGGGATTCCTAAACTAACAAGGAACTTGCAGAGTGAGAACAATAGAATAATATTATAAAATGACATACATATCACTAGCAGGCATACATCATCATTAACGATTTAAATATAATATATACAACAGGTTATGGTGTCATATGTCATAGGTAAACAATTGCAAGTAGTGGCATATCATATTTAATAATTAAATAGCTAATAATTCAAATTTAACAACATATTTCAATCGTCATTTCATGTAAATTAAATTTACTAGATATAAGAATGTTAATCGTGAGTGATTGCTCACCTTTCGAGGCTAGAGAACAACGATGGCGAAGATGGTGACACGGACACACAAACAGATACGGACACGAGCAAAGAAAATCAAAAACTACTGAGATACCAGGACAACGACAAACAAAACAACAAACTGGACGTCGATGAAGCAAACAAGCGAACCACTAGAATTTGATGCAAAACAAAATATATACATATTTGTATGAAATATATATATATATATATATATCTATATAAATTATATTTTAAATCAATATTCAATTTAAAACTCCTATTTAAAAATAAAATCTCTATATATTATATTTAAAAACCAAACTCATATATACTTATATATATAAACATATATACAAACTTACATACATATTATATTTTAAAATCAATATTTATTATAAAAATCAATATAACTTACTTTATTATAAACTCAAACAGATCATATATAAATTTATATACAAACAACAGGTTATATATGACTTATATAAACTTATATACATAACAACATAGTATATACAAACTTATATAACTTTATATATATATACAACAGATTATATACAAACTTATATAACTTTTATATATATAAACAGATCTTATAGTTTATATACTTTTATATATAACAAACAGAACTTATACATTATAAATAAATATATCAACTATATAAGCTAATATATATATACAAAATTATAAAAGCTCTTTTTTTATATATACACGAAAACATATCTGGAGGGAGATCTGGCGGAACAAGGCAAGGTTGGAGGCGAGGCTTGGAGATGTGGAAGGTCGGCTGCCTGTGTGGCCAAGGAGGCTGAAGTGGTAGGGAAAATACACTACAGGGCGGAGCACGTGTTGCAAGATGGGGTGGTGTTGCGTGTTAAAGGGTGGCAGATCTCTGGTGGAAGGCGGTTGCAGCAGTGCTTAGGTGGTAGGGTGGTGGAGGGGATTGAGGGGATGGAGTGCTCGACAATGGCTGCACGGCTTTGGGAAGATGCACGGGTTGTACATGATTGGGTGTGTGGAGACGAGGTGGTCAGGTGGCGGGTCGGAGGAGGACAGCGGAGGGGAAAGTTGGGTGTGCCGAGCAGGGGAATGATGGGTTCAACGTGTGAGGCCTTGAGGTGACGATGGCTGTGCATTTCATTTTGTTTTATTTTTTTCTTTTGAAGTAACAGATAGAACAAAAGAAAAATGAGGAAGAAGGGGAAACTGAAATGATGAATAGAATATAAATTTGAAATGGTGGGAAAAGCAAAAGGTCATATAATAAATTCTTGGAATTACAAAGGTTAGTGGCCATTGGTTTCTACATGGTGGACAATGAAAAGTCATGGAAACTCAAAAGGCCCCAATACGGAACCGATACGGAAAATAGTTTTGTCAAATTCGCTGCGTACCGTGCACTAAAATGCGGAAATGAATAAACTACGGAGATCAGCACGACGAGATGAATAGAATGGTACACGGATATCAGTGATATGACTATCCTATCAAAAATCGATATTCGCTGCCAAAATGCTGCTAAACTGTCGAAAATAATATAAATGGGGCTAGAGCATTCCAAATTTGGTGAAACGAAATATGAAATCTCACTCAAAAATTGGTAAACATTTTTATTATGTAAAAAATATTCAGATTTTGAAAATATTTTATTTTCATCAATTTAACTGATTTCAAGTTAAAATTGAAAATTACACAACAAAACAAGCATATATATTTTTTGATGAAAATCTGACATTTGCTACGTTTGAATAGACGTATTACAAATATCAAATTTCCATTGCAAAAATTTAATTATTTATTTTCAAGAATTTTTTTAGTTAATTACGTTATAAAAATCGTTAAAATTTACGGGTCGTTACATGGATAGACTTATATTAATCGTGGCGATCTTAACCGGGTCAGCCGAGACGTAGAAAAGATGAGAATATCATCAACGACAATGTGGACAAACTTGTCAAGAACATCGCGGAATACACGATTCATTAAATCGACGAAGAAGGCGGGATCATTGGTTAATCCAAAGGGCATGACTAACAGTTCATAGAAACCATTCGTCCGGGAGGAAGGACAACAGGTCGAGTTCTAGGAATAAGATCGATGCGGAATTCAATTTCCCGCTTAGGAGGAAGAGAAGTGACTTCACCATAGACATCCGGAAATAGTTGGACAACAGGGATGGATGCAAGATCACTGGTTGAACATCAAACGAAAAGATAAAACTGCCTGCAGAATCCTGAGGCAATCTGCATTCGATCACAAGAGAATTACCCGGATCGTCTACTAGAAAAACGATTCGGGCATTGCAAGAGATAACTGCATCAAAACCGAGGACATAGAAATCTCCGGTGAATTGACGCCTATTGTAAAGGAGTTTCACCCCTTTACAAATCATACTATGGTTGGCGGGACCGCCAATGGGATTAGTCACACAAAAGGATGAAGTTGCCAGTTATGGTGGGAGGATGTGTTCAAATTTATTACAGAGATCAATAGAAATAGAGCTATGGGATGCTCCAGTATCAAGAAGAACACGAACAGGAAAAGACAAGAAATGAATTTTAGAACAAAGGGATAGTTCCAAAATTCAAAAGAAATTCCAAATCAAGAAGGATCCTAACAAAGAATTTCAAGCTCAAATGAAGATGATTCTATGATAAATTCTACTCATTCTAGGGTATCACTACCCTATCTCTAATGAGTTTTTACTCCATCTGCTAAGTTTTGCCTAAACCAGAGCTTTGATACCACTTGTAATGGGACCTCCCCAGCGGGGTAATGCCCATTCTAGCATACAATGGTACTTGTGTTATACTTTTGTGGCCAGCCTCTCGACTGCACCAACTCCGTGGGACATCTAGGAGTTAGAGTCATCCGTTCGCTACTAAACCCAGAAGCGAGAACCCCCTATCATGCTGTACCCGCCAAGTGCATAAGTAGAGACACATATCAGACTTGAATTGCTCAAAACAACATATTATTAATTTATATTTGGCAAAACTTAGCATATACAGTAAATAAATCAATCACAGAATCACAGACACGGAGTAATACAACAATAAGCAGCGGAAATAGATAGATAGTAGTTTATGAAGCTATTACAGAACATCAGAGTCTGAAACAAATACAACAGAAAATCTAAAGTGCATAGAAGTCACTAATACAAAAGCAACTGACAAGTCTAAACATAAAACTGGAAATAACTGAAATAACTGAAAGCTGGATAGATATAAGACAGATCTTCAAGTAAAGCTCCAAGCTCCAAAGCTGAGTCTCGAATGCTGTGACACTCAGTCTGACCCGAGCATAAAGCAAAACACAAAACACTCGAGTCAGGATTAACATTCTTATGTAAGTAAATCAACTCAAGTGAAATGTCCAAGTGAAATGCAATATAACTTAAAGGATGTTTGGGATTCCCATCCTTTAAGGATCCGTTAAACTATCTACATACATAGTACAATATGCTACATAGATAATGTCTACAGTAAAGTAAAATAATAAAATAGCGTTAAGGCATTACCCATATCCCCCTTAACACATTTTATATATTCCCGTCGTCTATACAGATACTGTAAGCTCCACCATACTGGTGGTTTACTCAAGGAGCACTCCATAGGTATGGTACAATACAAACTCATAGTGGGCGCGATAAGGCATGTGACAAGGCATGCGAGGCAATTCCAGGGTAGGATTCTACTGTTTGCACTCCCGGACTGGTGGTAATGCATAGCAGCTACTACCGCCCTCCTCGAGACACACTTCCAAATCAAAGGTGCACCTAATCAAATCACGAAGTAATAGAATGGTATCGAAGAAATGTATCCAATAGGGGAGCGACCCCACTTGGCCCGGTATAGCTCCTGTTTTAGCCACATCAAGCTCACTCGAGGGAGTCAGGGCTGCGTTCATACCTCATACAGACATCGCCAAACCATCCAACTTCGTTCATGATTCTCCACCACGTACATAGTTGTTAAAGTGGTTTTCGGTATTAGCATAGAGTATGATAATATCTGAATCCCGGTCTCTTTAACAACCAAATGCTTATTTCACATCGTGATCATTTCATTTTAAACAGTTCATATTTCATATCAAAATATCGTATTCATTTCAAAATCATATCGCTTTCAAAATCATATACACTTTCGAAATCATATTCACTTTTGAAATCATATTCACTTCCAAATCATAACCACAAATAGATTAAACCATCATATCAAAATTTTTGCATTTAAAATCCATTAAATCTAAATCATGACAGTTCTATCTTAAACAATTTAAATATTGAAAATAGTTTATATATGTTGAAATAGTTATAAATCAAAAATAGTTTATAGATTAAAATTGTTTATATATTGAAATAGTTTATAGATTAAAATAGTTTATATATATGAATATAGTTTATATAATAAAAATAGTTCATATCAAAAATAGTTTCAAATTAGAATTGTTTCTTCCACTTCCACAAATCAATTCAAATCAACTTTAGTTACAAAATTCAATTTAAATTAATCTTAGTTCGACAATTTTTAATTCACATTAAAACCATTTTTCAAAATATATCGATTTCAAATCTAGGTTTGAACTACAAATTTAAACCACCTCCAATTCAACAGGTTTCAAAGTTTAATTATTCAAACAATTTATAATAACTCAATTATATAAATTTCATTTATATTTTAAAATTCAACTTTAATTTTAAATTTTTTTAATAACCATTTAAATAAAATCCCAGATTATAAATTTAAATCAAAATTAAATATTCAAATTCAATTTCATTTAAATTTAAAAATATTCATTTAATCCTCTTTAATCAAAATCAAGTTATCAAGTTATAAAAACATATCTTTAAAATCTCAAAATCAATAAGTTCCAAATCAATCCTTATTTAAATTCAATTATTAACCAATTTAAAAATCAAGTCAACTTTAATTTACTTTCTAACCTCTATTTATTTAAGTTATTACAAAATCTATTTTTAAAATATTAATATAAATTTAAATAAATACTTAAACATATTATATACTAATTAAATTAAATTTTATTATATTGAATTTTATTAAATTAAATCTTATTATTAATTCATTTATATTAATCTTATTCTATATATTTAAAAATAATAAAATTATAAGTAAAACATTAAAATTTACATTTTCAAATCTTAACTTATAAATTTTAAAATTTCCAAATATATAATTTAAAATCTTAATTTTTCACAAATATTAAAATAAAATAAAATCTTTATATTATATAAAAATCAAAATACATATATTTCTTCTCAAAATTTTGGAAATCATTTAAAATAGACCAACGGTGTCCGTATATAATTTTCTATCCTATGGTCAAGTGATATAGATATTTATCATTTCAATCCGCAATAATTTAAATTTACGGGTATATATCATTTCAACATCAATAAAATTGCTTGGGTTTATCATTTCAACCCATAAAGATTTTCTCCTAGTCCATAAAATCATTCGGGTATGTATCATTTCAACCCATAGGGAATTCCTAAACTACATGGAACTTGCAGTGTGAGAACAATAAAATAAAATAGCATAACATCTCAAATACAAGCATTAATAGGTGGGTGATGATTTGTTCGGCTTCAAGGAAGGTGGAGGGGATGCGAGTTGTAGGTGGTTCAGAGGGAGAGGCAATTAGGGTGGAGGAGTGGCAGCACAAGAACAGGTGCGGATGAAGTCACGGGTAGGTTCACACATACATCCAGCTAAGTTTCAAAAAAAGTAGGAGAAGCATGGTTCGACGGTGGAAACATGGTGATGTGGTATGGAGAAGAGGACGCAATGCTATAGGCATGAATATAATATTTAGTTATATAGTTTATCAATTATTTTTAGCAAAGAGAAAGGGGAAGTCATGAGAATGAAAGCAGGGAACTAGAAATGGAAACGAACAAGCGGATTATAAATTGAAACTAGGGAATAGTAAAAGTTAGAAATAAATTCTGGGAATATAAAAAGGCTAGTGCCTATTGGATTACATGGTGGATAAATGAATAGCCAATGGGAAACCAAAAATGTTAAAACGGGTACCGATACGGCTAATCGTTTCGTAGATTTCGCCGTGCACCGGACGCTGAAATACACAAATAAATATACTACGGAGATCGGCACGATGAGATGGATAGAATGGTACATAGAACGATATGATCATCCCATCAAATGTCGATATTCGCTGCCAAAATGATGCTAAAACGCCTAAAATAATATAAACGGAGCTAGAGCAGTCCAAATTTGGTGAAACAAAATACGACGTCTTTCTCAAAAAATGGTTTACATTTTTATTATATAAAAATATTTAGATTTCGAAAATATTTTATTTCCGTCAAATATTAACTGATTTTAAATTGAAATTGAAAATTTCACAACAGAACTAACTTTCAAATTTTCAAATGAAAATCTGCCACTTACTATATTTCAATAGACACATACCAAATATCAAATTTTCATGACAAAACTTTTATTATTTAATTTTGGTTAATTACGCTATTTAAATCGTTAAAATTCCTGGGTCGTTACAGAATGTGTTTGTTATCCATAGCGGGAATTGAAATATTTGTCGATAACTAAAATTCCTTTGAAATTTATGGTTATTTATGTAATTTGTTGAATAATTAAAAAAAAATTAATTTAATATTGCAATTATTTAAATAGTTGAATTTTGGATTTAATATGAATGGAAATGATGTTGAAAGTTGATTTAAATTTTATTTAAACAAGAATGAAGGTTGTTAACATTTAAAATTGGATTTAAAAGTGAATAATTAGAAATTGGAAATTTCATATTTTAATTAGCAAGTAAAAATAGCCATTTTGGCCAATATCTTGGATTTTGATGAAACTAGTTTCATCGGATCCGTAACAGTGAAGTATTATAGGATTTCAAGTTTCGTAGCGATCGGACTTATCGTTTGATCGTGCGAGCTCGAAACGCGTAGAAATCAATTAATGGAATTTAAATGAATATAATTTGATTTTAAAAGCTAACTTCCATATACAATGGAATTAGGGTTTGAAACTAGTTCCATTAAATTTAAAAATATTGAAAACCTATATTTCGATATATTAGATGACCCATTTTCGTTTAGGAAACGAAACGGGCTTTTCGGGTCGTTGTTATCGTTTCGACCCAATTCGATCTGTCCATTCGTTCTTATCCATCTCTGCCAATATATAGGCTGTTATAAACCCTAGAAGCCTTTTATTTTCTATTGTCTATACGTACAATTCTATTTCTCATCTGTTCCTCTTTCTCAATGGTAGAAACCCCTAATTTCCCAATTTCAAATCAAACTTCAAAATCCAAACTCCTCAAACCATATCAAATTATATATCGTTGAAAAGCTCTCGATGAATGTAATCTAGATCTGAGATTCATTTTTCAATTGGAGGTTCGGTTTGGCCAGAAATCAGTAGTTTAGTTTCGACCGTTCATTTAGGTTTTCGATTTCAACGGTGGATCGTCGATTTTACGACAATCGGAAGGTGCAGGCCTGTAGAGGAGAAGAAGCAGTCATCATCCATGGTCTCTGTTTGTCGTGGTTTGGCCGGAGTTCGCCAGAAATAGCACTCAAAGGTGGCGGTGGTGGGCTGATGATGGTGGCGTCGCAGTGGTCGTGGGCTGCATGGATGGGGGTGGCTCAGTGAAGGGAAGTCACGGGTGAAGCCTGATCTGGGTCACGGCGTGTGGGTGAGCGGCGATTTGGAAGGGATGATCAACGGCTGATGGGTAGGTTTCGAACGCATTTGTTTGTCGGGTTAGAAGAGAGGTTAGGTAGTTACCATATTGCCCTTCATTTGTTTTTAATTTTAATTTAAATTTCAATTTTAAACGTTCTAACACGAATAACTTTTTCATACGAGCTCAGATTTAAATGTGGTTTCTTCCATTGGGATTGTATCGAAATTTCGGACAACATGGGTCTAGTTTGGATGGATTTGGAGAATGTTCAAATTTTGGGTTTTATTTGGATTTTAAATCGACTTAAAATCAAAGATGCGTGATTTAACCCACTCACGAAATACTAAACCTTCTTATGTTAGTTGAATTAAATTTATGATGTGATAGGAATATTATTAATTGTTGTTTGGTAATTTAATTTGACATTTTAATTGAAATTGAATTTTAATGAATTAATTTGTCATTTAAATTAATATGAAATTTAAATTGTTAGTTAAATACCTGATATTAATAACCTGTTAATTGTTGTGATTTATTGACTGATTTGGATGTTGATTGTGATGGATGTTATTAGTCGACATTTTTGGGTGATGGATGTTATGTTTATTATATATGTTGTTATCACATAGCAAGTTCCCTTAGTTTGTTGTTAGGAAAATCATTATAGGTTGAAATGATATATACCCGAATGATTTTATAGATTAGGGAAAATCGTTACGGGTTGAAATGATACAAACTCGAGCGATTTTCTTTAGGCCTGTCAACGGATACTTTCGGATGCGGATAGAGCCATATCCACATCCGCATCCGAAATGATTTTCGAATATCGTATATCCGCATCTGCGGATACGGATGGATATCGGATAATTATCTTATCCGCTAACGACCGATAAATCAAGAAATATAAATATAAATTTTAAGTTTAACATACATTTTTTTCCAATCCAATTGATCATAAAAGTGTTAAATATAAACAAATATGGCGATAATAAATAGTTTTGAGCGGTTAATAAGCATTAAATGTATATAATATAAACTATTAACTTGATAAAACAACAAATAAATATCTTTCATTATACTAAAATACACACAATTTGTACTATAATATTGACAAAGGCCGAACGGATAATTTTCAAATGTGAATGTCTTCATATCCATATCCGCATCCGTTTTTTCAGATATCGAATATTATGCACTTTTCGGATTCGGATACGGACGGATTTTGGATTTTTCGGGTATCCATTGACAACCCTAATTTTATTGATTTGGGATTTTTGATTCGGGATACGGGTTGAAATGATATACCCGGGAAATTTCACTATTTTGGGTTGAAATGATACATACCCTATCACTTGACCATATGGTAGAAAATTATATACGGGCACCGTTGGTCGGTTCATAATATTTCGTAAATATTTTAATATAGCATTCCAGAGTCTTTTTAACTTTCTAAAAAATCATTTTGAAAACAATTCAAATCATCCTTTGAATTTCCAAAACAAAACCCAAATTTTCCAAACAACTTCCATTTAAAACAACTTGGCAGCAATTTCTCTTTTGGAAACCCGAAAATGAATTCTAATGATGTGGCCATCATCATCAGGATTATTTTCCAGCGACCGAAAAGAGTTTAGAGCTTTTCATTCCTTCAAAACATTTTCCCAAAATCTTTTGAAATTCATTTTCAAATCAAAAATGATTTAACTTTCCAAATCTCCAAAATTTTCAAATTTTTTCAAAAACCTTTCCAAAAACTTCTCTGGAATTCTACTTCCAATTATAAGTCACATTTATAATTTATAGTCTTAAATTTCATTTGTGTATGGATTTATTTCTTAACTTTGGAGTTACGATTTCAATTTCTTATCCAGTTTCATATAATGATAACATTTCAACATTATCACTTTTCTAACATCCATGCAACCATATACTGTAATAATTTATAGAAAACCATTTCTTTTATATACAAAAAAATAGTTTTGGGTAAAATTATCTCATTTACCCTATTTAAAACAATACTGTGCCGAATTGTTCTATTCGAGTGTTTAGAGATCCCTATCAATGATCGTTAATTACTCGTATTGACCAGAATCCATATACCACTCAACAAATCAATCATCACAATATAAAACAATTTTTATATTCACTAACAAATACGCGCTCATATCTATTATTACACTCAAACTCATTCTAGAGTACTGCTGACTCTATCTCTAATGAGTAACACCCAACAGAGCAGGGTTGTCGCTTAACCATATCCTCCGATACCACTTGTCACATCCTGAAATTTTCGACTTTCGAAAATTCGACATCGATACTCACTTTATCGACTGCCGAGAAATCGAGTGCCGGAAACTCCAATAGTGAGGGTTTTAGAAAGAAGAAAAAGTAGAAGAAGAAGAAGATAGAAGAAGAAAGAAGAACAACATCAGAACATCAGAAAACAATATCAGAATCTTACACATCGCAGCGGAACAATATACAATAGATAATTACTAGTCTTTTAAAACAAAGAACTATATCAGTTATACATACATCAATCAGAGTCAATATACGACTCAATACAAGACAACACATCAATGGACAGTTATATAACTTGTCCTCATACATAATACACAGCGGAATAAATACTATCAGATATAAATACTACGTCTCGTCCTCCAGCTTATCTCCAAAGCTCCAGAATATCCAGACTATCCTGATAACATAACTCTAGGCTGCCCGTGTGGAAAATTTGTGGGCACCCAGAGTTTAGAAGGGAAACAATAAACTCCGAGTCAGTCATGGTGACTGGTGTGAGATCGTAAAACAGTTATTCTTTAAAATAAACAACAGGATAATTTTAAAGTCAATTCGAAATGCTTTTGGAAAATGAAACTACCATAAGACCTCCCGCCACACACACAATGCAAACGCAGACTTGGAGGAGATTTCTTCTTATGATAGTCAAAGATGCTTACTACGCAAAAATCAAATTCTTTTTGATATTATTATTAGTGCATAGTGTGTAAAAACATTTCGAAAGTAGAATATAAATCTTAGCCAGCATAGGTACCATTATAGTATGCTTGCTATAGCTACCATATTAAATGGAAGGTTCTACAACTAAAACCGTACAAGGCTCGTATTGTTTCTTTGGATTTCCAACAAATAGTCAGGCTAAGGAACTTCCTATCCACGATGGGTACGTCCCTGGAATAGACGACCCGAGAACCTAACCGGATCTCTGCCAACACAAGGCCGGGTTACCTCTGCAAAAATAGGTAACTACTGACACGCGTATGCCATCCCCCGATCGTCACCGATCTTCCCGAGGATCCCCGATTCCAACAAACCACATAGAAAAAATAATGCAGTAACCACAGAGGTTAAGTATCTGGGCTCCATACCATGATACCACCTTTATCCAGAAGGAATGACATACACTAATGGGCGCTACTCACTAGAACCTTGCTGCATTCGTCCTGTTTCGACCATTTCCGGGGTGTGAGGCTCGATGAAGTCTCGTCCACAAAGCTACGCTTTCTCAAAATGCCCTGCTTCGGGTCAAACAAAATGATCAACCTATGATCACAAAGATATAAGATCAAACAAATGATCATATCACAAATGATCAAACACTGATCATTTCACAGCAACACTCAGTATGCCACGTTACCAAATTGGGATATATCGCTGATGAATTTCAACTACATAACCTCTGAGCTCGTACGTCTCAGAGAAGGGTGTTAAGCTAAGAGAATAAATTCTCCGCCACCAACAGAAATGTATTTGAAAGAAATCAGCTTTATATCTCAAATTGTAACGTCAGACATACAATCCATACAAGTCTGTTCCGGGATCGAACAGAACCGAAGGCACTTCTCACGAAGCCCTTGCAATTCCGGATAATTTTCTAATCACGTCCGGACTTCCCGTCACTAAGGGTGATAAAACCTCTAAATCGAAGATCAGTCGATGTAGAGTAACTCGACGGTAATCCTTCCGTTTTCAAAAATATCCGGTCTTCAACACCGGTCTTCAAATGCAATTCATAACGACGTATCACATATTCGGAATGGGTTATACGACCCCATGGTCCTTTCCCGGTTAACCCGAATAGTGAGCGATTTCTCAAAAATAAGTGTGGCATTCAAATTCATCAAATTCACAACAAAGGCCTATCTATAGGTAATTATTGATAGTCGGTTATTTAACTATCAATAAAGATGTGCAACATCATCAGATTCCAAATAATTTTCCGAATTATTTCATCTTCAAAAATATCTTTACTAGATATAAAATTTCCACACTTAATCATTTGAAAACAATTTCAAATCAAATTTCCACACTTCAAAAATAAATCAATATTTATTTTTAAACAACTTCGTTTTCTTTTATAACTTCCGTATTGAATTTATACTTTCGAATATCTACTGATATTCGATTTTCAAATCGTTTTCAATATTCAATTTCAATTTATCTTTTTTTAAGAAGATAAATTCTCAAAACATTTCATTTCATTTTGGAAAACATTTCCATACTTATTTAAGAATAAGTCAGCAATTCACAATCCATTTATTTTCAACACTTGGAAAATATTCGATATACTTAAATCAAATTAAGTATATATATATTTCATTCTTTTAAGGAAATCATTCTTTTAACACCTATTTGAGTCAAAACGAATGTTGCGTAAAACATCGTTACGACGACTCGAAATCACTAGTATAGGGATTCGAATTTAAGATAGACATATAAATCCCAATACTATATAAAACATTTCCTTTCGAAAATCATTTACTATAACAATAGTGTTATAGTCCACCATTTCCTTATATTTCTCGAAAACGTCTATTTCAACAATAAATGTTGAAATCTATGCTTTCGATTCATAACACATTTTAAAACATCTTTAAAATGTTTAACTTCATTTTTAAAATATTACTTCTTCAAACATGAATCCATTTTACTTAACAAAATATTCACTGTCCAAAAACGTGAATAAAATTTACTCAACCCCATTTCAATCATTCCTACACATTTTTATTTCAATAAAAATTCGCTATTCAAAATCGTGAATATATCTTCTACAATAATCTTCTATTAAATTTATCACATTCAATCTATTTTCGAATTTATAAGCACGTTTATAAATTCTATTTCTCTTTTTAATAACAACTTCGTCTTATAAACCTTCTTTTATCAACTTCTATATTTAACTTATCAAAATAAGTGACTTTGGGTTTATAAACAACTTTTATAAATTTTAATTCTATTTATAAAAGCTTCAATACCAAATCAATTTCAATATTGATTTCAAATTTTTATTTTCAACGTTTGAATAAAATTTCCATATTGATTTCTCAAAAATTCATTTCTAAATATTAAATCAATTACAGATTGATTTCTAATTTTATTTTTCTCTACTAAAATAAATTCCTTTATCTTTTTTTTTCAAACTATTTAGAAATCCAATTTAAATTAAATTCTTCAATTTAAAAATCACTATTATACGAAATTCATTTATTTAACATCTTCACTTTATTCTGGAATTTATTCAATACGATTATGAAAAATTACTTTTTATACTTTAAAAATTCCTTTCTTCAAAATTTCTTCAATTTCAAAAATTGATTCACTTAGAAATTTTCTACTTGAATTTCAAAAATTCAATTTCGTTTATCTTTGGAATCCAATGATGTCAAAACATCCATTCAGCTAAATTTTAGCTTTTCAAACAATTTCCAGATATCAATTCAATAACAACAATAATCATTCACAGATTATCACATCACAGTAGAAATAAATTCAATCAATGTGAGGGGTCCAGCTGGATCCCTCCAACCTGTTTCCCTGCATCCAAAGATGTTAAGACAATACCAATTCCGCTCCAGTACGGAATTATCGCGGTATATAGGTTTTTATAAATCCGCTTACTAACGGCGCAATAGGGTCTCATCCGCTATACGAGGCGGGAAATCATCAATCCAATATATACATATGCCAATATGTATATACTGCTATATATATAGATATACCCTATCATATCTAATAGCACATCCAATATAGCAATCAAATCAATCAATAAATAACTGAAAATTCCACTTCATTTTTGAGTGAGAAAAATCTCACCTTAGCTTTTAATTTGCCACCCATTCCCATTTTTATTCCAGCTTTTTGTCTTCACAGTATTATACCTTGTATAAATAATTATACAATTCTATTAATATTCGAATTGAAATCGAACAATTTAAATTCCACTTAATAATTTAAATTAACTTGTGATTTTATTTTGACTAACAAATCCTTTTTAACTATTTGATTTAACAGAAATTAAATTCAAACAAATCTTCTTTTGATAGATTTAATTAACTTACCCTTAAATTAATTTTATCCAAAAAATTATTAAATTTCTTTTTCTTACCGAAAACTATATTTTAACTATTTCCCTTTCTTTTATAAATTTCTTTTAAACGATTCTCCTTTATTATTCAACTGTTTATATAACCTAATTTCCTAATTTCTTAAAATAAAATATTAACTTTCAGCACTTTTCTTAACTTTTTTTTTCTATAAATATTTATATATTTTTATACCTATACACTTTACTGTCTCACGAAAATATATATATATATATACAAAAATTGAAAACTGGCTTACATATCATATGAATTTGAATTAAAGAATAAATCGTTTTTAATACCTTACTGCCAATTCGAAAACCAGATCGCGAAACTCCCCTTTCCTGTTGCCCTTCGCTCAGTCGCTGATCAAAACTCACGAACGCGATTCCAGATCACCCACAGTCGCGCGCCACCGCCTCTGCCCTAGCTCGAAGTCGCGGCCCATGCGCCGCCTCGGCCAGTCCCACGCACGCGTGCGCGAGCGTGCCTCGCTCCAGATTTTCTTCACGCGAACCCCCTTCACCTCGAGACTGCCTCGCACCATGATCGAGATCCACTCGAGCCACCAATCGATCGCGACACCATCTCGCGCTTCCACCCGCGTCTCGTCGCCGCCACTAATCCCACTGCGCTCCCCTTTCGCGAGAGCCTCCCCTCAACGACCACTCGAATTCGTTTATCAGTATTATAAATTTAGGGAGAATGGAGGGCTTTAGGTACAAGGTCGATTTAAGTGGAGGGAAACGAATTGGTTTTTTTTTTCTTTTCCTTTCGAAATCAATTGGATTTCGTGAATTTAAACGAGAGAATGAGGGAGGGAGCTTGCGAATTAGAAACTGGGTGCGTGCTTTTCTTTCAGGCTTCTGCCATTATTTTTCTCGTTTGAGATTTTTAAAACTGAAGATTCAATTTAAAATGGGAAGGAGGGAGACAGGGGTACGTGCCTTCACGATTCCTTCCGTGATTATAGGCGTATTCAATGGGAGACAACGTGGTGGTGTGATATTGACAAATATAAATTTAAATTTAAATTTGAATCCGATTAAATTTCAACGCGTTAAATTTCCGTGTGCTCACATATCAACTCAGAAAATTACGAAAATTGAAATCCGGCAATAATACAACATTCCGGACCCAATGGAACTGGTTTCGTCGAATTCCGAGACTGTTTGAAAATTGACTATTTTATAAATATCGGTTCGAGTGATTATTTTCAAAACTGAACAAAACAGTTCGAAATTAAATTCTGAAGCTTCAATCATCTTCAGTATTATCAATACGAATTTTAAAAGCCTTTGAAATATTTTTCTTCAGCTTAAAATTGAAGATTCAAATTTTTATTCAATTCAATATATTAAATTTTATAATTTAATCGCCAGTTTCCAAGTTATATTCGGGAATTCAAATTAAATTACCGTTCAAATATTTAAAATTAATTAAATATTCTCAATTTAATTTGTTCAAAATTCTAGGTCGTTACAAACTTCCCTCCTTAAAAGAATTTCGTCCTCGAAATTACAAGTTAGGAAAAAATGTCCTTAACTCGTCTACTATTTTTCAACATCTAATAGTTTTATCAAATTTCAAACAAATCTTTCTACTAAAGATTCGTTATCAATTCAATTAACTTTCTAAACCTGTCATAGTTTACACAACATTGTTTTACTTCACAATTCAAATTTTAATTCAAATTTCAAATTTAAATTTTCAAAATTTTCTCAAAAATTTTCTAACGCCCTAAATTTTTGAAAAATTTCGCCAGCGTCTCCTTTGCGCGGCTAATACGGCACGACTACAAAACGTCCCTACGGACTCTCAGATTTCAAAAAGAAAAGGAAAAAGCCAAGCGGCTAGAGAGAAATCATCAAAAACTCATATTCGAATTCAAATACATACCTTTTGTCGAGCAATTCAAATTATCTGTGAAATCAAATTCAATTTCCTTTATACCTGTATATCTACTAGCCATAATATCTAGTTACAGCATTCAAACCATTTTGCACATTCTATTACAAAATTTTCAATATAAACTGCTTATATCATCATTACTTCACTGTTGAAGTTATATTCATTATCTTAAATTTTACATTTCAAATTTTATTTGAATTCAATTTCACATTTCCATTTCTAATTTGGATTCGGTTTATCTCCTGAATATTGAATTTTATCAGCTTTCATTCATAACTGATTATTTTTAGATTAGTTTCAGTTACTAATTCATTTCAATTCTAATTCATTTATTCACATTCGTTTTCAACATTCAGTTCTAATCTTATTCACGTACAATTGTGAATTCCATTCATTGAAAATTTATTTATTCTTACTTGAATTCATCTTTAAGTTCGAACCATCCCTTTTATTTAGTTCACAATTCAAGGTTTAATTTCACTAATTTAACTTTCAATTTCGCTTTCATTAAATCACAATTGATTCATTTGTACTTACATTTATTTAACTTCATCTTTAAGTTAAATTTATTCTACCAAAATTCAACCGTATAAGTTATCAATTTCATAATATTTCGTAAATATTTTAATATAGCATTCCAGAGTCTTTTTAACTTTCTAAAAAATCATTTTGAAAACAATTCAAATCATCCTTTGAATTTCCAAAACAAAACCCAAATTTTCCAAACAACTTCCATTTAAAACAACTTGGCAGCAATTTCTCTTTTGGAAACCCGAAAATGAATTCTAATGATGTGGCCATCATCATCAGGATTATTTTCCAGCGACCGAAAAGAGTTTAGAGCTTTTCATTCCTTCAAAACATTTTCCCAAAATCTTTTGAAATTCATTTTCAAATCAAAAATGATTTAACTTTCCAAATCTCCAAAATTTTCAAATTTTTTCAAAAACCTTTCCAAAAACTTCTCTGGAATTCTACTTCCAATTATAAGTCACATTTATAATTTATAGTCTTAAATTTCATTTGTGTATGGATTTATTTCTTAACTTTGGAGTTACGATTTCAATTTCTTATCCAGTTTCATATAATGATAACATTTCAACATTATCACTTTTCTAACATCCATGCAACCATATACTGTAATAATTTATAGAAAACCATTTCTTTTATATACAAAAAAATAGTTTTGGGTAAAATTATCTCATTTACCCTATTTAAAACAATACTGTGCCGAATTGTTCTATTCGAGTGTTTAGAGATCCCTATCAATGATCGTTAATTACTCGTATTGACCAGAATCCATATACCACTCAACAAATCAATCATCACAATATAAAACAATTTTTATATTCACTAACAAATACGCGCTCATATCTATTATTACACTCAAACTCATTCTAGAGTACTGCTGACTCTATCTCTAATGAGTAACACCCAACAGAGCAGGGTTGTCGCTTAACCATATGCTCCGATACCACTTGTCACATCCTGAAATTTTCGACTTTCGAAAATTCGACATCGATACTCACTTTATCGACTGCCGAGAAATCGAGTGCCGGAAACTCCAATAGTGAGGGTTTTAGAAAGAAGAAAAAGTAGAAGAAGAAGAAGATAGAAGAAGAAAGAAGAACAACATCAGAACATCAGAAAACAATATCAGAATCTTACACATCGCAGCGGAACAATATACAATAGATAATTACTAGTCTTTTAAAACAAAGAACTATATCAGTTATACATACATCAATCAGAGTCAATATACGACTCAATACAACACAACACATCAATGGACAGTTATATAACTTGTCCTCATACAGAATACACAGCGGAATAAATACTATCAGATATAAATACTACGTCTCGTCCTCCAGCTTATCTCCAAAGCTCCAGAATATCCAGACTATCCTGATAACATAACTCTAGGCTGCCCGTGTGGAAAATTTGTGGGCACCCAGAGTTTAGAAGGGAAACAATAAACTCCGAGTCAGTCATGGTGACTGGTGTGAGATCGTAAAACAGTTATTCTTTAAAATAAACAACAGGATAATTTTAAAGTCAATTCGAAATGCTTTTGGAAAATGAAACTACCATAAGACCTCCCGCCACACACACAATGCAAACGCAGACTTGGAGGAGATTTCTTCTTATGATAGTCAAAGATGCTTACTACGCAAAAATCAAATTCTTTTTGATATTATTATTAGTGCATAGTGTGTAAAAACATTTCGAAAGTAGAATATAAATCTTAGCCAGCATAGGTACCATTATAGTATGCTTGCTATAGCTACCATATTAAATGGCAGGTTCTACAACTAAAACCGTACAAGGCTCGTATTGTTTCTTTGGATTTCCAACAAATAGTCAGGCTAAGGAACTTCCTATCCACGATGGGTACGTCCCTGGAATAGACGACCCGAGAACCTAACCGGATCTCTGCCAACACACGGCCGGGTTACCTCTGCAAAAATAGGTAACTACTGACACGCGTATGTCATCCCCCGATCGTCACCGATCTTCCCGAGGATCCCCGATTCCAACAAACCACATAGAAAAAATAATGCAGTAACCACAGAGTTTAAGTATCTGGGCTCCATACCATGATACCACCTTTATCCAGAAGGAATGACATACACTAAGGGGCGCTACTCCCTAGAACCTTGCTGCATTCGTCCTGTTTCGACCATTTCCGGGGTGTGAGGCTCGATGAAGTCTCGTCCACAAAGCTACGCTTTCTCAAAAAGCCCTGCTTCGGGTCAAACAAAATGATCAACCTATGATCACAAAGATATAAGATCAAACAAATGATCATATCACAAATGATCAAACATTGATCATTTCACAGCAACACTCAGTATGCCACGTTACCAAATTGGGATATATCGCTGATGAATTTCAACTACATAACCTCTGAGCTCGTACGTCTCAGAGAAGGGTGTTAAGCTAAGAGAATAAATTCTCCGCCACCAACAGAAATGTATTTGAAAGAAATCAGCTTTATATCTCAAATTGTAACGTCAGACATACAATCCATACAAGTCTGTTCCGGGATCGAACAGAACCGAAGGCACTTCTCACGAAGCCCTTGCAATTCCGGATAATTTTCTAATCACGTCCGGACTTCCCGTCACTAAGGGTGATAAAACCTCTAAATCGAAGATCAGTCGATGTAGAGTAACTCGACGGTAATCCTTCCGTTTTCAAAAATATCCGGTCTTCAACACCGGTCTTCAAATGCAATTCATAACGACGTATCACATATTCGGAATGGGTTATACGACCCCATGGTCCTTTCCCGGTTAACCCGAATAGTGAGCGATTTCTCAAAAATAAGTGTGGCATTCAAATTCATCAAATTCACAACAAAGGCCTATCTATAGGTAATTATTGATAGTCGGTTATTTAACTATCAATAAAGATGCGCAACATCATCAGATTCCAAATAATTTTCCGAATTATTTCATCTTCAAAAATATCTTTACTAGATATAAAATTTCCACACTTAATCATTTGAAAACAATTTCAAATCAAATTTCCACACTTCAAAAATAAATCAATATTTATTTTTAAACAACTTCGTTTTCTTTTATAACTTCCGTATTGAATTTATACTTTCGAATATCTACTGATATTCGATTTTCAAATCGTTTTCAATATTCAATTTCAATTTATCTTTTTTAAGAAGATAAATTCTCAAAACATTTCATTTCATTTTGGAAAACATTTCCATACTTATTTAAGAATAAGTCAGCAATTCACAATCCATTTATTTTCAACACTTGGAAAATATTCGATATACTTAAATCAAATTAAGTATATATATATTTCATTCTTTTAAGGAAATCATTCTTTTAACACCTATTTGAGTCAAAACGAATGTTGCGTAAAACATCGTTACGACGACTCGAAATCACTAGTATAGGGATTCGAATTTAAGATAGACATATAAATCCCAATACTATATAAAACATTTCCTTTCGGAAATCATTTACTATAACAATAGTGTTAAAGTCCACCATTTCCTTATATTTCTCGAAAACGTCTATTTCAACAATAAATGTTGAAATCTATGCTTTCGATTCATAACACATTTTAAAACATCTTTAAAATGTTTAACTTCATTTTTAAAATATTACTTCTTCAAACATGAATCCATTTTACTTAACAAAATATTCACTGTCCAAAAACGTGAATAAAATTTACTCAACCCCATTTCAATCATTCCTACACATTTTTATTTCAATAAAAATTCGCTATTCAAAATCGTGAATATATCTTCTACAATAATCTTCTATTAAATTTATCACATTCAATCTATTTTCGAATTTATAAGCATGTTTATAAATTCTATTTCTCTTTTTAATAACAACTTCGTCTTATAAACCTTCTTTTATCAACTTCTATATTTAACTTATCAAAATAAGTGACTTTGGGTTTATAAACAACTTTTATAAATTTTAATTCTATTTATAAAAGCTTCAATACCAAATCAATTTCAATATTGATTTCAAATTTTTATTTTCAACGTTTGAATAAAATTTCCATATTGATTTCTCAAAAATTCATTTCTAAATATTAAATCAATTACAGATTGATTTCTAATTTTATTTTTCTCTACTAAAATAAATTCCTTTATCTTTTTTTTTCAAACTATTTAGAAATCCAATTTAAATTAAATTCTTCAATTTAAAAATCACTATTATACGAAATTCATTTATTTAACATCTTCACTTTATTCTGGAATTTATTCAATACGATTATGAAAAATTACTTTTTATACTTTAAAAATTCCTTTCTTCAAAATTTCTTCAATTTCAAAAATTGATTCACTTAGAAATTTTCTACTTGAATTTCAAAAATTCAATTTCGTTTATCTTTGGAATCCAATGATGTCAAAACATCCATTCAGCTAAATTTTAGCTTTTCAAACAATTTCCAGATATCAATTCAATAACAACAATAATCATTCACAGATTATCACATCACAGTAGAAATAAATTCAATCAATGTGAGGGGTCCAGCTGGATCCCTCCAACCTGTTTCCCTGCATCCAAAGATGTTAGCACAATACCAATTCCGCTCCAGTACGGAATTATCGCGGTATATAGGTTTTTATAAATCCGCTTACTAACGGCGCAATAGGGTCTCATCCGCTATACGAGGCGGGAAATCATCAATCCAATATATACATATGCCAATATGTATATACTGCTATATATATAGATATACCCTATCATATCTAATAGCACATCCAATATAGCAATCAAATCAATCAATAAATAACTGAAAATTCCACTTCATTTTTGAGTGAGAAAAATCTCACCTTAGCTTTTAATTTGCCACCCATTCCCATTTTTATTCCAGCTTTTTGTCTTCACAGTATTATACCTTGTATAAATAATTATACAATTCTATTAATATTCGAATTGAAATCAAACAATTTAAATTCCACTTAATAATTTAAATTAACTTGTGATTTTATTTTGACTAACAAATCCTTTTTAACTATTTGATTTAACAGAAATTAAATTCAAACAAATCTTCTTTTGATAGATTTAATTAACTTACCCTTAAATTAATTTTATCCAAAAAATTATTAAATTTCTTTTTCTTACCGAAAACTATATTTTAACTATTTCCCTTTCTTTTATAAATTTCTTTTAAACGATTCTCCTTTATTATTCAACTGTTTATATAACCTAATTTCCTAATTTCTTAAAATAAAATATTAACTTTCAGCACTTTTCTTAACTTTTTTTTTCTATAAATATTTATATATCTTTATACCTATACACTTTACTGTCTCACGAAAATATATATATATATATATACAAAAATTGAAAACTGGCTTACATATCATATGAATTTGAATTAAAGAATAAATCGTTTTTAATACCTTACTGCCAATTCGAAAACCAGATCGCGAAACTCCCCTTTCCTGTTGCCCTTCGCTCAGTCGCTGATCAAAACTCACGAACGCGATTCCAGATCACCCACAGTCGCGCGCCACCGCCTTTGCCCTAGCTCGAAGTCGCGGCCCATGCGCCGCCTCGGCCAGTCCCACGCACGCGTGCGCGAGCGTGCCTCGCTCCAGATTTTCTTCACGCGAACCCCCTTCACCTCGAGACTGCCTCGCACCATGATCGAGATCCACTCGAGCCACCAATCGATCGCGACACCATCTCGCGCTTCCACCCGCGTCTCGTCGCCGCCACTAACCCCACTGCGCTCCCCTTTCGCGAGAGCCTCCCCTCAACGACCACTCGAATTCGTTTATCAGTATTATAAATTAGGGAGAATGGAGGGCTTTAGGTACAAGGTCGATTTAAGTGGAGGGAAACGAATTGGTTTTTTTTTCTTTTCCTTTCGAAATCAATTGGATTTCGTGAATTTAAACGAGAGAATGAGGGAGGGAGCTTGCGAATTAGAAACTGGGTGCGTGCTTTTCTTTCAGGCTTCTGCCATTATTTTTCTCGTTTGAGATTTTTAAAACTGAAGATTCAATTTAAAATGGGAAGGAGGGAGACAGGGGTACGTGCCTTCACGATTCCTTCCGTGATTATAGGCGTATTCAATGGGAGACAACGTGGTGGTGTGATATTGACAAATATAAATTTAAATTTGAATCCGATTAAATTTCAACGCGTTAAATTTCCGTGTGCTCACATATCAACTCAGAAAATTACGAAAATTGAAATCCGGCAATAATACAACATTCCGGACCCAATGGAACTGGTTTCGTCGAATTCCGAGACTGTTTGAAAATTGACTATTTTATAAATATCGGTTCGAGTGATTATTTTCAAAACTGAACAAAACAGTTCGAAATTAAATTCTGAAGCTTCAATCATCTTCAGTATTATCAATACGAATTTTAAAAGCCTTTGAAATATTTTTCTTCAGCTTAAAATTGAAGATTCAAATTTTTATTCAATTCAATAGATTAAATTTTATAATTTAATCGCCAGTTTCCAAGTTATATTCGGGAATTCAAATTAAATTACCGTTCAAATATTTAAAATTAATTAAATATTCTCAATTTAATTTGTTCAAAATTCTGGGTCGTTACAGAGTTGTAGGTGGTTCAGAGGGAGAGGCAATTAGGGTGGAGGAGTGGCAGCACAAGAACAGGTGCGGATGAAGTCACGGGTAGGTTCACACATACATCCAGCTAAGTTTCAAAAAAAGTAGAAGAAGCATGGTTCGACGGTGGAAACATGGTGATGTGGTATGGAGAAGAGGACGCAATGCTATTGGCATGAATATAATATTTAGTTATATAGTTTATCAATTATTTTTAGCAAAGAGAAAGGGGAAGTCATGAGAATGAAAGCAGGGAACTAGAAATGGAAACGAACAAGCGGATTATAAATTGAAACTAGGGAATAGTAAAAGTTAGAAATAAATTCTGGGAATATAAAAAGGCTAGTGCCTATTGGATTACATGGTGGATAAATGAATAGCCAATGGGAAACCAAAAATGTTAAAACGGGTACCGATACGGCTAATCGTTTCGTAGATTTCGCCGTGCACCGGACGCTGAAATACACAAATAAATATACTACGGAGATCGGCACGATGAGATGGATAGAATGGTACATAAAACGATATGATCATCCCATCAAATGTCGATATTCGCTGCCAAAATGATGCTAAAACGCCTAAAATAATATAAACGGAGCTAGAGCAGTCCAAATTTGGTGAAACAAAATACGACGTCTTTCTCAAAAAATGGTTTACATTTTTATTATATAAAAATATTCAGATTTCGAAAATATTTTATTTCCGTCAAATATTAACTGATTTTAAATTGAAATTGAAAATTTCACAACAGAACTAACTTTCAAATTTTCAAATGAAAATCTGCCACTTACTATATTTCAATAGACACATACCAAATATCAAATTTTCATGACAAAACTTTTATTATTTAATTTTAGTTAATTACGCTATTTAAATCGTTAAAATTCCTGGGTCGTTACAGAATGTGTTTGTTATCCATAGCGGGAATTGAAATATTTGTCGATAACTAAAATTCCTTTGAAATTTATGGTTATTTATGTAATTTGTTGAATAATTAAAAAAAATTTAATTTAATATTGCAATTATTTAAATAGTTGAATTTTGGATTTAATATGAATGGAAATGATGTTGAAAGTTGATTTAAATTTTATTTAAACAAGAATGAAGGTTGTTAACATTTAAAATTGGATTTAAAAGTGAATAATTAGAAATTGGAAATTTCATATTTTAATTAGCAAGTAAAAATAGCCATTTTGGCCAATATCTTGGATTTTGACGAAACTAGTTTCATCGGATCCGTAACAGTGAAGTATTATAGGATTTCAAGTTTCGTAGCGATCGGACTTATCGTTTGATCGTGCGAGCTCGAAACGCGTAGAAATCAATTAATGGAATTTAAATGAATATAATTTGATTTTAAAAGCTAACTTCCATATACAATGGAATTAGGGTTTGAAACTAGTTCCATTAAATTTAAAAATATTGAAAACCTATATTTCGATATATTAGATGACCCATTTTCGTTTAGGAAACGAAACGGGCTTTTCGGGTCGTTGTTATCGTTTCGACCCAATTCGATCTGTCCATTCGTTCTTATCCATCTCTGCCAATATATAGGCTGTTATAAACCCTAGAAGCCTTTTATTTTCTATTGTCTATACGTACAATTCTATTTCTCATCTGTTCCTCTTTCTCAATGGTAGAAACCCCTAATTTCCCAATTTCAAATCAAACTTCAAAATCCAAACTCCTCAAACCATATCAAATTATATATCGTTGAAAAGCTCTCGATGAATGTAATCTAGATCTGAGATTCATTTTTCAACTGGAGGTTCGGTTTGGCCAGAAATCAGTAGTTTAGTTTCGACCGTTCATTTAGGTTTTCGATTTCAACGGTGGATCGTCGATTTTACGACAATCGGAAGGTGCAGGCCTGTAGAGGAGAAGAAGCAGTCATCATCCATGGTCTCTGTTTGTCGTGGTTTGGCCGGAGTTCTCCAGAAATAGCACTCAAAGGTGGCGGTGGTGGGCTGATGATGGTGGCGTCGCAGTGGTCGTGGGCTGCATGGATGGGGGTGGCTCAGTGAAGGGAAGTCACGGGTGAAGCCTGATCTGGGTCACGGCGTGTGGGTGAGCGGCGATTTGGAAGGGATGATCAACGGCTGATGGGTAGGTTTCGAACGCATTTGTTTGTCGGGTTAGAAGAGAGGTTAGGTAGTTACCATATTGCCCTTCATTTGTTTTTAATTTTAATTTAAATTTCAATTTTAAACGTTCTAACACGAATAACTTTTTCATACGAGCTCAGATTTAAATGTGGTTTCTTCCATTGGGATTGTATCGAAATTTCGGACAACATGGGTCTAGTTTGGATGGATTTGGAGAATGTTCAAATTTTGGGTTTTATTTGGATTTTAAATCGACTTAAAATCAAAGATGCGTGATTTAACCCACTCACGAAATACTAAACCTTCTTATGTTAGTTGAATTAAATTTATGATGTGATAGGAATATTATTAATTGTTGTTTGGTAATTTAATTTGACATTTTAATTGAAATTGAATTTTAATGAATTAATTTGTCATTTAAATTAATATGAAATTTAAATTGTTAGTTAAATACCTGATATTAATAACCTGTTAATTGTTGTGATTTATTGACTGATTTGGATGTTGATTGTGATGGATGTTATTAGTCGACATTTTTGGGTGATGGATGTTATGTTTATTATATATGTTGTTATCACATAGCAAGTTCCCTTAGTTTGTTGTTAGGAAAATCATTATAGGTTGAAATGATATATACCCGAATGATTTTATAGATTAGGGAAAATCGTTACGGGTTGAAATGATACAAACTCGAGCGATTTTCTTTAGGCCTGTCAACGGATACTTTCGGATGTGGATAGAGCCATATCCACATCCGCATCCGAAATGATTTTCGAATATCGTATATCCGCATCTGCGGATACGGATGGATATCGGATAATTATCTTATCCGCTAACGACCGATAAATCAAGAAATATAAATATAAATTTTAAGTTTAACATACATTTTTTTCCAATCCAATTGATCATAAAAGTGTTAAATATAAACAAATATGGCGATAATAAATAGTTTTGAGCGGTTAATAAGCATTAAATGTATATAATATAAACTATTAACTTGATAAAACAACAAATAAATATCTTTCATTATACTAAAATACACACAATTTGTACTATAATATTGACAAAGGCCGAACGGATAATTTTCAAATGTGAATGTCTTCATATCCATATCCGCATCCGTTTTTTCAGATATCGAATATTATGCGCTTTTCGGATTCGGATACGGACGGATTTTGGATTTTTCGGGTATCCATTGACAACCCTAATTTTATTGATTTGGGATTTTTGATTCGGGATACGGGTTGAAATGATATACCCGGGAAATTTCACTATTTTGGGTTGAAATGATACATACCCTATCACTTGACCATATGGTAGAAAATTATATACGGGCACCGTTGGTCGGTTTTAAATTATTTTCTAAATGGTAAAGTATGTTTGATTTATAAATTTGATTTTTAAATTTAATGTAATGATATTTAAAAATTTATATTTGGAAATTTATTTATTTTATATGTTTTAAAAGTTTCAAATTATAAGTTAATATATGGTTTTAAAAAGTTAAATTTAAGATTTTAACTTATAATTTTATTTAGTTTTAAAAATATATTTTCAAATAGTTTAAAATTTAATTTAATAAAATATTTAACATATTTTTAATATATGTATCCTAAATTTAATTTAATATAGTAAATATAGTTTTGGTTTAAGAAAATAAATATAGACTTTTATAATAACATTATTAGATAAAAGATTTTGTTAAAGATTTTAGAATTTTTAAAAGGTTTTGTAAGGAATTTATTAAAGTTTTGTAAGAGATTTTATAATGGATTTTTATAACAGATTTTGATAAAGGATTTTATAATGGTTTTTTTAAAGTAGTTATAAAGGTTTTAAGGATTTTTAAAAAGGGTTTTATAAAAGAACTTGTGCAAAGGGATTTGGAAGCATATTAAAGGAATTTGCGTAAAGGTTTATGAAAAGGGAAAGAGTTGTGTAACAAACGTGATTTTTCGTCGCTCGATAATCGACATTAATACGTCCACTGTATCAACTGCCGAGCAATCGAATGTCGGAAAACCGAATTGTTATGGAGAGAAAGAAGAGGTAGAAGAAGACAGAAGAAAAAGAAAGAAGAAACAACAGGGGAACACAGAAAAGAATCAATATCAGAATCTCACATTCGCAGCGGAATAACATATAATAGATAAATGAATAATATTTAAATCAAAGAACTATATCATTTTATACATTACATCATCATCAGAGTTTACAACCACAATACATCAATGGACAGTTATACAAACTTGTCCTCATACAGAATACACAGCGGAATAAATAATATCATATACAAATGCTACGCCTCGCCATCCAGCTCGCCAATTAATTTTCAAATTGATTTTCAAAATCCAAATAAATTTCCAATGAATTTCCAAAATCATTTCCTTTTAAAATAAATTCCTTTATCTCTTCAAATCCATTCAAAAATCCAAATTTCAAATAAATTCTTCAACTTATAAATAATATTTATCGAAATCCATTTATTAAGCCCTTTTTCCCAAAATTTGAAATTTAATTCAATACAGTTCAAAAATGAGACTTTTACCTTTTAAAACTCCTTTTAAATTTATCCAATTATCAAAAATAAATTTTTCGATCAATTTTCAACTTAAATTTCGAAATCCAATTTTTATTTATTTTCGGTATCCAACGATACCAAAAATATATTCGGCTAAATTTTAGCCGTCAACAATTCCAATCACAAAAATATAATCACACGGCGATTATAAATAATCAACACACAACATATGAAATAAATTCAAATGTTTGAGGAATCCAGTTGGATCCCTCCAACCTGTTTCCCTGCATCCACAGATGTTAGCACAATACCAATTTCACATCAAAGTGAAATATCGCGGTATATGGGATTTATAAAATACTATCCGCTATATGCGGCGCAATAAGGTCTCATCTGCTATATAATGCGGGAAATCAACTCCAAATACATATATAATACCAATTCCACCTCAATGTATAATTATTGCGGTATATGTTTTTAATAAATAACCTCAGCTTAATATACGGTGTATAGGGTCTATTTCAACACAATAGATAACAATTTATCATCCAATCATCACAATCAACAATTTTAAATCTAACTATTTAAAATTTAAATCGAAACAAAATATTCGATTGAGTGAGAAGTTCTCACCTTGCTTTTTAAAAAATGTCGAGCGTTCAAATTTTACATTAAATCGAGCACGTTCAATTTAACGCAAAAATTTCACTTGCTCGAAATGATCCCACGTCTGCACCACAGCGAGCTGCTCGTCGCTGCGATTCCGGCGCCGCCAGTTTCGTCGATTTTCGACCTCGTATGAACAAGATATGATTTTATAAAGTTATACGATTTTTAATATAAATAAATTACAATTTATATTTTTTTTTCAACCCTACATTCCATCACAGCAGCACATTTCCCCAAAGAAAATCTGGCCGCTAGCTTTATCTTCTCCCCCAAACGTGAAAATACGCACATTTAAAACCCATAGAGCCGCCATCTACCACCAATTAACGCGACCACCAACGACATCTTCACGTCGATCAACTAGCGCCATTGCTAGCCCATGCTTCACTCCACCTACACCAGCCGACCGCACCCCCATCGGCCAGAAAACTCCCATCGAACGGCATGCGAACGCACCCCTATAGCGACCACTACGCTGCTCCATCAATGATCATCACCGTATAGATCTGAAGCTCTCGCCGAGTGCTACAACATTGTAGTTGAACACTTCTCGAATTAATGTGTGGATTGGAAGATAATTGGAGGAGAAGTTGAGAGTTTTTCAGCCATTAAAACTGCTAGGGTCGGCTGAAGGAAGATTAGGGTTTGATGAAAATAATGAAATGTGGAGACCTTTTATAGAAAATTCTCAAATTACTATTCATCGAAAATTTTCAAACTCGAAATCAAACGTGCCGGCTGGCATTTCTAAGGTTTACCCCACGTTCCGAACACAATGGAACGTGTTTCGGGAGCTAATTCGATCGTTTGTGAGAGTTACAGAAATAAACGATCAATTTAAATCAAATCGATTTAAACCGATTTCGATGCGTTTTGGCTTACCCCGGACAAACGACAACTCCGATTGCTACGAAAATTGAAATCTTATAGTAATATCACATTACGGATCCGATGAAACTGGTTTCGTCGAAATCCGAGACCGTTTGAAATATGGTCATTTTTACTCGTCAATTAAATATTAAAATATTCAATTTTCACAATTTAACTTTTAATTTGATTTTAAAAATTTACAAACATCATTATAACTTCAATATGATTTAATATAACTTTATAAATCATTTTTAATCACATTTAACCCAATTTCCAATTATTTCTGGAATTTCAAATATTAAATTAATAATTTAATTGTCCAATTAAATCACTATATTCGAATTTAAATTAATTTGACTTCCAAATCTTACTTATTAATATTTAAAATCAATTAAATATACGAATTTCAAATGACAGAAATTTTGGGTCGTTACAAACTTTCCCCCTTAAAAGAATTTCGTCCTCGAAATTGCAAAGTAAGAAAAATGCCCCAAATTCATTAACTTTTCAAAAAAAATCCACTTCGTGAAAATTTTATATTCACCTTTTATCCAGAACTTTTAACTTCAACCAAAACAATGGTTTCCAATTTCTAGTTCAATTCCTACATTTTCATTACAATTTAGAAATTGACTTTTCATTAACAAAAAATTTCCAAAATTTCAAAAATTTTCTAACGCCTTAAATTTTCAGAAAAATTCGCCAGCGTCTCCTTTGCGCGGTTCAATCGTAGTAGGATCACAATAGACACAAATATATATACATCGACCCACACGGTCGGAAAAGCAGAAAAATAGTTCATATTTCCTATTTTTATTGCGTAGGCGTACCTTTTAGCATTTTTAAGCAAAGCAGTTATTTATTTAGCATTTTAGCGCAACCAAATCTCGCCAACGGCAGCCACGACACCTGTACTTACTCAGTTTAAACACGTAAGTGACAAATATATAAAGTTATTAACAATTTACTCTTTTAAACAACTACAACATATGCATATTAAAAGAAATGCATACTAAACAAGGTTTATAAGCAACTTATATAATTTCGACATTACTTGTAATTGTTTACAACCAATTTATATGCAATGACATTCATTCATTCATTTTTAATTAGTTTACATTCCCTAATTTAAATTCAAGTTAGTTCACTTTCAATTCAAATCAATTTCTATTTAAATTTACTTCACTTTCAATTTAAATTCAATTACTATAGCTTTCAATTTCACTAATTCAGTTTCATTAACACTTAATGAATTATATACAATCAACTAACAACCATCAAACAATCAAATCATAACCAACACAACCAAATTATTAAATTTACATTCAATTTGATTCAACACTTTTAATTCCAATTGGTTTAATATTAAATTGGCTTCCATTCGATTCATTCAAATTCCAATTTATTAGCTTTTAATGAATTAACACTTATATCAATTATTCCATATCAATTTATTTACATTAGATTGATTAACATTCAATTTATTTGTTAATTCAATGGCTAATTCATTTTACAAACAAAGTTGAATTTCATTTATATAACTCAAGTTCACATTCATTTAATAAATTCACTTTATTAATTTACTTTGATATCAAAATCAACTTCATTCAACATCACTTAAGTTATATTCCATTTCAAACATCATTTGTTTAACTTAACTTATTTCCACTTATAAATCCAATTCAATTTTTGTTTTTCTTAACAAAATTGTTTAACCACTTTAATAATTGGTTTCACTTACCTCTTTTCATTTTATAAGTTACACAGCTTATTCATTTAACTTCCAAATCATATTATAAGTATAAAACTATTTTCTACTTATATTCATCAATTACAACTTGGAATTTAATTTCAAATTTGTTTATCACAACAAAACTTCAATTTTCTATTTATTATGGTAGCAAATCAATCACACAGAAACTTGAAAATTATAATGATGATGCTGCAGTCATCACCCTTATTATTTCCCAGCAACAGTAGTGAATTCAGTGCTTAAATTCTTTCAAAATTTTCCTTTTATTTATTAATCACATTTATAAATCTTTTCTCATATAATTTCACTATTTAACTTTACTTATACAAGATTATTTCATAATTGCAAATCATTTTAATTATAATTCCATACTTAAAAATTCATTTACTTATACAATTTCTTCTTTTACAATTTGTTGTTTTTATTTAGATTATTCAAACTTTTATTAACTCATATATATTCTTACATTTTCAACAACCAAATAATCAATTTATATACACTTTAATAATTCTGAAAAAATTATTTCTTTATATACAAATATAATCGAGGTAAAATTATTTCATTTACCCAATTTAAAATGATATTATGTCGATTTGCCTCGTTTAAGTGTTTAGAAACCCCTATCGATAATATGGCATCCCACATACCGACCAAAATTCATAAACAGCTCAACGGATAAGCAAACACAATATAAAACATTTTAATATTCACTAACAAATACGCGCTCATATCTATTATTACACTCAACTCATTCTAGAGTACTACTGACTCTATCTCTAATGAGTAATACCCAACAGAACCATGGTTATCGCTTAACCATATGCTCTGATACCAAATGTAACGAACGTGATTTTTCGTCGCTCGAAAATCGACATTAATACGTCCACTGTATCAACTTCCGAGCAATCGAATGCCGGAAAACTGAATTGTTATGGAGAAAAAAAGAGGTAGAAGAAGACAGAAGAAAAAGAAAGAAGAAACAACAAGGGAACACAGAACAGAATCAATATCAGAATCTCAAATTCGCAGCGGAATAACATATAATAGATAAATGAATAATCTTTAAATCAAAGAACTATATCATTTTATACATTACATCATCATCACAGTTTACAACCACAATACATCAATGGACAGTTATACAAACTTGTCCTCATATAGAATACACAGTGGAATAAATAATATCATATACAAATGCTACGCCTCGCCATCCAGCTCGCCAATTAATTTTCAAATTGATTTTCAAAATCCAAATAAATTTCCAAAATCATTTCCTTTTAAAATAAATTCCTTTATCTCTTCAAATCCATTCAAAAATCCAAATTTCAAATAAATTCTTCAACTTATAAATAATATTTATCGAAATCCATTTATTAAGCCCTTTTTCCCAAAATTTGAAATTTAATTCAATACAGTTCAAAAATGAGACTTTTATCTTTTAAAACTCCTTTTAAATTTATCCAATTATCAAAAATAAAATTTTCGATCAATTTTCAACTTAAATTTTGAAAATCCAATTTTTATTTATTTTTGGTATCCAACGATACCAAAAATATATTCGGCTAAATTTTAGCCGTCAACAATTCCAATCACAAAAATATAATCAAACGGCGATTATAAATAATCAACACACAACATATGAAATAAATTCAAATGTTTGAGGAATCCAGTTGGATCCCTCCAACCTGTTTCCCTACATCCACAGATGTTAGCACAATACCAATTTCACATCAAAGTGAAATATCGCGGTATATGGGATTTATAAAATACTATCAGCTATTATGCGGCGCAATAGGGTCTCATCCGCTATATAATACGGGAAATCAACTCCAAATACATATATAATACCAATTCCACATCAATGTGGAATTATCGCGGTATATGTTTTTAATAAATAACCTCCGCTTAATATACGACGTATAGGGTCTATTTCAACACAATAGACAACAATTTATCATCCAATCATCACAATCAACACTATCAACACTTTTAAATCTAACTATTTAAAATTTAAATCGAAACAAAATATTCGATTGAGTGAGAAGTTCTCACCTTGCTTTTAAAAAAATGTCGAGCGTTCAAATTTTACATTAAATCGAGCACGTTCGATTTAACGCAAAAAATTCACTTGCTCGAAATGATCCCACGTCTGCACCACAGCGAGCTGCTCGTCGCTGCGATTCCGGCGCCGCCAGTTTCGTCGATTTTCGACCTCGTATGAACAAGATATGATTTTATAAAGTTATACGATTTTTAATATAAATAAATTACAATTTATATTTATTTTTTTTCAACCCTACATTCCACCACAGCCGCACATTTCCCCAAAGTAAATCTGGCTGCTAGCTTCGTCTTCTCCCCCAAACGTGAAAATACGCACATTTAAAACCCATAGAGCCGCCATCTACCACCAATTAACGCGACCACCAACGACATCTTCACGTCGATCAACTAGCGCCATTGCATAGCCCATGCTTCACTCCACCTACACCAGCCGAGCGCACCCCCATCGTGCCACCATCGGCCAGAAAACTCCCATCGAACGGCATGAGAATGCACCCCCCTAGCGACCACTACTGTGACGACCGCCCATGACCCCTGCACTGAACCTAGAGATAGTGCACTGTAAAGTGTGCCAGGCGACCATGGACGATTGCCAGGGTAAATTAAAAACAACAGAATCTATCGTGTTACTCACAGCGCATGGACAAAATACAATAGAACATATATATATAGTGAAGCTTCACAGAATAGAATTTCATCAATAAAACTTCATAATAGTTGAATACAAACATCTGAATAGTCAATACAACAAGCCTCACTACATATCACTCAGAGAATACAAAGCAGCGGAACATCCAGTACATATAGTAAGAAGTAATATGCAATACTCCAGCTCGTCTTCGTCATCAGCATCGTGGAAAGCAAGAACAGCACCTGTCACCTGCTACCTAGTCTGCCCGTCCCAAAATGGACGAACAGCCCAAGGGAATAAGAGTTAAAACATAAAGCCTTGAGTCAGACAACAGTCTTAGTGAGCAGTAAATTTACTAACAACATACCAAAAGAGCATAAAGGAAAAGGAATAGGAATACAACCCTCCCACTCCAACCTCTTTCTACAGTGATAGCCCCAGACACACACTAAGCAGAAGCAAACATAGTAGAGTACACAATATAAAGTAAAGCAATTATCACTCGAGTCAAGGGCGATGTTTTCCAAGTACAAACCCCCAAGGCCTAAACAGAGATCAGATAAGCACCCTGAAAACACTGCTCTTGAGACCGAATGACGATACAACCAAACATCCATGACTCTGGCTATCACTGTTATCATTGCTTCGATATCACCGTTAATTGAATGACCGGCACATTCTTTCAGCCGTCCGTCAAGGGCTAATGGAAACCCCGGTTCTAGACATAACTCCCGCACGTCATCGTGACCCGTGCCTAGGACTATCGAATCTGCCCAGAGTACTTGACTATCAATCATTAGCCTTTAGGGACTATCGAATCTGCCTAACGTACTCTTTCTTTGAGCATGCTAGAACCTTCAACAACGATGAGATCTCAGCCTTCTAGTCATCCTCCTCGACGACTATTTCCACACTAGCTCAAGCGCCTCTCGAGCATCCATTATCCTCAACTAGAACCATATCACCGAGTTATCAACATGCTTGGAATGATCCCGTCTGGATTAGACCAAGACTATCTCATATCATGCCTCGCTTCATCACATCCTCGCAAAGCTTCATCTCAACATCATCATCATCGAATCTATGCATAAGAGCTTCACCATCCGCTACATATGCCACAAGCAGCTTTTCCAATTCAAGAGCCTTTCCCTTAGCTTTTGAATCATCTTCGGTCTAAATCAAATCATCAATTATCTAATTCATTGCAATCAATCAAATCAAACATTAATCCAAACAATCAAGCATTCAAATATGATCTAAGTAGACAATTATAACAATAATGGCAATTTCGTAATTAAAGAGTTGAAAGTCTAATAAGCATGAAAACATGAACAATATCTCTATAATCTTGATGAATGAACTTGCATAGGTTAACATGTAGTAAGATGGATGTCAAATCATCATGAACAATGAATCTATACGGATCTACACATGTGATTAGGAAAATGCATGGAAATCACTATTTTAACACCAATTCAAGCCAACGATCCGATATACTCCTTTGCATCCGTGTGAGAGATAATCACCACTCACCAAATCACCTAAACAACCCCAAATCAACACGCTTCAGATCTGGACAGCGAAGGATCTAGCTTGATCTATCACAAATCCGCTTCAAACGATGAAATCTATCTTCGATGGATGAAGATAAACTCTTGAATCTTCAACTTGATCTTCGATTTGGATGGATGGAAGCACAAGATTAAAGTGGAGAAAAGAAGTGAAGAAGTGTAGAAGTCGAGCTCTCAAAATGGCAGCACTTCGTCGCTTCGAAATCCAGATCCCAAAAAGTGAGAAATGGACGAGTATTTATAGCTGAAATCTCCTTAACTCGTCCGCTTTCTTAAGTCGTCTCCGACCTAAGCCTCCCTCTGCCTTACGACCTACGACTCAGCAACTAACCCCTAAGTCGGTAACGACTTAACACACGCGCCTATACGACCTAACGAAGATACGTCTTAACATACGCGCGCATTCTCACGTCCTACGACTTAATGCTTTGCCGACTTACGACTTATCAAAACCCACTAGTCTACGACTCAACACATTGCGCGACTCAACAGAGTCTCCGACTTAAAACCCACGCGACTTAATCAGGGGATACGACTTACGACTTAACTTATGTGCGCGACTTAACACTGGCCGAGTTAACTTCGACCTACGACCCATCGCCTCACGACATAACGACTTACGACCTAAAATCCTTAAGTCGTCTACGACCTAAGCCTTATAAGTCGTCCTAAACTGTCAAACGACCTAAACCACTACCCCTCTTCCTTAGGTCGCCAACCCCTATAAGTCGTCTCCGACTTAACTGTTACACGACCTAAGCTCCAAACGATCTAAGCCTCAACATACGACTTATCCCAATCCTTAGGTCGCCTACGACATACTCCCCTTAAGTCGTCCCCGACTTACCACTTCTACACTATAGATGACAAGATGCAACGCTTCAAGTAAGTTGGAGCTGAAGCATCATAAGTCGCACACGACTTACGACATACCCTAGGTCGTTCATGACCTAATACCTAAACTCTAGACAACTTATCAACAATGCAACCAAATGTCAACTATTTTACGATGTTTCGATCCGTAAAATACGGGTCGTTACATTCTCTCCCCCTTAGGAATTTCGCCCTCGAAATCCCAAACAAACAAAGCAATCAAAGACTATTCTGTACGCCTATCATCCATAGCAACCAACAAACCATGCATCCAATTCTAGCTTAGCGTACAGAATTTTAACGCTAGAACAAGTTACAATATCGTGAGATGACACGACACCTTAGGGCCATACCTTGAAGAGTTCAGGATGAGCTGCCTTCATCCTCTCTTCCACCTCCCACGTACAGTCGTTATCATCATCACTCCATTGTATCTTGAGCAACTTAACTACCTTCCTCCTAAGCTGTTTCGTGTCGGTTTCCACAACACGAAGCGGCTTACGAGGTCTCTCATCGACTGGATCAACTTCGAAGTCTTCACAGCTATCAGCAGAAACTACTGTATTCGAGTCGTGTACATACTTCCGTAGATATGATACGTGAAAAACATTGTGCACACTCGACATTTTCTCTGGTAACTCTAATCTGTAGGCGAGCTTTCCAATTCGCTCGATGATCGGGAATGGTCCAACAAATCTCGGAGTCAATTTTCCTTTCTTCCCGAATCGAATAACATTCTTCAGTGGAGAAATCTTCACAAAAACCATATCACCCACGTTGAATTCCAAATCCTTACGACGCTTATCGACATAACTTTTCTGACGGTCTTGGGTTGCCTTCATTCGTTGCCGAATGATCTCTATACAATCTGAAGTCTGTCGAATCATCTCTGGCCCAAGTATCAACTTTTCTCCAGTTTCTAACCAACACGTCGGAGAGTTGCACGGTCTTCCATACAATGCCTCATACGGTGCCATACCAATGCTTGACTGGTAACTGTTGTTATACGAGAACTCCACCAAATGAAGATGATCTTCCCATGATCCTCCGAAATCCAAAATACAAGCTCTAAGAAGATCTTCCAAAACTCTGTTGACTCTCTCGGTCTGACCATCTGTTTGAGGATGATAAGCTGTACTCAAACATAACTCGGTTCCCAAAACTTCCTGAAAGCTCTTCCAAAATCCACTAGTGAACAATGGGTCTCGATCGCTCACTATACTCTTCGGAATACCATGGAATCGAAGTACCCACTTAACATACAACTCAGCCAACTTTGATGCAGTCCTAGTCGATCGAACAGGAATGAATCTTGCACTCTTAGTCAGACGATCTACGATGACCCAAATCCCTTCATTTCCCGTTCTGGTTCTAGGCAATCCATCAATAAAATCCATCGACACTTGTTCCCACTTCCATGTAGGAACTTCTAATGGCTGAAGCAATCCACTGGGCTTCTTCTGCTCGGCTTTCACCAACTGGCAGTTCATGCACTTGGAAATAAAATTTCCAACATCCTTCTTCATGCCTTCCCAGTAGTAGGTTCTCCTCATATCCCGATACATCTTGTTTCCTCCTGGATGAATTGTCAACTTCGAGTGATGACTTTCCTTCAGAACTTCACTTCTCAATTCATCTATATCGGGAACAACTAGTCGTCCTTGCTTCCGAAGCCAACCCTCTCGATCGACCTCGAATCCTTTATCCTTTTCTGGTTCCAATCCAGATTCCAAATCACGGATAATCTTGACAAGCTTATCGTCTCGCTTTTGGCTCTCACCAATCCTTTCCACAAGAGTCGGTCTTATCGATAAGTTTGCCAACATTTCAGGTTCCAATTTGCATCTGGGCCTGAAGTCAAATCCAGCTAAATACTCGAGATTCTTCCATTCCGAAAACATGGCTCCCAATCCTGCATGTCTTCGACTTAACGCATCTGCCACTGCGTTACCTTTTCCCGGAGTATAAGCTATACCAAAATCATATGATGCCAAAAACTCTAACCAATGTTGCTGCCGAAGATTCAAATCCTTTTGGGAGAAAAGATACTTCAACGACTTATGATCTGTAAACAACTCGAATCGAACTCCCAGTAGATAATGTCTCCACATCTTCAGAGCAAAAACAATCGCCGCTAACTCCAAATCATGAGTCGGGTAATTCCTTTCATGCGGCTTCAGTTGTCGACTAGCATACGCAACAACTTTATCCTTCTGCATCAGCACTGCTCCAAGTCCAGTACCACATGCGTCGGTGTAAACCACCATCTCATCATTCCCACTAAGAATAGTCAAAACAGGAGCACTTGTCAATCTTTCTTTCAGGATTCTGAAAGCTTGCTCACACTTATCTTCCCACTTGAACACTTGGTTCTTCTTCGTCAATCCTGTTAACGGTGCAGCTATCTTGGAGAAGTCTTTGATAAACCGTCGATAATATCCTGCTATTCCAAGAAAACTTCTCACATCCAATGCATTCTTAGGTCTAACCCAATCCTGGATTGCTGCCACCTTAGCGGGATCAACCGCTATTCCATTTCCAAAGATAACATGGCCTAAGAACCTCACTTCACTCTTCCAGAAGTGACACTTCGAAAACTTAGCCTTCAGCTGATGCTTCCGCAAGATTTCCAAAACAATACGCAAGTGTGTCTTGTGCTCTTCTTCAGTTCTGGAATAAATCAGAATATCATCCACGAACACAAGTACAAACTTGTTCAACTAATCTCTGAACACCCTATTCATAAGAACCACAAAATATGCTGGCGCGTTAGTCAATCCAAATGGCATTACCAGCCACTCAAAGAAACCGGATGGTGTTCGAAAAGCAGTCTTCGGCACACTATCCTTAGCCACTCTCAACTGGTGAAATCCCGTTGCCAAATCCATCTGAGAAAACACCTTGGCTTCGTGAAGCTGATCAAACAAGTCATCTATTCTTGGCAATGGATACTTGTTCTTCTTAGTCACCTTATTCAGCTCACGATAATCCACACACAACCTCAACGATCCATCTGCCTTGGTTGCAAACACAACTGGTGCACCCCATTCGGACACACTACGCCGAATGAATCCTTTCTGCAAAAGATCATCAACCTGCACCCTCAACTCCTGTTGTTCCCTAGGCGCCATCCGCCTAAGAGGCATCACAACAGGTCTGGCTCATTCAACTAGATCTATACGAAACTCGATCTCTCTATGCGGCGGTAACCCTTTGACCTCGTCAAAGACATCCTCGAATCCATTTGCGATTGGCACCGATGACAGTCCATCCCGTGGAACAACTAGTGAATACATGAAGCTCATGAAGACGCCTTCTTCATGCTTACATCGTATCACAATCTTTCGCTCCTCCACATTCTCAACTGCCACCTCCAACCTTTCGCAATCAACCTTTGCCGCATACTTCCTAAGCCAGTCCATACCCAAAATAATTCCGAACCCCGCAAAGTTCAGAACAAAACAATCACAAACAAAAGAGCAACCATGACTCGATACAATCAGACCACGGCATAACATACACAAACAAGACGAACCCCCAACTGGATTAGTCACAACCAATGGCCTATCAACAATATCCGGTTCTAAACCCAACCGGCCTACAAGATCACTACAAACAAACGAATGCGACGCTCCAGTATCAAACAGAACCCTAACTGGAACACCACATAGGAAAAGAGTACCTTGAACCACCACACTCTTTCCCTTCTCTTCAGCGGTAGGAGCTTTTGAAGACGATGGGACAGCTCCCAAAGCATAAGCTTGCACAATCTGCTTGTCCTTCCGCGGTTCTGGACAATTCTTCCTGATATGCCCCGGCTTGTCACAGTTGTGACACTTCATTGGTACCTTCAGATTCTTACAATCTTTAGAGAAATGGCCCTTCTGCTGACAATTGTAGCAGGTCACCTCGCCTTTCGGCTTCTTCTGGCCATCCTTACCCTTTTGCTGCTACTGCTTCCTCTTCTTGTTTCCACCCTGCTGGGGTTTAGTCTCTTCCCTGGTCACAGCAACAACAGATCCTTCCTTAGGAAACAGACTCTCATGCCTGAGAGCTTTCTCCACAAGCTTCTCAAATGAATCGTCCAAATGATCCACCAACTGCCTCCCAAGATAACTGTCCAAGCCTGTCACAAACTTCTCATTCTTCTGATAAGCAGATTCGATATACGACCGGGCATACTTGGACAAAGCTTCAAACTCAGAAACATACTCAAGAACTGGTCTTCCACCTTGCTTGAGCTCCACAAACTTCTTGAACAGAACAGACTTCTGAGCTGTAGAAATGAACTTAGCTTCAAATCTAGCTTGGAATTGCTCCCAAGTAATCTCTTCCTCCGGAGTATTGATGGTAATAGAGTTCCACCAATCAGAGACTCTCCCTTGAAGCTGTCTTGATGCTAACTTCCTCTTAGTTGCATCCTCTATTCCCAAATCACCAAAAATCCTTCTACAAGCATCTATCCACCTCTGGACTTCAATGGTTGATTCTGTTCCCAAGAAAACCTTCCCTCCAAGAGCAGTATAGTCTTTGCACAACTTAGCAAAATCCACTGGTTTTGGAGTTTGGACTTGAACTCCAACATCAACTGCTGCCCCCAGAACTGGCATCCTTCTCATGATCGAAGCCATCATAGATTCGAACATAGCTGCATAATCAGCAGTCCCCTCAGTAGCACGACTTTCCCTAGCAACTGGTCTCCCTCTTCGACTCATCCTTAATATCTATAAAAAGGAATGATTAGCACACTAGAGAAACAACTGCATAAAGGACTCAAACTCTACTAAGCGACTATATATTATATATAGTAATCATCCATCAAAATACAATTACGTCTCTCATACGTAGTTACGTCAGCGAGCGTTGGGTAAAATCGATTAACCAAAGCTCTGATACCAAATGTGACGACCGCCCATGACCCCTGCACTGAACCTAGAGATAGTGCGCTGTAAAGTGTGCTAGGCGACCATGGACGATTGCCATGGTAAATTAAAAACAACAGAATCTATCGTATTACTCACAGCGCATGGACAAAATACAATAGAACATATATATATAGTGAAGCTTCACAGAATAGAATTTCATCAATAAAACTTCATAATAGTTGAATACAAACATCTGAATAGTCAATACAACAAGCCTCACTACATATCACTCAGAGAATACAAAGCAGTGGAACATCCAGTACATATAGAAAGAAGTAATATGCAATACTCCAGCTCGTCTTCATCATCAGCATCGTGGAAAGCAAGAACAGCACCTGTCACTTGCTACCTAGTCTGCCCGTCCCAAAATGGACGAACAGCCCAAGGCAATAAGAGTTAAAACATAAAGCCTTGAGTCAGACAACAGTCTTAGTGAGTAGTAAATTTACTAACAACATACCAAAAGAGCATAAAGGAAAAGGAATAGGAATACAACCCTCCCACTCCAACCTCTTTCTACAGTGATAGCCCCTAGACACACACTAAGCAGAAGCAAACATAGCAGAGTACATAATATAAAGTAAAGCAATTATCACTCGAGTCAAGGGCGATGTTTTCCAAGTACAAACCCCCAAGGCCTAAACCAAGATCAGATAAGCACCCTGAAAACACTGCTCTTGAGACCGAATGACGATACAACCAAACATCCATGACTCTGGCTATCACTGTTATCATTGCTTTGATATCACCGTTAATTGAATGACTGGCACATTCTTTCAGCCGTCCGTCAAGGGCTAATGGAAACCCCGGTTCTAGACATAACTCCCGCACGTCATCGTGACCCGTGCCTAGGACTATCGAATCTGCCCAGAGTACTTGACTATCAATCATTAGCCTTTAGGGACTATCGAATCTGCCCAACGTACTCTTTCTTTGAGCATGCTAGAACCTTCAACAACGATGAGATCTCAGCCTTCTAGTCATCCTCCTCGACGACTATTTCCACACTAGCTCAAGCGCCTCTCGAGCATCCATTATCCTCAACTAGAACCATATCACCGAGTTATCAACATGCTTGGAATGATCCCGTCTGGATTAGACCAAGACTATCCCATATCATGCCTCGCTTCATCACATCCTCGCAAAGCTTCATCTCAACATCATCATCATCGAATCTATGCATAAGAGCTTCACCATCCGTTACATATGCCACAAGCAGCTTTTCCAATTCAAGAGCCTTTCCCTTAGCTTTTGAATCATCTTCGGTCTAAATCAAATCATCAATCATCTAATTCATTGCAATCAATCAAATCAAACATTAATCCAAACAATCAAGCATTCAAATATGATCTAAGTAGACAATTATAACAATAATGGCAATTTCGTAATTAAAGAGTTGAAAGTCTAATAAGCATGAAAACATGAACAATATCTCTATAATCTTGATGAATGAACTTGCATAGGTTAACATGTAGTAAGATGGATGTCAAATCATCATGAACAATGAATCTATACGGATCTACACATGTGATTAGGAAAATGCATGGAAATCACTATTTTAACACCAATTCAAGCTAACGATCTGATATACTCCTTTGGATCTGTGTGAGAGATAATCACCACTCACCAAATCACCTAAACAACCCCAAATCAACACGCTTCAGATCTGGACAGCGAAGGATCTAGCTTGATCTATCACAAATCCGCTTCAAACGATGAAATCTATCTTCGATGGATGAAGATAAACTCTTGAATCTTCAACTTGATCTTCGATTTGGATGGATGGAAGCACAAGATTAAAGTGGAGAAAAGAAGTGAAGAAGTGTAGAAGTCGAGCTCTCAAAATGTCAGCACTTCGTCGCTTCGAAATCCGGATCCCAAAAAGTGAGAAATGGACGAGTATTTATAGCTGAAATCTCCTTAACTCGTCCGCTTTCTTAAGTCGTCTCCGACCTAAGCCTCCCTCTGCCTTATGACCTACGACTCAGCAACTAACCCCTAAGTCGGTAACGACTTAACACACGCGCCTATACGACCTAACGAAGATACGTCTTAACATACGCGCGCATTCTCACGTCCTACGACTTAATGCTTTGCCGACTTACGACTTATCAAAACCCACTAGTCTACGACTCAACACATTGCGCGACTCAACAGAGTCTCCGACTTAAAACCCACGCGACTTAATCAGGGGATACGACTTACGACTTAACTTATGTGCGCGACTTAACACTGGCCGAGTTAACTTCGACCTACGACCCATCGCCTCACGACATAACGACTTACGACCTAAAATCCTTTAGTCGTCTACGACCTAAGCCTTATAAGTCGTCCTAAACTGTCAAACGACCTAAACCACTACCCCTCTTCCTTAGGTCGCCAACCCCTATAAGTCGTCTACGACTTAACTGTTACACGACCTAAGCTCCAAACGATCTAAGCCTCAACATACGACTTATCCCAATCCTTAGGTCGCCTACGACATACTCCCCTTAAGTCGTCCCCGACTTACCACTTCTACACTATAGATGACAAGATGCAACGCTTCAAGTAAGTCGGAGCTGAAGCATCATAAGTCGCACACGACTTACGACATACCCTAGGTCGTTCACGACCTAATACCTAAACTCTAGACAACTTATCAACAATGCAACCAAATGTCAACTATTTTACGATGTTTCGATCCGTAAAATACAGGTCGTTACAACTACGCTGCTCCATCGATGATCATCACCGTATAGATCTGAAGCTCTCGCCGAGTGCTACAACATTGTAGTTGAACACTTCTCGAATTAATGTGTGGATTGGAAGATAATTGGAGAAGAAGTTGAGAGTTTTTCAGCCATTAAAACTATTAGGGCTGGCTGAAGGAAGATTAGGGTTTGATGAAAATAATGAAATGTGGAGGCCTTTTATAGAAAATTCTCAAATTACTATTCATCGAAAATTTTCGAACTCGAAATCAAACGTGCCGGCTGGCGTTTCTAAGATTTACCCCACGTTCCGAACACAATGGAATGTGTTTTGGGAGCTAATTCGATCGTTTGTGAGAGTTACAGAAATAAACGATCAATTTAAATCAAATCGATTTAAACCGATTTCGATGCGTTTTGGCTTGCCCCGGACAAACGACAACTCTGATTGCTATGAAAATTGAAATCTTACAATAATATCACATTACGGATCCGATGAAACTTGTTTCGTCGAAATCCGAGACTATTTGAAAAATGGTCATTTTTACTCATCAATTAAATATTAAAATATTCAATTTTCACAATTTAACTTTTAATTCGATTTTAAAAGTTTACAAACATCATTATAACTTCAATATGATTTAATATAACTTTATAAATCATTTTAATCACATTTAACCCAATTTCCAATTATTTCTGGAATTTCAAATATTAAATTAATAATTTTATTGTCCAATTAAATCACTATATTCGAATTTAAATTAATTCGACCTCCAAATCTTACTTATTAATATTTGAAATCAATTAAATATACGAATTTCAAATGACAGAAATTCTGGGTCGTTACAAGTTGTAAACTATTTTAGAATTTATAAATGGCTTTATAAATGGTTTTAAAGCATACAAATAGCTTATAAATGGTTCAAGAGAGATTTATAAATTATTTTCGAAATTGATTGAAAGAAACCTTCCGCGGTATTTATGAATATATTTATACTTTTGAAATAAGTATATTGATATCTTGATATGAAGGTATAAACTATTTTCTGGATTTAGTATTAAAAATGTTTTATTAAATGACCACGGTGTGAAATAAGCGTTTAGTTGTTAAAGAGACCGGGGTCGGATATTGTCATACTCTTTGCCAATACTGAAATCACTTTAACAATTGTGTGCGTGGTGGAGAATCCAGAATGAAGTAGGATGGTTTGGCGAATGCTATTGGAATGAAGTAAGAGAACGATGATGGATAGCCTTGACTTTCATGTCATAATTAAAATGACTAAAACAGGAGCTATATTGTGCCAAGTGGGGTCGCTCCCCCTATCGAGCATGCTTCTTCGATACCATATCTATTACTTTGTGATTGATTGGTGGACACCTTTGACTTGATTATGGGGGAGTGTTTTGAGGTGGACGGTAGTAGCTGCTATGCATTACCACCAGTCTGGGAGTGCAAACGGTAGAATCCTACCTTGGGCATTGCCTCGTGTGCCTTGTCATATTTATCCTGATTGAGCCCACTAGGACTTTGGTTTGTGTCGTACCTATGGAGTGCTCCCTGAGTATCCCACCATTTTATGGTGGAGCTTACAGTACTGTATAGACTATGATGCTTACATAAAAAATGTGTTCAGGGGGATATGTGTAACGCCTTAATGCTATTTTAATACTTTACTTTACTGATAGACACTACATATATAGCGTATTTTACTACATATAGATAGTTTAACGGATCCTTAGGAGATGGAAATCCTAGAACATCTCTTAAGTTATTGCACACACGTTATACACTGGATAGGAGATGTAAAATCCCGTAAACACCTCTGAAGCCATTACACTCATATTTATTTGTTGTTGATTTAACTTACATAAAATCTTTTAGTTCTGACTCGAGTGTTTTGTCTTTTCATTACGCTCGGGTTAGCCTAAGCATTTCAGTGTTGAAGACTTTATTTCTAGAGGACGAAGATGGAGTTTGATACATTATATTATTATTATTACTCCACTATATCATGTTTTCCGCTGCATCATTATTGGTAAGTTGTTAATTGTACTCTGATTGTTGTGAAATTTGTGTAATCAAATGTTATTGGTAAAACAACTTCATGGACTGTTTATTTGATTATTATATTTGTCATTCCACGGGGAGATTATGTGTTTTGTTTTTCCTTCTTTTCTCTTATTTTCTTATTTACCCATTAACAATCCTCCCATTTGAATGGTTTAAGTTGACATGTGTGGTTTATTGTCGATTTTAAACCGTCCAAAAAGGTGGGTCGTTACAAGTTTGAATTCAATGAGTGGTGATAAGTATACAAGACTTAATTTCCTTATACGATCGTTTTATATCCTCGATAGTTGGTATCTCTGATATAGGTTACTTCAGATACTTTATTTTCGTCATTCTAAGACGATTTATTGCTTCGTTGAGCGTTAATTATCCTTTGCCCGAAATGACTAAACCAAAGCGCGTGGTTTTTGGGGGCCAAGTTATGTGGGATTGCTACCATTAGGATATTTTCACATCTCATCTATATTTTTATGTACCATCACATGAAAAACGGTTTAGAATTTTTAGATGTGAAATATTCGGATTCTCGGTAAGGTCTGGCAGGGTCCGGCTTGGAGTTCCTGGGGGTTTTAAGTATATTACTAGAGGTATACTTCTTTTAAGGGGGATGCACTCTCCTTGTCATTTGTTGGAAAATTTCCTTTCTTTATTTGATTCGAAAACCCTGAATCTATTTTGGCTTTAAATTGCCATGAGTTGAGCCAACTCTTCATCATGGCATTTAAGTATTGATTTAGTCCATTCTATCAAGTTGGACTGTTAGTTTATTCAGCCCATTCTATCAAGTCTGGATTGTTACCTTATTTAGTCCACTCTATCAAGTTGGACTGTTTTCCTTGTTCCATCCATTCTGTCCAGTTTGGATTTTACTCGATTTATTTCCATTCTTTCAAGTCTGGTTTAATATTATTTATGCTCATTCATATTTGGATTTGTTCCTGATATTTATTTCTGCTCTTGCCGATATGAATGTTATTCGTGTGAGGTGAAAATCCGTTCTGCGTTAGCGGCGTGGCCACAAAGAACTTTATATGTTCCCCATTAGTTGAGTTATCTCACGCTGGTATTTCCAGACTGACCTGAGTGTTATTTATTTATAATGCTCGGGTCAGACTGAGTATTTCCCAGGTTGTCCATGCTATTATGGAGGTCTTGAAGGGGAGCTTAAGATTCACCTATCGTAGTATTTTATGTTCCGCTGTATTATATAGTACACCTATCGGCATTTGTAAGGTCAGGATTCTATAACTGTCCAGTTGATAAGGTTTATTTTTAACTCTGGTATGCTCTGTATGTTTGGAGTGATAGTTTCTACTGTCTTTGTTATATTATATGTTGTTGATTTCGTTGTGAGATTCTGTTTTTCTCTGTTCTCTATTCTTTTTTTTATTTACCCTAACAATCTGACCTTTTGTCGATTGGATGCGCGACATTGGAACACGGTGGTAGTGTTCGGTGTCGACTTTCCATGGTAAAAAAGGCGGGTCGTTACAAAGTGGTATCAGAGCACGAGGTTAAGCAAGAACCTTGGCTTTGGTAGGGTTTGGCTCATTAGAGATAGGGTTAGCGACACCCTATAATGAGTTTGAGAGTATTATATATTCGAGAGCATATTTTTTAATGTTATAAAAACGTATTATGTTAATTGGTCTATTGATTTTTTATGAATTCTGGTTGAGACGTGGGTCGTCACGGTATAGATAGGGGTTTCTAAACACTTGACCAAGGCTAAAGGACATGGTATTGAATTTTTGAAAATTTTGGCAAATTTAATATTTTGCCTAGAATTATATTTTTTATATATAAAGGAATAGTTTTCAAAACTTTATATAGTTATAAAGTGTGTTGGTTTAAATGTGATAATATTTATTTATTATCACTATTATTTGTTCGGTTATGTTTAACTTAAATGAGAAGCATTGACTGTTGATTGTTAACACCTAACTTGTTCTTGGTATATTTAGAAGCATTTATTGTTTTGATCTAAAATGAACCCTTTGTGAATTAATTTTCACAATTTTATTATAAGGTTTTCGAAGAATATGATTAAGTTAAAATTTTTCCATTTAATAATAGTGAGTTAAGGATTAAACTATAATAAAAAGTGGTTAATATAATCTAAATAGTGGGATAAGATATTTAGAGAATAAATATTCGAGATAATTGTATTATAATAAAGATAGAATATTATAATATGAAATGATTTTTATATAAAGAAATTTTTATATAAATTTAGTTTGTAAAATATGTTTAAAAAGGATTTTTGAATCTAAACCCTAGAATTTTTTAGAATAATTTTATAGGAATTTTTGAGAAATGAAATAATAGTACTTATGAAAGTATTTAAAAGTAAAACTATTTTGGGAAGTAGAATTTTAAATGGAATGCATTTTATTTGGGATAATTAGGAGGAAATCGTTTTGATTAGTTTTGTGGTAACCTGAATAAGCTTCTAAGTGACAATCGGATGTTCGCTTAAGCGAACGTTGTGAAGTACTTAGTAAATTATTCGTATTATCATTGTGCAATCGAAATGAGTTCAAATACGAATAAACCCAAAGTGAGATATAATAAATAAATTTCTTGAAGTTATTATATATAAGAAACATATGTAGTATGCTTTCAAAGATAAGTTTTGAAATTAGAACCGGGTATCTAATTTTTAAGCTTATTAGTAATAAGAGATTGTTTTGATAAATAAGATTTTTCCCTTAGGGAAGATATGGAATAATTTAACACAGGTTTATATAGGGTTAAATTAAATAAGAAGGTTTTTGATAAACATTGTTTTATTTAAAACCATATAGTTGCTTAAAAACATCTTAGTAATGTAAACTATTTGTTGATTGGGTCAACCCATAAATATTATTCGTTTTAACACTCTAAGTTAAAAAGGTTAATAGGTTGACTCGGTTTTAAGAAACGATAATTTGATTTGATCTCCATCTAAATTCTTTAAAAAAGTAAAATAAAACTTGTATGTACTCTTAAAACATAGGAGAGTACCATACAAGTAAATAAACTGGAATAAGATATTATTTCATGTTTTATAAAGAAATAACTTTATAAAATATTTTTAAACTTGGATAAAAGATTTATGAAATAATTCATAAATAATTTTAGCATTGAATAAAATACTAAGTGAAAATATAAGTGAATTAGAAATTTTTTAATATAATTAAGAAACTAATAAAATATAGAGTATAACTTTCCATTTTGTCCAAGTGAGTTTGGATAATATTCTAAGCAATAACCAAAGGGTAATGTAACATCCCGAAAATTTTCGACTTTCGAAAATTCAACATCGATACTCACTTTATCGACTGCTGAGCCATCGAGTGCCGGAAACCCGAAAAGTTATGGTTTTAAGAAAAAGGAAAAGTAGAAGAAGAAGAAGATAGAAGAAAAAGAGAAGAAAGAAAGAAGAACAACACATCAGAACAGAAACAGAACACAATATCAGAATCTCACATATCGCAGCGGAACAATATACAATAGATAAATGAATATCATTTGAAACAAAAGAATTATATCTGTTACTACATTACATCACATCATATCATCAGAGTCAATATACAACTCAGTACAACAATGGACAGTTATATAACTTGTCCTCATACAGAATACACAGCGGAATAAATATATCAGATACAAATACTACGTCTCGCCATCCAGCTTATCTCCAAAGCTCCAGAATATCCAGAATATCCTGAAAATCTAACTCTAGGCTGCCCGTGTGGAAAATAGTGGGCACCCAGAGTTTAGAAGGGAACAATAAACTCCGAGTCAGTCATGGTGACTGGTGTGAGATCGTAAAACAGTTATATCTTTAAAAACAACAAGGGAGTATTTTTTTAAAGTAAATTCTCAATGCTTTTGGAAAATGAAACTACCATAAGACCTCCCACCACACACACAATGCAAACGCAGACTTGGAGGAGATTTCTTCTTATGATAGTCAAAGATGCTTACTACGCAAAATCAAATCATTTTTGATATTATTACTAGTGCATAGTGGAAAACATTTCGAAAGTAGAATATAAATCTTAGCCAGCATAGGTACCATTATATTATGCCTGCTATAGCTGCCTCCTGAGGAGACAGGTTATACAATTGAAATCGTAAAGGCTCGTATTGTTTCTTTGGATTTCCAACAAATGGTCAGGCAAAGGAACTTCCTATCCACGATGGGTACGTCCCTGGAATAGACGACCCGAGAACCTAACCGGATCTCTGCCAACACAAGGCCGGGTTACCTCTGCAAAAATAGGTAACTACTGACACGCGTATGCCATCCCCCGATCGTCACCGATATTCCCGAGGATCCCCGATTTCCAACAAACCACATAGATAATAATAATGCAGTAACCACAGAGGTTAAGTATCTGGGCTCCATACCATGATACCACCTTTATCCAGAAGGAATGACATACACTAAGGGGCGCTACTCCCTAGAACCTTGCTGCATTCGTCCTGTTTCGACCATTTCCGGGGTGTGAGGCTCGACGAAGTCTCGTCCACAAAGCTACGCTTTCTACAAAAAGCCCTGCTTCGGGTCAAACAAAAATGATCAACCTATGATCACAAAGATATAAGATCAAACAAATGATCATATCACAAATGACCAAACACTGATCATTTCACAGCAACACTCAGTATGCCACGTTACCAAATTGGGATATATCGCTGATGAATTTCAACTACATAACCTCTGAGCTCGTACGTCTCAGAGAAGGGTGTTAAGCTAAGAGAATAAATTCTCCGCCACCAACAGAAATGTATTTGAAAGAAATCAGCTTTATATCTCAAATTGTAACGTCAGACACACAATCCATATAAGTCTGTTCCGGGATCGAACAGAACCGAAGGCACTTCTCACGAAGCCCTTGCATTTCCGGATAATTTTCAATCACGTCAGGACTTCCCGTCACTAAGGGTGATAAAACCTCTAAATCGAAGATCAGTCGATGTAGAGTAACTCGACGGTAATCCTTCCGTTTTCAAAAATATCCGGTCTTCAACACCGGTCTTCAAATGCGATTCATAACGACGTATCACATATTCGGAATGGGTTATACGACCCCATGGTCCTTTCCCGGCTAACCCGAATAGTGAGCGATTATTCAAAAATAAGTGTGGCATTCAAATTCATCCAATTCACAACCAATACCTATCTAAAGGTAATTATTGATAGTCGGTTATTTAACTATCAATAAAGATGCGCGACATCATCAGATTCCAAATAATTTTCCCAATTATTTCATCTTCCAAAAATATCTTTACTAGATATACAATTTCCACACTTAACCATTTGAAAACAATTTCAAATTAATTTCCACATTTCATTTTATCTTTTAAAAGGTAAAATCTCAAAACAGTTCATTTCATATTGGAAAAGCATTTCCATACTTATTTAATAATAAGTATTTCATAAATCATTTATTTTCAACATTTGAAAATATTCGATATACTTAAATCAATATTAAGTATATATTCATTCTTTAAGGAAATCATACATTTTAACATTTATTTGAGTCAAAACGGATGTTGCGTAAAACATCGTTACGACGACTCAAAATCACTAGTATAGGGATTCGAAATTTTAATAGATATATAAATCCCAATACCATACAAAAATATTTCCTTTCGGAAACCATTTACTATAACAACAGTGTTATAGTCCATCATTTCCTTATTCCTCGAAAACGTCTATTTCAACAAGAACTGTTGAAATCTATGTATTCGATACTTAACACGTTTTAAAACATCTTTTAAAACAATTACTTCATTTCTGTAATATCGTTTTCCCAAAACAAGTTCATTTTACTTAACAATATATTCACTATCCAAAATCGTGAATATACTTTACTATTTACATTTCACTATTTTCTACACGTTTTATTTTGATAATAATTCGCTATCCAAAATCGCGAATATATCTCCTTTGATAATCTTCTATATTTAATTTATCAAATTCAATCGATTTGTTTCCGAATTTATAAAACAACGTTTATAAATTCCATTTTCTATTTTCTATAACAACTCCGGTTTATAATCTCATTTTATTAATCTTCAAAAATTCACTTATAAGAATAAGTGATTTCGGATTTATAAAACAACGTTTATAAATCACATTTGTACTTTATAACGATTTCAACTTACAAAATCATTTCATTTTGCAATTTCTATTTATATCCCATCTAAGTGCAAAAGTCAAATTTATAAGTAAATTACTTATAAATCGTTTATTTTTACAACCTCTATTCACTTTATAACTTCACGTTATAAATCTATTTATTTCATTCACTTATGAAATCCTTTTTATACTTCTTTTTAACACTTATAAAAATTCGTTTTATAAGTCCAATATTTCGATTTACAAAATATCAATTTTATAAATCTTTTTATACCAATCGTTTACAGTTATTCAAAAATCCCAACTTAAACCATTTTATAAATAAATCGACTTTTATTTCAAAAACGACACATCGGTTATATTTCACTAAAAATTATAACTTTTATAACTTTAAAATTTTACGTTTATAAATCGATTCAAAAATTCCATAAAACGTATATTTTCAAAAATCACTTTAAAAACCTTTTTTAAAATAACAGTCGTTATTTTTACGTTTCAAAACTGAATCCGATGATGCAACAACACCAATCAGTCCATCACAACAGTCAAATATCATATATCATCATATGATAACAGAATATACATCAATATCTGTAAATAAATAACTACTGGTGAGGAATCCAGTTGGATCCCTCCAACCTGTTTCCCTGCATCCAAAAACGTCAGCACAATACCAATTCCGCTCCAGTACGGAATTATCGCGGTATATGGGTTTTTATAAATCCGCTTACTAACGGCGCAATAGGGTCTCATCCGCTATACGAGGCGGGAAATCATCAATCCAATATATACATATGCCAATATGTATATATTGCTATATATATAGATATATATCCTACTATATCTAATAGCACATTCAAACAGTCAATCATCAATCAATAACTGTAAATAATTCCACATTCAAATTTGAGTGAGAAGATCTCACCTTTGCATTTTATTTGCAATCCATTTCCTATCCAGTTTGTTTTTCTTGATTTCACAGGTTTTGACCTTGCATAATCAATTATATGATTTTATTAATATTCGAATATAAATCGAACAATCACTTATTATTAATAATTTAATTAATTGACTAACAATTTTATCATACTGGAAATTTTTTTCTTAATAAACTTTAAATAAGTTAATTAGACAAATTAGTCCCCTTACCCGATTATATTTTAAAATTTTAAACTAGTGGTTTAAAATATGTATCTTTACTTTATTTTCCCCTTTTTAAACTGTTTACAAAAAGAATCAATACCCCTTAAATGAAAATATATTTCTGTTTATATTTTGTAAATGGGAATATATGTATGTATATATATTATCAGGCTTTAAAAAAACGAATTTTTGAATTTGAATCTACCTGCAGTGATATGTATGAAAAAAATAAATAAATAAAACGTATCGATACCTCACTGACAATCGCACGAACCCAGACTTGGATGAACTCCATCGCGATGCAGTTCTCCTCCCCACGGCCCTCATTTGATTTCCATCAACCCGAGACCGAGCTTGCCTCCTTCACCATCGAGACGATGCCGCGATCAAAAACCCACTGCCTCCAGTCGAACGCGAGCGCCGCGCTCGTGCCCACGCCTTCGACTGCCTCGTTCACGACATGAACGCCAAACCCAGCTTTTCTTCGAACAAGCGCCACCGTGAACCCTATTGTCGAAGTCGAGATCGACTTCGCCATCTCCACGTTCCCCCATATGATTGAATCGCGATCCGTTTTCCAACCCAGGTCGCGAGCTCGACCTTGCGAAAAACCCTAGCTTCGAACTGCTATCGAGTGTGGCCGCCCCTGTCGCGATGCAGATCTCACAGACCTGCCAAACTCCATCTTCGAACAACGCGCCTTCGATTCACGGAAAGAGGCAAAAAGAAGATTCGCGATTTAAATGGAACGAGATTTCGATTTTTTTTTTTGTTTGAAGGAGGAGGAAGCAGTGGACTTGCGATTCAAATTTGTTCTCCCCCCAATTCTTCTTTTAGACGAAATGTCTGTTGCCATTTTATTTCATTTGGGAAGGACGAGATTTTGTTCTGGAATTTTTTCATTTGCTTGGGGATGTTCGGCCATTGTTATTATTTTGAAGCTTCTGTTTTAAATTGAACGAGATGTTGTTTTCTTTGAATTGCTCGCGTGATAAAGAAACAGAAGGGGACAGAGTACGTGATGTTTCAGGGAATAGGTCTGCTAAAGAAAACCTAGGGTGGCTGATGTTGACAAAATTTAAAATTTAAATTTAAATTGAATTTGATTAAATTTCAATGCGTTTACTCTCCGTACGGTTGCATAACAGCTCCGATCAATACGAAATTTGAAATCCGGTAATAATACGATATTACAGACCCAATAGAACTGGTTTCGTCAAATTCCAAGACTGTTTGAAAAATGACTATTTTTAAATATCGATTCAAAAAATTAAATTCAAAACTGAGTAAAACAGTTTAAATTTCAATTTTGAAGCTGCTGTTATCTTCAGTGTTATCAATATGAATTTTTAAAAGCTTTCGAAATATTTTTCTTCAACTTCAAATTGAATGTTCAAATTTTTATTCAGCATTCAATAGATTAAATTTTAAAGTTTAATCGCAAATTTCAAAGTTCAATCGGGGATTCAAATTAAATTATCGTTCAAATATTTAAAATTAATTAAATATTTCCAATTTAATTCGTTCAAAATTCTGGGTCGTTACAAACTTCCCCCCTTAAAAGAATTTCGTCCTCGAAATTACAAGTTAGGAAGAAAGGTCCTTAACTCGTCTACTGTTTTCTCAAATTCAAATAGTTCTATCAATTTATCAAACCAAGTCTTTCTACTAAAGATTCGTTATCATTCATACTAGCTTTCCAACTTCAATTATAAGTTTCAAACAACATTGTTTTCTTAACAATTCAATTTTAAGTTCAAATTCAAATTTAAACTTCCAAATTTTCTCAAAAATTTTCTAACACTCGGAATTTTCGAAAAATTTCGCCAGCGTCTCCTTTGCGCGGCTAATACGGCACTACTACAAAACGTCCCTACGGACTCTCAGATTTCAAAAAGAAAAGAAAAAGCCAAGCGGCTAGACAAGAAATCATCAAAATCTCATATTGGAATTCAAATACGTACCTTTCGTCGAGCAATTCAAATTTATCTTTAAAATCAAATCCAATTCCTTTATACCTGTATATCCTACTAGCCATAATATCTAGTTACATATATTCAAACCATTTTGTACATTCGATTACAAATTTTCAATATAAACTTCTTATACCACTTCTAGTCTACTATTGAAGTTACATATTCATTATCATTCAATTTCACATTTCTAATTCCATTTGAATTCAATTCACAATTTCAATTCAATTTGGATTCAATTTACCTTCATTTATAATCATTGAATCTAATTCGTTCAAACCTTATCCATTTGGTCAATAATCAATTAGCTTTACTTACTAACTTTCAGTTTAATACTTCATTTATTCAAATTCATTTACTTATACTTTCTTAAATTTAACTCCATTCTTTTAAGTTAAACTTATTCCATCAAGATTCAATTTGTATAAGTTATCAACTCATTTCTTATTCCATAAATATTTTAAATAGGATTCCAGAGTCTTTTCAACTTTTTCAAAACCATTTGAAAACAATTCAAATTCCATTTGAATTTCCAAACAAAAACCCAAATTTTCAAACAACTCCTATTTAAAACAATTTGACAGCAATTTCTCTTTTGGAAACCCGAAAATGAATTCTAATGATGTGGCCACCATCATCAGGATTATTTTCCAGCGACCTAAAAGAGTTTAGAGCTTTCAACTCTCCAAAATACTTTCCAAAACCTTCGAAATCCATTTTCAAATCAAAAAGATTTAAACTTTCCAAATCTCCAAAATTTTCAAACTCCTTTCAAAACATTTCCAAAAACTTCTCTGGAATTCCGTTTTAAATTACAAATCACATTTACCGTTTACATTCTCAAATTTCATTTGTATATGGATTTCTTTCTTAACTTTGGAGTTACGATTTCAATTTCTTATTCAATTTCATTGATAATAATTTAATATTATCAACTCTAACAACCATGCAACCATATACTATAGTACTTTATAGAAAACATTTATTTTCTATACCAAAAATAGTTTTGGGCAAAATTATCTCATTCACCCTATTTAAAACAATACTGTGCCGAATTGTTCTATATAAGTGTTTAGAGATCCCTATCGATAGAGTTGTACGGACAATACCGACCAGAATCCATATACCACTCAACAAACCAATCATCACAATATAAAACAATTTTATATTCACTAACAAATACGCACTCGTATCTATTATTACACTCAACTCATTCTAGAGTACTACTGACTCTATCTCTAATGAGTAACACCCAACAGAGCAGGGTTGTCGCTTAACCATATGCTCTGATACCACTTGTAACATCCCGAAAATTTTCGACTTTCGAAAATTCAACATCGATACTCACTTTATCGACTGCTGAGCCATCGAGTGCCGGAAACCCGAAAAGTTATGGTTTTAAGAAAAAGGAAAAGTAGAAGAAGAAGAAGATAGAAGAAAAAGAGAAGAAAGAAAGAAGAACAACACATCAGAACAGAAACAGAACACAATATCAGAATCTCACATATCGCAGCGGAACAATATACAATAGATAAATGAATATCATTTGAAACAAAAGAATTATATCTGTTACTACATTACATCACATCATATCATCAGAGTCAATATACAACTCAGTACAACAATGGACAGTTATATAACTTGTCCTCATACAGAATACACAGCGGAATAAATATATCAGATACAAATACTACGTCTCGCCATCCAGCTTATCTCCAAAGCTCCAGAATATCCAGAATATCCTGAAAATCTAACTCTAGGCTGCCCGTGTGGAAAATAGTGGGCACCCAGAGTTTAGAAGGGAACAATAAACTCCAAGTCAGTCATGGTGACTGGTGTGAGATCGTAAAACAGTTATATCTTTAAAAACAACAAGGGAGTATTTTTTTAAAGTAAATTCTCAATGCTTTTGGAAAATGAAACTACCATAAGACCTCCCACCACACACACAATGCAAACGCAGACTTGGAGGAGATTTCTTCTTATGATAGTCAAAGATGCTTACTACGCAAAATCAAATCATTTTTGATATTATTACTAGTGCATAGTGGAAAACATTTCGAAAGTAGAATATAAATCTTAGCCAGCATAGGTACCATTATATTATGCCTGCTATAGCTGCCTCCTGAGGAGACAGGTTATACAATTGAAATCGTAAAGGCTCGTATTGTTTCTTTGGATTTCCAACAAATGGTCAGGCAAAGGAACTTCCTATCCACGATGGGTACGTCCCTGGAATAGACGACCCGAGAACCTAACCGGATCTCTGCCAACACAAGGCCGGGTTACCTCTGCAAAAATAGGTAACTACTGACACGCGTATGCCATCCCCCGATCGTCACCGATCTTCCCGAGGATCCCCGATTTCCAACAAACCACATAGATAATAATAATGCAGTAACCACAGAGGTTAAGTATCTGGGCTCCATACCATGATACCACCTTTATCCAGAAGGAATGACATACACTAAGGGGCGCTACTCCCTAGAACCTTGCTGCATTCGTCCTGTTTCGACCATTTCCGGGGTGTGAGGCTCGACGAAGTCTCGTCCACAAAGCTACGCTTTCTACAAAAAGCCCTGCTTCGGGTCAAACAAAAATGATCAACCTATGATCACAAAGATATAAGATCAAACAAATGATCATATCACAAATGACCAAACACTGATCATTTCACAGCAACACTCAGTATGCCACGTTACCAAATTGGGATATATCGCTGATGAATTTCAACTACATAACCTCTGAGCTCGTACGTCTCAGAGAAGGGTGTTAAGCTAAGAGAATAAATTCTCCGCCACCAACAGAAATGTATTTGAAAGAAATCAGCTTTATATCTCAAATTGTAACGTCAGACACACAATCCATATAAGTCTGTTCCGGGATCGAACAGAACCGAAGGCACTTCTCACGAAGCCCTTGCATTTCCGGATAATTTTCAATCACGTCAGGACTTCCCGTCACTAAGGGTGATAAAACCTCTAAATCGAAGATCAGTCGATGTAGAGTAACTCGACGGTAATCCTTCCGTTTTCAAAAATATCCGGTCTTCAACACCGGTCTTCAAATGCGATTCATAACGACGTATCACATATTCGGAATGGGTTATACGACCCCATGGTCCTTTCCCGGCTAACCCGAATAGTGAGCGATTATTCAAAAATAAGTGTGGCATTCAAATTCATCCAATTCACAACCAATACCTATCTAAAGGTAATTATTGATAGTCGGTTATTTAACTATCAATAAAGATGCGCGACATCATCAGATTCCAAATAATTTTCCCAATTATTTCATCTTCCAAAAATATCTTTACTAGATATACAATTTCCACACTTAACCATTTGAAAACAATTTCAAATTAATTTCCACATTTCATTTTATCTTTTAAAAGGTAAAATCTCAAAACAGTTCATTTCATATTGGAAAAGCATTTCCATACTTATTTAATAATAAGTATTTCATAAATCATTTATTTTCAACATTTGAAAATATTCGATATACTTAAATCAATATTAAGTATATATTCATTCTTTAAGGAAATCATACATTTTAACATTTATTTGAGTCAAAACGGATGTTGCGTAAAACATCGTTACGACGACTCAAAATCAATAGTATAGGGATTCGAAATTTTAATAGATATATAAATCCCAATACCATACAAAAATATTTCCTTTCGGAAACCATTTACTATAACAACAGTGTTATAGTCCATCATTTCCTTATTCCTCGAAAACGTCTATTTCAACAAGAACTGTTGAAATCTATGTATTCGATACTTAACACGTTTTAAAACATCTTTTAAAACAATTACTTCATTTCTGTAATATCGTTTTCCCAAAACAAGTTCATTTTACTTAACAATATATTCACTATCCAAAATCGTGAATATACTTTACTATTTACATTTCACTATTTTCTACACGTTTTATTTTGATAATAATTCGCTATCCAAAATCGCGAATATATCTCCTTTGATAATCTTCTATATTTAATTTATCAAATTCAATCGATTTGTTTCCGAATTTATAAAACAACGTTTATAAATTCCATTTTCTATTTTCTATAACAACTCCGGTTTATAATCTCATTTTATTAATCTTCAAAAATTCACTTATAAGAATAAGTGATTTCGGATTTATAAAACAACGTTTATAAATCACATTTGTACTTTATAACGATTTCAACTTACAAAATCATTTCATTTTGCAATTTCTATTTATATCCCATCTAAGTGCAAAAGTCAAATTTATAAGTAAATTACTTATAAATCGTTTATTTTTACAACCTCTATTCACTTTATAACTTCACGTTATAAATCTATTTATTTCATTCACTTATGAAATCCTTTTTATACTTCTTTTTAACACTTATAAAAATTCGTTTTATAAGTCCAATATTTCGATTTACAAAATATCAATTTTATAAATCTTTTTATACCAATCGTTTACAGTTATTCAAAAATCCCAACTTAAACCATTTTATAAATAAATCGACTTTTATTTCAAAAACGACACATCGGTTATATTTCACTAAAAATTATAACTTTTATAACTTTAAAATTTTACGTTTATAAATCGATTCAAAAATTCCATAAAACGTATATTTTCAAAAATCACTTTAAAAACCTTTTTTAAAATAACAGTCGTTATTTTTACGTTTCAAAACTGAATCCGATGATGCAACAACACCAATCAGTCCATCACAACAGTCAAATATCATATATCATCATATGATAACAGAATATACATCAATATCTGTAAATAAATAACTACTGGTGAGGAATCCAGTTGGATCCCTCCAACCTGTTTCCCTGCATCCAAAAACGTCAGCACAATACCAATTCCGCTCCAGTACGGAATTATCGCGGTATATGGGTTTTTATAAATCCGCTTACTAACGGCGCAATAGGGTCTCATCCGCTATACGAGGCGGGAAATCATCAATCCAATATATACATATGCCAATATGTATATATTGCTATATATATAGATATATATCCTACTATATCTAATAGCACATTCAAACAGTCAATCATCAATCAATAACTGTAAATAATTCCACATTCAAATTTGAGTGAGAAGATCTCACCTTTGCATTTTATTTGCAATCCATTTCCTATCCAGTTTGTTTTTCTTGATTTCACAGGTTTTGACCTTGCATAATCAATTATATGATTTTATTAATATTCGAATATAAATCGAACAATCACTTATTATTAATAATTTAATTAATTGACTAACAATTTTATCATACTGGAAATTTTTTTCTTAATAAACTTTAAATAAGTTAATTAGACAAATTAGTCCCCTTACCCGATTATATTTTAAAATTTTAAACTAGTGGTTTAAAATATGTATCTTTACTTTATTTTCCCCTTTTTAAACTGTTTACAAAAAGAATCAATACCCCTTAAATGAAAATATATTTCTGTTTATATTTTGTAAATGGGAATATATGTATGTATATATATTATCAGGCTTTAAAAAAACGAATTTTTGAATTTGAATCTACCTGCAGTGATATGTATGAAAAAAATAAATAAATAAAACGTATCGATACCTCACTGACAATCGCACGAACCCAGACTTGGATGAACTCCATCGCGATGCAGTTCTCCTCCCCACGGCCCTCATTTGATTTCCATCAACCCGAGACCGAGCTTGCCTCCTTCACCATCGAGACGATGCCGCGATCAAAAACCCACTGCCTCCAGTCGAACGCGAGCGCCGCGCTCGTGCCCACGCCTTCGACTGCCTCGTTCACGACATGAACGCCAAACCCAGCTTTTCTTCGAACAAGCGCCACCGTGAACCCTATTGTCGAAGTCGAGATCGACTTCGCCATCTCCACGTTCCCCCATATGATTGAATCGCGATCCGTTTTCCAACCCAGGTCGCGAGCTCGACCTTGCGAAAAACCCTAGCTTCGAACTGCTATCGAGTGTGGCCGCCCCTGTCGCGATGCAGATCTCACAGACCTGCCAAACTCCATCTTCGAACAACGCGCCTTCGATTCACGGAAAGAGGCAAAAAGAAGATTCGCGATTTAAATGGAACGAGATTTCGATTTTTTTTTTGTTTGAAGGAGGAGGAAGCAGTGGACTTGCGATTCAAATTTGTTCTCCCCCCAATTCTTCTTTTAGACGAAATGTCTGTTGCCATTTTATTTCATTTGGGAAGGACGAGATTTTGTTCTGGAATTTTTTCATTTGCTTGGGGATGTTCGGCCATTGTTATTATTTTGAAGCTTCTGTTTTAAATTGAACGAGATGTTGTTTTCTTTGAATTGCTCGCGTGATAAAGAAACAGAAGGGGACAGAGTACGTGATGTTTCAGGGAATAGGTCTGCTAAAGAAAACCTAGGGTGGCTGATGTTGACAAAATTTAAAATTTAAATTTAAATTGAATTTGATTAAATTTCAATGCGTTTACTCTCCGTACGGTTGCATAATAGCTCCGATCAATACGAAATTTGAAATCCGGTAATAATACGATATTACAGACCCAATAGAACTGGTTTCGTCAAATTCCAAGACTGTTTGAAAAATGACTATTTTTAAATATCGATTCAAAAAATTAAATTCAAAACTGAGTAAAACAGTTTAAATTTCAATTTTGAAGCTGCTGTTATCTTCAGTGTTATCAATATGAATTTTTAAAAGCTTTCGAAATATTTTTCTTCAACTTCAAATTGAATGTTCAAATTTTTATTCAGCATTCAATAGATTAAATTTTAAAGTTTAATCGCAAATTTCAAAGTTCAATCGGGGATTCAAATTAAATTATCGTTCAAATATTTAAAATTAATTAAATATTTCCAATTTAATTCGTTCAAAATTCTGGGTCGTTACAGGTAATGAGCAAACTGGAACGCTTAGATAATTATCTATATTTTTGGACAATCAAGAAATTATTAAACCTAAGTTAAGACCTTTCTGATAGTCATTTGACATTTTAAAACAATGTTAAGTGATAAGTTTTCCCTTACGGAATTAGATTGATTGTTAAAGTTAGTTTATTCCCTCACAGAATTTGATTGATTTGATTTGATTGAGTTGAATGGATTAGTTGTGTGATTTCATACCATTGTCTATAAAGTTTAAATTTATAGACCAAGGATTTTAAACTGTTGTTATTAGGACCTAAATCCCGATGATTTTGAAAAAAGTGATTTTTGAAGATTTTGGGAATGGAATGATACTTATTCACTCTAGTTGATGTTTTTTGGAGGAACCGGAATACCACTGGACGCTCCATGTTGTTTTGACTCTAGAGTTTCGCCGTACTTTATTAGGAGGAATTCCCTCCTTGTCATTATGATTTTGATCTTTGATTTTTCTCGTTTGAGAAATTTGAAAATAATTTTTTTTTTTAAATTGAAAAACCAGGTATTTAGATCTAAATTTACATTTGAAAATTTTGGATGCATAACATCTATTACGGAATATTCTCTATATTTTGTTGCATATGATTGAGATATGGTTGTTGGTCGCATGTAGATTTATATCATGCTAGTTTTGGTATGTAGAGTTACATCACATTGCTTTTGTTAACCTGATTCTCTTTTAGACTATGTTAAGTACAGGGAAGCAAGAAATTACTATCTGACTTCTTGCGCACCTGCATTTGCATGGAGGTAATAAATTACTTGCCAAAATATAAATCAAACACAAAAAGGTACGTAATAAATTTAGAAATTTTAAATTGGTTGATGATTTTATGCCCCAGATATTGGTGGCCATTTGGCTTTTGTTTTCTTTGATTGGTTTGGAGCCCATAGAGGCAGTTTGTAATTGTTCCGATCGAGCCGCGCAAAGGAGACGCTGGCGAAATTTTCCGAAAATTAAAGAGTTAGAAATTTTTTAAGAATTTTGAAAATTTTTGACAACTAAAATTTAATTTTCTGAGTTATATCTTGTAATAAATGAATGAAAGAGAATTAGTTGGTATAGGTGGGTGGATTTGAAAAACTTTGTAATTTTAGAACCTATTCCAACTAATTGGTTTTGAAAAGTTAATAAGTTCAATAATTCATTTTAATTTATAGTTTTAAACTTAAGGGTTTGGAGACATTTTCTTCCTTAGGAATTTCAGAGCCAAAATTCATTTAAGGATGGGAGAATGTAACGACCCAAAATTCTTATCATTTGATATTAAATGTTTAATTGATTTTAAATATTTAGATAATTGAATTTTTGGAATTTAATACTTTATAATTCAAATATACGGAATAATTAAATATTTGAATTGTGAATTAAATGTTAATTTGATGGATTTAATAATTTTATTTAACTTCTTTTAACCAATAAATAATATTGGTAATTCAATTTGTTTACAAATATAAATAGATCAGATAAAATATCGATAATTAAATATAAAACGATATTCAAATCTGCGAAATTAGCCTTTCAGGGCACAGTCTCGGATTTCGACGAAACCGGTTTCATTGGATCTGTAATAGTTAATTATTATACGCAGTCAAGTTTTGTAACGATTGGACGTACCTTTGGTCGTGCGAGATTGAAAATATTGAAATTAATATGGGAAATTTAATATAATAACTAGTCTAAAAAGCTATCTTCTGCATACGATCGAATTAGACCTCGAGACTAGTTCCATTGCGTTCGGAATAGGGGTATAACATATTAAACACCAGTTGACATGTCTCGTTTGGAGTACGAAATTTTCGGGTATGTTTTGTTGAATATTTTAAAAATTAAAATTATATATATATATATACACATACTTATGCACCATTTCTACTTTATGCTTGCCCATACACTCACTATTCATGCCATAACTCCACTATTTCAGATCCATACATTCATCTCCCTATATATGCTTCACTGCAAACATATGAGGCTTCTTTCTTTTGGAATTCAAGAATTCAAAATTCAAAATGTAATGTTATACTCATTTAAAAATCAGAAAACTAGTTTTAAAAACCTGGTTTCAACTAGAGCTTCAATCCTTTACCTGATTTAGAAAGTGTGGCATTGATTCTGAGAGTTTGACTTAGCCATGGCCGTTGTTGAGGACCTAGGGTTGGGTTTTGTGGCGATTTCGGATGTTGATTCGTCGATAGGAGCTTTGATTTGTGTTCAGCACGTCGTAGGGCTTCAAAGCCATGATTTTAAGGTGGTGCGGGGCGTTTTGGAGGGGTACGACCTAATGGCAATCATGAGATATTGGGTCAGGTCGCGATTTGGGCGAGGGGCCTATGAGCGTTTGTAACGCCCCACCTCTATACTCACAATAACAAAGAGTATTAAAAGAAATACTGTCTGTTATTATGAAGAATAAGGCTGGATAGGAGCGGCCATCCGTAGTTGGCCTTACACTAGTATTGGTTACCTCGATAGGAGTGGTATATATTTTAAATCTTTCATCTCTTATTTATTCACTCCCATCGACATACCCAATTCCAGTATAAAACGAGCTACGATGGTTCATAATGGTTTAGGACAATATATATAAAAACAACACAGATACACAAAGAATGCGGAACACAGATAAAAACAAAAGTCTCATATATATAACTGATGTCAGTTACAATACAGTTGACACAATACATATGATACAACTACAACTGTCGACCCAAGAAGTTATATATACAAGTACATTATCGACTAACACTACGCCATAAATGGCCTACTGCAACACAAAAAAAATGTTGGCTCAGGCCCGAAAAATGTTGCCATAGGTCTATGGCAACACTTTTAGGGTGATGCAATTTTTGCCGTTGCCTTAGACCTCAAAGGCAACATTTTGACTATCTAAGGCAACATAAGTAATATTGTTGCAATAGAACCCTATTTGGGTCTATGGCAACACCCATAGGTATCTGTAGCAACATTCCAAAATGTTGCTATAGATATTAACTTTCTGAATTTGTGGGGCCCACAATGTAGAGCATATTAGATTTTTTAATAAAAATAAATTTTTATTTAATAAAATGTTATTGCATAGAATTTGATATTTAAAGTAATTTATTTAAATAAATATTTTATTTCAACATTTGAAATAGTACAAATTCCTGACTCCACTATTTTACAATTCAATGATATATAACACTAATATTCACATATACAGATATTCCTCACTACATCACTCAGTTCACTCATTACATATGCAGTTTCAATTTATACAGACACCGACACTAACAAATATATGACGAGCCGAAGGCGAGCCGAGTGCCGAGCCGAAGGCGAGCCGAGTGCCGAGCCAAAGGCGAGCCGAGAAGCGGGTCCGGGCGCAGCGCCGGCGGGGGTCCGGGGCACCGCAGTCCCGGCGGGCACCGCCCGATTCATCCGATTTCGGAAGATCGAGCCTTCTTTGAAACGACGTAAAATGATGCACAAATGAAGACTGAACTTAATTCATATCCTCCATCTCATCGCCTAAATCTGCTTGAATCCCCTACGGCCAAACACCAAAACTCTACTGCAAACTCTTTTCAATTTCCAATCACCACATTAGCTTCTCTCCTTAACCAATACACAGCAGCACTCTACCATTGTTAATACAAACAATCTCCAAAGCCTCACAGTTGCATGCTCCTCCATCCCCCTGTTTCACCAACATCACTTCTTCAAACAAGCAAAACAGCAACTCACTATCAAAAAACTGCAATTGCAACCACCCTTCACCATATTACAACTTTCCCAAATTTCACCAACCTTCAATACTCTATGAACACCAGAACACTCACCATCATTCAATCCACACTTCGTCAACATCCCACCAATATCCTAAAACCTACCACCTCTTACAACTTACCTTTAATCCTCCACTTTCACACTCTTGCAATATCAAACTCCAAACTCCGTCTACATCTCTCTGCCAAAATTCAGGCATCACACTGCCAACTGAAACTCCTCTGCATCACCAACTTCCACCATCACTTCCATAACTTACCAAACCAACCAACCAACCTTCAACCAATACAACTACATCCAAATTCAATGGTGAACCAACCAACCTTAATTCTTGGATAAGATCACTCTGCACTCAGTCCGAGTTATGAACTTGCGATGGAGGCACAGGGCATCCAGAAGCAGTAGATACCCAGCCAGATTCTGAAACATTAACAAGTTCCAAATGAGCATTTGCATAAACATATGGGGGGGCATACTATCTTATTGAAATTACCAGTACCAAGTGAAGCAACCGCAATCATAGGGGAAAGTACAAAGAGATCAGACTGGGATGTACCTGATATAGGAGCCGTGGACAGATTAATTGTTGCGAGAATGACAGCTAAATCTCGAGGGCAGCAGTTCGGGTTTTGGGAGAAATTAAGGCGCTAGAAGGGTTTTCAGGTGAAGTAGTCTAAAGGAGAAAGGTAGAGGGGTTGGTGGCGAGCAAGTCTTCTGTTGGAGGTGAGAGCTGATGGCGACGACAGCGGTGGCAAAAGGGGTTTGAATGGAAAACTTTGTTTGGCTTCGGGTTTGGTGTCGTGACGGGGCTCTGGTTGGAGCTAGACGGTCGCGATGGGTCAGGGGGTAGTTGGGGGTGAGGGTGACAATTTGGTGGCGGAGGCGAATGGGAGGAGGCGAATGGGAGGAGGCGAATGGGAATGAAAACCAAAAGGGGATCTACTCTGAACTAGGCGGGAAAACGAAATTTTGGGGCAAATTGCAGTGGTGATCCATTTTAACAACCAGATTAAATGTAGATCGTTGGATCGTATTCACGTGGATTGCTAATTTTATTAATTTTTTAATTTGAATACATCTATTGCAACACTATATAAAAATGTTGCATCGTGTTACACTTGTTTAGCTAGAGCAACACATTTTTATGGCTAAGGTAACACCAAAAATACAACGTTGCAGTAGGACCAAAATTTTATAGCTATCGCAACATTTTAGCTGGCAACACCTTGCAAAAATGTTGCAGAAGGTCATTTATGGCGTAGTGTAATATACATGAATACATATCAACTTAAAACAGACACACTGACTACTACAAAAAGACGTAGACCACTTCAACTGATATGAAAAGTCTTCACAGCTCAACAACAACTCAAAGCAGTAAATCTACAACTTGAAATACTCGGGTCTGACCCGAGTATTACATTCAAAAAAGAAAATAATACACGGGTCAGTCTAATTCAAACTTAGTTATTAGTGCACAGAAGCAATAATAATCAATTATCAAATAGACGACAGTCACAGAAATCTCGTATATCCGACTCCTCGATAAAAGAATCGGATAACGGCAGATATAACACTAAACAGTGTTAAACAACAAATCAGCAATCCAAATCATCGACAAAGATAAATAAAAAGAATTATCAATGAAGATAATTTTAGAAAACAACAAAATTATTAATTCTGATTGGCTGCAGTACCCGCTAACGGGTACTGCCTCGCCAATACGGCATACGAAATACGCAACAAATCCATGAATCCAGAACAAAAGAAATATCAATTAAAATCTGTCAATTCTGTGGGGCTGCAGTACACGCACGCGTGTACTGCCTCGCCACTACAAAACAGCCCAAATCAATTTAGGACCTTGAGACATGTAACAACATGCACAAGTGAGACATGTGTAGCAGACACACATGAATACAGCTAGAATAAGCAGTGCCAACTAGATCAGAGTCAACTAAATGAAATTGGAATGCAATCAGATCCCAAAGTATATAAAACAATGGCGGCGCATAATGCAAGACCAAACTCAAATGTGCAGCTACATGAAGATATAGTGAAGCTAATATGGCAACAATGAATACCTAGATCAAATGCAAGCTCGACTAACAGACTGAATCAACGAAATGCACTCATGACGCTGCACAATTTAGTCCATATGCAGCAATCATACTAAGTCGACGTAAATGAGGCCGGACAACATGTAACAGCAGTACCAAGTGACTCAGGCAATGTACAGATGCAACTACATGGAGGAACCCAAAATATAACCAAATTCAAAGGACCTGCCACTGACCTGAACCTCAATTAAAATATGATATGCCTCAAAGTTCGACAGTGACAACTCAAATGCAAGCCAAATGCCACCAGTGAATATGATAACACTGCAACAACTACGCTGCAAGTACTACAGGCACATGGAGATGCAGTGAAGCCAATATGGCAAACCATGATGAAGTATATAAGTGCAGATACATTACATAAGTACCCAGCTTCGAGTCAAGCAATATAATGCAGACTCAAATATCGAATGCTCAAAACACTGGAATGACTCAAGTGATACAAATTATACGCTATGTGTACAGTTGAACAGATATACATGTATACTAGGGAGACATGTACATATGTGCACAGGTACAAAGACCAAATGATGCAGTGCAAAATCATCAACAATTTCAAGTGTAATCGAACGGTGAGCAAAAGTGATTGCCAAATTCAAAGTCGAGACAAGAAGGCAACATAAACAAGACTCGATGCTACAAACGAAACAAGACTACTAGTATAATGCATGGACATCGAACTCACCACAATACATCACTGTGACTTCAACATCAAACCATCAACAAAGTGAAACTACACATAGTCACGAACCAGTGCCAACATCATACCCAAGTTAACAATATCAATAAAGACATCAAGTGAGACCAGAAGTGAGACCAGACCAACCAACTAATCAACAAACAAATGAATCAGATCAGACTCAAATGATACCAGTGAATAACAAAAGGAACCTGACCCAATATCAAAACAAGTATGCAGGTCAGAACAGCTAAACAAATGCAAACTACATGAATAAGTCTCGAGTGTTATCAGACATCAAGTAAGTGAACACATTAGGTATGCAGACCAAAGAGTAGAAGTGATCTGGATCAAATGTCACCAGCTCAGAGACCTAGTGCACACTCGAAGATATATGTACAATTTTAAAGTGATCAAGTGTACAACTACACCAGCCCCAATGCCATCAAGTAAACCAGACAACAAGAATTTCCACAAGAGATCAAAATGCAAAAGTGCAGACTACATAACAATGAATGTACAGACTCAATGATACAACAAGCCTATGACAGACGGCTGCAACACGCCTTGAAATCAGACTCAAGAAAATCACAGAGAGCAGAGGCAATGACACAGTGAACAAAATCAAGCAATACTGGATGATCACAACCCAAAAATATAAACCCTGTCAAATTTGAATATCAAAACCCAATGCCATGATGTTCGGAAAATCAAATAATTCACAAGTCGAAGCAGTGACAAATTACCAACTCAAAACCAAAGTCAAAAAGAAGTCATCGACACAGTTAAGTCATAATCGCGATAACAAAATCAGAGATCATCAAAACATTCAAACAAAACAACACGGCCAAGGTAAGGCAATTGACGAATTCAACGAGTGAATATGAACGAAAATCACAAGATTCAAACTCTAAATAAACCTGCAGCTTGAATTAGATGTGAGTGGAACACTCACCTTGTCGACGAATTTAGAAGAAGCCGAGCACTCCAGCAATCGAGCGAAGCCAGAGTTTGAACTCGATCGAGAATTGGGGCAGCCTCAACCATCCAAGCAATCGGGATGAAAGCGACCTAGTTAGCACGAAGCTCTACTTCGATCTCACGAAAATATTGTGGCCGCCATTTACATTTTGTTCTTTTGTTCTGCTTAGGGTTAGGGCACGTGAAAATGAAAAAGAGAAAAATGGAGGAACGGGCCGACATTGACAATAGATAAGGATGATAACAGGGATGTGATTTGTTTTCTTTGATGGGCTTGCGAATGAAAATGAGTCAAAGAGGAACGAGTATACTTTTGCTAATCTCAGTACCAAAACAAAAATAAAAGGGGGCTAGGATCAGTATTAAAACCCGCATAATCCTTTAACAAATTGTAAAGGAATTTATAACTGATTAAAACACTTAACACTTTTGTAAAAGAATTTCAACTTGAATTAAATTCCAATAGCAATTTATCATCACTTTAACCGTTAAATGACGATTATAATTTGAAGCTAAATCCCGGGTTGTTACAGACTCCCCTCCTTATAGAAATTGCGTCCCCACAATTTTCATAATTAAGGTTGTCAATAACAATTATTTTTCTAACATAAACTGGTTAAGCTAGAAAAATAAAGATCGAGAACACCAACACCAAAGAAAACTTTTAATTCCATAAAAGAAGTTCACAAATTCTCACAAAATCTAATCATCTAATAGATAATCAGAAAACAACAAAACTGAATAAATGCAATTATCAGCAATATTCAATGACCAGTTAGATAATTAGAATACAGAAATCACAAAACAACAATATCTAATTATCAACAAAGATAATTAGAAAACAAAATTCGCAAATCGGAAAACTGCAAATATCTAGTTATCCAACAGATAAATAGAAAACACAAACTTCATAATCAGCAAACTATAACTATCAACAGAGATAGATAGAAAATAGCAGTTTAATATAATCAACATAATCTAGAATCAGTTAGAGACTAGAAAATCTTACAATCAGCAAAATTAGCAATTGCCTAATTATCAAAACGATAATCTTTAATTATCAAAACGATAATCAGAAATCCCAAATCAACAATTATTCAATTATCAAAAACGATAATTAAATCTCAAATCAACAAATATTTAATTATCACAAACGATAATCGAATCTCAAATCAACAAATATTCAATTATCAAAAACGATAATCGAATCTCAAATCAACAAATATTCAATTATCAAAAACGATAATCGAATCTCAAATCAACAAATATTCAATTATCAAAAACGATAATCGAATCTCAAATCAACAAATATTCAATTATCAAATATTCAATTATCAAAAACGATAATCGAATCTCAAATCAACAAATATTCAATTATCAAAAACGATAATCGAATCTCAAATCAACAAATATTCAATTATCAAAAATGATAATTGAATCTCAAATCAACAAATATTCAATTATCAAAAATGATAATCGAATCTCAAATCAACAAATATTCAATTATCAAAAACGATAATCGAATCTCAAATCAACAAATATTCAATTATTCAATACAGTATACATGTACACATACTCTTATGGAATTAACTCATTTTAATTCCATAGCTCAGCTCTAAATCTCGATTTATCAATTTAATTTGGTCATATCTCTTTGCCATTGAACACCATGTGTGCATTGCAAGGGACTCAATTCTGTTAACCCCTGCACAAAGGCCTATAGGACTTAAACAAGTCATGCACATACCCATCATACTCCTTATAATGAATAGATCAAGGCTTCTCTCCTAGATTAGTTTTATAATTTAGTGACGAGTCTCATTTCTTATTTCAGAAAATTTCAACTGTCCATACTTTCATTCATGAAAATAATACTTTATTTCATTTTTTCCAGTTGTCTCATTCAAAATTTGTTTTATCACTTGCATATCTCCTATATTCAAGAATGTCATGATCTCTTAAACAAATCCAGTAGAACTCTATAAAAATTCTTATACTCAATTCTATTGTGAACATAGGGTAAGGTTTTAGAGAAAAACCCATAAAACATTTTAGCTTTAGATCTGAACAAATCAGCACATAAATAATTTATTGCATTGTTCATCTCCAATTTAAAACAATCTAGACATAAGCATGAACCTCCTTTGTTCACACTGCCTAGCTTATTTTCCAGTTCCATTTTACATTAATATATGGTCTAAACTCTTGCCTTTGAACACAAAGTGTGTATTGCAAAGGACTCAATTCTGTTAACCTTTGCACAGAGGCCTTCAGGACTTGAACAAGTCATGCACATACCTATCATCCACCTGATGATGAGTAGATCAAGGCACCTCTCCTAAATTACTTGGTAATTTAGAGACCATACATATTTATTCATTTAAGGAATTTTCCTTTTTAACTCCAGAAATACTCTTGTAATCCTTTCTTCATTTCATAAGTAGGGAATTTAATTTCCTTAAAAATCATATCTAAACATACCAACATTCATGCCAAATTTTACAACCCATTTCAAAGTCATTTCTGCTTGATCACACTTTTTTTTCTTTTCAATATTGCTTTGTTCATATCAATTTTTAAATGAACTAGACATGAGCATAAACCTCTTTGTTCATACTGCCTAATCCATTATTATTATTCAATACCATATTTCTCAGTAAATTAATCAAATTATTTTCTTATAAAAACTGAGTCATAAACTCATTTCTGTAATCAGGTTATATGATTGATTAAATAATTTTCAAAACAAAATTAGCCAAAAACAAATCAAAACAGCAACCAAAAATTCAACCAAAATGCCATTCATGATCATCATATATTTATTCAGAGAAATAAAGATTAACAGAAATCATAATATGATTTTCATATAAAATAATTGGCTGCCCTTACTTTGGTCTTAATGCCATAAATCTCATAAGTGATTATCACTCACCTTTTTCTTCTTTTGAAAGTGCAAATTGTAAAATTTTGTAAAACAATTTTCATTTTTAAAACGATTTCCAATCACGTGATTAAAGCAGCAATATTAGTAACAATTTTGATAAGGAAATTGTACTTCTCAAAATACCGTAAAACGGGTCACAAATCAGCATTGCGGTATAACCGCTTGAAAATCCACTTTTAAAATTTGATGGTTACTGAAGCCAAAGCGACAGTAATAATTTTTTTTTAAACGTCAAAATCTCATCAAATAATTTACACCACAATGTAACACCAGTGAATTTTCATTCATTAAAATTTTCAACTAAACACCGTGCTTCAAAATATAGCACTAGTGTAAAAATCCCGTTATAAAGGTAACGGCAACAAAATACGTTTCATAACCAAGCATCGGTTCAACGTAAAATTAATGCAGTAACGTGCAACTCAAATTTGCACGTACTACAAAATGAACAAAGAAATCTTTCGATTATATCTTCAATGAAGATAATTCAAATCAGCAAAAATCTAATCAACATGTGATTAGCATAAAAGAAAATCAGCAAAAATCTCAACAAGAATCACATAACTGCAATCGTTTTGAATCCTCAATTCGGATTTGAAATTCTCAAAGAAACAAAATAAACACAGCTATGTAAACAACTAACGAAATTTATTTCAATTTCATATTTTGTTTTTTAAATCAAAAAGATTATCAGTTGTACTCAGCGAAGACAGTTTCACTGTTTCCGCTGCGCACTCTGATAAACAGAACACAATTTAATCAAATCAACAAAACACAGTTTCACTTTTATTTTTAAATAAAGATATTTAAAATTTCATCATAATTTCAAAACTTTAGTTTTGACTCAAAACACAAAGAAAACATCGACAAATAGTTGTAACACATGTTCCATCTAAGTTATGTTTTATATTATGTCCATAAACCCCAAGCTCTGATACCAACTGTAACGCCTCACCTCTATACTCACAATAACAAAGAGTATTAAAAGAAATACTGTCTGTTATTATGAAGAATAAGGCTGGATAGGAGCGGCCATCCGTAGTTGGCCTTACACTAGTATTGGTTACCTCGATAGGAGTGGTATATATTTTAAATCTTTCATCTCTTATTTCTTCACTCCCATCGACATACCCAATTCCAGTATAAAACGAGCTACGATGGTTCATAATGGTTTAGGACAATATATATAAAAACAACACAGATACACAAAGAATGCGGAACACAGATAAAAACAAAAGTCTCATATATATAACTGATGTCAGTTACAATACAGTTGACATAATACATATGATACAACTACAACTGTCGACCCAAGGAGTTATATATACAAGTACATTATCGACTAATATACATGAATACATATCAACTTAAAACAGACACACTGACTACTACAAAAAGACGTAGACCACTTCAAATGATATGAAAAGTCTTCACAGCTCAATAGCAACTCAAAGCAGTAAATCTACAACCTGAAATACTCGGGTCTGACCCGAGTATTACATTCAAAAGAAAATAATACACCGGTCAGTCTAATTCAAACTCAGTTATTAGTGCACAGAAGCAATAATAATCAATTATCAATTAGAAGACAGTCACATAAATCTCGTATATCCGACTCCTCGATAAAAGAATCGGATAACGGCAGATATAACACTAAACAGTGTTAAACAACAAATCAGCAATCCAAATCATCGACAAAGATAAATAAAAAGAATTATCAATGAAGATAATTTTAGAAAACAACAAAATTATTAATTCTGATTGGCTGCAGTACCCGCTAACGGGTACTGCCTCGCCAATACGGCATACGAAATACGCAACAAATCCATGAATCCAGAACAAAAGAAATATCAATTAAAATCTGTCAATTCTGTGGGGCTGCAGTACACGCATGCGTGTACTGCCTCGCCACTACAAAACAACCCAAATCAATTTAGGACCTTGAGCAATGTAACAACATGCACAAGTGAGACATGTGTAGCAGACACACATGAATACAGCTAGAATAAGCAGTGCCAACTAGATCAGAGTCAACTAAATGAAATTGGAATGCAATCAGATCCCAAAGTATATAAAACAATGGCGGCGCATAATGCAAGACCAAACTCAAATGTGCAGCTACATGAAGATATAGTGAGGCTAATATGGCAACAATGAATACCCAGATCAAATGCAAGCTCGACTAACAGACTGAATCAACGAAATGCACTCATGACGCTGCACAATTTAGTCCATATGCAGCAATCATACTAAGTCGACGTAAATGAGGCCGAACAACATGTAACAGCAGTATCAAGTGACTCAGGCAATGTACAGATGCAACTACATGGAGGAACCCAAAATATAACCAAATGCAAAGGACCTGCCACTGACCTGAACCTCAATTAAAATATGATATGCCTCAAAGTTCGACAGTGACAACTCAAATGCAAGCCAAATGCCACCAGTGAATATGATAACACTGCAACAACTACGCTGCAAGTACTACAGGCACATGGAGATGCAGTGAAGCCAATATGGCAAACCATGATGAAGTATATAAGTGCAGATACATTACATAAGTACCCAGCTTCGAGTCAAGCAATATAATGCAGACTCAAATATCAAATGCTCAAAACACTGGAATGACTCAAGTAATACAAATTATACGCTATGTGTACAGTTGAACAGATATACATGTATACTAGGGAGACATGTACATATGTGCACAGGTACAAAGACCAAATGATGCAGTGCAAAATCATCAACAATTTCAAGTGTAATCGAACGGCGAGCAAAAGTGATTGCCAAATTCAAAGTCGAGACAAGAAGGCAACATAAACCAGACTCGATGCTACAAACAAAACAAGACTACTAGTACAATTAATGGACATCGAACTCACCACAATACATCACTGTGACTTCAACATCAAACCATCAACAAAGTGAAACTGCACATAGTCACGAACCAGTGCCAACATCATACCCAAGTTAACAATATCAATAAAGACATCAAGTGACACCAGAAGTGAGACCAGACCAACCAACTAATCAACAAACAAATGAATCAGATCAGACTCAAGTGATACCAGTGAATAACAAAAGGAACCTGACCCAATATCAAAACAAGTATGCAGGTCAGAACAGCTAAACAGATGCAAACTACATGAATAAGTCTCGAGTGTTATCAGACATCAAGTCAGTGAACACGTTAGGTATGCAGACCAAAGAGTAGAAGTGATCTGGATCAAATGTCACCAACTCAGAGACCTAGTGCACACTCGAAGATATATGTACAATTTTAAAGTGATCAAGTGTACAACTACACCAGCCCCAATGCCATCAAGTAAACCAGACAACAAGAATTTCCACATGAGATCAAAATGCAAAAGTGCAGACTACAAAACAATGAATGTACAGACTCAATGATACAAAAGGCCTATGACAGACGGCTGCAACACGCCTTGAAATCAGACTCAAGAAAATCACAGAGAGCAGAGGCAATGACACAGTGAACAAAATCAAGCAATACTGGATGATCACAACCCAAAAATATAAACCCTGTCAAATTTGAATATCAAAACCCAATTTCATGATGTTCGGAAAATCAAATAATTCACAAGTCGAAGCAGTGACAAATTACCAACTCAAAACCAAAGTCAAAAAGAAGTCATCGACACAGTTAAGTCATAGTCGCGATAACAAAATCAGAGATCATCAAAACATTCAAACAAAACCACACGGCCAAGGTAAGGCAATTGACGAATTCAACGAGTGAATATGAACGAAAATTACAAGATTCAAACTCTAAATAAACCTGCAGCTTGAATTAGATGTGAGTGGAACACTCACCTTGTCGACGAATTTAGAAGAAGCCGAGCACTCCAGCAATCGAGCGAAGCCAGAGTTTGAACTCGATCGAGAATTGGGGCAGCCTCAACCATCCAAGCAATCGGGATGAAAGCGACCTAGTTAGCACGAAGCTCTACTTCGATCTCACGAAAATATTGTGGCCGCCATTTACATTTTCGTTCTTTTGTTCTGCTTAGGGTTAGGGCACGCGAAAATGAAAAAGAGAAAAATGGAGGAATGGGCCGACATTGACAATAGATAAGGATGATAACAGGGATGTGATTTGTTTTCTTTGATGGGCTTGCGAATGAAAATGAGTCAAAGAGGAACGAGTATACTTTTGCTAATCTCAGTACCAAAACAAAAATAAAAGGGGGCTAGGATCAGTATTAAAGCCCGCATAATCCTTTAACAAATTGTAAAGGAATTTATAACTGATTAAAACACTTAACACTTTTGTAAAAGAATTTCAACTTGAATTAAATTCCAATAGCAATTTATCATCACTTTAACCGTTAAATGACGATTATAATTTGAAGCTAAATCCCAGGTTGTTACAGCGTCGTGGTGATGTCATTCGGGTCGAGTTCGCCAAGAAAAAATCATTGGCGAAGACAGAATTCGATTTCGTTGACTATTTCTCCGTGTCAGTGGATTTTTTTGCATGTTGGAATGTGTTTAGGTGATATCCTGTGCACTTTTATTTTGGATGGAGGAGGAAGATGATGGAGGGATAATCTTGTAATTATGGTTAAGTTGTTTAATTATAAATTTAAATTTGTCAATAACTTATAAATTTTGTATCTCGTTCATACGAGGTCGGATTCGAATGCCGTTTTTTGCATTGGGCTCATGTCATTAAGATCTACACGATGGAATTAGTTTGGTTGGATTTGGAGAAAGTAAAAATTTAGGCTAAAATCGGACATCGTTCGGTTGTAGTCCAAAATCAGGGCGTTTCGGCGAAATCGAAAATCAATTTGAGTTTAACTCACATTAAATTTTATTATCTAATATCAATTATGTATTAAACTTTTATTAATTGTTTGGATGTTAGTTAAATTGTTTGCTTGCTTGTTTGGTAGAATTTCTGTTTGGAAAATGGATGACATATTAATTTGATCGATATAAACCCATATGATTATCTATATATTATGCATAACCAATGTTTTGTAGGGAAAATCTATAGAGAGACCCAAAGGAGTTTCTCACCCATAAGTTATTTATTTACATCCATATGTTGTTATATTAATAGCCAATTCAGATAAATTCCCGATATTCCATTTAATAGTTTAAATGTCGTTATAGCGATTTTTGCTATATCGTCATTTATTAAATTTCATCCCCAAACCCTATCATATGAACTTGAGCTTGTATTTTCGCTAAAAAGAATATTGAAAATTTATTAATCATTTTAATCAATGATTGTTTTGAATTTAATTAATTATTTTAATTTTAACTAATTGGTTTAACTATTGATATTTAGAATTTAGTTAAATTATTTTAATTGATGATGTTATATAATTGAATAATCATTGTAACAAATGATATTTTAATTAATCGTTTTAACTAATGAGGCTTGAATTTAATTAATTCAATTAATTTATGATTATTTGAGATTAATTAATTGTTTTAATTAATGGAATTTAAAATTACTTATCATTTTAATAAATGATGTTTGAGATTACTTACTCATTTTAACTAATGATTATTTGAATTTAATTAATCTTTATGATTAGTGGTATTTAAAGTTAATTAATAGATTTAATAAAAGTGATTGAAGTAAATTAACTAATAAAATAAAATTGCTTTAATCATTTGATTTATAGTTAATAAACTGATTTAATAAAAAATTTAAAGTTAATTTACCAATGTTATAAAAGTGTTTGGAAATAACTATCTATTTTATTGAAGATAACGGATTTGTTTATTTACAAGAGATTTTAAATGTGATTAATTACCTTTCGAGATAATTAATATTGTTTTAAAGTTATAAAAAAATGAATTGGAACTCGATTATTGGGATGTTAAGTTGGGTAATCTTTTGGGTATTGGTTTGATGTTGGTTTATGCCTTTGGTATCGAGCACTTGGAAAAATTATTCACTTAACGTTTTAGTAATCAGGAACTAATTCTAAAAGCCTTTTACCAATATGGAAATAGGGAAATCAAGCACAAATTCAGCTCGCTTTTAAAAAATGAATTTTTTTTGATTTGTTTATGGAAATGAAATAATTTCCGTAAGCGAATCACTTATATGGAAACAATTTTTTTGTATAATTAGCACTAAACATCGAAGAAGTAAACTTGTCGCTATTTCGAAAGTTATGAATAATCATGGGACATGACTTTGAGGTAACACTACCTTGACTTATCTGGTATTATTGTTAACCAGGAAAATGTACAAGTTTGAATTCAATGTGTGGTGATAAGTATACAAGACTTAATTTCCATTTACGACCATTTTATATACTCGATAGTTAGTATCTCAGTTATCGGTTACTTCAGCTACTTTATTTTCGTCATTCTAAGATGATTTATTGCTCCGTGGAGCGGTAATTATCCTTTGCCCGAAATGAATAAACCAAAGCACGTGGTTTTTATGGGCCAAGTTATGTGGGGTTGCTCCCATTAGGATATTTTCGCATCTCATCTAGATTTTTGTGTACCCTCACGTGAAAACCAGTTGAGAGCTTTTAGATGTGAAATTTCGGATTCTCGATAAGGTTTGGTGAGGTACGGCTTTGAGTTCCCAGGGTTTTTAAGTATATTGCTAGAGGTATACTTCTTTTAAGGGGGATGCATCCTCCTTGTAATTTGTTGAAAATTTTCCTTTCCTTATTTTTAAAACCCTGAATCTATTTTAGCTTTAAATTACCACGAGTAGAGCCAACTCCTTGTCACAACATTTAAGTATTGATTTAGTCCATTCTATCAAGTTGGACTGTTAGTTTATTCAGCCCATTCTATCAAGTCTGGATTGTTACCTTATATAATCCATTTTATCAAGTTGGACTATTTTCCTTGGTCCATCCATTCTGTCCAGTTTGGATTTTATTCGGTTTATTTCCATTCTTTCAAGTCTGGTTTAATATTATTTATGCTCATTCATATTTGGATTTGGTCCTGATATTTATTTTTGCTCTTCCTGTATGGATATTATTCTTGTGAGGTGAAAAGCTGTTGCGCATTAGCGGCATGGTCTCACAGAACTTTATACATTCCCCATTATTTGAGTTATCTCACGCTGGTATTTCCAAACTGATTCGGGTGTTATTTATTTATAATGCTTGGATCAGACCGAGTATTTCCCCAAGTTGTCCATGGTGTTATGGAGGTCTTGAAGGGGAGTTGATGATTCACCTATCATAGTATTTTATGTTCCGCTGTATTATATAGTATACCTATCGGCATTTGTAAGGTCAGGATTCTATAACTGTTTAGTTGATAAAGTTTATTTTTAACACTGATTACTTTGTATGTTTGGAGTGACAGTTTCTACTGTTCTTGTTATATTATATGTTGTCGATTCCGCTGTGAGATTCTTTTTTCTCTATTCTCTGCTCTTTTCCTTTTATTTACCCTAATAATCTACCCTTTTGTCAAGTAGATGCGCGACATTGGAACACAGTGGTAGTGTTCGGTGTCGACTTTCGATGTCAAAAAGACGAGTCGTTACATTAAGGGAAAGAAAGAAAAACTTTGGGTCAGACATGGATCTGATGTGATTAACTCCAAACAACTAAATTTTATACTTATAAAACCCTTTAAAAATAAAAGTATCTCATAAGATCACACCGCATATAAACACAAATGGGTTTTTATCTTACGATAACCAAACCATTCTATAGATAGTCTTATGATATTATAATAATATCTAGGGTTTAAAATAAATACTGAATCATAGTCGCAATGGTTACATTAATTACATTGCAGCATAATAGGTATACAACTATGTCCGTAAAGGCATGTTGTAGAAAATGGATTCAATACCATGACAAGGCTAGTAGGGTACCACCTGCCATAGTACACCTGTAGAAAAATGTACCAAGGGCCTCAAATGGACCCCGTGCAAATCCAAACCGGCTTACCCCTTACTGGATAGTACAAATATGTTATCACCTTAGTTGTGATCAACAACCATACCGGCACCTCTAGCATGCATAATCTGAATATATCGATCTAGATCGCGTGATGACCATACCCTAATGGATGCAAGCCACACAGCCCTGAAGCATATCCCATGTTTTAGTCATTTTCGGTTGTGAGTTTGAGGCAACGATTTACCTTTCATATAGCAATCCCACTTGGAATGCTAACACTGCCCTCCAAGCAACAATGCAATACTAGAATTCATCCATACAAGTTGTTCGGGATATGAATAAACCTAAGGCATTACTTCTACTACATCCTTCAGATTAGTAGCAAGCAGCCATTTTACTTCAAAGAACTCGTCTTCGATTCCATCAACCTCAAGAAGTTTCCAATTCGAACGCATATGTCGGTTCGAAGTGGTTTTCAAATAACTCATGCTTATCCGATCCCAGTCTCTTCAACCAACAATCGATAGTTTTGGTCAAGTTGTTAATAGTGCCCAAACCACCATCTGGGTGTAAGTATAGTTTGGAAATGAAAAATAGGATAGCTACACTTCACACCAATTTCCTACTTAAAATAGTACTATCCTTTGATTAAAATGAATTCAGACAAGTTAGAAAATTATTCTTGTCTCGACACACATTCTTACTTCTCGGGATAGAGACGAGTTTCCGTACCTCAGAATTTAGCGTCACGTATACGATGAAGTACCATCCACATACCAAATTAATCATGACCCATTTATCGAAATTAACTCTCTTATACTTATTATGTTTCTGACATTTCGACTTCTTTATCCCTTACCTAGAAAATATGGTTCTAGATCTCACAAATAGAGGAAAGTCTACTCATCGCAATTAGTGCTAAATACATAATGACTTACTTTCCAAAAATGTGTCAACGTTTTAGCAAAACCTATCACATTTGTTTGATGTTACTTACTGGCATAGATAAAGAAACTCCTTGTATTTAAAACATCCTTTAAAAGATAGTTTCTTTTAAACAAAAGTCGATCTTTGTGACAAAGCGGTTGAAATTTAAATCTTTTGTTTAAATAATTAAATAAATCCTTGAAAATATATTTCGAATTTCATACTTACTTCTTAATACTTATAAACAATTTTTAAAAGGCTTTTCAAAAATATCTAAAGTAGAAACTCTTTTCATTTTTCATGAAAATTATCGATTTATAAACTACATCCATAGCGACTATCGCTATATGGACCATAATTTTTGAAACTTGTTTTGTAAATCAAAATAGCTATTAAATCCTTTCCTTTTATACTTTAAATCACTTTAATAGCATTGTAAAAGGTTTTTAAGAAAAATTTAAGTTTGAAAATCTTTGGAAAACATTATTAGAAAATAAGGTAGTAAACTAGTTTGAAGAAACAAGGGATTTTTGATGTCGAATAAAAACCAATACAAGTATGTTAACTATACCAAACAACATTCAACATTTACGTACATAAGCAAACATATATAAAAATGTGAATAACATCCATAAGGCAAGGAAAAATTATCACTTGCAAATTATTACTTAAGAATTTCGAACTGTATCGTTGCGACCTATTCGCTACAAACATTTCGACTTCATTTCAAGTCCCCTGCAAATTATCACTTATGCCATCCGCTTTTAAGCGGGAACCAAACAAAACAATAATCATTCCAAACACTTATAAAGATAAGTAATCAACCAAGGTTACTATAACAAATAATAAAGTTTAAAACTTGATTTTTAAAGTGAGCTTTACTCACCTAAATCAACACAAACTTTAACCAAACTACCACAACCTTTTAACCGACACGTGGACCTAACTTTCTTTTTACAAAATTTTCTTTTCAAGACCCTAAGGAGGCAAATAGGACTCGGCCTAGGTGATGGTAGGCTTGACCATAGGAGAAAAATAGGTTTTTGGGTTGGATTTTTGTGAATAAGTGATGTAGAGAAGAGTGAAGATGGTTTTAACAACTAGTTTGGGGATTTAAAAGTGAAAATGAGGTGATTTTTAATCTAAAATCTTTTAAGAAGCCATGGAAGAAATTGAGAAGTGCATGGCAAAGATGAAATTAAGAAATAGAAAATAGAAAGAAATGAAGTAAAGTGAGAAATAAAAATGTGAAATTGTTTTTATAGAAAATGAAATTGAGAAATTACTAAAATACCTCTCTTAGTAAAATATCAAATACCCTTCACAAAAATGGTGGCTCATCACCATCATCCATCCTAATTACACACGTCACCCTCCTTTTACCTTTCCATCACTTCATTTTATTTGTTAATGTAATTACTATCTTAATTTTTGTGCGTTTTCTTTTTAAATTATAAGGGAAAAGTCAAATTCTACTTTATTAATTTAAGTACATATTTAAACTTATTTTAACCTAATCACTCCATTATCCAAAAGCATATGTTATTTATATATATGTGTACATATGTACTCTAGTGTATACAATATGTTCTGTCAACTTTTAGACGATGAAAAGTCGAAAATCCGTAAAACGATTTTGGCGTCTCATTTTCAATTTTTCTCCGAACTAACTACTTTTGTAAACCAAATTTGAGAACAACTTAACCATCATTATTTATATCTTAAAAGAGGTCTTTTTGAGTTATAAAATCCATTATTTAATTATTTTAAAAATATATCAAATATCCATATTTAAAGTGATTAGATTATGGGTCATTACATACCTCCTCCTTATGATCTTGCTGATTGTTGAACACTTTGGTTACATGTTACCTCCTCAATCTCCTCAGATAAGGTTTATATTTTGTCTCCTTAGGTTCACCAATGTTTTTTTTCTTTGTTAGAGGCCAAAGTTTGAGTTTATTCTCATGTCTTGGGTTAGAGAGAAAGAGATCTATGTATAGGCATTTGGGGCTATGTATAACATATCACTTTCCTCTTTAAATCAACCATTGATCTTCCCATATTTTGAAACTCTTTCCTCTCTTTCCTCCTTGCATGGCTACCACTACATAGGTATGTTTGGACTTCCAAATAATGGCCATAAATTATATAACATTTTAAATCATTTATTTAATTAATTTATCAAAAGCTATTTATTAATTACAAGAACGCACAACATTTATACATCGTTTAAAAAAAATTTAGCCTTAAATAAATAATTAAATACCATTAAAATTTTAATACAACATTATATTTATTTTATTATTAGTTTATTATATAATTTGAAATTAACTTGCAACTCAGTTGTGCTGACTCTCTAGTGAGAACTTGGTCCTTAGTCAATATTTATAAAATTTAAATATTGAAGCCTGTACGGACAGTACCGAAGTAAAGTATCGAGAACAAGTTCAATGCCTACAGATCATTTAGGCGAAATCTAATTTCTACCCTTAACTTATTCTTGCAAACACTCTTATCACTTTTGAATTTAGCATGACTAACACTGATATTAACTGTTACTACTACAGGAACAATTTTAGATTTCAATAGGCTAAAGTTTATAGAATTTTACTTGATTTCATATTCACTATCACTAGTGGGTATACATGGTTTGAAAGGATTCGAAGAATGTCCAATAATGTTGATATCCATATTGATAACCATTTACACCATTACATTATTCATTTATAGGTGGGTTGCAAATCCTAGTTATAATTTGGCTAAATAAGTTTTATTTAGGGATTTCCCAAAAGATGTAAAAAGTCACATTGATATCTTGAAGGTAAAAATTAATTATAACCATGGAAGGCACAATATGGCATTAACCAACGATACATTAGATAACTTTACTAAAGATAATTCATCGAACATTTTATTCTTTGTTGACAACTAATTCGGTAGACTTAGCATTGTCATCTTGATATCTTAAATATATATGTATATAGCTTTAACTATATAAATACATACATATATATAAATATCTGTGTGTGTGTGTGTATGTATATGTATTGGACTCATTTTTGTGTGAAGTTTTTATAGTTTTAGTGGTTGTTGTGGACTGGAGTACTTATACTAACAAATCAAGGATGCTTAATTGCTGGACTACTTACGTATTGGATTATTTTTGAACCACTTATGTATTGGAATCCTCCAAGCCTTGCTTATGATAATGGGATTGGCAATTCCTTTTTCGACTATATGGATCTTCAGTAGTACTTACTACCTCACATAGGATGATATGGTTTTTTATCCACATTTATAGTCAATCTCTTGTTATCTTGGTTTTTCTATATCATTTGTTCTACTACTATTATTGGTTATATGTCTTCTAGGTAGTGGAGGGTTTTTCTGTTCTTTATTATATAGAGGGAGGGAAGAGGGTGTTTTCTACTTACTAGTTTGTTGGTTGCTCCTTCTTCTAACTTTAGAATAAAATTATACTAGTGCGAACCCGTGCTTCGCACACGGATGTTGAAAAAATATTGTTGTTGCATAGGTCATATCCAAATGTATAAGAAATTTAATACGGTGGTAATGAAAAAACATTGTTGAATGATAGTGTTACATCATGAATAACAATTTGGTAGGATAAAGAATACATAGATATATTTGGTTATGATAATCACAATTAAAATCGAACAAAACAATTACAGTGAATATGTTAAAGTTCACAGACTATTTAGAGGATAATGTGTGAAAAATTAATCCGCTAATGCATAGATATATTCACTGTGGCATATAACGACAATGTTGTTGCTTTTGCAATTACACAGCTGCTTCAATGTGCATAGATATAGTTGAAGTATTCACTGTGAACTACAGACACAAAGACACAGTGCAGTTCGATTCAATTAAATAAGAGTAACAAAAGTTTTTTGCAATGGGGAGAAATATAGTAATAGGATAAAATTTGTAAACAGTCAGGAAAAGTATTTGTCAACAGCTGAAAAAAGGGAGCAAAAGAAAAAAGAAAAAAGCAACAGATGTAGTACAGGGGAAAAGTAGTAAAACAGAAGATTCAATTGAAATAGAAATGATGATGCAATAAGAAAATAACATGGGTTCCAATATAAATTACTATTGTTCACCAAATCTGATCTATGTCGATGCAGGGTACAAAACATGGCATAGAGCTAGTCGCAGTAACCAATATTTGAAAATATCCAAAACATACAGAAGAGAACAATTGTGAGAAGTCCATTCGTTTTTTAGCCTCAGAAATAACTGCTAGCAACGCGTGTATGATATTGGCTTGAGCGCAAATAGGTGATGTTTTCTTAGCCTTAATAGATGCATTACATCAGTCAATTATTTTAACCATTGAAGGTATTTGTACCTGCAGCCAAAAAAGGCAAAAGTGTCATTGATGCAGTATTATTACTAAATTCTCTCACTGCTCGTTTGACCTATTAACTATATCTAATAATCAAACTATGACTACATAATCATCTATACAAAGATACATTCATCAATTGTTTTCTAGAAGTTTTCCGACGATGGTGGTGCAAGTGATTTTAGAATTTACTGCAAAAAATAAAAAATAAACTCTTTTAGGTGGTTATCAAGATTATTCTCACTACAACACATGTTTTGACCCATCACTTAAACTGTGCATCTACCTTAAGCCCGAATACAACAAATTATATGCTTATTGTATTATTGATCATCGTAATTGTAAACGAAATTGAGTAAACTTAGCCAAATTATGTCATCAAACCTGGAAGCAATGTATTAAACGCTGAGCTGCACGGTTGAATCAAGCATTAATTATGTGAAGTCATTATTTAATCATCTCAAGCTATCAAAAATCAAAATTCATTTTTCAATTATATTTTCATATGCGGTTAAATAACTATCGTTAACATCAAACAAAATTATTACTACAGCTAAATTAGTATTGCATCACACAAATGCAGTTAAAATATTCAAAAACAATAATTGCTTAATTCCAAAAATACTGCAAAATAATACCTGCTTTTGCTTAATGCATTTAAATTTTAACTACAGTAAGCTCGAATAAATCATCGTGTACAACCAAAATTATTACTGCATCACATAAATATAGCTGAAATATTCAATTTCTACCATGCATAATTCAAAATTGCCATTAAATTATAACTGCATTTTATTAATGTAGTTAAATTTTAATTGTATTAAGATTGAATAAATTCCTGAAATGTAGCCAAATTTATTACTTCATCACATAAATGTGGTTAAAAATATTCAAATATAGTTAAATTTACCCAAAACTTGCTGGTAAATTATAATTACATTTTCTTAATTTCATTAATTTATAACTGTTTTAAAATTGAATAAAATTATCAAATATAGTCAAAATCATCAATAGTAATAAAAAAAATGCTAACGTAGTTAAATTAATTCAAAAAATGCCCATAAATTATTACACCATTTTTTGATGGGGTTAAATTATAACTGCACTAAGTTTGAATACTATCAAACACAATCAAGATTATTACTTTATTACATAATGTAGTTACAATATTCAAAGGCAACCATAATTGTATAATTCAAAAAAAATATTCCTTTCAAATATGTTAAAAGATAATAAATACATTATAATAATCTAGGTAAAACTACTATGTAATGTTTATGATCATCATAATAATGCTATTACAGAAACGCGGTACACAGCAGTGACACAAAATAATTGTGAAATTAAAGCTGCTATATAAAATTATGATTTTAAAAATTTTATTTTTAGCTATCAACAATGGATATCATTGGAAAGCAAATTAAATTTGAGATTTAATAGTGAAAACGATTCTTAAATCCAATCAATGTAGAAAAAGTTATTACATTTTAAAGTTTGGAATATAAAGAAATTAAAAATGCGACTGTTCAGTTGCCAAATTTCAAGGGGGACTGTGTGAGCTTGAAATTCAACTCACTAATAATAATATAGTATAGATGAGTGTTCTCTTCCTATATAGGATTACTCATTTGACTCAAATATCTATTTCAATCACACCTACCATTGATATTTTGTACATGTATTTTTTTAGTTGTCAATGTATCACAAAGTATAAGTGTGCGGGAGTAATAAGACATTTCTGCAAAATACGAAATGTAAAATTGAGAGAAATGAGAGAGAATTACTTTAAATTTTGTTTTACAAGCCATTAAATAGAAGATTAAGAGAAGTGACTTTTCATGAGGCGGTGAAAGTAAGTGTCCGTTCGATTAAATTGAATTTTGCAACCAATGGCTAGTATGTCGACATACATTCTTACATATGTCAACATGTCCTAGTATGAAATATCATTTTCTTTATAAAAATTGTTTTAACTTTTTTGTCATGTAAAACCAAGATAGAACTTTTATAAAATGGTTATGTAGAATAAAATAAAGAGTTCTAGAATATAAATTTCAAATATTTTCTTTGTAATCTTTAATAATTAAATCTATACCTCGATATGCTTTAAAACTAACTAATTGTTGTCTTATACTATGCCTACCTTTTTTGAATCTCCTGTGTTCTCCTAGCCTTGCCTTTGAATATCCTTTGTTCCTTTGATCTTCTTGACTCATTTTGATTTGCTTGATCCCACTTGATCTCCTTGATCTCTCTTGATTCCTCTTGATAATACTTCAGTTCTAGTATTGATAGATTTATGTATTTCTTATACTATATCAAATATAATCATGGAAAATGATAAGTATTGATATTTATCTTGTTGTTACCATTAAAACTAGTACCAGTGGTTTTAACAATCTCCTTACTTTTAATGATGACAACTATCAAAATATTCTTTGATAAAATACAAGATTAAGTTAAAGATAACTCCCCTTGAATCTATTAACTCCCCTTATGTTAATGCTCCCCTATCTTTTTTTACTACTATATTTTATACCTTTATCCCTCCTTCACCATTAACCACAATAGGAAAAAATAATATATTTTGTTTATATAAATAGGGTGATGGGGTTTTAAGTATTTTATTTGATCATTGTAAGCAAGTAGGTTCATTAGTTAATATCATAAAGGTTCAAATCCTAAATTATGATTATATGTCGACATGTAAGCTTATGTGTATTGACTTAGAGTAAGTTATTAGATATAGGTCAACATGTCTTATAGTGTATGTCGACATACACAGCATTTTCAAACATATTTTTTATCAATAAAAATGTTATTGTGTATGTGTGTGTTATTGTAATAATATTTTGTGATGTTAGTATGATATGAAAATAAACATGATTTGATTAAAATAACATTGTACATAACATAATAACATAAATAAAAAAAATAAAACTACAAACAACAAAAACAGTCAACTATAATCATAAAACACTTAATGTCGATGGTCCTTGAGCATTTGTGACCATGACAATTGGTGTAAGAAGTGCAGAAATTTCTCTTCTATTCACAAGTTTCCCTTGATTATCAAAGGTGATCTCTCCTATACATTAAACATCATCATTATCAATTTCAACTTATTCTTGTTCCACTTCTTCTTCCTTATTATCCACTATAGGGTTATGGATAACTATATTTGGTTCAACGTCTGGTTCTTTAATGATTACACATTGTAGATGGTCCTAATTATACCTTTCTTGCTCATACTTCAATTGGATTTGAAGAAATTATATTTTAGTAAGCATGTTCATGACATGCTGCATTTGCTCTCCGATTTTACAAAGCTTAAAGAATGCATAAAATGGTGATGTATTCTTCAATGGATTTTTAGAATTGGTAGGATTCATTATAATATATTTTAAAGTGAGCTTTTAAAAGATAGATGAAGAAGAAATGGAGAAAACCATGAAATTAAGTGGTTAAATTAGAAGTTTTTAATTATTGAATTCAGGAGTGAAAGTTGATTATGGTTGAAATGGCATATATATCAATATATGCATATATGTATGTCAACATTTGTCATGTAATTTTTTTTTCAATTTTTTTTTCAGTTTTATGATATGTATACTTATGTTCTTTTATTTTAAATTTCTGAGAATGAACATATACCTAATTCTTTTCGTAACTTAATAAAAGCATTTTAAAGAAGTTGTTTAGTTAAATAACCACTATTTGATTTTTGGTATTTATAAATTCTAATGTAATATCTCTTTTATTTAAATGATCCCTTAGAAAATGATGCCTTATATCTATGTGTTTTGTCCAAGCATGGTTAGGTGGATTTTTTGATAAATTTATTGCACTAGTATTATTGCAGTATACAGATGATCGATTAATTTTTTAGCCAAATCTTTAATGTTTGTTCTATACATATGACTTATGCACATGCTTATGCTATAGATATATATTCTGCTTCTGTCGTGGAGAGAGAGAAAGAATTCTGCTTCTTATTGAACCAAGATACAAGTAAGTGTCCAAAGAAGTGAAAAGTTCTACTTGTATTTTTTTAGTTAGATCTGAATCCAGCATCATCTACATCACTTTAAGAGATTAAGTTAAATGTATTTCCTTATGATAAAATAGTCCATGGTCTAGACAATTATTTTCGCATCTTAGGATTCTGTTAACAGCTTTAAGGTGGATTTCATTAGGGTTTGACTGATATCTTGCACAGTGACATACATTATGCATTATATCAAGTCTACTTATAGTAATGTAAAGTACAGAACCTATCATTCCTCGATACATCTTTTGATCTACATACTTAGATATTTCTTCTTCACTTAAATTTACGCTTGATGCCATTGGGGTGGGTTTATCTTACTTGTATTTGACATTCCAAATCTTTTACAAGTTCTTCGAGATATTTTTCGTGACTGATAAATATTTCATTATTTAATTTTTTTAATTTGAAGTCCTAGAATGAAGCTTAGTCTAACAACCCAAAATTTTGAACACTTCATATTTGAATACTTGAATTATTTAAATATATGAACCTTGGATATAATATTAATAAATATGATTTATAAACTTGTTAATCCCCTTTTAAATAATAACTAATGATAAGAAACTTGTTTTTGAAATTTGTTTACAAAAATAAATAGTGCGAAGAAATATCAATAATGTTATCGAAAATCATTTTATTGATAAACGATATTTTCTCAAAAAAAAGTTGTTCGAACTCTTTTACACTTGTGTAGTAACATATGAAGATATTTACAAGAGTTAAATTCACTTAAGTTAATGGTAAAATTAAATAAATCCTAAGTGTTTAAATTAAGGGGACAAGAGTAGTAAAAGGTGGATGGAATCTAGGAGCATTTCAAGGCATGTAAAGTGGGGAGAATAAAGGAGCCTTGTTTCAAGGCATGAAGGGGGAAGCTCATGTTTTGGCCAGCCAAAATATGAGAAAAATGGGGGTTATTATTCTCATTTGAAACACTACATAATATCACAAAGTATAATTCCAAGTTTATACTAAAAAATGGCCACTTCTTCTTCTTTTCTCTTTTTTAATCCTCCAAAACATTATCAAATCAACTCCAATCTTCACCAAACTTTACTAAAGACCTTAGAATACCTTAGTAACATATAATACCCTTTAAAAAGGTAAAGAAATGGAAAAAAATGGAAACCCTACATCAGGCCATGAGCAAGCTAAGGGGTCTTGGGTATTGGCTAGGCCCGTGTGATGCTAAAGCTAGGATCTTGAAGGGTTTGGAGATAGTAGGAAGTGATTCCTTGATTCTAGAGGCTTGTACTTGTTGTATGCATGTTTACAAGTGAGTGTACTTACCATTTATTTTGTGTATATAATGTTTGATTGTAGTAATATAAAGTTTAAAATAAGGAACAATGCAAGCTATTACTTTTGGACCCCTCCTTGCTTTAGAAAGCAAATGACAACATTATATGTAGTATAATCTCCCTTATAACCCTATAAACTTGTATTGTAGCCCTGACTTGTTGTTTACAAGTGTCATAATGTTCTATATGAAGTCGAAGTGTGTTGTGAATGTTTGAAGCAAAATAGTCGATATAAATGCACTTTGAAATCCCTTAACTTTAATTTGTGTAACTTTATGATTTGTGAACATATCTTGATATAACTTGTTTTGGTTGTTCGCCACACATCTAAGAGTGTTTTGGACAGCAAGGAATTGGTTTGGAAAGTTATGTAAGACAAAGCTATGGAAGTTAGAAGGGAAAAGGTCGCTATGGATGCACTTTGAAATCGCTTTGTGTTCGACGATTTTAAGTCAACTTTGAAAGACATCCTTAAGGGTTACTTTTTGGTTTTAATAAGTAAAATATAAGTACTTACTAATGTAAAAATATCAAGTTTTAAAAACATCTAAAAATAGTCGAACAAAGTTAAGAAAGTTTAAAGTAAAAGGTCACTATATGAACACTTCACAAAAATACCTTGCTTTTGGAAATTTTTATAAATTAGTTGAAAGATATCCCTAGGGGTTTCTTTCCATGGTTTATAAATGCTCTAAGTATACTACAACTATAAAAAATCAAAAAACAATTGTTTAAGTGTCGAAAAAAACTAGTATTTAAATTAAGTATTTTTCTCTAATCTTTTTAGGGTTGTTTTCTAACTTGTCTTAAAGTGTTTTAAAATTGGATTCATGTTTAGATATATTTTTAATTATTAATTATGAATTTTTAAAGTAAGAGGCTTTTTGTAACGACCCGGAAATTTAAACGATTTAAATAACGTAATTAACTAACTTTTTCATGAAAATAAACAATTAAATTTTTGCAATGAAAATTGGATATTTGGAATACATCTATTTAAACGTAGCAAGTGTCATATTTTCATCGGAAAATATGAAAGTTTGTTCAGTTGTGAAATTTTAAATTTTAAATCAGTTAAAAATTTGATGGAAATAAAATATTTTTGAAATCTGAATATTTTTACATAATAAAAATGTAAATCATTTTCTTAGTGAGACGTCATAATTCATTTCGCTAAATTTGGACTACTCTAGCCCCATGTGATATCCCGGAAATTTGGCAATATCAATTTAATAATCTTTATTAATAATTAAATTGATTTGTTGATTTATTTTATAAATTGACAAGTTTATTCATTTTAAAAAGCTAATGTTATTATTTTCCACTTAGAATAATATATTTGTATATATTGAAATGAAGAAGTATTGATTTGAATTTAATAAGTATTTTCAAAACTTTAATATATAATTTGTAATTTGAAATGTTAATTTGGTTTAATATTTTTTTTAAAATGATATTTGAGATTTAGAATCAAAAGTTCATTTGTTTAATGGTCTTTCATTTTTAATTTTTATCATAAGATAAATGGATTTAAAATTTTGTATAAGAAGTTGAAACTAAATTTCTCAAATTTATAAACATTTGATTTGATCAAAATTTTAAGTAAGTGTTCATATGAAATCTAAAAGCTTATTAATATAAAATAAAAACATTTTTATAACCATGTAAATATTACATACATATGCATATTACATGCTTATAGTTTTAATAAGTTTAAATAAGATAATAACATTTGTAAATAATAAATAAACATTAATTAAATCTTTAATAACACTTGTAAATCAAATAATACTTATAAAACACTTGTAAACATATCAATTTATGTTAAAGACAAGTGTAAACTTAGGAGCATATGTGTAAGTTAACTAAAACATCTATGGGACAAATGTCTTTCCCTTAATAATTAAGTTTAAAATTCAATTGTAAATAAAAAGAAGGGTTTTATTTTTCAGAAAAAAAAAATCTTTCTTCTTCTTAACTGAACGTACAAAAATAGATCAAAAATTGAGGGAGTAAAACTGTAAGTCTGGAAATCAAATGCAAAGCAAAAAGAAGATTAAAGGCAAAATTGAATAACAGCTTCAGATCTCCAATGTCAATCTGAAGTCATGCAATCAGATAAGGCAAATTTAACAGCAGTTCAAATCTTCATATGCAACCTGAAGATCAGAAAAAGAAATAAAACAACAACCCAAAGATCAACAAGTTTAAAAATCAACAAAGCAAAAAGAGAAATCAAATTTCAGCCTGGAAGAAAAATAAGAATCTGCTTCTCTGTTTTATATGACAGGTGAGTAAATCTTATTTTAAAAACAGAGTTAAACTTTTATATGTGATGTTTTATCTGAAATGTTGATGAAAATGTATGCATGTTGTATATAAGTGTTGAAATGCCTGTATAGTATATTTGAATACCTGTATGATGATAACTTAGTCTTTGTAAAGTGATGACAGTTTTTGTTTTCTTTTTAAAAATCTATATCTCATCTTATAATCATAATTAGCCTTTGATGTATAAATGGAAGATGATGGAAATTATGTAACACAACTAATAAAAATGAGTTCTGGAATTTATATAAAGCATTTATCTCAAATTTTATAAATAACAGTAAAAATTGTAAATTTGGTCAAAAATATATTGGTTCAATTTTAAGTTTTAATTATGTAGTTGAATCCAATTTAGCAAATCATGAATTTTAATATATATATCATGATTTATAGTTTGGTAATTGAAGAGAATTTTGGGATTTATGTTTTTGGGCATTTTGGTCAATCGGTGGCGAACGAAGATGATCTGGGTGCCGTGGTTGAACTCGAAGGTGGAAGGGAAGGGGGAGATCATAGGAAAAATGCATAAGAATTTTTCTGATGAATACATTCTTCGAATTGGATCGAAGTAGGGTTTTAGGCTGCTTTTAAATGGGTTGAACTATTGAGGTAGTCGCGACGTCCAGGCACAACCGGAAGTGATCGCTCTTGTTTTCGTAGATTCTGGAGGTCGAGAGGGAGCTACGGCTAAGGTGTCGGGGTTTCTCGAGGTTGGGGTCGCCGTGGAGGAATGATTTTCTGGTGATGGGTTTCGAGCTATTTGGGTTCGATTTATCAAAATTCGATTCTCGATCAAATTTGCATTTCTGGGTTGCGTGATGCATGGTAGGGATCGTGAGTGACTTGATGGAGGCCGGAGAGAAGATCGCCGATGATCAACGGTGATGTGCACGTTTATGTGCACGGTTATGTATCAGGGAAGTATGGGTTTTGGGGGAGAAGAGATGGAGCTCGAAGTGTTTTTCGTGTGTACTGAAGTTATTCTCGAAGCAGTTGTAGGATAGGGTGACTCGGGGCTTTGTTGGATTTACCCGAGGTAGACGCAGAAGTTTCTGGGAGTTCGTTCGAGATTTTTGGGGAGATAGATTCCAGTTGTTCAGATTTTTAAATACAACAGAATGTTTAAGTTTAAAAAGCAAAGTTAAACAAGTTTCACTTGTAAAATAAATGGTTTTTAAAATGTTGTATTTAGGAGTTTAAAATGTTTTAGTTATAATTGATTTCTAAAATGTTTTATTTTAAATGAGTTTAAATGATAAGGATTTAATAAATCAAATATAATCAGGATTTATCTTAAGTAATTAAAGGTTTGATTAATTAAAAATAATTAATGTGGGAAGATAATTTAATTGTTGGTCAATTTAATTAACTTAATTAAGATAAATGATTTTCTTAATTAAGATCTTTAAGTATAAGGAGTTAAGGAATTATTTAATTCAATTTAAATAATTTGTTAAATAATTAAGTAGTTAATTAATGATTAACTTAAGATAATCATTTATAAATTAATTAAGTATAATTACTTGTTGAAGTAATTAAGGAATAATTACTGAATGTAATTTAGTAAAGATAAAATATTTAATAAAGTAATTAAAGGATAATTATTTTATGAAAGTAATTAATTAAGAAGTGATTAAGAGTTAATTACTTAGTGTTATTAATTAAATAAATTATTTAATTAAGTTAATTAAAGGACTAAGATTAATTAATAAGGTAATTAATTATTTGTTAAGGTAATTAATTAAAGGTAATTAATTAAGGGAAGTAATTAAGGGAAGTTAATTACTGGATTAGATTAATCAAACATGATTAATAATTATGGTTTAATTAAGATTAATTATTTAATTAATTTAAATATAAATAATTAAAGATTGTAATTAGGAATCATTAGTTTATAATTAATTAATGATGTAATTAAGAGTTAATTAATTAAGATTAATTAATCAAATGATAAGAGATTAATTGTAATTAATTTAGGGATTAAAGTAATTAATTATAATTAATTAATTAATGAAGTAATTAAAGGTTAATTACTGTATTTGGTTAAGGATAATTAATTTGTGAAATTAATTAAGATAATTACTTAAATGTAATTAAAGAATGATTAATCAAGGTGATTAATTAAAGTGGATAATTAGAGAAAGATTAATTAATTTATTTGTAATTAATTAATGATTATATAAGTAAGATTTATAATGAAATAATTAATTTAATTTACTTTAAATTAATTAAGAGATGAAGTAATTAATTTAATTCACTTTAAATTAATTTAAGATAGAGATAGTTAATTTAATTCATTTTAAATTAATTATGTTATGATTAAGTAAATCATTGCTTATATAAGAATGGATGACATTAATTTGTCTTGAATGGATGTAATCTCAGAAATGAGATAAGTAATGTTGTATGGTATGAATGCTTGGTTGCATTATGATGGTAATATAGATTAACTATTGTGATGTTGATATGGATTACCTATTTGGTTATGAATCATCTGTTTAATTGATAATGTGATTATCAATTGTGAATTGTGAATTATCTATCTGTATGAATATAGATAAGTTAAATTGTTTAAACCTTTAAACAACTTGGCCTTAAAAGAAACGTTTTGGATTTCGATGAGACCGGGATCGGGTTTCCGTATACCGGTATTCCAGGTCTGGAGACCCGAATACCACATCGATCCAAATTAACGATAGGTCGTGAATCTCAAGTGAAGATGAAGATTTAGAGTGCAAGGGTTATTGTCGTTAACTCTGAGGGTGATTCCAAAACGAGTGTAACGAGATAATGCCTTCGGTTTCGTTCGAACCCGGAACGAACTTGTATGGATTGAATGCTTTCAGCACATCGTCAGGTGGACGATGAGCATTCTAAGTGATGTGTTCTTTTCTAAGGTAATCGTAACCTCAAACCTCACAAACCGAGAATGGCTAAAACAGGGGAGGTGCAGCAAGGCTTCGTGGGTAGCGCCCACTGAGAGCAAGATAGATCCCTGTCTAGAGGTCCCTTTCTATATTTCGGCTTAGTGGGTAGTTGGAACTGCAGCCAACTACGGGGTTGTCTTGTTCGGGATTATCCAGTAAGGGATGGTTCCGGCTTTGTGTTGCAGGGGAGCGGGCGTACTCCTCGGTACGGTGATCTAGGCCACGTACTGTGACGGGCGGTACCCCAGTAGCCCTGCCATTGTATGGAATCCAAACTCCAATAAGTGCCGTACGTATTAGTTGTGCCCAACTATGTTGGAATGTGAGATGTAAGCATTTCAGCTATTTCTGTATTTTACTTGAAAACCCTAGACCCTATTATAATATAACTGGATTTCCTATCAAATGATTTGGTTAGCGTAAGGTAAAAACTTTTCCATGTTTATGTGTGGGAAGTCTTACGTGATACCTTTGTTTTCAAAAGATTTTGAAGTTAAACAATTTTAACCCGTTTACTCACACCAGACCCATGTCTGACCCAAGTGTTTATTTTCTGTTTTATTAAACCTTGGGTACTCAATTTTTACGAGTAGCCAAGGGATTCAGGTTAGTCTTGACGAATACTGGAGGAGCTGAGGAGCAGGAGGCTTCAGCGAGTAGATATATAGAGTTTCCGCTGTGTTTGTATTAGTCTGTATTGTACTGGTATACTTGTGTTGTATAATAGACAGAAGTTTATAACTGTCTATTCTGTGATGTATAAATTGTGTACTCTGATGTATATGATACTATGTAATATCTTATGTGATAATATATTTCTCGTTCCGCTGTGAGATTTCTGATGTATTGTTGTTCTCTCTTCTTTTCTTTTCTTCTTCTATCCCTTTCTTTCTTCATAACGATGCGTCTTTCTGGGCAAAGAAAGTCGGGTTGTTACATTTGGTATCAGAGCGGTAGGTTGAGTGAATACCTAGGCTCTGGAGTGGTGTCTATCTTGAGAGCGCGTATTTGTAATTTTTATATAACTATATATATATATTTATTCTACCTATTTATTGGGTTACCTGTTCGGGTTTTCCAATATGAGTTATAAAGGTAGATAAGGTGGTAGTGTGTGTAACACAATTACCAATATTTAGAGTCTGAGTGTTGAGTTTGGAAGTATATTTGTCGAGACTGTAGACCTAATATCGTCTCGAGTGAGCTTTGTTGTGGTGTAAAGATTTCATCGATCTCTGAAGGAAACCTGTTAAGGTTCGGAGTTTATCTTTGAAATTGGATGAGCAAAAGCGAATGATGGTATCTTGGTAACTTGTGGAAGAAGTAGCTGTGTGGTGAGACGCAGTGACTATGGATGTTTCCGAAGATGTTTCTTTTGGAGCAAGTTTTAGGAAGTATATCTGCTTCGGTGTTGTGGCTGGGTCCAGCGGGGTGTTTATGTTTGATTTGAGGTCCGAGTTTCTCGAAGAGTTTTGGATTAGGAAGTCTTTGGCGTCAGTGTCAGCGGTGCAACTCGGAAGTGTTCTGTGTTGGCAGGAAGTTTTCTAGCTGAGCAGTTTTTCTAGAGGAGGAATCCAAAAGCAGCAGAGTGGGTCCATTTCTTCGATGGATTGGTTAGTCAAGTATAAGCTATTCTGATTGATAAGAGAGAATAGTATCTTGAGATACTGGACCGGATTGATCGCAAAAGTGACTTGCGATAATTCGAGTGTTCTCATGGGTTATTGGAGATTGAGATTCCGTATCAACTTGATTAGTGGAGTTACCAGAAGTTCAGCTTTGTAGGAGGATGTCTCCTAGAGAAGAAATTGGTGAAGCAACTGAAGATTGTTTGGAGAGGGATTGATCACACCTAATTTTCTGGAGAGGATTCTTCTGGGATGTTTTGACCAAGTGGAATGGTTCACTAAGATTTTATGGTATGGTGAACTGTGGATGATCAAGTTTGTGCTCGAGTTTCTTTGACAGCATTCTCATCTATTCAAGATCGGAGTTGTGCAGCGGAAGCAAGATAGCAGCTATTCTAGAGTGGAAGCAACCAGAAGTTGTAATTTTCTTGGAGTAAAGAATTTCTATAGGAAATTCAAGTATATCTCTAAGTATGAAGGATTTTTCAGGATTTGGAGGTAAAATTGTCAAGTGCAACTGTTTGGCTATTTCAGATAGGAGAAGTAGTTCGAAGTGCTCTAATGATTGTGGAGTAGAGTTGTGTTCTGGATTTTGGCGTATTTTTGGAAACCATTTTGTTGAGTAGGATCCGGAAATTGGTTTGATGTTGGTCTAGATTATTTCAAGAAGCATCAGCAAGGGTTAAGCTGATCAGGAAGGATCTGTAGACAGCCCAGGATCGTCTGAAGATTTTTGTGGATAAGAGACGGAGGAATTTTGAATTCGAAGTTGGAGACTTCGTTGTTGTTGAAGTTTCTCTGATAAAAAGGGAACTATAAGATTGGGTAAGTCTAGGAAGTCAGCTCCGAGTTATTTTGGATCTCTTCTGTATGCTGATTTGGATAAGTGCTTTGATCTACTGGATTGAATTGTCAGTTTGGATAACTGGAATTCATTTTGTTTCACGTATCTCTGAGAGAGTACGTATTTGATCTATCTCTGGTTGTGGAACCAGCAGTTCTGGAGGATTTGGTTGTTGAGTCAGACTCGTCTGTAGTCTGATATCTTGTTTAGTTCTGTAGATCTAGATGAGTAGAAGCTTTATAGCTTAGTAGTTTTGATTGTTTGTAGAGCGAGTATCCCGGTATATATATATACTTGGGGAAACTCGAGGAAATTCTATCCAGAATTTTGACTGGATAGTTAAATTTGTTTGATTAAATTGTTTACTATGGTTGCTATGATTGATAGTGTATGATTGATTGTGTGATTGCTGTTTAAAATTAAAAACTTTTGCTGAGTTATTAAATTATCTTTGCTTTTAAATTTCGGGGACGAAATTATTTTAAGGGGGGAGGAATGTGATATCCCGGAAATTTGGCAATATCAATTTAATAATCTTTATTAATAATTAAATTGATTTGTTGATTTATTTTATAAATTGACAAGTTTATTCATTTTAAAAAGCTAATGTTATTATTTTCCACTTAGAATAATATATTTGTATATATTGAAATGAAGAAGTATTGATTTGAATTTAATAAGTATTTTCAAAACTTTAATATATAATTTGTAATTTGAAATGTTAATTTGGTTTAATATTTTTTTTAAAATGATATTTGAGATTTAGAATCAAAAGTTCATTTGTTTAATGGTCTTTCATTTTTAATTTTTATCATAAGATAAATGGATTTAAAATTTTGTATAAGAAGTTGAAACTAAATTTCTCAAATTTATAAACATTTGATTTGATCAAAATTTTAAGTAAGTGTTCATATGAAATCTAAAAGCTTATTAATATAAAATAAAAACATTTTTATAACCATGTAAATATTACATACATATGCATATTACATGCTTATAGTTTTAATAAGTTTAAATAAGATAATAACATTTGTAAATAATAAATAAACATTAATTAAATCTTTAATAACACTTGTAAATCAAATAATACTTATAAAACACTTGTAAACATATCAATTTATGTTAAAGACAAGTGTAAACTTAGGAGCATATGTGTAAGTTAACTAAAACATCTATGGGACAAATGTCTTTCCCTTAATAATTAAGTTTAAAATTCAATTGTAAATAAAAAGAAGGGTTTTATTTTTCAGAAAAAAAAAATCTTTCTTCTTCTTAACTGAACGTACAAAAATAGATCAAAAATTGAGGGAGTAAAACTGTAAGTCTGGAAATCAAATGCAAAGCAAAAAGAAGATTAAAGGCAAAATTGAATAACAGCTTCAGATCTCCAATGTCAATCTGAAGTCATGCAATCAGATAAGGCAAATTTAACAGCAGTTCAAATCTTCATATGCAACCTGAAGATCAGAAAAAGAAATAAAACAACAACCCAAAGATCAACAAGTTTAAAAATCAACAAAGCAAAAAGAGAAATCAAATTTCAGCCTGGAAGAAAAATAAGAATCTGCTTCTCTGTTTTATATGACAGGTGAGTAAATCTTATTTTAAAAACAGAGTTAAACTTTTATATGTGATGTTTTATCTGAAATGTTGATGAAAATGTATGCATGTTGTATATAAGTGTTGAAATGCCTGTATAGTATATTTGAATACCTGTATGATGATAACTTAGTCTTTGTAAAGTGATGACAGTTTTTGTTTTCTTTTTAAAAATCTATATCTCATCTTATAATCATAATTAGCCTTTGATGTATAAATGGAAGATGATGGAAATTATGTAACACAACTAATAAAAATGAGTTCTGGAATTTATATAAAGCATTTATCTCAAATTTTATAAATAACAGTAAAAATTGTAAATTTGGTCAAAAATATATTGGTTCAATTTTAAGTTTTAATTATGTAGTTGAATCCAATTTAGCAAATCATGAATTTTAATATATATATCATGATTTATAGTTTGGTAATTGAAGAGAATTTTGGGATTTATGTTTTTGGGCATTTTGGTCAATCGGTGGCGAACGAAGATGATCTGGGTGCCGTGGTTGAACTCGAAGGTGGAAGGGAAGGGGGAGATCATAGGAAAAATGCATAAGAATTTTTCTGATGAATACATTCTTCGAATTGGATCGAAGTAGGGTTTTAGGCTGCTTTTAAATGGGTTGAACTATTGAGGTAGTCGCGACGTCCAGGCACAACCGGAAGTGATCGCTCTTGTTTTCGTAGATTCTGGAGGTCGAGAGGGAGCTACGGCTAAGGTGTCGGGGTTTCTCGAGGTTGGGGTCGCCGTGGAGGAATGATTTTCTGGTGATGGGTTTCGAGCTATTTGGGTTCGATTTATCAAAATTCGATTCTCGATCAAATTTGCATTTCTGGGTTGCGTGATGCATGGTAGGGATCGTGAGTGACTTGATGGAGGCCGGAGAGAAGATCGCCGATGATCAACGGTGATGTGCACGTTTATGTGCACGGTTATGTATCAGGGAAGTATGGGTTTTGGGGGAGAAGAGATGGAGCTCGAAGTGTTTTTCGTGTGTACTGAAGTTATTCTCGAAGCAGTTGTAGGATAGGGTGACTCGGGGCTTTGTTGGATTTACCCGAGGTAGACGCAGAAGTTTCTGGGAGTTCGTTCGAGATTTTTGGGGAGATAGATTCCAGTTGTTCAGATTTTTAAATACAACAGAATGTTTAAGTTTAAAAAGCAAAGTTAAACAAGTTTCACTTGTAAAATAAATGGTTTTTAAAATGTTGTATTTAGGAGTTTAAAATGTTTTAGTTATAATTGATTTCTAAAATGTTTTATTTTAAATGAGTTTAAATGATAAGGATTTAATAAATCAAATATAATCAGGATTTATCTTAAGTAATTAAAGGTTTGATTAATTAAAAATAATTAATGTGGGAAGATAATTTAATTGTTGGTCAATTTAATTAACTTAATTAAGATAAATGATTTTCTTAATTAAGATCTTTAAGTATAAGGAGTTAAGGAATTATTTAATTCAATTTAAATAATTTGTTAAATAATTAAGTAGTTAATTAATGATTAACTTAAGATAATCATTTATAAATTAATTAAGTATAATTACTTGTTGAAGTAATTAAGGAATAATTACTGAATGTAATTTAGTAAAGATAAAATATTTAATAAAGTAATTAAAGGATAATTATTTTATGAAAGTAATTAATTAAGAAGTGATTAAGAGTTAATTACTTAGTGTTATTAATTAAATAAATTATTTAATTAAGTTAATTAAAGGATTAAGATTAATTAATAAGGTAATTAATTATTTGTTAAGGTAATTAATTAAAGGTAATTAATTAAGGGAAGTAATTAAGGGAAGTTAATTACTGGATTAGATTAATCAAACATGATTAATAATTATGGTTTAATTAAGATTAATTATTTAATTAATTTAAATATAAATAATTAAAGATTGTAATTAGGAATCATTAGTTTATAATTAATTAATGATGTAATTAAGAGTTAATTAATTAAGATTAATTAATCAAATGATAAGAGATTAATTGTAATTAATTTAGGGATTAAAGTAATTAATTATAATTAATTAATTAATGAAGTAATTAAAGGTTAATTACTGTATTTGGTTAAGGATAATTAATTTGTGAAATTAATTAAGATAATTACTTAAATGTAATTAAAGAATGATTAATCAAGGTGATTAATTAAAGTGGATAATTAGAGAAAGATTAATTAATTTATTTGTAATTAATTAATGATTATATAAGTAAGATTTATAATGAAATAATTAATTTAATTTACTTTAAATTAATTAAGAGATGAAGTAATTAATTTAATTCACTTTAAATTAATTTAAGATAGAGATAGTTAATTTAATTCATTTTAAATTAATTATGTTATGATTAAGTAAATCATTGCTTATATAAGAATGGATGACATTAATTTGTCTTGAATGGATGTAATCTCAGAAATGAGATAAGTAATGTTGTATGGTATGAATGCTTGGTTGCATTATGATGGTAATATAGATTAACTATTGTGATGTTGATATGGATTACCTATTTGGTTATGAATCATCTGTTTAATTGATAATGTGATTATCAATTGTGAATTGTGAATTATCTATCTGTATGAATATAGATAAGTTAAATTGTTTAAACCTTTAAACAACTTGGCCTTAAAAGAAACGTTTTGGATTTCGATGAGACCGGGATCGGGTTTCCGTATACCGGTATTCCAGGTCTGGAGACCCGAATACCACATCGATCCAAATTAACGATAGGTCGTGAATCTCAAGTGAAGATGAAGATTTAGAGTGCAAGGGTTATTGTCGTTAACTCTGAGGGTGATTCCAAAACGAGTGTAACGAGATAATGCCTTCGGTTTCGTTCGAACCCGGAACGAACTTGTATGGATTGAATGCTTTCAGCACATCGTCAGGTGGACGATGAGCATTCTAAGTGATGTGTTCTTTTCTAAGGTAATCGTAACCTCAAACCTCACAAACCGAGAATGGCTAAAACAGGGGAGGTGCAGCAAGGCTTCGTGGGTAGCGCCCACTGAGAGCAAGATAGATCCCTGTCTAGAGGTCCCTTTCTATATTTCGGCTTAGTGGGTAGTTGGAACTGCAGCCAACTACGGGGTTGTCTTGTTCGGGATTATCCAGTAAGGGATGGTTCCGGCTTTGTGTTGCAGGGGAGCGGGCGTACTCCTCGGTACGGTTATCTAGGCCACGTACTGTGACGGGCGGTACCCCAGTAGCCCTGCCATTGTATGGAATCCAAACTCCAATAAGTGCCGTACGTATTAGTTGTGCCCAACTATGTTGGAATGTGAGATGTAAGCATTTCAGCTATTTCTGTATTTTACTTGAAAACCCTAGACCCTATTATAATATAACTGGATTTCCTATCAAATGATTTGGTTAGCGTAAGGTAAAAACTTTTCCATGTTTATGTGTGGGAAGTCTTACGTGATACCTTTGTTTTCAAAAGATTTTGAAGTTAAACAATTTTAACCCGTTTACTCACACCAGACCCATGTCTGACCCAAGTGTTTATTTTCTGTTTTATTAAACCTTGGGTACTCAATTTTTACGAGTAGCCAAGGGATTCAGGTTAGTCTTGACGAATACTGGAGGAGCTGAGGAGCAGGAGGCTTCAGCGAGTAGATATATAGAGTTTCCGCTGTGTTTGTATTAGTCTGTATTGTACTGGTATACTTGTGTTGTATAATAGACAGAAGTTTATAACTGTCTATTCTGTGATGTATAAATTGTGTACTCTGATGTATATGATACTATGTAATATCTTATGTGATAATATATTTCTCGTTCCGCTGTGAGATTTCTGATGTATTGTTGTTCTCTCTTCTTTTCTTTTCTTCTTCTATCCCTTTCTTTCTTCATAACGATGCGTCTTTCTGGGCAAAGAAAGTCGGGTTGTTACACCCCATTTATCTTATTTTTGGCATTTTACTAGCATTTTTGGCAGCGAATATCAAGTTTTGATAGGAGTGTCATATCTCTCATATCTGTGTACCATTCTGTTCGTCTTGTCGTACTGATCTCCGCATTATATTCATGTGCATTTCGATGTCCGGTACACGGTGAAATCTACGAAACGGTTAGCCGTATCGGTATCCATTTTGAGCCTTTTGGTTTCTGTGACATCCCGGAATTTTGAGCAATATCAATTTAATAATCTATATTAAATATTAAATTGATTTGATATATAATTGTTAATAAAATATAAATTGACTTGATAATTTTCTTTTAAATGGATATTTAACTGATAAATTATCTTTTAAAGCTAATAAATTGTTTTCTATTTATTTATATATATTTGTATATATTGTAAATAGTTAAAGTCTGTTTTAAATTTTAATAAATAAGGATATGTTTTCAAACTCTAATCTTTCTGGTAATTTGGAATTTGATTTATTTTAATATTAAATAAAATATCTTTAGGATGAGTTATAATTAGACAATATTAATTTTTGTAATATCTTTACAATGGATTTTTAATAAATAGAAATTGTTATTTTAAAACTTATGTTTATACTTATACACATGCTTTGGTAAACTATGATTTAAAATATAAAATTAATCTTATAAAAATTTACATAGGTTTGAAGTAATTTTAAATAAATCAAGTATTTAATGATATAAGTTTTAAAATAAAGTAAAGGCAATATTTTAAATTGTGTTTAAGTATAAAATTGTGTTTATACCTAAGTTAAAAATTTATAAATAAAAACACTTATGTTAGAAGATAGAAACAAATATACAAGTTAACAACAACAACCATAACAAGGCTTTAACTAAATCTCAAGCAGAATATTTATACTCTACAACAAAAATATATCTGCAGGCAAGGGAGCATCTCAATATATACAAGTAAAAGGGTAAGTATGATAGTAATAAAAAGGTGAAGCAAGAAAACAAATTTATTTAATCTATAGCAAAGCATAGATTAGGCAAGAAGTTTTATACTCTGTAGCAATTCATGTACAGGCCGAGACCCTTCAACACATACGAACGAAATAGAATAGTATGCTAAGCTAAGTTAAACAAATATAAACATATGTTTGTAGGTTGTACATACAAGAATAATAAAAGTATGGCTGTTGTAGGCTTGAATAGGAGCAAGGCATTGAATGCCATCACCAAGTACACGAAACATTTCCTTTCAGCTTTCTTTTAGAAATAAATATCTCTGAGACTTTGTACTAAAAACAATTTGTTACTTGTTTATTTTTCAAGTTGCCTCACCTCATTTCGTATGCAAAAGACTTTGCATTTCCAGTTCTATAAGTTTAAACAATACAAACCTTAGTAAAAGAAAAAGAAAAAAATATACAAACCTGGAAAACAACTAGAAGGCCAAAACACTTCAGTTTCGAATTAAAAATGTAAGCATCTCAACCACCACAAGCAAGATTGCCAGACAATCATGTTCAAGTTCCAGCTATTCAAACTTTCTGGAATCAAAACTGAAATGTATGCAAGTTTTCACATGCAAGTTTCAAACTGCCTCTTTTCAAACTAAAGAATAAAGCTCTCTGTTCTATAGTCAGGTGAGTAAACTTTTTAAACAAAAACTTAAGTAATCTATGAATTTATGTGATTATGTTTGTTTATATGTATGTGTATATGCAATACTTGTGAATGTATGTAAGTGTGCATATCTGTAGTTTTAAAACATCTCAGATTTTAGCTCAAGCCTCTGTTTTAAAACTGAAACATGTGATACCTTTAGTTCTGGTGCATATGACTTACAAGTTAAGTAGACTTGTGATGTATGTGTAGAAATGTGTTTGTATGTTGGTTTTGAAGACTCTAAAAAAATAAAAATAAAAAAACATGTAAGAAACTTCATCCTTTTAAAACCTTAAGTATCTGAATGTTTGGGCAAGTTAAATCTGGGATATGTGGGTATATGTATGCCTGTATAAATTGAGGCATCTCTGTTCTTATTTTTTTTTTTTTCCAGACCCAAATTCCTTTCAAATTCATTTGCTCTTGATCCAGACTTTGTTGAGGCATAAGTCTTAAACAAAGTATGTTAGTTGGGTCATAGTTTTAAGTTTAAAAACTTGCTTAAGTTAAACAAATTGGTATGGACTCTGGAAATTGAAAACAACAGAACAATCCTTTAATATGTGAAATTTCAAGTTTCTAAATTTACAAATTTATGAATATAAACTGAATTCGTATACCAAATTATGATTTTTAAAATAAGACTCGTGATTTTTAGTGGGTTGTTTTAGTAGCAGTTCGAGGATGATCGGAGTGGAAGTTTTGATCGTTTTCCGGCGTTGTGATGATCTAGGGGAGCCGAGTTGCCTCGTGGAGATGAAGGGGTCTAGGGTAGTCACAGGAAAAATATAGCGATGGTCGGTCGATGACCATGGAAGCGGCGGCGATCGTTTAAGTTTTTTTTAACCTAGTTTTAGCGAGGGTCGCTTTTTGATTCGTTCTCCCTCCCTTGTTGATCGAGTGCTGCGTGTTTTTGGAGGGTGGTAGAGGGGGCATTGACGAAGTGGTGATCGGAGTTTCGAGTACTCCGATGATCTCGATGTCGAGAACGATGAGTTTCCAGGTTGTGGGTGGTTTGATGTGTCGAATTCCAGGCTTTAGTTTGAACTCGATTTCGATTCGAGTGGCCGTGATGGTTTTGGGCGAGCACAGTCCGGTCTGAGGTTGGTGGACGAGGGGATGACGTGCTGGTGGGAGACCGGAGTTGGCCGGAACCACGGTGCACGTGCACCGTGCATTTGTGTAGCACTGAGGAGTTTTGGTTTGAGCAGGAGGGTTACTCGAGTTTTTCCCGAGTAAATAAAGGGGATGGCCGAAGTTTTTCTCTGTTCGACTCGAAGTAAAACAGGGGAAGCTCGGGTTATTTTGTTTGTGTGCCAGTTTTAAAAGCCTGGCAGTTTAAAGTTTTCAAAATTTAAATCTGGGTTTAAATTCTAAAGACAGGATTTTAAGCAGAGTTTAAACCAAATCTTTTGATAGGATTCAAATTTATTTTGTCTCCTAGTTTTAAATAAAAATAATTTTTATAAAAATGAAATGTTTTAGCAACTTTATAATGTTTAAAGTGTATTTTAAAGTGTTTTAAAATTTAGCTAAGTTAAATTTGTAATTATCTTGAATCTAAAATGAAATGGAAAAGTAGATTCAAAAGTAAAGTATTTCAAGGCATTTATAAATGAGAATTTGACCATTTATAAGAAATTGCTTTACCTTTTAAATAAATGAAGATTTAAAGATTGTAATTATTAAGTATATAAATAATTAGCTAATTTGATTAATTAATGTTTGAATTAATTAATTTAATAATTGAAGGTTAAATTTGTTAATTAAAGTTTAAGAAAATGAATTGGTAAGAAATGGATAATTAAGAATCATTAATTAAATAAGAGTGGAATTTTAATTTATGATTATTAATTAATGAAGTAAGAATTAATTAAGTTATATTGAATACTTAGTTAATTAAATAATTAAGGAATTATTAATGAGTTATTAAAGATGAAATGTAATTGTAAATAGATAATAAATCTAAATTTAATTACTTTAAGTAAATTTAAGAAGTGTTAATGATTAATGAAGGCTATTAACTAGTATTATAAAATAATGGATTAATATGATCATTTGATAATTTATTAGGTTTATTAATTTAAGATAATAAATGGGAATTATATAAGTATAACTTACTTAGGGAAGTAATTAAGAAATTAATTTCTCATTTTAATAAATCAAGTTTAATATGAATTGTTTAAGTTAATTAAATTAAGTTTAATTAATTTAAATAACCATTTGTTGATGTGATAAGTATAATTACTTAAGGAAGTAATTAATTGTGATGATGTAATAATGAAAGTAATTTGAGTATAATTACTTTGTATAAATTAATCAAGGGATTAATTAGAGAATAATTAATTGTGGAGTAATTAAATTATTAATTGAAGTAATTAAGGGTAGTTAATTACTGAATGGAGTTAATCCAGGTGATTAACATTTTGTTTAATTGGAGATAAATTACTAAATGAAATAAATGTAATTAGAGATCATTAATTATTGTAATTAATGATGCAAGTTAAAATGGATTTATTTGGGAATAATTAATAAATGAAGCAATTCATTAGAGTAATTAATTAAGAAGAAATGGAATTAATTTTAGTAATTTAAAAGGTTACTTTCTATAATTGGTATGAAGTAATTAATTTGTAAAATAATTAGAGGATAATTACTTAAATATAATTTGAGATAATTAATCTAAAATGGTTAATTAAGATGGAAAAGTAGGAAATGATTAATTAATTAACTTGTAATTAATTAATGGTTATGTAAGCAAGATTAATACTGATGGGGTAATTAATTTAATTTACTTTAAATTAATTAGAGATTTGTAATTAATTTAATTCATTTTAAATTAATTATAAATGAGGTGATTATTAATCTTTGTTTATATATGATGGATGATATTGATTTCCATGATTGATTGTGATCTCAGATATATATCTATTGTGTTATGGATGCTTGGTTAAGTATGATGATATTGATTATCTGTTTGAGTAGATAATATGGACTAGCTGTTTATGATGATGATGTTATTATCCATTGTGATATTGTGATTTATCTATCTGTGAGTATATAGATAATTGAATTAAATTGTTTTAACTTTAAAACAACTTGGCCTTAAAAGACACGGTTTGGATTTCGATGAGACCGGGATCGGGTTTCCGTATACCGGGATTCTAGGTCTGGAGACCCGAATACCACATCGATCCAAAATAACGTTAGGTCGTGAAATTCAAATGAAGCAACTGAAGACTCGAGGTATAAGAACTATACGTCAGTATAACTCTGTGGGTGATTCCGTAATGAGTTTGACGAAGATAGTACTTATAGATTCGAGATGGTGATTCAGAATGCAAGGGTTATTGTCGTTAACTCTGAGGGTGATTCCAATACGAGTGTAACGAGATAATGCCTTCGGTTTCGTTCGAACCCGGAACGAACTTGTATGGATTGAATGCTTTCAGAACATCGTCAGGCGGGCGATGAGCATTCCAAGAGATGTGTTCTCTAAAGGTAATCGTAACCTCAAGCCTCATCAACCGGGAATGGCTAAAACAGGGGAGGTGCAGCAAGGCTTCGTGGGTAGCACCCACTTGAGAGCGAGATATACCCCTGTCTAGATGTCCCTTATTTTCGGCTTAGTGTGCGGTTGGTCATGAACAACCGTGGGGTTGTTTCGTTTGGGACTGTCCAGTAAGGGATGGTTCCGGCCTTGTGTTGCAGGGAACTTAGGGTGGGTTCTCGGTACGGTGATCTAGGCCACGTACTGTGACGGGCGGTACCCCAGTAGCCCAGCCATTGTATGGAATCCAAAATCCAATAAGTGCCATCGGATTTGATTGTATACCTATGTATGCTGGAATTTAATGAATGTAACAATTTCGGCTATTTTCTATTTACTTGAAAACCCTAGACCTATTATAATATCACTGGATTTCCTATCAAAGTTTTGGTTAGCGTAAGGTAAAAACTTTTCCATGTTTATGTGTGGGAAGTCTTACGTGATACCTTTGTTTTCAAAGGTTTTTAAAAAGTTAAGCAACTTTAACCGTTTACTCATACCAGACCCATGTCTGACCCGAAGTTTATTTCTGTTTTTCATAAACTCTCGGGTACCCAAATTTTTACGGGTAGCCAAGGGATTCAGGTTAGCTTTGACGAACTATGGAGGAGCAATGAAGCAGGAGGCTTCAGCGTATAGATATATATATTGGTTCCGCTGTGTTAGTGTTTATCTGTATTTCCGCTGTGTTGTATCTCTGTGATTTGTGAGTTGTATTAACTAGACAGGTGTTTATAACTGTCTAGTATGTGTTGTATTATCTGTATAACTCTGATGTATATGATATTATGTAATCTCTTATGTGATATATTATATTTTATTCGTTCCGCTGTTGAGATTCTGTGGTTGTTTCTTCTTCTTCTCTATCTTTTCTACTTTCTCACCCCTTTCTTTCTTTTCGATGATGCGATTTTCCGAGCACGGAATTTCGGGTCGTCATAGGTGGTATCAGAGCGTTAGGTTGAGTGAATACCTAGGCTCTGGAGTGGTGTCTATCTTGGGAGAGCGTACTTGTAATTTTTATCTATATATATATATATATATCTATTTCTACCTATCTGTTGGGTTACCTGTTCGGGTTTTCCAATATAAGTTGTAAAGGTAGATGGGGTAGTGATGTGTGTAACACAAGTACAAATGGTTGGGAGTGTATCTGTCGAGACTGTAGACCTAATACCGTCTCGAGTGAGCTTTGTTGATGTAAGGATTTCATCGATCTCTGAAGGAAACCTGTAAAGGTTCGGAGTCCATCTTTGAGTAGAGTTTGGATCTGTCAGTTGGATAGAAGCTAGTGATGATATCTTGATATCTCAGGGATTAGTAGCTGTGTGATGAGACACAGTGATTATGGATGTTTCCGAAGATGTTTCTTTGGAACAAGTTTTAAAGAAGTGTGTCTGCTTCGGTGATGCGGCAGAGTGTTTCTGTTTAGTTTGAGGTTCGAGTTTCTCGAGGAGCTTTGGATTTGGAAATTCCTTAGCATTGGTGTCAGCAGTGTAGTTCGGAAGGTTCTGTATGCTGGCAAAGAAGCTTTCTAGCTTAGCAGTGGAGTTCAGAAGCAGCAGAGTGGTTTCGTTTCTTTGTTGGATTGGCTAGTTAAGCGTAAGCTGTTCTGATTGGTAAAGAGAGAACAGTTTTTCTTTGGATAGTAGTTGGGTTGATCGCAAAAGTGACTTGCGACAGTTTGAGTGTTCTCTTGGGTTTTCCAAGGCTTTCTGGATGTCTGTAGGAAGTCAGAGTTTTTTTCAGCATCTGGAGTTTGAGATGGTGTCGACTTGATTCCAGGAGTGGTACCGATGGTTCCGCTTAGTAGTAGGATGGTTTCTGGAGGAAGATTTTTGTGGAGCAGCTCAGGTTTTGGAGGAACTTCTGAGTTTTATTTTTTGATCTGTTGAACCATATTTTCGGAATGGTTGAGAAGCTTACCAGTTGTGGCTACTGACCGACGGTTGCAAAGCCTAGGTCCGTCACAGTTGGTATCAGTGGAAGTTTGTGCTTGTGTTCGTCATCAGCATTTTCATCTGCTCGGATCAGAGTTGTGCAGCGGAAGCAATTTGGAGAGCATCTGTTTTATCTCTTTTGGATAAGAGAAGTGAGAACCGTCTTTTGATTCTGGAATAGAGTGGAGTTCTGAGTTGTGGTTGATCTTGGAAAGATCATTTTGTTGATTGTTTTGGTTCAGGATGTTTCGGGAGGGCATCAGCAAAGGATAAGCTGATCAGTAAGGATATAGGAGACCCAGGATCGTCCGAAGGATTTTGGTGGATAAGAATCGGAGATTTGATTTTGGATAAGTGTTTGATCTTCAGGAGTGGATTGTCAGTTTGGATAACTGAGTTTCGTTGGTTTCACGTGTCTCTGAGGGAGTACGTGTATGAGTTATCTCTGGTTGTAGAACCAGCAGTTCAGGGAGTTTTGGATGTTGAGTCAGACTTGTCTATAGTCTGATATCCTATCTTGTTCGTAGATCTAGATGTGTGTAGCTTTGTAGTATTGATTGTTTGGATTCTATAGAGCGAGTAACCCGATATTTTTACTCGGGGAAACTCGAGGAAATTCTATCCAGTATTTTGTCCGGATAGTTAGATTTGTTAGATTGGATGATTGATTGCTATGGTTGTTAGTATATATTGATAATATATGCTTGTGTTTTTTTAAAATTAAATCATTAATGAGATTATTAAATTACCTTTGTTTTAAAATTTCGGGGACGAAATTCTTTTAAGAGGGGAGGAATGTGACATCCCGGAATTTTGAGCAATATCAATTTAATAATCTATATTAAATATTAAATTGATTTGATATATAATTGTTAATAAAATATAAATTGACTTGATAATTTTCTTTTAAATGGATATTTAACTGATAAATTATCTTTTAAAGCTAATAAATTGTTTTCTATTTATTTATATATATTTGTATATATTGTAAATAGTTAAAGTCTGTTTTAAATTTTAATAAATAAGGATATGTTTTCAAACTCTAATCTTTCTGGTAATTTGGAATTTGATTTATTTTAATATTAAATAAAATATCTTTAGGATGAGTTATAATTAGACAATATTAATTTTTGTAATATCTTTACAATGGATTTTTAATAAATAGAAATTGTTATTTTAAAACTTATGTTTATACTTATACACATGCTTTGGTAAACTATGATTTAAAATATAAAATGAATCTTATAAAAATTTACATAGGTTTGAAGTAATTTTAAATAAATCAAGTATTTAATGATATAAGTTTTAAAATAAAGTAAAGGCAATATTTTAAATTGTGTTTAAGTATAAAATTGTGTTTATACCTAAGTTAAAAATTTATAAATAAAAACACTTATGTTAGAAGATAGAAACAAATATACAAGTTAACAACAACAACCATAACAAGGCTTTAACTAAATCTCAAGCAGAATATTTATACTCTACAACAAAAATATATCTGCAGGCAAGGGAGCATCTCAATATATACAAGTAAAAGGGTAAGTATGATAGTAATAAAAAGGTGAAGCAAGAAAACAAATTTATTTAATCTATAGCAAAGCATAGATTAGGCAAGAAGTTTTATACTCTGTAGCAATTCATGTACAGGCCGAGACCCTTCAACACATACGAACGAAATAGAATAGTATGCTAAGCTAAGTTAAACAAATATAAACATATGTTTGTAGGTTGTACATACAAGAATAATAAAAGTATGGCTGTTGTAGGCTTGAATAGGAGCAAGGCATTGAATGCCATCACCAAGTACACGAAACATTTCCTTTCAGCTTTCTTTTAGAAATAAATATCTCTGAGACTTTGTACTAAAAACAATTTGTTACTTGTTTATTTTTCAAGTTGCCTCACCTCATTTCGTATGCAAAAGACTTTGCATTTCCAGTTCTATAAGTTTAAACAATACAAACCTTAGTAAAAGAAAAAGAAAAAAATATACAAACCTGGAAAACAACTAGAAGGCCAAAACACTTCAGTTTCGAATTAAAAATGTAAGCATCTCAACCACCACAAGCAAGATTGCCAGACAATCATGTTCAAGTTCCAGCTATTCAAACTTTCTGGAATCAAAACTGAAATGTATGCAAGTTTTCACATGCAAGTTTCAAACTGCCTCTTTTCAAACTAAAGAATAAAGCTCTCTGTTCTATAGTCAGGTGAGTAAACTTTTTAAACAAAAACTTAAGTAATCTATGAATTTATGTGATTATGTTTGTTTATATGTATGTGTATATGCAATACTTGTGAATGTATGTAAGTGTGCATATCTGTAGTTTTAAAACATCTCAGATTTTAGCTCAAGCCTCTGTTTTAAAACTGAAACATGTGATACCTTTAGTTCTGGTGCATATGACTTACAAGTTAAGTAGACTTGTGATGTATGTGTAGAAATGTGTTTGTATGTTGGTTTTGAAGACTCTAAAAAAATAAAAATAAAAAAACATGTAAGAAACTTCATCCTTTTAAAACCTTAAGTATCTGAATGTTTGGGCAAGTTAAATCTGGGATATGTGGGTATATGTATGCCTGTATAAATTGAGGCATCTCTGTTCTTATTTTTTTTTTTTTCCAGACCCAAATTCCTTTCAAATTCATTTGCTCTTGATCCAGACTTTGTTGAGGCATAAGTCTTAAACAAAGTATGTTAGTTGGGTCATAGTTTTAAGTTTAAAAACTTTCTTAAGTTAAACAAATTGGTATGGACTCTGGAAATTGAAAACAACAGAACAATCCTTTAATATGTGAAATTTCAAGTTTCTAAATTTACAAATTTATGAATATAAACTGAATTCGTATACCAAAATATGATTTTTAAAATAAGACTCGTGATTTTTAGTGGGTTGTTTTAGTAGCAGTTCGAGGATGATCGGAGTGGAAGTTTTGATCGTTTTCCGGCGTTGTGATGATCTAGGGGAGCCGAGTTGCCTCGTGGAGATGAAGGGGTCTAGGGTAGTCACAGGAAAAATATAGCGATGGTCGGTCGATGACTATGGAAGCGGCGGCGATCGTTTAAGTTTTTTTTAACCTAGTTTTAGCGAGGGTCGCTTTTTGATTCGTTCTCCCTCCCTTGTTGATCGAGTGCTGCGTGTTTTTGGAGGGTGGTAGAGGGGGCATTGACGAAGTGGTGATCGGTGTTTCGAGTACTCCGATGATCTCGATGTCGAGAACGATGAGTTTCCAGGTTGTGGGTGGTTTGATGTGTCGAATTCCAGGCTTTAGTTTGAACTCGATTTCGATTCGAGTGGCCGTGATGGTTTTGGGCGAGCACAGTCCGGTCTGAGGTTGGTGGACGAGGGGATGACGTGCTGGTGGGAGACCGGAGTTGGCCGGAACCACGGTGCACGTGCACCGTGCATTTGTGTAGCACTGAGGAGTTTTGGTTTGAGCAGGAGGGTTACTCGAGTTTTTCCCGAGTAAATAAAGGGGATGGCCGAAGTTTTTCTCTGTTCGACTCGAAGTAAAACAGGGGAAGCTCGGGTTATTTTGTTTGTGTGCCAGTTTTAAAAGCCTGGCAGTTTAAAGTTTTCAAAATTTAAATCTGGGTTTAAATTCTAAAGACAGGATTTTAAGCAGAGTTTAAACCAAATCTTTTGATAGGATTCAAATTTATTTTGTCTCCTAGTTTTAAATAAAAATAATTTTTATAAAAATGAAATGTTTTAGCAACTTTATAATGTTTAAAGTGTATTTAAAGTGTTTTAAAATTTAGCTAAGTTAAATTTGTAATTATCTTGAATCTAAAATGAAATGGAAAAGTAGATTCAAAAGTAAAGTATTTCAAGGCATTTATAAATGAGAATTTGACCATTTATAAGAAATTGCTTTACCTTTTAAATAAATGAAGATTTAAAGATTGTAATTATTAAGTATATAAATAATTAGCTAATTTGATTAATTAATGTTTGAATTAATTAATTTAATAATTGAAGGTTAAATTTGTTAATTAAAGTTTAAGAAAATGAATTGGTAAGAAATGGATAATTAAGAATCATTAATTAAATAAGAGTGGAATTTTAATTTATGATTATTAATTAATGAAGTAAGAATTAATTAAGTTATATTGAATACTTAGTTAATTAAATAATTAAGGAATTATTAATGAGTTATTAAAGATGAAATGTAATTGTAAATAGATAATAAATCTAAATTTAATTACTTTAAGTAAATTTAAGAAGTGTTAATGATTAATGAAGGCTATTAACTAGTATTATAAAATAATGGATTAATATGATCATTTGATAATTTATTAGGTTTATTAATTTAAGATAATAAATGGGAATTATATAAGTATAACTTACTTAGGGAAGTAATTAAGAAATTAATTTCTCATTTTAATAAATCAAGTTTAATATGAATTGTTTAAGTTAATTAAATTAAGTTTAATTAATTTAAATAACCATTTGTTGATGTGATAAGTATAATTACTTAAGGAAGTAATTAATTGTGATGATGTAATAATGAAAGTAATTTGAGTATAATTACTTTGTATAAATTAATCAAGGGATTAATTAGAGAATAATTAATTGTGGAGTAATTAAATTATTAATTGAAGTAATTAAGGGTAGTTAATTACTGAATGGAGTTAATCCAGGTGATTAACATTTTGTTTAATTGGAGATAAATTACTAAATGAAATAAATGTAATTAGAGATCATTAATTATTGTAATTAATGATGCAAGTTAAAATGGATTTATTTGGGAATAATTAATAAATGAAGCAATTCATTAGAGTAATTAATTAAGAAGAAATGGAATTAATTTTAGTAATTTAAAAGGTTACTTTCTATAATTGGTATGAAGTAATTAATTTGTAAAATAATTAGAGGATAATTACTTAAATATAATTTGAGATAATTAATCTAAAATGGTTAATTAAGATGGAAAAGTAGGAAATGATTAATTAATTAACTTGTAATTAATTAATGGTTATGTAAGCAAGATTAATACTGATGGGGTAATTAATTTAATTTACTTTAAATTAATTAGAGATTTGTAATTAATTTAATTCATTTTAAATTAATTATAAATGAGGTGATTATTAATCTTTGTTTATATATGATGGATGATATTGATTTCCATGATTGATTGTGATCTCAGATATATATCTATTGTGTTATGGATGCTTGGTTAAGTATGATGATATTGATTATCTGTTTGAGTAGATAATATGGACTAGCTGTTTATGATGATGATGTTATTATCCATTGTGATATTGTGATTTATCTATCTGTGAGTATATAGATAATTGAATTAAATTGTTTTAACTTTAAAACAACTTGGCCTTAAAAGACACGGTTTGGATTTCGATGAGACCGGGATCGGGTTTCCGTATACCGGGATTCTAGGTCTGGAGACCCGAATACCACATCGATCCAAAATAACGTTAGGTCGTGAAATTCAAATGAAGCAACTGAAGACTCGAGGTATAAGAACTATACGTCAGTATAACTCTGTGGGTGATTCCGTAATGAGTTTGACGAAGATAGTACTTATAGATTCGAGATGGTGATTCAGAATGCAAGGGTTATTGTCGTTAACTCTGAGGGTGATTCCAATACGAGTGTAACGAGATAATGCCTTCGGTTTCGTTCGAACCCGGAACGAACTTGTATGGATTGAATGCTTTCAGAACATCGTCAGGCGGGCGATGAGCATTCCAAGAGATGTGTTCTCTAAAGGTAATCGTAACCTCAAGCCTCATCAACCGGGAATGGCTAAAACAGGGGAGGTGCAGCAAGGCTTCGTGGGTAGCACCCACTTGAGAGCGAGATATACCCCTGTCTAGATGTCCCTTATTTTCGGCTTAGTGTGCGGTTGGTCATGAACAACCGTGGGGTTGTTTCGTTTGGGACTGTCCAGTAAGGGATGGTTCCGGCCTTGTGTTGCAGGGAACTTAGGGTGGGTTCTCGGTACGGTGATCTAGGCCACGTACTGTGACGGGCGGTACCCCAGTAGCCCAGCCATTGTATGGAATCCAAAATCCAATAAGTGCCATCGGATTTGATTGTATACCTATGTATGCTGGAATTTAATGAATGTAACAATTTCGGCTATTTTCTATTTACTTGAAAACCCTAGACCTATTATAATATCACTGGATTTCCTATCAAAGTTTTGGTTAGCGTAAGGTAAAAACTTTTCCATGTTTATGTGTGGGAAGTCTTACGTGATACCTTTGTTTTCAAAGGTTTTTAAAAAGTTAAGCAACTTTAACCGTTTACTCATACCAGACCCATGTCTGACCCGAAGTTTATTTCTGTTTTTCATAAACTCTCGGGTACCCAAATTTTTACGGGTAGCCAAGGGATTCAGGTTAGCTTTGACGAACTATGGAGGAGCAATGAAGCAGGAGGCTTCAGCGTATAGATATATATATTGGTTCCGCTGTGTTAGTGTTTATCTGTATTTCCGCTGTGTTGTATCTCTGTGATTTGTGAGTTGTATTAACTAGACAGGTGTTTATAACTGTCTAGTATGTGTTGTATTATCTGTATAACTCTGATGTATATGATATTATGTAATCTCTTATGTGATATATTATATTTTATTCGTTCCGCTGTTGAGATTCTGTGGTTGTTTCTTCTTCTTCTCTATCTTTTCTACTTTCTCACCCCTTTCTTTCTTTTCGATGATGCGATTTTCCGAGCACGGAATTTCGGGTCGTCACAGTTTCCCTGTGGCCATCATTTATCAACCGTGAGAAATAAAGGGCCACTAGCTCTTATTATTCCTGAATTCAACTCTTGACTGTCACTATTTCCTTGGTTTGATTTATATTCTTTGGTTCCATTCTCGTTCTCCCCTTTCATATTTCGTTCTGTCACTTTGAGAGAAAAAATATAATAAATAAAATAATATCTGTAGCTTGTTCATTTTCTTTCCACCTAAGGCTTGCTCGTCCATCCTTCCACAGAGCCGTGAATCTCCATCGTCCTGTAGCCATATTTCTCCGATCTGTCAGCGTCTCTCTCCACCGAACGTCAACCCACAACTCCTCCGCGCCACACTTCACTTCCTCCCATCACATCGCCGCAACCGTCGAACCTTCCCACCGCTTCCCTTCTCCAGCCCTATACCCGAGCCTGTCATTTTCTCCAACCGAGCACCTTCTGCTTGTGACAGCCTTACCCTCTGCACTTTCCGCCTCGCACCACTTCCCACACGACAGCCTGACCACAATAATAATCTCCTTTATAAAAAAGAGAGAAACAAGTTTATATATAAGGTTTGCCATATTTGTGATAGCCTGCTCGTGCCCAACTTCATCCGACTAACCTTTCCTTCACACGCAACCACTCCACTTGCCCTTGCCTTTAGCCCATCTCCGCCACCATGTCTGACCGCCTCCAATCGGGCCCTCCAACTCCATAGTAGCTGCCGAACACCACATCAGAAACCACTGCCGCCTCTTAACCCACACCTATCCAGTTCGCCTCTACCACCTTGCTCCCCGCATGCCACCATCGCAACCCCTTTCCCAGCCTGCCTTTCCACCGAGACCACTGCCGAACCCCACTGGCCGCAACCACCTTGCTCCAACGCGAGCAGCCTACCAACGTCCAATCACAGCCACCAAGCAGCAACTCACGCCTTCGACCACTCCTATCAACCGCCGTCCAACAGCCAAGGCAGCCCCTCCAACTTGAGCAGCCGCCCCCGAACCCGAGTAGCCTTCTCTTCTTTCTCTAAAAAAAAGAATATTGATTTTTCAAATATAATATGAAGGTTTTTATTTTAAATATGTGTTTTAAACTGAATATTGATTTTAGGAAAAAAAATATAATGTATATTTTGTTTTCATCGAACTCGTGTTGTTGTTGCTTTGCTTTATCGCTGTCCAGTTGTCGATCCGTGCTTATCCGTATCAGTTTGGTGATTTATAGCTTATCTATGTGCTTGTTCGTGTCCATTTGCTTTCATTCCCATTGTTTCTCTAGCCTCGAAAGGTGAGCGATCACTCACGATTTACATTCTTATTTTTAGTAAATTTATTTCACATGAAATGTCGATTGAAATATGTTGATAAATTTGAATTGATAGTGATTTGATCATTAAATATGATATATTAATATTTAAATTTTTTAACCTATGATAATTGACATATGACACCATGACCTGTTGAATATATATATATATATATATATATTTATCTAAATGGATAATTATTATCATATTTGCCATTAATATGCCATATCATTTATGCTATTATTTTAATATTCTCACTCTGCAAGTTCCCTGATAGTTAGGAATTCCCTATGGGTTGAAATGATACATACACGAACGATCTTATAGATTGGGGAAAATCGTTATGGGTTGAAATGATAAACCCAAGCGATTTTATTGATTTTGAATTTTGGGATTGCGGGTTGAAATGATATAAACCCGTAAATTTAAATAATTGCGGATTGAAATGATAAATATCTGTATCACTTGACCATAGGATAGAAAATTATATACGGACACCGTTGGTCTATTTTGAAAAATGATTTTCAAAGTTTTGAAAGGAAATAGATGGGTTTTATTTAATATTGATTTTTAAAGTATGATATAAAGATTTCTATTTTAAAATATGTGTGTGAAATTTAGATTTTTAAAATTATATATTTGAAAATTTTAAATTATAAGTTAAGTTTTGAAAAATGTAAATTTTAAGATTTTACTTATAATTTTATTATTTTTAAATATATAAAATATAGTTTAATATAAAATTAAATAGATTTAATAAAGTAAGATTTAATTTAATAATATTTAATATAACAAAATTTAATTTAATAAAATTTAATTGGATAAGTATATATATTGTATTTAAAATATTTATTTAAATAGCCTTGCCAAAAAAAATATTTATTTAAATTTATATTAATATTTTGAAAATAGATTTTGTAATAACTTTAATAAAATAAATGTTGGGAAGATAAATTAAGTTAATTTGTAATTTAATTTGTTCGAGAATTGATTGGAAACTTATTGATTTTGAGATTTTGAAAGGTATGATTTTTATAACTTGATAACTGGATTTTGATTAAAGGTGATTAAATGAATATTTCAAATTTAATAAAGTAGAAATCGAATATTTAATATGGATTTAGATTTGTAATTTGAGATTTTATTTAAATGTTATTAAAAATGATTAAGTGATTACTTTGGAATTTAAGTAAAATTAAAGTATAATTTTGAAATATAAATGAAAATTTATCAAATTGAGCCATTGTAACTGTTTGAATATTTAAACTTTGAAACCTATTGAAATGGAAGTGGTTTAAATTTGTAGTCCAAACCTGGATTTGAAATCGATATAAATTAAAGATGGTTTTAATGAGAATTTGAATTGAACCTTTAACCTTTTTAATTGAAATTGTTGAACTGAGATTGATTTAAATTGAATTTTGGACTAAAGTTGATTTGAATTGATTTGTGAAATTTGAGGAAACAATTCTAATTTGAAACTATTTTAATATATATTATTTTAAATTTATAAACAAAATTTAAATATATATATTTTGAAATATAAATTATTTTTAATATCTAAACAATTTATTCTATAACCTATTTTTAAATGTAAACTATTTTAATGTATAACTATTCCAGTATATAAACTACTTTAAATATTTAAACTGTTTAAGCTGAAACTGTTATGATTTAGATTTAATGGATTTAAATGTAAATACTTTGATACGATGGTTTGACCTATTTTGTGGTTATGATTTGAAAGTGAATAATGATTTCGAAAGTGAATATGATTTCGAAAGTGATATGATTTTGAAATGAATACAATATTTTGATATGAAGTATGAACTGTTTGAAATGGAAAAGTGACCACCGTGTGAAATAAGCGTTTGGTTGTTAAAGAGACCGGTATCAGATATTGTCATACTCTCTGCCAATATCGAAAACCACTTTAACAACTGTTCATGTGGTGGAGATTCTAGAATGAGGTAGGATTGTTTGGCGAACGTCTATATGAGGTATGAACGTAGCCTTGACTCCCGCGAGTCATCTTGATGTGACTAAAATAGGAGCTATACCTAGACCAAGTGAGGTCGCACCTCCGATCGAGCATGCTTCTTCGATACCATATCTGTTACTTTGTGATTTGATTGGGTGCACCTTTGATTTTGGGAGTGTGTTTCGAGGTGGGCTGTAGTAGCTGCTATGCATTACCACTGGCCCAGTTCTATAAAATGGTAGAATCCTACCCTAAGCATTGCCTCGCGTGCCTTGTCCTATGCTTATCGCGCCCACTACGAGTTTGTTTTGTGTCATACCTATGGAGTGCTCCCTGATAGCCCACCGGTTTGGTGGAGTTTACAGTACTGTATAGACTACGACATTTATATAAAAATGTGTTAAGGGGGATATGGGTAATGCCTTAACGCTATTTTAATGTTTTACTTTACTATAGACATTATCTATGTAACGTATTGTACTATGTATGTAAATAGTTTGACGGATCCTTAAAGAGTGGAATCCCAAACATCCTTTAAGTTATATTGCATTTCACTTGAGTTAATTTACTTGCATAAGAATGTTAATCCTGACTCGAGTGTTTGTGTTTTGCTTTATGTTCGGGTCAGACTGAGTGTCACAGCATTTGAGACTCACCTTTGGAGCTTGGAGCTTTGCTTGGCGATCTCTCTTTTATCTATTTAGCTTTCAGTTATTCTAGTTTTTTATGTTCAGACTTGTCATTTTCTTTTGTATTGAGATTCATTTATATTTAGGATTTCTGTTGTATTTTGTTTAGATTCTGATGTTTCTATAGTAGCTTCATGAACTACTATTTATCTATTCCGCTGCTTATTGTTGTATTACTCCGCGTCTGTGACTTTATGATTGATTTATTTACTGTATATGCTAAGTTTTGCAAAATCTAAAATTAAAAATCTGTCGTTTTGAGCAATTCAAGTCCGACATGTGTGGATGATTATCGATTTGAATGGTTCAAAATAGCAGGTGTCCCGTTACAGTTGGTATCAGAGCTCTGATTTAGGCAAACTTAGCATATGGAGTAAAAACTCATTAGAGATAGAGTAGTAATACCCTAGAATGAGTAATATTATTACAGAATCATCATCGTTCGAGCTTGAAATTCTTTGTTAGGATCCTCTCTGATTTGGACTTCATTTGAATTTTGGAACTTTCCCTTTGTTCTGAAATCCATTCTTGTCTTTTACTGTTCGTATTCTTCTTGATACTGGAGCATCCCATAGCTTTATTTCTGTTTATCTCTATAATAACACATCTTGCATCTCAATTGGCAATTTATCCTTGTGTGTGACTAATCCCATCGGCGGTCCCGCCAACCTTAGTATGATTTGTAAAGTGGTGAAACTCCTTTACAATAGGCGTCGATTCATCGGAGATTTCTACGTCCTCGGTTTCAAAGCATTTGATATCTTACTTGGGGGTGATTGGTTAAGCGTTATGATGCAGTTATTTCTTGCAAAGCCCGAACTGTTTCTCTAGTAGACGACCAGGGTAATTCTCTTGTGATCGAATGTAGATTGCCTCAGGATTATGCAAGCAATTTTATCTTTTCACTTGATGCTCAACCTAGTGAGCTTGACTCCACCAGATAGTCAGGGATTATCCTGATGTTTTTGGTGAAGTCACTTCTCTTCCTCCCAAGCGGGAAATTGAATTCCGCATCGATCTTATTCCTGGAGCCCGATCTTGCTACCGGTTTTCACCAACATTGTATAGCCGAGGAGAGCATTCCCAAGACAGCTTTCCAAACAAAGAATGGTTACTATGAATGGTTAGTCATGCCCTTTGGATTAACAAATGCTCCTGCCTTCTTCGTCGATCTCATGAATCGCGTTTTCCGCGATGTTCTCAACAAGTTTGTCTTTGTTTTCGTTGATGATATTCTTGTTTTTTCTAAGTCTGAGAAGGAGGATGAATCTTATTTGGGCTATATGCTAGAAACTCTTAGGAGTCATCAGTTGAAAGCCAAATTTTTCTAAAGGGACGGTTTGGCACAGGTCCCTAACAAGTTTCAAAATACACAAAAACCCCAGTAAAAAAAAGTTTGTAAATTTGGTCCCTAGAATTAAGTTACTGAATAATAGCATACACTTGTGCAATTATTCAGTGGATAATTGCAGACATTTATGCAATTATATCAAAAAATTGCATACATTTTCATAATTATTCACTGAAAAATTGTGGAAAATTGCGGCACTTTACGCAATTTTTTCAAAAAATTGCGTAAAATTCTGCAATTATTCACCAAAAAAGTTGCATAAATTTATGCAACTTTTGGATATAATTGCATAAATGTCTACAATTATTCGGTGAATAATTGCATAACTGTATGCAATTACTTAGTGACTTAATTCCAGGGACCTAATTTACGTACTTTTTTTACTGGGGTTTTTGTGTATTTTGAAACTTATTAGGGACCTGAGCCTAATATTCACTTTTCTAAATGCCATTTCTGGAGGGATGAAGTCCGATTCCTTGCACACATTGTTTCTTAAAATGGAGTCTCGGTTGACCCGATTACGGTCATTGCGATTAATATAAGTCTATCCATCTATCCTCTTTTGTAATTTAATTATCTTATCTTCGTTTCGAGGCTATCTTCTTAGTTAGAATTCTTTTTGATTAGAGTCCCTCTAAATTTGAATCTTTATCCTTATTCTAAATCCATTCTTGAAACATCCTATGAGGGAGCGTATTTGTAATTGATATAAAAATGTTTTATATTGTGTTGTTTTAGTTGTTAAGTTTGAATTTTGGATTTTGATCGATTCGTTTGGCCAACGCTATCGATAGGAATTCCAAAACACTTTAACAGAGCAAACTAACACAATATTGTTTTCGAAATTGGTAAATGAAATAAATTTTGCATGATTATATTTTATATATAAAAGTATGATTTTCTGAAATTAGATTGTTAAATGAATTGGTTGTGAGAAATGATAGTACTAGATTATCATTTATTGTTTTGTCAACATTCCTAAAACATCAACTATTGTTGTATGTTATAAGGAGATGAAATTTTTAAAACATGGTTTATAAATCTGATTTGTAAATGAAATGAATTTAAATTAAGGATTTAAGAATTAAATTTTCGGTGCTTTTCAAAATTTTGTTTTCTAAGTTTTTAAAGTATTATTTGAAAGTATTTTCGAATGGAAATTGTTTCCAAAGGGATTTAAAAAGAAGTAAGTCAGTACTCTCCTCTTTTTCGCTGGAAAATAATTTCAATGATGACTGCAGCATCATCGACATTCATTTTCGAGTCTCAAAGTGGAGAGATCACTTAGTAGCTTTGCTACACTTTTGATTTGAAAAATGGATTTGATTTGAATTTATTGAGTATGATTTGATGTATAAAATGTATATATGTATATATATTTATTTCAAAATGGTTTGAAGTGAAACCGAAAATTTAACTCTTAAGTTTTATGTTAAGAGATGGTTTTCAATTATTGAAATGAAGCAAAATTTTTGAATAATTGGAGTGTCTAAATGAGAAATGGAATTGAAACAACTTGAAACAGTTGAACTAGGATAAAATTTGTTTGTATAATACTCAATTTCATTCTGAAACATATATAACTTACCTGAAATATTCAAAAAGTTAAAATGTTAATGTGAATATGTAACACCCCGCATTTTTAGATAATTAAATAACCAAAAAACGATGAACAGTGAAAATAAACAATTTTTGAATTGTCAGAATATGGCCTCAAAAAATATACCATTGTGTTCGTAACGATTTTCTGATCAATTTCCATATATAACTTGTCAAAATTCGAGTTAATACGAAGAAGTTACGAGAGAAACGAAAATCAGGAAAAAGAAAAAAATAGCATGGGTCGACCGATAGGTCGACCCAAAGGCTCACATGTCAATGTTTGCAACAGTTCAAAAACAAAAATGTACAGGCCTTAAAACCATCTTGGGTTCAACTTTCAGGCATGAAACAAAGGACCAAACGACCTCAGATTGAGCTTAAAATTGGTATGCATATAGTCGAAAACTTTATCTTTCATTTCTTATTGGAATTCTCAATTCTTTTTTGTTTGAATGATAAAGTTTTCTACTATTACCAATTCTCAGCTTAATCCGAGGTCATTTGGTCTTTTGTTTCATGCTTGAAAGTTGAAACCGAGATGGTTTTCAGGCCTATATATTTTTGTTTTTGAATTATTGGGTAGACCCTAGGGTCGACCTTCAAAGCACACAAGTCGATCTGTAGGTTGACCCGCGTTATGTCCTAGACGACAATTCGTCCAGGTACGTGCCGAACTCTTCAAATTTGATTTTTGCACGATCTAGAGTGTCGTTTTCTGAATCCAATGACTCGCAGCAAGCCTGTGACGTGGTGACTCCAGAATCAATCCAAAAATCCGACGGTCTGAGATCCCCAAGCTACAGTACTATAAATAGGACCCTAGGCCTAGCTATTTTCTCACAATCAGATTTTCTCCCAATTGGGTTCATTGCTTGAGGCTGGACCCTAAATAGAAAATATTTTAGGAGAGAAGATCTTCTTAATAAAAATATTAGACACCTTAGAAGGGGATCCAGGAAGGCCATAGAGTAGAGCTAAAACCATGGAGCAAAGCTAAGGACGAAATGTGAGTGGATTTAAATTATATATCTTTTACGTTTATGATATATTATCGTTAGATTCCCGTTAAATATTTTAATTCAGCATTTATTTCAGTAATTAGTTCTGCTAATTAGTTATGTTGAAACTGTAAATTCTATAAGAGAGCTTATATTTAATTATTATTTATATGGAAAAGAAAGATAGGAATCCAATTAAATATGAACAATATTAGGCTTAATAGTTATAGAGAAAGGCATAAGCCTAAAAGTAAGAAATTTATAGTAAACTATGCTAAAATGGGAGATATAAAAAGGGGAAATTTTAATAACTTGATTTGGAAGTTAGTGATAAATTAGTTGGTTGGTTTAGAAAAGAGAATACATTTCCATAGTTTAATATTGTAAGAATAACGATAAAGGTAATTGCAAGAATAAAAGAAAGAAAAAGGGAATTAGTGTAAAATAGAGACATTTCTGTATTTTGCGTTATCCAATAATTAAAGAGACAATAAAAGAAATATCGTGAAATTACGAGTTATTGTTTATAGCATTATTTAGTATTAAAATATGGAAATGGATTTTTAGCATAGTTTTTGTAACCAACCAAATATATATATAACTACTTTCTAGAATAAAAGAAAATAAAGTGAAGAGTTAAAGAAATTAAAGAAGAAATCAAGTTAATTATTTGACAGGACTAAGAACAATAAACAGAAATGTGCCAAGATCTGCATTTACTGCAAAGATAGTAAAATAAAAGTAAAGTAGTTATTATGATAAGTAATTTGTGACAATTGGACGTAGTCCCAAGCTAAGATGTCATATAATATAAGAGAACTAAAAAGAATATAGTATCATAATAAAAGTGGACAGACTAGAATAGGAGAGAGGCACTTGTAATTACACTTATAACATGTGAGTTACAAAAAAAGAGAATATAAAAGTAACAATTGCAAGTATAATTGTAACACATAAGTTATAATTAAAAAGAAAGAAATAGAAGAGGCTTATTTTATCAACTTAGATCTTGGATTAAGTTAATAAGAAAAATGATAGAAATGGCCTGTAGCGGTAGCATTCCCTTTCAGTCGGGAACTGATGGTCTCACAATAGTTAGGTAGAGCTGGGCTTGCTGATTAGGGTAAATAAGTAGCCAACAGAATAAGAAAAGTAAACTAAACGCATAATAAAAGAGTAGACGTATGGTCTAATTAAATGGTAAGATGCGTTTGGATTAGCCCAAAGGATGAAGAGCCTAACGAAGCAGTTCATCGCAGATTTTAGTACAGAAAGAGCACGTCCAATTTAGTTAGTTTGGGCTAGAAGGAAGTACGAGACTTCAATGGGACGTGAGGGTACTCTAGGATGGCCCTCTAGGGTAGGCTTAACGAAGTTGCACCCCCGGAGGTAGGTCTGTAGGTGTTCCATCAAGAGAGTATGCCTTGACTGCTTTTGCATTGTAGGCCTAACGAAGTGGACATTTGTAGGCAGTCAAAAGGTCGATGAATGGAGTAGGATATTTGTATGAAATCATACTCTGACTTGCGACTAGGTTTTAGTGGGCAGGATCCAAAAGGATAGTTGCAAGCGGAGATCAAGCCATCATCAATTAAGAACGTGTTCGTGAAAGACTAGAGTTAAACCAACATGCCAATGATTCTTTCACTATCGAGACATTGGATGAGAGGCGCAACTAATTGGATGTTTAGATTGTTTGCAGTAGGGAACAACCACTTAGCTCTTTAGAGGTCTTTCGATTAGTTGAGTGGTATGAAACAACCCACACCCCTTAATATACCAAAAAGGAAACATTAAAAGGTGTGGTGCATTGTAGGTATAGCTAAAACTAACAGAGTCTAAGATTCACAAGACAAAAATAGATAAAAACATCGGAAACTTAAAATAATAACTTTATTAAAACAAAACTTCATAATTGCTTCATAAATAAGTCAAATACCAAATACCACATACATGTCTAAAAATCCAATATGTCTCATGAAACAAAAACTCATAGTCTCAAAAATCAGAGTACATAATATCCCCCATAATAAGCCAGTACAAAAAAAGAACTAAAGCTGAAATAAAAGAAATACATAGTAAAGAACTCCTCCTAGAAACCGCCAAGCAAATGCAGTCTACTGCCCTCTCCCTTGATTGCCTATAGGGGGGCGGGGAAAGGGGGAAAAATAGAGGAGTGGGTCAAACAAAAAGTCTAGTGAATGATAGTAATTACTATAGTCTTTAAGCAAAGTAAAAGTAATAGACTCTACAACAGTTCTAGTATATAAAGAGGAAACAAAGGAAATAGGAAAGAGATAAACTGGAAATAAATACGATTAACTATAAGATAGGTTAATCTCGATTTCTTGCACTTGTCCTTGATTTCTACTTTGATTAGGCTGAATTCCTAATCCTGTAATTAGGATGTAATCCTAATTCTACCCTTTTTGATCGGCCTACTACTCAATAGACCTTACTATGGACCAGATGCTATATACCCTACACAGCAGCCAATGGTATCTACGAAAGATGCACAAAGCACCCATTGTGGATCCAGACGACATATATAGCTCCTTACACAGAAGGCAATGGTGTCTACGAAAGACACCCATACTAAGCGCTTAGAACTCATAGCGATTACTAAGCACCGGAATGGAAGTCGCACGCGTAACTGCCACCATGCCCATAATATCTTTTGCTCCACCAATTGGGTCTTCTTATTACCTCAAACTCCAACATAAGCGTGCCTATCATCCCAATTCAGGCTAACGTGAGATCACCATGTGTCCATACAAAATAGGAGAAATGTCGTTAGTACAGGCCCGTCATCCAAACAATATCTAGTTGCGCCCCTTATCAAAATCCCCCATGATTTGGACTTCTAATTGACCAATTACTACCATTTTTAGCATAAGCGTGACCTCGTCTCGCTTCAGGCTAATGTGAGACCTCCTTTTTGTCTAATAGGGAATGCTATTTGGTACAGGTCCTACTTTAATCTTTGCTTATTAACTTAGGTAAATTGTTTAAATAAGCCTTTACACCTTTCTCTACTATCTGTGCTTATTAATTTATCCTAAGACTGAAAATAAGCCTCTTTCATCTTTTACTCTTTTTAGTTATAATTCTAATTTATAACTAGGCCAATCTTTTTAGTTCAGTCCAATTAACGTCATAATTAGGCGTAATTTTAGTCCAATTCCATTTATATTACAATCTTTGAAATTTACATCTTATATTCCATTATTTCAGTTTTCTTACAATTTAATCCATATTCGCGATAATCCTATTCTAATCCATACACGAAGAAGAAGGAGGAATAATAGAAAACTGAAAATAGAAGGAAATCCAAAGAGTAGAAAGAAGATGTAAATAACGTATAAATAACAGTAAATAAACTAAAATACTGTAAATAAACTGTAAATAAACGGAAAATTTATAATTAACAAAAATAAACTAAAATTTCTGAAAAGAATAGCTAAAAGGAAATAGAATGAAAATAATTCTAAAAACTGTAAATAAACTACTAAAAAGGTTATTCCAAAAATCGTAGTAAAACTACAACTATTGGAAACCCTATTATTTTAAATTACTAAAGAAATCTAAAATAATTACAATCACTCACCTCCGGTCCTAAGCTCTTCCTTTGGCCTTCCCGGACCCACTTGGAGTTGTGAAATAATTTAATTTATAACAATTTTCTCCTTGGAAAATTATTCCATTTAGGGTACTTTCTAGAAAGGTGAACCCAATTGGAGAAAACCTAGAATGAGAAAAAGTGTTAGGTCTAGGGGTCTATTTATAGGGGTAGAAGTGGATCTTAGACCATTGGATTTTGAAGATGGAATGAGATGCAACCACGTCATAGGCTGAATAGGAGCCATCGGATGCAAAAATAAAAGGACCAGATTAAAATAAAGAATGCAAAACACATCAGTTTGAGGCTCTAGAACGTTCAAACAAATGAACGTTCATTCGTTCGTAAATAGCAGAGGCGGGTCGACCGGGCGGTCGACCGCCTGGTGCCCAGTTCGACTTGCCTTTATATATATATATATATATATATATATTCTACTCATTTTATTTATTTTATAATTTGGTCATATTAGCTCAAATTTTGACGTTCTATATATGGAAATTGACCATAAAATTACCACGGACACAATGGTGCAACTTCTGTGGCTTAATTCTGATAATTGCACAAAGTTATTTTATTATCTAATTAATTAAAGAATTAATTATTATGGATTAAATTTTGGGTTGTTACATTCTCCCTCCTTAAAGGATTTGTCCCCGAAATCTCTAAGGATAAAAGAATGGCTAAATGTTTCATCCAAGTTCTACAACCAACTACTCAATCATCAAACATTCATCCATTGTCCTTAAAATTTTCTAATGAAGTTTATGATACTTATGCAATTAGTGTAGTTTAAATGACCCTAACTAATGCAAAAGATTAGGTGGTCCACTGATTCAGTTGACCTCCTTTTATGCAATCATGTATGTGACATGTATCCAAATGAAAGCAAAAGTTCTTAAAGATAACTGATAGTTCTATATGCGTGCTACAACCATCATCCAAATGCAACAATCATGTGATAAACATTCGTTTATGGAAACCATGGAAATAAAGTAAAAATGCACACACACATCCATATGCATATGCACTAGTGTCCTAATTAGGCCGATCCCTAAGGAATAATAGTGCCTAGTGTACCTATATGCATCCATTAGCATCCACTAGCAAACACTTGCAACCACTAGCATACATTACACATAATATGTTATATTAACATGTTTACATCAAATCCTACCATCCATAGGTTAAATCCTAAGTTCTACCCTCCCAAAGGATAATAAAGGAAAGAACCTATTCAAATCTAAAGATGGAAAAATGAATTCTAAAACTTACTATCAAAAAGATGAGGATAGGAAGTACGAATCTTCTCTTTTGCTTCCCAAGTGGCGTCTGCAACATCATCTCCCCATTCCACCTTCACCAGTGGAACCTCTTTATTCCTTTGTCGCTTTATGTCTCTTCCAACAATCTTCGTAGGGATATGCCAAACAGAAGCTTCCCTTTCTACCTCCACCTCCTCCAACTGACTAGGCTCTACAACATCCGTAGAGTCATGTAAGTACTTTCGCAAGTGCGAAACATGGAAAACGCCGTGCACTCCTGCGAGCCTATCAGGTAGCCTTACTCGGTAAGCCATCTTTCCAACTCTCTCTATGATAGGAAATGGTCCAACAAATCTAGATGCTAACTTTCCATTTGATCCGAACCATACCACCTTCCTAAGCGAGGATGCTTTGATAAAAACTAAGTCCCTAACCTCAAACTCAAAGTCTCTCTTTCGCTTATCCACATAAGACTTTTGCCTGTCTTGAGCTGTCTTCATCCTCCGTCGAATCAAATCCACCCACTCAGATGTCTCTCTGACCATATCGGGCCCAAGTAATAACTTCTCCGTAGACTCTACCCAACATGATGGGGACTTGCAAGGTCTCCCATATAAAGCCTCAAATGGTGTCATCCCTATGCTTGCATGATAACTATTATTGTATGCAAACTCAACCAATGGAAGATGCTCCTCCCAAGTACCTCCAAAGTCCAAAACGCACATCCATAGCAAATCCTCAAGCACCCTATTTACCCTCTCCATATGGCCATCTGTCTGGGGGTGATAGGCTATACTTAACCTAAGTTGCATCCCTAGCGCCTCTTGTAAGCTTCTCCAAAACTCACTAGTGAAAATCGGATCTTTATCACTAACAATGCTAGAAGGAACTCCGTGCAGACGAACTATCTCTTGAATATACAAGGATGCCAAATATGAAGCCATACGCTTACTCTTAACTGGGATGAAGTGGGCACTCTTGGTCAATCTATCAACAATCACCCAAATGCTAATGTTCCCCTTCCTAGAACGGGGTAAATTGTAACGACCCGTAATTTTGGGTAATATATTTTAATAAATATTAAATCTAAATTCAAATATAATACGAGATTTTCAAAGTATAAACGGATGAGATCGTGATCGTTTATCAGTATTTATGTGTCGTAAATGGAATTTAATAACATTTGATATAATTGTAATGTTTGGAACAAATAATTATATGTAGATAATGTGAATAAAACTATACGTTATCAATCGTTAAAAGTAAAAGTAAATATAACATTTATGGATATAAATAAATACTAGAGATACATTAACAAGCGAACTGTAATCGACTTGTACATCCGGTAGTTGAGTTAAAAATAAAACAAAAATCTTTGTACAAACATAACTAAAGCAAAAAAAAAGAAAAAAACAAACTATATATCTATGTTCCTTAATCAAGTCAGACCTATGCTAGAAGAAAAAAAAATATATACAAGATGCTAAGTATTAAGTAAATAAAGCAAGGTCAGGCTACACATGAAAAAAATTGCACACATCCAAGCTTGCAATACAAGCCGGCTGCAACTATTTATAAAAATATACATATAGTACCAAGTGATAAATTATACAGGACAAACATAATTAATGAAGCCACCATTTTATCTTATCAGCCTACAAAATTTTGATAAAAATCTCTGGACATTTTCTTTTTCAAGTACGCAAGACAATCTGGTTTACACTTTCAGCCTACCTTCTTATATCATATCATTTCATATTTTCTTTTTTCGTTCATCACCTAATAACTGAGAAAAGAAAACAAGATAGAAACTACAACCTGAACAAGATAAAAAAAAATATATATATAAACTGAAATCAAACATATCATCATCTTGAAGGCTGGAAAACACCCAAGCAGTGACCATCTGGAAACTCTGTGTGCTCTGTTGTTTTAAATCAAGGTGAGTAAATTAAACTTTAAGTTTAAAGGTTGATCAGTATATATGATGTATTTATAATCATATCTGGCATATGAAATTTGCTTTTGTCATTTTTATTCTCATATGAATACTCTGTAGTTGGATATGCAGTTTCTTAGTTTTTAGAGTTTAGTTGATGATCAAATTTTAAATATCACCACTCAATCATTATAGGCTGTGGTTTAAACAAAGTAAGTAGTTTCAAATTAAATCAAGCTTTTAAACTTGTTTTCAAAATTCTGGAAGAAAAAAAAAAATATCAACTGGAAGTTGATTTACAGGCTATCAAAATTTCCTATGTTGAATTCCAATATTTTAATTTGCAAATTTAACAATATAGTTTGAATCTACATACAAAAGTAGGATTTTTAAAATGAAAATGATGATTTTTAAGCAAGAGTGTAAGATGCAGTTCGAAAATGAAGCTTAGGGGCATTTTCACAAATTCCAGACTCATTAAACAAATTTAAATTCTGGATTTTTGAGAGAAGTAAGCTTGACGATGTAGTAAGACTAGAAAAATGGTAAAGAAAATTTCGAATGCATAGATTGTGAGATTTGATCGAGCGTAGGGTTTTAAAACGTATTTTGTCGAGCCTGGAATCGAGGCCACTGTGAAGCCTCTGGTGGATCGAGCGCCACCGCCTTCTGGGAAAGAGGAGAACTGAGGATATGGGAGCTGTAGCTGGAGGCGTAGAAACTCCGGTGGTCGAGATGGCCGTGACGAAGTGATTCTGGTGAGCGTGAAGGTTCCAGTTTTTCGACTGGAATGTCGCTTTTGATTCAAGCAAGTGTTTGCTGTTTGGGATGAGTCGACAGGTGGGGAGTAACGGCGATGGTCGGAGGGCTTTGATTCTGGCGTGCACGTACACGGAGACGTGACCGTGTCAGTTGTTTTTGGGCTGTGATGTCTCGAAGGCAGGTTCGTGTAATTGGATAGATAGCTCGAGTTTGCACTCGAGTAGATTGAGGGTGATAGTGGCCTTCAGTTTTTAAACTTAAAATTAAATCTCAGTATTGAAATATGGGAAGATGATGAGGAGACTCGGTTTTAAACTCGTGTGGCCTTCGGGTTTGACCCGAAGAAAACGTATTGAGCTGTAAAAAAAAAAAGTTTTGGGAACATGGTTTGAAATTTAAAAATAAAATAAAAATGAATTTAGTTTAAACTTTATTATATAAATTACTTTATATATAGTAAATGTTTCTTTAACATTTTTTTTAGAAGTTTTGAAATTTGTTTGATTTAAATTTTGCTAAATAAAGTTTAAAGTTCTTTTAAAACTTGGGTTACGAATGCGATTTTTGGTGAGTAAAACTAATATCATCTAATAAGATTTAAATAAAATCAAGTGATAAATTGAGATAAATGGTTTATCTACAGTTAAATAAGATCTTAAGTAATTAAAGGTTAATTACTTAATTGAAGATTATTAATTAACATAAGTGATTTGAGGATAATCAGTTTAATAGAAATTAAGGTTAAATTAATTAATAATCAAATGTTAAATTAATTAAGGATAGTTAACAAATGGAATAATTACTTGAAGGAAGTTATAAAAGGATTTCTAAGGGGAGTAGTTAAGGATTAATTACTTGGTGTACTTAATTAAAGGGTTGATTTATTTAAGGAAATTTAACTAAGGGCTAGTTAATTAATGAGAGTGATTAATTAAAGGATAATTACACAATGTAAGTGATTATAGGATAATAAATTTGAGTAACTAATTTAGGATAAATGTAATTAATGTGAATGGGTGAGGGTTAATTAAATTGTGTTATTAATTAAAAGTTAATTACTTAAAGTAATTAAAGGATGATAAATCAAGGATGGTTAATCAAGATGAATAATTAAGGGATGATTAATTAATGGAATATAATTAATTAATGTTAAATAAGCAAGACTTCAAAGTAATAAAGTAATTTATTTATTTCATTGATAGTTAATTAAATAAATCAGAAATGGTATGACTAGTTTATCCTGCTTATGGATGATTGAATGATGTCTGAATGCCTTGGATTATTCATTATCCCTGATATGTGATTGTGATGCTTTGTGAACTTAAAATGTTTTGTAATATGATATGTTCGGTTGAATAGAGATAATGTGATTATCTATGATGAATTGCTGTGTAAAAGTGACATCCAGTATTTAAAATTTAATCATTTGAATCAACGTGGGTTAAGATGACATTGGGTTCGAAGAGACAGGAGTCGGGTATTAGTTAATACCCGAAACCACTTCGATTCTTTATGGAATGATTTTGAAAATCAATAGGCTGGAAAGGAATGATTTAAATGAAACGAACCATTTAATCTAAGTTTTGGTACTTAGAAATTGAGGTGTGAAATAAGTGATGTCTATAACAAATTGTGAATTTGTAAATTTATACGAGTTACCCCGGGTTTTATATAAATTGTATGCTGTTGTATTCCATGATTAGATGGGTTTACTCACGCTGGTTTCCAGCCTGACCCGGGTGTTACTTTGATGTAATGCTCGGGTCAGACCGAGTATTACAGATTTTCAGGTAAGGACGTTCTGGAGCTCAGGGGCGAGCTGGATGGCAGGAACGTATGGAGTGTATTCTGCTGTGATATATTGTTATTATCTGGTACAAGTTATTTTTAACTGTCCAGGGATTGTGAAATGTTGTAACTCTGATGTATAAAAATGTAAATTAACTGATACAATTTTCTTGTATAACTGCTATTTATTTGATATTATATTTTGATCCGCTGCGAATGTGAGAATCTGTGTTGTATTCTATTTTCTTCTTCTTCTATCTCTTTCTTCTTTTTCATAACTATCTGGAATTTTCGGGTTCGAAAATTCCGGGTCGTTACAGTTGGTATCAGAGCGAGGTTAAGCGTAAACCTTGGCTCTGGTGGGTGTACTCATCTAAAGATAGGGTCAATAGTACCCTAGAATGAGTTGAGTGTAATATATATGAGAGAGCGTACTTGTTATTTTCTTATATAAAAGATTTTAAATGATTTTATAAGAATATATTTTGATATATAAAATAATATTTCTTAATAATAAATGTTAAAGTAATTGGTTGTTAAAAATTATTGGATTTAAATAAAATAATGAGAATTAAGTGGTAATAATAATACAACCAAATTTGTAATTAAAGGTATGTTTGAAATGGATTCAAACTGAAACTAAATCTTGAATGTGAGGGAAAGTTTCAGAATATGATGATAATGAATTGGTTTCCTAATATGATAACCTTGGTAATAATCATAAATGATTATTGTGATTTATAATGGAATGTTTTGGGAAAGTAAAACATTTAGGCAAATATGACTTGTAAATTAAAGTGGGTTTTAAATGGTTAATTTGAATTGGGAAGTCGTGTGATCTCAAGATGGGTTTGAGATTTGATGGATGTTTTAAAATAAATTGGATGATATCATCCTATTGTTATTGATAATCTTTAGATTGTGAATTGGATTTGTTTAAATAAGTAAAGAAATGGATTGTGGTGGTATATCCATTGTTTAGCTAAAAGGGAATTAAAATTTGGAATTAAGGAGATGAAACCCTTTTGAATTTAAGGTTTAAATGTTTAAAAATAATTGGAAATTTAAATTGTTAGGCACTAGTTTCAAAATTGAAATTGGGTAATAAATTAATTTTTAAGGTAAAATTGATTTGAACTCTTATTTGAACTTTGAAATAAATATGTATATTTGAAATAAACTCTAAGATTGAGTTTTGAATAATCCTTGGAAAGTGAGGTGAAACCCAAAGTGATATAAGTTTTGAACTAATGAGTAAGAATGAATATTATTAGAAAGTTGAAAATTTGAAGTAGAAATTCAAATTTGAGTAAGGTTGACTGAATGAATGAACGAATTGAATTTAACTTAGGGGAAGTTAAATAAGAACAACCTAAATTGAAAATTTCAAGAAGAAATTGAAATTTAACTTGGGAAGTTAAATGGTTGATTTTAAATGGAGTTATGAGTAATCTCAAAATGGGTTTGAGATTTGGAATTAAAAATGGGTGTTTGGATAAATTTGGATGTTTATTTATCCTAATATCATTCTATTGTTATAAATAATTTATGAAACTGAGAATTGGTTTTGAGGTTATAAATGGATGATAAATTAGAATCTGAAGATTTAATTGTTTTGAGCTTTGAAATATGTTAAATAAAGATAACTTAAAATGGAATTTTGAGAATTGGACTCAAAATTAAATTGTTTAAAGATTTGGGTTATTAATTTAAAAAAAAAATAAAAAAAATAATAAAATAAAGGTTAATTTGATTAAGGGGTTGAATCAACTTTTGAAAATTTAACTCGAATTCATATAATTCAAGATGGTTTAAAGTTGAAATTCAGATTTCATTAGTACAAATTGAATTTAGTCTGAATTAACTAAAATTGAAGACGAATAAGTATAAAAAAATTCAAATGGGAATTGGGATTAATTCATAAGGAAATTGGAATGATTTGAAATTGAAGTGGGTTCAATTCGAAATTTGTCTAAATTAATTTGAATAATTTGGAATTGTAGTTTAAGTGAATATGTTCAAAATCAAATGGAATTTGATTTGAATTTGGAAAGAAATCAAGGATAATTCAACTTGATTGGGATTGAATCAGTATCGGAATGGGAAGTGGTTGAAATTTGAAGTTATTTTGGTATTGAGTCAATTTAAATGGGAATTTAAATTGAATGATTGAGTTAAAGGTTGGGTAATGAGACAGTTTGACTCTGAAACTATTTTCAACAAATTATCTTAATATAAGTTTCTTGAATCTATCTTTTCAAGCTATTTACTATATCTAACCTTACTTTTCAAGGCCAAACTATTTATACTTATTCTGCAATTAATTTTGAAACTATTTAATAATTTTACCACTGTTTATATAACTAATTACTATTTTACAACTATTTTGCAATTATTTTGCTATTTTCTAACTATTTCCAATTACTTAACTATTTTGCAGCTATTTTACAAACTAATAATTATTTTTCAACTACTTATCTATTTTAAAAATTTATCAAGCTATATTTCTAAATATAAACTGGTCGGAGTTCAAACTGTTATGGATTAAATACCCAACTGAGATAAGAATTGAAGTGATAATCCAAATGGGATTGAAGCAATTGTGAATAAGTGAATGAAAATTAAAGCGAATGTGAATAGAAGGGAAATTGAATTGGCTAATAATCAATGAAGGTAATACGTAGGATGTACGTATATTATTCTATTCGCATAGTGATTTGGTCCAGATTCGAGTACAGAATTTCGAGATAGTATTATCGATCCGAGTTGGGATTTTTCACTCGATTTTCGACAACGAACCTGGATATGGATTTTTGATTGGTTCTGGATATTCTCTATCATAGATGTGACTATGCAAGGAGAATGACGGTTTCTGATCAAGAAACCAGATCTGAGTCCGCACGAGAAAGTCGGGTGGACAATACTAGTTCGGAAGTGAAATTGTGTGATCGAGTGAGCGATCAGATTGATATTGCGTACGGATGATATGTGAACATCGTACGGTTTGGAATAAATCGATTTGGAAAATTTGTGGATAAAGAACTGTAAATGATTTTTGAAATTGAAAGTATATTTTGTGAATATATGATGACCTTTAATAAAATAAATTAAAATTTGATATTTCTATAGTAGAACTTAACTTTATGGAAGTAAAGTGGAAATTGGGTATCTTATTAATTAAAATTTTACTTTATAATAAAAGTAAGTAAATTGGCAAGTGACATTATAAGCAGATTTAAAATTTAAATTTAATATTTGTTTTGGAAAGAAAAGGAAATTGTATATCTTTGATAAATGAGATAAAAACCACCTTGTTGAAGCTATAGCCAAAAGAAAAGAGTTTTGGAAATATTGAAGTACAAAAGTGGATTTATACAAGTATAAGATTTGATTCAAAAGGTTTCAAGATTTATTATATATATATATGGATTTTTGTGAAAATGATTTTGGAAGTGATTTTGAGGAAAGGTTTTGAGAACCTATGGATTGAGAAAGGCTTTTGATTTTTGGGAAAAATCAATATTGGGATTTTGAAAAGCCTGATTTGTGAATTATCGATTTTGGGAATCGATTTTGGGTAAAAGCATTTATATGAGATTCATACTAGGTGTATGATTTGGAAAATACTATATGTGTATAGTATAAAGTGTTTTGAGATTTGCTCTGGGGAAAAAGGCGCTCCCTTGAAATGAACTTCTCAGGAGTGCCACAGGGTGGCACTGCCTTGAGCCTCTAAGGGGGAGGTTCTAAAGTTGATCCTGTGAGGAGTCCGGACAAAACTAGTTCCTGAGGATTATTGTGTAGCGAAAGTCGAGGGGCTGGTGCCCACAGAGGCATTTGGGTTATGCTGTGACGACAGTGTAACTCGATGTCACTGCGATCTACTGCAGACCATAGCGAAAGTCGTGTGAGCCGCTGAGAGCCAACAGTCTACGTTTGATTTTATATCGGTAGACTGCGACACTATGGTAACATAGCGAAAGTCGTGTGTGCCGCTGAGAGCCAACAGTCTATGTTTGATTTTACATCGGTAGACTGCGACCTATGTGGGAGTGGAGAAGTTTCATTTTGACAGCGTAATCGTGTGTGCTGCTGAGAGCCAACAGTTACATGGACTTTTGCTGTGACGGCAACGTAACCCTGGATGTAACTGCGATCTGTTGTGGGTTCTATGGTGTAATCAGTTACATGGACTTTTGCTGCGATGGCAACGTAACCCAGGATGTGACTGTGACCATGGATGGGGGTGATGATTTCCAGAGCAATTTCACCAAAGATATTTCCTCTATTTTCAAAAATTGATTTTTATATTTTCAATAAAATTATTTTCCAAAGTATTTCTACTGGGTGTTGGAAACGAGTTTACCGAGTGCTTATAGATTTTCAGTCCTACGCCTGATCAACGTATGACCGAATTTCTGTGAGAACAAGGATAGACTTGTTGAAACATCGAGTTATTAAAGTATTTTTATAAAACGACTTTAGAATAATATTATATAGATATTAAAAAGTGTTATAAAAATGATCAAAGGAAATTTATCTGATATTAAGCATTTTGATCATTCTAGTTTCGTTCCTTTTCGAGGACGAAAAGATTCAAAGGGGGGAGGAATGTAACGACCCGTAATTTTGGGTAATATATTTTAATAAATATTAAATCTAAATTCAAATATAATACGAGATTTTCAAAGTATAAACGGATGAGATCGTGATCGTTTATCAGTATTTATGTGTCGTAAATGGAATTTAATAACATTTGATATAATTGTAATGTTTGGAACAAATAATTATATGTAGATAATGTGAATAAAACTATACGTTATCAATCGTTAAAAGTAAAAGTAAATATAACATTTATGGATATAAATAAATACTAGAGATACATTAACAAGCGAACTGTAATCGACTTGTACATCCGGTAGTTGAGTTAAAAATAAAACAAAAATCTTTGTACAAACATAACTAAAGCAAAAAAAAAGAAAAAAACAAACTATATATCTATGTTCCTTAATCAAGTCAGACCTATGCTAGAAGAAAAAAAAATATATACAAGATGCTAAGTATTAAGTAAATAAAGCAAGGTCAGGCTACACATGAAAAAAATTGCACACATCCAAGCTTGCAATACAAGCCGGCTGCAACTATTTATAAAAATATACATATAGTACCAAGTGATAAATTATACAGGACAAACATAATTAATGAAGCCACCATTTTATCTTATCAGCCTACAAAATTTTGATAAAAATCTCTGGACATTTTCTTTTTCAAGTACGCAAGACAATCTGGTTTACACTTTCAGCCTACCTTCTTATATCATATCATTTCATATTTTCTTTTTTCGTTCATCACCTAATAACTGAGAAAAGAAAACAAGATAGAAACTACAACCTGAACAAGATAAAAAAAAATATATATATAAACTGAAATCAAACATATCATCATCTTGAAGGCTGGAAAACACCCAAGCAGTGACCATCTGGAAACTCTGTGTGCTCTGTTGTTTTAAATCAAGGTGAGTAAATTAAACTTTAAGTTTAAAGGTTGATCAGTATATATGATGTATTTATAATCATATCTGGCATATGAAATTTGCTTTTGTCATTTTTATTCTCATATGAATACTCTGTAGTTGGATATGCAGTTTCTTAGTTTTTAGAGTTTAGTTGATGATCAAATTTTAAATATCACCACTCAATCATTATAGGCTGTGGTTTAAACAAAGTAAGTAGTTTCAAATTAAATCAAGCTTTTAAACTTGTTTTCAAAATTCTGGAAGAAAAAAAAAAAATATCAACTGGAAGTTGATTTACAGGCTATCAAAATTTCCTATGTTGAATTCCAATATTTTAATTTGCAAATTTAACAATATAGTTTGAATCTACATACAAAAGTAGGATTTTTAAAATGAAAATGATGATTTTTAAGCAAGAGTGTAAGATGCAGTTCGAAAATGAAGCTTAGGGGCATTTTCACAAATTCCAGACGCATTAAACAAATTTAAATTCTGGATTTTTGAGAGAAGTAAGCTTGACGATGTAGTAAGACTAGAAAAATGGTAAAGAAAATTTCGAATGCATAGATTGTGAGATTTGATCGAGCGTAGGGTTTTAAAACGTATTTTGTCGAGCCTGGAATCGAGGCCACTGTGAAGCCTCTGGTGGATCGAGCGCCACCGCCTTCTGGGAAAGAGGAGAACTGAGGATATGGGAGCTGTAGCTGGAGGCGTAGAAACTCCGGTGGTCGAGATGGCCGTGACGAAGTGATTCTGGTGAGCGTGAAGGTTCCAGTTTTTCGACTGGAATGTCGCTTTTGATTCAAGCAAGTGTTTGCTGTTTGGGATGAGTCGACAGGTGGGGAGTAACGGCGATGGTCGGAGGGCTTTGATTCTGGCGTGCACGTACACGGAGACGTGACCGTGTCAGTTGTTTTTGGGTTGTGATGTCTCGAAGGCAGGTTCGTGTAATTGGATAGATAGCTCGAGTTTGCACTCGAGTAGATTGAGGGTGATAGTGGCCTTCAGTTTTTAAACTTAAAATTAAATCTCAGTATTGAAATATGGGAAGATGATGAGGAGACTCGGTTTTAAACTCGTGTGGCCTTCGGGTTTGACCCGAAGAAAACGTATTGAGCTGTAAAAAAAAAAAAGTTTTGGGAACATGGTTTGAAATTTAAAAATAAAATAAAAATGAATTTAGTTTAAACTTTATTATATAAATTACTTTATATATAGTAAATGTTTCTTTAACATTTTTTTTAGAAGTTTTGAAATTTGTTTGATTTAAATTTTGCTAAATAAAGTTTAAAGTTCTTTTAAAACTTGGGTTACGAATGCGATTTTTGGTGAGTAAAACTAATATCATCTAATAAGATTTAAATAAAATCAAGTGATAAATTGAGATAAATGGTTTATCTACAGTTAAATAAGATCTTAAGTAATTAAAGGTTAATTACTTAATTGAAGATTATTAATTAACATAAGTGATTTGAGGATAATCAGTTTAATAGAAATTAAGGTTAAATTAATTAATAATCAAATGTTAAATTAATTAAGGATAGTTAACAAATGGAATAATTACTTGAAGGAAGTTATAAAAGGATTTCTAAGGGGAGTAGTTAAGGATTAATTACTTGGTGTACTTAATTAAAGGGTTGATTTATTTAAGGAAATTTAACTAAGGGCTAGTTAATTAATGAGAGTGATTAATTAAAGGATAATTACACAATGTAAGTGATTATAGGATAATAAATTTGAGTAACTAATTTAGGATAAATGTAATTAATGTGAATGGGTGAGGGTTAATTAAATTGTGTTATTAATTAAAAGTTAATTACTTAAAGTAATTAAAGGATGATAAATCAAGGATGGTTAATCAAGATGAATAATTAAGGGATGATTAATTAATGGAATATAATTAATTAATGTTAAATAAGCAAGACTTCAAAGTAATAAAGTAATTTATTTATTTCATTGATAGTTAATTAAATAAATCAGAAATGGTATGACTAGTTTATCCTGCTTATGGATGATTGAATGATGTCTGAATGCCTTGGATTATTCATTATCCCTGATATGTGATTGTGATGCTTTGTGAACTTAAAATGTTTTGTAATATGATATGTTCGGTTGAATAGAGATAATGTGATTATCTATGATGAATTGCTGTGTAAAAGTGACATCCAGTATTTAAAATTTAATCATTTGAATCAACGTGGGTTAAGATGACATTGGGTTCGAAGAGACAGGAGTCGGGTATTAGTTAATACCCGAAACCACTTCGATTCTTTATGGAATGATTTTGAAAATCAATAGGCTGGAAAGGAATGATTTAAATGAAACGAACCATTTAATCTAAGTTTTGGTACTTAGAAATTGATGTGTGAAATAAGTGATGTCTATAACAAATTGTGAATTTGTAAATTTATACGAGTTACCCCGGGTTTTATATAAATTGTATGCTGTTGTATTCCATGATTAGATGGGTTTACTCACGCTGGTTTCCAGCCTGACCCGGGTGTTACTTTGATGTAATGCTCGGGTCAGACCGAGTATTACAGATTTTCAGGTAAGGACGTTCTGGAGCTCAGGGGCGAGCTGGATGGCAGGAACGTATGGAGTGTATTCTGCTGTGATATATTGTTATTATCTGGTACAAGTTATTTTTAACTGTCCAGCGATTGTGAAATGTTGTAACTCTGATGTATAAAAATGTAAATTAACTGATACAATTTTCTTGTATAACTGCTATTTATTTGATATTATATTTTGATCCGCTGCGAATGTGAGAATCTGTGTTGTATTCTATTTTCTTCTTCTTCTATCTCTTTCTTCTTTTTCATAACTATCTGGAATTTTCGGGTTTGAAAATTCCGGGTCGTTACATAAATGAAATCCATAGAAATACTGTCCCACTTCCACTCCGGCGCATCTAAGGGCTGAAGTAATCCATCGGTCTTCTACTGCTCTACTTTTACCCTTTGGCCTATGAGACACTTAGCTACGAATTCTGCTACGTCCTTCTTCATGCCTCCCCAATAGAACATCCTCTTTATATCTCGATACATTTTGTCACCACCTGGATGAATAGTCATACGGGAATGGTGCGCCTCCTCCAAAACTACTCTCAATAATTCGTTTGCGTGTTGAACACAAAGCCTCCCATTTCTCTTAAGCCACCCTCTGTTATCAATGGAATAGCGTTGGAGATGTCTCGGGACCTCTCCTCGGCTAATCCTATCCATAATGTCCATGAGCTCCGAATCCTCCTGCTACCTCGAGCCAATCTGATCCATAAGGGTAGGCCTCACCTATAATGTCGCCAACAGTCCGGGAGTAATGTCCGTCGAGGGCTTAGAATCAAAAGTAGAAATAAACTCCATGCTCCTCCACTCTATGAACAAAGGACTAAGGGTTGCTTTCTTTCTACTCAATGCATCCGCAACCACATTACCCTTGCTAGCGGTATAAGCTATCTCATAATCATACGAGGCTAAACACTCTATCCACCTCTGTTGCCTCAGGTTTAAGTCCTTCTACGATAATAGATACTTCAAAGACTTATGTTCGGTAAAAAGCTCAAACCTCTCTCCAAGCAAATAGTGCCTCCAAGACTTAAGTGCAAAAATTATGGCAGCCAACTCCAAATCGTGGGTAGGGTAGTTCTTCTCATACGTCCTCAACTTCCTACTACCATAACACACTACCCTCCCTTCTTGCATCAACACCGCTCCTAGACCCGTTCCGCATGCATTAGTGTATACAGTGAAAGGCTTATCTCCATCGGGTAGAACTAACACTGGTGCACTAGTAAGGACTCTCTTAAGCTTCGTGAAGGAATCCTCACAATCCATGTCCCACACAAAAGCTTTATTCTTCTTAGTAAGGCGTGTGAGTGGTCCCGAAATCTTGGAAAAGTCTCTAATGAACTTCCTATAGTAGCCCGCCAATCCTAGGAAGCTCCTAACCTCGATAACGTTCTTGGGGGCCTTCCAATCTTGCACGGCAATAACCTTGGTCCGGGTCAACAGCCAAACCTTCCTTCGAGACTACGTGCCCCAAGAAACGAACTTCCTATCTCCAAAAATGACACTTTGAAAACTTAGCTCTCAAATGATGACTATGAAGTGTGCAAAGAACTTCTTCCAAATAAATAGCATGCTCCTCCATATTCTTAGAAAATACCAAGATGTCATCCACAAATACCACCACAAACTTATTTAGGACATCCCTAAAGACGCGGCTCATCAAATCAACGAAATAGGTTGGAGCATTAGTTAGCCCAAAAGGCATAACCAACCACTTGAAGAATCCGTCCGATGTCTTAAAGGTAGTTTTATCTATACTGTCATCAGCGACTCTAAGCTGATGGAATCCCGTTGCTAGATCAAGCTAAGAGAAAACCAAAGAACCTACCAACTGGTCAAAATGATCATCGATCCTAGGGAGTGGATATCGGTTCTTCTTGGTGAGCATATTTAATTCCCTATAATCCACGCAAAGTCGGAAAGAACCATCCGCCTTAGTGGCAAAGACGTTTGGGGCTTCCCACTACGATATGCTCCTTTTTATGAATCCCTTCTCCAAAAGCTCATGGATCTGCTTTCTCAAATCTTTCCTCTCCCTAGGTGCCATGTGCCTCACAGGTAATGCTATTGGCTTGGCATTCTCGGTCAAATAAATCCTGAAGTCAATCTTTCTCTTAGGTGGCAGTCCCCTAACCTCCTTAAAGACGTCTGCAAAATCTATAACGATAGGAAACGAATGCAACTCTGATGACGATGGATCGAGGGAATAGAGAAAACTCAACATGATTGACCCTTATGGGTCGCAAGATACCTCCAAAGTCCTACCACTATAAGTCTGAAGTCTAACGACTGTCCTCTCGCAGCCTAATATAGCTCAGTATGTGGATAGGCAGTCCATCCCTAAGATCATCCCATACCCCGAGAATCCCAAAACATAGGCATCGCAGTCAATATCTACGCCTAGGATAAAGATTTTCAAGCCCCTACAAACCATAGATAAGTGTGTTGATCCTCCTGTGGGGTTTGAAACAATAATGGGGTCTACTACTAATGATATGTACAAGTGCAAACAATCTGCTAGAGAACTAGAGATAAAAGAATGTGATGCTCCAAAATCGAATAAATTCCGAATGGGAAAATAAAATATAGAACTCAAACCTTCAACTGTGACTTTCCTACCTCTGTCTGGAATGCTACTGGAAGGTGATGCCTCTAACGCATGAATCTGTGCAACTAGCGCACTCGCTCCCTGACCAGCTCTCTGGGGACAACTCCTACTCATATGACCGGGCTGCCTGCAAACATGGCACTTACCCTTCATCTCATCCTTCCTGCGATCCTTGGCCATATGTCCAACATTCCCACAACTATGGCACTTTACTCCCTTCTTAATATGCTTCTTAGGACCATCATCTTTCTTCTTCTTCTTATTCTTTTCCCACCGCTTCTTCTTTGAACCTTCTGACTTAACCTCCTCTTTAGACTCTCCCTCCTTGACTGTATCCAACATAAGTGCCAACTCGACCAAAGACTCATAAGTAGCTCCCTTCGGTACATGAGTCAGCAATAATCCCTGAAGGGGTTGATTCAATCCCTTTGCAAACTTCATAGCTTTCTTGTGCGGCGTGCTCACCAAATCCATACCAAACCACGACAGCTCATTGAATTGATTGATATATTCCTTAACAGACAAGCTCCCTTGCTTCAAATTAATAAACCTCTCCAGCTGAACACTCTCTTCTGCCTGAGACAGAAACTTCGTATCGAATCGCTCTCGAAATCCATCTTAAGTAATATGCCTTCCCTCTAACTCGATCACCTCCCACCAATAAGATGCCTCCTCCTTCAGCTGCCAAGCGGCTAGCTGAACCCGCTACTGGCCATCCAATCCCAAAAGACCAAAAATCCTCTCTGTGTCCCTAAGCCATGCTCTCGCCTCCACAAAAGTCTCCTTGCCAGAAAAAGTCTTCCTGCCCAAACTCACAAAATCTTTACGAAGCTTAGAAAAATTGATGACGGCAGGTGGGTTGATGGGTTCCCACCAGCTAGTGCAGGATTGGGCACAGGCCCGTGCACCTCTGGAGTCATGGCTTGTAAGTACCTACGAAACCAGGTTAGGACTGGAATGCCCTCGATAAGGTTCGGGGCATCAGCCATTCTAAGAAAAGAAAAGGATAGTTTAGGAAAGAGTCAAAGGTAGATTGAACTAGACTTATGAGGAGATTTTTATAAAAACTCTTTTATACTTAAAATCTTTTGTAAAATTTCTTTTCTAAAAAATACTTTTTAAACAAGTTATTTTGAAAAATATTTTACTTTTAAATTTTTGTTTGGAATCCTGTAACCTTAGGCTCTGATACCAAGTGAAACACACCACACCTCTTAATATACCCAAAAGAACACATTAAAAGGCGTGGTGCATTGTAGGTATAACTAAAGCTAATAGAGACTAAGATTCACAAGACAAAAATAGATAAAAACATCGAAAACTTAAAATAATAACTTTATTAAAACAGAACTTCATAATTGCTTCATAAATAAGTCAAATACCAAATACCACATACATGCCTAAAAATCCAATATGTCCTATGAAGCAAAAACTCATAGTCTAAAAAATCAGAGTACATAATATCCCTCATAATAAGCCAGTACACAAAAAGAATTAAAGCTGAAATAAAAGAAATACATAGTAGAGAACTCCTCCAAGAAACCGCCAAGTAACTGCAATCTACTACCCTCTCTCTTGATTGCCTATGGGGGGAAAGGGGAAAAATAGAGGAGTGGGTCAAACAAAAAGTCTGGTGAATGATAGTAATTACTAGAGTCTTTAAGCAAACTAAAAGTAATAGACTCTACAACAGTTCTAGTATATAAAGAGGAAACAAAGGAAATAGGAAGGAGGAAACAAAGGAAAGAGGAAAGAGATAAATTGGAAATAAATACGATTAACTATAAGATAGGTTAATCTCGATTGCTTGCACTTGTCCTTGATTTCTGCTTTGATTAGGCTGAATTCCTAATCCTGTAATTAGGATGTAATCCTAATACTACCCTTTTTGATCGGCCTGCTACTCCACAGACCTTACTGCGGACCAGATGCTATATACCCTACACAGTAGCCAATGGTATCTACGAAAGATGCACAAAGCACCCACTATAGATCAAGACGACATATATAGATCCCTACACAGAAAGCAATGATGTCTACGAAAGACACCCATACTAAGCGCTTGGAACTCATAGCGATTACTGAGCATCAGAATGGAAGTCGCACGTGTAAATGCCACCATGCCCATGCTACCATTTTCTCCACCTATTGGGTCTTCTTATTACCTCGAACTCCAGCATAAGAGTGCCCATCATCCCACTTTAGGCTAACGTGAGATCACCGTGTGTCCATAGAAAATAGGGGAAATGTTGTTGGTACTGGCCCGTCATCCAAATAGTATCTAGTTGCGCCCCTTATCCAAATCCCCCATGATTTGGACTTCTAATTGACCAATTACTACCATTTTTAGCATAAGCGTGCCCTCGTCTCGCTTCAGGCTAATGTGAGACCACCATCTTGTCTAATAGGGAATGCTATTTGGTACAGGTCCTACTTTAAGCTTTGCTTATTAACTTAGGTAAATTGTTTAAATAAGCCTTCACACCTTTCTCTACTATATGTGCTTATTAATTTATCCTAAGTCTTAAAATAAGCCTTATCCTGTTCTTTTTCTTATTATAACCTACGTTATAATCATGCTTATTACTTAACCCAAGGTCTAAGTGTGAAAATAAGCCTCTTTCATCTTTTACTCTTTTTAGTTATAATTCTAAGTTATTACTAGGCCAATCTTTTTAGTTCAGTCCAATTAACGTCATAATTAGGCGTAATTTCAGTCAAATTCCATTTATATTACAGTCTTTGAAATTTACATCTTATATTTCATTATTTCAGTTTTCTTACAATCTAACTCATATTTGCGTTAATCTTATTCTAATCCATACGCGAAGAAGAAGGAGGAATAAAAGAAAACTGAAAATAGAAGGAAATCCAAAGCGTAGAAAGAAGATGTAAATAACGTATAAATAACAGTAAATAAACTAAAATACTATAAATAAACTGTAAATAAATGGAAAAGCTATAACTAACAGAAATAAACTAAAATTTCTGAAAAGAATAGATGAAAGGAAATAGACTGAAAATAATTCTAAAAACTGTAAATAAACTACTAAAAAGGTTATTCCAAAAATCGTAATAAAACTACAACTATTGGAAATCCTATTATTTTAAATTACTTAAAGAAATCTACAAAAATTACAATCACTCACCTCCGGTCCTAAGCTCTTCCTTTGGCCTTCCTGGATCCACTTGGAGTTGTAAAATAATTTAATTTATAACGATTTTCTCCTTGGAAAATTATTCCATTTAGGGTCCTTCCTAGAAAGATGAACCTAATTGGAGAAAACCTAGAATGAGAAAAAGTGTTAGGTCTAGGGGTCTATTTATAGGGGTAGAAGTGGATCTCAGACCGTTGGATTTTGAAGATGGAATGGGATGCAACCACGTCATAGGCTGAATAAGAGCAATCAGATGTAAAAATAAAAGGATCGGATTAAAATAAAGAATGAAAAACACGTCAGTTTGAGGCCCTGGAATGTTCGAATGAACGAATGTTCGTTCATTCATAAATAGCAGTGGCGGGTCGACCGGGCGGTCAATAGCTTGGTGCCCAGGTCGATTGGCCGATCGACCTGCATATATATATATATATATATATAAAATAAACAAAATAAGCAGAATATATATATATATACATATATATTCTGCTTAATTTGTTTATTTTATAACTTGGTCATATTAGCTTGGATTTTGACGTTCTATATATGGAAATTGACCAAAAAATTACTATGGACACAATGGTGCAACTTCCATGGCTTAATTTTGATAATTTCACAAAGTTATATTATTATCTAATTAATTAACGAATTAATTATTATGGATTAAATTTTGGGTTGTTACAGGGTGGCTGCGTGGGGCCATAGCCACGATGAGAAAAGAGACAGACCAAGTAGAATATCTGTATTGTAGGCCTAACGAAGCCATCCTTTACAGATATAGAAAATCCCCGACTGAGTTCCGTACAAGGTAGACCTTGTTGGTGGGATTCAGGGAGTAGACAGAATGATTACGTATATTCCTCAAGGTATGCAGTGGATGGTACATTATGGATGTCCGAGCATTAGTATAGGCTAGTGCGGATGCAGTTTTACGTTTTAATAGTAGACGATGGAACATCTATATTGTAGGCCTCACGAAGTTGTCCTTTACAGATGAGTTATAGAATGCCCTAGGAGCAAGACGATGGAGTCCTTTTCGAGGTGGATACGTAAGGTACCATAGGTAGTACCTAGGACTGATACGGTCATTGGGCATATAGCTACATATATATTAGTTACTGGGTTTTAATCCACTAGGGAGTAGATGGGTACGAATCACGCAGAGAGGCGAGAATATTATAAACCTAGTAAACCTAATATAACAGAAAATGGAAATAAAATGGTATATATAGAATTAAGCTTAGAAGTGTATAATTTGTCCATTCACTAGAACTTTAGTTCTGACCCCTTCCTCATAACATCCCAAAGGTTAGGTAGATGGCAAAGACATTCCAGCTTTGAGACACTTGTTTAGAAAGTGTTATTATCTTAGTGAGTATTTACTTATTATTATATTTTTGTCAGTTCCGTTGTTAGATATTTACTTGAGCTCTGATATATTTGTCTTTGACTATTTGCAGGATACCAGATACCCAACTCGGGCTTTATTGGGCTTGGGTTTTAGCATTTTTGTGAAAATCTGGATCCACTGGAATTCGGGTTGTTACATTTGGTATTAGAGCCTAGGTTTAAGGTTCCTAGGTAGATAGTGAGTCAACATGTTTGTATTTTTGAATAAAATATAAAAATATTATGTACTAAAATCCAAATAGTCCCCAATTATAGATTTTAGCATATGGAAAGTTTTTAGAAGTACATTTGTGCATAGTTTGCTAATTGGGTTTGGGATGACCTAAGAGTGTCGAGCCCTAAGTTATTACCAGTTTATAGTGTACAATAAGCTATGTTTTAAGAGAAGATTAGTATCCATATGTCATAAGAAGTGGGAAAGTTCCCTAGGGATAATAGGAAGAGTATTTTTATTTTGAAAGGAATAAGTGATTTTAGTAAGGGAATGAGATTTCCAAAGTTTAGGAAGGATATTCCTAGGGTAGTAAGAAGACAATCCACTTTATGTCTAGCCCAATAAAACGAAACTTTTTGGAATTGAAAATTTGAAAAATATAATTGTTGATATGTTTGAAGTAAATATTGGGTTTTTGAAAAGAAAAAAAAGTGGTATGAAATTTAAATTGGTTTTTATATGATGTGAAGTTTAATTATTTTTGAAGAATTATAGAGCATATATAGTTCGCTGGTTGCCTTGTAGGTAAACAAAGATTTTAAAATATAAAAACCTAGAGTGTGTTAAGTATCGAAAACGTAGGTCACTACATTTATTGTTGTAATAGATGTTTTCATGAAAAATAAAGGAAGCATAGACTATGACACTATTGTTATAGTAGGTGACTCCCAACGGAAATATTTTTACACAGCATATGGGATTTATTAATATTTATTTTAACTGAATCCATATACTAGTATTTTTGGGTTGTAGTAATGGTGTTTTACGCAACATCTGTTTTAACCCAAATAAAAATGTGTTTTGAAGATAATTTCTAAGTATAGAAATAAAGTGGTTTGGAAGCACACTTATTATTTAAATAAGTATAAAGAAATGTTTTCTAGTTATGAAAATGTTAAAACAGTTTTGAAAATGAATTCTTCTAAAAAAGATGTGTCAAATATTAGGAAATTAATAAATTTCGTAGGAAATATCTATTGTAAGTGAATATAGATTAAACATACTTTAATCTATTGGAATGAAATGAATAATGGTATAATTTTCTATGAAACCAAACCGCAAGTGAAGATGTTTTGTGCAAGTTATAAGGAATACGTGGAAGAGATGTACAAGTTATGGAAAGTACCATATTTTGTATAGCCCATTTCAATAAATTATAAAATAAGTTCCTTGTAATTTCACACAAACATGGAATCCTCTTTTAAAAGATTCATAGAAGGTTTTAACGTTAATGGTTTCTCATAAGAGAAGGTAGTTCCAATACATAAAGGTAAAAAACCATTAGGTATAATGAGAAGTGTAATAATTAGAGATAGTGTTAGTTAGGAGAGATATTATAGAGAGCCTTAGTAGGAAAGCTAAGCAATAAAAATTTCATGTTTTTCCACTGATTATGCGCATGGGTTCCTTGCCTTTGTAGAACATCCCCATTTGTAGTAAATTAGAAACTCCTTCAAGGTTAGGTAATTGGAAGAGTGGGAAAGTTAAAGGATTTTCGATATAATAATTGTTCTTATCTACTCTAGTTTTTATAAATTTGAAAATCTATGAAATGAAGATGTTTTGAAAACATGTGAGGTCATTTTTGGAAGTCAAGAAAAGAAATATATTTTAAAGACAAGCAAGGCATGATTTAAAGAAAAATGGTAAGGTGAACAAGTAAATAAGTTTTTGGAAGAGAAAAACTTAGTAAACAGTTAAATTTAAAATCGAATTTTTTTTATGAAAAGCTGTTAAGGTCTTTAAAAGGAAAGAGGAATAAGCTTTGAACTTAGAATTTGTAAGTTTTCCCCTCTAGGTTTGGGGAGTACCTTTGAATTTAATAGAAACTTCAAAGTAACACTTTTAATGGGAAGAATTTTGGGATTTGATGTTTCAAAAATTTAGAAGCTTTAATTTTTGAAATGAAATGATAAATACCAAACCAAACTTTTAAATATGGAGTAGATAGGAATCATTTCCTAGGTGTGATGGGAAAAGTGTAAGGCTATGTAAGAAATAGCAATGATTACTTTTAGCAGTAATAATAAAAGTTCCCATAAAGTGTATAGGACACTAGTGAGAACCTAGGAATGTTGCTTCATGTGTGTAGACTATTGAAGAATAGTAAAGTGATATTAGTAAGATAGTAAGACACACGTGATTGGGATAAATAGACCTTAGTTGGGGAAAAATGAAAAGTAAAGGTAAAGAGAAAATTTCCCCAAGCTTAGTTGCCTTTTTAGATAGAGACTGCATAGATTAAAATCTTTATTCATTGCAGTAAATGAGACATGGTTATTCCATTTTGAGTATGGAAAGGAAGAGATGAATAGATCTTATTCATCGTGAGTAATACATCATAAGTTAGTAAAAAGTAATAGGCGGCAGGAGGAGCATATGAGTTACTTGGATTCCTAGAGTAGGACCTTTCTGTGTTAGAGTGGACATGGTCCTAGGCCTCCTAGCCCTAGAAGATAGCTGTGTTTAGCTACTATATTAAAGAAAAGTAAAAGCAGATAAAAGTAACTAAAAGAAAAACATTAAGATCTAAAGAAAGCGATAGAAACGTCAATAGAAATAAATGAGAATTGCAAAAGAAAATTACATTTTTCCCATAAATTAAACTTGGGAAAAAGTTTGAAAAGGAAAGATTTTCTTATGTAAACCGTGCTTGGGAAAGAAAATATAGATTTTTATAGAATAGCGGCATAAGTTCCAAGTATGGGAAAAGAGGTGCACAAAAGTAAAACGGTAAACGTAAGGTTTTCCGTTTTCTACCTTCTTTCTGACATAAGAAATCGAGTTCGGAAAATTAGATTTTTTCTGAAATTCGAATATGAAAAGTAGTGTGGTAGGATTTGGGAGTAAAATTTGTTGAACTACACCCATATTCAGTATGAGTGTAGGAAAAATTGGATGAAAAATGTTTTGAGTTTTCAAAAGATTGCATTCATATAGAAATTGCAAGTATATTTAGGGTGTGTGCATCATACTTTACAATAATTTTTTAAAGAAGAAAAGCATTCATATAGGAGGTATCGCTTAGAAATTCATGTACATGCATATATTTTGTGTTAAATGACACTTTACACAAGGACACGGATGGTCGCAAAATTGGATGTACACAAAATGGATGTGATTGATGCGAGGAATTACATAATTTTACCCTTGTCGAATTTTGGGGACGAAATTTCCTAAAGGGTGGGAGAATGTAACACCCCGCATTTTAAGATAATTAAATAAATAAATAACGATGAATAGTGAAAATAAAATTTTTTGGAATTGTCAGAATATGGCCTCGAAACCTATACCATTGTGCTCGTGGCGATTTTCTGATCAATTTCCATATATAACTTGTCGAAATTCGAGTTAATACGAAGAAGTTACGAGAGAAACAAAAATCAAGAAAAAGAAAAAAAATAATAAAATAGCATGGGTCGACCCCAAGGCACACAGGTCGACCCTAGGGTTGACCTTCAAAGCACATAAGTCGACCTATAGGTTGACCCACGTTATGTCCTGGACGGCAATTCATCCAAGTACGTGCCGAACTCTTCAAATTTGATTTTTGCACGATATGGAGCATCGTATTCTGAATCCAACAACTCGCAGCAAGCCTGTGACATAGTGACTCCAAATTCAATCCAAAAATCCGACGGTCTGAGATCCCCAAGCTACACTATAAATAGGACCCTAGGCCTAGCTATTTTCTCATAATCAGATTTTCTCCCAACTGGGTTCATTGCCTGAGGCTGGACCCTAAGTAGAAAATATTTCTAGGGAGAAGATCTTCTTAATAAAATATTAGACTCCTTAGAAGGGGATCCAGGAAGGCCATGGAGCAGAGCTAAAACCATGGAGCAAAGCTAAGGATGACATGTGAGTGGATTTAAATAATATATCTTTTATGTTTATGATATATTATCGTTATATTCCCGTTAAATATTTTAATTCAGCATTTATTTCAGTAATTAGTTCTGCTAATTAGTTATGTTGAAACTATAAATTCTATAAGAGAGCTTATATTTAATTATTATTTATATGGAAAAAAAGATAGGAATCCAATTAAATATGAATAATATTAGACTTAACAGTTATAGAGAAAGGCATAAGCCTAAAAGTAAGAAATTTACAGTAAATTATGCTAAAACGGGAGAAATGAATTAAAAAGGGGAAAATTTAATAACTTGATTTGGAAGTTATTGATAGATTAGTTGGTTTGTTTAGAAAAGAGAATAAATTTCCATAGTTTAATATTGTAAGAATAACGATAAACATAATTGCAAGAATAAAAGAAAGAAAAGGGGAATTAGTGTAAAATAGAGACATTTCTGTATTTTGCATTATCCAATAATTAAAGTGACAATAAAAGAAATATCTTGCAATTACGAGTTATTATTTATTGCATTATTTAGTATTAAAATATGGAAATGGATTTTTAGCACAGTTTTTGTAACCAACCAAATAGAATAGAACTACTTCTAGAATAAACAGAAATGTGCCTAGATCTGCATTTACTGCGTAGATAGTAAAATAAAAGTAAAGCGGTTATTATGATAAGTAATTTGTGATAATTGGACGTAGTCCCAAGTTAAGATTTCATATTATATAAGAGAACTAAAAAGAATATAGTATCATAATAAAAGAGGACAGACTAGAATAGGAGAGAGGCACTTGTAATTACACTTATAACATGTAAGTTATAAAAGAAAAAAAAGAATATAAAAGTAACAATCGCAAGTATAATTGTAACACATAAGTTATAATTAAAAAGAAAGAAATAGAAGAGGCTTATTTTATCAACTTGGATCTTAGATTAAGTTAATAAGGAAAATGATAGAAGTGGCCCGTACAGGCAGCATTCCCTCCCTGTCGGGAACTGATGGTCTCACAATTGTTTGGTAGGGCTGTGCTTGCTGATTAGGGTAAATAAGTAGCCAACAAAATAAGAAAAGTCAATTAAACGCATAATAAAAGATTAGACGTATGGTCTAATAAAATGGTAAGATGGGTTTGGAGTAGCCCAAAGGATGAAGAGCCTAACGAAGCAGTTCATCGCAGATTTTAGTACAGAAAGAGCACGTCCAACTTAGTTAGTTTGGGCTAGAAGGAAGTACGAGACTTAAACGGGACATTTGGGTACTCTAGGATGGCCCTTTGGGGTAGGCCTAATGAAGCTGCACCCCTGGAGGCAGGTTTGTAAGTGTTCCATCAAGAGAGTATGCATTGACTACTTTTGCATTGCAGGCCTAACGAAGCGGACTTTTGTAGGCAGTCAAAACATTGATGAATGGAGTAGGATATTCGTATGACACCGTATTCTGACTTGCGAGTAGGTTTTAGTGGGCAGGACCCAAAAGGATAGTCGCATTTTGAGATCAAGCCATCATCAATCAAGAACGAGTTCGGGAAAGACTAGAGTTAAACCAACAGGCCAATGATTCGTTCACTATCGAGAATTTGGATGAGGGGCGCAGCCAATTGGATGTTTAGATTGTTTGCAGTAGGGCACAACCACTTAGCTCTTTAGAGATCTTTCTATTAGTTGAGGGGTGGCTACGTGGGGCCATAGCCACGATGAGAAAAGAGACAGACCAAGTAGAATAATCTGTACTGTAGCCTAACGAAGCTGTCCTTTACGGATATAGAAAATCCACGACTGAGTTCCGTACGAGGTATACCTATTTGGCGGGATTCAGGGAGTAGACAGAACGATTACGTATAGTCCTCAAGGTACGCACTGGGTGGTACATTGTGGATGTACGAGCATTAGTATAGGCTAGTGCAGACGCAGTTTTACATTTTCATAGTAGACGACGGAACATCTGTATTGTAGGGCTCACGAAGCTATGCTTTACAGATGTAGTTACAGAATGCTCTAGGAGCAAGACAATGGAGTCCTTTTCAAGGAGGATACGGAAGGTACCATGGGTAGTACCTAGGACCGATATGGGCATATAGCTACATATATATTAGTTATTAGGTTTTAATCAACTAGGGAGTAGATAGGTACGATTCACGCATAGAGGCGAGAGTACTATAAACCCTGTAAACCTAATATAAGAGAAAATGGAAATAAAACGGTATATGTAGAATTAAGCTTAGAAGTGTATAATTTGTCCATTCACCAGGACTTTAGTTCTGACCCCCTCCTCAAAACATCCCACAGGTTAGGTAGATGGCAGAGACTTTCTAGCTTTGAGACACTTGTTTAGAAAGTGTTATTATCTTGGTGAGTATTTACTTATTATTATATTTTAGTCAGTTCCACTATGAGATATTTACTTGATCTCTGATATATTTGTCTTTGCCTATTTGCAGGATACCAGATACCCAACTCGGGCTTCATTAGGCTTGGGTTTTAGCATTTTTGCGAAAAATCTGGACCCACTGGAATTCGGGTTATTAAAGAATATGTAATTAAAGGTTATACAAGAGAAAACTTAAGTAATAAAAATGTTGTAAATAAAAGGTAAATTTGTGTAATATCCCGGAAATTTGGGGCAATATCAATTTAATAATCTGTTTAAATAATTAAATTGATTTGATGATCTTTGATAAAAAAATGTTTGAATTGGTTTAATAATCTAATTAAATGAATATTTAATTAGTGAATTTTATCTTTTAGATATTAATAAAATGATTTCTATTTATAATGTATATATATATATATATGTATATATTGTAAATAGATTGGCTTTGGTTTGAAATTTAATAAATAAATGAAATCTTGTTTTCTAATATATATTTTGGTAATTTGGGAATCATGATTAATTTAATATTAAGCTTTTCAAAGTTATTTAACAAATAACTATATGGTTTTAAAATACATAAAATAAATGTTTAATTGTTTAAATAGATTTAAGCTTAAGTTTAAATTTAAATAAAAGGTTTGTTTTATTTCTTTAAAAGTTATCTATATATATAAATAAGTATTTGTAAATTTATAAATTAAGTAAAAAGCTTTTAATTTTATATAATTGGTTTTATTTACATTTTCTTTAAAGTAATTTATATACATATATACATTTAGGTAAGTATTTATAAATAGTAAACTAGTATAAAAGTTTTATTAACATTTTAAAATAAATAAAAATTATGTATTAAATACTTAAAAGACAAATGTCACCATATTAAAACTTAAATAAAACATGTGTAATGTAAATAGCTAATGTATATGACAAGTGTCATTTAATCTTGTTTTTCTTTTATTTTTATTTTTAGATAATTTCAGCCTTTATATAAACATACATCTCCATTTTCTTTTCTTTTCTAATCTCCTTTCTAAACAAAGAAAATTTAACAAATCTCAGATCAACAAAACCTGAAACAAATAAAGTAAGAAACTCTTCAAAACAAAAATGTAATCAAAGCCTGTAAATCAAATTCTTCAAACTGGAAATTCAAAAACCTGCATTTCTTCAACCTGGAGCATATTCCAGCAACTTAAATTCTGTTTGGAAGCAAGCAACTCAAGTATTTAAATCAAAGAAGCATTCAAGTTTCAAGTTTAAAGTTTTTAATAGCAAAGGCATTCAGATCTTAAAAAGTTCAAAAGCAGTTTCAAAAGATATGCTCTGTTCACTTTTAAAAAGGTGAGTAACAATCTTTCTAAAATTTTAGTATAAGAATCTGGTTGCCTGCTTGTTTCTGGAATATGTTTTGTTTGTAAGTAACACTTTACTTAAAATTTAAGTAAATCATAATCTGTTGTAAGTAGAATTTCTAGATTGTATTATGTTTGCTTGTATATATATATGATTCCAGTTTCAAAATAAGAACATCTCTGTTATTTAGTTTCTGTCATCATCTTATTATCCAGAAAACAAAACCATAGAAATTTACAAGTTTAAACATCTTGTGATGATCTGATGTATGAATCTATGATATAATATGCCTGCATGATTGTTTAAGTATGAATTATTTGTATATATGTTGATATTTTGTATGCATGTCTGATATCAATTCTGTGAAGTTAACAGAGTTTAAAATTCTAATCAAAATCCCAATATCTCATTTTCAAATCACTGATAGGCTTAGGAATTCAGAAGAGAGTTGTTTGTTAAACATGAATGAAGTTTAATAAAATAAAATTTAGTGATATAAGTTTGAAACTTATCTGGAATAGAAGAAATACAGTAAAAGCTTTGAAAACTATAAAATTCAAATATGATAATTTAGCATTCCAGGATTTTAAATTGAATCTTTAAACCAAATTATGATTTTTTTGAAGAAAAATTACAATTTTTAAGTTTGTTTGGGCGAGATATATTGAGATGAACGGAAATTGGAATTTTACCAATTTCTGGTGATCGTGAAGATCTGTTGTCTCGGGGTTTCTTCTGGAGTTAGAGGAAGGATCAATGATGATGAGAAAATTGTAGAAATGTTGATCAGAGCACTGTGATGAAGGCGGTGATTGATTTCTATTCTTAGCCCTAGTTTTGGTCAGGTTGGATGTCGAGGAAATCTCGACAAGGTCAATTCACTAGACTCGATCGCGATAGGGGGAAATTGGAGCTGGAGTCGAGGCGATACTTCGGTGAGGTTGGCGAGGTTTCTCGAAGCATAGTTCGTCGGCGACGAGTGGGTTTCTGATTGGGTTTGATTCCAGAATTGTGCTTGGAGACTCGATTTTGATTTCGAGCTGGTAACGATATTCTGATGGTCGGAATGGAGTGTGAAGAGGATCGTCGACTTGAAGAAGTAGTCGTAGGTGATCGGAGAAGCTGGGATGATCTGTGCACGTGCACATGTACGTCTCGTACAACTGGAAGAATTTTAAAGTTTGGGGAAGATGAAGTCTGGGTTTGGTTCGAAGTTTTAGTATGAGTGACTCGAAGTCGTGTTCGAGAAAATGGGAATTTGGCTCGGGGGAAACTCGTGTGGGTTTATCACTGTGTTTCAAATTTCTAACATAACAGTTTTTAGAAAATAAAAAGGAGGGAAGGGAACTCGAAGGAGTACTCGGGATTTCTGTAATTTTGCTCGGAGAAATTTAGATAAGGCTCGGGTAGATTTTGTTTGGCGGTTTTTAAACATGACAGTGTTATAAAAATCTAAAATGAGTATAAATTTGTAGATTAGGATTTTAAATAAAGCTTTAAAATCAAATTTAAAATATGGATTCAATTTAATTTGAATCCCAGATGTGAAATAAATAAATTGTATTAAAATGTTTAAACCTCTTTAAAAATGTTAAAGTATAATTTAAAAAAAAAGGTTTGAATAAATAAATTAGTTTAAAAATCTTATAAAATTCTTTTATAAATGTTAAGTGTTTCTTAACATTTGAATTTAAGAAGATTTTGAAAATTAGATTTAAATTTGGTTAAATTTAAATTGTAATTTATTTTAAATCCCTAAATTAAAATGAAGATTTTTAAAGTAAAATGTTTTAAAGTCTTTGTTAATAATAATTAAAGTAATTAAGGGTTAATACTTTAATTTAGAAAGTGATTAAGGTTTAATGATACAGGAGTCATTAAATTAATAAAGTAATTTAAGAATAATTTGATAATTTAATTAATTAATGGTTTAGTGTTAATTAATTAAATAATTAGGATTATAAGTTAATTAATTAAGGTTTAATTAATTTGGGATTAAGAATCATTTATTTAGATAAGTATAGATTTTTAATAAATGATTAGAAGTTTATTATCAAGTGATTAAAGATTAATTAAGTAGTTAATTTAGTAATTAGAAATAAGTTAAATGGTAATTAAGAATTTATTATTTAGTAATTAATAATGCTGATTTAAGTTTAATTACTTAAATAAAAATTGTTAATAATTAATGAGAGATCATTAATTAGGGATTATTAAATAATTAATTAACATGATTAATTTTGATAATCAAATAGATTAATTAGTAAATGATAATCATTATGAAGTTGGTTAAGTATAATTACTAAATGAAAGTAATTAAGGGAATTAATTACTTATGGTAATTAATTAAATAAAATTTGATAAGTTAAATTAATTAATTAAATTAATTTAAGATAATCACTTGGTTATGTGATAAGTATAATTACTTAAATGTAATTAGTGAAAGTATGAATTACTTAGGAAAGTAATTAAAGGTAATTACTGAATGTAATTAACTAAAGATGATTTTAATAATGAAAGTAATTTGAGTTTAATTACTTTGAATAATTAATCAAGGGATTAATTAAAAGATAATTAATTAATGAGTAATTAATTTATGGAAGAGTAATTAAGGGTAGTTAATTACTAAATATGATTAATCAAAGGTGATTAATAAATGTGGTTTAATTAAGAATTAATTATTAAATATAATTAATTTAAATGATGTAATTAAGGAATGATTAATTAAGATTAATTAATAAATAATTAGTGATTAAAGAAATTAATTAATTGTAACTAATTAAGGATTAATGTAATTAAATTAATTAATGAAGTAATTTAAGATTAATTACTGAAATGGTTTAAGTTAATTAATTTGTGAAATTAATTAAGAGTTAATTACTTAAAGTAATTAAAGTATAATTAATCAGGAATGATTAATTAAGATGATACTTAAAGTATGATTAATTAATTGGTTTAATTAATGATTAAGTAAGCAGGATTTATAAAATGAAGTAATTAATTTAATTAACTTTAAATTAATTAGAGATGATATAAAGTGAATGAATGATATTGAATACTTTGCATTGTTGATATCTTTGATGAGATATGTGTTGATATATGATATGGATGTTTGGTTGAATTGAAATGATAATGTAGATTATCTATTGTGAATTATCTATCTTTGTGTATATAGATAAGAATTGAATTGTTTTAACCTTAAAACAACTTGGCCCTTAAAAGATACGTTTTGGATTTCGATGAGACTGGGATCGGGTTTCCATATACCGGGATTCCAGGTCTGGAGACCCGAATACCACATCGATCCAAATTTACGATAGGTCGTGAATCTCAAGTGAAGATGAAGATTCAGAGTGCAAGGGTTATTGTCGTTAACTCTGAGGGTGATTCCAAAACGAGTGTAACGAGATAATGCCTTCGGTTTCGTTCGAACCCGGAACGAACTTGTATGGATTGAATGCTTTCAGCACATCGTCAGGCGGACGATGAGCATTCTAAGTGAGATGTTCTGATTAAAGGTAATCGTAACCTCAAGCCTCATCAACCAGGAATGGCTAAAACAGGGGAGGTGCAGCAAGGCTTCGTGGGTAGCACCCACTGAGAGCAAGATAGATCCCTGTCTAGAGGTCCCTTTTCTTTTATTCGGCTTAGTGTGTGGTTGGTCGCGCCAACTACGGGATTATCTTGTTCGGAATTATCCAGTAAGGGATGGTTCCGGCTTTGTGTTGCAGGGGAGCGGGCGTACTCCTCGGTACGGTGATCTAGGCCACGTACTGTGACGGGCGGTACCCCAGTAGCCCTGCCATTGTATGGAATCCAAACTCCAATAAGTGCCGTACGTATTAGATGTGCCCAACTATGTTGGAATGTGAGATGTAAGCATTTCAGCTATTTCTATATTTTACTTGAAAACCCTAGACCCTATTATAATAAAATCAGATTTCCTATCAAATGTTTTGGTTAGCGTAAGGTAAAAACTTACCCATGTTTATTTGTGGGGAGTCTTACGTGATACCTTTTCTTTCTAAAGGTTTTGAAGTTAAGCAAGTTTAACCTGTTACTCACACCAGACCCATGTCTGACCCAAGTGTTTATTTCTGTTTTATAAACTCTTGGGTACTCAAATTTTTACGAGTAGCCAAGGGATTCAGGTTTAGCTTTGACGAATATTCTGGAGGAGCAATGGAGCAGGAGGCTTCGGCGTTCGTAGATATAGTATTCCGCTGTGTTGATATCTGTGATAGTGTCTTGTCTTGTATTTGAGTTGTAATGTCTAGACAGATGTTTATAACTCACTAGTATGTGATGTATATGTTGTGTAACTCTGATAAGTGTTGTATACTATGTAATAGTTTATGTTATTAATATAATTTATTCGTTCCGCTGTGAGATCGTTGTTGTTGTTTCTTTCTTTCTTCTCTTCTTTTCTTTTTTCTCACCCCTTTTCTTTCTTATTAACGATGCGACTTTCTGAGGAGAGAAAGTCGTGGTCGTTACAATTTGTATAGTGCTCAATTACATTCGGAAACGTTCATAAAACCTACCTGGAAAAAAGTTTGAATGTAATGAGAACATGTAATTGAATAGTATACAATATAAAATGTAAGTAATAAGATGTTCAAAAAATGAATTTTATATGGTTTTGAATTAATTGTTGTATCTGGTACTATGTATTTTGAATCTATCTTTCCTTTCTGTTGCTTCTATTCTCCTATCTCAATCCTGTTTGGGGATGAAAAGTTTTGAATGGGGGAGAGTGTAACGACCCGGAAATTTTAACGATTTAAATAATGCAATTAACTAAATTTTTCATGACAATAAATAATTAAATTATTGCAATGAAAATTGGATATTTGGAATACGTCTATTTAAAAGTAGCAAGTGTCAGATTTTCATCGAAAATATGAAAGTTTGTTAGGTTGTGAAATTTTAAATTTTAAATCAATTAAAAATTTGATGGAAATAAAATATTTTTGAAATCTGAATATTTTTATATAATAAAAATGTAAATCATTTTCTAAGTGAGACGTCATAATTCGTTTCGCTAAATTTGGACTGCTCTAGCCCCGTTTATCTTATTTTCGGCGTTTTACCAGCATTTTTGGCAGCGAATATCGAGTTTTGATAGGAGGGTCATATCTCTCATATCTGCATACCATTCTATTATTCTCGTCGTACTGATCTCCACAGTATATTTATATGTGCATTTCGGTGTCCGGTACATGGTGAAATCTGCGAAACGGTTAGCCGTATCGGTACCTATTTTAAGCCTTTTGGTTTCCCTGTGGCCATTCATTTATCAACCGTGAGAAATAAAGGGCCACTAGCTTTTATTATTCCTGAATTAAACTCTTGACTGTCACTATTCCCCTAGTTTGATTTATATCCTCTGGTTCCATTCTCTTTCTCCCCTTTCATATTTCGTTCTGTCACTTTAAGAAGAAAAAATAAATAAATATAATAATATCTGTAGCTTGTACATTTTCTTCCCACCCGAGGCTTGCTCATCCATCCTTCCACATAGCTGTGAATCTTTGTCCTCCTATTGCCATATTTATCTAATCCGCCAGCATCTCTCCCTACCGAACGTCAGCCTACAACTCATCCGCGCCACACTTCGCTTCCTCCCATCACATCGCCGCAGCCGCCGAACCTTCCCACTACTCCCCTTCTGTAACGACCATGCGAATTTCGACCCCGAAAATCGACACTAATACGTTCACTGTATAGAGTGCCGGAAATACCTGATTGTTAGGGTTTAAGAAGAAAGAGATAGAAGAAGAAACAGAAATAACAACAACACAGAATCTCACAATCGCAGCGGAACAAAATATAATATACAATAACAACTTTTTATAAACTGTAACTGTTAATATACATACAATTTATCAAAGTACAATCATCAACATATAAATTTGGACAGTTATAATAACTTGTCCTCAAAATGCTGAATATACAGCGTACAATACACAGCGAAATATAATCAAATACGTGCAATACGTCTCTACCATCCAACTCGTCTCCTGAGCTTCAAAGCAACCTAACCTGAATCTGTAATACTCGGTCTGACCCGAGCATTACAACAAAGTAACACCCGAGTCAGGCTGGAAACCAACGTTAGTAAACACACTTAATATGAAATGCTTGAGTTATCAAAATCCTTCGAAAAAACCAAGGTAACTCGTAAGACCACGTCACACATAAACACGATGGACCAAAACACTTTTATAAAAAATCCATCGATATTATAATAGTGTCCAAGAGTAAATACTTATTTTAAACAGCCAAATTTGTTAAATTAATTCAATTCCAGCATACTAGGCTTTAAAATCAAAACCGTAAAGGTTCGTGGTGGTTATTGGATTGAAGTGGTTTCGGATAATGCAGATATTTGATCCCGGTCTCTCCAAACGGTCAATGAATTTGGCCAGATTAGATAGTCAGTTATTAAACTATAAATTTACACACATAAGCAATCACTAGGCCCTTTCTCTGATTCCTTCCAAACATTTATTCCAAAATACCTTTATAAATATATATATCTACGCAAATCTCTTCAATATCCAGTAATTGGAACAATTTCAAATTCCTTGTTTCCATAACGGGATATTTCCAACTCTTAGAAATACTTCCAATCTCCAATTTTGTAATCCATTACTTAGAACATTTCCATATTAACATTTCGTAGTTAGGCTATTTCCAGAATCATTAAATTTTATTCAATTAAATTCCCTTTTAAATATACTCAACTTACAATATACTACAAATATATATTTAAATTTTAGAAACTTCAATTTCCAGTCAAAGTATAGATTTTTAACTCAACTAGCGATAAATGATCAATATTACATCAGAACTGAACTGGTCTCGAATAACTGAATCGAGTTAGACAATTTTAAATCCATATTTATTTTGTCAACCAAGGCAATTAATATTTCATTCTTAATTAATTCAAGAATTATCATTTCATTACATAATTAATTTATCAATTAACATATAATTAATCAAATAAAATATCACTTGTCTATTCACTTAAACCGTTTAAATCATAAATTTTTCGTATCGCAGAATCTGGAAGTTATTAATTCAGATTTTGATGCCGCCATTTTCCCAAAACCGAACCAACCAAAAAACATGGCCTAAACCCTAAAACCACCTCACTAGGCAAACACACACCACGATAAATCACCGCGCCATTTTTCTCTGATGCATCTTCCCCTGAGTCACCTCCACGCCAAACGCCTTGCCCTGAAATCCATCACATCGCCAGAATTTGACCAAATGCCCAATTTCATTCATTCCCCAATTTCTCTTCCCACACACACTTAAAAATTACCAAACTTATCTTAAAAATCGTTTTTTCAAAGGTGAATACAGCTATATGATCCATGGTTCGAAATTCAAAAATTAAATTTCGACCTTAGTTGATCTACATACTGTAAACTGGAATTTTCTCTTCCTACACTTGATGAAATTTCGTGAAATAAATTTTAAAATAACCTATATTCAAAAACAAATAACTTTGGTTTTGGAATCACACGTTAAAACGGATTGGAATATGAGCAATTGATTTTTTGAAGCTAGAGGTTTAACTTTTTGAAACAAAAATAAAACATAACAGAGAAGTTTTGGAGAAGATATACAGGGGAGTATAAGGTGATACTGCCATGTTGGTTCCATATATTTTTACTTAGACTTACATGAAAGATGCCTACATACATGACATAAATCCAAGATCACCCAAAATCAGAACTATATACTTATAAATGTTGTATCCAGTAAGCAAACCTAAAGTGTTTACTCACAGTTTTTGATGAAAATGAGCACTGCTTTGTAACGAACTACTATTTCGAACCATTCAAATCGACAATCTTCTACTCATGTCAGACTTGAATTGCTCAAAATAAAAGATTGTTAATTTATATTTGGCAAAACTAAGCAATACGGTAAATAAATCAATCACAGAATCACAGACACAGAGTAATACAATAATAAGCAGTGGAATAGATAAATAGTAGTTCATGAAGCTACTATATAAACATCAGCGTATAAAACAAAATACAACAGAAATCTCAAATACAGAGAAGTTACTAATACAAATGCCAATGTCAAGTCTGAACAAAACAACTAGAATAAACTGAAGTAACTGGAAAGCTAAATAGACAAAGACAAATCTTCAAGCAAAGCTCCAGACTCCAAAGGTGAGTCTCAAATGCTGTGACACTCAGTCTGACCCGAGCATAAAGAAGAACGCAAAACACTCGAGTCAGGATTAACATTCTTATACCAGTAAATTCAACTCAAGTGAAATATCAACTGAAATACAAATAACTTAAAGGATGTTTGGGATTCCCATCCTTTAAGGATTCGTTAAACTATCTACATACATAGTACAATACTCTACATAAATAATGTCTACAGTAAAGTAAACTATTAAAATTGCGTTAAGGCGTTACCCATATCCCCCTTAACACATTTTTATATAATCCCTCAGTCTATATAGTACCGTAATTCCTCCTTAAACTGGAGGGCTATCAGAGGGCACTCCAAAGGTACGGTATAAACCAAACTCGTAGAAGACGCGATAAGGCATGTGACAAGGCACACGAGGCAATGCCAGGGTAGGATTCTACCGTTTGCACTTCCGGATTAGTGGTAACGCATATCAGCTACTACCGCCCACCTTGAGACACACACTCAAATCAAAGGTGCACCCAAATCAAATCACAAAGTAATAGAACGATATCAAAGAAATGTGCCTGATCGGAGGTGCGACCTCACTTGGCCCGGTATAGCTTTTATTTTAGCCACATCAAGCTAACTCACGGGAGTCAGGGCTGCGTTAATACCTCATATAGAATCATCGCCAAACCATCCTACTTCGTTCTGGAATCTCCACCACGTGCACAGTTGTTAAAGTGGTTTTCGGTATGGGCAGAGAGTATGACAATATCCGATCCTGGACTCTTTAACAACCAAACGCTTATTTCTCACCGTGGTCATTTTATAAAATCACTTTTATAATCATTTCAAACAGTTCATACATCATATCAAATATCATATTCATTTAAAAATCATATCACTTTCGAAATCATATTCACTTTCGAAATCATACCACTTTCGAAATCATTATTCACTTTCAAATCAGCATTCACTTTTAAATCATATTCATTTCCAAAATCTTAACCACAAAATAGGTTAAACCATCATATCAAATATTCGCATTTAAATTCGTTAAATCTAAATCATAACAATTCCAACTTAAACAGTTTAAATATTGAAATAGTTATAAATTAAAAATAGTTTATATATTAAAAGTTATATATATAAAATAGTTTATATCAAAATAGTTCAAATTAGAATTGTTTCCTCCAATTTCACAAATCAATTCAAATCAACTTTGGTTCCAAAATTCAATTTAAATCAAATCTCAGTTCGACACTTTCTAATTCTCATTAAAACCATTTTTAAATTTATATCGATTTCAAATCAAGGTTTGAATTACAATTTAAAACACTTCTAATTCAATACGTTTCAATATTCAAAATAACTCAATTTGATAAATTTCATTAATATTTCAAAATTCAATTTTAATCCTATTAAAATCTCAAAATATCCACTTAATCATTTTAATAACATTTAAATGAAATCTCAAATTACAAATTTAAATAAAATTAATAATTAAATATCTAACTTCAATTATATTAAATTCTGAAAATATTCATTTAATCAATTTTATAAACATTTCAATAAAATCTCAAATTCAAATTGAAATCAAAATTAAATATTCAATTTCAATCTTATTTAAATCTTAAAATATTCATTTATTCACCTTTAATCAAGATCAAGTTATCCAGTTATAAAATCATATCTTTAAAAAACTAAAATTAATAAGTTTCAAATTTATTTCTATTTAAATATAATTCTTAAACAAATTAAGTTACAAATCAATTTCAATTTATCTTTCCAAACTTAATTTATTAAAGTTATTACAAAAAATATATTTTCAAAATATTAATATAAATTTAAATAAGTATTTTAACATATTATATATATATATATATTAAGTAAATTAAATTTTATTAAATTAAATCTATTTTAAATCTTATTTATATATGTTTGAAATTAACAAAATCGTAAGTAAAAATTTATAATTTACATTTTAAAACTTTAACTTATAATTTTTAACATTTCCAAAACATATAATTTAAAATCTAAATTTACATACATATCAAAATTTAAAATAAAACCTTATATTATATTTTAAATTCAACTTTATTAAAATCCATATATTTCCTTTCAAAAAATTTGTAATCATTTTTCAAAAATAGACCAACGGTGTTCGTATATAATTTTCTATCCTATGGTCAAGTGATACAGATATTTATCATTTCAATCCGCGATAACTTAAATTTTACGGGTATATATCATTTCAACTTGCAATCCTAAAATTAAAAATTAATGAAAATCGCTTGGGTTTATCATTTCAACCCATAAAAATTTTCCCCAAATCTATCAAATCGTTCGGGTATGTATCATTTCCACCCATAGGGAATTTCTAAATTAACAGGGAACTTGTAGAGTAAGAACAAATATGATAATAATATAACATATCAACAACATGCATATATCATCAGTAACAAATTTAAATATAATATATATAATAGGTTATGGTGTCATATGTCATAGGTGAACAATTTCAGATAATGGCATATCATATTTAACAATTAAATAACTTAACAATTCAAATTTAACATCCTATTTCAATCGTCATTTCATGTAAATTAAATTTACCAAATATAAGAATGTTAATTATGAGTGATTGCTCACCTTTTGAGGTTAGAGAAATAACAAGAACAAGATGCGATGAATCCAAGCACAACTTCCAAAGCAGAGCACGACGGACTTGAATCGATGAAATTCAAAATCAAATTAGCCTAATATAAATGGAAGCAAAATATATTATATTATAATTTTTTTTCTTAAAATCAATATTCAATTAAAACGCATATTTAAAATAAATATCTTCATATTATAGTTTGAAAATCAAAATTTTTTAAAAACACATATATTAAAATTAAAATATCCATATAATATATTTTAAAAATCTATATATATATATATTTAAAATCAAAATATTTATATATATTATATATTAAAACACATATTTATTTTCAAAATACTTTACTTTTTTTATAATATAAAACATAACAAAACAATGCAAAGTAAACCTAGGGGTTTTTAGTGGCTGAAAACACCGCTCGGGCTCGGGTTGCTCATGTGGGCTGTTAGATGATCGGAGGGGTGATGGCATGGCAGAAGTGGGCGAAAGAGGTTGTGTTTATCGTGGAGAAGGTGGCTGTGTTGGCTGAATCGATGGAGGCTGGTTGGAGATAGCGGGCACTGGGAGTAAGGAAAAGGGGAGGGTGGGTTTGTTGCTGTCAGGTCGGAGGTTGGTGTGAGTTTGGTGACTGGAGTGGGACACGTGTGGCGTACGAGGCAAGGTGGAAGAGGAGAGGGGCGGTGAAGGAAGGAGAAGTGGACTGGTCGAGGAAGACAGCTGTGAAGCATGGAGGAAAGAGAAATGTAGTGTGGCGGCTAAGGAGGATTGTGCTGCGCGCAGTGGCAGCTTAGAGGAGTGTTGTTGTTATGATGGTTGCATGGGTAAAATAGGTTGGAGGAGAACAATGATGATGCAGCTAGGCTATTGTTGATGGAGAGCGGATGAGCGAGAGGGAAGTGGGGTTTCAGGCAGAGGAAGAGGTGCAAGCATGGGTTTGTGGGAGAGAGAAAGTGAGAGGCACGGCTCGGTGAAGCTGATGTTGGATGCGGCTACGTTGGGTGGAGGGTGGAAGCGGATCACGAGGGCGAGCAGGTATACAAAGGAAAGAAGATGATATATGTACAACTTTGATTATTTTATTTATTTATTTATTTAATTTTTATATGTATGGCAGACGAAAAAAGTAATTGGGGAAGAAGAGAATGAGCAAGCGGAGAAACGAAATGAAGATGAAGGGGAATGAACTGGAGTATAACATGAAACTGAAAGGACAACCGAAAAAATATATATTAAAACTAGGGAATAGCAAAGCCCAGTAGTTGAATCAGAAAATATTTATGGCAAATGGCTATATGGATTTCACGGTGGATAATGAATGGTTACAGGAAACCAAAATATTTCAGAAATGGGTACCGATACGGTTAGCCGTTTCGCGGGTTTCGCCGCGTACCGGACTCCGAAATGCACAATTGAATATACTACGTAGATCAGTACGACGAGACGAATAGAATAGTACATAGATATGAGTGATACGATCATCCTATCAAAAGTCGATATTCGCTGACTATTGCTAAAACATCGAAAATAAGATAAATGGGGCTAGAGCAGTCCAAATTTTGCGAATCGAAATACGACGTCTCACTCAGAAAATGATTTACATTTTTATTATATAAAAATATTCAAATTTCAAAAATATTCTATTTTTATCAAATTAACTGATTTTAAACCGAAATTGAAAATTACACAACAGAAATAACTTCCATATTTATCAATGAAAATTTGTCATTCGCTATGTTTAAATAGATGCATTTCAAATATCAAATTTTCATTGCCAAATTTTATAGTTTTAAATTTCACAAAAATTCAGTTAATTACGTTATAAAAATCAGTAAAATTTACGGGTCGTTACTCTCTCCCACACTCAATACTTTTCATCCCAGAAAAGGAACGAAATAGGAGAATAGAAGTAACAGAAATGAAAGATTGATTTGAATTACAAGTAAGATAATTAATTCAAAACCATATAAATTTCCATTAGTTTTTTAAATTGATTTATATTCAACTAATTTGATTTCAATCCAATTATTCAATCAATAAATATTTATTGTATTAACATTTTGTTTGACATCAATTCAATGTATTTCAGTCAATTGATTTGATTTCAATTTATTAACATTCGTTGCAAAATTTTCTTTCAAAACAAATTTATTTTTAGTTAACTCATTTATTTTATCCATTTACCTTCACTTAAATTAATTCTACTTATGATTCTAATTCAACTATTCCTAAGTTCGTATTTATTTACCTAAATAGTATTTCTCTTTTATTATTCAATTTATTCCACTTACATTTTTATGACACAAATTTAATGTATAAACATTCATTATAACAACTCAATTTTTATTTATCAAAAATTCAATTTTGGACATCCTATTACTTATATTTTTATATTGTATACTATTCAATTACATGTTCTCATTAACATTCAAACTTTTTTCCAGGTAAGTCTTATTAATGTAAAACATGTAATTGAGCACTATACAAATTTTCCTTTTATTTACAACATTTCTATTAAGAAAAAATTTAGTTTGAAGACTCTTATTACTTAAATTTCCTCTTGAATAACCTTCAATTACAAATTCACATTAACATTTTGACTTTTTGAATATTTTAGGTAAGTTATATATGTTTTAGCATGCAATTTATACAAATTAATTTTATCCATATTCAACTGTTTCAAGTTGTTTAAATTCCATTTCTCATTTTAAACATTTCAATTATTCAAAAATTTTGCTTCATTTCAATAATTGAAAACCATCTCTTATCATAAAACTTAAGAGATAAATTTTTGGTTTCACTTCAAACTATTTTGAAATAAATATATACATATATATTTGTACATCAAGTCATACTCAAGAAGTTCAAATCAAATCAATTTTCCAAAACAAAAGTGTAGCAAGGCTACTAAGTGGTCTCTCCACTCCGAGACTCGAAAATGAATGTCGATGATGCGGCAGTCATCATCGAAATTATTTTCCAGTGACATATGAGGAGAGTACTGACTTACTTCTTTTAAAATTCTTTAGAAACAATTTCCATTCGAAAATACTTTCAAATAATATATTTTTCAAAACTTTGAAAACCAAATTTGGAAGACATTTTAAATTCATTTCATTTGCAAAACATTTTAAATTTTCAACTTCTTATAACATACAAGAATAGTTAATGGTTCATGAATGTTAACAAAAAAATATATGATAATCTAGTATTGTCAATTCTGAATTTTTTAATTCATTTAACTATTTAATTCTAGAAAATTATACCTTTATATATAAAATATAATCATATATAAAATTATTTCATTTGCCAATTTCGAAAACAATATTGTGTCAGTTTGCTCTGTTCAAGTGTTTTGGAATTCCTATCGATAGCATTGGCCAGACGAATCAATCGAAACCCAAATTCAAACTTAACAAATCAAACAACACAATATAAAATATTTTCTATTAATTAAAAATACACTCCCTCATAGGATGATTCAAGAATGGATTTTAAAACAATGATAGAGATTCAAATTTAAAGGAACCATAATCAAAGAGAATTCTAACAAAGAAGACAGGCTCGGGTGGAAGATAAGATAATTAAATTACAACAGAGGAAAGATGGATAGACTTATATTAATCGCAGCGATCTTTAGCGGGTCAACCGAGACTTAGAAAAGACAAGAATATCATCGACGAAACTAGGGACAAACCCGTTGAGAACTGTAACATTCCCCCTTTTTGACCGCCTCCAGTCGGTAATTAAACCAACTCGAAACGTTCAAAAAAGACGAATTGTTATTTAGTTTATAAGGTTTAAACAGAATCAGCCACAGAAACACAGATAATAACAATGAATTAAAACAAATGAATCTTTATTTCATTACTATAAATCTTTTTATATACATCAGAGTTTATACAATTTTTAATACTGATACAGCGAAATATCTTAAAATACAATTTTCTCGAAATAAATGATTCTTTACTCTCTCTCTAACTTCGCTGCTCGAAAATCTTCAAGCTGTAAAAATACTCGGTCTGACCCGAGTATTATATTCAAAAGAAAATAATACACAGGTCAGTCTAATTCAAACCAGTTTATCAGTGCATATAGGCAGTAATAATTTAAATAGACGACGGTCACAATAATTCCCGTCTATCCAATTCTTTTAACAAAGAAATCGGATAACGAAAATTTTAACACTAAACAGTGTTAAACAATAAATCAACAGATTTAAATCATCAACAGAGATAGATAACGTTATTGGCTGCCGTACACGCTAACGTGCACGGCCTCGCCAACAACAAAAGTGTGGCTGCAGTACACGCTAACGTGCACTGCCTCGCCCTCGAGTACACAAAGTCAAGTCTAACAGCCAAAGTTCAAATGACTCAAGTGAAGCTACAGGTCAGCAACAAAACATGAAACAGTGCAATACTAACTGGACAACAACAAAAGCTACCAAGTGAACCAACAGCAACTGCTACAAATACACAGAGGCAACATCACATAACCAAACTGCAACAAGATCAATATGTCCAAACTGTATGCAATGGATGCAGACGTACAAGTGCAGCTCAACGCAGTGAAACAAGTTCAAGTGGCAACATTAGTGAACATTTGCAGTGTCAATGCCGAAATGAACAAGTGCAGACATGAATATTAATGCATGAACAAGTGTACAACATGCAACTGTAACAGATCAGATCAATGTACATACGTGAAGACTGGAATGAAGAACTCAAATGACCAAAGCTTATATGCATCAAGTATGCCACATTCAAGAACAAGCTCAAATGCACTTAATCAAGTACAGTATCATATAATCAAAATGAAGTACCAGACTTAAAACAGAGGACAGGGAAGTAATAACAGCAAACCAAATGCCATCAAGATAAATACAATGTAGCATACAAGTAATGCGAAACTGTCAAGTAGACAGAGAATCATGAAACAGTCACATATATACATACATGAATGTATATATATACATGAAGTATCAAGTGCCTAAGCCACAGTGAAATGCTTGAGGCAAAAGCAAATATACAATAGAAATAGAACTTGCCGAATGGAACACATGGATCAAAATCATGGATAAAGCATGCAGTATGGAACAATGCAAATGAAGACCAACACACAGGAAAACACAGTCAAACTATGATCAAGTGGCTACAGAGTGAAGTGCACAACAGACTCAGGTCTCAATCCAGACACATTGAACGTCATATATACTAAATGATCAGTGGACAATACATGAAGTCAATGCTCGGGTTAGATGGAACAGCAGGTACAATCAATGATGCAAGAAAATGAACAACCTGGTTGAACAATCTTCACAACCAAACTTATCAGACTACACTAAGAAATGGATCAGTAGAATAGCAACTTAAGTTTAACAGTGACTTATATTTATATTTAAAACTTTGTTCTTGAAAACTCAGGGCAAACCTGGGTAAAAATCAAAACAGTTCTTTAAATTTTTTTTCCAGAGGTATGAACTAACTGTCTTTAGCCCAAATATAGGTTTAATCTTTAGTTTAGAATGTAATAACCAATATTATCTTAACACTAATCTCACAACACATTAGTATATCAAAAAGCATGATTTTTAAATCAAACATTGTATTGAGGCACTCAAACAGAAGATGTATGTGCTTATCAGTCTGCACTTAAACATTATCATTTACAGAGCATTCATAGACAAAAATATAAACACATATATTCATATACGTATATGCTTCAGAATTATATGTTTAAATTGTTTTTAAGTGATGCTACTCACACATCAAACTGCAACAAGACCAACTACAGAAATGCGATCAACCCCGAAATAACAAGTTCAAAGTCACAGTGAAATCGATACCGAAGCAAAGTCAAAGGGCCAAGTCGAACAACCCAAAATCAAATGAAATCGACTTCGAAACAAAGTCGAATGCCGACAAATCAAAGGAAGAATTCAACAATCAAATACAATCTAAAATCAAGGGTTACTGAATTAGATGTGAGGGCGAAAACCACTCACCTTGTTCGACGCGCCGGAGCAGATGGGGTTGATGCCGCGACGGTGAAGAACGAGCGAAGAAAATAGACGAGGCCGAAGCTTCAATTCGCCAGCGAATCAAAAAAAACGCCGAAGCCCTAATTCCAAGTCGCCATTTTTTTCTTTTCTTTCGTTTGATTTAATTTAGGGTTTGAACGAATGAGTGAGGAGAGGGGCGGGTACGTGTTTTATCAGAGAAAAGGGGTAAAACGTGGGTTAGGGTATGGGCCGGTATGATATAGGGTATGGTTTATTTTATTTTTTACTTTCTTTTTAAATCAAATTTTGTTTTTGCAAATATCATTTTCTTTAACTTGTTTTGTTTTTAACTTATCATGTTAAAATTTAGCTACGTGTATTTATTTCATTTTTGTATTAATAAAATTTAACAAAAGAATTCCAATTCCTTTACCAATTTCAATAAAATTAACAGAAATTTATATTGCCAATTTGACGAAGATTTTATCGTTATAAAAATTCCAACAACAACAGAAATTATCTGTCAACATAGATCGTTTAACGATGATCAAAATTTTGGGTAAAAATTCAGGTTGTTACAGAAATTCAAATTGAATTCAATTTAATTGTATACGCGTTTATACGTCGTATGTTCACAAAACAATTCTGATAAATACGAAAATTGAAATCCAGTAATAATTCAATATTACGGACCCAATGAAACTCGTTTCGTCAAATTCCGAGACTGTGCCTCGGAATACTATTTTTAAAATTCAATTTAAACGATACAATTTCAAAATTGAACAAATCGCTTCCAAATTCAATTCTGAAGCTTTTATTACCTTCAGTATTATCAATATGAATTTTCCAAGCCTTTAAATTATTTTTAACCGGCTTAAAATTGAAGATTCAAATTTTATTCAACTCTCAATAGATTAAATTCAAAATTTAATCGCCAATTCATTCTGATAATTTGAAATTCAAGTCAAATCATCATTCAAATATTTAAAATTAATTAAATATTCTCAAATTAAATTGTTCAAAATTCAGGGTCGTTACAAACTCCCCTCCTTAAAAACTTTTCGTCCACGAAAAGGAAAGGTTGTTAAAATTTCATCGATATTTATACTCTAGTCAATTTTTCTAAGCTTAAAACTTATTACAAATAAATGAATATAGGATTCATTTCATTTGTTTAATCTCACTAGTTTTGTTTATCTTCTCTTTTGTTCAATGATTTTCTAAAATCAAAACCCAAAAGTCTTTTATCAACATTTTCGATTTACAACTCAGATTCAAACTTAAAATTCTTCACATTAGAGATTTATATAATATATCTCTTCCAAAGCTATGGACTTTCAAAACATTACAAAGATCCTCTTCCTTAGTTCATTAGGTAGGAATTTTTGTAATTCTACTTTCAAATCATTGATTTGCTATTTACAGTTTGAAAATACTTGCTAACTCGAAATTTAACAAATCCATCTTCGTTCTCACAGACATTAGGCATACGCTGGCCAGGCGCAGGTCTAAAAATCTCCAAGTACTAAACATACTTGCTTCAATTCCCAGTGAAAATACTTTTAAAAAATTCTTTTAAAAATGGATATGGAAAGCACGTTCCCCCATGGATTACAGTTCCACCCGGCGGTTACGCTACTATCCCAGTAGAGTCGCTTGTGGCTGTAGATCTCTCATCTCTTAAATTTCGCCATGGTTGTCGCCATAGATTGCAGTACACACGGCGGTTACGCTACTATCCCAGTAGAGTCGCTCGTGTCTGTAGGCATCACGCCCCTCAAATTTCGCCTGGCATTAGATTGCAGTTTACTCGGCGGTTACGCCACTATCCCAGTGGAGTCGCTCGTAACTGTGGGCATCTCGCCCCTCAAATTACGCTAACATCATCAATCAAATCTAATCTCATCGCGATGAACTATCGCGAAGGATTTCCGATTCAAATAGTCACTCTGACTAAAATTCTACGTAGCTACGAATTTCAAATGGATACTCATCGAGAGTTCCAATACCTTCTTTAATAATAAATGGAAGGTACTTTTCCACATCCTCAGTTTAGAAAACATAATATCATATATGTAGTACTTTCATTTCACATTTCGTACATATAACATCTATGTAAACATACATAAGATTTCCATAACAATGTCTTTCTAAACTAACGGTTTCAAATTCACCGCATTCATATATATAAGTTCTAAAAACTTACATATTCCATATTCATAACAAAATAGAGGATTTCAAAATTTTCCTCTAAGTCGATTTGGAAATTCTAAGGTTATCTCAAACCTAATTCATATTCATAATTCCATTTATTATCGACTTTCACATTCGATTTGAATTACACGCTACATCGTCAATTCTCAACACAGAATTGATGTCTATCGATATATAACCTCTGAGCTCGTACGTCTCAGAGAAGGGTGTTAAGCTAAGAGAATAAATTCTCCGCCACCAACAGATATATATTTAATAGAGATCAATTGCTATGTCATCAATTCACAATGTTAGACATAGAATCCAAATCATCATCTGAAATTCAAAGCTCAACTTATATTGTCTTTGATGTCGAAGTTAAACTCAATTTTAACTTAACGATTCAATCTTTTTGAAAAATTCCAAATTGAACAAATTGTTCAAATTCTCATTTAACTTTTCAACTTCGACTTCAAAAAATGAACTTCAAATCATTTATCCCTTACGGAATATATTCACAACATTTCATTTCATATTGGAAAAAACATTTCCATACTTATTTAAAAATAAGTAATTCACAAATCCATTTTATTTTCAACATTTGAAAATATTCGATATACTTAAATCAAAATTAAGTATATATTTCATCTTTAAGGAAATCATTCTCTTTCACACATTTATTTGAGTTAAAACGAATGTTACGTAAAACATCGTTACGACAACTCAAAATTACTAGTATAGGGATTCGAAATTTAGATAGATGTATAAATCCCAATACTACACAAAACATTTCTTTTCGGAAATCATTTACTATAACAACAGTGTTATAGTCCACCATTTCCTTATATTCGAAAACGTCTATTTCAACAATGAATGTTGAAATCTATGGTTTCGATATTCAATGCCTTTGAAAACATCTTTTTTTTTTTAAAACAATTAACTTCGTTTTAAAATATCACTTTCCTAACGTGTTCATTTTATTCAATGATATATTCACGGTCCAAAATTGTGAATGTACATCTTTTAACAAGCTATAAAGATTTACTTATCAAAATAAGTCAGTTTCGAATTTATAAACAACGTTTATAAATTCTATTTCTATTTATAAAGACTTCAATTCATAAAAATTTACTTCATTAATCATTCCTACTATAACTCAGTTTTATATCAGAATTTTAATTTACAAGTGAATTACTTATAAATTCTTTTATTTCGCAACTTCGAATCATTTTATAACTTCACAATTTTTAATTCTGTAATTTCCATTCACTTATGAAATCCATTAAATATTTCACTTTTAACACTTATACAAATTCATTTTATTAACACTTTCAAATCTTCAATTTAAGCCGTTTATAATAATTCAAAATTTCCAATTTAAACTATTATATAAATTTATCAGTTTTCCATTTCCAAGATAATCTACTAGTTCTTTAGTAAATCCATTCATCGATTTGGTTTTCAATCTAACCGCATTTGATTCATTCACATTGGATTTTACTAACATTCATTCAAATTCAATTAGTTCACTTTCACTAATTTCTATTCAAGTTAGTTTGCTTCAATTCAAATCACTTTTGATTCTCTTTAAATTTACTTATCTTTAAATTTGATTCCAATTACTTAGCTTTCAATTCATTAATACAATTTCATTAATACTTAATGAATTCCCATACAATCAACTAGCAAAACCAATGCACATTTAACCAAATTTATTTACTTTGCTTACATTCAATTTGGTTCAACTCACTTAATTTCAATTGGTTTATATTCTAATTCTGATTGAATTCTAATATTCACTATATTCACAAATTCACTTTTACAATTAAAGTTGAATTTCCTTTCTATAACTCAAATTCATTCTTCACTTTATCAATTCATTTTGATATCAAATTCAATTTGATTCACTATTACTTAAGCCATGTTTTATTTTATCTTCACTTGCATTAATTTTCACCATACAACTTAAGTTCGTCTCAAATTTATTTGAAATTCCATTTTATTTAACTTAACTTATATTTCATTTCAAAAATCATTTTATTTAACTTGTACTAAAGTCAAATTCATATCACATTCAAAATTCAGATTTTGTTTCACTTAACGAAACTGTTCAAACATTTAACAACTGGTTTACTTCATACAGGTAAAGCACAAGTAATTTTTTTCTCCCCAAAACACAATTTCATTAAGATATTTCTTCCAAATCTTACCATAAACATTCACGTACAAACTATACATAGCTTAAAGTTTTCATAATACATACTTAGAAGTTTTTAGATTACAAAAGATAGTATTACAAAATATATTGATCGCTTCAAATATATTGACTGGTTTAAGGTTCAGACTCATAGAGGACTATCGTCTTCCCGTCTGGTAGTACTCATCTGTTCCGAACTTTCATCTTCGGTTTGTACTATTTCAGGTTGGATTAAAGGAGGATTGACGCATTCAAAGTCAACGTGCCCCCAGCTCCTACAGTTCCCGCAAAAATATGTGACGTTCCCATCCTTATCTATCAGTTTTACACTTTTCGCTCTAGCGGGACGGGCTATAGCTTGCTTTCCACGCTGCCTTTCGGTGCAGTTTCTGGCTATATGTCCATTCTGGCGACAATGATAGCAGACTGTCAATCTATCGACAGGTAAATCTAGTGCACTCTTCTTCCTTTTCACTTTAGGGCAATGACTAAGAAAATGTCCTTTTTCTTGACATTTAAAACATACTATCTCAGGACGAGCGAAACGGTCATTCACATTCCTTTTCTTTCTCTTCTTTTGACACGTAACGGCGAAATGTCCTTTTTTATGACATCGATAACAAGTAACATCATCATAGGGACCAGGTCCTTGCCTTTCATTAAATCTCCTTTCGATTTCCGCACGTGTCAATTGTGCTTCTCTACGGGCAATTGCTCTTTGTTCACGACGTGCTGCTTTTTGTGCTTCGGTTTTCGCCATTTTAATTAACAAGATGTTTCGAAGTTTCCTATTAAAATTGACAATTCCATTAGAAAAGGTTGGATTATTCAATCATTTTCCTAAGACAAATTTGTAAATTTACATTATCCTGATATATACGATTATCATTCATATTAGGTAATCACTTACCCTTTTAGTTTAATTTTCCATCACACTAATTTATCTAATCAATTTCAATTTATTTAACTTCCTTTAGTTAAATTTCAAATCCATATATTTATTAATACTAATTCAATTCGATTTAACTTTTCTTAAGTTAAAAATCTTTATTTTCATATTCAACCTTCACTTTACTTATATAAGATCTATTCCAAATTCATTTATCTTATATTTTCTAAAACAATTTTATACTTCTTTGGATTTGAAAAACGTTTCCTTTTTAAAGTGTTTCTAGTAACTATTCATATTAAACATCATAAACTAAGCTTTGTGTAAACCAAAGCTCTGATACCACCTGTAACATTCCCCCTTTTTGACCGCCTCCAGTCGGTAATTAAACCAACTCGAAACGTTCAAAAAAGACGAATTGTTATTTAGTTTATAAGGTTTAAACAGAATCAGCCACAGAAACACAGATAATAACAATGAATTAAAACAAATGAATCTTTATTTCATTACTATAAATCTTTTTATATACATCAGAGTTTATACAATTTTTAATACTGATACAGCGGAATATCTTAAAATACAATTTTCTCGAAATAAATGATTCTTTACTCTCTCTCTAACTTCGCTGCTCGAAAATCTTCAAGCTGTAAAAATACTCGGTCTGACCCGAGTATTATATTCAAAAGAAAATAATACACAGGTCAGTCTAATTCAAACCAGTTTATCAGTGCATATAAGCAGTAATAATTTAAATAGACGACGGTCACAATAATTCCCGTCTATCCAATTCTTTTAACAAAGAAATCGGATAACGAAAATTTTAACACTAAACAGTGTTAAACAATAAATCAACAGATTTAAATCATCAACAGAGATAGATAACGTTATTGGCTGCCGTACACGCTAACGTGCACGGCCTCGCCAACAACAAAAGTGTGGCTGCAGTACACGCTAACGTGCACTGCCTCGCCCTCGAGTACACAAAGTCAAGTCTAACAGCCAAAGTTCAAATGACTCAAGTGAAGCTACAGGTCAGCAACAAAACATGAAACAGTGCAATACTAACTGGACAACAACAAAAGCTACCAAGTGAACCAACAGCAACTGCTACAAATACACAGAGGCAACATCACATAACCAAACTGCAACAAGATCAATATGTCCAAACTGTATGCAATGGATGCAGACGTACAAGTGCAGCTCAACGCAGTGAAACAAGTTCAAGTGGCAACATTAGTGAACATTTGCAGTGTCAATGCCGAAATGAACAAGTGCAGACATGAATATTAATGCATGAACAAGTGTACAACTTGCAACTGTAACAGATCAGATCAATGTACATACGTGAAGACTGGAATGAAGAACTCAAATGACCAAAGCTTATATGCATCAAGTATGCCACATTCAAGAACAAGCTCAAATGCACTTAATCAAGTACAGTATCATATAATCAAAATGAAGTACCAGACTTAAAACAGAGGACAGGGAAGTAATAACAGCAAACCAAATGCCATCAAGATAAATACAATGTAGCATACAAGTAATGCGAAACTGTCAAGTAGACAGAGAATCATGAAACAGTCACATATATACATACATGAATGTATATATATACATGAAGTATCAAGTGCCTAAGCCACAGTGAAATGCTTGAGGCAAAAGCAAATATACAATAGAAATAGAACTTGCCGAATGGAACACATGGATCAAAATCATGGATAAAGCATGCAGTATGGAACAATGCAAATGAAGACCAACACACAGGAAAACACAGTCAAACTATGATCAAGTGGCTACAGAGTGAAGTGCACAACAGACTCAGGTCTCAATCCAGACACATTGAACGTCATATATACTAAATGATCAGTGGACAATACATGAAGTCAATGCTCGGGTTAGATGGAACAGCAGGTACAATCAATGATGCAAGAAAATGAACAACCTGGTTGAACAATCTTCACAACCAAACTTATCAGACTACACTAAGAAATGGATCAGTAGAATAGCAACTTAAGTTTAACAGTGACTTATATTTATATTTAAAACTTTGTTCTTGAAAACTCAGGGCAAACCTGGGTAAAAATCAAAACAGTTCTTTAAATTTTTTTTCCAGAGGTATGAACTAACTGTCTTTAGCCCAAATATAGGTTTAATCTTTAGTTTAGAATGTAATAACCAATATTATCTTAACACTAATCTCACAACACATTAGTATATCAAAAAGCATGATTTTTAAATCAAACATTGTATTGAGGCACTCAAACAGAAGATGTATGTGCTTATCAGTCTGCACTTAAACATTATCATTTACAGAGCATTCATAGACAAAAATATAAACACATATATTCATATACGTATATGCTTCAGAATTATATGTTTAAATTGTTTTTAAGTGATGCTACTCACACATCAAACTGCAACAAGACCAACTACAGAAATGCGATCAACCCCGAAATAACAAGTTCAAAGTCACAGTGAAATCGATACCGAAGCAAAGTCAAAGGGCCAAGTCGAACAACCCAAAATCAAATGAAATCGACTTCGAAACAAAGTCGAATGCCGACAAATCAAAGGAAGAATTCAACAATCAAATACAATCTAAAATCAAGGGTTACTGAATTAGATGTGAGGGCGAAAACCACTCACCTTGTTCGACGCGCCGGAGCAGATGGGGTTGATGCCGCGGCGGTGAAGAACGAGCGAAGAAAATAGACGAGGCCGAAGCTTCAATTCGCCAGCGAATCAAAAAAAACGCCGAAGCCCTAATTCCAAGTCGGCATTTTTTTCTTTTCTTTCGTTTGATTTAATTTAGGGTTTGAACGAATGAGTGAGGAGAGGGGCGGGTACGTGTTTTATCAGAGAAAAGGGGTAAAACGTGGGTTAGGGTATGGGCCGGTATGATATAGGGTATGGTTTATTTTATTTTTTACTTTCTTTTTAAATCAAATTTTGTTTTTGCAAATATCATTTTCTTTAACTTGTTTTGTTTTTAACTTATCATGTTAAAATTTAGCTACGTGTATTTATTTCATTTTTGTATTAATAAAATTTAACAAAAGAATTCCAATTCCTTTACCAATTTCAATAAAATTAACAGAAATTTATATTGCCAATTTGACGAAGATTTTATCGTTATAAAAATTCCAACAACAACAGAAATTATCTGTCAACATAGATCGTTTAACGATGATCAAAATTTTGGGTAAAAATTCAGGTTGTTACAGAAATTCAAATTGAATTCAATTTAATTGTATACGCGTTTATACGTCGTATGTTCACAAAACAATTCTGATAAATACGAAAATTGAAATCCAGTAATAATTCAATATTACGGACCCAATGAAACTCGTTTCGTCAAATTCCGAGACTGTGCCTCGGAATACTATTTTTAAAATTCAATTTAAACGATACAATTTCAAAATTGAACAAATCGCTTCCAAATTCAATTCTGAAGCTTTTATTACCTTCAGTATTATCAATATGAATTTTCCAAGCCTTTAAATTATTTTTAACCGGCTTAAAATTGAAGATTCAAATTTTATTCAACTCTCAATAGATTAAATTCAAAATTTAATCGCCAATTCATTCTGATAATTTGAAATTCAAGTCAAATCATCATTCAAATATTTAAAATTAATTAAATATTCTCAAATTAAATTGTTCAAAATTCAGGGTCGTTACAAGAACATCGCAGATAACGTGATTCATGAGATCGACGAAGAAGGCAGGAGCATTGGTTAATCCAAAGGGCATGATTAACCATTCATAGAAACCATTCATCTGGAAGGAAGGACAACAGTTCGAGCTCCAAGAATAAGATCGATGCGAAATTAAATTCCCGCTTGGGAAAAAGAGAAGTGACTTCACCAAAGACATCCGGAAATAGTTGGACAACAGGGGTGGAGTCGAGATCACAAGGCTGAGAATCAAGCGGAAGATAAAGCTGCCAGCATAATCCTGAGGCAATTGACATTCGATCACAAGAGAATTATCCGGGCCATCTACTAGAGAATTGGTTTGGGTATTATAGGAAATAACAGCATCATAACCGAGGACGTAGAGTCTCCGATGAATCGACGCCAGTTGTAAAGGAGTTTCACCCCTTTACAAATCATACAAAGGTTGGCGGGACAGGAATGGATTTGGGAACAAAGGGAAGAGTTCCAAAATTCAAAAGAAAATCCAAATCAAGGATAATTATAACTAAGGATTTCAAGCTTGAACGAATACGATTCTATTATCGATTTCACTCATTCTATGGTATTACTGCCCTATCTTTAATGAGTTTTTACTCCATATGTTAAGTTTTGCCTAAACCTGAGCTTTGATACCAAGTAACGACCTACTATCCGTTCAAATCGACAATCATCCAGTCATGTCAAACTTGAATTGCTCTAAACAATAGATTGTTAATTTATATTTGGCAAAACTCAACATATACAGTAAATAAATCAATCATAGAATCACAAACACAGAGTAATACTACAATAAGCAGCGAAATTGATAAATAGTAGTTCATGAAGCTACTATATAAACATCAAAGTTTAAAACAAAATACAACAGAAATATCAAATACAGAGAAGTTACTAATACAAATGCCAATGTCAAGTCTAAACAAAACAACTGGAATAAACTGAAGTAACTTGAAAGCTGAATAGACAAAGACAGATCATCAAGCAAAGCTCCAAACTCCAAAGGTGAGTTTCAAATGCTGTGACACTCAGTCTGACCCGAGCATAAAGCAGAACACAAAACACTCGAGTCAGGATTAACATTCTTATACCAGTAAATTCAACTCAAGTGAAATATCAACTGAAATACAAATAACTTAAAGGATGTTTGGGATTCCCATCCTTTAAGGATCCATTAAACTATCTACATAGATAGTACAATACGGTACATAAATAATGTCTATAGTAAAGCAAACTATTAAAATAGCGTTAAGGCGTTACCCATATCCCCCTTAACAAATTTTTATATATTCCCACAGTCTATACAGTACCGTAATTCCTCCGTAAATTGGAGGGCTATCAGAGGGCACTCCATAGGTACGGTACAAACCAAACTTATAGAAGGCACGATAAGGCATGTGACAAGGCACGCGAGGCAATGCCAGAGTAGGATTCTACCGTTTGCACTCCCGGACTGGTGGTAGCGCATAGCAGCTACTACCGCTCACCTTGAAATACACTCCCAAATCAAAGGTGCACCTAAATCAAATCACAAAGTAATAGAATCGTATCGAAGAAACGTGCCCGATCGGAGGTACGACCTCACTTGGCCCGGTATAGCTCCTATTTTAGCCACATCAAGTTGACTCACGGGAGTCAGGGCTGCATTAATACCTCATATAGAATCGTCGCCAAACCATTCTACTTCGTTCTAGAATCTCAACCACGTGCACAGTTGTTAAAGTGGTTTTCGGTATTAGCAGAGAGTACGACAATATCTGATACCGGTCTCTTTAACAACCAAACGCTTATTTCACACTGTGGTCATTTTATAAAATCACTTTTATAATCATTTCAAACAATTCATACATCATATCAAATATCATATTCATTTAAAAATCATATCACTTTCGAAATCATATTCACTTCCGAAATCATATCACTTTCTAAATCATTATTCACTTTCAAATCAATATTCACTTTAAAATCATATTTATTTCCAAAATCTTAACCACAAAATAGGTTAAACCATCATATCAAATATTCGCATTTAAATCCATTAAATCTAAATCATAACAATTCCAACTTAAACAGTTTAAATATTGAAATAGTTATAAATTAAAAATAGTTTATATATTAAAAGAGTATATATACTAAAATAGTTTATATTAAAATAGTTCAAATTAGAATTGTTTCCTCTAATTTCACAAATCAATTCAAATCAACTTTGGTTCCAAAATTCAATTTAAATCAAATCTCAGTTCGACACTTTCTAATTCTCATTAAAACCATTTTTAAATTTATATCGATTTCAAATCAAGGTTTGTATTACAATTTAAACCACTTCTAATTCAATACGTTTCAATATTCCAAATTTAAAATAACTCAATTTGATAAATTTCATTGATATTTCAAAATTCAACTTTAATTCTATTAAAATCTCAAAATATTCACTTAATCATTTTAATAACATTTAAAGGAAATTCAAATTACAATTTAAATCAAATCAATAATTAAATATCTAACTTCAATTATATTAAATTCTGAAAATATTCATTTAATCATTTTAATAAAAATTTAAATAAAATCTCAAATTCAAATTTAAATCAAAATTAAATATTCAATTTCAATCTTATTTAAATCTGAAAATATTCATTTATTCACCTTTAATCAAGATCAAGTTATCCAGTTATAAAATCATATCTTTAAAAATCTCAAATTAATAAGTTTCAAATTTATTTCTATTTAAATATAATTCTTAAACAAATTAAGTTACAAATCAATTTCAATTTATCTTTCCAACCTTAATTTATTAAAGTTATTACAAAAATATATTTTCAAAATATTAATATAAATTAAAATAAGTATTTTAACATATTATATATATTAAGTAAATTAAATTTTATTAAATTAAACCTATTTTAAATCTTATTTTATATATATTAGAAATTAATAAAATTATAAGTAAAAATTTATAATTTACATTTTAAAACTTTAACTTATAATTTTTAACATTTCCAAAACATATAATTTAAAATCTAAATTTACATACATATCAAAATTTAAAATAAAACCTTATATTATATTTTAAAATCAACTTTATTAAAACCCTAATATTTCCTTTCAAAAAATTTGTAATTCATTTTTCAAAAATAGACCAACTGTGTCCGTATATAATTTTCTATCATATGGTCAAGTGATACGGATATTTATCATTTCAATCCGTGATAAAATAATTTTTACGGGTATATATCATTTCAACCTGCAATCCCAATTCAAAATCAATGAAAATTGTTTGGTTTATTATTTCAACCCATAACATTTTTCCCCTAATCTATCAAATCATTCGGGTATGTATCATTTCAACCCATAGGGAATTTCTAAATTTACAAGGAACTTGCAGAGTGAGAACAAATATGATAATAATATAACATATCAACAACAAGCATATATCATCAGTAACAAATTTAAATACAATATATATAACAAGTTTTGTTGTCATATGTCATAGGTGAACAATTTCAGATAATGGCATATCATATTTAACAATTAAATAACTTAACAATTCAAATTTAACAGCCTATTTCAATCGTCATTTCATGTAAATTAAATTTACCAAATATAAGAATGTTAATCGTGAGTGATTGCTCACCTTTCAAGGCTAGAGAAATAACAAGAACAAGATGTGATAAATCCAAGCACAACTTCCAAAGCAGAGCACGACGAACTTGAATTGATGAAATTCAAAATCAAACTAGCTTGATATAAATGGAAGCAAAATATATTATATTATATATTTTTTTCTTCTTAAAATCAATATTTAATTAAAATGCATATTTAAAATAAAAATCTTCATATTATATTTTAAAAATCAATATTTATTAAAAACACATATATTAAAATCAAAATATCCATATATTATATTTTAAAAATCTGTATTTTTTTTAAATCAAAATATTTATGTATATTATATAATAAAACACATATTTCTTTTCAAAATACTATACTTTTTTTATAATATAAAACATAACAAAACAATGCAAAGCAAACCTAGGGGTTTTTGGTGGCTGAAAACACTACTTCGGCTCGGGTTGCTCATGTGGGCTGTTAGGTGATCAGAGGGGTGATGGCACGGTAGAAGTGGGCGAAAAAGGCTGTGTTTATCGTGGAGAAGGTGGCCGTGTTGGCTGAATCGGTGGAGGCTGGTTGATGATAACGGGCACTGGGTGTAAGGAAAAGGAGAGGGTGGGTTTGTTGATGTCAGGTCGGAGGTTGGTGTGAGTTTGGTGACTGGAGTGGGCCACGTGCGGCATACGAGGCAAGGTGGAAGAGGAGAGGGGCGTTGAAGGAAGGAGAAGCAGACTGGTTGGGGAAGGCAGCTATGAAGCATGGAGGAAAGAGAAATGGAGGGTGGCGGCTAAGAAGGATTGTGTTGCACGTTGTGGCAGCTTGGAGGAGTGCTGTGGTTATGATGGTTACGTGGGTGAAACGGGCTGGAGGAGAACAATGGTAATGGGGCCAGGCTATTGTGAATGGAGAGTGGATGAGAGAGGGAAGTGGAGTTTCGGTCGGGGGAAGAGGTGCAGGCGTGGGTTTGTGGGAGAGAGAAAGTGAGAGGCACGGCTCGGTGAAGCTGATGGTAGATGCGGCTACGTTGGGTGGAGGGTGGAAGCGGATCACGAGGGCGAGCAGGTTTACAAAGGAAAGAAGATGATATATGTACAACTTTGATTATTTTATTTATTTATTTAATTAACTTTTATATGTATGGCAGACAAAAAAAGTAATAGGGGAAGAAGAGAATGAGCAGGCGGAGAAACGAAATGAAGATGAAGGGGAATGAACAGGAGTATAACATGAAACTGAAAGGACAACCGAAAAAAAATAATATTAAAACTAGGGAATAGCAAAGGCCAGTAGTTGAATCAGAAAATATTTATGGCAAATGGCTATATGGATTACATGGTGGATAATGAATGGTCACAGGAAAAAAGAAGATTTCAGAAATGGGTACCGATACGGTTAACCGTTTCACTGGTTACGACGCGTACGGGAATCCGAAATGCATAAATGAATATATTACGAAGATCAGCACGACGAGACGAACAGAATAGTACACAGATATGAGTGATACGATCATCCTATCAAAATTAGATATTCGCTGCCAAGCTGCTGCTAAAACGTCGAAAATAAGATAAACGGGGCTAGAGCAGTCCAAATTTGGTGAAACGAAATACGACGTCTCACTCAGAAAATGATTTATATTTTTATTATATAAAAATATCCAGATTTCGAAAATATTCTATTTTTATCAAATTAACTTATTTTAAATTGAAATTGAAAATTACACAACTGAACTAACTTCCATATTTACCAATGAAAATTTGCCATTCGCTATGTTTAAATAGACGCATTTCAAATATCAAATTTTCATTGCCAAATTTTATAGTTTTAAATTTCACAAAAATTCAGTTAATTACGTTATAAAAATCGTTAAAATTTACGGGTCATTACAGCTTCCTTTTTTGTTTTGCTATAGCTTTAGGTGCTTAGTTGTCTACAGGGTTTAATGGCAGACTCTTCTATGTATTTTTTTTTCATGAATGCAAGAATGGTATACGTGCACAAAACAAGTCAGTGCATATATATAGAGAGAGGGGACAGTTTTGGACACAAGGCTGAAACTTATGCTCATGAACAGGATTCTCTTTTTATTTTATTATTCTAATTGATTTGAAAATATGTTGATTGACTTGATTTCCTAGTTGATGTGAATATTTGTGAATGATTTGATTTAATTTGTGCTTGAGTTGATATGCATTCATCATAATGTTCCCTTATGTGTATACATAAATCATATAAATATATATATGGATTTCCTACACTCTTTGACCATATGTTTCATGCTTACCTAATTTCATGTTTCATATATTATTTTTAAATATATATATATATATCTACACGTATTTTTTTTATTTGTTATCATAAAGTTTGTACTTCTTTGTATATATTATTGCATATAGACTATATTTATAACATACGCACATATATATAGACATTTACACGTACACTATTTTGTATTAACACATATCTTTATCTATGATCACTATTTTACATATACATTTACTTACATATATTTGTCATCATATATGTATATATTTATATTTATACATAATTTTCATAGACATTACTTCATATGGATATATATATATATATATGCTTATGTACTTATATATATATATTTAAACATCATAAGCTTGTATATATTACTACATATATGGCTATTCTTTCTTAAATTTTAAATGGTGGAGTTTATACACATATATCTATAAAATTTATCATATCCAGAAATCTATATTTTAAAATTAAATATAGTTTTAATCAAATTTATAGATTCAGATATTCTAATACTAGAAAATTTATCTATTCGACTTATAAAAATTATTATTTCAAAAATTAAAATTAGTTAATCATCCCAAAATCAGATAGCTAAAAATCGGGGTCGTTACATTCCTCTCCCTTTAAGACTTTTCCTCCTCAAAAAGGAACGAAGCAAGAACTAGAATTTTGATATATATTACTAAATAAATCACCTTTAAACATTTTAAACTCCTCATTCTTTCATTATACATTTTAGGATACATACACTTTAAAGTACATAGTATTACCAAGCTAGTTTGATATTAAAACATTTTTCATAACTTGATGTCTTAAAAAGTCCATCCTTGTTCTTATAGATATTTAGTCATACGTTGATCAGGCGTAGGACTGAAAATCTCTAAGTACTTAGTAGACCCGTTTCAACACCCAGTGAAAATACTTGCAAAACCTTTTCAAAAATGATATGGAAAATACCACCCCCTTTTCCTTCTTTACAACCATGGATCGTAGTTAACACGATGATTGCGTCGCCATCCCGGCGAAATCATAAGTAAACTATAGGCATCAACACCCCTCGGCTTACGCCATATGAACATGATAGATCGCAGTTACACAAAGGTTGAGTTGCTATTACAGCAAAACCCTAAGTAGTCAGTAGGCAATCTCTGCCCCCCGAATTACGCTATCAAACGAAACTAAACTACATAGATCGCAGCTACACAAAGGTTGTGTCACTATCCCAATGAAACCAAACGTAGACTGTAGGCAATCACTGCCTCCCGAATTACGCTATGGAACCAAACCACATAGATCACAATCTACCGATGTTACGTCGCTATCACAGCGAAATCAAATGTAGATTGTAGGCAATCGCTGCCTCCCGAATTACGCTATGGAACCAAGCCACATAGATCGCAATCTACCGATGTTACATTGCTATCACAACGAAATCAAATGTAGATTGTGGGCAATCGCTGCCTCCCAAATTATGCTATGGAACCAGGATAGTTCGCAGTTACACAAAGGTTACGTTGCTATCACAGCAAAACCAAACGTAACTGTAGGTATAATACCCCTCTATTTATGCTATACAAACAAATGATCACCAGGAACTCATGAGTGTTGTTTAGACGTCCTCTAGGATCCCAATTCTCATTGAATCCACCCTGTGGATTCCTAGGTAGAACCACCCAGTTGATCTCCTACTCCAAGTTTCGACTTTCATGGGGGTGCCTTTCCATACTTTTAGTTTCAAAACATATCATACTATATACATAGTACCTTCCAAATCATACACTTCATATGTATCACATATAAATTTTATCTATATAAAATCGATATCTTCTAAATCGATAGTTTTTAAATTCGGTTTTTTCCAATTTCCCAAATTGGCTATTTGCCAAAATCAAAAGTCTTTAAATATCAATAGGTTCCAAACCTATTTCAATTTCATATGCATATAAGATCATTCTTTTCAACTCGAATAATTTTCGGATCAATAATTTTTGGATCCACTTCATATTTATATAAACTCCATTTAGTATTTTCAAATACCTTTCAAGGATCATTTCTTTCTGGCTATAAATTCAATAAGGGGAGTTTGAATATATAACTAACATATATAATCTCATTAATGCCAATCAAAAATTTCCAAGTTCAATTACTTTCCAAAGTTATTTGTAACATTTCTTACTTCTTATAAAATAAATTTTAGTTATAGTAACTACTAAATCTTCAATTTTTAAAATCATCATATTTACTCCAAATATACTATTTCACTTCAAAATCATTTTTGCATTAATATCTCGGTTTCGGTTCCAATTCAAAATTGCTTCGAATTTCCTTTTGGGTTGTAACTTCAATTTAACCCAATTTGTATTTAAATCCATGATTTAAATATAAACCATTCCCGCTCTGACCAGTTTGAATTTAGAAAATAGCTTGAATAGTTTTAAAATAGTTAAATAGTTAATATTAGATAGTTTAGTTTTAAAAATGGTTTGTATAGTAAGATAGCTTGGAAAATCAAAATAATTTGAATATTTAAGAAGATAGATTTTAAACAGTTTATATTAAAATAATTTATTTGAAAATAGTTTCAAAGTCAAACTAATTCAATTCCCAATCTTCCAATTCAAATCAATTTCCATTTCCAATTAATTCAATTTCGATTTCAATTCCAATTAATTCAATTCCAATTTGAATTAATTTCAATTCAATTCTCAATTTTAAACCATTTCGATTTATATCGATTCGAGTTCGATTTTCAAAATATCGATTTAAATCACTTAAATCAAATTAACATTTAATATTCAATTTAAAATTCCAATCTTTAAAAATAATTCGATTCCGAGCCTAAATGTCGAAATATCCATTTAAATTACTTTTACTTGGATTTATTTCAAGGTTCAAGTAAGAGTTCAAATCTTTTTTAAAACAAATCAATTTTGCGGAATTCAAGTGATTTCTCAATTACAACTCCAAAATTTCAAACCCGATTCTTTAAACAATTCCGATTGACAAGTTCATTTTTTTAACATTTCAAACTCAAGTTCAAAAATGATCCCATTTCCATAAATTCGATTTTATTTCTTAAAATCAAAATCATTTAAATAATTTCAAATCAAAGTTTTTTTTAAAATCATTTAATTTAGCCAATCTGGTAACCGTATATAATTTTCTATCATATGGTCAAGTGAATCCATTATTTCAATTTAATTTCAGGGATGGATATATATCATTTCAATCCAAAATAAATGTCATAGGTATATATCATTTCAACCCACTTCTTAATTTATTCGAAATAATTCGATTTACAGTTTTATATACTGTAAATAATATACAGGATGATAGCAGGATATATCAAAATAAATAAACATCCAAATCATTTGAAACATCAATCAATAGCATCCATCGCAAATTTTCAAAATTTGAAACCTGTTTTATTTCAAAAATAATTTTGAAATCATTCATACATACATAACTTCTTTTGCACCTCTTATCAAATCTATACCTTTTCTTTTACAATTTAATTTATTTAACTTCCATAAGTTAAATTTTAATTTCACCTTGAAATTTCCAATTTCAGGTTATAAGTTAGAAATTTATTTAACTTGGCCTGAGTTAATTCCCAATTCGTTCAACCCCTTTAAACTTACTCAATTTAAATTTTTACCTTCCAAATTTAAATTTCCACACTTCTTTTCTTATTAACATCATTTTCCACTTATAAGTTCAAAAACTTATTTTCCTTTAGTTACACTTCTCATTTCAATGGAAATCCCAGAATTCAAACACTCGGTATTTATTTCAAATCGCCTTGAAATCATATATATATATATATATATACACACACACACACATACATATATATCCCATTTTTATACCAAATCACACTTTTAAATTAAACCAACCTTGTTTTTATCCAAAACAAATTCCTTTGGAATTTCCAAAACAACTCTTGTTTTTAAAACAAAATTTTCATATCAAAAATATTCTAAATAATCTTATTTATTATTTCCTTAAACATTTTGAAACACATTTCAAAATTTTCCGGACATAGATTCAAAACTTTTCAATTTAAATTCATTTTAATTTATAAGTCACATTTATAAAGTATGCTTATATAATTCCATTTCCTTAAAACATTTCACACTGTTTTATCATTGTTTATTTTGTAATAAACATCCTTTATTAAGACCCAACACCCAATTTATGATAATAACCAATATTACCATACCTAGAAACCAAACACAATATATATGCCATAATAATTTTGAAAATTTATTTCTTAAAAATATAATCAGGATACAGTTATTTCATTTCTAAACACTTTGAAAACACTTCAGATATTTTCGGAACTTAATTTCTAGTTTGAATCTATTTCTAGCTTAACTTATTTTCATAATTCATTCTTACCCAAATTTCTATTTGGTTATATATATTTAACCACTTAAATTTTATAATCTTATTTGATTACCATAATAACAACCAATCTCCTCAATATACTATAATAATTCAGAAAAATTATTTCCATTTATATCAAAATACAATCTTATATATAATTATTTTAAAATCATTTATCCTTTAAAATTATTATATAAGAAAATAACAGGTACGCTCTCATATATAATACACTCAACTCCTACTAGGGTACTACTGACCCTATCTCTAATGAGTAGTCCCTACCAGAGCAAAGGTTCTCGCTTAGCCTTCAGCTCTGATACCACGTGTATCGACCGGGCGATTTTCGACCCCGAAAATCGATACTAATACGTCACTGTATAGAGTGCCGAGCAATCGAGTGCCGAAAATACCAGATTGTTAGGGTTTAAGAAGAAAGAGATAGAAGAAGAAACTAAATAACAACACAGAATCTCACAATCGCAGCGGGACAAAATATAATATACAATAACAGCTTTTTATAAACTGTAACTGTTAATATACATACAAATTATCAGAGTACAATCATCAACATATAAATCTGGACAATTATAATAACTTGTCTTCAAAATGTTGAATATACAGCCTACAGTACACAGCGGAATATAATCAAATACGTGCAATACGTCTCTGCCATCCAACTCATCTCCTGAGCTCCAAAGCAACCTAACCAGAATCTGTAATACTCAGTCTGACCCGAGCATTACAACAAATTAACACCTGAGTCAGGCTGGAAACCAGCGTGAGTAAAACACACTTAATTTGAAATGCTTAAGTTATCAAATCCTTCGAAAAAACCAAGGTAACTCGTAAGACCACGTCACACATAAACACGACGGGCCAAAACACTTTTATAGAAAATTCAATCTATATTATAATACTGTCTAAGAATAAATACTTATTTTAAACAGTCGAATTTGTTAAATTAATTCAATTCCAGCATACTAGGCTTTAAATCAAAACCATAAAGGTTCGTGGTGGTTATTGGATCGAAGTGGTTTCGGATAATGCAGATATCCAACCACGACCTCTTCGAACGGTTAAAGAATTTGGCCAGATTAGATAGTCGGTTATTTAACTATAAATTTACACGCATAAACAATCACTAGGCCCTTTCTATGATTCCTTCCAAACATTTATTCCAAAATACCTTTATAAAGATATATATTCAAATCTCTTCAATATCCAATAATTGGAACAATTTCAAATTCCTTATTTCCATAACAGGATATTTCCAACTCTTAGAAATACTTCCAATCTCCAATTTTGTAATCCATTACGTAGAACATTTCCATATTAACATTTCATAGTTAGGCTATTTCCAGAACCATTAAATTTTATCCAATTAAATTCCCTTTTAAATAAACTCAACTTACAATATACTACTAATATATATATATATGTATATATTTATAAATTTTAGAAACTTTAATTTCTAGTCAAAAGATTTTTTACCCAACCAGCGATAAATGATCCATATTACATCAGAACTGAACTGGCCTCGAATAACTGAGTCGAGTTATACAATTTTAAATCCATATTTTTTTTGTCAACCAAGGCAATTAAATATTTCATTCTTAATTAATTCAAGAATTATCAGTTCATTACATAATTAATTTATCAATCAACATATAATTAATCAAATAAAATATATCACTTGTCTATTAACTTAAACCATTTAAATCATAAATTTTTCATATCGTAGAATCTGGAAGTTATTAATTCAGATAAAATTACTTGTCGATAGGGTTCTAACGCAACAGTTCTCTCATCGATCAGATTTAAGATGGAGAAGAAGTATTGTTTTAAATTTTAAAGATTATTAATTATATTTATTCAATTTACTATAAAACGTGACTCCAGCCCAAACGAACTAGATCGGCACAAAACAACACGACCCAAACCCATGTTCTCCTCCTTCTTCTATCCTATTCTTTCCTTCTCCTTTCTTTTTTTTCTCACACGTGCACAACTGTGCACTGATGTGTGCACATACACACTTACCTCGGTCGACGCATCTCACCGCCGTCCATTCCCACGAGTCGCCTTCGCCTTCGGCTCTATGATAACCCACCTAAACGCACGATCTAAGCCTAGTTAAAAATTTCGAATGCCTCCACCAAACTCGAATGTAAACCTGACACTTAAACCACCATGCCATGCCACCATGTACAACCATCTACCACCAAATCTTGCCACGAGGTACGCCACAACCTCTTCTTGCCTTTCCTCCATACCGCACATCTCCGTTCACCTAACGATGCCGCCATTTTCCCAAAACCGAACCCACCAAAAAACATGGCCTAAACCCTAAAACCACCTCACTAGGCCAACACACACCACGATAAACCACCGTGCCATTTTTCTATGATGCGTCATCCCTTAAGTCACCTCCACGCCAAACGCCTTGCCTTGAAATCCATCACATCACCAGAATTTGACCCAAATGCCAAATTTCGTTCATTCCCTAATTTCTCTTCCCACACGCTCTTAAAAATTACCAAACTTATCTTAAAAATCATGTTTTTCAACGATGAACACGACTATATGATCCATGGTTCGATATTTGAAACTTAAATTTCGACCCTAGTTGATCTACATACTAAACTTGAATTTTCTCTTCCTACACTTAATGAAATTTCATTAAACAAATTTTAAAATAACCTATATTCAAAAACAAATAACTTTGGTTTTGGAATCACACGTTAAAACTGATTGGAAGATAAGCAATTGATTTTTTGAAGCTAAAGGTTTAACTTTTTGAAACAAAAATAGAACATAACAAAGGAGTTTTGGAGAAGATATACAGGATTCTTGAGTTTAAGGTGATACTGCCATGTTGGTTCCATATATTTTTACTTAGACTTACATGAAAGATGCCTACATACATGACATAAAGCCAAGACCACCCAAAATCACAACCATATACTTATAAATGTTGTATCCAGTAAGCAAAACTAAAGTGTTTACTCACAATTTTTGATGAAAATGAGCACTGCTTCCTTTTTGTTTTGCTGTAGCTTTATGTGCTTAGTTTTCTACAGGGTTTAATGGCGGACTCTTCTATTTTTTTATGAATGCAAGAATGGTATACGTGCACAAAACAAGGCAGTGCATATATATAGAGAGAGGGGATAGGTTTGGACACAAAGCTAAAACTTATGCTCATGAACATGATTCTCCTTTTATTTTATTATTTCATTGATTTGAAAATATGTTGATTGACTTGATTTCCTAGTTGATGTGAATATTTGCGAATGATTTGATTTAATTTTTGCTTGAGTTGATATGCATTCATCATAATGTTCCCGTATGTGTATACATACATCATATAAATATATATGGATTTCCTACACTTTTTGACCATATGTTTTCATGCTTACCGAATTTCATGTTTCATTTATTATATATATATATATCTACACACACACACAGATATATATATATATATTATTTGTTATCATAAAGTTTGCACTTCTTTGTATATATTATTGCATATATACTATATTTATAACAAACACACATATATAGAGACATTTACACATACACTATTTTGTATTAACATATATGTTTATCTATTCACTATTTTACATATATATTTACTTACATATATTTGTCATCATATATGTATATATTTATATTTATACATATTTTCATATACATTACTTCATATGGGCATACACACACACACACAGATATATATACACTTATATACTTATATATATATATTAAACATCATAAGTACATATATGGATATTCTATCTTAAATTTTAAATGGTGGAGTTTGTACACATATATCTATAAAATTTATCATATCTAGAAATCTATATTTTGAAATTAAATATAGTTTTAATCAAATTTATAGATTCAAATATTCCAATACTAGAAAATTTATCCATTTGACTTATAAAAATTAATATTTCAAAAATTAAAATTAGTTAATCATCCCAAAATCAGATGGCTAAAAATCCGAGTCTTTACACCTTCTCCAGCCCTATACCCAAGCCTGTCATTTTCTACAGCCGAGCACCTTCTGCTTGTGACAACCTTACCCTCTCCACTTTCCACTCGCACCACTTCCCACACGATAGCCTTACCGCAACAACAATCTCCTTTAAAAAAAAAAGAGAAACAAGTTTATATATATAAGGTTTTCCCTATTTGTGATAGCCTACTCATGCCCATCTTCATCCGACCAACCTTCCCTTCACACGCAACCCCTCCGCTTGCCAACGCAAAAAAGAGAAACAAGTTTATATATATAAGGTTTTCCATATTTTGAAAATAGATTTTGTAATAACTTTAATAAAATAAATGTTGGGAAGATAAATTAAGTTAATTTGTAATTTAATTTGTTTGAGAATTGAATATATATGAGAATTGATTGGAAACTTATTGATTTTGAGATTTTGAAAGGTATGATTTTTATAACTTGATAACTGGATTTTTATTAAAGGTGATTAAATGAAGATTTCAAATTTAAATAAAATTGAAATTGAATATTTAATATGGATTTAAATTTGTAATTTGTGATTTTATTTAAATGTTATTAAAAATGATTAAGTGAATATTTTGGAATTTAAATAAAATTAAAGTTGAATTTTGAAATATAAATGAAATTTATCAAATTGAGCTATTGTAACTGTTTGAATATTTAAACTTTGAAAACTATTGTATTGGAAGTAGTTTAAATGTGTAGTTCAAACCTGGATTTGAAATCGATCTAAATTAAAGATGGTTTTAATGAGAATTTGAATTGAACCTTTAACCTTTTTAATTGAAATTATTGAACCGACACTACGCCATAGATGACCTATCGCAACGAAAATACAAGGTGTTGCTAGCTACAATGTAACGATAGATATGCTGATTATTGTCTATTATAACACTCGCTTCAAGGTGTTAGCATAGGTATCAACAAGATGTTGCAGTAGCTATAGATGTATTCAAATTAAAAAATTAATAAAATTAGCAATCCGCGTGAATACGATCCAACGGTCTACATTTAATCCGATTGTTAAAATGGATCACCGATCCAACGGTCTATTACAACATTAGCTTCGGGATGTTAGTATAGATATCAACATATGTTGCAGTAGCTATAGACTTATAAAAATATTATAAAAAATGAGCGCGGGCTGAAAAAAGAAAGCGGGCTGATAAATTCGCGACCACTCCTTTCTAGTTCACTTCCATCAGCTGAGATAAAAAGCAAATCCCTAAGCCTAATCCCCAAATTTGAATCGTCTTCTCTAATTCGTCGTGCCGCCGTTCCAAGTTAAAGCCACCTTCGGCAACTCGTCGTCGTCTTCTTTAAAGCATCACTGTTGGAGGCGCAAGCACCTTCGCTACCAAAGTCGCGACGCCGCTTGTTACTACGCGCATAAGTGAGTATTTTCTCACGATTGATCTTAAATTTCAAGTGTTTAAATTTGGATTTAATTGAATATGGTTGCTGCCTTGATTTGAATTGGTTTAGTTCGATAGCTTCGTGGGTTTCTCAGCCCTCTGTTGATTTTCCGATTCCTGATTATGTTAATTTGTGGACAATTAAACTGATAAGAACCGATACCGCTTGATGTTTTGTTGAAGTAGTCGTGATGATTTTGTGGTTCTTTTGGGTTCGCGTACCTCTGATGCGTGACTATGTTGTAGAAAAAAAAACTGATAAGAACAGATACTTGCACTTGAATTCCATGTTTGCTGGGTTGAAATTTTAAATAAGAGATGCTACACTTGAAACTCCAGAATTTTTATAAAGATAATTTTGTACTAGTTTAATTTAGAATTCCGTTGGATTTTAAAACCTGTGTCCATCAAGCGAAACAAGTTAAATTGTTTTCTGTTGACCTTATTTTTTGGTTTATAATTGGTATTGTAAACTTAGACAGGAACTAGAGTTCAATTTTCATATTCTTAGCAGCATGTAGCAAATTATAATGATGGCATTTAACATTATTAATGTAATAATTTTGTTTGTTTTGTCTAGAAAACCGTTTCTGCTCATATAAAAATAAGAAGAAGAGAAATAATCGTTACCGTACGACACATAGCAGATTTATGAAAGTAACATAGAAGTTTGTATTCCGTCAACAAAGGTAACAGTAAGCCTGGTGAATTTTATGCGTTTTTCACTATAATAACGGCAAGTCTGCAACATGAAATTATCACAAAGAGAACTCAGTCTAAAATAATTAGTTGATGGATTAGTTGGCAGACTTTATGAGTTCAAGTCTACCACTAGTGTTTTAATATTTGTTGCTCCTTGTATCTAGTTTCAGGTTAATTCTACCAACTAATTTTTCAAAGTCCATTATTTAAGTTTATTATAAGAGAGAGGGACACCAGGCACCAGGTATTTAATTGGCAAGGATGCAACTTGTATATCAAAATGTTGTTGGATATGTGTTATATTAGTTATCTCTTTGCAAAAGAAAAAACCTTTTTTTTTGGAGTTTACTTTTAACTTTGCTTGGTCTTCTTTTAAGCTCTGGCTAATTGCTAAAGCACCTGCTTCATTTACTTTAGCCACTATCGAAAAGTCATCATGATAAATTAAATGATTTATAACTAGATTGACATTGTATGTTGGATCAATATTTCCTAAAATGTGCTCACTTTGGAAAAAATTCCATGGCACTGGTAAAAAGATAGAGGACAATCAATGATACGCATTAGGAAGTTGACTGTCCTTACTCCTTGAGCCAATATTTCTTAGCAAATTCTGATTTTCAATCAGAAGAAAACATGTTCTAATTTAGCCTATTTCAATCACCAGTGAATATGAATTAGTCGATTGACTTACTGTCATTCTTCCCAGTTTGTTCTTATTTTCAATTAGAATGATCACTTCCATTTTAGATAGGATTCACTCAATTGCTTTGTCTTAGACTAAAATGTCCAGTAGTGGTTACGTATGAAAGATTGAGTTGAACACAGGCAAATATTGTTTTAGGTATGAAAATTAAAATACATATATTTCAAAACGACTTGAATACCAAAAACGTGTTTGTGTAGCATGGCGGTTGTGGTTTAAAAAATGTCAGGTCGGCCATTAATGACCGACCAGTTAAAAAAAAAAATTATTGCGGTTGGCAGACAACCATGACCAAACAAGTGTTTAGTTGGTCGGCGGTTAACCACCATTGTAACGATCCGGAAATTTTGACATTTGTTTAAATTAAATTATGTGACTTACTGGATGACAGGAACCTAATCTGACATGTTGGTCTCCATCTAAAAAGAAAAAAAGAAACTTGGACTGCTGTGCATGTTAGTTCTTATGCACATGTTGTCTGTGTGCTAGGAATACTAGATATATTTACGCATATGTTGGAAACTAAACTGACACGCTGGTTTTTCCTATGCTAAGTTTTGTTGCTTGCAAGTTTGAGTAGAATATGTATAAAAATTATTAGCGTTGCATGTACATGGATACATTTAGAGATGCTAAGATCAATGCTGGGTAGTTTTATGCCGATGTAAGTTGGTTCCCTGTGCATAAAATGGAAGAAAAAAAAGGGCAATAATGAATAGGTATACAAATTAACTGATTTCCTATGTAAAGTTAGGTAATGGGTTTTTCTATGCATGCCCTCCCTGTATATATAAATATGTCGAATCTGCAGCTGTTAAATAAAAGAGTAGGGTACCTGAATAAAATTGTTAAGTGACTGTGCCTAAGTTTGTGCATGTGGTGTCCTATGAAATCAGGTCTAAACGAAATAATAAACTAGTGCATAAAGGCTCTGTCAATTTCTATATGCATGTATAAAAGGGGCAGTCAACACAAACTATCTTATCTCAAATAATAGAGTGCTTTGTATATACGGTACCTGTATATTTTAGACTGATATGCTAGATGTGTCACTAAATATTTACTTGTTAAACCTTTAAGTGATATTTATTTGTATGTACATTTTGGATGATAGCAGTACACATTTGCGCATTGTCACTAAATATATACTTGAATTCGCGTGTGTTGCATAGGTGGTATTGGTATATTATAAATTGTTTCCAACTATATATCTAGTTAAATCAATAAAAGTGTATAATGACAGGCTAAAAAAAAATCTTGAATGTACCATAGTCTGTTGGATTTTCTTTGCATATTGCCTTCCTGTATATTTTGCGCATGCATTTGGTATATACATGCAAGTTTGAAACTGTTGTGTATGTTAGGGACAGCTGGATTGTAAATAATTTAACGGGCACATAATTGATTGTTTGATATGCACTTGTACACGGAGACACGACATATGTATGAACACGTAGTATATGACATTGCTGTTGTTTACATTGTTCCATATATAGTCATATTATGTTGTCACGACACAATTCCCTTATTGACACAGTATTGGACCATAATAATGAACTGCATGGGTTGAAATGATATATACTCAAATTTGAAATTAAAATAAATTTCCACTTGGCCTAGGTAGAAAATTAAAAGAAATCGCCGCTTGGTAAAATTTAAAATAAATATTTGAAATCGAACTGTTTTGTCACTTTCAAATTGTTTATTGAAAATTCGTATAAAAATTTATATTTGGAAATTTGATTTTAATTTAAGTTGAATATTTAAAATTAAAGAATTCAATATAAATTGATTTGTAAGTTAAAAATTTGATTTGCGAAAATTTATAAAGTAATAGATGTGAATGAAACTTGGACGTGATAGCCCTTAGTTAGTGCCCTCGTTAACCCAATAAAAATATATTTTTCAAACGTGTTATGTTGCTTGCTGTGTTGAGTACTACTTTGTGCACTTGGCTTCTCCTTTGTACGTGACAGGTACAGAAGACTGGACAACTGGAATACAAGACAGAAGATGAAGGTCAAGTCAAGTGAAGATGAAGATTCAGTATATGAGTCAGTATGTGTCTGTAAATGAAACTGTATATGTAACGAGTGAACTGAGTGATGTAGTGAGGAATATCTGTATATGTGAATATCAGTATTATATATCATTATTGAACTGTAAAATAATGGACTCATGAATTTGTACTATTCCAAATGTTGAAATAAAATATTTATTTAAATAAATTACTATTTGAATATCAAATTCTGTGCAATAGCATTTTATTAAATAAAAATTGCAGAAGGTGTTGCCATAGATAGAATATAATGTTGCAGTATGTGATGTTAAATGTGGTAATAAACTGGAAAAGTGTTGCCATTTTATTGGTAAAAGTGTTACCATAGATTAATGAATATGGGCCCCACAAAACGGTTCCGTTAAGTTGGTTAACAGAATTAGTGGGCCCCACATGTACCTATGGCAACAACTGAACCGATGTTGCCTTAGGGTCGCAAAGATGTTGCATTTGACTCTGCGGCAACGCGGCAAAATGCAACACCGAAAAAGTGTTGCCTTAGCTCGTTTTTGGCCTACAACAACATTTTTTGGCACTTTCTGCATCACTTCTTGTGTGTTGCAGTATGCAATCTATGGCGTAGTGCGAGATTGATTTAAATTGGATTGTGGACTAAAGTTGATTTGAATTGATTTGTGAAATTTGAGGAAACAATTCTAATTTGAAACTATTTTAATATATATTATTTTAAATTTATAAACAAAATTTAAATATGTATATTTTAATATATTAACTATTTTTAATATCTAAACTATTTTAATCTATAAACTATTTTTAAATATAAACTATTTTAATGTATAACTATTCCATATATAAACTACTTTCAATATTTAAACTGTTTAAGTTGAAACATTTATGATTAAGATTTGATGGATTTAAATGCGAATACTTTGATATGATGGTTTGACCTATTTTGTGGTTATGATTTTGAAAGTGAATAATGATTTTGAAAGTGAATATGATTTCAAAAGTGATATGATATTTTGATATGAAGTATGAACTGTTTGAAATGGAAAAGTGACCATGATGTGAAATAAGCGTTTGGCTGTTAAAGAGACCGGGATCGGATATTGTCATACTCTTTGCCAATACCGAAAACCTCTTTAACAAGTGTGCACATGGTGGAGATTTCAAAACGAAGTAGGATGGTTTGGCGAACGTCTATATGAGGTATGAACGCAGCCTTGACTCCCGCGAGTCAGCTTGATGTGACTAAAACAGGAGCTATACCTAGGCCAAGTGAGGTCGCACCTCCGATCGAGCATGCTTCTTCGATACCATATCTATTACTTTGTGATTTGATTGGGTGCACCTTTGATTTTGGGAGTGTGTCTCGAGGTGGGCGGTAGTAGCTGCTATGCGTTACCACCAGCCCGGTTCTGTAAAATGGTAGAATCCTACCATAGGCATTGCCTCGCGTTCCGTGTCACATGCCATATCACGCCCACTACGAGTTTGGTTTGTGTCGTACCTATGGAGTGCTCCCTGATAGCCCACCAGTTTGGTAGAGTTTACAGTACTGTATAGACTACGACATTTATATAAAAATGTGTTAAGGGGGATATGGGTAACGCCTTAACGCTATTTTAATATTTTACTTTACTATAGACATTATCTATGTAGCGTATTGTACTATGTATGTAAATAGTTTGACGGATCCTTAAAGGGTGGAATCCCAAACATCCTTTAAGTTATATTGCATTTCATTTGGACATTTCACTTGAGTTGATTTACTTGCATAAGAATGTTAATCCTGACTCGAGTGTTTTGCTTTATGCTCGGGTCAGACTGAGTGTCACAGCATTTGAGGCTCACCTTTGGAGCTTGGAGCTTTGCTTGGCAATCTCTCTTTTATCTATTCAGCTTTCAGTTATTCCAGTTATTTCCAGTTATTTATGTTCAGACTTGTCATTTGCTTTTTTATTGAGATTCCTTTGTATTTAGGATTTCTGTTGTATTTTATTTAGACTCTGATGTTTCTGTAGTAGCTTCATGAACTACTATTTATCTATTCCGCTGCATATTGTTGTATTACTCTGTGTCTGTGATTCTATGATTGATTTATGTACTGTATATGCTAAGTTTTACCAAATATAAAATTAACAATCTGTGGTTTTGAGCAATTCAAGTCCGACATGTGTGGATGATTGTCGATTTGAATGGTTCGAAATAGCAGGTCATTAAACTTTTAAAATAAAACATGTTTATTTTTGGTTTTTTCTTTTAATTTCCAATTTTTTTATTTTTACATAATATTCTATATAGATAATTGTGATATATTAGTTTAAAAGTGTTCTAACATAATTATAAGCACTTTAAAAGTAAGTGTGTGTGTGTGTGTGTATATATATATATATATATATATATATATGTTTTAAAAAGTAAGTTAAGTACTTTATAAAAGTAGTAAAGTAAGTTTTGGATTTTAACTCTTAAGTTAAATAAATTGCTTCGAGAAGTTAAATTAAAAGTGTATTACCTTAATTAATAAATATGGATATGCTTTGATCCTTAAAATGAATGTCTTAATGTTAATGATATGTATAAAAATGGTTTTGGGTTGTAGTAAATATTGTTTAAGTAACATTTATTTTTGAACTTATTAATTGTACTTAGAAATATAATGGGATATTTAATAAAGAATATTTTAAAGATAATAATAAGTATGGAATCTTTTATAAAAATATAGAAAAAAGTTTAATTTATAAAAGAGAAGAGGTTTATAGTAAACAATGTTCCGATAACATTTATTTTTAACCGCTTTGATTACATTTTAAATTAAGAAAATTTTGTTAATGATTTGTGAACATAAATATACCATTTGAGATAAGTATATGAATACTTTTGAAGTATATAAAAGCATATAAATGAATAATAAATCCAAATAGAAAAATACACAAATAGTAAAGTACATGAATAGTAGAATACAAGTATATATCTTTTTAAAAAGGAAATTAAATATGTACAAGTATAATTACTTAGGAAGTATCTAAAAGCTTCACGGTTTAATAAGATTTAAGAACCTCCGGGGAGGAGCATTGATATGAATCGTCTCTAGCTTTAAGAACTTGTACATATGAGATCCCCTAGGGAGGGCTCTTATATATAGTTCGCTTACTTCTGAAGAAAGTTGTAATTAATAGATGAAGTTTTAATAATTAATAACTGAGTTTAATTAATAAAGGAGTTTAACTAATAAAGGAGTTTAATTAATAAAAGGTGTTTACTTAATAAATGATTTTAATTAATAAATAAATTTAATTAATAAGAGGTGTTCAATTAATAAAGTAGTTCAATGAAGAAAGGAGTTTAATTAATAAAGGATTTTAATTAATAAAAGGTGTTTAATTAATAAACGAGTTTAATTAATAATAGGTGTTTAATAATAAAGGTGTATAATTAATAAAGGTGTTTAATTAATAAAGGTGTTTTAAATAAAGGGGTTTAATTAATGAATGACATTTTAATTAAATAATTAAGTAAGAATTTAAGAAAATGAATGAAGTTTTGATTAATAAGGAAGTTTAATTAATGAATGAAGTTTTAATTAATGAAAGAAGTTCTATTAGACAAAAAGGAGTTTTACTAATAAAAGAGTTTTTAATTAACAAAAGGATTAATTAAATAAAGAGGGGATTAAAAGTTGTTTATGTGACTTAATCGTGTTTTGTGTGAGTTAATCGTGCTTTGTGTAATTACTCGTCTATGGAAAGTATTGAGTCATATAGTTAGCACTAAAAGCCAACGAAGTAGACTTGTTCTATGTATGAGAGTTAAGGTTGATGATTCGGATAGAGTGTATAAGCAATAGTGCTCTAACCTAACGGGCTTCTCTTTTGGCCAAGAGATAGTGTAAGTTGAAAAGGTCAGAAACGTTTTAAGTGTACAAGACTTGGTTACTATATGCGATCGTTTCATTATTGTTGAATTGAACCAAATTAATATAGGAAACATATAGAGGAAATACAAGAATTATATGATATGGTTATTCACTTGGTGATGACATAACCAACATATAAACTCGTCTTGCTCTTCTAGGACAAGGGATAAGGAAATTCTTCAAAATAGGAGATTATCTCCATCCTTATCATTGTCTGTTTATTTCTAAATGAACCGGAATTAAGTTAACCAAAATGTCGTCGATTCAGTTTTGAGGAGACCAGGATCGGATAAGTATACTTAGGTAATACTTACCAAAAGCCACTTCGAAACCGAGACACGTGTTTTATGTTTTGGAAGAGTTTCATGATCCGTTCAAGATGTTGGAATCCATGTGTGGTTTCGAGATCTGTTTGAGATGTTAGGATCCATATGGGAATTCGTGATCTATTCGAGTTACGACTTGTGTGTTAGGATGCTGAACGTGACTTTACCATCGATAAATGACTAAAGATAGAGTATTATGCACAATCATGGGTTTACCTAACCCATGAGGGTATTTCAACTCCATATCTAGAGATGCTTTTGATATGTTGGCCAGCGGAAGTTGTTGATACTTGGTTTATGTGTTCGAGCGTGGACCATTTGGGTTTACCATATGGTATATTCTACCTAGTGATATACGACGCTCAAGAGGTAGTTTTAAATCCTTGTCATGGAGATTGGTCTTAATTTACTGGGAGGACTTCGTGGAAAATCTATATGCGTACGTACCATAGCGATTTAGATTGTATATCAATATTGTTGTGTTGTGAGATGCAAGTAGCACAGCTATTTTTTGATTTATATTCTTCACCCTAGACATTATCTATTATATCACCTTATATATTTATTAGATGGTGGTTCTTTTGAGGGGATAAACGTTACGGCATTCCGTGCAGTCTTTAAAGCACTACTATGTGCTGATCACATATTTCTTGAGTTTCTCAAATCAGACTTATGTCTAACTCATGGTTTTATTTTCCCTTATTTCCATGGATGCTCTATCGAGGAGTTTGAAAAAGGTAAGTTTTCATTGATATTCATTGAGCGCTTGGAGAGGAGCTGGATGTTTTACCTACAATAGAATTTATTTTCGCTGCATTACTATTAACCCAAAAAATGGATAACACCCTGGAATGTGATATGAAAGCACCAGCCCTTTTAGAGTAGAGAAAATATAATAGAAAATCAGGGAAAAGTAAATAAAAGACAGAGATTTTTATAGTGGTTCGGCTATTAACTAAGCCTATGTCCACACTATAACTTTGCTTATTGATTTGATCTTGATAGAGTATGATTACAAAGTGATTAAAGGAGAATTAGTCATAAGTACAAGTGTTAGATAGATTCTAAGTCCTAGAATTTCTTAAAGGGACTCCCTTGGTGACATTGGAGTAGAGAAAGAATTGAAGAAATGATGAGGCTTCCACATAGTAATAGTAGAAACCAGATCCTCTCTTAGTTTCTCCTTGGTTTGTATTTATAGTGGTTGCGGTGATATTGGATTAGAAGCTCGCTACCAATGAAGTCTAGAAGCCGGTCCAAGACAACACAAGAAGTATCATGACCCCTTGAGTTAAGGGCTAAATTTGGTGCGGAATCGGGCTATCAGATTCGGTACCAAAACTAATCATTAGCCATAGGATGGCCATTCCTTTTTATTTGAGCTTAATACTTCGTCTAGATGTCCTCCATGTAATTTTATAGATTATTAATGAGTATTGAACTTGCTTCTTTCCTGACTTGGACTATCTTGCAGTTTGGACCGTCACGTCTTCATTCTTGAGGATAGACTCTCTGGAAATCTATGAAACTTCACCAATATCCATAGGAAGAGTAGTGGATTACTTGTGCAAAGTGTGGTTGTGCCAAGACTTAGCACCTATATTCGGTACTGAATTAAGGATGTTAATTCTAGCCGAACATTTTACTTGGAATATTTTGGATCCGTACTTTTCCATGCCCTTCCATTTGTCCTTGTATCTTTACCAAGTTTTAGGTTGTTTCGTCTTCACATCGACGTTCTAACTCCTATTGACTTCTGCTTGGTTAAAACCCAGTTAACATTTTCCCTCCAGAGTACGCTTTCATTGGTAACAAAGTGTGCTATGGAATAAAACATGATTCGGATTACTATCCTGTGAATTTCAGTGGATTATTAAATTCAATCTTGAGATGTTGTTTTTAACTAATTGACTTTCGACCAGCAATTCGTTTTTGATTTCAACTTAAAATTTCAATTCTCTACACTGACGATGCAATCTTCACTTCGAAACTTACACAAGGCATTAAGTCGGCATGTGGGTCCATTACGATGAGTTTGTCTTGATCCGGGTTAAGGAGGTAAATTCAGTACCAAATTAAGGGTGTTAATTCGTCCCGAATTAAGGACTTAGCTATTTTTCAGAAAATTCTTTTCTTACTTATACCATTCCCCTTAACTACTCCCCACTTGTATCATTTCCAGCTCATGTTAGAAACCTTTAAGCCGATTCAAGCCCTAAGCCTAACCATGCCGATTCAAACCCTAGCTCCGCCACCATTCGTCCTTAAATCTTGCCACCAAGCTTCGCCATTTTCGTGAACGTCTCGCTTCTGCCTGCTGTCCTCGCGCTGCTTTGATTCGCTAACCCCGAGAGTTAGATCCAAATTAATGCTCAAACCCTAGGCCGAATCTATCCCTTACTTAGATTGAAAGTCGGTGGTGACGAACTGAAACTTTGGCGATGGTGGACTGATGCTTGGATGGAGGTGGAGATTGTGATTGTCTTAGGTTGATTACAATTTTGGAGAAGGAAATGGTTGAATTCAAACTTGACTTGTTAGCAATGTAGATAGGGTTTAGTTTCATATTGGACACATGTGAATCAAGACAAGACATACCTTCTAGTTTCAACCATCTCTTTATGCAGAATCAACTAAAGCTAGATCATCGAATTAACTCCGATATGATGATTTTCCATAGATTCAAACATATCGGGTAGCTCTATTACATTGCATTTCTGCACATCCAGTGTATCTGAAAAAGAAATAACTTTCCGTGTCGCTTTGGACAACGGATCCGTTATCGATCGTTGATTGATAACAGATAAGTGCAAAAAAAGTAATTTCGAAGGACAATACAGATTGTTTTTTCACTACGAGCGAGTTATCTTCAATGGGATGGACCGTTTGTTATGTTCGAGACACTGGACTCATTCCATACAGATAACACACTGCACCTGCCCCATTTAACACTTGGAATCCGATTGGTCAGACATGCCGACTTCCTTTAGATTTCAAGTGATAATCGCATGGGGATCCTTATTAGAATAGAGTGTATCCGACCGTGATAAACAAGATTTATTGTCTAGAACGACGCACCAGTCGACACACAGCAAGTACATTGATGGATCATCCACGCCTTCGGAAGTTGAGTCAACAATTGCCCCTACTTCCCCATCCATTCCAATAGGGCCAAGTCAACCTGCAGCTTCTGATTTTTATGGCCCACTAGTTTCGGTAGGACCTGTACTTGACCAATTGCCTCCTGGATTGATAATTCTAACTGACCCTTCGGAGCAAGCACCTTCAATTCTTACAGCTAAAATGCTTGGGAATATATGCGTACAACATGGCATCACCGAGGGCGACATTCATCTGCTCACTCGAGCTGAATTTGTTCATAACCCCCCAGATGGTTTTATGACTTGTAATCGATATACGTGCTTTAGTGGTGCTATACCACCGTTTAACCAATTCTTGTTTGTAGTGCTTCAAGATTTAGGATTGGCACCATTTGAAATCCATCCCAACGGTTATGCACTCCTAAGTTCCCTATACATTCTATTCATGAGTAGACTTGGGCATCCCCCAAGGATAAATGAGCTCGCATTTCTTCAGGAGAAGACAAGACTGCCCATCATTTATAATTATCGAAGCTTGGAAGGGATATAAACTTCTGGAAGACCTCTATAACAAGCATTCAGCTTTAAAGAATAGCTTTTCTTTGTTACGCGTCCAGAGGGCTTCAACTGCTTCTGGCTATCTGGAAGTAAGTCTTGATTCCTTAGAGTTTTCCATTATAGATGATTTTTCAACTTATAACTTTTCATATCTTTATTAAGTCATCTCGTAGCGAGAAAGCAACGATGAGCTTAGAGCGATGCTTAAAACATTCAAGGGTGCGAAGGCCTCCGAGGGCTCAGTAGAGTTTCTTCTAACGAATGAGAATCTTTGAGAGTTCGGCTTGCTTCATCCTGATAGATTCGTTGTAGATGATGAGCCCTTAACTTCGAGTGGCCCTAGGAGACATACTCATTCCTTATACCGCACTCGTGACTCTGACGAGGACGCTCAAGAAGATGTGGATGATTTGACAAAGGAAACACAACCTGAAGAGAATCCTAAAAATGACATAGACTTACCCTCCGAAGGGGACAATATAGAGGACAGGGATGAGACCCATCGGTGATGATAGTGACTTTTACATCTCCGTAGAAAGAGATGAACCTTTCGGCGAGTCACCGAGAATGAGTCCTGATCTCCTAAGTTGCCTTCCCCAGACTTGTTAACTACCAAGGCATTAAGCCCCAAATTCACATTTTCTCCCCCTCAAGAACAACCTGCTACCAAGACCCCACAGTTTGCTGGAGGTCATGCTACCGCGACCCTCGTTGGAGGTTCATCTACTTTCGATTTCATAAGAGATGTCTCCATCAATGTAGATGAACACGAGGATATCTCCGCTAGTGAAATGAATGCTGAGATTAGCTCGGAGATTAACATTTCCTTAAGCGCATATGTGAGCTGTGGTGAAAAGACTCCAACCCTTAAACCCTGTCGATCCGGTTGGTAGAATATATAGGGAGTCATCGGCACTACACACTTCACTTTAGGATCACAACCACACGTCTCTACATCGTGTTAAGTTCCTAAGTTCGAGTATTAACTTCATTCTTGTTTTCATTTCAGGTACCATGGGATGTGGGTTATACCATCAGTTACGTCAAGACACGAGCTCCCACAAAATTAAAACTTCTAATCTGGCTTACAGCCCTCCTCATGAAACAGATGAGGAGAGAGGGAAAGAAAGGAGGATGAGGCTCGCCGCCTAGAGCAAGAGCGTAAGAGGGGAAAGAAGAGAAAAAGAGATGAGGAGAGTAGTGCCCCTGATGACATACACAAGTGCCACAGAGACATTCATGATCGCCATAGGCCCTTATTGTCGATTACTCCTCCCCATACTAATGCTCGGACTGTTGAATAACAATTCCATCTTCTCAAGTAGGAACCATTGCAATGACCCCTACTTCTTCTAACCGGACAGAGAAGTTCGTGCTTTCGCCGGGTCCACCCATGCTTCAAGCTACCTTTCCAAATCTATTCTTAAAGGTAGTCAAGTTTGATAAGAAAATAAAGCCCCTTAACAGGATCACTTCTCTCGGCAATCTAGAGACAGCCTGTGAGGACTTAGAAGCCGGGTATGATTTTCATCATTTAGTGAAGGCCCTTTCAGATATAAATCGCATTAACTATAAGGAGATCCTCTCGTTTGAGGCCAAAAGGGAAAACCATGCTAAGGCGATCAAAGATCATGATGATGAGATAGTTCAGTTGAAGACTGAGAGGGATGCAGCCCTAAAAAGAAAGGCTGTTAGCGACAAGTTGTTGACTGAGGCAAGCCCGGCTCACGATAAAGCCATTAAAGTGATAAAGGATCAACTCAAAGATGCTCATATTGAATCCGGGAAACTGAAAGAGTAAGTTACCAAAGTAGAAAACACCATTAAATCTCGAAACCAAACTATCGCTGGTCATGTTGCTGTCATTGCTGAGCAAGCCGCTAAGCTCACTTGTCTTTAGGAGGAGAATGCACGACTGGTGAAAGAGAAGGAAGAGGCTGTATTCGGCAAACCGGTAGAGGAAATCGAGCATCTAGGCACCAAGTCAGAGCTTACATAGCTGCGATCGAAATACGACAACACAATAAACCAAATGGACGCCAGTGTGCTTCGTCTTTATACTAGTTGGGTGATGAATAAGAGCAGCTTGAAATGGCTTGCTAATAACTATCCCCAGACTCTTGCCATGGTTTGGGAGGAGGTATTGGTTAGGTTTGAGGAGGCCAAGGATATGCTCTCTTAGGAGGAACTGAAGGCTGCTTATCTCAGTCCTGAAGATATAGACTTCTTAGCTACCGACAGAAAGATCCTTAGAAAAGAGAGGGAGAAGGAAGCTACCGATGCTGCAGCCAAAGCTCTTACTAGCCCAAGCTCTTTGGGTCAGCACCAAACACTTATTCATACTTCTTAAGCGTAGGCAGTGACCATCCCTATATCCACGACTATTATATTTAAAGTTCCTCATGCCCTTGCAACTTTGGGAGGCTTAGGTGAGCCACACCCTTTTCTAGCTATAGTACGACCTTTAGAGATGGGGACTGGTAGTGAAGCCTTCGAGATTGAAGTTCATGACCAAACCCATGGCTCAGGTATTTCTCTCGCCTCTCCGGTGCTCCAGACACTTCGATCTACTCTAGAATCCTTTTCTAAATTGTGCACCTCTCTCTCCTAACTTGTGTACCGACCATCTCTTTTTCTTACTCCTCTTCTATTTAGGGTTCGGGACCCATTACTATTATCACTGCTTTCACCGCCGTCTCTGCGGTGGCTTTAAGAATAGTTCTTGTCTCAAGCTCTAGGCCTGGGCACTATTCTGAACAGATAAAGGTTCTAGAAAACTTAGAGGATGTTTCAGCTTTTATGGATGAAGAGGTGGTGATTACTGCTACCCCACCTTTGGTCAAGGCTGGGATATCAACAAATTGGCTAAAAAGGATGGATATCAGGATTAGAGATCGATTGGAAATAAGGCTATGATCGATCCGTCAAAATTGGACCAAGCTCCAATCAAGGTGGGATCGATCACGAACGAAAAACAAGGCATGGTGAGGCTAAACTTTGAATTTTAGGTCAATCGAAGTTCATACGCTCAAGTTATGGATGGATCAATATTGGTGAAAAATGGTTTCGTATCGATACTTTTGTGTCTATTATTGTGGCATTTAGTTTGGATCGATCGACATTCGTATTGATATATCTCGTATCGATACAATTCGTATCGATTAGGCGGCTCTAGGATAGGTACAGGTTGATGGATGTGGACTTCGTATCGATACATGCATATCCATTGGATGGACACGAGGCAATGGTTACGGAGGTTTGGAAGCGAATTTCATATCGATCACTTATTGATTGATACAAAGGACACACACGGAGGAAGGATTTTGGATGGATACAAAAAGCATTCAGGAGCCATTTCGTATCGATCGTGTTCGTATCGATCGATACGAAGGAATCGGTCAAGGATAGGAGCGCTTAGCATGGATCATGGCACGGGACTTGGATCGATGCAAAAGAGATGGATACGTAGTTGATGGACATGAGTTAATGGATATGAAATCCATCGATGTGAAGTCTCCAGCCTGCATTTGCAAAGGAAAACTTGGATCTATCATATCTCAAAAATTATACATTGGAATTTCATGAAATTTGGAGAGCAAGGACTTTGCACTATCATCTTTCACCATGATCGATCTCAGCTCGATTGGACCGATTCCTGATCGATATGAAATCGATATGGATCGATCAGTGATTGATCCTAAACCACCACAGATCGATCATGTGGTCCCACCTACGCATGAGAAAGGTATTCCAAGATTCAAGGCAGATATTTCCAGCTCCACACCTATAAATAGCACCTCCATTGCTACTAAAGAGGGAGCTTCTTCTTCATTTTTGTCAAAAATCTACCATTTTGGTTATTATATTCAAAGGATTGTAACTGTAATCACGGTATAAAATAAATAAAAGGATCAATTCAAAGTGGACGTAGGTCGGAGATAGCCGAATCATTATAAATCTTGTGTCTTCTCTTACTTTCTTTCATTTTAATTTTGTTATTTCTTCATTTTTACTCTCTAAATCATCTAGATCTGAGATATGTGACTCGATACTAAGGATTTGTGTGTAAACACTAGTGCTTTCATTACATTCGGGGTTTGTGACCAATTTTGGCGCAAACACTTTGGTGCTTTCACTGAGAAGGCTAACACCTGCTACATCGGATTTGGCATTCAGATTTGGAAAGCTAAAGGATCGGATCTAGGAGAAACCATGGTTAGGCAATTAGCTAGAAGGACATTACCAAAAAGGAGCCATCAAGAAGGAAGTCAAGAGGCTTCCTCCGGAGCTGGAGCAGATCAGGCATCCATCTACATCACAAGGGATGAGATGCAGACTATGATGGATTCCATGCAGGAACGGTTGCTGAGAAGGCAGAAGTACATGATGCAGAACCTTTTCAGAAAATTTGGATAGGCAGGAGCAACAGGAGCTGCCGGAGCATAGATCCATCGAGCTGGTTCGGAGGGACTCAACAGGCAACCAGATAGAGCAGTTCAGCAGGGGCAGCCCCCAATCAGCACACAGCTACCAATCTTGATGGATCTAAACTCAGGGACACACCCCCATGTAATGCTGGACCAATTCATGAAAGAGTGCCAGGAGACGCTGCACAGCCCGGTGCCAACAGGAATATTGGAGTGCATGACGAGGAGTACATACCAGAATTCCATCAAGGACTTGAGGGGCAGTTAGGAAATGGAGACGGGGGGCAACCCTTGGTGGACAACACTGGACTGGCTGAAATTATCAAGCGAACTATGTGCGGAGGTCTAACGAACAGAGATCTAGAAGGAGTAAACAGGAGTCCATTCACACGTAACATCAGGATGGTTAGGAATCCACCAGAGTTCAAGCTGCCAACTCCAGAAGTATACAATGGTAGGACGGATCCTACCGATCATTTGATGAGGTGCACAAGACACATGGAAGTGCTGGGGTCATACGGGGAGGTTATGGCCCAATGTTTCCCTCTGTACTTGACGATATAGGTGCTATGTGGTTCAGGAAGTTGGAAACTGGATCTATTAGGACATGGACAGAATTGGTGGACAAGTTGTTAAAGAGTTTCTGGTTCATATCAAAAGGCCGAAGAATATGATGACACTGACGTCGGTGAAACAGAGGACAAGAGAGTCGCTCAGGACTTTCTTAACCCGGTTTAATGCGGCAGTTGCTTCGGTGGATCGGCCGAATCCTTCAATGGTTCTAATGGTGGCAGTGTCGGGAGCCAGGGACAATTCGGATTTCAAAATATCGTTGGTACGGGATCCACCAATGGATCTTGAGGAATTCTTTCATGAGGCCGAGAGACTTCTTCGAAAAGAGGATGCAAGTTTGGATATGAAACTAAAGGAAGTAAACATGGTCAAGGATAGAGGACCATCCGGTGAAAGCTCGGGTAAGGATAAGGGTAAAGGAAAGAGGAAGTCGGATGACGATTCTGGCAGAGCAAGGAAGGCTGGATAGAACCCAAATTCTCCACTTACACAGGACTGAATGAGACATTGGAACGGATATACATGGAAACTCGAGATCACCTTCCTTACTGAATGCCAGCAAGGAGGAAACCCTCGGAACGCAAGAGGGCATCGGGAAGGCACTGTCTCTTTCATGACCTGGACGGGCATGATACTAATAGCTACAGGCATCTAAAGGATATAATCGAGGAGCACGTAAGGAGTGGTCGGTTGCGGTAATATGTCGGACTCGGAATGCAGCTGTGGAATAGGAGCAACCACCGTCTACCTCAAACAATGACGGCACGAGGCCCAGGAATGATGGTCGGTTGGTCGTCGACTGATCAGGATGGTATGGAACAAGTAACAAACTCTGGGCAGACGGCTAAGTCACTTACTCATGTACGGGGACGGAGATAGCTCCTAAGCATGCTCTGAGATGATGATAAACCATGATTCTCTAGTTTGTGAAATCTGCTTTTTCTTTTTGGTTTGGACATTTGCTTTTTTTGGTTTGGTTTTGGAGTTCGGTTTGGATATTGGTTTTGTTGATTTTCTGGTTTAGATTTTGGTTTGGATCTTGGTTTGGATTTTTGATATGGATTTATGGTTTTTTGATTTGATCTGGATTTCAGATTGGATTTTGATTGGATTTTCATCTGGTTTTTGGTAAAATGGTCTTCGGGTATGGATTATGCATAGCAAGGGGTAAGTCGCTTCGCCCAAATGTGGCGAATCGGCTTATTCAGATCGTTGAGTATGGACTATGCTCGGCAAGGGTCCAAAGAGACTAGGATTCGGCTTAGGACTTAAGCCGTGGCATTACTCAGCGTTTAGGGACACTGGACCAGGATCACCGTCGATCTAGGACTTATGCCAAGGCATTGCTTAATACAGGTCGTCAAATGTGGATTACGCCTGGCAAGAACCCAAAGAGGTTATGGATTCGGAAATTTGCTATGAACAGCTAAGGATTTGGGCATGAACCCGGAGTGGTCCCGTATTTGGGCCCGGAGCGGTCCAGGATTTGGATATCGACCCGAAGAGGTCATGGATTTGGTTATTGGTTATTGGATATGGATGGATTAGAACTTAGCTGTCGGGTTCGAATGGATATGGGATTGGCTAAGGATTTGGTTTCTAGATTCGAAATCGCATATCGACTCAAAGCAGTCGCGGATTTGGATAAGGATAAGTCTATGACACTTAGATAGAATGGCTTGGTAATGGATTGGACTATGGATCGGATGATATGGCTATGGAAGGAATATGGGCTTTGGATGTTGGATTTAAAGCTATTCAAAACACGCCTTCCTACTGTAAGGCATGTTTTGGGGGTCAAATGTTACCCCGCCTTTTGGTCAAGGCTGGGATATGAACAAATTGGCTAAAAGGGATGGATATCAGGATTAGAGATTGATTGGAAACAAGGCTATGATCGATATCGTCAAAATTGGACCAAGCTCCAATCAAGGTGGGATCGATCAAGAATGATAAACAAGGCACAGTGAGGCTACACTCAGGTCAATCAAAGTTCATCAAGTTATGGATGGATCAATATTGGTGAAAAATGGTTTCGTATCGATAATTTCGTATCGATCATCGTGGCGTTTAGTTTGGATCAATCGACATTCATATCGATACATCTTGTATCGATACAATTCGTATCGATTTGGCGGCTCTAGGATGGGTACAGGTTGATGGATGTGGACTTCGTGTCGATACATGCGTATCGTTTGGATGGATATGATGCAATGGTTACGGAGGTTTGGAAGCGTATTTCGTATAGATCACTTATTGATCGATACGAAGGACACACACAGAGGAAGGATGCTTGATGGATACGAAAAGCATTCAGGAAACATTTCATATTGATCGCGTTCGTGTCGATCGATACGAAGGAACCGATCAAGGACAAGAGCGCTTAGTATGGATCATGGCACAGGACTCGGATCGATGCAAAAGAGATGGATACGTAGTTGATGGATCTGTAATAGATGGACACGAGCTGATGGATATGAATCCATCGATACGAAGACTCCAGCCTGCATTTGCAAAGAACTTGGATCAATCATATCTCAAAAACTATACATTGGAATTTCATGAAATTTGGAGAGCAAGGACTTTGCACTATCATCTTTCACCATGATCGATCTCAGCTCGATTGGAGTGATTCGTGATCGATACGAAATCGATATGGATCGATCCTAAACCACCCCATATCGATCATGTGGGCCCACCTACGCATGAGAAAGGGTATTCCAAGATTCAAGGCAGATATTTCCAGCTCCACACCTATAAATAGCACCTCCATTGTTACTAAAGAGGGAGCTTCTTCTCCTTTTTTGGCAAAACTCTGCCATTTTGGTTATTGATATTCAAAGGATTGTAACTATAATCACAGTATAAAAGGAATAAAAGGATCAATTCAAAGTGGACGTAGGCCGAAGATAGCCGAATCATTATAAATCTTGTGTCTTCTCTTACTTTCTTTCATTTTAATTTTGTTATTTCTTCATTTTTACTCTCTACATCATCTGGATCTGATATTTGTGACCGAATACTAAGGATTTGTGTGTAAACACTGGTGCTTTCATTACATTCGAGGTTTGTGACCAATTTTGGTGCAAACAATTACCAACGAGTCGGGGCTGACAGACAAAACAAACATAGTAGATAGACTAGATGAGGAAAAGAAGGGGCTGCAGATGTAGAAGGAAAAGGTAGAGCGAAAGCATAGGACTCCTACTACCATTACGTTGAAGGTTTCGAAGGAGGGGAGTTTAGCTACCGAAGGGTCAAAGGGGTCCGGATCCCCTGTGGGAGGAGAGACTGACAAGGAAGCAGGAAAGTGCCCACTTCGCCCAGGCAAGAGCAACGAAGGATATGGTAAAGGAGGGAAGAAGTAATGGGCTTGAGCATTAGTGGAGCCGGGTTTTTGTGGTCTTTATTGGCTTGTTTTTCTTGCTTTTTGAGTCTTATGCAAGTACAGAGTCTGTACTTAGTGTCTTTTCTTTCCTTTTGTTGTAGCGTCAGTTATGTCTATACTTGTCGCTTTTTGACGTCCAAACTGGCCAATATTGTGCAAGTACAGCCCCCGCTATTTGGTGTTGTACATAAAATGAAATAAGTAATGAAAAGATTAGCATTGCTACTGTAATCTTTTCTGTGTTCTTTTATATACTCTATGTACTATTGTATAGAACTGTACGAGTACATAATACGATTGCTTTTCTCACAATTTCCATATTATATATTGTTGTATTGTGTGATATATGATGTGTTTATTTACCTCAATTCTATGGAGTAAATAGTGTAACTTGCAGTTATTTAGTTTACTACTTTACTTAGTTCTATTGCAGCTATCAGAATTTTTGTTTGGTGTAACAGAACCATGAAGTGATTTTTGTTCTGACCAAGTGTTAGCACGTTGTGTGCCCTTAGTCCATGTGGCTGGTTACTCCAAACACTTAATATGAGGTCGGGTGCTCTGGGCGACTCTCTGGTTGCCCCGATCAAAGTTGTATTGTAGCCCCTATCTTCGGGAACTTGTAATTTGGATGCTTGATTTTGAGCACTCTGTACTCTGATTGAGAATGGTTCTCTCCAAGCTCGGTACTGAGGTTCTATCCGTGCATCAGTCTCTATTTCTAGAGACTAATGGATAGCTCAGTCCTTTTGATTCTCTTTTGATTTCGCCTATCTCTAAGTGACGTCGAGTTTTGGGAGGTAGGGATTGATTTCTACCAATCTCGCAACTGATGAATTTCCCAATGCTACCAGAGCAGTGTCGGTATTTAGGTCATTTTGATAGATTGATGATGTTACCGAGGTAACATCGATGATTCAGAGCGTATTTGAATGATGTTCTATTGGTTCAAAAGGTAATAGAATGGATGCTTACTTGACGTGGTTCCATCGGTCCAAGGAGCGAAGAAATGGAGTGCACTTGAATGCGGTTCCATTGGTTCAAGTAGTAAAAGAATATATGCTTATTTGGATGTAGTTCTATTGGTCCAAGAAGAGAAGAAATAGAGTGCACTTGAACACGGCTCCAACGGTTCAAGTGGCAATAGAATGGATGTTTACTTGGACGCAATTCCATCGGTCCAAGAAGCAAAGAAATGGAATGCACTTAAACATAGTTCCATCGGTTCATGTGGCAAAATAATGGATGTGCATGAAGGTTGGCACATCCTGATGTTGTCGGAGCACCACCGGTTCTCAGAAGGCTGGGGTCGAATTTCCCCATCGAACCGACGGTTTGAGTCGATTTGATATTGTCGACTCAGCGAGTTGCATACATGAACACGGTTCCATTTGTTCAAGAAGAAAAATTACTTTACTAGTAAAATAAAGAGAAAGCCAAGTCCTTCCTATTTACAATGCCTCCAGCATCCCTGGGTGGCTTATTTGCGGAAATAGGGAATACATAGATAAGTACTAAATAAAATAGTGCCGCAGCAAGTCACCATTTCCAGCACGGGGAATCGAAATTCCATCATCCGTTGTGAGCTTGAATGTTCCATCTCCAAGTTTCTGGCTGATAACGTAGGGTCTTTCCTAGTTTGGGTTAAGTGCTCCCGCACCTTGGAAGATCCATTTCAGGACTAGATCTCCCACTTCGAAGGTATGGTTGTGAACTTTGGCGTTGAAGTGTGTCGCTACCCTCTTCTGGTGAGTAGCGGTCCTTAGTTCTGCTTCTTCCCGCTTCTCATCGACATGGTCAAGTGACTCGAGCAGATGCTGCTCGTTTTTACTTTGGCTGAAATTATGTCTCCAATGAGAGGGGACTTCCAATTCCGCTGGGGTCATTGCTTCTGAACCATATGCCAAGGCAAACGGTGAGTGACCGGCCATAGATTTGTGTTGTTCTATAATCCCATAGTGCAAGTGGAAGTTCATCTACTCAGTTTCCTTTAGCATTCATCAATCACGTCTTGATGATGGACTTGATGATTTTGTTCGCTGCCTTCACTTACCTATTTGCCGGGAGGTGCGCTACCATGGAAAAACTCTTCTTGATTCGATAACACTTGAAGAAGTCTTTGAATTCAACACTCTCGATTTGAGTTCTCTTGTCCGTGATGATTTTCTGTGGTACTCCAAACCTGTAAATAATGTTTTTTTTGCTACAAAGTTAATCACTTTTTTAGTGGTAATGAGAGAAAATGGTTCTGCTTCAACCAACTTGGTAAAGTAATCAACTACAATGATAGCATATTTGGCCCCTCCTTTGGCTATCAGTAATTCACCGATTAGATCGATTCCTCCAATTGCAACGGCCAATAGCTAACCATTTGCGTAAATACCAAGGATAGCATTCTTGGGATCTTTGAAAATGTCTCGCACCGATCATAGCACTTTGTGTAATCTGCTATGTCTCGATTGATTATGGGTTAGAAATGTCCGTAACGTAAAACCTTCTTTGCCAGTGTCTGCCCCCCGGTGTGGTTGCCGCAACTGCCTTCATGGACTTCCATCAGAATCTTCTTGGCTTTGTCTTTGGTTACACATCTTAGTAGGGGTGGAGAATCCTCTCCTGTATTGCAGTCAATCTTGTAGCATGAGCCACGGTGTCTTTCGAAGGAGCTTCTTCTGTTTATTCTGTTTTTATGGGGAGTATTCCTTTGAGCAAATAATCCTTGATTGGCGTCATCCATGATTATTTCTCTTTTGTGGTCTTTGAACTCCAATTTACATCCATCTAATCTATACTTGGAGCTGTTAATACTTTAACTGGAACCAATCCCATTGATTGTGCCTCTCTGGAGCTGGCCAGTTTAGCTAATAATCGGCCTTCACATTCTATTCCCTAGGAATATGGGTTATTGTGTAATGTTCAATGTCATTGAGAAGTTATGATGCTTTTGATAAGTAAGAAGCGAGATTTCCCCCTTTAGCTTGATATTCCCTCTTTAACTGACAAATGACTAATTGAGAGTCGTTGTAGATTTGCACAGCTTTTATTCCCAGTTCCTTCATAATCTTCAATCCCACTATCAATGCCTCATATTCTACCACATTGTTAGTAACAGGGAACTTCAGTCTTAAGGCATAACAGATTGATCATCCTTCGAGAGTCTTAAGCATAACTCCCGCTCCCGACAGAATTCATTTGATGCACCATCGACAAATAGCCTCCATTCCACTTCCTCTATCTCCTGCACCTCTCCATCTCGAATGGTGAATTACACAGTAAAATTAACAAATGCATGTCTATTAATTGCCCTTCAAGGGGTGATAAGTCACGTCATACTGGCTTAATTTAATATTTCACTTTAGCAGTCACCCTGGAGTCTCAGGTCGATATGGTATTTGTTTCAAAGGTTGATTTGTTAACACTTAAAGTGGATGAGCTTGAAAGTATGATCGCAACTTCCTTGATAAGCAAAATACTAATTTTTCCAACTTCAAATAGTTCCGTTCAGCACTAATAAATCATTTACTGATGTAGTAGATGCAGACGGGCCATTGAATTCTGGCTTCCTCTCGCTCAAGCGCTGCACTTAGAGCATGATAGGACACTGCCAAGTAGATGAACAAGTCTTCCCCATCCACCGGTTTAGCAAAACCAGTGGGGTTCCATATGTTGCAATATTTCCTTAAAAGCGGTTTAGTAGCCTGATTCCATTCAAAGTTTTTTTACCCTTCTTCAATGCGTCAAAGAACGATATACATTTGTTTGTTGCTTTGGAAATGAATCGGCTTAATGCTGCAACCTTTCCATTAAGAATCCATAACTTTTTTGTTGTTGTAGGGGCTGTGACATTATGTAAGGTAGTAATTTGCTTGGGTTTATCTTCAATGCCCCTAGCATTTACGATAAAATGTAGGAATTTCCCAAAAGCCACACCGAAAGAGCATTTCTGCGGGTTAAGCTTCATTCCATAATTTCAAAGAATCTCAAACATTTCCAAGAGGTTATCCAAATGATTTCCAAACATACATGATTTGACTAGCATGTCATCTATGTAGACTTCCATTGTTCGTCCAATCTGACCCTTGAACATTATGTTCAACAACTGTTGGTAATTTACCCCGGCATTCTTCAAGCAGAATAACATTAGTCAGTAATATTACAATCTAAGGTCGGTAATGAAACTAGTGTTCTTCTGATCGGTTTTGTGCATTATATTCAGGTTATATTCTGAGCAAGCATCCATGAAAAAGAGTAGTTCATGCCCTACAGTTCCATCCATGAGCTGGTGAATTCTAGGTAATGGGAAGCTGTCCTTTGGGAAAGCTTTGTTCAAGTCCGAGTAGTCAACACAAGTCCGCCACTTCCATTCGATTTCTTGACTAGTACAAGGTTCGATACCCATTCAAGATATGTTGTGTCACGGTAAAGTTGTTGGCCAATAGCTTATCCACTTCCTCCTTCAGTGATGCGGATCACTCCGAACCTAGATTGCGTCTCTTCTACCTCACTAGAGTGAACTTGGGATTAATATTGTGTGTGTGACATGCTATTTCCAACAATATCTCGCATATATCGGAATGTGTCGAAGCGAACATGTTCAGGTTGGCACAAAGAAATTTGAGCAATTCTTGTTGCATTTTGATCCCATGTTGTGACCCTATTTTTAAGACTCGAGTTGGATCATCCATATCAATAGGGACTGACACCCTGCCGCTGCCGTCTGTTCCTCCTCTAAACTCTTCTTCCCATGGTCCAAAGCCTTGTTGAAATTGCTATTGTCCCCGAGCTAGGAGAGGTTCTATATTTCTATGCTGACGGTTCACGAATGTGGAGAGACTTCCCGACATTCTTTTTCTTTTCCTTTCGTTTCGATTCGCTTAACTTAGTGACATAACATTCTCTAGCGACGCACTGATCTCCCTTTATAACTCCACAACCATTTTCTATCGAGAAGTTCATGGTAAGGCACCACAGAGCCAAAGAAATCCTAAAATCAGCAAGGGTTGGTCGACCTAAGAAAGCTTTGTAAGCTGACATTTCGTCCATGATCACGAAAGTTTGGATAAGGACTACCCTTCATTCTCCTTCTCCGAGCTCCACAGGCAAGTCCATCCTCCCAACTGGCTGTCTTGGTTCTCCCATAAAGCCCTGGATTTTCATTCGAGAAGAAGATACTTCCTTTATACTTATATTCATCTAATCAAATGCATGTCAAAACAAGATGTTAACTAAACTTCCACTATCCATCAGGACTCGGCGTACAACTTCTGGTCCAATTCCAACTGTCACTACCATCGGGTCGAGAGTTAGCGCTTCTACTCCTTCAGTGTCTCGGTTTCGAAACACAGTATCATCATTGACTATTCTTTGCTGCTTAGTTGGGGCACCTTCCTCAATCACAAAATAAGTTTCTTTCAAAGTGTGCTTTAGTTAACGCATGTATCGCTTCATCTCCCTCTGGCTCTTCTGTGCTTGGTGAGGCCCTCGAGAAATAGCACTGATAACTAGTCTCTTCCTTCCATTTGGATCCTTATCCACTGGGTCCAAATTGGTTCCCTTGAGTACTTGGAACTTGGGATCCAGTAGGCTGGTCAGAGTTTTGCAATTTCTTCACATATTGCTAGAGCCTGTTATTCCTAATCAATTCCTCAATCAAATCTTTTAGATGTCGGCACTTGTTCATGTTGTGCCCATGAGTCTTGTAGAAGCGGCAGAACTTCCCTGATTGCTTCCGTCGTTTAGATTCTTCCTTCCTAGGAGGCTTACTGTATCGCTCAGTTCCCTGAGTTGCAAGGTGGATGTTCTCAAGGATGTCATTCAATAGCGTATACTCCTCAGGTCTTAGGTTCTTGATCTGCTTTCCATTCCCATCACATCTACTAGTGTTCTGGTTTTTCCTTTTCTGATTTCCTCTTTCCTTGCATTTCCTGTCATGGCTCCAAAATTATTTCCATCCTGGTTGACCGCTACATTGCTCTGAACTATCTCCGTTGTTTGCACACTGGCGGTCTTTCCCTCCAATGCGTCTGCCTTTTCCAATCTCAAATACTGACTCGATTTTCGGTTGAACTCCTTCATGGTGGTTGGTTGTTTCATCTTAATCCATCTTCCAAAGTCTGTGTCTGAATGGATAGCTCAGACTAAAGCCATGAATACCATATTTTCGTTAGGATCGCTCACTTCAGTAATCGCAGTATTAAAATGGTTCATAAAGGTTTTTATTGACTCATTTGGTCCCTGGAAAAGGCCAAATAGAGACATCACATCTTTTGGCCATGCTGTGTGAACCCTGAACTGTTCCAAGAATTTCCTCCCCAACTCGTAAAATGTAGAACCGGATTTTTGTGGGAGTCTGGTAATCCATGGAGAAGCAACACCTTCCAGGAAGACTGGGAAACATCTGCAGCGGACAGTGTCCATTGCCCTAGCTCCGTCCATGTGCCAATTGTACTTGTAAAAGTGTTGTTTGGATCCGTCGTCCCATTATAAGATGGCATAGTGGGCATTGTAAACTTCTGAGGATACTCTTCCCTTAAAATGTTTTCTGTAAACGGAGTTCAACTTGGTGTAAAACCCCAATCATCATCCTTCCTGGCCTTACTTTCTTCCATCAAGCATTTAACCATGTCCACAATGAATGCCTCACTAGTCTAGTAGTCCGCAGGTCGACTATTAGATGATACGCTAAGTGTTTCACTCTGCAAATGGCCTTGGTTTGCCAACTAAAGTCTAGGTTCACCATTCTCTGGGAGAACCACTCCTGTAGGATTCCGTTGACGCGTGGCTGGCTTTATAGCGGGAGTTTGAACTTTCTTTCCGGCATTTTACCTACCTATGTCAGTATTCAATTCCAGTCCTTTAGCATCAAGTTGCATGTCATCTCCAAAATCAGAGAGAATCATTGCAATATTCCCTTGTGAAGCCTTCGCTCCAAGGTTAGAGTTTGCGGTAGGTTGTCCTCTGGCAGGAGAGGGGTATTTCCATTATCATCAATAACAACTCCAGTTGCTCCACCAACTATCTCCTTTTTCTTTTGCTTGCCATCCCTCTTATTCAAGCCTAAGACGGAGGAATTCTCTTGTTCCATACCCTCTGCAGTTTCCGGCCTAGTCCTTAGGGTAGTTGCCGGTTGTAGCACTAGGAAAGCATCAATCTTGTGCCTAAGAGCCTTTTTTACTATCAGCCATCTCCCGGTTAAGTCGATTAACCATCTACCTAAGCTCTCCTCTGGTTATAACCTCCTATTAAGCGGAAGTGCATGGTGCTAGGTTTCCAGCATTAATCTATGTTCAATGAATGTTAGCGTTGTTCACTTCCATTTGCTGGAGATTGGTTTCGTCAACACCAAGTGTTGTCCCAATAGATCTTCCAGATGTTTTCTTCCTCTTAGGAGCCATTAGAATAGCAAATTTGTAATCTCCTTCAACTAAACTTTCCTAACTATCCTCTAGATCTATCAAATCCAAAGTATATAGCTAGATTCGAGCCTGGGTTCTTTTTTCTCAGTGAAAGCGCCAAAATGTTATCCTAAAAAATGGATCAACACCACTGGAGGGTGATATGAAAGCACCAACCCTATTAGAATAGAGCAAATATAATAGAAATCAAAGAAAAGTAAATGAGAAATAGGGAATTTTATAGTGGTTCGGCTGTTAACTAAGCCTACGTCCACTTTATAACTTTTCATATTGATTTAATCTTGATAGAGTATGATTACAAAGTGATTGAAAAAGAGTTAGTCACAAGTACAAGTGTTAGATAGATTCTAAGTCCTAGAATTGCCTAAAGGAGCTGCCTTGGTGACTATGGAGTACAAAAGGAGTTGAAAAAATGATAGGGCTACCACGTAGTAATGGCAGAAACCAGATCCTTTCTTAGTTTCTCTTTGGTTTGTATTTATAGTGGTAGTAGTCATATTGGATCAGAAGCCTGCTACCATTGAAGTCCAGGAACCAGTCCAAGTCAACACAAGAAATAACATGACCCCCTGAGTTAAGGGCTAAATTCGGTGTCGAATTAAGCCATTAGATTTGGTACTGAATCTAATCCTTAGCCATAGGATGGCCAAGTCCATTTGAGTTGAGCTTAATACTTCTTCTAGATGTCATCCATGTAATTTGATAGATTATTGATGAGTACTGAACTTCCTTCTTTCCTAACTTGGACTATTCTGCAGTTTGGACCGTCACATTTTCATTCTTGAGGATAGACACTTTGGAAATCTATGAAACTTTACCAATATACATAGGAAGACTAGTGGATTACTTATGCAAAGTGTGAATGTGCCAAGACTTAGCACCTATATTCGATATCGAATTAAGGATGTTAATTCGGGCTGAATATAGCACTTAGCATATTTTGGATCCATGCTTTTTCATGCCTTTCAATTTGTCCTTATGAGTATCTTTGCCAATCGTATCAGCGTTCTAAGCCCTATTGACAACCTAGTTAACAATTACTTTATATGTGTGTGTGTGTATCAGCAATTGTAAGTATAGGATGTTATAACTGTCGAGGCTGATGATAGTACTTTTGTTAGTAACTCTGAAATGCTATGTATATTAAAGTAGCCCTGTGTACTTTAGTTAGCAACTATGAAAAAAGATTCGTCCTTTACACACCATTTCTCAATTAAATCTCTTAATCAGGTCTAGATAAGAATAGTAAGAAGTGGAATAGAAGGTAGAATATAAAAACTTCAAAATCTACAAAACTCCATTATTTTAGCACAAAACAATTAAGATTACAATCCTAAGAATTGACATTTCACTTTGGGGAAATTTTGAGGATTTTTAGTCTGATGTTTTCATAATCTAAAACTCCCCAAGGCATATATCAAATCCAAACTATACTATTTAACTACTAAAATATGAAAACTAAGATTTTCACTCATAGTTGGTCCTTAGCATTTCTTCTCTTTGGATTTGCAACGCCCACTAAAATCTCCTTCGGTTCACTTCTTTTTTATATACACAACAAAGGATTTTTTCCGTGTATGTTAGAATCAGAAAGGTTAGAGAAGAAGAGGTTTAGAAATTAAATAATAAACAAAGATAGGTATATCGGATTTCTTACCTGAAACCCTAATGAAGTTTTCTAAATCTAAGAAGAGATGAATTGACAGAACTTTGCCGATGTTCCTAAAATATTTGCGAATGAATGTGGAGAGGGTAGGGTTCTATTTATTGAGGTTAAAACGTACCAAAACCGTAGGATGAAACTAGGTCAAAAATGGATAAAACTGGATCGTTTAGAAGCACAAATCTTAGCTGCCACTGTAAAGTAATGGTCGACCGCTTATACTCGACCAATCAACTGCTAAGAGTCAATCGGTTGGGTCTTACTGGTCGACCGCTCCCCTTATTTCGGAAGCATTTGATATTTTTGTGGTCCGATTATTTTATTCCCTAGTTAACTTTTAATGTTAATTGTTAACTTTAACGTTTACTTAACCCCCAAGTCTAATCGCAGTTAATTTTTGAAATTCAAACTTTAAATTTAATTGCTCATTTGAATTTGAATTCGAATTAAACTAATTTAAATCTAAAACTTCAAATGCCCATAACTTCTTCGTTCAAGCTCTATTTTCAGAATATTATTTATGGAAACAGATCAATGGTTCGCCACGAACGCAATGGAATAACTTTCGTGGTCAAATTCCAAATTTTGTAAAATTTCCATTTTTATCCCTACCTAATTAATTGAATTTCTCTTGATTTACTTATTTAATTAAGGTTGATTCTTCGGGGGGTTACACTCAAGTACCAAGGTTGCAATAGATGCACCAGGCCATCGCCCCACTCTTTTTCATGCATATGCATACCAAAATCCATAAATATCGATCTAGATCGAGGAATGATGCTCCTAATGGTAGCGAACCACATAGTTCTGGTGCATCTCCCTTGATTTTAGTCATTACCAGGTTGTGAGGCTTATAAGGCCTCGTTTACCGTTTTCCTCTCTTAGCCAACCCCAGTTGGAATTCTAACACTGTCCTTCAAGCAATAATGCCATGCCGGTATTCATCCATACAAGTTGTTCAGGATATGAACAAACCAAAGGCACCACTTCTACTACATCCTCGGGATTAGTAACAAGCAGCCCTAGCAATTCAAAGAACTCTAACTTCGATTACATCATCTTCAAGATGCCTTCAATTCGAATGCTTATGCCGGTTCGAAGCGTTTTTGGATAATATATCTGATCCGAGTCTCTCTGATCCAAAAATGATAGTTTTAAAACTAGCCAAGTTTTGATAATCGGTTAATTAATTATCAAATAAACAAACAATCCAACCATATATTCGATTCTATATGAAAACAAACCATGGTTAAGTACATAAGCAACCACTAAGCCACTTTAACTAATCCTTTCATTAATTAAAAATCTCTTTGTAAAATCTTGTATTGAAATACTTGTACAAAGATGTATTCACAAACCCTCTATACTTGAAAAATATTGATATACCAATCTCAACTGTATAAGTATATTCCTAAACCATTTCACTTTCAACACTTAGAAAACTTTTCCCTATACTTATCTCAACAGTATAAGTATATTCACAAATCTAAAGAAAGATTCGGTTTCAAAACCATACTTAATTTGGTTAAAACAAATGTCATTTAAAATATAAGTAACAATAAAACCCAAACCACTTTGGTGTAAGTAAATAGATCGTACAAAAATTAGACCAAATATACTTAACACCACTTTCTGATTTCAAGCAGTACTATCACTCGATTAATAATGAAATCAGACAAGTTAAACAAATATCCTTGCCTCAACACACATTCTTAATTCTCAAGATAATGACAAGTTTCCATACCTCAGAATTTGGTGTTAAGTACGAAAAGAATACTTTCTATACCACGGTAATTTAAATTGATCATTTATGGAAATCAAATCTCATTTCTTTTGTAGAACTCCGTTTTATAAATCCCTTTTGTATTTACAAAACTCCTTTTATAAATCTCTAAATATAATTATAAAACTCCTTCTATAACTTTCCAAATATACATATAAAACACCTTCTATAAATCTCCAAATATAATTATAAAACCTCTTTTATAAGTTTCCAAATATAATTATAAAACTTCTTTTATAAATCTTCAAATATAAGTATAAAACTCCTTTTATATATCTCTAAAATTATTTATAAAACTCCTTTTATATATCTCCAAAATTATTTATAATACTCATTTCATATATCTCCAAAATTATTTATAAAACACCTTTTATATTTCCAAAATTATTTATAAATTTCCTTTTATAAAATAACATTTATAAAGATAGTATTTTATTTATAAAAATTTAAAAATTTATCCTTTATGTATAAAACACCATTTAAAGATCCATCCTTTTATTCATAAAACACCATTCAAAAATCTATCCTTTTATACAACATTTTATATAAAACATTTCACAAATATTTTTTCCAAAATATTTCTATCTTCTTTTAAAAATGGAATCACTTTATTATAAAAGATAAATTCTTCTTTTATTTTCCTGTAAAATAAACATATGTTATTATATTAACTTTTCTATAAAATTAATACTTCCCAAATACTTTTGAAACATTTCCAAAACGGTAAGAGTAAATTAGAGAAGTTCAAAAACCATTTTTAAAAAATGCCATAGAAAATTCCAAAATCATATTTAAAATCATTCTCCGAATAAAAACCATTTTTCAAATCAAATAGCAATTAATATCAAAATACTATAATGAGGCAACTAGCTACGATAGCACTTAACCAATGCCACTACTACCTTTTTCACTAAAAAGGTTCAACTTCTAACATATATCAATGTCATATCCAATATGGCAAACTACCAAAATTTTAACATTTAACAATTTAAACAACAGATATATAAATGGAATCAAAATCAACTGGTTTATAACTAAAATTTAAAAACATAACAGCAAGAAATCTGGATTTCTCTACAAAATTTCTTGTATTTTATTTTAAATGTCATTCACTTTTCAAAGAAGAAATTCAACCAGACCAATAAATCATTCAAACACAAAAACAGTAATTTATAACTACTATATCACATATAGTATCCGATCAGAGGTGAGTTAACTCACCAAAATTCTAGTTGAAACTTAAGCGTTCCGATTTGATCTAAAATCGAATGACGTTCAATTTTAGCTCAAAATTCTACCCACTCCAAAATTGATGAAATCGGCTCAGACGCGTTGATACATTTCTACAAGCATAACACAAAAGACCGCGTCTTGATTGGACCTCGTATGAGAGAGATTTTCTATTTATAAGATTTTGGATTTAAATAATATAATTAACTTACTTAATCACTTTCTTAGTTACATTACCCTCACTAATCCCCTTTTTCCCCAATCATTACTCCTTGTACATGACACAGCAAACCCACCTCACCAAATGCATGCACGCACAACAATTCTCCCTTCATAAGCGACGAAATCAGCCACCATTTCTGCCGACAAGCCCCTCTACTCAAAAGCTCTGCATCCATCCCCATCTTTTTTTTTTTGAGATCATGGGGAACCTTAAGATCATGGTATTCATTGATACTCACTTAAGTAAACCCCACGCCGTGTGTCTACCCCGCTTTTATTTAGTCGTCGCACACGGATGCTTAACGTTGAAACTCCCACTGATGGTTTGGCGCTGGGATTCGAACCTGCCCGGACACAGTCCTTTGGTTCCCATCTCCCAGCTCCCAAACCAACCGAGCTACGAACGGCAACCGCAACCTGTAGTGTTTCCCACACGACCATGAAAATGTCGCTCCTCCCAAACAATGACCGAACCTATAACAACCCAGAATTTTGATCAATGAATTTAATATTTAATAAATTTGAATATTTGGTTTTAAAAGCTTTAAAACTTGAATTAAATTATAGTAATTATTTAAAATCTTTGAATTGTGAATTAATATTAAAATAGTGTTTAAATAACGAGATTATAATTAAATGTTAATTTAATTAGTTAAAAGGACTTATTTAACTCCTTTAAATTTAATAAATAAAAACGGTGAATTCAGTTTGTAAATTTATTTGCAATAATAAATGGTTCAGATGAATAATCAGAAAATTTATTTTTATTTTTACGACTCGATTTTGGTTGACGTGTTTTTAATTTATTTTATTTTTTCATAATTTTTAATTTGGAAAATATTTAAATTGTCTTTTGACGATTTTTCGGTTAACGGGAGTGTTTTTGTGGTTTTACAGAAATTAATAACCAGTGTATATTATTGTTGTTTTCGGACCATGTCGCTATTCTAAGCATTACTATATTTTTGTTTTATCATTCGAGATTCATACACGAATGAATTTATATGCGAAGAGATGCCAGAAAAATTGAAATATAAACTTCACTCAAAACAATTAGTACAAGCAGCATCCTCTTCTATTTTTTCTACCCTCTCTCGTCCTTCATTTCACTGATACATTCGTTTTGTCCCCATTTGTTCAAAATAAAAAACAAGAGAAAGTTGAAAACTTTAAAAATCGATTTCTCAAAATATACTAAACAATAAATCCTAAAACAAATATCTTTGAACTCAGGTGGTTATTTTCTTCAACCCCATATGTGTTAGAGAGGGTGCGATTGTGTTTTAGAGGATCGACATTTCCATGTGAAATTAGGGCTTCGATTTTCTTTTGATTGGACGTGTATTGGGAGAAGGCGGTTGTGGATTCGAGGTCATGGTGGCAAGAGGATCGGGGGGCCAGAAGATGGTAAGGCTTGATGATGGTTTGGGGGGCGTGACCTATAGTGGACGAAGCAATTTTGGTAGTGTCGTTTTTTAAGGAAGGAATGAGAGGCACTTGATGGGGTAGGATGCGAAGAGGAGGAGAAGAGGGGCTTGGTGGTGATGTCAATTCGTCATTTAGATGGTTGATGTAGAGGGAAGAATGCACGGCGTGCACTATCATGGCATGCAGGCTATTTGCTTTGGAAAAGTTAGAATTGGGGAAGGAAGAAGATGGATTTAAAAATGGTAAATTAATTGTATGTAACGACCCGTATTTTTACGGATCGAAAGATCGTAAAACTGTTATTTTTAGGTCGTTAGTGTTGATATGTTGTCCAGAGTTTAAGTTGACCAAATCTTAAGTCGTCCAGAGTTAGGTCGTGAAGTAGCTTAGGTCGTGTAGAAGTCTGGGTCGGTTGAGCGACTTAGTGAAGAGGAGCGACCTAAGGATTGGAGCGACCTAAGGATTGGAACGACCTAAGGAGTTAGGTCGTGTGATAGTTAGGATGTGTTATAGTTTAGGTCGGTCGAGCAACCTAAGGAAGTTGGTAGCATTAGTAAGCGACTTAAGGGGGATAGCGACTTAACAAGATAAGCGGCATAGGAGTTAGCGGCATAAGCAGGTTAGCGACCTAAGGGAGGTAGGTCGTTCGAGCGACTTAAGGATTTCAGTTGTTGTAGTTTAGGTCGTAAGCGACCTATGTTGCCCTGTAATGAAGTTAGGTCGTATACGACCTAAGGAAGATTTTGTGTATAGTTGGGTCGTGAGCGACCTATGATTTAGTTAGGTCGTGAGCGACCTATATCAGGTTGATATATGCTGGTTAGGTCGCGTAAAGGCTAAGTTGTTAGGTCGCGTGAAGGTGTAAGTGTTAGGTCGGTACTCCTGTTAAGTCGTTAGGTCGGCATCTTGGTTAGGTCGTGCATTTTCGTTGTCGTTAGGTCGCGTGTGTGTTAGGTCGTGACTTATGCTAAGTCACTAAGCCGCGTGAGTGTTAGGTCGTAGGTCGGGGGTAGTTAGGTCGTTAGGTCGGCGACGACCTAAGGGGCGGACGACCTAAGGATTCCAGCCTATAAATACACGTCCTTGACTCACTTTTTGGGATCCGGATTTTGGAAGCGACGAAGTGCTGCCATTTTGAGAGCTCGAGAACTACACTTCTTCACTTCTTATCTCTTCTTAAATTTAGTACTTCCTTCGAATATCCAAGAGCTAAAGTTGAAGATCTACATTCTTCGAAGAGAGATTTCATCGTTTGAAGCGGAATTGTTAGATCCTTCGCTGTCCAGATCTGAAGTGTGTTGCTTTTGAAGTGTTTAGGTGATTTGGTGAGTGGTGGATATCTCTCACACGAATCCAAAGGAGTATATCAGATCGGTGGCTTGATTATGTGTTAAAAATAGTGATTTCATGCATTTTCGTAAACTTAAGTATAGATCCATTGTTTTTGATGATTTGACACCCATTTTACTACATGTTAATCTATGCAAGTTCATTCATCAAGTTGTAGAGATATTGCTCATGTTTCATGCTTGTTAAATTTGGACTCTTTATTTACAAAATTTCCATTTTAAGTTATAATTGCTTTTAGATCTTGTTTGCATCATTGACTACTTGGATTAATGATTGATTTGATTTATTATTATAAATTAGTTGATTAGTTGTTGGATTTAGACAAGATGATCGAAGATGATTCAAAAGCTAAGGGAAAGGCTCTTGAATTGGAAAAGCTACTCGTGGCATATGTGGCGGATGATGAAGCTCATATGGATAGATTTGATGATGATGATGATGAGATGAGGCTTTGCTATGATGTGATGTAGCCTTGGTATACTCCAGACGGGATCATTCCAAGCATGTTGATAACTCGAGGGATGGTTCGAGCTCGTTGATAATGGTTGGCTCGAGAGGGGTTTGAGCTAGTATGAGAATAGTCGTCGTGGAGGATGACTAGAAGGCTGAGATTTCATCGTTGTTGAAGGTTCTAGCAGACTCAAAGCAAAAGTACGCTGGGCAGATTCGATAGTCCCAAAAGACTACAGTTGGTAGTCGAGTACTCTGGGCAGATTCAATAGTTCTAGGCACGGGCTGCGACGACGTGCGGAGTTCTGTCTAGAACCGGGGTTACCATTAGCCCTTGACGGATGGCTGAAAGAATGTGCCGGTCATTCAATTAACGGTGGTATCGAAGCAATGATAACAGTGATAGCCAGAGTCATGGATGTTTGGTTGTATCGTCATTCGATCTCAAGAGCAAAATTTTCTGGGTGCTCATCTGATCTTGGTTTAGGCCTTGGGGGTTTGTACTTGGAAAACATCGACCTTGACTTGAGTGATAATTGCTTTCCTTTAAATGTTTGCTTTACTATGTTTACTTCTGCTTAGTGTGTCTGGGGGCTATCACTGTAGAAAGAGGTGGAGTGGGAGGGTTGGGTTCCTATTCCTTTTACCTTTATGCTCTTTTGGTATGTTGTTAGTTAATTTACCGCTCACTAAGACTGTTGTCTGACTCAAGGTTTTATGTTCAACTCTTATTACCTTGGGCTGTTCATCCATTTTGGGATGGGCAGACTAGGTAGCAGGTGACAGGTGTTGTTCTTAGTTTCCAACGATGCTGATGACGAAGACGAGCTGGAGGCTTGCATATTATTTTCTTATTATATGTACTGGATGTTCCGCTGCTTGTATATTCTCTGAGTGATATGTAGTGAGGCTGGATGTATTGACTATTCAGATTTTTGTATCAAACTACTATGAGGCTTATTTGATGCGATTCTGTTCTGTGTAGCTTCACTATGTATTTTTTGCTCTATTGTATTTTATCCATGCGCTGTGAGTAATACGATAGATTTTGCTGTTTTAATTACCTCTGACGATCATCCATGGCTGCCTGGCACACTTTTCAGCGCACTATTTCTATGTTTAGTGTAGGGGTCATGGGCGGTCGTCACATTTAGTATCAGAGCCTTGGTTAATCGATTTTACCCAACGCTCGCTGACGTAACTACGTATGAGAGACGTTATTGTATTTTGATGGATGATTACTATATATAATATAGTAGCTTAGAAGGATTTGAGTCCTTTATGCAGTTGTTTCTCAAGGTGTGCTGATCATTTCTTTTATAGATATTAAGGATGAGTCGAAGAGGGAGACCAGCTGCTAGGGAAGGCCGTGCTGCTGAGGGGGCTGCTGATTATGCTGCTATGTTCGAGGCTATGATGACTTCAATCATGAGAAGGATGCCAGCTCCGGGGTCAGCAGTTGATGTTGGAATTCAAGTTCATGCTCCAAGACCGGTGGATTTTGCTAAGCTGTGTAAAGACTATACTGCTCTTGGGGGGAAGATTTTCTTGGGAACAGAGTCAACCATTGAAGTCCAGAGATGGATAGATGCTTGTAGAAGAATCTTTGGTGATTTGGGAATCGAGGATGCAACTAGAAGGAAGCTCGCATCAAGACAGCTTCAAGGGAGAGCTTCTGACTGGTGGAACTCTATCACCATTGATACTCCGGAGGAAGAAATTACTTGGGAGCAATTCCAAGCCAGATTTGAAGCTAAGTTCATTTCTACAGCTCAAAAATCTGTTCTGTTTAAGAAGTTTGTAGAGCTCAAGCAAGATGGAAGACCAGTTCTTGAGTATGTTTCTGAGTTTGAAGCTTTGTCCAAGTATGCCCGGTCGTATATTGAATCTCCTTATCAGAAGAACGAGAAGTTTGTGACAGGCTTGGACATTTATCTTGGGAGGCAGTTGGTGGATCATCTGGACGATCCATTTGAGAAGCTTGTGGAGAAAGCTCTCAGGCACGAAAATCTGTTTCCTAAAGAAGGATATGTTGTTGCTGTGGCCAAGGAAGAGTCTAAACCACAGCAGGGTGGAAACAAGAAGAGGAAGCAACAGCAGCAAAAGGGTAAGGATTGGACCCAGAAAAGGATAAAGGATTCGAGGTCGATCGAGAGGGTTTGCTTCGGAAGCAAGGACGACTAGTTGTTCCTGATATAGATGAATTGAGAAATGAAGTTCTGAAAGAAAGTCATCACTCGAAGCTGACAATTCATCCAGGTGGAAATAAGATGTATCAGGATATGAAGAGAACCTATTACTGGGAAGGTATGAAGAAGGATGTTGGAAATTTTATTTCCAAGTGCATGAACTGCCAGTTGGTAAAAGCTGAGCAAAAGAAGCCCAGTGGATTGCTTCAGCCATTAGAAGTTCCTACATGGAAGTGGGAGCAAATATCGATGGATTTTATTGATGGGCTACCTAGAACAAGAACGGGAAATGAAGGGATTTGGGTCATCGTAGATCGTCTGACTAAGAGTGCAAGATTCATTCCTGTTCGATCAACCAGGACTGCATCAAAGTTGGCTGAGCTGTATGTTAAGTGGATAGTTCGATTCCATGGTATTCCGAAAAGAATAGTGAGCGATCGAGACCCACTGTTCACCAGTGGATTTTGGAAGAGCTTCCAGGAAGTTTTGGGAACTGAACTGTGTTTGAGTACAGCTTATCACCCCCAAACAGATGGTCAGACCGAGAGAGTCAATCGAGTTTTGGAAGATCTCCTTAGAGCTTGTGTTTTAGATTTCGGAGGATCATGGGAAGATCACCTTCATTTGGTAGAATTTTCGTATAATAACAGTTACCAGTCAAGCATTGGTATGGCACCGTATGAAGCATTGTATGGAAGACCGTGTAACTCTCCGACATGTTGGTTAGAAACAGGAGAAAAGCTGATACTTGGGCCAGAAATGATTCGACAGACTTCGGATTACATAGAGATCATTCGGCAACGGATGAAGGCGGCCCAAGACCGACAGAAAAGTTATGCCGATAAGCATCGTAAGGATTTGGAATTCGACGTAGGTGATATGGTTTTTGTGAAGATTCTCCACTGAAGAATGTTATTCGATTCGGGAAGAAAGGAAAATTGACTCCGAGATTTGTTGGACCATTCCCGATCATCGAGCAAATTGGAAAGCTCGCCTATAAATTGGAGTTACCAGAAAAGATAGTGGGTGTGCACAATGTTTTTCACATATCATATCTACGGAAGTATGTGCACGACTCGAATACTGTGGTTTCTGCTGATAGCTTTGAAGATTTTGAAGTTGACCTAGTTGATAAGAGACCCCGTAAGCCGCTTCGTGTTGTGGAAACTGACACGAAACAGCTTAGGAGGAAGGTAGTTAGGTTGCTCAAGATACAATGGAGTTATGATGTTAACGACTGTACATGGGAGGTGGAAGAGAGGATGAAGGCAGCTCATCCTGAACTCTTCGAGGTATGGCCATAAGGTGTCGTGTCATCTCACGACATTGTAACTTGTTCTAGTTTTAGAATTCTGCATGTTAGGCTAGTAATTGGACGCATGGTTTGTTGATTGCTATGGATGGTAGGCATGCAGAATAGTTTTTGATTGCTCTTGTTTGTTTGGAATTTCGGGGGCGAAATTCCTAAGGGGGAGAGAATGTAACGACCCGTATTTTTACGGATCGAAAGATCGTAAACTGTTATTTTTAGGTCGTTAGTGTTGATATGTTGTCCAGAGTTTAAGTCGACCAAAGCTTAAGTCGTCCAGAGTTAGGTCGTGTAGTAGCTTAGGTCGTGTAGAAGTCTGGGTCGGTTGAGCGACTTAGTAAAGAGGAGCGACCTAAGGATTGGAACGACCTAAGGAGTTAGGTTGTGTGATAGTTAGGACGTGTTATAGTTTAGGTCGGTCGAGCGACCTAAGGAAGTTGGTAGCATTAGTGAGCGACTTAAGGGGGATAGCGACTTAACAAGATAAGCGGCATAGGAGTTAGCGGCATAAGCAGGTTAGCGACCTAAGGGAGGTAGGTCGTTCGAGCGACTTAAGGATTTCAGTTGTTGTAGTTTAGGTCGTAAGCGACCTATGTTGCCCTGTAATGAAGTTAGGTCGTATGCGACCTAAGGTAGATTTTGTGTATAGTTGGGTCGTGAGCGACCTATGATTTAGTTAGGTCATAAGCGACCTATATCAGGTTGCTATATGCTGGTTAGGTCGCGTAAAGGCTAAGTTGTTAGGTCGCGTGAAGGTGTAAGTGTTAGGTCGGTACTCCTGTTAAGTCGTTAGGTCGGCATCTTGGTTAGGTCGTGCATTTTCGTTGTCGTTAGGTCGCGTGTGTGTTAGGTCGTGACTTCTGCTAAGTCACTAAGCCGCGTGAGTGTTAGGTCGTAGGTCGGTGGTAGTTAGGTCGTTAGGTGGGCGACGACCTAAGGGGCGGACGACCTAAGGATTCCAGCCTATAAATACACGTCCTTGCCTCACTTTTCGGGATCCGGATTTTGGAAGCGACGAAGTGCTGCCATTTTGAGAGCTCGAGAACAACACTTCTTCACTTCTTATCTCTTCTTAAATTTAGTACTTCCTTCGAATATCCAAGAGCTAAAGTTGAAGATCTACATTCTTCGAAGAGAGATTTCATCGTTTGAAGCGGAATTGTTAGATCCTTCGCTGTCCAGATCTGAAGTGTGTTACTTTTGAAGTGTTTAGGTGATTTGGTAAGTGGTGGTTATCTCTCACACGAATCCAAAGGAGTATATCAGATCGGTGGCTTGATTATGTGTTAAAAATAGTGATTTCATGCATTTTCGTAAACTTAAGTATAGATCCATTGTTCATGATGATTTGACACCCATTTTACTACATGTTAATCTATGCAAGTTCATTCATCAAGTTGTAGAGATATTGCTCATGTTTCATGCTTGTTAGATTTGGACTCTTTATTTACAAAATTTCCATTTTAAGTTATAATTGCTTTTAGATCTTGTTTGCATGATTGACTACTTGGATTAATGATTGATTTGATTTATTATTATAAATTAGTTGATTAGTTGTTGGATTTAGACAAGATGATCGAAGATGATTCAAAAGCTAAGGGAAAGGCTCTTGAATTGGAAAAGCTGCTCGTGGCATATGTGGCGGATGATGAAGCTCATATGGATAGATTTGATGATGATGATGAGATGAGGCTTTGCTATGATGTGATGTAGCCTAGGTATACTCCAGACGGGATCATTCCAAGCATGTTGATAACTCGAGGGATGGTTCGAGCTCGTTGATAATGGTTGGCTCGAGAGGGGTTTGAGCTAGTATGAGAATAGTCGTCGAGGAGGATGACTAGAAGGCTGAGATTTCATCGTTGTTGAAGGTTCTAGCAGACTCAAAGCAAGAGTACGCTGGGCAAATTCGATAGTCCCAAAAGACTACAGTTGGTAGTCGAGTACTCTGGGCAGATTCGATAGTCCTAGGTACGGGCTGCGACGACGTGCGGAGTTCTGTCTGGAACCGGGGTTACCATTAGCCCTTGACGGACGGCTGAAAGAATGTGACGGTCATTCAATTAACGGTGGTATCGAAGCAATGATAACAGTGATAGCCAGAGTCATGGATGTTTGGTTGTATCGTCATTCGGTCTCGAGAGCAATATTTTTTGGGTGCTTATTTGATCTTGGTTTAGGCCTTGGGGGTTTGTACTTGGAAAACATCGACCTTGACTCGAGTGATAATTGCTTTGCTTTAAATGTTTACTTTACTATGTTTACTTCTGCTTAGTGTGTCTAGGGGCTATCACTGTAGAAAGAGGTGGAGTGGGAGGGTTGGGTTCCTATTCCTTTTACCTTTATGCTCTTTTGGTATGTTGTTAGTTAATTTACCGCTCACTAAGACTGTTGTCTAACTCAAGGTTTTATGTTCAACTCTTATTACCTTGGGCTGTTCATCCATTTTGGGATGGACAGACTAGGTAGCAGGTGACAGGTGTTGTTCTTAGTTTCCAACGATGCTGATGATGAAGACGAGCTGAAGGCTTGCATATTATTTTCTTATTATATGTACTGGATGTTCCGCTGCTTGTATATTCTCTGAGTGATATGTAGCGAGGCTGGATGTATTGACTATTCAGATTTTTGTATCAAACTACTATGAGGCTTATTTGATGCGATTCTGTTCTGTGTAGCTTCACTATGTATATTTTTCTCTATTGTATTTTATCCATGCGCTGTGAGTAATACGATATATTCTGCTATTTTAATTACCTCTGACGATCATCCATGGCTGCCTGGCACACTTTTCAGCGCACTATTTCTATGTTTAGTGTAGGGGTCATGGGCGGTCGTCACATTTGGTATCAGAGCCTTGGTTAATCGATTTTACCCAACGCTCGCTGACGTAACTACGTATGAGAGACGTAATTGTATTTTGATGGATGATTACTATATATAATATAGTAGCTTAGAAGGATTTGAGTCCTTTATGCAGTTGTTTCTCAAGGTGTGCTGATCATTTCTTTTATAGATATTAAGGATGAGTCGAAGAGGGAGACCAGCTGCTAGGGAAGGCCGTGCTGCTGAGGGGGCTGCTGATTATGCTGCTATGTTCGAGGCTATGATGACTTCGATCATGAGAAGGATGCTAGCTCCGGGGTCAGCAGTTGATGTTGGAATTCAAGTTCAAGCTCCAAGACTGTGGATTTTGCTAAGCTGTGTAAAGACTATACTGCTCTTGGAGGGAAGATTTTCTTGGGAACAGAGTCAACCATTGAAGTCCAGAGATGGATAGATGCTTGTAGAAGAATCTTTGGTGATTTGGGAATCGAGGATGCAACTAGAAGGAAGCTCGCATCAAGACAGCTTCAAGGGATTATTATTTATAGCAGATAAAAATTTACTATTTGTGTTTGGTTGAAATTATTAGCTGTTTGTTTAAATATTCGCTTTTACAAGCGATTATTATTTAAATTGAAAAATAGGAATTTTATTGAGAAATCTGGATTTCTTGATATTGTTACTTTTAAATTTCCAATTATATTCCTATTGATTCTATTTTAGTTATAATCCTATTATATAGATTTTTAATTGTTGAATCTTGATTGTTAGCACTATTAGTTATGACATTGTTATATGTTCAAAAATTGAACCCCTGTAGTGATAAAAATCAATAACAACATTGGTTAAGTACTTGGTGGCTATTGGCCTCAATTTAGTATTTTGGAATACTATTAATTGTCATTGGGCTTAAAAATGATTTTGATTCAGAGAATGATTTTAAATCTGACTTTTAGGTTTCCTGGAGCAATTTGTTTAACATGAATTTTGAAACTTCTCTGTTAATTCCAACCTTTTATTTGTCTTTCCTAATATATATTTAGAAATGGTTTATAGTTGTTTAGTATTATTCAATAATGTTTCAAGCTAATTAATTATTATTTTATAATATTCTAAAGATGTTTAATTATTATTTAATAATATTTAAAGTTGTTTAATTATTGTTAAAAATGTTTAAAAGTTGTTTATTTATATTTAATACGGTTTAAAGGTTATTTATCAATATTTTAATATTGTTAAAAGTTATTTAATAAAATAATTAATATTGTTTGTAGATAATAATAATAATTATTTATTAATAATTTTTTAGGATTAATAATAATTATTTACTTATAATGTTTTTAAAGTTAATAATAATTATTTATTATATTATTTTGTTGTTAATAATTATTATGATATAATAATGTTTTTTAAGTAAATAATAATAATTATTTATTTATGATGTTTAAAATTAATTAATTTATTTAATTAATTGTATTTATAAAGAATAAATTTATTTATTTAATTAATTGTATTTATAAAGAATAAATTGATTTATAAAGGAATTTCATTTAATAATAATTTTATAAATGAAAATGAAGTATTGGATTTATAAAGGATTTTTTTAAAAGGCTTTATAAAGGATTTTATACAGGGATTTCAAAAAGACTTTTATAAAGTAATTTTTGTAAAGGATCTTTTTAAAAGACTATTATAAAAGAATAAGTTTTATAAATAGGTTTATAGATTTATAAAAGCATTTTTATAAATAGTTTTATGGATTTATAAAAGTGCTTTATAAATGGTTTTAGAAATTTATAAAAAGATTTTTATCAATGGGTTTAGAAGTTAATAAAAAAGTTTTATAAATTGTTTTGAAGAATTATGTTTGTTCCAAAAATGGCACAAACAACTGTTGTATGTGAAAGTACCGATCCAACATTTAGATCCAAACAAAGAATAACAAATCCACATTTCATAGAATATATTGGAGGTAAAGTAAAAGAACACAAGTTTTATAGTGATTCGGCAAACTCTGGCCTACGTCCACTCCAATAATTTTTTGTTATACTGTAAGATTATAAATACAGTTATTTTTTGCCTTAGAAAAATAATAAAGAAAGAGATAAGAAATGATGAAGAAGAGCAAAAATAAAAGTCCTTTGCAATGAGCCATGTCTAGTGTATTTATAAAGGAAGATGTGCATGGATTGAACTGAAATTTCGCCAGAAGAATCTCCAGATCTAAACGAGGTTGTACGAACGATTGCGGGTCCCACTTCGTTGTTTGGAACGATCGGTGCCGATCGTTTTGATGGGTCCCCATGATGTTATCTACTTGTCCTCTAAATTTCATATCATTTTGACTTACCGTTTGTGAGATATTGATTGATCATCATTGAGTTGGATCGTTCGGGTTGAAATGATACGATCGTCCAAGAACAATGTAGGCTGATCGTTAATGTTTCTTAAAATGACGTGCGATTGATAAGGTAGGTTCCTCTACATAATATTTTACAATTCCAAAAGTTTCATGTCATTCGGACTTACCGTTTGTGAGATATTGATCGATCATCACTGAGTTGAATTGCTTTATGGATCATACCCGATCGATCCATACGGATCATGACCGATCGATCCAACTTCATCGTAGGGAAAATCGATCAACGGTGTGTGTCCTTCATCATGTAGAGTAGTTGTCCTCTAAATTTCATGTCGGTTGCCGTTGTAAATTTTGAGTTAAAGATCGATCATCGTCAAAAATCGCTAAAACGATCGTCGAAAAACCCACTTCAAGGTTGACCAAAAGAAAGACCCGAAGTAATCACTATTTTGACTCAAAGTAGCTGCTGGATTCTGGCCCAGGGTTAGACTCGGGTAAAATTCAAATTTTCTCCAAGCAAACGTGATTTTGACTCCAAGCATGAAAAACGATCGGTACCATTTGTTTTTCTCCAAGCAATCTTCAAGCAAACACGTATCCGACTCCAAGCACAAAAAACTCCAAGCAACATGCATCCGACTCCAAGCAAGTAGAAAGTTTTTCCAGATCTGACTCTAAGCAAATTTCCACCAATCCATCTACATCGATCCATCTTCATTTTCTCATAACTCGAGCATACTAACTCCGATCGATTTGAAATTTAAAATGTAGCCTTATGGGGCCTTCCTTGTTACTCCATACTAATCGCATCTTAATTGGGTAAGAAATTGGGGATCCGATCTGATCCATTGCCTAGATGAAGTGCCAATTCCATACGTAGCCATTTTTGGGTGTTGTTCATCCGAATCCATTCAACTATCGTCCATAGTTTCAAATACAACCGATCTTCAATCCTAAACACTATCCTTTTTAGCCGAATTCATGGTATCCCGCCTGACCAAAAGGCGGGATAAAAATTTATAAAATAGTTTTATAAATGGTTTAGAGATTTATAAAAGGAGCTTTATAAATGATTTTAGAGTTCTATAAGTACATTTTCCAAGTAGTGAAAGGGTAGAGTATTTGTGAATTACTTATAGTTGAAATAAGTATATGGATATTTTTCTAAGTATAAAAAGGAGTATGAAGGTTTTGTGAATATATCTTTGTAAAAGTACTTTGATACAAGTATTTACAAAGCAATTTTAATTCATGATAGGATTTATTAAAGAGGTTACTAGCTACTTATATGCTTAACCAATGTTGGTTTTCCCTGTGGAATTAAATCTTTGATTTGAGTGTTGTTCTTATTTGATAGTTAAATAACCGACTATCAAACTTGGTCAATTTAAATTATCATTGTCGGTTCAGGGAGATTGGGATCAGATATGTTATCCGAAAACCACTTTGAACCAGCATTAGCATTTTGAATTAGAATACCTGGAAGATAATTAAAGGTGGAGCTCTTTAAAGTGCAAGGGTTACATGCTACTAATCCTGAAGGTGATTCCAAAATGGATGTAGTAGAAATAATGCTTCGGTTTCGTTCAGACCTAGAATGAACTTGTATGGATGAATGCTGGCATTGCATTTCTGCCTGGAGGGCAATGTTAGCATTCCAAGTGGGATTGCTATATAAAAGATAAAACGTAGCCTCTATCCTCATCAATTGGAAATGACTAAAATCAGGAGAGATGCAGTAGGGCTAAGTGGGTCACACCCATTAGGGTATTATCATCACCTTTCTGGATATATTCATTTATGGATTTGGGTGTGCATGAGAGCTCTTGGAAAGGTTACAAAAGCAATCGAGGTGATGAGATATTTGTTTTAAACCCTTGACATTATTATAATATCACTGGATTTTCTATAGAAATGTTTTGGTTATCGTAAGGTAAAAACTCGTCCGTGTTTATGTGCAGCATGGTCGTACGAGATACTTTTCTTTTAAAGGTTTAATAACATTAAATTCCATTAGAGGTGTATTTTTCACCTTGGTTTACCAGACTGATCTGGGTGTTATTTTTCTTAATGCACGGGTCAGACCTAGCATATTTACATATTCAGTTTAGATACTTGGAGCTTCAGGAGACGAGATGGATGCCTCCAAGACGTACTCTCGTATATGTTATTTTCCGCTGCATTAATTGGTTGTATTTATCAGAAATTGTAAGGACGGGTTGTTATAACTGTCCAGACTTATGATTTGTATAGTGTACTCTAATCTGATGTATGTATGATAAAGTATACTTTTTCTTTTCTAAAGATCTGTTTCTTATGTTACTCGATGTAAGATTATGTTCTGTCTTTTGTTTCTTTTGCCTCCAACAATCTGTCTTTCTGGCACTTAAATGATCGACACGTGAATACCGTGGATGTATTAACGTCGACTTCTGAGGATCGTAAAGGGGGGTTGTTACAGAACCCCACCAAAATCTCACCGTTGATGCCCCTTCGAACGAGAATCACAAAGCAACATTCTGATTCGCCTATCATCGCCTCAATCTCCTTAAAATCAAAACTCTATTTTATGCCTATTCACATCCATCACCATCAACGACGGCTGCACCCAACATCCATTGCACCAAAATGAAGCTCTTGCCAAAACAAACCCAAAGGATCAATTTCATATTTTTTAGTGGACTATAGCTTACTATTTTGATTTTTGAAGGTGGAAATCAAAAAAAAAATTACTGTAAAATTTTAAACGAGGGAAAGATGAAAATTTTAAAAGTAAAAGGGGAAGAATTGAAATGAAGAATAGTCTTAGGTAGAGTTTTATTTATTCTGCAATTTTCGACATTTTGCCACATAGAATTTCATTCACGTACGAGCCACGAATAATAAAAACAAAAATACGATCGCACAAAAAAATGTGATACGATCATAAAACAATAATAAAAAACACTAATTATCTTATTCTGTAAAATTCCAAAAATACCATCGTTTGCCCAAAAATACGTCAAACGATAACTTAAATATTTTTGAACTAAAAATTATGGAAAATTACTATAAATCAAAATAAAAATATATCGTTAAAGATCATGTTGTTTTAATAAAATTGATTTTCTAATTATTTATCACATTCGAATCAAATTTGAATATTTCAATAAATTAAATATTCTCATTCAAAAGGTTAAAATTTTCGAATTTTTACAAAAAAGTTTCACCATAATCTATTCTTTTTTCTGATTATATCCACAAGCTACAAATCGTGCTGTATTTCTTACAACCTCCCGAGTTCATTTATTTTATTCTTATATAGTCATTTAGTTCTGATAACTGATTGATCTTTCGATTATGGTATAAGTTCCCAAACATCATTTCTTATAAATCGATTTAGTTCTTCTCGCATAGAAAGAATCCTTGAATCGTTAGAAGATGCTTCTTTAGGGTTTTTGGTTCATTATTTATAGAAATGCTACATTACTCATTTTATTTAGTAGATTCTTTGTTCTTACGAATGAATCTATATTTCATAAGATATTTTCTTTAGGGTAATCTTTTAAGATATAAATTTTAGGTAACCTATTTTCATTTATATCATTATTGTTATTATTTTTATTATTCATATTTTTGTTGTTTTTAGTTTGTTCAGAAATTTCATCTTCATCTTTTTCTATACTTATTTCTTTAAAATTTTCATCAAAAGAAACATGAAAAGTTTCTTCAGTAGCGTTGGTTCTAGTTTTATAAATTCTATATACCTTACTTCTATTGGAATATCCAATAAATATTACTTTATTTAATTTAGTATCGAATTTATCTAAATTATCTTTTGTATTTAGTAAAAAAATTACTTCTAAAAACTTTAAAATATGATACTTTTGGCTTTTTATTGAAAAATATCTCATATAATGTTTTCTTTGTTAGTGGTCTTATAAAAATTCTACTTAGAATGTAATAGTTTGTTGCTACTGCTTTAGCCCAAAAGTTTTTAGTTAGATTACTATCATTAAATATTGTCTTAGCACATTCTTGAATTGTTCTATTAATACATTCTATTACTCCATTTTGTTGTGGTGTTCGTGAAAATGAAAATCCGTGAGTTATTTTTTCTTATTACAAAAAATTTCAAGATTATTTTCGAATTCTCCTCCATGGTCACTTCTTATGATTTTAATTATTCATTTTTTTTATTTTGAATTCTTTTAACAAAGGTTTTAAACATTTAAATGTATCACTATTATGCTTTAGGAAAATTGTCCATGTATACCTTGAAAATCATATATAATTATGAAAACATATTTATTATGATTAATTGATTGTATTTGAGATGTTCCAAAGCGATCCAGATGACGAAGTTCTAGTGGTTGTGAAGTAGAGTTCATATTATTTTTGATTTAAAAGATTTCTTACGAAGTTTACCCATTTGGCATGCATCATAAAAATTATCTACTTTTGTATTTATCTTTGGTAATCCTCGTACTAATTCATATGTTGAAATTTTTGATAAATATATGAAATTTAAGTGACCAAGACATTTATGCCAAATTCATGGGTCAGTTGATTCGGTCATAAGACAAAAGTTATTATTAGATATTTTCATTCTTAAAATATGGATATTTCCTTTTCTAATTCCTTCAAAGTCAATTAAAAAAAATTATCTAAGATTTGACATATGTCCTTATCAAAATTTATCATAAATTCTTTGTGACATAGTTGACTTACACTAAGGAGATTGTGCTTAAAATTATTAACTAATAAAACATTTAAAATAGTAGAAGTTTTAGAGTTACCGATGTTACCAATACTAATTACATAACTTTTTGGGTTATCTTCAAAATTTACTTCTCTGCCATCCTTGTAAATGACATCCGTTGACCGTTTTGAGTCATGTATCTTGAGAATCCATTGTCCAGTATCCATTTACCCTTCTTGACTTTTGGTACATCTTTATTGTTAGCAATAAAACATACCTCATTCTCCGAATCAGTGTCACTTGATGTGTCATAATCTTCCCAAATTGATGTGAACGCTCTTTTTCTCTTTTAGATTGAATCTGTGTTATGAGACTCCTTTGATTTCTTCAATGTTGGACAGTCCCTTTTTAGATGTTCGGATTTTTCGCATTTAAAACATTTTACTGAACTTCCTGAGGTGTTATTGTTATTTATTCTTGAGGATTTGTTCATCTTTTTGTACTTCATAAATCTTCTGAAAGTCCTTGCCATAAATATTATCTCTTTATCATCATTGTCTGATCCTTGTTCTTCGGTTGTACCATTGAAAGCATGTGACTTCTTCTCATTGGCTTGGCTTTTCTTTCTTTCCTGGAACTGAATTTCATATGACATTAAATTTCCAATTAACTATTCTACATAGTACTTGTACCGTTAACCTCCTCCATTCCCAAGGTCTTTTGATTTCCTTAACATAATAGTGAATTTAGAATCTTTCAAACTTGATCTTCCTCGGTAATAATTTTGTCAGTGAAATTCAAGCATGTAATATATCTTGAAATATAGAACTATGTCAGAAATAGACTCATTGGGTCTCATTTAAATAACTGAAACTGATTATTTAACATAGAAATCTTGGTTTGCTTAACTTTACTAGTTCATTCATAAGTGAATAATAATGTCTTCCAAATTTCATATGCACTTTTTTTTATAAATAGACAATCTACTAAGCTCATTTTTATTTAGGGTGCATAAAAAAATATTCATTATCTTCGAATTGTTGATTGCTTGTTCCTTTTTCTTATTGGACCATTTTGCATAATTACTCTAGGGCTCGTTATACTCAGTTTGTGTGATATTCCATCTATCTAAACCATTAGATTATAAGTAAATTTTCATTCTACATAAGCATTAAGCATGATTACTATCATTAAAAACTGGTGGTCTATTAGTGCATTGTATTTCTAGTAATTTTCTAAATAGGTTATTTGTGTTACTTGACATTTAAACTTTTCAAATCTTGGATAATGAAATTGTAAAAACAAAAAATGGTCTAATGCCAATGTGAGGTTATGATGCACTACCCTAATACTGTATGGAATAAACCTTAAGGCTAATGTAATTCTAAAGGGACCAATGGTATTTTATACTTATTAATAAATTATATTATGATTATCAAACTTATCAAAAAAAGATTCGGATTTATAGGCAGTAATATAGTAAATGCATAAAGTAAGAGTAAATAGAAGACACCAAGAACTTTATACTGGTTTTGGATTTCCAATCCTATATCCTATCATGTACCCCATATAGACAAACTAGAAATTCCATAAGCGGCAAATATGCCTTTACAACTTGAATTTGAATTAGGTGTCAAGCAACACCTATCCTATTTCCATGGGTGGTAGGACACACCTAACTTCTTGCACTTTCGCGAATGGCATGAAAACTTGACCTCTTGACTTTTCACAGATGGTCAAGTTCACCGATATAATCCTGACTTTCTACCGATACTAGAATACACCTTTACAAACAACTAAAAGAGTAATATCGAGAATAAACTGAATCTTTCAATCACAATTTCAAGTAGTCTTCAATACAGTTTCCTATAAACCTCAATAGAGATATATCTTTGATTTCGTTAAGGAAAAGGATAAGAAGGAGAGTAAACGATAGAGATGTTTTAGACTCGTTGACTTTTTTATTGGTAGAAATCCATGAATAAATAGAGAAAGAGAGTGGATTCGCAAAGTATAAGTGTATGTGAATAATAGGAATTTTTGCAAAATATTAGAATGTAGAGAGTAAGAGAAATAAGAGAGAATTACTTTAAAAATTATTGTCCAAAGCCTCTAAATAGAAGATGAAGAGAAGTTAATTTTCATGAAGGGCTAAAAGGAAGTGTCCATTTATTTAGATTGAAAAGTTGCAACTAACGGCTAATATGTTGACATACATTCTTGGATATGTTAACATATCCTAGTGTAAAATGAAATTTTCTTTATAAAAATTGTTATAACTCTTTTAACTTGTAAAACCAAAATAAAAAATTTATAAAATGATTATGGAGAATTAATTAGAGTTTTAGAATAGAAATTTCAAAGATTTTCTACGAGAACTTTAACGATTATATATATGACTCAATATACTTTAAAATAGACTAATTGTTGTATTGTACTTGTCCTACCTTTGTTTTTTCTCCTTGCATTGGCTTGAAACTCCTTTTTTTCCTATTGATGTTCTTAATTCCTTCTGATCTTCTTGATTCCAGTTGATCTATTTGATTCCACTTGATCTCCTTAATCTGTTTGATTCAACTTGATTTCCTTGATCTCTCATGATTCCTCTTGAGCTACTTGGTATTATACGTGGGTTCTTATATTGATAGATTCCTGTATTTCCTATATTATATCATATATAAACTTAGAAAATCATTGATACAAATTTTTATCTAATTGTTATCATCAAAACCAAAACCTCTAGTTCTAACAATCGAATGCAGTTATTACCAAGCAGCTTTTGTATGTGGTTAAATATATGGATGGAAAATCTATACTCTTGTATCATTTTAGAGTTCAAAACTCATAGAAGACAATACAAAGCCTAGGGAAATTGACACTTAAGTGACCAAGGCTCAAAAATTTTAGTGATTGTATTATTCGGCTCTTACATGGGCCTTGAAGAAGCAACATGCCAAAGGCTTAATTTATTGGTATGTAATTTTTTTTACATTTCTTATTCATTTTATAATTCAATTTTGTTTTGTATATTAATCAATAAATAGTTTTATCAATTACATTATCTATGAAAAAGTTATTGTAACGACCCCACTACTATACCTAGTTTTGCAAAGAACATTACAAGTAATGCCGTCTACTAATCCGGAGAATACGGCTGGTTACGGGCGATCGATTGTGAATATATCACTTACATGTCTTATTTACCTTTTTGAAGATCTGAACTAAAATTTAGACGTGTACAGTATTAATACAAAGTAATAAACACACCGATTAAAAATATTCAGAACAGTATATAATATAGATAAATCAGAATCAGAGTCACGGATCATAGCGGAATAATATACATCATCGTATACATAATAGAATGTGAGTCTACAAAATATGATTACTAGACCCACATAAATATATACATCGTATCCAAAATCTTGTATCAGGTACAAAGTCACTAATATATAATATAGACGACATAAACTCTTAACTATTAATATATACAAGTATGAAGTAACCTAAAACTATCAAAATAGTCTACTTCAATGCTAGCCCAAAATCCAAAGGTCAATAGGTCCCTGTACCTGTAAAGTCTCTGCCTGACCCGAGTATTAAAATAATAAACAGGCCAAACTATATCTAATTAAAAAGTTGAGATATTAATATCAACTATATGACTTAAAATAATAATTCATATAAAATATGCCGAACAAACAATCATAATAAGGCATATTAATTAAATTTATTACTTTATATCCATGAATGACTTAACTCTAAAATAAGTCATCTCAAAATATGCCTAAAACCGAAAAATCCATAAAAGGCATATTAAACCAATAATACAGATCTCACAATTTTGACTTAACAATAAGCAAGTAAGTCATAATTAAAATATGCCAAAACAAATAATCAAATTGTGACACCCCGCACCTCTAGGCACCTCGAATATCGGACATGACTAGAAGCATCGGTGGTCGGGTGAAATAAAAATCCATAACATAGCACAGAGACTAAGGCAACATCATAAAATGATTAAAATATTACAGCGGACGAAAACTTTCACTAATTATAAATTAATAGAAAAATAGCTTCATTAAAAACAACATTATCCCAAATTTATTTCTGAAACCAAAAGTACCAAGTAGTCTCCACCAAAACATAAAACATAACAAAGTTCACAATATAGGTCCCGATATATAGAGTAAAGTACGGAAAAGAGAAACGAAGTACATGAAACAAAAGAAACAAAAGCTGAAGATAACAACTGCTCCAATGACCCTCCAAGCTGCAAAGAACTGCAACCTAGACCTACCCTCCTGTGATTTGGGGAAAATAGAAAAAATAGGAATGGGGTCAGACATAAAGTCTGGTGAATGAGAAATAAAATGAAGCAGAAAGAATAAAACAGTTTTATTCCAGGCCTTCCCCGGATATCTCAGAGGGTGAATAATATAATGCAGTGAATCCTTCTTAGATACAGTTCCTAAGAAGCCAAAGTCCATGGTCACTCTAGGAAAGTCAAACATGCAGTAATACTAAACGTCGGTCGATCTGTCGGACCTCCTGTCCTTACGTATCCACGTGCTACAGCATGAAAGTCATGCTCTTCACCCGTGCACTTTGACTAAATGCCTCTTACGTCTGACCGACGCTGACTCAAACAACCTCGCAGGACGCCAAAGTTGCACTAAGACTCCGCCAAATTGGACTCCTATCCTCCTGTCTCCTCAGTCACCAACGTGAACTTGCCCCTATCCAAAGTGTCTGTCCTCCGAAAGAGCGCCCGCAGTTGGGTCGGCTGCTCAAAATCCTCCAACGATCTGCCTAAAGAAGACTACGTCAGAGCACACTTGTCCTGTTAAGTCAGCATCGACCTGCCTGAAGAAGCCCATGATTGCGGATGTTATCTATCCAATGTACTAGCAACCAATGAAAGGTAACAAACATCCTTGCGAACCTACTTGCCCACTCCTAGTACGTACAGCCAAAACTATATTTTGGTCTTAACTGTATGAAATACCTATCTAAACCTTTACATGGTCTGCCTACCAAATCGCTTCCAGATTAATTAATTTTACCGTTACAGTTTACATACTATTTATTTCCATTAATCTACTTTAGGCCATTTTTACAACCGATTTGGTTATTTCACAATTTCCCTTTTTCTTACATAAATGGTGTTTTAATTTCACGTCCGTTCAGTCCGTATGGTTTTTCTGTAATTTTTATACCATTTTGTTACAGATTTACACTAGCCTTTAGGATCCATTTAATTTACATTTTTTTCCACCCTAATTTACGTTCTCCTTCTAAAGATTTAATCTGTACAAATTTTTTATCCAATAGCCGCAAACCATTTAATTACACAAAATTTCACTTTTACACTTTTAGGCCACATATGAAACAAACAATTATGCCAATTAGACTTCCCAATTTTGTTCCAAAACAATATTCAAAATTATGTAATTATATCAATCAAAACCACAATTTTATTCAAGTAACATATTCTGAATTTATTCAACTAACCTGTTCTACCATTAGAAATTGAATAACAATTCTAATTCAATTTAATTAAACCAATCTTATTTACGCCATGAAACGTAAATAACAATTTGTTTGTTCCAAATTTCAACCCAAACATGAATTAGAATTGAGAAGTGGTAGAAGGAGAAGACGTAATAATTTACATAAATTTCAATCTTATTTATGCCACAAAACATTTGTAGACAATTTATATGTCCCATATTTTAAACCAAACATGAATTAGATTTGAGAACCAAACATGAATTACATCACTGGAGTGAATGGGAGGCCGCCACATGTCAGAAACAACGCTGAAATACGTTGGAAAATCGTTGAAACGAACCAGCTAAAAAAAACATCGCTCCAGATTTTTAGCGACAATGGTACTTGATCCCTGGTTACTAAGAAAGTCAACATGCGCCTTTACCACTTTACCAAATGCGCTTTTAATTTCTTTTTAATTATATTTCCCGTAAAATATCGGAGTATTATATTCTCCCCCTTAAAGGATTTCGTCTTCAAAATCTCCAAAGACGGAAGAACGTAATTAACAACCAGCATCCAAGAACTACATCCATCTACTCAACCATCATCCATTTCTACCATTTCCTTATTTTTAACTAATACAATTTATGAATTATGCAAAGTGAAATGCATATGAGCTTACCTAATACGAAAAGGTAGTCAGTCCACTGATTCGGTTGACCTCCTATAATGCAAGTATGCTTATGCCATGCAACTAATATATGCAATTACCCTAGTATAATTGATAATTCTATATGTATGTTTCAATCATTCACCCAAATGCACCGTCCATATGCAACATCCATTTGTATACACACACACACACATATATATACAACCATGTGCAAATGCAATAGATAACAGGCATGCATATGCAGGTGTGTGTACCTAGTTGGCCAATTATTCTAATAAATATCTATCTAGTGCATGCAATGCATCCATTTGCAAACATTGGCATCCACTTGCAATCATTTTCATTCATCAAACATAACATGCTCTAATGACATATTTACAACCAAGCTACCATCCATAGGTTTCACTTAAAGATCATCAAAAAGACCCCTAACTAAGGAAAGATCAAAGATCAAAGATAGGATATTTGAAGTGTATCTTCAAATAGAAAAGGATAAGAAGTTCAAATTCTCTCCTCGGATTCCCATGTGCACTCCTTGGGGTAATCTCCCCACTGAACCTTCACTAGACGAACTTCATTGTTGCGTAATCTCTTGACGTCGTGTTCCGATATACGGGTGGGTGTACGACGCACAAGTGATTCGCACTCTACCTCCACTACCCTTAGCTAATCGGGATCCACCACTACTGCGGAATCATGTAGACACTTCCTCAGATGCGAAACATGAAAAACATCGTGAACTCCTGCCAACTTATCTGGAAGATCAATTCTGTATGCCACTTTTCCAATCTGTGCGGTAATAGGGAAGGGTCCTACAAATCTCGATGCCAACTTACCCACTGAGCCGAATCTATTAACGTTTCTCAGAGGAGAAACCTTAATAAAAACCATATCTCTAACCTTAAACTCCAAATCTGAACATCTTTTATCGGCATATGACTTTTGTCTATCTTGTGCAGCCTTCAACCTCTTGCGAATCAAATCCACCTTCTCGAAAGTTTCCCTCACCAAGTCTGGTCCAAGCAAGATCCTATCGGTGGTATCCCACCAATAGGCTAGTGATCTACATGGTCTGCCATAGAGGGCCTTGAACGGTGCCATCCCAATGCTTGCTAGATAACTATTATTATACGTGAACTCCACCAAAGGTAGGTGGTCTTCCCAAGGGCCCCCAAAGTCAATGATGCACAATCTAAGCAAATCTTCCAAAATCATATTTACCCTCTCAGTCTGTCCATCTGTCTGAGGGTGATATGCCGTGCTCAGATTCAATTCTTTTCCCAAGGCTTGCTGAAGACTCCTCCAAAACTCACTGGTGAATAATGGATCTCTATCGCTCACAATGTTGGCAGGAACTCCATGAAGCCTAACTATCTCCATTACATAATGAGTCGCCAAAGAAGTTGTCGTCCTATTACTCTTAATGGTATAAAATGAGCGTTCTTCGTCAGTCTATCCACGAAAACCCAAATGCTTGTGTTCCCTCTCCGTGACTTTGGTAATCAATCCACGATGTCCATAGAGATGCTCTCCCATTTCCATAATGGAATATCCAATGGCTGCAATAGTCCTACGGGCTTCTTTTGTTCCGCCTTTACCCTTTGGCAAGTGATGCACTTCGATACATACTCCGCCACCCTCTTCTTCATTCCGGGCCAATAGAATACCCTCTTCATATCCCGGTACATCTTATCACCACCGGGGTGCATTGTCATCCTAGAATGATGTGACTCGGCAAACTCTGCATCTACTAAATCCTCACTATGGGGAACACAAAGTCTACCATCCCTTTTAAGCCATCCCCTAGTGTCCATGGTATAGCGTCTAAGATGTGGTGATGACTCTCCTTTACCAAGCTTATCTAAAATGCCATTAACTCTTCGTCCTCACCTTGCCTTGTTCCAATCTTCTCCATCAAAGTAGGTTGGACGTCAAGGGATACTAACAATCCCGGAGCTAAATCCGATGGAGGTCTAAAATTAAAGGTAGCAATGTACTCCAAATGCTTCCATTCCAAAAACAGAGGACTTAAAACCACTTTGCATCTACTCAACGCATCTGCCACTACATTACCCTTGCCAGGGGTATAGGAAATCTCAAAGTCATAAGAGGCTAAAAACTCCATCCACCTTTGCTATCTCAAATTAAAGTCTTTTTGAGAGAATAGATACTTCAAAGACTTATGATTTGTGAAAAGCTCAAATCTTTCTCCTAAGAGATAGTGCCTCCAAGACTTTAGAGCAAAAACTATAGCTGCCAACTCAAGGTCATGCGTCGGGTAGTTCTTCTCATGCGTTTTCAACTGTCTACCCGCATAGCACACTACCCTACCCTCTTGCATCAGTACCGCCCCTAGCCCCATACCACAATCATCCGTATAAACTGAGAAAGGCTTAGTTCCATCCGTTAATACCAATACGGGCGTGATAGTCAAAGCTTCCTTCAATCGACCAAAGGCATCCTCACACTTGGCATCCTAAACAAAAGCTGAGATCTTCTTGGTAAGGCGGGTAAGTGGAGCTGATATCCTAGCAAAGTCCTTAATGAACTTCCTATAGTAGCCCGCAAGACCAAGGAAACTCCTTATGTCTGTGGCATTCTTAGGGGTCTGCCAATCCCGTACTGCTGCTACTTTCGCCGGATCTACTACAAATCCATCCTCCGTAACGATGTGTCCCAAAAAGCGAACCTCTTCCCTCCAAAAGTGGCACTTGGAGAACTTCGCCTTCAACTTATGTGCTCGTAGGGTCCTAAGCACTTCTTCCAAGTGAACAGTATGCTACACCTTGCTTCGCGAATAAACCAAAATGTCGTCGACGAACACCACCACAAACTTATTCAACGATTCACGAAATACTCGACTCATCAGGTCCATAATATATGCCGGAGCATTGGTTAGACCAAATGGCATGACTAACCACTCAAATAACCCATCCAGAGTCCTAAATGCAGTCTTCTCGATGCCATCCTCCGCCACATGCAACTGATGAAATCCCGTGGCTAAATCGAGCTGCGAAAATACCTTGGCTCCTACTAGCAGGTCGAAGAGATCATCTATACGGGGAAGAGGATAACGATTCTTCTTCGTCAGCTTATTAAGCACCCTATAATCCATGCAAAGTCTGAGAGAGCGATCCGCCTCAACGGCAAAGATGACGGGTGCGCCCCACTTAGAAATGCTCCTACGAATGAAGCCCTTCTCCAAAAGCTCTCCAATCTACTTGCTCAACTCACAACGTTCCTTAGGAGCCATATGCCTTACCGGTAAAGCAACCGGTTTCGCATTATCGACAAGATAAATCTTGAACTCGATCTCTCTTCGAGATGGAAGGCCAGTAGCCTCCTTGAACAAATCTGGAAAGTCTCTAACAACGAGTACCGAACTCAAACTATCGGGCGATAAGTCAAGAGAATAAAGGTACCTCAACATGACTGATCCTCTAGGGTCGCAAGATACCTCCAAGGTACGTCCACTACAAGTGCCTAACCTCACTACCCTCTTATCGCAATCAAGAACAGCACCATACATGGATAGCCAATCTATACCAAGAATCAACCCAAACCTGGAAAAGCCCAATACAAAGACACCACAGTCAAACTCAACCCCTAAAATAAACAATTTAAATCCCGACTTAACATGGACAAATAGGCCGATCCTCCGATGGGATTTGATACTACTACCGGGTCGGTCACTAAGCAAGCATCGAGACTAAGACTCTCTACAAGAGTACTAGATATAAAAGAGTACAAAGCTCCAGAATTGAATAAGGTACGAACTGGAAAATTAAAGACAGATAACACACCTTCGATGATCACCTTCTTTCCCTTGTCCACAACTGGACGAGTACTAAAGGAAGATGATGCCTCTAAAGCATAAGCCTGAGTAGGCTGTGAGGGTGTCTGTGAACTGTTCTTGGGCTTCGATGGACAGTCCTTCTTCATATGCCCCACTTGATCGCAAAGATAGCATCTCAGTCTCGGTCGCTCTCCTGCCCCTCTACAATCCTTAGCAAGATGACATGGTTTCCCACAAGTATTGCACTTCCAGTCCTTCCTTGGAACTTTCCTTTTTCCACCTGACCCTCCTCCTCCTCTCCTCTTTCCTTTCCACTGCTTCTTCCCATCACTCTTCTACGCCACATCTCCTTTCTTCTCAGTATCAGCAAGTAAAGCCATCTCTACCAATCCCTCAAAAGTGGATCCCATCGAAATGTTCCTCACCGCCAAACTCTACAGTGGCTGACTCAAACCCTTAGCGAACTTCAGCGCCTTCTTTTGAGGAATATTGATCAGGTCTAGTCCAAATCTGGCAAGCTCATTGAATTGATTAACATATTCCTTAACTATCACATCCCCTTGCTTGAGCTGTATAAATTTCTCTAGCTGCACTCCCTCTTCAACCTGCGATAAGAATTTCCTCTCGAACCTAGTATGAAAATCCGCCAAGTCAAATTATCGGCCTTAGCCTCCACAATCTCCCACCAATAAAGAGCCTCTCCCTGCGACTACCATGAAGCCAACTGCCTCCGAGCCAAGTACTCCAATCCCATAAGCCCAAATATCCGCTCATAACTACGGATCCAAGCTCTCGTCTCAGTATATGACTCAGTGCCAAGAAACGGCTTGCCTCCTAAGCTGGTGTAGTCCTTGCATAACTTGGGAAAATCAGGAACGCCTAGCGGACGGGCTAGAGCCCCTTCTGCCGGAGCAACATCCCTAGTTGGGGGCTCTGCTCATGCAATAGCCTACAAATAACATCTGAACCAAGTAAACATATTAAGGCCTGGAACTTTTGGGATATCTTGTGGTTCAGACAATTCTATATGTGGATATTAAAAAGATAGGATTAAGTACTCCACAAATAGTTCAATAGATAGGAAGGACCCATTTCTAAAATTTCTTTTCTTTCCAAAATATATACATATACTTTTAAAAGTATTATTTGGAATACCCTTTAAAAATTATCCGAAAACCTTTATATTTTTAAAATATTTTTAGGATTACCGAAACGTTAGCTCTGATACCAACTGTGACACCCCGCCCCTCTAGGCACCCCAAAAATCGGACATGACTAGAAGCACGGGTGGTCGGGTGAAATAAAAATCCATAACATAGCACAGAGACTAAGGCAACAACATAAAATGATTAAAATATTACACTTGAAGAAAACTTTCACTAATTATAAATTAATAGCAAAACAACTTCATTAAAAACAACATTATCCCAAATTTATTTCTGAAACCAAAAGTACCAAGTAGTCTCCACCAAAACAAAAAACATAACAAAGTTCACAATATAGGTCCCTATATATAGAGTAAAGTACGAAAAAGAGAAACGAAGTACATGAAATAAAAGAAATAAAAGCTGAAGATAACAACTGCTCCAATGACCCTCCAAGCTGCAAAGAACTGCAACCTAGACCTGCCCTCCTGTGATTTGGGGAAAATAGGAAAAATAGGAATGGGTCAGACATAAAGTCTAGTGAATGAGAAATAAAATGAAGAAGAAAGAATAAAACAGTTTAATTCCAGGTCTTCCCTAGATATCGTAGAGGGTGAATAATATAATGCAGTGAATCCTTCTTAGATACAGTTCCTAAGAAGCCAAAGTCCATGGTCACTCTTGGGAAGTCAACATGCAACAATACTAAACGTCAATCGGCCTGTCGGACCTACTGTCCTTACCTATCAACGTGCTACTGCATGAAAGTCAAGCTCTTCACCCGTGCACTGTGACTAAATGCCTCTTACGTCTAACCGACGCCGAATCAAACAACCTCGTAGGACCCCATAGTTGCGCTCAGGCTCCGCCAAACTGGACTCCTATCCTCCTGTCTCCTCGGCCACTAATGTGAACATGCCCCTATTCAAAGTGTCAGTCCTCCAAAAGAGCGCCCACAGCTGGGTCGGCTGCGCAAAATCTTCCAACGATCTTCCTAAAGAAGCCTATGTCGGAGCAAACTTGTCATGTTCCGTCCGCGTCGATCTGTCTGAAGAAACCTACGATTGCAGATGCTATATATTCTACATACTAGCAACCTATGAAAGGTAACAAACATCCTTGCGAACCTACTCGCCTGCTCCTAGTACGTACAGCCAAAACTATATTTTGGTCTTAACTACATGAAACACCTATCCAGACCTTTACAAGGTCTGCCTACCAAATCGTTTCCGGATTAATTAAATTTACAGTTACAATTTACATACTATTTATTTCCATTAATCTGCTTTAGGTCATTTTTACATCCGATTTGGTTATTTCACAATTTCCCTTTTTCTTACATAAATGGTGTTTCAATTTCACGTCCGTTTAGTCCATATGGTTTGCTTGTAATTTTTATACCATTTTGTTACAGATTTACACTAGCCTTTAGGATCCATTTAATCTCCATTTTTTTCACCCTAATTTACGTTTCCTTTTAGAGATTTAAATTGTACAAAAAATTTATCCAATAGCCGCAAACCATATAATTACACAAAATTCCACTTCTACATTTTTAGGCCACATTTGAAACAAACAATTAGGCCAATTAGACTTCCTAATTTTGTTCCAAAACCATTTTCAAAATTATGTAATTATATCAATCAAAACCACAATTTTATTCAAGTAACATATTCTGAATTTATTCAACTAACCTATTCTACCATTAGAAATTGAATAATAATTCTAATTCAATTTAATTAAACCAATCTTATTTATGCCATGAAACGTGAATAATAATTTGTTTGTTCCAAATTTTGACTCAAACATGAATTAGAATTGAGAAGTGGTAGAAGGAGAAGACGCAATAATTACTTAATTTCAATCTTATTTATGCCATAAAAGGTGAGTAGACAATTTATATGTCCTATATTTTAAACCAAACATGAATTAGATTTGAGAAGTGAAAGAAGAAGAAGAAGTTGCAATAATTTACATCTATTGTCAATTAATAACAGAAATTAATTCATATTAACGTGCTAGAAAAGAACTGAAATTGAACTACTTTATTTTTCTATTTCATATTAATTCCCACTCACCTGGCACTTGAGCTTGTATAAATTTGAAAAAGCTTCGCTTTAATCTTTCTCCCTTTAATTCTTCTAAGCTCCCCCATCTGGCTTGTATATATAGATAATTTAATTTGTATAGATTTGTTTATTTAGTAGAGAAAAGGAGGAAGAGTAATACACACTAATTTTACTGTAGAATTATGGCGACGGCTGAATAAGAGATTAGTTTTAGGTTAGATGGTTTATTTATAGATTGTTTGAGTGAATATAATCCATTAGATTATTTTAGATTAAATCTGGTTCTTTCATACACTTAGTGGTTATCCCTTCTAGCCCATACACATCACTTAACCAATAAAATTTAGCCATCTCATCCTATTACATCACTGGAGCGAATGGGAGGCCGCCACATGTCAGAAAGAATGCTTAAATATGCAGGAAAATCGCTGGAAATGAACCAGCTAAAAAAACATCGCTCTAGATTTTTGGCGACAACGGGACTTGATCCCTGGTCACTAAGGAAGTCAACATGCGCCTTTACCATTGTACCAAATATGCTTTTAATTTCTTTTTAATTATATTTCCTGTAAAATATCGCGGTGTTGCACAAATAAGGCATATCTAACAAATCACCATTACATAAATACATATCAAGTCTCAGTAGACTATCATCTCAAAATATGGTGATAACCAATTCAAAATTCCTCAGAGCATAAAGGATACAGAATATCCATACTAAAAATCTCTGAAGAAATAATCATCACTAATGAAATAATAATGGTAGTCATCTATCAGTTTAATACAGTGACACGAAATCTACCGAAAGAGGTCCGCTACATAGAAAGGAAGCCTTCCGAAAGAGACTGCGGATTAGGAACACCGCTCAAAGAAATGAGCAGTCATGTACCTAATCTGTCCTATGCAAATTTACCTTCCTAAAGAGGTAAAAATAGTCTAACTGTACAAAACAAACAAATAAACTGATAGGTTGTAGTATCTATAGACTACGATGCATGTAAAAATCTGCCTTTTGAAAGAGACAGTCGTATGTACATCATAACAGATCTTCCGAAAGAGATCTACCTACCCAAATCTAAAAATGTATCGATTCTCAAATTGATGACAAATGAGTTATCATCTCTCAGTGATCTATCGGTCTAAAATCCGAACACCCTAAGATAATACAACTCTAAGTGTTAATTATTGTTACTCCAGTAACCACAAGAATTTACTAACTGTCCCATACTAGAAAGTAAATTCAAGTATTTACTAAAAGCAAGTAATTTCCACTCAAACTTTATTTAACAAATTATAGTGTTAAAAGGAAATGTATAGTTCATGTATTTGTTTAAACATTTAGAGATATGGGCATGTTTCTCTTCGAAGCCCATTAAGGCTTGTCTGCATTTGTAAAGGCCTCGTTGCCTATTTAAATTGTTTTGCTTCCCTCTCTTAAAAGATAACCTAGTATGAAATAAAGAAAGGTTCCCATGGCGTCTGATATTTTCTTTCTAATTCTTCTTATGGTCATTTATATTGATTACATATAGTAATAATCGAAAGAATTATACTAAGTGTCCCATAGCATCCGACAATTCAATCGTTTATTAAAATTCTTTGTTTCATAGAAAATCATGAAATTCATCAGAAATCCAATTCAAACTTGCAAAAAAAATCCAAAAGCTAAATACAATAAAAGCCAACAATAGTTTATAGGTTGAAAGTAATTAATATAATTTTATCATATAGAAAATTATTTCCAAATTATTTTATCTATAATTCACTTTTAAACTTCTCACCTTTGTTAATCCATAATGAATAAATTAATAGAGTTCTAAATTAGTTTTTATATATACCAAGATATAATTTTTCCAAAATAACTTTTAAAATCCAATAACTCATATATATATAAAAAGAAAAGAGTTATAAAGTTTTAAGTCTTAAAGTAAAATTCCTTTATCAGGCCTTTGAATCAAAACAACATTTAAATAATTGATAATTCATTTTATATCAAATCTATATATATATATATTATTACTTTATAAACACTTTAAAACAATGAACTATTTGTAAATTTAAAAATCTTAATTACATTTATTTTTACAACAAAGCTTTACTTTTCATAATTGATAACTTACTTTATTTTGAAAATCTATTTAAATATATATATATATACATACAAATAACGATATGATTTTCCAAAGGCTTTAAAGCTCTTTCTAAAATCATTTAAATAGCTTTTATAGCTAAATTTATTTGAAATTGAATTTATTACTTTCATAATCAGTTTTCTAAAATAATACCATATCTTATATTTTGCCTCTAAAGCATTTCCAAAATTTTATAATGATAAATAATAATTTCAAAAAGGTTTTGTAAATAAATATTACTTATCTTTAAAAGTTTTAATTGTAAATTTTGTGATAAGCAATAAGTCAAGAAGATAATATAATTTAACTATATATTTTATAACTAATTTCCAAGGATCAAAAGGGATAAAATCTTATTTTTGAAATTCATTTAAAAAAATTTAAATAATTCAAACAATAAATCAATGAAAATTTAACATCTTGAGCCAACACCACTCTATAAATTATAATTCCATAATACGGAATCGTTTATCAATCCAAGTTGCTTTCTAGCAAACTCCGATTATACAACAATGTATGCAATGTCAGCCATCAACCCAAACTTGCAGTGAACAATATAGTTTTAACATGCCACTTCATTTCAATTATCGCTTCAATCCAATACTTTAAACTCATATTTCAACTAATTCATCCATCGAACAATTTAAACCCATAGGATGCAATTTATTTTAATTATTTCATCCAATTGCTACTAAAATTTTACACAATTCATAAGCGATTTCTAAGCTAAGTAAAGCATGCAAAGTAGAACATCTTTATTTAGATAAAATAGTGTGAGTTAAAATAATAACTCACCTTAACCATTAAGTTCGTCCAACACAATCGTCCTCGTCTTTCATCAGGACATCAAATTCGTAGGCACCATCCTTCTGCTCCTACTGCATCACTACTATCGAGCATCTTAGCATCTTTCAATTGCCACCAGACCCGAGCTCCTCCTCAACACCATGAATTCAATCTCCACCTCGTCGACATGGATCTACACCTCATTAAACAGTTGAACTCCACCAACAACTGCCACTAACATGCTCCAGGCCATCGTTTCTCTTATGTCACTAGCAACGTTGCGACTATAGTCTCCCATCCCCAATCGAACTTCCAGCTCGCGATATCCTTACGAGTTCCATCATCACATCGCATGCATTCCTATCACCATGTTTTCGTGCCCCAATTCGATCCCAAAGCCGTCGTCGCATACCGTGCTTCCTTGAGGTCGCATGTTTGTTTGAAAGCAGCGAGGTCAAAGTCATCACCTCCAGGTCGGCCATCGTCACAGCCACGAATGCAACTTCATTCGATTCGATTTTTTTTTGAACACTTATGGAATTGGGGATTTGGGCTAGGGCATGCTAAAGGCAAAACTATGGTTGGGAATAAGGAAAACAGGCTAAGCAATAAATATTAGACAAAGGATTGGGTTTTGTTTAAATGGGCTATGCTTTTATTTATGTTTTTCCATTCCTATTAAATTTTATTTTCTTTAAGTATTTCCTATATTAATTTGTAAATCCATTCCAGTTTAATTTACGTTGATTTATACTTCAATCTATGAAATATGATTTGATAATTACACGATTCTATTCAATTCAATATTAGTTTACTCTATTAAATTATCCAATATATTAACAAAGATAAATCTACTTTTCAATTATTCATTGTATTGAAATATAAGAATAAATTTATTCATCTTTGTTGATTTAATGATTTTACTAAATACTAATAAAATTTCTTTTCATCTATTCCAAGTATATAAAATTATTTAAACTTTAAACTATTTTATATTTATTAAATCTTTCATTTAAATATCCAAAATGAATTTATTAAGTATTTAAATTTTATTATAACAAAACTTTTATTAAATAGAATTTAAATTTTATAATAATTTGATTCCAAAATAATAATTATCAAAATCGAATTTAAATACTTGTATTTTAATTAAACTAATTTAATATTACAGCTTTTAAAATAAGGTTGTGTAACGACCCGTACATTTTTAATAATTAAAGTTCTCAATTTAATAAGATTTTGGTAAATAAATTTGGAAGAAATAAAAAACTTTGTAATTTAATAATGAAATGAATACCAAAATGAAATATAACAATGTATTTAAAAACTAATTATTAACAATTGAAATGAAATTACAATTTATTGAAGTAATGTAAATTGTTATACTTAGCTATAAATTTATGTAAGAAAACAAATGCAAACATTAAAATTTATAAATGATTTAGTATGAAATAAATGACCATTGAATAAAGATTAGGTATATAAGAATGGTAACATATGTTTGTGAACAATGAATTCAAAAGTGTGATTAAAAGTTATAGTAACGGTTGTAAGTTACTATTTAATTGGTCTATTAATTTGGTTGTAAATGTTACATTTGGGTATAAAACTGAATATAAGTAAATAAATGTAAGTGTTGTATGGATAAATGAATTAGTATATAATTTATGGTAATTGAATGAATTAAACATTATGTAAGCAATTATGATAATTAGTGGACATAACAAACTTGAGTGTAATATAAAGATAATGATAACATTTATTGCAAGTTACATTTTATTTAGGCTGCTAAATTTAAAAGTTGAATAAATAGATTAAGGTTTTAATTATAATAAATGTAAAATTTGGATTTTTTTTGTAATTTATTTTCCAAATACAATAAAATAAACATTTTTTGAAAATTTTATATTTTGGTCAACTTTGGTCAAATTTTGAATTTAAGTTTAAATTTTTAAATTTGAATTTTAAATTTTTAATCTTTTTCTTTGGAGCAGAATATAATGCTGATATCCGTTCTACTTCTTGTTTCATTAAATTTAGTTTTATACCTTTTAAATTTGATAACTTTCAGCGTTTTACACGCAATAAATTTCTATACTTTTATTATATATATATTTTATATCTTTCTTATATCCATCTCTATTTTATCTTTCTATTTTTATTTTTTTCTAGACATTCATTTTATTTATTGAATTGTCACTTGTTTATATCTTTTATTTATGGCTTGGAAAAAAATCAAAGGGCATACGTTATATTGTCTAAATTGCTTGCCTTTTTAATTGCCTACTCTTTATTTCTTTTTACCCGTTCCCACACTTGTTTGGCCATGCATTACTCTATCAAATCACATAAAAATCTTCTCAATATCTCACTTCTTCATTTGCCTCTTCTGATTGAAAGATTTTATATTAAGTTTCTTTTATTAAATAGGAATTAAAGCCCTTTATTATTTTCTTACCATTTATTCTTTCAGTCGTTCATACCTCAAACCCTAGCCGCCTCCTCTATTACTAATTCACGTACAAAAACATTTTTCCCACATCTCATTTTCATTTGCATCCAGAGAGAAAATACTATAAGTTTCCATGGCTTCTATTCCCTCCTCTTCTTTCTCTTTTTCTTTTTGATTTTCTTTTGTTTCTTCATGCTTGGCTCAGCCTCCACCTCATGCTCCTCTATTGCCGACCACATCTCCTCTCCACCATTGCCATAGATCGGCCTCCACTCTCCATCACCTCCTCCAACCATGGCCGTGACCCCTAGATCTGTGAGAAATGCGGATTAAGAATCTTAAGGCTAGAATTAACACTAGAGGGGGGGTGAATAGTGTTTTAAGAAATTTGTTAATCTTTTTGAGTTTATCTTACTTTGTTAACAATGTATACACTAATCAGACACAAATATGAACACAGAATCAAACACAGATGCAAATATAAAGTAAAAGCAGTAAAGGAAAGAACACACCGGATTTTATACTGATTCGGAGTTACCCTACATCCAGTCCTGCACAACTAAGTACGGATTTCCTTTCAAAATCACTTCAACAATTACAACCCTCAGTTTCAAGGCTACGAGGTACACCCTCCAAAATAACAATCCTCTGGGTAGAGATACTTGATTTCTGGGGCAACAAGTTCACCCAATTGATTTCCAGGGCTACAATCACACCTTCTCTCGCTCAATTGATTACAAAAAGTCTATAACTCAGATTAGCACTTGGATCTTGTAGAGATAGTGGAGAGAATCAAAACCAGAAATTGTCTAGTTAGATTCGATATTAATTTCGGCAGAGTAATGGTGTAATTTGTAAATAAGAAAGTGGAGAAGAAGAAGAGAAGTTAAATCGGAGAAAAGTGTTATAAAATTCGTTGAAACTGACCCCTATTTATAGAAGAACAACAGTCATGTCCATTCGTGAAGAGTTATGGCGAATAGACACTTCTTTTTAAATTTAAATTTTGAACTCAACTGTCACCATGTCGACATGGTGCCTATGGGCATGTCGACATCCCACAGCCTTTTTTGATGTTTTGAATTTCTTTGAAAATAACATTTATCTTATATAAAAACTATTTTAAACTTTATAAATATACTTGACTTTAGTTGAAATTCATAAGTAAATATAAAGAACAATATATACATATTATTTAACTATAATTTAAATCAAAGTATAAATAATTTAAAAGTTAAATATATTATTTGAAAAGATAGTTTAAAATCAGAAGTAATTTGACTTTGAAATTAAAGATGTTTTTTAGGCTAAAATTATTTAAAATCTGGATAGAGGGTTTTGAATCTTTTAAAAGGAAAGTTTTGAAATCATTTTGAAAAGAAGATAATTTTGTAAAATCATTTTGAAATAAAAGTAAGTAGATACAAAAAGATGTTCCACTAGATTTTTCGTAGGTTCCATCCTACTTAGGGTTCCATCCCTTTAACGGGCACAAAGTGGATTCCATTCCACGAATAAAATAGATTTTAAGATGTCAGTGCCTTTCTATGAGTTTTAACAATATTCCTAACTATATAACTTATCTTGGAAACTTGAACTCTTGAAATTCTTGATACTCATGAGTCTTCTATCTCTATATCTTGAATCTCTATCCTGTACAGTCTTCATTCTTGATACCTGCATGGTTAGATCCTGCATATACATATATATCTAAACTTGTAATGTTAGTATTTATATTTTATAATCTATTCTAAGGTTGTTGTCATCAAAACCATCATCTCATGGACTATCAATCTCCCCTTTTTTGATGATGACAACCTTTGTTTATAAAATATTCCTTCTATCCTAATACTTCTAATAACTCCCCCTTAATCTATGCCTAACTATCCTATTTTATACTTCTCCCCCTTTGTCATCAACAAAAACTTACTCTAAACTAGATAACTCCAAACTATATAACTCTATATAACTCCCCCTGAAACTAAGACTACATTACTTGTGATTATAATAATAGTGTTATCATACATAATCAATACTTAACTAAAATATAATCCTAAACTATTAACTATCCTAACTAAGAATTCACAATAATACTAACACATATAAGAACACGAGTTTATTTATTACGAGTATGGTTGTATTTACATTTGCATTTGAAAAACATAAAAACATAAATAACAACGGAAAGATAGAGAAGAAACTAATGTGTGTTTCTGAACATAGGAGATTTATGAATTGAACAGTTTGGATAGTGGAAACAGAAATTTCTACGTTGTTCAACAAGATTCCCATTTTTGTCGAAACACACTTCTCCAACGAATACTGCTTAGTCATCATCCTCCTCGTGTACTTCTTCCATTGGTTCTTCTTCTTCTTCGTCGCTGACCTCATGTTCTTGATTGAGTGAATAGTCTTCATTGATCAAGATAGGGTTGGCCTGGTTATCCATTAGGAATTTTTGTAAATTCCTAAGAATCTTGCCTTGCCTCTCTTGCTCTTTCGCCAAACAAAGTTGAGTCACTTGAATTTCAGTCAACATCTAAAGAGTATCCTTCATAGACTCCTCCAATTTAGTTACACGTGCGAGAGTAGAGCATTGGAATGGACCAGAAGAAGGAGAGGGGAATGAGAAAGTTGATTTTATGTTTGATTTAGAGGAAGATGCCATTATTTTATATATTTCAGAATAGAAAATGAAGAGAAAACAGAGAGAATGAATAAGAATTCGAAATAGAGAAGAATATATAACTAAATTTTTGAATTTTGGTGGGAAAAATTTTAAAAAATAAAAACGTTACATGTCGACATGTCTTCCTAGGGGATGTCGACATGGTCCTTATATTTTAACTCTATGATTTATTATTAATTATACTTGTTATTTATATTTTATATTTCAGTTATAGAACAAATACCTAATTCTCTTCTTCATTTAGTAAATATAGATTCATTTAATGGTTTTGTTAAGATATCAGCGATTTGATTCTCAGAGTTTATATATTCGAGAGTAATTACTTCTTTAGTTATATTATCTCTAAGAAAATGATGTCGAATATCAATATGTTTAGTTCGAGTATGATGAGTAGGATTTTTAGATAAATTTATTGCACTAGTATTATCATAATAAATTGGCGATTTTGAGATATTTAATCCAAAATCTCTTAAGGTTTGTTGCATATATATTACTTGAGAACAAGCCAAAGCAGCAGAAATATACTCTGCTTCAGTTGTTGATAGAGAAACTGTACTTTGCTTTTTACTAAACCAGGAAACCAGAGAATGTCCTAAAAAGTGACAAGTTCCACTTGTACTTTTTCGGTCTGATTTACATCCAGCATAGTCAGCATCACAGTATGATATTAAATTAAATGAATCATTTTTAGGATAAAATAAGCCATAATCAGAGGTGTGTTTAATATATCTTATGATACGTTTTACAGCTTTTAAGTGAGTTTCTTTAGGATGAGATTGATATCTTGCACAGAGACATACACTATGCATGATATCAGGTCTACTAGCAGTGATATAGAGCAATGATCCGATCATTCCTCTATACAACTTTTGATCTACATCTTTCGAGAAATCTTCTTTACTTAGATATTCATTGGTTGCCATGGGAGTAGGTTTTCCACTCGCAGTAGTCAAACCAAATTTATTAACTAGTTCTTTAGCATATTTTTTTTGACTAATAAAAATACCATTATCTAACTATTTTATTTGCAATCCTAGAAAGAAGTTTAATTCACCCATATGACTCATCTCAAACTCTTTTGTCATTATTTCAGAAAATTCTTTATTCATTTCGAAGTTAGTTGAACCAAAAATGATATCATCTACGTATACTTGAACTAGTTGAATATCATTTTTATTTCTTTTAATAAAAAGAGTATTATCTATTTTACCAATTTCAAAGTTTGATTGTAATAAATAAGATCTTAGTCTATCATACCAGGCTCTAGGAGCTTGTTTTAGACCATATAAAGCTTTCTTAAGTTTGTACACATGGTTTGATAAATTTTCATCTTCAAAAAGTGGTGGTTGTTCAACATATACTTCTTCTTTTACAAATCCATTTAAAAATGCACTTTTAACATCCATTTGAAATAATTTGAAATTATTATGATTTGCGAAAGCAAGTAGAATCCTAATGGCTTCTAATCTTGCTACAGGAGCAAAGGTTTCGTCACAATCTATACCTTCTTCTTGACAATAACCTTGGGCGACTAATCGTGCTTTATTTCTAACGACCTCACCTTGTTCATTCATTTTATTTTTATAGACCCATTTAGTTCCAATTATAGTTTTATCTTCAGGTCTAGGAACAAGTTCCCAAACTTCATTTCTAGTGAATTGATTTAATTCTTCTTGCATAGCCAAAATCCATGAATCATCAGTTGATGCTTCTTTATGATTTTTGGGTTCAATAGATGATATAAATGCTATGTTAGCACCAAAATTGGTCACTAACCTCGTAAAAGAAGATTGTGAAGAGATATAAGTGATGAAATCAAATTAAACAGAGAAGACAGTGCTAATCTAAATACAGAAAGTAAGAACACCAAATTTATAGTGGTTCAGCGTAATTGCCTACGTCCACTTTGAGGTTAAACTTTATTGATCTTCTTTATAGTTGATTACAAATACAATTCACGAATCAAATGCTTGAATGAAGTTGTTTAAGTAGAGAAGATGAGTCTCGAAAATGGCAGAGTCTCCCCAGTATTCTCTCTCCAAAAAAGGATCCATTTCACTGTGACCCTGCCCCTCTATTTATAGGCAAATATGGGCTGAACTTCCCAAGTGGGCTGGATCGCCGAACGCTCAAGCCCCAGTGCAGTGGTCGCTGTATGCCGAACCAGGTGTGCCGAACGCCCTGATGCCGAACAATCCCTTCTATGCCGAACGATGTGGTTGATGTCTGGGAAGTGTAGGATGTTTGTCAGTCGAAGCCGAACGCTCTTCTAGATGCCGAGTACTCTTGTTGCCGAGTACTCCTGATGCTACCGAGTACTACGCCGAGTACTCCTGTATGCCGAACTCCAGATGCTGCCGAGTTCTCCTTGACGCCGAGTGCTCTTGTATGCCGAGCAGTCTTGATGCCGAGCACTCTTGAATGCCGAGCAGTCTTGATGCCGAGCACTCTTGAATGCCGAGCAGTCTTGCTGTCGAGTATTGGTTGACGCCGAGTACCACGGGATGCCGAGCGTTCTTGTAGCCGAGTTCTCCTATTACCGAGTTCTAATGATGTCGAACACTAACTGACGCCGAGTCTCCTGGTCGCCGAGCACTACGGATGCTGAACGCTATGGATGCCGAGTCCCACTGGATGCCGTGCGCTTCGCCGAACACTCCTGGATGCCACGTGCTTCGCCGAACACTCCTGGATGTCGGACACTCTCTGATGCCGAGTGCTACCTGATGCCAAGCACTAGTTGCCTGGTCAAATCTCCAGGAAACACTTGCCCCCCAAAGTGTATTGCGTCGCCGAATGTGATGCGCTTTGAATCTGGTTCAATTCTCCTTGATGATGCCTTCTCGAGGATGTCTGTAACGGAGGTGTGTGGCGAACGTGGCCTGGATGCCGAACGATACGCTCGAAGCCGAACAATTCTCGTGTGCCGAACGTCACTATGCTATGATGCCGAACACTCCGGTATTGACCGGTTCTACCGGATATAGCCTTTTCAACTTCTACCTTCCCCCTATATAACCGGGTCCTCTTCTTCTTCTCCCCTTTTACTTTTTACTTCTACCGTTCTTGCAATTCTGTCCAGCCATCCTAATTTGAGACTTAACTACACCCTCTCAATCTCCAATCTGCAAACTTAGGTATTTTTCCTCATTCATTCAAACGAGATGTTCGAACGATGTCGTGTAGACGGTTTTTGTGTAGCTCGTCTGTATTGCCGAACGACATAGCGAGGAGGAATGATTAGGAGTATGTCCACTCATTATCTTAGCTTCTTCGTGTCGAACCGAAGTTAAAGGGAAGAGGATTGAATGAAGGTGTTGGAGGAGGTAAAGGTGCTGTTCGCTGCTCTGGCGTGTGTCGCCATGCGCCGGACGGTGGAATGGGAAGTCGCCGAGCACTACCCTGGCCAGACAATCCCATGCCGAACGCTTACTCACATGTCAAACTATAATCGAGCCGAACGAACTAAAGCCGAACAGTACCCAACTGCCGAACAACTGACATGCCGAACATTGACTTCAGGCCGAACATTGAATTCAGCCGAACAATCCTTAGGTCGAACCATGACTTTAGCCGAACAAAACAATTGCCGAACATTCCTTAGTTCGAATAATGTCTTTAGCCGAGCAATACAATTGCCGAACGTTCCTTAGTTCGAATAATGTCTTTAGCCGAACAATACAATTGCCGAACGTTCCTTAGTTCGAATAATGTCTTTAGCCGAACAATACAATTGCCGAACAATCCTTAGGTCGAATAATGTCTTTGGCCGAACAATACAATTGCCGAACAACATTTAAATGCCGAACGGAACCAAGACCAAGCAGTATAATTGCCGAATACCATATATGCCGAACATTACAAACGCCGAACCAACACAGTTGCCGAACCATGCGAATGCCGAACACTTGTTAACCTTGCCTATTCATATAGCAAAACAAATCCCTAGACCTAAGCACATTATCACATGAAACTGACCCGAATTACTAACTCCCTAGCATTAGTAGTCACGAATCAGAACTTAGATTAACATTCGTTTTCTGAATTTAAAACCGTAACCACCTCAAGGCGAGCTTTTTGAGACGGTCAGCGATGACGATCTTCGAAAGCGATGACTCGAAGCTCATTTTTATGTCTTTAAAATCTTATTGCTTGTACACAATTGCTTGCACTAGTTTACACACCACGTGGGGGGAAAACTCGTGTTGCTAATTCTAACGTTCAACGTTTTTTAAGTATAGTTTTCTCAAGCACTTAGCCAGGTTCGTTATTTATTTGGGATGTCGAGAAAATCTAGCTCCGCCACTATATCCGACAGGCCTGGGCCGTCATCAAGGCAGGGAGCCGCCGATACGTCTAATCTGTCGACTTCTCCTGCTCATAACTTAGCACCTGATGCTCTGGAGGCAACAATCTTACTAGACAATCCGATCGATTCACAAGCCTCGAAGATCAACGAAGCTGCTCTGCGACGGATATGCTCCATTCATGGGATTCCTTTTGCCGACGTGTTAGTTCCTTCGAGACACGATCGTCCTCATCTGCCCCCAGTCGGGTACACTACCTGCAACAAGTTCATGTGTTGGATGGGCAGCGTGCCTCCGTTCAATTTATTTCTCCAGGATGTTCTGCAGTACATAGACATGGCTCCATCGCAGCTGCACCCGAACGGCCATGCATTTCTATATGGGACTTACTTACTTTTCATGGCTGTCTTCTCCAGACCTCCTACCGCCGGTGATATCAGATACATTTATATGTTCAAGAGACGGAAAGACAGTCCTTCCTTTATGTTCCTCGAGCCATACCACAAATGCCAGATCTTGACAGGGGCATGTAGTAAATTCGCCCTGTACAAACATGAATGGTTCTATGTGCGCTGCCCTTCTGGTTTCGCTAGGAGATGGGTTGAAGGCAGTAAGTCTCTCTGCTGAGTCACTATTCGTATTTAATCGGAGTCATGCTTTTCCTAACTCTTCATTTCATCTTTTCAGGTATCAACCCGCGTCCGGAAGGCCGAGGATATTCTGAGGCTGTTGAAGCCATTAGAGCTCTTCCTGCTGAGGATCGAGACATCCGGACTATCATTACAAATGAATCGCTGTCGGGGTTTGGCTTGCTAGCCCCTAGTTGTCGGATCAGCCTTCCAGAAGGTGTCACCATTCCCAAACCTTTGTCTGGTAAAGGGAAAAAACAGGCTGGGTCGTCGTCGCGCCGCACTCCCGATACGCACGGAGAAGGCGAGCGCAAAGAAGACGAAGCTCCTGAGACTCAAGGCGAGAACGTGGGTCCCGCTTGGAATCCGGCAATCGAAGTTCAGGATATTGAGACATCATCCTCCCCTTCGAAGGAAAAGAAGAAGTTGAAATATACAGTTCAAAAGGAGAAAGTTGGTGGCACTTCAAAAGTTACGCCTACCCCGCCTGAGAAAGAGGCTTCTTCGCAGCATCTGGAAAGTTCCTTGAGGGGTCTATCGAACCTTTCTATTCCCGAAGACATACTTAATTATGGGTTTGATGATCCTGAAGCCCTCAAATTCTCTTCACCCGTGAAAGGCAATGCAGGAGTTCAACTCCCGGCCCAAGGAGATACCACTCCGATTAGCAAAGATAAACGAACGGGTCCGTCGAGGGGAACACTAGGACACACACGCACATGCGCATTCCATAATATACTTCAAGTCTTTTTTCCTATCTCGTGAATTTCCCTTAACTCGTTGTTATCTCCATTCTTTGCAGGTGATATGGGGCGTTCTCACGGACTCGATTGCCTTTAGGGCTCTTCTATATTTCATCACTCTGGACGGGATTCTGGGTCAGGCAGACGCAGGGACAAAGGCGATTATGAAGATAGGGACAATCGTCCCCGTGAGTCGTCTCACCGCAAGAAAGCACATTCTCAATCTTCCCAGTCCCGTGATCTTCCTCCTCCAACTGAGCCGGATAGAGAGAAATCCTTACAGAAGGGTTATCAGTCTGATGCTCCTCGAGAACAACATTCCAGTTCATCGAGTACAAGGCAAGTTCGAGAGCAACGTAAAAGAACGGAGTTTTCAAAGCCTCCTCCTCCTACTCCTGCGGTGGACCCAACTGTTGCGGAAAAGATGGTCGATCATAAGGCCAAGTTTCCAAAAATTTGCTTCGATGGTCTGAAGTTCCTCCCGGCCATTCATCATATTCCCGGGCATGTGAAGCAGAGTGCCATTGCCTGCAATAACGACGTCTATGTTCAACATGACGCGTTTGTGCACTTGGTGGAGAAGGTCTCGGAAGTATCTGTTGAGCGTCAACACGAGATTGACCGTCTGAATCTGGAGGCTGACAGCGATAAGAAAATCATCAAACTCCAAGACGAAGAGCTTGCTTCGTATAAGTCAAAGCTAGAAGCCGCTGAACAAAGCGCAAAAAATACTGCCGAGGCAGTTACTCGTTTAGAGGCGGCTCACAAAAAAGAGCTTGACGAAGCAGTCCAGCGCAGCGGTGCCCTCGCCCTAGAAAAAGACTCTGTTCAAAAGGAAAGGGACGCACTCGCCACCCAAGTCAAAGAGCTGAAATAATTACTCTCCAAGGAGAAGGAGGATAAGGTAGCTGCTCAAGAAGAATCACAACGATACTGTGACGAGATCGTTGCTACCCGACTCCTGAAAACAAAGCTCGATGACGAACTCGCTGGGGTTGAGAAAATGAAGGATGAGGCCCGTGAGGAGGGAAAAAGAGAGGTTGCGGAGGAGATTGATTCTCGCCTCAAGGCGGCCGCGGAAGCCGGCAGGGAAGAGGTCAAAAACATGTTTGACCCGTTAATTGCTGAATATGGAGCCCGCGTCCTTATGCACCGCGACTTAACATTCTTGGGCGAAGGCTACCTTGAATCCCTAGCTGAGGCCTGGGAAACTTTGATGAGGATTAGGAAGATCGAGTCAGGCTCCGAAGAGGTCGATGAGGAGGCCCTGGTGAAGGAGTTCCTTAGGGGAAATGAGCCATCGGACTTATCCGCAGCATTGGCACTTTACAGCAAAGGCTCTCCCCTTCCAAAAGAGAAAGATGGTGAAGCTGGCCCGTCTGGCGTTAATATTACTGCTCTTCATACTGCTGCTCAATCTGCTGCCCAATCGGCCAGTCGGCCGACACTTGATCCATTTGAGCAGCATGTTGGTTATGACCCAGAAGACCCCGGGCTCAGTGCTCATGTGCTATCACCTATCCTGGAGGGTGAAACCCCACGCGCCACCGATAGCCAACCGGGACCTGGTAGGAAATTCTTCTTTCTCTAGAAGTTGAAAGATCCCGTCATTTTTCAGCAATGGTTATTCGTTCTAACGCCCATTCTTTATATTTTCATGTAGGTTGTTCTGACGCTGAGCCAACTCCGAGGAGCGATGACGCCAAGGAGGAAGCAGAGAAAACAAGTGATGTTGCTCATGCGGGAGTAACTCCCGGTCCAGACGCTCAAGTGATCGGGGCGCTAGATGATGACAAGCTTGATACTTCATCTCCTGCCGAAGGAAGCGATGGAATTGAAATCACTGGCGCCTCTGAGCATACTTCAGAGATGAGCATGAAGGACCGTCTCGCCGACGAGGAGAAGAAAAAAGTCAAAGTCAAAGTTGAGTCTGAAATACTGGAACTCACTGACCCGCGGAACAGACCTTTGAAAATCATTCTCCCGGGCAGGTCCAAACCACTAGATGTTCCGTCTCCTACTCCCGACTCCGTTTCTCTAGCAAGCAAAAAGTCCAAGAAAAAGCGTGAGGGAGAGGAGTCGTCGGAAACAACGAAGGAAGACAAGAAGAAGAAGTCGAAGAAATAATCGATACACTCGTTCAACGAGTTTTTTGCTTAAGTCTTGTAATTGCTTTTATCTTCCACAACTTGTAGTTTGTATAGAGAGGTCTGAATTTTGTAGGAGTGATCATGTATCCCCATTTTGGACTTATGAATAAAGTTTAGTTTCTTTTTGTTTGAATGATTCTCTTGTCTTTCTTTGGTTTGCTGACTCTGTGCTCCGGGGACTTGGAGACTTTGAAACCGTTTATACTCTAGTCCGTGCTCTGGGGACCTAGAGTACTCCGCTCCGCACTCTGGGGATTCGGAGATTCGTATTCGTTTATACTCTAGTCCGTGCTCTGGGGACTTAGAGTACTCCGCTCCGCGCTCTGGGGATTCGGAGATTTGAAATCGTTTATACTCTAGTCCGCGCTCTGGGGACTTAGAGTACTCCGCTCCGCACTCTGGGGATTCGGAGATTTGAAATCGTTTATACTCTAGTCCACACTCTGGGGACTTAGAGTACTCCGCTCCGCACTCTGGGGATTCGGAGATTCGAAATCGTTTATACTCTAGTCCGCGCTCTGGGGACTTAGAGTACTCCGCTCCGCACTCTGGGGATTCGAAGATTTGAAATCGTTTATACTCTAGTCCGCGCTCTGGGGACTTAGAGTACTCCGCTCCGCACTCTGGGGATTCGGAGATTTGAAATCGTTTATACTCTAGTCCGCGCTCTGGGGACTTAGAGTACTCCGATCCGCGCTCTGGGGATTCGGAGATTTGGAATCGTTTATACTCTAGTCTGCGCTCTGGGGACTTAGAGTACTCCGATCTGCGCTCTGGGGATTCGGAGATTTGGAATCGTTTATACTCTAGTCCGCGCTTTGGGGACTTAGAGTACTCCGATCCGCGCTCTGGGGATTCAGAGATTTGGAATCGTTTATACTATAGTCCGCGCTCTGGGGACTTAGAGTACTCCGATCCGCGCTCTGGGGATACGGAGATTTGGAATCGTTTATACTCTAGTCCACGCTCTGGGGACTTAGAGTACTCTGATCCGCGCTCTGGGGATTCGGAGATTTGGAATCGTTCGTACGAGTCTGTATGTCATGCAGGATAATCTAATTTATCATCCAATTAAGAGATATAGAAACTTCATAGAAAATACGGCTTCAAGCCTTTATTAATGAAAATCAACTAAATTGCTTGATTACAACTTTAAAAAGAAACTAAGTCATTATTGAATGGAAACATGCAGGAAATAACAGTGCCTACAACAAGAAAGGAAAACATGCTAAATGTAGTAGTGCCGCAAATGTTCACTGTTCCATGCTCGGGGGAGTGTCGCGCCATCAACGGTCGCTAGCTTGAATGTTCCTTCTCCAAGCTTCCGTTCAATGGCGTATGGACCTTCCCAGCTGGGATTCATGCGTGATGATACCGGGAAGACTCGTTTCAGAACGAGATCACCCACATCAAAGATTCTTGGGCGGACTCTGCCGTCGTAGTAACGCTTGACTCGATGTCTGTGCGCGGCCGCCCTTAATTCAGCTTCTTCACGCTTTTCGTCGCTGCAGTCCAGTGATTCCAGCAAGAGGTTTTGGTTCGTCTTGGGATCATAGTATGTCACTCGGTGCGATGGAACTTCAAGTTCCACGGGTATAACGGCTTCAGAGCCGTATGCCAAGGCGAACGGAGTGTGGCCGGTCGCGGACTTGTGGGTAGTTCTATATGCCCATAATATTGTCGGGAGTTCATCTACCCACTTGCCTCCAACCTTCTCCAGACGCTTCTTCAGTATGGACTTGATTATTTTGTTAACGGCCTCGACTTGTCCGTTAGCTTTTGGGTGTGCAACGGTGGCGAACTTTTTCTCGATGCCGTACTTTAAACAGAACTCTTTGAACTCTCTACTTTCAAATTGCGTTCCGTTGTCTGTAATGATGGTGCGTGGAAGGCCAAAGCGGCATATAATGTTTCGTACAACGAAGTTAATGACCTTCTTAGAGGTGATAGTGGCCAAAGGTTCTGCCTCAGCCCATTTCGTGAAATAGTCGACTGCAACTATTGCGTATTTCGCACCACCTTTGGATAGAGGCAAAGAGCCGATTATGTCGATTCCCCAGATCGCAAATGGCCAGGGACTGATCATTTGTGTGAGTTCCGTTGATAGAGCCCTCGGGATTTTCGCATATCTTTGACACTTGTCGCATTTTCTTGCGTAGTCCGCGGCATCCCGGTTTACGGTGGGCCAGTAATATCCATAGCGGAGGATCTTCTTTGCTAGCGTTTGCCCCCCAGTATGGTCGCCACATTCCCCCTCGTGAACCTCTCTCAAGACACGCTTTGTTTCATCATGAGCGATGCATCGTAATAACTTTCGATACATCGATCCATCCTGCATTATGTATCGCGCGGCCTTTCGAAGGACCTGCCGTCTTTCGCTTCTTTTTCCTGGTAAAGCCCCGGTCGTCAGGTACAGTTTGAATGGGGTTATCCACGATTCCTTCTCGATTTCTGTTTCCAACACACGATCGACTTTCATTTCGTCTATGCTCGGGGCATGCAAGACTTCGACGGGATATAATCCCATTTGTTGCGCATCGTCGGTACTTGCAAATTTAGCCAACAAGTCCGCTTCTTTGTTCTATTCACGCGGGATATGTGAAATGTCATAACGCTCAAGATTTGATAGTAGTTCTTGGACCTGAACGAGGTACGGAGCAAGCTTTCGTCACTTTGCTTGGTAATCTCCCCGTACTTGGTAAACCACCAACTATGAGTCACAAAAGATTTCGACTGATTCGATCCCGGGTTCTTTGATGAGCTTCAAGCCAGCGATCGGTGCTTCATATTCAGCTTCGTTATTCGTAGCCGGGAAATCGAGCTTCAGGGCATAACAGATTGATCGGTTTTCCGGAGTTATAAGAACTAGGCCCGCGCCGGAGCAACGGTCGTTTGATGCACCGTCAGTGTATAATTTTCATCGAACAAGGGGAATGATGTCGTGATCATCCGGTTTGATGGGTATAGTAAACTCAGCAATGAAATCTGCTAATGCTTGCCCTCGGATGGCTCTCCGTGGTAAGTACGCGATATCGAATTGGCTCAACTCGATGTTCCATCTTAGCAATCTTCCAGAAGTCTCTGGCCATTGGAGTACCTGCCTCAGGGGTTGATCGGTATAAACACCGATTGAGTGTGCTTGAAAGTATGGGCGAAGCTTTCGTGATGCAATCACCAAGCAATAAGCCAATTTCTCGATTTTAGGGTAATTCCTCTCTGCCCCTGTTAAATGCTTGCTAACATAATACACCGGCTTCTGGACTCGATCCTCCTTACGAACCAAAGCCGCACTTATCGCATGCGAGGATACAGCCAAGTATACGTACAACATCTCGTGGTCAACTGGTTTTGCTAGCATTGGTGGACTCTCCAGATGCCCCACCAGATTCCGGAATGCTTCCTCACAACTAGACATCCATTCAAAATTTCTCTTCCCTTTCTTTATGATATCGAAGAATGGGATGCACTTGTCAGTTGCCCTAGATATAAATCGACTTAGCGCAGCTACTTTTCCGTTCAAGCTCTGTACTTGCTTTATAGTCCTGGGCGCTTGCACATCTCGAATAGCTTGGATTTTTTCTGGGTTGGCTTCGATTCCCCTAGCATTGATGATGAATCCCAAAAACTTCCCTGATGCAACGCCGAAGGAACACTTCAAAGGGTTGATCTTCATCCCATAAAACCTGAGTATGTCGAACATTTCAGCCAAGTCTCGAATGTGGTCGTTTGACCGTCGTGACTTCACGAGCATGTCATCCACATAGACTTCCATCGTTCTATCCAGCTGGTCCTTGAACATTCGATTCACTAAACGCTGGTAAGTTGCGCCTGCATTCTTCAATCCAAAGGGCATCACTACATAGCAATACAGTCCGACATTTGTAACGAAGCTGGTGTGTTCTTGGTCCGGAATATGCATCGCGATTTGGTTGTACCCTGAGTACGCATCCATGAATGACAGCAGCTCATGTCCTGCGGTGGAGTCGACCAACTGATCGATCCTAGGCAACGGGAAACTGTCCTTAGGGCACGCTTTGTTCAAGTCGGAATAATCTACGCAAGTCCTCCATTTCCCATTCGCCTTTTTTACTAGCACGGGGTTGGATACCCACTCAGGGTAGAGGGCGTCGCGGACGAACCCATTTGCTTTGAGTTTGTCCACCTCCTCTCCAAGAGCGGCGGATCTCTCCGGATCCATTCCTCTCCTTTTTTGTTTAACTGGGACGTATTTCGGGTCTATGTTCAACATATGACTCGTGATGGCGGGAGAAATCCCACACATATCAGAATGCGTCCAGGCGAAAACATCAAGATTCGCCCGGAGGAAGTCGCTAAGGTCTTCAGTCATCGTGGGACCAAGTTGTGATCCGATTTTCAGAATTCGCGAAGGGTCGGCACGGCTAACTGAGATGTCAATTGTTAATTCTGCCGGTGCCGCCTTCTCTTCCCTGGGTTTCTCATCGTCGTCTCTCGGATCTATATCTCCGAAGATCCGAGAACTATGCCCGAGCCAGGGCTCGGGCACTACTTGTCAATTATCCGTATTGAGGATGCGAACGGGATTGTCTGCAACCTTTCCTTTCTCCCTTCGATGGGCCTCTCGGAGCTCAGCCACATAACAGGAATGACCAGCTGCTTGGTCGCCATGAACAATACCAATTCCTTTGTCAGTCGGGAACTTCAAAGTTAAACACCACGGGGCTAACGCTGCCCTAAACTCAGCCAGGGCCGGCCGGCCCAAGAAAACGTTATACGGAGAGTCCACATCCAAAACTACAAAGGGTAGAATTCGCACTCTCCGGCGCTCGCCTTGTCCCAGTTCAACTGGTAACTCGACATATCCCACCGCATCGGTCGCAGCGCCGTTAAAGCCATGAATACGGGCTTTGGATGGTGTCAAGCCCTTTGTTTCTAGCTTCATTTGATCGTAAGCCTTCTTGAAGATGATGTTGACTGAACTTCCACAATCAATCAGAATTCTTTTCACATATGCTGGTCCTATCGTTGCAGATATGACCATGGGGTCGATGGTCGGAGCCTCTACCTGATCAGCGTCTCTGTTTCTGAACACAATATCGTCGGTCATTACGCGCTGCTGCTTAGCAGGGGCCCCGTCCTCCATGTTCGAACAGCACTCAAAATCGGCATGCTTCAGGGAACTTGCATATCGCTCCATCTCTTGCCAATTCTTATCCGCGGGGTGAGGTCCGCCGATGATTGTATTTATGACTAGTCTATCTACGGTCCAGGCAGGCTCCTCGGGATGACGTGGAGCTGGTGCACGACCTGGGTTGGACGTTCCCTGTCCTCCTTCTTGTGGATCCTTCACAAATTCTTGCAATTTCTTCTGCCTGATCAACTTCTCGATAGCGTCGTGCAAGTGTCTAAATTCTTCCGTATTGTGCCCATAAGTCTCATGGAAGCGACAATATTTCCCGGTCCGTTTCTGTTCTTCGGTTGATTCTTTTGGACGTGGTTTTCTGTACTAAAAGGTATTACAGGTGGATAGGTAGCTGTTCTCTAGCGGCGCGTTCAGCGGAGTATACTCGCTGTAGCTTGGAATTATCGACTTCCACTTCCCCGCTTCTCTCTTCTTCCCTTGACTCCTTCCTCCAGACTCCTTAGACTACCCCGGCTTATTCTGGACATTGAGTTGGACCTTTCCCGAGCAGTCTCCAGACTGCTTCACAGCAATGTTGCTTTTTATTGACTCCTGGACAGGCCTTGGCACCTTATCTCGTCGTACCCACCTAGCTTCCTCTCTTCTTATGAACTGGTGTGCCATAGAGTAGAAACGCTCTAGCGTAGCCGGAGGTTTTCCTGCTAGCCAGTCTCCAAACTCAGAGTCTGGATCCAAACCTCTCATTACAGCCATCAGAATTGCATGGTCATTGGGATTACTGACTTCAGTTGCTGCTATGTGGAACCTTTGTAAATATTCCTTCAACGACTCCCCGGGATTTTGGGTTACACTTGACAGAGACATCACGTCCTTTGGGTGCGTAGTGTGTATCCTGAACTGCTCAATAAACTTCTTTGCCAACTCCTCGAAATTTGATACGGATCGTGGAGGAAGTCGGGTGAACCACATAGTAGCGATCCCAGATAGAGTAATCGGAAAGCACCTACACTTGGTGGCATCATTCGCTCTAGCTGAATCCATCATCCATTCATACCTCATGACGTGCTGTCTGGGGTCAGTCTTCCCTTCATATGCAGGGATAGTAGGCATACTAAACTTCCTGGGGTACGCCGCTTGCAACACAACATCCGTGAACGGAGTATGACTTCTTGATACTCCCCAATCATCATTTGATAACCCATGATTTTCCTTCATCAACTGCCTGATCATGGCTGTTAGATCTGGTGTCTGTATGGAAGGCGGAAGGTTAGTGTCTGTTCTACGCGCCTGTCCATGCTGATGCCTCCTTTCCTGGCGATCTGCCAATCGTGCGTCTTGAGGTTTGACCTCGTTAGCATTTTGATGATCCGGGCCTCTGACCTCCATCCGTGCCCCGGTCCTGAAGTTTCCAGCTCTTGCTTGGTCACGGTCTCCAGATGTTTGAACAGCAGCTTCTGCTCGTGTAGCGTCAGTCTTGCGACGTCTGCACCTGGGAGGTTCATCAGAGGAAGTTGAGCTGTCAGATGAAGAGTAAGGAGCGGGATTGCCCCCAGCATTCTGCTGCTGCTGTTGAGTGAGTTGTGCCATCAGGTTGGCGTTAGCTTGCATCTGCTCTCCTAGTTGTCTCCTGCTTTCCCTGAGTTCTCTCATCAAGTCATTGAACTCTATCCTGGTGACAACTGGAGTCTGTTCTTGAGCGGCAATTCCTGCACTCGGAATTGCTGGTTGATTGCTAGGACCTGCTTGTTGCACACTAGCAGTTTCGTGGGCATCCGCGTTATGAGAAGCTGACCTGGTACGTGGTCTTGCCATTGTAGAGTTATCGATATGAACTCTGAGTAGAATCAACGGATGTCCTACCAGTGAGTCGGATCTTCTTTGGGGGATTTGTCCAATCCAGTAGCTTCAAAGCAGATCCTTGAGGTCTGAGAATTCAATTCTCAGTGAAAGCACCAAAGTGTTAGCACCAAAATTGGTCACTAACCTCGTAGAAGAAGATTGTGAAGAGATATAAGTGATGAAATCAAATTAAACAGAGAAGACAGTGCTAATCTAAATACAGAAAGTAAGAACACCAAATTTATAGTGGTTCAGCGTAATTGCCTACGTCCACTTTGAGGTTAAACTTTATTGATCTTCTTTATAGTTGATTACAAATACAATTCGTGAATCAAATGCTTGAATGAAGTTGTTTAAGTAGAGAAGATGAGTCTCGAAAATGGCAGAGTCTCCCCAGTATTCTCTCTCCAAAAAAGGATCCATTTCACTGTGACCCTGCCCCTCTATTTATAGGCAAATATGGGCTGGACTTCCCAAGTGGGCTGGATCGCCGAACGCTCAAGCCCTAGTGCAGTGGTCGCTGTATGCCGAACCAGGTGTGCCGAACGCCCTGATGCCGAACAATCCCTTCTATGCCGAACGATGTGGTTGATGTCTGGGAAGTGTAGGATGTTTGTCAGTCGAAGCCGAACGCTCTTCTAGATGCCGAGTACTCTTGTTGCCGAGTACTCCTGATGCTACCGAGTACTACGCCGAGTACTCCTGTATGCCGAACTCCAGATGCTGCCGAGTTCTCCTTGATGCCGAGTGCTCTTGTATGCCGAGCAGTCTTGATGCCGAGCACTCTTGAATGCCGAGCAGTCTTGATGCCGAGCACTCTTGAATGCCGAGCAGTCTTGCTGTCGAGTATTGGTTGACGCCGAGTACCATGGGATGCCGAGCGTTCTTGTAGCCGAGTTCTCCTATTACCGAGTTCTAATGATGCCGAACACTAACTGACACCGAGTCTCCTGGTCGCCGAGCACTACGGATGCCGAACGCTATGGATGCCGAGTCCCACTGGATGCCGTGCGCTTCGCCGAACACTCCTGGATGCCACGTGCTTCGCCGAACACTCCTGGATGCCGAGTGCTACCTGATGCCAAGCACTAGTTGCCTGGTCAAATCTCCAGTAAACATGCTACATTACTCATTTTACTTAGTTGATTTCTAGTTGTAACAATAGATTGCATATCTCCTATTATATTTTCAATAGGATGATCTTTTAAAAGTTTAATCCTTTTATTAGGATGATTAATTTCATTATTAATTTCGGTTGATTCCTGATTTTGAGTAATTAAATCTTCTTCATCATTTGTAATTTCAAAATCTTTTAAATTTTCATCAAACAAAACATGCATTGTTTCTTCGATGGTGTTAGATCTTAAATTAAAAACTCTATAAGCTTTACTTCTATTAGAATATCCGATAAAGATTCCTTTGTCAGATTTAGGATCAAATTTATCCAAATTATCTTTTGTATTTAAAATAAAGCATTTACTTCCAAAAATTCTGAAGTATGATACCTTAGGTTTCTTTCCATGAAGAAGTTCATAAGGTGTCTTATCAGTTAAAGGTCTAATTAAAATTCTATTCAAAATATAACAGGCGGTAGCAACAGCTTCTGCCCAAAAGTGTTTTGGTAAATTACTATCTGAAAGCATAGTTCCCGCACACTCTTGTATCGTTTTATTTTTATGTTCAACTACTCCGTTTTGTTGTGGAGTCCTTGGAAATGAGAAATTGTGAGTTATTCCCTTCTTATTGCAGAATTCCTCAAACTTTTCATTTTCAAATTCACCACCGTGATCACTACAATTGTTATAATTTTTAAAGATAATTGATTTTGAATCCTTTTTGTAAAGTTCTTAAAACATTCAAAAGTATCACTTTTATGTTTCAAAAATATTGTCCATGTAAATCTAGAATAATCATCTACAATTACAAAAACATATTTACTATGATTTATTGGCTGAATTTGAGATGGACCAAATAAATCAAGATGAAGTAACTCAAGGGGTTTTGAAGTTTAAATCATGTCTTTTAATTTAAAGGAACTTTTTCTAAGTTTTCCTAATTGACATGTATCACATAAACTATCTACTTTAAAAATTCATTTTAGGGAGACCTCTTACTAGATCATGTTTTGACAGTCTAGATAAGAGTTTGAAATTCAAATGTTCAAATCTCTTATGCCAAATCCAAGGGTCACTTGTATTTGCCAAAAGACATAGGTTATCATTTGAAACTTTCATATTAAGAATATAAATATTCTTTTTCCTAGTTCTCTCAAATATTATGGTTGAGTTATTATCTTCAATACGACATTTATATTTTTCAAATTTAATTTTATATCCTTTATCACATAGTTGGCTTATACTTAGCAGATTGTGTTTCAGATTCTTAACTAGCAAAACATTAGTAATAATAGGAGTTTCAGAGTTACCGACATTGCCGATGCCAATCACGTATCCTTTCGAGTTGTCTCCAAAGTTAACCAGTCCTTCATCTTTGTATATAATATTATTCAGCATATCTGGATTACCAGTCATGTGTCTAGAGCATCCACTATCAAGTATCCACTTATTCCTTTTGATCTGCACAAATTGTCCATTGTGGATTGATTCCTTAATACCCATAAAGCATCTTTCCTGCACATGATAAAATTTGGGTAGAGAACTAGAATTTGAATAACATTCATATGCAGACTCATGGAACAATGATGATTTAAACAATTCTAAACTAGTTTTAACAGATTTTTCAAAAATAGCCATTTTAAAACTGTTCAAAATTCAGATTATGAAACTTTTGAAAACAAAGCTCTGATACCAAATGTGAGAAATGCGGATAAAGGATCTTAAGGCTAGAATTAACACTAGAGGGGGGGTGAATAGTGTTTTAAGAAATTTGTTAATCTTTTTGAGTTTATATTACTTTGTTAACAATGTATACACTAATTAGACACATATATGAACACAGAATCAAACAAAGAGGCAAATATAAAGTAAAAGCAGTAAAGGAAAGAACACACCAGATTTTATACTGGTTCGGAGTTACCCTACATCCAGTCCCGCACAACTAAGTACGGATTTCCTTTCAAAATCACTTCAACAATTACAACCCTCGGTTTTAAGGCTACGAGGTACACCCTCCAGAATAACAATCCTCTGGGTAGAGATACTTGATTTCCGGGGCAACAAGTTCACCCAATTGATTTCCAGGGCTACAATTACACCTTCTCTCGCTCAATTAATTACAAAAAGTCTATAACTCAGATTAGCACTTGGATCTTGTAGAGATAGTGGAGAGAATCAAAACCAGAAATTGTCTAGTTAGATTCGATATTGATTTCGGCAGAGTAATGGTGTAATTTGTAAATAAGAAAGTGGAGAAGAAGAAGAGAAGTTAAATCAGAGAAAAGTGTTATTAAACTCGTTGAAACTGACCCCTATTTATAGAAGAACAACAGTCATGTCCATTCGTGAAGAGTTATGGCGAATAGACACTTCTTTTGAAATTTAAATTTTGAACTCAACTATCACCATGTCGACATGGTGCCTATGGGCATGTCGACATCCCACAGCCTTTTTTGATGTTTTGAATTTCTTTGAAAATAACATTTATCTTATATAAAAACTATTTTAAACTTTATAGATATACATGACTTTAGTTGAAATTCATAATAAATATAAAGAACAATATATACATATTATTTAACTATAATTTAAATCAAAGTATAAATAATTTAAAAGTTAAATATATTATTTGAAAAGATAGTTTAAAATCAGGAGTAATTTGACTTTGAAATTAAAGATGTTTTTGAGGCTAAAATTATTTAAAATTAGGATAGAGAGTTTTGAATCTTTTAAAAGGAAAGTTTTGAAATCATTTTGAAAAGAAGATAATTTTGTAAAATCATTTTGAAATAAAAGTAAGTGGATACAAAAAGATGATCCACTAGATTTTTCGTAGGTTCCATCCTACTTAGGGTTCCATCCCTTTAACGGGCACAAAGTGGATTCCATTCCACGAATAAAATAGATTTTAAGATGTCAGTGCCTTTCTATGAGTTTTAACAATATTCCTAACTATATAACTTATCTTGGAAACTTGAACTCTTGAAATTCTTGATACTCATGAGTCTTCTATCTCTATATCTTGAATCTCTATACTGTACAGTCTTCATTCTTGATACCTGCATGGTTAGATCCTGCATATACATATATATCTAAATTTGTAATGTTAGTATTTATATTTTATAATCTATTCTAAGGTTGTTGTCATCAAAACCATCATCTCATGGACTAACAAGATTTAGATCCACCATCAAAACTTGACCAAAACCATCACAAGCCTTGTATTTCCACCTTCCTCTTGTTCCTAGCCTCGGCCACCACTCAATACAACCCCATGCCTTGCTTTGCCATGACCTTATCATCTCCTTACCGTGACTAGAGATGCACTTGACCCAAACAAAACTAAGGCCGAGCCACACAAGCCCTATGGTCGAACCAATAGGACCCAAAACCCTTGCCATTTTGCCTTCCTTCATGTGTAACTTCCATCTCTTCATTTTCCCTTTGCCTTAGCCGTGCCTCTTGCCTACCATAACCGAGCCTATGTTGCTTCAAACAAGACAAGGTCGAGCACAACATGATGTGGTCAAGCCAATTTGTGTCATAGCCGAGCCCATTTGTTGATGGAAGCAAGGTTATGTCACTTAAATCCTTATCTTTATCATTGTTTGATTTATAATCTTTTGTATTGAATCATATTCTTATGTTGTGATATTTGTTTGCATATAAGATTTGGATCTGACTCTTCATCCACTCAAAAAAAATATGGTCGTGCTTCGTCGTGCCTTTTCGTGCTTTGTAGAATCTGGATGTGTGTTTTGAATTTGATTCTAGCTTTAAAAAGGTGATTTATCACTCTCGACATACTTACTTTTATAATTGTGAAACAATGGCATGTGAATTGTAGAAAATTTATATGTTATGTTAATATGTTCATATAAGCCTGTGATATGATTATATGATGTTAAATTCTGTTTATATATTTGTTACATCGTCTGATATGATTATATGTTCTACTGTTCATTTATTTACTGATTCTCACACTGCAAGTTCCCTATCACTATGGGTTGAAATGATACATACCCGAATGGACATTAGAATAAGGAAAAAAAATCATTATGAGCTGAAATGATAGGCTCGAGTGATTTTTATTGTATTTGTTTTACTTGGGATTGCGGGTTCGAAATGATTGAACCCGGATTTTTCTCTTTAAATTACGGATTGAAATGATACATATCCGTATCACTTGACCTAGGTTAGAAAATATTATACAGGCCCATGGTCATATTTTAAATAATATTTTCCTAAAATTTACTAAGTATTTTAAAAAAAATATTTTTCCTAAAAGATTATTAAGTATTTTGAGTTTTATAGATATATGAAATTTTAACTTAAATTTTGATTTAAATGCTTTAAATTATAAAGGTGTATTGGTTTTTCTATAAGTTAAATTTTTATAAGTTAATAATTGGTTTTAAGTTAAATTAAGGATCTTTATTGATGATAAATAACTTAATAATTGAATTTGACTTAATATGGAAGTTTTAAATTTAACCTAGTAATTGTTATGAATTTTACTTTATGAAACAGACATGTTTTGTGTAGTAAATAATGTATTTTGAACTGATAAATCGGAATACAGTTTTAATTGGACATTTTGTAATAAAATTTATTTAACTAGAAAATCATAGTTAATTGATGTCTAAATGAATAGATCTAAAAGAAAATTTTGATTGTTATATTAACTATGATAAAATATTCTTTTGTGAAATGTTATGTTTTGTAAAATAAATAGTTATGATTTTTTTTATGGAAAAATGTAACTTTAATTATGACCTAATTTGATAATTGGAAATTTGGTTTTTCAAATGGAAACTGTAAGTTAAGTAAATAAATAGAAATTTAGTTTTATTTATGAAATGAGTATTTTAAAATAAAGTGTTAGGTTAGTGGTTAAAAAATAAAAGTTAAGTAAAATAGTGTATTTTGACTTAATAAATGAATTATGGTTTAAATTGGATATTTATATGTAAAATTTTATTTTATTAAACCATAAGTTAAATGATATCCAAATGAATTTTTTTGAAGCATGAAATATGATTTTATAAGTTAAAAATTGCTAAAATTGAAGTTTTACTGTTTCTGAAAAGTTATAATAAAATCTGGAATTTTATTGGTAGCATTTACAAAATGCTGTAACAACCCTAGATTCTTGTATATTATTTAAATTGGACTTTCTTTTATTTTTAAATTATTTTAAATTTATTTTATTTCAAACATTTCATTTTTATATATAAATGATGATTATTAAGTGAATTATAGTTTCAAACTAGTATAAATTGGATATTTCACTGAAAAGTGAAATTCTAGTCAAAATGTTAAATCTTTGACTTTTAAACTTCAAATTTAAATTATATAAAATCTTAAATTTTATCTTTTATTATGAAAATAGATGTAATAACCTGAACACTGCTTTTTGTTTCGTTGAAAACGGAGTTAAACTGTAAAAGTTATGTATATTTCAATATTGAGTGCAATTTGTTTTATTCTGCAATTTTGTTATTTTAAATTTGTATAAATTATATTTTCTTTGTCATATTTTATTTTAATATGTGTTAATATGTTATTTTATGTATATTTTTATCTTTTAATAATTTTAAAGTGATAATATAATTTGTCCAAAGTTTACTTGAATTTATTTTAATTTATAATGCATAGTTTCCATTTTTCTTCTACTTTCTTCATTAAAATTATATTTAATTAAAATTTATTTATTTATTTTGTGAATTCATTTTTATTTTGTGTTCTTATCTTTATTTATAAATACTTTTCAAGTACATAAAAATTTTCCAAAGTTCATTGCATTTATTTTCAAATTTTCTAGACTAGTTTGCAATTTTGTGCTATTTTCTTATTTTAACCTTATATAATTAATAAATATTTATATATATTTTATATTTTGTTATATTTTCGAATTTGTGACTGAATGTATTATTATTTTCAGTAATATAAACTTATATAAAGAAATTAAAAGAAATTTGAAAGGTTATGACTTTTGATTTGCCTAAGGCCTTTTATCTTCCAACCTTTCACATTTGTAACTTATCTTTTCATCAATTAGCATTTACTATCCACATCTTTCAACTTCATACTCTATTTTCTATTCACGTACATTCATTTTCATTTCTGAAACAAAAGAATTTCGGCCATGGCTATTGAGGAAAGTTTGGGTAATGATTTTCAACTTTTTCTTATTCTTTTTCTACTTGTTTGCATTGATTTTTGCATATGTTCTCTACCTTCATAGCTCCACTCCTCCTCAACCAGATCTGGTCCGACCTACACCACCCCCTTTCTCTTATCATTGCCTAACCTAATACACCACCAAGGCAGGCCAAGCACATCCATGGCAAGGAGCACCACCAAAATCAACAAAAACCACCACATATTACACTAGCCGAGCCTAGATTGTTAGCACCACCTTCTACCACCACCTCTGACCTGACCTCCACCCTCTACCACATCATCCACCATCACCAGAACCCACTGGCCGTGACCCATGACCTCTGGCCGAACCTATTTGTGCCAAAGATGTGAGGTTATGTTGCATTGTTTAGCGTTGAACACCTAGTTTTTGCACCTATACTTCACCACTTTGTTAACGCATGCTAGGCCGACCCTATGGAACCCAAAACCAGATCCAAACCCACCCCTTAGCCATGCATTTCAGATCTGGAGTTGAAGCATAGATGGTAGAAAGCAAGTGCAAACACTTTGGTTTTGTTTTATGCAGTTGTTCCTAACATTGTTTAGTGGCATCCTGTTTTGAAACTTATGTTTTATATATTTGTTTTGTGTAATGTTTTCAAGGGGTATAGCTTTGGCTCTTCCAATCTCAAATCATTGTCGTGCTTTCGTGCCTCTGGAAATCTTTGTTGTGTGTTTGTGGTTGTCATCTCCAGCTTGAACAAGTGAGTAAATCTCACCAGACAAGTTTATACTTATATGACTAGTAAACTGATCGCAATTGAATCTGTAAACTATATCATCATGTTATATCTGCTATACTATGATTATATGATGTTCATACATGCTTATACACCATTTATACCATATGTTACTGTTATATGATGCTATTCTGTTATTTATATCAGTTTATCACACTGCAAGTTCCCTGTAGATTAGAAATCACTATGGGTTGAAATGATACATACCCGAACGGACTTTAGAATAGGGAAAAATCGTTATGGGCTGAAATGATAGGCCTGAACGGTTTTTATTTATTTTATTTAACTTGGGATTGCGGGTTTGAAATGATAGAACCCGGTTTTTCTTTGTAAACTGCGGATTGAAATGATACATATCCGTATCACTTGACCTAGGCTAGAAAATTATATACAGACCCGTGGTTTATATATTTTTCTGAATTTTTTTAAAATATTTTAAAAATGTAAATATTATGATATTTTGATTTAATTTTTTATTAAAATGATTTCTATAAAATATTAGTGATTTTCTACAAATTAAACAAGTGAATTAAGTAAATGGTGAAGTAGAATTTGAAATATATGTTAATTTTGGAATTCATGATTTTGTTTATAAATGGAATTTATGTAAAGTAAGAATATATGACAAATTTGATTTAAAAGATGAATTTAATGATCTTTATTAAGTAATAATAATTTTAAAAGTGTTAATGATTTCGTATAAATTAAAATATGAAATAAATGAATATTTAAGCTGAATTTGGAAATATAACTTAAATTGAATTTTGTGGAATTTGTTTAAAAGTGAAATTTTAATTTAGTAAAATAAATGGAAATAAGTTATATTTTGGAAATTTAAACTTAGTTGTTAAGTTAAGAATTTAATTAAAGAAATGAAAATTTAATTGTTATTTAATTTGATTTTTGTATGGAAATTGGACTTTATAAAATCATAGAAATAAAGGTATTTAAATGATTGTTTTTAAAATGTGAAAATATATGATTTTTTAAGTTAAAATGATTTATATTAAAAGTTAATTGTTTGTGAAATCGTAATTAAAACTCTGAATTTGATTTGACAGCATTTTTGAAATGTAATGTAAAGATATTACAGCATTGGAAAATGATGTAGTTGTTTTAAATGAACCAAATAGAAAATTTGAACTAAAGGATATTATAGCACTTTGTTAGTGCTATAGTTGGTCAATTTAACTAAAATTTTAATTGAAACAAAATTAAGATATTACAGCATTTTAAATGCCGTCTTTTGTTAATGAACTGTTTTTAAACATAACATTACGTATCATTTCCTAAGTGCTGCGAAAGTTGAATTTTCATTGTTTTAATAAACTTAAATGAATAAATGATCTTTGAAAAAGATTAAATTTTGGAAATTAAATATTTAATTATTAAATATAATGAATTGACTTTAAATTATTTAAGTGGAATAGTTGATTTAGGAAATACAACTATTTTGAAAATGTGATTAAATGGTATTTAAATATAAATTAAATAAATGATATTAAATATTTGAATGAATAATTGAAGTTTATATTAGTATGAAAATTATTTGATTTACTTGTAATTTGAATCTATTAAAAGATATTGGACTTATGAAATATAGGATATTAAAGCTTTGAAATCTATTTTATAATTTGAATAGTTATTTTGTGGATTAAATCTATATTTGAAATTTATAAGATTTGAAATGGTCTATGGAAATTTAATTGAAATAAACGATTGAATTGAATTGAAACTTTGGAAATTTTAATACTTGATTTGAAAGTATAATACTTACACTTTTAAATGGTTTAGATGAATTATTTTGATTAAAATATAAACTATTTAAAAGGTGACTTGAAATGATAATAAATGAATGGTATCTTTGAATTTAAAAAGTATTTAAAGTTGAATATTTAGATTTGAACTCAAATGATATTTTGGTATATATAAATGATTTGAAATGAAGTTTTGGAAAGATATGATATTTTGATATTTTGAAATGATTTGAAATGAAGTTTTGAAATGATATGATATTTTAAATATATTGAAATGGTTTGGAATTGATTTAATCTTTATTTTGATAAAGATTTGGATTTGAAATGATATTCTATTTTAAAGTATAAACTGTTTTTAAATTATAACCACGGGTTATAATAACGATTGGTTGTTAAAGAGACCGGGATCGGATATGGACATACTCTCTGTCGATACCGAAAACCACTTTGACAACTGTGTACGCAGTGGAGTTTCCAGAATGAAGTAGGATGGTGGCGACGATCCTAAGGTATATACGTGGACCCAACTCCCGTGAGTTGGCATAAGGTGGCTAAAACAAGAGCGATCTCGGACCAGTGAGGTAGCACCTCTTATCGGACACACTTCTTCGATACCATTCTATTACTTGTGATTGATTTGGTGCGCACCCTTGATTTGGGAGTGTTGTTCGAGGTGGAGCGGTAGTGGCTGCTATGCGTTTCCATCAATCCGTGTGCGTAATTGGTATATCTACCCTGGCATTGCCTTGTGTGCCGTGTCACCTACCATATCGAGCTTTACTACGAGTTTCTATTTGTGTCGTACCTATGGAGTATCTTCTCGTAGCCTCTCGGGGTATGCAAGTAATGTGTAGACTATTGGCATATTACGTGTTAAGGTGGAAAATGTAAAGCCTTAACGCTATTTAAAAGTATGTTTATTTTATGATTAGACATTATTATAATAGCGAATATTACTACATAGTAGATAGTTTAACGGATCCTTAAAGAATGGGCGATCCCAAGCATTCTTTAAGTTACTTGTACCTTATTACAGTTCACTTGAGTTGGTTTACATTATATAAATATATATTGTTTTGTGTTTTGCTTTACGCTCGGGTCAGCCTGAGTTATTCACAGATTTGGATTTCCACTCTCTTGGAGATTTGAATCGCTGGAGATTATCTGCTTGTCTTGTCCTATTTATTTCAGTTCCGTTGTTCTACTCAGCTTGTACTTGGTTATTTTATTGAGACTTCTGTTGTACTCTATTTCTTCTGTTATATCTTATTTAACTCTGATATATTTACATAGTAGCTTCATGAACTACTATTTCTTTTACTTCCGCTGCACTTCTTACTCTGTGTCTGTGATCTGTGATTATATTTATTTACTGTATATTCTGAGATTTGCCAAATTTTATTTACAACGCGGTATTTTGAGCAATTCAAGTCCGACATGTGCGGATGCGAATGTTTGAAAATATCGGGTCGTTACAAATGCTGTGGTTTAAGATGGCATTTGTTAAGCGTTGCCGTTCTGAAATTTAACTATGTTCTGAAACAACTAAATACCTATTACAGCACTTTATAAGTGCTGTTGTTTCTGAATTTGACAATGTTTTGAAATATTATTAATATATCTACTGTAACACTTTATAAGTGCTGCTGTTTCTGAATTTGACAATGTTTTGAAAATTTTATAATTGAATGAATGAACTTAGAAATGCTACAACTTTGAAATGAATATTATTTGACGTTGAATTTAAATGGTTTAAATGAATATTATTTTAAAGGTGCTATGATTTTCTAAGTATTATGATTTTCAAAGAATAACATTTCTAAATTGTTGTGATTTCAAAATATTATGGTTTCAAAGTGTTGGGTTTTAGAGTTGTTATAACTTTAAAAGACTATGGTTTGAAAATGAGATTTTTGAAATTGTATTTAATTAAGAATTGTCTTTTAATATATTAACTTGGAACTTATTGAAATTGAAGATTTAAGAATGTGACTTTATAAAGTGGTGGTTTAAGATGATTTAAAGGAATATTTCAAGTTTAATAAATTGAAGGAAATATTCAGTGATTTGGAAATAGGGGTTTTATTTAAATGATATATTGATTTGGTTTTGGAATATAAATGATATATTATGGCTTTGGTTTTTGAAATGGAAATGATATATTGATTTGGCTATGAAATGAAATAATATATTATTTAGTTTTCAAAAGGATATTATATTTTGGGTTTTAAAGTAAATGATTTTGAAATAAATATCCATGGGTTATAATAACGATTGGTTGGCAAAGAGACCGGGATCGGATATGGGCATACTCTCTGTCGATACTGAAACCACTTTGACAACCGTGTACGCGGTGGAGATTCCAGAATGAAGAGGGATGGCGGCGACGATCCTAAAGGTATAAACATGGACCCGACTCCCGTGAATTGGCATAAGGTGGCTAAAACAGGAGCGATCTCGGGCCAATGAGGTAGCACCTCTGATCAGACACATTTCTTCGATACTATTATATTACTTTGTGCTTGATTTGGTGGCCACCCTTCGATTTTGATTTGGGAGTGTGTTCCGAGGTGGGCGGTAGTGGCTGCTATGCGTTTCCACCAGCCTGTGTGCATAATTGGTAAATCTACCCTGGCATTGCCTTGTTGTGTCGTGTCACCTACCATATCGAGCTTTACTACGAGTTGGGTTTCGTGCCATAGCCTATGGAGTATTGAGGGTAGCTCCCGATCTAAGGGTACGCTGATACTGGATAGACTACTGGGACTATAATGTGTTAAGGGGAATATTGGGTCACTCCTTAATGCTATTTTAAAGTAAGTTTATTTTACTATTAGACATTATTATCATAGCGTATATTACTAAATAGTAGATAGTATAACGGATCCTTAAAGGATGGGCGATCCCAAGCATCCTTTAAGTTACTTGTGCATTTTTATTACTGTTCACTTGAGTTGGTTTACATTGTATAAGTATGTATGTCCTGACTTGAGTGTTTTGTGTTTTGCTTTACGCTCGGGTAAGACTGAGTTGTACCAGTATTCGAGACTCTCCTTGGAGTTGGAGCTTCGCTTGGATCCATCCATTGATTCTTCTTTCAGTCATTCAGTTGATTCCAGTGATGTATTCAGATCTTGTGTTTGACTATTGTATTGAGACATCTTTGTATTCATAAATTCTGTTGTATTTTGTTTAACTCTATTATATATATAGTAGCTTCATGAACTACTATTTCTTTGCTTCCGCTGCATTATTATATTACTCTGTGTCTGTGATCTATGGTTTATTTATTGTATATTCTGAGTTTTGCCAAATTTATATTTACAATCTATTGTTTTGAATTATTCAAGTCCGACATGTGTGTCTACCTATGCACTTGGCGGGTGCAGCATGATAGGGGGTTCTCGCATTTGGGTTTGGTAGCGAGCGGATGACTCTTACTCCTATATGTCCCTACGGGGTTGGTGTAGTCAAGAGGCTGGCCATAAAGGAAGAACACAGGTACTACTGTATGCTACGGTGGGCGTTACCCCACTGACACGGTCCGTTACAGTTGGTATCAGAGCTTTGGCTCTTGGCAAAGCTTAGCATATATGGTAAATTTATGTACAGAATCACTTTCGTTCGAGCTTGAATTCCTTCTTCTTCATGCCAATTCCTTTTGAATTTTGGAACGTTCCTTGCGGTTCCAAAATCCATTCTTGTCTCTCCCTATTTGTCTTCTTTTGATTCTGGAGTATCCCATAACTCCACTTCGAATGATCTTTATAATGAATAGGCGGTCTCGCCAATCTTCGAATGATTGTAAAGGAGTGAAACTCCTTTACAAGAAGCATTGATTCACCGAAGATTTCTGCATCCTCGGTTTACAATGCTATCTATCTCTTGTTATCCCGAATTCTATCTCTTGAGATCGGATGTAGGTTTGTCCCAGAACTCCACATCGATCTTATTCTTAAAGTCATTGTCGACCCGGATAAGGTTTCTAGTGATTTACATAAGCTTATTCATTCCCTTATTCTATTGTTTAATCATCTTGTCTTTTGTTTCCAACTTATCTTCAAATCATTCTTGAAGTGTATTTGTAAACTAATATTTAAATTGTTTTTAATATATATTGTGTTGTTTGAGTTGTTGATGTTGATTTGGGTTTCCGATTGATTCGTCTGATCAACGCTATCGATAGGATCTCCAAAACACTTGAACAGAGCAAACCGACACCATATTGTTTTCAAATTTGGTGAATGGGATAAATTTTGTATAATTATATTTTATATATGTATAATTTTCTGAATTTTTATAGTTAATTGAATTGGTTGTTAAGAAATAATATTTGATTTTATATATATCTTGTAACCATTGGCTTTTGTTTCATATATAAATAATTGAACTATAAAATTTGGTTATAAATTAATTTGGAAATTTAAATGAATTTAAATCAAGAATTTGAGAATTTAATTTCCGATGATTTCGAACTTTGGTTTTAAGGTTTTAAAAAAAAAGATATATTATTTAAAATATTTTCGAATATATATTGTTTCTAAAGAATTTTAAAGTTGTAAATCAGTGCTCTTCTCTTTGTCGCTGGAAAATAATTTTGGTAATGACTGCACCATCATCGACATTCATTTTCGAGTTTCGAAGTGAAGAGACCATTCTGTAGTTTTGCTACAGTTTTGCTTTGGGGAATTAAATTGATTTGCATTTTTAAAAATTGACTTGATTTATAATATATATATTGATATATGATTTAAAGTTGATTTGATATATATTATGTATATATATTTATTTATCTCTAGAATAATTTGAAGCTAATCGGAAATTTAACTCTTAAATTTTATCCTAAGGGATGATTTCAATTATAAAATGAAGCCAAAATTTGAATAAATATTTAAGCTTGAATAATTGAATTGGAAAAATATTATTTGTACAATACTCTATCGCATTCCAATATAACTTACCCTGATTATTCAGAAGTTAACAATGTAATTGAATAATGTACAATATAAAATGGTGTTGAAGGAATTATATATAAATTGGTATATTTTATTTAAATTAATTAATTTTGTAAATTTATTTGTTTATAAAGTTAATGTTTTTGAATAAGATGTATTTTTTACTTAATTCTTTCTTTTCCCTTCTTTTTCATTTTCGCGGACGAAAAGTTTTGAGTGGGGGAGAGTGTAACGACCCGTACATTTTTAATAATTAAAGTTGTCAATTTAATAAGATTTTGGTAAATAAATTTGGAAGAAATAAAAAACTATGTAATTTAATAATGAAATGAATACCAAAATGAAATGTAACAATGTATTTAAAAACTAATTATTAACAATTGAAATGAAATTACAATTTATTAAAGTAATGTAAATTGTTATACTTGGCTATAAATTTATGTAAGAAAACAAATGCAAACATTAAAATTTATAAATGATTTAGTATGAAATAAATGACCATTGAATAAAGATTAGGTATATAAGAATGATAACATATGTTTGTGAACAATGAATTCAAAAGTGTGATTAAAAGTTATAGTAACGGTTGTAAGTTACTATTTAAGTGTCTATTAATCTGGTTGTAAATTTTACATTTGGGTATAAAACTGAATATAAGTAAATAAATGTAAGTGTTGTATGGATAAATGAATTAGTATATAATTTATGGTAATTGAATGAATTAAACATTATGTAAGCAATTATGATAATTAGTGGACATAATAAACTTGAGTGTAATATAAAGATAATGATAACATTTATTGCAAGTTACATTTTATTTAGGCTGCTAAATTTAAAGTAGAAAATCAATTACATTTAAATGTAAGTAAATGTTCATTAATATGAGGTAGGACAGTAATGGTAAAGTGTGAATATAATGAAATAAATGGAAATGTATATTTTATTCATAGATAAAAATAAAAGAATGAAACCAAGTTGAATAAATTGATTAAGGTTTTAATTATAAGAAATGTAAAATTTGGATTTTTTTTGTAATTTATTTTCCAAATACAATAAAATAAACATTTTCTGAAAAATTTATATTTTGGTCAACTTTGGTCAAATTTTGAATTTAAGTTTAAATTTTTAAATTTGAATTTTAAATTTTTAATCTTTTTCTTTGGAGCAGAATATAATGCTGATATCCATTCTGCTTTTTGTTTCGTTAAATTCAGTTTTATACCTTTTAAATTTGATAACTTTCAGCGTTTTACATGCAATAAATTTCTGTACTTTTATTATATATATATTTTATATCTTTCCTATATCCATCTCTATTTTATCTTTCTATTTTTATTTTTTTCTAGACATTCATTTTATTTATTGAATTGTCACTTGTTTATATCTTTTATTTATGGCTTGGAAAAAAAACAAAGGGCATACGTTATATTGTCTTAATTGCTTGCCTTTTTAATTGCCTACTCTTTATTTCTTTTTAGCCATTCATACCCTTGTTTGGCCGTGCATTACTCTATCAAATCACATAAAAATCTTCTCAATATCTCACTTCCTCATTTGCCTCTTCTGATTAAAAGATTTTATATTAAGTTTCTTTTATTAAATAGGAATTAAAGCCCTTTATTATTTGCTTACCATTTATTCTTTCAGCCGTTCATACCTCAAACCCTAGCCGCCTCCTCTATTACTAATTCACGTACAAAAACATTTTTCCCACATCTCATTTTCATTTGCATCCAGAGAGAAAATACTGTAAGTTTCATGGCTTCTCTTCCCTCCTCTTCTTTCTCCTTTTCTTTTTGATTTTCTTTTGTTTCTTCATGCTTGGCTCGGCCTCCACCTCATGCTCCTCTATTGCCGACCACATCTCCTCTCCACCATCACCATAGATCGGCCTCCACTCTCCATCACCTCCTCCAACCATGGCCATGACCCCTAGATCTAGATCCACCATCAAAACTTGACCAAAACCATCACAAGCCTTGTATTTCCACCTTCCTCTTGTTCCTAGCCTCGGCCACCACTCAATACAACCCTATGCTTTGCTTTGCCATGACCTTATCATCCCCTTGTCGTGACTAGAGACGCACTTGACCCAAACAAAACCAAGGCCGAGCCACACAAGCCCTATGGCTGAACCAATAGGACCCAAAACCCTTGCCATTTTGTCTTCCTTCATGTGTAACTTCCATCTCTTCATTTTCCCTTTGCCTTAGCCGTGCCTCTTGCCTACCATAACCGAGCCTATGTTGCTTCAAACAAGACAAGGCCGAGCACAACATGATGTGGTCTAGCCAATTTGCATCATAGCCGAGCCCATTTGTTGATGGAAGCAAGGTTATGTCACTTAAATCCTTATCTTTCTCATTGTTTGATTTATAATCTTTTGTATTGAATCATATTCTTATGTTGTGATATTTGTTTGCATACAAGATTTGGATCTGACTCTTCATCCACTCAAAAAAAATATGGTCGTGCTTTGTCGTGCCTTTTCTTGCTTTGCAGAATCTGGATGTGTGTTTTGAATTTGATTCTAGCTTTAAAAAGGTGAGTTATCACTCTCGACATACGTACTTTTATAATTATGAAACAATGGCATGTGAATTGTAGAAAATTTATATGTTATATTAATATGTTCATATATGCATGTGATATGATTATATGATGTTAAATTCTGTTTATATATTTGTTACATCATCTGATATGAGTAAATGTTCTACTGTTCATTTATTTACTGATTCTCACACTACAAGTTCCCTATCACTATGGGTTGAAATGATACATACCCGAACGACCATTAGAAAAAGGAAAAAAATCATTATGAGCTGAAATGATAGGCTCGAGTGATTTTTATTGTATTTGTTTTACTTGGGATTGCGGGTTCGAAATGATAGAACCCGGATTTTTCTTTTTAAATTACGGATTGAAATGATACATATCCGTATCACTTGACCTAGGGTAGAAAATATTATACAGGCCCATGGTCATATTTTAAATAATATTTTACTAAAATTTATTAAGTATTTTTAAATAATAATTTTCCTAAAAGATTATTAATTATTTTGAGTTTTATAGATATATGAAATTTTAACTTAAATTTTGATTTAAATGCTTTAAATTATAAAGGTGTATTGGTTTTTCTATAAGTTAAATTTTTATAAGTTAATAATTGGTTTTAAGTTAAATTAAGGAACTTTATTGATGATAAATAACTTAATAATTGAATTAGACTTAATATGGAAGTTTTAAATCTAACCTAGTAATTGTTATGAATTTTACTTTATGAAACAGACATGTTTTGTGTAGTAAATAATGTATTTTGAACTGATAAATCGGAATACAGTTTTAATTGGACATTTTGTAATAAAATTTATTTAACTAGAAAATCATAGTTAATTGATGTCTAAATGAATAGATCTAAAAGAAAATTTTGATTGTTATATCAACTATGATAAAATATTTTTTTGTGAAATGTTATGTTTTGTAAAATAAATAGTTATGATTTTTTTTATGGAAAAATGTAACTTTAATTATGACCTAACTTGATAATTGGAAATTTGGTTTTTCAAATGGAAATTGTAAGTTAAGTAATTAAATAGAAATTTAGTTTTATTCATGAAATGGGTATTTTAAAATAAAGTGTTAGGTTAGTGGTTAAAAAAAAGTTAAGTAAAATAGTGTATTTTGACTTAATAAATGAATTATGGTTTAAATTGGATATTTATTTGTAAAATTTTATTTTATTAAACCATAAGTTAAATTATATCCAAATGAATGTTTTTTAAGCATGAAATATGATTTTTATAAGTTAAAAATGACTAAAATTGAAGTTTTACTGTTTTTGAAAAGTTATAATAAAATTTGGAATTTTATTGGTAGCATTTATAAAATGCTGTGGTTTAAGATGGCATTTGTTAAGTGCTGTTGTTCTAAAATTTAACTATGTTCTGAAACAACTAAATACCTATTACAGCACTTTATAAGTGCTGCTGTTTCTGAATTTGACAATGTTTTGAAATATTACTAATATATCTACTGTAACACTTTATAAGTGCTGTTGTTTCTTAATTTGACAATGTTTTGAAAATTTTATAATTGAATGAATGAATTTAGAAATGCTACAACTTTGAAATGAATATTATTTGATGTTGTGTTTAAATGGTTTAAATGAATATTATTTTAAAGGTGTTATGATTTTCTAAGTATTATGATTTTCAAAGGATAACATTTCTAAATTGTTATGATTTCAAAATATTATGGTTTCAAAGTGTTGGGTTTTAGAGTTGTTATAACTTTGAAAGTACTATGGTTTGAAAATGAGATTTTTGAAATTGTATTTAATTAAGAATTGTCTTTAAATATATTAACTTGGAACTTATTGAAATTGAAGATTTAAGAATGTGACTTTATAAAGTGGTGGTTTAAGATGATTTAAAGGAATATTTAAAGTTTAATAAATTGAAGGAAATATTCAGTGATTTGGAAATGGGGGTTTTATTTAAATGATATATTGATTTGGTTTTGGAATATAAATGATATATTATGGCTTTGGTTTTTGAAATGGAAATGATATATTGATTTGGCTATGAAATGAAATAATATAGTATTTAGTTTTGAAATGGATATGATATTTTGGGTTTTAAAGTAAATGATTTTGAAATAAATATCCATGGGTTATAATAACGATTGGTTGGCAAAGAGACCGGGATCGACTATGGGCATACTCTCTGTCGATACCGAAACCACTTTGACAACCGTGTACGCGGTGGAGATTCCAGAATGAAGTAGGATGGTGGCGACGATCCTAAAGGTATAAACGTGGACCCGACTCCCGTGAGTTGGCATAAGGTGGCTAAAACAGGAGTGATCTCGGGCCAATAAGGTAGCACCTCTGATCGGACATATTTCTTCGATACTATTCTATTACTTTGTGATTGATTTGGTGGCCACCCTTCGATTTTGATTTGGAAGTGTGTTCCGAGGTGGGTGGTAGTGGCTGATATGCGTTTCCACCAGCCCGCGTGCGTAATTGGTATATCTACCCTGGCATTGCCTTATTGTGCCGTGTCACCTACCATATCGAGCTTTACTACAAGTTGGGTTTTGTGCCGTAGCCTGTGGAGTATTGAGGGTAGGTCCCGATCTGGGGGTACGCTGATACTGGATAGACTACTGGGACTATTATGTGTCAAGGGGAATATTGGGTCACTCCTTAATGCTATTTTAAAGTAATTTTATTTTACTATTAGACATTATTATAATAGCGAATATTACTACATAGTAGATAGTTTAACGGATCCTTAAAGGATGGGCGATCCCAAGCATCCTTTAAGTTACTTGTGCATTTTTATTACAGTTCACTTGAGTTGGTTTATATTGTATAAGTATGTATGTCCTGACTAGAGTGTTTTGTGTTTTGCTTTACGCTCGGGTCAGACTGAGTTGTACCAGTATTCGAGACTCACCTTGGAGTTGGAGCTTTGCTTGGATCCATCCATTGATTCTTCTTTCAGTCATTCAGTTGATTGCAGTGATGTATTCAGATCTTGTATTTGACTATTGTATTGACACATCTTTGTATTCATAAATTTTGCTGTATTTTGTTTAACTCTGTTATATATATAGTAGCTTCATGAACTACTTTTTTTTTTCTTCCGCTGCATTGTTATATTACTCTGTGTCTGTGATCTGTGATTTATTTACTGTATATTATGAGTTTTGCCAATTTTATATTTGCAATCTATTGTTTTGAATTATTCAAGTCCGACATGTTTGGATGCGAATGGTCCAAAATAGTGGGTCGTTATAGGTTGTTACATTTATTAAAATATATTATTTTTGTTAACCATAAAATATTCAAAAGAACGAAGGTATGAGAGAAGGGTCACGAGAGCATGAGGAAAGATCAGAAAGCACCAAGATGTTTTGGATAATCATACCTGCCGACAAGGAGCTTTCGGCGAGTCCAAGGCTATCTTTCAAAGTCTGTGACGCCCCACCACTATGCTCATAATAACAAAGAGTATTAAAAGAAATACTGTCTATTATTACGAAGAATAAGGCTGGATAGGAGCGACCATCCGTAATTGGCCTTACACTAATATTGGTTATCTCGATAGGAGTGGTATATACTTTTTATTTTTCTTCTATTATTTATTTACTCCCATCGACATATCCAATTATCAGTATAAAACAAACTACGGTAGTTCATAATAGTTTAGGACATTAGATATAACAATAACACAGATAATATAAATGCGGAACACAGATTAACAAAAATCTCATATATATATATATATATATATATATATATATATATATATATATATATAACCGATGTCAGTTACAATATAGTTGACACGATGCATATGATACAACTACAACTGTCGACTCTAGAAGTTATATATACAAGTACATTATCGACTAATATACATGAATACATATCGTTCTATACAATGACACGACTACTATAAAATGACACTGACAACTTCAGAAGATGTGAAAAGTCTTCAAATCCCGAACAGCAACTCAAAGAAGGAAATCTACAACCTGAAATAACTCCGGTCTGACCCGAGTATTAAATTCAAAGGAAAATAATACACGGGTCAGTCTAATTCAAACTCAGTTATTAGTGCATAGGAGCAATAATAATCAAACGTCAAATAGACGACAGTCACAGAAATCTCATATATCCAACTCTCGATACGAGAATTGGATAACGACAAATATAACACTAAGCAGTGTAAATCAACAAATCAGAAATCTTAAAATGATCAAACACATCAAATTTCTGTGTGGCTGCAGCACACGCACGCGTGCACTGCCTCGCCACATAGTACGTGAAATCATCACGACGGTGAAGACTAACAACAATCAAAACGGTAGAAATCAACATAAATAAACTTACAGGGTCAAACCCGGGTCTTTGAGACCGGATTCAACTCGCTGTAAAATCTCAAAAATCAATCTGAAACAATCAAGAACCAACAACTTAAGCAAAAAGCAAATCCAAGTCAAACATTATCACTGTATCAAGCCCAGCTCGACAGTGAAGACATCCAATATGCCACAGAGAACAAAATGACCAGGGCAGTTAACAAGAATGGCCAAAGTCAAGTATGCTAAGGAAATGCCAAACTCCATAACCAAGGCAAGTACGAACAACTACACATCAAAGTCCAAAGTTACACTGAAACAGTAAATGGTGAGGTATTATATTTCAAGTCAAACGGTGAAACAGAAGTACACAGGAAACTCAACCATGTAGACAACAATGTCTGTCCACAATGCAACCAGGATCAAGACAGGAGTATCAGACTACAAACTCATGGACCAACTACAATGGAGAGACCTTTGCAAGTGTACAAGTTCAGAATGACATGTGCAAACCACACTGGAACAAAATGACAACATCAACATGGATGCAGATACAAGACTGTCAGCAAGTAAATTCAAAGTGACAGTAACCAGTGTACAATAGGAAAGACAAGTCGAAATTACAAAGTGAACCAATGCAAATAATACAATGCATCAATGCAATGTATCAGACTCAAGCTAAAAATCAACTCAGTGATGTTCAAATGAATAAACTCAAGACCAGAGTAGCTCAAGGTCAAGTAAATACAAATCACAGTGTCCATAATCAAATGAACATATAGTTCAAGTGTTCAGTTGCAAATGTATGCATATCAGACTTCAGTGCAACAATACATCCAAAACCAAGCTCAAGTGTCTACAAGATGAACCAGACAATACCATAGTCAAGGGTGAACAAACAAAAATAACATCGTCCAACTCAAATCCAAAGTCATTAAAGCCAGAAATTCAAACAAGAATCAACTTCGTGAGTATCCGGCATTAATTTGTACAAACTGCTAAAGTCAGAGAATCTCATAAAAGCATCAAATGGACGAAAGTAACAAGTGACAAGGGGTTCGAATATGTAGCAGTTTCGAATATCAACACAAGTGAAGCCGACATTAACCAAGTTAGTGCCAAGATCGAACCATCAAAATAGAAACCAGGATGAGTATATTAAGGAATCGAACTAAAGTCAAAAAATCAAAACCATGTGGATTGAAAACACCAAAGAAACCATCACAACAAAACAAAATCGAATTGCCGAAGACCTCGGGAAGAAAACTAAGCAACGAATTCAACCAAGTCGTGAATTCGCATTCCCAAAATCAAGTGGTCGAGGTCAACAAAATCAACTGCCAGCGATACGAAACAATTGAAAAAGGGAATCATCATCACGGCAAAGCGATTTAATATAATCAAAACAAGCCAAGGAAATCACGAAATCGCCAGTTCCAAACTACTGAGATTTGAATGAGATGTGAGTGAAAATTACAATCACTCACCTTTGCCTAAAGCTGCCGCGAGCGAAGTGAAGGAGACGTCGATCGACAAGGCAAACGCGAACCTTCGATCGAGCTTTAGCAGTTGTCTTCTTCGATTCGTCTAAAGCCCTAGTTTTTGAACGAGGCAGCCACCATTTGAAAACGAACGAACGAAGCAATCATGGCCTCCATTCTTCTCTATTGTTTGCGATGCGAGGATAATGGAGGCGGAGGGACGAACGAGCAACCACAAGCAGACGCCATTTTTATTCTCTCGTTCGATTTTTCTAGGGTTTCAAATCAGTACGAATGAGAAAATAAAGGGGGGTCGGGTTTCTCTGATATTATCATAGCATTTCAAATATAGGTGGGCCGAGACTATAAGCTAAAGCCCTTCAACATTTACCCAAACATTTATTAAAGAATTTTACAACTAAAAAGAATTTCAAATTTGATTTAAAATCCCCAAACAACGATTAACAATTTTATTAAAGAATTTTAAATACGATTTAAAACTCAATATCAATTTGTCAACTAGGTTAAATCGTCATTTTGTCGATAATTAAAATTTACAAAAATCCCGGTTGTTACAGACTCCCCTCGTTATAAAAATTGCGACCCCACAATTTTCATAATTAAGGTCGTCATTAACAATAAATTTTCTAACATAAACTGGTTATGCTAGAAAATAAGAATCGAGAACACAAATACCAAAGAAATCTTTTAATCTCAATAAAGAGATTCGCAAATTTTCAACAAAATCTAACTATCAATAGATAATCAGAAAATAATCAAAACCGAATAAATGTAGTCATCAGCAATATCCAATCATCCAACGATAGTCAGAAAATCAATCAACAAATATCAAATTATCAAAAACGACGATCAGAAAACATCAAATATCTACTTATCTACTTATCAAGACGATAATCAAATTTCAAATCAATAAAGATTCGATTATCAAAATCGATGATCAAATTTCAAATCAATAAATATTCGATTATCAAAAACGATAATCAAATTTCTCAAATCAACAAATATTCGATTATCAAAAACGATAATCAAATTTCTCAAATCAACAAATATTCGATTATCACAAACGATAATCAAATTTCTCAAATCAACCAATATTCGATTATCACAAACGATAATCAAATTTCTCAAATCAACAAATATTCGATTATCAAAAACGATAATCAAATTTCTCAAATCAACAATTATTCGATTGTCACAAACGATAATCAAATTTCAAATTCAACAAATAATTGATTATCTCAAGCGATAATCAAATTCCAAATTCAATAAATATTTGATTATCTCGAGCGATAATCAATTTTCAAATTCAATAAATATTTGATTATCTCAAGCGATAATTAAATCTCGAATCAACAAATATTTAATTATCTCAAGCGATAATTAAATCCAAAATCAACAAATATTTAATTATCTCAAGCGATAATTAAATTTCAAATCAACAATTATTTAATTATCTCAAGCGATAATTAAATCTCGAATCAACAAATATTTAATTATCTGAAGCGATAATTAAATCTAAAATCAACAAATATTTAATTATCTCAAGCGATAATTAAATTTCAAATCAATAATTATTTAATTATCTAAAGCGATAATTAATTCTCAAATCAACAATTATTTAATTATCAAAAGCAATAATTAAAAGCAACAATTATCCGATTATCGAAAACGATAATCAGAACTCATATCAACAAATATCTAATTATTACAAGCGATAATTAGAAACAACAAATATCCGATTATCAAAACGATAATCAGAACTCATATCAACAAATATTTAATTACCGATACGATAATTAAATCTCATAACATCAGATATCTAATTACCTGCAGATAATTAGAAACAACAAATATCTAGAAATCAATTAAGAAGACTAGAAAATCAACATAAAAGCTTGGATCGATCCCATCATATGGCGAGTCTAAGCTACGCCGCACGTGCATCTCATATGGCCGAAGCCTACCAAGTACTGTCATCATAATTTTGGCGTCCAACATATGACTCGAAGGTCCAACATATGACCCGAAGGTCTAGTACTGGTATTTGACCCGAAGGTCCATCATATGACCCGAAGGTCCTCATAGTGGCTCGAAAGCACACGAAAGCATCAAAATATTTCAATTAACGAGTCCGGAATTAACCGAAATAGCAAATGCACATGTCCCATACCACGTGTTTTACTAAATCGTTTGATTCTCTTCATCGTTTCCTTAAAAGTGCAAAATTCATCAAAATCATCAAACAACGGATATTTCAATTAACGAGTCCGGAATTAACCAAAATAGTAAAAGTGTGGTTCCATACTCCGCACTTTTGCTAAATCGTTTAAATCTCTTCATCGTTTCCTTGAAAGTGCGAAATTGTGTATTTTGTAAAAATACACTTTACATTCTCAAACGGACAAGTCCGGAATTAAGCGAATCAGTAAAAGAAAGGGGTCATAGTCCTCGATTTTGCTGAAACGTTTAAATCGCTTTCTCATTCTTTTGAAATCGCAAACTGTAAAATTTCTGAAAACAATTTTTTTATTTATTTTGTAAAAATAACAATTCACATTCTCAACTGAACAAGTCCGGAGTTAAGCGAAACAGTAAAAGAAAGGGGTCATAATCCTCGATTTTTCTGAATCGTTTAAGTCGCTTTCTCATTCTTTTGAAAACGCAAATCGTTAAAAATTTATAAAACAATTTTCATTTGTAAAACGATTTTCCAATCACGTGATTAAAATAGCAAATCAGTAACAATTTCGGTAAGGAAATCGTACTTCTCAAAATACCGTAAAAACGGTCACAAAACAGCATTTCGGAATAACCGCTTGAAAATCCACTTTTAAAATTTGACGGTTACTGAAGCCAAAGCGACAGTAATTTTAAAACGTCAAAATCACATCAAAACAATCTACATCAAAATGTAATATCAGTGAATTCTCATTCATCAAAATGCCACAAAACACCGTGCTTCAAAAATTTAGCATTGGTGTAAAAATCTCGTTATAAAGATAACGGCAACAAAATACGTTTCATAACCTAGTATCAGTTCAACGTAAAATAAATACAGTAACGTGCAATTCATTTGCACGCACATTACAATATAAACAAGGAAATCATTAGAGTGTATCTTCAATGAAGACAACTCAAAACAGCAAAAGCTAATCAATAGATGATTAGTACAAAAGAAAGCCAGCGGAAATTTCAACAATAATCACATATCTGCAATTTCTTTGAATCCTCAATTCGGATTCGAAATTCTCAAAGAAACAAAATAATTACAGCTATGTAAACAACAAATAAAATTCATATCAATTTCGTATTTCGATTTTTAAATCAAAAAGATTATCAGTTGTACTCAGCGAAGACAGTTTCACTATTTCCGCTGCGCACTCTGATAAATAGAACACAAATCATTCAAATCATCGAAACACAATTTCATCAAAACAACAAAACACAATTCCACTTTTATTTTTAAATAAAGATATTTAAAAATTTCATCAAAATTTAAAAACTTTAGTTTTGACTCAAATCACAGATAAAACATCGACCAATAGTTGTAACATATGTTCTATCCAAGTTATGTTTTATATTATGTCCATAAACCCCAAGCTCTGATACCAACTGTGACGCCCCACCTCTATGATCATAATAACAAAGAGTATTAAAATAAATACTGTCTATTATTACGAAGAATAAGGCTGGATAGGAGCGACCATCCGTAATTGGCCTTACACTAATATTGGTTATCTCGATAGGAGTGGTATATACTTTTTATTTTTCTTCTATTATTTATTTACTCCCATCGACATATCCAATTATCAGTATAAAACAAACTACGATAGTTCATAATAGTTTAGGACATTAGATATAACAATAACACAGATAATATAAATGCGGAACACAGATTAACAAAAATCTCATATATATATATAACCGATGTCAGTTACAATATAGTTGACACGATACATATGATACAACTACAACTGTCGACTCTAGAAGTTATATATACAAGTACATTATCGACTAATATACATGAATACATATCGTTCTATACAATGACACGACTACTATAAAATGACACTGACAACTTCAGAAGATGTGAAAAGTCTTCAAATCCCGAACAACAACTCAAAGAAGGAAATCTACAACCTGAAATAACTCTGGTCTGACCCGAGTATTAAATTCAAAGGAAAATAATACATGGGTCAGTCTAATTCAAACTCAGTTATTAGTGCATAGGAGCAATAATAATCAAACGTCAAATAGACGACAGTCACAGAAATCTCGTATATCCAACTCTCGATACGAGAATTGGATAACGACAAATATAACACTAAGCAGTGTAAATCAACAAATCAGAAATCTTAAAATGATCAAACACATCAAATTTCTGTGTGGCTGCAGCACACGCACGCGTGCACTGCCTCGCCACACAGTACGTGAAATCATCACGACGGTGAAGACTAACAGCAATCAAAACGGTAGAAATCAACATAAATAAACTTACACGGTCAAACCCGAGTCTTTGAGACCGGATTCAACTCGCTGTAAAATCTCAAAAATCAATCTGAAACAATCAAGAACCAATAACTTAAGCAAAAAGAAAATCCAAGTCAAACATTATCACTGTATCAAGCCCAGCTCGACAGTGAAGACATCCAATATGCCACAGAGAACAAAATGACCAGGGACAGTTAACAAGAATGGCCAAAGTCAAGTATGCTAAGGAAATGCCAAACTCCATAACCAAGGCAAGTACGAACAACTACACATCAAAGTCCAAAGTTACACTGAAACAGTAAATGGTGAGGTATTATATTTCAAGTCAAACGGTGAAACAGAAGTACACAGGAAACTCAACCATGTAGACAACAATGTCTGTCCACAATGCAACCAGGATCAAGACAGGAGTATCAGACTACAAACTCATGGACCACCAACAATGGAGAGACCTTTGCAAGTGTACAAGTTTAGAATGAAATGTGCAAACCACACTGGAACAAAATGACAACATCAACATGGATGCAGATACAAGACTGTCAGCAAGTAAATTCAAAGTGACAGTAACCAGTGTACAATAGGAAAGACAAGTCGAAATTACAAAGTGAACCAATGTAAATAATACAATGCATCAATGCAATGTATCAGACTCAAGCTAAAAATCAACTCAGTGATGTTCAAATGAATAAACTCAAGACCAGAGTAGCTCAAGGTCAAGTAAATACAAATCACAGTGTCCAGAATCAAATGAACATATAGTTCAAGTGTTCAGTTGCAAATGTATGCATAACAGACTTCAGTGCAACAATACATCCAAAACCAAGCTCAAGTGTCTACAAGATGAACCAGACAATACCATAGTCAAGGGCGAACAAACAAAAATAACATCGTCCAACTCAAATCCAAAGTCATTAAAGCCAGAAATTCAAACAAGAATCAACTCCGTGAGTATCCAGCATTAATTTGTACAAACTGCTAAAGTCGGAGAATCTCATAAAAGCATCAAATGGCCGAAAGTAACAAGTGACAAGGGGTTCAAATATGTAGCAGTTTCGAATATCAACACAAGTGAAGCCGACATTAACCAAGTTAGTGCCAAGATCGAACTATCAAAATCGAAACCAGGATGAGTATATTAAGGAATCGAACTAAAGTCAAAAAATCAAAACCATGTGGATTGAAAACACCAAAGAAATCATCACAACAGAACAAAATCGAATTGCCGAAGACCTCGGGAAGAAAAATAAGCAACGAATTCAACCAAGTCGTGAATTCGCATTCCCAAAATCAAGTGGTCGAGGTCAACAAAATCAACTGCCAGCGATACGAAACAATTGAAACAGGGAATCATCATCACGGCAAAGCGATTTAATATAATCAAAACAAGCCAAGGAAATCACGAAATCGCCAGTTCCAAACTACTGAGATTTGAATGAGATGTGAGTGAAAATTACAATCACTCACCTTTGCCTAAAGCTGCTGCGAGCGAAGTGAAGGAGACGTCGATCGACCAAGGCAAACACGAACTTTCGATCGAGCTTCAGCAGTTGTCTTCTTCGATTCGTCTAAAGCCCTAGTTTTTGAACGAGGCAGCCACCATTTGAAAACGAACGAACGAAGCAATCGTGGCCTCCATTCTTCTCTATTGTTTGCGATGCGAGGATAATGGAGGCGGAGGGACGAACGAGCAACCACAAGCAGACGCCATTTTTATTCTCTCGTTCGATTTTTCTAGGGTTTCAAATCAGTACAAATGAGAAAATAAAGGGGGGTCGGGTTTCTCTGATATTATCACAGCATTTCAAATAAAGGTGGGCCGAGACTATAAGCTAAAGCCCTTCAACATTTACCCAAACATTTATTAAAGAATTTTACAACTAAAAAGAATTTCAAATTTGATTTAAAATCCCCAAACAACGATTAACAATTTTATTAAAGAATTTTAAATACGATTTAAAACTCAATATCAATTTGTCAACTAGGTTAAATCGTCATTTTGTCGATAATTAAAATTTACAAAAATCCCGGTTGTTACAAAGTCCATAGGCAGGATGATGCTCCAAGAATCCACCTTTCGACTAGGACGAGAGGTCTTTCAACAAAGACAAAGGAGAAGAAGCTTAAACCAAACCTTTCAAAGGAGTCGAGAGGATGCAGCCATCAAGATTTAATAGCTTCAAACTTTCCGAAGTAGTCAAAAGGTTTCGTTCAGGGAGTTCTTATTTTCGAAGAAGATGGAGAAATCAAAGCAAGCAGGTGCAACTCCATAACGTCCTTTGCGAAAGCATAGCAAGCCTTCCGAACCGGTTGGAGAACATCCAGAATACCTTTTGACTTGGTCAAAAGGTTTTTATGAAGAAAGCAATGCTCAGAAGTCGGTAAAGAATGGTAGATAACCATTCGAAAACATTGTAGGGAAACACAGCACTCGACAACAATCAAGCGAGAAGCAACCTTCCGACAAGATCGAAAGGTTCGTAACAAGCATGTGAAGAGCAACCTTCCGACAAGGTCAAAAGGTTCACAACAATTAGGAGGAGAGCTACCTTCCGACAAGGTCGAAGGGAACACAACAGTAGGAACAAGGCGAGCCTTTCGACAACATCGAAAGGTTCATGAAAGCTTCAGAAAGGCAACCTTCCGACAGAGTCGAAAGGTTCATGAAGACATCAGGAAAAGCAACCTTTCATCAAAGCCGAAAGGTTCATGAAGGCATCGGAAAGACAAACCTTCCGACAGCGTCGAAAGATTCATTATGGCATATAAAGGGCAAACCTTTCGGCAAAGATGAAAGGTTTGTAGTTGCATGTAAAAGGGAAATCTTCCAATCCAGTCGAGAGCATAGAGTCGAAAGGGGGAGGCCTCCTGCGTCTATAAATAGGACCCAAGGGGTCATGTTCAGGGGATCTAATTTCTATCATTCTGATCTTGTAGCTTCTTAATAAAAGGATTGTAACCCTAATTGAGAATGATTTGGGGAAATTTAATAGAAGGAAACTTTTTCTTAGATATTAAGGGAAGTATTTGGCTTTTTTAATTACCTTACTATTTGCTTAAGTCCTTGTTAGTTTAACTCATATTTTCAGGTTAAGCTCCATCAAAAGGTGTTTGTCGACAAGGTTAACAACAATCTTGTGCAAGTAGTAATTACAACCTTTTGAAGTCTTAAACCCCACAATTTAAACCTTTCGTCAAGGCCAAAATATTTACTTAGATTAACATCTACTGAAACCTTCCGGAGCTATCAGATCAATTGTTTAAGTCGTTCGACAAAGTTGGAATCTACTCAGTATAAGTGATTAAACCTTTCATCAAGGTCAGAAGCCGTTACCTATTCATCAAAGAAAACTTAATCTAATCAAAAGAAGGCCTTTGTGAAGACTTCAAACAAGCTCAACAAAGCCGGAAGGTCACCTAGTCTAAGTTCTAAACCTTTCGGCGATAACAGAAGGTTTGATATAGGACATATCAACTAAATAGGTTGAATAAAGAGGTAATCAATAAAAGGAATCGTGTCTTTTGTTCTCCAAAGAAGAAATCCATCCTTCTTATCATATCTTCGGGGTGTTGATAAGAAATTTTATTAACATTTTTTGCGCTAGAAGGAGGGCACGAACCATCGGTCTCCGATAACTTTCATCCCCGATCAATTATATAAAGAGCCTTGACTAAAAGAGGAGTATGGGCAAAGCTAAAAGTAGTAGCAACAATCCAAACGAAGAGGCTACATCACAGGCAACCTTTAAAGCTCACATGGGCTCAAATCCTAACTTAAGCAAAATAGAAGTTGGGCAACATTCAACCCTAATAAAATTAGAAAGCAATATGATCAAGGTTCAGAATCAATAGCCACAAAAGATGGTAATAAAGGAGTATTTGGAAAGAGCGCCAACCCGGGAATCAATAAGGATTATGTAAATGGAGAATGAAGTTCAACCTCCAAATGAGATAGAGGATCAAGGGTTAAACTGAGATAGTCAAGTAAATAAATCCCTTGAGCAATCAAATAGCCTTATCCCAGAATACAACAGGAAAAGTTATAGAAATGAGACTAACCAAAATGACAACCTACACCATATAGTGGTTAATCCACTTAGAGAAAAAGAAATTTATGATCATGAAGAATATGTTACCCTGCAAAAGGCCCCCTTTTCTGAAGAAATAATGGCGACAAATCTTCCTCCACACATTCAAATTCCTTCACTAAAATATGACGGGACAACTGATCCAGACGATCACCTTGTCGTCTTTGAAAACTAGATGAACTCAAACAATGCCCCGGAGGCAGTTCGCTATAAACTTTGTCCCATTACTTTTCAAGGAGTAGCAATCAAATGGTATAGGAGTTACCAAACGGGAACTATCTATTTTTCGGAACAATTTACTTGCGACTTCGTTGCTCAATTTTCTATATTTAGGGATACAACTGTGGACTTTAGCTTGCTAGCAACCATCGAACAAAAGCCAAGGGAGCTCCTTGACGAATATTTAAACAGATTCAGCGCAGAAGCATTAAGGGCAGAAAGTACAACTGATAGAGAAAAGCTTATGGCAGTTCGATTAGGGTTAATTGAACAAACCCCATTTTGGAAAGACCTTTATATCAATGGGTGCAAAGATCTATAATATTTATTTCTCCGGGTTAAGAAGTTTATTCAATTGGACGAGATGCACCATGCTAAGAAAGAATTCCACCGAGAATCCAAGGAAGAGAAATCTTATTTTAGGCGCCTTGACAAGAGGCCAAGGGAAAGTGAAAACTCGAAGGGAAGTCGAAGGAAGAGTTCTAAAATGAATTGTGCAGTCCTGAGCAAACTCCTCTCCTACATATATGCTAAGATAAAAAGAAATGAAAATTTTATTACGCCTCAAAAAGTTCGGAGTGCCCCAGAGCCAAATAAAGGAGGAAGTTACAGCGAGTACCATAAAGCAAATGGACATAAAACTGATGAATGTCGTGTCTTGTTAGATAAAATTCAAGGCATGGTTAGGTCGGGATTTTTACAGGAGTTCGTCAGAGAAACTTGAAAGACATCTTATTCAAAATAAGAGGAAAACAATTCAGCAACTCCAAAATGCAGATTCCTATCAAATCATGAGAACTCACGACATCGGTTCAACTATGAACTTTCTCTCTTTCTTTTCATAGCTCTTTAACTTGATACTTAAATTTGTATTGTGCATTGATCATGTACTGATTAAAATTTGAGTGCAATTACAGGTAAAAATAAAATCAAACCGAAGCACTCGACAAACTCCAGAATACTTAAAGAGGACGACTCAGGCGCCTGACACGAGGCAATTATCAACGGTTCAGTCAACACCAAGGCTTTCCTGTAAGAAATGTTGAATCACTGCTAAACTCAATTCCAATTTAGGAGGAAACCCATATATACCAAATCTATTTTTTTAGCAAGCGATTTCAAAAGGAAACTTCTCAAATTATATCCTCTTAAGAAAACTATTTTCAGTCACCCCATGGCCTGGGGGGAAACAAATACTTATTTATCTCAAAATCAGATTTATGCAACTAATTTGAGATATTATATAGCATTAATAAATGTTCACCAAAAGACTTCAAACTAAGCAATAGTAATGCTTCAAAGTTTACTAAAATCATGGGAGAAGTAAAGCCTATTTATACTTTTTCAAGAAAAATTTTGAAAGCACAAAAAGTTTATTGGAACTCAAACTAGAGAACCCTATTCTCGACTAAAAGGCTGTTGGTTCATGAATCATGACCTCCTAGTCTCCTATTTGAGTTTCGTGTCTCCATTATGAGAACAGCAAGAAAGTTCTTGCAAAAGATTTTAAAAAAACTCTTTCATAAAATGGATTCATGAGTCCAAATTATTTTTCAAAAGAAACTCTTCAATATAATAGAAGGGTCTAATTACAAAATTCTTTCTCTTAAAGGAGACTCCATTTTAATTGGCCAAAAATTATTTTCATACACAAATACTCAAGCCTACAATGTTATTCCGTAGCACCTCCTAGAGGGAGGGACATAGGCCCACGACGCTATTCTGTGGCACCTCTCAGAGGGAGGGACATAAGCCTACGATGCTATTTCATAGCATCTCTTAGAGGGAGAGATAAAACCCCTAATGTCTGTATCACCTCTTAGGGGAGGGTCCATATCACCTCTTAGGGGAGGGTCAAGATAAGAACCCGCAAAATCAAAAGCCCCTAACGTCCACATCATCTCTTAGGGGAGGGTCAGGATAAGCACCCGCAAAATCAAAAGCCCCTAACGTCCAAATTACCTCTTAGGGGAGGATCCGATAAAGCGCTCATTTGCGGCCTTTTGGAGAAAGGTCAGCTAAGTATATATCCCTTTGAGACAAGGGAAGCTCAAAGAAAGGCTCATTAAACAATGGACTAAGATGTCTAGCCCAAAGAGGGGCTCATCAAACAATGGACTAAGATGTCTAGCCCAAAGAGGGGCTTATGATAGATTAATATGTCCGAGCCCAGAGAGTGGCTCATCAAAGAGTAGACTGAGACGTCCAAGACCAGTAGGGGCTCCAAATAAAAGAATAAAGACAAAGATGTAACGATACGATCTTTCGATGCTCGAAAGTCGACATTAATACGTCCACTGTTTTAAATGTCGCATAATCGAATGCCGAAAAACCGAATCATTAGGGTTGAAGAAGAAGAGGTAGAAGAAGAAAGAAACAGAAACAACAACAGAATCTCACATTCGCAGCGGAACAATATATAATAGATGAATGAATAATCTTTGTAACAAAGAACTATATCAGTTTATACAATACATCATTAGAGTTTACAACAACACATATCACTGGACAGTTATATAAACTTGTCCACATAACACAATACACAGTGGAATAATACTAGTGTAAGTGATATGTCTCGCCATCCAACTCACCTCCAGATCTCCAGCAACTTCTGAATTCCATAATGACCTGATATCCTGACTCTAGGCTGCCCGTGTGGAAAATTATGGGCACCCAGAGTTTAGGAAGGGAACAATAAACTCCAGGTCAGTCGTGGGACTGGTGTGAGATCTTAAAAACGGTTATTTTCACAAAGAAAATAAAAGAAATTCCGCAATGCTTTTGAAAAATGAAACTACCACAAAACCTCCCGCCACACACACAATGCAAACGTAGAATTGGAGGATATTTCTCCTTATGATAGTCAAACATGCTTGATACGCAAATTATTTTTTTATTATCATTAGCGCCTAGTGTGGAAAATATTTCGAAAGTATAATATTAATCTTAGCCAGCATACAACCATTATTGTATGCCGACTATAGCTACTATGTTCAATAGCAGGTTACCACCACATTCCATAGCAGGTTATACAACTAAAACCGTACAAGGTTCGTATTGTTTCTTTGGATTTTCCAACAAATGGTCAGGCTAAGGAACTTCCTATGCCACATGGGTACGCCATTAGAGGGACGTCCCGAGAACTAACTAGCTCTCTGCCAACACAAGGCCGGGTTACCTCTTACTAGGTAACTACTACACGAGTATGCCACCCCCCGGTCGTTTGCGACCTTTATCCGAGGGCCCTCGATCACAAAGCAACAATCACACAGTAAATAAGATTGATGCAACCACATAGGTAAAGCATCTGGGCTCCATACCATGATACCACCTTTTTCCAGAAGGAAATGACATACCCTAAAGGGAGCGACCCTCATAACCTTGCCGCATTTTCCTGTTTCGACCATTTTCGGGGTGTGAGGTCCGATGAGGTCTCGTCCACAAAGTTACGCTTTACACGAAAGCCATGCTTTGATCACAAATGATCAACGAATGATCAGCAACACACAGCAACACTTAGCATGCCACACTACCAAAATTGGGAGTATATCACTGATAACCTTCAACTACATAACCTCTGAGCTCATATGTCTCAGAGAAGGGTGTTAAGCTAAGAGAATAAATTCTCCGCCACCAAACAGAAATGTATTTGAAAGAAATCTGCTTTATATCTCAAAGTGTAGTGTCAGACATACGTCCATACAAATCTGTTCCGGGTTTGAACAGAATCGAAGGCACTTCCGAAGAAGCCCTTGCAATCGGGGTATCCACAATCCCGATCGGACTTCCCATCACATAGGGAATCTCTATACCGTAGCTACTCGGTGCAAAGACAATCAATAGGTTATCTTATCGTTCTCACAAAACTCCCGGTCTTCAACACCGGTCTTCAAATGCTATCCATTTACGTCGTATCACTATTCGGAATGGGTTATATGACACAAAGTCCTCTCCCGGCTAAACTGAATAATGAGCGCTTGTTTTAAAAACAAATTCAAATGCCATTTCAAAGGCAAATATTGATAGTCGGTTATGTAACTATCAACAACATTCACAACAATCAACCAATCTAAATAATTTTCCCAAATTATTTATTTCCAAAATATCTTCGCAAGATACATATATTTTTCCACACTTCAACACTTTGAAAACCAATTTCAAATTACTTTTCACTTGCGGAATAAAATTCCCGATATTACTTATTTCCCTTTTTCTTTATAATTTCCATTGTGAATTTAAAATTTCAAATATCCGCTTTCAAAACACCAATCAATTTTCATATTGATTTTCCAAAGATTTATCTTCCAATACCAAATCAATTATCAATTGGATTTCAAACAAATTTATCACCTTTTAAATAAATCCCTTTATTCTTTCCACATTGTTTAAAATTCCATTTTCAATGAATTCTTCAATTTTTTAAACAATATTATTCAAAACCCATTTATTAATATTTTTTCCCATATTTTGAAAATAATTCGATAAGATTTCAAAAATCAACTTTATGCTTTTAAATTCACCCAATCCTTTCAAAAGAATTCACTTAAAATTTCAAAAATCCAATTTTATTTATTTCTGGTATCCAACGATACCAAAAATACATTCGGCTAAATTATAGCCTTCAACAAATTCAATCATCAATAAAATCATTCACAGATTTTAAATAAATCATCACACAACATATGAAACAAATTCATACAATTTGAGGAATCCAGTTGGATCCCTCCAACCTGTTTCCCTGCATCCATAGATGTTAGCACAACAATTGATTACCCATTCCACTTCGAGGTGGAATATCGCGGTATATGAGATTTATAAAATACCATCCGCTATTATGCGGCGCATAGGGTCTCATCCGCTATATAATGCGGGAAATCAATCACCAAATATATATATATATATATATATCCTACTATATCTAATATCATCAATAGATAATCATCCAATTCATCCAAACACATCCAGAGTTTAAATTCAACTAGGCAACAAATTTGAGTGAGAAGATCTCACCTTTGCTTTTTATTTTGCAATCCATTTCCATTCTAGCTTGTTTTCTTTGCAATTTTGACCTTGTATAAACAATTTTATACAATTTATTAATATTCGAACCAATCGAACAAATTAATTGCCATTTTATAATTTTACTAAATCAAAAAATTTTAATTTTTAACTAGCTAATTTTTTTATTTACTGTATATAAAATGGTAATTCTTCCCCTACTGTAAAATAATACTTTTTTTTATAACAGCAGTTTAATTTACTAATTACAAAATAAAGTAATTACCTTAAACTTGTTAAAATACCGATAATCACCACGACAATCCCAGCGATTCTTCGAACCAACCCACATCATCCCGTTCACCACACTCGACCCCCAAATGGAAACACCAGCTTCCATGACCAAAACTGCATCTCACTGCCACTCGCTAAGGCTCCACCATCTCGAAAACTCCCCACCGTGCTCCACCTTCACGTGCACGCACGTGGTCACGAATCACCTGCCGCCGACTACAACCCTAGCTAACATCGCAATGCTCACGATCCACTGTTGCTCTCACGAATGCCTCCATCGCTACATTCACGCGATTGATTACGACCATCACCACGTACGCCTTCATCGCGCCTATACGCCTGAACTCGAACCCACTTCGAACGATTCCCAGGCCGACTTCGAGTCAACCGTGAACTAGTGCATCACCCAAATCGTAGCCGCCCGATTCCCCGTGCTCGAGCTCGACTGCAATCAGACCTCTCCCCCCCCCCACTGCCTCGCGATTTGATTAACAGAGAGGAGGAAAGGAATTGATAGATTGAGAGGAGGGAGGGGCGGCCATTATTTTGATTTTGAATTTTCTCTACTCGATTTTGATTTTTTTGTTTCGTTTTGAAAAAGAAAAGGCTCGACTGTTATTTTATTTTTATTAAGGAGAGACGCGTGCTTTGAAAGGAAAAGAAGAAGCATGTGAAGAGGAATCAGTGATTTGAGGGAAGAGCGGCTGATATGATATGTTTTTGACTGGAGACAAATATAATTATATTATTTAAATTTTAAATTCGAATCGACTCGAAAGCGAGGCCAAAAATCTCGACCTCCTATCGAGGCGTGCAGCTAGGCGTTTATAATGTTATACGCCTATTCCAAACGCAATGGAAAAGGTTCCGAGTCCAAATTCGATCGTATGGAGAAGATAGCTTTTTGGACCAGTTATTAAATTGAATTTCGATAAAATTTCAGTGCGTTTATATATCATACGCTCACACAACAACTCCAATCACTACAAAAATTGAAATCCGATAATAATACACTATTACGGATCCAATGGAACTAGTTTCGTCGAATTCCGAGACTGTGCCTCGGAAGGCTATTTTTAAATATCGTTTTAAACGATATAATTTCAAAACTGAACAAAACAGTTTCAAATTCAATTCTGAAAGTACCATTACCTTCAGTATCATAAATATGAATTTTCTAAGCTTTGAAAATATTTTTAATCAGCTTAAAACTGAAGATTTAAATTTTTTACCCAACTGCTATAAATTAAATTCAATAATTAAATTGCCAAATTCATTCTGATATCTAAATTTCAAATTAAACTAGAATCCAGATATTTAAAATCAATTAAATATTCTAATTTCCAATGTCAAAAATTCAGGGTCATCACATTCTTCCCCCCTAAAAGAATTTCGTCCCGAAATTACAAGTTAAGAAGAATGATCCTCAACCTGTTAACTATTTTCTCAAATCCAAATAGTTTTATCAAATTCTCAAACCAATCTTCTTATCATAACCACACTATCATCCTTATTAATTTTCCAAACATTTTCATAGTTTCAAGCAACTTTATTTTACTTCACAATTCAAAATATAAATTATCCAAAATTTCTAAAAAAATTCTTACTCTCTATATTTTCGAAAAATTTCGCCAGCGTCTCCTTTGCGCGGCTAACTCGGTACAACTACAAAATGTCCCTACGGACCCCCAGATTCCAAAAAGAAAAAGAAAAGCCAAGCGGCTAGACAAGAAAGGATCAAATTTCATACTGAAATTCAAATATATACCTTTGCCGAGTAAATTCCAATTTATCTTCTGAAATCAAAAATCCAAATTTTCTTTTGCCTTTAAACACCTGTATACTACTAGCAATGATTTCCAATCATAGCTTTCAAAATCATTTTATATATTTCTTTTGTTTTATTCACATTTATATTTTGATTTCTATCCACTTATTAACAAACACCATTCTTTACTACTTCCAGTTAAATTTTCATTCACTTATTAACTTAGAAAATTTCCTCAATTCTAAATTTTACTTAAGAATTCCATTATCCATTTCTTAAGTTCAATATAAGTATTTACATACTTCTCATATTTATTTTCACTTCACTAACAAAGTTATATATTCATTTCCATTCAACTCAAGTGATTTACAGCTCACTTTCTTACATTCTATTCATTTTTAAGCGAAACGAATTCATATCCATTTCAATTGATTCAAAAATCAATTTTTATTTGCTTTCATTAACTCATATAATTTTATACAATCTCGTTTGCGTCAAACGACAACCATTTATATGCAAATTTCGACGATATTCACTTAATAGAATATCCATTTTAGTTTATAACTAATTTAAATTGATACCAACTCAATTTACACTTTATACTATTTCATTTCCAATTGATTCCGTTTAATTCAATTTGCATTCCATATTCACCTTCATTTTATTTCATTACCCAAACAAATTTCATCCAAAACCATTTCACAAAACTCGACAACAACGCTTTTGTCCAAATATTACTTAAGTTATTTCAACTCAAAACTCAAGTTATATTTTCCCTGTAACCAATTTCTAATTTAAATCTTTGATTTGATTTTCCATTTAATCAAATCCATTCCCTCTACTAATTTAATTCAATTAGTATATTCACTTATCCTTTTTAAATTTCAAATTTCCATATTCAATTCATCCTGAATTTACTTTATCTTTATCAAGGAGATTTCAATTTGTTTCCTTTCTACTTACTTGAATTTATATGCAAATTCAAACCATTTCCAAATTTAGCTCACAACTCAACTTTAATTTAACTAATTCAACTTCCAATCCATTATTTCATGAATTAATAAATTATCAAGTTAGCTTACTTGAATTCAATCCATTTTATTTTTATTTTTCTCCATGTTTGGATTTTTCTTCAACTTGATTCAAATCAAATCTCATTACATTATTCAATTTCCAATTCATTTATTTACAAATGTAACCTCATTTGTTCACTCACAAATTCATTCATTTTCAATTTGAATCTTATTCCAATCAAATTTCAAATATTTTTATAAGTTATCAAACTTATTTACATTCCATAACATTTTAAATAAATTCCAGAGTCTTTTCAACAATTACTCACATTTCAGAACAACTTTGAAATTAATTATATCCCCTCAAAATATTTTCCCAAATATTTTTAAATTTCAAACCCCACAAGATTTCATATCCAACTCAAAAATACTTCTCAAATAATTATTTTCCAGACTTCTGGAAACCATTTTCAAATTAGAAAATTTAATCCTTTGAAATTTCAATTCAAATCCTTTTAATACGTATTTCAAAAATTACTCTGGCATTTTATTTCAATTTATAGAACTCATTTATAAATTCACATTACCAATTTCATTCCATTAATGAATTTATTTTCAAATACTTCTCTGGAATTCTATTTCAAATTATAAATCACATTTACAATTTACATTTACAAATCCCATTCGTATATGAACTCATTTCTTTTTACTTTCAATTCATATTTATAAATTTCATTTGTTATATGAATTTATCTCCAAATCTTTGGTTATACCATTATTTCTTATTCAATTCCATATAACAATGATAATATTTCAATATTATCACTTTCTAACAACCAAGCATCCATATACAATAATAATTTACGGAAAATGATTTCTTTTCTATACAAAAATAGTTTTGGGTAAAATTATTTCATTTACCCTATTTAAAACAATACTGTGTCAGTTTATCTTGTTTAAGAGTTTAGAAACCCCTATCGATTACAGTTGGCTAAACTGCACCGACCAAAATCTATAAACAATCAACCGATAAGTCAACACAATATAAAACAAATTTTTGTATTCACTAACAAATACGCGCTCATATCTATTATTATACTCACACTCATTCTAGAGTACTACTAACTCTATCTCTAATGAGTAACACCCAACAGAGCCAGGGTTATCGCTTAACCAATTGCTCTGATACCACATGTAACGATACGATCTTTCGACGCTCGAAAATCGACATTAATACGTCCACTGTATCAAATGCCGCACAATCGAATGCCGGAAAACCGAATCATTAGGGTTGAAGAAGAAGAGGTAGAAGAAGAAAGAAACAGAAACAACAACAGAATCTCACATTCGCAGCGGAGCAATATATAATAGATGAATGAATAATCTTTATAACAAAGAACTATATCAGTTTATACAATACATCATCAGAGTTTACAACAACAACACATACCACTGTACAGTTATATAAACTTGTCCACATAACACAATACATAGTGGAATAATACTAGTGTAAATGATACGTCTCGCCATCCAGCTCGCCTCCAGATCTCCAGTAACTTCTGAATTCCATAATGACCTGATATCCTGACTCTAGGCTGCCCGTGTGGAAAATTATGGGCACCCAGAGTTTAGGAAGGGAACAATAAACTCCAGGTCAGTCGTGGGACTGGTGTGAGAACTTAAAAACAGTTATTTTCACAAAGAAAATAAAAGAAATTCCGCAATGCTTTTGAAAAATGAAACTACCATAAAGCCTCCCGCCACACACACAATGCAAACGTAGAATTGGAGGAGATTTCTCCTTATGATAGTCAAACATGCTTGATACGCAAATTCTTTTTTTTATTATCATTAGTGCCTAGTGTGGAAAACATTTCGAAAGTATAATATTAATCTTAGCCAGCATACAACCATTATTGTATGCCTACTATAGCTACTATGTTCAATAGCAGGTTACTGCCACATTCTATAGCAGGTTATACAACTAAAACCGTACAAGGTTCGTGTTGTTTCTTTAGATTTTCCAACAAATGGTCAGGCTAAGGAACTTCCTAAGCCACATGGGTACGCCTCTAGAGGGACGTCCCGAAAACTAACTAGCTCTCTGCCAACACAAAGCCGGGTTACCTCTTACTATGTAACTACTACACGAGTATGCCACCCCCCGGTCGTTTGCGACCTTTATCCGAGGGCCCTCGATCACAAAGCAACAATCACACAGTAAATAAGATTGATGCAACCACACAGGTAAAGCATCTGGGCTCCATACCATGATACCACCTTTTTCCAGAAGGAAATGACATACCCTAAAGGGAGCGACCCTCATAACCTTGCCGCATTATCCTGTTTTGACCATTTCCGGGGTATAAGGTCCGATGAGGTCTCATCCACAAAGCTACGCTTTACATGAAAGCCATGCTTTGATCACAAATGATCAACGAATGATCAGCAACACACAACAACACTTAGCATGCCACACTACCAAATTGGGAGTATATCACTGATAACCTTCAACTACATAACCTCTGAGCTCATACCTCTTAAAGAAGGGTGTTAAGCTAAGAGAATAAATTCTCCACCACCAAACAGAAATGTATTTGAAAGAAATCTGCTTTATATCTCAAAGTGTAGTGTCAGACATACGTCCATACAAATCTGTTCCGGGTACGAACTGAATCGAAGGCACTTCCAAAGAAGCCCTTGCAATCCGGGTATCCACAATCCCGATCGGACTTCCCATCACATAGGGAATCTCTATACCGTAGCTACTCGGTGCAGAGACAATCAATAGGTTATCTTATTGTTCTCGCAAAACACCCGGTCTTCAACAACGGTCTTCAAATGCTATCCATTTACGTCGTATCACTATTCGGAATGGGTTATATGACACAAAGTCCTCTCCCGGCTAAACTGAATAATGAGCGCTTGTTTTAAAAACAAATTCAAATGCCATTTCAAAGGCAAATATTGATAATCGGTTATGTAACTATCAACAACATTCATAACAATCAACCAATCTAAATAATTTTCCCAAATTATTTATTTCCAAAATATCTTCGCAAGATACATATATTTTTCCACACTTCAACACTTTGAAAACCAATTTCAAATTACTTTTCACTTGCGGAATAAAATTCCCGATATTACTTATTTCCCTTTTTCTTTATAAATTCCATTGTGAATTTAAAATTTCAAATATCCGCTTTCAAAACACCAATCAATTTTCATATTGATTTTCCAAAGATTTATCTTCCAATACCAAATCAATTATCAATTGGATTTCAAACAAATTTATCACCTTTTAAATAAATCCCTTTATTCTTTCCACATTGTTTAAAATTCCATTTTCAATGAATTCTTCAATTTTTTAAACAATATTATTCAAAACCCATTTATTAATATTTTTTCCCATATTTTGAAAATAATTCGATAAGATTTCAAAAATCAACTTTATGCTTTTAAATTCACCCAATCCTTTTAAAAGTATTCGCTTAAAATTTCAAAAATCCAATTTTATTTATTTCCGGTATCCATCTATACCAAAAATACATTCGGCTAAATTATAGCCTTCAACAAATTCAATCATCAATAAAATCATTCACAGATTTTAAATAAATCATCACACAAAATATGAAACAAATTCATACAATTTGAGGAATCCAGTTGGATCCCTCCAACCTGTTTCCCTGCATCCACAGATGTTAGCACAACAATTAAATACCCATTTCACTTCGAGATGGAATATCGCGGTATATGGGATTTATAAAATATCATCCGCTATTATGCGGCGCATAGGGTCTCATCCGCTATATAATGCGGGAAATCAATCACCAAATATATATATATCCTACTATATCTAATATCATCAATAGATAATCATCCAATTCATCCAAACACATCCAGAGTTTAAATTCAACTAGGCAACAAATTTGAGTGAGAAGATCTCACCTTTGCTTTTTATTTTGTAATCCATTTCCATTCCAGCTTGTTTTTTTTGCAATTTTGACGTTGTATAAACAATTTTATACAATTTATTAATATTCGAACCAATCGAACAAATTGATTACCATTTTATAATTTTACTAAATCAAAAAAAAATTAACTAACTAATTTTTTTATTTACTGTATATAAAATGGTAATTTTTCCCCTACTGTAAAACAATACTTTTTTTATAACAGCAGTTTAATTTACTAATTACAAAATAAAGTAATTACCTTAAACTTGTTACAATACCGATAATCACCACGACAATCCAAGCGATTCTTCGAACCAACCCACATCATCCCGTTCACCACAGTCGAACCCCCAAATGGAAACTCCAGCTTCCACGACCAAAACTGCATCTCACTGCCACTCGCTAAGGCTCCCCCATCTCGAAAACTCCCCACCGTGCTCCACCTTCACGCGCACGCGCGTGGTCACGAATCACCTACCGCCGACTACAACCCTAGCTAACATCGCGATGCTCGCGATCCACTGTTGCTCTCACGAACGCCTCCATCGCTACATTCACGCGATTGATTACGACCATCACCACGTACGCCTTCATCGCGCCTATGCGCCTGAACTCGAACCCACTTCGAACGATTCCCAGGCCGACTTCGAGTCAACCGTGAACTCACGCATCACCCAAATCGTCGCCGCCCGATTCCACGTGCTCGAGCTCGACTGCAATCAGACCCCCCCCCCACAGCCTCGCGATTTGATTAACATAGAGGAGGAAAGGAATCGATAGATTGAGAGGAGGGAGGGGCGGCCATTATTTTGATTTTGAATTTTCTCTGCTCGATTTTGATTTTTTTGTTTCGTTTTGAAAAAGAAAAGGCTCGGTTGTTATTTTATTTTTATTAAGGAGAGACGCGTGCTTTGAAAGGAAAAGAAGAAGCACGTGAAGATGAATCAGTGATTTGAGGGAAGAGCGGCTGATATGATATGTTTTTGACTGGAGACAAATATAATTATATTATTTAAATTTTAAATTCGAATCGACTCGAAAGCGAGGCCAAAAATCTCGACCTCCTATCGAGGCATGCCGCTAGGCGTTCATAATGTTATACGCCTATTCCGAATGCAATGGAAAAGGTTCCGAGTCCAAATTCGATCGTATGGAGAAGATAGCTTTTGGACTAGTTATTAAATTGAATTTCGATAAAAATTTAGTGCGTTTATATATCGTACGCTCACACAACAACTCCAATCACTATGAAAATTGAAATCCGATAACAATACACTATTACGGATCCAATGAAACTGGTTTCGTCGAATTCCAAGACTGTGCCTCGGAAGGCTATTTTTAAATATCGTTTTTAACGATATAATTTCAAAACTGAACAAAACAGTTTCAAATTCAATTCTGAAAGTTCCATTACCTTCAGTATCATAAATATGAATTTTCTAGGCCTTGAAAATATTTTTAATCAGCTTAAAACTGAAGATTTAAATTTTTTACCCAACTGCTATAAATTAAATTCAATAATTAAATTGCCAAATTCATTCTGATATCTGAATTTCAAATTAAACTAGAATCCAGATATTTAAAATCAATTAAATATTCTGATTTCCAATGTCAAAAATTCAGGGTCGTCGCATTCTTCCCCCCTTAAAAGAATTTCGTCCCGAAATTACAAGTTAAGAAGAATGATCCTCAACCCGTTAACTATTTTCTCAAATCCAAATAGTTTTATCAAATTCTCAAACCAATCTTCTTATCATAACCACACTATCATCCTTATTAATTTTCCAAACATTTTCATAGTTTCAAGCAACTTTATTTTACTTCACAATTCAAATTTAAATTTAATTCAAAATTTAAATTATCCAAAATTTCTCAAAAATTTTTGCCAGCGTCTACTTTGCGCGGCTAACTCGGTACAACTACAAAATGTCCCTATGGACCCCCAGATTCCAAAAAGAAAAAGAAAAGCCAAGCGGCTAGACATGAAAGGATCAAATTTCATACTGAAATTCAAATATATACCGTTGCCGAGCAAATTCCAATTTATCTTCTGAAATCAAAAATCCAAATTTTCTTTTGCCTTTAAACACCTATATACTACTAGCAATGATTTCCAATCATAGCTTTCAAAATCATTTTATATATTTCTTTTGTTTTATTCACATTTATATTTTGATTTCTATCCACTTATTAACAATCACCATTTTTTACAACTTCCAGTTAAATTTTCATTCACTTATTAACTTAGAATATTTCCTCAATTCTAAATTTTACTTAAGAATTCCATTATCCATTTCTTAAGTTCAATATAAGTATTCACATACTTCTCATATTTATTTTCACTTCCCTAACAAAGTTATATATTCATTTCCATTCAACTCAAGTGATATACAGCTCACTTTCTTACATTCTATTCATTTTTAAGCGAAACGAATTCATATCCATTTCAACTGATTCAAAAATCAATTTTTATTTGCTTTCATTAACTCATATAATTTTATACAATCCCGTTTGCGTCAAACGACAACCATTTATATGCAAATTTCGATGATATTCACTTAATAGAATATCCATTTTAGTTTATAACTAATTTAAATTGATACCAACCCAATTTACACTTTATACTATTTCATTTCCAATTGATTCCGTTTAATTCAATTTGCATTCCATATTCACCTTCATTTTATTTCATTACCCAAACAAATTTCATCCAAAACCATTTCACAAAACTCGACAACAACGCTTTTGTCCAAATATTACTTAAGTTATTTCAACTCAAAACTCAAGTTATATTTTCCCTGTAACCAATTTCTAATTTAAATCTTTGATTTGATTTTCCATTTAATCAAATCCATTCCCTCTACTAATTTAATTCAATTAGTATATTCACTTATCCTTTTTAAATTTCAAATTTCCATATTCAATTCATCCTGAATTTACTTTATCTTTATCAAGGAGATTTCAATTTGTTTCCTTTCTACTTACTTGAATTTATATGCAAATTCAAACCATTTCCAAATTTAGCTCACAACTCAACTTTAATTTAACTAATTCAACATCCAATCCATTATTTCATGAATTAATAAATTATCAAGTTAGCTTACTTGAATTCAATCCATTTTATTTTTATTTTTCTCCAATTTGGATTTTTCTTCAACTTGATTCAAATCAAATCTCATTACATTATTCAATTTCCAATTCATTTATTTACAAATGTAACCTCATTTGGTCATTCACAAATTCATTCCTTTTCAATTTGAATCTTATTCCAATCAAATTTCAAATATTTTTATAAGTTATCAAACTTATTCACATTCCATAACATTTTAAAGAAATCCAGAGTCTTTTCAACAATTACTCACATTTCAGAACAACTTTGAAATTAATTATATCCCTTCAAAATATTTTCCCAAATATTTTTAAATTTCAAACCCCACCAGATTTCATATCTAACTCAAAAATACTTCTCAAATAATTATTTTCCAGACTTCTGGAAACCATTTTCAAATTAGAAAATTTAACCCTTTGAAATTTCAATTCAAATCCTTTTAATAAGTATTTCAAAAATTACTCTAGCACTTTATTTCAATTTATAGAACTCATTTATAAATTCACATTACCAATTTCATTCCATTAATGAATTTATTTTCAAATACTTTTCTGGAATTCTATTTCAAATTATAAATCACATTTACAATTTACATTTACAAATCCCATTCGTATATGAACTCATTTCTTTATACTTTCAATTCATATTTATAAATTTCATTTGTTATATGAATTTATCTCCAAATCTTTGGTTATACCATTATTTTTTATTCAATTCCATATAACAATGATAATATTTCAATATTATCAGTTTCTAACAACCAAACATCCATATACAATAATAATTTACGAAAAATGATTTCTTTTCTATACAAAAATAGTTTTGGGTAAAATTATTTCATTTACCCTATTTAAAACAATACTATGTCAGTTTATCTTGTTTAAGAGTTTAGAAACCCCTATCGATTACAGTTGGCCAAACTGCACTGACCAGAATCTATAAACAATCAACCGATAAGTCAACACAATAGAAAACAAATATTTGTATTCACTAACAAATACGCGCTCATATCTATTATTACACTCACACTCATTCTAGAGTACTACTGAATCTATCTCTAATGAGTAACACCCAACAGAGCCAGGGTTATCGCTTAACCAATTGCTCTGATACCACATGTAACGATACGATCATTCGACGCTCGAAAGTCGACATTAATACGTACACTGTATCAAATGTCGCACAATCGAATGCCGGAAAACCGAATCATTAGGGTTGAAGAAGAAGAGGTAGAAGAAGAAAGAAACAGAAACAACAACAGAATCTCACATTCGCAGCGGAGCAATATATAATAGATGAATGAATAATCTTTATAACAAAGAACTATATCAGTTTATACAATACATCATCATAGTTTACAACAACAACACATATCACTGGACAGTTATATAAACTTGTCCACATAACACAATACATAGTGGAATAATACTAGTGTAAATGATACGTCTCGCCATCCAGCTCGCCTCCAGATCTCCAGCAACTTCTGAATTCCATAATGACCTGATATCCTGACTCTAGGCTGCCCGTGTGGAAAATTATGGGCACCCAGAGTTTAGGAAGGGAACAATAAACTCCAGGTCAGTCGTGGGACTGGTGTGAGAACTTAAAACAGTTATTTTCACAAAGAAAATAAAAGAAATTCCGCAATGCTTTTGAAAAATGAAACTACCATAAAGCCTCCCGCCACACACACAATGCAAACGTAGAATTGGAGGAGATTTCTCCTTATGATAGTCAAACATGCTTGATACGCAAATTCTTTTTTTTATTATCATTAGTGCCTAGTGTGGAAAACATTTCGAAAGTATAATATTAATCTTAGCCAGCATACAACCATTATTGTATGCCTACTATAGCTACTATGTTCAATAGCAGGTTACCGCCACATTCCATAGCAGGTTATAAAACTAAAACCATACAAGGTTCGTATTGTTTCTTTGGATTTTCAAACAAATGGTCAGGCTAAAGAACTTCCTATGCCACATGGGTACGCCTCTGGAGGGACGTCCCGAGAACTAACTAGCTCTCTGCCAACACAAGGCCGGGTTACCTCTTACTAGGTAACTACTACACAAGTATGCCACCCCCCGGTCGTTTGCGACCTTTATCCGAGGGCCCTCGATCACAAAGCAACAATCACACTGTAAATAAGATTGATGCAACCACACAGGTAAAGCATCTGGGCTCCATACTATGATACCACCTTTTTCCAGAAGGAAATGACATACCCTAAAGGGAGCGACCCTGATAACCTTGCCGCATTTTCCTGTTTTGACCATTTCCGGGGTGTGAGGTCCGATGAGGTCTCGTCCACAAAGCTACGCATTACACGAAAGCCATGCTTTGATCACAAATGATCAACGAATGATCAGCAACAATTAGCATGCCACACTACCAAATTGGGAGTATATCACTGATAACCTACAACTACATAACCTCTGAGCTCATACGTCTCAGAGAAGGGTGTTAAGCTAAGAGAATAAATTCTCCGCCACCAAACAGAAATGTATTTGAAAGAAATCTGCTTTATATCTCAAAGTGTAGTGTCAGACATACGTCCATACAAATCTGTTTCGGGTTTGAACAGAATCGAAGGCACTTCCAAAGAAGCCCTTGCAATCCGGGTATCCACAATCCCGATCGGACTTCCCATCACATAGGGAATCTCTATACCGTAGCTACTCGGTGCAAAGACAATCAATAGGTTATCTTATCGTTCTTGCAAAACACCCGGTCTTCAACACCGGTCTTCAAATGCAATCCATTTACGTCGTATCAATATTCGGAATGGGTTATATGACACAAAGTCCTCTCCCGGCTAAACTGAATAATGAGCTCTTGTTTTAAAAACAAATTCAAATGCCATTTCAAAGGCAAATATTGATAGTTGGCTATGTAACTATCATCAACATTCACAACAATCAACCAATCTAAATAATTTCCCAAATTATTTATTTCCAAAATATCTTCGCAAGATACATATATTTTTCCACACTTCAACACTTTGAAACCAATTTCAAATTTCTTTTCACTTGCGGAATAAAATTCCCGATATTACTTATTTCCCTTTTTCTTTATAAATTCCATTGTGAATTAAAAATTTCAAATATCCGCTTTCTAAACACCAATCAATTTTCATATTGATTTTCCAAAGATTTATCTTCCAATACCAAATCAATTATCAATTGGATTTCGAACAAATTTATCACCTTTTAAATAAATCCCTTTATTCTTTCCACATTGTTTAAAATTCCATTTTCAATGAATTCTTTAATTTTTTAAACAATATTATTCAAAACCCATTTATTAATATTTTTTCCCATATTTTGAAAATAATTCGATAAGATTTCAAAAATCAACTTTATGCTTTTAAATTCCTTCTTTTAAATTCACCCAATCCTTTCAAAAGAATTCACTTAAAATTCCAAAAATCAAATTTTATTTATTTCTGGTATCCAACGATACCAAAAATACATTCGGCTAAATTATAGCCTTCAATCAATAAAATCATTCACAGATTTTAAATAAATCATCACACAACATATGAAACAAATTCATACAATTTGAGGAATCCAGTTGGATCCCTCTAACCTGTTTCCCTGCATCCACAGATGTTAGCACAACAATTAAATACCCATTCCACTTCGAGGTGGAATATCGCGGTATATGGGATTTATAAAATATCATCCACTATTATGCAGCGCATAGGGTCTCATCCGCTATATAATGCGGGAAATCAATCACCAAATATATATATATATATATATATATATATATATATATATATATCCTACTATATCTAATATCATCAATAGATAATCATCCAATTCATCCAAACACATCCGGAGTTTAAATTCAACTAGGCAACAAATTTGAGTGAGAAGATCTCACCTTTGCTTTTTATTTTGCAATCCATTTCCATTCCAGCTTGTTTTCTTTGCAATTTTGACCTTGTATAAAAAAATTTATACAATTTATTAATATTCGAACCAATCGAACTAATTAATTGCCATTTTATAATTTTACTAAATCAAAAAAAATTAATTTTGAACTAACTAATTTTTTTCTTTACTGTATATAAAATGGTAATTCTTCCCCTACTGTAAAACAATACTTTTTTTTATAACAGCAGTTTAATTTACTAATTACAAAATAAAGTAATTACCTTAAACTTGTTAAAATACCGATAATCACCATGACAATCCCAGCGATTCTTCGAACAGACCCACATCATCCCGTTTACCACACTCGAACCCCCAAATGGAAATGCCAGCTTCCACGACCAAAACTGCATCTCACTGCCACTCGCTAAGGCTCCACCATCTCGAAAACTCCCCACCGTGCTCCACCTTCACGCGCACGCGCGTGGTCACGAATCACCTGCCGTCGACTACAACCCTAGCTAACATCGCGATGCTCGCGATCCACTGTTGCTCTCACGAACGCCTCCATCGCTACATTCACGTGATTGATTACGACCATCACCACGTACGCCTTCATCGCGCCTATGCGCCTGAACCCGAACCCACTTCGAACGATTCCCAGGCTGACTTCGAGTCAACCGTGAACTCGCGCATCACCCAAATCGTCACCGCCCGATTCCACGTGCTCGAGCTCGACTGCAATCAGACCCCCTCCCACAGCCTCGCGATTTGATTAACATAGAGGAGGAAAGGAATCGATAGATTGAGAGGAGGGAGGGGCGACCATTATTTTGATTTTGAATTTTCTCCGCTCGATTTTGATTTTTTTGTTTCGTTTTGAAAAAGAAAAGGCTTGGCTGTTATTTTATTTTTATTAAGGAGAGACGCGTGCTTTAAAAGTAAAAGAAGAAGCACATGAAGAGGAATCAGTGATTTGAGGGAAGAGCGGCTGATATGATATGTTTTTGACTGGAGACAAATATAATTATATTATTTAAATTTTAAATTCGAATTGACTCGAAAGCGAAGCCAAAAATCTCGACCTCCTATCGAGGCATGCCGCTAGGCGTTTATAATGTTATACGCCTATTCCGAACGCAATGGAAAAGGTTTCGAGTCCAAATTCGATCGTATGGAGAAGATAGCTTTTTGGACCAGTTATTAAATTGAATTTCGATAAAATTTCAGTGCGTTTATATATCATACACTCACACAACAACTCCAATCACTACGAAAATTGAAATCCAATAATAATATACTATTACGGATCCAATGGAACTAGTTTCGTCGAATTCCGAGACTGTGCCTCAGAAGGCTATTTTTAAATATCATTTTAAACAATATAATTTCAAAACTGAACAAAACAGTTTCAAATTCAATTCTGAAAGTTCCATTACCTTCAGTATCATAAATATGAATTTTCTAAGCCTTGAAAATATTTTTAATCAGCTTAAAACTGAAGATTTAAATTTTTTACCCAACTGCAATAAATTAAATTCTATAATTAAATTTCCAAATTCATTCTGATATCTGAATTTCAAATTAAACTAGAATCCAGATATTTAAAATCAATTAAATATTATGATTTCCAATGTCAAAAATTCAGGGTCGTCACAAAGATGTCTACAACTCAAGAAGAAAGTCAGAACCCAAGAGAATTAAGGGTTAAAGAAAAAAAAACTATCCGTCATTTGAGACAAAGTTGGAATCCTAGAAGAGGATACACACAGAGGCAAAGGATATGCTAATGAATTACAAAACTTCCAACCTTAGGAAAATGATTCCTACATCAAAGGATTAAGAAAATTTCATACCACAAAAAAGCAAGACCGGAAAATGGAAGAAGGAATCCATAACATGGAAACAAAAATAAAGACTGATACGAAAACCAAAGGAATGGAAGAGATAATTAAATTTTATTCACAAAGATACAGTACTTCACTCCAAGATCAGGTTAAGAAAGCCACTCCTGAATCCCTTGAGATAAAGTGAACGATTGGATAGAAGAGTCTATTATACCTGTATATACATATATACATATACTACTAACTTATAGGCACTTTAAGAGAGACACGTTATTTAACAGGAAACTTTCCTATTAATAGCCTTAGAATTAAGGTTAGATAAACTTAGCTATCTTTTATTTGAAATCTACTAAATATGCTATTATTAGACATATCTGTGGCTTCGTACTTATATTGAATGGATTTTTGAATAATTAATTCATAAGATGAGATCCTGGCAAAAATTTTGATTAAATTCTTGGTTTCGTGGACTTCAAATTTCTTTGCCTAAAATTCCATTTTTGGATTTGGTCAATCTTAAACTCCTACATTGACTTCACGATGATTTATCGATTTCATTGGAAAATTTCTATAAAGACTTCATATTGAATTCCTAGCTTCAAGGTTTCGCCATTCCTTCATTAACTTTCGAAATGGTTTATGAATTGTACATACATGAATTTTCATGATGATTTCCCATCATTCGTTTGATTATTCTATTCCTAATTTCTTAACTCATTTATGGAGTTTTTATAATAATTTATGGATTTCCCATTGATTGTTGTGATGATTTGCTAATTTTGTATTCATGATTTATTTATTAAATTACTGTGGAAATTTATTGCTGAATTGTTGGTTTAATTTCACCACTGATTTCTATGATGATTCATGAATTTTACGTCTTACAATTTCCCATTGAATTTTTATGACGATTTCCTACTAATCGCATGTTTTATGAGTTCATGATTTCTTGGTTCCCTTTATTGATTTTCCATGATAATTTATGAAATTTCCATTGATCGTTGGATTTTGAATAAGAATGAACGGGTTTCAGATCATGTTTTTTATTTTTGGATTTTTAACTCCTTGGTTTAATGGAATTTAAGCTTCCTTACTAATTTTTATGATGATTGATGAATTTAATATTTTTAATTTTCCTATTGGAATTTTTGGATGATCTTTATTGGGGTTTTGAATTGATGAATTCTGAAATTACTTGATGATTTTCATGACGATTTATGAATTCTTGATTTCCTTATTAGGTGTTTGATGACCCTTTATAAGATTTTTGATTTCATGAATTCTAAGATTTCCTTGTGGATCTTTATGGTGATTTGTGAATTTTGCATTCTTAATGTATTTGGGATAATTTCTTATTGGATTTTTGATCGAGTGAATTCTGAAATTTCCTTGAGGGTTTCCCTGATGATTTATGGATTTTCTATGCTTGATTTTCTCATTGAATTTTGAATGATGTTTTGTCAATTAACCAATTTCATGGACTTTAAAATTTCTTTATGGATTTTGATGATAATCTATGAATTTCACATCTCTGATTTCCTAATGGGACCTTTATTGGATTCCTAACTTTATAAATTCTATATTCTGCTATTGAATTTTATAATGATTTGTGAATTTTCCATTGAATTTAAAATTTTATTTCAATACGAGATCTTCATGACACCAAATGGAATCATTACAAAACTACTTTCTACTTTTTCACTAAATGAGAATTACTAATCAATGGTTTAAGGTTGAAAATAAAGGAAACTTAGAGGGATAAGTGTAATGACCCAAGATTTTAGGAACCTATTCTGAAAAATATAAATGAATTCAAAATAATTTTTGAATTAATTTTGAAAGGGGAGTGATATAGCTTGATAGTGTATCAGTATGTGTGTACATGTGTGCACAGGAAATGCACATGAACAAAAGCTAAAATCCCTGAACTCTAAGAATAAATACATATTGATATGTATGGAAATATATATATATATATATAAATTAAATCCTTAAAAGCTGAATGCATAAGTAAATATGCATATATGGATGCTACTGAATATTTTTGAGTGTACATGTGCATGTGTGTGTCAATACAGTATGATGTATAAATATATATATATATATATATATAGGTGTACTAATTATTTCAGTAAGACTTATATAAATATATATATGTGTTAATAAAATACTAGAGTTCAAATTAGTAAGATAAAATATACAGACATATTTTAGTATATAGGAAGAAAGAAAGAAAAACTGAATATATAAAAAGGAGTAGTCCTCTTGTAAATAAATAAAGAAGGTACATACCATTTACATGAAAGCTAAAAATAGGAAAAATAAGACAAACAAGGAAATGTTTGCTATAGGCAAAATTAGGAAGAGTATTTGATAAATAATAAAATCAAGTCACATTTTTGGCATGATTGTAGACAAAGGAAAAAGTATTTTCTGAAAAGCAAAAATTCTGAAAAGAATGTAACCACTTTTCTCTTCACCTAAATTAAGCCGGGAAGGGTAGAACTTTGGGTTTAAATAAAATGTAGATAACATGATTTTTCTGGTGGGCAAAAATGGCTTTAGCCAATACCCAAAACCCTAAGGAAGACCCTGTATATATACATGTATATGCAGCAGCCTCCTCTCCTTCTCAGAAAAGAACTTTGAGAAAAATAAAAAAGAAACAACACCATAGAAATCATAAGGCAAGGGAAGGAAGAGAGCTTGAGGCTAAAGGCAGAAGTTCATCAATTAATTAAGGAAGCAAAGAAGAGAGCTAGGTGAGAAAACTCACTCAAAAATCTAAGGCAATAAGTCCTAATGTAGGCAGCCAGCTATAAGTAATTTTCTTAAAAATATACTTTCATATGAGAATGCTTATCTGTGATTTTAAAACTGAAAATGTTTTGATTCTCTTTGGTTGATCACTTGTTTTATTATAAGGAAGCTTTATGTGTTGTTAGTATACATATATGTTTTATAAATCCAGATCTATGATATGTTAATGTTTAGGAACATAAACAAATACCCAGAAAATAAAATGTTGAAAATAGGCAAGTAGTATTGGTTTTGGCTCAACCCAGAAAGATGTAAATAATGTTGAGCTGCAATATACTTATGTATAAGTGCTGAGGCTTGAGACAAAAAGGAATTAGGGGTGCAATAGGGTTGCCTATGTGCTGATGCTCCTGATTCAATGAAAATATATATATATGTTCATATGCATAGCAAACAAAATTTTGTGATTCAGTGAAACCAGGTCATTCTGAGTTTAACTCAAGCACAAATGTTTGCAAAAAGGAAAAACTCTCTCAAAAGCCATAAGCCAATGTTAGTTGCCTACACCCTTTTTAAAATACCAGAATGTATACATATGCACACAGAACCTTATTTATTTAGTCACCAATGGTTGTTTGCTTGCTTGTCTCTGTATGGTTTTGAATAATATGAGATGCCATGATATGGATGTTTTAGTTAGTGAAATGGATCACTGAATGGTTTAGTCATGAAAAATCAAAAGAGTTATTATTAACTTAAACCTGATTAGGAAATTTGGGGTCAAGAACACTGCAGGAATGACTTGTGTTCTTGAGTAGCACAAGTTGACACATGGCTTGTTTAAGTCCTGAGATCTTTGTGTAATGGAGTGAATTAGTTCATTACAGTGTGTCCATTGATTCATAAATATTGCAGGTGAGACCAGGATAGATAATTATACCAAGGGAATAATATTTGAGATGATGAGAAAACTAGAGTTTTTCCCAGAATTGAAATATGAGGATTGAATAAATGATTTAACTCATATTGGTTACTTTCCTGTTTGGTATGAATGATTGTTTGATTATGTCTGAATTGTATGCTTGAATGTATATGTCATATTGATATATGTAGTCTCTGGAAAGGAAAATTAAAGTGTGCACATGCACAATGACACAGAGCATGCACACAAGTATGATCTGATTCCAAAGGGCAGAACTTTATGTATATGTATTTAATTTGATTTTAACCTAATTAACTAGTTGCTTTTGTGAATTTTCTCATACCAGACATGTGTCTGACCCTAGTGTGCTAATGGCATCTGGGGTGTCTCATTTAAAAATGAGGCAGTTTCAAATGCTTTTTCAGGGATTGCAGCAACTAAGTAGGAGTAGGAGCAAGGCTTTGAGAAGAGGATTATAGCATGCTAAACTTAGTTAGATAAGAGCCAAAATGATAAAATCCGCATGTATTAATGATTTAAATTGTTACTTGTATTAAGTGTTGAATATGGGATGGATATCTTGTTAAGTATTTTATTAAGAGATTGACTTGTATCTGGAATTTATGAATCTGGTTAATATCTGATATTAAAGAAGTTAATCAAAATATTGTAAGTGGATTTAGTAAGAACACCATGTTGAAGACTGAATGATTACATTTTATAAATGTATTAGTCAATTTTGAGTCTTTATAAAGGATTTAAGTTTTGGGAAATCTGGATAGTTGATTCTCAGAAAAATTAAATGGTTTTGTCTTTCAAACATGGTAAGTGTATACAAAAGATAATAGGCATAGGTTGAATGTTTTATGACTGCAAGGTTCCCATAATCTAACTTGTTTCATACAAATGTTTCATGTCTTATTTTTAAATAAAGGAAGGATCTGTAATAAGGGAATTGAAAGCCAGATCCAAATAGTTGCAGTTATATATGCACATAAACATGTTTTGTGCAAATATTAATACACCCTTTTCCTTTGTATCTGTAATAGGAATCTGAATTTTTATTCAGATTTTAACCAAATGCATTTTAAATTCCAGACAGATTTTATAAGAAGAAAATCAAACATGAATGAAATTTTTATTGCATATAACACTGTACTATGTGTGGGTTGATTAAATTCAATCAATCCAATCTCCTCTTGTTTTCCAGAACTCTGATTTAAACAAGAGAGGCATATACATCCTCACATGTATGTGCTTATCTTTGTGAAAGTACTGATATATTTATATTGGTCAATTGTTTTGATCTTGGATGTATTTTGGTTTATTAGGAAAAGAAAATGACCCTGGAAAATATAATTGTAATAAATGATCAATCTATATATCATCTCTGATAGTTCTAAGGAAGTTTAAATCGAACTTAAAAGTGTAAATGAATGTAGTTGGACATCCAGACACATATAAATTGAATGTGCATATGCATGTACATAGAAATCGAATTTAGACGACAGTCTAAATAATTTAGACGTCTGAGATTAAACTTAGACGACAGTCTAAATAATTTAGACGTCTAAGGTTAAATATAGACGTCTGTCACAAAATAATTAGATGTCTGAATTCAGTTCAAAATGTCTTTTTCTCTCTGTTTCAATTTTTGATCTATGAGCCGTCTGTCATAATTAGATAGACGTCTGTAATTAAGTTTAGACGCCTGTCATAAGAATTTAGACGTCTGAACTGCTGATTTTGCCTAATTTGCCTATTTAGAAAAAAAATAAGTGGCTATGTCAATAGCTTGTATGGCATTTTGATTTCTACGTGATTTAAATTCCCTTTGATGGAAAAAAAAAAATCCTTATGAAATTAGGGTAGAAATAGGAGGGTCATTTCAGTTGGTATCAGAGCTATGTTATTCAACATAGTAGAAGTAAGGATCAAGTTCTTAGATAGAAATAAAATTTAAAGGAACTAAGTATATATATCAATGTTTTCAGTGTGAAAAAAAAACCACTGAAATAATAAAATTACCAATCAAACTAACCAGCTATGTAAATTATTATTAGCAAACTATGGTAGGGAGACCACCAAATCAGGGAGCAGGATCTTCCCATGCACCCCCAATGGTCAATCTGCAAGACTTGGTGAGAGCATTTAGGGATGGGGCAGGACAAAGGCAAGAAAATCCCTATGAAGAACTCTCAAAATTACTTAAGACATATACTCATTTAGGAGGCAAAAGCTTTGAAGGGACAGAGAGTATCATGGAAATTCAAACATGGTTGAGAACATTGGAAAGAATTTTCAATGACATGCAACTTGATGATCAAAGAAAGAGGCAAGTGGCTTCAAGACAGCTAAAAGGAGTAGCTTTAGGCTGGTGGGAAGTTATTATTGCAGGAAGAAATGAGAATGAAATCACTTGGAATCAATTCAAAGAGATGTTGGAAGCAAGGTTTGTACCAGCATCAGCAAAGACTACCTTGCTAGAAGAATTTATTAGACTTAGACAAGGAACCATGACTGTCACAAAATACACTCAAAAGTTTGAGGGGCTTTCCACATATGGAGCAATGCTTGTGGCAGATGAGGCATCCAAAAATGATAGGTACATAAAAGGGTTGAACCTAGGACTTAGCAGAGCCATGTTACCCTATGCAGACAGGACTTTTGACCATGTGATAGACTTAGCTTTGAGGTTGGAACAGCATGACAAGGAAAGGGAGAAGTTCAGAAATTTTAAGAGCAATAATACCAAGAAGAGTAAGGGGAGGTATCACCCTTATGATAAGAAGAAGGAAGAGGCCAGTAACAAAGGCACTGGAGATGTCAAAGCTAAGGAAACCAAAAAGAAAATTGTGTGCCATCAGTGTGGAAAAGAAGGACATATCAAACCAAGATGTCCAGAATTGAAAGGAGGAGCTTTCAAGTGCTATCTATGTGGGAAAGAGGGGCATATGAAGAGGAATTGTCCTGAGTACAAACAGCAAGGAAAATTGGCAAATTTGGAAGGAAAAGGCAAAGCCACCGTGGAGAGTAACACTGAAAACCATAGCCAAGTGGAAGGTACATTACTTATTTGTACCATGCCCATAGCAGTAGTATATGATACTGGGGCAACTCACTCTTTAATTTCTTATGAACTAGTTAAAATGCTAAAACTGAATTGCATATTGGTTGAAACCCCATTGCATATACAAAGTCCACTGGGGAGTTCTAGTGTTTTAAATATGATTTGTGTGGATGTGGAATTAAACATAGGAGGAAATGTTTTTATTTCCAATTTATATGTTTTGAATTACCCAAATATAGGTGTTATTTTGGGGGTAGACTGGTTAAGGCAATTTAAAGCCATAATTAATTTAGACTCATCCACCATATCATTGCAAAATTCTAGAGGTCAGAGAATCACAGTTTTATGTGAAGTAGCTAAGGAAGGAAAACTATATCACTTAGTTGACTCAGAAAAAAATTCTATTGAACTAACCATTGAAGAAATTCCCATAGTCAATGAATATTTGGATGTGTTTGGTGAGGTCAAGGGTGTTCCACACCATAGACCAGTAGAGTTCCAGATCAATCTAGTTCCAGGAGCAAGCCCAGTGATTAAAAAGCCAACTAGAATGGGGCCAAATGAACTAAAGGAATTAAAGAAACAGTTAGAAGAACTGGAAGAAAAGGGTTTTATAAGACCAAGTAATTCTTGCTGGGGAGCACCAGTGGTATTTGTTAAGAAACAAGATGGCTCCTTAAGACTCTGTATAGATTATAGAGAATTAAACAAGGTAACTATTAAAAATAAATACCCATTGCCAAGAATAGATGATCATTTTGATCAATTAGCAGGGGCAAAAGTATTTTCTAGACTAGACTTAGCATCTGGTTTTCATCAAATGAAGGTGGAAGAATCAAGCATCAAGTACACTGCCTTTAACACTAGGTATGGGTTGTATGAATTTTTGGTTATGCCATTTGGTTTGACCAATGCACCATCATACTTTGTAGATTTAATGAACAGAACCTTTAGAGATTATTTAGACAAGTTTGTGCTTATTTTTATTGATGACATTTTGATTTATTCCAAAACAGTGGAAGAACATAAGCATCATTTGCACCTGGTTTTGTCTAGGTTAAGGGAAAAAGATTTAAAGGCAAAATTTTCAAAATGTGTATTTTGGAAAGAGGAAGTACATTTTCTTGGCCATGTTATATCTGCTCAAGGAATTTCTGTGAACCCCAATAAAGTAGTGGCTATTCAAGCATGGAAGAGGCCAAGCACTGTGAGTGAAGTAAGGTCATTTATGGGGATGGTAGGGTATTATAGGAGGTTTATAAAAGATTTTTCAAAAATCTCTACACCACTCACTAACCTAACCAGGAAGAACCAAGCTTTTGTTTGGTCAGAAAAATGTGAGAAGTCTTTTGAACAGTTGAAGGAGGCATTGGTGAATGCTCCAATTTTAAAGGTACCATATGGAAATGAAGAACTAGTGGTATACACTGATGCTAGTGGATTTGGCTTGGGTGCAGTGTTGATGCAACGAGGCCAAGTCATTGCATATGCATCCAGACAACTTAAACCCCATGAAGTAAGGTATGCCACACATGATCTCGAATTAGCAGCTGTGATCTATGCTTTAAAACTTTGGAGGCATTATTTGTTAGGCACAAAGTTTGAACTGTACACTGACCACAAGTCTCTGAAATATTTATTTTCACAAAAAGATTTGAACATGAGGCAACATAGATGGGTGGAGTTCTTAGCTGCCTATGACTTTGACATACTCTATACACCAGGCAAAGCAAACAAAGTTGCAGATGCTCTAAGTAGACAGCATGCTAAATTGGCTATGATGATGATAGAAGAATTTAAAGATTTGTCTTTGCTAACTGAGTTAGAAATTGGGGAGAATGGTTGTGTGCACATGGATGAGCAGATGCATGGTGCACAAGAATATAAAGGGAAGTTAAGCTTAATGACACTCCAACCATATTTAATTCTGAAGGTAGGAAAGATGCAAGAACAAGATGCCAACTTGTTAGAGAAGAAAGTGCTCCTCTCAAGAGGGGAGGAAGTGATGAATCACCATATTGATAAAAATGGTTATATGAGATACCAAAATAGGATGTGTGTACCAGAGGACACAGAATTGAAGAAAGAGATATTGAATGAATATCACAGAAGTAAATACTCCATACACCTAGGCAACACAAAAATGTACCAAAATTTGAAAAGAGACTTCTGGTGGAAGGGGATGAAATCTGATGTAGCTAAATACATTGCCAAATGTATGACTTGCCAACAAGTCAAGGCTGAAACCCAAAGGCCATCAGGGTTGATGCAGTCTCTTAGTGTACCACAGTGGAAGTGGGAAGACATATCTATGGACTTCATAGATGGACTTCCTAGATCTAAGAGAGGTAATACAAGTATATGGGTGATAGTTGATAGGCTAACCAAGGTAGCACACTTCATCCCAGTCAAGTCAGAAAGAACAGCACCAAAATTAGCTCAAATTTTTATAAAGGAAGTGGTAAAGTTACATGGCATTCCCAAAACCATTGTGAGTGATAGGGATACCATCTTCACTTCAAAATTCCGGAGAAGCTTTCAAGAAGCAATGGGAAGTGAACTATGTTTAAGTACTGCCTACCATCCTCAATCAGATGGGCAGACTGAGGTAGTAAACAAAGTTTTGGAGGACATGTTGAGGGCATGTATACTGGATTTTGGAGGCAACTGGGAAGATTATCTTCATCTAGTTGAATTTACATACAACAACAGCTACCAAAGTACCATAGGAATGGCTCCATTTGAAGCCTTATATGGTAAACCCTGTTTGTCACCTGTTTGTTGGGTAGAAGCAGGAGAAAGGTCTATTTTAGGACCTGAGTACATACAAGAAACTAAGGAGAAAATTGAATTGATAAGAAGAAGAATGGCAGCAGCTCAAGATAGGCAAAAGAAATTTGCAGACATGAGAAGAAGGCAGGTAGAATATGAAGTGGGAAATTTTGTTTTCATCAAAATCTCACCTATGAAAAATGTGCTGAGGTTTGGAAAACAAGGCAAATTAACCCCAAGATATATTGGACCATACAAAATTCTGGAGAGAATTGGTCCCTTGGCATATAAGTTGGAATTACCAGAAAACATGCAAGGTATACATGATGTTTTTCATGTATCACAATTGAGAAGGTGGGTCCATGACAAGGCAGAAATTCTTGAGACCCCAACCCAAGTGCAGATAAATCCTAATTTGATTTATGAAAAGGATCCAGTGGGAATTTTGGCAAAAGATGTGAAGAAGTTGAGAAATAAATCTCTGAAACTTGTGAAGGTACAGTGGAGTCTTGATCCTAGTGATTGCACATGGGAATTAGAAGATAAAGTTAGGATAAATTATCCTAAGCTATTTTCAGATTAAAGGTAATTCTGATTTTTGATTGTTTTCTTTTGTTAGATGCATATGTTTTTAGTTATCATAGAACTAAAAATTTATTTGGTTGAGAATGTATTTGTTCTCTAAATTAAGTTTAAAATTTATTTTAAGCTTAGGAAAATTGTGGGACACAATTTCTAAAAGGAGGGATGTATGTAATGACCCAAGATTTTAGGAATCTATTCTGAAAAATATAAATGAATTCAAAATAATTTTTGAATTAATTTTGAAAGGGGAGTGATATAGCTTGATAGTGTATCAGTATGTGTGTACATGTGTGCACAGGAAATGCACATGAACAAAAGCTAAAATCCCTGAACTCTAAGAATAAATACATATTGATATGTATGGAAATATATATATATATATATATATAAATTAAATCCTTAAAAGCTGAATGCATAAGTAAATATGCATATATGGATGCTACTGAATATTTTTGAGTGTACATGTGCATGTGTGTGTCAATACAGTATGATGTATAAATATATATATATATAGGTGTACTAATTATTTCAGTAAGACTTATATAAATATATATATGTGTTAATAAAATACTAGAGTTCAAATTAGTAAGATAAAATATACAGACATATTTTAGTATATAGGAAGAAAGAAAGAAAAACTGAATATATAAAAAGGAGTAGTCCTCTTGTAAATAAATAAAGAAGGTACATACCATTTACATGAAAGCTAAAAATAGGAAAAATAAGACAAACAAGGAAATGTTTGCTATAGGCAAAATTAGGAAGAGTATTTGATAAATAATAAAATCAAGTCACATTTTTGGCATGATTGTAGACAAAGGAAAAAGTATTTTCTGAAAAGCAAAAATTCTAAAAAGAATGTAACCACTTTTCTCTTCACCTAAATTAAGCCGGGAAGGGTAGAACTTTGGGTTTAAATAAAATGCAGATAACATGATTTTTCTGGTGGGCAAAAATGGCTTTAGCCAATACCCAAAACCCTAAGGAAGACCCTGTATATATACATGTATATGCAGCAGCCTCCTCTCCTTCTCAGAAAAGAACTTTGAGAAAAAAAAAGAAACAACACCATAGAAATCATAAGGCAAGGGAAGGAAGAGAGCTTGAGGCTAAAGGCAGAAGTTCATCAATTAATTAAGGAAGCAAAGAAGAGAGCTAGGTGAGAAAACTCACTCAAAAATCCAAGGCAATAAGTCCTAATGTAGGCAGCCAGCTATAAGTAATTTTCTTAAAAATATACTTTCATATGAGAATGCTTATCTGTGATTTTAAAACTGAAAATGTTTTGATTCTCTTTGGTTGATCACTTGTTTTATTATAAGGAAGCTTTATGTGTTGTTAGTATACATATATGTTTTATAAATCCAGATCTATGATATGTTAATGTTTAGGAACATAAACAAATACCCAGAAAATAAAATGTTGAAAATAGGCAAGTAGTATTGGTTTTGGCTCAACCCAGAAAGATGTAAATAATGTTGAGCTGCAATATACTTATGTATAAGTGCTGAGGCTTGAGACAAAAAGGAATTAGGGGTGCAATAGGGTTGCCTATGTGCTGATGCTCCTGATTCAATGAAAATATATATATATATGTTCATATGCATAGCAAACAAAATTTTGTGATTCAGTGAAACCAGGTCATTCTGAGTTTAACTCAAGCACAAATGTTTGCAAAAAGGAAAAACTCTCTCAAAAGCCATAAGCCAATGTTAGTTGCCTACACCCTTTTTAAAATACCAGAATGTATACATATGCACACAGAACCTTATTTATTTAGTCACCAATGGTTGTTTGCTTGCTTGTCTCTGTATGGTTTTGAATAATATGAGATGCCATGATATGGATGTTTTAGTTAGTGAAATGGATCACTGAATGGTTTAGTCATGAAAAATCAAAAGAGTTATTATTAACTTAAACCTGATTAGGAAATTTGGGGTCAAGAACACTGCAGGAATGACTTGTGTTCTTGAGTAGCACAAGTTGACACATGGCTTGTTTAAGTCCTGAGATCTTTGTGTAATGGAGTGAATTAGTTCATTACAGTGTGTCCATTGATTCATAAATATTGCAGGTGAGACCAGGATAGATAATTATACCAAGGGAATAATATTTGAGATGATGAGAAAACTAGAGTTTTTCCCAGAATTGAAATATGAGGATTGAATAAATGATTTAACTCATATTGGTTATTTTCCTGTTTGGTATGAATGATTGTTTGATTATGTCTGAATTGTATGCTTGAATGTATATGTCATATTGATATATGTAGTCTCTGGAAAGGAAAATTAAAGTGTGCACATGCACAATGACACAGAGCATGCACACAAGTATGATCTGATTCCAAAGGGCAGAACTTTATGTATATGTATTTAATTTGATTTTAACCTAATTAACTAGTTGCTTTTGTGAATTTTCTCATACCAGACATGTGTCTGACCCTAGTGTGCTAATGGCATCTGGGGTGTCTCATTTAAAAATGAGGCAGTTTCAAATGCTTTTTCAGGGATTGCAGCAACTAAGTAGGAGTAGGAGCAAGGCTTTGAGAAGAGGATTATAGCATGCTAAACTTAGTTAGATAAGAGCCAAAATGATAAAATCCGCATGTATTAATGATTTAAATTGTTACTTGTATTAAGTGTTGAATATGGGATGGATATCTTGTTAAGTATTTTATTAAGAGATTGACTTGTATCTGGAATTTATGAATCTGGTTAATATCTGATATTAAAGAAGTTAATCAAAATATTGTAAGTGGATTTAGTAAGAACACCATGTTGAAGACTGAATGATTACATTTTATAAATGTATTAGTCAATTTTGAGTCTTTATAAAGGATTTAAGTTTTGGGAAATCTGGATAGTTGATTCTCAGAAAAATTAAATGGTTTTGTCTTTCAAACATGGTAAGTGTATACAAAAGATAATAGGCATAGGTTGAATGTTTTATGACTGCAAGGTTCCCATAATCTAACTTGTTTCATACAAATGTTTCATGTCTTATTTTTAAATAAAGGAAGGATCTGTAATAAGGGAATTGAAAGCCAGATCCAAATAGTTGCAGTTATATATGCACATAAACATGTTTTGTGCAAATATTAATACACCCTTTTCCTTTGTATCTGTAATAGGAATCTGAATTTTTATTCAGATTTTAACCAAATGCATTTTAAATTCCAGACAGATTTTATAAGAAGAAAATCAAACATGAATGAAATTTTTATTGCATATAACACTGTACTATGTGTGGGTTGATTAAATTCAATCAATCCAATCTCCTCTTGTTTTCCAGAACTCTGATTTAAACAAGAGAGGCATATACATCCTCACATGTATGTGCTTATCTTTGTGAAAGTACTGATATATTTATATTGGTCAATTGTTTTGATCCTGGATGTATTTTGGTTTATTGGGAAAAGAAAATGACCCTGGAAAATATAATTGTAATAAATGATCAATCTATATATCATCTCTGATAGTTCTAAGGAAGTTTAAATCGAACTTAAAAGTGTAAATGAATGTAGGTGGACATCCAGACACATATAAATTGAATGTGCATATGCATGTACATAGAAATCGAATTTAGACGACAGTCTAAATAATTTAGACGTCTGAGATTAAACTTAGACGACAGTCTAAATAATTTAGACGTCTAAGGTTAAATATAGACGTCTGTCACAAAATAATTAGATGTCTGAATTCAGTTCAAAATGTCTTTTTCTCTCTGTTTCAATTTTTGATCTATGAGCCGTCTGTCATAATTAGATAGACATCTGTAATTAAGTTTAAACGCCTGTCATAAGAATTTAGACGTCTGAACTGCTGATTTTGCCTAATTTGCCTATTTAGAAAAGAAATAAGTGGCTATGTCAATAGCTTGTATGGCATTTTGATTTCTACGTGATTTAAATTCCCTTTGATGGAAAAAAAAAATCCTTATGAAATTAGGGTAGAAATAGGAGGGTCATTTCAATAAGGGAAAGTCCCCAATAGCATGAAATTGATTTCCATAGGTTGAAAAGATTTAACTTAAGAAATAAATATCAAGAATATGTAATAGACTTTCTCCAAAGGTTCATTTATTTGAAACGATATTTGAAAATCAGGTGATATTACTCCACACTCTTAAGGAAATTTAATCATGGTCATTATAAAGCAACTTATCTGAAAATGTTACCCTTATGACATCTTGAATATTAGCTTTATAAATTTAAGATTGCTAGTTAAGATTTCATAACAAAGTTACAACCTTAATAGAAGATATAATCTATTTTGCAGGAAGCAAAGAAGGAAGTTCATTGGAGTTTTGTCCTAGAGAACAAAAGCTTCTTTCAAACAATGGTGGGGCTAAATGTTAACCATTAAATATTTAGAAGAATGAAGGTATGAAAGATGGGTCACGAGAGCATGAGGAAAGATCAGATAGCACCAAGATGTTCTGGATAATCATACCTGCCGACAAGTATCTTCCGACGATGTCCAAGGCTATCTTTCAAAGTCCATAGGCAGGATGATGCTCCAAGAATCCACCTTTTGACTAGGACGAGAGGTCTTTCAAAAAAGATAAAGGAGAAGAAGCTCAAACCAAACCTTTCGAAGGAGTCGAGAGGATGCGGCCATCAGGATTTAATAGCTTCAAACCTTCCGAAGTAGTCGAAAGGTTCCGTTCAGGGAGTTCTTACTTTTCGAAGAAGATGGAGAAATCAAAGCAAGCAGGTGCAACTCCATAACGACCTTTTCGAAAGCATAGCAAGCCTTTCAAACCGGTTGGAGTACATCCAGAATATCTTTTGACTAGGTCAAAAGGTTTTTATGAAGAAAGCAATACTCAAAAGTCAGCAAAGAATGGTAGACAACCATTCGAAAACATTGAAGGGAAACACAGCACTCGACAACAATCAAGCGAGAAGCAACCTTCCGACAAGATCGAAAGGTTCATAACAAGCATGTGAAGAGCAACCTTCCGACAAGGTCAAAAGGTTCACAGCAATAAGGAATAGAGCTAACTTCCGACAAGGTCGAAGGGAACACAACCGTAGGAACAAGAAGAGCCTTTCGACCACATAGAAAGGTTCATGAAAGCTTCAGAAAGGCAACCTTCCGACAGAGTCGAAAGGTTCGTGAAGCCATCTGGAAAAGCAACCTTACGTCAAAGCCGAAAGGTTCATGAAGGCATCGGAAAGACAAACCTTCCGACAGCATCGAAAGATTCATTATGGCATATAAGAAGCAAACCTTTCAACAAAGACGAAAGGTTTGTAGTTGCATGTAAAAGGGAAATCTTTCGACCCGGTCGAGAGCATAAAGTCAAAAGGGCCGCCTACATCTATAAATAGGACCCAAGGGGTCATGTTCAGGGGATCCAATTTCTGTCATTCTGATCATGTAACTTCTTAATAAGGATTGTAACCCTAATTGAGAATGATTTGGGGAAATTTAATAGAAGGAATCTTTTTCTTAGATATAAAGGGAAGTATTTGGCTTTGTTAATTACCTTACTATTTGCTTAAGTGTTTGTTATTTTAACTCATATTTACATATTTAACTCCATCAGAAGGTTTTTGTTGACAAGGTTGACAACACTCCTGTGCAAGTAATAATTACAACCTTTCGAAGTCTTAAACCCCACAATCTAAACCTTTCGATAAGGCCGACAATTTACTTAGATTAACATCCACTGAAACCTTTCGGAGCTATTGGATCAATTGTTTAAGTCGTTCAATATAAGTGATTAAACCTTTCGTCAAGGTCGGAAATCGTTGCCTATTCATTAAAGAAAACTTAATATAATCAAAGAAGTCCTTTATGAATACTTCAAACAAGCTCAACAAAGCCGGAAGGTCACCTAGTCTAAGTTCTAAACCTTTCGGCGATAACGGAAGGTTTGATATAGGACATATCAACTAAATAGGTTGAATTGAGAGGCAATCAATAAAAGGAACAACGTCTTTTGTTCTCCAAAGAAGAAATCCATCCTTTTTATCATATATTCGGGTGTTGACAAGAAATCTTGTTAACAATTTTAATATTACATATGTTCTTATACCCATTAGAATGACTTGTTATATTTGAATAATAAGGATTCCACTATATTTTAGATCTATTACAAAGCCTAAGAGAGATGCAAGAATTTTATAAATTTCTCCAGTGAAGGTTAGGATCCATTTATCATGTTATCATAACCTTAATGGTGCTTAACAAATTGTATTCCTCATACACAATAAATAACATGTTATTAGCTTTATTTCGTATGTGACTCCTAACCATACAATCTTTGCTCCTAATCATCTTTATGACCTTGAGGGTACGTAATAAATTAGAAACTACATTAAATACTCATGAACTGTCATTTTGTGATTACCTAAGGAAAATTTTATAAGTCGATGCTCGATATAGTTACAGCATGCTCTTATCGATCTAGAGAGAAATTTATAACTCATGAACTGTCATTTTATAACTCGGTGCACATTATATTATGGCTTGAGGGTATGTATAGTGAGAAACATTATTTTAGATTCATAATTTCAAAATAATAATAATGAATTTTATTGTCTGTAACACCCCACCTTTATATCCATACAATCCAAGAGTATTACTGGGTAATACTGCCAAATAATATAGAGAATAAAGTGACATTGGGGTTACACATGTGAATATTCCTCTGGGCTAACACTGGTACATATTTCAAAATCATAAACAACTCAAATATAAGTTCACGGTATTAGCACAAAACAATAAACATGTGTGACGCTATGATTGAATAATACGCAATATATAGATCACAGAAAACACAGAGTCATTAACACAGCGATAATATATATAATAATAAATATACACGTGTCCAAGTGGGATTACAAAAATAGTCAAATACCCATTAACCTCAAAATATACATGATCTGTCCAATATATGTAACATCCCCCTATTTGGAGGCCCAAAACTAACGGCTACGGATGCTGCCATCATCCATAGTTATTAATCCTCAGTGATCAAACAAGGCGATATTAGATGCACTGATACATAGAAACACAAGAATATGGAAAAAAATTAAACAGCAAAACAAATACCATATTTCATTTCAAAATATTCCAAACTGATCACATAATCCCAAAACATAAATCCCGTTCAGATAGCATAAAATAATTACAAAATATGCCAAGAGCAACATATGAAGATGCCCCCTTGGTAGATCAGAGTATATAAATAGGAAACAAAACAATTTGCCTTTACAAACAAAACACAGCGGAAATAAAAGAACTCTAATAACAATCTTGTCTCATGCACATCCTCGGAAGCTTTTATTCGTCTAAAAGAATACCTGGAAACCTTAACTCTCAACCTACTCAAAATCAATTGAGTACCCGAGAGTTTAAGGGGAAAACAAAAACTTCGATTCAGACATAAAGCCTGGTATGAATAATAATTTACCATTTCAAACCATTTAGATAACTAGTGAGACCACGCCGCTTAACGGAAGGGTTTTCCCCTCACTAGTATCCTAAAACATTTATAAAACCATATACTGTGCTCCTACATCCACAATGGTTAAAACTTAGTATTTCAAAACATTATGATATATGCAAAAAAATAAATCAATTCTGGATTACTCATCCTCATTCATTCTGACTATCTATCTCAATTATAGTTTACAAGGTGACTATTAACTTGTTAAAATATTAAGGACTATCCGTCCAATTACTTAGTTTTCATGGGATCACTAAGAACCTATTTGTAACTCCAATATCTTATTTCTTATCCTAGTTTTCATGGGCTAACTAGAAACCTATTGGCTGACTGCCAATATCTTAATTTGGATATAGTTTTCATGGGCTAACTACAAACCTACTGGCCTCTGCCAGTATCAAATCATAGTTTCCATGGGCCGACTATGAACCTATTGGCCCCTGCCAATATCATACAGCTTTCACGGGCTTGCTGTAAACCTATTGGCCCCTGCCAATATCTGTAATTAAAATTTTAACATCTATTAAGTTATATTCACTACTGGGTCAACCTAACTGGTTATTCTGCCCTTTCCCCAAAATACAGTTATGGGTTAATAACAATGTGAATAATATTTCTAAATTCTTTATTTATGCCATGGTTATAACTTTAAATTGATTGGGTTTATGTTTTGAAACCATAAAAACATCTCTTTCGAAACCCCTACATAGCCTCCTTTGAAAGTAAAGACCTCTTCCAAAACATTGTATACATACCTTTTGAAGCCATTAATAAACATTCTTTTTCGAAACCTATTATACCTTTCGATGGTATCAAATCTTCTTTTTAAAATATAGAGCTTCGAGACAAATGAAAGTACCTATTTCGAAAGCATTGGGTTTACTCTTTAAAACATCATTTTGGTTAAAATGGTTATATACGAAAGTATCTCTTTTGAAACCAACAAATATTAGTTTGGGGGAAAATTGATGGTGTCGGAACCATCATAGTCGAAAGCAAAACCTTTAAAACAAAACTTTGAATGACAGAGTCGAAACCCCTTTCGAAACCATCACCTTTGAAACCCTCAACCCTTTCGAAAGCAATGAGGAAAAAGGCATAAGTAAAACAAAAGTAATCCCTTCGACAACATAGATGACTTCAATGCAGTTGAAAGGGGAATTAGCGGCTTGGTTTCGACTGAGACGAAACTAATCCTTTTGAAAGCAATTATTTAAAGGAAAAAGGTACTCTTTCGAAAGAAAATATTTTAACACAACATGGCAACCTTCTTCGAAAGCTAATTATAAAAAAATTTCAAAAGCTTTAGGTAAAACTAGGCAAGGGTTTAACTTATGAAAACATAGCAAGGTTTCGACCCATCGGAAGCTACCCCTTTCGACACCATGGCTTCCGCCTTCCTTCCAATTCACTGCATACCACCTAAGTGATATCATGTATATTGGTTTCGACTGTAGTGGTTTCGAATGAGACGAGTAGGAGTCAATGAAGTCGGAAGGTATTAACTAACAGAGGCGAAACACCCTTTTCTGATTTAAAGGCTGGATTATTACAACTTTTAGTAATTTCTTTTTAACAACTTGCCTATTTGTAGAACACTGATTGGCCACCATAAATCTTTTCAAATACTTTACCTTTTCAAAACTGCCGCATTTATTTAGATCCAAATTAAAGGATTTAAAAGTTAAAACCCTTCCATATAACCGAAAACTGACATTTGCTAAAAAAAACCCTTCTTTTAAAATAATTTATTTCCCCTAGTAAATCAATTGGGAAAATACCCAAAAGTCAAAAAAATTCAATTTCATCATGTAATCAAACATATTAAAAATTTTGACCCAATTTCTTCCGGAAATTCTCGAAATAAATATTTAACCCGATTATATTATATTTTTCAATAAAAATTCATAATAAAATTTCCATAGCTTGGAAAATTCTGAAAATTAAAACCCATCTCCAAAATCATGTTTTACTTAACAAAAAAAATTTCCATGGCAATTTGAAATCATATATTCTCGGTTTTATACTAAAACCGTACAAATTCATATGCTTATGAATTAAAACAAATCATCATAATATAACTCAAGCATATCATCATCCATTTTATCACAAAAACGAATTTAAATCATAAATTCAAAATCATATAATCATAGAATAAAGATAGAGATGGTAGAAGATTATTATTCACCTTAAACTTGATAAGGAATTTGAGATTTGTTGTTGATTAATCCTCCCTAGCTTTTGATTCTTAGCTTTAGATTAAAATTCCTCTTTTCCTCCTTGATAATGGCCGACTATCTTAGGGTTATTGTGTTTGTTTTGATTCGAGAAATAAAATGAACGTGAAAGGACATAAGCAAATGTATAGCCGTGAATATAAAGTGCGGCTATTTTACTATTAAGGCCTTATGTAAGTTAATTATCTTATAACCCAATTTTAAGCCCATTTATTTTATCAATAAGCACGGCCCTATATGTATAATTTATTCAAATCTCAACCACATTATCATCATTATTCTACTTAATTTATCTAATTATATTTCCTGATTAATGTTATCAAAAACTAAGGATGTTACAATATATATACATCTTATTAACACACTCGGATACATGCAACTAATATATACAAAATGATATACAAATAATCTATCCTCCATCTAAGCCCAGCATCCACAAACTGGTCAACTTGTCCCTGAACCTGAAATATCTCGGACTGACCCGAGTATTACATAAATAACGCATGGGTCAGACTGTCTAGAATGCAGATGCGAATGTATCTTTATAATAGTAAGGTGTATCAAAGGTAACATAATGTGACGTAAGGGTACTTATTACAGAAACACATCAGCAAAAATGTATAGGTAGTATCGCCCATATTAAAAGTCAATTCACACCATATACTAGTGAATAATGTCAAATGGGTGACATAATCCATGCATTAAAATATCGTCAATATAAATAATAACAACAACATAGGACATACTCTCGGCAATGCCCCCGATTATCTCTCAAATAATCGCAAAGTAGACATACCTGGGATCCGTCATAATCATCACATACATGCAAGAAATACAAAAATGGCGTACCCTCGGTAGCCAAGGTCATCTCTCAAATAACCATAAAAGATAGGAAAGGGTCTAAATCGATGCTTTAAGCATCTCTAGCTATCCTCAATAGCAATACAAACAATATGTATGGGGTTACTCAACTATAAAGACTATCTGTCCAAAGAATAATCATGGAGATCAATGATTCCATAATAATCATCTAGACATTAGCCTTATCATAATTGACTTGGCTCTTAGCCAAAGAAATAATCATTTGATTTCTTAGACCTCTAATAAGCTACTTAACTCTCAGTATCGTACAAAATCAGCTTGGACTCTAATTCCAAATGGGCTCTCAGCACTATATATAATTATATCAGCATCAGTCTCAATAAACGATCTAGATGGCTCTCAGCCACATCTATAACAATATCATAAAGCTGCATAAGTAGTGTTTATATCACAATAACTAGATGGGAGACTGACAGCTCTTCGCCTGCTCCAAGAGCCTTCCTCACACGCTCTCAGTACTACTCCTACAATCATTGGTTACCTCGACGGGCATCATGACCCAATATCCATTTAGTGCACGGAAACGCTATGCAATGGTTATGGCCCTATAAGTGCCTCAATGGTAACTAACTGCTGGCCTAGGTGACATAGGGGCAGTGGTTCTCGGCGATAGCTCTAGCCATATAGACAAAAATAGGTATCACTAATTCAGGAAGCGACCCCGCAATCAGGACGATATGATGGATACTAGCCAATTTTGTCAACTCCCAACACTATAATGGGAGCATACACACAAGATAGATATAGTTATGGCTTCAACCTGCTCACTCTCAGCTCGCATCACCATAACCAATACCTTGTAGATATGATCCTATCGAGTGATATCTACTTACAGAGAGTAATCGGACAAGTATTAGCTCCCACACCACCCAGTCATTTACTAAATATTCGTAAACTATACTCATTTATTATTTTATACAATAGGTCCAAAGAATAACCAAAGAAATATTACCGAAAGTCCCATACGAGATGGTATTATAACTTTGTTTATTCTAATTCCTCATTACACAAAAATAAATAGCGATCAGTTCTCTTATTTATTGATTCAGAAGGGGTTTTAAAATACATTCTCCTAAAATCTTCAAAACAATTTCAAATATAAATTTTCAATCGATAGAAAAATTAATTTATAAAATTTACATTCTTTCCTCAACTCCATTTTCTATTTCAAAATAAACAGTTGCAAACCTATTATTTAATTACAAGAAATCAATAAATTACAATTCAATTCCAGACCACTTAAAACTCTTTCTAAAAATAATTCAAACATTTTTAGAGTTCTTCTCTGATATCTAAAAATAATAATAATATTAAATAAGTATTATGATTCATAATTTCCTTTAAACAATGAATTTAAAAAAAATTACTTTTCAAATAAGGAATTTCAATTAAAAATAAACTCTAAATGCCATAAAATTTTCTAAAAATAAAAATTTCCATTTATTAAATAAATAGCATTCCACTTTTGATAACCTCAAAGTATTATTTTTATAATCTTCCAATCTATTCGATCCAAAATAAAATAAAACCATCGCTTAAAAAATATCAATTTTAAATATTATACTAAAATACAATCTTCCAATCTATACTTTTTAAATATTTTTTATAGTAAATATAAGTGAATAAAATATAAATATTCTAAAATCTGATTTATTTTCGTAATCCCAAAAAATCATCAATTTCCAACAATTTTCTAATCAAAGAATACTCAAAAAATTTACTTAAATAAATTTTTGTCACAAATATAATTTCCAATTTCTAATTTCAAATAAAAATCATTTGTAGATTTAATATTTATTTCCAAAATTATTTCATTTTCTTCAAAATCTTCTAGATCAATTTATTCCCCTTCTGGTCAAATTTTAATGTGATCTTATCACAACAACAGCCGATCAAAAATATGTAATCTCATCACAACAATCGATCCAAAATATAAAATTCAATTTCATCCAATCAAATTTATATCAACCAAAAATTCATCATCCAAATAATCGATGAACTCCGATATAATAGAATATAAATCATAGTGGTGTGTTATACAAAATTACTCACACAAACAAACTACTCAAACACCCATTGCCAATTCACAATTCAACAATATTAATCAATAACGATTTGCATTAACTAGACGATAGTTGTGAGTAAAAAGAATTTACTCACCTTAAATTCAAGGCTACCATAATATCACTGTCATCGCTTCTTCCATCCTGTGTAGTTAATGCCCCGCTATTACCCCGCTATAACCTCGCTATATCTCATAGCGGATTTCTACCGCTACGATATTTCCATATAGCCCCAAAATATAGCCTTTCCGCTTTAAGCCCCACTATTTCCGCTATATCCCGTTATTCCCGCTATATTCCGCTATTTCCGCTATATCTTCTTTAATAAAATGAATTGAAAAATTGCATTTATACATTATAAAAATTATGAAACTGATTTATTTGATTTAATTTTTAATATATTTTCAGAATGAAAATGCTCTAATATTCTACTAAATTCAATTATGTTATATAACAATTTTACGTTTATTTAAAGTATATTCGCACATGTTTTTATTTAAAATTATTTGTGTATTAATTATAGTTCATTTGAATGATATTTTTTTCTTTTAATTACCATTTATATATCTGTAAAAACATTAAGTACGAGTTTTATATGCTATTTTAGAGTCATCCGCTATATCCCGATATATCCTCGCTGTATCCCCGCTATGACTTTTTGCACCTCCACCGCTTTGAATCTGCCGAGCGCTTTAACTGCACAGCTTCCATCATGCCATCAATTCTCTTCGTGTATCTTGATTCATTGCCACTAGGAAGAAGAAGTAGAGGCACTTCAATCGCTAATTGCCATCAAAAAATACTCCGCTTCAACCATCGTCAACGTTAGCCCTATAGTTCGCCGGCACTTACGAACACATGCACTCCACAAATGAACATCATCGCAATCCTTACAACCACCAATGCCGTCGATCTACCTACACTCACTCACGCTTAGGCTCCAAGTTGCACTGTAGTATTTTGTAACCCCAGCCAAGCTCGAGCCCACCCCTACGTCGTGGCCATCATCTCACGCCCAAGGTCGATCGCGGTTTCCACCAATCGCTTGGGAATTCATTTATTTTTTAATATCTATATAAGTCATGATTTCCTTTTGAGGAATTATGGATTAAAAGGAAAAATGGGCACGGGTTTAGACTTGAAATTAGTGAAGTATGGGGAGCATTCTAGACACAAGAAGAAAAGGAATGGGTTTGGGCTAAACTTGTATATGGACCTAGTTTAAATCAATTAACTTTTCTTTCCTTTTCTTTTAAATAAACTCTTTTAATTTATTTGTAAATAAAATTTCAATTTAGTTTAAATTAATTGACACTTCATTTTACAAAATATATCTCGATGACTGCACAATTTCATACAATTTGACACCCGCTTATTAATTTTCCACTGTTTCAATCACATAAAAATTATTTGCACTTTTAAAATATTTCGTATTCAATTAAGACACTTTATTTAATATATTTTTAAAAAGAATATATAAATTTAATTCAATTTAGTAAATAAAAATATTGTAACAACCCTGTATTTTGTCATTATTTTCAATTTGAATTTCCTGATTTAAAAACTTTATTTTATTTATTTAATGGGAAATTTTTTTATTTTAAATATAAATTGTGTTTTGAATGTGAATTATAATTTCAAACATGAATAAATAAGATATTTTCCAGAAATGTGAATTTTGGTCAATATAGTCAAATTTTGACTTTTAATATAAAAATTTAAAATGATGAAATTTTGAATTTGATCTTTTATTATGAAAGTAAATAAAATTTCAAGAATACTGTTTTTCGTTTCGTTGAAATCTGATTATAATGTGAAAGTTATGCCCTTTTAAATATTGTGTGTAATTTGCTGTATTTAACAAAATTGTTTATTTTAAATTATATAAATAATATTTTATTTGGTCATGTAATGTTCTAATTTATATTTATATGGGTAAAATAACATGTTATGTATATATTTTGGTTTTAAAAGATTTTTAAAAGAACAATTGGAATTTTCCAAGTCAGATGCAATTTATTTACAATTTTTAATTTCTAGTTTCAATTAATTAAAGTAATTCTTATTTATCGTTTTATTTTCTTAAGGATTTATTTTATTTTCTTTTACACTTTATTTTTTTTCAGCATTCAATTTATTTTACTTGACTTTTTATTGGATTAGAAGTAAGGTTATAATTTTCCAAAGTTAAGTGTATTTTGTTTGCAAATTTTAAAGCTGGTCTCAATATAATAAGCTTTTTTCTTTATTTATTTTTCTATTTTCCTAAAACAAATTCATTATTTTCCTTTCCACTTTATTTTAGTTTGTTTTTGTTTTTATTTACTGAGTTTTATTTTTTTTATTTTGTATAAACATAAATTGGAAATTTCAAGAGACAAAAGCTTTAAATCTATGACTTTTCATTTGCCTAGTCTCTTCATTTTCTTTGGCCGTTCCTTTCTTTATTGTAGCCATATGTTTCTTACTCCATTTTCATGTGAAAACCTTCTCATTTCCATCATTATTCACGGCCAAACTCAGATCTGAAAATATTTGGAAATGGTTTCCTCTTTTTCCTCTTTTCTCTTCACTTTTTCTATGTGATTTTCTATGTTTTTGCCTTGACTTGCTCTTGCCTTGCTCGGCCTTAGCCACAACCATCTTCTCCGACCACCACCACCACTTCCTTCCCCACCTAATCCACGGCCTGACCTTCCCCTCCTCTGACCAGGAAGTGCCATGACCTCCCCTTGATGCAAACAACACAAAACAATGTCCAAAACCCTTCAACTATGCATGTAGCCTAGCCTAGCTTCTTCACCACCAACATACATCACCTTGGCCACCTCCTATTGCTCCACCACCACCTAGATACCACCACTACCCATCAATTTAGCCTTTGTCAAGATCTGACTTGACTTGTACAAGCCATGGCCGAGCCATAGACCCATGTAGCCGAGCCCAAAAAGTTCACCAAAACTCCACTTTGCCTAGTTCATTGACCTTCCATGCTTTGTGACTTCCAAGACCATTTGTATTCTTGACTTAGCCATGTATTTCCATGTCCAGACCTGATCTATTTCCCACCTGAAAACATGCCAAAGCCAAGCCTAAGCATGTACGGTTGAGCATACATTGAGTTGTGGTCAAGCAAAACTTGTTCGAAAGCTTGGTGATGTTCTTGTCTACTTTATTTCCAATCTTGTTTCAATTAACCTTTTGTATTGTAACTATATTTATATGGTGCTTTGTTTTATTTTTATATCTCCATCCATTCAAATCAAAATCGTGCTATCGTGCTTTCGGGAATTCATTTGTGTGTTTTGATTTGCAAACTCCAGCGTAAAAAAGGTGAGTAAATCTCACCTGACATTCATACTTATGCAAATGTGAATTGACAACAATTGAATGTGTAGAATATTATATATGATGTTATAACTGCCTATGATTATTAATTATATGATGTTAAACATGTTATTTTACCTATCATATTATTTGTTACTGTTATTTATTGTTAAACTGTTCATTTATACATGTTTATCACACTGCAAGTTCCCTGTAGATTAGATTCACTATGGGTTGAAATGATACAATACCCGGACGGACTTTAGAATAGGGAAAAATCGTAATGGGCTGAAATGATAGGCCTAAACGGTTTTTATTTATTTTATTTTAACTTGGGATTGCGGGTTTGAAATGATAGAACCCGGATTTTTTCTTTTTAAACTATGGATTGAAATGATACATATCCGTATCACTTGACCTAGGTTAGAATACTATATACAGGCCCGTGGTTATTTTTATAAAGTATTTTGAATATTTTAAATATTTTTAAAAGTGTAAAATTATGAAAATTTAATTTAAATTGGATTTTTAATGTTTAAATAAAGAAATTTGGATTTTTCTAGAAGTTAAAAATGTAATTTAAATGAATGGTAAAAGTGAATTTTTGAAATATAACTTAAGTTTGGAAATTTGGAATTTTGGTTTTAAAATGATATTTAAGTTATATAAATAAAATGGAAATTTAATTATATTTGGAAAATGGTAAATATGATAATTTGATTTGAATTTGAATTTAAATGATTTAATAAAGTGTTATTGAGTTTTCTATGTATTAAAATGGTTAAATAAATGAATGCTTAAAAGTGTAATTTTAAAATATAACTTGACTTGGAAATGTGAATTTGGTTTTTATTAAAGGTTTAAGTTAATTAAATAAAATTGAAAATTTAGTTTAATTTGTGAAATGGAAATAAAATATAAGTGTTAAGTTTATTTGTTAAAAAAGTGAAGAAAAGAAAGTTGTACATTTGGATTTGTTAAGTAAAAATTATTGGAAATTTGGATTTTACTGTAAATGTTTCCTATAAAAATCATAAATTAAAAGAGTAATTTTAATGAACATTTTTGAATGTCAAAATATGATTTTTATAATGTTTAAAAGGTTTAATATTGAAGGTTATTATTTGTTGGAAATACACAAAAAAATATGGAAATTACTTTTTATAGCATTCAGAAATGTTATGATTTCTGTAAATGAATTAAAACTTAAATATGAGGCTATTACAGCAGTTCTGTAATGTTGTAGTTGCTGAAGTAAATTAAAAGGCTGAAAACTTAATAAAGGCCTATTACAGCAGTTCTGTAATTGTTGTAGTGGTCTGCTGTCTTTGCTGAATTTAATGAAACCCTTTAATTTGAAACCTGAGCTATTACAGCATTTCTGGAAATGTTGTCTTTGCTGTTTTAAACTAAATTTCAACTAAAAACTGAGATTTAACAGCATTTTAAATGCTATCTTTGCTGTTTTAAACTAAATTTCAACTAAAACTGAGATTTAACAGCATTTTTAAATGTTGTCTTTGCTGAATTAAAATGTTTTCAAGAATAACTTATAACATCTTTTTTTGAATGCTGTGAAAGGCTGAAATTTTCAATGTTTATGGGTTTTAACTTAGTAAATGAACTCAGAATAGTTTAAAACTTTGGAAATTGAATACTTGATTTGAAAGTATAATAATTACACTTTTAAATGGTTTAGATGAATTATTTTGATTGAAATATAAACTATTTAAAAGGTGACTTGAAATGATAATAAATGAATGATATCTTTGAATTTAAAAGGTATTTAAAGTTGAATATTTGGATTTGAACTCAAATGATGATTTGATAATGAAGTTTTGAAAAGATATGATATTTTGATATATTAAATGATTTGAAATGAAGTTTTTGAAAAGATATGATATTTTGATATATTAAATGATTTGAAATGAAGTTTTAAAAGGATATGATGTTTTGATATATTAAAATGATTTGAAATGAAGTTTTGGAAAGATATGATATTTTGATATATTGAAATGATTTGAAATGAAGTTTTGAAATGATATAATATTTTAAATATATTGAAATGGTTTGGAATTGATTTAATCTTTATTTTGATAAAGATTTGGATTTGAAATGATATTCTATTTTGAAGTATAAAATATTATTTTAAAATTATAACCACGGGTTATAATAACGATTGGTTGTTAAAGAGACCGGGATCAGATATGGACATACTATCTGTCGGTACCGAAAACTACTTTAACAACTGTGTACGCGGTCGAGTTTCCAGAATGAAGTAGGATGGTGGCGACGATCCTAAGGTATATACGTGGACCCAACTCCCGTGAGTTGGCATAAATTGGCTAAAACAGGAGCGATTGACGGGCCAAGGAGGTAGCACCACTACGCCATAAATGACCTTCTGCAACATTTTTGCAAGGTGTTGCCAGCTAAAATGTTGCGATAGCTATAGAATTTTGGTCCTACTGCAACGTTGTATTTTTGGTGTTACCTTAGCCATAGAAATGTGTTGCTCTAGCTAAACAAGTGTAACACGATGCAACATTTTTATATAGTGTTGCCATAGATGTTTTCAGATTAAAAAATTAAAAAAAAAATTACACCTCAGCGATCCACACCACCATTTAAAACAAAATCTCAACCGTCGATTCACACCATCGATCCACACCTTACCAATTTCCATTTCCCGCTTTACTTTTCACTCATCCGCTTTCGTTTCTCACCCCCAATTTTCCAATCCCTAATTTTTATTCCGCTCCTCCTTGTTTTTTCGATCTGGAGAATAACTGGCTTTGCTTTTATCCCTTGTCGGCCATATCAATTTCCGTTATTTTCTTTCGCCTCGCGTCAGTTTTCCTCACTACTTCCGGATTTGCGATTTTGTTCAGGTTTTTGGCGATTCTGGTGATTCGAGGTAAGGTTGCGGGATTGCGATGGTTTAGGGAGTTGCTGATTTGGTTGCAATTTCGTGGTTGGGGCCTGATGTCAGAGTGGCAGGGGGTAGTCGAATTGGTTTCGGTGAAAACTAGGGCACGCGATTCTAATTGCTTTGATGCTCTGATTGATCGAATCTAGTGTGAGAAACGTTCCTGGTAGCTTGCTCCTTCGTTCTCCTTGATTGATTGCTCGAATTGCTTTGACTTCGTCGTCGGGTGCGATGTGATATTATTGGTATGTTTTCTGCCTTCAGGTTTACTTGAATATTCTTGATATTGGTTACACTCGCACGCTTTTGCCGATGATGAATTGGGATTTATTTATAGGCTTTATTTCCTATAATCTCGAGTTTAATCTTTCTGTTGGACTTTGAGAAATCTGGTATGTTGGATTGCAATGATGAATACAAACATATGTGTGTTGAGCTTTGTTGGTTTTGCTTGGTCTGGACTGAACTGGTACCATGCTAACCTTGTTCTTTAACATGAACTGATGCTCCAAGTCCTCTGTATATCATGTTACTACCTAGGTTTCTCTTGTACATGCCTGATGCATTCACTGTTTTTGCTTGATGGGCTGCCTATGTGTACTGCTGTGTTTCTTGCAATGGCTTGTCTATATTTTGCTGAACCTGGTTCTTGTTTGTTTTGTTGGTTGCTTGGCCCTGAGTTGAATCCAGTCGATGACTCGGGTTTGACCTTGTGCCGTGTCTGTTTTTTTGGCTTGTCTACATATCTGGCTGCACTTGAGTATGAACTTGCACTTGAGTAGTTGCACTTGAGTAGTTTCTTGTACCAAGCCTTATGATGCATGTATGTTCATCCATGTACATGCATTTCTTGGTCATGTTATGTTGCTTGCTGTGTTGAGTACTACTTTGTGCACTTGGCTTCTCCTTTGTGCATTTTTGCCTGAACTGTTGCTTGCTGTCTTCCATACTGCCTTGTATCCATGTGTTGCATTCATGTTTGGCTTATGCACTTATGAAAAGAAACAACCCAAATACCTGAGGCAAATAATATAACAAAAACATTTTCATTTTCTGTTCGAGTTAAATATTATTTTCCAGATTACTGCTTTTGAATTATATGTGACAGGTATTGAAGACTGGACAGCTGGATATAAGCTTGAAGACAGAGTCAAATCAAATGTGCATGAGCTTGAAGACAGGTTTCAAAGAAGGATCGACCTTCCGAAATCGGATGAATCGGGCGGTGCCCACTTATTTTCCAGATTTCTAGGTCGATCCCCGCCGGGACTGCGGTGCCCCGGACCCCCGCCGGCGCTGCGCCCGGACCCGCTTCTCGGCTCGCCTTCGGCTCGGCACTCGGCTCGCCTTCGGCTCGGCATATATTTGTTAGTGTCGGTGTCTGTATAAATTGAAACTGCATATGTAATGAGTGAACTGAGTGATGTAGTGAGGAATATCTGTATATGTGAATATCAGTGTTATACATCATGGAATTGTAAAGTAGTGGAGTTTGGAATTTGTACTATTTCAAATGTTGAAATAAAATATTTATTTAAATAAATTACTGTTTAAATATCAAATTCTGTGCAATAGCATTTTATTAAATAAAATATTAAAAAATAAAATATGCTCTACATTGTGGGCCCCACAAATTCAAAAGGTTCATATCTATAGCAACATTTTGGAATGTTGCTATAGATACCTATGGGTGTTGCCATAGACCCAAATAGGGTTCTATTGCAACAATATTACTTATGTTGCCTTAGATAGTCAAAATGTTGCCTTTGAGGTCTAAGGCAACGGCAAAAATTGCATCACCCTAAAAGTGTTGCCATAGACCTATGGCAACATTTTTCGGGCCTGAGCCAACATTTTTTTTGTGTTGCAGTAGGCCATTTATGGCGTAGTGCACCTCTGATCGGACAGACTTCTTCGATACCATTCTATTACTTTGTGATTGATTGGGTGCACCCCTTGATTTGGGAGTGTTGTTCGAGGTGGGCGGTAGTGGCTGCTATGCGTCACCACCAGCCCGGATGCGTAATTGGTTTATCTACCCTGGCATTGCCTAGTTGTGCCGTGTCACTTACCATATCGAGCTTTACTACGATTTGTGATTTCTCCCATAGCCTTTGGAGTATCGAGGGTAGCCCCCATTTTGGGAGTATGCCAATACTGGATAGACTACTGGGACTATTACGTGTTAAGGTGGAAAATGTAAAGCCTTAATGCTATTTAAAAGTATGTTTATTTTATATTAGACATTATTATAATAGCGAATATTACTACATAGTAGATAGTTTAACGGATCCTTAAAGAATGGGCGATCCCAAGCATTCTTTAAGTTACTTGTACTTTTACTACAGTTCACTTGAGTTGGTTTACATTGTATAATTATGTATGTCCTGACTCGAGTGTTTTGTATTTTTATTTACGCTCGGGTCAGCCTGAGTATTCACAGATTTGGATTCCACTTTCTAGAGATTGGAATCGCTGGAGATTATCTGCATATCTAGTGTTATCTATCTCAGTTATGTTGTTCTATTTAGCTTGTACTTGGTTATCATATTGAGACTTCTGTTGTACTTTATTTCTTCTATTGTATCTTATTTAACTCTGATATATTTACATAGTAGCTTCATGAACTACTATTTCTTTTACTTCCGCTGCACTTCTTACTCTGTGTCTGTGATCTGTGATTATTTATTTACTGTATATTCTGAGTTTTTCCAAATATAAATTAACAATTTGGTATTTTGAATTATTCAAGTCAGACATGTGTGGTTTTATTGCGGATGCGAATGGTTGAAAATATCGGGTCGTTACAAATATTTTATTAAATAGAATTTAATTAACTAAAAAATTATTCTTATAATATTAGTTATGAAATTTGAATTAAAAAATTATTTTAATTAAATTTATTTATTTATACGTATAGAAAGCAGAGTTGTTACATTATTATAAGGAGTAATAAGTATTCGCAACACTCAATAGCATCATTTTTCATTATATATGTATATACAGTTGTACACATATTTACTTATTCCTTATAACTATAATGGTTTTATTTCAATTTTAACTATTAAAATCATATTATTTTTATTTATATACGTTACCACAAGATTCACTAATTTAATTATAGCATTTATAATATATATTAAATCATATATTTATGTATATTTTTGTATATTATTAGTTTACACTTTAACTGATATTATCATTTTATTGTAACCTTTTATGAACTATAACAATTATAGTTCACGTTATAATTTAAAATTATTTTTAATTTATTTATTTATAACTTTTATAATTTTAAACTTGAAACAATTTAAAATTTATTTATTTATAATTTTACAAATTTAAATTTAAAAAATAATTTCTTTTATTTGTAATCTTCATAAATTTTAATTTCAATTCAGAAAAACTTTAGGGTAATTTTTTTATAACTTCTATGAATATACATTAAAAATAATTTTAAATTTATTATAAGTTTTATAAATTTTAAATTTAAACAAAATATAGATTCACATTTTATATATTACTCATAATAACATAATGTAGGATCTGATACCATTGTGGTATCAACTGCATGGGCTGGCATAGTAAAAGAGACAAATTTCAAAAAATCCTCTTATTCGTTATGCAATAAAACTTATAAATCGTGTTTTATGTTTGAGTTGATTTTAATTTTAAGATAGAATATTATTATTATAATAACATTTATTCGAATATCGTATTTACAAAATAATTCATTATGAATTTGTGTTACGATTTATTTTAAGTGATGTATTTAAAATAAATATACATATTGAGTTGAATAACTTTTATTCAAAAATAATATTTAACAAAACAATTTTATTAATTTTGGATAATAGTTATTTAAACATAATATTTAATAAATAATATGATATATATATCTGTGTGTGTGTGTTGTGTAGATAAATAATATATAATTTCTTTCGGTTCGAATATGAAATTTTCAAGTAATCCTAATTCATTATTTTCTAGTTAACTACGTTAATATACATACATCTTATTGACAAGTTTATATGCTAAATCTTATTTACAATTTCATATAAAAGTATGTGATATACGGTTAAGTAATGTCAAAATGTTAGGAATTTTAATACAAATCAACGGGACAAGTTGGGCGCAAAATAGAGCCAATGTGTGAAAGTTATACACATTTGAGTGGTTACCTTCTCCTTCCAAAGAAAACCTAACTGTCGCCTGACCTATCTTGTTTGAGAGTTTTCCCTCTCTAAGATCACCATACGGCCTCTGACCATTACCAACCTTGTAACGACCTGCAAATTTGACATATTAATATCAATTAGTTATCAACGGTTGTCAAACTTAAATGGGTGTAAATGAAAATTTTGAGCAGAGTTATCTTTTTGCAAATTTTGATAATACTATTGCGTTCAAAATATTCGAGAAATGAATTTGATATGTGATATGTTAGGGTATGGATATAATGACCGAATCAAGTATTTTTGGGCCAATGACTATTTTAGACCCAATAACCCATATGTTTATTATAAATACATGTTTTTTGTAACAACCTTGACATTTACGTAAAATTTAACAAGAATTTAATAGAAATTTAAACAGAAACTTAATAAAAAGTTAATGTTAATTAAAACAAGGACTAAAAAGAAAATTTTCACAAACGTTGAATTTGGCTATGAAACTTTCACCATTTTGTTCGTAGCGATTTTCAGGACAATATTCAGATATGGCACATGGAAAATCGAAGCTTGTATGAAATAGTTATGGACGTTAGAAGATTGGAAAGAAAATAAAAAAATAAACAACATCCGTAGGTCGACCCTAGGGATGTCAGGTCAACCGATATAGGTCAACCATGGGTCATCCTAGGTCGACCCTGGGAGGTGAAAATGCAGAAAACTGGAGTGTTGTTTGGCAAGAAAACTAGAGCGTTGTGGACAACTCTAATCGTTCCTTCCTGGCCACATTTTGATGAACGAACCTAATGGATGGAAATATTCCCTAAGCTAAATCTAATGCTCTAAACTACTTTGCGAACCCTATAAATACTAGTCAAATAAACCCTACTTCTCACATAAATCTATACAATAACAAATCTCTATCAAAATTTTCCCTCTTCTTCAAAATTTAAAAATTCTTAAAAATAAAAATAAAAGCTACCTAAAAGAATACAAACAATTGGAGATAGACGGATTAAGCAGAGCTAGCATTCGGAGGGGGCGATTCTCAGGCATAGCAAATAAGAAGAGCTTAGGCTTGAGATGAGTGTGAACAACTTTGATAAGATGATTATTACAGTTCGATTTAATCTGTTTTAATTTGTTTAGGGTGTTAGAAATTCATATTGAATATGTAAAGACCCTAAATTGAAATCTACAATCCTAGCAAATAAATCACAGTAAATTTTTAACTTATGTTCATATGTATACACTACTTTACATTTTAATTTGAAGATCTGAAATAGTAAACCCTAAATTAAATTTTAAATTGATGAATAAACTGGTCACCTAGCAATTAAGGTTAACCAAATAATATTAACGACATGAAACTATTGATGTTAAAAATTGCAAAAAAAAACCTTAATTTTATTACGCGAATGGTCGACCCTAGAATCCAAGCGATCAATTGGTAGTGGTTGACCATAGGGGAATATCGACCGATCGTTCAGAATAAAAAATGCACACGTTGAACCTCGGCCTAAGGCCCAAGTTAAATAATAAAAATTATATAATTTCATAATAAAACTATATAAATGGAAAATTGGTTGTTTCAGCTTATTTCGGGCCAAGTACACATGCTAGAGACTGTAGGGAAGTCAATTCCCTATCAAAGGACAATTGGTCATCGCGGTTTAGGTAATGGTTAAATACCCAAATAAGAGCTAGGAGTTGAATGGACGATGTATTTCAAGACACTCAAGGGGTATTCCATAGTGGACGCGTATCACTGATGGAGACACCAGAGGAGTGAGCCTGGTGCTAACGGGGGATTCTAAAAGACAGTTAGGCCCAGCGTAGCATGATGTGAGACTATAAAGTAGAAAGGAGCCTGATACTAATTGGAGTCCTTATATGCATGGTTCTAGCACGACGTGGTATAGGCAGATGTCGGCGTTGTACGATAAGAGGAATTTCGCCACTACGATCGAGAGGTGAACAGTGGGTGCATATAATGAGTCACACAATAAGTTTTCATTTCGGGTTTCTCACTCTCCAGGCATAGTGATGGCTATAGTATTCATAGAAGAGTAGTTCCCATAGTAGAATTAGTAGAAAAGGGGTTTCCACAGTAGCCTACGGGCAATGATTTCTTATTGGGTAGCTTATTGGGTATCTCTAGGAGGGTTATCAAAACATTAGTGTGAGGTTCGATCCTTATAGTAGTCTATACAAGTAATAGTGTAGATATGTATTAATCAAGAACCCCTAGGTAATGGACCTTAGGAATTCACAGATACTTGTAGTACACCCTATGTCATTTAGAATAGTTTTAAAGTTAATTGCATATGAATATCATATATTAAACTTGCACTCATTCACCAGACTTTTGTCTGATCCACTCTCACCTTTCCCTTTTCACCCACCACAAGATGATAGGTTAGCCGTTGATTGGATATAGTATGTGGAGAAAGGAGCTTTGGGTGGGAGTACACATATTATTCAATGTTCCTATTGCAATTACTTATTGTATTAAATGTCTATAAAGCTTATATTGTATTTTGAAACAGTGTATATTACAAATAAGTATTTTGAAGACTGTTTTTCTAAAATATCTATTTTTCAGTGCTTATATTTTAATTCCTTTCATTGGGAGACCTAAAAGTGTAGAATGTCTTAGAACTTACCTTTATAATTATGCTCTATAATTCTTTAAATCCCAACAGCTCATATTTCTCAGCACGACACGATGCCAAGAGCCACACTGAGCTTTGGATCGGTGTGTCGAGAAATGCGGGTTGTAACATTTGGTATCGAAGCTAATTTTAGGATCATCTAGGACGTAGGCACGTATTGAGCAAACATACTTGAAAAAAATTTGAAAAATAAAAAGGTTTTCAAAAGGTTTTCCAAAATGTTTTCAAAAATGGGTTTTGAAAATATATGTAGATAAATGTTTTCAACAAGATCTCTAGAGATTTTATCTATATATCGAGATTTCTTTTATTCGTGCATGTACTATCTATTGGAAAGTTGAAAATAATTCCCAATCATAGATAGTAAGAATTAGTACAAGTTTTAGAGGAATGGCTTAGAGAAGGCAGCTAAGATTCCGGGCGTGAACATCCTCCTATGGTTCTATCGGTATCTAAAGCAAAGAGACAAGATGAGCCTAACCAGACTAAGGGAGTGAATTTATAATTTTCTGATATGTGTATTAATACGGAACACCCTATACATTTTGACTCATAAGGTAGTTGTTGGCTTATCTCCTATATAATCAAACAATTATGGGTTAGGATAAATGTTAAGGTTATAACAGTTGAGGTGAAAAATAAAATGTTCACATTTATTGGAGTTTACCCCATAAAGAAAGGCTAGTAGTGGTTTTAAATACCAACTAGTAGTAGCGAGTAAATTATGGAATTAAGGGTGAACGAAGAAAATTAGTACCAAGAGACCCATATAATAAGAGTAAGATGCCAATAGAGCATAAAGAGAACACGAAAAAAGGACTATGTAAACTTAGGGAAAAAAATTCCCAGTTATAGTAGAAACCCTATTTTCATATTTGTAGGAGTTGCAAGGATTCGTATTTAATTAAAAGTATGGCTGGAACATTTCCATATTGAGTTGGACATTTTATTGGAAAATAAACTTAAGTAACCATCTTTAAAAGGAAGACGGAACTACATACACTTAAAGCATTGTTAGGTATAAGTGGGCTTAGGTGATTATTTGTTATTGTCAACTCCAACATAATAATAAACCAATGAAAATATTTTCTAAAACTTAGAAACGGTAAATTTTTGATATTTTAAAATAGAAAAGCTTTGGTTTATGATTTTATATAAATTAGTCAGATAAACTGTATGGGATTTGTTTAAAAATAAAAATTAAAGAACTCGATGAAAGTTATTTTTAGTAAATGTATTAAAGCTTTTGTTTTGTTTTTGGGCACATTATTATACTTACCTCAATGTGCACTTTTCTTTTAACAATAGAACTTTTGAAAATTATATATAAAAAAAACCCTATATTACATTAAAGAGTATGTAAGGCCTAACTTTTGAATTCCTTTTGTAAATAAGAAATTGTTAGGTATCTGAAAATGTTTTAGAAACCTTTCTGCGATATCGTTAAAGTAATAATTGTAGCGACCCGTAATTTTACCATTTTAAAAATGGAATATTTAATTTATTTAAATATTCAAATATAGAATTTTCAAAATTAAATAATAATATTTCATGTGATAAATAAGAATGGTGAACTTATTTTTAGAATTAAATGAAGATTTTGGACTTTTACCGTAACATTGACAAAATTGACAAAAGCCGGTATTGGATAAAATTGGATATACGGTCAAATAATTGTTTTAAAAGATGAATAAATCCTTTTAAAATCATTATATAAAGATAATTATAGGTTGATAAAAGTTTTATATTTATATATATATATATATACATACACACTTATGTTATAATGATTTACAAATTTCATCGCGCATTGACAAAATCAATGTCGTATATTTGCAAATTAATTCTGATATTATTTTATAAGTCAAATATACTTGTATTAATTATTCAAAAATGTTAAGAAATTTATTCTGAAGTTTGATTTACATGAATAAATAGTTTCACAAAAACGTCAAAATGTGACCGCAAAACATTTAGTCAAAGATCAACGTTTTGTCGAATACAAGTTGCTGCAGCGTTGTTGTACCTTTGTTAACATGTTTTAACATATATATTACATATTTTAATAACTAAACATGTTTACTTTTATTAATTATAATTAGGAAACTTCTAGAATATAATTAACAAAAGTAAGTAAAAAAGAAAAGTCAAAAAGTAAACATCACATCAAAATCAAACAAAATCTTCTCTTTAGCCACTTTTCCATCCAAATACATTTGCTTAGCTCTTAAGTGACTATGACATAAAGTAAGAAGTGATAAGTGATGGTAAGTGTTAAAAAGGTACGGTTACTTTAAAGTTAAGTAACGTTATTTTGGTAATTTGTAAAGGAATATTTTAGTAACTTACCACTTTATTTTTTTTCTATAAATACACATCCATCCTTCTCATTTTCTCACACAAATCATTCTTTTCTTCTTCCTTTAAGCTATGTTAATGTCTTCTTCTTTTCTTCTTTTCCTTACTAAATTTTCTTAAAATCATATCAAACCAACTCCAAACTTTGCCAAAGTTCTTATATCATCATTAAAACGTGGTTTAGCATCTAAGAAGTGAAGAAATGTTGGAGTAAGATGTAATACCTAGATATTTTCTGGGAAATATTATTAAAAAGAAATTAAAAGCGCATTTGGTACAGTGGTAAAGGCGCATGTTGACTTCCTTAGTGACCAGGGATCAAGTCTCGTTGTTGCCCAAAATCTGGAGCGATGTTATTTAGATGGTTCGTTTCCAGCGATTTTACTACGTATTTCAGCGTTGTTTTTGACATGTGCGGCTTCCCATTCGCTACAATGATGTAATAGGATGAGATGGCTAAATTTTATTAGTTGAATGATGTGTATGGGCTAGAATGGATAACCATTAAGTGTATGAAAGAACCATATTTAATCTAAAATAATCTAATGGATTATATTCACTCAAACAATCTATAAATAGACCATCTAACCTAAACCTAATTTCTTATTCAACCGTCGCCATAATTCTACAGTAAAATTAGTGTGTATTATTCTTTCTCTTTTTCTCTACTAAATAAAAAAATCTCTACCAAATTAAATTATCTATATATATTCAAGCAATTTGGGGAATTTAGAAGAATCAAAGGGAGAAAGATTAAAGAAAAAAAAATTTCAAATTTATGCAAGCTCAAATGCCAGGTGAGTGGAATTAATATGAAATAGAAAAACAAAGTAGTTCAATTTCGGTTCTTTTCTGGCACGTTAATATGAATTAATTTCTGTTATTAATTGAGAATATATGCAAATTATTGCAATTTCTTCTTCTTCCACTTCTCAAATCTAATTCATGTTTGGTTTAAAATATGAGACATATAAATTGTTATTCATGTTTTATGGCATAAATAAGATTGAAATTTATGTAAATTATTGTATCTTCTTCTTCTTCCACTTCTCAATTCTAATTCATGTTTGGGTTGAAATTTGGAATAAACAAATTGTTATTCACGTTTCATGGCGTAAATAAGATTGGTATAATTAAATTGAATTAGAATTGTTATTCAATTTCTAATGGTAGAACTGGTTAGTTGAATAAATTTAGATATATTACTTGAATAAAATTATTGTTTTGACTGATATAATTACATAATTTTGAATATGGTTTTGGAACAAAATTGGAAAGTCTAATTGGCATAATTGTTTGTTTCATATGTGGCCTAAAAATGTAAAAGTGAATTTTTGTGTAATTAAATGGTTTGTGGTTATTGGATAAAAAAATTGTACAAATTAAATCTTTTAAAGGAGAACGTAAATTAGGGTGGAAAAAAAATGTAAATAAAATGGACCCTAAAGGCTGATGTAAATCTGTAACAAAATGGCATAAAAATTACAGACAAACCATACGGACTGAACGGACGTGAAATTGAAATACCATTTATGTAAGAAAAAGGGAAATTGTGAAATAACCAAATTGGTTGTAAAAATGGACTAAAGCAGATTAATTAAAATAAACAGTATGTAAACTATAACAGTAAAATTAATTAATCTGGAAGCGATTTGGTAGGCAGACCTTGTAAAGGTCTGGATAGGTGTTTCATGCAGTTAAGACCAAAATATAGTTTTGGCTATACGTACTAGGAGCGGGCAAGTAGGTTCGCAAGGATGTTTGTTGCCTTTCATAGGTTGCTAGTATGTAGGATAGATAGCATCCGCAATCGTAGGCTTCTTCAGGCAGATCGACGCGGACGGAACAGGACAAATGTGCTCCGACGTAGGCTTCTTTAGGCAGATCGTTGGAGGATTTTGCGCAGCCGACCCAGCTGCGGGCACTCTTTCGGAGGACCGACACTTTGGATAGGAGCAAGTCCACGTTGGTGATCGAGGAGACAGGAGGATAGGAGTCCAGTTTGGCGGAGCCTGAGTGCAACTTCGAGGTCCTGCGAAGTTCTTTGAGTCGGTGCCGGTCAGACGTACGAGGCATTTAGTCACAGTGCACGGGTGAAGAGCATGACTTTCACGCTGTAGCACGTGGATAGGTAAGACAGCAGGTCCGACAGGCCGGTTGATGTTTAGTATTACTACATGGTTAACTTCCCTAGAGTGACCACGGACTTTGGCTTCTTAGGAACTGTATCTAAGAAGGATTCACTGCATTATACTATTCACCCTCTGCGATATCCGGGGAAGTCCTAGAATTAAACTGTTTTATTTTTTTCTGCTTTATTTTATTTCTCATTCACCAAACTTTATGTCTAACCCATTCCTAATTTTTCTATTTTCCCCAAATCATAGGAGGGTAGGTCTAGGTAGAAGTTCTTTGCAGTTTGGAGGGTTATTGGAGCAGTTGTTATGTAACAACCCGCATATTTATCGATTTTATATTTAAATATTTTATCGTCGGTCGGATTTTTAGTCCGAAAAACTACTTTTTGCGACTCGAGACCACTTCCATTGAGTTCAAAATGACGTTTGCAATCTTTTTAAGTATAAACTTTCATATGTTTGGAGTTGGTGGAATTTCACTACTTTTTCACTTGAGACTTTGTTTGGGCTTTTAGCCTATTAGACCCAACCTTCACCCCTCCTCTTCATAACTTCATTTCTATTTTCTTAAACATTCAACATTCATCAAAAATGGAGGAGGGAATGGGAAATTAAAACTCCAAGCTCAAGTTCTCTTGCAAATCCATCATTCAACTCCAAATTCAAAGAGAAGACATTGATTCAAGCTTGTGATTGTTCTTGCTTTGCTTTCAAACTTCATTTTCATCAATTTTCATGAAAAGGTGAGATTTTTATCTCACATTCTTGTCTATAGCTATCTTGGACTGTCGGGAATGAATTCCTATTACTTTAGCATGCACATTAGCATTTGGTTTGGATCGAATTGGCGAAAAACTCCAATTTTTAGTGCTTTTGGAAAATTCTAGGCACTAGGTCGTTCTGCCCGTGCCTTTGGTCGTTCTGGTGGAAAAGTTGCCTCGGAGTTAGGTCGCTAGGTCGTAGGTCGCTTGGCTTTAGGTCGTTTGACCTGTTTTACGTTAGGTCGCTCCACATTGAGCTGTTAGGTCGCTTCAGCCACTAGGTCGCTCGGCCTTACTTACCCTTAGGTCGTGTACCACTTGGGTCGCACTACCTTGGCCGCATGCTTACTTTAAGTCGCTCGACCCTGTTGCCATTTTAGGTCGCAACCACTAGGTCGCTCGGCCTCTACCCTTAGGTCGTTCACCACTTGGGTCGTATCCCTTAGGTCGCGAACTCCTTATGTCGCTCGGCCCGTTCTACTTTTAGGTCGTTCGGCCTGTTTCCAGGTTAGGTCGCTCGACCCTTTTCCTTAGCTCGACCTTGTTAGGTCGCACCCCCCTGTTGCTTAGCTCGACCGAGTTAGGTCGTTCACCCCCTTTAGCTCGTGGCACAGTGTTAGGTCGCGCCATCTTAGGTCGCGCCTACTTCCTGTGTTGAATTTTGGTTATGTCGCAGGGGAACTTCCACTTTGATGCATTTTGAGCTGATTTCCTTGGATTTTATTCACAACTTCGAATGTGAATTTTTATGACTGATTGTTCTACAATCATTTTTGTGATTTGTCACTTTAAAAATATAAAGGTTTCAATACTAGTAGTAAATATCAAAACTCTTTCATCAAAACGATTTCAACTCTATTTTATTACAAAGCTCTTTTTCTTAAACTGTTTTCCAATCTATTAGTATATACAAGCCTTTACCTCACTCGGATGAGAAATCTAATTAAACGGCTTAGTAAAACAAGTGGTATGAAACGCTTACGTTTGCTTCGTCGGTTAATTCTTGGACTTGTTCGATTGAACCTCTTGTGACAATTTTCTAGTGAAGATCTACAGTTTGTTCGTAAATATTTAAGTTAAGCAAGTGGTTATGGGACATGAAGCTAAACTCATATATTTACTGACTTAGTGTAATTGACACTTCTTGATGATCATGACGATCATTTTTGTGATTTAGACTAGCAATTGTGCGATGTCTCTTTGTCTACGAGGGAGACTAAACCCCGTTTGTGTGATGTTTCTACATCACATATGTGGGGTAGCGCCCCACAGTCTTCGGGCCATTCTTGTGGAGCTTCGGCTCAAAATTAATGGTTAGCTACTATGAGATAGCGTCTCGTTTTGTGTTACACGTGTTGGTGAGTTTTCATACTCCCGTTTTGTGATAGTTCTCCCCCTTCTTGTGATTTCTGGATTTCTTGTGATGATTTCTGGAATTTTTTGCTTCACCAATTTTCGTGATTTCCATTGATAAGTTTTATCAATTTTTGTGCATTGGTGAATTTGTGTGTCATTGACTTGTTATGAATACAAGTTTAGGGTATGCTACCCTATTTTATCTTTGAGAAGATTCTTGTGATATTGATTAATCTCTTGTTGATTTTCAATTACATACTTATAGTAGTATGCCATTATGGTTATTATATGTTCATGCCATATCTTTTATTCTACACCATATCATCTGATACTTATAGCTAGACTGATCCGTTTATTATTTTCTTATAAATAATACTCAGGTCAGACCGAGATGTTACAGGTGCTTCTGCTTGACTTCTCTTCTGGGATTACTCTGACTTTTGGCTAACTACTTAGATTAGTAGTTTTTTTGTTGTATACATTTGAGATATAGACTCTGTGATGTATACTTACTCTTTTGTGTAGCTTGTAGCTATTCTTTTGTATTATCGTGGATCTTTCAGACCACTACTTTGATGTACACTTTCATGTGTTATATATACATATTCATATCTTTTTCCGCCTTTGTGATATGGATGTCTGTGACTGAATAGTGTTATGTTTATTTCTATGTTTGTTTTCGAAGATTATATATAGCCACTGTGTGATAGCTTTGAGTTTGTATTGGTATGTCGGATTTCCTCCTTAAATGAAATGCATGTTATACTATCTGACATATCGGTGCTCGCACAAAGAAACTACACGAATGGTCACTCCTCAACAGCCTTATTCTTCGTGCTAGTTGACAGCATTACCCCGTAGTGTTCTTGGCTAGTGTGAGTATAGAGGTGGGGCGTCACAGCTTGGTATCGGAGCCAAACTTCGGAACAATGTAGAATAACTTAACAAGGATCATCGTCCTAAGTCCAACTTAGGAGTCGTGCCTTAGGATTTAATTCGAGTCTTCGTACCGATTCATCCTATTTCCTTTTATGTATCCTTGTTTTATCTATCAAGATTTGCTTGATATTTATTTGGAGAATAACTTTTCTTCTTCTCTCTTTTTTAAAGAAGAGAATGTCTAGACCAGGCCGTCCCAGAGCCGGACCACCTACTGCTGCTCCCCAGGATGGAGTTTTTATGACCGCTCAACAGCTTCTTGATTTAGTAAAGAATGCTCAGGCAGCTGGTCCTAATCAGGAACCTACTCACCCTAAGTCTGGATTTGCACGCTTGTGCAATGATTATACCAACTTGGGTGGGAAACCATTCAAAGGTTCTGAAACCATTATAGAAGTCCAGGCTTGGCTAAGAACATGCGATCGAATCTTTTCTCGCATTAACCTTATTGATCTTCACCGAGTTCAGGTGGCCTCTAGTATGCTCCAAGAGAGAGCATTAGACTGGTACGAACTTCTTATTTCTGAAATTAATGAAGCAGATCTCACCTAGGAGCAATTCCGCGAACGCTTCGAGTTAAAATTTGTGCCAGAAGCTGAGAAGGTGACATTGGCTCGTCGTTTTATAGACCTTGTTCAAGGTGAATCCTCTGTGACAGATTACGTCGTAGCCTTCGAGTCGCTTTCCAAATATGGGGCTGAATACATCAACACCCCATTAAAGAAGAACCAAAGGTTCGTTTATGGCTTAAACAAAAAATCTCAAGAAGCCATTACTTCTCAAATTAGAAGTTTCCTTTGACCAACTCATTGATATCGCTCTTCGCCTTGAAGAGGCGGATAGGGAAAGTGATGTTGAAGTGGTAGGTGCCAAACCAAACTTCAACAACAAGAAAAGGCCTAACAAGTCCAAAGGCCCTTATCCCAATAAAAAGGGGAAATAAGCAACTCCTGCTGCAAAGACTCTTTCCCCTAGTAGCGGGCAATTCTATAATTGTGGTTCTAAGGACCATTTTGCGAACAAGTGTTTGAAGCCGCATTCTTGTAGCTATTGTAAAAGCCCGGATCATTATATACACTTATGCCCCAGACTTCAAGGCAAGAAGGAGGGAAAGTTAAACGTGGCTCAAGCCCCCGGCAACACATCTCGTGGCCAAGGTATTTCTCATTCTATTCTTGATGGCATTATTTTATTTCATGATCAACCTATTAGAGTTCTCTTTGATACGGGTGCATCCCATTCTTTTATATCAAAAGAACTTGTCGATACTTTTTCTTTAAGTGTTGTCGCTTTAATGACTTCTCTGAGAATTGCGAATCTCGTTGGTGGATCCGCAACACTCAGTTTGCTTTGTAAAGATGTCGAGATTATTTTGTGTGATTTTTCTTTCCTAGCCGATTTGCATGTCATCCGTTACTTAGGCTTTGGAATGATTTTGGGTATGGATTGGCTTAACCGTTATGAAGCTCATATCCTATGTCCTGAGCGGACTATTTATCTTCGACATCCACTATCTGTTAAGCAGATTTCTATTATCCTTAAAGATTCAGATTCCACTTTGACGGCATCTTTATATTATCTAAATCCTCTTGATGATGACAATGATGATGAGGAAGATGTCATTTCTCTTATTCACGTCGTCCGTGAATTTTCCGACATATTTGAGCCCGTTTTAGGATTACCACCTAAGCGAGCAATTGAGTTCAAAATTAATATTATACCTGGAGCTCAACCTATTACTCGTCCTCCTTATCGCATGTCCAATAAGGAGAATGAAGAGATGCGCAAACAATTATCCGAATTGGAGACGAAGCAATTTATTCGCTCTAGATCCTCGCCTTGGGGAACTTCTGCAATTTTCATGAAGAAATCCGATGGTACACTTAGGCTTTGCGTCGACTACCGCAAGCTTAATGATCTTACTATTAAGAATAAATATCCTTTACCTCGGATTGATGATCTATTTGATCAACTTAGTGGTGCTAGAGTCTTTTCACAATTGGACTTGGCTACCGGTTTTCATCAGCTTCGTATTGTAGAGGATAGTATTCCTTTGACTTCGTTCCGTACTCGTTATGGATCTTATGAATGGCTAGTTATACCATTTGGTTTAACGAATGCTCCGGCTTATTTCGTTGACCTTATGAATCGAGTTTTCAAAGATTTCCTCGATCGGTTTGTTCTCATCTTTATTGATGATATTCTTATGTATTCTAAAACCGAGGAGGAACATGAAAAGCATCTTCGGATTGTATTGGAAACTCTTAGGAGCAGTCAATTAAAAGCAAAATTTTCTAAATGCCACTTTTGGCAATCTAGTGTGAAGTTTCTCGGTCATATTATTTCTGAATCCGGAATATCAGTGGATCCTTCAAAGATTGAAGCGATTCAAAATTGGAAGAGACCGGAGAGCGTGACTGAAATCCGTAGCTTTCTCGGATTGGCAGGTTATTACCGCCGTTTCATAAAAGACTTTTCTAAAATTGTCGTGCCTCTTACTGACTTAATAAAGAAATGTGTTAAATACATTTGGTCGGACAAATGTGAAACTTCTTTTCAGAAATTAAAAGAACTCCTTTCTGATGCTCCTATTCTTGTTATTCCCGAAGGGAATCAAGATTTTGTTGTTTATACCGATGCTAGTCGCGTTGGTTTGGGTGCCGTTCTTATGCAAAAAGAACGTGTTATTGCTTATGCTTCTAGGCAATTGAAGCCGGCTGAGACTAGATATGCCACAAATGATTTAGAACTCGCAGCTATCGTTTTCGCCCTTCAAATTTGGCGACATTATCTTTTGGGAGAGAAATTTATACTTTATCCTAATCATAAGTCTTTGAAATATTTATTTTCTCAAAAGGAACTTAATTTGCGTCAACAGCGTTGGCTCGAGTTCCTTGCCTCTTATGATCTTGATATTCTTTATACTCCCGGAAAGGGAAATCGAGTTGTTGATGCTCTTAGTCGTAAACAACAAGCGGTTGTTTCTATGATGATATCCGAATGGCATGATCTCGAGGTTTTAACCACTTGTGAGATTAGAGATCGTGTATCCGATTTATGTTCATCTTTTGTTTTATGTAGCCTTGAGGCTCGTCCTTCTCTTTTGGACCGCATTCTTGAAACTCAAAAGCTAGATCCCAGATTGGCTCTTCTTGGCCAAAATGTTAGGGATAAAATTGATATTGATGGTTTGAAAGACTTTGATATTGATTCTCGTGGCGGCATTCGAAAATTTGGTAGACTTATCATGCCAAATATTAGTGATCTTTGCAAAGATATTCTAGAAGATTCTCATCATTCCAAATTTTCCATTCATCCCGGTAGCAGTAAAATGTACGCGGATATGAAGCGACTTTATTATTAGGAGGAAATGAAATCTGATATTGCTAACTTTGTTAAGTGTTGCATGACTTGCCAACTTGTCAAGGCCGAACATCAAAGGCCCGGCGGGTTATTGCAACCATTGAAAATTCCAGTTTGGAAGTGGGATCAAATTTCCATGGATTTTATTGATGGCTTTCCCCGTTCTCGTTTGGGTCATGATAGCTTATGGGTGATCGTTGGTAGACTTACTAAATCCGCCTATTTTATTCTCGTTCGGTCGAACCGAACCGTTCCTCTTCTGGCCAAACTCTTTATCAAAGAAATTGTTAAATTGCATGGAGTTCCTACTTCCATTGTTAGTGATCGTGATCCATTGTTTACTAGTGGATTCTGGAAGAGTCTTCAAAAAGCTTTGGGAACGAAGCTTAATTTTAGCACCGCTTATCACCCCCAGTCTGATGGACAAACTGAGCGTGTGAATCAAACTCTTGAAGATCTTCTTCATTCTTGTGTGCTTGATTTCGGTGGAAGTTGGGAAGATCATATTTCTCTCGTTGAGTTTTCCTATAATAACAGCTTCCAATCTAGTATTGGTATGGCACCTTTCAAGGCACTTTATGGAAGGACATGCCGATCTCCTTCTTGTTGGCTTGAGGCCGGTGAGAAGCTGGTCTTAGGTCTAGATTTTGTTCGAGATTCCACAGAAAAGATTGATCTTATTCGTCATAGGATGAAAGAAGCCCAGAATAGACAAAAATCCTATGCCGATAACCGAAGAAGAAAATTAGAATTTTCTGTGGGAGATCGTGTATTTATTCGTGTTTCACCTATGAAGGGTGTAGTACGTTTCAGTCGATCGGGAATATTAGCGCCTTGATACATTGGGCCATTTCCTATCACCGAACGTATTGGTTCCATGGCTTATCGCCTTTTGTTACCGGCTCAATTTTCTGCTATTCATGATGTGTTTCACGTTTCTCAATTACGGAAGTGCCTTCAGGATTCCGATTCTATTCTTGAGCCCGGTGTTGTGGAAGAAATTGAAGTTTCGCCTAATTTAACTTATGAGCAGCATCCTATTCGAATTATTGCTTCGGAGGTCAAACGACTTCGAAATAAAGATGTTCCGCTTGTTAAAGTTCAATGGTCCACAAATCCTAAGGATTGCTCTTGGGAATCTAGAGAATTCATCGAGCGTACACATCCGGACTTACTTTCTCATGCTCTTTAAGGTGAACTTCTTATTTCAAATTTCTTTTGTGTTCATATGCTTTTATGGTTGTTACTTTTTATTTCCATCTTATATATTGCGAGGACGCAATTTCTGTAAGGAGCGGAGTCTGTAACAACCCTCATATTTATCGATTTTATATTTAAATATTTTATCGTCGGTCGAATTTTTAGTCCAAAAAGCTAATTTTTGCATACGGTCAAATTAGGACTCGAGACCACTTCCATTGAGTTCAAAATGACGTTTGCAATCTTTTTAAGTATAAACTTTCATATGTTTGGAGTTGGTGGAATTTCACTACTTTTTCACTTGAGACTTTGTTTGGGCTTTTAGCCTATTAGACCCAACCTTCACCCCTCCTCTTCATAACTTCATTTCTATTTTCTTAAACATTCAACATTCATCAAAAATGGAGGAGGGAATGGGAAATTAAAACTCCAAGCTCAAGTTCTCTTGCAAATCCATCATTCAACTCCAAATTCAAAGAGAAGACATTGATTCAAGCTTGTGATTGTTCTTGCTTTGCTTTCAAACTTCATTTTCATCAATTTTCGTGAAAAGGTGAGATTTTTATCTCACATTCTTGTCTATAACTATCTTGTACTGTCGGGAATGAATTCCTATTACTTTAGCATGCACATTAGCATTTGGTTTGGATCGAATTGGCGAAAAACTCCAATTTTTAGTGCTTTCGGAAAATTCTGGGCGCTAGGTCGTTCTGCCCGTGCCTTTGGTCGTTCTGGTGGAAAAGTTGCCTCGGAGTTAGGTCGCTAGGTCGTAGGTCACTTGGCTTTAGGTCGTTTGACCTGTTTTATGTTAGGTCGCTCCACATTGAGCCGTTAGGTCGCTTCAGCCACTAGGTCGCTCGGCCTTACTTACCCTTAGGTCGTGTACCACTTGGGTCGCACTACCTTGGCCGCATGCTTACTCTAAGTCGCTCGACCCTGTTGCCATTTTAGGTCGCAACCACTAGGTCGCTCGGTCTCTACCCTTAGGTCGTTCGCCACTTGGGTCGTATCCCTTAGGTCGCGAACTCCTTATGTCGCTCGGCCCGTTCTACTTTTAGGTCGTTCGGCCTGTTTCCAGGTCAGGTCGCTCGACCCTTTTCCTTAGCTCGACCTTGTTAGGTCGCACCCCCTGTTGCTTAGCTCGACCGAGTTAGGCCGTTCACCCCCTTTAGCTCGTGGCACAGTGTTAGGTCGCACCTACTTCCTGTGTTGAATTTTGGTTATGTCGTAGGGGAACTTCCACTTTGATGCATTTTGAGCTGATTTCCTTGGATTTTATTCACATCTTCGAATGTGAATTTTTATGACTGATTGTTCTACAATCATTTTTGTGATTTGTCACTTTAAAAATATAAAGGTTTCAATACTAGTAGTAAATATCAAAACTCTTTCATCAAAATGATTTCAACTCTATTTTATTACAAAGCTCTTTTTCTTAAACCGTTTTCCAATCTATTAGTATATACAAGCCTTTACCTCACTCGGATGAGAAATCTAATTAAACGGCTTAGTAAAACAAGTGGTATGAAACACTTGCGTTTGCTTCGTCGGTTAATTCTTGCACTTGTTCAATTGAACCTCTTGTGACAATTTTCTAGTGAAGATCTACAGTTTGTTCGTAAATATTTAAGTTAAGCAAGTGGTTATGGGACATGAAGCTAAACTCATATATTTACTGACTTAGTGTAATTGACACTTCTTAATGATCATGACGATCATTTTTGTGATTTAGACTAGTAATTGTGCGATGTCTCTTTGTCTACGAGGGAGACTAAACCCCGTTTGTGTGATGTTTCTACATCATATATGTGGGGTAGCGCCCCATGGTCTTCGGGCCATTCTTGTGGAGCTTTGGCTCAAAATTAATGGTTAGCTACCATGAGATAGCGTCTCGTTTTGTGTTACACGTGTTGGTGAGTTTTCATACTCCCATTTTGTGATAGTTCTCCCCCTTCTTGTGATTTCTGGATTTCTTGTGATGATTTCTGGAATTTTGTGCTTCACCAATTTTCGTGATTTCCATTGATAAGTTTTATCAATTTTTGTGCATTGGTGAATTTGTGTGTCATTGACTTGTTATGAATACAAGTTTAGGGTATGATACCCTATTTTATCTTTGAGAAGATTCTTGTGATATTGATTAATCTCTTGTTGATTTTCAATTACATACTTATAGTAGTATGCCATTATGGTTATTATATGTTCATGCCATATCTTTTATTCTACACCATATCATCTGATACTTATAGCTAGACTGATCCGTTTATTATTTTCCTATAAATAATTCTCAGGTCAGACCGAGATGTTACAGGTGCTTCTGCTTGACTTCTCTTCTGGGATTACTCTGACTTTTGGCTAACTACTTAGATTAGTAGTTTTTTTGTTGTATACATTTGAGATATAGACTCTGTGATGTATACTTACTCTTTTGTGTAGCTTGTAGCTATTCTTTTGTATTATCGTGGATCTTTCATACCACTACTCTGATGTACACTTTCATGTGTTATATATACATATTCATATCTTTTTCCGCCTTTGTGATATGGATGTCTGTGACTGAATAGTGTTATGTTTATTTCTATGTTTGTTTTCGAAGATTATATATAGCCACTGTGTGATAGCTTTGAGTTTGTATTGGTATGTCGGATTTCCTCCTTAAATGAAATGCATGTTATACTATCTGACATATCGGTGCTCGCACAAAGAAACTACACGGATGGTCGCTCCTCAACAGCCTTATTCTCCGTGCTAGTTGACAGCATTACTCCGTAGTGTTCTTGGCTAGTATGGGAATAGAGGTGGGGCATCACATGTTATCTTCAGCTTTTTTTTTCTTTTTTTTCATGTACTTTGTTTCTCTTTTTCATACTTTACTCTATATATGGGGACCTATATTGTGAACTTTGTTATGTTTTATGTTTTGATGGAGACTACTTGGTACTTTTGGTTTAAGGAATAAATTTGGGATAATGTTTTTTTTAATAAAGCTAGTTTGCTATTAATTTATAATTAGGAAAAGTTATCTTCTACGGTAATATTTTAATCACTTTAAGTTGTTGCCTTAGTCTCCATGCTATATAATGGAATTTTATTTCACCCGACCACCCGTGCTTCTAGTCATGTCCGATTTCGGGGTGCCTAGAGGGGCTGGGTGTCATAGTTGGTATCAGAGTTAAGGTTTCAGTAATCCTAAGAATATTTTAAAAATATAAAGGTTTTCGAATAATTTTTAAAGGGTATTCCAAATAATACTTATAAAAGTATATGTATATATTTTGGAAAGAAAAGAAATTTTAGAAATAGGTCCCTCATATCTCTTCCTCCCTATCTATTGAACTATTTTTGGAGTACCTAATCCTATCTTTTAAAAATCCACAGATAGAAATGTCTGAACCGCAAGATATCCCCGAATTTCCCAGCCTTAATATGCCTACTTGGTTCAGACGTAATTTGCAGGCTACGGCACGAGCATACCCACCAGCTAGGGATGCTGCTCCGGCGGAAGGGGCTCCAGCCCGTCCGCTAGGCATTCAAGATTTTCCCAAGTTATGCAAGGACTACACCAGCTTAGGAGGCAAACCGTTTCTTGGCACCGAGTCATATACTGTGGCGAGAGCATGGATCCGTAGTTGTGAGCGGATATTTGGACTTATGTGATTAGAGGACTTGGCTCGGAGGCAGTTGGCTTCATGGCAGTTGCAGGGAGAGGCACTTTGTTGGTGAGAGATTGTGGATGTTGTGGCTGATAATTTGACTTGGCCGGATTTTCATACTAGGTTCGAGAGGAAATTCTTATCGCAGGTTGAAGAGGGAGTGCAGCTAGAGAAATTTATACAGCTTAAGCAAGGGGATATGACAGTTAAGGAATATGTTAATCAATTCAATGTGCTTGCCAGATTTGGACTAGACCTGATCAATACTCCTCACAAGAAGGAGCTGAAGTTCGCTAAGGGTTTGAGTCTGCCACTGCAGAGTTTGGCGGTGAGCCACATTCCAATGGGAGCCAATTTTGAGGGATTGGTAGAGATGGATTTACTTGCTGATACTGAGAAGAAAGGAGATGTGGCATAGAAGAGAGATAGGAAGAAGCAGGGGAAAGGAAAAAGGAGAGGAGGAGGAGGGTCAGGGGAAAAAGGAAAGTTCCAAGGAAGGACTGGAAGTGAAATACTTGTGGGAAACCAGGTCATCTTGCTAAGGATTGTAGAGAGGCCGGAGAGCGACCGAGACTGAGGTGTTATCTTTGCGATCAAGTGTGGCATATGAAGAAGGACTATCCATCGAAGCCCAAGGACAGTTCACAGACACCTTCACAGCCTGCTCAGGCTTATGCTTTAAAGGCAGCTCCTTCTTCTAGTACTCGTCCGGTTGTGGACAAGAGAAAGAAGGTGATCATTGAAGATGTGTTATCTATCTCTGATTTTCCTGTTCGTACCCTATTTGATTCTGGAGCTTCGCACTCTTTTATATCTAATACTCGTGTAGAAAGTCTTGGTCTTGATGCTTGCTTAGTGACCGACCCGGTAGTAGTATCAAATCCCGTAAGAGGATTGGCCTATTTGTCCAAGTTATGTCGGGATTTGAAATTGTTTATTTTAGGGGCTGAGTTTGACGGTAGTGCCTTTGTATTGGGCTTTTCAAGGTTCGGGTTGATTCTTGGTAAGGATTGGCTATCCATGTATGGTGCTGTTCTTTATTGCGATAAAAGGGTAGTGAGGTTAGGCACTTGTAGTGGACGTACATTGGAGGTATCTTGTGATCCTAGAGGATCATTCATGTTGAGCTGCCTTTATTCTCTTGACTTATCGCTCGATAGTTTGAATTCAGTACCAATTATTTAAGACTTTCCAGATGTGTTTGAGGAGGTTGTTGGCCTTCCACCTTGAAGAGAGACCGAGTTCAAGATTTATCTTTTCCATAATGCCAAACCGGATGCTTTACTGGTGAGGCATATGGCTCCTAAGGAACGTCGTGAGTTATGCAAGTAGATTGGAGAGCTTTTGGAGAAGGGCTTCATTCGTAGGAGCATTTCTGAGTGGGGCTCACCCATCGTCTTTGCCACTTAGGCGAATGGTTCTCTCAGACTTGGCGTGGATTATAGGGAGCTTAATAAGCTAACGAAGAAGAACCGTTATCCTCTTCCCCATATAGACGATCTTTTCGACCAGCTAGTAGGAGCCAAGGTATTTTCGCAGCTAGATTCGGCCACGGGATTTCATCAGTTGCGTATGGCGAAGGATAACATCGAGAAGACTGTGTTTAGGACTCCAGATGGGTTATTTGAGTGGTTAGTCATGCCATTTGGGCTAACCATTGCTCTGGCATATTTTGTGGACCTGATGAGTTGAGTATTTCGCGAATCATTGAACAAGTTTGTGGTGGTGTTCGTCGACGACATTTTAGTTTATTCGCGAAGCAAGGAGGAGCACATTGTTCACTTAGAAGAAGTGCTTAGGACCCTGCGAGCACATAAGTTGAAGGAGAAGTTCTCCAAGTGCCACTTTTGGAGGGATGAGGTTCGCTTTTTGGGACACATCGATTCGGAGGATGGACTTGCAGTAGATCTGGCGAAAGTGGCAGCAGTACAAGATTGGTAGACCCCTAAGAATGCCTTGGACATAAGGAGTTTCCTTGGTCATGTGGGCTATTATAGGAAGTTCATTATGGACTTCACTAGGATATCAGCTCCACTTACCCACCTTACCAAGAAGAACTCAGCTTCTTGTACTCGGTGTTAAAACCCGAAGAGGAAACTCGTACTATTCGTGGAATTTAAAAGGTGATTTCACCATTATTCCACCCATAGTATTTGTTGAATACGGGAATTGATATTGAGTAGAATTAGATGATTTCCATAGATTCTACTCACTTAATATTTACTGGTTTTGGGATTAACATCCTAGATAACATGCTTTTAACTCAATCAAAATTTTGACTTTTGAATTAAGAAATCATTGTTAAGATTTATATGAAATGATTTGGAAATACTTTCCTAAGTGAAAAATGAAATGATTTTGAATTATTCCTAGTTTAAAAAAAGGGTTTAAGTAATCAAAGGATTTGATAAGAAAGGTTTAATGATTCTGTATATACCAGAATGAATGTTTTAGAAATATATCTCCAAATTAGATTTTGATAAAAAGAACTTAATCAATTAAAGAATGATACCCTATTCACAGAACATCTTTTTATCGATTATTGGTTCGAATGAACCGGGGTCGAATTTGGGTAATTCCTATCCAAAGGCCACTTCGAACCAATTTACGTATTCGAAGTGAAGACATGGTTATGATTTGGAAGATGGAATGTAGGGCTGCTTGTCACTGACCCTCAAGGGAAATTTCCCATATCATATTTTGTGATAGTAGTTCTTCATTTAAGATCTTCGATGCAAGGACATCTCGCTACTAATCCTAGGGGTAACTCCCGACAGGATGTGGTAGGAGAGTACCTTCGATATGTCCTGTTCCTGGACAACTTGTATGGATGAATGTCTGACATTGTATTTCTAATTACATTGATTGATCTCTATGAACGTATCATCTATTTGGTGGCAGAGAAGGCAACTTCTTTTGGCTTAACACCCTTTCCTGAGACGTATGAGCTCAAGAGTAATACATTTGTAGAAATCGATTGTGTGATCATAGAATGGCAGTGTGGCATTCAAAGTGGAATGTGCTTTGTGATAGGTAAAACGTTACCTCAGGCCTCATCAACTGGAAATGGCAAAAATAGGGTAGATGCGACAGGGCTAAGTGGGTCGCTCCCATTAGGAGATGGTCATCATCTTTCTAGATAACCCTCTATATATCGGGTATGTTGTGTATGCTATGAGATGTCTCGGATAAGTCGGTAACGACTGGGGTGATGTCATATTCGGTATTATCTAGCGAAGGGTAGGTCGGTTTTGTGTTGATATAGGAGTTCAGTATCTGGACCCTAGGTACATCCCTCTAGAGGTGTACTATACGGAAGGTAGTACCTTACCTTCTCATTTATATGGAATCCATTCTCCGAACAAGCCTTGTAAGAGTTTTGTTTGTAAAGCCTAACATATCCGGAATTTAATAATGGTAATAATTTTGGCTAAGATTCATAAGTTTACCTACAAATGTTTTCAAAGATATATCATTAAAAATAATATCAACTATTTTGATGTAGAATGATTTGGTTACCATAAGGGAAAAACCCAATCTGTGTTTTTGTGCTGCGTGGTCTTATGAGATACCTTTTTGGTTTTCGAAACGCATATTTTGATTTCTCACACCAGTCCTATGACTGACACGAAGTTAATTTTCCTTTTCCTTAAACTCTAGGTGCCATAAATTTCAACGGGCAGCCTAGTAGTCAAGTTTAGTTTAGAAGAAGTTGGATGGAGCTCGGAGCATGGAGTTAGAATATTCTTCTGAAGATTGTTATCCATTTCCACCACACTCATGTACTATTGTTGTAACGACCCGTAAGTTTTAACGACTTTTAATAACATAATTAATTAAATTTTTCATGAAAAATACATAATCAAATTTTGAAATGAAAATTTGATATTTGGTATGCGTCTATTTAAACATAGCAAATGGCAGATTTTCATTGGAAAATATGAAAATTAGTTCTGTCGTGTAATTTTCAGTTTCAATTTAAATCAGGTAATTTGATGAAACTAAAATGATTTGGAAATCTGAATATTTTTATATAAGAAAAATGTAAATCATTTTCTATACGTCGTAATTCGTTTCACCAAATTTGGACTGCTAAAGCCCCGTTTATCTTATTTTCGGCGTTTTAGCAGCATTTCAGTAGTGAAAAATCGAGTTTTGATAGCTTGGTTGTATTGCTGATATCTGTGTACCATTCTATTCATCTCGTCATGCTAATCTCTACAGTATATTCATTTGTGTATTTCGGTGTCCGGTACACGGCGAAATCGGCGAAACGGTTAGCCGTATCGGTACCCATTTTGAGTCTCTAGAGTATTTTGTGACCTTTCGTTTGTCCATGTGAGAAAACAAATAACCACTATCTTTATTATTCCCTGAATTCAGCTATTGACTTTTGTCATTCCCACTGGTTCCAATATTTATTTACTGGTTCGTTTGCTATGCCTTTCTCTTTCGTCTGCCATACTAAAAAAAATAATGAGAAAATATATATTATAAGTTCTTCTTTCGTATATTTGTTTCAGAGAGAAAGCATGCTCGTCCTTTTCTTTGTCCAACGTCAACCGAGAGCACACAATACCCCCACCATCCACACATGTGCTCCTCCGCCTTATCTTCCCCACTACCTGAAACTCATACCACCACCCTCGCCGAACACCATAGCATCTCGACCGTATCAGCTCCCTCTGCCAATCTCCGCTCTATACAGCCTTGCCGCACCCTATAACCGCAAGCTCCGCTCCTCCTCCAACTTTCCCAGCCTGCCTGTACACCGAGTACACTGCTCCGACCCCGCGTCCCCTCCACATCACCACCCAAACACACAGCTACAGCCCTCGCCCCATATCTACACCACAATCCGACCCACTAGCAGCCGTTCCTTATCCCTCCACCACTGACCCGCGCTGAACCCCTGCTAGAGCCTCGCCATGCCTCACCTCTATCGAGCAGACCTAGCTGCAACCAAGCGCAGGCAGCCTCACTTAAATATATATATATATATAAGAGAAATGTATATATATATGTTTACTCTTATTTGTGTTAACCTGCTGCTTCGACCTTGCCAAATTCATCACCTCTCTCTGCCAACCCATGCTCCACTTGCTCGACCAATTCGCCGACAGACTCTCTACCCTCGCATCTTTCCTCACTTGTTTTGTCCTCTATTATAAAAAGAAAAGGCGGTGTGTATATATATATATGTATATATATGTGTTTCCATCTAACTCTTCTTCTTGTTTGAAAAAAAGGAGAACAAATATATATATGTGGAAACATATATATGTTGTATATGCATATTGGCAGGAAAGGTTATATGTTGCTTATATATATATATATATTCCTTCAGTATATATATTGGTTTCCTTCCATCTAAGCTTATATATAAGTTACTTATATATATTTTAAATTTTTCTGAATCCTGTCGTTTAAATTTGTTTTGTGCTTGTCGTAGCTCTTTAACATGTCATGTTTGTATCCGTGTGCGTATCTGTGTCCGTTGCTTCTCATTTTCCGTTGTTCTCTAGCCTCGAAAGGTGAGCGATCACTCACGATTAACATTCTTATGTTTAGTAAATTTATATTCACGTGGAATGACAATTTAAATATGTTTTTAAATTTGAATTGTTGGTTATTTAATTTGTTGAATACGATAGGTTAATATTTAAAAAGAATTAATTTATGTTAATTTACATATGAAACCGTAACCAATTAGTATATATTAAATTTAAATTGTTAATGATTATATATGCTTGTAATTGATATGTCATGCTATTATTTTATTGTTCTCACTATGCAAGTTCCATGTTAATTTAGAAATCCCTATGGGTTGAAATGATACATACCCGAATGATATTATAGATTAGGGAAAATTATTATGGGTTGAAATTATAAACCCAAGCGATTTTATTGATTTTGAAATTAAGGGGTTGTGGGTTGAAATGATATATACCCGTAAATATTAAAATTATTGCGGATTGAAATGATAATATCTATATCACTGGACCATAGGATAGAAAATTATATACGGACACCGATGGTCTATTTTTAAATGATTTCTAGAATTTTGAAAAGAAAAAATATGTGGTTTAATAAATATTGATTCTAAAATATTGATTTTTAAATATAATATATGGATATTTTAATTTTGAATATATGTGAAAATTTATATTTTTAAAATTATATTTTTGGAAATTTTAAATTTATAAGTTAAGTTTTGAAAAATATAAATTTTTAGATTTTACTTATAATTTTATTTTATTTTAAATATATAAATAAGATTTTATACAATACATTTAGTAAAATAAGATTTAATTTAATAATAATTAATATAATAAGAATTTAATTTAACTAATTTATAATATGTTTTAAATATTTATTTACAATTTATATAAATATTTTAAAAAATAGATTTTGTATTAACTTAAGTAAATAAAGATTGGAAGGATAAGTTAAAGTGGACTTGAAATTTTATTTGCTTAGGAATTGTATTTAAGTAAAAATTTGACTTGAAACTTATTGATTTTGAGATTTTGAAAGGTATGATATTATAACTTGATTTAATTAAAGGTGATTATATGAATATTTCAAATTCAAATAAAATTGTAATTGAATATTTAATTTTGATTTAAATTTGTAATTTGAGATTTTGAATATTTATAAAAGGGTGATTAAGTGAATAATTTCAAATTAAATATAATTGAAGTTAGATATTTAATTCGGATTTATAATTTGATTTTTTATTTAAATGTTATTAAAAATGATTAAGGGAATATTTCCAAATTTAAATAAAATTAAAAGTTGAATTTTGAAATATAAATCAAATTGATCAAATTGAGTTATTGTGTAATGCCTCACCCCGAGACCCAAATTAACAAAGAGAATTAATTAGTAATTATGTCTGCTAATGCGGAGAATAGGGCTGGTTAGGAGCGACCATCTATAGCCTTATCTTAAATATATATTGAATACGTCGACAAATGCTATATATTTTTTTCCTAACTCAAGTGGATCGACATATCCAATAAATACTTAATACAACACTATAAGTGGCTAACGGATCTATCAGAACAAAATACAATAACCAAATGAACATCACATCACAAAACAACAACAGATATACATACACACATATACAATGATACATCTCAATAAAATACAAATGATACACTAAAGTGTGATGCAGCCCAGAATGGTGAAAACGGTGAAGTATTAGGTCGCGAATGACCTAACCACTCCTTGAGTCGTTTACGACCTAACGAAGATGGTTTGCGAGATAACAAGCAACGTATTTTAGGTCGGACACGACCTAGTGGGGATTTCCGACCTAGTGAAGGTCGCTCACGAGTTAATGGGCTAAGCATGAAGACCCACACACGAGTTAACCCGATAAGTCGCTCAAACGAGCTACGACCTAGTGGAGATTTGCGAGTTAAGGAGTTTCGACCTAAGTTAGGTCGCGGGATTAAAATACGTCCTATGTTAGGTCGCGTGAAGAAATCCCAATGGCCAATGGTCTTAAGTCGCATGCAGAAGGTTTATCCTTAGGTCGCTCTACGACCTACGACCAAGTTAGGTCGCGTGAAAACACTGGGTCGCGAACTGTGTTAAGTCGATGAAGAAGTTAGGTCGCTAACGACCTATTACCGCATGTTAACCACATATGTTTCCTTCATTAGGTCGCTGCCGCTTGGATCGTTGATGGTTGAGTCGTATGTCATGTCTGTGTTGTAATGTGTTGTAACTGTTTTGTTTTAGGTCGTTTATTTTTAAGTCGTCTACTTTTAGGTCGTGATGTTTTAGGTCATGGACTACCTATGAGTTGTACAGTTTTCTGTGGCGTGTGTTGTAACTTCTATAAATAGGCCGGTGGTGCCATTTGTAATAGTTTAGTTGATTTGAATGAAAACTTTTGTTTTGTTAGCTTTGTGCTTTCAATTAAATTGGTAGTTGAGTGTAATCTCCTATCTCCTCTTTGGGCATTCGAGTGCGCTCGGATCAACGATCGTAGAAGCCAATTCACGGTATCAAGTGCGCTTGATCAACGTCTGAAGAATTGCAGATCTTCTTTCACGGTATCGTGCGCGATCAACGTGACGAAGATAGCTAGAATTCGGTATCTTCGGATCAACGAATTTGGGCCATTCAGTATTCTTCATTCCATCGATTGCTACTTTCACAGAATCATCATTTCGTCATTCCGCTGCTGCATCATTTGGTATCAGAGCTTGTTTTAGCCAATCATAGCTAAATCGAGTCTTGGAGTCGAGAATTTGAAGTTTGAAGTGTTGTTTTGTACGATCTTGAGCTAGGCCATGATCAAGTTGAAGTGTTCATCTTTGTTTGACGTATTGGAGATCTAATTTGCATTTTTGAAGAGTTTGGTGTTCATCGTGTTCATCATTAAATTGCAACAACTTGGGAGTTTTCGATCCATAGCATTTTGGATCTAAGTTCGAATTGTGTTTGAATTTTGAAGTGTTGAAGAGCTTCGACCGAGCTAAGCTATTGAAGCCGTGTATCATTTTGATTCGTTAGAGCCGAGAATTTGAAGTTGAAGTTCATACATCATTTGGTATCATTTTGAACGATCAAAGCCGAGAATTGAAGTATTTGTGACATTTCAAATCATGCCGCCGAGAAGAGCTAATCGCCATCAGAACGTAGAAACTTTGTATAGAAGAGAAGAAGTGAAAAGACCCTCCTATTTCTACTCTAATTCCATAAGGATTTTTTTTTAAGGTAAAGAGGATATATATATATATAGATAGATATATCATCCATTGCAATTATCATTCTTAGGGTCAATATCTTTCTCTAATAAACCAAATATATCCAGGATCACAATAATCAACCAATATAAATATATCAGTACATTCACAAAGATAAGCACATACATGTGAGGATGTATATGCCTCTCTTGTTTGAATCAGAGTTCTGGAAAACAAGAGGATATTGGATTGCTGGTTTTTTTTTTTGACCAAACAATCCACTGGAAACATATACTTTAGTTTGTTTATCCTAACTAAGAAGTGATCAAGTAATAATCAGTGGAAAGCAAGCTTTTAATATAGATGTTTGTGTTAAAATCTGAATAGTGTCAAAATCAAGCTAAAAGGAAGTGGATCCTAAGAGAACACAAGCAACATCTAGGCGTAATGGAAACGCGCCTAACTTATACACGAGAAGTCACGAGTTCGAGTACTATGCTGGTTGGTTCAAACACAATTTTTGTTGTTTTTTTTCCATTTTTCTCCTGTACAGTTTGGAACCTGTTATCTACCTATATCTGCACATATATACTTTATTTTTGCCTATATTCTATCATACAAAACAATAATTCTTGCTTTATTATTTTTTTTGAAACCCATTCCTACAACCTGGAAGGCTTCATGATTGATATAAATTAAGGGTCTGTTGCTTGGGTTTTGTAAATGATAGAAGTGTTTATCATTATCCAGGTTTGAATTTCTTCTCACAAAATCTGTCTGGAATTAAGAATGCATTTGGTTAGAATCTGAGTGAAATTCAGATTCTTATCACAAATACAAAGGAAAAGATGTGGTAATATTTGCACTAAACATGTTTATGTGCATATATATCTGCAACTATTTGGATCTGGCTTACAATTCCCTTATTACAAATCCTTTCTTTTAAAAATAGGACATGAGACATTTGTATGAAACAAGTTTAATTTATGGGAACCTTGCAGCCATATAAAACATTCAACCTATGCCTATTTTCTTTTGTATACATATGCCATGGTAGAAAATAAGACCATTTAATTTTTCTGAGAATCAACTATCCAGATTTTCCAAAACTTAAATCCTTTCCAAAGACTCAAGATTGACTAATACATTTATAAAATGTAATCATTAGATTTTAACATGGTGTTCTTGCTAAATCCACTTACAAGATTTGATTAAATTAAACATAATAGATATTTAACTTGGTTCATAGATTCCAGATACAAGCCAATCTCTTAATAAAATACCTAACAAAATATCCATCCAATATTCAACACTTAATACAAGTAGCAATTTAAATTGTCAATACATGCAGATTTCAACATTTAGGCTCTTATCTAAATAAGTTTAGCATGCTATATCTTCTTCTCAAAGCTTTGCTCCTACTCCTACTTAGTTGCTGCAATCCCTGAAAAAGCATTTGAAACTGCCTCATTTTAAATGAGACACCCCAGATGCCATTAGCACACTAGGGTCAGACACATGTCTGGTATGAGAAAGCTCACAAAATAATTAGTTAATTAGGTTAAAGTCAAGTTAAGTACATATACAGAAAGTTCGGCCCTTTGGAATCAGGCAAATACTTGTGTGCATGCTCTGTGTCATTGTGCATGTGCACACTTTAATTTTCTTTCCAGAGACTACATATATAAATATGGCACATACATTCAAGCATACAATTCAATCATAGTCAAACAATCATTCATACCAAACAGGAAAATAACTAATATGAGTTAAATCATTTATTCAATTCTCATATTTCAAATCTGGGAAAAACTCTAGTTTTCTCATCATCTCCAGTATTACTCCCTTGGTATATTTATCTATCCTTGGTCTCATCTGCAATATTTATGAATCAATGGACACACTGTAATGAACTAATTCACTCCATTACACAAAGATCTCAGGACTTAAACAAGCCATGTGTCAACTTGTGTTACTCAAGCACACAAGTCATTCCTGCAGTGTTCTTGACCCCAATTTCCTAATCAGGTTTAAGTTAATAATAACTCTTTTGATTTTTCATGACAAAACCATTCAGTGATTCATTTCATTAGCTAAAACATCCATAACATGGCATCTCATATTATTCATGACCATACAGAGGCAAACAGGCAAACAACCATTGGTGATTATAAAATAAGGTTCTGTATATATATATATATATATTCATCCTGGTATTTAAAAGGAGTTTAGGCAACTAACATTGGCTTATGGTTTCTGGGAGAGTTTTTCTTTTGCAAACATTTGTGCTTGAGTTAAACTCAGGATGACCTGGTTTCACTGAATCACAAAATTTTGTTTGTTATGCATTTTATTGAATCAGGAGCATCAGCACATAGGCAACCCTATTGCACCCCTAATTCCTTTCTATTTCAAGCCTCAGCACTTATACATGAGTATATTGCAGCTCAACATTATTTACATCTTTCTGGGTTGAGCCAAAACCAATACTACTTGCCTATTCTCAACATTTTATTTTCTGGGTATTTGTTTATATCCCTAAATATTAACATATCAGAGATCTGAGTGTATAAAACAGATATGTATACTAACAACACATAAAACTTTGTTATAATAAAACAATTGATCAACCAAAGAAAATCAAAACATTTTCAGATTTAAATTCACAGATAAGCATTCATATATGAAAATACTCTTTTAAGAAAAATATTTTTAACTGGCTGCCTACATTAGGACTTATTGCCTTAGATTTTTGAGTGAGTTTTCTCACCTAGCTTTCTTCTTTGTTTCCTTAATTAATTGATGAGCTTCTGCCCTTAGCCTCAAGCTCTCTTCCTTCCCTTGTCTTATGATTTCTATGGTGTTGTTTGTTTTTTTTTTCCAAAATTCTTTTCTGAGGAGGAGAGGAGGCTGCTGCATATACATGTATATATATACAGGGTCTCTCTCTTAGGGTTTTGGGTATTGGCTAAGTCCATTTTTGCCCACCAGAAAAATCATGTTATCTGCATTTTAAACCCAACGTTTTACCCTTCCCGGCTTAATTTGGGTGAAGAGAAAAGTGGTTACACATTTTTTTCAGAAATTTGCTTTTCAGAAAATACTTTTCCCCTTGTCTACAATCATGCTAAAAATGTGACTTGGTTTTGTTATTTATTAAATACTCTTTTCTAATTCTGCCTATACCAAGCACTTCTCTGTTTTATCTTATTTTATTTTATTTCTATTTTTAGCTTTCATGCAAATGGTATGTACTTCCTTCATTTATTTATAAGAGGATTATTCCTTTTTATATCTTCATTCTTTTTATTTCTGCTTATATTAAAATATGTCTGTATATTTTATTTCACTAGTTTAAACTCTAGTATTTTATTAACACATATATATTTATATAAGTCTTACTGAAATAATTAGTACACCCACCTATATATTCATACATCATTTTATACTGACACACACATGCACATATACACTCAAAAATATTCAGTAGCATTCATATATACATTTACTCATGCATACTACTTTTAAGAATTTAATCTACATATATATATATATATATATATATATATATATATTTCCATACACATCAATATGTATGTATTCTTGGAGTTCAGGGTTTTAGCTTATATTCATGTGCATTTCCTGTGCACACATGTACACACACTGATACACTATCAAGCTATATCAATTCCTCCTTCAAAATTTATTTAAAAATTATTTTAAATTTATTTATATTTTCCAGAATAAATTCCTATAATCTTGGGTCATTACATACACCCCTCCTTTTAGAAATTGTGTCCCACAATTTTCCTAAGCTTAAAATAAATTTTAAACTTAATTCAGAGAACAAGTATATTCTCTACCAAATAGATTCTTAGTTCTATACTAACTAAAAATATATTCATCCAAAATAAAGAAAACAATCAAAAATCAGAATTACCTTAATCTGAAAATAGCTTAGGATAATTCATCCTAACTTTGTCTTCTAATTCCCATGTGCAATCACTAGGATCAAGACTCCACTGTACCTTCACAAGTTTCAGAGATTTATTCCTCAACTTCTTCACATCTTTTGCCAAAATTCCCACTGGATCCTTTTCATAAATCAAATTAGGATTTATCTGCACTTGGGTTGGGGTTTCAAGAATTTCTGCCTTGTCATGGACCCATCTTCTCAATTGTGATACATGAAAAACATCATGTATACCTTGCATGTTTTCTGGTAATTCCAACTTATATGCCAAGGGACCAATTCTCTCCAGAATTTTGTATGGTCCAATATATCTTGGGGTTAATTTGCCTTGTTTTCCAAACCTCAGCACATTTTTCATGGGTGAGATTTTGATGAAAACAAAATTTCCCACCTCATATTCTACCTGCCTCCTTCTCATGTCTGCAAATTTCTTTTGCCTATCTTGAGCTGCTGTCATTCTTCTTCTTACCAACTCAATTTTCTCCTTGGTTTCTTGTATGTATTCAGGTCCTAAAATAGACCTTTCTCCTGCTTCTACCCAGCAAACAGGTGACAAACAGGGTTTACCATATAAGGCTTCAAATGGAGCCATTCCTATGGTGCTTTGGTAGCTGTTGTTGTATGTAAATTCAACTAGATGAAGATAATCTTCCCAGTTGCCCCCAAAATCCAGTATACATGCCCTCAACATGTCCTCCAAAACTTTGTTTACCACCTCAGTCTGCCCATCTGATTGAGGATGGTAGGCAGTACTTAAACATAGTTCACTTCCCATTGCTTCTTGAAAGCTTCTCCAGAATTTTGAAGTGAAGATGGTATCCCTATCACTCACAATTGTTTTGGGAATGCCATGTAACTTTACCACTTCTTTTATAAAAATTTGAGCTAGTTTTGGTGCTGTTCTTTCTGACTTGACTGGGATGAAGTGTGCTACCTTGGTTAGCCTATCAACTATCACCCATATACTTGTATTACCTCTCTTAGATCTAGGCAGTCCATCTATGAAGTCCATAGATATGTCTTCCCACTTCCACTGTGGTACACTAAGAGGTTGCATCAACCCTGATGGTCTTTGAGTTTCAGCCTTGACTTGTTGGCAAGTCATACATTTGGCAATGTACTTAGCTATATCAGATTTCATCCCCTTCCACCAGAAGTCTCTTTTCAAATTTTGATACATTTTTGTGTTACCTGGGTGTATAGAGTATTTACTTCTGTGATATTCATTCAATATCTCCTTCTTCAATTCTATGTCCTCTGGTACACACATCCTATTCTGGTATCTCATATAACCATCTTTATCAATGTGGTGATTCATTACTTCCTCCCCTCTTGAGAGGAGCATTCTCTTCTCTAATAAGTGAGCATCTTGTTCTTGCATTTTTCCTACCTTCAGAATTAAATCTGGTTGAAGTGTCATTAAGCTTAACTTCCCTTTATCTTCTTGTGCACCATGCATCTGCTCATTAATGTGCACACAACCATTCTCCCCAATCTCTAACTCAGTTAGCAAAAATAAGTTTTTAAATTCTTCTATCATCATCATAGCCAATTTAGCATGTTGTCTACTTAGAGCATCTGCAACTTTGTTTGCTTTACCTGGTGTATAAAGTATGTCAAAGTCATAGGCAGCTAAGAACTCCACCCATCTATGTTGCCTCATGTTCAAATCTTTTTGTGAAAACAAATATTTTAGAGACTTGTGGTCAGTGTAAAGTTCAAACTTAGTGCCTAACAAATAATGTCTCCAAAGTTTTAAAGCATATATCACAGCTGCTAATTCGAGATCATGTGTGGCATACCTTACTTCATGGGGTTTAAGTTGTCTGGATGCATATGCAATGACTTGGCCTTGTTGCATCAACACTGCACCCAAGCCAAATCCACTAGCATCAGTGTATACCACTAATTCTTCATTTCCATGTGGTACCTTTAGAATTGGAGCATTCACCAATGCCTCCTTCAACTGTTCAAAAGACTTTTCAGATTTTTCTGACCAAACAAAAGCTTGGTTCTTCCTGGTTAGGTTAGTGAGTGGTGTAGAAATTTTTGAAAAATCTTTTATAAACCTCCTATAATACCCTGCCATCCCCATAAATGACCTCACTTCACTCACAGTGCTTGGCCTCTTCCATGCTTGAATAGCCACTACTTTATTGGGGTTCACAGAAATTCCTTTGGCAGATATAACATGGCCAAGAAAATGTACTTCCTCCTTCCAAAACACACATTTTGAAAATTTTGCCTTTAAATCTTTTTCCCTTAATCTAGACAAAACCAGGTGCAAATGATGCTTATGTTCTTCCACTGTCTTGGAATAAATCAAAATGTCATCTATAAAAATAAGCACAAACTTGTCTAAACAATCTCTAAAGGTTCTGTTCATTAAATCTACAAAGTAAGATGGTGCATTGGTCAAGCCAAATGGCATAACCAAAAATTCATACAACCCATACCTAGTGTTAAAGGCAGTGTACTTGATGCTTGATTCTTCCACCTTCATTTGATGAAAACCAGATGCTAAGTCTAGTCTAGAAAATACTTTTGCCCCTGCTAATTGATCAAAAAGATCATCTATTCTTGGCAATGGGTATTTATTTTTAATAGTTACTTTGTTTAATTCTCTATAATCTATGCAGAGTCTTAAGGAGCCATCTTGCTTCTTAACAAATACCACTGGTGCTCCCCAGCAAGAATTACTTGGTCTTATAAAACCCTTTTCTTCCAATTCTTCTAACTGTTTCTTTAATTCTTTTAGTTCATTTGGCCCCATTCTAGTTGGCTTTTTAATCACTGGGCTTGCTCCTGGAACTAGATTGATCTGGAATTCTACTGGTCTATGGTGTGGAATACCCTTGACCTCACCAAACACATCCAAATATTCATTGACTATGGGAATTTCTTCAATGGTTAGTTCACTGAAATCTTTTTCTGAGTCAACTAAATAATATAGTTTTCCTTCCTTAGCTACCTCACATAAAACTGTGATTCTCTGGCCTCTAGAATTTTGCAATGATATGGTGGATGAGTCTAAATTAATTATGGCTTTAAATTGCCTTAACCAGTCTACCCCCAATATAACACCTATATTTGGGTAATTCAAAACATATAAATTGGAAATAAAAATATTTCCTCCTATGTTTAATTCCACATCCACACAAATCATGTTTAAAACACTAGAACTCCCCAATGGACTGTGTATATGCAATGGGGTTTCAACCAATATGCAATTCAGTTTTAGCATTCTAACCAGTTCATAAGAAATTAAAGAGTGAGTTGCCCCAGTATCATATACTACTGTTATGGGTATGGTATAAATAAGTAATGTACCTTCCACTTGGCTATGGTTTACAGTGTTACTCTCCACTGTGGCTTTGCCTTTTCCTTCCAAATTTGCCAATTTGCCTTGCTGTTTATACTCAGGACAATTCCTCTTCATATGCCCCTCTTTCCCACATAGATAGCATTTGAAAGCTCCTCCTTTCAATTCTGGACATCTTGGTTTGATATTCCCTTCCTTTCCACACTGATGGCACACAATTTTCTTCTTGTCTTCCTTAGCTTTGACATCTCCAGTGCTTTTGTTACTAGCCTCTTCTTTCTTCTTATCATAAGGGTGATACCTCCCCTTACCTTTCTTGATATTATTGCTCTTAAAATTTCTGAACTTCTCCCTTTCCTTGTCATGCTGCTCCAACCTCAAAGCTAAGTCTATCACATGATCAAAAGTCTTGTCTGCATAGGGTAACATGGCTCTGCTAAGTCCTGGGTTCAGCCCTTTTATGTACCTATCATTTTTGGATGCTTCATCTGCCACTAGCATTGCTCCATAATTGGATAGCCCTTCAAACTTTTGAGTGTATTCTGTGACAGTCATGGTTCCTTGTCTAAGTCTAATGAATTCTTCTAGCAAGGTAGTCTTTGCTGATGCTGGTACAAACCTTGCTTCCAACATCTCCTTGAATTGATTCCAAGTGATTTCATTCTCATTCCTTCCTGCAATGATTACCTCCCACCAGCCTAAAGCTACTCCTTTTAGCTGTCTTGAAGCCACTTGCCTCTTTCTTTGATCATCAAGTTGCATGTCATTGAAAATTCTTTCCAATGTTCTCAACCATGTTTGAATTTCCATGATACTCTCTGTCCCTTCAAAGCTTTTGCCTCCTAAATGAGTATATGTCTTAAGTAATTTTGAGAGTTCTTCATAGGGATTTTCTTGCCTTTGTCCTGCCCCATCCCTAAATGCTCTCACTAAGTCTTGCAAATTGACCATTGGTGGTGCATGGGAAGATCCTGCTCCCTGATTTGGTGGTCTCCCTACCATAGTTTGCTAATAATAATTTACATAGCTGGTTAGTTTGATTGGTAATTTGGTTGTTTCAGTGGTTTTTTTTTTACACTGAACACATTGTTATATATATATATATATATATTTAGTTCCTTTTAATTCTATTTCTATCTAAGAACTTGATCCTTACTTCTACTATGTTAAATAACATAGCTCTGATACCAACTGAAAAGACCCTCCTATTTCTACTCTAATTCCATAAGGATTTTTTTTTAAGGTAAAGAGGATATATATATATATATATAGATAGATATATCATCCATTGCAATTATCATTCTTAGGGTCAATATCTTTCTCCAATAAACCAAATATATCCAGGATCACAATAATCAACCAATATAAATATATCAGTACATTCACAAAGATAAGCACATACATGTGAGGATGTATATGCCTCTCTTGTTTGAATCAGAGTTCTGGAAAACAAGAGGATATTGGATTGCTGGTTTTTTTTTTTGACCAAACAATCCACTGGAAACATATACTTTAGTTTGTTTATCCTAACTAAGAAGTGATCAAGTAATAATCAGTGGAAAGCAAGCTTTTAATATAGATGTTTGTGTTAAAATCTGAATAGTGTCAAAATCAAGCTAAAAGGAAGTGGATCCTAAGAGAACACAAGCAACATCTAGGCGTAATGGAAACGCGCCTAACTTATACACGAGAAGTCACGAGTTCGAGTACTATGCTGGTTGGTTCAAACACAATTTTTGTTTTTTTTTCCATTTTTCTCCTGTACAGTTTGGAACCTGTTATCTACCTATATCTGCACATATATACTTTATTTTTGCCTATATTCTATCATACAAAACAATAATTCTTGCTTTATTATTTTTTTTGAAACCCATTCCTACAACCTGGAAGGCTTCATGATTGATATAAATTAAGGGTCTGTTGCTTGGGTTTTGTAAATGATAGAAGTGTTTATCATTATCCAGGTTTGAATTTCTTCTCACAAAATCTGTCTGGAATTAAGAATGCATTTGGTTAGAATCTGAGTGAAATTCAGATTCTTATCACAAATACAAAGGAAAAGATGTGGTAATATTTGCACTAAACATGTTTATGTGCATATATATCTGCAACTATTTGGATCTGGCTTACAATTCCCTTATTACAAATCCTTTCTTTTAAAAATAGGACATGAGACATTTGTATGAAACAAGTTTAATTTATGGGAACCTTGCAGCCATATAAAACATTCAACCTATGCCTATTTTCTTTTGTATACATATGCCATGGTAGAAAATAAGACCATTTAATTTTTCTGAGAATCAACTATCCAGATTTTCCAAAACTTAAATCCTTTCCAAAGACTCAAGATTGACTAATACATTTATAAAATGTAATCATTAGATTTTAACATGGTGTTCTTGCTAAATCCACTTACAAGATTTGATTAAATTAAACATAACAGATATTTAACTTGGTTCATAGATTCCAGATACAAGCCAATCTCTTAATAAAATACCTAACAAAATATCCATCCAATATTCAACACTTAATACAAGTAGCAATTTAAATTGTCAATACATGCAGATTTCAACATTTAGGCTCTTATCTAACTAAGTTTAGCATGCTATATCTTCTTCTCAAAGCTTTGCTCCTACTCCTACTTAGTTGCTGCAATCCCTGAAAAAGCATTTGAAACTGCCTCATTTTAAATGAGACACCCCAGATGCCATTAGCACACTAGGGTCAGACACATGTCTGGTATGAGAAAGCTCACAAAATAATTAGTTAATTAGGTTAAAGTCAAGTTAAGTACATATACAGAAAGTTCGGCCCTTTGGAATCAGGCAAATACTTGTGTGCATGCTCTGTGTCATTATGCATGTGCACACTTTAATTTTCTTTCCAGAGACTACATATATAAATATGGCACATACATTCAAGCATACAATTCAATCATAGTCAAACAATCATTCATACCAAACAGGAAAATAACTAATATGAGTTAAATCATTTATTCAATTCTCATATTTCAAATCTGGGAAAAACTCTAGTTTTCTCATCATCTCCAGTATTACTCCCTTGGTATATTTATCTATCCTTGGTCTCATCTGCAATATTTATGAATCAATGGACACACTGTAATGAACTAATTCACTCCATTACACAAAGATCTCAGGACTTAAACAAGCCATGTGTCAACTTGTGTTACTCAAGCACACAAGTCATTCCTGCAGTGTTCTTGACCCCAATTTCCTAATCAGGTTTAAGTTAATAATAACTCTTTTGATTTTTCATGACAAAACCATTCAGTGATTCATTTCATTAGCTAAAACATCCATAACATGGCATCTCATATTATTCATGACCATACAGAGGCAAACAGGCAAACAACCATTGGTGATTATAAAATAAGGTTCTGTATATATATATATATATATATATTCATCCTGGTATTTAAAAGGAGTTTAGGCAACTAACATTGGCTTATGGTTTCTGGGAGAGTTTTTCTTTTGCAAACATTTGTGCTTGAGTTAAACTCAGGATGACCTGGTTTCACTGAATCACAAAATTTTGTTTGCTATGCATTTTATTGAATCAGGAGCATCAGCACATAGGCAACCCTATTGCACCCCTAATTCCTTTCTATTTCAAGCCTCAGCACTTATACATGAGTATATTGCAGCTCAACATTATTTACATCTTTCTGGGTTGAGCCAAAACCAATACTACTTGCCTATTCTCAACATTTTATTTTCTGGGTATTTGTTTATATCCCTAAATATTAACATATCAGAGATCTGAGTGTATAAAACAGATATGTATACTAACAACACATAAAACTTTGTTATAATAAAACAATTGATCAACCAAAGAAAATCAAAACATTTTCAGATTTAAATTCACAGATAAGCATTCATATATGAAAATACTCTTTTAAGAAAAATATTTTTAACTGGCTGCCTACATTAGGACTTATTGCCTTAGATTTTTGAGTGAGTTTTCTCACCTAGCTTTCTTCTTTGTTTCCTTAATTAATTGATGAGCTTCTGCCCTTAGCCTCAAGCTCTCTTCCTTCCCTTGTCTTATGATTTCTATGGTGTTGTTTGTTTTTTTTTTCCAAAATTCTTTTCTGAGGAGGAGAGGAGGCTGCTGCATATACATGTATATATATACAGGGTCTCTCTCTTAGGGTTTTGGGTATTGGCTAAGTCCATTTTTGCCCACCAGAAAAATCATGTTATCTGCATTTTAAACCCAAAGTTTTACCCTTCCCGGCTTAATTTGGGTGAAGAGAAAAGTGGTTACACATTTTTTTCAGAAATTTGCTTTTCAGAAAATACTTTTCCCCTTGTCTACAATCATGCTAAAAATGTGACTTGGTTTTGTTATTTATTAAATACTCTTTTCTAATTCTGCCTATACCAAGCACTTCCCTGTTTTATCTTTTTTTTTTTTCTATTTTTAGCGTTCATGCAAATGGTATGTACTTCCTTCATTTATTTATAAGAGGATTATTCCTTTTTATATCTTCATTCTTTTTATTTCTGCTTATATTAAAATATGTCTGTATATTTTATTTCACTAGTTTAAACTCTAGTATTTTATTAACACATATATATTTATATAAGTCTTACTGAAATAATTAGTACACCCACCTATATATTCATACATCATTTTATACTGACACACACATGCACATATACACTCAAAAATATTCAGTAGCATTCATATATACATTTACTCATGCATACTACTTTTAAGAATTTAATCTACATATATATATATATATATATATATATATTTCCATACACATCAATATGTATGTATTCTTGGAGTTCAGGGTTTTAGCTTATATTCATGTGCATTTCCTGTGCATACATGTACACACACTGATACACTATCAAGCTATATCAATTCCTCCTTCAAAATTTATTTAAAATTTATTTTAAATTTATTTATATTTTCCAGAATAAATTCCTAAAATCTTGGGTCATTACAAGAAGCTGATGAGATGGAGCAAAGAATTAATGAAAACTTTAGCGAAAAGCTTAATGAAGGGATTGGCCGATTAGAGAAGATGATGTTGGAAATGAATCAGAATCGGAAAAGGGTTTCACCTGAATCTAACCATGGGGGAAGTAGAGTCTCACCACATTCCAATCGAGAAAGAAGTGTTGATAATGATCATAGAAGTGTGAGTCGAGATCGTTATAGAAATGTTGATAATCAAAATCGTGATAGGAATGAGAATGATCGAGATCGGAGGAATGTAGATAGAAGGGATGTTGGTGGAAGACACGATGGTAGTAGAGATGTTGTTGGTCAGGATCGACATCGCTATACATTAGATTTCGAGGAGGAGTTTGATGGTGGTAGTGTTCATGGACAAGGACGAGGACAAGGAAGAAATCAATCGGAATATGATCACAAGTGGGAGTCTGGGATGAAGACTGAAATACCGGAATTCAAAGGTGGTATGCAAGCCGAAGAATTTCTTGATTGGTTAGCTTATGTTGAGGAAATATTTGACTTCAAGGAGGTTCCGGAGAATCGTAAAGTGAAGTTGGTTGCTACTAGGTTGAGGGGGAGAGCTATGGCATGGTGGCAGCAAACCAAACTTACTAGAGAATGAATGGGAAAATCAAAGATTTTTGCTTGGAAAAAGATGAAGAAATTGATGAAGGCTACGTTCTTGCCCTATAATTACCAATCACTAATGTATCAGAGATTACAGAACTTAAGGCAAGGAATGAAGACGGTTGCTGATTATGCTGATGAGTTCTACCAATTAATTGCTCGAAATGATATCATGGAGAGAGAGGAATAGTAGACCGCGAGGTTTGTTGGGGGACTTAGAACACAGATCCAGGATATGGTGAACATGTTCGACCCTAGATCTGTGGCAGAGGTACATCAAAAGGCGTTGGCTTGGGACAGACAAGGAAGACGTGGGGGAGGTGTGTTTCCAAGTTTTACAAGGCAGAACAAAGGAGCGGGTAGTAGTTCAAATGTTCCAAAAGCATCGAATAAGCCAGTTGTTCAGGAAGTGGTTAAACCAAGGGTCAACACTAATTTCAAATGCTATAATTGTCAAGAAGTGGGTCACAAGAGCAGCGAATGTCCAAAACCGAAGAAGAGAACTATGATTGCTGAGGCAGGGGAAGATGAGGTAGAGGCTGAATGTTCTAATTCACTGCATGATGAGGAGGAAGAGAATGTGTCGGGAGATGAAGGGTATTCATTGATGATGAAGAGGTCGTGTTTAACACCAAAACAGGAGGAGGAAACTAGCTGGTTGAGGAGTAACATCTTTCAGTCAACATGCACTATCTTGGGAAGGGTTTGCAAGTTTGTTATTGATGCAGGAAGTTGTGATAATATTATCTCTACAGAAGCCGTGAAGAAGTTATCATTGAAGACAGAGAAGCATCCGAAACCTTACAAGTTAGCTTGGTTGAGGAAAGGTGGGGAGGTGAAAGTTGGACGAAGGGCTTGTGTTAATTTTTCAATTGGGAAGAAATACAAGGATGAGATTTGGTGTGATGTTGTTGACATGGACGTATGTCATCTGTTGCTGGGGAGACTGTGGCTGTATGATAGGGCTGTGCAACATGATGGTCGTACTAACAGTTATAGTTTTATGTTTGAAGGAACTAAAATCACTTTGATTCCTAAAAAGCGAAAACAAGAAGAAAACAAGTTGGAGGAGATTGAAGAGTTGAAAACTTTGTTATCATTGAAGGAGTTTGTTAAGGAGGTAGAAGAGGAGCCTGAAGTATTCTTGTTGATTGGACGTGAGAGTCATGAAGTGGTGGAGATCCCTGAAGAAGTGAAACCAGTGCTGGGAGAGTTTGACGATGTATTTCCTGAGGAGCTACCAACGGAGTTACCGTCGTTGAGAGACATTCAACATCAAATTGATCTTGTTCCAGGTGCTGTGTTACCACATAGACCACACTATAGAATTAGTCCAAAGGAACATGAGGAGTTGAGAAGGCAAGTGGAAGAATTGCTTGAACAGGGGCGTGTGCAGGAAAGTCTAAGTCCATGTGATGTGCCAGCATTGTTAGTACCGAAGAAAGATGGGACGTGGAGGATGTGCACCGATAGTCGGGCATTGAATAAAATTACTGTAAGATATAGATTCCCTATGCCTAGACTTGATGATTTGTTGGATCAGTTGAGCGGAGCTACTATCTTTTCGAAGATTGATTTGAAAAGTGGTTATCATCAAATTCGAATCAGACCAGGGGATGAATGGAAAACAGCGTTCAAGACACGTGAGGGGTTGTACGAATGGCTGGTTATGCCGTTTGGGCTTTCGAATGCACCAAGTACATTCATGCGGGTGATGAATCAAATCTTTAGACCATTCATTGGGAAGTTTGTAGTGGTGTATTTTGATGACATACTGATATATAGTAGAAGCTCAGAAGAACACGTGCAACATCTGAGAGAAGTGTTGATGGTATTACGACAAGAACAATTTTATGCTGCAACGAAGAAATGCGTGTTCATGACGCATAGTGTTTTATTTTTGGGATATGTTATATCAGGAGGAGGTATACAGGTGGATCAGAATAAAGTTGAAGCAATCAAAAATTGGCCACAACCCAGGACGATTACAGAAGTTAGAAGCTTTCATGGTTTGGCGTCATTCTACCGAAGGTTCATTCCACACTTCAGTAGCGTGATGGCACCAGTTACTGATTGTATGAAAGGGAAGCAATTTTTATGGTCGGAGGAAGCAGGATTTGCTTTTGAAAGGATCAAGGGGCTTTTGACGACAGCACCGATTCTAGTGTTGCCGGATTTTCAGTTATTGTTTGAATTACATACAGATGCATCAAAGGTTGGGATTGGAGGGGTGTTGAGTCAGAAAGGTCGTCCTATTGCATATTTCAGTGAGAAGCTATCGGGAGCAAAGATGAGATATAGTACATATGATATGGAATTTTATGCCATCGTGCAAGCTATCAAACATTGGAGACATTATTTGTTTCATAAAGAATTTGTTTTATATACTGATCATGAGGCATTGAAGCATATGCAGGGACATGACAAGATTGCTGCTAGACATGCTTCGTGGATTGCATACTTACAACAATTTACATTTGTGGTGAAGCATAAATCGGGAATTACGAATAGAGTGGCAGATGCATTGAGCAGAAGAAATCATGTGTTGACTACAATGAAGGTTGAAGTGACTGGGTTTGATGTGTTGCCAGAATTATTTGTCGATGATCCTTATTTTGCGAAGTTTGTTGATGAAGTCAAGGAGGGAAAGACAGATGAGTTTGCTATGGTGGATGGTTTTCTTTTTAAGGGAAATCGATTATGTATACCGGAGTGCAGCTTACATATGAAGATTGTAAAGGAATTGCATGAGGAAGGACATGTGGGCAGAGATCGTACTTTACAATTGATTTCTCAATCTTATTATTGGCCTTCGATGAAGCGGGAAGTTGGAAGATTTGTGGAAAGGTGTCATACCTGTCAAATTTCCAAGGGAACAGCGACAAATGCGGGATTGTATATGCCATTACCCGTGCCGATTAAACCATGGGTTGATATTAGTATGGATTTTGTTTTGGGATTACCTAGAACTCAGAGGGGGAATGATTCGATATATGTTGTAGTGGATAGGTTTTCGAAGATGGCACATTTCATCGCTTGTAAGAAGACAGCTGATGTCATCCGTGTTGCCGAGCTATTCTTTAAAGAAGTGTATCGCTTACATGGTTTACCCGAATCCATTGTTTCTGATCGGGATACTAGATTTTTAAGTCATTTTTGGCTAAGTTTGTGGAAGATGGTGGGAACAAAGCTAAATTTCAGTAGAGCTTACTATCCGCAGTCCGATGGTCAGACTGAAGTTGTTAACAGATCTTTGGGAAATTTATTACAATGTTTGGTGAAGGATAATCTGAAGAGTTGGGATATGAAATTATGTCAAGCAGAGTTTGCTCATAATAATGCTATAAACCGTAGTACAGGATTCAGTCCATTTCAGATAGTGTATTCAAGTTTACCAAAGGGGCCGTTGGATTTGACAATAGTACCACAACCCAAGAGAACCGTTAAACGGGCTGTTGATTTTGTTGATGGATTGGCAGAATGTCATAAAATCGTTCAGGAACGATTGGAGAAAGCGAATGAAAAGTATAAGCGATCTGCGGATTTGAAGCGAAGAAGCGTTGAATTTAATGAAGGAGATTTAGTATATACCGTACTAACGAAAGATCGTTTTTTAGTGGGAGCATACAATAAGCTTAAAGCTCGGAAAATTGGTCCCGTAACGATTGTGAAACGGATCAATGAAAACGCTTACAGGTTGAAGCTGCCGGAGGATGTATACACATCTAACGTGTTTAATGTTAAACATCTGATACCGTATCATGGGAATGAGCTTGTTATGGAAACAAAGGGCGCAAATTCGAGGATGAATTTTTCCCAACCAAGGGAGGATGATGCAGCCCAGAATGGTGAAAACGGTGAAGTATTAGGTCGCGAACGACCTAACCACTCCTTGAGTCGTTTACGACCTAACGAAGATGGTTTGCGTGATAACAAGCAACGTATTTTAGGTTGGACACGACCTAGTGGTGATTTCCGACCTAGTGAAGGTCGCTCACGAGTTAACGGGCTAAGCATGAAGACCCTCACACGAGTTAACGCGATAAGTCGTTCAAACGAGCTACGACCTAGTAGAGATTTGCGAGTTAAGGAGTTTCGACCTAAGTTAGGTCGTGGGATTAAAATACGTCCTATGTTAGGTCGCGTGAAGAAATCCCAGTGGCCAATGCTCTTAAGTCGCATGCAGAAGGTTTATCCTTAGGTCGCTCTACGACCTACGACCTAGTTAGGTCGCATGAAAACACTGGGTCGCGAACTGTGTTAAGTCGCTGAAGAAGTTAGGTCGATAATGACCTATTACCGCATGTTAACCACATATGTTTCCTTCATTAGGTCGCTGCCGCTTGGATCGTTGATGGTTGAGTCATATGTCGTGTCTGTGTTGTAATGTGTTGTAACTGTTTTGTTTTAGGTCGTTTATTTTTAAGTCGTCTACTTTTAGGTCGTGATGTTTTAGGTCATGGACGACCTATGAGTTGTACAGTTTTCTGTGGCGTGTGTTGTAACTTCTATAAATAGGCCGGTGGTGCCATTTGTAATAGTTTAGTTGATTTGAATGAAAACTTTTGTTTTGTTATCTTTGTGCTTTCAATTAAATTGGTAGTTGAGTGCAATCTCCTATCTCCTCTTTCGGCATTCGAGTGCGCTCGGATCAACGATCGTAGAAGCCAATTCACGGTATCAAGTGCGCTTGATCAACGTCTGAAGAATTGCAGATCTTCTTTCACGGTATCGTGCATGATCAATGTGACGAAGATAGCTAGAATTCGGTATCTTCGGATCAACGAATTTGGGCCATTCAGTATTCTTCATTCCATCGATTGCTACTTTCACAAAATCATCATTTCGTCATTCCGCTGCTGCATCAAAGTGGTATTACGACCACTCTATATATACAAGTCAAATAAGAATACATCTCAAGATACAACTCTAAAAAGACCATAACTGAAAAAGATAATAGAAAGACATCCATGCGGAAGCTTCGAGGCAAAGCTAAGTCCAAAAGTAAATGCTTAACCAGAAATAAACTCGGTCTGACCCGAGTATAAAATACACGGGTTAGTCTAGCTAAAACATCAGTTTAATAAAGATAGACGATAATAGTAATTATGAGGAAATGGTAAAGTATCCTCTCGAATGAGAGGAAACCATACCAAGTATACAATACCACTTCATTAAGAAAAGATTGATCATACTTCCTGAATAAGAAGAAATAATAAGAAGTACAAGTTCATAACTCAAGTGGACTATTATCACTTAGGTATATGAACCTCAAGGAAGAAATCTTAATGATAGAAACTCAATTAAACATCATATTTGCCTCATATCATCGGCGAAATCTCTAAGATAACAATAATGGTTTCGATGAACCATACCTCCTAAATAGGAGAATCATCAATACAAACTTTTGCCAAACTAGTAAACATAAAACATTCTAAAATGGGATAATCCCAAATTCAATTATACCTCATCTCAACGATATAAATGTATATAAAACTCAACTCAACTCGCCAAAATGGCAAAACCCAGAATATCCTATTAAATCGCGAAATCATCAAAACTCATAACTCGAGGAACTCAATAAGAATTCAAAACATCATAAATGAAATCACCATATACATATATATATATATATATAACATCTCATATGGCACTAGGCTATCGATGTAGTAAAACTTCTTAAAATGGTGAGATCATAATAAAACAGAAAAACTCAGAAGAATCAGAAAACTTAGAAACCCCGGATTGGCCAGATCCCCGATTACATGCCGAAGCAATGCTGCACGTGCCACGTCTTGACCGGTACTATATATATTTTAGGTACCCATACATCGTGACGACCGAGGTCGTGATACATAATGACGACCGAAGTCGTAGAACATCATGATGATCGAAGTCGTAAAACATCATGACGACCGTAGTCGTAGAACATCGTGATGACCATAAGGTCTATAGTACTGGTAAACATCGTGAATGTGTCACAAACTCACAGATAGGAACCCAAAAAGTGGTAACGTGCGTCTTATACCACACGTTCTCACTAAATGGTTTACTAACCGCTAGTCGATGCCACACCAAAAAACATCATAAAATCATAAATCTTAGAGAATCGTAACTCGCCTCTTCAAATCGGCAAGTATCAAAACATCGTAACATGTCTCATCTCATCGACAAGTAAAAGCATCGTGATGGTTTCTCACGAACCATAAATCTCAAAAATAGAAATCTCAAACTCAAGACTTGCCTAGTCTCATCGGCAAGTATAAAAATACATCGTGATGGTTCTCATAGACCATACTCCTAGAATAGGAGATCTCGAACCATAAAACTTGCCAAAATATTGGCATCTCAGAAAATTCCAATAAATAGGAATTATAAAACTCAAAATACGCCATAAAATGGCAAAACAACTCAGTAACCACTGATAGCTTTGATCGTACAAGTCGGAATTAACCGAAAATTTAAACGCACGTGTCCCATAATACGTGATTTACTAAATTGTTTAATTCTCTTTCTCATACATTCGAATAATGCAAAAATGTGTATTTTATATTTATAATAATTTACTCGAGAAAACAAGCCTTTAAAACCATTTTCCAAAAATGATTATTGAAAATAATATTTGATATTCCCTTATTATAGAGAATGAATAGATTTTATATCCTAAAATTAATTTAAAAATATTATATAATAATTATTTTAAATTCTAATTTATTTTAAAAATTATTTGAAAATCGTTTGGAGAAAACCGTGCTCGAAAACAACGAAAAACTAAGAAAATAACCCAAAATCGATAACTCAAATTCAATTCCAAATCAACTATAATCAATTCAAATTTGAATTTCAAATTCTCCAAATTTAGCTAGCCTATTGATAGGCATCATAACTCTCAAAACAAGAGAAAATCATCATCAAAAATCAAGTGAAATAGAAAGCAAAACAGTAGAACAAGCATCAGGAAATAGCACAGCATAAAGGAAAAGCAGCAGGCAGAAATTTTGCCTCACATGGTCGACATGCAGCTCAACCTCACATTCGACCTCACTCCTCTCTAGGTCGACCGTACGGTCGACCTAGATAGCATGAAGGTTGACCCCTAGGTTGACATGCCTGTCGACCTAGGGCACGGATTTTGCCCTGTATGATTTCGCAGCATCGACCTGATTTTCTACTACTAATTTAACGCAGCAATTGAAGGAATTTTCTACAAAATTTTGCACGAACATAGAGCAACAACTAAACTATGACCCGGAAAAGATCCGGCAGCAATTCATCAAGGGAGCAAGAAGATATTATCACTCAAAGAAGCAACAGAAACAAGATAAAAACTGAAAACAAAACTTAAAAAATTGGTTTACAGTAAGCTATTTTCCCACCCAGATCTTTGCATTAGATTCTTCTTTCAACTAGTAGTGTGAGTTTATTAACTTACCTTTTCCATTTAGAGAGCAAACTTGATAAATCGGAGGAAAGTTGCTTGCTTTTTGGAAGAAGGAGCTTCTCCTAACCTGTTAAACTCAAGGCAAACACATGCAACAGGAAAGAAAATAATTAACAGACAAGACTTCTCAAATTTTAGATTTTGATGAAATAACAATGTTTTGGAATGAGATTACCTTTTAAATTTATACTAGATTGATAAAAATCTTAGCTTGAATTGGAAGGATTGAAGTTTGAAAACTTAAGATTGAGAAAAGGTGGGTTGTTTTCTTTATTTTCCATTCTCTGTTTAGAAGAAGGAGAAGAAATAAATTGAACGTACAGGTAAACAATTCTCCTTTTTCTCAATTACTGGTTAAGGCTAGGTGGGCTTTGGACCCAAATAAAAGAGTTAATCAATAAGCCCAAGTTAAATTAAACATACTTAACAAATATTCACACTTATACATAAAGAAAACAATGTATTTTCTCTCAAATTTTTACACAATAAAGTATGTAAAATATTTTACATTATATAAAAGGCTAATTTTAATTTTTTAAACATTATTATTATTATTAAAATCCTTTATTTTTCAAAAATACACTATTTACTCAAATAAATGAATAAAACTACATTTTTAACTTCTAAAATTCCACAAAAATACTTTTTTCACTTAGAAAAATATTTTATACCATTTTAAGCTCAAATTTATAAGTAAATTCATTTTTAAACCAATTTCTATCTTTTTATTTAAATAAACAACCCTTAAAAATCTCATACTTCTTTTAAAAATTATTAAAAGAAGTAATTGGCAATAATTAATACAGTTATTGTATTTTCTCCAAATAAAACCCATTTTCCAATCTTTATTAACCCAAATAAATAAAATAAAGTTAAAAACATTATTTTTCTCATTTTATTTTCAAAAATCATTGTTTATTCCAAATAAACAATTAAAATTTCCAATTTTATTTTAATTTACAATATTAAATTATAACTACCGTTATAATTTAATATTAACAGGTAACCTTCAAAAACTAGGGTTGTTACAGACTCCCCCCCTAAAAAAATTGCATCCTTGCAATTTCTAGAGAAGAGTTTATATTCAACATAATTATTTCATCATCAAAGGAAGATAGATAAGCTCGAGATCAAAATTCCTCACTTACTTAGGATGAAAGAAGATCAAGATAAAATTGCTCAATAAATTCTATGATTACCCGAATATATTCGTCGGGATTTGCGGACTATCGAATATCTTCGAGCAACACTTCATGATTTCGAAGGCATCTCGCCATCGAAACAAGAACTCAAAAGCAAAAATGCAACTCAAAGTCAATCGAAAGAGATTAACTTCACAAAAGTTTCACGAATAGAGTTGGGATTTAGCATCGCTCCATCCGAACTCCCATCAACAAGACGATGACTTTCTATGTGTCACTACGAAAGGAGCCATACAGATACTAAGATAACAACAAATGAGGTAAGAATCTCCGATAAGAGATGATTACTTCAAAGGTCACTAAACTAAAAATGACCGAAAAATGCAAGTTGTTAGATAATTGCACAAAGGAAAGACAAACTGAAAGAATGGATTTTTATACTTCTATTTAACTAAACAAATATTTTCAAGGTTATCAAAATTCTTTTACTACATAATCAAATTCTCAAATTTCAACATTTTGAAATTTTCAAAACCTCTTTCAAAAAATCCAATTTAATCTCCAAAATCTTTATTTAAAGTGACTAAAATGTATCACTCTTAAATTCTACCAAAATATGTTTCAGTTTGAAACATATATTTATACTAAACATCAATTCTATTACATTCACAAAATAAGTAGAATACACATGACCACAAAGAAAAACAAGTAAATTCCAATTACAAACCTGTTGTAAAGACAACAAATTTTGACATAGCAAACATCAAAATCAGAGAACTCTTATAAAATAAAAGTTGTTCTACAAAATTTAAGATTTCCAGCAATATAAAGATTATCAAAATCGGATTCACGGTTTGAAAGTTATGCCAAATTTACTTTCAGCTTAAATCTTAGAGAATTTTGTAACAGGGCAGAAATGTCTATCCACTTTCAAACCTATTTTAAACTAAATTAAAATCAAAATCTTCCAAAGTGGTAAAAGAAAATTTATAGCTTACTGAAAGCTCTTACATTTACAAAAAGATTGAACTCATTGGAGTTATAAATCTCAAGTTATCGCTGTTTTAGTACAACACTTTTCTAAACAAAATTTCAGCTATTAATTCAATTTAAAATTTGATATTTTTCCAAAACCATTCTAATTTCAAATTAGATTTTCAAACAAGCTTTTGCTAAACCATTATTAAATGATCTTCTTTTTCCCGAAAAGCTAAGATATACCAAAATATGATCAAGTTTATGTAATCAACATAAAAAAACAATTCATTAATTGGAAAAAATTTCCTTACTTTCCAAAATCTAACTTTAAAGTAATTTTCTAATAAAACTCATTTTGGAAGAGATAACTAATCTCTTTTATTATCAAAAGATGATTATTGATTATCCATACAATAAATTTTGGAATATATGTATATAAAGTTTAAAATCATTATATACCACATGAATTGTTCATTTATCAAAACAATTCAAATTCACATTTTCACTTGTCACAAAATTAAATTTCCATCTAATTATCAACGTAAAACTAATTAGAGTTGATAATTAATTCAAATTTTTTTTCGAAATCATTTTACAAATTCACATCACCCAATTTTTAAGATAGAATTTTATATTTATCCTCTACTATTACTCAAATAACTAAGTATCAAAACAAATTTTTATAGTCATCATTAATAACTTGTACCAAAGTGTTCTTTTACTTTAAATACATCATTTTATTAATCAAAGCATCAAATGGTATTTTCTTCTAATTAAAACATCTCCTTAATTAGAATTATTCACTTTACTTACCCAAATTACCATATTTAATTTCTTAAATTTCAAATATATAAGGGTATTGCCTCGCCATTGATTTATAGTGAATGATCCCATCGATTAGCTGCAAAGTTGATCAAATGATCAAAACTGCCTCGCCACTCATCCAACTTCACTGGGGTTCAATGGCTTCATTAAACATTTAAAAAAATAGTACTCCATCATATTAATTATTTCCAAACTTTACATATTAAAATTCAATTTGCCGTGTCTGACTGTCTCATCACAGCGTTTAGGAAATTCCTATCGATAACGTTGGCCAAACGCATCGGCTAGAATTCTTAAAGCACTAGATGGACAACTCAACATAAATATTCATTTTCTTTTAAAAAAATACCTCACATACAACACTCAAAATATTCTTTGTTTATCCCAAAAACAAAATCCAATTTCTCTTAGAAACATATCTTCAATATTTGAAAAAATTTGAAAATACAATTTATTACTTATTCTCAAAATCAAGGAACACAATAGAGCTCATCGAGATATTCCTCGAATACTTGATCCTCAAGATTGATGGAATGGACTGGAGTGTTCATTATTCCAAATGGTATAACGAACCACTCACAAGACTCATGACGAGTGCGGAATGCAGTAAGAGTAACGTTATCCTCTACGACTCGTAGCTCATGAAAAAATATCAATGTAGGGTCAAGTTAAGGAATGACCCTAGCAACACTCAAGAGATTTTTAAAAGAAATCTTTGAGATATAAAAGTAAGGGTAAAATATCTCCTCGAATGAGGAGAAGTAACATTAACAACAAATCACTACTTCGAGTGAAGTAATACCACAAAGTATATCACCAATTGAGTATCCAAAGAGGATACCTCAAAAGGGGTAAGAATGCAATATCAAATAAATTCAAAGAATCACCTCATTTCCCTAGTGGACATCCTCGTGGGAGGATGACCGAAACACTAAGAACCGGGAATGAATTTAATATAATATTCGATTTCCCGATTGGGTAACATACCCGAAATGGACTCACAGAAATCAACAGAGTCACATGACTGGAATTCGAGATATATCATCAACATCTCGAAAATCAAGAGTGAATATAGAGACTTCGGAATCATCGTTAACATTACGAAGGACAAGAAGCAACAATTCTACCGAATAAGGATACCTAATATAGGATTCTTCGAATCACAGAATGTGGCTTGGTAATAAGCAAGCCACTTCATCTCAATCACTCCAAACTCCAGATAGAAAATGGAGTGCTAATTCGCATGAAAAGATAAGCTACAAGGAACAATCCCAAAATGCTCAGACATCATACCAAATATTGCGGATTCCCTCAATAGGATTCGCAATCCTCAAAGAAATCACAAGATAAGAACATCAAAAAGCATCAACAAATTCCTCCGATACGGATGAGTGTCAAGCACCCGTATCGAAGAGGACTCAAATGGAATAATCCAAATGGGTTACTCCTAAGATAAGGTCATCATAACTAATTATGGAATACTACATAATAAATATATCCCTAGACGTATCCCACTTATCTACTCCAAAGAATCAAGGGAAGGCTAAGGACACAAAGATTAAGGGATTTGTAACACTCGTACTATACTTGGATGTATCGGTCATATATGCTTTTGTTCTGTGTTTATCATATTTTGTTCTGAATCCTCACTGTGATACCAAGCTGTAATGCCCCACCCCGAGAACCACATTAACAAAGAGAATTACTTAGTAATTTTGTCTACTAATGCGGAGAATAGGACTGGTTAGGAGCGACCATCTATAGCCTTATCTTAAATATCTATTGAATACGTCGACAAATGCTATATATTTTTTTCCTAACTCAAGTGGATCGACATATCTAATAAATACTTAATACAAATCTATACGTCGCTAATGGATCTATCAGAACAAAATACAATAACCAAATGAACATCGCATCACAGAATAGCAACAGATATACATACACACATATACAATGATACATCTCAATACAATACAAATGAAATACTAAAGTGGTATGACGACCACTCTATATATACAAGTCAAATAAGAATACATCTCAAGATACAACTCTAAAAAGACCATAACTGTAAAAGATAATAGGAAGACATCCATGCGGAAGCTTCGAGGCAAAGCTAAGTCCAAAAGTAAATGCTTAACATGAAACAAACTCGGTCTGACCCGAGTATAAAATACACGGGTTAGTCTAGCTAAAACATCAGTTTAATAAGGATAGACGATAATGGTTATTATGAGGAAAGGGTAAAGTATCCTCTCGAATGAGAGGAAACCATACCAAGTATATAATACCACTTCATTAAGAAAAGATTGATCATACTTTCTGAATAAGAAGAAATGATAAGAAGTACAAGTTCATAACTCAAGTGGACTATTATCACTTAGGTATATGAAACCTCAAGGAAGAAATCTTAATGATAGAAACTCAATTAAACATCATATATTCCTCATATCATCAGCGAAATCTTTAAGATAACAATATTGGTTTCGATGAACCATATCTCCTAAATAGGAGAATCATCAATACAAACTCTGCCAAACTAGTAAACATAAAACATTCTAAAATGGGATAATCCAAAATTCAATTACACCTCATCTCAATGGTATAAATGTATATAAAACTCAACTCAATTCGCCAAAATGGAAAAACCCAGAATATCCTATAAAATCATGAAATCATCAAAACTCATAACTCGAGGAACTCAATAAGAGTTCAAAACATCATAAATGAAATCACCATATATATATATAACACCTCATATAGCACTAGGCTATCGATGTAGTAAAACTTCTTAAAATGGTGAGATCGTAATAAAACAGAAAAACTCAGAAGACTCAGAAAACTCAGAAAACCTGTATTGGCCAGATCCCCGATTGCATGTCGAAGCAATGCTGCACGTGTCACATCTTGACCAGTACTATATATATATATATATATATATATATATATATATATATTAGGTACCCATACATCGTGACGACCGAAGTCATGATACACCGTGACGACCGAAGTCGTAGAACATCGTGATGACTGAAGTCGTAAAACATCGTGACGACCATAGTCTTAGAACATCGTGATGACCCGAAGGTCTATAGTACTGGTAAACATCGTGAATGTGTCACAATCTCACGGATAGGAACCCGAAAAGTGGTAACGTGCATCCCATACCACACGTTCTCACTAAACGGTTTACTAACCTATAGTCGATGCCATACCAGAAAACATCATAAAATCAAAAATCTCGGAGAATCGTTACTCGCCTCTTCTCATCGTCAAGGGTCAACACATCGTAACTTGTCTCATCTCATCGACAAGTAAGAGCATCGTGATGGTTTCTCATGAACCATAAATCTAAAAAATAGAAATCTCAAACTCAAGACTTGCCTAGTCTCATCGGCAAGTATAAAAATATATGGTGATGGTTCTCATCGACCATACTCCTAGAATAAAAGATCTCGAACCATAAACTCCCCAAAATATTGGCCATCTCAGAAAATTCCTATAAATAGGAATTATAAAACTCAAAATACGCTATAAAATTGTAACGACCCTGAATTTACGACCCAATTTAAAAAAATTTAATCCATTATTTTAATATAAAATGTGAAATTTACATACGATCTCAATTAACATCCAAACTTTGTTTATAAAATGCGCCTAGTTTGTTATAGATATGGGTAAAGTTTCGTCGTAAAATATCGCAGTAAATTTCGTTCGCGTTTTATTGTATATCAGTTCACTTTAAAGTGTGAAAAATTTTATCTTCCGAACCTGAATATTTTTACATAAAAAAATTCTAAATCATCTTCTGAGCAAGTCGTCATTTTTCGTTTTTCAAAATTCGGACTTCTTTAGTCCGTCGATCTTATTTTTCTGCGTTTTTCCTGCATTTTTCCGCTAGTATAAAATTCGAATTTGTATAAAACTATCGAATCACAATTATCTGTGTACCGTTGGAAGCGTCTCGTCGCGCTGATCAAAACGGTATATTTATTCGTACAAACCGGAGTCCGACGGGAATCGTCGCGTTAATTTAACCGTTCCGGACGAACCGGTTAAACTACAATCAGCCCTAAAAAGAAAAATTCATAGCCGAACCATTTAAATTTGAAAAAAAAGTTTTAACTGGTGGGTGGATTAAAGTGTGTGGTTGGCAGGTAACTTAATTGTGTGGGAAGTTGTGAGAGAATTGGGAAAATAAGGAAACGCATCATTTTCAAAAACCAATTACTGCTCAATACTGTTCGGCTAAAATATAAAACATAGTTCACTTTTCATTCTCATTCACTGTTCCATTTCATCCATTCGTAAGCTTCAGGTACTTTTCTTCTTCCTTCTTCCTCATGTTTTCTTTCTCTGCGGAAAAAAAAAGAAAAAAAATACAAACGGAAGTGATGGCCGAGCAAAAGCAAGCACCCACCTCCCCTCTCCATTCACTAAGGCCGAAACACCCATTCACCAAAACACGCATGCACCCCAGTTCGCCCTACCTATTCAACACCCAGACCACGACCACCATCCCGAAGCCTCCGCCTCGCCAGTCACCACCAAGCTCCGGCCGTGTAAAAACCTCCAGCCATCGGAACCCTGTATAGACCCCTCGCGCCACCACCTTGCTCCATGCCGTGTACGTGCTGTATGAAACGTGTGCATATATATATGCATGAGAAGTGTGTGCGTGTCGTTTGAATGCATTGTGGCTGAAGCATTGTGTTGCTATCTAGAAAATGAAGATCTCGGCACTATGTATAAAAAAAATAAAAAATAAAAATTTTGAATGAAGAGAAAGTTTTGCGTGCGTATTATAGCATGGAGGGGGAAGGAAGAACGGTGGGCTGTGCACGCGTGTCGTGTATATGGGAAAAATGTGTGCGTGCATGTTTATGACTGCGTGCGTGGGTAGCGTGTGTGTGCGTGAGTGATATGGGTCGGTTCTGAAAGTGAGTTGCGAGTAAAAAAAAATGGATGAAGAGACAGTGTACTGTTGCTTTGGGAAATAGTAGCAGTGCACTATCGCTTCCAATGGTTGCTAAAAATAACATTTACGCACCATCTATTTTGTTACTGAAATATAGTAACCGCTTCTTTTCCTTTGTTTGTTGTGTGCAGAAGCAACCGGTTAAGCCTTTTGCAGCAGCATCGATTTTCAGCTTTCGTTCTTTCTCCGTCGTTGTGTCCGTTTGTTTGCGTTGTACCGACTTCATTTGTGCTCCTTCGTGTTGTGCCGTCAATTTATTTATCCACGAAAGGTGAATTAATTTTCACGACTTATATTCTTATACAAGTTAGGTTGATGAATGATTGCTATGTAATGTTAAATTGGATGTTAATTGTTATGGTTAAGTGATAAATAATATGCAAGTTGAGGTTGATATAGGATAGTCAACAAATTAAAATGGATTATATATGTGAATATTGATTAGTTAAACTTGACCCCTTCATATGTTAAATTTGATTTGTTAAATATGACCCCTTTTAATTGTTAAGTTGATTGACACGTAGGAAGTGATAATTACACTTTGTACCATTGATCGTATATTGGATAAATTGTTGTAGTATAAAAATTTTGGAATTAAACGACAAGTGAAAAACCGTAATATAATAATCTTTAATCTACATGAAATGATAGTGTGGATTCTAAAAATAATTGTATTAATTTGCATAAATAACAAATGTAAATTAATACGATTATTTCGGGATTATTTGAATAATTGTTGAATTATTATGTATGAATGCTATTGCTTGTTTATTTACTTTGACACCATCCCAGTTATCACACTGCAAGTTCCCTTTGTTATGCTTTGATTTTTTTGAATTGAAATGGAATCGGGTTGAAATGATAAATACCTAAATAAACTTTGACTTAGGATAGAAAATTGAATTAAAACCCGATTGGTCAATGTTTGATTTAAAATAAAATAAAGATTTTATTTGAATAATAATAAGGTTTTGAATCAAAATTTGAATGTAAATTTAAAATGAATGGAAATTGTGAATATTTGAAATTTGAAACAAATATTAACACAGTAATTGACGAAAGAGCATTGTTTAAAATTTAATTGATTAATAATTAACTTTTGAAATTATTAATAATTAGGTTTTGGAATTAGTTAATGATTAAGATTTGAAATTATTGATAAATTGATGAGATTGGATTATTTAATAATTAAATTGAATTGAATTGAATTTTCTTAAAAAAATATTGATTTAAATTGAATTTTCTTTTAAGTGAAATTGAACGTTTTGAATAAGTGGAACTAAGTTTCCTTATTGAGTTTGAAATTGTAACTAAAGTAATAAATGTATGAAATTGAATTTCTTTAACAAGAAATAAAAATGTGTTTTATCGAAACAAATGAAAGACTTGAAATTTAAAGAATTGGATTTGACAAATTGAAGTTGAATTAAATTTGTAAGTTTTGATAATGAAGTTGAACTGGAGAAGTAAATTTAATGAATTAGAAATTAATGGAAATTGTTTAAATGATAAATAAATTTAACGAATATCGAATGAAATCGATAAATGAGTTTAAATCGATTTGAACGTTGAATTTATTTTAAATGATTATGGAATGAAACTTGTATTCGAATTCAAATGAATATTTGAATTGTTTTAAAACAAATTTTGAAATTGAACTATAGAGTTTTGAAATGAAAATTTTGAAGTTATGAAACGAAAATTTTTGGAAATTGGTTTAAAAAGACAAATGAAATGTTGATTTATAAATTCTAATTGAAATTGAAATTGATTTGGTTTTTGAAATTTATTGAACGACCAATCGATGTAATAATTACGAAAGTTATTAAAGAGACCGGAATCGGTTATGGACATACTCTCTGTCTAAACCGAATACCACTTTAATAACTATACGCGGAGTATGATCTAGAATGAAGTGGTTGGAATGATGTACGTTGATGATTGAAGAAAGTGAACGATAATGGATAGCCTTGACACTTGTGTCAAATTTGAAATGACTAAAACAGGAGTTGTGCCGGGCCAAATGGGGTTAGCTACCTCGAGCGAACACACTTCTTCGTAAACTACTCAGTACTTGTGATTGATTGGTGCGCACCCTTGATTTGGGAGTGTTGTTTCGTGGTGTTGCGATCGTTGCGACGATGCGTTCTCACCAATCCGGATCAGGCAAACGGTAGTTTCACTACCTTGGGTATTGTTTCATGTGCCTTGTCATACTTGTATCCCTATACGCGACCACTACGAATTTGTTTCGTATTATACCTATGGAGTACTCCCTGATAGCCCACTAGTTTACGGTGGAGTTTACAGTGCTGTATAGACTATGATGCTTATATAAAATGTGTTAAGGGGAATAATGGTGACGCCTTAACACTACCTTGATATTTTACTTTACTGTTAGACATTATATACTTATCGTACACTACTATGTATAAATAGTTTAACGGATCCTGAAAGATGTTTATTCCATTCATCTTTGAGTTATTATTATTCCAAATTATGAATCATATTATATGTGTAAGAATATATATCCTGATTCGAGTGTTTGTTTGTGCTTATGCTCGGATCAGATTGAGGATTGTTGTTGCTGTTCTATTTGGAGCTGAAGACCGAAGACTATCATCATATTTATCTTATCAGTATTGTTCTTTCTATTTGGACACTATTGGACATCTATGTTGTTCTATTTCATTTTATTTGAGACATTGTTGTATTTATGGGTAGCTTCATGAACTACTCTATGACTATGTTGTAATTCCGCTGCACTATTCTGTTATGATGTATTTTCTGTGATCCTGTGATGATTCTCATTTATATACATATACTCCATTAATGATTCGTGTTTTGTACTATTTAAGTTGACATGTGTGGATTATTGTCAATTTAAATGGTCCAAATATACGGGTTGTTACAGTTGGTATCAGAGCTTTGGTTCCCGAAAACCTTAGCCTGTGGAGTTTAAAGCTCATTAGAGATAGGGTAACCAAACCCTGGAATGAGGAGAATCATTGTAGAATCAATATCCTTTGATTCCATCCTTCTTATTGAATTCGTTTGATTATAATTTCCTTAAGTTCTATAAATTGATATCTTTGATTCTAAATCACTTTTGGTATTCCAGGATGAGTACCAGAAGGAACGCTAGAGGTGGGGGGTAGAGGAAATGCTCCCGAACCGCGTGCCCCAGCTCCTGCAGTCAGGTTTTCTACTCTTAGCAAGGAGTACACCCAGCTTGGGGGCATTAAGTTCTCTGGATCCGAGAGCATCATTGGAGCACAACAGTGGCTGAAGAGCCTGGAAAGGATTTTCACTGGCCTGGAGATTTCTGACGCGCAAAAGCGTCAATTGGCCGCTTGGCAGCTTCAGGATGCGGCACAGGATTGGTGGGAGTCAGTCACCTCCCGTACTGACGAGGAAACTATCACCTAGGCTTAGTTTAGGTAGAAATCTATCTGAATTTCATCCGAAATTTATTCCTTCTATCTCGTCAAATTTTGACTCATCTTATATCCCTTGTAAATAGGGATTCCTTTATGGCTCAGTGGATGCCAGCTGCCGGAAAGGCCCAGCTTTATCGATCATTTATGGACCTCAAGCAGGGCAACATGACTTTCTCCGAGTATGAAAGAAAGTTTAACGAACTCTCCAAGTTCGGACCTGGCTTGATTGATACACCACTGCTGAAGAATGAGAAATTCATCCATGGAGCACGTCCAGAGTATTACGATCTCCTCACGGCTCATGTCCATGGCACTTTCACCGAGTTGATGGATTTTGCTCTTAGGTATGAGGGAAACCCGAAGGGAACATCAGCCTCCAAGGCTCCAGTTACTCAGCCATCTTCTAGTCAGACTGGGAAGAGGAAGCCAAACTTTGAGCAACAAAAGAAGAACTGGCAGAAGACAACCGGGCTTGGTTATTTTCAGAAGAAGCCCATTGACTTATCCTCTATCACCTGTTTCAAGTGCGACCAGAAGGGTCACTATGCCAACAGTTGTCCAACACCTGCCAGTGCCGCTATTCTACCACCTCAAAATACTAGGAACAACCTCTGCCATGTCTGTTTGCAGCCTGGCCATTTCAAGAAGGATTGTCCCATTCATCAAAAGGGCAAGACATCTGGAGTATTTGCTATGACTTCTTCCACCCGTGATCCGCCTACCCCACCTGCTCCGAGTGATAACCAAGGTACATTACAGAGTACTTTTATGTTGCATACTTTACCCGTTAAAGTTCTATTTGATACCGAAGCAACACATAGTTTCATATCTATTGATTTGTGCAATAAACTTGGATTGGAACCCATCCTTGCATCTACCTTCTTATGTGTATCAAATCCCATTGGAGGACCCGCTAACCTCAAAAGGTTATGCAAATATGTCACGCTTATGTATGGCATGCACCATTTCACTTGGGATTTTTATGTCCTTGGATTCGAGGCATTCGATATCCTATTAGGTGTTGATTAGCTACAAAGATTCGAAGCCGTTATCTCTTGCAAAGCTCGAACCGTCTCTCTAATTGACGACAAGAGTATACCTTTAGTTATTAAAGGTAAATCACCTCAAGAATGTGCTGGGAGTTTTATATTCTCTCTTGACTCTCATCCAAATGAACTAAGCTCTACTCCAGTTGTTCAATACTTTTCTGATGTGTTTGGAGAAGTAAATTCTCTACCACCTCCACGGGAAATCGAATTCTGCATTGATCTTATTCCTGGTGCCCGACCAGTAGTTCTCCCTCCTAGGAGAATGGCTCCTAAAGAGAAGGCAGAACTTAATGCTCAGATTGAAGATTTATTTGCTAAAGGCTTGATTCGGCAAAGTCATTCGGAATGGGGAGCTGCAGTTGTATTCGTCACAAAGTCAGATGGTTCTCTCAGAATGTGTGTGGACTATAGAGAGCTAAACAAGCTCACACACAAGAACAGATATCCGATGCCCCGCATTAATGATCTATTCGACCAGCTCCATGGAGCTAAAGTTTTCTCTCAACTCGATCTGGCTACCGGCTTTCACCAACTCAGAATTGCTGAGGAGAGTATTCCTAAAACAACATTCTGCACTGAAAATGGTTTCTTTGAATGGTTGGTTATGCCGTTCGGTCTTACTAATGCTCCAGCTTATTTCGTCGACTTAATGAATAGAGTTTTCCGGGATGTTCTTAACAAGTTCGTTCTTGTTTTCATCGATGATATTCTCGTCTTCTCTAAGGATGAGAAAGAGCATAGGTCACATTTGGCTTTTGTTCTTGAAACTCTTCGTAGTCATCAGCTTAAAGCCAAGTTTTCAAAATGCCACTTTTGGAAAGATGAAGTTCGGTTTCTTAGCCATATTGTCTCGGAGAATGGAATTTCGGTCGATCCAGCTAAGATCGTCGTAATCAATGTAAGTTCTATCCTTACTTGTCATTTCTATCCGAACATCTTATCTCTATCTAAATTCGAATCCTTTGTATTCGCAGGATTGGGAGACTCCCAAAACTCCTACAGATATTCGCAGTTTCTTGGGTTTGGCCGGCTATTATCGCAGATTTATAGAAAACTTTGCCCGTATTGCCGCATCACTTACCGCACTGACCAGAAAGAATGTGAAATTTATTTGGAGCGAAAAGTGTGAAGCAGCTTTCAATGAGATGAAGCGGAAGTTGACCTTTGCCCCAGTTCTTACTGTTATTGACGGTAGCGAAGGATTGACTGTCTATACTGATGCCTGCCGGGATGGATTAGGAGTAGTTTTAATGTAGAATGGAAAGGTCATTGGTTATGCTGGTCGCCAATTAAAGACCCATGAAGCAAATTACGCAACGCATGATTTAGAGCTTCTTGCGGTTGTATTTTCTCTTAAGCTATGGAGGCACTATTTATTGGGAACAAAATTCGAGTTATTCACTGACCATAAGTCATTGAGATATATCTTCTCGCAAAAGGATTTGAATCAGAGACAAGTCCGATGGATCGAATTTCTAGCTGCATATGATCTTGATATTAACTACACTCCGGGGAAAGCAAATGCAGTAGCCGATGCTTTGAGCAGAAACCAAGCAATGGCATGCTGTAATCTTGTTGAAGGAATGTTATTCCAGCTTTCCGTCTCCCTAGCTCTTATGGATCGTACTATAGCCAAGCAATACGAGGACACTTTGCTTTATCGCATCAAAGAAATAGTTCTCGGAAGAGTTGGAAATGCTGATAATAAATTGGGTGCACAAGTCGATAGTAATGGAGTGTTGAGGATTGACAATCGTATTTGTGTTCCTAATGTTGATGGTCTAAGACAGGAAGTGCTGAGAGAAAACCATCAATCTTCGCTTTCATTTCATCCCGGTGTTACAAAGATGTATCAAAATATGAAGAAGCTATATTGGTGGAGTGGGATGAAGCGCGATATTTCTACCTATGTTAGCAGGTGCACAACTTGCCAACAAGTTAAAGTCGATCACAGAAGGACAACAGGTTTGCTCCAACCACTAGAGATTCCAGGTTGGAAGTGGGAGCAGATTTCTATGGACTTTATTTATGGGCTACCAAGGACTAGGAGGGGCAATGAGAGCATTTGGGTGATTGTCGATAGATTGACGAAATCCTCTCATTTTATTCCAGTCAAGACCACTCGTACCGCTTCGAGTTTGGCCGAGATATATATGAAGGAAGTTGTTAAACTTCATGGTGTACCATCCAGTATTATATGCGATAGAGATCCTATTTTCACTAGTAAATTCTGGAAAGCATTTCAGGATACTTTGGGCACCAAACTGAATCTGAGCACAGCTTATCATCCTCAGATAGATGGCCAAACTGAGAGAGTAAATCAGATTTTGGAAGACCTGCTCCGAGCTTGTATTATAGACTTTGGTGGATCTTGGGAAGACTATCTCCATTTGGTTGAATTCACTTATAACAATAGTTATCAGGTAAAGAAATCGAATTTCAAAATTTGAATAAGTATATTAGAATTGGAATTATAATTATCTTAAATTAATCAGGCAAGCATTGGTATGGCACCGTTCAAAGCCTTATATGGACGGCCGTGCAAATCGCCAGCTTGTTGGATTGAGTCTGGAGACCGATTGGTGCTTGGTCCAGAAATGATTATAGAAGCTTCCGAGAATGTTGAAGAAATCAGGAAGAAGATAAAGAGGGCACAGGATAGACAGAAGTGCTACGCTGATAGAAGGAGGAGAGATCTCGAATTCAGTGTAGGAGACGAAGTATTTCTGAAGGTGTCGCCTTTGAAGAATGTTATTCGATTTGGAAGGAAGGGAAAGTTTGCTCCCAGATTTGTTGGCCCGTTTGAGATTACAGAAAGGGTTGGAACTTTGGCCTATAGAATTGCATTGCCAGAAAAGTTTGCCGGTGTGCACAATGTGTTCCACGTCTCACATCTCCGCAAAGTTGTGCGCGATCCATCCATGACCATTCCCACCACACAGTTGGAAGAGATAGTTATTAAGCCTGACTTGACTATTGAGTGAAAGCCACTTCGGATAGTCGATCGAGAGACAAAGCAACTTAGAAGGAAGTTGGTCAATCTGGTCAAAGTCTAGTGGAGTGCAGATGACCGAGATTGCACATGGGAAACTGAGGATAGAATTCGGGATTCAAACCCCGAATTACTGATTTCAGGTATAATTCAATTTTCTTAAAATCTATCTTGACTTTTCTGCTTACTTCGTTCTTACTTCACCCGTCTCGTTCCTTTTCGATGACGAAAAGTTTTGAGTGGGGGAGAGTGTAACGACCTTGAATTTACGACCCAATTTAAAAAATTTCAATCCATTATTTTAATATAAAATGTGAAATTTACATACGATCTCAATTAACATCCAAACTTTGTTTATAAAATGCGCCTAGTATAGATATGGGTAAAGTTTCGTCGTAAAATATCGTAGTAAATTTCGTTCACGTTTTATTGTATATCAGTTCATTTTTAAGTGCGAAAAATTTTATCTTCCGAACCTGAATATTTTTACATAGAAAAATTCTAAATCATCTTCTGAGCAAGACGTCATTTTTCGTTTTTCAAAATTCGGACTTCTTTAGCTCCGTCGATCTTATTTTTCTGCGTTTTTCCTGCATTTTTCCACTAGTATAAAATTCGAATTTGTATAAAACTATCGAATCGCAATTATCTGTGTACCGTTGGAAGCGTCTCGTCGCGCTGATCAAAATGGTATATTTATTCGTACAAACCGGAGTCCGATGGGAATCGTCGCGTTAATTTAACTGTTTCGGACGGACCGGTTAAACTACAATCAGCCCTAAAAAGAAAAATTCATAGCCGAACCATTTAAATTTGAAAAAAAAAGTTTTAACTTGTGGGTGGATTAAAGTGTGTGGTTGGCAGGTAACTTAATTGTGTGGGAAGTTATGAGAGAATTGGGAAAATAAGGAAACGCATCGTTTTACAAAAACCAATTACTGCTCATTACTGTTCGGCTAAAATATAAAACTTAGTTCACTTTTCATTCTCAGCACGGATTTTGCCCTGTATGATTTCACAGCATCGACATGTTTTTCTACTACTAATTTAACACAGCAAATGAAGGAATTTTGCTACGAAATTTTGCACGAACATTGTAACATCCCGAAAAGTTTTTTCGACTTTCGAAAATTCAACATCGATACTCACTTTATCGACTGCTGAGCCATCGAATGCCGGAAACCCGAAAAGTTATGGTTTTAAGAAAGAAGAAAGAAAAGTAGAAGAAGAAGATAGAAGAAAAAGAAAGAAGAACAACAACAGAACCACAGAAGAGCAACAGAAAAACAATATCAGAATCTTACACATCGCAGCGGAATAATATACAATAGATAATTACTAGTCTTTTAAAACAAAGAACTATATCAGTTTATATATACATCAATCATCAGAGTCAATATACAACAATGGACAGTTATATAACTTGTCCTCATACAGAATACACAGCGGAATAAATACTATCAGATACAAATACTACGTTTCGCCATCCAGCTTGCTTCCAAAGCTCCAGAATATCCAGAATATCCTGATAACCTAGCTCTAGACTGCCCGTGTGGAAAATTTGTGGGCACCCAGAGTTTAGAAGGGAAACAATAAACTCCGAGTCAGTCATGGTGACTGGTGTGAGATCGTAAAACAGTTATTTATCTTTAAAATAAATAGCAGAGAATTTTAAAGTCAATTCGCAATGCTTTTGGAAAATGAAACTACCATAAGACCTCCCACCACACACACAATGCAAACGCAGAATTGGAGGAGATTTCTTCTTATGATAGTCAAAGATGCTTACTACGCAAAATCAAATCATTTTTGATATTATTATTAGTGCATAGTGTAGAAAACATTTCGAAAGTATAATATTAATCTTAGCCAACATACGACCAGTATCGTATGTCTACTATAGCTACCATCTAAACGGTGGTGACCACCGTACGTAAATGGCAGGTTCTACAACTAATACCGTACAAAGTTCGTATTGGAGTTTGGATTTCCAACAAATGGTCAGGCTAAGGAACTTCCTTTTCCATGATGGGTACGTCCCTGGAATAGACGACCCGAGAACCTAACGTTACGGTTAGATCTCTGCCAACACAAGGTCGGGTTACCTCTGCAAAAATAGGTAACTACTGACACGCGTATGCCATCCCCCAATCGTCACCGATCTTCCCGAGGATCCCCGATTCGCAACAAACCACATAGATAATAATAATGCAGTAACCACAGAGGTTAAGTATCTGGGCTCCATACCATGATACCACCTTTATCCAGAAGGAATGACATACACTAAGGGGCGCTACTCCCTAGAACCTTGCTGCATCCTTCCTGTTTCGACCATTTCCGGGGTGTGAGGCTCGTCGAAGTTTCGTCCACAAAGCTACGCTTTCTATAAAAAGCCCTGCTTCGGGTCAAACAAAATGATCAACCTATGATCACAAAGATATAAGATCAAACAAATGATCATATCACAAATGATCAAACACTGATCATTTCACAGCAACACTCAGTATGCCACGTTACCAAATTGGGATATATCGCTGATAAATTTCAACTACATAACCTCTGAGCTCGTACATCTCAGAGAAGGGTGTTAAGCTAAGAGAATAAATTCTCCGCCACCAACAGAAATGTATTTGAAAGAAATCAGCTTTATATCTCAAATTGTAACGTCAGACACACAATCCATACAAGTCCGTTCCGGGATCGAACAGAACCGAAGGCACTTCTCACGAAGCCCTTGCATTTCCGGATAATTTTCAATCACGTCAGGACTTCCCGTCACTAAGGGTGATGAAACCTCTAAATCAAAGATCAGTCGATGTAGAGTAACTCGACGGTAATCCTTCCGTTTTCAAAAATATCCGGTCTTCAACACCGGTCTTCAAATGCGATTCAAAACGACGTATCACATATTCGGAATGGGTTATACGACCCCATGGTCCTTTCCCGGTTAACCCGAATAGTGAGCGCTTATTTAAAAATAAGTGTGGCATTCAAATTCATTCAATTCACACCAAATACCTATCTAAAGGTAAATATTGATAGTCGGTTATTTAACTATCAATAAAGATGCGCAACATCATCAGATTCCAAATAATTTTCCAAATTATTTCATCTTCAAAAAATATCTTTACTAGATATAAAAAAAAATTTCCACACTTAACCATTTGAAAACAATTTCAAATCAATTCCCATACTTCAAAAATAAATCAATATTTATTTTTAAACAACTTCGCTTTCTTTTATAAATTCCGTATTGAATTATACTTTCGAATATCTACTGATACTCGATTTTCAAATCGTTTTCAATATTCAATTTCAATTTATCTTTACAAGGATAAATTCTCAAAACGTTCATTTCATTTTGGAAAACATTTCCATACTTATCTAATAATAAGTATTACACAAATCTTTTATTTTCAACACTTGGAAAATATCCGATATACTTAAATCAAATTTAGTATATATTCATTCTTTAAGGAAATCATAAATTTTAACATCTATTTGAGTCAAAAACGAATGTTGCGTAAAACATCGTTACGACGACTCAAAATCACTAGTATAGGGATTCGAAATTAAAATAGATATATAAATCCCAATACTACATAAAAATATTTCCTTTCGGAAATCATTTACTATAACAACAGTGTTATAGTCTACCATTTTCTTATTTTTCTCGAAAACGTCTATTTCAACAATGAATGTTGAAATCTATGTATTCGATACTTAACACGTTTTAAAACATCTTTTAAAACAGTTACTTCATTTTTATAATATCGCTTTCCCAAAACCATATCCATTCTACTTCAAAAATATATTCACTGTCCAAAATCGTGAATATACTTCACTAATCACATTTCACTATTTAATTCATCAAATTCAATTTATTTCGAATTTATAAAACAACGCTTATAAATTCCATTTCTGTTTTATAACAACTTCGGTCTATAAATCTCCTTTTATTAATTTCTATAATACACTTATTAAAATAAGTGATTTCAGATTTATAAAACAACGTTTATAAATTCAACCTTATATTTCACAATAACTTTGATTTATAAATCCCCTTTATTAACAAGTTCGATCAATACTCCCTTTAAAGGTAAAAATCCAATTTTATAAGTTAATTTCTTATAAATCTTCCATTCTACAATTTCATTCATTTTAACTTCACAATTTATAAATCTATAAATTCCATTCTTTTTACTTACAATTTATACATCTATAAATTTCATATCGATTTAACTTTATAATTTATACATCTATAAATTTCATATCGATTTTCCAAATTCGCTTCAATTAGCCAAATAAATTTCCAATTGGACTTCCCACTTATTTCTTTGTCTCTTTCAATCTATTTAAAAATCCAAATTTAAATTAATTTCTTCAATTTAAAATCACTGTTTTATGAAATCCATTTATTTAGCATTTTCACTTTATTCTGGAATTTATTCGATAAGATTATGAAAATCAGCTTTTATACTTTTAAATTCTTTTCTTCGAATTTCTTCAATTTCAAAAATTGATTCACTTAGAAATTTTCTACTTGAATTTCAAAAATTCAATTTCGTTTATTTTTGGAATCCAATAATGTCAAACATCCATTCAGCTAAATTTTAGTTTTCAAACAATTTTCAGATATCAATATGATTAATAGCATCACTATAATCATTCACAGATTCATATCACAATAGAAATAAATTCCATCAATGTGAGGGGTCCAGTTGGATCCCTCCAACCTGTTTTCCTGCATCCAAAGATGTTAGCACAATACCAATTCCGCTCCAGTACGGAATTATCGCGGTATATGGGTTTTTATAAATCCGCTTACTAACGGCGCAATAGGGTCTCATCCGCTATACGAGGCGGGAAATCATCAATCCAATATATACATATGCCAATATGTATATATTGCTATATATAATAGATATGTCCTACTATATCTACTATCACATCCAATATCAATCAATCAGTCAAAAAATAACTGCAATCAATTTTTTTGAGTGAGAAAATAATCTCACCTTCGCTTTTAATTTGCAATCCATTTTTATTCCAGCTCGTTCTTTACAGATTTTGACCTAGTATAAACATTTATACATATTTATTAATACTCGAAATAAATTGAACAACCTAATTATCATTTTAAAATTTTATCAAATCTAATAGTTTAAATTTTTAACTACTCCCTTTAATAAAGTCTTTTGGTATCAAAAATATTTACTAAATCTATTATTAAAAATAACCTCGTAAATTAAAAATGTATATATGTATATATTATTTATTTTCTTCGAGATCCATTCGCTTATAAAAATTCATTTATATAGATTTAAAAATCTAATTATATATATATACTCCAAATCGTTTCAAAATTTCTATATTTATTATATCTATATATATATATATTAAAATCTGCAGTAAACATATGTACATATATTTTAACTTTTATAAATTTATTTAACTAACATTTTTGTTTAAACAAATATTTCCATTGAATCGAATAAATTGCATATACCTCACAGCGATTAACCCTCCATCGAACACCAACGTTGCCGAGAAACCCCACTTGCCTCCATCACTATCTCGATCGTCACCACCACCAGATCGCACCCTTGCGCCTCCGCCTTGTCGCGACTCCATCGCGACCAATATCTGGATGCCGCGTTCAAAAATCACTGCCGTGCCTTGCCTTCAAGCGCTTCCAGGTGGCCACGACTACGACTTCGCCGTCGAACAATCCTCTCACGACTACCATGCTCGCGAAATCGCGCCTCCAACCTGACAGTGTCGTCGCCTCCATTGCCACGCGCGCGCGCGAATCCAATCGCGACACACCACTGCTCGAATCCACAAAAATCCACTAACATCGTGACCTAGGTGCCATCGCACACGCGCGCACCATTCACTCGAACGAGCCCCTATCCCCCAAATCGTCGCTAATACAAGTTTCGCCAATCCCAGTCGCGAGCTCGACCTCGCGAAGGAATCATGGTCGCGGCCTCGATGCCAAACCAGTCGCGTGATTTCAGATTTGGGAAGAATGAGATGAAAATGGCCATGGGTTTTGAATTTTAGAATGAAGAGAGGTGGAAAGGAAGTTCGTTTATATTTTTCCCTTTGAATGAATAAGGGCTTCGGCCATTACAGGGAGATAGGCACGAGTTTCCCTTTTTCTCTGATTGCCGTGAATTTTGAATTGAAACTGGGGGATGGTAATGAAGTACGGGGGTATGGGAGTAGGTATGGGAGAAAATGTAGCTGATGTTAATTAATATATATTTAAATTTTAATTTGAATCTCATTTTATTTTAACGCGTTTGCATATCGTACGGTCACAAAATAACTCTGATAAATACGAAATTTTGAAACCCGGCAATAATTCAATATTACGGACCCAATGGAACTAGTTTCGTCGAATTCCGAGACTGTTTGAAAATTGACTATTTTAAATATCGGTTCGAACGATTAAATTTCAAAACTGAACAAAACAGTTCGAAATTAAATTCTGAAGCTTCAATCATCTTCAGTATTATCAATACGAATTTTAAAAGCTTTCGAAATATTTTTCTTCGACTTAAAATCGAAGATTCAAAATTTTATTCAGCTTTCAATCGATTAAATTTTATAATTTAATCGCCAAATTCAAAGTTATATTCGGGATTCAAATTAAATTATCGTTCAAATATTTAAAATTAATTAAATATTTCCAATTTAATTCGTTCAAAATTCTGGGTCGTTACAGATTTCCCCCCTTAAAAGAATTTCGTCCTCGAAATTACAAGTTAGGAAAAGTGGTCCTTAACTCGTCTATCATTTTTCTCAAATTCAATAATTTCAGCAATTTTTCAAAGCAAATCTTTCTACTAAAGATTCGTTATTATTTCATAGTTTTTCAACTTCAATTACAGATTTCAAACAACATTGTTTTCTTAACAACTCAATTTTAAATTCAAATTCGAATTCAAACTTTCAAAATTTTCTCAAAAATTTTCTAACGCCCTAAATTTCCGAAAAATTTCGCCAGCGTCTCCTTTGCGCGGCTAATACGGTACGACTACAAAACGTCCCTACGGACTCTCAGATTTCAAAAAGAAAAAGAAAAGGCCAAGCGGCTAGAGAGAAATCATCAAAAACTCATATTATAATTCAAATACGTACCTTTTTGTCGAGCAATTCAAATTATCTGTGAAATCAATTTCGATTTCCTTTATACTTGTATATCTACTAGCCATAATATCTAGTTACATATATTCAAACTATTTTGCAAATTTAATTACAAAAATTCCAATATAAACTACTCATATCATCTTTAGTTCACTATTGAAGTTATATCCATTACCATTCAATTTTACATTTCAATTCATAATTACTGAATTTAATTCGTTCCAAACCTTATTAATTTGGTCAATATTCAATTAGTTTCACTTACTAATTTTTAGTTTAATACTTCACAAATCAAATTCAATTCCAGTTCTATTTACTTTACACATCAAAAATGGATTTTAACATTCAATTTCATTTCCTTGTACTTACAATTGCCAATTTATTTATTCATTCACAAATTCTTTCATTTTCAATTTGAATTCTCATTTCTATCAAATTTCAAATATTTTATAAGTCTTTGACTTATTTACATTTTGATTTATACAAATCGCTTCTACATTCATATTACTAATTCCATTCCACTAATAAATTTTAATTTCGATCATTTTCTTGGAATCCCATTCCAAGTTATAAATTCGTTCACAATTTATATTTTCATAATTCAATACTCAATTCCAGAGTCTTTTCAACATTTCAAAAACCATTTTTGAAAATAGTTCAAATTCTCCTTTGAATTTTCTAAAACAAAATCCAAAATTTCCAAACAACTTCCATTTAAAATAATTTGGCAGCAATACCTCTTTTGGAAACCCGAAAATGAATTCTAATGATGTGGCCATCATCATCAGGATTATTTTCCAGCGACCTAAAAGAGTTTAGAGCTTTCAACTCTCCAAATACTTTTCAAAACCTTTGAAATTCATTTTCAAATCCAAAAAGATTTAAACTTCCAAATTTCCAAAATTTTCAAATTCTTTTCAAAACATTTCCAAAACTTCTCTGGAATTCCGTTTCAAATTACAATTCACTTATAATTTATATTCTCAAATTCTACTTGTATATGGATTCATTTCTTAATTCTTTATTTTTTTTGATTTCAATTTCATATATAATTTTTCACATATATATATATCAATGATGATAATTAAATAATATTACTTCTAGCAACCATGCAACCATATACTATAGTAATTCATAGAAAAACATTTTTTTTCTATACAAAAATAGTTTTGGGCAAAATTATCTCATTCACCCTATTCAAAAACAATACTGTGCCGAATTGTTATATTCGAGCGTTTAGAAACCCCTTCGATCCAGTTGCGCAGACTGTGCCGACGAAGGTTCATATACCACTCAATAAACCAATCATCACAATATAAAATAATTTTTTATATTCACTAACAAATACGCGCTCATATCTATTATTACACTCAACTCATTCTAGAGTACTGCTGACTCTATCTCTAATGAGTAACACCCAACAGAGCAGGGTTGTCGCTTAACCATATGCTCTGATACCAAATGTAACATCCCGAAAAGTTTTTTCGACTTTCGAAAATTCAACATCGATACTCACTTTATCGACTGCTGAGCCATCGAATGCCGGAAACCCGAAAAGTTATGGTTTTAAGAAAGAAGAAAGAAAAGTAGAAGAAGAAGATAGAAGAAAAAGAAAGAAGAACAACAACAGAACCACAGAAGAGCAACAGAAAAACAATATCAGAATCTTACACATCGCAGCGGAATAATATACAATAGATAATTACTAGTCTTTTAAAACAAAGAACTATATCAGTTTATATATACATCAATCATCAGAGTCAATATACAACAATGGACAGTTATATAACTTGTCCTCATACAGAATACACAGCGGAATAAATACTATCAGATACAAATACTACGTTTCGCCATCCAGCTTGCTTCCAAAGCTCCAGAATATCCAGAATATCCTGATAACCTAGCTCTAGACTGCCCGTGTGGAAAATTTGTGGGCACCCAGAGTTTAGAAGGGAAACAATAAACTCCGAGTCAGTCATGGTGACTGGTGTGAGATCGTAAAACAGTTATTTATCTTTAAAATAAATAGCAGAGAATTTTAAAGTCAATTCGCAATGCTTTTGGAAAATGAAACTACCATAAGACCTCCCACCACACACACAATGCAAACGCAGAATTGGAGGAGATTTCTTCTTATGATAGTCAAAGATGCTTACTACGCAAAATCAAATCATTTTTGATATTATTATTAGTGCATAGTGTAGAAAACATTTCGAAAGTATAATATTAATCTTAGCCAACATACGACCAGTATCGTATGTCTACTATAGCTACCATCTAAACGGTGGTGACCACCGTACGTAAATGGCAGGTTCTACAACTAATACCGTACAAAGTTCGTATTGGAGTTTGGATTTCCAACAAATGGTCAGGCTAAGGAACTTCCTTTTCCACGATGGGTACGTCCTTGGAATAGACGACCCGAGAACCTAACGTTACGGTTAGATCTCTGCCAACACAAGGTCGGGTTACCTCTGCAAAAATAGGTAACTACTGACACGCGTATGCCATCCCCCAATCGTCACCGATCTTCCCGAGGATCCCCGATTCGCAACAAACCACATAGATAATAATAATGCAGTAACCACAGAGGTTAAGTATCTGGGCTCCATACCATGATACCACCTTTATCCAGAAGGAATGACATACACTAAGGGGCGCTACTCCCTAGAACCTTGCTGCATCCTTCCTGTTTCGACCATTTCCGGGGTGTGAGGCTCGTCGAAGTTTCGTCCACAAAGCTACGCTTTCTATAAAAAGCCCTGCTTCGGGTCAAACAAAATGATCAACCTATGATCACAAAGATATAAGATCAAACAAATGATCATATCACAAATGATCAAACACTGATCATTTCACAGCAACACTCAGTATGCCACGTTACCAAATTGGGATATATCGCTGATAAATTTCAACTACATAACCTCTGAGCTCGTACGTCTCAGAGAAGGGTGTTAAGCTAAGAGAATAAATTCTCCGCCACCAACAGAAATGTATTTGAAAGAAATCAGCTTTATATCTCAAATTGTAACGTCAGACACACAATCCATACAAGTCCGTTCCGGGATCGAACAGAACCGAAGGCACTTCTCACGAAGCCCTTGCATTTCCGGATAATTTTCAATCACGTCAGGACTTCCCGTCACTAAGGGTGATGAAACCTCTAAATCGAAGATCAGTCGATGTAGAGTAACTCGACGGTAATCCTTCCGTTTTCAAAAATATCCGGTCTTCAACACCGGTCTTCAAATGCGATTCAAAACGACGTATCACATATTCGGAATGGGTTATACGACCCCATGGTCCTTTCCCGGTTAACCCGAATAGTGAGCGCTTATTTAAAAATAAGTGTGGCATTCAAATTCATTCAATTCACAACAAATACCTATCTAAAGGTAAATATTGATAGTCGGTTATTTAACTATCAATAAAGATGCGCAACATCATCAGATTCCAAATAATTTTCCAAATTATTTCATCTTCAAAAAATATCTTTACTAGATATAAAAAAAAAATTTCCACACTTAACCATTTGAAAACAATTTCAAATCAATTCCCATACTTCAAAAATAAATCAATATTTATTTTTAAACAACTTCGCTTTCTTTTATAAATTCCGTATTGAATTATACTTTCGAATATCTACTGATACTCGATTTTCAAATCGTTTTCAATATTCAATTTCAATTTATCTTTACAAGGATAAATTCTCAAAACGTTCATTTCATTTTGGAAAACATTTCCATACTTATCTAATAATAAGTATTACACAAATCTTTTATTTTCAACACTTGGAAAATATCCGATATACTTAAATCAAATTTAGTATATATTCATTCTTTAAGGAAATCATAAATTTTAACATCTATTTGAGTCAAAAACGAATGTTGCGTAAAACATCGTTACGACGACTCAAAATCACTAGTATAGGGATTCGAAATTAAAATAGATATATAAATCCCAATACTACATAAAAATATTTCCTTTCGGAAATCATTTACTATAACAACAGTGTTATAGTCTACCATTTTCTTATTTTTCTCGAAAACGTCTATTTCAACAATGAATGTTGAAATCTATGTATTCGATACTTAACACGTTTTAAAACATCTTTTAAAACAGTTACTTCATTTTTATAATATCGCTTTCCCAAAACCATATCCATTCTACTTCAAAAATATATTCACTGTCCAAAATCGTGAATATACTTCACTAATCACATTTCACTATTTAATTCATCAAATTCAATTTATTTCGAATTTATAAAACAACGCTTATAAATTCCATTTCTGTTTTATAACAACTTCGGTCTATAAATCTCCTTTTATTAATTTCTATAATACACTTATTAAAATAAGTGATTTCAGATTTATAAAACAACGTTTATAAATTCAACCTTATATTTCACAATAACTTTGATTTATAAATCCCCTTTATTAACAAGTTCGATCAATACTCCCTTTAAAGGTAAAAATCCAATTTTATAAGTTAATTTCTTATAAATCTTCCATTCTACAATTTCATTCATTTTAACTTCACAATTTATAAATCTATAAATTCCATTCTTTTTACTTACAATTTATACATCTATAAATTTCATATCGATTTAACTTTATAATTTATACATCTATAAATTTCATATCGATTTTCCAAATTCGCTTCAATTAGCCAAATAAATTTCCAATTGGACTTCCCACTTATTTCTTTGTCTCTTTCAATCTATTTAAAAATCCAAATTTAAATTAATTTCTTCAATTTAAAATCACTGTTTTATGAAATCCATTTATTTAGCATTTTCACTTTATTCTGGAATTTATTCGATAAGATTATGAAAATCAGCTTTTATACTTTTAAATTCTTTTCTTCGAATTTCTTCAATTTCAAAAATTGATTCACTTAGAAATTTTCTACTTGAATTTCAAAAATTCAATTTCGTTTATTTTTGGAATCCAATAATGTCAAACATCCATTCAGCTAAATTTTAGTTTTCAAACAATTTTCAGATATCAATATGATTAATAGCATCACTATAATCATTCACAGATTCATATCACAATAGAAATAAATTCCATCAATGTGAGGGGTCCAGTTGGATCCCTCCAACCTGTTTCCCTGCATCCAAAGATGTTAGCACAATACCAATTCCGCTCCAGTACGGAATTATCGCGGTATATGGGTTTTTATAAATCCACTTACTAACGGCGCAATAGGGTCTCATCCGCTATACGAGGCGGGAAATCATCAATCCAATATATACATATGCCAATATGTATATATTGCTATATATAATAGATATGTCCTACTATATCTACTATCACATCCAATATCAATCAATCAGTCAAAAAATAACTGCAATCAATTTTTTTGAGTGAGAAAATAATCTCACCTTCGCTTTTAATTTGCAATCCATTTTTATTCCAGCTCGTTCTTTACAGATTTTGACCTAGTACAAACATTTATACATATTTATTAATACTCGAAATAAATTGAACAACCTAATTATCATTTTAAAATTTTATCAAATCTAATAGTTTAAATTTTTAACTACTCCCTTTAATAAAGTCTTTTGGTATCAAAAATATTTACTAAATCTATTATTAAAAATAACCTCGTAAATTAAAAATGTATATATGTATATATTATTTATTTTCTTCGAGATCCATTCGCTTATAAAAATTCATTTATATAGATTTAAAAATCTAATTATATATATATACTCCAAATCGTTTCAAAATTTCTATATTTATTATATCTATATATATATTAAAATCTGCAGTAAACATATGTACATATATTTTAACTTTTATAAATTTATTTAACTAACATTTTTGTTTAAACAAATATTTCCATTGAATCGAATAAATTGCATATACCTCACAGCGATTAACCCTCCATCGAACACCAACGTTGCCGAGAAACCCCACTTGCCTCCATCACTATCTCGATCGTCACCACCACCAGATCGCACCCTTGCGCCTCCGCCTTGTCGCGACTCCATCGCGACCAATATCTGGATGCCGCGTTCAAAAATCACTGCCGTGCCTTGCCTTCAAGCGCTTCCAGGTGGCCACGACTACGACTTCGCCGTCGAACAATCCTCTCACGACTACCATGCTCGCGAAATCGCGCCTCCAACCTGACAGTGTCGTCGCCTCCATTGCCACGCGCGTGCGCGAATCCAATCGCGACACACCACTGCTCGAATCCACAAAACTCCACTAACATCGTGCCCTAGGTGCCATCGCACACGCGCGCACCATTCACTCGAACGAGCCCCTATCCCCCAAATCGTCGCTAATACAAGTTTCGCCAATCCCAGTCGCGAGCTCGACCTCGCGAAGGAATCATGGTCGCGGCCTCGATGCCAAACCAGTCGCGTGATTTCAGATTTGGGAAGAATGAGATGAAAATGGCCATGGGTTTTGAATTTTAGAATGAAGAGAGGTGGAAAGGAAGTTCGTTTATATTTTTCCCTTTGAATGAATAAGGGCTTCGACCATTACAGGGAGATAGGCACGAGTTTCCCTTTTTCTCTGATTGCCGTGAATTTTGAATTGAAACTGGGGGATGGTAATGAAGTACGGGGGTATGGGAGTAGGTATGGGAGAAAATGTAGCTGATGTTAATTAATATATATTTAAATTTTAATTTGAATCTCATTTTATTTTAACGCGTTTGCATATCGTACGGTCACAAAATAACTCTGATAAATACGAAATTTTGAAACCCGGCAATAATTCAATATTACGGACCCAATGGAACTAGTTTCGTCGAATTCCGAGACTGTTTGAAAATTGACTATTTTAAATATCGGTTCGAACGATTAAATTTCAAAACTGAACAAAACAGTTCGAAATTAAATTCTGAAGCTTCAATCATCTTCAGTATTATCAATACGAATTTTAAAAGCTTTCGAAATATTTTTCTTCGACTTAAAATCAAAGATTCAAAATTTTATTCAGCTTTCAATCGATTAAATTTTATAATTTAATCGCCAAATTCAAAGTTATATTCGGGATTCAAATTAAATTATCGTTCAAATATTTAAAATTAATTAAATATTTCCAATTTAATTTGTTCAAAATTCTGGGTCGTTACAAACATAGAGCAACAACTAAACTATGACTCGGAAAAGATCCGGCGGCAATTTATCAAGGGAGCAAGAAGATATTATCACTCAAAAAAGCAACAGAAACAAGATAAAAACTGAAAACAAAATTAGCAAAATTGGTTTACAGTAAGCTATTTTCCCACCGAGATCTTTGCATTAGAGTCTTGTTTCAGCTAGTAGTGTGAGTTTATTAACTCACCTTTGCCATTTAGAGAGCAAACTTAATGAATCGGAGGAAAGTTGCTTGCTTTTGGGAAGAAGGATCTTCTCCTAACCTGTTAGAACTCAAGGCAGACACATGCAACAGGAAAGAAAATAATTAACAGACAAGACTTCTCAAATTTTAGATTTTGATGAAATAACAATGTTTTGGAATGATATTACCTTTTAATTTTATACTAGATTGATAAAAATCTTAGCTTGAATTGGAAGGATTGAAGTTTGAAAACTTGAAATTGAGAAAAGGTGGGTTGTTTTCTTTATTTTCCATTCTCTGGTTAGAAGAAGGAGAAGAAATAAATTGAACGTATAGGTAAACAATTCTCCTTTTTCTCAATTACTGGTTTAGGCTAGAAAGGCTTTGGACCCAAATAAAAGAGTTAATCAATAAGCCCAAGTTAAATTAAACATACTTAACAAATATTCACACTTATACATAAAGAAAACAATGTATTTTCTCTCAAATTTTTACACAATAAAGTATGTAAAATATTTTACATTATATAAAAGATTAATTTTTAAAACATTATTATTATTAAAATCCTTTATTTTTCAAAAATACACTATTTACTCAAATAAATGAATAAAACTATATTTTTAACTTCTACAATTCCACAAAAATACTTTTCTCACTTAGAAAAATATTTTATACCATTTTAAGCTCAAATTTATAAGTAAATTCATTTTTAAACCAATTTCTATATTTTTATTTAAATAAACAACCCTTAAAAATCTCATACTTCTTTTAAAAATTATTAAAACAAGTAATTGGCAATAATTAATACAGTTATTGCATTTTCTCCAAATAAAACCCATTTTCCGATCGTTATTTACCCAAATAAATAAAATAAAGTTCCGAACTTTATTTTTCTCATTTTATTTTCAAAATTCATTGTTTATTCCAAATAAACAATTAAAATTTCCAATTTTATTTTAATTTACTAACAGGTAATCTCCAAAACCAAGGTTGTTACATATTGTAAATTGTTTGAATATTTTAACTTGGAAACTTATTGAGTTGGAAGTGGTTTAAATTTATAGTTCAAACCTACATTTGAAATCGGTATAAATTAAAAATGTTTTAATGAGAATTTGAATTGAACCTTTAATCTTTTTAATTGAAATTGTTGAATTGAGATTGATTTAGATTGAAATTTGGAACTTAAGTTGATTTGAATCGATTTGTGAAATTTGAAGGAACAATTCTAATTTGAAACTATTTTCGATATAAACTCTTTTTATATATATATACTATTTTAATATATAAACTATTTTAATCTATAACCTATTTTAAATATAAATTATTTTTAATTTATAACTATTTCAATATATAAACTATTTCAATATTTAACTGTTTAAGTTGGAACTGTTATGATTTAGGTTTAATCGTTTTAAATGCAAATATTTTGATATAATGGTTTAAATTATTTTATGGTTATAATTTTAGAAGTGAATTTGATTTTGAAAATGATATGATTTCGAAAGTGAATATGATTTCGAATGTGATATGATTTTGAATGAATATGATATTTTGATACGAAGTATGAATTGTTTGAAATATAAATGACCACGGTGTGAAATGAGCATTTGCTTGTTAAAGAGACCGGGATCGGATATTGTCATACTCTCTGCCAATACCGAAAACCACTTTAACAACTATGTACGTGGTGGAGATTCTAGAACGAAGTAGGATGGTTTGGCGACGATTCTATATGAGGTATTAACGCAACCCTAACTCCCACGAGTCAGCTTGATGTGACTAAAACAGGAGCCATGCCGGGCCAAGTGAGGTCACACCTCCGATCGGGCACATTTCTTTGATACAATCCAGTTACTTTGTGATTTGATTGGGTGCACATTTGATTTTGGGAGTGGGTCTCGAGGTGGGCGGTAGTAGCTGCTATGCGTTACCACCAGTCTGGATACGCAAAACGGGTAGAATCCTACCCTAGGCATTGCCTCGCGTGCCTTGTCACATGCCTTATCAAGCCCACTACGACTTTGTTTTGTACCGTACCATACCTATGGAGTGCTCCCTGAGTAAACCACTGGTTTGGTGGAGCTAATGGTATCTGTATAGACTACAGAAATATATAAAAATGTGTTAAGGGGGATATTGGTAATGCCTTAACGCTATTTTAATATTTTACTTTACTGATAGACATATTATAATAGCGTATATTACTACATAGTTAATAGTTTAACGGATCCTTAAAGGATGGAATCCCAAACATCCTTTAAGTTATATTGCATTTCACTTGGACATTTCACTTGAGTTGATTTACTAGCATAAGAATGTTAACCCTGACTCGAGTGTTTTGTGTTTTGCTTTATGCTCGGGTCAGACTGAGTGTCACCGCATTTGAGACTCACCTTTGGAGCTTGGAGCTTTGCTTCAAGATCTATCTTATAGCTATTCAACATTCAGTTAATTCAGTTGTTATATTCAGACTTGTTAGTTGCTTTTGTATTTGAGACTACTTTGTATTTGAGATTTCTGTTGTATTTTGTTTTAGACTTTGATGTTCTGTAGTAGCTTCATGAACTACTATCTATTTATTCCGATGCTTATTATTGTAAAACTCTATGTATGAGATTCTGTTATTGATTTATTTCCTGTATATGTTGAGTTTTGCCATATATAAATTAACAATCTGTTGTTTTGAGCAATTCAAGTCTGACATGTGTGGATGATTGTCGATTTGAATGGTTCGAAATGCCAAGTCGTTACAAGTGGTATCAGAGCTCTGGTTTAGGAAAAACTTAGCATATGGAGTAAAACTCATTAGAGATAGGATAGTAATACCCTAGAATGAGAAAAATTAATTGCAGAATCATCTTCGTTCGAGCTTGAAATTCTTTGTTAGGATTCTCTTTGATTAGGATTTCTGTCGAATTTTGGAACTCTCCCCTATGTTCTGAAATCCATTCTTTCCTTCTCTTGTTCGTGTTCTTCTTAATACAGGAGCATCTCGTAGCTTTATTTTTGTTGATCTTTGTAATAATTTGAGCTCATCTTGCAACCTCAATTGGCAACTTCATCCTTATATGTGACTAATCCCATCGGCGGTCCCGCCAACCTTAGTATGATTTGTTAAAGGGTAAAACTCCTTTACAACTGGCGTCAATTCACCGGAGACTTCTATGTCCTCGGTTTTGATGCTGTTATTTCTTGCAAAGCCCGAACCATTTCTCTAGTTGATGACCCGGGTACTTCTCTTGTGATCGAATGTAGATTGCCTTAGGATATGCAGGCAGTTTATCTTTTCGCTTGATTCTCGGGCTAGTGATCTCGACTCCACCCCAATAGTCAGGGACTATCCTGATGTTTGGTGAAGTCATTTCCCTTCTTCCCAAGCAGGAAATTGAATTCCGCATCGATCTTATTCCTGGAGCTCGATCTTGCTATCGGTTTTTACCAGCTTCATGTAGCCGAGGAGAGCATTCCCAAGACAGCTTTCCGAATGGAGAATGGTTTCTATGAATGGTTAGTCATGCCCTTTGGATTAACTAATGCTCCTGCCTTCTTCATTGATATCATGAATCGCGTTTTCCGCGATGTTCTCATCAAGTTTGTTCCCCATTTTCGTTAATGATATTCTCGTTCTCTAAGTCTCGGTTGACCCGGTTAAGGTCCCCGCGATTAATATATGTCCATCCTTTTTTCATCTTTTGTAATTTAATTACCTTATCTTCCTTCGAGCATATCTTCTTAGTTAGAATTCTCTTTGATTAGGGTCTCTCTAAATTTGAATCTCTATCCTTGTTCTAAAAGTCCATTTTTGAATCAGCCTATAAGGGAGTGTATTTGTAATTGATATAAAATATTTTATATTATGTTATTTGAGTTGTTAAGTTTGAATTTTTGGGTTTCGATCGATTCGTCTGGCCAACGCTATCGATAGGAATCCCAGAACACTTGAATAGAGAAAACTGACACAATATTGTTTTTAAAATTTGTAAATGAAATAATTTTATGTACGATTATATTTTTTATATATAAGTATAATTTTCTGAAATTAGATAGTTAAATGAATTGGTTGTTAGAAATGATAATGCTAGATTATCATTTATTGTTTTGTCAACATTCCTAAACTGTTAACTATTGTTGTATATTATAAGGAGACGAAATTTCTAAACATGATTTATAAATCTGATTTGCAAATGAAATGAATTTAAATAAAGGACTTGAGAATTAATTTTTGGCGTTTTCAAGATTTTGGTTTTCAAAGTTTTGAGAAAATTATTATTTGAAAGTATTTTTGAATGAAAACTGATTCTAAAGAATTTTAAAAGAAGTAAATCAGTACTCTCCTTTTTTGTCACTGGAAAATAATTTCGGTGATGACTGCAGCATCATCGACATTCATTTTCGAGTGTCAAAGTGGGGAGACCACTTAGTAGCTTTGCTACACTTTTGTTTTTGGAAAATGGATTTGATTTGAATTTCTTGAGTATGATTTGATATACAAAATATATATGTATATATTTATTTCAAAATGGTTTGAAGTGCAACCGGAAATTTAACTCTTAAGTTTATGTTAAGTGATGGTTTTCAATTATTAAAATGAAGCAAAATTTTTGAATAATTGGAGTGTCTAATATGAGAAATGGAATTGAAACAACTTGAAACGGTTGAACTAGGATCAAATTAAGTAGTATAATACTCAATTGCATTCTAAAAACACATATAACTTACCTGAAATACTCAAAAGTTAAAATGTTAATGTGAATATATAAATTGAGGGTTATACAAGAGAAAACTTAAGCAATAAAATGTTCAAACTAAATTTTTCTTAATAGAAAAGTTGTAAATAAAAGGTAAATTTGTTTAGTGCTCAATTACACTCAATTACATCAATAAAACTTAACTGGAAAAAGTTAAAATGTAATAAGAACATGCAATTGAATAATATATAATATAAAATGTAAGTAATAAGATGTCCAAAAAAGAAATTTTGTCAAGGGAATTTATAAATAAAAATTGAGTGGTTATAATAAATATTTATACACTTAATCTAGGTTGCAAAATATGTTAAGTGAAATAAATTGGATAATAAAAAGAGGATGCTATTTAAGTAAATAAATATGAACTTAAGAATAGTTGAAATTGAATTATAAGTGGAATTGATTTAAGTGAGGTCGAATGGATTAAATTAATAAGTTAAATAAAATAAATTTTGTTTTGAAAGAAAATTTTTGTGACAAATGATAATAAATTGAAAGCAAATTAATTGAATGAAAATACCTTGAATTGAAATCAACCAAATGTGAATATATTGAATATTTATTGACTGAATAAAATGGATTGAAACCAAATTTGTTGAATATTAATCAATTTAAAAACTAATGAAATTTTTATGGTTTGAATGAATTGTTGTATCTGGTAGTATGTAATTCGAATCTATCTTTCCTTTCAATTGCTTCTACGCTCCTATCTCGTTCCTTTTTGGGGATGAAAAGTTTTGAGTGGGGGAGAGTGTAACGATCCGTAAATTTTAATGATTTTTAATAACGTAATTAATTAAATTTTTCATTGGAAAATATGAAAGTTAATTCTGTTGTGTAATTTTCAGTTTCAATTTAAAATCAGTTAATTTGATGAAATTAAAATATTTTTGAAATCTGAATATTCTTATATAAGAAAAATGTAAATCATTTTCTGAGTGAGACGTCATAACTTGTTTCGCCAAATTTGGAATGTTATAGCCCCGTTTATCTTATTTTCGACGTTTTAGCAGCATTTTGGCAGCGAAAAATCGAGTTTTGATAGCTTGGTCGTATCGCTGATACCTGTGTACCATTCTGTTCATCTCGTCATGTTGATCTCCGTAGTATATTCATTTGTGTATTTCGGTGTTTGGTACACGGCGAAACGGTTAGCCGCATCGGTACCCATTTTGAGTCTCTAGAGTATTCTGTGGCCTTTCGTTTGTCCACGTGAGAAATCAAATGGCCACTATCTTTATTATTCCCTTAATTTAGCTATTGACTTTTGTCATTCCCACTGGTTACAATATTTATTTGTTGGTTCGTTTGCTATGCCTTTCTCTATCGTCTTCCATACTAAAAAAATAATGATAAAATATATATTATAAGTTCTTCTTTCATATATTTGTTTCAGAGAGAAAGCATGCTCGTCCTTTTCTTTATCCAACGTCAACCGAGAGCACGCAACACCCCCCACCATCCACACCTGAAACCCATACCACCTCCCTCGTCGAACACCACGGCATCTCAACCGTATCAGCTCCCTCTGCCAATCTCCCCTCTATACAGCCTCGTCGAACCCTATAACTGCAAGCTCCGCTCCTCCTCCACCTTTCCCAACCTACCTGTCCACCGAGTACACTGCTCCGACCCTGGATCCTCTCCACATCACCACTCGAACACACAGCTGCAGCCCTCGCCCCATATCTGCACCACAACCCGACCCACTAGCAGCTGTTCCTCCTCCCTCCACCACTGACCCGCGCCGAACCCCTGCCAGAGCCTCGCCTCACCTCTGTCGACCAGACCTAGCTGCAACCAAGCGCAGACAGCCTCCCTTAATATATATATATATAAGAGAAATGTATATATATATATATATGTTTACTCTTATTTGTGTTAACCTGCTGCTTCAACCTTGCCAAACTCATCACCTCCCTCTACCAGCCCATGCTCCACTTGCTCGACCACTTCACCGACAGACTCTCTACCCTTGCATCTTTCCTCACTCGTTTTGTCCTTTATTATAAAAAGAAAGGGAGGTATATATATCTATATATGTATATATATATATATATGTGTTTCCATCTAACTCTTCTTCTTGTTTGAAAAAAAGGAGAACAAATATATATATGTGAAAACGTATATATGTTGTATATGCATATTGGCAGGAAAGGTTATATGTTGATTATATATATATTTGTTCCATCAATATATTTATTCGTTTCCTTCCATCTAAGCTTATATATATAAGTTACTTATATTTTTTATCCTTTTCTAAATCACTGTCGTTTAAATTGGTTTTGTGCTTGTCGCAACTCTTTAACGTGTCATATCTGTATCCGTGTACGTATTTGTGTCTGTTGCTTCTCATTTTTCGTTGCTCTCTAGCCTCGAAAGGTAAGCGATCACTCACGATTAGCATTCTTATGTTTAGTAAATTTATATTCATATGGAATGACAAATGAAATATGTTGTTAAATTTGAATTGTTAGTTATTTAATTTGTTGAATACGATATGTTAATATTTAAAATTTGTTAATTTATGTTAATTGACATATGACATCGTAACCTGTTAGTATATATTAAATTTAAATTATTAATGATTGTATATGCTTGTAATTGATATGTCATGTTATTATTTTATTGTTCTCACTCTGCAAGTTCCCTGTTAGTCTAGAAATCTCTATAGGTTGAAATGATACATACTCGAACGATATTATAGATTAGGGAAAATTGTTATGGGTTGAAATGATAAACCCAAGCGATTTTATTGATTTTGGAATTTTGGGATTGCGGGTTGAAATGATATATACCTGTAAATATTAAAATTATTGTTTGAAATGATAAATATCTGTATCACTTGACCATAGGATAGAAAATTATATACAGACACCGTTGGTCTATTTTTAAATGATTTCTTGAATTTTGAAAAGAAAATATACGTGGTTAACAAATATTGATTTTTAAATATAATATATGGATATTTTAATTTTGAATATATGTGAAATTTAGATTTTTAAAATTATATATTTGGAAATTTTAAATTTATAAGTTAAGTTTTGAAATATATAAATTTTTAGATTTTACATATATATAATTTTATTTTATCTTAAATATATAAATAAGATTATATACAATACATTTAGTAAAATAAGATTTAACTAATGTATAATATGTATTAAATATATATTTACAATTTATATTAATATTTTAAAAAATAGATTTTGTAATAGCTTAAGTAAATAAAGATTGGAAAGATAAGTTAAGGTGTACTTTAAATTTTATTTGCTTAGGAATTGTATTTAAGTAAAAATTTGACTTGAAACTCGTTGATTTTGAGATTTTGAAAGGTATGATTTTATAACTTGATTTAATTAAAGGTGATTATATGAATATTTCAAATTTAAATAAAATTGTAATTGGATATTTAATTTTGATTTAAATTTGTAATTTGAGTTTTAAATATTTATAAAAGGGTGATTAGGTGAATAATTTCAAATTAAATATAATTGAAGTTAGATATTAATTTGGATTTGTTATTTGAGATTTTATTTAGATTTTATTAAAAATGATTAAGGGAATATTTCCAAATTTAAATAAAACTAAAAGTTGAATTTTGAAATATAAATGAAATTGATCAAATTGAGTTATTGTAAATTGTTTGAATATTTGAACTTGGAAACTTATTGAATTGGAAGTGGTTTAAATTTGTAGTTCAAACTTGGATTTGAAATCGGTATAAATTAAAAATGGTTTTAATGAGAATTTGAATTGAATCTTTAATCTTTTTAATTGAAATTGTTGAATTGAGATTGATTTAGATTGAAATTCGAAACTTAAGTTGATTTGAATTGATTTGTGAAATTGGAAGGAACAATTCTAATTTGAAACTATTTTTGATATAAACTCTTTTTAATATATTACTATTATATAAACTATTTTAATCTATAACCTATTTTAAATATAAATTATTTTTAATTTATAACTATTTCAATATATAAACTATTTCAATATTTAACTGTTTAAGTTGGAACTGTTATGATTTAGATTTAATGGTTTTAAATGCAAATATTTTGATACAATAGTTTAAATTATTTTGTGGTTATGATTTTAGAAGTGAATTTGATTTCGAAAATGATATGATTTCGAAAGTGAATATGATTTTGAAAGTGATATAATTTTGAATGAATATGATATTTTGATACGATGTATGAATTGTTTGAAATATAAATGACCATGGTGTGAAATAAGCGTTTGATTGTAAAAGAGACTGGGTCCGAATATTGTGGATTTCTCTGCCAAACCGAAAACCACTTTAACAACTGTGTACGTGGTGGAGATTCCAAAACTAAGTAGGATGGTTTGGCGACGATTCTATATGAGGTATTAACGCAGCCCTGACTCCCACGAGTCGGCTTGATGTGACAAAAATAGGAGCCATGTCGGGCCAAGTGAGGTCGCACCTCCGATCGGGGACATTTCTTCGATACCATTCTACTACTTTGTGATTTGATTGGGTGCACCTTTAATTTTGGGAGTGTGTCTCGAGTTGGGCAGTAGTAGCTGCTATGCGTTACCACCAGTCTGAATCCGCAGAATGGTAGAATCCTACCCTAGGCATTGCCTCGCGTGCCTTGTCACATGCCTTATCGAGCCCACTATGACTTTGTTCTATACCATACCTATGGAGTGCTCCCTAAGTAAACCACCGGTTTGGTGGAGCTTACAGTATTTGTATAGACTATGGGAATATATAAAAATGTGTTAAGGGGGATATTGGTAACGCATTAACGCTATTTTAATATTTTACTTTACTAATAGACATATTATAATAGCGTATATACTATGTAACAACCGGGATTTTTGTAATTTTAATTATCGTCAAAATAACAATTTAATTCAGTTGACAATTGATATTGGGATTTAAATCGTATTTAAATTCTTTAATAAAGTTGTTATACGTGGTTAGAGATTTTAAATCGATCTGAAATTCATTTTCTTTTGATTTGTATAATCCTCTATTAAACATTGTAAGTAGAATAAATAAGAAGGGTAAAACGTTGTTTGGGAATTTGAATCAAATTGTTATTCTTTTAAACAATTCTCAAATGATTGAAATGGGCTTTTGAATCTAGCCCATGTTTTTATTCCTTTGTTGCCGTTCTCTTTTGTCAAGGAGAAACCCGACCCTTTCTCCCATTTTTTATTCGTGACCCTAAATCCAAAAATCGAAGCGAGAATTAAAAATGGTGGCTAGTTTCCTCCTTATTCAATTCAAACCTGTCCCTTCTTCATCGTTCGAAATCAGGACATCGAGAAATCAAAGGCGCCAACCCCCATAGCTCGATCAAATGACGTTTCAGCCTTGCCTTGTCGATCGCAAAACCGCTTGGAGTCACTCGAGGCTGCTAGGGTTTTGATTTCACTGCCTCGTCGAAAATGGTGAGTTTTCTCACATCTAATTCACGCTTTGTGTTATTGTGCTAATGTGATTTACTCGATTTGATTGGGGTTTTCTCTGGTGTTGATTTCGTTGGTTTCGTTGTTCAGCCATAGGGTTTTGTTTTGAGGCCTGAGATGATTCTCTGACTTGCTTTAAACTGCTAGTGCACCTAGTTTCATGTGTATAACTGAACTTGTATCTTGATTTCATGTTGACTTCGGTCTGGATACTTGTGGTCCTCGGGTAGTCTTCATTTAGGGTAGTCTGCACTGCTTCATGTTGATTGCTCGACCTGTTCCACTATGGTTCCATGCCTTGTGGTTGCATTTCATTCGTGGTTGCTGTCACATTGGGCTTGTAGTTGGTGTAGCTCGCTGTCTTTGAACTTTACTCGGTCATTTGAGGAGTTGGGTCTGCATTTTGTTGTATCTGTACCTGTAGTTGTCTTCGGCTGCACACTCGATTTTGCGATGTTGGTCTGGTTCGACCTTTGCCATGTTGTCCACTGCCTCTAGTAGCACTTTGATATGGTATAGCTTTTGAATTCGTCAACTAATATATTATGGCCATTGATTTTCGTATTGATGAACGAGATGATTTACGACTTATTCAAAATCGTATATATTCGTATATTTGATACTTGTTCTCCACGGTTTTGAATCTGGACTTGATTTTGGGATTTTTCTCTGACCTTTTCATATGCTTGAATTCTTCAACTTGCTTTATCTCGGCTGCTTGATAATGTTCGAATGGTTGAGAGGATTGTGTGTTCTGTCTTGTTCATTCACGGCTTTGAATCTGGACTTGATTTTGTGATGTCTGTTTCATTGAGCTACTCTGTCTTTGATACTGCTGTGTTATGCATGTCCGTTTGATATTTTGCCATGTTATTCACTGGTTTAGACATGTGATCTTTCATATCTGTAGCGTACTTGACTGTGGCATTGCTTCATATGTATATATGCATTCATGTATGTATATATATATATGGTTGATTGTTACAGAGTTTCATGGACTCTGGTTTGACTTGAATTTGCTTGATCACATTTTAGTTCGAGCCTTGTGTTCTTCATATCATGTGTAAGACTTCATTTGATCAGTGTGCTTGAGTCTGCATATTGTAGCCTTGGTCATTTTGGTTTCATCTGAGTGTTGCATATCGCCTGTGATATTCTGTCTGGTTATTGCTTGGCAATTATTGTTCCTGTCCATTGCTTCACTTGAAATCTAATGCTTCACCATTTACTGTTTCCATGAGGTACCAGTTTTGGGTTGCATTCATTTTGGTTCCAAATGCATTGAGTTGTTGGTCTGGTGATCACTAGTAGTTTACATTGAATCTGATATCAATTCTTTGAGACAGTTGCATATTGTTCCACTTCGATATTAGCTCTGGCTTCTAGCTTGGGAATTTTGTCTTGTGATCTTTCATACCTGTAAGCATGCTCGACTTTGGCATTGCTTCATATCTGAACTGTTGTTCGACCATGTACATTTGTGGTTGCACTTCATTTGTCCTGTTAGCAGTGCATCACTTGCCTCTCTTGTTAATTCGTTTTACTGATTTGCCTTTGATCTTGGTTGTGGTTTAGTGATGCACCTGCTTGGCTATTTTGTACTTCTGACCTTTGTTGGGTTCTGGTCTTGCTGCAGTTGCTAGTTTGAGTTTTGTTGCCTCTTGCGCATGCTCTTTGATATTGGTTGAACTTGTTTCACTTGCTGCCACTGTCTTCTTTGTAGTTGCATTCTGCCCTTGTCTTTGCAACTGTTTGCTACTATAGCTTCATCGTGGTGGTTGCTTCATATTCGCTTATGTCTGCAGTTGCATGTGCTTTGCAGTTTTTCCCCCTGTTGGGATTTGTTCTTGAATTCACTTGAGTTGAACCCGATTTCGGGGTTTGACCTTGTGATCACTTTTGACTTTCACTGAGCTTTTGTGTATCTCTTGCGATAGTGGCGAGGCAGTACACGCGTGCGTGTACTGCAGCCCTATCAGATTTGACAGTTTTTAAATTGATGTTTCGAATTGTTGAATTGTTTCGTTGGTAAATTTCAATGTTTTGGAGTCGTATTCTGATTTGGATGGTTGATTTGTTGTTTAACACTATTTAGTGTTATATCTGCCGTTATCCGATTCTTTTATCGAGGAGTTGGGTATACGAGATTTCTGTGACTGTCGTCTATTTGACTATTTGATTATTATTGCTTCTGTGCATTAATAACTGAGTTTGAATTAGACTGACCCGTGTATTATTTTCTTTTGAATGTAATACTCGGGTCAGACCCGAGTTATTTCAGGTTGTAGATTTTCTTCTTTGAGTTGCTGTTCGGGATTTGAAGACTTTTCGCATCTTCTGAAGTTGTCATTTTCCATTTGTAGTAGTCGTGTCATTCTATAGAACGATATGTATTCATGTATATTAGTCGATAATGTACGTGTATATATAACTTCTAGAGTCGACAGTTGTAGTTGTATCGTATGTATTGTGTCAACTATGTATTAACTGACATCAGTTATATATATATGAGACTTTTGTTTTTATCTATGTTCCGCAATTATATTATCTGTGTTATTGTTATATCTAATGTCCTAAACTATTATGAACTATCGTAGTTTGTTTTATACTGATAATTGGATATGTCGATGGGAGTAAATAAATAATAGATGAAAAATAAAAAGTATATACCACTCCTATCGAGATAACCAATATTAGTGTAAGGCCAATTACGGATGGTCACTCCTATCCAGCCTTATTCTTCGTAATAATAGACAGTATTTCTTTTAATACTCTTGTTATTATGAGCATAGAGGTGGGGCGTCACATACTACATAGTAAATAGTTTAACGGATCCTTAAAGGATGGAATCCCAAACATCCTTTAAGTTATATTGCATTTCACTTAGACATTTCACTTGAGTTAATTTTCTAGCATAAGAATGTTAATCCCGACTCGAGTGTTTTGTGTTTTGCTTTATGCTCGGGTCAGGCTGAGTGTCACGGCATTTGAGACTCACCTTTGGAGCTTGGAGCTTTGCTTGAAGATCTGTTTTATAGCTATTTAGCTTTCATTTATTTCAGTTGTTATGTTCAGACTTGTCAGTTGCTTTTGTATTTGAGACTACTTTGTATTTGAGATTTCTGTTGTATTTTGTTTTAGACTCTGATGTTCTGTACTAGCTTCATGAACTACTATTTATTTATTCCACTGCTTATTGTTATAAAACTCTGTGTCTGTGATTCCATGATTGATTCATTTACTGTATATGTTGATTTTTTCCAAATATAAATTAACAATCTATTGTTTTGAGAAATTCAAGTCTGACATGTGTGGATGATTGTCGATTTGAATGGTTCGAAATGCCAGGTCGTTACAATTGTATTGCGTATTTGTAAGGACGGATATTTATAACTGTGCATGTTTAACTCTGATAAATGTATTTAAATTTTCTGCTATAAAGATTATATGTTGAAATAATATATGTTATTTCATTCATGTGGGATTCTGTTCTGTCTTTATTTTCTTTCTTACCCTTAACAGTCGTGTTTCCGGCACTTGGATTTGCGGCACGTGAATACCGATGATGTATTAGTGTCGATTTTCGAGGGTTAAAAATCCCGTTCGCCACATTTGGTATCAAAGCGAAAGGTTAAGCGAGAACCTTGGCTTTGGTGGGGTAAAGTCTCATCAGAGATAGGGTTAGTAATACCCTAGGATAAGAAACTCATTAGAGATAGGGTTAGTAACACCCTAGAATGAGTTTGAGAGTATTATATATAAGTGCATATTTGATAATGATATATACAAATGATTTTGGTTTTGAAAATTTGTAAATGAAATAATTTTAACTAGGATTGTATCTTGAATATAAAAAATATTTTTCAAATTATATAGTTATTTGATTAAGGAAAGGATAATACTCAGTTATTGTCATTGATTGATCGGTTGTTAAATTTAAAAGTTTAAGCACGAACATCTCATGAATTTAGTTTCACAATTTGATTAAGAGGTATTCAATAAGTAATAATGTTAAAGGAATTTATTTATGATAAATAAATCTTATGAATACATTTTATATACATATATAAAATGGATTTATAAAACGTGCTTTATAAAGGAATTTTTTAGAATTAAAATTTTCGTATTTTTGAAAGGAATCTCAAATGATTTTGGAAAAGGAATAATAATGGTATTATTTATAAAAATGGGATTTTGAAAATGAAAAACAATCTTGTGATTAATTGATTCAAGTGGCTCGAAAGTAACTAAAAATGGGCAAGAGATGTGTTCGGATGGTGAACGCTTCTCTTAAGTAGTTTCCTTCTTGTTAAGGAAATATGCGATACTATTGGTAGTACCAAGTTCCTTGGTATCATATTTGGGTTACTCGATCAATATAATTTTCTATAGTTAAAAAGCATAATGTGAATCATTAGTTGGTAAATTAATTGATGATTATCAATTTTTATCAAAGTGTATTATCTTAATTGATAAGCATGGGTATGCTTTGAGCTCTAAAATAAATATTTAAATTTATTAATGAATGGTTTTGGGTTGATAGTAAACGATGTTTTAGCAACATTTGTTTTTATACCCTTGAATGACACTTTGGAAGAAATCTTATGGGTATATTTCAATCTTTAATAATGGGATTTTAAAGATAAAAACAAATATTGGAGTCTTTTATAAAAAGATGAAAAATATTATAATTAACATGTTATAAAAAAGGGAAGTTCATTATAACAATGTTTTGGTAGTAATTGTTTTAATCTCTTTGATTATATTTTAAAGGTAAGAGAAAAAAACTTGTTAAATATACTTATAACATTTGAATAAGTATATAAATACTTTTTAAGTATTAAAACTAGTAGAAATAAAGAGAATATATATATATAAAGGAAGTTTATGGTAATTTATCAATTTAATGAATTATTGTGAAAATAAGTTTTCCAGAAAACCACTAAGATATGTTTAGAAATGTAATACAATAAAAAGATAGTTATCTTTTGAAAAGAAATATGTTTTAAGAAGATTTGGAAAGATGTTAAATGGTTATAAAGAAGTATCTTTAGAAAAGTTTGAATAAAAGATGAAGTTTTATGAAGTATTTACATAAAATTTTTGGAAAGGTTAATAAATACATAAGAAGTATATGGATTATTTTGTCGCACGATTTAATCTAAGATACGAGTGCAGAACTTTGACGTGTCTTGACACTTATCCAAAAAAGGATTTATCACTCGATTCTTGACGAAGAACATTGATGAGGGTTTGTGGTTGGATAGTTGAGTTTTCTATCATAGTTGAGAGCTATGCAAGAAGAACTAAAGTTCTCTTCAGAAAGCCTGGTCAGAGTCCGCACTAAAGGATCGGGGGGTCAATACTAGATCGGAAGTAAAGTTATGGATTCGAATAGTAGATCGAATCGGATATTGTTTATGGATGATCTATGTGTATCCAATGAAATTAAGACTAAAAAAAATATTTTTGGGCAAATACCTTTGGGTTTAGTTTTGGGGTAATTTCGGGGATGAAATTCTTTTAAGGGGAGAAGTATGTAACGACCCGTAATTTTACCATTTTAAAAATGGAATATTTAATTTATTTAAATATTCAAATATAGAATTTTCAAAATTAAATAATCATATTTCATGTGATAAATAAGAATGGTGAACTTATATTTAGATTTAAATAAAGATTTTGGACTTTTACCGTAACATTGACAAAATTGACAAAAGCCGATTTTGGATAAAATTGGATATACGGTCAAATAATTATTTTAAAAGATGAATAAATCCTTTTAAAATCATTATATAAAGATAATTATAGGTTGATAAAAGTTTTATAATTATATATATATATACTTATGTTATAGTGATTAACAAATTTCATCCCGCATTGGCAAAAATCAATGTCGTATATTTGCAAATGAATTTGGATATTATGTTATATTATTTTATAAGACAAATATACTTGTTTTAATTATTTAAAAATGTTAAGAAATTTATTATGAAGTTTGGTTTACATGAATAAATAGTTTAACAAAAACGTCAAAATGTGACCGTAAAACATTTTGTCAAAAATCAACGTTTTATCGAATAAAAATTACTGCAGCATCATTGCATCTTTGTTCAAATGTTTTAACATATATATTACATATTTTAATAACTAAACATTTTTACTTTTGTTAATTATGATTAGGAAACTTCTAGAATATAATTAACAAAAGTAGGTAAAAAAGAAAAGTCAAAAAAGTAAATATCACATCAAAATCAAACTAAATCTTCTCTTTAGCCACTTTTCCATCCAAATACATTTGCTTAGCTCTTAAGTGACTATGACATAAAGTAAGAAGTGATAAGTGATGGTAAGAGTTGAAAAAGTAAGGTTACTTTAAAGTTAAGTAAGGTTATTTTGGTAATTTGGTAATTTGGTAAAGGGATATTTTAGTAACTTACCACTTCAGTTTTTCCTATAAATACACATCCATCCGTCTCATTTTCTCACACAAATCATTCTTTTCTTCTTCTTCCTTTAAGCTATGTTAATGGCTTCTTCTTTTCCTTACTAACTTTTCTTAAAATCATATCAAACCAACTCTAAACTTTGCCAAAGTTCTTATATCATCGTTAAAACATGGTTTAGCATCTAAGAAGTGAAGAAATGTTGGAAGAAGAGGTGGAATAGGGGCAGGCTAAACCTATTGAGGTGGGAGGAGCAAGTTAGAAAGCTCCGGTGCAAGAAAAAGAGAAGGAAGTGTCGCCCGTTTCATTCCATGGAAAAAGGAGGAAGTTTAAAATACTGCGAAAGCTCTGCCAAATTTCAGGAGTTTGGAAAAAGAGATTGATAGCATAAACCAAAGAGGAATTAAGTAGAAGTTGATTAGTTAAAGTTAACAATGGTTTTAGTGAAGTGTTGTTGGTAAGAATGTTGGTAGGAAGTTAATCGATTTGGTTAAAGGTGAGAAATCCTAAACTATTATTATTATATTATTGGATGATGATATGATGTTTGCAATGGATGTTTAATATGCTTTGATCATCAAGTTTGTGTGTTTTCATATGAATGTTGAATATATATGCAAGTCACGGAAATACACGTTGATAAGCACAATGGAAATCACTTTCCTCTATATTTAATGAAACGGTGTATATGGAATGTTTAACCTCCTTAAAAAGGGTTTAAAATGTATTTGAAATGTTTTATAAACATTTAAAAGTGTTTTGGTGAAGTTTGAATGAGAAATGGAAAATTTAGTTAAAAATAAGCGCGTCGCGTAACGGTAGTTCGCGTTTTCGCACTATAAAAGTCAAACAAGTGTAAAAGTTGGAATATAGCTCGGAATTCTTCTACATAAGAAATTTCTGAACTATTATATCCATAATTTTCCAACTAAGAAAGAAAATCAAGATTTTGAGAAGTAGATTTTGAAATATGAGTAAAACAAGTTTTGGAAAAATCCTGATTTTGCAGTTTAGAATCCAAAACTAGATTTCTTTACAAATGATGTTTTAAAATTGTTTAAAAATGTGAAATAAATCTTATAAATCTTTTAAAATGTTTTAAAAGTGATTTGAGTAATAAAAATGGATTTTTAAATAATAAAAAGTCATTTTGATCAATATAGCTTAAATGGCACTTTTCGCAGCACTTTTCTACAACTTTGAAATATAGTTTTAGACTTAACGATTCTTATCCAAATCTTTTATAAATGTTTTTGAATGGATAGTTAAGTGTTTTAATAATGATTTGGAGGTTTTCTAGCTTATTGAATAAAGTTCAAATAAATGATTTAAATAAAAATCTATTATAAATAAGCGGTTTAGTCTTGGCTCTAAAAGCCGACGAGTAGACTGAATTCTTCTATTCGTGAGATCCGAATGTGAGGTGCTTAAACTAAGGAGATGTTCAGGAGCAACCAGTGCCCTGGCTTACCTGGCCTCTTTCTTGGGCGAGGGATGGATAAGGTTGAAATGTTGGAAATGAATTAAGTACAAAAAATTTAATTTTCCAAATTTAATAACAACTTAGATTTTATAAAGATGATCTTCTTGTACTCGGTGTTAAAAATCAAAGAGGGAACTCGTACTATTCGGGGAATTTAAAAGGTGATTTCACCGTTATTCCACCCGTAGTATTTGTTGAATACGGGAATTGATATTGAGTAGAATTAGATGATTTCCATAGATTCTACTCACTTAATATTTATTGGTTTTCGGATTAACATCCTAGATAGCATAGTTTTAACTCAATCAAAATTTTGAGCTTTGAATTAAGAAATCATTGTTAAGATTTAAATAAAATGATTTGGAAATATTTTCCTAAGTGAAAAATGAAATGATTTCGAAGTATTCCAAGTTTAAAAAAAGGGTTTAGGTAATCTAATGATTTGATAAGAGAGGTTTAATGATTCTGTATATACTGGAAGGAATGTTTTAGAAATATATATCTCCAAATGAGATTTTGATAAAAAGAACTTAATCAATTAAAGAATGATACCCTATTCATAGAACATCTTTTTATCGATGATTGGTTCGATTGAACCGGGGTCGGATTTGGGTAATTCCTATCCGAAGACCACTTCGAACCAATTTACGTATTCGAAGTGAAGACATGGATATGATTTAGAAGAAGGAATGTAGGGCTGCTTGTCACTGACCCTCAGGTGAAATTTCCCATATCATATTTTGTGATAGTAGTTCTTCATTTAAGATCTTCGATGCAAGGACTTCTCGCTACTAATCCTAGGGGTAACTCCCGACAAGATGTGGTAGGAGAGTACCTTCGATATGTCCTTGTAACGACCCGGAATTTTCGAACCCGAAAATTCCAGATCGTTAGAGAAAAAGAAGAAAGAGGTAGAAGAAGAAGAAAAACAAAACTCAGAATCACACATTCTCACATTCGCAGCGGATAAAATATAATATCAAATAATATTCTTTACACAAAGAAAGCTGTAATTGTTATTTTACATTCACTACATCAGAGTTACATCCATTTACAAATATACTAGACAGTTAGAATTAACATGTCTCAGATAAACAACAGTAATATGCTCAGCGGAATACACTCCATACGTTCCTGCCATCCAGCTCGCCACCTGAACTCCAGAACGTCCTAACCTGAAAATCTGTAATACTCGGTCTGACCCGAGCATTACATCAAAGTAACACCCGGGTCAGGCTGGAAACCAGCGTGAGTAAACTCATCTAACATGAAATTCAATCCATAGAACTTATTTAAACCCGGGTAACTCGTACTTTTCTACGAGTTCTTAACTTATTTGAGTCAATCACTTATTTCAAACAATATCTAAGAATCACTACTCAGTTTAGATATCCATGATTCTTAACTTATTTCATTTCAGCCTATTTACTTCTAAACTCAAATTTATAAAGAATCGAAGTGGTTTCGGATATTGCTGATACCCGACTCCGGTCTCTTCGAAACCAATGTTATTCATTAAACCAAAAGTTTAAGTTTAAACAATACAATTTATACACGACAATTCATCTCATATCATACATCAACACATATCACATATCGGAGATATCACATAATCCAAGGCATCCAATATCATTCAATCATTCATTAAGCAAGATTAATCATCCTCACCATCTCTAATTAATTTAATTAACCATCAATGAATTAAATTAATTACTTTAATTACTTTTAAACCCTATTTACTTAACATTAATTTATTATAAATTAATTAATTAATCATCCTTTAATTATTCGTCTTGATTAATCATCCTTAATTAATTACTTTTAATTACATTAGTAATTATAAATTAATTATCCTTAATCATTCACATTTATTCTCTTTAATTAATTATACTATAATTAATTACATTAATTAATGATCCTTAATTAATTTCCTTCTTAATTATCTGGATTATCCTTAATCCTACTTACCTAACATTAATTAGTTACAAATTTATTTATTAATTACCTACCTTAATTAATCTTTAATTAATTAATTATAACCCTCAATTATAAATTAATTAATCCTTAATCATTAAATTAATTAATTTCTTTTAATTAATCCTTCATCATGAATTAATTAAATTAATTAATTATACTTGAATTTTCTTAATTAACTTAATTAATCTCAAATCATTAAACCTTATTTAAAATAAACATTTAGAAATCAGTTATAACTACAACAATTTAAACATCTAATTTAACCTTTTAAATCTTTTGAAATTCTTTCAAAGTTATTTAATAAATTTCAATACATATTCATTTGAAAACTTATATCTTTTAAAACTCAACTACTTTAAATATGTTTTGGAGATGTTAAATCTTTATCTTTGAACCCAAATTATTTCTGTAACTTTAAAACTTGTTTTTAAGTTTGCTTTTAAAACTTTGAACTTGATTACTTTTACCAAGTTTGAAACCAGATTCAAACAAAAACAAACCCGAGTCTACCCCATCACTTTCCCGAGTGAAACGCGAGAAAACACACTAGTCTCCCCCTACTACTTCTACTACGAGTCAAACACACATATTCCCGAGACAAACCCGGTTACAATTCTTCTTCCCAAACATCGATCATTCCAGTTCCAAATGTGCACACGTGCACGTGCACATTCCCTCCGGCCACCAGAGATCGACGCTCCGACCTTCGACACGTCGCCGAACATCTCCTTAGACGAACTGACCACCCCGATCCTCCAATCCAACCGGAAATCGAAATCGAACGAAAACGAGCAACTGGAACCAAACCTTCGCCAGAAAACGCCTCGAACCCAACGTCCCCGATCACCAGAGTCTTCGCGACCCCAACCACAGCTTCACCGACCAACCACGCGCCTATTCCCCCACCACCGGTCGACTCCGATGCATTGACGACGACGCCTTCACCAATTTCCGACTTCGACTTCGAATTTCCCCCTAAGCCCTAATTCACTTCATTCAGGTCACCATGGTCCAAAATAAAATACCATCACATTTTTCCCATAGTCGTCAGACCCCCAGCCAACTTCGACCACGATCCTGATGATGTTCACCATGCCGATCACCAGAATTTCCCCTAAACCCATAATCTGATCAACCACGAATTTCTCACCCGAAACAAAACTAAAAATCGTGATTCTTCTTTTTAAAAATCTTAGTTTTAAAAGACGATTCAGATTATATAAGTGAATTCGAGAATCAAAATGTTTGAATTTAACATGTTTCAGATATTCCACTGTATTTCTTGATTTTCCAGATTATATTCAACTTATTTATACTTGAAAATAATTTTAAATCATAAGTTATGTTTAAACAAACATGATTCATTTGGATTCGTAAGCTTAACAGAGACTAGATAAGGAAGATTGGAATTTTTATATCAAATATTTGAACTCTGTAACTTAAACAGAGATGATCTCTGATACATCCATACATGCACACAGTTCTATACTCATATACACATATATTCATATTCACAACAACATGCATGTATATATATTCAACATGCATCACAATTTACTTCAAACATCTATCACATGAATCTAATTAAAACTGTTTTAAGCTTAATCTACTCATATTAAAATAACAGAGAAGTATATATGTATACATACTGATTTTAGTATATGCATTTTATTTATACAATCATGCATTCACAGATAAAATCATATGCAAACCATATTACTATAAAGATTCATCACATCATTTAAGTTTATTACTAGATCTAAAAACTGTTTTAAAAATAAAGTTTTACTCACCTGTTATATGATGTGCAGAGAATTTGAAAACAGTTTGCACTTGAAAATTTGCTACAGCAACTTGAAAAGATTTTGAAAATTGAATTTGCTTTATTTCTTTAAAACTGCAAAGCTTTGAAAACTTTTGCTTTGGCTTCAGATATACTTGCATGCATACTTGAAGGATAGTTACAGGCTTGAATGACAGGGCTTTGATTTCAGGTTGCTGATTTTGATTTCAGTTTTAACTTGAATATTGTTTGTGGATTTCTGGTTTGCATTTGAACTTGAGGAATGTATTACAGGGTTTTAAACTTTGATCTGAGATTTGCTTTTGAGAAGAGAATTACAGGCTTTTGATAGGTGATTACAGGGTTTTGATTTTTTTGTTTTTGAGTTGTTTACTTTGCTTGAATTTCTGGTTAGAGGAAGTAGTTTACAGGCTGAGTTCTTGTTTTTGAAAAGAAAAGATAAGAAAAGAATTTAAGGAAGAGGGTAGGAGTTTATATAGTGTTAATTTAGGATTTATTAAAAGAAAATAAAAATAAAAGGAATGACACTTGTCTTTTACTCTCCCTAATTACTTAACACATAAGCTTAGATGGTTTAATATGTTAACACTTGTCATTTTTAAATTTTACATTATTTTTAAAGCTTTTATATTTAATTTTTCTAATTAATAAACATATTCTAATTTATAAATGTTTTTTCTTAATTTACATAAATACAGTCTTTAAAAGAAAAAATAAAAATAAAAACCAATTATATTCAAATAAAATCATTTATAATATATTTAATTCATTTTAAATGATAATATAAACTTTTGTATTTATTTACTATTCATATCTTTTCAATGCATACCGTCGATGCTCTCATATATAAGGATCCCGATATAAATATTTATTATCAGAATTATTTATTCAATTCATAAATCAGTATTCTTATTAATCAATCCAGTTAATTATCAATTAACAAGTGTTCAAAAATCCGGGTTATCACATTCCTCCCCCCTTTAAATCTTTTCGTCCTCGAAAAGGAACGAAGCCAGAATTTACTTATTTACTTATTATCAGATAAAATTTTCTTTTGAACATATTTTTAAAACACTTTAAAAATCTTTATAATATTACTAAATTAGTTTTTATAAAAATACTTTTATAACTCGATGTTTCAACAAGTCCATTCTCGTTCTCACAGAAATTCGGTCATACGTTGATCAGGCGTAAGACTGAAAATCTATAAGTACTTAGCAGACCCATTTTCAACACCCAGTGAAAATATTTTGGAAAATAATTTTATTGAAAATATAGAAAACAGTTTTGAAAATAGAGGAAATATCTTTGGTGAGAATGCTCTGGAAATCATCACTCCCATCCATGGTCGCAGTTAACCCGATGGTTACATTGCCGTCCCGGCAAAATCCACAGATAACTGTAGGTCTCCGCGCTCCTCGATTACGCCATGGAACCCGCTACAGATCGCAGTTATACCCGGGCCTTACGTTGCTAGCACAGCACAAACCCATATAACTGTAGGCATCAGCGCCACCGAATTTCGCTGCCAAATAATGAAACTTCTCCCACATAGGTCGCAGTCTACCGATATAAAATCAAACGCAGACTGTTGGCTCTCAGCGGCACAAACGACTTTCGCTATGTTACCATAGTGTCACAGTCTACCGATATAAAATCAAACGTAGACAGTTGGCTCTCAGCGGCACACATGACTTTCGCTATGGTCTGCAGTAGATCGCAGAGACATCGAGTTAAACTGTCGTCACAGCATAACCCAAATGCCTCTGTGGGCACCAGCCCCTCGACTTTCGCTACACAAATAATCCTCAGGAACTAGTTTGTCCGGACTCCTCACAGGATCAACTTTAGAAACCCCCCTTGGGGCTCAAGGCAGTACCACCCTGTGGTACTCCTGAGAAGTTCATTTCAAGGAAGCGCCTTTTTCCCCAGAGCTATTTTCAAAATACTTTATACTATATACTTATAGTATCTTCAAATCATACCCTTTATGATTTAACAAAATCTCCTTTGCACAAAATCGATTACCAAAATCGATAATTCTCAAACTAGGCTTTTCAAAATCCAAAATTGATTTTCCCAAAAATCAAAAGCCTTTCCCAAAATCCATAGGTTCCCAAAACCTTTTCCAAAATCATTCTCATAAGATCCTTTATATATATAGATATAGATATAACTTTGAAAATCTTTGGATCATTTCAAACTTTGTATAAAACCTCTTTTATACTTCAAATATTTCAAAACCCTTTTTATTCTGGCTAGATTCAATAAGGGAAGTTTATCATATTACAAAATATAACTTTATTTATTGTCAAATCAAATATTCAAGTTTGATTTCTTTATAAAGTTATTTACCATTTACTTACCTCCATAAAGTAAATTTCAACCAAAGAAATACCCAATTCCATTATATTTCACATAATATACCTTTCATTTTCGAAAACCATTTCAAATTTCTTATCCTCAAATTTTAAATGCCAATTTCATTCAAACCCGTACGATGTACACATATCATCCGTACGCTATATCAATCTGATCGCTCAATCGATCACACAATTTCACTTCCGAACTAGTATTGTCCACCCGGCTTCCTAGTGCGGACTCAGATCTGGTTTCCTGATCAGAAACCGTCATTCTCCTTGCATAGTCACAACTATGATAGAGAATATCCAGAACCAATCAACAATCCATATTCAGGTTCGCCGTCGAAAATCGAGCGAAAAATCCTAACTCGGATCGATAATACTATCTCGAAATTTTGTGTTCGAATCTGGATCAAATCACTATGCGAATAGAATAATATACGTATATCCTACGTATTTATCTTTGTTGGTTATTAGCCAAATCAATTCTCTTTTCTATTCATATTTCCTTTAATTCCATTTCACTTATTCTCAATTGCTTCCATTTTCAATTGAGTTATTACTTCAATTACAAACAGTTTGAACTCTGACCTATTTAAATTTAAAAATAGCTTGGAAAAAGTTTAAAATAGATAAGTAGTTGAAAAATAGTTATTAGTTTGTAAAATAGCTGTAAAATAGTTAAGTAGGTATAAAATAGTTAGATAATTGCAAAATAGTTTTTGAAATAGTGATTAGATATAAGTAACTGAAAAATAGTAATTAGTTTATAAGATAGTTTCAAAATAGTTAAATAGTTCCAAAATAATGGTAAAATAAGTATAAGATAGTTTGGGTTTAAGAAGAAAGATTGTATAGTAAATAGTTTGGAAAAATATATTTGTATTAAAACAATTTATTTTGAAAATAATCCAGAGCCAAACTGTTTAATTTCCCAATCTTCATTTCCAATTAATTTCCCATTAATTCAATTTAAATTCCACTTCCATTTAAACAATACTTCAATTTCCATTGAAATTGATTTAATCCCAATTCAAGTTGAATTAACCTTAATTCCTTTTCAATTTAAATCAAATTCCATTTGATTTTTAAACTTATTTAACTTTAATCACAATTCCAAATTATTTCAAATCAATTTGGATTAATTTCAAATTGAACTAGCTTCAATTTCAAATCATTTCAATTCCAATTTACCATTTGAATTTTTAAACTTATACATCTTCAATCACAATTCTAATTAATTCAAATCAAATTCAATTTGAACTAATTCAATTTAAATCTCAATTTTAAACTATCTCGAATTATATAAATTCGAGTTAAAATTTTTAAATATTGATTTAATTCCTTAAATCACAATTCCTTCACTTTTAAATTAATTCAACCTTTATTTTTTTATTTTAACAAATTAAATCTTTAAACCTTTTAATTCTGAATTCACATTTCAAAATTCCATTTTAAAATTATCTTTACTTAACTTATTACAAAGTTCAAATAAGAATTCAAAAACAATTTAATCTTCAGATTCTAATTTATTATCCATTTCTAACTTTAAAATAAATTCTTAGTTTCATAGATTATTTATAACAATAGAATGATATCAGGATAAATAAACATCCAAATTTATCCAAACACCAATTAACAACATCCCATTTCAATTTCCAGATCTCAAACCCATTTTGAGATTACTCATAACTCCCATTTAAACCCAACCATTTAACTTCTCAAGTTAAATTTTAATTTCATCTTGAAATTTCTAATTCAAGTTGTTCATTCTAAACTCATTTAACTTCCCTTAAGTTAAATTTAATTTAATTTAGTCAACTTGACCTAATTCGAATTCCCATTCAAATTTTTAAATCTTATAATAATAATCTTCTCATTTAAATTCAAAAACTTATCACTTTGGGTTTTCATATCACATTTCAATTTAAAACTTAACACTAAGAATTATTTCAAATCATCCTTGATATTATGTATATCCTCATATATAGATTTTCTTTACATACCAAGTTATACTTTAAATTTTAAACCATTCTTGGTTTTTAATTTCAAAACAAATTTCTTTAAAACGATCTCAAGTTTTCTGGACTTAGATTTAAAACTTCACAATTTTAAATTATCTTCAATTCCAATTTATAAGTTATACTCACTTAAATGTTTACTTCCCTAAACATTTCATTTTGCTAAATCATTAACAACATTCATTATTAAACACAATTACCATTTATGATAATAACCAAGATTATCATATCTGGAAACCAATTCATTATTATCTTTATTCTTGATAACATTTCTACAAATTCAAGATTTTAATTTTAGTTTGAATTCATTTCAAACTTATCTTCATTAAATTTTAATTTGGCTTTATTTCTATTACCACTTAATTTAATTCCAATATTTTAACAACCAATTACCTTAATATTTATTAGAAAGAAATATCATTTTATATATCAAAATATATTCTTATATAAAATCATTTAAAATCCTTATATTAGAAAATAACAATTACGCTCTCATATATATATATATATACACACTCAACTCGTTCTAGGGTACCATTGACCCTATCCTTAACGAGTAATCCCAACAGAGCCAAGGTTCTCGCTTAACCTTTTGCTCTGATACCAACTGTAACGACCCGGAATTTTCGAACCCGAAAATTCCAGATCGTTAGAGAAAAAGAAGAAAGAGGTAGAAGAAGAAGAAAAACAAAACTCAGAATCACACATTCTCACATTCGCAGCGGATAAAATATAATATCAAATAATATTCTTTACACAAAGAAAGCTGTAATTGTTATTTTACATTCACTACATCAGAGTTACATCCATTTATAAATATACTAGACAGTTAGAATTAACATGTCTCAGATAAACAACAGTAATATGCTCAGCGGAATACACTCCATACGTTCCTGCCATCCAGCTCGCCACCTGAACTCCAGAACGTCCTAACCTGAAAATCTGTAATACTCGGTCTGACCCGAGCATTACATCAAAGTAACACCCGGGTCAGGCTGGAAACCAGCGTGAGTAAACTCATCTAACATGAAATTCAATCCATAGAACTTATTTAAACCCGGGTAACTCGTACTTTTCTACGAGTTCTTAACTTATTTGAGTCAATCACTTATTTCAAACAATATCTAAGAATCACTACTCAGTTTAGATATCCATGATTCTTAACTTATTTCATTTCAGCCTATTTACTTCTAAACTCAAATTTATAAAGAATCGAAGTGGTTTCGGATATTGCTGATACCCGACTCCGGTCTCTTCGAAACCAATGTTATTCATTAAACCAAAAGTTTAAGTTTAAACAATACAATTTATACACGACAATTCATCTCATATCATACATCAACACATATCACATATCGGAGATATCACATAATCCAAGGCATCCAATATCATTCAATCATTCATTAAGCAAGATTAATCATCCTCACCATCTCTAATTAATTTAATTAACCATCAATGAATTAAATTAATTACTTTAATTACTTTTAAACCCTATTTACTTAACATTAATTTATTATAAATTAATTAATTAATCATCCTTTAATTATTCGTCTTGATTAATCATCCTTAATTAATTACTTTTAATTACATTAGTAATTATAAATTAATTATCCTTAATCATTCACATTTATTCTCTTTAATTAATTATACTATAATTAATTACATTAATTAATGATCCTTAATTAATTTCCTTCTTAATTATCTGGATTATCCTTAATCCTACTTACCTAACATTAATTAGTTACAAATTTATTTATTAATTACCTACCTTAATTAATCTTTAATTAATTATAACCCTCAATTATAAATTAATTAATCCTTAATCATTAAATTAATTAATTTCTTTTAATTAATCCTTCATCATGAATTAATTAAATTAATTAATTATACTTGAATTTTCTTAATTAACTTAATTAATCTCAAATCATTAAACCTTATTTAAAATAAACATTTAGAAATCAGTTATAACTACAACAATTTAAACATCTAATTTAACCTTTTAAATCTTTTGAAATTCTTTCAAAGTTATTTAATAAATTTCAATACATATTCATTTGAAAACTTATATCTTTTAAAACTCAACTACTTTAAATATGTTTTGGAGATGTTAAATCTTTATCTTTGAACCCAAATTATTTCTGTAACTTTAAAACTTGTTTTTAAGTTTGCTTTTAAAACTTTGAACTTGATTACTTTTACCAAGTTTGAAACCAGATTCAAACAAAAACAAACCCGAGTCTACCCCATCACTTTCCCGAGTGAAACGCGAGAAAACACACTAGTCTCCCCCTACTACTTCTACTACGAGTCAAACACACATATTCCCGAGACAAACCCGGTTACAATTCTTCTTCCCAAACATCGATCATTCCAGTTCCAAATGTGCACACGTGCACGTGCACATTCCCTCCGGCCACCAGAGATCGACGCTCCGACCTTCGACACGTCGCCGAACATCTCCTCAGACGAACTGACCACCCCGATCCTCCAATCCAACCGGAAATCGAAATCGAACGAAAACGAGCAACTGGAACCAAACCTTCGCCAGAAAACGCCTCGAACCCAACGTCCCCGATCACCAGAGTCTTCGCGACCCCAACCACAGCTTCACCGACCAACCACGCGCCTATTCCCCCACCACTGGTCGACTCCGATGCATTGACGACGACGCCTTCACCAATTTCCGACTTCGACTTTGAATTTCCCCCTAAGCCCTAATTCACTTCATTCAGGTCACCATGGTCCAAAATAAAATACCATCACATTTTTCCCATAGCCGTCAGACCCCCAGCCAACTTCGACCACGATCCTGATGATGTTCACCATGCCGATCACCAGAATTTCCCCTAAACCCATAATCTGATCAACCACGAATTTCTCACCCGAAACAAAACTAAAAATCGTGATTCTTCTTTTTAAAAATCTTAGTTTTAAAAGACGATTCAGATTATATAAGTGAATTCGAGAATCAAAATGTTTGAATTTAACATGTTTCAGATATTCCACTGTATTTCTTGATTTTCCAGATTATATTCAACTTATTTATACTTGAAAATAATTTTAAATCATAAGTTATGTTTAAACAAACATGATTCATTTGGATTCGTAAGCTTAACAGAGACTAGATAAGGAAGATTGGAATTTTTATATCAAATATTTGAACTCTGTAACTTAAACAGAGATGATCTCTGATACATCCATACATGCACACAGTTCTATACTCATATACACATATATTCATATTCACAACAACATGCATGTATATATATTCAACATGCATCACAATTTACTTCAAACATCTATCACATGAATCTAATTAAAACTGTTTTAAGCTTAATCTACTCATATTAAAATAACAGAGAAGTATATATGTATACATACTGATTTTAGTATATGCATTTTATTTATACAATCATGCATTCACAGATAAAATCATATGCAAACCATATTACTATAAAGATTCATCACATCATTTAAGTTTATTACTAGATCTAAAAACTGTTTTAAAAATAAAGTTTTACTCACCTGTTATATGATGTGCAGAGAATTTGAAAACAGTTTGCACTTGAAAATTTGCTACAGCAACTTGAAAAGCTTTTGAAAATTGAATTTGCTTTATTTCTTTAAAACTGCAAAGCTTTGAAAACTTTTGCTTTGGCTTCATATATACTTGCATGCATACTTGAAGGATAGTTACAGGCTTGAATGACAGGGCTTTGATTTCAGGTTGCTGATTTTGATTTCAGTTTTAACTTGAATATTGTTTGTGGATTTCTGGTTTGCATTTGAACTTGAGGAATGTATTACAGGGTTTTAAACTTTGATCTGAGATTTGCTTTTGAGAAGAGAATTACAGGCTTTTGATAGGTGATTACAGGGTTTTGATTTTTTTGTTTTTGAGTTGTTTACTTTGCTTGAATTTCTGGTTAGAGGAAGTAGTTTACAGGCTGAGTTCTTGTTTTTGAAAAGAAAAGATAAGAAAAGAATTTAAGGAAGAGGGTAGGAGTTTATATAGTGTTAATTTAGGATTTATTAAAAGAAAATAAAAATAAAAGGAATGACACTTGTCTTTTACTCTCCCTAATTACTTAACACATAAGCTTAGATGGTTTAATATGTTAACACTTGTCATTTTTAAATTTTACATTATTTTTAAAGCTTTTATATTTAATTTTTCTAATTAATAAACATATTCTAATTTATAAATGTTTTTTCTTAATTTACATAAATACAGTCTTTAAAAGAAAAAATAAAAATAAAAACCAATTATATTCAAATAAAATCATTTATAATATATTTAATTCATTTTAAATGATAATATAAACTTTTGTATTTATTTACTATTCATATCTTTTCAATGCATACCGTCGATGCTCTCATATATAAGGATCCCGATATAAATATTTATTATCAGAATTATTTATTCAATTCATAAATCAGTATTCTTATTAATCAATCCAGTTAATTATCAATTAACAAGTGTTCAAAAATCCGGGTTATCACAGTCCTGTTGCTGGACAACTTGTATGGATGAATGTCTGACATTGTATTTCTAATTACATTGATTGATCTCTATGAACGTATCATCTGTTTGGTGGCGAAGAAGGCAACTTCTTTTAGCTTAACACCCTTTCCTGAAACGTACGAGCTTAAGAGTTATACGTTTGTAGAAATCGATTGTGTGATCATGGAATGGAATTGTGGCATTCAAAGTGGAATGTGCTTTGTGAAAGGTAAAACGTTAACTCAGGCCTCATTAACCGAAAATGGCAAAAACGGGATAGATGTGGCAGGGCTAAGTGGGTCGCTCCCATTAGGAGATGGTCATCACCTTTCTAAGATAACCCTCTATATATCGGGTATGTTGTGTATGCTATAAGAAGTCTCGGATAGGTCGGTAACGACTGGGGTGATGTCTTATTCGGTACTATCCAACAAAGGGGTAGGCCGGTTCAGTGTTGGTATAGGAGTTCAATATCTGGACCATGGGTACATCCCTTTAGAGGAGTACTGTACGGAAGGTAGTCCCTTACCTTTTCATTTGTATGGAATCCATTCTCTCAACGAGCCTTGTAAGAGTTTTGTTTGTAGAGCCTAACCTATCTGGAATTTAATAATGGTAACAATTTCGGCTAAGATTTATAAGTTTACTTGCAAATGTTTTCAAAGATATGTCATTAAAAATAATATCAAGTATTTTTACGTAGAATGATTTGGTTATCATAAGGTAAAAACCCATTCTGTGCTTTTGTGCGGCGTGGTCTTATGAGATACCTTTTTGGTTTTCAAAACGCGTATTTTGTGTTCTCACACCAGTCCCATAACTGACCTGGAGTTTATTTTCCTTTTCCTTAAACTCTGGGTGCCCTAAATTTCCCCGAGCAGCATAGTAGTCAGGTTTAGTTTATTAGAAGTTGGATGGAGCTCGAAGCATGGAGTTAGAAGATTCTTTTGAAGATTGTTATCCATTTCCAACACACTCATGTACTATTGTATTCCGCATTTGTAAGGACAGATATTTATAACTGTCCATGTTTAACTCTGATAAATGTATTTAAATTTTTCGCTGTAAAGATTATATGTTGAAATAATATATATTATTTCATTCATATGAGATTATGTTCCGTCTTTATTTTCTTTCTTACCCTTAACGATCATGTTTTCGGCACTTGGATTTGTGGCACGTGAATACCGAGGATGTATTAGTGTCGATTTTCGAGGGTCGAAAATCTCGTTCATAATAATAATAATAATAATAATAATAATAAGTTAAAATACTACATTTACTTTGAAAAAATATATATAATATAAAAAACACTTTTGTGAAATATTCTTGTTTATAAAAGAAGATTTTAGAAAGGTTTGTTTTTATGTATATTTTACTAAGTTAAGTTAATCATTTGTGATAATCTAATTAAAGAAAAAATGTATGAAGGGTTTTAAAGTTTTAAAAACTTAGTTGTTTTGTAGTCATAGTAAAAATCAAAGGTCTTGATTTAAAAAGGTAAAAATGAAAATATTATGATTAAAACTTAAAAGGAAATGAAATAGATTGGAGCTGGATAAATAAGATTAAACAGACTACTAGGACAAGATTGACTATGGAATTTGAAGGTGTTGAAATGGTTGGGACGGAGATAAGAAGTAATATGGGAATTCAATTATCTTTTCACTAATGGTTATTGAAAAAATATAGTGCTAGGCCGAAATTCTTGTAGTAGTGAAAGCTGAACACTACATTGTGTTTCTCTACCCAAGTATGGTTTGAATTCTAGAATCTTTAATGTAAGGAAGGTTGAAAAGTATGATTTCTGTAAACCTATATCAGAATAAGGAAATAGTAAGATAAGATGTTTTAGTTGTATCAAAGAATATTGCGGATGCAAGAAGTTTTTCAGACTGAAGTGAGAAAGGGACAAGTGGGATCTACTTCAATCCATATTAAAAGTGTTAAGTAGCAAATAGGCATTTTCTTGATTACATTAGGCAATCTTAAGTGGAGCAGTAAATATAGACTTGGAACTATAGCAACAAGACATTAGTTGATACCATATAAATGAGGATAGGATACATGTAGTGTACGGCCGCTCCAAGGATTGTGTTGTCCCCTGAAGGCTACGGGAAGACCAGGTGGACAAGAATGGGAAAGTATCTAATTTGTGCATGTTATCGGGTTTATGTCATAGTAGTTGTATTCCATAGATGCCTAGATGTGAATCTTGAAATTGTACGGTTGAATGTTGCACATACTTGAGTATAGAAAATAATGGGTAGTAATAGTTTTTGAAACTTACAGATTATGTAATAGCCCCAAATTGGTATGCTCAAATCACTTAAGCAAGAACAAAATTGTGAAATTATTCATCCCGGTAAATTGTTGAATGATTAATATGGATTAGTAAACAAAAATTAGAAGTTGTAATAAAATGGGATTGGGATTTAAGTAGCATTTTAATTCATTGGAATGAAGTGTGTAGCAATGTAACTTTCTATAAAATATCCAGTTTTAGTATAGAAGTGTATCGTTTGAGATAACAATGAATATACCCAAAAGAAAGAGATGTAGAAAATAGGGATAATTACCATATTTTGTACTGTCTATTTAAATAATAAACAGAAGAGACAATTTCTTGTAATTCCAAACAAAACACAAATCCTCTTTTAGATAATTTAAGAAAAGTTACAGCGTTCACATTCCTTTTGGGAAAAGTGTAGTTCCAATGCATTAAAATGCAGAAATGCGTAATAAACCAAAATAATGGTCATCTTGTCTATTGGATTAAAATGGCAAGATGCCATTCCGCATTTTTGAGACCTACCTCCTCAACCCTCAGAAATTGACAATAATACATCCTCGGTATTCACGTGCCGCAAATCCAAGTGCCGGAGGGGTGGATTATCAGGGGTTTTTTTAAATAAATAAAGGTAGAAGATAGAACAAAACAGAATCTCACATCGTATTCAACATTTAATTATACATATGAATAGTACATGTAATTACTCTAGATTGCTCTTTTAGAGTTCTAGTAAGTGCTAATCTAACCAGGATGGTTATAACTGCCTATCCTCACAAGTGCAGGTAGATACATCATTGAAAATACAGCGGACTTAATAGATAACTTTCTATAAAGGACCCAAAATTCTCCATGCTCCATGCTCCATCTAAAATGCTTTTGTTAGTCCCTGAGGAGTTGGTTTTGATGACAACAACCTTAGAATAGATTATAAAATATAAATACTAACATTACAAGTTTAGATATATATGTATATGCAGGATCTAACCATGCAGGTATCAAGAATGAAGACTATACAGTATAGAGATTCAAGATATAGAGATAGAAGACTCATGAGTATCAAGATTATCAAGAGTTCAAGTTTCCAAGATAAGTTATATAGTTAGGAATATTGTTAAAACTCATAGAAAGGCACTGACATCTTAAAATCTATTTTATTCGTGGAATGGAATCCACTTCGAGCTTGTTAAAGGGATGGAACCCTAAGTAGGATGGAACCTACGAAAATCTAGTGGGACATTGTTTTGTATCCACTAATTTTAATTCAAATGATTTTACAAAATTATCTTGTTTTCAAAATGATTTCTAAACTTTCCTTTTAAAAGATTCAAAACTCTCTATCCTGATTTTAAATAATTTTAGCCTAAAAAACATCTCTATTTTCAGAGTCAAAGTTACTCCTGATTTTAAACTATCTTTTCAAATAATATATTTAACTTTTAAATTATTTATACTTTGATTTAAATTATAGTTAAATTATGTATATATTGTTCTTTATATTTACTTATGTATTTTAACTTTAGTTAAGTATATTTAAAAAGTTTAAAATAATTTTAATATAAGATAGAGGTTATTTTCAAAGATAATCAAAACACCAAAAATCCCTTTGGGATGTCGACATGCCCAAGTATCCCATGTCGACATAGTGTCAGTTGGTTTCAAAATTAAAATTTCAAAAGAAGTGTCTATTCGCCATAACTCTTCATGAATGGTCATGGCTGTTGCTCTTCTATAAATAGGGGTCAGTTTCAACGAATTTTTAATCACTTTTTTCTGGTTTTCACTCCTCTTCTTCTTCCACATTTCTTAATACAAAATCATACCATTACTCTGCCGAAATCAACATCGAATCATACTTGATTACTTCTAGTGTGATTCTCCATCACTATCTCTACAAGATCCAAGTGCTAATCTGAGTTATAGACTTTTTGTAATCTATTAGCAAGAAAAGGTGTGATTGTAGCCTTGGAAATCAATCAAAAGCGAAAAGGTATGATTGTAGCCCTGGAAATCAATTGGGTGAACTTGTTGCCCCGGAAATCAAGTATCTCTACCCAGAGGATTGTTATTCTGGAGGGTGTATCTCGTTGCCTTGAAATCGAGGGTTGTAATTGTTGAATTGGTTTTGAAAGGAAATTCGTACTTGTGTTGCGGGACTGGATGTAAGGTAACTCCGAACCAGTATAAAATCCGGTGTGTTCTTTCCTTTACTGCTTTTACTTTATATTTGCATCTGTGTTTGATTCTGTGTTCATATCTGTGTCTAATTAGTGCATACATTGTTAACAAATTAAGATAAACTCAAAAAGATTAACAAATTTCTTTATACACTATTCACCCCACCTCTAGTGTTAATTCTAGCCTTAAGATCCTTAATCCGCATTTCTCACATTTGGTATTAGAGCTTTGTTTTCAAAAGTTTCATAATCTGAATTTTGAAAAGTTTTAAAATGGCTATTTTTGAAAAATTTGTTAAAACTAGTTTGGAATTGTTTAAATCATCATTGTTTCATGAGTCTGCATATGAATGTTATTCAAATTCTAGTTGTCTACCCAAATTTTATAATGTGCAGGAAAGATCCTTTATGGGTATTAAGGAATCAATCCACAATGGACAATCTGTGCAGATCAAAAGGAATAAGTGGATACTTGATAGTGGATGCTCTAGACACATGACTGGTAATCCGGATATGCTGAATAATATTATATACAAAGACGGAGGACTGGTTAACTTTGGAGACAACTCGAAAGGATACGTGATTGGCATCGGCAATGTCGGTAATTCTGAAACTCCTATTATTACTAATGTTTTCCTAGTTAAGAATCTGAAACACAATCTGCTAAGTATAAGTCAACTATGTGATAAAGGATATAAAATTAAATTTGAAAAAGATAAATGTCATATTGAAGATAATAACTCAACCATAATATTTGAGGGAACTAGGAAAAAGAATATTTATATTCTTAGTATGAAAGTTTCAAATGATAACCTATGTCTTTTGACAAATACAAGTGACCCTTGGATTTGGCATAAGAGATTTGGACATTTGAATTTCAAACTCTTATCTAGACTGTCAAAACATGATCTAGTAAGAGGTCTCCCTAAAATGAATTTTAAAATAGATAGTTTATGTGATGCATGTCAATTAGGAAAGCTTAGAAAAAGTTCCTTTAAATTAAAAGATATGATCTCAACTTCAAAACCCCTTGAGTTACTTCATCTTGATTTATTTGGTCCATCTCAAATTCAGTCAATAAATCATAGTAAATATGTTTTTGTAATTGTAGATGATTATTCTATATTTACATGGACAATATTTTTGAAACATAAAAGTGATACTTTTGAATGTTTTAAGAACTTTACAAAAAGGATTCAAAATCAATTATCTTTAAAAATTATAGCTATTCGTAGTGATCACGATGGTGAATTTGAAAATGAAAAGTTTGAGGAATTCTGCAATAAGAAGGGAATAACTCACAATTTCTCATTTCCAAGAACTCCACAACAAAACGGAGTAGTTGAACGTAAAAATAGAACGATACAAGAGTGTGCGAGAACTATGCTTTCAGATAGTAATTTACCAAAACACTTTTGGGCAGAAGCTGTTGCTACCGCCTGTTATATTTTGAATAGAATTTTAATTAGACCTTTAACTGATAAGACACCTTATGAACTTCTTCATGAAAAGAAACCTAAGGTATCATACTTCAGAATTTTTGGAAGTAAATGCTTTATTTTAAATACGAAATATAATTTGGATAAATTTGATCCTAAATCCGACAAAGGAATCTTTATCGGATATTCTAATAGAAGTAAAGCTTATAGAGTTTTTAATTTAAGATCTAACACCATCAAAGAAACAATGCATGTTTCGTTTGATGAAAATTTAAAAGATTTTGAAATTACAAATGATGAAGAAGATTTAGTTACTCAAAATCAGGAATTAACCGAAATTAATAATGAAATTGACCATCCTGATAAAAGGATTAAACTTTTAAAAGATCATCCTATTGAAAATAAAATAGGAGATATGCAATCTATTGTTACAACTAGAAATCAACTAAGTAAAATGAGTAATGTAGCATTTATATCATCTATTGAACCCAAAAAATCCTAAAGAAGCATCAACTGATGATTCATGGATTTTGGCTATGCAAGAAGAATTAAATCAATTCACTAGAAATGAAGTTTGGGAACTTGTTCCTAGACCTGAAGATAAAACTATAATTGGAACTAAATGGGTCTATAAAAATAAAATGAATGAACAAGGTGAGGTCGTTAGAAATAAAGCACGATTAGTCGCCCAAGGTCAAGAAGAAGGTATAGATTGTGACGAAACCTTTGCTCCTGTAGCAAGATTAGAAGCCATTAGGATTCTACTTGCTTTCGCAAATCATAATAATTTCAAATTATTTCAAATGGATGTTAAAAGTGCATTTTTAAATGGTTTTGTAAAAGAAGAAGTATATGTTGAACAACCACCACTTTTTGAAGATGAAAATTTTCCAAACCATGTGTACAAACTTAAGAAAGCTTTATATGGTCTAAAACAAGCTCCTAGAACCTGGTATGATAGACTAAGATCTTATTTATTACAACAAATTTTGAAATTGGTAAAATAGATAATACTCTTTTTATTAAAAGAAATAAAAATGATATTCAACTAGTACAAGTTTACGTAGATGATATCATTTTTGGATCAACTAATTTTGAAATGAATAAAGAATTTTCTGAAATAATGACAAAAGAGTTTGAGATGAGTCATATGGGTGAATTAAGCTTCTTTTTAGGATTGCAAATAAAACAGTTAGATAATGGTATTTTTATTAGTCAAGAAAAATATGCTAATGAACTAGTTAATAAATTTGGTTTGACTACTGTGAGTGGAAAACCTACTCCCATGGCAACCAATGAATATCTAAGTAAAGAAGATTTCTCGAAAGATGTAGATCAAAAGTTGTATAGAGGAATGATCGGATCATTGCTCTATATCACTGCTAGTAGACCTGATATCATGCATAGTGTATGTCTCTGTGCAAGATATCAATCTTATCCTAAAGAAACTCACTTAAAAGCTGTAAAACGTATCATTAGATATATCAAACACACCTCTGATTATGGATTATTTTATCCAAAAAATGATTCATTTGATTTAATATCATACTGTGATGCTGACTATGCTAGATGTAAATCAGACCGAAAAGGTACAAGTGGAACTTGTCACTTTTTGGGACATTCTCTGGTTTCCTGGTTTAGTAAAAAGCAAAATACAGTTTCTCTATCAACAACTGAAGCAGAGTATATTTCTGCTGCTTTGGCTTGTTCTCAAGTAATATATATGCAACAAACCTTAAGAGATTTTGGATTAAATATCTCAAAATCGCCAATTAACTTTGATAATACTAGTGCAATAAATTTATCTAAAAATCCTACTCATCATGCTCGAACTAAACATATTGACATTCGACATCATTTTCTTAGAGATAATATAACTAAAGAAGTAATTACTCTCGAATATATAAACTCTGAGAATCAAATCGCTGATATCTTAACAAAACCATTAAATGAATCTATATTTACTAAATTAAGAAGAGAATTAGGTATTTGTTCTATAACTGAAATATAAAATATAAATAACAAGTATAATTAATAATTAATATTAAAATAAATCATAGAGTTAAAATATAAGGACCATGTCGACATCCCCTAGGAAGACATGTCGACATATAACGTTTTTATTTTTAAAAAAAAAATTCCCACCAAATTTCAAAAATTTAGTTATATATTCTTCTCTATTTCGAATTCTTATTCATTCTCTCTGTTTTCTCTTCATTTTCTATTCTGAAATATATAAAGTAATGGCATCTTCCTCTAAATCAAACATAAAATCAACTTCTCATTCCCCTTTCCTACTTCTGGTCCATTCCAATGCACTACTTTTGCACGTGTAACTAAATTGGAGGAGTCTATGAAGGATACTCTTCAGATGTTGACTGAAATTCAAGTGACTCAACTTCGTATGGCGAAAGAGCAAGAGAGACAAGGCAAGATTCTTAGGAATTTACAAAAATTCCTAATGGATAACCATGCCAAACCTATCTTGATCGATGAAGACTCTTCACTCAATCAAGAACATGAGGTCAGCGATGAAGAAGAAGAAGAGCCAATGGAAGAAGCACACGAGGAGGATCATGACCATGTAGTATGCGTTGGAGAAGTGTGTTCCGACAAAAATGGGAATCTTGTTGAACAACGTGGAAATTTCTGTTTCCACTATCCAAACTGTTCAATTCATAAATCTCCTATGTTCAGAAACACACATTAGTTTCTTCTCTTTCCTTCCGTTGTTATTTATGTTTATATGTTTTTCAAACGCAAATGTAAATACAACCATACTCGTAATAAATATTTGTGTTCTTATATGTGTTAGTATTATTGTGAATTCTTAGTTAGGATAGTTAATAGTTTAGTTAAGTATTGATTATGTATGATAACACTATCATTATAATCACAAGTAATGTAGTCTTAGTTTCAGGGGGAGTTATATAGAGTTATATAAAGTTATATAGAGTTATTTAGAGTAAGTTTTTGTTGATGACAAAGGGGGAGAAGTATAAAATAGGATAGTTAGGCATAGATTAAGGGGGAGTTATTAGAAGTATTAGGATAGAAGGAATATTTTATAAACAAAGGTTGTCATCATCAAAAAGGGGGAGATTGTTAGTCCCTGAGGAGTTGGTTTTGATGACAACGACCTTAGAATAGATTATAAAATATAAATACTAACATTACAAGTTTAGATATATATGTATATGCAGGATCTAACCATGTAGGTATCAAGAATGAAGACTATACAGTATAGAGATTCAAGATATAGAGATAGAAGACTCATGAGTAACAAGATTATCAAGAGTTCAAGTTTCCAAGATAAGTTATATAGTTAGGAATATTGTTAAAACTCATAGAAAGGCACTGACATCTTAAAATCTATTTTATTGTGGAATGGAATCCACTTCGAGCTCGTTAAAGGTGTGATATCCCGGAATTTCGAGCAATATCAATTTAATAATCTATATAAAATATTAAATTGATTTGATGATAATTGTTAATAATATATGAATTGATTTAATAATTTTCTTTTAAATGAGTATTTAACTGATAAATTATCTTTTAAAGGCTAATAAATTGTTTTCTATTTATTTATATATATATTTGTATATATTGTAAATAGTCAATGTCTGTTTTAAATTTGATTTAAATTCAATATTTAATAAATAATCATATGGCTTTAAAATATACTCAAGATTTAAGTTAAGTTGTTTAAATGGTTTTAGCTTAGATTTAAATTAAATAAACGACTTTGTTCTTTTAGAGTATAGCTTAATATAAAAAATAAGTAAAAAAAAGAGTGAATTCTTTTATAAATCATTTTAATTTAATAATGAGCAATATTATTAATGTAATAGTTTTACAATAGATTTTAAAAATAAATAGAAATGGATATATATATATATATGCATATAATGGGAAGAAACTATGGTTTGAAGTTACAATAAAATAAACTTTATAAATATTAAACTTAAGTATAAATCAAATGTATGAAATAAAATAATTAATTTACTAGTATTTAATAGTATAAGTTGTAAAATAAAAGAGTAATAAATAAATACATTTATGCTAGGAGATAGAGATAAATTAACAAGCTAACTTAATGCCATAACCATAACAATTACAAGTAGAAGCTTAAGTAAAATATCATATACACTATACCAAGTTATATATGTGCAGGCAAGAAATCACCTAAGTACAAGATAGTAGATAAGGCAAGTAAATATTATACATTATAGCAATGTACATGTGCAGGCATAATTCGTATCAGTGTATACGAATACAAATAGGGTAAGTATGCTTATTGCTTAGCATCTAAGGCAAACAAAAATGAACTTGTGTAAGATTTCTAAGTACATAAAGGAATAAAATAATGGGTAGTGTAAACTAGATAAGGATCAAGACATTAAATGCCATCTCCTCTAGTACACGAGACATTTCATTTCAGCTTCCTTTTAGATAAAAATCTCTGAAATGTTGTGTACTTGAACAATAAACAATACAAACCTGGAAAACAACTAGAAGGCCAAAACACTTCAGTTTCGAATTAAAAATATAAGCATCTCAACCACCACAAGCAAGATTGCCAGACAATCATGTTCAAGTTCCAGCTAGTCAAACTTTCTGGAATCAACAACAAAGATGAATGCAAGTTTCAAGCTTTCTTTTTTTTCAAACAAAAGAAGATCAGACTTTCTGTTTTAAATTCCGGTGAGTAAACTTTTAAAACCAACCTTAAATCACTTGTGAAAGTCTGTGTTATGATTGTTTATATGCATGTGTATCTGTGGGTTTTGTGAATATATATGTGTGCATATCAGTAGTTTTTAAACAGCTTTGATTTAAGTTCAACCTCTGTCCTTCACCTGTAACCATGAAATGCTTTTAGTTTTGATTCATATGGCCTATGTTATATGTAAACTTGTAAAATATATTTAAAAATAAGTGGATATGATGGTTGTTTAAGATTCTAGAAATAGGGTATATGATGGATACTTATGTGATCATCACTGTCAAAAGTTACAGAGGAATAAACACAGTTTCAACTTCAATACTTCTGGCTCAAAACTTGTTAGGCTTAAATGTTAGATCAAAGTTGTTATTTAAATTTGAACTAAGTTTTAAATTTATAATAGAAATAGTATTAAGAAGAAACATTTCCTGGAACGAATGAAGCACAGAGCAACATGAAATTGTCCAAAAATCAAACCTCGGAATTTGTTGACATCATCATATAATTGAAATCGTATATAAAAGATGGGATTTTTAAAATCAAGATCACAGTTTTTAATGTAAGTTTGAATGAGAAAATTTAGTTTGTCTGGAAAATGGGTTAGGGTGATTTTCTGGTGATCTCGAGGTCGAGGGTGTTCGGGGTTGTGCGAGATGGTGAAGGAGCCTACGTGGTTGCTGGGAAAAATGGTCGGCGATGATCTAGATCATCGAGGAGACAGCGGCATGCTTTTGAAAATCGTAGACCTAATTTTGTCTGGGTCGAGAGTTTTGGTTGGATCGTCGTCATCAGGCGATCGAGTGTGGCGTGCTCATGGGATTTGGTAGTGGGGGTATGGACGAGATCATGGCCGGAGTTGTAGATTTTCTGGCGGTGCAGTTCGACGTTGACAAGGGGTTTTGTCGACCGAGTTTCTGGGCTTCGTGAGTTCATCAGCTCGATTTCGATACTTTGAAGTTCGCGACGATCAAGGGGGTCAAGATGGTCGGTGGGGTCAGGGGCAATTGGTGGGGCGTCGAGGTGGTGGTTGCCGTTGATCAGGTCCAACGTGCATGTGCACGGTGACAATGTGTGCATCTGAGTTTTAGTTTGGGGAGATGAAGTGGATACTTGATTTTTCTCGAGCAAAATGAGGAAGAGGCCGAGTTTTTTTCGTGTTTGACTCGAAGTAGGTAGAGGAGTGGTTGCTTTGATTGCTACAGGGTTGATAACCTGTTTGTATTCGTGTGGGTAGGTTTTCACAGGGGAAGCTCGGGAATTTTGTAGGTTTTCTCGAAGCAAATGGCGAATTTTCTCGGGGCAAGCTGGGTAGACTCGGGTTGATGTTGTGGTTGCCAGTTTTAAAAAGCCTGGCAGTTTTTGAGTTCAAATGTAAAAGCAGGTTTTAAAAATAAGTTTAAACCCAAATTTAAGATAGATTCAAATTTCTCTTGTCTCCTGGTTTTAAAGAAAGAAGTTTTATAAAAACAAAATGTTTTACAACTTTATAAAGTTTAAAGTATATTTGAATGTGTTAAATTTTACTAAGTTAAAATTTGTAGTTATATTGAATCTAAATCTAAAATGAAATGTAAAGGTAAATTCAATGATAAAGTGTTTCAAATGCATTTGTAAGTGAGCGTTTGATTTATATATAAGGAAATGTTTTATCCTTCAAACAAAGTGAAGATTTATAGATTTGTAATTATTAAGTAAATTAAAATGAGAAATTTACTAATTTGATTAGTTAGTGATTGAATTAGATAATTTAGTAATTTAAAGTTAAATTAGTTAATTAAGGGTTTAAGGTAATTAATTGGTAATAATGGAAAATTAAGAATCATTAATTAAATAAGAGTGGAATTTTAATTTATGATTATTAATTAATGAAGTAAGAATTAATTAAGTTATATTGAATACTTAGTTAAATAAAAAAAATTAAGGATTTATTTATGAGTATGAAAGATAAAATTTAATTGTAATTAATAATAAATCTTAATTTAAATACCTTAGAATAGCAATTTAAGGAGTGTTAATAGTTAATGAATGTTATTAACTAGAATTATTAAATAATGGATGAATATGATAAATCTTGATAATTAATTAAGTTTATTAATTTAAGATAATCAGTAGTGAATTATTTAAATATAATTACTAATGAAAATAATTAAGGAATTTATTTCTCATTGTAATTAATTAAGTTTAATATGAATTGTTTAAATTAATTAATTCAGTTTAATTAATTTAAATAACCCTTTGATGATGTGATAAGTATAATTACTTAAGGAAGTAATTTATTGGGAATGATTTAAAAATGAAAGTAATTTGAGTATAATTACTTTGTATAAATTAATCAAGGGATTAATTAGAGAATAATTAATTATGGAGTAATTAAATTATTTGATGAAGTAATTAAGGGAAGTTAATTACTATATGGAGTTAATCAAGGTGATTAACAAATTTGGTTTAATTTAAGATAAATTACTAAATGAAATAAATGTAATTAGAGATCATTAATTATTGTAATTAATGATGCAAGTTAAAATGGATTTAATTGGGAATAATTAATAAATGAAGCAATTCATTAGAGTAATTAATTAAGAAGAAATGAAATTAATTTTAGTAATTTAAAAGGTTACTTTCTATAATTGGTATGAAGTAATTAATTTGTAAAATAATTAGAGGATAATTACTTAAATATAATTTGAGATAATTAATCTAGAATGGTTAATTAAGATGGAAAAGTAGGAAATGATTAATTAATTAACTTGTAATTAATTAATGGTTATGTAAGCAAGATTAATATTGATGGGGTAATTAATTTAATTTACTTTAAATTAATTAGAGATTTGTAATTAATTTAATTCATTTTAAATTAATTATAAATGAGGTGATTATTAATCTTTGTTTATATATGATGGATGATATTGATTTCCATGATTGATTGTGATCTCAGATATATACCTATTGTGTTATGGATGCTTGGTTAAGTATGATGATATTGATTATCTGTTTGAGTAGATAATATGGATTAGCTGTTTATGATGATGATGTTATTATCCATTGTGATATTGTTATTTATCTATCTGTGAGTATATAGATAATTGAATTAAACTGTTTTAACTTTAAAACAACTTGGCCTTAAAAGACACGGTTTGGATTTCGATGAGACCGGGATCGGGTTTCCGTATACCGGGATTCTAGGTCTGGAGACCCGAATACCACATCGATCCAAAATAACGTTAGGTCGTGAAATTCAAATGGAGCAAGTGAAGACTCGAGGTATAAGAACTATACGTCAGTATAACTCTGTGGGTGATTCCGTAATGAGTTTGACGAAGATAGTACTTATAGATTCGAGATGGTGATTCAGAATGCAAGGGTTATTGTCGTTAACTCTGAGGGTGATTCCAATACGAGTGTAACGAGATAATGCCTTCGGTTTCGTTCGAACCCGGAACGAACTTGTATGGATTGAATGCTTTCAGAACATCGTCAGGCGGACGATGAGCATTCTAAGAGATGTGTTCTCTAAAGGTAATCGTAGCCTCAAGCCTCATCAACCGGGAATGGCTAAAACAGGGGAGGTGCAGCAAGGTTAGTGGGTAGCACCCAAGTAGGACGAGATTACCCCTGTCTAGATGTCCCTTATTATTCGGCTTTGTGTGCGGTTGATCATGACAACCGTGGGGTGTCTTGTGCGGGAATTATCCAGTAAGGGATGGTTCCGACCTTGTGTTGCAGGGGACTTAGGGTGGGTCCTCGGTACGGTGATCTAGGCCACGTACTGTGACGGGCGGTACCCCAGTAGCCCTGCCATTGTATGGAATCCAAAATCCAATAAGTGCCATCGGATTTGATTGTAAACCTAGTATGCTGGAATTTAATGAATGTAACAATTTCGGCTATTTTCTATTTACTTGAAAACCCTAGACACTATTATAATATCATTGAATTTCCTATCAAAGTTTTGGTTAGCGTAAGGTAAAAACTTTTCCATGTTTATGTGTGGGAAGTCTTACGTGATACCTTTTGTTTTCAAAGGTTTTTGAAAGTTAAGAAACTTTAACCGTTTACTCATACCAGACCCATGTCTGACCCGAAGTTTATTTCTGTTTTTCATAAACTCTCGGGTACCCAAATTTTTACGGGTAGCCAAGGGATTCAGGTTAGCTTTGACGAACTGTGGAGGAGCAATGGAGCAGGAGGCTTCAGCGTATAGATATATATATTGGTTCCGCTGTGTTAGTGTTTATCTGTATTTCCGCTGTGTTGTATCTCTGTGATTTGTGAGTTGTATTAACTAGACAGGTGTTTATAACTGTCTAGTATGTGTTGTATTATCTATGTAACTCTGATGTATATGATATTAAGTAATCTCTTATGTGATATATTATATTTTATTCGTTCCGCTGTTGAGATTCTGTGGTTGTTTCTTCTTCTTCTCTATCTTTTCTACTTTCTCACCCCTTTCTTTCTTTTCGATGATGCGATTTTCCGAGCACGGAATTTCGGGTCGTCACAAAAGGGATGGAACCCTAAGTAGGATGGAACCTACGAAAATCTAGTGGGACATTGTTTTGTATCCACTAATTTTAATTCAAATGATTTTACAAAATTATCTTGTTTTCAAAATGATTTCCAAACTTTCCTTTTAAAAGATTCAAAACTCTCTATCCTGATTTAAATAATTTTAGCCTAAAAAACATCTCTATTTTCAGAGTCAAAATTACTCCCGATTTTAAACTATCTTTTCAAATAATATATTTAACTTTGAAATTATTTATACTTTGATTTAAATTATAGTTAAATTATGTATATATTGTTCTTTATATTTACTTATGTATTTTAACTTTAGTTAAGTATATTTATAAAGTTTAAAATAATTTTAATATAAGATAGAGGTTATTTTCAAAGATAATCAAAACACCAAAAATCCCTTTGGGATGTCGACATGCCCAAGTACCCCATGTCGACATAGTGTCAGTTGGTTTCAAAATTCAAATTTCAAAAGAAGTGTCTATTCGCCATAACTCTTCATGAATGGTCATGGTTGTTGCTCTTCTATAAATAGGGGTCAGTTTCAACGAATTTTTAATCACTTTTTTCTGGTTTTCACTCCTCTTCTTCTTCCACATTTCTTAATACAAAATCATACCATTACTCTGCCGAAATCAACATCGAATCATACTTGATTACTTCTAGTGTGATTCTCCATCACTATCTCTACAAGATCCAAGTGCTAATCTGAGTTATAGACTTTTTGTAATCTATTAGCGATAAAAGGTGTGATTGTAGCGTTGGAAATCAATCAAAAGGGAAAAGGTGTGATTGTAGCCCTGGAAATCAATTGGGTGAACTTGTTGCCCCGGAAATCAAGTATCTCTACCCAGAGGATTGTTATTTTGGAGGGTGTATCTCCTAGCCTTGAAATCGAGGGTTGTAATTGTTGAATTGGTTTTGAAAGGAAATCCGTACTTGTGTTGCGGGACTGGATGTAGGGTAACTCCGAACCAGTATAAAATCAGGTGTGTTCTTTCCTTTACTGCTTTTACTTTATATTTGCATCTGTGTTTGATTCTGTGTTCATATCTGTGTCTGATTAGTGCATACATTGTTAACAAATTAAGATAAACTCAAAAAGATTAACAAATTTCTTTATAAACTATTCACCCCCCCTCTAGTGTTAATTCTAGCCTTAAGATCCTTAATCCGCATTTCTCACAGCTTCAAGTTACCTAACTACTTAGCTGTCCGAAAAAATAGGATACCCAGAGTTTAAGGGGAAAGAAAATAAACATCGGGTCGACTAGTATGAGAAACTCAAATTACATATATTTGAATAACGAAGGGTATCTCATAAGAACACACGGCATATAAATACAGAACGAGGTTTTACCTTATGATAACCAAATCATTTGCCATGCAAAATATTTGGATATTACTTTTAATGACTTTCTTTTGAAAACACTTTTCAAGTAAACTAATATAATCTTAGCTGAAATTGTTACATTGATTAAATTCTAACATAACAGGTTCTACAATCAAGTCCAAAGGAACTTATTGGGGAATGGGTTTCCATACTATGGCAGGTAAGAAACTACCTTCCATACAGTACATCTCTGGAGGGATGTACCGAGAATCAACAACTTTGAAACCTCTGCACCTGGCAAGACCGGCATACCTACAGACCCATCTGGTGGCGGATAGAACCGAATAGGACATCACCTCAGTCGTAACCGACCTATCCGGGATCCAATAGCATACACAACATACTCGACATATATAGAGTAATATAAAAAGGTGATGACCATACCTTAATGGTTGCAAACTACATAGCCTTACGGCATGCCCTGTTTAAGCCATTTCCGGGTGATGAGGCCTGAGGTAATGATTACCTTTCACATAACACCCTCCTCTTTTAATGCCACATTGCCAATTCCATCACACACCATTGATTTCCACAAATCTACAACCTCTGAGCTCATACGTCTCAGAGAAGGGTGTTAAGTATAAGAGAGTTACTTCTTACACTACTAAACAGATGTACGTTCGTAAAAATCAATGTAGTATATATTAGAAATGCAATGTCAGACATTTATCCACATAAGTTGTCCAGGAACAGGAAAAACCAAAGGAACTCTCCTCCCACATCCTATCAGGAATCATTCCTAGGATTAGTAGCGAGTAGCCCTTGCATTGAATATCAAATGAAGATACTGCTGCTATAAATATGATATGGGAAATTTCCCCCGAAGGTCAATGACAAGCAGCCGTCCATTCCATTTATTATCATTCCAAGCCTTCACTTCAAATACATAAATTGGTTCGAAGTGGTTTTTGGATAGGAATCACTCAAATCCAATCTCAGTTCCTTCAAACCAACCATCGATAAAAAGATGTTAAGTAAATAGGTGCTTATCATTTGATTTTAATTACTTTCTTTTTATCAAAAATATCTTCTACAGATATGTATTCTTTAAAACATTTATTTTTGGTATATACGAAATCATTAAACCTCTCTTTAACTTCGGAAATACCAAATCAAAATCATTTCTCATAAATCATGTTGCGAAGCTTTATTGAGTAAAAAGGGTCGATAGAAATTATACTAATTCTATTCAACATCAATTTCCATATTCAACCATTACTATTCGTCAAATAATGATGAAATCAACTTTTAAATTCACACGGATAGTATGGGTTCCCTCCTTAGAATTGAATACCAATTATAAAAAGACTATTTCTGTGATATCCCGGAATTTTGGCAATATCGATTTAATAATCTTTATAAATAATTAAATTGATTTGTTGATTTTATTTTATAAAATTGACAAGTTTATTCATTTTAAAGGTTAATAATATTTAATTGGCAATATTTATTAATATCTTTTCTAACAATTTAAAATTGGTAAGATTTATCTTTCAAAACTTATATAAATATTTATATTTATAATGTATATATATAGGTATATATATTATAAATAGGGAGTCTTTTAAAACTATGTTTTCAAATTATAATATATATGTATATATATATATATATTGTGATTTGGAGTTATGTATTAAATTCAATATGATAATTATCAAAATTTATGTTAAAAATATTTCACATTTAGAATGTATATATTTATATATTGAAATGGAAAGGTAATGATTTGAATTAAATTAAGATGTTTTCAAACTTTAATATATATATATATATAATTTGTAATTTGGAAATTGTAATTTGACTTAATACTTTTGAAAATGATATTTGAGATTTAAATAACAAGGATAATTTCTTATTTATTATAAAGATATATTTTAGTTTAATTTTTAAATAAGATTAAATTTAGAAGTTCAATTGTTTTAATATTCTTTCCTTTTTAAAAATTCAAACATAAGATAAATTGGTTTGTAAAAAGGATATATATATATAGTTAAAATAAGTTTCTCAAGCATATAAAAATATGTTATATTTATTTGATCAAAGCATAAGTTATTATAAATAAATGTTTACTTGAATTCACATTTGTATATTTATAGAATCTTAAAGCTTATTATAAAAGAGATAAATACATTATATACTTATAAATATTTCATAAAAACATATAAATGTCTTAAATAAATGTATTAAAAACAAGATGTACACTTGTTAGCATATTAGAGTGGTGTGAAGACATTTGTAAGAAAATAAGTAATTTGTAATTTAAATAGCATAGGTGTAAGCAAACTAAAAGGGACAAGTGGCTTAATTTATCTTTTTGGAAATTAAAGTCATAAATAAATAATATAGGAAAGAAGAAAATCTGTTTCACTTTCAGTTAAGACTATCTTCTTCTTTCTCCACTAATACAAATCGAATCTAAAAATAAAAATGAAAACCTGAAATCTAAAACTCAAAGCAAAAGAAGAAGGTCTCTGGAAATCAAATGCAAATCAAAAGAGGATGGAGGCAATTCAATAAGCAGCTTCAAATCTTCAATTGAATCTGAAGGCATGCAATCAGAGGATTTAATGAATCAACAAGCAACTAAATTCAAAGATCAATTTCAGATAATACTCAATAGCAAAAGAAATTCAAGAAGTTTAAAATCTGGAACAAGCCTGGAAACTGTCTCTGTTTAAAATAACAGGTGAGTAAATTTTATCTTAAAAACAGATTTAAGTTTTTACCATGTGATGTTTTATTATCTGAAATGTTGATGAAATTGTATGCATGTTGTATAGGAGTGTTGAATGCCTGTATAGTTATAATTGAATGCTTGTATGTTGATAACTTAGTCTCTGTAAAGTGATGACAGTTTTGATTTTCTTTTTAAAATATATATCTCATCACTTGATCTCTAATAACTTAGGATTTACAAATGAAAGATGTTTGAAATCAGTTAACATCACTTTTTAAAATAATTACAGATATTTAATTTAGGTAATTAGCTCGAAAGTTTCGAATTTACAGTAAAGTTTAAATTGGGTCAAAACTTAATGAATTAAATTTTAAGATTTAATTATATGGTTGAAATCGTGATAGGAAACTATGAATTTTAATGGCTATATCACGTTTTTTAGCTTAGAGTTGGTCGAGTACTTCTGAGATGAACGGAAATGCTATTTTAGGCAAATTCTGGCGATCGGAGAGGTTATAGGTTTCGGGGTTGAAGTTGTAGGTGGTAGGGAGTCTGGAGATCATAGGAAAAATGCTTTTGGAATTTATTAATGAGGGGATTGATCAGAATTGATCAAGTTAGGGTTTAAGACCCTGTTTTTCTCGTGACGTTCATATGGGTTTCGCGGCGTCAATTTGCAACTGGAGGCGATCGCGTAGGGTGCTGGAGGTAGGGGGAAGTGAGGCGGAGCTACGGTGAAGGTGGCGGAGCTTCTCGAGGCAAGGATCGTCGAAGGTGGTCGAATTCTGATGAGGTATGTTACAGGCCGATGGGTTCAATACCTCGTATTCGATTCTCGATCGAATCGAGAGTATCTGGGTGGTCGAACGTGTTGCCGAGGTGGAAGTCGAGTTGTCGGAGACCAGGTCGTAGTTCGTCGACGTCCAGCGTAGTCGTGCACGTGCACGTACATGTTGCGTGTATCTGGAAGAGTTGTGTTTGGAAAGAAGAAGGGTTGCTCGGGTTATCATTCGGGGATACTCGTATTTTTCTCGAAGCAGGATGAAACGTGGGTTGGTCTCGAGTTCGCTTCGCGAATTCTGGAGTTTTGCTTCGAGTTTTCCAATGTTTTACTCGGGTTTTGATGAGAGCAGATTTAAGAAAATTTAAAGGGAAATGTTTTTAAGTTTTAAACAAAAGAAATTTTGTTTTGTAATATTTTCTTGAGTTTAAAACAAAATTTTAAACAAGTTTATATATTTTATAATATTAAGTTTCAAAATAAAATAAGTAGATTTTGAAATAAATTTGTATTTAATTATATTTAATAACTTGGGAAAAGTTTAAAAGATTTAAAGGTTTAAGTTAAACTGTGTTTAATGATTTATTGATTTCTAATTTAAGAAAGGTTTAATGGTTAAGATTTAGTAATCAATTAAAATAAGAATTTTCTTAAGTATTAAGAATGTTGATTTAAATAAAGATAATTAAATTTGAAAAGGAAATTTAGATAATTAAATTATTTTAATTATCGAGTGTTATTGATAAATAATTGATTTAATTAAGATAATAGTTTCTTGATTAAGAACTTTTAATATAGTAAGTTAAGAATCATTTAATTAAATTTAAATGATTAAGATAAATTAATAATAAATTAATTTGTGATTAATTAAGAAAATCATTTATAAATTAATTAAGTATAATTAATTAATGAAGTAATTAAGGAATAATTACTGGATGTAATTAAGTAAAGGTAGATTATTTAATAAAGTAATTAGAAGATAATTAAAAGTGATTAAGAGTTAATTACTTAGTGTTATTAATTAAATAATTTATTTAATAAGGTTAATTAAAGGATTAAGGTTAATTAATAAGGTAATTAGTTAATTGTTAAGACAATTAATTAAAAGCAATTAATTAAGGAAGATAATTAAATAAAGTTAATTACTGGATTATATTAATCAAAGATGATTAATAATTATGGATTAATTAAGAATAATTACTTAATGTAATTAATAAATAATTAAAGGTGTAATTAGGATCATTAGTTTATAATTAATGATGTAATTAAGAGTTGATTAATTAAGATTAATTAATCAAATGATAAGTGATTAATTGTAATTAGTTAAGGATTAAAGTAATTGATTATAATTAATTTATTTATGAAGTAATTAAAGGTTAATTACTGTATTGGTTAAGGATAATTAATTTATGAAATTAATTAAGATAATTACTTAAATGTAATTAAAGTATAATTAATCAAAGGTGATTAATTAAAATAGATAATTATAGAAAGATTAATTAATTTATTTGTAATTAATTAATGATTATATAAGTAAGGTTTATAATGAAGTAATTAATTTAATTTATTTTAAATTAATTAAGAGATGAAGTAATTAATTTAATTCACTTTAAATTAATTAAAGATAGAGATAGTTAATTTAATTCATTTTAAATTAATTATGTTATGATTAAGTAAATCATTGCTTATATAAGAATGGATGACATTGATTGTCTTGAATGGATGTAATCTCAGAAATGAGATAAGTAATGTTGTATGGTATGAATGCTTGGTTGCATTATGATGGTAATATAGATTAACTATTGAGATGTTGATATGGATTACCTATTTGGTTATGAATCATCTGTTTAAATGATAATGTGATTATCAATTGTGATTTGTGAATTATCTATCTGAATGAATATAGATAAGTTAAATTGTTTAAACCTTTAAACAACCTGGCCTTAAAAGATACGTTTTGGATTTCGATGAGACCGGGATCGGGTTTCCGTATACCGGTATTCCAGGTCTGGAGACCCGAATACCACATCGATCCAAATTAACGATAGGTCGTGAATCTCAAGTGAAGATGAAGATTCAGAGTGCAAGGGTTATTGTCGTTAACTCTGAGGGTGATTCCAAAACGAGTGTAACGAGATAATGCCTTCGGTTTCGTTCGAACCCGGAACGAACTTATATGGATTGAATGCTTTCAGCACATCGTCAGGCGGACGATGAGCATTCTAAGTGATATGTTCTGATTAAAGGTAATCGTAGCCTCAAGCCTCATCAACCGGGAATGGCTAAAACAGGGGAGGTGCAGCAAGGCTTCGTGGGTAGCACCCACTGAGAGCAAGATAGATCCCTGTCTAGAGGTCCCTTTTCTTTTATTCGGCTTAGTGTGTGGTTGGTCGCGCCAACTACGGGATTATCTTGTTCGGGATTATCCAGTAAGGGATGGTTCCGGCTTTGTGTTGCAGGGGAGCGGGCGTACTCCTCGGTACGGTGATCTAGGCCACGTACTGTGACGGGCGGTACCCCAGTAGCCCTGCCATTGTATGGAATCCAAACTCCAATAAGTGCCGTACGTATTAGTTGTGCCCAACTATGTTGGAATGTGAGATGTAAGCATTTCAGCTATTTCTGTATTTTACTTGAAAACCCTAGACCCTATTATAATACAATCGGATTTCCTATCAAATGTTTTAGTTAGCGTAAGGTAAAAACTTACCCATGTTTATTTGTGGGAAGTCTTACGTGATACTTTTGTTTTCAAAAGTTTTCAAAGTTAAGCAATCTAACCGTTTACTCACACCAGACCCATGTCTGACCCAAGTGTTTATTTTCTGTTTTATTAAACTCTTGGGTACTCAATATTGTATTGAGTAGTCGAGGGATTCAGGTTAGCTTTGACGAATTCTGGAGGAGATTTGGAGCAGGTGGCTTCAGCGTGTAGATATATTATGGTGTTTCTGCTGTGTTTGTATTGAGTCTGTATCTCTGTGATGTTTGAGATGTATGATAGACAGGTGTTTATAACTGTCTAATATGAGATGTATAAGTTGTATAACTCTGATGTATATGATACTATGTAATATTTTATGTGATATATTATATTTCATTCGTTCCGTTGTGAGTATCTGATGATTGTTGTTCTTCCTTCTTTTCTTTCTTTTCTTCTTCTATCCCTTTCTTTCTTAATTAACGATGCGACTTTCTGTGGAGAAAAAGTCGGGTTGTTACAGTTGGTATCAGAGCAGTAGGTTGAGTGAATACCTAGGCTCTGAAGTGGTGTCTATCTTGAGAGCGCGTAATTGTTAGTTATATAAAAATGATTTTATATTGTGTTAATTGATCGGTTGAGTGGTATATGGATTCTGGTCAATACGAGTAGCTAACGTTATTGATAGGGATCTCTAAACACTTGAACCAGGTCAACGGACACAATATTATTTTAAAGAGGTAAATGAAATAATTTTACCCAGAAATAATTTCTATATAAAAAGTATCATTTTAAATATATATATATATATATGTATTTCTACCTATTTGTTGGGTTACCTGTTCGGGTTTTCCAATATGAGTTATAAAGGTAGATAAGGGGGTAGTGTGTGTAACACGACTATCAATGGTTGGAATTTAAGTGTTGAGATTGGAAGTATATCTGACGAGACTGTAGACCAAATACCGTCTCGAGTAAACTTTGTTGTGGTGTAAAGATTTCACCGATCTCTGAAGGAAACCAGTTATGGTTTAGAGTTTATCTTTGAAATTGGATGAATAGAGTAGATCTATTGGATGAGCTGAAGAGAGTGATGATATTTTGGTAACCTCAGGAAGTAGTAGCGGTGTGATGAGACACGGTGGCTATGGACGTTTCTGAAGATGTTTCTTCTAGGAACAAGTTTGAAGAAGTGAGTCTGTTTCGGTGTTGTGGCTGAGTCCAGTGGGGTGTTCTATTTGCTTTGAGGTCCGAGTTTCTCGAGGAGTTTCGGATAAGAAGTCTTTGGTTTGTGGCAGCAGTGCGACTCGGAGTGTTCTGTGTGTTAGCAGGAAGTTTCTGGCTGAGTAGTTTTTCTGAAGTTGGAGTCCAGAAGCAGCTGAGTGAATCCATTTCTTCGATGGATTGGTTAGTAAGGCATAAGCTGTTCTGATTTGTGAAAAGAGAACGATATCTTTGGAAATTAGGCCGGACTGATCGCAAAAGTGACTTGCGATTGTTTGAGTGTTCTCTTGGGTTATTGGAGATTGAGATTCTATATCGATTTGATTCATGGAGTTACCAGAAGTTCAGCTTAGTAGAAGGATGTCTCCTAGAGAATAATTTGGTGAAGCAGCTCAGGATTCTTTGGAGAGGGATTGACCACACCTAATTTTCTGGTGAGGATTCTGTTAAGGTGTTTTGACCAAGTAGAATGGTTCGCTAAGATTTTATAGATATGGTGAACTGTGGATGATCAAGTTTGTGCTCGAGTTTCTCCGATGGCATTCTCATCTGTTCAAGATCAGAATTGTGCAGCGAAAGCAAGATAGCAGCTATTCTAGAGTGGAAGCAACCGAGAGTTGTAATTTTCTTCGAGTAGAGGATTTCTATAAGAAATTCAAGTATAACTCTAAGTGTGAAAGAATTTTCAGGATCTGGAAGTAAGGTTGTCAAGTGCAACTGTTTGGCTATTTCAGATAGGAGAGGTAGTTCAAAGTGCTCTAATGGTTGTGGAGTAGAGTTGTGTTCTGGATTTCGGTGATTTTTGGGAAACCATTTTGTTGAGTAGAATCCGGAAATTGGTTTGATGTTGGTCTAGATTGTTTCAAGAAGCATCAGCAAGGGTTAAGCTGATCAGGAAGAATGAAGTGACTCAGGATCGTCAAAGGAGATATAAGATTTGGTAAGACTGGAGAGTAAGCTCCAGAAGTATTATGAGATTTTTTCTGTGTTCTTTGGAGATTAGATTTTGATCCCCAGGATTGAGTTGCCAGTTCGGATAACTGGAATTCATTTTATTTCACATATCTCTGAGGAATATGTGTATGATTCATCGAGTGATGGAATCAGCAGTTCAGAAGGGTAGTTGAGATGGTTTTGAGTTTAGTCTGATATTTTGTTCAGATTTATAATCTAGATGGGAAGGAGTTCTAGATTATTGTAGATAGTTAGTTGAGATCCTGTAGAACGAGTATCCCGGTATATATATATACTTGGGGAAACTCGAGGAAATTCTATCTAGAATTTGTCTGGATAGTTAAATTTGTTTGATTAAATTGTTTGCTATGATTGTTAGAATATGATTGATATGTATGGTTGCTATTTGAAATTAAAATTAAAATTTTGCTGGGTTATTAAATTATCTTTGCTTTTAAATTTCGGGGACGAAATTATTTTAAGGGGGAAGGAATGTGATATCCCGGAATTTTGGCAATATCGATTTAATAATCTTTATAAATAATTAAATTGATTTGTTGATTTTATTTTATAAAATTGACAAGTTTATTCATTTTAAAGGTTAATAATATTTAATTGGCAATATTTATTAATATCTTTTCTAACAATTTAAAATTGGTAAGATTTATCTTTCAAAACTTATATAAATATTTATATTTATAATGTATATATATATAGGTATATATATTATAAATAGGGAGTCTTTTAAAACTATGTTTTCAAATTATAATATATATGTATATATATATATATTGTGATTTGGAGTTATGTATTAAATTCAATATGATAATTATCAAAATTTATGTTAAAAATATTTCACATTTAGAATGTATATATTTATATATTGAAATGGAAAGGTAATGATTTGAATTAAATTAAGATGTTTTCAAACTTTAATATATATATATATATAATTTGTAATTTGGAAATTGTAATTTGACTTAATACTTTTGAAAATGATATTTGAGATTTAAATAACAAGGATAATTTCTTATTTATTATAAAGATATATTTTAGTTTAATTTTTAAATAAGATTAAATTTAGAAGTTCAATTGTTTTAATATTCTTTCCTTTTTAAAAATTCAAACATAAGATAAATTGGTTTGTAAAAAGGATATATATATATAGTTAAAATAAGTTTCTCAAGCATATAAAAATATGTTATATTTATTTGATCAAAGCATAAGTTATTATAAATAAATGTTTACTTGAATTCACATTTGTATATTTATAGAATCTTAAAGCTTATTATAAAAGAGATAAATACATTATATACTTATAAATATTTCATAAAAACATATAAATGTCTTAAATAAATGTATTAAAAACAAGATGTACACTTGTTAGCATATTAGAGTGGTGTGAAGACATTTGTAAGAAAATAAGTAATTTGTAATTTAAATAGCATAGGTGTAAGCAAACTAAAAGGGACAAGTGGCTTAATTTATCTTTTTGGAAATTAAAGTCATAAATAAATAATATAGGAAAGAAGAAAATCTGTTTCACTTTCAGTTAAGACTATCTTCTTCTTTCTCCACTAATACAAATCGAATCTAAAAATAAAAATGAAAACCTGAAATCTAAAACTCAAAGCAAAAGAAGAAGGTCTCTGGAAATCAAATGCAAATCAAAAGAGGATGGAGGCAATTCAATAAGCAGCTTCAAATCTTCAATTGAATCTGAAGGCATGCAATCAGAGGATTTAATGAATCAACAAGCAACTAAATTCAAAGATCAATTTCAGATAATACTCAATAGCAAAAGAAATTCAAGAAGTTTAAAATCTGGAACAAGCCTGGAAACTGTCTCTGTTTAAAATAACAGGTGAGTAAATTTTATCTTAAAAACAGATTTAAGTTTTTACCATGTGATGTTTTATTATCTGAAATGTTGATGAAATTGTATGCATGTTGTATAGGAGTGTTGAATGCCTGTATAGTTATAATTGAATGCTTGTATGTTGATAACTTAGTCTCTGTAAAGTGATGACAGTTTTGATTTTCTTTTTAAAATATATATCTCATCACTTGATCTCTAATAACTTAGGATTTACAAATGAAAGATGTTTGAAATCAGTTAACATCACTTTTTAAAATAATTACAGATATTTAATTTAGGTAATTAGCTCGAAAGTTTCGAATTTACAGTAAAGTTTAAATTGGGTCAAAACTTAATGAATTAAATTTTAAGATTTAATTATATGGTTGAAATCGTGATAGGAAACTATGAATTTTAATGGCTATATCACGTTTTTTAGCTTAGAGTTGGTCGAGTACTTCTGAGATGAACGGAAATGCTATTTTAGGCAAATTCTGGCGATCGGAGAGGTTATAGGTTTCGGGGTTGAAGTTGTAGGTGGTAGGGAGTCTGGAGATCATAGGAAAAATGCTTTTGGAATTTATTAATGAGGGGATTGATCAGAATTGATCAAGTTAGGGTTTAAGACCCTGTTTTTCTCGTGACGTTCATATGGGTTTCGCGGCGTCAATTTGCAACTGGAGGCGATCGCGTAGGGTGCTGGAGGTAGGGGGAAGTGAGGCGGAGCTACGGTGAAGGTGGCGGAGCTTCTCGAGGCAAGGATCGTCGAAGGTGGTCGAATTCTGATGAGGTATGTTACAGGCCGATGGGTTCAATACCTCGTATTCGATTCTCGATCGAATCGAGAGTATCTGGGTGGTCGAACGTGTTGCCGAGGTGGAAGTCGAGTTGTCGGAGACCAGGTCGTAGTTCGTCGACGTCCAGCGTAGTCGTGCACGTGCACGTACATGTTGCGTGTATCTGGAAGAGTTGTGTTTGGAAAGAAGAAGGGTTGCTCGGGTTATCATTCGGGGATACTCGTATTTTTCTCGAAGCAGGATGAAACGTGGGTTGGTCTCGAGTTCGCTTCGCGAATTCTGGAGTTTTGCTTCGAGTTTTCCAATGTTTTACTCGGGTTTTGATGAGAGCAGATTTAAGAAAATTTAAAGGGAAATGTTTTTAAGTTTTAAACAAAAGAAATTTTGTTTTGTAATATTTTCTTGAGTTTAAAACAAAATTTTAAACAAGTTTATATATTTTATAATATTAAGTTTCAAAATAAAATAAGTAGATTTTGAAATAAATTTGTATTTAATTATATTTAATAACTTGGGAAAAGTTTAAAAGATTTAAAGGTTTAAGTTAAACTGTGTTTAATGATTTATTGATTTCTAATTTAAGAAAGGTTTAATGGTTAAGATTTAGTAATCAATTAAAATAAGAATTTTCTTAAGTATTAAGAATGTTGATTTAAATAAAGATAATTAAATTTGAAAAGGAAATTTAGATAATTAAATTATTTTAATTATCGAGTGTTATTGATAAATAATTGATTTAATTAAGATAATAGTTTCTTGATTAAGAACTTTTAATATAGTAAGTTAAGAATCATTTAATTAAATTTAAATGATTAAGATAAATTAATAATAAATTAATTTGTGATTAATTAAGAAAATCATTTATAAATTAATTAAGTATAATTAATTAATGAAGTAATTAAGGAATAATTACTGGATGTAATTAAGTAAAGGTAGATTATTTAATAAAGTAATTAGAAGATAATTAAAAGTGATTAAGAGTTAATTACTTAGTGTTATTAATTAAATAATTTATTTAATAAGGTTAATTAAAGGATTAAGGTTAATTAATAAGGTAATTAGTTAATTGTTAAGACAATTAATTAAAAGCAATTAATTAAGGAAGATAATTAAATAAAGTTAATTACTGGATTATATTAATCAAAGATGATTAATAATTATGGATTAATTAAGAATAATTACTTAATGTAATTAATAAATAATTAAAGGTGTAATTAGGATCATTAGTTTATAATTAATGATGTAATTAAGAGTTGATTAATTAAGATTAATTAATCAAATGATAAGTGATTAATTGTAATTAGTTAAGGATTAAAGTAATTGATTATAATTAATTTATTTATGAAGTAATTAAAGGTTAATTACTGTATTGGTTAAGGATAATTAATTTATGAAATTAATTAAGATAATTACTTAAATGTAATTAAAGTATAATAAATCAAAGGTGATTAATTAAAATAGATAATTATAGAAAGATTAATTAATTTATTTGTAATTAATTAATGATTATATAAGTAAGGTTTATAATGAAGTAATTAATTTAATTTATTTTAAATTAATTAAGAGATGAAGTAATTAATTTAATTCACTTTAAATTAATTAAAGATAGAGATAGTTAATTTAATTCATTTTAAATTAATTATGTTATGATTAAGTAAATCATTGCTTATATAAGAATGGATGACATTGATTGTCTTGAATGGATGTAATCTCAGAAATGAGATAAGTAATGTTGTATGGTATGAATGCTTGGTTGCATTATGATGGTAATATAGATTAACTATTGAGATGTTGATATGGATTACCTATTTGGTTATGAATCATCTGTTTAAATGATAATGTGATTATCAATTGTGATTTGTGAATTATCTATCTGAATGAATATAGATAAGTTAAATTGTTTAAACCTTTAAACAACCTGGCCTTAAAAGATACGTTTTGGATTTCGATGAGACCGGGATCGGGTTTCCGTATACCGGTATTCCAGGTCTGGAGACCCGAATACCACATCGATCCAAATTAACGATAGGTCGTGAATCTCAAGTGAAGATGAAGATTCAGAGTGCAAGGGTTATTGTCGTTAACTCTGAGGGTGATTCCAAAACGAGTGTAACGAGATAATGCCTTCGGTTTCGTTCGAACCCGGAACGAACTTATATGGATTGAATGCTTTCAGCACATCGTCAGGCGGACGATGAGCATTCTAAGTGATATGTTCTGATTAAAGGTAATCGTAGCCTCAAGCCTCATCAACCGGGAATGGCTAAAACAGGGGAGGTGCAGCAAGGCTTCGTGGGTAGCACCCACTGAGAGCAAGATAGATCCCTGTCTAGAGGTCCCTTTTCTTTTATTCGGCTTAGTGTGTGGTTGGTCGCGTCAACTACGGGATTATCTTGTTCGGGATTATCCAGTAAGGGATGGTTCCGGCTTTGTGTTGCAGGGGAGCGGGCGTACTCCTCGGTACGGTGATCTAGGCCACGTACTGTGACGGGCGGTACCCCAGTAGCCCTGCCATTGTATGGAATCCAAACTCCAATAAGTGCCGTACGTATTAGTTGTGCCCAACTATGTTGGAATGTGAGATGTAAGCATTTCAGCTATTTCTGTATTTTACTTGAAAACCCTAGACCCTATTATAATACAATCGGATTTCCTATCAAATGTTTTAGTTAGCGTAAGGTAAAAACTTACCCATGTTTATTTGTGGGAAGTCTTACGTGATACTTTTGTTTTCAAAAGTTTTCAAAGTTAAGCAATCTAACCGTTTACTCACACCAGACCCATGTCTGACCCAAGTGTTTATTTTCTGTTTTATTAAACTCTTGGGTACTCAATATTGTATTGAGTAGTCGAGGGATTCAGGTTAGCTTTGACGAATTCTGGAGGAGATTTGGAGCAGGTGGCTTCAGCGTGTAGATATATTATGGTGTTTCCGCTGTGTTTGTATTGAGTCTGTATCTCTGTGATGTTTGAGATGTATGATAGACAGGTGTTTATAACTGTCTAATATGAGATGTATAAGTTGTATAACTCTGATGTATATGATACTATGTAATATTTTATGTGATATATTATATTTCATTCGTTCCGTTGTGAGTATCTGATGATTGTTGTTCTTCCTTCTTTTCTTTCTTTTCTTCTTCTATCCCTTTCTTTCTTAATTAACGATGCGACTTTCTGTGGAGAAAAAGTCGGGTTGTTACAGTTGGTATCAGAGCAGTAGGTTGAGTGAATACCTAGGCTCTGAAGTGGTGTCTATCTTGAGAGCGCGTAATTGTTAGTTATATAAAAATGATTTTATATTGTGTTAATTGATCGGTTGAGTGGTATATGGATTCTGGTCAATACGAGTAGCTAACGTTATTGATAGGGATCTCTAAACACTTGAACCAGGTCAACGGACACAATATTATTTTAAAGAGGTAAATGAAATAATTTTACCCAGAAATAATTTCTATATAAAAAGTATCATTTTAAATATATATATATATATATGTATTTCTACCTATTTGTTGGGTTACCTGTTCGGGTTTTCCAATATGAGTTATAAAGGTAGATAAGGGGGTAGTGTGTGTAACACGACTATCAATGGTTGGAATTTAAGTGTTGAGATTGGAAGTATATCTGACGAGACTGTAGACCAAATACCGTCTCGAGTAAACTTTGTTGTGGTGTAAAGATTTCACCGATCTCTGAAGGAAACCAGTTATGGTTTAGAGTTTATCTTTGAAATTGGATGAATAGAGTAGATCTATTGGATGAGCTGAAGAGAGTGATGATATTTTGGTAACCTCAGGAAGTAGTAGCGGTGTGATGAGACACGGTGGCTATGGACGTTTCTGAAGATGTTTCTTCTAGGAACAAGTTTGAAGAAGTGAGTCTGTTTCGGTGTTGTGGCTGAGTCCAGTGGGGTGTTCTATTTGCTTTGAGGTCCGAGTTTCTCGAGGAGTTTCGGATAAGAAGTCTTTGGTTTGTGGCAGCAGTGCGACTCGGAGTGTTCTGTGTGTTAGCAGGAAGTTTCTGGCTGAGTAGTTTTTCTGAAGTTGGAGTCCAGAAGCAGCTGAGTGAATCCATTTCTTCGATGGATTGGTTAGTAAGGCATAAGCTGTTCTGATTTGTGAAAAGAGAACGATATCTTTGGAAATTAGGCCGGACTGATCGCAAAAGTGACTTGCGATTGTTTGAGTGTTCTCTTGGGTTATTGGAGATTGAGATTCTATATCGATTTGATTCATGGAGTTACCAGAAGTTCAGCTTAGTAGAAGGATGTCTCCTAGAGAATAATTTGGTGAAGCAGCTCAGGATTCTTTGGAGAGGGATTGACCACACCTAATTTTCTGGTGAGGATTCTGTTAAGGTGTTTTGACCAAGTAGAATGGTTCGCTAAGATTTTATAGATATGGTGAACTGTGGATGATCAAGTTTGTGCTCGAGTTTCTCCGATGGCATTCTCATCTGTTCAAGATCAGAATTGTGCAGCGAAAGCAAGATAGCAGCTATTCTAGAGTGGAAGCAACCGAGAGTTGTAATTTTCTTCGAGTAGAGGATTTCTATAAGAAATTCAAGTATAACTCTAAGTGTGAAAGAATTTTCAGGATCTGGAAGTAAGGTTGTCAAGTGCAACTGTTTGGCTATTTCAGATAGGAGAGGTAGTTCAAAGTGCTCTAATGGTTGTGGAGTAGAGTTGTGTTCTGGATTTCGGTGATTTTTGGGAAACCATTTTGTTGAGTAGAATCCGGAAATTGGTTTGATGTTGGTCTAGATTGTTTCAAGAAGCATCAGCAAGGGTTAAGCTGATCAGGAAGAATGAAGTGACTCAGGATCGTCAAAGGAGATATAAGATTTGGTAAGACTGGAGAGTAAGCTCCAGAAGTATTATGAGATTTTTTCTGTGTTCTTTGGAGATTAGATTTTGATCCCCAGGATTGAGTTGCCAGTTCGGATAACTGGAATTCATTTTATTTCACATATCTCTGAGGAATATGTGTATGATTCATCGAGTGATGGAATCAGCAGTTCAGAAGGGTAGTTGAGATGGTTTTGAGTTTAGTCTGATATTTTGTTCAGATTTATAATCTAGATGGGAAGGAGTTCTAGATTATTGTAGATAGTTAGTTGAGATCCTGTAGAACGAGTATCCCGGTATATATATATACTTGGGGAAACTCGAGGAAATTCTATCTAGAATTTGTCTGGATAGTTAAATTTGTTTGATTAAATTGTTTGCTATGATTGTTAGAATATGATTGATATGTATGGTTGCTATTTGAAATTAAAATTAAAATTTTGCTGGGTTATTAAATTATCTTTGCTTTTAAATTTCGGGGACGAAATTATTTTAAGGGGGAAGGAATGTGATATCCCGGAATTTTGGCAATATCGATTTAATAATCTTTATAAATAATTAAATTGATTTGTTGATTTTATTTTATAAAATTGACAAGTTTATTCATTTTAAAGGTTAATAATATTTAATTGGCAATATTTATTAATATCTTTTCTAACAATTTAAAATTGGTAAGATTTATCTTTCAAAACTTATATAAATATTTATATTTATAATGTATATATATATAGGTATATATATTATAAATAGGGAGTCTTTTAAAACTATGTTTTCAAATTATAATATATATGTATATATATATATATTGTGATTTGGAGTTATGTATTAAATTCAATATGATAATTATCAAAATTTATGTTAAAAATATTTCACATTTAGAATGTATATATTTATATATTGAAATGGAAAGGTAATGATTTGAATTAAATTAAGATGTTTTCAAACTTTAATATATATATATATATAATTTGTAATTTGGAAATTGTAATTTGACTTAATACTTTTGAAAATGATATTTGAGATTTAAATAACAAGGATAATTTCTTATTTATTATAAAGATATATTTTAGTTTAATTTTTAAATAAGATTAAATTTAGAAGTTCAATTGTTTTAATATTCTTTCCTTTTTAAAAATTCAAACATAAGATAAATTGGTTTGTAAAAAGGATATATATATATAGTTAAAATAAGTTTCTCAAGCATATAAAAATATGTTATATTTATTTGATCAAAGCATAAGTTATTATAAATAAATGTTTACTTGAATTCACATTTGTATATTTATAGAATCTTAAAGCTTATTATAAAAGAGATAAATACATTATATACTTATAAATATTTCATAAAAACATATAAATGTCTTAAATAAATGTATTAAAAACAAGATGTACACTTGTTAGCATATTAGAGTGGTGTGAAGACATTTGTAAGAAAATAAGTAATTTGTAATTTAAATAGCATAGGTGTAAGCAAACTAAAAGGGACAAGTGGCTTAATTTATCTTTTTGGAAATTAAAGTCATAAATAAATAATATAGGAAAGAAGAAAATCTGTTTCACTTTCAGTTAAGACTATCTTCTTCTTTCTCCACTAATACAAATCGAATCTAAAAATAAAAATGAAAACCTGAAATCTAAAACTCAAAGCAAAAGAAGAAGGTCTCTGGAAATCAAATGCAAATCAAAAGAGGATGGAGGCAATTCAATAAGCAGCTTCAAATCTTCAATTGAATCTGAAGGCATGCAATCAGAGGATTTAATGAATCAACAAGCAACTAAATTCAAAGATCAATTTCAGATAATACTCAATAGCAAAAGAAATTCAAGAAGTTTAAAATCTGGAACAAGCCTGGAAACTGTCTCTGTTTAAAATAACAGGTGAGTAAATTTTATCTTAAAAACAGATTTAAGTTTTTACCATGTGATGTTTTATTATCTGAAATGTTGATGAAATTGTATGCATGTTGTATAGGAGTGTTGAATGCCTGTATAGTTATAATTGAATGCTTGTATGTTGATAACTTAGTCTCTGTAAAGTGATGACAGTTTTGATTTTCTTTTTAAAATATATATCTCATCACTTGATCTCTAATAACTTAGGATTTACAAATGAAAGATGTTTGAAATCAGTTAACATCACTTTTTAAAATAATTACAGATATTTAATTTAGGTAATTAGCTCGAAAGTTTCGAATTTACAGTAAAGTTTAAATTGGGTCAAAACTTAATGAATTAAATTTTAAGATTTAATTATATGGTTGAAATCGTGATAGGAAACTATGAATTTTAATGGCTATATCACGTTTTTTAGCTTAGAGTTGGTCGAGTACTTCTGAGATGAACGGAAATGCTATTTTAGGCAAATTCTGGCGATCGGAGAGGTTATAGGTTTCGGGGTTGAAGTTGTAGGTGGTAGGGAGTCTGGAGATCATAGGAAAAATGCTTTTGGAATTTATTAATGAGGGGATTGATCAGAATTGATCAAGTTAGGGTTTAAGACCCTGTTTTTCTCGTGACGTTCATATGGGTTTCGAGGCGTCAATTTGCAACTGGAGGCGATCGCGTAGGGTGCTGGAGGTAGGGGGAAGTGAGGCGGAGCTACGGTGAAGGTGGCGGAGCTTCTCGAGGCAAGGATCGTCGAAGGTGGTCGAATTCTGATGAGGTATGTTACAGGCCGATGGGTTCAATACCTCGTATTCGATTCTCGATCGAATCGAGAGTATCTGGGTGGTCGAACGTGTTGCCGAGGTGGAAGTCGAGTTGTCGGAGACCAGGTCGTAGTTCGTCGACGTCCAGCGTAGTCGTGCACGTGCACGTACATGTTGCGTGTATCTGGAAGAGTTGTGTTTGGAAAGAAGAAGGGTTGCTCGGGTTATCATTCGGGGATACTCGTATTTTTCTCGAAGCAGGATGAAACGTGGGTTGGTCTCGAGTTCGCTTCGCGAATTCTGGAGTTTTGCTTCGAGTTTTCCAATGTTTTACTCGGGTTTTGATGAGAGCAGATTTAAGAAAATTTAAAGGGAAATGTTTTTAAGTTTTAAACAAAAGAAATTTTGTTTTGTAATATTTTCTTGAGTTTAAAACAAAATTTTAAACAAGTTTATATATTTTATAATATTAAGTTTCAAAATAAAATAAGTAGATTTTGAAATAAATTTGTATTTAATTATATTTAATAACTTGGGAAAAGTTTAAAAGATTTAAAGGTTTAAGTTAAACTGTGTTTAATGATTTATTGATTTCTAATTTAAGAAAGGTTTAATGGTTAAGATTTAGTAATCAATTAAAATAAGAATTTTCTTAAGTATTAAGAATGTTGATTTAAATAAAGATAATTAAATTTGAAAAGGAAATTTAGATAATTAAATTATTTTAATTATCGAGTGTTATTGATAAATAATTGATTTAATTAAGATAATAGTTTCTTGATTAAGAACTTTTAATATAGTAAGTTAAGAATCATTTAATTAAATTTAAATGATTAAGATAAATTAATAATAAATTAATTTGTGATTAATTAAGAAAATCATTTATAAATTAATTAAGTATAATTAATTAATGAAGTAATTAAGGAATAATTACTGGATGTAATTAAGTAAAGGTAGATTATTTAATAAAGTAATTAGAAGATAATTAAAAGTGATTAAGAGTTAATTACTTAGTGTTATTAATTAAATAATTTATTTAATAAGGTTAATTAAAGGATTAAGGTTAATTAATAAGGTAATTAGTTAATTGTTAAGACAATTAATTAAAAGCAATTAATTAAGGAAGATAATTAAATAAAGTTAATTACTGGATTATATTAATCAAAGATGATTAATAATTATGGATTAATTAAGAATAATTACTTAATGTAATTAATAAATAATTAAAGGTGTAATTAGGATCATTAGTTTATAATTAATGATGTAATTAAGAGTTGATTAATTAAGATTAATTAATCAAATGATAAGTGATTAATTGTAATTAGTTAAGGATTAAAGTAATTGATTATAATTAATTTATTTATGAAGTAATTAAAGGTTAATTACTGTATTGGTTAAGGATAATTAATTTATGAAATTAATTAAGATAATTACTTAAATGTAATTAAAGTATAATTAATCAAAGGTGATTAATTAAAATAGATAATTATAGAAAGATTAATTAATTTATTTGTAATTAATTAATGATTATATAAGTAAGGTTTATAATGAAGTAATTAATTTAATTTATTTTAAATTAATTAAGAGATGAAGTAATTAATTTAATTCACTTTAAATTAATTAAAGATAGAGATAGTTAATTTAATTCATTTTAAATTAATTATGTTATGATTAAGTAAATCATTGCTTATATAAGAATGGATGACATTGATTGTCTTGAATGGATGTAATCTCAGAAATGAGATAAGTAATGTTGTATGGTATGAATGCTTGGTTGCATTATGATGGTAATATAGATTAACTATTGAGATGTTGATATGGATTACCTATTTGGTTATGAATCATCTGTTTAAATGATAATGTGATTATCAATTGTGATTTGTGAATTATCTATCTGAATGAATATAGATAAGTTAAATTGTTTAAACCTTTAAACAACTTGGCCTTAAAAGATACGTTTTGGATTTCGATGAGACCGGGATCGGGTTTCCGTATACCGGTATTCCAGGTCTGGAGACCCGAATACCACATCGATCCAAATTAACGATAGGTCGTGAATCTCAAGTGAAGATGAAGATTCAGAGTGCAAGGGTTATTGTCGTTAACTCTGAGGGTGATTCCAAAACGAGTGTAACGAGATAATGCCTTCGGTTTCGTTCGAACCCGGAACGAACTTATATGGATTGAATGCTTTCAGCACATCGTCAGGCGGACGATGAGCATTCTAAGTGATATGTTCTGATTAAAGGTAATCGTAGCCTCAAGCCTCATCAACCGGGAATGGCTAAAACAGGGGAGGTGCAGCAAGGCTTCGTGGGTAGCACCCACTGAGAGCAAGATAGATCCCTGTCTAGAGGTCCCTTTTCTTTTATTCGGCTTAGTGTGTGGTTGGTCGCGCCAACTACGGGATTATCTTGTTCGGGATTATCCAGTAAGGGATGGTTCCGGCTTTGTGTTGCAGGGGAGCGGGCGTACTCCTCGGTACGGTGATCTAGGCCACGTACTGTGACGGGCGGTACCCTAGTAGCCCTGCCATTGTATGGAATCCAAACTCCAATAAGTGCCGTACGTATTAGTTGTGCCCAACTATGTTGGAATGGGAGATGTAAGCATTTCAGCTATTTCTGTATTTTACTTGAAAACCCTAGACCCTATTATAATACAATCGGATTTCCTATCAAATGTTTTAGTTAGCGTAAGGTAAAAACTTACCCATGTTTATTTGTGGGAAGTCTTACGTGATACTTTTGTTTTCAAAAGTTTTCAAAGTTAAGCAATCTAACCGTTTACTCACACCAGACCCATGTCTGACCCAAGTGTTTATTTTCTGTTTTATTAAACTCTTGGGTACTCAATATTGTATTGAGTAGTCGAGGGATTCAGGTTAGCTTTGACGAATTCTGGAGGAGATTTGGAGCAGGTGGCTTCAGCGTGTAGATATATTATGGTGTTTCCGCTGTGTTTGTATTGAGTCTGTATCTCTGTGATGTTTGAGATGTATGATAGACAGGTGTTTATAACTGTCTAATATGAGATGTATAAGTTGTATAACTCTGATGTATATGATACTATGTAATATTTTATGTGATATATTATATTTCATTCGTTTCGTTGTGAGTATCTGATGATTGTTGTTCTTCCTTCTTTTCTTTCTTTTCTTCTTCTATCCCTTTCTTTCTTAATTAACGATGCGACTTTCTGTGGAGAAAAAGTCGGGTTGTTACAATTTCTATACAATCCAAGTTGTATTAAATTTGGAAAAATTAAATCTTTTATACCTGCCTCGTTCCCGACTTTTCGACCTTAACTATTCCTCGTCTAAGAAAGAGGCCAGGTGAGCCAGGGCACTGGTTGCTCTTGAATATCTCCTTAGTTTAAGAACCTCACATCTGGATCTCACAAAATAAAAATCAAGACTACTAGTCGGCTTTTAGAGCTAGGAATAAATCATTGGATTTTAACAGCTTTTCTTTAAATCGTTTATTTAAACTTCTTAAAATAAATTATAAAACCTCCAAATCATCTTTAAAAAACTTAATTATTTGAAAACATTTATAAAAGTTTTGGAAAAGAATACTTAAGATTAATGCCATATTTCAAAGTTTATTATAAGTGCCGCAAAAAGTGATAGGAATAGTGATGCTGATAGTGCTTTTAAGGCTTATTTGATCAAAACAAATTTCCTATCATTTAGAAATCCATTTTTATAACTCAAATATCTTTAAAAAAACATTTTAAAATATCTATAGAATTTGGTCTACATTTTTAAAGAATTTGTCGCTTTGGTTTCCAAACTGGCAAAGCGCGACTAGTTTGAAAACTTGATTCACTCATATTTCAAACTCTACAAAACAAAATCTCGATCTTTTTCTTTTGTTAGAAAACTATGATTATAAAAGTTCAAAGAATTCATAATACAAAGAATTTCGACTCCGAATCCATCGTTTAAATGGATTTAAACTTTTATGGCGTGAAATCGTGAACTGCCGTTACGAGACGCGCCTATTTTGATCGAACTTTCATAAATTTTCCAAAATTCACCAAATTGGGTTTTAATGTTTATAAAAACATTTACAAACCATTATAAATCATTTTAAAGAGGTTTAATGATTTCATATCACTTTTATAACTTGATTCGGAAAGTGATTTCCTTGTGTAATATCGACGTGTACTTAACGTATCTTGGTTACACAATTAAACACTATATTGAAACAACCAATACTTGATGATCAAAGCATAGTAAACATGTAACATCCCATATCTGGAGGCCAAAATCTAAGCACTATAGATGTTGTAGTTATCCATAGTAATAACTTTTGGTGACAAATATGGTAATGATAATGGTATCCATAATATCAAAAGCACTTGAATATGAACAAAATCATAGATTTCCAAAAACAACATATTTACTAATTACATTTCTAAACAATTCGTATCCATATTACATAATCCCATAATCGTTTCCCAAGTAAAGATTAATTATAATTACAATAATACGCCAAGAGCGACATATGACGATGCCTTATTGGTTGATCAAAGATAATATAATCGTATTTGACTTAATATACACAGCGGAATTAAAACAAAATGAAACTGTGAATCCTAATTAACTATCCGTCAGCCACATGCTCATCTCCGGAAGCTTTATTCGCTAAAATTTCAAAACCTAAAACCTTAGCCTTCAACCTACTCAAATCAATTTTGATTACCCGAGAGTTTAAGAGGAAAAAGAACTTCGAGTCAGACATAAAGCCTGGTGTGAATAATTCTATTACATCTCAGTTTACTGATATTAAGTGAGACCACGCCGCTTAGTGGAATGGGTTTCCCCTCACTAATATCCTTTCCAAAACATATATTTTGCAATCCTTTCCTGCAACCAAACTGGTTAATCAAACTGATTATATGAAAATAGCAATATCCTTTATGCTAATAAATGGACTATCTGTTCGTAAAATAGGTAATATGTGAACTATCTATCCACAAAATAATAGCAAGGTCTGTTATGCTACAAATGGTCTATCTGTCCACAAAACTGGGCTGACTGCCCGCAAATTGGACTAACTATCCGAATCAAAATGGACTAACTGTCCGAATCTTTTTCTTAGGGTTAACTACCCTTTATCTTTTTTCTTAAAAACCTTTTCAAAATGATTTAACCTTTTAAATCATATTTATACAAGGAAAATACATTCTTAGCTTTACTCTAAGCTATTTCGCCATGATATATACTTTACTCAAAATAATGTTGATGGATTTTAATGAGGATTTGCTATCCTTCGAAAACAAGTTAAAACCCTTTTTAACTTGAAAATACTTAGGCTATTTTGCTTATTTAATACATTCGAAACCATTGTTTAAAACCTTTAAATAATCCTTTCGAAACCCTTGAAGGTAACCCCTTCGAAATCATTGAAAATGACCCTTTGAAACCATTAAAAGCCTTTCAAACACATTGGAAAAACTTTCCCTTTCTTTTCTCTGAAAGCTTTAAAATATCAAACATCCCCCTTTAAAACCTTTTAAATATTGCCTTTCGAAAACGTAGGAAAAACCCTTCCTTTCAACCCTTTCGAAACCCTGGGGAACCACCCCTTTCGAAACCATTCATTAAAACCTTTCGAAACAGTCAAAACTCAATCCTTTCGACACTTTCGGTTCAATTTAAAACATGTGGAGACCTTTCGAAACCATTCAAAAATTTACCCCTTCGAAACCTTTGAAAAACGTCTCGGTCGAAACCATTTGGGTTATGCCTTCAAGTAGAGCAAAAGGATTAGAAACCCATTAAAGTTGAAAGCATCTGTTTCGAAACCACTTAAAACTATCTCTTTTGAAACCATTTGGGTTTTACTTCAATTATGGAAAAAGGGTCTTTAAAACATTTAAGTCGAAAGCATCTACTTTGAAACCATTTCCTAAGTAATGAAGTGATGGTGTTGAGACCATCCCTTCGAAAGCATTGGAGAAGTGGCCATATTTTAAAAACAAAGCAACCCTTTCGAAACCATCTGGGTCGAAACGTAAAAAGACGGCAGCAAAAGCTTTCGACTTAGTCGAAAGAAATTATTTAAAAATAGAGGCGTGACACAATCGAAACCATTTTCTTTAGATCATTTGACCTAGTCGAAAGCTAACTGAGTCGAAAGCTACTCAGTCGAAAGCCATTTTAATCGAAAGCAAGCATGCGCATTTTTAATTTAAAAACAAAGTGCTGCCTCAACCCCTTCGAAACCCCTATTTTCGACTCCATACCTTCCGCCTAGATCCAATTCACTACGTACTAGTTCCCTGATACTATGTGCATTGGTTTTCACTATGTCAGAAGCGAAGATGAGGAGGCGGAACCTGATGCCGACGGTGTCGAAACAGTGAAAAACATGTAACAAATAGTTCTTTTCACCTAATCTGCTTTACGTGTCAAATTTTGATTAGTTGCTTCTTTCTTTACCAATAAAAAGTACTACACTTTTCAAAAGAGCTACCGACTTTCAGAATTAACAAATTTAAATTATTTTGCAAAAAGCCACTTCTCCTCTCTTAATTATATAAAACATTTAAGTCACTTGCCTTAAATAATTTTATATAACCATTAAAACACTTAGGAAAAATCTACAAAAATTTCAGACCCAAATCTTTTATTATTTAACTAAAAATAATTATTAACCCAAATTAACATTTTCTTTACCAGACAATTCATATAAATTCCACTTAATTTCATAAAATTCCAAAAATTGAAACCCATCTCCAAAATAATATTTATGATCTTCATAAAAATTCACAAGGCTTTTGGATGTCATTCAATAAGGTTTTTACCTTAAAACATATCATAAATTCAATATAAATAACCATAATTCATCAACAAGTATATATATTCATTCCATCATTCAAAAACATGGCAAATCAATGCAAAATATTCGAAATTCATATTAAAACCGAAAACAAAATCAAAAATGAGATGTAAACATTATTCACCTTAGCTTTAGAGATTAAAGAGATTGAGATGTGAATGGATTTTATTTGAATTAGCTTCTTCCTTAGCTTTTCTCTCTCTTCTTCCTCTTTTCCTTGTTAATGGTGGTCGGCCTTAGTTTTTAAATTTCCTTGATGAAATAAAATGGACGTGTAGGGGTACATGGCCGAAGGGTTTAGGGTATAAGAATGGATTCTTTCCTATTTTACCCCTCCTCTATTTCAATTTAAACTCTTCCTTTAATTCATTGTTTAAATGGCATGGCTGCCCCTTAATTAAATCAAATCTCAATCCCCTCTTTAATTTAGCTAATTAAATATCCTAAATAATGTTACCAAAAATCGAGGGTGTTAGAGATTCCCCTCCTTAAAGAATTTCGTCAATTTCGTCCTCGAAATTACAATAAGGTACACAACAAATCAAACAAGAAGGTAAAACATACCATCAAATAAGTCAGGGTAAGTATGTCTAATCCTGCTTTCAATCTCCCAAGTATAGTCCCTGTCATTGTCGCTCCACTGGACTTTGAGTAATCTGACCGTCTTGGTTCTAAGCATCTTCTCATCTCTCAACAATACGAATAGGTTTCCTCACTATAGTCAAATCTGATTCTACCACTAAGTCCTCTAGCACTGTCGGTGCAGTAGTAGTCTCCGGGTCTCTAATACACTTTCTGAGATGAGAAACATGGAAAATATCATGGACTCCTATCAAACTGCTTGGTAACTCAACTCTATATGCGAGTTTCCTGATCCTCTCAACAATAGGAAAAGGTCCAACGAATCTCGATGCCAACTTCCCCGATTTTCCAAACCTAATCTCCCCCTTCATCGGTGACACTTTGACGAAAACCTGGCTCCAATTGAGAACTCTAAATCTTTCTGACTCTTACCTGCATAACTTTTCTGCCTAGACTGAGCCTCCTACATTTTAGCCCGAATGACATCAATCTTTTCTGCAGCTTCTCTAACCAAATCTGGACAAGGAACCAACCTATCCCTAGTCTCTAACCAACATACGGGAGATTTGCATGGTCTTCCATACAAAGCTTTAAACTGTGCCATCCCAATACTAGTCTGATAACTGTTGTTATACAAAAACTCGACTAAATGCAGATGGTCCTCCAATGATCCTCCGAAATCTAGAACACAAGCTCTTAACAAATCTTCCAAGATTTTGTTAACTCTTTCTGTTTTCCCATCTGTCTGGGGATGGTAAGCGGTACTCAGCTTAAGCTTGATTCCCAAAACTTCCTACAGACTCTTCCAAAACTGGCTAGTGAATAAGGAATCTTTATCACCAACCATGCTACTAGGAATTCTGTGCAGTAACCACATTCTTCAGGAATAACCTCACCAAAATAGGTGTCGTTTCGGTTGACCTAACTGGAATGAAAAGGGCGGTCTTGGTCAATCTGTCCATATGCCCATATACTATCATTTCCTCTATTTGACCTTGGCAACCCGTCAATAAAATCCATGGATATACAATCTCACTTCCATACCGGAATATCTAATTACTGAAGCAACCCTTGGCTTCTAGTGTTCGGCCTTTGCCTGTTGGCAAATCAAGCACTCCTTTACACACAAACCAATATCCCGCTTCATACCTTCCCAGAAGAAACTCCTCTTCATATCCTAATACATCTTAGTACCTCCTGGATGAATAGAGAACTTCGAACTATGGCATTCCTCTAAGACTTCTTTCCTTATGTTTCCTACACTTGGAATACATAATCTTCCTTTCTTTCTCAACCTCCCATTCTGGTCAAGACTGAAATCTTTCAAGTCATCACTCTCGGTTCCATCTCTTAACTTCCTGATCCGTTCAGCTAATACCGGATCTTCTTCCTGTTTAGAAGCAATCCTTTCGATCATTACTGGTCGAACTTCCAAATAATATAATACAACTGCATCTCCACTAGACCCAGCCTCGGATCTCCACTGCACTCTGCAATCTGCTAATGCTTCTATATCTTTCCACTTAGCAATCATCACCAAAACTGCATTCTGATGTATCCTGCTAAGTGCATCCGCAACCTTGTTGCCTTTCCCCGGTGTGTACTCAATACTAAAATCATAAGTGACAATAAACTCTAACAACCTCAGCTGTCTCATGTTCAACTCCTTCTAAGAGAACAAATACTTCAGCGACTTATGATCTGCATATGACTCAAACCACTCTCCCAAAAGGTAATGTCTCCACACCTTCAAAGCAAAAATAACTGCAGCCAATTACAAATCATGCGTCGGATATCTTACCTCATGCAGTCTAAGCTGTCTAGAAGCGTAGGAAATCACTTTACCTCTCTACATCAACACATCTCCTAATCCCATTCCACACGCATCGGTATAAACCACCAAATCCTGATTCTTTTCTGGAACAACCAACACAGGTGCATGGGTCAATAAGTGTTTCAAACTCTGGAATGCTTCCTTACACTTATCGGTCCACACAAACTTCAAATTCTTTCTCGTTAGCTTGGTCATCGGTGCCGCTATCCACGAAAAATCCTTAATGAACCTCCGATAACCAGCCAACCCAAGGATACTCTTTATCTCCATTGCTGTCTCGGGTCCCTTCCGACGATTCACCGCTTCAATCTTAGTTGGATCTACTGACAACCCTTCCTCTAAGACTACATGACCAAGAAACTTCACTTCCTTCTTCCAGAAGTGACACTTCGATAACTTTGCTTTTAGTTGATGCTGCAACAGTGTCTCAAGCACCACTCTAAGATGAACTTCATGTTCTCTTTCATCCCTAGAGTAAATCAAGATATCATCTATGAAAACCAATACGAACATATCCAAGTGCTCTCGGAAAACCCGGTTCATCAAATCCATAAAGAATGTTGGCGCATTAGTCAATCCAAATGGCATAACTAACCATTCGTACGACCCATATCTGGTCCTAAACGCCATCAAAGGTATACTATCCTCTGCTACTCTGAGCTGATGGAAACCTGTCGCCAAATCCAACTGCGAGTATACCTTGGCTCCACTCAACTGGTCAAACAAATCATCAATCCTCGGCAATGGATATCGATTCTTTATCGTCCTCTCATTCAACATACGATAATCGATACATAGCCTCAACGATTCATCCGGCTTCTTAGCAAACACTGTGGCTGCTCCCCACGGCGAACTACTAGGCCTGATAAAGCTCTTGCCTTCTAAATCCACCAACTACACCTTCAACTCCCTCATCTCTGAAGGGGTCATTCTTCTTGGCGGCCTACTCGCTAGTTCTGCTCCCGGAACGAAATCTATCTGAAACTCAATGGCTCGTTTCAGCGGCAATCCAACTACAGGCTCGAAAACATCCGTGAGTTCTCTAACCACGAAAACTTGACTCAACTCATCATCCAATTCCATAGCACCCAACAAAGCATACATCTCATCGCAAAAACCTTCTATAGTATAAACTATCTAATCACTACAATCTGGGTGTCTAAGCGATATTTACCTATCTTGGCAAAATATACTAGCATCGTACTCACTTAACCAATCCATACCAAGAATAATTCCGAACCCCACAAAATCAAACACATGCAAACTGCAAACAAAAGTATGCCCTAACAGGTCAAACTCTAATTGGTCACATCTAAACCCTAGAGTTGCATACCCTCCTATTGGATTCACAACCCATAAGGAAGTAACTAAATATGTGGGTTCTAGGTTAAGCTTATCTATAAAACATCTAGATATAAAAGAATGTGATGCACCAGTATCAAATAGAATGCTAACAGACATACCATGAATCTGAAGCATACCTCCTAAAACTGCATTTCCCTTCTCCTGAGCTGTTGGCTTAGAAGCAGCAGGTTCCAATGCATACACTTTGCCCTTTCCATCCTTAGCGGGCTCCTTGCACTAGCTCTTATAATGGCCAATCTGGTCACAATTGAAGCACCTGACATTCTTCTTTCCAGCCACCTCCTTAGCCTTCCCAACACGACACTCATTAGCAAAGTGCCCCTTCTTGTCGCAGTTGAAGCAAACAATCTCAGACTTCCCTTTCTTAGCTGCTCCACCCTTCTGAGCACCTTTCTTAGGAAAGAACTTCCTCTTCTGATTCTGCCCAACCTGGACTTCTTTAGCCTTACTCTTCTCTAGAGAATCAAGAATCTCCTCATGCCTTAAGGCTATCTCCACTACAAAGTTAGAAGGATCTCTAATATGAGGTAATATGGCCCTAGCTAACTCAGGCTACAACCCTTTGATAAACTTCTCAAATTCCTCTTCATCACAGTATCCACTAAAGCATACCCATACCTAGCCAACTCCTCGAACTTTCTAGCATACTCCAAAATAGACATCTCCCTCTACTCTAACTCAGCAAATTTTCTGATCAGAGCAGACTGTGCCATTGCTGACATAAACCTCTCCTAAAACCTTCCCTTGAAATCTGCCCATGACAAAGTTTCTTCGTCCATACCAGCCGTTACACTGTTCCACCAAAACAAAGCGGCTCCCTGAAGCTGTTTGGATGCCAACCTCCTCTTCTACTCATCATTGAGCCCCAAATCTACAAAGATTCTCTCATAGTGCAATAACCAATTTTCCACTTCTATAGCATCATATGTCCCCAGAAAAGCTTCCCTCCAAGCTTAGCGTAATCTCTGCTCAGCTTAGCATAATGGTTAACTACCAGAACTTTCGGAACCCTTGCTCCTGCAGCATCTCCTCCTACCACTCCAGCTGCAATTCTAGCTTGCATCATATTGACAAAGAACCGATACATAGCTCCCATGTCCAATTGGGGGACTCCAGCACCTACATTCTCTGCTTGTGCCTGACCTTGGGTTCTCCTTGTACTAGGTCTAGCATTTCCTTCGGTGCCCTCCCCTCCTGGGTTAACCCTTTATCTTCTACCTTCCATATCTGTATTCAAACCTTATGAGATACAGAAAAATAACCTAATAAGGATAGGAGACTAGACATAAAGCGTATACTTATATATAGCAAATACAAGTACGTTACTATCGCGTTATCCCATACCCCAATCTTACTCTAATTCATTAGGATTATGTTTTAAAAACCATTTTTAGTTTAAAGTTATTCATAAACCATGCTCTGATACCAAGTTGTAACATCCCGTATCATGAGGCCAAAAGCTAAGCGCTATAGATGCTGCAGTCATCCGTAGTATTTACTTCTGGTGATAAAATACGGTAATGATAATCGTATCCATAATATCAGAAGCACTTGAATATGAACAAAATCACAGATTTCCAAATACAACATTTTTACCGATTACATTTCTAAACAAATTCATATCCAAATTACATGATTCCATAATCGTTTCCCAAGTAAAGATTAATTATAATTACAGTAATACGCCAAGAGAGACATATAACGATGCCCCCTTGGTTGATCAGGGATAATACAGTCATATCTGACTTAATATACACAACGGAATCAAAACAAAATGAAACCGTGAATCCTAATTAGCTATCCGTCAACCACCTACTCATCTCCGAAAGCTTTATTTTCCAAAATTTCAAAACCTGAAAACCTTAACCCTCAGCCTACTCAAATCAATTTTGAGTACCCGAGAGTTTAAGGGGAAACAAAAACTTCGAGTCAGACATAAAGCCTAGTGTGAATAATTCTGTTACATCTCGGTTTACTGATATTAAGTGAGACCATACCGCTTAGTGGAACGGGTTTCCCCTCACTAATATCTTTTCAAAATATATATTTTGCAATCCTTTCCTGCAACTAAACTGGTTAATCAAACTGATTATATCAAAATAGTAATATCCTTTATGCTAATAAATGGACTATTTATCTGTAAAACAAGTAATATGTGAACTATCTGTCCACAACATAATAGCAAGGTCCGTTATGCTACAAATGGACTATCTGTTCATACTGGGCTGACTGCCCGCAAATTGGACTAACTGTCCGAATCAAAATGGACTAACTGTCTGAATCATTTTCTTAGGGTTAACTACCCTTTATCTTTTTCCTTGAAAACCTTTTCAAAATGATTTAACCGCTTAAATCATACATATACAAGGAAAATATATTCTTAGCTTTACTCTAAGCTATTTTGGCATGATATATACTTTACTCAAAATAATGTTGATGGATTTTAATGAGGATTAGCTATCCTTCCAAAACAAGTTAAAACCCTTTTTAACTTGAAAATACTTAGGCTATATTGCCTATTTAATACATTAGAAACCTTTGTTTAAAACCTTTAAAAAACCCTTTCGAAACCCTTGAAGGTAATTCCTTCGAAACCATTGAAAGTGGCCCTTTCGAAACCATTAAAAGCCTTTCGATCACATTGGAAAAACCTCCCCTTTCTCTTCTCTGAAAGCTTTAAAATATCAAACATCCCACTTTAAAACCTTTTAAATATTGCCTTTCGAAAACATAGTAAAAACCCTTCCTTTCAACCCTTTCGAAACCCTGGGGAACCACCCCTTTCAAAACCATTCTTAAAAACTATTCAAAACAGTCAAAACTCAATCCTTTCGAAAGCACTTTGGGTTCAATTTAAAACATGTGGAGACCTTTCAAAACCATTCAAAAATTTACCCCTTCGAAACCTTTGAAAAACGTCTCAGTCGAAACCATTTGGGTTATGCCTTCAAGTAGAGCAAAAGGGTCAGAAACCCATTAAAGTCGAAAGCATCTGTTTCGAAACCATTTAAAACTATCTCTTTCGAAACCATTTGGGTTTTACTTCAATTATGGAAAAAGGGTCTTTAAAACATTTAAGTTGAAAGCATCTACTTCGAAACCATTTCCTAAGTAATGAAGTGATGGTGTCGAGACCATCCCTTCAAAAGCATTAGAGAAGTGGCCATATTTTAAAAACAAAGCAACCCTTTCAAAAACATCTGGGACAAAAGGTAAAAAGGCGGCAGCAAAAGGTTTCGACTTAGTCGAAAGCAATTATTTAAAAATAGAGGTGCGACCCAATCGAAACCATTTTCTTTAAATCATTTGACCTAGTCGAAAGCTACTCAGTCGAAAGCCATTTTAATCGAAAGCAAGTAGGCGCATTTTCAATTTAAAAACACAGTACTGCCTCAACCCCTTCGAAACCCCTGGTTTCGACTCCATACCTTCTGCCTACATCCAATTCACTATGTACCAGTTCCTTGATACCATGTGCATTGGTTTTGACTGTGTCGGAAGCGAAGATGAGGAGGCGGAACCTGGTGCCGACGGTATCGAAACAGTGAAAAACATGTAACAAATAATTCTTTTCACCTAACCTGCTTTACGTGTCAAATTTTGATTAGCTGCATCTTTCTTTACTAGTAAAAAGTACTGCACTTTTCAAAAGGGTTGCCGACTTTCAGAATTAACAAATTTAAATTATTTTGCAAAAATCCTCCTCTCCTCTCTTAATTATATAAAACATTTAAGTCACATACCTTAAATAATTTTATATAACCATTAAAACACTTAGGAAAAATCTACAAAAAATCCAGAAAATCTCTTTTAATATGTTTTCCAACATGTAAAAATTTCAGACCCAAATCTTTTATTATTTAACCAAAAATAATTATTAATCCAAATTAACCTTTTATTTACTAGAAAATTCTTATAAATTCCACAAAATTTCAGAAAATTCTAAAAATTGAAACCCATCTCCAAAATAATATTTATGATCTTCGAAAAAATTCGCAAGGCTTTTGGATGTCATTTAATAGTGTTTTCACCTTAAAACATATCATAAATTCAATATGAATAGCCATAATTCATCAAAAAGTATATATATTCATTCCATCATTCAAAAACATGGCAAATCAATGCAAAATATTCGGAATTCATATTAAAACCGAAAACAAAATCAAAAATGAGATGTAAACATTATTCACCTTAGCTTTAGAGATTAAAGAGATTGAGATGTGAATGGATTTGATTTGAATTAGCTTCTTCCTTAGCATTTCTCTATCTTCTTCCTCTTTTCCTTGTTAATGGTGGCCGGCCTTAGTTTTTAAATTTTTTTGATAAAATAAAATGGACATGTAGGGTTACATGGCCAAAGGGTTTAGGGTATAAGAATGGCCTCTTCCCTATTTTACCCCTCCTCTATTTCAATTTAAACTCTTCCTTTAATTCATTGTTTAAATGGCATGGCTACCCCTTAATTAAATCAAATCTCAATCCCCTAATTAGCACATTATTTTATTTAATTTAGCTAATTAAATATCCTAAATAATGTTACCAAAAATCTGGGTGTTACAAAACATCCATAGCTATCATATCACATCATCAATTTATATATATGTGTATATGAATAGAGTTTCTCACTTGATTTTTGATCGGACTAACTTTAAAACGGCTATAGATCCGCTATCTCGAAATCGGAGCTCACAACTACTAGAACAATTGCTCCTAGGGGGTTCGGCCTTGATTTTGGAGGCTTGGAAGAGCTCGGTCTCGCTTGGCAAGTGGTGGTGGATGGCGTGCTCGTGGGTTATAGAGGGGGAAAAGAGTGGATTTTCTTTGGTTTTAAAGAGTTTTGATAATATATACTTACTATATAATTTTATTTTATTTTTGCCATAATATTCTTTTGGCAAGAAGTCATTAATGTAGAGAAGAAGAGGATGAAGAGCTTATGAATTTTATGAAGAAGAAATGTGAATGAAGTGAAGAGAGGTGGGTGTTATTTATAGGCAAATGTAAGGATGCAAATATCATGATATAACCACATAAACACATCACCATTTCATCACCACCACTACCCCTTCTTACCTCATCATTCTCGGCTGAACGCCCCCTACCCCATGTGTGTAGCCATGTGCTTGTACTTAGGGTGTAAGAGGTTGAATTTAGTTTTACTTAAGGATGAAGTTTTAGGAAAATATCTTGGATATTTTGTAATATATATGTATGTGTGTGTAAGCATACGTATATGTACATATGTGTTCATGTGCGTAACAACCCTGTTTTTAGTTACCCAATTGTTTAAAGAAAAAAAGTCTAAAAATAATAAATTACAATTGGTGATTTGTGAAATTTAGTTATGAAATTAATTGTAGTATTTGAGAATAGTTACTTTGTTTAATCTTAATTGATCTTAAGATAATTTTGTGAAATGTGATAAATTTAAATAAGTGATTAATATTGAGATTTATTTTTTTAAATGGAAATTTGTAGTTTATAGTTTATGTTATTGAAAATAATGAGAATAGCTTTTCATTTCAAAAGTTATATATTTAAATTTGTATAATATCTCAATATTATTAAAAATAAGAATTTTAATTTGTTAATTTGGTCTTGGTAATTCGAGAAATCGATTTATGAATTTTGTATAAACATTATTAAGTGAGTGTTAGCACCAAAATTGGTCACTAACCTCGTAGAAGAAGATTGTGAAGAGATATAAGTGATGAAATCAAATTAAACAGAGAAGACAGTGCTAATCTAAATTCAGAAAGTAAGAACACCAAATTTATAGTGGTTCAGCGTAATTGCCTACGTCCACTTTGAGGTTAAACTTTATTGATCTTCTTTATAGTTGATTACAAATACAATTCGTGAATCAAAATGCTTGAATGAAGTTGTTAAGTAGAGAAGATGAGTCTTGAAAATGGCAGAGTATCCCCGGTGTTTTCTCTGCAAAAAAGGATCCATTTCACTGTGACCCTGCCCCTCTATTTATAGGCAAAGATGGGCTGGACTTCCCAAGTGGGCTGATTGCCGAACGCTCCAGCCTGAGTACAGTGGTCGCCGTATGCCGAGCAAGGTTCCCCGAACGCTCTGCGCCGAACCATCCCTTCTATGCCGAACGGTATGTTGGTTAGTTGTGCTGAATGTCTCCTGGATGTCGAGTATTACGCCGAACACCATGGGATGCCGAGTGCTCTTGTATGCCGAGCAGCCTTGATGTCGAGCGACCTTGTATGCCGAGCAGTCTTGATGCCGAGTACTCTGGTATGCCGAGCGACCTTGTATGCCGAGCAGTCTTGATGCCGAGCAGCCTTGATGCCGAGTACCCTGGTATACCGAGCAGTCTTGATGCCGAGTACCCTGGTATGCCGAACAGTCTTGATGTCGAGTACTCTGGTATGTCGAGCGACCTTGTATGCCGAGCAGTCTTGATGCCGAGCAGCCTTGATGCCGAGTACCCTGGTATGCCGAGCAGTCTTGATGCTGGACACTAATGGAGGCCGAGTACTATGCCGAGTACTCATGGATGTTAGTTGCTTCGCCGAACACTCCTTGATGTCGGTCGCTCTCTGATGCCGATCACTTATTGCCGAGTACTAGTTGCCTGGTCAAATCCCCAGGAAACACTTGCCCCCCAAAGTGTATCTCGTGGCCAAACGTGGTGCGCTTTGAATCTGGTACAATCTACCTCGGAGGTACCCTCTCGAGAATGCTAGCGAAGGGAGGTGCAAGACGAACAAGCTTGGGATGTCGAACGACACCTCCTGAGCCGAACGTTCCTAGCGTGCCGAACGTCATTCCACCTTGATGCCGAGCGCTCCGGTATTGACCGGTTCTACCGGGTATAGCCCCTTCGACTTCCACCATTCCCCTCTATAAAACCAGGTCCTTTTCTTCTTCTCTCCTTTTACTTCTTATTTCCACCGTTCTCGCAATTCTGTTCAACCGTCCGAATTTGAGACTTAACTACACCATCTCAATCTCTGATCTGCAAACTTAGGTATTTTTCCTCGTATATTCAAACGAGATGTTCGAACGATGTCGTGTAGAGGGTTTTTGTATAGCTTGTCTGCATTGCCGAACGACATAGCGTGGAGGAGTTAGGAGTATGTCCACTTATCGTCTTAGTTTCCTCGTGTTGAATCGAGGTTAAAGGGAAGAAAAAGACAGAAGGTGTTGGAGGGGGTAATGGCGCCGTTCGCTGCTCCGGCGCATGTCGTCATGTGCCGGACGGTGTAATGGTTAGTTGTCGAACGGTACCTTGGCCGGACAATGCCAGGCCGAACGCTCACTAACATGTCAAACTATAATTGAGCCGAACGAACTAAAGCCGAACAATGCCCAAATGCCGAACGACTGACACGCCGAACATTGACTTCAGGCCGAACGTTGAATCCAGCCGAACAATCCTTAGGTCGAACCGTGACTTCTAGCCGAACAAATACAATTGCCGAACACTTGACATGCCGAACAATATAATTGCCGAACACTTGACATGCCGAACAATACAATTGCCGAACACTTGACATGCCGAACAATACAATTGCCGAACACTCTTTAAGCCGAGCCTAACACAGCCGAACACTATACTTAGGACGACGAACATTACTTAAATGCCGATCAGTATAAATGTTAAACTGCACTTAGGCCGGTTACTTTAGAAATCATATGTCTTTTGAACCTGGAACTGTAATCACCTCAAGGTGGGCTTTTGAGACGGTCAGCGATGACGGTCTTCGAAGGCGATGATTCGAAGCTAATTATTATATCTTTTAAAACATTCTTATTGTCTGTACACAATTGCTTGCACTAGTTCACACACCACGTGGGGGGAAAACTCATGTTGTTAATTCTAACGCTCAACGTTTTTCAAGTATATCTTTCTCAAGCATTTAGCCAGGTTCCTTATTTATTCGGGATGTCGAGAAAATCTAGTTCTGCCACCATATCTGACAGACCTGGGCCGTCAGCAAGGCAAGGAGCCGCGGATTCTTCTAACCCGTCTATCTCTCCCGCCCATAACTTGGCGCCCGATGCTCTGGAGTCAACCATCTTACTGGACAATCCGATCGATTCTCAAGCCTCTAAGATCAACGAGGCTGCTCTGCGACGGATATGTTCCATTCACGGGATTCCCTTTGCTGACGTGTTAGTTCCTTCGAGACATGACCGCCCTCATCTGCCCCTAGTCGGGTACACAGCCTGCAACAAGTTCATGTGTTGGATGGGCAGCGTGCCTCCATTCAATTTATTTCTCCGGGATGTGCTGCAGTATATAGACATAGCTCCGTCGCAGCTGCACCCGAATGGCGATGCGTTCCTATATGGGACTTATTTACTTTTCATGGCCGTCTTCTCCAGACCTCCAACCCCCGGTGATATCCGATACATTTATATGTTCAAGAGATGGAAAGATAGCCCTTCCTTCATGTTCCTCGAGCCATACCACAAGTGCCAGATCTTGACAGGGGCCTGTAGCAAATTCGCCCTGTACAAACAGGAATGGTTCTATGTGCGCTGCCCGTCTGGTTTTGCTAGGAGATGGGTTGAAGGCAGTAAGTCTCTCTGCTGAATCGTTATTCGTATTTAATTGGAGTCATGTTTTTCTTAACTCTCCGTTTCATCTTTTCAGGTATCAACCCGCGTCCGGAAGGCCGAGGATATTCTGATGCTGTCGACGCGATTAGAGCTCTTCCGGCCGAGGATCGAGATATTCGAGCTATCATTTCAAATGAATCGCTGTCGGGGTTCGGCTTGCTAGCTCCTGGTCGTCGGATCAGCCTTCCAGAAGGTGTTACAATTCCCAAACCTCCATCTGGTAAAGGGAAAAAACTTGCCGGACCGTCGTCGCGTCGCGCTCCCGACACGCACGAAGAAGGCGAGCGCAAAGAGGATGATGCCCCCGAAACTCAGGGCGAGAACGTGGGTCCCGCTTGGAATCCGGCAATCGAAGTTCAGGATATTGAGACATCATCCTCCCCTTCGAAGGGAAAGAAGAAGTTGAAATACACGGTTCAAAAGGAGAAAGTTGGTGGCACCTCAAAAGTTACGCCTACCCCTCCTGAGAAAGAGGCTTCTTCGCAGCATCTGGAAAGTTCCTTGAGAGGTCTATCGAACCTTTCTATTCCCGAAGACATACTTAATTACGGGTTCGATGATCCTGAAGCTCTCAAATTCTCTTCGCCCGCTAGAGGCAATGTAGGAGTTCAACTCCCGGCTCAAAGAGACAATACTCCGATTAGCAAAGATAAACGAACGGGTCCGTCGGGGGGAACACTTAGGACACACACGCACATGCGCATTCCATAATATAGTTCAAGTCTTTTTAATTCGTGAATTCTCCTTAACTCGTTGTTATCTCCCTTCTTTGCAGGTGATATGGGCCGCTCACACGGACTTGATCGCCTTCAGGGGTCTTCTATATTCCATCACTCCGGACGGGATTCCAATTCAGGCAGACGCCGGGACCGAGGTGATTATGAAGATAGGGACAATCGTCCGCGCGAGTCGTCTCACCGCAAGAAAGCACACTATCAATCTTCCCAGTCCCGCGATCTTCCTCCTACAACTGAGCCGGATAAAGAGAAGTCTTTGCAGAAGGGTTATCAGTTTGATGCTGCTCGAGAACAACATTCCAGTTCATCGAGTACGAGGCAAGTTCGAGAGCCGCGTAAAAGAACGGAATTCTCTAAGCCTCCTCCTCCTACTCCTGCCGTGGACCCAACTGTTGTGGAAAAGATGGTCGACCTTAAGGCCAAGTTTCCGAAAATCTGTTTTGACGGTTTGAAATTCCTCCCGGCCATCCATCACATTCCTGGGCACGTGAAGCAAAGTGCCATTGCCTGCAACAATGACGTCTATGTTCAACATGACGCATTCGTGCACTTGGTGGAGAAGATCTCAGAAGTATCTGTCGAGCATCAACACGAGATTGACCGTCTAAATCTGGAGGCTGACAGCAATAAGAAAATCATCAAACTCCAAGACGAAGAACTCGCCTCTTATAAGTCAAAGCTAGAAGCTGCTGAACAAGGTGCAAAAGATACTGCTGAGGCAGTTACTCGCTTAGAGGTGGCTCACAAAAAGGAGCTTGACGAAGCAGTTCAGCGCAGCGGCGCCCTTGCCCTAGAAAAAGACTCTGTCCAAAAAGAAAGGGACGCGCTCGCTATTCAAGTCAAAGAGCTGAAAGAACAACTCTCCAAGGAGAAAGAAGACAAAATAGCCGCTCAGGAAGAATCACAGCGGTATTGTGATGAGATTGTTGCTACCCGACTCCTGAAGGCAAAGCTCGACGGTGAACTTGCCGGGGTTGAGAAAATGAAGGATGAGGCCCGTGAGGAGGGCAAAAGAATGGCTGTGGAGGAGCTTGATTCTCGCCTTGAGGCGGCCGCAGAGGCCGGCAGGGAAGAGGTCAAAAGTATGTTTGACCCGTTGATCGCCGAGTACGGAGCCCGCGTCCTTATGCACCGCGACCTAACATTCTTGGGCGACGGCTACCACGAATCCCTGGCTGAGGCATGGGAAATTCTGATAAAGATCAAGAAAGTCGACTCAGGCTCCGAAGAAATCGACGAGGATGCATTGGTGAAGGAGTTCCTGAGGGGGAATGAGCCATCGGATTTATCCGCAGCATTGGATCTTTATGGCAAAGGCTCTTCCCCTTCGAAAGAGAAGAATGACGAGGCTGGCCCGTCAGAGGCCGACGCTACTACTCCTCACATCGCCGCTCCTTATGCTGCTCAATCGGCCGGTCGGTCGACGCTTGATCCATTCGAGCAGCATGCCAGTTACGATCCCGAAGATCCCGGGCTCGGCGTTCATGTGCTGTCACCTATCCTGGAGGGTGAAACCCCGCGCGCCACCGATAGCCAACCTGATCCTGGTAGGAAATTCTTCTTTCTCTAGAAGTCGAAGAGATCCCGTCATTTTTCAGCAGTGGTTATTCGTTCTAATGCCCACTTCTTATGTTTTCATGCAGGTAGTTCTGACGCTGAGCTAACTCCGAGGAGCGATGACGCCAAGGAGGAAGCGGGGAAAACAAGCGACGTTGCTCACGCAGGGGTAACTCCCGGCCCAGACGCTCAAGTGATCGGGGCGCTTGATGATGACAAACTTGATACTTCGTCTCCTGCCGAAGGAAGCGACGAAGTTAAAATCACTGGCGCCTCTGAACATACTTCAGAGATGAGCATGAAGGACCGTCTCGCCGACGAGGAGAAGAGAAAGGTCAAAGTCAAAGTTGAATCTGAAGTCCTGGAACTCACTGACCCGCGGAACAGACCTCTGAAAATCATTCTCCCGGGCAGGTCCAAACCACTAGATGTTCCGTCTCCTACTCCTGACTCCGCCTCTCTAGCAAGCAAAAAGTCCAAGAAAAAACGTGAGGGAGAGGAGTCGTCGGAAACACCAAAGGTAGACAAGAAGAAGAAGTCGAAGAAATAATCGATGCACTTGTTCAACAAGTCTCCTGACCAAGCTTTGTAATTGTTTTTATCTCCCATGATTTGTAGTTTGTATAGAGAGGTCTGAATTTTGTAGGAGTGGTCATGTATCCCCATTTTGGACTTATTGAATAAAGTTTTAGTTTCTTTTGTGTTTGAATGCTTCTCTTGTCTTTATTTGGTTTGCTGACTAATCGTAGCCATAACTCAAGTTCCTATGAGTTGCATTATCTCCCAGTCCATTCTTGCGCTGTTCAAACATTTTTTGGACGTGGCGTACCTCTCGTCCCACATCTTTCGAGTACTTGGACTTCTTGCAGACTCTGTGTTCCGGGGACTTGGAGGCTTGAAATAGTTTATGCTTTGGTCCGCGCTCTGGGGATTCGGAGATTTGGGATCGTTTATACTCTAGTCCGCGCTCGGGGGACTTAGAGTACTCCGATCCACGCTCTGGGGATTTGGAGATTGGAATCGTTTATACTCTAGTCCGCGCTCCGGGGACTTAGAGTACTCCGATCCGCGCTCTGGGGATTCGGAGATTGGAATCGTTTATACTCTAGTCCGCGCTCTGGGGACTTAGAGTACTCCGATCCGCGCTCTGGGGATTCAGAGATTGGAATCGTTTATACTCTAGTCCGCGCTCTGGGGACTTAGAGTACTCCGATCCGCGCTCTGGGGATTCGGAGATTGGAATCGTTTATACTCTAGTCCGCGCTCCGGGGACTTAGAGTACTCCGATCCGCGCTCTGGGGATTCGGAGATTGGAAATCGTTTATACTCTAGTCCGCGCTCTGGGGACTTAGAGTACTCCGATCCGCGCTCTGGGGATTCGGAGATTGGAATCGTTTATACTCTAGTCCGCGCTCCGGGGACTTAGAGTACTCCGATCCGCGCTCTCGGGATTCGGAGATTGGAATCGTTTATACTCTAGTCCGCGCTCCGGGGACTTAGAGTACTCCGATCCGCGCTCTGGGGATTCGGAGATTGGAATCGTTTATACTCTAGTCCGCGCTCCGGGGACTTAGAGTACTCCGATCCGCGCTCTGGGGATTCGGAGATTGGAATCGCTTATACTCTAGTCCGCGCTCTGGGGACTTAGAGTACTCCGCTCCGCACTCTAGGGATTCGGAGATTTGGAATCGTTCGTACGAGCCTGTATGTCGCGTAGAATAATGTAATTTATCATCCAATTAAGAGATATAGAAACTTCATAGAAAATGTGGCTTCAAGCCTTTATTAATGAAAATCAACTAAATTGCTCGATTACAACTTTAAAAGGAAACTAAGTCATTATTGAATGGAAACATGCAGGAAACAATAGTGCCTATAACAAGAAAGGGAAACATGCTAAATGTAATAGTGCCGCAAATGTTCACTGTTCCACGCTCGGGGGAGTGTCGCGCCATCAACGGTCGCTAGCTTGAATGTTCCTTCTCCAAGCTTCCGTTCAATGGCGTATGGACCTTCCCAGCTGGGATTCATGCGTGATGGTACCGGGAAGACTCGTTTCAGAACGAGATCTCCCACATCAAAGATTCTTGGGCGGACTCTGCCGTCATAGTAACGCTTGACTCGATGTCTGTGCGCCGCCGCCCTTAATTCAGCTTCTTCTCGTTTTTCATCAATGCAGTCCAGTGATTCCAGCAAGAGGTTTTGGTTCGTCTTGGGATCGTAGTATGTCACTCGGTGCGATGGAACTTCAAGTTCCACGGGTATAACGGCTTCAGAACCGTATGCCAAGGCGAACGGAGTGTGGCCGGTCGCGGACTTGTGGGTAGTTCTATACGCCCATAATGCTGTCGGGAGTTCATCTACCCATTTGCCTCCAACCTTCTCCAGACGCTTCTTTAGTATGGACTTGATTATTTTGTTAACGGCCTCGACTTGTCCATTAGCTTTTGGGTGTGCAACGGCGGCGAACTTTTTCTCGATGCCGTACTTTAAACAGAACTCTTTGAACTCTCTACTTTCGAATTGCGTTCCGTTGTCTGTAATGATGGTGCGTGGAAGGCCAAAGCAGCATATAATGTTTCGTACAACGAAGTTAATGACCTTCTTAGAGGTGATAGTGGCCAAAGGTTCTGCCTCAGCCCATTTCGTGAAATAGTCGACTGCAACTATTGCGTATTTCGCACCACCTTTGGATAGAGGCAAAGAGCCGATTATGTCGATTCCCCAGATCGCAAATGGCCAAGGACTGATCATTTGTGTGAGTTTCGTTGACGGAGCCCTCGGGATTTTTGCATATCTTTGACACTTGTCGCATTTTCTTGCGTAGTCCGCGGCATCCCGGTTTACGGTGGGCCAGTAATATCCATAGCGGAGGATCTTCTTTGCTAGCGTTTGCCCCCCAGTATGGTTGCCACATTCCCCTTCGTGAACTTCCCTCAAGACTCGCTTTGTTTCATCATGAGCGATGCACCGTAACAATGGGACTGAGAATCCTTTCCGGTACATGGATCCACCCTGCATTACGTACCGCGCAGCCTTTCGAAGGACCTGTCGTCTTTCGCTTCTTTTTCTGGTAAAGCCCCGGTTGTCAGGTACAGTTTGAATGGGGTTATCCACGAGTCCTTCTCGATCTCTGTTTCCAACACGCGATCGATTTTCATCTCATCTACGCTCGGGGCATGCAAGACTTCAACGGGATACAATCCCATTTGTTGAGCATCGTCGGTACTTGCGAACTTAGCCAACAAGTCGGCTTCTTTGTTCTGTTCTCGTGGGATATGTGAAATGTCATAACGCTCAAGATTTGATAGTAGTTCTTGGACCTGAACGAGGTACGGAGCAAGCTTTTGTCCTTTTGCTTGGTAGTCTCCTCGTACTTGGTAAACCACTAACTGCGAGTCACAAAAGATTTCGACTGATTCGATCCCGAGTTCTTTGATGAGCTTCAAGCCAGCGATCAGTGCTTCATATTCAGCTTCGTTGTTCGTAGCTGGGAAATCGAGCTTCAGGGCATAACAGATTGATCGGTTTTCCGGAGTTATAAGAACTACGCCCGCGCCGGAGCAATGGTCGTTTGACGCACCGTCAGTGTATAATTTCCATCGAATGGGGGGAATGATGTCGTGATCGTCCAGTTTGATGGGTATGGTAAATTCAACGATGAAGTCTGCTAACGCTTGCCCTCGGATGGCTCTCCGTGGTAAGTACGCGATATCGAATTGGCTCAACTCGATGTTCCATTTTAGCAATCTTCCAGAAGTTTCCGGTCGTTGAAGTACCTGCCTCAAGGGTTGATCGGTATAAACGCCGATTGAATGCGCTTGAAAGTATGGGCGCAGCTTGCGTGATGCAATCACCAAGCAATAAGCCAATTTCTCGATTTTAGGGTAATTCTTCTCTGCCCCCGTTAAACGCTTGCTAACATAATATACCGGCTTCTGGACTCGATCCTCCTCACGAACCAAAGCTGCGCTTATCGCATGAGGGGATATAGCCAAGTAAACGTACAGCATCTCATGGTCAACTGGTTTAGATAGCATTGGTGGGCTCTCCAGATGCCTTACCAGGTACTGGAATGCTTCCTCGCAGCTAGACGTCCATTCAAAATTTCTCTTTCCTTTCTTTATTATGTCAAAGAACGGGATGCACTTGTCAGTTGCCTTGGATATAAATCGACTCAGCACAGCTACTTTTCCGTTCAAGCTCTGTACCTGCTTTATAGTCCTGGGCGCTTGTACATCTCGAATGGCTTGGATCTTTTCTGGGTTGGCTTTGATTCCCCTAGCGTTGATGATGAATCCTAAAAACTTCCCTGATGCAACGCCGAAAGAACACTTCAGCGGGTTGATCTTCATTCCATAGAACCTGAGTATGTTAAACATTTCAGCTAAGTCTTGAATGTGGTCGTTTGACCGTCGTGACTTCACGAGCATGTCATCCACATAGACTTCCATGGTTTTGCCCAACTGGTCCTTGAACATTCGATTCACCAGACGTTGGTAAGTTGCTCCAGCATTCTTTAATCCAAAGGGCATCACTACATAGCAATACAGCCCGACATTTGTAACGAAGCTGGTGTGTTCTTGGTCTGGAATATGCATTGGGATTTGGTTGTATCCTGAGTACGCATCCATGAATGACAATAATTCGTGTCCTGCTGTGGAATCGACCAACTGATCGATCCTAGGCAACGGGAAACTGTCCTTAGGGCATGCTTTGTTCAAGTCGGAATAATCTACGCAAGTCCTCCATTTCCCATTCGCCTTCTTTACTAGCACGGGGTTGGAGACCCACTCCGGGTAGAGGGCGTCGCGGACGAACCCATTTGCTTTGAGTTTGTCCACCTCCTCTCCAAGAGCGGCGGATCTCTCCGGATCCATTCCTCTCCTTTTTTGCTTGACTGGGACGTATTTCGGGTCTATGTTCAACATATGACTCGTGATGGCGGGAGAAATCCCACACATGTCAGAATGCGTCCAGGCAAAAACATCAAGGTTTGCCCGGAGGAAATCGCTAAGGTCTTCAGTCATTGCGGGGCCTAACTGTGATCCGATCTTTAGTATTCGCGAAGGGTCGTCACGGCTAACTGAGATGTCAATTGTTAATTCAGCCGGTGCCGCCTTATCTTCCCTGGGTTTCTCATCGTCGTCTCTCGGATCTATATCTCCGTAGACCCGAGAACTATGCCCGAGCCAGGGCTCAGGCACTACTTGTCAATTATTCGTATTGAGGATGCGGACGGGATTGTCCGCAACCTTTCCTTTCTCCCTCCGGTGGGCCTCTCGGAGCTCGGCCACATAACAAGAACGACCAGCTGCTTGGTCACCGTGAACAATGCCTACTCCTTTGTCAGTCGGAAACTTCAAAGTCAAACACCACGGGGCTAGTGCCGCCCTAAATTCAGCCAAGGCCGGCCGACCCAAGAAAACATTATACGGAGAGTCCACATCCAAAACTACAAAGGGTAGAATTCGTACCCTCCGACGCTCGCCTTGTCCCAGTTCAACTGGTAACTCGACATATCCTACCGCATCAGTCGCAGCGCCGTTAAAGCCGTGGATACGAGCTTTGGATGGTTTCAAGTCTTTTGTCTCTAGCTTCATCTGATCATAGGCCTTCTTGAAGATGATGTTGACTGAACTTCCACAATCAATCAAAATTCTTTTTACATATGCTGGTCCGATCGTTGCAGATATGACCATGGGATCGACGGTCGGAGCCTCTACCTGATCAGCGTCTCTGTTCCTGAACACAATATCGTCTGTCATCACGCGCTGCTGCTTAGCAGGGGCCCCGTCCTCTACGTTCGAACAGCACTCAAAATCTGCATGCTTCAAGGAGCTTGCATATCGTTCCATCTCTTGCCAGTTCTTATCTGCGGGATGAGGTCCGCCGATAATTGTATTTATGACCAGTCTTCCAACAGTCCGAGCAGGCTCCTCAGGATGACGTGGAGCTGGTGCACGACCTGGGTTGGACGTTGCCTGTCCTCCTTCCTGTGGATCCTTTACGAATTCTTGCAACTTCTTTTGTCTGATCAATTTCTCGATAGCATCATGCAGGTGTCTGCATTCTTCCGTGTTGTGTCCATAAGTTTCATGGAAGCGGCAATATTTCCCAGTCCGCTTCTGTTCTTCAGTTGATTCTTTTGGACGTGGTTTTATGTACTGAAAAGTATTGCAGGTGGATAGGTAAATGTTCTCAAGCGGGGCGTTTAGCGGAGTGTACTCGCTGTAGCTTGGAATTCTCGACTTCCACTTTCCCGCTTCTTTCCTCTTTCCTTGACTTCTTCCTCCGGACTCTTTGGGCTGCACAGGCTTACTCTGGACATTGACTTGAACCTTTCCCGAATTGTCTCCAGATTGTTTCACAGCAATGTTGCTCTTGATTGACTCTTGGGCAGGTCCCGGTGCCTTATCTCGTCGTACCCACCTAGCTTCATCTCTTCTTATGAACTGGTGTGCCTTGGAGTAGAAACGCTCTAGCGTAGCCGGAGGTTTTCCTGCCAGCCAGTCTCCAAATTCAGAATCCGGATCTACACCTCTCATTACAGCCATTAGGATTGCATGGTCGTTGGGATTACTGACTTCAGTTGCCGCAACGTGGAATCTTTGTAAGTACTCCTTCAGCGACTCTCCGGGATTCTGGATTACACTCGACAGAGACATCACGTCCTTCGGGCGTGTAGTGTGTATCCTGAATTGCTCAATAAACTTCTTTGCCAACTCCTCGAAATTTGATACGGATCGCGGAGGAAGTCGGGTGAACCACATAGTAGCGATCCCAGATAGAGTAATCGGAAAGCACCTACACTTGGTGGGATCATTTGCTCTGGCTGAATCCATCATCCATTCATACCTCATTACATGTTGTCTGGGGTCAGTCTTTCCTTCGTATGCAGGAATGGTTGGCATGCTAAACTTCTTGGAGTACGCCGCTTGCAGCACAACATCCGTGAACGGAGTATGACTTCTTGACACTCCCCAGTCGTCATTTGATAAGCCCTGATTTTCTTTCATCAGTTGCCTGATCATGGCTGTCAGATCGGGTGTCTGTATGGAAGCTGGGAGGTTGGAGTCAGTTCTACGCGCCTGTCCATGCTGATGCCTCCTTTCCTGGCGATCTGCCAATCGTGCGTCGTGAGGTTCAACATTGTTAGCATTTTGATGATCTGGAGCTCCATCCTCCATCTGTATTCCGGTTCGGAAGCTTCCAGTTCTGGCTTGGTCGCGGTCTCCAGCAGTTCGAACAGCAGCATCCGCCCTTGCAGCTTCAGTCTTACGGCGTCTACGCCTGGGTGGTTCATCAGAAGAAGTAGAGCTGTCAGATGAGGAATAAGCAGCTGGATTGCCCCCAGCATTCTGTTGCTGCTGTTGAGTGAGTTGTGCCATCAGATTGGCATTAGCTTGCATCTGTTCTCCCAGTTGTCTCCTGCTTTCCCTAAGTTCTCTCATCAAGTCATTGAACTCTACTCTGGTGACAACTGGACACTGTTCTTGAGCGGCAATCCCTGCACTCGGGATCGCAGGTTGATTGCTAGGTCCTGCTTGTTGCACGCTAGCAGTCTCTCGGGCATCCGCATTAAGAGAAGCTGACCTGGTACGTGGTCTCGCCATTGTAGAGTTATTAGTATGAACTCTGAGTAGAATCAACGGATGTCCTATCAGTAAGTCGGATCTTCTTTGGGGGATTTGTTCAATCCAGTAGCTTCAAAGCAGATCCCTGAGGTCTGAGAATTCGATTCTCAGTGAAAGCACCAAAGTGTTAGCACCAAAATTGGTCACTAACCTCGTAGAAGAAGATTGTGAAGAGATATAAGTGATGAAATCAAATTAAACAGAGAAGACAGTGCTAATCTAAATTCAGAAAGTAAGAACACCAAATTTATAGTGGTTCAGCGTAATTGCCTACGTCCACTTTGAGGTTAAACTTTATTGATCTTCTTTATAGTTGATTACAAATACAATTCGTGAATCAAAATGCTTGAATGAAGTTGTTAAGTAGAGAAGATGAGTCTTGAAAATGGCAGAGTCTCCCCGGTGTTTTCTCTGCAAAAAAGGATCCATTTCACTGTGACCCTGCCCCTCTATTTATAGGCAAAGATGGGCTGGACTTCCCAAGTGGGCTGATTGCCGAACGCTCCAGCCCGAGTACAGTGGTCGCCGTATGCCGAGCAAGGTTCGCCGAACGCTCTACGCCGAACCATCCCTTCTATGCCGAACGGTATGTTGGTTAGTTGTGCTGAATGTCTCCTGGATGTCGAGTATTGCGCCGAACACCATGGGATGCCGAGTGCTCTTGTATGCCGAACAGCCTTGATGCCGAGCGACCTTGTATGCCGAGCAGTCTTGATGCCGAGTACTCTGGTATGCCGAGCGACCTTGTATGCCGAGCAGTCTTGATGCCGAGCAGCCTTGATGCCGAGTACCCTGGTATGCCGAGCAGTCTTGATGCCGAGTACCCTGGTATGCCGAACAGTCTTGATGCCGAGTACTCTAGTATGCCGAGCGACCTTGTATGCCGAGCAGTCTTGATGCCGAGCGGCCTTGATGTCGAGTACCCTGGTATGCCGAGCAGTCTTGATGCCGGACACTAATGGAGGCCGAGTACTATGCCGAGTACTCATGGATGTCAGTTGCTTCGCCGAACACTCCTTGATGCCGGTCGCTCTCTGATGCCGATCACTTATTTCCGAGTACTAGTTGCCTGGTCAAATCCCCAGGAAACAGTGAAAGTTAGTTTAAATTTGTGTTTTAATAAGTGATTAAGCAAAAATTAAATTAGCAACACTTCTTCTAAAAAGGAAATTAGTAACGCTTGGCTTATTGGATCCACATCTCACCCTCATGTTCCATTTAGAATAGTTAGAAAAGAGAAATAGAAGTATGTATACTTTCTTCCTCAATTCATTTCGTTCCAGAAAACAAAAACAAATACTCTCTTACTCTCATTAACCCTAGCTCAAGCAATCCCATAATTATAGTTGCAAAACAAAGGGCTTTTGATCAATAATTGTATAAATCGAATTCAGGTAATCTCCTCCATCATCTAATGTATATATTGTGTTGATTAATCTCAGTTTTGGTTTAGGGTTGTAATCTTTGTTTTTCAATTAGCTGAAATTATACGTAGGAATTACTGAAAGTGTTGAGTTATGGATTCTACAAAGCTATTACAAAGGGATAAAAGGTGAGTAAATATCACACAACCCATCTCTAGATAATTTGCATCCTTATGTAGTTGGAATAATCTGATATTTGCAGTTATTGATTAAACGGATGATAACTTATTGAATGATCTTTGCTTGTTTGATGTTGTTGATTGCGAATATCTTAGATGTTAATCACTGTTAGTAATTTAGGCATATCTTTTTCGTGTCTTATCATAATTTGATAATTTTTTATGTCTAGAAAGCTTAAAATGAGTTTTAGTATCGCTATCTCAAGAATAAACGACAGCGATAGTGAATTTAAAATCTGAGAATTACTTTGGCCATAACTTTTAAAACGTAAGTCCAAGTTCGATGATTTTTATCTTGTTTGAAAGATTAGCCATTTATCTAAAACTTTCTTGTTTTGAGTTTTGCAAAAATTTGAGGTTTAAATAGTCGAAATCATATTTCTTTGTCGTTATCTTGAGAATAAACGACAGCAACAGTGAACTTAAAATCTGATAATTATTTTGGACATAGCTTTTAAACCATAAGTCCAAATTTGATGATCTTTTTCTTGTTTGAAAGCTTAGAATTTTATCTAAAACTTTCATGTTTCGGGTTTTGCAAAATTTTGAGGTTTAAATAGTTATATTTCTTTGTTGCTGCCCTGAGAATAAACGACAGCGACAATGAATTTAAAATCTAAGAATTATTTTTGCCATAATTTTTGAACCATAAGTCACAATATGATGATCGTTTTCTTGTTTGAAAGCGTAGACGTTTATCTACAACTTTTGTATTTTGAGTTTTGTAAAATTATAAGATTTAAGTGGTCGTAACTACAGATATTTAGACCCTAAATTTAAGTTAAATGAAATAACTTGGTAAGATTCGTATACAAGTAAATTTACGAAAGAAAATTAGTTTTATTTATAAATCTTAGAATTGTTTCTAAATTAAGTTAATAGATATTAAAAATTATTTTTAGCAAGTTATTTTATATATTAAGCATGGTTTGTAAAATATTTATGGATTTGGAAGTATAACATTGTAAATACAAATCTAATCTATTTTTACATAAAAGTGATAATGGATTTGGAGTATAAGTATTATGGTTTTATTAGATAAATAATATAGGATTCATGGAATTTGGAAAGGTAATTTTGAAAAGTATAAACTTAGTTTATTTCTAAATAAAATGGTTATATTTTAATATGGATTTAGAAGAGTAATTAAATATGGCTTTAAAAATATAGTTTTGTGAATAATACAACTATTTGGAAATTTGAGACAGCCTTCTGTGTATAAGTGAAATCTAGGAAAAATTTGGGTTTATTGAATATTTTATGGAAAAAGTGAACACTTATTTAAAGTTAAATAATAAGTGGATTTGTGGAAAATTGTAACAAGTGTTTTTTTCAAATAATAAAAATCAGAGATAAAAATTGTTTTGAGTACCTTAAATCTATAATTTAAGAAGTGCTATTATTTGACTTAATGTTATCGATTGTTTTAAATGCTTTCGAATAATGCTTTATCGAATATGGTATAACACATTGAATAGAATGTTTGTGGAATTTACTAACCCATTAGCAAATACTCAAATTCCACCGGGTAGTATGGGATGCCTTGGTTAAATTCTTATGATCATGTTTGGGAAAGTACTTAACACTTTAGAGTTGTATTCTCTTCTGGTATGTGAAAAGTGGTTGCTAGATCCTTAAGAGAATGTAGTTCGGGTTTTCCAGTGGTATTCGTAATAAGTGATATTTACTAGCTTTTAGTAAATACTTGGATTTCACCATACGGTATGGGACGTATTGGTTAAGTTCTAGTGATTACTGAAGGTGATAGTATTTGGAACTTTAGAGTTTACTCTCTTTTGGTATGTGGCAAGTGGCTGCTAGATCCTTAGAAAGTTTACTCCTGAATTTCTTTTCAAGTGTAATAGTCTAAAATAAATCTAAAAAATTTGGTCATGGCTGCTATCCTTGAGATCATCTTATGATCTTGTGATTTCCATCTTGTGTATGATAATCGGTGTCAGATCGGTTCGTGTAATACCAAATTGTTTGTTTGTTTGCTACGGTTTTGTGTAGATCGTTTTGAGTAAGATCTCTTGGATTTTGGATATTTGGATTCTGTAACTATTCTATGTTTGTGAAATAAATATATATTCTTGGGTCTTATGTTCGTGAAATAAATATATATATTCTTGTGCCTTATGTTAGTGAAATAAAGATATATTATTGTGTCTTATGTTCGTGAAATAAACATATATTATTATGTCTTGTGTTCATGAAATAAATATATATTCTTGTACCTTGTGATGGATGCTAAATAAAGTTAATTCATATTATTCCGTGTTTAGTGACTAGTTCGTGTCTGTGACTTAAACTTATAACCCTGTTCTGAGTTAAATTAATTCCCTAACTCGTTATATCTTGGACATCTGTATTTTACTTATATGTTGTTTATTCTTGTGTTATATTCTTTTCTCACCCTATTAAATATTTAGAGATAGTCTGACTCGGGTGTTATTTTGCTCAGGTCAGGCCGAGACTTTTCAGGTTATAGGACAAGTTGATATTTGGATGCTTGGGCTAGCAAGGAGATAAATACTTTTGACTTTTTAGTTTATCTCGTTTAGGAAATTTGTGAATATGTTTATATGATGTACAATTGAGATTAGAGAATTGTAAAACTTGTATAACAATCGAGTTTAGTATTTCATTTTGTAAACACAAAATTTGTATATGTATAAGTTGAGATTTATTCTGCTGTGATCTGTGACTATTATTTATATGATATATTATTCTGATTCTGAGAAATCGTGTGTTTATTACTTTGTATTAATACTGTACACATCAAACTCAGTTCAACTATTAGTATAAATGATGTGTCATCATTAGTATAAAGATATATTCACATTCGATTGCCCTAAACAAGCTGTATTCTCCAGATTAGTAGACGACGTTACTTGTAATGTTCTTTGCTAATCTGGTATCGCGGTGGGGTCGTTACAGTTTGATATCAGAGCTGTGTTAGAACATTATAGCATATAATACCACTAAAATACCCCACACACCTTAATATACCCAAACGGGAACATTTCAAGGCGTGGTGTGTTGTAGGTATAACTGGAACCAACAAAGACTAAGATCCACAAGACAAAAATAGGTAAAAAAACAACAGCGTAAACTAAATAAGTATTAATTAAAACAAAGCCTCAGAATTAATTCATAAATAAGTCAAAAGCCAAATACAACATTCAAAACCCATAGCGTCTTAAGGAATAATACTTCATAGTCTCAAAATCAAAGTATGTAATATACCTCATAAATACACCAGTGCATACAAGAACAACAACTGAAAATAAAAGAAGTACATTAAAGAAATCTCCTTTAATAAGAACTCCAAGCTGTAACAATCTACTAGCTTCTTCCTTGATTGCCTAAGGGGAAAAGGGGGAAATATAGGAGTGGGACAGACTAGAAGTCTGGTGAATGATAGTAATTACTAGAGTCTTTAAGCAAGATAAAAGTAATGGACTCTACAACAGTTCTAGCATAAGTAAGGATAACAAAGGAAATAGGAAAGAGATAAACTGAAAATAAATACGATTAAATATTGCTCAAGATAGGTTAACTTTGATTACTTGCACTTGTTCTGATTTAATTAGGCTGAATTCCTAACCCTGTAGTGAGGATGTGACCCTGATTCTACTCTTTTTGATCGGCCTGCTACTCCATAGACCTTTTTGTGGACCAGTCGCTATATAACTCCCTGCACAGCAGCCAATGGTATCTACGAAAGATGCATAGAGCAGCTACTGCGGATCCGGACGACATATATAGCACCCTACACAGAAGGCAATGGTGCCTACTAAGATACCATACTAAGCGCTTGGAACTCATAACTATTACTGAGCACCCGAATGGAAGTCGAACGCGTAACTGCCACCATGCCCATGCTACCTTTTGCTCTACCTATTAGGTCTTCTTGTTACCTCCAACGTACAGCATAGCGTGCCCCTCATCTCACTTTAGGCTAATGTGAGATCACCGTGTGTCCATAGAAAAATAGGGAAATGCTGTTGGTACTGGCCCTTCATCCAAACAATATCTAGTTGCGCCCCTTATCTAAATCCCCGTGATTTGGACTTCTATTTGACCAATTACTACCATTCCTAGCATAAGCGTGCCCTAGGGAATGCTATTTGGTATAGGTCCTACTTTCATCTTTGCTTATTAACTTAGATAAATTATTTAAATAAGCCTTTATTACCATTTCTACTTTCTACGCTTATTAATTTATCCCAAGTCTTAAAATAAGCCTCGTTCTACTTTCGAACGTGACATTTTGGCATAAGAAATAATTAAAACTTGGAAATTTAAGTACGGATTTCTTTCATTATGGAATATTATGATGTCAATCTAATTAAAATGTAACCCTGAATTATTAATATCTCCTATATGATATTAAATACTAATATGAATTTTTGAGATAGGTGCAGGTATCTGAAGTTAAATAGATATCGTTTAAAAGGTTAAAAATTGTTTGCTTAAGGATATTAGACGACTGGCTAATATTTCAAATATAAGTTACATATCTTGGATTACATATTGCATTTTTGTGTTTTTCCCTACGGGGTGGCTCATCCTTGAGATGAGATGCATATTATGTAATTATATTCATATTGTAAATTATTGAAACGCAAGCCACGCAAAGGAGACGCTGGCGAAATTTTCGGTAAATTTAAGGCGTTAGAAATTTTTTGAGAAACTGTTGAAAATTATGATAACTATTAAAAAAACAAAAATTAGCATTATAATTTGGAGTGGTATTAATTGAATTTCTAGAAATGAAATTAGAAACCAGTTGGAAGATTGTTTTATGAAGAAATTTATATTATAGATTTCTTTCATTAAGGAAATTGCGGGGACGCAATTCCTTTGAGGGAGAAAGCCTGTAACAACCCTGTCTTTAATTACCTGATTGTTTGAAGAAAAAATTTTAGAAATCATAAATTCTAACTAGTGATTTGTGAAATTATTTATGAAATTAATTGTAGTATTTGAGAATAGTTACTTTGTTTTGTCTTAATTGATCTTAAGATAATTTTATGAAATGTGATAAATTTAAATAAGTGATTAATATTGGGATTTATTGTTTAAAACGGAAATTTGCAATTTATAGTTTATGTTATTGAAAATAATGAAAATAACTTTTCATTTCAAAAGTTATATATTTAAATTTATGTAATATCTCAATATTATAACTTGTTGATTTGGTTTTGGAAATTCGAGAAATCGATTTATGAATTTTGTTAAACATTATTAAGTGAAAGTTAGTTTAAATTTTAGTTTTAACAAGTGATTAAGCAAAAATTAAAATTAGCAATACTTCTTCTAAAAAGGAAATTAGTAACACTTGGCTTATTGGATCCACATCTCACCCTCATGGCCTATTTAGAATAGTTAGAAAAGAGAAATAGTAGTACGTATACTTCCTTCCTCAATTCATTTCGTTCCAGAAAACAGAAACAAATACTCTCTTGCTCTCACTAACCCAAGCTCAAGCGATCCCCTAATTCTAGTTGGAAAACAAAGAGCTTTTGATCAATAATTGTATAAATCAAATTCAGGTAATCTCCTCCATCATCTAGAGTATTTATTGTGTTGATTAATCTCGGTTTTGATTTATGGTTATAATCTTTTTTATCAATTTGTTGAAATTAAACCTAGGAATTGTTGAAAGTGTTGAGTTATGGATTCTAGAAAGCTGTTACAAGGGGAAAAAAGGTGAGTAATACTCACACAACCCATCTCTAGATAATTTGCATCCTTTTGTAGTAAGAATAATATGATATATGTAGTTGTTGATTGAACGGATGATAAGTTATTGATGATCTTTGGTTGTTTGATGTTGTTGATTGTGATAATCTTGGATGTTAACCACTGTTAGTAATTTAGGCATATCTTTTTCGTGTCTTGTCGGAATTTGATAAGTTTTGATATTCTGGAAAGCATAGACATTTTCTTACAACATTCAAGTTTTGTGTTTTGCAATGTTCTATGGTTTATATGGTCGAAAATGAGTTATAGTATCGCTATCCTGAGAATAAACAACAGCGACAATGAATTCAAAATCTGAGAATTATTTTGGCCATAACTTTTGAACCGTAAGTCCAAATTTGATGATCTTTTTCTTGTTTGAAATCTTATACTTTTATCTAAAATTTTATTTTTTAGTATTGCAAAATTTTGGGTTTATATTGTCGAAATCATATTTCTTTGTTGCTGCCCTAAAAATAAACGACAGGAACAATGAATTTAAAATCTAAAAATTATTTTGTCCATAACTTTTGAACCGTAAGTCCAAATTTGATGTTCTTTTACTTGTTTGAAAGCTTAGACTTTTATATAAAACTTATATGTTTTGATTTTTTGCAAAATTTTGAGGTTTAAATAGTCAAAATAATATTTCTTTGCCGCTGCCTGAGAATAAACGACAGCGACAATGAATTAAAATCTGAGAATTATTTTAGCCATAATTTTTGAACCGTAAGTCCAAATTTGATAATCTTTTTCTTGTTTGAAAGCTTAGACTTTTATCTAAAATTTTTATGTTTTGAGTTTGTAAAATTATAAGATCTAAGTGGTCGTAACAGCAGATATTTTGACCCAAAATTTGAGTTAAATGAAATAAGGTGATAAGATTCGTACACATGTAATTTTACAAATGAGAATTGTTTTTATTTATAAATCTTAGAATTGTTTCTAAATTAAGTTAATCGATATTAAAAAAAAATTAGCAAGTTAATTTACATATTAAACATGGTTAATAAAATATTTATGGATTTGGAAATATGACTTTGGAAATACAAATCTAATCTATTTTTACATAAAAGTGATTATGGATTTAGAATATAAACATTACGGTTTCAATAAATAAGTAATATAGGATTCATGGAATTTGGAAATGTGATTTTGAAAAGTATAAAGTTAGTTTATTTCTAAATAAAATGGTCATATTTTAATATGGACTCAGAAGAGTAATTAAATATGACTTTAAAAATATAGTTTTGTGAATAATACAACTATATGGAAATTTGAGACAACCTTGTGTATATAAGTGAAATCTAGGAAAAATTCAGGTTTACGAAATATTTTATTAAACAAGTGAATACTTATTTAAACTTAAATAATAAGTGGATTTGTGGAATATTATAGCAAGTGTTTTTTTTAATAATAAAAATCAGAGAGAAAAATTATTTTGAGAACCTTAATTCTATAATTTGGAAAGTACTATTATTCGACTTAACGTTATCGGTTGTTTTAATTCTTTTGAATAACACTTCGTTGAATATAGTATAACTCATTGAATAGAATGTTTGAGTAGGATTTATGTAACGACTCGGATTTTTCGCGTTCGAAAATCGACATCCGTACTTCACATTGTACTAGAATGCCGCAGATTCGACCGTCCAAATCCGATTCGCCGGAGCTTATAACACCATTAAGTAAACAACACAGCGGAAAAGAAAAAGAATATAGATATACAACATCTGATACAATATCCAGATACAACAATGATACAATGAATATCTATATACATCAGAGATATGATACAAAGAATAGCAGCAGAAAAAGAAAAGATAACATCAGCAGCGGAACGATATCAATAGAAGTGATAACTCCAAAATGATCTTCAGACAAGAGTGAATCCACAACTCCAAGATAAGCAACTCCGGTGAATGAACTAGCTCCAGATAATCTACTAAACCTGAATATCTGAAAAAACCCAACTCTAGACTGCCCGTGTGGAAAATAGTGGGCACCCAGAGTTTAGGAAGGGAACAATAAACTCCGAGTCAGTCATGGGACTGGTGTGAGCAACAAAAACAGTTTATCTTTAAAACAAGCAACAAAGGCTTTTAAACATTGAAATCTGCAATGCTTTTTGAAAATGAAACTACCATAAGGCCTCCCGCCACACACACAATGCAATCGCAGAATTGGAGGAGATTTCTCCTTATGATAGTCAAACATGCTTACTACGCAAAATCAAAACTCTTTTGATATTATTATCATTAGTGCATAGTGTCGAAAACCATTTCGAAAATATAATATTATTCTTAGCCAGCATACAACATTTCATCGTATGCCTACTATAGCTACCATGTTCAATAACAGGTTACCGCCACATTCCATAGCAGGTAATACAACTAAAACCGTACTGGGTTCGTATTGTTTCTTTGGATTTCCAACAAATGGTCAGGCAAAGGAACTTCCTTACCGAAATAGAAACGCCTCTGGAAAGACGCCCCGGATCCTAACCGGATCTCTGCAAACAAAAGGCCAACGTTACCTCACGCTGTACAGCTATAACTAGGTAACTAACACACTGACGCTACCTCACGCTGTACAGCTATAACTAGGTAACTAACACACGAGTCATGTCATCCCCCGGTCGTTACCAACCTTTATCCGAGCGCTCGATAACCAACATCACACATAATAAATAAAGTGTATCCACATGAGTAAGTATCTGGGCTCCATACCATGATACCACCCTTCTATCCAGAAGGAAATGACATACCCTAGGGGCGCTACCCCTACAAACCTTTGTCGCAACATTCCTGTTTCGACCATTACCGGGTTGTGAGGCTCGACGAAGTCTCGTCCACAAGACTACGCTTTTTCACAAAGCACGCTTTTCCACAAAGCCACGCTTTTTCACAAAGCAACGCTTTGATCAACCAATGATCAGCAGCACTTCGTATGCCACATTACCAAATTGGGAATATATCACTAGTAACCATCAACTACATAACCTCTGAGCTCGTACGTCTCAGAGAAGGGTGTTAAGCTAAGAGAATAAATTCTCCGCCACCAACAGAAATGTATTTGATAGAAACCAGCTTTACATCTCAAAGTGTAACGTCAGACACACATCCATACAAGTCTGTTCCGGGTTCGAACAGAACCGAAGGCACTTCCAAAGAAGCCCTTGCAATCCGGGTATTCACAATCCTGATCGGACTTCCCATCACTTAGGAAATCTCTATACCGTAGCTACTCAGTGCAGAGACAATCGATAGGTCATCCTATCGCTCTTGCAAATACCCGGTCTTCACCACCGGTCTTCAAATGCTATCCATATCATCGTATCACTATTCGGAAGGGGATATATGACACAAAGGTCCTCTCCCGGCTAAACCGAATAACGAGCGCAATTAAAAATCATATGGATACTGGGGTCTCAGTTAAATCACAGCTTAAAGCTTAAAACTTTTCATTCGAATGGTAAAACAAATTACCATTTCCAATCTTTTAAACAAAAAGATTCATTTCAAAAACCTTCAATGGTTTAAACAATTTCCACACTTTTAATCTTTTAAACAAAAAGATTCAATTCACAAAGTTAACCCCATTCACAAAGATTCATTCATGGATTTCAAAAAAATTTCCATTTCACTTGAATTAACTCGTTAAATCTTTAAGTCAAGATTTAACTTATAGCTTTCAAAACTCATTTCCAAAGGTTCATTCATAGTCTTTCAAAAACAATTCCATTTCAAGTTAGATTAACTCATCCGGTCTTTGAAATCAAAGACTCATTTCATAGTTTTCAAAACATTTCAATTTCATTTCAAACTTGAAATTATTTCAACACAAATTGGAAGTTCATTTCTTATGTGAAAGCTTTTACTATTTGAAAACAAATAGTTTCGTTTCAGAAAAATCCAGTTATATTTAGTTAAAACCCTTGAATTAAATTCAAATTTCCAAATCAATACCTTTAAAATGGTTTAACCCATATATAACTTGTACATCATCTTTAATTCCTAGTTTCAAATCATAGGATTCAATTTCAACTTAAATTCAAATTTAAATTAAATTATTTAAATTTCAAAACTCTATTAAGTTATTCGAAATAACTTTTATCTTTAAAATTCCATTTCAAAAGATTTTCACTTTAAACCCAAATTCCCAATTTCAAAATCAATTGAAATTAAAATTTCAATTTCAAAAACATTGAATTTAAATTATCTGTGACTTAACCGATTTCCACATGAAATCCATATTTGTGTGTGTATGGTGTAGTCCAGGGGTTTTACACACAATAGTGCAACATCAATCATCACAGATATATCGATAAGCGGTATAACCCATAACGCTTATCTTCATTCACAGATTCATAGATAAAATAAATTTATCAGTCATAAAGATTCACTATTACAATTCGATGTGGGTTTCAGATAACCAACTGAAATCCGACTCCCTGTCGCATCGAAATTCAAGTGCCGTTTTACGGGCCAAGGGTTTCATATTCACATAGTAATATATCGCAGAAATAGAAATCACAGCTCAGCACAACATAAATCAAGGTATATCACAAAGCATCACAAATCAGGGATATCAAACAATCAAGTCATCTAATAGAATCCAAACATTCATAAGTAAGGTCAGTTAAATGTCTGATTAATTCAAATCAGATTAATTTCTTATGAATTATTATTTCTGGTTAATTAACATCGATAAATTACTAATCATTTTGATTGATTAGTCTGTAATCATTTATGAATTAACCCTTAATAATTAATCTTAAACCTCAATTATTGAATTTAAACCTTCAATTACTTAACTAATCCAAACATTAATTAATTAAATAAGTTAATTATCCATTTTAATTATCTTAAAAATTTAATGAATCTAAATCATTAAATCCTATTGATCTTTAAGTTAAAACATTTCTTACTTAATCAAAGTATTTAAAACAATTTATTTTTTAAAAAAAATACACTTTAACAATTAAAATTGTTTAAATCATTTTATATTTTAAATCTTCCATTTATTTCAAATCTGGAATACATATTAAATTTAGATTCCAGGTTTAAACTTAGGTTTTAAAACTTTGCTTTTCATTTGAACTAGCTTTTACATTTTATTTAAATTTTTAAAACAGGGCAGCAGGTTTCTTAAAAAAAACTGTAGCAAACAAAACAACCCGAGGCGAAATTGAAAAGCTTCGAGTCCAAACCACCTTTACTTCGAGCCTGGAATACGAATTACTCGAGAATGTCTCGAGACCAAACTCCAGAACTTCAACCCAAGAAATGACCAGATACAAAAGTGCACGGTGCACGTGCACCGTAGCTCCGGCCAACTCCGGCCACCACCCTGGCCTCCAAAACATCGTCGATCATCCTCCGGCATGATCTCAAACACCCAAACCCACTACCGCATCTCGAGTCGAAATCGAGTTCGACACTCAGACCTGGAAAACACAAGCTGCATCGCTGCCCAAACCTGTCATCACCGCATTCTCGCAACCCCGACCACCTGAGGGTCGACAGCTCCGGCCATGAACTCAACTACGATCGCACTACCTCCTCACGAAATCCCACGGCACTCGATCAACTCCACAAGCCTTGGTGATTGATTCTCTAAGCACAGAAAAAACTAGGTTTAAGAATTTAATTCGTTCGCCGCCGCTTCGACGTTGAACTACCCACTATCCTCATATTTTTCCTAGCCTCACCGATCACTCCTCCACCATCCCTGAGAACCCAGACCTTCCTCAACGACGAGATCCCCGGAAATCAACGAAAAAGTGAAATTTGAATAAACTAAAACTGCTCTCGAATTCTAACTTGACAAATCACGATTATTGCTTTAAAATTCATTTTGAAGCATATGAATTCAAGTCCTATGCCTGGATTCGTTATTTAAGAATTTTAAAATTTGACTTATTTTGAGTTTGCTCTTGATTTCTAGCTTTCCAGAGACTTCAACCGGTTGTTTTATCTTGAATTGATTTTTAGAACTTAGTATATGCTATAACAACCAAATTTTGTTTAAACCTTAAATCAAAACCATGCTTAAATCAAAAGAAATGATTTTTGAAGCAACTTATGTTCAGGGTTTTAAGACAGAAAATAAACAAAAGCCTGCACATCCACAATCATCAATCAATATACACAGAGCATTTATGTTTATGACCAAACATACTTATCACAATACAGATCAATATCTTTAAAAAATTTAAAACAAGTGTTACTCACCTTGATTTGCAGAAGAAAACAGAGCTGCTTTTCATTTGAAACAGGCTGGTGAAACTGCAAGCTTTCTCTTTAATCCTCTTTGATTGTATCATTGTTTAAACTGAATTTTTGTTTAAGTTAAATGATTTGTTTACTTCAGATTTTCTAAGCTTCTGGTTAGCTATGTTTTTGAGGACGAACTGAATTGGAAGTTGCTATGTAAGGAAGTAAGTATACAAGTGATGTTTTATTTTTTTTTGTACAAGGTGATGATATTGCCATGTACAATATCAGAGATATTTTCCTTTGCTTGATTCAGTTGACATTAGATTTTGGTCGCTGATATGCTTTTGTGTAGTGTATTAATGCTTCATGCATTTATTATCAGTTGTACCTTATTCATATATATTTTCTTCTTTCGGCTGAACAATATTAATTGTTGTGGCTTCCTTTTCTTTTGTTTTTGCTTGTCTTATTATTTTTTCTTTCCAACTTTAATACTTGTCTTGTATTTATATATATATATACTTATCTTTTAAACCACTTATACAAGATTTAAATTCAAGCCAAATATATATACATATATTTATAATTTCAAATTTACTCATATATGCCCAAATATATATATACAATATTTTAAAGTTTAAATGATTTATACCGAATTTATTTGAATTCGGGGAAACTCGCAATGAATTAATCGATCAATTTCATAATTTTAATTCAAAATTTTCATTTAATTATTAATTTAAATTTATATAAAATTCGGGGTCGTTACAATTTACTAACCTATTAGTGAATACTCGAATTCCACCAGGTAGTATAGGATTCCTTGGTTAAATTCTTATGATCGTATTTGGTAAAGTACTTAACACTTTAGAGTTGTATTCTCTTCTAGTTGGTGACAAGTGGTTGCTAGATCCTTAAGAGAATGTAGTTCAATTTTTCCAGTCGTATCCATAATAAGTGATATTTACTAGCTTTTAGTAAATCCTTGGATTTCACCATACGGGATGGGACGTATCGGTTAAGTTCTAGTGATTACTGAAGGTGATAGTATTTGGCACTTTAGAGTTTACTCTCTTTTGGTATGCGGCAAGTGGCTGCTAGATCCTTAGGAAGTTTACTCCTGGATTTCTTTTCAAGTATAATAATCTAAAATAAATCTGAAAGATTCGAACATGGCTACTATCCTTGAGATCGTCTTGTGATCCTGTGATCTCATCCTATGTATGATCCCCGGTATTGGATCAGTTCGTATGATACCAAATTGTTTGTTTGTTCGCTACGGTTCTGTGTACGATCATTATGATCATTTTGAGTAAGATCTCTTGGATTCGGGATATTTGGATTCTGTGACTATTCTATATTCATGAAGTAAATATATATTCTTGGGTCTTGTGTTCATGAAATAAATATATATTCTTGTGTCTTGTGTTAGTGAAATGAACTTATATTCTTGTGTCTTGACTGTGAAATAAATATATATTCTTATGTCTTGTGTTCGTGAAATAAATATATATTCTTGTGTCTTGTGATGGATGCTAAATTAAGTTAATTCTATTATTATGTGTTTAGTGACTAGTTCGTGTCGGTGACTTAAACTTATAACCCTGTTCTGAGTTAAATTAATTCCCTAACTGGTTATATCCTGGACATCTGTATTTACTTATATGTTGTTTATTCTTGTGTTATATTTTGTTCTCACCCTATTGGATATTTAGAGATAGTCTGAGCCGGGTGTTATTTTTCTCGGGTCAGGCCGAGACTTTTCAGGTTACAGGACAGGTTGACCTTTGGATGTTTGGGCTAGCAAGGAGATAAACACTTTTGACTTCTTAGTTTATCTCATTTAGAAAATTTGTGAATATGTTTATAAGATGTACAATTGGTATTAGAGCATTATAAAACTTGTATAACAATCGAGTTTAGTATTTCATTTTGTAATGTCAAATTTTCTATATGTATAAGTTGAGATTTATTCCACTGTGATATGTGGTTGTTATTTATATGATATATTGTTCTGATTCGGAGAAATTGGTGTATCTGTTACTTTGTATTAATACCGTACACATCAAATTCAGTTCAGATATTAAGTGAAAAGGTATAAATAACGTGTCAGTGTTAGTATAAAGATATTTTCAAATTTGACCGCCCTTAACAAGCCGTATTCTTTGGATTAGCAGACGACATTACTTGTAATGTTCTTTGCTAATCTGGTATCGCGGTGAGGTCATTACAATGTGCATGTGAATGTGTTCATGTATATGTACATGTATGTGTGCATATGTTTATCTCAAATGATTTACAACGTTGCACAACTTTTCTACGTTGAATCGCTATGGTTTTCGATTTCGATTTACGGTCATATTTTCACTTCTTATTATTTTATATATATATATATATATATATATATTTGTAAACAGAGTTTGATAATAATATTTCTATAATTATATAATAATTAAATGGGCTTATTTAATAATTTAAATAATTATTAAATCATTTATTTCAAAATAGTAATATCATTGATGATGTCATAAAGAGATTTTATTTTCAAAAAATAAAATAAATAATTTTTTATATATTATCACTTATATACATAAATGAGTGTATGTATCTAGCTCCGTGCACGATGTTGGATGGTCTAAGAGATGTTTGTTGATAAAACGGTTTTCGGTTATTTTATTGATATATCTTCCAAAGTATATATTTTTGTAAATATTTATTCAAAATAAGATTACCAATATTATTTATCGTTCAAACCATTAACATTTATGTTAAAAAAATTATATTTGAAGTGATGAATTTACGGGTCGTTACATACTTCCTACCTTAAAAGAATTACGTCCTCGAAATTAAGAATAAGAAGAAATTGACTCGAAAAGGAATATATATATATATATATTTGACAAGGGGAAATGTATACAAGATATGATAAGTGACCACACCACAGGCGGTGAGTACACTATCTCGATACCACAAGCAAACATGCATCAATCCTAAACTCAGGATAGGCTTTCTTCATTATATCATATGTTTCCTATTTATAGTCTTCGGCATCACCACTCCATTGAACTTTAACCAACCTTACCACCTTTGTTCTCAACCACTTCTCATCGTGATCTACGATTCGAACTAGTCGTCTGATAACCGCCAAATTTGGTTCTACTTCTCAATCTACATGGGCAGTTGTTTCTATAATCTGTTCTGGATCATGCACATATTTCTGTATATGGGGTACGTGAAAAACATTGTGCACACCAGATAACCTTTCGGGCAATTCCAAATGACAAGCTAATGGGCCAATCCGCTCAAGAATGGGAAAAGATCCAATAAATTAAGGTGCTAACTTCCATGTCTATCCAAATTTGACCACTCCTCCCATCGAAGAGATTTTGAAGAATACAAAATAAATCTCCAATTAAGAATTCCAAATTTCTATGCCTTTGATCAATATAACTCTTTTGCTTGCTTGGGCTTCTTTCATCATCTTTTTGATCGATCTACCATTTCTGAGGCTTCTCAAATCATATTAGGACCCAGTACTAACCGATCTGCGGTTTCGATCCAACATGTTGTGGATCTACATGGACGACCATATAAAGCTTTGTATGGTGCCATGCCAATACTTGCCTGATAGCTGTTATTGTAGCAAAATTCCACAAGAAAAATATAGTTTACCCATGAACCTCCAAAATCTAAGATACTAGTTTTCCATGAACCTCTAAAGTCTAAGATACAAGCTCTCGAAAGGTCTTCCAATACTCGATTTACCCTTTCAGTTTGCCCATCAATCTAGGGATAATATGCAGTGCTTATACTCAACTTTGTTCCCAAAGTTGTTTGTAATTCCTTCTAGAAATTACTGGTAAAGATTGGGTCTCGATCACTGACTATACTGCTTGGGACACCATGCAATCAAACAATTTCCCTCATGTATATCTCTATAAGACTTGCAGCCATTCTTGTTGGATTTACTGGAATAAAGTGTGTGCTTTTGGTCAATCAATCGACGATACCCAAATGCCTTCATTTCCCTTTCTTAATCTAGGTAAGTCGTTGATGAAATCCATCGATATTTGGTCCAATCTCCAAGTTGGAATTTTAAGAGGTTGAAGTAATCCAGAAGTCTTTTGCCAATCGCTTTTGATCTGTTGACAATTTGCACATCTGCTAACATGGATAGAGATGTCCCTCTTCATGCTTTCCCACCAAAATATTTGTTTTACGTCTTTGTACATTTTGTTAACTCCTGGGTAAATATTAAGCTTGATTTATGGTACTCAGCCAACACTTCTTTTCTTAAGTTGTCAATATTGGGAACACAAATTCTTCCATTTAATCGTAATATCTCATGGTTATCTACTTCAAATCTTGAATTATGCCCTTTGGTTATATCCTTAATAGTCTTCCTTAGACACCAATCTTCTTTTTTTGCTGGAAATTCTCTCTAGAATAGTCGAAGTCACTACCATATAAGCTATAACGGCATGCTTTCTGCTTAACGCATCTGCTATTACGTGGGCTTTCCTGGGTGTATATAGAATATCTAAATCATATGATGTGAGAAATTATAGCCAACGCTGCTGTCTCATATTTAAGTCCTTCTGAGTGAAAAAATACTTCAAAGATTTATGATCTGTGAAGAGTTTAAACTTCTCACCTATTAAAAGAAGGAATATTGTTTACCAAGGTCAAATCAAGTTTATCAAAATAAATAATGAGAAATTCTTACCCAGTAAATAATGTCTCCAAATCTTTAGTGTGAACATAATGGCTAATAGTTCTAAGTCATGTGTTGTATTATTTTGTTCATGCATCTTTAATTGCCTACTAGCAAATGTGATAACCTTCCCATGTTGCATCAGTGTTGCGCACTCCTTCTCCACAAGCATAAGTGTAAACGGTTAAACCACTACTTTCATCAATAATAGTTAGGGCTGGAGCAGTAGTTACCTTTTCTTAAATTCCTGGAATGCTTCTTCACATTTTGGCATCCATTCAAATTTAACATACTTCATAGTCAACTTCGTTAAGTGATGAGAAATCTTATAGAAGTCCTGAATAAATCTCTGGTAGTATCCTACCAATCCTAAGAAGCTGTAAATGTCCTTTGGAGTTTGTGGTTGCTTCCAATCTAGAATGGCTATAATTTTCCCTAGGTCAACCGAGATTAATTCCTTTGACACAACATGTACAAGGAACCTTACCTTTTCTTCCTAGAAGTGGCATTTTGAAAACCTAGCCTTATGCACATTCCTTGTCAATATTTCTAGTACAATCTCTAAATGCCTTTTCATGTTCTTTTTCGGTCTTTGAATGTACAAGAATATCATCCATAAAAACCAACATGAATTTGTGGAGCACATCTCTGAATACTCTATTCATAAGGTCCACAAAATAAGCGGGAGCATTGGTTAGCCCAAAAGGCATAACCAACCACTTGTAGAAATCATTTGGTCTTCTGAATGCGGTTAAAGAAATGCAATTTTCTGCTATCCTTAATTAATGGACCCCTATAGCTAGGTCCATTTTGGTAAATATTCGAGCACCATGAAGTCGATCAAACAAGTCATCAATACGGGGTAGAGGATACTTGTTCTTAATCATTTGCTTATTTAGGTCACGATAGTCTGCACGAAGTCTTAGGGAACCGTCTGACTTTGCAACGAAAACTACCACTGAGCTCCAACTTGAGCGACTTGGTCTAATTAGTCCTTTCTTTAACAATTCATCTGTTTGATTCCTTAATTCATTTACTTTCTTGGGGAGCCATTCTTCGAGAAGAGTGAAAAACGGACCTCGCACCGGAAATCAAGTCGATTCAAAACTCAATTTCCCTATGTGGGGGTAAACTTTTAAATTCCTCAAAAACATCTGAAAATTCCTTAACAATTGTTATTTCTTCTAAACATATTTGAAATGAATTTAGGGCATAAATAAAACTATCCATTACTGGACTTGATTCTTCGCACGTTATTTTAAAAGGTTCGCTTCTTTTATTTTCCAAATGCACCGTCCTTTTAACACAATCAAGAGTAGCCTTATATTTAGACAACCAATCCGTACCGAGTATAATCTCAAATCCAATAAAACTGAGGACTATTAGGTTGCATGAAAAATTTTGAGATAGGTAGGCAACTTGTACATTTTTACAAACTATACTGAGATTAGTTTTACCACATATGAGACATAGATAGGGGTATCTAATATTTTTTGGTAAGTTTTAATTTATCAACCAATTCTTTAGAAATAAAACTGTGGGAAGCCCCGGTATCAAATAATACTCTAACTAGATTTTCATTAATGCAGATATTAACTTTAAGAACTCTCTTGCCCTTCGCATCGATCGAAGTTAAGGGTTCATCTTTGATGGAAAAAAATCTGATTTGTTCTCCTTTCTTTATCGGTGGTCAATCCTTCTTCCGAAGCTCTGGTATATGACAATTGTAGCAATTCCTTTCCTGAGCCTTAGGATTCTTATAGGTGGTGGCAAAATGACCCTTCTGTTGGCAATTATAACAAGTAATATCATTCAAACTATTTTCTTACGGACCTCCTTCTAGCTTTCCTTGCCATGGCTTCTTCCAAGAATGGTTGAACTTCCTCTTCTTCCAGTTATTATTGCTGCTTTGAGTTACGGGCGGATTCTTTTTGTCTAGAGCTTCGTATCGGAAATCCATGTCTACCAAATCTACAAAGGTTCCCTTTACATGCCTGGTCATCCTGACCTAATTCCCTTCATCCCAGCGATACACATTTCATTTTTCTTTAAAGGAGTGTCTATCAAACCCAGCCCAACACGGGACAATTCACTGAACTTGTTGGAATATGCCTCTACGGGCATCTCTCCTTGCCTTAAATTCATAAAACTGCAGCAAAGGCAGAATTTTCCTACAACTGGTATATATTGTTCTTCAAGACTTCCTTGAACCGTTCCCATGAGAAATTATCTTATGAATCATTCAGACTTATGGACTTCCACCATGCTATAGCCCCTTCTTGTAACTGCTAAAAAGCTAAGAACCTTTTCTGCTCATTCCCGATATTCAATCTCTTAAAATTCTTTCACAACACTACAACAAAAAGTGTCTTTTGTAGCGGCATATAGCCGCTATTAATCACAACCATAGCGGTTTGATAAGCGCTGTATATCGACATGTTATAAAAAACTGTTGAATATTTATAACACAAAATATGCCGCTATGGTTGAGCTTAGTTTTATAACGCAAATTCGCCGCTATGGTATGTTAATTCAATAGCTCATTATAGCTACTATAATACAGCTAAATCTCAACGGAACTGGAAATCTTTATAACACCAGTTTGCCGCTATAAAATATTTATTCAATAGCTCATTATAGCCGCTATAATACAGCTAAATCTCAACGGAATTGGAAATCTTTTAATAATAGCAATCAAACTAAATCTTCATAAACGAATAAAGATTATAATCAACAAATATAACACAAGAGCATGCTCAGAAAGAAATGTGATATATTTTTCATTACAGTGTACAAACATTAAAGCAAGTGCATAACCATTGAATAAAACATAAGCCTGCAGCCAAGTTAACACAGAAAAACAGAAAATAATGTCAATTTAATAAGTGTACAAACATTACAGAGTGGAAACATTAAAGCAATCCTTCCAAATATTACAGAGTACAAACATTACAGAGTTCCAACATGCAAGATCTGATCTAGTTGCATATACTTCTGCAATTACTACTCAACAAACTGCTGTGTTCATTTTTGTCATCTGCCATCTGCAAATACCCATAACAATCCTTGCTTTCAGCCACTTCCATCAACATACTCCCTGTCTGCCTGCATACCATATATACATCCACCATTCTCCAACAAACTGTATATGTCCAAACCTCCTAAACACATCAAATTCACACTGCCACCTCAAACAAGCAACTACATTACCCTACTGCCACTGTTAGAAGCTACTTCTACCCACTATAGTCATCACCAACTTACTTTCATTGCCCCTATTGTCTTTCACTTTCCTACTATCCTCTGGCCATATTATAGTAAATACTACCACCCTTGACCAACCAGACATCACAACACAAACCAACTTGCCATCACAAACAACCTGAACATACACTTGCCATCACAAACTTACTACAACAAACTGCAGACAATTCACAGCTACCAACTCCACCAGCAGTTCACAACAACAGCTCCTCCAACTGCCATCCCATTGCTTCTTCCAACCCTTCATCAACCATTAACTCCTCACCACCACAACTTTTTCCTTCTTCACTGTTGCAACATCCATCTACACACAATACACACCACCTCAATGAACATACCTCTTCATACATACATCCAATATCAACTTACATCACCACTACAACCACCTATACCACAATCATCCCTTCACCACAACATACAAACCACCATACAACATCATCTACTGCTCTACCACCATCTGTTGAAGCATTTACAGTGTATAAATCATTATATTTTCCTATTCCGCCCTTATATAATAAACAGATGAATGACATGCCTTATAGGCAACTGAGTATAGATAAATAAAATAGCATAAAGTTATTGACGAATCTCAAAACATGTAAATGAATTGTAAAACTAATGTTTACTTAGTTTTATAATCAAATGCAGTATTCATACTGAAACAGCATAAAAGGCCTGTATGAAAAAAAGTGGAAAATAGAAAAACAGAGACAATTACACCACATTATATATCATAGTTTATTGTGTTAAATATTCAACTGAATCAAAAGGAAAAATTATTCCATAAGCATCCCACACCAAATAAATAAATGAAAAAATATTCCATAAGCGTCTCACTCCAAATTTATAATGTTAGTCGACTTATGACTTTTTACCTATACATGTAGCCAGTCAAGGAAATATACTATGTCAATGTATGTATGTGTGTACACGACTAAATGAACAATTTACATCACTGGCCTATACATATGACTTTTTACATATACATATGTCACAGCTTCATCTGTTATAAAATAAGATGGCTATTGCATATTCTTAAAAATAGCAATCATTGTTCTAAGATCTTCTTCAATCCTAATCCAGATGAGCCTATTTTATCATACCCGATTCAATGAAGCATTACATATATACTGCTTGTAACATCTATTTATTAAGGGGTTGGCTGCACTACAATCATCAGTGGAGTTAGGTAGCCTACTATATCTTATATGATGGCTTGTAGATGTAAGTTGTATTTAAGCAATCTATACAAATTTCAAATTTCTACTTAGTCCTTATCTATTTGATTTTTACCAATACTACAATACCATAATTTTCTAAATCAACTCACAAGCATCAAAAGTAAAATATGTGACATCAAATTCTTACCACCATACCTTATCACCATCGGATGGAAGTCTTACTTTGAGAAACTTAGCAGCAAGAAATATTGCACCAGCTGCTATATGGTGGGGCATAAACTGCAAGCAAAGTGAAGTGCGTAGCCTGCATAACCCTTTCCAATGATAAATACTCATTATTGAGAACTCAACTGTAAAAACTCAAAATAATGACTTGGGCATACCCATCATTCACAAAATTACAAAATTCCAAGCGACTTGAGCAAGAGCATTTTGAGCAACTTTGAATTTCTTTATTGCTTCTACAAGGGGTTTATAGGGATGGTGCACATTTAGATCAAAACCTAGCGTAGTAAGTACTAGTCGCTCCTCAAGTAAGATTAGTTCTTTTTGTTGTTCATACACTTCCTACCACAATAAATATCAGTTATAAATAGCAGCAAGAAAGTCAACAGTATCATACACCAATGATCTGTACAATTTACAAGGTAAAAGCAGTACACGTTGTTTATAAAAATATCCATTCCAAGGCAGGTCAAAAAAGTTCACATTTCTTGCAAAAATGTTATTCCAAGGCATGTCACAGAAGTTCACATTACTTATAACAATGCCATTCCAAGGAAGGTCAAAGAAGTTCACATTACTTATAATAATGCCATTCCAAGGTAGGTCGAAGAAGTTCGCATTACTTATAACAATGTTATTCCAAGACGCTCAACACAGTTAGGCTATTAAGTAGAAATTGACTTGCCTAGTTGCTACCATGGAACTAAAAACTTGGTGTAATTTGAACAATAAAACTACATCTACAACTAATAACTGAAAAATGAGGTATGTGTGTGAGTGACTGTGTGAGTGTGTGTGTGTGTATGACCGCATCAGATTTGATAAGTTTCAAATAATCCAATTCAATTAAACCAGATGAAATTATTAGCATAGAAAATTATATATTTTAACTTAATATACTTTAGTATCTCAAGAACAAAATGTTTTGTTCAGTAAAAGCATTGTAGAGGAAAGTTATACTGATCCACTATCAATTTGTGTGAACCATTTTGTTTGAATGGTTATTTGAATACACACTAGTTCTAATTATCCAACTCTATTATGGTTCCAATTCCAATCATGACCAATAACAAGTAAAATCCCTAATTTATTCCAAGGCACTAACATTTCTACTTTAGTTCCAAATTCCAGTTGCAAGGAGTAAACAATAAAATTTCATCACAAAATAGTAGTCTAATTCAATAAAGTGGCAATCGAAAAATATTAGCACAAAAATACACTAAATAAGATGAGATAAATGCATTACCCTCTGTTTAATTCTCTGAATAGCAGCAGGGTCCTTTTTGTGAATGATTTCGTAAGACACGAGAATGACATCCTTGAGGGGTCAAGGAGTTTCCTCAACCTTACCTGCCAAAAACATGCAAACTGTGGCTACAGTCTGTATATGACACTATAAGAAACAAAAGGAGCAAACCATCAAAATGAAGAAAGAAATAAACTGCATATGACTTTATAAAGGAGCAATTATTTAATATATTAGCAATAGGCACGAGCCAAACTATTTTGCTAAAGAAAGTATTGGTTAAATGTACTACAAGAATTGTTTTTCTTTTTTCCTTTTTTTATGGTGGTTCCCTTGTCCAACTATAGGTTGCTTTTTAAGGTTTCCAGATAAAATGCAAAGCAAATTAACCGTTTAGAAACATCAAGGATGGTGGTGGTATGTGTACCAAATACAATAAAACATAGGATAATGACTCCAAGATTTCTCAAAGTTTGCACATATGAACAAGGATATTCAAAAAGACTTATGAACAGTCAGATTACACCAGACCCTAATTAAAACAGCAATATGAATAATGAACTATCATATTTTTTGGGGTAGTGGATAGAATTGATATTTGTCCAAGTATACAACAAAAAATACTAATTGATTATTTTAGCCAGCCAATAATAATTCGATTCGCAGGAACATAACATAATATTCATCATACTGGGTATACAAAAGGACCTGCCTGTAGTACAAGACATGGGCAAAACAACATGGGACCTGCCTTTACTTCATACAGTGTACAAAGATAAATATATTTACTGAAATAAGCAACTAGTTACTCACTCTACGATCATTCTTCCCATGAGACTAGGGAAGGAAAAAACGATGACAAAAGACAATAGCAGTGGAAATTGTCACCTGAGGGCTGCATGGAAAGTAATTGCCATCACCACAAATGATTCCATCAAGAACAAGCTTTGCCATCGTGTGATAGCTAAAAAGTCTTTGCAGGTATAATATGTTGTATCATGTAAACTAAGAAAACGCTAAAAACCCACCACAGATTTCTTTTAATAAAATACATGTTCATTGTAGTTAAGTTTAAGGATTGCAGATTTTCTTGTTTATAGTTACATGTGACTTTTGCATGTCAAATTTGGAGATTAATTTGTAGCATAACCTTTATGACATGTATGTTTGAACCAATCTTCAATTCATAGACATTAAGAAATCCAAAAGAACTTATAACCTAGGTAACTTGTGCATATTATTGTCATGCCAACACTTCTCTAAAACTAACACTATAAAAAGTCTGACGTAGTGGATTTAATGGGGTAGGTGCTTCATCACCTTTATAAGCAAGGTTTAGAACTTGTCGAGGTTACAAGTACATATGCAAAACTATTTTCTAGCATGAAAAGTAGGTTCAAAAACGATTAAGGGTTGAGCCTTGTATCATTCAGAAGACTCTAAACAAGGAAAATGGTGAAAATTTATGACATTATATTTACCAGCAAGACTTCTTCTGTAATCTCAACTAAGCCATCATACTATTTCCTCATCTGTAGTAAACATTGCTCACCATTGCTGTATTTACAACAACAATTTCCCCAAGTTTACAAGCGTGTTAATTTAATAATTTAGTGGTAACCTTGACCTTGCTCACATATTATGACTAATCAATGACCAAATGCACTTCGTTGACTTCCAAATGAGCTACTCAATCGTCCAATTTATTTCCAATATTAAATTAGATTCTTTCAAGGTTCAAGTAGGTGGTGAAAAATTATAAGGGTTAGGCAATGGTACAACAGATGCTTTGCTTTCAATCTAGGACTTAAATGTTATAATCACACTTTGAAATAACAACTCCAGGTTTACTTTGAGTGTCATATATTCAAAAGCTCAACTATTAAGAAAAAGGATGATATTTTTTTCGATCTGTAATTCCCTACATACTTGAACATCACACTTTATGTTATCATCTTGTTCACTAAATTAAAATTCCTAAATTAAATAAAAAAAGTATACATAGAAAGCATGAATCATTCCTATTCTCTTGGGATTAAATGACCAAAAATTCAATTTTTCTTCTGGAATTAAATGTCAAAAATGACCAAATAAATGTAAAATCTTACTGATCTCGGATATGAATAGGAAGAAAATAGCAATTGTAGAAACAATTGTGATTAATCCTCAAGAAAGTGTTTGACTGTAAAAATCTCTATTGACTTTGGGATACGCTTCTAGATTTCTCCACTTATCAAAAATATCCATCATTGAATTTCTATGTACAATAAAATTTGAGCTCTAGGTTACAAAGTCCGGATTAATAATAAGTAAATAAGAGATGCAGTTCAATATTTGACTATATATTATTGAGATATATCGAGGAAGTAAAAATATTGACTGTAGTATTTGGAAAATCATTCTAATCAAAATCACAAAAAATGACAGATAAACATAGAGAAAAGCACAAGTAGCTGCTCAAAGACGACATATTTTGAATACAAAACGAAGCATGTATAGATAACCCTTCTCTTTTAATAATTGATAGATACCTACTCTAAAGTATTTTTACTTCATTAAGTCCAAGCAAAATCCTCCCAAATAACCCCACATATTCATGCATACTCTTTCAATCGTTGCTGCCAAACTGCATCGAGTCTTTCATATTTGGGGTTGGAGGCGAGGAGGTCCACGAAGACTAGTAGGACAACAGGCTTGAGGCAAGCTAGGATCGGTAGCAAGTGACGAATATGAGGAGTCAAGTGTGGAGGCAGTGGAAAGGGAGGAGATTTTGTGTAAGGATTTGAGGAAATAACTTCACGAAGAGGAAAGAGAAAAATAAGTAGAAGAAGCAGCGGTCACGAAAATAATTTGGGGATCCCGCTTAAAAGCGTTACATAGCCGGTAAAACAAATCTAAAAAGCAAATCAAAACAAATATAATAACACCACAGAAAAAGCGTTATCGATTAGTGTTATAAAAAACAACTTTTCTTGTAGTGCAAGAGCATATCCAAGCCTGAATTTCAATAATGGACTCCGTTCCTTTGAATGGTTTACCACCCAAACTGGTGTAATTCTTGCATAGAATAGCAAAGTTAATTTGAGGTTGCACAGAGATTACCACTTCCTCAATTACTATAGCATTTGATCGACCATTGGTGGTCGAAGTGTTGCTACCTCCCATTTGTCCTCTTCTATTACTCATCTCCTACTATCTACATATAGCAAGGAAAATAGAATCATGGATGAAATTATCTTAGGGAATGGGTATAAAATCAAATATACTTATTCGGATAAAATTTCAAATATGCGCTCTCTCTCTGACTAAATTCATTCTAGGGAATTATTAACCCAATCTCTAATGAGTTGACCCCATCCAGGCTTAGGTATTCGCTCAACCATAAGCTCTGATACCAAATGTGACGACTCATCTCCTCGACTCTCGAAAATCGACACTAATACATCCTCGGTATTCACGTGCCGTAAAAATAAGTGCTAGAGAGGTGAATTATAATATTTTTTTAAAAAAAACAAAGGTAAAAGCAAAATAGAATCTCACATTGTATTCAACATTTAATTATACATATGAGTAGTACATGCAATTACTCCAAATTGCTCCCTTAGAGTTCTAGTAAGTACTAATCCAGTCAGGATAGTTATAACTGTCTATCCTCACAAGTGTTAGTAGATACATCATAGAAAATATAGCAAAATTAATAGATAACTTTCTACAAGGACCAAAAATGCTCCATGCTCCATCCAAAATGCTCCAAGTTACCTAACTACTCGACTGTCTAGAAAAACAGAGCACCTAGAGTTTAAGGGGAAAAGAAAATAAACTCCAGGTCAGTAATGGAACTAGTATGAGAAACTCAAATTATGGATATTGGAAAAACAAAGGGTATCTCATAAGACCACGCCGCACATAAACACAGAAAGGGTTTTTCCCTCATGATAACCAAATCATTTACTACGTAAAATCTAGGGATATTATTTCTAATGACTTTCTTTTGAAAACACTTTTCAAGTAAACTTATATAATCTTATCCGAAATTGTAACATTGATTAAATTCCAGCATAATAGGTTATACAATCAAGTTCAAAGGCACTTATTGGAGAATGGGTTTCCATACAATGGTAGGTAAGGAACTACTTTCCATATAGTACATCTCTAAAGGGATGTACCGAGGATCAACAACTTTGAAATCCCTGCACCTGGCAAGACTAGCCTACTTGCGGACCTATCTTATGGCAGATAGAACCGAATATGACATCACCCCAGTCGTAACCGACCAATCCGGGATCCCATAGCATACATAACATACTCGGCATATATAGAGTAATCAAGAAAGGTGATGACCGTAACTAAATGGTCGCGAACCACATAGCCTTACGGCATGCCCTGTTTTAGCCATTTTCGGGTGATGAGGCCGAGGTAGCGATTACCTTTCACATAGCACATTCCACTTTGAATGTCATATTGCCAATTCCATCACACACAATTAATTTCCATAAATGTACAAACTTTAAGCTCGTACGTCTCAAAGAAGGGTGTTAAGTGTAAGAGAGTTACTTATTACACCACCAAACAGATGTACGTTCGTAAAAACCAATGTACGTGTATGTTAGAAATGCAATGTTAGACATTCGTCTATACATGTTATCCAGGAACAAGACAAACCGAAGGAACTCTCCTACCAAATCATCTTCGGAATCATCCCTAGGATTATTAGTGAGCAGCCCTTGCATCGAAAATCAAATGAAAATACTACTGCCACATATATGATATGGGCAATTTCCCCCAAGGGTCAGTAACAAGCAGCCTTTCATTCCATTTGTTATCATTCAAAGCCTTTACTTTGAATATGTAAATTGGTTCGAAGTGATTTTCAGATAGGAACCACTCAAATCCGATCTCGGTTCCTTCGAACCAACCATAAATAAAACGATGTTAGGTAAATAGGTGCTTATCATTTGATTTTATCTATTTTCTTTTTATAAAAAATATCTTCTAGAGATGTATATCTTTAAAACATTCCTTTCTTGTATATACAGAATCATTAAATCTCTCTTTAACTTTGGAAATACCAAATCAAAATCATTTTTCATAAATCATGTTGCAAACCCTTATTGAGTAAAAAGGGTCGATAGAAATTATACTAATTCTACTCAACATCAATTTCCATATTCAACCTTTACTATCCATTGACTAACGGTGAAATCACCTTTTAAATTCACATGGATGGTACGGGTTCCCTCCTCAGAATTTAATACCAAGTATAAGAAGATTATTTCCATACAATCCGAGTTATGTTAAATTTGGAAAAATTAAATCTAATATACTTGCCTCGTTCTCAACATTTCGACCTTATCTATTCCTTGCCCAGGAAAGAGGCCAGGTGAGCCAAGGCACTGGTTGCTTTTGAATATCTCCTTAGTGTAAGCACCTCGCATTCGGATCTCGTGAATAGAAAAAACTAGTCTACTCGTCGGCTTTTAGAGCCAAGATTAATTCAACTGATTTTAATAGCTTTTCTTTAAATCATTTATTTAAACTTTTTAAAATAAATTATAAAATCTCCATATCATCTTTAAAATACTTGGTAATTTATTTGAAAATATTTATAAAAGATTTGGGAAAGAATACTTAAGTTTAAAGCCATATTTCAAAGTTTATTATAAGTGCTGCAAAAAGTGATGGGAATAGTGCTGCTAATAGTGCTTTTAAGGCTTATTTGATCAAAAACAAGTTTCCTACCATTTAGAAATCCATTTTTATAACTCATATCTCTTTTAAAACATTTTAAAATATTTATAGAATTTTTCCATATTTTTAAAAAATTAAAAATATCAATTTTAAAGAATTTGTCGCTTTGGTTTCCGAGCTGCCAAAGCGTGACTATTTTGAAAACTTGATTTACTCATATTTCAAACTCTACTAAATGAAATCTTGATTGTTTTCTTTTGTTTGAGAACTATGATTATAAGAGTTTGAAAAATTCTTATTACAAAGAATTCCGACTCCGAATCCATTGTTTAAATGGATTTGAACTTTTATGGCACGAAATCGCGAACTATCGTTACGCGACGCGCCTATTTTTGACTCAACTTGCATAACTTGTCCAAACATTACCGAATTAGGTTTTAGTGTTTATAAAACATTTATAAAACATTTTAAATCATTTCAAAGGGGTTTAGTGATTCCATATCACTTTTATAACTTGATTCAGAAAGTGATTTCCTTGTGTAATATCGATGTGTATTTGACGTGACTTGTTTACACAATTAAACACTATATTAAAACAACCAATACTTGATGATCAAAGCATAGTAAACATCTATGGCAATCATATCACATTATCAATTTATAAATATATATATAAATAGAGTTTTTCACTTGATTTTCGATCGGGCTAACTTTAAAATGGTTATATCTCTGCTATCTCGAAATCGGAGCGCACAATTGCTCCTAGGGGGTTCGGCCTAGGTTTTGGAGGCTTGGCAGGGCTCGGCCTTGCTTGGAAAGTGGTGGTGGATGGTGTGGCTGTGGGTTGTAGAGGGGGAAAGGAGTGGGTTTGCTTTGGTTTGAAGAGTTTTGATAATATACTTACTATATAATTTTAGTTTCTTTTTGCCATAATTTTTGACATAACTTTCTTTAGGCAAGAAGCCATTAATGTAGAGAAGAAGTGGATGAAGAGCTTAGGAATTTTATGAAGAAAAAGTGTAAATGAAGTGAAGAGAGGTAGGAGCTATTTATAGGCAAATGTAAGGATGCAAATATCATGATATTTCCATACAAACACATCACCATTTCATCACCACCACTCCCCCTTCTTACCTCATCATTCTAGGCCGAACTTCCCCCCGCCCCTCATGTATGTACTCATGTGCTTATACTTAGGATATAACTGGTTGACTTTAGTTTTACTTAAGGATGAAGTTTTTGGAAATATCTTGGATATTTTGTAATATATATGTACGTATGTATAAGCATATTTGTATGTATGTATGTGTTCTTGTGCATGTGAATGTGTTCATGTATATGTACATATATGTGTGCACACACACGCACACGCACACATATATATATATACACACATATATATATATATATATATATATCTCAATTGGTTCACAACGTTGCACAACTTTTCTATGTTGAATCGTTATGGATTTTGATTTCAATTTCCGGTCATATTCTCACTTCATTTTAATATATATATAAACAAAGTTTGATAAGAATATTTCTATCATTATATAATAATTAAAAGGACTTATTTAATAATTAAAATAATTATTAAATCATTTAAACTCGATTTAAATCCAAAAATCATTTATTTTAAAATAGTGATATTGTTGATGATGTCATAAAGATATTTTATTTTCAAAAAATAAATAATTTTATTATATATTCTCACTCATATACATAAATGAGTGTATGTATCCAGCTCCACGCACGATGCCGGATGGTCTAAGAGCTGTTTGTTGATAAAATAATTTTCAGTTATTTTATCAATATATCTTCTAAAGTATATATTTTTGTAAATATTTATTCAAAATAAGTTTACCAATATTATTTATTGTCCAAACCATTATCATTTATGTTAAAAAATCTTATATTTGAATATTTCAAAAAAATTCTGAAGTGATAAATTTGCGGGTCGTTACAGCATTAAGTTGCACCAACCAAGAAACACATAAGTATAATTAGAATAAAGTGATAAGAGATTACGTTTGGTAATAAGGTCTAATTCATGGAATGACATCAAGGAATAGAAGAAGTAAGTTTTGGTAGTTCAAATTTCAAAACGTATTCTAGATAAAGTAGTAGTGAAGAGAAAGATATGGTTATTTACATGCATTAAGAATACAAATGCGATTTTCATAAGAACGAGGATCAGAAAAATTTTGGTAAAATTCTAAGGAGGGATATAAAAAAAATTCAATAATCCCTCGGCTTGCAGGAATACTACTTTCTTCAGAAAATTTGTGGAAAACTGACTTGGAATACATAGTCGTGTGTATAACAATTGCACGCGATTGAAGTACCCCTTAGATGATTATCGTTAATGCTAGAATGATTCTAGGTTATAACTCCAATTAATTTTAGGACTTTTATTGTTACGGTTGATTGGGAAGATAAACCAAACTTTCACTTGTAGAACATGGGATAGATCCATATGGACAATAAACATGATACCCAGATACCATGACTTTTAAAAGATTTAGAAACAGTTCAGAAGTAAAATGAGATAGCTTTAGTTGAATCGAATTGGAAAGGAAGTTTTCCTATTTTCAACAATTTAAGAACTCACCGAGTTTGTATACCCTTAGGTAAAGTGGAGAAATAGCTATATCATAGAAGGAAACACCATCCAAATTTGAGTTATCCCACTTGGTATCTAGGAGTTCAGGTGATTAGGCATACCACTGGAAGTGTTTGGGCGGTAGATTATGCATTGAGGATTTTATGGAGCTACAGTTAGTGGGAGGATACTTATGCTCAAAGTTATTAAACATGATATAAGACGACATCATTTGAGTTAGTAGCAAGGATTGTGGATGGTTATCAATGCACATGTAATTGAATTGATACTTTTATGTCAGTGGTGAAGGTTGGTAAGGGTAATTGGGATTCAATTCATAGAGGGGCAAGGACTACATGAGATAAGCAAGAAGCAATGACTGATATGAGACAAAGGGGTCTGAGGAGCTGAGTCATATATAGTCCATGAAGCTGAGTCCACAACTGGAAATAAACAAGTAGAAAATCGCCAAGGCAAGATAGAGCACAGCTAAATTATAGAGGAGCCATCATTATGTACTTATGGAAGTGTCTATGCAATGCAGTTACCAAGATCAAGCTGTAAAGGATAGGTGAGTCCCTTATTCACAATGCACTTACCCATATTTTTTGGCATAGGATAAATTGAATTTAAAATGAAATAATTAAACTTGTTAGAGTTCAGTAGGGAGGCGATCTAGTTGAGAGTTCATGGGGTCCCGAGGAGAGAATCTAAGCTACCCATCCAAAACACTTTTCTAGTACATTTCCATTTTAGTTAGAGAAGTATAGATTACTGTATATTTAGGTTTTAGCTTAGGTAGAGACCATTGGATGGTAGGAATGGTTGCAATGTGTCAGTAGGACATGTTGTGGATGATGGATGCTAATGGATTCATTTGCATGTATTGTTTGGATTGTATTCTTTTACACATCTAGGACAGTATATCCTTTAAGCAGTACACACGCAATCCCATTATCTCTTATTTATTGTCTAGCTTGTTACATATGATACATATTGATGTTTGATTATTGTTGTGCTAGTGGATGTTATGCATGTGGATGTCGCATATGGATTGTATGGTTGTGCATACACATAGAGTTGCCAATTTATTTATTTAGGATGTTGCATACATCTAGATGCATATCATGAACATTTGCATGACAGAAGGTCGACTGGATCAGCAGACCGCCTACTCTTTTATATTAGTATAAGTTCAGGTGCATTTCACGTTGCATATATATGTACATATTACATTAGAAAATTAATAAGGACAGTGATTGCTCATAGATGATAGATGAGTAGATGGTTATAGGTATTGATTATTGTATGCATATGTTACATTTTTCCATCCTTAGAGATTTTGGAGACGAAATCCTTTTAAGGGGGAAGAATGTAACACCCTGGAAATTTACATAGAGTTTAACAAGAATTTAATAGAAATTTAATAAGAAAGTAAATTTAATAAAATCAAGAACTAAAAAGAAATTTTCACGGCTGTCCTAATTTGGCTACGAAACTTGCACCGTTGTGTTCGTAGCGATTTTCTGGACGATTTTCATATATAACACTTCGAAATTGGAGCCCATATGGAATAGTTATGGTTATCAAAAGATTAGGAATAAAATAAACAATATCCATAAGTAAACCCTAGGGAGGTAATGGTCGACCGGTGTAGGTCGACCAGGGTCATCTTGGGTCAACCCTAGGGATGTCATGGTCGACCGGTGTAGGTCGACCATGGGTCATCTCAGGTCAACCCTAGGAAGTGAAAATGTAGAAAACTGGAGCGTTGTTTGATGAGAAAACTGGAGCATTGGTGACAACTCCGATCATTCCTTCTGGGCTAAATTTTGATGAACGAACCCGATGGCTGAAAATTATCCCTAAGCTAAATCTAACACTCTAAACTACTTTGCAAACCCTATAAATACAAGTCAAATCAAACCCTAATTCTCGCATAAATCTGTATGGTAACCTATTAAAATTTTCCCTCTTCTCCAAACTTTAAAAATTCTTAAAAATAAAAATAAAAGCAACCTAGAAGAATACAAACAATTAGAGATAGATGGATCAAGTGGAGCAAGCATTTGGAGGTGCGATTCTCAGGCAAAGAAAATAGGAAGAGCTTAAGCTTGAAGTGACTGGGAATAATTTTGATAAGATGATTATTGTAGTTAGATTTAATCTATTTTAATAGGTTTAGGGTGTAATAAATTCATATTGAATATGTAAAGACCCTAAATTGAAATCTATAGTCCTAGCAAATAAATTACAGTAAATTGTTAACTAGATTTTCATATGTAAACGCCAATTTTACACTTGAATTTGAAGATCCAAAATAGTAGTCCTAAATTAAATTGTAAATTGATGAATAAACTGGTCACCTAACAATTAGGATTAACCAAATATTGTTAACGACCTGAAACAATCGATGTTAAAAATTGCAAAAAAAAACCTAATTTTACTACGCGAACGGTCGACCAGGGGTCGACCGGTATCGGTCGACCGTATGGGAATAGCGGTTGACCGTTCATAACAAAAATTGCACATGTTGAACCTCATCCTAAGGCCCAAGTAAAGAATAAAAATTATATAATTTCATAAAAAATTATATAATTTCATAAAAAAATTATATAAATGGAAAATTGATTATTCGAGCCTATTTTGGGCTAAGTACACATGCTAAAGATTGTAGGGAAGTTGATTCCCTATCAAAGGAAAATAGTTTATTGTAGTTTGGGTAACGGTTAGATACCCAAATAAGAACTAAGAGTTGACTAGGGTGATGTATTTCGCAGACACTCAAGGGGTGTTCTGCAGTGGACGCGCAACACTAATGGAGACACCAAGTGAGTGAGCACGGTGCTAAAAGGGGATTCTAAAGGACTGTCAAGCCCCGCGCAGCATCATAAGAGGCTATAGAGTATAAAGGAGACGGTGACTAACGGGAGTCCTTATACGCATTATTCTAGCGCGACGTGGTATAAGCAGACATCGGCGTAGTACGATAAGTGGCATATTGCCTCTACGATCGAGAGGTGAACAGTGGATGCATATGATGAGTCACACAGCGAGTTTTCATTTTGGGGTTCTCCCTCTTCAGGCATAGTGATGGTTACATGTATTCATGAGAGAGCAATTCCCACAGTAGTATTAGCAAAAAAGTGGTTTCCACGGTAGCCTACGGGCGATGATTTCGTATTGGGTAGCTCTAGGAGGGTTATCCGATCATTAGAGTGAGGTTCGATCCTTGTAGTAGTCTACACAAGTAATAATGTAGATATGTATTAAACAAGAACCCTTTGGTAATGGACCTTAGATATTCACAGACACTAGTAGTACACCCTATGTCATTTAGAATAGTTTTGAAGCTAACTGCACATGATCATCATATATTAAACTTGTACTCATTCACCAGACTTTTGTCTGACCCACTCCCTCCATTTCATTTTCCCCCACCATAGAATGACAGGTTAGCTTTTAATTGGACACAATATGTGGAGAAAGGAGCTTCGCGTGGGAGTTCACATATTATTCATTATTCCTTTTATAGTCACTTATTGTATTAAATGACTACAAAGCTTATATTGTACTTTGAAATAATGTATATGGGAAATAAAGTATTTGGAGACTGCTTTTTCGAAATGTCTATTTTTCAGTACTTCTATTTTAATTCCTTCCGTTGTAAAATCCGAAAATGTAGAATGTCATAGAACTTACCCTCATAGTTATGCTCTATAATGCTTTAAAATCCCAATAGCTCATATTTCTTGGTACAACATAAGGCCGAAAGCCTCATTGAGCTTTAGATCGGTATGTCGGAAAGTGCATGTTGTTACATTTTTTGTAGACACGTTTCTTTCCCCCAATTCCAAAATGTCTTCATTTTTCCAATCTCATCTTTAGATCTAAATTTTGTGGACTAATCAAGGTTATCACTTATAATTACAAAATACAGCGATTTACAAATCAACTAAAACTAGGCCTTATGATATATCATTTCATAGGACTCGATAACAAGAACACAGTGGTGGTCCTTATTTGTTGTAATCCAGTTGCATTTGATCTAAATTTACACTTAAAATTATGTAATAGATGAAGAAGCCAGGGTCATCCATTGTAGTTCAACGATTAGATTATGACGATGGAGGCATCAGAGGAAATTGTTGCATAGAGGACGAGAAGTGGAGTAGATCTATGGTGGTTGATTGGCCATATGGTGGTCAAGGTGGCCCTCCAAAAACCATGATTTGAGGTGGTGGTAGTTGCTCAGTGCAACGACGAAAGTGGTGCAGTCGGCCAAGTGGAGAATGGCAAGGGGATTCCATTAGAGATGGTGGGGGTCTATCGGTATTATAGTCAGGGCTAGTGAAGCGGACAAAAATTGGGCTGTAAGGTTGACCAGGTCGGGTTGGGTTGGGGGAGAAGAAGGTAATTATCTATTTAGGCCCCTATCAATTAAAAAATGGGGCATTTCCACAGAAGGACAAACTTTGCAGTCCAATTAGTTTCTAGGACACACATTCAAAAAAATTACTTTCAAGGCCAAAGTCAGTAGAATAATTACTTTTAAGGACAAAGTCAGCAGTCCAATTACTTTCAAGGACATAATTTCATAGGTTTTTAGGCCCTAGAAACTAATTATTTTACGTTTTGTCCTTGAAAATAATTATTTCAGTTGGGTTTTCTATAAACTAATTCCACTTCCTAAAGAGGCCCTTGTGGCTAATTTCCACTTAAAAAATTGTGTATTAAACCCTACATCTTCTAATTGCTATAACTTTTGCATACGACATCCGCACGGTTTGTTCCATTGAATTCGTGCGAGATTCTGGACATTTAGGCTATGCTTTGTTGATTTTGACACTGTTAATAAAAGTTCCTTAGTGTGATTTAATGGTCATAAGTATTTTTATTTTAAAATATTAAATAGATATTCACTGATATATATATATATATATGCGCTCATCCATTAAGATTCGTTAAACTTCTTTTATGATCATTTGAATGTTGCCATGTTATGGATGTAATATATGTCAAGATCTTATGGTTTATATACTTAGTTGTTGTATTGGTGGATGGTGAATATTTTTTTGTGTTTAGTTACAAATTTGGAGCAAATAATTTATTTATTTGAAAATAAGTGTAAAACGTGTATTTAAGAAATAATGAGATATTTATAAATTCTAGCATAATATTTACGAATAATCATAATTGATAATTTGTACCAAAACTGAAGCATGGATTTTAGTAAGGTTATTATTCATGAATTTCAAGGGAAATATATAAATAATAATGAAATATCAATTTTGAAATGAATTTGGGAAAGTGATTATTATTAATAAAATTTAGTGGAATTTAATAAATAGTTATATGAGTTTTGGTAAATTATTATTATTTTTGAGTTTTATAGCAATAAATTGACATTTTGAGATAAATAGAAATAGCGAGCTTTCTAGAAATTTGAATGAGTATTATTACTACTTTTAGGTAAATAATAATATCACTTCTTTTACACATGTTATTGGTAAATAATATTATTATTGTTTAAAGTACTGACAGGTATTTGGGAAATTAATAAAGAGATATTTTAAGAAATATTTTTGAGTTAAATTATGATTATTTTGTGTTAGATAATAGTGTTTGAGTATTTTAAAAGTGAGATATTGTATATTTCTAAAATGGCTAATTTCGAATTATTATTATTGTTTTGGGTTAAAAAGAATAAAGTAGTTTAAAAAGTGTTTTTATGGAAAAGTAACTATTTTTCGAACATTAATAATATGGTTTGAAAGACCGTTTTGTAATAATTACTATTATTTTGAGAAAATAGTAATACAACATTTTTAAGGTATTTAAAGTGAATTAATATTATTATTGGGGGAAAATAACTATAAAGTGAATTTTTGATATGTGAAGTAAAATATTATTGTTTTAGAATCAGTAAATAATTAAATAATTTATATTATTCGAAAAAATTGGTGATGTTTGATTAAATAATAATGTAATGATTATACTACATTTGGAATGAAGTATTATCATCTATTATTGTTCGTTTATTATGTAAGTAAGTGTTTACCATTATGATACATGCTATTTAGGTGAGTATTTACTATTTAAGGAGGTACCCTTTTGTATTTACCATGTGGGGATGTGTAACTCCCCATAAATTAATATATAATTAATTAAGAAATTAATTATGAGAATAATGGTTGAATCAGTTATGGAATTAAATAATAATACGATAGGCTAATTATTTAGATGTATATGTACTTATTAATGTTGTTCCTTAATGAAACTAATAAAAATGAATTAAATGAGGAAGAGAAATGGTGGGCTAGTTTCCCATGCAGAGGATACTACATTCCCTTTTAAATTATTTCATCACTCTCATCCCTTTTCATTCTACACAAAAATTAAAAGCTTTGAAGCATTTAGGTGGTGGCCTAAGCAAGACAAAAAGGAAAAAAAGAAGTCTAAAGCTAAGGGAACTAAAAGCATTATCAACTAAGAATCAAGGTGAGGAATATATTCTCTAATCATGTTTTCCTTTATAATTTCCCATGGTCCCATTTAATTATGATTATTTCTTATGCTTCTTATGATTTAAACGACCCAAAAAAATTAATATGATGTTATGAACACATTATTATAGATGATTGTTAATTTATAGAATTTTCCCGTAAGTAAATAAATAGATACAAATTATCTAGGAATCGTTTATTATAGAAAATGACTAAAAATAGGGAGTTCGAGAAATTTTATGAAAGAAAATGCATGTACATAATTTCTAAGATTTTCTGCAAATATCTTAAGTGAATTTCGAATAAAAATTCAATTAGCCTAAAGGAGATTTATGAGTGCCGAAGGCAAATACATGGGGCTCGGAGGTAATTTAAATGAGTAAAGTATTTAATAATTGTTTAATAGTCCAAATCGACAAAATACTGAACACATTAGGAAAGTACTAATAACTGTAGAAGGATGAAATCAGAATGAATGAGAAGTCGATAGGTGTAAAGGTAGTGCCAGACGTGTAGTAGATAGGCTTTTAACTTATACCAAGAAGCAGTACTAAAGATAGTGGAACCGAAGTGAAAGTAAATGAACTAGAGCATTAAGTATAAAGAATTAAATGAAAAGCTAAGAAATGCTAAGTATGAATCTACATTTATTAACCCAAGTAATTGGTCGAAGGCCGAAGGAGAAGAAGGCTATAGGGGAATTATATGCAAAGGAGGTGTTTTCCAAAACCTAGAATTAAGATTCCATTTATTAACAAAACTAAACTAAGTCATACGTTCCTAGACGAGACCAAACATATGATTGTCGAGAGCAGATTAGCTCTCGATAAAATGTTGAAAGCAGAACTAATTGACTTCTCGAGGAATAAATTTATGTTAAGGTTAAAGACAGCCGAAATTAATACTTGGAACATTGATGAAAACGTGGTACGTAGCAGAGTGAGTCGAGGGTAGTTGGACTTAAAGTAGCTTAATGAATAGCTAAAGGAAAGCCTAATGTATGACTAGTTAAGTAGGTAACTAGAGATTCGATAGATGGCGTAAGGCCTGTTGTGGCACTCAAGAACCGAAAGCATTGGAGTAAGGGTTAGTGGCATCTATAACACCTCAAAAATTTGAGAAATATTTTAATTAAATAACAATAATGTGATAATATGAAAATAAATGGAATTAATGAATTGAATAAATTAATAAAATATAAAAAGGAGCAATTCGGTCATTTTTAAGACTTTGGAATTTGACGATGAAACCAATGTCATTACGACCGTCTTGTTATTCTAATTCGCATAGTATATTGGTTTGTGTCATTTGGAGCTCGTATGAAAAAGATAGGGTCGAAAATGTCATCAAATCGAACGGACGCTACATGATTTGAATATGGTTTGTTTACCTCCTTTGACTCGAAACTAAATCACGTAAAGTAATTTCAGAAGCTAACCCATTGCCATTCTTTCTTCTTCCTCCATTCTCCAATAAAACTACTTTCACTAAGACCAACATAACTCACTCAGTTCTTAACCAAAACGAATGAAATCAAAAGCCATTCAAATCTAACAGATGGGGCTATGACCCAATAATGATTTGGAGGTGAGATTATGAAGGAAGGAGGTGCATCAAACCTAGAAAGCTGAGCTTTGGACTAGAATATGCGATATGGTGAGTGGTCTATGCTTTCCTCCCCCTACAATGCAATCTTAACCCTATAGGATGAATTGTAGACCATATTAGGGTAGATAATCATATATATACACTTTAATTACGAAATTAACTGGGTTTAGGAGGTATTAGGTTGACATAAATGATTAGAAACTATGTTTATATAAATTCTGGAAATTTGAAAGTTTTACACTAAAATCCATGAAATACATAAATTAATTTAAGAACTTAAAGCTAGGGTCTAGGTATGTTCCCTGATGATTTGAGATGAAGCCGTGGTGGTTGGAAGTGAGAACGATGATGGAAAAGCATAAAAACCCGAACAAAAACTAAAATCGAAACGTACACCGGTAGATGATGACCATAGGCCGGTGCACTGGTGCACGTATGAATTTGGTAGATAGAACCTCAGCATAATGGCCCAATACAAATAGATAATGTATCATTTGATTCATGTTTTCTCTTATGTTATGGAAGGTGAACTAAGACATGAAAAGAGGGATGATGGGGTTATGAAATTAATGGATATATGGATAGTTTGGTTGTTGTGTAAAGAGAACATAAATATATGTATGTACGCATTGTGGTAGATATTGCGATGCAATGGTGAACGTAGATGGGAACGAGTTTGGGATGCACAACAGACGCCCTATAATGTGTATGCGATGAAAATATCATACCATGACACTAGTAGGTGGTCCAGGCACGACAATTTGCTCCCTTGTACTGCTTTGATGAGCCAGGTGGAGGAGGTGGATGTTAAGCGACTCTATAGCCTACGAGCGGACCAAGGCGTTAGTCCAATTAGGTGGAGTGAGGACAAAAGGCAACCCTGTAGGCTACGAGCAGTCCAGGGAAGTGGGTCCTATATGTGATTTTATAGCGGTGGACAAATAAGCGACTTTACAGGGCATGAGGTCAGACCAGAGCGTGAGTCTATATAAATGTGATATAGTATGACTATTTGTGTATAACAGTTAGGTATGGCATGGTGACAGAATGCATAGTGACTGGACGATAAACTCATATCATTTTATAGCATTATTTTTGCAGTATATGTAGAGTAGAGTTTAGCTCAATCACCAGACTTATGTCTGACCTATACCTACTTTCATTTTTATGCATATATCCAAGTTGATGGAGTTCATAGAGGACACAGTATCAGAGGTGGAGATATACTGATGTATTTTTTATATGGTGTAGATCGGTATTCTACCTGGATTTGATTATATATTTATGGGTTTGGCTTGTACCTGTACTTATTCAGACGTGTGCATTTGATATTTTATACATGTTATGGTGATGTGACCATCATATTGATTATGCACTTTATTTTATTCATTCCCTTATGAGACTTTAAAAAGAGACAGTGTTAGTTAGAAGTACATTTAATATCTGATATCTTCCTATGACTATATTTTTTTTTTGTCTTACCCCAATGACTCATCCTTTCAGTTTCTAGGTGTTGGCATCGGTTAGGGCATCGGATCTGAGGGCCAAAAAGGCGGGTTACATTTGGTATTAGAGCATAGATTAGGAACTAGGGCAGGACGTAGGAACATAATAAGAGAGCGTACTTGTATTTTCTATTAGATATATGTATATATATTATATAGGAATTCGAAGTACATATGAACACACCCATTTACTCTTCCATTTTTTGCCATCTATTGGAAAGTTGCTAATAAATTTCATTTTACAGATAGCTTAAATGAATAATTCAGTCAAAACGGGAACAAAGACTAATTCAATTAATGCCCATGGGATGGAAACTAGGGCAAGGACCGGCATCTTGTATAGATATACTCGAAAATCGCGAAGTTAATATTCCAATATGGTTCAGCGGTAACCTTTAGGCTACAAGCCAAGTTAGTACCATCCCCACCGAACCCACAGCTACCATTATTAGTGCTAATTAAGGTGTGGTTCCAACCCCAGTACCACCAGTTGTTGACTTTCCTATGTTTTGTAAGGATTTCTCCAACCTTGGCGGTAAGCCTTTTCTTGGGATGGAACCGTATTCAGTGACTCGAGCTTGGCTTAATAATTGTGAAAAGATTTTCAATCTATTAGGACTTGGTGATGGGATGAAGAGGTTGTTATCTACTTGGCATTTGAAAGGTGAAGCGGCTTGTTGGTGCGAAGTAGTAACGACTAAGGTGGATGAGAATGCTATTTTATGAAGGATGTTTAAATCTAGATTTGAGGCACTATTTATTCTAGTGATGAGAAAAATTTATTGTTGGAAAAGTTTACTCATTTGAAGTAGGGAGAATTGATAGTTAGTAAGTATGTCGGTCAGTTTAATGAGTTGGCCCGATTTGGATTCGAATTTGTGAACACTCCAGCAAAGAATACGTTAAAGTTTGAAAAGGGATTGAATTCACTTATGAGGGAGTTTGCATTGAACCAGATATCGTTTGGAGCTATGTTTGAAGAATTGGTAGAGGCAACATTACTGAAATCTTTAAATAGAACTTTGGCTAAGGATCAGTCTAAGGAAGGAGAAGGACAACAATAAGGTAAGTGTTATCTAGGTTTTTAACCCAGCAGAATCCGAAGGAAGTTGAAACAGCTTCATCGAGTCAGAACAGCTCAAGAACCAACCAAAAAGACTAGAAGAACTAACCGAGAAGGATCGGGGAAAAGTAAAGCGAAAACAAACTGAGGTGATGGATCACTAGTGACCCATCATCTATGGATCACAAGCGATCCATAGTGTTCGCTAGTAGATCCATGATTCCTCTTACATTATGGTCTAAGGGGTATTCTAAGGACAATGGTCAAGTTTGATGGAATTCTAAGCTAGTTAAATGGAGAAGCAAAAATTCGTCTGATCCAATTAGCAGTCTAATGCAACCAGTGTGTGGATTGTCAGCAAAACAAGGCATTGTGCTACAAACTACATGAAGAACACCAACACGAGATAACAAATGTGTTTTAAAAGACAAAGTTAAGAAATCTACTAAGTACATGGATCGCTAGCGATCCATGCCATTTTGCCAAATCTACTTAAACTTCAAAGGAGAAGGTGATGGGAAGCATCCTAAGCAATTGGATTGCCAGCAAGCCAGAAGCTATGGATCGCTAGCGATCCATCAAATTAGTATAGTTCGCTATGAAACTTACAGTACTCCTTCGTACTATCATTTGCAAGCATCTGGCGAAAAGGCATAGCCCAATAACTCTCCAACCCCTATAAATATGATCCTACCTGCAACATAAATGAGATCTTCTGGACTGGCTGCTGGAACTCTGTAGAGATTATTCTTCACTCCTTTCCTCCCACACAATAGTCATATAGGGGTTCACTGTGATTCTCCAGTGAGCTCTTGTACTGGTGACTTGATCTAACTTAGAAGATTCAATCATATTGTAATCTGATTCAACTTGTAATAGAAGTCGGTTAATAGAAAGTTATAAAGTGAACGTAGGCTTCATTAACAGCCGAACCACTATAATAATCTTCTTGTCTTTTTAATATTTCTGCTCCTTTTACATTTATTCTCTATATTATTGCTCTGTAAGAATAGTGCCGGTGCTTTCACACTCAATCTAGGGTGTTGATCCATTTTTTGGGTTAACATTTTCGTGCTTTCACTGAGAAAGTTAACTCAGACTTAGATCTAGCTATCTACTTTGGATCAGATAGGTTTAGAAGTTAGATCCTTAATCTTTGTTCAAAAGATCTACTGCTAAAAATCAATGGATCCGCGAAAAAAGAACTGCTATTGGAAGATCCATAGGGGCAGTAATAGCTGAAGAAGAGATGAATCATCAACAAATTGAAGTAAATAGCCCCTATGGATCTTCCAGTAGCCAGAAAGCCATAGAGGCAGCCAGAACTGCTACTGGAAGATCCATAGGGGCAGCCAGAAAGCCATAGGGGAAGTGGCTCCGAGAAAAAAAGAACTGCTACTGGAAGATCCATAGGGGGAACTAAAAAGCTCTTATGGATAAGCTTAACGCCCTCTTGACCTTACAATCGCTTCCTGTTCCAAGAACTATGGCAGAACCAGCGGCTGCCGTAGAACAAGAAAATTCTTCTGTTGCTGGTCTAAACAGAGGAAATGGGAAGCAGCCCAAAGAGGAGTGATAGCTGGAACAGTAGGAGTCAACGTAGAAGGAAACACAATGTAACACCCCAGATTTTTAGTAACCTTATTTAGAATATTTAATTAGCTAAATTAAATTAAATAATGTGTTGATAGGGGATTGAGATTTGATTTTATTAAAGGAGTAGCCGTGCCATTTAACAATGAATTAAAATAAGAGTTAAAATGAATTAGAGGAGGGGTAGAATAGGAAAGAGGCCATTCTTATATCCTACAAACCTTGGCCATGTAAAATTTTACATGTTCATTTCACTTTAAAAAATTTATAACTCAAGGCCGGCCACCATTAACAAGGAAAAGGAGAAAAAGAAGAAGATAAGTAAGGAAGAAGCTTAAGCAAATCAAATCTATTCCTATCTCAATCTCTATAATCATAAAGGAAAAGGTGAATAATGTTTACATCTCATTTTTCGATTGTGCTTTCGGTTTTAAGATGAATTTCGAATATTTTTCAATGATTTGCCATATTTTTGAATGATGGAATGTTTATATATACTTGTTGATGAATTATGGTTTTTTCATATTGAATTTATGATATTTTTTAAGGTAAAAATTCTATTAAATGACATTTTTTGCCTTACGAATTTTTATGAAGATCAGAAATAATATTTTGGAGATGGGTTTAAATTTTCAGAATTTTTGGAATTAATGTGGATTTCATATGAATTTTCTAGTAAAACAATGATAATTTGGGTTATAAATTATTTACGGGTAAATAATATATGGTTTGGGTCTGAAATTTTTATATGTTAGAAAACATATTAAAAGAGATTTACTGGAATTTTTCCAGATTTTTCCTAAGAGTTTTGATAGGTATATAAAATTATTTAAGGTATGAGACTTAAATGTTTTATATGTTTTAAAATGGAGAAGGAGCTTTTTGTAAATAATTTGAGTTTGATAATTCTGGAAAATGGCAGCACTTTTGAAAAAGTAATATGGCAACCAATCAGATTTAGACAAACAAGGCAGGTTAGGTACAAAAGAAATAGTTTAAAAGTACAAATAAATAGGTTTTTCACTGTTTCGTCTCTGTCAGCACCAGGTTCCGCCTCCATACTATCATCTCCGACACAGTTGAAACCAATGCATATGGTATCAGGCAATTGGTACGTAATGAATTGGATGTAGGCAAAAGGTACAGGGTCGAAACCATAGGGTTCCGAAAGGATTGAAGCTTTGCTTTGGTTTTAAATAAAATGCGCCTGCTTGCTTTTGAATAAGATGCTTTCGACTTGGTTGGGTTTCGACTAGGTCAAATGGATTAAAAGGAAATGGTTTCGAAGGGGTTGTTTTTGTTTTAATAAAATCTGCCCATCTCTCTAGTAGGTTTCGAAGGGGTTGTTTTTGTTTTAATAAAATTTGCCCATCTCTCCAATAGGTTTCGAAGGGGCCGCCATTTACCTTTCGATCCAGTAGGTTTCGAAGGGGTTGTTTTTGTTTTAATAAAATCTGCCCATCTCTCCCCAGCTTTCGAAGGGATGGTTTCGACACCATCACTTTATTACTTAGGAAATGGTTTCGAAGCAGTTGCTTTCGACTCAAATGTTTTAAGACCCTTTTTCTAAAAGTAAAGTAAAACCCAAATTGGTTTCGAAAGAGATGATTTGAATGATTTCAAAAGGAAGTGCTTTCGACTTTAATGTGGTTATGTCCTTTTGCTCTACCTAAAGGCATAATCTAATGGTTTCGACCGAGACGTTTTCAAATGGTTTTGAAGGAGTTAACTTTGAATGGTTTCGAAAGGTATCCACATGTTTTAAATTGAACCCAAATGCTTTCGAAAGGTTTAAGTTTAATGCTTTCGAAAGGATTTAAAAGAGGTTTCGAAGGGGTGGTTCCCAGAAGTTTCGAAGGATTCGAAAGGTGTTGTTTTCTGATGGTTTCGAAAGGTTTCAAAAGGAAAGGTTTTCCAAGGGTTTCGAAAAGTAATGTTTAAAGGTTTTTAAAAGAAAGATGTCAAAGGTTTTTAAAGCTTTCGAAAGGGTCACTTTCAATGGTTTTGAAGGGGTTACCTTCAAGGGTTTCGAAAGGGTGTTTAAAGGGTTTAAACAAAGGTTTCAAATGTATTGAATAGGCAGTATAGCCTAAGTATTTCCAAGTTAAAAAGGGTTTTGACTTGTTTTGGAAGGATAGTTAATCCTCATTAAAATTCATCAACATTATTTTGAGTAAAGTATATATCATGGCAAAATGGCTTAGAGTAAAGCTAAAGATATATTTTTCTTGTGTATATTTATAAGTTGAAGGACTAAATCATTTTGAAAAGGTTTTCAAGGAAAATTTAAAGGGTAGTTAACCCTAAGAAAGGATTTCGGACAGTTAGTCCATTTTGATTCGGACAGTTAGTCCAGTTAGCGGTAGTTAGCCCAATTTTATAGACAGTTAGTCCAGTTTAGCATAACGAACCTTGCTATTGTTTTTCAGACAGATAGTCCTTTTGTTAGCATAATGGACCTTGCTATTATGTTGTGGGCAGATAGCTCATATATTACCTGTTTTACGGACAGATAGTCCATTTATTAACATAAAGGATATTGCTAATTTGATATAATCAGTTTGATTAACTAGTTTGGTTGCAGGAAAGGATTTGCAAAATATATATGTTTTAAAAAGGATATTAGTGAGGGGAAACCCGTTCCGCTAAGCGGCATGGTCTCATTTAATATCAGTAAACCGAGATGTAATAGAATTATTCATACCAGGTTTTATGTCTGACTCGAAGTTTTTACTTCCCCTTAAACTCTCGGGTACTCAAAAATGATTTGAGTAGGCTGAGGGTTGAGGTTTTCAGGTTTTAGTCTTTTGGCGAATAAAGCTTCCAAAGACGAGCAAGTGGCTGATGGATAGCTAATTGGGAATACATATTGTTCTGTGTATTTTTCTGCTGTGTATATTAAGTCAGGTATGATAATATTTCTCTGATCAACCAAGGGGGCATCGTCATATGTCGCTCTTGGCGTATTTTGTAATGATATATTTAATTTTTGCCTGGGAAATGCTAAGGGATTATGTAACATGGATATGAATTATTGTTTTGAAATGTAATCGGCAAAATGTTGTTTTTTGAAATCTGTGATTTTGTTCATTTTCATGTGCTTCTGATATTATGGATACCATTATCGTTATCGTATTTTATCACCAGAAGTTAATACTATGGATGACTGCAGCATTTGTAGCGCTTAGGTTTTGGCCTCTAGATACGGGATGTTACAACATGGTATCAAAGCATAGGTTTATGAAAAAAATTAACAAAAAATGCTTTTTAAAACATAATCCTAAAGAATTATAGTAAGAATGGGGTATGGGATAACGTTATAGTAACGTACTTGTATATGTTATATATAAGTATATGTTTTATCTCTAGTCTCCTATCCTTGCCAGGCCTAATGTGAGAAGAGGTCAAGGTTAGGCACAAGTAGAGAATGTGGGTGCTGGAGTCCCGCAAGTTGAAATGGAAGCTATGTATCAGTTCTTCGTGAATATGGTGCAGGTAGGTGTTGCTGCTGGAGTAGAGAAGGAGGAATTTCGGGAGCTCCAGTTGTCAACGACTATGGTAGGTTGAGTGGGGACTACATTAAGCTTAGAGGGAATTCGTTTGTTGGGATGGAGGATGCCATTGAGGTAGAGACCTGGTTGTTGCACTACGAAAGGGTTTTTGCAGACTTAGGGCTCAATGATGAGCAGAAGAGGAGGTTGGCATCTAAACAGCTTCGGGGAGCTGCTTTGTTCTGGTGGAATAGTGTGACTATGGCAGTGGATGAGGAGGCAATGACCTGGGAAGATTTCAAGGGAAGGTTCCAGGAGAGTTTTATGTCTGCAATGGCACAGTCTGCTCTAATCAGGAAGTTCGCTAAGTTAGAGAAGGGGGAGATGTCAGTTCTGGAGTATGCTAGGAAGTTCAAGGAGTTGGCCCGATATGGGTATTCTTCAGTGGATACAGTCATGAAGAGGAATGAGAAGTTTATCAGGGGTTGAAGCCTGAGTTAGCCAGGGCTACATTACCTCATATTAGAGATACTTCTGACTTTGTTCTGGAGATGGCCTTGAGGTATGAGGATTTGCTTGATTCTCTAGAGAAGAGTAAGGCTAAAGAAGTCCCGGTAGGGTAGGGTTAGAAGAGGAAGTTCTTTCCGAAGAAAGGTGCTCAGAATGGTGGAGCAGCTAAGAAGGGGAAGTCTGAGATTGTCTGTTTCAAATGCGACAAGAAGGGGCACTTCGCCGATGAGTGTCTTGCTGGGAAGGCAAAGGAAGTGGCTGGGAGGAAGAATGTCAGGTGCTACAACTGTAACCAGATAGGCCACTATAAGAGCCAGTGCAAGGATCCCGCTAAGGATGGAAAGGGCAAGGTGTATGCATTGGAGCCTGCTGCTTCTAAGCCAATAGCTCGGGAAAAGGAAAGGCAGTCTCTAGACGTATGTTTTAGATTCATGGTATGTCTATTAGATTTTATTTGATACTGGTGCATCGCATTCTTTTATATCTAGATGTTTGATATATATGCTTAACCTACAACCCACATATTTAGTTACTTCCTTACGGGCTACGAATCCAATAGGAGGGTATGCAACTCTAGGGTTGAGGTGTGACCAGTTAGAGTTTGACCTGTTAGGTCATACTTTTATTTGCAGTTTGTATGTGTTTAATTTTGTGGGGTTCAGAATCATTCTTGATATGGATTGGTTAAATGAGTATGATGCTAGGATATTTTGCCCGGATAGCAAAATATCGCTCAGTCACCCAGATTGCAGTGACAGGATTGTTTTCACCGTGGAAGGTTATAGCGGTGAGATGTATGCCTTGTTGGGTGCTATGGAGTCGGAAGATGAGTTAAGTCGATTTTTCATGGTTAGGGAATTTGCAGATGTGTTTGAGCCTATAGTTGGATTGCCACTGAAACGAGCCATTGAGTTTCAAATAGATTTGGTTACGGGAGCAGAAACAGTGAGTAGGCTGCCAAGCAAGATGACCCCTTCAGAGGTGAGGGAGTTGAGGATGCAATTGGTGGATTTAGAAGGCAAGAGTTTTATCAGGCCGAGTACTTCACCTTGGGGTGCAGCTGTAGTGTTTGCAAAGAAGCCGGATGGATCGTTGAGGCTTTGTATCGATTATTGTAAGTTGAATGAGAGGACGATAAAGAATCGACATCCATTGCCGAGGATTGACGATTTCTTCGACTAGTTGAGTGGAGCCAAGGTATTTTCGCAGTTGGATTTAGCGATAGGTTTCCATTAACTCAGGGTAGCAGAGGAAAGTATACCTTTGACGAAGTTTAGGACAAGGTATGGGTCATACGAATGGTTAGTCATGCCATTCGGACTGACTAATGCGCCAGCTTTCTTTGTGGATTTGACGAACCGGTTCTTCCGAGAGCACTTGGATAGGTTCGTATTGGTTGTTATAGATGATATCTTGATATACTCTAAGGATGAAAAGGAGCATGAATTTCATCTTAGAATGGTGCTTTAGACGCTGAGGCAGCATCAGCTGAAAACAAAGTTTTTGAAGTGTCAATTCTGGAAAAAAGAAGTAAAGTTTGTTGGTCATGTAGTCTCAGAGGAAGGGTTGTCAGTAGATCCGACTAAGACTGAGGCAGTAAATAGTTGGAAGAGACCCGAGACAATAACCGAGATAAAGAGTTTCCTTGGGTTGGCTAGTTATTTTCGAAGGTTCATTAAGGATTTTTCACGGATAGCGGCACCGATGACCAAGCTAACAAGAAAGGATGTGAAGTTTGTGTGGACGGATAAGTGTGAGGAAGCATTCCAGATTTTGAAACACTTATTGACACATGCACCTGTGTTGGTTGTTCCAGAAGGGAATAAGGAATTGGTGGTTTATACCGATGCATGCGGAACAGGACTAGGAGCTGTGCTGATGCAGAGGGGTAAAGTGATTGCCTACGCTTCTAGATGGCTTAAACTGCATGACGTCAGATATCTGACACATGATTAGAATTGGTTGCAGTTATTTTTGCTTTGAAGGTGTGGAGACATTACCTTTTGGGAGAAAGGTTTGAGTTATATACAGATCATAAGTCGCTAAAGTAATTGTTCCCTCAGAAGGAGTTGAACATGAGATAACAGAGGTGGTTAGAGTTTATTATCACTTATGATTTTCGGATTGAGTACACACTGGAGAAAGGCAACAAGGTTGCAGATGCACTTAGCAGGAAACATCAAAATGCAATTTTGGCGATGATTGCTGAGTGGAAGGATTTGGAAGCATTAGCAGATTGCAGAGTGCAGTGGAGATCCGGGGCTGGGTCTAGTGGAGATATAGTCGAATTATCTTATTTAGAAGTTCGGCCAGTGTTGATCGAAAAGATTGCTTCTAAACAGATGGAGGATCCAGTGTTAGCCGAACTGATCAGGAAGCTAAGAGAAGGAACTGAGAGCGATGACTTGAAAGATTTCAATCTTGACCGGAATGGGGGTTGAGAAAGAAAGGAAGATTATGTGTTCCGATTGTAGGAAACATAAGGAAAGAAGTCTTAGAGGAATGCCAATGTTCTAAGTTCACCATTCATCTAGGAGGTACTAAGATGTACTAGGATATGAGGAGTAGTTTCTTCTGGGAAGGCATGAAGCGAGATGTTGGTTTGTTTGTGTTGCAGTGTATGGTTTGCCAGCAGGCAAAGGCCGAACACTAGAAGCCAAGTGGGTTGCTTCAGCTATTAGATATTCCAGTATGAAAGTGGGATTCTATATTTATGGATTACGGGTTGCCAAGTTCGAACAGAGGAAATGATAGTATATGGGTCATAGTGGATAGGTTGACCATGAGTGCCCATTTCATTCTAGTTAAGTCAACCAGGATGGCACCTGTTTTGGCAAAGTTTTTTATGAAGAATGTGGTTAGACTGCATGGAATTCCTAGTAGCATAGTTAATGATAGAGATCCTTTGTTCACTAGCGAGTTCTGGAAGAGTCTATAGGAAGTTTTGGGAACCAAGCTCAAGATGAGTACTGCTTACCATCCGCAGACAGATGAGAAAACGGGAAGGGTTAACAAAATCTTAGAGGATTTGTTAAGAGCTTGTGTTCTAGATTTCGGGGGATCATGAGAAGACCATCTTCATTTAGTCAAGTTTTCGTATAACAACAATTATCAGACTAGTATTAGGATGGCATAGTTTCAAGCTTTCTATGGAAGGCCATGCAAATCTCCCGTATGTTGGCTAGAGACTGAGGATAGGTTGGTTCTTGGTCCAGATTTAGTCAGAGAAGCTGCTGAAAAGATTAAGGTTTCGGGCTAGAATGAAGGAGGCTCAATCTAGGCAGAAAAGTTATGCAGATAAGAGACGAAAGTCTAGAGTTCTCAGTTGGAGACCAAGTTTTCGTCAAAGTGACACCGATGAAGGGTGTGATTAGATTTGGAAAATCGGGGAAGTTATCATCGAGATTCGTTGGACCTTTTCCTATTAATGAGAGGATCGGGAAACTCACATATAGGGTTGAGTTATCGAGCAGTTTGGCAGGTTAACACGATGTTTTTCATGTTTCTCATCTCTGAAAGTGTGTTAGAGATCCGGAGACTACTATTGCACTGACTGTGCTAGATGATTTAGTGGTAAAACCGGACTTGACCATAGTAAGGAAGTCAGTTCGCATTGTTGCGAGAGATGAGAAGAGGCTTGGGACCAAGACGGTCAGATTAGTGAAAGTCTAGTGGAGTGACGATGACAGTGACTGTACTTAGGAGGTTGAGAGCAGGATTAGAGATACTTATCCTGACTTGTTTGATGGTATGTTTTACCTTCTTGTTTGATTGTTGTGTACCTTATCGTAATTTCGAGGATGAAATTCTTTAAGGAGGGGAGTCTGTAACACCCCAGATTTTTGGTAACATTATTTAGAATATTTAATTAGCTAAATTAAATAAAATAATGTGTTGACTAGGGGATTGAGATTTGATTTTATTAAAGGGGTAGCTGTGCCATTTAACAATGAATTAAAATAAGAGTTAAAATGAATTAGAGGAGGGGTAGAATAGAAAAGAGGCCATTACTATAACCTTCAAACCTTGGCCATGTAAAATTTTACACATTCATTTCACTTTTAAATTTTTATAACTCAAGGCCGGCCACCATTAACAAGGAAAAAGAGAAAAAGAAGAAGATGAGCTAGGAAGAAGCTTAAGCAAGTCAAATCTATTCCTATCTCAATCTCTTTAATCCCAAAGGCTAAGTTGAATAATGTTTATATCTCATTTTTTTATTGTGCTTTCGGTTTTAAGATGAATTCTGAATATTTTGCAATGATTTGCCTTGTTTTTGATTGATGGAATGTTTATATATACTTGCTGATGAATTATGGTTTTTCATATTGAATTTATGATATGTTTTAAGGTAAAAACCCTATTAAATGACATCCTTTTGAAATGGAGAAAGGGCTTTTTGTAAATATGTTTTAAAATGGAGAAAGGGCTTTTTGTAAATAATTGGAATTTGTTAATTCAGGAAAAATGGCAGCACTTTTGAAAATGTAATACGACAACCAATCAGATTTAGACAAACAAGGCAGGTTAGGTACGAAAGAAATAGTTTAAAAGTACAAATAAATAGGTTTTTCACTGTTTCATCTCTTTCGGCACCAGGTTCCGCCTCCATACTATCGCCTCTGACACAGTCGAAACCAATGCATATAGTATCGGGCAACTGGTACGTAATGAATTGGATGTGGGCGAAAGGCATTGGGTCGAAACCGTAGGGTTTCGAAAGGATTGAAGCTTTGCTTTGGTTTTAAAGAAAATGCGCCTACTTGCTTTTGACTAAGATGCTTACGACTTGGTTGGATTTCGACTAGGTCAAATGGTTTAAAAGGAAATGTTTCGATTGGGTTGCATCTTTGTTTTAAATGAATGCTTTCGACTAAGTCGAAACACCTAGCTACCGCCTTTTACCTTTCGATCCAGTAGGTTTCGAAGGGGTTGTTTTTGTTTTAATAAAATCCGCCTATCTCTCCAAAGCTTTCGAAGGGATGGTTTCGACACCATCACTTCATTACTTAGGAAATGGTTTCGAAGCAGTTGCTTTCGACTCAAATGTTTGAAGACCCTTTTTCTAAAAGTTAAGTAAAACCCAAATTGGTTTCGAAAAAGATGATTTGAATGATTTCAAAAGGAAGTGCTTTCGACTTTAATGTGGTTATGTCCTTTTGCTCTACTTGAAGGCATAATCTAATGGTTTCGACTGAGATGTTTTCAAAGGGTTTCGAAGGAGTTAACTTTGAATGGTTTCGAAAGGTATCCACATGTTTTAAATTGATCCCAAATGCTTTCGAAAGGTTTAAGTTTAATGCTTTCGAAAGGTTTTAAAAGAGGTTTCAAAGGGGTGGTTCTCCAGAAGTTTCGAAGGAGTCGAAAGGTGTTGTTTTCTGATGGTTTCGAAAGGTTTCAAAAGGAAAGGTTTTCCAAGGGTTTTGAAAGGCAATGTTTAAAGGTTTTTAAAAGAAAGATGTCAAAGGTTTTTAAAGCTTTCGAAAGGGTCACTTTCAATGGTTTTGAAGGGGTTACCTTCAAGGGTTTCGAAGGGTTTAAACAAAGGTTTCAAATGTATTGAATAGGCAATATAGCCTAAGTATTTCCAAGTTAAAAAGGGTTTTGACTTGTTTTGGAAGGATAGTTAATCCTCATTAAAATTCATCAACATTATTTTGAGTAAAGTATATATCATGGCAAAATGGCTTAGAGTAAAGCTAAAGATATATTTTCCTTGTGTATATTTATAAGTTGAAGGACTAAATCATTTTGAAAAGGTTTTCAAGGAAAATTTAAAGGGTAGTTAACTCTAAGAAAGGATTTCGGACAGTTAGTCCATTTTGATTCGGACAGTTAGTCCAGTTAGCGGCAGTTAGCCCAGTTTTATAGACAGTTAGTCCATTTTAGCATAACGGACCTTGCTATTTTTTCGGACAGATAGTCCTTTTGTTAGCATAACGGACCTTGCTATTATGTTGTGGGCAGATAGCTCACATATTACCTGTTTTACGGACAGATAGTCCATTTATTAACATAAAGGATATTGCTAATTTGATATAATCAGTTTGATTAACTAGTTTGGTTGCAGGAAAGGATTTGCAAAATATATATATGTTTTAAAAAGGATATTAGTGAGGGGAAACTCGTTCCGCTAAGCGGTGTGGTCTCACTTAATATCAGTAAACCGAGATGTAACAGAATTATTCATACCAGGCTTTATGTCTGACTCGAAGTTTTTGCTTCCCCTTAAACTCTCGGGTACTCAAAAATGATTTGAGTAGGCTGAGGGTTGAGGTTTTCAGGTTTTAGACTTTTGGCGAATAAAGCTTCTGAAGACGAGCAAGTGGCTGATGGATAGCTAATTGGGAATACATATTGTTCTGTGTATTTTTTCGTTGTGTATATTAAGTCAGATATGATAATATTTCTTTGACCAACCAAGGAGGCATTGTCATATGTCGCTCTTGGCGTATTTTGTAATGATATATTTATTCTTTGCCTGGGAAACGCTAAGGGATTAGGTAACATGGATATGAATTATTATTTTGAAATGTAATCAGCAAAATGTTGTTTTTTAAAATCTGTGATTTTGTTCATATTCATGTGCTTCTGATATTATGGATACCATTATCATTACCGTATTTTGTCACCGAAAATTAATACTATAGATGACTGCAGCATCTGTAGCGCTTAGCTTTTGGCCTTTAAATATGGGATGTTACACACAAGAACTCCACCGACAGCAACCAGCCATGAACTTGAACCAAGTAGCAAAGACCCTACAAGAGGATATAGCCATGGACCTCTCCGACTCAGAAGGTGAAGAGCAATTTAATGACGGCTAGTTGGAAGGAAATTCCAATGCATTCGATAACACCAGGAATGTCCAAACTACCCTAATCAGGACAACCGCAAGCCAACAGGATCCCAAGGGAGTGGTTCTTCCAAAGACAGGAGAGCCTAGGCTTCAGCCCACACATCAACACCGTTTGCAAAGCCAAACACTCGGTGTAGTGACTGACAGCCGACCTCGGATTACTGGACATCTGAGGCATATATCGCGGATATGGTTAACCGACTGATGGATGAGAATAAGAATAGAAGAGATGACGAGTGTGGATCCGCTCCAAGTCATACTCCCTTCACTGATGAGATTTTGAATGAGCCGTACCTAGAAAAGTTCACTATGCCAACTATTCCATCCTATGACAGAACCAAGGACCCGAAACCCCATCTGTACAAGTATAGCTGGTTCATGGATGGAGAAATATTTTCGGACGCTATTGATGTAGATGTTTCCTAATTTTTCTAGAAGGGAATGCTTCCATGTGGTTCACTGAGCTTCCACCAAGGTCCATCTCCACTTTTGATCAACTGGCAGCAAGATTCCTTGATCAATTCAGGCTTCACACAGCGCAGCCTAAGGATGTGATGTCCTTGTCCGGGCTATTCCAGAGACGAAATGAATCGCTGAAGTCATTCATGAACCGGTTCAATACCACTGTGACGGAAGTAAGCAATCCAAATGAGGATATGGTTTTTATGGCTTTTGTCTGCGCCATCCACCCCGAAACTGAGTTTGGAAAATGAATCAAAATGAAACAACCTACCACTAGGAAAGACTTCAATCGTAAGGCAAGTCAATACTTGAGATTATAAGAGTTGTAGGAGTTAGAAAGGAAATCTACTAGTTTGCAACCGATGAACGTCGGGCAGAGTGTCATGGCGATGAACCAGAACACAAACGCCTCCGGGACCGCGGAAGGAAGTACAGGGAAAGACAGAAACCAAAAAAGGACAAATCAGAATTCCAATAAACGAAATGGTAACCATAAGCGACTTAAAGGCTTCAGATCCGAAGATTACACCTCGCTTAATGATACTCCAGAAAACATATATCTCGTAACATAGGGGACAGAGGAGTACAAGAAACCCCTAAAGAAGGAGGCAATTGAATAACAAAAGTGCTCGTGGAAGTTTTGTAGCTTCCATGAGACGCTTGGTCACAACACAAACGAGTGCCGTTACCTAAAGAACTTGATTGAAGAGCTGATCCGGGAAAACAAACTTCAGCAATATGTGAGAAAGTTGCAAAATCCCGACCAACTAATGGCTCCTCAAGCTCCTAGGGATCGAAGAAACCAAGCTGGAACCAATGAAGAGAGATCTAAGCGAAATGACCAGAGACTCATCATCGGAACGATATCTAGAGGACCTCATCTTGCACAGAGGAGTTGGGGAGAAATGGAGCGGTATGCGAGCTCGTTGAAGCACGCTCCGAAAGATTCGTGCCTCGCGATCGAAGATGGAGCTCCAGCCAAGCAGCAGAAAACTTTGAATGATGATATAGTATTCTGAAATCGGGATACCGAAGGGATTGAAGCTCCAACTCTCGATCCCATGGTAGTGACAGCGGCAATTCTGTGAATTTTCTTTTTAAATGCACCTTTGACCAGATGAAGATCAGCATGAAAAATGTATTTACATGCCAAACAAAATTCCAAGGATTCACTGGCGAACCCAAACAACCCATCGGGACGATTGAATTTCCTGTAGAACTTGGGGAAGGCGACTGAAGAGTCGCCCTCATCCAAACTTTCGTAATTGTAGATGAAACTTCCGCATACAATGCCTTCTTAGGACGGCCTGCATTGGCGGATTTTAGAATCGCTTTAGCCCAGTGGTGCCTTACCATGAAATTCCCAACAGCAAACAAAATGGGGGTGGTCAAAGGAGATCAATGCGCTGCCAGAGAATGTTACATCGTAGAACTGCGCGAATCCAAAAGAAAAGAAAAAGGGAAGGATGTGGGGAGAACTCTCCACATTCACACATTCGCAAACCTGCTAAATAGCAACCACAGTGCCTCCCCTAGCTTAGGGACCATAGCCAGTTCGACAAGTTTTTGGACCCTAGAAAGAAGAGTTCAGGGGAGGAACGAGCAGCACTGGTGGAATTGACGGTGTCTATTCCTGTCGATATGGATGACCCGACGCGGGTCTGAAAATTGGGTCACACCTTGGAAACAAGATGCGATTAGAACTCACCAAATTTCTTCGTGCCAACCTGGATGTGTTCTCCTGGACATACTCTGATATATGTGGCGTATCACCTGAGATTGCATCCCACGCGCTCAACATTGATCCCAGGTTTACGCCGGTAAAGCAAAAAAGGCACAGCCTGGGCCCATAGCGGTCCAAGGCATTGAGCAAAGAAGTAGACAAGCTGATGGTCAATGGTTTCATCCGTGATGTGACCTACCCCGAATGGGTATCTAACCTGGTTTTGGTCAAGAAGTCCAATGGGAAATGGCGAACTTGCATCAGTTACTCAAATGGAATATCGAATTGAGTCAATATGATATCACTTACCATCCGAGGAGGGCAATCAATGGGCAAGCGTTGGCAGATTTCATCGCCGAGTTTACCGTACAAGATGATGAAGAAGAAATACCATTGGAAGTAGAAACACGATGAAAACTCTTCGTCGATGGCACGTCTAATAACCTCTGCTCGGGGGCAGGGGTATTACTTGAAAATCCCCGAAGGACGAGCCATTTGATATGCCCTACGCTTGGAATTCCCTACGACAAACATGAAGCGGAATACGAAGTGTTTATAGCGGGTCTGAAAATCGTGAAGGAACTCAGAATAAAGTCCATTCACATCTACAACGACTCTCAACTAGTCGTCTGTCAGGTGAGAGGTGAATACCAGGCTCGAGGGGAGAACCTTGCCCCATATCTATCTAAAGTACAAGAGCTGATGAACGACATCGAGCATTACACCATAACTCACATCTCGAGGGAGCAAAACACGAAGGCTGACTACTTAGCTAAATTGGCCAGCTCCGAAGAAGCTCAATCGTTGGAACTAGTCCCGGTTGAGACCCTGGCCGCTCAAAGTATAAACGAAATGGATGTCAACTGGATTTTTAAAACCGTCGTTGAACCGGAAACATGGATGATGCCAATCAAAGACTACTTGCTTACTGGAACACTTCCTACCAATAGTAACAAGCGGAAAAAACCTATTTCGAAAGGTACCGTGATTTATAATACATGATGGAATAGTCTACCTAAGGGGGTTCTCCACCCCTTTACTCAGATGTGTAACCGACAACGAGGCTTGGCAGATCCTGAAGGAAGTTCATGAAGGCGACTGCGGAGACCATACTGGGGGGCAAACCCTTGCAAAGAAATTCTCTCGTACGGATATTTCTAGCCAATGGTAAACCGTGACGCAGCAGATTATGCCAGACGGTATGATCGATGCCAACGATTCAGAAAAATTAAAAGAACTCCCTCAACATAGCTAACGCAGATGGTCAGCCCATGGTTGTTCGCAATATGGGGAATCGACCTGATTGGTGTATTGACAATATCTAAAGGAGGGGCTAAATATGCTATAGTCACTGTTGACGATTTCACAAAGTAGGCCGAGGCGGAACTGCTGGCCACCATTACTACAAAGAAAGTCATTAATTTTGTTACTAAAAACATTATCTGCAGGTTTGGTGTGCTAGAAAATATCATCACTGATAATGGGACCCAATTCGAAAGTGCCAAGCTCAAGGACTTTTGCAAACGCTTCTGAACCAAGGAAAGCTTTTTCGCGGTCGCTCATCTTCAAGCTAATGGGCAAGTGGAAGCAATAAACAAGGTCATCAATTCCACCATCAAAAAGCGACTAACTAAAGCTAAAGGGAATTGGGTTGATGAACCTCCACTCGCACTATGGGCTTATAGAACGACGCACAAAAGCAGCAACCGGGCATACTTCGTTCGCCTTGGCGTATGGTTCAAAAGCAATGATTCCCGTAGAACTAGAATTCTCCTCTCAACGAAGAAAGAATTTCAACCAGAGGCAAAATGAGTAGCTCCTACTCAAGTCACTTGATATGATTGCCGAAAAGAGGGAAAAGTCGAACTAAGGACCGCTGCTCACCAAAAAAGGGTCGCACGGTACTTCAACTCCAAAGTTCACCACCAAACCTTCGAAGTGGTAGACCTCGTCCACAAGCGAGTTTATCCAATACCGGGAACATTTGGACCAAACTGGGAAGGGCTATATGTGATCAATCAAAAGCTAAGGGACAGGACTTTCACACAAACAACCGTTGAAGAAATCCAAATTACCCGAGCATGGAACAGTGAATCGCTGCGTCGTTGCTTTATCTGAAACTATCATATGTACTTCCTACTTTTTAGCAAATAAGACATCCCGAGATATCAGGGGCATTGTAAATACGTAGTGCTTGCCAAATTTTTCTTAATAAATTTGACTTGCTTTCTGAACTAATAAAACTACATTCATAAAAGTAACATGTTGAGTCGACGAGGTTAAATCGACTCAAACCGTTGGATCGGCGGAACCCGATCCCCACCTTATAAGAACCGATGTCGCTCCGGCAGCACCAGGAAGGCTCAAATTAAAGTCGCGCACTACCTTCTCGAGCCGTGGAATCATGCTCTCGAAGCATAAACTCCTCACGTTGCTCGAAGATTAGTAACGTAGAGAAGTTCTGAAACCATTCCGAACCGACGAGTCGTATCGATCCCAAAAGCCGCGCATCCCATAAGCTGCGCACACTCTGAAAAGTCGCGCATTTGATAAGCCGTGCATACTTTTAAGTGCTAGTATTTCCCCAGCGATACCGGGAAGCTCGTCCATTGCAGGAATAACAAGAATCAACCCACTCCCACCATCGGGAGCAATGGGCATGAATCCAACAATGTCAAAATACTACGAGTCGGCAGAAAATTCCAATTGTTGATCAATAAGAAACCTGAAATTAATCCATTTAATTCATAAGTTCCCAAGGATAGGAGCTACAAAACAGGTCCGGTGACAAAAAAATGAACAAACACTCGGATCAACCGGCCATTTGCCTACTGTTCAGAGTAACCAGCCTCATGAACCGGGGGGCACACACCGATGCTCAAATAAGAATACTCAAAAAATAAAAACACTTCATAGTTCTGTTACTCCAAACAAAGAATTTTGATAGTAATCACGGGACTAGATAAAATAAAATAGCAGTAAACAAAATTGACATAAGTGCATGAAACACAGATAAGTAGACATGTAAAATTACAATCAAAATGTCAGCATTGTATTACTTATAATGTTTTTTGTACAAAGTAAAAATGTGGGGGGCATACCCACACAATATCGACCAACAAAAAGAAAAATATAGATGCTACAACAAAAGAAGTAAGTGCAGACTCTGCACCTGGACAAAACAAAATGTCTTGAAAATCAGCTTCAATGCCATTCGAACCTCTCAACGCCTCTTTCTGCCGCTCCCCTTCCCATCTTTAGTTGGAAGTTTTTGCTTCCCCTCAGAATCCCAGCCAGGGATAGTGTCGCTACTTGTGATATCAACTTTCTCCTTGGTGCCGGCATCTCCTCTCTACACTCCAACCTTCTCGAAAGACTCCCCTTTCGTCTTGCACTTCCAGGATTTGCGGGGGCTCTTTGAGGATTTTATCGCTTCAACTTTTTCTTTCTTAATGGCAACCAGTTGCTGTTCGGATTTACGCGGCTGCTCGGTTTGGACCTCCTGCTCTTGAGCTTTGGCTACTATGAAGTCGCCCTCCAAAATATGGAAGGGTCATCCAAACCATGCAATGCAGCGATCTTCTTAGACTCCAGCCATGGCTGCGAATCGGACATAGACACAGCGATCAGATTAGCTATGGAGATAAGCATCTAAGCGGTCAAAATAGTGGCGGGTTCGGGCATCGAAGAAATCAGCGGATCAACAGGTAAGGAAGACGAACCTATAAGATCAAAAATGAAAGCATTAAGTTCGTCTTGTTCTTGCGGTGTGAGCTGAAAATTCTCAAACTCGGGGGAAACGAGAGGGTTACCTACATCGGAGGAATGGCCAAGAATGTCAATCTCGTATTGCCCGCCTTCTCCTTCTTTTGATGGTTGCATAATCTTCGGAGAAGCTTCGGGCCCTGAACTCGCCAATTGATCATGAGGCTGTCTTGACGATTCGCCAGGTCTAGAAACAAGGGGCTCCGGCAACGTTTTGGCAGTTGTGGTCATAACAACATTGGCAGCTTCCTGTTCCTTCTCGATTCGTAGGATCTCTCGGCCCTCTATCAGTGCTTTCTTTGATTCCACGTTAAGGTAGGCATCCTCCAACTCTCCCTCAGTATATACATCCCCGCTATCTCGGAAATGGGCTAGAATTCCCTTCCAAACCACGGCGAGAGTACGTGGGAAGTTGTGCCCAAATAGCTAAGACTCCCCTGATGCAACAGGGAGTTAACATAGAAGTTTAAGACAGTATCTTCCATCTTCTTTTCAAAAGTATCCTGTAGCTCCAAATAATCCACTGTAACGTCGGGCTTCTCAACTTTAACACGAGTTTTGTCGACGCTAAGCTGCACAACTCTTTCTTGGAGCAGGGCAATCGTCTGGGCTTGATCGGAAATGGTCTTATCACGGGACTTCACTATCTCCTCATATTCCATGATTGTTTTATTATGCCCTTCGACAATCTTGTCGTGATCAACAATAGTCTTCTTCTGGGCTTCAATGATCACGTTGCAAGCTTTGAACTCCTCTTTCAACTTAACCTTGTCCACATAGGCCTTCTTAGTTTTATCTCGGAAGACGATCTCTATTTTCACATAGGCCTCTTTCAGCTCTTTCAGCAAGCTTGTGTTATTCTTACTCTCCCGGAGCATCGCATTCCTCTCTTGTACCAGTCATTCTATTCTGGCATCATGCTCCGCTAACGCCTTCTTGAAGTCTTCCTTCTCCGATTCAAAGAAGACGATCTCTTGGTAATTATTGTGGTTCGTATGAGCCGGCTGCTTGCATAACTTTTCCCATCCCTCGGATTGCTCTAGATCTCTTTGAATCGCTTGAATGGTGGGCATTTAGGAATCTTTACGGACCGATCAAAGGTCGCGTCAAACTTAACTCCCTTTAGAAACCACCCGGGGAGCGCAGCTTCAAGTCTAGGGGGACCAGACTGAAGAATGTAAGCCGGCCTCCTGTGAGGGCGCGAGGAACTGGAGCGGGTACCACATAGGTTGATGGTACTTGAAACGGACACGGAGCCTGAACGGAAGAAACTAGAATTTCAGGATCGATAGAAACTAGAGCCGGGGCAAAGGCTTGTTGCTTGGAAGGATGAGAACCATGATCAACCTTTGACTTCTTGGACGGTTCCTCTCGGTCATCAGGGGTTTTCCTCTTCTCATGGTCGCTCTTTTATGTCTGACCCCATTCTGTGTCATCCTGGCGACAAGCTTCGGCCTCCAAGTCTTTTGGCCTTCTCTATTTCTCCTCGGTATCCTAGGGACGATGACGGCTTGCAGACCGTTTTGACCAACGCTGTGAATCGGTGAATTGCTTGAGATCATCGTAAAGACCACGGCCTCTCATGGTACCTGACATGAGGAATAAATAAAAGCTTTAGTAACAAGAAATAGGCCTAAATAATGCATGTGTAAGTGAATATGACCCTAGTGAAACATGTAATGTGTCTGGGGGCCTAAAATGACGTCACAAACCAAATCAGGCAGCCATTTAGGTAGAAATCAGACTGATTTCGGGCGCAACATGCCCCAGGCGAGGAGACGTCTCTTCGAATCTGAAATCTTCCCCCATCAGTTCTTTAATATCCACGTAGACGTTGCTCAAATCCCCAATGTCTACGCCGGCATCTTTAGTCGGGGAATCCTAACGTCGCTCGGCTACTGGCGGAGCACCTTTATTGCGGATCTCTCGGTGAGGCGAATATAGAAGAACGAGACTCATTCCTGGAGTCTCATCACACAATTAAGAGTCTCCGTCACCAGAACATGCATCAAAATCATCATCACTAGAGGAGGAATCATAGCTGCTGCTACTCTCCACTTCACCCTCCTCTTTTTATGTTGTCTTTGCTGCCTTGCCTTCTCGTTGCTTGAACTCTTCTTCTCCTTCCTCCGGAATTGGGGATTTTCTGGCCGGACAGCTAGCTTTAGTCGTGGCATCTCTTCTCTCATGAGTCTCTTCGACTGACTCGCCAAAAAAGCCCTCCTTTTCTTGAAAACACCCTCTTCAGAACCATGTGATGAAGAAGTGGAGCGCGTTTGTATTCTGGAGCGGGAAAGAGATGGAACTTCAATCGCTACGACGGATCTCCGTATATGCAATAGCCCATACCGAAGCAAATTTTTGCCCATTAGCAGAAATTTAACCGATATCTCCTCGCCATTTACAGCCTTCAAGGTATGGAAAATTTAGTCAAGCGATAAGTCTTTATATAGCCGTGGAATAACTGCAGGAAGCATTTGACTTGTTAGAAACTCCATAGCGACACTTCGAAATTCAATGAGTAAAGAAGAGAACTTATCCCCTGTTGTCCAAAGTCGATTGAACCCTTCAGAACATCTAACGAAGAAGTACCGAGTCTTGAATTGGGACAAATTGATTTGAAGCTGCAGCACGATCTTGCGATTCCTCTGGGCATTGATGATGAAAAGGATAGGCACTCATCTCTCCTGTTAAACAACAAAAAATATCTCAACTCATCGAAACTCAGACCATGGTTAAATGTCTGCATAAATAGAACGTGTAGGCAAGTCAAGATCGCATACCCATTAGGATGAATTTGGAATGGGGCAATTCCCAAGTTCGAAAGAGTTTCTCTTAAGAAGTCATTGAAGGGGGGCTCTACTCCGTTTAGGCATATATATCGATGGCAAGTAGTGTATCCCAGAGGCGGCGTATGGGCGAATTCATTCTTCTCCGGCAGGCGCACGTCATCCTCCGAAATGCTATGTTATAAGAAAATATTATGCAAAACCTTAGCGGAGATTACGGAGGAGGCTCTCTCCGGTGGATTAAGAAGAATCTGAAATTCGGAGGAGTTCGGTCCACAACTGGACCAACTGGGACTAGTTGACCGTATTCAGCCCGCGAAGTAGAAGAGGAACGGGCGACAGACGACAATTCAGCTTTTGAAAGTTCTGGACTTCCTCCACTGGACTTGCGGCGATAAGACGGATACTTCATTATATGCAACAAAACTTGCGTCTGACACGGTCAGGTAATTCTATCTTTAACTAAAGATTCCCCTACAACACTTGGATTCCAAATGAATAATGATTTACATCAACACGTCAGATTTCAGGTATATACCGGGACAAGTGCATTGTGTTATCTATGGAGGGAGAGCCCGGTGTCCTGAATACTACGAACGCTATATCCCATGTAGATAGCTTGCTCATAGTAAAAAAAAGAAAAGGGCTTTTCATATTATTTTTTTGAAATTATTGCTTCTACACTTACCCGTTATTGACCAACAATCGATAACGGATCCATTGTCCGAAGCGATTGGAAAGCACTTCCTGATTCAGTTACACCGAGTGTGCAATAACGAGACCAATACGAACTCTCTGGAAGGCGATAGCAGCATAAGATGCTTGCAAGACGCTATCCTAAGCCGGTATTCCCCTTTGAAATAATTCAAACCAATTCGCGATACATCGTGTTGTATCGGCAATGTAACTTAGTAAAATTCAATTTTGATTCTATGGATGAAGAAAGCGAAACATGTCAGGCGCCAAGGCAAGGCCCGAGTGTCGTTCCGTGGAGAACTCAAGACTCGATTTACTATCTTCTTCCATAAATTCATAGTCAACTTGGATTTTCCACGACAATCATTACCAATACAACCTCGTCATCAAATCACTAAATGAATGTCAGAATCAGCATCACCCACCTCAAATCAAGAGTCAAAAGGCCAAGATGATTAGAATTTTTGGTAGCAGCTATCCAACGACCCAGCGATTTAGCGATCCAGAAGAGTGAGGATTTGGTCGACGGCGATCTAAGAAACAAGATAATAGAGTAAGGGTTTGGTTGGCGGCGATCCAGAAGAAGCTAGGGTTGAAGTCAAAGCGACAGTGAGCTTCAGGTCGATCAATGGCAAGAGGCTCTGGTGATAGATGATCGGCGACAGTGATGAAGTTGATGGATTTAGGGTTTGTTCGAGGTTTGTTCGAGGTTTGGATCGAATCGTGAGGAGTAAGCTTTGGTCCCAAGAGGAAGATAGAAGTGAAGGATGGATCGGCTCGAGAAGGCTATATAGGAGATTGAATGAGAAAAAATGCCTAAGTCATTGGATCGCTAGCGCTCCATTGGCTATGGACCGCTAGCGATCCATTGAATTACACTCGATCAATTTCAATTTATCCAATATGAGTCATAGGCTATTTAAAGGCATTCTAAAAGTTATGGGGTCGAACTTGGCCTTCTATAACAAGCAACGACAATTCAGTTTGAAACTTAACGAGTAGCTGAATAGCCGACGTCAAATTCATGTGGCCTTAACACGATTACTTGAACCTCGCCAAACATAAACTAAAAAGAAATTACTTCTAGAGCATGCCTTGTTTCCAATGAAGGCATACTCTAGGGGGGCAAATGTTATCCGGGTTTTTAACCCAGCAGATCCGAAGGAGGTCAAAACAGCTTCGTCGAGCCAGAACAACCCAAGAACCAACCAAAAGGACTAGAAGAACTAACCGGGAAGGATCAGGGAAAAGGAAAGCGAGAACAAACTAAGGTGATGGATCACTAGTGACCCATCATCTATGGATCATAAGCGATCCATAGTGTTTGCTCGTAGATCTGTGATTCCTCTTACATCATGGTCCAAGGAGTATTCTAAGGACAATGTCCAAGTTTGATGGAATTCCGAGCTAGTTAAATGGAGAAGCAAGCATTCATATGATTCAATCAGCAGTCTAATGCAACCAGAGTGTGGATCATCGTCAAAACAAGGAAACGTGCTATGAAATTACATGAAGAACACCAACACGAGATTAAAAAAACATGATCCAAAAGACAAAGTTCAGAAATCCACTAAGTACATGGATCGCTAGCGACCCATGCAGTATGGTTCGCTAGCGATCCATACCATTTCGCTAGATCACCTTACACTTCAAAGGAGAAGGTGATGGGAAGCATCCCAAGCAATTGGATACCAGCAAGCCAAAAGCTATGGATCGCTAGCGATCCATAGCCTATGGATCGTAGCGATCCATCATATTAGTTTGGTTCGTGATGAAACTTATAGTGCTCCTTCGTACGGTCATTTGCAAGCATCTGGCGAAAAGGCATAGCCTAATAACTCTCCAACCCCTATAAATATGATCCTACCTGCAACATAAACGAGGTCTTCTGGATTGGCTACTAGAACTCTGCAGAGATTATTCTTCACTCTTCTCCTCCCACACAATAGTCTTATATGGGTTCACTGTGATTCTCCAATGAACTCTTGTACTGGTGACTTGATCTAACTTGTAAGATTCAATCATATTGTAATCCGATTCAACTTGTAACGGTAGTCAGTTAATAGAAAGTTATAAAGTGGACGTAGGCTTCATTGACAGCCGAACCACTATAAAAATCTTCTTGTCTTTTTACTATTTTGCTCTTTTTACATTTATTCTCTATACTATTGCTCTTTAAGAACAAGGCTGGTACTTTCACACACAATCCAGGGTGTAGATTCATTTTTTATGTTAACAGTAAGTATAAAGGAAATGTATCATAAGGTAGGAAGAGTAAAAAGCAGGCGGTTACTTATCACAGGTGTCTTAATGTGGGACACTTGGCAAAGAATTGTAGGACGAATCTATCGAAGGGTAAATATTATAATTGCAATCAAGTGGGACCATAGCTAAGGATTATAACGCAGGCCCAGCTCAAAAAAATTTAGGGGTTATAATTGTGATCAGATTGGACAAATAAAGAAAGACTGCCCAGCATTGAAGAGAGAAGGTCGGATTATGAAGGCATATGCTCTAGATGTTGTTCCAACCTCTAGTAAGGCACCATTGATAGTCCAGGAGAATGGAAAGCATATTGTGATGGAAGGTGTGTAGATCTTATTTAATTCTTATGTTCATACTTTGTTTGATACTGATGCATCTCATTCATTTTTTTCAAGTGCGTTAGTCAGTAGTTTAGCACTTAAACATGACATCGTGCACGAATCCGTTACTGTGTCAAATTCTGTTGGGGGATTGGCCCATTTATTGATGTTATGTCATAATCTAAAGTTGGTCGTCTGTGGTGTGGAGTTCCTCTGTAATGTATATGTACTGAACTTCTCGGGGTATGGATTGATTTGGAAAATGGATTGGATGTCTTGCTTAGGGTATTATTGGATTATGATAGAAGGTTGGTTCGATTGAAGAACAGTGATGGACTTAATTTGGTTTTATATTGTAAGCTTGATATTTCTATTATGGGGATGTATTTATACACATAGCTTGTCATAGGAAAAACTATTATGTATACCCATAGTGAAGGACTGTCTCGATGTCTTCGAAGAAGTTTTCGATCTTCCTCCTTGAAGAGTTGAATTCCATATTGATCTCAAGAAAGATGCAAGGCCAATAGTAATGCCTCTTAGGCATATAGCTCCAAAGAAAAGACGATTGGATAAGTAAGTATCGAAATTGTTAGAGAAGGGTTTTATTCGAAGAAGTATTTCGGCATGGGGACGTCTGTCGTTTTTGCAACTAAGGCAGATGGTTCCCTTGGGTTATGCATCAACTATCGATAGATGAATAAGCTAATAAAGAAAAACTGTTATCCTCTACCTTGAATTGACGACCTCTTTGATCAATTATTTGAGGCTAAGGTTTTCTCGTAGCTTGATTTGGCAACCGAATTCCACCATTTGCGAGTGGCTGAAGATAGTATCCGGAAGACAACTTTTCACATGCCTGATGGATTGGTTGAGTGGTTGATCATGCCATTTGGCTTAATGAATGCTCCCACTTATTTTGTGGATTTGATGAGTAGGGTATTCCAGGAGCAGGTTAACAGGTTTGTAGTAGTCTTAATGGATGATATTCTTATTTATTCTAGAAGTGAAGAGGAGCATAAGGTTCGTCTGAGGGAATTGATGGATTTTTTGTGAAGGAATCAGTTAAAGGCTAAATTTTATAAACATCACTTTTGGAGAGATGAAGTCAATTCCCTTGGGCATGTAGTATCAGCGAATGCGTTGGTTATAGATCTAGGAAAAGTAGCTACAATTAGGGATTGGAAAATGCCAAAGAATGCATCAGAGGTCTATAGGTTCTTGGTTTGGTTGGATTTTATCGGAAGTTCATTAAGGTTTTGCAAAAATATCGACACATACTTGAATCCCAGAGTGTGAAGCGGCATTTATTAGATTGAAAGATTTATTATTAAGCGCTCCATAGTTGGTTATTCCAGATGGTACCAACCATTTACCGTATATACTTATGCATGCGGTACTGGTCTTGGTGTTGCTCTTATGCAAGAAGGAATGGTAGTAGCGTATGTGAGCCGATAGTTAAAGAACCACAAGAAGAATTATCTAATGTGCAACTTAGAGTTAGCTGCTATTGTATTTACATTGAAGTCATGGAGGCATTATTTGTTAGGTGAGAGATTCAAGCTATTTATGGGTCATCAATATCCCAAATACTTGTTTTTGCAGAAGGTTCTGAATCTAAGGCACCAGTGATAGATTGAGTCATTATCATCGTGTGATTTTTGTATTTTTTATACTTCACAAAAAGAAAATGTAGTTGCGGACACTTTGAGCAGGAAGCACATAGAAATAAATTCTATGTTGATGGTGTGGAGATGTTTGCAGTTCATATCTGAGTTTGACTTCAAACCACGATCGGAGTACGCGTCTGGACAGTTAGCAATCATGGAAGTTGGGCAAGTGTTGATGGATCATGTTGGAGTAAGTCAAGGGCAGGATGCGTCATTTTTTGATATTATGGTGCAGTTGGGATGGGGTGAATGATCGAGCCTATAACGACCAGGAATTTCGAACACTTTGTATTCGTATTTAAATATCTGAATTATTTAAATATTTGAATCTTGGATTAAATGTTATTAAAATGATTTAATAAGCATTTTAACCCCTTTTTAAATCATAAGTAATGATGGTAAATTTGTTTTGAAAAAATGTTTACAAAAATATATACTTTGGAAAAACATCGAAAATCGTTTTATCGATAAACAGCTATTTTCTCAATGGAAGTTGTTCAAACTTTTTACACATTTCTAAGTAATCATTATGGAGATAATTAGCAACTCAAATATTTTCATGTTTATGGCTAACTAAATATGAAAATGAGCAAATAAGGAAAATGAGCAAAAATGAAAATAATTAACTCTTAAGCTAATATATAACGAATGCATTAGCCACTAATTAAACACTCTCCTCTTCATACAAGCTTGGAAGTTCTAGAAGCCTCCTATAGGATAAGAGGTATCATGGTAAGGGTATAATAGTAATTAGCCTAAAAAAGAAGTGACATAAAGTAAAAGTAAGCATAAATGGAAATGCTTAAGTGTTATCAAGCAAATGATAAAGTAGATGTGATGGGAGATAAGCCTTTCATAGGAGGTAAGAGTAAGCTTATGCTTCACCACTTGAAGCCTATAAATAGAGAGGAGGGGTTCACTTAATAATCACAAATAAATTCTTAAGCTTAAGATGAAGTAGGAGGGTTGAAAATGGTGAAAGTGCTTAAGCACTAATCCACTAACTATTCTCTAACTTTTTCAAAAGTTAACCAAACCTTCTCTAATCTCTTTTAAACTTTGGCTTTGGGCCTAAGACTTCATGGGAGCCATGACTAGCAAGTAAGAAGTGGGAGGAGGTGAGAGGAAGATGGTGTCTTGGATGGGCCGTCGGCATGGTGGAGGAGGAGGTGGTGGCTTTTGTTTGGAAGTGCTAAAGGTTGGACCTTTAGGCTTGGGTTGATGGAAGGAGGTGGTTCTTTGGTTCTTTTGGTTTTCTGCTTGGGTTAGGCATGGATCTATGTAATTTATCTTACTATCATTTAAGTATATATTGTGTATATATATGTTGTGTGCAAATTATAAAGTTAAAGTGACATTAACTAAGTAAAGTTATAAACTTTGGACCCTCTTACTTATGAAAGCAAATGATAACTTTATATTGTATAACCTCATTGCTATTACCCTCTTAAACATGTGGCATGGCCTTGACTTGATGTTTAAATGGTTGTTTAACTTGTGTGTTAAATTGAAGTAAGTTTGATAGTGTTTGAAACAAGAATAGTCGTTATGAGTGCACTTCGAAATCCTTTGTTTTCGGGAATTTTTATTCATAAATAAAAAGTTATTCTTAGATATTCCTTCCATGGTTTTTAAGTACCCTAATGATCGTACTTACTGTAAAAATTTCAAGTTTTAAATCATTTGTTTAAGTTAAAACTAGTTGGAAAGATGGTGCTTTTCGATATTGTTTTAACAAGGACTTTTAACAGCACTTATAAATGTTGTAGTAAGTCGCTTCTAGTTTTAAGTGTTTAAAATGCGACGTTTTGACTAGTTTTTCGTGATTTAAATGGTTCCTAAATTCATTTCTTTATAAAATCTTTTTATGGAAGTTCTTATAAAATGTATTTGAGTATGAAAAAAGGAATAGAAGTTTAAATATAATATTAATGATTATTTATGAATTTTGAAAGTAAAGTGCTGCAAAATGTAAAACATGGTTTTAATCAAACTTCTAAATTAGTTATTTTCAAGTAATATTTTACATAGATATTTAAAACCTATTTACAAGTATTTCTAAAGTATTATTTATATATATATATAAGTTTTGACAAAGGTGATTGACTATGCTTAATACTAATAAGCCGACGAGTATATTTGTTGGTTCGTGAGTTTCAAGAATGAGGTGTCTAGGCAAGGCTTGGAGCAACCAATGTCCAAACTTACCTGGCCTCACTATTGAATAAGGAACGGTGTGGGTTGAAATGTCAGAAATGTGTTAATCTTGTTGTTTACTTACTTGTTTAAAAAAGGTAATTAACTTTGCTTAACTCTGAAAGACGACGAAGTAGGTTTATCTATTTCTCAGAGTTAGAGATTGATGTCGAGTAGGGATGGAGCAATAGAGCTCTAACCTAACAGGCTTCCCACTTGAACATAGAATAGTTAAGTCGGGAATGTCAAAAACGAGCTAAATATATAAACATTGATTTGTATAAGCAACTGTTTTAACTAGATAATCGACTAATCGACTATCGAACTTAACTTATTATTAAACTTAGATCTTTAAAAGGATGTTTTAAAGATAGTAACAAGTACGAAAATGGTTTGGTTTTGTTGTGACAGTGTCCTAATCACATTCGTCTTTAACCCTTTTCAATTATACTTAGGGATGTAAATAGATCTTTAAAAGAATGTTTTAAAGATAAGCATAAGAAAAATGGTTTTGGGTTTTTGTTTTGACAATGTGTTAATCACATTCATCTTTAACCCTTTTTTGATTATACTTATGAATGTAAATAGATCTTTAAAAGAATGTTTTAAAGATAAGCATAAGTGAAATTTTTTTGGGTTTGTAGTGACAATGTTTAAATAGCATTAGTCTTAAACCTTTTTGAATGGATTTGTGAAAGTACTTAGATCCTTAAAATGGATATTTTGAAGGAAATTATAAGTAAGGAATCTTTTTTGAAAAAGATAGAAAAAACAAAGATTTAAAGTAAGAAATCTTGTTAATGATTTGTGAATATACTTATACCATTTAAGATAAGTATATAAATATTTTAGAGGTATAGGAAAAGCAAAGGTTTTAGGTAAGAAACCTAGTTAATGATTTGTGAATATACTTATACCATTTGAGATAAGTATATGAATACTTTTGGGAAGTGTTGAATTGTGTGGAAAATGAATAGTAACGTTTTAATTAAATAGTGGAGTTTAATTAACAAATGGAGTTTCATTTATAAAAGAGTTTATTAGTAAAATGAGTTTTACTAATTAAAGAGGTTTTTAATTAATAAATGAAGATTAATTAAAAAGCGGATTAGAAGTCAATTATATGACTTGATCGTGCTAGTTTATTTCGATCATGCTTTGTGTGTTGCTTGCTTATGGACAGTAAATGGGGACTTGCTTATGGACAGTAAATGGGGACTTAGTTTCCTGTATGCGATTATTCTCATTGTATTGAATTGTTTGTTTATTTGATAGTTAAATAATCGACTATCAAATCTTGGCCAAATATACTCTAGAAATATCTAGAAGAAACATGGGAATTATATGGTACAGTTCTCCGAGGTTGTGCTATATTGTACGTATAAATTTGTTTCTCTCTTGTCGGATGAATGATAAGGAAATCAGTCCAGTTAAACGGTTAGAAGGTGATCTCTGATCTTATGTGTTCTCTGTTTATTTCCCATGGAACCGGGGTTGAGGTTCCCAAGAAATCGATCGATCAGTTTTGGAGCACCCGGTAAACGGGGGAGTGTACTTATATGAGATGACTTGAAATCGTAACCACTCCAAAACCATATACGTGTTTTATACTTTAGAAGAGGTTCATGATTGCTTCATGATGCTAGAATCTCTATGGAGATTCGAGATTTATTTGAGATGCTCGAACACATGTAGTTGTTCATGATCTATTCAGGATGTGGAGATCCATGTGTGATTTCGAGACCTATTGACGTATGGAAATCCATGTGTGATTCTGAGATCTATTGAAGAATCCATGTGTGGTTTCGAGATCTGTCGAGATATAGTAATTCATGTGTGGCTCCATGATCTATTCGAGTTAGAGCTCGTGTGGGATATCTGTTGAGTGGTGATTCGTGGGTTGGAATACCGGATATAGCCTCATCAGCGGGTATGACTAAAACCAAAGATAGGAGACATATCCAGTAGGGTTGGAAAACCCAGAAGGTGCACGCGACTCCATTTCTAGAGATACTTGTTGGGATATGCATGTGGGAGCGATGCATCAGGTCTTAGCAAGACCAGCTATGGTTTTCCTCTGGTACATTCACTAGAGATGTACGACGCTTCAGAAGGATATCTCTGATCCTTCTGCAGTAGTTCGGATTTGGCTTCCCCGAAGAGATCTACATGGAAATCCTACACAATTAACGAACGTGCCTTAGCAGTTGTGATTTTATACCTATTATTGTTGTGATGTACACTCACTTGCATCATAGCTATGTGATTATTTATATTTCACATCTTAGACATTATTATATTATCACTGGATTTTATAATAGAAATGGTTAGTTATCGTAAGGTAAAAACCTGTCTATGTATATTGGCGGTGTGGTCTTATGAGATACCCTTATCTTGAAGGGTTTTAAGATATAATAAATCTATATGATTTGAATTTCTCATGCTGGTTTACCAGACTGATCCGGGTGTTATTTTCTTAATGCTGGGGTCGGCCCGAGTATGTTTCTAGATTTAGCTGTGGTTCATTGGAGCTCCTGGAGAGGAGCTGGATAATTTCTTACCGTATTTATTTTTCGCTTCATTACTTTATTGTATATACCAGCATTTGTGAGGACAGGTTGTTATAACTGTCCAGGTTATCTCTTATTAATGTATGTATCTAAAGGTTTCCATTTTGGTAAAGACCTTTTAAGATAATATATATTATTGTCCCGCATGTGAGATTTCGATATTGTGTTCTATTCTTCTTGTTCTATTTCTTTTTATTTTACCCTTACAATTTTTCTTTCTGGCACTTGGATGCTCGACGCGTGAATACAGTGGATGTATTAGTGTCGACATTTGAGGATCGAAAAGGCGGATTGTTATAGAGCCATTTGGATTGTTACTCCAAAGATCAAAAAGGTTGTCGGAGGAGAGATGGAAGGTTATGTGTGCCATAGGTTAACGAATTAATAGAGGGTATCTTAGGAGAGTGTCATCGCTCTAGAATGACTATTCATCCAGGAAGGGATAAGATGTATCGGCATGTGAAGAGAGTATTCTATAGGCCAGGAATGAAGGGACAGGTAGCTGAATATGTAGCGAAGTGCATGACATGTCATCGGGTGAAGGCAGAACAGAAGAAACCGAGTGGGCTACTACTTCTGTTAGGCGTGCCACAGTGGAAGTGGGAGTGCATATCTATGAATTTATTGGACTGATTACCTCGGAGTAGACGAGGAAACGAGAGTATATGGGTGATACTAGATCATCTTATGAAGAGTGCACATTTTATTCCAGCAAAGACCATGAGAACCGTGAGCAACATAATATATTAAAGAAGTGGTTCAGCTACATGAAGTTCTAGCTAATATTGTGCATGACTAGGATCCACTTTTCACGAGTGAGTTCTAAAGGACTTTATAGGAGGCATTAGGGATAGAATTGAATCTAAGTACCATATACCGCCCGTGGATAGATGGACGGACAGAGAAAGTAAATAGGGTAAAGGACTTGTTAAGAGCTTGTATACTAGACTTTGGAGGGTCTTGGGAGGGCCGCTTACCTTTAGTGGAGTTTGCACATAAAATAGCTACTAAGCTAGTATGGGCATGACACTGTTTGATGCTTTATATGAAAGGTCATGTAAGTCACCTTCGTGCTGTTGGGAGTCTACAAACAAGATCATTTTAGGGCCAGAGATGGTCAGAGATACCATGGAGAAAGTAGATTTCAAATGGAAAAGGATGAGGACTACACATAATCGACATAAATCGTATGCGGATAGAAGAAGAAAGGATTTGGAGTTTGAAATGGGAGATTTAGTTTTTATCAAGGTTTCTCATTTAAGGAGAGTAATAAGATTTGGAAACTCAAGGAAGTTAGCGTCCAGATTTGTTGGCCCATTTCTAGTACAAGAAAGGATAGGGAGTTTGGCATATAGAATGGAGTAACCAGAGAAGATAACAAGAATACATAATGTATCTTACATGACACATTTGCGAAAATGTGTACATGATCTGACGACTATGATAGTGCCTAGCCAATTAGAAGAGGTGGAGTTGGAATCTAAGTTGAGTTCATCCTATGGTCCAACCCGTATTATGGAAGGTTGGGTGAAATGACTTAGAAACAAGGCGGTGAAATTGGTAAGAGTGAAGTGGGGAAACGACATGGCAGAGAGCACATAGGAGCCTGAAGAGAAGATAAGGGCTACACATCCACAACTCTTTTTCAATATGTTTCTCGATATTTATTTGATTTATTTAGTTAGATTATTCTAGGATTAGTATTTGGATGGTTTATCATTGAATTATATATATATATATATCATTTATGTGCATTCATATAGAAATATATATGTATTTATTTATACTAGGATGTTGTGCATCATGCCGTATATGTCATCTTATCACATTCATATAGGATGCATTAGCTGCATTTATGCATTTTAGGATTAGAAACTGCAAGTTCATGGCATACCTACATGTATATTGCTCATCTCATTATGTATTGGTTTCTTTAGTTTGGATGCTATAACTTGATTTATGTATAGTGACAAATAAGCAATGTATTATATTCTTCGTTCCTTAGGAATTTATGGAATGGAATTCTTTTAAGGTGGGGAGAATATAATTCCCTGAAAAATTTAGCAATATTTTAATTAAATAATAATAATATGATAATATGAAAATAAATGGAATTAATGAATGAATTAAATAAGTTAAATATAAAAAGGGGCAAAATGGTCATTTTTAAGACTTTTGAAATTGACAATGAAACCAGTGTCATTACGACCATCTTGTTTTTGTGACTCAGGCATCATATTGGTTTATGTCTTTTGGAACTCATATGAAAGGGATGCGGTTGAAAGCGTCATTGAATCGAATTGATACTACATGATTTGAACTTGAATTTAAGTTTTGATGGACATACGGTCAGTTTCCCTCCTTTGACTCAAAACTAAATCATGTAAGGTACTTTTAGAAACTAACCCCATGTCATTCTTCCTTCTTCCTCCATTATCCAGTAACTACTTTCACTAAAATCAATATAACTCGCTCAGTTCTTACCTAAATCGAACGAAATCAGAAGCAATTCGAAGATAGAAGATGAGGCTATGACACAAAAATGATTTGGAGGTGAGATTACGAAGGATGGATGTGAACATCGGAGCTTTGGATTAGAATAGACTATTTGGTGAGTAATATATGCTTTCCTACTCCTATATGCAATCTTAACCCTATAGGATGGTTTGCCGACTATATTAAGGTAGATAATCATATATATACACGCTTTAATTTTGAAATTCACAGGGTTTGGGAGGGATTTGATTGATATAAATTATTTGAAACTGGGTTTGTATAAATTTTTGAAATCTTAAAGCTTTACACCAAAATCCATGAAATAAATGACATAAACTGATTTAAGAACTTAAAGCTGGGGTCTAGGCACACTCCCTAATGATCTGCAATGAAGCGGTGTTGGCTGGAAGTGATAAGGATGATGGACAAGCAGAAAAACCTAAACTAAAATTGAAATGTACGCCGTTGGATCAGTGGACATAGACCGGTGCATTGGTGCATCAATGCACGTATGAAATTTTAGATTGAACCTCGGCCTAATAGCCCAATATAAACAAATAATATATAATTTGATTCATATTTTCTCTTACATTCTAAAAGGTGATCCAAGACATGGTAAGAGGGATGATTTACGAAATGAATGGATATGTGGATGGTTTGGCTGTTGTGTAAAGAGAATATTAATATATGTATATATGCATTGTGATACGATATTGTGATGCAATGGTGAAAGTGGATGGGAACGAGTCTAGAACGTGGGGAAAATGCCCCGAAATGTGTATGAGATATGAATATGGTACTACGATACTTGTAGGTGGCCAAGCATAACGATTTTCTCCCATGTAGTGCTTCGGTAGGCTAGCTGGAGGAGTTGGTAAAAGGGAGTGTGGATTAAGGACCTTAAGGCTAATTTAACACTAGAGGGGGTGAATAGTGTTTAATGGATTCTAAGACTTATATGGACTAATTTAAATATTATGATATAAACAAATGCAAAACTTAATCACAGAACAATCACAGAATCAAGCACAGATGCAGAAAGTAAATAAAAAGCAGTAAAAGGAAAGAATACACCGGATTTTATACTGGTTCGGAGTTACCCTACGTCCAGTCCTGCACAAGGCAAACACCTCGTACAGATTTTTATTATACCAATGTCGAGATTACAATCCTCAATTTCTAAAGGCCTTGAGGTACCCTCCTGCCTTCGAGTCCGGGGCAAACTCTCTTGATTTACGGGACACAAGATCACCTAATTGATTTCCAGACACAACCACGCCTTATAGAGAGACTCGATAAACTTTTGATTACAAATTGATCCTATAACTCTGAATAGCACTTTGATCTTCGAGAGAGGGTAGAGAATCAAATAAGAATGAGATTCTAATTTGATTCACTTGAGAATTCGGTAGAATTTTGGCACGATCTTAAAAATATGAAAATTTTAGAATATGGATTTGTGGAGAAGAAGGAGTGAAAAAATAAGAAAATAGTTAGTTAAAAAATTCGTTTGTGAAGGATATTTATAGACCAGTAACAGTCATAACCATTCGTGAAGAGATTTAAACGAATAGACACTTCTTTTGAAAATTGAAACTTTTGAATTTAACGGCCACCATCTCGACATGGGGTATCCCATGATGTCGACATCCCTTAGTTAAAAATAATGTAAAATTTGTTTTGAAAATGGTATTGAAAGGAAAACAAGATGAAATGATTCTGGAGTAAAATAAACTAATTTTCCTATGATTTATAATAGAGAAGAGTAGAAAAATATATTTTTAGAATGTATATATAAATTTGATTTTAAATCTCAAGTATATATATTTTATAAAAGAATTTTTTAAAAATTAGAAGATAGTTTAAAAACAAACGAAGTTTAAAACAAGAGTTTATTTAAAAACAAAAACAAAGAATATTTTAAGGCTAAAACATCTTTTTGAAAATCATTTGAAAAGATAATTTTTAAAGCTAAAATATTTTATAAAAACAGTTTTGAAAATCATTTTAAAAAACCATTTTGAAGTAGTTTTGCAAGCTTCTTCTTGTAGAATATTTCATCACATCAGGACTCGAGAACTTGTACAAATTCATATGTTCGTGGGTATGTAAGCCACTTGTCGTAGGTTTGTATGCTACTTGTCGTGGGTTTGTAAGCCACTAAGAAGGTAGAAATGGGTTCCATCCTAAATGAAATTTGGAATGAAGATTTCCATGCTATTATGAAGTTTTAACAAAACTAGACACTTATCTTGAAATCTTGATCTTGATACTCATGAGTCTTCAAACTTGATTTCTTCATTCTTGATCTTTATACTGTACAGTCTTCAATAATCAGTACCTGCCTTATATATATCCTGCATAATAACATTCATATATATCTAGACAATAGTGTTAGTATATAAGTTATAATAAAATATTTTACAAAGGTTGTTGTCATCAAAACCACTATCTCAAGTTCCTAACAATCTCCCCCTTTTTGATGCTGACAACCTTATAAAATATACTTACCACTTCGATCATACCATAACTCCCCCTTACACCAATAACTCCCCCTTATTCCAAGCCTACTATTTTATATAATTTCTCCCCCTTTGTCATCAACAAAAATAACCTATAAACCTTGAACTTAATAGAAAATGAGATAAACAAACATATGACATAAGAATAATAACTATGTATGAGTGAAATATAGCATCTTAAGTTAAATGGAATTCAAGATTTTATACACCAAAGATTGTTTTAAAAGAACATTAATTAAGATAACACTTACATACAAATTAACAAACCAATATACAATCAAGAAAGAGAAAAACGAAAAACGCTTAACGAGGACCCTTAACTATTGGTGATTTATGGACCGAACAATTTGGATAGTGGAGACAAAAGTTTCCACGTTGTTCGACCAAGTTCCCATTAGCGTCAAAAAGGACCTCTCCAACGCAAATCATGCCATCGTCTTCGTCCATATGAACATTCGGATTCGGTAGAGGATGTTCTTCTTCTTGATCCTCTTATGGTTCTTCTAGAGGCTCTTCTTCTTCAGAATCCATGGCTTGTGATGATTCTTCGATGACAATGGGATTGGCATGGTTATCCATAAGGAATTTTTGTAAATTCCTAAGGATTCTGCCTTGCCTATCTTGTTCTCTAGCCATTCACGGTTGACTTACTTGAATTTCCATCATCATTTGAAGCAAATCTTTCATCTTCTCTTGTAATTTGATGACTCGTAAGTGTGTGGAACGTTGAAAAGGGCCAGAATGAGGAGAAGTGGGTGAAGAAGGTTCATTATTAGAAGAGGAAGCCATTAATTTACTGTTTCAGAAGTTTATTACAGAAAATAGAATAGAGAAAAGGAGTAAAAGTCGAAATATATAAATATATGACCAAATAACTAATTTTAGAGGGAAATTTAAATTTGAAAATCTCGGCCTGTATGTCGACATAGGGGGATGGGTCATGTCGACCTACCCAGTTCAATTTTTGAGAAATTTTTATTTATATTAATTATTAACTATACTTGTATTATTTATAATTTATATTTCAGTTAATGAACATATACCTAATTCTCTTCTAAATTTAGTAAAGTTTTGTTCATTTAATGGTTTGGTTAATATATTAGCAATTTGTTTTTCAGTATTAATATATTCAAGAGTTATGGCTTCTTTACTTATATTATCTCTAAGAAAATGATGTCTAATATCAATATGTTCTGTTCTAGTATGATGAGTTGGATTCTTAGATAGGTTTATTGCACTAGTATTATCACAATAAATTGTTGATTTAGTTATAGTTAATCCAAAATCTTTTAAAGTTTTTTGCATATATATAACTTGAGAACAAGCCAAAGCAGCAGATATATATTCTACTTCAGGTGTTGACAAGGATACAGTGTTTTTCTTCCTACTAAACCAGAGAATGTCCTAGAAAGTGACAATTTCCACTTGTACTTTTTCGGTCTGATTTACAACCAGCGTAATCAGCATCACAATATGAAATTAAATCAAATACGTCATTTTCAGGGTAAAATAAACCATAATCTAAAGTATGTTTTACATATCTTAAAATTCTTTTAACAGCTTTTAAGTGAGTTTCTTTAGGTTGAGATTAGTATCTTGCACAGAGACAGACACTATGCATGATATCAGGATGACTTGCTGATATATAAAGCAGCGAACCAATCAACATCTTTTGATTTATCTTCTTTACTTAAAGCTACATTAGTTATCACTGGAGTTGGTTTCCCACTAGAAGTGGTCAATCCAAATTTATTAATTAAATCCTTAGCATATTTTTCTTGACTAATGAAAATTCCTTTATCTAATTGTTTGATTTGAAGTCCTAAGAAGAAACTTAGTTCTCCCATATGACTCATTTCAAATTCTTTAGTCATTATTCTGAAAATTCTTTATTCATTATGTTATTAGTTGATCCAAATATTATATCATCTACATATATTTGTACTAATTGAATATCATTTTTGTTTCTTTTAATAAAAAGAGTTGTATCTATTTTACCAATTTCAAAACCAGATTGTAGTAAATAAGATCTTAGTCTTTCATACCAGGCTTTGGGAGCTTGTTTCAGACCATATAAAGCTTTCTTTAATTTATATACATGATTTGGAAATTTATTATCTTAAAAAAGTGGAGGTTGTTCAACATAAACATCTTCTTTTACAAAACCATTTAGAAAAAGCACTTTTAACATCCATTTGATATAACTTGAAATTATTGTAGTTTGCGAAAGCAAGTAGAATCCTTATAGCTTCTAGTCTTGCTACGGGTGCAAAGGTTTCATCATAATCAATTCCTTCTTCTTGACAATAACCTTGCGCGACTAAACGAGCTTTATTTCTCACGACCTCACCAAGTTCATTCATTTTATTTTTATAAACCCATTTTGTTCCAATTATACTTTTATCCTTAGGTCTAGGAACAAGTTCCCAAACATCGTTTCTGGTGAACTGATTCAATTCTTCTTGCATAGCAAGAATCCATGAATCATCAGATGATGCTTCCTTAGGATTTTTAGGTTCAATAGTTGATATAAAAGCTACATTACTCATACTATTTAGTTGATTTCTTGTTTTAGCTATAGATTCAATATTTCATAGTATATTTTCTACAGGATGATCTTTTAATAGCCTAATCCTTTTATTAGGTTGAATGATTTCACAATTAGTTTCATTAGGTTCATTATTTAAAGTTACAAAATCTTCTTCATCTTCTATTTGTACGGTATCTTTAAAATTTTCATCAAAAGATACATGCATTGTTTCTTCAATAGTGTTAGTTCTTAAATTATAAACTCTAAATGCTTTACTTCTATTAGAATATCCCATAAAGATACCATTGTCAGATTTAGGTTCAAATTTATCTAAATTATCTTTTGTATTAAGAATAAAACACTTACTACCAAAAACTTTAAAATAAGCTACTATGGGTTTCTTATTGTAAAGTAATTCATATGGTGTTTTATTAGTTAATGGTCTAATTAAAATCCTATTTAATATATAACAAGCTGTAGCGACTGCTTCAGCCCAAAAGTTTTTAGGTAAGTTACTATCAGAAAGCATTGTTCAGCACACTCTTGAATCGTTCTATTCTTACATTCTACCACTCCGTTTTGTTGTGGAGTTCTTGGAAAAGAGAAATTATGAGTAATTCCTTTTTGATTACAGAAATTCTCAAAATTTTCATTTTCAAATTCTCCACCGTGATCACTACGAATAGTTTTTATTTTTAAAGAAAGTTGATTTTGAATTCTTTTAGCAAAATTCTTAAATAATTCAAAAGCATCACTTTTAAGTTTAAGAAAAATTGTCCAAGTATATCTAGCATAATCATCTACAATTACAAAAACATATTTATTGTGATTAATTGATTGAACTTGAGATGGACCAAATAAATCTAAATGAAGTAATTCTAGAGGTTTAGAAGTAGAAATCATATCTTTTAGTTTAAATGAACTTTTCTTAAGTTTTCCTAATTGGCAAGCATCACATATACTATCTACTTTAAAGTTTAACTTGGGAAGACCTCTAACTAAGTCAAGTTTTGATAACCTAGAAAACAGTTTGAAATTTAAATGACCAAATCTTTTATGCCAAATCCAAGGGTCACTTGTATTAGCCAAAAGACATAAGTTATCATTTGCAACTTTCATACTAAGGATGTAAATGTTTTTCTTCCTAATTCCTTCAAAGATAATATTTGACTTATTATCTTCGATGTGACACTTATCTTTTTCAAATTTAATTTTAAATCCTTTATCACATAGTTGACTTATACTAAGCAAATTATGTTTTAAATTCCTAACTAGTAAACCATCATAAATAAGAGGAGTTTTAGAATTACCGACATTGTCGATGCCAATCACGTATCCTTTTGAGTTATCTCCAAAGTTGACTAATCCACCGTCTTGATATATAATGTCATTGAGTATCTCTAGATTTCCAGTCATATGCCTTGAACAGCCACTATCAAGTATCCATTTATCTTTCTCAATTTGCACGGTTTGTCCATTGGTTGTTGATTCTTCAAAAGCCATGTAACATGTATGTTCCTGCATAACAAACCAATTCGGTAGATAACTTGATTTTTCATAAAAACTATATGCAAACTTATGATACTTTGATGAAATGCATAAATTCAAACTAGTATTAACAAAATTTCCTAAAAATGCCATTTTTAACTTTTCAAGTTTTAGATTATGAAAACTATGAAAACCTATGCTCTGATACCAATTGAAAGAGAGTGCGGATTAAGGATCTTAAGGCTAATTTAACACTAGAAGGGGGTGAATAGTGTTTAATGGATTCTAAGACTTATATGGACTAATTTAAAAATTATGATATAAAAAAATGCAGAATTAATCACAGAACAATCACAGAATCAAACACAGATGCAGAAAATAAATAAAAAGCAGTAAAAGGAAAGAACACACCGGATTTTATACTGGTACGGAGTTACCCTACGTCCAGTCCTGCACCAAGGCAAACACTTCATACAAATTTTTATTATACCAATGTCGAGATTACAATCCTCAATTTCTAAAGGCCTTGAGGTACCCTTCTGTCTTCGAGTCCGGGGCAAACTCTCTTGATTTACAGGACACAAGATCACCCAATCGATTTCCAGGCAAAAACACACCTTATAGAGAAACTCGATAAACGTTTGATTACAAATTGATCTTATAACTCTGAATAGCACTTTGATCTTCGAGAGAAGGCAGAGAATCGAACAAGAATGAGATTCTAATTTGATTCACTTGAGAATTCGGCAGAATTTCGGCACGATCTTAAAAATATGAAAATTTTAGAATATGGATTTGTGGAGAAGGAGTGAAAAAATAAGAAAATAGTTAGTTAAAAAATTCGTTTGTGAAGGCTATTTATAGACCAGTAATGGTCATAACCATTCGTGAAGAGATTTAAACGAATAGACACTTCTTTTGAAAATTGAAACTTTTGAATTTAACGGCTGCCATGTCGACATGGGGTATCCCATGATGTTGACATCCCTTAGTTAAAAACAATGTAAAATTTGTTTTGAAAATGGTATTAAAAGGAAAACTAGATGAAATGATTCTGGAGTAAAATAAACTAATTTTCCTATGATTTAAATTAAAGAAGAGTAGAAAAATATATTTTTAGAATGTATATATAAATTTGATTTTAAATCTCAAGTATATATATATTATAAAAGAATTTTTTAAAAATCAGAAGATAGTTTAAAAACAAACGAAGTTTAAAACAAGAGTTTATTTAAAAACAAAAACAAAGAATATTTTAAGGCTAAAACATCTTTTTGAAAATCATTTGAAAAGATAATTTTTATAGCTAAAACATTTAAAAAAAAATAGTTTTGAAAATCATTTTAAAAAACCATTTTGAAGTAGTTTTGCAAGCTTCTTCCTGCAGAATATTTCATCACATCAGGACTCGAGAACTTGTACAGAACTAGGATGTTCGTGGGTTTGTAAGCCACTTGTCGTAGTTTTTTAAGCTACTTGTCGTGGGTTTGTAAGCCACTAAGCAGGTAGAAATGGGTTCCATCCCAAATGAAATTTGGAATGAAGATTTCCATGCTATTACGAAGTTTTAACAAAACTAGACACTTATCTTGAAATCTTGATCTTGATACTCATGGGTCTTCAAACTTGATTTCTTCATTCTTGGTCTTTATATTGTACAGTCTTCAATAATCAGTACCTGCCTTATATATATCCTGCATAATAACATTCATATATATCTAGACAATAGTGTTAGTATATAAGTTATAATAAAATATTTTACGAAGGTTGTTGTCATCAAAACCACTATCTCCAGTTCCTAACAGTTGGATGTTAAGCGACCATGTAGGCTACCGGTGGGCCAGGGCGTAAGTCCAATTAGGTAGCTTGACGATAATATGCAACCCTGTAGGCTACGGACGATCCAAGAAAGCGAGTCTTATATGTGATTTCATGGCTGCAAACAAATAAGCAACTCTATAAGGCATAAGGCCGGACCAGAGCATGAGTCCATATAAATATGATATGATATGACTAGATGTGTATAATAGTTAGGTATAGTGTGGCGACCAAATGTATGTTGGCCGGACAATGGACTCAGATCATCTTATAATATTAATTCTATAGAGCATATGCAGAGTGGAGTTTAGCTCACTCGCTAGATTTATATCTAGCCCGGTCCAACTTTCATTTATATATATATATATATATATATATATATATATATTGATGGAGTTCATAGATGACATAGTATCAAAGATGGAGATTTGTTGATGTATTGTATGTATGTGTGGATTAGTATTGTACTTGGATTTGATTATGTATTTATGGGTTTGAGTTGTACCTGTACTTATTCAAACATGTGTATTTGATATTTTAAACATGTTGTGGTGATGTGACTATGATATTGATTATAAACTATATTCTATTCATTCTTTTGTAAGAATTCGAATGTCGATAGTGTTAATTAGAATTACTTCTAATAATTGATATCTACTTGCGACTATATATATATTTTATCTTACCCCAATGACTCGTCCTTTCAGTTTTGGGATGTTGGCGTCGGTTCGAGCATCGGACCTAAGGGTCGAAAAGGTGGGTTGTTATAGCATCCAAAAACAAACGCGTAGGTGTAAGGACTTAGTGGCAACAAAAACTTAAAGAGTTGGTGTAAGGCCTAGAGTGGCAACCACGACCGAAAGTGTTAGAGTAAGGCCAAAGGTAGCATCCGAAATACAAAAAAATGTTATAAGGCCCGATTGGCAGCTAATACAGGACATAGTAAATGGCATAAGGCCTAGCATTCAAGAACCGAAAGCGTGGGATTTTGACCTTAGTGGCATCCAAAACTAAAAGCGTAGGTGTAAGGCCTGAGTGGCAATCGAAATACGAAAGCGAAGGTGTAAGGCCTAAGTAGCAACCAAAACCGATTGTAAAGTTAGTTAGGCTAAGGAAATAATGAAGTCATAAGGACTAAATGCCGGCCAAATATTAAATTTATAACTCTTTGAGAAGAAGGTGTAGTAGCTTACAATACTATAGTTCAGAGTTTGGAAAGGGAATAGGATGAGGACAGAATGGCATACTGAGTGAAATGGCTATTGATTTCAGTTATGAAATTATTGTATAAATAAGACCCTTAAGAATGGAATAATGATTTGCTTATGTTTAAAGCTAGTAAATGTACATTATGGTATACTGAGGGGAAAATCCGTTCTATGCTTTAGCGACGTGGTATCCCTATATTTTATGTTTAGATAATATATTGCTTATACCAGACTTCATGTCTGATACGTGTTTTATTATTGTTTTCTCCATAAACTCATGGGTATTGGTTTGAGTAGGTTGAGTTTGTAAGTGTTGGTTTAGATAGGTTGCTTTTGAAAGACGAACAAAGAGTTCTAAAGACGAAGCAGGTGGCTTAAATAATATTTGTTATTTTGATTCCTCGATATTAAGTGTTCATGCTAGCATCTACAAATGTTGGGCAATGACACTATTGATTATGATTTTATATATTTTTAATCCTATGTAAGAAAGACTATAGAAACAAATTTGATTATGTAAGAATGATTATGAGTTATGACATTTAATAGTTGCTTTGTTTGCTTGAACAGTTTAAATATAACTGGTCTCATCTCTACCATCAAAGGATAATCCTAAGGTGACTACAGCCTATTGGAGTTCGATTTTTAGGTTTTGGGATGATGGATGTTGCAATGTGTATCAGAGCTTAGGTTAGGGGATGCTTAAGTAAAACAAGACCAAGTACAAGTATAGGTAGAAATTAGAATAAGATATTACAAAACAAACACCTTGGGGAGGGTATAATCTATTATACGATGTACTTGTATTTTGCTATATAGATATATAGGTAGATATATTTGTCTTCTTACTATTGTTTCGCTCTCTTTCCTTTCAATCCTAATGAAGACTTTCTTAGAAGAAAATGTAAATGAGGAGTGGAAAATGATTATAGGAGGAGCTAATGCCGCGAGAGACTGAGAGCACATAGGTTGATGGAGAAAATTGAAGGGAAATGCCACCAGTTGTTGAGAATGAAGTTGTCCCACCTGTTGTGGAAATGGAATTAAACACTTTCTTTTGGCAGTACATGGTACATATGATGTGAGAAAATATATCCAAGCTTCTAGATATGAGACCAATAGTGTAACGATAGCGACTTTTCGACGCTCGAAAGTCGACATTAATACATCCACTATATCAAATGTCGCGCAATTGAATGCCGGAAAACCGAACCATTAGGATTTAAAAGAAGAGGTAGAAGAAGACAGAAGAAAAGAAAGAACAGAAAAACAGGAACAGAAACAATATCAGAATCTCACATTCGCAGCGGAATAATATACAATAGATGAATCAATAATCTTTAAACAAAAGACTATATCAGTTTATACATACATCAATCAGAGTCAATATACAACTTAATACAACAATGGACAGTTATATAAACTTGTCCTCATACAGAATACACAGCGGAATAAATAAACAAGTACGAGTGTACGTCTCGCCATCCAGCTCATCTCCAAAGCTCCATAATATCCTGATAACCTAACTCTAGGCTGCCCGTGTGGAAAATTATGAGCACCCAGAGTTTAGAAAGGGAACAATAAACTCCGAGTCGGTCATGGTGACTGGTGTGAGATCGTAAAACAGTTATTTTCACAAAGAAAATAAAACAGATTCGCAATGCTTTTGGAAAATGAAACTACCATAAGACCTCCCGCCACACACACAATGCAAACGCAGAATTGGAGGAGATTTCTTCTTATGATAGTCAAACATGCTTACTACGCAAAATCATTGGATATTATCATTAGTGCATAGTGTCGAAAACATTTCGAAAGTATAATATTAATCTTAGCCAGCATACAACCATTATTATATGCCTACTATAGCTACCATCTAAACAGTGCTAACCACCATAAATAAATGGAGGTTCTACAAATAAAACCGTACAGGGTTCGTATTGTTTCTTTGGATTTCCAACAAATGGTCAGGCAAAGGAACTTCCTTAAACCGAAATGGAAACGCCTTTGGAAAGACGCCCCGAGAGTCAACCTGCTCTCTGCAAACACAAGGCCGACGCTACCTCACATTGTACAGCTGTAACTAGGTAGCTAACACACAAGCTATGTCATCCCCCGGTCGTTACCGACCTTTATCCGAGGATCTTCAACCACAAAGCAACAACCACAAAGTATAATAAATTTGCAGCATCAACATAGGTAAAATATCTGGGCTCCATACCGTGATATCACCTTTTATCCAGAAGGAAATGACATACCCTAGGGGCGCGACCCCTAACAACCTTGCCGCAACATTCCTGTTTCGACCATTACCGGGTTGTGAGGCTCGACGAAGTCTCGTCCACAAAGCTACGCTTTTTCACAAAGCCACGCTTTTTCACAAAGCCACGCTTTTCCACAAAGCCACGCTTTTCCACAAAGCCACGCTTTTCCACAAAGCCACGCTTTTTCACAAAGCCACGCTTTTTCACAAAGCCACGCTTTGATCAACAAATGATCAACAGCACTTCGTATGCCACATTACCAAATTGGGAATGTATCACTAGTAACCATCAACTACATAACCTCTGAGCTCTTACGTCTCAGAGAAGGGTGTTAAGCTAAGAGAATAAATTCTCCTCCACCAACAGAAATGTATTTGATAGAAACCAGCTTTACATCTCAAAGTGTAATGTCAGACACACATCCATACAAGTCCGTTCCGGGATCGAACGGAACCGAAGGCACTTCCAAAGAAGCCCTTGAAATCCGGGTATTCACTAATCACGTCCAGACTTCCCATCACAAGGAGAGTGATATAAATCTCTATACCGGAGCAACTCAGTGCACAGACATTCGACAGGTTGTCCTTTCATTTTCGAAAATACCCGGTCTTCACACCGGTCTTCAAATGTTATCCATTCACGACGTATCACTATTCGGAATGGGTTATATGGCACAAAGTCCTCTCCCGGCTTAGCCGAATAATGAGCGTTTGTTTTTAAAAAAACAAATCAAGTGCCATTTCAAAGGCAAATATCGATAGTTGGTTATTTAACTATCAAACAACATTCACAACAATCAACCAATTTAAATAATTTTCCCAAATTATTTATTTCCAAAATATCTTCGCAAGATATAAATTTTTCCACACTTCAACATTTGAAAACCAATTTCAAATCATATTTCACACTTCATCTCAAAATGGTCCATTTAACCCAATTAAATAAATCCTTATCGATTTATTTCAAATTTACATCCCAATCAGTAAATTTATTTCCACACTTCGTCACTTTGAAAACCAATTTCAAATCATAATTTCCACACTTTAAAAATAAATCAATGTTTATTTTTAAAACAAGTTTCCCTTTCCTTTATAAATTCCATTGTGAATTTAAATTTCCAAATATCCACTTATATACGATTTTCAAAAATCGTTTTCCAAAGAATCGCTTTCAAACACCAAATCAATTTCCAAATTGATTTCTAAATTTATTTCAACACCAAATCATTTTACAAATCGATTTCAAAATTCTTTTCAACACAAATCAATTTCCTCATTCAACATCAAATAAATTTTTATATCGATTTCCCAAAGATTTATTTTCCAATACCAAATCATTTTATCAAATTGATTTCAAACCAATTTATCACCTTTTTAAATAAATTCCTTTATCTCTCCAAATTATTCAAAATTCCATTTTCAAATAAATTCTTCAACTTTCAAACAATATTATTCAAAACCCATTTATTAATATCCTTTCCCATATTTTGGAAATAATTCGACAAGATAGAAAAATCAACCTTATACTTTTAAAATTCCTTCTTTTAAATTCACCCAATTCTTTCAAAAGAAATTTACATAAAATTTCCAACTTTAATTTCAAAAATCCAATTTATTTATTTCTGGTATCCAACGATACCAAAAATACATTCGGCTAAATTATAGCCTTCAACACATTCAATCGCAGATATAATCATTCACGGATTATAAATAAATAATCACACAGCATATGAAACAATTCATACAACATATGAAACAAATTCACATAATTTGAGGAATCCAGTTGGATCCCTCCAACCTGTTTCCCTGCATCCACAGATGTTAGCACAATACCAATTCCACTTCGAGGTGGAATATCGCGGTATATGGGATTTATTAAATATCATCCGCTATTATGCGGCGCATAGGGTCTCATCCGCTATATAATGCGGGAAATCAACAACTCCAATATATACATATTCCAATATATATATTGCTATATACTACTATCATTCAAGCACACAATCGACACAATCAATAATTTTAAATATAACTATTTAAAATTAAACAAAACCCTTTGTTTGAGTGAGAAGATCTCACCTTTGCTTTAATTTGCAATCCATTTTCCATTCCAGTTTGTTTTTCGTGATCTATAGACCTTGTATAACATTTATACAATTTATTAACATTTGGGATAATCGAACATTTTATTTTCCATTTCATAGCTTTAATTAACTAACTATTTCATTTTAAACTATTACTTTCTGCAAACAGTAAAAACAAGATTTACTTTACTGTTTAAAAAATTTCTTTTGCATATATTCTTTTCTGATAAAAACATGTTAATTACATTTAAATTTAAACAAATAGAAATGTATACCTTACTGTCGAGTCGAGTTCGAACTCGAACGAAACCCACAAGCTTTGCTCAGCAACCCAATTCGAAACCCTAGCCGTCGCTGATCTCGAACTAGTTCAGATCGATCGACCTAGTCGCGATCACTAACAAAGCCGATGTCGTCGCCACTTTCGCTTCACGCACGCGACCACGAACACCCTGCCGAACAAACAAATCTACGCGCGCGTGCCACTACCATTCAGGGTTCTCCCCTCCACCGAAATCGACGAAGCACTTTCCCCCAAATCACTCGCGAGCATCCACCAGATTGCCTCGATGCTCGTGCGTACGACCTCGATTTCATCGTGCCTGCCTCCTTCGACAGTCGACTCGCGATCGATAACACACTCGCGATACTTACAGATCGCAGCGAAAATGGTTTTCGCTCGAGCCTAGGCTCGATTCCTTCTACGCGGCCATGATTTGTTTTTTTTTCTTTGAATCGATACTGAGGAGAGGAATAAGGAAGGAATGTCGCGATTTTTTTTAATGAGGCAGTGGGATTTTTGAAAAGCTCGGCCATTAAAATTTTCAATTTGAACGAAAAGGGAAAGTTTTCGTTCATTTTGTTTTTTTTGAATAACTGAAGAGGAGAGGGATGAGATGATTGCGTACAGAAGCATCTTTGTGTGTCGGTAGAGATTTTTTTTGTGTACAGTGATTTTGAACTGATGGGAAAAAGTTATGCAGTGAAATAATTTCAATTGAGGTTGACTATATAAATATTCAATTTAAATTCAAATTCAAATCGTTCCGATAAAGTCAACTAAAAATTTTGACTTCCTATCAAGGCGTGCCGCCAGGCGTTCGTAATGTTATACGCCTATTCCGAACACAATGGAAAAGGTTTCGAGTCCAAACTCGATCGTATGGAGAAGATAGCTTTTTGGACCAGTTATTAAATTGAATTTCGATATAATTTTCAGCGCGTTTACTTATCGTACGGCCAAACGATCACTCCAAACATTACGAAAATTGAAATCCGATAATAATACAATATTACGGATCCAATGGAATTGGTTTCGCCAAATTCCAAGACTGTGCCCCGGAACGCTATTTTTAAATTCAATTTAAACGATAAAAGTTCAAAACTGAACAAAACAGTTTCAAATTCAATTCTGAAAGTTCCAGTACCTTCAGAATTATCGATATGATTTTTTTAAGCCTTGAAAATATTTTTAACAAGCTTAAAACTGAAGATTCAAATTTTTACCCAATTTCACACAATTAAATTCAATAATTTAATCGCCAAATCCATTCTGATACTTGAATTTCAAATTGAACTATCATTCGAATATTTAAATTCAATTAAATATTCACATTTCAAATGTCAAAAATTCAGGGTCGTTACAATCTTCCCCCCTTAAAAGAATTTCGTCCCGAAATTACAAGTCAAGAAGAATGCTCCAATACCCGTTTATCATTTTACCAAAACAAACAATTTTAAACAACTTTTCAGAATAATTTTTTATTAAGACACACTAATCTTTTTTTAACTTTCCAAACTTATTCATAAGTTCAAACAACTTTATTTTGCTTCACAATTCAAATTTAAATTTAAATTCAAATTTCAAATTATCCAAAATTTCTCAAAAATTTCCTAACTCTCTAAATTTTCGAAAAATTTCGCCAACGACTCCTTTGCGCGGCTAACTAGGTACAACTACAAAATGTCCCTACGGACTCCCAAATTCCAATAGAAAACAAAATGCCAAGTGGCAAAATCAGAAACTCATCAAATTTCATACCGAAATTCAATTACATACCTTTTGTTGAGAAATTCAAATTCATCTTTGAAATCAAAATTCCAACTCCAAATACCCTGTATATTTTACTTGACAATAATGTCCAATTACAACATTCCAGTTAAATTTTCATTCACTTATTAACTTAGAATATTTCACAATTCTAAATTTTACTTAAGAATTTTCTCCATTCCTTTCTTAAGTTCAATATAAGTATTTACATACTTCTTATATTTATTTTCACTTCACAAACAAAGTTATATATTCATTCCCATTTGACTTTGCATTTTCAATTCCATTTGAATTCAATTTACAATTTCAATTCTATTTGAATTCATTTTATCTTCAAAAATTCGCTTAGTGAAAACTCGATATTCATCTTTTCCTAAAGCTTTCAACTTCTACCAAAACAATGGTTTTCATTTTCTAGTTCAATTCCTACGTTTCCATTACAGTTTGAAAATCAATTTTCCGTTAACAAAAATTTTCAAAATTTTTCAAAATTTTTCTAACTCCCAAAATTTTCAAAAAATTCTGGCGGAGTCTCCTTTGTACGGAGGAGCTTTCGCAATTTGACAAAAGATATAAATATATATACATCGACCCACTCGGTCGAAAAAGCAAAAACAGTTCATATTTCCTATTTTGTATTGCGTAGGCGTACCTTATTAGCATTTTTAAGCAAAGCGGTTTATTATTAAGCATTTCGCGCAACCAAATGCAGCCAAATGGCTTCCAAAAACCTGTACTTACTCAATTTAAACACGTAAGTGACATATATAGGAAATTTATTAACATTTCACTTATTTCAATAGCAAATACATAGATTTCATAAGCAATGCATTCAAAATAATTTCCATTAGCAATTCATAAAGTTTCAATACAAATTAAATTGCTTTCATCTAATTCACATTCAATTTCCATTCAATTCAATTTGCATTCTATATTCACATTCGGTTTATTTCATTAACCAAATAAATTCTATTCAAAACCATTCAATAAAAGTCGACGACGACCACTTCACAATTTTCTTTTTAAATTTCAAATTTCCATATTCAATTCATCCTGAATTTATTTTATCAATAACAAGGAAATTTTCAATTTATTTTGACTACTTGAATTTTGTATGCAAATTCAAACCATTCTTATTCAACTCACAATTCAATTTCAATTCAACTTCCAATTCATTATTTCATGAATTAAATAAATTATCAAGTTAATTTACTTGAATTCATTCCACTTTATTTTATCTTTTCCAAGTTTGGATTTTTATTCAACTTGATTCAAATCAAATCTCATTTCATTATTCAATTTCCAATTCATTTATTTACAAATGTAGCTTCATTTGTTCATTCACAATTTCATTCCTTTCAATTTGAATCTTATTCCAATCAAACTTCAAATATTTTATAAGTCATCAACTTATTTACATTCCATTAATGAATTTATTTTCAATATTTTCCTGGGATTCTATTTCAAATTATAGATCACTTTTACAATTTACATTTACAAATCCCATTCGTATATAAATACATTTCCTTATACTTTCAATTCATATTCATAAATTTCATTTGTTAAATGAATTTATCTTCAAATCTTTGGTTATACCATTATTTCTTATTCAATTTCAATAAAACAATGATAATATTTCAATATTATCACTTCCTAACAACCAAGCATCCATTTACTATAATAATTCATAGAAAATCATTTCTTTTCTATACAAAAATAGTTTTGGGCAAAATTATTTCATTTACCCTATTTAAAACAATACTGTGTCGGTTTATCTTGTTTAAGAGTTTAGAAACCCCTATCGATTACAGTTGGCCAAACTGCACCGACCAGAATCTATAAACAATCAACCGATGAGTCAAAACAATACAAAACAAATTTTATATTCACTAACAAATACGCGATCATATCTATTATTACACTCACACTCATTCTAGAGTATTACTGACTCTATCTCTAATGAGTAACACCCAATAGAGCTAGGGTTGTCGCTTAACCAATAGCTCTGATACCACATGTAACGATAGCGACTTTTCGACACTCGAAAGTCGACATTAATACGTCCACTGTATCAAATGCCGCGCAATCGAATGCCGGAAAACAGAACCATTAGGATTTAAAAGAAGACAGAAGAAAAGAAAGAACAGAAAAACAGGAACAGAAACAATATCAGAATCTCACATTCGCAGTGGAATAATATACAATAGATGAATCAATAATCTTTAAACAAAAGACTATATCAGTTTATACATACATCAATCAGAGTCAATATACAACTCAATACAACAATGGATAGTTATATAAACTTGTCCTCATACAGAATACACAGCGGTATAAATAAACAAGTACGAGTGTACGTCTCGCCGTCCAGCTCATCTCCAAAGCTCCAGAATATCCAGAATATTCTGATAACCAAACTCTAGGCTGGCCGTGTGGAAATTTATGGGCACCCAGAGTTTAGAAAGGGAACAATAAACTCCGAGTCAGTCATGGTGACTGGTGTGAGATCGTAAAACAGTTATTTTCACAAAGAAAATAAAACAGATTCGCAATGCTTTTGGAAAATGAAACTACCATAAGACCTCCCGCCACACACACAATGCAAACGCAGAATTGGAGGAGATTTCTTCTTATGATAGTCAAACATGCTTACTACGCAAAATCACTGGATATTATCATTTGTGCATAGTGTCGAAAACATTTCGAAAGTATAATATTAATCTTAGCCAGCATACAACCATTATTGTATGCCTACTATAGCTACCATCTAAACAGTGCTGACCACCATAAATAAATGGAGGTTCTACAAATAAAACCGTACAGGGTTCGTATTGTTTCTTTGGATTTCCAACAAATGGTCAGGCAAAGGAACTTCCTTAAACCGAAATGGAAACGCCTCTGGAAAGACGCCCCAAGAGTCAACCTGCTCTCTGCAAACACAAGGCCGACGCTACCTCACGTTGTACAGCTGTAACTAGGTAGCTAACACACAAGCTATGTCATCTCCCGGTCGTTACCGACCTTTATCCGAGGATCCTCAACCACAAAGTATAATAAATTTGCAGCATCAACATAGGTAAAATATCTGGGCTCCATACCGTGATATCACCTTTTATCCAGAAGGAAATGACATACCCTAGGGGCGCGACCCCTAACAACCTTGCCGCAACATTACTGTTTCGACCATTACCGGGTTGTAAGGCTCGACGAAGTCTCGTCCACAAAGCCACGCTTTTTCACAAAGCCACGCTTTTTCACAAAGCCACGCTTTTTCACAAAGCCACGCATTGATCAACAAATGATCAACAGCACTTCGTATGCCACATTACCAAATTGGGAATGTATCACTAGTAACCATCAACTACATAACCTTTGAGCTCGTACGTCTCAGAGAAGGGTGTTAAGCTAAGAGAATAAATTCTCCGCCACCAACAGAAATGTATTTGATAGAAACCAGCTTTACATCTCAAAGTGTAACGTCAGACACACATCCATACAAGTCCGTTCTGGGATCGAACGGAACCGAAGGCACTTCCAAAGAAGCCCTTGAAATCCGGGTATTCACTAATCACGTCCGGACTTCCCATCACAAGAAGAGTGATATAAATCTCTATACCGGAGCAACTCGGTGCAGAGACATTCGACAGGTTGTCCTTTCATTTTCGAAAATACCCGGTCTTCACACCGGTCTTCAAATGTTATCCATTCACGACATATCACTATTCGGAATGGGTTATATGGAACAAAGTCCTCTCCCGGCTTAACCGAATAATGAGCGTTTGTTTTTAAAAAAACAAATCAAGTGCCATTTCAAAGGCAAATATCGATAGTTGGTTATTTAACTATCAAACAACATTCACAACAATCAACCAATTTAAATAATTTTCCCAAATTATTTATTTCCAAAATATCTTCGCAAGATATAAATTTTTCCACACTTCAACATTTGAAAACCAATTTCAAATCATATTTCACACTTCATCTCAAAATGGTCCATTTAACCCAATTAAATAAATCCTTATCGATTTATTTCAAATTTACATCCCAATCGGTAAATTTATTTCCACACTTCATCACTTTGAAAACCAATTTCAAATCATAATTTCCACACTTTAAAAATAAATCAATGTTTATTTTTAAAACAAGTTTCCCTTTCCTTTATAAATTCCATTGTGAATTTAAATTTCCAAATATCCACTTATATACGATTTTCAAAAATCGTTTTCCAAAGATTCACTTTCAAACACCAAATCAATTTCCCAAATTGATTTCTAAATTTATTTCAACACCAAATCATTTTACAAATCGATTTCAAAATTCATTTCAACACAAATCAATTTCCTCATTCAACATCAAATAAATTTTCATATCGATTTCCCAAAGATTTATTTTCCAATACCAAATCATTTTATCAAATTGATTTCAAACCAATTTATCACCTTTTTAAATAAATTCCTTTAGCTCTCCAAATTATTCAAAATTCTATTTTCAAATAAATTCTTCAACTTTCAAATAATATTATTCAAAACCCATTTATTAATATCCTTTCCCATATTTTAGAAATAATTCGACAAGATAGAAAAATCAACTTTATACTTTTAAAATTCCTTCTTTTAAATTCACCCAATTCTTTCAAAAGAAATTTACATAAAATTTCCAACTTTAATTTCAAAAATCCAATTTATTTATTTCTGGTATCCAACGATACCAAAAATAAATTTGGCTAAATTATAGCCTTCAACACAATCAATCGCAGATATAATCATTCACGGATTATAAATAAATAATCACACAGCATATGAAACAATTCATACAACATATGAAACAAATTCACATAATTTGAGGAATCCAGTTGGATCCCTCCAACCTGTTTCCCTGCATCCACAGATGTTAGCACAATACCAATTCCACTTCGAGGTGGAATATCGCGGTATATGGGATTTATAAAATATCATCCGCTATTATGCGGCGCATAGGGTCTCATCCGCTATATAATGCGAGAAATCAACAACTCCAATATATACATATTCCAATATATATATATATATATATATATATATTGCTATATACTACTATCATTCAAGCACACAATCAACACAATCAATAATTTAAATATAACTATTTAAAATTAAACAAAACCCTTTGTTTGAGTGAGAAGATCTCACCTTTGCTTTAATTTGCAATCCATTTTCCATTCCAGTTTGTTTTTCACGATCTATAGACCTTGTATAACATTTATAAAATTTATTAACATTTGGGATAATCGAACAATTTATTTTCCATTTCATAGCTTTAATTAACTAACTATTTCATTTTAAACTATTACTTTCTACAAACAGTAAAAACAAGATTTACTTTACTGTTTAAAATTTTTCTTTTGCATATATTCTTTTCTGATAAAAACATGTTAATTACATTTAAATTTAAATAAATAGAAATGTATACCTTATTGTCGAGTCGAGTTCGAACTCGAACGAAACCCACAAGCTTTGCTCAGCAACCCAATTCGAAACCCTAGCCGTCGCCGATCTCGAACTAGTTCAGATCGATCGACCCAGTCGCGATCACTAACAAAGCCGATGTCGACGCCACTTTCGCTTCACGCACGCGACCACGAACACCCTGCCGAACAACCAAATCTACGCGCGCGTGCCACCACCATTCAGGGTTCTCCCCTCCACCGAAATCGATGAAGCACTTTCCCCCAAATCACTCGCGAGCATCCACCAGATTTCCTCGATGCTCGCGCATACAACCTCGATTTCATCCTGCGTGCCACCTTCGACAGTCGACTCGCGATCGATAACACACTCGCGATACTTACAGATCGCAGCGAAAATGGGTTTCGCTCGAGCCTAGGCTCGATTCCTTCTACGCGGCCATGATTTGTTTTTTTTTTCTTTGAATCGATACTGAGGAGAGGAATAAGGAAAGGAATGTCGCGATTTTTTTTAACGAGGCAGTGGGATTTTTGAAAAGCTCGGCCATTAAAATTTTCAATTTGAACGAAAGGGGAAGTTTTTGTTCATTTTGTTTTTTTTTTTGAATAACTGAAGAGGAGAGGGATGAGATGATTGCGTACAGAATCATCTCTATGTGTCGGCAGAGATTTTTTTTGTGTACAGTGATTTCGAACTGATGAGAAAAGTTATGAGGTGAAATAATTTCAACTGAGGTTGACTGTATAAATATTCAATTTAAATTCAAATTCAAATCGTTCCGATAAAGTCAACTAAAAATTTTGACTTCCTATCAAGGTGTGCCACCAGGTGTTCATAATGTTATACGCCTATTCCGAGCACAATGGAAAAGGTTTCGAGTCCAAACTCGATCGTATGGAGAAGATAGCTTTTTGGACCAGTTATTAAATTGAATTTCGATATAATTTTTAGCGCGTTTACTTATCGTACGGCCAAACGATCACTCCAAACATTACGAAAATTGAAATCCGATAATAATACAATATTACGGATCCAATGGAATTGGTTTCATCAAATTCCGAGACTGTGCCCCGGAACGCTATTTTTAAATTCAATTTAAACGATAAAAGTTCAAAACTGAACAAAACAGTTTCAAATTCAATTCTGAAAGTTCCAGTACCTTCAGAATTATCAATATAATTTTTTTTAAGCCTTGAAAATATTTTTAACAAGCTTAAAACTGAAGATTCAAATTTTTACCCAATTTCACACAATTAAATTCAATAATTTAATCGCCAAATCCATTCTGATACTTGAATTTCAAATTGAACTATCATTTGAATATTTAAACTCAATTAAATATTCACATTTCAAATGTCAAAAATTCAGGGTCGTTACAAATAGCAAGGGAGGACTTCACAAAGATAAATCATGATTATTGGAACCTCGAAGGCAAGATGTTCACTAGGAAAGAGCCAGTAGTGGAAGCATTGTAATGGATGAAAGTATGTGAGCGTGTTTTTGGAGACCTAAGACTGGATGATACGCATAAGTGCAGACTGGATTCTAGAAAGTTGCTTGAAGATGCTATGGATTTGTAGGAGACGGTGTTGAGATCCATGAAAATGATATCACCTGGGTGCAGTGTAGAGAAAGGCGAGGCTCGGTTTATTTCTGAGCCTTAGAAAAGTGTGTTGTTGAGGGAGTTCATTGATCTAAAGTAGGAAGATCTTTTCGTCTAAGAGTATATTCAGAAGTTCAATGTGTTAGCGAAGTATGACATGGAACTGATTAACACCTCGCTATAGGCAAATGAGAAGTTTATTCGAAGCTTTAAGCAAGCTTTGTACCATAAGGTGATGGCACACTTGGCATCTCCTTTTGAGTTTATCATGGATATGGCACGGTGGTATTATAGTATGTACCAAGAGAAGTGAGAGTATAGGTGAAGCCGAAAGTGGAACCAAAGAAGAGGTTTGCCCCATACTAGAAGGAGAAGAAAGGGCAGCGGCATAGGGAAAGACACTAGAAGGGGAAAGCTGAGAGGATGTTTTAGAAGTTGTTTGTTACAACCATGGTCAGAAAAGGGCACTACGCATCCAAGTGTCTACAACGAACTGGAATAATCAATTAGCTTCTTCAATTGTGATAAGTTAGGGCATAAAATGAAGGATTTTCCGAAGTTGAAGCAGGCAAGGTTATTTTCTTTATAGGGGCCTTTATTAGGATTAACAACAAAGGAGAAACGAAAGGGTTCAGTGCTTGAAGGTATGATTTCAATTTCTAGTTTTTCAGTTAGAGTTCTATTTGATACCAAAGCTACATATTCTTTCATTTTGAAAGATGTGGTTAATATTAGGTTAGATGTTACCTATTTGGTTACTTCTTTGCATGTTTCTAATCGATTGGTGGGCATATCACTCTCGAGTTAAGGTGCACTAGTTTAGAGTTTATTCTGTGTGAACATTTGTTTTGATGCGACCCATATGTGTTTGACTCCGTAGGGTGCAAGGTAATTTTGGTATGGATTGATTAGTGCAGAATGATGCTAGGATTTATTATGCCGAGAGAGTTTTACCTTACGGAACTTGAAGGAAGGAGGAAGGATTTTGGTATCTTTGGATAATATAAAGGGAAGGCCCGGGTGTTTGTTTTGTGCAATGGAAAGTATGGAAGATAAGATTGATAGAGTTTTAGTGGCTTGGGAATTTGTAGAAGTCTTTGAACCAATGATGGGACTACCTCCGAGAAGAGTGATTGAATTTCGCACAAAAATGGTACCAAGGGCACAACCTGTTAGTAACTCCTTAACAGAACGTCGCCTAAGGAGATGGAAGAATTAATGAAGCAACTAGTAAAACTTGATCATAGTTCATTAAGTTGAGTTGTCCACCGTAGGAAGCTTCCCTAGTGTTTGTATCGGATGAATCGCTTTGAATGTGCATTGACTATAGAAAGTTGACTGAGTTGATAGTGAAGAATCATTATCCATTGCCAAGGATAACGATTTATTTAATCAATTGAATGAAGTTAGAGTACTCTTGCTACTAGAATTGGCTATAGGATTCCAACAACTAACAGTTTTGGAAGAAAGTATTCCTTTGACTATGTTTAGAAAAAAATATGGTTCATATGGGTGGTTAGTCATGCCCTTTGGACTAACCAGTGCTCTAGCTTTCTATATAGACCTTATGAACCGAGTCTTTCACGATCAGTTGGATAGGTTTATGTTAGTCTTTATAGATGATATCTTGGTGTATTCTGAGGATGAGCAAGATAATAAAGTTCATCTTAGATTAGCATTGGAAACCTTAAGATATCACAAGTTAAAGCTGAAGTTTTCCAAATGTCACTATTGGAAGTATGAAGTCAAGTTCATAGACCATGTAGTTTCAAAGGAAGGATTGGTCATAAATCCATCGAAAGTTAAGGTTATGACTAGTTGGAAGAGACACGAGACTGTTGCCAAGACAATAAATTTCTTAGGATTGGTAGGGTACTATCAAAGATCTATTAAGGACTTCTCTTATATAGCAACGTCAATAATGGGACTTTCTTGAAAGAACGAGATACATGTTTACACGAAGGAGTGCAAGATGGCACTCCAAATGTTTAAGCTTCGGCTGAGATGCTTCGATTTTAGTAATGCCCGAGGAGAATGGAGGTATGATAGTCTATACAGATGATGTGAGTTCAGAGTTAGGAATAGTGTTGATGCAAAGAGACAAAGTAATATCATATGCATCTAGACAGTTGTGATACCATAAGGTCTGGTATCTAATGGATGACTTGGGATTAGTGGTAATTATTTTTGTGCTAAAGATTTGGAGATATTTTCTTCTTGGAGAATTGTTTAAATTGTTTACTAACCATATGTATTTGAGATACTTGTTCTCCCAAAAGTAGTTAAACATAAGACGGCAAAGGTGGTTAGAGTTTTTGGCTTTTTATGATTTCGGGATCAAGTGTACCTAAGGAAAGGGAAATAAGGTTGTTGATGCCTTGATCTGAAAGTAGCAGAGGTTTGGCTATGATTGAAGAGTGGAATGTTTTAGAGACACTAGCTTCTAGTAATGTACATTTTCGATGGAGTGATGGTCCAAGTAAAATGTTTAGGAAATTGTCGGCCTTCGAAGTTCACCCATCTCTCATAAGAAGAATTGTCGAAAAGCGGAAAGAAGATACACTATGTGCTAAAAGGATCAATGGCCTGAAGAATGGTACTAAGACTGAAGAGCTAAAGGGCTTCGGTATTGGTGAGAAAGATTGGCTTCAAAAGAAGGGAAGGTTGTATGTCCCGAATAGTGAAGACCTTCGAAAGTTGGTTTGGGATGATGTTATCGTTCAAACATTTGTTATCCATCTGGAGGCACCAAGATGTACCGAGATACGAAGCAGAGCTTTTATTAGGAAGGAATGAAAAGGGATGTTGGGGTGTGTGTAAAGAGATGTTTCACTTGCCAACAAGTTAAGGCAGGACACCAAAACCAAGTGAACTTTTATAGCCTTTAGAAGTTCCAGTGTGGAAGTGGGATTCAGTTTTTATGGACTTCGTAGAAGGTTTCCCGAGGACAAGGGAAAACAAGAATATGTGGGTTATTGTACATAGATTGACTAAGGGTGCCTATTTCATTGTAGAAAATCCACAGGAAAAGTAGCAAAAATAGCCGAGATGTATGTGAAAGTCTGCATGGAGTTTCAAATGCCATAGTCAGTGATAGAAACCCGTTGTTTGCCAGTGAGTTTTGGAGGAGCCTATAGAGTGCTTTGGGTTCAGAGTTGTGCATGCGTACGGCTTGCCATCCTCAGACAGATGGAGAAACTAAGAGGGTCAACCGAGTGCTTGAGGATTTTTTGCGAGCATGTGTGTTAGACTTCAACTGATCTACGAAAGATCACTTACACTTGGTTTTTCGTACAATAATAGTTACCAGTCTAGTATTAGGATGGCACTTTTCGAGGAGTTGTATGGAAGACCTTGTAAGTCACCAATATGTTGGTGCGAGATGGAAGATAGGCATGCACTGGATCTCGATCTTATAAGAGAAGCTTCGGAAAATTTTGAACTGATTCAACAAAGAATGAAAGATGCTCGGTCGAGATAGAAGAGTATGTCAATAGTGTTAATACCTCAGTTATTGATTTTGATGACAACAGCCATATATAATCATATAAAATATAGATACTAATGTTTTGCCAAGTTATATAGTATATAGTGCAGAGTATTACACAGGTGTTGAATCAAAGACTGTACAATATGAAGACTCAAGATAAAGATGATATGAAGACTCCTAAGTTCAAAGACCAAGATATGAAGATCTCAAGATTATAATTTAGTGTATAGAGTCAGCATATATTGTTAAAGTCCTTGATAGAAATCTTTGATCTATGTCTCCAATTTTATAATCTTTTATATTTTTAACAAAATATATTTCAAACTACTTTATAAAAGTTTTTCAAAGTTTAAAATGTTTATAAACTATGTTAAAACTATTTTACAAAGTATCAACGTATTTTACAAAGTATATAATTTTCAAATTATTTTTAAGAAAACAATTTTCATTTTCAACTAAGGTATGTCGACATCCCTTGACAATATATGTCAACATACATTCCACCAATTGGTTTTTTAAATTTTGAAAGGAAGTGTTTATCCATCCCAACTCTTCACGAACGAACACATCTGTTTATTTATTATATAAAGGAAAGTGCAAACGAATTTTTTGATAACTAATTACTTACTTTCTCCCCTCCTCGTACTCTCTTGAAAATTCTCTTGAAAAATATAATATATTCTCTTCAAAAGCATATAGAATCAATTCATACTTCATTGTATTGATTCAATACTACTTTCTTACTGTTTTGGAAACATCTCTCTCATACTTCGAAGATCAAAGTGTTATCCAAGAGTCAAAGTGTTATCCAAGAGGTGATAGGATCCATTGTATCCAAAGTACAAAAATTTGTGTTTGAAAAAACTATCAAATCCATTTGTATTTGATTGGGTGTGCTTATAGTCTGATCAAATCAAGTGGGCGTGCTTAGTAGCCCATTCAAATCTAGAGGGTGTGCTTGTAGGCCGATCAAATCAAGCGAGTCTACCTTGAGCTTGGAAATTCAAGAGGGTGTGTCTCGTAGCCTCGAAATTGAGATTGTATTTAGATTTGCCTTCTTTCCAGTTAAAGATTGGCATTTGAAAAGAAATCTGTACATGTAATTGTATGGCGTTGGATGTAGGACAAATCTGAACTAGTATAAAATTTCTGGTGCCATCTCTCTAACTCTTTACTTTACTTTACTGCTTTTGTCTATCATTGCGTCTGTAACTGATTGTTAGTATAATTCTGTGTTGATAATTTGTGATTTAATATTAGTCTTGAAAGGAAATTAAAAACATTTACATAAGTTAGTAAACACTATTCACCCCTCCTATGGTGTTAAATTAGCCTTAAGATCTATCATTCTGCAACCCACATTTGGTATCAGAACACTAGGTTTTCAAAAAAAAATCGTAATTTCATTTTTGAAAAGTTAAAATGGCTAGCAACACTGTTAGTACACTTATTGACACTTATGTCGAAGGATAAGCTACTGCTAGACTCCCACTTTTTAATGGTAGTAATTACACTTATTAGTTATGTAGGATGAAGATTTATTTACAGTTTAATGTTTATTTAGAACATTACATAGAACAAGTACACTGAACCCTAGACTGACTTTTCAACATGGATTGTTGACCAAAAGACACAAACACTTAATAATTCTAAGGTCATGAATATTTTATTTTGCTCACTAGATAAAAATGAATTTAATAGAGTCTTTATTTGTAAGTCTGCATATGATATTTGGAGAACATTGCAAGTCACTCATAAGGGTACTAGTAAAGTCAAACAGACTAAAATTTCCATGTTAACTTAATCAGTTTCAGATATTTAAAATGAATCAAAATGAGTCTATTTCTGACATGTATTGTAGATTTCAAGATATAGTACATTCTTTAGTATCATTGGGTAAAAAAAATTCTGAAGAGGACCAAGTTAGAAATATCCTCAATTCACTCTCTTCAAAGTGGGATCAAAAGATACTAGCAATTGAAGAGGCTAATGAAATTAGCACTCTAAAAATTGAAGAGGTAACAGGTAATTTAATTTCCTATGAAGCATAATTGCAAGGCAGAAGAGAAAGCAAGGCAATAGAAAAGAAATCTGTTGCATTCAACACAATAGCTGACAATCAAGATTCAGTCGATGATAATCATGAGGAGATTTGCTTTCATGACCAGAAATTTCAGAAAGTTCCTAAAATATAGAAAGATGAATAACTTTCGAAGACATGAACAAGATTCTTAGAACTAAAACTCCAATTAGATGGTTCAAATGCGATGAACCTGGTCATCTGTAAAGAGATTGTCCGCATCAAAATAAATCAAAGATTTTGCCAGTTACCAACTCATCCAGAAAAAGAAAGAGGCTTACACAATAACATTAGATGACTCAGATACTACTTCAAGTGACAATGAACCAGATATTGACGATGCAAACATGTGTTTCACGGCAATAGTAGACTAATTAGAACTGATCAAAGAAAAGGAGCAAAAAGTGGTACATTTTACATTAATTTTTATTTCATGTTTTTAGTAATAAAATATAGATTAATAGTAATATTGGACGCGTACAAGTATATAGATATATATAGGAATATTTTATACTAGTTTTAATTTTGGATTTTACGGCCCATATGTCGGCATACCCAGAGCCATATGTCAACATATCTGTCAGATATTTGAAATTAAAATTTTGAATTTCTCACTATTTTGCATTAACTCCAATAACTGAAAATGCATATTTTCAAAACTGAAATGTCGGTTCTCTATCTATTAATTCATCTTATCTCTATCCATTCATTCACTCACTTTATTTCAAAATTCAAATATTCTCTTCATTCTCTTATCTCTAAACTCAAAAATTGCCTCCTCAAGCCAACCACCAAAAACCTTATAGCTCTCAAAGAAAATCAAAGGCTTTCTTTTCATGACAAAGAAGCCATGGATACTTATGTTGAATATGCTACTTTCGGAAAAAAAATTCCTGGAGATTTGCATAGTCTGATGATTTCTCTTCTTGTGGTCTTCAAGATCTTTGTTTACAAAATGAAATTCTTGGTTTAGTTGACTCTTCTCAAAATGATTTTGTTTATTATTCGGATTTATTTAAAACGTTTTATGCAAATTTAAATGGAAAGTTTTTTCAACGAGAAGAGGGACAAGTTTGGAGTAGTGTAAAAGGCACCACTATTGTATAAGATTATGAATTTTTGGGTCAAATATTTTGTTTTAAATTTAGTGGAATTGACCTCTCCACCTTTAAAAATTGATGAACAAAATCGTGAAGTTTTTCATGATATTTTCGAAAGTAACGAAGAATTTGATTTTCAACATAAAAATCTTAGACCAAAATCGAGACTTTTGAGTCTTATTTTACAATAAAGCATTACTCCGAGGATGGAAAATTACAATAACCAGACTCAAAAGGTTTTAAAGCGCTTTTTTCCATCTATGGAAACTGTGACATCAACTGGGCACAAGTCATTTTAGATTATTTTGTTCAAAAGAATATTTCTAGACATGAGAACACACTTTACCATGATGTATATCTTACTAGAGTGTTTGAATATTTTGGTGTTGATTTAAGAGGTGAACCCACTTTGCCTCGAAAACTTTTCAATAAGGCCAACATCTCTCTCATGCATATTCCTCCTTATTCCACACCTTATGAAATCTATTTCTTGCTGTTCTATATAGTTCTATTAGTCTCTGGAAATTGTGAAAATATAATGGTATTAAATAAAAACAAAAACTATAACAAAAACTTAAATATTGCATTTTCAAGTATATATGTCGACATACATATATAGTATATGTCAACATATCGTAGACGTTTGGCACAATTTTGAAATTTAAAAATATTATAACCACCATCTATAAAAACTTTTCAAATGACTTTTCACTCCTATTTAAGCCTATTTCTTCCAGAAAAGTTCATTCACCATTTCATTCTCTATTCCCTTTTCATTTTTAAACATTTTTTAATAAAAATGTCTTCTTCACACCAAATACCCTATCAAAACTTGAAGAAACTCTCTAATCATTCAAAGATTCTCTCTTTTATTCTAAGAAACCAAAGGCATTTGGAATTAAGCCAAATGCAAATGATAAAAGAGCAAGAGAAGCACTTTGATGCTCTTCGATGGTTAATCTCTTCCCTGATCAAAGCTGATCAAACCAACAACCCAAAATGCTCAAAAGACAATGAAGATTAGGATATCATCAAAGCAAATCTAATCTTTGGATTTGAAGGTTGGGTTGATGTTTCTAGGAATGTCTATATTTCTATTTATTATAAATTCATAAGTTTGTATATTAAACTTGTTTTGTTTCAATAGTAATATGTAAATAATTTGGTTTAGATTAATTACGCTAAGTTTGATTGTAAAATAAATAAGCAAGGCTTTGATTTGGTTTGGTTTGAATTGAATGCTTGGATGGTTAAATCATCATTTATGTGTCATAATTATATCATATTGCATCTATATCTCATTTAAATATATACTCTAATTAATCTAGTCAAAATATATAGATAAACCCATTTTGACTAGCATATTACTTAAAACTTGATTATTGATTTTGACTCTACTGTTTATAAGTATTTCATTTAGGGGGAGTTTTTTATTTTTTCACTCATTTTTGTTGATGACAAAGGGGGAGAAAAATATAAAATATACATGCATATATTCAGGGGGAGTTATGTAATTCAAGGGGAGTTATATCATATTTTATATACGGAAATGTTCAATATTTGTCATCATCAAAAGGAGAGACTGTTAATACCTCAATTATTGATTTTGATGACAAAAACTATATATAATCATATAAAATATAGATACTAATGTTTAGCCAAGTTATATAGTATATAGTGCAGAATATTACGCAGGTGTTGAATCGAAGACTATATAGTATAAAGACTCAAAATAAAGATGATATGAGACTCATGAGTTCAAAGACCAAGGTATGAAAATCTCAAGATTATATTTAGTGTATATAGTCATAGCATAAATTGTTAAAGTCCTTGATAGCAATTTTTGATCTCTACCTTCAATTTTCTAATCTTTTGTATTTTTAACCAAAATATATTTCAAAATATTTTATAGAAGTTTTTCAAAGTTTAAAATGAGTATAAACTATGTTCAAACTATTTTACAAAGCATCAAATTATTTTACAAAGCATATAATTTTCAAATTATTTTTAAGAAAATAATTTTCATTTTCAACTAAGTATGTTGACATACCTAGAAAATCATGTCGATATACATACCGCCAATTGGTTTTTTAAATTTTAAAAGGAAGTATCTATTCGTCGCACCTCTTCATAAACAGACACATATGTTCATTTACTATATAAAGAGAAGTGCAAACAAATTTTTTGATAACTAATTACTTGCTTTCTTCCCTCCTCTTACTCTCTTAAAAATTCTCTTGAAAAATATATTATATTCTCTTCAAAATCATATAGAATCAATCATACTTCATTGTATTGATTACTTAAAAAACTAAACTAAGTCAGGTTTCCCTAGACGAAAACAAAGGTAGTGATTGCCGAGAGAAAATTAGCTCTCGATAAATTTTTGAAAGCGGAACTAATTGACTTTCGGGGGAATAAATTTATGCTAAGATTTAAGATGGCTGAAATTAGTACTTATAACATTGATGATAATATTGTAAGTAGCGAAGTTAGCCGAGGGTAGTCAGAGTTAAATTAGCATAATGAATAGCTAAAGGAAAGCCTAATGTATGATTAGTTAGGCAGGTAATCAGAGAATTGGTAGATGGCGTAAAACCTGATATGGCAGTCAAGAACCGAAAGTGCAGAAGAAAGGCCTTAGTGGCATCTGATAATATAGTTTAAGGCATGATCGGTAACCAAAATATGAAAACAAACTAAAGCCCAATTGGAAACCAAAACCGAAAGTGAAATCAGTCAGACTAAGGAAACAATGAAAGCATAAGGCCTTGGTGGCAGCCGAAAGTTAAATCTATAATTCCTCGCTAGAATATGAAAGCGTAAAGCCTTAGTGCAGCGAAGGTAGTATCGTTCAGGGTTTGAAAAGGAAATGGAATAATAATGAAACGGCATATCGAGTGAAATGGCTATTGATTTCGATTATGGCATTATTGTATGAATAAGTCCCTCAAGAAGGACATAATGATTTATGCTCATGTTTAAAGCTATTAGATGTTTATTATGTTATAGAGAAGAGAAAATGTGTTCCATGCTTTAGCGACGTAGTGTGGCTATATTTTACGTTTAGGATAACATATTGCTTATATCAAACTTTATGTCTAACTTTGTGTTTTATTATTGTTTTCCCCACAAACTCATGGGTACTTGTTTAAGTAGTTTCAGTTTGTGGGTTCAAGTAGGTTGCTTTCGAAAGACGAACGAAGAGTTCCAAAGACGAAGCGGGTGGCTTAAAAAATATTTTGTTATCCGGGTTTTTAACCCAACAGAATCCAAAGGAAGTCGGAACAGCTTGGTCAAGTCAAAATAGCTCAAGAGCCAACCAAAAAGTCTAGAACAACAAACCAAGAGAAGTCAGAGAAATAGAAAGCAAAAATACGCAAAGGAGATGGATCGCTAGTGATCCATCATCTATGGATCGCTAGCGATCCATAAACTTGTCTCGTGAATTCATGAATTCACCTGCATCATGGTCCAATTGGTATTCTAAGGACAATGGCTAAGTTTGATGGGATTTTGAGCTAGTTAAATCGAGAAACAAGCATTCGTCTAGTCCGATCAGCAGTCCAATGCAATCAGTAAACAGACCGTAATCAAAACAAGGCAATATGCTACGAAATTACTTGGAGGACACCAACACGAGACAACAAATGTACCCTAGAAGACAAAGCCCAAAAATAAGCTAAGTACATGGATCGCTAGCGATCCATGCCGCTTTGCCTGGTCGTCATGAATTTTGAGGTAGAAGGTAAAGGAAGATTCCCTAGTTGTTACAAGTTAGCTCGGTTCAAGATGAAACTTGCAGTGTGTCTTCTTACAGTCGTTTGCAAGCATGTGGCAAGAAAGACTAGCCCAGTAGCTCTCCAACCTCTATAAATAATCATCTATCTACAACATAAAGAGGATCCTCGTGACTGGATGCTGAAACTCTGCAGAAACTATTCTTCACTCTTCTCCTCCCTCCTCACAACAATCATCCAAGGGGTTTACTGTGATTCTCCAGTAAACTCCAGCATTGGGGACTTAGTCTAACTCGATATATTCAACAACTTTGTAATCTTATTCACTTTGTAACAACAATCGGTCAATAATAAAAGTTATAAAGTGGACGTAGGCTTCATTAACAGCCGAACCACTATAAAAATCTTCTTGTCTTCTTACTATTTCTGCTTTTTCTACATTTATTCTCTGTATTATTGCTCTCTGAGAACAGGGTTTGTGCTTTCACACTCAAACCAGGGTGTTGATCCATTTTTTGGGTTAACATTTTGGTGTTTTCACTGAGAAATCTTACTCAGGCTTAGATCTAGCTATCTACTTTGGATCAGATAGGTTCAGAAGTTAGATCTTTAATCTCTGTTCAAAAGATCTGCTGTTAAAAATCAATGGCTCCGGGAAGAAGACGAACTGCTTCTAGAAGATCTATAGGGGTAGTAATAGCCGGAGAGGAGATGAATCATCAGCAAACCGAAGTAAATGGCACTAACGTAGGAGATCAGGTGCTAGGATCATCCAATCAACTCGAAGTCGTTACAAGAGATGAGTTGAATAAAATGGTTGATGTAATCAGAAAATGGAAAGTAGTAAAGAGAGCTATGATGGATAAGCTTAATGCCCTCTTGACCTTACAATCACAAACTGCTCCAAGAACTATGACTGAATCCGCGGTTGCCGTAGAATAAGAAAATTCTTCCGTTTCTGGTCTAAACAGAAGAAACGGAAAGCAGCAGCAAAGAGGAGTGATAGCTGAAACCATGGGAATCAACGTGGAAGGAAACACAAGTACTCCACCAACCACAAGGCAACAAGCTATGAACTTGAACCAAGGAGCGAAGACCCCGTAAGAGGACATAGCTATGGACCTCTCCGACTCCGAAGATGGAGAGCAATTTAACGACGGCAAGTTGAAAGGAAACGCCAATGCATTTGATAACGCTAGGAATGTCCAAACTGCTCCAGTCAGGCCAATCGCAAGCCAACGGGACCCCGAGGGAGTGGCTCTTTCGAAGACAGGAGAGCCTAGGCTTCAGCCCACTCACCAAGACCGTTTGCAAAGCCAAACGTTCGGTGTGGTGACTGACAGCCGACCCCCAGACTACCGGACATCAGAGGCATTTATCGCGGATATAGTCAAGCGGTTGATGGATGAGAATAAGAATAGAAGAAATGATGAATGTGGGTCCGCTCCAAGTCGGACTCCCTTCACTGATGGGATCTTGAATGAGCGGTATCCAAAAAAGTGTACTATGTCAACCATTCCGTCCTATGACGGAACAAATGATCCAAAACCTCATTTGTACAAGTACGGTTAGATATACGTCTACTTATTTGTTAAGTAGGATGAATTACATAATAATAATATTTGCTAAATATTTGCATGTACGTCTACTTATTAGATAATAATATTATCATGGGATTAAATAATATTATTATTATTATGCAAATACTTAACAAATAACTCAATTATGAAATTAAATCATAATATTATATGTTAAGTATTTGCATGTACTTCTGCTTATTAAGTTTGCTACTTAATGAAACTAATTAAAATGAATTAAATAAGGAAAAGAAATGGTGGGCCATTATACAAAAGGCAGTGGAGCCGAACCGAAAGTAAATGAACTAGAACATTAAGTATAAAACTTAAGTGAAAAGCTAAGAAATGCTAAGTATGAATCTACATTTAGTAACCGAAGGTGTTGGCTGAAGGCTGAAGGCTGAAGGGGACGACTGATACAGAGGAAATATAGGTAAAGGAGGTGATTTCTAAAACCTAGAATTAAGATTCTATTTACTTAAAAAAACTAAACTAAGTCGGGTTTCCCTAGACGAGACCAAAGGTAGTGATTGCCGAAAGAAGATTAGCTCCCGATAAAATGTTGTAAGCGGAACTAATTGACTTTCGGGGCAATAAATTTATGCTAAGATTTAAGATGGTTGAAATTAGTACTTATAACATTGATGATAATATTGTAAGTAGCGAAGTTAGCCGAGGGTAGTCAGAGTTAAAGTAGCATAATGAATAGCTAAGGGAAAACCTAATGTATGATTGGTTAGGTAGGTAATCGAAGAATTGGTAGATGGCGTAAAACCTAATGTGGCAGTCAAGAATTGAAAGAGCAGGAACAAGGCCTTAGTGGCATCTGACAACATAGGTTTAAGGCCTGACGGGTAACCAAAATATGAAAACAAACTAAAGCCCAAGTGGAAACCAAAACCGAAAGTGAAATCAGTTAGACTAAGGAAACAGTGAAAGCGTAAGGCCTTGGTGGCAGTCGAAAGTTAAATCTACAATTCTTCGCTAGAATATGATAGCGTAAAGCCTTTGTGCAGCGAAGGTAGTATCGTTCAGGGTTTGAAAAGAAAATGGAATAAGAATGGAACGACATACCGAGTGAAATGGCTATTGATTTCGATTATGGCATTATTGTATGAATAAGTCCCTCAAGAAGGACATTTGATTCCGATGAACAATATTAAAATCCATGATACACTCCGATAACATTTACCAATTAATTGATTTTTTTGGTCAAATACTTTGACATTAAGTTGATTACCAATTATGATGTTGCTAACCTTCTATTCGAATGAGACAAATCCTCTCTTTAATAGTGTTTCGCTTCAACTGGTTCAACTTATACCCAATATGGCCTTAACACGATCATTATGTAGTGTGATTGACAATGATAATTATAACTTAGATACTTAAAATCCACAGCATTCTCAAGTCAAAAGACTATTACACAACGTCACATGAGATCTTCTATTTAACTTTTAACATACAGAAGACTTTCGATAAGTCGTATTAATTATTTCAAACAACTACATGTATATAACATTTTGGTGTTTCCAACGATCATAGGTAATTTATCAAGCATCGTATAGACAGCTTACGTACAGTAGTCTCAACGATTATATTAATACATTGTTGTAGATACATCTTGATTAAGAATATTTAAAGACAAATGATTATTTTATATGATATAATACTCATTGTTATGAATATACATTCATAACTGTAATCGATTAAACACTTTTCCTGATGATTTTCTACTTATATATATTTGATGTCTTTAAAACATTAATTATATCATAATATACCAATATATACAATAGAAAATAAAATCAAAAACTTACTTTGTTTTGAACAAATTCAAATCATATAATTTTGAGAACGGCTACAGGGTCAGAAAACAGTGGGTACGAGAATTGCGAAAGTTGATCCAACGGTGGATTTCAGGGGGTCAAATTACTGTCCAATGGGCATTATTAGTTCGGACGCATTTTCTGACATTATTTTCGAACCTTCTAGAATTCTTGTATAATTTTTCCTAAAACATACCCTTAAATCTAACATGCCAAAGAGAACGATGAGTAACACATCTTCCAATGATTCAAGTTCCGAGAGTGCTATTTTTTTAAAATGACGACGGGTAGTCTGTTGAAATTTGAGTCATTCACAAACAGGGCATGACTTTTCAAAGTCCGCTTCATTCAAATAAAACGAACAGAGCAAATGTTGTAGGCTAAGTTTCAATCTGTATGGAAAATAATGCATAACGAGTTAAAGCTAAACCGCACAGGAACGGATCCGAGATGCAAGATTAACAATCGTTGGAGACGTGGGTACAAATAAAAGATGGTCGTTAAGTACTAACTTTCACCCGCTCAAAATTTATTTTCAGTCGTTTTTGTACACGCTGACCAAGTCAAGACCACGATCGCTGTTCTTCTTTCACGCTCAGCAGTCTCGCTTTCCGCAAAATACAGCACTAATAACCCACTTCAGTACTACTAATACACCGTTGCATAGCGGTGGGAATTCGACTACATAATTTTAAAAAAAAATATTTAATGTAGTTTTCCATTAATTCCAATTAAAAATCAAATAATAATATGTTGAAAAAAAATTAAGATTGAATAATTTAAAGAAACATTTGTAGAAAACAGGGTAAATAACATTGAAAAGATATAAAAATTATTTAAAATATGTTTTTTTTTCGACTTCAGACAACTTCAATCCTACATCTGTCGGTTTGATAGACAGACAAATGCACTGAAAAGGATCTAAAAAGTTCCACCATTACATTACTAACAGTTACTAACATATTGAACTGACATACTCACCCGATCATCATATTATGGTTCAAATATTCTCAACTTTTGTTTCATTGATTGAAACATATCTTAGAGTAAAGACCCAATTACTATAAAAATGTGGTGCTAGCTATATCATGTTGTTGTGATGTGATCACAATTGGGAGAATGTGACATTTTAAGATCAAGAAAATGGGAAAGAAAAAGTTCAAGAGATGAAATAATCAAGGATGGCTACGAGAAAGACTAATCCAACTGATAATGAACTATCAGGAATAAGTGACAATTAATGCAAAAACAGATATCATTAAAATATTGCTACTTCGTTGATTTTTTGATCTCACGTTTCATTTTCCAGACTTTGCACGCTAACAAAGTGAGCATATATAATCTCTAAAACAAACGAATACATTTCAGTACGTAGAGGACTCCTGCATAAATTTGCAATATTGGAAATAACCGTATATTATATAATACAAATTGATCAAACAGATGAATAATATGGATGTTGTTGTCATGCCATGATAGCAATGATTAATTTCATACTAAATGACAGAAATATTTCAAAATACCAATTTTATGCTTAAAGATAAATATGTGATTCTGGGGAATTACTAGGGTAATTAAAAAATTGTGCCTGAGGGCACACGTTAATTTTCCACGTGAGAGTCTTTGCAACTAGCAATTATGCTAACCAACATTTTAAGCATACATAAAAATTTATACTAGCGTTTGAACTGAGCAAGGTGGCATTTAACAAGTTATGAAATGAGGGCTTTTGAATGCAAAATTTGTACATTCATAACAAGCGCACACATATATAACCACTAAAGTTGAAATGTAACAAGCAGGAAGAAGAAAACAGTGAAAACCTGTTTTGCAGCAGGAACATGTCAAAAATCCACTGTCAGTTGTACTAACCTTAAGCTGCAAGGTTTTTGTTTAGCAGAATCAACCACCCAAAAAGGAAGGCAGGGGATTTGACATGTAAAAAAACAATTTCCTCCCTATCTTACAAAACAGTAGGATATATACTAATTACCAACCGCCTCCGCTAGTCCAACCATCGCCTGTGGATTTTTTCGTGTCAGAAGCAGCACCTACATCAGCACTATCCCAACCACTGCCAGTGGCAGTAGCAGCACCACCACCAACAGTGCTTCCCCAACCAGCACTAGCAGAAGCATCAGCAGTGCCAGCAGCGGTTCCCCAACCACCACTTCCAGCAGTAGCGCCACCAGCTGTACCAGCCTCTCCACCAGTTGTATTTCCCCAACCACCACCTCCAGTGCTACCAGCATTAGCAGCATCACCACCACTGTTAATAGCACTGCCACCAGCACTTCCCCAACCACCACCTCCAGAAGCACCACCTGCACCACTGGCACTAGCCCAACCACCACCAGTACTAGCACCACCACCATCAGCGCCTCCCCAACCACCACCTCCGGTGCTACCAGCATTAGCAGCATCGCCACCACTGCTAATAGCACCACCACCAGCACTTCCCCAACGATCACCTCCAGAAGCACCACCTGCACCACTGGCACTAGCCCAACCACTACCAGTACTAGCACCACCACCATCAGCGCCTCCCCAGCTACCACCACCTGCATCTTCACTACTGTTTCCCCAACCCCCACCTGCACTGCCCCCAGTAGAGCTTCCCCAACCACCACCCGCATTACTCTTCTTGCTGTTACCATCATTATTTGAATTTACACCACTGCTCCAAGTACCACCAGTTTTATTATTATCCACATTATCTCTACCCCTTCCTCTTCCACGCCATCGTCCTCTTCCACCTTGTTACCGTAAAAATTAGGAAATCGTTAATACTCTATTAAACATGTATTTACACCTCCCCTTCCATAACTTATTAGCATCTCATTTTAATGCTCTAACCAGTTCATTATTGATGAATAATAATTTTGAACACAGGCTTCTTAAGCAGATACACTATTTAAAGACCAGCAAAACACAGGATAAAAATTCATCTACTTCATCCTAACATTTTCTTTCCACTAGAAACAGCATTCATAAACACGCTCTCTCTGTATATATAGTAACTCACATGTACTTTAATAATAGATTGGAGAAAAAAATACATGTTTAGAGATAAGGTGTAGCAAATAGTAGCTGAAGAAAACATTCATATTCAGAAATAAGGTGTTCTAATGCTCTATATTACAAATGCTCATCCATGTATGTACCCTTTTTTAGCTTATTCATAGAACCACTACAAATAATACAACTTGTTTCATACTACAAGTTAACTGTACTGATGTTTTCATCCTAATTTGCTTTTACTTGCATTTTATTAGCTAGCTTCCTACAACATACAGATTCTAAAAACATCTTGAATAATTATTAAATATCCAAATACCAACCACTTCAGAGTTCACACTACAGACATGAGAACAATGATATTTATGTAATGGATTTTGGTGAAGGATTAGAAAAGAAAGAAAGGCCAACCTGCAATTGCTATTCTCAATGGTATTTTCAATGTGAACAAATTAACTCAATTAAATACCCTTTGGGCTTCATGGACCAGGACTTCAATACCTCATCGGTCTCAAAGACCAGAACTACGACTTCTTTATATATAATAATGATATTATGAAACTGAGTCATTGCACAATTTTTAGAAGCATCGAAGACAAACTGTTTACACAATAAGTAAATATGTGCACATGACTCACCAGAGCTATCCCAATCAGAATTACCCAAGCCTCCACTACTCCATCCACTGCCACCAGCAGCAGTGCCACTGCTTCCCCAACCACCACCATCGCTATTATCTTTGCTATCATCGGAGCTGTTCCATGTTCCACGACCACGACCCCGACCCCTTCCACGACCCCTTCCTCTATTTCCTTCCTCGGAATCATTATTATAATTAAATCTGCCACCTGTTTCACATAAACATAAAGTTTTGTCAATTTTCCTGTGTGGTTATTTGAGGTCAGGTGTAGACTACACTTGAATAATTAGGCTTATGTTAACCAGGTCGAATATTTTGCTAGCAATTATTACCAAGTTGGATGGTGCTAAATTGCAATAACTCTGAGAGTGTAAATATATTTCCATATTGGCAACGGAAATGCTAAATACACACGTAACTATCTGTTTTGAATTTAAAACTGATTACATACATATACATACACATACATATACATATATATATATATATATATATATATATATATATATGAGTATTGCTATCCACGACATTAATTCAACTAGGAGCAGATACGATTTTGTATAAAAAATATTCTTAAATTAAAATTTCTATTTGCAATATTATATTCTGGTATTGCCCATAGCATTAAAAGAACACTTTTCCAATATTGGCCTTCTCTCTTTAATATTGTTCTTTTCTTCTTTTTAAGTTCCAAGATAAAGGAAACTATGATTTCTTTCAAGTAAATCTATAGAAATAAACCTTAAGCGTTAAATTTAGATGGATAGACATTTTGTAACTAATTATATATTGATGAATTTGATCTTAAAAGCAAAACTGGAACATGGATTGGCTATTAAAATCAGTATTCTTGGTGATTTATCTAAGAAACTGATGGTTATTTCTGCGAAAATTCTTATAGTTAATTGGCACTACAGTTCTCTACCAAATTGCTATTCTTTGATAACTTTATCTAATAAAGTTCATCAACACACACGCGCACCCGTGCGCGCGCGCGCACGCATGCATATTCTCTTATTTAATTGTATTCTAATTATATTACTTAGGTAACATATCTACTTTGTGATAAGAGTACTTGCTTGCTCATAATTGCGTGTTTAAATTGGTTTATGAAGGTAGCGCATGCTTTGGTGATAAGAGAGATTACCTGTCTGTAATAGTTAGTTAAGTTGGTTAAGCACATATTTTTTTTGTTTAATCGCAATTTTTTCCATCTTTTCGGTTATATGAATATTTTTAATGGTTTGTAACTTATCAAACCAGGAGCTTATGCGAACATTGCAGATTGCCGATGAAACGTTTCGAAGGATTAATTCAAACTAGAGAATTCCTGAAATGGAATAGGAGTTTACTCAACATTTTGAGCGAATTGGAGTATTGAGTTTTGAACAATGAAGAAGAAAAGGAGAGGCAAAGGGGTTTCAAGGGTATTACGGTCCCAAACTTTTTTAAAACAGATTTTGCCCAGTCAAAAATCAAAATTTTAAGTCTTGCTTTTAGTAAATGGTTGCAGTCAGATTGATATTGCGGATAGTAGCACCAAGTTTATAAATATGAAAACTTACGTGAGCTACCACCAGAATCAGAGGTTCCAAAGCCAGAGCTACGTCCACCAGAACCACTCCAGCCACCACCTCCTGTGCCGTCACCGCCACCAGTACTACTTCCCCAACCAACACCATTATTATTATCTTCATTCATCGAGGAGCCAAATTCTGAATCTCCTCGACCACGGCCTCTTCCACGTCCACGACCTCTTCCTCTGTTGTCTCCCCCTAAATTGTTACATGATCAGATTTTTAGCTGTTTGGAGGATAAATGGTATACAGAAAACATTATGCTCGATTTCCTCAATCTTCCTTGCAAATATAGAGACTGCAACTGTGAAGCATTATTCACAGTTGATTTCCAATGTAAGTTGCATGTACATATGAAAAATATATAGATTCTTTATGTAACACATATATAACCTATAAATTTATATTACCTTACATTTTTACTCACTCAATTTTATGTGTTGTGCATAAATATTAGGGGGAAAAACAGCTCAATGTTAATACACAAGTCTTTTAACTACTTCCTAATCTCTGCCACTGTCGTCAAAAATCTTAAAATCTTACGATTTGAATCCCAATTCAGATCGGATCTCTCCCTCTACGATTCAATTTACATTCCGTTTCAAACTTTAGTCAAAACCGCAATTAAAAAAAACATTCAACTCACACTAACATACTTAATATATTTATCTGAATTTATAACTATAAGTATAATGTTTTCAAAACAAAATAAAAATAGAATAAGAGAGAAATTTGAGTTTATATTTAATGGTAGAAGTTCAAACTTAAAACTCAATTTCAAATTGTGTGCTAACCTTAAAACGGAATCATTTGAATCTATGATTTAGAGCATCTCCAACAGGTTGCAAATTCTCGAATCCGCACCCGAAATCAACCCCAACAGAGTGCGAGAATTTACAATAGTGCAGAAAGTAGGACCTTCGGGCTGAGAAATTAGGATAGAGTGAGGCGCCTGTTGAACCAGGCGCCTGTTGAACAGGCGCTTCATTTTCAGGCGCCTGTTCAACAGGCGCCTGGCAACAGGAAACGAGGCGCCTGTTCAACACGGGCGCCTGTTGAACAGGCGCCTTATGCTCAGGCGCCTGTTGAACAGGCGCCTGATGCCCAGGCGTCTGTTCAACAGGCGCATGCCCTCATTTCTGTTGTAGAAATGAGGGCTCCAACATTTTGGAGTGCAGAAAATCGAATTTCTGCACTCCAAACTGTTGGAGATGCTCTTATGATTTGAATCCGGTTTCAATTTAAAGTTTGACCTTTACGATTTAAATCCCGTTTTGAAAACATTGATATTCTCCGCATTCTTGGTTATTGGAGACTCGATAGAGTTAGTGCTGATATCTGCATAGTTGTATTTCATTCAGTGCTCAATGTTCGTATTCAGAGTTGGAGGCGTCAATTATTCTATTTTGTATTATTGTTGAATGTCTGCGCATTACAGTAGGAGGATATAGTGTCAAATGTATGCAAACTAGAATAGGACGGTACGGGCGTGGAACGTATGCACATTAGAGTTGGAAGCTTCAGTTATTCTAGTTCATATTAGTGTTAGGCATTTGCGTACTAGTGCTACGGTGCAAGGTGGGAACCAACCGATAGAATTTTTTACTATTTAGTTTATTGCATCAAAAAGGTAAAGGAATACAATATCTGAAGGCTAATATAAAATGAATTTATTTAGAATTAGATTTTTCGATAAGTTTTTATTTGTTATAAAAAATAATATATATTTATATATTTTTGGTAATTTTCTGAAAGACGGAAATTTTCTGTGAGTGTTTAGAAACTTTAATGAACAAACTTGAATTTTATTAAAATAAATCAAATCTTTCTGAACGTTTTTCAATTTTTTCACAGAAAATGTTTTTCCAAACAACTATGATTTTCTTTCTGAAAAAGTACCTCTCAGCAAAATGAGCTTTTTTTGAAGAAAAAAATAATTTGATTTTAAGAAAAAGTTCGAACTTCTCTATAAAAACTAACTTTATCAAACAATGATTTTCTTTTTGAAAATTTGTCATTTCAAAAAATATTTATTTACACTATAAATATATTATTTTATTATTATTTAAATACCAAAAGAAGTATGGGAAAGTATTTTTAACAAACTTGAACTTCTAATAAAACAACTAGAATTTATTAAAAAAATCAAATCTTTCTAAGCGTTTTTCAACTTTTTTAGCAAAGATGTTCAACAAATTTGATTTTCTTTCAGAAAAAGTACCTTTCAGCAAATTTGAACTTTTTTTTGAAAAAAATAATTTGAAAATATTTGACTTTAAAACAAAAATAATCTGAACTTTTCTATAAATAACCAACTTTACTAAACAATTGATTTCCTTTCGAAAATACATCATTTCGAAAAATATTTATTTGCACCATAAATATATTATTTTAATTTAAATACTAATAGAAGTACAGAGAATTTGATTTGAATATTCATGGAGACAATTAGATAGATAAGTTTTGAGAGATTCAACAAGACATGTTAAAGACAATCAATATTAGCCGGTTACGAACATCTACTTTCACCATATTAGAAACACAACAAATCTTTAAAATAAGACCATACAAATAGAAAGGCAGGGAACACATACCAGAGCCACGACCCCAATTTGAGTTCCCACAACCGGATTCAGACCCACCAGCACCACTGCCTGCTCCCCAATCACCACCGCCACCTCCCCAACTACCGCCACCAGCCCATCCACCTTCATCTTTCTTCTTATTCTTACTATCATCAGATCTTCCCCATCCACCGTCTACACTGGAACCATCTCCAGCTGCTTTGTTGCTGCCTCCCCAACCACCACCGCCAACACTTGCACGGCCACTGCTACCCCATCCACCTTCATCATTCTTCTTATCCTTAATATCACTGGTACTTCCCCATGGACCACCTCCACCAGAATTATCTCCAGCTGCTTTATTGCCACCACCCCAACTACCTCCACCAGAATTATCACCAACTGCTTTGTTGCCAACACCGCCAACACTTGCACTGCTGCTGCCGCCCCATCCACCCCAACCACCTCCACCAGAATTATCAATAACTGCATTGTTGCCAACGCCGCCAACACTTGCACTGATGCTGCTGCCCCATCCAACTTCATCATTCTTCTTATTCTTATTGTTATTAGTACTTCCCCATGCACCTCCACCAGAACCATCTCCAACTGCTTCGTTGCCACCACCCCAACCAACCCCTCCGCTGCTGCCACCTCCCCAAGCACCTTCATCGGTCTTCTTGCTTTTGTCATTAGGACTTACGTGTCCATCTTTCGTATTCTCATCTTTGGCAGTTCCCCAAGCAACATCACTGCCTCCAGATTTGACACCCCCATCTCCGCTTCCCCAACCAGAACTTTCATGCTTGTTAACTTGCTCAGCAGAACTTCCCCAACCAGAGCCTTCATTCTTGTTGACGTGATCAGTAGAACATCCCCATGCACCACTCGTACCACCACCACTTTCCTCTTTCTTGCCATCAGTCTTATCAGCGGAATTCCCCCATGTACCACCACTTTTCCAGCCACCTTCATCATTATCAATATTTTTACCTTTTAAACTTCCCCATGCACTACCACCATCACTACTCCATCCACGGTCATTATTATCTCCATTTTCAGCAGAACCAAAATCAGAATCTCCTCGACCACGGCCTCTACCGCGCCCGCGCCCACGTCCACGACCTCTATTACCTCCATCATCACTGCTGCTATAATTAGATCTACCACCTGTTTGAAAGAAAGAGCATACAAGTTTAAAACTATATAAGTGAAATGTTAAAATCTAACAGTTCGCCAATGTAATCAATCGGAAACAATCTGGACGTCCACAAGTTGCGATATTTTAATTTTCATTATGATAAAATTGTCCATATCAACGAAGTGATTATATCTTGCAGAGATTTATTTAAATGACAAATAAATTAATCAGGTTTACTGATTCAAAATATATTTAAATGGCAAGTAAATTAATCAGGGTATACTGATTCAAAATATACACGCATACAGCCTTTCAAACACTTTTTCTGAAATCCACACACAGTTGCCTCGCATGAAATGAGCCGAATGTATAATAGGGAAAAAAACCTATTGCTTAATTTGAAAAAACCATTATTATTTATCATAGTATTGTGGATTAAGCCCCTATAATTTATCAAAATTCGAAACAACCCCTTGTTTGCAACCATTAATTTTAATGCAACAATCAAAAATGTGTAATTCATAAAATTTTGAAGATTAGTATGTTTGTATCATTCAATTACAACAAGTATCTTTTTTTATAAATATGCAATTGTATATTTTTCTGCAAGAACATACAAAATTGAAATCATTATGCACGTTGCTATATAAAAATGCAGTTAGCTTAAGAAGTGACAGGTAGGTTGCTCTGTAAAAATGTAAAACATAATAAAAGCAACTATAATTGCGCAACACACATCATTATGAGTACTTTCTAATTGATAGCATTTATCTCCATTTTATACATGCTGTCTTAATGACATAATACAACAAAATTAACGAAAATATCAAAATATTAAACTTTTAGGTATGTTGCATTGTAAAGAATGCTTAAAAAAACAGAGGTCTGCTTTGAATTTTTATAAATTTCTGAAACCCGCTTTATAATTTCAAAAAGGCCAAAGGGTTTTGACTATTTTCTTTATAAAAAAAAGGGTAAAGACGTAATTTTCCAGAAATATAAACTCCCAAAATACCTTCTGTCTCTATAACAAATATCCTGAGTAACTTAATAAAAGAATAGCAACAAAATCTTTGAAAAGAAAAACTCACCTGAACCACCACCACCCCACCCAGTGCCACCACCGACGTTAGCATCACCACCACCCCACCCAGTGCCACCACCGACGCTAGCATCACCACCACCCCACCCAGTGCCACCATTAGTAGATTTGACATTTTTAACATCAGTACTTCCCCATGCCCCACCCCCGCCACTGCCCCAGCCTCCCCCATCACCAGTTCCCCAACCTCCATCTTTCTTGCTATTATTATCACTGGAACTTCCCCATGCATTACCAGCTCCACTAGCTCCCCATGCACCCTCATCACCAGTGCCACTGTTACCAGCTCCACTAGTTCCCCAACCACCTTCATCTTTCTTGTTATCATTTGAACTTCCCCACGCACCAATATTACTCTCGTCGTTGTTTTTATTACTTGAACTTCCCCACGCACCACCACCGCTGCTCCAACCATTACCTCCATTATCATCATCATTTTTAGAAGAACCAAAATCATCTCTACCACGGCCTCTTCCTCGACCCCTTCCACGGCCGCGGCCGCGACCACGACCTCGACCTTGATTATCCCCATCATCATTGTTTCCATAGTCAGATCTTCCACCTGTTGAGTGCAGACTAATAAATTGCTAAGCAAAACACAAATATGAACAATGAACTGCCAAAAGTTACTGATGTACCTTAAAAAATGCTAGCAATGGCCATGCACAAGGTATACGTGCTTTAGACCAGCCAAGTAATTTTACAAAATTAAATACGTACTCAGATCTCTTAATGAACACATGAATAACATGTAGATTTAGACATATGAACAAATGTGTTTCAAAATGGTTGTTTACATACAGGAGGCATATAACTTACCAGAGTTTCCGAAGCCAGAATCTGAATCAACTCCGCCCCATCCACCACCAGTACCACTGCCTCCCCAACCACCACCACCCTCATTGTTGTTATTATCTCCCCAACCACCACCATTACCATCATCATCTCTATTAGAACCAAAATCAGAATCACCACGCCCGCGGCCTCTTCCTCGGCCTCTTCCACGGCCACGGCCACGACCACGACCTCTATTATCACCATCATAATTGTTACTATAATCTGATCTATTACCTATTTGAAAAGAAAAGGGATATTACAAAATGGTATGAGCATATTTGCGCTGTTCGGTGACTTTCATCAGCCATTATCCATAGCCCTGAAATTACTAATTGATTAATTAATGTACGTAGTTCGTGATTAATTAGCACCAACACTAATCGTCCATGTGTTCATTCAAAAGAAATCAAGATATCTGATGTAGATATGAAATTGCAGTAAAACCAGTCACACAACAGAAGCAACAATCTGTCAATGAGCATGTTACATTGCAATCAGGATCAGAAAGAAGTGTTGGGATTGGCAAAGTTTCAAAAACATTAGCAAAAGATTCAAAAAATAAATTGACAACAAAACTCTTCGCATTAATTGCTTTAAGAGATGTTGATCTAGGACATAAGATCCAACTGTTTCAATTATACCTTGGTTAAAAAAACAATTGAAAAGTAGTCCTGATTCTTCTCCGGAAAGAAAATCATAAAAGGGGTGCTGCTATAGCAGTAAGAACAGTGACTCAGCACCTATTATATGCAAAACTAAGAGCAAAAAAAAAAAGACAAGCAAGGTAAAAATAACACCAAATCAAGAGAGGGCATCACTGCAAAAACAAGGAATCAAAATACACAGCAGAAATGGGCAAAGAATTTAGATCTTAATATAATCTCCCGAAGCACAATGTAATTTTATGCACAAAACGCTCATGGATCACACTACACGCTCTTATACAACCTCGGTTATGTATAACATACACACACCTCCTGATAACTCCTGAGTAAGTTCTAGGAACTTCAATTCAATATTACTTGTGTTGGGTGTAGTATATTATTAATAAACAGCTTGATGCTTCGGTGGGTTAAGTACAGCACTGTGAGCTATAAAATGTCATGTGCAATCACACTTGAGCTATAAATAAATAAAACATCACCTCCAATATCAGATGGGCGTGGGGGTTTATCAACATTTCTTTGGTAGTAAGCCACAAGACGGTCAATGTCTTCAAAATCTTGTTTTCTAAATTTGAAACCCTTTGGATAGAGCCCGATATACTCGTGGTGTAAATTTGCAGTTCTAATATATGATAAAATGAATGCTCCTGGATGGTCATGAGAAATTCCAAAACAGTAAACTATCCGAGTAGGATTCTCTGCCTTTTCAGCCTTCAATAACTCATCAATTTCTGGCTTTGTTCCCTTCTTGAACCTGCGGTGATTAAGCATACTTTTCAATTGATGAACCAAAGGATCTGCATATCTACTTATCACCTGAAAGCAAAAGGAAGATATCACTTATCAGAGATGGAAGTGGGAAGTAAGCAAGGCTTTGTTGATGTTTTGATCAAGGTTCTAGATTCCGTCCGGCACGCCATGACTCCGGCCATCTCGGCCCGGTTCCGGCGGTGGCCGGAACGGAATCAGGTAATAAACCCGTTTCGTTATCCAGACCAAAAAAAAAAACACAAACACCTTTAACTCATATCATTTCATAAAGCAAAAAATCTCTCCACGCTTCAATAAATTTCAAGTTAACGTTTTGCTAAAAATATCATACAACAAATCGTGCTTTCAACTTTCAAGCAATGTAATCATATGCAAAAGAATCAATATTTGGCTACGAAAACCATAACAATCTCAGAACAATACACACAAAACTCACAAATTTAAAGCCGTGTCCAATGGAAGTTTACTCCAGGAATTCCTAATCTACATTGCAGCTTGAAGCAGATTTTTGAGAGTGCAATGCAGCTAACCCCGTGCGATCAAATTAACGCGTGCGAGGCTGAAGCAGGTTTTTGATTTTATTTTTTTTTCTGAACCCATGAATTGAAATTGACGCGGTTACTTTTGGCGTTTGAGTGGTAAGGAATTAGGGCAAAATTGTTGGAGATGTAGTGGCAGCTGATGCTAAACTGGGCTGGGCTTTCTAATTACATTTGTTGACAATTAGTGTATAACTTGGGTTGGATTATTAATTATTTTCATTAAGAGTCCTGAATGTTGTGTTTACCAAACTTACACTGGTCCTTTAATATTTGTGTTTACTAAACCGAGCCGAGCTTTGGAGTTAGGTTAATGGACAATTAGATTAGTATCTATTACTAAATATGAGCATTTTGGGTATGTTTTGAGTACTGGTGCTCGTGGCATGCACAACGCAGATCATATCGTGTGAATATTGTATAACTTGACACACAGTGTGTATGTACTTTTAATTTGAATAATTCAAAACACATATGTAACTGAATTATTTTATATAATGTTCACTTTTTGTTATATTTTTTTAGTTAAATTGAAGTTGATATTAACAAATTTATGTTATATAATTTGTATAATTTTTGTTTATTATGTATATATAATTGTAGGTGCTTGAATATGACAAATCGTGACATCGTTTGGAATAATTGCACGGCAGTCGGTATCAATAAAAAGAAAACAAAGTGCAATTATTCCAGTAAAGAAATTTTCGGTGGAGGCGTCACACAGTGTGTATGTACTTTTAATTTGAATAATTCAAAACACATATGTAACTGAATTATTTTATATAATGTTCACTTTTTGTTATATTTTTTTAGTTAAATTGAAGTTGATATTAACAAATTTATGTTATATAATTTGTATAATTTTTGACTATTATGTATATATAATTGTAGGTGCTTGAATATGACAAATCGTGACATCGTTTGGAATAATTGCACGGCAGTCGGTATCAATAAAAAGAAAACAAAGTGCAATTATTCCAGTAAAGAAATTTTCGGTGGAGGCGTAACACGTATGAAGAACATTTGACAGCAACGGCCGACGACGTTGCACCATGTCCAAGCGTTTCTAAAGAAGTCGGAAAACTTATACAAGAACATTTAATCAAAAAGAGAAACGAACGAAGTCAGGGGAAGCTTGAAAAACAACGCATCTGACTACACTGGTTATAGGTATTCTACGTCTGCCTACACTGCAGGTTATTCGTATCACGGAGTAAATCAAACAGATAATGCTGAAATGTCAAGTAGCCAAGATGAGCCCTCATCATTTGATAATATGATGACGACATTTATAAATTCGGATCAAATGCAGCAATATGTTTTTCAACCTTATTATAATCTGGCACAAAACGAAGACAACGATGAGCATGGTTGGTATGATGTTCAAAAAAATAGTTTTTAGTGTTAATTTTTTTATGTCGTATGTTTTGTATCTTCTACATAATTTGAATGAATTACTATAATTTAGTGCTGGTATTGTAAATTTATTGGCATATTTACAAAAAGGTATCGGAGTTTGCAAACTGGAATTAAAACGGAATTTCCGAAATTTCCGAAAAGGAACCGAAATTTTAAAATTTTCCAATGACCGGAACGGAAACGAAAACGGAATTTTGAACCTTGGTTTTAATAGAAAAATCAATCAAGTATTACAGTTATAAGGAACACAAAACCGATACATAAAAGTTAATTGTATGAACTATAAAATGGATATGCTGTTAGTACGATATGCAATGATGATTTGTTTATAATCATATCCCATCCTTCATAATATGTGTTTAATAACAGGTGCAAAAAAAATCAACAGAATCAAAATCATACCAACCTCATCTATATCTTTATATGTCTCTTTGTCAATAGTTAATGATTTTCCAAGCCTGCGTAAGCTTGTGAGATCTGTGTGATCTTTTCCACTTTCAGCTATGTCTTTATCAGCATAGACCCCATCACAAATTTTTAGTGTTAACGTCAAGAATGAAGGTCCTTTGGAACTTGGGCGAAAAATGAATTCTCCGATATCTTTATCCAAAAGAAACTGCAATAACACATTTGGTGTTTACTAGTATACCAGGGGAGGAATCAAAGATACAGTATTAATGTCAAAATTGAAGGTCCCTTGGAACTTGGGCAAAAAAAATGAATCCTCCTGCATCTTTATCTACGGAGATCTAATAACACATTTGGTGTTTATTAGTATGCCCACCAAAAAAAGGTTATAAACCCTCCACCATTCAAAGAGTTATATTTTGAACTTTTATTTCCGTACAAACTAGATGATGCTATAGAAGTGCATGTTTGAATATAATTTAGAAGTTCGAAAGTATGTGATTATCATTTACTTGGTAATTGTGTTGCTCAAAACTTACGCAATGATCTAAAATGATTTTCTTTTAGAAACGAAAGTATTATCTTTCAATGCTTCATTATCAAAGACGCAAAACAAAGCGGACATCGTCATAATTTGCATTTCTTAGATATGAGTGCTCTCCTCCTAGATAGGGATCGCACATTTTAATCAAGAAAAAAAATGCATTTGTTAGATATTTGGAAATGCTTGGCGGAAAATAAAAATTCAGTAAGTTCACTATTGCTACCCATGAATAACCATGACTTCGATTTACTAATACAATCGCACTTTTGACGCGCGCGCGCGCGCACACACACACACACACATATATATATATATATATATATATATATATCATTAGGCAGCCAGTTGTTAATTGCAAAGAAAGTATGCAAAATTATAGCATATAACATAAGAAATGTAAATACACAGTTGTAAGTTTACAAGTGAACAAAGTCGGCATGCACCCAATAAGTGCGCTGCAAAATCTAATAAAACTCCTATATACCTTGAAGATAGGATATTAACTTGAACATACCTGAGCCGCTTCCTCAGTGGTTAAGTTTTGAAACCGTGAATGAATGATAGTTCTTGGTTTAAAATTCTTTCTAGTGAGTCCCTTTTCCTTCCGAACCTCGTTTGATACGTTAACCTCATTTTGCTTATAGTATGGATCAAGTTCACGACCAAATCGTGGTCTATAATTTCCCTTCAATGTCAAGTACACAAGCATTTTCTGTTTGTTAACATTCTTGATTTTGCATGTCAACACATCACGCTCTTTAATTTTTTCAGGCTGAAAATCATCTTCTGGATAGTCATCTGCCATAATAAATCCTTTTATGCCTGAACCTAAAGAGCATATAATTCGGCCATCCTGAACTACCCGGACTAAAACCTGAACAATTCTCCCTTCTAGCAATGAATTGTCTGTTTCACCAGAAAGCATAGCAAACTCTTCCTCGGGGTTGGGTTCCTTGTATGGGACCCGCCAATCTTCAAAACTATGCAGAAGCTCCATTTTTATCAAAGATAATGTCTCATGTAATTTCTTTCCAGTCTCCTTGAAACGGGAATCACTGTATGCATCAATTTCAAACGCTTTAAGCAATTCAGGTTTATCTCTCACATTGTCAATCAGTGTTTCTTGATCATCAATGTCAACCTCGTTCATTTCATCGTGAAGAATATCAAATGCCATCTTATATGCCAGCTCATACGACTCTGGATGAATTCGTGTGTCATCCAATAGATACATTGTCTCGCTGGTTGAAGATGCAGCCCCACTCCGCCGAATGCTTAGAAACCCCACCGAGTTGACAAATACTTTCTTTTTCAGAATGCCCATTGGTATATCCCTTCTTTTAAAGATGGACCCTGCTCTAGTGTATGCTCTTTGTAAGGCCGAAGCTTTACGAGGTCCAAGACCAGATATGAATTGTAATGGAGAGAAATGCCACTGGTAGGTTGCTGCTAAATTTATATCAATGCCAACTTGGTTGGTTGCATCTATCATTATTTGTTCAATAATTTCATATTTCTCGTCACTTGTGAGGAAATGGTCTTGAGGACACAGTTTCCAAGATAAAATTTCTTTACCGGTCCCACATAGTGTGGCTATCATAACCAAAGGGTTTTGAAGGTAGCGCCCAAGAGCCACAGCACGTTTTACAATGCCTTGATCAGAACATTACAGCATGTTATATTAAATGTGTGCATAAGCATGTGAAATATAAGTTTATAGTCGTATTTTTACCTGATTGACCAGGAAGCTGGTCAGAAGAAAGACAAGAATTCTCATAAAGACTAGGTAAAGACTCATCCCCAAAAACAACATTAATGCTTGCCTCTGGATTGAAATCTCCAGAAGTATCTTGCACCATATTAGAAATAACCTTATATACAAAATCACAGCATGTATCAGTATTTAAAAAAAAAAGAGTATTTATGATGCAATGCATCTTTGTTTTTAAATCTGAAATCATGGTAGCGTCATTCATCGTTTACAAAAATCTTTAAAAAATATTATTTAGATCCCGTTTTAAATTAATTCTCTCCGAATATGATTTGATTCTCAAATTGCGATTCAAAACACAATTTAAAGAAAGAACGAGAGAAAAGTTAAAACTCTAGGTCTAGATATAGAAATTCAACCATTGAATCGATTTCAAACATATAAATTATTACCGTGAAAGTAAGGATTAATGCTTTCACGTACCTAAATGTCATTTAGTTATCTACATAGATTAAATTTTCTACCGTACAAATATGTATACTCATCAAAATATGAATCTTTGAATCCAGGAATCATGATTTAAATCCAGTTTCAATTTAATATCTGAACTTAACGATCTATGATTTGAATCTCATTTTGTCAGCATTGGCGTCATTCACTTATATAATATTAAGAAAATATGGTCAAATTATAAATGTGGTTTGAAGGAAAAAAAAACATATTCTGTTTACATCCTACATAACATTAATAATGTCGTTGTTGTTGTTGTTCAAGAGCTATTCTGACACATAATGAATGAAAGAAGAAGAAAAATCAATTTGCATGTCGTTTACAAATCAACGAGAATACCTCAAACTTTTTACATCGGTCTGACTCCTTTAGTATAAGATTTCTAGTAGATCTTTAAATTGAATCTATCCCAAATAAAGAGCGTCTAGTGACATAAAATAAAAAATAAAAAATATATCCAAAGTTAATAGTTAGGACTGTTACCTCAGAGATGTCATCTTTTAGCAATCTACAAGACATGTTTGCAGATCCTAAGCAAATAACATGCGGTTTGTGAACACTAATAAATTTCAATAAACGCTGCTGATCAAGTTGCCTACGCTGTCGCTCATTTACACCTTGAGACCGCAAGCTCAAAGATCCAGCAGATAATACATCTATCAAGTCTCCTGAAGAATCTAACATAACAAAAGTAGTAGCAGGCTTTCCAAAGCCACCAGGTCCCCAGCAGCATGCCATGACCCTTAAACCCGACTCATCTTGTTCAGCGTTATTGCTCTCTTTTTTCTGATATGGAGCAACTGAAACCTTATTCCATAAATAGCTTCCATAATCCATAAGCAACCAGCTCTTTGCCCGAGCTGTTAAGAGAGCCTGTGCCTCTTTTTCCATCGAGGGGAAAATGAATTTGGTGAAGGCTTCTTCTATAATCATTTCCCGTTGTTCATTCCAGAGAATATTGCTGCTTAAGTAATTGTCTTTGGCATCTTTTAATAATTCATTTTGGGTAGTTTCAGGGAGTTTTATGGTTACTTTAAGGAGGTTATCTTTTTCAGCTTTCTGAAGGTGAAGCCATTGTGAATCAGTAAACTTAGATAATGGCTTGTCGCAAAGCCACTTGACACTTGCAAGTTCGTGGTAGGAGTCTATAACAACATTTCCTTGTGCTGTTGGACATGTAGAAATAACAGCATTGTTCATGTATATGTTCCGAACATGTTTCTTTACACTAGGTTCGCATCCAATCTCAACAGTGGCCTATGAATGTAAAAACAGGTCATTATTGAATTTTGCAAACAATATTGCTGATTAAGCATACTGAATCCCAGATGTTGCTAAATTAATTATCTTCATAGAATTGTACTTTGGAATACTAGTAACAGGACCATATAGTCAAAGGTACATATCATATTTGCAAGCTTGACCGCGCTTTATTCAAACTAAAAATGACTTTAGCTTTATTTAACTAAGAAATAACTGCTAGATGTCAGGTTATGTATTTAGATAATCGCCAAAGAGCAATGCTATGCTCAAGTTAAATCTTTCAAAAAAAAACAAGGGGGAGGGGGGGTGATGGTCCTCCAATCAAACAAACTGTAATGTTTGGATGTTCCGCAATCCTACAAGAAGTTTGACCAAAAATGTTAAAGCGCCAATATTGCAGAAGAATGTTACTAAACACTTCTAAAATTACCGGCATGCCGAGATAATTGAATTAGTTAAATAAAATAAAGTTAAATATATTACACACAAATTCATATATACACACACGGAGACTAAACATAGTAACTGTTTGTTGCTTACCAGGTGACGGGCACCTTTGAGCACATCTTTTGGAGTCTCAAACATTGCACATGTGAAATTTTCAGCTACTTCATTAGGAGACTCGTGAACATCTTCAAACTCATCTCTCTATGAAACATGATAAAATCGATTAAAAAAATGTTATCTTCCTTTATAAAATGTCATTTGACAGTATAGCTAGCATCCAAGCATTATACTGACCATTTTTTCTTTTAAGAGGTATGACCCTAACTGCTCTGCACTACAACCAAACTTCTTGGCAACTTCCCACATGCCAGCACTGTAGCAAAACCTATAAAATGATTTTTTCTTAGGTCTTCTAAATTGCTCTTCCTCTTCCTCGATTTCATCAGGTGGAAAGTGCAAATTGAACTTCGCATCAACGTCGTCAACCTCTCTTTCAGAATTTGCACTGTCTATTGCTTGAATAATTGAATCAAAAGTTTGGTGAATCAATGCAACTCTTGACTCATCAACTGTTCTTAGAACCTCTTCATCGAACCGCTTCTTGTAATATGATTTAAGCGCACTCTTCCGCTTTTGAAGAAGTAACCATTTTCTGTCCAAGTTGAGAACAGCCCAAAGCAGCTGAAAGGAATAGATGATCAATGAGGAAAAATATCCTACTATATCATTTGAGAGGAAGGATGTAGATCCCCTGCTATTCACCCTCAAAAATCTTCCCTTTGTCTTTTTTGCAAAAAATTACTGAATCGACGTGAATCGTTGTAAATATGTTAATGTTATGTTCATTAGCAAGATCACTTATGCAAAATTTGTAATTGTTCCAAAACTTCTATCCCCTTCAAAATTACATTTCAATTGACAATTTAAAAAAATGATGGTTCATATTAGCTTGCAATTTTGAAAAAGTTCAAAGTTCTGAAACAATTCCAAATTTTGCATAGACGAACTTGCTAATAAATATAGCATATCTACAAAAAATCACTTTGATCCGGAAAAAATTTGCACAAAAAGATGGAGGGGATTGCGGGGGATTTTTAATAAAAAGGATCTAGATCCCTCCTCATCGTTTAAACATGGGTTTGTTGTCCTATGTCCCTTAAAGTTTACCCAGATGGCATGCAAAACCACATTCAAGTCACTTTCTACACATGCTTCTAGGCACAATTACAATACAGGGTGCAGATTTGTGAGGTTCGTGTGTTTACATGGGGGTGGGGTGGGTTTATACACTGTTAAACATTGTAAAGTTTGGCAGAAATTAGGTTGAATTAGCATATAGAACAACCCACCTTGTGCCACTTAATTCTAACCGTGTTATCTCCATCCTCTGATTCCTCTTCCGAATCCTTTAGAAGACTAGAACACGATTCCTTGCGATACATGGCAATGAAAGGAAGCTGAAGAGGTACAAAGAGTGACCCATTACCCAAAAATAGTAAGAATCTATCAAAATCAAAATTCACATATTAAGTATCCTTACGTCGAATCGATCCTTGTGAATCATTTTCAAGAGTTCCTCGATTTCCCCCTTTTCAATTTCTTGATTCTTCACCACTTGCATATCAGCTATTTGAGGTGGGATGCAGGCAGTAAGTAATGCATTAGTTGAAGATGAATCAGAAACGGCATTCAGTTGTTTGTGTAACCATGCACTTTCCTCTTTTATACTATCATCATCTATTGGAGGAGGTCCAGTAATTTCTTCTGACAACTACAAATAGTTAAAGTTACAATAAAACCGTACATGAGAGGGCTGGTATATTTCTATAGCTCGACTCTAAAGTGCATAATTATTAGTAATATGAAATAAAATATAACTCTTGATTAAAAACCAGACAAACACCTGAATTCTCTCTGGTACATCAGTTTCTCTAATGGCATCATCAATTGGAGTCAAATACTTCTCTGAAAGAACAAACGGTTCAAATTCATCTTCAACCCTCTTCTCCATGCGAGTATCACCAAAGGTATCTTGAGCTTTCTGAAGAGTGGATGATGAAGCATGAATTGATCGTTTTGCTGCAATTTTTTTGACCTTATTCCTGTGATTGAAACAATAGCTTAAAAGAAACTAATAACATGGAGTTCAGATGTCCCCAGTTAGTAAACTCCCAGCCCCAGGTGTACGACAAACTGACAACGGTATATAATACAGTTTAATAACTTCGCAGCTTTCTAGATTTCCTTTGACAGCTACAAAAGGAGGCTTAAAATAGATTAACTTCTTACTTATGAATTGAATCAAACTTTGTGTCATCATCCTCATCAACTATGAAGTCGGCCATCTCATCGAATTCGGCACACTGATCTTCTTCTATGAAGTCTTCAAGTTGTGCCTCTGACAAGCATATGTATATATAATGTTTTCAGAAACTTTGGCCATTATACAACAAAATATAGGTAATCAGGTACAATTCACTAGATAAAGATTACTGACTACCTTCATCAACAAACAAACTATTTCCTCCACGGCTGCTTGGTCCAGGCCTTTCTTCATCAAAAAAACCAGCATTCTTCTTCAAGCGTTTAAAGTTGCCAGCCTAAATTAATACATTTATTTCAGGTGAGGTTGTTCAAAAGAGAAATAAGAAAACAGTTCATGGTAACTGAGAAAAAAAATCAGGAGCAATGATTTATCCAGAGTGCAAGACCAAACACAACAGCATGCATGCAGTAGAGACCAAATATCGAAAAGCAAAAAATGGACACCATTGCAAGGATTTTCTGATGTTGAAGCAAAAGTTGATATTTCTATTAAATTGCTGAAGCAAAAATCAATTAATTGCATACTCAAGCTGCAAAACAAAACAGATCAAAGGATTGTAAACAATGATGCATGATCTTTGCATTTAATGTTAATAAATTTAAAAGACAAGGGAAGTAACATGAGAAAACCCTCATGCCTAATATCTACATTAGCATAACAAATGCACCTATGACTAAATCTAAACATAACATAATTATAATGCTAAACTTACATGTCTTGATTGATGTAATTCAGCGATGCTGTTATCTTTAACCAATTGGTAATCGTCTTCGTCAAGCTCGAAACTCTTCGTCTCTCTGCCAAAATATAGCAGAAACTTTACCCAAATCATGCTAAAAGAAGGCTGTATTGAAGCTTGTATGGTTTATCCAAAACTGGTATGGGTAAAGGTGTGTGCGTGTGACAATAAACTATTTCATGAACTGAAATAAATCATGCAAATGCATGGACAAGTTTCATACCTTTTTTTCTTCTTTTTCTTTCTATGCTTGCCTTTCTCGTCTTCCTCCTCTTCCTCGTTATCATCCACTATGAAACCATCTTTCTCAAACTCATTCAGACCAGATTCTGTACGAAAAAAACATATCATAGTAGATTAACTTTGACATGCAACCATCTGAACTTTATTTTAGTAAAATTACTTGTTAAAACCTGGGATCCGCACAAAACTTAAAAAGGGAAAATCTGCTACGTTAATAATCAAGAGATAAATATTACAGCAAAGTTTAGAAAAATACTTACTGGTAATGAAACGTCATTCAAAAGTTAACGGCGACAAAGGAATGTGGAATAATAACAATGATAATTAATTAGAGCCAAAAATAAGAGCTTGCATCATACTGTAGCCGATTTTATGTGGAAAAGGCCTTCAAAAACTTAATAACTATATCAAATTTATAATGCTTTAGTTACCGTCTTCGTCTTCACCGGCACCTACATTTCTTTGTGCGTTGAAACTCATGTCCTCTGTGAAGAAGTCTATAAAAGAGCACCGAAACAACTATAGCATAGTCTCAAATAAAAATGAATAAGGATCACAAATTTAGTACAAAATAATTACCATCATTGTCCAAAATAAGAGTATTCCTACCCATTTTAAAGCTTTCCGAGTAAAATTGAAATGAAATTCCGGTGTTAAACTAAAAACCCTAGCCCAGTTGATTGCTTAAAGAGAGAAAATTGAGACAGAGATTCGAGTAGGGAAAATGGGAAAGAAATAACAGATACTGAGCGCTTATAAGGGAGATCACTCCGGCCCAGCTAAGAAAATTGGTCGTATACGCTGCAGAAAATATTATCTTTCGGTCCGACGGGAACTTCCCAAAATGCGTCTATTATTTCACATGAAAATACCTTAAAAAAAAATCGGTAAAATGCTAATCAAATGTAGATATTATTCCTACTATTTTTAGCCTGTTATTTGTAGGGGAGACTGCAACTATTCAAACTAAGTTAAAACCGTTAATTTTTTTACAAATTCAAACTATCCTTCTACGCTTAAAAATAGGATCTAACAAATAAATATCATTTAAACAAATAAACTTCATTTACAAATTCGTTGTTTATTACTTAATGATATAAATAAATTTCAAACTAACAAAACATTAAATGTTGCAATTTAAAAATAAAAATTTAAATTAACTACACATGATTTCAAGGTAAAAACATAGCTAAATATTTTTACAAATCATTTTCTCTTAAATGTGTTAATCATATATAAATTGTAGAAGAACCATTCACGCGCGAAGCCATTGCAATTATCACGTGCAAAGCGTGTGTCGTAACGCTCGTAGTACATAAAAAATGTAAATGTTACTTACTATCCGCACCTAATTAACACGGTACCCTCTTCTTTCCTCTCTCTCTCACACACACACGTCCAACCAAACACCGTACACGATCACCTACACCCACCCAATCTATCTTTATCATTACATCCACCCAATCTGATAGAGTTAGGAGTATACCATAATGGCAATTATGTAATTTGTTACATATATCTAACTCGTTGAACAATCTTGTTGTGTTTCTTTCTATTATATACTTGATATAATGTTGTTATATTAATTAATTAATTAATTTAATTAAAAGTATATTTAATAGAAAATCCATAAATGGCATATTTTGTGATAGTAGTTACAAAGTACTGTAACCGTGAGCAATTTATCACAATAAAACAAATATATCATTTTAAATGTTCCTAGTCAAGCTGCATCGAGACTGGATATCGATGTATCTGTTGAGACTAAAGTATGTAACGCTCTTCAAATGTTGGACAGTGTATTACTCATGATTGTTGGAGGCACTTAAGGGTTACGTACTGATAGTTATTGGATAACTATGGAACGACTCACTCGATAGTTTTTTGTTGGTTAATAACTAAGGTCAAACTGAAAACATCGATGTGGCTGATTTGCACAGTTCTCTCGACTTGAAAATACCGTGGATCTTCAATATGAAAGCTCCGCTTTAATTATAGTTAAATCATGGCATGACGTTCAATCGAGTGACTATGGTTGGGTTGAGTGGAAGTATTGGAAGTTAAGCACCATTCAAGAGATGATTCGTCTTCTCGGTTATATGGGGTTAGTATCATGGTCAACTCAAAGTCAAAGTCTCTGGCCAAAGCATTTTGGTTAATAATAATTGTTATTATTGATCCGAGGACTTTGCGTTTGGACTATAAAGTTGAATGTGGACGATATTGGAATTTTGACTATTACCAAATTTCATAAATCCTAATATGGTATAGTTTTGACAAGTGTAAATAATTGTCACTATTATGTACCGCTTATAATAAGTAAAATTTGATTTTACCGAAAAGACCTATAAGCGATGAATTCAACCAAACTGTCATACCACCTGCTAAGTGACGTGTGAACATTAATATTTGAATTGTTCAATATTAATCGCTGACTGAATTCACACATCTGAGTCGCACAACCACATTTGTGATTTCTCCAAAAACCATACAATTTAATTAGTTTGTAAAATGTTGCAAACTGTTTAAATTAATTAATATTTATGAAATATTAATTATTGTTAATTTATTTGATGTTTTGAATGTTGTTGATAGTTATTTTAATGCATATATAAAGTTATATTTGCATATATCGATATGCGATATTGGTAAAATTTTAAACGTGTTTTAAATAATAAAATAATTACATAAAAAAAATTCTTTTATTTGGAAAAGTTACTTATTTGGAATGTGCTTGGACCAACCATATAATGGTAAGGGGAGAAAATCAATTAATGAGATCAATTGAAATTTAAAAGGAGGAAATAAAGGAGGAAGTTTTAATAGAAGAATAAGAAAATATTCCTTTAATTCTATTAAAAACAAAACCTCCTCATTTTTTGAAAGTACAGAGAACGTAACTTGACTTTCATTTTTTGTTCTTTTTTTATTTCTCTTCTCTATCATTCATCAATGGCTGAAACTTCATCCAAAAGAAAAAAACATCAAAACAAATTCAAATCAACATCAAACTAAATTAAAAAGGGTGGTTCATTCTTCTCTTGCAAAGTGGGATGGTGATTTTTGAAATCTGAGGAGAAACCATAAATTAAGGTATGATGAAGGGTAAGGTTTATCGAATCAAGAGAGTGATCAATCAGATCTAAGTATTCTTCTATCATTCAAGGTGTTTCTACACGCTTCATCTAAGGTAATTATATGTGCGTTTAATTCGATATTTACATGTTTATTGTATTATTAGTTTGATCTATGTTTGTTTATCATTTCCTTTTAATGTATGTTTATGATAAATCAACATGTCTTGAATCTCATATTACTTCTGATAAATTGTCATCATTCTCTGTGTTGTTTGGATCTGTAATTTTTTATCACAAATTTACGCATGTCTACCCTATTCAGATTTCTTTTATTTTATTGTAGATAGTTATGAAATTAAAAATTGACTTTGAATGAGACTTATGTATACCATGAGATAATCTTTACTTATTCAAATGCTAATGAATTATATATATGTGTGTGTGTGTATGTATGTGTATATATATATGTATGTATGTATGTATGTTAAGTTATTTACCATTTCTTAAATCTATTTTAATTACATGTGTTAATTTTTTGTACAATTGTACAATCCTTGTTAAAACAAAAGCGGATACCTTGATTTAATTTTAATGAATGGACTTTAGTGCAAATTTTAATTATTTGTTGTTTTTTATATTTAAAGTTGTCAAATTCTATTTCAAGCCGAGTATTTACATAGTAGCCTCCCGAAAATTAAAAAAAATTGTAAACCCAAAAAATAACTTAGTAACCCCCTACCATTTCCATAACTAACCTTCCCATCACACTGAAAAGTTCAAACAAAAAAAGAAAAACAAAATGAACTACCACGCAAGGTGACTCCGTGGTTCGTGTCAATACCTCGTAGGCTTTCTACGTGAATGTGTAAAAATTCACGCAATTATTTGCGCGATTAAACCAGAAACTTAGTATACCCCCTGCGTGAATTATCACTAATCCCCGTAATCGATAGCTTACGATTGTATTTGCAAAAAATTAAAAACTTTTTAATTTTTTTTTTTTGAATTACCTACTGTGATTGTGTTAACAATTCATTCTCCTCTTCAAAATCCATCAGCTAGTAGTGAAAAAATGAATTTTTTCTTCACTGATTTAGAAACTAGGATTTTGAAGAAGCGGTGGTTTAGACAGTAAGAAACTAACGTAAGAATATAATGTAATTGAGAAGAAAGAAAGTAAGCAGTTTTCTAATGGTATTTTAGTTTTTAAAATTTTATTTATTTTAGGGAGGACTACTAAGTAATTATCTGTGTTGAAATAAAATTTGTCTTTAAAGTTTTGTGTAAAGCTTGATGTATTGTTTCATTCCTAAATTAAAAATTCAATGAAAACTTTTAACTTTAAAACCAAAAACCTTTTGTACAAATGTATATACACATATACCATATGCTATATTATTTGCAAATATATGCTTTCAAATCCAAATTATTAAATTTTAATTATCAGTTATATGTAATATAAATGTTTTGTTTAAATCAAATTTGTACAAAGATTATGAGCAATAATGTAACCATTTTTTTTGTTAAACATTTTCTCAATTGAAAATTTTCTATTAATGTTAATTTAGGATTTTAAATTATTTAAAACACTAATAGGTTTTCACTTTGTATATATGTATGTATCCATCTCTACTACTAATAATGTAAATGCAATCAATTGATTTCAACTGTGTCTTTTTGAACTATCCAAAATGCCCTCCACGTTTCCGTTTACCCTCCTGCTTTGTTAAGCCCAATCTATTGATTCTCCCCCTATTCGCCTACGTTCCCACATTTACTTCCTCGAACCCCCAATTCATCGTTGTCAACATCCCAAATTCCTTACCAATTCAAAATCAACTTTATCGCCTTTTGTCATCATCGCTACCGTCCATCATCGTCGTTGCTACATTTAGCATCTTCACTCACACTCCTTTTTATTAATTCTCCTCTTCGCCTGCTAGTAAGTATTTCGCGAACTCCTCATCGAATTAGATTTTCAATGCTGATTAGAACTCAATTTCACAACTCGAATACACTCATGCAGTTCATCGATTAGAATATGTTCATACAGTTTGTATGGATTTTCGCAGATTGAAATTTAAGATTTGATCAAACTAATCTACGACAAGTTCTATTTTCCATTAAAGTCTAATATATTAAAACTGTTGAAATCTACTTCATGTAAATTTGATTAAGCTAACCATTGTGATATTGTTACACCGTTGATATGTTTAATTTGTTGCTCTTACATTTTTCACTCGATTGTCTGCTATTGATTATCTTATTGAAAATGTGATGCCTAAAATGTTTGCTACTTGCTGTTAAACATTTATCCTAAATTGAACATTTGCTAGCTTGATATGTTTGCTTTCAATTTGTTGCTAATTATAATTAAAATTAATAAAATTGTTAATGCCACCAAGATTTTGCTGAATTAATCCTTAGTATAGCTATTGTGCTTTGTTTAATGTTTACATTTTCCCAGTTTTTCCTAATAGACAAATATTATACTAAACTCGATTTGCTGAAAATAAAAGCCAAATGCTCAATTATTTGTTTTGCAAAATGTTTGAAGTGCTTAGGTTGTTTAAATTCATATGTATAAGCATAATAATTTGATGTTGTTGCTTGATAGAATCAAAATTGAAAATATTGCTGCAAACTAGCGAAGAAACACCATTTCACTCACTTTCATTCTCAAGCTTCCACACATATTTTGGGTCGCTAATAACAACCAAAAAATGGGTGAAATCATAATTTATTAATTTAGAGCCTTTTGGTGACCTTATTAAATCATTTAGATTTATGTCCATAATTGTAGGTTTTATTCTGTCCTCTGTGAAAAATATAAAATGTATTTTTCGTTTGCTTTGGCTTACTCCTTTGTTTGTCTAAAATATTTTTGTTGATAGTCAAAATAATAATATGGTACTTTATTTCATAAGTATAACTTATATGAGTATTTCCATTCTTCTTGATTTTTCTTTATTTTTCAATGTTGAATCAGTGAATAATATTTTTCAGTGTTTTTATAATGTAAACTGTCTAGCTTAACTTATTTCAATCTCATCCTTCAAAAAGTTACTGTAACTTAATCAAAATAACTATATATTTTAGTCTTAAACTTTTTTATGATATTGCTTCGGAGTAACATGAGTGCAGCTTGAGCGTACTCTTGAAGCTTTATGCTTAATAAACTTGATTATTTACGTACATTGGCTAGGCTAAACAAAAAGATGTTGGATCATAAGATAAATATTCATGTGAATAGTGATTTAATCATTATTGAAACTACGTAAATGCTTATAATTTTTCTCTGCTTTTGTTTTCATTACAATAATTTTTACTTTGGAAAATGCTTATACTTTTATCTTTAAGTAGAAATGTTTAAGATCCCTTGAACTATGGTTAATTCTTTGCCTTTCGTTTTCATTACGAAGAAATTACTTAATGTAACTGTGTCCACTATATGTTAAAATGCAAAATCAAACTAAAAGTAGCTGATGATGTACATAGAACCAAAATAAAATACATTAACTTTCATATGCAGGAGATAGTAGTATATTGTATCATGTAACATTTGGAAAAAAACGCTTGGATTAGGCATTCTGTTATACTAGAAAAATGAAGAAACAATCCAAATTAGAAAATGAAGAAATATATGTCAATGTACCTTTTTGTTTTTGAATTTTCAACTTAAACAGTGCCTCCAACAAGTGCAGATTGAGTTGATATAAGAGAATAGTTTTTGTGAGAGATTTTACCTTTTTGATGTTCAAATGAATTATGTTGCATAAGATAAACAAAATATTTGACATTGGATAATATTTGAAAATGCGTTAAATATCATAGTATGTTCAGTATGAACTATCAGAAATTAATTTTTTTTTTTGCATCTTCAATTATTATTTTATTACTATCATACATTGCGCTTTTATCTCCAATTGAGACAATGAATAGCTTAAGATACAATATTTTTAAACCCAGTTACCAATATTTAAACTAACACAATTTCGTTTAAGAGCTTTCTAATTGATTTTGTTTACCTGTTGTAATATCACAAACATGCCATTTTTGTATAACTTTTGTCTATGAGGCTTATTAGAGAAAAGTCCATTATTTCTTATACTTATAACTTAATGTTTCCCATATTTGAATATATTGACTCAGCGTACTTCCCCTCTTTATTCTAGATTAGGATTTGTTTCATGTTTTTTCTCTCATATCTTTAGTTTCTGAGCCTAAACTGAAAAACATGATTTTCCATAGGCATCACACTTAGCGTGCTATTTTTATTATCATTTATTTTGAGACCTAAAGGATATAGTATTTCATTATCTTCTCTCTTTATGTTGCCATAACTATTTTTCATAAGTATTCGGTAAATTTGAAAAAAATTGTGTTAATGATTTAATTTTATGACATGGCGAATTGTGCTGACCTTCATGTAGATTAATAAGTGTGAGCAGTTTTGAATTTACTTCTTTGGATAGTCGTTTGCTTTCACCTATATCCGATCTACGTATTCTGTATGAGCTTGGTGGTAGGATGTTTTCGATATATTTTGTTAAACAAATATTCACAGATTTAATTCCATTTTGCATAAAGTTTTCTGAATTTGTAGTAACCTGACATTATGAGATTATACATTAACAATTGGATTAAGGTAAAACTAAAATGTGCCTATGTACACATGCGTAGACAAAGTCTTTGCATCTTATGTATGAAAACATATAACTAGAGCTCAAAAGTCTATATATGATATATGTTTCAATAGTTTATGCTTAGAAATGAAAAGATAAATTATTGAACATTAAATATTTTGAATGAGATTGCTTTTTAGGAGAAAATCCATTAAACTATAAATTTTATTATAATAATTAATACACTTAATTATTTACCTGTCTTCAATACATTGGCTAGGCTAAACAAAAAGGTGTTGGATCATAAGATAAATATTCATGTGAGTAGTGATTTACTCTTTATTGAAACTACGTAAATGCTTATAATTTTTCTCTGTTTTTGTTTTCATCGCAATAATTATTACTTTGGAAAATGCTTATATTTTTATCTTTAAATTGAAATGTTTGAGATCCCTTGAACTATGGTTGATTCTTTGCCTTTCATTTTCATTACAAATAAATTACTTAATGCAATCGCGTTCATGGTATGTTAAAGTGCAAAATCAAACTAAAAGTAGCTGATTATGTACATAGAACAAAAAGAAAATATACTAACTTCCATATGCGGAGGTAATAGTATATTTTAACATGTAACACTTGAAAAGAAAGTGCTTAGATTATGCATTTTGTTATACTAAAAAATGAAGAAACAATCAAAATCAGAAAATAAAAATACATATGTGTACTTTTTTGTTTTTGAATTTTCAACTTAAACAGTGCCTCCAACAACTACATGTTGAGTTGATATAAGGGAATAGTTTTTGTCAAAGATTTTGCTTTTTTGACGTTCAAATGAATTTTATTGCATAAGATAAATAAAATATTTGATGTTGGATAATATTTGAAAATGCGTTAACTATCATAGTTTGGTTTAAACAACGACATGTTGTGGAAGGGAGATGAGAGCCGATCTAGATCTGGATCTAGATTTTGTTGTTAAAACTAAATGCATAATATGACAATAAGAAAATGAAAATTAAGTTGAAAATTCTTGATGTGTCTCTTCAGATATGAGAAGCAAAAGAATGTTTGCTTCCATTGCATGGCAGTAGTACTGAATAATTATGCAGATCATCAATTACAACATTGCTGAGACTCCCCTGTAACTAAGTAACCTTCTTATTTTGGTAAGAAAAACATATCTGTAAATTAGTGTCTACATTTTTGTATGTTTCCATATATCATCTCATGATATCAAAAGATACAAGTGAGAAAAATTTATGTTAAGCTTCAAAAGTCTATTGGAGGGTGACATTGGCACATCATGACTTTTGGATTCAGTAAATGAGTACCATAGTACAAAATCTGAATGTGAAGAAACTACTGTGGCTGATAATGTAGTAAAGTCTCTCAAGGCATGGGTTGTTTCGATAAGGACCAGGCATGTCAGATTCACGTAATTTTTACAAAGAACTATATGTGATAATATGTAATGGAGTGCATATGATATTTAATAGAGGTATTGATCAATATGTTATGTGTTTGTAACTTCAAATGTTGTTAAAATACAGTTGATGAATGGGAAATTAAGGATGTGTGTGTGTGTATTAAATGTTATATATTCATTTCAAAAGTGTGAGCTTTTATCTCATTTCCAACTCTGTTAACCAATGTTGATTCTACCATTTTGCTAAAATCTACATATCAGGTTCTTTTAACTATTCTCAAATTTGCTACCCCCATACCAACAAGAGTTTTTGAAATTTATATTTTATTCCAAACAGAAAATGTTAAATGAGTGAATTGTTGATATTACTTAGAAGTATGTTTAAATTGATTATTTATCTATAGGTTTTATTATGCTCAAAGTTTTAAAACTAGAGAGACAAATGGAGTATCTTTTCAAACCTTCCAATATTAACTATTAGTTCATCATTACAAAACATAGGTTAAATTAAGCTATAATATCTTCATGCCACGTGGATATTAACTAAAAACAAAAAGCTTATTTGTAGCTCACATCTAGATTCCTGTTAGAAGTAGGCTCATATATATCAATCGTTTTATAACTTGCATAATAGTACCCATTTTATACATGCTAAAGACAACAAAGGCATAGCATTTGTGTTCAAGTAAAAGAAACAAAAAAACCCGAATGTTATATATGCGCGCGCGCACCCCTCCCTCAACTTCTATGACATACAAGCTTTCTCCAGAACCAAAACTCATAAGGTGTACTCTATTTAAGTCTATTAGTAAAGTAACAATTAACATATATTTGATATCTTCTATATTTTTCATTTTGCCGATTACGAGCTAATTTTTAGCTCGTCTATTTTTGCATTAATGTGCTATAACTTATGCTTCCATAATCGGATGATGTCAAGAAAGTTACCCATGCATGCACATTGTTATTAGAGAAGGCCCACCTGGTTGTGGATATATACTAGTAATTATTATGAATGTATGCATTCATAATTATTATGAATGTATGCATATATTTCATTAACAAAATTTAGACAACGAAGGCATGTGTAGATTTGGTTGATAAGTAATCAATGACATCTAATGTATTAATTGTTACAGAAAGAAATGAAAGTTTTTTCCCTTTTCATATTCTATCATATCCATGTATAGATTTGATTGATAAGTAATAAATGTCATTTAATGTATTGATTTTCATAGTTAAATGGTGAAATAAACGATAAGTTTCCCTCATTTCATATTCTATCATATCCATATGTAAATTTGATTGATAAGTAATAAATGTATTTAATGTATTAATTGTCATAGTTATATGTTGAAAGAAATAATATGTTTCTCTCCTTTCATATTCAATCATATCTTCCCTTTATTAATTTAATATAGTAACTCAAGGAAACAAATAATTTTCTTCTCTTAATTTATTTTTACATGTTTCATTTATACATATATACACCACTTATACATCGCATGTACACTTGACATAAATGAATGTATTTGATACATTCATCATATCATATACGTTTGTATATTTAAAGTTTCTTAAATCACCATATTGATTTTAACTAAAAGAAATTTTAGATAAGATCTAAATGCATTTAGACTTCGTTAATGATCTAAAATGGTAAAATTTTTGAAATTCACCCATTTCTTCCACTATGGGTTGGCCTTTTTCTAACAATGGTATCAGTCTAATAGCCTATGCTGGCTAAATTAGTCATGTTAGGGCTAACTAATTAAACTTGCCCACTAAGTACGGTGTCTAGAAAGGTAATGTCTAGGATTGGAATTGGGTAATCAAGTACCATGTCATACCTGATTACCAGCCTAGCCTTAAAGGTGGAGTAAGCCCACAGATTACCCCTAACAGAAAAGGCCCAGTTTAATTGGACCTTGGGCTAATTTTCAAAATAGTTTCGAAAATTAAGACAAGATTTTAAATTTAAAAGTTAAATTTAAAATAAAACATGTTTATTATAAAAGTTTATAATATAACATAAATTTTCAAAATGTTTGAAAATGTATCGAAAAGTTCAAAATGTTTGAAACTATGTAAATATTAATTTCGAAACTTAAAATTATTAATAAGATTAATAATATAAATGAATTAAATGAGTTAATTAATTAATATTTGTATGCATGTATTATGTATGTTGATATATGTTATGTTATTTTAAAGTGTTTAAGATAACATAAGCATACATGTATGTATATGAGATAAATTTTCGAAATTAATATAATTTAACTAAAATTGTTTAATTAATAAAGTAATTAAAGGTTAGTTAATTAACTAAAAATATGCATATATATAAGATATATGTGTCTTACTATAACGGTTATAGTAGATATGTCCAATATAAAAGTTATATTGGAATACTAATTTAAAATTAATTAAAGAGTTAATTAATTAAAATTAATTAAATAAGATTTAATTAATAAAAATTTATACATATGATTATTGTATAAGTTAATTAAAATATAAAAGTTATATAATAATGAAACTCATATAATATAAGTGCATAAACTAAAGGTGGAACATTAAAGAAACCCAAATAGACTTAACGAATAAATACATATGTAAATATACGTATACTGTATTTCTGATGTGTCTGACACTTGAATCACGGGGGTATTTCATACGAAATACATTATTGCATAAGTCGATATCACTTAATATAATATACAGAAGATTATGAATCTTCAATATAATGTTGTCCTCTACCATATATATATTAATAAATTACTTGCATACTCCTTAGTTGTTGAGCAAACTCAAGCTAGGGATGTTATATGTAGTATTATTAATGTATTTATGAATATACGAGGTAAGATAACTATATGTATTTGTTAAGCAAACTCAAGGTACATATACTATACTTAGGTCGTCACGATGTGGTAGGTATGAGTGAATAATCTCTTTCGATTTGTTGAGCAAACTCAAGGTCGAAATGGGATTAGAACAAGAAAAAATAAGTTAGGAGTTATATATAAAACAATCGATATGGAGTCATCCATTATTTGTGGGGCTATGATTTGTTGAGCAAACTCAAGGTCAGAATACCAAGACAGACGAGTCCTAACACCCACCAGTGAAGTCGAAAGACTTCTATATTTCATCTTAGGGTTTGGAGAACCATAAAAGAGTAGTGGGAGCCTTATTAGAAATATGAAATGGTAACATTTAACATTTTTAATATTGTAATAACATATGCTAAATAATGTTATAATTAACCACAATGATAAATTTGTGCATTTAATATGATTGATAAAATGTTTATCAATTAACAAATACAAACGAACTAAATTGAAAGTTGACAAATGGAAATATAATATCCACTATTAAATGCCTTTTGCATGTTAATGTTTTCTATACCTATGCAAGTGTCTAATTTTTACAACTACTTAATACATTCGTAAAATGGTCACTTACGTGCTTATTTGGTTGAGACCGTGTATTGCACTCTATGAGTGTCGAACTCTAAAAGCGATACAAAACTATGGATATTTGATCCATATACTATCATTTATAAATGTTATACGATGAACGATGACAGTTCGTAATGTACGATACTTCAATGAATATAGTTCATTGGAAATAAGCCAATAAACAGTATTTTTGAGATCATACATTAAACTTGATTGATTACAAAAGGGATCGTATTGTGTTAATGTAACACAAGACCAAAAACTACAAGATAGATTTAAGAACTCGATCGTTGAAATGTCATTTTGATCGGTTTAAATAAAGCGCAACATATTTGTTGTCCTTAAATGTTAAGGATAATCGAATGCACTTTTGTAAATAGTTTGTTATGATATTGTAGTAAGGTTTTCTTTTGAATAGTTTGACCATTTGAAAAGAAAACGAATGTACAAGAATAGATGTAATTTAAGGTACAGTTGGGATGAAAAGAATGAATAGTCACTTCTGCTTTATAAAGAAACATTGGAAATGATAATTATAATAATAATTGATATTTAATATTAGAATAAGAAATATGATTTCTATTCCTAAATGTATTTTCATATAGAAAATTGTTTTCTATGAAATTTATTTCTTTGAGCTCAAGATATTTAATCAACGAACTCTACACTATAAATAGTTGCAGTGTATGAAATAAACAAATTGTATTAAGTGAATGTTGGACCTTCGAATATAGTACGCTATTATAGCTTTGGTGGAAATAGTAGGAGCATGCCATATAGCACTTATTAATTGTATCATAGTACGAAATTTGTTTTCGTAAAACTTACCATACATTATTTATGAAATAATGATTATTTTTCGGTATCGACTGAAAAAAAGAAAAAAATTGACATAGCTATATTTCTATATGAATATTATGAATATTCTTTGTGAAATAAAACTATAATGTGGTAAAAAAATTTATAAAAAAAGTGATGCATTGGGAAATACAAAAGTATCTAATATTATTTATAGTTGTTTTGGAATTATAGACCAAGCCATAGTTTGAGAAATAATTTTATTGTATGATTTTGAATCATATGATACTGGTTAATTATATCTCAAATAATAAAGAGCTATGCACCCATTTAGTGGGAGTATTATAAGAGTTGATGAACTCTTCGGATTGATACATATAGATGTATGTAATTGTAATTCTATAAATACCAAAACTATTCCACGTACTTTGTCATATTCACCGATGACTTATCGTCGACATGGACATGTGTATTTGATACACGTGTAGTATGTCTATGGTAAACTTATAGAATATAAAATAGAAGTAAATAAAATAACATGCGATAGAAATGATTTGATTTGATTGAATGAGTGAGTATATTGGAAGATGTTCCGAACGTATCTAAAATGAATAAAGATTTAGTCTTAAAATTACTCCTCCGTATGATGCATAATGATGCATCGATATGGAGTAATCGAACTTTGTTGGACAATGTACGATTAATTGTGAGTGAAGTTGAATTAGTTTCTTTCTATGAAGTAATGTATTTAAGGGTAGTACACAAGGTTAAAATTATTCATCTGAATAACCGTTTATAAAATTTTACAAGATAAGGGTTTATAAGAAAGCCCAACATATCATAAGCCAAGAAGTTGGCAGGTTGTGCGAGTCGAAAGATTGCATGTAATAATTGTTCATGAGGGATCTTGTACAAATCTCCCCAAAAGGATTTTTAAAAGACTGTCATTGGATGACATATTTATGTTTCAAACATAATTTTTGTAAACTAAAACCAAATCAGTTTTATAAATAAAGAAATTCATAAAACGTTTATGAATACCTATTCTATTGTACTGAGAAACAATTATTGTTTCAAGATATACCAACTTCATTGTGAACAAATTTCTTTGAGGAATTATCGATAGTAAAATGGAATTGGATACGATCCATAGATAGAACTGATTATATGAGATGAAATGATATTAACTAACCTAAACGAACACATAGCATTAGAATGTCTAATAAGTATTCTCGCACATCTAAGAGAAACCACGAGTTTCTTATTAATGTCGAAAATATATAATTCTAGATTGTTTAATTAAACCATTGAGAGTGTTGACTTTATATTGTATGATACGCAAATCCGAAAGAATTTTAAGTACGTTATCAAAATATAGATTTTGGTGATCATAACAAAAGGGATATGATCCATCGACCACAACTACGTCTTTATGAGTAAGACTAATGTAGTTGGAATTAAATGAGCAATACTGATAAGAATAATATCGCAAATTTCAATTGTTGAAATTAGCGTAATAGATTCGATATTCAACACGTTCAAGTCAATTCATATTTATTCACAAAATCATCGCTTGGTAAGTTCTAGTGTTTTAGTACATATGTATTGAAACAGAAAATTCTAAATAACGATTTAGAGTAAGCTGTTTACACATATTAACCAAAAATGTCTCAAAGTCTGTGGGAGTGATATTTAGTTTGTGAGTCCTTGGATATGATCCAAGAAATGATACGAAAGTATCGTTTTATAAGCATCAAGATTGAATAAGTATTTTGATAGAAATATCAAATAGTTTGATTTTCAATCAAAGTGTAGAGGAAGCGTGTGTTCATAAGAAAAAAATGTTAAAAGGTACATTGATATTTCTAAACTATAAGTAAACAACACGTTGTTGATTTTAACAATGTACTTGTGTTAAAATCAGCCTTAGCTGTTTTAATACTCAATATTGGATTAATAGATGATGTCTTTTATAGTAAGTATAAAAGATGTTGGAAATATTCTAAATGATATGCAAGGACGCCTTATTAAAATGTTTAATATGGAACATGTAAGATTGATTCCTTTGCATTGGCAAAAGGAATTAGCATACATGTTGTGTTGTCTACGATATCATGATTTGTTTATGTATTTGATACATGAAGCAAATATCAATGTAACAACCCTAATTTTTGATAACATTATTCGGAAAATTTAATTAGATAAACTAAATATAATAATATAAATGTTAAGTGATAAGGAGATTGAGATATGAATAAATATTAAGTGGTCGTGCTTAATTAATTAATTAATTAAATAGGCTAATTAGTTTACACAAGGGTATATTGGGTATTAGCCGCACCTATTCCATAATCCTTATATAAACCCACGGCTTGCCTATCGTTCACATTTATTTCTCATCTTCACAAAAACGTAAAACGCTAGAGGAGCCGGCCATTAATAAAGAGAGAGAAGAGAAATTAAATCAAAAGCTAGAGATTCAAGCTTAGGGGAAATTAATCTCAATCCAATCTCCTTATCTTAATCAAGGTGAATAATAATTCCATCTCTATTTTGTTTTATAATCATATGTTTTCGGGTTTAAGGATAAATTCGTTTTTATGATGATTTGGATGATGATATGCTTGAATTACAATTTGTTTGATTTAAACAGGAATGTTTAAATAAGATTATAAGCGGTTTTAGGGCAAAATCGATTTATGTTGATGCTTAAATGCCATGGAAAAAATTTTATGTTATGTAAAACATGATTTTGGAGTTGGGTTTTAATTTTGAAAATTTTCCAAGCTATGGAAAGATTACTATGAATTTTGAAAGGAAAATTTGGTTAATTGGGTTTTATAAATTTATTTCAGAAATTATATTGAGAATTTGGATCTGAAATTTTGATATGTTAGATAACATGATTAAAGTGAATTTCTGGAATTTTTAGGGATTTTTCCTAAGTGATTTGCTGTGCAAATTAAATTATTTTAGAAGAGGGACTTCTTTGCAATATTGGTTTTGCTTGACGGAAGGCCTTATTTGTTAACTTAACCATGGTTTTGATCTGAAATTAGCGGCAATTATTTTAGTAGAGAATTTGAAAAGTTATGGCAACTAATCTTGTGTTTACATGTGACAGGTTAGTTAGAAAGTGTTTGTTTAATTAGTATTAAATCGGGTTTACCTAGAAAAGTTGGTTCCGCCTTCTTTAGAAGTACCTTTCAACTTAGAGCTTCCGTCTTCAATCAAGTCGAAACCCACTAAGCTGAACTAATATACAAGGTATCACTTAGATGGTACGTAGTGGATTGGAGAAAGGCGGAAGGCTAGGTGTCGAAAGTATTGCTTCCGATGAGGTTGATACCTTTGTTTATTTTAGAAAGAAAAGCGTTTGCCTTTTTTTAACTAAAGCCTTTGAAGGAGTCGAAGCATATGTTTTTGAAAGAGGTTTTATTAATGCTTTCGAAGGGGTTATCATCAACTTATGTTTGCTTTCGAATGGGTTCCTTTACTTATAAAATAATGCCTTTGAAAGAAGGGGTTCTAACCTAGTCGAAACCCTACTGTCGTTCTTTAGCCTTTCGAGTGTATGGAAGTCATCAGTGCGTTCGAAGGGTAGTTTTGTTTTAAAGATGTTTTAAGTCACTTCCTAAATACTTTCGAAATGGTCCAAGGGTTTCGAAGATAATGGCTTCGAAAGGGGTTCCGACGCTTTCCTTTAATGTTTTGTTTAAATAATTTGAAGCTTTCGAGAAGGATGGTGCCGACGCCACCATGTTTTCCCCGATATTTTTATATGATAAAGGACGATTTTGAAAGAGATAATTTCATTTATATTCACTTTGACCTAAATAATATTTTATGTATAAACCCAATGGTTTCGAAAGGGAGACTTTCAATGGTTTCAGAAGGGTCGCTTCCAATGGTTTCGAAAGGGGTACATTCAATTCGAAGCTAAGCTTCTAAGTGTTATTGAGTAATACTTTAATATGTTCGAAAGGTTTCGAAAGAGAAGTTTTAAAGTGTTTCGAAAGGCAGAGGCCTAATGTTTTGAAAATAGATTTATATGCTTTCGAAGGAGGTTATCCAGTGAAGTCGACAACAAGGTTTTGAAGGTTTCGACAATCTTAGTTTTCAAAGCAAATAACCCAATCTCATTTTTGAAAGTAAAAACCATGGCATAAATATATAAAGCGTTTTGAAAAGAAGTTTTTCAAGAAGTTTTCTTTAATTAAAAGGTTTAAGGGATTAACCAAGTTATAGTGTATGCTTCTTCATATATGTATATATTCACATTGTAATGGACCTATAACTGAATTTTTGAGAAGGGCGGAATAACCAGCTAGGTTGACCCAGTTGTGAATATAAATTAAGTTAACTCCTGAATGGGTAGAATTGCATCAAGGAGGTCAGGAAGACCAGAATATAGGATATTAAAACATTAAGGAAAAGATATTGGCAAGGGCCAATAGGTTCTCAGTAAGCCCATGAAAACTGTGTATTTGAAAAGATACTGGAAGGGGCCAATAGGTTCATAGTTAGCCTATGAAAACTATGTATAAATGAAGATGTCAGAAAAACAGGTTCATAGTAAGCCCATGAAAACTATGATTTGATACTAGCAGGGGCTAGTAGGTTTGTAGTTAGCCCATGAAAACTATATCTGAATTAAGATATTGACATATGTCAATAGGTTCCTAGTCAGCTCATGAAAACTAGGATAAGAAGAAAAGATATTGGAGTCACCAATATAGGTTCCTAGTCAACCCATGAAAACTAGGATAAGAGTAAGGATATTATAGTTACCAATAGGTTCATAGTGATCCCATGAAAACTATGCAATTGGACAGGGAGTCCTTAAACATTTTACTCGTTATTAGTCAGCCCATGAAAACTAATAGGTTAGTAGTAATCCTAGAAACTATAATTGAGACAGATAGTCAGAATCAATGGGGATGGGTAATCTAGAATTGATTCATTTGTTTTGCATATCATCCTATCATATTGTTTTGAATTGTTTTAACCATTGTGGATGCAGGAGCACAACATATGGTTTTGAAAGGGGTTTTAGGATACTAGCGAGGGAAAAACCTGTTCCGCTAAGTGGTGTGGTCTCACTAGATATCCAAATGGTCTGGGATGGTAGATTATTATTCATACCAGGCTTTATGTCTAACTCGAAGTTTTTGTTTTCCCCTTAAACTCTCGGATGCTCGATTGAATTTGAGTAGTTTGAGAGTTGAGGTTTTCAGGTACCTCACTAGACGAATAAAACTTCCGGAGACGTGCATGAGGCATGATAGATATCTAGAGTTTTCTTTTATTTGATTCTGCTGTGTTGTTTGTAATGACAAAGTTGTTTAATTGCCTGTATATACTCTAATCTGAAAAGACAATGCGGATCATGCTATATGGAATTATACTATACTAGTGCGAAAATAAACTAAGATACTATAGCAATGTGAATAAGTAAAATAAAACAAGCACACCAGTAATTTTTATACTGGTTCGAACTTCCCTTTCTACGTCCAATCCCAGACTCCTTCTGAAATTTCAACTAACTATAATCCTCACTTAACCCGAAGGAATAGGTTTGCAACACCTAAGCAACGGAACAGGATTTTGTGCCTCGGCAGTAGAAGAGGACTTCACTTTTCCTGAGCAGCAGAACAGGTCTTTTACAAATAAAGTTTTCTTGACTTTACGTGTTCTTTAATAACACGAATTTGTCAATTATAGTACATCCTTCCTATAATCTTCTCCTTTATGATATATATATATATATGAATACGTGAAGAATAAGGAAGTAATAGAATGAATTTGTATGAAATCGAATGCACAAGAGTATTAGAATCAAAGAATATGAGAGTAGAGTAAGAATATATTGAATTAATTTTTTGAAACATGATTCTAATGTGTTTATATAGATTATAAATAGGTGCATATGTTCGTGAAGAGTTATCATGAAGAGATATGGTCATATCTATTGAAATGAAGAACACATATCTTCACGAATGGAAGTGCCTATTTGAAAATATAGCCGTTATAGATATTCAGACTTCTGAATTGAAAAATTCAGACTTCTGAAATTGCACGAGCTCAAACCAGAAAGGAAATATGCTAAAAATAACCATTTTCAAACGTCTAAAATTAACAAGTCAGACGTCTGAATATTGTACTAAACAATATTCATTTTTCCATATTCGTACGTCTGATTTGGTACATTCAGACGTCTGAATGTAAACTAAAAATGAGAATATGTAAAGATTATTAGTGTATGCTAATGAAATGAAAAATGTGTCGAAATATATATCATATAGGAGAGATTTTAACATGAGTAAACTCTAGACACAGACTCGATACATACTTATATAAGATTTGAAGCTTATTTGAATCCGGTCTTGATTAATTCCTGCAAAAACAAGTTAGTATATAATAATGACTTGTATAGTTGTCATAGTCAAAATATCGTAATTACAAAATATCGTAAATACGAAGTTTCAACATTCTCCTCCTTTTTGACGATGACAACTATATAAGTATATACACAATATGAACATATATAAAAGGGAAATAGAATTATATATACTCCCCTTTACTATAAGCTCCCCCTGTCGATGGTAGTATTTAAACTCCTTCTCCCCCTTTGACATCGACAAAAAGGAAACATAATATATATGAAATACTCACATATCATATGAACGACAATAAGCAAGAATACCATAGACAATGTAGAATAGTTAACATACTACACTATTCCAAAAGAGACATAGAAGATTAATTTTACAAACCAACATAGCAAGTACGAGATCACCACATAAATACATACACAACAAAAAGCATATAACTACAAATGTTTTGAGATAAGAAAACAACCATACCACTACCTTAAAACCTTTCGCTTGACTCATCATCACTTTCTTCTTCATCATCATCGTTATCATCATCATTGGTGCCAGAGCGTAATTACTCACATCGCCTTTGCCGATGATGTAACCTTTGGAATTGTCTCCAAATGTGACAGAGCCTCCATCTGAATATGTAATATTTGTTAGCATATTTTTGTCTCCTGTCATGTATTTTGAGCAACCACTGTCGAGTATCCATTTTCCTCTTTTCTTAAGTGGGACCTGCAAAAAATAAAAGAATAACATTGGTACCCACTTTTTGATAGGGTCCTAAGAGTTAGGTCTTAGGAAACCAAACCCAAGAGGATTCAGTATTCCCTTTGTATAAATAATTTTGACTCTTATGCACATTTTCCAAAAAGGATTTTATATATTTATTCCTAATCAAACTGTTGTTTGTTTTAGGAACCCATATTTTTATGTTTTTTGAATTTTGATTCCTTTTTGGTTGAACTATGGTAGACTTGGATTTAGAAATATTTCTCCTATTTTGTTTATTTTTGGGTGGAGCTACTGATTTCTTAGAATAACCTAGTCCTTTCTTATTTAAAACAGATTGGGAATTCTCAATAATCTTAGATAGGTTCTCTCTGCCTTTATTGAAGTTAGTCACATTTTTAGTAATGCTTTCTAACTTTGTTTTGAGGCTAGTATTGTCTAGTTCAATCATTTTGATCTTGGTTTTTAGCTCATGATTTTCAGAGATAAGAGCATCATTCTTTTCCTTTTGAGTTTCAATTTCTTGACTCAATAAGGTAAGTTGAGAGTTATCATTAGAAAAAGTATCTTGAAGTTTTCCAAGTTCTTCTTCTAATATCTTCTTTTCATCATTAAGCATATCTCTCTCGAATTATGCTTTTCTCTGATTTTCTAGAGCCTCTTTATATTTTCTTTTGAGACTTTTTAAAGTATCTAATAATTCAGAATTTATTTCAATCATGTCATCAAAAGTAAGATCATTTACCTCATTCTCTGTAGCCATGAAACAAACATTTGCTCATTCATTTTCACTGTCACTACTGCTTTCTGAAGAAGAAGAATCCGAGTCATCCCATGTTACTGAAAATGCTTTTCTTTTAAACTTGTCCTTTCGGTTCTTATTGTGATATGTTTTCTTCTGTTTTGGACAATCTTTTTGTATGTGCCCCTTCTTGTGGCAATTAAAGCATTCTAGTATTGATGAAGATGGCTTATTTGAATTGTTGTTGAAGTTTCTTTTCACGTTGTTTCGATTTCCTTTTCTGTACTTCAAAAACTTTTTAAAGTTTTTAGCAATGAATGCTAAGTCTTCTTCATCCGAATCTGATTCTTCTTTTTCTACATGAAATGCCATATTCTGTTTGTCTTGCGCTTGTACTCTTTTAGCCTGCAAATTCACTTCGTAGGACATTAGTGTGAGAAATGCGGATTAAGGATCTTAAGGCTAGAATTAACACTAGAGGGGGGTGAATAGTGTTTTAAGAAATTTGTTAATCTTTTTGAGTTTATCTTAATTTTTAACAATGTATACACTAATCAGACACAGATAAGAACACAGAATCAAACACAGATGCAAATATAAAGTAAAAGCAGTAAAGGAAAGAACACACCGGATTTTATACTGGTTCAGAGTTACCCTACATCCAGTCCCGCAACACAAGTACGGATTTCCTTTCAAAAACAATTCTTACAAATACAACCCTCGGTTTCAAGGCTATGAGGTACACCCTCCAGAATCACAATCCTCTGGGTAGAGATACTTGATTTTCGGGGCAACAAGTTCACCCAATTGATTTCCAGGGCTACAATCACACCTTCTCTCGCTCTATTGATTACAAAAAGTCTATAACTCATATTAGCACTTGGATCTTGTAGAGATAGTGGAGAGAATCAAAACCAGAAATTATCTAGTTAGATTCGATATTGATTTCGACGGAGTAATGGTGTAATTTGTAAATAAGAAAGTGGAGAAGAAGAAGAGAAGTTAAATCAGAGAAAAAAGTGATTCAAATTCGTTGAAAACACCCTTTATTTATAGTAGATCAATAGCCATGTCCATTGGTGAAGGGATGTGGCGAATAGACACTTCTTTTTAAAAAACAGTTTAACTGTCACCATGTCGACAGGGGTACATGTGACCATGTCGACATGCCCTTGTAATTTTTGGTGATTTTGTTTTTCTTTGAAAATAATTTCTATATTATATTATACTTATATTTAAACTTTAAAATATACTTATATATAGTTATAATACATAAATAGCTATAGAGAACAAATATTAAAATATATATAATAATTTTCTATACTTTTATATTTAAATCTTAAGTATAAATATATAAAACAGCTAAATATATTAATATCAGAATTATAGTTTAAAAACTTAGGATAATAATCAAAGATATTTAAAATTAAGGATATTTAAAACTAAGGATATTTTTTAGGCTAAAATATATTGAAAAACCAAGACATATGATTTTGGTTTTTAAACAGGAATATTTAAAATCATTTTGAAAAACAAGCTATATATATTTTGAAAATCATTTTGAAATAAAAGTAAGTGGATACAAAAAGATGTTCCACTAGATTTTTCATAGGTTCCATCCTACTTAGTGTTCCATCCCTTTAACGAGCACGAAGTGGATTCCATTCCACGAATAAAATAGATTTTAAGATGTCAGTGCCTTTCCATGAGTTTTAACAATATTCCTAACTATATAACTTATCTTGGAAACTTGAACACTTGAAATTCTTGATACTCATGAGTCTTGAATCTTGATATCTTCAATCTTTGATCTTGAATCTTTATACTATACAGTTCTTCATTCTTTAGTACCTGCAAACATATCTATATATATCTACACAATAATGTTAGTATTATATATTTTATAATCTAATTCTAAGTAAGGTTGTTGTCATCAAAACCAACTCCTCAGGGACTAACAATTAGATTTCCTATTAACTCTTCTGGCTTCATAGTAGAAAGATCATTTGCTTCTTCAATGGCTAAGACCTTTCTTTCCCATTCATTCGTTAAAGAGTTTAGGATTTTTGATACAATATCAAAATCAGTAAATGTTCATCCTAGTCCTAATAGAGAGTGATAAATATCATGAAATCTAGAGTACATATCATTAATAGACTCATCTTGTTTCATTCTAAAATTTTGAAATTGACTTTTCAACATAGAAATTTTGCTTTGTTTAACCTTGTTAGTACCTTCATGTGTAGCTTTTAGTGTTCTCCATATTTGATAAGCAGTTGTACACATACTAACTTGATTAAATTCATTCTTGTCTAAGGCACAAAATAACATATTCATAGCTTTGGCATTTGTAGTAGCATCTAATTTTTGTGTGTTTGACCATGAAGAGTATTCTGTTGTAGGAATGTTATACTCAGTTTGAGTGATATTCCATGAATCAAAACCATTTGCTTGCATATAAATACGCATTCAAGTTGCCCAATAGTTGTAATTCATGCCATTGAATAGTGGAGGTCGTGCAGTAGATTGACCTTCTACAAAATTGGTGTTAGTGACAGTGCTAGTGCTGGTGTTGTTTTCCATATTAACAAAATATAAAATAACTTTGTAACGGTTATTAGAAACCTTGCTCTGATACCAAATGAAAAGACAGTGCGGATCGTGCTATATGGAATTATACTATACTAGTGCGGAAATAAACTAAGATATTATAGCAATGTGAATAAGTAAAATAAATCAAGCACACCAGGAATTTTTATACTGGTTCGAACTTCCCGTTCTACGTCCAGTCCCAGACTCCTTCTTGAATTTCAACTAACTATAACCCTCACTTAACCCGGAGGAATATGTTTACAACACCTGAGCAACGGAACAGGATTTTGCGCCTCAGCAGCAGAAGAGGACTTCACTTTGCCTGAGCAGTGGAATAGGTCTTTTACAAATAAAGTTTTCTTGACTTTATGTGTTCTTTAATAACACGAATTTGTCAATTATAGTACACCCTTCCTATAATCTTCTCCTTTATGATATATATATATGAATACGTGAAGAATAAGGAAGTAATAGAATGAATTTGTATGAAATTAAATGCACAAGAGTATTAGAATCAACAAATATGAGAGTAGAGTAAGAATATATTGAATTAATTTTTGGAAACATGATTCTAATGTGTTTATATAGATTATAAATAGGTGCATATGTTCGTGAAGAGTTATCATGAAGAGATATGGTCATATCTATTGAAATGAAGAACGCATCTCTTCACGAATGGAAGTGCCTATTTGAAAATATAGCCGTTATAGATATTCAGACTTCTGAATTGAATAATTCAGACTTATGAAATTGCATGAGCTCAAACCAGAAAGGAAATAGGCTAAAACTAACCATTTTTAGACGTCTGAAATTAACAAGTCAGACGTCTGAATATTATACTAAACAATATTCATTTTTCCAGATTTAGACGTCTGATTTGGTACATTCAGACGTCTGAATGTAAACTAAAAATGAGAACATGTAAAGATTATTAGTGTATGCTAATGAAATGAAAAACGTGTCGAAATATATATCATATAGGAGAAATTTTAAAATGAGTAAACTCTAGACACAGACTGGATACATACTTATATAAGATTTGAAGCTTATTTGAATCCGGTCTTGATTAATTCCTGCAAAAACAAGTTAGTATATAATAATGACTTGTATAGTTGTCATAGTCAAAATATCGTAAATACGAAGTTTCAACATGATCATCCAAGGGGTCATCTTTATATGTCGCTCTTGGCGTATGTTGTAATAAATATGTTTTCTCTGAACGTAGCCAACGATTGTGGGATTATGTAATGAATTAGAAATGTTTTGAAATGGAATGTGACCTTGTTTGAAGTTTTAAAACTTTTTCATATTCATATGTTTCTGTGTATCAATGTATCTAACACCGCCGTATTTGGTTGCCAAGGATTAATAAATATGGATGACTGCGGCATCCATAGCCGTTAGATTTGGACCTCCAAGTAGGGGGATGTTATAAGTTGGTATCAGAGCATAGGTTTATGAAACTTTAAAAGAAATTAAACCTAAAAGCTTTTTGAAACATAATCCAATAAACCAGAAATATGATCGGGGTTTGGGATAACGTTATAGTAACGTACTTGTATTTGATATATATATATATATATATATATATATATATATAAGTACGTACTCCCCTCTCTCTTAGACCGTTCTTCTGTATCTTACTAAGGCTCGTATGTAGATTTACGAGAAAGAAGATATGGAAGTAGGAAACGAAAGAGGATATCTCGGTGGAGGAAGCACCACAACTAATGGAAATGTTCGACCTAATACTAGGAGGAACCAAGGTCGACAGGCTAATGCTAGCCAAAACGCTAAAGCCAATGTGGGTGCTGGAAATCCACCAGTAGATATGGGGGAAATGTATCAGTTCTTCGTCAATATGATGCAAGCCAGAGCTACTGCTGGAGTTGCTGGAAATGTTGGAGGAGCTGATCCTGTGGCTCCAGTTGGGAATAACTACTATGCGTTGAGCAGGGACTACAACAGTCTGGGTGGAAATCCGTTTATTGGAACGGAGGATTCTATTGAGGTAGAGAACTGGTTGTTGCATTGTGAGCGTATCTTTGCTGATCTAGGTTTGGATGATGAGCAGAAGAGAAGGTTGGCCTCTAGACAGTTGCAAAGGTCAGCACTTCATTGGTGGAACACTGTTACTGCCGGAGTTCTGGAGGAAGAGTTGACTTGGGCTGAGTTCAAAAGGAGATTTGAATGGAGGTGTTTATCTGAAGTTGCTAAATTAGCATCGATGAGGAATTTTATGGATCTAGTTCACGGAGAGATGTCGGTTATCGGGATGCCACTAGATTTGATGAGTTGTCTCGATATGGGTATGCTAGTGTTGACACTAACATCAGAAGGAATAAGAGGTTCATTTGGGGTTTGAGACCTGAGCTTGCTAGAGAAACCATGACACATGTCTGTGATCCTTGTAATGTAGTTGTGGAGATGGCAATTCGCCATGAGGAAATGCTTGTTGTTTGTGCTAGAGAGAAGCCAGTTGATACCCAGGCTTCTCATGGAAAGAAAAGAAAGTTCTTTAAGAAGAAGGGAGCCTAGAAGGGAGATGCTTCCAAGAAGGCAAAGGCTGATTTAGTTTGCTACAAGTTTGACAAGAAGGGTCATTACACAAATGAGTGCCGGTCAGGAAAGGAAAAGAAGGCTGCAGACAAGAAGAATGTGAAGTGCTTTAACTATGATCAAATTGGGCATTATAAGAACCAGTGTCCAGAGCCTGTCAGAGTGGACAAGAGGAAGGATTTTGCTGTTGGATCATCTGCTAAGACAACTGCAGCTAATAAAGGAAAGACTGTGGTGGAAGGTACGTTTTTGATTCAGAGTATACCAGTTAGGATACTATTTGATACATGTGCATCACTTTCATTTATATCTCAGTGTTTGGCTGATAGGTTATGCTTAGAACCCACATACCTTGTTACTTCCTTAAGGGTTGCGAATCCAATAGGAGGTTATGCAACTCTGAGGATGAGATGTGACCAGTTAGAACTTGATTTGTTAAGTCATATGTTTGCATGTAGTATGTATGTTTTCGATTTCATAGATTTCAGAATCATTTTGAATATGGATTGGTTGAGGAGGTATGAGGCTATGATATTTTGGCAGGATGGGGAGATATCACTAAGACACCCTGATAGTCATAACCGAATTATTTTATCAGTGGATAATTCTGACTGGAGTAGTTATGCTTGTGGGAGAAGATCTAAGTCAGGTTTGAATAGCAAGGGAGTTTGCAGATGTCTTTGAGCCAGTCACAGGATTACCACCAAAACGAGCTGCTGAGTTTCAGATAGATCTTGTGCTAGGAGCTGAATCTGTAGGTAAACTACCTAGTAGGATGACACCAACCGAGATGAAGGAATTAAAGGTGTAGCTAGTGGATCTAGAAGGAAGGAATTTTATTAGACTAAGCAGTTTGCCTTGGGGAGAGGCCGCAGTGTTTGTGAAGAAACCGGATGGGTCGTTGAGGATGTGTATCAACTATCGTAAGCTGAACGAGAGGACGATAAAAAATAAGTATCCTTTACCGAGAATTGATGATCTATTTGATCAGTTGAGTAGAGGTAGAGTGTTTTCCCGGTTGGATTTGGCGACAGGCTTCCATCAGTTAAGTGTGGCAGAGGACATCATTCCTTTGATGGCATTTCGGACTAGATATGGTTCGTATGAGTGGTTAGTTATGCCATTCGGGTTGACGAATGCACCTGCTTTCTTTGTGGATTTGATGAACCGAGTCTTTCGAGAGTATTTGGACAGATTCGTGTTGGTATTTATAGATGACATTTTGGTATACTTTAAGGATGAAAAAGAGCATGAAGATCATCTTAGAGCTGTGCTTGAGACGCTGAGGCAGAATCAGCTAAAGACGAAGTTTTCCAAGTGTCATTTTTGGAAGAAAGATGTTAAGTTTCTTGGTCATGTGGTTTCAGAGAAAGGGTTGTCAGTCGATTCAGAAAATATCAAAGCTGTTAATAATTGGAAGAGACCAGAGATGGTGACCGAGATTAGAAGTTTTCTTGGACTTACTCGCTACTACCAGAGATTCATCAAGGATTTCTCGCAGATAACATCGCCTTTGACTAAGCTTACCATAAAGGAGGTGAAGTTTGTTTGGTCTGACAAATGTGAGGAAGCATTCCTTAAGTTAAAGCATTTGTTGACCAATACACCAGTGTTAGTAGTTCCAGACAGAAACCAAGGGTTAGTGGTGTATATTGATGCATGTGGAACTGGATTGGGAGCTGTGTTGATGCATAAGGGTAAAGTGATTGCCAACGCTTCATGATAGCTTATACCAAATGAAGTGACATATCCTACTCATGATTTGGAGTTGGCTGCGGTGATCTTCGCATTGAAGATTTGGAGGCATTATCTCTTGAAGGAGAGATTTGAGTTATACATAGATCATAAGTCTTTAAGATACTTATTCTCTCAAAAGGAGTTGAATACGAGATAGCAGAGGTGGCTAGAGTTTTTGGCTGCTTATGATTTTGGTATAGAGTATACACCAGGAAAAGGTAATAAAGTAGCGGATGCTCTTAGGAGAAGACATCAGAATGTGGTGTTGGCTATGTTGGCAAAATGGAAGGATCTAGAAACTTTGGCCAGTTGTGGTGTGCAGTTAAGATTGACCGCTAGTTCTAGTCAGAGTACTGCCATGTTGTCCTGTTTAAAAGTTCGACTAGTGTTGATCGAGAGAATTGCTTCTAAGCAGAAGGAGGATCCATTATTAGCCGAGAAGATTAGAAGGCTTGAGGTTGGAACTGAGATTAATGATCTGAAAGATTTTTTCTTGACCAGAGAGGTTGGTTGAGAAGGAGAGACGATTATGTACTCCAGATGTTGAAAACTTGAGAAAAGAAGTTCTTGGGGAATGTCATCGATCCAAGTTTACGATTCATCCTAGAGGAACCAAGATGTATCAAGATACGAAGAGGAGCTTTTATTGGGAAGGTATGAAGAGAGATGTTGGCTTGTGGGTTAGACAGTGTGCAAACTGTCAACAAGTGAAAGCCGAACATCAGAAGCCAAGTGGGTTGCTTCAGCCTCTAGAGATTCTTGTTTGGAAATAGGATTCGATATCCATGGATTTTATAGACAGGTTGCCAAGGTCAAATAAGGAAATGAAAGTATATGGATCATAGTGGACAGATTGACCAAGAGTGCCCATTTCATTCTAGTTAAGTTGACCAAGACAACACCTATTTTGGCGAAATTGTTCATGAAAAACATAGTTAGACTACATAGAGTTCCTAGTAGCATAGTCAGTGATAGAGATGCTTTATTCACTAGCGAATTCTGGAAAAGTCTACAAGATGTGTTAGGCACTAAGCTCAAGATGAGTACCACATATCACCCTCAGACGGATGGGCGGACAGAGAGAGTCAATAAGTACTCGATGATTTACTAAGAGCCTGTGTATTTGACTTTGGTGGATCTTGGGAGGGCCACCTACATTTGGTTGAGTTTTCCTATAATAATAGTTACCGGACTAGTATAGAAATGGCGCCTTTTGAAGCTTTGTATGGAAGGCCATGCAAATCACCAGCATGTTGGTTGGAGACTGGAGACAGATTGGTCTTAGATCCAGATTTGGTTCGGGAGGCGTCAGAGAAGATTGAGTTGATCTGAGAAAGGATGAAGGAAGCTTAATTCAGGTAGAAGAGTTACACAGATAAAAAGCATAAGGACCTAGAGTTCTCAGTTGGAGACAGAGTTTTCATTAAGGTATCACCGATGAAGAGTGTGGTACGGTTCGGGAAGTCGGGGAAACTGGCACCGAGATATGTTGGTCCATTCCAGATTATAGAAAGGATTGGAAAGCTCGCATACAGAGTAGAGTCGTCGAGCAGTATGACAGGTGTCCATAATGTGTTTCATGTGTCTCATCTTCGCAAGTATGTGCATGATCCAGAGGCCACTATTCCTCCGACATGGTTGGAAGATTTAGTAGTAGAGTCTAATTTGACTTTTGTTAGACAACCAGTTCTGGTTGTAGCGAGAGATGAGAAAAGATTGAGGAACAAGACAATCAAGTTGGTGAAAGTTAAGTGGAGCGACAACAAGAGGGACTGTACTTGGGAGACAGAGAATAAGATTCGAGATACTTATCCTGATCTGCTATGAGGGTATGTCTATATTAGATTTATATAGATAATTCCTAGTCAGGTAGACTAGTATGGTTGTTAGGAGTCATTACAGATGATTACTATGTTTAGTATTTGGTCCTTTATGAATTTCGAGGACGAAATTCTTTAAGGAGGGTAGCCTGTAACACCCCTAATTTTGGTAACATTATTCAGGAGATTTAATTAGATAAATTAAATAGAATAATGTAAATGTTAAGAGATAAGGGGATTGAGATTTGAATAAATATTAAGTGGCCGTGCTTAATTAATTAATTAATTAAATAGGCTAATCAGTTACACGAGGGTATATTGGATATTAGCCGCACCTATTCCATAATCCTTATATAAACCCACAGCTTGCCTACCATTCACGTTTATTTTTCATCTTCACAAAACGTAAAACGCTAGAGGAGTCGACCATTAACAAAGAGAGAGAAGAGAAATTAAATCAAAAGCTAGAGATTCAAGCTTAGGGGAAATTAATCTCAATTCAATCTCCTTATCTTAATCAAGGTAAATAATAATTACATCTCTATTTTGTTTTATAATCATATGTTTTCGAATTTAAGGGTAAATTTGTTTTTATGATGATTTGGATAATGATATGCTTGAATTACAGTTTGTTTGATTTAAACAAGAATGTTTAAATAAGATTATAGGCAGTTTTAGGGCAAAACTGATTTACGTTGATGCTTAAATGCCATGGGAAAATTTTATGTTATGTAAAACATGATTTTGGAGTTTGGTTTTAATTTTGAAAATTTTTCAAGGTATGGAAAAATTACTATGAATTTTCAAACGAAAATTTGGTTAACTGGGTTTATAAATTTATTTCAGAAATTATATTAAGAATTTGGGTTTGAAATTTTGATATGTTAGATAACACGATAAAAGTGAGTTTCTGGAATTTTTATGGATTTTTCCTAAGTGATTTGCTGCGCAAATTAAATTATTTTCGAAGAGGGACTTCTTTGGAATATTGATTTTTCTTAATGAAAGGGCTTATTTGTTAACTTAACCACAGTTTAGATCTGAAATTAGCGGTAGTTGTTTAGTAAAGAATTTGAAAAGTTAAGGCAACCAATCTTGTGTTTACACGTGGCAGGTTAGTTAGAAAGTGTTTTCTTTAATTAGTATTAAATCAGATTTACCCAGAAAAGTTGGTTCCGCCTTCTTTAGAAGTACCTTTCGACTCGGAGCTTCCGCCCTCAATCAAGTCGAAACCCACTAAGCTGAAACCAATACATAAGGTATCACTCAGATGGTACGTATTGGATTGGAGAAAGACGGAAGGTTAGGTGTCGAAAGCATTGCTTCCGATGGGGTTGATAACTTTGTTTATTTTAGAAAGAAAAGCATCTGCCTTTGTTTTAACTAAAGCCTTTCCAGGAGTCGAAGCATATGTTTTTGAAAGAAGTTTTATTAATGCTTTCGAAGGGGTTGCTATCAACTTATGTTTTCTTTTGAATGGGTTCCTTTACTTATAAAATAATGCCTTTGAAAGAAGAGGTTCCGACCTAGTCGAAGCCCTATTGTCGTTCTTTAGCCTTTCGAGTGTATGGAAGTCATCAATGCTTTCGAATGGTAGTTTTGTTTTAAAGATGTTTTAAGTCACTTCCTAAATACTTTCGAAAGGGTCTAAGGGCTTCGAAGGCAATGGCTTCGAAAGGTGTTCTGACGCTATCCTTCAATGTTTTGTTTAAATAATTTGATGCTTTCGAGAGGGATGGTGCCGAAGCCATCATGTTTTCCCCAATATTTTTATATGATAAAGGATGGTTTCGAAAGAGATACTTTCGTTTATATTCACTTTGACCCAAATAATATTTTAAGTATAAACCCAATGGTTTCGAAAGGGGGACTTTCAATGGTTTCGGAAGGGTCACTTCCAATGGTTTTGAAAGGGGTACATTCAATTCGAAGCTAAGCTTCTAAGTGCTATTGAGTAATACTTTAGTGTGTTCGAAAGGTTTCGAAAGAGAAGTTTTAAAGTGTTTCGAAAGGCAGGGGCCTAATGTTTTGAAAAGAGATTTATATGCTTTCGAAGGAGGTTATCCAGTGAAGTCGAAAGCAAGGTTTTGAAGGTTTCGACAGCCTTAGTTTTCAAAGAAAATAACCCAATCTCATTTTTGAAAGTAAAAACCATGGCATAAATATATAAAGCGTTTTAAAAAGGAGTGTTTGAAGAAGTTTTCTTTAATTAAAAAGTTAAAGGGATTAACCAAGTTAAAGTGTATGCTTCTTCATATATGTATACATTCACATTGTAATGGACCCATAACTGAATTTTTGAGAAGGGCAGAATAACCAGCTAGGTTGTCCCAGTTGTGAATATAAATTAAGTTAACTCCTGAATGAGTAGAATTGCATTCAGAAGGTCAGGAAGACCATAATATAGGATGTTAAAACATTAAGGAAAAGATATTGGCAGGGGCCAATAGGTTCTCAGTAAGCCCATGAAAACTGTGTATTGAAAAAGATATTGGAAGGCGCCAATAGGTTCATAGTTAGCCCATGAAAACTATGTATAAATGAAGATGCCAGAAAGACAGGTTAATAGTAAGCCCATAAAAACTATGATTTGAAACTGGCAGGGGCCAGTAGGTTTTTAGTTAGCCCATGAAAACTATATCTGAATTATGATATTGACAGATGTCAATAGGTTCCTAGTCAGCCCATGAAAACTAGGATAAAAAGAAAAGATATTGAAGTCACCAATAGGTTCCTTGTCAATCCATGAAAACTAGGATAAGAGTAGGGATATTGGAGTTACCAATAGGTTCATAGTGATATCATGAAAACTATGTAAATGGACAGAGAGTCCTTAAACATTTTACCGGTTATTAGTTAGCCCATGAAAACTAACAGGTTAATTGTAATCCTAGAAACTATAATTGAGACAGATTGTTAGGATGAATGGGGATGAGTAATCCAGAATTGATTCATTTGTTTTGCATATCATCGTATCATATTGTTTTGAATTGTTTTAACCATTGTGGATACAGGAGCACAATATATGGTTTTGAAAGGGGTTTTAGGATACTAGTGATGGTTGTTAAGCGACGTGGTATTGCTAGATATCTAAATGATCTGAGAGGTAGATTATTATTCATACCAGGCTTTATGTCGGACTCGAAATTTATGTTTTCCCCTTAAACTCTCGGGTGCTCAATTGAATTTTTGTAATTTGAGAGTTGAGCTTATCAGGTACCTCATTAGACGAATAAAGATTTCAGAGACGTGCAGGAGGCATGATAGATATCTAGAGTTTTATTTTATTTGATTCCGCTATGTTGTTTGTAATAGCAAAGTTGTTTAATTGCATGTATATACTCTGATCATCCAATGGGGCATCTTCATATGTTGCTCTTGGCGTATGTTGTAATAAATATATTTTCTCTGAACGTGGCTAACGACTGTGGGATTATGTAATGAATTAAAAGTGTTTTGAAATGGAATGTGATCTTGTTTGAATTTTTATTTTTTTTCCATATTCATGTGTTTCTGTGTATCGATGTATGTAACACCATCGTTTTTGGTCGTCGAGGATTAATAAATATGGATGACTGCAACATCCATAGCCGTTAGTTTTGGGCCTCCAAGTAGAGGGATGTTATAATCAAATCCAAATTGATATCACTAAATGGTTGTTTGAAGTGTTCTCGTGTATTTATGAATTACTAGAGAATTGTTTACAAAAACAAAAACTCCTTATGAGGGAGTGTTCGAACTCAAACTTCATAAGTCATATTGAGTGTAGTATGTCAATAATAAATTCAAGTTAAGAATCTTTAAGTTGGAAATGTTTCAAAAAAAAGACTATGGCTTATTCAATGAAAAAAGACTACGTACATCACCTTGAATATTGCCGCAATAAAAATAATGTATATAAAATTATAAGTGCACAAATTTATAACTGTGCCGATTCCAAATGTTGAGAATCTCATAACATTTTTATATGATAACAATGTCACGATATGGTTCGTAATAGAACTTAGAGCTCATTAGAGGTCGAGAGACATATTCCAAATTGTTCCACATGATAAAACAGTTTATCACCGTTGGAGAGAGTTGATCGACAAGTAGATAATTGAAACATAATAGCACACCCATTCACAAAGGGACTGACCCAGCTGGTTTTGAGAACCCGATTGGAGAAGTTGGAATAAGATTCCATAATTGACCCCAAGTGCAAGTGAGAGATTGATTGAGTTAGGAGTATGCCCTAGGGGCAATTATGTAATTTGTTACATATATCTAACTCGTTGAACAATCTTGTTCATAATTAAGGTGATTCTTTCTATTATATACTTGATATAATGTGGTTATATTAATTAATTAATTTAATTAAAAGTGTATTTAATAGAAAATCCATAAATGGCATATTTTGTGATAGTAGTTACAAAGTGTTGTAACAATGAGTAATTTATCACAATAAAACAAATATATCATTTTAAATGTTCCTAATCAAGATGCATCGAGACTGGATATCGATGTATCCGTTGAGACTAAAGTATGCAACGCTCTTCAAATGTTGGGCAGTGTATTACTCATGACTGCTGGGGGTACCTAGGGGTTACGTACTGATAGTTATTGGATAACTATGGAACGACTCACTCGATAGTTTTCTGTTGGTTAATATAACTAAGGTCAAATAGAAAATATCGGTGTGGTAGATTTACACAGTTCTCTCGACTTGAGAATACCGTGGATCTTCAATATGAAAGATCCACTTTGATTATAGTCAAATCATGGCATGACGTTCCATCGAGTGACTATAGTTGGGTCGAGTGGAAGTATTGGAAGTGAAGCATTATTCAAGAGAGGATTTGTCTCCTCAATTATATGGGGTTAGTATCATAGTCAACTCAAAGTCAAAGTCTTTGGCCAGAGCATTTTGGTTAATAATAATTGTTATTATTGAATCATGGATTTTGTGTTTGGACTATAAAGTTGAATGTGGATGATATTGGAATTTTGACCATTACCAAATTCCATAAGTCCTAATATGATATAGTTTTGACGAAGAAAATTGGTGTAAATAATTGTCACTATCAGGTACCTTATAATAAGTAAAATTTGATTTTACCGAAAAGACATATAAGCGTTGAATTTAGCCAAACTGGCATACCACCTGCTAAGTGACGTGTGAACATTAATATTTGAATTGTTCAATATTAATCGCCGACTGAACTCACACCTCTAAGTCGCACAACCGCATTTATGATTTCTTTGAAAACCACACAATTTAATTAGTTTGTAAAATGTTGCAAACTGTTTAAATTAATTAATAGTTATGAAATATTAATTATTGTTAATTTATTTGATGTTTTGAATGTTGTTGGTAATTATTTTAATGCATATATAAAAGTTATATTTGCATATATCGATATGCGATATCGGTAAAATTTTAAACATGTTTTAAATAATAAAATAATTACATAATTTTTTTTCTTTTATTTGGAAAAGTTGCATATTTGGAATGTGCTTGGATCAACCATATAATGGCAAGGGAAGAAAATAAATTAATGAGATTAATTGAAATTTATAAAGAGGAAATAAAGGAGGAAGTCCTAATAGGAGAATATGAAAAGGTTCCTTTAATTCGATTAAAAACAAAACCTCCTCATCTTTGAAAGTATAGAGAATAGAATGTGACTTTCATTTTTTGTTCTTTTTTTCTTCCTCTTCGCTATCATTCATCCAAAAGAAAAAAACATCAAAACAAATTCAAATCAACATCAAACTAAATTAAAAAGGGTGGTTCATTCTTCTCTTGCAAAGTGGGATGGTGATTTTTGAAATCTGAGGAGAATATACAAATTAAGGTGTGATGAAGGGCAATGTTTATCGGATCTATAGAGTGATCAATCAGATTTAGGTATTCTTCTATCATTCAAGGTGTTTCTACATGCTTCATCCTAAGGTAATTATATGTGTGTATAATTAGATATTTACATGTTTATTGTACTATTATTTTAATCTATGCTTGTTTATCATTTCCTTTTAATGTATGTTTATGATAAATCGACATGTCTTGGATCTCATATTGCTTCTGATAAATTGTCATCATTCTCTGTTTTGTTTGAATCTGTAATTTCTTATCACAAATTTAAGCATGCCTACCCTGTTCAAATTTATTTTATTTTATTGTAGATAGTTATGAAATTAAAAATTGACTTTGAATGAGACTTATGTATACTATGAGATAATCTTTACTTACTCAAATGCTAACGGATTATATATATATATAATATATATGTTAATTTATTTACCATTCTTTGAATCTGATTTTAATTACATTTGTTAAATTTTTGTACAATTGTTACAATCCTTGTTAAAACAAAAGCGGATACCTTGATTTAATATTAATGAATGGACTTTAGTGCAAATTTTAATTATTTGTTGTTTTCTATATTTAAAGTTTTGTGTAAAGTTTGATGTATTGTTTGATTGCTAAATTAAAAATTCAATGAAAACTTTTAACTTTAAAACCAAAAACCTTTTGTACAAATGTATATACACATATACCATATGCTACATTGTTTGCAAATATATGCTTTCAGATCCAAATTATTAAATTTTAATTATCAGTTATATGTAATGTTTGCACCAAAGTTGGGCACAACACCCTTCGGAAGTGTTTGAAGAGATAAAATGAAGAAAATAAATGGAGAAAGAGGATTATCTAATAAACACTCCAGACAATAATCAGAAAAACAACAGAGAAACACAAAGATTTAGAGTGGTTCGGCGTATGGCCTACGTCCACTATGAAATGGTTGACTTTTATTAACTTTTGCTTGCTGGTTACAACGAATTACAATAGTGAATTTCAAGTACAATAGTGATTTTCGAGTACAGCAATGATTTCGGCAGAGTCTGGACGTCAGAGAGCCAAAAAAGTCCCTTTTCTATAGGTCCAGGGCTGCTATTTATAGGCGTAGGCTGCAAATATCTCGCTCAGATCTCGGGAGATCCCTTCTCTCACGTAGGTGGGCCCACACGATCGATCCCATGCCGTTTGCACTCGATCCGTGATCGATACGAACGAATTTCGTATCGATCAATATTTTGTCCAATCGAGTCGAGATCGATCATGAACATTCTTGAGGATGTACGCAAGCTCCTGTGAAAATTTGGTAGCATTTGGACTTGTAGATTGTGAGTTATGATCGATGCAAGTTCGTATTTTTTGATGGCTGCAGAATTCGCATCGATCCTTCTTCGCATCGCTCTGTTCGTATCGATCCAAGCACGTGCCTGCAAATTGACGTGGCGCTAAATTCTTGGATCGATCCACTTTTTAGGCCGAGTGACCGATTCTTCTATTTGACTATGCCACGTTCGCATCGATCTTGAGTAATTTATTTCGCATCGATGATCTAGAGGCCGCCTTTGTGTCGATGCTTCACGTCACTTTCTTGGTATTGATCGATGGTTGATGTTCTTCGTATCGATGGAAGGAGATCGATACGAAATGGATAGAGGGGGATCGATACAAAATGGACCCTAGTTGATGGATGATGGATACAAAGAGGGGTGGAATTTAATGGATATGGACAGAGCTATTGCAAGGTGATGAATACGAACAGAGGTACCTTGTGGGATGGATACGAACTGACTCCTGCGAGTCGATGGATACGAACAAAGCTATTGCAAGGTGATGGATACGAACGGAGGCCCTCTCCCTTGATTTTGATCGATCCATATCTTGAGCGTACTAACTCCGATTGACCTGAAATTTGGAATGTTGGCTTTCATTGCTTTACTTGTCATGTCATATTAATTGTAGCTCGATCCGGACTTGGGAAAAATTTACCAGTATCCATAGTGAACCTGTGTATAACCGATCTTCGGGACGAACTATCTTTGGTTTCTAGTCAACTCCGTGGTGTCACGGCCTTACCAAAAGGCGGGATAACATTTGCCCCCCAAAGTACGTCTTGTGAGAACACGATGTGCTTTGAAAATCTACAATCTTCATTTTGAAAAGTTCTATCCGATTCGGTGAGTAGGCGTTGTCTTTCCGTTGAAAGATGTAACCTTTGATTGATCTTTAGTAATATGAATTATTGACTGCCAATTGTTGTATTGTGCACTGTTGTAACTAAGTATCGAATGATAGCAAACTGTCGTCCGTTGTTGTAATTGTTACCAGGTGAACATTCAACTCCTGTGAATCTTAAAAATTAAATGTTAGTTGGTTGCACATAAATCATACCCTATCTTGGCTCCCTTTAACGTTCGTAAGTTCACGAGTCGCTGCCAGTTTTCTCTTATCGAATTCCATATCGATCCTCTTCTGAATCGATGTGAAATTCGAACGGTAACAACACTTGGTGGTTGTTTTGATGTATTCCTTCATATCAAACCTCTCTTGGATCGATTCTAGAAGTTGGAAGATTATCTTTGTATTAATGACATCAATACATGTTAATAGCTCTTTGGAATATTTTGTATCGATGGATACGAACGTTTATAGTCTTTAGGTTGATGGATATGAACTCATCATCTCGTATCGATGCATTCGTTAATGGGTCGAAATGGCTGCGATCTGGATCAATGGCTAATGGATACAGAATGGTTATGTCGTAGCGATCGAGTGGAAGGATGCGAAGAGGACTTTTCGTATCGATTGCATTACAGACCGCTCCAATCGGTCATTTTACACCAGGAGATGAATCGCTATTCACCTAGGGTCGAGCCATATAAATGCTTTTTGTACTTAGGCATTTTTCTCACTTGTTCATCCTGCTGTCTTGCTTTCGTATCGCTTCGAGTATTAGAAAATTAAAACTGCCTTTTGCCTTCGAGTTATTTAATCCACTTAATCGCTCAAATTAGGTAATTGAACTGTTAATCCACACTCAAATGACGAGATTCCGAGATCTAGCGCCATCACATTCACAATTGTGGTTGATTCCGGTCGCGTTGAGGCCGGAGTTTGACCGGAGAAGGTAGAAATAGCATCTGAGTTGTTCGGGGAAGATGAAGTGTGGAGGGACGTACAACTTCAATTTCGTATCAATGAAAGGAAAGAGAAGACTTGGCTTCGTATCGATATGGGGCATAAGGCTCGTATCGATGAAGAATTGATTGATGAAATGGTGAATTTTGTATCGATCCGGAGTGGTGATAATTCGTTTCGATTCGAGGCTATCAACACGAAATCGAAGAGCCATTGACCGATACGAAACTCATGGTAGGTGATCGATACGAATCTCACAGTCTTCGACTTATACGAACCACTATATAACCCGATCGATACGAGGCCAAAAATCCTTGATCGATACGAAACACTGTATAACCCGATCGATACGAGGCCAGCAATCCTTGATCGATACGAAACACTATATACTCGATCGATATGAAATCGCTGAGTTTCGATCGATACGAAGTTAATAAGTTTTGTTCGATACGAAACTAAAGTTTTTTGCTGATTGACCCAAGTTTGGACCACGATGGATACAAAATTTTCTTTTCGTACTCGAACATTTGACCCCGATGAGTTTCTGCCTTGCATAACTGGACTTAACCGCTGTTAAACTGCACATTTGACTACCCTCCGAAGCTTGTCGATGGAACTGTAACTTAACTGAATTTAATAAACTTTAACTTGGATCGGTCTCTAAAGTCTGGATGGCACGGTTGTGACGGTCAGCGCTGACGGTCACTCCGGTCGAATCTCGAAGTCTTATTGTTTGGACATTTTCTCAAATTTTTGCAGAATTTCTTAATTAATACGCAGCACTGCACTTCACAACACATTCATGCACTTCACACTGGGGAACACACATGCTTATTATCATCTAATGATGGTTTTTGATGAGTTGACTAGTTATGGAATCTACAAGTTCACAGCAGCAGGAGCTTCAAAGTCCACCTCCCTTAGTAATAGAGATACCAGTCATTGTGGCTGAAGTTATAGATCCAGCTCTGGACGAGCTTCCAGGTGCCAGGTTTATCGGGAACCCACAAGATTCTGTGCCATCCAACGTCTCCGAAGATATGTTGGAGCGGACATGCCTAAGGCACGGTCTGCCATTGGACGACGTCTTATTATCGGGATCGAATGACAGACCGCATGCTCCCCCGAAAGGGTTTACTGCCTTTAATTGCCATGCGTTTACAGTGGGAACACTTCCTCCGTTTAACCAGTATATTAGAGAAGTGTTGGCTTTCTTTGGAATCGCCCCTTCGCAGTTACATCCCAACGGATATGCACTGCTAAACAGTTTATTCGTTGTATTCATGGAGCACCTTTTTCGACCCCCAACCCTGATCGAAATCAGATACCTATTTAATGTCAAGAGTCGGGGAGATAGCCCTTTTTTTACGTTCTGAGAGGCGGTCAGGAACTGCCAAGTTGTGACTGGTGCCTGGGCCAGATTGAGCTGCTTCAAAACTGAGTGGTTCTATGTTCGATGCCCTCCAGGGTTTTCTAGTCGATGGTTATCCAGACTTAAGTGCTGCACTTGTTCCAGTAGTTAACGAGATAGCCATAGTTGATGTTGAAACTAATATCATCTTTCCTTTACAGCTGCAATTCCACGACCTGAAGGTGCTCACTTTAAAGAAATAGTGCGAATTCTTCAGGAAGTGCCGAGTGAAATGAGAGATTTGGACTCGGTGCTAACAGACAGAAACTTGAGGATCGTTGGGCTAATCGAACGAAAACAAAGCATAAGACTTGAAGGAGCGCTTAGGGCAGCCCCGACGAAGCGGGTGAAGCGTAAAGCACCCGGGGTTGTATTAGCTGAGGAGGGCGATGAAGAAAACATGCCCACGAATGATGAACCTGTAGCTGGGCTTTTTGACAGTCTTCAGGGTTCAGAGGGAAGGAGAAAAGGCAAGGTAGTAGCACACAAGCGTCACAAATATTCAAGATGGAAATCCGTAGTTGTATCCCTGCCAGACTCCGGTGTTAGAATTTCGTAGGCTCCTCCCTCGCAAGTAGAGAATCCTTTTGAAGGACTTGCTGATATTTTGATTCCAGACTATGTGTCCCTTCAACACGACACCGGATTGGAGGGGCTTCAAAGTGCTCTAGATTTGAGCGAGTCTCTTCCCACAAGTGCGGCCGACATTACCGGTTGGTCGGGGGGTAGCACACACATATACACTTCACGGCACTACACAGTTTCCAGTCTTAAGTTGTCTGCTTCGGGAGATTACTAACTCCGTTTTTCTTTTACTTTACAGATACGATGAATAGGCGAGATTCTATGCTTGGAAGTCTCCGTTCAGCGCGCCAGTCATCGAGTTCATACTACGAGTCCCGCCGGAGGAATTATGATAGAAACCGCGATCGCGGTTATTCCAACCAAGAGCGTTATGAGAGGGATAGGGATAGAGATAGAGAATATAGATATCAATCCCGATCGCGCTCTCTACCTCTTCGAGTTTCTACACAACCTTCTACTCATAGCACACATCCCCCGGAGCCTCCACGCCAAAAACCATCTTCTCACGCTCCGAGGTGTGAGTCCCAACATCGTAGAACCGAGGCCGAAACTCCCCTTGTCATTGAACAAGCCATTACTGAGCCTACTGGGGAAGGAGCGATTAAAATTGCCCAGTTGAGAAAAGATTTTCCTAACATTTGCTTTGACGGCTTTATCTTCCCTCCTCACTTAAAGAAAATCCCATCTGAGGCTGAATAAACGATGCACGACTATATCCATGATATTTATACCCAATACAAGGAGTGGATGAAAGCCGCGGATAAAGCGTCAGTGGTGGCTTTTGAGCGAGCAAAAATAATTGAGAAGTTAGAAACCGACCTCGTCCAAAAAGACCGTATTATCCAAGTGCTCAATGATGAAGCTGAATCCTCTCGGAAATCTGAAATAGAGGCCACCCAAAAAGCTGATGAGGCAATTCAATCTATGGAAAGAATGCGACAAACGCATTTCGCTTTGGTGGAGGAGATGAGCCACCGAAACACCACCATCACAGTCGAAAGGGACGCTGCTATGAAAGAACTTAATGAGCTTAAAGCCAAATTTTTCAAAATAGTCAAGGAAAAGGACGATGCAAACAAAGCAGCCTAGGAGCCGTGCAAACAAGCGGTGGTGCTCCGGGATGAAAAGGATGCGGCCGTACTTAAAGTTCGGGATGCCGAGGCTAAGGTTGAGGAGGAAGTTAAGATGGCAGTGCCCAGGTTAGAGGCCGATATTGAAGATCTTCTCATCAGTTATAATGCCAGAGTGCTAAAGTACAGGGATCTAACCTGGCTCGACAATTATCCGACACACCTATATAACGCTTGGGGCCGGTTGGTGCAGGATGAAAAAACTGAACAACAAGCAGAATCGGTTGATGAGTTCGAGCTCGAGAACCGGATGTTGAACGAAGATGAACGGAAAGTTCTCCATGATACAACGATCTCATACGAAAAGGAGAAACTTGGCGCTCAACGCTCGGAGGTTGGTGAAGGCTCTGGTGTCGAGCATCATGATATAAGTTCCAAAACTCTTGCACCGACTCAGCCTGAATCCACACCTGCGGCTGATCCTCAGCCCGTTCCTACTTATAACCCGGATCAACCGCAGTTGTCTCCAGCCCGCGAGCAAGTCTCTGAAGCTGTTCCGCCACCCGCAAGCCAAACTGAGGAAGGTACTCTGAACATTTTCTATGCTTATCCGAAATCGGAAGCGTCACTTGAAATAATTACTAACAGTCCTTCCTTTGTTTTTATCCAGTGATCGGAGTATCATCGGTCATGCCTCCTGCAACTCAAGAATCACATCATGTGCAGGAGGCCATTATAACAGAAGCGACCACCACAACGACCATGACACCTATTGACGAAGCACAGGGAAACACATTTACTTTCGATGAGCAGATGATGGAGGAACTTCTCGGTCATCGTAGTGACCCCTTTGCCGATTGTTATGGATGGAAGCGCACCAATGACAAGTTCTTCGGCCCCAACTGCGGGAGTCCCCGGTGATGCACAAACACTTCATGAAGAGGAAATTATAGCTGAAATCAACGCTGAGATGGAGGCAGCCGTGCTGGGCAGTGGCTTTGGAGGTGGAATGGCGGGATCTGGTCCAGCCCCTTTGCGGATGATATCTCCGGGAGGAACGGTTGTTGAGACAAGTGTGCCTATCCCGCCTCCTACTGTTGATCCTGTCCCTCTGACTCCGCCTTCAGGAAGCGTTCCAATACATTTGAGTTCGGAGGAGGAAATTGATATAATGCCCCCGACTGGAGATCGGCCGCCAAAAGGCAAGGGCTCAAAGAGAAAACCAAGTGACAACTCCAGTGGGTCCACACCGAAGAAAAAACCAAGAAAGAGAAAAGAGTAGATACATCTCTTCGGCTCATTTTTGAGTAGATAGGATTTCTTTAGCTTTTGTTGGCCGTGTATAGATGCAGGTTCGGCCCCTGCTAGTAGGATTTTTGGGATAAACTTGTACTTAATTTTCTTCCACAAATAGTTGAAATAAAATTCCATTTTGTCTTCAACTCAATTTTCGTTTATTTGCTTAAGTGTTTTAGCATTTGAATTCCAGTCTGGTACGCTTGTGAAATTTTGACCTTTGGATTGGATTTGAGTTTATTTGTTAAGTCCTGAAATCACGACTATGAGTCATGACTGAACGTTAAGCCAGAATCCGATGCTGCACTGTCTCAGTCAGTGATTGGAACTTAAGTTCTGCCCCCAGTTTCAGGGACGAATTGTATAGATCAGGTGGCAATTGTATTTCGCCTTCAACACATCGAGCTTAACGTCGTTGAATTGATGTTGAAACAAGGAAAATTCGAGTGGTCGAACCACACTCGCTCATCTATCGACGATTGCATCCACACTCCGGGGATTTGCATTTGTACGTCGACGGTTAGTCACGCCTGCTTAAGTTTCAAGGATATGTCCATGCTCCTGGGACTTAAGTTATTTTATAGGCGGTCAATCACACCCGCTTGATACTTAGCATTTCGTAAATACTCTGAGGACTTAAATTAGTTTGCGGGTGGTCAGTCACACCCGATTCGCGTTTACATTCTGGTCCACGCTCCGGGGATTCGGAGTTGTCCTACGGGTAGTCGATTCACACCCGGTTTGTGTTTAAACTCCAATCCACTCCCTGGGGATTTCGAGTTGATTAGTGTTACGGTCCATGTCTCGCATCCTTGGTTCTATGTCTTCAGGGACATAAGGCTCAGGAGTATGGTTGCGTTGGCGGTGGGTCGGATCTGTTCGGTTCCGAGCATCAACTCCCAAATCAGTAGTAGTGGTTGTACGGTTGTCATTAATATGATATGGGACAGCACCTCCTCAGGAGGAGGGTCCAGTCTGATGGTTGGTTGATGGGCCAACTTCTTAGTTGCTCAAGATTCAATGTATGCTGATGCCTAGTAGCCTATGTGTAACTTCCGTCCAGCCGCGGGCGCGTGGATCTATGATGGTAGTCAGAAGAGGCTGAACTTTCGGTGGATGAATAAGAAGCCTGATCCCTTCTGGATCTCCTTCATCTTTGACGGTTTAGTTGGTTGGTCAATTCTGCGTTGGCTCGTAGTTGCTGAGTAAGATGTTGACTGCTTTGAGTAAGCTCATGCATTAGCAATTGAAATTCTTCCCTGGCGATAGGGCCTTGCGGATCTGATGGTCCGGTAGCATTCTGGTCGGCAGGAGGTAGTTGTATGGGAATCTGTCTGTCCCGTCCTTCTGGATCTACGGCAGTTGAGGTAGTCCTAGTGTTAACCATGATGGAGAGCGAAGCTCTTTCCTAGACTTGATGCAAATATGAATAGGATGGAAGAACTTTAAACTTGAAATCTGGATCTTCTTCTTGGATTTATGCAATCCTATATCGATAGTAGATCCAACGAGCAGGAGAAAAACTGGGTTCTCTCAGTGAAAGCACCAAAATGTTTGCACCAAAGTTGGGCACAACACCCTTCGAAAGTGTTTGAAGAGATAAAATGAAGAAAATAAATGGAGAAAGAGGATTATCTAACAAACACTCCAGACAATAATCATAAAAACAACAGAGAAACACAAAGATTTAGAGTGGTTCGGTGTATGGCCTACGTCCACTATGAAATGGTTGACTTTTATTAACTTTTGCTTGCTGGTTACAACGAATTACAACAGTGAATTTTGAGTACAACAGTGATTTTCGAGTACAACAATGATTTCGGTAGAGTTGGACGTCAGAGAGCCAAAAAAGTCCCCTTTCTGTAGGTCCAGGGCTGCTATTTATAGGCATAGGCTGCAAATATTTCGCTCAGATCTCGGGAGACCCCTTCTCTCACGTGGGTGGGCCCACACGATCGATCCCATGCCGTTTGCACTCGATCCGTGATCGATATGAACGAATTTCGTATCGATCAATATTTTGTCCAATCGAGTCGAGATCGATCATGAACATTCTTGAGGATGTACGCAAGCTCCTGTGAAAATTTGGTAGCATTTGGACTTGTAGATTGTGAGTTATGATCGATGCAAGTTCGTATTTTTTGATGGCTGTAGAATTCGCATCGATCCTTCTTCGCATCGCTCTGTTCATATCGATCCGAGCACGTGCCTGCAAATTGGCGTGGCGCTAAATTCTTGGATCGATCCACTTTTTAGGCCGAGTGATCGATTCTTCTATTTGATTATGCCACGTTCGCATCGATCTTGAGTAATTTTTTTTGCATCGATGATCTAGAGGCCGCCTTTGTGTCGATGCTTCACGTCGCTTTCTTCGTATTGATCGATGGCTGCTGTTCTTCATATCGATGGAAGGAGATTGATACAAAATGGATAGAGGGGGATCGATACAAAATGGACCCTAGTCGATGGTTGATGGATACGAAGAGGGGTGGCATTTAATGGATACAGATAGAGCTATTGCAAGGTGATGGATACAAATAGAGGTACCTTGTGGGATGGATACAAACTGACTCCTACGAGTCGATGGATACGAACAAAGTTATTGTAAGGTGATGGATACGAACAGAGGCCCTCTCCCTTGATTTTGATCGATCCATATCTTGAGCGTACGAACTTCGATTGACCTGAAATTTGGAATGTTGGCTTTCATAGCTTTACTTGTCGTGTCATATTAGTTGTAGCTCGATCTGGACTTGGGCAAAATTTACCAGTATCCGTAGTGACCTGTGTATAACCGATCTTCGGGACGAACTGTCTTTGGTTTCTAGTCAACTCCGTGGTGTCACAGCCTTGCCAAAAGGCGGGATAACATGTAATATAAATGTTTTGTTTAAATCAAATTTTTACAAAGATTATGAGCAATAATGCAACCTTTTTTTTGTTAAACATTTTCTCAGTTGGAATTTTTTCTATTAATGTTAATTTAGGATTTTAAATTATTTAAAACAACCAATGGGTTTTCGCTTTATACATATGTGTGTATCCATAATTATTATGAATGTATGGATCCATAATTATTATGAATGTATGCATATATTTCATTAATAAAATTTGGACAACGAAGAAATGTGTAGATTTGATTGATAAGTAATCACTGTCATCTAATGTATTAATTGTTACAGCTAAATGGTGAAAGAAATGAAAGTTTTTCCTCTTTTCATGTTCTATCATATCCATGTGTAGATTTGATTGATAAGTAATAAATGTCATTTAATGCATTGATTGTCACAGTTAAATGGTGAAAGAAACGATAGGTTTTAAGATATCATTCGAACAGGATCCGCCGATGAATCAGAGAGTTTTATCACGAACCAGAAAGGTTTTTACGATAGGAAGATGTGAAGGCTGAAAGAGAGGGGAGAGAGGCTGAAGTTTATGCGGTAAAAGGTGGAGGTCCGCCCAGGGAGGATTCAAACAAGGACGATAAAGGGAAAAGGAAAATGAACGACAACGGTTGCACATCGAAAAGGCAATGGAGGGAATCTAAATTCTCTTCTTACACGGATTTAACTGAAACTCTAGAAAGGATTTACTTGGATACTCGAGGGCGCCTCTAGTACCGAAGGCCGGAAAAAAGGGAACCCTCTGAATACAAACGGGCATCGGGAAAGCATTGCCTATTCCATGACCCAGATGGGCACAACACGAACGACTGCAGGCGATATCGTTGAGGAGCATGTAAGGAATGGTCATACACAACATTATGTATGGAATCGAGCTATGGCAGTGGGACAAAAGCAGCCACCACCCACCTCAGATGAAGATGGCACTGGATCTAGGCATCGTCAGCTTATTATCAGCTGAATGGATTTATGGCTTTGAATAAGTAATAAACCCTGAAGTGATGCAGCTAAGTCACTTACACATGTACGGGATCGAGGACGGTCCCTAGGCATGTTCTGAGATGATGATAAACCGTGATGCTTGGGTTTATGAAATCTTGTTTTCTTTCTGTTTTCTGTAGACTTTGGTTTCTTTCTTGGTACTATGGATATTTGATTTTATTGGTTGTAAGGACTTTTATTTTGTCAATTGGACTTTGTGTTGATTGGATTTGGATTAATGTAATAAATAATATAGGTCACGCGATTACGATCTCGACCGGAGAGACGAGGCAGTAATCGCAAGTTATGAGTCCCTTCGCTGAAGAGGGATGGGATGGACTCGAACGCAATATAAAAGTCCTCGACCGGAGAGTCAAGGCCGGAGAATACAAAATTCCTCGACCGGAGAGTCAAGGCCGAAGAATACAAAAGTCCTCGACCGGAGAGTCGAGGTCGGAGAATATAAAAGCCCCCGATAGGAAAGTTGAGGCTGGAGCAGGATAAAATGACCCGGTAAGGTCTACGCATTTGGATTTGGACCTGGAGAGGTCTGGCTTTGGATTTGGACCCGGTGAGGTCCCAGACTTGGATAAAGCGACTCGGATGGGTCATGGATTTGGTTATTGGATTCTGGATATGAATGGATTAAAACTCAATTGACGAGTTCGGATGGATATGGAATTGGCTAAGGATTTGGTTACTGGATTTAGAATTAGATATCGACTCGGAGCAGTTGCGGATTTGGACAAGGATATGGCTATGGCACTTGGATAGAATGTCTTGGTAATGGATCGAACTATGGATCGGATGGTATGGCTATGGATGGAATATGGATTTCGGATGATGGATTTAAAGCTATTTAAAACACGCCTTCCTATCACAAGGCATGTTTTGGGGGGCAAATGTTACCCCACCTTTTGGTCAAGGCCGGGATATCAACAAATCGGTTAAAAAGGATGGGTATCAAGATTGGAGATCGATTAGAAACGAGGCTATGATCGATACCGTCAAAATTTAAACTAAGCTCCAATCAAGGTGGGATCGATTGGGAATGATGAACAAGGCTAGGAAAGGCTGCATTTCAAATTTCAGGTCAAACGGAGTTCGTATGCTCAAGATATAGATGGATCAGTATTAATGGGAAATCAGTTTGTATCGATATGATTCGTATTGATTAACATGGACTCGTCTATTTACTTCGGATTGATGCTTTTGTATCGATCAACATGGGTATGGACATCGAAAATGCACTTTGCTTCGGATCGATCACAGTACGTATCGATCCAAGTTAGGGATCGATACGAAGAAGAGAGTGGGAGATGGACACGAAGGGTGGCAGCTGTTGGATATGGAGGCACACTTCGTATCGATCGTGTTCGTATCGACCGATACGAAGCAGTCAAGATGGAATGCAAAGCAGGGGATCGATACGAACAACATAGACACTTGGGATCGATACGAAGAACACACTTGGGATGGATACGAAGTCACATGCTTCACCAGGACACTTGGGATCGATACGAAGATAGGTGCAGGGGATGGATACGAAAAGCGGTGAGCACTCATAGGCTATTTCGTATCAATCACCTTCGTATCAATCGATACGAAGAAACCAGTTAAGGGGAGGAGCGCATTGCATGGATCGAAGCGTGGAACTCGGATGGATATGAAGGCTATGGCTATGAACATGGGGACTGATGGATACGAAGTGATGGAGGAAAATTGATGGATACAAAATCCATGGATACGAAGCCTTCAGCCTACTCACAAAAACAAACTTGGATCGATCATAACTCTCATTCTACAAGTCCAAATGCTATGAAATTTCCATAGGAGCTTGCTTATTCACTCAAGAATGTCCATGATTGATCTCAGTTTCATTGGAGTATGTTTGGATCAATACGAATTATACTTGGATCGATCCCAAACGACTCCAGATCAATCTGGTGGGCCCACCTGTGCATGAGAAGAGGTATTCCAGGTTTTGGGGTGGATATTTTTAGATCTGCACCTATAAATAGCAGCTCTATGGCAACTACAAAGGGATCTTCTTCTGCTTTTCTAGGCGAAACTCTGCCATTTTGTTTACTGATTTCAAAGGCTTGTAACTGTAATCTCAATATAAAAGGAATAAAAGGATCAATTCAAAGTGGACATAGGCCGGAGATAGTCAAACCACTATAAATCTCGTGTCTTTTCCCATTTTCTTCATTTTAATTTGGTCATTTCTTCATTTTTATTCTCTATATTTTCTAGATCTGAGATCTGTGTTAAGATATTAAGGATTTGTGTATAAATACTGGCGCTTTCACTACTTCTGGGGTTTGTGACCAATTTTGGTGCAAACATTTATAGTAAGTATAAAAGATGTTGGGAATGTCCCAAATGATATGCAAGGACACCTTATTAAAATGTTTAATATGGAACATGCAAAATTGACTCCTTTGCATTGGCAAAAGGAATTATCATACATGTTGTGTTGTTTATGATATCATGATTTGTTTATGTATTTGATACACGAAGAAAATATCAAATCCAAATTGATATTAGTAAATGGTTGTTTGAAGTGTTCTCGTGTATTTATGAAATACTAGAGAATTGTTTACAAAAACAAAAGCTCTTTATGAGGGAGTGTTCAAACTCAAACTTCATAAGTCATATTGAGTGTAGTATGTCAATAATAAATTCAAGTTAAGAATCTTTAAGTTGAAAATGCTCCAAATATAAGATTGTGGCTTATTCAATGAAAAAAGGCTACGTACATCGCCTTGAATATTGCCACAATAAAAATAATATATATAAAATTATAAGTGCACAAATTTATAACTGAGCCAATTCCAAATGTTGAGAATCTCGTAACATTGTTATATGATAACAATGTCGTGATATGGTTCGTAATAGAACTTAGAGCTCATTAGAGGTCGAGAGACATACTCCGAATTGTTCCACGTGATAAAGCAGTTTATCATCGTCGGAGAGAGTTGATCGACAGAGTAGATAATTGAAACATAATAGCATACCCGTTCACATAGGGACTGACCCAACCGATTTTGGGAAACCGATTGGAGAAGTTGGAATAAGATTCCATAATTGTCCCTAAGTGCAAGTGAGAGATTGGTAGAGTTAGGAGTATGCCATAGGGGCAATTATGTAATTTGTTACATATATCTAACTCGTTGAACAATCTTGTTAAAACAAAAGCGGATACCTTGATTTAATATTAATGAATGGACTTTAGTGCAAATTTTAATTATTTGTTGTTTTATATATTTAAAGTTTTGTGTAAAGTTTGATGTATTGTTTGATTCCTAAATTAAAAATTCAATGAAAACTTAACCTTTTGTACAAATGTATATACACATATACCATATACTACATTGTTTGCAAATATATGCTGTCAGATCCACATTATTAAATTTTAATTATCAGTTATATGTAATATAAATGTTTTGTTTAAATCAAATTTTTACAAAGATTATGAGCAATAATGAAACCTTTTTTTGTTCAACATTTTCTCAATTGGAATTTTTTCTATTAATGTTAATTTAGGATTTTAAATTATTTAAAACAACCAATGGGTTTTCACTTTGTACGTATGTATGTATCCATAATTATAATGAATGTATGCACCATAATTATTATGAATGTATGCAATATTTCATTAATAAAATTTGGACAACGAAGAAATGTGTAGATTTGATTGATAAGTAATCACTGCTGTAACAACCCAGGATTTCGTGATTTTTATTATCGTTATTAGACGATTATTATTGTTGACAAATTTCTATTGGGTGTTTTAATCGGGCAAATTCTTCTAACAATTTGTTAAAAAGGATTTGTGGGCTTTATAATAATCGTGGCCCATAGGTGTTTGGGGCCGTGAAAATTTTCAAGGCAAATAATCGATCCCCCTCTCTATTTTCATTCGTTCAATATCCCGTCCCCTTTACCCATTATTCACTTTCAAATCCCTAAAACAAACGAGAGTAATAAATGGCGGCCACGAATTCTTTTCGCGTTCGTTCGTCCCAAAATTAGAACTTCGGCGATTTTGCTTGCGAATCTCTGGCGATTACGATCTTCAGCTCGTCCTTGCCTCCAATCTGGAATTAGGGCTCGTTCAAAATCAACGGCATCGACTTCCTTCGTCGCTCGCGACCGTTCGAATTGTGATCGTCTCTGCTTCAAATTGTCGAACGCCTCTACGTGAACGAGTTCGTCTTTGCTTCGAACAAGGTGAGTGAACTATCACTCACATCTAATTTATTCTTGCTACTGTGCTTGGGTTGTTCGACTTCGTTTTTGTGTTGATGAGTTTTATCTGTTTTGTTTTGTTGTTCGATGTTGATAATTGAGGTTGCTACGTGAACTTTTAATGCGACTTTGGCGTATGTCACTTTCGCTATCGACATGAATTTGGTTGACTGTTCCTCGTCTTCTTCTTTGGTTGCTTTGGCCCCAAACATTGGTTTGCATCTTTACACAGGGTAGCCTTGGTCCAAGGGCTTCTCTTGTGACACATCTGACTTCGGTCGTTTTGATTTTTGTTTAATATCGATATTTTATGACTTGTGACAGTGGATTTAAGTTGCATTTTTATGGTGACCGTGGCTTTGAATTCTTGGCAACTTCGTTTGATTTCTAGTTTCTGATATTCACGGCATTGTTTATTCCGTGACCACCATGACTCGATGACCTCAGTCACGTGGTTGCGTGAATAAGATTCCATGACTTTGATAAGTAGCACTGCTTCAACTTGATTTTGTGAAAACTTGTAACTTGGTTAGTGGGTTTCTGTGACATTCTTGGAACTAAGTGGGTCAGTGGAAAACTTTTGTTGATGCTTGAATTAGTTGCTCTGGCTTACTCGTTTAGCTTGACGTTATAAAATAAGAGTTAAAACACTTGTACATTGCATTGTCATTAACATACCTGTAGTGTTCACTGTTTTAACTTAAGCCTGCACATTTAGGACATGTTGATGGTGAGGCTATGTACTGATTTCTTGTATTCTGTTGATCTATGATCTTTTGGAATTCGTACGATTATTTTGATCGGCCACAGTGCTGCAGTCTTCTACTTGAATTACATGCTGCCTTAACTGTGTTCACTATAGTCACAATGCTGCTTTGTGCACTTGATTTAAACTAAGTTGAATCGTAGCTTCACTGTGTTCGAGTTGTATACCTACTAGTCAAGTTATGTTCCTTCCACTGTGCATATATGAGATTGTCCATCCACGTAGTAAGACCTGTAACATGTTTTGTCCATGTATTTTGATTGTACTGTCCAGTTCATTGATGCATACCTGTTGTATCTTTTGAAGCTCAATTGTCTGACCATTTTCTGTGTAATGATGTTAGCCTTGTGTTTGTGGCATGTATGAACTTAGTTCATGTGTAGGTTGGGCAATTATCTTTGGTTTCATGTCGTAGCTGTACACTTGCGTACATGTAGCATTGTGGGGTCTGGTTGCCTTAAACTCATGTGGTCTTCACTTATGAGTAATCTGCACTTGCATATGTTTAGTTACTGACATTTGTTGTTATGATGCTTCACGTTGCTTTTTCACAGGCCGTGCCTTATATTGGGTTGTATACCGTCATTTAGAGTTGTTAAGTCCCGGACATTAATAGTTCTGTTTTGTCAGTGTAGCATCATTAAGGCCATGAGTTCTGTTCTTGTCATGAGCAATTGCCATTGTCTTCTTTGTTCATGTTGGCACTAGAATTTGCAGTAGCTTTCACTGTTTTTGGTCTGGCATATGGACTGCTGTTATATCAATTTGAGTTTTGTCTAATCTTGAAGTAGTCTTCAAGGTTGCATTCACCTGTATGCCTACAGAACTAGTCTGAACTTCACTTGAGCGTGAGTGGCTGGTCATTGCATTTGTTATCTTCACTACGACCTGTTTCACCATCATATTGTTTAATACTTCTACTTGGTTTTGCTGCATTGCCGAGCCTTTGCCTGTACACATCTTTAGTTTGATAATCATGTCTTTGATGATCCAGTGGTGCACTGGTTACTACTCTGGTCTTGGCAATTTGGAAATTTGGGTTAGGTGAAGTTGTCGTAGTGATGCAGTCTCGATTCGTTGATTTGAGTTGATGTCAATTGTTTCCGGTTCACTGAGCCTTGTGCATTTCGTCAGGGTAGTGGCGAGGCAGTACACGCGTGCGTGTACTGCAGCCCTAGCCGGGTTTACAGATTTAGTTGATAATTCGTTGGTTAAATTATTTAGTTGGTTCACTTCGATTTGAGTTGTATCCGTTGGCTTTTGGAATCATTGATCTTCTGAGTATTTCATAGACTGTATTGGCGAGGCAGTACACGTTAGCATGTACTGCAGCCAATTAGCATTGATGTTTTTAAATTGACATTTCAATTGTTTAAACTGCTTTGGGTTTCTTGTTTGTGGATTAACACTGTTAGTGTTATATCTGCCTTTATCCGGTTCTCTTATCGAGAAGTTGGGTATACGAGATTTCTGTGACAGTCATCGATTTGAGATTAATTATTATTGCTGCCTATGCACTAATAAACTGGTTTGAATTAGACTGACCTGGGTATTATTTTCTTTTGAATGTAATACTCGGGTCAGACCCGAGTATTTCAGGTTGTAGATTTCTTTCTTTGAGTTGCTGTTCGGGATTGAAGACTTTTCACATCTTCTGAAGTTGTCAGTTATTTTGTAGTAGTCGTGTCATTGTATAGAATGATATGTATTCTTGTATATTAGTCGATAATGTACTTGTATATATAACTTCTAGAGTCGACAGTTGTAGTTGTATCATATGTATAGTGTCAACTATGTATTAACTGACATCAGTTATATATATCTGAGACTTTTGTTTTTATCTGTGTTCCGCATTTATATTATCTGTGTTATTGTTATATCTAATGTCCTAAACTATTATGAACCGTCGTAGTTCGTTTTATACTAGTATTGGGTGTGTCGATGGGAGTAAATAAATAATAGAAGAAAAATGAAAAGAATGTACCACTCCTATCGAGATAACCAATGTTAGTGTAAGGCCAATTACGGATGGTCGCTCCCATCCAGCCTTATTCTTCGTAATAATAGACAGTATTTCCTTTAATACTCTTTGTTATTATGAGCATAGAGGTGGGGCGTTACAGTTGGTATCAGAGCTTGGAGTTTATGGACATAATATAAAACATAACTTGGATGGAACATATGTTACAACTATTGGTCGATGTTTTATTTGTACTTTGAGTCAAAACTAAAGTTTTGGAATTTGGATGAAATTTTTAAATAACTTTATTTAAAAATAAAAGTGAAACTTTGTTTTGTTGATTTGATTGAATTGTGTTCTGTTTATCAGAGTGCGCAGCGGAAACTGTCTTCGCTGAGTACAACTGGTAATCTTTTTGATTTAAGAATCCAAATACGAAATTGATATGAATTTCATTTGTTGTTTACATACCTGTAATTATTTTGTTTCTTTGAGAATTTCGAATCTGAATTGAGGATTCGAAGAAATTGCAGATATGTGATTTTGTTGAAATTTCCGCTGGCTTTCTTTTGTACTAATCATCTAGTGATTAGATTTTTGCTGTTTTGAATTAATCTTCATTGAAGATACATTCGAATGATTTCTTTGTTCATTCCGTAATACGTGCAAAAATTTGAATTGCACGTTACTGCATTTATTTTACGTTGAACCGATGCTTGGTTATGATACGTATTTTGTTGCCGTTATTTTGTAACGGGATTTTTACACCAATGCTAGATTTTTGAAGCACGGTGTTTTATTGACAATTTTAATGAATGAAAATTCACTGATGTCACATTTTGATGTGAATTATTTTGATGAGATATTTGATGTTTTAAAATTACTGTTGCTTTGACTTCAGTAACAGTCAAAATTTTAAAAGTGGATTTTCAAGCGGTTATACCGCAATGCTGATTTGAAACCGTTTTTACGGTATTTTGAGAAGTACAGTTTCCTTATCGAAATTGTTACTGATTTGCTGTTTTAAATCACGTGATTGGAAAATCGTTTTAAAATGAAAACTGTTTTATAAAATTTTAGCAGTTTGCGTTTTCAAAAGAATGAGAAAGCGACTTAAACGATTCAGCAAAATCGAGGACTATGACCCCTTTCTTTTACTGTTTCGCTTAACTCCGGACTTGTTCAGTTGAGAATGCGAATTGTTATTTTTACAAAAATAAATAAAATTGTTTTCAAAAATTTTACAGTTTGCGATTTCAAAAGAATGAGGAAGCGATTTAAACGTTTCAGCAAAATCGAGGACTATGACCCCTTTCTTTTACTGATTCGCTTAATTCCGGACTTGTCCGTTTGAGAATGTAAAGTGTATTTTTATAAAATACACAATTTTGCACTTTCAAGGAAACGATGAAGTGATTTAAACGATTTAGCAAAAGTGCGGAGTATGGAACCACACTTTTACTATTTCGGTTAATTCCGGACTCGTTAATTGAATATCTGTTGTTTTGATGAATTTGATGATTTCACACTTTCAAGGAAACGATGAAGAGAATCAAACGATTTAGTAAAACACGTGGTATGGGACATGTGCGTTTGCTATTTCGGTTAATTCCGGACTCGTTAATTGAAACATTTTGATGCTTTCGTGTGCTTTCGAGCCACTATGAGGACCTTCGGGTCATTTGTTGGACCTTCGGGTCAAATACCAGTACTAGACCTTCGGGTCATTTGTTGGACCTTCGGGTCATTTGTTGGGCGCCAAAAATTATGTTGAGTACTTGGTAGGCTTCGGCCATTTGTTGATGCACGTGCGGCGAATTAAAAACTCGCCATCTGATGGGATCGATCCAAGCTTTTATGTTGATTTTCTAGTCTTCTTAATTGATTTCTAGATATTTGTTGCTTCCAATTATCTGCAGGTAATTGGATATTTGTTGATATGAGTTCTGATTATCGTTTTTGATAATCGGATATTTGTTGTTTCTAATTATCGTTTGTGATAATTAGATATTTGTTGATATGAGTTCTGATTATCGTTTTTGATAATCGGATATTTGTTGTTTCTAATTATCGCTTGTGATAATTAAATATTTGTTGATTTTAGATTTAATTATCGCCTGAGATAATTAAATAATTGTTGATTTGTTGTTTTAATTATCGCTTTAGATAATTAAATATTTGTGCTTTGAGATTTAATTATCGCTTTAGATAATTAAATATTTGTTGATTTTAGATTTAATTATCGCCTGAGATAATTAAATAATTGTTGATTTGTTGTTTTAATTATCGCTTTAGATAATTAAATATTTGTGCTTTGAGATTTAATTATCGCTTTAGATAATTAAATATTTGTTGATTTTAGATTTAATTATCGCCTGAGATAATTAAATAATTGTTGATTTGTTGTTTTAATTATCGCTTTAGATAATTAAATATTTGTGCTTTGAGATTTAATTATCGCTTTAGATAATTAAATATTTGTTGATTTTAGATTTAATTATCGCCTGAGATAATTAAATAATTGTTGATTTGTTGTTTTAATTATCGCTTTAGATAATTAAATATTTGTGCTTTGAGATTTAATTATCGCTTTAGATAATTAAATATTTGTTGATTTTAGATTTAATTATCGCCTGAGATAATTAAATAATTGTTGATTTGTTGTTTTAATTATCGCTTTAGATAATTAAATATTTGTGCTTTGAGATTTAATTATCGCTTTAGATAATTAAATATTTGTTGATTTTAGATTTAATTATCGCCTGAGATAATTAAATAATTGTTGATTTGTTGTTTTAATTGTCGCTTTAGATAATTGAATATTTGTTGCTTTGAGGTTTAATTATCACTTTAGATAATTAAATATTTGTTGATTTCGAATTTAATTATCGCTTTAGATAATTAAATATTTGTGAATTAGAAATTTGATTATCATTTGTGATGATCGAATATTTGTTAATTTGAGAAATTTGATTATCGCTTGGGATAATCAAATATTTGTTAAATTTAAAATTTGATTATCATTTTGATAATTGAATGTTCGTTGATTTGAGAAATTCAATTATCGTTTTGATGATTGAATATTTGCGATTCTTGAGATTTGAGCTTCGTCTTTTTCTCTGGCGATTCAGGTGAGTAATTTGATTTACTCACATTCAATTCGTGCTCTGTAGGGGGTTTCTGCTCTGTTTTTCCTTCTCTTTTAGTTGCTGGAACTCGATTGTTCTTGCTTTTGTTAGTCATCTGAGTTTGATCCCTGATTCCCACGATGTTGATTCTTTTGATTTGAAGCAGTCGAACCTTTCGATTTCTTATCTAATACTTTCCCCCTGACACTTACTTTGCTTGTACATTCGAAATTGACATGCTCTTTTGGTTGTTACCTTGTACCCATTTATTCCCTATGATTGCGGGGACGCAATTCCTTTGATAATCGTGTTCTCAATTCTTATTTTTCTAGCATAACTAGTTTAGGTTAGAAGAAAATTGTTATGGACAATCTTGATTAGGAAAATTGCGGGGGCGCAATTTTTATAAGGAGGGGAGTCTGTAACAACCCAGGATTTCGTGATTTTTATTATCGTTATTAGACGATTATTATTGTTGACAAATTTCTATTGGGTGTTTTAATCGGGCAAATTCTTCTAACAATTTGTTAAAAAGGATTTGTGGGCTTTATAATAATCGTGGCCCATAGGTGTTTGGGGCCGTGAAAATTTTCAAGGCAAATAATCGATCCCCCTCTCTATTTTCATTCGTTCAATATCCCGTCCCCTTTACCCATTATTCACTTTCAAATCCCTAAAACAAACGAGAGTAATAAATGGCGGCCACGAATTCTTTTCGCGTTCGTTCGTCCCAAAATTAGAACTTCGGCGATTTTGCTTGCGAATCTCTGGCGATTACGATCTTCAGCTCGTCCTTGCCTCCAATCTGGAATTAGGGCTCGTTCAAAATCAACGGCATCGACTTCCTTCGTCGCTCGCGACCGTTCGAATTGTGATCGTCTCTGCTTCAAATTGTCGAACGCCTCTACGTGAACGAGTTCGTCTTTGCTTCGAACAAGGTGAGTGAACTATCACTCACATCTAATTTATTCTTGCTACTGTGCTTGGGTTGTTCGACTTCGTTTTTGTGTTGATGAGTTTTATCTGTTTTGTTTTGTTGTTCGATGTTGATAATTGAGGTTGCTACGTGAACTTTTAATGCGACTTTGGCGTATGTCACTTTCGCTATCGACATGAATTTGGTTGACTGTTCCTCGTCTTCTTCTTTGGTTGCTTTGGCCCCAAACATTGGTTTGCATCTTTACACAGGGTAGCCTTGGTCCAAGGGCTTCTCTTGTGACACATCTGACTTCGGTCGTTTTGATTTTTGTTTAATATCGATATTTTATGACTTGTGACAGTGGATTTAAGTTGCATTTTTATGGTGACCGTGGCTTTGAATTCTTGGCAACTTCGTTTGATTTCTAGTTTCTGATATTCACGGCATTGTTTATTCCGTGACCACCATGACTCGATGACCTCAGTCACGTGGTTGCGTGAATAAGATTCCATGACTTTGATAAGTAGCACTGCTTCAACTTGATTTTGTGAAAACTTGTAACTTGGTTAGTGGGTTTCTGTGACATTCTTGGAACTAAGTGGGTCAGTGGAAAACTTTTGTTGATGCTTGAATTAGTTGCTCTGGCTTACTCGTTTAGCTTGACGTTATAAAATAAGAGTTAAAACACTTGTACATTGCATTGTCATTAACATACCTGTAGTGTTCACTGTTTTAACTTAAGCCTGCACATTTAGGACATGTTGATGGTGAGGCTATGTACTGATTTCTTGTATTCTGTTGATCTATGATCTTTTGGAATTCGTACGATTATTTTGATCGGCCACAGTGCTGCAGTCTTCTACTTGAATTACATGCTGCCTTAACTGTGTTCACTATAGTCACAATGCTGCTTTGTGCACTTGATTTAAACTAAGTTGAATCGTAGCTTCACTGTGTTCGAGTTGTATACCTACTAGTCAAGTTATGTTCCTTCCACTGTGCATATATGAGATTGTCCATCCACGTAGTAAGACCTGTAACATGTTTTGTCCATGTATTTTGATTGTACTGTCCAGTTCATTGATGCATACCTGTTGTATCTTTTGAAGCTCAATTGTCTGACCATTTTCTGTGTAATGATGTTAGCCTTGTGTTTGTGGCATGTATGAACTTAGTTCATGTGTAGGTTGGGCAATTATCTTTGGTTTCATGTCGTAGCTGTACACTTGCGTACATGTAGCATTGTGGGGTCTGGTTGCCTTAAACTCATGTGGTCTTCACTTATGAGTAATCTGCACTTGCATATGTTTAGTTACTGACATTTGTTGTTATGATGCTTCACGTTGCTTTTTCACAGGCCGTGCCTTATATTGGGTTGTATACCGTCATTTAGAGTTGTTAAGTCCCGGACATTAATAGTTCTGTTTTGTCAGTGTAGCATCATTAAGGCCATGAGTTCTGTTCTTGTCATGAGCAATTGCCATTGTCTTCTTTGTTCATGTTGGCACTAGAATTTGCAGTAGCTTTCACTGTTTTTGGTCTGGCATATGGACTGCTGTTATATCAATTTGAGTTTTGTCTAATCTTGAAGTAGTCTTCAAGGTTGCATTCACCTGTATGCCTACAGAACTAGTCTGAACTTCACTTGAGCGTGAGTGGCTGGTCATTGCATTTGTTATCTTCACTACGACCTGTTTCACCATCATATTGTTTAATACTTCTACTTGGTTTTGCTGCATTGCCGAGCCTTTGCCTGTACACATCTTTAGTTTGATAATCATGTCTTTGATGATCCAGTGGTGCACTGGTTACTACTCTGGTCTTGGCAATTTGGAAATTTGGGTTAGGTGAAGTTGTCGTAGTGATGCAGTCTCGATTCGTTGATTTGAGTTGATGTCAATTGTTTCCGGTTCACTGAGCCTTGTGCATTTCGTCAGGGTAGTGGCGAGGCAGTACACGCGTGCGTGTACTGCAGCCCTAGCCGGGTTTACAGATTTAGTTGATAATTCGTTGGTTAAATTATTTAGTTGGTTCACTTCGATTTGAGTTGTATCCGTTGGCTTTTGGAATCATTGATCTTCTGAGTATTTCATAGACTGTATTGGCGAGGCAGTACACGTTAGCATGTACTGCAGCCAATTAGCATTGATGTTTTTAAATTGACATTTCAATTGTTTAAACTGCTTTGGGTTTCTTGTTTGTGGATTAACACTGTTAGTGTTATATCTGCCTTTATCCGGTTCTCTTATCGAGAAGTTGGGTATACGAGATTTCTGTGACAGTCATCGATTTGAGATTAATTATTATTGCTGCCTATGCACTAATAAACTGGTTTGAATTAGACTGACCTGGGTATTATTTTCTTTTGAATGTAATACTCGGGTCAGACCCGAGTATTTCAGGTTGTAGATTTCTTTCTTTGAGTTGCTGTTCGGGATTGAAGACTTTTCACATCTTCTGAAGTTGTCAGTTATTTTGTAGTAGTCGTGTCATTGTATAGAATGATATGTATTCTTGTATATTAGTCGATAATGTACTTGTATATATAACTTCTAGAGTCGACAGTTGTAGTTGTATCATATGTATAGTGTCAACTATGTATTAACTGACATCAGTTATATATATCTGAGACTTTTGTTTTTATCTGTGTTCCGCATTTATATTATCTGTGTTATTGTTATATCTAATGTCCTAAACTATTATGAACCGTCGTAGTTCGTTTTATACTAGTATTGGGTGTGTCGATGGGAGTAAATAAATAATAGAAGAAAAATGAAAAGAATGTACCACTCCTATCGAGATAACCAATGTTAGTGTAAGGCCAATTACGGATGGTCGCTCCCATCCAGCCTTATTCTTCGTAATAATAGACAGTATTTCCTTTAATACTCTTTGTTATTATGAGCATAGAGGTGGGGCGTTACAACTGCCATCTAATGTATTAATTGTTACAGCTAAATGGTGAAAGAAATGAAAGTTTTTCCTCTTTCAATGTTCTATCATATCCATGTGTAGATTTGATTGATAAGTAATAAATGTCATTTAATGTATTGATTGTCACAGTTAAATGGTGAAAGAAACGATAGGTTTACCTCTTTTCATATTCTTTCATACCACGTGTAGATTTGATTGATAAGTAATAAATGTTATTTAATGTATTAATTGTCATAGTTATATATTGAAAGAAATGGTATGTTTCTCTCCTTTCATATTCAGTCATATCATCCTTTATTAATTTAATATAGTAACAGAGGGAAACAAATAATTTCCTTCTCTTAATTTATTTTTACACGTTTCATTTATACATATATACACCACACTTACACTTTACATAAATGAATGTATTTGATACATTCTTCATATCACATACATTTGTATATTTAAAGTTCCTTAAATTACCATATTGAATAAAATATTGATTTTATTTAAAAGAAAATTTAGATAGGATCTAAATGCATTTAGACTTCATAGGCCCGTTAATGATCCAAAATGGTAAATTTTTTGAAATTCACCCATTTCTTCCGCTGCGGGCTGGCCTTGTTCTAACATAATCTATCTTTATTTACGAGCATTACGGCATGATGATGGTCCGCACTCCATGCGTAAATTGTTTTTGTTTAAATTATATATGTTTAGCACATTCAAAAGAAAATGGTTTGTAGAAATATATAACCATATTTGTGCATTAAAATCATTTGTTGTCAGTTTAAATTCTATTTCTAAATTGCAACATCTAATTTTTTTAAGTTTGAATTTTTATTTATATTATTAGTTAATAATTTATTTGTTAGATATTATTTTTAAGTGATATTAAGATTTGATAGTACGAATGTTATGGCACATGCTTCGCACGTGAATTGTTTTTCTAAAAATTCTATATGTTTAAAACATTAAAGAGAAAATGGTTTGCATAAATATTTAGCCATGTTTTTGCATTGAAACCATGTCTACTTAGTTAGAATTTTTATTTCTAAGTTGCAACATTTAATTTTTTGTTAATCTGAATTTTTATTTCTGTTGTTAGTTAATAGAGAACGAATTTGTAAAGAAAGTTTATTTGTTAAATCCTGTTTTTAGGTGATATTAAAATTTGATAATATTTGTATATGGGCATTTTGAATTTGTAAAATAAGTTTATTTATTAGATGCTATTTTTAAGTGATATTAATATTTGATAATATTTGTAGATGGACATTTTGAATTGGTAAGTTGGATCCTATTTTTAAGTTACATTGAGATTTGTTAATATCTTTAGAGGGCGTTTTTGGTAGTTCAAGCCGATACCAAAAAAATGTGACACCAAAGGTATTACAACTATTATTAAAGGTTTGTAGATGGACATTTTGAATTTGCAAAAAACTTTATTTATTAGATCCTATTTTTAAATGATATTAAGATTTGATAATATTTGTAGACGGACGTTTTTAATTTGTATAGAAATTTAAGTATTAGATCCAATTTTCAAGTGATATTAAGATTTGGTGTTAGGGAAAGTGTGACAGTAAAGGTATTACAACTGTTAATAAAGATTTTTTTAATAATAATCGGAATAGAAACACGAACTTTTCGTCCGATCGCAAAAATCAAAAAATGCCCTTATATACAAACAAGGGTCCAGAGTTCGAATCTCACTTAAAACGAAATTAACATCTATTTCCAAATGAATATTTTGACAAATTAATAAAATCGCAAGTTCAAACTCTAATCTCAACATAATGTTAGCATTATTATTCTTTATAATTTCCAACTTTTACCAATCAAAGCTATATAAAAAAATAATCTCAACATTATTTAGATCAAAACTATATAAAAAGATTGCTCTTATATTCAAACAAGAGGTCCAGAGTTCAAATCCCACTATGAACAAAAATTAATATCTATCTTCAAATGAAAATTTTTAAACATAAACAAGGTTACAAGTTCAAACCCCATTAAAAAAATTTATATTTGTTTTTTTTATATTTTTAATTTTATTTATATCAAACTACAAAGAAATTTTAAATGTAATAATAATTTTATAAGAGGCTTTTATACGCACGTACGTTGCACGTGCCAAAAAATCTCGTCTCATTCTAAATTTTACGTATAAAATTGGATAATGGACTATTTATATTCTCTTCTCTTATTCATTCTCATTTGAAATCCTACTCTCTCATCGATCTAAGGAAAATATTTCACTCGTCCCTTAAGATCGTTTGAAAATATTATCTAACCTCTCCTTATTTCCAACCTAAGATGTAAATGCTTTGGATCCCAATAGTCACGTATTCATATTCATAATTAATTCTTTACATTAATTCCTTCTCTCTCTCTCTCTCGGTTCACTATACAAATATAATTTAGGTTGTATTTCCTCTAGTTCCTATTTACTCATTCATATCTATCCATATATCTATCTATCTATATACCTATAAACTTGAATAATGTGCTATTTGTATTCTCTTCTTTTATTCATTCACATTCGAACCCACTAAAATCTTTTGAAAATATTATATATCCTTCTTCTTATTTCCAACCTAAGATGTAAATGCTTTAGAGCCCAATAGCCATTTATGCATTTTTACAATTACCTTTTCACATTAATTTCTTCTATCTCTTCCCGTTCGCTATACATATATAATTTAATTTGTATCTCCTCTAATTCCTATTTACTCCTTCCTATCTATTCTATAATTATTATCTATAAAAGAGAGAGTAAGGATTCTTCTTCTTATTTTTTTTTATTTTTATTTTTATTGTTGTTGTTATCATCATCATCATCATCATCATATGTAAAAGTGAGAATAATGGATCCTTATTTCTCCTTTTTCCTATTAAGTTTCACTTGAAATTATTAATTCTTGTATCCTTCCAATAAACAATTTCACTTCAGCCATCCATATAAAATTAATTTCACAAATTTCATGTATGCTGTATCTTAGCTTCCCCTTTTCAATTCTCGGTAATGAACCCTATTTACCATCGCCAGTTGTTTCACCTTCTCATTCTAATCAACTCTTATTCTACTAATCAATGGATCACCTCTTACTTCTCCATATTTCATTTCTACCCTAATTTTATTTAATACTATCGTTGCTCTACCTTCATATTTCTGAATAAACTCTAACCGTGCTAATTAATGGTAGAATTTGTTCGCTAGAAAAAATTACCATGTTCGCCTCCAATTCAACCCATATATATGAAGATAAATAGAAATATAACATATACTCAATATCAAATGCCTATTGCGTGTCGATGTTTTCCATACCCATGCAATTGCCTAATTTCACAACTACTTAATATGTTCGTAATATGATCACTTACGTATTTATTTGGTCAAGACCCTTTATTGCATTTTATGGGTTTCAAACTCTAAAAGCAATACAAGACTATGGATATTTGATCCATATACTTTGCATATAAGTGTTATATAGGGAACAATCACAGCTTATAATGTACGGTACTTCGATGAAATTAATTCATTTGAAATAAGCCAATAAATAGTACTATGAGATTGAGTATTCAATTTGATTGATTACATAAAAGATCATATTGTGTTAAATGTAACATAAGGCCAAAACTATGGAATAGATCTAAGAACTTGATCATTGAAATGTTAGTTTGATCGGTTTACTGCAACACATTTGATGTCCTTTAACGTTAAGGATAACCGAATGCGCTTTTGTAAAGAGTTTGTTATGATATTGTAGTAAGGGTTTTCTTTTGAATGGTTTGATAATTTAGAAAGGAAAACGAATGTATAGAGTAAATGTGATTTAGTACAGTTGGGATGAAGAGAGTGAATGGTCACTTCTGCTTCATAAAGAAACATCGAAAATGAAAATTGTAATTGTAACGACCCGCTATTTTGGACCATTCAAATCGACAATAAATCCACACATGTCGGACTTGAATAATTCAAAATATCAGATTGTTAATTTAAATTTGGCAAAACTCAGAATATACCGTAAATAAATCAATCACAGAATCACAGACACAGAGTAATACAATAATACGCAGCGGAATAGATAAAATAGTAGTTCATGAAGCTACTATATAAACATCAGAGTTAGGAATAAAATACAACAGAATATCTCAAATGTAGCGAAGTCTCCAGTACAACAGATGACTTCTCTGGACAAATCAACTAGAAGAGCTGAAAGCTGAGGCGATAGTTGGATCTCCAAAGGAAGCTCCAAACCCCAAGGGTGAGTCTCAAATGCTATATCACTCGGTCTGACCCGAGCGTAAAGCAAAACACAAAACACTCGAGTCAGGATTAACATTCTTATATAAATAAATCCAACTCAAGTGAAATATCAACTGAAACACAAGTAACTTAAAGGATGTTTGGGATAACCATCCTCTAAGGATCTTCAGAACTATCTACAAGGTGGAAATATACATTATAACACCATGGTCATTTCAATTAAATTTATACTTCAAAACCCAAATATCATTTCATTTCAAATATATCTATTTTTCCAAAATAGTATATATTAAATGATTTAAAAAGTAAATTATTTAATATTTCCTCAAGTCTCACAAATCGATTCAAATCAACTTCAAATTCGAGATTCAAATTTATTCAAAGTTCAATTCATCAATTCAATTCAGTTCTAAATATACCATTTAAATTTTCAATATATTTCAAAGCTTTAATCTTCAACATTTTCAAAGTTAAATTTAACAGTTTCATATAGCTCTTGATTTAACTTTATTATTATTTAGTCAGGGAATATTCACTTAATAAATTCAATATCACTTAACTCCTTAAATTTCATTTTTACTAAATATCTCCTTAAGTTTTATTTAAACAAGAAATATTCATTAAATTACTTATAAATCAAACCCAAGTTATAAATCATATCTTACATCTCAATTTCAATAAGTTCCTAATCGGTTTAATTAAATAAAATTCTTTATTGAATACAATTTCAACTAAATTCAAATTATCTTCCCAACCTTAACTTATTCAAATTATTACTAAAATCTATTTTGAAACATAAATTTAAATACTCAACCATATTATATGTATTAAATCAATCTTAATTAAATTAAATATCATTATTAAATCTATATAAATCATTCCCATTTATAAATCATATCTTACATCTCAATTTCAATAAGTTCCTAATCGGTTTAATTAAATAAAATTCTTTATTGAATACAATTTCAACTAAATTCAAATTATCTTCCCAACCTTAACTTATTCAAATTATTACTAAAATCTATTTTGAAACATAAATTTAAATACTCAACCATATTATATGTATTAAATCAATCTTAATTAAATTAAATATCATTATTAAATCTATATAAATCATTCCCATTTATATATAATAATTTAAGGCTCAACATTTATTGAAACCATATATTTCTTTCCCAAAACCATAGAATTTTATTTCAAAATATTTATATATATGGACCAACGGTGTCTGTATATATATTTATCATATGGTTAAGTGATACAGATATTTATCATTTCAATCCGAAATTTAAATATATACGGGTAGAATCAATTCAACCCGTAATCCCAATTTCAATTCAAATGAAAATCGCTTGGGTCTATCATTTCAACCCATAACGATTTTCTCCTATTCTAAAGTCCGTTCGGGTATGTATCATTTCAACCCATAGTGATTTCTATACTAACAGGGAACTTGCAGAGTGATAACATATAATATAAAATATAACAACAGGCATATATCATAAATAACAATATAATATAAACAACAGGATATGGTGTCATATCCCATAGGTGAACAGTTACAGATAATAGCATATATAACAATTTAAATAACTACAGCAGCATATTTCAATTGTCGTTTCAATTGAAATCAAATTTAAATATAAGAACGTTAATCGTGAGTGATTGCTCACCTTTCGAGGCTAGAGAACTTTGACAACGAAATGAGCTACGAATTCCAAGCAACGCTAGATGGATACGATTCGATGAAGAAACAAGCATGACGGACAAAGCTGAAAGATAAGGGATTGACGAAATCAAATTAGAACCGATCGATGATGACAAGTGGTAAAGTGAACTTATATATATATAGAAATCATATTCTAAATTAAAATACATTTCAAATTTAAAATATATATATAATATTTAAATCAATACTTCTATATTATAAAGTAGCAGGTTATAAAACTTGAATATACTAACATTATATACTATATATACAATATACATAAAGTTACTTAAATTTTATATGTATATAACAAATAAGCTCACGAGACTACACAAATTTATTTTATTACAACCTAACTTATAAGTCTATTTGTAAACAAACACATGCCTATACTATTATATCATAAATTTTATAAAATCTATTATATAGTTTCTGACAAAATTTAAATAACAACTTACATAGTAAATTTTTAGGTTACTTGAACCATATTATATATGCATAAAACCATTAACAGACCTCTATACATATGCACATGCTAGTGGATGAACAAATATATACACGTCTACTCAGCAACAAATGCAACTAGATGCGATAACAAAACCTTTAGTTTAAATTACATTATATATGAAAAAACTCCACATATTTATGCTATGCTCAACGAAAAATGCAAATGTGCATGTGCGGTCTTACAACAGACAGACTTAAGCTAAATCTTTTACTCCTATATATATATCTTATAGACAACCTTTACATACATAAGCATACCGATTTTATCTAAACTAATATATATGCTAAACTTACATTTTTTTTGTACATAACAGGCATCACACCATTTTCAAATATAAACTTGAAAGTATGCTAATGGCTACAAGTGGCTATCTCAGAAAAATCAAAGCTTATGTATATACAGCACATACCCACACATCTAAATATTTATTTATTTATTTTTTATTTTTATTTTTTATTTCTATAAACAAACTATTTGATCAAATGTTTGTAACTACTACACAAAACAACTAAAAGAATATCTTTTACAAATATATTACTTACTGCACAAATAATACTTAAAATATATATATATATATACAAAACTAATGTAAACCTCTTTGTTTCAGTCATACAAATAGACACAACCTAAGCTAATATACAAATTCTGATATATATAAACTTATATATATATACCGTACTATTATACAATATATATACTATACCTACAAGTATGGGGTGGAGGCAGCACTCGGCGAACTGAAGATGGTGGCACAAGGGCGGGTTGCTGAGTTTTGGTGGCTTGCGGAAGGAGGAAGAAGGAGTAGGGCACGGTCAGGGGTGGTCTAGGTCGAGCGGAAGGTCTGGTGGAGGGCTGCATGTGTTTCGGTGGAGAAAGGGTGGAAAAATGATGGTGGCTGTTCGGTGGGTTATCAAGCGGAGATGGAAGTATGTGGGTGATGGGCTCGGTGAGGCTGTGCTTGGTCAGGGTCGATGTGGGGAAGGCAGAAGAGTGGTGATGGAGGTTGGGGCTGTGGCATCGGCGATTAGGCTCCCTGAGCTGGCTACCGTGGCCATGCTGTTCACGGTGGAGGAGGGAAACAGTGGGTAGGCGCGGTGTAAGAATTGGCTTCGGTGGTGAAGTTGGAGGTAAGGGGAGGAAGCCGAGGGGATTGGGTCTGCCGATGGGAAGGAGAGGCTTGGGGATTTTGGCTGTCGATCTCGGTGATAGAAGAAAGAGACGAAGGGGTGCAGGTGGATTGATAGATGAGGAAAGCAAAATTCTCTGGCCATACTTTTACACACCATTTATATGCTTAGAAACGAACAGAGAGAAAAAGGAATATGAACAGGAAAGACGCAGCAATTCTCGGAAATGAAGAAGGCAAGAGATTAAAGAGCTACTGTACGCGAATCCAGGGAGCAATAAAGGTAGGCTACTGTTTGGATTTTAACCGATGGAAATAAAATAAAATCGAACAGTCATATAATAAAGTAACCGTAAAGTTCAAGTCCCTTGATTTCGTGGAAATTATTAAAGCAATTAGTTTGTTTGGACGACAGGTTAGAGATTTGAAAATTAAGGGAAAGTGTAAAGTCAAAATGTGGTACCGGTACGACGCATCGTTTTATGGTTTCTGTCGCGTACCGGATCTCAACATATAGAAATAAATATACCATTGAGATCAGCACGACGAGAGGATCAAAACGGTATACAAATATTAGTGGTACGATCATCCGACCAAAAGTCGATAATCGGTACCGAAAATGCTGCTATTTCGTACGGAAGAAATCCAAACGGAGCTAGAAACGTCCGAATTTCGCAAAACGAATTTCGCAGTCTGACTCAGAATGCTCTGAATAAATTTTCTCCTGTTGACATATTTTGGTTTCGGAAAACTTTTAAATTCACTGTTATTAACCGGTTTGATTTGAAATAAAATTTCACAGGAAAATAAACTTCAATATTATCAGATGAAAATTTACCAGTTGCTATATTAAAATAGACGTATCCCAAATAGTAAATTTTTATTTTCAAATTTTGTTGTTTAAAATTTCACAAATTTCCAGTTAAATATACTTTTAAAACCATTAAATTTTGCGGGTCGTTACAGTAATAATAATGATATGATACTTAACATTGGAATAAGAAATATGATTTCTATTCTGAAATGTAATTTTGTACAGAAAATCATTTTGTATGAGATTTATTTCTTTGAGTTCAAGATATTTGATTAAAGAGCTCTCCACTGTAAACTAGCTACAGTATATGAAATAAATAATCTATATCAAGCGAACAATGGACCTTCAAATTCAGTACGATATTATAGGAATGGCAGAAGTAGTGGGAGCATGCTAGATAAAACTTATTGATTGCATCAAGTTACGAAAATTGTTTTTGCAAAACATAGCGAACACTATTTCTGAAATGATGATTATTTTTCGGTGTCAACTAAAAAATAGACATAGTTATATTTTACAGGAAAATAGGCACAAGGATAAATTTTGGAAAAATTTTAGGATGAAGGACAGCAAGTGTCTTGGTTGAAGGATAATGCTAGTTTTTTATAGTGTAAAACTAAATATAATGCCTAAAAATAAAACTAGCAGTTGTCCTTCAGCCTAATTTTCAAAGATTGTCCTTCAGCCTAAATTATAACTAACATTTGTCCTTTAGCCTAAAAATAGAACTTGATGTCCTTAAGGTTGTTATTTTTTTCAAAATTTTTCATTTTCCCTAATTGCTTCTATATTTTAAATGAATATTCATTATGAAATAATACTATAATGTGGTATTTGTTTTCATAACAAAATGATGCATTGGAAAATAATGAAGTATTTAAAATAATTTAAAATTATTTTGGAATTATAGACTAATTCATAGTTCTGAGAAATAATTTATATTATATGATTATGAATCATATGATACTGGATAATTATACCTCAAACAATCAAGAACTATGCACCCATTTAGTGTGAGTATTATAAGAGTTGATGAACTATTCAGATTGATACATATTAATTTATACAATCATAAGTCTGCTAATATCAAATCGGTTCTACATACTTGGTTATATTCATTGATATTTATCACTGACATGGACATGTATATTTGATACATATATGGTATGTCTATGATAATATCATAAAGTATAAAACGAAAGTAAATAAAATAACATGAAATATATTAAAATGATTCGATTTGATCGAATATGTGAGTATATTGGAAAGAGATTCGAATGTAGCTAAAAATGAACAAGGATTCAATCTCAAAAGTCACTACTCCATGTAATATATAATGATTCATTAATAAGGAGTAATCGAACTTTGTTGGACAAAGCATAATTAATGATGGGTGAAGTTGAGTTAATTTCTTTCTATAAGGTCTGGTACTTAAGAGTAGTGCAGAAGGTTAAGATTGTTTCATCTAAATAATAGTTTGCAAAATCATATATAAATAATAGTTTACAAAATCATATATAAACAATAGTTTACAAAATCATATAAGATAAGGGTTTATAAGAAACCCCAACATATCCTAGACCAAGGAGTTGGCAGGTTGTGCGAATTGAAAGTCCGCCCATAATAATTGTTTATGAGGGATTTTGTATGAATCTTCCCAAAAGGATTTTGGGAAAAACTATCATTATATGACATATTTATGTTCTGAATGTAAGCTTTGTAAACTAGAAACAAATCACTTTTATAAATAAGGAAATTCATAAAAGTTTATGAATACCTATTCCGTTGCACTAAGGAATAATTGTTGTTTCAAGAAATACCAACTTCACAGTGAAGGAATTTCTTTAAGAAATTATTGGTAATAAAAAGGAATTGGATACAATCCAAAGATAAAACTGATTACATAAGATGAGATGAAATTAAATAACCCAAATGAGCACATCGCATTAGAGTGTCCAACAAGTATTCTCGCATATTGAAGAGAAACTATGAGTTTCTTATTAATGTCGAAAATATATAATCCTTCGTTGTTTACATCAAGAGTATTGACTCCATGATATGGAATGATGCGTAGATCCAAAAGGATTCCAAGTACGTTATCAAAATACGATTTTGGTAATCGTATCTGAAAGAATGTAATCCATCGGCCGTGATTATGCGTTTAAGAAAGACAAACGCAGTTGGAATGTATTGAGCCACATTGATGAGAATAATACCATAAATTTCAATTGTTGAAATTAACGCAATTGATTCACCAATCGATGTGCTCAAGTAGGTTTGGATTTTACTCATAAAATTATCGCATAGTATAACTTTATGTTATGGTACATATGTGTTGAGATAGAAAATTCTAAATAACGATTTAGAGTAAACTGTTTACATATAATAACCAGAGTGTCTCGAATTCAGTGGTAGTGATACCGAGTTTATGAGTTTGAATATGATCCAAGAAATGATATAAATTGTCATTTTATAAGCATCAAAATTGAATAAATGTTTTGATAGAAATACAAATAGTTTGTTGTCAATCAAAGTAAAGAGGAAGCATGTGCTCATACGATAGAAAGTTAAAAGGTACATAGATATTTCTAAATCATAAGTAAACAACACACTACTGATTGTTAACGATGTACTTGTGTTAAAATCAGTTTTAGTTGTTTTAATACTCTATGTTGGATTTGTAAATGATTTCTTTTATAGAGTATAAAAGATATTGGAAATGTCCCAAACAATATGCAAGAACACCTTATTAAAATGTTTAATACGAAACATGTAAGATGGATTCCTTATGTTTTGGCAATAGGAATCATCATACATGTTATGTTGTTTATGATATCGTGATTTGTTTATCTATTTGATGCATGAAGCAAATATTAAATCCATATTGATATCACTAAATGGTTGTTTGAACTGTTCTCACGTATTTATGAAATACTAGAGAATTATTTATAATAATAACAAACTCCTTATGAAGGAGTGCTCAGAAACTTCATAAGTAATATTGAGTATAATACGCCAATAATAAATTCAAGTTAAGAATTTTTAAGTTGGAAATGTTCCAAATGAAAGACTTAGCCGATTCAATGAAAAAGGATAAGTACATTGCCTTGAATAGCATTGCAAGTGGGAGATTGATAGAGTTGGGGGTATGCCTTACGGGCAATTATGTAATTTGTTATATATATCTAACTTGATAACCAATCTTGTTCGAACTAAAAAGTGTTTTCTTTCTATTATGTACTTGATATAATGTGCTATATCAAATAATTAATTTAATTAAAAGTATATTTAATAGAAATTCCATAAATGGTATGTTTTGTGATAGTGGTTACAAAGTGTTGTAACCGTGAGTAATTTATCACAATGAAAATAAATATATCATTATAAATATTCCTAGTCAAGATGTAACATGACTGGATATCGATACATCCGTTAAGACTAGAGTACATAACGTTCTTCAAATGTTGGGCAGTTTATTACTGATGTGCACGTAAATGTGCGTATATTTATATCCATATTTTATCTCTTTTTATTTAAATAAACATCATATTTGGGCATTTTTACATGTTAAAACCAAAATTCAATTATTTTCAAACCATCATATTTTCAACTTCATTCAGGGGCAAAATGGTCATTTGTGTGCATGTGTTAATTTAAGAATTTTTACTTGGACAATTTTTATGATTTTTATAGGATATTTTGATGCATTTGGAAGTGGGATTCATGATGATATATGCATGCACAAGGAAATACAAAAGAATGAAGAGGAAATAATTCAAGTTCAATATCATGGAGGACCCCACCCACTTACCTAACTTCCAATTAGAAGCTAAGCACATGCTAAAAGGACTTAAAGCTTCATGTACATATTAAGTGGGGGATTATTGAATGTTAATGATTACTTGGAGGCTACACTACCTCAAGGGTATTTTGGGAAGCTCCCTAAAAAGAGAATTAGGGTTTTATGTATGTATAAATAGCCCTCTTATGTACATGAACATATCTTCTACTCTTTTATTTTACTTAGGAAGTTAAGAGAACAAATTGTAAGCTCAATGTTCTATGAAATAACAATGGCTTCCAAGCCTCTTTCTTCTCTCTTTTCTACATGCTTTTCTTTATTTTATTGTTAATGTTTATTTCTATGCTCTCTTTCCTTTAATGTTCATAGCTTAGATTTACATTTATGCAAGTAGTGTAGCTTTAATTTTTATGCAATTAGTTACTAGTTAATCTCTCTTTCTTCCTTTGCTTAGTTTTCATTTCTTTGCTCTTTCATGTTGAAATTTACAAGTGTTGCTTCAATGCCATAAATGAGTAGCTAAACCCTTCAATTTAAGGGTAATGAAGCTCTCAAATATTATGTAATTTCAACATTTATATGATTTATGATCTCTTTGTCTATGCTTCATGAAAGTAAATTTTGATGCAAGTTTATACAAGTGGGTTTGATAACTTATGTTGCTTTTGCAAATGAGTTATTCTTATTCAACATAAACACAAGTTACATCATCATTTGCTAATCCAATTTTGATTTTGAAATGAAAGTAAAAATGAAATTTGATGATCTATATTACTAGTTACAATAGTAAATAGATCATACTTAAAATAACTTTTGCTTTGGCTTCATTTTCATGAGAATTATAAGTGGTATAATTGTTGTATTATAGTTTGATGGTTTGAGTTATGTTAATTAATAACATAAACAAACCATACTTATGATAAATGCAACACTTATTTCACTTAATATCAAAGTTAGAGATCATAAATTCTATGTTTGTTGATTTACAAAAATATTAGAGTGGATTTGCCTCTAAATTGTTCTCTAGTTTAATAGTTTTTTAAATCACATTTTAATTTTAGCTTTAGCTTCTTTTTTGTAGTTAACAACTTCATCTCTCTTTGGTCTAATTTGATTGAATAGAAAATCTTAAAATCTCATCAATTCCCTGCGGATCGACCCGTATTCGCCACGTACTACAAAGTGTACGCCGTGCGCTTGCGGTTAATTTTATTTCTAAATTCGTTCGACGGTTTTCTAAACTGATAGAATTTCTGTTGACGAATAAGTTTTTGGCGCCGTTGCCGGGAAATTTGTTTTGATTTTAAACTTCTATTCTTTGGATTATTTTCTTTTTGTGTGGTTTTATTTTGTGTGTTTATGTTTTGGTGTGATTTGATTTGTGTGCATGTTTATCTTGTCTGTCTTTGCATTTGAATTTGCATATTAATTTTTTTTTTGCACAATTTCATAAAAAAAAAAGTTTTATTTCATATACATTTTCAAACATCTTTACAACTTCCATTGCTGTTACACTTTCTGTTACACTATTATGTACAAGTTCATTTCTGTTTGTTCCACTGTTACACTCTCTATTACAACACATCTCTGCTTTTACCACATTTCTGCCATCCCATATCACTTCACAGTTTCAAACCATACAAAAAAAAACACCCTCTGACCACTACAAGCACACATTCATCTTAAACTTCTACAGCCTCAGTCTTCAACACATTACTCTTCCCCTGACCATACAACCATTTCCCCTCATCAATCACAAGCTCTGCCTACATTCTCATCTCATAACCCATACCACATCCCTCTTACTTTTCTGAACAATTGCCTATAGTTCAAAACTGCAAATTCCCAAGCTTCTGTCAACCTCCCTGATACAACTGTGCACATCAACTCAATTCCTCTTCCACTTCAATTCACTTCAGTACAAACTCTCACATTTCATACAACTTAATCATTTCCTTGTGCATATACCACTCATAGCCACCTAACCACCATCATTCATTTACAATCACCATCTATTGCTGCTTCTTCAATCACCTAACCTCTTCACCACTTCTCACTCCATTTCAAAAATCTCTGCCTGCTTTTCAACAGTTGCACAGTGAACACAGTGAACATTGCCTGTGCATTTCATCTTCCTGCATCTGCATGCATTTCACATTTCATTTCCTGCCCTCAAAACTCACTATCTAGCAATTACCACACATCACTGTCGACTAACTTCTCCATCAGCAGCCATCAATCATCACTTCGCCCATCCACTTCCCTGAACATCACCTTCAACTCTTCATCATCCATATTTCAAACTCCCACTGAGACCAAACTAATTACATCTTCCCACTACTTCTTCCACATACATTGCCCTACCTGACCACTTGCTTCCATCATCAAATTTCTGTCTCCAATTCACATATCAAACTCCTTGCACATCAACAACTTTCAAAGTTCACTGACATATCAAACTCATATATTCCTTTCCCTCTGCAGATCAACTCACAGTAACTATTTTTCCAGTTCCACAACCCCCCACAAACTCCAAACATCAACAATCTGTTCAACTCCAGCAACCATACTAATTCACCTTCTCATCAGTGCCCTCACTCCCCAAACTCGCAAACCACTGTCATCACGCCTCAATTCGAACACCCGATCTTCACGCAACTCCAACTTCTACATCACCAGAAACACTCCAACTCGAACTCACTCGACCAAGACGCCGCGCCTGAAGCAAACAACCTCGTCCACAAACAACCACAACCAACCCCGCAATTGCTGGCGCCGTTCACCCTTTCTCTCATTTTGATTTTGATTTGGGAATTGAGTTTCTGGATCTAACAAGAATTGAATATGGTTGCGAAAATTTTGGATAGCTAAATTGTGAATTCGCGAGTTGTTCTGTAATCTGGTACATTTGATTTTACTTAGCGTAGTGGTTTTAAGTGGGCCGGGTTGTTACTTGTTTTAGATTTTTCTTTTCTTTTTTTTACTTTACTTGCCCATCTTCCTTTTTGTCTATTTTCCCCTTTTAAAAAAAGAAGAATTTTGTCATCTTTTCAAGTTTCTTTTCTTCTAGTAATTTTTTTTAAGTAAAATGCTACTTTTGAGTTTCCTTTCCAAAAAAAAAATTTAAAAAAAAAATTTAAATAAAAATCCGTAAAAAAAAAGATTCAAGTTTGTTTAATTTTCATTTTCAATTTGTTTTCACTTGTTTTAGTTTTTATTTATTTTTATTTTCAATTGTTTTGTTTTTTCGCTTATTTTGTTTTTCATCTTTGAAAAACATACTAAATAATAATAATAAAAATTGTTGAATATATCTTGTGTTTCATCTCAGGTTGCCAAAGCAGAAATTCCAAAAGGAAGAAGTGCTTGCCCAAATAAACTGCTTTGCCTTGCTTAAAAAATTGCCGCTTAAAAAAAAATTTGCTAATAATCTGCACGCTCTGGTATTGTGCTTTCATCTCTAGTGCATTGTTGGTTGCTTGCATTTGCAATTATATACAAAAAAAAAATCAAAATCCAAAAACAAAAACAAACTTCATTTTAGTTGCATTGTAAATTCACGTTTAATTTTTGTTTTGCATCCATCTCATCTTATTTTCTTTTCTAAGGGCAATACCCCAATTCACATAAGGTGAGGGATTTCATCACCCTTTCCTTGGCCCACAAACGCATTTCATCGTAGAATTTGACTAATAATAAAGGTTAGACATTCGACTTAAGGGTGTCGCGAGCTCATCTAGGGCCTAATTGTATCTTCACAATTGTTTTATTTGAACGATTTTATTTCTTGGTGTCTAGGCTACGGCAGAGTAATAACCAGTTATAAAAATTACGGTGATACGTAAATATTATACTGGTTGTTTCTTTGAAGGTATTTAAACCTTCGGTTGCATTGCTACGGTGATTCGTGGTGCACCGATAACTCCTGTCCGTTACCTGGCTGAGAAATATTTTTGTTGATTTAAGACAAAGTGTGATTATACAATTTTGGGTTAGGAGCTAGTAAGGTCAGAAAATTGTAATTAAGTCCTTTGCATTCATTTAGTTGCATTAGTTCATGCATATTTAAAAACAAAACAAAAAAATAAAAAATCCAAAAACCAAAAAAAAATCCTTTTAAATCCTTTCCTTTGAATTTTTTCAATCAAAACAAAAATTCAAAAAAAAAAAAATTTAAAAATTCAAAAAGAACAAAAAAAAATCAAACTTCCATTTTCTAAAAAAAATCCTTTTGGTAAATATTTGAAAAAAAACATATAAAAATTTGAAAAAACAAAAATCAAACTTCTCTTTTGAAATTGAATTTCACTTGATAAATAGTCTTCTTCCTTAAAAAAAAAACGTTTTCAAAACTTCTTTCATTCTCCAAACTCGTTCCTAATTTCTTTCTCTTTTCGACTTTCACTTGTGCATGAGTACGTGGAATCGTGACACAACAACAAATCGTTGGACTCGCGACCCTTCTACAAACCGTTTAACTCGAACAGACGATCCTCCCGAAATGGCAAACGAAAATGCCCCTCGAACTCTTATGGATAGAATCTTTCCCGATAGAGTTTCTATTCCATCTTGCATCACGTTACCCACCCCTACGGGTAACCATTTCGAAATTCACTCAAACCATATTGCCACTCTTTCGAAATTTGGCAATTTCGAACACGATGATCCATACATCTTCTTGACTAAATTCGAACAAGTTTGTGCAACCATTAAACTCCAACAACTTTCTGATGACGGAATCAAACTTCGATTAATCCCATTCGCTCTTACGGATTATGCTGAAAAATGGTTGTATAGCTTACCATCGAACTCGATTAAAACGTGGGAAGAATTCGTAAAAGCTTTCTTAAAAAAGTTCTACCCTTTGGAAAAAACGAGTAGAATTCGAAACGAAATTGTAAACTTTCATCAATTCAAGGGAGAGCCATTCAGAAAATATTTTGAAAGATTCAAAGAGCTTTTGATAAAATGTCCACACCATAATTTTGAAAAATGGACGATTTGCCAAATTTTATACGATGGACTCGAAAATAGCTCACGTACCATGCTCGAATCAATGTGCCAAGGCAACTTTCTTGCCCAACATCACGACGATGCTTGGCAATTTCTTGAAAATCTCGCCGAAAAATCATCCCAATGGGAACGATCGAACGAAAAATCAGTTTACTCACGATCGAGTGCACACTCGATAGGATCCTCTGTTGCTTTGGAAGCTAAGATCGACGCAATGATTAAAAAATTCGATAACGTTTTCTCATCGAATCAAATGAACCAAACTTCCCAACCGATGTGTTATAAATGCAACGATCCTAATCATATAGCCGATCAGTGTCCCAATTCTGTTGAACAAATCAATGCTTTCAATAAAGCCAAAAATGATCCGTTTTCTCCAACGTACAACCCTGGTTGGAGAAATCATCCGAATTTTGCGTGGAACCAAAACAATCCCAACACAAATACGATTCGTCCCAATTTTCAAGCATTTCCGAATAATGCTTCGAATCCCCCCTTTCAGCCCAACAATTTTCAACCAAACCTTGCGGGTCCGTCGCATAATCAGCCGCAACAAAATGCTGCTCATCCTCCCCAAGACGATAAACGCTTAACTTCACTTGAGAAAACTCTTGAAACGTTGGCTAAAGCAACCACTCAAAGCCTTCAATCAAACAGCAATTTGCAAAATTTATTGACTTCATATATGCAAAACACGAACCAATCAATTGCAAAACTCGAAATGCAAATGAGTCAATTAGCCACGTCTGTGAGCGAACGTGAACGAGGAACATTCCCAAGCCAACCCATTTCAAATCCCAGAAATCAAAACGCAAATTTAAATCAAACCCATGTTGTTTAAGATAGCAACGTCACCCAATTGAATGCTATCACAACTCTTCGTTCCGGGAAACAAATCGATAATCAAGTCGTTAATCCAAACGATTTACCGGAAACTTCTCTCGATACTTCTAAAACAACAAATGAACCTGAACAGAACGTGGAGCCAAATGTTGAATCGAATGCCAGTCAAAATTCTTCTTCTTCTACTCGAGTAGACCCACCTACCGAGTATCGTGTCCCATTTCCACATCGTCTCCGACCTAAGAAACAGTCGGACCAAATGGAAAAGATGTTGGAAATTTTTAAACAAGTCAAAGTTAACATTCCGCTTCTTGACATCGTTCAGCAAGTCCCAACATACGCGAAGTTCCTTAAGGACTTATGTACCCAAAAGCGACACACTCAAGTGCCCAAAAAAGTCTTCTTAGCCGCCAGTTTGAGTGAAGTCTTGTCCCAATCCATGCCCGTAAAATACAAAGATCCTGGCTACCCTACGATTTCATGTACAATTGGAGACAAGACGATTAACAAATGTCTGATAGACTTAGGCGCGAGTGTCAATTTGATTCCATACTCTGTGTACGAACAATTAGGCTTAGGTGAGCTCAAACCCACAAAAGTCACGCTTAAATTTGCCGATCGCTCGATTAAGAAGCCCGTGGGAGAAATCGAGGACGTGCTCATTCGAGTAGGGCAATTCATATTCCCCGTTGATTTTATCGTTCTTGAAACACAACCCGTGATGAATCCCTCGAATCAAATTCCATTGATTTTAGGCCGACCATTCTTAGCCACCTCAAATGCCTTAACCAATTGTCGTAACGGTTCGATGAAAATTTCTTTTGGAAACATGACTTTGGATCTTAACATTTTCAATCTTGAAAGCCAATCGAACGAACCTCATGACCAAACGTTGGAAGTTAGTGTCATCAACGAAACCTCGAAAATGAAACAATTGACCTTAGCGACGAACGCGAAACTGAATATGAAAAATTATTTCACGAAATTGCCAGCGAAATTGAATACACTCTTCCCTTTGAATCGCTTCCAGTAGAGACCGAATCTCAACCCCATTCTTTGATCGAAAAACTCCCGAAGTTGGACCTCAAACCACTTCCCGATCACCTTAAGTACGCATACTTAGGTGATAACGAAACGTTACTCGTCATCATTTCTACGACTCTCTCCCTTGACCAAGAAACCTCCTTACTTTCTATTCTTTCTAAAAATAAGGAAGCGATTGGATGGTCGATCTCCGATATAAAGGGGATTAGCCCTGCTATTGTTCAACATCGCATCCATTTAATCGACGATGCAAAGCCTGTTCGTGACGCGCAACGAAGACTTAACCCAAAAATGAAAGATGCGGTACGTGATGAAATTCTTAAACTTCTCGACAATGGAATCATTTACCCAATCTCCGATAGTTCATGGGTTAGCCCAATTCACGTTGTACCAAAAAAGTCTGGGCTAACCGTTGTCAAGAATGATTCAAACGAACTTATTCCAACTCGTACTCAAACGGGTTGGCGTGTTTGCATTGACTATCGAAAACTAAATGCCGCGACACGAAAAGATCACTTCCCTCTTCCTTTCATTGACCAAATGCTCGAACGTTTAGCCGGCCATGAATTCTACTGCTTCCTTGACGGTTATTCCGGCTATAACCAAATTCCTATCGCTCCCGAAGATCAAGAGAAAACGACTTTCACGTGTCCATTTGGTACCTTTGCTTATCGACGTATGCCATTCAGACTTTGTAACGCTCCTGCGACTTTCCAACGATGCATGGTTGGAATCTTTTCTGACATGATTGAACGCTTTCTAGAAGTTTTTATGGACGATTTCTCAATCTTTGGCCATTCTTTTTCCCAATGTTTACATCATCTCGAGTTGGTTCTATATCGATGTAAAGAAAAACATTTGACTTTGAATTGGGAAAAATGCCACTTTATGGTCAAACAAGGCATAGTCCTTGGACATATCATCTCAAATAAAGGCATTGAGGTAGATAAAGCGAAAATCGATGTTATTGCAAATCTACCCATTCCCAAAACTGTTAAGGACATTCGATCATTTCTTGGACACGCTGGCTTTTACCGACGATTTGTGAAAGACTTTAGCAAAATTGCTCGCCCTTTGACGACTCTTCTTGGAAAAGACGTTCCTTTCGATTTTAACTCTGATTGTATCTCTTCTTTTGAACGTCTTAAGAACGAACTCATTTCTGCTCCAATCATTTGTGCGCCCAATTGGGATCTTCCTTTCGAGATAATGTGTGATGCTTCAAACTTTGCTGTTGGTGCTGTCTTAGGACAACGAATCAATAAGATCCTTCACGTGATTTACTACGCGAGTATGACTTTGAACGACGCTCAACTCAACTACACAACAACTGAAAAAGAGCTTCTAGCTGTCGTTTTTGCTCTCGAAAAATTCCGACAATACTTGATAGGGTCACACATTACTGTGTACACGGACCACTCCACACTTCGATATATCTTCTCTAAAAAGGATGCCAAATCCCGCTTGATTCGTTGGATCCTTTTAATTCAAGAATTTGACCTTACAATCAAAGATAAAAAAGGATCTGATAATGTCATAGCTGATCACTTGTCTCGTCTTCCAAACGCACCATCTTCTTTGCCGATCAATGAAAACTTCCCCGATGAACAACTTCTTTCAATTTCTATCGACCCATGGTACACTGATATAGTGAACTACTTAGTCACTAAAGAAACTCCCTCATCATGGTCCAAACAGGACAAATACAAATTCATGTCCCAAGTGAAATATTTCTATTGGGACGATCCATACTTGTTTAAATATTGTCCCGACCAAATCATCCGACGTTGCATTCCGGATAATGAGATAAGGAGTGTTCTTTCGTTTTGCCACGATCAAGCGTGCGGTGGACATTTTGGTCCTCGAAAAACTGCGGAAAAGGTGCTTCAGTGTGGTTTCTATTGGCCTTCTCTTTTCAAAGACTCATTCATATTTTGTAAAACTTGCGATCGATGTCAAATGCTTGGACGAATTTCTAGACGAGATATGATGCCTTTAAACCCCATTCTTACCATCGAAATCTTCGATGTTTGGGGTATCGACTTTATGGGACCTTTTCCCAATTCTTTTGGAAACTTATATATCCTTCTCGCTGTTGACTACATCTCAAAATGGGTCGAAGCTGTTCCTTGCAAAACCAACGACCATAAGATTGTTGTGAAATTTCTCAAAGAAAACATCTTTTCGAGGTTCGGCACACCTCGAACAATAATCAGTGATAACGGGACCCATTTTTGCAACCGTTCTTTTGAAATTTTAATGAAAAAATACTCGATAACCCACAAGTTATCCACTCCATATCATCCTCAAACTTGTGGCCAAGTTGAAGTTTCAAATCGACAAATAAAACAAATCTTGGAGAAAACTGTCAACAAAAATCGAAAAGATTGGTCTCAGAAATTGACCGACGCGCTTTGGGCTTACCGTACTGCTTTTAAAACTAACCTTGGGATGTCCCCATTTCGTTTAGTTTACGGTAAAGCTTGCCATTTACCCGTTGAAATCGAACACAAAGCGTTGTGGGCAATAAAAAACTTAAACTTTGACCTTGAAAAAGCTGGCGAAAACCGAAAATTGCAACTCAACGAACTAGAAGAACTTAGGAATGACGCGTATGAAAACGAGAAAATTTACAAAGAAAGAACAAAAGTTTTTCATGACAAGTCAATCCTTAGAAAAATGTTTTCGCCTAACCAGAAAGTTCTTTTATATGACTCGAGACTTCATTTATTTTCGAGGAAACTTAAATCAAGATGGACCGGACCATTTGTGGTACGAACTGTTTTTCCACATGGTGCCGTAGAAATAGAAAACCCCAGGGATGGATCAATTTTCAAAGTCAACGGTCATCGTTTGAAACCTTTCTTTGAATTGCCAAATAACCAAGAGGAGGAGCTCATGATCCTTCATGAGCCAAGCTACGTCTAGTAAGAATGTTAACCCTCTTTTGTAAATATGTACATATTTTTCCCGTTACACTCATTATATCACGCATTGACTATGGGGACACAGTCAAAATTAAGTGTGGGGGGAAGTCTCATTTTTATTTATTTTTTTCATGGTTTTTCATGGCATTTTTGAATTTTCATCTTTCTTACTTCAAAAAAAAAAAAATCTCAAAACTCCTATATCTCAAAAACATTTTCTTTTTACCATTTTGATTTATTTTTGAAGAAACACTATGGGTTAAGTATAAGTTTTGGTTAATATATTGAAACTTTTGAAAATTTGTTTGTCTTAACAAAAATAAAAATGAAGTTTGATTACAAATAACAATGGTTTAACTGGTATATAAGAAGGTTCATCTATGTTAATTATGAAGTATGTTCTAATTGAAAATCTTTGTTTAAAAAGTGGTAAATTTAAAGTAAAGGATATAACATTTTTGTCTTCTAAGTTAAATGGTGCTAAGATAATTTTGCAAAACTCTCTCTCTCTCTCTTAAAAATATAAATAATAATAATAATAATAACATCCAAAGTATTCACTCTCATTTAAAAGTCCTCACGGTTATGCATGGGTGAATTACTTGGAATCTTTAATTATGTGCTTTCATACTCATTTAAAAGTCCTCACGGTTATGCATGTATGGAACACATGTAAAAAAGAAAAAGAAAAAAAAAACAAAGAACAGACTTAATAAAAAACCACCTACGGTCGATAGGTGTATGCATGAAAGTGTGTGCACTCGCCATGCTCTGTACTCCCCTCACATAAGCCCGAAAGGCAGTGCATGGGTGGTATATCTGGCCTCAGTTTACCTGAGCTAGGTGTGTAATTATTTTCTTACAAATAATAAGAGAGCAAGCAATTGAAATCCTAGCACTATTTTTACTTATTTGATTTGATTTGTTATTGAAAAGAAATAAAAATACCACTTTAATAAACTTTGATAATCAACTAAGGATTTATTTCATAGTTACACTTTGTTATTAACCGAAACATCGAGTTAAACTATTGTCTATTTGCTATGATAACTTGATTTTTGTTGGAAGTTTTGATGAGGAATGACTTAAATTTTCAAGATAATGACCAAGACTTATATTTAACTTCTTTGTGTCGATTTAAGAGTAAATCCATCATTTGTAAATATTTTCAAGAACTTGCATTCATCCCATTGTAAATAAATCTTGCATTTTGTAAATATTTTCACTTTGCATCTGGATTTTGTGGGTAGTATCCGCTGAAAACCCTCACGAGACAACACTCATCCTACTGGGGACACCCAGAGGTTTAACGGCTTATTGCATATGCTCAATGCAATCGTGCTCCCTACGAAAACGGATTTATCTAATTTTTCCTTTATTCGAGGACGAATAAAAAGATAAGTGTGGGGGTATTTGATGTGCATGTAAATGTGCGTATATTTACATCCATATTTTATCTCTTTTTATTTAAATAAACATCATATTTGGGCATTTTTACATGTTAAAACCAAAATTCAATTATTTTCAAACCATCATATTTTCATCTTCATTCAGGGGCAAAATGGTCATTTGTGTGCATGTGTTAATTTAAGAATTTTTATTTGGACAATTTTTATGATTTTTATAGGATATTTTGATGCATTTGGAAGTGGGATTCATGATGATATATGCATGCACAAGGAAATACAAAGGAATGAAGAGGAAATAATTCAAGTTCAATATCATGGAGGACCCCACCCACTTACCTAACTTCCAATTAGAAGCTAAGCACATGCTAAAAGGACTTAAAGCTTCATGTACATATTAAGTGGGGGATTATTGAATGTTAATGATTACTTGGAGGCTACACTACCTCAAGGGTATTTTGGGAAGCTCCCTAAAAAGAGAATTAGGGTTTTATGCATGTATAAATAGCCCTCTTATGTACATGAACATATCTTCTACTCTTTTATTTTACTTAGGAAGTTAAGAGAACAAATTGTAAGCTCAATGTTCTATGAAATAAAAATGGCTTCCAAGCCTCTTTCTTCTCTCTTTTCTACATGCTTTTCTTTATTTTATTGTTAATGTTTATTTCTATGCTCTCTTTCCTTTAATGTTCATAGCTTAGATTTACATTTATGCAAGTAGTGTAGCTTTAATTTTTATGCAATTAGTTACTAGTTAATCTCTCTTTCTTCCTTTGCTTAGTTTTCATTTCTTTGCTCTTTCATGTTGAAATTTACAAGTGTTGCTTCAATGCCACAAATGAATAGCTAAACCCTTCAATTTAGGGGTAATGAAGCTCTCAAATATTATGTAATTTCAACATTTATATGATTTATGATCTCTTTGTCTATGCTTCATGAAAGTAAATTTTGATGCAAGTTTATACAAGTGGGTTTGATAACTTATGTTGCTTTTGCAAATGAGTTATTCTTATTCAACATAAACACAAGTTACATCATCATTTGCTAATCCAATTTTGATTTTGAAATGAAAGTAAAAATGAAATTTGATGATCTATATTACTAGTTACAATAGTAAATAGATCATACTTAAAATAACTTTTGCTTTGGCTTCATTTTCATGAGAATTATAAGTGGTATAATTGTTGTATTATAGTTTGATGGTTTGAGTTATGTTAATTAATAACATAAACAAACCATACTTATGATAAATGCAACACTTATTTCACTTAATATCAAAGTTAGAGATCATAAATTCTATGTTTGTTGATTTACAAAAATATTAGAGTGGATTTGCCTCTAAATTGTTCTCTAGTTTAATAGTTTTTTAAATCACATTTTAATTTTAGCTTTAGCTTCTTTTTTGTAGTTAACAACTTCATCTCTCTTTGGTCTAATTTGATTGAATAGAAAATCTTAAAATCTCATCAATTCCCTGCGGATCGACCCGTATTCGCCACGTACTACAAAATGTACGCCGTGCGCTTGCGGTTAATTTTATTTCTAAATTCGTTCGACGGTTTTCTAAACCGATAGAATTTCTGTTGACGAACAATTACTCATAACTGCTAGAGGCACCAAGGTATTACGTATTGATAGTTATTTGATAACTATGGAATGACCCACTCGATAGTTGTAACGACCCACCTTTTTGGACAGTTTAAATTGACAATAAACCACATGTCAAACTCAAACCATTCAAAAGGAAGGATTGTTATGGGGTAAATAAGAAAAGAAGAGAAAGAAATAAAACAAACACAGAATCTCACAGCGGAATGACAAAATATAATAATCAAATAACAGTTCATGAAGCTGTTTTACAAATAACATTTGATTACACTTTTACAATACATATCAGAGTTACATACAGCAGGAATAAATGAATAATGCAGCGGAACAACATGATGCAATAGTATAAATATAATAAATAGCATACAAATCTCCGTCTTCGTCGTCCAAAGATAAATAGTCTTCAATACAGTGAAAAGCTCAGACCGACCTGAGCGAAATGAAAAGACAAAACACTCGAGTCAGAACTAAAAGATCTTATGTAAGTTAAATCAACAATAAATAAATATGAGTGTAACGGCATCAGAGATGTTTACGGGGTATGACATCTCCTATTCAGTGTCTAACGTGCTTGCAATAACTTAAGAGATGTTCGGGATTCCATCTCCTAAGGATATGTTAAACTATCTACATACATAGTACAATACGCTATTATAATATGTCTACAGTAAAGTAAAGTATTAAAATAGCATTGTGACTACCCACATTTCGGAAGGTTTAAATCGACAATAATCCACACATGTCCAACTTAAAAAATCTGGAACATAGATAATCAATGGGGTTAATTAAGAAAAATAAGAAAAGAAGAAGAATACAAACACAGAATCTCGCAGCGAAACGATAAAATATAATAATCAAATAAACAGTTCATGAAGCTATTTACTATACATTTGATAATAATTTATACAACATTTATCAGAGTTATATATACATCAGAGATAAATAAATAATGTAGTAGACAACATGATGCAGGAATAATAATAGTAATAATATACCAAATCTTTGTTTTCGTCCTCCGGAAAATGATCTTCGATGCGCTGAAAAACTCAGGGCTGACCCGAGCGTAATGAAAAACAAAACACTTGAGTCAGGACTAAAATATTCTTATATGAGTCAAAACGATATCGCATATAACATAAGTGCCATGGTGTTAGAGATGTTTACAGAGTTTTACATTTCCTATCTAGTGTATAACGTGCGTGCAATAACTCAAGAGATGTTACGGGATTTTCCAACTCTTAAGGATCCACCAAAATATTTATATGTAGTAGAATACGCTACATATATAATGTCTAATCAGTAAAATAAAGATTTTTCTTAGCGTTAAGGCTTTACATTGATCCCCCTTAACACGTTTTTAAGCATTGGCGTACAGCTTGCATTTGACACAACCAGTAGCACGTCGGTAGTCAGTGATGCGCCGTGATACGACAACACTAAACCAAAATCGTAGGGGTCTCGTATAAAGATAAAAGTATGACAATGCATGTGAGGCAATGCCAAAGGCAGGATACTACCAGTTCGGGTCGCAGGGCTGGTGGTAACACATCATAGCCATGACCGCCCACCGCATCCATCCATCCCATATCGAGTCAAAGGAAGTGTAACAACCCGCATATTTTACGATTTTATATTTAAATAATTTTTTAAATATAACGTCGTTAGTCGGATTAAAGTCCGAAAATCTACTTTTTGCAAACGGTCGAATTAGGACTCGGGACCACTTCCATTAAGTCCAAAATGGCGTTTGCGACTTTTTTGAGTATAAGCTTCGATATGTTTGGAGTGAGTTGAATTTTGCTATTTTCTGTTGGGCTTTTGGGTTTGGGTTTCACCAACTCATCATATACTCTAACTCTTTAACTCTTCATCCATTCACTCTCCAAACACTTTTGTTCAGCTGAAAATGGGGGAAGAGAAAAAGAATTAGAAATTCCAAACCCTAGAGTCAATTGCGAACTACAAATTCTTGCTCCAAATTTAAAGAAGCTTGGGTAAGTTCCATCTTCATCTTCTCCATCTCTTCTCCTCTTCAATTTCAGAAAATTTCTAAGCCCTAATTTAGGAAATACTTGTTTTGATCTTAGATTGAAGCTTGTAGAGTTGAAGTGAAGAGTGATCGATCTTTTCCTTGTGTTTGAGCCTATTGTCTTTGTTTTTGAGTTAAAAAGGTGAGTTTTGAACTCACATCTACTTCTCCTGACATCATTGATGTTAGGTATGAATTCCTAACACTTATTCATGTTCATTTGCTTTTGGTTTGGATTGATTTGGTGAACATTTCAATTTTTGATGTTTTGAAGTCAAAAACTCTTAAAATCATAGCTTTGATGTTTGATCATGTTTTAGGAGGTGTATTGAGGAGCCAATAGGGCTGGGTTGTCGGTTGGCATAAACCCCTAGCGCCCATTGCTCGTCCGATCGAAAATTGGAAGAATTGCTCTTCATTTGATAGGCTGAAAAACAGCCCCAGTGCCAGTCAGTCGACTGACCCCCTGTAGTCAGTCGACTGGCTGTAGCAAATTGGTGTTCCTGGGGTTGTTTGCAGAAACAAGGAGCCACTGTTTCCTGCAGTCAGTCGACTGGCCCTCTGCAGTCAATCGACTGACCGTAGGAAATGGAATTTTCGAGTTTCTGGATCAGTCGACTGGCCTACTTGTTTTTGCCTATTTTTGCCTATTTGCTTGGTTTCCAATTTCAATCGATTCGTGTCGATTCCAATTAGTTGTTATGGCATATTTGACTTTGATAATTCCTTTTTGACTTCGTGCATGGGTTCTTATCAAATGATCTTTTCAAATTATATTAAAAGCTCGTTCTCCAATTTAGAATTTCTATTGAAAACACACACACAATTTTGCACTCCGAGCGAAGAGGGAGGAGAATTAAATGATTAGATAAAACGCGTGCTATAAACACGTGCGTTCATCTTTTCAGTTAATTCCTAATCTATTCGTTTGACCGTTTTGACCTTCGGGTATGGTTTACCGATGAGATGAGGTGAACTTTGTACTGCTTTGAGTATGAATTTGGCTAACGGTTAGTAAACCGTTTAGTGCGAACGTGGGGTATGGGACTCACGTTAACATTTTCCGGGTTCCTTTCTGAGAGTTGTGAGACATTCCGCTGGACAGTGGTGTCCAGTACCGCCACTACGGTTTGTTGCCTTCGGGCATTGCCTTCGGGCATATGGATCCTTGTACTGAGCTCGAGCATCTTTTGTTTCTTTGAAAATTATATTTCCCTAGTGTATCGCCTTTCGAGGTAGGTTCTTTGAACCACACGATATATAGCGATTACCTTGTGGAAACTTGTGTTACCTTCGTTGGTAATTGTTATTTGCCTTTTGGCTTGTTTTGGGGCATGTATGTCCTTTGTTTATTTGAGTTGCCTATGATATGAGGCTTGTTTTGATTCATCTTATGTTAGATGATTTGATTATCTCTTTTGGAGATATTTGTGGTACTTTATGACTTTGTATGTTCATTATCATTTAGTATATCTAACTGATTTGTTAGCCAGACTGACCCATGTATTTTATACTCGGGTCAGACCGAGATGTTTCAGGTTAGGTACTTTGGACTTAGCCTCTTTTGCTTCCGCATGGACTATTCCGCTAGCTCCTTTTTGTTATAGCTTTTTGTGTAGTCCTTTTTGTCTATAACTCTGATATGTATTCTATTGACTCGTCTGTATATTGTGGTTTGCTTACCACTTGACATTCCTCATTTTGTAAACTCTGTAATGTATCTGTATATGTGAAAGTGTATGTGATGATCTACTGTTCTGTGATGTAAATTACATTGAGTTGTTATATTTTATTCTGATAGATCCTTCAGCCACCTATGGCTTTGTATTAAGTATTTATTGGAGATGTCGATCCATTTAAGTAAGAAGTGGCATTGTCGGCGTATTCAATAGATAATTAAGACAGGGTTATAGTTGGTCGCTCCTATCCAGCTCTATTCTCCGTATTAGCAGATGGTGTTACTTAGTAATACTCTTTGCTAATGTGGGTCTCAGAGTGGGGCGTTACAGGAAGGCTATCCCAAATCAAGGTGCACCAATCGAAACCAACAACAAGAGTAATAATATGGACCGAGTCCAAGAAAATTGAAGAATGGCTGCCCGCTAGGGGTAATTAGCCCACTTGGCCCTATCAAGCCGTCATGTTTTAGTCATTTCAAATTGGCACAAGTGCCGAGGTCTATCCATCATCGTTCTCTTTCTTCAAATCCAGTAAATGATGCCAAATTCAACCACTTCGTTCTGGAGTCTCCTCCGCGTACACAGTTGTTAAAGTGGTTCCAATATTGACAAAGAGTATGCCAATAAGAGGCCCCAGTCTCTTTAACAACCAAACGTCGTTTTACACACCGGTTGGTACTTTTACATTTTGAAAACAATTCGTACTTGATATCAAAATATCATATTCGCTTCAAAATCAAATTCATTTTGAAATCATCATATTTACTCAAAATATACTATTTCAATTCAAAATCATGTTCGTCTTAATATTTCGGTTTCACTTCCAAAATTATTTCGAATTTTAATTTAGGTTATAACTTCATTTTAACCCAATTCGTATTTAAATCAACGATTTAAATATCAACATTCCAGCCTTAACCAGTTTGAATTTTTAGAAAATAGTTTGAATAATTTTAAAATAGTTAAATTGTTAAAATCGTTAATATAAGATAGTTTGAGTATTGAAAATGGTTTATATAGTAAAATAGCTTGGAAGACCAAAATAATTTGAATAATTGATTTGTATTTAAATAATTTATTTGGAAATAGTTTCAAAGTCAAACTGATTCAATTCCAAATTCCCCAATTCAAATAAATTTCAATTTCCTTTTCGATTCAATCGATTCAATTCCGATTTCAACTCAAATCAATTTCAACTTCAATTTCAAATTAATTCAATTTCACTTCCAATTCCAATTAATTCCAATTCCAAATTAATTTCAATTCAAATTCCAAGTTAATTTCAATTCCAAATTTATTTCAATTTCGATTATCCGATTCAATGATTAAATTTAAACTCAAATTCTCAAATTTAAACCATTTCGATTTATATCAATTTCGAGTTTGATTTTTAAAATATCGATTCAAATCACTTGGATAAATTAGCCTTCAATATCCAATTTAAAATCCAAACCTTCAATAATTCAATTCCGAACTCAATTTTGAAATGTCATTTTATATCACTTTAACTTAGTAATCTTCAAAGTTCGAATAAAAGTCCAATCTTTTAAAACAAATCAATTTCTGAAATTCAAATCATATTTCGATTATAACTTCAAAATCTTAACTTCAACTATTTAAAACATTCCTGTTATCAAACTTAAATTTCAACACTTCGAGCTCAAGTTCGAAAATAGTTCGATTTCCATAAGTTCGATTTTCATTTTCTTAAAATCAAATCAATTAAATAATTTCAAAACAAAAATTTTAAAATCATTTAATTTAACCAATCCGGTGTCCGTATATAATTCTCTATCCTATGGCCAAGTGAATCAATTATTTCAATTTAATTCAGGGATGGATATATATCATTTCAATCCAAAATAAATGCCACAGGTATATATTACTTCAACCTATTTCTTAATTTACTCAAAATAATTCAATTTACAGTTTTATATACTGTAAATAATATACAGGATGATAACCGGATATATTAAAAATAAATAAACATCCAAATCATCCAAAATATCAATCAATAGCATCTGTCACAATCAATCGTCCAAACAGTCAATAAAAGTCATACAGTAACATAGTTATCAATATTGGGTATTTTACTGGCAATTAAATTCCAATTTCAAATTTAACTGTCAATTTTGAATTTTTCTTCAATCAATTCAAACGACAATTTAGATGACAGTTAAAAATATCAAACCACCATCAATAAATTTATATTACTTCATAATTTCAAATTTAACTAGCATAAAAAGAATCTAGTACTTGTGATCATTTTAAAACACTCACCTTTTATTTGAAACTAAAAATATTTCAGCTTCAAATAAATGCCACTTCGATTCCATACCAAAGCCTTTGTCAATACGATTCCAACGCCGCTTGTTTCGTCTCAATCGGACCTCGTATGTGAAAGATACACCTTTTATAAGATTTCAATTTATAATATAATCAATTTACAATTTTTTTATATTAAAATACCCATATATAATTAGACCGTTCATTTCCCTAGGACCAAATCTGGCCGCACACTCTATCTTCCACATCTTTGTTCGTCCATATGCGAGAAACCCACCAACCGCCGCTACTTATCATCAATCGCCGCACCCTACGTCTCTGATCGAGGCAACGATCGAACCACGTCACTAAATGCGCCGCCCCAGGCTCCACCATTGCCCAAAGTCCGGCCCCCCAACTCCACATCGTTGCCGTGAAAATTGCCTCCAAGTTTAGCACGAACGCGCGCCATTTCGCGCCTCCTCGGTGAACTAGAGACGATCACCACCATTCACATCGTAAAGCTCGCTGTCCTCTACGATTTCTCTGTTGAAGTCTCGGCCAAATATTGCTTGGATAGGAAGATAAACAAGGAGAAAAATGGGATGTTTTCAGCCATTGAAGAAGAGAGTGGCGGCTGGAGATAATAGGTTTAGGGTTTGGCTGATAACGCGTATATATATACGTTCATATATATTATTTTATTATTATATTTACTGTTCACGCGAATTTTTGAACGAACTCCAAACGAATCGTACCGCCTAGCATTCCCAATTTTTTACCCCTCTTCCGAACACAATGGAATTAATTTCGAGGCCTAATTCGATCGTATGTGAAAGATAGCTTTTTGAATCGAATTAAAATATTAACCTTTCGATATTAATTTCAACACGTTTGTATCCCGTACGACCAAACGGTAACTCCAAACGCTACTAAATTTGAAATCCGATAATAATACACTATTACGGATCCAATAGAACTGGTTTTGTCGAATTCGGAGACAATGCCCCGGAAGGCTATTTTAACGTGTCGATTAAATCGAGCGATTTTCAAAATCGACGAAATTACTTGAAATTCCCATTTTAAAAACTTATTAACTAAATTCTAATTCAAATAGAATTTATATCAATGTTAGAAATTGTTTTGATTCAATTTCAATTCAAATTTCAATTATTCACCATTTCTGTATTACGATAAATCGTTATATTTGAAATTTAAATCTATTTCTTGAATTCAATCAACAATTCCAATTTCAAGATTAATTAATAATTTAAATACAACATTTAAAATCATTTAAATATTCAAAATAAAACGACTGAAAAATCCGGGTCGTTACATTTCTCCCCCCTTAAAAGAATTTCGTCCCCGAAATTGCTAAGGTAGGACGAATGCTCCAAACCCACTAACTTGTCAAAACCCTCTTAATTAAAACTCGACATTTCACTTTTCTAATCTTTTAGTTCCCACCAAAACAATTAGCTTTCATTTCTAATTCAAAATCCCTTATTTCAAATTCAATTCAAAAATCAGCTGTTTAGTTAACAATTTTTTTTCAAAAATTTTCTAACACCCTAAATTTCCAAAATTTTTGGCAGAGTCTCCCTTGTATGGAGAGCCTTTTGCAATATGACAAAAGTGATAAAAATATATACATCGACCCACACGGTCGGAAACACAATATATATATCAATATTTATATCATCGCTGTATTTACTCTGAAAACGTACCTTTATTTAGCATTTTTAAGCGAGCGAGCTTACTTATATGCAATTTCGCAACCCAAAATATAGCCAAACGGTCTTTTCGTACCTGTACTTACTCAATTCCAAAATTCGATTATTTATTTCAATCAATTTACATACCATTTTACTTAATTCCAAGTGATTCATAAACAATTCACTTATATTTAATTCATATTTGCACTCAACATATTCCTATTCACTCCTTTATTTCATTTCCAAGCAATCTAATTCCATTCACAAATTTAATCTATTAGTTCATTCCATTACCCGGTTCTAAATCCCAATCCAAATTCATTAATTAATTCTTACAATTCGAACTTAATTTATTCCCACTTATGTTGACTTTCATCAATTTATTTAGGACGGTGTTTATATGTCGGCCGATCGGTTTTTGGAGTTATTTAGGAGCACTCAGCCTCCAGCTCCTATTCGTGCATCTCCTCCACGCAAGTCTGCCTTTGCACGCCTGTGCAGTGAGTTTTCTCATTTTGGTGGAAAGCCATTCAAAGGCTCCGAGTCCGTTCTTGAGGTCCAAGCTTGGATTCGCACATGCAAACGTATCTTCTCTCGCATGGATCTTTCTGACCATGATCGAGTTCTTGTAACTTCTAGCTTATTGCAAGAGCGTGCCCTTGATTGGTACGAGCTTCTTATAGCCGAACTTGATGAGTCTGTTCTTTCTTGGACTCAGTTCCGAGAGCGATTCGAACTCAAATTCGTTCCTGAATCTGAGAAAGTTTTATTAGCCCGTCCTTCCTTGAGTTGAAGCAAGGGAAGTCCTCCATTTCGGATTATGTTGCATCATTCGAGGCCTTATCTAAGTATGGTCTTGAATTCATTAGCACTTCTTATAAGAAGAATATGAAGTTTGTTTCTGGTCTTAAGAAATATCTTAAGAAGTCTTTAATGCTCCAGCTTAAGCTTTCTTTTGAGGAATTAGTTGATTCGGCACTTCATCTCGAAGCCATCGAGAAGGAGTGTGATAGTGGTGATGATGTTGAGGTTCGCAAGAACCCCAATAAGAAGAAGTTTCCATTTCATAAGCAGGGATTTCTTCCTTCCAAGAAGAAGAAGCCTTTTGAATCTGGTTCTAACTCTCAATCTGCTGGAACACCTTCCATTCGGAAGTGTTTCAATTGTGGTTCTCCTGATCATATGATTCGAGCTTGTCCTAAGCCTCTCTTCTGCCATTATTGCAAGGAGGAAGGTCACCATGTTTCCACCTGCCCTACTGCTCCTGCTAGTGCCAAGTCTGGCAAGCTTTATGTTGCTAAGGCCTCTAGAGGTTCTTCTCAGCCCAGAGGTATATCTCCATCTATTTTGGACGGTTCTATTTTATTTCATGACCGTAGTATTCGAGTTCTTTTCGATACGGGAGCTTCGCATTCTTTCGTACAGAAAAAGCTCGTCGATGATTTGTCTTTGGATGTTTCTTGTATGGTTACTTCATTGAGGATTGCGAATCCTATTGGGGGATCTGCAACCCTTAGCATGCTTTGTGATGGTGTTGAGATTGTTTATGTGGCTTTTCTTTTTGTGCGAATCTGCACGTTGTTTCTTATTTGGATTTTGATATGATTTTGGGTATAGACTGGCTAGTGAGATACGATGCCAGGATTATTTGTCCTAAAAGAATTTTATATCTTTGACATCCAGATTCGTCTTCTCAGCTATCACTTGTTCTTTGGAATGTGGATAATTCCGAAATTGCTTTATATTCTCTTGACTCACGAGATGATGATGATATATCTCGTATTCCTATTGTTTGTGACTTCACTGATGTTTTTGAACCGGTTTTGGGTTTGCCACCCAAGCGGGCGATTGAGTTCCGCATTGATCTCATTCCAGGCGCGAAGCCAGTTGGTCGTCCTCCCACGAGGATGTCTACAAAAGAAAATGAGGAACTCAAGAAGCAGCTTTTAAAGCTTGAGTCCAAGTAGTTGATTCAGTCCAGTTTTTCACCGTGGGGTACCGCGGTCATCTTCATGAAGAAGTTCTATGGAACTCTTAGGCTCTGCATCGACTATTGCAAGCTTAACGAGTTGACCATCAAGAATAGGTATCCTTTGCCGAGGATCGATGATATGTTCGATCTATTGAGTGGCGCTAAGGTCTTCTCTCAGCTCGACCTTGCCACTGGTTTTCATCAGCTCCGAGTCGCGGAAGATAGCATACCCCTTACAGCTTTCCACACTCGATATGGTTCTTTCGAGTGGCTCGTTATGCCATTCAGTTTGATGAACGCTCCTGCTTTCTTTGTTGACCTTATGAATCGAGTATTCCGGGAGTATCTCGATAAGTTCGTCCTTGTGTTCATTGACGACATTCTTGTTTATTCTAAGTCTGAAGCTGAGCATGCTAATCACTTGAGAATTGTCTTGAGTACTTTTCGTCACCATCAGCTTAAAGCCAAATTCTCCAAGTGCCATTTTTGGGAGAATAAGGTTAAGTTCTTAGGCTGTATCTTCCGACGGCATTTCGGTCGATCCCTCAAAGATCGAAGCTATCCAGAATTGGAAGAGGCCTGAAAATGTTCATGAGATTCGTAGTTTCCTTGGATTGGCGGGTTATTACCGTCAGTTCATTAAGGACTTTTCCCGTGTTGTGCTTCCTCTCACCAGCCTTACTCGGAAAGGCATTCGTTATATTTGGTCCGATAAGTGTGAAGCTTCCTTTCAGACATTAAAGGAACTTCTCACTAATGCTCCTATTCTTGTGGTTCCCGAAGGGAATCATGATCTTGTTGTCTACACCGATGCTTGTGGTAGTGGTTTCGGTGCTGTGCTTATGCAGAAGGATCGGGTAGTTGCTTATGTTTCTAGGCAACTGCGTCCGAATGAAGTTCGCTATGCCACTCATGATCTTGAGTTAGCCGCCATTGTCTTTGCCTTGAAGATTTGGAGACACTATTTATTAGGCGAGCGCTTCATTCTCTATACCGATCATAAATTCTTGAAGTATTTGTTCACTTAGAAGGAACTCAATATGCGGCAATAGCGTTGGCTCGAGTTTCTTGCCTCCTATGACTTTGATATCCAGTATACCCCTGGTAAGGGTAATCGTGTTGCTGATGCGCTTAGTCGCAGACATTCGGCTGTTGTTTCTTTGATGCTTTCCGAATGGGATATTCTTGAGACTCTATCTTTTTGTGATATTCGTGATTGAGCTCCATCCTCTGATTCTCCGATGGTATTATTCAATTTGGAAGCTCGACCCTCTCTATTGGATCGTATTACCGAAGCTCAACGGCGTGATCCTGATCTAGTGCACCTTATTCAGCTTTGTGAGACTGAATCCCGTGATGAGGCGTTGAGGGATTTCAGCATTAATTTTCATGGGTGTCTTCGCAAGAAGAACCGTCTTGTTGTGCCTTCTGATTCTGCACTTAGGCATGACATTCTTGATGACTGTCATCGTTCTAAGTATTCCATTCATCCTGGCAGTAGTAAGATGTATGATGATATGCATCGCCTTTATTATTGGGAAGGCATGAAGCGCGATGTGGCGAGTTATGTGAGTAATTGCATGACTTGTCAACGTATTAAAGCCGAACATCAGCGCCCTTCTGGTCTCCTTCAGCCTCTAGAGATTCCATTGTGGAAATGGGATCAGATTTCGATGGATTTCATTGATGGCCTACCTCGTACGAGATCGGGCCATTCTAGCATTTGGGTTATTGTTGATCGCCTCACCAAGTCAGCTCATTTTATTCCTATTAAATCTAATAGGACTGCTTCTCTTTTGGCTAAGTTATTTATCAGGGAAATCGTGAGACTTCACGGTGTTCCTAGTTCGATTGTGAGTGACCGTGATCCTTTATTCACCAGTCATTTCTGGAAGAGTCTTCAGCAAGCTTTGGGAACAAAGCTTAATTTCAGCACAGCTTATCATCCACAGTCTGATGGACAGACTGAATGGGTGAATTGTATCTTGGAAGATCTCCTCCATATTTGTATTCATGATTTTGAAGGTAGTTGGGAGGATCATCTACCCCTTGTAGAGTTCTCCTACAACAATAGTTTTCAGTCCAGTATCGGTATGGCTCCTTTCGAAGCCTTATACAGAAGGCCATGTCGATCACCTTCTTGTTGGTTGGAATCTGGGGAGAAGCTTATTCTTGGCCCAGATTTTGTTCATGATTCTTCTGAGAAGATTGTCCTTGTTCGTCAGAGAATGAAAGAGGCACAGAGCCGCCAGAAATCCTACGCGGATAACCGTAGGAAGCCTCTCGAATTCTCGGTTGGTGATCTTGTCTTTATTCGTGTTTCTCCTTTGAAAGGGGTTATGCGTTTCAGTGTGACAGGGAAATTGGCTCCTCGCTTTGTAGGACCATTTCCTATTACTGAACGTATTGGCCCTGTGGCTTATAGAGTTTCACTTCCAGCTCATCTATCCGGAGTTCACAACGTGTTTCACATCTCTCAGCTTCGGAAGTGCCTTCGAGAATCGGATTATGTTATCGACTCTCCTGATTTGCAAGGGCTTGAGATCTCACCAGATTTATCTATTGTACATCAGCCTATTCGCGTACTTGCCACGGAGGTGAGACACCTTCGAAACAAGGACGTGTCACTCATTAAAGTTCAATGGTACGCTAATCCCAATGACTGTACTTGGGAAACCAGAGATTTTATCGAGCGATCCTATCCGGGTTTTCTATCTTTCCTTTGCAATGGTGAGAATATCTTTTTATCTCAAGCTTATTTTCTTTTCTTTTTGGGTGATGTAAGTATGTAGTTGTTGCAAATTCTTCTCTAGGAATTGCGTGGACGCAATTTTGTTAAGGAGGGGAGATCTGTAACAACCCGCATATTTTACGATTTTATATTTAAATATTTTTTTAAATATAACGTTGTTAGTTGGATTAAAGTACGAAAAGCTACTTTTTGCAAACGGTCGAATTAGGACTCGGGACCACTTCCATTAAGTCCAAAATGGCATTTGCGACTTTTTTGAGTATAAGCTTCGATATGTTTGGAGTGAGTTGAATTTTGCTATTTTCTGTTGGGCTTTTGGGTTTGGGTTTCACCAACTCATCATATACTCTAACTCTTTAACTCTTCATCCATTCACTCTCCAAACACTTTTGTTCAGCTGAAAATGGGGGAAGAGAAAAAGAATTAGAAATTCCAAACCCTAGAGTCAATTGCAAACTACAAATTCTTGCTCCAAATTCAAAGAAGCTTGGGTAAGTTCCATCTTCATCTTCTCCATCTCTTCTCCTCTTCAATTTCAGAAAATTTCTAAGCCCTAATTTAGGAAATACTTGTTTTGATCTTAGATTGAAGCTTGTAGAGTTGAAGTGAAGAGTGATCGATCTTTTCCTTGTGTTTGAGCCTTTTGTCTTTGTTTTTGAGTTAAAAAGGTGAGTTTTGAACTCACATCTACTTCTCTTGACATCATTGATGTTAGGTATGAATTCCTAACACTTATTCATGTTCATTTGCTTTTGGTTTGGATTGATTTGGTGAACATTTCAATTTTTGATGTTTTGAAGTCAAAAACTCTAAAAATCATAGCTTTGATGTTTGATCATGTTTTAGGAGGTGTATTGAAGAGCCAACAGGGCTGGGTTGTCGATTGGCATAAACCCCTAGCGCCCATTGCTCGTCCGATCGAAAATTGGAAGAATTGCTCTTCATTTGATAGGCGGAAAAACAGCCCCAGTGCCAGTCAGTCGACTGACCCCCTGTAGTCAGTCGACTGGCTGTAGCAAATTGGTGTTCCTGGGTTGTCTGCAGAAACAGGGAGCCTCTGTTTCCTGCAGTCAGTCGACTGGCCCTCTGCAGTCAGTTGACTGACTGCAGGAAATGGAATTTTTGAGTTTCTGGATCAATCGACTGGCCTTCTGCAGTCAGTCGACTGACCTGCTTGTTTTTGCCTATTTGCTTGGTTTCTAATTTCAATCGATTCGTGTCGATTCCAATTAGTTGTTATGGCATATTTGACTTTGATAATTCCTTTTTGACTTCGTGCACGGGTTCTTATCAAATGATCTTTTCAAATTATATTAAAAGCTCGTTCTCCAATTTAGAATTTCTATTGAAAACACACACAATTTTGCACTCCGAGCGAAGAGGGAGGAGAATTAAATGATTAGATAAAACGCATGCTATGAACACGTGCGTTCATCTTTTCAGTTAATTCCTAATCTATTCGTTTGATCGTTTTGACTTTCGGATTTGGTTTACCGATGAGATGAGGTGAACTTTGTACTGCTTTGAGTGTGAAATTGGCTAACGGTTAGTAAACCGTTTAGTGTGAACGTGGGTATGGGACTCACGTCAACATTTTCCGGGTTCCTTTCTGAGAGTTATGACACATTCCGCCGGATAGTGGTGTCTAGTACCTCCACTACGGTTTGTTGCCTTCGGGCGTTGCCTTCGGGCGTATGGATCCTTGTACTGAGCTCGAGCATCTTTTGTTTCTTTGACAATTATATTTCCCTAGTGTATCGCCTTTCGGGGTAGGTTCTTTGAACCACACGATATATAGTTATTACCTTATGGAAACTTGTGTTACCTTTGTTGGTAATTGTTATTTTCCTTTTGGCTTGTTTTGGGGCATGTATGTCCTTTGTTTATTTGAGTTGCCTATGATATGAGGCTTGTTTTGATTCATCTTATGTTAGATGATTTGATTATCTCTTTTGGAGATATTTGTGGTACTTTATGACTTTGTATGTTCATTATCATTTAGTATATCTAACTGATTTGTTAGCCAGACTGACCCGTGTATTTTATACTCGGGTCAGACCAAGATGTTTCAGGTTAGGTACTTTGGATTTAGCCTCTTTTGCTTCCGCATGGACTATTCCGCTAGCTCCTTTTTGTTATAGCTTTTTGTGTAGTCCTTTTTGTCTATAACTCTGATATGTATTCTATTGACTCGTCTGTATATTGTGGTTTGCTTACCACTTGACATGTCTCATTTTGTAAACTCTGTAATGTATCTGTATATGTGAAAGTGTATGTGATGATCTACTGTTCTGTGATGTGAATTACATTGAGTTGTTATATTTTATTCTGATAGATCCTTCAGCCACCTATGGCTTTGTATTAAGTATTTATTGGAGATGTCAATCCATTTAAGTAAGAAGTGGCATTGTCGGCATATTCAATAGATAATTAAGACATGGTTATAGATGGTCGCTCCTATCCAGCTCTATTCTCCGTATTAGCAGACGTTGTTACTTAGTAATACTCTTTGCTAATGTGGGTCTCAGAGTGGGGCGTTACAGGAAGGCTATCCCAAATCAAGGTGTACCAATCGAAACCAACAACAAGAGTAATAATATGGACCGAGTCCAAGAAAATTGAAGAATGGCTTCCCGCTAGGGGTAATTAGCCCACTTGGCCCTATCAAGCCATCATGTTTTAGTCATTTCAAATTGGCACAAGTGCCGAGGTCTATCCATCATCGTTCTCTTTCTTCAAATCCAGTAAACGACGCCAAATTCAACCACATCGTTCTGGAGTCTCCTCCGCGTACACAGTTGTTAAAGTGGTTCCAATATTGACAAAGAGTATGCCAATAAGAGGCCCCAGTCTCTTTAACAACCAAACGTCGTTTTACACACCGGTTGGTACTTTTACATTTCGAAAACAATTCGTACTTGATATCAAAATATCATATTCGCTTCAAAATCAAATTCATTTTGAAATCATCATATTTACTCAAAATATACTATTTCAATTCAAAATCATGTTCGTCTTAATATTTTGGTTTCACTTCCAAAATTGTTTCGAATTTCAATTTAGGTTATATCTTCATTTTAACCCAATTCGTATTTAAATCAACGATTTAAATATCAACATTCCAGCCTTAACCGGTTTGAATTTTTAGAAAATAGTTTGAATAATTTTAAAATAGTTAAATTGTTAAAATCGTTAGTATAAGATAGTTTGAGTATTGAAAATGGTTTATATAGTAAAATATCTTGGAAGACCAAAATAATTTGAATAATTGATTTGTATTTAAATAATTTATTTGGAAATAGTTTCAAATTCAAACTGATTCAATTCCAAATTCCCTAGTTCAAATAAATTTCAATTTCCTTTTCGATTCAATCGATTCAATTCTGATTTCAACTCAAATCAATTTCAACTTCAATTTCAAATTAATTCAATTTCACTTCCAATTCCAATTAATTCCAATTCCAAATTAATTTCAATTCAAATTCCAAGTTAATTTCAATTCCAAATTTATTTCAATTTCGATTATCCGATTCAATGATTAAATTTAAACTCAAATTCTCAAATTTAAACCATTTCGATTTATATCAATTTCGAGTTTGATTTTTAAAATATCGATTCAAATCACTTGGATAAATTAGCCTTCAATATCCAATTTAAAATCCAAACCTTCAATAATTCAATTCCGAACTCAATTTTGAAATGTCGTTTTATATCACTTTAACTTAGCAATCTTCAAAGTTCGAATAAAAGTCCAATCTTTTAAAACAAATCAATTTCTGAAATTCAAATCATATTTCGATTATAACTTCAAAATCGTAACTTCAATTATTTAAAACATTCCTGTTATCAAACTTAAATTTCAACACTTCGAGCTCAAGTTCGAAAATAGTTCGATTTCCATAAGTTCGATTTTCATTTTCTTAAAATCAAATCAATTAAATAATTTCAAAACAAAAATTTTAAAATCATTTAATTTAACCAATCCGGTGTCCGTATATAATTCTCTATCCTATGGCCAAGTGAATCAATTATTTCAATTTAATTCAGGGATGGATATATATCATTTCAATCCAAAATAAATGCCACAGGTGTATATTACTTCAACCTATTTCTTAATTTACTCAAAATAATTCAATTTACAGTTTTATATACTGTAAATAATATACAGGATGATAACCGGATATATTAAAAATAAATAAACATCCAAATCATCCAAAATATCAATCAATAGCATCTGTCACAATCAATCGTCCAAACAGTAAATAAAAGTCATACAGTAACATAGTTATCAATATCGGGTATTTTACTGGCAATTAAATTCCAATTTCAAATTTAACTGTCAATTTTGAATTTTTCTTCAATCAATTCAAACGACAATTTAGATGACAGTTAAAAATATCAAACCACAATCAATAAATTTATATTACTTCATAATTTCTAATTTAACTAGCATAAAAAGAATCTAGTACTTGTGATCATTTTAAAACACTCACCTTTTATTTGAAACTAAAAATATTTCAGCTTCAAATAAATGCCACTTCGATTCCATACCAAAGCCTTCGTCAATACGATTCCAACGCCGCTAGTTTCGTCTCAATCGGACCTCGTATGTGAAAGATACACCTTTTATAAGATTTCGATTTATAATATAATCAATTTACAATTTTTTTATATTAAAATACCTATATATAATTAGGCCGTTCATTTCCCTAGGACCAAATCTGGCCGCACACTCTATCTTCCACATCTTTGTTCGTCCATATGCGAGAAACCCACCAACCGCCGCTACTTATCATCAATCGCCGCACCCCACGTCTCTGATCGAGGAAACGATCGAACCACGTCACTAAATGCGCTGCCCCAGGCTCCACCATCGCCCAAAGTCCGGCCCCCCAACTCCACATCGTTGCCGTGAAAATTGCCTCCAAGGTTAGCACAAACGCGCGCCATTTCGCACCTCCTCGGTGAATTAGAGACGATCACCACCATTCACATCGTAAAGCTTGCTGTTCTCAACGATTTCTCTGTTGAAGTCTCGGCCTGATATTGCTTGGATAGGAAGATAAACGAGGAGAAAAATGGGATGTTTTCAGCCATTGAAGAAGAGAGTGGCGGCTGGAGATAATAGGGTTAGGGTTTGGCTGATAACGCGTATATATATACGTTCATATATATTATTTTATTATTATATTTACTGTTCATGCGATTTTTTGAACGAACTCCAAACGAATCATACCGCCTATCATTCATAATGTTTTTACCCTCTTACGAACACAATGGAATTAATTTCGAGGCCTAATTCGATCGTATGTGAAAGATAGTTTTTGAATCGAATTAAAATATTAACCTTTCGATATTAATTTCAACACGTTTCTATCCCGTACGACCAAACGGTAACTCCAAACGCTACTAAATTTGAAATTCGATAATAACACACTATTGCAAATCCAATAGAACTGGTTTTGTCGAATTCCGAGACTGTGCCTTGGAAGGCTATTTTAACGTGTCGATTAAATCGAGCATTTTCAAAATCGACGAAATTACTTGAAATTCCCATTTTAAAAACTTATTAACTAAATTCTAATTCAAATAGGATTTATATCAATGTTAGAAATTGTTTTGATTCAATTTCAATTCAGATTTCAATTATTCACCATTTCTGTATTACGATAAATCGTTATATTTGAAATTTAAATCTATTTCTCGAATTCAATCAACAATTCCAATTTCAAGATTAATTAATAATTTAAATACAACGTTTAAAATCATTTAAATATTCAAAATAAAACGACTGAAAAATCCGGGTCGTTACATTTCTCCCCCCTTAAAAGAATTTCGTCCCCGAAATTGCTAAGGTAGGACGAATGCTCCAAACCCACTAACTTGTCAAAACCCTCTTAATTAAAACTCGACATTTCACTTTTCTAATCTTTTAGTTCCCACCAAAACAATTAGCTTTCATTTCTAGTTCAAAATCCCTTATTTCAAATTCAATTCAAAAATCAGCTGTTTAGTTAACAAATTTTTTTCAAAAATTTTCTAACACCCTAAATTTCCAAAAAAATTTGGCTGAGTCTCCCTTGTATGGAGAGCCTTTTGCAATATGACAAAAGTGATAAAAATATATACATCGACCCACACGGTCGGAAACACAATATATATATCAATATTTATATCATCGCTGTATTTACTCTGAAAACGTACCTTTATTTAGCATTTTTAAGCGAGCGAGCTTACTTATATGCAATTTCGCAACCCAAAATATAGCCAAACGGTCTTCTCGTACCTGTACTTACTCAATTTAAACATGTAAGTACCAAAACATAAAAATTTAATAACATCTCATTTATGTAACTAGTACAAACACATAGATTTTCTAATCAAACAAGTTATAGCATGAATTTATCAATAATCACAAGATTCCAACATTCGATTATTTATTTCAATCTATTTACATACCATTTTACTCAATTCCAAGTGATTCATAAACAATTCACTTGTATTTAATTCATATTTGCACTCAACATATTCCTATCCACTTCTTTATTTCATTTCCAAGCAATCTGATTCCATTCACAAATTTAATCTATTAGTTCATTCCATTACCCGGTTCCAAATCCCAATCCATATTCATTAATTAATTCTTACAATTCGAACTTAATTTATTCCCACTTATGTTGACTTTTCATCAATTTATTTAGGATCCAATTCATAAATTAGTTACTTATATTGGATTCCACTCTTATTAATAATATTCCCGACCATATTCAATTTACACATAAATTGGATTTGTTTATAACTTAAGCCATTACCACTTCAATTCATTTCTATTTTATTCGAAAACATTTCAAAATATATTTAATTCGCTTATATTTAGGTCGAATTTCATTTATAAATCAAGTCTCATTTCAATATTCAACTTACTAACAAATTCATCTAATTAATTGCTTCCATTTTCCAATTTACAATTAGATTTTTATTTCAAAAATCACTTTATTCAGTTAGCTTAAGTATAAATCCATTTTATAATTCAAATTCTAATTTCCATTTTGAAGTTTAAGCTCACTTCCCTTAATTCATTCCATCAAAATTATTTCTTGTTATAAACATTTTATACCATTACTTAAGTTTATATATACAACTTTAAACCTAAGTTCTATTCACTGTAATCGCTCAATATTTCCAATTCAAATTCAATTCACTAATTTATTAGTCTAATTAGTTCACTTCAAATTTACTTGAGTCAAATTTCTATTCAAATATTTCTACTGACTTAAGTTAATTTGTTATCATATAACACTTCGACTATACTTAAGTTCATTTTTATTGTAGTCAATTTCCATTCCATTCAATTTTACTTAAGTCCAATTCTTTTCCACTTAATCACAAATCACATCCAATTTTATTTAACTTAGCTTAAGTTAAATTCAAATCCATACAATTTCCTTTTAAAAATTTAATTTATTTAACTTTCATAAGTTAAATTTTAATTTCATATTGAAATTCACATTTCCCAGGTTATAAGTTCAAAAACTTGTCTTCTTTTGGTTTTACCTCTCATTTAGTTGGAAATTCCAAAATTCAATTACCCGGTTCTATTTCAAATCATTTTTAAATCATAGATTTTTTTTTATATATATATATCTATTTATATACCAAATTACACTTTTTAAATTTTAAAACAAACCCGGTTTTTATCCAAAACAAGTACAAAACAAATAACAATGGTAGCAACTCGTCACTTAGAACTCGAAAATGAATACTGATGATGCTGCAGTCATCACCAGGATTATTTTCCAGCGACTATAGTGAGTTCAATGTTTTTATTTCTTTCAAAAGTCCTTTTAAAATATTTTTCTAGTCAAAACTCTTACAAATAATATCATTATTAATTTTTGAAGGCTTTGAAAATAAATTTTGAAAGCAACAGGTTTTAAATTAAAAAATTCTCGACTTTTAAATCCTTTCTATTTATAAGCCATTTTATAAATACACTTATACAAATTTTATTACCTTATTGCCAACATTTCATTAATTTACAACTTTGTCATTTTAATTCAATTCAATTTTATTCAATTCAATTCAATTCAATTCAATTTTATTCAATTCAATTTTATTCAATTCAATTTTATTCAATTTTATTCAATTCAATTTTATTCAATTCAATTCCAATTCAATTCAATTCAATTTTATTACCTTATTGCCAACATTTCATTAATTTACAACCTGTTATTTTAATTCAATTCCAATTCCAAAATATCCGTTTTTATTTTAATTCAACAAATAATCAATGATAACTAAATATTATCATCTCCTAACAACAACATTCATTAATAATTTACATTATATATATATATGTGATATAATTTCGGTAAAATTATTTCATTTACCCTATTTAAAAATGATATTATGTCGACTTGCCTCGTTTAAGTGTTTAGAAACCCCTATCGATAATATAGCGTCCCACGCACCGACCAGAATTTATAAACAACTCAACGGATAAGTAAACACAATATAAATTTTTTTATAACACTAACAAGTACGCCCTCTCATATTTATACACTCAAACAAACTAATTCTAGGGTATCACTACCCTATCTCTAATGAGTCAATGTAACGACCCACATCTTTTCGATAATTAAAATATTGAATTTAATAAGATGTTGGTGTTAATATTGGAAGAAATCAAAATTTGTGATTTATTTATGAGAAAATAACTAGAATGAAATGTAATAATGTTAATGTAAGGTAATTGATAACTACTCTAATGCAATTTCAATTAATTGAAATGATTGTAAATATAAAAATTGGTTACAAATTGTAAATAAGTAAATAAACCAAATGTAGTATTAAACGGTGAAATTGTATGTAATTAACTGAAATTGGTTAATATAGAACAATTAATCAATATGTGAATTTATTAGCTTTTGTTTGTAAACAATAAACTTGGAAATGTGTTTGAATTGGTAAGTTGTAACAATGGTTAAATAAAAATTCACTATTTAATTCATTGAAAAAAAAATGGAAATCAATTACAATTAATCTGCTGAAATATTGCAGTTAATGTGAATTAAAATGATAACTGTAGAATATTTATGTAATAAATGGTAAACCAATGTTAATTATATCCATAGAGTAATAGTGGATTGAATAATAAGATGAAAACTCAAATAATAATTAGTTGAATTTAAATTAATAATCAGCTGAATTTATTTCTATTGAAATTGAACACCGTCACTAGTGTAATATTTAACATTGAATTTGGTGTGGGAAATTGGTTCTAAAAAGATTGTTAATTTCCGTGTAAATAGAAATGATAAGAATTGTTAGTTATAAAATTTGAATTGAAAGGTGATTTAATTAATGTGAAAATAGCCATTCTGGCCACTGTCTCGGATTTCGACGAAACTAGTTTCATCGGATCCGTAACGGTGAATTATTGTAGGATTTCAAGTTTCGTAGCGATCAGACTTGTCGTTTGATCGTGCGGGCTCAAAACGCGTAGAAATCAATTTAATGAATTCAATTTAAAATAAGCTGATTTTAAAAGCTATCTTCTTCATATAATGGAATTAGGACTTAAAACTTGTTCCATTGAATTTAAAAATATCGAAAACATCTATTTCGATATATGGGATGACATACTTTCGTTTCGAAGATGGAACGGGCTTTTCAGGTCATTATTGATGTTTGAACCGATTCGATATGTTCATTTTTCTTATCGGGCCTTGTCATTATAAATAGATCTTTCTAAACCCTAGTAGCATTTTTATTCCTTACCTCTGTATGTATCTGTCTTTCCACCTATCTGCTTCTTCTTCCTTCCAATGGTCGCATATCCAAACCCCAATTCAATTTCAAAATCAAATCGAAAAATTAAAACTCCTCAAACTATGTCATATTATATATCGTTGGAGAGCTCTCTATGAGCGCAACCCAAATCTACTGTTTGTTTTTGCAATCAGTTTTTGGTTTGTCCGGAATTGACCAAAACATTCTCGGCCATCCGTTTGGGGTTTGATCAACGACGATGGATTGTCGAATCGAGGGTATGGTCGCGTGGAGAGTGACACGCGGAGTGCATCTGTGTCGTTCGTTTGGTCGATTGATGGTTGGATCGGCCTACAAAATTCAAATAGGGTTACAAATTCAGGCGGTGGCTGTTGTGTTCGCGACCGATGATGGACGATCACTGGCTGTCGCGTGGCCATAGGGGAGGTTGGAGCTTCGATCGGTGAAGTCTGTGGCTGTGGTGGCATTCGTCGTGGCGGCGTGGTAGGGCTTGAAGCGGGTTCAAACACGTACGAGCTGGTTAGGGCTTCGAACCAGGCTTGAGATGTCTCGTACGAGGTGGAAGAACGTACATGTGACGTGTAATCTGTATTATTATTTTATATATTTTCTAATTTAAATCGTATATCTTCTAATGTTAATATCTTTTCCATATGAACATGGATTTGGGCGCGGTTTGCTCCGCTGCGATCGTATTGAAATTCCGGACATTATCGAACTGGTTTGGACGAATTCTGAGAATGTTGAATTTTGGGCCTTTATTTGGATTTCCAATCGATTTGAAATTAAAGGTGAGTGTTTTGACCCACTCACAACTACTAAATTGTCTTATGTTAGTTAAATTGAATTTATGATGTGATTAGAAGTTGATTGGTTGATGTTTGGTATATTCAAATTGTCATTCCAGTTAAATCTGACTTTTATTGAATTTAATCGCCATTTAATTTAACATTGAATTTTAAATTGCCAGTTAATACCTGTTAATGATAATCGGTTAATTGTTGTTGTCTATTGATCGATTTGAATGATGATTATGATGGATGTTTGATTGTTGATATTGGATGACTGTATGTTATATTTATATATTGTTATCACACTGCCAGTTCCCTTAGTTTATTGTTAGAAAAATCTCTATAGGTTGAAATGATGCACACCCGAATGATCTATAGATTAGGGAAAATTTGTTATGAGTTGAAATGATAGACTCGAGCGATTTCATGGATTTGAAGTTAAATTCGGGATTGCGGGGTGAAATGATATATACCCGTATATTTAAATTTATTGCGGGTTGAAATGATATATATCTGTATCACTTGACCATAGGGTAGAAAATTATATACGGATACCGGATGGGTTAAATTAAATGATTTTTAAACCTTAAAAATACGACAAAGAATGGCAATCACAAATAGCTCCTAAAAAGGAGATCATAAATCACAAAATACGCCAAATGATGGTAATCACAAATCTCAATGTGTAGAACTCGATTAAGAGTTCAAAACTCCAAAATGTAATCACCATGTAATAAATTTCTCAAACGGCTCTAAAGGCCCAATAATATTGAAACGGTGAAAACATTTGAAAATCACAAATAAATCATGAAATATCACAAAATATTGCACATGCTTAATAAAATGGCTGAAGCCCGCTAAGTACTGTCTCTCAAATAAGGCGCCAAATACGTCCCGAAGGACAAACATCCCGAAGGACAAACAACTATAAAAGCCTAAATGACCTGAAGGTCCAGTACTGGCAATCAACCCGAAGGTCCAAAATAAAGTGTCACCAACTTCCAGATAATAACCAAACCAGTGTGAACAGTGTGTCCCATACCACACGTTCTCACTTAACTGTTTACTATAAGGTAGTTAATTCCATTCTTGTGTACGACCTCAATCGAACAAGTCTAGAATTAACCGAAAAAGTAAACGCATGTGTCCCATACCACATGTTTTACTAAATCGTTTAATTCTCTTCCTCATTCGCTCGAAGAGTGCAAAAATGTGTATTTTATATAGAAAATACTTTGCTTCGTGAAAACTAGTTTTTAAAACAATTTTTGGAATCGTTTGGAAAACAAACCTTTGAAATTCTCTTTATTATAGAGAATATATATTTTTAGTAGCTTTAAAAATATTTATAAATATTGTAAAATATTTATTTCAAAAGATATTTTATTATAAAAACCATTTCAAAATTGTTTAAGAAAACCTGTGCTCGAAAACAACAGAAATCACTGAAAACGCCATAAAATCGGCATAAGAAATCATCTCAAAAACTTGTCAATCCGTAATACGAATCAACTAAAATGCTGGCTTGCCTATTGATAGGTTAAAGCCCTTCAAAACACTCTAAACATCACAAGAACTGATCACACTAGTTAGTGGTATAAGCAGAAAACCACAAAACAATGCATAGAACAAAAAGTAAACAAGCTGGAAAATTGAACAAGCTTAGGTCGACCCTAAGGTCGACCTATGTATTACCTGGGTCGACCCTAAGGTCGACCACCATGGCTCCTTGGTCGACCTTTAGGTCGCGATTTCTACAGGCAGTTTTTGCCTGCTTCGATCCAATTTTTGAGTACATATTTCAGGCAGTTCCAAGTTGAATTAGACTATGAAATTTGACTTGCACAAACTACTACACATAGACAACAATCCGGAAAAATTCCGACATGAATTCATGACAAGAACAAGGATATATAAGCACAAGAAGAAGGACTCTAGAGCATATTTTCGCTGTAACTAATCAAGCAGCAAATTTTGTTTTACAGTGAGCTAAATTCAACGCTTATCAGCTAGCAAACCTAATCCAAGCTAGAATTTGTGAGTTATAAACTCACCTTAGCAAAGTTTTGAGCAAACCTGAGTAAACTAGAGGAAGATGAGAGTTTTTGTCTTGCTTTTGCTTTAGGAACCTAAAAAGAATAGAATATACAGACATGCAACAAGAAGAAAACAAGTTACAGACAACCCAACTTCTAAAAATTGAAATTGATGAATTTGGTTTTGGTTTTGAATTGATTACCTGTTTTTTAATAGCTTCAAATTGATTAATTTGCAAGGAATTGGAAATTGAATTCTAGGTTTCTAAAGAGGAAAAAGGGGTTTCTCTCTTTCTTTTTGTTTTACAGCTTACTGAACTAACTGTACGTTCAGTTTTGAGAAGAAGATATCTTCTCTTAGTTAAAAATTGTTGTTGGGCTTAAACCCAATAAGAAAAATAATTAGATTAATGCTCTAATTATCACTAATACTCCAAAACCCTTACACTTTAAACAAAACAACTTGTATTTACATAATTTCAACTTTATAAAATTAAACTAACATATTTTATGTTTAACAAAATGTTTTATCAACACATAAATTATTTTAGCCACTTAAAATTATTTTCCATTATTAAAATTCTTATTTTTACTTAAATGCTTCAATTTACACCTTTTATTTACATAAACCAACATTTTAACAATCAAAATTACATAAATTCATTTGTCTTGTTTAATTAAATGTAATAAACATTATTTTACATCTAAATATTATTTTTAACCAATATTCCATATTTTTATTTACAATACTTACCACATTAAATTTTAATACTTCATTAAAATTAACAAAAATCAATATTTGGCAATAATTTCCAAAATTATTGCATTTTATCAAATTAAAACCATACAATGCTCATTTTCACCCTAAACTAACATATTAAAGTTTTTAAAACTTTATTTTCAACATTTCATATTTATTTCAACAAATTAACATTGAATTAAATTCTTTTATCCTTATTTAATTCAATTAATCTCCAAATCAACATATTACCATTATTCACAATTTATTACCAACCAAACTATCTTAATTCTATTTTATTTCACCAAAGTCCATTGTTTATCTAAAATAAACAATTTTAACAAATTTTACATTTCCAATTTATTTTAATTTCTATATTAAATTATAACCACCATTATAATTTAATTTCACAGGTAATCACCAAAACCAGGGTTGTTACAGACTCCCTCCTTATAAAAATTGCGTCCTCGTAGTTTCTAGAGAAGAGCTGTATTCAACATGATTTATCAAAAGAAAATAGATAAGATTGAGTTTAAAATTCTCACCTTCAACATAAGAAGATAGAAAACTAGGATAAGATCGCTCGATAAATTCTATGGTTTTCCAAGTGTAGTCATTTGGATTAGCGGACCATTGAATCTTTACGAGCGGCACATCCTCATTTCGAAGGCGTTTCACCATCGAAGCAAGAAGACGCCCAGGATGTTGCATAATAGATAAATCAGGTGAGATCGATCTTTTAGAAGCTTCACGAATAGAGTCGAGACTTAGCGTAACTTTACCCCGAACTCCAACCAACAAGATAGTGATCGACATGACCTTCCGTATAGCGCTACGAAAGGATCCATACCGATATTGGATTAACAACAATCATGGTAAGAAAACTCAACAAGAGGTAGACAGTCTCTCCAAATACCACCTAAATCATATGACTGCAAAAATGCAAGTCACTAAATAATTGCACTTGGGCAAGTCAAACACAAGGAATGTATTTTATACTTTCTTTTACCAATCAAATGTTCTTAGAGTTTTTAAATCCATTATCTTCATAAACAAATCTCAAATTCCAACACCTGAAAGTTTTCAAAGCTCTTTACTGAAATTTTAATTTAATCTCATTACTCTTTATTTAAAGTAAATAAAATTTGAGTTGTTTCATCCTCTAATTCTACCATAAATATACTACAGTTTGTAACATATTTTTTTTCCACACTAATAGTCAATTAGGTCATTCATAAAATAGGAAGTATTACATTTGACAATTAAGGAAAACAAATCAATTTATTCTACTTCAGACCTGCTGTAAAGAACTCAGGTTTTGACATAGAAAACATCAAAATACGAGAATACTTATAAAATAAAAGTTGTTCTACTAAGTCTAAGATTTCCAGCAATATAAAGATCATCAAAATTGGACTCATGGTTTGAAAGTTATGCTAAATTTACTTTCAGCTTAAATCTTAGAAATTTTATAATAGGACAGAGATGTCCATCCACTTTCAAAACCATTTTAGACTGAATAAAAAGCAAAATCTTCCAAAGCGGTATAAAGAATATTTATAGCTTACTGAAAGCACTTTCATTTACAAAAAGATTGAACTCATTTGGAGTTATAAATATCAAGTTATCGCTGTTTTAGTACAACACTTTTCCAAATGTAATTTCAGCTTTTAAAATCAATTTAAAATTTGAAATTCCCAAACCATTTTAATTCCAAACTATATTTTCTAAGCAAGCTTTTTATGCTAAATCATTTATTACATGATCCTCTTTTCCAAAAAGCCAAGATATTCATAATTATAATTAACTTCATGTAATCGTCTTTTAAAAGAAACAATTCACTAATTGGAAACACTTTCATCACTTTACACAATCAAGTTTTTCAAATAATTAGTTTTGAAGACTCATTTTGAAAGAAATAACTAATCTCTTTCATTGTCAAAAGATAATTATCCATCCAAAATAAATTTTGGATTTACATATTAATTTTTAAATTGTTCTCACAATTTTAAAATGACTGTATCTCATGCCTTATTCATTTATTATACCTTGCACTTTTTAATATAGCATTTTATAATAAATGAACCATTCAAATTCATATTTCCTCTTATCACAAAATTAATTTTTTATCCTATTATCAACATAAAACTAGCTAAGGTTTATAATTAACTTAGACTTGTTTCCAAAAGAATTTTACAAATTCATACCAATAAATTTTTAATACTATCAAAATTTAAAATAAAAGCTTGCTCACAAATTCATGCTAAAAGTATAAAATTATCATTTCTTTATTTTTCTTTAAGATAGAGTTTTAAATCTTACCCTCTGTTATTATTCAAACAACCACGTGTCAAAATAAATTTTCATAGTCATCATTTATAGCTTTGTACTAAAATATTCAATTGTTGTTTTAATTTTCTAACCACTATATTTCTTATCTTGAATACATCATTTTATTAATCAATGCATCACATGATATTTTATTCCAATTAAGATATCTCCTTAATTAGAATTATTTACTCTACTACTAAAATTACCATATGATATCATTATTTAGATTCCTATAGGCTATACTTACATAACCAATTAAAAGCATAACCATATATAATTTCACAAATTTAAAATAATATAATGACATTGCCTCGCCATTGATTTATAGTGAATACCACCATCAACTGGCTGCAGAGTTAACCAAATGATCAAAACTGCCTCGCCACTTATCCAACAATCACTATGGTTCAATGGCTGCATCTGTCATTTAAAATAAAAATTAATAATCACTCCCATATTAATTTATTTTCAAATTTTTACTTATTACAACTCAATTTACTATGTCTGACTGTCTCATCATAGCGTTAAGGAAATTCCTATCGATAACGTTGCTCAGGCGCATCGACCGGAATTCTTAAAGCACTCAATGTACAATTCAACACAAAATCATTTTCTATATGATAAACATGCCTCTTATATAATTTTACAAAATATTCTTTGCTTGTCTCAATAAACAGAATCCAATTATACTTATAAGTATATCTTCTATTAGAAAGATTTGTAATTTTAATTGTTTCTTTCACTCATCACTAATGAATACAAGGACGAACTCATCGAGATATTCCCAGAATACTCGATTCATAAGATCGATGAAGTAAGCTGGAGCGTTCGTCAAACCGAATGGCATAACGAGCCACTCATAAGAACCATAACGAGTGCGGAATGCGGTAAGAGGAATGCTATCCTCTGCAACTCATAACTGATGAAAACCGGTGGTAAGGTCAAGCTGAGAAAAGACCCTAGCACCATTCAATTGATCGAACATGTCATCGATCCTAGGCTATGGATACTTGTTTTTAATGGTTAACTCGTTAAGCTTGCGGTAATCGATGCAAAGCCTAAGAGTACCATCATATTTCTTGCCAAAGACGACCGCGGCACCCTACGGTGAAGAGCTAGACTGAATGAATTGCTGGGCTTCAAGCTCCAACAATTGCTTTTTTAGTTCCTCATTTTCCTTAGTGGATATCCTCGTGGAAGGATGACTAACAGGCTGAGCACCAGGAATGAGGTCAATACGGAACTCAATTGCCCGCTTGGGTGGCAAACCCAAAACGGACTCAAATACATCAGCAAAATCACAAACGACTAGAATTCAAGATACATTATCATCATCTCGAGACTCAAGAGCAAATAAAGATGCTTCGGAATCACTGTCAACATTCCAAAGAGCAAGAGATAACAGATCGGCAGAATTAGGATGCCTAGATATATGATCCTTTTATAACATTGGATTCGGGCTTGATAACAAGCAAGCCAATCCATCCCCAACATCGTATCAAATCCAAGATAGTGAATAACCTGCAGACTCGCACGGAAAGAAAAAACTACAAAGAATAATCTCAACATTCTCACATAACATGCTAAGGCTTGCAGATCCCTTGATAGGATTCGCAATCCTTAAAGAAGTAACAAGGCAAGAAACATCCAACGGTGTAACATCAACAAGTTTCTTTCGATACGAATGTGTGTGAAGCACCCGTATCGAAGAGAACTCGAATAGAACAATCACGATAAGGATTATTCATAGGGTAAGATATCATTAATTCAATTATGGAATACTACGGAATTAAAAAAGCATTCCTAGACGTATTCCCAACTTATATCTACCCCAAGGACATGAAAAGATTAAGGACACAATGATTAAGGAATTTGTAACACTTATACTGTACTCTGATGTACTGTAATATATGTTCTATTCTGTGTTTATCATATTTTGTTCTGAATTCAGCTCTTATACCAAGCTGTGATGCCCCACCCTGAGAACCACATTAACAAAGAACATTACAGAGTAATACTGTCTGTTAATGCAGAGAATAGGGCTGGTTAGGAGCGACCATCCATAGCTTTGTCCTAAACATGTATTGAATACGTCGATTGGGTGCTCTAATTTTTTTTTCATTTACTTTTCTCAAGTGGATCGACATACTCAATAAATGTTTAGCACAAAACTACGGTGGCTAACAGATCTATCAGAACAAAATATAACAACAACAAATACAACAGATCATAGAACAACAGTCACACACACACATATATATATACATATAAACAGATACATCATAGTACACTACAAAGTGATACAACAGTGGTGGTACATGGACCACAATATATACATCGAGCCAAAATGAATAAGTACATATCAGAGTTTACAAAACACTACAAAGATAAACAAAAGGGAACTAGCAGAAAGTCCACAGCGGAAGCAGCAAAGGAGAAATCTACAGCAGGTGACTAACCTGAAACAACTCGGTCTGACCCGAGTATATAAATATACATGGGTCATTCTAGCTTAAATAAATTGATTAGCATAAGATAGGTGAAATATAGGGATAAGTGATAACATCTCTTCTCAAAAGAGAAGAAGCAACATCTAACATATGTCAACTACTAAATATGAGGTAATGTCACTAAAATACTTCATATAGAAGTTTCTCGAAAGAGGAAAATTCAAAAACAATATCGATGAATCACAAATAATCGCCTCATATCATCGGCATGTACAATAGCCAATAAAATGGCTTTCAACGACCATAACTCCTAAATAGGAAATCAAAAGTCTCAAAATCCGCCAAAGAATGGCAATCTCAAATATCTCCTAAAATAGTAATCACAAATCTCAAAAATATGCCAAAGAATGGCAATCACAAATAGCTCCTAAAAAGGAGATCATAAATCTCAAAGTACGCCAAAGGATGGCAATCACAAATCTCAATGTGTAGAACTCGATTAAGAGTTCAAAACTCCAAAATGTAATCACCATATAATAAATTTCTCAAATGGCTCTAAAGGTCCAATAATCTTGAAATGGTGAAAACATTTGGAAATCACAAATAAATCATGAAATATCACAAAAGTTTGCACGTGCTTAATAAAATGGCCGACGCCCGCCAAGTATTGTATCTCAAATAAGGCGCCAAATACGTCCCGAAGGACAAACATCCTGAAGGACAAACAACTATAAAAGTCCAAATGACCTGAAGGTGCAGTACTGGCAATCAACCCGAAGGTCCAAAATAAAGTGTCACCAACTTCCAGATAGTAACCAAATCAGTGTCAACAGTGTGTCCCATACCACACGTTCTCACTTAACTGTTTACTATAAGGTAGTTATTTTCACTCTTGTGTGTGACCTCAATAGAACAAGTCCGGAATTAACCGAAAAAGTAAACACATGTGTCCCATACCACACGTTTTACTAAATTGTTTAATTCTCTTCCACATTCGCTCGAAGAGTGCAAAAATGTGTATTTTATATAGAAAATACTTTGCTTCGAGAAAACTAGTTTTTAAAACAATTTTTGGAATCGTTTGGAAAACTAACCTTTGAAATTCTCTTTATTATACAGAATATTTTTAATAGCTTTAAAAATATTGTAAAATATTATAAAATATTTATTTCAAAAGTTATTTTATTACAAAAATCATTTCAAAATTATTTAAGAAAACCTATGCTCGAAAACAGCAGAAATCACTGAAAACACCATAAAATCGGCATAAGAAATCATCTCAAAAACTTGTCAATCCGTAATACGAATCAACTAAAATGTTGGCTTACCTATTGATAGTTTAAAGCCCTTCAAAACACTATAAAACATCACAAGAATTGAACACATTAGTCAGTGGTATAAGTAAAAAATCACAAAATAATGCACAGAACAAAAAGTAACAAGCTAGAAAACTGAACAAGCTCAGGTTGTGACGCCCCACCTCTATACCCACGCTAGCCAAGAACACTACGGTGTAGTGCTGTCAACTAGCACGGAGAATAAGGCTGTTGAGGAGCGACCATCTATGTAATTGCTTTGTGCAAGCACCGATATGTCAGATATGATAACATGCATTTTTATTACAGGAGGAAATCCGACATACCGATACAAACTCAAAGCTACTACACAGTGGCTATAATAGTTTAGGACAATAGATATAAAAATAACACAGATAACATAAATGCGGAATACAGATGGAACGAAAAGTCTCATATATATAATAACTGATATCAGTTACAATACATTTGACACAATACAAATGATACAACTACAATTGTCGACTCAAGAAGTTATATATACAAGTACATTATCGACTAATATACTTGAATACATTATTATCTTAAAACAGACACACTGACTACTACAACAAGACGAAGACCAGACAACAACAGAAAACAGTGCATGCTACTACAATGATGAACAGAGGTGACAGCAGGAATAAATGCAGAAATGCCTTTAGGTCGCGATTTCTACAGGCAGTTTTTGCCTGCTTCGATCCAATTTTTGAGTACAGATTTCAGGCAGTTCCAAGTTGAATTAGACTATGAAATTTTACTTGCACAAACTACTACACATAGACAACAATCCGAAAAAATTCCGGCATGAATTCATGATAAGAACAAGGATATATAAGCACAAGAAGAAGGACTCTAGAGCATATTTTCACTGTAACTAATCAAGCAGCAAATTTTGTTTTACAGTGAGCTAAATTCAACGCTTATCTGCTAGCAAACCTAATCCAAGCTAGAATTTGTGAGTTATAAGCTCACCTTAGCAAAGTTTTGAGCAAACCTGAGTAAACTAGAGGAAGATGAGAGTTTTTGCCTTGCTTTTGCTTTAGGAACCTGAAAAGAATAGAATATACAGACATGCAACAAGAAGAAAACAAGTTACAGACAACCCAACTTCTAAAAATTGAAATTGATGAATTTGGTTTTGGTTTTGAATTGATTACCTGTTTTTTAATAGCTTCAAATTGATTAATTTGCAAGGAATTGGAGAAATTGGAAATTGAATTCTAGGTTTCCAAAGAGGAAAAAGGGGTTTCTCACTTTCTTTTTGTTTTACAGCTTACTGAACTAACTGTACGTTCAGTTTTGAGAAGAAGATATCTTCTCTTAGTTAAAAATTGTGGTTGGGCTTAAACCCAATAAGAAAAATAATTAGATTAATACTCTAATTATCACTAATACTCCAAAAAACTGACACTTTAAACAAAACAACTTGTATTTACATAATTTCAACTTTATAAAATTAAACTAACATACTTTATGAAAAAATTACTGAGAAGTTATCAATTTGGCTTAATACAAAGCTTTCACAAGCAGGGAGACTAGTTATTGTGCAAAGTATTGCTACTGCTATGGTCAATTATTGGATGAGACACTACATTCTCCCATGTAAACTTGTATCAATGATAAATAGTGCTCTGAGCAGATTTTTATGGCATGGTGACCCATTCTCAAAAAAGTTAATTCCTATCTCTTTTAAGATGATTCAACTGCCTAAGAACAAGGGTGGTCTGGGTATAACAAATATTAGATTATGGAATAATGCTGCTATGTCTTTATACTATGACAAAATTTTATCTAAAAATAAAGATCTCTGGACACAATGGATTTTAAAAAACTTATTAAAAGGCAAAGATTTCTGGACTATCAACATTCCAAACTTATGCAGCTGGAGTTGGCGAAATATTCTGAAGTTAAGATCTACATTTCTTCCTATTATACAATGCAACCCACTTGTTAATAATGATTTAAACTTCTGGACATCTCCTTGGGCCAAGGCTGGTTTGAGAATTCAGGAAATTCTTCCTTATCCTTTGCAACTTCAGTCTGGAATTCCATTAAATGCTAAAGTCAATTCTTATATCAGTGATGGCTCAATTGACCTACCTTATTGCAGTTCTAAACAAGTCAGAGATTTATGGCAAAATTTATCATCTTTACCACTGAATTCTTCAAATTTAAAAGTTCTTTGGACTATAAAGGGGAAGAAGCATGCTATATCTACTGTATACAAAGCTCTGTTATATAATGTAAACACGGAAACTTTCCCATGGGCATCAAGAATCTAGACGAGCAATTCTCGTGCTAAAGAAAATCTTCTTCTTTGGAAAATCATGGCAAATGCTATTAACTCTAAGCAGAAATTGACTAAGCTTGGCATACTAAATAATGAGGACTGTGTTTTCTGTCATACCTATCCTGAATCAAATACTCATCTATTTTTCGAATGCAACTTTACTTTTGAAGTATGGAGCAGATTACTTGCTAATGGAAATTTTTATAGACCAATGAAAAACTCTAGAATAGAATGGTATAATATCTTCAAGACTACAAGATGGAAGTGTTCAAAGACTGAGACTCTGTTGATCATTTTAAAAACTTTTGTTTATGAAATTTGGAATGAATGAAATAGAAGGATTTTTGATCAGAAAATGGAGAATGCTAATGTTTTATTCAGTCTAATGCATAAGAAGATTGGCAGAAGAGTTGGAAGGCTGAAGTGATTTAGGAGTTGATAATTGCTGAGTTATGTATTTTTGTTTTGGTATGAAATCTGGTCCATTTTTCTGCTTTTTTCTTGATGAATGTTAGTATCTTCATGTAATTCATTTTGTACAATTTTGATGTATATGAATAAATTGGGCAGGGCTCCCTTAGCCCATTGCTTTTCAAAAAAATAAAAATAAATAAATAAATAAATTATTTTAGCCATTTAAAATTATTTTCCATTATTAAAATTCTTATTTTTACTTAAATGCTTCAATTTACACCTTTTATTTACATAAATCAACATTTTAACAATCAAAATTACATAAAATCATTTCTCTTTTTAATTAAATGTAACAAACCTTTATAACATTATTTTTACATCGAAATATTATTTTTAACCAGTATTCCACATTTTTATTTACAATGCTTACCATATTAAATTTTAATACTTCATTAAAATTAACAAAAATCAATATTTGGTAATAATTTCCAAAATTATTGCATTTTATCAAATTAAAACCATACAATGCTCATTTTCACCCCAAACTAACATATTAAAGTTTTTAAAACTTTATTTTCAACATTTTATATTTATTTCAACAAATTAATATTGAATTAAATTCTTTTACCCTTATTTAATTCAATTAATCTCCAAATCAACATATTACCATTATCACAATTTATTACCAACCAAACTATCTTAATTCTATTTTATTTCACCAAAGTCCATTGTTTATCTAAAATAAACAATTTTAACAAATTTTACATTTCCAATTTATTTTTATTTCTATATTAAATTATAACCACCATTATAATTTAAGTTCACAGGTAATCACCAAAACTAGGGTTGTTACACTAGTTAGATGATATTTTGAAATAAAAATTTGATTTATATAAACTGAATTATTTTTGAAATCCAAGCTTTAAATGTTGAAATTGGAATTGGTTTAAATGAATTGTTTAAAGGATTTAAATTGAAATTTCAAAGTTGAATTGTGAATATAAATGAAATTTTTCAAAATTGAGCTATTGAAATATTTGAATATTTAAACTCTAAAATTTATTAAATTTGAAATAGTTTAAATGTATAGTTCGAACATGGATTTGAAATCGATTTTGATTAAGTGGTTTGAAATGAGAATCTGAACTGAAAGACAAAATTTAGTTTGTTGAATTGAAAGCTGGACATGGTCCAGATGCGTTGAAATGAAAGAAATAGTTTAACTTGATATTAATTTCAAATTAATTATTTTAACATAAACTGTTTAGAGATATATCATTTTGAAATTCTGTTTTATTTAGATTTTTAAATATTTAATATATATAAATTATTTCTATAATCAAACCATTTTATATTAAACTAATAAAACTATATTTAATTTATCTTTTTTTGGCAAAGCCAGCGGGGTTAAATGGCCCCTATCATTTATTTATAATAATAAGAAAGGTTCTTACATCATAAATATGAGTAACTTAGACAACAAAGAAAAGAAAGATGGAAAGAAAATAAAAAAACTAAAACAAGGACCTAACATAAAATGGCAGAAGTTGGCTATGCCCATTTATGCTTCACCGCATCTTCAAAAGAGTAAGAAGATAAATCCAGCAAATTATGAATCTGCCTGCGGATACAATAGTAGACTTCCATTCTCTTTCTCATTTTGTTATTAAACAAAATATTACTCCTCTCTCTATAGTTCATCCACCATAACTTTGACGCACAAAAGCAGCTCATACGACCTAGAATTTTTCCATTTCGTGGTAGTGTAAATATTGTACCATTCTATTTCGCTGTCCTATACAGGTGTACTAAAACCAACTCGAGTGTAACGACCTGCCTTTTTGGACGTTTTAAGCAAACACACACGTCAGACTCAAACCATTCAAAAGGGCGGATTGTTATGGGGTAAATAAGAAAAAAGCAGAGAAAGAAGGAAAACAAATATAGAATCTCACAGCGGAATGACAAAATATAATAATCAAATAAACAGTTCATGAAGCTGTTTACAAATAACATCGATTAAACCTTTATAATACAAATCAGAGTCACATACAACATGAATAAATAATAATTAAATGCAGCGGAACAACATGATGTAGTGGAATAAGATAATACATAATAACCGTACAAAATATTCGTCCTCGTCCTCCAGAAAGCAGTCCTCGATAAACTGAAAAGCTCAGACTGACCTGAGCGAATTGAAAAGACAAAACACTTGAGTCAGAACTAAAAGATCTTATGTAAGTTAAATCAATAATAAATAAATATGAGTGTAACGGCATCAGAGATGTTTACGGGGTTTGACATCTCCTATCCAGTGTCTAACGTGAGTGCAATAACTTAAGAGATGTTCGGGATTTCCATCTCCTAAGGATCCGTTAAACTATATACTATGTAGTACAATACGCTATTATAATAGTGTCTACAATAAAGTAAAGTATTAAAATAGCATTAAGGTGTTACACATATCCCCCTTAACACATATTATATATTCTCGTAGTCTATACAATGCCGTAGGCTCCACAAAACCGGTGGTTTACCCAGAGGACACCCCATAGGTACGGTACAAAAAAAACTCGTAGAAGGTGCTCTAAGGCATGTGAACACGGCACTCGAGGCAATGCCAGGGTAGATATGACGTTTGCAGAGCCGGATTGGTAGTAACGCATAACAACTACTACCACCCACCTCGGAACACACTCCCAAATCAAAATCAAGGGGTGGTCCCCTAATCAATCACAAGGTAATAGTATGGTATCGAAGAAATGTGTCCGATCGAAGGAATGACCTCACTTAGCCCGGCATAGCTCCTGTTTTAGTCACATCTAAGCTGACTCACAGGAGTCAGGGTCACGTCAATACCTCATACAGAATCATTCGCCAAACCATCATACTTCATTTCTGGAATCTCCTCCACGTACACAGTTGTTAAAGTGGTTTTTGGTATTGGCAGAGAGTATGACAATATCCGATCCCGGTCTCTTTAACAACCAAACGCTTATTACATATCAGATGGTTCTTTTACATTTCAAAAAGTCAATTTCACAATTAATATCAAAATATCATATTCAATTTCAAATCATATATCTTTCGAAATCATATTCACTTTCAAAACTATATTCACTTTCAAATTCACTTTTGAATTTATCGATAAGATAGGTTAATTAAATCCTAGTTCCAAAATCATCATATTTACTCAAATATGTCAATTCACAAAAAGGTATCAATTTTACTTTCCAACATAGATTGTATCATCATCGAGGATCTCAATATAAATACTTCAACTTTACACAGCCTGAATTTTTGAAAATAGTTTAGATAGTCAAAAATAGTTTATATAGTTTAAAAATAGTTTGAAATAGATTAAAATAGTTAAAATAGATTAAAATAGTTTAAATTAATTTAAAATAGATTTCAAAGTTATATCCAAACATTTCAATAACTCAATTCCGATAAATTCATTTATATTTGACACCTCAACTTTGAAATTCAAATTTAAATCCTTTGAACAATTCATTAACTCAATTCCAATTTCAGCATTAACACTTGGATTATCGAAAATAATTCAGTTTATATAAATCAACTTCTATATCAAAATGCCTGTTAACTGAATTCAATTTTTTTTAAAGAATTAAAAGTCATTTGATTTAACCAATCCAGTGTTCGTATATAATTTTCTACCCTATGGTCAAGTGATACGAATATTTATCATTTCAATCCGCAATTTAAAATTTTACGGTTATATATCATTTCAAACCACAATCTCGAATTAAATAAAATCCTTAAAATCGCTAGAGTCTATCATTTCAACCCATAACGATTTGTCCTAATCTATAGATCGTTCGGGTATGTATCATTTCAACCCATAAGAAACTTGCAGTGTTATAACGATATAAAAATACAACATCTAGTCATTCAATATCAACAATCAAACATCCATCAAAATCATCATCTAAATCAATTAATAAACATCAATAGATAACTGATTATCATTAACATGCATTAAATTGACAATTAAATTCAATATTAAATTAAACGATGATTAAATGCAATAAAAGTCAAATTTAATTAGAATGACAATTTTAAACATACCAAACATCAATCAATTAATTTCTACTCACATCATAAATTTAATTTAACTAATATAAGATGATCTAGTAGTTGTGAGTGGGTCAAAACACTCACCTTTGATTTCAAATTGATGTGAAATCCAAAATAAGACCCAAATTTGAACAACCTCGAAATTCATCTAATCTAGCATCAAAAAGTCCGGAATTTCGATACAATCCCAATGAAACAAACCGCGTCCAAATCCAAGCTCGTACGAAAAAGTTATGGTTGTTATAATGTTTTAAAATTAAAATTTAAATTAAAACAATGAAAGGGGCAAAATAGTAATTTAATTACCTAAGCAAACCCTAGCAGTGCCCTAACCTGCTTTAGCCTTGATCAAGAACCCACGGCCACCACCTTACTCTGACCAAACGCCACGCCTACGGCCATCGAAACACAGATCCACGCACGCCGCCGCGTAATCCTCCTCCATCCGCACACCCCAAGGCCGCGCACAGCCCTTCGCCTCACTAGAAATGATCCACCACCACCGATCTTATCTTGCCAATCACGGCAATTCTGGCGATCTCCGACCTAAAACAGCCATATGGATCTCCTCCCCTCGATGCAGCGCTTCCTGATCGTCGTGAAATTGACGATCCGCCGTCAACTACGATAACCAAAAATGAACGGCCGGGAGTGATTTGATCATTTCAGGACAAATGAAAACTCGATTGCAAAAACGAACAACAGATTTGGGTTGCGCTCGTCGAGAGCTTCGAATTAGTATATAATTTGATAGGGTTTAGAGAGTTTAAACTTTTGATTTGAATTTGATTTGCTATTGAAATTGGAATGGGGAAATAGGTTTTGCTTTGTCTGCCATTGAGAAGGAGAAGTGGACAGATGAAATTGTATTTACTGAATAAGAAAATGATTGCTAGGGTTTGAGAGAAAAACTATTTATATAACCGAGGCCCGATAAGAAATGAATAACATCCGAATAGATTTGAAACGACAAATACGACCCGAAAAGCACATTCTGCTTCCGGAACGAAAACAGGTCATCTCATATATCAAAATAGGTGTTTTCGATATTTTTAAACTCAATGGAACAGGATTCAAGTCCTAATTCCATCGTATGAAGAAGTTAACTTAAAACTCAGCTTATTTCAAATTGATTTCAATTGAATTTAACTAAATTGATTTCTACGCGTTTCGAGTCCATACGATCAAACGACAAGTCTGATCGCTACGAAACTTGAAACCTTATAATACCTCATTGTTACGGATCCGATGAAACTGGTTTCGTCGAAATTCGAGACAGTTGACAAAATGGCTATTTTTACGTTAATTAAATAATTTATTATTAAATTGATTAAATCACATTTTAATTCCACCATTACTAAGTAACAATTTTTATTAATTTTGGTTACTTGGATATTTACAATAATTTAAAACAAAGTTACATGTCAATTCAATGTTAATTATTTCCCTAATTACAGTGTTTAATTCCAATTGAAATGAATACGGTGGTTATTACTATAAATTCCAATAAATCCATTTATTCACCTTTCCATCTTATTATTCAATCAACTAGCATCTCAAGGTTGTAATTAACATTTGTTTATATTCTTATTACACTAATACTTTGCCATTACCATCTTAGTTTTCATTAACGTAGTATTTAATTACATTTAATTGCAATAAATCCATTTATTATAATTTTAAATTCCAATAAATTGATCAACTTGATATCAATTCTTTTTATTCAATCAATTGTCATATTATGCATAAAATTTACATTCGTTACATCTTATTGAATCAATATAATACAATTATCAATTTAATTTACACTAATTGCACTAATCAGGTGAATTATTTGCAATTGATTTCAAACTTAATTTAACAGGCTAAAAAAAATAGGTAACATATAATAATTGTCACCATTAACTTTTAGTCACATATTATAAGTTTATTATCCACAATAAGTGTTATAATTACTACTACAACACTAATTTTATTGAATTACAATTTATTACACATTATTTCATTAATTAATCAACATTTAAATTTATCAATTGCTCTTTTAATCCAATTATCCATTAATACATACATTACTATAGTTTATTTACAATCTATATCAATTATAACTCTTTAATCCTTTTAATTAATTGGAATTACATTTAAAACAGTTATCAATTTCCTTAAATTAATACTATTTCATTTTATTCCAGTTATATTCTTATTATTAAATCACAAATTTTTATTTCTTCCAACATTAAATCACAAAACCTTATTAACTATTTTTAATTATTGAAAATTTACGGGTCGTTACACTCTCCCCCACTCAAAACTTTTCGTCCTCGAAAAGGGAAAAGAAGGGATATGAGAAATTTAGTAATCAATATATCTTACTCAAAATATTAAATTTATAAATAATTAATTTACATAATTAAATAATTTAAATAAATATATCAATTTATAACAATTAAATAATTTTATATTCAAGTTTATAAAAGTTTGAAAACATTTCATAAAAATTTTCTAAGTCCAAAATTTTGGCAGAGTCTCCTTTGTACGGAGAGGTCTGGGAGAAATAGTAGTATAAATATAACAATATATATCATATTTTTCAATATAAAATATCCCAAACCACGGAAAAAACAATATAATATCGCTATAAAACCGTAATTCGAGAACGTACCTATTTGTCGGGCAATTAACGCTCATTTTATGAAACCAAAAGAAGTAGCTATTGCTTCCGTACTTGTATTTCACTTATATAATCCAAAGAGGTTAATAATTAAGTAAAAGAGCAAATATTTAAGCTGTTTCAACAAATAACAAACAAAACATCACAATACAACAATAGTCATTTGCAAACAACAGTACAAACATCATTTTCAACAAAAAGAGCAATCATCCATCCATAGCAACCAAAATAAAATGGTTTGTTCGGGTTCAGAACTTCTAATCATATAAAATGATAAATAAACTATGGAGTAAACCATACACTCAACAGTCGTAGATAAAACTTTATAGTTTATTTATACATCTCTATACAAAATAGAAGTATCCTTTCCCAACCAATCTAGAAGCCCAACAAACACAGAATTCAACACATTTTTAAGTTTACTCTATTTATCTTTTTACATCATTTATTGTTCGTTTTTTCCTTCATACAATGATTTTCTTTAATTCACGTTCATTACTTACAAAATTTTAAAATTTCATTCCTCCATGTAAGGCTTATTTCATTAATTTACATTCTTTACTTACATAGGTTATATCCATTTCAATTATTTGGATCATAAATAAATTCATTATTGAAGTATTGTATACATTTTTTTTCAGTTTACTCCACATTTACAATTTAGTTTGCTTTTCTTTTTTCTTTCATCATTTACTTTTCTTTTCTCATTCATATAATGTTTTATTCTCATTAATTTACATTCGTTATTACTTCAAAAGTTCATTTCTTCTTTATTCATATAATGGCATTTCTTTCATTTTATTACCTTACATTCATTGCTTAAATAAGTTATTTTTTCCTTTTCAATTATTGGATTATAAATTATTAGGTAAGTTTGTTTACAATTTAATTCACCATTTGTAAATTATTTCTTTTTCATATTCATTCTTCCATATATAGTATTATTGAATATTAACTCCATTTCTAAGTTATTTTAATGGTTTCTGAATTTATAATCATTCAATCTATATAGCATTCATTTTAATTATAAATGGCTTCAATATTAATTCAAGTTTATAATTATTTACTTACAGTATTCACCTTTACCATTAAATCTGATTATAAATAGCTTAAATTGTTAACCTAAGTTTATAATCATTTTTCTTACATTATTTACTTTTATTACATTTAATTAGTAGCATTTCAAACTATTAACTTCAGTTTATAACAATTTATAACATTAGAATTTCTTATTTATTGAAATAATTCCATTGAACACTTTAAAATTTTGCTAAGTTTTACTTATATAATATTCTTTTACATATCCTTTTTAATAGTTCAACTTTTAATAATTTGGTAAGTTATATATATGTTTTTAAGAATACAATTGAATACTAGCCAAGTTTCTCTTATATATTTAGTTAACAAATATTCAATAGTTACCATCTCTTATTTTCATTTCCTTTTTATTTATAGTTTCAAAATTTCCATTTCTTATCTATTTCATTAATCATTTTAACATCAAATTTCTTATTTTCATTTTAGAAGTTTTCAATTATTAATATAGTCGAGATTTCATTTATTACAATAATTTCAATTTCAAATTTACAGGAACTTAAGAGCTAAACAACCAGGTTCCTTTCAATTATTTTAAAATAATATATATAATCATATCTTTTATACATATCAAATCATATTTGGAATTTGAAATTAAGATTTATTAATCGAAATAAATGTGTAGTAAACTACTACAACTGTCTTCCCACTTTGAAACTCAAAAATGAACGTCGATGATACGTGCACTCATCACCAAAATTATTTTCCAACGACAGAGAGGGGAGTACAAAACTTATTTCCTTTAAAAATTTCTTTCTAAAACTTCCTTCCAAATCACATTGAAATATTTATATTGGAAAATACTTCCAAATAATACTAGTATTATATTCCAAAATATTTCGAAAGAAATTTTCAAAATCCCGGAACTTAAGTTCTCAAATTCCAATTTATTTTTGCTTTACTTGTAAATCCTATTTTACAATCAATATTTATAAAATTTCTCTACCTAACAAACAACATATTACATCCAACTATATCATTTATAAAATTTATTATTTTATATATAAAATATATAATAGGCAAAATTATTTCATTTACCTATATTTCAAAATAATATTGTGTCGGTCTGTCCTATTAAATGTTTAGAAATTCCTACCGATGCCACAGCGTCCTATGTACCGACCATAATTTATAAATACAAAACGAAACAAATTAACACAATACAAACCTTTTATAACACTAACAAATACGCTCTCTCATATATATACACTCAGCGACTCATTCTAGGGTATTACTACCCTATTTAATATGAGTCAGACCCCACAAAGCTAAGGTTATCGCTAAACCAAAGCTCTGATACCAACTGTAACGACCTGCCTTTTTGGAGGTTCTAAGCAGACACACACATCAGACTTAAACCATTCAAAAGGGCAGATTGTTACGGGGTAAATAAGAAAAAAGCAGAGAAAGAAAGAAAACAAATACATAATCTCACAACGGAATGACAAAATATAATAATCATAAACAATTCATGAAGCTGTCTACAAATAACATTGATTAAACCTTTATAATATAGATCAGAGTCACATACAACAAGAATAAATAATAAATAAATGCAGCGGAACAACATGATGCAGTGGAATAATATAATACATAATAATAGTATAAAATCTTCGTCCTTATCCTCCAGAAAGCAGTCTTCGATAAACTGAAAAGCTCAAACTGACCCGAGCGAATTGAAAAGACAAAACACTCGAGTCAGAACTAAAAGATCTTATGTAAGTTAAATCAACAATAAATAAATATGAGTGTAACGGCGTCAGAGATGTTTACGGGGTTTGACATCTCCTATCCAGTGTCTAACGTGAGTGCAATAACTTAAGAGATGTTCGGGATTTCCAACTCCTAAGGATCCGTTAAACTATCTACTATGTAGTACAATACGCTATTATAATAGTGTCTAAAATAAAGTAAAGTATTAAAATAGCGTTAAGGCGTTACCCATATTTCCCTTAACACATTTTATATATTCCCGTAGTCTATACAATGCCGTAGGCTCCACCAAACCGGTGGTTTACCCAGAGGACACCCTATAGGTACGGTACAAAACAAACTCATAAAAGGCGCTCTAGGGCATATGAACACGACACTCAAGGCAATGCCAGGGTAGATATACCGTTTGTAGAGCCGAATTGGTGGTAACGCATAGCAACTACTACCGCCCACCTCGGAACACACTCCCAAATCAAAATCAAGGGGTGGCCACCAAATCAATCACAAGGTAATAGTATGGTATCGAAGAAATGTGTTCTATCGAAGGAATGACCTCACTTGGCCCGGCATAGCTCCTGTTTTAGTCACATCTAAGCTGACTCATGGGAGTCAGGGTCACGTCAATACCTCATACAGAATCGTTCGCCAAACCATCCTACTTCATTTCTGGAATCTCCTCCACGTACACAGTTGTTAAAGTGGTTTTTGGTATTGGCAGAGAGTATGACAATATCCGATCCCGGTCTCTTTAACAACCAAACGCTTATTACACACCGGATGGTTCTTTTACATTTCAAAAAGTCAATTTCACAAATGATACCAAAGTATCATATTTGATTTCAAATCATATATCTTTCAAAATCATATTCACTTTCAAATTCACTTTTGAATTTATCGATAAGATAGGTTAATTAAATCCTAGTTCCAAAATCATCATATTTACTCAAATATGTCAATTCACAAAAAGGTATCAATTTTACTTTCCAACTTAGATTGTATCATCATCAAGGATCTCAAATCAAATACTTCAACTTTGCACAGTCTGAATTTTTGAAAATAGTTTAGATAGTCAAAAATAGTTTATATAGTTTAAAAATAGTTTAAAATAGATTAAAATAGTTTAAATAGATTAAAATAGTTTAAATAGTAAAAAACATAAAGTTTAAATTAATTTAAAATAGATTTCAAAGTTATATCCAAACATTTTAATAGCTCAATTCCGATAAATTCATTTATATTTGACACCTCAACTTTGAAATTCAAATTTAAATCCTTTGAACAATTCATTAAATCAATTCCAATTTCAGCATTAACACTTGGATTATCGAAAATAATTCAGTTTACATAAATCAACTTCTATTTCAAAATGCCTGTTAACTGAATTCAATTTTTTTTAAAGAATTAAAAATTATTTGATTTAACCAATCCAGTGTCCGTATATAATTTTCTACCCTATGGTCAAGTGATACATATATTTATCATTTCAGTCTGCAATTTAAAATTTTACGGTTATATATCATTTTAAACCGCAATCCCGAATTAAATAAAATCCATAAAATTTCTCGAGTCTATCATTTCAACCCATAACGGTTTTTCTTAATCTATAGATCATTCGGGTATGTATCATTTCAACCCATAGGGAACTTGCAGTGTTATAACGATATAAAAATACAACGTCCAATCATTCAATGTCAACAATCAAACATCCATCACAATCATCATTCAAATCAATTAATAAACATCAGTGGATAACTGATTATCATTAACAGGCATTAAATTGACAATTAAATTCAATATTAAATTAAACGATGATTAAATGCAATAAAAGTCAAATTTAACTAGAATGATAATTTTAAACATACCAAACATCAATCAATTAATTTCTAATCACATCATAAATTTAATTTAACTAACATAAGATGATCTAGTAGTTGTGAGTGGGTCAAAACACTCACCTTTGATTTCAAATTGATCTGAAATCCAAAATAAGACCCAAATTTGAACAGCCTCAGAATTCGTCCAAACTAGCGTCAAAATGTCCAAAATTTCGATACGATCCCAATGAAACAAACCGCGTCCAAATCCGTGCTTGTATGAAAAAGTTATGGTTGTTATAACGTTTTAAAATTTAAATTTAAATTAAAACAATGAAAGGGGCAAAACAGTAATTTAATTACCTAAGCAAACCCTAGCAGTGCTCTAACCCGCTTCAGCTTCGATCAAGAATCCACGACCGCCACCTTACTCCGACCAAACGTCACGCCTACGACCATCGAAACGCAGATCCACGCACGCCGCCGCATAGGCCTCCTCCATCCGCACCCCCCAAGGCCACGCTCAACCCTCCGCCTCACCAGAAATGATCCGCCACCGTCAATCTTATCTAGCCAATCGTGGCGATTCTGGTGATCTCCGACCTAAAGTAGCCGTATGGATCTCCTCCACTCGACGCCCTCTTCAATACATCTCTTCCTGATCGTCGTGAAATTGACGATTCGCCATCAACTCCGACAACTAAAAATGAACAGCCGGGAGTGATTTGATCATTTCAGGACAAACGAAAACTCGGTTGCAAAAACGAACATGTAACGATCCGGAATTTTGGACCATTCGCATCCATTATAAGTGTATAGGTAGACACTCATGCCGGAGTTGAATTGCTCAAAATACCGCGTTGTTAATTTAAATTTGGCAAAACTAAACATATACAGTAAATAAATAATCACAGACACAGAGTAATAAGTGCAGCGGAAATAAAAGAGATAGTAGTTCATGAAACTACTATATAAATATATGAGTTACATCGGAGTTTACAACAGAAGAGTAATACGATACATCAGAGTTAAACCAGATACAACGGAAGAGTAACACGATACATCAGATACAAATCAGAATACATCACTGGAATCATCGAATACTGAAAGCAGAATAGATGGCTGGATCTTCAAGCAAAGCTCCAACTTCAAAGGTGAGTCTCGAATACTGGTACACTCAGTCTGACCCGAGCGTAAAGCAAAACACAAGACACTCGAGTCAGGATTAACATTCTTATATTAATAAATCCAACTCAAGTGAAATAGTAATTGAAATACAAGTAACTCAAAGGATGTTTGGAATAACCATCCTTTAAGGATCCGTTAAACTATCTACTATGTAGTAGTGTACGATAAGTAGATAATGTCTATCAGTAATATAAAGATATCAAAATAGCGTTAAGTCATGGCCCATTCCACCCTTAACACATTTTTATTCCCAAAAGCATATACAAGACCGTAGTTTCCCCAAAACCGGAAGTCACCAGAGGGCAATCCATATACTAAAGGTACAAATCAAAATCGTAGTGGTCGCGTATAAATGGAATACAAGTATGACAAGGCACATGAGGCAATACCCAAGGTAGTGATACTACCGTTCGCCTGATCCGGACTGGTGAGAACGCAACGCCGCAGCGCCCGCAACACCGTGAAACAACACTCCCAAAATCAAGGGTGCACCAATCGACAACAAGTATAAGTAGTTCGAAGAAGTGTGTCCACTTGAGGTAGCTAATCCTCCATTGGCCCGGCACAGCTCCTGTTTTAGTCATTTCCAATTTGACACAAGTGTCAAGGCTATCCATCATCGTTCTCTTTCTTCAGTCATCACGTACATCATTCCAACCACTTCATTCTGGATCATCACTCCGCGCATAGTTATTAAAGTGGTTTCAGTTTAGATAGAGAGTATATCCATTACCGATCCCGGTCTCTTTAATAACTTTCGTAATTATTACACCGATTGGTCGTTTATTTATTTCAAATACAAATTAATTTCAATTTTAATTTAAATTCGTAAATCAATATTTCATTTGTCTTTCGAAATCAATTTCCAAAATTTTCGTTTCAAAACTTCTAATTTACCATTTCAAAATCTTATAAATCAAATTCAAATTATTTAAAACAATTCAAATTTGGATTCAAGTTCGTATATAAGTTTCATTCCGAAATCATTTAGATAAATTTTATTTAACATTCGAATCAATTAAACTCATTTATCGATTTCATTCAATATTCGTTAAGTTACTTTATCATTCAAAACAATTTCTATTAAATTTCCAATTCATTAAATCAATTTCTTAAGTTCAACTTCATTAAATCAACTTACACTTTTGAATTAAATTAAATTCGTCAAATCAATTCTTTCAATTACAAGTCTTACATTGATTCCAAAATATCACATTTTCATTTCTTGTTAAAGAAATTCAATTTCACTTATTTACTTTCTTAAATAATTTTCCAAAAACTTAATTAATAAAGAAACTCAATTTCAACCATTTACGAAGAAAAATTCACTTTTTCAAAAGTTCAATTTTACTTAACAAAGAATTCAATTCTTATTTGATTATTAAATAATTCCATCTTATTTAATTATTAACTAATTCAAAGCTTAATTATTAAATAATTTCAAAGTTTAATAATTTCAAACTTAATTATTAAATCATTCCAAACTTAATTATTAAATCATTACAAAGTTTAATAATTTCAAACTTAATTATAATTTCAAACTTAATCATTAAATCATTTCAAAGTTTAATAATTTCAAACTTAATTATAATTTCAAACTTAATTCAATCATTTCTCAAATTAAACATCGTTCTTTCATCAATTACATTGTTAATATTTTTTTTCAGATTATTAAAAATTAACATTTTCCTTTCATTAAAAATTCAAATTTCAACTTCATTTCAAAACCATATTATTTATTCAACTAAAATCTTCGTTTTATTTTAAATCAAATTATTGACCAATCGGGTTTTATTTAATTTCCTATCCTAGGTCAAAGTTTAATTTGGGTATTTATCATTTCAACCCGATTCCAATTCAATTCAAAAAATCAAAGCATAGCAAAGGGAACTTGCAGTGTGATAACTGGGATGGTGTCAAAGTAAATAAACAAGCAATAACAACAATCAATAACAATCCAATAATCAATTCAAATAATCCCGAAATAACCGTATTAATTTGCATTGTTATTTGTACGAATTAATATAATTATTTCTAGAATCTACACTATCATTTCATGTAGATTAAAGATTATTACATTACGGTTTTCACTTGTCATTCAATTTCAAATTTTTACACTACAACCATTAATCCAATATACGTCCAATGGTTCAAAGTGTAATTATCACTATTTTACATGTCAATTAATTTAACAAATAAAAGGGGTCATATTCAACTAGTCAAATTTAACATATAAATCAGTTTTAAAATCGTTAACTATCCTATATCTATTTCAATTTGGCATACTATTTATCATTTAACACTAACAATTTAACGTCCAATATAAACATCAACAATCAATCAATTATCAGCCAAACTGTATTATCATCACATAAATAATTAACAGATAATGGTGTCAAATGTCACAGGTGAACTGATACAGGCAATAACATATATAACGGTGTAATTAACTAACAGCAGCATATTTCAATTGTCGTTTCAATTGAAATCAAATTTAATAAATAAAAGAACGTTAATCGTGAGTGAGTGCTCACCTTTCGAGGCAAGAGAGAATAGACAATGGAACGAACCACGGATCCAACCATGAATTTCAAAGCCGAACGGAATTGGCACGAATTGGACGGACGAAGCTGATAAATAGAAAAATACGAATTTAATTTAGAACGAAATCGATGGGGATAATGGTATACGAGAACTTATGTATATAACTATATATGGATAAAATCATATTCTAATTTCAAATGCATTTCAAAATTTTAAAACATATATTAAACTCAACAAATGGATACCTTACATATCAACATATACTACTTTAAATATATACGTGCCCTTAATGTGACACATGCTACAGTCCAAAACATACTATTTATACTTGTTTAAACGCACGTGTATACATGCACAAATAGAAATATATATCATTTCAAAAGGAAAAAAAAATTGTAGTCTAATATGCGTGAAAACTTATGTAATAATATAACTAATATGTATGACTTTCAGATATACATATAAATGCACATATATTAACAACATACAAGTGAGCACGTAATCTATATGTGCTGCTACTACTAGAGGATGGGCACGCGTGATGCAGCAAGATTGACAAGGTACCTCTGACTTTAAATTCATCAAAAGGGACAAGTAACGATTTTTTTTATATAAAGTATATAAATCCTTACAAATATGTGGTACAACATGCTTTATACATAAATCTATACTAATATATAGCTTACACAGTTGAACCGCTTTACACAATTTGAAATCAGAACATACCAATATTGAAACAAACCCAGCCCCAGTATACGAATATAGGTTTAACACTTATATATATAAACTAACATATAACAGTACATATATATACCTTCAAAAATAAAATAAAAATAATAATAATAAATAAATAACAACGATCCTATGTATATAATAAGTTAAAGTCAGTACTTAACCCACCTGGAAAATATATAGTCTTTATTTAAATCCAAAACAGTATGTACTATAAACACACAACTGGCTAAAATTTCAGTATATCTTAATAAGCAAGTATAGGCTCTAAAAAATATTTTATATAAATAGGCATATCTTTGTAAACATGCATACCCAGTTGTAAAATATACGCATAACACACCTAAACAGACAATATATAATAGCTTTATGAATATATAGAAGTTTAAACACGTATATTAAAATAAATATATATAGCTTAAATGTAACCAAAATATATGTAGACCCGAGGCTAACCAAATATCAACATACACATTATTTCTAGATTTCAAATATATGTCTATACCTTCGAAGATGAATACATTAGGAACAAAAGAAGGCTGCTGCAAATTAAGAGGAGCCAAATTGGATGGTACAGAGATGAGCGAGGAGGCAGTTTCGACGGAAGGCGGCTGGAAGGTTCTCGGGCGCGGTAGGTGGCGAGATGGTTAAGGCGGAAGGATAGGGTGGCGAGGTCGGAGGAAGAAGGAAGGTGGTGAGCGCGGTTGCTGATGAGGTCGCGGAGATGGGACGGACTCGGTCGGGTTGACGGCTCCGGCATGGCTGACATGGCGAGCAATCCGGTCGGGCTTGGGGAGAGGGGCGGTGTGGCAGTGGGTATTAGGATTGGTGGTGGAGTGGTAATTGCATTGTGGTGGAAGAACGCACATGGGAGATTAGAGCTGAGCATTGGAAAAAGGGAAAGGCCGTGCTCAAGTTTTTAAAAGAAAATATGAATAGGTGGAGGGGAGGAAAGAAGGTCAGGCAAAATTGTGAAAGATGATGAACAGTCTCAAAACACAACTCATATTTAATTTTGTTAACTGACAGAGCCAAAAGAAACAAAGCAGCAATACCAAGAGAAAAATGGGAATAGAAAAAATCTCGTTTAAAGATCCAAAAAATATTTAAAGCTAGAGGCTCTTGATATTATACGGCTGGCATTTGAAAAGGCAAAAAAAAAACAAAAGGCATAAAGCAGGTGCCGGTACGGTTACCGTTTTCGTGGATTCCGCTGCGTACCGGACTTCAAAACACAGAGATAAATATACCGTGGAGATCAGCACGACGAGACGATCAAAACGGTATACAGATATTAGCAGTACGATTTAATTATAAAAATTCGAATTTTCTACTGGCGGAAAATGCAAGAAAAACGCAGAAGATTAAGATCGACGGAGCCAAAGATGTCCGAATTTGGAAAAACGACAAACTGATATCTTGCTCAGAAGATGGTTTAGAATTTTTCTATCTAAAAATATTTAGTTTTCGGAAACATTTTATTTTCATCGCTTTTTAACTGATTAAATTGAAGTAAATTTACGCGCGAAATAAACTTTCATATTTTCGGACGAAAATTTACCAGTTGCTATGTTTAATTAGACGCATTTCAAATATCAAATTTTTATTTCAAATTTTATCGTTTAAAATTTCACAAAATCTTCAACTAACAACGTTATTCAAACCGGTTAAATTTACGGGTTGTTACACTCTCCCCCACTCAAAACTTTTCGTCCCCGAAAAGGAACGAGGTAGGAGAATAGAAACAACCAGAAAGGAAAACAGATTTGAAATACAGAATAACAATTAACTTAAACTATATAAATTCAAATTTAAATTAATTGATATTCAATAATTGATTTAATCCATTTGATTTCACTAAAATCAATCTCAACTATTTCTAAATTCATTATCTTATTATCCAATTATCTTCAATTTACAATTTCTAAAACCATAAATTTGAATTGTCTTTTATTATAATCATATTTTTTTCAGCAATTTAAATTCTTCTTTATTCCAAATTATTGTTAAATTTATTCTACTTAATAGATCTAATCACATATATTTAAACTATATAAATTAATTTAAAACATAAAAGTTTCGATTTAAATTAATTTACATCTATTGATTTCTTTTAAATTCAAGGTATTTTCATATGTTGATCAAATTTCAATTTATTAATTCTTTCAAAACAAATTTATTAATTTTTTTTCAAAACTAATTTATTAATTTTTTCAAAACAAATTTATTAATTCATTCAAAACAAATTTATTTCATTATTAACTAAGTTTACTTATTATCCTATATAACTCTATTAACATCTTTATAATCAAAATTTAGTGTATAACATTTATTATAAACACTCAAATTTTATAAATGCAATTTATCTTATATATTATCCAATTACATATTCAACTTCTGAATGATTTAGGTAAGTTGTATTAGAATGCAGTTGAACAATATACAAATAAAAATTTTCAATTCAATTATTCAAGTTTAAATATTTATTCCAATTTTGGTTTTATTTATAATTAAAATCATCCTTTAACAAAATTTACGAATTAGATTTTCGATTAATTTTAAACAATTTAGAGATATATATAATATATTTACATCAAATCAAATTAAATTTTAAAATAAGATACCTATATATATATATATATCAAAATATATTGAAGAAATTCAAATCAAAATATTTTTCAAAACAAAACCGTAGCAAGGCTACAGAATAGTATCTCCTCTTCGAAACTCGAAAATGAATATCGATGGTGCGGCCGCCATCACCGAAATTATTTTCCAGCGACAAAGAGAAGAGCACTGATTTCAACATTTTTTTTAAAAAAATTCTTTGAAACAAATTTCTATTCGAAAATACTTTCAATACTATATACTTTAAAATTTTAAAAACCAAAGTTCGAAATCACCGGAAACTAATAATTTCTCAAATTTCTGAATTAGATTCATTTCAAATTCAAATCAATTTATAACCAAGTTTATAAATTCATTTATTTATATTACGCAATAGTCAGTGGTTTACAAACAATAAATGAAAATCAAATATTATTATTTTCAGACAACAAATTCATTAACAATTTAATTTCAGAAAACTTATATTTATATATAAGATGATCATACAAAACTTCTATTTTATTTATCAGATTTGAAAACGATATTGTGTCAGTTTGCTCTGCTCAAGTGTTTCGGAAATCCTATCGATAGCGTTGATCAGACGAATCGATCGGAAACCCAAATCAACATCAACAACTCAAACAACACAGTATATGTAAAACACTTTAAAACATTAATTTACAATTACACTTCTTTGCTCGTCGATACAGGAATGAATTTCAAAGCAAGGATAGGGATTCAAATTTGATTAATTCAATCAAAGAAATTTTTGATTTGAGAATAAGTTGGAACGAAAGATAAGGTGATTATTTAACCGAATAAGGAAATAGATAATCTTACATAAATCGCAGGCAACCATAACCGGTCGACCGTGACTTCAAGAATAAGATCGATGTGGAATTCCGAGGCAAATCGACATTAGATCTTAAGAAATAGAATTCAGGTATAGTAGGAGATAGATAGCATCGTAAACCGAGGATACAGAAATCTCCGGTAAATCAATGCCAATTGTAAAGGAGTTTTGCTCCTCCACGAATCATTCGAAGATTGGCGAGACCGCCGATCTATTATAGATATCATTCAAATGGAGTTATGGGGTGCTCCAGAATTTGAAAGAAGACGAATAGTGAAGGACACGAATGAATTTCGGAACCGAGGGGAACGTACCAAAATTCAGAGGAACTGAGTCAAAAGGAAGAGATTGAAACTCGAATGAGAGTGATTCTGTAAATACATTTACCCTATATGTTAAGTTTTGCCTAGAGCTACCAATGCTCTGATACCAACTGTAACGGACCGCGTCAATGGGGTAACGCCCACCGTAGCATACAGCTGTACCTGTGTTCTGCCTTTACGGCCAGCCTCTCGACTGCACCAACCCCACAGGGACATGTAGGAGTAAGAGTCATCCGCTCGCTACCAAACCAAATGCGAGAACCCCCTATCATGCTGCACCCGCCAAGTGCATAGGCAGACACACATGCCGGAGTTGAATTGCTCAAAATACCGTGTTGTTAATTTAAATTTGGCAAAACTGAACATATACAGTAAATAAATAATCATAGATCACAGACACAGAGTAATAAGTGCAGCGGAAATAAAAGAGATAGTAGTTCATGAAGCTACTATATAAATATATGAGTTACATCAGAGTTTACAACAGAAGAGTAATACGATACATCAGAGTTTACAACAGAAGAGTAATACGATACATCAGAGTTAAACCAGATACAATGGAAGAGTAACACGATACATCAGATACAAATCAGAATACATCACTGGAATCATCGAATACTGAAAGCAGAATAGATGGCTGGATCTTCAAGCAAAGCTCCAACTTCAAAGGTGAGTCTCGAATACTGGTACACTCAGTCTGACCCGAGCGTAAAGCAAAACACAAGACACTCGAGTCAGGATTAACATTCTTATATTAATAAATCCAACTCAAGTGAAATAGTAATTGAAATACAAGTAACTCAAAGGATGTTTGGAATAACCATCCTTTAAGGATCCGTTAAACTATCTACTATGTAGTAGTGTACGATAAGTAGATAATGTCTATTAGTAATATAAAGATATCAAAATAGCGTTAAGTCATGGCCCATTCCACCCTTAACACATTTTTATTCCCAAAAGCATATACAAGACCGTAGTTTCCCCAAAACCGGAAGTCACCAGAGGGCAATCCATATACTAAAGGTACAAATCAAAATCGTAGTGGTCGCGTATAAATGGAATACAAGTATGACAAGGCACATGAGGCAATACCCAAGGTAGTGATACTACCGTTCGCCTGATCCGGACTGGTGAGAACGCAACGCCGCAGCGCCCGCAACACCGTGAAACAACACTCCCAAAATCAAGGGTGCACCAATCGACAACAAGTATAAGTAGTTCGAAGAAGTGTGTCCACTTGAGGTAGCTAATCCTCCATTGGCCCGGCACAGCTCCTGTTTTAGTCATTTCCAATTTGACACAAGTGTCAAGGCTATCCATCATCGTTCTCTTTCTTCAGTCATCACGTACATCATTCCAACCACTTCATTCTGGATCATCACTCCGCGCATAGTTATTAAAGTGGTTTCGGTTTAGATAGAGAGTATATCCATTACCGATCCCGGTCTCTTTAATAACTTTCGTAATTATTACACCGATTGGTCGTTTATTTATTTCAAAACCAAATCAATTTCAATTTTAATTTAAATTCGTAAATCAATATTTCATTTGTCTTTCGAAATCAATTTCCAAAATTTTCGTTTCAAAACTTCCAATTTACCATTTCAAAATCTTATAAATAAAATTCAAATTATTTAAAACAATTCAAATTTGGATTCAAGTTCGTATATAAGTTTCATTCCGAAATCATTTAGATAAATTTTATTTAACATTCGAATCAATTAAACTCATTTATCGATTTCATTCAATATTCGTTAAGTTACTTTATCATTCAAAACAATTTCTATTAAATTTCCAATTCATTAAATCAATTTCTTAAGTTCAACTTCATTAAATCAACTTACACTTTTGAATTAAATTAAATTCGTCAAATCAATTCTTTCAATTACAAGTCTTACATTGATTCCAAAATATCACATTTTCATTTCTTGTTAAAGAAATTCAATTTCACTTATTTACTTTCTTAAATAATTTTCCAAAAACTTAATTAATAAAGAAACTCAATTTCAATCATTTACGAAGAAAAATTCACTTTTTCAAAAGTTCAATTTTACTTAACAAAGAATTCAATTCTTATTTGATTATTAAATAATTCCATCTTATTTAATTATTAACTAATTCAAAGCTTAATTATTAAATAATTTCAAAGTTTAATAATTTCAAACTTAATTATTAAATCATTTCAAACTTAATTATTAAATCATTACAAAGTTTAATAATTTCAAACTTAATTATAATTTCAAACTTAATCATTAAATCATTTCAAAGTTTAATAATTTCAAACTTAATTATAATTTCAAACTTAATTCAATCATTTCTCAAATTAAACATCGTTCTTTCATCAATTACATTGTTAATATTTTTTTTCAGATTATTAAAAATTAACATTTTCCTTTCATTAAAAATTCAAATTTCAACTTCATTTCAAAACCATATTATTTATTCAAGTAAAATCTTCGTTTTATTTTAAATCAAATTATTGACCAATCGGGTTTTATTTAATTTCCTATCCTAGGTCAAAGTTTAATTTGGGTATTTATCATTTCAACCCGATTCCAATTCAATTCAAAAAATCAAAGCATAGCAAAGGGAACTTGCAGTGTGATAACTGGGATGGTGTCAAAGTAAATAAACAAGCAATAACAACAATCAATAACAATCCAATAATCAATTCAAATAATCCCGAAATAACCGTATTAATTTGCATTGTTATTTGTATGAATTAATATAATTATTTCTAGAATCTACACTATCATTTCATGTAGATTAAAGATTATTACATTACGGTTTTCACTTGTCATTCAACTTCAAATTTTTACACTACAACCATTAATCCAATATACGTCCAATGGTTCAAAGTGTAATTATCACTATTTTACATGTCAATTAATTTAACAAATAAAAGGGGTCATATTCAACTAGTCAAATTTAACATATAAATCAGTTTTAAAATCGTTAACTATCCTATATCTATTTCAATTTGGCATACTATTTATCATTTAACACTAACAATTTAACGTCCAATATAAACATCAACAATCAATCAATTATCAGCCAAACTGTATTATCATCACATAAATAATTAACAGATAATGGTGTCAAATGTCACAGGTGAACTGATACAGGCAATAACATATATAACGGTGTAATTAACTAACAGCAGCATATTTCAATTGTCGTTTCAATTGAAATCAAATTTAATAAATAAAAGAACGTTAATCGTGAGTGAGTGCTCACCTTTCGAGGCAAGAGAGAATAGACAATGGAACGAACCACAGATCCAACCATGAATTTCAAAGCCGAACGGAATTGGCACGAATTGGACGGACGAAGCTGATAAATAGAAAAATACGAATTTAATTTAGAACGAAATCGATGGGGATAATGGTATACGAGAACTTATGTATATAACTATATATGGATAAAATCATATTCTAATTTCAAATGCATTTCAAAATTTTAAAACATATATTAAACTCAACAAATGGATACCTTACATATCAACATATACTACTTTAAATATATACGTGCCCTTAATGTGACACATGCTACAATCCAAAACATACTATTTATACTTGTTTAAACGCACGTGTATACATGCACAAATAGAAATATATATCATTTCAAAAGGAAAAAAAATTGTAGTCTAATATGCGTGAAAACTTATGTAATAATATAACTAATATGTATGACTTTCAGATATACATATAAATGCACATATATTAACAACATACAAGTGAGCACGTAATCTATATGTGCTGCTACTACTAGAGGATGGGCACGCGTGATGCAGCAAGATTGACAAGGTACCTCTGACTTTAAATTCATCAAAAGGGACAAGTAACGATTTTTTTTATATAAAGTATATAAATCCTTACAAATATGTGGTACAACATGCTTTATACATAAATCTATACTAATATATAGCTTACACAGTTGAACCGCTTTACACAATTTGAAATCAGAACATACCAATATTGAAACAAACCCAGCCCCAGTATACGAATATAGGTTTAACACTTATATATATAAACTAACATATAACAGTACATATATATACCTTCAAAAATAAAATAAAAATAATAATAATAAATAAATAACAACGATCCTATGTATATAATAAGTTAAAGTCAGTACTTAACCCACCTGGAAAATATATAGTCTTTATTTAAATCCAAAACAGTATGTACTATAAACACACAACTGGCTAAAATTTCAGTATATCTTAATAAGCAAGTATAGGCTCTAAAAAATATTTTATATAAATAGGCATATCTTTGTAAACATGCATACCCAGTTGTAAAATATACGCATAACACACCTAAACAGACAATATATAATAGCTTTATGAATATATAGAAGTTTAAACACGTATATTAAAATAAATATATATAGCTTAAATGTAACCAAAATATATGTAGACCCGAGGCTAACCAAATATCAACATACACATTATTTCTAGATTTCAAATATATGTCTATACCTTCGAAGATGAATACATTAGGAACAAAAGAAGGCTGCTGCAAATTAAGAGGAGCCAAATTGGATGGTACGGAGATGAGCGAGGAGGAGGCAGTTTCGACGGAAGGCGGCTGGAAGGTTCTCGGGCGCGGTAGGTGGCGGGATGGTTAAGGTGGAAGGATAGGGTGGCGAGGTCGGAGGAAGAAGGAAGGTGGTGAGCGCGGTTGCTGATGAGGTCGCGGAGATGGGACGGACTCGGTCGGGTTGACGGCTCCGGCATGGCTGACATGGCGAGCAATCCGGTCGGGCTTGGGGAGAGGGGCGGTGTGGCAGTGGGTATTAGGATTGGTGGTGGAGTGGTAATTGCATTATGGTGGAAGAACGCACATGGGAGATTAGAGCTGAGCATTGGAAAAAGGGAAAGGCCGTGCTCAAGTTTTTAAAAGAAAATATGAATAGGTGGAGTGGAGGAAAGAAGGACAGGCAAAATTATGAAAGATGATGAACAGTCTCAAAACACAACTCATATTTAATTTTGTTAACTGACAGAGCCAAAAGAAACAAAGCAGCAATACCAAGAGAAAAATGGAATAGAAAAAATCTCGTTTAAAGATCCAAAAAATATTTAAAGCTACTGGCTCTTGATATTATACGGCTGGCATTTGAAAAGGCAAAAAAAAAACAAAAGGCATAAAGCAGGTGCCGGTACGGTTACCGTTTTCGTGGATTCCGCTGCGTACCGGACTTCAAAACACAGAGATAAATATACCGTGGAGATCAGCACGACGAGACGATCAAAACGGTATACAGATATTAGCAGTACGATTTAATTATAAAAATTCGAATTTTCTACTGGCGGAAAATGCAAGAAAAACGCAGAAGATTAAGATCGACGGAGCCAAAGATGTCCGAATTTGGAAAAACGACAAACTGATATCTTGCTCAGAAGATGGTTTAGAATTTTTCTATGTAAAAATATTTAGTTTTCGGAAACATTTTATTTTCATCGCTTTTTAACTGATTAAATTGAAGTAAATTTACGCGCGAAATAAACTTTCATATTTTCGGACGAAAATTTACCAGTTGCTATATTTAATTAGACGCATTTCAAATATCAAATTTTTATTTCAAATTTTATCGTTTAAAATTTCACAAAATTTTCAACTAACAACGTTATTCAAACCGGTTAAATTTACGGGTTGTTACAGAACAACAGATTTGGGTTGCGCTCATCGAGAGCTTCGAATCGGTCTATAATTTGATAGGGTTTAGAGAGTTGAAATTTTTGATTTGAATTTGATTTGCAATTGAAATTGGAATTGGGAATTAGGTTTTGTTTTCTCTGCCATTGAGAAGGAGAAGTGGACAGATGAAATTGTACATACTGAATAAGAAAATGACTGCTTCGGTTTGAGAGAAAAACTATTTATATAACCGAGGCCCGATAAGAAATGAATAACATCCGAATAGATTTGAAATGACAAATGTAATGACCCGCTATTTCGTTCCATTCGCATCCACACATGTCGGACTTGAATTGCTCAAAACAATAGATTGTTAATTTATAGTTGCAAAACTCTACATATACAGTAAATAAAATCAATCACAGAATCACAGACACAGAGTAATGTAACAATAAGCAGCGGAATATATAAATAGTAGTTCATGAAGCTACTATACAAACAACAGAGTTTGAAATAAAATACAACAGAATATCTCAAATACAATGATGTCTCAAGTACAAACAGATGACATCTCTGAACAAATTGACTGGAAAAGCTGAATAGATAAGACAGATCTTCAAACAAAGCTCTAATCTTCAAAGATGAGCCTCAAATGCTGTGACACTCAGTCTGACCCGAGCGTAAAGAAAAACACAAAACACTCAAGTCAGGATTAACATTCTTATATTAATAAATTCAACTCAAGTGAAATGTCAACTGAAATACAAGTAACTTAATGGATATTTGGGATTTCCATCCTCTAAGGATCCGTGGAACTATCTACTATGTAGTAATATACGCTATTATAATATGTCTAAAGTAAAGTAAACTATTAAAATAGCGTTAAGGCGTTACCCATATCCCCCTTAACACATTTTATATATTCCCATAGTCTATACAGTACCGTACGGTCCTCCGAGAGGTTTACACAGAGGGCACTCCATAGGTATGGTACAAAACAAACTCGTAGAAGGCGCGCTAGGGCATGTGAACACGGCACACGAGGAAATGCCAGGGTAGATATACCGTTTGCGGATCCGGACTGGTGGTAACGCATAGCAGCTACTACCGCCCACCTCGGACACCCTCCCATAATCAAAATCAAAGGGTGGCCACCAAAACAATCACAAAAGCAATAGAATGGTATCGAAATAATGTGCCCGATAGGAGGAATGACCTCAATTGGTCCGACATGGCTCCTGATTTTAGTCACATCTAAGCTGACTCACGGGAGTCAGGGTCACGTCATACCTTATACAGAAATCGTTCACCAAACCATCCTACTTCATTTCTAGAATCTCCACCACAACACAGTTGTTAAATTGGTAGAGAGTATGACAATATCCGATCCCGGTCTCTTTAACAACCAAACGTTATTATAACACCGCGGTCATTTCCAAATATCATACTTCAAAACCAAAATATCATATCCATTTCAAAACCATATCAATACGATATCATTTTTCACTTCAAATAATATTCATTTCCCAAAATCATAACAGTTTTCAAAATTATAACACTTCTGAAATTATAACATTTTTGAAACCATAACACTTAGGAAATCATAACACTTTGGAATCATAATACTTTGAAATCATAATACTTTCCACTCAAAAGTTTAGATATAGAAAATAGTATATGTAATAAAATAGATTATAAAATAAAATAGTTTATATAATAAAATAGTTGTATATTAAAATAGTTATAAATTAAAAATAGTTTATATTAAAATAATTAGTATATTAAAATAGTTTTATATTAAAAATAGTCTATATTAAAACAATTCATAAAGTAAAATATTTTTATTTATTAAAATACTTTATATAAAATAAAAAATATAGTTTCCTCAAATTTCACAAATCGATTCAGATCAATTCGAATTCCAAAATTCAATTTAACTTAATCTCAATTCACCAATTTCAATTCAGTTCAAAACCATTTAAAATTTATATCGATTTCAAATACATATATAAACTACAATTTAAACCATTTCAAATTCAATAGATTTCAAAGCTTAGATTCATTTATATTTCAAATTCAACTTTACCATTATTTGATATTGAAAAATTCACTTAGTCAATCCAATATCATTTAAATAAAACCTTAAATTACAATTTATATAAACTAAATATTCCCTTCAATTTATTTACTTGAAATGTTCATTTAATCACTTTAAATAAAAATCAAGTTATAAATCATATCTTTAAAATCTTGAAATTAATAAGTTTCAAATCGGTTTTATTTAAGAAAATTCAAATAAATTTCAAATTAATTTCTATTTCTCTTTCCAACTTAATTTATTAAAATTATTATAATATCTATATTAAAGATATAATATCTTAAAATCAATATTTATTCAAACTACATATATTTCTTTTCAAAACCTTGAAAATCATTTTCAAAATATATATATAGACCAACGGTGCCTGTATATAATTTTCTATTCTATGGTCAAGTGATACAGACATTTATCATTCCAATCGGCAATTTAAATATCTATGGGTATATATCTTTTCAACCCGCAATCCCAAATTCAAAGTCAATGAAAATCGCTTGGGTTTATCATTTCAATCCATAACGATTTCCTCCTATTCTACAAAATCATTCGGGTATGTATCATTTCAACCCATGGGAAACAGGGAACTTGAAGAGTGAGAACAGATATGATAAAAATTTAATATATCAACGACAGACATATAATATCAATAACAATCACATATAATATAAACAACAGGATATGGTGTCACATCCCACAGGTGAATAATTACAGATAATAGCATATCATATATAACAATTAAATAATTAACAGTTCAATTTAGGAGTATATTTCAATTGTTGTTTCAATTGAAATCAAATTTAATAAATATAAGGACGTTAATCGTGAGTGATTGCTCACCTTTCGAGGCTAGGTAGATTTGACAAAGAAATGAGCTACGAATTCCAAAGCAACGCTAGATGGGCACGAATTCGATAGACAAGCTGATAGATCGAAATCGATGAGAACTAATCAGAATCAGTTGATATAATTGAAACGATATGCATATTATAATAATAATTTCCTTAAAACAAATACTCAATTTAAATACATTTTTAAAATGACATATCTACATATATTCTATTTTAAATACATACATTTTAAAAGAAATAATCAAATATCCAATGTCTATACTTCTATATTTTTAAACATCAACATAAATAACCATATTATATTATAATACATACATAAACAAAGAAAATCAATATATATATATATGTATATATATATATGCAGACCACTAAAATTACAGTATATAAATAATCCAACAAGTCACAGGAGACTTATATATATACTTTATATATCCTAACATATAAAACCAACATGTAACATGCATATCTATATAACTGTTATATAACTAACATATATATATATATATACACACACTCTTTACTAAAATAAAATACTATAGACTTATATATTTTACAGTAACCTATACACACCAGTCTATAAACTCACATACATAAAAAAAGCAACTATTATACACATACCTTTAACATATAACCACTGTGACCATAACCTTTATATAATCACTTACTAAAGAAAAAAAGATTTTATAACAACACATACTTTTATATAGAATCACTATAAAATATACAAGCGCACCTTGCTGCATCATTAACATATACTATATGTATATAATATAAAAAAATCTAAACACATTATATATATACTACTGTAAAACACTTAGCAAACAGATTGATTTATATAACATACTCTGTTGTATACATTGATATATATAAAAGTGTAAACTTACCATACTGTAATACATCTATACTTAAAAAGATCATATATATATAAATTTATATAACTAATATAACATATATAAAAACCCAAAAGATCGGATATAAAACTACTATACTTGTACACTTTATATAGTCTATATTTTATATATATGCGAAATTTTCAAAATCAACATGTTTCCAAATAAAACAGAGACACCAAAATATGCAGACCCAAGACTATATATGTTTATATATATGTATGCTCCACAAAATCAATATAAAATAACAAATATCACCTTCCAAAATTTACTATATATACACATGTATATAAACAGACAATATATATATATACATACATACATATATATATATATATACATACATACATATATATATATATATATATGCATATATACCTTGAAAAAATCTACACATACGAAGAGAGGATGCCATGGTGAAGGCCGGAGGACGCGGGCTGCTATGTGTCGAACCGAGGGAAGGTGAGGCGGAAGGAGAGGAGGAGGAAGGCTTTGCTCGACGGTGGCTGCTGTTCGATAGGCCATCGGTCGAGGGTGGCTGGGCTCGAGGAACAACAGAGGGGGTGAGCAGTGCACGTGGAGGAACTAGGGCGCGGGGATGAGAGGCTAGAAGGATGGACGGGTTTGACGTGGAGGCCGAACAAAGAGAAGGGAAAAAGGTGGAGAGGCCGAGAAAAGGAGAAGATAAAAGATTGGAGAAAAAGAAATGGTGAAAGCTACTTTGTATTCTTTTTTTCCAAGGCACAGAACAATAAATGGAAAAATGAACCAACGAGATAAATGTTGGAACCAGTGGAAAAGCAAAAGTCACATCTGTTGAATTCAAGAAATAATGAATTTCTAGCCGCTGACAGCCTTGCATGGTGGGAAATGAATAGACAAAAGAAACAAAAGGACTCAGAAATGAAAGGACTCAAAACGGGTACCGATGCGATTAACTGTTTCATGGTTTCCGCCACTTACCAGACTTCAAAACATAGAATTTAATATACCGCAGAGATCGGCATGACGAGACGATCAAAACGGTATACAGATATCAGTGGTACGATCATGTATCAAAAGTTGATAATCGGTACCGAAATGCTGCAAATCTGTCGAAAATAAGATAAACGAAGCAACAACAGTCCAAATTTGAAAAAATGAAATATGACGTCTCACTCAAAAGATGATTCACAAATTTATTGTGTAAAATTATTCAGGTTTGGAAAACATTTATTATCATCTAATATTAACTGATTAGAATTTAAATAAAATTACACAAGAAAATAAACTTCCATATTTTCTGATGAAAATTTACCATTTACCATGTTTAATTAGACATATTCCAAATATCAAATTTTTATTTCTAAATTCAATTATTTAAAATTTCACAAAAATTCGGTTAATTACGTTATAAAACCATTAAAATTTATGGGTCATTACAACAAATACGACCCGAAAAGCACATTCTGCTTCCGGAACGAAAACAGGTCATCTCATATATCAAAATTGGTGTTTTCGATATTTTTAAACTCAATGGAACATGATTTAAGTCCTAATTTCAGCGTATGAAGAAGTTAACTTAAAACTCAATTTATTTCAAATTGATTTCAATTGAATTTAATTAAACTGATTTCTACGCGTTTCGAGTCCATACGATCAAACGACAAGTCCGATCGATACGAAACTTGAAATCTTATAATAACTCACTGTTACGGATCCGATGAAACAGGTTTCGTTGAAATTCGAGACAGTTGACAAAATGGCTATTTTTACGTTAGTAAAATATTTTATTATTAAATTAAATAAATCACATTTTAATTCCACCATTACTAACTAACAATTTTTATTATTTTTGGTTACTTGGATATTTACAATAATTTAAAACAAAGTTACATATCAATTCAATGTAATTATTTTCCTAATTATAGTGTTTAATTCCAATTGAAATGAATACAGTGGTTATTACTATAAATTCCAATAAATCCATTTATTTGCCTTTCCATCTTATTATTCAATCAACTAGCATCTCAAGGCTGTAATTAACATTTGTTTATATTCTTATTACACTAATACTTTGCCATTACCATCTTAGTTTTCATTAACGTAGTATTTAATTACATTTAATTGCAATAAATCCATTTATTATAATTTTAAATTCCAATAAATTGATCAACTTGACTTCAATTAATTTTATTCAATCAATTGTCATATTATGTATAAAATTTACGTTGGTTACATCTTAATGAATCAATATTCTATAATTATCAATTTAATCTACACTAATTGCACTAATCAGGTGAATTATTTGCAATTGATTTCAAACTTAATTTAACAGGCTAAAAAAAGGTAACATATAATAATTGTCACCATTAACTTTTAGTCACATCTTATAAGTTTATTATCCACAACAAGTGTTGTAATTACTACAACAACACTAATTTTATTCTATTACAATTTATTACACATTATTTCATTAATTAATCAACATTTAAATTTATCAATTGCTCTTTTAATCCAATTATCCATTAATACATACATTACTATAGTTTATTTACAATCTATATCAACTATAACTCTTTAATCCTTTTAATTAATTGGAATTACATTTAAAACAGTTATCAATTTCCTTAAATTAATACTATTTCATTTTATTCCAGTTATATTCTTATTATTAAATCACAAATTTTATTTCTTTCAACATTAAATCACAAAACCTTATTAAATTAACTATTTTTTATTATTGAAAATTTACGGGTCGTTACATCGAGCTTTTATTTTAGACCATACAAAGTTAGTATAAGGACAGGAGAAGAAGAGGTAAAGAACATCCTCATCACTGACATGGCAGAATAGACATATAGTATTAATGTGTAGACCTTTTCTTCGAAGATTCACTTTTGTATGCAAATAATTTTTGAGGATTTTCCATAACATAAAATTTAGTCTCTCAAGAGAATGTTTGTTCAAAGTTCTTTTATTCCAAACAAAAGAGTGAGGTATTTCATTTTCTTCAAGGGCGGCATATATAATAGAAGTCGAGTGATGTCTGAGCTTCCCAGACCGTCTGTATTCATCTTTAGGAGCATGTTTATATGGTTGATGAGTGTATTTGGCCCATTTTCTGTTAATGTCGTTGCTTGTAGTGATAGGCAAGGCAATTTTGCCATCTCTGATATAACTAGTTGCTTTAGCATGTAAAGGGATACCTATAAGCTGAGCTTTTGCATATGTCATTTTATTTCTTAATATAAGACCTTTTTCAAGCCATAGCATAGTCCAAAAGCCACATTGACTCTGAAGGCTTTGGGTAATCACAGAGTAAGGTATAAGGTTATCTCTTATTTTAAGCATCAGTTTCCACACCCAGCTGCTAGCTTATTTCGACTGTACTGTCCATATATCTCCATTCCGAAGATTGTGATTGAGACACCATGCCACCCATAAAGAGTCAGTTTTGTTCAGGAGGTTGTCAAAATGTTTTGATAGAGCAGCCATGTTCCATCTTTTGAGATTTTAATTCCCAGTCCCCCATACTTTTTTGGCCATTCAAGTTTGTTATAAGCAATAGGGGTAGTCTTCCTGCTGTGTATGGTTCCAGACCATAGGAATCTCATCATAGAGCAGTTCTAATCAAGGTTTTCAGTTTGGTTGGCAGGAGGAAAGTTCTACACCAATAAACTAACATTGAGAAAATTACAGAATTAATTAAAATTAAATGACTAGCCTGACTAAGAAATTTGTTGTGCCATCTCTTGAACACACTTGTTATCTTTTCATATAGAGGAACACACTGTAGAAAGGTGATTCTTTTAGAGGCAAGTGGGATGCCTAAATATGACATGTCGGTATCAATGGGGTCATTCTGGTAATGTTTAGACAGTTAGATACTTCATGAGCATGAAGGCCTGCTATAAGAATGTGATATTTTTCATTGTTAAGCATAAGACCTGAAAATCTGTAGAATGAATGAAGAGTGTGCATAATAGCATTTAAAGACTGACTTGTTGGCTTGGTGAAGATAATAAGGTCATCATCAATTGCAAGGGAAATGATCATAGGGGAGTTACACTTGGGGTGTAGCTTAAATTTCTTTTGAGCAACCTGATGTCTAAATGCAATTGTGAGGGTTTCTATGATCACTATGAAAAGGTAAACAGAGATAGGGCCACCTTGTCTTAAACCATTCATACCCTTAAAGTATCCCACGGTGTGAGCATTGATAACGAGAGTGTATCTGACAGTTGAGATGCACTGGTAGATCCAGGTACAAAATTCTGGAGGAAAGTTCATTATGGCTAGTATGTGCATTATAGTAGACCAGTGGATAGAGTCAAAAGCCTTCTTTATGTCAATCTTCAGCATAACACGAGGGGAAATGGTGGAAGAAGAATAACCGGACAGTAATTCATGGGATAGGAGGACATTGTCAAGAATGCTTCTGTTAGGAAGAAAGGCAGCCTGATTCGAGGAGATTATATGAGGGAGAACAAGTTTAAGCCTTGAAGCTAATATTTTGGAGATGCTTTTGTATATGATATTACAGTAGGATATAGGTCTAAATTGAGTAACACTCGAAGGGGATTCTACCTGTAATGACCTGTAAATTTTAACGGTTTAATAACGTAATTAACTGAAATTTTGTGAAATTTTAAATAATTGAATTTGGAAATAAAAAAAATATATTTGGAATACGTCTATATAAACATAGCAAATGGTAAAATTTTATCAGAAATTATATATGTTAGCTTTGTTGTATGATTTTCAATTTCAATTTAAATCAGTTAAATTGATGTAAATAAAATGTTTTCGAAACCTGAATATTTTTATGTAGTAAATTTATAAATCATTTTTTGAGTGAGACGTCATAATTCGTTTCATTAAATTTGGACTCCTCTAGCTTCGTTTATCTTATTTTCAACGAATTTGCAGCATTTTTGGTACTGAATATCGACTTTTGATAGGATAGTCATATCGTTGATATCTGTGTACCATTTTGTTCGCCTCGTCGTGCCGATTTCCGTAGTATATTTGTTTCTGTATTTTGAGGTCCGATGCACGACGAAATGATTGAACAGTTTGTTGTAACGGTACCGTATCCGTGACCTTTGTTTTCTGTTGCCTTTCAAAATTCAAACCATGTGACACAAGAGGCAATAAATATTGCTTTAATGAGTCAGCTAAATCGACCATTGCTATTACATCAAAACCATATATAATTCAAAGCCTATTCCTATTCTACTGTTTCTTCTTCAATAAATTATATATAACAGTAAATCATAAAGTGGACAACTCATTCTCTCCTATATTCCTTCCTCCTATTCATTCAAATATATATATATAAAAAGTTATATATATTTTGTATACAATTGTGACAGCCTGCTCATCTTTGCTCCAACCGAACCCCTCTCCCCTGTAGCCGAAACTCCTCCACCTGAAGTTGCCCGCCACCGAAACTACAGCACTGTTCCCCCAAAACTCCGACCTCCCCTCCCTCAGTCAACTCGAACAGTCATCCCCGCAAACCCTTTTCTCCTCTTCGCCTATCCCCACCATAGCCGTGCTCAGCCTTCGCCTGACCCGCCTTCCCCCCACCTATCGAAGCCACCCACCGCCTACCCCGAGCAAATCCACCTCCACAACCTTCGAACCCATCACCGAAACTCCAGATCCCCTCCACTCTGACCGACCTTCCTCCATGCATCAACCACCCTAGCTCGGCCTGTCTATTGAGTGGTAGGTATATATAGACACACACATTATTATATGTGGTTGTATTTAGGTGTTTACTACATATTATATTATAAAAGAAACTATATGCGTATGCTAGTTTAGATATATACATGTTTTATAGGTTGTTTATACACGATCTATTTGTATACATATGTTTTTACAATAACTAACTTGTTATTTATATGTATTAGTTGTATAACCTGGGTGTGTGTACACAAGTTATATAAGTTTACTATATATATGTTACTGTATATTTACAATAGTATGTTAGTTATAATATAAAGGCGGTATTATATATTATTACAGTATATATATAGGTAACAGTGTATATATAAGCCTATAGTATTATATTTTTGTACAGTGTATATATATATATTGTTTATAATATAAGCTATATGATTTTGAAATATATATATATATATGCATATCTTGATTTTAAATATATATATATATATATGTATATGATGGTACGCATGTTTATAAATGCTACAGTATATGGTATTATGAAAGAAGGCACATACGAAGTAATATATTAAGATATATATTATATACGGTTACAGTATATGTTTGCTGTATTTATAATATTTTAAAAGGAATATATATATATGTTTTGTTTGAAACTGGTATATAATTCTAGTCATGTTGGATTGTGGAACCTGTTATATATATAAAAATATATATATGTATTAAAGTCGGCATGTTTTTGATTTTGGTAATATATATTACGTCAAAACTTATTCGTAAAATGTTTATATACGTGTTGATAATAAATAAATAATACCGATTTCCAGGTGTATATGTATATATGTTTATAATTATGTTGATTTTAAAGTATGTTTAATTTTATTGATTTTAAAGTATATATATAAAGGGATATTATATGTATATACTATGACGTTTATTCTTTTATACAGATTTTAATGTTGAGTTTTTGAATATAATATGTATATATTGACTTTAAAATGTATGTGTTTTGAGGATAATGATTTATATATATATATATTCTATTTTAATATTTGTCTTGAGTTAATCATTGATTTTTATAAAATAATAATAATAATAATGATATGTACATTTTCTGTATATATCAAGCTTAATTGATTTGATCTGTTCTCATTGATTTCCTATTTATCAGCTTCGTCCGTCAAATCCATGTTCAGCTACTTCGTTTTGAGATTTATTGTTTGAATTGGTCGATTTGTCGAATTTGTGATTTATTCTGTGTGCTTGTTCTGTTTTCTCTCTCTAGCCTCGAAAGGTATGCAATCACTCACGATTAACATTCTTATATTTATTAAATTTGATTTCATTTGAAACAACAATTGAAATATGCTGCTAAATTTAACTGTTAATTATATAATTGCTGTATATGATATGCCATTATCTGTATCTGTTCACCTGTGAGATATGACACCATATTCTGTTGTTTTTATTTAATCTATCACTGATGATATATGCCTGTTTTTAATATGTTATATTATTATCATATATGTTCTCACTCTGCAAGTTCCCTATTAGTTTAGAATTCCCTAAGGGTTGAAATGATACATACCCAAACGATCTTGTAGAATAAGAGAAAATTGTTATGGGTTGAAATGACAAACCTAAGCGATTTTCAGTGATTTTGAATTTTGGGATTGTGGGTTGAAATGATATATATACTCGTAGATATTTAAATTGCGGATTGAAATGATAAATATCCGTATCACTTGACCATAGGATAGAAAATTATATCCAGACACCGTTGGCCTATATATATTTTGAAAATGATTTCCAAGGTTTTGAAAGGAAATATATGGTTTTAATAAATATTGATTTTAAGATATTATATATATAAATGTTATTTTTATAAAGGTTTAAAATTTAGATTTTTAAAATTATATGTTTTGGAAATTTTAAATTTATAAGCTAGTTTTGAAAATATAATTTTTAAGATTTTATTTATAATTTTATTATTTTAAAAATATATAAAATAGATTTAATATAAAATAAATTTAATAATAAGATTTAATTGAATAAAATTTAATTTAATTAGTATAAAATATGTTTAAGTATTTACTTAAATTTGTATTAATATTTTAAAATTAAATTTTTATAACTTTAATAATAAAGGTTGGGAAGATAAATTAATGTTGGCTTGGAATTTAAATTGGTTAATAAGTGAATTTAAATAGGAATTGATTTAAACTTATAGATTTTTGAGGTTTTGAAAGGTATGATTTATAACTTGATTTGATGAAAAGTGATTAAATGAATATTCTCAAATTTAAATAAAATTGAGATTGAATATTTGATATTGATTTAAATATATAAATTTGGATTTAAATAAATTGTTATTAAAGTGGTTAAGTGGATATTTTCCAATTCGAATCAAAATTAAAGTTAAATGTTGAATTATAAATGAAATTTATATATTGTAAATGTTGAATATTTAGACTTGAATCTTTGAACTTTAAATTGAAATGGTTAAACTGGAATTGATTTAAATTGGATTTTTGGAATTTAAATTGGTTTGAATCAATTTGTGAAATTAAAGGAAACTATTTTTATTATATAAAGTATTTTAATATATACAAACTATTTTAATATAAATTATTTTAATATATAAACTATTTTAATCTATAACTATTTTAATATATATACTATTTTCAATATCTAAACTGTTTAACTTGAAAGTGTTATGATTTCAAAAATGTTATGATTTCAGAAGTGCTATGATTTCAAAAGTGCTATGGTTTTGAAAGTATTAATTTTTTTTGAAAATTGTTACGATTCTGAAAATGAATATTGTTTAAAGTGAATAATGATATCGAATTGATATGGTTTTGAAATGAATATGATATTTTGATATGAAGTATAAACTATTTGAAATGACCACGGTGTGAAATGAGCGTTTGGTTGTTAAAGAGACCGGGATCAGATATTGTCATACTCTCTGCCAATACCGAAAACCACTTTAACGACTGTGTACGTGGTGGAGATCCCAGAATGAAGTAGGATGGTTTGGTGACGATTCCATATGGTATTTACGTAGCCCTGACTCCCGTGAGTCAGCTTGATGCGGCTAAAACAGGAGCCACGCCGGACCAAGTAAGGTCATTCCTCCGATCGGACACATTTCTTCAATACCATTCTATTACTTTTAGTGATTTGATTGGGTGCACCCTTTGATTTGGTAGTGTGTAAGGAGGTGGGCGGTAGTAGCTGCTTTGCGTTACCACCAGTCCGGATTCGCAAACGGTATATCTACCCTGGCATTGCCTCGAGTGCCTTGTCGCATGCCCTATCGCGCCTTCTACGAGTTTGTTTTGTACCGTACCTATGTGGTGTCCTCTGTGTATACCTCCAGTTTACGAAGGAGCGTACGGCATTGTATAGACTACAGGAATATATAAAATGTGTTAAGGGGGATATGGGTAACGCCTTAACGCTATTTTAATACTTTTACTTTACTATAGACATATTATAATAGCGTATATTACTACACAGTAGATAGTTCCACGGATCCTTAGAGGATGGAAATCCCAACTATCCTTTAAGTTACTTGTATTTCAGTTGAAATTCCACTTGAGTTGAATTTATTAATATAAGAATGTTAATCCTGACTCGAGTGTTTTGTGTTTTGCTTTATGCTCGGGCCAGAATGAGTGTCACAGCATTTGAGACTCACCTTTGAAGTTGGAGCTTCACTTGGAGATCTATTTGTATCTATTCAGCTTTCAGCTATCCAGTGGTTTTGTTCAGACTTGTCATCTGTTTGTATTCGGGACTACATTGTATTTGAGATATTCTGTTGTATTTTATTTCAAACTCTGTTATTTATATAGTAGCTTCATGAACTAGTATTTATCTATTCCGCCGCTTATTGTTATATTACTTTGTGTCTGTGATTCTGTGATTGATTTATTTACTGTATATGCAGAGTTTTGCCAAATATAAAATTAACAATCTGTTGTTTTGAGCAATTCAAGTCCGACATGTGCGGATGCGAATGGCACGAAATACCGGGTCGTTACACTACCTTAGGAATTAATGCTATATTAGTAGAGTTAATTGAACTAAGCATCTTGGACTTATAAAAAAAATTGTGAATTGCCTTATAAACATCAGAAGATATTATTTCCCAGCAAGTGGTATAGAATATTGCGTTGAATCCATTAGGACCTCCAACAGCAGTTTTCCTCATAGAAAATATGGAGCATTTTATTTCATCATCAGTAATAGGGGATAAGAGGATGTTTTGAAAGTCAGCAATAAGGGTAGGAAGGCAAAGAGTATTGATGAAAGAGAAGTCAGGAAAACTATTTGAGGAACTAAGAAGATCAATGAAGTAGTTCAAAAAAGCAATATCTATTCCAGTGGCAGTTGAATGGGTAACTCCATGTTTATCTTTAATTTGATGAATATATGATTTGGATTGCTTTATTTTCAAGGAAGCATGGTCGAATTTAGTGTTCCTGTCACCGTACAATGCCCAGTTTTCCCTGTATTTTTGCCTTACCATTTCAGCTTCAGAATTGTAAGCAGCTTCAAGTTGCTTTATAATATCAATTTCTTAGAGGTAGAGAGCGGGATCATTGCTGGAATTTATTAAAGAGGCCCAAACCTGTTCAAGTTTATGCCTAATGTTAGGAAAGTTTATTACCTGTACCATATATTTCTTTAGGCCAAGTCTTCAGAGCATTTATAGTATCTTGCAATTTTCTCTGGAACTTTAACATAGGGTTTCCATAAGTGTGCATGTTCCATGCAGCAGAGGCCACCTACATGAAATTTTGATTATGTATCCAAGCATCAAAAAATTTAAAATTTAAGTGTTTTCTAATAGTTGGATCTCCAAAGGACAGGATAAGGGGGCAGTGGTCTGAGAGGGTTGGCATAGGTATATGGATATGGATTAATGGAAAGTGGAAAAGAGCTATGTGATTGTGAAAACCATGATCAATTTTGGTGAGAGTTCTCTGACCGTGCTAACTTTTGTTACTCCATGTGAATGGAGGACCAGTTGATGGAATATCAACTAATGATTGTATTATTGAGGGGAATAAGGTCTCTAGTATGAAGTGGGATGCCACCAGATTTTTGAGTAGACAAGAAGGAGCAGTTGAAGTTACCAAGAATAAACCAGGGATGAGTGTTTTGTCGAAGTTGAGGAATATAGTCATGTAACTTTTGCCTATGTGAAGGAGCATTATCAGCGTATATGAAGGTGATATATATGGATGTGGAGGTTGGTTGGTGTGTAACATGAGAATGGATAAATTGTCTATCAATTAGAACAGGATTCAAGGAGTAAGTATTTGGGTCATAAATCACTAGAAGTCTTCCATAAGGGGCATGTGAGTGGTTTTTAATATAATGCCAAGAATGTTTGATAGTTTTGGTAGCTTTTATGGAGAGGGGGAGGTCAAGCTTAGTTTCAGATAAGGAGAGTAAGGATGGCTTATGTTCATGTATAATAGATCTTGCTTGCTCAAGTTTAGAAGACATGCGAGCTCCTCTAATGTTCCATGCATCTATTTTGTGTATCATTTGGTATACTTGTGGTTTTTGTTCCTCAATAATCTCTTACCTCTAGGAGAGGTAGCTGGAGTATTATCATTTGATTGAGTATTAGGGAATTTATTAGCTGAAGTCAGAATCACCTTCTGAGTCTATTGAAGAAGGTTCAAGCAAGTAGAGGTTCTTTTTTTTGCCTTTAGTTGATGGGGGGCTTACTTTTGGGAGAAGAAATCTTTTTATTTGCCTTATTTTTCTTTTTACCTTGCTTTGACTTGGATGTTTTCTGCAAAGAAGAAGGAGCAGGTATAGTAGATGGGTTTTTGAGGGGTGACGTATCAGGAGGAGAAGGAAAGAGCTTGTTGGCATGGTGAGAAGTTTCATGAGGTAAGTGGAAAATTGTGTCAGAGCCAAGTTGTAGGAGATTAGGGCTAAGGGGGAAGCTAAAGCAGGGTGGATGTTGATTGTTTTAGAGGAAGGTGGGGAAAAGCTACTATTTAAATTTGTTTCAAGTTGAGGAATGAATTGGTTTGAAGGATTTTGCATGTTAAGAAGGTTTGATTGTGCTTGTGTTTCATTGTTAGATGATATAAGATGGATTTGTGCAGTATGTATGATTTCATTTGCAAAGGTGGTTTGAGTTTGTATTTGTGTTGATTCATGTATGAAAAGAGCTTTTTTCTTTGAGGCTGAAGTTACATGCAATGGGTTGCATGCATTTGTATCATGGGGTTCTATTTCTTGAGGAGCTTGCATTTTTGCATGAATATGGTGCTGTTCATTAATACATGTATGAGCATCATTCGTTGTAGATTCTATTACATTATTAACAGAGAATAACAAGTCTTCAACTACATTTATTTCTGCTTCATTCTGATGTATTAATATATCTTCACTTGTCAATTCTATATTTCCCTGACATTCATACTCACCAGACTCATCAATGGAATTGAGCATATCAAATTTATTTGTCATTTTCAATTTCTCTATCAAATTTTGTCCATTTTTTCTGCTTCAAACTTACTGTTCGTTTGCTCATCAACCTCATTGGAAACAGAAGTTGAAGGCAGTATATCTTTACCATTTTCAATATTACTTTCCTTTTTTATTTTCCATCTTTTTCTACACTTTTCTATTTTCAAATCCAATGTTCCTTTTTATTTTGAAATTACTGTTTAATACTTCAGCAGATTTTGAAGGGATCATATTCAATTGTTCTGACTTTCTTTTTGGCCCTTCCTTACTGTTAACTACTTCACAGTTTTGCATTGTATGACCAAATATGCAGCAAGTAACACATATGTCTAGTTTCCACAAGTAGTCTACGTACACAAATTGTGTTGATCCAGCATGAATTTGCACAGGGAAGGATTCTAACAGGTCTTTTTTCGGTGAGATTTCAATCAAACATTTATCAGAGTTATATATACAATAGGGATAAATAAATAATGCAACAGACAACATGATGCAGGAATAATAATAGTAATAATATACCAAATCTTTGTCTTCGTCCTCCGGAAAATGATCTTCGATGCGCAGAAAAACTCAGGGCTGACCCGAGCATAATGAAAAACAAAACACTCGAGTTAGGACTAAAATATTCTTATATGAGTCAAAACGATATCGCATATAACATGAGTGTCATGGCGTCAGAGATGTTTACGGGGTTTCACATCTTCTATCTAGTGTCTAACGTGCGTGCAATAATTCAAGAGATGTTACGGGATTTTCCATCTCTTAAGGATCCGCCAAAATATTTATATGTAGTAGAATACGCTACATATATATTGTCTAATGAGTAAAATAAATATTTTTCTTAGCGTTATGGCTTTACATTGATCCCCCTTAACGCATTTTTAAGCATTGGCGTATAGTTTGCATTTGACACAACCAGTAGCACGTCGGTAGTCAGTGATGCGCCGTGATATGACAACATTAAACCAAAATCATAGGGGTCTCATATAAGGATAAAAGTATGACAAGGCACGTGAGGCAATGCCCAAGGTAGGATACTACCAGTTCGGGTCGCAGAGCTGGTGGTAACGCATCATAGCCATGACTGCCCACCGCATCCATCCATCCCATATCGAATCAAAGGGAGGCTATCCCAAATCAAGGTGCACCAATCGAAACCAACAACAAGAGTAATAATATGGACCGAGTCTAAGAAAATCGAAGAACGGATGTCCTCTAGGGGTAATTAGCACACTTGGCCCTATCAAGCCGTCCTGTTTTAGTCATTTCAAATTGGCGCAAGTGTCGGGGTCTATCCATCATCATTCTCTTTCTTCAAATCCAGTAAACGACGCCAAATCCAACCACTTCATTCTGGAGTCTCCTCCGCGTACACAGTTGTTAAAGTGGTTCTAATATTGACAGAGAGTATGCCAATAAGATGCCCTGGTCTCTTTATCAACCAAACATCGTTTTACACACCGGTTGGTACTTTTACATTTCGAAAAAAAATCGTACTTGATATCAAAATATCATATTCTCTTCAAAATCAAATTCATTTCGAAATCATCATATTTACTCAAAATATACTATTTCAATTCAAAATCATGTTCATCTTAATATTTCGATTTCACTTCCAAAATTGTTTCGAATTTCAATTTAGGTTATAACTTCATTTTAACCCAATTTGTATTTAAATCAACAATTTAAATATCAACATTCCAGCCTTAACCAGTTTGAATTTTTATAAAATCGTTTGAATAATTTTAAGATAGTTAAATTGTTAAAATCGTTAATATAAGATAGTTTGAGTATTGAAAATGGTTTATATAGTAAAATAGCTTAGAAGACCAAAATAATTTGAATAATTGAGAAGGTAGATTTTAAACAGTTTGTATTAAAATAATTTATTTGGAATAAGTTTCAAAGTCAAACTGATTCAATTCCAAATTCTTCAAATTAATTAGAATAATTAATTTGTAATTAAGGATTATAATTAGAATATTAATTAATGATTAAGAATTAATTAATAAAGTGATTAAATATTAATTAAGTTATGGTTAACACTTAATTAACTAAATAAATTAGATTAATTAAATTGGTTATTAAGATTTATTAATTTGAAATTAATAATAATTAATCTAAGTTAATTACTTAAGAAAAGTAATTAAAGAGTTGTTAATAGTTAATGAAGGTCATTAACTATGGATTATTAAATAATTAATTAATGTGATTAAATTTAATAATTAATTAGATTAATTAATTTAAAGATAATCAATTATAGAATTTGTTTAAATGAATTACTTAATAGAAGTAATTAAGAAATTCAAATCAATTTCAATTTCCTTTTCGATTCAATCGATTCAATTCTGATTTCAACTCAAATCAATTTCAACTTCAATTTCAAATTAATTCAATTTCACATCCAATTCCAATTAATTCCAATTCCAATTCCAAATTAATTTCAATTCAAATTCCAAGTTAATTTCAATTCCAAGTTAATTTCAATTCCAAATTTATTTGAATTTTGATTATCCGATTCAATGATTAAATTTCAACTCAAATTCTCAAATTTAAACCATTTCGATTTATATTAATTTCAAGTTCGATTTTTAAAATATCGATTCAAATCACTTAGATCAAATTAGCCTTCAATATCCAATTTAAAATCCAAACCTTCAAATATAATTTAATTCCGAACTCAATTTTGAAATATCGTTTTATATCACTTTACTTAGCAATCTTCAAAGTTCGAATAATAGTCCAATCTTTTAAAACAAATCAGTTTCTGAAATTCAAATCATATCTTGATTATAACTTCAAAATCTCAACTTAAATTATTTAAAACATTCTTGTTATCAAACTTAAATTTCAACACTTCGAGCTCTAGTTCGAAAATAGTCCGATTTCCATAAATTCGATTTTCATTTTCTTAAAATCAAATCATTTAAATAATTTCAAAACAAATTTTTTTAAATCATTTAATTTAACCAATTCGATGTCCATATATAATTCTCTATCCTATGGCCAAGTGAGTCAATTATTTCAATTTAATTCGGGGATGGATATATATCATTTCAATGCAAAATAAATGCCATAGGTATAAATGATTTCAACTTATTTCTTAATTTATTCGAAATAATTCAATTTACAGTTTGATATACTGTAAATAATATACAGGATGATAACCAGATATATTAAAAATAAATAAACATCCAAATCATCCAAAATATCAATCAATAACATCCATCACAATCAATCATCCAAACAGTCAATAAAAGTCACACAGTTACATAGTTATCCATATCGGGTATTTTACTAGCAATTAAATTCCAATTTCAAATTTAATCGTCGATTTTAAATTATTCTTTACTCAATTCAAATGACAATTTAGATGATAGTTAAAATTATCAAACCACAATCAATAAATTTATATTACTTCATAATTTCAAATTTAACTAGCATAAAAACATTCTAGTACTTGTGAGCGTTTTAAAACACTCACCTTCTATTTGAAACTAAAAATATTTCAGCTTCAAATAAATACCACTTCGATTCCACACCAAATCCTTCGTCGATACGATTCAAATGCCGCTTGTTTCGTCTCAATCGGACCTCGTTTGTGAAAGATACGCCTTTTATAAGATTTCGATTTATAATATAATCAATTTATAATTTTTTTAATTAAAATACCCAGATATAATCAGGTCGTTCGTTTCCTTAGGACCAAATCTGGTCGCACACTCTATCTTCCTCATCTTCGTTCATCCATATGTGAGAAACCCACCAACCGCCGCTACTTATCATCAATCACCGCACCCACGTCTCGGATCGAGACAACGATTGAACCACGTCACTAAATGCGCCGCCCCAGGCTCCACCATCGCCCAAAGTACGGCCCCCCAATTCCACATCGTTGCCATGAAAATTGCCTCCAAGATCAGCATGAACGCGCACCATTTCGCACCTCCTCGGTGAACTAGAGACGATCACCACCATTCACATCGTAGAGCTCGCTGTCCTCTACGATTTCTCTATTGAAGTCTCATCCTAATATTGCTTGGATGGGAAGATAATTGAGGAGAAAAATGGGATGTTTTCAGCCATTGAAGAAGAGAGTGGTGGCTGGAGATAATAGGGTTAGGGTTTGGCTAGTAACTCGTATATATATATACGTTCATATGTATTATTTTATTATTATATTTACTGTTCACGCGAATTTTTGAACGAACTCCAAACGAAGCATGCCGCCTAACATTTATAATGTTTTACCCCTATTTCGAACACAATAGAATTAGTTTTGAGGCCTAATTCGATCGTATGTAGAAGGTAGCATTTTGAATCGAATTAAAATATTAAATTTTCGATATTAATTTCAACGCGTTTCTATCTCGTACGACCAAACGGTAACTCCAAACGCTACAAAATTTGATATCCGATAATAATACACTATTACGGATCCAATGGAACTAGTTTCGTCGAATTCCGAAACTGTGCCCCAGAAGGCTATTTTAACGTATCGTTTAAATCGAGCGATTTTCAAAATCGACGAAATTACTTGAAATTTCAATTTTAAAAACTTATTAACTCAAGTCTAATTCAAATAGAATTTATATTAATGTTAGAAATTGTTTCGATTCAATTTCAATTCAGATTTCAATTATTCACTATTTCCGTATTACGATAAATCGCTATATTTGAAATTTAAATCTATTTCTCGAATTCAATCAACAATTCCATTTTCAAGATTAATTAATAATTTAAATACAACGTTTAAAATCATTTAAATATTCAAAATCAAACGACTGAAAAAACTGGGTCGTTACAAGCGTTAAGGCGTTACCCATATCCTCCTTAACACGTTTTATATAAATGTCGTAGTCTATACAGTACTGTAACTCCACCATAAACTGGTGGGCTATCAGGGAGAATTCCATAGGTATGACACAAATCAAACTCGTAATGGGCACGATAAGGCATGTGATAAGGCACGTGAGGCAATGCCCAGGGTAGGATACTACCGTTTTGCGGATCCAAACTGGGGGTAACGCATAACAGCTACTACCGCCCACCTCGGAACACACTCCCATAATCAAATCGAGGGGTGGCCACCAAATCAATCACAAAGTCATAATATGGTATCAAAAAGCATGTCCGATCGGAGTTGCGACCTCACTTGGCCCGGCGTGGCTCTTGTTTTAGTCACATCAAGCTGACTTGAGGGAGTCGGGGCTACGCTAATACCTCATACAGAATCGTTAGCCAAACCATCCTACTTCATTCTGGAATCTCCACCACGCGCACAGTTGTTAAAGTGGTTTTCGGTATTGGCAGAGAGTATGACAATATCCGATCCCGGTCTCTTTAACAACCAAACGCTTATTTCAAACCGGATGGTTCTTTTACATTTCCAAAACCAATTCATATTTGATATCAAAATATCATATTCAATTCAAACCATATCACTTTCGAAATCATATTCACTTCCGAAATCATATCACTTTCGAAATCATATCACCTTTGAAATCGTATTCACAAATAGGTTAAACTCTCATTTCAAATCATCATATTTACTCAAAATATGTCATTTCACTAGAAATATCATTTCAAATTCCAACGTAAGTTATAACATCATTTAACCATATTCGCTTTTAAATCAAGGATTGCAATATAACCAATTCAACCTTGCACAGTTGAAATTTAGAACTTAGTTTAGATAGTCATAATAGATTAAATAGTTTTAAAATAGTTTAAAATAGTTTAAAACAGTTTAAAATAGTTAAAATAGTTTGAAGTAGATTACAATAGCTTAAAATAGTTAAAATAGTTTAAAATAGATTAAAATAGTTTAAAATAGATTAAAATAGTTTAAAATAGTTAAAATAGATTTAAATAGTTTAAAATAGCTTAAAATAGATTAAAATAGTTTAAAATAGTCAAAATAGATTAAATAGTTCAAACTAGATTAAAATAGTTTAAAATAGATTAAATAGCTTAAAATGGTCAAAATAGGTTTAATATAGTTTAATAGTTTAATATAAAACGATTTGAAAATCAAAATAAATCTGAATTTAAAATAATATATTTTTAAACAGTTTATATTAAAACAATGAATTTGAAAGTAATATCAAATTTAGCTATTTCTTCCATTTCAACAAATCAGGACCATATCAAGCTTTCAAATTTACAAACTGAATATTTATCTTTCAAATTCAGATTCTAAATAAAACCATTTAAATCTATTTCGATTTCAAATCCATGTTTGAACTATAAATTTAAACTACTTCAAATTTAGTAGATTTCAAAGTTATATTCAAACATTTACAATAACTCAATTTCGATTAATTTCATTTATACTTCAAATTCCACTTTAAAATTTCAATTTAAATACTTTAAACAATTCATTTAAACAAATTACAATTTCAACATTTAAAGCTTGGATTTTCGAAAATAATTCAGTTTATATAAATCAAATTTTATTTCAAAATATCATTTAACTGAATTCAAAAATTAAGGATTTAAAAATCATTTAATTTTACCAATCCAGTGTCCATATATAATTTTCTACCATATGGTCAAGTGATACAGATATATATCATTTCAACCCGCAATACTTTAAAATTTACGGGTATATCTCAATTCAACCCACAATCCCGAATTAAAATTGAAAATCCATAAAATCGCACGAGTCTATCATTTCTACCCATAACGATATTTCCTGTGACGACCGCCGATGACCCCTGCACTGAACCTAGAGATAGTGCGCTGTAAAGTGTGCCAGACAGCCATGGACGATTGTCAAGGTAAATTAAAACAGCAGAATCTATCGTATTACTCACAGCGCATGGACAAAATACAATAGAATATATATAGTGAAGCTTCACAGAATAGAATCTCATCAATAAAACTTCATAATAGTTGAATACAAACATCTGAATAGTCAATACATCAAGCCTCACTACATAACACTCAGAGAATATACAAGCAGCGGAACATCCAGTACATATAGTAAGAAAACAATATGCAATCCTCCAGCTCGTCTTCGTCATCAGCATCGTGAAAAGCAAGAACAACACCTATCACCTGCTACCTAGTCTGCCCGTCCCAAAATGGACGAACAGCCCAAGGCAATAAGAGTTAAAACATAAAGCCTTGAGTCAGACAACAGTCTTAGTGATCGGTAAATTAACTAACAACATACCAAAAGAGCATAAAGGAAAAGGAATAGGAATACAACCCTCCCACTCCACCTCTTTCTACAGTGATAGCCCCTAGACACACACTAAGCAGAGCAAACATAGCAAAGCATACAATTAAAGTAAAGCAATTATCACTCGAGTCAAGGGCGATGTTTTCCAAGCACAAACCCCCTAGGCCTAAACCAAGATCAGATAAGCACCCAGAAAATACCGCTCTTGAGACCGAATGACAATACAACCAAACATCCATGACTCTGGCTATCACTGTTATCGTTGCTTCGATATCATCGTTAATTGAATGACCGGCTCATTCTTTCATCCGTCCGTCAAGGGCTAATGGAAACCCCGGTTCTAAACATAACTCCGCACGTCGTCAAAACCCGTGCCTAGGACTATCGAATCTGCCCAGAGTACTTGACTACCAATCAGTAGTCTTTAGGGACTATCGAATCTGCCCAACGTACTCTTGCTTTGAGCATGCTAGAACCTTCAACAACGATGAAATCTCAACCTTCTAGTCATCCTCCTCGACGACTATTTCCATACTAGCTCAAGCGCCTCTCGAGCAAACCATTATCCTCAAACTCGAACCATTTCACCGAGTTGTCAACATGCTTGGAATGATCCCGTCTGGATTAGACCCAGACTATCTCATACTATGCTTCGCCTCATCTCATCATAGCAAAGCTTCATCCCAACATCATCATCAAATCTATCCATATGAGCTTCATCATCCGCCACATATGCCACAAGCAGCTTTTCCAATTCAAGTGCCTTTCTCTTAGCTTTTGAATCATCTTCGACCATCTTGTCTAAATCAAATCATCAATCATCTAATTCAAAACAATCAACCAAGTCAAACATTAATCCAAGTAATCAAACATTCAAATATGATCTAATAGACAATTATAGCAATAATGGCAATTTCGTAAATAAAGAGTCTAAAGTCTAACAAGCATGAAAACATGAGCAATATCTCTATAATCTTGATGAATGAATTTGCATAGGTTAACATGTAGTAAAATGGATGTCAAATCATCATGAACAATGGATCTATATGGATCTATACTTAGGGTTAAGAAAATGCATGGAAATCACTATTTTAATACAAAATCAAGCCAACGATCCGATATACTCCTTTGGATCCATGTGAGAGATAATCACCACTCACCAAATCACCTAAACAACCCAAAAGCAACACACTTCAGATCTGGACAGCGAAGGATCTAACTCGATCTATCACAAATCCGCTTAAAACGATGAAATCTCTCTTCAATGGATGTAGATCTTCAATCTAAGCTCTTGAATCTTCAATTCGATCTTCGATTTGGATGGAAGGAAGCACAAGATTAAAGTGGAGAAAAGAAGTGAAGAAGTGTAGAACTCGAGCTCTCAAAATGGCAGCACTTCGTCACTTCAAAATCCGGATCCCAAAAAGTGAAGAAATGGACGTGTATTTATAGGCTGGAATTCCCTAAGTCGTCCGCCTCCTTAAGTCGTCCACGACTTATAGACCATCACGACTTACGACTTAAGAAATACCCCGACTTACGACTTAGTGAGACAACCCATCCTACGACTTAACAAATCCACCAGTCTACGACTTAACGACTCAACACAATAAGTCTTCTCGCGACCTAACAGCTCACGACCTGACACTTAGCAACCTAACAATCTCGCGACTTAACAAACCATACGACTTAACCTTGCGCGACTTAATATGCGCGACCTAACGACAAATGCGCTTCCGCGACCTAACAATGCCACGACCTAAGACAATGCGCGACCTAATGACTCAATACCTACGCATCCTAACAGGGTTACGACCTAATACCTCACGACCTAATACTTAGCGACCTAACACTTAACTCGTTCACGACTTAACTCCCTTAGGTCGTAAACTCACCCAACCCCTAGGTCGCTAACTGCTACCACCAGCTTTCTTAGGTCGTTGCCGACCTATCCTCCTTAAGTCGCTAACTCGCCCAGTTTCCTATGCCGTTAACTCTTAAGTCCCCGTTCTCTTAAGTCGCTTACTAACTTAAGTCTGCGAATCCTATAAGTCGCTAAACCCCTTAAGTCGTTCACTCGACCTAACCCACCACACGACCTAACTTCCACACGACTTATCCCAATCCTTAGGTCACCAACTTCCTTAGTTCGCTCCACTTCCTTAAGTCGTCTACTCCGACCTAACTACTATACGACCTAAGCCTTATCTCGTCCATGACTTAGACTTTGGACGACTCATCAACATTAACGACCCAATGACAACAGTTTTACCATGTTTCGATCCGTAAAAATATGGGTCGTTACATTCTCTCCCCCTTAGGAATTTCGCCCCCGAAATTCCAAACAAACAAGAGCAATCAAAGACTATTCTGCACGCCTACCATCCATAGCAATCAACAAACCATGCATTCAATTCTAGCTTAGCATGCAGAATTCTAAAACTAGAACAAGTTACAATATCGTGAGATGACACGACACCTTATGGCCTTACCTTGAAGAGTTCAGGATGAGCTGCCTTCATCCTCTCTTCCACCTCCCATGTACAGTCGTTATCATCATCACTCCATTGTATCTTGAGCAACCTAACTGCCTTCCTCCTAAGCTGTTTCGTGTCAGTTTCCACAACACGAAGCGGCTTACGAGGTCTCTTATCGACTGGATCAACCTCAAAATCTTCACAGCTATCGGCAGAAACTACAATATTCGAGTCGTGCACATACTTCCGTAGATACGATACATGAAAAACATTGTGCACACTCGACATCTTTTCTGGTAACTCCAATTTATAGGCGAGCTTTCCAATTCGCTCGATGATCGGGAATGGTCCAACAAATCTCGGAGTCAATTTTCCTTTCTTCCCGAATCGAATAACATTCTTCAGTGGAGAAATCTTCACAAAAACCATATCACCTACGTCGAATTCTAAATCCTTACGACGTTTATCGGCATAACTTTTCTGACGGTCTTGGGCTGCCTTCATTCGTTGCCGAATGATCTCTATACAATCCGAAGTCTGTCGAATCATCTCTGGCCCAAGCATCAGCTTTTCTCCGGTCTCTAACCAACATGTCGGAGAGTTACACGGTCTTCCATACAATGCTTCATATGGTGCCATACCAATGCTTGACTGGTAACTGTTATTATACGAAAATTCTACCAAATGAAGGTGATCTTCCCATGATCCTCCGAAATCCAAAACACAAGCTCTAAGGAGATCTTCCAAAACTCGATTGACTCTCTCGGTCTGACCATCTGTTTGGGGGTGATAAGCTGTACTCAAACACAACTCGGTTCCCAAAACTTCCTGGAAGCTCTTCCAAAATCCACTAGTGAACAATGGATCTCGATCGCTCACTATACTCTTCGGAATACCATGGAATCGAACTATCCACTTAACATACAACTCAGCCAACTTTGATGCAATCCTAGTCGATCGTACAGGAATGAATCTTGCACTCTTAGTCAGACGATCTACAATGACCCAAATCCCTTCATTTCCCGTTCTTGTTCTAGGTATTCCATCAACAAAATCCATCGATATTTGCTCCCACTTCCATGTAGGAACTTCTAATGGCTGAAGCAATCCACTTGGCTTCTTCTGCTCGGCTTTTACCAACTGGCAGTTCATACACTTGGAAATAAAATTTCCAACATCCTTCTTCATACCTTCCCAGTAATAGGTTCTCTTCATATCCTGATACATCTTGTTTCCACCTGGATGAATTGTCAACTTCGAGTGATGATTTTCCTTTAGAACTTCATTCCTCAATTCATCTATATCGGGAACAACTAGTCGTCTTTGCTTCTGAAGCCAACCCTCTCGATCGACCTCGAATCCTTTATCCTTTTCTGGGTCCAATCCAGATTCCAAATCACGGATAATCTTGACAAGCTTATCGTCTCGCTTTTGACTCTCGCCAATTCTTTCCACAAGAGTCGGTCTTATTGATAAGGTTGCCAACATCTTAGGTTCCAATTCACATCTGGGCCTGAAGTCAAATCCAACTAAATACTCGAGATTCTTCCATTCTGAAAACATGACTCCCAATCCTGCATGTCTTCGACTTAACGCATCTGCCACTGCATTACCCTTTCCCGGAGTATAAGCTATACCAAAATCATATGATGCCAAAAACTCTAGCCATCGTTGCTGCCGAAGATTCAAATCCTTTTGGGAGAAAAGATACTTCAACGACTTATGATCTGTAAACAACTCGAATCGAACTCCCAATAGATAATGTCTCCACATCTTCAGAGCAAAAACAATCGCCGCTAACTCCAAATCATGAGTCGGATAATTCCTTTCATGCGGCTTCAATTGTCGACTTGCATACGCAACAACTTTATCCTTCTGCATCAGCACTGCTCCAAGTCCAGTACCACATGCGTCGGTGTAAACCACTATCTCATCATTCCCACTTGGAATAGTCAAAACAGGAGCACTTGTCAGTCGCTCTTTCAGGATTCTGAAAGCTTTCTCACACTTATCATCCCATCTGAACACTTGGTTCTTCTTCGTCAATCCTGTTAATGGTGCAGCCACCTTGGAAAAGTCTTTGATAAATCGACGATAATACCCTGCTAATCCAAGAAAACTTCTCACATCAGATGCATTCTTAGGTCTGACCCAATCCTGGATTGCTGCCACCTTGGCGGGATCAACCGCTATTCCATTTCCTGAGATAACATGGCCTAAAAACCTCACTTCACTCTTCCAGAAGTGACACTTCGAAAACTTAGCCTTCAGCTGATGTTTCCGCAAGATTTCTAAAACAATACGCAAGTGCGTGTCGTGCTCTTCTTCAGTTCTGGAATAAATCAGATATCATCCACGAACACTAGTACGAACTTGCTCAACTGATCTCTGAACACTCTATTCATAAGATCCACAAAATATGCTGGCGCATTAGTCAATCCAAACGGCATTACCAGCCACTCAAAGAAACCGAATGGTGTCCGAAAAGCAGTCTTCGGCACACTATCCTTAGCCACTCTCAACTGGTGAAATCCCGTTGCCAAATCCATCTGGGAAAACACCTTAGCTTCGTGAAGCTGATCAAACAAGTCATCAATTCTCGGCAATGGATACTTGTTCTTCTTAGTTACCTTATTCAGCTCACGATAATCCACACACAACCTCAACGATCCATCTGCTTTGGTTGCAAACACAACTGGTGCACCCCATTCGGACACACTACGCCGAATGAATCCTTTCTGTAAAAGATCATCAACCTGCACCTTCAACTCCTGCTGTTCCCTAGGCGCCATCCGCCTAAGAGACATCACAACAAGTCTGGCTCCTTCAACTAGATCTATACGAAACTCGATCTCTCTATGCGGCGGTAACCCTTTGACCTCGTCAAAGACATCCTCAAATCCATTAGCGATTGGCACAGATGACAGTCCATCCCGTGGAACAACCAGCGAATACATGAAGCTCATGAAGACGCCTTCTTCATGCTTACATCGTATCACAATCTTTCGCCCCTCCACATTCTCGACTGTCACCTCCAACCTATCATAATCAACCTTTGCCGCATACTTCCTAAGCCAGTCCATACCCAAAATAATTCCGAACCCCGCAAAGTTCAGAACAAAACAATCACAAACAAAAGAGCAATCATGACTCGATACAATCAGACCACGGCATAACATACACAAACAAGACGAACCCCCAACTGGATTAGTCACAACAAATGGCCTATCAACAATATCCGGTTCTAAACCTAACCGGCCTACAAGCTCGTTACAAACAAACGAATGCGACGCCCCAGTATCAAATAGCACTCTAACTGGAACACCACATAGGAAAAGAGTGCCTTGAACCACTACACTCTTTCCTTTCTCTTCAACGGTAGGAGCTTTCGAAGATGATGGAACAGACCCCAAAGCATAAGCTTGCACAATCTGCTTGTCCCTCCGTGGTTCTGGACAATTCCTCCTAACATGCCCCAGCTTGTCATAGTTGTGACACTTCACCGGCACCTTCGGATTCTTGCAATCCTTGGAGAAATGGCCCTTCTGCTGACAATTGTAGCAGGTTACTTCGCCCTTCGGCTTCTTCTGGCCATCCTTACCCTTTTGCTGCTGCTGCTTCCTCTTCTTGTTTCCACCCTGCTGTGGTTTAGTTTCTTCCTTGGTCACAGCAACAACAGACCTTTCCTTAGGAAATAGATTCTCGTGCCTGAGAGCTTTCTCTACTAGCTTCTCAAATGGATCGTCCAAATGATCCACCAACTACCTCCCAAGATAACTGTCCAAGCCTGTCACAAACTTCTCGTTCTTCTGGTACGCAGATTCAATATACGACCGAGCATACTTGGACAAAGCTTCAAACTCAGAAACATACTCAAGAACTGGTCTTCCACCTTGCTTGAGCTCCACAAACTTCGTGAACAGAATAGACTTCTGAGCTGTAGAAATGAACTTAGCTTCAAATCTGTCTTGGAATTGCACCCAAGTAATTTCTTCCTCCGGAGTATCAATGGTGATAGAGTTCCACCAATCAGAAGCTCTCCCTTGAAGCTGTCTTGATGCTAACTTCCTCTTAGTTGCATCCTCAATTCCCAAATCACTAAAGATCCTTCTACAAGCATCTATCCACCTCTGGACTTCAATGGTTGGTTCTGTTCCCAAGAAAACCTTCCCTCCAAGAGCAGTATAGTCTTTACACAACTTAGCAAAATCCACTGGTTTTGGAGTTTGGACTTGAACTCCAACATCAACTGCTGTCCCCGGAACTGGTATCCTTCTCATGATCGAAGTCATCATAGCTTCGAACATAGCTGCATAATCAGCAGTCCCCTTAGTAGCACGGCCTTCCCTAGCAGCTGGTCTCCCTCTTCGACTCATCCTTAATATCTATAAAAAGGAATGATTAGCACACCTTGAGAAACAACTGCATAAAGGACTCAAACTCTACTAGGCTACTATATTATATATAGTAATCATCCATCAAAATACAATTACGTCTCTCATACGTAGTTACGTCAGCGAGCGTTGGGTAAAATCGATTAACCAATGCTCTGATACCAAATGTGACGACCGCCCATGACCCCTGCACTGAACCTAGAGATAGTGCGCTGTAAAGTGTGCCAGACAGCCATGGACGATTGTCAAGGTAAATTAAAATAGCAAAATCTATTGTATTACTCACAGCGCATGGACAAAATACAATAGAATATATATAGTGAAGCTTCACAGAATAGAATCTCATAAATAAAACTTCATAATAGTTGAATACAAACATCTGAATAGTCAATACATCAAGCCTCACTACATAACACTCAGAGAATATACAAGCAGCGGAACATCCAGTACATATAGTAAGAAAACAATATGCAATCCTCCAGCTCGTCTTCGTCATCAGCATCGTGAAAAGCAAGAACAACACCTGTCACCTGCTACCTAGTCTGCCCGTCCCAAAATGGACGAACAGCCCAAGGCAATAAGAGTTAAAACATAAAGCCTTGAGTCAGACAACAGTCTTAGTGAGCGGTAAATTAACTAACAACATACCAAAAGAGCATAAAGGAAAAGGAATAGGAATACAACCCTCCCACTCCACCTCTTTCTACAGTGATAGCCCCCAGACACACACTAAGCAGAGCAAACATAGCAAAGCATACAATTAAAGTAAAGCAATTATCACTCGAGTCAAGGGCGATGTTTTCCAAGCACAAACCCCCAAAGCCTAAACCAAGATAAGATAAGCACCCAGAAAATACCGCTCTTGAGACCGAATGACGATACAACCAAACATCCATGACTCTGGCTATCACTGTTATCGTTGCTTCGATATCATCGTTAATTGAATGACCGGCTCATTCTTTCATCCGTCTTTCAAGGGCTAATGGAAACCCCGGTTCTAGACATAACTCCGCACGTCGTCAAAACCCGTGCCTAGGACTATCGAATCTCCCCAGAGTACTTGACTACCAATCAGTAGTCTTTAGGGACTATCGAATCTGCCCAACGTACTCTTGCTTTGAGCATGCTAGAACCTTCAACAACGATGAAATCTCAACCTTCTAGTCATCCTCCTCAACGACTATTTCCATACTAGCTCAAGCGCCTCTCGAGCAAACCATTATCCTCAAACTCGAACCATTTCACCGAGTTGTCAACATGCTTGGAATGATCCCGTCTGGATTAGACCAAGACTATCTCATACTATGCTTCGCCTCATCTCATCATAGCAAAGCTTCATCCCAACATCATCATCAAATCTATCCATATGAGCTTCATCATCCGCCACATATGCCACAAGCAGCTTTTCCAATTCAAGAGCCTTTCTCTTAGCTTTTGAATCATCTTCGACCATCTTGTCTAAATCAAATCATCAATCATCTAATTCATAACAATCAACCAAGTCAAACATTAATCCAAGTAATCAAACATTCAAATATGATCTAATAGACAATTATAGCAATAATGGCAATTTCGTAAATAAAGAGTCTAAAGTCTAACAAGCATGAAAACATGAGCAATATCTCTATAATCTTGATGAATGAATTTGCATAGGTTAACATGTAGTAAAATGGATGTCAAATCATCATGAACAATGGATCTATATGGATCTATACTTAGGATTAAGAAAATGCATGGAAATCACTATTTTAATACAAAATCAAGCCAACGATCCGATATACTCCTTTGGATCCGTGTGAGAAATAATCACCACTCACCAAATCACCTAAACAACCCAAAAGCAACACACTTCAGATCTGGACAGCGAAGGATCTAACTCGATCTATCACAAATCCACTTCAAACGATGAAATCTCTCTTCAATGGATGTAGATCTTCAATCTAAGCTCTTGAATCTTCAATTTGATCTTCGATTTGGATGGAAGGAAGCACAAGATTAAAGTGGAGAAAAGAAGTGAAGAAGTGTAGAACTCGAGCTCTCAAAATGGCAGCACTTCGTCGCTTCGAAATCCAGATCCCAAAAAGTGAAGAAATGGACGTGTATTTATATGCTGGAATTCCCTAAGTCGTCCGCCTCCTTAAGTCGTCCACGACTTATAGACCATCACGACTTACGACTTAAGAAATACCCCGACTTACGACTTAGTGAGACAACCCATCCTACGACTTAACAAATCCACCAGTCTACGACTTAACGACTCAACACAATAAGTCTTCTCGCGACCTAACAGCTCACGACCTGACACTTAGCGACCTAACAATCTCGCGACTTAACAAACCATACGACTTAACCTTGCGCGACTTAATATGCGCGACCTAACGACAAATGCGCTTCCGCGACCTAACAATGCCACGACCTAAGACAATGCGCGACCTAACGACTCAATACCTACGCGTCCTAACTGGGTTACGACCTAACACCTCCCGACCTAATACTTAGCGACCTAACACTTAACTCGTTCACGACTTAACTCCCTTAGGTCGTAAACTCACCCAACCCCTAGGTCGCTAACTGCTACCACCCGCTTTCTTAGGTCGTTGCCGACCTATCCTCCTTAAGTCGCTAACTCGCCCAGTTTCCTATGCCGCTAACTCTTAAGTCCCCGTTCTCTTAAGTCGCTTACTAACTTAAGTCTCCGAATCCTATAAGTCGCTAAACCCCTTAAGTCGTTCACTCGACCTAAGCCACCACACGACCTAACTTCCACACGACTTATCCCAATCCTTAGGTCACAAACTTCCTTAGTTTGCTCCACTTCCTTAAGTCGTCTACTCCGACCTAACTACTATACGACCTAAGCCTTATCTCGTCCACGACTTAGACTTTGGACGACTCATCAACATTAACGACCCAATGACAACAGTTTTACCATGTTTCGATCCGTAAAAATACGGGTCGTTACATTTCCATAATCTATAAGATCGTTCGGGTATGTATCATTTCAACCCATAGTGATTTACTAACAATAACTAAGGGAACTTGCAGTGTGATAGCAATATATATAAATAACATCTAGTCATCCAACATCAATATTTAAACATCCATCACAATCATCATTCAAATCAACCAATAAATAACACCAATTGACTGATTATCAATAACAGGTATTAACTGGCAATTTAAAATTCAATATTAAATTGAATGACAATTAAATTCAATAAAAGTCGGATTTAACTGGAATGACCATTTAAATATATCAAACAGCAACCAATCAACTTCTAATCACATTATAAATTCAATTTAACTAACATAAGATAATTTAGTAGCTGTGAGTGGGTTAAAACACTCACCTTTGATTTCAAATCGATTTAAAATCCAATTAAAGGCCCAAATTTGAAAAATCTCAGAATTCGACCGAACCAGTTCCAAAATGTCTGGAATTCCGATACGATCGCAATGCAAGAAAGCACATCCAAATCCGAGCTTGTATGCAACAGATATGCTAATTAGAACGGTTGAAATTTAAATAAACATTAAAATAAACAAAACAAATAGAATTTTGCCTCGTCACCTTGGTCAGCAGAAACCCTAACATGCGAAACCCTCGACATCGCATTCGACCACGATGTAGCCGTTACCGTGTTTGTGCTCGTCGCCGCCCATACTACCGCCGCCGTCCTGATCCAGTGTCACCATTGAGCTTCCCATCCATGGTCGACCTCAGGCTGTCCACGCGACACCCTCCAGCTCGCCCACAGGCCGCCGCCGCCATATATGCACCTTTTCTGGCGAATCTAGTGATTATCCCCACTTTCCAACCATATATATCGACTCCAAAAATCCTCCTCTACATGCCCATACCCTCCGATCATCATAAAATCGATGATCCACCGTTAAAACGACAAACCCTACTATGGACAGCCGAGGTTCATCCTTGATTTCTGATCAAACGATGCATCCAATTGAAAAACGAATCACTACAGTAGATTACGCTCATCGAGAACTTTCCAATGATATATAATTCGATATAGTTTTGAGGAGTCGATTTTCGATTAGAATTTGAAATTGAATTAGGGTTAGTAATTGGAATTTGGTTTCTGCCATTAGAAAAAGGAAGAAGCTGATGATTGAATAGACAGATATGTACAATAATAAGAAATAAAAAGGCTGCTAGGGTTAGGAAAAACTATTTATATAGACAAGGTCTGATAAGAATGAACGAACATATTGAATTGGTTCGAACGACAATAATGACCTGAAAAGCCCGTTCCATTTTCGAAACGAAAGTAGGTCATCCCATATATCAAAATAGATGTTTTCAATATTTTTAAACTCAATGGAATAGGTTTCGAACCCAAATTCCATTGTATACAGAAGTTAGCATTTAAAATTAGCTTAATTTAAATTGAATTCATTAAATTTTGATTTCTATACGTTTCGAGCCCGCACGATCAAACGACAAGTCCGATCGCTACGAAACTTGAAATCTTACAATAATTCACTATTATGGATTCGATGAAACTGGTTTTGTCGAAATCCGAGACAGTGGCCAAAATGGCTATTCTACACGTTAATTAAATAAATTATTATTAAATTAATTAAATCACTTTTTAAATTCAAATTTAATAACTAACAATTTTTATCATTTTTGATTTCCTAGGAACTTTTAATCTTTTAAAACAAATTTCTATGTCAATTTAATATTAAGTATTGCACAACTTATAGCGTTCAATTTCAACTGTAATAAAAATCCAATTAATTATATTTTAATTTCAAATAAATTCTTTTATTTTGATTAATATCTTATTATTCACTCAACTATCATCTTACGGATATAATTAATATTAGTTTACATCTTATTACATCAATATTCTATAGTTATCATCTTAATTCATATTAACTGCCATATTTAATTAGATTAATTTCAATTGATTTCCAATTAACTTTTAACGGATTAAATAGTGAAATGGTAATTAAACAATTGTTACAATTTACAATTTCAAACACATTTGTATGTTTATTATTTACAAACCAAGCTAATAAATTCACATATTGATTTATCATTCTATATTTACCAATTTCAATTAATTACGTATAATTTCACCATTAAAGACAACATTTAGTTTATTTCCTTATTTATAATTTATAACCAAATTTGACTTTACAATCATTTCAATTTATTGAAATTACATTAAAATAGTTATCAATTACCTTAAATTAGCATTATTAAATTTCATTCTACTTATTTTTTCTCATTAATAGATCATAAATTTTAATTTCTTCCAATATTAAATTCCAAAACCTTATTTAATTTAATGTTTTAATTATCAAAAATTACGGGTCGTTACACTCTCCCTCACTCAAAACTTTTCGTTCTCGAAAAAGGAAAAGAAGGAATTAAGGAAACCAACTTATTTTTTTTAAACATTTTAAATTTACATAAGTAAGTATTTAAATATAATATATCAATTTATAAATAATTAAATCCTTCATATTCAAGTTAATAAAAGTTTGAAAATATTTTCACTTTCGCAAAATTTTCTAAGTCTAAAATTCACGGAAAATTTCGGCAGAGCCTCCTTTGTACGGAGAGGTCCGGAAATAATAATAATATCAATAATTCAATATAAATCATATTTCAAAAATAAGATATCCTAAACCACAGAAAAACAATAGAATATCGCTATAAAACCATAATCCAAAAACGTACCTATTTGTCGGGCACACAACCCTTTATTTATGAAACCAAAAGCAGTAGCTATTGCTTCCATAAACATGTATTTCACTTGTATAATTCAAAATAGTGAGAATTATGTACAAGAGAAATATTTAAGTTGTTTCAATTAATAAAAAACAAATCAACACAACATAACAATAGTCACATGCAAACAAGACAACACGACCATCATATGTAACAAAAGAATCAATCATACATCCATAGCAACCAACTAATCATTTGTTCAGGTTCAGAAACTTTTAATCGTATTAGGTGATAAATAAACTATCAAGTGTACCCTACGCTCAACCGCCTTAGATAATTACTTAATAGATTATTTATACATCCTTATGCAGTTAGAAGTATCCTTTCCTAAACATCCAAAAATTTCAAGTATTATTTAAGTTCATTCTTATTAATTTTCTTTCACATCATTTACTGTTCATCTGTTTTCATTCATTCATACAATGCTTATTTTCATTAAATTACATTCATTACTTACAAAATTCATTTCCCATTCATACATACAATGCCATTTTCCATTAATTTGCATTCATTTCCTTACATAAGTTATTTCCATTCAATTATTTAGATCATCCATAATCAATTTTTAAAATATTATGTAAGTCTCCTTGCAAATTTAATTTACCATTATTATTTACTTTGATTTTCCTTTTTATATCAATATTCATTCGTGAATCAACTCATACTTATAATTTCAACTTTTTTTTTCATGTTTATCTCCTTCATATATATCATTATTGAATATTAACTCTATTTCTGAATCATTCCAACATTTTCTGAAGTTATAATCATTTATTTAATATAGTATTCACTTTTTACTACTCATTTTAATTATAAATAACTTCAAACATTAACTTAAGTTTAAAATCATTTACTTACAACATTCACTTTTCTATTAAATTTAATTAGTAGCATTTCAAATTATTAACGTAAGTTTATAACATTTTTGTAACATCAAAATTCTTTTTTTATAGAAATAATTCCATTTGAACACTTTCATTACTTAAGTTTTACTTGTATAATATTCTATTACATATTCCTATTTAACATAACAAACTTTTAAACATTTCTGGTAAGTTATATATATGTCTTTTTAGAATATAATTGAATGTTACACAAGTTTATCTCATTCATTTTAATTAACAAAATGTTCAATAATTACATCTTCTAAATTTTCATTACTCTTTAATTTATAGGTGACAACCTTCAATTTATTTACATTTAATTATCACTTAACTCTTAATTTATTATTTCTCCTTTTAGAAGTTTCCAATTATTAATATAGTCAAGATTTCATTCATTATAATAATTAAAATTTCTAATTTACAGAAACTTAAGAACTAAATACAGGGTTCCATTTTAAAATCATTTTAAAATAATATAGATACTCATATGTTTTATATATCAATCATATTTAGAAATTAAAATTAAGATTTGTTTATCAAAACAAATGTGCAGTAAAACTACTACAGTGGTCTTTCCACTTTGAAACTTGAAAATGAACGTCGATGATGCGTGCACTCATCACCGAAATTATTTTCCAACGACAGAAGGGGGAGTACAGAACTTATTTTCTTTCAAAAATTCCTTTTAAAACTTTTCTTTTAAATCACATTGAAAATATTTATATCCGGAAATACTTCTAAATAATACTAATATTATATTCCAAAATCCTTTGAAACAAATTTCAAACCCCGGAACTTAAGTTCTTAAATTTCAATTCTTATTTACTATACTTGTAAATCCTATTTAACAATCAATATTTATAAAATTTCTCTACTTAACAAACAACATATCACATCCAACTATATCATCTATAAAATTTAATCTTTTATATACAAAATATAACACTAGGTAAAATTATTTCATTTACCTATATTTCAAAAACAATATTGTGTCGGTCTGCCCTATTAAGTGTCTAGAAATCCCTATCGATGCCATAGCGTCCTATGTACCGACCAGAATTTATAAATACTAAACAGAACAAATTAACATAATATAAAAACATTTTTATAACACTAATAAGTACGCTCTCTCATATATACACTCAAACAACTCATTCTAGGGTATTACTACCCAATCTCTAATGAGTTAGACCCTACAAAGCTAAGGTTATCGCTAAACCAAGCTCTGATACCAAATGCAACAACCCACCTTTTGGACGATTTAAATTGACAATAAACCACATGTCAAACTCAAACCTTTCAAAAGGGAGGATTGTTATGGGGTAAATAAGAAAAGAAGAGAAAGAAATAAAACAAACACAGAATCTCACAGCGGAATGACAAAATATAATAATCAAATAACAGTTCATGAAGCCGTTTTACAAATAACATTTGATTACACTTTTACAATACAGATCAGAATTACATACAATAGGAATAAATGAATAATGCAGCGGAACAACATGATGCAGTAGTATAAATATAATAAATAGCATACAAATCTCCATCTTCATCCTCCAAAGATAAATAGTCTTTAGTACACTGAAAAGCTCAGACTGGCCCGAGCGAAATGAAAAGACAAAACACTCGAGTTAGAACTAAATGATCTTATGTAAGTTAAATCAATAATAAACAAATATGAGTGTAACAGCATCAGAGATGCTTACGGGGTTTGACATCTCCTATCCAGTGTCACACCGGATGGTCCTTTTACATTTCCAAAACCAATTCATATTTGATATCAAAATATCATATTCAATTCAAACCATATCACTTTCGTAATCATATTCACTTCCGAAATCATATCACTTTCGAAATCATATCACCTTTGAAATCATATTCACAAATAGGTTAAACTCTCATTTAAAATCATCATATTTACTCAAAATATGTCATTTCACTAGAAATATCATTTCAAATTCCAACGTAAGTTATAACATCATTTAACATATTCGCTTTTAAATCAAGGATTTCAATATAACCAATTCAACCTTGCACAGTTGAAATTTAGAACTTAGTTTAGATAGTCATAATAGATTAAATAGTTTAAAGCAGTTTAAAATAGTTAAAATAGTTTGAAATAGATTACAATAGCTTAAAATAGTTTAAATAGTTTAAAATATATTAAATTAGATTAAAATAGTTTAAAATGTTTTAAAATAGATTAAAATAGTTTAAAATAGTTAAAATAGATTTAAATAGTTTAAAATAGATCAAAATAGATTAAATAGTTTAAAATAGTTTAAAATAGATTAAAATAGTTTTAAAATTGTTTAAAATAGATTAAATAGCTTATAATAGTCAAAATAGGTTTAATAGTTTAATATAAAACGGTTTGAAAATCTAAATAAATCTGAATTTAAAATAATATATTTTTAAATAGTTTATATTAAAAAAATAAATTTGAAAGTAATATCAAATTTAGCTATTTCTTCCATTTCAACAAATCAGGACCATATCCAGCTTTCAAATTTACAAACTCAATTTTTATCTTTTAAATTCAGATTATAAATAAAACCATTTAAATCTATATCGATTTCAAATCCATGTTTGAACTATAAATTTAAACTACTTCAAATTTAGTAGATTTCAAAGTTATATTCAAACATTTACAATAACTAAATTTCGATAAATTTCATTTATACTTCAAATTCCACTTTAAAATTTCAATTTAAATACTTTAAACAATTCATTTAAACCAATTCCAATTTTAACATTTAAAGCTTGGATTTTCGAGAATAATTCAGTTTATATAAATCAAATTTTATTTTAAAATATCATTTAATTGAATTCAAAAATTAAGGATTTAAAAATCATTTAATTTAACAAATCCGGTGTTCGTATATAATTTTCTACCATATGGTCAAGTGATACAGATATATATCATTTCAACCCGCAATAATTTAAAATTCACGAGTATATATCAACTCAACCCACAATCCCGAATTAAAATTCAAATTCCATAAAATCGCTCAAGTCTATCATTTCAACCCATAACGATTTTTCCCTAATCTATAAGATCGTTCGGGTGTGTATCATTTCAACCCATAGTGATTTACTAACAATAACCGAGGGAACTTGCAGTGTGATAACAATATATATAAATAACATTCAGTCATCCAATATCAAATTTTAAACATCCATCATAATCATCATTCAAATCAACCAATAAATAACAGCAATTGACTGATTATCAATAAAAGGTATTAACTGGAATTTTAAAATTCAATATTAAATTAAATGGTGATTAAATTTATTAAAAGTCAGATTTAACTGGAATGACCATTTAAATATATCAAACAACAATTAATCAACTTCTAATCACATTATAAATTCAATTTAACTAACATAAGATAATTTAGTAGTTGTGAGTGCGTTAAAACACTCACCTTTGATTTCAAATCGATTTAAAATCCAATTAAAGGCCCAAATTTGAACAATCTCAGAATTCGACCAAACTAGTTCCAAAATGTCCAGAATTCCGATACGATCGCAACGCAAGAAACCGCGTCCAAATCCAAGCTCGTATGCAAAAAGATATGCTAATTAGAACAGTTGAAATTTAAATAAAGATTAAAATAAAAAAAAACAAATAGAATTTTTCCACACCACCTTGGTCAACAGAAACCCTAACACGTGAAACCCTCGACATCGCGTTCGACCACGCTATAGCCGCCATCGCGTTTGTGCTCGTCGCCGCCCATACTATCGCCGCCGTCCTGATCCAGCGCAACCATCGAGCTTCCCATCCACGGATGACCTCAGGCTGTCCACGCGACGCCCTCCAGCTCGCCCCCAGGCTTCCACCGCCGCCATATAAGCACGTTTTCTAGCGAATCCAGTGATCATCTCCACTTTCTAACTATATAGATTGACTCCAAAAATCCTCCTCTACATGCCCATACCCTCCGATCGTCGTAAAATCGATGATTTGCAGTTAAAACGACAAACCCTACTATGGACGGCCGAGGTTCATCCTCGTTTTTTGGTTAAATGATGCATCCAATTGAAAAACGAATCACTGCAGTAGATTACGCTTGTCGAGAGCTTTCCAACGATATATAATGTAACAACTTGCCTTTTTTGGACGTTTTAAATCGACGATAAACCACACACGTCAGACTCTAACCATTCAAAAGGGCAGATTGTTATGGGTAAATAAGAAAAGCAGAGAAAGAAATAAACATAGAATCTCACAGTAGAATGACAAAATATAATAATCAAATAAACAGTTCATGAAGCTATTTTACAAATAACATTTGATTACACTTTACAATACAGAATTAGAGTTACATACAACAAAACTAAATAACAATGCAGCGGAACAAACATAATAAATAGTAATAGTACTAAATCTTCGTCTTTGTCCTTCAGAAAGCAGTCTTTGATACACTGAAAAGCTCAGACTGACCCGAGCGTAATGAAAAGACAAAACACTCTAGTCAGAACTAAAAGATCTTATGTAAGTTAAATCAACAGTAAGTAAATATGGGTGTAACGGCATCAGAGATGTTTACGGGATTTGACATTTCCCATCCAGTGCCAAACGCGAGTGCAATAACTTAAGAGTTGTTCAAGATTCCATCTCCTAAAGATCCGTTAAACTATCTACATACACAGTACAATACGCTATTATAATAGTGTCTACAGTAAAGTAAAGTATTAAAATAGCGTTAAGGCGTTACCCATATCCCCCTTAACACATTTTATATATCCCATAGTCTATACAGTACTATTAGCTCCTCCGTGAGGTTTACTCAGACGGCACTCCATAGGTATGGTACAAACCAAACTCGTAGAAGGCACGATATGGCATGTGAACATGGCACTCGAGGCAATGCCAGGGTAGGACTCTACCGTTTTGCAGAATCGGGCTGGTGGAAACTCATAGCAGCTACTACCGCCCACGTCGGAACATACTCCCATAATCAAAATTGAGGGGTGGCCACCAAATCAATCACAAAGTAATAAATATGGTATCGAAGAAGCATGTCCGATCAGAGGTGCGACCTCACTTGGCCCAGGTATAGCTCATGTTTTAATGACATCTAAGCTAACTCACGGGAGTCAGGGTTACGTAAATACCTCATGCAGAATCATACACCATACCATCCTACTTCATTCTGGAATCTCCACCACGTACACAGTTGTTAAAGTGGTTTTCGGTATTGGCAGAGAGTAAGACAATATCCGATCCCGGTCTCTTTAACAACCAAACGCTTATTTCACACCGGATGGTTCTTTTAAATTTCCAAATATGTTTCATAATTGATATCAAAATATCATATTGAATTCAAACCATATCACTTTAGAAATCAGATTTAGTTTTGAAATCGTATTCACTAAAATATGTCATTTCACTAGAAAATATCATTTCAAATGTCAACTTAAGTTATAACATCATTTAGCCATATTCGCTTTAGATCAAGGTTTAAATATAAAAATTTCCACTTTACAAAACCTGAAATTTAGAAAATAGTTTAGATATTTAAAATAGTTTTAAAATAGTTTAAAGTAGCTTTTAAATGGTTAAAATACTTTATATATATAGTTTAAATGGTTTTCAATAGTTTAAAATAGATTAAAATAGTTTAGGTGGGTTTAAGATAGTTTAAATTTAATTTAAATTAGATTAAATGGATTAAATAGATTTAAAATAGAATAAGTAGTTTTAAAATAGATTAAATAGTTTTAAAATAGATTAAATAGATTTGAAATAAATTAAAATAGGTTAATTAGGTTAAAATAGATTAAAATGAATTAAATTGATTAAAAATAGTTTAAAATAGTTCAAAATAGCTTAAATTAGTTTAATAGTTTGAAAATCTTAATAATTAGGATTTGAAATAATATAATTTAAAACAGTTTATAATAAATATAATAAATTTAGAGTTAATATCAAACTAAACTATTTCTTTCATTTCAACACATCTGGACCATGTCCGGCTTTTAAATCAATGACTAATTTTGTCTTTCAATTCAAATTCTCATTCAAAACCATTTAATCAATATCAATTTCAAATCCATGTTTGAATTATCAATTTAAACCACTTCAAATTAAATATATTTCAAAGTTATATTTAAACATTTTCAATAATTCAATTTTGATAAAATTCATTTATATTTGACAATTCAACTTTGAAATTCCAATTAAAATCCTTTAAACAATTTCATTAAATCGATTCCAATTTCAACATAACGCTTGGATTTTCGAAAATAATTTAGTTTATATAAATCAAACTCTATTTCAAAGTATCATTTAACTGAATTCAAAATTTAAAGATTTTAAAATCAATTAATTTAACCAATCCGGTTTTGTATATAATTTTCTACCCTACGGTCAAGTGATACAGATATTTATCATTTCAATCCGCAATTATTTTTAAATTTACGGGTATATATCATTTCAACCCGCAACCCAAAATTATATTTCAAATCCATGAAATCACTTGAGTCTATCATCTCAACTCATAACGATTTCTCCCTAATCTATCAGATCGTTCGGGTATGTATCATTTCAACCCATAGGAAACTTGCAGTGTTATAACAATATAAAATATAACATCCAGTCATCCAATATCAACAACCAAACATCCATCACAATCATCATTCAAATCAACCAATAAACATCAATAGATAACCGATCATCAATAACAAGTATAAACTGGCAAATTATAATTTAATATTAAATTAATGACGATTAAATTCAATAAAAATCAGACTTAACTGGAATGACAATTTAAATATACCAAACATCAACCAATCAACTTCTAATTGCATCATAAATTCAATTTAACAAACATAAGATAATTTAGTAATTGTGAGTGGGTCAAAACACTCACCTTTGATTTCAAATAGATTTGAAATCCAAATAAAGGCCCAAATTTCAACAGTCTCAGAATTCATCCAAACTAGTTCTATAATGTTCGGAATTTCGATACGATCCAAACAAAGCAAACCGCGCATGAATCCGAGTTCGTATGCAAGAGTTATAGTCGTTAGACGGTTTGAAAATGAAATTTAAATAAAAAAAATAAAAAAAAGATTTACCCAGTTGCAAGCGACCACGTCACCCTAATACTCACGTAGGAAACCCTAACCCACACGTCTTCTTTCCAGCTCGAACGAACGAAGCTGTAACGACCCCGATTTTCGTTGTTCGATTTTGAATATTTAAATGGTTTTAAATATTGAATTTGAATTATAGATTGATTTTGAATATGAAAATTTGGGTTTTTATTTATAAAATAAATTCAGACTTAAATATAGCATTTTATTGGATAATTTAATTATTGAAGTTTAAAATTGAATATTGGTTAAAATAGTGAATCTGGAGTTTTAAGCTTGATAAAAATTATTTAAAGGCTTGTAAAATTTATATTAATAATAATGAAGATAATAAAAGTTTTAAAATTTAATTTGAAAGTGATCTGTTCAATTTTAGAAATAGTTTGTGCAAATTGACATTTAAAAATAGCCATCCAGGACACAGTCTCGGAATTTGACGAAACGAGTTCCATTGGATCTGTAATATTGTATTATTATCGGATTTTAAATTTCGTAGCATTTGAAGTCATCGTTTGGTCGTACGGGATAGAAACACACTGAAATTAATATCAAAATTTAATATAATAATTAGGCCTAAAAAGCTATCTTCTCCATACAATAGAATTAGGATTCGGAACCTTTTCCATTGCGTTCGGAATGGGGGTATACCATTATATACGCCTAACGGCACGCCCCGATAGGAGGTCGAGATTTTTAGTTACGTAATCGAGATATTTTGGGAATTTAAATTTAAATTTTAACTAGTCAGCACATCACTTCCCTTTCTTTCTCCTTCATGTCACTGTAGCTTTACCCTACACGCTACCTTCTTTTCTACATCACATCTTGCCCCTTCTTCTCCTTTATATCACGCGACTTTCTTCTCCTTTCCTCAGTTCAAAATCGCAGTCTATACGAAAAAAAGAAAAAAAAGATATAAACATCACGAGCCGATCTCTCTTCGTTCCCCAGTTCGAACTCAAAGTCGAGACCTTCCTATTTTATCCCATTCAAAACCGCTCTACCTCGACGAGGTCTGAAGCTTTGATGCCATCGATCTGAGCACTGAACACTGCGCTGCCTTGACGAGATTTGGAGCTTTGAAGTTGTCGATCTGAGCTGATGATTCGCTTGGAAATGTTGCTGTGTTCTAACAAGAACTCTGATGTGTCAGTGTGCCCGAGATGTACGGTTCTTAGAGATCGATGCTTCAACTTGTAATGGCCTAGAGATCTCCATCGCACGATAACTTTGAGCTTCTACTTTGTTGCTGTGATCTTTGGAGATAGTGTCAGAAGACTTTGTTGTGGTTGAATCATGGCCTTGAGTTCTTGGCCAGAGGTAGTGAGGTCTTCCATACCAAGGTTCTTATTTCCATTGATCCTGCTCTAGCTAGCAAATTTACCAGAGTATACTTGGTCTAAATTCGGGAAAGAACAAGTCGAGATTGGATCGGATTGCGAAATTAAAAATCAAGGTGAGTATCTCTCACTCAATTGGATTTGCCAGTTTCAATTTTGAATAGTTAAAATTAATTATTGGTTGCTTGGTTTAATTTAGAAGTTTTATCTGTTGAATGATATGTTAAATATATACAGTAGTATTATATATTGGTAGTTGGATTGATATTCCCGCATATTTAGCGGATGAGACCCTATCCACCTCGCATAATAGTGGATGACCCTATATACCGCGATATCCCCCTCGAAGTGGGATTGGTATTTTTATTGTTGTCTAACATCCGTGGATGTAGGAAAAACAGGTTGGAGGGATCCAACTGGATTCCTCAAATATATTAGTATTTTTATTTCATATATATAAAATGCTGGATTATTGTGTGTTGTAAATTTTCAAATGTTATAATGGCATGGAGAAAATTTTTGGGTATATTGATTACCATAAATATTATTTTAAATTTTTAAGGAATTAAAAGGAGATTTTAATATAAAAATATATATATCGAAACTTTGGATTTTTTTAAGGGGATTGATTTGAATAAGCAATAATGGATTTTTGATCGTATTAAAAATGCGGGAAAATAATAAAATTGAGATTTTAAAATAAATTATATAAAGCAATTTTTAAAGACTGGATTTTAAAAATGATATTCGGAAAATATAGAAAGAAGTGGAAATCGATATTTAAAAATGAATTGGCAAAAATAAATGGATTTTATAAGGAATTGAATTTATAAAATGGAATTTTATAAAAAGATTATTTTAGTGAAACTAAAAGGAGTTATAGAAATTATAAACGATGTTTATAAATAAAAGAATCGATATCAGATAATAAATTTGGAATATAAATTTACGGGAAGAATTTATATTTGAATATGGAAATAGGGTGAGAAAAACAGTAGATACTAGTTTTTAAGTAAAGATGGTTAAGGAGACCGGAATGGGAGTAATGTGATGAAAATCGAGAGGGGTTATAAATTGAAAATTTGGTTACCCAGATTTAAAAATATATTTTTATAAATAAGTTAAGTTTTTTTATAAATTTTTAAAAGAAAACTTTTATTTATTAAACTATGAAATTTAAAGTTGGTTAGTATTTAAATACTTCAGAAGTTAGTTTTTTCAAATGCTTAATATTTATTTAATAAATCTCAGATTTTTAAATCTGTTTTGAAAGTGATGTATAAAGAGTATTACAATATTTTAAATAATTATTTCAATATGTCTTAAAAGCATATTATTATTATTTTCTTTTAAATACTTATTTTTATTCACATATGTGTGTGTGTGTGTAGAGTTTTGAAATGTTTTAAATGTATTTATAAAACTTTTAGGGAGTCTGGAAATGGGGTTGTTCAGTATATGGAATTTATAAGGAAATTCTTAAAATAGAATTGGGAAGAAAAGTAAGAAAATTCCCGAAGTGGTTAAATAAGAGTGAACTTCGAAGAATGAAATAGAATTGATAAAGAGGTACAAAGGGAAAATTGAGTTTATGAGCAAGTAAAAGTGGCTTTGGGATTATTATAGAAACTAGTTAAAGAATTCCAGGATTTATAGAATTAGTTATGAACTAGTCAAGGAAATTACAAATAAAATTGTAAATGGGTTTGAGAAAAAAGAAATAGGAAGTAAAATGAATACTTTCTAAGTGCTGAATATAAAAATGAAATGGAAAAAAAATATTTTAAGTATTGGGAAGGGTTGGAAATGTTCCGTTGGAAATATAAGGATTTGAAAAAGTGTTTTCAAATGTTGAAGTACTGAAAATATATATCTTATAAAGATATTTTGGAATAAATTTGGAAAAATTTAAAATAAGGCCTGATGATTGTGTATCGATGTGTATTGATAGTTAAATAACCGACTATCAATTTTGGCCAATTTCCTTAATCGTTTCAAAGAGACCGGGATCAGATTTAATTATTCGAAAACCACTTTGATCCGATGTGAACGTTACGAATGAATACCATGGAGATGATGAAGACGGTGATTCGGTTTGTCCAGACCCATGACAACTTGTATGGATGAATGCTATCAGAACATCGTCATTGGAGGACGATGAGCATTCTAAGTAAAATTGTTCTTGAAAGGTAACGCTTAGCCTCGAACCTCATCAACAGGGAATGACTAAAATAGGGGAGATGCAGCAAGGCTAAGTGGGTCGCACCCAAGTAGGGTATGTTATCACCTTTCTAGATGTTCTTGGAAACCCTATTTATCTTATATACGGGTACACATGAAAGAAGAAGCGCTCGATGGTAAGGGTGGGAACACCCGGGGTGATAACATATTCGGTCTATCCAGGTTAGTGGTAGGCCGGTCTTGTGTAGCAGGGGATCCTGGTGTGGTCCTCGGTACATTGTTCTAGAGGTGTACTGTGGTGGGTGGTACCCTAGTGGCCCAGTCATTCGATGGGATCCATTCTCCAATAAGTGCCGTACAGTTTTGATTGTGCCCAACTATGCTGGAATGTGAGATGCAAGCATTTCAGCTATTTTCTATTTACTCTCTATAGACACTATTATAATATCAGACCGTTGTGATAAAAATGATTTTGGTTATTGTAACGGACCGTAAATTTTAATAATTTTTATAACGTATTTAATTGAATTTTTGAGAAATTTTTAAATCGTAAAATTTGAAAATAAAAATTTATTATTTGGAATACGTCTATTTAAACATAGCAAATGGAAAATTTTCAATTAATTATATGAATATTTATTTTATTGAGTAATTTTTATCTCAATTTAAATCAGTTAATAACAGTTGAATTTAAAAGTGTTCCGAAAACTAAATGTGTCAACATGAGAAAATTTATTTAGAGCACTCTGAATCTGACTACGAAATTCGTTTCGCGAAATTCGGAAGCTTCTAGCTCCGTTTGGATTTTTCCGTACGGAATAGCAGCATTTTCGGTACCGATTATCGACTTTTGATCGGATGATCATACCACCAATATCTGTATATTGTTTTGATCGTCTCGTCGTGCTGATCTCTGCGGTATACTCAATCCTATGTTTTGAAGTCCAGTTCGCTATGGAATCGATAAAACGATTCCGTATCGATACCGCTTTTGTGACCTTTTATTTTTGCTTTAAAAATTTGAACCGTGGGCACCGTAATAAATTGTTATAAATTCTTGTGCTGAATCACCGAACTGCTATTCCAACCCATCATTTCAATTATTTATATAGCTGTCCATTTTACTCTACATTTATATTTGCATTTTCAACCAACGGTTTTGAGAGCTTATCTTTTGAATTCGAATCGTGTCTGACGTGGTAACCTCACCTTCTCTATTTAATATTGCCTTTCTTTGTTTTGTCAGCACACGTTACAATAAAACAATATATTATAAAATCACCCTACCATCTTCCACTTCTCCAAATCTTCTTCATCTAGCACCGCATCTCCAGGCTACATCGCCGAAAAGCCTGACAACCTCCACTCCACCTTTCCAAACAACCACCGTTCGCCTCATGTTTTCCCCAAGCCTACCACTTCGCCCACGCCCTTCCTCCGACATCCGCGCCTCACCCACACAGCACCTCCTCTCGTGCACTGACTCTCTCTCGCCCGACCTCCTCTAGCCGAGACCCACCGCCTACTCATCTCTTCCCCTTCCCTTCCATTGCCTTCGCCCATCACCTCGCAGCCCCGCCCGACTTCCTCCATCTCCCTGGCGAACTCGCTCAGCCTCCGGAGCAGCTGCATGATTTTGTATATATTGTGAGTTATATATATTAATCTATGAAAATCTGTTAGTATATTATATAGGTTAGTATATTTTAGATATGATCTGTTTTAGTAACGTGTATATATATTATTATATACAGTAAGTAATAAACTTTGCATGTAAGTTGGGTTAGTTATATGAGTTATATGATATATGTTAGTATATATTTGTAAATACTCTATATATTTTATTAACACATATTTCTAAATGGTATAATATAAAGTAAGAATGAGTTTGCATATTGTTTTGTTGGGTCTATAGTACCTGATACGTCAGTTATATATATATAGTACATTTTAGTTCGTTCAAAGTGTTATATTGTGATTTCAGTAGTTATATATGCATATGATTTATGTATATATATAAGAAAGTTATATAAATGAAGTATATACCATATATTAACTAACTATATGTTATTTATATGACCCTGTTGGTGAATATATTATATGAAGAAGTATTTTATACATAGTTCAACAGTTTCTTTAATTTTTCCCATTGACTAACTAGTTGTTATCACATATAAAATATATGTAAGCCTATATGTCCTGTAGTTACCTAGTCTGCATACGTTTTTCTGGATCACCTACTTTGTTTCGTTTTAATTTTTGAAATGTATATAATATATTCTCTGTTTCAAATATACTATATTTACAGCTTATATATGTATATATATTAATATTTAGAAATGATATAAGTTATAATGTTTGGACATTGGTCTGTAGTGTATGTATAATAGCAGTATGGGTTTAAGGTATATTTTACTAAGTTTGTAGTTATAATATAATCTGCTCTATATAGGCGAGCTATGCATTGCAACTTTGTATATTTTTTTATATAAACTCGTACATACCTTGGAAGTTTAAATTGGTAATATATTTATTTTATACATTATTGATTTATGTACTATATGTATATACTGTACTTTTATATAAAATTTTATTTTGGTTATATACTAAGGTTATATTTTTTAGTTATATACTAGTATATATAAGTATATAGTTATTTATAAGTTATAACTAGTTATCTGCATTGGTTTTCTGTATATGTTTCGTATATTCTGAGATGTATATATATTTTAAAACTTAATATTGATTTTTAGTAGGCACTGAGTTAAAATATGATATTATATATATAGTTACATATAGTCATATATGTGCACTTATACCATTTATCAACATCGATCCGGTTCTGATTTGATTTCGTCAATTCCTTATCTATCAGCTTTGTTTGTCGTGCCTGTTTCTTCATCGAATCGTGTCCACCAAGCGTTGCTTTGGAATTCGTAGCTTGTTTCTTTGTCAAATCTATCTAGCCTCGAAAGATGAGCAATCACTCGTTCTTTTATTTATTAAATTTGATTTCAATTGAAATATGCTGTTGTTGTATTTAAATTGTTATATATGTTATTATCTATAACTATTCACCTGTGGGATATGATACCATATCCTGTTGTTTATATTATATTGTTATTAATGATATATGCCTGTTATGTTATTATCATATTTGTTCTCACTCTGCAAGTTCCCTGTTAGTATAGAATTCACTATGGGTTGAAATGATACATACCCGAATGGACTTTAGAATAGGAGGAAACCGTTATGGGTTGAAATGATAGACCCAAGCGATTTTCATTGAATTGAATCTGGGATTGCGGGTCGAAATGATATCTACCCGTAGATACTTAAATTACAGATTGAAATGATAAATATCCGTATCAATTGACCATAGGATAGGAAATTATATACAGACACCGTTGGTCCATATATAAATATTTTGAAAATAATTTCTATGGTTTTGGAAAGAAATATATGGTTTTAATAAATGTTGATTCTTAAATAATTATATATAAATGGTAATGATGTATATAGATTTAATAATAATATTTAATTTAATTAAGATTGAGTTAATACATATAATATGGTTAAGTATTTAAATTTATATTTCAAAATAGATTTTGGTAATAATTTAAATAAGTTAAGGTTGGGAAGATAATTTTATTTAATTAAACTGATTTGAAACTTATTGAAATTGAGATTTAAGATATGATTTATAACTTGGGTTTGATTTAAGTAATTTAATGAATATTTCTTGTTTAAATAAATTTAAGGAAATATTTAGTAAAAATGTAATTTAAGGCTAGTTAAATGATATTGAATTTATTAAGTGAATATTCCCTGATTAAATAATAATGAAGTTAAATCAAGAGCTATATGAAACTGTTAAATTTAACTTTGAAATGTTGAATATTAAAGCTTTGAAATATATTGAAAATTTAAATGGTATATTTAGAACTGAATTGAATTGATGAATTGAGCTTTGAATAAATTTGAATTTGGAATTTGAAGTTGATTTGAATCGATTTGTGAGACTTGAGAAAATTATAAATACTTTACTCTTTAAATTATTTAACCTATATATACTATTTTGGAAAATAGATATATTTGAAATGGAATGATATTTTGGTTTTGAAGTATAAATTAATGTGGAATGACCACGGTGTTATAGTGTATATTTCTACATTGTAGATAGTTCCACGGATCCTTAGAGGATGGTTATCCCAAACATCCTTTAAGTTACTTGTATTTCAGTTGATATTTCACTTGAGTTGGATTTATTGATATAAGAATGTTAATCCTGACTCGAGTGTTTTGTTTTTTGCTTTACGCTCAGGTCAGACTGAGTGATACAGAATTTGAGACTCACCTTTGGAGTTTGGAGCTTCGTTTGGAGATCCAACCATCGATTCAGCTTTCAGCTTTCTAGTTGATTTGTTCGGGGGGGTCATCTGTTTGTACTTGAGACTTCACTGATTTGAGATATTCTGTTGTATTTTTATTTCTAACTCTGATGTTTATATAGTAGCTTCATGAACTACTATTTATCTATTCCGCTGCATTATTGTTATATTACTCCGTATCTGTGATTTTGTGATTGTTTTATTTACTCTATATGATGATTTTTGCCAAATTTAAATTAACAATCCGATATTTTGGGCAATTCAAGTCCGACATGTGCGGATGCGAATGGTTGAAAATAGTTGGTCGTTACAGTTGGTATCAGAGCTTTGGCTCTAGGCAAAACTTAGCATATATTGTAAATTTATTTGCAGAAAATATGAAGCACATATATATATTATGGAGGTAAGCCTAATTCTATTTCAGGCATTGCAAATAACTGTTATAAGATAACATACTGCTAAAAGTTGATATATGATACAAAATAATTAGAATGTCTAAATGCAATAATTCACAAGGTAAAACTCATACAAGTGACAAGATCAGAAAGGTTTGCTAAGAAATTAATTTGAAGCATCCATTATAACTTCTAAGTAACTTCATTTGAAAATACATGCACTACTGGTAATTTAGAGATAATTTACTAAAAATGGAAAGAAGCAATTTAGCGATAATTTTCAGTCTACTGCAGATATGTTCTCACCATTAACAAATGGCCCCTAAAAGAAGCACGTTTAGAGACTTACATTTCAAAATGCTTCAAAAAATAGTCATATAATTATGCTCAGGAATAGTAACCTACTCACTCAGTATAATGCTCTGAAGCTCACGACAACTCAAACCATTTAACTTCAACGTGAATGGCACCTACTGCCCATCACAGTGAATTAGGACAACAACTCAAACGTGAATCAGGAATAGTCATACCATTTAACTTCACTGACTTGCATCTACTGCCCATCACAGTGCCTGCATCTCCCCTGAATAAGAACACACACATAGGTTATGTGTGTATAAATGTACTATAATAGAAGTAAATAGATGATGATCTAGCATTCAAAGTCGACTAAAATCCTTGAGAGCAAAAAAAATACTACTTTTATTCATTGAAACTCAACAAAGGTGCGGCCCAGTTTCATATATAAAGAGATGAACTTGGACCAAATCACATTTATTAGACACTGTAGCATATAAATACAACAATCATACATTTTCTGCAAAATTGTAGCTCATGGTAGCAAGCATGTGATGTATACATATATAAGAAAATTAAACCCAGTCTCTGATTGTTACTAGACTAATTATGCAAAATATAATTCCTAGCTGCAACATGAACCATTCATTAATCTGTCACATACAATTACATAAGTTTACATGTATCTAACTGTTGTTCCTAAGCCTAAATTTGTCTCACTATAAATGCAGGAAACAATCGCATGGAACATTCTATGGCAATAAATGCAAATTGTGGTAAGCATTACAAGGTTTATGGCTTTGACTACTACAACTAAGAAAGGCTTAGTTCTTTTTGCAGACTGTAAGAGAAAAGCCAAACAAGATTATTCCCTCACGTTTGAGTTGTTGTCTAAACTCTGTCACCTGAGAAATGAGACAACTGAGTGTTTGAACCGTGCAGCTCCTAGTAAAGTTTAATCAGGCTATTATGTGCTATGGAAAATAGAGGTGGGTTAAAATTAATTTTAACAGCAATACAAGGGACAAACGAGACAACAATAAGAAATTTACTCTAAATAATAAACAATTCGCATAACCATAATCAAAAGCATAAACTAACCATAACCATATTAGTTATTGTCTAATATCACTGTAAACAAGAACGACAGATGCATACATGGTACATAATACAGTTCTTAAGGTTTATGATGGAAACTTTGTTTTCTACACTTAACAAAAAGGAACAGAAAAGGTATACTAAGCATAGCCAAGAACTTGATAAGGTTAAAGTGCTATAGAAAAACAGAGCCACTTGGACTATCAGCAAAGATCAATAAAAAATCAACTTCCAAATAAATAGTAAGCATCTAATCCTTGCAATATAAATGGCATAATAATCACTAATAAATTTTCTTTTATGATGTTAAATTTGATGGTTAGATAGCAGTCCCAATATTTAAATATCAACATAGGTAAATATGCATGTAATGAAATTTAATGATTTAAAATTCTTAAAATTAAATGGCACATAAAATGAAATATGACATATAAAATATGTCTAATTGGATCACATTAATAATGGTGGTTTCGAACGAAGAATTTAATAAATCATAAATGAGACTAAGAGCGCATGGTTTGAACTTTTGAAGTAACGCATGATATTTGGTAACTCTTCTCGTTTAATGAGAGCAGAGAGATGGTGCATGCAGAATTGATTAATGCATCATTTTCACTGGCAAACTGAGACATGTAAGCATAAAGGCGTCCAATATTCACAAACATTTAATGAGTTTTCAATGCAAGAAAATTTAAATGACGAAAGTGGAAGACTTCACTTGCCCTAGAAATTAATGATAATTTTAATGACGAAAAGAAGTATGCCACCTGCCATCGCTGTTGAGCACCTCCATCGCACCCAGATTCACACCTCCATAACTCGCATCACCAGAACGTACCTCGAAGCACATGCGACCTTCCTTATTGCCTTAAGATGTTGATGCCGTTCGACCTCGCCTTGCCCTAACATGCTTGAAACACGCCTCCTCACAATAGCCGCTGACGACGTATGCAAGGCTTATTGCCTGTATTTTATTTGAGATTGGAATTAATACTGAAGGTGGAGATGAAAAGGAGATCTGATTTAAGGGGGGCTGTAAAATTATTTGGGGAAGGAATGAAAATTTGATGGAGGAACGAAAATTTAGGAACAAAAATTTTAGCGGCAAAGAAAAATGATTCGGCGGCAAACAAAATTTACCGTAGTTGCATCGGTTGAATTTAAAACTGATGCGACTAAAACTATTTGCACGTCCCAATTGCATCGGTTGTTGGTGACAACGGATGCAAATTTGATTTTTTATTAGCTATTGCTTTCCACGTACCAATTGCATCGGTTATTAAGATAGAACTGATGCAAATAGTTCTATTTGCATCAGTTTTTACTTCAACTGATGCAAATGAGGCGAAGCAATATGCACTTTTTGTACTAGTGGTGTATATATATTATTATACAGTAAGTAATAAACTTTGCATGTAAGTTGGGTTAGTTATATGAGTTATACGATATATGTTAGTATATATTTGTAAATACTCTATATATTTTATTAACACATATTTCTAAATGGTATAATATAAAGTAAGAATGAGTTTGCATATTGTTTTGTTGGGTCTATAGTACTTGATACGTCGGTTATATATATATATATATAGTACATTTTAGTTCGTTCAAAGTGTTATATTGTGATTTCAGTAGTTATATATGCATATGATTTATGTATATATATAAGAAAGTTATATAAATGAAGTATATACCATATATTAACTAACTATATGTTATTTATATGACCCTGTTGGTGAATATATTATATGAAGAAGTATTTTATACATAGTTCAACAGTTTCTTTAATTTTTCCCATTGACTAACTAGTTGTTATCATATATAAAATATATGTAAGCCTATATGTCCTGTAGTTACCTAGTCTGCATACGTTTTTCTGGATCACCTACTTTGTTTCGTTTTAATTTTTGAAATGTATATAATATATTCTCTGTTTCAAATATACTATATTTACAGCTTATATATGTATATATATTAATATTTAGAAATGATATAAGTTATAATGTTTGGACATTGGTCTGTAGTGTATGTATAATAGCAGTATGGGTTTAAGGTATATTTTACTAAGTTTGTAGTTATAATATAATCTGCTCTATATAGGCGAGCTATGCATTGCAACTTTGTATATTTTTTTATATAAACTCGTACATACCTTGGAAGTTTAAATTGGTAATATATTTATTTTATACATTATTGATTTATGTACTATATGTATATACTGTACTTTTATATAAAATTTTATTTTGGTTATATACTAAGGTTATATTTTTTAGTTATATACTAGTCTATATAAGTATATAGTTATTTATAAGTTATAACTAGTTATCTGCATTGGTTTTCTGTATATGTTTCGTATATTCTGAGATGTATATATATTTTAAAATTTAATATTGATTTTTAGTAGGCACTGAGTTAAAATATGATATTATATATATAGTTACATATAGTCATATATGTGCACTTATACCATTTATCAACATCGATCCGGTTCTGATTTGATTTCGTCAATTCCTTATCTATCAGCTTTGTCCGTCGTGCCTGTTTCTTCATCGAATCGTGTCCACCAAGCGTTGCTTTGGAATTCGTAGCTCGTTTCTTTGTCAAATCTATCTAGCCTCGAAAGATGAGCAATCACTCACGATTAACGTTCTTTTATTTATTAAATTTGATTTCAATTGAAATATGTTGTTGTCGTATTTAAATTGTTATATATGTTATTATCTGTAACTATTCACCTGTGGGATATGACACCATATCTTGTTGTTTATATTATATTGTTATTAATGATATATGCCTGTTATGTTATTATCATATTTGTTCTCACTCTGCAAGTTCCTTGTTAGTATATAATTCACTATGGGTTGAAATGATACATACTCGAACGGACTTTAGAATAGGAGGAAACCGTTATGGGTTGAAATGATAGACCCAAGCGATTTTCATTGAATTGAATCTGGGATTGCGGGTCGAAATGATATCTACCCGTATATACTTAAACTGATTGAAATGATAAATATCCGTATCAATTGACTATAGGATAGGAAATTATATACAGACACCGTTGGTCCATATATAAATATTTTGAAAATAATTTCTATGGTTTTGGAAAGAAATATATGGTTTTAATAAATGTTGATTCTTAAATAATTATATATAAATGGTAATGATGTATATAGATTTAATAATAATATTTAATTTAATTAAGATTGAGTTAATACATATAATATGGTTAAGTATTTAAATTTATATTTCAAAATAGATTTTGGTAATAATTTGAATAAGTTAAGATTGGGAAAATAATTTTATTTAATTAAACCGATTTGAAACTTATTGAAATTGAGATTTAAGATATGATTTATAACTTGGGTTTGATTTAAGTAATTTAATGAATATTTCTTATTTAAATAAATTTAAGGAAATATTTAGTAAAAATGTAATTTAAGGCTAGTTAAATGATATTGAATTTATTAAGTGAATATTCCCTGATTAAATAATAATGAAGTTAAATCAAGAGCTATATGAAACTGTTAAATTTAACTTTGAAATGTTGAATATTAAAGCTTTGAAATATATTGAAAATTTAAATGGTATATTTAGAACTGAATTGAATTGATGAATTGAGCTTTGAATAAATTTGAATTTGGAATTTGAAGTTGATTTGAATCGATTTGTGAGACTTGAGGAAATTATAAATACTTTACTTTTTAAATTATTTAACCTATATATACTATTTTGGAAAATAGATATATTTGAAATGAAATGATATTTTGGTTTTGAAGTATAAATTAATATGGAATGACCATGGTGTTATAGTGTATATTTCTACATTGTAGATAGTTCCACGGATCCTTAGAGGATGGTTATCCCAAACATCCTTTAAGTTACTTGTATTTCAGTTGATATTTCACTTGAGTTGGATTTATTGATATAAGAATGTTAATCCTGACTCGAGTGTTTTGCTTTACGCTCGGGTTAGATTGAGTGATACAGCATTTGAGACTCACCTTTGGAGTTTGGAGCTTCGTTTGGAGATCCAACCATCGATTCAGCTTTCAGCTTTCCAGTTGATTTGTTCAGGGGGGTCATCTGTTTGTACTGGAGACTTCACTGATTTGAGATATTTTGTTGTATTTTTATTTCTAACTCTGATGTTTATATAGTAGCTTCATGAACTACTATTTATCTACTCCGCTGCATTATTGTTATATTACTCTGTATCTGTGATTCTGTGATTGTTTTATTTACTGTATATGATGAGTTTTGCCAAATTTAAATTAACAATCCGATATTTTGAGCAATTCAAGTCCGACATGTGCGGATGCGAATGGTTGAAAATAGCGGGTCGTTACAGTTGGTATCAGAGCTTTGGCTCTAGGCAAAACTTAGCATATATAGTAAATAAAACACTGTTATGGATTCGATGGAACTGGTTTCGTCAAAATCCGAGATGATGGCCAAAATGGTTATTTTACACGTTAATTGAATAAATTATTATTAAATTAATTAAATCACTTTTTAAATTCAAATTTAATAACTAACAATTTTTATCATTTTTGATTTCCTAGGAATTTATAATCTTTTAAAACAAATTTCTATGTCAATGCAATATTAAGTATTGCACAACTTATAACGTTCATTTTCAACTGTAATAAAAATCCAATTAATTATATTTTAATTTCAAATAAATTCTTTTATTTTGATTAATATCTTATTATCTACTCAACTATCATCTTACGGATATAATTAGCATTGGTTTACATCTTATTACATCAATATTCTACAGTTATCATCTTAATTCATATTAACTGCCATATTTAATTAGATTAATTGCAATCGATTTCCAATTAACTTTCAACGGATTAAATAGTGAAATGGTAATTAAACAATTGTTACAACTTACAATTTCAAACACATTTCTATGTTTATTGTTTATAAACCAAGCTAATAAATTCATATATTGATTTATCATTCTATACTAACCAATTTCAATTAATTACGTATAATTTCACCATTAAAGACAATTACAGCGACCCGCGGTTCCGTACCCCTTGAGTTGACAATAATTCACTCTTCTCCAATCCAAAGTGTACGAAAGAGCGAATAACTAGGGTAAAGAAGAAAAGTTAGAAGAAGAAATAGAAACAACTACACAGAATCTCACAGTCGCAGCGGAACAAAATATAATATATAATAATAGATTTTTATACAAAGAATCTGTAACTGTTTTATACTTACAATCATCAGAGTACAATAATCAATACATCAATCTAGACAGTTATAATGACTTGTCCCCATACAGCGGAAATATAAGTCAAGTACGGAGATACGTTTGAACTCCTCCACCTCATCTCCTGAGCTCCATAGCATTCTGCCCTGAATCTGTAATACTCGGTCTGACCCAAGCATTATAATAAAATAACACCCGAGTTAGCCTGGAAAACCAGCATGAGAAAACACACTCAATTTGAATTATTAGAGTTATCAAAATCCTATGAAAAACAAAGGTATCTCGTAAGACCACGTCACAAATAAACACGGTGGGTTTTTCCCTTACGATAACCAAAACATTTTATAGAAAATTGTGACGACCGCCCATGACCCCTGAACTTAAACCTAGAGATAGTGCGCTGCAAAGTGTGCCAGGCAGCCATGGACGATTGTCAGGGTAAATTAAAACAGCAGAATCTATCGTATTACTCACAGCGCATAGACAAAATACAATAGAATATATATATAGAGAAGCTTCACAGAATAGAATGTCATCATATAAAACTTCATAATAGTTGAATACAAGCATCAGAATAGTCAATACAACAAGCCTCACTACATATCACTCAGAGAATACAAAGCAGCGGAACATTCAGTACATATAGTAAGAAATAATATACAATACACCAGCTCGTCTTCGATATCAGCATCGTGAAAAGCTAGAACAGCACCTGTCACCTGCTACCTAGTCTGCCCGTCCCAAAATGGACGAACAGCCCAAGGCAATAAGAATTAAAACATAAAGCCTTGAGTCAGACAACAGTCTCAGTGAGCAGTAAATTAACAATCAACATACCAAAAGAGCATAAAGGAAAAGGAATAGGAATACAACCCTCCCACTCCAACCTCTTTCTACAGTGATAGCCCCCAGACACACACACTAAGCAGAAGCAAACATAGCAGAGCATACAATGTAAAGTAAAGAGATTATCACTCGAGTCAAGGGCGATGTTTTCCAAGCACAAACCCCCAAGGCCTAAACCAAGATCAGATAAGCACCCGGAAAACACTGCTCTTGAGACCGAATGACGATACAACCAAACATCCATGACTCTGGCTATCACTGTTATCATTGCTTCGATATCACCGTTAATTGAATGACCGGCACATTCTTTCAGCCGTCCGTCAAGGGCTAATGGAAACCCCGGTTCTAGACAGTACTCCGCACGTCGTCGCAGCCCGTGCCAAGGAATTTCGCAACTACCCAGGGTACTCGACTATCAACTCATTGTCGTTGGGATTTTCGCAACTGCCCAAACGTACCCTTGCTTTGAGTCTGCTAGAACCTTCAACAACGATGCTATCCAAGCCTCCTAGTCATCCTCCTTGACGACTGATCTCATACTAGCCCAAGCGCCTCTCGAGCCATCCATTATCCACCAACTCGAACCATATCACCGAGTTACCAACATGCTTGGAATGATCCCGTCTGGATTAGACCAAGACTATCTCATATCATACTTCGCTTCATCACATCCTCGCAAAGTCACATCTCAACATCATCATCAAATCTATGCATAAGAGCTTCATCATCCGCTACAAATGCCACAAGCAGCTTTTCCAATTCAAGAGCCTTTCCCTTAGCTTCTGAATCATCTTCGGTCTAAAACAAATCATCAATCATCTAATTCATAACAATCAATCAAATCAAACATTAATCCAAGCAATCAAGCATTCAAATATGATCTAAGTAGACAATTATAACAATAATGGCATTTTCGTAATTAAAGAGTTGAAAGTCCAACAAGTATGAAAACATGAACAATATCTTTATAAACTTGATGAATGAACTTGCATAGGTTAACATGTGATAAAATGGATGTAACCTCATCATGAACAATGAATCTATATGGATCTACACTTAGGATGAAGAAAATGCATGGAAATCACTATTTTAACACCAAATCAAGCCAGTAATCCGATATACTCCTTTGGATCCGTGTGAGAGATAATCACCACTCACCAAATCACCTAAACAACCCCAAATCAACACGCTTCAGATCTGGACAGCGAAGGATCAAGCTTGATCTATCACGAATCCGTTTCAAACGAAGAAATCTCACTTCAAAGGATGAAGACCTTCAATCTAAGCTCTTGAATCTTCAATTTGATCTTCAACTTGGATGGATGGAAGCTCTAGATTAGAGTGGAGAGAAGAAGTGAAGAAGTGTAGAAGTCAAGCTCTCAAAATGGCAGCACTTCGTCGCTTCGAAATCCGGATCCCAAAAAGTGAGAAAAACCCTTCCTATTTATAGCTGAAAATTCTCTTAAGTCGTAACTCGGCTATCTCCATAAGTCGTCTCCGACTTACGACCTAAGACCCCTCCGACCTAAGTCTTCACCGACTTAAAACTTCTGCGCATCCAAGCACCCAGCGACCTAACAGCTACGACTTAACTCCTCAGCGACCTATCGCTTGCGCCCCTTCGACCTAAAACTTAAGAGGATACGACTTAGCACAACAGCGCCTAACAACCTAACGACTTATCATCCAGGCGCTTCAACGACCTAACAAAGTTACGACCTATGACTTAGCTGCTTAACACCCTATGACCTAACATATCGCAGGCATGCGACCTACAACTTAAACCAAAACACATGCTACAGCAACCCAACGACTTAACAGGTAGGCTACGACTTAACATATCTATGCTTCTACGACTTACGACTTAGCAGAACTCCGCGACCTACGACATACGACTTAACGCTCCTGCGACTTAACACAGGCACACTACCTCGTGACCTAACAAACTTACGACTTAACATACCCACGCGACCTAACACTTAGCCTATATACGACCTAATTCAACACAGAGACTTACGACTTAACTCGTACGACTTAACTCCTTAAGTCGTCTATGACCTAACTTCCCTAACACGCTAACTACTAGGTCGCTAAATACTGGGTTGTTAACTCGCTAACTCTTAGGTCGCTAACATCTTATAGGTCACCCCAAAATACTAGGTTGCTCACTGCTACCCCAACTTCCTTAGGTCGTAAAACCCCCTTAACTCTTAACTCTCCAAATCCCTGGGTCGCTCCTATCCCCTAAGTCGTATACGACTTACGACCTATACTAAGTCGTGAACGACTTAGGACTTAGCCATATTTTGCCTAAAATCTGAAATGGCTCAACAACACTAAAATTCCAGATTTTGACAAACTTTTCGATCCGTAAAAATACGGGTCATTACATTCTCTCCCCCTTAGGAATTTCGCCCCCGAAATTCCAAACAAACAAAGCAATCAAAGACTATTCTGTACGCCTACCAACCATAACAATCAACAAACCATGCATCCAATTCTAGCTTAGCGTACAGAATTCTAACACTAGAACAAGTTACAATATCGTGAGATGACACGACACCTTAGGGCCATACCTTGAAGAGTTCAGGATGAGCTGCCTTCATCCTCTCTTCCACCTCCCACGTACAGTCGTTATCATCATCACTCCATTGTATCTTGAGCAACTTAACTACCTTCCTCCTAAGCTGTTTCGTGTCGGTTTCCACAACACGAAGCGGCTTACGAGGTCTTCTATCAACTGGATCAACTTCGAAATCTTCACAACTATCAACAGGAATCACGGTATTCGAGTCGTGCACATACTTCCATAGATACGATACATGAAAAACTTTGTGCACACCCGACATCTTCTCCGGTAACTCCAGTCTATAGGCGAGCTTTCCAATTCGCTCGAGGATCGGGAATGGTCCAACAAATCTCGGAGTCAATTTCCCTTTCTTCCCGAATCGAATAACATTCTTTAGTGGAGAAATATTCACAGAAACCATATCTCCTACGTCGAATTCCAAATCCTTACGACGCTTATCGGCATAACTCTTTTGACGGTCTTGGGCTGCCTTCATTCGTTGCCGAATGATCTCTATGCAATCCGAAGTCTGTCGAATCATCTCTGGCCCAAGTAACAGCTTTTCTCCTGTTTCCAACCAACATGTCGGAGAGTTACACGGTCTTCCATACAATGCCTCATACGGTGCCATACCAATGCTTGACTGGTAACTGTTGTTGTACGCAAACTCCACCAAATGAAGGTGATCTTCCCATGATCCTCCGAAGTCCAAAACACATGCTCTAAGAAGATCTTCCAAAACTCGGTTGACTCTCTCGGTCTGACCATCTGTTTGAGGGTGATAAGCTGTACTCAAACACAACTCGGTTCCCTAAACTTCCTGGAAGCTCTTCCAAAATCCACTAGTGAACAATGGATCTCGATCGCTCACTATACTCTTCGGAATACCATGGAATCGAACTATCCACTTAACATACAACTCAGCCAACTTTGATGCAGTCCTAGTCGATCGAACAGGAATGAATCATGCACTCTTAGTCAAACGATCTACGATGACCCAAATCCCTTCATTTCCCGTTCTTGTTCTAGGTAATCCATCAATAAAATCCATCGATATCTGCTCCCACTTCCATGTAGGAACTTCTAATGGCTGAAGTAATCCACTTGGCTTCTTCTATTCGGCTTTTACCAACTGGCAGTTCATACACTTGGAAATAAAATTTCCAACATCCTTCTTCATACCTTCCCAGTAGTAGGTTCTCTTCATATCCCGATACATCTTATTTCCACCTGGATGAATTGTCAGCTTTGAGTGATGACTTTCCTTCAGAACTTCACTCCTCAATTCATCTATATCGGGAACAACTAGTCGTCCTTGCTTTCGAAGCCAACCCTCTTGATCGACCTCGAACCCTTTATCCTTTTCTGGATCCAATCCAGATTCCAATTCACGGATAATCTTGACAAGCTTATCGTCTCGCTTTTGGCTCTCGCCAATCCTTTCCACAAGAGAAGGTCTTATCGATAAGTTTGCCAACATCTCAGGTTCCAATTCACATCTAGGCCTGAAGTCAAATCCAGCTAAATACTCGAGATTCTTCCATTCAGAAAACATGGCTCCCAGTCCTACATGTCTTCGACTTAACGCATCTGCCACTGCATTAACTTTTCCCGGAGTATAAGCTATACCAAAATCATATGATGCCAAAAACTCTAGCCAACGTTGCTGCCGAAGATTCAAATCCTTTTGGGAGAAAAGATACTTCAACGACTTATGATCTGTAAACAACTCGAATCGAACTCCCAATAGATAATGTCTCCACATCTTCAGAGCAAATACAATCGCCGCTAACTCCAAATCATGAGTCGGGTAATTCCTTTCGTGCGGCTTCAGTTGTCGACTTGCATATGCAACAACTTTATCCCTCTGCATCAGCACTGCTCCAAGTCCAGTACCACATGCGTCGGTGTAAACCACCATCTCATCATTCCCACTTGGAATAGTCAAAATAGGAGCACTCGTCAATCGCTCTTTCAGGATTCTGAAAGCTTGCTCACACTTATCTTCCCATCTGAACACTTGGTTCTTTTTCGTCAATCCTGTTAACGGTGCAGCTATCTTGGAGAAGTCTTTGATAAACCGTCGATAATATCCTGCTAATCCAAGAAAACTTCTCACATCAGATGCATTCTTAGGTCTAACCCAATCCTGGATTGCTGCCACCTTAGCGGGATCAACCGCTATTCCATTTCCAGAGATAACATGGCCTAAGAACCTCACTTCACTCTTCCAGAAGTGACACTTCGAAAACTTAGCCTTCAGCTGATGTTTACGTAAGATTTCCAAAACAATACGCAAGTGCGTCTTGTGCTCTTCTTCAGTTCTGGAATAAATCAGAATATCATCCACGAACACAAGCACAAACTTGTTCAACTGATCTCTGAACACTCTATTCATAAGATCCACAAAATATGCTGGTGCGTTAGTCAATCCAAACGGCATTACCAGCCACTCAAAGAAACCAGATGGTGTTCGAAAAGCAGTCTTCGGCACACTATCCTTAGCTACTCTCAACTGGTGAAATCCCGTTGCCAAATCCATCTGAGAAAACACCTTAGCTTTGTGAAGCTGATCAAACAAGTCATCTATTCTCGGCAATGGATACTTGTTCTTCTTAGTCACCTTATTCAGCTCATGATAATCCACACACAACCTCAGCGATCCATCTGCTTTGGTTGCAAACACAACTAGTGCACCCCATTCGGACACACTACGCCGAATGAATCCTTTCTGCAAAAGATCATCAACTTGCACCCTCAACTCTTGCTGTTCCTTAGGCGCCATCCGCCTAAGAGGCATCACAACAGGTCTGGCTCCTTCAACTAGATCTATACGAAACTCGATCTCTCTATGCGGCGGCAACCCTTTGACTTCGTCAAAGACATCCTCGAATCCATTAGCGATTGGCACCGATGACAGTCCATCCCGTGGAACAACCAGCAAATACATGAAGCTCATGAAGACGCCTTCTTCATGCTTACATCGTATCACAACCTTTCGCCCCTCCACATTCTCGACTGTCACTTCCAACCTCTCGCAATCAACCTTTGCCGCATACTTCCTAAGCCAGTCCATACCCAAAATAATTCCGAACCCCGCAAAGTTCAGAACAAAGCAATCACAAACAAAAGAGCAATCATGACTCGATACAATCAGACCACGGCATAACATACACAAACAAGACGAACCCCTAACTGGATTAGTCACAACCAATGGCCTATCAACAATATCCGGTTCCAAACCCAACCGGCCTACAAGTTCGCTGCAAACAAACGAATGCGACGCCCCAGTATCAAACAGAACTCTAACTGGAACACCACATAGGAAATGAGTACCTTGAACCACCACACTCTTTCCCTTCTCTTCAGAGGTAGGAGCTTTCGAAGACGACAGAACAGCTCCCAAAGCATAAGCTTGCACAATCTGCTTGTCCCTCCTCGGTTCTGGACAATTCTTCCTGAAATGCCCCGGCTTGTCACAGTTGTGGCACTTCGCCGGCGCTTTCGGATTCTTGCAATCCCTGGAGAGATGGCCTTTCTGCTGACAGTTGTAGCAGGTCACTTCGCCCTTAGGCTTCTTCTGGCCATCCTTACCCTTCTGCTGCTGCTGCTTCCTCTTCTTGTTTCCACCCTGCTGGGGTTTAGACTCTTCCCTGGTCACAGCAACAACAGATCCTTCCTTAGGAAACAGACTCTCATGCCTGAGAGCTTTCTCCACAAGCTTCTCAAATGAATCGTCCAAATGATCCACCAACTGTCTCCCAAGATAACTGTCCAAGCCTGTCACAAACTTCTCATTCTTCTGATATGCAGATTCAATATATGACCGAGCATACTTGGACAATGCTTCAAACTCAAAAACATACTCAAGAACTGGTCTTCCACCTTGCTTGAGCTCCATAAACTTCTTGAACAGAACAGACTTCTGAGCTGTATAAATGAACTTAGCCTCAAATCTGACTTGGAATTGCTCCCAAGTAATCTCTTCCTCCGGAGTATTGATGGTAATAGAGTTCCACCAATCAGAAGCTCTCCCTTGAAGCTGCCTTGATGCCAACTTCCTCTTAGTTGCATCATCAATTCCCAAATCACCAAAGATCCTTCTACAAGCATCTATCCATCTCTGGACTTCAATGGTTGATTCTGTTCTCAAGAAAACCTTTCCTCCAAGAGCAGTATAGTCCTTACACAACTTAGCGAAATCCACCGACTTTGGAGTTTGGACTTGTACTCCAACATCAACTGCTGTCCCCGGAACTGGTATCCTTCTCATGATCGAAGTCATCATAGCTTCGAACATAGCTGCATAGTCAGCAGTTCCCTCAGTAGCACGGCCTTCCCTAGCAGCTGGTCTCCCTCTTCGACTCATTCTCAATATCTATAAAAAGGAATGATCAGAACATCTAGAGAAACAACTGCATAAAGGACTAACTTACTTCTAAGCTACTATATTATATATAGTAATCATTCATCAAAATACAATTACGTCTCTCATACGTAGTTACGGTAGCGAGCGTTAGGTAAAATCGATTAACCAATGCTCTGATACCAAATGTGACGACCGCCCATGACCCCTGCACTTAAACCTAGAGATAGTGCGCTGCAAAGTGTGCCAGGCAGCCATGGACGATTGTCAGGGTAAATTAAAACAGCAGAATCTATCGTATTACTCACAGCGCATAGACAAAATACAATAGAATATATATATAGAGAAGCTTCACAGAATAGAATGTCATCATATAAAACTTCATAATAGTTGAATACAAGCATCAGAATAGTCAATACAACAAGCCTCACTACATATCACTCAGAGAATACAAAGCAGCGGAACATTCAGTACATATAGTAAGAAATAATATACAATACACCAGCTCGTCTTCGATATCAGCACCGTGAAAAGCTAGAACAGCACCTGTCACCTGCTACCTAGTCTGCCCGTCCCAAAATGGACGAACAACCCAAGGCAATAAGAATTAAAACATAAAGCCTTGAGTCAGACAACAGTCTTAGTGAGCAGTAAATTAACAATCAACATACCAAAAGAGCATAAAGGAAAAGGAATAGGAATACAACCCTCCCACTCCAACCTCTTTCTACAGTGATAGCCCCCAGACACACACACTAAGCAGAAGCAAACATAGCAGAGCATACAATGTAAAGTAAAGAGATTATCACTCGAGTCAAGGGCGATGTTTTCCAAGCACAAACCCCCAAGGCCTAAACCAAGATCAGATAAGCACCCGGAAAACACTGCTCTTGAGACCGAATGACGATACAACCAAACATCCATGACTCTGGCTATCACTGTTATCATTGCTTCGATATCACCGTTAATTGAATGACCGGCACATTCTTTCAGCCGTCCGTCAAGGGCTAATGGAAACCCCGGTTCTAGACAGTACTCTGCACGTCGTCGCAGCCTGTGCCAAGGATTTTCGCAACTACCCAGGGTACTCGACTATCAACTCATTGTCGTTGGGATTTTCGCAACTGCCCAAACGTACCCTTGCTTTGAGTCTGCTAGAACCTTCAACAACGATGCTATCCAAGCCTCCTAGTCATCCTCCTTGACGACTGATCTCATACTAGCCCAAGCGCCTCTCGAGCCATCCATTATCCACCAACTCGAACCATATCACCGAGTTACCAACATGCTTGGAATGATCCCGTCTGGATTAGACCAAGACTATCTCATATCATACTTCGCTTCATCACATCCTCGCAAAGTCACATCTCAACATCATCATCAAATCTATGCATAAGAGCTTCATCATCCGCTACAAATGCCACAAGCAGCTTTTCCAATTCAAGAGCCTTTCCCTTAGCTTCTGAATCATCTTCGGTCTAAAACAAATCATCAATCATCTAATTCATAACAATCAATCAAATCAAACATTAATCCAAGCAATCAAGCATTCAAATATGATCTAAGTAGACAATTATAACAATAATGGCACTTTCGTAATTAAAGAGTTGAAAGTCCAACAAGTATGAAAACATGAACAATATCTTTATAAATTTGATGAATGAACTTGCATAGGTTAACATGTGATAAAATGGATGTAACCTCATCATGAACAATGAATCTATATGGATCTACACTTAGGATGAATAAAATGCATGGAAATCACTATTTTAACACCAAATCAAGCCAACAATCCGATATACTCCTTTGGATCCGTGTGAGAGATAATCACCACTCACCAAATCACCTAAACAACCCCAAATCAACACGCTTCAGATCTGGACAGCGAAGGATCAAGCTTGATCTATCACGAATCCGTTTCAAACGAAGAAATCTCACTTCAAAGGATGAAGACCTTCAATCTAAGCTCTTGAATCTTCAATTTGATCTTCAACTTGGATGGATGGAAGCTCTAGATTAGAGTGGAGAGAAGAAGTGAAGAAGTGTAGAAGTCAAGCTCTCAAAATGGCAGCACTTCGTCGCTTCGAAATCCGGATCCCAAAAAGTGAGAAAAACCCTTCCTATTTATACCTGAAAATTCTCTTAAGTCGTAACTCGGCTATCTCCATAAGTCGTCTCCGACTTACGACCTAAGACCCCTCCGACCTAAGTCTTCACCGACTTAACACTTCTGCGCATCCAAGCACCCAGCGACCTAACAGCTACGACTTAACTCCTCAGCGACCTATCGCTTGCGCCCCTTCGACCTAAAACTTAAGAGGATACGACTTAGCACAACAACGCCTAACAACCTAACGACTTATCATCCAGGCGCTTCAGTGACCTAACAAAGTTACGACCTATGACTTAGCTGCTTAACACCCTACGACCTAACATATCGCAGGCATGCGACCTACAACTTAAACCAAAACACATGCTACAGCAACCCAACGACTTAACAGGTAGGCTACGACTTAACATATCTATGCTTCTACGACTTACGACTTAGCAGAACTCCGCGACCTACGACATACGACTTAACGCTCCTGCGACTTAACACAGGCACACTACCTCGTGACCTAACAAACTTACGACTTAACATACCCACGCGACCTAACACTTAGCCTATATACGACCTAATTCAACACAGAGACTTACGACTTAACTCGTACGACTTAACTCCTTAAGTTGTCTACGACCTAACTTCCCTAACACGCTAACTACTAGGTCGCTAAATACTGGGTTGTTAACTCGCTAACTCTTAGGTCGCTAACATCTTATAGGTCACCCCAAAATACTAGGTCGCTCACTGCTACCCCAACTTCCTTAGGTCGTAAAACCCCCTTAACTCTTAACTCTCCAAATCCCTGGGTCGCTCCTATCCCCTAAGTCGTATACGACTTACGACCTATACTAAGTCGTGAACGACTTAGGACTTAGCCATATTTTGCCTAAAATCTGAAATGGCTCAACAACACTAAAATTCCAGATTTTGACAAACTTTTCGATCCGTAAAAATACGGGTCGTTACAAAAATCCTATGATATTATAATAGTGCCTAAATACAATACTTATTCAAATAGCCAAAATTGTTACATTAATTAAATTCCAGCATACTAGACTCTACAAAACAAAACCGCAAGCTTGTATTGGAGAATGGATTCCAACGAATGACTGGGCCACTGGGGTACCGCCCATCACATTACACCTCTAGAACAATGTATCGAGGACCTCACTGGGATCCCCTGCTACACAAGACCGGCCTATCCCTAACCTGGATAGACCGAATATGTTATCTCCCCGGGTGTTCCCACCCTTACTATCGAGCGCTTCTTCTTTCATGTATACCCATATCTAGGATAAATAGGTTTTCGAGGACATCTAGAAAAGTGATAACATACCCTAATTGGGTTCGAACCACTTAGCCTTGCTGCATCTCCTATGTTTCAGTCATTCCCGGTTGATGAGGTTCGAGGCTAAGCGTTACCTTTCAAGAACAATTTTACTTAGAATGCTCATCGTCCTCCAATGACGATGTTCTGATAGCATTCATCCATACAAGTTGTCCTGGGTCTGGACAAATCGAATCACCATCTTCATCATCTTCACGGTATTCATTCGTTACGTTCAAATCAGATTGAAGTGGTTTTCAGATAATTAAATCCGATCCCAGTCTCTCGAAACGATTAACAAAATTGGCCCATATTGATAGTCGGTTATTTAACTATCAATAAAACATCCATAAGCAGTCACTAGGCCTTATTATAAATTTTCCCAAAATATTTATTTTCAAAATATCTTTAAAAAATATATCAATTCCTTCCAACATTTGAAAACAATTTTCAAATACTCAAATCCATAACATGATATTTCCACACATCTCAACACTTAGAAATATTCCCAAATTCCCCTTTTTTATACTTAGGAAAATATTATAAGTTTTATCTTCCAAAATCCTTCAAATATCAATACTTAAGAGAATGTTTCGCGACTTATCCCATAAGACTTCGGAAATTTACATTAATTCCTTTTTCCTTCTCAAAATTTGATTATATCTAATTATAATCTCTTCTATCTATTTATAACTTCTTTATGACTTCAGATTCAACATCGATGTTCTTATTCCTAATATTTCAGAACTTCCCTTAAGTTCTAAAAATTTTTTTATAAGATTTTCCTTTATAAAATCCTGTCCATTAAATAACTTCGTTCGCAATCTCAAGAGGATTTATAAATAAATTCCAATCTTCTAAAACTATATATATATAAGATAGGTGAAAGATAATAGTTTATTTAAGAAAAATATGTTTAAGTAAATTTAAGATATCAAAACATTTTAAATAACATCGATAACTCTTTTCCAAACCATTTTTAAATAACTAATTAATTTACGAAGCTCATTAATAAAATTAGACTATATTTCAATAAATGTTTAATATTAAAATAACTAATCTTTCGGAATATTCTAATTTAAATAATAGTTTAAATTATATAGCATAGTAATTAAAATCCTATTTTTACAAACTTTTAACTTCTCGACAAAAATCTATTTTAAAAATCCAATATTTGCAAATTCAGTTTATATCTCCTTCTCGATTCATATTACATCGATTATATCTCAATTTTATCACTATTCTCATATTCAAAAATAGATTCCAATATTTCTTTCCCAACGATTTCCATAATCGATATAAATTCACATCGTAAATCTATATTTCCAAATTATCAGTTGACCATCATTTTCCTTATTTATACACATCGTTTATAAATTTATAAACTCCTTTGAGTTTTACTTGTTTATAAAACAAATATTATTTATAAAATTCCATTATATAAATTCATTTCTTATAAATTTCATTTATACTTCTAATCTATTTTTAACATTGATTTTAACTCCTTTTCATATTTCAGAATACCATCTTCAAACTCCTTTATATAATTAATTTTTAAAGTCTCTATTTAAACCCATACACGAATGGTTACGTACAATCCAAAATTTATATATATATATTATTCCCAATTCAATTTTTCTTAAAAATAATTCAATTTCCAATATAAATGTTTTTATATCAAAAATTCCCTTAAATCCCTTAAATTTTAAAAATATATTTATGGGATTTTAAATATTAAAATTCAGGCCAGTGCTCCAATAGCATCAAATAAAATTCCAATCACTGCAATAATCTATACTAGATTATTCTACACAACCCATATATCACTATATATGAAAAATAAACGACATATTCGAGGAATCCAGTTGGATCCCTCCAACCTGTTTTCTTGCATCCACAGATGTTAATACAACTTAAAATAATACCAATCCCACTTCGAGGGGGATATCATGGTATATAGGGTCATCCGCTATTATGCGGGGCACATAGGGTTTCATCCGCTATAATGTGCGGGAATATCACTCCAATACTAGTATGTATACTACTATATATATATTATATATATATATATATCATCCAAACTGATATAAATTTCTCCAAACAACCAATGATTTAAATCCAACATTTTAAAATTATACTAGAAATTCGAATGAGTGAGATTTTACTCACATTGATTTTACAACGTCGGTTTCACAACTACAATTCCAACTCGACTTGAGTTTAAATTTTGAACCTCGCAAGAATAATTTACAAATTGTATAAGTTAACACTTTTTTTCCTTTTTTTCACTAATAATACTTTTATTAAATTTAATTAAAATAAATTATTTTACCTTCTATTGCATCTCTACCGAAACGAACCCTACCTCGACGAAGACTTCCCACCATCGCCGTGGCCACTGCCTTCAACCCAGCCTCGCCCCCTTTGCAATGCATGTGCCCAAACGCTCATTTCCAAACCCACCAGTCTTCATTCCCAATTCGCGACCTTCTGCCAACGCGACCTTCATGTGCACACGCCCCTGTCACCCAGGCCACCAGAGCCGCGCATACGCCTTCTCCAATCGACCACGAGCAGCAGCCCTATACCTCGCACGCCTTCCAATTCTTCCCCTTCGAACTCGCGCCCCCCACATCCTTCCACCCTAGCACGACCGCCTAGCTTGACCCGCGCCGCCAAGCCCTCCTCGTTTGCCATATGACGACATTCCCTCTTCATTCGAATGCTGATGCCAGTCGCCTCACGCGACTTCCTTCTATCTTTTTTTTTTATTATTTGAGATTGATTTTTGAACTTCTGAGAGAAGAGGAGAAGGCGTTCACGATTAAAATCGCACGACTTCATCTGTCATTTTTTTTGAAATCGTTCTAAAGATCAAGGAAAGAGGGAGACTTGTTTTTTTTATTAAAAAAAAGGAGGAAGCGTGTTGTGATTTGAAAAGGAAGGGGACGTGAATGTTAGCATGTTTGAATGGGCAAGGTCACAATCCTAGGTTGCAGAGGACAAGACCTGTTTGACTAAACATATGTATATATTCATTAATTTAAATTTGCAAAATATTTTCATTTTCGTAACTTGAAATCTCAAACCCCCATCGAGGCGTGCCACTAGGCGTTCATAATGTTATACCCCTATTTCGAACGCAATGGAAAAGGTTTCGATTCCTAATTCGATCGTATGGAGAAGATAGCTTTTTGGACCCAATTATTATATTGAATTTCGATATTAATATCAACGTGTTTTTGTTCCGTACGATCAAACAATAACTCCAAACTCTACGAAATTTGAAATCCGATAATAATATACTATTACGGATCCAATGAGACTGGTTTCGTCGAATTTCGAGACCGTGTCCCGGATGGCTATTTTTAAATGTCAACTTGAACAGACTATTTTTAAAATTGAACAGATCACCTTTAAATTCAATTTTAAAACTTCTATTATCTTCACTGTTATTAATATAAATTTTAAAAGCTTTTAAATTATTTTTATCGAGCTTAAAACTCAAGATACAATAATTTAACCAATATTCAATTATAAAATTCAATAATTAAATTATTCAATAAATCGCTATATTTAAATTCTGAATTTATTTTATAAATAAAAACCAAAATTTTCCCTATTCAAAATCAATCTATAATTCAAATTCAATATTTAAAACCATTTAAATATTCCAAATCAAGCGTCGAAAAATCCGGGTCGTTACAACAACATTTGGTTTATTTCCTTAATTACAATTTAGAACCAAATTTGACTTTACAATCATTTCAATTTATTGAAATTACATTAAAATTGTTGTCAATTACCTTAAATTAACATTATTAAATTTCATTCTAGTTATTTTTTCTCATTAATAGATCACAAATTTTAATTTCTTCCAATATTAAATTCCAAAACCTTATTTAATTTAATATTTTAATTATCGAAAATTACGGGTCGTTACAGTAGTTTTATGTTGGTTAATATAACTAAGGTCATGCAGAGAATATCGATGTAACTAGTTTACACAATTCTCTTGGCTTGAGAATACCGTTGATCTTCAATGTGGAAGCTCCGCTTTGATTATAGTTAAATCGTGGCATAGCATCCGTCGAATGACTATAATCGGGTCGAGTGGAAACATTGGAAGTGAAACACTGTTCAGGAGAGGATTCGTCTTCTTAGTTATATAAGGTTAGTATCATGGTCAACTGATGTCAATTTAGAGTCAAAATATCTGGCCAGAACATTTCGGTTAATAATAATTGTTATTATTGAACCAAAGACTTTGTGTTTGGATTATAAAGTTGAATGTGGATGATATTGGAATTTTGACCATTACCAAATTTCATAAGTCCTGATGTGATATAGTTTTGACGAAGAGAATTGGTGTAATAATTGTCACTAACGGGTAACGCTTAAAGTAAAATTGGATTTTACCAAAAGATGTGTTAGCAATAAATTCAGCCAAAATGTCACATCACTAGCTAAGGTGACGTGTGAACATTAATATTCAAATTGTTCAATGTTAATCGCTGACTAAATTTACACCTTTGATTTGCACATTCGTAATGATGAATTCTTCGAAAACCACATGATTTAATTAATTTATAAAATGTTATTGTTACCCGGCACTTTGGCCCGACTACATGGCGGTAGTCACAGAGCCTACAGTTGAACTTAGACGAGACTCAAGCTGAGAAAAAGGTGGAAGTATAAGCGACCTGTGTAGCTAAAGTTTGGTTCGGCCAGTACATGGCTCGGTATGTTTAGCACTAGCTCGGCCAAGGCAGCTCAGCGCCGCAGTGAAGTCAGGGCAGTTCGGCCAAGATGGGAAAGAGAAAGTGGTTCGGTCAGACATAGCGGATCGGTATGGATGTGGTTCGGCCTTGGTCGTTCGGTTGATTTTGGTCCGGCCTTAAAAGCGCAAAGTCATGCGTTGCTCGGTCAGGGAGGGCCATGTTTCGTTCGGTCTGGATGGGTCGGTATGTGTCGTTCGGTCCAGATGTTTCAGTAGTTGCCGCTCGGTCAAGAAGGGGAACTACGCATGGATCGGCTAAGGTGCTTTGCTCAGTCCTATTTTCGGCGTTCGTGGTTCGGTCATAGTAGTACATCATACCTCGTTCGGTGCATACCAGCGGAGTTGGTGGTTATCAATTCCACTCCAAAATGTGGTAATCAGCGTGTCATCGCTTCGAGTCGCACTGTTACTCACTTTGAGCCCCTAGAGAGATTGCTTCGAGCTATTCATCAAGACGTCCCGGTTTGGCTTTTGCCGCTCAACCAATGTCGTGCGATAGACTTGGCTCGGTCTGCTCTGTCCGGTGTACAGGAGTTGTCAGTTGTGTGCCAGAGTATTTTGGTCATGGGCCTACATAGGAAAACCAGCCTATCTTCGTCTATAAATAGAGGGGCGGGGGAATAGTTGAGGGGACCTTTTTTCGAGAACTCCGAGGATACTCTGCCATTTTTGATACTCTCCTTCTTTCAGTTCAAACTTATATTCGAGTTATTTGTTTATAGATTGCATTTGTATTCAAATCTTTGAGAAAAGTAATAAAGATTACATTAACAGTGGACGTAGGCAGTTATGCCGAACCACTATAATTCCGGTGTTCTTATTTCCGTAGTTAACTTTGCATATATTCCTCTGTTTTAATTTATTATCTTCATTAATCTCTCTACACAAATATTTTCTTGGGTGTTAGTGACCAATTTTGGTGCTAACATTTTGGTTCTTTCATTGAGAGTTGAACTCAGGCTGTTAGGATCTACTTTGTCGCTACTGGATTGAAGAAATCCCCCGAAGGAGATCCAGATTCACTTTCAAGAGGCCATAGACACTACTCAGAGTTCACACATATAACTCTTAGATGGGAATACCACGTAATAGATCAGCCTCCCACAACGCGGATGTCAACGATACCGCCAGCGTCCAACAAGTGGGACCTAGCAATCAACAAGCTAATCCAGGTGCAGGGACTGCCACCGTCCTAAACCAAGCAGAAGTTGTCACCAGGACATAGTTCAACGAGCTGATGAGAGAACTCGTGGAAAGAAGGAGACAGCTTAATGACCAAATTCAAGCTAACGCCAATCTCATGACCTAGATTGCTCAGCAACAGCATCAGAATGCTGGAGGAAGCACTGCTTCCTACTCATCATCTGATAGATACGCTTCGTCGGATGAGCATCACAAGCGTAGACAACGTAGGATTGAAGCAGCACAAACAGCTACAGCAGAACAATCCAACCGAAATGGTCTAGGCACTCTACTTGGAACCGCGGCCCCTCACTTGCTCCAGGAAAATCGCACTCAAACTGGAGTGGGAAACTTAAGATCTAGAGCACAGGTGGAATCTAGTGCACCACCACGCCAGGGATGTAGCGAAGCGGGTCCCCATGACATGCATTTGGGAGATCACTTACCAAGGAGGCAACGACCAGAACGGTCACGCAGGACGGAGTCCAACCTGCCACCTCCCATTCAGACCTCGGATTTATCAGATATGGTCAGAGAACTGATGAGAAAAAATCAGGGCTTATCTAACGATGATTGGGGTACAGCTAGGAGTCATACTCCATTCACAGATGCTATCCTACAAGCTGAGTACCCTCGGAAGTTGAGCATGCCGACAATTCCAGCCTATGAGGGGATGACTGATCCCCGACAGCATGTAATGAGATACGAGTGGATGATGGACTCGGCTAGGGCAAATGATGGACTCAGCTAGGGCAAATGATGCGACTAAATGTAGGTGTTTCCCAATAACCCTATCTGGATTCGCTACCATGTGGTTCACCAGACTTCCTCTGCGATCGATCTCCAGATATGATGAGTTGGCGGCGAAATTTGTGGACCAGTTCAGAATTCATACCACTCGCCCAAAAGACGTGATGTCTTTATCCAGTGTGATCCAGGCTCCAGAGGAGTCCTTAAAGGAATATTTGCAAAGATTTCACGTTGCTGCTACCAAAGTTAGCAACCCGAATGACCATGCTATTATTGTGGCCGTGATGCGAGGAGTAGATCCGGACTCGGAGTTTGGTGATTGGCTGGCAGGAAAACCTCCGGCTACCTTGGAGCATTTTTATTCAAAGGCGCACCAATTCATGAGAAGGGAGGAAGCTAGGTGGATGAGGCGAGGCAGTGCGCCAGGGCCTGGTAAGGAGACGGTGCAGAGCAATATTGCAGTAAAATAATCTGGAGACAACTCTGGAAAGGTCCAGGTCAATGTTCAAAACAAGCCCGAGCAGTCTAAAGGATCCGGAGGAGGAAGTTTCAGTAAGAAAAGGGAGGCCGGTAAGTGGAAACCAAGGATCCCAACCTACAACGAATACACTCCTCTGAATGCATCTTTGGAGAATATTTATTTATCCACTTGTAACACCTTCCAATATCGAAAGCCGCGCCCAAAAGGATCCACTGAGGAACAAAAGCAGACTGGGAAGTATTGTCGCTTTCATGAGACTTACGGACACAATACTAAGGAATGTAGACACCTCCGTGATGCTATAGAAAAGCTGATTCGACAGGAAAAATTACAGCAGTTTGTTAAGAATCCGCAGGAAGGCGGACATGGGACATCCGATCCCAGTCGCAGGCCGGCTCCACATCGACCTGAGAAACCCGTTCGAACTGCAGGTAGATTAGTCATAAACACGATAGTCGGTGGACCTCACCCAGCGGACAAGAATTGGCAAGAAATGGAGCGTTATGCTAGTTCCCTAAAGCAAGCAGATTTTGAATGTTGTTTAAACACAGAAGATGCGACCCCAGCTAAACAGCAGCGAATGATGACGGATGATATAATGTTTAGAAGCACAGATGCTGATCAGGTGAAGGCACCTACCATTGACCCGATGGTCATCTCGGCAACGATTGGGCCGACGTTTGTGAGAAGGATACTGATTGATTGCGGGAGTTCTGTGAATATTATTTTCAAAAAGGCGTACAACCAAATGAAGATGGAGGCGAAGGATCTAAAACCATCTAAAGCCCGCATTCATGGTTTTAATGGTGCAGCCACTGATGCGATAGGTTTTGTAGAATTGCCAGTTGAGTTAGGAGAAGGTGAACGTAGGAGGGTACGGATCCTACCGTTCATTGTGTTGGATGTTGATTCCTCGTATAATGTTTTTATGGGCCGACCGGCCCTGGCGGAGTTTAGGGCAGCTTTGGCCCCGTGGTGTTTGACGTTGAAGTTTCCGATGGATAGTGGAGTTGGTGTAGTGCATGGCGATCAAGCGACTAGTCGTGCGTGTTATGTGGCTGAGCTGAGAGAGGCCCAACGAAGAGAGAAGGGAAAGGTTGTGGACAACTCCGTCCGCATCCATGCTGCTCAAAATTGACAAGTAGTGCCCGAGCCTTGGCTTGGGTAGCAGGCTCGGATCTACAGAGACATAGATCCAAGAGACGATGATGAGGAACCTAAGGAGTCTAAAGCTGCACCGAATGAACTGACAATTGACATTCAAGTCAGCCATGATGACCCATCATGGGTGCTTAAGATTGGATCACAACTCACTCCCTCGATGACGGATGATCTTACAGATTTCCTCCGAGCGAACCTGGATGTTTTCGCTTGGACCCACTTTGATATGTGCGGGATTTCTCCCGCCATCGCAAGTCATATGTTGAACATTGACCCAAAGTATGTGCCAGTAAAACAAAAGAGGAGAGGTATGGACCCATAGTGGTCTGCTGCTCTCAGAGAGGAGGTGGACAAACTCAAAGCCAATGGGTTCGTCCGCGACGCACTCTACCCTGAATGGGTATCTAATCCCGTACTAGTGAAAAAAGCGAATGGGAAGTGGAGGACTTGTGTTGATTATTAAGACCTGAACAAGGCATGCCCTAAGGATAGTTTCCCTTTACCCAGAATTGACCAGCTGGCCGACTCAATAGCAGGACACGAATTATTGTCATTCATGGATGCGTATTCGGGATAAAATCAAATTCCGATGCACATTCCAGATCAGGAACACACTAGTTTTGTCACGGACGTCGGACTGTATTGTTATGCGGTGATGCATTTTGGGTTGAAGAACGCAGGAGCGACTTATCAGCGCTTGGTAAATCGAATGTTTAAAGACCAAATTGGTAGAACAATGGAAGTCTATGTGGATGGCATGCTCGTGAAGTCACGGCAGTCAAACGACCACATTCGAGACTTAACGGAGATGTTTGATATACTTAGATACTACGGAATGAAAATCAATCTACTGAAGTTTTCCTTTGATGTTGCGTCGGGAAAGTTTTTGGGTTTTATTGCCAATGCACTGGGAATTGAAGCTAACCCAGAAAAGATTTAGGCTATTCGGGACATACAAGCGCCCATAACTATAAAGCAAGTACAAAGCCTGAATGGAAAATTCGCCGCATTGAGTCGATTCATATCTAGAGCGACCGACAAGTGTATTCCCTTTTTCGATATGATAAAGAAAGGGAAGAGAAATTTTAAATGGACGCCCGACTGTGAGGATGCGTTCCGAGCTCTGGTAGGACACATGGAAAGTCCCCCGGTTCTGTCAAAGCCTGTAGATCATGAAGTGTTATATGTATACTTGGCCGTGTCTCAACATGCCATCAGTACGGCCTTGGTTCGCGAGGAGGACCGAATTCAAAGGCCGGTATACTATGTCAGTAAACGTTTAACGGGGGCAGAAAGAAATTATCCTAAGATTGAGAAGCTAGCTTATTGCTTGGTGATTGCATCACGCAAGCTCCATCCGTATTTTCAGGCATACCCGATCAGTGTTTATACCGATCAACCTTTGCGACAGGTGCTCCAACGACCAGAAACCTCTGGGAGTTTACTCAAGTGGAACATTGAGTTAAGTCAGTTCGATATCACTTACATTCCATGGAGGGCTATCCAAGGGCAAGCGCTAGCAGACTTCATCGTAGAATTCACCATATCAGACGAGCCAAGTGGTGTTGATGTCATTCCTCCCATTCGATGGAAACTATACACAGATGGGGCATCCAACGACCGTTTCTCTGGGGCTGCTGTTATTCTAGTAACTCCCAAAAAACGATCCATTTGTTATGCTTTGAAGCTCGATTTCCCGGCTACAAATAACGAAGCCGAATACGAAACATTGATTGCTGGCCTAAAACTTGCCAGGGAACTCGGAGTGAAATCGAGTGAAATCTTTTGTGACTCACAATTGGTGGTATATCAAGTACGAAGAGACTACCAAGCAAAGGGGCAGAGACTTGCCCCATACCTTGCTCGGGTTCAAGAACTATTGGCAGACCTTGAATATTACGATATTTCGCATATTCCGCGTGAACAAAATGGAGAAGCCGATTCATTGGCAAAATTCGCAAGTACTGGTGATGCGTAGCAAATGGGTTTGGTTCCCGTTGAAATCTTACATGCCCTGAGTATAAATGAGATGGAAGTAGACTCTGTATCAGAAACAGAAATTGAGAGGGAGTCGTTGATAACCCCGTTCAAGCAATACCTGTTACACGGGACTTTGCCCGAAAGAAGGAACGAAAGACGACAAGTCATTCGCAAAGCCTCACTATATATAATGCAGGATGGAGTAATGTATCAGAAAGGATTATCGATTCCTTTACTTCGGTGCATCGCCCACGATGAGATAAAGCGGGTCTTGAAAGAAGTTCATGAAGGAGAATGTAACGACCATACTGGGGGCAGATGCTAGCCAAAAAGATCCTCCGCTATGGATACTATTGGCCAACCGTGAATCGAGATGCTGCAGACTATGTGAGAAGATGCGACAATTGTCAAAAGTATGCGAAGATTCCGAGAGCTCCGCCGACGGAACTCACACAAATGGTTAGTCCCTGGCCATTTGCAATATGGGAGATCGATATAATCGGCTCCTTGCCAATCTCCAAAGGTGGTGCAAAATACGCAATTGTTGCGGTCGATTACTTTATCAAGTGGGCGGAAGAAGAACCCTTAGCTACGATCACCACTAAAAAGGTCATTAATTTCGTCGTGCGAAAATCATATGCCGTTTTGGCCTCCCACGAACTATCATTACGGACAATGGAACTCGGTTTGAGAGTAGGAAGTTCAAAGAATTCTGCTAAAAATATTTCATTGAGAAAAGGTTTGCGACAGTTGCTCACCCTAAAGCCAATGGACAAGTTGAAGCCGTAAACAAAATAATCAAATCCATATTGAAAAAACGTTTGGAGAAGGCTAGAGGCAAGTGGGTGGATGAGCTTCCGACAGCACTCTAGGCTTACCTGACCACCCACAAGTCCGCGACTGGCCACACTCCATTCACCTTGGCATATGGCACTGAAGCTGTTATACCCATGGAACTTGAAGTTCCCTTTCACCGGGTGACTCATTACGATCCTAAGATGAACCAGGATCTCTTACTGGAATCGCTGAATTTTGTCGATGAAAAACATGAAGAGGCTGATTTGAGGGCGGCTGCATATAGGCACCGGTTCGCTCGATATTATATTGAAAAAGTTCGACCGAGAATCTTTGCTGTGGGTGATCTCATTTTGAAACGAGTTTTTCCGATCCCATCACATATGAATCCCACATGGGAAGGTCCATACGTCATCGAACGGAAGCATAGAGAAGGAACCTTCAAGCTAGCGACTATCGATGGCATGACACTCCCTAGAGCATGGAATAGCGAGCATTTGCATCGTTATTACACTTAGCCTATTTCTTTTGCACTTTAGCAGCAATTATTTTCAGTATATGTTTCTTTTGTTGTTCTTTGTTTTGGCATGTTAGAAGACAATTCAGTTTGTTCCTATTTGTTATGATCAATAAAGGTTTGAAGTCGTTTTTCTATGAACTGTTGATGTTCCGTGTGTCATAATTTCATGGAAAAAAATTAAATGACATTAATCTGTCCGGCGCATGAACGCACATGCAAAATTAAAAGTCAAATGACTTAAAGATCTCTAAGTCCCCGGAGCGCGGACTAGAGTACTCTGAGTCCCTGGAGTGCGGACTAGAGTATAAACGATTCAAAAATCTCTAACTCCCCGGAGCGCGAATTAGAGTACTCTGAGTCCCCGAAGTGCAGACTAGAGTATAAACGACTTAAAAATCTCTAAGTCCCCGGAGCGCGGACTAGAGTACTCCGAGTCCCCGGAGTGCGGACTAGAGTATAAACGATTCAAAAATCTCTAACTCCCCGGAGCGCGGATTAGAGTACTCTGAGTCCCCGGAGTGCGGACTAGAGTATAAACGACTTAAAAATCTCTAAGTCCCCGGAGCGCGGACTAGAGTACTCTAAGTCCCCGGAGTGCGGACTAGAGTATAAACGATTCAAAAATCTCCAACTCCCCGGAGCGCGGATTAGAGTACTCTGAGTCCCCGGAGTGCGGACTATAGTATAAACGATTTAAAAATCTCTAAGTCCCCGGAGCGCGGACTAGAGTACTCTGAGTCCCCGGATTGGAGACTAGAGTATAAATGATTCAAAAATCTCTAACTCCCCGGAGCGTGGCTTAAAGTACTCCGAGTCCCCGGAGTGCGGACTAGAGTATAAACGATTTAAAAATCTCTAAGTTCCCGGAGCGCAAACTAGAGTACTCTGAGTCCCCGGAGTGCGGACTAGAGTGTAAAAGATTCAAAAATCTCTAACTCCCCGGAGCACGGATTAGAGTACTCTGAGTCCCCAAAGTGCGAACTAGAGTATAAACAATTTAAAAATCTCTAAGTCCCCGGAGCGCGGACTAGAGAACTCTGAGTCCCCGGAGTGTGGACTAGAGTATAAACGATTCAAAAATCTCTAACTCCCAAGAGCGATGATTAGAGTACTCTGAGTCCCCAAAGTGTGGACTAGAGTGTAAACGACTTAAAAATCTCTAAGTCCCCAGAGCGCGGACTAGAGTACTCCGAGTCTCCGAAGTGCGGACTAGCGTACAAACGATTCATAGAATCTCTAAGTCCTCGAAGTGCGGACTAAAACATAAGCGATTCGGAAATCTCCAAGTCATATGGAAGCGAACAGGTGCTTACATGACCCATAAAACTTTGAACGTCAAGTACTAGTTGGATGATAAGCTAAATGGCGAAAATCATCAAAAACAAAGAAACAAAATTTTATTTATTTACTAATCGAAGATTCAGTTCCTTTACAACTTCTCCTAAACCTAGAGCAAAAAAGTCTGTTCACAACGACTATAAAAGTAAATAGAAACAACTAGATGACTTAGGCGGAGCGAGGCATGATGAGAAGATAATTACTTCTTTGACTTCTTCTCTTTCTTCGGTTTCTCCGAAGACTCCTCAGCCAAGCGTTTCTTCTTAGACCCTCTGCTTCCTAGCGAGGCGGTATCCAGGGCGGGGGGAGGGACATCCAGGGGTGTGTTCCCCCCGGGGAGGATTATCTTCAAGGGCCTATTTAAAGGATTATCGAGTTCCATCACCTGAGGTTCAATCTTAATTTCGGCCTTCTTTTTCTCCTCCTCCATGATTTGTTCCCCCATGCTACGTTTTGAAGTAGGTTCGGAAGAGCCTATGATTTCAACCTCGTCATGTTCGTCCGCAGGCAAGGGATCCTCGGTCTTGTCCTCATCGAGCGCTCCGATTACTTGGGCATCGGGTCCAGGAGTATCCCCAGTGTGAATCTCTTCCGCTATTTTTTCTTCCTTCTCCGTGGCGACATCGCTCCTTGGAGTTGGTTTAGGATCAGAATGACCTACATGGAGTCATAAAGGATAAGTGCTAGAATACATCTATCGTTCATCAAAAGCGACGGTCCTTTCAACCTTGGGAAGAAAAATTACATACCGGCTTCCAGTTGACTCTCAGCTGTTTTAGGAGTCTCGCCCTCTGGAATAAGGGAAAGAACGTGAACATCAAGCCCGGGTTTCTCTGGGTCATAGCCAACATGCTGCTCGAAAGGATCGAATGATGAGCAACTAGCCGGCTGGACGATAGGAGGAACTGGAGACTCAGTCCCGGATAGGCCATCAGCGTCGTCCTTCCCTTTCGATGAGGAGGAATCTCGTCCGTAGAGGGCTTTGGCCGCAGATAAGTCGAAAGGCTCGTTTCCTCGAAGCACTTCGTTCACAAAATAATCCTCATCAATCTCTTCGGTGCCCAGCTCCACTCGCTTAATTTTTATTAGGTTATCCCATGCTTCGGCTAAAGATTCGAGGTAACACTCACCCAGAAATGATAGATCTCGATGCATGAGAACTCGAGCATTGTATTCAGCAATAAGCGGATCGAATAAGCATTTAATTTCTTCTCTCCCGGCTTCAGTAGCTGCCTCAAGGCGAGAATCAATTTCTGTCAATTCCATTCTTTTGCCCTCTTCACGGGCTGCATCCTTTAATGCTTCGGCTTTAGAAAGTTCCTCATCGAGCTTCGTTTTTAAGAGCTGTGTTGTGACGATTTCCTCGCAATATCATTGCGACTCTTCCTGTGCAGTGGTTTTCTCTTCTTTTTCTTTAGGTAGCGGCTCCTCCAGTTCTTTAACTCATCGAGCGAGGACATCCTTTTCTTTCTGGATGGAGTCTTTTTCTAAGGCTAGAGCACCACTACGTTGAACTGCCTCATCGATTTTCTTTTTGTGAGTGGCTTCCAAACGGCTGACTACCTCAGCTGTATCTTTAGCGTTTTGCCGAGCGGCTTCAAGTTGAGATTTGTACGAGGAAAGCTCTTCGTCCTGGACTTTAATAATATCTTTATCATGATGGCTTCAAGTTTCAAGCGATCGATTTCATGCTGACGTTCCATAGAAACTTCTGAAACTTTTTCTACCAAATGAACAAACGCATCGTGTTGGACATAGACATCGTTATTGCAGGCGATGGTGCTTTGTTTGACATGCCCTGGAATTGGGCGAATCATAGGAAGAAATTTCAGTCCATCGAAGCATATCTTCGGAAATGTGGCTTTAATCTCGGCTAATCTTTCAGCAATCGACGGATAATTTGCAGAAGTTGGAGGAGTATGCCTGACCGGAGCCATAGACTTTTTATGAGGCTCACGAGATTGCTTTGTGCTGGACGAGCCAGAGTGTTGGTCGCGGGGAGCTTCAGATTGAGATCCCTTCTGAGCGGATTTTTCCCTACTGTGCTCTGAATGAGGGGGAGGATTGTTGGGGTATGAAGAATGGCTGTATGTTTTTCTTCGCGAAGACGACGAGTCTCTGGGATGGTATTCCCTATCGCCGTCGTCATCTCTTTCTCGGCATCTACCTGATCCCGAATCCCGACTGGAGTGGTGGAAGATAGAGGACCTGCGAAGGCGGTCAAATCCATGAGTGCGCCCCATATCACCTGCACAGAAATTAAGTGAGGATGAGTTAGAAAGAATAATATGATGGCTAAAATTTAAGTGTAGGGTGAAGTGTGAGTGTTCGTGTGTGTCCTAGTGTTTCCCCCCGACGGACTAGATTCTTTTGCTTTACTTATTGGGGTTTTCTCTCCATGTTGACAAGCCGGATCACCTACATCGCCTCTCGCGGGCGAATTAAGTCCCATATCTCCTGGGTCGTTGAAACCGTAATTCAGTAAGTCATCGGGGATGGTTAGGTCTGAAAGACCTTTTAATGAACCCTCTGGATGTTGGGGAGATGACTTTTTCTCAACCGGAGTGATTGTAACTTTAGAAGTCCAGCCTACTGTTTTCTTTTTCAATTTATAGGCTAAGCTATTTTGCCTCTTCGAAGAACGAGCGCTCCGCCCGCTTGGCGGGCGGCAGGAGCTGCGGGCAAGGGATCGATGCCAGGTGCGTTAGTTATTGGTGCGATATTGGAACCTAAGTTCTCATCGGTCGTTTTTGGCACCTCGGCCTCCTTTATTTCACCTTCCTCGGATATATCGGGGGCTCCTCCTGTAGAAAGCATCAAAGGCCCAGCTTGCCCTTTGCCTTTTTCCGTGGCGGATCCGGTTGTAGGAGCGCCAGTTGGGAGACTAGTTCGACGACCTTCCACTAACAATCCAAACTTTAAAAGCGATTCGTTGGAAATAACTGATTTGATCTCCCGATCTTCCACGGGAATAGCTCGAATGGCCTCGACGGCCTCAGAATACCCAGTGCCTTCGGGACGTGCGCGGATACCTATAAAAGTTGAGGGAAAATTAGGAAGAATGCATTTCGCGCCTCAGGCAAATATTAGTCATGGAATAAAACTTACTTCCTTCCAGCCATCTCCTCGCAAAACCGGGAGGGCAGCGTACGTAGAACCACTCTTGCTTGTACTAGGAGAATTTACTCCACGCCCCCGTCAGGATTTGACATTTGGAATGTGGCTCGAGAAAGATGAAGGATGGACTGTCAGACTGTCTTTTGAAGCGGTAGATATAGCGGATATCCTCAGGTGTAGGGTGTCTGAATAAGGTGCTCATGAAGAGAATACAAGTGCCATAGATAAACGCGTGACTATTGGGATGTAGCTGTGCTGGAGCAATCCCGATATACCGCAACACTTCACGGAGAAAAGAGTTGAAAGGTGGCACACTACCGACCCAGTACATGAATTTATTACATGCTGTATATCCGATTGGGGGTAGGTGAGGCCGATCTTTCCTCGATGGAACTATAACGTCGTCGAAAGGGATTCCATAAATTGTACACAACCGATGAAGAGCGGTTTCGCTGATTTTTGAAGCTTGTGAATCAATAGGATTATCCAGAATGACTGCTCCGTCTATAACATCAGAAGACGGGCCAATAACTATAGTAGATGAATATAGAATACCTTGTGTGGAGGTTATCAGTGGATTCGAAGTTCCTACTACCTCCTGTTGAGGACCTTGCTCAGGCTTATCGGAAACTGTAGCAGAGCTCGATTTTCTGGACATCTTTAAAGAACAATGGATGTGAACATATACCTGTTTAAACTATACTTGAAAGACAATTGGTATCAGGTATAACGACAAAAATAGTCCCCCCAGGTTATGTGTGAACTAGTGCGATGACTCCAATGTAAGTGTAGAAAAAACTAAAGTTTTAAACACAAGTATGATGTGATAGAGTTTTAAGTGGTTGTCCTCGGAGACCGTCATCGCGGACCATCTCCTGCAGTTTATAATATGATTGGCATTAGAAGTTCTGGAATCGAGCATCGACATCATAGAATGTGAAGGCTATTGTTCTTATATGTTAAGTTAAATTTGCATTTAAAATTATTCAAGCTATAGGGAGTTGGTTCAGATTGAGTCATTGGGCTTATGTGTTCTATTAGTTGTTATTGTCCGATATGCTGTAGATGATTGTGGAAGTAGGTTATCAAAGTATGTATTATGTTCAAGTTAGCACAATCTTGGTTGCCAATGCCTAACCGCTCTCTCACTACCCCTCTCTGTAGTCACCGAACGACCTCACTCAGACTTCTACCGAACTACTTCACTTCATCAGGTGCCAAGCCATACTCAACAACACTTCTCTTCTCCACCTATCTCAATCTATGCCGAACTACTACCCTAGGCTCCTCCCGAGCCATAACCAATGCCCAATACCGACCATTAACACAAGCCTAGACACCGAGCCGCACTACACCGTTCGGTATCGAACCACTTGACAGGGACGCGGAAGATGATCTTAAGGCTATTTAACACTAGAGGGGGGGGTGAATAGTGTTTTAAGAATTTCTTTAAAACTTCTTTAATTTAAATTGATTTAACTAACTTAATGCAAATACACAATCACAGATCAAATCACAGAATCACAAACAGATGCAAATATAAATAAAAAGCAAGTAAAGGAAAGAACACACCAGGAATTTTATACTGGTTCGGTGTTACCCTACATCCAGTCCCGCACAACTCGTACGGCTTTCTATTCAATAATAATCTAGATTACAATCCCTCGATTCCAAGGCGACGAGGTACACCCTCCAGATTCTCAGGTCTCTGGGTAGAACCACTTGATTCACAGGACACAAGTTCACCCGATCGATTTCCAAGGACACGATCACACCTTTATAACCCTAAACAAGTTTCTTTGAGTACAAATGTATCTATAACTCTGATAAGCACTGAGATTCTTTGAAGAGAGTGGCAGAGAATCAAACTAGAGATATTCTGGTTTGATTCACTTAAGATTTAGGCAGAATATGGATAGGATGATTAGAAAATAAGATAAGAGAATAAAGAGGAGAGAAAATAAAGAAAGTAGTTACTGGAAAACGTTCATAACAGTCTCTATTTATAGAGAATGAATGGATGTGTCCATTCGAAGAGATTTAAACGAATAGACACTTCTTTTGAAAACAACCTTTGCTATAACGGGAAGTATGTCGACATGACAAGTAAAGAGGATGTCGACATGGTCTAGTAAAAAGTGATGATTTGCTTTACTTTGAAAATGATGATTTAAAACATATGCAACTTTATTCAAATGGACTTTATGTATTTGTAAAAGGTATTTAGAAGTAGAAATACTTATGAATGTATATATGTATATATACTAAAATATATTTAAAAATCAAAGTAAATAAACTAAAGTAAATATAATATTAAAATAGATTTTGAGGCTAAAATATCAAGGACAATTTTGAAATCAAAATATAACAAAATGATAAATATGATTTTGAGGCTAAAACATTTTTGGAAATACGAACGAAGGTTTTTCTTTTGAAAAGGAATATTTGAAAATCATTTTATGAAACAAGAGATAATTTTGAAAATCATTTTGAATCAAAATTAGTGGATAACAAAATAGGGCTACTATCCGTTCCACTAGATATTTCGTGAGTTCCATCTCACTAGGGTTCCATCCCTTTAACAAGAACGAAGTGGATTCCATTCCACGAGTAAATTGGATAAAAAAGAATGATAGTGCTTTCAAGGAGTTTTAACAAATATCTAACCTAACTATATTATTTGTCTTGAACTCTTGAATATCTTGAATCTCATGAGTCTTCAATCTTGAACTCTTGATCTTTGTCTTCTTTACTGTACAGTCTTCTTTTGTTGGTACCTGCATATAGATTTCCTGCACATATATATTTTATAACACTTCTATAGTTGTTGTCATCAAAACCTACTATCCTATGGACTAACATTCTCCCCCTTTTTGATGATGACAACCTTTGTTTATAAAATATTTATATTCTCCTTATAACTCCCCCTAAATCTAATAACTCACCCTTAATCTATGCCTAACTAACCTATTTTATACTTCTCCCCCTTTGTCATCAACAAAAAAAATGACATTAACTCCCCCTAAATCTATGATATTTAATGATAGTGTTATCATTAATAATACTGAAACTAGATATAACAATGCTAAATATTGTATACTCAGAATGATATATATATGAGTAATATAAGAATGAGAATAATACGTGTAACCACAGATTATTTTATTCATATTACTATATACATAACTGTTAAATAAAAAGAAAATGCATACAATAAATAGACAAATCAATCAACCATAAGCACACCTATTTATGTCTTATTACATAATCAATATAGTAAGTTATCATAAATCAACCATGTTTTAAAACCAAATCAAGTATTTCAAATCAAATCAATTTTTAAACCAAATCAAACAAGTTAAATGTTACGTGGAACTTCAACCCATCCCTCTTTTCCAAAGATGGGATCCGCTTTGATTACTTCCCAATCTTCATCGTCCTGGAGCAATGTCTTCGGTGGATTTACTTGGAAATCCTCTTTGTTGAGAGCGGAGATCATCCATCGTAGTGCATCAAAATGCCTTTCTTGTTCCTTTATCATCTGCATTTGACTCAGTTCTAAGTGCCTCTGATTTCGTAGAATAAAAGTAAGAATGTCTTTGAAGGATTTGAGAGTCTCTTCAAGATTATCACTTAGATTTGAAGAGGATGAAGCCATTTTGACGATAAGTACGAAGGAAATAAGTAGATAAGAGTAGAGAGAAGTTATGAGAAGTTTTCTGGAAGAAAATAGGACTTAAATAGACAGGAAAGTCGTTTGAAATGAATAGACATAAGGAGTTATTTTGAATTTCAAATTGAAATGTCCATTCAGAATATGACCAGTATATGTCGACATGACCTCTATACAGTATGTCGACATACATAGCAGATTTTGCACATCTTATTTTTGAATTTTCAGTGTATATACATATGATTTATATATATATTACTTGATATAAATAAGAGTGACAGTAAGATAAACAGAGAATAAGCTTCATTTCATACTAGAACAGAGAAGTACATGAATCTCATAGAGAAAACATAAAGATACAACTTTCAATATACCAAATTTCATTGATATACAAAAAGTAAACCCTAGAAACTAGTAGATGAGGATGAAGATGATGAGATATTAAGCTTCTTGTTGACTTTGGAGAAGAACTTGTTCATAGTATTGGACATTTTGTCCAATTTTTGTTTACGGAGTGTTTGAGAGCTTTTTGATTTTTTACAATTACTCGTTGATTGTGAAGGAGAATCTTGTTTGATGGTCGTGTGGGAAAATCAATACTCTCTAAGGAAGTTTCTTCACTTTCTTCCTCTTCTTCTTCCTCACCTTCTTCTTCTTCACCTTCTTCTTCCTCCTCTTCCTCTTCTTCGTCTTCCTCCTCATCTTCTTGCATTTCCTCATACCCCAATCGTGCTTCTTTTTCCGTTAGTGTTTCGTATGGTTGAAACACGTGCGGAATTTTCATAAGTGAAATATTGGAATGATTAAAAACCTTTCTTGGAAAGAATTCTTCACCTCTCATATCCACTCCAAAGTAATTAAAAATTCTAGTGAGGTATATTCCATGATATAATGCACTCTCTCCTGAATCCAAGTTTTTGTGACGAAATTCATCCAAGATAACTTGTGCCCAATTAATATCATAATTTCCAAAAATTGCAAAAAGAGCCTTACACACTTTTTGAGTCGGGTTATTGTAATTTCCCGATCTCGGAGTAATAGTGCGTTGAAGGAGAAGATTAACAATACGAGCTTTTGGTCGAAAAAAATTTATTTTTGAAATCCATTTCTTCCTCAAAAATATTGTGAAATGTTTCACGATCGGTTTCCTCGATTTCAAAAGAAGAAAGATTGGAACCGGTACTTTTACACTCAAGTATGGTTCCTAAAACATCGGTATCCAAAACAATTTGTGTCCCCTTGACACTACTCCACACTTCATCATCCCTTCCATTATAAAAACCACGATTTAAATTTGCATAAAACATTTTGACAAGGTTTGGATAGCAAACAAAATCATTTTGGTTATTGTCAACCAAGCTTAGAATACCATTGTTTTGAAAGAGAGCATCAATTTCATAAGAAGCGAAGTCATTAAAAATAGCAAAACTACCCGAATGAACTTTTCCATAAGTTGCATAATTAATGTATGCAAGTATGGCATCTCTATTATTGTAGAGATGATCTTTGGTGGCTTTTGACAGCCTCATTCCGGCTACGTTGCTAGTGGATGCCATTTTTGAAGAGATAAGAGTGTTTGAAGATAAAAGTTGATTTGAATTTGAATTGAAGATGGAGATAAGTGTTGATAGAAGATAGATATAAAGAGGTTGAATAGGTGGATTCTCTGGTCAAAGAGTCATAACTATTCAGAACATAGGAGTTAGTGAAAAGGTGGAGGGAAATTTGAATTTTGAATTCAAATTTAGAAATCTGATTTGCTACAGGTATGTCGACATTACCAATAAGTGCCATGTCGACATGCACATCAGATTTTGCAAAAATGATTTCAAACATGTACAAGATTTATATATATATATATATATATATACTTATATATATTATGACTATTGTCTGAATATATTTTGAAAATATATTATACAGAAAATATATAAAAATAATATTTTATAAATTTTTTAAAAGATATTTGAAAAATTTTAAGTTAATAAAATTAATTATATACTTAATTAATAAACTATTCTAAGCAACCAATTTTCAATCAATTAAAATAGTAAACGTGTACCTTGTTTGAGTTCCATATCATCCTGATTATCTGAATTCTGAGTTGTCATAAAACACATATTTGCCAATTCTGTTTTCTGTTCATCATCACTTGAGGACGTATCTGAATCATCCAGTGTTGCTGCAAATGCTTTCTTTCTTTTCTTTGAATATTCTTTGTTTGATTGAGGAGTTTGCTTTTCTTGATGTGGACAGTCTCTTTGATAATGACCAAACTCATTGCAATTGAAGCATTTGATGTTGTTGAGTGATTCAGTGTTATTTCCAAAACTTTTTCTCTTGTGATTATTCATTTTTCTATATTTCAAGAATTTTCGAAAGTTTCTTGTCATGAAGGCTATTTCTTCATCATCATCACTAGAGTCTGATTCACCAGTTAGTGCATTAAAGGAAATGGACCTTTTTTCTGATGACTTATTCTCCCTTCTTTCCTGAATTTGAACTTCATATGACATCAGATTTCCAATTAATTCATCAATCTTTAAGGTACTGATGTTATTTGCTTCTTCAATCGCCAATGTCTTCAGATCCCATTCTGGAGTGAGTGAATTCAGAATTTTCCTGACTTGATCTTCTTCGGAGATTGCTTTTCCCAGAGATACTAGTGAATGATCAATATCCTGAAAACGACTATACATATCTGGAATAGATTCACTAGGCAACATCTTAAATAATTGAAATTGATTAGTAAGAATAGAAATTTTGGTCTGTTTAACTTTGCTTGTTCCTTCATGAGTAACTTGCAGAGTTTTCCAGATTTCATATGCAGTTTTACAAACAGATACCCTATTAAATTCATTTCTATCTAGTGAACAAAATAAAATATTCATGGCTTTTGAATTGTTTTGAGCCACTTCTCTTTGAACGGTCGTCCATTGAGCAAAATCAGTTGTGGGCTCAGTGTATTCAGTTTGTGTCATATTCCATGTTTCTAAACTAATGGATTGTAAATATATCTTCATTCTACATGCCCAATATGCATAGTTACTGCCATTGAAAAGTGGTGGTCTGGCAGTGGACTGACCCTCTACAAATGAACTAGAAATACCAGTGTTGGTAGCCATTGTTACTTTTCAAAAATCAGGTTATGAATACTTTGAAAAACTTGCTCTGATACCAAATGACAGGGACGCGGAAGATGATCTTAAGGCTATTTAACACTAGAGGGGGGGGGTGAATAGTGTTTTAAGAATTTCTTTAAAACTTCTTTAATTTAAATTGATTTAACTAACTTAATGCAAATACACAATCACAGATCAAATCACAGAATCACAAACAGATGCAAATATAAATAAAAAGCAAGTAAAGGAAAGAACACACCAGGAATTTTATACTGGTTCGGTGTTACCCTACATCCAGTCCCGCACAACTCGTACGGCTTTCTATTCAATAATAATCTAGATTACAATCCCTCGATTCCAAGGCGACGAGGTACACCCTCCAGATTCTCAGGTCTCTGGGTAGAACCACTTGATTCACAGGACACAAGTTCACCCGATCGATTTCCAAGGACACGATCACACCTTTATAACCCTAAACAAGTTTCTTTGAGTACAAATGTATCTATAACTCTGATAAGCACTGAGATTCTTTGAAGAGAGTGGCAGAGAATCAAACTAGAGATATTCTGGTTTGATTCACTTAAGATTTAGGCAGAATATGGATAGGATGATTAGAAAATAAGATAAGAGAATAAAGAGGAGAGAAAATAAAGAAAGTAGTTACTGGAAAACGTTCATAACAGTCTCTATTTATAGAGAATGAATGGATGTGTCCATTCGAAGAGATTTAAACGAATAGACACTTCTTTTGAAAACAACCTTTGCTATAACGGGAAGTATGTCGACATGACAAGTAAAGAGGATGTCGACATGGTCTAGTAAAAAGTGATGATTTGCTTTACTTTGAAAATGATGATTTAAAACATATGCAACTTTATTCAAATGGACTTTATGTATTTGTAAAAGGTATTTAGAAGTAGAAATACTTATGAATGTATATATGTATATATACTAAAATATATTTAAAAATCAAAGTAAATAAACTAAAGTAAATATAATATTAAAATAGATTTTGAGGCTAAAATATCAAGGACAATTTTGAAATCAAAATATAACAAAATGATAAATATGATTTTGAGGCTAAAACATTTTTGGAAATACGAACGAAGGTTTTTCTTTTGAAAAGGAATATTTGAAAATCATTTTATGAAACAAGAGATAATTTTGAAAATCATTTTGAATCAAAATTAGTGGATAACAAAATAGGGCTACTATCCGTTCCACTAGATATTTCGTGAGTTCCATCTCACTAGGGTTCCATCCCTTTAACAAGAACGAAGTGGATTCCATTCCACGAGTAAATTGGATAAAAAAGAATGATAGTGCTTTCAAGGAGTTTTAACAAATATCTAACCTAACTATATTATTTGTCTTGAACTCTTGAATATCTTGAATCTCATGAGTCTTCAATCTTGAACTCTTGATCTTTGTCTTCTTTACTGTACAGTCTTCTTTTGTTGATACCTGCATATAGATTTCCTGCACATATATATTTTATAACACTTCTATAGTTGTTGTCATCAAAACCTACTATCCTATGGACTAACACCACTCTCCTCCGAATTACTGACCGACCCACTTACTTCCTATCTCCCACTCTAATTGTCGAGTGCCTCACTTGACCTATGCTCACTACTTTTACAAACGCCTACCGACTCATAACACCTTGAGGGATAACGATTCTCTCTCTCTCTCAGAACGGTGACCTCCTCACTGAAGTAAAGCGACCAACTGCCTACTCCTACACTTCTCCGACCTCACTTCCTAAAGTCGTCCATGGTTGTTTCCCCCAAGTCAAAGTCTACTCATACCAAAAGCACTTCATCATCAACGCGCGAACACCTACTCACTGCGTTTCTCTCCTCTCGTGCTTACCACGCTAAACTGAATTGTTATGTGGCTCGACCCTCTAGTTCGAGTTCTAGAGGATAGGTTTTGGGAATTTACAGAATTGTATGGAGCCTCACCTGTACGATAATTTAAGGGCGAGACGAGTGCTTCTTGAAACTTAGAGTCGAGGATGGCTAGGGAATGTGTTGAAGAGAATGATTGAGAGGAGGGGTATAGCAGTTCAGAAGAGAGATGGAGTTTGGGTTTTTTGAGTAAAATCGATGGAGGGAGAATAATGAGGTAAAGATGGGGATAGAAAGTAAGGCTTGAGCTTTTATATGTACAGGGGGATGCGAATCGGTGTTCTCCTGAAGACCCGGTCACCGTGTTTCACGGGTTCGGCAAGGCAACATGCCGAACCATTCTAGATAAGCCGAACAAGTGGATTGGCCTTCGTATGCCGCTTCCTCTCTTGTAAAAAAAGAAAAATAAAAAAAGAAAGAGAAGAGAGAAAGAAAATATAACTAAGTAAAAATATATAAGCGTACGTACGTGATGCTAGGAAAGTACGCCATGATTAAGCCTTCATAAGATTATGTACATTCAGCTTTTGAAAAGTTAAGAACATAATCTAAACGATGGACGATTAACTTTCTAGATGAGCTAGCATTTGAAGGCAAGGACTGAATGATAATTCAAAGCACGTCGTGTTGATTCACACGACACGCTTTGGGGGGAAAATGTTACCCGGTACTTTGGCCCGGCTACATGGCGGTCGCAGAGCCTACGGTTAAACTTAGACGAGACTCAAGCTAAGAAAGAGGTGGAAGTATAAGTGACCCGTGTAGCTAAAGTTTGGTTCGGCCAGTACATGGCTCGGTATGTTTAGCACTGGTTCGGCCAAGGCAGCTGAGCGCCACAGTGAAGTCAGGGCAGTTCGGCCAAGATGGGAAAGAGCAAGTGGTTCGGTCGAAATGATTTTAGACATAGTGGATCGGTATGGATGTGGTTCGGCCTTGGTCGTTCGGCTGATTTTGGTTCGGCCTTAAAAGCGCAAAGTCATGCGTCGCTCGATCAGGGAGGGCCATGTTTCATTCGGTCTGGATGGGTCGGTATGTGTCGTTCGGTCTAGATGTTTCAGCAGTTGCCGCTCGATCAAGAAGGGGAACTACACATGGATCGACTAAGGTGCTTTGTTCAGTCCTGTTTTCAGAGTTCGTGGTTCGGTCATAGTAGTACAGCATACCTCGTTCGGTGCATACCAGCGGAGTTGGTGGTTATCAATTCCACTCCAAAATGAGGCAATTAGCGTGTCATCGCTTCGAGTCGCACTGTTACTCACTTCGAGCCCCTAGAGAGATTGCTTCGAGCTATTCATTAAGACGTCCCGGTTTGGCATTTGCCGCTCGGCCAATGTCGTGCGACAAACTTGGCTCGGTCTGTTCGGTCCGGTGTACAGGAGTTGTCAGTTGTGTGTCGGAGTATTTTGTTCATGGGCCTACACAGGAAAACCAGCCTATCTTCATCTATAAATAGAGGGGCAAGGGAAACAGTTGAGGGGACCTTTTTTCGAGAACTCCGAGGATACTCTGCCATTTTTGATACTCTCATTCTTTCAGTTCGAACTTGTATTCGAGTTATTTGTATTGCATCTGTATTCAAATCTTTGAGAAAAGCAATAAAGATTACATTAACAGTGGACGTAGGCAGTTACGCTGAACCACTATAATTCTGGTGTTCTTGTTTCCGCAGTTAACTTTGCATATGTTCCTCTGTTTTAATTTATTATCTTCATTAATCTCTCTACACAAATCTTTTCTTGGGTGTTAGTGACCAATTTTGGTGCTAACAGTTATAAATTGATTAAATTAATTAATATGTAAGAAATATTAATTATTATTTAATTTATCTGATTTTTGGAAGTTGTTTGTAATTATTGTTATGAATTTATAAAAGTTATTTGCACACAGTGATATACGATATCGATGTAATTTAAATAAAAGAAAATTGCATTAAATGATTTATGGAAACTTTATGTCATTTGATGGCATGATTTGTGGAAACTTTATGTCATATGATGACATGTAAATTCAGCCATATCATGTGGAAAGACAGGAGTGGAGGGAGAGAGACAAGCAAGGGAATTAACTAGGGAAGTTTTAATTAAGAATGGAAAAAGTTTCATTCTTTCAAATAAAACATATTCTCTAATTCAGTCTATATGCACAACTCATTCTTCCTTATTCATTTTTTTCTTTTTGTCCTCCTAACTTTTCACGGCAAAAAACAAATAAAATTCCCAAAAATTCTTTTAACTTCATACAAAAACTTCAGATAAAACAAAACAAAAGTGGTTCATCCATCTCTTGCAAGGAAAGGATGAGGATCTTGAAGATCCAATGAGATATCATCATTCAAGGTGTGATTTCTAGGCAACAACCTAAAGTGAATTTATTTTTAAGTTGTGTTCGAGACTTTGGTAATAAGGTATGTTTTTCTTTTGTAGATAATGATATTTGATGTAATATTTGATGAAAGATAAATTTGATTATCATAATTTGTATGTACATATCATTGCCTCATTTAATTTGAAAATTATTTATGTAGTTTGAATTGTTTGAATAATGAATTGATTGGGGTTTTAATTTAACAAACCAAAACTAAAATTTGTATATGTTTAAATACAATATTTTTAAAACTATGTTCGAAACGCTCAATTTAAAGTCTAATTTTTAGATTTGAAATTTTGTATGTTCAATTTGTCAATTAGGTTCTTATTTTGTTAAAATAAAATTAAAATTTGTATATGTTTAAATACAATGTTTTGTTATAGATCTATATTGTAAAAATTCAATTCAAGGTTCAATCATTTAGATCTAAAACTTTGTATGTTCATGTAACGACCCGATATTTTCAGCCATTCGCATCCACACATGTTGGACATGAATTGCTCAAAATACCGCGTTGTAAATAAAATTTGGCAAATCTCAGAATATACAGTAGATAAATATAATCACAGATCACAGACACAGAGTAAAATAATGCAGCGGAAGTAAAAGAAATAGTAGTTCATGAAGCTACTATATAAATATAACAGGGTTACATAAGATATAACAGAAGAAATAGAGTATAACAGAAGTCTAAATAAAATAACCAAGTACAAGTTGAGTAGAACAACGGAACTGAAATAGATAGGACAAGACAAGCAGATAATCTCCAGCGATTCAAATCTCCAAGAGTGTGGAAATCCAAATCTGTGAATAACTCAGGCTGACCCGAGCGTAAAGCAAAACACAAAACACTCGAGTCAGGACAATATATACTTATATAATGTAAACCAACTCAAGTGAACTGTAATAAAGGTACAAGTAACTTAAAGAATGCTTGGGATCGCCCATTCTTTAAGGATCCGTTAAACTATTTACTATGTAGTAATATACGCTATATACAGTAGTGTCTAATCAGTAAAGTATAATCATATAGAAAATAGCGTTAAGGGGATGGAGAACCTTAACGCGGTCGGATCTTAAAATCATAATCGTAGTGGGTTCGATATGGTAGGTGACACGGCACACAAGGCAATGCCAGGGTAGATATACCAATTACGCACACGGACTGATGGATACGCATAGCAGCCACTACCGTTCCACCTCGAACAACACTCCCAAATCAAGGGTGGCCACCAAAAATCAAAAAGTAATAGAATGGAATCAAAGAAGTGCGTCCGATAAGAGGTGCTACCTCACTGGTCCGAGATCGCTCCTGTTTTAGCCACCTTATGCCAACTCACTGGAGTCGGGTCTACGTATATACCTTAGGATCGTCGCCACCATCCTACTTCATTCTAGAAACTCCACCGCGTACGCAGTTGTCAAAGTGGTTTTCGGTATCGACAGAGAGTATGTCCATATCCGATCCCGGTCTCTTTAACAACCAATCGTTATTATAACCCGTGGTTATATTTTAAAACAGTTTATACTTCAAAATAGAATATCATTTCAAATCCAAATCTTTATCAAAATAAAGATTAAATCAATTTCAAACCATTTCAATATATTTAAAATATCATATCATTTCAAATTATTTCAATATATCAAAATATCATATCTTTCCAAAACTTCATTTCAAATCATTTTAATATATCAAAATATCATATCTTTTCAAAACTTCATTTCAAATCATTTAATATATCAAAATAGCATATCATTTCAAAACTTCATTTCAAACCATTTTAATATATCAAAATATCATATCCTTTCAAACCTTCATTATCAAATCATCATTAGAGTTCAAATCCAAATATTCAACTTTAGATACCCTTTTAAATTCAGAGATATCATTCATTTATTATCATTTCTAGTCATCTTTTAAATAGTTTATATTTCAACAAATTAATTCATTTAAATTCATTTAAAAGCGTAAGTATTATATTTCAAATCAAGTATTCAATTTCCAAAGTTTCAATTCAATTCAATCATTTATTTCAATTAAATTTCCATAGACCATTTCAAATCTTATAAATTTCAAATATAGATTTAATCCACAAAATAACTATTCAAATTATAAAATAAATTCCAAAGCTTTATTATCCTATATTTCATAAGCTAATATCTTTTAAATAGATTCAGATTACAAGTAAACCAAATATTTTTCATACTAATATAAACTTCAATTATTTATTCCAAGATTTAATATCACTTCAAATTCATTTCAAAATATCAAAATATCATTTCAAAACATCATCTATTTAAATTAAATTTAAATACCATTTAATCACATTTCAAAATAGTTGTATTTCCCAAATCAACTATTCCATTTAATCATTTAAAGTCAATTCATTATATTTAATAATTAAATATTTAATTTCCAAATTTAATCTTTTTCAAAGATCATTTATTCATTTGAATTTATTAAACAAAGAAAATTCAACTTTCGCAGCACTTAGAGAATGCTACGAAATGTTATGTTTAAAAACAGTTCATTAACAAAAGACGACATTTTAAATGCTGTAATATCTTAATTTAGTTTCAATTAAAATTTTATTTAAATTTAACAACTATAGCACTAACAAAGTGCTATAATAACCCTTAGTTCAAATTTGCTATTTGGTTCATTTAAAACAACCACAGCATTTTCCAATGCTGTAATATCTTTACATTACATTTCAAAAATGCTATCAAATCAAATTCAGAGTTTTATTTACAATTTCACACATAATTAACTTTTAATATAAATCATTTTAACTTATAAAATCATATATTTTCACATTTAAAATAATCATTTAAATACATTTATTTCTATGATTTTATAAAGTCAAATTTCCATACAAAAATCAAATTAAATAACAATTAAATTTTCATTTCTTTAATTAAATTCTTAACTTAACAACTAAGTTTAAATTTCAAAATATAACTTATTTCCATTTATTTTACTTAATTAAAAATTCACTTTTAAACAAATTTCACAAAATTCAATTTTAGTTATATTTCCAAATTCAGCTTAAATATTCATTTATTTCATATTTTAATTTATACAAAATGATTAACACTTTTCACAATTATTATTACTTAATAAAATCAATAAATTCATCTTTTAAATAAATTTTTTCATATTTTCTTACTTTACATAAATTCCATTTATAAACAAAATCATAAATTCCAAAATTAACTGGTATTTCAAATTCTACTTCACCATTTACTTAATTCACTTATTTAATTTGTAGAAAATCACTAATATTTTATAGAAATCATTTTAAATAAAATTTAAATCAAAATATCATAATATTTACATTTTTAAAATATTTTATACATTTCAGAAAAATATATAAACCACAGGTCTGTATAAAATTTTCTAGCCTAGGTCAAGTGATACGGATATGTATCATTTCAATCCGCAGTTTACAAAGAAAAACCGGGTTCTATCATTTCAAACCCGCAATCCCAAGTTAAATAAAATAAATAAAAAGTCGCTCAGGCTTATCATTTCAGCCCATAACGATCTTTCCCTATTCTAAAGTCCGTTCGGGTATGTATCATTTCAACCCATAGTGATTACTAATCTACAGGGAACTTGCAGTGTGACAAATTGATATAAATAAACAGAATAACATAATAAACAGTAACATATGGTATAACAGATAAATAAGCATGGGTGAACATCATATGATTATAATATAGCAGTTATAACAGGATGATATGCATTTACAGATTCAAGTGATGTCAATTTATCACTATATAAGTACATATTAGTCTGGTGAGATTTACTCACTTGTTTGTGCTGGAGATATCAAAACCAATGACACAATGGAAACAAAAGCACGATGACAAGACTACGGACTTGAGTGGAGAGCGAATCCAATCTACAACTCTTGTGTACAACCCAAAACAAACAATCAAAACAGCAAAATTCAATACGACTTTAAAATGCAATAACATTGAAATAAAAGGAGATACGACTACGCAGTCTTTTGCTTTTCCTTCTCTATTGTTTAGTATGGCTTTGGGGTCTGATGTGGTTCAGATGTGGTCAAGTTTTGGGTTAGGTTTGGGCTAACATAGCTCGGGTTCAAGGCAAGACAAGGTGGAGTTTGTACATGAGGAGGTGATGTGGTTTTGAAGGCAACTAGGTGGTTTTTGGTCAAAACAAGGGCTCGGCCATGGGATTGGGCTCGGCCTATGATGTGTCATGACTGGACAGAGGTGGGGAGGGGTGTGTCGAGGTCAGGTCAGGGGAGTGGTGGCGGCTATGGTGGTGGTTTGGGTGGTGGTTGAAGTGGATGAGCATGTAGAGGTGAAATAAGCATGGATCTAGGCATCTAGGTTGTAGTTTGAGGGGTTTGGCCATCAAGGGGGTTCGGCCATGGTCAGATCTGGTAGGGTAAATGGTGGTGGTGGCCGTGGAACAAGGGGGAGAGACCGATCTAAACAAGGGAGAAAGCAAGGCAAAATTGCATAGAAAAAGTAAGAAAAAAAAGTAGAAAGAAAAGAGGGATTTACCTAATTTTTTTCAAGATGGAGGCCATGAATTTTTTTAGGGTTTTGGAGCTTGAAAATTCGTGAATAATATGGGGAAGTCGGCTGAAACAAAAAGAATGAGGAATAGTAATGTCTAATTGATGATAAGTTAGGTTAAAACGTAAAGAAGGTGGACTATAAAAGCCCATAGGATGATAGAAGGTTTAGGGCCTTTCATATTACTTTATTTTATTTTTATAACTTTATATTTCTGGAAAAAATAATAATCCCAGATAAAATTTCGAAATTTTATCAAAATTTAATAGTTTATATAAATATTTATCAATCATATAAAGTTAAATTAAGAAAATAGCTAAAAATAGTAAACTAGTCTAGAAAATTTGAAATTGAATAGAATAAATTTTAGAAAAATTCATATGAGCTTGTAATATATTTCTAAACATAAATAATAACATAAAATAAAAATATATTCACAAAATAAATATTTAAAATTTAATTTACATATAATTTTTAATGAAGAAAATAGCAGAAAATAGGGAAACAGCCTTTAAAATAGGAAATCATCATAGTAAATTTGAGAAAAATTCTATTATTATTTTTGAAAATATTTAGAGATGAAAATATACATAAATTAACATATTGACACATATTAAAATAAAATATAACAAAGAAAAAGTAATTTATACAATTTAAAATAGACAAAATTGTTAAATAAACAGTTTATACTCAAAATTGAAATGTACATAACTTTTACATTTTAACTCCGTTTTCAACGAAACGAAAAGCAGTATTCATGTTATTAAATATATTTTCATAATAAAAGATAAAATTTATAATTTCAAATATTTAAAATTTAAATTTAAAAGTCAAAGTTTGATTATTTTAACCAAAATTCACCTTTTGGAAAATTATTCTATTCAGTCATATTTGGAATTCTAATCCACATCAAAATCAAAGTTTATACTTAAAATAACAAAATTTATTCTTTTTCATAAATAAAGCCTTTGAATCTGGAAAATCAATAAATAAAATATTTGTAAAATACAGGGTTTTTACACTCTGCCCCACTCAAAACTTTTCGTTCCCGAAAAGGAACGAGGTACGGGAAAGCACAGAAAAAGATAGAATGAAATAGAATTAAGACAAGATGATAAGAAGATTGGAATTACACCTGATAACTATTGTTATAGGTAAGTTTGACAAGATGGAGGTGATCAAATCAAGAATATAAGCACGAAAAAGATCCTCTAGAGTCTGAATCACCCATTTCACTTGACCGACGGTCTATGAATGGAAAAACAGTGTTCAGATCCAGATGAGTAACAAAGATTATCAAAGATTACAGAAAGATTTCTAAACGGACTGGTATAAGCAATAGCCTTCCCATTCTGTAACAAGATAAGAGAAATATGGACAACCAAAAGATAGTTTGAAAAACAAAATAAGATAATAAATTTGAAACCATAATGCTTTGAAATCATAATAATTTAGGGATGTTTATCATTTGGAAATCATACTACTAAAATCATAACACTTTGGAAATGTTATTCTTTAAAAAAAAACATAATACTTAGAAAATCATAACACCTTTTTAAAATAATCTTCATTTAAACCATTTTAATTCAAGGTCAAATAATATTCATTTTAAAGTTGTAACATTTCTAAGTTCATTCAATTATAAAAATTTCCAAAACATTGTATTTTCAAAATAGTAGCACTTATAAAATGCTACAGTAGATATATTAGTATTTCAAATCAGTTTAATTCCAGAAATATTTATTTGGATATCATTTAACTTATGACTTATTAAAACAAACTTTTATGAATGGAATATCCAAATTAAACTATACTTCGTTTATTAAGTCAAAAGCTCCCTATTTTAGTTAGCTCTTAATTTAACACATAACCTAACACTTTATTTAAAATACCCATTTCATAAATAGATATTCCTTTAATGAGTTACACTTAAAATTCCCATTTGAAAACCAAATTCTCAATTATCAAGTTTTAGTGATGTTAAAATACATTTTAACTATTTAAATTATAATTATTCATTTTTCAAGACATATTAATTTCATAAATAAAATATTTATCATAGCAAATATAACAATCAAATTTATTTACACATTCATTCATTTAGACATCAATTAAACTATGAATTCAAGTTAAATAAACTTTATTACCAAAAGTCCAATTCAAATGTATTTTATTTTATCTATTCAAAGATACATTATTTATTATACAACATATTCATTTCAGGAAATAACCTTTATTAAAATTCCTAGGTTAGACTTAAGGTTCCATATTAAATCAAATTTGATTATTAAGTTATTTAAATAAAATCTCTTTAAATTCCTTTTTTTCTCTATTTACCTCTATTAATCTTTTATAACTAAAATTTAAGTGTATAACATTTATTATAACCACTCAAATTTTATTTATAAAATCCTTTCTATATTGTATATTATCCAATTTCATATTCAACTTCTGTGTAATTTAGGTAAGTTATATTGGAATGAAATTGTGTGTTATACAAATAAAACTTTCCGATCAATTATCTCAAGTTTGAATCATTTATCCAAATTATTTTTTTGATTTTTCTTTTTATAATTGAAATTATTCTTTAAGAAAAACAAAATGTAAGAATTAATTTCCGATTTCCTTCAAACCAGTTAGAGATAAATAAATATATGTACACAATATGTCAAATCAAATTTAAATCATATATCTATATATATTATAAATCAAGTCATATTTTTAGAAATTCATATTAATTAAATTCCCCAAAACAAAGCTGTAGCAAGACTACAGAACAGTCTCTTCACTTCGAAACTCTAAAATGAACGTCGATGATGCTGCAGTCATCACCGAAATTATTTTCCAGCGACAAAGAGAAGAGCACTAAATTTTTAAACTTAAAAATCCTTTAGAAACAAATTTCTACTTGGAAATACTTTAAATAATATATCCTTTTAAAACTTTTAACACAAGGTTTGAATCCATCGGAAATTAAATTCTTAAATTTCTTGTTTTAAATTCATTTCAGTTCCCAAATAAATTTATAAACAACTATTTATAAATTCATTTGTAGAACAATTAATGATAAATCAAGTATTATCACTTCAAATTATCAATTTAAATCAATTTATTAAGTTCCATAAATTATATATCAAAATTTATTTCATTAACCAATTTTTTTATAATATTGTGTCAGTTTGTTCTGTCAAAGTGTTTTCGAATTCCTATCGATAGCGTTGATCAGACGAATCGATCGGAAACCCAAATCAACATCAACAACTCAAACAACACAATATAAAACAAAATATTAATTGCAGATTTACAAATACAATTCAAAATGTTTTGAAGGTAGGTTGGAAACAAAAGACAAGATGATTAAATAACAAAGTAGGGAGATGGGTAAGCTTAGATAACCGCGGACAACCTTAACCGGGTTAATCGTGAGTTAAAGAATAAGATCGATGTGGATTTTCCTAGGACAAATCTACGTTCGATCTCAAGAGATAGTGTTTGGAAAAATAAAAGATATTAGCATCTAAACCAAGGATAAATATAAATCTCTGGTGAATCGATGCTGATTGTAAAGGATTTTCACTCTTTTACAAGAAAATTAGAATATTGACGAGACCGCCAATTCACTATAAAGATCATTCGAAGTGGAGTTATGGGATACTCCAGAATCAAAAGAAGATGAATAGTGAGGGGCAAGAATGGATTTTGGAACCGTAGGGAACGTTCCAAAATTCAAAGGAAACCAAGTCAAAAGAAAAATGATTCAAGCTCGAATGAAAGTGATTCTGTAACTAAATTTACCATACATTCTAAGTTTTGCCTCAAAGCCAAAGCTCCGATACCAACTGTAACGACCCGATATTTTCAGCCATTCACATCCACACATGTCGGACGTGAATTGCTCAAAATACCGCGTTGTAAATAAAATTTGCAAATCTCAGAATATACAGTAGATAAATATAATCACAGATCACAGACACAGAGTAAAATAATGCAGCGGAAGTAAAAGAAATAGTAGTTCATGAAGCTACTATATAAATATAACAGAGTTACATAAGATATAACAGAAGAAATAGAGTACAACAGAAGTCTAAATACAATAACCAAGTACAAGCTGAGTAGAACAACGGAACTGAAATAGATAGGACAAGACAAGCAGATAATCTCCAGCGATTCAAATCTCCAAGAGTGTGGAAATCCAAATCTGTGAATAACTCAGGCTGACCCGAGCATAAAGCAAAACACAAAACACTCGAGTCAGGACAATATATACTTATATAATGTAAACCAACTCAAGTGAACTGTAATAAAGGTACAAGTAACTTAAAGAATGCTTGGGATCGCTCATTCTTTAAGGATCCGTTAAACTATTTACTATGTAGTAATATACGCTATATACAGTAGTGTCTCATCAGTAAAGTATAATCATATAGAAAATAGCGTTAAGGGGATGGAGAACCTTAACGCGGTCGGATCTTAAAATCATAATCGTAGTGGGTTCGATATGGTAGGTGACACGACACACAAGGCAATGCCAGGGTAGATATACCAATTACGCACACGGACTGATGGATATGCATAGCAGCCACTACCGTTCCACCTCGAACAACACTCCCAAATCAAGGGTGGCCACCAAAAATCAAAAAGTAATAGAATGGAATCGAAGAAGTGCGTCCGATAAGAGGTGCTACCTCACTAGTCCGAGATCGCTCCTGTTTTAGCCACCTTATGCCAACTCACGGGAGTCGGGTCTACGTATATACCTTAGGATCGTCGCCACCATCCTACTTCATTCTGGAAACTCCACCGCGTACGCAGTTGTCAAAGTGGTTTTCGGTATCGACAGAGAGTATGTCCATATCTGATCCCGGTCTCTTTAACAACCAATCGTTATTATAACCCGTGGTTATATTTTAAAACAGTTTATACTTCAAAATAGAATATCATTTCAAATCCAAATCTTTATCAAAATAAAGATTAAATCAATTTCAAACCATTTCAATGTATTTAAAATATCATATCATTTCAAATCATTTCAATATATCAAAATATCATATCTTTCCAAAACTTCATTTCAAATCATTTTAATATATCAAAATATCATATCTTTTCAAAACTTCATTTCAAATCATTTAATATATCAAAATATCATATCATTTCAAAACTTCATTTCAAACCATTTTAATATATCAAAATATCATATCCTTTCAAACCTTCATTATCAAATCATCATTAGAGTTCAAATCCAAATATTCAACTTTAGATACCCTTTTAAATTCAGAGATATCATTCATTTATTATCATTTCTAGTCATCTTTTAAATAGTTTATATTTCAACAAATTAATTCATTTAAATTCATTTAAAAGTGTAAGTATTATATTTCAAATCAAGTATTCAATTTCCAAAGTTTCAATTCAATTCAATCATTTATTTCAATTAAATTTCCATAGACCATTTCAAATCTTATAAATTTCAAATATAGATTTAATCCACAAAATAACTATTCAAATTATAAAATAAATTCCAAAGCTTTATTATCCTATATTTCATAAGTCCAATATCTTTTAAATAGATTCAGATTACAAGTACACCAAATATTTTTCATACTAATATAAACTTCAATTATTTATTCCAAGATTTAATATCACTTCAAATTCATTTCAAAATATCATTTCAAAACATCATCTATTTAAATTAAATTTAAATACCATTTATTCACATTTCAAAATAGTTGTATTTCCCAAATCAACTATTCCATTTAAATCATTTAAAGTCAATTCATTATATTTAATAATTAAATATTTAATTTCCAAATTTAATCTTTTTCAAAGATCATTTATTCATTTGAATTTATTAAACAAAGAAAATTCAACTTTCGCAGCACTTAGAGAATGCTACGAAATGTTATGTTTAAAAACAGTTCATTAACAAAAGACGACATTTTAAATGCTGTAATATCTTAATTTAGTTTCAATTAAAATTTTATTTAAATTTAACAGCTATAGCACTAACAAAGTGCTATAATAACCCTTAGTTCAAATTTGCTATTTGGTTCATTTAAAACAACCACAGCATTTTCCAATGCTGTAATATCTTTACATTACATTTCAAAAATGCTGTCAAATCAAATTCAGAGTTTTATTTACAATTTCACACATAATTAACTTTTAATATAAATCATTTTAACTTATAAAATCATATATTTTCACATTTAAAATAATCATTTAAATACCTTTATTTCTATGATTTTATAAAGTCAAATTTCCATACAAAAATCAAATTAAATAACAATTAAATTTTCATTTCTTTAATTAAATTCTTAACTTAACAACTAAGTTTAAATTTCAAAATATAACTTATTTCCATTTATTTTACTTAATTAAAAATTCACTTTTAAACAAATTTCACAAAATTCAATTTTAGTTATATTTCCAAATTCAGCTTAAATATTCATTTATTTCATATTTTAATTTATACAAAATGATTAACACTTTTCACAATTATTATTACTTAATAAAATCAATAAATTCATCTTTTAAATCAAATTTGTCATATTTTCTTACTTTACATAAATTCCATTTATAAACAAAATCATAAATTCCAAAATTAACTGGTATTTCAAATTCTACTTCACCATTTACTTAATTCACTTATTTAATTTGTAGAAAATCACTAATATTTTATAGAAATCATTTTAAATAAAATTTAAATCAAAATATCATAATATTTACATTTTTAAAATATTTTATATATTTCAGAAAAATATATAAACCACAGGTCTGTATAAAATTTTCTAGCCTAGGTCAAGTGATACGGATATGTATCATTTCAATCCGCAGTTTACAAAGAAAAACCGGGTTCTATCATTTCAAACCCGCAATCCATAGTTAAATAAAATAAATAAAAAGTCGCTCAGGCTTATCATTTCAGCCCATAACGATCTTTCCCTATTCTAAAGTCCGTTCGGGTATGTATCATTTCACCCCATAGTGATTACTAATCTACAGGGAACTTGCAGTGTGACAAACTGATATAAATAAACAGAATAACATAATAAACAGTAAAATATGGTATAACAGATAAATAAGCATGAGTGAACATCATATGATTATAATATAGCAGTTATAACAGGATGATATGCATTTACAGATTCAAGTGATGTCAGTTTATCACTATATAAGTACATATTAGTCTGGTGAGATTTACTCACTTGTTTGTGCTGGAGATATCAAAACCAATGACACAATGGAAACAAAAGCATGATGATAAGACTACGGACTTGAGTGGAGAGCGAATCCAATCTACAACTCTTGTGTACAACCCAAATCAAACAATCAAAACAGCAAAATTCAATACGACTTTAAAATGCAATAACATTGAAATAAAAGGAGATACGATTACGCAGTCTTTTGCTTTTCTTTCTCTATTGTTTGGTATGGCTTTGGGGTCTGATGTGGTTCAGATGTGGTCAAGTTTTGGGTCAGGTTTGGGCTAACATAGCTCGGGTTCAAGGCAAGACAAGGTGGAGTTTGTACATGAGGAGGTGATGTGGTTTTGAAGGCAACTAGGTGGTTTTTGGTCAAAACAAGGGCTCGGCCATAGGGATTGGGCTCGGCCTATGGTGTGTCATGACTAGACAGAGGTGGGGAGGGGTGTGTCGAGGTCAGGTCAGGGGAGTGGTGGCGGCTATGGTGGTGGTTTTGGTGGTGGTTGAAGTGGATGAGCATGTAGAGGTGAAATAAGCATGGATCTAGGCATCTAGGTTGTAGTTTGAGGGGTTTGGCCATCAAGGGGGTTCGGCCATGGTCATATCTGGTGGGGTAGATGGTGGTGGTGGTCTGGAAGAGATGGAAGGAGGTGGTGGCCGTGGAACAAGGGGGAGAGACCGATCTAAACAAGGGAGAAAGCAAGGCAAAATTGCATAGAAAAAGTAAGAAAAAAAAGTAGAAAGAAAAGAGGGATTTACCTAATTTTTTTCAAGATGGAGGCCATGACTTTTTTTAGGGTTTTGGAGCTTGAAAATTCGTGAATAATATGGGGAAGTCGGCTGAAACAAAAAGAATGAGGAATAGTAATGTCTAATTGATGATAAGTTAGGTTAAAACGTAAAGAAGGTGGACTATAAAAGCCCATAGGAAGATAGAAGGTTTAGGGCCTTTCATATTACTTTATTTTATTTTTATAACTTTATATTTCTGGAAAAAATAATGATCCAAGATAAAATTTCGAAATTTTATCAAAATATAATAGTTTATATAAATATTTATCAATCATATAAAGTTAAATTAAGAAAATAGCTAAAAATAGTAAACTAGTCTAGAAAATTTGAAATTGAATAGAATAAATTTTAGAAAAATTCATATGAGCTTGTAATATATTTCTAAACATAAATAATAACATAAAATAAAAATATATTCACAAAATAAATATTTAAAATTTAATTTACATATAATTTTTAATGAAGAAAATAGCAGAAAATAGGGAAACAGCCTTTAAAATAGGAAATCATCATAGTAAATTTTGGAAAAATTCTATTATAATTTTTGAAAATATTTAGAGATGAAAATATACATAAATTAACATATTGACACATACTAAAATAAAATATAACAAAGAAAAATTAATTTATACAATTTAAAATAGACAAAATTGTTAAATAAACAGTTTATACTCAAAATTGAAATGTACATAACTTTTACATTTTAACTCCGTTTTCAACAAAACGAAAAGCAGTATTCATGTTATTAAATCTATTTTCATAATAAAAGATAAAATTTATAATTTCAAATATTTAAAATTTAAATTTAAAAGTCAAAGTTTGATTATTTTAACCAAAATTCACCTTTTGGAAAATTATTCTATTTAGTCATATTTGGAATTCTAATCCACATCAAAATCAAAGTTTATACTTAAAATAACAAAATTTATTCTTTTTTATAAATAAAGCCTTTGAATCTGGAAAATCAATAAAAAAAATATTTGTAAAATACAGGGTTGTTACAGTTCATATTATTTTGATTAGATTTTACTTTAACAAATTAAGCTAAAATTTGTATATGAATAGTACAATGTTTTAATGAAGATTCATGTTTCAAGTCATACAAAACAAAGTGTAATCTTAGATTTGAGTTTATATGTATGTATTTTGTGTTTGTATTTTATTAGAAATTAAAAAAAGGGAAGATGTTTTGACAATAAATATAAATTTTAGTTTGATTACTATAATCTCTAATTTGTATTAACTACAGAGATTTGATTGAGTGTATATACACATAATATATGTTTTGACAATAAATATATTTTTAAATTGATTGCTGTAAATCTCTAATTTGTATTAATTGGAAAGACTTGATTTAATCTTATATAAACACAATTATTTTATATGTATGTTTGTACATATAAAATTTATTACATGTATTTCATATTGTCAAACTATGAATTAGATTTCTTTCAATTGTTTTTAAAATGAGGCATATATATATATAAAATTATTGTTGACTGTTTATATTATCTGACACCTATTAATTGTCATTTATATGCTGCACTAATTGAGTTTACCAAATGGAAAGTTGAATCAATCATCCTTGTTACCCTTTATTTATTTCCATTTTTCCTTATGCGATCAGTTATCCATTTATTTCTATTTATAAGTCTACACCTTGTCATTAATTGATAGTCCCTATCATATGTTGCACTTACACAATTTATACCATAACATATTTGGTTATACTTACATTTATGCCATGTATATGTTGCTAATTAACGACATTCATATAATCAATAATCTATTACTTATATAGGAAAGAAGAATCCAAACTGCTGCGATTAACGATATGTTGGCACGTGTTCCCATCCTGACGCATGCTATACTTTAATGATTATTAAAAAAATCTCACCACTAAGCCAGCCGGTTTTAATCCAACTCCTCTCTTTCCCCAACACTAGGGTTTTTTCAGATTCAATTCAAAATATTTCTTCTCAACTGATATCAATTAAACACGTTTATTGTTTACTTAATCGTAAATGATTCGATAGTCCCCAATTTTTTCCGATCACTATCACCATCATTCTACTCTCAATCGGGATTCAACATAAAAATCTATTTCCTTTCTGATACTCTCCAATTTAGCATGTTCTTTATGCTTGAAATGGATGGGATTCTTGTGTGTTCTTCTTCTTGGACCGGATGATTTAATTCAGTATACGTTGTCCGAGTAAGTCGTTTCTCCTTTTATTATTCGAGAATTATGAACTTTTCTACTATTATGTCTGATGATGGCGTATGTGGATGAACTTTTATCTACAAAGTTGTTTTTTACAAGTAAGCATTTTTCACTCTATGATTTTGTTTGTTTGTTAGATAATGTTGCTTTAACTGTATTTGTCAGATTTTACGATTGGTTTATAGGTTCAAATAGTTGTCTTCCAACTTGATGAGTCAATAGATGATATGAGTAAAACCAAATACCGCTAACAAGTTTACCGAGTTGGGACTTTAAATATGTCGTAGGTGTTATTATTATTGTCATCATCTTTTTTTAACAAAGAAAGTCACTTATTTCACATATGAATTGTTAACTTTCTTCAGAACTATTTTCCATGCTACTAAAATGAATATATGTCAACAAATTTGGTTGGCTCTTATCCTTAATTATGTCTTTAGAGGCAACTAGTAAGGCTTTATCAATTGAGTTAAGGGTTATAAACTGATTTCATAGAGTGGCCATATTTTTATTTTTTTACATTGTAGTTTGATCTCCATAAGCAATAATGCATCAAATTTGATGTTGATTACCAAATGAATTTAAATAGATATTGTTCAAAAATAGACAAAGATATGAAAATGTATTTAATTGTTGAATTTGTTGGTATTTTAAATGGTAAAAGGTACAAAGATACTAAAACAAAATGATAAAACAAGTGACTAAGTACGGCGCAATGAAGAAGAATGTACTTGTGTTATTTCTTGGTATTGAGTTTGTACAGGTTAGAAAAGACACAAGTTATTTGAAAACTAAACCAGTATACCCACATTGTATAAACAGGCTGGATGTAAATATACAAACATACCAACATAAGAAAATGTCTTTGGTAGTGATAAAAAAAGATGATTAAATGGATTTGTGTGATTCCTTTGTTGCCAACTAATTTTATTGTTTTGCAAATTTTAGCATATTCAACAAAATAATAACAACCTTTTAACATATCAGGGGCCTTCAACCGAACATTAGAAAAGATTTCCCTAGCCTACATAGTTAGGTCGGCCATGTCAAATAGGCAATGCGTATAATTTTGTGTGACCATGTAGAAACATCATTATTTGATGCACTAGGTTGCATTTTTCTACTCCATAGAATAAAAAATAGGTATAGTGCTAAGTTCCTAACTAATTAAAATAATTGATCCAATTTATAATCCAAGCAATACATTTGTTATAACAAATGATTTTAACATAACAAGTTATAACCATTTGCATATTGTTATGACCATCATTCAGTTTTCTTGATTTATGCAATTTAATTCAACATGCAGTCCAGATATATTTAGTTTTGTACCATGCAGTGTTGGGCTATTTGTTTTTGTTGTATGAAGCTTTAGTTTACATTACTAAGCTACATAGTTTAAGTTATATGCATACTTAGTTTGTTTTGGCTGTATATTATAATATACCATGTAACTTTGTTGTTGTTTCCCTAATTACTTACATTAACCTACTTAAAACCTTATATGTTTAAAAGATGAGCTAAATCCATAAGTTTTATACGTAATATGTACTAAAGTTTTATAAGCATGCTAAGTTAAAACATTTCTAATTAATTTACAGTGTGTTGTACTAGCCTTGGCGCAACGGTTAGGTCACCCGCATGGTGATCTGGGCGTCCAGGTTCGAGTCCGGAAATAGCCTTTTCGCAATGCAAAGGAAAGACTGCGTACATTATAGACCACCCCAGAGCCCGCTATTGTGGGGGAACTTCGTGCATTGGGTTCCACCTCTATATTGTACTAAAAGCATGCATAATATAAATTATGCCAAATATCTTTATCACATTGTATGTGCACTTGAAATTAAAATATCCTTTTCTAGTATGAATAATAATATTTTACTGTTCAAAAGAATTCTCAGAATAATGTTAGAACTCGCATGATTTTAAATACTGTTATTTCTATAAATTTAACACTGATGTTGATTAAGATATAAAGTTAATTAATTGAATGGAGATCTATTATTTGCAACCAAGGTTTTATTTACTATAAGAGAAGGGCAATGAAAAATTCTGAGAAGGTTAATAAGGAAATTCATGAGTGCAATAAGGCATAATGTATAAATTACTTTTGTTCGTAAGACTTATAAAATTCACAAGATCATCTGTTAAACATACATAACACGCTCAACCAAATATGTTATGTCTATTATTTTATTATTCTAGACATGTGGAATTAATTTAAAAAGAAAATTTTAATAGATTATTATATAATATAATAGACTAGATACATAAATCATACCACTGTTCCTTTCTCAAAATCATAAGTTCATTCTTCCTTTTTCCAACTTTATCCTACAGTATATGAAACATAAACTCGATTAGGTAAAGTATATAGAGATATTGATTCTCTACATCGACCATTAAACACCGATATTTCTTAATGTTGTGAACATATAAGACATCATGAGTTGTTTCTCATGTTGTTATATTAAAACTAAATATTGTTTTTATGTTATTTGAGTTGGTGTACCTACTGATGGTAAGTCACTCGATATTTTCCTCTACAGTCATCCTTGAACAATATCCGTATTTTTTTTTATAGTTGTCAAGTGATACATTTACTTCCATTATGTTAGTTTGATTGTAAACTAGAATCTGTTTGGTAGATGCTATATTGTAGGATAATTAATATAAGGAGTTTTAATGGAGAACTATAAGAGATCATTTGAAAATGCTGATGCTTCTCTATTTAAGAAAAGGGAAGGATACAAATTGACAATTTATATTGCTTATTGATGACCAAATAAATTTTCAATATATTTGATTCTATGTATCCTCTCTTCAATTTTGAATAACTTTTCTTCACACTCTTATACATTCAAAAGAAAATTATGTGGTTTTAGTTATTTAGGGGGTTGGCTATCAATATAGTTTCAATAATAAATATAGTTCCATATCCCAGCTGGTAGGCTAAGGTGGTTGCACGGAGTCAGACTCAGTGCACAACACTGGACTGAGTCAAACTCAGTCCACACATAACTGTAGTGTGTGCTTCGAGTTGAACTCAGTGCCCTGCTGTGCACTGAGTTGAACTCAGTTGCACACAGAACTCACATGAATATAAATGTCTGTATACTGAATGATGTATATCTCTTTTTATATATAACTATATCTGCAACTTATTGCTTGGGTTTGAAGTTTTTGACTAATATTTTCCAGTTCCAAGACCTCATTTATTATTGAGTCATAATTTATTGCTGGATCTTCTCTTGCTCTTTCACCTGTTAGCTGTCTACAGCAAGCTGATGCGCCTTCTTCACATTCCCAACTTCATGTGGCATTGTTTACCGTTTAACTTCAGTTCATGGAGATGAAGTTGTAAATATATGTGGATATTGCAGGCAAATACAACGTTGAGCTATGAAGTTTATATCAAATATCCGATATGCACACAGGATAAAATAGCACTATGTCATGATTCATTTATTATATACAAAAAAAGAATGTTCTACTTTAAACAAGTGCATTGAGGATTCTTTATGCCTGTATCATACCCTTGAATAAAATTTTAAAGGCTAAACGAATCTCTTTTGACATTGATCTGTTCAAATTTGCATAACTCCTCGAGAAACCCAATGGTATTTATATAATTCGAAAATTTGAGCATTTTTTTAATTCTTTGTACTAAAAACATACTACTTTTTGTTTTTTTACCACTCCTGCTGCTGTTGTTTCAAGAGAATAATTTTCTATTTGTATATTTTTTTACTTGATTTGTACTGCGTTCATAGAGGTTTTATTGATACTAATTATAGTTCACTGTTCTTTCGTTATTACTAAACACCGATATTAGGCTTCTGGATGACTGTCCAGATTCAATAAAATTTCCGCTAGAAGAATTGAGAAATAAGGTCTTAGTTGTTACAAAAGTTTGTTCTGTTTTTAAATGGAGCTGAAGAAGATCCTAACCTTCTCCGATTAATTTCTGCAGGTTTTGAAGATTGTGTACTATAGATTTTGAACTTGAATTTGTTCTATGAAGACCATGAATTTTTTGAAGAATCAGTTTTAGAGACCGTCTTCTTTTTAACATTATTCAGGCAGATGGCTTATTTTAGCTATTTATTTCAACGGTTAATTTGCTTTCTGCTCCTCTTTTCTATTTCACGTTAAGTCAAAAATGGATTAAAGTAAGGACTAAAAAACAAGAAAAAAAATAGAATTGAACTGACTGTACATGCATCTTTTGTGCATTGCATACGGCTCTGTAATGGAATTTCTGTTTCTCTTTTCTATTTTATCGAAGAAAAAAAAGGAATCCATTCGATACGTTCGATGATTCTTTATACATTAAGACGAAAGTTTTATCCATTTATAGGTGGAATTTCTACAGCAACTAGGTCTAGAAGGAAGTTATGAGCATTACCTACTACATGCCAAATAACCAAAAAATAAATGTAGGGAACGTTAATTGTTGGCCAGTGCCACGGCAAGCTACTCATCCTTGCTCTCCCGAATAATGACAAGAGAAATGGTAAGAAAAGAATGAGATACCATAGTTCAGCTAATTAGGGAGCTCTTAGGAGATGGAGGTGGTGCAACCAATAGAGGAGGCACAACACGAGTGGATCGAATAAAGAAGGCCGGATTCCTCAACCTACTACCGTTGACCGGGACACAAGATTAGCTACGGGAAACTAGCTGACAGGAGTGAAAGATTTCTTGCAAACTATTCGGCTTGTTCATGTAACGGACCAGAAGCTTTATCTGTTATTCATCTATTACATGCCTTTATGGCTTGGTCATAATTGAAACCATGATCCCTTTTTTATTTTGACTTTTTTAATTTGGACATGATATATTGTTGTATTTTGAAATTATAAAGTTTGTGGTTCATATAATAGTATTATCCAAATGTGACATGATTGTATTTGAGATATAAAGGCATTTTAAATTTAATGTTGAATCTATATGATGAATCGTATGAAAATTAATGTTTATTTTATGTTATGTCCATTTGTTTTAAGAATTTTAATGTTATCTGCGCATGAAATTGTATAAAATCATAATTTTCTATTAGTAACATATACAAATGTTACCAATATTTGTATTAACAATGCTTATAAACATTACAAAATTAAATGATACACGATGCAATTTATGTGTACCAACAGTTATAAGTGTTACTGACTGATGATAGTAAATGTTCCTAAATAAGCATTTTCCAACGCTTATAAGTGTTACGAAATATTCCAGTGGCAATGCTTATGATTGTTACAAATAAGTATGTTAATAACACTTATAACTGTGACAAATTCGGTTGCTCAGTTGCTTACATGCCATCGGTAACCCTTGAACAATATTACTGAAATTATTTGTAACACTTATAAGTGTTAGGAATTGTCTATTTTGATGTAGTGATATCTAAACAGTAGAAATGAAGTTGTGCAAAAATTATAAATATAATTTTACTTCATACACAACCAATAACATACAAAATATTTACATCATACAATAAACCTCCTTCACTCATTATCTTAGCAACCGACCGTGTGCGTAGCACGGGCCACACACTAGTTTAATTAAAAAGGGAGAAATGAAAAGTTTCCTCTCCATATAAATAAAGTACCCTCTCATTAATTAATTCATTTAAGAGAATGAAATGTATCCTTTTCTAAATTACATAACTTTTGGGAAAGATATGAAAGGTTTCTTTCTCTAAATTCACTTATGAGTAATAGTTGGGTGTATTTAATACATTATACATTTAATTTTAAGTTAATTAAATACTTATTTTAATAAATTTTTAAATAAAATAAGATTTTATTTAAAAACTTTATTAGATTTGATCTAATATATTTCTAGACTTCATAGGCCCAAAAGATTCAAAATGGTAAATTTTTTGAAATTCACCCATTTATTTGGTTGTGGGCTAGCACATTTCCAACATCAAAAACAAAGGAGCAAAGCTAAGGATATACTATGAGTGGAAATCTTAGCTTTTCTATTTTAGTAATTGGTTAGTATAGTTTGGGTTTAAATATGCCTTGGGGAGTTTTGCTTTGTAAAAGCATCATATTATAAATGCCCAAAACTCCTTCAATGCGAAATGTCAATTCTATGTTGGAATCTCAATTATTCATGGCAAAATAATGGAAATTGTGACGACCCGCCCTTTACGACCCCGAAAAATCGACATAAATACGCTCATTGTATAACATGCCGAATGATCAAGTGCCGGAAAGACAGATTGTTGAGGGAAAAGAAAGGAGGTAGAAGAAGAAGGAAAACCAACAAAACAAAATCTCACAGCGGACCGAACAATTTATAATATCAATAGTTCTTTACACAAAGCAAACTATAATATACATATCTCACATCAGAGTGCCCAAATCAATAATTACCAGCCTGGGAAATTATAATAACCTGCCCTCACAGTTGCTGGCAATTTCAAACAAAACACTACAGTGGAAATAAACAAGTACGAGTAATATGTCTTCGCCATCCAGCTCGTCTCCTGAGCTCCATAACATCCTAACCTGAACCTGAAATACTCGGTCTGACCCGAGCATTATAATAAAATAACACCCGAGTCAGTCTGGAAAACTAGCGTGAGAAAACATACTCAATTGCATTATTAAAGTTTTCAAAATCCTTTGAAAATCAAAGGTATCTCGTAAGACCACGTCACAAATAAACACGATGGGTTTTTACCTTACGATAACCAAAACATTTCATATCAAAATCCTCTGATATTATAATAGTGTCTAAGTACAAATACTTATTCAAATAGCTGAAATGCTTGCATCTCACGTTCCAGCATAGTTGGGCATAATCAAAACCGTACGGCGCTTATTGGAGAATGGATTCCAACTGAATGACTAGGCACTGGGGTACCACCTATCACAGTACATGTCTAGAAACACTGTACTGAGATCGAACCTATCGATCCCTACCATACAAGACCGGACTACCCCTAACCTGGATAGTCCGAATAAGATTACCCTGCGGTTGGGATCAGCAACCGCACCATACAGCCGAATAAAAAAGGACTCTAGATAGGGGTAACCTTACCCAACTTGGGTGCGACCCACTTAGCCTTGCTGCATCTCTCCTGATTTTCAGTCATTCCCAGTTGATGTGGCTAAAGGCTATGATTACCTTTTTAGAAATATTCACTTAGAATGCTCATTGTCCTCCAATGACAATGTACTGGTAGCATTCATCCATACAAGTCCGTTCCCGGTCCGAACGGAACCGAAGGCACTATTCCTACTACATCCATTTTGGAATCACCCTCAGGATTAGTAGCGATTAGCCCTTGCACTTCACTGCTCCATCTTCGACTCCATGCTCTTGTCTTCATTACGAAAACGTACTCGTTGGATCGAAGTGGTTTTCGGATCACAAATCTGATCCCGGTCTCTTCGAAACAACGTTCGATATTTTCCGGTAAACACAACCCCAGTTCTTTAGGAAATACACAGACGAGAATAAGATCGGAGATCACCTCCTAACCGTTAATGGATGGATTTCCTTAAAAACGTCCTAGAAGAACGAAACGAGTTCATACGTACAGTATAACACCTCGTAACGGTAACTGTACCATATAATTCCCGTACTTCTTCTAGATATTTCCAAAGTTATATTTAGGTCCAGATTTGATAGTCGGTTATTTAACTATCAAATAAATAATCAAGTCAACAAAATACTTCAATTTCACCGAAAAACACCAAGTCTTATTTAAATTAAATTTTAAATAAATTAAATCTCTTTATCCAAAAGTCATGTACTTATCTTATCGAAATCAGTATATTCACAAAGTATCCTTTCAAAAATATTTTAAAACCCTTTTTAAAATAATGTGGAAAGTACCACTGCGGTATCAAACCATGGATCACAGCTCAATGGTTACGTCTCTATCCCAGAGAAATTCAAGACTTAGCTGCAAGCACTCGCTGCCTCCGATTTACGCCACACGGGTATACCATTACTTCCCAAAAACTTTATTTAATAATTATCTCAAAATAATTCTTGTAAGTTCTAAAATAAATTTTCAAGTTAAATCTAGTCAAATATACTTAAATAAAAGTTATTATACAAAACCATTTTGATATTTAATAATTTATCCTTTTAAAAACAAAAATGTCGATTAGTTCTTATATAATAATAAATCTTTAAAATCATTATAAAGTAACTATTTAATAATTAAATATGCTTAAAAATTTAAAATAATTTAATAACTAATTTTCCAGAATGTTTTAACAATTTTAATTTTCCTAAATTAATAATTAAAAATCCTCTTTTAAAATAAGCTCCATTTCCCGATTCTAATTTCATTTCGCAAATTTTGGAATCTTACTTAAATCCAGTATAACCCATTTATACTTGTTTCCAAAATTCACCTCTATCCTTCCAAATATTTAAAATCTCGATTTTAAAACCTCCTTTTATTTTTAAACAAGTGCCACTTAAGGATTTATAGTTTAAAAATTATTTTATAAATTTTATTCCAAAATCTCTTTTCAAAATACCTGATTTGGCCAAGTACAAATTTCAAAACCATTTATTTTATCAAATTTATTAGCCCAAAACTCTTTATAAACATTTTACTTCAAAATCCCTTTTTAACATTCTTCCAAATTCAAACCATATTTTTATTGGTATTTAACAACACCAAAACCCAGGTTAACTGTCACAACAACCCATCGATCTAAATCACACAATAAGCTGTCACAGATTATTCAACAAAAACATATATCACTATATATGCAATTAAATTCAACATTTTTGAGGAATCCAGTTGGATCCCTTGAAATTGTTTTCCCTGCATCCATAGATGTTAGCACAACATAAAAATACCAATTCCACTTCGAGGTGGAATATCACGGTATATAGGGTCATCCGCTATTATGCGGGGCGCATAAGGTCTCATCCGCTATATATATGTGGGAATATCAATCACTCTAATATATACACATACTACTATATATAGTATCACATCCAACTGATAAAAATGATAAATTTAACCAATCAATCATTTATTAGTTTTAACTATTTAAAATTAACCACTAGCAGTCCAAAATTAAGTGAGATTAACTCACCTTGAGTTTTAATTCGCCAAACGCTCCAATTTTAAATTATATCGAACACGTTCGATTGAACCAAAAAAAATTTCTATCTCTGATCGCCTCCAAATATGAACCACTGCGTAGTGCTCGTCGCTGCGATTCCGGCGCATCTTGTTTCGTCTGAATTCGACCTCGTATGACAGAGTTATGTTATTTCAAAGTTTTGAATATAATTTATATAATAAAATTCTTTTTTTTATATTATTAACCTCAGATCTGCCATTCATTTGAGAGTCGAGATCAAGGCCGTTTATACCATCTTCCTCAACATGCGAATTCCAGGGTTTTTAAAACCCATTGTCGCCATCGAAACCCCCCTTGCCGCGGCTACTCCGCTCATCTAGAGAGCGATCCGTCGATGCCATCTCGAAGCTCGTCGCACCACCTTCCTTCGGCCAGAGGGACGTAGAACTCGGATGCCCCCTTCCTCTGAAAAATGCAAATGAACGGTCGACCTTCCTCGTCAAACTACTGCCAACTCCGATCACCAACGGTGATCTCCACCAATAGATGTGCTCCACTCGTCGAGCGCTTCCTTTGTCTAGTTGAGACTTTTTGATAATATTGCGTGGATCACGAGAAAAACGAGGGAGAAAGGAATTGCTTTTCGGCCATTGATGGATTAGAATGGCGGCTACAGGAGATAAGCTAGGGTTTAACCGATTGAATAGTATATATATATATATGCGTATAACATTATTTTATTAATATATTTCAATTTTTTACATACTTTTTCAAACGAACTCCAAACGAAACGTGCCACCTGGCGTTTATAATGTTTTACCCTTATTCCAAACACAATGGAACATATTCCGGGGCCTAATTCGATCGTATGTGGAAGGTAGCTTTTTGAATCGAATTAAAATATTAAATTTTCGATATTTATTTCAACTCGTTTCTATCCCGTACGACCAAACGGTAACTCTAAACGCTACAAAATTTCAAATCTAATAATAATACACTATTACGGATCCAATGGAACTGGTTTCGTCGAATCCCAAAACTGTGCCCCGGAAGGCTATTTTAACTCGTCGATTAAATCGAGCGATTTTCAAAATCGTCGAAATCATTTAAAATTTCAATTTTTTCAACTTACTAACTTCATTATAATTCAAATAGAATTTATATCTATATTAGAAATCATTTCGATTTATATTAAATCAAAATTTGATTATTTACATTATTTCTATATATAAATTTCACTATTAAATTAATATATAAATTCCCAATTTTAAACTTATCGACTTTAATTCCATTCACAAGTCCAATATTATAATTCGAATCCAAATAGAATTTAAATCAATTTTAGAAATCATTTTTCACCCCCATTCATTCTTAGATTCCCGTATTATCCCAATTTTCAATTTTTAATTTTATTATTACCAAATCAAATAAATCGCTATATTTGGGATTTTAAACCATTTTAGAAACTCTCCCATATTCAAAATCAATTAATAATCCAAATTCAACATTTAAAATAAATTAAATTTTCAAAAACTAACGACCAGAAATTTCGGGTCGTTACAGAAATAGTATAGATTTGCAGTTTTGATAATTTTACCTTCTATTCCACTCCTTATTCTTCTTCTTTAAGTCCGGTTAAAAGATTTTGATTAAGGAGTACTGTGTAAGGTACGAATTTTTTCGTAGTTTGCACCGCTTATTTCCATGAATTAAATATAAATTCCTTTATTTATTCTTATGTGGAAAAGGAATTGAATAGAGCGTAAAAATTGAAATTGTAAGTTTCTAGTATCAATATATTCCATTATTTTGATGTAATAAGTTGAGTTTAAATTTTTATTGTATAAAAGTCTATTGATTAGAATTTTCGGATATGAATATTGGAATTTTGGTATTATTAATAACTTGGGGTAAATTTGTATAATTGTTGAAAGAGTTGATATTTAAACGGTAGTCTAGGGCGTAAACTCCGCACGCTAGAAATTACTAGGCTCGCACGCACATTTTTGTGTGTGTGTATATATATATATGCATAATTAATGTATAATTATAATGTATAATTGCATATTTAAATAAGTTATTAATTTTTATTAAAATCCCCCTTATAAAGGTAATTACTATTAAAGGAGAAATAAGAAAGATCTCTTATAAGGTCTTGATTATGAATACGGTGAGATGTGTGATAATATATGTAGAGAGTGATATAGATTATGACTAAGTTATAGGGATGCAAGGTCAGTTAAAAGCACACAAAAATCTACCCAGCTAATATGACTACCAACAATGTGACTTTGGGACTGATGTGAGACATTGCCTATAATAAGTAACTACGATGATGCAAGGTTAGACCCAAATTCTACAGGGTAAATCTGTCCAACTAATCTGGCTATCAGTACTTACGTATAGTCGAGCTAATATGAGATGTCACTGTGGGATACAGGTCATAATGCGAAGGCCCTGCTTCAGAGATTAAAGGTAATAAGTATAGTGAGGGCCCACCTCTTCTCTATGTAGGAAGCAGTAAATGGTTGGGATTATAGGTTAGGCACGGTAGTGGATATCTTGGAAAGGACCCGCTTCAACTGGAAGTATTAAGTGGTTGAAGAGAGTCCGTGCAATGTCAGCTAGATAGTTACAACCGATGAGTCCGCCTTAAGATTATAGGTAGTAAATGACGTGGAACTGCCTTAAATAAGATATTAAATGGTCGAAGTCTACCTAATTCCCATTAAAAGATATATTAAACGACTTAAGTAATATCTCTTACATTGATAGGACATTGTGGACGATAGATATGGGTTATTGGGTTGATAGCAAGTTAGGTATGGTCTTATATTTGGAAAGCCTTTATTTAAGTATGAGAAAAGCCTTTGGGCTTCTAATTGGAAAAGACTCATGATGTAGGTAGTGATAGAGTTAGAGGTATGCTCTAGGAGCAATTATGTAATTTGTTACATATATCTAACTCAATAACCAATCTTGTTCGAAATCAAAGGTATTTTCTTTCCATTATATACTTGATATAATATGGTTATATTAATTAACTAGTTTAATTAAAGGTATATTTAATAGAAAATCCATAAATAGTATGTTTTGTGATAGTAGTTACAGGGCGTTGTAACCATGAGTAATTTATCACAATAAAATTAAATATATCATTTTAAATGTTCCTAGTCAAGATGCATCGAGACCGGATATCAATATATCAATTGAAACTAGAGCACGTAACGCTCTCCAAAGGTTAGGCAGTGTATTACTCTTGGCTGTAGGGGGCACCTAGAGGTTACGTACCGATAGTTATTGGATAACTATGGAATGACTCACTCTATAATTTTCTATTGGTTAATATAACTAAGGTCAAACAGAAAATATCGATATGATCGATTCACATAATTATTTCGACTTGAGAATACTATGGATCTTCAATAGCTTTGATTATAGTCAAGTCATAGCATGGTGTTCCATTGAGTGACTATAGTTGGGTTGAGTGGAAGTATTGGAAGTGAAACACTATTCAAGAGAGAATTCGTCACCTTAGTCATATGGGGTTAATATCACGGTCAACTCAAGTCAACTCAAAGTAAAGTCTCTGGCCAGAGCATTTCGGTTAGTAATAATTGTTATTATTGAACCAAGAACTTTGTGTTTGGACTATAGAGTTGGATATGGATGATATTGGAATTTTGACTATTACCAAATTCCATAAGTCCATAGCGATATAGTTTTTACGAAGAGAATTGGAGTAAATAAATGCCACAACCAGGTAATGCTTAATAAAGTGAAATTGGATTTTACCGAAACTAAGTAAACAATAAATTTGACCAAAATGTCACACTGTTAATAACAAGTGAATGTTAACATTTGAATAGTTCGATGTTAATCGCGTACCGAATTTACACCCACGAGTCACACAACCGAAATGATGAATTCTCTTTAGACCAAAACAATTTAAGTAGTTTATGATTACTATAAATTAATTAATATTATGAAATATTAGTTATAAAATTTTAATATGATTTAAGGAATAAATATTGTTGTATATATTTATAATAGTTATAAATACATCGATATGAGATATCGATGAAGAAATTAAATTGGATTTAATTAAATATACTTATTTGGACTTAAATGAGCTATTAGCCCATAATGTTAGAGGCAAAATTCGGCAGCAACTATGTGTAACGACCAAGAATTTCAGTCATTTAAATTTGGAATATTTAATTGATTTTAAGTATTGAAAAGTTAATTTTATAAGTTAAATAACTTATATTTCAAATATAGCGATTTATTTGATAATTAAATTGTTAAATTTAATATTTGGAATTGTTTAAAATTTTAAATCTTGAATTTAATGTGAATGAAAATGATTTCGAAGGTTGATTTAAATTCTATTTGAATAAGAAGGAAGATAGCAAACTTTTAAATTGAATTAAAAGTGATTAAACTGATTTTGGAAATTACTCGTTTTAATTAATGTGTAAAAATAGCATTCTGAGGCATTGCCTCGGATTTCGACAAAACCAGTTTCATTGGATCCGTAATAGTGATTATTATATGCCGTTGAATTTCGTGGCGATTGGACATATCGCTTGGTCATGCGAGTTCGAAACACGTAGAATTTATTTAAAGGAATTTAAATTGATATATTTGATTTTGAAAAGTTAACTTCTGTATATGATGGAATTGGCTCTCGATATATATTCCATTGTGTTCGGAATAGGGGTATAACATATAGAACGCCAGGCTGCATGCTTTGGTTGAAGTTCAAAAATTTAAAGAGTAAATAGTGCTTTCAAAATTTTCTATAAAAGGCCCTCACTTTCTCTCATTTGCTAAAACTAAACTCAAGCTGCCATTATTTGCTCTTCGTCTAACAGTCGAGATTACTCTCGATGATCGAAGCCGAATTGGAGAAAATGTTCAACACGAAGTAGGTGCGACATGGGAAGAATTGATGATCTATGGTCGTGGATCGTCGACCGGAGGTCTGAGCGGGTGTGGATCCGGGCTCGAATGTAGCAGTTTTTGGAAGCTCGATCTCAAGCTTTGGGTAGGCGGCGGCGAGGCGCGGCGGTAGGGCAGGCGGCGGCATGGCGCAGGCGCCGGCATGAGCAGGTGGAGGCGGCAACAAATCAAAATCAGGATCAATTAAAAAAAAGCTCGCGGCCTTGAAATCGTGTACGAGAGGGAGATGGAGGGAAGGTAAAGGTTTAATTTAAATTTTATTAATTGAAAAGTTAATGATAATTTAATTAATCTCATACGTTCGTTAATCCATAACTTTGGTGATTATTGGAATTTCAGTGAGTAAACTCACCTCTCTGGCCTGCTTATATTTTTATATAAGCGGGGAATAATTTTATTTATGTTGTTTGTTGCTTATTTGGATGATTTACTATATTTTTTAGTTGGTTTGGATATATTCCCGAATACTGGAGCGGATGTGACCCTATTACATTCCCGTGTAAGAGCGGATAACCCTTTGTATACGATCCCGTCTCGATGCAGTTGATTTATATTTTATGATTATATACTTTATGTGATGCAGGGGGACAGGTTGGAGGGATCCAACAGAATTCCTCACCAATGTTGATTTTACTTTTTATATATGTGGTGATATATGATGTGTTGGATGCCCTATTATTGATTGTGATATGACTTGACTTATTTAGTGTTATAGCATTGGGCCATATTTTTAGTAGTTTGAAATACTAAAATAATGATTGTGAATTGGAAATGATCTTTAAAGTGATTTTGGAATTTTATATGTTCTAATAATTTTGTGAATTAGTAAACGAATGGAAATTATTTTAAATAAATAAAAGTATGATTTTTGGTATTTTCAATTTACTATTTTGTAAAGTGTTTTTAAATAGAGATTCTAGAATAATTTATATAAAGGATTTATAAATGTATATTTTATAAATAAGGTAATGGATTTTAAACAGTGTTTTATGAAATATTAAATGGATTCGAAATTAATATTTTGTAAATGGATTTTCTAAATAAATTAGATTATCAAAGAAAAAGAATTGATAAGTGGATTTTATAAATAAATGAGATTTAGAAAAGAATGAATTTATAAATAGAATTTTATAAATAAATAGAAGCTATAAAAATAGAAGTTTTATAAAATAGAAGTGAAATTTAAAAATGTAGTTTATAAATATAGAAATGATTTATGTTGAAATTTAGGTATGGAGTTAATCATTTTAAAAGTAGTTTATCTTTCAAAGGAATGTTTGAAAGTAATATTTTTTTGAAGTTAATGGTTTTAAAAGTAATTTATATTTTTAAAGTAATGTTTTGGAAAATAATAATCCCAAATGGAATTTAATAGTTTGAAAATGAATTAAAATGTGCTAAGTATCGAAAACATAGATTTCAACATTTATTGTTGTAATAGACTTTTTCGGGGAAGTAAGGAAGGCATGGACTATAACATTGTTGTTATAATAATGATTTTTGAAAGGCAATGTTTTATATAGTATACGAAATATAAATATATATATATATATAATTAATCGAATCCTTATACTAGTATTTTGGGTTGTTGTAATGATGTTTTATGCAACATTCGTTTTGACCCAAATAAAGTGCATTTTGAAGGATACTTTCCTTAAGATTTGTATATATACTTATTTCCATTTTAAGTATATGGAGATATTTTCTAAGTGTTGAAAATGAAATGATTTTTGAATATACTTATATCGTTAATATAAGTATATGTGAACGTTTTCCAAATATCGAAAGATTTAAATGGTTTTGAGAATATATTTTTTTTAAAGATAATTGAGAGTAAATATTTGGAAAGTGATTTAAGTAATAAGAGATTTATGAGACATGCCTAGTGACTGCTTATGTGCTAGATTTTAATTTTGCTTTGATAGTTAAATAATCGACTGTCAAATTTGGCCTCTTTATCGTTGTTGATCCAGAGAGACCGAGATCAGATTTATCCGAAAACCACTTCGGACCAATGTATGCATTCTAAAGTGCAGGTTTATGATGATGATTTTGAAGATGGAGACCGTCATAATGTAGGGATGCTTGCCACTAGACCATCGGGGAAATTACCATATCGTATACTTATGGTGGCAGTAGTGCTCTGTTATGAAAATCTTCAATTTGCAAGGACTAACCGCTACTGATCCTAGGAGTGATTCCTAAAACAGGATGTGGTAGGAGAAGCACCTTCGTTTGTCCTGTTCCTGGACAACTTGTATGGACGAATGTCTGACATTGCATTTCTAAATCATGAACGTTGATTTTTACAAACATACATCTGTTGGTGGCGTAGGAGGCAACTCCTATTAACTTAACACCCTTCTTTGAGACATACGAGCTCGGGGGTTGTATTTTTGTGGAAGTCAATTAGTGATAAACGGAAATGGCAATGTGGCATTCAAAGTGAAAAATGCTATGTGAAAGGTAACTATTACCTTAGGCCTCACACCTAGAAATGACCAAAACAGGATAGATGCAACAAGGCTATGTGGTTCGTAACCATTAAGATATGATTATCCCCTTCTAGATACATTTATTCCTGCTATGGCATCGAGTTTTAAATTATTGTGGTGTATGCGAAGAGGGCCCTCGGAAAGGTCGGTAACGACTGGAGTGATGACATATTCGGTACTATCTGGTTAGAGGTAGGTCGGTCTTGTGTTGGTAGAGGTGCAGATGTTCTGTAGCCTCGGTACGTTCCTCTAGAGATGTACTGATAGAAGGCAGTCCCTTCACCTGGTCAATTGTTGGAAATCCATTCTCCACTGCGTGCCTGCCATTTTGATTGTAGAGCCTAGTATCCTGGAATTTAATAATGGTAACAATTTCAACTATAATTAATATTATTTGTATACTAGACACTAGTATAATATAACAGAATTTGATATGAAATGTTTTGGTTATCGTAAGGTAAAAACCCGTCCATGTTTATGTACGGCTTGGTCTTACAAGATACCTTTGTTTTAAAATTTTTGATAATGTTAAAATTCAGTTGAGATATGGTTTTTTCACGTTGGTTTACCAAACTGATCCGGGTGTTCTTCCCTTTCAATGCTCGGGTCAGACTGAGCATATTTACAGATTTAGATTTGGATGCTTTGGAGGTTCAGCAGGCGAGCTGGAGGTCTTCAAGTCGTATTCTTGTAGATGTTTATTTTTCTGACATTATTGTTTAAATTATCAGCATTTGTGAGGACATGTTATTATAACTATCTAGACTGATGATTGTGATTTGTTGTACTCTGATGGATGTATGTATATTACAGTTTCTATTTTGTAAAGTTCATTGATATTATATTATATGTTGTTCCGACGTGTTTGTGAGATTCTGTGATTGTTTTAATTTTCTTTTTCTCATTTTCTCTTCTCTTCTTCTTTCTTTTTTCTTTCCCATAACTATTCGTCTTTCCATTCAATTTGGGTTGGCAATGTGTGGTTTATTGTCGGCTTGAGCTATTCGGATTTGCGGGTCATTACACTATGTGATGTAGGGGGCAGCCAAAATATAGTATTAGGGTATGTGATGGATGGCTAAGATCTGGTGAGAAAAGGTAAGTGATGTAATCCACTTTTCTATCTGATTTAACCACTATAAAAAGGAATCATAACCTTATCTTTCGAAAGATTTTGGCTGCCTCCTCTATCCATATCATGGCTGAACCATACCTTTCTACACCTATCAAATCTCAAATTAAATTGGTTCAAATCAATAGTTATTTGATAGCCAAGGGTCAGCGATTCAAAGACTAGCAATTTGATGAATCGAGAAATTTTCAAAAGGAAGGGAACTCATCATTACACGGTGTACTTAATGGCATTAGTTTAGGTAAGCATTTAGTTTTATATATGATGCATAATCTCTGTATAACTCTATATTATTCAAATACACACATAAACATGCATACTGTTATTATTGAATTGTTAGTTAGGTGAGACTCCTATAGATATTGTTGTTCTCACATATATTCATTGGTTATGTGTATATGTTTATCAAATAAGAAAACAATTTTATTTCAAGAATTCGATACACACAGCCATTATCGTTATATTTTATTTATTTATATTTTATTAATTAATATATGTAGATTAATGTATTAACTAATTTATTTATATGATATGTATTAAACCATATAACTATATTGCATAAATAATTGATCTAATAATTTTCAAATGTATATTTGTATTTATGATTTTTAGTAACCGAAAATAAAATTTTTGGAAATTATTTAATATATTTCAATATTATTTAATCTTTGCACGATCAAAAATTCAATTTTAGATTTTCTAGAATTAATTTTTATCACATATGCTCTCAGTCAAAAAATCGGAACTTTTTAACCATTTTATATATTTTTAAAAATCATTTAAAATCGACCGAAAAGCATTTAGTTAATAAAAAATAATATTATTTTGACTTGGAAAATTCTAAAAAAAATTCGCAACCTATATAATATTATTCCTGATTTTATGAAAGTTTAGAATTCAAAATATCCATTATATAAATATTTCCTATTATTTGCTTATTTGTAGTTAGTTAATTAATTCATAATATATATGTAATAACATAATAAAATTATATTTATATTCGGATTTGCTGTGTATATGATCTGGAATGTTTTTTAAAATAATAATAATATTTTTTTTAGCTTTACAATTTATAAACTATTCTAACTCATACTTACATTTTAATTATTATATTTATATTTATATTTATATATATATATACATATATATATATATATATAATTATTACATATATATGTGTAAATAATTTAATTTTTTTACTAAAATAATATCTTATATATATTTTCATATTATATATATATATGTGTTTATCTAATATTTAATACTGTAATATTTTATGTACGTGTGTGTGTATATGATATTTTCATAATATAAATATATATAATTTTCACTTGGATATATATATATATATAATAACTATAAATATATACATATATTTGGACAACATCTAATACATATATGTTGAGTTAACGTGTCTGTTGCGATGTAAATCACAATATCTATATACGGGCATGTTGTAACCTTCATAGAATATCATGTTACATATGCATACACATACACACATATACAGATATATATATATATATATATATATATATATATATATATATATATATATTAGTTGAAAATAAATTAAATAAATTTTTATCAACAATTTATAAATTTAATGAAATATATGATTTTATAAACTAAATTTAGAAATGTTCTAAATAAATTAGACTTCATATGCCCAATAAAGATCTAATAGGGTAAATTTTTTGAAATTCACTCATAACTTCCAATACAGGCCGACCTAATTCCAATAATGATATCAGAGCTCAATAATCTATGCGGTCAAATTAGTCATGTTAGGATTAACTAATTAAAGCCAACCCATATAGTATGGTGTATAGTAAAGTAGTGTCTAAGGTTGGGTTTAGGGTAATCATCTACCTTACCTAACTACTAGCCTGCCCCAAAATGATGAGGTAAGCCGAAAAAGTTATCCCTAATAGAAAATGCCTAATTTGAATTGGGCTTTGGGCTATTTTTCAAAATTATTTGAAGATTTAAAATTAAAAAAAAAAAAATTTAAAAGTTAAGTATAAAACAAGATATAAATATATTATAAAGTTATAATAATATAATAATAATTTTAAAAATGTTTGAAAATACATATATGTTAATTTCAAAAATATTAAAATTTCTTTATTGGATTAATAAAATAAATTAATTAAATAAGTTAATTAATTAATAAATGTATACATGTATTATATATTATGATATATGTTATGTTGTTTTAAGATGTTTAAAATAACATATGTATACATGTGTGCATATGAATTTAATTTTAAAATTAATATAATTTAATTAAAACTGTATAATTAAATAAATAAATTAAAGGTTAATTAAATAAATAAATAAATTAAAGGTTAATTAATTAAATGAATATACACATACATAAGATATATGTGTAATATTATAAAGGTTATAGTATGTAATAAATATTTAATATAAATGTTATATTAAGTTAATATAAAATGTTATTAATTAAATAACATTTTATTAATATAATATTATACATAAGACTACCATATAAGTAATATAAAATATAAAAGTTATATAATAACAAAACTTATATAATGTAAACGTATAAACTAAAGGTGGAACATTAAAGAAACCCTAAATAGACTTAAAGGATAAATACATACGTATATATATGTATACCGTGATTTCTGATGTGTCTGACACTTGAATCACGCAAGTATTTCATAAGAAATACATTATTTCATGAGTCCATATCACTCAATATAATATATTGAAGATTATGAATCTTTAATATAATGCTATCCTCTACCATATATATATATATATATTAATAAATTACTTGCATACTCCTTAGTTGTTAAGCATAATCAAGCTGGGGATGTTATGTGTAGTATTATTAATATATTGAATCGACGAGGTAAGATGACCATATGTATTTGTTGAGTAGACTCAAGGTACATATGCTATACTTAGGCCGTCGCGATATGGCAGGTATGAGTGAATAATTTCATTTTGATTTGTTGAGCAGACTCATGGTCAAAGCGGAATTAGGACAAGATACCAAAGGGTTATGAGTTATATGTGATACAACTGATAAGGAGTTATCCATTGTCCATGGAGCTATGACTTCTTGAGCAGACTCAAGGTCAGAATTCCAAGACGGACGAGTCCTAACACCCACTAATGAAGCCGAAAGATTTCTATGTTTTGCTTAGGGTTTGGTGAAACATAAAAGGCTAGTGGGAGCCCCATTAGAAAAATGAAATGATAACATTTAACCTTTCTAATATTGAAAGAACATATGCTATATAATGTTATAATAATATAATGACAAATTTGCGCATTTAATACGATTGATAAAACGCTTATCAATTAAGATATACAAATGATTTGAATCAAAGATTGACAAATAGAAATATGACATATACTTACTAATAAATGCTTCTTCCATGTTAACGTTTCAATATCCATGCAAGCACCTAATTTTACAACTACTAAATAAATTCGTAATTTGGCCGCTTACACATTTATTTGGTTGAGAGCATGTATTGCATTCTATGAGTTTCGACCTTTAGAGCAATAAAAGACTGGATATTTGATCCACATACTATCGCATATAAGTGTTATATGGGGAATGGTCATAGTTCGTAATGTACGATACTTCGTTGAAGTTAGTTCATTCGAAATAAGCCAATAAACAGTACTATCAGATCGAGTTTTCAATTTGATTGATTACAAAAGGATTGTATTGTGTTAATGTAACATTAAACCAAAACTACAAGAAAGATCCTAGAATTTGATCACCGAAATGTCAGTTTGATCAGTTTACACAAGGTGCATCATATTTGATGTCCTTAAATGTTAAGGATAATCAAATGCTTCTTTGTAAAGAGTTCATATGATGTTGTAGTAAGGGTTATCTTTTGAATGGTTTGACCATTTAAAAGAAAAACGAATGTATAAGAGTAGATGTAATTTAAGGTACAGTTGGGATGAAGAGAGTGAATAATCACTTCTACTTCATAAAGAAACATCGGAAACCGAAATTATAATAATAATAATAATAATTGATACTTAACATTGAAATGATGATTTCTATTCCAAAATGTATTTTCATATAGAATATTTGTAACGACCCGGTTTTTAGCCATTTGATTTTAGGGTAATTAACTGATTTAATTATTGGAATATTAATTTTTATTAGCCAAATAAATAAATTTTCTGATGTTTAAAAATATCTGAATATATATAAATTAAAATAAACTATATTTAAATGTAAAATAAAATATCCATATATGTTTATATATAAATATACACAAGCTTGATGATGATAAAGAAAATATATATATATATATATAAGTATACCTGTATATATATATATATGTATATATGCCCATAAGAAGTAAATGTATATGAAAAATATGTAAAGATGTAAATATGGATATGATGACAAAATATATACCTAAGTAATATATATATATATATATATATATATATGAACTAATGTATATGGAAATTTGTAAAAAAAGAAGTAATTAAGTGTAAGTATATGTATATAGGTGGAAAATGTAAATATATATGTATATATAACTATATATAGGTATATGCAAATATGTATGAGTATAAATATATATGTGCATGATGATAACAAATACAAATGCATATCTACATACATACATACATATATATATATATATATATATTTATATATATATTTTATTTATGGTAAGAGTAGTGTATGTGTAAGTATATATACATAAGTAGACTTTTGATGATTAAATATATACAAGTATGTGAGCATGTATGTATGTTAAATTAAAATAGTGGGTGGTTAAATCTACATATACATATATATATATATATGTATATGTAGATTTAACCACCCACTATTTTAATTTAACATACATACATGCTATATATATATATATGAATGCATATATATAATTTTATATATAAACATAGAGGGGAACATCATCATGTCAAGCATTTAATTCAAGCATACACTAAGTCACACCTAAATCAAAATCAAGTCAAGCACAAAATTTAAAATCAAATCAACTAGAAAACCAAATCAAAGAAAAGTGAAAAGAAAAAAATAAATTAATGTACATGAAAAGGAAGGTTTCAGCCACCCTATGGCTTACCCTATACACTTCATCCTCTCTATTTATATATACAGACCGACCTTGCCTTGTTCATGCTCATATAAACAAAAAAAGGGATTCAAAGCTAGAGGAAAATTTTAAACAAAAGCAGTGTTCAAGCTTGAAGAAGTATAAATAGAGGATAATTCATTTCTTAAAAACTGTGAGTAAACACTTACTTTGCTTACCGAACACTAACTATATTTATATACGTGACTGTGATCTTGTTGGACCTTTGATCTATATCGAGTATGTATGTATGGTGAACGTGTGTGTATATGCATATCTGACATGGTCAGAGAAACCTAGCACACTGTTCTTCTTCTTCTCCTCCCTGTATATGTTTCTGTTGAAACAGCTAAAGACTTTTAACTTTAAAAATCCACACCTCATCACACAAGCAGTTTTAAAACATGGCCCCAAAAGGAAAGCTATCCGTTTATGAGTGTAGATTGCTTTAAAAATTATTTCATCAAGTTTAGTCAAGCATGGGACGGGAAAATTTGTTTAAACAGTGAAAGGGTCTAATATGATCAAGATTCAAGTATCATAAATTGATCAATGAATTATAGGGGTGTGTTCGTCTTGGAGAAACTCGATTTTTAGTGGAGATTTGGATATTTTCAGTGGAGTATGGAGTGAGAAATTGCTGAATGATCAGATTTGGGCTTTTCGTCAAATTACGACGATGTAATTGATTTCGACCCGCGGCGTTGGTCAGGGAGGTAAAGCAGGCGACAGCGCACCTACGAAAAATGTCGTGGAAATTTATAGGGGGTTGTAGAGGCGAGGCAAGGTGGAAGTAGGGTTTTGGGTGCAGTTTTATGTGGCCTCTGTTGCGTGGCAATGGCGAAGAGTGGAGGTAGAATTGGGGGTGCGGTCGTGGGGGAAATGGAAGAGGAGAGGGCGGCGAGTCTTTCTATGGAGTTTTGTAGGGAATGGTGGCGTGAGGTGGTCGTGATGAGGTATTTGGTGGGTGCGAATTGTTTTAGGCTGCGAGTCGGGGTTCGAATTTTCGAGCATAGGCTTCGGCAGCGTTTTCAGGTGGTGGGTTAGGTTGAGGAGATCAGCGGTGACTCGTGGGGTGGTCGGCGTTGTGGACCGATGGTCAAAATTGAATGTACACGTGCACATGTGCGTGCACGTTTCTGTTGCTCATGTCGTTTGGGAGAAGAGGAGAAAGAAAGCTGGAAAAAGAAAAGAGAAGGGGGAGAAGAGAATGGGCTGGGTGGAAATGGGCCGAAAAGAAAAAAAGAAAAGGGAAAAGAAAAAAAGAAAAAGCAAAAGAAAAAAGAAAAGAAAAGAAAGGGAAAGGAAAAAGGAAGAAAAGGAAAAGGAAAAAAAAAGAGGGAAGGAAATGGAACTTATAATTTTACCTCCTAATATTTAAGCTTAAATTATTTTGTGTAAAGTAAAATTTAATTATTTTATATTAATTAAAGTAAGTAATTAATTAAATTCTTAATTAATTAAATCTTAGGTTAATAAAATAAGATTAGCTATTAATTGGATTTCTAAATTTTAATTAACTAAAAATGAATTGTTTAATAATTCCTTTAATTTGTAATTAATTTGGATTAAAACATAAATGGATTCGGTTAATTAAAGTTAATTAAACCCTGATGGATGAATTGTTTTGATATCGGTTATTGATCGTTAAATTAGTTAACGATCTATATCTTGGCTTAACTCTATTGGATATTTATTTCAATTATTCTTGTCTGTGCCATCAAGTGGTCAGACGAGTTAAAATAGTTGGAACAAAATGATGATACGTTTTATTGGAAATAAGCATATGTAATAAATTCCCATATGTGAATATTGTCACCCTAATATAAATTGTTTATTTTAAAAAAATTAGCCCTATAAATTTATTGCTTGGATTCGAAGTGACTGGGGTGGATATCAGTGTTATCCGGAACCACTTCGATTTAATAATCGATTCGAACCTTTACGATTTTGATTATAGAGTCCAATATGCTAGAATTTAATTAATTTAACAAATTCGGTTAGTTAAATAAGCTTTTGTGTTTAGACACTAATATAATATCGAAGGATTTCAGTAAAAGTGTTTGGTTATAATAAGATAAAAACTCGTCATGTTTGTACGAGTTACCCTGGTTTTTCAAATATTTTTATAAGTTAAGTATTTCAAATTAAGTGGGTTTACTCACGCTGGTTTCCAGGTTGACTCGGGTGTTACTTTATTGTAATGCTCGGGTCAGACTGAGTATTACAGAATTTTAGGTTAGGACGCTTTTGGAGCTCGGGAGACGAGCTGGATGGCAGAGACGTATTGCACGTATTTGACTTTATTCCGCTGTGTATTGTGAGCTGTATATTCAGCATTTAGGGACAAGTTATTATAATTGTCCAGATTTATTTGTTGATGATTGTACTCTGATAACCTGTATGTACATTAACTGATACAGATTCTTTTGTATAAAAGTTGTTATTGTATATTATATTTTGTTCCGCTGCGAATGTTAGATTCTGGTTGTTATTATTATAATCAAATAAGATTATAAAATTTAAGTGGTAATATATATATATATATAACAAATAGGAATTTGGGTAAGAATGAATTATGCAAATAAGTTAATCTGAAAGCAGACTCAAAACCAGAATTTTAAAATTTCGGAAAATTTCGGAAGTGTTTTTTTCAAAGTGTTTGAAATGAAATAAGTTTACCCTGATTTTATATATAGAAATAATCTTTCAGGAAATTATAATGGAATATTTGGTGTGTTTGGTTTCTAGATATGATGATATTGATTGTTATCATAAATTGGTTGTTGTGTCTTAATAAAGGATGTTTATTACAGAGTAAACAATGATAAAACATTGTGGAATGTTTTAAGGAAGTAAAATTATATAAGCTAAATTTATAAATATGACTTAAAAATTAAAATGGATTTAAATTGAGAAGTTTTGAATCTAAGTCCTGGAAATTTTGAAATTGTTTCAAAGTGTTTAAGTTGTTTTGAAAAATTCCGAAGGAATTCGGTTTGGATGGAAACCAAGGTTGGTTTAAATTAAAAAAGGGTGATTTGGTATATAAATAGGATATATATGTATATGTGTGTGTCTATATATATATATATATGATTTCAAAGTTGATTTGAAACAAATACTGGGTGTTGAATTCTGGAATCCCCTTGAAAATGAGAAGTATAACCCAAAAGAAAGGTAAGTTTTTGAACTTATAAGTGGGAAGTGATATTGATAAGAAATTTAAATTTGGAATGTAAAAATTTAAATTGAGTAGGTTAAATTGATTGAACGAATTGGGAATTAACTCAGGGCAAGTTAAATAAGTTTTGAACTTATAACCTAAAATTGGAAATTTCAAAAGGGTGAAATTAAAATTTAACTTATGGAAGTTAAATAAATTAAATTGTAAAAGCAAGGGTATAAAATTTGAGAATAGTTGAAAAAGAAGTTAAGTATGTATAAATGATTTCAAAATGATTCTTGAAATAAAAACGGGTATAAAATGTATCGAAATTTCGGACATTTTGACGCTGGTTTGGACAAATTCTGAGACTGTTCAAATTTGGGGCCTATTTTGGATTTCAATTCGATTTGAAATCAAAGGTGAGTGTTTTAACCCACTCACGACTACTAAACTATCTTATGTTAGTTAAATTAAATTTATGGTATGATTAGAAATTTTTTGATTGATTTTTGGTATATTTAAATTGTAATTCTAGTTAAATTTGACTTTTATTGCATTTAATCATTGTTTAATTTAATATTGAATTTAAATTGTCAATTTAATACCTGTTATTGGTTATCAGTTATCCATTGATGTTTATTAATTGATTTGGATGATGATTGTGATGGATGTTTGATTGTTGATATTGGATGACTGGATATTGTATTTTATATTGTTATAACACTACAAGTTCCCTATGGGTTGAAATGATACATACCCGAACGATCTATAGATTAGGGAAAAATCGTTATGGGTTGAAATGATAGACTCAAGCGATTTTATGGATTTCAATTAATTCAGGATTGCGGTTTGAAATGATATATAACCGTAAAATTGTAAATTGCGGATTGAAATGATAAATATCTGTACCACTTGACCCTAGGGTAGAAAATTATATACGGATACCGGATTGGTTAAATTAAATGATTTTTGAATCTTGAGAATTTTGGATTCAGTTAACTGGTATTTTGAAATAGAAATTGATTTATATAAACTGAATTATGTTCGTTAATCCAAGTGTAAATGCTGAAATTGGAATTGATTCAATGAATTGTTCAAAGGATTTAAATTGAAATTTCAAAGTTTAAATGTCAAATATAAATGAATTTATCGAAATTGAGTTATTGAAGTGTTTAGTTATAACTTTGAAATCTATTTAAACTATTTCAATTTATTTTAATCTATTATAACCTATTTAATCCAATTTAATCTATTTTACCTATTTTAAACTAATTAAATTTATTTAATCTATTTTAAATCTATTTAATATCATTTAAATCTATTTAATCTATTTTAAATTTATTTAATCTATTTTAAATTTATTTAATCTATTTTAAATTTATTTAATCTATTTAAAATCTACTTAATATAATTTAAATCTATATTTAATCTATTTAAACCATTTTAGAACTAATTAAATCAAATATAAACTATTTTTACTATTTAAACTATTTTAAATCTATTTAAACTATTTTAAATCTATTTAAACTATTTTTAAAACTATATAAACTATTTATAATTACCTAAACTATTTTCTAAAATTTCAGACTGTGTAAAGTTGAAGTATTTATACCTAAATCCTTGATGATGATACAACCTAAGTTGGAATTTGAAATTGATACCTTTTTGTGAAATGACATATTTGAGTGAATAAGATGATTTTGAAATGAAGAATTAATTAACATAACTTATCGATAATCTCAAAGTGAATGTGAATTTCAAAGGTGAACATGATTTTGAAAGTGAATATAGTTTGAAAGTGAATATGATTTCGAAAGAGGTATGATTTGAAAACGAATATGATATTTTGATATAAATTGAGAATTGACTTTTTGAAATGTAAAAGAACCATCCGGTGTGAAATAAGCGTTTGGTTGTTAAAGAGACCGAGATCAGATATTGTCATACTCTCTGCCAATACCGAAAACCACTTTAAAAACTGTGCACGTGGTGGAGATTCCAGAAATGAAGTAGGATGGTTTTGCGATATTCGTTTGTTTTGGAGACCGGGATCTGTATGCTTTTGGTTGTAAGTGCTTGTTATTATGTGATATTGGTTTGTTTTGTTATTAATTAAGACAACTTAAATATTTAACTTTTATATAATTATTAACCTCTTTGGATTATACAAGTGAAATACAGGTTTGTGGAAGCATTAGCTACAGCTTTTGGTTTCATAAATTAAACATTGTTTTCCCAATAAATAGGTACATTTCGGATTACGGTTTTTTAGCGATATTATATTGTTTTTCCCGTGGTTTGGGATATTTTATTTCAAAAAATATGATATATATATATATATATATATTGTTATTATTGATATTATTATTTCTCCCAGACCTCTCCGCACAAAGGAGACCCTACCAAAATTTTCTGTGGATTTTGGACATAGAAAATTTTGTGAAATGTTTTCCAAACTTTTTTTAACTTGAATGTAAAAGGATTTAATTATTTTAAATTGAGGTATTTTACTTAAATTATTTAATTATGTAAATTGATTGTTTATAAATTTAATATTTTGAATAAGATATATTAATTTCTTAATTGCTTCTGTGACGCCCCACCTCTATACCCACGCTAGCCAAGGACACTACGTGGTAATGACGTCGACTAGCATGGAGAATAAGGCTGTTGAGGAGCGACCATCCATGTAAGTGCTTTGTGCGAGCACCGATATGTCAGATAAAATAATAACTTTTCATTTCATCTCAAGAGGAAATCCAACATACCGATACAAACTCAAAACAACTACACGGTGGCTATTATATCTTCGAAAACAAATATAGAAATAAGCATAACGTAAATCAGTCACTGATGATTCATATCACAAAGGCGGAAACAGATATGAATATAACACATAAAAGTGTTCATCAGAGTAGTGGTCAAACAAGATCCATAATAACACAAAATAATAGATACATATGCTAGCCAAAAGAATATGTATACATCAAGGAGTCTAAATCTCAAATGTATACAACAAAAACTACAAGCTAAGTAGTTAGCCAAAAGTTAGATGATGGTTCCAGATAGGAAGTCAAGAGGATGCACCTGTAAAATCTCAGTCTGACCCGAGTATTATTTAAGAAGAAAATAATAAACGGATCAGTCTAGCTATAATTATCATATAAAATGAGATATAAGAATAAGAGATATGATAAAAATGTATGATAACAAAAAGATGTCATACTATGAAAAGTATACATTTAACAATGACAAAATCATACAATACCTCAAGAATCTCAAAGCACCCAAAAGAATCACATTCTTTAATTTATTCACCAAACACAAAAATTGATAGAGCTTACCAATAAAATCACAAAATTGGTGAAAACACAAATTCTAGAAATCGTCAATTAGAAATCCAGAAAAATCACAAAAAGGGAAAGAGGCATATCACTAAAACGGGAGCATTAAAGCTCACCAACACGTGTATCACAAGATGAGACGCTATCTCATGGTCGCTAACCATCAATTTTGAACCGAAGCTCCACAAAAACGGCCCAAAGACCATGAGCCGAAGTTCCACAAAAACGGCCGAAGACCATGAGCCGAAGCTCCACAAAAACGGCCCGAAGACCATGAGTCGCTACCCCACAAAAATTGAGCCGAAGCTCCACAAAAAGGATCTTCGCAGACCCACAAGTGTAAATTACTCTAAGCTAGTAAATAAATGAGTTAGGCTTCATGTCCCATAACCACTGGCTTAACTTAATTATTTACGAACAAATTGTAGACTTCCATCAGAATAGAAGTGTAAATTACACTAAGCTAGTAAATATATGAGTTTAGCTTCATGTCCCATAACCACTAGCTTAACTTAAATATTTACGAACGAATTGTAGATTTCCACTCGAATATTGTCACAGAAGTTTCAATCGAACAAGTCCAAGAATTAACCGACGAAGTAAACGCAAGCGTTTCATACCACTTGTTTTACTAAGCCGTTTAATTAGATTTCTCATACGAGTGAGGTAAAGGTTTGTATATACTAATAGATTGGAAAACGGTTTTGAAAACAAGCTTTATATTTAAAAATAGAGTTGAAATCGTCTTTGCAAAGGAGTTCGAATATTTACTACTAGTATAGAAAACCTTTATAATTTTAAAGTGACAAATCACAAAAATGATTGTAGAAACAATCAATCATCAAAATTCACATTCGAAGACGTGAATCAAATCCAATTAAACCGATAAAGAATCCATCGAAATGGATATTCAAAAATCACAAAAAAGGAGTCATCAAAGTCATAATAAATGATAACAACAAATAGGATCATCACGAATCGATTCAAATTGGAAATTCAATCCCAAAAGGCAAAGTGGGCTGAAACAACAAATTCAGTTGACTGAACAGAGATTTTCAGTTGACTGAATTCTGCCTGGAAACTTTCTGTTTCCAGGTTCAGTCGACTGAACAAAGATTTCAGTCGACTGAATCATGCTTGGAAACTTTCTGTTTCCAGGTTCAATCGACTGAACAGAGATTTTAGTCGACTGAATCATGCCTGGAAACTTTCGGGTTCCAGATTTAGTCGACTGAACAGAGATTTCGATCGACTGAATCATGCCTGGGCTGTTTTTCAGCCCATCCAAATGAAGAGCAAACTCTTCTGAAATGCAACCGGACGAACATTGGCGCTAAGGGTTTATGCCAATCGACAACCCGACCCTATATGCTCTTCGATGCATCACCAAAAGCATGATCAAACATCCATAAAAGGATTTTCACACAAATTTGACTTAAAAACCCAAAAATTGGAATATTCACAAAACCAATCCAAATCAAGAGCAAATGCACATGAAGAGGTGTTAGGAATTCATACCTAACAACCAAAGATAATTATAGTCATAGATGTGAGATAAAAATCTCACCTTTTTACACAAAAACAAGGAAGGAGAAGCTTGAAAACAAAGGAGGATCAACCACTCTTCAATCCCAACTCAAGAAGCTTGAATTTAAGCTTAAAAGAGAACCATTTCCTAAGTTAGGTTTAGGAAATTTCTGAAATTGAAAGGATAAAGAGTTGGAGAAGAAAGGAGGATGCTTACCAATGGCTTCACTATGAATTTGGAGCTAGAACTTGATTTGCAAATGGAAACTAGGGCTTAGGATTTCCTAATTCTTTTTCTCTTCCCCCATTTTTTATGAAGCTTGAATGTATTAGGAAATTATGAAGAAATGAAGAGAGGAGGGTTGGAACTAGGTTGATAAGTGGGGTTAATGGGCTGAAACCCAACCCAAAGCCCTAAGTGAAAAAGTAGCAAAATTCTACTAACTCCAAACATATCGAAATTTATACTCAAAAAGGTCGCAAACGACATTTAGAACTCAATGGAAGTGGTCTCGAGTCCTAATTCGACTGTTTGCAAAAAGTAGCTTTTCGGACTTCAATCCGATCAACGATTCTATATTTAAATAAAATATTTAAATATTCAATCGTAAAATATGCGGGTTGTTACAGCTTCCTTCCTTTTTCGAGGATGAAAAGTTTTGAGTGGGGGAGAGTGTAACGACCTAGAATTTTGAACAAATTAATTTGAGAATATTTAATTAATTTTAAATATTTGAATGATGATTTAATTTGAATCCCCGATATAATTTTGAAATCTGCGATTAAACTTTAAAATTTAATCGATTGAAAGTTGAATAAGAATTTAAATCTTCAATTTACAGTTGAAGAAAAATATTTCAAAAGCTTTTAAAATTCATATTGATAATACTGAAAATAACAGAAACTTCAGAATCTAATTTCGAATTGATTTGTTCAGTTTTGAAATTAAATCGTTTAAATTGAATTTAAAAAATAGCCGTCCGAGGCGCAGTCTCGGAATTCGACGAAACCAGTTCCATTGGGTCCGTAATATTGTATTATTACTGGATTTCCAATTTCGTATTTTTCGGAGTAAATACGTGATCATACGGCGAGCAAACACATTGGAATTCAATCAAATTCAATTTAATTTTTAAATTCAAAATGGTCAAAATCGACATACTGTTCGTTCCTTAAATTACGCCTGGGATTATGCCTACCATCACGCCAAATATCACGATACAGAAATCGTGCAAGCATGGTCACGTACCCTTCTCGTTTGTTTAAAAATAAATGGCCGATAGAAGAAAACGAAATTCTTCTTTTCGTTCAAAAGCAAATTCGTTCGTTCAGATAAAATCCATGGCCGAGCTTCTCCCTTCTATAAAAAAAATCAGAAACAAAGGAAAAATAAACGAAACATTTTCTCGTTCGACTTCAAAATCAATAGTCGCGACTGCAACTTAGGGACGAACTCGAGTTCGCGGCAGTCAGAGGATAGTGGTTCGATCAAATTCGTGGGCAGGCGCGCGTTGTCAGAGGATGGTGACGGCGATTCGCGATGAGGGGGATGACTATAGGGGAGACGTGGAAATCGAGATCGAGGCATCGCGATGAAAAGGAGGTTGGCGGTAGGGAGTTCGCGAATTGGGGTCAGTCGGGATCGCGACTTGGGTTATCATTTCCAGGCGAGGCACGCACGCTCGCGTGAGGCTATGGCTCCGGTTGATTTACAGTCGAGCTCATTCATGTCGCAGCTGGAAGCGACGATTCGGGTGGCTGCGAGCACTCGCGTAAGGGCAGCGTGCGATGGCGTCTAGGGCAGGGGTGGTTTGGAGCGTGGAAGAGGAGGCTCGCGACTTGTCGTGGGGTTCTCGAGCTAGGCAATTTGATGGTCAATGGCGATTTGTCGCGAGCAGATAACAGTGGCACGTGTGAGGGAGTAGGGCGATATCGCGAGTTGCCAATCGTGGCTGGGAGACTTATCATCTGGATCGCGACTTGGTCGCGTGCTGTTCGAAAATAATTGTTCAAGGTAATTTCGATTTTAAAACATTTTAGTTAAATATGTTTAAAATCTTTAAATTTAATTTAAAATTTTATTACATTGATCAAGCAGTAGAACAAATTGATTAGGTTATTTTCTGGAAAGGAAAATGAAAATGTTTTGTTAAAAGAAATTTGTTAAGAGTCAGATTTTAAAATTTAAAATCATTATATAATTGTAAGTTAGAAATTGATTTGTTCGATTTAAGTCGAATATTAATAAATTATCTAAATTGTTATACAAGGTCGAATAAAGTCAAGGAAACAAATTGGATTCGAAAATGGGATTGATTTTCTCACTCAAATGAAGTTGGATTTTACAGTTATTGACTTGACTGATTAATTGCTATTTGGATGTGATATTAGATATAGTAGGATATATCTATATATATATATATATAGCAATATATACATATTGGCATATGTATATATTGGATTGATTGATTCCTGCCTCGTATAGCGGATGAGACCCTATTGCGCCGTTAGTAAGCGGATTTTTATAAAACCCATATACCGCGATAATTCCGTACTGGAGCGGAATTGGTATTGTGCTAACGTCTTTGGATGCAGGGAAACAGGTTGGAGGGATCCAACTGGACCCCTCACATTGATTGAATTTATTTCTACTGTGATGTGATAATCTATGAATGATTATTGATGTTATTGAATTGATGTCTGGAAATTGTCTGAAAGCTAAAATTTAGCTGAATGGATGTTTGACATCATTGGATTCCAAAGATAAACGAAATTGAATTTTTGAAATTCAAGTAGAAAATTTCTAAGTGAATCAATTTTTGAAATTGAAGAAATTTTGAAGAAAGGAATTTTTAAAGTATAAAAAGTAAATTTTTATAATCGTATTGAATAAATTCCAGAATAAAGTGAAAATGCTAAATAAATGGATTTCATAAAACAGTGATTATAAATTGAAGAATTTAATTAAAATTTGGATTTTTAAATAGATTGAAAGAAACGATTGAAATTTATTTCCTTAAAAAGGAATTTATTAAAAGAAGATAAGCTGGAAATCCAACTAGAAATTTAAATTGGTAAATTGAAATAAATTGGGAAATCAATGTAAAATGATTTCAATTTGAAGAATCCATTTTAAAACAGAATATTCAATAATTTGAGAAAAAATGAGGAATTTACTTAGTAGTGATAAATGAATTTTTAAATCAATATCGAAATTGATTTGGGATTGAAGTTTTTATAAATAGAATTAAAATTTATAAAAGTTGTTTATAAATCCGAAATCACTTATTTTGATAAGTAAAATTGTAGAAGTTGACAAAAAGAAGATTTATAAGTCGAGGTTGTTATTAAAATAGAAATAGAATTTATAACCGTGTTTATAAATTCGAAATCGATTGAATTTGATAAATTAAATATAGAAGATTATTAAAGGAGATATATTCGCGATTTTGGATAGCGAATTATTATTGAAATAAAACGTGTAGAAAATAGTGAAATGTAATTAGTGAAGTATATTCACGATTTTGGACAGTGAATATATTGTTAAGTAAAATGGATATGGTTTTGGGAAAGTGATATTTGAAATGAAGTTAATTGTTTTAAAAGATGTTTTAAAACGTGTGAATTATCGAAATCATAGATTTCAACATTTATTGTTGAAATAGACGTTTTCGAAAAATAAGGAAATGATAGACTATAACACTGTGTTATAGTAAATGATTTCCAAAAGGAAATGTTTTTTTTATGTTGTATTGGGATTTATATATCTATCTAAATCCGAATCCCTATACTAGTGATTTTGAGTCGTCGTAATGATGTTTTACGTAACATTCGTTTTGACTCAAATAAATGTTGTCAAAGTAAATGATTTCCTTAAAGAATGAATATATACTTAATATTGATTTAAGTATATTGAATATTTTCAAATGTTGAAAATAAATAGATTTGCGAAATACTTATTTTTGAATAAGTATGGAAATACTTTTCCAAAATGAAATGAAACGTTTTGAGATTTTATCTTCTTAAAGATAAATCGAAAATGAATATTTGAAAACGATTGAAAATCGAATATTAGTAGGTATTCGAAAAATGTAAATTCAATATGGAATTTATAAAGGAAATGGAAACTGTTTACAAAAATAAATATTGATTTATTTTTGAAAGTGTGGAAATTTTATATCTAGTAAAGATATTTTTGAAGATAAATAATTTGGAAAATTATTTGGAATCTGATGATGTTGCGCATCTTTATTGATAGTTAAATAACCGACTATCAATAATTACCTTTAGATAGGTATTTGTTGTGAATTGGATGAAATTGAATGCCACACTTATTTTTGAATAAGCGCTCACTATTCGGGTTAGCCGGGAAAGGACCATGGGGTCATATAACCCATTCCGAATATGTGATACGTCGTTATGAATTGCATTCGAAGACCGGTGTTGAAGACCGGATATTTTTGAAAACGGAAGGATTACCGTCGAGTTACTCTACATCGGCTGATCTCCGGTTTAGAGGTTTTATCACCCTTAGTGACGGGAAGTCCCGACGTGATTGAAAATTATCCGGATGTGCAAGGGCTTCGTGAGAAGTACCTTCGGTTCTGTTCGATCCCGGAACAGACTTGTATGGATTGTGTGTCTGACGTTACAATTTGAGATATAAAGCTGATTTCTTTCAAATACATTTATGTTGGTGGCGGAGAATTTATTCTCTTAGCTTAACACCCTTCTCTGAGAAGTACGAGCACAGAGGTTATGTAGTTGAAATTTATCAGCGATATATTCCCAATTTGGTAACGTGGCATACTGAGTGTTGCTGTGAAATGATCAGTGTTTGATCATTTGCGATATGATCATTTGTTTGATCTTATATCTTTGTGATCATAGGTTGATCATTTGTTTGACCCGAAGCAGGGCTTTGTAGAAAGCGTAGCTTTGTGGACGAGACTTCATCGAGCCTCACACCCCGGAAATGGTCAAAACAGGAAGGATGCAGCAAGGTTCTAGGGAGTAGCGCCCCTTAGTGTATGTCATTCCTTCTGGATAAAGGTGGTATCATGGTATGGAGCCCAGATACTTAACCTCTGTGGTTGCTGCAAATTTATTACTTTGTGGTTTGTTGGAAATCGAGGATCCTCGGGAAGATCGGTGACGATCGGGGGATGGCATACGCGTGTTAGTAGTTACCTATTTTTGCAGAGGTAACCCGGCCTTGTGTTGGTAGAGATCCGGTTAGGTTCTCGGGTCGTCTATTCCAGGGACGTACCCATCGTGGATAGGAAGTTCCTTAGCCTGACCATTTGTTGGAAATCCAAAGAAACAATACGTGACTTGTACGGTTTTAGTTGTATTACCTGCTATGGAATGTGGCGGTAACCTGCTATTGAACATGGTAGCTATAGTAGGCATACGATACTGGTCGTATGTTGGCTAAGATTAATATTATACTTTCGAAATGATTTCTACACTATGCACTAATAATAATATCAAAAAGAATTTGATTTTGCGTAGTAAGCATCTTTGACTATCATAAGAAGAAATCTCCTCCAATTCTGCGTTTGCATTGTGTGTGTGGCGGGAGGTCTTATGGTAGTTTCATTTTCCAAAAGCATTTCGAAATGACTTTAAAATTATTTTGTTGTTATAAAGAATAACTGTTTTACGATCTCACACCAGTCACCATGACTGACTCGGAGTTTATTGTTCCCTTCTAAACTCTGGGTGCCCACCAATTTCCACACGGGCAGTCTAGAGTTATGTTATCAGGATATTCTGGATATTCTGGAGCTTTGGAGATAAGCTGGATGACGAGACGTAGTATTTGTATCTGATATATTTATTCCGCTGTGTATTCTGTATGAGGACAAGTTTATATAACTGTCCATTGTTGTTTATTGACTCTGATTGATGTATGTATAAAATGATATAGTTCTTTGTTTTAAAGATTATTCATTTATCTATTATATGTTGTTCCGCTGCGATGTGTAAGATTCTGATATTGTTTTCTGTTCTGATGTTGTTCTGTTGTTCTTCTTTTTTTTTCTTTCTTCTCTTCTTTCTTCTTCTATCTTTTCTTCTACCTTTTTCTTCTATTTAAAACCCTCACTATTGGAGTTTCCGGCGTTCGATTTCTCGGCAGTCGATAAAGTGAGTATCGATGTCGAATTTTCGAAAGTCGAAAAACCCGGTACATGACAGCTTGGTATCAGAGCATATGGTTAAGCGACAACCCTGCTCTGTTGGGTGTTACTCATTAGAGATAGAGTCAGTAGTACTCTAGAATGAGTTGAGTGTAATAATAGATACGAGTGCGTATTTGTTAGTGAATATAAAATTGTTTTATATTGTGATGATTGGTTTGTTGAGTGGTATATGGATTCTGGTCGGTATTGTCCGTACAACTCTATCGATAGGGATTTCTAAACACTCGAATAGAACAATTCGGCACAGTATTGTTTTAAATAGGGTAAATGAGATAATTTTGCCCAAAACTATTTTTGTATAGAAACGAATTGATTTTCTATGAATTATCATAGTATATGGATGTTTGGTTGTTAGAAAAATAATAACATTGGATTATTATTATTATCATTGAAATTAAATAAGAAATTGAAATCATAACTCCAAAGTTAAGAAATAAATCCATATACAAATGAAATTTAAGAATGTAAATTATAAATGTGATTTATAATTTGAAACGGAATTCCAGAGAAGTATTTGGAAATGTTTTGAAAAGAATTTGAAAATTTTGGAGATTTGGAAAGTTAAATCATTTTTGATTTGAAAATGAATTTCAAAGGTTTGAAAAGCATTTTTGGAGAGATGAAAGCTCTAAACTCTTTTAGGTCGCTGGAAAATAATCCTAATGATGGTGGCCACATCATTAGAATTCATTTTCGGGTTTCCAAAAGAGGAATTGCTGCCAAATTGTTTTTAAATGAAAGTTGTTTGAAAAATTTGGGGTTTTTGTTTTAAAATTCAAAGGATAATTTGAATTGTTTTCAAAACGGCTTTGAAATGTTGGTAAACTCTGGAATGCTATATAAAGATAATTATGAAATATTATTAAGTTGATAACTTATAGAATATTTGAAATCTGATTGAAATGAAAGTTCAAATTGAAATAAAAGAATTTGTGAACAAATAAATAAATTTGCAATGGCAAATGCGAGAAAATAAAATTGAATGTTAAAATTCATTTCGAATTTGTAGGCAATAAATTGAATTGAATAATTATAAATGAAGATATTGGAATTGAAACTGAATGTTGAAAACAAATTTGAATAAAGTGAATTAGAATTTGTAATGAATTAGTAACTGAAACTAATCTAAAATAAGCAGTTGTAAATGAAAGTTAATCGATGAAATTCAATATTCAGAAGTTGAACTGAATCCAAATAGAATCGAAAGTGTAAATTGAATTCAAATGGAATTTGAAATGCAAAATTGAATGAAAATAGATAAATAACTTCAATAGTGAAGTAAAGATGATATAAGAAGTAAGTATCAAAATTTTGTAATAGAATTTGCAAAATGGTTTGAATATATGTAACTAGATATTATGGCTAGTAGGATATACAGGTGTAAATGAATTGGGATTTTGATTTCAAAGATAAAATGAATTGCTCGACAAAAAGGTATGTATTTTAAAATTCGATATGAGATTTGATGACTTTCTTGTCTAGCCGCTTGGCTTTTTCTTTTTCTTTTTGAAATCTGGGAGTCCGTAGGGACGTTTTGTAGTAGTGCCGTATTAGCCGCGCAAAGGAGACGCTGGCGAAATTTTCGGAAATTCCGAGTGTTAGAAAATTTTTGAGAAATTTTGAAAGTTTAAATTTGAATTTAAACTTAAAATTGAATTGTTAAGAAAACAATGTTGTTTTGAAACTTAGAGTTGAAATTAGAAATTTAGTTGAAAGGATAACGAATCTTTAATAGAAAGATTTGTTTTGAAAATTTGATAAAACTATTGGATGTTGAAAATAGTAGACGAGTTAAGGACTCTTTTTCCTTACTTGGTAATTTCGAGGACGAAATTCTTTTAAGGGGGGAAGTCTGTAACGACCCAGAATTTTGAACAAATTAAATTGAGAATATTTAATTAATTTTAAATATTTGAATGATGATTTAATTTGAATCCCCGATATAATTTTGAAATCTGCGATCAAACTTTAAAATTTAATCGATTGAAAGTTGAATAAGAATTTAAATCTTCAATTTACAGTTGAAGAAAAATATTTCAAAAGCTTTTAAAATTCATATTGATAATACTGAAAATAACAGAAACTTCAGAATCTAATTTCGAATTGATTTGTTCAGTTTTGAAATTAAATCGTTTAAATTGAATTTAAAAAATAGCCGTCCGAGGCGCAGTCTCGGAATTCGACGAAACCAGTTCCATTGGGTCCGTAATATTGTATTATTACTGGATTTCCAATTTCGTATTTTTCGGAGTAAATACGTGATCATACGGCGAGCAAACACATTGGAATTCAATCAAATTCAATTTAATTTTTAAATTCAAAATGGTCAAAATCGACATACTATTCGTTCCTTAAATTACGCCTGGGATTATGCCTACCATCACGCCAAATATCACGATACAGAAATCGTGCAAGCATGGTCACGTACCCTTCTCGTTTGTTTAAAAATAAATGGCCGATAGAAGAAAACGAAATTCTTCTTTTCGTTCAAAAGCAAATTCGTTCGTTCAGATAAAATCCATGGCCGAGCTTCTCCCTTCTATAAAAAAAATCAGAAACAAAGGAAAAATAAACGAAACATTTTCTCGTTCGACTTCAAAATCAATAGTCGCGACTGCAACTTAGGGACGAACTCGAGTTCGCGGCAGTCAGAGGATAGTGGTTCGATCAAATTCGTGGGCAGGCGCGCGTTGTCAGAGGATGGTGACGGCGATTCGCGATGAGGGGGATGACTATAGGGGAGACGTGGAAATCGAGATCGAGGCATCGCGATGAAAAGGAGGTTGGCGGTAGGGAGTTCGCGAATTGGGGTCAGTCGGGATCGCGACTTGGGTTATCATTTCCAGGCGAGGCACGCACGCTCGCGTGAGGCTATGGCTCCGGTTGATTTACAGTCGAGCTCATTCATGTCGCAGCTGGAAGCGACGATTCGGGTGGCTGCGAGCACTCGCGTAAGGGCAGCGTGCGATGGCGTCTAGGGCAGGGTTGGTTTGCGGCGTGGAAGAGGAGGCTCGCGACTTGTCGTGGGGTTCTCGAGCTAGGCAATTTGATGGTCAATGGCGATTTGTCGCGAGCAGATAACAGTGGCACGTGTGAGGGAGTAGGGCGATATCGCGAGTTGCCAATCGTGGCTGGGAGACTTATCATCTGGATCGCGACTTGGTCGCGTGCTGTTCGAAAATAATTGTTCAAGGTAATTTCGATTTTAAAACATTTTAGTTAAATATGTTTAAAATCTTTAAATTTAATTTAAAATTTTATTACATTGATCAAGCAGTAGAACAAATTGATTAGGTTATTTTCTGGAAAGGAAAATGAAAATGTTTTGTTAAAAGAAATTTGTTAAGAGTCAGATTTTAAAATTTAAAATCATTATATAATTGTAAGTTAGAAATTGATTTGTTCGATTTAAGTCAAATATTAATAAATTATCTAAATTGTTATACAAGGTCGAATAAAGTCAAGGAAACAAATTGGATTCGAAAATGGGATTGCAAATAAAAGCTAAGGTGAGATTTTCTCACTCAAATGAAGTTGGATTTTACAGTTATTGATTTGACTGATTAATTGCTATTTGGATGTGATATTAGATATAGTAGGATATATCTATATATATGTCACGTACCGGAATTTTCGACTTTCGAAAATTCGACATCGATACTCACTTTATCGACTGCCGAGCAATCGAGTGTCGGAAACTCCAATAGTGAGGGTTTTAAGAAAAAGAAAAAGGTAGAAGAAGAAGATAGAAGAAAAAGAAAGAAGAACAACAACAGAACAAGAGCAGAAACAGAGAACAATATCAGAATCTTACACATCGCAGCGGAACAATATATAATAGATAAATCAGTAATCTTTAAAACAAAGAACTATATCATTTTATACATACATCAATCATCAGAGTCAATATACAACAATTGGACAGTTATATAACTTGTCCTCATACAGAATACATAGCGGAATAAATATATCAGATACAAATACTACGTCTCGTCATCCAGCTTATCTCCAAGCTCCAGAATATCCAGAATATCCTGATAATATAACTCTAGGCTGCCCGTGTGGAAATTGGTGGGCACCCAGAGTTTAGAAGGGAACAATAAACTCCGAGTCAGTCATGGTGACTGGTGTGAGATCGTAAAACAGTTATTTTTCTCAAAGAAAATAAAACAAATTCGCAATGCTTTTGGAAAATGAAACTACCATAAGACCTCCCACCACACACACAATGCAAACGCAGAATTGGAGGAGATTTCTTCTTATGATAGTCAAAGATGCTTACTATGCAAAAATCAAATTCTTTTTGATATTATTATTAGTGCATAGTGTAGAAACATTTCAAAAGTATAATATTAATCTTAGCCAACATACGACCAGTATCGTATGCCTACTATAGCTACCATCTAAACAGTGGTGACCACCGTACGTAAATGGCAGGTTCTACAACTAATACCGTACAAGTCACGTATTGGAGTTTGGATTTCCAACAAATGGTCAGGCTAAGGAACTTCCTATCCACGATGGGTACGTCCCTGGAATAGACGACCCGAGAACCTAACCGGATCTCTGCCAACACAAGGCCGGGTTACCTCTGCAAAAATAGGTAACTACTGACACGCGTATGCCATCCCCCGATCGTAACCGATCTTCCCGAGGATCCCCGATTTCCAACAAACCACATAGATAATAATGCAGCAACCACATAGGTTAAGTATCTGGGCTCCATACCATGATACCACCTCTATCCAGAAGGAATGACATACACTAAGGGGCGCTACTCCCTAGAACCTTGCTGCATCCTTCCTGTTTCGACCATTTCCGGGGTGTGAGGCTCGATGAAGTCTCGTCCACAAAGCTACGCTTTCTACAAAGCCATGCTTCGGGTCAAACAAAATGATCAACCTATGATCACAAAGATATAAGATCAAACAAATGATCATATCACAAATGATCAAACACTGATCATTTCACAGCAACACTCAGTATGCCACGTTACCAAATTGGGATATATCGCTGATAAATTTCAACTACATAACCTCTGAGCTCGTACGTCTCAGAGAAGGGTGTTAAGCTAAGAGAATAAATTCTCCGCCACCAACAGAAATGTATTTGAAAGAAATCAGCTTTATATCTCAAATTGTAACGTCAGACACACACTCCATACAAGTCTGTTCCGGGATCGAACAGAACCGAAGGCACTTCTCACAAAGTCCTTGCATATCCGGATAAATTTCTAATCACGTCCGGACTTCCCGTCACTAAGGGTGATAAAACCTCTAAATCGGAGATCAGCCGATGTAGAGTAACTCGACGGTAATCCTTCCGTTTTCAAAAATATCCGGTCTTCAACACCGGTCTTCGAATGCAATTCATATCGACGTATCACATATTCGGAATGGGTTATACGACCCCATGGTCCTTTCCCGGCTAACCCGAATAGTGAGCGAAATATTTAAAAACATGTGTGGCATTCAAATTCATTCAATTCACAACAAATACCTACTCAAGGTAATTATTGATAGTCGGTTATTTAACTATCAATAAAGATGCGCAACATCATCAGATTCCAATAATTTTCCCAAATTATTTTATCTTCCAAAATATCTTTTACTAGATATAAAATTCCCACACTTAATCATTTGAAAACAATTTCAAATATTCACTTTTCAATTTATCTTCAAAAGATAAAATTTCAAAACAGTTCATTTCATATTGGAAAAGCATTTCCATACTTATTTGATAATAAGTAATTCACAAATCATTTATTTTCAACATTTGAAAATATTCGATATACTTAAATCAAATTAAGTATATATTCATTCTTTAAGGAAAACATTCTTTCAACACATTTATTTGAGTCAAAACGAATGTTACGTAAAACATCGTTACGACGACTCAAAATCACTAGTATAGGGATTCGAATTTTTTTAAGATAGATATGTAAATCCCAATACTAAAACCATTTCCTTTCGGAAATCATTTTCTATAACAACAGTGTTATAGTCCACCATTTCCTTAAATTTCTCGAAAACGTCTATTTCAACAACAAGTGTTGAAATCTATGCTTTCGATTCATAATACATTTTAAAACATCTTTAAAATGTTTAACTTCATTTTTTTTTTATCATTTCTTCAAAAATAAATCCATTTCATTCAATAATATATTCACTGTCCAAAATCGTGAATATGATTCACTAATTACTTTCCACTATTTTCTACACATTTTATTTCAATAAAAATTCGCTATCCAAAATCGCGAATATATCTCCTTTAACAATCTTCTATATTTAATTTATCAAATCCAATTGATTTTGAATTTATAAAAACAATGTTTATAAATTTCACCTTTTATATTTTATAACAACTTCGATTTGTAAATCTCCTTTATTAACGAATTCGATCAATATTTCATTTGTAGGCAAAAATCCAATTTATAAGTTAATTTCTTATAAATCTTCTATTCTACAATTTCATTCATTTTAACTTCCCGATTTATACATCTATAAATTTCATTCTTTTTAACTTCACAATTTATACATCTATAAATTTCATTCTTTTTCCAAATTCGTTTCAATTTGCCAATTAAATTTCTAATTGGACTTCCCACTTATTTCTTTTTTTTAAATAAATTCCTTTTAAAGAAAATAAATTTCTTTATCTCTTTCAATCTATTTAAAAATCCAAATTTAAATTAAATTCTTCAATTTATAATCACTGTTTTATGAAATCCATTTATTTAGCAATTTCACTTTATTCTGGAATTTATTCAATAAGATTATAAAAATCAGCTTTTATACTTTTAAATTCTTTTCTTCAAAATTTATTCAATTTCTAAAATTAATTCACTTAGAAATTTCTATTTTGATTTCAAAAATTCAATTTCGTTTATTTTTGGAATCCAATGATATCAAACATCCATTCAGCTAAATTTTAGCTTTCAAACAATTTCCAGACATCAATATGATTAATAACATCAATATAATCATTCACAGATTCATATCACAGTATAAATAAATTCAATCAATATGAGGGGTCCAGTTGGATCCCTCCAACCTGTTTCCCTGCATCCAAAGATGTTAGCACAATACCAATTCCGCTCCAGTACGGAATTATCGCGGTATATGGGTTTTATAAAAATCCGCTTACTAACGGCGCAATAGGGTCTCATCCGCTATACGAGGCGGGAAATCAATCAATCCAATATATACATATGCCAATATGTATATATTGCTATATATAGATATATATCCTACTATATCTAATATCACACATCCAATAGCAATCATCAATAACTGCAAATTCCACTTTTAAATTTTTGAGTGAGAAGATCTCACCTTAGCTTTTAATTTGCCATCCAATTTCCACCTTGACTCGATTTTCTCGATTTTTAACCTTGTATAAATATTTTATACAATTCATCAATATTTGAATTAATCGATCAATTAATTACCATTTATTAATTTAATTTAACTAACAATTATTTTAACTGATAATTTAATTTCAAATCAAATTTCCTATGATAAAAATTTTAGTTAGAAAATGATTTAATCTTAACTAATGATTAAATTCTTAATGAATAATTATATTTCAAACCAATTTTCTTTAATAATCCCTTACTGGCCAAAAAAAATCTTAAACAAATATATTATTTTAAAATTAAACTAGTAAATAAAGATAGGTATATATGTATATTCATTTCAGTTTATTATTATTTTTTTCTCTGTAAAAATATCCTCATATTTTAACATTTTACTGGAAAAATTAAAATAAAATAAAACTACAAATATACCTCACTGTGAATTCAAACTCGAAGACACCCTCGACGAACCGAAATTCCACCACCGGTCTACCGCTGACCACCCATCTACTCGCCAGTGCCACTCGATCACGTTGACCCCTCCACTCGCGCCCCAGTTGTGACACGCCGTTCGACATCGATCCCCTTCCCATCGTCTTGCCCATGTCTTTTCTGCCTACTTCGAGACCATCACAGTTGCAGCCTCCACGACATTGCCAGACTCCGCTTCGAGCTTTCGTGAGTGCGCGCCTCCTTCCACGCCACCCAGGTCGCCGCGATACACATCTTCGCGAACCCTAGCTGACGCTTCCACCTATCGACAATCGCGAACAAGTCGATCGAGCCCTGCCTTCCAATCGAGCAAGCCGACATCGTGATTACTCGCGTTCGAGCACGAGAATTTTTCCCTCATTTTTTTTCGTACTGATTTTCGAATTGGTGAAGAATGAGAGGAGGACGAGGATAGGGTACGCGATTTTTAATTTCAATATAAGCGGCCATTGATTTGAATTCGAACGAACGAAAGAGAAATGGTTCTCTATTTGTTTCTTTAGTTATCTGCTTAGAGTTTTAAAACGAAGAAGGTGTATTTCAGTCTGCGCGTTCCAAGTGCTAGGGTAGCTCGAGTACGATCATAGGGTGGCTGAGCAGAAAATTTTGATGTGAAGGCAATACGGTTGGGGTTTGACTTATAAAAAAAAATACTTTAATTAAATTCAAATCGTTTCGAATAACTATTTCTAAGCGTTTATATACTGCACGTTCACACAACAATCCCAGTTACTACGGAATTTGAAATCCGATAATAACACAATATTACGGACCCAACGGAACTGGTTTCGTCGAATTCCGAGACGGTGCCTCGGACGGCTATTTTCTAATATCGGTACGAACGATATAAATTCAAAACTGATCAAATCAATTTCAAATTCGATTCTGAAGCTTCTATTATCTTCAGTACCATCAATACGAATTTTAAAAGCTTTCAGATTATTTTTAATCAGCTTAAAATTGAAGATTCAAATATTTATTCAGCATTCAATCGATTAAATTTTAAAGTTTAATCGCAAATTTCAAAGTTATATCGGGAATTCAAATTAAATCATCGTTCAAATATTTAAAATTAATTAAATATTCTCAATTTAATTTGTTCAAAATTCTGGGTCGTTACAGACTTCCCTCCTTAAAAGAATTTCGTCCTCGAAATTACAAGTTAGGAAGAAAGGTCCTTAACTCGTCTACTATTTTTCACAATCTAATAGTTTTATCAAATTTATCAAAACAAATCTTTCTACTAAAGATTTGTTATCAATTCAACTAATTTTCCAATTCTAATTATAAGTTTCCGAACAATATTGTTTACTTCAAAATTCAAATTCGAGTTTAAATTCAAATTTTAAACTTTCAAAATTTTCTAACGCCCTAAATTTTCGAAAAATTTCGCCAGCGTCTCCTTTGCGCGGCTAATACGGCACGACTACAAAACGTCCCTACGGACTCTCAGATTTCAAAAAGAAAAAGAAAAAGCCAAGCGGCTAGACAAGAAATCATCAAAAACTCATATTATAATTCAAATACGTACCTTTTGTCGAGCAATTCAAATTATCTGTGAAATCAAATTCAATTCCCTTTATACCTGTATATCCTACTAGCCATAATATCTAGTTACATATTTATATCCATTCCATTTTACATTTCAATCTCATTTGAATTCAATTCACAATTCCAATCTAATTTGGATTCAGTTTACAATTTCAATTCTATTTGAATTCAATTTTGTCTTCTATTCTGAATATTGAATTTCATCGATTCACTTTCATTTACAACTGCTTATTTTAGATTAGTTTCAATTACTAATTCATTTCAAATTCTAATCCACTTACAAATTCAAATTTGTTTTCAACATTCAGTTTTAATTCCAGTTTTATTCTTTTGTTCATTCCCAAAATTTATTACAATTTACTATTTTGGTTTATAACCACTTATACTAGACTGGATTTCAAATTCCATATGAATTTTAATTCATCTTTCATTTCAGATTTATAACTATTCAATTCAATTCTATTACTTACGAATTCGAAATGAATTTCAACATTTAATTTCACTTTCATTAAATTGATTCGCTTGTATTTACAATTGCAAATTTATTTATTCATTCACAAATTCTTTCATTTTCAATTTGAATTCTCATTTCTATCAAATTTCAAATATTTTATAAGTCTTTGACTTATTTACATTTCGATTTATCCAATCGTTTATACATTTACTTACAATTTCATTCTACTAATGAATTTTAATTTCAATTATCTTTTCTGGAATTCCATTTTCCAATTATAAATTCACTTACAATTTATATTTACAATTTTATTCATATATGAATTCATCTCTTTATATTCTTAATTCACATTAAAAATTCTCATCAATATTTTTATATAGCATTCTAGAGTCTTAACAACATTTTCAAAGACATTTTTGAAAACAATTCAATTTACCCTTTTGATTTCCTAAAACAAACCCAAAATTTTCAAACAACTTCCATTTAAAATAATTTAGCAGCAATTCCTCTTTTGGAAACCCGAAAATGAACACCGGTGATGTCGCGATCATCATCGGAATTATTTTCCAGCGACCGAAAAGAGTTTAGAGCTTTTGTCTCTCTAAAATACTTTTCAAACCTTTGAAATTCATTTTCAACTCTAAAAATGATTTAAACTTTCCAAATCTCCAAAATTTTCAAATTCTTTTCAAAACATTTCCAAAAACCTCTCAGGAATCCCGTTTCAAATTACAAATCACATTTATAATTTACATTCTCAAATTTCATTTGTATGTGAATTTATTTCTTAACTTTGGAGTTATGATTTCAATTTCTTATTTAATTCCAATGGGAATAATTTAATATTATTACTTCTAACAACCATGCATCCATATACTATGATAATTCATAGAAAATCATTTCTTTTATATACAAAAATAGTTTGGGTTAAATTATTTCATTTACCCTATTTAAAACAATACTGTGTCGGTTTACCTTGTTTAAGAGTTTAGAAACCCCTATCGATTACAGTTAGCTAGACTGCACCGACCAGAATCCATAAACAATCAACCGATAAGTCAACACAATACAAAACAAATTTCATATTCACTAACAAATACGCGCTCATATCTATTATTACACTCAACTCATTCTAGAGTACTACTGACTCTATCTCTAATGAGTAACACCCAACAGAGCAGGGTTGTCGCTTAACCATATGCTCTGATACCACGCTGTCACGTACCGGAATTTTCGACTTTCGAAAATTCGACATCGATACTCACTTTATCGACTGCCGAGCAATCGAGTGCCGGAAACTCCAATAGTGAGGGTTTTAAGAAAAAGAAAAAGGTAGAAGAAGAAGATAGAAGAAAAAGAAAGAAGAACAACAACAGAACAAGAGCAGAAACAGAGAACAATATCAGAATCTTACACATCGCAGCGGAACAATATATAATAGATAAATCAGTAATCTTTAAAACAAAGAACTATATCATTTTATACATACATCAATCATCAGAGTCAATATACAACAATTGGACAGTTATATAACTTGTCCTCATACAGAATACACAGCGGAATAAATATATCAGATACAAATACTACGTCTCGTCATCCAGCTTATCTCCAAGCTCCAGAATATCCAGAATATCCTGATAATATAACTCTAGGCTGCCCGTGTGGAAATTGGTGGGCACCCAGAGTTTAGAAGGGAACAATAAACTCCGAGTCAGTCATGGTGACTGGTGTGAGATCGTAAAACAGTTATTTTTCTCAAAGAAAATAAAACAAATTCGCAATGCTTTTGGAAAATGAAACTACCATAAGACCTCCCACCACACACACAATGCAAACGCAGAATTGGAGGAGATTTCTTCTTATGATAGTCAAAGATGCTTACTACGCAAAAATCAAATTCTTTTTGATATTATTATTAGTGCATAGTGTAGAAACATTTCGAAAGTATAATATTAATCTTAGCCAACATACGACCAGTATCGTATGCCTACTATAGCTACCATCTAAACAGTGGTGACCACCGTACGTAAATGGCAGGTTCTACAACTAATACCGTACAAGTCACGTATTGGAGTTTGGATTTCCAACAAATGGTCAGGCTAAGGAACTTCCTATCCACGATGGGTACGTCCCTGGAATAGACGACCCGAGAACCTAACCGGATCTCTGCCAACACAAGGCCGGGTTACCTCTGCAAAAATAGGTAACTACTGACACGCGTATGCCATCCCCCGATCGTAACCGATCTTCCCGAGGATCCCCGATTTCCAACAAACCACATAGATAATAATGCAGCAACCACATAGGTTAAGTATCTGGGCTCCATACCATGATACCACCTCTATCCAGAAGGAATGACATACACTAAGGGGCGCTACTCCCTAGAACCTTGCTGCATCCTTCCTGTTTCGACCATTTCCGGGGTGTGAGGCTCGATGAAGTCTCGTCCACAAAGCTACGCTTTCTACAAAGCCATGCTTCGGGTCAAACAAAATGATCAACCTATGATCACAAAGATATAAGATCAAACAAATGATCATATCACAAATGATCAAACACTGATCATTTCACAGCAACACTCAGTATGGCACGTTACCAAATTGGGATATATCGCTGATAAATTTCAACTACATAACCTCTGAGCTCGTACGTCTCAGAGAAGGGTGTTAAGCTAAGAGAATAAATTCTCCGCCACCAACAGAAATGTATTTGAAAGAAATCAGCTTTATATCTCAAATTGTAACGTCAGACACACAATCCATACAAGTCTGTTCCGGGATCGAACAGAACCGAAGGCACTTCTCACAAAGTCCTTGCATATCCGGATAAATTTCTAATCACGTCCGGACTTCCCGTCACTAAGGGTGATAAAACCTCTAAATCGGAGATCAGCCGATGTAGAGTAACTCGACGGTAATCCTTCCGTTTTCAAAAATATCCGGTCTTCAACACCGGTCTTCGAATGCAATTCATATCGACGTATCACATATTCGGAATGGGTTATACGACCCCATGGTCCTTTCCCGGCTAACCCGAATAGTGAGCGAAATATTTAAAAACAAGTGTGGCATTCAAATTCATTCAATTCACAACAAATACCTACTCAAGGTAATTATTGATAGTCGGTTATTTAACTATCAATAAAGATGCGCAACATCATCAGATTCCAATAATTTTCCCAAATTATTTTATCTTCCAAAATATCTTTTACTAGATATAAAATTCCCACACTTAATCATTTGAAAACAATTTCAAATATTCACTTTTCAATTTATCTTCAAAAGATAAAATTTCAAAACAGTTCATTTCATATTGGAAAAGCATTTCCATACTTATTTGATAATAAGTAATTCACAAATCATTTATTTTCAACATTTGAAAATATTCGATATACTTAAATCAAATTAAGTATATATTCATTCTTTAAGGAAAACATTCTTTCAACACATTTATTTGAGTCAAAACGAATGTTACGTAAAACATCGTTACGACGACTCAAAATCACTAGTATAGGGATTCGAATTTTTTTAAGATAGATATGTAAATCCCAATACTAAAACCATTTCCTTTCGGAAATCATTTTCTATAACAACAGTGTTATAGTCCACCATTTCCTTAAATTTCTCGAAAACGTCTATTTCAACAACAAGTGTTGAAATCTATGCTTTCGATTCATAATACATTTTAAAACATCTTTAAAATGTTTAACTTCATTTTTTTATATCATTTCTTCAAAAATAAATCCATTTCATTCAATAATATATTCACTGTCCAAAATCGTGAATATGATTCACTAATTACTTTCCACTATTTTCTACACATTTTATTTCAATAAAAATTCGCTATCCAAAATCGCGAATATATCTCCTTTAACAATCTTCTATATTTAATTTATCAAATCCAATTGATTTTGAATTTATAAAAACAATGTTTATAAATTTCACCTTTTATATTTTATAACAACTTCGATTTGTAAATCTCCTTTATTAACGAATTCGATCAATATTTCATTTGTAGGCAAAAATCCAATTTATAAGTTAATTTCTTATAAATCTTCTATTCTACAATTTCATTCATTTTAACTTCCCGATTTATACATCTATAAATTTCATTCTTTTTAACTTCACAATTTATACATCTATAAATTTCATTCTTTTTCCAAATTCGTTTCAATTTGCCAATTAAATTTCTAATTGGACTTCCCACTTATTTCTTTTTTTTAAATAAATTCCTTTTAAAGAAAATAAATTTCTTTATCTCTTTCAATCTATTTAAAAATCCAAATTTAAATTAAATTCTTCAATTTATAATCACTGTTTTATGAAATCCATTTATTTAGCAATTTCACTTTATTCTGGAATTTATTCAATAAGATTATAAAAATCAGCTTTTATACTTTTAAATTCTTTTCTTCAAAATTTATTCAATTTCTAAAATTAATTCACTTAGAAATTTCTATTTTGATTTCAAAAATTCAATTTCGTTTATTTTTGGAATCCAATGATATCAAACATCCATTCAGCTAAATTTTAGCTTTCAAACAATTTCCAGACATCAATATGATTAATAACATCAATATAATCATTCACAGATTCATATCACAGTATAAATAAATTCAATCAATATGAGGGGTCCAGTTGGATCCCTCCAACCTGTTTCCCTGCATCCAAAGATGTTAGCACAATACCAATTCCGCTCCAGTACGGAATTATCGCGGTATATGGGTTTTATAAAAATCCGCTTACTAACGGCGCAATAGGGTCTCATCCGCTATACGAGGCGGGAAATCAATCAATCCAATATATACATATGCCAATATGTATATATTGCTATATATAGATATATATCCTACTATATCTAATATCACACATCCAATAGCAATCATCAATAACTGCAAATTCCACTTTTAAATTTTTGAGTGAGAAGATCTCACCTTAGCTTTTAATTTGCCATCCAATTTCCACCTTGACTCGATTTTCTCGATTTTTAACCTTGTATAAATATTTTATACAATTCATCAATATTTGAATTAATCGATCAATTAATTACCATTTATTAATTTAATTTAACTAACAATTATTTTAACTGATAATTTAATTTCAAATCAAATTTCCTATGATAAAAATTTTAGTTAGAAAATGATTTAATCTTAACTAATGATTAAATTCTTAATGAATAATTATATTTCAAACCAATTTTCTTTAATAATCCTTTACTGGCCAAAAACAATCTTAAACAAATATATTATTTTAAAATTAAACTAGTAAATAAAGATAGGTATATATGTATATTCATTTCAGTTTATTATTATTTTTTTCTCTGTAAAAATATCCTCATATTTTAACATTTTACTGGAAAAATTAAAATAAAATAAAACTACAAATATACCTCACTGTGAATTCAAACTCGAAGACACCCTCGACGAACCGAAATTCCACCACCGGTCTACCGCTGACCACCCATCTACTCGCCAGTGCCACTCGATCACGTTGACCCCTCCACGCGCGCCCCAGTTGCGACACGCCGTTCGACATCGATCCCCTTCCCATCGTCTTGCCCATGTCTTTTCTGCCTACTTCGAGACCATCACAGTCGCAGCCTCCACGACATTGCCAGACTCCGCTTCGAGCTTTCGTGAGCGCGAGCGCGAGCCTCCTTCCACGCCACCCAGGTCGCCGCGATACACATCTTCGTGAACCCTAGCTGACGCTTCCACCTATCGACAATCGCGAACAAGTCGATCGAGCCCTGCCTTCCAATCGAGCAAGCCGACATCGTGATTACTCGCGTTCGAGCACGAGAATTTTTCCCTCATTTTTTTTCGTACTGATTTTCGAATTGGTGAAGAATGAGAGGAGGACGAGGATAGGGTACGCGATTTTTAATTTCAATATAAGCGGCCATTGATTTGAATTCGAACGAACGAAAGAGAAATGGTTCTCTATTTGTTTCTTTAGTTATCTGCTTAGAGTTTTAAAACGAAGAAGGTGTATTTCAGTCTGCGTGTTCCAAGTGCTAGGGTAGCTCGAGTACGATCATAGGGTGGCTGAGCAGAAAATTTTGATGTGAAGGCAATACGGTTGGGGTTTGACTTATAAAAAAAAAATACTTTAATTAAATTCAAATCGTTTCGAATAACTATTTCTAAGCGTTTATATACTGCACGTTCACACAACAATCCCAGTTACTACGGAATTTGAAATCCGATAATAACACAATATTACGGACCCAACGGAACTGGTTTCGTCGAATTCCGAGACGGTGCCTCGGACGGCTATTTTCTAATATCGGTACGAACGATATAAATTCAAAACTGATCAAATCAATTTCAAATTCGATTCTGAAGCTTCTATTATCTTCAGTACCATCAATACGAATTTTAAAAGCTTTCAGATTATTTTTAATCAGCTTAAAATTGAAGATTCAAATATTTATTCAGCATTCAATCGATTAAATTTTAAAGTTTAATCGCAAATTTCAAAGTTATATCGGGAATTCAAATTAAATCATCGTTCGAATATTTAAAATTAATTAAATATTCTCAATTTAATTTGTTCAAAATTCTGGGTCGTTACATATATATATAGCAATATATACATATTGGCATATGTATATATTGGATTGATTGATTCCCGCCTCGTATAGCGGATGAGACCCTATTGCGCCGTTAGTAAGCAGATTTTTATAAAACCCATATACCGCGATAATTCCGTACTGGAGCGGAATTGGTATTGTGCTAACGTCTTTGGATGCAGGGAAACAGGTTGGAGGGATCCAACTGGACCCCTCACATTGATTGAATTTATTTCTATTGTGATGTGATAATCTGTGAATGATTATTGATGTTATTGAATTGATGTCTGGAAATTGTCTGAAAGCTAAAATTTAGCTGAATGGATGTTTGACATCATTGGATTCCAAAGATAAACGAAATTGAATTTTTGAAATTCAAGTAGAAAATTTCTAAGTGAATCAATTTTTGAAATTGAAGAAATTTTGAAGAAAGGAATTTTTAAAGTATAAAAAGTAAATTTGTATAATCGTATTGAATAAATTCCAGAATAAAGTGAAAATGCTAAATAAATGGATTTCATAAAACAGTGATTATAAATTGAAGAATTTAATTTAAATTTGGATTTTTAAATAGATTGAAAGAAACGATTGAAATTTATTTCCTTAAAAAGGAATTTATTAAAAGAAGATAAGCTGGAAATCCAACTAGAAATTTAAATTGGTAAATTGAAATAAATTGGGAAATCAATGTAAAATGATTTCAATTTGAAGAATCCATTTTAAAACAGAATATTGAATAATTTGAGAAAAAATGAGGAATTTACTTAGTAGTGATAAATGAATTTTTAAATCAATATCGAAATTGATTTGGGATTGAAGTTTTTATAAATAGAATTGAAATTTATAAAAGTTGTTTATAAATCCGAAATCACTTATTTTGATAAGTAAAATTGTAGAAGTTGACAAAAAGAAGATTTATAAGTCGAGGTTGTTATTAAAATAGAAATAGAATTTATAACCGTGTTTATAAATTCGAAATCGATTGAATTTGATAAATTAAATATAGAAGATTATTAAAGGAGATATATTCGCGATTTTGGATAGCGAATTATTATTGAAATAAAACGTGTAGAAAATAGTGAAATGTAATTAGTGAAGTATATTCACGATTTTGGACAGTGAATATATTGTTAAGTAAAATGGATATGGTTTTGGGAAAGTGATATTTGAAATGAAGTTAATTGTTTTAAAAGATGTTTTAAAACGTGTGAATTATCGAAATCATAGATTTCAACATTTATTGTTGAAATAGACGTTTTCGAAAAATAAGGAAATGATGGACTATAACACTGTGTTATAGTAAATGATTTCCAAAAGGAAATGTTTTTTTATGTAGTATTGGGATTTATATATCTATCTAAATCCGAATCCCTATACTAGTGATTTTGAGTCGTCGTAACGATGTTTTACGTAACATTCGTTTTGACTCAAATAAATGTTGTCAAAGTAAATGATTTCCTTAAAGAATGAATATATACTTAATATTGATTTAAGTATATTGAATATTTTCAAATGTTGAAAATAAATAGATTTGCGAAATACTTATTTTTGAATAAGTATGGAAATACTTTTCCAAAATGAAATGAAACGTTTTGAGATTTTATCTTCTTAAAGATAAATCAAAAATGAATATTTGAAAACGATTGAAAATCGAATATTAGTAGGTATTCGAAAAATGTAAATTCAATATGGAATTTATAAAGGAAATGGAAACTGTTTACAAAAATAAATATTGATTTATTTTTGAAGTGTGGAAATTTTATATCTAGTAAAGATATTTTTGAAGATAAATAATTTGGAAAATTATTTGGAATCTGATGATGTTGCGCATCTTTATTGATAGTTAAATAACCGACTATCAATAATTACCTTTAGATAGGTATTTGTTGTGAATTGGATGAAATTGAATGCCACACTTATTTTTGAATAAGCGCTCACTATTCGGGTTAGCCGGGAAAGGACCATGGGGTCATATAACCCATTCCGAATATGTGATACGTCGTTATGAATTGCATTCGAAGACCGGTGTTGAAGACCGGATATTTTTGAAAACGGAAGGATTACCGTCGAGTTACTCTACATCGGTTGATCTCCGGTTTAGAGGTTTTATCACCCTTAGTGACGGGAAGTCCCGACGTGATTGAAAATTATCCGGATGTGCAAGGGCTTCGTGAGAAGTACCTTCGGTTCTGTTCGATCCCGGAACAGACTTGTATGGATTGTGTGTCTGACGTTACAATTTGAGATATAAAGATGATTTCTTTCAAATACATTTATGTTGGTGGCGGAGAATTTATTCTCTTAGCTTAACACCCTTCTCTGAGACGTACGAGCTCAGAGGTTATGTAGTTGAAATTTATCAGCGATATATTCCCAATTTGGTAACGTGGCATACTGAGTGTTGCTGTGAAATGATCAGTGTTTGATCATTTGCGATATGATCATTTGTTTGATCTTATATCTTTGTGATCATAGGTTGATCATTTGTTTGACCCGAAGCAGGGCTTTGTAGAAAGCGTAGCTTTGTGGACGAGACTTCATCGAGCCTCACACCCCGGAAATGGTCAAAACAGGAAGGATGCAGCAAGGTTCTAGGGAGTAGCGCCCCTTAGTGTATGTCATTCCTTCTGGATAAAGGTGGTATCATGGTATGGAGCCCAGATACTTAACCTCTGTGGTTGCTGCAAATTTATTACTTTGTGGTTTGTTGGAAATCGGGGATCCTCGGGAAGATCGGTGACGATCGGGGGATGGCATACGCGTGTCAGTAGTTACCTATTTTTGCAGAGGTAACCCGGCCTTGTGTTGGCAGAGATCCGGTTAGGTTCTCGGGTCGTCTATTCCAGGGACGTACCCATCGTGGATAGGAAGTTCCTTAGCCTGACCATTTGTTGGAAATCCAAAGAAACAATACGTGACTTGTACGGTTTTAGTTGTATTACCTGCTATGGAATGTGGCGGTAACCTGCTATTGAACATGGTAGTTATAGTAGGCATACGATACTGGTCGTATGTTGGCTAAGATTAATATTATACTTTCGAAATGATTTCTACACTATGCACTAATAATAATATCAAAAAGAATTTGATTTTGCGTAGTAAGCATCTTTGACTATCATAAGAAGAAATCTCCTCCAATTCTGCGTTTGCATTGTGTGTGTGGCGGGAGGTCTTATGGTAGTTTCATTTTCCAAAAGCATTTCGAATTGACTTTAAAATTATTTTGTTGTTATAAAGAATAACTGTTTTACGATCTCACACCAGTCACCATGACTGACTCGGAGTTTATTGTTCCCTTCTAAACTCTGGGTGCCCACCAATTTCCACACGGGCAGTCTAGAGTTATGTTATCAGGATATTCTGGATATTCTGGAGCTTTGGAGATAAGCTGGATGACGAGACGTAGTATTTGTATCTGATATATTTATTCCGCTGTGTATTCTGTATGAGGACAAGTTTATATAACTGTCCATTGTTGTTTATTGACTCTGATTGATGTATGTATAAAATGATATAGTTCTTTGTTTTAAAGATTATTCATTTATCTATTATATGTTGTTCCGCTGCGATGTGTAAGATTCTGATATTGTTTTCTGTTCTGATGTTGTTCTGTTGTTCTTCTTTTTTTTTCTTTCTTCTCTTCTTTCTTCTTCTATCTTTTCTTCTACCTTTTTCTTCTATTTAAAACCCTCACTATTGGAGTTTCCGGCGTTCGATTTCTCGGCAGTCGATAAAGTGAGTATCGATGTCGAATTTTCGAAAGTCGAAAAACCCGGTACGTGATAGAGAGTGTAACGACCCATAATTTTTAATAATTAAAATTAGTTAATTTAATAAGGTTTTGTGATTTAATGTTGGAAGAAATTTTTTTGTGATTTATTAGTAAGAATATAATTGGAATGAAATGTAATAGTATTAATTTAAGGTAATTGATAACTGCTTTAAATGTAAATCCAATTAATTAAAATGATTAAAAAAGTTATAATTGGTTATAGATTATAAATTAATTGTAATAATGTGTGTATTAATTGGTAATTGGATTAAAAGAGTAATTGATAATTTAAATATTGTATTAACAAATGAAATAGTATGTAATAAATTGTAATTGAATAAAATTAGTAGTGTATAAATAATTATAACAATTGTTGTAAACAATCAACTTATAAATGTGATTAAATTAAGCTAAAGGTGACAATTGTTATTTGTTACCTATTTGTTTAACTTGTTGAAATCAAATTGGAAATAAATTGCAATAAATGTAATTAAATATTGCGTTAATGCAAATTAAGATGAAATTGGAGAATATTAACGTAATAAGATACAAACCAAGGTTAACTATGTCCATAGAGTAATGTTTGATTAAATAAAAAGATTGAAATCTAATTAAACCAATTTATTGGAATTAGAATATAATTAATTGGAATTTAATGTAATTAAATATTGTGGTTAATTTAAGAAAAGGCGTCGATAATAGAAAATGAGGGTAACAAGAAAGAAACCTATGTTAACAATTTCATAAGGTATTGGTTGATTTAATAGTAGGGGTGTAAATCAAAATAAAAGAATAAAAATGAATAAGTTTAGTAAAGGAGTAAACATATGTTTATTTATTGGAAATGTTTGATAGCTAAAAGATTGATTGTAGAGATGAGAAACTATTATTTAGTAAGAAATGTGTAATTACCGTTTGTATCCAATAGTGTATAATTATGTTTAAATTACTATTCGATAGGAAATAATTGTTCTACTTCTCATTACATTCATTTAATCCATTTTGAAACTTAATCAACTGGAATTAATGTAATTGAAAATTTTCAATTAATTGGAGAGAGAATACTATATTGTAAATTAATAGGTGTAATTAAAAGTAGCTTATGTTTTGTGAAAATATAAGGAAAGTTTGATTTAATGAAAAGAACATTTAAATCAAATAAAATGAATGTTTCATTTGTGAATGTAGGTTTAATTTCATTAAAATAAAGAATAGAATGATTGATTTTAAAGGATGAAATATATGTTTATTGAACTGTGTTTTAGCTTACATTGATTACAAGAATAGGAAAATAATCTATTTCAAAGTTATTTATTACTCTTGGGTATAAACAACAAATTTATAACCGTGTTTAAATAAACAATTGTTCTATTTTTCATCCATTTTAGTTGTCTGTTTTGAAATTTAACTTTGTAAGTAATTGCAATTAATGTAATTCAAATATTTCAATTAATAGGAAAGAAAACGTTGATTGCAATTAATAGATTTAATAAAAGAAACGCACGTTTTGTGTTAAACAAAAAAGGTGTTTTAATGGAAATAAAAGATCATTTTGGGAAAAACCAAATTGAACGTTTTCATTTTAATGGTAAGTATAAATTTTTTATTATGTGTAGATAAAAACCTAAATGCGTACAAATTTGAATATTATTTTAGTTAATGAAGTTAATTTGGTTACATTTCAAAAAAATTGAATTTCAAAGGGTTGTGCCATGTACATGGTCCCTTCATTTCTTTTGTTATTAATTTTTGCATGAACGTTTTAAAATAGTTACCTTATTATTAATACTTGATCCGTTCATTTCTCCTTCTATTTAATACCCGAGCCTAGACTTTTAGGTTATATTTAATTCTTGTGACCTCATTTTCACGTATACAAAGTTTTACTTTTATTTGGTTTGCAAACTTTTCCATTCCTACATACATTTTCTTACGCATTATTAATGCCTGGAGCTTTCAAAATAAAACGTGACATTTATTTTGTCCCTCCACCTTCATTTCCTAATTATAAATAACCTGCAGCTTATTTCTTCATTTGCGTTTTGTTTCTCCTGACACCTCATATTCAAAAGCTCTTATTCTTGCAAATCCAAAAGCTTTCTTTTACGAAACATGATTTTTTTTTTCTTTTTCTGTACACGTCCTGTCCTCATCTTAGTTGTTCTTCAATCTTTTCCTTAAGCCTCATCTTGAGAGAAACATAAGTATTAAAATTTGTTTATTTTTTTATGCGTACTAATTATTATTTTAATAATATTTCTTATAACATGAATATATTTTGCATATAAACTTTGATTCACGCGCGATTTCTTCTGTTGGATTCATATATAAATTTCGGACAACATGAAATTTTTAGTTGAATTTGGAGACTGTTGAGTTTTTGCGCTTCTGTTTGAATTTTTATGGGCTAAAATCAAAGGTGAGTGTTTTGACCCACTCACAACTACTAGATTATCTTGTGTCAGTTAAAGTAAATTTATGATGTGATTAGGAATTAATTGATTGATGTTTGGTATGTTTAAATTTTCGTTCCAGTTAAATTTGACTTTTATTGCATTTTATCATTTTTTATTTAATATTAAATTTATTTGTCAATTTAATACCTGTTTATAGTAATTAGTTATCTATTGATGTTTATTGGTTGATTTTGATGATGATTGTGATGTGTGTTTGATTTTTGATATTGGATGACCGAATGTTGTATTTTATATTGTAATAACACTACAAGTTCCCCATGGGTTGAAATGATACATACCCGAACGATCTATAGATTAGGGAAAAATCGTTATGGGTTGAAATGATAGACTCGAGAAATTTTATGGATTTTTATTTAATTCGGGATTGCGGTTTGAAATGATATATGACCGTAAAATTTTAAATTGCGAGTTGAAATGATAAATATCCGTATCACTTGACCATAGGATAGAAAACTATATACTGACACCGGATTGGTTTAATCAAATGATTTTTAATTCTTTAAATTTTGAATTCAATTAACTAGCATTTTTGAAATAGAAATGTATCTATATAAACTAAATTATTTTCGATAATCCAAGCGTTAATGCTGAAATTGGAATTGATTTAATGAATTGTTCAAAGGATTTAAATTGGAATTTCAAAGTTGAAGTGTAAAATATAAATAAATTTGTCAGAATTGAGTTATTGAAATGTTTGGGTATAACTTTGAAATCTATTTAAACTAATTTAAATTATTCAATTAAATTAACTATTTTAATTTATTTTAATCTACTATAACCTATTTAATCCAATTTAATCTATTTTACCAATGTTAAACTAATTAAATTTATTTAATCTATTTTAAATCTATTTAATATAATTTAAATCTTTTTAGTCTATTTTAAATTTATTTAATTTGTTTAAAAATCTACTTAAGATAATTAAAATCCATTTAATCTATTTTAAATTTATATAAATCATTTTTAAATCTAATTAAATCAAAGTTAAATCTATTTAAACTATTTTTACCATTTAAACTACTTTACGATTTAAACTAATTCAATCTATTTTAAACTATTTTTAAAACTATTAAACTATTTATGACTACCTAAACTATTTTCTAAAATTTCAAACGGTAAAGTTGAAGTATTTATATTTTAATCCTTGATGACGATACAACCTAAGTTGGAATTTGAAATTGATACCATTTTGTGAAATGACATATTTGAATAAATAAGATGATTTTGGAATGAGGATTTAATTAACCTATCTTATCGATAATTTCAAAAGTGATATGATTTCAAATGTGATATAATTTCGAAAGTAAATATTATTTCGACATGATATGGTTTTGAGCATATGATATTTTGATATAAATTACAAATTGGTTTTGGAAACGTAAAAGAACCATCTGGTGTGAAATAAGCGTTTGGTTGTTAAAGAGACCGGGATCGGATATTGTCATACTCTTTGCCAATAACGAAAACCACTTTAACAACTGTGTACGTGGTGTAGATTCCAAAAATGAAGTAGGATGGTTTGGCGAACGATTCTGTATGAGGTATTTACGTGACCCTGACTCCCGTGAGTCAGCTTGATGTGGCTAAAACAGGAGCTATACCGGGCCAAGTGAGGTCATTCCTCCTATCGGGCACATTTCTTCGATACTATATTTTGACTTTGTGATTGTTTTGTTGGCCACCCCTTGATTTGGATTATGGGAGTGTGTCCGAGGTGGGCGGTAGTAGCTGCTATGCGTTACCACCAGTCCGGGAGTGCAATTGGTATATCTACCCTGGGCATTGCCTCGAGTGCCTTGTCGCATGCCTTATCGTGCCTTTTACGAGTTTGTTTTGTACCATACCTATGGAGTGCCCTTTGGGTAAACCTCACGGAGGAGCGTACAGTACTGTATAGACTATGGGAATATATAAAATGTGTTAAGGGGGATATGGGTAACGCCTTAACGCTATTTTAATACTTTACTTTACTGTAGACATATTATAATAGCGTATTGTACTACATAGTAGATAGTTTAACGGATCCTTAGGAGATGGTAATCCCGAACATCTCTTAAGTTATTGCACTCACATTGACACTTGATAGGAGATGTCAAACCCCATAAACATCTCCGACGCCGTTACACTCATATTTATTTACTGTTGATTTAACTTACATAAGACCTTTTAGTTCTGACTCGAGTGTTTTGTCTTTTCAATTTGCTCGGGTCAGTCTGAGGATTTCAGTTTATCAAAAACTGCTTTCTAGAGGATGAAGACGAAGATTTTGTATTATTATTACTTATTATATTTATTACACTGCATCATGTTGTACCACTGCATTTATTTATTATTTATTCTTGTTGTATGGAACTCTGATCTGTATTATAAAGGTTTAATCAATGTTATTTGTAAACAGCTTCATGAACTGTTTCGTTGATTATTTTATTTTGGCATTCGGCTGCGAGATTCTGTATTTGTTTTCTTTCTTTCTCTGCTTTTCCTTATTTACCCCATAATAATCTGCCCTTTTGAATGGTTTGAGTCTGACGTGTGTGTCTACATAAAACGTCCAAAAAGGCAGGTCATTACAGTTGGTATTAGAGCTTTGGTTTAGCGATAACCTTAGCTTTGTGGGGTCTGACTCATATTAAATAGGGTAATAATACTCTAGAATGAGTCGTTGAGTGTATATATATGAGAGAGCGTGCTTGTTAGTGTTATAAAAGGTTTTTATATTGTGTTAATTTGTTCTGTTTAGTATTTATAAATTTCGGTCGGTACATAGGATGCTATGACATCGATAGGGATTTCTAAACACTTAATAGGCAGACCGACACAATATTTGTTTTGAAATATAGGAAAATGTAATAATTTTGCCTATCATATATTTTTGTATATAAAATAATAAATTTTATAAATGATATAGTTGGATGTAATATGTTCTTTGTTAGGTGGATAAATTTTATAAATATTGATTTAAAAATAGGATTTACAAATAAAGTAAATATAAATTGGAAGTTTAGAACTGAAGTTCCGGGGTTTTTGAAAATTTCTTTCGAAAGATTTTGGAATATAATTCTAGTAGTATTTAGAAGTATTTTATGATATAGATATTTCAATATGATTTGAAAGAAATGTTTAAAAGAATTTTAGAAGGAAATAAGTTCTGTACTCCCCTCTTAGTCGCTGGAAAATAATTTCGGTGATGAGTGCACGCATCATCGATGTTCATTTTCGAGTTTCAAAGTGGGTAGACGGTTGTAGTAGTTTTACTACACCTTGTTTTGATAAACGAATCTTAATTTTTAATTCCTAAATATGATTTGATCTATAAATGGTGAATATATATATATATATATAATTTTAAAATGATTTGGAAATGAACCTGGAGTTTAGTTCTTAAATTTTCTAATAATTAGTAGTTTTCAATTATTGAAATGAATAAAATCTTAATTATTTTAATAATTGGAAGTTTCTAGAAGGAAGAAAAATATAAGTAATTAGATGCTAAGTGATTAATGGTATATATGAGAAATTGGAAACTTGTAAACTTAAGAATAATGAAAATTTAGAAGATGAATTAATGAACTTTGAAAAAAATGAACAATGTAACTTCTGTAACTTTATATTGCATTCTAAAAAGACATATATATAACTTACCAAAATGTAAAAAGTTGTAATGTTAAATAGGATATGTAATTGAATATTATACAAGTAAAACTTAGAAAACAAAAGCGTTCAATGGAAGCACTTCTATAAATAAGAATTCTAATGTTACAAATTGTTATAAACTAAAGTTAATAATTTGGAATGCTACTAATTAAGTGTAATAGAAGTGAATAATGTAAGAAAAATGTTATAAACTTAAGTTAACATTTTAAGCTATTTAAAATCATATTGAATATTAAAAGGTGAATACTGTAAGTAAATAATTATAAACTTAAGTTAATGTTGAAGCCATTTATAATTAAAGTGAGTACTATATTAATTGAATGATTATAACTTCAGAAACCATTGAAATGATTTAGAAATGGAGTTAATATTCAATAATAATATATATGGAAGAATGAATGTGAAAAAGAAATAATCCATAAATGGTGAATTGAATTGTAAAGAAACTTACCTAATAATGTATAATCCAATAACTGAAATAAAAATAACTTACTTAAGCAATGAATGTAAAGTAATAAAATGAAAGAAAATGACACTGTATGAATAAAGGAGAAATGAACTTTTGTAAGTAATAACGAATGAAATTAATGAAAATAAACATTACATGAAAAGTAAATGATGAAAAAAGGAAAAATCAAACTAAATTGTAAATGTGAAGTAAACTGCTATAAAATGTATACAATACTATGATGAATCATTTATGATCCAAATAATTGAAATGGATATAACTTATGTAAGTAAAGAATGTAAATTAATGAAATAAGCCTTATATGAATGAATGAGAATTAAAATTTTGTAAGTAATGAACGTGAATTAAAGAAAAATCATTATATAAAAAAAAGAAAAAAAATGAACAATAAATGATGTGAAAAAAAAGATTAATAGAATAAACTTAAAATATGTGTTGAATTATTTGTTTGCTTTTGGACTATGGGACGTTGGGAAGTGATACTTTAAATTGTTTAAAATGTATAAATAATCTATTAGGTTATCTAAGACTGTGGAGTGCATGGTATACTTAGTAGTTTATTTATCATTCTATACGATTAAAAGTTCTAAACCCGAACAAACCATTTGTTTTGGTTGCTATGGATGTATGATTGATTACATTGATTTCATGTGCTGATTGTATGCTTTTGGTTAAAAGTGCTTGTTGTTATGTGATATTGGTTTGTTTTGTTATTAATTGAGACAACTTAAATATTTCACTTTTATATAATTATTAACATCTTTGGATTATACAAGTGAAATACAGGTTTATGGAAGCATTGGCTACAGCTTTTGGTTTCATAAATTAACCGTTGTTTGCCCAACAAATAGGTACATTTTGGATTACGGTTTTCTAGCGATATTATATTGTTTTCCCCATGGTTTGGGATATTTTATTTTGAAAAATATGATATATATTGTTATTATTGATATTATTATTTCTCCTAGACCTGTCCGTACAAAGGACACTCTGCCGAAATTTTCTGTGGATTTTGGACATAGAAAATTTTGTGAAATGTTTTCCAAACTTTTGTTAACTTGAATGTAAAAGAATTTAATTGTTTTAAATTGATATATTTTATTTAAATTGATTGTTTATAAATTTAATATTTTGAATAAGATATATTAATTTCTTAATTGCTTCTTTCCCTTTTCGAGGATGAAAAGTTTTGAGTGGGGGAGAGTGTAATGACCCGTAATTTTTAATAATTAAAATTAGTTAATTTAATAAGGTTTTGTGATTTAATGTTGGAAGAAATTTTTTTGTGATTTATTAGTAAGAATATAACTGGAATGAAATGTAATAGTATTAATTTAAGGCAATTGATAACTGCTTTAAATGTAATTCCAATTAATTAAAAATGATTAAAAAAGTTATAATTGGTTATAGATTGTAAATTAATTGTAATAATGTGTGTATTAATTGGTAATTGGATTAAAAGAGTAATTGATAATTTAAATGTTGTATTAACAAATAAAATAGTATGTAATAAATTGTAATTGAATAAAATTAGTAGTGTATAAATAATTATAACATTTGTTGTAAACAATCAACTTATAAATGTGATCAAATTAAGCTAAAGGTGACAATTATTATTTGTTACCTATTTGTTTAACTAGTTGAAATTAAATTGGAAATAAATTGCAATAAATGCAATTAAATATTGCGTTAATGCAAATTAAGATGAAATTGGAGAATATTAACGTAATAAGATACAAACCAAGGTTAACTATGTCCATAGAGTAATGTTTGATTAAATAAAAAGATTGAAATCTAATTAAACCAATTTATTGGAATTAGAATATAATTAATCGGAATTTAATGTAATTAAATATTTTGGTTAATGTAAGAAAAGGCGTCGATTGTAGAAAATGAGGGTAACAAGAAAGAAACCTATGTTAACAATTTCATAAGGTATTGGTTGATTTAATAGTAGGGGTGTAAATCAAAATAAAAGAATAAAAATGAATAAGTTTAGTAAAGGAGTAAACATATGTTTATTTATTGGAAATGTTTAGTAGCTGAAAGATTGATTGTAGAGATGAGAAACCATTATTTAGTAATAAATGTGTAATTACCGTTTGTATCCAATAGTGTATAAATATGTTAAATTACTATTCGATAGGAAATAATTGTTCTACTTCTAATTACATTCATTTAATCCATTTTGAAACTTAATCAACCGGAATTAATGTAATTGAAAATTTTCAATTAATAGGAGAGAGAATACTAAATTGTAAATTAACAGGTGTAATTAAAAGTAGCTATGTTTTGTGAAAATATAAGGAAAGTTTGATTTAATGAAAAGAACATTTAAATCAAATAAAATGAATGTTTCATTTGTGAATGTATGTTTAATTTCATTAAAATAAAGAATAGAATGATTGATTTTAAAGGATGAAATATATGTTTATTGAACTGTGTTTTAGCTTACAGATTGATTACAAGAATAGGAAAATAATCTATTTCAAAGTTATTTATTACTCTTGTGTATAAACAACAAATTTATAAACATGTTTAAATAAACAATTGTTCTATTTTTCATCCATTATAGTTGTCTGTTTTGAAATTTAACTTTGTAAGTAATTGCAATTAATGTAATTCAAATATTTCAATTAACAGGAAAGAAAACGTTGATTGCAATTAATAGATTTAATAAAAGAAACGCACGTTTTGTGTTAAACAAAAAGGGTGTTTTAATGGAAATAAAAGATCAGTTTGGGAAAACCAAATTGAACATTTTCATTTCTATGGTAAGTATAAATTTTTTATTATGTGTAGATAAAACCTAAATGCGTACAAATTTGAATATTATTTGAGTTAATGAAGTTAATTTGGTTACGTTTCAAAAAAATTGAATTTCAAAGGGTTGTGCCATGTACATGGTCCCTTCATTTCTTTTGTTATTAATTGTTGCATGAACGTTTTAAAATAGTTACCTTATTATTAATACTTGATCCGTTCATTTCTTCTTCTATTTAATACCGAGCCTAGACTTTTAGGTTGTATTTTCACGTATACAAAGTTTTACTTTTATTTGGTTTGCAAACTTTTCCATTCCTACGTACATTTTCTGCATTATTAATGCCTGGAGATTTCAAAATAAAACGTGACATTTATTTTGTCCCTCCACCTTCATTTCCTAATTATAAATAACCTACAGCTTATTTCTTCATTTGCGTTTTGTTTCTCCTGACACCTCATATTCAAAAGCTCTTATTCTTGCAAATCCAAAAGCTTTCTTTTACGAAACATGATTTTTTTTTCTTTTTTCCATACACGTCCTGTCCTCATCTTAGTTGTTCTTCAATCTTTTCCTTAAGCCTCATCTTGAGAGAAACGTAAGTATTAAAATTTGTTTATTTTTTTTATGCGTACTAATTATTATTTTAATAATATTTATTATAACATGAATATCTTTTGCATATAAACTTTGATTCACGCGCGATTTCTTCTGTTGGATTTATATTTAAATCTAGACAACATGAAATTAATTTAGTTGAATTTGGAGACTGTTGAGATTTTGCGCTTCTGTTTGGATTTTTATGGGCTAATATTAAAGGTGAGTGTTTTGACCCACTCACAACTACTAGATCATCTTGTGTCAGTTAAAGTAAATTTATGATGTGATTAGGAATTTGTCACAACCCGCATATTTTACGATTGTATATTTAAATACTTTATTTAAATATAGCATCGTTAATCGGATTAAAGTCCGAAAAGCTACTTTTTGTAAACAGTCGAATTGGGACTCAAGACCACTTCCATTGAGTCCAAAATGGCGTTTGCGACTTTTTTGAGTATAAACATCGATATGTTCGGAGTTAAGTGAAGTTTGCTATTTTTCACTTTGGGTTTTGGGTTTGGGTTTGGGTTTCAGCCCACTAACCCAACTCATCTTATATCCTAACTCCACCCCCTCTCCTCTTCATACACTATCATTTCCTAACACTTCAAGCTTAGAAAAATGGGGGAAGAGAAAAAGAATTAGAAATTCCTAAGCCTTATATTCATTTGCAAACTCAAGTTCTAGCTCCAAAATCTAAGAGAAGCTTAGGTAAGCATCCTCTTCATCTTCTCCATCTCATTTCCTCTTCAATTTCAGAAATTTCATAAACCCTAACTTAGGAAATGTTTTTCTTTTGAGCTTAGATTGATGCTTCTTGGGTTAAAATTGAAGAGTGATTGTTCTTGCCTTGCTCTATAGCTTCTCTCTTGTGTTTTTGGGTTTAAAGGTGAGTTCTTGAACTCACATCTATGTCTATAGCTATCTTTGTTGTTAGGTATGAATTCCTAACACTTGTGCATATTCATTTGCTTTTGATAGAATTGATTTGGTGAATTTTCCAAATTTTGGTGTTTTTGTCCAATTTTATGAAAATCCTTCTATGGACTTTTGGACATTGATATTCGGGGTGTATCGAAGAGCCTTTAAGGCCGGGTTGTCGCTTGGCGTAAATCCTTAGTCGCTGTTGCTCGTCCGATCGCTTCCGATACGTTTTGGCCACTTTGGCCTTGGCAAAATGTTGCCCAGACCATGTGACCAGACGTCTGGTAACCAAGTCCAGATGTCTGGTTTGGACCTGGAGCAAAATTGTATGCATGCAAAATATATAAAAAAAAGTCAGAGACTATTCCCAGATGTCTGAAATTCAATATCAGACGTCTGGATGAGTCTCAGACGTCCGACTTGAAGTTTCAGACGTCTGGGTGTTCTCTGGATAATTTCCAGAGAACGAAACCAGACGTCATGATTCAAAACCAGACGTCTGGACATGGCTCAGACGTCTGTTTTGATAATTCCAAACGCCTGTGTGGCCTTCTGAACTATTTTTCAAAAAACAAATCCAGACGTCTGGATTTCAAATCAGACGTCTGGAAATGTTTATTTTTGCCTATTTAGGCTGTTTTGTGTGGATTTCCTATTTTTAATCGATTGTTGTTGATCTGGATAGTTGTCATCACTTATTATCGACTTTGATGACTTCTTTCTTTGGATTTTTGGGAATATCCATTTGATATCGATTTCTATGGTTTTGATTCACGACTTTGAATGTGAATCTTTGGTGATTGATTGTTTCTACAATCATTTTTGTCACTTGTCACTTCTAAATACAAAGGTTTCTATAATAGTAGTAAATACTCAAACTCTTTCATCAAAACGATTTCGACACTAATTTAAATATAAAGCTTGTTTTCAAAACCGTTTTCCAATCTATTAGTATATACAAACCTTTACCTCATTCGTATGAGAAATCTAATTAAACGGCTTAGTAAAAACAAGTGGTATGAAACACTTGCGTTTATTCGTCGGTTAATTCTTGGACTTGTTCGATTGAACTCTTGTGACAATTTTCGAGTGGAAATCTACAATTTGTTCGTAAATATTTAAGTTAAGCTAGTGGTTATGGGACATGAAGCTAAACTCATATATTTACTGGCTTAGTGTAATTCACACTTTTTATTGATCGATGATGATCATTTTGTGATTTAGACTAGCGATGTGCGATGTCTATTTGTTTGTGTGGGGACCAAAAACCCCGTTTGTGGAGCTTCGGCTCAAATTTGGCGGGGTAGCGACCCGTGGTCTTCGGGCCGTTTGTGGAGCTTCGGCTCAAAATTTATGGTTAGCGACCATGGAATAGCGTTCCGTTTGTGATACACGTGTTGGTGAGTTTTCATGCTCCCGTTTGTGATAGGCCTTCCCCCCTTTGTGATTTCTGGATTTCTAGTCGACGATTTCTAGAATTTGTGTTTCACCTCTTTTTGTGATAGGCAATGATATGTTTGTCCATATTTGGGGTTTGGTGAATAAAATAAAGAATATGACATTCTTTTTGGTGCTTTGAGATTCTTGAGATATTGTATGATTTTGTTGTTGTTAAAGTATACTTGTCACAGTTTGACATTGTTGTTATCATACTTTTTTTTGTTATATCTCTACTCATATCTCATTTTATATATGATAATTATAGCTAGACCGATCCGTTTATTATTTTCTTCTTAAATAATACTCGGGTCAGACCGAGATGTTACAGGTGCTTCTGCTTGACTCCTCATCTGGGACTATTATCTGATTTTTTTGGCTAACTACTTAGCTCGGTAGTTTTGTTAGTATACATTTTGAGATAGAGACTCCTTGTTGCATACTTATTCTTTTGTTTAGCACTTGTATCGATTTTTTTGTGATGTAGTGGATCTTCTATGACCACTAGTTTGATGTACACTTTTATGTGATATATTCATATCTGATTCCGCCTTTGTGATATGAATGTCTGTGACTGATTTATGTTATGTTTATTTCTATATTTGTTTCCGAAGGCCACTTAGCCACTGTGTGGTAGCTTTGAGTTTGTATTTGATATGTCAGATTTCCTCTTGAAATGAAATGTAAGTTATATTATCTGACATATCGGTACTCGCACAAAGCAATTACACAGATGGTCTCTCCTCAACAGCCTTATTCTTCGTGCTAGTCGACGACATTACCCCGTAGTGTCCTTAATAGTGTGACCATAGAGGTGGGGCGTCACAACTTGGTATCAGAGCCAAACTTTGGAACAATGTAGAATAATCTAGCAAGGATCATTGTCCTAAGTCTTTCTTAGGAATCGTGCCATAGGATTTAATTCGAGTCTTCGTACCATTCTATCCTATTTCTTTTATGATGCCTTGTTTTATCAATCAAGTTTGTTTGATATTCATTTTGTGAATAACCTTTTTCCTCTTTTCTTTCTTTCTTAAAGAAGAGAAATGGTTAGACCAGGCTGTCCCAGCGCCGGTCAATCTAGTGCTACTCCTCATGATGGAGTATTTATGTCTGCTCAGCAACTTCTAGATCTTGTAAGGAATGCTTAAGCTATCGGACCCATTCCAGAGCCCACCCATCCTAAATCTGGGTTTGCACGCTTGTGCAGTGATTACACCAGTTTGGGTGGAAAGCCATTCAAAGGTTCCGAGAGCGTTATAGAAGTCCAGGCTTGGCTTCGAACATGCGACCGCATCTTTTCTTGCATGAATCTTATTGATCTCCATTTAGTCCAAGTGACTTCTAGCATGCTCCAAGAAAGAGCATTAGATTGGTATGAGCTTTTGATTTCTGAAATTATTGAAGCGGATCTTACTTGGGAGCAATTCCGAGAAAGATTCGAATTGAAGTTTGTACCGGAGGCTGAAAAAGTAACTTTAGCTCGGCGCTTTATTGACCTTGTTCAAGGTGAATCTTCTATGACCGACTACGTCGCATCTTTTGAATCTCTCTCTAAATATGGGGTCGAATATATTAATACCCAATTGAAGAAAAATCAGATATTTGTTTATGGCTTGAACAAGAGCCTCAAAAAGCCATTACTTCTGAAATTAGAAGTTTCTTTTGATCAGCTTGTTGATATCGCTCTTCGACTCGAAGAGGCCGATAAAGAAAGTGATGTTGAGGTCAAACAAAACATCAACAAGAAGAGGCCTTTTAAATTCAAGCCTAATCCCAACAAGAAAGGGAAGCAAACAATTTCGGTGGCAAAATCTCCAACCTCTAGTCGTGGAGAATGTTACAATTGTGGTTCTAAGGACCATTATGCAAACAAGTGTCCGAAGTCTCTTTCTTGCCGCTATTGCAAGAGTTCGGGTCATACTATATCTTTGTGTCCCAAACTTCAAAGCAAGAAGGATGGCAAGCTAAATGTTGTACAAGCCCCTACTAACACTTCTCGTGGTCATGGTATTTCTCATTCTATCCTTGATGGCATTATTATATTTCATGATTTTCTTATTCGAGTTCTTTTTGATACGGGTGCATCTCACTCTTTTATATCAAAAGAACTTGTTGATGCTTTGTCTTTAAATGTTATTGGCTTGATGACTTCATTAAGTATTGCGAATCCGATTGGTGGATCCACAACACTCAGTTTACTTTGTGAAGATGTCGAAATTATTTTATGTGATTATGCTTTCCGAGCCGATTTGCGTGTTATGCGTTGCCTTGGTTTCGGAATGATTTTGGGAATGGATTGGCTTAACCGTTATGAAGCCCATATCCTATGTCCTGAGCGGACTATATATCTTCGGCATCCTCAATCTGTTAAGCAGATTTCTCTTGTTCTGAAAGATTCAGATTCCAATTCGAAAGCATCCTTGTATTCTCTAAATCCTCATGATGACGATAATGATGATGAGGAAGTTGTTATTTCTCTCATTCACATTGTTCGTGAATTTCCCGACATATTTGAGTCCGTTTTAGGATTACCACCTAAGCGAGCAATTGAGTTCAGAATTAATCTAATCCCTAGAGCTCAACCTATTACTCGTCCTCCTTATCGTATGTCCAATAAGGAAAATGAGGAGATGCATAAACAATTATCTGAATTGGAAACAAAACAGTTTGTTTGTTCTAGTTCCTCTCCATGGGGAGCTTCAGCTATTTTTGTGAAGAAATCTGATGGTACACTTAGGCTTTGCGTTGACTACTACAAGCTTAATGATCTCACCATCAAGAATAAATATCCCTTACCTTGGATTGATGATTTGTTCGATCAACTTAGTGGTGCTACAGTCTTTTCACAGTTAGACTTAGCAACCGGTTTTCATCAGCTCCGTATTGCAGAGGATAGCATTCCTTTAACATCGTTCCGTACTCGTTATGGATCTTATGAATGGCTTGTTATGCAATTTGGTTTGACGAATGCTCCAGCTTACTTCGTTGACCTTATGAATCGAGTTTTCAAAGACTTCCTCGATCGATTTGTTCTCATCTTTATCGATGATATTCTTGTTTATTCTAAAACCGAGGAAGAGCATGAAAATCATCTTCGGATTATGTTGGAAACTCTTAGGAGCAACCAATTGAAAGCAAAAATTTCTAAATGCCACTTTTGCAAATCTCGTGTAAAATTTTTGGGGCATATTATTTTTGAATCCGGAATTTCTGTGGATCCTTCAAAGATTGAAGCGATTCAAAATTGGAAGAGACCGGAGAGTGTGACGGAAATTCGTAGCTTCCTTGGATTGGCGGGCTATTACCGTCGGTCATAAAACACTTTTCTAAAATTTCCGTACCTCTTACTAATTTGACAAAGAAGGGAGTTAAATACATTTGGTCAGGCAAATGTGAAGCTGCTTTTCAGAAACTAAAAGAACTCCTTTCCGATGCTCCTATTCTTGTAATTCTCGATGGGAACCAAGATTTTATTGTTTATACCGATGCTAGTCGTGTTGGTTTGAGAGCCGTTCTCATGCAAAGAGAATGTGTTATCGCTTATGCTTCTAGGCAATTAAAGCCTGCCGAGACTAGATATGCCACTCCTGATTTAGAGCTCGCGGCTATTGTTTTCGCCCTTAGAATTTGGCATCATTATCTTTTGGGAGAGAAATTTGTTCTCTACACCGATCATAAATCTTTGAAGTATTTATTTTCTCAAAAGGAACTTAATTTGCGTCAACAACGTTGGCTCGAGATCCTTGCATCTTATGATCTTGATATTCTCTATACTCCCGGAAAGGGAAATCTTGTTGCCGATGCCCTTAGTCGTAAGCAACAAGCAGTCGTTTCTATGATGATATCCGAATGGAATTATCTTGAGACTTTGTCTATTTGTGAGATTCAAAATCGTGAATCCAATTCATGTCCACCTCTTGTTTTATGTAGCATCGAGGCTCATCCTTCTCTTTTAGACCGCATGCTTGAAGCTCAAAAGCATGATCCCTAATTGGTTCTTCTTAGCCAAAGTTGTAGGGATAAAATTGATTTTGAATGTTTGAAAGACTTTGATATTGATGCTCGTGGAGGTATTTGGAAATTTGGTAGACTTATTGTGCCAAATATTATTGATCTTCGTAAAGACATTTTAGAAGATTCTCATCGTTCTAAATTTACCATTCATCCCTGTAGTAGTAAAATGTACGCGGATATGAAGCGACTTTATTATTGGGACGGAATGAAATCTGATATTGCTAACTTTATTAAGCGTTGCATGACTTGCCAACTCGTAAAGGCTGAGCATCAAAGGCCCGATGGGTTATTGCAACCTTTGGAAATTCCAATATGGAAGTGGGATCAAGTCTCCATAGACTTTATTGATGGTCTTACCCATTCTCGATTGGGTCATGATAGCCTATGGGTGATAGTAGATAGACTTACAAAATCCACCCATTTTCTTCCCGTTCGGTCCAACCGGACCGTACCTATTTTGGCTAAACTCTATGTTAAAGAAATTGTTAAACTGCATGGAGTTCCTACTTCTATTGTTAGCGATCGTGATCCATTGTTTACTAGTGGATTTTGGAAAGGTCTTCAAAAAGCTTTGGGAATGAAGCTTAATTTTAGCACTGCTTATCATCCTCACTCCGATGGACAAACCGAGCGTGTGAATCAACTCTTGAAGATCTTCTTCGTGCATGTGTTCTTGATTTTGGTGGAAGTTGGGAAGATCATATTTCTCTTGTTGAGTTTTCCTATAATAATAGCTTCCAATCTAGTATTGGTATGGCACCTTTCGAAGCACTATACGGAAGGCCATGCCGATCTCCTTCGTGTTGGCTTGAAGCCGGTGAGAAGCTGGTTTTAGGTCCAGATTTTATTCGTGCTGCCACAGAAAAGATTGACCTTATTCGACATAGGATGAAAGAAGCTCAAAGTAGACAAAAATCCTATGCCGATAATCGAAGAAGGAAACTAGAATTTTCTGTGGGAGATTTGGTGTTCATTCGTGTTTCACCTATGAAAGGTGTTGTGCGTTTCAGTCGATTGGGAAAATTAGCACCTCGATATATTAGCCCATTTCCCATCACCGAGCGCATTGGTTCCGTGGCTTATCACCTTTAGCTACCGGCTCAATTTTTTGCTATTCATGACGTATTCCATGTCTCTCAACTATGGAAATGCCTTCGAGATTCCGATTCTGTTCTTGAGCCCGGTGTTATTGAAGAAATTGAAGTTTCGCCTAATTTGACTTATGAGCAACATCCTATTCGTATCATTGCTTCGGAGGTTAAACGCCTTCGAAATAAAGATGTTCCTCTTGTGAAAGTTCAATGGTCCTCAAATCCTAAGGATTGCTCTTGGGAATCCAGAGAATTCATCGAGCGAACACATCCAGACTTACTCTCTCGTGCTCTTTAAAGGTGAACTTCTCATTTCAAAATTTCTTCTTTTTGTGTTGTTATGCCTTTCTATGGTTGTTACTTTTTATTTCTTTTTCTTAAGTATTGCGAGGACGCAATTTCTTTAAGGAGGGGAGTCTGTAACAACCCGCATATTTTACGATTGTATATTTAAATACTTTATTTAAATATAGCATCGTTAATCGGATTAAAGTCCGAAAAGCTACTTTTTGTAAACGGTCGAATTGGGACTCGAGACCACTTCCAAAATGGCGTTTGCGACTTTTTTGAGTATAAACATCGATATGTTTGGAGTTGAGTGAAGTTTGCTATTTTTCACTTAGGGTTTTGGGTTTGGGTTTGGGTTTCAGCCCACTAACCCAACTCATCTTATATCCTAACTCCACCCCCTCTCCTCTTCATACACTATCATTTCATAACACTTCAAGCTTTAGAAAAATGGGGGAAGAGAAAAAGAATTAGAAATTCCTAAGCCCTAGATTCATTTGCAAACTCAAGTTCTAGCTCTAAAATCTAAGAGAAACTTAGGTAAGCATCCTCTTCATCTTCTCCATCTCATTTCCTCTTCAATTTCAGAAATTTCATAAACCCTAACTTAGGAAATGTTTTTCTTTTGAGCTTAGATTGAAGCTTCTTGGGTTAAAATTGAAGAGTGATTGTTCTTGCCTTGCTCTATAGCTTCTCTCTTGTGTTTTTGGGTTTAACTGTGAGTTCTTTAACTCACATCTATGTCTATAGCTATCTTTGTTGTTAGGTATGAATTCCTAACACTTGTGCATATTCATTTGCTTTTGATAGAATTGATTTGGTGAATTTTCCAAATTTTGGTGTTTTTGTCCAATTTTATGAAAATCCTTCTATGGACATTTGGACATTGATATTCGAGGTGTATCGAAGAGCCTTTAAGGCCGGGTTGTCGCTTGGCGTAAATCCTTAGTCGCCGTTGCTCGTCCGATCGCTTCCGATACGTTTTGGCCACTTTGGCCTTGGCAAAATGTTGCCCAGACCATGTGACCAGACGTCTGGTGACCAAGTCCAGACGTCTTGTTTGGACTTGAAGCAAAATTGTATGCACGCAACATATATAAAAAAAAGTCAGAGACTATTCCCAGATGTCTGAAATTCAAGATCAGACGTATGGATGAATCTCAGACGTCTGACTTGAAGTTTCAGACGTCTGGGTGTTCTCTGGATAATTTCCAGAGAACGAAACCAGACGTCTGGATTCAAAACCAAGACATCTGGACATGGCTCAGACGTCTGTTTTGATAATTCCAGACGCCTGGGTGGCCTTCTGAACTATTTTTCAGAAAACAAATCCAGACGTCTGGATTTCAAATCAGACGTCTGGAAATGTTTTTTTTGCCTAGTTAGGCTGTTTTGTGTGGATTTCCTATTTTTAATCGATTGTTGTTGATACGGATAGTTGTCATCACTTATTATCGACTTTGATGACTTCTTTCTTTGGATTTTTGGGAATATCCATTTGATGGATTTGATATCGATTTCTATGGTTTTGATTCACGACTTTGAATGTGAATCTTTGGTGATTGATTGTTTCTACAATCATTTTTGTGACTTGTCACTTCTAAATACAAAGGTTTCTATACTAGTAGTAAATACTCAAACTCTTTCATCAAAACGATTTCGACACTAATTTAAATATAAAGCTTGTTTTCAAAACCGTTTTCCAATCTATTAGTATATACAAACCTATACCTCATTCGTATGAGAAATCTAATTAAACGGCTTAGTAAAACAAGTGGTATGAAACGCTTGCGTTTACTTCGTCGGTTAATTCTTGGACTTGTTCGATTGAACTCTTGTGACAATTTTCGAGTGGAAATCTACAATTTGTTCGTAAATATTTAAGTTAAGCTAGTGGTTATGGGACATGAAGCTAAACTCATATATTTACTGGCTTAGTGTAATTCACACTTTTTATTGATCGATGATGATCATTTTGTGATTTAGACTAGCGATGTGCGATGTCTATTTGTTTGTGTGGGGACCAAAAACCCCGTTTGTGGAGCTTCGGCTCAAATTTGGCGGGGTAGCGACCCGTTGTCTTCGGGCCATTTGTGGAGCTTCGGCTCAAAATTTATGGTTAGCGACCATGGAATAGCGTTCCGTTTGTGATACACATGTTGGTGAGTTTTCATGCTCCCGTTTGTGATAGGCCTTCCCCCCTTTGTGATTTCTGGATTTCTAGTCGATGATTTCTAGAATTTGTGTTTCACCTCTTTTTGTGATTCGCAATGATATGTTTGTCAATATTTGGGGTTTGGTGAATAAAATAAAGAATATGACATTCTTTTTGGTGCTTTGAGATTCTTAAAATATTGTATGATTTTGTTGTTGTTTAAAGTATACTTGTCACAGTTTGACGTTGTTGTTATCATACGTTTTTTTGTTATATCTCTACTCATATCTCATTTTATATATGATAATTATAGCTAGATCGATCCGTTTATTATTTTCTTCTTAAATAATACTCGGGTCAGACCGAGATGTTACAGGTGCTTCTGCTTGGCTCCTCATCTGGGACTATTATCTGATTTTTTTGGCTAACTACTTAGCTTAGTAGTTTTGTTAGTATACATTTTGAGATAGAGACTCCTTGTTGTATACTTATTCTTTTGTCTAGCACTTGTATCTATTCTTTTGTGATGTAGTGGATCTTCTATGACCACTAGTTTGATGTACACTTTTATGTGATATATTCATATCTGATTCCGCCTTTGTGATATGAATGTCTGTGACTGATTTATGTTATGTTTATTTCTATATTTGTTTCCGAAGACCACTTAGCCACTGTGTGGTAACTTTGAGTTTGTATTTGATATGTCGGATTTCCTCTTGAAATGAAATGTAAGTTATATTATCTGACATATTGATACTCGCACAGAGCAATTACACAGATGGTCGCTCCTCAATAGCCTTATTCTTCGTGCTAGTCGACGGCATTACCCTGTTGTGTCCTTGGCTAGCGTGACCATAGAGGTGGGGCGTCACAGAATTAATTGATTGATGTTTGGTATGTTTAAATTTTCGTTCCAGTTAAATTTGACTTTTATTGCATTTTATCATTTTTAATTTAATATTAAATTTATTTGTCAATTTAATACATGTCTATAGTAATCAGTTATCTGTTGATGTTTATAGGTTGATTTGGATGACGATTGTGATGTGTGTTTGATTTTTTATATTGGATGACTGGATGTTGTAATTTATATTGTTATAACACTACAAGTTCCCCATGGGTTGAAATGAAACATACCCGAACGATCTATAGATTAGGGAAAAATCGTTATGGGTTGAAATGATAGACTCGAGCGATTTTATGGATTTTTATTTAATTTGGGATTGCGGTTTGAAATGATATTTGACCGTAAAATTTTAAATTGCGGGTTGAAATGATAAATATCCGTATCACTTGACCATAGGGTAGAAAACTATATACTGACACCGGATTGGTTAAATCAAATGATTTTTAATTCTTTAAATTTTGAATTCAATTAACTAGCATTTTAAAATAGAAATGTATCTATATAAACTGAATTATTTTCGATAATCCAAGCGTTATTGCTGAAATTGGAATTGATTTAATGAATTGTTCAAAGGATTTAAATTAGAATTTCAAAGTTGAAGTGTAAAATATAAATAAATTTGTCGGAATTGAGTTATTGAAATGTTTGGGTATAACTTTGAAATCTATTTAAACTAATTTAAATTATTCAATTAAATTAACTATTTTAATCAATTTAAACTATTTTAATTTATTTTAATCTACTATAACCTATTTAATCCAATTTAATCTATTTTACCAATGTTAAACTAATTAAATTTATTTAATCTATTTTAAATCTATTTAATATAATTTTAATCTATTTAATCTATTTTAAATTTATTTAATCTATTTAAAAATCTATTTAAGATAATTTAAATCCATTTAATCTATTTTAAATTTATATAAATCATTTTTAAATCTAATTAAATCAAAGTTAAATCTATTTAAACTATTTTTACCATTTAAACTATTTTACTATTTAAACTAATTCTATCTATTTTAAATTTTTTCTAAAACTATTAGACTATTTATGACTACCTAAACTATTTTCTAAAATTTCAGACTGTAAAGTTGAAGTATTTATATTTTAATCCTTGATGATGATACAACCTAAGTTGGAATTTGAAATTGGTACCTTTTTGTAAAATGACATATTTGAATAAATAAGATGGAATGAGGATTTAATTAACCTATCTTATCAATAATTTCAAAAGTGATATGATTTCAAATGTGATATAATTTCGAAAGTAAATATGATTTCGACATGATATGGTTTTGAGCATATGATATTTTGATATAAATTAAAAATCAGTTTTGGAAATATGAAAGAACCATCCGGTGTGAAATAAGCGTTTGGTTGTTAAAAAGACCGGGATCAAATATTGTCATACTCTCTGGCAATACCGAAAACCACTTTAACAACTGTGTACGTGGTGGAGATTCTAGAAATGAAGTAGGATGGTTTGGCGAACGATTCTGTATAAGGTATTTATGTGACCCTGACTCTCGTGAGTCGGCTTGATGTGGCTAAAACAAGAGCTATACTGGGCCAAGTGAGGTCATTCCTCCTATCGGGCACATTTCTTCGATTCTATATTTTGACTTTGTGATTGTTTTGGTGGCCACCCCTTGATTTTTATTATGGGAGTGTGTCCGAGGTGGGCGGTAGTAGCTGCTATGCGTTACCACCAGTCCGGGAGTGCAATTGGTATATCTACCCTGGGCATTGCCTCGAGTGCCTTGTCACATGCCTTATCGCGCCTTCTACGAGTTTGTTTTGTACCATACCTATGGAGTGCCCTCTGGATAAACCTCATGGAGGTGCGTACGGTACTGTATAGACTATGGGAATATATAACATGTGTTAAAGGGGACATGGGTAATGCCTTAACGCTATTTTAATACTTTACTTTTCTGTAGACATATTATAATAGCGTATTGTACTATATAGTAGATAGTTTAATGGATCCTTAGGAGATGGTAATCCCGAACATCTCTTAAGTTATTGCACTCGCATTGACACTGGATAGGAGATTTCAAACCCCGTAAACATCTCTAATGCCGTTACACTCATATTTATTTACTGTTGATTTAACTTACATAAGACATTTTAGTTCTGACTCGAGTGTTTTGTCCTTTCAATTCGCTCGGGTCAGTCTGAGCATTTCAGTTTATCGAAGACTGCTTTCTGGAGGATGAAGACGAAGATTCTGTACTATTATTACTTATTATATGTATTCCACTGCATCATGTTGTACCGCTGCATTTATTTATTATTTATTCTTGTTGTATGGAACTCTGATCTGTATTATAAAGGTTTAACCAATGTTATTTGTAAACAGCTTCATGAACTGTTTAGTTGATTATTATATTTTTTCATTCAGCTGCGAGATTCTGTATTTGTTTTCTTTCTTTCTCTGCTTTTTCTTATTTACCTCATAACAATCTGCCCTTTTGAATGATTTGAGTTTGACGTGTGTGTCTGCTTAAAACGTCTAAAAAGGAAGGTCGTTACAAATCAATAAACAATTTTCGGCCGTCCGTGGGTAGTCGTGGAGATTTAACGGCGGATTTTGGTCCTTGAGTCGATCGAGTGGCATGATCTTGTAGAGAGTGTCGAAATGAGTTGATCTATACGGTTGGAAAGTTGAAATGGTTGGCGACATCATCGGATCTGGGCCGTGAAGCCAGGCGGCAAAGGTGGTGGTTTATGGGGCTGCGTAGTTGCACGCGTGGGCTAAGGGGGCGTCCAGGTGGGCCTAGGCGAGTGGCATCGTCTGATCATGGTGCAGGAGGTCGTGGCGGCGGTGAAATTTGCCAAGATGGTGGCGGCTATCAGCATGAACGAACGTGAGGGTGAAGGGTTTCGTGCGTGAGAAGTTGTTGCTGACGTGGCAAGGTATTAACATACGTTTATTTTATTTATTTCAAAATTTAAAATTTTCAATCGTTCTAAAATGCATAACTTTTGCATACGAGGTCGGATTTACGCGCGGTTTGTTTTGTTGGGATCGTATCGGAATTTCGGACATTTTGACACTAGTTTAGACGAATTTTGAGACTGTTTGAATTTGGGCCCTAAATTGGATTTTAATTCAATTTAAAATCAAAGGTGAGTGTTTTGACCCACTCGCAAATACTAGATTATCTTATGTTAGTTAAATTAAATTTATGATGTGATTAGAAATTAATTGATTGACGTTTGGTATGTTTAAATTGCCATTCTAGTTAAATTTGACTTTTATTGCATTTAATCATCGTTTAATTTAATATTGAATTTAATTGTCAATTTAATACATGTTAATGATAATCAGTTATCTATTGATGTTTATTGGTTGATTTGGATGATGATTGTCATGGATGTTTGATTGTTGATATTGGGTGACTGGCTGTTGTATTTTATATTGTTATAGCACTGCAAGTTCACTATGGGTTGAAATGATACATACCCGAATGATCTATAGATTAGAAAAAAAATCGTTATAGGTTGAAATGATAGACTCGAGTGATTTTATGGATTTTATTTAATTTGGGATTGCGGGTTGAAATGATATATACCCGTAAAATTTTAAATTGCGGATTGAAATGATAAATATCCGTATCACTTGACCATAGGGTAGAAAATTATATATGGACACCAGATTGGTTAAATTAAATGATTTTTAATTCTTTAAATTTTGAATTCAGCTAACTCGCATTTTGAATTAGAAATTGATTTTTATAAACTGAATTATTTTTGATAATCCAAGCGTTAACGTTGAAACTGGAATTGATTTAATGAATGGTTCAAAGGATTTAAATTTGAATTTCAAAGTTGAGGTGTCAAATATAAATGAATTTATCGGAATTAAGTTATTGAAATGCTGGATATAACTTTGAAATCTATTTTTAAACTAATTCAAACTATTTTTAATTAAAATTAACTATTTTAATCAACTTAAAACTATTTTAATTTATATTAATCTAATACAACCTATTTAATCCAATTTAAATCTATTTTACCAATTTTAAACTAATTAAAGTTATTTAATCTATTTAAAATTTATTTAATCTATTTTACTATTTAATATAATTTAAATCTATTTAATCTATTTTAAATTTATTTAATCTATTTAAAACCTACTTAATATAATTTGAATCTATTTAACCTATGTTTAATTTATTTAAATCATTTTACATCTAATTAAATCTATACTTAATCTATTTAAATCATTTTAAATCTAATTAAACCAAATTTAAATCTATTTAAACTATTCTCACTATTTAAACTATTTTAAAACTATTAAAACTATTTATGACTATATAAACTATTTTCTAAAAATTTCACACCGTGTAAAGTGAAGTATTTATATTTAAATCCTTGATGATAATTTACAACCTAAGTTGGAATTTGGAATTGATATCCTTTTGTGAAATGACATATTTGAGAGTAAATAGGATGGTTTTGAAATGAGGATTTAATTAGCTTATATTATCGATAATTTCAAAAGCGAATATGATTTTGAAGTGAATATGGTTATGAAAGTGAATATGATTCCAAAAGTAATATGGTTTGAAATCGAACATGATATTTTGATATAAATTTGTGAATTGACGTTTTGAAATGTAAAAGAACCATCCGGTGTGGAATAAGTGTTTGGTTGTTAAAGAGACCGGGATCGGATATTGTCATACTCTCTGCCAATACCGAAAACCACTTTAACAACTGTGTACGTGGTGGATATTCCAAAAATGAAGTACGATGGTTTGGCAAACGATTCTATATGAGGTATTTATGTGACCCTGACTCCCGTGAGTCAGCTTGTGTGGCTAAAACAGGAGCTATACTGGGTCAAGTGAGGTCGCACCTCCGATCGAGCACATTTCTTCGGTACCATAATATTACTTTGTGATTGATTCGGTGGCTACCCTTAATTTGATTATGGGAGTGTGTCCGAGGTGGGCGGTAGTAGCTGCTATGCGTTACCACTAGTCTGGGAGTGCATTTGGTATATCTACTTTGGCATTGCCTCGAGTGCCGTGTTCACATGCCCTATCGCGCCTTCTATGAGTTTGCTTTGTGTCGTACCTATGGAGTGCTCCCTGATAGCCCACCTGCGGGTGGAGTTTACTGTATTTGTATAGACTACGACATTATATAAAATGTGTTAAGGGGGATATGGGTAATGCCTTAACGCTATTTTAATACTTTACTTTACTGTAGACACTATTATAATAGCGTATCTTACTATGTATGTAGATAGTTTAACGGATCCTTAGGAGATGTGAATCATGAATATCTCTTAAGTTATTGCACTCACGTTTGATACTGGATGGGAGATGTAAAAACCCGTAAACATCTCTGACGCCGTTACAGTCGTATTTATATGCTGTTGATTTAACTTACATAAGACCTTTTAGTTCTGACTCGAGTGTTTTGTCTTTTCAATTCGCTCGGGTCAGTCTGAGCTTTTCAGTTATCGAAGACTGCTTTCTGGAGGATGAAGACGAAGATTTTGTACTATTATTATTTATCATATTTATTTCACTACATCATGCAGTTTCGCTGCATTTATTTATTATTTATTCTTGTCGTCTGTAACTCTGATCTGTATAATAAAAGCATAATCAATGTATTTGTAAACAGCTTCATGAACTGTTTATTTGATTATTATATTTTGTCACTCCGCTGTGAGATTCTGTATTTGTTTTCTTTCTTCCTCTACTTTTTCTTATTTACCCCATAACAATCTGCACTTTTGAATGGTTTGAGTCTGACATGTGTGGTTTATCGTCAATTTAAATCATCCAAAAAGGCAGGTCGTTACACAACTAAAGAAATTTATATAACTTAGGCAGGGAGACACCACACTAAAGGAGTACATTAGTAAATTTATAGAATTAGCTAAATATGGAATAAGTTTGATTGATACACCCATGAGAAAGGCCATGAAGTTTGTTAAGGGACCAAACTCCCCGCTTAGAGAATGGTTGTTGACTTAGATACCCACTGGAACTACCTACAGGATGCTTATTAAGATGGTTTTATTATAGAGGACTAATGCTAAGGAGAAAGAGATAGAGAAGGAGCAGGCTTGACCTGCACGGAACTGGGTTAGGGCCAAGAAGGGAAATTTTTAGGAAAATAAGAAGTCAAAAGGGAAGTTTAAGAAAGATGGTAAAGTGTGTAATAGATGCCAAAAGAAAGGACACCTTGCAAAGGATTGTAGAGTGAATCTGTTGAATGGAACTTTTAAGGGATAGTGTTACCACTGCCACAAGGAACGATATTTCAAAAATCATTACCCAAAGATGGCAAAGGAAAGGCAGAGTAGGCAAGCCTATGCCATTGAGACTATCCTTATCTTGAGTAGACCACCCCCTATTGACTAAGGAAAGACAACTATGAAAGGATAACTCTTATTTTTAGGAATAAAATTCGTACTCTATTTGAGTTCGGAGCATCACATTCATTCATAACTAGGAATGTAATTAACTCCTTAAATCTTCAAACCCAAACTGTCACCCACCCAGTGGTAGTTTCAAATCCTATTAAGGGAATGACACATCTTTTCTCAATTTACAAAGACCTAGTGTTAGACATATGTGACGTTGATTTCATATGCAATGCGTACATTCTAAACTATGAGGGGTATGGACTTATTTTGGGTATGGATTGATTGTTGCACTAGGGGCAACCTTAGACTGTGATAAGAGAGTAATATGGCTCAAGAGTTGTAAAGGGCAAGACTGGACGTTCGTTGTACAACCCAAAATTTTAGTCGAGTTAAGTTATCTATACTTGGTAAATCTTTTGCAAAATGAACTCTCATCCGTGCCTATGGTTCGAGAATTCTCTGATGTCTTTGAAGAAGTTTTGGGGCTTCCACCTTGAAGAGAGATTGAGTTTAGGATTGATCTGGAGAAGGATGCTAGACCAATTGCTCTACCATTAAGACACATGGCCCATAAGGAAAGGCGAGACTTGGATAGTCAGATCTCGAAGCTACTGCAGAAAGGATTCATTTGATAATGTACCTCAAAATGGAGAGCCCATGTTGTCCTTGCCACTAAGGCAAACGACTTATTGAGGCTTTATTTTGATTATTGAGAACTTAACAAGATGACAAAGAAGAATAGGTATCTCTTACCTAGGATAGATGATTTATTTGATCAACTTGTGGGAGCTAAAGTCTTCTTCCAAATAGACTTGGCAACTGGATTTCATAAGCTAAGGATCGTAGAGGATAGTAAACCAAAGACTTCTTTTTGCACACCAGATGGACTCTATGAATGGGAAGTGATGTCTTTTGGTTAACAAATGCCCCGCATATTTTGTAGATTTGATGAGTAGAGTATCAAGGGGATAGCTAAAATTTTTTTTTATAGTTTTTGCAGATGACATCTTGGTATTTTTCAAAAGTGAAAGGGTGCATGAAAATCACTTAAGGAGATAGTAGGAACCTTGAGAAGGCACCAACTTAAAGCTAAATTCTCAAAATGCCACTTTTGGAAGTGGGAAGTGAAATTTATTGGGCATATTGTTTTGGAATATGGATTACGATGGACCTCGCAAAAGCGGAAGCTATTCAAAATTGGAAGACTCCGAAGAATGCTATGGAGGTTAGAAGTTTTCTAGGTTTAGCAGGTTATTACAGGAAATTCATAAAGGATTTTACAAAGATAGCAGATACTCTAACCCGTTTGACCAAAAAGAATGTAGTCTTCGCTTAGGATGAGAAATGCACGGAAGCGTTCATGAAGCTAAAGTGTCACGAACTGGATTTTCGACCCTCGAAAATCGACATCAATACGTTCACTGTATAGCATGCCGAGTAATCGAGTGCCAGAAATACCAGATCGTTAGAGGAAAAAAAGAAAGAGGTAGAAGAAAAAAAGAAACAACAACACAGAATCTCACAACGCAGCGGAACAATATATAATAGGTAATAACATGTCTTTATACAAAAAAGAACTACAACTGTTATTTACACATTACATCATCAGAGTACAACACATCAATAACTCAATACTGGACAGTCATAACAACTTGTCCTCACAAGTGCTGAATATACAGCCTACAAAACACGACAAAATAAAATCAAATACGTGTAATATGTCTTCGTTATCCAGCTCATCTCCTGAGCTCCATAGCATCCTATCATGTATCTGTAATACTCGGTCTGACCCGAGCGTTATAATAAAATAACACCCGAGTCAGTCTGGAAAACCAGCTTGAGAAAAAACACTCAATTTGAATTATTAAAGTTATCAAAATCCTTTGAAAAACAAAGGTATCTCGTAAGACCATGCCACGCATAAACACGACGGGTTTTTACCTTACGATAACCAAAACATTTTATATCAAAATCCTCTGATATTATAATAGTGCCTAGGTACAAATACTTATTCAAATAGCCGAAATTGTTACATTAATTAAATTCCAGCATACTAGGCTCTACAACTAAAATCGTAAAGGCATGTATTGGAAAATGGATTCCATACAATGACTAGGCACTAGGGTATCACCTATCACATTAATTATGGTCAATTACTTCTTCTAATAATTTTTTAAAAGAAGTATGTGATTTTTAAGGGTTGTTTAATCAAATAAAAAGGTGAAATTTGGTTTAAAAATGAGTTTTGGTTATAAAATTAAGTTTGAAATGGTTTATCGTATTTTTATATGTAAGAAAATATATTTTCTAGAATTTTTGGGGTAGAAAATAAGGTTTTATACATTTATTTGTGTAAAATTGTGTATTTTTGTAAAATAAGGAATTTTAATAATAAAAATGTTTTAAAAACTAAAATTATATTTTATGTGGTGAAAAATATTTTATTTATTATGTAAGTATGTTTACATAAATAATTTGTGTTAAAACTTGAAAAAAAAATGTATTGTTTGTTTTATATATAGTGTGTAATTGTGTATATCTTGGTTTAGTGTTAAATAAATTAACATAGCCTAATTTGTTTTTCTCTAAATTGGGTCCAAAATCTAATAATTACTTAATACAAAGCCATAGGTGGCTATAGGATCTATCAGAACAAAATACAACAACTCAAATGCAAAACACATAACAGAACAGCAGATAATCCCATATATACACACATATACATATTACATCACAGAGTAAACAAAATGATGCATCACATATGTGGTATGATGACCACAATACAAACACGAGTCAAAAGAATATGGCATTTGTCGACGTATTCAATAGATATTTAAGACAAGGCTATAGATGGTCGCTCTTATCCAGCCCTATTCTCTGCATTAGCAGACAGTATTACCCAGTAATACTCTTTGTTAATGTAGGTCTCGGGGTGGGGCGTCACATCCATTCTGGGTCTTAACGAAACCGAAGGCACTATACCTACTACATCCATTTTGGAATCATCCTCAGGATTATTAGCGATTAGCCCTTGCACTTCAAAGCTCCATCTTCGATTCCATGCTCTTGTCTTCATTTCAAAAGCGTATTTGTTGGATTGAAGTGATGTTCGGATAACTTATCCGATCCTGGTCTATTCGAAACAACGTTCGATATTTTTGGTAAACTCAACCAGGTTCTTTAGGAAATAAACAGATGAAAATAAAATCGGAGATCGTCTCCTAACCGTTAGTGGATGGATTTCCTTATAATCATCCTAGAAGAACGAAACGAATTTATACGTACAGTATAGCACTTTCGACGGTAACCGTACCATATAATTCCCGTGTTTCTCCTACATATTCCCAAAGTTATGTTTTTGGTCCGGATTTGATAGTCGGTTATTTAACTATCAAAAAAACAATCATTCAATCAAAGATTCATTTTCCACTGAAATCCCAAAGTCTTATTTAATTTAAATTTCAATAAATTAAATCTCTTTATCAAAAAGGTATATACTTATCTTATCGGAATAAGTATGATCACAAACCATTCCCTTCGAAAATATTTGAAAAACCTTTTAAAATAAATATGGAAAGCACCACGCGGTATCAACCATGGATTCGCAGCTCAATGATTACGTCTCTATCCCAGATAAAGTGGAAAATAGGCACAAGGACAAATTTTCATAAAATTTTTGGCTGAAGGACAACAAGTTTTATTTTTAGGTTGAAGGACAAACTTTGAAAGATAATTAGGCTGAAGGACAATGCTAATACAACTAGCATTTTGTACAATGTAAAACTGGATATAATGTTAGTTATAATTAGCATTTTGTACAATGTTTGCACTGTACAAAATGCTAACTATATTTAGCATTTTCCTTCAGCCTAATTTTCTTTCAAAGTTTGTCCTTCAGCCCAAAAATGAAACTTTGTGTCCTCCAGCCTAATTTTTTTCAAAGTTTGTCCTTGTGTCTAATTCCCTCCCAGATAAATCCAAAACTTAACTACAGACAATACCTGCCTCCGATTCCACCATGAAAGTATACCACTACTTCCGAAAACTTTATTTAATAATTTTCTCAAAAGAATACTTATAAAATTTCTATATAAATTCCCAAGTTTAACTTAAGCAAATACTCTTTAAATAAAGGTATTATATTAGACAAGATTTAATATTGAATAATTTATCTTTTTAAAATAATAATACTGATTAATTAATAATTAACTTTAAAACAAATTATTTTAAAGTAACTTTAATTAATAATTAAATATATTTTTAAAACAATTTTTAAAATGATTACATAACTAATTTTCTGAAAAACCTTTTAAATTACTTAGTTTAATAATTAAAACTCCACTTTTTAAACAAACCTAACTTTTCGACAAAAATATATTTTTAATCCCATATAACCAATCTAATATTTATAAATCTCTCTCGATTTATTACCAATTTGATTTACGCCCAATTTCGTAAATCCCCTTCACATTTCTAAAAGTAAATTTATCATTTATATTTTAAACCGATTTACCCATCTGATTATAAATCCTCACCTTGAATTTATAACTTCAATTCATCAACTGATAATCATTCCACTTTATTTATAAACATTGTTTATAAATCCTATAGTTTTCAATTCTAGTTTATAACGGTTTCACATCACTTAAATCCATTATAATTTGATTTCTAAATTAAATTCCATTTATAAATCAATTTCTCAAATAATCCAAACTATATTCCAAACCCAACCCAATCTCGATTATATTTCCATTTGTAATTAAGAAATCTTATTTAAGATCCGGTATATTCAATTTCACATTTATTTCCAAATGCACTTCTTTTCCCTAACTATTTAAAATCTTGATTTAAAAACCTTTTATATTTAAAACAAGTATCACTAAGGAATTATTATTTAAAATTGTGACGCCCCACCTCAATACCCACGCTAGCCAAGAACACTACGGTGTAGTGCTGTCAACTAGCACGGAGAATAAGGCTGTTGAGGAGCGACCATCTATGTAATTGCTTTGTGCGAGCACCGATATGTCAGATAATAAAACATTGCATTTCATTTTTAGAGGAATACCGACATACCGATACAAACTCAAAGCTACTACACAGTGGCTATAATAGTTTAGGACAATAGATATAAAAATAACACAGATAACATAAATGCGGAATAAAGATGGAACGAAAAGTCTCATATATACAATAACTGATATCAGTTACAATACATTTGACACAATACGAATGATACAACTACAACTGTCGACTCAAGAAGTTATATATACAAGTACATTATCGACTAATATACATGAATACATTATCATCTTAAAACAGACACACTGACTACTACAACAAGACGAAGACCACTTCAACTGATATAAAAAGTCTTCATAGCTCTAGCAGCAACCCAAAGCTAAAAATCTACAACCTGTAAATACTCGGTCTGACCCGAGTATTACATTCAAAAGAAAATAATACCCGGGTCAGTCTAATTCAAACTCAGTTATTAGTGCACAGAAGCAATGATAATCAAATCTCAAAAAGACGACAGTCACAGAAATCTCGTATATCCGATTCCTTGATAAAAGAATCGGATAACGGCAGATATAACACTAAACAGTGTTAAATAATAAATCAGAAATCCAAAGCAGTTTAAACAATTGAAATGTCAATTAAAAACATCAATGCTGATTGGTTGTCGTACACGCACGCGTGTACGGCCTCGCCAATACGGCATAAAAGATCAATTCAAAACTGTCGATTCTGGGTGGCTGCAGTGCACGCACGCGTGCACTGCCTCGCCACAACAGTGCGTAGAAACTGCAAAGGTCAGACCCAAAAATCGGGTTCAACACAAGGCCAATGAACAGTCAAAGTAACACAGTGTCGAGTGGGCTGCACAATATCAGGGCATGATATGAAATGTGCACAGTAAGTGTACAACTAAATCAAGTGCACAACTTAATATGAATTGCAGTTCAACTGAAATGAACGCAGGTGAAGGCAGATACCAAGAAGTGATAACATGAAACAGTGAGACTACAGGTAGAAGAAGATAGAGTGAAGTACCAACGTCATAAACAAAGGCGAAGTCAAATAGATCGAACAACAAGCAATAGCAGATACAAGTGACTCAGGCAATGTACAGAGACGCCAACAACTACAGGGGCACCATAATGAAACAGTGGACAGGGGCTTGGCTACAACTCAAATGTAAACTATGTCATATATGAAACAGTGGCAAATTGCATAGGTAAGTTCAAGTGTGCTTCAGAGAATATGCAACATGAATGACATAATGGCAGTGAAGTACTGGCTGTAAACAGACTTCAAAGATATCAACAAGTATGACATAAAGCAGTGCAACAGTGACTACCAAGATCAATGTAAATGCAGACTGAAGTGCACATCTAAACCAATATGAATGCAGTAACAACCATCTAGCTAAAAGCAACTCAATGCATTTGGAACCAAAAATGAATGCAACCCAAAACTGGTACCTCATGGAAACAGTAAATGGTGAAGTATTAGATTTCAAGTGAAGCAATGGACAGGAACAATAAATGCCAAGTAATATCAATACGACAGAAACGACAGTGACGATAAGGCTCTGAAATTACAAGGCAGTGACTATATGCAAGCTGTTCCAAATGAACTCCAACTAAATACCAATGCAAACCCAAATGTACACGACTCGATAATAAATCGAGCAATACAAAGCTGTCAAGAGATAACAGCAACCAACAAAAAGGGACCGAGTACGACGTGAAATAGTCGAAACTGCAATAATGGCCAAGAATCAAAATCAAAGCCAATGTCTACAGAGATACACTAAAAATGGTCAGGGTCGAACAGGAAAAATGGAACGAAGTCCAATATATAAATTAACTTCAAATGGCCCCAACTCGATCAAAGTCAGTTTCAACAACGAAAACCCCAAACTACGTTCGAATAGCAAGCGGAGGCCGAAGCCTAAATACATTCCCATACTTCAAATTCAAACTCGTAATAGTGATTATCACGAGAACAAACATCAAAGCAAAGTCGAACAACATAACCCACTAATAAGGGAGAATTAGATGTGAGAAATTACTCACCATTTTTCGACGAGGCAGTGAAGCCAAAGCTTTAGCATACGAAGCGAAGACGAGCGGGAGCGATCGAATTTCACGAGGCCCCAATTCGCAGAGGAACGAGCTAAAGCGAGTATGCCCTAATTTGGAGACGAGATCGAAGCCGCCATTTTTATCTCCAGTAAAAAGGAACGGGCTAATTCAAAGCAAAAAGGAACGGGCTCGAGAATAATAAAAAGGGGATCGATATAAAAATTTAAAGCGGGCCTAAAAATGGAAAATGAAACAAGATAAAAGGGGAATGGGTTTTTATCACGGCCCATTTAACCTTTTAACAAACTTCGAACGAAATTTAACTGGATTTAAAAACTCCACTGTAATAAGCTAAGGAAAAGAAATCGTGCAAAGACGATAATTATTCAGTATGGAATACCGGGTTGTTACAGACTTCCCTCCTTAAAGAAATTGCGTCCTCGCAATCATATGGAATAAATGGACAAAAGGTAACAACCGTAAGAGCGTGGCAATGTCGAATGCATAAGCAAAGAAAATGTCAGCAGGGAAGTATAGGAATTATGGAAGTATCAGACATAGAATCAAAAGGTTCGACTGATTCAAATCAAAAGAATCAACATCGTGGGGATCAAGGAGTCAAAATCAGACGACTATCAAAAGCAAGAATCAATCGAGTTCCAGCATTTAAAAGAAAAGGAAAACAGAGCAGAATCTACGTACTGCACGAATTGAATGTGAGTAAATCAAATTACTCACCTGAATCGCCAGAGAAAAAGACGAAGCTCAAATCTCAAAATCGCAAATATCTGATTATCAAAAACGATAATCAGAAACACAAATATTCGATTAATCAAATCAAAAAATATTTAATTATCTCAAACGATAATCAAATTTCACAATTATCTGATTATCAAAAACGATAATCAGAAGTCACAAATATTCGATTAATCAAATCGAAAAATATTTAATTATCTCAAACGATAATCAAATTTCACAAATATCTGATTATCAAAAACGATAATCAGAAACACAAAAATCCGATTATCAAAAACGATAATCAGAAATCAGAAATATCCGATTATCAAAAACGATAATCAGAAACACAAATATTCGATTAATCAAATCGAAAAAATATTTAATTATCTCAAACGATAATCAAATTTCACAAATATCTGATTATCAAAAACGAAAATCAGAAACACAAATATCCGATTATCAAAAACGATAATCAGAAATCAGAAATATCTGATTATCAAAAACGATAATCAGAAACCCAAATATTCGATTAATCAAATCGAAAAATATTTAATTATCTCAAACGATAACCAAATTTCACAAATATCTGATTATAAAAAACGATAATCAGAAACACAAATATCCGATTATCAAAAACGATAATCAGAAATCAGAAATATACAATTATCAAAAACGATAATCAGAAACACAAACATCTGATTATCAAAAACGATAATCAGAAGTCATAAATATTCAATTAACGAGTCCGGAATTAACCAAAGTAGTAAAAGTATGGTTCCATACTCCTTACTTTTGCTAAATCGTTTAAATCTCTTTATCGTTTTCTTGAAAGTGCAGAATTGTGTGTTTTAAAAATAACATTTCACATTCTCAAACGGACAAGTCCGGAATTAAGCGAATCGGTAAAAGAAAGGGGTCATAGTCCTCGATTTTTCTGAAATGTTTAAATCGCTTCCTCGTTCTTTTGAAAATGTAAGCTGTAAAAATTTTTGAAAACAATTTTAATTTATATTTTTGAAACAACTTTTAAAAATAAAGAATTTTGAAAACACGTGATAAAATTAGCAATATCAGTATTGCGGGAGAACCGCTTGTAAATCCATTTCAAAATTGACGGGTACTGAAGTTAACTCGTCAAAATCTCATCAAAATAACTGGCATCAAAATATAATGCCAAATGAATTTTCATTCATCAAAAATGTCACAAGAATCTTCTCAAAGATAGAAAGGGATATCATACCCTAAACTTGTATTCATAACAAGTTAATAACACATGAATTCACCAATACACAAAAATTGACAAAACTTGTCAATAGAAATCACGAAAATTGGTGAAGCACAAATTCTAGAAATCATCACAAGAAATCCAGAAATCTCAAATAGAGGGGGAGGAGGCCTATCAGAAAACGGGAGTATGAAAACTCCAAAACACCGGTATCACAAGATGAGACGCTATCTCATGGTGGCTAACCATTAAAGTTTCACACAGGAATGGTCCGAAGACCGTGGGTCGCTATCCCACGCGTGTGAGTCGGAATCACACAAATTGAGGTCTAGGCTAACCTCGCAGATAAAGAGACATCGCACATTTGCTAGTCTAAACCATAAAAAGGAAAAGGGAAATGCCTATCACAAAATGGGAGCATGAAAACTCCAAAACACCGGTATCACAAGACGAGACGCTATCTCATGGAAGCCATCCATTAAATTTTCACACAGGAATGGTCCGAAGACCGTGGGTCGCTATCCCACGCGTGTGAGTCGGAATCACACAGATTGAGGTCTAGGCTAACCTCGCAGAGAAAAAGATATGTGTGAGTGGAATCACACAAATTAAGGTCCAGACTAACCAAAAAGCAAAAAGGTATGTGTGAATGGAATCACACAAGTGGTGTCTAGTCTAACCTCGCAAACAAAAAATATGTGTGAGTCGGAATCACACTACTGCGGTCTAGTCTAACCTTGCAAACAAAAAGATATGTGTGAGTCAGAATCACACCACTGCGGTCTAGACTAACCTTGCGAACAAAGAGATATGTGTGAGTCGGAATCACACTACTGCGGTCTAGTCTAACCTTGCGAACAAAAAGATATGTGTGAGTCGGAATCACACCACTGCGGTCTAGACTAACCTTGCGAACAAAGAGATATGTGTAAGTCGGAATCACACTACTGCGGTCTAGTCTAACCTTGCAAACAAAAAGATATGTGTAAGTCGGAATCACACTACTGCGGTCTAGTCTAACCTTGCAAACAAAAAGATATGTGTGAGTCGGAATCACACTACTGCGGTCTAGTCTAACCTTGCGAACAAAGAGATATGTGTGAGTCGGAATCACACTACTGCGGTCTAGACTAACCTTGCGGACAAAGAGATATGTGTGAGTTGGAATCACACTACTGCGGTCTAGTCTAACCTTGCGAACAAAGAGATATGTGTGAGTCAGAATCACACTACTGCGGTCTAGTCTAACCTTGCGAACAAAGAGATATAGATTAGACTAGACCGCAGTAGTGTGATTCCGACTCACACATATCTCTTTGTCCGCAAGGTTAGTCTAGACCGCAGTAGTGTGATTCCGACTCACACATATCTTTTTGTTTGCGAGGTTAGGCTAGACACCACTTGTGTGATTCCATTCACACATACCTTTTTGCTTTTTGGTTAGCCTAGGCCTCAATCAGTGTGATTCCGACTCACACATATGGGGTAGCGCCCCATGGTCTTCGGACCATCATGTGATAGGCCTCTTTCTCTTTTTATGATTTCTGGATTTCTTGTTTGATTTCTGGATTTTTATGTCATTGACTTGTTATGAGTACAAGTTTAGGGTATGATGCCCTCTTTGGATCTTTGAGAAGATTCTCGTGATATTGATCATTTCTCATCGGTTGATCTCCTGTCGATCATCATTTTCATACTTATAGTAGTATGTCAGTATGGGTATTTTACGTTTATGCCATATCTCTTATTTTATATCATGTCATCTGATATTTATAGTTAGACTGATCCGTTTATTATTTTCTTAAATAATACTCGGGTTAGACCGAGATGTTACAGGTGCTTCTGCTTGACTTCCTTCCGGGATTTGCTACTCTGACTTTTGGCTGACTATTTAGTTTAGCAGTTTTTGTTGTATACACTTGAGATATGGACTCATAGTTGTATTCTTTTGGTATAGCACGTGTTGCTATTCTTTTGTATTATTGTGGAACTTTTTGACCACTACTCTGATGTACACTTTCATGTGTTAGTTATATATTCATATCTTCTTCCGCCTTTGTGATATGGATGTCTGTGACTGCTTTGTGTTATGTTTATTTCTATGTTTGTTTCCGAAGATTATTTTATAGCCACCGTGTGATAATCAATTACATGGATGGTCGCTCCTCAACAGCCTTATTCTCCGTGCTAGTTGACAGCACTACATCGTAGTGTCCTTGGCTAGCGTGGGTATTGAGGTGGGGCGTCACAATTTATTTTGCCAAAACCCGTACGATGTACATATATCATCCGTACGCAATATCAACTCTGATCGCTCATTTGATCACACAATTTCCTTCCGAACTAGTATCGTTCACACGTCTCTCTAGTGCGGACTCGGATCTGGTTCCTTGATTAGAAACTGTCATTCTCCTCGCATAGCCATATACTATGATGAAGAATCTCAAAACCAATTAAAAATCCATATCCAGGGTTCGCCGTCAAAAATCGAGTGAAAAATCCTAACTCGGATCGATATAAATTATCTCGAAATTCAGTGCTCGAATCTGAATCAAATCGTTATGCGGATAAAATAATATCGTACAACTTACGTATTTATTCCAATTGATTCTTAGTTATATCAAATTCTTTTTATTCACATTTATATTTCACTTTCAACTATTTACATGGTATATCCCTTAAATACCAATTCCACTTAAGAATTTCACCATCAAATTTTCTTAAGCAATTATAAACATTTATACAAAAGTTCTTTTGTTTATTACCACTTCACCACTCAAGTCTATATCCTTTTCTATTTAAATTTAATTTCAATTCCATTTAAATCAATTTATCTTCAAATTTTAAATATTGAATTTTATCAACCATATCCCATACCATATTTAATTCGCTAATTATTTTAATTAGTTCCATCCACTAATTCGTTTTAAATCTCAATCAAATTTTATTTCCAAACTTTATTTTATTTAGTCCAACTTTGGCTAAATTTCCAAATCCCATTTTATTTAACTTAATTTTAAATTAAATTTCATTCCACAGTTAAAATTTAAATTTTTACCTTCTTGAATTCATATTCAACACTTTTAAACATTGTTTTACTTGCAATTTACCAATTCTTATAAGTTATCAACTTATTATCTCACATTTCCAAATAAACATTTCAAATCAAAATCCTAGAGTTAAACATTTCGTTCTATGTATTTCAAATCATTTTTGAAATCATATATACCCAAAATTCTTTGGTTTATCAAATCATTCCTTTGAATTTCATACCAAAACTAGTTTTACCGAACAAAACTCCAATTGTAGCAATTTCTCTCTTGGAAACTCGAAAATGAACGTCGATGATGCTACAGTCATCACCGAAATTATTTTCCAATGACCAAAGTGAGTTCAATGCTTTTAATTCCTTTAACCCTATTAAATATTGCCAATTCAAAAATATTCTCCAAATAATATCACTATTATTTTCAAGACTTCGAAAAACCCTTTCAAACCAACGGGAATTAAATTCCCAAATTCCCAACCTGCAAACCCTTTTTACAAATCATATTTAAATATACTTCTGGAATTTCATTTCAAATTATAAATCACATTTACAAAATATAATTTCATCTTGTTATGTGAAATTACTTCTTAACTGTTGACTATAATTTCAACTCTTATTCAATCACCACAACAACAAATGATAATAGTCTAATATTACCATTCCTTAACAACCAAGCACACCATATACAACTATAATAATTTATGAATTTTTTTCTCTTTCATATAAAAAAAATAATCTGGGTAAAATTATTTCATTTACCCAATTTCAAAATAATACTATGTCGAGTTGCCCAGTACAAGTGTTTAGAGATCCCTATCAATAACGTTAATTACTCGTATTGACCAGAATCCATAAGCCACTTAACAAATCAACCAACACAATATAAAATATTTAATATCCACTAACAAATATGCACTCATATTTATTAATATACTCAAACTCATTCTAGGGTACTACTGTCCCTATCTCTAATGAGTTACCCCATCAAAGCCAAGGTTCTCTCATAACCTGGCTCTGATACCAAATGTCACGAACCAGATTTTCGACCTTGAAGATCGACATCAATATGTTCACTGTATAGCATGCCGAGTAATCGAGTGCCAAAAATACCAGATGATTAGAGGTAAAGAAGAAAGAGGTAGAAGAAAAAAAAGAAACAACAACACAGAATCTCACAATCACAACGGAACAATATATAATAGATAATAACATGTCTTTATACAAAAAAGAACTACAACTGTTATTTACACATTATATCATCAGAGTACAACACATCAAAACTCAATACTGGACAGTCATAACAACTTGTCCTCACAAGTGCTGAATATACAGCCTACAATACATGGCGGAATAAAATCAAATACGTGTAATATGTCTTCGTTATCCATCTTGTCTCCTGAGCTCCATAGCATCCTATCCTGTATCTGTAATACTCGATCTGACCGGAGCATTATAATAAAATAACACCCGAGTCAGTCTGGAAAACCAGCTTGAGAAAACACACTCGATTTGAATTATTAAAGTTATCAAAATCCTTTGAAAAACAAAGGTATCTCGTAAGACCATGCCACACATAAACTCGACGGATTTTTACCTTACGATAACCAAAACATTTTATATCAAAATCCCCTGATATTATAATAGTGTCTAGGTACAAATACTTATTCAAATAGCCGAAATTGTTACATTAATTAAATTCCAGCATACTAGGCTCTACAACCAAAACCGTAAAGGCACGTATTGGAAAATGGATTCCATACAATGACTAGGCACTGGGGTACCATCTATCACGGCACACATCAAGAAAAATGTAGCGAGGACCTCGCCGAGATCCCCAACAACACAAGACCGATCTACCCCTAACCAGGATAGAACCGAATATGTTATCACCTCGGGTGTTCCCACCTTTACCGAGTTCTTCCCATGCACCGTAGTAATAATATCCGAGGGTATCTAGAAAGGTGATAAATATACCCTAATTAAGTGCAACCCACTTAGCCTTGCTGCATCTCCCCTGATTTTCAGTCATTCCGGTTGATGAGGCTTGAGGCTACGATTACCTTTTTAAGGAATTTTCTCTTAGAATGCTCATTGTCCTCCAATCACAATGTACTGATAGCATTCATCCATATAAGTCTGTTTTGGGTCTGAACGAAACCGAATGCACTATTCCTACTACATCTGTTTTGGAATCATCCTCAGGAATTAGTAGCGATTAGCCCTTGCACTTCAATGCTCCATCTTCGATTTCATGCTCTTGTCTTCATTTCGAAAGCGTATTCATCAGATCGAAGCGGTGTTCAGATAACTTATCCGATCATGGTCTCTTCGAAACAACGTTCGATATTTCCGGTAAACTCAACCCGGTTCTTCAGGAAATAAACAGACGAAAATAAGATCGGAGATCATCTCCTAACCGTTAGTGGACGGATTTCCTTATAATACTCTTAGAAGAACTCTAAACGAGTTTATACGTACAGTATAGCACTTTCGACGGTAACTATACCATATAATTCCCGTGTTTCTCATAGATATTCCCAAAGTTATGTTATTGGTCCAGATTTCATAGTCGGTTATTTAACTATCAAATAAACAATCATTCAATCAAAGATTCATTTTTCATTGAAATCCCTAAGCCTTATTTAATTTAAATTTCAATAAATTAAATCTCTTTATCAAAAAGGTATATACTTATCTTATCGGAATAAGTATGTTCACAAACCATTCCCTTCGAAAATATTTGAAAAACCTTTTAAAATGAATATGGAAAGCACCATGCGGTATTAACCATGGATTCGCAGCTCAATGATTACGTCTCTATCCCAGAGAAATCCAAGACTTAACTGCAGGCAATATCAGCCTCCGATTCCACCATGAAAGTATACAATTACTTTCAAAAACTTTATTTAATAATTTTCTCAAAAGAATACTTATAAAATTTCTATATAAATTCCCAAGTTTAACTTAGGCAGATACTCTTTAAATAAAGATATTAGATTAGACAAAATTTAATATTGAATAATTTATCTTTTTAAAATAATAATACTGATTAATTAATAGTTAACTTTAAAACAAATTAATTGTAAAGTAACTTTAATTAGTAATTAAATATATTTTTAAAACAACTTTTAAAATGATTACATAACTAATTTTCTAAAAAACCTTTTAAATTACTTAGTCTAATAATTAAAAATCCTCTTTTTAAACAAACCCAACTTTTCGACAAAAATATATTTTCAATCCCATAAAACCAATCTAATATTTATAAATCTCTCTCAATTTATTACCAATTTGATTTACGCCCAATTTCGTAAATCCCCATTTCACATTTCTAAAAGTAAATTTATCATTTATATTTTAAACCGATTTACTCATCTCATTATAAATCCTCACCGTGAATTTATAACTTCAATTTATCAATTGATAATCATTCCACTTTATTATAAACATTGTTTATAAATCCTGTAGTTTTCAATTCTAGTTTATAACGGTTTCACATCACTTAAATCCACTATAATTTGATTTCTAAATTAAAATTCCATTTATAAATCAATTTCTCAAATAATCTAAACTATATTCCAAACCCAACCCAATCTCGATTATATTTCCATTTGTAATTAAGAAATCTTATTTAAAATCTGGTATATTCAGTTTCATAGTTATTTCCAAAATGCATTTCTTTTCCCAATCTATTTAAAATATTGATTTAAAAACCTTTTATATCTAAAAAAGTATCACTAAGGAATTATTATTTAAAATCCTTATTCCAAATCTCTATTTACCATATTCCTAAATAGTTAAGTACAAATTTAAAGTCAAACTATTTATTTTACCCAAATTCATTGCTTTAATTAATCGAAAATTCACTATAAATATTTCACTTCCAAATTTCTTTTTAATTGCTTTCAAATTCAAAACATATATTATTGGAATTTAAAAATATCAAAATCTAGGCCAAAACTACCATAGCATCTAATAAATTCAAATCACACTATAATCTACCACAGATTATTCAAACAGATCATATATCAATATATATGAAATTTAATTCAACATTTTTGAAGAATCCAGTTGGATCCATCCAACCTGTTTTCTTGCAACCACAGATGTTAATACAACATAAAAATACCATTCCCGCTTCGAGTCGTGATATCGTGGTAATATAGGGTCATCCGCTATTATGCGGGGCGCATAGGATCTCATCCGCTCCAATAGGCGGAAATAATCAATCCAACTACTAATATATACTACTATATATATTATAACATCCAAATAATAATAATTTATCAATTAAACCAATCAATCAATAATTTATTTTAACTATTTAAAAATTCAACCAATTGTCCAAGATGAGTGAGTTTAGTCACCTTGATTTTTATTTTTCTAATCATTCCAATTTCCACTTTTCCCATTGCGAAGATCTCGTTACTACGAACGTAAAGCGACAACCCAATTTCAATTTAAACCTAATATGAGAGAGTTATGATTAAGCTGTCAATTTTGAATTTATAATTAACATTCTAATTACAAATTCATTAACTAATTACTATACTAAACATTAACTAAATAAGTAATTATCATTTCTAATCTAATCCAGTTCTTATATATATATGTGTGTGTGTGTGTATTTATCTATGAAAATGAATTTATAATTTCATAACCAAAGCCGAAAGATAAAACTAAATTATGTATAACAGTTGTAACTATTAGCATTGTTAACCTTATAAATTAGTTACAACACTCTGAAAATTCAAACAGATAAAAACTAACTACCTTAATCCTCCCAAGCCCGGCCTACCATTGCTCAGCCCACCCATGATCTCCTTTATTTTTTAATTATTTTTTTTCCTTTTGTTTTGGCCCAGCTCCCTAGCCCATGAATGAAAGAAACCCAGACCGAACTCGTCTTCTTCCTCCTTTACTTTTATTCCCATTCGCAAGCAGTTCTTTCTCATGCATGCCCAGATCTGTGCATGCGTGCACCACCACTGAAACCACCATCGACAACGTCGTTCCACTCACCATTGAAATCTCCACCAAACTGGACCCTCCTTGACAACTCCGATTCACCCATGACAAGCTCGATCCGGCCATGTTCGCTTCGACCAAGCAAATGTCACAGTCCCAAACGAGGATCGAGCCTTGCCAAAACTTCACCATCGATGCTAATTGCCACCACGAACTCGAATCCACATTCCGTTGCTCGAATCGATGCCTAATACCTTATAAAACCCAAACCCTAGTCGAACTGCTCGTCACTGTACAGCCTTGACCCCCCCCCCCCAACTGACGCCGCACCTTCCAATACCCATACCAGATCGAAGAGAATTGAAAAGTTGGATTTTAGAAAGTGGTTTGGAGAATTTTAGTTAAGTAGAATGGGAGTTAGGAATTTTTGAAATTTCATTGTTATTATTTTTCTTTCACTGGCTCGGTTACGTGCATAATAAAGGAGAGGGAGACGTGATGTTAGCGTGTTGGTGGCCATCTACAGTGTTTTGAAGTGAGATAAAGAAGCTGATGTGAAAATATAGTACAGTCAAACAAATATATATATTATTTAAATTTTCAAACCATCTCGATTTCGTGACTTAAAATATCGAACCCCAAACGAGGCATGCCGCTAGGCGTTCATAATGTTATACCCCTATTCCGAACACAATGGAAAAGGTTTCAAGTCCTAATTCGTTCGTATGGAGAAGATAGCTTTTTGGACCTAATTATTATACTGAACGTTCGATATTAATTTCAACGTGTTTATATCCCGTACGACCAAACAATAACTCTAAACGCTACGAAATTTAAAATCGGATAATAATACATTATTACAGATCCAATGGAACTAGTTTGTCGAAATCCGAGACTGTGCCCCGGAAGACTATTTTTACTCGTCAATTTATACAAGTTATTTTTAAAATTGAATAAATCACTTATAAATCCAATATAAAAGTTCTATTGTCTTCATTCTTATTAATATAAATTTAATAAGCCTTTAAATTATTTTAAACAAGCTTAAAACTCAAGATTCAATTATTTTAACCAATTTCCAATTATTAATCCAATAATTAAATTATCCAATAATTAAATTATCCAATAAATCGTTATATTTGAAATTCAAGTTAAAAATTAAATTTTCAATATTTAAAATCAAATAAATATTTCAATTTCAAATAACCAAAATTATGGGTCGTTACATAAAGGAACTATTAACAAGTGCACCAGTACTCTTCATACTTGATGGAACGATTTACGATTTATACAGATGCATGTGGCACAGGATTGGGAGCACTTCTTATGAAAAAAGGAAGAGTGATAACTTATGCTAGCAGACAATTGAAGGACCATGAGAAGAGATACTCAATGCATGACTTGGAGTTGGCAGCCATTGTTTTCGCCTTGAAAATGTGGAGGCACTATATTTTGAGGGAAAGATTTGGGTTGTTTACTGACCATAAATCACTTAAATATTTTTCCAAAAAGGCTTAAATCTTAGGAAGTAGAGGTGGATGGAGTTTATAGCATCCTATGACTTTGGGATATAGTGTACCTCCGGAAAAGGGAATGTCGCCGTCGATGCCTTTAGCCGGAGGCATGTATCCTTGGGTGCTATATGAGTAGAGGAATTTGGAGTTCCTCTCAAATTTCAACTTCCAACCACTAACAGGACTCACTCAAAACTATTTGGCAGCAATGAAGGTTAGACCGATAGTAATGGACCATATTAGACTTGAACAAAATAAATATGAAGGGATAGTTGATATTTTGGATAAGCTAAGGAGAGGAGTACAATTTCCCATGTCAGTAGATATGCATTTGACGAGAAGGGATGTTTGAGGAGAGATGGATGCCTTTGCATCCCAAAGATTGATAGTTTATTGAAGAAAGTTCTTATAGAATGTCATCATTCGTGTATGACTATTCACCCGAAGGAGATAAAATATATAAGGATATGAAACATATTTTCTATTGGGTAGGGATGAGGAAAAAGTAGTTGAATTTGTTTCTAGGTGTTTGGCGTGCCAAAGGATCAAAGCTGAACAAGGGAAGCCCGGAGGATTGTTATTGCTATTAGAAATCTCGACTTGGAAATGGGAACACATATCAATAGACTTCATAGATGGGTTGCCGAGGAGTAAAATAGGCAATTAAGCAATTAGGATCATAGTGGATAGACTCACAAAATGAGCCTTTTTTTCCATTAGGAGCAATAGGACCGCAACAACTCTAGCACAGATTTATATTGAGGAAGTGGTTCGACTTCTTGGAATTTTGGTTAGCATCATTAGTGATAGATGCCTCTTATTTACTAGCGAGTTTGGTAGGAGTTTGCAGACAACTTTAGGAACATCGTCGAGTCTTAGTACTGTGACGACCGCCCATGACCCCTGCACTGAACATGGAAATAGTGCGCTGTAAGGTGTGCCAGGCAGTCATGGACCATTGCCAAGGTTTAAGTTAAAAACAGCAGAATCTATCGTATTACTCACAGCGCATGGATAAAATACAATAGAGAATATATATATAATGAAGCATCTCAAAATATAATCTCATCAATTAAGCTTCATAATAGTTGAATATAAACATCTGAATAGTCAATACATCAAGCCACACTACATATAACTCAGAGAATTATACAAAGCAGCGGAACATCCAGTACATATAGTAAGAAAATAATATGCAAGCCTCCAGCTCGTCTTCGTCATCGGCATCGTCGGAAACTAAGAACAGCACCTGTCACCTGCTACCTATTCTGCCCATCCCAAAGCGGATGAACAGCCCAAGGCAATAAGAGTTAAACATAAAGCCTTGAGTCAGACAACAGTCTTAGTGAGCGGTAAATTAACTAACAACATACCAAAAGAGCATAAAGGAAAAAAGGAATAGGAATCCAACCCTCCCACTCCACCTCTTTCTACAGTGATAGCCCCCAGACACATTAAGCAGAAGTAAACATACCAAAGCAGACATTTAAAGTAAAGCAATTATCACTCGAGTCAAGGTCAACATTTTCCAAGTACAAACCCCCAAGACCTAAACCAAGATCAGATAAGCACCCAGAAAACATTGCTCTTGAGACCGAATGACGATACAACCAAACATCCATGACTCTGGCTATCACTGTTATCTTTGCTTTGATACCACCATTAATTGAATGACCGACACATTCTTTCAGCCGTCCGTCAAGGGTTAATGGCAACCCCGGTTCTAGACAGAACTCCGCACGTCGTCGCAGCCCGTGCCTAGGACTATCGAATCTGCCCAGAGTACTCGACTACAATCATAGTCTTTAGGGACTATCGACTCTGTCCAGCGTACTCTTGCTTTGAGTCTGCTAGAACCTTCAATAACGATGAAACCTCAGCCTTCTAGTCATCCTCCTCGACGACTATTTCCATACTAGCTCAAGCGCTTCTCAAGCAAACCATTATCCTCAAACCCGAACCATTTCACCGAGTTATCAACATGCTTGGAATGATCCCATCTGGATTAAACCAAGGCTATCTCATACCATGCCTCGCTTCATCTCATCATAGCAAAGCCTCATCTCAACATCAACATCGTCAAATCTATCCATATGAGCTTCATCATCCGCCACATATGCCACGAGCAGCTTTTCCAATTCAAGAGCCTTTCCCTTAGCTTTTGAATCATCTTTGACCATCTTGTCCAAATCAAATCATCAGTCAACTAATGTATAACAATCAATCAAGTAAATCATTAATCCAAGTAATCAAGCATTCAAACATGATCTAATAAACAATTATAACAATAATGGCAATTTTGTAAATAAAGAGTCCAAATCTAACAAGCATGAATTATGAGCAATATCTCTATAACTTGATGAATGAACTTACATAGATTAACATGTAGTAAAATGGATGTCAAATCATCATGAACAATGGATCTATACTTAAGTTTAAGAAAATGCATGGAAATCACTATTTTAACACCAAATCAAGCCATCAATCTGATATACTCCTTTGGATCCGTGTGAGAGATAACCACCACTCACCAAATCACCTAAACACCTCAAAAGAAACACACTTCAGATCTGGACAGAGAAGGATCTAACTCGATTCTCCAAAATTCCGCTTCAAACGATGAAATCTTTCTTCGATGGATGTAGATCTTCAATCTAAGCTCTTGGATCTTCGATTTGATCTTCGATTTGGATGGAAGGAAGCACAAAATTAAAGTGGAGAAAAGAAGTGAAGAAGTGTAGAACTCGAGCTCTCAAAATGGCAGCACTTCGTCACTTCAAAAATCCGAATCCCAAAAAGTGAGGAAATGGACGTGTATTTATAGGCTGAAATCCCTAAGTCGTCCGCCCCCTTAAGTCGTCCACGACTTATCTCCTCCGACTTACGACCTATCAAACCCTACGACTTATCAGGTCCTACGACTTAAGCCATAACACATGCGCGCGCGAACCAGGACTCAATGACTCAACAACTCAACGACTCAACAACTCAACGACTCAACGACTCAACGACTCAACGACTCAACAAATCCTACGACTTAACCTTGCACGACTTAACACATATGTATGACTTGCGACTTAACGCTATACGACTTAACTCTAACGCAAGTGCGCGACTCAACGACCCAACGACCTAAGCCTTAACACTAATGCGCGACTTACGACCTAACTCCAACACAGGGTCCCCAACGACTTATGACCTATAATCCTTAAGTTGCTCGAACGACCCAACCTCCTTAAGTTGTTAACCCGCTTATCCCCTAGGTCGTTAACTCGCTAACTCCTATACTGCTAATCCTTAAGCCGCTAACTACTAAGTCGTTGCCGCTAATCCTTAAGTCGCTACCCTCCCTAAGTCGTCTACTCCTTAAGTCGTCTACTTCCTTAAGTCGTCTACTTTCTTATAGGTCGTCTAAACCCCTAAGTCAGGTCATTCCAATCTCTTAAGTCGTCCCAAGCTACTGTACGACCTAAGCTACTACACGACCTAACTATCACACGGCCTAAGCTTTGGTTGACTTATCAACACTAACGACCTAAACTCTGAATGACTTAACAACACTACGACATAATGACAACTGTTTTACAATCTTTCGATCCGTAAAAATACGGATCGTTAATTTGTTTCCCCCTTAGGAATTTCGCCCCCGAAATTCCAAACAAACAAGAGCAATCAAAAACTATTTTGCATGCCTACCATCCATAGCAATCAACAAACCATGCATCCAATTACTAGCCTAGTATGCAGAATTCTAAAACTAGAAGAAGTTACAACGTCGTGAGATGACACGACACCTTATGGCCATACCTCGAAGAGTTCAGGATGAACTGCCTTCATCCTCTCTTCCACCTCCCATGTACAGTCGTTATCATCATCACTCCATTTTATCTTGAGCAACCTAACTACCTTCCTCCTAAGCTGTTTCGTGTCAGTTTCCACAACACGAAGTGGCTTACGAGGTCTATTATCGACTGGATCAACCTCAAAATCTTCACAGCTATCAGCAGAAACCACAATATTCGAGTCGTGCACATACCTCCGTAGATACGATACATGAAAAACATTGTGCACACCCGCCATCTTTTCTGGTAACTCCAATTTATAGGCGAGCTTTCCAATTCGCTCGATAATCGGGAATGGTCCAACAAATCTCGGAGTCAATTTTCCTTTCTTCCCGAATCGAATAACATTCTTCAGTGGAGAAATCTTCACAAAAACCATATCACCTACGTCGAATTCCAAATCCTTACGACGCTTATCGGTATAACTTTTATGTCGGTCTTGGGCTGCCTTCATTCATTGCCGAATGATCTCTATGCAATCCGAAGTCTGTCGAATCATTTCTGGCCCAAGTATCTGCTTTTCGCCTGTTTCTAACCAACATGTCGGAGAGTTACACGATCTTCCATACAATGCTTCATACGGTGCCATACCAATGCTTGACTGGTAACTGTTATTATACGAAAATTCCACCAAATGAAGATGATCTTCCCATGATCCTCCGAAATCTAAAACACAAGCTCTAAGGAGATCTTCCAAAACTCGATTGACTCTCTCGGTCTGACCATCTGTTTGGGGGTGATAAGCTGTACTCAAACCCAGTTCAGTTCCCAAAACTTCCTGGAAGCTCTTCCAAAATCCACTAGTGAACAATGGGTCTCGATCACTCACTATACTCTTCGGAATACCATGGAATCGAACTATCCACTTAACATACAGCTCAGCCAACTTTGATGCAGTCCTGGTTGATCGAACAGGAATGAATCTTGCACTCTTAGTCAAACGATCTACGATGACCCAAATCCCTTCATTTCCCGTTCTGGTTCTAGGTAACCCATCGATAAAATCCATCGATATTTGCTCCCACTTCCATGTAGGAACTTCTAATGGCTGAAGCAATCCACTGGGCTTCTTTTGTTTGGCTTTTACCAACTGGCAGTTCATGCACTTGGAAATAAAATTTCCAACATCCTTCTTCATACCTTCCCAGTAATAGGTTCTCTTCATATCCCGATACATCTTATTTCCACCTGGATGAATTGTCAACTTCGAGTGATGACTTTCCTTCAGAACTTCATTTCTCAATTCATCTATATCGGGAACAACTAGTCGTTCTTGCTTCCGAAGCCAACCCTCTCGATCGACCTCGAATCCTTTATCCTTCTCTGGGTCCAATCCAGATTCCAAATCACGGATAATCTTGACAAGCTTATCGTCTCGCTTTTGGCTCTCGCCAATTCTTTCTACAAGAGTAGGTCTTATCAATAAGTTTGCCAACATCTCAGGTTCCAATTCACATCAGGGCCTGAAGTCAAATCCAGCCAAATACTCGAGATTTTTCCATTCTGAAAACATGGCTCCCAATCCTGCATGTCTTCGACTTAATGCATCTGCTACTACGTTACCCTTTCCCAGAGTATAGGCTATACCAAAATCATATGATGCCAAAAACTCTAGCCATCGTTGCTGCCGAAGATTCAAATCCTTTTGGGAGAAAAGATACTTCAACGACTTATGATCTGTAAACAACTCGAATCGAACTCCCAATAGATAATGTCTCCACATCTTCATAGCAAAAACAATCGCTGCTAACTCCAAATCATGAGTCGGATAATTCCTTTCATGCGGCTTCAGTTGTCGACTTGCATACGCAACAACTTTACCCTTCTGAATCAGCACTGCTCCAAGTCTAGTACCACATGCGTCGGTGTAAACCACCATCTCATCATTTCCACTTGGAATAGTCAAAACAGGAGCACTTGTCAATAGCTCTTTCAGGATTCCGAAAGCTTGCTCACACTTAGCATCCCATCTGAATACTTGGTTCTTTTTTGTCAATCCTGTTAATGGTGCAGCTACCTTGGAAAAGTCTTTGATAAATCGACGATAGTATCCTGCTAATCCAAGAAAACTTCTCACATCAGATGCATTCTTAGGTCTACCCCAATCCTGGATTGCTGCTATCTTGGCGGGATCAACCGCTATTCCACTTCCAGAGATAATATGGCCTAAGAACCTCACTTCGCTCTTCCAGCAGTGACACTTCGAAAACTTAGCCTTCAGCTGATGTTTCCGTAATATTTCCAAAACAATACGCAAGTGCGTCTTGTGCTCTTCTTCAGTTCTGGAATAAATCATAATATCATCCACGAACACTAGTACGAACTTGTTCAACTGATCTCTGAACACTTTATTCATAAGATCCACAAAATAGGCTGGTGCATTGGTCAATCCAAACGGCATTACCAGCCACTCAAAGAAACCGGATGGTGTCTTGAAAGCAGTCTTCTGCACACTATCCTTTGCCACTCTTAACTGGTGAAATCCCGTTGCCAAATCCATCTGAGAAAACACCTTGGCTTCGTAAAGCTGATCAAATAAGTCATCTATTCTCGGCAATGGATACTTGTTCTTCTTAGTCACTTTATTCAGCTCACGATAATCCACACACAACCTCAACGATCCATCCGCTTTGGTTACAAACACAACTAGTGCACCCCATTCGGACACACTACGCCGAATGAAACCTTTCTGTAAAAGATCATCAACCTGCACCTTCAACTCCTGCTGTTCCCTAGGCGCCATCCGCCTAAGAGGCATCACAACAGGTCTGGCTCCTTCAACTAAATCGTTACGAAACTCGATCTCTCTATGCGGCGGTAACCCTTTGACCTCATCAAAGACATCCTCAAATCCATTAGTGATTGGCACCGATGACAGTCCATCCCGTGGAACAACCAGCGAATACATGAAGCTCATGAAGACGCCTTCCTCATGCTTACATCGTATCACAACTTTTCGCCCTTCCACATTCTCGACTGTCACCTCCAATCTTTCACAATCAACCTTTGCCGCATACTTCCTAAGCCAGTCCATATCCAAAATAAATCTGAACCCCGCAAAGTTCAGAACAAAACAATCACAAACAAAAGAGCAATCATGACTCGATACAATCAGACCACGGCATAGCATACATAGACAAGACGAACCCCCAACTGGATTAGTCACAACCAATGGCCTATCAACGATATCCGGTTCTAAACCCAACCGGCCTACAAGTTCATTACAAACAAAAGAATGCGACGCCCCAGTATCGAATAACACTCTAACTGGAACACCACATATGGAAAGAGTACCTTGAACCACCACACTCTTTCCTTTCTCTTCAGCGGTAGGAGCTTTTGAAGATGATGGAACAGCCCCCAAAGCATAAGCTTGCACAATCTGCTTGTCCTTTCGCGGTTATGGACAATTCTTCTTAATATGCCCCGGCTTGTCACAGTTGTGGCATTTCACCGGCACCTTAGGATTCTTGCAATCCCTGGAGAAATGGCCCTTCTGCTGACAATTGTAGCAGGTCACTTCGCCCTTCGGCTTCTTCTGACCGTCCTTACCCTTCTGCTGATGCTGCTTCCTCTTCTTGTTTCCACCCTGTTGTGGTTTGGACTCCTCCTTGGTCACAGCAACAACAGATCCTTCTTTAGGAAACAGATTCTCGTGCCTGAGAGCTTTCTCCACAAGCTTCTCAAATGGATCGTCCAAATGATCCACCAACTGCCTCCCAAGATAACTGTCCAAGCCTGTCACAAACTTCTCATTCTTCTGATAAGGAGATTCAATATACGACCGGGCATACTTGGACAAAGCTTCAAACTCAGAAACATACTCAAGAACTGGTCTTCCACCTTGCTTGAGCTCCACAAACTTCTTGAACAGAACAGATTTCAGGGCTGTAGAGATGAACTTAGCTTCAAATCTGGCTTGGAATTGCTCCCAAGTAATTTCCTCCTCCGGAGTATCAATGGTGATAGAGTTCCACCAATCAAAAGCTCTTCCTTGAAGCTGTCTTGATGCTTGCTTCCTTTTAGTTGCATCCTCGATTCCTAAATCACCAAAGATCCTTCTACAAGCATCTATCCATCTCTGGACTTCAATGGTTGGCTCTGTTCCCAAGAAAACTTTTCCTCCAAGAGCAGTATAGTCTTTACACAGCTTAGCAAAATCCACCGGTCTTGAAGTTTGAACTTGAACTCCAACATCTACTGATGGCCCCGGAGCTGGCATCCTTCTCATGATCGAAGTCATCATAGTCTCGAACATAGCAACATAATCAGCAGCCCCCTCAATAGCACGGCCTTCCCTAGCAGCTGGTCTCCCTCTTCGACTCATTCTCAATATCTATAAAAAGGAATGATTAATACACCTTGAGAAACAACTGCATAAAGGACTCAAATCCTTCTAAGCTACTATATTATATATAGAAATCATCCATCAAAATACAATTACGTCTCTCATACGTAGTTACGTCAGCGAGCGTTGGGTAAAATCGATTAACCAATGCTCTGATACCAAATGTGACGACCGCCCATGACCCCTGCACTGAACATGGAAATAGTGCGCTGTAAGGTGTGCCAGGCAGCCATGGACGATTGCCAAGGTTTAAGTTAAAAACAGTAGAATCTATCGTATTACTCACAGCGCATGGATAAAATACAATAGAGAATATATATATAGTGAAGCATCTCAAAATAGAATCTCATCAATTAAGCTTCATAATAGTTGAATACAAACATCTGAATAGTCAATACATCAAGCCTCACTACATATCACTCAGAGAATTATACAAAGCAGCGGAACATCCAGTACATATAGTAAGAAAATAATATGCAAGCCTCCAGCTCGTCTTCGTCATCAGCATCGTCGGAAACTAAGAACAACACCTGTCACCTGCTACCTAGTCTGCCCATCCCAAAGAGGATGAACAGCCCAAGGCAATAAGAGTTAAACATAAAGCCTTGAGTCAGACAACAGTCTTAGTGAGCGGTAAATTAACCAACAACATACCAAAAGAGCATAAAGGAAAAAAGGAATAGGAATCCAACCCTCCCACTTCACCTCTTTCTACAGTGATAGCCCCCAGACACACTAAGCAGAAGTAAACATACCAAAGCAGACATTTAAAGTAAAGCAATTATCACTCGAGTCAAGGTCAACATTTTCCAAGTACAAACCCCCAAGGCCTAAACCAAGATCAAATAAACACCCAAAAAACAATGCTCTTGAGACCGAATGACGATACAACCAAACATCCATGACTCTGGCTATCACTGTTATCTTTGCTTTGATACCACCGTTAATTGAATGACCGGCACATTCTTTCAGCCGTCCGTCAAGGGTTAATGGCAACCCCGGTTCTAGACAGAACTCTGCACGTCGTCGTAGCCCATGCCTAGGACTATCGAATCTGCCCAGAGTACTCGACTACAATCATAGTCTTTAGGGACTATCGAATCTGCCCAGCGTACTCTTGCTTTGAGTCTGCTAGAACCTTCAATAACGATGAAACCTCAGCCTTCTAGTCATCCTCCTCGACGACTATTTCCATACTAGCTCAAGCGCCTCTCAAGCAAACCATTATCCTCAAACCCAAACCATTTCACCGAGTTATCAACATGCTTGGAATGATCCCATCTGGATTAAACCAAGGCTATCTCATACCATGCCTCGCTTCATCTCATCATAGCAAAGCCTCATCTCAACATCAACATCGTCAAATCTATCCATATGAGCTTCATCATCCGCCACATATGCCACGAGCAGCTTTTCCAATTCAAGAGCCTTTCCCTTAGCTTTTGAATCATCTTCGACCATCTTGTCCAAATCAAATTATCAATCAACTAATGTATAACAATCAATCAAGTAAATCATTAATCCAAGTAATCAAGCATTCAAACATGATCTAATAAACAATTATAACAATAATGGCAATTTTGTAAATAAAGAGTCCAAATCTAACAAGCATGAATTATGAGAAATATCTCTATAACTTGATGAATGAACTTACATAGATTAACATGTAGTAAAATGGATGTCAAATCATCATGAACAATGGATCTATACTTAAGTTTAAGAAAATGCATGGAAATCACTATTTTAACACCAAATCAAGCCATCAATCCGATATACTCCTTTGGATCCGTGTGAGAGATAACCACCACTCACCAAATCACCTAAACACCTCAAAAGCAACACACTTCAGATCTGGACAGCGAAGGATCTAACTCGATTCTCCAAAATTCCGCTTCAAACGATGAAATCTTTCTTCGATGGATGTAGATCTTCAATCTAAGCTCTTGGATCTTCGATTTGGATGGAAGGAAGTACAAAATTAAAGTGGAGAAAAGAAGTGAAGAAGTGTAGAACTCGAGCTCTCAAAATGGCAGCACTTCGTCGCTTCAAAAATCCGGATCCCAAAATGTGAGGAAATGGACGTGTATTTATAGGCTGAAATCCCTAAGTCGTCCGCCCCCTTAAGTCGTCCACGACTTATCTCCTCCAACTTACGACCTAACAAACCCTACAACTTATCAGGTCCTACGACTTAAGCCATAACACATGCGCGCGCGAACCAGAACTCAACGACTCAACAACTCAACGACTCAACAACTCAACGACTCAACGACTCAACAAATCCTACGACTTAACCTTGCGCGACTTAACACATATGTGCGACTTGCGACTTAACGCTATACGACTTAACTCTAACGCAAGTGCGCGACTCAACGACCCAACGACCTAAGCCTTAACACCAATGCGCGACTTACGACCTAACTCCAACACAGGGTCCCCAACGACTTATGACCTATAATCCTTAAGTCGCTTGAACGACCCAACCTCCTTAAGTCGTTAACCCGCTTATCCCCTAGGTCGTTAACTCGCTAACTCCAATACTGCTAATCCTTAAGCCGCTAACTACTAGGTCGTTGCCGCTAATCCTTAAGTCGCTACCCTCCCTAAGTCGTCTACTCCTTAAGTCGTCTACTTCCTTAAGTCGTCTAGTTTCTTATAGGTCGTTTAAACCCCTAAGTCAGGTCATTCCAATCTCTTAAGTCGTCCCAAGCTATTGTACGACCTAAGCTACTACACGACCTAACTATCACACGACCTAAGCTTTGGTTGACTTATCAACACTAACGACCTAAACTCTGAACGAATTAACAACACTACGACATAATGACAACTGTTTTACAATCTTTTGATCCGTAAAAATACGGGTCGTTACAAGTACCGCTTACCACCGGCAAATATATGGATAAACGAAAAGAGTAAATAGGATATTAGAGGGCTTGTTGAGAGCATGCATCATGGACTTTGGCGGACATTGTAAGCAACACCTACCTTTACTGGAATTCGCTTATAACAATAATTATCAATCGACGATTGGTATGGCACCATTTGAAGCGCTTCATAGAAGGCTATGCAAATCGTCAAATTATTGGTGGGAAACCATCAACAAAATTTTACTTGGCCTAGATTTAATTCGTGAAACTTCTATGAAGGTAGAGTTGATTAGGCAGCACAAGATTGCCAAAAATCCTACGCGGTTAAGAGAAGGAAAGAATTGGAGTTTGAGGTTTGAGACATGGTGTTTATCAAAGTCCCCTCTTAGGAAAGTCGTGAGATTCGAAAAATCAGGAGTTGGCACCAAGATTCGTTGGGCCTTTTCAAGTTGTGGAAATAATAGGAAGACCGGCTTACCACGTGGATCTACCCGATAGATTAGTAGGAGTATACAACATTTTTCAACTTTCATACTTGAGGAAATGCCTTCACGACACAACTACTGTGGTAGAGCCTGATCAATTAAGGGATACTGAGACGGAGCCAATAGCATCCCGTGCTATCGCACGCATTGTGGAGCATGGAATTAGGAAGCTCCACCACAAAGAAATTAGGTTGGTTCGAGTACAATTAGGTTGGTTCGAGTACAATGGGGAGATAATCTAATGGAAAGCACATGGAGGATCGAAGAAAAGATGAGGATCTCTCATACCGAACTTTACACTGATAACTCTTTCTTTCTCAAATTAGATTTTTGGTTGCATCGTGGTTGCTAGATTGGATGGTAGGTGATGGTTGCTACACTTTTAACTGTCGCTTTACATGCATGTAGAAATTTTATGCATGTTTAGGGTGTTTTGCATGCGTATTTATATGTCACAGTCACATACTCGCGCTAGGATTGAGCTCACTTATAGTATGTCTACAATACACAATTACATTGCACTTTTGATTGAGTGGATGGATGTGTAGATAACTTGGTTGTATAACATGGATTTTTAGTGCATGTTACGCTGTTCATCCCTTGAAAGGATTTTGGGAACGAAATCCTTTTTAAGCGGAAGAATGTAACATTCCGAAAAATCAACCATAAATAAATTGGATAGATTAAATTAAATAAGATACAGATAAAAATGAAAATTTTGAAAAAATTGGAATTTGACCACTAATATTAGATCATTGCGTTCGTGATGAAATTTTGATCAATTTCCATATATAATATGTTAAAAATGGAGCTCAAACGAAAAAATTATGGACGTTTGAAGTTTCGGGTTTAAAATAATTTAAATAGAATTCAAAATCAAATGAATAATTAATTTTAAAATTTGAAATTCAAAATTTAATAGTAATTAGACTTGGGGGTTGAATAAAGTTAAAATTACGTTAACGTCAAAGTTAATTAAGGAATATAATAGATAAAAAAACAACAGCACCAAAAAACTTTCCAAAATAAATGTCACAGTCGACCGCTCCTTAGGATCGGTCGATCATTGACTGCAAAAATGCAGCTAGGGTTTGTGAATTTGAATTTTCCGAATTTTATAATTTTCGATCGACCTTCATCCAATGGTTCCTGCGCATTCCAACCACTATAAATAAGACCCTAGACCACTCACTTTTATTTAGAAATATTTTGAAAACATTAACGAAGCTCTGTCAGTTCGTCTCTTCATAGATTCAGAAAACTCCATTAGGGTTTTAGAGATCTGATAAAGATTGTCAAAGGCGTGCCAAATATAAACGAGGCAAAGCTAAGGATATACTATGAGTGGAAATCTTAGCTTTTCTATTTTAGTAACCGATTAGTATAGTTTGGGTTTGAATATGCATTGAGGAGTTTCAGTTTGTGAAAACATCATATTATAAAGCCCCAAAACTCCTTCGATGCGAAATGTCAATTCTATCTTGGAATCTCAATTGTTTATAGCAAAATAATGAAAATAGCGTAGGATTGCAGTTTTGATAATTTTACCTTCTATTCGACTCCTTATTCTTTTTCTTTGAATCTGGTTAAAGGATTTTGATTAAGGAATAGTTTGTAAGGTACAAATTTTATTCGTAGTTTGCACTGCTTATTCTCATAATATAAATAGAAATTCATTTGTTTATTTTTATGTGGATAAGGAGTTGAAAGAGCGTAAAATTAGAATTGTAAGTTTCTAGTATCAATATATTCCATTATTTTGATGTTGTAACGACCCGGATTTTGGTCGTTTGATTTTGAATATTTAAGTGCTCTTAAATATTGAATTTGGAATATAAATTGATTTGTAGAGATGAATATTTTAATTGAAAAACTTTGAGATGAATTTAAAATTCCAAATATAGCGATTTAATTCATAAAGTTAATTGTTGAGTTAATAATTGAAAATCGTTTAAATAATTGAATTGGAGTTGAATATGAAACTGAAAACGATTTCTAATGTCGATATAAATTCTATTTGAATTAGAAATTAGTTAGCAAGATTTTAAAACTGAAATTTTGAGTGATTTCGTAACTTTTTGAAATCGTCGATTTAATCGACGAGTTTAAAATAGCGATCCGGGGCATAGTCTGAGAATTCGATGAAATTAGTTCCATTGGATCCGTAACATTGTATTATTATCGGGTTTCAAAATTGGTAGCTTTTGGAGTTATCGTTTGGTCGTACAGGACAGAAACGCGTTGAAATTAATATCAAAAATTCAATATAATAGTTGGGTCCAAAAAGCTATCTTCTCCATACGATCGAATTAGGACTTAAAACCTTTTCCATTGCATTCGGAATAGGGGAATAACATTATAAATGCCTGGCGGCATGCCTCAATAGGAGTTCGAGATTTCTCTGTTCGATTTCAAATGAAAAAAAAATGTCACGAAGCAACCTGGAGCCACGATCAATCGAGGGAGGCGCTGGAGGTGGAGGGTCTCGAATCACGTGCATGTTTGGCCAGGGTCTGTTCGAGATGTCGCGATTTCGGGGATGGGGAGGACGAATCGGAATGGGAGTTTTATGGTTGGTCGCGTGCGCCTTGGCCAGGGAAGAGTCTAGGCGGTGGTGACGTGGACTGAAGATGGTTGTGGTATGTAGTAGAGGTGGTCAACGTTTTGGGAGGTGCGACTCTTTATTTGCAGCTGTGACCTGGAGGGTTGTGGCATAGTGAACGAACGAGGCTTGGTGGCGATGTGGTGAAGTGAAATGGCAGTTCCGAGCAGTGCATATGAGGATAGGTTTAATTGTATGACGACGGTTGTGGTGCTTTGTGCTATTCAATCTATGCTGGAGCATAGAGTTATGAAGATGGTGCAGATTAGAAGTGGTGTGAGGTTAAAGCGAGGTTAATTTTAATTTTATAGTTAAGTTAATTAAAATTTTAATTTAATTAAGGTTAATTTTCTGTTAACAATTTCAATTAATTTAAATAATTTTATTTAATTAAAAGGGTGCTTATAAAATGGTATAACGTTGTTACGAGGTACAAAAATCATGGAAACAAGACAAGTTGTATTCGTAGATGAGAGATATACAAGCTGAAATTTAAAATCTGGATGTCGGCCAATTTAAATATCATGGTGAGAAAATTCTCACTCATTTGGATTTCCAATTCAAATTTAAATAGTTGAAATAAATTCTGGATGTTTGGTTAAATTGATTATCTGTTGAATGATATTATATTATATATATACACACACACACACACACTAGTGTATGGAGTGATATTCCTGCACATTATAGCAGATGAGACCCTATGCGCCCCGCATAATAGTGGATGACCCTATATACCGCGATATCCCTCTCGAAGTGGGATTGGTATTCTTATTGTTGACTAACATCTGTGGATGCAGGAAAACAGATTGGAGGGATCCAACTGGATTCCTCAAAAATGCTGATTAGTTTTCATATATAGTGATATATGATTAGTGTGAATAATCTGTTATAGATTATTGATATGATATTGAATTATTAAATGTGAAAAATAGCATGGACCTTAAATTTGGTATTTTAAATACCATAAATTGTTATTTTTGAATTTAAAGGAGTTAAAAGGAGATTTTGAATATAAAAATATTTATGGGAAAATTGGGATTATTTTAAAGGAAATTAAGTGGAAGGAGAAAAAATATATAATTTGATTTGAGTTATACTTAACTATTCATAAATTGTTTTAAATAGAGATTTTTAAATAAAATTATATAAAGGAATTTGAAATGATACTTTGAAAGTATGGGAAGGAGTTGGAATCGATATTAAAAATAGATTTGAAATTAGAATGGGATTATTAAGGAAGGGATGTATAAAATGAAATTTTATAAATAAAAATTGGTTTTATAAAGAAATGAAACTCAAAGGAGTTTATAAATTTATAAACGAGGTTTATAAATAAGGGAAAATGATATCAGTGGATAAGCTGGAATATAAGTTTACGATGTGAATTTATATCGTGCTATGGGATTCGTTTTGGTAAAGGAATAGTAGAATCTATTTTTGAATGTGAGAATAGTGGTAAAATTGAGATATAATCGACGTGATACGAATCGAGAGGGATTTATAAACTGAATTTGGCAATATTGGATTTTAAAAAAAATAGATTTTTGTCGAGAAATTAAAAATTGTTTAAATGGGATTTTTAATTACTATATAACTTAAACTATTATGTAGATTTAGAATATTCAAAAAGATTAGTTATTATAATATTAAATATTTATTGAAATAAATTCTAGTTTTATTAATCAGCCTTGTAAATTGATTAGTTGTTAAAAATGATTTGGAAATAAGTTATTGATGTTATTTAAAATGCTTTGATATTTTAAATTTACTTAAACATATTTTTCAAATAAACTATTATTCTTTAAAAAATACTTATTATATATATATAGTTCTAAAAGATTGAATTTATTTATAAATCCTCTCAAGATTGGAAGTGAATTTTGTTAAACGAGTATGATTTTAGAAGAGAAATCTTATGGTGGAATTCTAGGAACTTAAGGAAATTCCAAAGTGTTAAAATACGAGAAATTTGGAAAATGAATTAGAATTCATAAAAGAGGTTAGAAATGGGTATTTGGGAGTTATAGACAAGTGCATTCGACTTTGGAAATATTAAGGGGTTTACAAATAAAATTTGTAAAGAATTATGAGAATAGGAAATAAATGGGCTATTTCTTGAATATCGAGATAAAAAGATCTTAGGAAATATACCTATAAATATTCCTAAGTATTGGACGGGAATAATTTGAAAATATCTAACTTCGAGATTTTAATTATAGAAATATTTTCAAAGGGATGGATTATAATTGGAAGCGAGAAAAAAATATTCTAAGTAATGAAATGACTTGAAAATATCCTATTAAGGATATAAGAACTTGGGTTTGATTTCCACTATTAAAATATTGGAAGGGTTTGAATATATATCTTATAAAGATATTTTGGGAATATTTTTAGAAAATGATAATAAGGCCAGATGATTGCTTATGGATGTTTTATTGATAGTTAAATAACTGCTATCAATATTGGCCAATTTCGTTAATTGTTTCGAAGAGACCGGGATCAGATTTAATTATCCGAAAACCACTTCGATCCATTTGAACGTAATGAATGAATACCGTGAAGATGAAGAAGACGGTGATTCGGTTTGTCCAGACCCAGGACAACTTGTATGGACGAATGCTATCAGAACATCGTCATTGGAGGACGATGAGCATTCCAAGTAAAATTGTTCTTGAAAGGTAACACTTAGCCTCGAACCTCATCAACCAGAAATGACTAAAACAGGGGAGATGCAGCAAGGCTAAGTAGGTCACACCCAAGTAGGGTATGTTATCACTTTTCTAGATGTCCTCGGAAACCTTTATATTATGGATATGGTTGTGCATGAAAGAAGGAGCGCTCGATAGTAAGGGTGGGAACACCCGAAGTGATAACATATTCGGTCTATCCAGGTTAGGGGTAGGCCGATCTTGTGTAGCAGGGGATCCTGGTGATGGTCCTCGGTACATTGTTCTAGAGGTGTACTGTGATGGGCGGTTCCCCAGTGGCCCAGTCATTCATATGGAATCCATTCTCCAATACGAGCCTTACGGTTTTGTTTGTAGAGCCTAGTATGCTGGAATTTAATTAATGCAACAATTTAAGCTATTTGAATAAGTATTTGTGTTTAGACACTATTATAATATCAGAGGATTTTCTACAAAATTGTTTTGGTTATCGTAAGGTAAAAACCCGTCGTGTTTTATGTGTGACGCAGTCTTATGAGATACCTTTATTTTCAAAGGATTTTGATAACTCTAATAATTCAATTGAGTGTGTTTTTCTCACGTTGGTTTTTCAGACTGACTCGGGTGTTATTTTATTAAAATGCTCGGGTCAGACCGAGTATTACAGATTCAGGATATGATGCTATGGAGCTCAGGAGACGAGCTGGATGACAAGACGTATTTCCGGAGATTTGTATTTCCGCTGTGTGAGGACAAGTTATTAAACTTTCCAGATTGATTGTTGTATATTGTACTTTGAATATGGTATGTATATTAACAGCACAGTTCTTGTATTTAAAATCTGTTATTATATAATATATTTTGTTCCGCTGCGATTGTGAGACTCTGTTGTTGTTGTTTTATTTTCTTCTATCTCTTTCTCCTTCTTTACCCTAGTTCTTCGCTCTTTCATACAATTTGGGTTGAACAGGAGTGAATTATTATCAACTCAAAGGGTACGGAACTGTGGGTCGCTACAGATGTAATAAGTTGAGTTTATAATTTTATTGTATACAATTCTATTGATTGGAATTTTTGGATATGAATATTGGAATTTTGGTATTGTTGATAATGGGATAAGACTTGACATTTAAACGCTAGTTTAGGGCAGATGTAAAGAGTTGATAATGGAATTTTGTGTGTGTGTGTGTGTGTGTATGTATGTACGTATGTATGTATGTATATATGTATGTATATGTATGTATGTATTAGCATAATTAATGTATAATTGTAACGTATAATTGCGTAGTTAAATAGGTTATTAATATTATTAAAATCCCCATTAGGAAGGTAATTAATGTTAAAGGCGAAATAAGAAAGATCTCTTATATGGCCTTGATTATGGAAACGATGAGTGTGTGATAATGTATGTAGAGAGTGATATAGATTATGACTAAGTTATAGGGATACAAGGTCAGCCAAAAGCACACGGAAGTCTATCCAGCTAATCTGGCTACCAGCAGTGTGACTTTGGGATTGATGTGAGACATCGCCTGTAATAAGTAACTACAATGACGCGAGGTTAGTCCCAAATTCTGTAGGGTAAATCTTCCCAACTAATCTGGCTAGTAGTACCTACGAATAATTAGATGTCACCAGTGGGTACGGGTCATAATGCGAAGGACCTATCTCAGAGATTGAAGGTAATAAGTGGTTGTGGAGGGCCCACCTCTTCTCGATGTAGGAAGTACTAAATGGTCAGGATTAAGGGGTAGGCGCAGTAGAGGATATCTCGGGAAAGAGCCCACTTCAATAGGAAGTATCAAGCGGCTGAAGAGATTCTATGCAATGTCAGCTAGATACTTACTAGTGGGGAGTCTGCTATGGGATTAGATAGTAAATGACGTGGACCTGCCTTAAATAAGGTATTAAATGGTCGGTGTCTGCCTAATTCCCATTAAAAGGTATTAAGTGAATTGAGTACTATCTCTTACATCGATAGGATATTATGGACGATAGATATGAGTTATTGGCTTGATAGCAAGTTAACTATGAGCTTATATTTGGAAAGCCTTTATTTAAGTTTGGGAAAAACATTTGGGCTTATAATCGGAAAAGACTTATGATATAGGTAGAAAACATAAGACAAATTCCTATTTGAATTATAATTCCCAAGTACTAATACAGCAAGGCTCGAAATTTTTATTCACTAGACATATTGTTCTGACTCCCTCCATATTACAACACAGGTTAGGAAGGGGCGATGCTGAAGGCAGAGACGATGATGAGACTTGTTGCAGTAGTCTATTTTTTTAATTGTTATTTTCTACAGTTTTTGATGTACCCATGAAATAAAGACAATGTCGTAATTTTGGAATATTGTGGATATTTACGGTTATTGTTGGGATTTGGTATTATGGATACTTTGTTATGGTTTTAAATGACATTTTGAAATTTGAATGAAATGGGTACTATTGTTATTATTATATTTTATCCTTCCGCTATGAGATTCTAAATGTGTAGATAAATAGCTTTGTGTTTTTCTTTTTACCAACCAACAACCAGCTTTGACATAGTTCTAAGTTTCGAAGGGTCTTTTCTGAATCAGAATTTAGGTCCATTTCAGGGCGGGTTGTTACAATATGCCTAACAACTGGAGCAATGATATCATGATACTCTACCCCCTTTATTCTGAACTTACTCTTTTGCTACTAACCTTAGTTTGTATCTAAAATCACCATTGCTGCAGTCTTTCACTCTATAGATCTACTTACATCTAATTGCCCTCTTGTCAGTGGGAAGAGGCACCAAATCTCAAGTATGATTTTTCTGTAAGGATTTAATATACTCTTCCATCTCAACTAACCAATTAAAACTGTCAATTGATGCAATAGTGTCTCTATAATCTCTGGGCTCATTATGGACAACATTCAATGCATATGTTGTCATATCATCAAAGTCAATGTCTTCAACGCCCAATCCAACAAAATCCTCAAGCCACCTAGGCTTCTTTGTTTAACAGGTCTAGTCTCTGAATGAGCCCCACCTTGAATCTGATCCTCTGTACCAACATCTGTACTATCCTCATCAACCACGGTGTCATCGAAAACACCATTTGTACCTCTATAGAAAGAATCTGAAGATGACTTGCCTTGTGTTTGATATTTTGAATTTGTCCTCATACTTTCATCGATGAGGAAGGCTCCGCCTTCAACATAGCCTTCTCATCAAAAGTCACATGCCTACTGATAATAATCTTCTTGCTGATAGGACACCACCTCCTATATTCCTTCACTCGTCTTCTATAACCTAAAAAGATACAGTTGTGAGCTCTAGGTTCTAACTTGCCTTTTCTCTCATGTACATAAGCTGGGCATCCAAACACTCTGAGAAATTAATAGCCAACATGCTCTCCTTTCCATAATTTTTTAGGGATCTTCGTATCTATGGCAGTAGAAGGTGTTTGGTTGATGAGGAAAGTCGCCATAGATAAAACTTCAGCCCAAAATCTCTTCTTCAACTTAGCAGTCAATCTAAGGCAATGAGTTCTCTCTAACAATGTCTGATTCATTCTTTCAGAAACCTCATTAGATTGAGGATCACCATGTGTGGTTTAATGCCTCTTAATGCCTTCGGACCCACAAAAATCAATGAATTCCTATGATACAATTTAAACGCCATTATCTTAAAGGAGAACTTTCAACTTCTTCTATGACTACTTCTCAACAGTAGATTTCCACTTTCAATACCCATCAAAGGTTTCACTCTTAGACTGTAGAAAATATTCCAACTTTATGAGAGAAATCGTCTATAAATGAAACGAAATACCTGCCTCCACCCAAAGATGGGCAAGGGGAGGCCCCCCAGACATCTGTATGAATATGCTCTAAAATAACCTTCGTCCTATGCTCTCTAGTACCAAAAGAAATCTTTGTCTGCTTCCCAAGAACACACTCCTCACAAAAGCCAAACTTTGAATGATGAACACCATCAATCATACCTCGCTTTCTCAACTCATCCAAACTGTGCTCACCAATATGTCCCATCCGCGAATGCCATAATATGGAAGAATCTGAATCATTCGAATTAACAGAAGCTGATTCACCAACTACAGTAATGCCCTTCAATAAATATATATTTCCTGCCCTCACACATTTTAAAACAATTATGGAACCCTTCGATATCTTCATTTTCTCTCCCTAAACTACAATCTTCAACCCAAGCCTACTCAAAGCCCCAATAGAAATCAAGTACATGTCTAACATCAGTAATGGTATGAATAATACCATCAAACATTCTAACCTTCACTCTACCAACACCAACCATACAGCAAGAAGCATTATTGCCCATTTAAACCACTCCTCCTTCAATATCATTGTATGTAGAGAAATAGTTCCTATCAAGTGTCATATGTAGGATGCGCCAAAATCAATAAGCCATAAGTTGCTCTTCCCAGAAGAGGCAGAAGCTATAAGCACATCAGTACCACTCTCTATATATAATGTCACTGCAGTAGATACTGAAGCTTGCTTTAGGTCTTTTCTTTATCCGTTGAGCTTGGGATATTGAGCTATAAAATGCCCCAGTTTCTTACAATAATTGCAAGTCAATTGATTAGCCCCCTAGACTGAGACCTTGACTTATTTCGAACTCCACCATTCTTTGACTTGCCTTAGCTTCTACCTCTCTGAATAGATAAGCCCTCTGAGTCACTATCTATATTATTCTCGCCAATCTATCTCTCAACACCTCATTGTGAAAACCAGTCTTAACATCTGATAGACTAATATTACCATGACCATATATCATGGAGTTAACAAAAGTAGTATGCTCCTTTGGAAAAGAATACAAGAGAATCACTGCTTGAGCCTCATCTTTAATCACACTATCTGTTGCCTTAAGGTTCATAATCAAGGTAGCAAGAGCATCAATGTGCTTTATAAGATCGGCTCCAGGCTTCATCTTAAACGAATAGAAATGTTGTTAAAGAATAATCTGATTTGTGAGAGACTTGTCTTAATATGCATCGGATAATGCATCCCATAATTTCTTCATTGTCTTCTTTTGAGAAAACTCTCTAAAACTTCATCTGAAAGACTCAATTAGATTGTTGTAAGAGCTTCATATTTTATCTCTTCCGAAACATTCGTCTCAACGTCCTTTAATTTCTCAGACTCAGAAATAATCTTAAAAGTCTTCATCTTCAACACTTCCTCCATCTTCATCTTCCAAGTTCCAAAATCTCCATCTCCATCAAAACGTGTAATAGCATAATTAACACCAAATCTACCAATAGATTTTTTGGAGGTCGTCATTAATATCCAAACAGAAAAGAAACACTGGCTTCGATAACAAACGGTAGTGAAAAATGTAGGGAATGATTTATCACTAATATGCGGAAGCGATTACCAGAATCTGGTTTTGTCTATTTGAATACCAATGCAAATTCAAAATCAATTATGCTATTACACGAAATCAAACAGCAAAAAGTAAAGAGACACAGAAGATTTAATGTGGTTTAGATTTATATCCTACATCCACGGAGACCCAATAACCCTTTTATTCTAATCAGCAGTGTAACGACCTGGTATTTTCAACCATTCGCATCCGCACACGTTGGACTTGAATTGCTCAAAATACCAGATTGTTAATTTAAATTTGGCAAAACTCAGCATATGTAGTAAATAAATTAATCACAGAACCACAGATACAGAGTATATAACAGAATGCAGTGGAGTAGGTAAATAGTAGTTCATGAATCTACCATATAAACAACAGAGTTTGAAATAAAATACAACAGGATATCCAAATACAGACTGATGCCATCTCCGAGCAAATTAATTGGAAAGGCTGAAAGCTGAATCGATAGTTGGATCTCCAAGCGAAGCTCCAAACTTCAAAGGTGAGTCTCAATTGTTGTATCACTCAGTCTAACCCGAGCGTAAAGCAAAACACAAAACACTCGAGTCAGGATTAACCTTCTTATATCAATAAATCCAACTCAAGTGAAATATCAACTGAAATACAAGTAACTTAAAGGATTAACAACCAAACGTCACTATAACACCATGGTCATTTCAAAATAAATTATACTTCAAAACCAAATATCATTTCCATTTCAAATATATATATTTCCAAATTATAGCACTTTCAAAACTAAATTGAAAATTTCATATATATCTTATTTTAACTTCATTATTATTTAGTTTTGAAATATTTCCTTAATAAATCTATTATCATTTAAATAACCTTAAACTACATTAAATTAAATATTCCCTTCGATTTATTTAAAACTTGAACTATCCATTTAATCGCCTTAAATCAAAATCAAGTTATAAAATCATATCTTAAACCTCCAAATTGAATAAGTTTCAAATCGATTTAATTAAACAAAATCCTTAATTAAATACAATTTCGAATATATTCAAATTATCTTCCCAACCTTAACTTATAGAGTCATTATCAAGATCTATTTTTAAAATAAAATTTTAAATATATACTTATACATACTATATATAAATTAAATCATACTTTATTAAATTAGAATTATTCTTAAATCTACTTTATATTAAAACTTATTTATATATATATAATATTTCAATATTAGATAAAACCATATATTTCTTTCCTAATCCATAGAAATCATTTTTCAATATATATATATATATATGTATACCAACGGTGTCTATATATAATTTCTATCCTATGGCCAAGTAATACGGATATCTATCATTTCAATCCGTAATTCATATATATACGGATATATATCATTTCAACCTGCAATCTCAAATTCAATTCAAATGAAAATCGCTTGGGTTTATCATTTCAACCCATAACGATTTTCTCCTACTCTACAGATCGTTCGGGTATGTATTATTTCAACCCATAGTGAATTCTATACTAACAGGGAACTTGCAGAGTGATAACAGATATGATAATAATAATAACAGGCATATATTATCAATAACAATAAAATATAAGCAACGGGATATGGTGTCATATCCCACAAGTGAACAGTAACAGATAACAGCATATATATATCAATTAAAATAATTAACAGCAGCATATTTCAATTGTCGTTTCAATTGAAATCAAATTTAATAAATATAAGAACGTTAATCGTGAGCGATTGCTCACCTTTCGAGGCTAGAGGAGTTTGATACACAATAAGCTACAAATTGGATCACGATCTAGACAATCGAACAAATCCAAGCAAAAATCTAAAGCGAAGTAAGCTGAAAGTGGATTTGACGGGCAAAGCTGAAAGATAGGGATTGATGGAAATGAATCAGAATCATCTAGACAGAAATAGAAAATATATATATTATTATTATCATCATTCCCATGAAATCAATATTTAATTTAAAACAAATATTAATATATATATATATATGTAATTAAAAATCATTGTTTTAATTAAACACATAAAATCAACATATATACATCATATATTTTAAAATAACTACTTATATATATACCAAAATGGACAGATCACATATACTCACATTATATACACTTTGATAATATATTTCTCAAAAGCAAGCCAGTAGGCAAAACATATACATTTTTCAGAACTTATATATATACTTCCCTTATGCACAAAATATATACTACTTTATAAATATTACAAATTAACATGTTATATTTTGAACACAAACTGTACACAACTGTAAATAACAAAACCATATAAACAACTGTCATATAATATACTTATATATATAACATATATATTAAAACTGATGTGTGTATATAACTTGTACATAAAATCAAAATATCTTCATATATAGGAATAAGTCAACGTTTCAATATAATATATATTTAAAACTCTAAATGCACCTTTTCAAGTATCTGAAAAATAAAATCTGACATCATATATATAGATTGTAACTAATATATACATTGCGTGTACTAATATATATGAAGCTCTGAAATATATATATATATACTCAATACCAGAGAAAACATTACCTTACTTGTCTTTACTTATCTTTGAAATCCCAAAATAGATCACCCAAATAGTTTATATCCATATTATTTATACATATATTATAAACAGCCTTATATATATATATATATATATGCAAACACTCTTTTAACTTACAACCTTCACAGTAACCATTCTAAGTTTATATATACTTTTCATATAAGCAATTGTATATAATATACTTATAACCAATCATATACAAGCTAAGATAAAATTATATACATCTTTATATATATATATGGACTATAAAGCCACTCTTCTCTGATATGCTTTCAAAAACCAAAATAACTTTATAGAACTTATATGTAGTCTTTATATATATAAAACAAACATATCTTTTAAAACTTATGTATACTATATCCAAAAGACTAATATAAACCCATATATTTATAGAAACAACATGTTATATCCAACTTATATAAATATATACAAACAACTCAATGTTTAAAATATAAACCGCCGCTTTTAACATATAGAATGTTAAATAAATTATACACAAAACTCACAGACTTGCAGAAATTAGTATATATAATTCTTATATTTTATAATACCTTGACATATTGTAATTATATCATGCTTTAAACTTACCTTTAAACTAAAGAAGTCGGACACAGCAAGATGCTCGGCCCAAACTGGGCGAGTGGATCTAAGAAGCAGGGGCTTGGAGGGAATGGCTCACGGCCAGAGGAAGGGAGGAGGCAGTCCGGGTTGAGGGAGGCGGTTGTGGCCGATGATGTAGCGGCGAGATCTGGGCTTTTTGGGTTGCATGCTTGGTGGTCGAGGGGAGCTGTTGTGTGTGAGGTGAAGCATGGGCTTCGAGGTAGGCAAAATGAAGGGGCAGGCCATAGGAATAAAATAAACGGAGGAGGAAGGTAAAAATAGGAATTGAAATTGATGATGGCTAAAATTTATTATATATAAATTTCAAAAAAAAATCAACAGGCTGGAATGGAGAGATGAGGTGGCAAGCAGGCAAAATAATAAGCGTTGGAAACAGAGAAGCCATGCACGTTAATTCAGAAAATAATAAAGGTAAGCTATTGATTGGTTTTTAACTGATAAAGTTTTGAATGGTCAGAAAAATAAAGCAATTGTAACAATGGAGTCCCCTGATTTCGTGCAAATGAAATTATTAAAGCAATTAATGGGTTGATTGGACAATACGTTTCAAACTTTGAAACCGAAGGAAGAAATAAAGCCACAATTTATGGTATCGTTACAACGAACAATTTATTGTTTCCGTCGCGTACCGAACCTCAAAATACAGAAAATAAATATACCGCAGAGATCAGTGTAACATCCCGAAAATTTTCGACTTTCGAAAATTCAACATCGATACTCACTTTATCGACTGCTGAGCCATCGAGTGCCGGAAACCCGAAAAGTTATGGTTTTAAGAAAAAGGAAAAGTAGAAGAAGAAGAAGATAGAAGAAAAAGAGAAGAAAGAAAGAAGAACAACACATCAGAACAGAAACAGAACACAATATCAGAATCTCACATATCGCAGCGGAACAATATACAATAGATAAATGAATATCATTTGAAACAAAAGAATTATATCTGTTACTACATTACATCACATCATATCATCAGAGTCAATATACAACTCAGTACAACAATGGACAGTTATATAACTTGTCCTCATACAGAATACACAGCGGAATAAATATATCAGATACAAATACTACGTCTCGCCATCCAGCTTATCTCCAAAGCTCCAGAATATCCAGAATATCCTGAAAATCTAACTCTAGGCTGCCCGTGTGGAAAATAGTGGGCACCCAGAGTTTAGAAGGGAACAATAAACTCCGAGTCAGTCATGGTGACTGGTGTGAGATCGTAAAACAGTTATATCTTTAAAAACAACAAGGGAGTATTTTTTTAAAGTAAATTCTCAATGCTTTTGGAAAATGAAACTACCATAAGACCTCCCACCACACACACAATGCAAACGCAGACTTGGAGGAGATTTCTTCTTATGATAGTCAAAGATGCTTACTACGCAAAATCAAATCATTTTTGATATTATTACTAGTGCATAGTGGAAAACATTTCGAAAGTAGAATATAAATCTTAGCCAGCATAGGTACCATTATATTATGCCTGCTATAGCTGCCTCCTGAGGAGACAGGTTATACAATTGAAATCTTAAAGGCTCGTATTGTTTCTTTGGATTTCCAACAAATGGTCAGGCAAAGGAACTTCCTATCCACGATGGGTACGTCCCTGGAATAGACGACCCGAGAACCTAACCGGATCTCTGCCAACACAAGGCCGGGTTACCTCTGCAAAAATAGGTAACTACTGACACGCGTATGCCATCCCCCGATCGTCACCGATCTTCCCGAGGATCCCCGATTCGCAACAAACCACATAGATAATAATAATGCAGTAACCACAGAGGTTAAGTATCTGGGCTCCATACCATGATACCACCTTTATCCAGAAGGAATGACATACACTAAGGGGCGCTACTCCCTAGAACCTTGCTGCATTCGTCCTGTTTCGACCATTTCCGGGGTGTGAGGCTCGATGAAGTCTCGTCCACAAAGCTACGCTTTCTACAAAAAGCCCTGCTTCGGGTCCAACAAAATGATCAACCTATGATCACAAGAATATAAGATCAAACAAATGATCATATCACAAATGATCAAACACTGATCATTTCACAGCAACACTCAGTATGCCACGTTACCAAATTGGGATATATCGCTGATAAATTTCAACTACATAACCTCTGAGCTCGTACGTCTCAGAGAAGGGTGTTAAGCTAAGAGAATAAATTCTCCGCCACCAACAGAAATGTATTTGAAAGAAATCAGCTTTATATCTCAAATTGTATCGTCAGACACACAATCCATATAAGTCTGTTCCGGGATCGAACAGAACCGAAGGCACTTCTCACGAAGCCCTTGCATATCCGGATAATTTTCAATCACGTCAGGACTTCCCGTCACTAAGGGTGATAAAACCTCTAAATCGGAGATCAGCCGATGTAGAGTAACTCGACGGTAATCCTTCCGTTTTCAAAAATATCCGGTCTTCAACACCGGTCTTCAAATGCGATTCATAACGACGTATCACATATTCGGAATGGGTTATACGACCCCATGGTCCTTTCCCGGCTAACCCGAATAGTGAGCGATTATTTAAAAACAAGTGTGGCATTCAAATTCATCCAATTCACAACAAATACCTATCTAAAGGTAATTATTGATAGTCGGTTATTTAACTATCAATAAAGATGCGCAACATCATCAGATTCCAAATAATTTTCCAAATTATTTCATCTTCAAAAATATCTTTTACTAGATATAAAATTTCCACACTTAACCGTTTGAAAACAATTTTCAAATATTCACTTTTCAATTTATCTTTAAAAGATAAAATTTCAAACCCTTCGTTTCATATTGGAAAAGCTTTTCCATACTTATTTAATAATAAGTATTTCACAAATCATTTATTTTCAACACTTAGAAAATATGCAATATACTTAAATCAATATTAAGTATATATTCATTCTTTAAGGAAATCATTTATTATAACAACATTTATTTGAGTCAAAACGAATGTTACGTAAAACATCGTTACGACGACTCAAAATCACTAGTATAGGGATTCGGATTTTAGATAGATATATAAATCCCAATACCACATCAAAACATTTCCTTTCGGAAATCATTTACTATAACAACAGTGTTATAGTCCATCATTTCCTTAAATTTCTCGAAAACGTTTATTTCAACAAGAACTGTTGAAATCTATGATTTCGATATTTCACACGTTTTAAAACATCTTTTAAAACAATCACTTCATTTCAAATATCGCTTTCCCGAAACATATCCATTTTTTTTTGATAATATATTCACTGTCCAAAATCGTGAATATACTTCAATAATTATATTTCAATCTTTTCTACACGTTTTTATCTCAATAAAAATTCGCTATCCAAAATCACGAATATATCTTCTTTAAAAATCTTCTATATTTAAATTCTCAAATTCAACTGATTTTGAATTTATAAACACGTTTATAAATTCTATTTCTATTTTAATACAACTTCGACTTATAAATTTTCTTTTATTTACTTCTATAATTTACTTATCAAGATAAGTGATTTCGGATTTATAAACAACGTTTATAAATCGCATTTATACTTTATAACAATTTCCACTTATAAAATCATTTCATTTATCAACTTCTATTCATATCTCATCTAAGTGTAAAAGTCAAATTTATAAGTAAATTTCTTATAAATCTTTTATTCTACAATATCTATTTACTTTATAACTTCACGTTATAAATCTATTAATTTCATTCACTTATGAAATCTATTTATACTTCTTTCTAACACTTATAAAAATTCGTTTTATAAGTCCAATATTTTGATTAATAAAATATCCATTTTATAAATCTTTTTATACAAATCGTTTATAGTTATTCAAAAATCCCAGCTTAAACCATTTTATAAATAAATCGACTTTTATTTCAAAAATCACCTTACGGTCATAATTCACAAAAATCTTAACTTTTATAACTTCAAAATTCTAGACGTTTATTTTTCTGAAATAAATCAATTCAAAAATTCGATAAACGTCTACTTTTCAAAAATCACTTAAAAATCCTTTTTAAAATAAAAGTCGTTATTTTTACATTTCAAAACTGAATCCGATGATGCAACAGCATCAATCAGTCCATCACAACAGTCAAATATCATATATCATCATATGATAACAGAATATATCAAAATATCTGTAAATAATCAATACGGTGAGGAATCCAGTTGGATCCCTCCAACCTGTTTCCCTGCATCCAAAGACGTTAGCACAATACCAATTCCGCTCCAGTACGGAATTATCGCGGTATATAGGTTTTTATAAATCCGCTTACTAACGGCGCAATAGGGTCTCATCCGCTATACGAGGCGGGAAATCAATCAATCCAATATATACATATGCCAATATGTATATACTGCTATATATATAGATATATCCTATCATATCTAATAGCACATTCAAACAGTCAATCATCAATCAATAACTGTAAATAATTCCACATTCAAATTTGAGTGAGAAGATCTCACCGTGATTTTAATTCTGATTCCAGCGTTTTATTTCGAATAAATTAAACAGCCGTTTAATTTTATCCAAAATTTTCACTGACTCCAATCGCTTCCAAATCAGTTCCAGCGCGTAGTATTCGTCAATACGATCCCATCGCAAAAAATCTCGTCGTAATCTGATAATGTATGACCAAGTTACGATTTTTCAAAGTTTATACAATTTAGATATAATTAATTCACATATTTCTTTTTAAATTTCAAACCATCACAACCGTTCATTTTTGAACGAAGCCATCCAGACCGTCCCCCTTTTCTTCCCCCCCTCCAGTAAACGCACGCAAGCAACAGAGAGGCCGAACCCAACCTAACCTCTTAGGGTTTTGAAATGCACGCCCCTATATCGACTTCGACGACGATCAATCACTTCCAGGTCGCAGCCCCCACCGCCGTACACCACCACCCCCAGACCGGCCCCACTCGGCTGCGTACACGTGTGGAAAAACGTGGATGAACTTCGAACCTTCAAGCTCGAATTGCCATTGATCCTCTTCGTATTTTCCGATCTCCACCGTTGAATCTCGAGATCGGAGAGTGCTCTACATTTTCATAGTTGAAGCTTTCTCGAATTGCTGAGTGGATTGGAAGAAAATCAAGGGGGAAGATGAGTGTATTTCGGCCATTAATAGAAGAGGGTGGCGGCTGAAGCTTTGACCTAGGGTTTTGAGTGCAAAAGTGAATTATGAAGGTCTTTTATAGAAAATTCAACGAATTACTATTCATCGAATTTTTCCGAACTCCGATTCGAGCGTGCCGGCCGACGTTCGTAAGGTTTACCCCGCGTTCCGAACGCAATGGAACGTGTTTCGGAAGCTAATTCGGACATCTGTGCGAGATACGGAGAAAAACGATCGATTTAAAATTAAACCGATTAAATCGATTTCGAGGCGTTTTGGCTTGCCCCGGACAATCGATAAATCCAAAAATTACGAAATTTGAAATCTTACAATAATATCACATTACGGATCCGATGAAACTGGTTTCGTCGAAATCCGACACTGTTTGAAAAATGACTATTTTAACTCGACGATTTTAAAATTAAAATGATATCGATGCGTTTCGAGTTGCCACGGTCAAACGACAACTCCGATTGATACGAAAATTGAAATCCGATAATAACTAACTATTACGGATCCAATGGAACTGGTCTCGTTCAATTCTGAGACTATTCAAAAATTGGCTATTTTTCAGTCGATAATTAAATATTAAAATATTCACTTTTCACAATTTAACTCCAAATTCAGTTTTAGAAGTTCTATAACCTTTCTATAACTCCAGTATGATTTAATATAACTTTATAAATCATTTCCAGCACATTAAACCCATACTTCAATTATTTCTGGAATCTCAATCATTAAATTATCGATTTAATTGACCAAATTAAATCCAATATTCGAATAATAAATTATTCGACTTCTTAATTTCATTTATTAATATTTAAAATCAATTAAATATTCGAATTTTAATCATCTAAAATTCTGGGTCGTTACAAACTTCCCCCCTTAAAAGAATTTCGTCCTCGAAATTACAAGTTAGGAAAAAAGGTCCTTAACTCGTCTACTATTTTCTCAACTTCAAATAGTTTTATCAAATTTTCAAAACAAATCTTCCTAATAAAGATTCGTTATCATTCAACTCGTTTTCCAACTTCAATTATAAGTTCTAAACAACATCGTTTAACTTCTCAATTCAAATTCGAGTTTAAATTCAAATTTTAAACTTCAAAATTTTCTCAAAAATTTTCTAACACTCGAAATTTTCGAAAAATTTCGCCAGCGTCTCCTTTGCGCGGCTAATACGGTACGACTACAAAACGTCCCTACGGACTCTCAGATTTCAAAAAGAAAAGAAAAAGCCAAGCGGCTAGAGAAATAAGTCATCAAATCTCATATTCAAATTTAAATACATACCTTTAGTCGAGCAATTCAAATTATCTTCGAAATCAAAATTCCAATTCCTTTTATACCTGTATATCCTACTAGCCATTATATCTAGTTACATATATTCAAACCATTTCGTACATTCAATTTCAAAATTTCAATATAACTGCTTATATCATTTCTAATTCGCTATTGAAGTTATACATATTCATTTCGTTCAATTTTGCATTTCAATTCCATTTGACTTCAATTCCAACATTTAATTGGATTCAGTTCAATTTCTGAATATTGAATTTTATTGATTAGCTTTCATTCATACTGCACCATTTTAAATTAGTTTCAGTTACTAATCCATTTCAAATTCTAATTCACTTATTCAAATTCGGTTTCAACATTCAGTTTTAATCTTATTCACTTCATTTATTCAAATTTATTTACTCATTCACAATTTCTTTCATTTTCAATTTGAATCTCATTTCTATCAAATTCCAAATATTTTATAAGTCTTCGACTTATTTACAATTTGATTTATAAAGTCATTTGTACATTCATATTACTAATTCTGCTCCTTTATGAATTTTATCTTCAAATATTTTTCTGGAACTTTATTTCAAATTATATCTCACCTTAATATTTCATAAATATTTCTACATAGTATTCCAGAGTTTACCAACATTTCAAAAACCATTTTCGAAAACAATTCAAATTTATCTTTTGAATTTCAAAAAAAAAAAAAAATCCAAATTTTTCAAATAACTTCTATTTAAAACAATTTGGTAGCAATTCCTCTTTTGGAAACCCGAAAATGAATTCTAATGATGTGGCCACCATCATCAGGATTATTTTCCAGCGACCGAAAAGAGTTTAGAGCTTTCAACTCTCCAAATACCTTTCAAAACCTTTGAAATCCATTTTCAAACCAAAAATGATTTAAACTTTTCAAATCTCCAAAATTTTCAAATCCTTTTCAAAACATTTCCAAATACTTCTCTGGAATTCCGTTTTAAATTACAATTCACATTTAAAATTTACATTCTCAAGTTTCATTTATATATGGATTTATTTTCTTATCTTTCAATTCACAATTATAAATTTCACTTGTTAAATGAATTTATCTTCAATCTTTGGTTATTACTTTAATTCAATTTCAATATAACAACCATGCAACCATATACTATGATAATTCATAGAAAAACCTTTATTTTCTATATAAAAATAGTTTTGGGCAAAATTATTTCATTTACCCTATTTAAAACAATACTGTGCCGAATTGTTCTGTATAAGTGTTTAGAGATCCCTATCGATAGAGTTGTACGGACAATACCGACCAGAATCCATATACCACTCAACAAACCAATCATCACAATATAAAACAATTTTATATTCACTAACAAATACGCACTCGTATCTATTATTACACTCAACTCATTCTAGAGTACTACTGACTCTATCTCTAATGAGTAACACCCAACAGAGCAGGGTTGTCGCTTAACCATATGCTCTGATACCACTTGTAACATCCCGAAAATTTTCGACTTTCGAAAATTCAACATCGATACTCACTTTATCGACTGCTGAGCCATCGAGTGCCGGAAACCCGAAAAGTTATGGTTTTAAGAAAAAGGAAAAGTAGAAGAAGAAGAAGATAGAAGAAAAAGAGAAGAAAGAAAGAAGAACAACACATCAGAACAGAAACAGAACACAATATCAGAATCTCACATATCGCAGCGGAACAATATACAATAGATAAATGAATATCATTTGAAACAAAAGAATTATATCTGTTACTACATTACATCACATCATATCATCAGAGTCAATATACAACTCAGTACAACAATGGACAGTTATATAACTTGTCCTCATACAGAATACACAGCGGAATAAATATATTAGATACAAATACTACGTCTCGCCATCCAGCTTATCTCCAAAGCTCCAGAATATCCAGAATATCCTGAAAATCTAACTCTAGGCTGCCCGTGTGGAAAATAGTGGGCACCCAGAGTTTAGAAGGGAACAATAAACTCCGAGTCAGTCATGGTGACTGGTGTGAGATCGTAAAACAGTTATATCTTTAAAAACAACAAGGGAGTATTTTTTTAAAGTAAATTCTCAATGCTTTTGGAAAATGAAACTACCATAAGACCTCCCACCACACACACAATGCAAACGCAGACTTGGAGGAGATTTCTTCTTATGATAGTCAAAGATGCTTACTACGCAAAATCAAATCATTTTTGATATTATTACTAGTGCATAGTGGAAAACATTTCGAAAGTAGAATATAAATCTTAGCCAGCATAGGTACCATTATATTATGCCTGCTATAGCTGCCTCCTGAGGAGACAGGTTATACAATTGAAATCGTAAAGGCTCGTATTGTTTCTTTGGATTTCCAACAAATGGTCAGGCAAAGGAACTTCCTATCCACGATGGGTACGTCCCTGGAATAGACGACCCGAGAACCTAACCGGATCTCTGCCAACACAAGGCCGGGTTACCTCTGCAAAAATAGGTAACTACTGACACGCGTATGCCATCCCCCGATCGTCACCGATCTTCCCGAGGATCCCCGATTCGCAACAAACCACATAGATAATAATAATGCAGTAACCACAGAGGTTAAGTATCTGGGCTCCATACCATGATACCACCTTTATCCAGAAGGAATGACATACACTAAGGGGCGCTACTCCCTAGAACCTTGCTGCATTCGTCCTGTTTCGACCATTTCCGGGGTGTGAGGCTCGATGAAGTCTCGTCCACAAAGCTACGCTTTCTACAAAAAGCCCTGCTTCGGGTCCAACAAAATGATCAACCTATGATCACAAGAATATAAGATCAAACAAATGATCATATCACAAATGATCAAACACTGATCATTTCACAGCAACACTCAGTATGCCACGTTACCAAATTGGGATATATCGCTGATAAATTTCAACTACATAACCTCTGAGCTCGTACGTCTCAGAGAAGGGTGTTAAGCTAAGAGAATAAATTCTCCGCCACCAACAGAAATGTATTTGAAAGAAATCAGCTTTATATCTCAAATTGTATCGTCAGACACACAATCCATATAAGTCTGTTCCGGGATCGAACAGAACCGAAGGCACTTCTCACGAAGCCCTTGCATATCCGGATAATTTTCAATCACGTCAGGACTTCCCGTCACTAAGGGTGATAAAACCTCTAAATCGGAGATCAGCCGATGTAGAGTAACTCGACGGTAATCCTTCCGTTTTCAAAAATATCCGGTCTTCAACACCGGTCTTCAAATGCGATTCATAACGACGTATCACATATTCGGAATGGGTTATACGACCCCATGGTCCTTTCCCGGCTAACCCGAATAGTGAGCGATTATTTAAAAACAAGTGTGGCATTCAAATTCATCCAATTCACAACAAATACCTATCTAAAGGTAATTATTGATAGTCGGTTATTTAACTATCAATAAAGATGCGCAACATCATCAGATTCCAAATAATTTTCCAAATTATTTCATCTTCAAAAATATCTTTTACTAGATATAAAATTTCCACACTTAACCGTTTGAAAACAATTTTCAAATATTCACTTTTCAATTTATCTTTAAAAGATAAAATTTCAAACCCTTCGTTTCATATTGGAAAAGCTTTTCCATACTTATTTAATAATAAGTATTTCACAAATCATTTATTTTCAACACTTAGAAAATATGCAATATACTTAAATCAATATTAAGTATATATTCATTCTTTAAGGAAATCATTTATTATAACAACATTTATTTGAGTCAAAACGAATGTTACGTAAAACATCGTTACGACGACTCAAAATCACTAGTATAGGGATTCGGATTTTAGATAGATATATAAATCCCAATACCACATCAAAACATTTCCTTTCGGAAATCATTTACTATAACAACAGTGTTATAGTCCATCATTTCCTTAAATTTCTCGAAAACGTTTATTTCAACAAGAACTGTTGAAATCTATGATTTCGATATTTCACACGTTTTAAAACATCTTTTAAAACAATCACTTCATTTCAAATATCGCTTTCCCGAAACATATCCATTTTTTTTTGATAATATATTCACTGTCCAAAATCGTGAATATACTTCAATAATTATATTTCAATCTTTTCTACACGTTTTTATCTCAATAAAAATTCGCTATCCAAAATCACGAATATATCTTCTTTAAAAATCTTCTATATTTAAATTCTCAAATTCAACTGATTTTGAATTTATAAACACGTTTATAAATTCTATTTCTATTTTAATACAACTTCGACTTATAAATTTTCTTTTATTTACTTCTATAATTTACTTATCAAGATAAGTGATTTCGGATTTATAAACAACGTTTATAAATCGCATTTATACTTTATAACAATTTCCACTTATAAAATCATTTCATTTATCAACTTCTATTCATATCTCATCTAAGTGTAAAAGTCAAATTTATAAGTAAATTTCTTATAAATCTTTTATTCTACAATATCTATTTACTTTATAACTTCACGTTATAAATCTATTAATTTCATTCACTTATGAAATCTATTTATACTTCTTTCTAACACTTATAAAAATTCGTTTTATAAGTCCAATATTTTGATTAATAAAATATCCATTTTATAAATCTTTTTATACAAATCGTTTATAGTTATTCAAAAATCCCAGCTTAAACCATTTTATAAATAAATCGACTTTTATTTCAAAAATCACCTTACGGTCATAATTCACAAAAATCTTAACTTTTATAACTTCAAAATTCTAGACGTTTATTTTTCTGAAATAAATCAATTCAAAAATTCGATAAACGTCTACTTTTCAAAAATCACTTAAAAATCCTTTTTAAAATAAAAGTCGTTATTTTTACATTTCAAAACTGAATCCGATGATGCAACAGCATCAATCAGTCCATCACAACAGTCAAATATCATATATCATCATATGATAACAGAATATATCAAAATATCTGTAAATAATCAATACGGTGAGGAATCCAGTTGGATCCCTCCAACCTGTTTCCCTGCATCCAAAGACGTTAGCACAATACCAATTCCGCTCCAGTACGGAATTATCGCGGTATATAGGTTTTTATAAATCCGCTTACTAACGGCGCAATAGGGTCTCATCCGCTATACGAGGCGGGAAATCAATCAATCCAATATATACATATGCCAATATGTATATACTGCTATATATATAGATATATCCTATCATATCTAATAGCACATTCAAACAGTCAATCATCAATCAATAACTGTAAATAATTCCACATTCAAATTTGAGTGAGAAGATCTCACCGTGATTTTAATTCTGATTCCAGCGTTTTATTTCGAATAAATTAAACAGCCGTTTAATTTTATCCAAAATTTTCACTGACTCCAATCGCTTCCAAATCAGTTCCAGCGCGTAGTATTCGTCAATACGATCCCATCGCAAAAAATCTCGTCGTAATCTGATAACGTATGACCAAGTTACGATTTTTCAAAGTTTATACAATTTAGATATAATTAATTCACATATTTCTTTTTAAATTTCAAACCATCACAACCGTTCATTTTTGAACGAAGCCATCCAGACCGTCCCCCTTTTCTTCCCCCCCTCCAGTAAACGCACGCAAGCAACAGAGAGGCCGAACCCAACCTAACCTCTTAGGGTTTTGAAATGCACGCCCCTATATCGACTTCGACGACGATCAATCACTTCCAGGTCGCAGCCCCCACCGCCGTACACCACCACCCCCAGACCGGCCCCACTCGGCTGCGTACACGTGTGGAAAAACGTGGATGAACTTCGAACCTTCAAGCTCGAATTGCCATTGATCCTCTTCGTATTTTCCGATCTCCACCGTTGAATCTCGAGATCGGAGAGTGCTCTACATTTTCATAGTTGAAGCTTTCTCGAATTGCTGAGTGGATTGGAAGAAAATCAAGGGGGAAGATGAGTGTATTTCGGCCATTAATAGAAGAGGGTGGCGGCTGAAGCTTTGACCTAGGGTTTTGAGTGCAAAAGTGAATTATGAAGGTCTTTTATAGAAAATTCAACGAATTACTATTCATCGAATTTTTCCGAACTCCGATTCGAGCGTGCCGGCCGACGTTCGTAAGGTTTACCCCGCGTTCCGAACGCAATGGAACGTGTTTCGGAAGCTAATTCGGACATCTGTGCGAGATACGGAGAAAAACGATCGATTTAAAATTAAACCGATTAAATCGATTTCGAGGCGTTTTGGCTTGCCCCGGACAATCGATAAATCCAAAAATTACGAAATTTGAAATCTTACAATAATATCACATTACGGATCCGATGAAACTGGTTTCGTCGAAATCCGACACTGTTTGAAAAATGACTATTTTAACTCGACGATTTTAAAATTAAAATGATATCGATGCGTTTCGAGTTGCCACGGTCAAACGACAACTCCGATTGATACGAAAATTGAAATCCGATAATAACTAACTATTACGGATCCAATGGAACTGGTCTCGTTCAATTCTGAGACTATTCAAAAATTGGCTATTTTTCAGTCGATAATTAAATATTAAAATATTCACTTTTCACAATTTAACTCCAAATTCAGTTTTAGAAGTTCTATAACCTTTCTATAACTCCAGTATGATTTAATATAACTTTATAAATCATTTCCAGCACATTAAACCCATACTTCAATTATTTCTGGAATCTCAATCATTAAATTATCGATTTAATTGACCAAATTAAATCCAATATTCGAATAATAAATTATTTGACTTCTTAATTTCATTTATTAATATTTAAAATCAATTAAATATTCGAATTTTAATCATCTAAAATTCTGGGTCGTTACAATCAGCATAATGAGACGATCAAAACGGTATACACATATCAGTGACAGGATCATCCGATCAAAAAGTCGATACAGACCCTGATATACGTTGCTATTCCATATGGAAAAATCCAAACGGAGCTAGAAACGTCCGAAATTTGCAAAACGAATTACGCAGTCTTATTCAGAGTGTTCTAAATAAATTTTCTCATGTTGACATATTTAGGTTTCGGAAAAAATTTAAATTCAACTGTTATTAACTGATTTAAATTGAAATAAAATTACACAATAAAATAAACTTCAATATTATCAGATGAAAATTTACCAGTTGCTATGTTAAAATAGACGTATTTCAAATCTTAAAATTTTATTTTCAAATTCAAGTATTAAAAATTTCATAAAATTCTAATTAAATATATTATTAAAACTATTAAAATTTACGGGTCGTTACAAGCAGTTACAAGAGATTATAAGCCAAATCAATGATTAGAGAGTTACAAGATGTGGAGACTCTCTCTAATTAATCACTTAATTGAAGAATTTTAATTTAGAGCACTCAAATTAGAAAAATCCCAAATTGTATGAGCTAGGGTTTCTATTAATTACAATAATCGAAAACCTAATAATCCTTGATTAGGAAGATGATTAGAAGGCTAACATAGATGCTCTAAATATTCTAGATCATCAGATCGCATTAAAAGAATCTGCACCATCAATAGAGAAGAACCATGCACCGAAATGAAAAAAATGGCCTCAGAATTTCGAGTCATAAAATAGCTTGAAAAATGTTGCTACAATAACTTAGACATCAGACCTAGGAGGGTCGGACGTCTGATTTCCCAAGTTAGACGTCTGGTCACCTGAAGCTCTCTGTTTTGAATTCTATAGGCATTCAGACGTTTGAGTTAGGGGTCAGATGTCCGAGTGCCTATCAACTGGCACTTTAAAGTTTCTCTTCTCCATAACTTTTGATCTCTTCCTCCAATCAACTTCCCGTCTCTTCCGATACAAAGCTCTATATTATATCTTCAATCTGAAACACTCATAAACACATATTTGAATCGTATAACAACATCACTATCTTCAAATGAAAATTTTGAAACATAAACAAGGTTACAAGTTAAACTCTATTCCAACAAAAAAAATTATATTTTTTTTTATCAAACTACATAAAAAATTTAATTTAATAATAATTTTATAAGAGGCTTTTATATCCACGTGCCAAAAATCTCGTTCTATTATATATAAAATTGAATAATGGACTATTTGTACTCTCTTATTTTATTCATTCTCATCCTACAATCCCATTGATCTAACGAAAAATATTTCATTCATCCTCAATAGTCACGTATTTGTTTTCACAATTATTTCTTTACATTGATTTCTTCTCTCTCTTTCCGTTCACTGTACAAATGTAATCTAATTTGCATTTCCTCTAATTCCTATTTACTCCTTCCTATATATCCATCTATCTACCTATAAAATTGAATAATGTACTATTTGTATTCTCTTCTCTTATTCATTCTCATTTGAACCCCTTAATTTTTTTTGAAAATATTATATATCCTTCTCCTTATTTCCAACCTAGATGTAAATGCTTTGGATCCCAATAGTCATTTATTCATTTTTACAATTAATTCTTCACATTAATTATTCCATCTCTTTTAGTTCACTACACATATATAATTTAATTTTTATCTCCTCTAATTCCAGTTTACTCCTTCCTATCTATTCTATTATTATTATTTATAAAAGAGAAAGCAAGGATTCTTATTATTATTTTTATTGTTATTGTTGTTGTTGTCATTATATATAAAAGCGAGAATAAGAGATCCTTATTTCTCTTTTTTCCTATTAAGTTTCACTTGAAATCATTGCTTCTCGTATCCTTCCAAAAAAACATTTCACTTTAGTCATCCATATAAATTTAATTTATCAAATTTCATGTATGTTGTATCTCAGCTTTCCCTTTCCAATTCTCAGTAATGAACCCTAATAATCACCGCCTGTTGTTTCACCTTCTCAATTCTAATCAACTATCATTCTAATAATCAATGGATCACCTCTTACATCCCTATTTCATTTCTACCCTAATTTTACTAATTACTGTCATTACTTTACCTTCATATTTCTGAATAAACCCTAACTTTGATAATTAATGGTAGAATTTGATGGCTAGAAAAAATTGCCATGTTTACCTCCAATTCAACCCATATATACGAAGACATCTTCCTTTACTTGGTTTTTTCCATTACCTTTATTTTGTTGCCTTGTGTTTTAGGTAATTTTCAATCCTTGATTTTTATTCATTTCTTTTATTCGTTTAAATCCTTCATTGTTGCTTTTCATTCATTGCTTTTCATTGATATTCATTGCTTTTCATTCATCTATCTTCACCATCACTTGCATCTGTGATTTAAATCCTTTATCGTTGCTTCCTTCTCTAAATTCAAACAGGTTTTAGGTATTAAATCCATTTATCGATATTTTTTCATACTATGTCATTTGATTATGGTTAATCACGAATAACTAATTTTTAAGTTTAGTGGATGAATTTAACTTTGCATTCATCTCATCATGGTTGATGAATAGCTAATTTTTAAACTTAGTAGATGAACTTAATTTTTACTCTACCCTTATAAATTTAAAGCTTATTCTTTGATTTAGTTATGCATGTTGTTTGTTACATTTAAACCCTAATGATTTAACAACTTTTTTTTATCAACTCAAGCAGTCCAATTTTTTTTGCATTGCATCATAACTAATTATTATAAATTAATGTTCTATTATCTCATATATTTAGTTATGCCTGATATTTTTACTTATTGTTTTGAGAAAAAATGTGAATTATGATTGTTGTAATTGCTGAATATGCGTAACTGGGTTTTGTTTTAGGCTCTAATATATTTTATTTCCATTGGATTTGCTTTGTGATTTTAGGAATTTTTTGGATTTATGTTTCAGATTTTGTACGGAAATTATTATGCCATATATTTCTTCCATGGTGTAACAAACTGCATATTCAGACATAAAATTCAACTATCATTAGAATATAAATATAAGTAAAAGGTCTAGTTACTTCTATAAAATTTTGAGTTTTGAAAGTGTTATATTGTTATTTAATTGCATGGAGCTAGCATGTATTTTATCCTTTTTTGGTTGACAACATTACCGATTCGGTGGAATGAGAAAATTAATATAAAATCTATATGCACACTTAGCTACAACTTTTATTTCTAATTTAAACACGACCAACTTTGTCCTCTAATAGTGTTCTTCCTAATGTTTTTTAATTCCAAGATGTTTTTACATTGATATTATGTCATTAACCTTACTATATGTGACATTAAATTATAATAGATTAGTTTTAATGCAATGCAAAAAAAATTGGGCCGCTAGAGTTGATAAAGAAAAGTTATGAAATCATTGGGGTTTGAATGCAATAAACAACACGCATAAATAAATCTAAGAATAAGCTTCAAATAGAGGGGTAGAGAAAAAAATTAAGTTCATATACTGAGTTTAAAAATTAGATATTCATCAACCATAAAGATAGAGGCAGAGTTCAAATTCATCCACTATCTGACAACCCACCATTTTGGACAATTTAAGTCGATAATAAACCCACATGTCTAACTCAAACAGTCCAAAAGGACAGATAATCAATGGGGGTAAATAAAGAAAATAAGAAGAAGAAAATCAATAATCAGAATCTCAAAGCGGAATGACAAAATATAATAATCACATAAATAGTTTATGAAGCTGTTTTACAATATAAATTTAACTTTCATCTTACAACATAATCAGAGTACAATATACAAACATACCAAATAATGTAGCAGAATAATACTAATAAATACGATCACCAATCTCCATCTTCATCTTTAAGGAATAACATCTTCAAACACTGATATACTCAGGCTGACCCCAGCATAATGAAAAGACAAAACACTCGAGTCGGAACTAAAAGTTCTTATGTAAGTGAAATCAATATCATGAGAAATAAGGGTACAAGTAACCTAAGGGATGTTACAAGGTTTTCCATCTCTCAAGATATACTCAGGCTGACCCCAACATAACGAAAAGACAAAACACTCGAGTCAGAACTAAAAGTTCTTATGTAAGTGAAACCAATATCATGAGAAATAAGGGTACAAGTAACCTAAGGGATGTTACAGGGTTTTCCATCTCTCAAGGATCCGTTAAACTATATATATATATGTGTGTATATATATGTATATGTATATATATATGTATATGTATATATGTGTGTATGTATATATATATTACGCTATAGATGTAGTGTTCATCAGTAAAGTAAAGTATTAAAATAACGTTAAGACTTTACATTGATCCCCCTTAACACATTTTTAAGCAGGTAGTCTATGCAGATCCTATAACATAACCAGTATCATCGGTAGCCAGTGAGTTCCTTATAGGTACCATACTAAAACAAAATCATAGTGGAATCGTATAAGGATAATGGTACGATAAGGCACGTGAGGCAATGCCCAAGGTAGGATACTACCATTTCGAGTCGCTTGACTAGTGGTAACCCCTAACGGCCCACCACGAACATCCATCCCATAATCAAATCAAGGTGCACCAATCGAGTCCAAAATCAAGATAGAAATACGAAGAACAGATGTCGCTAGAGGTAGCTAGCCTCATTGGTCAGGACAAGTCGTCCTGTTTTAGTCATTTTGAATTGACACAAGTGTCGTGGTCTATCCATCATCGTTTTCTTTCTTTAAATCCAGCAAACGTATGCCAATCCAACTACTTCATTTGGAACATCCTCCGCGTACATAATTATTAAAGTGGTTCCGATATTGACAGAGAGTATGCCAATATTCGGCCCCCATCTTTTTAACAACCAAACGTCATTTTACACACCGGTTGGTTCTTTTATTTCAAGAACGAATCATACTTCATATCAAAATATCATATTCACTTAAAAAATCATTTTGAACTCAAAAATAGGTTATACTTTCATATCAAAACATTCGTATCTAAATTAATGATTTAAATCTATATAGTTCCTAATTTTATAGCAGTTTGAATATTGAAAATAGTTTTGAATAATTAAAATAGTTTTAATATTGAAAATAGTTTGAATAATTAGAATAGTTTTGAAGATTGAAAATAGTTTGGAATATAAAAATAGTTTGAATTTAATTAGTTTGAATTTTAAAATAGTTTGAATATAATTAGTTTGAATATTAAATAGTTTGAATATTTAAGAATAGTCTTGAATATTTAAAATAGTTTTGATAATAAAAATAGTCTTGAGTATTTAAAACAGTTTATATACTAAAATAATTTGAATATTAAAATAGTTTATATATTAAAATAGTTTGAATATCAAATATAATTTATATTTAAATGGTTTTGAATTAAAACCGTTTCTTCCTTTCCTCAAGCAATTTGAACCCAGGTCCAAATTTCAAATCAAAGAAAATTCAGTTTTCACCTTTCAATTCAATCGACTTCAAATCCCAAAATTCGAAATACCAATTTAAACCACTTTAATTAAAAATAAATTCAAAGTTAAAATTTCAATATTTAAACCCTTAAAATAATTCATTTCGGATAAATTTACATTATGTTTCAAATTTGACTTTAAGATTTAAAGTTAATAACTTCACATAAAATTCTTTAACGCAATTCCATTTTAATTAGTTTCCATTCCAAAATTTCAAAGTTCAAAATTTGAAAATAGTTCAATTAATATAAATCCAATTTTAAAATAATATCGTTTAAACTAATTCAATTTCAAGATTTTAAAACTATTTAATTTAAACAAATCCGGTGTCCATATATAATTTTCCACCCTATGCCCAAGTGATCGGTTATTTCAATTTTAATGACATGGATGGATATATATCATTACAACCCATATTTAAATGACATAGGTATATATCATTTCAACCTATTTCTTAGTTCATTTCAAATAATCCAAATGACAATTTATATGATGTCAATCATATATAGGGTGATAACCTGGGATATGTCAAAATAAATAAGTAACCATACATCCAACATATCAATCAATAGGCATCCAATTGCAATCAACATCCAAATCAACCAATATATCACTACAGTTACTAGTTATCAATTGTTGGGTGTTTAACTAGCAATTTAATTTCAATATCAGTTTAAAGGTCAATTTAATTTGTTATCAATTTCATATTAAAAATCAATTCAATTTTGGTGTCAATTCAAATACAATATCAATTCAAATGTTAAATTAAATTTCCAAACTGTAATCAATATAATAATAATCACTTCATGATTTTGATTCAACTAACATCATAAAATTTAGAATTGCGTGAATGGATTTAATCACTTATCTTTGATTTTTAGCTCATTAAAAATCCAAACAAAAGCCCAAAATCTCAATAGTCTCCAAACTCAACCAAACCAGTTTCATATTGTTCAGAATTTCAATACGAGTCCAGTGGAAGAAACCGCAAGTGATTGGAGTTCGTATGCAAAAGTTATTCGAGTTAGAAGATTTAAATTTTAAAATTAAATCAAAATAAATAAAATGACAAAAAAAGTAAATAACGTCACCTTCACCAACCCTATTACGATCAAACCCCTACCTTAACTTCCCAAACGCTACCTCCACGACTGCCTATACCCAGATCGGACCACACCACGTGCTCCACCGCACGAGCCTCCACCCCTCGCCAACCGCGCCATCGTCACCAATGCGTCGCTTCATGTCAGACCTGAAGCCTTAACCGCGGTGAAGATTGCCAAATTATGGAAAATCTATGCGCATATATCATGATCGGACACCATGGATTGAAGCTGCTCCTCCTCCTCTACATGCCAATGCCTTCCGATCATCATATAATTGTTGTTTCGCCGCTTATTGTGTGACCCTGGTTTCGACGATCGAGAATTGTTCGTCAATTTTTGGATAAACGGTGCCTTGAATGCAAAAATGAATTATAGATGCTGATTCCATTCGTCAAGAGCTTCGCAACGATATATAATTTGATATATTTTGAAGAGTTCGAATTTTAATCACCTAATTTGATTTTCTAATTGCCATCACACAATAATTAGGGTTGAATTCGGGATTAAGAAGGAGAAAATGAGATGAAGGCTTCTATTAGGGTTTACAACTGTTATTTATACCAACAAGTGGGTTCAGTTGTCTATACCCGTTTGGCCCAAAAATAGCTGCGTACTCAATTTTACACTGTAACACCGCTATTTTACACACCATAACTCCGAATTCAATTTGGAATGAAATAAATTTCCTATGTAAACATACTAACTATTCCAACATAACGGAAATTAATTTTTCCGAGCTAAACAATCAAATTTTCAAATTAATTAATTAACTAATTATTTCAAATCAATTTTTTCCAAGAAAATCTTTCAAGTTGTTTTCTTAACAACTTATTTTATTATAAATCAAATTTGAATCAAGTTCGAATATATAAATAAATGAAATATTCTAACTCAAAACGTACAACAAAATTCAGTTTCTTTATTTTAATAAAATTAAACTTATATTCACAAATTGAAACATTTATTTTATTTGATAAAAATATTCTTTTTATTAAATCAAACTTTTCCTTTTATTTTTACTAAACTTATTTCACTCATTAATTTACAATTAAAACGTCTTCTCACTTTTTAATTGGAATACTTCAATTTCATTAATTTCAAATGATTTCAAAGTTAAATTTTAAAATGGATTAAATAAATGGAATGAGAAATCAAACAATTGCTACACTTTATAGTAATTCAAATATCTATAAATTTGTTGCTTATTTGTTGCTTACAAACAAGGGTTAATAAATTTATTTACTGAATAATTAATTTCTTATTGTATGCTAAAACATATTTCGAATATTGTTTATTCCATTCTTTATCAACATTTATTATTACAATCAATGGAACTTATGTTCAAACAGTTATTAATTATTCAAATCAACATCATTAAATTATATTCTAATATGCATTACCATTTTTACCTTATTGAAATTTGTTGTTTTAGAATTTATTTAAGATCAAGTTTTATATTCTAACAATTTTTACATTAATAAATCATAAATTTTAATTTTTGACAATATTAAATTCAAAAGTCTTATTTACTTTAATATTTTTAAATGATTAAAAATACGGGTCGTTACACATTAAATTTAAAAGTTAGTTATTTGTGATCAACCATGGTCAAACGACACATTATTCTAGCCTTCGAATTGGAGGTGAACATGGCAATTTTTTCTTGCCCTTGAATTCTACCATTAATTAGCACAGTTAGGGTTTATTCAGAAATTTGAAGGTAAAGCAATGACAGTAATTAGTAAAATTAGAGTAGAAATGAAATGGAGAAGTAAGAGGTAATCCATTGATTAGTAGAATGAGAGATGATTAGAATTGAGAAGGTGAAACAATAGGCGGTAGTTATTAGGGTTTAGTACCGAGAATTGAAAAGGGGAAGCTACGATACAACATAAATGAAATTTGTGAAATTAAATTTATATGTATGGTGAAGTGAAAAAAATTTATTAGAAGGATACGAGAATTAATAATGGCAAATTCTAATCATACACCACTAATTGTTTTATCTACACAATAAATTTTTTAATAAAATATCAAACAAAGACACCTTTATGTAATAAAAAATAAAATCAATATTAATGAATAACAAATTCATAGTATAATCAATATAGTTTCTTTCCTCAAGCAACTAAAATTTCTATACATCATAAGTTGAATTAAATTTAAATTCCTTTTAGGTATCAAATTTTATTTATACAATTTCAAGTGTATTCATGCGTAGTCAATTTTAACATTTTTCACTTAAAATTAAATATAAGAAACTAAGTTTTAAAATTCACTACTAAAATTAATATGATTTATGGAGTACTAAATTCTTTTCTATCTTTTATTTAAATTAACCAAATTTAAATTAACATCAAAATTTATATAGTTTTGACATTTTAATGTTCAAAAATTTAAATTAATTTACAACATATAAATAATTGAATAAATTTGAATTCCATTTAAGGTATTTGAATATGAAAATTAAACTTTATAAAGTTGAATTTATGCAATTTTGGAACCTTTGTTTGATTAATGCATAAGAGAGAAAGTTAGTGAAACGAGGTAAGTAATTTGTTTTATTCCAAATTATGGATAATTTTGTAATATGTATGGTCTATATTAAGTAGAAAATGGTGAATTCGATTTTTAACAAACTTTTCATTATATGTATAGTAATTTATAGTCCGCGGGTGCGGTGCAGTGGAAAGGAGGGTTGGGTTCTGGTAAAAAGACCCAGGTTCGATTCCTACCATGTGCTTCCCTATCCTATATAAATTTACCCGGGGGTATAGGGGCTTGGATCAGCGGATGGCTTTACAATATCCTCCTCAGGAGTTTACCGGCCCGTCGGGTTCTCTTGGGTTTTCAAAAAAAATGTATAGTAATCTATAGTGTATGAATAGAGTTTTCCATTGATAATTTCAAGCGACACTTAATAAGTAAAAAGAGAAATAAGGATCCCTTATTGTCGCTTTTACATTTGATAATGATAACACCGCCAATAACAACAACAACAACAACAACAAGAATCCTTACTCTCTTTTATAGATAATAATAATAGAATAGATAGGAAGGTGTAAATAGGAATTAGAGGAAATACAAATTAATTATATATGCATAGTGAATCGAAAGAGATGGAAGAAATTAACGTGAAGAATTAATTGTAAAATGACTAAAAGACTACTGGGGCCCAAAGCTTACATCTTAGGCTGGAAATAAGGAGAAGATTATATAATATTTTCAAAATATTTTAATGGATGATGAAATATTTTACCTTAAATCAATGAGAGGGTAGGATTTCTAGTGAGAATGAATAAGAGAAGAGAATACAAATAGTACATTATTCAATTTTATAGGTAGATAGATAGATAGGCAGGAGGGAATAAATAGGAATTAGAGGAAATACAAATTAAATTATATTTGTATAGTGAACGAAAAGAGAGATAAGAAATTAATGTAAAGAATTAACTATGAAAATGAATATGTGACTATTGGGATTCAAAGCATTTGCATTTTAGGCTAGAACAAGGGAGGTCAGATAATATTTTCAAAAGATTTTAGGGGATGAGTGAAATATTTTTCCTTAGATCAATGAGAGAGTGGGATTTCGAATGAGAATGAATAATAAGAGAATACAAATAGTCCACTATTCGATTTATATATAATAGAACAAGATTTTTTTTGGCATGTGCAACGAAAGTTCGTATAAAAGCCTCTTATAATATTATTATCAAATTTAAAATTGCCATGTAGTTTGATAAAAATAGAAATTAAAATTAAAAATTAAAAAATATAATTTTTTTTGTTGGAATAGGGTTTGAACTTGTAACTTTATTTATGTTTCAAAATTTTCATTTGAAAATAGATGTTAATTTTTGCTCATAGTGGGATTCGAACTCTGAACCTCTTGTCTTCACAGGTGATATGTAAGTATTTGTAAAATGCAGCTAAAATTTTTAAACTCTACTTTATTGAATTTGATATGTGAGGCAGTCTTCGTAAGTACTATATAAGTATGTATAAAATGTGGCCAAATGTTTTAAACTACCTACAAGTAAGGAAACTAACTGAACTAAATGGTTAATGAAACATTGCTGTAAATGCTGAAGTTAACTTCACTTTGGAGCTTTATTTATCATTATTATTACAAGTACTATGGTTTAGGTTTATCCTTGTATAATGGATGAGTTCTTAAAATTGCTTTATGGGTTGATACAACAATTTATTTATTCCTAAACCATGTTAGCAAGCAAGTTCTATATTTTGTGCCCTTTTTACTCTTTATTGTTCTATACTGGGTTTTATCATCAGGGAGTTGTTTTCATACTTATTATTTTTGATCATGTTCCTAGTATAAATTTCGAAGTAGAACGGTTTTAGGTAGCAAAAAATCGACATAAACATGTTGTTGTTAGTATTATATCTAATTTGGAAATGACTATGTTTTTACTACATTAGCAATTTTTCAAAAAAAAATTTCTTCAAGATATTTGTTTGCATACATATCGTCTTCTTTTTGTTGGAACACAATTTGAATTCTTGATATATTATGGATAATGTATTTTGTACAAGGGGGGAGAGAAAAATAAAACATTTTGGATATTGCTTTTATATATTGGGAAGCATGCAAGATATTTTGTGTTTTGATGCTTGCAATTATTATTAACTATTGAAAATAGTTTAGAGAACTATAATATTTTTTCTCCTTTTGTTTTATATATTTATATTATATTTGAATTTTATCATAGAATATTGTTTTTATATTGGGTTGTCAATTCATCATCTCACATATTTTTTGACTAAAATATCTTTGTTTATTTCCTAAACTGCTCTAAACTTTACGCAAGTTGTAATGTAATGCCAACTATAATGTTCTTCTATAGCTTACAAAAGCTATGTTATATTCGGAATACACTTCCTATATCAATTTATTTGTATCTTTATCATGTTTTTATATGGAGTCTTAAACATTTTTAGCTAGCACAGTTATAGGATTATAAAAAATAAAATGTTTTGACGATTACATAATTTTTCAATATTTCTTTAATTTTAATTTTTAAAGTTTTCATCTTTTAATTTTATAACTATTTTATTGAAGATTTTGTTAAAAATCATATTATTTATGCCAATGTTTATAAATATCTACTTATAAAGGTAGAATTTGACGCTTAAGAGTGAGAGTAACAAAAACTATGTGCATTATATACTATCTTGGAAAGAATTATTTTATTTTATGTCCTAATATACTATATTGCAATTGGTTTACGTTTAACAAACACATTCATGAAATTTGTTTCACATGAATTATTGTCCAGATAGCACAAGAATATATTTCATTTTCCAGGTTTATAAATTATAGTATCTTTTGTATCATAATTTCACATGAATTATTTTTCGTAATGTTTTTGCATGTCATCATATTGAAAGAATTTTCCATCTTTCAATGGAATAAATTTAATTTAGTCATCTAATTTCTAAAAATTCTGCAACTTTACTGGTGAATTTTTGAAAATAATATTTTTAAAGTCGATATATTGAGTTATTTTTCAATAGAAATTACTTAGAATATAAAATATATTGTTCACATCATACTCGCATATTTTCTGCAAATGATAGGTAAGCAAATTCATTCAAAATTATGCAATCTATACATTCACTATAAAAACCCAAGCCTTTATTCAATATAATACTTCTATTGAAAAAAGAAATTGGAACTTAAAGTAAATCTTTATAAACAAATTTGATAGGCATTTAGGGATAGATCAAGAGTGAAACACCCCACACCCCTTAGAATACCCAAAAGGACACACTAAAAGATGTGGTGCGTTGTAGGTATAACTAAAACTAGCAGAGACTAAGATTCACAAGACAAAATAGATAAAAATAGCGGAAACAATTAAAATAATAATTTACTAAAAGTCAAACTTCATAATATAGAATTATAAAACTAAATACATCATATGTCTCAAAATACCAATATATGTCTCATGAAATCAAAACCTCGGTCTCATAAATATCAGAGTACAAACTATCCCTCAAGTGGTACCAATACAACCTAAGAACTAAAAGCTGAAAATAAAGAAGACAAAATACATAGGAAGAATCTCAGCTGCTGCAACCTTCCTGAATCCACAAATCTACCTCGCTTGCCCTTGATGGCCTATAGGGGAAAAAGGGAAAATAGAGGAGTGGGTCAGAATAAAAGTCTGGTGAATGATAGTAATTACTAGAGTCTTTAAGCAAAGTAAAAGTAATAGACTTTACAACAGTTCTAGTATATAAAAGGAAACAAAGGAAATGGAAAGAAAGATAAAGCTAGAAACAAATATGGTTTAACTATTAGATTAATTAAATTGGATAACTTTGATTAGATATGTTTGCACTTCTCCTTCATAGCTACTTTGATTAGGATGAATTCCTAATCCTATAATTAGGCTGAAATCCTAATTCTACCCTTTGATCGGCCTGCTACTCTATAGACCTTACTGCGGACTAGACACTATATAACTCCCTACACATAAGGTAATGGCATCTACGAAAGGCGCACAAAGTACAATGGTGTCTATGAAAGACGCACAAAGTAGTTATTATGGACTAGACGTTATATAGCTCCCTACATAGAAGGCAATGGTGTGTACGAAAGACACACATACTAAGCGCTTGGAACTCATAGCGATTACTGAGCACCGAAATGGAAGTCGCACATGTAACTACCGCCATGCTCATGCTACCTGTTGCTCCACCTATTGGGTCTTCTTATTACCTATGCTCCAGCATAAGCGTGCCCCTCGTCTCACTTCAGGATTATGTGAAACACCATGTCCATAGAAAAATAGGGGAAATGCTGTTGGTACTGGCCCGTCATCCAAACAATATCTAGTTGCGGCCCTTGTCCAAATCCTCGTGATTTGGACTTCTATTTGACCAATTACTACCAGTATTAGCATAAGCGTGCCCTCATCTCACTTCAGGCTAATGTGAGACCACCATTTTTCTAATAGAGAATGCTTTTTGGTACAGGTCCTACTTTCATCTTTGCTTATTAACTTAGATAAATTATTTAAATAAGCCTTTATTATTATCTTCACTATCTTTGCTTATTAATTTATCCTAAGTCTTAAAATAAGCCTCATTTCGTTCTTTTTCTTATTATAACCTACGTTATAATCATGCTTATTACTTAACCCAAGGTCTAAGTGTGAAAATAAGCCTCTTATATCTTATACTCTTTTTAGTTATAATTCCAAGTTATAACTAGGCCAATTATCTTTAATTAGTCCAATTCTAACATGAATATCATAATTAGGCTCAATTTCAGTCTTAATTCCATTTTTATTACAGTCTTTACAGTTTACATCTTATCTTCTGTTATTTTAGTATTCTTAATGCAACGACCCGCAATTACGAACCATTCAAATCGACAATCATCCACTCATGTCCGACTTGAATTGCTCAAAACAACAGATTGTTGATTATATTTGACAAAACTCAGCATATACAGTAAATAAATAAATCACAGAATCACAGACATATAGTAATACAACAATAAGCAGCGGAATAGATAAATAGTAGTCTGAAACAAATACAACAGAAACTCAAATACAGAGTAGTCTCAAATACAAAGCAGATGACAAGTCTAAACATAAACAACTGGAATAAACTGAAATAATTGGAAAGCTGAATAGATAAAGACGGATCTTCAAGCAAATCCCCAAGCTCCAAAGGTGAGAATGCTGTGACACTCAGTCTGACCCGAGCATAAAGCAAAACACAAAACACTCGAGTCAGGATTAACATTCTTATATCAGTAAATTCAACTCAAGTGAAATGTCAAGTGAAATACAAATAACTTAAAGGATGTTTGGGATTCCCATCCTTTAAGGATCCGTTAAACTATCTGCATACATAGTAAAATACGCTACATAGATAATGTCTATAGTGAAGTAAACTATTAAAATAGCGTTAAGGCATTACCCATATCCCCCTTAACACATTTTTATACAAATGCCATAGTCTATACAGTACTGTAAACTCCACCAAACCGGTGGGCTATCAGGGAGCACTCCATAGGTATGACACAAACCAAACTCGAAGAAGGCACGATAAGGCATGTGACAAGGCACGCGAGGTAATGTCAGGGTAGGATTCTACCGTTTGCACTCTCGGATTAGTGGTAACACATAACAGCTACTACCGCCCACCTCGAGACACACTCCTAAATAAAAGTGCACCCAATCAAATCACAAAGTAATAGAATCGTATCGAAGAAATGTGCCTGATCGGAGATGCGACCTTACTTGGCCCAGTATAGCTCCAGTTTTAGCCACATCAAGCTGATTCATGGGAGTCAGGGCTGCGTTAATACCTTATATAGAATCGTCGCCAAACCATCCAACTTCTTTCTAGAATCTCCATCATGTACACAGTTGTTAAAGTGGTTTTTAGTATTGGCAGAGAGTATGACAATATCCGATCCCGGTCTCTTTAACAACCAAATACTTATTTCACACCGTGGTCATTTCATAAAATCACTTTTATAATCATTTCAAAAGTTCATACTTCATACCAAAATATTATATTTATTTCAAGATCATATCACTTTCGAAATCATATCCACTTTCGAAATCATATCACTTCCAAAATCATAACTAGAAATAGTTTAAACCTTCATATCAAAGTATTCGAATTTAAATCCATCAAATCTAAATTATAACAGTTCCAACTTAATCAGTTTAAATATTGAAAATAATTTATATATTAAAATAGTTATAAATTAAAAATAGTTTATATTTAAAAGAGTTTATATACTAAAATAGTTTATATATTAAAATATATATATTGAAAATAGTTTCAAGTTAGAATTTTATCTTCCAATTTCACAAATCAATTCAAATCAATTTAAGTTCCTAAAATTCAATTTAAATCAATTTCAATTCAATTCTCATTAAAACCATTTTTAATCGATTTCAAATCCAGGTTTGAACTACAAATTTAACCCACTTCAAATTCAATAGGTTTCAAAGTTTAATTATTCAACATTTACAATAACTAAATTTAATAAATTTCATTTATATTTCAAAATTCAACTTTAGTCTTATCTTTCAAAATATTCACTTAGTCATTTTTAATAATACATAATAAAATCTCAAATTACAAATTTAAGTTAATTTTAAATATTCAATCTCAATTTTATTTAAAGTTGAGAATATTCATTTAATCACTTTTTATCAAATCAAGTTATAAAATCATACCTTTCAAAGTCTCAAAATCAATAAGTTCAAATCAATCCTTATTTAAGTTCAATTCTAAATTTTTTTAATTATGACCAGTTCTTATATAAATTCAAGTATTAACTCGCTTAAATTACAAATCAATTCTTATTTAATTTATCTTCCCAACCTCTATTTATTTTAAATTATTACAAAATCAATTTAAATATTAATATTTTAAATATATATTTAAAACATATCACATATATACTAATTAAATTAAATTTTATTAAAATAAATCTTATTATTAAATTTAAATCTATATTAAATCCTTTTTTTGTTTAAAAATAATAAAGTTATAAGTAAAATCTTAAAATTCATATTTTCAAAACTAACTTATAAATTTAAAATTTCAATATATATAATTTTAAAAATCTAAATTTTACACATATATAAATAAATTTATATGCTATATTTTAAAAAATAAATATTTATTTAAAGCCCATATATTTCCTTTCAAAACCTTGGAAATCATTTTTCAAAAATAGACCAACGGTGTCCGTATATAATTTTCTAACCTTTGGTCAAGTGATACAGATATTTATCATTTCAATTCGTAATTAATTTAAATTTATGGGTTTATATCATTTCAACCCGCAATCCCAAAATTTCAAAATCAATGAAAATCGCTTGGGTTTATCATTTCAACCCATAACGATTTTCCCCTAATCTATAAGATCGTTTGGGTATGTATCATTTCAACCCATAGGGAATTTCTAACCTAATAGGGAACTTGTGGAGTGAGAACAAATATGATAATAATATAACATATCAACAACAAGCATATATCATCAGTAACAAATTAAATTTCATATACACAACAGGTAATAGTGTCATATGTCATAGGTAAACAGTTACAGAAAATGGCATATCATATTTAACAATTAAATAATTAATAATTCAAATTTAACAACGTATTTAAATTGTCATTTCATGTGAAATCAAATTTACTAAATACAAGAATGTTAATAGCGAGTGATTAGCCACCTTTCGAGGGTAGAGAAACAAGAAGATGGCACGGACATGCACACGGATACAGACACGAACTAGCGGGACAACGAAAAGCTAGGAATTGCTGCGACAAATTTAATATTTTAGAAAGTAAGTCAAGATGGACTAGAGATCGATGAAACAAAATATATGTTATATATATACTTTTGTTTCTAAAATCAATGTAAAACATATATTTTCAAATCAATATTTAATTCAAACACATTAAAAAAAATCTCCATATATATATATATATATATGAAAACCAAACTCATATATACTTATATATATAAACTAATATATAAACACACATATAAACTTACATACATATTATATTTTAAAATCAATATTTATTATAAAATCAATATAAACTTACTTTATGATAATACATATATAACTCAACAGATCATACATAAACTTATGTAACTTATATACACGAACAAACAGCTTATATATAACTTATATAAATTTATATATATAAAAAAACAGATTGTATTTCTTATATAAACACACACACACACAGATCAGATATATAACTAACATAACATATACCTTGTAAACAGCTATATATATTTATATATACACACGTTTCAAAATACTAGCATGAACATATTACATATATATTTATATTTTCAGATATCAATATAAGCATAAAATACTAACACGTGATATTATATATATGCAAACAATAGGAGCTGCTCACCCACGGCTGGACTGAAATGGAGGTGGCGAGCTTAGGCTTGCGGAGGGTTAATGGGTGGTTGCTTCGGCTGCCAGTTCGGAGGTGGATCCGAGCCAAGTGGGCTGTCGATGGCCAGTAGGGAGGACATGGCGCATGGTGTTTGTGTCACAGCAGGTGATGGGAACGAAGGGAGGGATTGCTGATATTGGTGGAAGGTAGAGGCTTGGTTGGAGGAGAGATAAGGTGATGGATTTTTTTTTGATGGAGCGGTTGCAAAGGCATGACATAGGGAGAAGGATGGGTGACGTGCGGCCAATGTTTGATGGTAGTGTGGTTCATGTGCAGGCGGGGATGGTATGAAGGCGTGCAAATATATATATATATATATATATATATATATATATATATATATCACTTCTTTTTTTCTTCACTTTTTTATATTGAAGTGTGCAAGGTATTGGGCTTCGGCCATAGGACAAGGCGGAGGTGGAGAGGAGGAGTAGTCGGTCAGGGAAGATGTGGTGGTGGCACTGGGGTTTGGCGATGGATCTGTGGTTAGGGAGGAGAGGTAGGCTCGGAAAAAATGAGGAAGAAAATGGGTTTCACGGCACAAATATAAGCAGGAAGAAGGTTGCAAGTTTGTAGGCAAAAGGGGTGAACCATATTATATATTATTATTACTATTTTATTTCGAAAGCAAAGAAGAATACAGAAGAGAACGAAGAGAAAGAATGGACAAGGAGATGAACCAACAATCAATAAATTTAACCAGTGGAATAACAAAAGTCAAAATTGAAAATATCAATTTTTGATGTCTATTGATTTCCACGGTGAGTAACGAATGGACACAAGGAAAACAAAAAACTCAAAACGGGTACCGATAATGCTAACCATTTTGTCGATTTCGTCGCATACCGAACTCCGAAACACACAAATGAATATACTGTGGAGATCAGTACGACAAGACGAACAGAATGGTACACAAATATGAGCGATACGACCATCCTATCAAAACTCGAATTTCGGTGCCAAAACCGCTGCTAATTCGCCGAAAATCAGATAAACGGGCTAGAGCAGTCCAAATTTGACGAAACGAAATACGACGTCTCACTCGGAAAATAGTCTACATTTTTATTATACAAAAATATTCAGATTTCGAAAACATTTTATTTTCATCAATTTCAACTGGTTTAAATTGAAATTGAAAATTATACAACAGAACTAACTTTCATATTTTCCGATGAAAATCTGACATTTGCTACGTTTAAATAAACGCATTCCAAATATCAAATTTTCATACTTAATTCAATTGTTTTTATTTTCATGAAAAATTCAGTTAATTACGTTATTTAAGCTGTTAAAATTTATGGGTCGTTACACTCTCCCCCACTCAAAAAATTTCGTCCCCGAAAAGGAACGAGATAGGGGAATAGAAGCAACAGAGAGGAAAGATAGATTCGAAATATAAAATACAAGATAAAACAATAAATTCAAAACTATAAATTTCATCCATTTATTATCATCATTCTAATTAACTCATTTTTAATTAAATTATATTAAATTTAGTTGCATTCACTCTTCCTTTATAGCTTAAGTTCATCTTTCAAACAAATTTTATTTTATTTAACTCATCTATTAAATCCATATGACTTCACTTAAATCAATTTCATTTTACAATTCAATTCCAACTATTCTTTGTAGTTTTGTTATATCATAAATAGTTTACCCAATATGATTTATAAACAGTTTACAAAATGAGATTTATTTATTACCTGTTTAGTTTCTTAAGTTCATATTTATCTACTTAGATAGCATTTTCTTTTATTATTCAATTTATTCCACTTAGCATATCATACAACATAAATTAAGTATATAGATATTTATTATAACTACCAAAAATTTTATTTATAAATTCCCTTATCAAAATTCATTTTTGGACATCTTATTATTTACATTCTATATTGTATATTATTCAATTACATGTTCTAATTGCATTCAAACTTTTTTTCAGGTAAGTTTTATATTATTTTTTTTGAAATTGAATATTATAAAAGTTAATTTTATTCCAGTTCAACTATCTCAAGTTATTTAAATTCCAATTATTATATTAAACACTCCAATTATTCAATTTTTTCTCTTTCATTTCAATAATTGAAACCATTACTTAACATAAAACTTGAGAGCTAAATTTCCGGTTTCACTTCAAACCAATTTGAAATACACACACACACACATCAAATTATACTCAAGAAATTCAAATCAAATCCATTTCCCAAACAAAAGTGTAGCAAGGCTACTAACTGGTCTCTCCACCGTGAGACTCGAAAATAAATGTCGATGATACTGTAGTCATCACCGAAAATATTTTCCAGCGACAAAAGAGGAGAGTACTGACATACTTCTTTTAAAATTCTTTGGAAATAATTTCCATTCGAAAATATTTTCAAATAATAATGTTTTTTTTCAAAACTTTGAAAACCCAATTTTGATAAACCCCGGAAATTAAATTCTCAAATTTTAAATTTTAAATTCATTTTATTTGTAAATCAAATTTATAAACCAATTTATAAAATTATCCAACAATAGTTAATGGCTTAGAAATGTTGACAAACAATAAATGATAATTTATTATCATTTCAAACAACCAATTCATTTAACTATCTTATTTTCAGAAAATTATACTTTTATATATAAAATATAACCATACATAGAAATTATTTCATTTACCAATTTCGAAAACAATATTGTGTCAGTTTGCTCTGTTCAAGTGTTTTGGAATTTCCATCGATAGCGTTGGCCAGACGAATCGATCGAAACCCCAAATCAAACTTAACAATTCAAACAACACAATATAAACCATTCTATGTTAATTACAAATACACTCTCCCACAGGATGATTCAATAATGGATTTTAGATCAAGGATAGAGATGCAAATTTAGAGGCCAAAAGAATTCTAACTAAGAAGATAGGCTCGAAAGGAAGATAAGATAATTAAGCTACAGAAGAGAAAAGATCGATAGGCTTATATTAATCGCGGGCGACCTTAACCGGGTCAACCGAGACTTAGAAAAGACGAGAATATCATTGACGAAAGTGGAGACAAACTTGTTGAGAACATCGTGGGAAAACGCGATTCATAATGTCAACAAAGACGACAAGAGCATTGGTTAATCCATAGGGAATGACTAACCGTTCATAGAAACCATTCGTCCGGAAGGAAGGACAACAGGTCGAGCTCCAGGAATAAGATCGATGTGGAATTCAATTTCCCGCTTAAGAGGGAGAGAAATGAATTCTCCTAAAACATCAGAATAATTTCTGATTATCTGGATAGAGTCATGATCACTAAGCTGAGTATCAAACAAAAGATAGAACTGCTTGCATAACCTGAGGCATTCGACATTCGATCATAAGAGAATTACCTGGTGGTTTACTAGAAAACGGTTCGGGCCTGCAAGAAAATAACAACATCAAACCATAGGTACGACACAAACCAAACTCGTAGAAGGCGCGATAAGGCATGTGACAAGGCACGCGAGACAATGCTAGGGTAGGATTCTACCGTTTGCACTCCCGGACTGGTGGTAACGCATAGCAGCTACTACCACCCACCTTGAGACACACTCCCAAATCAAAGGTGCACCCAATCAAATCACAAAGTAATATAATGGTATCGAAGAAATGTGCCCGATCGGAGGTGCGACCTCACTTGGCCCGGTATAGCTCCTGTTTTAGCCACATCAAGCTGACTCAAGGGAGTCAGGGCTGTGTTAATACATCATACAGAATCGTCGCCAAACCATCCTACTTCGTTCTGGAATCTCTACCACGTACACGGTTATTAAAGTGGTTTCCGGTATTGGCAGAGAGTATGACGATATCTGATCTCGGTCTCTTTAACAACCAAACGTTTATTTCACACCGTGGTCATTTCATAAAATCACTTTTATAATCATTTCAAAAAGTACATACTTTATATCAAAATATTATATTCATTTCAATATCATATCACTTTTGAAATCATATTCACTTTCGAAATCATATCCACTTTCGAAATCATATCACTTCCAAAATCATAACAAGAAATAGTTTAAACCATCATATCAAAGTATTCGAATTTAAATCCATCAAATCTAAATTATAACAGTTCCAACTTAATCAGTTTAAATATTGAAAATAGTTTATATATTAAAATAGTTATAAATTAAAAATAGTTTATATTTAAAAGAGTTTATATACTAAAATAGTTTATATATTAAGATATATATATATATCGAAAATAGTTTCAAGTTAGAATTGTATCTTCTAATTTCACAAATCAATTAAAATCAATTTAAGTTCCTAAAATTCAATTTAAATCAATCTCAATTCAAATTCTCATTAAAACCATTTTTAATCGATTTCAAATCCAGGTTCGAACTACAAATTTAACCCACTTCAAATTCAATAGGTTTCAAAGTTTAATTATTCAACATTTACAATAAATAAATTTAATAAATTTCATTTATATTTCAAAATTCAACTTTAGTCTTATTTTTCAAAATATTCACTTAATCATTTTAAATAACACATAATAAAATCTCAAATTACAAATTTAAGTTAATATTAAATATTCAATCTCAATTTTATTTAAAGTTGAGAATATTCATTTAATCACTTTTTAACAAATCAAGTTATAAAATCATACCTTTCAAAGTCTCAAAATCAATAAGTTCAATCAATCCTTATTTAAGTTCAATTCTAAACAAATTTAATTATGATCAATTCTTATATAAATTCAAGTATTAACTCGCTTAAATTACAAATCAATTCTTATTTAATTTATCTTCCCAACCTCTATTTATTTAAAGTTATTACGAAATCTATTTAAATATTAATATTTTAAATATATATTTTGAACATATTACATATAAACTAATTAAATTAAATTTTATTAAAATAAATCTTATTATTAAATTTAAATTTATATTAAATATTATTTTCTTTATATTTAAAATAATAAAATTATAAGTAAAATCTTAAAATTCATATTTTCAAAACTAACTTATAAATTTAAAATTACCAAATATATAATTTTAAAAATCTAAATTTTACAAATATAAATAAATTTATATATTATATTTTAAAAATCAATATTTATTTAAAGCCCATATATTTCCATTCAAACTTGGAAATCATTTTTCAAAAATAGACCAACAGTGTCTGTATATAATTTTCTAACCTATGGTCAAGCGATACAGATATTTATCATTTCAATTCGTAATTAATTTAAATTTATGGGTTTATATCATTTCAACCTGCAATCCCAAAATTTCAAAATCAATGAAAATTGCTTGGGTTTATCATTTCAACCCATAACGATTTTCCCCTAATCTATAAGATCGTTTGGGTATGTATCATTTCAACCCATAGGGAATTTCTAAACTAACAGGGAACTTGCAGAGTGAGAACAAATATGATAATAATATAACATATCAACAACAGGCATATATCATTAGTAACAAATTAAATTTAATATACACAACAAGTTATAGTGTCATATGTCATAGGTAAACAGTTACAGAAAATGGCATATCATATTTAACAATTGAATAATTAACAATTCAAATTTAACAGCGTATTTCAATTATCATTTCATGTGAAATCAAATTTACTAAATACAAGAATGTTAATCGTGAGTGATTGGTCACCTTTCGAGGTTAGAGAAACAAGAAGATGGCACAGACACGCACACAGATACAGACACGAACTAGCGGGACAGCGACAAGCTGGGAATTGCTGCGACAAATTTGATATTTTAGAAAGTAGGTCAAGATGGATAAGAGATCGATGAAACAAAATATATGTTATATATATATATACTTTTGTTTCTAAAATCAATGTAAAACTTATATTTTCAAATCAATATTTAATTCAAACACATTAAAAAAAATCTCCATATATATATATATAAAAACCAAACTCATATATATATAAACTAATATATAAACACGTATATAAACTTACATACAGATTATATTTTAAAATCAATATTTATTATAAAATCAATATAAACTTACTTCATTATAATACATATATAACTCAACAGATCATATATAAACTTATGTAACTTATATACACGAACATACAGCTAAACAGACAGATTGTATTTCTTATATAAACATATATATATATATATATATATGAACATATATACAGATCAGATATATAACTAACATAACATATACCTTGTAAACAGCTAAATATATTTATATATACACACGTTTCAAAATACTAGCATGAACATATTACATATATATTTTTATTTTCAAATATCAATATAAGCATAAAATAGTAACACGTGATATTACATATATGCAAACAATAGGAGCTGCTCACCCACGGCTGGACTGAAATGGAGGTGGCGAGCTCAGGCTTGCGGAGGGTCCGCGGGTGGTTGCTTCAGCTGCCAGTTCGGAGGCGGATCCAAGGCAAGTGGGCTGTCGACGGCTAGTAGGGAGGACATGACACGTGGTGTTTGAGTCACGAAAGGTGATGGGAACGAATGGAGGGTATGCTAATATTGGTGGAAGGTAGAGGCCTGGTTGGAGGAGAGATAAGGTGATGGATTTTTTTTTGATGGAGCGGTTGCAAAGGCACGGCATAGAGAGAAGGATGGGTGACGTGCGACCAATGTTTGAGGGTAGTGCCACTACAACAAAACAGCCTTTTTACAACGGGCAATGCCAGTTGTAATATGGATTTCGCAACGGTCATGCGCCCGTTGTATTAGGCCTCATTGTAATAAATCGACCATATTTTACAACGGGCAATAAACGTTGTAAAAGGCCGTTGTAATACACTTTTTCACAACGATCATCGGCCGTTGCAATAGACTCTATGACAACAGTTAAAGCCCGTTGCAAGTTTCATAAAAAAATTACAGCAGCATCCATACTGTACATCCATACCAATAATGAATAATTTAACGAGTAATAAATATTATCATAAAACAACCAAAATCACATACGAAAAGACTAAAAGCTAGAGTCATAAAATTCCAACACATTTCAAAAAGTTAGATAAGTTTACATTGGCATAGTTTTAACATACACATGACAACTAGTTTCATAACAGCCAAATACATAACACATAAAGCAAAAAGCTTTTGTCAACGAACTCGTCTTTCTTTGGTTGTCGCTTTCTCTTTTCATGCGCTATTTCTCTTTTTCTTTTGTTTTTCTTCTTGCTTTTATCCATATAATCTTCCTCTCTTTCTTATTTCATCTATATGGACAGGTGAAAAACACCAGCTTATATGTGCAATAATTGAATGGTAACATGTCCTTATGAGTTATAGTCAACGAGCAAAGTATTGCTACTAAATATATAAACAAAATGTTCATGTCAGGTTTTAAACAAAAATATAAAAATTTAGCAATAATCTTAAAATATATGATGATCTGAATGATATAAACATCACGTCTGAATATTTAAAACCTGATATATGATTTGAAGTTAGCGAGAACCGGATTATGTCAATGATATAATATTTAAATAGATCATGCCAATGATTCTAGCCTAGCTATAAAATGCCGACCCATATTGCTATCACTACATACTAACATGTGTAAATAAAATAATTATGTGTTCTCCACAATGCTTATTATTTCTAATAGTTTTCATCCTATGATACTAAGCAATTGTAATGATTTTTTCTGTAAATATATATAGAGTATAATTAAAATAAATTTGCACTTTGAAATCTTGCCTAAATCTGCAATCATCATAATATGCTGTACGTAAAATCCAGCAAAGACAATAGCTTCCAAGAACTACTGATTTGTGTTTCAACATGTATGTAAGCTTAAATTTTCACATAAATGAAAATGGTGCATGAAACTTATAGAAACTTTGAAGGACGTTGATTTTCTAACAAATAAGAAAATGATGAGAGATTACCGGAACTGCCACTAAGCGGAGGAGAGAACTCGTAGAATACAGATGCATTATAGCCATCAAAAGGAGAAACTGTGTCAAATTCATCCTTGCAAAAGCAGTTATTTCCATAATTATCGAGAGCATCGCTGTTGATAGACAAAGGGGAATTCAAGCTCTTATCAGTAGAGGATTTCTTCCATCTGCCTTGCACACCACTTCATAGCTACAAACTTCATCACTACAACTCATCACCTATACCACTCATCACCTATATTCTACCTTCTCTGTCATCAACTAATACTCATCAAACTATGCACATATCACCATTCTCTGCCTTAGTATTCCTTACCACTTACATTCAACAACCTGACCACCTAACCAACCTTTGCCATATCCAACACCTCCAGACCACACACATCTTGCTTCATCACCCACCAGCAACACTACAACTATCAACTTTCCCCTGACCATACAAACAACGATCAAACTACAAGCCTACTTCCATCATTTATAACTTCCTCCATCATTTCTAACTTAATCCACCATCTACCATACATACCATGCCATACCAACTTGCACATCAGCCTCTACTGCATTTTCTGCCTTCATCTGCAATTCAAACACCATTCCTCAATTCGACCACCCCAATCATCTGCAAACCATCTTCCAAACTTCTATCGCCTCCTTCAAACATCCATTGCCCAGCTACCATCCACCAGAAATACCGCAGCCGAATCTCCTACCACCCCAGCACCCTCCTCGTTCACTCGCCTTAATCTTCAATCCCATTCAGGCAACTTTTTTGGGGTTAATCCTGTTAATTTATTGGAAATGGATGGTCGGTTAGCTATATTTGAGACCCTTGACTAAGTTTCGCGTTCAGGTTCCTATATCTTTTCGATGAGTCCGTAAGCAACTTGCAAGCTTATTAAAGCAGAAAAATAAAACAACAGTGGATTAAACCAAGGACTATGAATAAAAACAACTACAGATTAAATTAAACAAAATAGCAGCATATGTGCTTAGCTTATAGTGACAATGTTCTAAGATTGGTATCCACATTGAGTTTGCTTATAGTGTATTTTATTCAATTTAAGCATCATTATTTTCAGAATTAACTTTGTTTTGCACAGTGTCATTATTCCTAGATCTTTTTGGTGAGTTCGTAACCAACTTGCATGCTTATTCTTTTTCTGCAAATAAAAAAAATACAAACCAAAGTTTAAAAGTATTAAAACAACAGCAGACTAACGCTGAAAAATAAAACAACAGTGGATTAAACCAAGGAATATGAATAAAACAACAGATTAAATTAAACAAAATAGCAGCAGACGCTTAGCTTTGGATTCCACAAAAGATGCACTAAAATAAGGATAGTACAATAACTACAGACATTAAGACCCTACAAACAATAACAACATATCATTGTTACCAAGATAAATTGATCTGCAGAAAACATGATTCATTAGATCATCGGTAGAGTTTTTTACTAGGACAAAAATAAGTAGGAATAGGATACATAGAGCTGAATGTCATAGTGATAAGACATAACAATGAAAACCCAAACTAAAATACTTGTATTATCCTTATTGAAATGTCATATTAGGCATAGGCAATTTAATATATTCAAGCTCAATTAAACTTTATGGACGTCATGTATTTTACTTGTACTGCCACTATTATTACTATAATTTTGGTATTACTTTCTCACCCAAACTGCAGTTAGTGCAATAGCTTGAATAAAACTCCAGCATTCAATTTGTTACATAATTCAAACTGACTTGAATTTACAAAGGTGCTATTACAAGTATTAAAAATGAAATGGTGCAAAGAAGCAGGTTTATTAGTGAAAATAAAAATAATCTGAACATATTAAATAGAAAAATCCAAAGAGAAGTAGGAGGAAAAGAAGTATCAAATCAGCAAAAATGTTGGTGTACCAGCAGTATTTACACACAAATAGACAGATAGATGATAATAAATCTTGATAAACACATAAAAAAAAGATAGATACTGACTGCTAAATCTTACTAAATATGAAAAAGGCTCTCCCTGAAGATTGCATCGGAATGAAGAGTGTTGAACAAATGACCAAATTTAGAAGGAATCCCATTTATCGATATATCCATGAAAGTCTTATTTTTTCCAGTTATAAGAGTGATAAGAAAGGCTACAAATCTTAGCAGGTTCCCCAGCAAAACGTTGAGCTGATTTTATGATTATTTCATTTTTTGTTGCACTCAAAAGAAAAGTAAGCTGTTTATCTCCATCCCAAACAAAAGGCAGCTCAATAATAATTTCTCTCCAACTATCTTTGCTTCTGAAACCATCGTCGTCATAATATAACCATAGTTTAACTACATAACAGTTAATTCTACATGATATAGCTAACCGACCATCCATTTCCAATAAATCCACCAAAAATACCACGGCCAGCTGCTTGTCCATCACGATGTCCGACACGATCTGCTGCATCTGCAAGCACGAGACATCTCCTTCAGGCAACGTTTTTTGGGGTTTTTTAACGTGACCTTCCCATCGATAACAAGAATCATGACTTCCGAGGTGGCGCTGAAAAACAAGGGTAGTTGGAGAATTCCATTCGTTTGCGGTGGGATTGAAATCGCGATTTTGGGTATTGTGGTAAAGAAAGTGGAGAAAGGGGATTTAGCGGTAGGATTGAAACCACGATTTGGGTATTGTGGTAGAGGAAGTGGAGAGATGGAAATTGATTTTGATTTGGAATATAGCAGTGGAACTTAGTTAAGGAAAGAGGGTGAAGCGGGAAATGAAATTTTTCTAGAAAAGAGGGCGGGACGTTTGTTAACCATTAACCTTAGATTACAAATAAGGAAAGGGACAACAAACATTATTGTAAATTCTTAATTTACAATTTAAAATTTTATTTCTAGATTTCATGAAAATTTTAATTTCCTATATGAATTTTTTTATATATTTAAATTTTCTAAAATATTTAATATGATTATTAATTTGAAAACGACGTCGTTGTCCTGAATGCTCAAGTATAATTTGAAAACTATGTAATGTTGTTTGCTAAAATTATATACATGTGTGTGTGTCTATATATATATATTATGGAAAAGTAAAGGAAATATTTAATATTAATTATTTTACTAAGTACTAGTAATATTTATTAATTATAAGTCATAAATATTAGCTATAATATACTAATTATTAATAATTAACTATAATAAATTATTAATATAAAAAATAAATATTGATTATAAATAATGATTAGTAATTATAAATTATTTATTAGTAATCATTAATTGTAATATGGTATTTTTGTAATATAAAAAATAAATATTGATTATAGATAATAATTAGTAATATGGTATTTCTGTTGTAGTGAATAATTAGTAATTAGTGATTATTTATTAATAATCATTAATTATTATAAGTTATAAATGATTAATATAATATTATTAATAATTAATTATTGAATATTAATAAATAATATAATATTATTAATGATTAGTAATTAGTAATATAATATTATAATTAGTAATTACTAACATATGATTGATATAATATTATTAATGATTAATTATTAAATATTAATTTTAAGAAAGCATTGTAATTATTAATTATTGATTGTCGAAAATTCGCAACAGACATTTGTTACAATAGGCATTTTATGATCGTTGTAAAATTGGCATCGGTTAAAACGGGCATTTTATGACCGTTGTAAAATTGACACCTATTACAACGGGCGTTTTTAGCCCGTTGTAAATTGGTACCTACTACAAGGGGCGTTATGAGCGTTGTAAAATTGGCACATCTTACAACGGGCATTTTGTGACCATTGTAAAAATGGCCTCTATTACAACGGGCATTTTGTGAACGTTGTAAAACTGGCATCTATTACAACGGGCATGAAAGGACCGTTGTAATAGCATTCTATTACAACGGACAGTCATTGCCCGTTGTAAAAAGGGCGTTGTATAGGGCATCTTTTACAAAAGGCCCAAATGGACCGTTGTAATAGCCTTCTATTACAACTGGCAACCAATGCCCGTTGTAAAAAGGGCGTTGTAATAGGTTATTTTTTGTTGTAGTGTGCGGTTCAAGTGGCAGGCGGGGATGGTATAGCGGTGTGCAAATATATATATATATATATATCACTTCTTTTTTTTGAAGTGTGCGAGATATTGGGTTTCGGCCATAGGATAAGGCGGAGGTGGAGAGGAGTAGTCGGTCAGGGAAGATGTGGTGGTGGCACTGGGGTTTGGCGGCAGATCTGTGGTTGAGGAAGGGAGGGTAGGCTCGGCAAAATGGAGGAAGAAAAAGGGTTTCATGGCACAAATATGAGTAGGAAGGAGGTTGCAAGTTTCCAGGCAAAAGAGGTGAACCATATTATATATTATTATTACTATTTTATTTCGAAAGCAAAGAAGAATACAGAAGAGAATGAAGAGAAAGAATGGGCAAGGAGATGAACCAACAATCAATAAATTTAACTAGTGGAATAACAAAAGTCAAAACTAAAAATATTAATTTTTGGTGTCTTTTGATTTCCACGGTGGGTAACGAATGGACACAAGGAAAACAAAAAACTCAAAACGGGTACCGATAATGCTAACCGTTTTGTCGATTTCGTCGCACACCGAACTCCGAAACACACAAATGAATATACTGCGGAGATCAGCACGACGAGACGATCAAAATAGTACACAGATATGAGCGATACGACCATCCTATCAAAACTCAAATTTCGGTGCCAAAACTACTGCTAATTCGCCGAAAATAAGATAAATGGGCTAAAGCATTCCAAATTTGACGAAACGAAATACGACGTCTCACTCGGAAAATAGTCTACATTTTTATTATATAAAAATATTTAGATTTCGAAAACATTTTATTTTTATCAATTTCAACTGATTTAAATTAAAATTAAAAATTACACAACAGAACTAACTTTCATATTTTCCGATGAAAATCTGACATTTGCTACGTTTAAATAGACGCATTCCAAATATCAAATTTTCGTAGTTAATTTAATTGTTTTTATTTTCATGAAAAATTCAGTTAATTACGTTATTTAAGCCGTTAAAATTTACAGGTCGTTACACTTATAATTTTAATCCATATTCACGTTTAATCCATTCTAATCCATACACGAAGAAGAAGGAGAAATAAAAGAAAACATAAAATAGAAGGAAATCCAAACATAGGAAGAAGATGTAAATAACGCATAAATAAACTAAAATACTGTAAATAAATTGTAAATAAATGGAAAAGCTATAATTAACAGAAATAAGCTAAAATTAACTGAAAAGAATAGATAGAAAGAAATAGACTGAAAATAATTCTAAAAAAACTGTAAATAAAACTGCTAAAAATGTTATTCCAAAAATTGCAGTAAAACTACAATTATTGGAAACCCTATTATTTTAAATTACTTAAAGAAATCTAAAATAATTACTATCAGTCACCTCTGGTCCTTAGCACTTCCATTTAGGTCTTTTCGGATCCGCTTGGGGTTGTTAAATATTTTTATTTAAAACGATTTCCCCCTTGGAAAATTATTCCGTTTAGGGTCCTTCCTGAAAAGGTGAACCCAAGCAGAGAAAATCTAGAATGAGAAAAAATGTTAGGCCTAGGGTGTTATTTATAGGGGTAGAAGTGGATCTCAGACCGTTGACTTTGAAGATTGAATAGGATGCAACCACGTCATAGACTGAATAGGAGCCATCGGATGTGAGCACGAATGGACCAGATGAGCTGAAAGAATGAAAATAACGTATAAAATTGGCCACGAACGTTACAGGAACGAAGGAAAAATTCCTTCGTTCATTACCCAAGACGGGTCGACCGGGCGGTCGACCGCCCCTCCTCTTAGGTCGACCGGCCAGTCCCATGGCTCAATTCTGATAATTTCACGAAGTTATTTTATCATTTCATTAATTAATGAATTAATTATTATGGGTTAAATTTCGGGTTGTTACATTCTTCCCTCCTTAAGGGATTTCGTCCCCAAAATCTCTAAGGATAAAAGAATGAACTAAATATTTTCATCCAATATCAACACCCAACTACTCAACCATCATCCATTCATCCATTGTCCTTAAGTTTTTTCTAATGCAATTTATGATACTTATGCAATTAGTATAGTGTTAATGTCCCTAACTAATACAAAAGATTAGGTGATCCACTGATTCAGTTGACCTCATTTTATGCAATCATGTCAGTGCTATGTATCCAAATGAATGCAAAAATTCCTAATGGTAACTGATAGTTTTATATGCGTGCTTCAATCATCATTCAAATGCAACAACCATGTGATAAACATCCATTTATAGCAACCATGAAAATAAATAAAAATGCAAATGCGCACACATCCATATGCTCTAGTGTCCTAGTTAAACCGATCCCTAAAGGAAAATAGTGCCTAGTGTAAGTATATGCGTCCATAGCATCCACTAGCAAACACTTGCAACCACTAGCAAACATCATACATAACATGTTCTATTAACATGTTTTCATCAAATCCTACCATCCATATGTTAAATCTTAAGTTCTACCCTCCCAAAGGATAATAAAGGAAAGAACCTATTCAAAACTAAAGATAGAAATAGGAAATTCGAAGACTTATTATTAAAGAAATATGAATAGGAGATACGAATTTTCTCCTAATCAAACTAATCTTCTCTAAAGTCTTCTTAACCGTGTCGAAACCAAGACAATCCCTCTGTAGACTCTATCCAACACGAAAGCGACTTACGCGGTCATCCATAAAGAGCTTCGGAAGGTGTCATTCCAATGCTAGCTTGAGAACCACTATCTTATGCGAATTCCTCTAAAGAAAGATGCTTCTCCCAAGTTCCTCCAAAATCAAGGATACTCATTCCCAACCATGTGTGACTTACCATTCTTCTTTAGTCTGCTCACATGAATCAACATTCCTAGGTTCTCACTAGGGTCCAATATACTTTATGGAAACTCTATTATTACTTCCAAAAGTAATTACTGCTGTCTCCTTTGTAGCCTTACACCTTTTCCGTTACACCTAGGAAATGATTTCTATCTACTTCACATTTAGGCGTTTGGTTCGATATTTATCACTTTATTTTAAAAAAAATCGAGGTTTCTAAATATTTAAAACATCAAATCCCAAAATCTTTGTCTTTAAAAGCTGTTATCTTTAAGTTCCTATTAAATTCAAAAATACTTGGTCACTTAACATTATTCCCCAAACCTAGAGGGGAAAACTTCCAAAAATTTAAGTCTAAAACTTATTCCTCCTTTTCTTTTAAAGACTTTTACAGGTTTTTATAAAAATTTGGATTTTCAAAGTTTACTTTTATTAAGTTTTTCATTTCCAAAAACTTATTTACTTTTTCACCAAACCATTATCGTTTAAAATATCTTTAAAATGTCCTTATGTGTCTTTTTTTAAACATCTTCTTATTACACCTAACAGTTTTATATCTTAATGTATTGGAACTACTTTCTCTTATGAGAAACTATTAATGGTAAAACCTTCTATGAATCCTTTAAAAGAGGATTTTATGTCTATGTGAAATTAAAAGGAACTTATTTTATACTTTTTGAAATAGGCTATACAAAATATGGTGATTCCCATACCTTGTATATCTCTTTCACGTATTCCTTATAACTTGCACAAAACATCTTTATTTATAATTTGGTTTCATAGAGAATTTTATCATTATTCATTTCGTTCCAATAGATTAAAGTATTTTTAATTTATATTCTCTTACCATAGACAATTTCTATGAAATTTACTAATTTCCTAATATTTAACTCACACTTTTCTTTTTAGAAAAACTCATTTTCAAAACTATTTTTAATATATCCATAACTAGAAAACATTTCTTCCTACTTATTTAAATATTTAGTGTACTTATAAACCACTTATTTCTATACTTGAAAATTTTCTTCAAAACACATTTTTATGTGGGTCAAAACAGATGTTGCGTAAAACATTGTTACTAAAAATACTAATGTATGGATTCAATTAAAATAAATACTAATAAACCTCATATACTATGTAAAAACATTTCCTTTGGAAGTCACCTACTATAACAATAGTGTTATAGTCTATGCTCCCTTTACTTTTCATGAAAACATCTATTACAACAATAAATGTAACAAGCCGTATTCTCCGGATTAGCAGACAACATTACTTGTAATGTACTTTGCTAAACTGGGTATAACGGTGGGGTTGTTACAGTTTGGTACCAGAGCAGTATCAGAAAATTATAACATATAATATCATGGATCCAAGTCCTAGATGACTTAGAGTCCTGTCCCTTGGGATGTGCGGTAGATAGTTTTACTAATTATCTATATAGGGATAGAAATATAAAATGATTATCAGAATAATCGTTAGGGGCATAATTTGATTTTAAAAAATTAATTTGATAAATTAGAATTTGAGATATTAAATTTTTGGAAACTAATGTGTTAAAATCCTTTAGAGATTGAAAAATTATTTTGAGATTTTGGAAAAATTAAGTATATAAGTTAAAATTTTAAATAAGTTAGATTGATCAGAGTTGCACAGTTGAAACTAGTAGACAGTTTCCGCTGAGCACTGTGTTTAGTGATCTTTGTATGTGTGGTTAGTTGGATGATTTGTTCATGGATGAATGATTGTTTGAAATTGATTGCTTGGTTGTATTTATTTAAATTGGATGCATGGATGTTAGTAATAATAAAATAAATATAACTAAGGAAAATTTGTGATTATTTATTGTGTCGACTTGTCAGGACATTATTTAAGGATTCTGATCGATATATGAGACGTTATGATATCGATAGGAGTTCTCGAACATCGAACGGGACATTTTGACATGAGAAATAGTTAATTTGGAAATTTAATTATGGATTTTCTTCAATTACGGAAATTGCAAGGACGCAATTTCTTTAAGGTGGGAAGTCTGCAGCAACCCTGTTGTTAATGACCTAATTAATTATGGTTAATTAACATCTATTGGGATTTTGTAATATAAATTGTGAAACTAAAATTTGAATTTGTCAAATTGGATTTTTTTTTTGATTATCAAATATAATAATAGGATAATAACAACAACTTGTGGGATTTGTAAAATGAAGTTTTATAATTTGATTCTTGTTTCACATTCTTAAGTAATTAATAAAAAGTTTAAATAGAACTAAATAGATAACTTAGCTTTGATTTGTTGAGTTCAATTAATTAGTGTAAGAGATAATTAAAAGCTAAGTGTTTAAATTAATTTATTTTGTTGGGCTTTTAGAATAACAAGCCTATTAGTAGATCATCACTCCTAAATTAACCTTATCATATCACTTCCTGAAAATAAAATTTATTCATGTGCAAACTTCAAATTGAAATTACCGAAAGGGGAAAAATTAAATAAAATAAAAACCTAGCTAATCAATGTAACGGCCTCTTGTTCGAAGCAATGAAGTTCATGGACTAGGACTACGGGGGGCTATCAAGGGTTAGGGCAGCAACTAGAGGAGGTCGAAGTGCTGGCTCGAGCACGGCAGCGACAAACGCGATGACCTAGGGCATGTTGGTTATTGCTAATTCATTAGCAATGGTTTTGGTGAGTTAACTCTCACAATTTCTATCTCTAAATTCTTATATGTTTGTATTACTTTGGTTTAATTGAGATTCTATGGTTGAGGAGCTGTTTTGCTGTGTTTAAAGTTGTTGTCTATTGAAAACCTCAATCGCATTTGTACCCTAGAAGCTAGATTGACCATAATCCTTTTGATTCATGAATTTTGACATTAGTTGATGATTGCATGCCAGAGAATTACATACCCTGACACTATCTCGAGTTGCTACCACTGGAAATCGACGAATGTCGATTAAGATGGGTTCCTGGAGCTGATAAAGCTCCAGGAATCATCACCACCGGTTGACCGGTGGTGATTCATCGGTTCATCGGTGGTCGAACTGCCTAGAGACAGTTCGGCTTCAGGTTGTTTTGCTTGTTCTTGCTGAATTTATTGTTAGTTGCACATCGATTTATGATTGTTTGTGATGCTTTTGGTAAGTCTTATTATATTGAAGTTACTTTGTAATGGCAATTATATAGATGATAGGTACGATATATATATAAATAAGAACATATGGTAAATTATCTTATAAATTTATGTAACCCTGTCACTATGATCTATGGCATTTATACCTTACATTGGTAAGAGCAGAAGGTCATCGTAGGGTAATAATGTACTTATACATGTATTCTTATAGGCTTTGTTTAAGAATAAAAGTGTTATATGTTTTAAAAGAAGTAATAGTATATATATATTGGAAGCCTTGTCTTTCCATGCTCTGACATATTTAATTTAATTTTCTTTGGTACATTTTAGATTGCGTGAAATGATATGTGTCGTATAAATCTTATCATGTGGAGCAGGCAAGTGTTAATCAAAATAGGTGTGGGAACTTAAACTTAGTAGATTATTTTAGAAACTTGTTGTATTATATTGAATTAAAAACAACAATATATATAGCAACTTTTAACTAGATCAGGTTTTCAACTTTATTGGTAATAATATGTATATGTTACATGCTAGTGTAAAGTTTTCCTTTTTGGGAATAGCAGCAGCAACGTGTTTTTTGATTAGGATATGCTTTTATACGCTAGTTAACTTGAAAACTAGATTGTAAGTTGTACTGTTGCTTTGAATATATACGTGTCACTTCCTATTGTTTTTATTTTATTTTATACCTTGTTTTACATTATTTGTTCCTGTTCCTGAATAAAAATGTCAGTTTCTTTTTAAAGCATGTTGCCTTCTTTTGTTCCATAGTATACGTTGAAATTTGTTGTTGTTTTCATTTTTTGTGTGTATGTTTCTTCTTATGGTCATGTAATGTTTTATATATGTAAATACACTATATTTTATATTACTTTCAATTATCAAAATGTTAATAGAAAATATGAATAGATATTTAGTAACTTGTTTTGTAACTCTATTGAAACTTCTTTGTTGTGAATAACCATATATATATATATATATATATATATATATATATATATATATATATATATATGTATGTATGTATACATGCTTTTGTACGTGTCTATAATCTAACTATTATCAAACACATATTGCTTTTGAAAATAATAGCCTAGCTTAGTGTATAGTAATATAGGTTAGTATTTATTAATATCTTGGAAACTTTCGCATGAAGCCTGTCACCTTTATCACCTTTATTTTATTTTATAGGCTAGCTTTGTACATTGATAACTTGTCACCTTTTGCTCTTGAAATAATAACCTGACACATTTTTACATGCTTTGGTACATATATTATATAACTTAATGTTCATTATGCTTATGTATGTAATAATGGCCTGACACCTTTTTGCATATATATATATATATATATATATATATATATATATATATATATATATATATATATATATATATATAAAGTCATGTTTCAAGTGTAGAGGAGTTTTAAAAAGAAAGCTTGCGAATATATTATTGCTTGTCTTAGTACCTACTTTCACTAGCAGCCTATCACTTTTCTTTACATTATAGGCTAACTTTACATGTAGTATTATGGACCATTAGCATATGAAAATTTCGAAACTTAGGTATCTTTTATTTGTGAAGTTAGACTATAATATACTTATATGTATACAATTCTTTCATGATAAGATACAAATACATATATACTAGTAAAAGATCGTATAAAAGAAGTTTATTATAAAAATATAGATATCGACTTATTTATGGTTTATAAATGAATAATTTCATGGAAATTTAATAATTGTTTTCTAATAAACTTAAAGAAGAAATTGGTTTGGGAGCCTTACTTCTATAAATTGTGGAGTACTAATAATTGACTTAGTATTATCGATTGGTTTAAATACTTTCGAATAACCCTCCGTCGAATATAGTATAACTCATTGAATAGAATGTTAAGTGGAATTTACTAACTCATTAGCAAAAATTTGAACTTAACTGGGTAGTATGGGATGCCTTGGTTAAACTCTTGTGATCGTATTTGGGAAAGTATTCAACACTTAAAAGTTGTATTCTCTTTTGGTGTGCGACAAGTGGTTGCTAGATCCTTAAGAGAATGTAGTTCAGGTTTTCTAGTGGTATCCGTAATAAGTGATATTTACTAGCTTTTAGTAAATATTTGGATTTCACCATACGGTATGGGATGTATTGGTTACGTTTTAGTGATTACTGAAGGTGATGGTATTTTGCACTTTAGAGTTTACTCTCTTTTGGTGTGCGGCAAGTGGCTGCAAGAACCTTAAGTTTATTCCTGAATTTCTTTTCGAACATAATAATATAATAATATTAAGTAATTATAGATTTATCGAGTCATGGTTTCTACGATCACCTTGACCGCTATGGACTATCCTTGAGATCATTCTGTGATTCTGTGTTCCCGGTCTGAGTACGATCCTTGGTATTGGATTGGTTCGAGTGATATCAATTTGTTTGTTTGTCTGCCATAGGTTTTGAGTACAATCATTGCGATTGTTTTGGACGATCATTACAATCGGTATGCCAAATTTCATGAGTAGTCTTGCATCCAACCAACCGTGGTCGTAAATTTGCACCTATATAGGACAATAGCCAAGAACCAATCAGGCTATCTTTTCTTTCATGTGCTATGTAATATTTATTGTTGACTAATTTTCCTTCATTGTCTGCAGTGAATCTTGGTTGGGTGATTAATATGCCATGAACATATTCTTACAAGTCGTAGCCCCTGATGGCTGTTTCAATCTGAAACTTCCAGAGCAGATAGTTAGTTTCATCTAACTGAATGGTGATGACTTGACTCTGAGGCTTGATGATGGATTTGATAAGATCTTGGGTGATATTTTGACTGATCTTAAGTGGTTCTTGAAACAGCTGGGTGATGCAACATTATCACTGTTTTCTTCGGCCATTTTGAGATAGTGGGATCAGAAAAGAACTTGACAGAATCAAGAAGTGCAGCCAGAATCAGGTGGATGATGAAACTTCTCTGACACCTACTTCTTGGCACGACACAAAGGGTAAGATGATCTGAATCTTGATATTTCTGATGAATCAGTTGCAGCCGAGGAGGTGACTAATAATGAAGCTATTCTGAATCACCTTCTTCTTGGCACGGCACTGAATTCAAATGATGAATTTCTTTGAATAAACTATACACGGTTGTTTAACTGTGTACTGCAATCTCATATGATGATATCTTTCCGATGAGAAATGATTTGAACAATTTGCTGTTAACAATTTTTGTTGCTCTGATACCATGTAAAGAATTGATAAAAATGTAATTTTATTGAGATTTCTTTTTATCCGATATTGATACAAACTGAAGTTGATATGTAATTTACATTATGTTTCAAATTTGACTTTAAGTAAAAATGAGTAATATATATATATATATATATATATATATATATATATGTGTGTGTGTGTGTGTGTGCGCGCGCGCGCCTATACGGAACAATGAATTTGGAAGGTATGAGTATAGAAAGTATTTATACATGTTATAAAACAATGCATATGGAGAATGCAAATATCTATATAAAAATGTATATATATATATATATAGAGGAAGATATATGCATGTGGGAGTGTGACAAACCATATTTATGCAAGCATATATATATATATATATATTTATGCAAGCATATATATATATATATATACACAACACATATGTATAAGATACATAACTATACATATATTTATACATACAAAAGATATATATACATATATAAATTCATATGAAAATATTTGTAAACAAAAAGGGAGACAACATCAAATCCAAGCATACAAAACATATAATCAATGTCAAAATAAAATCAAGTCATCTTTTAAATCAAATCACTTTATAAAATCAAAACTTTTCCATATGAAAATCAAATCAAAATAAACAAAAGGAAATAAAATAAAAATGTAAATAGATTAAAACCTGTACAGTACCTCAGCCTAGCTTCTACCACACACTTCCACTCTTTATAAATATATGTATCACTGCCTTGTTCCCATTTTGCTGCATTTGAACAAGATAAGAAATAAAATACAAACTACCATTACAAACTTAAAGAAATGTAAAGCACTCAAGTACATGAATCAAAGCAAAGCAAGCAGCAAATTTTTTTCAAAATATTGCTCTGTTTACAGGAAGGTGAGTAAAACTTATATATATTGTGAACTATGTTATTTGGTTGGATATGTACATAAAAATGTTGTTGATAAGCAGGTTTGAAAACAGGAATACATATACACATACATATGAATGAATATCCAGTGTTATAACTAGAAAACCAAGCCTGTACTTCATCTTCGCCTTTACTCTGTATACAAGAAACTGTATGCTTAGTTTTTTTTAAAATCTCTATCTCTCTCCCTAAACAGTTTAGGCTATGATGTTTGAAGGAAATTTGTTTGTTTTTTATTATATTTTGTTATAAAAATGGTTTCGCGAAGATATCACCAAGCATACCTGTTGAAAGGTATAACTTACAGTAGGTAACCAAATTTGTATGGAATTCGAACATCACGTTTTGGGGTTTTGCTTATATGAACATAATCGACAGTTGAAATGGTGAATTTTGATGGGTGTTTTAAAAAATTTAGTTTCGTATGTAGTGAGATAATAGAAGATGATCGGTTTGTGGTCTTTGACCGATTTCTGGCGAGGCGATCAATGAGGGAGGACGGCGTTTTGCCAGAAGGTGGCGGCGGAGGTGGGGAAGCTAGAAAAAATGGTGCAGGGGTCGCCGATAGGGTGTGGCGTGGGATTCGAGGAAATTTAGGGTTTAGGACTTGTTTTTTTTTCGTGTCTGGTTTGGGGCGAACTACGGTGGTGAGAGGCCAAGGGAGACGTGCGGTGTGGGGGGAATAGCAAAGGGGGATGGTGGCGAGCGTTTTGGCAGGGCTTGGTGGTAGATGACGGTGTACGATGGTGAAGCGAGGTGTTTTTGGGTGGAGGTGCATGGTCCAGTTCTTGGACGATCGTTTGAAATTCGAACGACGGAATTTCGTCGAGTTCCAGGTGGTTGGGGGTGATAAGGAGGCCGTGGGTGATGTGCTCGAAGGGTCGACGGCAGGGGGAGGCGGTTGGCGATGCGTGCACGTACACGGTGATGTGCACGGCGTGTCTGCAGGAAAACAAGAGAGAGCAAGAAGAAAAGAAAGTAAGAAGAAGGGAAGAAGAAAAAGGAATGGGCCGGAGAAGAAAAAAAGATAAAGGGAAAAGATAAAGGAAAAAAGAAACGTAAAAGAAAAATAAGGAAGAAAAAGAAAATAAAGGAAGGAAATAAGAAAAGAAAAGAGAAAGGAAGTAAGAAGGAAAATAAAAGTAAAAGAAAAGTTAAGGAAAAGAAGGGATGAAATTTTTATGTATGTTTATAAGATAAAATTATATTTTCTTCCACTAAAAATCTATTCCACTTAAAATCCGTAAATTAAAGTGAAATGACATTTTATAGTTTAATGGTAATTAATTATACTAGTATTGCTTGACTTAAACTTATGAAAAATTAATAGTATTTAATTATTTATTTAGTAGTTAATAAATGGTTCAAACGTGCATGCAATAATTTAAAAGATGTTCGGGATTCCATCTTCTAAGGATCCGTTAAACTATATGCATACGTAGTACAGTACGCTATTATAATAGTGTCTACAGTAAAGTATTAAAATAGCGTTAAGGCGTTATCCATATTCCCCTTAACATATTTTATATAAATGTCGTAGTCTATACAGTACTGTAAACTCCACCGTAAACTGATGGACTATCAGGGAGCACTCCATAGGTACGACACAAACCAAACTCGTAATGGGCGCGATAAGGCATGTAACAAGGCATGCGAGGAAATGCCCATGGTATGATATTACCGTTTTGCGGATCCAGACTGGTGGTAATGCATAGCAGCTACTACCATCCACCTCGAAACACACTCCCATAATCAAATCGAGGGGTGGCCACCAAATCAATCACAAAGTCATAATATGGTATCGAAGAAGCATGTCCGATCGGAGATGCGACCTCATTTGACCCGACGTGGTTCTTTTTTTAGTCACATCAAGCTGACTCGAGAGAGTCAGGGCTACGTTAATACCTCATAAAATGGTTTGATCATTGAAATGATTTATATAGTAAATATTTTAAAAAATCTAAATAAATCAGAATTTTAAAATAATATATCTTTAAACAGTTTATATTAAAATAATTAATTTGAAATTAATATCAAATTTAACTATTTCTCCCATTTCAACACATCTGGATTCTGGACCATGTCCAGCTTTCAAATCAACAAACCCAATTTCGTCTTTCAATTCAGATCCTCATTTAAAACCATTTAATCAATATCGATTTTAAGTCCATGTTCGAACTATAAATTTAAACTATTTCAAATTTTATAGATTTCAAAGTTTAAATATTCGAATATTTTATTTTCGATAAATTTATTTTATACTTCAAATCCGACTTTAAAATTTCAATTTAAATTCTTTAAACAATTCATTTAAACCAATTCCAATACCAACATTTAAAGCTTGGATTTTCGAAAATAATTCAATTTATATAAATCAAATTTTTATTTCAAAATATCATTTAACTAGATTCAAAAATTTAAGGTTTTAAAATCATTTAATTTAACAAATCCGGTGTCTGTATATAATTTTCAACCCTATGGTCAAGTGATACAGATACATATCATTTTAACCTGCAATAAATTTAAAATTCACGGGTATATATCATTTCAACCCACAATCCTGAATTTAACTTCAAATCCATAAAATCGTCCGGGTTTATCATTTCAACCCATAACGATTTTTCCCTAATCTATAGATCGTTCGGGTATGTATCATTCCAACCCATAGGGATTTTCTAACAATAAACTAAGGGAACTTGCAGTGTTATAACAATATAAATATAACATCCAGTCATCCAATATCAACAATCAAACATCCATCACAATAACCATTCAAATCAACCAATAAACAACAACAATTAACTGGTTATCATTAACAGGTCTTTAACAGGCAATTTAAACTTCAGTATTAAATTAAATGGCGATTAAATTCAATAAAAATCAGATTTTACTGGAATTACAATTTAAATATATCAAACAGCAATCAATCAACTTCTAATCACATCATAAATTTAATATAACTAACATAAGATAATTTAGTAGTCGTGAGTGGGTTAAAAACACCCACTTTAGATTTATTGACGATTTAAATTACAAATAAAGGCCTAAATTTGAACAGTCTCAGAATTTGTCCAAACCAGTTCCATAATGTCCGGAATTTCGATACGATCGTAGCGGAATAAACCGCACGTGAATCCGAGCTCGTATGAAAATGATATTAAGTTAGAACATTTTAAAGTTTGAATTTAAATAAAATAAAATAAAATCTTACCATGTCACTTACCTACCTCCACGCGCTCACATGTCTTCGAGCAACTCACGCAACCAGGTAAACGCGAACTCTAGCCTCGAATGACAGCCGCCACCTCGTTTCCAATTATCATCGCTGCTAGGTGAAGTTTCACCTTGATCAAAGAACATCGTTGACTTCACCACGTCAGGCCGCATGTCCCTGTAACTTGCGCCTCCTTCTGGTGCAGCCTTATGGACCCGCCGTCGGCAACCTTTCACAGCCAATCGTGTCGATTCCAGTGACCATTAACACGAAGAAGACGTATGGATCGAAAGCCCTCAGCCTCCTCTACACGTCCATACCCTCTGATCATCGCCAGGATGACGATCCACCGTTAAAATCTCGAACCCTAAATTGGACAGTCGGGAACGATCGACGATTTCTAACCAAACGATGCATCCAATAGGAAAACGAATCGCTGTAGTGGATTGCGCTCGTCGAGAGCTTTCCAACGATATGTAATTCGATATAGTTTTGAGGAGTTCGATTTTTTTTTAAATTGGTTTGGAAATTGAATTTAGGGTTTTGAATGTAAATTGGATTCCTGCCATTATAAGAAGGAAGAGCAGACAGATTTGATGTACGTACAGAATAGATTGAAAGACTGCTAGGGTTGAGAAACAAAGTCTATTTATATGGATACGAACAGATAAGAATGAATAACATATCGAATTGGTTCGAACGACAATAACGACCCGAAAAGCCCGTTCCGGTTCCGAAACGAAATTAGGTCATCCCATATATCAAAATAGATGTTTTCGATATTTTTAAATTCAATGGAACAGGTTTCAAGTCCTAATTTCATTATATGCAGAAGTTAGCTTTTAAAATCAGCTTAATTCAAATTGAATTCATTAAATTGATTTCTACACGTTTCGAGCCTACACGATCAAACGACAAGTCTGATCGCCACGAAACTTGAAATCCTACAATAATTCACCGTTACGGATCCGATGAAACTAGTTTCGTCGAAATCCAAGACAGTGGCCAAAATGGCTATTTTCACATTAGTAAAATAAATTATTGTTAAATTAAATTAATCATCGTTTAAATTTAAAAGTTAACAAATTTTATCATTTTTTATTACTTAGACATTTATAATCTTTTAAAACAAACTTCCATGTCAATTCAATGTTTGGATACTGCACTAATTACAGCGTTCAATTTTTAAACTGTAATAAAAATCCAATTAATTATATTTTAATTTCAAATAAATTCTTTTATTTTGATTTATATTATTATTCACTCAACTATCTTTCTACGGATATGATTAACATTGGTTTATATCTTATTACATTAATATTTTACAATTACCATCTTTTATCATACTAACTGCAATATTTACTTAGATTAATTGCAATTGCTTTCCAATTTAATTTCAACAGATTAAATAAATAGGTGAAAAATAACAATTGTTACCTTTTACTTAATTTAACCACATTTATTAGTTTCTTATCTACAAACAAATGCTATAACTACTTACACAACACTAATTATATTCAATTTTTGTTAATTACGTGTTATCTCACCATTTAATATAACATTTAGTTTATTTCCTTATTTACAATATATAACCAATTATAACTTTACAATCGTTTCAATTAATTGGAATTACATTAAAATAGTAAGCAATTACCTTAAATTAACATTATTAAATTTCATTCTAATTATTATCTTATTAACAAATCATGAATTTTAATTTCATACAATATTAAATCTGAAATATCTTATTAAATTCAATATTTTAATTATTGAAAAATTACGGGTCGTTACATGGATTTTGTGACCTTGAATTGTTGCTGCTTTGTTGTGCTGGTGTAAAATTCACATCAAACCTAAAGTAACACTTATTTGTTGTGTGGCCATACTTTTCACATATTTGACATCTTGGTTTATTATTGTTATTATGATTCCATCTACCACCCCTTCCCCTGCCTCTGCTGGATTGACCACCTCTATAATTGCTTGACTGATTTCGGTATCATGATTCTTTTTTTGATTTCTGTTTCTATTAACAGAGGCATAATTTAGCATTATACTCCCAGTTTGTTGTTTTCTTTTGTTCCAATCTTCCCTCATGAGCAATTAACATTGAGATGACAGTTTTTCATTAGATGATATTATGGCTACCACAGCCTCATACTCCTCATCCAGACCAGTTAATAAACACAATATTTGTTCAGTGTCTGTCACTTTATGTCCTGCAGAAGCCAATTGATCACATATAGTTTTAGCCTTACACAGATAGTCCCTCGTACTTGCATTATCCTTTCTCGAGTTTTGTAGCTGTCTCTTGTATTACATTATTCTTGCTGCAGATTGAGAACTGAATATTTGCTCAATAGTATGCCAAATTTCATGAGTTGTCTTGCATCCAACCAACTGTGGTCGTAAATTTGCACCTATATAGGACAATAGCCAAGAACCAATCAGACTATCTTGTCTTTCATGTGCTATGTAATATTTATTGTTGATTAATTTTCCTTCATTGTCTGCAGTGAATCTTGGTTGGGTGATTAATATGCCATGAACATATTCTTACAAGTCGTAGCCCCTGATGACTGTTTCAATCTGAAACTTCCAGAGCAGATAGTTAGTTTCATCTAACCGAATGGTGATGACTTGACTCTGAAGCTTGATGATGGATTTGATAAGATCTTGGGTGATATTTTGACTGATCTTAAGTGGTTCTTGAAACAGCTGAGTGATGCAACATTATCACTGTTTTCTTCGGCCATTTTGAGATAGTGGGATCAGAAAAAGGTCAAAAAATTGCAGAAAAGAACTTGACAGAATCAAGAAGTGCAGCCAGAATCAGGTGGATGATGAAACTTCTCTGACACCTACTTCTTGGCACGACACAGAGGGTAAGATGATCTGAATCTTGATATTTCTGATGAATCAGTTGCAGCCGAGGAGGTGACTAATGATGAAGCTATTCTGAATCACCTTCTTCTTGGCACGGCACTGAATTCAAATGATGAATTTCTTTGAATAAACTATACACGGTTGTTTAACTGTGTACTGCAATCTCATATAATGATATCTTTCTGATGAGAAATGATTTGAACAATTTGCTGTTAACAATTTTTGTTGCTCTGATACCATGTAATGTAAAGAATTGATGAAAATGTAATTTTATTGAGATTTCTTTTTATCTGATATTGATACAAACTGAAGTTGATACGTACAAGTATTTATACGGACTAAGATAAAGAAATAATAATAGTTGGGCTGCGGGTTGGCCCAAGATAATACAACTCGCATTATTACATGACCGATATAATCTAATACACCAGTATTATCTCATTTCACTTATTGTGTGGATGATCTAAGATAAGTTTCAACAAACAATATCAAAGAATTTACACACATTTTTAAATAAGTCATGGTGATGGAATCTGGTGCAAGAAATTAAAAAATAAGAAAGTTACAGATAGAGGACTGGTTGTATTTGATAAATCCCCAAAAAACAAAAAAAAGAAGCGAAATGGTTAAGATAATATGTAGCTTAAACTTAGTTTGGTAGTGAATTCCAGAAAGCAGGGAGAAGATGCAGTTATATATGCATCTGAGAGATGTAGCTGTAACTACATTTGTGGGATGTAGCTGTAACTGCATCTTGAGATGTAGCTATGGTTGCATTTGAATGATTTAATGGTGAAAACTATGTCATTAAGATGCAATTTTAACTCTACACTCAATTGAAGTTTTAATTGCACTATTCTGATTCAGTTATAACTAGATTGTATGGTAGCAGTTTTTTTCTGGATCGATTTGATTTATGACTTTGAAACCTCATTCTGATTCGTTAAACCGATAGCATCCGCTGCATGCGGTTATAAATACATCAAACTAATGCAGTTATAACTAAAAAGGTTATTTTTAAAACTTGATTTTACATTTCAACAATGTATATCATTAAAAGGTTTACAAATACGTGATCTAATGGTGAAACTGATTCTTAACTTTGTTTCCATGAAAAATTAAAAAGTTTCAAAAAATGAAAATAATGAAGTTCAAATAAGTGTTGATGTGATTTTAGGGGACCATGACCTGATTTATATAAATTAAGAGTGCAGAGACCCGCTTTATATTATAATTATTAAATAGTAACACGAAATAAATTTGCAGTTAGTGTAAAGGGTTAGCCATCGTTGATGGAATCAATACTAAGCTAGGTTTGAAACTTTATTCCGTATACTCAAGATTTTTAGTACATTTTTAGAAAAAAGGAAGGTTGAAGAAAATATTATATTGATTTTGTTATTGTTGTTCCATTTTCCCTTTTCAGTCTTCAATCTAATTATGTGGAGAGATCCTTAAGATCCTTACACTAAGTTGAACAATCAATTTGCTTAGCCGAAATAGAGCCCAAACATTACAAATATTTCCCAAAAATATATCAAAGCTTTTGCTTCTAGATGCAAATTATCCTTAGCACTTAGTTTATATTATCTGTCGTAAATATGATACAAGTATAAAACAAATCTTGGTTAAGCTATTTGGTTGGCTTTTAGTGTGAACAAACTTTGAAATAAAGGATAATGAAAGAGAATAGAAACATAATTAGAAGAAAGTGACTGAAATCTTTGAATATCGGAATGTAAAATAATTTTGAAGTCCGTGTGCATGTGTTTTAGTGTGTTTTATTTCTATTTTCAATACATAGGACAAAGCTATAAGATAAGAAGAAAAAACCAACTTTTTACAGATCATAGATTTGAGGAATATTCAAAGTGAGAAATCAAGGTAGGATTTGAATGTATACTTTATAATAAACACAGCTCACTAGTGACTACTGTACAAAATATTCATGTTATGAGAAGGTATATAAAAAATCAAGTTGAAAATTAGTAATTTATCATTTCTTTTAAATAACTATTATTAAAAGAAAACCAAACTTGATATGGCGTGTACATAATGTGCTCGGATGTGATATGTAAATGTAGATAAATATAGCCTACAACAATGTAAAACCTGTGTCTACGACTCACAGTAGATAAAAACTGTATTTACTGTAAAGTACTGGATTACAGTTAACGAGAAAAAACAAAGGAAAGAGAGCTAGTAAACTTAAAGACCAGTCTTTGTTGCCTCACGCCTGCCTGTATTTTGAACTAAATCATCTTTTGGGAGAAGCACTTTTTGCCTTTAATTTAGTCAAGGGTGTTTGTTTTGAAAATTTGAAATTAGAAAGAAGAGCAGGTTAATTAATTCAAAACAAAGCACAAGAAATATAATAATTGTGAAACCCTAGCAATGGCTTCCATGATAATAAAAAATAATCCAATCTTTGAAATAAACCCTGATCAGATCTCTAGAGGCTCCCCTCATCTTCTCAATCCCTCTTTCATTTCCTCTCCTCCTTCTAATCCAAAAGATAAACCACCTGATCAAGATGAGGAAGGATTTCAAATAGTTATGAATCGGCGCAGAACTAACTCTGCAAAATCTCAGAATCCCTCGCAAAGATCAACAATGGTTCAATCAGATAGATTATCGGCTAGACCTACGTCCTTAGGACGGGAAAAATACACAAATCCGTCTAATAGGCAATAAAGATCCAGCCAATTGACGAAGACACCAAGAACTCAACCTTCTGCCACATACATTTCAACAAGGGCAGCCTCATCCTGGGCAGATTTAGTCAAGAATGGTGGCTTCAGCAATAATACTGATCTCAGTTACTCTGCCCCCATCAATTTGGGAGACAAGAAAATAGTGGTCGTGAAAGAGGAAATAAGCAAAAGGACTGAGGATAAATGGAGCAACTCTATCATAGCTTATGTTTATGGAACTTGTCCAAACTATCATCATTTCAAGAATTTTGTTTCTAAAACTTGGAACCCTATGGGTAACTTTGAAATCTTTACAAGAAACAATGGCTTCTTCATTATTAGATTCTCAATGGAGCAAGACTGTGTCAAAGTTACTCAAAATGGTCCCTTCTTTATCAATGGCAAATTAATAATCTTGAAAAGATGGGACAAGAATCTAATTCTTGATCGTGACCTTCTCTCTACCTATCCAATCTGGATTAGGCTACCTGAGCTAAACCTCCGATTATGGGATAAGGAGGCTTTTGCCGCCATAGCTAGTGTAGTGGGTAAACCGCTAAAACTAGACGAGCCTACAGCCAAGGAGACTCGTCTTAGCTATGCTAGAATTCTAGTTGAGATAAAGGCCACAGATGATCTACCAGATATAGCGTTAATATCCATGCACGATGGAGAAAGCATCAAACAAATCATTGAATACGAATTTATTCCTCCTAGATGTCAAAAATGTGCTTGTTTTGGGCACCTCTCTGATACTTGCTCTTGGAAAACTGTTTGGAAAGAGAAAAAATCTTCCAATAATAATTTGGATAAAAACTCTTTGGACATTTCAGAAAATGAAAGCGATAGAAATCAAGTTAATCAAGTTCTGGAAAAGATCTCTTCTGTTAATAATATCGCTACAAACAATTGTGATGCTGAAAATCTTTTACAAACTTCTGAAATCAATATGAGCTTGGAGGCCCCAAAAGAAAATGTTGGGAAAAATCTTGCCGAATTGACTGAGCAATCAGAGAGTTTCACCCCACAAGCTTTTTCAAGTGAGAATAAGGATAAAACCACAATTCTTGATGTAGCCATGGATACTGATCAGCAACAGATGGAAACAGTTGCCTCTTCAGATCATTATGGCAATTCCCAGAAAGATAATAATATTCAAACTTTTTACAAAGAGGACCAGATAGAACAGTTCTTGCTTCCTCCCCCCCTTCAGGAGAAAGCAATTTTAGTTACAAATATGGTTTCTAATCAACTAGATACTGTTTCTAACTATCAAATTGCCTCAAAATTCAACACTTCAGAAAGTTGTGCTCTGCCTGAATCCTTGATGGAGAATGCTGGATTGCTATTCTCTTCTATCTCCTCCTCTCCTGTCAAAAGCAAAAGGAAGAAGACCAGGAAAAAGTCCATACATGAAATCATAAATAACAATACAGAAGGCAATCCAAACAGTCCTACTACCAACTCTTTTGAGAAGAAATACATTACTAAAAACCCAAAATGGGAAGAATTTCTCAAAGTTCATAACAAAAAAGGTTGCAAAAGGAAAGGAGAAAAAGCTGCTGAAAGCTTGGGAATCAACAGCAAAATCCTGATTTAGCTGTTATTGTATCCTTTAGTATCCTTTATTTCCTTTTTTATTATTATGAATATTATTACTTGGAATGTCAGAGGTCTTAACTCTCCTGAGAGGAAATTAGACCTTTCAAATTTATTGTCTTCTCATAAACCATCTCTTGTAGGCATTTTAGAACACAAATTGTGGGATAAAAACATTGATCTGTTTAGGACTAATAATCTTAATAATTGGCATCTTATTCACAATAATTCTACGGGGGGAAATGGTAGGATCATTGTTCTTTGGGATCCTACCATTTGGGACCTCTGTAACTTTACCCTCAATTTTCAATTCATTCACTGTAGCTTCAAAAATAAAGGCGGTTTACAAATTTTTGTTTCTTTTATTTATGCCTCCAACTTTGAAAAGGATAGAACTCTTCTCTGGAATTCTCTCGTTCAGCTTAACTATAATATTTCCCTCCCATGGGTTATTATGGGTGACTTTAATACAATTACTAAAGTTCACGAAAAAAGAGGAGGAATTCCTGTACCACTAAAAAAACTAGAATTCTTCTCTAATTTTCTCATAAAAACTGGTTTAATTGAGGCTATCATCAATGGTAATAAATTCACTTGGAAATCTGGTGAATTTAGAAACATTCACTGTAAACTTGATAGGATTCTTGTCAATAGATCTTTTATAAATCATTTCTCTGACTTTAATTGCTACACATTACCTCAATACACTAGTGATCATACTCCCATTCAACTTACATTATCTCAAATTTCTACAACTAGGAAAAACTTTCCTTTTAGATTCAAGAATGGATGGGTCTTTGACTCAGATTATAAAAAGGTTTTTCAAAATAGCTTACATTTTCCCTCAAATGGTTCTGCTCAGTTTAATTTCAGAAACTTTCTCCATTTTACTAAAAACAATCTTAAAGCTTGGAATTGTACCAAAAATAAAAACAATAATGAAATTAAACAAATTAGAGAGGACTGTGCTAAATTACAAGATAGCATTGATAATGACAGCTCTGATAATATCAAAATTAAAGAATTCTATCAATTACAGAAAAATCTTTCCAACACCCTTCATGTTGAAGCTGCTAACATTAGGCAGAAAGCCAAAGTTAATTGCCTTTCTCAAGGGGATTTGCCTACTAAATTCTTTTATGCTAAAATGTCTGGCCGGAAATATCATAACAATGTTGGTAAATTAATCAATAGTAATGGTAAGATCATCAATGAAGCCCCTTTATTAGAAAAAGAAGCTATTCTCTATTTCACCGAGTTGTTTTACACTGAGGATAACTCCTACACTTTTCCAACCATTTTCCCTAAGTATGTTCTTCATCCTAACAGTGAGGATATTCTCCTTGCTCCTATTTGTATTGATGATATTAAAAAAATCGTCTTTTCTGCCAAAGATGATAAAAGCCCTGGGCCAGATGGGTTTGGGGCCAAATTTTACAAAACTCACTGGGATGATATTAAAAATATGTTATATAAGGCAGTCAATGAATTTTTCATTTCTGGTAGGCTTTTAAAAAATATTAATCATACTTTTATAACCCTTGTCCCTAAAACCAAAAATCCTACTTGTTTGGGAGATTACAGACCCATTGCCTGCTGCAATTTCCTTTACAAAATTATTGCTTCTATTCTTAGTAGCAGAATTAAATGCTTTTTAAAATTTCTCATTTCCAAAAATCAATGTGCTTTTATTCCTGACAGGTTTATAGTTGAAAATACTCTTCTATCTCATGAACTCCTAAGGGATTTCAACCAAGCTGGTAAAAATAAAATGTGTCTTAAAATTGACCTTCACAAAGCATTTGATAAAATAAACAGAAATTTTATTATTTACATGATGGGTCAACTAGGTTTTAATGAAAAATTTTGTAACTTAGTTAAGGAATGTATATGTAATGTTTCCTACTCCATTCTTGTTAATGGATCTCCCTGTGGATTCATTCACAGTAATAGGGGTATCAGGCAAGGAGACCCTCTATCCCCTTATCTTTTTACAATTGTTATGGAGTATTTCTCCCTTCAAATGGAAATGGATCTGTTTTGTAAAAATATGAAACCTATTAACTCCATTATCCCTTGTATTACTCATCTATTATATGCTAATGATTTACTAATTTTTTTAAATGCAGATACTTTCTCTGCTGCTACCATTAAAATTTTTTTTGACAATCTCAAAAATCAAGCAGGTCTTCTCATTAATGAAAATAAAAGCAAAATATTTTTCAGCAAAGACTGCAGGAACAAGACAGATATTCTCAACATTTTAAATTTCCAGCAGAGTGAACTCCCTGTCAGATATCTTGGGTTACCCCTCAGTAATAATCAGATCAAGGAAAGAGACTGTGTCAAACTCTATGAAACCATTCAAAACAAAATTAATAACTGGTCTAGCAGAATGCTATCTATAGCAGGTAGAGTTGAACTAGTTCATACAGTAGTCACTGCGGTCATTATGTACTGGGTGCAATCTCAAAACATTCCAGCAAAAACCTTAAAAAAAATTGAAAAACTTTGTTCCAACTTCATATGGAATGGAAAATTTCATAAAATTTCGTGGAACACCATAACTAAAACCAAGGAAGCTGGGGGATTGGGAATCAGAAACTTTTCAGATATTCATGAAGCTTGCAAATTTAAACTTTTTTGGAAATTCATTGAAGGCAAATCATTATGGGCTGAATGGATGAGGGCCAAGTATGTCAAAAAGAAAAATTTCTGGTCCATGCCCATCAAAAGTCATTATTCTTATGTCTGGAAAAATATTCTTAGTTGCAGAGAAATTGGAGCCAAGCTTCTTGAGCGTAAATTTAAAGATGGAAAATGCACAAGCCTATGGTTTGATCCTTGGATCAATGGCAACTCACTTATCAACCTTCTAGGCTGGAACAACCTATATTACTATGGAAAAGTAGGGGCTTCAGTTGACACAATTATTCAAAACTCTACTTGGAATTCAGAAGCATTTCCTGCAACTAACATCTTTAATTCTTCAATTAATAAAATTGATATTGACACTAACACTGATGAAGATACTTGGTGCTGGAAATTATCTACTAAGGGCAGATTTTCCTTTAAAAACACTTGGGAATTTTTAAAAGGAAGGGAAATGGAAGTTGATTGGCACAACTCTGTTTGGAACTCTGCTAACTGTCCAAAAATGGCTTTCTGCACCTACTTTGCATTATTAAATCGTCTACCAACTAGAGAAAGGTGTGGCAAATGGAACAAAAACTCTGGTAATATCAATTGCCTATTTTGCAAAACCGAAATCGAAAACACTGATCATCTATTCTTTGATTGTACTTACTCTAGACATGTTTGGTTCATTGCCAAAAATAAGCTCAACATAAATCAAAATTTGGCTCTCCAAAACATTAGAGACAGCATTCATTATTTTCAGAAAGCTTACAAAGGAAAGAAAGCAGATTTCAACAAAGCTACAGTAATGCTTACTACTGTCATCTACTTCATTTGGAAAGAAAGAAACAACAGATTACATAACAAAGTTGAAACAGACTGTATTCAGCTTTGGAAAACTATCGAAATTGAATCCAACATCATACTCCACAAATTCAGCAGAAACAGTAACAGTTATCATAATATTTCTATTGAAGACAATTATGATAACTTAGTCGAAGAATACTTACAGAAGGAGAACTTTAATAAAAGTTCTCAACTCCCTGCTTTTGATGATAATATAGTGGATAAGCCATCAAGTTTCATAAATCGCAGTTCCTCAGATGAAGGTTGCTACCCCGCTCTGCATACCAGGAATAATTCCTGCAAGGGAAGAAATCAAAATTTTAACAATCCTTATTTGAAAAGCTCTCTAAACAAAAAATCTTATTACTCTTTACCTGATATGCATAGGGAGAGCCGTCCATTCAACTCTGAGCCTCTGCTTCCTTATGACTGTCAAATGCATAACAACATTATCATATCCAATGTTGATGTTCATAATGATAAGGACTTCAATAATTGCAAGCACTCATCTTATAAGGTTCTTTCCAATGCCACTAGCAAGGACACTGTTGATAACATTCCAAGCAATCAGATCGCAACTTATCAGGGTAGAAACAAAAGCAATCAGACTGCAACCTGTCAGGGAAGTAACAAGTCTCTTAATTTTAATTATATTAGGACTAATAAAGGTATTAGCACTAATCAAAACATTTTTTTACCTGATTATAGCATGAGGATCTGTTGGAACGATAAGGCTAACAACAACTTTCCCCTGCCTGATAACGAGCAAAGATTAGGAGACTCTCACTACATCAGCAAGCTTAATAATAAAATCTACCACTTATCTATTTGGGAAAAAGGAGAGAGCAATGACTACTGCATTGATAACTGCTCAGATCTTCCAAGGACATATCTTAAAGAGGCTTCTGACTCGTCTATCCTCATTTCCTCTAATTTGAAGCTCGGTAGCAACCATAACAACAAGGAGAACAGCTACAGGGAAACTAAGACTAAAATAACTCGACAAAGTCATTTTAGCCTAGTTCCTGATATCCCCAGGCTTCGAGATAAAGAAATCAAGGAGTGGAGACCTCCTTAAGCTCTAGCGAGAGATCTATTTCGTGATTTTGCAGTTTTCTCTGCCATTTTTTGTTTGCTCCGCCATTTTTTTGAGCTCGAGTGTTTTTTGGAGGCGCTGCCTCGTTTCTGTTTTCTGAGATCTAGGGTTTGCCTAGCGTAGTTTTGTGTTTGTAATCTTGGTTTCGGGTACTTAGTTCTTACCCGTTTCTTTTTCTTTCTGTAACTATCTGGGCTTGGCCCATTTACCCATTTTCAAAAAAAAAAGGTTAATTAATTCGAACTTTAATAGTTCTTTGTTTTTTAGTTATGGTGGTAGGGCTGCACACAACCCATATCCAACCCGACCCAACCCACCAACCCGACCCAACCCACATAAACCCAACCCAACCCATCCTAGTTCGGGTCGGATATGGGTTACAATTTGTAACCCATACTATATATGGGTCGGGTGTGTTATTTTGTTCAACCCAACCCTACTTTAACCCAACCCAACCCTATATTAAAAACCTAATTTAATATCAATACACTTAAAATTAGAATAGTCTAATCCTATAATAATGTTTATGTATTCTATAGTAAATATACGAAAAAACATATTTTATGTCAACCCAAACAAGATAGAATTTGACAAAGATATTCCAAAGGGCATTTTAATATATTTTAAAATGAAACACTTGTTCTACTATGTAGTGAACTAATTTCATATGATGTGTTTTACAATGAAATTTTAATAAAATATATGTTATAATGAATTAGTTAGTTTAAGTGTGTTATGCTAGCTAAAATCTAATATATTATGTTGAACATTTTAATGTTATTTTTTGAAAATATTCCCTTATTGTCTCATTTTCTATTAGATTCATGCAACCCAACCCAACCCAACCCTACTAAACCCGACCCAACCCACACTTCGACCCAACCCATATCCAACCTCATATAGGGTCGGATACGGGTTGAGCTACCTTAAACCCATACCTATGCGGGTCGGATGAAATATTTGGTCTGACCCGACCCAACCCATACTTTGTGCAGCCCTATATGGTGGCGTAGATACCAAGGGAAACATTAATGTAATGAAACCAAGGAAGTTGATATAGATTTTTCATTCTCCCATGCAAATGACATGAATTATAACATCATTAACCATTTTTGCATACTTGTGAAATGCAAGCTTAACTTCAGCTTGGAATGCAAATTGAAAATCCATACAAAAAATTACTGATACAAAAAATATCGAACTGAAAACATTTTTGCATACTTGTGAAATGCAAGCTTAACATCATTAACCATTTTTGGCTTTTAAAAGTTTATAGCAGTAACTGAAATATCCCCTCTCACTTCATTAAATATTACCGATGCAAAAAATACTTACCAGTTAACTCGAAGCAGTGGATATTATCTCAGCAAGACAATGTTCCTGCATCAAGTAGAAATGAAAACATTTAATGTTGGTCGCATTTTGTGTCAATACTGGCAATTAAGTCATATCTTTGGAATTCCGACGTGCCGATCGGAATGTCGAACCATGATCTAAGGTTTCATGATTGTCAATTCTAAAGTATATTGAAATCCTAACATCGGTATGATATATAAATTGAAGATGCGCGCGTACAACTAAGACAATGACAAAGTAGAACAGACGAGCTTTTTTTGGAGAGGTAAAAGGAAGTAACTGGAAATATTCTTTTACGAATATGGAGTGCAAGTCAGTAAGTGAATAATTAAAGAATTTTTTCCTCTTAATTTAAGGACAGAGAGATAATATATCACATGAAACCTATGAAGAGGGTATACCCTCAAATCAAGACGGTTAACTCTAATAATAGGCACTTTAGTGCACGCAGAAGTAAAAGTGCAAAACTGACAGTATTGTGAATAAAGTGCAAGAATTGTTCTATGAGGTAATTTGTTAATTTTTTATTTCATTATTTTTCCTATTGAACCTTGTTCATTTTCCGAATTCAAATAAAACATACAACACGTTTAAATTTGATCTTGACATAAGCAGATACAAACCATAACTTATACAACAAGGAATCATAGAGTTAATATGGGTAACTAGAAATATCAAAAGCAAATGATAATCTAAGTGTCAGAGTTCGAAAGAATACATATCCATGCTCATTGCAGGAAATTTCAAATTAAGGTTTGGTATAGCTTCCAGGATATAAATTGCATGCTTGTTATAATGCCATTCATACAAAATGATGAAGGAGGTACAGTAGACACATTATAACCATATTATACACCACAAACTATAAAATGATAAGATTTCACAAATGCATGTTTGAATTTTTGCCTCTATACTAGTACAGATTATTATGTATCAGTTGATTTTCATGAAAAGCCAACCCTTACAGAGTTGAAATGTGATTACTCGATAACTTATGGGCACCATGCTATAGTAGAAACAATTATATCACTCCATTTTTTCTTTAGAAATCAAAAACCACACAATAGATTGTAGATAATGCTCAAAATTAGTAAGTTTACTATATATATATATATATATCATTCAAGACCTAAAATTAGTAAGTTTACTATATATATATATATATATCATTCAAGACCTAAAATTAGTAAGTTTACTATATATATATATATATATATCATTCAAGACCTAAAAAATAAAATAAAAGTTATTTGTCATGTGATTAAACAAATCTATATGAGCTTTGCCTTCATAAAGAATTAATTTTACTTTAACACCTATGCTTTGAAGGGTTTCGGCAAAAGACTTGCTGCATATGGAAAGATCGGTTAGCATTTACATATTAATCTTCAGCAGTACAGAAAAATGAGACCATCCATCAAGAAAATAGCTCAATAAGTAAAACTTCACTTTAGAGACAAAGGAAAGAAAGAAAAACGTGAAAACAACCAACGTTTGAAAAGTCAAGATTTTAAGGGTTGACACCCACATAAAGTAGTCCTTTCTGCAAACGTAAGAGCTTGTTACTAAATTTATACCAATATAAATACGTGAATGGAAGCTAACATAAATATAAGTCATTGCAAAATTCCATGCTGTAAGCTGATTTTCGTATAATATTAAGCAAGCGATGATATAAATAACTTTGTAATTTTTTGTGTATTTACACATCCTTTGAAGAAAATGTCTGTAGCTAGGAGCAGCCCTAGCATATTTGGTACCTAAGTGTTCCTTCATCATGCATCTTAAAAATATGATAAAAACGTACACAGTTTTTGTAACCAAGTAATACTATGACACATTTAGGTTTTTTTTAATGCAGGCCTGATTTTTTAACTTGATTTCAAATGGATTTTAAAATAGCAATTTTCAAAATTGTCAAGAAACTTTCAAAACCAAAGTTGTTTGTTATCAAATTATTTTTACAATGGATCCAAAATCGTCGAAATCAGATATCTAGATTAAAAGTTATGTCTATAAATGTATAAAAGTATTAAAGTTTAAAATTATATTATCACTGCTTAATGTTTTATTTAACTCATATCAATTTCCAAAAATAGTCTGTTTCAAAAATTAAAACTTTTCACTTCAAAATTCTTTGTTATAAAGTTCGCTCTCTATTTACGAGAAGAGTAAAACTGTGATTAGCTAACAATGTATAAATTTTAATAACTACGACCACAATTGTTCAATAACGATGCATTATATTTAATAATAGGGGAAATTGAAAGTGTGAAGTATTGAAAAATGGATAATACATGGTTATCAACATGATAAAACATGATAAATTGCATTTACAGCAACGAAACGTTGGCATCAATTGGGTAAAAGAAAAGATGGAAGTACCATGATAGGCATACCACCATATATATATTTATTCGGTTCAAATATATACTTAGAAGGCATCGTATGGCTTCAAGAAATCATCAACTAAAAGTGGAAACTGAGAATGTTAAAGTAAAACTGTGATTAGATAGCAATTGACAGGTGCGAATATTTTATTTTACAGTTATAACATACTCAATTAAAGAATAAAACTGTGGTTAGGCAACAATGTTAGAAGTTCAATAACTATTCCCACATTTCTACTGATCACGGAAACTTGATGAACACAAATTGTATATCTTTGTGTGAAAAAAAAAGAAAAAAAAAGATTTGTAAGGCCAAACGAAACAGAAAATTGTCTTAAAAATTGACTAATAGATTGTGAACAAATTGTATTTACCCATATTAAAAGCGAATTATTTCTAAGTGTCAGGGTTCAAATGTAAAAATTGAATTTACCTTCAGTGTTAGAGTTCAAATCTAAAAGCGAATTATTAACAACCAAGTGTACCCATATTAAAAGCAAATGATAATCTAAGTGTCATAGTTCAAATTTAAAAATTGAATTTACCTTCAGATCATTGCAAACGCGATTAGGGTTCTAGGCAGATGACGGCGACTGACTGTTGATTACGGCTAAGGATTGGGATCGACTATGTGAGAGAATGATTAAGGCGATTGTGATGACCCGCCCTTCACGACCCTCGAAAAGCGAGTGCCGGAAAAAACAGATTGCTGAAGAAAAAATAAAAAATAAGAAATAGAAAAAGAAAAAGAATCTCACAATCGCAGCGGAACAAAATATAATAAATAATTAACAGATCTTTACACAAAATGAAACCATATCTGTTTTATATAATACATCATCAGAGTATATCACAAGTAAACAACAATTACCAGCCTGGCAGTTATATCAGCCTGCCTCACAACTTGCTGGCAATTTTAAACAACCATAGCAGCGGATATAAACAAGTACGGATAATACGTCTCGGACTCCAGCTCCACACCTGAGCTCCACAGCATCCTATCATGTAATCTATAATACTCGGTCTGACCCGAGTATTATAATGAAATAACACCCGAGTCGGTCTGGAATACCAGCGTCAGAAAAATACATCCAAACTGATTATTAAAGTTCCAAAAATCCTTTGAAATCAAAAGCATCTCGTAAGACCACGCCACAAATAAACATGTCGGATTTTTACCTTACGATAGCCAAAGCACTTTCTTATCAAAATCCTCTGATATTATAGCAGTGTCTATATACAAATACTTATTCAAATAGCTGAAATTGTTACATGATTAAATTCCAGCATAATAGCCACAAAGTGGGTTCTACAAACAAAAATCGTAAAAGGCGCGTAGGGAGAATGGATTTCCAACCAATGACTAGGCACTGAGTTACCACCTGTCACAGTACCTGGTCTAGATCAGTGTACCGAGGACCACACCCGATCCCCTGTAACACAAGACCGGAACCATTCCTTAATGGATAATTCCGAGTAAGATCATCCCACGGTTGGGATCAGCAACCGCACCACTAAGCCGAATAAAAAGGGACATCTAGACAAGGATGACCTCACCCTAATGGGTGCTACCCACATAGTCTTGCTGCATAACCCGTGATTTTCAGTCATTCCCGGTTGATGAGGCTCGAGGCTAAGCGTTAGCTTTATAAAACATATCCCTTAGAATGCCCATCGTCCACCTGACGATGTTCCGAAAGCATTCGTCCATACAAGTCCGTTCCGGGTTCGAACGGAACCGAAGGCACCACTCCTACTACATCCATTTTGGAATCACCCTCAGGATTAGTAGAGACTAGCCCTTGCACTTCACTGCTCCATCTTCGACTCCGAACTCGTTTTTCCACGAAAACGTACAAACCGGATCGAAGTGGTTTTCGAGAAATTAATCCTGATCCCGGTCTCTTCGAAACGATCAGCGCATTGGCCAATATTGATAGTCGGTTATTTAACTATCAATTAACATTCATAAACATCCATCAAACATAAATAATTTCCCAAATTTATGTTTTCCTCAAAATATCTTCGCAAGATATATTTCTATTTTCAACCCTTTGGAAATAGTTTAAAACCCACTTCCTTTTTACGGAATAGATTCCCAAACATTTTCTATTCCCCACTGAAAATAACCAAGTCCAAATACTTTAGATTTTAAAATAATTTAAATCACTTTATTCTAATTTATACCTTAAATATTTAAATTAAATTACTTAAACACTTTATTCAAAATATATTTTAAGAATATTTAAGGTAAAACTATTTTATAAAATATAAAAACAAATTTTAAAATAAAAGTTTAAGTCGAACTAAAATTTTAAAATAAGAGTTACAAACTTCTACATAAGTTTCAAATAACACTTTAACCAAACTATCTATAAAATAAATCCATAAAATATGAATATTAATAATATTCTTTCAAAACATAATACCAACTACCCCTTTAAAACAATAATTACTATAGCTAATTTAGTAAATATTTACTTTTAAAATTTTCACAACTTAATAATAATTTCTTAAAACATTCTTTTAAAACAATTTTCAAAACTTCTAATCTTTACTCAAAAATCTATTTTTAAACGTACTTGGCTTTCCAGGGAAATACGCTTCCATTTCAGAATAAACTAAAGAATTCTTTTATAAATCCTGTTGGATTTATCTCAATTCAAATTTACGTTTCAATCCCGTAAATTTCTTCCAACACTTTAAAAATAAAACTCCCCTTTTATTTTTAAGCACACTTCCCATTTCCTGGAAATCACTTTCAAAATATACTTTTGAAAATCTATAAAAGTTTCTGAGTAACTTAAATCAAAAAGCTCATGTTAATATAAAGTTACTATATCAAATATCTATGTTAAAGTTTCCTTTAGAAGCATAATACTAATTTACCTTTAAAATAATTAAATACCATAATTACTTAAATAAATATTTACCTTTCTCTTAAAAATAATTAAAATAATTATTTATCTAAAACATTCCAAAACACATTTTTAAACTTCTATTTTACACTTTGAAAGCTTTCCTTTGAAAACTTACTACATTTTCCAGGAAAAGAAAATACACTTTCCACCTTAAAAGTGATCCCACTATTTCTTTTAAAACAATTTGCACTTCTTATAGAAAATCCCACCGGAAAATCTATACTTTTAAATTTATCCTCCGATAAACATCCCAATTCATTTATAAACCCGGTTTATAAATTCTCATTTCTCATTTTCCCTCTTTAAACCACAGTTTCAAAAACTCTTAACAAATTTCAAACCAATTTCCCGAATTTAATCTCCTTAAATTCATTACTTAAAAATTCCTTTCATTTCCCTTTTAATCCCAATTCATTTTATTGATATTTTAGAATAACAGATTAATCACAGCATAACAAAATTCCAAATCAGTCTATCACAGGATATCAATGAAATATATCACAGATTATGAATATAATTTCTATATTGTGAGGAATCCAGTCGGATCCCTCCAATCTGTTTCCCTACATCCACAAATGTTAGCACAACACCAAATATCAATCCAATCTGATAATAATCATCACATTCAACCAATCAACCAACCATTTAAATATCCACTATTTAAATAAACTAGCATTCCATATGTGAGTGAGATTAACTCACCTTGAATTTCGACGAGCATTTAAATTTTAAATTAAATCGAGCCGTTCGATCTAATCCAAAATTTTCGCTTGCTCCAAACGATCCCAGATCTGCATCGCAGCGTAGATCGCATCGCTGCGATTCCGGCGCTTCTTGTTTCGTCGGAATCTGATAACGTGTGCAAGAGTTATAGATTTATAAAGCTTGTATATAAATTTAAAACAAATTTTCTTTTTATTTTAATTTTATTTTACCATCAAGCCGTTCGAATATGAACGAAGAAAATCGGGCCGCATCTCTTCTTCTTCCCTCACGCTCGATCCAGAACGCGATCAACCCATACACGCGCGCTCAAGCCCATCACCGCGCCACCATCATCAGCCCAGACGTCGATCAGGCACCGCCATGAGAAGCGCCTACTCGAGCTCCTCCTACGGTCAAAAACACAGCAAGCTCGGTGCACCATTCTTCACCAATTCAAACGCGAACGCGCAACCTTCCATCTCGATTTGCCGACAAACCGGAGCTCAATTTTCGATCATAGCCGTCCAACTTAAAGAACACAATGGCCTCTTCATCTTTGTAGTTGGAAGAATTCACCAATTCGCGATGGATTGCTCGAAAATTTGAGATGAAAGACGTTGCTTCTCGGCCATTAAAACGTTCGTGGCGGCTGAGAAAGTAACTAGGGTTTCGGCCCAGAAAAAAATGTATATATAAACGTTTTAATATAATATTTTATTATTAATTTCACCAATCTACCAGATTTTCGAACGAACTCCGAATCACACGTGCCGCTTGGCGTTTATAAGGTTTTACCCGCATTCCGAACATAATGGAACGTGTTTCAGAAGCTAATTCAATCATATGTGGAAGATAGCTTTTTGAATCAATTTAAAATATTAAATTATCGATTTTAATTTCAACGCGTTTGTCACCCGTACGTAGAAACGGTAACTCCAAACGCTACGAAAATTGAAATCCGATAATAACTAACTATTACGGATCCAATGGAACTGGTTTTGTCGAATTCTGAGACTGTGCCCCGGAAGGCTATTTTAACTCGTCGATTAATTCGACCGATTTCCAAAATCGTCGAGATCACTTAAAATTCCACTTTTAAAATTTTACTAACCTAATTATAAATCATATAGAATTTATATTCACATTATAAATCATCCCGATTCATTTTAAATCAAAATCTGATTATTTGCAATATTATTATATTAAATTCCATTATTGAATTAATATAAAAATTCCAAATTTAACTTATCGACTTTTGATTCCATCCAGAAGTCCAATACTAAAATTCAAATCAAATTAAACTTAAATAAATCTTAGAAACCATTTTCATACACATTTACATCCAGATTCACCAATTATCCCAATTTCAAATATTTAATTATTATTATTCAAACCCAACTGAACTGCCATATTCGAAATTTTAACTAATTCAATTAATTTAACCAAGATCTCCTTATTTCAAAATCAAATTATAATTCACATTCAACATTTAAAACGAATTAAATGTTCAAAATCTAACGACCAAAATTTTGGGTCGTTACATTCCTCCCCCCTTATAAAAATTTCGTCCCCAAAATTTGCTAAGGTAGGAAAATGTTTCCAAACTCATTAACTTACCCAAAACCCACTTAGTTAAAACTTACATTCATTTCACCAAAACCCTTTAGTTCAATCCAAAACCATTACTTTTATTTCTAACTCAAAAGCTTTATTTTCAACATTATTTCAAAACAACTTCCCTAGTTAACCAAAATTTTCAAAATTCCCAAAAAATTTCTCACTCCCAAAAATTTTGACAGCGTCTCCTTTGTACGGAGAGAGCCTTTTACAATATCACAATAGACATAAATATGTATACATCGACCCACACGGTCGGAAAACAAAATATTTCACAATATATATATATATATATATATATATATATCATTTTCAAATTTTATTGCGTAGGCGTACCTTTTGATTCGCATTTTAAAAGCAAGCGGCTAATTTATATTGCATATACACGCTCCAACTCTATCAATTGCCTCTCATACCTGTACTTACTCAAACAAGCATATCAGTTGTCAAGAATATGAGATTTTTACAACATTCCATTCATTAAACTAGCCAAACACATCAATTTCATAGTCCAAACAAGTAGATTTCATAATCCTACATGTTAACCATATTTTAAAGGCTATCACAAGGTTTCAACATCATTTTAATTTCTTTTACAAATTCAAACTTCATTCTATTCCACTCGAATGATTTACATTCAAGTTTACAACATACAATTCATATTCACCACCACCCATTCATTTCCACTTCAATATGATTAACATTTGCGTTACTTTCATCAATTTACTTCAATCCAATTCCAAATTGATTCACAATCAATTTATTCAACTTCTTTCAACTCATAGAATTTTAATTACTTCGTTTACGTCAAACGACAATTTATTCCATGCAATTTGACGATATCCATGTGAATAAATAATTACTTAAGTTTTACAACCAATTTAAATTGACGCCGACTCAATTTATATTTAATTCCATTCCATTTTAAATTTATTCACAATCATTCACTTGAATTTATATATAAATTCCCTTAATAAGATTTCAATTCATTCCAAATGATTCAAAAACCAATTTCATTTACTTCTATTAATTCATTCACTGTCGTTTACGACAAAACGACTAATTTCTATGCAAGTTCGTTGTTATTCAAACAAATAACCATTACTTAAGCTTATAACCGTTAAAATTAATTCCAACTTAAATCTATATAAATTTTACTCCATTTGGAATTATTCACAACCATACATTCTCACTACAATTATTAAGTTAAATCCCTTCAGTTGCATTTAATTTCATTATCCAAACAAGTTTATTCAAAATTATCTCATAAGCTCGACAATAACCATTTCACTATCTTCTTAAATTATTTCTATTCCATAATATCTCAATTTCTTCTTACAACAATTTTATTTCACTTTAATTTGATTCTCATCTAATCAAATTTCAATCCGTTTACAAATTATTTTAATTCAACCAGTTTACTTTCAATCCATTTAATTTTTAATTCTCCTTCTCAATTCATTTCTGAATTTATTAATAACATGACCATTCCAATTATTCAATACCAGAACTGGGTTTTACTTTACTTTTCAAATTTTTAACAAGCTACCAAGATTTTATCCATTCTAATACAAATTCCATTTAATTTAGTTTACCCTAGGTTCATCTTCAACTTCTCTTTATTTAATTTAGCTTACGCTAAATTCATCTTCAAACAATTCTTTTTGAATTTAGTTGAGTGAAAATTTTATCCATTCAATATCATTTCAACCAAATTTAAATTTCTTACAATTCAATTTTTCTCCAAATTTTAATTCAAGTCCAACTAAATTTTATTTAGCCAACTTAAATTTATACTATTTTAAATAAGAATTGAATTTCATTCAATGTCATTTATAACACAACTAAATTTTGATTTCAGTTCAATTCAAATTCAACTAAATTTTATTTCTCCATATATAAGTTCAAACTTATTTACTAACCTAAGTCCATTCACATTTTATATTTTACTTCACCATTTCAATTCTCCTTTCATTTAGGATTACATCCTGAATTTTCCATTCTTTTTACCATAAGATTCAACCATTCTTATTTAGGTTTTGCAATTCATTTCTCTATTCATAAGTTTTCCAATTTATTTATTTAAAAGCTTATTACTCATTTTATTCATTTTCACCTTATACTCACAATTCCAGATTATATATATATATATCACTTAATAGCTTAAGGGTATAAATTTCATTTCACAATTATAACCCACAATTATAATCATTTTACATTACAACTTAATCCAGATTAATTCAATTCCAAATTCAATTCTATTTAACTTATCCTGAGTTAAATTCGAATATATCTTATTCACTTCCATTTACTCAAGTGAAATCTAAATTCCATGATTAAGAGTTCATTTTCCCTTTCTCATTTAAATCAACTTCACTTCATAAATTCCATAGTTGATTCACCTTAACTTTCACATTTTTATTTTAAATAGAATTCCCAGAATTCAATTGCCCGGTTTTATTTCAAAACCATTTGAAATCACAAATAATACATACCCACTTGGTATATCAAATCAAATCTCCGAATTCCAAAACAACTGGTTTTACCAAAACAATTTTCCTTTTGAAATTTCTAAAACAACTTGTATACCCAACAAGTCCAAACAAATATCATAACCAATCACCATGGTAGCAAATCCATCACTTTAGAAACTCGAAAATGAATTCTGATGATGTGGCCATCATCACCAGGATTATTTTCCAGCGACTGAAGTGAGTTCAGTGCTTCTTTACTTCCACAAATTCCCTTCAAATCGATTTCCATTCAAAAATATTTTCCAAATAATACTCCATTGTTTCCTTCAACATTCTGGAAAACATTTCAAACATTCCCAAGATTTTGAATTCCCAAACCTTTTTGTTTGAATTCATTTAAAACACTTTTCAAAATTTCCGGGATTTAAATTCTAGTTTAAATCAAATTTTTAGTTATACTCCTTTGGATAAGTCATACTTATAGAATTCTGGTTGGTTATAAACCTTTTCAAATTTTAGATTCCTATTTGATTATAATATTAACAACCAAACATCCAAATATATATATAATAATTTCATAAAATCATTTCTTTTATATCAAATATAATTTTGGGTAAAATTATTTCATTCACCCACTTTAAAAACAATACTATGTCGGTTTACCTTGTTTAAGAGTTTAGAAACCCCTATCGATACGGCTGTACTTCCCGTACCGACCAGAATTCATAAACACTCAACCAATAAGTCAACACAGTACAATTTTTTTTATATTCACTAACAATTATGCGCTCATAGCTATTAATACACTCAAACTCATTCTAGAGTGCTTCTGACTCTATTTCTAATGAGTAATTTCCCCCACCAAAGCCTAGGTTGTCGCCAACCCATGCTCCGATACCACGTGTGATGACCCGCCCTTCACGACTCTTGAAAATCGACACAAAATACACCACTGTATAATATGTCGACGATCAAGTGCCGGAAAAGAGAGATTGTTGAGGAAAAAGAAAGAAGATAGAAGAAAGAAGAAACTAAACAACATTAGAATCTCATAATCGCAGCGGAACAAAATATAATAAATAATTAACAGATCTTTACATAAAATGAAACCATATCTGTTTTATATAATACATCATCAGAGTATATCACAAGTAAACAACAATTACCAGCCTGGCAGTTATATCAGCCTACCTCACAACTTGCTGGCAATTTCAAACAACCATAGCAGCAGATATAAACAAGTATAGATAATACGTCTCGGACTCCAGCTCCACACCTGAGCTCCACAGCATCATATCCTGTAATCTATAATACTCGGTCTGACCCGAGCATTATAATGAAATAACACCCGAGTCAGTCTGGAATACCAGCGTCAGAAAAATACATCCAAACTGATTATTAAAGTTCCAAAAATCCTTTGAAATCAAAAGCATCTCGTAAGACCACGCCACAAATAAACATGTCGGGTTTTTACCTTACGATAGCCAAAGCACTTTCTTATCAAAATCCTCTGGTATTATAGTAGTGTCTATATACAAATACTTATTCAAATAGCTGAAATTGTTACATGATTAAATTCCAGCATACTAGCCACAAAGTGGGTTCTACAAACAAAAACCGTAAAAGGCGCGTAAGGAGAATGGATTTCCAACTAATGATTAGGCATTGGCAGTGTTTTAAATCTCGGATTTTGGCCAATATCTTGGGAAAATATCTCGGCTATCTCGGGCGATATTTAAAACACTTATAACTAAATAGGCTGCCAAATCTCGGATTTTGGCTGATATCTCGGATTTTTCATCTCGGCCATCTCGGGGAGATTTAAAAGCCTGGGCATTGGGGTACCACCTGTCACACTACCTGGTCTAGATCAGTGTACCGATGACCACGCCCGATCCCCTGCAACACAAGACCGGAACCATCCCTTACTGGATAATTCCGAGTAAGATCACCCCACGGTTGGGATCAGCAACCGCACTACTAAGCCGAATAAAAAGGGACATCTAGACAGGGATGACCTCACCCTAATGGGTGCTACCCACATAGCCTTGCTGCATAACCCCTGATTTTCAGTCATTCCCGGTTGATGAGGCTCGAGGCTAAGCGTTACCTTTATAGAACATATCCCTTAGAATGCCCATCGTCCACCTAACGATGTTCCAAAAGCATTCGTCCATACAAGTCCGTTCTGGGTTCGAACGGAACCGAAGGCACTACTCCTACTACATCCATTTTGGAATCACCCTCAGGATTAGTAGCGACTAGCCCTTGCACTTCACTGCTCCATCTTCGACTCCGAACTCGTTTTTCCACGAAAACGTACAAACCGGATCGAAGTGGTTTTCGAGAAATTAATCCTGATCCCGGTTTCTTCGAAACGATCAGCGCATTGGCCAATATTGATAGTCGATTATTTAACTATCAATTAACATTCACAAACATCCATCAAACATAAATAATTTCCCAAATTTATGTTTTCCTCAAAATATCTTCGCAAGATATATTTCTATTTTCAACCCTTTGGAAATAGTTTAAAACCCACTTCCTTTTTACAGAATAGATTCCCAAACATTTTCTATTCCCCACTGAAAATAACCAAGTCCAAATACTTTAGATTTTAAAATAATTTAAATCACTTTATTCTAATTTATACCTTAAATATTTAAATTAAATTACTTAAACACTTTATTCAAAATATATTTTAAGAATATTTAAGGTAAAACTATTTTATAAAATATAAAAACAAATTTTAAAATAAAAGTTAAGTCGAACTAAATTTTTAAAATAAGAGTTACAAACTTCTAAATAAGTTTCAAATAAAACTTTAACCAAACTATCTATAAAATAAATCCATAAAATATGAATATTAATAATATTCTTTCAAAACATAATACCAACTACCCCTTTAAAACAATTATTACTATAACTAATTTAGTAAATATTTACTTTTAAAATTTTCACAACTTAATAATAATTTCTTAAAACATTCTTTTAAAAACAACTTTCAAAACTTCTAATCTTTACTCAAAAATCTGTTTTTAAACGTAGTTGGCTTTCCAGGGAAATATGCTTCCATTTCAGAATAAACTAAAGAAGTCTTTTATAAATCCTGTTGGATTTATCTCAATTCAAATTTACGTTTCAATCCCGTAAATTTCTTCCAACCCTTTAAAAATAAAAATCCCCTTTTATTTTTAAGCACACTTCCCATTTCCTGGAAATCACTTTCAAAATATACTTTTGAAAATCTATAAAAGTTTCCTAAGTAACTTAAATAAAAAAGCTCCTGTTAATATAAAGTTACTATATCAAATATCTATGTTAAAGTTTCCTTTAGAAGCATAATACTAATTTACCTTTAAAATAATTAAATACCATAATTACTTAAATAAATATTTACCTTTCTCTTAAAAATAATTATTTATCTAAAACATTCCAAAACACATTTTTAAACTTCTATTTTACACTTTGAAAGCTTTCCTTTGAAAACTTACTACATTTTCGAGGAAAAGAAAATACACTTTCCACCTTAAAAGTGTTCCCACTATTTCTTTTAAAACAATTTGCACTACTTATAGAAAATCCCACCGGAAAATATATACTTTTAAATTTATCCTCCTATAAATATCCCAATTCATTTATAAACCCGGTTTATAAATTCTCATTTCTCATTTTCCCTCTTTAAACCACAGTTTCAAAAACTCTTAACAAATTTCAAAGCAATTTCCCGAATTTAATCTTATTAAATTCATTACTTAAAAATTCCTTTCATTTCCCTTTTAAACCCAATTCATTTTATTGATATTTTAGAATACCATATTATAATCACAGCATAACAAAATTCCAAATCAGTCTATCACATGATATCAATGAAATATATCACAGATTATGAATATAATTTCTCTATTGTGAGGAATCCAGTTGGATCCCTCCAATCTGTTTTCCTGCATCCACAGATGTTAGCACAACACCAAATATCAATCCAATCTGATAATAATCATCACATTCAACCAACCATTTAAATATCCACTATTTAAATAAACTAGCATTCCAGATGTGAGTGAGATTAACTCACCTTGAATTTCGACGAGCGTTTAAATTTTAAATTAAATCGAGCCGTTCGATCTAATCCAAAATTTTCGCTTGCTCCAAACGATCCCAGATCTGCATCGCAGTATAGATCGCATCGCTGCGATTCCGGCGCTTCTTGTTTCGTCGGAATCTGATAACGTATGCAAGAGTTATAGATTTATAAAGCTTGTATATAAATTTAAAACAAATTTTCTTTTTATTTTAATTTTATTTTACCATCAAGCCGTTCGAATATGAACGAAGAAAATCGAGCTGCATCTCTTCTTCTTCCCTCACGCTCGATCCAGAACGCGATCAACCCATACACGCGTGCTCAAGCCCATCACCACGCCACCATCATCAGCCCAGACGTCGATCAGGCACCGCCATGAGAAGCGCCTACTTGAGCTCCTCCTACGGTCAAAAACACGGCAAGCTCGGTGCACCATTCTTCACCAATTCAAACACGAACGCGCAACCTTCCATCTCAATTTGCCGACAAACCGGAGCTCAATTTTTGATCATAGCCGTCCAACTTGAAGAACACAATGGCTTCTTCGTCTTCGTAGTTGGAAGAATTCACCAATTCGCGGTGGATTGCTCGAAAATTTGAGATGAAAGACGTTGCTTCTCGGCCATTAAAACGTTCGTGGCGGCTGAGAAAGTAACTAGGGTTTCGGCCCAAAAAAAATGTATATATAAACGTTTTAATATAATATTTTATTATTAATTTCACCAATCTACCAGATTTTCGAACGAACTCCGAATCACACGTGCCGCATGGCATTTATAAGGTTTTACCCGCATTCCGAACACAATGGAACGTGTTTCAGAAGCTAATTCAATCATATGTGGAAGATAGCTTTTTGAATCGATTTAAAATATTAAATTATCGATTTTAATTTCAACGCGTTTCTCACCCATACGTACAAACGGTAACTCCAAACGCTACAAAAATTGAAATCCGATAATAACTAACTATGACGGATCCAATGGAACTAGTTTCATCGAATTCCGAGACTGTGTCCCAGAAGGCTATTTTAACTCGTCGATTAATTCGACCGATTTCCAAAATCGTCGAGATCACTTAAAATTCCACTTTTAAAATTTTACTAACCTAATTATAAATCATATAGAATTTATACTCACATTATAAATCATCCCGATTCATTTTAAATCAAAATCTAATTATTTGCAGTATTATTATATTAAATTCCATTATTGAATTAATATAAAAATTCCAAATTTAACTTATTGACTTTTGATTCCATCCAGAAGTCCAATACTAAAATTCAAATCAAACTAAACTTAAAATAAATCTTAGAAACCATTTTCATACCCATTTACATCCAGATTCACCAATTATCCCAATTCCAAATATTTAATTATTATTATTCAAACCCAATTGAACTGCCATATTCGAAATTATAACTAATTCAATTAATTTAACCAAGATCTCCTTATTTCAAAATCAAATTATAATTCACATTCAACATTTAAAACGAATTAAATGTTCAAAATCTAACGACCAAAATTTTGGGTCGTTACAGCGATCGACTGTTGATGATGGTATTTAAGGTTTCGCGATTTAGGATTTAGGTCTGAGTGTTGCGGTTTAGGGATTTCGCGGAGCTTAGCTGTTTTTTGGAGGGGGAGATGACGAAATGAAAGAGGATGCGGTTTGCTTGAGATGGTGTTTGCTGCTGGACGGAAGGAAGGGCAATACACACATTTTTTATTCCCGCACAAAATAAATTGTTTCCCGCCTTTTAATCATATAGCGTTGAGGATAGCTACTTCATAGTGTAGGAAGCCCTGCATTATATAACGTTGAATGGAGGATAGCCGGAAACGCCTACCAAAAGTTCATATTTTTGTAGTGTTCATAAATAGGGTTTTACAAAAGCCAATGGTTAAAAAATTATAAAGCGTATATAGCTCACTAGTTTCTTTGTAAAGAAAGAAAAGTGTAAATATAAAGTTCTAGTAGAAATTAAAATTTGTTAATATCCAAAATTTTAATAAAGGAATAAAAAACTATTTCTTTTGAAAGAAAAAAATGATAGAGCAATATAGCTCGTGAGTTTCTATGTAATGAAAAATTTTAAGCCCTAAAAACATTTATAGGGATGGACAACAGAAAGTGGTACAAGTTTGAATTGGGAAAATAGTATGGAAAGAGGATTTAGAATCCCAAAACAAAGTTGTAGGTGAACACACTACAATGTTAAACTAAGAAAACAGTTAATTAGAAGAAAGCAATTAGAATTAGTGCGGTTTAGATAGAGGACGGTTGAATAGTAATAGCATTGTAAGATATAAAAACAATATTGGGAATCAATATAAAATAATGCTAGTAATCTAATTAGAAGCAACATAGGAAAAGACAGAACAAGAAAAAATAAACATTTTCCATTGTTGTATTTTTTGCAAGTATCTTTTAAAAGTCCCCTTCACATGATACTAGAGACTTCGCCAAGTATTGGAAGGGAAGATAGAATGAAAATTAGAGTGAGAGTTATCCTCATCTACTCCAGTTTTTATTGTTTAAAGATGTCTTAGAAACAGTGAAAAGTGCATTTTTGAAAAGAAATGGTTTGAAGTAAAAGAAAAACTTAATTAATCATTTGAGTTAAAAATCCTATTTTTTAAGAAATAAAAGTTAAAACAATCTTTAAAAGAAAAAGTTGATTTGAAGGAAGAGGAAAGAAAAATTTTAAAATTAGATTTGCTAACTATATCTTTTAGATTTAATGAACAAGCTAAACTAAAAAATCCTAAATTATAGGTTTTAAAAGTTAAGACACCAAATATTTTTGAATTTAATAAAAGGTTCTAAGATGCACTTTTAAGGACAAAGGCTTTGGGATTGAGAATTTTAAAATTTTTGAAAATTGGCAAAGAGGAAACCAAAAATTGTAAATATGGAGTAGATAGGAATGAGTGCCTAGGTAATACGAGGTGAACAGTAAGGCTATGAAGAAAATAGCAATGATATTATAGGAAATGTTCCATTTTATGTGTTTTCTATGCGGACCAGTAATGTTATGAGAAAATAATAAAGATAAAGAAATTTTAGAAAAGACAGTCAGATAATGCAAAATAAAGAAATATAGAGACTGAAAGTTAAAAAATAAATTATGAAATTTATATAAAACAGAAATGAAATAAGATTATAGGTCCCAAAAAATGTAGGAAATAAATTTCAGCAAGCGGAGGATAGGGAAGGAATGTTGAGTAGCCACGGGTCAATGTCCCTGTAACAAAAAGGCTGAAATTTATAATTGAATTTGCGTGCTGGTTGATATTATAAAAGAAAAGAATTTTTTGAAAAAACTTAAAAGTTTACCGCATAAATAGATGAAGTCTACTATGGACATTGGACTGTTGACTAAACCCCGATTTCTTAGGATGTGGAAGAAATTTGTTTTGAAAAATCTATACATATGTACACTTTTGAAAAATAAAGTATCGTTGCAAAACGCTTCGAAAGATTTTTAAGTTTAAAATTTTATGGATATTTTAGAAAGTAATATAAAAATATTTTTTAATTCAAAACGAAGAAATTTTCAAATTTTGGAAATGCCATATACTTGAAATTGGGGAGTAGTTGACAGGTGGGTTAGTATGAATTTTACTGTGCAGTAGAAGTGGCAGTAAAATAAAGTACGGTTAGAAACAAGTGAGAAAGCTGTTATAGCTAAGGAATCACTTTCTCTATATCTTGTTAGTAACAAAAGGTTGATTTGCAAATAAACGTTGTTTTAAAACTTTAAGATAAAAACTAACTATGCAAATTGTACTTGGAAAAGTTGGAAAATAATTGGGGGCAAAAGAGAATGTTCCAAGGTACACTGTAAAAATGGTACGTAAAAGAAGAATGTAAATATGGAATTTTCCAACTAGACTATTTTCAAGTATAAGAAAATAGGTTTAGAAAACTTTTTTTTTAATTTACATGTTAGCAATGGTGTGCTAGGATTTTGATGATAAGTATTGGATGCGAAAGTGGTTGAACTATACTTCTATTCGTAGAAGTTTGGAAAAATTTAGATGTAAAAACAAGTTTTTGGTTTTTGAAAGTTGCATACATGTAGTACTGCTAGTAAACTTAGGATGTTTGCGTCATATTTTCGAAATTGTTTTCAAAGAAAGTGTAACGATCCGTATTTTTGGGTCATCGAGTTTGAATATTTAATTTATTTAAATATTCGAATTTAGATTAAATTATAATAATATGTACATTTCAAATTAAGACTTGATTTTTGATAACGTATTTTTAATTTAATTTATAGAATTTTTTCATAATTTTTAATTTGAAAAATAATTAAATTTTCATTTGACGCTTTTTGCGACAAATGTCGGTACTTTTGAAACTTCACATAATTAGTTAACTTGTCCATTTTATTACTGCTTTGTGATCCTCTTACATTGTTGAACGTGATCGTATTTTTATCATTTGCGGTCCATACACAAACGTGATATTGTGTAGCATCCTACCCCAAAACTTTAATTTATAAATATATTAAACAACACACACAAATATCTTTCTCAGAGTGTTGCATTTCACATTCATAAGTACTTACACTTGAGTGTTTTTTGTTTGCATTTATATTAAATGTTGATGGCTTGCAATAAATGTTGGTACTGTGTTTCCTTAGCGTTTAAGTATACTTGCATATATATGTTCACAGGCACGCATGAACCGGGTGGGATTTTTTTTCTTTTCTTTCTCTCAAATATGAAAGAGAGAGAGACTTTACATTGCATTTCCTTTCTCTGGAAACAAGCACTAATACTTTCATTCTTTTTTACATAACCTGATATTCATTTCTCATTTTCTCCTCTCCATATATGAATACACGTGCACACATGGAGACAAACTTTTACATTCACTTTTCACATTTCTTCCAAGCGTATGCGAATGAACAACATATTCCCGCATTCATTTTATTTCTTTCTTTCTCTCAAATGCATGGGCTATTTTTATTTTTCACTCTGCAAATGAAACAAACAGCATTATATTTCTCACTTGTGTTAGGTTCTATTTTATACTTTTGACGTTGACTCAAAAGGGTTGTTTGCATTTTAATTTGTTTTCTTGATATGCCTCTGCTGTCATTATGTGCAAGTACTTTCTATGTTGCTCATGCTTTTAAGCAAAGAAGCACGAAGGATGGAGGAAAAAAAGTTATGCTTGGCTGTGGTTGAGTGTATGGGTGTGTGTGGATGTGGGTATGCATGCGTGTGAGTTGGTTTGGTGGTGTGTGCATGTTGGAGCTTGCATGCATGTCTGGTCGTGTATCATGAGAGGAGAAATGATGTACATGGCGTGCAGGAGTCGTCGGGGAATGGGAGTTGCGAGTGGAACATGGATAGGTTCGTGTACCAGAAAACGAGGGGAGAGGAGAAGGTCATGTGCTATGTGAATGACATAAGTGGAATTGCTTGTGTATGCAGGGAAGAAGTCGAATGTTTGGGCTTTTGCATGTTGAAGTAGGGTGAGGTATATTAGTATACTTAATATTAGTTACTAATTATTTAGTTTTTTTTTTAATAAAAAGATAAATATATAGCAAAAGGAGAAAAAAAGCCTTTCTCCGAAGGCTCACAAAAGGTGACAAGGCATACGGAGAACATATGCCTCCCAAAAACACAAACAACAAAACAAAACCGGTATGAAGAAAAGTAAAAAAAAAAAAAAACCTCCACTGACTGACAGTAGCCAGGAGTAACCAACAGAAATAGAGCAAAAGAAACACCACCCGCACAACCGTCAATCCCGCCATAACTGAATAGGTATAGGCCGGTCCACCAAGAAGCTACCATCCCATACCGAGCCAAAGAAAACTGATAAATGAACCAATACCCAGACCGAGCAGCAAAGCGACCACGCTATAACCACCACAAACTCCACTGACTGACAGAAGGCAGGAGTACCAATAGAAATAGAGCAAAAAAAGCACCACCCGCACAACCATCAATCCCGCCACAACCGAATAGGTATAGGCCAGTCCACCAGAGGAGCTACCATCCCATACTGAGCCAAAGAAAACCGCCCAACTGACAACACCATCGAGCTCCGACAAGGCCACCGCCCAATGGTGGTGTCTGAAGATAGTCGAGAAGAGCACCAAAGAGGTAACAAGGGCCCACTAAATCAAACGGAGAAGACCACAGAGAAGGCCAATAGCAGAAAAGGGGAACCAAATCCCAAGCAACTCTAGCTCTAACCAAGCACAACAAAGGGAAAGGATCGCCGATCGGACAAGAACCTAGTAAACCAGAACGAGCAACCCAAGCAACTAAATACTGCCAAAACCAACCAAGCAACTCCAAAACCAAGCAACCGGAGTAGAGCACAAGAGAAGCCTACAGAACAGGACGACCACAACCCAAGCAATTCCAGAACCAACCAATCATAGCCAACCGGAGTAGAGCACAAGAGAAGCCTACAGAACAGGACGACCACAACCCAAGCAATTCCAGAACCAACCAATCATAGCCAACCAAAGCGAACTCCGGACCGGGAAGAATCCAAAGATACATGGACCTGAAAAACTAGCAACCACATAAGAAGAAAAGTGGGGGGGGATCGGGAGCGATGGGTGAAGTCCAACGCCCCACCAAAAGGATTCAACCAAATCCCAGTCTAACGGAAGTCAGAACACACGAAATAGATAGAAGACCCACTAGCCGCCCAGAACGGGAGCCCATGGGTCCCCTGAAAAGTCTACCACAGAAAGCCAGGAAGACGTCATTCCTAACACGCCAAATAATGGACGGAGGATCCATGGGAGAGCTCTCAAAGGTTGCCTTATTCCGCACGCACCAGAGGTGCCAGCAGATCAGACAGGGAATCAAGCGGAACACGATCGAACGAAGTGATTTTCCAGAGATCCCAGCCCACCAGGTTCTCTGAAGATCATTAGGAGATCTGGCAATACCTTGAACACCAACAAGGTTCCCGAAGTAATTCCAGCACGCTCTGGCTGAGAAACCATCAAAAAACAAATGGTTCAAGGATTCCGTTTCCCCATTGCCACAGCATCTGCAACGGGAAACGGAGGGGATGCCGATCTTTTGGAGATTCTCGTCTAGTGGCAACCCATCGTGCAGGATATGCCACATCAACAGAGAGACCTTGGGGGGAATACGAGAATCCCAAATGAAGGAAAACAAAGGACGAATGGGGATTGGAATTCTAACCGAAGTCCAAGCTTTCAAAATGGAAAACGAATCACCATCCCAGCCTTTTAAGCCGCCATGAGAGTCAGAGATCGGCTTCACCGACTGCATGTGCTTCCAGGTCTCACTAGCATAGGACGGAGAACCCGTGAAATTAGAGCCCGCAAGCCTGTGGTACTTAGCGTGGAGGAACGACGCCCATAAAGAGTCGTTAGCCCCAAACTTGTACCACAACTTGCAGGCAAATGCCGTACAAAGGTCCTTAGGATTACGCAGACCCAAGCCACCTTCGCTTTTGGGACGACAAACCGCGTCCCAAGAAACCCAGTGGTGGCGACAGGCGTTGTCCTTGTTACCCCAGAAGAAGTACGAGGCCAAAGACTGATACGACCGGAAGAAGGAAGAGGTAGGGGTCATAGCCGCGAATACATGAGTTCCCATCGAGTCTGAAACTGACTTAATGAGAACCAGCCTACCGGCCTGGGAAAGGAGAGATGCATTCCAGCGTAAGATCTTACCCCTCACTTTGTCAGTCAAGGGATCGAAGAAAGCGTTAAGCTTCCTACCTCGGTACAGGACAATACCCAGGTAAGGTAAAGGAAGGGAAGCTTCCTTGAACCCCGATATAGTCTCGATCCAGGAAGCTCGAGAGGGGGACAAGTCCTTCGCATGGACGAAGCAACTTTTGGAAGGGTTAACGAGTTTGCCCGAGGACCTCTCGTATTGATAAGGATACTAAGGAGCCGCCGGACAGAGGAACGACAACCATTAGAGAAAATGACAATGTCATCAGCAAAGGATAAGGAAGAAATTAGGGGGCAGCCCCTCGGAATCCCAAAGCGCTGGATCTGACCGTAGATCGTTAAGGTTTGAAGACCGCGAATGAAAGCCTCCGCCGCGATCACGAAAAGAGATGGTGAAAGTGGGTCTCCTTGACGCAAACCCCTCCTCGCCCTAAATACCCATTACCCGAACCGTTAATGAGCACAGAGAACCAACAGTTCGAGATGAGCCTCCACACCAAGTCAATGAGGGGTTCCGGAAACCTAAAAGCCCTCAAGACCTTGATGACGAAAAACCAGGACATACGATCGTAGGCCTTATCCATGTCCAGTTTGAAGACAATATTAGAACCCCTAACTTTCCGATCAAGCTAGGAGATCAGTTCCTGGGCTAGAAGGACGTTATTAGTAATTAAACGCCCTTTTACAAACCCCGCTTGAGAAGGAGAGATAATACGCTCAAGGAAGGGCGCCAAGCGACTAGCCAGGATCTTAGAAATAACTTTATTCGAAAAGTTGCAAAGGCTGATGGGCCGGAAATCCGCGCAAGGCCGAGGATTTTCGCACTTAGGAATGAGAATCAGGTTGGTGGAAGTCCAACCTGAGGGAAGAGACCCGTCGGAGAAGAAGGATTGAACAGCAAGACAAAAATCAGCCTGAATAATAGGCCAGGCACTCCTATAAAAGACACCGTTGAAGCCATCAGGGTCACTGGCACTATCCTTGCTCAGGGCGAAGACACAAGCACGGATCTCCTCTGGGGATGGGGGATCCGCTAAAAGGACACTTTCCGGAGAAAGAACCACACGGGGAATGAAGGCTAACAGGGCCGGATCGGATACTGAGACAGACGGAGAGCCCAGAAAGGATTGAAAGTGGGACAGAATGGTATCTTTGACTTCCTCAGGTGAAGAAGCCACAGATAGATCAGGACGCAAAATCTCACGGATAGTGAGAAGGTTATTCTTCTTACGAATAGAAGAATGGAAAATTTTGGAGTTCGTATCTCCGTCGACCACCCACTTGACCCTCGCCTTTTGACGAAGGTAGTCATTCTCGATACGAAGTTCCGAGGAGAAGTTGGATTGGGCTAAAGCCCACGCCTCCTTGTTAGCCGCGGACGGGTCCTCGTCTAACAAGGATTCGGCTACGATCAGGGACTCTTCGGCCATTCGAACGCGATCGAAAATGTTCTTAAAAACATGAACATTCCACACCTTAAGGCAAGCCTTGAGACGCTTAAGCTTACGACCGAAAATAGCACAGGGAGAGGCAACAATAGGATCGCTCCAAGAGTTAGCTACCACTAGATGAAAAGAGTGGTGAGATCTCCACATGCTTTGGAACCGACAGGAAGAGGGCCCCGAGAGGGAGAGAGGAGAGCAGCGAACAATCAGAGGAGCATGGTCAGAGAAGGACCGATGAAGATGAGCGATCGAGAAGGAAAAGGGTAGGCGAAACCAATCCTCCGACCCGAAAACACGGTCAGGTCTAGAGAGGATACGGTTCGGTCCCTCTTGGTTGTTCGACCAGGTGAAAGCAGAGCCAACAAAGGGAAGCTCAGAGAGACCAGAGCTGACAATGAACGAGTTGAAATCCGCCATCGCAACACGGTTGATGGCGGCTCCTCCCCGTTTTTCCACTTGGCAAGCGACGATATTAAAATCGCCGCCAACCACAGAGGAAGAAAAACCCAAAGCACCGAGGGCTAAAATATCGGACCAAAGAGTTAACCTCACCGTCCGATCGCATTTGGCGTAAACCGGCGAGAAAAGAAAGGGAGAAGCGAAAGAAGGAGACGAACATGCCACCGAGAAGAGCTGAGAGGAGTCGAAAACGGAGCGAACAACAAGGGATTTGGACCATAAAATCCAAATCTTACCGGAGACATTGGCAGAACCACCGCCAAAACCTAAGGATACAACGGTTTTGCTTATACCTTCCGGCTCCAGAAAAGGTTCCAGGAGAGCGACCATGCCTACAGAGTGCTTCCTGACAATGCGTTTTAGCCTAGCCAAAGACGCATCGTTGCCAATACCATGGACATTCCAGAAGAGAAAGTTCGACATGGTGAGAAGGAAAAGAGAAAACGAAGAACAATGGAGCGAAAACCAGACACCAACCAAAGGAAAACAGAACAAGCTCAGACAAGATACAGCAAATATCGAGTAGATCTATCGATCTGCTCGGATGCCGCTATAGAGCGTGTGCGGATGGTGCGAGGGGTAGTCGGGACTCTACGCGGTCTGCGACGAGACGAAGAGGAGGAGGGACGGAGGGCTGGGGAGGTGTCTCAAAGGACACCTCATCACCGGTCCCCATCAAAGAAGACTGCGAGGCACCAAGCAATGAAGGCGAAGAGTTCCTAGAGATGCAATCAAGGCGCTCATTAAGGAGCGCAATTTCTGCCTTACTCATAAGAGGAATGGTAATGGTCAGAGAGCACGATGAAGAGGGAAGGGAGCACGCCGAGGAGCAGTGAGAGGTAGAAGGAACCAAGCGATCCGTAAGATCAGAAGGAAAGCGTAAGAGAGAGGGGTGGCGGACCAAGCGCATTCCATTTTGCTGTAAAAACCAGTCAACAGCAGGACAAGGATGAGCCGAGGAGGGGGAGGAAAAAGAGGGGGAGGAGCAACCAGAAACAGATAACACCGAAGCAACCGACGATGGAACAGGAGAGAGAGACGAATGGGAGGGAAGAGCGAGGCGGGGAAAAACTGTAAAGGGTCTGAAGAGTGTAGGGGAGCAAATAAGTCGCTTCCCACGTTGCTGTGGGAACCTTACCAAAGCCGGACTGTCACTAATAAAACAGCCCCGCGATACAGGTAAGATTCGCGGGTCGGACCAAGCAGAGGGAACAACAGAGCAGAACAATAAAGGCTGGCAATAACCCAGGCTGTCCGAATAGTGGTCTGAAACTAGGACCACTATGCGACCAGAGCTAGGAGATCGCCCGAACCAATCGCTCCAGGTCCGTTGTAACCTCCGAAGTGACCAACGGTAGCCCGACAAACTAGGGATACGATAAATAGACAAAGTCACCGATGACACAGAATAGGCCTCGTAATGACTCATCACTAGAACCTAGCAAGAGGACCCCATTAGATTGACCCATACTAGCAGCCTGGTATGGACACAACCGATGCGGCAGAGGAATTCCTGCAAAACAAATAGAGGCCAAAGTCTCTGATGCAGGAAGCAAGACAAGAGGACAAAGACAGACGAGTCGATTAAATCAGAACAAATGGGACATGACACACCACCAGTCTGGGACGAGACAACAATGTCAGGGAGCACACACCTAAGTGTGTCAAGGCTCATGCAAAAAAAACCAATACCATCGGCCAACAACCAGTAAATAACGGACAATCCAGCATAATCTACGAAAATGGAAATAGAAGGAGAAAAGCTCAGCTGCCTGCAAATGGCATCACTTACCAGCTGGATTGGAGTATGGGCCAACACTAGTGGAGATCTGAGCGAGATGGAAAACTCCTTATCTTCGACAACCAAGTCAGAAGACAGCCCAACGCCTACAGACAACGACACATTAGGAACCTCACCAGAACGCATAGAGAAACTGCCAGACAAATCAGAACCAGTAACAGGCAAAGCACCCAACTGCCGGTCTGGTCGAGGAGATAAAGTGGTCAAATCCTTATCCCTTTGACCACAGGCATAGCCTACATCGCCAACAGACCCAAAGGCGAAAGTAGCCCCAAACGAGCTATCAGCAGCTGCTGCTCCGATGACAGTCAGACGAGGAGCAAATCGAGTGATGAAATCTCGTTTGTTACTCGTGTTGAAACCACAATCAACAAGGATGCCAGAATAATCACACACGGTATCAATAGCAAACGAGCCAAAGCAAATTCCAGACTTATTCGAAGCCTTCCCACCCACCGCGTCCCCAAACATCAGCCTCGGTTCAAATCGGGTGGTGAAATCCCGATTCCCGAGAGAAGTGGATCTGCTAGGAGGGGAAGCCCTAAATTCTGGCGATGCAGCAAAATAAAACCTCGATCCAGAAAATAATGAACAGCACAGCGCATTCGAGCAGCACGGATTAATCTCCATGAAACTCCCAGCAACATCTAAAAACTTGAATCGAACAAGAGCTGAGAAAGCCCTTGGAGAGTAGACGCTAATATCTACCGAACAGTTGCTAGAGATGCAAACCGAAAGTGGAGGAGCCACCACATCCAAAAGGGCTGCAGCAATATTTGCGAATGAGGGACATGACCTCACGAAATCACCACGGAGCTTAAAGACCCCCAATTCCATAGGCTAAACCCTAGAAACCACCAAGAAGAAGGACGTGCGGGCACTTATAGAGCGCACCCAGATTGAGAGCTCAAGAGCGAGCAAGAGAAGAGAGTTAGAAAGGAGAAAGAAATCAGAGAATCGCTGTATAGAGCAGAGTTAGCAGGAAGCCATTTTTATTTATTCGACCGTTTGAAACAGGCCAAGAGTTAGCAGGAGGCCATTTGCATGTTAGATAACTTAACTTTAAAAATGTTTAACTCTCCCATACGAAGTCCATTTAATCCGCAGCCTTCAACATTAGATTCGTATTAAAGAATAGAACATACTAGTGTGGTATATTGACACATTTAGAGAAGTATAAAACATTGATAAAATATTTGTGACATTTTATTAGCAGAACAAATCTCCATTCTGCTATTATAAACTATTTAGATTTATTATTATTCGATAACTATTTGATATTGATTGTTAATTATTTATTAGACGCGCTGCTATTTATTATTATTGTTGATTGATTATTTGGTAATTTGGATTGCGCTCGGTCAGTTTATGAGCACTGACTATTATTTATTGATTGTTGACTTTGCTCGACCAGTATGCATGGACTGGGTAGAAAAAAATTGTAAGCTAACACCTTGCGATTTATTTCACGTGACTAAAAGGTGTTTAGCGATAATATTGATTCATTTAATTGTTAATTAGTTATAATAATTTTGACGTCAATAGAATTGTTTTCAAAGCTGATTTTCATAAATGAAAGTTTATGAAATGTTTAAAGAAATAGAAATATTTGGAAATGAATATTTTGAAGTGATTTTATATAAAAGTGATTTATATAAAGAATGGTTTTATAAACAATGTTTTATAAAACGGAAAGAATTTCAAGGACTAAACCCGTTGGTTGATTTTTGAAAGGATTTTGAAATGGAAATTATCATAGATTAGACGTATTTGCAATTATTAGTGTAAATGATTTTGCCACTTCGGGATATAAAGTAATTTGTTATGTTATCAAAGATTCAGGTAGCCAATAATCTATGAAATGCATGGAAAAAGGAGGTGCAGATGTTATGTAGCCTCAGTGTAGTCCGTCGGAGTAGAGGGATGCATCAATCTATTATTTATTTGGAAGGCTAGACCCAGGGGTCTGGTTATGGCTAGAAACCTCCTGAGATTTGGTAGCATATAGTTTTGTATGCTTGTATATATGTATCGTTTCAAAGGGTGATTTGTTTTCAGATCCCGAAATAAAGGACTAGTTTGAATATAATATATATATATATATATATATATACATGCATGCATATATATATATATATATATATTTCAAAAATTTTGAAATAGGAATTCGGGAATAAAGTCCAAAGAAATAATTTCCGTAAAGTTAATTAGATTTTAAAAATCTATATTGAAGATTAAGCCTAAGTGGTTAGTTTTTGGGAATTGCGTATTGTTTGTGAATTGTAGGCTCTTTGAGTCCTATTTGCGGAAGGAGAACTACATTGGCTTGATCCCACTATCTAATTCGTTATCCAATTAGATATGGGTACGTAGGCAGTCACAAGTGGTAGTGATGCAGTTCCAATAATAACATAACATTTTTCTATTTTTTGTTTACTATATATCGTGCTTTGATGTATTTTGCCTGCTTATTATTTTATTACGCATTTGACATGTTTATTAAGTTTGCAGGAATGGTTATTGCTGTCTCTCTCATCAGAGTTATGCAGCGGTTGATTTATTTGTATTTTTATTTGGTATGTATATAAGCACACCTGTAGAATAAACGATAACTCTGATAACTTGTATAATTGAAAGTTGTATCATATACATTTAGTAATGTTGAATATTTATCAAATACTATGTGTTAAGTTGGTAGTTTTCATTCGTAGTTTTAGAACAGATGAGTTTTTTCGGCGATTTTTACTGGTCCGAAAACCCGGATCGTCACAAATGGTATTAAGCTTAGGTTAGGTGCCTAAGTAAAATTCATCCAGGTTAGTAAATCAACATAGTAATCTTTTGAAATGAAACTACCTTAGTTTCAAAAATAAAAATGGATAGGATAAGGCACCGTACTTCCGATCGGGGTTGTGGGTGGTATTATTTTTGGTGTGCTTAATTTTTTTTAATTGTCTGTCTTTCGTTATATTTTTCTATTCTTGGAATTTTGAGGACGAAATTCTTTTAAAGGGAGAAGAATGTAACGATCCGTATTTTTGGGCCATCGAATTTGAATATTTAATTTATTTAAATATTCGGATTTGGGTTTAATTATCATAAAATTATATTTCAAATTAAGACCAGATTTTTGATGATATATTTTTAATTTAATTTATAGAATTTTTCCATAGAAAATAATTAAATTTTCATTTGACTCTTTTTGCGCAAACGTCGGTACTTTTGAAACTTCATAGAATTAGTTAACTTGTCTATTTTATTACTATTTTGTGATCGCTTACGTTGTTGAGCATGGTCGTATTTTTATTTTTGTCGTTCGCGGTCCATACGCAAACGTGATATTATATAGCATCGTACCCCAAAGATTTAATTTATAAATATATCAAACAACATACACAAATATCTTTCTTAGAACGTTGCATTTCACATACGCATGTACTTGCACTCGAGTGCTCTTTTTTGCATTAAATGTTGGTACTGTGTTTCCTTAGCATTTAAGTATACCTGCCTATATATGTTCACAGGCATGCATGAACCGACGGGGGGTTGGGGGGTTTATTTTTTTCTTTTCTTTCTCTCAAATACGAAGGAGAGAGACTTTACATTCCATTTCCTTTCTATGGAAACAAGCACTTATACTTTTTTTTACATTCTCTGATATTCATTTTTCATTTTATCCTTTGCATATATGAATACACAGGCACACAGTGAGACACACTTTTACATTCACTTTTCACATTTCTTCCAGGCGCATGCGAATGAACAACATATTCCCGCATTCATTTTATTTCATTCTTTCTCTCAAATGCATGGGCTATTTTTCTTTTTCACTCTGCAAATGAAACAAACAACATTATATTTCTCACTTGTATTGGGTTCTATTTTATACTTTTGACGTTGACTAATGTGTTGTTTGCATATTAATTTGTTTTCTTGATATGCCTCTGCTGTCATTATGTGCAAGTACTTTCTCTGTTGCTCATGCTTTTAAGCAAAGAAGCACGAAGGATGGAGAGAAGAGAAGTTATGCTTGGCTATGGTTGAGTGTATGGGTGTGTGTGGATGTGGGTATGCATGCGTGTGAGTGAGTTTGGCGATGCGTGCATGTTGGAGCTTGCATGCATGTCTGGCCATGTATCATGAGAGGAGAAATGATGTACATGGCGTGTACCAGAAAATGAGGGGAATTGGTTGAGGCCTTCTCTCTCTCGGGCGCGGGCTGTCTTCTTTGGTCCGCCTCCACTCCCCTCCTTTTCATTCTTATGTCTCTGCTGGTATTTTTTAGGTTATGGTTTATCAGATTTGGCCTTGCTGCTCTCCTCTTGGCCTGGTGGGTGTTTCCGGTGTGGCTGCGGAGGAGGTTCTTCTGTCCTCCTTCCTCATTCTGTTTTCGCTTGGTTTACTCGATTTTCTTTGAAGGGCCTTTGGCTGTCTGTTTCCATGTCTAGCTCAGCACGAGTTTCTGTTGACATCCTCATTGGACGGTGGCGTAGCCGGAGCTCGATGAGAATGTTAGATGGGCGGTGGATTTTCCTGAGCTCATTCAGTTATACCGTGCTGATCTCCTTCTTCTGTGGTCGGCTTCGCCTTCCTTGCCTTTGTTTAGCTTAGCTTCGGTTCTGTGTCTTTTAGTATCTTCGTCTCTTTTGTGTGTCTTCTTTGTATTTTCGTCTTTTTAGTATTTTGGTCCTCCTGATTTTGTTGGTTACCTGCCAGGCATATTGGCAGCTTTTGAAGTTGGTTATTTATATATCTATACTATACTATGATTACTGAGTTACAATTCAGTAGCGCAGAAGGCTCCTTGAATTTGGACAAACCAAACGTCTCCCATTTCATACGCGCACCCCTATTTCTCCCTGCTGTCATCCGTATCTCCTTCCTTCCTTCCCGTCTTCTTACCTCCATCAGGCCCCCTTTCTTTTCTGTGCCTCCTCCCTCCGTTCTCCTCCTTCCTTCGCTCTCATCTTCCCCAGTTCCGGCTGACGCAGCATCCGTTGAAATCGAGTGTGTTTTTACCCCCGCAGCACCCCTACCCTATTTCGCTCTCATCTTCCCCAGTTCCGGCTGACGCAGCATCCATTGAAATCGAGCCTGTTTGTTTCCTAATTCCTTTCGAATTGACATGTTTCCTCCACGTCGCCTGCTACGCACCTGGCGAAGCATGTGCTCTGCCGCCTTCGGTTGAGGTAAATTAATTTATACCTATTATTTAGATTCCTTTTACTAATCGATTTCATGTAAACTGTAAATTATAGATACTGTTTAATCCAACTTTATGCAGTATCAAATTAAATTTTACGGCTATACCCACATCAGAAATTTTGGCATTTTTCCACTGTTTGGAATTATGTGATGGTCACATTGCATAATTCAATTTGTTTTTTCCTTTCTGTCAGCTTTATGTTTTGCAAGCTGTAAACAAATATTGATATTCATAGTTCTAAATAGTGTATTCCTAACTCTTATAATGGAAGATAATTCATGGCTGAGACCTGAGTGACAAGAAGGGACATTTTTAAAACTAGAAAAATCTGTCTAAATGCAAGTCACGTACAACACCAAAGTATATTTTGTTTTCCATAGTTTTCTTCACGTTAGTTTAGATGTCTAAATGCATTTCTTTATCTACATATGAGAAAAAGGAATGGATGTGTCAGTGTGTTTATATGTACAAGAAGGCATTATATTCAAATTTCGAACATTTCAGGCACGTGATTCCATTTTGCACTTAGGAGTTTGTTCTTTCTTCAACAACATTATGCATTTCTGTTTTTATTAAAACATTGATAATCTAAATTTAAATGCTTTGAAACAACTTCTTTTAAATATTTTTTCAAAAAATTAACTAAATGAAATGTCCCAAATAATTAGAACCGTAATGATAATTCTATAAGAAAACATACAAAGATACATAGATAATCTAAAAACTCAAATTTTGCTACAACCCGTGTATGAATCAAGTGTATGAATGCTCTTTTGTGTTTGATCTCTTTGTGTTTGGTTTCTTTGCTCTTAAAACAATTAGATGTTTTATCAATATATTTGGTTTCTTTGCCTCCAAGGTAAGCTATTTTTTATCAAAAGCAATATATGAGAGGATTATGGTCAAAAACTTTGTGTGTTTGTTTGTAAATCCGTAGTGGGGTTGAGAGCTAGGTGTGCCACTGTGTGAAAATGGAGTAGAACTAAAAACGTGGAATTTTTCTGAACGGAAGCTCGCATCTTTAAACATGGTTAGGATTTTTATTATTTTGATACAACTAACTTTTTTTTAGATCTATTTGGTATCAAGGCATATGAATTTGCACGTGTTTTGAGCATGAATTAGTGTGAGATGGAAAATTAGATTTGCAAGCTTTATTAAGCTGGGTTCATATCACTTTATGAAAGCTTGATCCAGTAAGGAGTCATTACCTACATCTTTGTTATCTTATTATACGTCTATTGGTTTTTTTTATTTGTACTTAGTAGCCTGACACCATTAACCTTCACATCTGACATTATATGTGCCATCTGTAGTATTAACAAGTGTAAGAACTTCGTTTGAATCGTTCATTAATGATAGCAATAAATTTATATTGACAATTAATTCTAAGCTTAGTAAAGGCATAACCCATGAAAAGGGTTTCCATAACTTACAATTCAGATGCACAATGCATAAGTTTCATCTCATAATAGTTAGCATGATACAGTAAAGGTATTCCTCTGAAAGGTCAATTTATATGCAACTTATTGCTTCTTCTTATATCATCTCATAATAGTTAGCATGATATATGATTATTAAAATTTTGTACCCATTTGCTGATTGTATTAGCTTAGGGCATGGATGGATTGGCAGATCAATTTGTATAGAGAAGGGCTAATGGACCACAAAGTAATTCAATGCTTGGATATAGAAAAGCTTTTACATCTGTATTAACCACTCGACAGATGTGCAATGTATTTTTAATTTATTAAGCTTTACGGTTTTTTTTTTCAATTTCCTGTATTCAATTTCTTTACAAATTTAGAACCACAAACATATTCTTATATACAAGAGCGCATAGAATAATTTGAAAGGACATCTGTTGAAAATTTAACGTACTATTCTACTGATCAGTGAATCCTCTAAAACAAAGGCAGCTCCCAAAAAAATGCATATTCCACATCCATTCATTTCTGTATATTCTTCACTGTTTTTATAATTTTAACCCCTTGACTTTATTACCACGGTAATGTTTTTCTTTTTCTTCTTTGCTCTGTCGAAATTTGCTTTCCACTTCTACCTTCAATTGTATATACTATATAGCACGATGCTTTCACAACCACTTCGTTTTTAGATCCATGCGCCGACTACATCAAAATATATAAGCATTATTTTAAATTCACTGGTTTGATGGCCCGTTGTAGGATGTTATCCTCTATTTGCAGCATTCATGCTCAGCTATAAGATTGATTGGTGCTTTTAGTTTTGCCTTGCCTACTACAGTTTCTTTTACCAAAAACAGTATGAATTTTAATCTTTGGTTAACTTTCGTTATGATTTGTTTACCATTTTCACATTTTCATCATCTAAACTTTGATTCACATTATTATTTTATAAAACTGTACCATACACATGATTTGAATTAGTACATAATCATACAATATCATACCTATTGTTATTTACCTTATTGATAAAATATGCAAGTACAAAATTTATTTAGACATTACTGCGACTAAATATTTTTTTATGCTTTGCTGCAGGTGCGCATGAATTCACAGTTGAAATGGTTTACCCGGCTAAACTGCAAAGGTTAACAACAAGATAAGAGCTGGCCGTTAATACGAAGACAATATTTGTACAAACAAAGCTGATTTTAATTTTTTGACATCCTCCAAAAATTATACTTATGCACTGCTGTTTGTACTGTGTATGAACATGAATTCTGCAAAGCATTATCTGTTAAATCTTCTTGCTATGTTATTGCTACCGAGTTTTGGTTTTCTTTTAAATATTCTTCCTTTCTTCTTGCTCTCAGCTCATTTTGATTTTTCATAGGCGTTTGCACCGGTCTATTTTTTCTACGTAGCCATGCATTCGTCTATATATGTTGCTCTCTGACAACATTACTTCCTCATTGGTACAACTGTCGTTTAATTTTTCATTGCAGTCCATCAAGTACAAACCATGTACAACATCTATGACTCTACACATCATGTTACTAAAGATCATGTTACTGTTTTGTTATCATTCCTTTTTCATAAAACAAGATAGCTATGCAATCAGTATACATATTTTCCATACCAATTATGATAGATATATTCATATTTATTAATATAATAATTCGGCATCTTTGTCAATGCTTATCCGTATGTATCAACAATATCACAATTTTTATCCGTCTGCATTGCTTATCTTCACTTTTTTTTATGTGTTACCTCTTACACTAATAATACTTGTGCAAACTTTAACCTTCCACATGCTTATTATTATGTATCGCTAACAAATTTCATATTATATAAAATATAGGATGGGTCATAAAATACATGAAGAGTAGGTACTGCAATTGGACAAGCGGGCACGTGAGTTGATAATCTAATGCGTCAATAGTATAAAATATACAAGGACGTGGCTCCAACCCAAGTACAAGGCAATATAATATACTTAAGCAAGTTGTCAAAATGGACAGCACACCATATACACAATGAGCCTACAATACTGTATGCAAGATAAATTTTTAAAACATTATACTATACATAGTCTGCCTTTAACTTATTCACTGTTATTGTTTTGTTCGATTTTGATTCTGATTATCATAACCAAATATATCTATGTATTTACCCTATCAAATTGTTATTCATGATGTAACACTATCGTTCAACATTGTTTTTTCATTACTTCCACATTAAATTTCTTACAAATTTAAATATGATCTATGCAACAAAAATATTTTCTCACCATCCGTGTGCGAAGCACGGGTTCGCACTCGTCTATATTATAAAAATAAAAAAAAAGGGAGAGGAGAAGGTCATGCGCCATGTGAATTACGTGAGTGGAATTGCTTGTGCATGCATGGAAGGAGGAGAATGTTTGGGCTTTTGCATGTTGAAGTGGGGTGAGATGTATTAGTATACGTAGTATTAGTTACTAATTATTTAGTTGTTTTGATTTTGCTTGTTAAATAACTTAACTTTAAAAATGTTTAACTCTCCCACACGGAGTCCGTTTAACCCGCGGCCTTCGACGTCAGATTCGTATTAATGAATATAACACACTAGTGTAGTTTATTGACACATTCAGAGAAGTATAAAATATTGATAAAATATTTATGACATTTTATTAGCAGAACAAATCCCCATTCTGCTATTATAAACTATATAGATTTATTATATTTGATAATTATTTGATATTGATTGTTAATTATTTAATAGATGTGTTACTATTTATTATTGTTGTTGATTGATTATTTGATGGTTTGGATTGCGCTTGGCCAGTTTATGAGCATTGATTGATTGTTGACTTTGCTCGACCAGTTTATGAGCAATTAATTATCCATATGCATGGGCTGGGTAGAAAACTATTGTAGCTAACACCTTGTGATTTATTTCACAATTTGACTAAAAGGTGTTTAGCGATAATATTGGTTCATTTAATTGTTATAATTAATTATAATAATTTAACGTCAATGGAATTGTTTTCAAAGTTGGTTTTCATAAATGAAAGTTTATGAAATGTTTAAAGAAATAGAAATATTTGGAAATGAATATTTTGAAGTGATTTTATATAAAAGTGGTTTATATAAAGATTGGTTTTATAAAAAATGTTTTATAAAACGAAAAGGATTTCGAAGACTAAACCCGATGGCTTTAAGATGATTTTTGAAAGGAAATGGAAATTATTGTAGATTAGAAGTATTTGTAATTATTAGTGTAAATGATTTTTCCACTTCGAGATATAAAGTGATTTATTATGTTGACAAAGATTCGGGTAACCCATAATCTATGAAACGCATGGGAAAAGGAGGTGCAGATGTTCCATAGCCTCGGTGTAATTCGTTGGAGTACAGAGATGCACCAATCTATTATTTTTTCGGAAGGATAGACCCAGGGGCCTGGTTATGGGTAGAAACCTCCCAAGATTTGGTAGCATATAGTTTTATATGCTTGTATATAAGTATCGTTTCAAAGGGTAATTTGTTTTCAGAACCCGGAGTGAAGGACTAGTTCGAATATAAAAGATATATGTTTCAAAAGTTTTGAAATAATAATTCAAGAATAAAGTCCAAAGAGATAAGTTTCGTAAATTTAATTAGATTTTAAAAATCTAATATTGAAGATTAAGCCTAAGTGGGTAGTTTTTGGGAATTGCATATTATTTGTGCATCGTAAGCTCCATGAGTCCTATTTGCGGAAGGAGAACTACGTTGGCTTGATCTTGTTATCTAATTGGGTACGCAATTAGATAGGGGTACGTATGCAGTCACAAGTGGTAGTGATGCAGCTCCAATAATAACATAACATTTTTCTATTTTTTGTTTGCTATATATCGTGTATTGATGTATTTTGCCTGCTTACTATTTTATTCCTCAGTTGACATGTTTATTCAGTTTGCAGGAATGGCTATTGTTGTCTCTCTCATTAGAGTTCTGCGGCGGTAGATTTATTTGTATTTGTATTTGGTATGTATTTAAGCACACCTGTAGAATAAATGATTACTTTGTTAACTTGTATAATTGAAAGTTGTATCCTATACATTTAGTAATGTTGAATATTTATCAAATATTGTGTGCTAAATTGGTAGTTTTCATTCGTATTTTTAGTACGGATGGGTTTTTCGACGAATTTTACTGATCCGAAAATATGGGTCGTCACAAAGAGCATTCATGTAGAAAGCACCAATTTAGAATTGCTCATTATGCATATCATATACATTGTGATACACCGTGCAATTGTACACAATCTGTTATAAAAATTGGTTATACACTAATTGATTTATTAATTTAGAATAGTGGTATGTTGTGTTGCATTGTTCAGTAATTGATGAATTTTGGGGACGAGATTCTTTTAAGGGGGAGAATGCACTACAACAAAAATACCCTATTACAACGCCCTTTTTACAATGGGCATTGGTTGTCCGTTGTAATAGACGGCTATTACAACGGTCCATTCAGGCACGTTGTAAAAGATGCCACATACAATGCCCTTTTTACAATGGACATCGGTTGCCCGTTGTAATAGATGGCTATTACAACGGTCCATTTAGGCCCGTTGTAATAGGTGCCAATTTTACAACGGGCTAAAAACGTCCGTAGTAACAGGTGCCAATCAAAACCCTAATTTTCAATTAAAAAAACAAGGCTGACCTTTTTATTTCGTTCCTCTACTTTGCTCTATAAAAATGTTGGCCGCTCGTTCCTTTTTGCTCGAAATTAGGGCTTTGGGGAAAATTGAAGCTGTCGTCTTCAATTGCTCGATCGAATGATGATTTAGTGCTTCCTTTGTTGGTTCGAACCCCTATATTTTCACCAGAATCGACAAATCAAAGCGAAAATCGATGCTAAAACGTCTGTTCACCAACGTCCGACGGAGCAGCTCATCCGAAAAACTCGACAGCGCCGGAGATATAAAGGACGTTCCGATCACCAGCGGTGGGGACGATTTTGCAGATCCAAGCTCGGTAGCGCTTGATAAGATGGTCAGATGCTATTTAGAGCACAATAGCAATGGAAGGGGAAACAGGTATAATTGTTTTCATGACGCTTGTGATGATCTCTCGGATGTTGATGATCTCGCCACTTCCAGGAACTGTACCCGTTTCCGACGCAGGCGATTTACTGAAGGTAGCGGTACCTACTTCGAATTTGTTAATCCCAAATTTATTTTTGTTGGGTTCTAGGGATTAAGTTCACCCAACAGTCTGCGATTCAGAAACTCAGTCTGCCATTAAGTTCACCCAACAGTCTACGATTCAAAAACTCAGGTCCGCATCCAAAACTTTGTCTTTCTACACGGCTTGTGTTTCGCCTGTTTCATCTGGGATTTTATTTTATCAGTCTGTTTATCTCTTGATCGAACTAGAACCAAAGGTTGTTCTTTTTTTCACTCTTCTACTTTTTAATTTTAACGATTTACGTGCTTAGTCCCATTAGTTTACTCTGTGATTTGATTTGTCTATTGAACGTAATTGATGAGTTATACTATTCAATATACTCCAAATATAACTAACTTGTATGTGGTATTGGTAATGGTAACTCACTCACGTTATAGTTCAAGCAATGATGAAATTAAGATGCATATTTTTCTACTAAATACCATGTGTAATAAACACCTCAAGCAAAAATGTAGGAATAGAAAAAAATGGAGAAGTGTATTAGATTCAAAAGTAATATATGGGTATGTTTGCAACTGATGTTTACTGAATATAAACCTAACATTATAATGTCTGGGATGCTGTTAATGCGAAGCTACCTCGGTTACATTATTTATCGCATTATTTTGGTGCACCTGCATCTACGTAACTTCTTACATTCCTGAGTATGTACCGGCTGAATGTAAATGCTCTAGCAATTTTATTTCAGTTGTTTGTTTTCCCTCTAACCAAAAATGGTTATTCAACGAACAAGATGTACTGATTTGCATAGATTGTTTTCCAATTCAACTAAATGTTTTGCGTGATATTCATAATTTATGTTCTGCATAATTGTGACATATCACCGAACTCAATATTTGGTCCATCCTTCTGTTTGCCTTTATAGTTACAATATTGCAATATCAAACTCTAATTCATAGTATCAACTTGCATGTCAATTGTCTTTTTTTGCTCGAACCTTTACAAAAGTTTCAATAAATATATTATACTGAGTGTTACAACTACATAACTCTGTTCTTTTTTGTACGACTGCTCATTTGTCCGCAGATTGCTGTAAGCAACAGTCAGTTGTAATACAAATTTCTTGGTGCTCATTTCACTGTGTGTACACTGTTACAAATGACAAGAAGGCAAGCGTATTCATTTCATGAGCGGAATTGCCATTTGTCGGTAAGAACATAACTTCCTCATAATTTATGACTGTTAAAAACCTGATATGATGACATGTGCTAATGTATTACGAGAATTTAATATTTGTTGTATGTTTCAACGGTTATCACATGAGCTATGGCTCTTATAATTTTCTCCCCTATTCTACCTGGTGTCGTTCAACGATGTAATACCTAACAAAAAACTAGAAATATTGTTTCGAAAGTACCCGGTTAAAATGAAGCACACCTTTTGATTTTCTACATTTACTATGTTTTGGCTTTTAAAATTACTTGAAAGCAACTAACAAATTTATTCGCATAGAGCAAGTAGATAGGTTAAAAAAAGTGTTACAGAAGATTAGAGTATAACATGCATATATTATTAATAAATTGAGATTTCAAAAGGAGGTGTAATAGAAAATTATACATGGAAGAGCCTTAAAGCATTGATGTAGATATTAGCTTACCACTCTTTAGAATAAGCTGTAGTAATTATTCTACCATATTTATTTTAATATGAATAATTAATCTGTTACCTTTGAAACCAATTACCATGATATCCACAAAATACTTGAGTTCAAACATTTGGTATTCCAACAGAGATTAACATTGTTAGGATTGTTACTTCATAGAAGAAGTTTTTGGTGATCATCATGCCAAGCTCACAGCTTCCAGTTGAATGTATTCGAGTAATATGATCATTAACTAGGCACTTTATTTATAAATAAACAAAAGTAGGGATAAAGCACTCCAGCCTTTTATTCAAAAATGAAATTCATTTATGTTAAATTTTTATTTAACATGCAATAGGAATATAAAAAATTAGTAGTTTATACAAAAATTTTGTGGAAAAAAAACCTCGATATGCTTATAGTAGGTGTTGCATGCATATATTTTACAAATTACTACCTATTTGCATTTTTTCCACAAACATATTGTCCACTCCTCCGTTCCCTGATTCTCAAAGTGCTTTCAGGTATGTATTGACCTTTTTTCAATACAATAACTTCTACAAACATGAAATTCCTCAGGGAAAAAAAATATGTGGTTCCTGCAACAATTACGAAGGTGAGGACTGCAAAACCATAAAGCTATTTGTCTTGTGTTATTTGCAAGGGTCGGTCCATCTACAATTCACAGGCAACTGTGTATCATTGCCAGTTTACAATGTTTTCTTAGCAAGTTATTTCACATGAAAATAAATAACGATTACTTGTGATAACAAAAAAAAATTACATGCAGACTTCTCCATCTACTGAATATAGTGCAAGTTTAGAGAGTGCGTCTGTTTACATTAGTCAGCAAACAACCGTTGCTGTGGACTTGAAGGGAAAACCAGTTGTGTATCAGGTATCATGTTTTGATTTATTTTCACGGTAAATGCTATTTAAAGACATTATTGTCCTAAAAAATATTTGATTTACATAGGACGATGGTAACAATGTGACTGCTGACAAAATTATATATCAAACCATGCTACCAACTGCCCAAACAAGTAGATAAGGAGGAGTCATCATTAACGTAAGTTTCTTTATCACTGTAATATTGAATAGTATTTAATTTTGACCGATTAGTGGAGGCATTATACATTGGTCAATAGATTTAATTTAAAAACATGTTTTAGACACAATTAGCCTCATCTTGCATTGTATGTGATAAAAGTGTTACCAGTCATATTTTACATACATACAACACCCAGGATGCAAAAGAAGTACACACTGATTCTGAGATGGTCATGAACAAGGTTCAGGAGAAGTGTCGCAAGAAATAGGCTTGATAACCCCCAACTCACTGTCATCTGCCCAGTTCTGATAGACTACCCGGATCGTCTATCTACGTTATAATTCATCCAGTTTAATGATATACTTCATCTAAGTCTACGTATCCTGTAATGTTTGTGTCTTACTTTGAACTTCCAACTATATTGTTTGTTAATTTTGCCTGTACATCCTGTACGTCACCATATGCATATGTTATTAGGCATGCTTGTATTATTACATTCTATTTTCCCGTTTTTTTTTCAAACTTGCATGGTTTTAATTCAGTTCATATGTTGGTTATGGGGATTTATTTACAATATATGGTCAGCGGTTGAAATCCTTTTCTCTTTTTACTTCATACTACGGTTAAGTAAACCCTTGATTTACTGCATATTCAATGCACGGTACTATGCATGATCCTTTGGTCCTATGCATGATCCTTTGGCTAATCTGCCAATAATTAACATTCAAAGCGTTGTTACTTTTATGATTATGATTCATATTTCCTATTTCATACATGTAACCATAATTTCCGATGTTAAATATCTGACTGCACTTATGTGTGCTGTTTCATACTACATAGACAACCGTGCACTTCATTGCTCGAGTTTTTACCACTTGCCGAGCTTTCCAGATTGGTGTTATCCTTTTTCTAGTAAGTAGACTGAGATTCAAATCTCTATATAAAAAACTGCAACCTGCTACAAATTCTATTGAATATACAAATTATGACTCATACTAACTACATTATAGTTTATATCTCATGTACTAACATTTATAACATCTCCAGCTACTTCCATAAACAAACAAACCATAATTACATCTGCAGTCCCTGAACTATGATGTAAGTCAACAATCTAACACTTTCCGTGTGCGAAGCACGGGCCTCATTCTAGTATATGGATAAAAGCAAGAAGAAAAACAAAAGAAAAAGAGAGCGTGAAAAGAGAAAGCGACAATCAAAGAAAGATGAGTTCGTTGACAAAAGCTTTATGCTTATGTGTTAATGCTTTATGTATTTGGTTGTTATGAAACTAGTTGTCATGTGTATATTAGAACTATGTCGATGTAAACTTATCTAACTTTTTGGAATGTGTTGGAATTTTATGACTCTAGCTTTTACTCTTTTCTTATGTGATTTTGGTTGTTTTATGATAATATTTATTACTCGTTAAATTATTCATTATTGGTATGGATGTACTGCATGGATGCTACTGTAATTTTTTTAAAATTTGCATTTATTTTGCAACGGTCAGAAACCGTTGCAATATCATGTATTACAATGGGCTATGCCAGTTGTATTATAGTCTATTACAACGGGCTTTAATTGTTGTCATAGAGCCTATTGCAAGGGCCTATGACCGTTGTAAAAAGGTGTATTACAACGTTCATTGCCCGTTGTAAAATATGGTCGACCTATTACAACGAGGCCTAATACAACGGGTGCATACCCGTTGCGAAATGCATATTACAACGGGCATTGCCCGTTGTAAAATGGCTGTTTTGTTGTAGTGATGTAACACCCCGTGTTTTTGCGTTAATAAATTAAAAAGAAGTTAATAAATAAATAATAATGCTAAAAATAGAATTTTTGCAAATGTTAGAACTTAGCTACAAAACTTGCATCATTGGATTCGGGGCGATTTTCTGACTAACTTTCATATATAAAGTTTTCCGATCAGAGTTCAAATAAAAAAGTTATTAACGTTTGATGTTTTAGAGTTGGAAATAATTATATATGTAATTGAGGAAATAAATCAATTAACTAATGTTAATTGAGATCAAATCTCACAAAATGTATATAGTGCAAGTAAATTATCTCGGGTGAAGAAGTGGGAAAAAAATTAACGACATCGGCTAAATAAAGAAGAAAATTAACAAAATCAACACACTGACAAATTAACACAAGAAACATATCACAGGTTGGCCCAAGATATACCTAGGTTGACCGATAGCGTTCAACCTTGGGTATGAAGCGGTCAACCCGTGATCTGATAATTGCGGCAGTAAATTAAGGTACAAACGGCCTGGATTTAAAAAGGTTTAGTCGAACGGTTAACGTTTATTTAAACCCCTAAAAATATAGACCTGGACCCTCACTTCCAAATCATAGGGTGCAGATGTTGTGCCATTTTCTCTTCCCTTTCAAAACTCTAAATTCATAGAAATAGTTTAGTTTGTATGTATACACCGCTGGAGGATTGTAGAAGATGATAAAGATAGAGAACAGGTTCAAATCAAGTCGCTACAACCATGGTAAACTGTAAATTCGGATTTGAAATTGTAATCAAGCTAAATCTCTTCTTTCTAATCCAAAATTCTAATAGATCTATATGCATATGTTATATGTGAATCCAAATAGGGAGTTAAAGTGGAAATATAGATAACAGGGATTAAATTCGGAGATTTGGGAACGCTTGGAAAGGTAAGTGGAAAAATTACATGTTTTGTAATAAAATTTGATTTATATCTTTGTGATCTATTCCATTTATGCCTATGTATAATAGATTTGGATATTTAATTATAAGTCCGTAATGATTAGATATAAATCTCAGTTTGGATAATTTATTGTATATGCATAATGAATGTAAATAACGGATTAGATAATGAATTATACACGTAAGGATAAATTAATTGCTTATGGAATTGATTTAGTAAAATTGATTATGGTATAAATTTAATAAAATTTGAAAAATTTCCTGCATATGTTGTACTGGTAACTTGTTATGAATTTGATAATAATAATAAATTGGTATTTAAACGTAGAAAAATAATGCAAAATAAAGAAACATTATTAAGATTTTAGGCGTTTAAGTGATATTTTAATTCGTTGGAATTTGGGATGTTGCAAGTTGATATCTATGTATTATCAAGTTTAAAATAAATAAAAGTGCGATGTTTGAAATGACAAAGAATAGATATAAAATGAAAGCGATGTACAAAAAAGGTTAATTATCGTATTTTGTACCGTCAATTTCAAGCAATAAAAAGATAGTTCCTTATAATTACAAACACCACACAAATCTCTTTTTTTGGATAAGATATAAAAATTTGTGGTGTTAACATTTTTAGAATAGAAACGGTAAGACATGAATAAAGTAAAACGATCCTAAAAAGTTAAAATATGAAATACAAATAAAATTTGGAAGTACATGAAAAGATAATATGAAAGATAGACAAGAGGAAATAAAAGGATAACATGGGAATAAAATTGGAAAATAGAGAACGAATAAAAAGGACGGGGAACGATATTTTGAACTAGATAAGTGAAAGGCGGTCAATGAACTTAAAGGAAAAGAAAAGGTGAAACACATAATGAAATGAAGGCCTAGGGTCAACTGTAAAATTGTAGAGGCATGATAATTAAGTAAGTATGAAAGAATATATATATATAAGTAGCCTCGAATATGCGTTTATGGCCAGTGTGAATTATTGTAATTAAGTATAATTATAGAAATGATATGACAATTGGTCATTAGAGTAGTTTGGAATCCGAGGTCAATAGGGTTACACAATAAAAGCCAGCCCACCGCAAGGGACTACCAGTAGTTGTGTAACATTATACTGATGTGAGATATATGCAATCATGAGACCCGTGGAGTATACACATTAGCATATAGACAAAGGAATACCCCAAATAGATAGAGTTGTCCGCTTTAAATATAGTTTTAGAGGGGTACTGCATTGATTGCATTGGGCAATCTAAACAGGATGGAGAACGGGATCGGGCACTATGTAGCGACGGTTGGTACCAAAAGTCAGGGGTAGGGCTGCATAGGGTGAGAATTTCATCAACCCTTAGCGATCAAAGGGAAGGATGGGGTTAAACCTAGCTGACCTTGGCCTCCTACCAGGGTAGATCAAGTTGGGTTATGCAACACCATAATTGTTTGCTAGTTTTTTGTTAAGGCAAGGCTAGTTAACCCAAAAGGAGTTCCTTCAAAATGGTTGGGATGGTTCGTGGAGCCTAGTCCATGATAGGAAGCAGACAAAGTAGCAAATCCCCAAAGTGAGTTAAAGAACAACAAAATGTATGAAAAGTCGTCATTAGAAACTATGGGAGTCCCTCTAATTATATGATAATGAGATCGTGACACGGCGAGGGCGATGGATCCTGATGTGGTGCCGATTGAGAGATACTAGTAGGGATAGTATCTAGATCCAATGAGGAACCATGGTACTTATCTTTATATATTTATATGTACATAGTTATGATTCTACAGAGGGTAGATGGGAACGGATCATATGCGGACGTGGAGTTGAGACGAATAATTAAAAATGTAAACAGACATAACATGAGATAGAAGATAATTGGCATAAACTAGTGTCCAAAATGTATACTTTCACCAATCACTAGAACGTTGTTTTGACCCCCTTCTTATTACAATCCACAGAATAGCTTGAATGAAAGGTACTGGTGCTACCCGTGTTTGGTGCCGACAAGGACACTAGACTTTGGAAGGGTCAAATCTTGGTCAGTAGCTATGTGACTTATTATATTTTGTTATTCCGCTGTGAATTATATCGTTAATGCTCTGATATGCGTTCTTTTCTTTTATTGCAGGATACCAAACCAACGATATTTATTTTGGTGCACTTGGATTTTCGATTTAGCAAAAATTCAAACCCACTGGGATGTCAGTTGTTACACTTATATACTCCATAGTTGTTGAGCTTTCCTCAAGCTATGGATGTTATCTGTAATACTAATAATATATAAGATAGACGAGGTAAGATAGATGCATATTTTGTTAAGCTTTCCTCAACGTATGTGCACTATACTTTGCCAGCTATGAAATGATAAGTACGAGTGAATAATCTCTCTTTATTTGTTGAGTTTTCCTTAATGTAAAGATGAGATTAGGGCAAGAACCAGAAGGTTAGGAGTTGTATGTGATACAGTCGATAAGGAGCTATCTATCTTAAGCGAGGTTATAATTTGTTGAGTTTTCCTCATGGTTGGAATCCCAAGGCATATGAGTCCTAACACTCACTACAAAAGTCGAAAGATTTCTGTGTTTCATATTAGGATTTTGAGAAACATAAATGTCTAGTGGGAACCTTATCAGAAAAATTAAATGGTAACATTTAACCTTTTTAATATTATAAGAACGTATGCTATGTATAAATAAAACTAATCTACATCAATAAATTTGTTCATTAAATATAACTGATAAAATATTTACTAACTAAATATACAAATGAACTGAATTGATATTGACAAAATAAAATTATAAAATATACTTACCAATACATTTCGCATGTTGACCCATGTAAGTACCTAATTATGCAACTACTAAATACATTCATAACTTGGTCACTTACGTGTTTACTTGACTGAGACTAGTAGTCTTCAATGAGTTTCGAACTCTAGAAGCAATATAAGGATATGAGTATTGGATCCATTTCCAATCATATATAAATGTTATTTGGTGAAATGTCATAACTTGTAATATAAGAAACCTTGATGAAATTAGTTCATTCAAACTAAGCAAGTAAACATCGTGTATATAATATGATTAAATATGATCATGTTGTGTTAAATGTAACACAAGACCAAAAGTTACCAGATTTATCTAAGAACCGAGTCACTGAAATGTTAGTTGATCAGTTTAAATATAGTGCAACGTATATAATATCCGTAAAAGTTAACGATGACCGAATGCAATTTTGTAGGGTTTAATGTAGCAATGGCATCCTTTGAATGGTTCGACCAGTTAGAAAGGAAAGCGAATTTACGAGAGTGAACGTAACCTAAGGCATGGTTGGAGGATGAAGAGAATGAACGGTCACTTCTGTTTCAAAAAGAAATATCGAAAAAGAGAATTGTAAAATAATGATATATACTTAACAAGGAATAAGAAATATGATATATATTCCAATTGTACTTTCATATAGAAAATCGTTTTCTATGAAATTTATTTCTTTGAATTTAAATATTTGATCTGAAAATGCTCGACTATAAACCAATTACAGTATGTAAAAAAATAGCCTATATAAAATGGTTGAATATGGCTTCGTATATCATATGGTATTATAGTAATGGCAGAAATAGTAGGAGCATACCATATAACACTTATTGGTCGCATCAAGTTACAAAAATTATTTCCGTAAAACATGCCAAACAATATTTATGAAATAATAATTGTTTTCAATGTTGACTAAAAAACAGACATCATTTTATTTCAATATGAATATTATGTACATTCCTTATAAGATAAAACTATAATAGTTGTATTTATGATGTATTGGAAAATACAGAAGTATCTAATTTATTTGCAATTATTTTGAAATTATGAACAAAGTCACAGTTTGGGGAAATAATTCTTTAATTATAGTATTATGAATCATATGGTACTAGTGAATTATATCTCAAACAATAAAGAGCAAAGCACCCATTGAGGGAGCAAGATAAGAGTTGCTGAACTCTTCGGATTGATACGTGTTGATGTATGCAATCTTAAGTCTAGTGATACCAAAACGATTCCTAATACTTCGTTGAATTCACCGATAAATTAATACAAACATGAACATGTGTATTTGATACATATATAGCATGTTCCTGAAAATTTCATAGAATATAAAATGGAAGTAAATGAAATTACGTGCAATAGAAAATAAAATAATTCAACTCCAATGAATATGTGAGTATATTGGAAAGAGTTTCGAACGTACCTAAAATGAATAAAGATTCAATCTCAAAGGTAACTCTCCCCTATGATACATAATGATGTATCGATAGATAAGGAGTAAACGAATTTTGTTAAACAAAAAACGATTGATGAAGAGTGAAGTTGAGTTAACTTCTTTCTGTAAAGTCGTGTGCTTAAGAGAAGTACAAGGTTAAAATTAATTTCATCTTAAGAACAATTTACAAAATTATATAAGATAAGTGTTTATAAGAAACCTCAACGTATCCTAGGCAAAGGAGTTGAAAAGTTGTGCGAGTTGAAAGACTACATTTAGTGATTGTATATGAGGGATCTTGTTTGGATCACCCCAAAAGGAGTTTGGAAACGATCATCATTGGATGACCAATTTACGTTTGAACATAAGTATCGTAAACTAAAACAAAATCAGTTTTATATATAAGGCAATTCATATAGTATTTATGAATACATATTTCGTTGCAATGAGAAACAATTGTTGTTTCAAGAAATACCGACTTTGTAGCAAAGGAATTTCTTTTTGAAATTACTAGTAGTAAAATGGATTTGGATACGATCCAAAGATGAAACTAAATACATGGGATGAAATGAAATGAAATTAACCAAACCTAAATTAACACAACATATTATTGTGTCTAGAAAGTATTCTAACACACTAAAAAGAAACTATTAGTTACTTGTCAATGTCAAGAATGAATAATATTCCTCGAGTATCAATAAAATCATTAAGAGTATTAACTCGACCATATGATATGATGCGAAAATTCAAAAGGATTCCAAATACATTATCAAAATATGATTTTGATAGTTGTACCCGAAAGGATATAATCCGTCGGCTGCAAATGTGTCTTTAAGAGAAAGACTAATGTATTTGGAATATAGTGGGCAATGTTAATGAGAATAACATCATCAATTTCAATTATTGAAATTAGCGTAATAGATTCATCGTTCGATTCCTCAAGTTAATTTGAATTTTACTCACAAAATTATCGCCTGGTATAACTTTGTATTTTGATACATATGTGTTGAAACAAAAGTTCTAAATAATGACGTAGAATATATGATTTGCACATAATATCCAAGGCATCTTGAAGTCAGTAGGAGTGATATCGAGTTTGTGGGTTCCGGATATGATCCAAGAACTGATACGAAGTATTGTTCGACAAGCATCAGAGTTGAACAAGTATTTGGATAAAAATATCAAATCCAAACTAAAATCACCGAATGGTAGTTTAGAGTGTTTTCGAGTATTTATAAAATAATAGAGAACTGTTTATAGAAATAACAAACTACTTATAAAGGAGTATTTGGACTCAAACTTCATATATGATATTGAGTATAATATGTCATTGTTATATTCATGTATAAACCTTAAGTAAGGGGATTTAAGTTGGAAATGTTCAATACAAAAGGTTATGGCTGATTCAACGGAAGACTAATATATCACCTTGAATAAGCGCCACATAAAATAATGTATAAATATAAATACACAAATTTATACCTAAGATAGGAATGATTCCAAGTATTGAGAACACTACACCATTGTTATATGACAACAATGTAATAATAAGAGTTCACTTGAAGTCGAGAAACATACTCTGAATAGTTTCACATGATAAAGATATTTTATCAGCATCGAAGAGAGTTGATTGACAAAGCATATTATTAAAATAACATAGCAGATCCATTTACGAAGGGACTAGCTTGGTTAGTTCTCATCAAACTAATCAATAGGATTGGATTAAGATTCCATGATTGGCGCTAAGTGCAAGTGAGAAATTGATAGAGTTAGGGGTATGCCCTAAGGGTAGTTCTTTAATCTACTGTAAAGTATTAACTCTATAATAAAATCTGGTTCGAAATTAAATATATATTTTTCTTTCTATTATATACTTGATGTAATGTGTTATGTTAATTATTTAACTAATTTAAGTATATTTAATAGAAAATCCGTAATTGTATGTTTTGTGATAGTAGTTATAATATAGTGTAATTATGAGCAATTTATCATAATGAAAATAAACATACCATTTTAAATATTCCTAGTCAAGATTATCAAAGTTGGATAGTAATACATCCGTTGAGACTAGAGTATGTAATACTCTCCAAATGCTGGGCAGTGTATTACTCATGGCTGCCGAGGGAACCAAGGTGTTACATACTGATAGTTATTGGATAACTATGGAATGACTTATTCGATAGTTTTATGTTGGTTAATATATCTAAAGTTAAATAGAAAATATCGATGTAACAATATTACACAATTCTCTCGACTTAAGAATATTGTCGAACTTCAATGTGGAAACTTTTCTTTGATTATAGTTAAATCGTAGCACAGCGTCCATCAAATGACTATAATTGCGTCGAGTGGAAGAATTGGAAGTGAAACACTATTCCATAGAGAATTCGTCTCCACAATTACATGAGTTGGTATCACAATCAATTGAAGTCAACTCAAAGTCAAAGTTTCTAATCAGAGCAGTTCAGTTAATAATAATTATTATTATTGAGCCGAGGACTTTATGTTTGGACACTAAAGATGAATGTGGACGATATTGGAATTTTGACTATTACTAAATTCCATAAGCCTAATGTGATACAGTTTTGACAAAGAGAATTGATGTAAATGATTGTCGCTGCCGGGTAATGCTTAAAATAAGTCAAGTTTGATTTTACTGAAGATATGTAAGTGATAAACTAGGCCATATATCACACCACTAGCTAAGGTGATGTGTGAATGTTAATATTCGAATTGTCCAATATTAATCGCTAATCGAGTTTACACCTAAGAGTCACACCAACAAAATGTTGAATGCCTAAAATACCACATGATTTAATTAAATTATAATTATTATAAATTAATTAATATTTATGAAATATTAATTTTAAATCTTTTATTTGATTTGTGTTGATCGGTATTGAAAATAATGCATATATAAAAGTTGAATATACACGTTTCGATATACGATATCGATGTGCATATAAATTAGATTTAAATGTATTTTATCTTATTGGGCTTGAAGCAGCATAGTGACCCAAAATAGGGGTAAGGACGGCTGGCTATAGGTGTTAGAGAAGGGGACTGAATTTTGATTCAAAAGGGCATGAAATTGCAAGAGAAAATAGTGGATTCGGATCCACTTTCCTCTCCCTGTGATATTTAAACACCCTTAAGCCCTCTTTTAGATCTCTCTTTTTGCTCCCACCTAACCTATTTGATCTGGCCGGTTATTATCCCTATGCTCCTTCATTGATTTAAGCACTAAAAACACAAATTTGAATAAAAATCGGGCAACGGTGCATAGTGTTTTCAATCGTATAGCTCTTTCTAGAAGGATTTGATACAAATTCAAAGAGGTCGATCGACTCAGCATTCAATGTATACAAATTCGGCTATAGTGAAGGTAACTACTCTGTTTACAATTTTATATATTTATTTGATAATTATCTTGAATAATATATGCTTAGATTAGATCATAATGTCATGAATCCCTATATATGCGTGTTGTTAACAGAAGATGTGAATATATATATATATATATATATATATAATACACAAACACACACACACACATGTATGTATCGATGTATTATAATTAAAAAAAATTGCATAAACGTGTGTGTATATAGCTTAGAGCTAGAAAAGAAAAATAAAAAATTGAATTTAAATAACATTTTAAAAGGATTTTAAAACACAACTTAACTTTTAATGTATTATAAATATGTATTACATATTAATTTCTTTTAAAGCATATGCATATTAATATACAAAATCAAAAAAGAAATTATATACATACATATATATATATATTAATTTATAAAACCATATATATATAAATATATTTTAAAATATAATGTCTTAACCTAATTAATATATATATATATATATATATTATAATACATATAAATATATGTTTAATAAACAAAAAAATTTAAATGTTGTGAAAATTAAAATATAAAAAACACAAACACACACACACAGATATATATATATATATATAATCATTTATATTTTCTTCTGAATAGTAATCTTAATATGTAGATATACATTTACATTATGCATATTTTCGTTTAATAAGATATATATATTTTATTTACATAGGTATATATATGTGTGTGTGGTATATTTATTAAATATAATGTATTATAAAATGGTTTTAAATTTGAAATTATATGGTATTTTAAAATCTAGATCTGGATCTAAAATTTGAAATTTGAATTTAAAATTAAAATTATTTATATTTGCATTTACAAATATTACTATTTTACAACGTCGTATGTACATACATACATATATACATACATACATATATATATATATATATATAAAAATATTTATACTATTATAAGTATATATTTTATATATCATATTAAACATTATAATAGTAAAAATATTTGTACTATTATAAATATATATTTCATATATCATATTAAACATTATACACACATATATACATATACATATACATATACATTAGACAACACCATTGTATACGGAGGGCTAACATATCTGTTACGGTGTAAACACCAACACTTATATAAAAGCATGTTAAATCATGTACAATGTATGTTGTACGTGCATGCACGCACATATGTGTATATGATATGCATGTTTGTATTATATAACACAAATATAATATCAAAACAAAATCTTTATTTACAATTAAATAAAATAATGATTTTATTTAAAGTTAATTTAGATCAGATCTAAATGAATTTACACTTCATAGGGATAATGAGATCCAAAATGACAATTTTTTTGAAATTTATCCATTTAACCAGCTGCATGCTGGCCCATTTCCAACATTTTTGTCTGATCCGGATTGATTTCCCTCTAAACTCTCAGGTACTCATTCAAGTAGGTCGAGAGTAGGGTTTTCAGGTTTAAATGAATAAAGCTTTCCGAAAACGTGCATGAGGCAAGCTAATATTAGTTTTACTTTATTCCATTGTGCGGTATCACTACTTATGTTTGTATTTAAAGATGGGTTTTATAACCGTAAGTGAGTATCATCATATGTCCCTCTTGAAGTTATTGTAATTATTATATTTTACCCAAAAATTATAATCGTGGGATTATGTAATGAATACGTAATGAATGAACGAAATTGCTTTATGGAATTTTTTAAAATTCCTATGCTCTTGATATTAACGATACAATAACTAGTCTCTTTTGTCGCTGAAAAATAATACTAACGATGGCTGCAGTATCATTAGTGTCTATTTCTGGGTCTTAAATGAGGGATGTTATAATATCAATTAGATATCTAGAGTTTAGTCAATGGTCAAATTCTATTAATTAATATCTATATTTAATTGTGAAGTCCAACATTCAAATCTAAGGTTCAATCTGATAATAATTATCGATTAACCGATTTGTTTTGGCTACTTCATATTGGCAATCAATTACGGTGATACTAACCTTCTATTCGAAAGAGATGAATCATCTCACTTGAATATTGTTTCACTTCAAGTGGTTTAAACTGTACCCAATTATAATCTTAACACGATCATTGATTTCATGTGGTCGACCATAATTAAAGTATAGCTTAGACACTTAAGATTCACAGTATTTTCGAGTCAAAAAAATCTATACATAGTCATGTGAGGTCTTCTATTTGATAATTAACCTATAAAAGTCTCTCGATGAGTAATTCTATAATTGTTTCAAAAAACTACACGTACGCACTACTTGGTGCCCCCAACGGTCATGAGTAATTCACTATCCGTCATATGAAGAGTATTACATACACTAGTCTCAACAGATTTATCGACTATGAACATTTAAGAACAAATATTTACTTTATTTGATACAATACTCAAGGCGCGACCACGTTCGTAACTGTAATCAATTAAATACCTTTTCAAACGATTTTATACTTGTATATGTTTAATGTATTAACATAATTTATATCCCTATATAACAATATATACAATAGAAAATAAAACCAAAAGCTTACTTTATTTCAAACAAGATTAACTATAAGAGTTAAGATATATAATTAAATTACATAATTGCCATTAGTATACATCTTAACTCTATCATTATAACTATTTGTTAATTATTGTGTTTTAGTTATAAATTTCTATAACTTAATAAATCAAAAGCTTAAATTTTTTGTCATAGCCTATGGTTGCTATAGTAAAGTAAAAGAATTCAACAACCTCTAATTGACTCTAACACTTCCCAACCTCTAATAGTAAAGTAAAGTTGATTTTTTCTCTTTTTAGTTCTCCTCGGTTATATTAAATTAAGGTTGCTCATAGTTTAAAATTTTAATTCAAGTTATTATCTTTACTTTACTATCCACTTTTTTTGTCCATATCAAAGTTAATATTCACTACGTTGAGTCGTAAAATTAAATTTATATACCCACCAGTATTACACTTTTATTAATTTTGAAATAAAATTATTTATAAGTATTGTGTGTGTGTGTGTGTGAAATAGCAAAAATTATATTCAATATATAATTCACAAAATTTCAATCATATTACATTATTTTACAAGTGGATTTTAAAAAAAAAAATTTGAAAAATAATGTATATCATTTTGTATCTTTAGAATCCAAAATAATAATACATACGTGGTCTACATTTATTCATAAATGTTTAAAACATATAAACCGATTAAGTCCATTTAAATGTTTATCATTTTAGAATTTATGAAATTAACTTTTGCAAACTAAATATTAACGAAAATAATAAATTTACACTTACACAAAAACAATAAATTCACACTCACTAACTACTATTTTAAGATAAAAGCTTGATTGATTTTCTTGATGTTTTATCGCAATCTAAGTTACTAAATATGAGACAATAGGTTGAAAACTATATGTTTTTTAAGAAAATTAACATAATAATAAAATTTCTCACTGTCAATGACCTCTAGCTCAAGTATTAAGTGTTTTGATGCTCTAGACAGAGGTTTGGAATGTTATGGGGTCGGACCCATGAGACATCAAAAACGAGTGTTCTGTTTCAATAAAGTATCAATTTTGTTATAAACAATTAAACTTCTCACATTTTTTAATTTTATTTCCACCTTAAGCTTTTTTTATGATCTATAAATCGAAATAATGTCAATAAATTTCATTATACAACACACTCGTCCAAAATGAATATTTTGATATTCCATGCAAAATTTTGTAATGTATAAAATATATTGATTCATTGTTATTATACTTTCATTTTTACATTTGCTTATCGCTATCTCAATGGAAATTTAATGAATATTTAAAACAAAATCGATATAGTGTTTATCGAATCAATGTACCAAACACGAGATATCAAATTCAAAAGTTATCATAATCAAAACTTTCTAAAATATAAATAAATCATAAATTTTAAAGGGATCTTTTGTAAAACTCTCTTTTAAGTTTCAAAATACACAATCACCGCTCCTCAAAAACTGGTTTTAAAAAATACACTTGTTTTTAGGTTCGGTCAAAAAGTGCAAATATTTGTAGGAAAAACTACAAATATTTACAAAAAAAAATATTCAAGCAACCGCACTTTTTGAAAGCATGAATGGTTGCAATTTTTCAAAAAAGAGTTAAAAAAAAACTTTGGTTATAGAAACACGCGATTAAGTTTAGATTTAAATTTTGAAAAAAAAAATAACAACAAAAACTTTTACAAAAAAAAGGAGTGTAATTTAAAACATGTTTTTGAGGAGGATTTTCCGCTTATGAAACTTGAAAATAAAAAACCGATCTTAATTATCACAATTTTAAATCAATCAAATTATTTATAGCTAACTAATATTCATTTACCTGCTTTGTAGTATCAAAACCTAAAAAGTAACCAAATAAATAACTCATTTTATATGATCAAAAATGACTAACTCATATTTATTTAAATACAAAAGTGAATGAACCGCCTAACATCAATTACATGTTTAAACAAAAAACAAATTTGATTTGTTAGTACATTTGTTTCAACAAATTAACTACACATTGCATGAAAAGTTCTAATTTCTACATTATTGTGTGCAACCGGCAACGTATGAGTTAACCATTAATTTGTGAATATGGCTGAAATTTTTTCCTTCAAGAAGAATTGGTGTAAAACGAGGAATTCGAGGATACTTTAGTTATTTATTGTGTGATCCCCTTCTAAATAGTTCTCTTGAGTGTGATTGGACAAACTTGTATTCAGTTATAGTTAATTTATAGATATAGTTGATTTATTAGTAACCCAACTTTCCAAAAATTTAAAACCTACGAAGTTTATGGTCGACAAACTTCCCAGCTGTGACAGACAATGTACATAACATGTAAATACCTCTAATGCACTCTTGAAGAAACTTCAATCCCTATGTCCATTTTTTAGCACACAACAGCTGTAAACAACTTTCACCAACACTATCTTAATAACATTTAACCAATACATAATTAGCCAATGCAATAAATAGTAAAATAGAAATAAAAGTGCTTGGAGTGGATCAGCTTAACCTAACCAAGAGCTGCTAAGTAAAACCCCTCCCCTCAAACTATCATAAAACCGCTTGAAATCCTTTGTATTACTATCACCACTTGGGATTTACACAAGTCAAACCCAAGAGCACAAAATAAAAACATACTAAAATCATGACAACGTAACAAAGAAAATTAAATGACCAAAAGGTCAAGTAGCAAAACTCAAATTCATGAATACAAATGCAACGATTGATGAATCAAAACGAAAAGAAGGCTAAATAATCAAAATACATTTAGAGGATGGTGGTTTTGGCAATCATGGAAGTGACAACATATGGATCCATGTTAGAAGCAGGCCTCCTATCTTCAAAATAACCTGCAACACGAAAAACAAATAATTACAGCATATTATCTAAACTAGACAACGCAGAAACATATATAAAACATAAGGAAAGTGTTATAGACAAAAAATGCAGAAACTTGTAATAAAAATAGAAGAATGATGAATACAAACCTTTGCCTTCCTTCTCTGTATCACGACCCACGCGAATAGAAGCCCCACGGTTAGCAACACCCTGGATATAACAGCAGAACAGTATTCTTCTTAAATAGTTGCATTTTTAGGTTTTTATTTTAGTTATAGTAAATATTAGAAGATAACATGCATACCCATTTAAATGTGTTGATGTCTGCAGTCTCGTGTTTTCCAGTGAGGCGCCTCTCGTTTCCTTCTCCATAAGCTGCAATGTGTTCTTTGTGTTTCAGTCCAAGTTTCTCTATTGCCTTTTTAATTACTTCGTACCCTCCTTCCTCTCTCATGGACTTGGTGCTGCGATAAAAACAAAGTAGAAAGTCAATAAATATTTTACTGAAATTCCTAAAATTGAATGTTATGGGATGCAATTTACTGCACCTGTAGTTTGTATGTGCTCCTGCACCATTCCAGTCTCCCTAAAGTAACAGTAAATTCAGATGTAAGTTTACTTCAGAATGGAAAATGTATCTTTAGAAAGGGGCAACCTTGAACTTTGTTAATATAAAAGAAGCATCTCTCTGCTGGGGCGTCTAAATAGAACGTTAAGTTTAATTCACCATAGGTAAAAGAGTGGGTGGTGTGCACTTCGTTTTAAGTTTTAACCTTAAAAAAAACTTGTACTTCCAATATCCAGCAGGTAAAAAAAAAATGGAGGTAGTAGAACAGACGGACTTTAAATCCCAAGTGAAATGAAAACAGAATAAATAGACATGATATCCACATTATTTTAAGACCTTAAGCTATAGTGGCTGTCATAATCCATAAAATAGAATAAACAGACATGATACTACTTGCACGCATGAGTTTCAAAATTTTATATGGATAAGGGAGCCATTGGGTTCACATGGTTTAAAGCCACCTTTCTTATGTTTAAAAGCAACCTTTATTAAATAACAGATGAATGCAATGCAACCACTTATGTTTTAAAGCTAGTTTTATTATATGACCCTTAATTTTTGGAAACCAAACAGACCCTTAAAATTTTGGAAGTATTTATAAGCTAGTATTCTAACAATTATAAATAGAAATCAAGGGCATACACTGTTTGAACATCTCATGTTATAGTTTTATATATCAGAATAAAAGAAGCAACCTGGATGGGCTTGGGGTCAAATGATAGGACTACTCCAGCAATCTCAGTAATCCTCTGTAATAGCACATCACAGAGTTTTTTTTAGCCCACAAGACATCGGACGAAAAAAGCAAAATTTATCAGTAACAATGTTGCATATACCTCGAGAATGTACCGGGCAACCCATACTTCATCGCCAGCTGAAATACCAACAGCTGGTCCAACTTGGAATTCCCACTAAAATATATGAAAGAGATATAATCTATATATTACCATCATATATATATAAATTGCACATGATGATAAAATGAACGTGATTCTTTACCTGACCAGGCATGACTTCTCCATTGATACCACTGATGTTGATCCCAGCATAAAGACATGCTTTGTAATGGGCATCGACAATGTCACGCCCGAATGCCTTATCAGCACCAGCAGAGCAATAGTAGGGTCCCTGGCATAATATTATATTTTAGTATAACTATTGATAATCTATCATATTTGCATACTAGTATTACTATTACCATGAAAAGGTGAGACTGATTAATAATTTCGCAGATTATGTTTGGATTAAATTAGTAGACCTAGCGAGTTTAATTTTTTCATCTATCTTGTTCGTTTCATTGAGAGCTACAGTATGATAAACTTATACATCTTTAATCTGTTAAACATGAAAGAGACATTCGGTTTGAAACTTTACTAAAAGATGAATTACAAAATCAATAAAATTCTAAAAAATTCATGGATCAATTTTGCATTGGATCGATCACCTAAATTATATTGTTCAATTTTGCATTGGATCGATTTCTATGTACACCTTGTTTTACTCACTAAAAGCAATCATTAGTATGCTCGTGTCTTTTAAAGCAATTAAAAATGAGTGAAATAATTACTTTAAAGTAAAAGTAAACCATAACTAAACTGCGGAGACGATTTCAAATTGCATTGTCTTACAAAACGACACAAAAAGGTGAATTTATTCCACCTAAAAATTAACCTATTATCAAATTAACGAATTCGAATACAAAGAGACGAAATATGCAACATATTTTAGATTAACAAAAGTTAGTTGCAGCTGTCAATGTATGAAAATGTAAGCTAGTTGCAGCTGTCAATGTAAGCAAAATGTAAATGTTATTAAAACAGCAAAATAAATAGGTTATCTTGTTTACTTTTTTGATTAAATATTTTAGCTCTCTAATATTATTTCATGAAATTAGCTGTAAACATCTAACGTACAATCAATGTCACAAATATTATTCTTTAATTCTTGTATATAACTCCTTTCTAAGATTTTGTCATGTCTCATATCTTTATCCCTCTATGTACCTACATTATTTTTCCTCTTATATGTAATACATATTGGTTGAAAGAACATTCTATTAGCAACAATTCCAAAAATATAAAGAACATCACAAACAAAAGACAAAATCAGAAACGCTGGGCATATATCCACACAAATAAATAAATAAATGGTGCATCGTTACATAATTCTCAGATGAAAATATATGTTCTGCGATGTTTGGACAGAAAAAAAAAACATAAAATGATAAAATAGTTTTACCTGAGGGCCAGGGTAACCACCAACTGGCCACCCAAGAGGCCAGTTAACATCTTTCTGAAGAAGTGTGTACTCTTGCTCAATTCCATACCTACATTATTTTAACCATTGTATTGATTGATTCATCTATATGATAACTTAAATACAGTGATCCGTCGAGTGTTGATGTCAATAAACTATGTATCTACCATGGTACTTCTTTAGCAACATCTGGATTGCTAAAAATCTTGGCGGCTTCAGCTCTTTTGTTAGTAGGAATTGGTTCACCAGCTGGCGTATAGCAGTCACACATAACCTAAATATCAAGAACATTACGATGAATACATATACTGTATGCAAACCTAGGACTCTTGTATTCTGAGAAATATACATAAATCAACCTTATTTAAGAAATAATTATTGAAGTAAGAACATAAACTACGATACAAATCAGTTTTGTAATACATAGGATAGAATATAGGTTATGAGGTGGGCCAGTGGAATTGTTGAAGGGTTCAGCTTGCGTTATAAACCATATCGAAAAATCCGAGCTTTCTTGGAAATATCAATATGGATGAGATAAATTAACCTTAAATTAGTCCGACCAATGCATCAATGAAAAAGAATCTGAAACTACAGCTACAGTACAAATAATTTAGAACACCTTTGAAAATTTCAATTCATGCTATCAACTTGCATTTTTCTATTATTTATGTGGTATACTACATAGACCATAGTGGTGGGTTTAATGTGATGATAAGATTAACAACAAAACAACGTGTGTCTTTCAACTTGGCTGCAGACCTGAGCACAACCTTTTGGAATATATATTGTTTACATGGAAGACAAATTCTTAGTGCAAAGCACTGGTAACTAGATTTTTTTTTTTTTTTTTTTTTTTAGATAAGAAACTCGATAAACATATTGCCTCTGTGTCTGTTTAGAATTACATAGATACCTTCCATAATATTTTATTTTCCATCTTTTTATTTTAGTTTACCCTCATCAAAAAACCTTGATAAAAAGCATTATTCAAATGTCAATGAAATATTCACCACTCATCAACGAAATATCACAATAGCTGTATCATCCACTGTATTGTGTCCTCGCGAATCTCTACTAATAATGAAGCAAATTAATTGTATAAGATTGACCGACATTTGCCGTCTCAATAGCCATCAAAGTTACATAAATGCCATTCCAACTTCCCATATTCTATTACATTCCTAAATCATGTGTACACATGCGTATATCATGTGTGTCATACTCCAGTTAGACGTTAAAAAAAAGGAAAATTCTTACAAGAATATTGTTTCCCCTTCTGAATGGATCCTTGAAAATTCCTTGTGGGCTATTCATAACAACAAATCCATCATATAGATATCATTACCATATACTTATAAATTGCCAAATCAAATAGAAAGGTTTGACATCACTTACTGCAAAATCACTTCGCTATCATCTCCTGGAGCTTGGCCTGTGCTTGAGCCATCATAGTTCCACTTCGGAAGCTTACTAGGATCGCTCACTGGTCCAGGAAGTGTCTGCTCAGTTTAAAATTTGATATGTTTTAATATGAACGTCTTCAAATTATCCAAAACAGAAAAACAAAACAAAAATTGAGGAAATATATATAATGATTCGGAGGATGCTATCGAGAAACCAGAGAATATAATGTTACCCTTGCTTTGCTTCGCAAGTCCATACCACTTCCACCAATCCTGTTCCCAATTACAGAATCAGTATTATAAAGAATACAAATTTGCCCTCGGCGACATGGATTGCTAAACAGATATCTTAAATAGCAAATGAAGTGAACTGATTGGATCATTGGATGTAATGCTAACATCCAGGGTAGTTGGTAAGTATCTGGAAACTAGTAAACCTAAACAATCTAAGATTGACACCAAAATATTAGATTTCAGTTATTTGAAGTCTGAAACCGAAACCGAAAGTTATCAGCCCCCACAAATGAGGTTTTTTCTTTGAAACGATGGCTAAGGCTCTCGATCGATATAAGATGATTTATGCTCATCTGTATTAAGGTATAAACCAGTTTTTATACCATACACCAAATATCAATAAAAATCACATATTAAATTATCATACGCAAGCATTTCAACATGCATCCGCCAAACTTTCCTCAATAACGCATAAAAACAAGAGATAATAATTCAAACTTTTCATTAAAACTGATCATATCAGGCAAGACCACTGATAAATTAAAGGTTAAGGTATAAATTTCTCATCAGCGCATGTTGTAAAATTGATGAAAAAAAGGTAAAAACTAAGCTTTACGAAAACAACACAAAATGCGAGGGACAAATTGTTGTAGGGATTGAAACATTGACTGCATATTACTCAGAAATTACCATATGTACTCAGCAATGATCTTTTCAGTCGAATCGGTGAGATTGAGATTGATGAGATCTGAAAGGAGCGACATGGCTACGAAAATTCAAATGTGAGAAAAATATATCAGATCAAAATATAAGGAATATAAATAGTGAGGATGACTGACTAGGAGAAAATGGGGGCATATATGGTCACTCTTATCGGGACGGTTACTAAGTTGAGCAGTTTATCAACGTAATTCTTCACGTCCATTTCTTTGGTATTAAGATGTCATGTTGGAATTCATCGTTCGGACTTCGCAAAGCTCGGAAGATTCAACTGATACCGATGATTTATTTTATTCCAAGATTCAAAGGATCACAACAATGATCTCAAAATTATTGTTAGACTAATGATAGAGCTATTTCAGTCAATTCCTACTCCACATCATGCTTTTTTTTACAGTAGTCGAATGTGAATGATTGATGTTCTTAATGGACACGAGAACATAAATCAATATCTTTTTCGAATGAAGAGCGCTAGTTTCAAACGTCTATGCGATGTCAACTATGCATGGTTTAATTTTTACTAAAAAAGTAGATATTTCTAAAATGTTTGGAATGTTTTGCTATACAAATAAGCCATGGAACATCACACCGATTGGTAGTTGAAATTTATAATCGAGCTATTGATAGTGTTATTACTTGTGTTTATAAGGTCATACAAGGTGTCAAGATAATAACCTAAATGTTTCGATGAGGTTCCAGACAAAATAGGTATGATAAATTTGACTATCTTTTTTTTAAAATGCATTTTGGCACTATGCACGGAACACATATTACTACGAGAGTCGGTAAAGAGTAATTACCGATATTTATACGTAGAAAAATGTGTCAAATACAAAATATTCTTGATACCATTAATTTAAATTTAACATTTGGTTTTATAATGTTTGGTTGGCAATGCTCTGCGCATGATAGCAGATTGTTAAATCATACTATTGAAGAACTTAAAAACCTTTTCACGTCCACCACCCTATAAGTATTATCTTGTAGATTCAAGATACAAGTCTAGAAGTGGATATATACCACGTTATCGTAATGAACACTATCACGTTCCAGAATTTAAACAAACCCCGAATGTTTCGAAATCGCATAATGAAATCTTTAATTTCTGTCATTCCAGTTTGTGCATGGCGTGGAAATGACATTTGGAAAAAAGAATTCAACATTTTACGAGATATGTTGACGTATAGTTTCTAAAAATAAGCATAGTTTGTTATTGCAACTTGTGTATTCATAGCTTTATAGGAAAATACAATGGTGCATATCCCAATTGTGAAGAGATTGTTAATGCAAAAATTCTACCAAGTTATGTGCAATATGGCGTGAACAGCATCGGCACAACCATGATAGTACAAGTTCATAAAATACAACAGAGACTATTGCAACATGAGATCAGACCGGAGACACTTTGGTTGCTACAGGACGACGTTAATGTATTTGAATTTATAGAAGACATTTGAATTTGAATTTTGTAACGATCCAAAATTATATCGCTTTGATTAATGAATATTTAATTTATTTTTAAACATTGAATTAATGGTTTTAATAATTAAAATAACTTTCTTTTAATTAATAAATAACGATAGAAATTTCATTTTTTGAATTTTGTTTACAAAAATAAGTAGTTCGATGAAAAACAGAAAATGTGACCGAAACCTGTTTTTTGGATTTTCGACTTTTTATCGAACAACAAGTTATAGAAAATTGTTGAACCTTGGTATACATCTTAAATCAACATTTAAGAGTCTAGCTTAAGATAAGAAAAACATTTTCTTTAAAATAAAAAGGTAAATTGTTCAAAATAATAATAATATGAGTTATTTAATAAAATATATTCAAATTTGAATTGGAAGTGATGTTTTGATACCTTGAGCGTATAGTTAGCTAAAGCTACATGGTCTTCTCTAAAATCCACCATTTTATTTCATGTGTTTAGTTCTTTGATTGACATTGAAAAGATGGTAAGATGAAAAATGTAATAAAGGGTATTTTGGTCCTTTGTCTTGTCATGCATTTATAAAAAGAAGTTTTTGTTGCATTTTCATTTAGACTTCTTAATTCATTCTTTTTTCTTCTATAGCTATGTTGAGGTTGATTGCTAGGGGAGAAAACTTGAATCTTGCATTCAAAACAATTAGGGGAAGGTGAGAACTCAAAATTTTACATACTTTTAGAAAATAAATGACTGATTGTGAAAATTCTAAGTAGGGCTGTCAACGGATGCAAACGGATGCTGTAATACCCTAAAATTTTGTGAAAAATTATTTTAATGAGATAATTTAAATTTTGAAATATTTAGATTTAATATGGTAGAATTTTTGGGATTAAATAATGTGCAAGGATATGTGTGCATATGCACACTGGAAATAGCACAGGGAAAATCCAAGAATTTGTGAAAAAAAAAGGAAGATAGAAAAGTTTTATTTAAAAATAAGAAAGTGAATTCTTATTTAAAGCATTGGATTTTAACTTAGGCCTAACCAAGTTAAAAATGAAATATATGCCTACATGTATTTTTCTGTGAAACATGGGGAAATTAAATAAATATTTATATACCTATACACATGCATATTTTCTGTGAGCAGAAAATGTTAAAGTTAAGCAAGAAGAAATAGCATCAAAAATGACATGAAATATAATACAAGTCAATATGTTAGTGTAGGTAAAAATGGAAAGGAAGATTTCTGGAAAAGAATAAAAGAAAAGGGAAATATAAAATGACAGAGTCACACATTTATCATGACTTGGGTGAGTATACAAAAATAGCTATTTTCTGGAAAAAGTAAAGAGAAAGGAGTACTAACCATATTTGGCTAAGGTAGCCGGGGTATCAAGGAGGGAAATGTGAAAACATAAAAATGCAAAATACATGATTTTAGCTAGGACAAAAGTGGAATTTTATCTTGGTAAAACCCTAGAGGAAAACATTTATATAAATAGGCAGTTATAACCAGAAAATCATTTTTACCCGAGTTGCTTAAAAATAAGAAAGAAAGAAGAAGAAAAAGAAGAAGGAGAAACATATAGGGATTTTTGATCAAAGGCAGGAAGAACTTAGGTGAGTAATCTCACTAAATTCATGGCATTAAGACTTGATATGAAGCAGCCAAATTTCTATATTGCTATTTGCATTCTCTTGGTTTTGTTGAACATGATTTTATCAATGCTCTTTGGATGGTTCTGATCTGTCATGATTTTTATTATGGATGTTTTTGGATGATTTTTGATCTGTTATGATGTTTCCTTCTGATGTGTAACCCACTGCTTTTCTTTATAATGCATTCAGAAAAGCTAGGAATACTCTCAACTGATATGGATCTATGGCATGGAAATTTTAATAAAGAAAAATATTATGATGAGCTGCATTATACTTTGTATAAGTGCTGAGGCTAAAAAAAAATATTAGGGGTGTAATAGAAATTCTATATGTGTTGAGCCCTTAATTAAATAGATAAACCACAAGTTAAAAATTATGGTTAAGCTAGATCTTGAATTTGGTTCAATCATAGTAATTAGCAAATTCAAATAACTCAACATGCCATGTCTCTACTGTTCAGCTGAGAATATCCTTGTATTTCTATTTGAGATCAAGACATTTATTGACCACATCCCTGTAAATGATTGTTTGCTTATTACTGGAAAATTATGATGTATGGATGTTTCCCTGTTTACAGTGACATGTACACCTAGCTACCTGATGGTAGGATTTAAACTAAAACTACCAGTAAATAAACTAGGGATGGTAAACTAAGAAGACTACTGGAATGCTTGTTATATTTGAAGTAGGCAAGTTGGCACATGGTTTGTTTAAGCCCTGAGATCTTTGTGCAATGATGTGAATTAGTTCATTGCAATGTGCCCCCATGATTCCTTGATAGCAGATGAGGTTAGGAATTTTAAATGGATAATACAATCTATAAATGAAGAAATAGAAACTTGAGCTTTTCTTAGAATTGTTTGGAGTGGAACCATGGTTGTTCCGGTGCTTCAAACTGCAATTATTATATGTTCATGTTTGCATAATTATTTATGTGTATATGAATGATTGATAAAGTTATCACTCATGTACAAAAATTATCTGAAACATAGTAAAACAGATGATTAAAGGAATTGAATATGCAAAAGACAGTATATATATATGCTTATCTTCTATCTGCTTAATGTTATGAATATTTTGTTGTTGCTCATACCAGATCATTGATCTGACCCTTATTTGCTCATGGCATATGGGGGTATCTCATTTCAAACTGAGGCAGCCAACAATGCTCTTTCAGGGGATGCAAGACTTAAGCAGGAAGGAAGGTTATGGCTAATGAGAAAAATGGATGAGCATGCTTGTTAGTTTTAATAAGAGCATAGAATGAGATATTTGCATGCATTCATGGAAATAGAGTTTTTAAATTTCTTGTTATGTAATGACTTTGTTATGTTGGTTAAACTGGATTGCTAGAGTTGAATTCTGTTATGTGTAAATGGTTTGAGTACTGAAGTATGGTCTGAGATATGAAAAAAAAAATATGCTTAAACTATTAGTTATGAAAATTTGGAAAAAAAGAATATATATATTTAAGCAGTTGTCTAGCCTAACCTATATTGAGTACTAGGCAAATTTGGGTTATTTATAAGTATTGAGTTTGGAGTAAAATATGGGTTTAAACTAGAGAAATTCTTTTAAGTATTTAATTGTTTTTCACTGGAATATTATGTAAAAAGATTCAAGTCCATTTCTGGGTTGTTTTGAGAAGAGTAAATACAAAGCAAAAAGAAAAAGAGCTTCAGATGCTATACAAATGAATGTCATATCATTGTTACATGATCAAAGTGTCTGGTTGACGCAATCACATGAACTAACCAGCTTCAAAAGAATGGAGCTCTGGTTGAACATGTTTGATTACATTTTGACAGTAAAAGGCACTTCAAAATCTTTAGTTTTCTTTTGCAAATGTTTAACCAAAAACTCTCTTTAAAATGCTACGACCAGATGTGCATATTGAACTGGTTTGAACTATAAAAATCAGGAGACACTCTACATTCTTTTAAACACTTTAAAGTTTAGATTATTGTCACAGTAAAATTTTATGCAAACACTCAACCCACAGTTGTGTCATATTGGTTAAGTTTAAATCAGAAAAGCTATATTGAATGAATCAAAAGCAAGAGGGTTTCAAAGAAGACACCTAAATTGAAAATGATAAATGTAAATATCATTTTCTGGCACTAGTCACATATCAAACATTTGAACTATGCTAAAGAAAAAAAAATGATAATCTCAAGTATTCTGAGATTATCTGCTAAGGTAAAAATTAACAGAAAAATCATGGTTAGCATGATCAAATCTATTATGAATAAATATGCACATGATCTACTTATACACTGCAAATATCAAAGAAATTGGGGATTTAAGTATGAGCAGATTAATTCAAATTCAAATCAAACAGAACTTGCTCTTGTTTACAAAAAAAATAAAATATATATATACTCTGATTTAAACAAGAGGGACATATACATCATCATATGTATATGTATATTTTTATGATTAAATTGATATATTTATATTAGTAGGAATTTTAAAATCCTGGACAAATTGTTTGAAAAGAAAATGACTCTGAGAATTAAACTGAATTGTAAATGAAAAAAAAATTCCTAATAAAATTAAGGTAAAATTTGGAGGGTCATTTCAGTTGGTATCAGAGCAAATGGTTGCATTGATTGTTGAATACTATAGAAATGTATTATATCTGTTTGTTTTGGATGAAATAATTTAGATAGGAAAATATTAACTATAGAAAATACTCACAGTACACTAATACTATTTGCCCATAACTTGGATAGCAAACCATGGTAGGAAGGGGATCACATCATGCAGGAACAAGTGCACCACAAATGCTTGATACGCAAGAGTTTGTAAGGGTTTTAAGGGATGGAATTGGGCATAGGCCTGAGAATCCACATGAGGAACTTTCAAAATTATTAAAGGCTTATACAAACTTGGGAGGTAAGAGTTTTGAAGGGACTGAGAATGTGATGGAAATTCAAGCATGGTTGAGAACACTGGATAGGATTTTCAATGACATGCAACTTGATGATCAAAGGAAGAGGCAAGTGGCTTCAAGACAGATGAAAGGAGTAGCTTTAGGCTGGTGGGAGGTGATCATAGCTGGGAGAATTGAAAATGAAATCACTTGGAATCAATTCAAGGAAATGTTGGAGGCAAGATTTGTACCAGCATCAGCTAAGACCACATTACTTGAAGAATTTATTAGACTCAGGCAAGGAACTTTGAATGTCACTGAGTATACTCAAAAGTTTAAGGGATTATCCAAATATGGAGCAATGCTAGTGGCAGATGAAGCATCCAAAAATGATAGGTACATTAGAGGTTTGAACCCAGGACTTAGCAGAGCCATGCTACCATATGCAGATAAGACTTTTGATCAAGTAATAGATCTGGCTTTAAAATTGGAACAGCATGATAAGGAAAGAGAGAAGTACAGGAATTTTAAGAACCAAAGTAACAAGAAGAATAAGGGAAGATATCACCCTTATGATAAGAAGAAGGAGGAGACAGACAACAAGAAGGCCAATGACACCAAGGCTAATGATGCTAAGAAGAAATTGGTCTGCCATCATTGTGGAAAGGAAGGACACATTAAACCAAGGTGCCCAGAGTTAAAAGGAGGAGCCTTTAAATGCTACCTACGTGGGAAAGAGGGGCATATGAAGAGGAACTGTCCTGAGTACAAGCAGCAAGGGAAGTTAGCAAATCTGGAGGGAAAAAGCAAATCTATAGTGGAAATTAATGCTGAAAATCATAGCCAAGTGGAAGGTACATTACTTATTTGTACCATACCCATAGCAGTAGTATATGATACTGGGGCAACTCGCTCTTTGATTTCTTATGAATTAGTTAAAATGCTAAAATTGAATTGCGTATTGGTTGAAACTCCATTGCTTATACAAAGTCCACTGGGGAGTTTTAGTGTTTTAGATATGATTTGTGTGGATGTGGAATTAAACATAGGTGAAAACATTTTCATTTCCAATTTATATGTTTTAAACTACCCAAATATAGGTGTTATATTGGGGGTAGACTGGTTAAGGCAATTTAAAGCCATAATTAACTTAGAATCATCCACCATATCATTGCAAAATCTTAGAGGCCAGAGAATTTTATGTGAAGTGGCTAAAGAAAGGAAATTATATCATTTAATTGACTTGGAAAAAGATTCCAGTGAACTTACTGTTGAAGAAATTCCCATAGTCAATAAATACTTGGATGTGTTTGGGGAGGTTAAGGGTGTTCCACACCATAGACCAGTAGAGTTTCAAATCAATCTTATTCCCGGAGCAAGCCCAATAATAAAGAAACCCTATAGAATGGGGCCAAGTGAACTAAAAGAATTGAAAAATCAGTTAGAAGAATTAGAAAGCAAAGGATTTATAAGGCCAAGTAATTCATGCTGGGGTGCTCCAGTAGTGTTTGTAAGAAAACATGATGGTACTTTGAGAATGTGTATAGATTACAGAGAGCTAAATAAAGTTACTATTAAGAACAAATACCCATTGCCTAGAATTGATGATCTCTTTGATCAACTCAGTGGAGCTAAAATATTTTCTAGGTTAGACTTAGCATCTGGGTTCCATCAGATGAAGGTTGAGGACTCAAGTGTTAAGTACACTGCATTTAACACCAGATATGGTTTGTATGAGTTTCTATTTATGCCATTTGGGCTGACAAATGCCCCTTCATATTTTGTAGATTTAATGAATAGAATATTCAGAGATTATTTAGACAAGTTTGTGCTAATTTTTATTGATGATGTTTTGGTTTATTCCAAAACAGTAGAAGAACATAAAAATCATTTGCATCTGGTTTTGTCTAGATTGAGGGAAAAAGATTTAAAAGCAAATTTTTCAAAATGTGCATTTTGGAAAGAGGAAGTACATTTCCTTGGCCATGTTATTTCTGCAAAAGGAATTTCAGTGAACCCCAATAAGGTTGTAGCAATTCAAGCATGGAAAAGACCAAGTACAGTGAGTGAGGTAAGATCATTTATGGGGATGGCAGGATATTATAGGAGATTTATAAAAGATTTTTCTAAAATGTCATCACCACTTACAAATTTAACTAGAAAGAATCAAGTGTTTATATGGACTGAAAAATGTGAGCAAGCTTTTATCAAAATAAAGGAAGCCTTAGTTAATGCACCAGTGTTGAGAGTACTTGAAGGAAATGAGGGATTAATTGTGTATACTGATGCAAGTGGCTCTGGGCTAGGGGCTGTGTTGATGCAACAAGACCAAGTAATAGCCTATGCATCTAGGCAATTAAAGCCACACGAAACTAGGTATGCAACCCATGATCTTGAACTAGCAGCAGTAGTGTATGCCTTAAAGCTTTGAAGACATTACTTATTAGGTGCCAAATTTACTTTGTACACTGATCATAAGGCACTGAAATATCTATTCTCACAAAAAGATTTAAACATGAGGCAACATAGGTGGGTGGAGTTTCTAGCTGCCTATGACTTAGATATACTCTATACACCAGGTAAAGCAAACAAAGTTGCTGATGCTCTAAGTAGGCAACATGCTAAGTTAGCTATGATGATGATAGAAGAGTTTAAGGACTTGTCTTTGCTTGCTGAATTAGAAATTGGGGAGTGGTTGTGTGCACATGGATGTACATGGGCATGGTGCACAGGAAAATAGAGGGAAGTTGAGCTTGATGACACTTCAATCTGAATTAATTTTGAAGGTAAGTAAAATGCAAGACCAAGACCCTATTATAGTTGAGAAGAAAATTCTCATATCAAAAGGGGAAGAAGTGACAAATTACCATATTGATAAAAATGGTTATTTAAGGAACAAGAATAGGATATGTGTTCCAGAAAACATAGAATTGAAGGTGGAAATATTAAATGATTATCATAGGAGTAAGTACTCCATACACCCAAGCAGTACAAAGATGTATCAAAATTTAAAAAGAAATTTTTGGTGGAAGGGAATGAAGTCAGATGTAGCCAAACATGTTGCAAGGTACATGACTTGCCAACAAGTTAAGGCAGAAACACAAAGACCATCAGGGTTGTTACAAACTCTAAGCTACCACAGTGGAAATGGGAGGATATATCTATGGATTTCATAGATGGACTGCCTAGATCTAAAAGAGGAAACACAAGTATATGGGTGATAGTAGATAGGCTAACTAAAGTGGCACATTTCATTCCAATCAAATAAGAAAGGAATGCACCAAAATTAGCACAAGTATTTATGAAGGAGGTGGTAAGATTGCATGGCATTCCCAAAACCATTGTGAGTGATAGGGATACCATCTTCACCTCAAGATTCTGGAAAAGTTTTCAAGAAGCCATGGGGAGTGAATTATGCTTAAGCACCGCCTACCATCCACAATCAGATGGACAAACTGAGGTGGTGAACAAAGTTCTAGAAGACTTATTGAGAGCATGTGCATTGGATTTTGGAGGCAACTGGGAGGATCATCTCCATCGAGCTGAGTTTACATACAATAATGGTTATCAAAGCACCATAGGGATGGCTCCATTTGAAGCCTTATATGGCAAGCCATGTTTATCACCTGTATGTTGGGTAGAGACAGGAGAGAGGGCTGTTTTAGGGCCTGAATATGTAAAAGAGACTACAGAGAAAATTGGGTTAATAAGAAAAAGGATGGCAGCAGCTCAAGATAGGCAAAAGAAGTTTGCAGACATGAAGAGAAAGCAGGTGGAATATGGAGTGGGAGACTTTGTTTTCATCAAGGTACCCATGAAAAAGGTCCTGAGGTTTGGTAAGCAAGGAAAACTCACACCAAGGTATGTTGGACCCTATAAAATTCTGGAGAGAATAGGCTCTTTAGCATACAAATTGGAACTACCAGAGGAAATGAAAGCAATGCATAATGTTTTTCATGTGTCACAACTTAGAAGATAGGTACATGATAAAGAAGAAATTCTGGAAAAGCCTACCCAAATTCAAATAAATCCTAATTTGGTTTATGAGAAAGAACCAGTGGGGATTTTAGCTAAAGAAGAAAAGAAATTGAGAAGCAAAACTTTGAAACTAGTGAAGGTCCAGTGGAGTCTTGATCCTAATGATTGTACATGGGAGATAGAAGACAAAATTAGGATGGATTATCCTAAACTTTTTGTAGATTAAAGGTAATTTTTAATTTCTGGAGAATTTAATATGTGTGGTTATTATGGTTGAATTTGTTTGCTTATGCATATGTTTGATGGATTCCTTAGAGTCAGTAAATGCTTGTTATAAGTATTAGAAAAATTGTGAGGACACAATTCCTAAAAGGAGGGGTGAATGTAATACCCCAAAATTTTGTGAAAAATTATTTTAATGAGATAATTTAAAATTTGAAATATTTAGATTTAATATGGTAGAATTTTTGGGATTAAATAATGTGCAAGGATATGTGTGCATATGCACACTGGAAATGGCACAGGGAAAATCCAAGAATTTGTGAAGAAAAAAAGAAGACAGGAAAGTTTTATTTAAAAATAAGAAAGTAAATTCTTATTTAAAGCATTGGATTTTAACTTAGGCCTAACCAAGTTAAAAATGAAATATATGCCTACATGTATTTTTCTGTGAAACATGGGGAAATTAAATAAATATTTATATACCTATACACATGCATATTTTCTGTGAGCAGAAAATGTTAAAGTTAAGCAAGAAGAAATAGCATAAAAAATGACATGAAATATAATACAAGTCAATATGTTAGTGTAGGTAAAAATGGAAAGGAAGATTTCTGGAAAAGAATAAAAGAAAAGGGAAATATAAAATGACAGAGTCACACATTTATCATGACTTGGGCGAGTATACAAAAATAGCTATTTTCTGGAAAAAGTAAAGAGAAAGGAGTACTAACCATATTTGGCTAAGGTAGCCGGGGTATCAAGGAGGGAAATGTGAAAACATAAAAATGCAAAATACATGATTTTAGCTAGGACAAAAGTGGAATTTTATCTTGGTAAAACCCTAGAGGAAAACATTTATATAAATAGGCAGTTATAACCAGAAAATCATTTTTACCCGAGTTGCTTAAAAATAAGAAAGAAAGAAGAAAAAAAAAGAAGAAGGAGAAACATATAGGGATTTTTGATCAAAGGCAGGAAGAACTTAGGTGAGTAATCTCACTAAATTCATAGCATTAAGACTTGATATGAAGCATCCAAATTTCTATATTGCTATTTGCATTTTCTTGGTTTTGTTGAACATGATTTTATCAATGCTCTTTGGATGGTTCTGATCTGTCATGATTTTTATTATGGATGTTTTTGGATGATTTTTGATCTGTTATGATGTTTCCTTCTGATGTGTAACCCACTGCTTTTCTTTTTAATGCATTCAGAAAAGCTAGGAATACTCTCAACTGATATGGATCTATGGCATAGAAATTTTAATAAAGCAAAATATTATGATGAGCTGCATTATACTTTGTATAAGTGCTGAGGCTAAAAAAAAATTAGGGTTGCAATAGAAATTCTATATGTGTTGAGCCCTTAATTAAATAGATAAACCACAAGTTAAAAATTATGGTTAAGCTAGATCTTGAATCTGGTTCAATCATAGTAATTAGCAAATTCAAATAACTCAATATGCCATGTCTCTACTGTTCAGCTGAGAATATCTTGTATTTCTATTTGAGATCAAGACATTTATTGACCACATCCCTGTAAATGATTGTTTGCTTATTCCTGGAAAATTATGATGTATGGATGTTTCCCTGTTTACAGTGACATGTACACCTAGCTACCTGATGGTAGGATTTAAACTAAAACTACTAATAAATAAACTAGGGATGGTAAACCAAAAAGGCTGCTGGAATGCTTGTTATATTTGAAGTAGGCAAGTTGGCACATGGTTTGTTTAAGCCCTGAGATCTTTGTGCAATGATGTGAATTAGTTCATTGCAATGTGCCCCAGTGATTCCTTGATAGCAGATAAGGTTAGGAATTTTAAATGGATAATACAATCTATAAATGAAGAAATAGAAACTTGAGCTTTTCTTAGAATTGGTTGGAGTGGAACCATGGTTGTTCCGGTGCTTCTAACTGCAATTATTATATGTTCATGTTTGCATAATTATTTATGTGTATATGAATGATTGATAAAGTTATCACTCATGTACAAAAATTATCTGAAACATAGTAAAACAGATGATTAAAGGAATTGAATATGAAAAAGACAGTATATATATATGCTTATCTTCTATCTGCTTAATGTTATGAATATTTTGTTGTTGCTCATACCAGATCATTGATTTGACCCTTATTTGCTCATGGCATATGGGGGTGTCTCATTTCAAACTGAGGCAGCCAACAATGCTCTTTCAGGGGATGCAAGACTTAAGTAGGAAGGAAGGTTATGGCTAATGAGAAAAATGGATGAGCATGCTTGTTAGTTTTAATAAGAGCATAGAATGAGATATTTGCATGCATTCATGGAAATAGAGTTTTTAAATTTCTTGTTATGTAATGACTTTGTTATGTTGGTTAAACTGGATTGCTAGAGTTGAATTCTGTTATGTGTAAATGGTTTGAGTACTGAAGTATGGTCTGAGATATGAAAAAAAAATATGCTTAAACTATTAGTTATGAAAATTTGGAAAAAAAGAATATATATTTAAGCAGTTGTCTAGCCTAACCTATATTGAGTACTAGGAAAATTTGGGTTATTTATAAGTATTGAGTTTGGAGTAAAATATGGGTTTAAACTAGAGAAATTCTTTTAAGTATTTAATTGTTTTTCACTGGAATATTATGTAAAAAATTCAAGTCCATTTCTGGGTTGTTTTGAGAAGAGTAAATACAAAGCAAAAAGAAAAAGAGCTTCAGATGCTATACAAATGAATGGCATATCATTGTTACATGATCAAAGTGTCTGGTTGACGCAATCACATGAACTAACCAGCTTCAAAAGAATGGAGCTCTGGTTGAACATGTTTGATTACATTTTGACAGTAAAAGGCACTTCAAAATCTTTAGTTTTCTTTTGCAAATGTTTAACCAAAAACTATCTTTAAAATGCTACAAACAGATGTGCATATTGAACTGGTTTGAACTATCAAAATTAGGAGACACTCTACATTCTTTTAAACACTTTAAAGTTTAGATTCTTGTCACAGTAAAATTTTATGCAAACCCTCAACCCACAGTTGTGTCATATTGGTTAAGTTTAAATCAGAAAAGCTATATTGAATGAATCAAAAGCAAGAGGGTTTCAAAGAAGACACCTAAATTGAAAATGATAAATGTAAATATCATTTTCTGGCACTAGTCACATATCAAACATTTGAACTATGCTAAAGAAAAAAAATGATAATCTCAAGTATTCTGAGATTATCTGCTATGGTAAAAATTAACAGAAAAATCATGGTTAGCATGATCAAATCTATTATGAATAAATATGCACATGATCTACTTATACACTGCAAATATCAAAGAAATTGGGGATTTAAGTATGAGCAGATTAATTCAAATTCAAATCAAACAGAACTTGCTCTTGTTTACAAAAATAATAATATATATATATATACTCTGATTTAAACAAGAGGGACATATACATCATCATATGTATATGTATATTTTTATGATTAAATTGATATATTTATATTAGTAGGAATTTTAAAATCCTGGACAAATTGTTTGAAAAGAAAATGACTCTGAGAATTAAACTGAATTGTAAATGAAAAAAAATTCCTAATAAAATTAAGGTAAAATTTGGAGGGTCATTTCAGATGCGGATATGGCTGTATCCGCATCCGCATCCGAAAATTTAAATCCACATCCGCATCCGATATCCATAGATATTTGAGAATTAACATCTGTATCTGCATCCACGGATATTTTTTGAATATCCGAAAATATCCGCATCCGAAAATAAAAAGCGGATATTTCTGGATATTCGGAAATATTCGAAATATACGCATCCGAAATTGAATAAGATTTTTATTATACTAATATTTTTGAACTAAAACAATCACTTTTTCAAATGACAATACACACATTACAATACTAATCAGTTTTTCAAATGACAAAATGACAACACACATAATATCAAACAAGTTTACACGATATTACATCAATTCAAATGATAAAATAGCAACATACATAATAACAAAATGGCAAAACACATAAAATTTCGGATCAGACAGATGTTTTTCGGATACGGATATGCCCATATCTGCATCCGCATCCGATTTTCTTTTCGGATATCGGATATCCGCATCCGCTTTTCGGATATCGGATAATATCCGTTTTTTCGGATACGGATTCGGACGGATTTCAGAATTTTCGGGTATCCATTGACAGGCCTAATTCTAAGCCTTGTTTTCATACTTTTGTACAGAAGGAATTTTGTATAAATTTGTTAGCAGCTTGGTTGTAATTTGATATGATGCCTGTATTTAAATTATTGTTTTAAATCATCTTATGTTTGGAAAGTTTGCTTTAGAATGGAAGTGGTTTGCTATAAATGGAAACCATACTCACAAACATGAACACAAATTACTGGTTCTTGCTTATTGTAAATGAAACAAATTCTCACTCGTTTGTTCAAAAAACATTATCTCTAAAAATGTTAGGAATTAGACAAAGTGATCAACTACAAAGTTGTTCAATATAGACCCTAGTAATTTTTAAAAATAATAGCTCGACATTTTGTCGAGTACGGTGGTAGAGTTTGTTCGATTATAGTGAATGGTCGAGTGATGACTGTTTTCGACAATCACGAATCGACGAATGGAGGATACTAGTGGGTTCGTCTCTTCAAAAATCGATTTTTGGAGTTGGTTTTATGATTTCAAGGGATGTGGTTCTATCATGGTGGATAGATGATCGATTTCCGATCATCGAGCATTTTCAGGCGAGATGGTAGTCTGAAGGAGGGATGGCGGTGGTTGGACCAGCTTTGGGGCCTGGCGAAAGCAGAGGAGGTGGTGGCGAGTGTTCCGGTGGTCGCAGTCGTCGTGTCGAGGTCAATTTAGGGGTTTTGGGTCTTTTTTTGGGGTTCCGTCATTGGGTTTATGGCGGTGCTAGGGTGCATCGGACCTAATGTGGTTGAGCCGGAAGGTGAGATGTTGGGTGGAGGTGCAAACGGTGGCAAGGCGGTAGCTGCAGTTGATTAAAGTGGTGGTTATCGAGGGTTGTACGTGTGGTTCCTGAAGCCCTGTTTTTTCGAGTTTGGGGTTGAACGTCGAAATCTTAACGGAGACGATCGAAGGTAACGGTGAGGTGATGGGTGAGTCAGGCTTGGTCAGAGACGTTTAAAGGTGGTCTTGGGATGGTGATCGGAGGTGGGCGTCGGGGTGTCGTTGTGTGCACGTGCACACGTTTGGGGTGCACAGGATTTGGATTTTTGGAATTTTGAATTGGGGATTTTAAGTGGGAAGAAGGGTTTAGGTGGGTCGGGTTGGTTGAGTTGCTAGATGGGCTTGGCCCGTTTAAGTTTTGGTGAGGAAGTATTTTTTTGTTTTAACTTATAAATTAAGTCGTACCTTTAAAACGACGTAACTCATTCATTCGAAATCCATTTGACCTTTGGATTTCTGAGTTAAACTCGTATTGACGGGTAGAATACTTTGTTATAAATAGTTGGTAGTTTTGTTGAAGTATAAATTAATGATTAAACAACACAGACTGAGTATAATTACGTTATTCTAAATAATAACATAGTTAAATTAACTATACTTCATTGGTGTTATCAATTTCACCAAATAAAAATCCAGTTATGTCAAATTAAATAGAATAGATTAATTTGGATATTTTGTTAGCAGAATAAAACATTGTTCTGCTATAATTAAATTAAATAGACTATTGATGATACCTGTTGAGCAGAATAAATCCCCGTTCTGATATAATATTAATTTGGACATTTATTCATATGCTAGTTAATTATTATATGGATTAATTTATATTGGATAAATGGTGGATTATCTAGAAATTTGAATATTTGATTTATTTACATATGTGTTGCTTATGTAAATACCGATGTTGGCTTGGAATGCTAAATTTAATTAAACGGTAGCTTGTCTAAGTATCGTTGTGGTCACCAAGCCTTTTTCTGAATTTGAAAAGCTTTGGATTTGGAATAACTTCCATTTTATAAAAATTTGAGGATAAGTGTTATATTGTTAATGTTGTTTAAAAATATTTAATTATATTGTTAATGTTATTTAAAAATTTAGTTATATTACTTATGTTGTTATAAGTTTGTTGATTGATTTAATTTTGGTTTAGGTTAATAAAATTGATTTTATTAATGAAGTTTTAAAATTAATTTACTTATTTTATTAATGATGTTTTAAAGTTAATTGATTATTTATTAATGATGTTTAAAAGTAATTAATGCTAAAGTATTTATAAATAACAAATTGTTTTATAAAAGGGATTTTACTTAATAAAAGGATTGATTTAAAGGAGATTTACAAATGATATTTTGTACAGGATTTTATAAAGGATTTTTATAAAGGAGTTATAAAGGAAGGTTTATAAAATAGTTTTATAAATAGAAAAGAGGTTTTATGAATAAAAAAGAAATTTTGTAAATCATTTTAGAGATTTATAAAAGAAGTTTTATAAATTAATTTGGAGATTTATAAAAGGATTGGAAATATGAAACGAGCTTATAAAAAAGGAAATTGTGTAAAAGGAATGAGATTTGATTTTGATAAATAATGTTTCTTAATTATGGTGGTGTGGAAACATTGTTTTCGTACTTAACACCGAAGGATAGGGGTTTGGTTTATAGTAAGTAACGTTTAAATGATATTTGTTTTGGCCCATTTAAATATGAATTTAGAAAAGAGGAGATCTTCCTTAAGTTTTTTTAATATACTTATACCGTTGAGATAAGTATATGGATATTTTCTAAGTATTAAAAACATAATGGTTTGTAATATACTTATACCGGTGAGATAAGTATATGAATATTTTTCAAGTATTGAAAGGAGTATAAGGGGCTCGTGGATAATATCTTTTGGAAAGGTATATTAAATCAAATAATTGAAAGAGATTTTAATTAATTAATAGAGGCTTGGTGGATCTCGCATGGAATTAAACCTATATTTGATTGTTAAATAACCGACTATCAAATCTTAGCCAAAATATAACACCGGAAATATCTAGGAGAAATACATGAGTTATATGGCACAATCATCTTCGATGAAGCTGTACTGTACGTATAAATCGCATTTTGTTTGCCTAGGACAAATGATAAGAAAATCTATCCACCTAAACGGTTAGCAGGTGATCTCCGCTCTTATGTCTTGTTCGATTATTTCTGAAAGAATCAGAGATGAGTTTACGTGAATGGTCGATTTGATTTTGGAGCGACTGGTAAGTGGAGGAGTGCACTTATATGAGATGACTCGAAACCATAACCACTCCAAAACCATATGCACATTCAACGCTTTGGAAGAGGTTCAAGACTGGTACGAGATGATGGGATTGAAGATAGAGTTCTTTGAAGTGCAAGGGCTACTTGCTACTAATCCTGAGGGTGATTCCAAAATGGATGTAGTAAAAGTAGTGCCTTTGGTTTGTTCATATCCTGAACAACTTGTATGGACGAACGCTAGCATTGCATTATTGCCTGAAGGGCAGTGTTAGCATTCCAAGTGGGAATTGCTAGAGAGGAAAAAGGTAGTCGTGATGTAACACCTCTAATATTTAATAACATTAGTCAGGAGATTTAATTAGATAAATTAAATATAATAGTATAAATGTTAAATGATAAGGGGATTGAGATTTGAATAAATACTAAGTGGCTGTGCTTAATTAATTAATTAAATGGGCTCAATAAGGGCTTATATGCTAATTAGTTTATACAAGGGTATATTGGGTATTAACCGCACCTTAATTACACAACCCTTATGTATACCCATGGCTTGCCATCCATTTATGTTTATTTCTCATTTTCACAAATTACGTAAAATGCAAACTAATAAAGGAGCCGGCCATTAACAAGGAAGAAAAGAGGAATTCAATTAAAAGCTAAGGAATTAAAGAAAGGGAATCAATCTGTGACGACCCCACCGCTATGCCCAGTTTAGCAAAGAACATTACAAGTAATGTCGTCTGCTAATCTGAAGAATACAGCTTGTTAAGGGCGATCAAATATGAATATATCTTTATACTAACACTGACACGTCATTTATACCTTTTAATTAATATATGAATTTAAATTTGATATGTACAGTATTAATACAAAGTAATAAACACACCAATTTAATAGTATTCAGAATAGAATAAAATATGAAACAAATATCAGAGATACACAGATCACAGCGGAACAATAATTTTCATAACTTGTACAAATTTCGAGTCTATAACATAGAATACTAGACTCAAATAATATACCGGTGACAATACTATAATCCCAACTACACAAAGTCCAAATGGCTAAATGAGATAAACTAGAAGTTCAAATGGTATATATCCCCAGCTAGCCCAATCATCCAAAATTCTACCTATAACATGAAAAGTCTCGGCCTAACCCAAGCAAAATAACACTCGGGTCAGACTATCTCTAAATATCAAAAGGGTGAGATACTGATAACAAGAATATATGACTTAACCATATAAAAATAAGTCATATCAATATATATATATGCATGTTAACAAAATTTATGGCTTAATCATAAGTCATATCGAATAAACATGCCCAAAAACCATATATATGCCAAATTCAATTTAACAATAATAAGGCATATTAAATCAATATATACAAGAACCAAAATATGACTTAATGATCCAAATAAGTCATAACAAAAATATGCCCAAACAAATAATCATCGAAATAAGGAATATAAAACAAATCACCATTGTTAGTCCCTGAGAAGTTGGTTTTGATGACAACAACCTTAGAATAAGATTATAAAATATAAATACTAACATTATTGTTTAGATATATATGTATATGCAGGATATATATACATGTACCAAAGAATGAAGACTGTACAGTATAGAGATTCAAGAACTGATGAACTCAAGGTCGAAGATATCAAGATTCAAGGCTCATGAGTATCAAGATTATCAAGAGTTCAAGATTTCAAGATAAGTAATTTAGTTAGGAATTTTGTTAAAACTCCTAGAAAAGCACTGACATCTTAAAATCCATTTTATTCGTGGAATGGAATCCACTTCGAGCCCGTTAAAGGGATGGAACACTAAGTAGGATGGAACCTACGAAAAATCTAGTGGAACATTGTTTTGTATCCACTAACTTTTATTCAAATGTTTTACAAAATTATATATTGTTTTCAAAATGATTTCAAAATCTTCCTTTTTAAATCAAAAACATCTGTCCTGGTTTTAAAATACTTTTAGCCTCAAAATAATCTTTATTTTCAATATCAAATTATCCTTGGTTTTAAACTATCTTTTAATTATAATATATTTAACTTTTAATATTTATACTTAGATTTAAATATAAAATTATAGTAAAATTTGATATATACCAAAATATTATTCTCTATACTTATTTATGTATTTTAACTATAGTTAAGTATATTTATAAAGTTTAAAATAGTTTTAATACAAGATAGAAGTTATTTTCAAAGAAAAACAAATTACCAAAAATAACTTAGGCTTGTCGACAACCCCAAGGACCCCTTGTCGACAAGGTGACAGTTTATTTCAAAAGTTTGAATTTCAATGGAAGTGTCTATTCATCATATCCTTTCACGAATGGACATGGCTGTTGTTCTACTATAAATAGGGACTGTTTTAAACGAATTTACAATCATATTTTCTCTGATTTCACTCCTCTTCTTCTTCCACATTTCTTTATATACATTTTTACCATTACTCTGCCGAAATCACCATTGAATCTAACTAGATCATCTCTGGTTTGATTCTCTATCACTATCTCAACAAGATCCCAGTGCTACTCAGAGTTATAGACTTCTTTGTATTCAATCGAGCGAGAAAAGGTGTGATTGTAGCCTGGAAAATCAATCGGGTGAACTTGTTGCCCGTAAAATCAAGTATCTCTACCCAGAGGATTGTGAATCTGGAGCGGTGTACCTCGTGGCCTTGAAATCGAGGGTGTAATTGTAAGAATTGATTTTGAAAGGAAATCCGTACTTGTGTTGCGGGACTGGATGTAGGGTAACTCCGAACCAGTATAAAATCCTGTATGTTCTTTCCTTTATTGCTTTTACTTTATATCTGCATCTGTGTTTGATTCTGTGATCATATCTGTGTCTGAATATTGCATACATTTGTGTTCAAATTAAGATAAACTCAAAAAGAATTAGTAATTCCTTAAAACACTATTCACCCCCTCTAGTGTTAATTCTAGCCTTAAGATCCGTAATCCGCATTTCTCACATTTGGTATCAGAGCAAGGTTTTCAAAGTTTCATAATTTGAAATTTGAAAATTTTCAAAATGGCTACCGACACTGGTACTGTTACTACTACCAACATTGGTTCTATTACCTCTGTCACTAGTTAATTTGTAGAAGGTCAGTCCACTGTCAGACCACCACTTTTTAATGGCAGTATTATACATATTGGGCATGTAGGATGAAAATATATTTACAATCTGCAGGACTAGACACTTGGAATATCACACAGACTGAATATTTTGAACCCACAACTGGTTTTGCACAGTGGACTGCTGAGCAAAAGACCGTCGCACAAAATAACTCTAAAGCTACGAATATTCTGTTTTGTTCACTTGATAGGAATAAATTTAATAGAGTGTCAGTTTGTAAGTCTGCATATGAAATCTGGAAAACTTTGCAAGTTACTCACGAAGGATCAAGCAAAGTTAAACAGACCAAAATTTCCATGCTCACAAATCAGTTTCAATTATTTAAAATGAATCCTAATGAGTCTATTCCAGATATGTATAGTAGATTTCAGGATATTGTGCATTCTCTAATATCCTTGGGAAAGGTATTTTCGGAAGAAGATCAAGTCAGAAAAATCTTAAATTCTCTTACTCCAGAATGGGATCAAAAGGCACTTGCGATCGAAGAGGCAAAGGACATCAGTTCCTTAAAGATAGAAGAATTAATTGGAAATCTAATGTCGTTTGAAGTCCAAATGCTTGGGAGAAGAGAAAGCAAAGCATCTGAAAAGAAATCAATTGCATTCAATGCATTGACCGATGGATCAGACTCAAACAGCGATAATGATGAAGAGATAGCCTTTATGACCAAGAACTTTCGGAAATTCTTGAAATACAGAAAAATGAATAATCTCAAGAGAAACAACTATAAGAACTCTGGTAATCAGAATGTAGTGCCAAACTATATCAAATGTTTCAACTGTGACGAACCAGGCCATATCAAAAGAGACTGTCCGCATCCAGATAAGCAAAATCTTCCTATAAACAATGATTTCGCAAAGAAACGAAAATGTGCATTTACCGCTACTCTAGATGACTCAGAATCGTCCTCAAGCGATGATGATCAGAAGACAGATAATTCAAATATGTGTTTCACGGCAGTTCACGACTCTGACGAATTTAGAGAAACGGACTCAGAAAAAGGTACACGTTTACAATACATTGGTTGAAATTGCATGCTTAGGATTGGATGTTTGATTGGTTGATTTTGAATTGGTGTGTCGTTTGAATTTTAAAATTTTTATTATTATTTTATTATATTTTTACTATTATTTTATTATTATTTTTATTTTTAAATAGTATCATAATATTTTATGGAATATACTATAATTCTAGTAATATTCCAGATATTATATAGACATTAAAAATAATATATATATATATATATATATATATATTAGAATACTTAAGAGAAATAAATCATGAAAATTCAGAGACACCTGTCGACAAGGCCCCTCCACGTTGTCGACAAGGGTACAGAAATTTGAAATTCAAATTTGAATTCAAATGTTTGAATTTCTCTCCATCTTTTCACTTCATTCAAGTCTCTGAAAAGTCACCTTTTGACCAGAGAACCTGTCCCTTGAGAATCTATTTATTTACTATCTCTTATCATAGCTTTTCACTTTCATTTTCAAATTCAAACTCTTATTTCAAAATATCAAGCTCTCTACTCTCTACTCTAATGGCTTCTTCAAGCAACCCTTCCACAATGAGACTTTCCAGAAATATAAAAGAGCAACTTTTCAATAATCCGGAGGCTATAAAAGCATATATCAACTATGCTAACTATGGAAAAGTCCATCTTGGAAAGTTTGCTTTATTTCAAGATTTCTCTACTTATGAAATCGATTCTCTTTTTGCAAACAACCAAGTTCTTAGTCTTGTTGATGCTTCACAAAATGACTTTGTTTGTTATCCAAATCTTGTTAAAATTTTCTATACAAATCTCAACCGTGGATTTTATAATGGAAATGATGATGAAATTTGGAGTAGTGTTAAAGGGACTAGAATCATTTTAAACTGTGATGTTTTGGGTACCATTCTCAATTGCAAGAGCACGGGAATGGATCTTTCTAGTTTTAATATCGATGAAAATGATCATGAGACATTTCATCACATTTTCGAAGGAGATGATAACTTTGAATTCATAAATCGAAACTTTCGACCAAAAGAAAGAATTGTTAATCTTCTTTTACAACATACTTTGACTCCAAGATCGGGGAGTTTTAACAATCCAACTTCAAAAGTTTGCAAAGCACTTTTTGCTATTTTTGGAAATTATGATATTAATTGGGCGCAAGTTATTTTGGATGAACTTCGTCCCAAAATTTTTGAAGTGGGTGAAAACACTTTGTATCATGGAATCTATCTCACTTGGATTTTTAAATATTTTGGAGTGGATTTCAAAAGAGAAGAATTTGTTTCAAGAAAAGTTTTTAATCACTCAAACATTTCTTTTATGAAAATTCCATATGTTTTTCAACCATATGAGACTCTTGCCGAAAAGGAAGAGCTTTTGGCTCATGAGGAGATGGAAGAGGAGGAAGAAGAAGAAAAAGAAGGGGATGAAATGGAAATAGAAGAAGAAGAAGAAGGTGAAACATCCTTGGAAAGTATTGACTATCCCTCTAATCCAACCAACAAAACCTTACTCAAAAATCAAAAGACCATTGTTGAGAATCAACGGACTCTTAAACGGTCCGTTAGTAAGAAATTGGATAAAATGTCATCCAAGATGAACAAGTTTTTCTCCAAAGTCAGCAAGAAGCTTGGATTATCTTCATCTTCGTCATCCTCTAACTAGTTCTACCTTTTCATGTCATGTTGTATTAGTTTTAGTTTGTTTTGATTTGAATGTTCGTGTAGTTCTTAATGTTTAATCATTGTATCGTTCTATTATGAAAGGAAATTGAATTACTTTTCTGTTATCTAGCTTATCTTAACTCTAGAATAAATGTTAGTATATTATATAAATATATATATATACACAATTATTCACAAAATTAAAATGAGTCATCAAAATTAACGGACCCCTGTCGACAACCCCCTAGAGACCCTGTCGACAAGTACTGGTTAGAAATGACTTTTCATTTTAAATTTGAAATTTGAATAACTACCTTGTGTCTATTCATTTTAAACGAATTTCTACACCTATAAATACATATTTCTTCCAGAATTCATCACTCAAAATCATTTCTTATCTACTCTATCTATATTTCTTTTCACAAACTCAAATATGGCCGATCCAATTCATAGTTTGACCGAGAATCTTGAAGAAACCCTTAATTCTTTCAAGAATATTCTTTCTTTCATTCTCCATAATCAACGACACTTAGAGTTGAGTCAAATGTTGATGATCAAGGAGCAAGAAAAACATTTCGATGCGATTCGATGGATGATTTCCTCCCTGCACAAAGATGATAATGAAGCACATCCTCCAGTCTCTCTCACCAATGAAAATGAAAATTGGGATGTCATTAAAGCAGACCCTATATTTGGAGAAGAAGGATGGGTGGAATTTCCTCGTAGTGTTTGATTTTATTTGATTGCTTTGTTTGATTTGAATTGATTGCTTGGATTGATTTGATTTGATTTGGTTTGGTATGGATTGATAATTGGTGTGCAAAACATAATATGTACAAATACACAATGATATTTATATGATCTTCGATTAGTTATCATGTCTATCAGTATAATTATCTCTTAATCTATCTATTATATACTCCATTATATATTTTATTAATGCAGGTACTTTAGTACAAGAATAAGGGGGAGTTATATAGTTTGGAGTTAGTTTTTGTTGATGACAAAGGGGGAGAAGTATAAAATAGGATAGTTAGGCATAGATTAAGGGGGAGTTATTAGTTTTAGGGGGAGTTATTAGGATAGAAGTAATATTTTATAAACAAAGGTTGTCATCATCAAAAATGGGGAGATTGTTAGTCCCTGAGAAGTTGGTTTTGATGACAACAACCTTAGAATAAGATTATAAAATATAAATACTAACATTATTGTTTAGATATATATGTATATGCAGGATATATATACAGGTACCAAAGAATGAAGACTGTACAGTATAGAGATTCAAGAACTGATGAACTCAAGATCGAAGATATTAAGATTCAAGACTCATGAGTATCAAGATTATCAAGAGTTCAAGATTTCAAGATAATTAATTTAGTTAGGAATTTTATTAAAACTCCTAGAAAGGCACTGGCATCTTAAAATCCATTTTATTTGTGGAATGGAATCCACTTCGAGCCCGTTAAAGGGATGAAACCCTAAGTAGGATGGAACCTACGAAAAATCTAGTGGAACATTGTTTTGTATCCACTAACTTTTATTCAAATGTTTTACAAAATTATATCTTGTTTTCAAAATGATTTCAAAATCTTCCTTTTTAAATAAAAAACATATATCCTGGTTTTAAAATACTTTTAGCCTCAAAATAATCTTTATTTTCAATATCAAATTATCCTTGGTTTTAAACTATCTTTTAATTATAATATATTTAACTTTTAATATTTATACTTAGATTTAAATATAAAATTATAGTAAAATTTTATATATACCAAAATATTATTCTCTAAACTTATTTATGTATTTAAACTATAGTTAAGTATATTTATAAAGTTTAAAATAGTTTTAATACAAGATAGAAGTTATTTTCAAAGAAAAACAAATTACCAAAAATAACTTAGGCTTGTCGACAACCCCAAGGACCTCTTGTCGACAAGGTGACAGTTTATTTCAAAAGTTTGAATTTTAAAGGAAGTGTCTATTCGTCATATCCTTTCACGAATGGACATGGCTGTTGTTCTACTATAAATAGGGGCTGTTTTAAACGAATTTACAATCATATTTTCTCTGATTTCACTCCTCTTCTTCTTCCATATTTCTTTATATACATTTTTACCATTACTCTACCGAAATCACCATTGAATCTAACCAGATCATCTCTGGTTTGATTCTCTATCACTATCTCAACAAGATCCCAGTGTTATTCAGAGTTATAGACTTCTTTGTATTCAATCGAGCGAGAAAAGGTGTGATTGTAGCCTAGAAAATCAATCGGGTGAACTTGTTGCCCGTAAAATCAAGTATCTCTACCCAGAGGATTGTGAATTTGGAGCGGTGTACCTCGTGGCCTTGAAATCGAGGGTGTAATTGTAAGAATTTATTTTGAAAGGAAATCCGTACTTGTGTTGCGGGACTGGATGTAGGGTAACTCCGAACCAGTATAAAATCCGGTGTGTTCTTTCCTTTATTGCTTTTACTTTATATCTGCATCTGTGTTTGATTCCGTGATCATATCTGTGTCTGAATATTGCATACATTTGTGTTCAAATTAAGATAAACTCAAAAAGAATTAGTAATTCCTTAAAACACTATTCACCCCACTCTAGTGTTAATTCTAGCCTTAAGATCCGTAATCCACATTTCTCACAACCATTTCATAATTACATATCAAGTCTCAATAGACTATCATCTTAAAATATGGTGACAACCCATTCAAAATTCCTCAGAGCTATAAAGGATACAAAATATCCATACTAAAAATCTCTGAAGAAATAATCATCAATAATGAAATAATAATGGTAGTCATCTATCAGTTTAATACAGTGACACAAAATCTACCTAAAGAGACCCGCTACATAGAAAGGAAGCCTTCCGAAAGAGACTGCAGATTAGGGACACCGCTCAAAGAAAAGAGCAGCCGTGTACCTAATCTTTCCTATGCAAATTTACCTTCAAAAGAGGTAAACATAGTCTAACTGTATAAAATAAAATAAACTGATAGGTTGTAGTATCTATAGGCTACGATGCATGTAAAAATCTGCCTACCGAAAGAGACAGCCGTATTTACACCATAATATATCTTTTGAAAGAGATCTGCCTACCCAAATCTAAAAAATGTATCGATTCTCAGATCGATGAAAAATAAGTTATCTTCTCTCAGGGATCTATCGGTCAGAAATTTGAACACCCTAAGATAATACAACTCTAAGTGTTAATTACTGTCACTCTAGTAATTACAAGAATTTAGCTAACTATCCCATACCAGAAAGTAAATTCAAGTATTTACTAAAAGTTAGTAATTTCCACAAAAATTCGATTTAACAAATTATAGTAATAAACGAAGGAATTGAACAAAATGTCCCAGACCACTCCGACTGTTCCATCGTTTATTAAAATTCTTTGTCACATAGAAAAGCACAAAATTCCATAAGAATATAAATGAAAGCATAAATTGCTCAAAAGCAATAGCTCCAAAAATCATTAAAGAAATACCGTAATAGTATATAATTAGCCAAAGGCTAAACACAATAAAATTCAATAAGGTTCATAGTTTGGAAGTAAATAATATTAATTACCATATAGGAATTGGTTTCTAAATTATTTATACACACACACACACTTTCAAACTTATTATTTTAAAACCTATAAATTCATTTATTATTCAACTATATATTTTTATTCATCATTTGATGGATATACCATAATTCGAATAAGTATAAAATACTTATATATAAAAGATTTATAAAACTCGGTTTGATATAAACCTATAAATCAAAGTATTGAGGTCTAGAAATTTAGAACCCAAACAGAAGTCAAAATCCATCATAATCGATCAACCAAAGATAGATCAAATAATCCCAACAACAAGGGACAAAATTTATTCCAACAAAATACCCACTTTGAAAAAATCATATAAATTAAAATTTTAATCATTTTCACTCAAAATTTTTGCAGTAACTTTGAATATTAGTCTAGTTTATGCATATAAAATTTCAAAGTTAAACTCCTAACCAGTTGTTACAGATTTGTTATTCTTTAACAACCATTTTCAGCTCAGGTTTGTAAATCTCAATTTACATATATCGACTTTGCAAAATTCATATAAATTTGAAATTTAATCATTTTAACTCAAACCTTTTACAGTATCTTTGAATATCAGTCTAGTTTATGTGTATAAAATTTCAAAGTTAAATTCCAAACCAATTGTTATAAATTTGTTATTCTTTAACAACCATTTTCAGCTCAGGTTTGTAAATCTCAATTTACATATATCCACTTTGCAAAAATCGTATAAATTCGAAATTTAACCATTTTAACTCAAACTATTTATAGTAACTTTGAATATTAATCTACTTTATATATACAAAATTTTAAAACCAAAATCCTAACCAATTGTGATAGATTTGCTATTCTTTAACAACCATTTTCAGCTCAGGTTTGAAAATCTCAATTTACATATACTCAATTTGCAAAAATCATATAAATTTGAAATTTAATCTTTTTAACCCAAACTTTTTACAGTAGCTTTGAATATCAGTGTAGTTTATATGAACAAAATTTAAAAACCAAAATCCTAATCAATTGGTACAGATTTGATATTCTTTAACAATCATTTTCTGCTTAGATTTGATGAACCTAAATTGACATTATATTTAGCAACCAAATCAACCAATTCACAAACATTCATGAACTGCGAACAATGATTCAACCAAATCATATTTATCACTAATTAAAATCAAATTATACATTCAAATATGCATTCCTATTTAGAGATAGTTGGTGAGGATAACTCACCTTTAGCCTTGTTATTTCGTTACTTTGGCTTCATCCTCAACTAGAACTCAATTTTTTCCCCAATTCAAAACCTAGAACTCCATTAACACAAAATTGCACAACTAAAAAACTATGAATAATTAACATAACGAATTGGAGGGAAGATGTAATATGGATTGGGCAACATAGCTTGATTTTACAGGATTAAATTATAATTTATTTGAATTAAAAACTAGCAATTTGCTCTCTTCCTAGGTTGGTTTCTTGAGAGTTTGAGAGGAGATTTTGAAATGAGAAAGCTTCTGTTGTTTGTGAAATAAACATACAGAAGAATTTCTCCTGATTTAGCTAATTTTCCTAAGTCCTAAATGGGCTGAACCAAAACCCAAAGCCTAAACCCTTAAATTAAATAATTAAAACATGTATTAGATTTAGCACAAAACGCATTTTAACTTAACTTCAAAATTAATTATCTCCTATATGATAACACATAAAAATTTAAGTGAATACGCTAAAAATAAGTTCGTTAGCTAATCTTTCTAATGAACCTAAAATTACTAATTTCCAAGGTCATTTGACCCTTTAAAGGATTTTTTTGAAAATTGTCCTTTTCATGTCTTTATTAAATTGCAAAACATGTCAAAAATGGATTTTAATCCTCCAAATTATTATTTCTTCAAAATAAAATCATAAATCACTTTTAAAACATAAATAAGATTTTTTTTTTACCCGAGTTCTCATCGGGAATTTTACTCAAAAACATAAATAAGATTTTTTTTACCCGAGTTCTCATCGGGAATTTTACACAAAATCATAAATAAGATTTTTTTTACCCGAGTTCTCTAACTTATTTAACCTTTATAAATAAGTTAAAACACTTCCAAATTTTCAACTTAATATTTAAAAAGACCACACTCTCAAATTTACACGAATATTCATTATTAACCTTATTTCTCAATTTAAACTGAATTTAAATCTAGTTTACTTAATTAATAATCGCTAATCAAGGTGGTTAAAAATCGGGTTGTTACGGAACTCCCCACCTAGTAAAATTGTGTCCTCGCAATTTGACTCAAAAAGAAATTCCCTAATAGGTTATTACTTAGCTCAATTGTTAACAAATTTTAGTAACAACCATACGCCCAAACAACAAATAAACCCAAAAGACAGATTTATCCAACTCAAGTGTTACGAGAAAATATCCTTGGAGTTCTATTTTCTCTCAAAAACTTATTTCTAATCAAGGTTTTTCTACTAAATTTTCAATTTGCACTTACTACTATTTGTTTCTAATTAGTATTTCCAATCTATTATCAATTATGATATTTATTCACCGTGCCACCAAAAAGTTATATCATGCCAAACAACGGCAATTATTTCAAATACGGTGAATACTAATTTCATAACCACACAAAACTAATATGAAGACTAACAAAATGGAACCATATCACGAAAATCATCAAATCATACGACTGCATAAAAGAAAGTTACAAAGAAATTGCACAAAGGCAAGTCAAATACAAAGAATGGATTTTATAGTTTCTTCTACTAAACAAATATTCTTAGAGTTTTCACTCAAAATCCATTATCTTTCATAAAAAATTTCAATGCTTGAAATTTTTTAAAGTTTCTTACTTAAATTTTCAATTCAATCCCATTTTATTTAAGTAAATCAATGTAAAGTTGTTTCATATTCTAATTCTATAATAAATATACTATGGTTTGTAATAAATTTTTCTATACAAATAATCGATCTCAAAACAATTCCATACTAAACTCGAAAAGCACAACTATTAGATCCTTCGTCGATGGCTACACAATTTTATAATTATCTTCAATGCCCATTATCTACTATTATGGACTTTGAGTCTTTTACAACTCATTTAGAAGATACTATATTCACACAAAACTCAATTGTCTAAATTTTCGAAATTATTACTCAAAATTTTTCTAAGTGTCAAAATTTTTCGAAAAAATCAGCGGAGTCTCGTTTGTATGGAGAGTCGTTTACAATTTCATAAGTATGATTTATATAATATACATCAACCATAAGGTCAGAAACACAATATATATTAATATTTATCATTTTTAAATTTAATCTGTAAACATACCTTTATTGTTAGCATTTTTAAGCGAGTTCGCTTAACTTTATACATGCTTACATGCAAAATATAGTCAAATTTTCTCATGCACTTGTACTTAACTCAAATGAATCATATTAGATTGCATATATGAATATATGAAACATTACATTTAACTATTAAGGATGACAGCTTTCTAACAAATCACTTTATTCAATCTCAGACCTGCGGCAAAGAACCCAGGTTTTGTCATAGTACACTTCAAAATATGTTAACACCTATAAAATGAAAGTTGTTCTAATAAGTCTAAGATTTCCAGCAATATAAAGACCATCAAAATCGGATTTATGGTTCGAAAGTTATGCTCAATTTACTTTCAGCTTCAATCTCAGAAATTTTTAATAGGACAGAGATGTCAATTCATTTTCAAACCCATTTTAGACTGAACAAAATGCAAAATTTTCCAAAGCGATAAAAATAAAATTTATAGCTTACTGAAAGCAATTTCATTTACAAAAATATGAACTCATTTGGAGTTATAAATCTCAAGTTATCGATGTTTTAGTACAACACTTTTCCAACTAAATTTTCAGCACTAAATTCAATTTAAAGTTACCACTCTCAAACCATTTTTAAATCCAAAGCATATATTTTCTAGAAAAATCTTTATACTAATTATTTATTACATAATCCACTTTTTGGAAAGCTAAAGACTTCAAAATTTACAACTTACTTCATGCATTCAACTTTCACAAATCAAGTTATTCAATAAAACATTTTCATAAATTACACAAACAAGTTTTTAATGAAAACTCATTTTTAATTGAGATAGTTAATCTCTTCTACTAACAAGTAACAATTATTAATTCAAAATAACTTTGGAAATACACATTGATTTTTAAATTGTTCTCCCAATTTAAATAATATTATCTTGTTGACTTATGCATTTATTATTTCTTGCACTTATCAATCAAATAACTATGTGTCCAAACTAAGTTTTCATAATCCTCAATTATAACTTTTTACTAAAATATCCTTTTTGATCAATATTTTAGATTTATAAACAATCCATTTTCTTATTTTGAATACATCATTTTATTAATTAATGCATCACATGATTTTTTATTTCTTTCCCAATTAAGATATCTCCTTAATTAGAATTATTTGCTCTACTTACCAAAATTACCATATGACATCATTATTTAGATTCCTATAGGTAATACTTATATAACCAATTTAAAGCATAACCATATTCAATTTTACAAATATCAATTAATACAATGGCATTGCCTCGCCATTTATTTATAGTGAATGACTTCATCAATTGGCTGCAGAGTTGACTAAATGATCAAAACTGCCTGGCTACCGATCTCAATAATCACTAAGGTTCGATGGCTGCATTTGTCATCTAAAATAAAATTAATATTCAATCTCATATTAATTTACTTCCAACTTTTATTTATTATAACTCAATTTATTGTGTCTTAACTGTCTCGTTTTAGTGTTTAGAAAATTCTTATTAATAACGTTGATCAGGTGCATCGGTCAGAATTGTTAAAGCATTCAACGGGCAATTTAACACAAAAATAAATTTCCATATGATATACATATGTCTTTTAGTACTTTACACTTTTATCAATTTATTTCTTGCTTAAAATAAACATAATTAATTATTATTCATATGTATATCTTTTATCACAATTTTAATCTAAACAGATGCTTACTTTTTTAGAATCCTTTATATCTATCTCAAGATTTTAAATAAAATAATTCTGAATTGATAACGATTCCATAATACATCTTAACATTTTATTAGTGGCACCAGTAGTTTAATATTATATTTTATACAAAACAAAGTTTTCAATTTCCTTTGCGGTAGCTACACTAAGGAAGATATCGCAAAGTCTTATAATTAATATCGAGTAGATTACAAATTTTTCAAGTAATGATTCTTACTCAATATTAATTCCAATAATTTAATTCAGTTTCAAAATAATCAAGCATCCATCAACCAATCAAACATATTTATTTATAATTGTTTAAGATGTTCAACGAAAACAGTCCATTAGCTCCCGCTGTGAAACTCTGATCAATATTTAGATCAAGATACCACAATTTAACTTTTAAGCCATCTGAGGTCTAATTTTTATACTATACTATAAATATCACTTCTTAAAAAAGTGACATTCAAAATACTTATCAATTAAAACTAAATAGTCGCCATCAACAGAACAATTTAATTTCTAAAATTCCGCCGCGCAACTCTGATAATTCCTAACCAATTAGGTTTTTAAACTCATTTATTTAATTTTCCCAAAATTTCAAAATAAATCTCCAAATTATAAATTAAAACCAACTCCAAATATTATATAATAATATTTTCATATTTAAGAAATCTTAAAATACGACCCAATTGATTACCCAGTAATCAATTTATATTCCTATCCTTAATGGTTAATAGAAATTACTAACTACTACACATCCAAGGGACATGATTTCTAGATCATCTAGGTCTAGATCTGAACACTGAATCAATTTATATTCTATATTGTTCTGAACACAGTTCTGATACCAACTGTGACGACCCCACCGCTATGCCCAGTTTAGCAAAGAACATTACAAGTAATGTCGTCTGCTAATCTGGAGAATACGACTTGTTAATGGCGATCGAATGTGAATATATCTTTATACTAACACTGACACGTCATTTATACCTTTTAATTAATATTTGAATTTAAATTTGACGCGTACAGTATTAATACAAAGTAATAAACACACCGATTTAATAGTATTCAGAATAGAATAAAATATGAGACAAATATCAGAGGTACATAGATCACAGCGGAACAATTTTCATAACTTGTACAAATTTCGAGTCTACAACATAGAATACTAGACTCAAATAATATACCGGTGACAATTCTATAATATCAACTATACAAAGTCCAAATGGCTAAATGAGAAACTAGATGTAACGACCACGACTTTCTCTCCACAGAAAGTCGCATCGCTAATAAGAAAGAAAGGGGTAGAAAATAGAAAAGAAGAGAAGAAAGAAAGAAACAACAACAACGATCTCACAGCGGAACGAATAAATTATATTAATAACATAAACTATTACATAGTATACAACAATTTACAGAGTTACACAGCATATACATCACTTACTAGACAGTTATAAACATCTGTCTAGACATTAAAACTCAAATACAAGACAAGACACTATCACAGATATCAACACAGCGGAATACTATATCTACGAACGCCGAAGCCTCCTGCTCCATTGCTCCTCCAGAATATTCGTCAAAGCTAAACCTGAATCCCTTGGCTACTCGTAAAAATTTGAGTACCCAAGAGTTTATAAAACAGAAATAAACACTTGGGTCAGACATGGGTCTGGTGTGAGTAAACGGGTTAAAATTGTTTAACTTCAAAACCTTTTGAAAACAAAGGTATCACGTAAGACTTCCCACACATAAACATGGAAAAGTTTTTACCTTACGCTAACCAAAACATTTGATAGGAAATCCGATTGTATTATAATAGGGTCTAGGGTTTTCAAGTAAAATACAGAATTAGCTGAAATGCTTACATCTCACATTCCAACATAGTTGGGCACAACTAATACGTACGGCACTTATTGGAGTTTGGATTCCATACAATGGCAGGGCTACTGGGGTACCGCCCGTCACAGTACGTGGCCTAGATCACCGTACCGAGGAGTACGCCCGCTCCCCTGCAACACAAAGCCGGAACCATCCCTTACTGGATAATCCCGAACAAGACAATCCCGTAGTTGGCGCGACCAACCACACACTAAGCCGAATAAAAGAAAAGGGACCTCTAGACAGGGATCTATCTTGCTCTCAGTGGGTGCTACCCACGAAGCCTTGCTGCACCTCCCCTGTTTTAGCCATTCCCGGTTGATGAGGCTTGAGGTTACGATTACCTTTAATCAGAACATATCACTTAGAATGCTCATCGTCCGCCTGACGATGTGCTGAAAGCATTCAATCCATACAAGTTCGTTCCGGGTTCGAACGAAACCGAAGGCATTATCTCGTTACACTCGTTTTGGAATCACCCTCAGAGTTAACGACAATAACCCTTGCACTCTGAATCTTCATCTTCACTTGAGATTCACGACCTATCGTAATATTGGATCGATGTGGTATTCGGGTCTCCAGACCTGGAATACCGGTATACGGAAACCCGATCCCGGTCTCATCGAAATCCAAAACGTATCTTTTAAGGCCAAGTTGTTTAAAAGGTTTAAACAATTCAATTCAATTTGATACTTGAATTCACACAGCATTTAACATAGATAAATATCACACATTTATCACAGATATATCCAATATCATATCACAGCATATCATCCAATAGGTATCAACCAATCAGATATTCTACACAACAATCATATATAAGCAACAATTATTAACCCTATGTTATAATTAATTTAATTAACTTAAATTAAATTAATTACTTAAGAATTAATCATCTAACCTTGCTTAATCAATCATTAATTAATTTCAACCTTTAATTAATTAATTATTCCTTAAATATTAATCATCCTTGATTAATTATTAATTACATAAAGTAATTATCCTTTAATTAATTTCACAAATTAATTATTCTTAACCATTAACAGTAATTAACCTTTAATTACTTTTCATTAATTACATTAATTAATAATCCTTAATTAATTACTTCCATTAATTAATTACATTGACCCTTAATTTAATTACATTAATTAATTAAACTTTAATTAATCATTTCTATTAATCCACCTTAATTAATCATATACAGTAATTATCATCCTATAATTACTTTCCTTAATTAATTAACTTCTTAATTAATTACTTTAATCCTTTAATTAATTACCAAATAATTAATCCTTAATTACTTCTCCTAAGTAATTATCCTTTAATTACTTCCCATTAAGTAATTTTCTTAATCCTTTCCTTAATTATCCTTAATTACCTACACTAAGTAATTATACTTATCAATCTTATTAAGTATTCATACTTAATTCTTTATCAAGTGAGTATCTTTAATTAATTTACAAATTAATTAACTTAAATTAATCACATTTATTTATTAATTATACTTGAGTAATTCATCCCTTAATTACCCTTAAACAAATTAATTAATCTTAAGTACAGATTATTTATTCTTTAATTATTAATTAATAAACCTTAATTATCAATTAATAAATCTTAATCAATTAATCCTTAATTAATCTTTAATTACAAATTAATCACCCCTTAATTAATAATTAATAAAACCTAATTATTAATTAATTAATTCTAATTACTTAATTAATTGATCTTAATTACCAAATAATTAATTACCTCTAATTATAAATTAATCAATCTTAATTAATTAATCAATTGATCTTAATTATCAACTAATTCATCCTATTTTATTTATTTACTTAACCCTTAGTTATTAATAATTCTTAATCATTAATTTATTTGAAACACTTGGTAATTTCAAAAACCAAAACAATTCCAAAACATTTAACTTTAAAAATTTAAACTTTGAAAATTGTAAAAAAAAAAACTTGTTTAAAAATTCATTTGGCTTTTAAAACATAATTAATATATCTTAAAACCTGATTAAATTTACCATTTCATTTTTTAAAACTTTATTCACCTTCAAAGACTTGATTTTAAACATTTGAATTGTTTTTAAAACTTTGTTAAATATTGTTTTAAATTTTAAAACCCTGCTGCATCTCAAATAACCCGAGCCCATGTTTGAAATACTCGAGTTAGACAACTGCTGTTACACTCTCACGCGAGCACGAGCTCATCCCCGAGTCAATCGACTTTCCGCTCGAGTACCACTTCGAGTCGCTCACGAACCTATCATCCAAACACGAGATCATCGCCGTGCACAGGTGCACGTGCACATGCATTCGCCACCGTTCTGACCATCTTTGCCAACGTCTGCAGATCACCGATGACCTGCCCTATCATCTCGACTACCCAGATTCGATCGATTCGCCTGGAAACGAAATCGAACAAATCAAGACAAGCTGGAACCCAAAATTTGATCGACCAAAACCACCTCGAGTTGCCATCTCCGATCACCAGAAGCATAACCACTCCGACCAAAACTTAGCCGCACCACGACACGTCGATCTAACCCATACCGGTCACCTCCGGTACCCCATGGCCACGCAACAACCATGCGAACCCAACCATCCCAAAACTGATCTTAAACCCTACATCATTGTCGTGCCGCCGCCACGATGGTCAATAAATCCACCGAGTATTTTTCCTAGGATCCCTATCGCACCAGCCTCCTCCAGCAATGATCTCGATGATCATTTCTTCCACGATTGCCAGAAATCGACGAAAAAGTGATTTCCGTTCAACTCACTATATCTCGACAATCATAAACTTAAAAATCTTGTTTTGATTATTAAAATTCAACATTTTTCAATTCGAAACAGTTTATATAATCAAAACTCGAAATTACATCATTCGATTTTTCTGCCTTATGTTGATTATCACTGACATTTCTAGATTCCAGAAATTCTACTAATTAACTTTAATTAAAGTTATTTTTAAAACTTGAATCTAACTATTTCTAACAGTTTTCCTTTAAAGATTATAACTTAAAATTGCTTGCAAATTGAGATATGGATTTTTTCTTAAATTTTGTTAACCTGTTACTAAACAGAGGCATATTTATATATATATACATAGACAGGTACACTCAACATATACATACTGATTCATATAAATTCAAACTAAAGAACTATAATACAAATCAATATCAACTCATGCATGGTAGTAAAAATCCATAGCAAACTATTTTTTTTAAAAATAATTTACTTACTTTAAATAACAGAACAACAAATATTTATAGATACTAATTTTAGTGCAGGCATTTTATTATACCAACATGCATTCACAGATAAATCATATGCCAACCATATTACTATAACATTCATCACAACATTTAAGTTTATTCTCAGATTTTAAAACTGTTTAAAAATAAAGGTTTACTCACCAGTTTAAATGATGAGCAGAGAAGTTTTTGAGAACAGGAAGGCTTGCAAACAGATTGAACTTGGAAACTTGGATTTGCAAAAGTAAATGCCTTGATTTCTTTAAAAACTGAAAGGCTTTGTTGACTGAGATGATTCGAGACTTGATTCCAGGTTGTAATTGAAACTTGTTACAGGCTTTTGCATAATGGTTACAGAGATTTTAGATTACAGGCTTTAGAGAAGATGACAGGCTTGCATTTGAGTTTGAGAATTTGTTTTGAGGAATGTTTACAGGGTTTATTCTTTTGAACTTGAGTTTGGGAATACTTCAGATTTGATTTATGATCATTCTACTGGTTTGAAGAAGTAGTTTACAGGCTGAGTTCTTTGTTTTTAGAAAAGAGAAATAGGAAAAGAAATGAGGAGAAGAAGGCATATGTTTATAATGATGAAAATGTTTTATTAAAAATAAAAATAAAACTAAATTTAAAAGAATGACATTTGTCACTATATTTGTTTAATTGCTTTACAAGTGTTGTTAAGAAGTTTAATATGGTGACACATATTTTCTTATGTATTATTAATAAATTGTAATTTAAATTTAAATGTAAATATAAACCTACTTATTTAAGTTACTTAATAAATATAATTTACATATGTATATAAATTTATCTTTTTTTTTTAAAATATTATAAAACTAATTATAATACAAATAAATCTCTTTACACATGTATTAAAAATCTAAAACATTCATATATACTTTTATAACCATTTTAAATTAAACACTTTAAAGAAATCAAAATAAAACATTGATTAAATCCTTTTTAAACTATCTCACTTAAAATAAATAATTATCTTATATTTTTAAAACAATTGAATTTATTTAAACTAAACTTTGAAAAACATTGATTTCAAAACAAAGTTTTAAATTACAATTCATATATATAAATTATTAATAGATTAATTTAAATTTCAAAACAATTCCCAATTATAACATATACATACATATATATTACAATTTGAAAATACACTCTTTAATTTAAAACAAAAGATATCCTATTCATAATATATATCAAATGTATATTATAAATAGAATAATATTTTATTAGCCTTAACAAACAAATCTTATCAATATTGTCAGATTAAGTATTTATTATCTTTTAAAGATTAAATTATCAATTTTAAATTAAAATTATATAGGATAATTATCAATCCAATTTAATTATTAATAAAGATTATTAAATTTATATTGCCCAAAAACCCGGGATATCACATTCCTCCCCCCTTAAAATAATTTCGTCCCCGAAATTAAAACAAAGTTAATTTATTAATCCATCAAATATTTTAAAACAGCAAAGCATACCTATCATCCAGTAACTAACAACCATAGCAACCAATCAAACAAACAAACCTAACTAACTATTCTGATACAAATCAGGATAGATCTTCACTAACACTATCTAGAGTTTCCCAGATATAACACCGGGATACTCGCTCTACAGAATCTAACAATACCACTATAATCCAGAGCTCCTTTCTTCTCTAGATCCACTAATCTGAACAAAAATATCAGACCATACTCAAGTCCAGTTCAACTTCCAAATCCATCTGAACTGCATAACCTACAATCAACAATGAATCATACACGTACTCCCTCAGAGATACGTGAAATACAATGACTTCCAGTTATCCAAACTGACAATTCAATCTAGTAGATCAAAGTACTTATCCAAATTAGATCACAGAAGAGATCCAAAATAACTCGGAGCTAACTTCCCAGACTTACCAAATCTTATAGCTCCCTTTAACCAGAGAAAAACTTCAACAACAACGAAGTCTCCAACTTCGAATTTCAAATTCCTTCGTCTCTTATCCACAAAATCTTCAGACGATCTCGGGCTACCTACAAATCCTTCCTGATCAACTCAACCTTCGCCGATGCTTCTAGAAACAAACAGGACCAAAAATAACTCAACCAATGATCCTCTCAAGATCTACCCAATCCAAAACACAACTCTACTACCATCAGTAGACTGAACTAACTTCTCCTATCTGGAAAAGACAAACAGGAGCACTCGCCAAACTGCTTCCGCTACACCACTCTGATCTGGAGTAGATAAGAATGCTGATGAAGAACACAAGCACAAACTGGACAACACATCCCAGAAAATCTCAGATAACTCAAGAGAACACTCAAACAATCGCAAGTCACTTTTTGCGATCAACCCAGCCTAACTACAAAGAAAACTGTTCTCTCTTTACCAATCAGAACAGCTTATACTTATCTATCCTATCTATCGAAGAAATGGATCCACTCTGATGCTTCTGAACTCCACCTCCAGAAAAACTGCTAAGCTGGAAGAATCTTCTTGTCGGCACACAACATCTCCGAGCTGCACTGCTATCACAGCTAACCAAAGACTTCTAATCCAAAGGCTCCTTAAAACTAAAACCATCAACAAACCTCACAATGAACCTCCGAGATGGCAGACATCCCAAAAGAAAATCGGGATTCCAAACCAAACACCAAATAACTTACTCTTCTTAAGGAATAATGAGACCATGTCCGAAGAACAACTAATCGACCTTAGTCCCATACTTCAAAATAGACAAAACTCTCTTACTCGATATCAGAGAATTCCTATACAGCCGAGTCTTTCCTGCGGTAGACATCAACTGTTCCTCCAATACCTTCTTAATCTTGTTCCAAAAAGAAAATCTCCTTCGGGAACATCCATAGATACTGCGTCTCATCACACAGCTACTATTACCTGAGATACCATCACTCGCTTCTGTTCTCCGACAGATCCAACTCTACTCATCCAACTCCTAAGATGAACTCCGAACCTTAACAGGTTTCCTTCAGAGATTGTGAAATCCTTACACAACTGTAAAGTTCACTCGAGACGGTATTAGGTTTACAGTCTCGACAGATACTCTTCCAACCTCAACACTCAGATTCCTAATCCTAGATGATAAATTATTATCATCCCAACCAATCATTATAAATACCATATACATTTAAAATGATATTTTTTTTATATAGAAATTATATCTGGGTAAAATTATTTCATCTACCTTTTTAAAACAATATTGTGTCTGTTGGCCTGGTCAAGTGTTTAGAGATCCCTATCAATAACGTTAGCTACTCGTATTGACCAGAATCCATATACCACTCAACCGATCAATTAACACAATATAAAACCATTTTATATAACTAACAAATACGCGCTCTCGTATATATATACTCAGACTCAACAGGTTGCTACAGATCCTATCTCTAATGAACAATCCTTCCGAACCTAGGTATTCACTCAACCTAGTGTTCTGATATTCACTTAACCAAAAGCTTAGGCATTCGCTCAACCTATGCTCTGATACCACTGTAACGACCACGACTTTCTCTCCACAGAAAGTCGCATCGCTAATAAGAAAGAAAGGGGTAGAAAATAGAAAAGAAGAGAAGAAAGAAAGAAACAACAACAACGATCTCACAGCGGAACGAATAAATTATATTAATAACATAAACTATTACATAGTATACAACAATTTACAGAGTTACACAGCATATACATCACTTACTAGACAGTTATAAACATCTTTCTAGACATTACAACTCAAATACAAGACAAGACACTATCACAGATATCAACACAGCGGAATACTATATCTACGAACGCCGAAGCCTCCTGCTCCATTGCTCCTCCAGAATATTCGTCAAAGCTAAACCTGAATCCCTTGGCTACTCGTAAAAATTTGAGTACCCAAGAGTTTATAAAACAGAAATAAACACTTGGGTCAGACATGGGTCTGGTGTGAGTAAACGGGTTAAAATTGTTTAACTTCAAAACCTTTTGAAAACAAAGGTATCACGTAAGACTTCCCACACATAAACATGGAAAAGTTTTTACCTTACGCTAACCAAAACATTTGATAGGAAATCCGATTGTATTATAATAGGGTCTAGGGTTTTCAAGTAAAATACAGAATTAGCTGAAATGCTTACATCTCACATTCCAACATAGTTGGGCACAACTAATACGTACGGCACTTATTGGAGTTTGGATTCCATACAATGGCAGGGCTACTGGGGTACCGCCCGTCACAGTACGTGGCCTAGATCACCGTACCGAGGAGTACGCCCGCTCCCCTGCAACACAAAGCCGGAACCATCCCTTACTGGATAATCCCGAACAAGACAATCCCGTAGTTGGCGCGACCAACCACACACTAAGCCGAATAAAAGAAAAGGGACCTCTAGACAGGGATCTATCTTGCTCTCAGTGGGTGCTACCCACGAAGCCTTGCTGCACCTCCCCTGTTTTAGCCATTCCCGGTTGATGAGGCTTGAGGTTACGATTACCTTTAATCAGAACATATCACTTAGAATGCTCATCGTCCGCCTGACGATGTGCTGAAAGCATTCAATCCATACAAGTTCGTTCCGGGTTCGAACGAAACCGAAGGCATTATCTCGTTACACTCGTTTTGGAATCACCCTCAGAGTTAACGACAATAACCCTTGCACTCTGAATCTTCATCTTCACTTGAGATTCACGACCTATCGTAATATTGGATCGATGTGGTATTCGGGTCTCCAGACCTGGAATACCGGTATACGGAAACCCGATCCCGGTCTCATCGAAATCCAAAACGTATCTTTTAAGGCCAAGTTGTTTAAAAGGTTTAAACAATTCAATTCAATTTGATACTTGAATTCACACAGCATTTAACATAGATAAATATCACACATTTATCACAGATATATCCAATATCATATCACAGCATATCATCCAATAGGTATCAACCAATCAGATATTCTACACAACAATCATATATAAGCAACAATTATTAACCCTATGTTATAATTAATTTAATTAACTTAAATTAAATTAATTACTTAAGAATTAATCATCTAACCTTGCTTAATCAATCATTAATTAATTTCAACCTTTAATTAATTAATTATTCCTTAAATATTAATCATCCTTGATTAATTATTAATTACATAAAGTAATTATCCTTTAATTAATTTCACAAATTAATTATTCTTAACCATTAACAGTAATTAACCTTTAATTACTTTTCATTAATTACATTAATTAATAATCCTTAATTAATTACTTCCATTAATTAATTACATTGACCCTTAATTTAATTACATTAATTAATTAAACTTTAATTAATCATTTCTATTAATCCACCTTAATTAATCATATACAGTAATTATCATCCTATAATTACTTTCCTTAATTAATTAACTTCTTAATTAATTACTTTAATCCTTTAATTAATTACCAAATAATTAATCCTTAATTACTTCTCCTAAGTAATTATCCTTTAATTACTTCCCATTAAGTAATTTTCTTAATCCTTTCCTTAATTATCCTTAATTACCTACACTAAGTAATTATACTTATCAATCTTATTAAGTATTCATACTTAATTCTTTATCAAGTGAGTATCTTTAATTAATTTACAAATTAATTAACTTAAATTAATCACATTTATTTATTAATTATACTTGAGTAATTCATCCCTTAATTACCCTTAAACAAATTAATTAATCTTAAGTACAGATTATTTATTCTTTAATTATTAATTAATAAACCTTAATTATCAATTAATAAATCTTAATCAATTAATCCTTAATTAATCTTTAATTACAAATTAATCACCCCTTAATTAATAATTAATAAAACCTAATTATTAATTAATTAATCCTAATTACTTAATTAATTGATCTTAATTACCAAATAATTAATTACCTCTAATTATAAATTAATCAATCTTAATTAATTAATCAATTGATCTTAATTATCAACTAATTCATCCTATTTTATTTATTTACTTAACCCTTAGTTATTAATAATTCTTAATCATTAATTTATTTGAAACACTTGGTAATTTCAAAAACCAAAACAATTCCAAAACATTTAACTTTAAAAATTTAAACTTTGAAACTTGTAAAAAAAAACTTGTTTAAAAATTCATTTGGCTTTTAAAACATAATTAATATATCTTAAAACCTGATTAAATTTACCATTTCATTTTTTAAAACTTTATTCACCTTCAAAGACTTGATTTTAAACATTTGAATTGTTTTTAAAACTTTGTTAAATATTGTTTTAAATTTTAAAACCCTGCTGCATCTCAAATAACCCGAGCCCATGTTTGAAATACTCGAGTTAGACAACTGCTGTTACACTCTCACACGAGCACGAGCTCATCCCCGAGTCAATCGACTTTCTGCTCGAGTACCACTTCGAGTCGCTCACGAACCTATCATCTAAACACGAGATCATCGCCGTGCACAGGTGCACGTGCACATGCATTCGCCACCGTTCTGACCATCTTTGCCGACGTCTGCAGATCACCGATGACCTGCCCTATCATCTCGACTACCCAGATTCGATCGATTCGCCTGGAAACGAAATCGAACAAATCAAGACAAGCTGGAACCCAAAATTTGATCGACCAAAACCACCTCGAGTTGCCATCTCCGATCACCAGAAGCATAACCACTCCGACCAAAACTTAGCCGCACCACGACACGTCGATCTAACCCATACCGGTCACCTCCGGTACCCCATGGCCACGCAACAACCATGCGAACCCAACCATCCCAAAACTGATCTTAAACCCTACATCATTGTCGTGCCGCCGCCACGATGGTCAATAAATCCACCGAGTATTTTTCCTAGGATCCCTATCGCACCAGCCTCCTCCAGCAATGATCTCGATGATCATTTCTTCCACGATTGCCAGAAATTGACGAAAAAGTGATTTCCGTTCAACTCACTATATCTCGACAATCATAAACTTAAAAATCTTGTTTTGATTATTAAAATTCAACATTTTTCAATTCGAAACAGTTTATATAATCAAAACTCGAAATTACATCATTCGATTTTTCTGCCTTATGTTGATTATCACTGACATTTCTAGATTCCAGAAATTCTACTAATTAACTTTAATTAAAGTTATTTTTAAAACTTGAATCTAACTATTTCTAACAGTTTTCCTTTAAAGATTATAACTTAAAATTGCTTGCAAATTGAGATATGGATTTTTTCTTAAATTTTGTTAACCTGTTACTAAACAGAGGCATATTTATATATATATACATAGACAGGTACACTCAACATATACATACTGATTCATATAAATTCAAACTAAAGAACTATAATACAAATCAATATCAACTCATGCATGGTAGTAAAAATCCATAGCAAACTATTTTTTTTAAAAATAATTTACTTACTTTAAATAACAGAACAACAAATATTTATAGATACTAATTTTAGTGCAGGCATTTTATTATACCAACATGCATTCACAGATAAATCATATGCCAACCATATTACTATAACATTCATCACAACATTTAAGTTTATTCTCAGATTTTAAAACTGTTTAAAAATAAAGGTTTACTCACCAGTTTAAATGATGAGCAGAGAAGTTTTTGAGAACAGGAAGGCTTGCAAACAGATTGAACTTGGAAACTTGGATTTGCAGAAGTAAATGCCTTGATTTCTTTAAAAACTGAAAGGCTTTGTTGACTGAGATGATTCGAGACTTGATTCCAGGTTGTAATTGAAACTTGTTACAGGCTTTTGCATAATGGTTACAGAGATTTTAGATTACAGGCTTTAGAGAAGATGACAGGCTTGCATTTGAGTTTGAGAATTTGTTTTGAGGAATGTTTACAGGGTTTATTCTTTTGAACTTGAGTTTGGGAATACTTCAGATTTGATTTATGATCATTCTACTGGTTTGAAGAAGTAGTTTACAGGCTGAGTTCTTTGTTTTTAGAAAAGAGAAATAGGAAAAGAAATGAGGAGAAGAAGGCATATGTTTATAATGATGAAAATGTTTTATTAAAAATAAAAATAAAACTAAATTTAAAAGAATGACATTTGTCACTATATTTGTTTAATTGCTTTACAAGTGTTGTTAAGAAGTTTAATATGGTGACACATATTTTCTTATGTATTATTAATAAATTGTAATTTAAATTTAAATGTAAATATAAACCTACTTATTTAAGTTACTTAATAAATATAATTTACATATGTATATAAATTTATCTTTTTTTTTTAAAATATTATAAAACTAATTATAATACAAATAAATCTCTTTACACATGTATTAAAAATCTAAAACATTCATATATACTTTTATAACCATTTTAAATTAAACACTTTAAAGAAATCAAAATAAAACATTGATTAAATCCTTTTTAAACTATCTCACTTAAAATAAATAATTATCTTATATTTTTAAAACAATTGAATTTATTTAAACTAAACTTTGAAAAACATTGATTTCAAAACAAAGTTTTAAATTACAATTCATATATATAAATTATTAATAGATTAATTTAAATTTCAAAACAATTCCCAATTATAACATATACATACATATATATTACAATTTGAAAATACACTCTTTAATTTAAAACAAAAGATATCCTATTCATAATATATATCAAATGTATATTATAAATAGAATAATATTTTATTAGCCTTAACAAACAAATCTTATCAATATTGTCAGATTAAGTATTTATTATCTTTTAAAGATTAAATTATCAATTTTAAATTAAAATTATATAGGATAATTATCAATCCAATTTAATTATTAATAAAGATTATTAAATTTATATTGCCCAAAAACCCGGGATATCACATTCCTCCCCCCTTAAAATAATTTCGTCCCCGAAATTAAAACAAAGTTAATTTATTAATCCATCAAATATTTTAAAACAGCAAAGCATACCTATCATCCAGTAACTAACAACCATAGCAACCAATCAAACAAACAAACCTAACTAACTATTCTGATACAAATCAGGATAGATCTTCACTAACACTATCTAGAGTTTCCCAGATATAACACCGGGATACTCGCTCTACAGAATCTAACAATACCACTATAATCCAGAGCTCCTTTCTTCTCTAGATCCACTAATCTGAACAAAAATATCAGACCATACTCAAGTCCAGTTCAACTTCCAAATCCATCTGAACTGCATAACCTACAATCAACAATGAATCATACACGTACTCCCTCAGAGATACGTGAAATACAATGACTTCCAGTTATCCAAACTGACAATTCAATCTAGTAGATCAAAGTACTTATCCAAATTAGATCACAGAAGAGATCCAAAATAACTCGGAGCTAACTTCCCAGACTTACCAAATCTTATAGCTCCCTTTAACCAGAGAAAAACTTCAACAACAACGAAGTCTCCATAGACTATCATCTTAAAATATGGTGACAACTCATTCAAAATTCCTCAGAGCCATAAAGGATACAAAATATCCATACTAAAAATCTCTGAAGAAATAATCATCAATAATGAAATAATAATGGTAGTCATCTATCAGTTTAATACAGTGACACGAAATCTACCGAAAGAGACCCGCTACATAGAAAGGAAGCCTTCCGAAAGAGACTGAAGATTAAGGACACTGCTTAAAGAAAAGAGCAGCTGTGTACCTAATCTGTCCTATGCAAATTTACCTTTCGAAAGAGGTAAACATAGTCTAACTGTATAAAATAAAATAAACCGATATGTTGTAGTGTCTAAGGACTACGATGCATGTAAAAATCAGACTTCCGAAAGAGACAGCCGTATTTACACCATAACAGATCTTCTGAAAGAGATCTGCCTACCCAAATCTAAAAAATGTATCGATTCTCAAATTGATGAAAAATGAGTTATCTTTTCTCAGGGATCTATCAGTCAGAAATTCGAACACCCTGAGATAATACAACTCTAAGTGTTAATTATTGTCACTCCAGTAATTACAAGAATTTAGCTAACTGTCCCATACCAGAAAGTAAATTCAAGTATTTACTAAAAGTTAGTAATTTCCACTAAAACTCTATTTAACAAATTATAGTAATAAACGAATGAATTATAAAAAATGTCCCATACCACTCCGATAGTTCAATCATTTATTACAATTCTTTATCGCATAGAAAAGAATGAAATTCCATAAGAATATAAATGAAAGCATAAATTGCTCAAAAGCAATCGCTCCAAAAATCATCAAAGAAATACCGGAATGGTATATAATTAGCCGAAGGCTAAACACAATAAAATTCAATAAGGGTTCATAGTTTGGAAGTAAATAATATTAATTTACCATATAGGAATAGGTTTCTAAATTTTATATATATATATATATATATATATACATACACACACACACACTTTCAAACTTCTTATTTTAAAATCTATGAATTCATTTATTATTCAACTATATATTTTTATTCATTATTTGATGAATATACCATAATTCGAATAAGTATAAAATACTTATAAATAAAAGACTAATAAAAACCAATTTGATATAAATCTATAAATCATAGTATTGAGGTCTAGAAATTTAGAACCCAAATAGAAGTCAAAATCCATCATAATCAATCAACCAAAGATGGATCAAATAATCCGAACAACAAGGGACAAAATTTATTCCAACAAAATACCCACTTTGAAAAAATCATATAAATTCGAAATTTAATCGTTTTAACTCAGACTTTGTACAGTAATTTTGAATGTTAGTCTAGTTTATGCATATAAAATTTCAAAGTTAAACTCCTGACCAATTGTTACAGATTTGTTATTCTTTAACAACCTTTTTCAGCTCAGGTTTGTAAATCTCAATTTACTTATATCCACTTTGAAAAAATCATATAAATTCGAAATTTAATAGTTTTAACTCAAACCTTTTATAGTAACTTTGAATATTAGTCTAGTTTATGTGTATAAAATTTCAAAGTTATATTCCCAACCAATTGTTACAGATTTGTTATTCTTTAACAACCATTTTCAGCTCAGATTTGTAAATCTCAATTTACATATATCCACTTTGCAAAAATCATATAAATTTGAAATTTAATAATTTTAACTCAGACTATTTACAGTAACTTTGAATATTAGTCCAGTTTATATATAAAAAATTTCAAAACCAAAGTCCTAAACAATTGTTACAGATTTATTATTCTTTAACAACTATTTTCAGCTCAGGTTTGTAAATCTCAATTTACATATATCCACTTTGAGAAAATCATATACATTCGAAACTTAATCATTTTAACTCAAACCCTTTACAGTAACTTTGAATATCAGTCTAGTTTATGTGTATAAAATTTCAAAGTTTAGTTCTTAACCAATTGGTACAGATTTGTGGTTCTTAACAATCATTTTCAGCCCAAGTTTGAAAATCTCATTTTACATATACCCAATTTGTAAAAATCATATAAATTCTAAATTTAATCTTTTTAACCCAAACTTTTTACAGTAGCTTTAAATACCAGTGTAGTTTATATGTAAAAAATTTCAAAACCAAAATCCTAACCAATTTTTACGGATTTGATATTCTTTAACAATCGTTCTTTTTCTTAGATTTGATGAACCTAAATTGACATTAAATTTAGCAACCAAATCAACCAATTCACAAACATTCATGAACTGCGAACAATGATTCAACCAAATCATATTCATCACTAATTAAAATCAAATTAAACATTCAAATATGCATTCCTATTTAGAGATGGTTGGTGAGGATAACTCACCTTTAGCTTTGTTATTTCGTTACTTTGGCTTCATCCTCAACCAGAACTCAATTTTTTTCCCAATTCAAAACCTAGAACTCCATTAACAAAAATTTGCACAACTCGAAAACTATGGAGAATCAACATAAACAAATTGGAGAGAAGATATAATATGGATTGATCAATATACCTTGACTTTACATGATTAAATTGTAATTTATTTGAATTCAAAACTAGCAATTTTCTCTCTTCCTACGGTTGGTTTCTTGAGAGTTTGAGAGGAGGTTTTGAAATGAGAAAGCTTCTGTTGTTTATGAAATGAATGTATAGAAGAATGATTTCTCCTTCTTTAGCTAATTTTCCTAAGTTCTAAGTGGGCTGAAACAATACCCAAAGCCCAAACCCTTAAATTAAATAATTAAAACATGTATTAGATTTAGCACAAACACATTTTAACTTTACTTCAAAATTAATTATCTCCTAGATAATAACACATAAAAATTTAAGTGAATATGCTAAAAATAAGTTCGTTAACTAATCTTTCTAATAAACCAAAAATTACTAATTTCCGAGGTCGTTTGACCCTTCAAATGTTTTATTGAAAATTGACCTTTTCATGTTTTTATTAAATTGCAAAACATGTCAAAAATGGATTTTAATCCTCCAAATTATTATTTCTTCAAAATAAAATCATAAATCAATTTTAAAACATAAATTAGATTTTTTTTACCCGAGTTCTCATCAACAATGTTGCACAAAAACCCCTCATTATCAATTATTTTTACTAAGACCCAATATTATGGAAAATACACATTTTATTAATTCAAATCATTCTTTAACTTATTTAACCTTTATAAATAAGTTAAAACACTTCCAAATTTTCCACTTAATCTTTAAAAAGATCACGCTCTCAAATTTACACAAATATTCATTATTGACCTTATTTCTCAATTTAAATCCAGTTTACTTAATTAATAATCGCTAATCAAGGTGGTTAAAAATCGGGTTGTTACACAATCTCAATCTTAGTCCAATCTCCTTATCTTAATCAAGGTGAATAATAATTCCATCTCTATTTTTTAGAATACATGATTTCAGATTTAATATTAAATTCGTTCATATAATGTTTTGAATGATGATATGCTTGAATTATAATTTGTTTGATTTAAACAAGAGTGTTTAAATGAGGATTTATGCGGTTTTAAGGCAAAACCGAGTGAAATTGATGTTTGAATACCATGGAAAAATTTTATGTTATGTAAAACATGATTTTGGAGTTGGGTTTTAAATTTTCCAAGCTATGGAAAGATTATTATGAATTTTCAAAGGAAAATATGGTTAATTGGGTTTAGAAATTTATTTCAGAAATTATATTGAGAATTGGGTCTGAAATTTGATATGTTAGATAACATGATGAAAGTGAATTTCTGTAATTTTTGGAGATTTTTCCTAAGCGATTTGCTATGGAAATTAAATTATTTTAGAAGAAGGACTTATTTGCAATATTGGTTTTGCTTAATGGAAGGTCTTATTTGCTAAATTAACCATGGTTTAAATCTGAAATTAAGCGACAATTATTTTGTTAGAGAATTTGAAAAGTTGAGACAACCAATCACATGTTTACACGTGGCAGGTTAGTTAGATAAAATTTGCTTTAATTGGCTTTTACTCAAAAAAGCAGGTTCCGCCTCTAATAGAAGTACCTTTCGACTCAGAGCTTCCACCTTCAATCAAGTCGAAACCCTACTAAGCTGAAACCAATACAAAAGGTATCACTTAGATGGTACGTAGTGGATTGGAGAACATGCGGAAGGCATGGTGTCGAATGCGTTGCTTTCGACCGGGTTGATACCTTTGTTTGTTTTAAAAATTTGCTTTAATTGGCTTTTACTCAAAAAAGCAGGTTCCGCCTCTAATAGAAGTACCTTTCGACTCAGAGCTTCCACCTTCAATCAAGTCGAAACCCTACTAAGCTGAAACCAATACAAAAGGTATCACTTAGATGGTACGTAGTGGATTGGAGAACATGCGGAAGGCATGGTGTCGAAAGCGTTGCTTTCGACCGGGTTGATACCTTTGTTTGTTTTAAAAAGTTAAGCGCCTGCCTTTGTTTTACTAAAGCTTTCGACGTAGTCGAAACATATGTTTTTGAAAGGATTTTTCTAAAACCTTTTTAAGGGGTTGCCATTTGATGTTTTAAAAGTAAGGGCTTTCGAATGAGTTTCTTTAGTTGTAAAATAATGCTTTCGAAAGAAAGGGTTCCAACCTAGTCGAAACCTAGCTGCCGTTCTTTTGCCTTTCGAGTGTATTGAAGTCATTAATGCTTTCGAATGGCAGTGTTTGTTTTAAAGATGTTCTAAGCCACTTCCTAAATTCTTTCGAAGGGGTCCAGGGGTTTTGAAGGCAATGGCTTCGAAAGGGGGTTTCGATGCTAACCTTTAATATTTTACTTAAATGTTTTGAAGCTTTCGAAAGGGATAGTGCCGACGCCATCAAGTTTTCCCCAATACTTTTATATGATAAAGAATGGTTTTGAATGAGATACTTTCATTTATATTCACTTTGACTCAAATGATATTTTAAATATAAACCCAATGATTTTGAAAGGGGTACTTTCAATGCTTTCGAAAGGGATACTTCCAATGGTTTCGAAGCTATGCTTCTAAGAGTTAATAAGTAATACTTTATTACATTTGAAAGGTTTTGAAAGATAACTTTAAAGTGCTTCGAAAGGCAGGGGCCTAATGTTTTGAAAAGAGATTTATATGTTTTCAAAGGAGGCTATCCAGTGAGGTTGAAAGCAAGGTTTTGAAGATTTCGAAAGCTTAGTTTTCAAAACAAATAACCCAATCTCATTTTAAAGGAAAACCATGACATAAATAAATAAAGTGTTTTGAAAAGGAGTTTTTGGGGAAGTTTTCTTTGGTTAATAGATTAAAGGGATTAACCAAGTTTTTATGTTTGCTTCTTCATATATGTATGTATTCACGTTGTAATGGATCCATAAATGTATTTTGAGAAAGGGCTGAATAACCAGCTAGGTTGACCTAGTAGTGAATATAAATTAAGTTAACTCTTGAATGAGTAGAATTGCATCCAGGAGGTCAGGAAGCCCAGAATATAGAAAGCTAAAATATTAAAGGAAGATATTGGCAGGGGCCAATAGCTTCGTAGAAAGCTCTTGAAAACTGTGTATAGGAAAAGATATTGGCAGATGCCAATAGGTTCATAGTAAGCCCATGAAAACTATGTATAAATGAAGATGTCAAAAGGATAGGTTTATAGTTAGCCCATTAAAACTATGATTTGATATTGGCAGGTGCCAATAGGTTTATAGTTATCCTATGGAAACTATATCCGGATTAAGATATTGATAGATGTCGATAGGTTCCTAGTCAACCCATGAAAACTAGGATAAGAGAAAAAATATTGGAGTTACCAATAGGTTCAGGGAGAACCCATAAAATAGTAAAGATATTGGTCGGGGCCAATAGGTTCATAGTGATCCCATGAAAACTATGTAACTGAATAGGGAGTCCTTAAACATTTAACCAATTATTATTCAGTCCATGCAAACTATTAGGTTAATAGTAATCCTAGAAACTATAACTGAGACAAATAGTCAAAATAAATGAGGATGTGTAATCCAGAATTGATTCACTTGTTTTGCATATCATCATATCATAATGTTTTAAATTGTTTTAACCATTGTGGATTCAGGAGCACAATATATGGTTTTATAAAGGTTTTAAGATACTAGTGAGGGGAAAATCCATTCCGCTAAGTGGCGTGGTCTCACTAGATATCTAAATGGTTTGAGATGGTAAATTATTATTCATACCAGGTTTTATGTCTGACTCGAAGTTTATGTTTTCCTTTTAAACTCTTGGGCACTCAATTGATTTCGAGTAGTTTGAAAGTTGAGGTTTTCAAGTACCTCTTTAGACGAATAAAGCTTCCGAAGACATGCAGGAGGCATGATAGCTATCTAGAGTTCTCTTTTATTTTGATTTCGTTGTGTTGTTGTTTGTAAAGGAAAAGTTGTTAAATTGTCTATATATATACTCTGATCATCCAAGGGGGCATCTTCATATGTCACTCTTGGCGTATGTTGTAATAAATATATTTTCTCTGAACGTGGCTAATGATTGAGGGATTATGTAATGAATTTGAAATGTTTTAAAATGGAATGTGGAACTTGTTTGATGCTTTAAATTTTTTCCATATTCATTTGTTTCTGCATATCAATGTATCTAACATTGCCGTATTTGGTTGCCGAGGATTAATAACTATGAATGACAATAACATCCGTAGCCGTTAGGTTTAGGCCTCCAAGTAGGGGGATGTTACACGTGACCTCACAAGCCTCACAATCCATTAATGACTAAAACATGGGATATGCAGTAGAGCTATGTGGTCGCTGCCATTAGGAGCAATTGTTCCTCGATCTAGAATCAATATTTATGGATTTGGTTTGCACGTCAACGGAAAAAGTGGGGCCAAGGCTGGTGCACATTGTTTATTAGCCTTGGTGCCCAAGGAATGATGTAATATGGTTTTCCATGTTAAAAGGGTAGTCGGTTCTGTGTTGGAAGGGGTCCATGTGAGGACCTCGGTGCATTTTTCTAGAGGTGTACTAGGCAGACGGTACTCCAGTAGCCCTGTCATTGATGGAAATCTAATCTCCAATGTGTGCCGCTACATATTTAGTTGTATACCTATTATGATGGAATTATGTAACAATTTCAGCTATGATTCCATATTTATTTTGAGCCTTAGACATTATTATAATATCATTGAATTTTCTAATAAAATTGTTTGATTATCGTATGGTAAAAACCCATCCATGTTTATGAGCGGTGTGGTCTTGCGAGATATCTTTATTTTGAAAGGTTTTTATAACATTAAAAATTCAGTTGATTATGTTTCTCGTGCTGGTTTTACTAGACTGATCCAGACGTTATTTTTCTTATAATGCTCGGGTCTACCTGAGCATATTTTCCAGATTTAGCTGGACACTTTTGGAGCTTCAGAAGATGAGCTGGATCCTCCAAGACGTATTCTTGTATATTTATCTTCCATTGTTTGTTCTTGTCGGTATCTACCAGCAGTTGTAAGAACCGGGTGTTATAACTTTCCAGACTGATGATAGGATAGTTGTACTCTGATTGATGTATGTATATAAAAGTTTTCTTTTAGCAAAGATCATTGGTATATTATAGATTTTTCATCGTGTTGTAAGATTCTGCTATGTCCTTTCTTTTCTTTCACCCCAATAATCCGTCTTTCTGGCATCTAGAATTTCAACACGCGAATACCATGAATGTATTAGTATTGACTTCCGAGGATCGAAAAGGTAGGTTGTTACAATTTGAATTTCTAATTATTTATTGATTCAATATGTTGATCAATAATTTGTATTTATTGATGAATACTTTATAACTTATAATTATTGCAAATATAAAAAACTATATATGACATAAATGCTTCCTGTCCAGCCTATAATATCCAACCTCTAATCCAATTTTTCCACGAACGCCACAATTTCTAATCTCTAATCAAAACTATCTGTGAATGTACCCTTAAAGCATAATATTGAGGGATGAAATCGAAAGAAATGCCCAATGGCTAGCGTCTTATAAAGTAAGTGAGCCTCTAACATTGGGCTCACATTAAATGAACATTTGAGTTTTAAGTTTTTATTAAATGGACATCTAAATCTCATTAAAAGAAATCTGGACGTTTATTAAATGTATGCTTGACGTGTCAGATGCTAGACGCCCATTACATGAGCGGTAAGTTCCAATTCAATTTCCCGAATTAGAAAATGAAGATTACACATAATATTCCAAGGTAATCATTTTGTTAGTCGCCTGTAGCTGATTCAGCTTTAATTTTGAGTTGTTGTAAGTGCTCTTAGAGTTATGTTAAATGCAAAGAGCATATCTTATTTTTCCATTCTTCATTTTATCTATGGTTAGCCTAAAAAATGGCCACCAACACCCAAACAGTGTGAAAGAACCAAAGATCCAATAACCAATTCCAAAAAGAGTGAAGTAGAGAATAAAATATGAAGAACATAAAATTAAAAAGTAAGAAATGAACACAAGAGGTTTTATAGTAGTTCGGCTGACTCCGGCCTACGTCCACTCCAAAGATTCTCCTTTTGTTTATACTATAGATTACAATTACAGTCCGGATAATAGCCTTAGAATAATAATGGAGGAAGAAGAGAGCTAGAAAGAAGATCCAGAATGAGTGCCATGCCCGCTACATTTATAGGAGAAGATGAACAAATATCCAACTAAAAATCCAGGTGCAGAAGACCAAGGACCATATGAACCCGCTCACCAAAATTGGAGCCCATTTGGGCCATTCTAGGGGATCGACACCGATCGCTATATGGGATCGGCACCGATCCCGTTAGATTCTGATTGAGGGTCGATGATCCCTAGTGGTGGTCCTCCATGATGTCTCCTTCGTGTTTTGATAGTTGTTTGTATAGTTGCCTTGGTGAAATTTGGTGATATTGGTCGATTTTCATTAAGTTGACTGTTGAGTTGAATATCCGATCTGGTCCCCTGCCTAGGGGAAGTGCAAATTCATACTTAACCAATTCTAAGATGTCATTCACCTAAATCCGCTTCACTATCATCCATAACTTTGCTTATAACTGATCTCCGATCCTGATAATCATCTCTTCGGGCTTCCTGCCTTGATGATCAAGAAATCCTTTTTGCCAAATCCGTGGTATCATGGCCTTGCTAAAAGGCGGAATAACATTTGCCCCTCAAAACATGCCTTGCGATAGGAAGGTGTGTTTTGAATTGTCATAGGTCTGAAACCATCGACAACCGAATATTCCAATCCAGAATCCATTCCTTTGCCAAACCGAGTCGTAGTGTGCTATCCCGTGTTCGCCCTGAGGCTGGTATTTGCATGCCAAATCCTCAATCGCTCTAGATTGCTAATGAAATTCACAAATGTTCTGAGTTGATAGCTAATTCCAAAAGCATTCGAAATCCTTACCCGAATCCATATGCATCCAAAGATAAGAGCGGAGATCACCTCATAACCGTTAGTGGACGGGTTTCCTTTTCATTTATCCTAGAAGAACGAAACGAGTTTATACGTACAATATAGCACCTTCGACGGTAACTGTACCACATAATTCTCGTGTTTCTCCTAAATATTTCCAAAGTTATGTTTTGGTCCAGGTTTGATAGTCAGTTAAATAAACTATCAAATAAACAATCATACAAACATTGATTTAATTCCATATAGGATCCACTAAGCCTTTATTAATTAATCTTCCATTAGTTAAAAACACTTTGCAAAACTTGATCAAAAGATCTTTTTAAAACACTATTCCCAAAAACCTTTACATTCCTTTTATACTTGGAAAACATTTTTACTTATCTCAAAAAATATAAGTATTTACCAAAAACATTTGGAAAATTACCTCTTCTCAAATTCCATATTAAATAGCCAAGAAATTCCCTTTTCACAACCTCACTTACTATAAAACCCATTCACTTTATAAAACTCATTCACTTATCACTTATAAACATTCTTTTTATAAGTTCACTTCATATTTCAAACCTCCTTACAAATCTTCAAACTAGATTTAAACTTCTTTTTAAAATCATCCAAAATGATTTATAGAATCTCTTTCTATTTTTAAAACTATTTATAAAATTATTTTATAATCCCTTTATAAAACGTCAATTACCAAATATCATTTGTAAAACACTTTAGGTAAACCCTTTTATTTAGTAAAACCATTTTATAAACAAATTATTATTTAATATCTTTATAAAATAATAATATAACTTGAAAATCGTTTATAAACTTTAAACCCTAAATTTGATTAAGAATTTAAGTTAATTCAAAAACCTACTGATAGATTGAAAAGGAGGCTTATCAATCCCAATGGTGCTAATTTAAGTTACCATTTTATTTCAATTTGAATTCCAATTCACTTAACAGTTATTTACATAGGTTAACATGTATGTAAATACAACTCATATTCAAATCAGGGAGTAACATGTCAATATAAGCTAACTAGCATAAACATCCAAACCATACCATAATCCAAAAAACAACATCACCTGTATAACCATATAACAACCATATATATAGGTAAATTCTTTTCCTAAGGTTAAGAAATCTACTCACTGAAAAGCTTTGGAAACTTGAAATACTTTAGAACTTTTTAATCTTGGAAAACCACAAAAATCATCTCGAAAATGGGTTAACTTCTCCTCAATTTTTGGACATGTTAATCTCAGATTTTGAAAAAGTTTTCAAAAGAAATGTTTTAGGAAATTATTTTTTCTACACTTTCAGAAAAATAATCACTCAATTTAAATGGTGTTTGAGGGAGATATGGTCAATAGAAGAAGGGGTGTTTTCGGATTGGAAAATTTTCCAAAAACATGTCTAAAAGAAATGCATTTTTTACATAGCTACAGTCAAAATTTGAAAATGTAGTACTAAGCAAAGTTGTAGCCATTGGAATATCATATGGCTTGAAGAAAAGAAAATCTCCATTTGGATTAGGGAAGAGGATGATATGATAGGAAGAAGAGGAGGAAAAATTAAGGAAGTGGAAGTCTATTTATAAGCAATAGAAAAGGTAAATGACCGAACTACCATTTGTCTTTTGCCCTCCACTCATACTTTGCGACCTTACCTAGTCTTGTCCTCCTCCTAATACTTCATGTTCCAACTTGTCAAAACATGTTTGTATTTGATTGTACTTATGTCTAAAAAGGCATCTATTATTTAAAAATATATGTTTAACTTTTTATAAAATAATAAATCTTATATTATATAACTTGTATATCTAAGTGTAAATACAAATAATAATGTGCATTTTCATGTCTAAATATTTGTAAATGTATGTAGGTGTGTATACCGAAGTGTCACGACATTTCCGACAACTTTTAGCTGATGAAATATCAAAATTCGGAACACGAATTCCGGTCACATTTTCAATCTTTCTTCGAACTAAATATTTTTTGTAAACCAAATATGAAAACTAATTCGCCATCATTATTTATTATTTAAAAGAGACTTATTTTCAATATATTATCTATTATTTGAATATTTAAAATTAATTAAATATTCACAAATCAAAGTAGTGAAATTCAGGGTCGTTACATTCTCCCCCTTAAAAGAATTTCGTCCCCAAAATTACACCTTAACCTAACCCAGAAAACACTTAACACTATACATTAGTTCATATTATGTACATAGATCATTCTTATACAAAAATATGATTCGATCACTACTCGAATACATTTCTTAATTTCCGAACAAGTATCGCTCACCCTATTTTTTAGTGCGGACTCCAATCTGGCTCTTTGATTAGAAACGTCTGTTCTCCTTACATAGTCATATACTACGATAGAAAACATAGGCCCTATACTAAAAATCCTCATTATGTGCTCACTGTAAAAAATCGAGTAATAGATCCTTATCCAGAATGGTGTGAAACACCTCAAAGCCTTGTAGTGGAATCTTAGATCATAACTATATGAAATGAGAAATGATCTACATCCAACTTACGCACTTATATAATTGGTTCTTCCTAATACCAATTTTATTTCCACTAATTTTTTTATTATGAAACATTTCATAAAACTAAACATAGATTCAACTTGTATAATACTCCACTACATCCTAAGAGTATATACTCTTATTTGATTCAACTGTTCCATTTTACATTTATTTCTCTAAGAAAACTCAAGATTCAAATACCCGGTCTTATTTCAAAAATCTTTTTGAAATGATACTTTATTTTTAACACTTCGAAAATATACATATAACCCGAGTAACACCAAAATGATATCAAGGAACTGGGTACTACCGAATAGTATCATAAGTCCCTTTACCAAGAAGGGTAATACTCAAGAGACGTGTTTACCATCCGAACACATTTTCTGCCCTTTTTAGTCACTTTCGAGTCACTCGAACTATTTAATTATAAAAATACTTCTTTCTTTTCAAATCCTTTTTATTTGAAACAATACTATATACACATATATTTCAGCTAAATCATTTTAACAAAATATTTACCATCCACTTGCTTGGATTCATTCGGATTTGAACTTGTTTTGATCATACAATGACAAAGAGAATAATTCATCAAGTGCACTATCACCTCTCCCTAAGCAAACATTCAGTTGTCACTTAGAAGATTATTCAGATCATCACAAAACAGATCGAGACTTATTTCCCGATCTGTTCAAAGAAAAATCTTACTCTTAAATTTCCTTTCAAAATATTTATACCTTAAATTATTTTTAAGTAAAATTATTACTACTTTTCCAAGAATCGTTTGAAAACTTTATCAAAGCCACCGGGATTTGAATTTCCTAAAATTCATTTATGTCCAAAACATATTTTATAATTTTGATTTATAAAAATCAACTTTTATAAACTCATCTGAAATGTTTCTTTTAATAAACACCTTTTATTAAAATTCAATTTTTAACCCACATTATCATCGAACGCCTTATAGTCAAACTGTGAAACTTAATTCACAAGGTGTTTGATTCAATGTTCCCATAACTCTATCTACCCAACCTATACTTAAAAGGAAAAACTACTAATAGGTTAGAAAATAATGGATGCTAAAAAAGGACGAGCATGACTAATTAAATCGTATATGATAATAATTAAATATTATCAACTCCTAATAACAATCACATTATATATAACTAAATTTTATTTTTAAAAATTATCCATTTATATATAAAATATAATTTAGGTAAAATTATTTTATTTACCAATTTAAAATGATACTACGTTGATTTGCCTAGTTTAAGTGGTTAGAAACCCTTATCGATACCGTGGTGCCCCACGTCTCGACCAGAATTCATAAACCACTCAATAGATAAATCAACACAATATAAAACAGTTTTATAGCACTAACAAATACGTACTTAATATATACAATCAAATTCATTCGAGGGTCTCACTTACCCTTTCTCAAATGAGTCAACCCCACCAAAGCCTAGGTGTTCGCTCAACCTAAGCTTTGATACCATGTGTAACGATCTGGCTTTCTTACACCTAAAGATGACACTTAATACATCCATGGTATTCCTATGCCGATCATTTAAGTGTTTGAAAGTCAGGTCATTAGGGGAAAAGAAAGAAAAAGAAAGAACAGAATCTCACAAAATGCGATGAGTAATATATAATATAAATAAGTATTTATAAAAAGAAATCATCTATATTATAAACAACATCAGAGTACACTAACTATTATCAACTTGGATAGTTATAACATCCCATCCTTACAATTGCTGACAAATACAGACAAGAACAAAGCAAATTAGAATAGCGGAAGAATATAAGATATGTGAATACGTCTGAGAGAATCCAGCTCGTCACCTGAAAGCCCCAAAGAATCCAGATAAATCTGGAAAATATGCTCGGGATGACCCAAGCATTATAGGAAAAACAATGCCCGGGTCAGTTTGGTAAAACCAGCGTGAGAAACTCAAATCACAAGGAATTAATTTATTATAACTTGTAAAATCTTTTAAAAGCAAAGGTGTGACGCCCCACCTCTATACTCACACTAACCAAGGATACTACTGGGTAATGCCATCAATTAGTACGAAGAATAAGGCTGTCAAGGAGCGACCATCTATGTAATTGCTTTGTGCGAGTACCGATATGTCAGATAATATGGCATGCATTTCATTTCAAGAGGAAATCTGACATATCAAATACAAAATCAAAGCTACTACATAGTGGCTATGTGGTCTTCGGAAAAAAATATAAAACAAGCATAACATAAATCAGTCACAGATATTCATATCACTAAGGCGGAAATAGATATGAATATAACACATAGAAGTGTACATCAAAGTAATGGTCATACAAGATCCACTACATCACAAAAGAATAGGTGCAAGTGCTAGACAAAAGAATCTGTATACATCAAGGAGTCCCTATCTTAAATGTATAAAAACAAAAACTACTAAGCTAAAGTATTTAGCCAAAAGTCAAAAGCTAGCCCCTGCTAAGAAGTCAAGTGGAAGTACCTGAAACACCTCGGTCTGACTTGAGTATTATTTAAGAAGAAAAATAATAAACGGATCAGTCTAGCTATAAATATCATACAAGATGAGATAGGATAAGAGATATGACAAAAATATATGATAACAATAATGTCATACTGTGACAAGTATATATTTGATAACAATGAAAATCATATAATATCTCAAATCTCCACAAATATCCAAAAAGAATATCATATTCTTTAGCTTATTCACCAAACCTCAAATATTGACAAAACATATCAATGCAAATCTCAAAAATTGGTGAAACACAAATTCCAGAAATCAATAATTAGAAATCCAGAAAACTCAAATGGGGAGGCCTATCACAAACGGGAGCACGAAAACTCACCAATACGTGTATCATAAACGAGACGTTATCCCATAGGACGCTAACCCATAAAATGAGCCGAACATCGACGCACCTAAAAAGATATGCCAAATGCATAGCCGAACATCGACGCACCTAAAAAGATATGCCCCATGCATAGACTAATTGAGCCGAACATCGATGCACCTAAAAAGATACGCCCCATGCACCGACTCATTGAGCCGATTGCTCCACGAACGGTCAAAAGACCATAGGTCGCTACCCCACTAAATTGAGCCAAGCTCCATAGAATAAGTGTAAATTACACCAAGTTAGTAAATAAATGAGTTTAGCTTCATGTCCCATAACCACTGGCTTAACTTAAATATTTACGAACAAATTGTAGATTTCCACTCGAAAATACCAAATGATCATCATTGATCAAAAAGAAGTGTAAATTACACTAAGCTAGCAAATAAATGAGTTTAGCTTCATGTCCCATAACCACTGGCTTAACTTAAATATTTACGAAAAATTGTAGACTTCCACTCGAAAATTGTCACAAGTTTTCAATCGAAAAAGTCTAAGAATTAACCGACGAAGTAAATGCAAGTGTTTCATACCACTTGTTTTGCTAAGTCGTTTAATTGGATTTCTTGTACGAATGAGGTAAAGGTTTGTATATACTAGTAGATTGGAAAACGGTTTTAAAACGAGCTTTGTATTTAAAAGTAGTGTTGAAATCGTTTTTTTGAAAGAGTTTGGGTATTTACTACTAGTATAGAAACCTTTGTATTTTAAAGTGACAAATCATAGAAACGATTGTAAAAATAATCTATCACCAAAAATTCACATTCGACGGCGTGAATTAAAACCATGAAAATCGATATCAAATCCATCAAATGGATATTTCCAAAAATCCAGAAAAAAAGTCATCAAATTCGATAATAAATGACAACAACTAACATGATCAACAAAAATCGATAAAACGAAAATTTGCATAAAAACAGGCAAATTGGCTGATTTTAACAGCGCCAGACGTCTGAGCTGAAGGTCTGGAATTTTTCCAGATCACTCAGATTTCTGAGCTGTAGGTCTGGAATGTTTATTCCTTTTCCTCAGACGTCTGAGTGTTTTACCAGACGTTTGAGCTGAAGCTCAAGGCAAAATTTTCCTAGGCCATTGATGGCCAATTCAACTCGGAAGCGATCGAATGAGCGACGGTGGCTAGGGATTTATGCCAAACGATAACCCAACCCTATAGGCTCTACAATACACTCCAAACAACATGTCCAAACATCCATAGTAGGATTTTCATAGATTTTGACTTCAAAATACCAAAAATTGGAAAATTCACCAAACCAATTCAAATCAAAAGCAAATGAACATGAAATAGATCTTAGAAATTCATACCTAACAACTATCATAGGTATAGACATAGATGTGAGTTCAAGAACTCACCTTTAAATTCAAAAACAAGGGATGAGAAGCTCTAAAATAAAGCAAGATCAATCTCTCTTCAACTTCACTTCAAGAACCTTGAATCTATGAACAAATGCAAAGTTTTTCCTAAGTTAGGTTATAGGAAATTATGAAAATTGGAGAGGGATTGAGATGGAGAAGATGAAGAGGATGCTTACCTAAGCTTCTCTTTGATTTTTAGAACTTGAATTTGAATTTCCTAAGAATCTAGGGCTTAGGAATTTCGATTTCCCCTATTTTCCCCCATTTTCCCTTAGGGCTTGAGTGTTAGGAATAATGGAATGAATGAATGAAGAGGAGTGGAGTGTGAGGTATTTGGTAGAAGGTTTGGGTTCTCTTATTGGGTTAGTGGGCTAGAACATAAACCAAAGCCCAATCAAAATACCAAAAGCCTAATCAACTCCAAACGTATGAATGTTTATACTCAAAAAAGTTGTAAACGTCATTTTGAACTCAATGGAAGTGGTCTTGAGTCCGGATTCGACTGTTTACAAAAAGTCACATTTCGGACTTTAAATTCAACAAACGATGCTATATTTAAATAAAACATTTAAATATATAATCGTAAAATATGCGGATTGTTACAGACTCCCCTCCTTAAAGAAATTGCGTCCTCGCAATACTTAAGAAGAAAATAAAGAGTAACAACCACACTAAGGTATAATAACGCAAAAGAATAATTTGAAGCGAGAAGTTCACCTTATAGAGCACGAGAGAGTAAGTCTGGATGTGTTCGCTCGATGAATTCTCTGGATTCCCAAGAACAATCCTTAGGATTTACCGACCATTGAACTTTAATAAGCGGAACATCTTTATTACGAAGGCGTTTAACCTCCATAGCAATGATACGAATAGGATGTTGCTCATAAGTCAAATTATGTGAAAATTCAATTTCTTCAATAACGCCGGGCTCAAGAATAGAATCGGAATCTCTAAGGCATTTCCGTAGTTGAGAAACGTGGAATACGTCATGAATAGCAGAAAATTATGCCGATAATAAAAGGCGATAAGCCACAGAACCAATGCGTTCGGTGATGGGAAATGGGCCAATATATCGAGGTGCTAATTTTCCTGAACGACTGAAACGCACAACACCCTTCATAGGTGAAACACGAATAAATACCAAATCTCTCACAGAAAATTCTAAATTCCTTCTTCTGTTATCGGCATAGGATTTTTGTCTACTTTGAGCTTCTTTCATCCTATGACGAATAAGGTCAATCTTTTCTGTGGAATCACGAATAAAATCTGGACCTAAACCCAGCTTCTCACCGGCTTCAAGCCAACACGAAGGAGATCGGCATGGCCTTCCGTAGAGGGCCTCGAAAGGTGTTATACCAATACAAGACTGGAAGCTATTATTATAAGAAAACTCAACAAGAGAAATATGATCTTCCCAACTTCCACCAAAATCAAGAATACAAGCACGAAGGAGATCTTCAAGAGTTTGATTCACACGCTCCGTTTGTCCATCGGACTGAGGATGATAAGCGGTGCTAAAATTAAGCTTCGTTCCTAAAGCTTTTTGAAGACCCTTCCAAAATCCACTAGTAAATAATGGATCAGGATCCCTAACAATAGAAGTAGGAACTTCATGCAATTTAACAATTTCTTTAACATAGAGTTTGGCCAAAAGAGGTACGGTCCGATTGGACCGAACGGGAATAAAATGAGCGGATTTTATAAGTCTATCTACAATCACCCATAGACTGTCATGACCCGAACGAGAACGGGGAAGACCGTCAATAAAGTCCATGGAGGCTTGATCCCACTTCCAAACTGGAATGTCCAAAGGTTGCAATAATCCACCGGGCCTTTGGTGCTCGGCCTTTACGAGTTGGCAAGTCATGCAACGCTTAATAAAGTTAGCAATATCAGATTTCATTTCGTCCCAATAATAAAGTCGCTTCATGTCCGCGTACATTTTACTACTACCAGGATGAATGGTAAATTTAGAACGATGAGAATCTTCTAAAATGTCTTTACGAAGATCATTAATATTTGGCACAATAAGTCTACTAAATTTTCGAATACCTCCACGAGCTTCAATTTTAAAGTCTTTCAAACCATTAATATTTCTATCCCTAGAACTTTGGCTAAGATCAGCCAATTCGGGATCATGCTTTTGAGCTTCAAGGATGCGGTCTAAAAGAGATGGATGAGCCTCAAGGCTACATAAAACAAGAGATGAACATGAATCAGATTCACGATCTCGAATCTCACAAGTGGACAAAGTGTCGAGATCATTCCATTCGGATATCATCATGGAAACAACCGCTTGTTGCTTTTGGCTAAGGGCATCGACAACACGATTTCCCTTTCCAAGAATATAAAGAATATCAATATCATAAGATATAAGGAATTTGAACCAACGTTGTTGACGCAAATTAAGTTCCTTTTGAGAGAAAAAATACTTCAAAGATTTATGATCGGTGTAGAGAACAAATTTCTCTCCCAAAAGATAATGGCACCAAATTCTAAGAGCAAAAACAATGGCCGTGAGCACTAGATCATGAGTGGTATATCTAGTCTTGGTAGGCTTTAATTGTCTAGAAGCTTAAGCGATAACACGTTCCCTTTTGCATGAGAACGACACCTAAACCAATACGACTAGCATCGGTACAAACAGTGAAGTCTTGGTTCCCCTCGGGAATCACAAGAATAGAAGCATCGGAAAGGAATTCTTTTAATTTTTGAAAAGCGGCTTCTATGCTAAATCATTTATTTCATGATCTTCTTTTCGAAAAGCTAAGACATTCAAAATTATGATTAACCTTATGTAATCATCTTTTTAGAAAAATTTACTTATTACAAGTCAATTTACTGTGTCTGACTGTCTCATCATAGCGTTTAGGAGACTCTTATCGATAACGTTGATCAAGCGCATCGACCAGAATTCTTAAAGCACTCAATGGGCAATACAACACAAAATCATCTTCATATGATAAACATGTCTCTTAAAATTTTTACGAATATTCTTTGCTCGTTTTAAGAACAAAATCCAATTATACGTATAAATATATCTTATTAGAAAGATTTGCACTTTTAAATTGCTGTTTTCACCCATAATCAATGAATACAAGGACGGACTCATTGAGATATTCACAGAGTACTTGATTCATAAGATGGATGAAATAAGTTGGAGGGTTCGTCAAACCGAATGACATAACGAGCCACTCATAAGAATCATAACGAGTGTGGAATGCGGTAAGTGGAACGCTATCCTTCGCAACTCGTAGCTGATGAAAACCAGTGGCAAGGTCGAGATGAAAAGACCTTAGCACCAATCAATTGATCGCTTAGGTGGTAATCCTAAGACAGGCTCAAAGATATTGGGAAATTCACGAACTACTTGAATGAGGGAAATAACATCTTCCTCATCATGTGGGTTTAAAGAATAAAATGATGCCACTGAATTGGAATCGAAATCATTAAGAACGATAAAAATCTACTTAATAGATTGAGGATGTCGAAGATGGATAGTCCTCTCAGGACATAGGATGTGGGCTTCATAACGATTAAGCCAATCCATTCCCAAAATCATTCTGAAACCTAAGTAACGCATAACATGCAAATCGGCTTGAAAAGCATAATCACATAAAATAATCTCGACATCTTTACAAAACAAACTGAGTGTTTCGGATCCACCAACCGGATTCGCAATTCTCAGTGAAGTCATAAAGCTCATAACATTTAAAAACAAAGTATCAAAAAGTTCCTTTGATATAAAAGAGTGAGATTCACCCGTATCAAAAAGAACTTGAATAGGATGATCATGGAACATAATAATGCCATCAAGGACCGAATGAGAAATACCTTGACCAAGAGGAGGGTTACTAGGGGCTTGCACAACATTAAGCTTTCCCTCTTTCTTGCTTTGAAGTTTGGGACATGAAGATAAAAGATGACCCAAACTTTTGCAATAGCGACAAGTAAGGGGCTTCAGACACTTATTTGCATAGTGGTCCTTAGAACTACAATTGTAGCATTCTCCACGATTAGGGATTGGAGTCTTTGCTACTGAAGTTGCTTGCTTCACTTTCTTGTTGGGATTAGAGCTTTTGAACTTAATATGCCACTTCTTGGAAACCTCAATATCACCATCACTTCCTTTATCGTCCTCCTCAAGTCGAAGAGTGATATCTACAAGCTAGTCTAAAGGCACTTCTAATTTCAAAGGTAAAACCTTTTTGGGGTTCTTATTCAAAGCACGAATAAACCTTTGATTCTTTACAAGATCCAAAAGTTGTTGGGTAGAATACGCCATCCAAAGGAGGACCAATGGATTGACCAGCGCTAGGACTGCCAGATCTAACCATCTCTTCTACATTAAGAAAGAAAGAAAGAACGAAGAGGAAAAAGGTTATTCTCAGAATGAATTCAAATAAGCTTGATTGGTAAAACAAAGCATCATAAAAGAAAATAGGATAGAACGGGTCCTAAGACTCGGATTAAATCCTAAGGCACGATTCCTAAGAGAGACTTAGGACAATGATTCTTGTCATAATATCCTATATTGTTCCGAAGTTTGGCTCTGATACCAAGCTGTGACGCCCCACCTCTATACTCACACTAACCAAGGACACTACTCGGTAATGCCGTCAGTTAGTATGAAGAATAAGGCTGTCGAGGAGCGACCATCTATGTAATTGCTTTGTGCGAGTACCAATATGTCAGATAGTATGTCATGCATTTCATTTCAAGAGGAAATCTGACATATCAAATACAAACTCAAAGCTACTACACAGTGGCTATGTGGTCTTCGGAAACAAATATAAATAAGCATAACATAAATCAGTAACAGATATTCATATCACTAAGGTGGAAACATATATGAATATAACACATAGAAGTGTACATCAAAGTAATGGTCATACAAGATCCACTACATCACAAAAGAATAGGTACAAGTGCTAAACAAAAGAATATGTATACATCAAGGAGTCCCTATCTCAAATGTATAAAAACAAAAACTACTAAGCTAAAGTAGTTAGCCAAAAGTCAAAAGCTAGCCCCTGCTTAGAAGTCAAGTGGAAGTACCTGAAACACCTCGGTCTGACCCGAGTATTATTTAAGAAGAAAAATAATAAACGGATCAGTATAGCTATAAATATCATACAAGATGAGATAGCATAAGAGATATGACAAAAATATATGATAACAATAATGTCATACTATGACAAGTATATATTTGATAACAATGAAAATCATATAATTTCTCAAATCTCCTCAAATATCCAAAAAGAATATCCTATTCTTTAGCTTATTCACCAAACCTCAAATATTGACAAAACATATCAATGCAAATCTCAAAAATTGGTCAAACACAAATTCCAGAAATCGATAATTAGAAATCCAGAAAACGCAAAGGGGAGGCCTATCACAAACGGGCGCACGAAAACTCACCAACACTTGTATCATAAACGAGACGCTATCCCATAGGCCGCTAACCCATAAAATGAGCCGAACATTGACGCACCTAAAAAGATACGTCCCATGCACATCCGAACATCGACGCACCTAAAGATATGCCCCGTGCACAGACTAATTGAGCTGAACATGGGCGCACCTAAAAAGATACGCCCCATGCATCGACTCATTGAGTCGATTGCTCCACGAACGGTCAAAAGACCATGGGTTGCTACCCCACCAAATTGAGCCGAAGCTCCATAGAATAAGTGTAAATTACACCAAGCTAGTAAATAAATGAGTTTAGCTTCATGTCCCATAACCACTGGCTTAACTTAAATATTTACGAACAAATTGTAGATTTCCACTCGAAAATACCAAATGATCATCATTGATAAAAAAGAAGTGTAAATTACACTAAGCTAGTAAATAAATGAGTTTAGCTTAATGTCCCATAACCACTAGCTTAACTTAAATATTTACGAACAAATTGTAGATTTCCACTCGAAAATTGTCATAAGTTTTCAATCGAACAAGTCTAAGAATTAACCGATGAAGTAAATGCAAGCGTTTCATACCACTTGTTTTGCTAAGTCGTTTAATTGGATTTCTTGTACGAATGAGGTAAAGGTTTGTATATACTAATAGATTGGAAAACGGTTTTAAAAACGAGCTTTGTATTTAAAAGTAGTGTTGAAATCGTTTTTGTGAAAGAGTTTGAGTACCTACTACTAGTATAGAAACCTTTGTATTTTAAAGTGACAAATCATAGAAACGATTGTAAAAACAATCTATCACCAAAAATTCACATTCGACGACGTGAATTAAAACTATGAAAATCAATATCAAATCCATCAAATGGATATTCCCAAAAATCCAGAAAAGAAGTCATCAAAGTCGATAATAAATGCCAACAACTAACCGGATCAACAAAAATCGATAAAACGGAAATTTGCATAAAAACAGGCAAATTGGCTGATTTTAATAGAGCTAGACGTCTAGTGGTTCTCCCAGACGTCTGAGTTGAAGGTCTGGAATTTTTCCAGATCACTCAGATGTCTGAGCCGTAGGTCTGGAATGTTTATTCCTTTGCCTCAAATGTCTGAGTGTTTTACCAAACGTCTGAGCTGAAGCTCAGGGCAAAATTTGCCTAAGCCATTGATGGCCAATTCAACTCGGAAGCGATCGAATGAGCGACGGTGGCTAGGGATTTATGCCAAGCGACAACCCAGCTCTATAGGCTCTACAATACACTCCAAACAACATGTCCAAACGTCCATAGTAGGATTTTCATAGATTTTGACTTCAAAATACCAAAAATTGGAAAATTCACCAAACCAATTCAAATCAAAAGCAAATGAACATGAAATAGATGTTTGGAATTCATACCTAACAACTATCAAAGGTATAGATATAGATGTGAGTTCAATAACTCACCTTTAAATTCGAAAACAAGGGATGAGAAGCTCTAAAACAAAGGAAGATCAATCTCTCTTCAACTTCACTTCAAGAACCTTGAATCTATGAAGAAATGCAAAGTTTTTCCTAAGTTAGGTTATAGGAAATTATGAAAATTAAAGAGGGATTGAGATGGAGATGATGAAGAAGATGCTTACCTAAGCTTCTCTTTGATTTTTAGAACTTGAATTTGAATTTCCTAAGAATCCAAGGCTTAGGAATTTTGATTTCCCCTCTTTTCCCCCATTTTCCCCTTAGGGCTTGAGTGTTAGGAATAATGGAATGAATGAATGAAGAGGAGTGGAGTGTGAGGTATTTGGTAGAAGGTTTGGGTTCTCTTATTGGGTTAGTGGGCTATAACACAAACCAAAGCCCAAACAAAATATCAAAATCCTAATCAACTCCAAACGTATCAATGTTTATACTCAAAATAGTTATAAACGTCGTTTTGAACTCAATGGAAGTGGTCTTGAGTCTAGATTCGACTGTTTACAAAAAGTCACATTTCGGACTTTAAATTCAACAAACGATGTTATATTTAAATAAAACATTTAAATATATAATCGTAAAATATGCGGGGTTTTACAAAAGGGATCTCGTAAGACCACACCGCACAAAAACACGGACGAGTTTTTACCTTACGATAACCAAAACACTTTTATATAAAATCTAGTGATATTATAATAATGTCTATAGGTTCAAAGTAAATATATAAAATAACTGAAATGTTTGCATCTCACATTCCAATATGTTTAGGCATAATTAAAAACGTATGGCACTCATTGGGGAATGGATTCACTACAATGACTGGGCTACCAGGGTACGGCCCGTCATGGTGCATCTGTAGATAAAATACACCGAGAGCCTCACATGGACTCCCTATGAGTCAAGACCGGCCCCACCCCTTACTGGATAGCGCCAATTATGTCATCACCTTTGTTGGGACCAACAATCTAAATGGGCCCCGAGCATACATGATCTATAATATCGATCTAGATTGGATGATGACCATACCCTAATGGTAGCGAACCACATAACCTTGAAGCATCTCCCATGTTTTAGTCATTCCCGATTGATGAGGCTTGAGGCTACGATTACCTTTTATATAGCAACCATCTTGGAATGCTAACACTGCCCTCTAGGCAGCAATGCAGTACCACCATTCATCCATACAAGTTCATTCTAGGTCTGAACGAAACCGAAGGCACTACCTCTACTACACCCATTTTGGAATCACCCTTAGGATTAGTAGCAAGTAGCCCTTACAACTTCAAAACTCCGTCTTCGATTCCATACTCTTCAAGATGTCTTCAGTTCGAAACGCTTGAGTTGGATCGAAGTGGTTTTCGGAAACATATCCGATCTCGGTCTCTTCGAAACAACTTTCGATAGTTCTGGTAAACTCAACCCCGGTTCTTTAGGAAATAAACAGACAAAGATAAGAGCGGAGATCACCTCGTAACCATTAGTGGACGAATTTTCTTATCATTTATCCTAGAAGAACGAAACGAGTTTATACGTACAGTATAACACCTTCGACGGTAACTGTACCACATAAATCTTGTGTTTCTCCTAGATATTTTCAAAGTTACGTTTTGGTTTAGATTTGATAGTTGGTTATTTAACTATCAAATAAACAATCATTCAAACATTGATTTAATTCCATATGGGATCTACTAAGCCTTTATTAATTAATCTTTCATTAATTAAAAACACTTTGCAAAACTTGATCAAAAGAACCTTTGAAAACACTATTCCCAAAAACCTTTACATTTCGTTTTTACTTGGAAAACATTTTTACTTATCTAAAAAATATAAGTATTTATCAAAAACATTTGGAAAACTCCCTCTTCTCAAATTTCATATTAAATGGCCAAGAAATTCCTTTTTCAAAACATCACTTACTATAAAACTCATTTACTTATCCCTTATAAACATTCTATTTTTAAAACTATTTCACTACAATAAACATTCTATTAATAACAAGCGTGGATAGCGTGGAAACAAGCCTTACTGTAGTTATCTAATTTGGGGTCATTTAGATTAAAAGATGGCTCGTGCTTACACCGTTATTAACAAAAAATTGGCCTACAGTCTACGCTTACCTCCATCTTATTCTTCTACCGCCAAGAATCCCCTTTTTCACCTTTACTACCAAAATCAAAAATTACAAGACCTGCTAAGTCACAAATCCCTCTTCACTCACGAATTCTTCTTTACTTGAAAATCCATAAAATTCATGACCGTTCTTCTCCTGTCCAACCCACCAAAGCTCGAGTCCTCCACATAAGCATGATTCCTCAACAAAAATAGTAAAGCTCGATTCCTCCACTTCGCTTAAACATGATTCCTCAACGGAGCTCAATACCTCAATAAAGCTGAAGTGCGATTCATCAACTTCCCTTAAGTGTGATTCCTAAGCGAAGCTCAATTCGTCCACTTCGCTTAAGCATGGTTTCTCAACGAACCTTGATTCCTCAACGAAGTTAAAGTGCGATTCGTCAATTTAACTGAAGCGCTATTTGTCAACTTAGCTGAAGCGTCTCCTTGGATACTGGAGGGACCTGGTTGGTCCAGGCTTCTGACCATGGTTACTGATGTAAGAAATTAGGAAGAAGAAGATGGAATATGGTAGATGGAAACAGTTTTCGAACTTGTGCACGTGCACAAATTTGTTTGTGCACACCAATACAAGAAGTTCAATCAAATATAAGGAAAAGAATTTGTGTTGAAAAATGAAGAACAAGTTGGAAATTTTTCAAGAAGATCAAGAATTGGCTGAAGCAAAGTCTGATAGTTGTGCAGATAAAATAGCAAAAATTGTTAAACTGTGGTTAACTGACTTTCTAGGAAAAATCAAGACTTAGCAAGATATAATTGTGACTCGAAGAAAGAATTGGGGATCTGCAGATATTTCTCGAAGAAGACATGGAAAGTGAATGTATTAGGGCAGAAACATGAGCATGTACAACAGGACATGAAAGAACAAATACAGGGACTTACTATTTCACAATGAATTTTGAACAAGATTGTTTTACAAGAAATAACAAATGATGGTTAAGGAATCTAGAACAGAGGTTTAAACCTAAAGATTTAATAAAAAAGAAAGAGAATTAGCAAGCTACAGATTGCAAAAACTATTGTAATCAAAAGAACAAGGATTATCAACTAAAAATTGGAAATTAATAAGAATGGTAAGTGGCAGATTCAAGAACAAGATACAAATTTACAAATGCTTGAACAAAGATGGATAGAGATTTAAGAACTAAGATCTAACTTGTAAAAGAAATGAAAATGAACTACAAAATTGAATCAACTACAACAACAGAAAATGAATATAACAAGAATGTTTATCCTGAAGAATAAAAAATAACAGTCTAACAATCTGAAAGTAGGCAGGAAATCTACACAATACAGTAACAAAGGAAAATGATTTTTATTGCTTTTAGTTTCTTCTTCACACTTCATCAGTCGCCTATACAATCATATATATACATTCACACCAGTAAATTGACCCAGATTGATACAAATAATCCAATAATGACCCAAACTAGCTCAATCAACTCACAAAACAAACATATACCAATATACAAAGTAATTCAAATATACTGCAGACATACAATGCTTCAGATCTGATGATATTAAGTGTCCACGTGCAAACATTCACACGTGAACAACTCTCTACCCCAAACCATACATTCAACTGCTTAAGCTTTTGACAGCTGCCTAGCATTCTCCAGAACTGTCTTCGATGATGGTGAGGCTAGCTTTGATGAACTTTGACCAGAGTGGGTTTCTTCCTTCATCTCTACTGTTGAACAACAACCCCCTTCAACCAGCATGTCAATTAAAGCTTGATTGTTACATCTCCCTTCTCCTTCAAGAATGGACCTTGTCCCAAGGTCCAAGGTAGGAAACTTTCGAATGGTTGGCCAGTAGTCTTCCCATGTTGCTTCTTCTATTGGTTTGTCCTTCCATTTCACTAAGATTTGTACCACAGCCTCATTGTTTCTAGGGATCATTCTTCTATCAAGAATGGTCTCTGGTTGTTCCACAATCTCTTCAACAAAGCTAGGTGCATCTTCTTGTATCACTACATCATTTCCAAGTCTCTTTTTCAAATGAGAAACATGAAATACAGGGTGTATTTTAGCTTCAGGTGGCAACTGCAGTTTGTAAGCAACCTTACCAATTTTTTCAACGATCAAATAAGGACCATAATATTTCGGAGCAGCTTGTGAGTCCTCTGGTTTCTTGCAGTGAGCTATTTATATGGTTGTAATTTCAAATACACCCAGTCCCCATTGTCGAATTCTCTCTCTGTCCTCCTTTTATCTGCATACTTTTTCATTTTGTTTTGTGCAAGCTTTAAACTATCTTTTAAGAATTTTATGATAATGTCTCTAGAGTAGAGTACTTCTTCCACTTGTTCCACTTTAGCAGTGTTAGGAACATAGGATAATAAGTTGGGGGGATCTACACCATAAACTGCTTTATAAGGGGTGGTGTTAGTAGGATTCTTCCAGGTAATATTGTACCAATATTCTGCTACTGTAAGCCATTTAACCCACTCATGTGGCTTGTGACATATAAAACACCTCAAGTAGCACTCTAGAATTTTATTCACCACTTCAGTTTGGCCATCACTTTGTGGATGATAGGCAGTGCTCATCTTCAATGTGCAACCCTGTAACTTGAACAGCTCCTGCCAAAATTTACTTGTGAAAATAACATCCCTATCACTTACTATGGATTTGGGTAAACCATGCAGTTTAAAAACTCCATCAAAAAATACAGTAGCTACTTCCTTTGCTGTGAAGAAGTGACTCATAGGAAAGAAGTGCGCATATTTACTTAATCTATCCACCACTACAAATACAACAGTATACTTGTGGCTTTTTGGTAAGCAAGTAATAAAGTCCATGGATATATCAGCCCATATTATTTCTGGAATAGGCAAGGGTTGCAGAAGACCAGGAACCAATATATTCTCCTCTTTATTTCTCTGACATTCATCACAAGTCTTCACAAAAGTCTCCACATCTTTTTTCATTTTTTTTCCAATAGAAAACCTGCTTAATTTTTTTTAGTGTAGCCTTAATGCCTGAATGTCCTCTCAGAGGAGTTGAATGATGTTCTTTTATAAGTGGTAACAACAGCTCCATTATGTTGTGGTCAATCAATAATTTTCCTTTATGATATATCACTTCATCCACTACTTGATATTTGCTATTAGGTGGGGTCTGGTTTTGTAGCTGTAGTAGTTGCTGCTTGTACCATGCTGAAGAGTGCAGTGTTTTTTTAGCTCCAGGAACCAAGGTGCCTGTACTATAGTTATAGCATGCAAGTCCATATTAAATTTTTGACCATGCTCCTCTTCTATTTCCTCTCTTATAGATAGGGCATCAGCTCCTATATTTTCCTTTTTTGTGTTAATAAGTATTTGAGACTTTGGTGATCTGTTTTAATTACAAATTGCCTCCCTAACAAGTACTGGCTCCATTTTTTTGTGGCTATAATAATAGCTAGTAAATCCTTTTCATAAGTGGACAGAGTTAAATTTTTTCCATGTAAAGCTTTACTCAGATATGCAAGTGGTCTACCCATCTGAGATAACACAACACCTACTCCATGTCCACTAGCATCACATTCCAGAACAAATGGCATGTTAAAGTCAGACATAGCTAGAATGGGTGGATTAATCAAACATTTTTTCAACTGTTCAAAAGTCTGTTTAGATACTTCATTCCATTTAAAAGAGTTCTTCTTCAAAATCTCGATCATAGGCTTGGCTATTATCCCATAGTTCCTTATAAACTTTTTGTAATATCCAGAGAGTCCTAAAAATCCTCTCAATGCTTTTAATGTTTGAGGTAGAGGTCAATCTACAATAGCTTGGATTTTTGAAGGATCAACAACTAGCCCTTGTGAAGAAATCACATGCCCCAAGTACTCTAAAGTTTCTTTAGCAAAGCTACATTTTGATATTTTGACCACTAATTGATTTTCCTGTAATATTTGGAAGGCTTTTTCAAGATGCTGTAGATGCTCCAACCATGATTTACTGTATAATAATATATCATCGAAAAACACCAATATGAACTTTCTCAAGTAAGGTTTAAAGATCTCATTCATCAAGGACTGGAAAGTGGAAGGTGCATTAACCAAACCAAAAGGCATTACAAGGAATTCATAGTGTCCATGATGAGTTTTGAAGGCAGTCTTGGGTATATCTGGTTCATACATTCGAATTTGATGATAGCCTGATCTCAAATCCAACTTAGAAAACCATTTAAATCCCTGGAGTTCATCAAAGAGGTCATCAATCAAGGGAGTAGAAAATTTATCTTTTAAAGTATGAGAATTCAAACTTCTATAATCAACACATAATCTCCACGTGCCATCTTTTTTTTAACCATCACAACTGGGGAAGAATAGGAGCTGCTACTAGGCATGATAAGTCCAGTTTTTAACATGTCATCAATGATTTTCTCTAGTTCATTTTTTAGATGGTAGGAATGTCGGTATGGCTTCAAACAAATGGGTTTTGTGTTAGGCAGAAGAGGGATTTTATGATCATGGGTTCTTTGGGGTGGAAAGTTAAAATTATCAGAGGTAATTTCAGGGTATTGGTTCAATAGCTTAATGATTTAGGGTGGAACGATTGGGTCAAGTTCAAGGTCTTGTAGCATATGAAGGCATAACATCATGGCAGTTTGACCATGTGCACTCTCTTTATCCATGACCTTCCTATCAACCATTTTCACATTCTCTGGCTTAATGCCTTGCCATATATAGAGCTTATTGTTATATTGAAACTTTACTTGCAAGTGTTCCAAATTCAATGTGATTTCACCCAAACTTCTCATCCATTGTGCACCCAACACTACTTGACAACCCTCTAAAGGCAACAAGAGCAGATCAACTGGTATCTTACATCCTTGACACTTCAGCATGACACTTCTACAAATTCCTGAACCAGTCAATTTCTCACCATTAGCTACTGTAACCTCATACACCTTAGATTTGTCAGTTTTCAACTTTAGCCTCCTTGCCAATTCCTCATTAATAAAGCTATGAGTAGACCCTGAGTCAATCAAGATCTATACAGGTTTATTATTGATAACTCCCCTCACTTTAATGGTAGATAATGCAGGATCCCACACATAAGTTGTAATGTTATAGAAAGAGTTTCTTCCATTGCAGATTCAACTTCTGCCTCACCTACATCTTCTGTTTCGTTATCATCATATAATTCCTCATCCTTGAGTGTCATCACCCCTTCTAACACATATACTCGGGGAGTGGGACATTTATGATCCTTGTTCCATTTTTGTTTACAGCCATAACATAGGCCTTGCCTTCTCATCTCAACAATCTCAGTAGGATTAAGACCCTTATTACGAGCCAAGTTCTCTAAGGTATTATTACCTTCCTTAGGATTTGTGGTAGATTGGTGGTTTGGAATAGGTTTGGTGGGTAGAGCAGAAGTTGTCCGATTGTTTTTGGACAAGGGTGGATTGTTGTTCTTATGGCCTTTCTTTGCTTGTACATATTTTCTCTCGAACATTTTAGCTAATATTACAGCTTCTCTGAAATCCCGAGGTCTTGAAGTCAACACATCATATCGTATCTCCTCCTTCAATCCACCAATGAAGCGGTCAAGCAGAAATTTGGGTGGTAAAGTTTCAATTACAACCTGTAACTGCTCAAATCTACTCAAATAAGCTCTAACAGTGGTGTACTACTTTAGCTTGGATAATGTTTCATAAGGTCGCTCCATCTCTTCTGAGTTAAATCTCACTAAAATTTCCTCTTTAAACACATGCCACGACTCATAATTCTCTACTGTATTGGTGTACCAATGGTACCATTGTAGTGCTTCTTTCTTCAATGAAAATGAAGTGATTTCTACCCATTGACACACATCAGTATGGTGAGATCGAAAATACTGCTCAACTTGCCTCAACCAGTCAGCAACAACTTCTTCTCTAGTAAATATGGGAAAGTCAAGCTTCATGGAGGGAATGGGTTGATGGTAAGCAGGTGGGTAATTATAATTGGGGTATTCAGGAGAAGGGTAGTTAGGGTAGCAGTTTCTTGGTTGTTGAAATGGTTCTTGTGGCCGTGGATGAGGGTTCAAAGGTGCCTGAACGTTTCTTGGAGGAGGATGAGGGTTTCTAGGAGGTGGCATAGCATTTCTGGTTGGAGGAGCCATATTTCTTAAAGGTGGGTATGGTACTGGAGGAACATGAGGTGGCATATATTGATAGTAAAGGTGTGGCTCATTTGGTTGCGGTGGTGGTACATAATTGGGATTTATTGGCGAAGTGGTATTATTCATGGGAGGTGGAACAACAACTGGTGGGGCAGGTGGTGGTATTGATGAGGATGTCTGCTCTCGACGCTGTTGCCTAGCTAAGCATTCAAAATATTATTAAATCCCTCCAGTTTTGCTCGAGACTTTTCAAGATCTCATTAGTTTTGCTGTTGAATTCATGTTGTAACTGCCATTGTTGATCTGCTTCTTGATCAGGGATGGTTTCTAGACCATGATTTATAGGATAATCAGGATCGATCTGAGGGTTAGAGTTAGGGTTCACCTCAGTTGAAGGCTCTGATACCAAATTGGAGGGACCTGGTTGGTCCAGGCTTCTGACCATAGCTACTGAGGTAAGAAATTAGGAAGAAGAAGATGGAATATGGTAGATGGAAACAGTTTTCGAACTTGTGCACGTGCACAGATTTTTTTGTGCACACCAATACAAGAAGATCAATCAAATATAAGGAAAAGAATTTGTGTTGAAAAATGAAGAACAAGTGGGAAATTTTTCAAGAAGATCAAGAATTGGCTGAAGAAAAGTCTGATAGTTGTGCAAATAAAATAGCAGAAATTTGTTAAACTGCGGTTAACTGACTTTCTAGGAAAAATCAAGACTTAGCAAGATATAACTGCGACTCTGAAGAAAGAATTGGGGATCTGCAGATATTTCTCGAAGAAGACATGGCAAGTGAATGTATTAGGGCAGAAACATGAGCATGTACAACAGGGCATGAAAGAACAAATACAGGGACTTACTATTTCACAATGAATTTTGAACAAGATTGTTTTACAAGAAATAACAAATGATGGTTAAGGAATCTAGAATAGAGGTTTAAACCCAAATATTTAATAAAAAAGAAAGAGAATTAGCAAGCTACAGATTGCAAAAACTATTGTAATCAAAAGAACAAGGATTATCAACTAAAAATTGGAAATTAATAAGAATGGTAAGTGGCAGATTCAAGAACAAGATACAAATTTGCAAATGCTTGAACAAAGATGGACATAGATTTAAGAATTAAGATCTAACTTGTAAAAGAAATGAAAATGAACTACAAAATTGAATCAACTACAACAACAGAAAATGAATATAACAAGAATGTTTATCCTGAAGAATCAAAAATAGCAGTCTAATAATTTGAAAGTAGGCAGGAAATCTACACAATACAGTAACAAAGGAAAATGATTTTTATTGCTTTTAGTTTCTTCTTCACACTTCATCAGTCGCCTATACAATCATATATATATACATTCACACCAGTAAATGGACCCAAATTGATACAAATAATCCAGTAATGACCCAAACTAGCCCGATCAACTCACAAAACAAACATACACCAATATACAAAGTAATTCAAATATACTGCAGACATACAATGCTTCAGATCTGATGATATTAAGTGTCCACGTGCAAACATGCACACGTGAACAACTCTCTACCCCAAACCATACATTCAACTGCTTAAGCTTCTGACAGCTGCCTAGCATTCTCCAGAACTGTCTTCGATGATGGTGAGGCCAGCTTTGATGAACTTCGACCAGAGTGGGTTTCTTCCTTCATCTCTACTGTTGAGCAGCAACCCCCTTCAACCAGCATGTCAATTAAAGCTTGATTGTTACAGATACCGAACTTGAGACTTCAGATAAAATTTTCAATTTTTATTTTTTTATGGAGCATTGAGTGGTTCCTTTTAGTGCGTTAGCTATTACTAGACAAAAGTTCTTAAAACTAAACTCGCGAATTATGTACCATATTATTAAATACACACTTTGCATTTTTATTGTTGTTGTTGAAGGAGGTAAGACTGCTAAGAGTTATTTCAGTAATTTTTCCTTTTTTGATAATTTTCAGAAGAATTTGCTATTAAGACTTGGTCTTGATTTAGTGAAGTTACAGTATGATCAAACAAATTTTAAAAATAATTTTCAGAAGAATTTTCCATTAAGACCAACTCCAAAATAATATTACAATCTCACGATTCCTCAACTTCACTAAAGCATTTGCTAAAGAATGTTTTAATATTTGCATTTGATTCTTCGGTGTTGCTTCCATATTTTAGATGGTAAAAATGAAAATTTATAGTTTATTTTTTTGGTGGGTTGGAAAGAATGAATGTAGATAGGTATTTAAAGGGTAAGTGATGCAGTGCAGCCAAAGGAATCGCGACATACCTCAGGTCGCGAGATAGAAGCCGCTTCAGAATTGGAAAAACCCTAAATCGCTCCGCTCCAGCTAAGTCGCTCCTCCTTATGTCGCAAGCCCTAGGTCGCTCCATACTTTAAATCGCGAACGAGCAACATCCAGTAGGTCGCGAAGTTGTTAAGTCGCCATTCCTTAAGTCGTTGAAGTCTTGTGTTAGGTCGCGAGCAAGTTTCAACTTCCGGTCGCTAATGATTTTAGGTCGCTCCAGTTATGCCGCTCGAGTTGCTTAAGTCGCGAAGTTCTTAGGTCGCCGCCTCTTTAAGTCACTCATGGATGCCAAACTCCTTAGGTCGCTGCCATTTCTTATGTCGTGAATTTTAGGTCTCTAAAGCTTTCCTGATGATATCTTATGTCGCGATGAAGCTTAAGTCGCTGAAATCCTTAGGTCGCGAAGATTGCTTAAGTCGCTGCTTGATTTTATTAAGTCGTGTAATGTTGTAATGTTGTAAGTCGCAAGTTGTAAGTCGTATGTCGCGTGTGTTGTAACCTGTATTTGTTAAGTCGTATGTGTTAGGTCGTGAGTCGCCTGTGTTGAATCGTGTATGTTAAGTCGTGAGTCATATGTTGAGTGTTGAACGGGTTATGTGTGTTGTAACCCTATAAATAGGAGAGTGTTGTGTAAGGGGAGTTGGATTTTTGAATAAAAATTGTTTGTGTGCTTTGTGCCACCATTGAAATTGGTAGTTGAGTGTGATCTCCTATCTCCACCTTCGGCATTCGAGTGCGCTCGAATCAACGATTGTTGAAGCCAATTCACGGAATCAAGTGCGCTTGATCAACGTTTGAAGAATTGTAGATCTTCTCTCACGGCATCGTGCGCGATCAACGTGTCAAAGATTGCTAGAATCCGGTATCTTCGTGATCAACGGATTTAGGCATTTATCTTGGGTATCTTCAATCCATCAATTCATCATTGTATCATTTCATCGATTTATCATCGATTCATCGATTATTTCCGCTAATCGTGTGAGATCCTGGACGGATTTGATTTACATCGTCGAATTTGCTTCTTTGGCTGCATCAGTTTGGTATCAGAGCTAGATCTCAAGAAGTTTGCATCATTTGGAGAATTGGGTTTCGAGAATTTGAAGTTTGGAGATCGGATTTGCATTGTTGAGAAGTTTGGTGTTCATCGTGTTCATCGTGAAGTTGCAACAAGTTGGGAGTTTCGATCCATATCATTTTGGATCAAAGTTCGGAAAGTGTTTGAATTTTTGAAGATTTGTTTGAAGTTCAATCATGCCACCGAGATGAGTTCAACGTCATCGCAATGTTGATGCTTTGTATGGAAGAGAAGAGGCCGAACAAATGGAGCAACGAATTAGTGATAAATTCAATGAGAAGTTTGATGAGGGAATTGGTCGATTAGAGAGAATGATGCTTGAAATGAATCAAAGTAGAAGAAGGGTTTCACCTGAATCGAGCCATGGGGGAAATAGAGTTTCACCACATTCAGATCGGGAGAGAAGAGAAGATCATGATAGTAGAAATGTTGACGACCGTGATAGGAATGTTGAAGATCGAAATCAGAGAGATGTGGATGATAGTGATCGGAGGAATGTAGATCGAAGGGATGTTGGTGGTAGAAATGGTGGTGGTAGAGATGTTGGTGGTCATGATCGACATCGATATGCATCGGATTTTGATGAGGAGTTTGATGGTGGTAGTGTTCATGGTCGAAATCGAAACCAAGGAAGAAATCATTCAGAGTATGATCACAAATGGGAGTCTGGAATGAAAATTGAAATTACAGAGTTTAAGGGTGGTATGCAAGCTGAAGAATTTCTAGATTGGTTATCTAATGTTGAAGAGATCTTTGATTTCAAGGAGGTTCCGGAAGATCATCGAGTGAAGTTGGTTGCTACTAGGTTGAGAGGGAGAGCTATGGCGTGGTGGCAGCAAACCAAACTTACACGAGAACGGATGAGGAAGTCGAAGATTGTTGCTTGGGAGAAAATGAAGAAGATGATGAAGGCTACATTCTTGCCTTACAATTATCAATCACTCATGTATCCGAGGTTGCAGAATCTGAGGCAAGGGACGAAGACTATTAATGATTATGCTGATGAGTTTTATCAACTGATTGCTCGAAATGACATTATGGAGACGGAGGAACAATTGACTGCTAGGTTTGTTGGGGGGTTGAGGATCCAGACCCAGGATATGGTAAATATGTTTGACCATAGATCTGTGGCTGAAGCGTACCAGAAAGCGTTGGCTTGGGAGAAGCAGGGAAGACGAGGAGGTGGTGTGTTTCCAAGTTCCAATACTCAGAGCAAGGGTGCTAGTGGGAGTTCCAATGTTTCTAAAGCTGTCAGTAAACCAGTTGTGAATGAAGTTGCGAAGGCGAAGGTCAACAACAGTTTCAAGTGTTATAATTGCCAGGAAGTGAGTCACAAGAGTAATGAATGCCCAAAACCAAAGAGGCGAGCTATGATTGTTGAAGTGGAAGGTGAGGATGTTGATGAAGGTTATTCTAGTCCAGTTGAGGAGGATGAACAGGATATCGCGTCGGGAGATGAAGGATGTAATCTAATGTTGAGGAGATCATGTTTGACACCGAAGCAGGAAGAGGAGGCTAGTTGGTTGAGGAGTAATATCTTTCAGTCGACATGCACTATACTGGGAAAGGTGTGTAAATTTGTGATTGACGCGGGAAGTTGTGACAATATCATTTCTACCGAAGCTGTGAGAAAGTTGAAGTTGAAGACAGAGAAGCATCCAAATCCTTACAAGTTAGCATGGTTAAGGAAAGGAGGAGAGGTGAAGGTGGACAGGCGAGTTCATGTTCCATTTTCTATTGGGAAGAAGTATAAAGATGAGATCTGGTGTGATGTGGTGGAGATGGATGTTTGTCACTTGCTTTTGGGAAGACCATGGCAGTATGACCGAGCAGTGCAGCATGATGGTCGAACCAATAGCTACAGCTTTATGTTTGAGGGTACTAAGATCATTTTAGTTCCGAAGAAGAGACAGCAAGGAGAGAGCAAGTCAGAAGAGATTGAGGAGCTGAAGACTTTGTTGACTTTGAAGGAGTTTGTTGAAGAAGTAGAGGAGAGTCCAGAGGTGTTCTTGTTGATTGGACATGAAGCTACTAAATCTGTTGAAGTTCCAGAGGAAGTAAAGCCAGTGTTGGAAGAATTCAGAGATGTGTTTCCTGAAGAGTTGCCAAAGGAGTTACCACCGTTGAGAGATATTCAGCATCAAATTGATCTTGTGCCAGGGGCGGCATTACCTCACAGGCCACATTACAGGATGAGTCCTAAGGAGCATGAGGAACTGAGAAGGCAGGTGGAGGAGTTGTTAGAACAAGGGCGTGTTCAGGAGAGCTTGAGTCCTTGTGCAGTGCCAGCCTTATTGGTACCGAAGAAGGATGGGACTTGGCGGATGTGTACGGACAGTCGGGCTCTAAATAAAATCACTGTGAGATACAGGTTTCCTATGCCGAGGTTCGATGATTTGATTGATCAGTTGAGTGGGGCTGTTGTGTTCTCAAAGATTGACTTGAAGAGTGGATACCATCAGATTCGTATTAGACCGGGTGATGAGTGGAAGACTGCTTTTAAAACTAGGGAAGGTCTATACGAATGGCTGGTTATGCCGTTTGGCTTGTCAAATGCTCCTAGTACTTTTATGAGAGTGATGAACCAGATTTTCAGACCATTTATTGGGATGTTCGTAGTAGTTTACTTTGACGATATTTTGATCTATAGTGGGAGTATGGAAGAGCATATCCAGCATTTGCGAGAAGTGTTGTTGATTCTACGACAGGAGCAATTCTATGTAGCAACGAAGAAGTGTGTGTTCATGACGCACAGTGTTTTGTTTCTGGGATATGTTCTGTTGAAGGAGGGTATTCAAGTGGATGAAAGCAAAGTGAAAGCTGTCAGGAGTTGGCCACAACCCTAGACAATTACTGAAGTGAGGAATTTTCATGGGTTGGTATCTTTTTATCGAAGATTCATTCCACAATTTAGCAGTGTGATGGCACCTGTAACCGATTGCATGAAAGGAAAGAAGTTCGTGTGGACAGGGGAAGCAGAGTTAGCTTTTGAGAAGATCAAGACACTTTTGACGACAGCACCCATTCTGGTACTGTCGGATTTTTAGATATTGTTCGAGTTACACACTGATGCTTCGAAGGTTGGGATTGGTGGAGTATTGAGTCAGAATGGAAGACCAGTTGCTTATTTCAGTGAGAAGTTGTCGGAAGCCAATTTGAGATATAGCACTTATGACGTGGAGTTTTACGCAATTGTTCAAGCTGTGAAGCAATGGTGGCACAAACATCATGAGGTCATCTCCCTCAGATCACTTCCTTATGCCGCCTGCCTAATGCTACATCTGCTTTATGCCATGCGTTCCTTATGTCGAACCACATCTTCAAAGGGTCAATACAAGATCAATCTCAAGAGTGGTTATCACCAGAACCGCATCAGACCAGATAATGAATGGAAGACAGCGTCTCGAAGAAGAAGAAAGTGTGAATGGGACGAATTCTTTTCAACCAGGGGAGGATGATGCAGCGCAGCCAAAGGAATCGCGACATACCTCAGGTCGCGAGATAGAAGCCGCTTCAGAATTGGCGAAACCCTACACTACGCCATAGATGGCCTATTGCAACGAAATTACATGGTGTTGCTAGCTATAATGTAACGATAGGTATGCTGATTTTTGTCTATTACAACACTCGCTTCAAGGTGTTAGCATAGGTATCAACAAGATGTTGCAGTAGCTATAGATGTATTCAAATTAAAAAATTAATAAAATTAGCAATCCGCGTGAATACGATTCAACGGTCTACATTTAATCTGGTTGTTAAAATGGATCACCACTGCAATTTGCCCCAAAATTTCGTTTTACCACCTGAACTAGTTTAGAGTAGATCCCCTTTTGGTTTTCATTTCAATTCGCTTCCTCCCATTCGCCTCCGCCACCAAATTGTCACCCTCCTCTTCTTCTGCTTCCTCATTCGCCTCCGCCACCAAATTGTCACCCTCCTTTTCTCATATGTGATAATGGTTGCTCCTATCTTGTTCCTCTTTTGCTCTGAAATTAGGGCTTTGGCCTCGTGTTCGCTCCTATGAGATTAGCTAGGGCTTCGGCCTTGTCTTCGCTCCTGTGAGATTAGCTAGGGCTTCAGCCTTGTGCGATTAGGGCTTCGGCTAATATCGAAGGACCCGATTGATTGTCGATCGATTACAATTGCTGTTCTTCTGATTTGCTTTGGCAATCGATCGTCTCCTTGCTTCGAATACAGCTCCTTCGATTTTGCTTGAGTTCAACTGTGTATTCGGGTATGTAATTTGTTGCTTTTACTTTACTGTATTGCTTGCTTGAACTCGATACTATCTGCCGATGATGTTAATGTGTTTATATAGGGTTCGAACCCCTAGATTTACGTTCGTATATATCTGTTTGAATTTGTCAACTAATTTATCTCGGCCACTTGAATTTGTATCACTTTTGTTTTCCATTATCATGTATATATATATATGCATTCATGTATGTATATATGTGTTTGTTGTTGCACTTGAACATGTATATATGTTGCACTGGGTTTGCTTTTTATTTGATGTTGAGGCCTTCTCTTGTATTTAGTTGCCTTCGAGTCATATAAGTTTCTTTCCCTTGTGCCAGTCTTGCTTTGTTTTGGTCTTGGCCATTCACTTGTTAAGGCTGCTTGTTTCATTGATGCATGTTTTTGTATTCACCACTTTGCATTGGTCATTGTATATCTATGCACTGGTCCTTTGAGCCTGTTTGCACTGCCTATATATATACATGCTGTTTCACACATGTATATATGTATGGTTGCTTTCATATGGTAGCTGGACTTGCTCGAGTTCATATTTCTTATATTATCCGACTTCGGTCATTTTTGAAATTGCTGCAGCTCATTCACTTGACACTTCTGTTGGTCTGTATTTTTGAATATGGTTGGAGTTTTGGTTTAATTGTGAGTTTGAGTTCTTTTGTTGAGCTCTGTCCACTGTTGTTTTATGTCTGGCATACAAGTCTGGTATAGTTTGCTCTGACCAATTCATTGAGCATGCTGTTTATTTCTGTAGCATGCTTCTGTTTCATTTTTGTTCTTGTGCATTGTCAACTGCTTGGACCTTGTTGTGCATACTTCTGTTTCATTTTTGTTCTTGTGCATTTGGTTTATTACTGTTGCATGTTGTAGTGTTTTACTTGAATCTTGGTTGCACTGTCCACTTGAGTTCATTTAGCTCTGTCCTTTGTTTGGTTCATCTTGTAGTCTGGTACATTGTTTCATTTTGTATGCATTTGCTTGTATACTTGAATCTGGTTCATTCCAGAAAGTTTTGTTCATTGTATATGTTGTCTTGACAATTTTCTTGAACTTGCACCTGCGTTGAATCCAACTAATAGCTCGGGTTTGACCTTGTGCTGATATCGTGATTTTATTTGTATTTCACTTGAGTTGAACCCGTCTTTTGATTTGGGTTTGACTTTGTGCTCACATGTCCCTGTAACTTTATCAAGTGTATATCGGTGTGCACGGCCTTGTGGCATGTACAATGATACACTGTGCATGTCACAAGTTGTTCGTGTGTGATGAATTCAACATTAAATGATGACGAACAACCCAAATAACTGAGGCAAATAATATTTTCAAAATTACATTTTATTTTATACTGCAAAAATATTTCCTTTTCAATTTTACTGCGTCAGTGTGTATTTTTGCAGATTGCTCAGATGTTGGATTCAATCTGAAATGGAGTTGAAGACAGGTTTCAAAGAAGGCTCGATCTTCCGAAATCGGATGAATCGGGCGGTGCCCCGGACCCCCGCCGGCGCTGCGCCCGGATCCGCTTCTCGCCTCGCCTTCGGCTCGGCACTCGGCTCATCATATATTTGTCAGTGTCGGTGTCTGTATAAATTGAAACTGCATATGTAATGAGTGAACTGAGTAATGTAGTGAGGAATATCTATATATGTGAATATCAGTGTTATTTATCATTGAATTGTAAAATAGTGGAGTCAAGAATTTGTACTATTTTAAATGTTGAAATAAAATATTTATTTAAATAAATTACTGTTTGAATATCAAATTCTGTGCAATAGCATTTTATTAAATAAATATTTATTTCTATTAAAAAATCAAATATGCTCTACATTGTGGGCCCCACAAATTCAGAAAGTTAATATCTATAGCAACATTTTGGAATGTTGGTACAAACACCTATGGATGTTGCTATAGATCCAAATAGGGTTCTATTGCAACAATATTTCTTATGTTGCCTTAGATAGTCAAAATGTTGCCTTTGAGGTCTGCGGCAACGCGGCAAAATGCATCACCGAGAAAGTGTTGCCTTTGCCCTTTTTTAGCCTTCAGCAACATTTTTTGGCACATCCTGCATCACTTCTTTGGTGTTGTAGTATGCAATCTATGGCGTAGTGCTAAATCGCTCCGCTCTAGCTAAGTCGCTCCTCCTTATGTCGCAAGCCCTAGGTCGCTCCATACTTTAAATCGCGAACGAGCAACATCCAGTAGGTCGCGAAGTTGTTAAGTCGCCATTCCTTAAGTCGCTGAAGTCTTGTGTTAGGTCGCGAGCAAGTTTCAACTTCCGGTCGCTGATGATTTTAGGTCGCTCCAGTTATGCCGCTCGAGTTGCTTAAGTCGCGAAGTTCTTAGGTCGCCGCCTCTTTAAGTCGCTCATGGATGCCAAACTCCTTAGGTCGTTGCCATTTCTTATGTCGCGAATTTTAGGTCGCTAAAGCTTTCCTGATGATGTCTTATGTCGCGATGAAGCTTAAGTCGCTGAAATCCTTAGGTCGCGAAGATTGCTTAAGTCGCTGCTTGATTTTGTTAAGTCGTGTAATGTTGTAAGTCGCAAGTTGTAAGTCGTATGTCGCGTGTGTTGTAACCTGTATTTGTTAAGTCGTATGTGTTAGGTCGTGAGTCGCCTGTGTTGAATCGTGTATGTTAAGTCGTGAGTCATGTGTTGAGTGTTGAACGGGTTATGTGTGTTGTAACCCTATAAATAGGGGAGTGTTGTGTAAGGGGAGTTGGATTTTTGAATAAAAATTGTTTGTGTGCTTTGTGCCACCATTGAAATTGGTAGTTGAGTGTGATCTCCTATCTCCACCTTCGGCATTCGAGTGCGCTCGAATCAACGATTGTTGAAGCCAATTCACGGAATCAAGTGCGCTTGATCAACGTTCGAAGAATTGTAGATCTTCTCTCACGGCATCGTGCGCGATCAACGTGTCGAAAATTGCTAGAATCCGGTATCTTCGTGATCAACGGATTTGGGCATTTATCTTGGGTATCTTCAATCCATTAATTCATCATTGTATCATTTCATCGATTTATCATCGATTCACCGATTATTTTTGCTAATCGTGTGAGATCCTGGACGGATTCGATTTACATCGTCGAATTCGCTTCTTTGGCTGCATCAGTAAGTTAAGCAATGAAGTAGGGTGGATTTTATGAAATGAAAAATGTAAAGTTATTTATAGTTAGGAGCCTTAAACACTTTAATAGTGTGAGTTTGAGATTGCTTAGTGGAAGCAATAAGGTGAATTTATGGCAAAGTATATGTACAATCAGTATTGCTTCAAGCACTATACTAGCTAATTGTTTTATTTCTCTACTACGTGTCGACCCCATTAGTAACAAAACATTGCGAGTTCAGTAAATATTTCGAGATGCATATTGTTGGGGCATTGTTTGATTATAATATTATCAATACGGTTTAGTGTTAATATTTTACTAGAACTTCTTAATGTTAAAGTATTTAATGCGTTGATTGTATATTGAAATACCATAGTTGGTTCTTATTGTTTCTCATTAAATATTGTATTTACTTTATTTTTATTGCAATATTCTGATACTGTATTTGTTTTAACAATATATACTTTAGTGTTAAATATCCTAATAACACTTGCAATTGAGCTACAGGATCACCAGTACGTTTTGTATGACTTATAATAGGCCAGCTGATAATAAAGAAAGTAGAATCGTACTTGCTCCACAAGTTATTTCTGCTAGCATTTTTGCATTGATACTTCACCTGCACATATTTTCATGTTAAGTTGTTCTTTGCCTCATAATTCAGATGAGCGTGCATATTGAGCTCACTACTTGTGCATGCACCTTCTTTGCAAATGTATATTTCCGTAGTTTTTGATCCCTTCTCTTCCTGTTTACCGATTACTTTTCTTGATCTGTAGCTCACAACTTCCACATCTTTGCTTAAAGCAGTCATGAGTTTATTTATAAAAGTCAATTATTAGAATTATGTTTATGCGTTCATGGTTGGATAATTATTGAATAAGCATCCAAATTAGATTTAGCTTCATGAACACAAATAGTAAATTCAACCCTTGAAATTTCTTGAGTAAATTTTCCGTTCCTAATTTTATTTTCTGGATTTTTTTCTTCTGAAGTCTTACTCTTATCTTTTCCAACATATAACTAGATATATACCAGCAGTAGATGTACTTTTATGTATAACGGAATTGCACTTTTATGTATAACGTAGATTCCTTGGAGTACTTCGTCCTTATTTAACACCGAAACTACTTTCTTTCTTGTTATCAAATGAATTTAATTGTAGAGGTATTATACATGTCAATTGGAAGTACGTCTCTAGGTAATCTACTTCTCCTTAACGATCTCATGATTTTTGTGTTAGGTTTCTTTTTGGAAGAATTTTATTTTTCAGTTTCATGTTGATTCATTTGTATTGTCATTTCTGTGTTAAACAGTTCAAATTTGCCTTATCGATCCTATTTCACGTTGAATGATAAATTGGTAACATAAGTTTCTAAGTTAACATGTCCATACAGCATTATTTTTATCATTTTCAAGATATGCTGTTGTTGCAAAAAAAGGGATTGCAAAATTAAAATTGTAAAAAAGTTGAAGGATCAAATTATATTATATAATTTGTTAAAAGATTATTTATTTATTATTTGGATCAATTGGCAATTAAAATCCATAATTTAACTATGTTATTTTTATTATTATTTGTTTATTTCCTATTTATTTATGGGTTGTCTAATACTAATATTACCGTGACTGAACTGAATGCAAATGTGTTCAAGTATTTAGTATACCTTTGCCAGTTATGTATGTGTTATAGAAAATAAATATTGATTTACTGGATTTTAGGCGACATGTGTATATTCCAGCCATTTCTTTTTTATAGAATAATTCCAACAATTTTGGCAGACATTGCATTCTTATAACAATCTAAAGATCTTCAAACGCAATTTGGAACAAAATTGAATATTTTTTTTTGTAAAGCACAATATTGTCCTGCAAATTAACTAACCAATGACTTGACCGGTAGAATAATTTAACATGAATATAGTAATTAACATTAAGTACTTTTATGTTCATGTAGTAATGGGCATGGTTATGAAAATTTGCATTTGCTAAGTATAATTATACTCAGGTTGTATGTGTTTTCTGGTTGCATGTCTGGTGTGCTGTTGATTGAGGAGTTTTAAGTCTAAGAAATATCTTGATGTAAAAGAATGTGGAAAGCTAAATGATACAAAGAGTTTTACACTTAAACGCTCGGTTGATAATCATACCAGTTTAATAAAATTGTCTGAACAACTTCAGAAAAAAGATCAAACTCTTGCTTTACAAACATAGTAACAATTATGTTTTGATGGTTTCCTCTTTCCTTTGTTAATTGTTGCTACAACGGAGATGAACATGCTTCTGAACAACAAAAGAGTGAGGATGACATGTCTTATTGTAATCATGCAAAGTAGAGGTTAGCTTTACTTTTTAATGCTACGGAGCTTCTATTATAATATCGTATATGCATCTTGCAAGAAGTTAATTCCTTGTTGTGCAATTTAGCTAAATTTATTTGCTTATTCTTTTACTAGTATTATTCATCTATCTCTGCGTGTTCTTGACATCTTGTTCGAATTTGATCTAATTATGTATAATGATCTATTTTTTATATTTGTGTAGGTCTTAAAATACAGTAGGCATTGCAGAGTCTATGGCAAATGTGTAGATAGCTTTGACCACCATGCTGGGTATTATAAATCTATAATTACCCAAGCTTTATGCATGTCTACAACTCAATTCAAGCAAATTATATTTGATTTTTTCTTGCATTGCAGTGCCTGAACAATTGCATTGGAAAATGAAACTATGGGCAATTTTATTGAACTTGCATGTCACACACAAGTCTCATTACCTTCTTTGCAGCCGCTAATAAGATACATTCCAGACTCAACTGAATGGTTATCTAGGGCAGTTCCAAATTCACACCATAAAGATTCATTAGTAAAGTGGAGGAAATGCTAAACAAGATTGCAGGCCCTGTGATTTTGATTTGTGGACAAAATATAGTAGAAGTCGAGACCAAACAAAAAGAGAAACTTGTAAGTTTTATCTTTATACGCATCAGTAGTTATGTGTTAAATTTTGTGACACTATATGAAGATGAATTGAAGGGGATAAATGTAGTTTGGTGTCGGAGAAGACGGGTTGCGAAACGGAGTCCGGAGGAGCAAACTGGAGTGTTTTCACTGTGCTGGCTGCTCACTGTGCTGGCTGCCTGTAGCCAGACGTCTGCAGGCATGGGCCAGACGTCTGGCCCTACAGGGTCCAGTTTCCCGAATGTTGGGTCAGACGTCTGGAGCCCTGTTCCAGACGTCTGAGCCGGCGAGTTCCAGTTTTCTGAGCTGTTTTGTGATTTGTTGAAGGGCAAAGTGGTCTTTGGCCAGGGTTTTCTCTATTAGTATATATACTCTCTTCAGTTTTGAAAGGAGGAAGGATTCATCATCTCTAATCAAGGGTTTAGTCCTCCATTAATTAGGGTTTTAGGCAAAACTCTATTTCTTCAATTCTAATCTCCTCAAACATATATTCTTATTGAATAGATCATTGTAATCAATCTCTTGTACTCATCTCATTTGGTGATAATAAAAGATATCTCTCAAAGTGGATGTACACTAACGCGACGTTAGTGGAACCACTATAAATCGGTGTGTGATTTATTGTTTCGTTATTGCTTATTATTCTCTATTGCTTGTGGCGTTATTGTGATCGTGTTTGGATTTGGTTTTATTGAATTCTTCGAGTGTTTGGTTGTTTTGCACTATTTATCACGATCTAGCTTTTCCGCTGCGTTTGGGGATTTTAATTTGAGCGGTCTCGATTGAAATCCGCCATAACATTTGGTATCGGAGCTTTGGAGTTGGTAGGTGGTTGTTGAAATGCCGGAAACGGAAAACTCTGAAAATTCAATGGTTAGTCCAAGTAGTATAGCGCCGTATGTACGTGGGTCATATGTGGCGTCGGGATCGCAATTGGTTATCGACAAGTGGAATGGCGATAATGATTTTGAAAAATGGCAATGGAAGATGAAAGCGGTTCTAAGGAGGAATCGGGTACATCGAGTAGTGTTTGATACACATTTGTTGCCGGCGGACATCTCGGATGTCGAAAGAGAGGAAATGGAAGAGTGGGCATTTACTACACTTCAACTTGCTATGGGAGAGAATGTGATTTCTGAAATTAGTGGTGAGACCACCGCTAAGGGAATTTGGAACAAGTTGGAAGAATTGTATATGAAGAAGTCTCTAACTAATCGTTTGATCTTGTTGCGAACGTTTTTCACCTATAAGATTAAAGAAGGAACTTCGCTAAAGGCACATTTGAATGTGTTTGATGATTTGCTAATGAAGATGAAGGCAGTAGATTTGAAGATTGAGGTAGAGCAAAAGGCGATGATATTGTTATGTTCGTTGCCGGACCGTTATATGGGTTTCTCAAATAGTTTGATCTATAGCCGGGATACATTGACGTTAGATGATGTCAAGACGGGTCTTTTTAGTGAGGAATTGAGAGATCAAATGAAGGAGTTGAGTGTTGGTGGTAGTAGTGCCAGTAATGGTCAAGGTTTGTTTGTGGAGAAGGAAAGATATGTGAAGAAGGACAACCGGGGGCGTGCTAAATCAAGGAATCCCGGTTGGAGAGGAAAATCAAAGGAAAGGAAAGGCAAGTGCTATACTTGTAAGAAACATGGTCATTGGAGAAATGAATGTCCGGACAAGGAGAAGGGTAAAAGAGAAGTAGCATCTTCATCTGTAGCGGTGAAGAGCGGTGTTGGTGAGGAAGACGTAGATGTGTTGACGGCGGTAGCATCGGATGTTTCCGGTAGTGAGTGGGTGCTCGACTCGGGGGCGTCGTATCATATGACGTCTAATAGGAATTGTTTTTCTTCTCTTGTTGCTAAAGAGGGAAATTCAATTATTATGGGAAATGGTGCTATGTGTAGGTCTCAAGGCATTGGTTCCGTGCAAATTCGAATGTTTGACGGAGTGGTTCGTATTCTCACTAATGTACGCTATGTTCCGAGACTTCGGAAGTCTCTTATCTCTTTGGGGGCAATTGGATTCTCTTGGAAGTAAGATCACTATTGAGAGTGATTGTTTATGGGTTTCAAAAGGGGCACTTGTGGTCATGAAAGGTGCTAGGGCTCATGGTGTTTATTTGCTTCATGGAGAGACCGTAGAAGGTGAAACTTGTGTAGGTGTTGATAGTTCTCGTGGCTTGGATGCGACAAGGTTGTGGCATTTGAGGTTGGGTCATAGCTCGGAGAGGAGTTTGGAGATTCTTCGGAAGAGGGAGATGATCAATGGTGAGAGTTTCAACAAATTGGAGTTTTGAGAAGAGTGTGTCTTGGGGAAGCAAACAAAAGTATCATTCGGTGAAGGAAAACATGATTCAAGAAATGTTCTTGAGTATGTGCACACGGATGTATGGGGACCGGCACCGGTAGCTTCTTTGGGAGGAGCAAAGTATTATATTTCCTTTATAGATGATTTTTCTCGTAAAGTTTGGGTGTATGTAATGAAGGCCAAGTCGGAGGCATTTGCAAAGTTCAAAGCATGGAAGGCTCTTGTTGAGAATGAGAGTGGTAAGTCTTTGAAGGTTCTTAGGTCCGACAATGGCGGGGAGTATGTTTCCGGAGAATTCTTAGAGTTTTGCAAGCATCATGGGATTCAGAGACATTTTACTACACCGGGAGATCCACAATCAAATGGAGTTGCGGAGAGGATGAATCGTACTCTACTAGAGAAAGCTCGATGCTTGAGATTGGCATCGGGTTTGTCTAAGGGATTTTGGGCCGAAGCTTTGTCAACCGCGATGCATACCATTAATCGAATTCCATGCTCGGCTATTGATAACAAAATTCCGGAAGAAGTGTGGAAGGGAAAGAGTATTGACTTGAGCTATCTTCGTGTCTTTGGAAGTCCGGTTTATGTGCATGATCTGGGTAATGATAAGCTTGAACCAAGAGCTTTCAAGGGGGTTTTGCTTGGCTATACGGATGGAGTGAAAGGCTATCGGATTTGGAATCTGGAAACGAAAAAGGTGACAAACTCTCGTCATGTTACTTTTGATGAGTCGGCATTGTTCAAGGAGAATGAGAGCTCATCGGATATTCCGGTCTTGGTTCGTGATGAATCGAAGGAGAAGGAAATTATTCCACCATTTCGTCCCAGTGGTAGAGGAGGTAGAGTAGTTGAAGATGCTTGTGAAGAAAATGCGGTTGATGTTACATCACAAAGTCCACGTGGTGCCTCTAGTAGTGTTGGTGATGTACACGAGCCTGGAGAAGTTTCGGTTCAAGGTGGAGCCGAAAGGAGTTTGGGTGAAAATATTGCTACTCGGGTTGGGCGTCGTCCCATAAGACCACCCGAAAGATATGGTGATTGGAACTATCTTAGCTTTTGTCATAAATTGGACTATGCGCTTCATGTAGTCCAAGATGGGCCTTTGGACCTTGATGACGTCATGAATTCGAGTGATAGCTCGAAGTGGATTTGTGCCATGGAGGAAGAGATGCAATCATTAATAAAGAATCGAACTTGGAGTTTGGTTCCGCTTCCTAAAGGAAACCGTGCTATAGGGTGCAAATGGATTTACAAGGTGAAGGACGATGGGATATACAAGGCTAGGCTAGTGGCTAAGGGGTTTTCACAAAGAAAGGGTATGGAGTATGATGAGATATTCGCACCGGTCGTGCGCCATACTTCCATACGGATATTACTTGCCATAGTTGCTATTCATGACTTGGAGTTGGAGCAACTTGATGTGAAGGCCGCCTTCTTGCATGGTGACTTGGATGAAGACATTTACATGGAGCAACCGCAAGGTTTTGTTGTAAATGGTAAGTCAAATATGGTGTGAAAGTTGAAGAAATCACTATATGGGTTGAAGCAATCACCTAGACAATGGTACAAGAGATTTGATCATTTTATGCTTGAAAACGGTTTCAATAGAAGCATCAAGGATGCTTGTGTGTATTTCAAGAAGTTGGGAAATGATTGTTGGGTGTATTTACTCTTGTATGTGGATGACATGCTCATTGCTTCGAAGGACAAGAATGAAATCAACAAGTTGAAATTGCAACTAAAGTCGGAATTCGAAATGAAGGACCTTGGAGAAACAAAGAGGATATTGGGCATGGAGATAGAAAGGGATCGAAAGCATTTTGAGTTGAAATTGACTCAAAAGGAGTACATAAAGAAAGTGCTTTGCCGGTTTAGCATGGAGAATGCAAAGGTGTCAAATACACCTTTACCTTTGCATGTGAAGCTTTCGAGTAAAGAGTCACCTATCTTGGAGAAAGACAAGGCTTATATGGCAAAGGTGCCATAAGCAAGTGCGGTTGGAAGCTTGATGTATGCTATGGTGTGTACAAGGCCCGATATAGCAAGTGCCGTCGGGGTGGTTAGTCGTTTTATGTCTAATCCGGGAAAATCGCATTGGGAAGCTGTGAAGCTTATATTGAGATACCTTAGGGGTACGTCATCTCATGGTCTTGTTTTTGGCAGTAGTGGGAAAAGGAGTTGCAACTTAGTTGGTTATTGTGATTCGGACTACGCCGGTGATAGAGATAGGAGAAAGTCAACTTCCGGTTATGTCTTCACACTTGGTTGTACGACCATAAGTTGGAGATCTAGATTGCAGACCGTAGTAGCTTTATCCACTATGGAGGCGGAGTTGATAGCCGCGGTAGAGGCGGCGAAGGAAGCACTCTATTTGAAGCGATTGTTGTGTGACTTGGGGATTGAACACGATAGCATTGATGTTCAATGTGATAGCCAAAGTGCTATTCACTTGGCGGAGAATTTGGCATTTAGCTCACGGACTAAGCATATAGAAGTGAGGGAGTCATTCTTGGTAGCCATGGATGAGGATAAGCAAGTATATCTTCGAAAGGTGCACACAAAGGAGAACGCGACGGATATGTTCACTAAGGCATTTCCGGTTGGGAAGTTCGAGCATTGCTCGGACTTGATTCGCTTGGAGAAGTGCTAGGTGCCACGGGGTGGCACGGTTGAGAGAGATACTTGTGTAGATGAGGAAGAGTTTTGGTATGAGATTGTCGTTCTATCTTCTTGGTGTAGTGCTAGTGTACACTCCTAGTGCTCTTGTCTTTGGTGAGACGGTGTTGGATGTTTTCAACATTTCATTGGTGGGTGGGGGTTTTGTGCCTGAACTCGTTAATGGAGTGCAATGGGGGGTGGCTGTGCCGGAACCCGTTGGGGAAACATTCATGTTTGGTTGAAGGTAGAAGTGTTGGTAGTTGGAGCTATCGATTGTTGATGGTATGGTACCATTGGTGTTGGAGATGGATATAGTGTCAAGGTGGAGTGTTAAATTTTGTGACACTATATGAAGATGAATTGAAGGGGATAAATGTAGTTTGGTGTCGGAGAAGACGGGTTGCGAAACGGAGTCCGGAGGAGCAAACTGGAGTGTTTTCACTGTGCTGGCTGCCTGTAGCCAGACGTCTGCAGGCATGGACCAGACGTCTGGCCCTACAGGGTCCAGTTTCCCGAATGTTGGGTCAGACGTCTGGAGCCCTGTTCTAGACGTCTGAGCCGGCGCGTTCCAGTTTTATGGGCCAAGTTTCTTAGCTGTTTTGTGATTTGATGAAGGGCAAAGTGGTCTTTGGCCAGGGTTTTCTCTATTAGTATATATACTCTCTTCAGTTTTGAAAGGAGGAAGGATTCATCATCTCTAATCAAGGGTTTAGTCCTCCATTAATTAGGGTTTTAGGAAAAGCTCTATTTCTTCAATTCTAATCTCCTCAAACATATATTCTTATTGAATAGATCATTGTAATCAATCTCTTGTACTCTTCTCATTTGGTGATAATAAAAGATATCTCTCAAAGTGGATGTACACTAACGCGACGTTAGTGGAACCACTATAAATCGGTGTATGATTTATTGTTTCGTTATTGCTTATTATTCTCTATTGCTCGTGGTGTTATTGTGATCATGTTTGGATTTGGTTTTATTGAATTCTTCGAGTGTTTGGTTGTTTTGCACTATTTATCACGATCTAGCTTTTCCGCTGCGTTTGGGGATTTTAATTTGAGCGGTCTCGATTGAAATCCGCCATAACATTATGTTGCATATCATCCACTCCAATTTGTGGACAAAATATGTCGACCACCTATCATTTTGGACTAGGAGTCCTACATCCTTATCTGATTTTTTTTTAAAAATCAAAGTTAAAAAGAAACATATGGCTATTTAAGGAAATTCCAAAAAGGTTTCATGATTTCAAATATTTAAGGAAATCCAAAAAATCCTTGTCTAATTTTTGTTTTTTGTTTTGCTTATGTTTATTTATGTTATTGATTACTGCCCTCTATTTGCAGACAGTCGTGCTTCCTCATCTTGGCCGACTGCCTTTGGTAATTTTTTTCCTTTGACTTCTAAATTTTGTATGAAATCATCTACCAACTTAATCTATTTTTTTCTTAATTAATTTCTCTGGATTACCCTGTTTTATTTCTAGCCAATTCCATTGAAGAAACTTTCAGAAGGGCTGAAAGCAGTCATCAAGTCAGCCAGAAACAACGACATCTGCAAACTATTTCCAAATATTTTGTTTATCAATCCTCCTAAGGTGTGTTTTATATAAACATTTCTTTGATTTCACAATACATTCGAACTCTTTATCCTATATGTGAATTGCATGTTAGAATGTACTAATTGCCTGGTTTCTGGAATGTTCTTATGTAGTAAATTTTATATTGGTGCTCACATCACACATGCACATGATCTATTTTATCGTGCCTGTATTATCTGTTTCCAATTTTTCACTTTTATCTTATTTATACCATCCATTCTTATTCTAGGAATCTAAAAACTGTATACAGTAACGAACACAAATAAATTTACTAGTTATCATGCAACTCTTTTGGTCTTTATATTGAGTGTAGTCTAATGTAATCCTATGCAAAACAATTCCAAATGTCCAAGTCTTTTTTGATTGACAATTTGTTTGATCATCTTTTTTACAGGAAGAAGAACTAATGAGAACATTCCATAAACAAATTGAAGTAGATAGAATGATTGTCCTGTTAAGGAATAATCTTATTGCACTGCAAAAGGCTAGTAATTTTCACCATTACACTTACAGTGTTCTTCACCATTCAATTTGTTGTGTTTTTCTAAATCTGAAATAAGAGTATCCGCATATTTTCTCATCTCCTTTTTAATACTTAGATGTCACCATTTGGTTTGAACTCTGTCACAAATTTACTTGTAAGTGTTAGAAGAGCATGAGCTGTCATGTCCTGACCTTTTGCTTATAAAGACGGATGATATTTTCTTAATGAAAGGAAGTAAGACATCTTACTCAGTCTCATTGCTAATCAATAGTACCATTCTTTAAAGTGCACATTAAGCTAAAGCCTCTATTGAAATATTCTTTAAACATAGATTCAAGCTATGCATTGGCATTCCTTTTTTGGATGAATAATTCAAGGGATTTCTTAAGTGAAAGGCAAATAACACTTAAAACCATCTATACTCTTGATTGCATCCATATCACTTTTGCTTGTTGATTTGTAATCATTTTGGTGTGCCCTTCTTTTTGAGGATATCAATGTTTTTCCACCTTTCATGTTTGAGTACTGCTCTAAAGTAGTTGATGTCTATTGATAAAATTTAGTCAAGAACTGATCACGATGTTTGGAAAATATCAGGATGCGAGTAATATCTGTATGTTTTGTTAGAAAGTTTCAAAAACATATGTTAATAACAAATGATTAGCACTTTAACCAGGGGAAAGATCAAGATCCTCCTTATAAGTCTCCTTTGTCTTTTTGTGTAAGAAAATCTCGGATCAAAGTGAATTTTTGTACATATGCTCTACCGTTTAGCGAGATTATATATCACGGTTGTAAAAATATCTAGGTGGAAACTAGGCGGTAAGTATGGACCAGGGGTTAATCCTTCAGGTGGAGATTAATTGAGGAATAATTGAAGCTAGGAATTTTTAATAACTGATGCATTTTGGATAAAATTTTAGTGTTTTGTTTAGTGTCAAATGATATAAATTGGAAATTTGAGATTTTAGATGTGCTTAAGAGTAATCAAGGAGGCAAGACCATCTAAAACTAGCACATTGATGCTATACACGACATTGAACCTTAAATAATGCCTAATAAGTGCCTAAATATATATTTAAATTCATACATGTAGCAGCAAACCTTGTTTTGGAGGGCCTAGGCGAATCGCTAGGCAGTATGCCCCGCCTAGGCAGGGCCTAGGCGGAGGTCTAGAAGGATTTTTACAACAGTGTTGTCTATACATGAATTTGAATCATTTTAATACATTTAACTTCTTGAAAATCGCAAGTGAATTTGGGTCGTCTAAAATACTTATATTAACCATCAATTAGAAATGTAATTTTAAAAGGGTTTTCGTAAATTTGATCTCGCTAACAAACAGAACATATTTACAAAAATTCATTTTGATCTGGACATTTTATATTCAAATATTTCTGTTTTATGATCACGGAAGCCGAGAAAGTAATTGGGTGGGCTAAAAATCACTACTTATCAAGCATCATTGTCCCAACAGTAAAAAGTAAAAGGCCGATGATTCCATGTGAAAGGTATTATTTTGTTGTTGTCTTGGAAAGTACTAATTTTTTGGTTGCCAAACTATATCACTTTTATATATGTGAAGCTTGGAAATTACAATATCAAGGCTTAGGAAACAGGAGTCCGTTTCTTCCAAAACTACAGTAACTTTAAAGGTCAATATGCATAAAGACACTTCTCATCGTCTACATGCAAAGCTTCAATGTCTAAGTCTATGAAAATTATGAATCTTGAGACTTCTGGATAATTTAGAGAATATTGCATGATCGTTTTGATGCATGTTTTTCCAATGTATGCATTTATCAGAGTCTTGCCAAGGATGAGTATGAAACCAATTTTGTTTCTGCAGTGGTCCCACTAGAGGTGATAGGGGTGAAATTTGATGACATTAGTGCTCTTGAGGATGTAAAGACAATCTTGATTGAACTTGTATAACACTATCTATGAGGAGGCCTGAATTGTTTGCACATGGAAATTTACTTCGGGTATAACTTTCTCTTTCTGCCTACTTGCACCAGCATACTCATCAGAATATCTACTTTTAAGTGTTCAGTTTTTCCATATTTATATGTGCACTCTAGTCATACTTTTTGAAAGACCCGAATTTTTCCGATTCAAAATTCATCTTAAAAATATGGTTTTAAGACCGTTAAGGATGTATTTAGCAAAAATGTTTCAAATCTTATATTTCGGTCATGTTTTGTCTTAGGATTCTCGGATGAGATGAATTTATCTTAGGTGTACATTTCGAATTGACTAGATTAACTAAAAGTTCATAAAAATTAACTAATTCTTATAAAATTTAACTAAGTTGTATAAAAATTAACTAAAATTATTTAACTAATTTATAAACTAAGTCTTATAAATACTCAACTAAGTTAATTAAGTGAGTTTTATAAAAATTAATTAAAGGATATAAAAATTAACTAAGTTATATAAAATTTAACTAAGTTAATTGAGTTTTATAAAAATCAACAAAAATTAATTTTTTTAATTAAATTAACTAAAGTTTATGAAAATTAATTTAGTTTTATAAAAATCATGTTCCTTATTTTGAAATCTTTGTTAAATTGTTACAAAAATTGATAAAGTTTTATAAAAATTATCTAATTTTTATAAAAATTAACCAAGTTAACTAAGTTTTATAAAAATTAATTAAGTTTATAAAAATAAACTAAATTTAAAAGAAGAATAATAATATAATATATAATAATAATAGTAGTAATAAAATAATACAATAATAATAATAAATTAACTAAGTTTAAAATAAGTAACTAAGTTGATTAAATTTTATAATAATTAAATAAGCTAACTGTTTTTTTAAAATTAAATAAGTTTGTAAAATTTAATTAAGTTATATAAAAATTAGTTTTATAAAAATCATGTTCTCTATTTTGAAATCTTTGTTAAATTGTTATAAAACTTGACTAAGTTTTATAAAAATTACCTAATTTTTATAAAAATTAACTAAGTTAACTAAGTTTTATAAAAATTAATTAAGTTTATAAAAATTAACTAAATTTAGAAGAAGAATAATAATATAATAATATAATAATAATAGTAATAAAATAAAATAATAATATTAATAATATAATAATAATAATATAACAACAACAACAACAAAAAATTAACTAAGTTTAAAATAAGTGACTAAGTTAATTAAGTTTTATAATAATTAAATAAGCCAACTGCTTTTTTAAAATTAAATACGTTTATAAAATTTAATTAAGTTTTATAAAAATTAATAAGTTTATGACAATATGCATGCAATCGTTGAATAAAGTATTTTAAAAAAAATTTACATCCTTTCAGAAAATTCCATATGTTATTGATATCGTTTCCATATGATTATATAAATTAACTAAATTTTATAAAACCAACTAAAGTTTATGTAAATCAATTTAATTTTATAAAAATTAACTAAGTTAATCAAGTTTCATATAAATTAATTAAGTTCCGTATAAATTAATTAAATTTATATAATTAAGTTTCACACACACATATATATGTATGTATAGTTATAATTGCTAATTGTTGAAATTCTTTTTCATAGATAAATTACCCATCTTTGGTGCATACAAATGGCAACATGCTGCGGTATATTAGCAATTTGAGGTTCTTTTAAAGCAATAACTTTTTTGGTTTGCACATTTAATCGTCATGTGTAGTACGATTTTTTATCACTTGTATTATTTACACTTTTAATGTAATGTTCATTAAATATTACGACATATTATGTATTATTCTATGTGAATGTTGAATGGTTAGTTATTTTTCGTTTAATGTGATATATTTGATTATGTGAAATGATACATTGTGTTTATGTAAATTTGTTGATTATAGTGTGATAATGGATATGTACATACTGCAAAAACGGTTTTAAAACGCTGTTAAAGGTTCGATAGCGGTTTTAAAACGCTATTATAGGATTTAATAGCGTTTTTAAAATGCTATTAAAGCCTATAATAGCTTTTATGAAACGCTATTACAATTAATAATAGTGTTTTATGATCGTTGTACACCAACATGTCATTATAATAAAGTGTTTTTTATAGCGTTTTAAGAACCCCATTAATAAGACTTTTTATAGTATTTTGAAAATGCTATAAAAGATGTGTTTTTTATAGCGTTTCTTACGTTGCATTAATAGGTCATTGACTTATTACAACTTGTTGATTTACAACGTTTATAAAAACGCTATAAAGCCTTTTATAACGTTTTTTAAACGTTATTAAAGGGTCTTTTTGTTGGTGTTTATAAAATTCTTTTATAATCCCTTTATAAAATTTCCTTTATAAAACATCATTTACCAAATATCATTTGTAAAACACTTTAGGTAAACCCTTTTATTTAGTAAAACCATTTTATAAACAAATTATTATTTAATATCTTTACAAAATAACATATAACTTGAAAATCATTTATAAACTTTAAACCCCAAATTTGATTAAGAATTTAAGTTAATTCAAAAACCTACTTATAAATTGAAAAAGAGGCTTATCAATCCAATGGTACTAATTTAAGTTACCATTTTATTTCAATTTGAATTCCAATTCACTTAACAATTATTTACATACGTTAACATGTATGTAAATACAACTCATATCCAAATCAGGGAGTAACATGTCAATATAAGCTAACTAACATATACATCCAAACCATACCATAATCCAAAAAACAACACCACTTATACAACCATATATATAGGTAAATTCTTTCCCAAAAGTTAAGAAATTTACTCACTGAAAAGCTTTGGAAACTTGAAATACTTTAGAACTTTTTAATCTTGGAAAACCACAAAAATCATCTCGAAAATGGGTTAACTTCTCCTCAAATTTTGGACATGTTAATCTCAGATTTTGAAAAAGTTTTCAAAAGAAATGTTTTAGGAAATTCTTTTCTCTACACTTTCAGAAAATAATCACTCAGTTCAAATGGTGTTTGAGGGAGATATGGTCAATAGAAGAAGGGGTGTTTTCGGATTGGAAAATTTTGAGTCCAAAAACATGTCTGAAAGAAATGCATTTTACATAGCTACACTCAAAATTAGAAAATGTAGTACAAAGAAAAGTTGTAGCCATTGGAATTTCCTACAGTTTGAAAAAAAAGAAAATCTCCATTTGGATTAGGGAAGATGAAGATATGATAGGAAGAAGAGGAGGAAAAATTAAGGAAGTGGAAGACTATTTTTAAGCAATAGAAAAGGTAAATGACCGAACTACCCTTTGTCTTTTGCCCTCTACTCATACTTTGCCACCTCACCTAGCCTTGTCCTCCTCCTAATACTTCATGTTCCAACATGTTAAAACATGTTTGCACTTCATTGTACTTATGTCTAAAAAGGCATCTTTTATTTAAAAATATATGTTTAACTTTTTATAAAATAATAAATCTTATATTATATAACTTGTATATCTAAGTGTACATACAAATAATTATGTGCATTTTCATGTCTAAATATTTTTAAATGTATGTAGGTGTGTATATCGAAGTGTCACGACATTTCCGACAACTTTTAGCTGATGAAATATCGAAAATTCGGAAAACGAATTCCGGTCACATTTTTAATCTTTCTTCAAACTAAATATTTTTTGTAAACCAAATTTGAAAACTAATTCTCCATCATTATTTATTATTTAAAAGATTCTTATTTTCAATATAATATCTATTATTTGAATATTTAAAATTGATTAAATATTCATAAATCAAAGCAGTGAAATTCCGGGTCGTTACAATCGATGTCGATCCCTCCTGCTTGCTTGGGGTTCGCCTCTGGCTGCTTCGTTCCATTCTCCTGCTTATTAGCTCTGTTTACATGCTTCTGATTCTGATTTTCTACAGCTCTTGCTACTCCAACTTCGTTCCATTCTCCTGCTTATTTGCCTGTCCAGTTTGTCTGAGGAAATTCTGCATCTTCTCCTCCTGTCTCTTCATCATCCGCTCCTACATCGTGTCCATCATAGTCTCCATCTCACTCCTGAGGGTGAATTTGCTCCAGCTCTTGAGGATGCCTTCTGACTTCCTCCATGGAGACTCCTATCTGCCAATGCTCTCCTTGTGGATTACCTAGCCATTGCTTCCTAGATCCAAGTATCTAAGCTTCCAAATCCAAGGTCCTAGCTTCCAAATCCGCGAGTGCAAGTTTTCTCGGTGAAAGCACCAAAATGTTAGCATCAAAGATGACCTCTAACACCCGAATAATGTGAAAGAACCACAAATCCAATAACCAATTCCAAATAGAGTGAATAGTGAATAAAATATGAAGAATGGAAATTAAAATAGTAAGAAATGAACACAAGAGGTTCAATAGTGGTTCGGTTGACTCTGGCCTACATCCACTCTAAAGAATTTCCTTTTATTTATACTCAGTCCAGATAATAGCCTTAGAATAATAATGGAGGATGAAGAGAGCCAGAATGAATATCTAGAATGAGCGCCATGCTCGTTGTATTTATAGGAGAAAACCAAAAAATATCCAGCTAAAAATTCGCATGCAAAAGACCAAGGACCAGACGAACCTGCTCACCAAATCTGGGGCCTATCTGAGCCATCCTAGGGGATTGGCACAAACCACTATAGGGGATCAGCACCGATCCCTATAGACATAGATTAGGGGTCGGTGATCCCTAGTGGTGGTCCCACATGATGTCCCCTTCGTGTTTTGGTAGTTGTTTGTATAGTTGCCTTAGTGAAATTTGGTGATGATGGTCGATTTCTGTTGAGTTGAGCTGTTGAGTTGAGTATCCATATCCATAGTGATCCGATCCGATCCTCTACCTAGGGGAAGTAATCCTATCTGATCCCATGTTTAGGAGAAGTTCCAATCCATACTTAACCAATTCTGAGATGCCATTCGCTTGAATCCGCTTGACTATCATCCATAACCTTGCTTATAACTGATCTCTGATCCCGATAATCATCTCATCGGGCTTCCTGCCTTGATGATCACGAAATCTATTTTGCTAAATCCATGGTATCATTGCCTTGCCACAAGGTGGGATAACATCCACCATATTTTATATATAGTTATTAGTTTAAAGGAAAAAAATTTAACTAATTTTTAGATCTAGTATGCAAATTTTAAACTTTAGGCAGAAGGACGGTATTGAGTTTTTTTCAATTTCACGGCTTCGATTATTTCCTTCACCTCCGATGGACATCAGCCACCATAATCCTTCGACCACAACTTGCCCTAGCCCTCGTCGTCCAAGCAATCATCGTCCAAAGCCGTTGTCGTCCAAGCCACCGTCATCCAAGCCGCCGTCGTCCAAGCCTCTTTCTTGCCGTTGTCATCATGGATCTCACCAAAACCTTGATCTCATCTCCCTTGATGTTCTCACTCCACCACCAAAGCAATCGTCGACTGAAGCCGCCGCCATCGCCGTCCAAACCTCTCCCTTATCGTTATCACCCTGAATCTCACCAAAACCAAGATCTCACATCCCTTACCATTCTCACGTGTAGTCGACGTCACCTCTACCATACTATGCCGCCATGCTCAACCCTAATCAACATCTCTACTGACAATCAACATTATCTACATCACTAAAAAGCCTACAACAAAAAAGAATGCTAAATTAAAATGAATCAGATATGCTAAAGTGCATTAGAACGAATCAAATGTGCTGAATGATAGTCGAAAATAGCATTTGTATTTTTAAAGTGCATCAAATTGAATGAAATGTGCCGAATGATAGTTAAAATAGCGTTCGCATTTTTAAATACATCAAATTGAATGAAATGTGCCGAATGATACTTAAAAGTAACATTTGTATTTTTGAGGTGCATTACAATGTATCTAATGTGCAGAATGATAGTTAAAAATAACATCTGTAATTTCAAAGTACATTAAAATATATCGAATGTGGCGAATGATAGTTAAAATAGTTTGATGTAGTTTTTTAGTTATAAAGTTCGCTATCATGTTTAATATTCAAAATGATATTTTAATATAGAATTTTTATTACAAAGTCCACTAGTATGTCTATAATATGAAAAATTGTAGTTTAATGTATCATTTTAATTATGAAGTCCACAACCATGTTTATGATGTGCAAAAAAAAAGTTTAATGTAGCATTTTAATTACATAGTCCACTAGCATTTTTATGATATATAAAATGATAGTTTAATGTAGCATTTATTTATGAAGTACACTAGCTTTTTAAAAATATGCAAAGTGGTAGTCTAATGTAGCATTTTAGTTACAAAGTGTAGCGACATGTTTGGCATTTTAGCTATGAAGTATAATAACATGTTTAAAACATGCAAAATGATAGTTTAATATAGCATTTTAATTGCACAGTCTAGTAGCAGGTTATGATATTTGAAATTATAGGTTGATGTAGCATTTTAACTATGAAGTACACTAGAATGTTAAAACTATGCAAATTGATAGTTTAATGTAGCATTTCAGTTACAAAGTGGTTATGTTATCTAAAATGATAGTTTGATGTGGCATTTTAGCTATGAAGTACATTACCATGTTTAAGATATACAAAATGATAGTTTAATGTACCATTTTAGTTACAAATGTCAATATAATGTTTATGATATTTGAAATGATAGTTTGATGTGGCATTTTAACTATGAAGTCCACTAGCATGTTTAAAGTGTGTAAAATGATAGTATAATATAGCATTTTAGTTATAAAGTCTAGTAGCATGCTTATGATATTTGAAATGATAGTCTGATGTTGCATTTTAGTTATGAAGTCACCTAGCATGTTATGTTATCCAAACCTAGTCAGATTTGTACAAATACAAAAGCAAATTGAATGTCAAACCTAATTGGGTATGTATTGATACAAAAGCTAACCGGATGGCAAACCTAATCGGGTGTATATGGAAGCAAATCTATAACCAAGACATATTGTTTAACCATGCATACCATCAAATGCAAAAGCTAACCGAATTCCAAGCCTAATTGGATACATATGGATGCAAAAGCAAACCGGATGCCAAATATAATCGGGTACATTTGGATGCAAAAGCAAACCGAATACCAAAACTGATTGCGTATATATGGAAACCAATATATTACTAAGACATATTGTTTAACCGAGCATACCATGATTGTAAAAGCTAACCGGATGTCAGACCTAATTGGATACGTAAGGATGCAAAAGCTAACTGAATGACGAAACCTAATCGGTTACGTATGGATGCAAAAGCAAATCGAATACCAAAACTTATCGGGTACATATGAAAACCAATCTATAACAAAGACATATTGTTTAACCAAGCATACCATCGAATGCAAAAGCTAACAAAATGCCAAACCTAATTGGGTACGTATGGATGCAAAAGCAAACCCGATGCAAAATCTAATCAGGTACATATGCAAACCAATCTATAACCAAGACATATTGTATATCCGAGCATACCATCGAATGAAAAAGCTAACCGAATTCCAAACCTAATCGAGTACGTATGGATGCAAAAGCCAATCGAATGCCAAACCTAATTGGGTATATATGGATGTAAAAGCCAACCAATGCAAAACTTAATCGGGTATGTACAGATGTAAAAGCCATCCGAATGCCAAACCTAATTGGGTACCTATGAATGAAAAATTCAGCCGAATGCCAAACCTAATCGAGTACAATGAATGCAAAATCCAACCGAACGTCAAACCTACTCAGGTACATATAGATGTAAAAGCAAACTGAATTGCAAACCTAATTGGATAAATATGGGCACATAAGCAAATTGAATGTCAAACCTAATCGAATACGTATGGAAACAAAAGCAAACCCGATGCCAAAGCTAATCAAGTATATATGGAAACTAATCTATAACCAAGTTATATTGTTTAATCAAGCATATCACTAAATGCAAATGCTAATCTGATGCCAAAAATAATTGGGTACATATGGATGCACAAACTAACCGAATGCCAAACCTAATCGGGTATGTTTGGTACAAAAGCTTAATACCAAACCTAATCGAATACGTATGGATGCAAAAGTTAAATGGGTACGTATGAAAACCAATATATAACCTAGATAAATTGTTCAACCGAGATATATTATTTAACCGAGTTACATAGACACTGTCCAATAACATGTTATGATATGTGAAATGATAGTTTTATGTAGCATTTTAACTATGAAATCCACTAGCATGTTTAAAAAATGCGAAACGATAATTTATTGTAGCATTTTTGTTAAAAGTCTACTAGCATGTTTGCGATATGTGAAACGATAGTTTCATAGGACATTTTAAATATGAAATCCACTTGAACGTTAAAAACATGTGTAGTGATAGTTTAATGTAGCAAATTTTGTTACAAAGACTGCTAGGACGTTTATGATATCTAAAATGATAGTCTGATGTAGGATTTTAGCAGTGAAGTCCACTAGCATGTTTAAAATATGCAAAATGATAGTTTAATGTAGCATTGCAGCTACAAAGTTCAATAGCATTTATATAATAACTAAAATGATAGTTTGATGTGGCATTTTAGGTATGAAGTCAAATGTCATATTTCTAGAATGATGAACTGCTGCTTGCAAAAGTATGAAAAGTATGTAATACAACTTCAAATTACACAACAGTATGTCTATTCCTATTACTTTCAACTATATTGAAATGCAATATACAACTAGCGTAATGCAAAAAATTGATATTCAATGTTTGTCTTAAACAACATATGTGAAGACCCACCTTTTTGGACAGGCTAATCGACAATAAACCACACATGTCTAATTCAAACCATTCAAAAGGGAGGACTTCAATGAGATTTAACAAGAAGATAAAAGAAAAGAAGGAAAACAAAATACCGAATCTGTAGGATCGATTTCACCCTTGAGGAGGGGGGGTGAATAGGGTGATACTAATAATTATAAAAATTAATGCGGAAATATATATAATAATTGCAGCACAGATAATTGTAGAATAATAAAAGCAAGAATAGAACAACATAGATTTACCCAGCTTCGGCAATAACCTGCCTACGTGTTGCCCCCAAGGTTTCTACTAGAAATTAAGTAGTCAGACGCTTACACATGTAAACTTACGACACCCGCTAACGACTAACCTAACTCTACGCTCAAAACTCTGCCACAACTCAGCCACTGAGTTGCAAATTCTCAAACTACGCCCCGTAGTTTGTCCCTAGTCACATGACTAGAATTTTACACAATTTAAAATAGAAAAACAAAAACTAAACAAAATAAAAACATAAACAAAACCATATATAATCACTAAAGCCCAAATACAAATAAAATAGATCGGCCCAAAATAAACTATAATTTGTGAAAAGCTTGTCTCCCCTGTTGTAAACTTCGGCCGCTCTCTTTTGCTTTGCAATGTCTGCTTCTCTTCATAAAATTAGGGTTTCGTTCAACTGAGGCCACCGCTTGAACTTGATGTTCGAATTGAATTAAGCTTTGCTTCTGGTTCCTTCATAAGACGATTCGTTGGCTATGATTTGCTCTCGGTGGCTTTCAGGATTGAGTTCGAAACTTTGAATTTGGTATGTGATTTTTTCTTATTGATTTTAGATTATACTTGACTCAATTTGCTTTGATTCAAACTCGATTCGAGTTATTGATTAGGGATTTAAATTGAAACTTGGCTCTGTGATTTTTTTTGCTCGAACTCGAATGATTTGATTTGCCGATGATGATTGGGTTTTTATAGGGATTAAATCCCCTAAATATACGTTCGTATATTTCATTTGATTTCATCACATTGCTATGCTCAGCCATTGATTTTCTATTTGATGCTTGTGATAATTCTGACTCGTTCAGTTCATACTCGGTTGGATTTTGGTTCCGTTCTTTTTCTCCTATGACTTCGGTATATTGAATTTATGGACTTGTTCAATCCGTGTAACTTTGTTTGATTTACTCTGAGTCGGTTTTGTTCTTTTTGCCTTGACTTCGGCTCTTTGAATTTTTGTTCGAACTGTTGCCTTGTTCATCATGTTGAATTTTGAGTTATGCAACTGCTTCACTGTTTTATTTGTATCAATTCACGTAGAACTTCACATTTATACTACCACTGCTCTGACCACATCATTTGAACATGCTTCTGTTTTGCATTTGACTAGAACCACTTGTGTTTGTATGTATGTCACCACATACATACATACATACATACATACATATGTATGTGTGTATATATGTGTTGTGCATTTTCGTTGGTCTATTGATTTATATGCATGCTCCATTCATTTTGTATTATTCACTGCCCCTGGTCTTGTTTATTTATCTGGTCTTCATGAAGTTCATCCTGTATTGCATTCACCACTGGTTATGATTAATACATTTCTGGTTTAGCTTCTGAACTTCATGTGTACATCCATTTGCTCTGTTGTTTTTGTTAGTCCATGAGTTGATGGTTTTGATGACAACAACCTTAAAATAAGATTATAAAATATAAATACTAACATTATAGTTTAGATATATATGTATATGCAGGATTTAACCATGCAGGTACCAAGAATGAAGACTATACAGTATAGAGATTCAAGATATCAGGATTGAAGACTCATGAGTATCAAGATTATCAAGAGTTCAAGATTTCAAGATAAGTATTGAGTCTAGAATTTTGTTAAAACTTCACAATAGCACTGAAATCTTCACTCCATTATTCTTTTGGGATGGAATCCATTTCTACCTTTTTAGTGGCTTACAAACCCACGACAAGTAGCTTACAAACCTACGACAAGTGGCTTACAAACCCACGAACATCCTGGTTTTGTACAAGTTCTCGAGTCCTGACATGATGAGATATTCTGCAGGAAGAAGCTTGCAAAACTACTTCAAAATGTTTTTCAAAACAACTTCGGAATGATTTTCAAAATTGTTTTTCAAAATGTTTTAGCCTTAAAAATTATCTTTTCAAATGATTTTCAAAAAGATGTTTTAGCCTTAAATATTCTTGTTTTTAAACTTCGTCTGTTTTAAACTATCTTTTAAATATAATATATTTGTCCTTAGATTTAAATATAAAATTAGAGTAAAATTATATATATAGTGTTCTCTATATTTATCTATGTATTTTATCTATAGTCAAGTATATTTATAAAGTTTAAAATAGTTTTAATATAAGATAAAGGTTATTTTCAAAGAAAATCAAACTATCAAAAAATGCTTTGGGATGTCGACATGCCTATGGTGACCATGTCGACATGGTGACAGTTGAGTTCAAAATTTAAATTTCAAAAGAAGTGTCTATTCATCATAACCTTTCACGAATGGACATGACTATTGTTCTTCTATAAATAGGGGTTAGTTTCAACGAATTTTATATCAGATTTTCTAGTTTTTCACTTCTCTTCTTCTTCCACATTTTCTTATTCAAAATCCTATCATCACTCTGCCGAAATCAATATTGAATCTAACTAGATTATCTCTGGTTTGATTCTCTATCACTATCTCAACAAGATCCAAGTGCTATTCAGAGTTATAGGCTTCTTTGTAATCTATCTAACGAGAAAAGGTGTGATTGTAGCCTTGGAAATCAATCAAGCGAGAAAAGGTGTGATTGTAGCCTTGGAAATCAATTGGGTGAACTTGTTGCCCCGGAAATCAAGTATCTCTACCCAAAGGATTGTGATTCTGGAGGGTGTACCTCATACCTTCAAACCGAGGGTTGTAATTGTTGAATTGTTTTTGAAAGGAAATCCGTACTTAGTTGTGCAGGACTGGATGTAGGGTAACCCCGAACCAGTATAAAATCCGGTGTGTTCTTTCCTTTACTGTATTTACTTTATTTCTTCATTTGTGTTTGGTTCTGTGATTATATCTGTGTCTGAATTTTACATACATCTGTGTACAAATTAACATAAACTTAAAAAGATTTAGTAATTTCTTATAAACACTATTCACCCCCCCCTCTAGTGTTATTCCTAGCCTTAAGATCCATATTCCGCATTCCTCACATTTGGTATCAGAGCAAGGTTTTCAAACATTCATAATTTGAATTTTGAAAATTTTGAAAATGGCAATTTTTTTATAAAATTATTAACACTGTTTTCATATGAATATGTCACAGAATCATCATGATATTGTTTTTTAAAATTATATTTAGTTATTTTGAAAAGTTACTTGATTCTTTAAAAAGTTATTTTGTTTTGCAGGAGAAGAGTTATGTCTAATGACTGTTGGTTAAAAGATGCCAGATAATCATTCATCGATCAAGAAGAACAAATGGATATATAACGGAAATCGACAAAGAAATGGGTACCATATCAATTCAAAACTTTGGGTTCACATCTACAACTTGATTTGATACTGTACTTCTCTCCATCTACTTCGCAATGTCACTGGTTTCGTGTGAATCCGTCAAGAAATGACCAAATTATGGTCAAATGAAGTTTTGGTGAACAAAGAGAAAAAGAAGGCAAAACTGTCAAAGGTATTCTTCAAAATGCATTCAGAGATTTGAGTATTTTGTTCCCACTCCTTTTCAGATTGTAGTTCTTGTTCTCGCGGTCGTTTTGATGGGTGGATCATCAAATTCCGATCAAAATTGAGTGAGATATGACAGTTTGAAGTTGGCTATCCAAAACTGAAAAACTACGTACGGGATCTTCTACATTTCTTCTACTGTTCGGCCTGTTGCATCACAATACCGTCCAAATTTGACACCAAACTATTACTAGATCGTAGCCCTTGCCTTCCTCTTCGAATTGCCACTGGTTTCATCCAATTCCGTTAAGAAACAAAGGAGATATGCCTTCTAGAAGTTTGATAGTATATAGAAAAACGGGAAGAAGATGAAGAGGAGGAATTTTTATGAAAAGTGGTGACCGTTGGGCCTATTTATAGTGGTTGAAGTGTCCATTCATTCAAAATTCGAATTCAAAATTTTGGCGCCAAGTTGGTCAATTTACTAAATCATCTGTATCTTTCTCATACGGTCTTCAAATTCAGCAAATGAATATACTACGCTGATCAGAAAAACGAGCCCGTTGCAATAGAACATATCTCGTCGTCAAATTCAGAAAGATATAAATGTGTGGTTCACAACAATGGAGGAACAGAAAAGTAAGAAAGATGGAATGCAAAAATTGGTACGCTTTACTATTATTTCATCTTTATTGTTGCATTTAGAAATATATATCTATGCATTTAGTTAGGTATAGAAATTTATCTCTTTTATAAGTTTTGATATTTTGGTCCATATATCGACACACCATAGTATAAATATCGTTATACAAGTCTAAATTTTTTAAAAGTCTTTTAAAATGTGTTTTCTTTCAAATAAAATATACAACTAATTTATTACAACTATACTAAGTAGAAAAGCATACATTCATTCATGATTTCAACTTTTCTAATTTTATTTTTTCTTCTCATACTCTATTTCTTTTAAGATACTAATTTTATATCTTTAAGAAATTAGTAGAATGAATTTAGAATGTTAGAATAAGGCTCTATTTATATATTTCTTCAATTAATAAGATTGCACCACATCACATGACCGGAATTTTAGATAGCATTTCTAAAATGCTTCTTTTCTTCTGTAATGTTTTGTAAGTACTGCAAATTCATTTTTATAGCATTTCTGTGCTTTGAAACGCTGTAGAGTTTCAGAAACTTTACACAGCATTTGGTAAAAGCTACAGTTTCTATTTTATAATGTTTTGAATATATTTTATTGCAAAAACCTTTTATAGCATTCTATAAATGTTGTCTTTTCTGTTTGAAATTTTAAATTATAAAAAAATGATATTTAAACTAAGTATTTTTCTCTATTCTTTTTAGAGTTATTTTCTAACTTATATTAGAATATTTAAAAAGTAATTTCATGTTTAAATATTTTTTTAATTAATTAAATTTTTTTAATGTAAGAAGCCTTAATGTAACACATGTTTATTTTAGTTTTTCAATCTTTATTATTTTATTTAATATTTCATTATGATATTTTTTAAAATTTAAAAGATGTTTAAACATGTTTCTAAATATTTAAATCAATAATAATTTGATATAAAGGTTTTAATTAGTAAGTTAAGAACATGGAAGTTTGGATTCTTAAAAAAAATCAACCAAGTTAATAAAAAAATCATTTTAAATAAATTAAATAATTAGGGTATTAATTTAAAAAAAACAATATTTGATCATATATGCAGTTTAAAGTCCATATTTCTTATCAATTTGATTTTGATATTGAGTGTGATTACTACCTTTCATGAATATGTTATAGTTTTAATACCATTTATTACCTTTAAGCTCTTTCTTTACAACTCTTTCAGTCCCATTCATTAGTTTCCTTAACTTAAGTCTAGTAATTGGTGTGTTTTACCTTTGTTTGGTTGAAGTGTTTTATAATAAATAGTTTGATATATGTATGCATACAAAGACATACACACACACACACACATATATATATGCTTGTCAATTAAATATTACTTATCACTCATGTTTATCTTATAATCTGAATGTCACTTACCGTAGTATATATATCATCATATCATTCTGCATATTATTATTATTTTACTTCATTATCATTTTGTTTCATATTACATATCATTATGCATCCTATTTCATATCACATTTCATTGCATATTACATCATAAATTACAATGCATGAAATATCATAATCATTTGCATCACAAGTTGCACTTCATTTTGCATATCATCTCATGCTACATTGCATATGTCATACATTTCATACTGCATTACAAACTACATATTGCATACATGTGTACATAACGAGTGTATTTTATTTAGGAGGAGTTTGTAGTTTTGTCTTATAATATAGGATTACTAGTTTTTGATGTTTTGATTGACTTGTTTGACTTGATTGACTTGTTTGACTTGATTGACTTGTTTGACTTGATTGATTTGTTTGACTTGTCTAATATGATTGGTTTTGATGAGTGTGTTGAAATATACTTAATAAATAATTTATGTTCTTATATTTGATTTCTAACTATTATAAGCATTATCATAGATTCTTAGTTTGGATAGTTAGTAATTTAGGATTAAGTTCTAGTTTTTAGAGTTAAGTGTTGATTATTTATGATAACACTATCATTATAATCACATGTTATATAGTATTAGTTTAAGGGGGAGTTTTATGGTTTTAGGATGGTTTTGTTGATGACAAAGGGGGAGAAATAAAAATATAAAATAGGGTAATTAGGCATAGATTAAGGGGGAGTTATTAGATTTAGGGGGAGTCAATAGGGTAGAAGTAATATTTTATAAACAAAGGTTGTCATCATCAAAAAGGGGGAGATTGTTAGTCCATGAGTTGATGGTTTTGATGACAACAACCTTAGAATAAGATTATAAAATATAAATACTAACATTATAGTTTAGATATATATGTATATGCAGGATTTAACCATGCAGGTACCAAGAATGAAGACTGTACAATATAGAGATTCAAGATATCAAGATTGAAGACTCATGAGTATCAAGATTATCAAGAGTTCAAGATTCAAGATAAGTATTGAGTCTAGAATTTTGTTAAAACTTCACAATAGCACTGAAATCTTCACTCCATTTTTCTTTTGGGATGGAACCCATTTCTACCTTTTTAGTGGCTTACAAACCCACGACAAGTAGCTTACAAACCTACGACAAGTGGCTTACAAACCCACGAACATCCTGGTTTTGTACAAGTTCTCGAGTCCTGACATGATGAGATATTCTGCAGGAAGAAGCTTGCAAAACTACTTCAAAATGTTTTTCAAAACAACTTCAGAATGATTTTCAAAATTGTTTTTCAAAATGTTTTAGCCTTAAAAATTATCTTTTCAAATGATTTTCAAAAAGATGTTTTAGCCTTAAATATTCTTGTTTTTAAACTTCATCTGTTTTAAACTATCTTTTAAATATAATATATTTATCCTTAGATTTAAATATAAAATTATAGTAAAATTATATATATAGTGTTCTCTATATTTATCTATGTATTTTATCTATAGTCAAGTATATTTATAAAGTTTAAAATAGTTTTAATATAAGATAAAGGTTATTTTCAAAGAAAATCAAACTATCAAAAAATGCTTTGGGATGTCGACATGCCTATGGTGACCATGTCGACATGGTGACAGTTGAGTTCAAAATTTAAATTTCAAAAGAAGTGTCTATTCGTCATAACCTTTCACGAATGGACATGACTATTGTTCTTCTATAAATAGGGGTTAGTTTCAACGAATTTTATATCAGATTTTCTAGTTTTTCACTTCTCTTCTTCTTCCATATTTTCTTATTCAAAATCCTATCATCACTCTGCCGAAATCAATATTGAATCTAACTAGATTATCTCTGGTTTGATTCTCTATCACTATCTCAACAAGATCCAAGTGCTATTCAGAGTTATAGGCTTCTTTGTAATCTATCTAACGAGAAAAGGTGTGATTGTAGCCTTGGAAATCAATCAAGCGAGAAAAGGTGTGATTGTAGCCTTGGAAATCAATTGGGTGAACTTGTTGCCCCGGAAATCAAGTATCTCTACCCAAAGGATTGTGATTCTGGAGGGTGTACCTCGTAGCCTTGAAACCGAGGGTTGTAATTGTTGAATTGCTTTTGAAAGGAAATCCGTACTTAGTTGTGCGGGACTGGATGTAGGGTAACCCCGAACCAGTATAAAATCCGGTGTGTTCTTTCCTTTACTGCATTTACTTTATTTCTGCATCTGTGTTTGATTATGTGATTATATCTGTGTCTGAATTTTACATACATCTATGTACAAATTAACATAAACTTAAAAAGATTTAGTAATTTCTTATAAACACTATTCACCCCCCTCTAGTGTTATTCCTAGCCTTAAGATCTATATTACGCATTCCTCACAGTTTTGTACCGAGCCTTGTAGATGTGCAATCTGATTCATTTCACTGTAGCCTTGTATTCTATGGTCTTCACTATTGCCTCTGGTTTGCTTGCCTGAGTTATTTCAGTCACTGCTGTCCATAATTGTTTGTATATGTATTTCTGGTTTCACTTGAACTTCATTATGATTTTGGAATTTGTCTGCACTTTGGTTGATGGTCTCCAAACATATATGTGTGTGTGTGTGAGGTTGGCATTAATTTTGGTTTAGTTGAGTATTACGTGTTCATGTATAGTCTGGACTTGCCTTTGAGCTTCTGATTATTCATGCTGGTGCTTTTGTATTCTTTGAACTCATATATGCGTATACATATATATGTGCATATATGTATACATGTATATATGTTTATGTGGTCTTTGTGTTCCACTGCCTTTGTATTTAGAGTTTGGTTCTGGCCATTTCACTTCTATTCCTTTCATTGTTTTGTAGTGGTTTTCTTGTCATTTACCTTCATTTGTAGTCATGTGGCCCAATCCAAGTCTTGACACATCTGTGTTCACACTTGAAGTCTGGTTTAGCTGTTTTCCACTTATGTACATGTTGTGGTCATTCCCAGTTGCAATCAAGTCTTCATTGATCACTTGTTGTAACTGTTATGTGAAATTCATGTCTACTGTTCTAGTTTAAGTATGTTGGAGTTTGTTCTAGTCATTGAAACTTGTACTTGACCATTCTATTTTTGTTTTTGTATTGCACCTGAGTTGAATCCAGCCTCGGTTTGGGTTTGACCTTGTGCTCACTTGTCCCTGCAACTTTATCAAGTGTATATTGATGTGCATGGCCTTGTGACATGTACAGTAATGCACTGTGCATGTTACAAGCTATTCGTGTAAAATGAATTCAAAAGAAATAAATGATGAACAACCGAAATAACCGAGGCAAATAACATTTTCAAAAACACACACTTTAACTTGCACTATAAAGAATATTTCCTTTTCAATTTTACAGCGTCAGTGTTTATTTTGCAGATAGCTCAGATGATGGATACAAACTGGAATAGAGTTGAAAAACAAATACGGGTGAATGAGTGATATGTAGTGAGGAAAGTTATATAAATTGAAATGTAATTGAAGTTGTGTTGTAAATGAAATTGTATTGTAGAATGACAAAGTGTAAATGTACAGTGAGAGTTTAAATTTTTACTATTCGAATTTGTAATAAAACATGTTGTTTGAATACACTATTTGTTTGAATTTGAATTCTGTGTTATTTATTTTATCCAACAAATATTTATTTAATTATGTGAAAAATAGTACAATAACAAATACATTTAAATGAATAGATATATGTGTATTATCCTCAAACAAAAACCATATACTAGCATATTCTACAATCTCTCCCTTTTGATGATAACAAACATATATTAAGATTTTGACTCTATTAAATGTATTTGTTCACGATGAATTACATTTTCTCCCCCTATTTGAATGTTCCCTCTCTACAACAAAGCTCCCCCTTCATATATGCATGAAAATAAATAAAAATATGCAAATGAACTTAGATGGGAATATGCAAATAAAAAATAAATTATTTGAACTTTATTTGCCAAAATTTTAACTTTTATCTCCCCCTTTTGTTATCAGCAAAAAAGTAATAGTATTAGAAAATAGAGATGAAGTGAAAAACATTAATACAACATTAATACCCAATCGAGTATACATATTAAATTTCAATAAAAAATCATAAATACTCCGTTAGGCGCATATTCTACTTTAGAGTGATAGGGGTGATGTCGGCATATAAAACCATATAGTTGTGTCTATTTGTGGTATATTTATATCAGGAATTTGAATATCTACTAACCATGCATAACCATTAGGACTTTTAAATGAGATTAGTAGTATTTCCAATTTTTATAAAAAAAAATGAATTTCAAGTATCTTCTAACCACGCATAACCGTGAGGACTTTTAAATGGGATTCGAATCAACTTGTATATTAAATAACCAATTTTGATATGTGTTCCATACATGCATAACCGTGAGGACTTTTAAACTAGCATGAAAGCACATAAACAAATATTCCAAGTAATTCACCTATGCATAACCGTGAGGACTTTTAAATGAGAGTGAATACTTTCGATGTTTTTATTGCAAAAAAATAAATTAAAATAAAAACGAATAATTTTCCGTTTAAAAATACCACATTTTGACATATTATATTAGATTTTGATGAGTGATGATCGTTAGAAATATGATAGAAATAGTGATAGTTATGGAATTTTTACCATCAAAAGTTATTATAACTCTTGTTTAAATTTTTAAAGAGATTTACTAAATATACCGTCTCAAGTCATAATATATGATTAATATCAACACTCATCACTTTTGTAATCACTATTTATCTTTTCGATAACCAGTAGGGAGTCAGATTAGTTAATATAGTCATTTAAGATCAAATCCAAAAATAATTATCAAATTTTCTAAAATGCCTAATCTGAAATGAAGTCAATAAAAACTATTTTCTAGAAGGGGTTTTATTGAAAATCGGTTGAAATGAAAAATATGCAGATATTTTCTCTGAAAATGTGATGCAACTAATGAATGTCTCTACATAAAACACGTTCCATTAGTAATTTTTCTATCAACTAGATTACCAATGTAATCTGCATCTGAATTTCCCTTTGAGTCAAAGTTATCAATAGATAGATATCATAGACCATACCGTGAAGTGTGCAACAAATATATCCATGTGTATCTAGAATAATCATCAACCAATAAAACACCATCATTAGTCCAAACAAATCTATATGAACTAGTTCAAAGACTCTAGAGGTACTTATAGCGCTCTTGACATAAAAAGATAATTGGCCAACAATTTTGCATAATTCAGAATCAAAATCAACATTCATTTCCTTATCACATAACTAGCTGATTTAAATCAGATTATGGTGCAGATTTTCACATTTAATATATTGTTCAAGATAAATGTACCGATACCTATTTTACCGATAATTTTTCGTTGTTGTCCATTGTGATTCTGCCACCTTTGTACTAGGCTAAGGAACTTTGATTTGTTGCTCGTCGTGTGCCTGGAACAGCCAGAATCCAGGTATCGCTCTTGTTATTCCTTAGCCTGCCACCACACCTACATGAGAGAAGATTTTTGTGACCTATTTGTTTTTATAGGTCCATGATTGTTAGTGGCAAAAGATTTTGAAAAATATGTTTGTGTAGATCCAAGACTATCTATATTTGTTCCTTTAGGCACCCAGATTTGTTTGACTTTAAGGGATTTTATATTCGTGCCTTTTGGAACCCAAATTGTTATGGTTTTTGTGTGATTGGGTCTATACCAGCAAATATTGTGCCTGTGTCCAATTTTTCCACAAATCGTGCACTTTGAATTGACTTGATTAATTTCGCTTCTAACACGTTCAGATTGATTATACCCAAGTCCTTGTCTAACAGTATTGACAGTTTGTTTCTCTATTAGCATATTTAGTGATTTTTCTTCTCTGGAGAATTTTCCTAAGGCTGTAGACAATTGTTGGACTTGTGTTTTGAGAGATTCATTTTCATTCAACAACAGAGTGCACCTTTTAATAGAATTTTCTCTCCTAGTATTTTCACTTTCTTTCAAAATCAGAATTTCATTTTCAAGTGATTTAACTTTAATTTCTGATTTTTTAATCTCTTCTTCAAATGATGGACACTTATCACACTTATGGCTCTTATTTCGATTGTTTTTAACCAATTGATCAAGCTGTTTATTTAGTTTTATTAAACTATCTCTTTGTGATTCAATTTTAGCATACTTCTCCCTAAGTTGTTCAAAACAGCCATTTACTTCGTGAAAATATATAAGTAATTCTAAGTGAGTAAGTTTTAATACCTCGCTTGGCTCGTCATCATCTATATCACTTATTTCTCCTCGAAGACACAGTTTTGCCATTTCATTTTCACTGCCAGTGCTTTCATCACTTTCATCAGTTTCATCCCAAGTTGCTGCAAAGCTTCTCCTTTTCGGTTTCTTTCCTTTGCTGAATTGATTCTGAGGACAATTAGGCTTGATGTGACAGGGTTTATTGCACTGGTGACAAATGATCTATTGCTCTTCTGAGTTGTCTAGTACTTTGACTATTCTGCTTTTCAATTGTTGATTTAGAGCAGGATTTCCATATTTGCGGTTCCACCTTCTGAATCTCTTTACTATCAGTGCCAATTCAGCTGCTCCATCCTCATCATCATCATCTTCACTTTCCGTTGTTCCTTTTAGAGCTATTGATTTCTTTTGCGTATCACCTCCTTCACGTTCTTCCTTGAATTTGATTTCTAGCTCATAAGTGGTGAGACTTCCGATGAGTTCTTCAACTTTGATTTGTTTTAGATCTTTTGATTCTTGAATAGCGGTATCTTTCGCTTCAAAATTTCGTGGAAGGACTCTGAGGATTTTTTGGACTATTTCCAATTCTGTGTATGGTTTTCCGAGAGCTTTTGATTTGTATATGAGATTAGAAAGTCGTCCACTCATCTCTTTGACATTTTCATCCTTGGCCATTGTAAAGTTCTCGTATTCGCTGTTGAGCATAGCAAGGCGAGATTCTTTGACTTGGGAGGTTCCTTCATGAGTCACTTCAAGTGTGTGCCAAATTTCCTGCGCAGTTAGACAATGTGAGACACAACTAAATTCAATTTGATCCAATGAACAAATAATAGAATTCATAGCTTTAGCATTAGCATTCTGCAGTTTATTTTTGTTGAGAGAGATGGTGCTGCTTTACTATGCTTTGATTGTGTTTTTTAGTATTAGTAAATATAGTGTTTAGACTTCGGTTTAATTCGGCTGTTTGAATTTGGGCCTGTGTATTAGTTTAGGCCCATGTCTTTCTTTCTTCGTTTAAATAATCTTCTTCATGTATTCATTAGAACATAATATGAAATAAGATGTCTGCTACTTTGCTTTATGATTTTCTTGTTCTCGTTTTCAACTTATAACATGGTATCAGAGCTCGATCCCTAAAAAAATTCAAATTTCTCGCAATTCATTGAGATTAGGGCTAATGGCGGAAAACAAGGCTAATGTCGATGTTCTCCCGATTATGTCCAAGATTACTGACCATAAACTCAATAAATCGAATTATTTGGATTGGAGCAAGACAATTAAATTGTATCTCCGAAGTATTGAAATGGATGATCACTTATCTCGAAATCCGCCTGCTGATGATTCTGAGAAGAGAGAAGATCAAACTTGGCTTAGAGATGATGCTCGATTGTTTCTTCAGATCCGAAACACAATTGATGTTAGTGTTCTCAGCCTCGTAAATCATTGTAGTTTTGTGAAAGAATTGATAGAATATTTGGAGTTTTTGTATTCAGGCAAAGGGAATTTGAGTAAAATGTTTGATGTATGCAAGGCGTTTTACAGAGCTGAGAAACATGACCAAAGTTTGATGAATTATTTTATCAATTTTAAGAAAACTTATGAAGAATTAAATATGCTTTTGCCTTTAAGTTCTGATGTGAAGAAACAGCAGCAGCAGCGTGAAGAGATGGCAGTGATGAGTTTTCTGGCAGGGTTACCACATGAATACGAGTCTGCAAAATCTCAAATTTTATCTGGATCGAGTGTGTCTAGTTTACATGAGGTGTTTACAAGATTGATGAGATCAGAGAACACTAGTGCACAAAATCAGTTAACTCACAAAACAGTGCACTAGTGACACATAAAAATGCACCAAATACAAGTGCATCATGGAAACAAGGTGGATACAAAGAAAATGCTAACCAATCTTCAAATCGACCAATGAATCCTAAATACAAATGTACAAATTGCAAAAAGGATGGGCACACTACAGATAGATGTTGGTTCTCGATTGGTAAACCATCACAATACAAGCAGAGAAGCATGAATGTTGCTCAATCAGAAAATCCAGAAAATAAAACAGTGAATATTTCTGCTGAGGAATTCATTAAATACAAGGCATATCAAGACAGTGTAAAGAAACAATCCAACTTCAGCTCCTTATCTACAGCTTCATAATCACAATCACAATCTGGAAAGCACAAATGGGTTATCGATTCAGGGGCAACTGACAATATGACAGGTACATCAAATAATTTTTTGAACTATCAACCAAATACACACATGAGTGGTGTCACATTAGCTGATTTACCACCTCCCACATGTTTGTTTCTCAAATCATTAGACAAGGTTAGTGTACCTAAAAGTGTAAGAGAAGCACTGTCTATACCAGAGTGGCATGAAGCTATGATAGAAGAAATAAATGCTTTAGAGCATAATAATACATGGGATCTCGTGCAACTACCCAAAGGGAAAAAGGAAATTAGTTGTATGTGGGTATACTCAGTGAAGATAAATCCAGATGGCTCTATAGCAAGGTTAAAAGCTCGGTTGGTAGCAAGAGGCTTTGCCCAAGTATATGGGATTGATTATTCAGAAACGTTTTCCCCAGTAGCTAAACTAACTTCTATAAGATTATTTATCTCTTTGGCAGCTACTCACTCTTGGAAACTCAATCAATTGGATATAAAGAATGCTTTCCTTCATGGTGACTTGCAAGAAGAAGTATACATGCACCAACCTCCTGGATTCATTGCTCAGGGGGAGAATGATATGGTGTGTAAGCTCAAGAAAACATTATATGGATTGAAGTAGAGTCCAAGGGCATGGTTTGGAAAGTTTAGCAAGGCAATGGAGATTTTTGGCATGAAGAAAAGTTCTTTTGATCATTCAGTGTTTTATAAGAGGTCAAGAGCAGGAGTAATTCTTTTAGTTGTCTATGTAGATGACATAGTGATGACAGGGGGTGATGAGGCTGGAATTGTGTTATTAAAAGCTTTTATTCATGCACAATTTCATACAAAAGATCTGGGGTGTCTGAAGTATTTTCTGGGAATTGAGATCTCGAAGAGTAGCAAGGGCATCTTCTTATGTCAAAGGAAGTATGTGATGGACTTATTAACTGAGGTTGGAAAGCTTGGGGTGAAGCCTAGCAGTACTCCTATGCAACCTGGCAGTGATAATGAGGAAAGTAGTAAACTATTTGATAACCCCGAAAGATATAGGAGACTGGTAGGGAAGTTGAACTATCTAACTATCACTAGACCAGATTTATCCTACCCAGTGAGTGTAATAAGTCAACATATGGCATCACCTTCATTGCAGCACTGGAGGAACCTGGAACAAATTCTAGGCTATTTAAAAAGGACAGTTGGTCAGGGAATAGTATATTCAAATCATAATCATATGAAGATGGAATGCTATTCAGACGCTGACTGGGCTGGTTCCAGATCTGATAGGAGATCCATATCTGGTTATTGTGTGTTTTTGGAAGGTAATCTAGTGTCTTGGAAGAGCAAGAAACAAAATGTAGTTGCTTGATCAAGTGCTGAATCAGAGTATAGGGCCATGGCCAATGCTGTGTGTGAAATAATGTGGATAAATAATTTCATGAATGAAATGGGTTTTGACATCAGTAAGCCTGCTAGTTTGAAGTGTGACAATCAGGCAGCGCTACACATATCCACCAACCCAGTGTTTCATGAGAGGACCAAGCACATAGAGGTGGATTGCCATTTTGTAAGAGAAAAGATTCAGCAAGGAATTGTGGTGACTGAGTATGTGAAGACTGGTGATCAAATTGCGGACTTGTTCACAAAAGTATTACCTGGACCAAGAATTCAATTCTTATGTAACAAGTTGGGTATGATAAATATTTACATACCAACTTGAGGGGGAGTGTTGAGAGAGATGGTGCTGCTTTACTATGCTTTGATTGTGTTTTTTAGTATTAGTAAATATAGTGTTTAGACTTGGGTTTAATTCGGCCGTTTGTATTTGGGCCTGTGTATTAGTTTAGGCCCATGTCTTTCTTTCTTCGTTTAAATAATCTTCTTCGTGTATTCATTAGAACATAATATGAAATAAGATGTCTGCTACTTTGCTTTATGATTTTCTTGTTCTCGTTTTCAACTTATAACAATTTTCAAGATCTGTCCATTGATCCATTGGCTTTTCAATTTCTTGATTATCTACCACTATAGTTGGTGTCCTATATCTCGTCTCAACAATATTCCATGCATATATAGTTTTCAGAAAATTTTTCATTCTATTTTTTCAGTAAGCATATTCACCATTGAACATGGGAGGTCTAACTATGGACTGACCCCAGGCAAAAGCATTATTAAAAGAAGCTATTTAAAAAAAATCAAAAATTTAAAACAAAAATTGGTTTTTGAAAAATCAAATTTTTAAAACAAAAAAATGGTTTTTGTTCCTAGCTTTGATACCACTTGTAGGATCGATTTCACCCTAGAGGGGAGTGAATAGGGTGATACTAATAATTATAAAAATTAATGCCGAAATATATATAATAATTGCAGCACAGATAATAGCAGAATAATAAAAGCAGGAATATAACAACACAGATTTACCCAGCTTCGGCAATAACCTGCCTACGTGCTGCCCCCAAGGTTTCTACTAGAAATTAAGTAGTCAGACGCATACACACGTAAACTTGCGACACCCGCAAACAACTAACCTAACTCTACGCTCAAAACCCTGCCACAACTCAGCCATTGAGTTGCGAATTCTCAAACTACGCCCCGTAGTTTGTTCCTAGTCACACGACTAGAATTTTACACAATTTAAAATAGAAAAAACAACTAAACAAAACAAAAACAAAAACAAAACCCTATATAATCACTAAAGCCCAAATACAAATAAAATAGATCGGCCCAAAATAAACTATAATTTGTGAAAAACTTGTCTCCCCTGTTGTAAACTTCAGCCGCTCTCTTTTGCTTTGCAATGTCTGCTTCTCTTCGTAAAATTAGGGCTTCGTTCAACTGAGGCCGCCGCTTGAACTTGATGTTCGAATTGAATTAAGCTTTGCTTCTGGTTCCTTCGTTAAATGATTCGTTGGCTATGATTTGCTCTCGGTGGCTTTCAGGATTGAGTTTGAAACTTTGAATTTGGTATGTGATTTTCTCTTATTGATTTGAGATTATACTTGACTCAATTTGCTTTGATTCAAACTCGATTTGAGTTATTGATTAGGGATTTAAATTGAATCTTGGCTCTGTGATTTTTTTGCTCGAACTCGAATGATTTGATTTGCCGATGATGATTGGGTTTTTATAGGGATTAAATCCCCTAAATATACGTCCGCATATTTCATTTGATTTCATCACGTTGCTATGCTCGGCCATTGATTTTCGATTTGATGCTTGTGATAATTCTGACTCGTTCAGTTCATACTCGGTTAGATTTTGGTTCCGTTCTTTTTCTCCTATGACTTCAGTATATTGAATTTATGGACTTGTTCAATCCATGTAACTTTCTTTGATTTACTCTTAGTCGGTTTTGTTCTTTTTGCCTTGACTTCGGCTCTTTGAATTTTTGTTCGAACTGTTGCCTTGTTCATCATGTTGAATTTTGACTTATGCAACTGCTTCACTGTTTTATTTGTATCAATTCACGTAGAACTTCACATGTATGCTACCACTGCTCTGACCACATCATTTGAACATGCTTCTATTTTGCATTTGACTGGAACCACTTGTGTTTGTATGTATTTCACCATGTATATACATACATACATACATACATATGTATGTGTGTATATATGTGTTGTGCATTTTCATTGGTCCGTTGATGTATATGCATGCTCCATTCATTTTGTATTATTCACCGCCCTGGTCTTGTTCATTTATTTGGTCTTCATGAAGTTCATCCTGTATTGTGTTCATCACTGGTTATGATTAATACATTTCTGGTTTAGCTTATGAACTTCATGTGTACATCCATTTTCTATTTTGTTTTGTACCGAGCCTTGTAGATGTGCAATCTGGTTCATTTCACTGTAGTCTTGTATTCTATGGTCTTCACTGTTGCCTCTGGTTTGCTTGCCTGAGTTATTTCAGTCACTGCTGTCCACAACTGTTTGTATGTGTATTTCTTGTTTCACTTGAACTTCATCATGATTTTGGAATTTGTCTGCACTTTGGTTGATGGTCTCCATACATATATATATATACACACACATATATGTATGTATATATGTGTGTGAGATTGGCATTAATTTTGGTTTGGTTGAGTATTATGTGTTCATGTATAGTTTGGACTTGCCTTTGAGCTTCTGATTATTCATGCTGGTGCTTTTGTATTCTTTGAACTCATATATGTGTATACATACATATGTGCATATATGTATACATGTATATATGTTTATGCGGTCTTTGTGTTCCAATGCCTTTGTATTTAGAGTTTGGTTCTGGCCATTTCACTTGTATTCCTTTCACTGTTTTGTAGTGGTTCTGTTGTCATTTACCTTCATATGTATTCATGTGGCCCAATCCAAGTCTTGACACATTTGTGTTCACACTTGAAATCTGGTTTAGCTACTTTCTACTTATGTACATGTTGTGGTCATTCCCAGTTGCAATCAAGTCTTCATTGATCACTTGTTGTAACTGTTATGTGAAATTCATGTGTACTGTTCTGGTACAAGTATGTTGGAGTTTGTTCTAGTCATTGAAACTTGCACTTGACCATTCTATTTTTGTTTTTGTATTGCACCTAAGTTGAATCCAGCCTCGATTTGGGTTTGACCTTGTGCTCACCTGTCCCTGCAACTTTATCAAGTGTATATCGATGTGCACGGCCTTGTGACATGTACAGTAATGCACTGTGCATGTTACAAGCTGTTCGTGTAAAATGAATTCAAAAGAAATAAATGACGAACAACCCAAATAACTGAGGCAAATAACATTTCCAAAAAACCCCACTTTAACTTGCACTGTAAAAAATATTTTCTTTTCAATTTTACTACGTCAGTGTTTATTTTGCAGATAGTTCAGATGTCGGATACAAACTGGAATAGTGTTGAAGAACAAATACGAGTGAACGAGTGATATGTAGTGAGGAAAGTTATGTAAATTGAAATGTAATTGAAGTTGTGTTGTAAATGAAATTGTATTGTAGAATGACAAAGTGTAAATGTATAGTGAGAGTTTAAATTTGTAATATTCGAATTTGTAATAAATATTTTGTTCGAATAAAATATTTGTTTGAATTTGAATTCTGTGTTATTTATTTTATCCAACAAATATTTATTTAATTGTATGAAAAATTGTACAATAACAAATACATTTAAATGAATAGATATATGTTTATTATCATCAAACAAAAATCATATACTAGCATATTCTATAGAATCTCGCAGTGGAATGACAAAATATAATAGGCAAATAAACAGTTCATGAAGCTGTTTTACAATATATATTTGATTACACAATTTTTTTCAACATATTCAAAGTACAAATAACAACATACCAATAATGATGCAGCGGAATAATATTATTAATATAATATACCAAACTCCGTCTTTGTTCTTTAGAAATAATGTCTTCAAACACTGAAATACTCAGGCTGACCCGAGCGTAATGAAAAGACAAAACACTCGAGTCAGAACTAAAAGTTCTTATGTGTAAGTAAAATCAACAACAAGTAAATATGAATGTAATAGCTTCAGAGATGTTTACGGGATTTCACATCTCCTATCTAGTGTATAACGTGCATGCAATAACTTAAGAGATGTTACGGGATTTTCCATCTCCTAAGGATCCGTTAAACTATCTATATGTAGTAACATATGCTATAAATGTAATGTCTATCGGTAATGTAAAGTATTAAAATAGCGTTAAGGCTTTACATTGATCCCCCTTAACACATTTTTAAGCATTGTCCTACAGTTTGCCTTAGTAGCATCACCAGTAACATTGGTAGCCAGGAAGGCGCCGTGATAAGACAACACAAAAACAAAATCGTAGTGGTCGCGAATAAGGATAAAGGTATGACAAGGCACGTGAGGCAATGCCCAAGGTAGGATTCTACCAGTTTACCCTGTAACACGCCTAATTTTATTGACATTATTCAGGAGATTTAATTAGAATAAATTAAATAGAATAATGTAGATGAGGGGATTGAGGTTGATTAATTAATTAGGTGGCCGTGCTTATTAAAATTAATGAATTTATATAAATGGTTAGGAAATTAAACATAAGGGCATTAGGGTAAATAGCCGCCAACACCTCCTACCCTTATACTACTCTCATTAGGCTTTAAACGTTCATTTCACCAAAACAAAAATACTTACAACTGTGAGAAGCAAGGCCGACCATTAGAAGAGAAGAAGAAAACTCAAGAAAAGCTTAGGATTCAAGCTAGAGGAAAATAAATCTCAAATAATCTCAAATCTCCTTATCTCAAGCAAGGTGAATAATAACTTCTACATCTCTATTTTGATTTTCACATCAAATGATTTTGGATTTAAGGATAAATCTGTTTTATGATGTTTTGAATGATGATATGCTTGTTTATGATTTATAAGAGTTTAAACAAGGTTGTTCAATAAGGGATATGTACGGTTTAGGGTAAAACCGAGATGATATGATTTTTAAATGTTATGGGAAAATTTTATGTTATAAAAAACATGATTTTGGAGATGGGTTTCAATTCTTATAATTTTCTGAGTACATATGGATTTTATACGAATTTTCTAGTGAAGAAAATGAATTATTGAGTTATAAATTATTTACGGAAAAAATAATGATTATTTGGGTTTGAAATTTTTATATGTTGGAAAATATATTAAACTAGATTTTCTGGGATTTTTCTAGAATTTTCCTAAGTGTTTTCATGAATATATAAAATTATTTAAGGTATGAGACTTAAATGTTTTATATATTTATTTAAGGAGAATGTGCATTTTATAAAATAAAATGATTATTTAAATCTGAATTTGCGGCAGCATTTTTCTGAAAAGTAAAGTGTTAACCAATGAGAATTTGAAAAAGAGGTAGGTTAGTTAAAAATTTACCTTCTTTAAGTTAAAAATAAGAAAATCATGCTTTTAGCATGTTTCAGCCATTTTAGGCATAATACCTTCCGACCCAGACCTTTCGTCTAAGTCGAAAGGATTAAACCTTTCGGCAAGGTCAAACCAATGCATATGTTATCAAGTACTCGGTGCGTAATGAATTGGATAGAGTCGAAGGGTTTGCAGTCGAAAGGTTGATGGCCGAAGAGGTTGGGATATGTTCGTTTTATAAACTAAAGTTTTCACCCACTTTGCTTTCGAACTAGAGCTTTCGACTTGGTTGCCTTCAACCAGGTCAAATGTTTAAAGAAAGGTTTTATGTAACGCCCCACCTCTATACCCACGCTAACCAAGAACACTACGATGTAGTGCTGTCAATTAGCACGGAGAATAAGGCTGTTGAGGAGCGACCATCAATGTAACTTCTTTGCGCGAGCACCGATATGTCAGATAGAATATAATGCATATCTTTTAAAGAGGAAATCCAACATACCGATACAAACACAAAGCTATCACATGGTGGCTATATATCATCTTCGGAAACAAATATAGAAATAAACATAACACAAATCAGTCACAGACAATTCATATCACAAAGGCGGAATAAGATATGAATATTACACCTAAAAGTGTACATCAGAGTAGTGGTCAAATAAGATCCACAATAACACAAAAGAATAGATACAAGTGCAAGACAATAGAATACGTATTCATCAAGGAGTCTCATCACAAATGCATACAACAAAAACCTACTAAACTAGAGTAGTTAGCCAAAAGTCAGAAGATGGCTCCAGATAAGAAGTCATGAGGAAGCACCTGTAAAATCTCAGTCTGACCCGAGTATTATTTAAGAAGAAAATAATAAACGGATCAGTCTAGCTATAATTATCAGATAAAATGAGATAAAATATGAGATATGATAATAGAACGTATGATAACAAAAAGGTGTCATACTATGAAAAGTATACATTAGAAATCCCACAAAAGTCATACTATATCTCAATAATCTCAAAACAGAGAAAAGAATGTCATATTCTTAATTTAATTCACCAAGCCACAATAAAATGACATACTCATCAATGTCAATGGTAAAAGCTGGCGAAACATAAAATTCCAAAAATCAATAACTAGAAATCCAGAAATCACAAGAAAAGGATGGCCAATCCCAAACAGGAACACGAAAGCCAGTACATTGACGCAGTGCAAACGGTACGTCCAATGAACCAGAAAGCCAAGACATCGATGTAGTACAAACGGTACATCAGATGAATCAAACATTGACGCAGTGCAAACGGTACGTCCAATGAATCGGAAAGACAGAGACATCGATGTAGTACAAACGGTACATCAGATGAATCGAACATTGACGCAGTGCAATCGGTACGTCCAATGAACCAGAAAGACAGAGTCATCGATGTAGTACAAACGGTACATCAGATGAATCGAACATTGACGCAGTGCAAACGGTACGTCCAATGAATCAGAAAGACAGAGTCATCGATGTAGTACAAACGGTACATCAGATGAATCGAACATTGACGCAGTGCAAACGGTACGTCCAATGAATCAGAAAGACAGAGTCATCGATGTAGTACAAACGGTACATCAGATGAATCAAAACACATTAAAAGTACTTGGGTTGCCAGCCCACAAAGAAATGAGACGAAGCTCAATAAAATGAAGTACAGTCCTTCATACGGACAAAGAGACATCGCACAATTGCTAGTCTAAATCATAAAATGATCATCATGATCAGCGAGAAGTGTCAATCACACCAAGCTAGTAAATATATGAGTTTAGCTTCATGTCCCATAACCACTTGCTTAACTTAAATATTTACGAACAAGCTGTAAATCTTCACTAGGAAATTGTCACGAAAAGGGTTCAATCGAACAAGTCCAAGAGCTAACCGACGAAGTGAGCGCAAGCGTTTCATACCACTCGTTTTACTAAGTCGTTTAAGTCGATTTCTCATTCGAGTGAAGTAAAGGCTTAAATATATTAGTAGATTGGAAATTGGTTTGAGAAAACGAACTTTTGATATTAAAAATAGTGTTGAAATCGATTTGATGAAAGGGTTTTGATATTTACTACTAGTATTAAAACCTTCATATCTTTAAAGTGACAAGTCATAAAACGATTGTTGGAACAATCTATCACAAAAATTCACATTCGGAGACGTGAATAAAATCCAAGGAAATCAGCTCAAAATGCATCAAAGTGGAAGTTCTGATGAATGGTTTTCAAATATGATTGCCTACGCAGAGTAATACGGGGTTCGACCTAGTGAAGGCAAGCGGTCCAGCGACCTAAGGAAAAATAGGTCATACGACCTAAGGAAATCGCGAACTAAAAAGACCAAGTGTAAGGTCGGCGACGACCTACGACTTACAGAGTCCTGCGACCTAAGTGGGATGCGACTTAGTGGGGCATAGGTCGGAGACGACCTACGACTTAAGGTCAAGCGACCTAAGGTAAATGGTCCAACGACCTAACTCGAACGACTTAACTGGAGGATAAGTCGGAGACGACCTACGAGATATACTGGCTGACCTAACTCGAGCGACTTAAAGACTTAGCAGAGTCGAGCGACTTACGAGCTACGACCTAAGGTGACGAGGGCGTTAGATCGGAGACGACCTAACATTTGACTCGCGAACGACTTATGGAAAAGAAGCTTAGGTCGGAGACGACCTACGAGATAAGCCAGTGCGAGCGACCTAAAGTTTGCCTGGGGGATTATAGGTCGGCAACGACCTAACGTTTTGCTTGGAGATTATAGGTCGGCAACGACCTAACGTTTTGCCTGGGGATTTTAGGTCGGCAACGACCTAAGACTTAACAAAATTCGAGCGACTTAGCGGTTTGCCTTGGAATTTTAGGTCGGCAACGACCTAAGACTTAAAGCTGTTTCGACCTACGACTTAAGGACGAATACGACCTACGACTTAAGGACGCGCGACCTAACTCCGAACGAGCTAAAAATGGCCAGAACGACCTAGTAGCAGTTTTTCACCAAAATCACTAAATTTTGGAGTTTTTTGCCAATCCAATCCAAACCAAATGCAAATGTTGATGCTACAGTGATAGGGAATCATTCCCAACAGTCCAAGATAGATATAGGCAAGATGTGAGATCAAAAATCTCACCTTTTCACGGAATTTGATGAAGATGAAGCTCGGGGGCAAAGCAAAGATCAACCACAAGCTTGAATCAATGTCTTCACTTTGAATTTGGAGTTAGATGTTGAATTTGCTAAAGAACTTGAGCTTGGAATTTTAGTTTCCTACTCCCTCCACCATTGTTGCTAAAGATTCAAAGTTGATGAAGTGATGAAGAGAAGGAAGGGGTTGGGCTGAGGTAGAAGAGGTGCAGCCCAAACCAAAGGCTCAACACAAAAAGTGACGAAAATTTCACTATCTCCAAACATATCGAAGTTTACACTCAAAAAGATCGCAAACGTCATTTTGAACTCAATGGGGGTGGTCTCAAGTCCTAATTTGACCGTATGCAAAAAGTAGCTTTTCGGACTAACATCCGACTAACGATAAAATATTTAAATATAAAATCGATAAATATGCGGGTTGTTACATTTTAAATCTTTTGACAAAGTCGAAAGGTTACCACTACTTTTTATAGTTTGTTTTGAACCTTCCGATATAGTCGAAAGGTTTGAGTTTTATAAGTTGTTTTATATATGTAAGACCTTCCGACGTAGTTGAAAGGTTAGGTTTTGAAAGGATTTAAGAGACCTTTCAACAAGGTCGAAAGGTTTTGTTTTGAAAGGTTGTTTCGGAGAGGTTTTGAACAGAACTGCCGCCTTTATTTTGTTAAAACCCTTCGAAGGGGTCGAAAGCAGGAGCTTTCGGCTTAGTCGAAAGGTTTACTTGTTTTAAAAACCAACCGCTTCTCCCTTTGCTTACGAAAGGTTCAAAGCTTTCAACTTAGATGAGTTACCCTTGATTTATAATCGAAGTATAACCCAAGCTTTCGAAGGAGTTGGTTTAAAAGGCGGAGGTCTATTGTTTTAAATGAAATGATTTAAGCTTTCGAAGTAGACCTTCCGGTAAGGTCGAAAGGTAGCTTCCTTTGTATTTGAAAGGTTTTACAAGAGGACCTTCCGCATGTTTTAACTTGAACCCAGTAAGTTTTTGAAAGGTATATGTTAGAAGGGTTGAATGATTTCGAAAGGTTTAAATTGCCGAGTGGTTTTAATGGTTTCGAAAGGTTTTTTTTGTAGACCTTTCGACAAGGTCGAAAGGTTTGGTTTTGAAGGTTTGAAAGCCCATACTCTAATTTTTAAAGGAAAACCCACGGCTTGTATAAAAGGGTTTTATAATGGCTTTAAGTATGTGATTCTGAAGAAGTATTTTCTAGATAAAAATATATGTTAAAGATGTTAACTATGTTATGATATATATATTTCAAGGCTTTAAACCCATAGGTTGCTAAATTGTTGTTTTGCTTCTTCAACTATGAGTATATTTACATGATAACCCATAACTGTATTTTGGGAAAAGGGGTAGGAGAACCAACTAGTTTAACTCAATAGTGTATATAAATTGCGTAAACCCCTGAATGAGTAGAATTGCATCCAGGGAGTCAGGGTGACCAAAAATATAGGATGCCTAAACTTTGTAGTTTTTGGCGCATACCAAAAGGTTCTTAGTAAACCCATGTAAACTATGATAGGTAGTTTTTGGTGCATACCAAAAGGTTCATAGTTAACCCATGAAAACTGTGTATTAAGAGTAGTTGGCAGGGGCTAATTGGTTTGCACTGAAACCATGAAAAATATATCCGGATTAAGAATTGACATCGATCAATAGGTTCCTAGTAAACCCATGAAAACTAGGATACGTAGTTAATGGACGTATCAGTAGGTTCCTAGTCAACCCATGAAAACTAGGATGTGAAGTGAGTTATTGGATAAATCCATAGGTTCCTAGTAAACCCATGAAAACTAGGATAAGGTAATTAGTTATTGGAAGGTCGGATAGGTTCAGGAGGACCTATGTATTGATTAAGTTATCTGGTAGGAGCCTATAAGTTCTTAGCGAACCCCTTGGCCAGACATAGGCTCCTGTTTTAGTCATTTTCAATTGACATAAGTGTCGGGGTTATCCATCATCATTCTCTTTCTTCAAATCCAGTAATGCCTCCAATTCAACCACTTCATCCTGGATAACATCCACCGCGTACATAGTTATTAAAGTGGTTTCAATATTGACAGAGAGTATGCCAATAAGAGGCCTCGGTCTCTTTAACAACCAAACGTCATTTTTCACACCGGTTGGTTCTTTTTCATTTCAAAGCCGATACATATTTGATATCAAAATACCATATTCACTTCAAAAATAACACTTCATTTCAAATTACTAAATTTACTCAAAATATGTCATTTTCTCTTGAAAATATCATTTCAAATTCTAACTTAGGTTATAACTTCATTTAACCACATTCGCATTTAAATCAACAATTTAATTATAAACATTCCAGGTTTGCATAGTTTGAAATTTTAGAAAATAGTTTGAATAGTTTTAAATAATTTTTAAAAATAGTTTGAATTGTTTAAAGACTTAAAATAGTACGATATAAAATGGTTTGAGTATTGAAAGTGGTTTACGTAGTAAAATAGTTTGGAAAATTCTAAATAATTTGAATATGAAAAAGATAGATTTTAAACAGTTTATATTAAAATAATTTATTTTGAAATAGTATCAAATCAAACTGTTTCCTTCCATTTCAACAAATCTGGACCTATTTCAAAATTTCAAATTAACAACTCAATTTCCAATCTTTCAATTCAATTAACTCAATTTCAATTTAGTTTCAAATCAACTTGATTTCAATTTCAATTCCAAAATAACTTCAATTTTCGAAACATTCATTTTTAACTTCAAATACGATTCAATAATTCAATTCAATGATTTAAATTTCAATTCAATTCTTATTTTAAACCATTTCAATTTATATCAATTTCATGCCCAATTTCAATTTACTGATTTAAATCGCTTAAATCAAATTAAACCTCATGGCTTAATTTTAAGGTCCAAATCTTAAATAATTCAATTTCCAAAATTAAAGTCACATATCAATTATAACTTCACATTTCCAATTCAATTCTTTAAAACAATTTCCTTTAAACCAATTTCAGTTTCAACACTTCAAAGCTTGGATTAGAAAATAATTCAATTAATATAAATCCAAAAATTATTTCATTTAAACAATATTATTTAATAAAAATCCAAATTCAAGATTTTTAAAACCATTTAATTTAACCAATCCTGTGCCCATGTATAATTTTCTACCCTATGGCCAAGTGATCGGTTATTTCAATTTTAATTATAGAGATGGATATATATCATTTCAATCCAAATCAAAATGTCATAGGTATATATCATTTCAACCTATTTCTTAATTTATTCGAAATAATTTAAATAACAGTTTATATGCTTTCAATTAATATACAGGGTGATAACAGGGATATATATAAATAAATAAATAAACAACCAATAATCCAAATTGTCAACAAATAGACATCCATCACAGTCAACATCCAAATCAGTCAATCAATCACAATAATTAACTTGTTATCAATATCAAGTATTTAACTAGCAATTCAATTTCAATATTGATTTAAATCATAATTTAATGCAATTGAATTCAATCTCAATTAAAATGTCAAATTAAACTACCAAACAACAACCAATAAAATTCTTATCACATCATAAATTTAATTCAACTAACATAAGAAGGTTTAGTATTGCGTGAGTGTGTTAAGTCACTCACATTTGATTTAAAGCCAATAAAAAACCCAAATAAAGCCCAAAATTCCAATAGTCTCCAAATTCAACCAAACCAGCTCCATGTTGTCCGAAATTTTAATACGAACCCAACAAAAGAAATTGCGTCCAAATCCGAGTTCGTATGCAAAAGTTATGCTAGTTAGAAGGTTTGGAGTTTAAATCAAAATAAAATAAAATAAAGGGCAATTTGGTAATTTCAGTTACCTTGCCAAACCCTAGCGCGAACGATCAACTCACACACGCTTGCTGAACCCATTAGCCACCGTCATCTCCTCTAAAATGCAGCTGTTCCGTGTCACCCCCATATCCACGCACGCCGCCGAGAAGCACTGGCTGAGCTGACCTCATAGCCTACGCGCGACCACCCAGGACCCACCAGAGGCGGTGCGCCGCCGCCATGCTTCTTTGCCGTTTTCTGGCATTTTAGGTACCTCCAACACAAACGAACCCCGTAGATGCACTCCACTCGACCTCCTTTACACGCTACAACTTCCCGGTCGACGAATCGTTGCAAATCCACCATTGATCATGAAACCCTAGCATGAATGGCCGAGAATGTTTCACCAATTTTTGGCCAAACCATGATTCAATTGCAAAAACGAACTGCATATGTAGATTACGTTCGTTGAGAGCTTTGCAATGATATACTATATGATAGGGTTTGAGGAGTTTGAATTATCAATTTGATTTGGAATTGGAAGGTTTTGAAATGTGTGCCATTGAGAAGGAACAAATAATTGAACAGATAGATAGAAATTGTACGTACAGAAATGAAAATAAGAAGCTGCTAGGATTTATAACAACCTATATATAGACAAAGATGGAAAAGAATCGTTGGCATAGATCGAATGGGTCAAAGTGCTAACAAAGACCGAAAAGCCCGCTTCGTTCCTGAAACGAAAGTAGGTCATCCCATATATCAAAATATAGGTTTTCGATATTTTTAAACTCAATGAAACTAGTTTCAAACCCCTATTCCATTGTATACAGAAGTTAGCTTTTAAAATCAAATTATATTCATTTAAGTTCTTTTATTTGATTTCTACGCGTTGCGAGCCCGCACGATTAAACGATAAGTTCGATCGCTACGAAACTTGAAATCCTATAATAATTGACTATTATGGATCCGATGTTATTGGTTTCGTCGAAATCTGAGACAGTGGCCGAAAACACTAATTTTACACGTTAATTAAATGAATTATTATTTAAAAATCAATTTAATCACTTTTAAATTCAAAATTTAAAAGTTAACGGTTTCCATCATTCCCGATTAAATAGGAATTTAATAATCTCTTAAATACAATTTTCCATGTTAGTTCCAATATCTGCATTACTTTAATTTTAACGTTTAATTACAACTGTAATAAAATCCTAATTTATTATAATTAAAATTCTAACAATTCTTTTATTTTGATTTAAGTTCTTATTATTAAATCATCCAATACCTTGTGAATATATTTAACATAAGTTTCCATCTTATTATTCTTATAATTCTACAGTTAACGTCTTTTACCATATTAACTGCAATACTACAATTACATTAATTTTATTGATTTCCAAATTAATTTCAAGCAGATTCAATAAATTAGATTATAATAAATCAATTGTTACAACTTGTTAATCCAAATCTATTAATTCATGGTTTACAACCAAGGGTTATAAATTACTTACCCAAAACTGATTTCCGATTCTATAATAACTAATTTCAATTATATACATATTATTTCTATCTTTAATACAATATTTAATCTATTTCTTATTAACCTACCATTATAGCCAAATTAACCTTTACAATTATCTTTCAACTAGGAATTAAATTCATTATAAACCTTTATTATTACCATTAATTGAAATTACATTAACAGTTGTCAATTTCATTCAATCAACACTATTAAATTATATTCCAATAATTTTTTTCCATTTATAAATCATAAATTTTAATTTCTAAAAATATTAAATTCTAAAATCTTATTAAATTGAATATTTTTAATGATAAAAAATACGGGTCGTTACAATCTCCTCCACTCAAAACATTTCGTCCCCGAAAAGGAAATAAGAAAGAATCAAGAGGTTTGATATAATCTTATTCAAAATAATCAATTTATAAACAATTAACTTACATATTTAAGTTTAACAAAAGTTTGAAAATAACCCAATTCTATGGAAAATTTTCTAAGTCTTAAATTTACGAAAAATTTCGGCAGAGTCTCCTTTGCACGGATAGGTTCAGAAAAATAACAATATCAATAATTACAATATATATATATCATATTTCAATAATAAAACATCCCAAACTATGAGAAAAACAATAAAATATCGTTCCAAAAGCCGTAATTCGAAAACGTACCTATTTGTCGGGCAAACAAACTTTATTTATGAAACCAAAAGCAACTGCTATTGCTTTCATAAACTTGTATTTTACTTACATAATCCAAAAGAGTTAAAATTATGTAAAAAGAGTAATATATTAGTGGTTTCAATTAACAAGACAAGCAACATACAATACATAACAATCATATGCAAACAAAAAGAGGTACAACCATCATATGCAACAAAGGAAACTATCAAACATCCATAGCAACCAAACTCATGGTTTGTTCAGGTTCAGAACGTTTCATTATACAAGGGTGATAAATAAACTAACAACTTAATCTTATGTTCAACAGCCTTAGATAATTACTTAATAGATTATTCATACAACCTTAAACGATTTGAAGTATCATTTCCCAACTTTCCAAAAGTCAAACAACAAGGAATTTAAATATTATTTAAGTTTATTCTATTGGTTTCTTTTTTTGTCATTTACTTTCCATTATATTTCAATTCTCATCCATTCATACAAGATTATCTTTTTTTTCTTTTCATTCATTTACTTACATAAAATTTTTCCCATTTAAATATTTACAAACATCAATGAATAAATTCTTAATGTATTACATATGTTTCTTGCAGTTTAATTCACATTTATTATTATATATAACTTATGTACTTAATTTCCAGTAAATATTAATATTCATTAATGAATCATTTCAGTCATATTCTTAGGTTTATAATCATTTACTTAACTAGTATTCACTTTTTTCTACTCAATTTAATTATTAGCATTTCAAAACATTAACTTATGTTTAAAACATTTCTTGTACATCTATATTTTCATTTATAGAAATAATTCCATTTGAAACACTTTCATTTCTTAAGTTTTACTTGTATAATATTCTATTACATATTCCTATTTAACATTACGTCTTTTTAAACATTTCTGGTAAGTTTTATATATGTTTTAAGAATGTAATAGAATGTTATACAAATTTTATCTTATTTATTTTAGTTAACAAAATGTTCAATCGTTTACATCTTCTTAATATCCATTATCTTTTAATTTACAAGTGACAAATCTCCAATTTCTTTACAGTTTCATTTCGAAACATTTTTATTTCTTAAGTTTTTCCTTCATGTATGATATTCCATTATCTATATATGGACATAATTCCATTTTGAACATTTTTATTACTTAAGTTTTTACTTGTTTGATATTCCATTATCCTTTAATTTAGATTTCAATTTGAATGTTTCCAACTTATTAAAATAGTCAAGATTTCATTTTATTTACAATAATTTGAAAATCATTGATTAAAAGAAAAATTTAAGAACTAATTACCGGATTTCATTTTAAATCATCTTGAATAATATATACTTATATCTTTTAATATATCAAATCATACTTAGGAAACTTAAAACAAATTTTGTTTATCAAACAAATGTGTAGCAAAGCTACTAAAATGGTCTTCCACTTTGAAACTCAAAAATGAACGTTGATGATGTCGCAATCATCACCAAAATTATTTTCCAATGACAGAAGTGGGGAGTACAGAATTTATTTCTTCAAAATTCCTTTAAAACATTCCTTTAAAAACATTTCTTTCTATCTTATTGAAAATATTTCTATCCGAAAATACTTCCAAACAATACTAAAAATATTTTTTCCCAAAATATTTGAAAACCAATTTCAAAGCACTAGAGTTTAAGTTCTCAAATTTCCATTTTAAATTCATTTTATTGGTAAATCATATTTTATAACTCATATTTATAAAATTACACTTCTTATAACATACAGTAGTTAATAGTTTTAATAACCTTCACTAACCAACCACTAAACGACAATAATTAAATATCATTATTTACTAACATCCAACACAACCAAGTATAACAAAAACCAATTTATGAAAAATTATATATCTATTTTAAATATACACAATATAATACTAGGTAAAATTATTTCATTTACCTATTTTAAAAACAATATTGTGTCCGTCTACCCCGTTTAAGTGTTTAGAAACCCCTATCGATGCCATAGCGTCCTTTGTACCGAACCGGAATTTATAAATACTCAAAAGAACAAATCAACATAATATAAAAGAATTTTTATAGCACTAAGAAATACGCTCTCTCATATATACACACTCAGACTTATTCTAGAGTATTAATAACCCTATCTCTAATGAGTTAAACCCCAACAGGCTAAGGTATCTATAAACCAAAGCTTTGATACCAACTGCGACGACCCACCTTTTTGGACGGTTAAATCGACAATAAACCACACATGTCTAATTCAAACCATTCAAATGGGAGGATTGTCAATGGGATTTAATAAGAAGATAAGAGAAAAGAAGGAAAACAAAATACAAAATCTCACAGCGGAATGAAAAAATATAATAGTCAAATAAACAATTTATAAAGCTGTTTTACAATATATATTTGATTGCACAATTTTTTTCAACATAATCAGAGTACAAATAAAATCATACAAATAATGATGCAATGGAATAATACTAATAATATAATATACCAAACTCCGTCTTTGTCCTTCAGAAATAATGTCTTCAAACACTAAAATACTCAGGCTGACCCGAGCGTAATGAAAAGACAAAACACTCGAGTCAGAACTAAAAGTCCTTATGCAAGTAAAATCAACAGCAAGTAAATTTGAGTGCAATAGCTTCAGAGATGTTTACGGGATTTCACATCTCCTATCCAGTGTATAATGTGCGTGCAATAACTTAAGAGATGTTACGGGATTTTCCATCTCCTAAGGATCCGTTAAACTATCTATATGTAGTAAAATACGTGATATATGTAATGTTTATCAGTAATGTAAAGTATTAAAATAGCGTTAAGGCTTTACATTGATCCCCCTTAACACATTTTTAAGCATTGTCCTACAGTTTGCCTTAGTAGCATCACCAGTAATGTCGGTAGCCAGGGAGGCACCGTGATAAGACAACACTAAAACAAAATCGTAGTGGTCGCGAATAAGGATAAAAGTATGGCAAGGCACGTGAGACAATGCCCAAGGTAGGATTCTACCAGTTTACCCTTTCTGGCTGGTGGTAACGTATCGTAGCTACGACCGTCCACCGAGTCCACCACCCCTAAAATCAAATCAAGGTGCACCGATCAAGTCCAAAATCAATATAGTAATACGAAGCGGTGATGGCCCCTAAAGATTGCGAACCCCTTGGCCAGACATAGGCTCCTGTTTTAGTCATTTCCAATTGACACAAGTGTCGGGGTCATCCATGATCGTTCTCTTTCTTCAAATCCAGCAACGCCTCCAATTCAACCACTTCATTCTGGATAACATCCGCCGTGTACACAGTTATTAAAGTGGTTCCAATATTGACAAATAGTATGCCAATAATCGGCCTCGGTCTCTTTAACAACCAAACGTCATTTTTCACACTGGTTGGTTCTTTTACATTTCAAAACCGATTCATATTTGATATCAAAAATATCATATTCACTTCAAAAATATCACTTCATTTCAAGTTACCATATTTACTCAAAATATGTCATTTTCTCTTGAAAATATCATTTAAAATTCTAACTTAGGTTATAACTTCATTTAACCACATTCGCATTTAAATCAACGATTTAAATATAAACATTCCAACTTTGCATAGTTTGAGATTTTAGAAAATAGTTTGAATAGTTTTTAAAAATAGTTTAAAGACTTAAAATAGTAAGATATAAAATGGTTTGAGTATTGAAAGTGGTTTACCTAGTAAAATAGTTTGGAAAATTCTAAATAATTTGAATATTAAAAAGATAGATTTTAAACAGTTTATATTAAAATAATTTATTTTGAAAATAGTATCAAATCAAACTGTTTCCTTCCATTTCAACAAATCTGGACCTATTTCAAAATTTCAAATCAACAACTCAATTTTCAATCTTTCAATTCAATTGACTTAATTTCGATTTAGTTTCAAATCAACTTGATTTCAATTTCAATTCGAAATGACCTTCAATTTCCGAAACATTAATTTTTAACTTCAAATTCGATTCAACAATTCAATTAAAAGATTTAAATTTCAATTCAATTCTTATTTTAAACCATTTCAATTTATATCAATTTCATACCCAATTTCAATTTACTGATTTAAATTGCTTAAATCAAATTAAACCTCATGGCTCAATTTTAAGGTCCAAATCTTAAAATAATTCAATTTCCAAAATTAAAGTCGCATATTAATTATATCTTCACATCTCCAATTCAATTTTTTAAAACAATTTCCTTTTAATCAGTTTCAGTTTCAACATTTCAAAGCTTGGATTAGAAAATAATTCAATTAATATAAATCCAAAATTTATTTCATTTAAAAATATTATTTAATAAAAATCCAAATTAAAGATTTTTAAAACCATTTAATTTAACCAACCCGGTGCCGGTATATAATTTTCTACCCTATGGCCAAGTATCAGTTATTTCAATTTTAAATATAGGGATGGATATATATCATTTCAATCCAAATCAAAATGTCATAAGTATATATCATTTCAACCTATTTCTTAATTTATTCGAAATAATTTAAATAACAGTTTATATGCTTTCAACTAATATATAGGGTGATAACAGGGATATATATAAATAAATAAACATCCAATAATCCAAATTGTCAACAAATAGACATCCATCACAGTCAACATCCAAATCAACCAATCAATCACAACAATAAACTGGTTATCAATATCAGGTATTTAACTAGCAATTCAATTTCAATATTGATTTAAATGGCAATTTAATTCAATATAATCCAATCTCAATTAAAATTTAAAATTAAATTACCAAACATTAACCAATAAAATTCTTATCACATCATAAATTTCATTCAACTAGCATAAGAAGGTTTAGTATTGCGTGAGTGGGTTAAATCACTCACGTTTGATTTATAGCCAATGAAAAATCCAAAAAAAGCCCAAAATTCCACCATTCTCCAAATTCTACTAAACTACATCCATGTTATACGAAATTTCAATACGAACCCAATGGAAGAAACCGCGTCCAAATCCGAGTTCGTATGCAAAAGTTATGCTAGTTAGAAGGTTCAGAATTTAAATTAAAATAAAATAAAGGGCAATTTGATAATTTCAGTTACCTTGCCAAACCCTAGCGCGAACGATCAACTCACGCACGCTTGCTGAACCCATCAGCCACCATCATCTCCTCCAAAATGCAGCCACTCCGATTGTCGCCCCCCAGATCCACGCACGTCGCCGAGAAGCCCTGGCCGAGTTGACCCCATAGCCTACGCGCGGCCATTGAAGACCCACCAGAGGCGGTGCACCGCCGCCATGCTTCTTTGCTATTTTATGGCGATTTCAGGCACCTTCGACACAAACGAACCCTATAGATGCACTGCACTGGACCTCCTCTACATGCTGCAACTTCCCGATAGACGAATCGTCGCAAATCCACCATTGATCGCGAAACCCTAGCACGAACGGCCGAGAATGTTTCATCAATTTCTGGCCAAACCAGGATTCAATTGCAAAAACGAACTACAGATGTAGATTACATTCGTTGAGAGCTTCACAACGATATAATATACGATAGGGTTTGAGGAGTTTGAATTTTCGATTTGATTTGGAATTGAGAATTAGGGTTTTGAAATGTCTGCCATTGAGAAGGAACAGTAATTGAACAGATATATAGAAATTGTACATACAGAAAATGAAAATAAGAAGCTGCTAGGGTTTATAACAGCCTATATATAGACAGAGATGGATAAGAATGGATGGCACAGACCGAATGAGTCAAAGCGCTAACAAAGACCCCAAAAGCCCGTTTCGTTCCCGAAAGGAAAGTAGGACATCCTATATATCGAAATATAGGTTTTCGATATTTTTAAAATCAGTGGAACTAGTTTCAAACCCCAATTCCATTGTATACAGAAGTTAGCTTTCAAAATCAAATTATATTCATTTAAATTCTTTTAATTGATTTCTACGCGTTTCTAGCCCGCACGATCAAACGATAAGTCTGATCGCTACGAAACTTGAAATCCTATAATAATTCACTATTACGGATCCAATGAAACCGGTTTCGTCAAAATCCAAGACAGTGGCCAAAAACACTAATTTTACACGTTAATTAAATGAATTATTATTTAAAAATCAATTTAATCACTATTAAATTCAAAATTTAAAAGTTAACAGTTTCCATCATTCCCGATTAAATAGGAATTTAATAATCTCTTAAATACAATTTTCCATGTTAATTCCAATATCTGCATTACATTAATTTTAACGTTTAATTACAACTGTAATAAAATCCTAATTTATTATAATTAAAATTCTAACAATTTCTTTTATTTTGATTTAAGTTCTTATTATTAAATCATCCAATACCTTGTGAATATATTTAACATAAGTTTCCATCTTATTATTCTCATAATTCTACAGTTAACGTCTTTTACCATATTAACTGTTAGGTTTCTACCATATTAACGTCTAACATATGTTATAGGATCCTAAGATAGGGCAAGAAAATTTCTTTTTATATAATAGGTTGGGAAAATAAATCTATTATGCTATTATAACAATAAAAAGGTTTATATTTTGTAATTTGAATATTTATTTGTATTACATCTTAACTAGTAGAATTGTACACGGATTGAAGAGCCGGCATTTCAGATGTTTAGTTTCAAAAAATAAAATTTAATATTTGTATTTAAGTTAAACACACAATAATAAGATGCATTTTGTTTAAAGGACAAACTTGTTCTAAAATTTAGTCTATATGCCACCACCTTCAGAATTTAGTCATAATGTAACACCTTATAAAATCAACCATAAATAAATTGGATAAATTAAATTAAATAAGGTAGGGATAAAATGGGAATTTTGCAAAATTTTGAATTTGACCACAAAAGTTATGCCATTGTGTTTGTGACGAAATTCCGATCAAAGTTGAAAACGGAGTCAACCAGAAAAGTTATGGACGTTTGAAGTTTTCGAATTTAAAATAATAGAATTCAAATTCAAATGAACAATTAATTTTAAAATTTGAAATTAAAAATTTAATAGTAATTAGACTTGGGAGTTATGTAAACATTAAAAACAACGTTAACGTTGAAGTATAATTAAGGAAATAATAAATAAAACAACGACACAAAATTAACGCTCTCGAAACAAAGGGAGAGGTCGAACCCTGATCTAGACTGGTTGACTACTAGTGGTCGAGCGCCGGTAGAGGAGTGGTCGACCGCTTCCTGTTAAGTGGCGGCTAAGGTTTGTGAGTTTGAACGTTTCGAATTTTATAATTTCCAACCGACCTTCATTCAACAGTTCCGGTGCATTGCAGCCACTATAAATAAGACCCTAGACCCCTCACTTTTATTCACAAGATATTTTAGGAACATTAACGAAGCTCTGTCAGTTCGTCTATCCGAAGATTTAGAAAACTCCATTAGGGTTTCAAGTGAGAAATCTTATACATCTATTTTTATTTATTGTTTATTTTCTCAATCTATTCTCCTTCAATCCCTCAATTTCTGAATCTAATCTATATGTACAAATCCTTTGCTGTATACACACACACATCAAAACGAAGAGATCTGACAAAAATTGTCAAAGGCGTGTCAAATCTATATGTTTAATTGTCAAATTTGCATGATAGCCTCAACACGATAAATCAAACTTCACAAAATGGGAACTTGAAAGCAGTTACTTACAAAGCATGCCTTGCTTCCAACAAAGGCATCCACTGGGTGTCAAATGTTAACCAGGTTTTTAATCCGAAAGAATTCAATAGGAGTTAGAACCCCTACGTCAAGTTAAAACAACTCAAGAATCAACCAAAAGGACAAGAAGAAGAAGTTAAGAAAGAACCAAGAGGAAAAATGGCAAAATAGGCTAAGGGTATGGATCACTAACAATCCATCACCCATGGATCACTAGCGATCCATAAGGACTACTCATGGATCGTCCAAACTTCTTGCATCACGAACCAATATCCTTTTTAGGATGTCTGCCAAGTTTCGTGGTATTCCAAGCAAGCTAGTTCGAGAAATGAGCAATCATCTGATTCTAGTCATAGTTCAATCCAGCTTATGCATAAATCACCATCAAAACAAGGCAAGTAGTTACCAAATTACATGGAGGGCAACTACATAAAGCAAGGAAAGCAACCCAAATGAAACGATTCGAAAATACCCTAAGCACATGGATCGCTAGCGATCCATCAGGTTAAGTTGGATCATTATGAGATTTTTGGAGCATCTTCATACCATCAAGTGTAGGCTTCTGGAAAAGCGACCTAGCCAAATAGCTCTCCAACCCCTATAAATATAGTCCTACTTGCAACATTACATGATCTTTTGGACTGGCTGCTGGAACTCTGCAGAAATTATTCTTCACTCCTCTTCTCCCACACAGTAGTCATCTAAGGGTTCACTGTGATTCTCCACTAAACTCTTCCACTTGTGACTTGATCTAGCTTAAGAGATTCAATCATATTGTAATCTGATTCCACTTGTAACAGCGGTTGGTTAATAAAAAGTTAGAAAGTGGATGTAGGCTTCATTAACAGGCGAACCACTATAAAAATCTTTTTGTCTTTTTACTATTTCTGCTCTTTTTACATTTGTTTTTTGTATTATTGCTCTGTAAGAACAGGGCTGGTGCTTTCACATTCAATTCAGGGCGTTGATCCATTTTATGGGTTAACATTTTGGTGCTTTCACTGAGAACCCAAATCAGGCTTAGATCTAGCTATCTACTTTGGATCAGGTAGGTTCAGAAGTTAGATCATCAATCTCTGCTTAGAAGATTTGTTGTCGAAAATCAATGGCACCAAGAAGAAAGAGAACTACCTCTGGAATATCCACATAAGCAACTATTGCCAGAGAAGAAACAAGTCCTCAGCAAGTTGAAGTAAAAAACCCAACAACTTGTAATTTGGCGCTAACACTGGAGATCAGGTGCCAAGATCCTCCACTCACCATGAGGTCGTGACTAAAGGATAATTGAACCAGATGGTTAACGAAATTAACCAGAAGATGGCAAACAGTTAGAAGGCTCTTATGGACAAGATAGATGCTCTCTTAGCGCTCCAATCACTAACTATTCCTGAAATGGCACCTGAAGCTGAGGCTGCAGTAGAGCAAGAGAATTCCTATGTTTCTAGTCTAAACAGGAGAGGCAGAAGCAAAAAGGAGTAGTGGGTGGAGTTGTAGGAATCGCCATAGAAGGAAATGCAAGCACTCCACTAACTACAAAGCAACCTGCTTCAAACTTAAATTTGGGGGAAAAAACCCCATGGGAAGATAAAGAAGTGGATCTCTCCGTCTTTGATGATGGTGAGCAATTTGACAGCGACAAGTTGGAAGAGAATACTAATCCACTTAATACCAGCAGGGAGGTCCAAACTGCCCCTACCCGACCGACCGCAAGCCAATGGAACTCCAAGGGAATGGCCCTCCCAAAGATATGAGAGCCTAGGCTTTAGCCCACTTACCAAGATCGTTTGCAAAATCAAACGCCTAGCATAGTCACTGTCAGCCAACCCATGGACTGCCGGTCATCGGAGGCATATATCACCGATATGATTAAGCACTTGATGAATGAAAGTAAGGATATGAGAGATGATGAATGGGGATCCGCTCCAAGTCGAACTCCCTTCACTGATGCCATTCTGAATGAATGATACTGTGAAAAGTTTACTATGCCGACCATTCCATCTTATAATGGAACTAGAGATCTGAAACCTCACTTGTACAAGTACAATTGGTACATGGACGGAGCAAATGCTTCAAATGCTGTTCGATGTAGATGTTTTCGAAACTTCCTAGAGGGAATTGCCTCTATGTGGTTCACCAGCCTCCCACCAAAATCCATCTCCACTTTCAATGAATTAGCAACCAAATTCCTTAATCAATTTAGACTTTACACGGAACAACCAAAAGACGTGATGTCCTTATCTGGCCTATTCTGAAGACGAAACGAATCTTTAAAATCCGTCATTTGTCACTTCAACACCATGGTAGCCGAAGTGAGTAACCCAAACGAAGTTATGGTCTTTATGGCCTTGGTCCACGTTATTCACCCTGACACTGAATTCGGGAAATGGATCAAAATGAAACAACCTACCACTAGGAAGGACTTTAACCAAAAGGTGAGCCAGTACTTGAGATTGGAAGAGGTGGAAGAGCTAGAAGGAAAACCTATTAACCCACAACCAACCAACGCTGGCCAGAATGGTATGGTAGATAACCAAGGCACAAACACCTACGGGACTATTGTCGGAAGTGCAAGGAAGGATGGGAGCCAAAAAAGAAGAACCCGAATTCCAACAAACCAAATGGAAATAACAAGCAGCTTAAAGGCTTGAGGCTCGAAGATTATACCCCACTCAATAATACTCCAAAAAACATCTACCTTGCTACGCAAGGGACAGAGGAGTACAAGAAGCCGCCTAAAAAGGAAGCGATTGAACAGCAAAAGCATTCCGGAAAGTACTGCCACTTCCATGAAACACATGGCCATAACACGAATGAGTGCCGACACCTGAAGAACCTAATTAAAGAGCTGATTCGAGAAAACAAGCTTCAGCAGTATGTGAGGAAACCATAAAATCCTGACCAGCCTTCTACACCCCAAGCTCCTAAAGACCGGAGAAACCAAGTTGGAACCAGCGAAGAAGGATCTAGACAGACCTACCAAAGACTCATCATCGGAACAATATTTAGAGGACCTTATCCGCGCAAATGAGTTGGGGAGAAATAAAGTGATATGCAAGCTCATTGAAACATGCCCCAAAAGATTCAGGCTTTGCGATTGAAGATGGAACCCTGCCAAGCTGCAGAGAACCTTGAATGATGATGTAGCATTTCAAAACTGAGATACTGAAGGAATGGAAGTTCCAACCCTCGACCCTATGGTCGTGTTCGGTAGGAATTAGACCGGCTATGGTCCGATGAGTATTGGTGGATAGTGGTAGCTTTATCAACATCCTATTCAGACACACATTTGATCAGATGAAGATTAGTATGAAAGATGTACCCACTTGTCGAAAAAAGATCCAAGGATTCACCGATGAACCTAAGCAACCTGTCGGAACAATTGATTTACCTGTAGAACTTGGTGAATTGCGACTGAAGAGTCAACCTCATCCAAACCATTGTGATCATAGATGAAATGTCCGCCTAGAATGCTTTCTTAGGTCGGCCCGCCTTACTAGATTTTAGGATCGCTTTAGCGTAGTGCTGCCTAACCATGAAATTTCCAACAAGAAATGGAGTTGATGTGATCAAAGGAGACCAAAGTGTTGCTAGAGAATGCTACATCGCAGAGCTAATGTGAGTCTAGAAGAAAAGAAAAGGGGAAGGATGTGAGGAAAACTCTCCATATTCATGAACCTACCGCATAACAATTACAGAGCCGCCCCTGGCTTGGGGACCACAACCAATTCGACAAGGCTTTGTACCCTAGAAAGAAGACTTCAAGGGAGGATCGGGTAGCACAGGTAGAATTGACAGTGCCTGTCCTAGTCGATATGGATGACCCAACCCGGGTCCTGAAAATTGGGTCACACCTTGGAAAGAAGATGCGAAAGGAACTAATCAAATTTCTTGGTGTCAACCTGGACGTATTCGCTTAGACGCATTCCGATATATGCAGGGTATTACAGAAGGTAGCATGCCACACATTCAACATTGATCATAAGTATACACCAGTAAGGCAGAAAAGGCTCGGCCTAGGACCCGAACAGTCCAAAACATTAAGAGAAGAAGTGGATAAGCTAACGAAAAATGGTTTTATCTGCAAGGCAACCTATCCCAAATGGGTATCCAACCCAATCTTGGTCAAGAAATCCAATGGAAAAGGGCGAACTTGTATTGACTACTTTGAATTAAACAAAGCTTGCCCAAAGAACAACTTTCCACTACCGAGGATCGACCAGCTTGTGGACGGAACAGCTGGACATGAATTGCTCTCATTCATGGATGCCTTCTCGGGGTACAAACAGATCATAATGCATGAACCAGACCAGGAAAACACTAGCTTCATCATAGATCTAGGATTATACTGCCACAAAGTGATGCCATTCGGCTTAAACAATGCTGGGGCAACTTACCAGCGACGGGTGAATGCCGTGTTCTAACATCAAATCGGGAAGACTATGAAAGTCTGCGTAGATGATATGCTAGTTAAATCGCGCATAGCCGCAAATCACTTGGATAACCTCTCCAGAATGTTCGAAATACTCTACAAGTATAAAATGAATCTGAATCCACTTAAATGTCACTTCGAGGTAGCCTTAGGGAAGTTCTAAGGATTCATTATAAGTGCCAGAGGCATCGAAGCTAATCCCGAACAAATTATCGCTTTATAGGAAGTTGAGGCCCCAAGGAACAAGAAAGAGTTATAAAGCCTGAATGGAAAAGTTGTAGCGCTAAGCCGGTTCATCTCAATAGAAACCGTCAAATATATTCCATTCTTTGACGCACTAAAGAAGGGAAAGAAGAACTTCGAATGGAATCAGGCTTGCCAGAATGCCTTCGAAGAACTACTACGACATATAGAGACTCTGCAAATCCTATCCAAGCCAGTAGATGGAGAAGACTTGTTTATCTACTTAGCAGTCTCGCCCCATGCATTAAGTATCGTGCTCGTACGTGAAGAATATAGGGTCTAGCGACTTGTATATTACATCAATAAGCGATTCACTAGACTCAAGAAGAACTATCTAAAGTTGGAAAAACTAGCATATTGCCTTTTGATCGCATCCAGAAAGTTTCGACCATACTTTCAGGCATACCCTATCAAAGTACTAACAGATCAACTCTTGAAGTAGGCGTTGTACCGCCCCAAGACCTCTGGATGGTTTGTCAAAAGGAACATCACATTGAGTCAATATGAAATCACTTACCATCCACAAAGGGAAATTAATGGGCAGGCTCTGGCAGACTTCATTGCCGAATTTACAATATGAGATAACAAAGAAGAAGTTACTCCAAAAGTGGAGAAACATTGGAGGTTTTTTATTGATGGTGCGTCTAACAACTTCTACTTAAGGGCAGGGGTCATGCTCGACGATCCATTTGCTATGCCTTACGCTTGGAATATCCTGCAACAAACAACAAAAGAGAATATGAAGCATCGATAGCCGGGTTGAAAGTTGTGAAGGAACTCGGGATAATGTCCATTCATATCTATAGCGACTCTCAGCTAGTCGTCTATCAAGTAAGAGGCGAATATCAAGCCCAGGGAGAGAAACTCACTCTGTTAAACCTCCTTTTGGCAAGGCAGTATACAGACGGAGTTAACCCAATAGACTTCATGGTTATCGAGGCTTGAATATCATGGATTTAGCATAAATGGATGGATGGATAACCAATTATGGATGATAACATGAAGCCAGGATTGATCGGAGTTAGTAGATAGATGATGCAGGATGCGTGGAACATGAATGTTAGCTTAGATGGGCAAAAGGATCGGCATGGTCAATTGGAAGGAAGGATCGGCCTAGTTGATGACAAAAGGATCGGTATACTTTGATATAAAGGGATCGGTGTGACTCGGTAGAAGGCTAGGGATCGGCATAGCTCAGATCGGCATGGCTTGGAGGAGGGCATAGCTTGGGTCGGCATGTGAGAAGGAATAACGGTCGACATAGAGGGTTCAACATAGTTTGGGATCGGCATGATTGGGCTCGGCATAGGAAGGGGTTGGCATGGAAGTGACCGGCAAGACATGGAGTGGCATAAAAGGGATCGGCATAGGAAGGGTTGGCATATCTCCAGGAAGGGTCAGCATACTTTCCAGGCTACACAAGGAGGGTCGGTATACTCCAGAGGAAGAGATGGATTGGCATGCCTTAGAGGGATCGACATACTTTCATGGATCAAGAGGGTTCGGCATATCTTCATGGATCGGCATGCTTCGTGAAGAATGGATCGGTATGGAATATTGATAGGAGTTGGATCGACGTAGCGGCATGGAAAGGAAGAAGGGTCAGCATGAAGGACTCCTCGATGGCGATTGGCATTTTCTTGGAGGAAGAGGGGTTGGCATTAACTCGAATGAAGGGATAACATTCGGAATGACTAGGCCGGTCGTTATTTTTGGACGATTTGGGCTTGCCGATCGTTATGGTAGGCCCATGTAGGTGAGAAGACCTTGTAGCCAAAGTTTCCCCTATAAATACATCAGGCTTGGCTTTAGAAAGGGGACTTTGGATTCTGCTTCTCTTCATCTTCTACCTAGAGGTTACTCTACCATTTTTCATTCTGGATTTTTGGATTGTAACTTAATCAAATTTCAGTATAATAAAAAAGATTGTTCTGGAGTGGACGTAGGCCGGAGTTAGCCGAACAACTATAAATCTCGTCTCTTTTACTTGCTTTCATTTTAATTTGGTTATTCTTCATATTATATTCTCTACATCATATACTATCTGTGATTTGTGGCTGGATATTGGTGCTTTCACGTATAATTGGGTATTGGTGGCCAATTTTGACACCAACATTTTGGTGCTTTCACTGAGAAAGCTTGCACTCATGGATTTGGGATTTAGGATCTTGGATTTGAAAGCTTGGGAACTTGAATTTAGAAAGTAATGGCTAGGCAATCAACAAGGAGACATAAAATAGAGAGGAGCCATCAGAAAGGAAGTCAGGAGGCTTCCTCAGAAGCTAATCGGGCCTCAATCTTCATTACCAGACACGAGATGGAAACAATGATGGATGCTATGCAGGAAAGAATGTTGGAGAGATAGGAGGAAATGATATAGAACCTACTTTGACAGATTGGACAAGCTGGAGTGAAAAACCATGGAAATGGAGTAGCAGGAAACACTGTAAATGTGGATCATGGAGTTGGAGTAGCAAGTGCTGAGGAAGTCCAGAATCAGAACCAAGGAAATGGAACAACCATGATACGGGATAGAGTGGTGCCACCAGGAGCAGCCCCTAACCAACCAGGAACGATCGGATAAGGCAATGCCGATCGTTATAAAACTATTGGTTCCGATCGTTCCACACTTGGGGCGTACCCTTGGATCATATTGGCTCATTTCCAGGCAGGATACCAGGTGGTTCAGTACAGTTTGGCATTGATCGGGATATGGATGCTCGTCCAGAAGAGCATATTTCAGGATTCCCTTGCGGACTCAGGGGGCAGGTTGGAGATAACAGACAAAGACTGCCACTTGATGACAACGATAGGTTGGCGGAAATGATCAAACGGGCCATGAGAGGAGGATTGATAAATAGAGATTTGGAAGATGTAAATAGGAGTCCCTTCGCTCCTACGATTAGGCAAGCCAGGAATCCACCGAAATTCAAACTACCAACGTTGGAGACATATAATGGAAGAACGGATCACGTTGTTTATCTGACGAGGTACATGAAGCATATGGAAGTATTGGAGGGCATCATAGGAGGTTATGGCACGCTGCTTCCCTTTGTATTTGACGGATATAGTTGTGCTATGGTTTAGACAATTGAAAAGCGGCTCTATTGGCACGTGGACGGAATTGATCGAAAGGTTTATAAGGAAGTTTAGAGTTCACATCTTGAGACCCAAAAATGTGATGAGTTTGGCAACACTGAAACAGAGGACCGAAGAGTCCTTGAGGAGTTTTCAAACATGGTTTAATGCTGCGACGACATCGGTGGATCATCCAAGTTCATCCATGCTTTTGATGGTAGCTGTATCTGGCATTGCTGATGGTACAGAGTTCAAGGATCTACTAGCATGGGATCCACCTATGGATTTACGGGAGTTTTATCATGAAGCAGAAAGGTTCCTGCAACAGGAAGATGCACGAGCAAACAAACCAGAGGTGAATGCCATGCAAAGTGGAGGATCATTAGGAGATGTAAATAGGAACGATAAAGGCAAATGGAGAATGAATGACGAAAATACTATCTCAAAAAGGCAATGGAGAGAACCGAAATTCTCTTCTTACACGGATTTGAATGAAACCCTGGAAAGGATTTCTTTGGATACTCGAGTGCGCCTCCAATATCGAAGACCGGTAAAAAGGGAACCCTCCGAATACGAGTCGGCATCAGGAAAGCATTGCCTATTCCATGAGCTAGATGGGTACAATATGAATGACTGCAGGCATTTGAAGGATATCATTGAGGAACATGTAAGGAATGGTCATTTGCAACAATATATAAGGAATCGAGCTGTGCAGTGGAACAGGAGCACCCACCACCCACCTCGAATGAAGATGGGACTGGATCAAGGCATCATCATCAGCTCATCATCAATTGATTGGATATATGGCATGGAATAAGTAATAAACCCCACAGTAATGCAGCTAAGTCACTTACACATGTACGAGATCGAGGACGGTCCCTAGGCATGCTCTAAGATGACAATGAACCGTGGTGCTCAGGTTTATGAATTTTTTTTTTCTGATTACTACGAACTCTGGTTTTTCTGGTACTATGGCTATTTAGTTTTCTTGGTTGTACGGGCTTTTATTTTATATTTTACCAACTAGATTCTGGAATGATTAGATCCAGATTAATGTAATAAATAACACAGGTTACTGTTATGACCCCGACCGGAGAGACGGGGTAATAACTACGAGTTACGAGTCCCTTCGCCAAATAGCGATAGGATGGACTCGAACACGGATTAAGTCCTCGACTGGGGATCGAGGCCGGAGTAGGATACCCCATGGATTACGCCCTCGATCGGAGAGTTGAGGCCGAAGAATAGAACACAATAGATCATCGGGTATGGACTATGCCTGGCAAGGGGTAGGCCGCTTTGCCCGAGGGCGATAGGATCAGCCTACTCAGATTGTCAAGTATGGATCATGCTTGGCAAGGACCCGGAGAGGTACTGGATTTGGATAAAAAGACCCAGAGAAGTCAAAGGATTTGGATATGGACCCGGAGTGGTCCCGGATTTGGACAAAGTGACCCGGAGAGGTCTATAGATTTGGATATGGACACGTAGTGGTCCTAGATTTGGATTTCGCTAATGATCCGGAGAGATCAAAGAATTTGGATTTGCAACGGATTGGGTTCTAGGTTGGATAATATAACGACAATGGATTATGGACTTTAGATTTTGGATTTATGGAAATTCAAAACATGCATTCCTACCGCAAGGCATGTTTTGGAGAGCAAAGTGTTAACCCGCCTTTTGGAAAGGCAGTATACAGACAGAGTTAACCCAACAGACTTCACGGTTTCGAGGTTGGAATATCATGGATTTGGCTCAAATGGATGTATGGATAACCAACTATGGATGATAACATGAAGCCAGGATTGATCGGATTTAGTAGATAGACGATGCAGAATGCTTGGAATATGAATGTTAACTTGGATGGGAAAAAGGATCTACATGGTCAATTGGAAGGAGGGAATGGCCTAGTTGATGACAAAAGGATCGGTATACTTTGATATAAAGGGATCGACATGACTCGATGGAAGGCTTGGGATCGGCATAGCTCAGATTGGCAGGGCTTGGAGGAGGGCATAGCTTGGGTCGGCATGTGAGAAGGAATAACGGTCGACATGGAGAGTTCAGCATAGTTTGGGATCGACATGATTGGACTTAGCATAAGAAGGGGTTGGCATGGAAGGGATTGGCAAGACATGGAGTGGCATAAAAGGGATCGGCATGGGAAGGGTTGGCATATCTCCAGGAAGGGTCGGCATACCTTCCAGGCTACACAAGGAGGGGTCAGTATACTCATGAGGAAGGGATGGATTGGCATGCCTTAGAGGGATCGGCATACTTTCATGGATCAAGAGGGTTCGACATATCTTCATGGATTTGCATGCTTCGCAGAGAATGAATCGGTATGGAATATTGAGAGGAGTTGGATCGGCGTAGCGGCATGGAAAGGAAGTAGGGTCGGCAAGAAGGACTCCTCGATGGCGATCGGCATTTTCTTGGAGGAAGAGGGGTCGGCATTAACTCGAATGAAGGGATAACGTTCGACATAACTAGGACGGTCGTTATTTTTGGATGATTTGGGCTTGTCGATCGGTATGGTGGCCCATATAGGTGAGAAGACCCTGTAGTCGAAGCTTCCCCTATAAATATAGTAGGCTTGGCTTCAGAAAGGGGACTTTGGATTCTGCTTCTCTTCATCTTCTACCTAGAGGTTACTCTGCCATTTTTCATTCAGGATTTTTGGATTGTAACTGTAATCAAATTTCAGTATAATAAAAAGGATTGTTCTGGAGTGGACGTAGGCCGGCGTTAACCAAACCACTATAAATCTTGTCTCTTTTACTTGCATTCATTTTAATTTGGTTATTCTTCATATTATATTCTCTACATCATATACAATCCGTGATCTGTGGCTGGATATTGGTGCTTTCACATATATTTGGGTGTTAGTGCCAATTTTGATGCCAACACACCCTGTATCTATCCAAAGTGCAGGAATTGATGAATGACATTGAGCATTACACCATAACTCATATCCTGAGGGAACAGAACACAAAGCTGGACTATCTAGCTAAACTGGCCAGTTCCAAAGAAGCTCAGTCGATGGGATTGCTTCCAATTGAAACTCTGACTTCTCCAAGCATAGACGAGATGGATAGCGACTGGATTTTCGTAATGACCAAAGAGTTAGAAACATGGGTGACACCGATTAAACACTATCTGCTCAGAGGAACACTCCTAATAGATAAGAATCAACGGAAAAAGCTCCTTCAAAAGGCATTATGGTTCATAATACAGGATGGAATGCTCTACCGAAGGGGATTCTTTATCCCCTTGCTTAGGTGTGTGACCAACAACGAAGCTCGAAGAATCCTCTGGGAAGTTCATGAAGGTGACTTGAAGATCACACCGGGGGGAAAACCCTTGCAAAGAAAGTCCTTCGGTATGGGTATTTTTGGCCAATGGTCAACTGCAGTGCAGCAGATTATGCCAAACGGCATGACCAATGCTAAAGATTCGGTAAGATCAAAAGAACTCCTTCAACAGAACCAACACAAATGGTCAGCCAGTGCCCATTCGCAATCTGGGGAATCGATTTGATTGGTTTATTGCCAATAGCTAAAGGAAGAGCCAAATACGCTATCGTTGCTGTTGATTACTTCACTCAATGGGCCGAAGCAGAACCGTTGGCCACTATTACCACAAAGAAAGCTATTAACTTTGTCACTAAAAACATTATTTGTAGGTTTGGAGTGCCAAAAAAATCATCATGGATAACGAGACTCAATTCGAAAGCACTGAATTCAAAGACTTTCGCAAATGCTTCCGAATCAAGAAAAGCTTTTCCGCTATTGCACATCCTCAGGCAAACGGGCAAGTGGAGGGAGTAAACAAGATCATCAAGTCCACCATCAAAAAGCGACTAACTAAAACTAAAGAAAATTGGGTTGATGAACTTCCACTTGCACTATGGGCTTATAGAATAATGCACAAATATGCAACCAGGCACTCTCCATTCGCCCTGGCATATGGTTCAGAAGCAATGATCCCAGTCGAACTGGGAGTCCCTTCTCATCGAAGGCAAAATTTCAATCAAAGGCAAAACAAACAGCTCCTACTCGAGTCGCTCGATATGGTTGATGAGAAGCGGGAAGAAGCCGAGCTAAATACTACAGCTCCCTAGAAAAGGGTCGCACAATATTTCAACTCCAAGGTCCTTAATTATACTTTCGAAGTAGGAAACCTTTTCCTCAAACGAGTCTATCCAGTACCAGGAACATTTAGACCAAATTGGGAAGGGCCTTATGTAATCGGTCAGAAGCTAGAGGATGGCACGTTCAAGCTAACAACTGTTGATGGAACTCAAATTCCTCATGCTTGGAACAACGAGTCGCTTCGTCATTACATTATCTAGGATTATGTTATGTATTTTTTATTTCCGCAAATAAGCCATCCCAGGATGCCAGAGGCATTGCAATAGGCAGAACTTGCCTAACTTTTATTTCAATTAATGAAATTGCTTTGCATTGTGAACCAATAAAACTATGTTCACAAAACTAACCTGCTGAGTCAACGGGGTAAAATCGACCCAAAACCATCCAATCGCTGATTGAGATAGTGGAACCACACTCAAGTATGCCCCATCCACCCGATGAGTCGACAGAAACAAATCGACTCAAACCGTTGGATCTCGATCCCTGCCTTCTAAGAACCGGTATTGCTCCTGCAACACCAAAAAGGCCAAAATCAAAGCTGCACATTTTGTAAGCCACGTACCACTTCTTGGGTTGTGGAATCATGCCCAAGCAAATTTAATTACTTAAGTTGTGCATCTTGTAAGCCACGCATAGCTTCTTGGCTCACAAAATTGCGACATTTAAGTCTTGATCCCACTATGCGCATTTCGTCAACCGCATACTATTACTTTGGTCAGCAAAGTTGCATCCAAAAACAAGGAACTCTCATATTGCAAAAAATCGCATACCACCCCCAAGCCATGAAAATAGCACTCCGAAGGGCGATACATGTGCGTGATACCCTTAATGTCAGCATCGCTACAAAATCACTTAACAAGTAACCAAGTAATCGGTGTTGCTCCGGCATCACCGACTAATTAAGTACGTAAATTACTCACCGTGAAGCCGCTAAAAATTTTCACGAATATCTCAAGCCAGAAATTCCCAATGATAGGAGTTGCAATATAGACCTAATCGGAGGCGTTCGAAAGGCCACTGGGGCCACCCAGTCTCGTATCAAGTGTTCAGAGTGAACAGTCCCATGAACTGGAGGGCACACATACACCAATACTCAACCAAAGTAGCAAATACTTCACAGTTCTGTTAATCCAAACAAAGAATTTTGGTAGTAATTTCGGGACTAAACAAAACAGAAAAATGCATATATAATGTGTGAAATCACGGAAATAAATAAGCTAAGTATGTGATAAATTAGAATTACACATAAGTGGCATAAAAACAAGCTAAGCACGTGATGAATGACAATGAACGTAGAAAAGATAGCAGGAGAAACATTAATCTTATCATTTCTTATAACATTGTTAGTACAAAATCAAAATGTGGGGACCATACCCACACACTATTGGCCAACAAAAAGAAAAGTATAGATGCTACAACAATAAAGGTAATAAGTGCAGACTCTACACCTGTACAAAATACATGTCAAACAAATCTAAATATTACAAAATCTAGCTCCACTGTTACTCGAGCGCGTCAATGCTGCTTGCCACCACTTCTTTCCCGCCTTTGGTTGGAAGTTTCTTCTTCCCCTTAGCTTCCCCACCGAGAGTCGTATCACTGCCAGAGATATCAATTATAGGCTCCATGCATATGTCACCATCTTGTTCTTCGCCCCCCTCGAAAGGCTTTCCCTTGGTCTTGCGCTTACGGGAGCTCCTTGAAGATTTTCGTTCCTCAACTTTTTTCCTTTTTAACTACCACCATCTACTGTTCAGTTCTACTTGGCTGGCTAGCTTGGTCTGTCTGCTCTTGAGTATCAGTTGCTGTAAATCACCCTCTAGAGATATGAAAGGGTCGCCCAAGCCATGCAATGCAGCAATCTTCTTGGATTCTGGTCCTGGTTGTGAGTCAAACCCGGGCATGGTGATCGAAGCAGCTATAGAAACAAGCATCAAAGCAGTCGACATAGCAGCAAGCCTCGGGACCAAAGAAATTGGCAGTTCAATGGGCAAAGAAGACGAACCTATAAGATAAAAAATGAAAGCATTCAATTCGTCTTGTTCTTGCGGCGTAAGCTGAAAATTCTGAAACTAGGGATAAACAAGAAGGTTACCTGCATCAGAAGTGTGGCCGAGAATTTCAACCTCGTACTCTCTACCGTCTCCTTCTTTAGATGGTTGCACAATTTTCGGTGAAGTTCCAGGACCACCTAAGGGTTCATAGACAGCCGCTGAAGGGGCGAACAACAAAGCAGCTCCAGTTGAACCAGGAATAATTCATGACTGATCACGAGGATGCTTTGATGATTCACCAAGCCCAGAACCGAAGGGCTTCGATAATGCTTTAGCAAGTGTAATTGAGGCAGCATCAACGGCTTCTTGCTCTCTTTCCACCCAAATAATCTCTCGGCCCTATACCAAAACCTTCTTTGATTCTTTGTTGAGATAGGCATCCTCCAACCTTTATTCAGTGTATGCATCTTCGTCTTCTCGGAAATGGGCCAGGACTTCTTCCCATACCACAGCAAGAGTACGTGCGAATTTGAGGCCCAGATAACATAGGCTACCCTGATGCAAAAGGGAGTCGACGTAGAAATTTAAGATGGTGTCATCCATCTTTTCCATCTTCCTTTCGAATGTATCCTGCAACTCCAAGTAATGCGCCATCACGACGGCCTTCTCAACTTCAACTTTGGTCTTTTTAACGTCAAGTTGCGCAACTCTTTCCTGAAGTAAAGCAATCACTTGGGCCTGGTTAGAGACGGTCTTAACTTGGGATTCCACAATTCTCGCATAATCATTAATTGTCTTTTTATGAACTTCGACGGTTTTATCATGACCAGTAATAGTTTTCTTCTGAGCTTCGATGATCTCGTCTCAAGTTTCAAGCTCCTTTTTCAGCTTGTCCTCATCAGCATGGGCTTTCTTGATTTCATCTCTGAACATGATCTCAATTTTTACGTGAGTCTCTTTCAATTCCATCAACAAACTAGCATTGCTCTTACTCTCTCGAATGGCTGCATCCCTCTCCTTTGTATGATTGATCAATTCTGGCATCATGTTCCATCAACATCCTCTCGTAATCATCCTTTTCCAACTCGAAAGAAAGGATCTCTTGATACTTGTTACGGTTTATGTCCTCCAGGTTCTTACATAATTTCTCCCATCCTTCAACTTGATCCAAGTCGCTCTGAATTGGCTGGAGATGGGGCATATAAGAATCATTACGAATCAAACACAGGTCACGACCGAAGTTAACTACCTTCAGAAACCATCCGGGGAGCATGACTTCAAGCTTAAGCGGACCACATGGGAGAATATAAGCCGACATCCTATGGGAGTGTGAAGAACCGGAATCAAGCACTACATGGGTTGACGGAGTCTGGGTTGATAGAGCAACTTGAAGAAGAACCGGAAGCAGGCCCTCTGTAGGTTGATGGATTCTGGGTTGATAGAGCAACTTGAACAGTAGAAGTCGGAGCTTCAATTCCAATAGAGACCGGAGTCGGGGCAAATGGTTTGTGCTTGGAATGAAGAGAACCACGATCTACCTTCGAATTTTTTGGTGGCTCTTCCCGATCATCAAGAGTCTTCCTCTTCTCATAACCACCCCTGTAACTCTACCTCGGTCCCTGTCATCTCGACGACGAACTTCCACTTCCTAATATTTTCTTCTTCTCCATTCTTCCTCAGTTTCTCAAGGCTGATGGTCGCTTGTAATCCTTCTTGACCCGTGTTGTGCTTCTGTAAATTGTTCAAGGTTTTCATAAAGCCCACGACCTCCCATAATACCTAATACAAAAAACGATGAACTTTAGCGATAGAGAATGAGCTTAAATAATGCTTATATGAGTGTACAGGACCCTAGTGAAATGTGCAACGTGTCTTAGGCGGCTTAAAAGGACTTCACAAACTGGATCGGGAAGCGACTACAGTGAGAGTCAGGCTTACTCTAGAAACAACATGACCGGGGTGAGAAGACAATCTATCGAACTCGAAATCATCTCCCATGAGTTCATTGATGTCCACATAAACATTGCTCAAGTCCCAGAAGTTGATGTCGGTTTCCTTAGGCAGAAAACCATGAAGTCATTCGACTGCCGGGAGAGCATCAGCGAATTTGTGAGAATATGACTCATTCCTGGAGTTTCATCGCATGATTCAAAGTTTCCTCCACTGGAACTTGCATAAAATTCCTCATCATTAGAAGAGGAATCATAGCTACTCATGCTCTCAATTTCACCCTCCTTCTTTTCCGTGATCACCGCGGCCTTGCCTTCTCGCCGCTTAAACTCCACTTCCCCCTCCTTCAGTATCGAGGGCATCCTAATTGGGCAACTGGCTTTGGTTGTAACGCCTTTTCCTTCATGAATTTCTTCAGTTGATCCACCGGATGGACCTTCTCCTTCTGGTAGACCGCCTTCTTCAGAATTGTGCGATGAAGAAATGGAGCGTGTTTGAATCCCAAAACGGGAAGGAGATGGAATTTTAACGGTGATGGCAGATCTCTTGGGATGCAGCAACCCGTACCGAAGCAAATTCTCATCCGTTGAAAAGACTTGGCCGATCTCTCTCTAGTGTTTGTGGCCTTCAAAATTGGAATATAGGATCAAGTGATGGATCTTTGTTTGGCCTCAAAATAACTGCAAGGGGTATTCGGCCTATTAAAATCCTACACCATCGTATTAAATCTCAACAAGTAAAAGAGAAGGCTTACCAACTGTCGTCCAAAGACGATTAAATCCCTCAGGCCACCTAATGAAAATATATTAGGTCTTGAACTGGGACAAGTTACTTTGAAGCTGCAGCATAAGTTTTCGGTTTCTTTGAGCCTCGATAATCACAAGAGATAAACGTTCATCTGTCTTCTTGAATGAGAGGAAATATCTCAGCTCATTGAAGCTTGGGGCATGGTTGAATGTCCGCATAAACAAAATGTGAAGACAAGTCAAAATCGCATATCCATTAGGATGAATCTAAAATAGAGCTATTCCCAAATTCAGAAGAGTCTCTCTCAAGAAATGATTGAAGGGAGGCACTGTACCATTCAAACACATGTACAAATGGCAGGCAGTGTACCCCGAAGGTGGCATGTGTGCAAACTAATTTTTTAATGGAAGGCGTATGTCGTCATCGAGATGCTATGCTATAAACAAATGTTGTGCAGTACTTTAGCAGAAATTATAGTGGAAGCTCTCTGCGGAAGGTTGAGTAGAACTCTAAAGTTCAGAGGGGTTCGATCTACAACCGGACCAACTGGTACCAGTTTTCCATATTCAGCTAATGGTGCTGATGAAGTAGGCACTGCTGGAACTGTTTGCGAAGGCATTACTGACTTCGATTTAGCTTCCGAGAGTGTTGGGCTTCCTCCATTGAATTTACGTTGGGAGGATGGGTGCTTCATTCTATATAACAGAACTTGTATCCAACGCGGTCAGGTGATTCTATTCATAACTAGAAATTTCCCTATTCTTAAAACTTAAATTCTGAAAACATATTGGCTTATGCCAACTCATTGAATTTCAAGTGTTAACTGGATCGCCAACGATCCATAGGCTCGAATGAAAAGTGGCTCAGTTCGTAAGAAGAGAGTGAAATAATGAAGGATCGGCTCGAATGAAGTTAAATAAGAGATTTAGTGAAAAAATCAACTAAGGCTATGGATCGCCAACGATCCATACGCTATGGATCACTAGCAATCCATCGAGTTGCAATCGATTTTCCCCAAACTCGCCAATCATGATCTAAATGTTCTTTGTAAGCATCTGGAAAGTTGTGGGATCGAAATTGATTTACTATTATGAGCAACGACGATTCACATCGAAAACTCAATAGGCGGCTGAATAGCCAAAGCCAAATTCACATGATAGCCTAAACATAATCAATCAAACTTCACAAAATGGGAACGCAAAAGCAGTTGATTCCAGAGCATGCCTTGCTTCCAAAAAAAGCATACTATGAGGGGCGAATGTTAACCAGGTTTTTAACCCGACAGAATTCAATAGGACTTATAACACCTATGTCAAGTCAAAACAACTCAAGAATCAACCAAAAGGACCAGAAGAAGAAGTTAAGAAAGACCCAAGAGGAAAAATTCAAAAATAAGCTAAGGGTATGGATCGTTGGCGATCCATCACCCTTGGATCGCTAGCAATCCATAAGGACTGCTGATGGATCGTCCAAACTTCTTGCATCACGCACCAATATCTTTTCTAGGGATGTTTGACAAGTTTCGTAGTATTCCAAGCAAGCTAGTTCGAGAAGTGAGCATTCATCTTATTCCAGTCATAGTTCAATCCAACCTGTGCATGAATCACATCAAAACAAGGCAACCAGTTACCAAATTACATGGTGGGCAAATACATAAAGCAAGGAAAGCAACCCAAATGAAATGATCCGAAAATACCTTAGGTACATGGATCGCTAGCAATCCATTCCCTATGGATCGCCAGCGATCCATCAGGTTAAGTCAGATCGTTATGGGATTTTTGGAGCATCTTCATATCAGCAAGTGTAGGCTTTTGGCAAAGCGGCCTAGCCCAATAGCTCTCCAACCCATATAAATACAATCCTACTTGCAACATAAACACGATCTTCTGGACTGGCTGTTGGAACTCTGCATAAATTATTCTTCACTCTTCTCCTCCCACACAATAGTCATCTAAGGGTTTACTGTGATTCTCTAGTGAACTCTTGCACTTGTGACTTGATCTAACTTAGGAGATTAAATCATATTGTAATCTGATTCCACTTGTAACGACAGTCGGTTAATAAAAAGTTATAAAGTGTACGTAGGCTTCATAAACAGCTGAACCACTATAAAATCTTCTTGCCTTTTCACTATTTATTTTCTTTTTAGATTTATTTTCTTATTATTGCTATGTAAGAACAGGGCTAGTGTTTTCACAATCAATCCAGGGTGTTGATCCATTTTTTGGGTTAACATCTATCCCTCGTATGAGGTAGGCCAGGTGAGCCAGGGCACTAGTTACTCTTGAACATCTCCTTAGTTTAAGCACCTCAACCAGATCTCACGAATAGAAAAATCGGGTGTATTTGTCGGCTTATTAGAGCTGAGATTAATGCATTTGCTTATAACATCTTTACTTCAAATTTATTTATTTAAACTTCTTTAAATAAATTATAAAACCTTTAAATAATTTCTAAAACACTTATTATTTATTAGAAAACATTTATAAAAGTTTGGAAAAGAAATGTGAAGTTAGAAATCATACTTTTAAAAGTTATTGAAAAAGTGCTGCAATAAATGCTGCGAAAGATGTTTTAAAAGCTATATTGATTAAAAAGACTTTTATATCATTTGGAAATTTATATATATATAACTTAAATCACTTTTAAAACATTTTAAAAAGATTTATAAGATTTATTTTATAATTTTGAACATTTAAAATATCCATTTCAAATCATTTTAAAACTTTGGTCATTAAACCGCAAAACCACGATATTTTTGAAAACTTATCTTGGACTTATTTGAAAATCTATAAGATGAAAATTTGATTTTCTTTCTTTGATTGAAAACTATAGATATAGTAGTCCAGAAAATTCTTACAACGACAAATTCCAAGCCATATTCTACTTTATATACTCATTTGAATTCTATGGCGCAAAATCGTGGACTACCGTTACGCGACGCGCCTATTTTTGACTCAATCGTTAATTTTCATTTAAAATTTGTCGGGACAAGTTCAAATGATTATAAAATGCTTATAAATCATTTCTAATCATTTTTAAGGGGTTTATTGATTCCATATTTACTTTTATAACTTGATTTGGAAAGGGATTTCCTTGTGTAATATCGACATGTATTTAACGTGACTTGTTAAACAACCATAATAACAATCAATACTTGATGAAAAACATATAAACAAGCATCCATGGCAATCATTTCACATCATCACACACACACACATATAATAAAATAGAGTTTCTCACCTCGGAAGAAAATGATTAACTAGAAAATGGATTATCCTTTCTAACTCGAATCGAAGCTCACGAACACTCATCCAAGCTCCTATAGGCTCAGCCTTGCTTGTAATAGGGGTAGGGGTTCACGGCCTTGGTTTGTAAGGGTGGTAAGCTCGACTAAGATGGTTGGCTGTGAGTTTGAAGAGAAAGAGGAAGGGTTTGGGTGAGTTTTGAAGTGCTATACGTGTGTGTGTACACTATATAAATTTAGATATAATTTGCTATAATTTTCTTTATATTTTTTTCTTAAATGGAAGCTATTAAAATGTGGAGGAAGCTTTCAGAAAAATGAAGAAGAAGATGAATGATGTGAAGAAGTGAAGTGGTATTTATAGGCAAATGGAAGAGTGTAAACATCTCTTCCTTACATCACCACACACCATCACACCACCTCCTCCTCCCATCACCATGCACCAGCCACCTTCTCCTAGGTACGCCGTAGTCACATCATGGAGAGGCAAGGCCATGTGCCTCTTTGATTTGACATTTGATGGTGATAATTGTTAGAACCTCTATTGTTGGATTTTAATGACAACAACTATACAATTATGCCAAAGAATCTCTAAGCTAATCTGCAAGTACATGAGCATCAAAAAGAGACAAACAAATACGTTCAAAATGAAGATACACAGTACAAAAGAGGATGAAAGTATGTATATGGAGATACAAGAAGAGATATACACGATAGAGACAAGACGAAGGTGACAAACAACGTATTATTAGTCATAGAGTGTCGTGTCTAGAGTTTACAAATGTTAAAATCTTCTCAAAATGGTATACACACATATACATTCATATTTTAAATGAAAGATCAAGTTTTCAAAAATTGCATGGAGCGGGGCTCGAACCTGGGTCACTAGTTTAGAAGGAAAATGCTTTAACCAAATGAGCTATGGCAACTTTTGTTTATCAATAGAATTCAGCCGGCTGAATAATACCATTCAGACGGCTGAATGCTAAGACATTTCATAAATTGATATGAAGTTTCAGCCGGCTGAATGGTTTCATTCAGCCGGCTGAATTAGGCCTGATAATGCCAATTTCTTTGTTGTTTCCTCCACCGAACTATAGGACAGAATCATTTCGAAATTAACAAATTCAGAAGGCTGAATTATATTTTCAGCTGGTTGAATATTTGTAACGGCTATTTTTTATGAAAAGACACTTCTCTTCATCGAAGCAAAACATCTTCAAATCAACAGTTGCACCTGTTTCTTTTCAATGTTATCTTTCATGAATGATTGCAACTTTTTAATCTCTATAAATAGATTTCAGAATTCAACAAACAAAAAAACCTAACTGATTTTAGTATTCTTGAATTCTTATCTCTTATTCCCTATTTTTCAAATTGCACTCAAACTGCATACATTCTCTAATCATTGATCATTCTATCTTCCACATTTCTCAAGCATATTACACTATATATCATAAAGGAAAAGATTATAGGAAGATTGTACTTAATTGACTTATCAGTGCTATTTAAAAAGCACACTACAGTCAGATACTTTTGTTATTTGTAAAGAAGTCATGTTTGGTTGCTCAGACGGTAGAAGACCTATTCGGTTGCTTAAGCGGTAGAAGTCCTGTTCGGTTGCTCAGGCGGTGTAAACCTATTCCTCCGGGTTAAGTGAGGGTTGCTAGTTTAATTCCAGAAGGAGTCTGGGACTGGATGTAGAACATGAGTTCGAACCAGCATAAAAATCTTTGGTGTCATTTACTTTACTGCTTTAATTATTTACTTATTTAGTTATTATTCTGCACAAGTAGTTTATCTATATTACACGATCCTATAGCACCAGTCACTTTCAATAATATGTGATAATTAGTTTAGATTCTCACTACACCACCACATGCTCCACCTCATTTCATCATCACCTACTTGCGCCACCTCCACCATCATCACGGCACGGCCAAGTCCCATCAACCACCACGTGCTTCATAGATGTGATGTTTGATGGTAAGGGTTGGCTGCTTAAGTGAGAAGGAGTTGTTTATAATATCTTATATGTTTATATATTTAGTATATATGTATATATGTGCATATATAAGTGTTCATGTACATGTGCACATGGTTTCTTGGATGGATATATGTATGTGTTTATTTGGATGTCATATATAATTCACAACATTCAACAACTTCTATACATTGAATCGTTATGAATTTCGATTTCAATTTCCGGTCAAATTTTCAGTTCTTATTTAATGTACATATATTTGTAAACAAAGTTTGAAAATAATATTTCTATTTCTATTTTTTAAATAAAGAAATTTTTGATTTAAAAAACAGTTATTTAGTCATTTAAACTAAAATTTTAAATTCAATCATATTTTTCATAAGTGATGAATTTAAGGGTCATTACAGACCTCCCTCCTTAAAAGAATTTTGTCTTCGAAATTGAAGATGAGAAGAAAATAACTCAAGAAAAATAGCATAAATGATGAAATATATACAAGGTATGATAAGTAACTACACCACAGGCGGTGAGTACACTACATCGATACAATATATACAATCTATTCATACATCCTAAACTCGGGATAGGCTCTCTTCATTCCATCCTCCGTTTACCATGTACAATCATTATCATCGCCACTCCATTGAACTGACCGCGCAACCTTTCTCCTTAATTGTTTCTCACCACGATCCGCGATTCGATTGGGTTGTCTGATGACGGTTAAATTTGATTCTACTTCCAAGTCTTTTTGGGCAGTTGTTTCTATGACTTGGTCTGGATCATACACATACTTACGTAAATGAGATATGTGAAAACATTGTGTATGCCTGACAACCTCTCCATTAGTTCTACTCGATAGGCTAATGGACCAATTCGCTCAAGAATAGGAAACGGTCCAATATATTTAGGGGCCAGCTTACCAGTTCTTCTAAATCTTATCACTCCCATCATTGGAGAGGTCATTAGAAATACTAAGTCTCCAATTGAGAATTCCAAATATCTATGCCTTCGATCGACGTTACTCTTCTGTCTACTCTGCGCCTCCTTTAGCTTCTTTCTGATCATATCTACTTTCCCTACAGCTTCTAAAATTAAGTCGGGGCCAAGTACCAACCAATCTCCGGTTTCGATCCAACATGCTAGGGATCTACATAGACGACCATACAAGGCTTTATAAGGTGCCATATTTTTGCTAGCCTGATAGCTGTTATTATAAGAGAACTTCACTAACTGAAGGTAGCTTTCCCAAGAACCTCCAAAGTCTAATACACATGTTGTCAAAAGATCTTCCAACACCCTATTGACTCTCTCCGTTTTTCCATCAGTTTGGGATGATAAGCTCTGCTTACATCCAGCTTCATTCCCAAAGCTGTCTATAAGGCATCCCAGAACTGACTGGTAAAGATTGGGTCTCGATCGCTTATGATGCCGGTAGGAACTCCATGTAGTTTGACAAACTCCCTCATACATATCTCAGCCAAACTTGCAGCTGTTCTTATGGGTTTTACTGGGATGAAGTGTGCGCTTTTAGATAATCTATCTATGATAACCTATATGCCTTCATTCCCTTTCCTTGATCGAGGCAAGCCATCGATAAAGTCCATGGATATCTGGTCCTATTTCCACTTTGGAATCTCAAGTGGTTGGAGTAGTCCAACGATCTTTTGTTGGTCATTCTTTATCTACTGACAATTTGCGTATCTACTCACATGGATGGAAATGTCTCTCTTTATACCCTCCCACCAGAAAGTCTTCTTCATGTCTCTATAAATCTTAGTAACTTCGGGATGTATTGCGAGTGAGGAATTGTGATATTTTGTTAAAGCTTCTTATCTAATCCCATCAACATTGGGAACACATAACCTTCCATTCATCCTTAGAATTCCTTGCTCATCCACTTGAATTCTAACCATCTTCTTGGTATTTCATTCTCTTCCCCTTCCTTGGTTATTCTTGCAAGAATCTTATCCTTGAGTTGATTCTCCTTGATGAAATAAACCAACGCTGGATGCACTACTAAATAAGCCATAATAGCATGCTTTCTGCTTAGCGTGTCTGCCACAACATTGACTTTTCTCGTTGTATATAGAATATCAAAATATGCGATGCGAAGAATTCTAACCAACGTTGTTGCCTCATATTTAAATCCTTCTGAGTGAAAAGATATTTTAAAGATTTATGATCCATGAAGAGATCAAACTTTTCACCCACCAAATAATGTCTCCACATTTTTAATGCAAACACCACAGCTAATAACTCAAAGTTGTGTGTCGTATAATTTCTTTTATGGATCTTTTGTTGTCTACTTGCATAAGCGATGACCTTCTTATGTTGCATTAAGACTGCACTAAATCCACCACAGGCATTAGTATAAACGGTTAAACCGCCACTTTCATCAGCAATAGCTAATACAGGAGCAATGGTTAATCTCTTCTTGAGTTCCTGAAATGCTCACATTTCTGATCCACTCAAACTAAGCATCCTCCATAGTGAGTTTTGTCAAGTGAGAAGAAAATTTAGAGAAATCTTGAATAAATCTTCGATAATATCCAACTAATCTTAAGAAGCTGCAGATGTCCTTTGGAGTCTGTAGCTTTATCCAATCTTGTATAGCTGAAATTTTCCTTGGTTCTACTGAAACTCCATCTCTTGACACAATATGTCCTAGGAATCTCACCTCTTTTTTCCCAAAAATGACATTTTGAGAACTTTGCTTTCATTACATTCCTCCTCAACATTACCAACACGATCTCCAAATGTCTTTCGTGTTCTTCTTTAGTCTTTGAGTATATGAGAATGTCATCAATAAAGACTAACACATATATATTGAGTACATCTCTAAATACTCTATTCATTATGTCTATGAAATAGGCAGGTGCATTGGTTAGCCCGAATGGCATAACTAACTATTCATAGAAACTCTTTGGCCCTTGGAATGCAATAAAGGGAATGCATCCTTATGCTATTCTTAACTTATGGAATCTCGTAGCTAGGCCCATCATTAAGAATACCCGAGCACGATGTAATTGATCAAACAAATCGTACATGTGGGGTAGAGGATACTTGCTTTTAATTGTTTGCTTATTTAGGTCTCTGTATTCTACACAAAGTCCAAGGGAACCGTTTGACTTTGCCACTAAAACTACAGTTGCGCCCCAACTTGAGCGACTTGGTCTAATTAGCCCTTTCTTTAACAATTAATCGGTTTGGTTTGCTAACTCAACTTTTTCCTTTGGACCATCCTACGAATAGGGTGTATAATAGGTCTGGCACCAGGGATTAAGTCAATTCGAAATTCTATTTCCCGATGCGGGGGAAAACCCTTTACTTCCACGAAAACATCTTGAAAGTATTTAACGACAGATATCCTTTCTAAGTCCATTTGAGATGAATCCAACGCATACATGAAGCTGTCTCTTACTGGACTAGGTCCTTTACATATTATTTTGTCCAACATTCTTTCGGTTGTGGTTTCCAATATGACTACTCGATTGTTGTAGTCTAGAATAGCTCTATACTTGGATAGCCAATCCATTCCGAGTAAAATATCAAACCCAATGAAATCAAGGATGAATAGGTTGCAAAAGAATAGATGGGTTTGGTAGGTAACTCTTACATTTTCACAGGACATACAAAGATTGGTTGTACCGCCTATAGGATTAGATATGCAGAGAGGGGTTTCTACTATTTCTAAGGTAAGTTTTAATCTATCGACTAATTTCTTAGAAATAAAACAGTGGGAAGCTCCACTATTAAATAAAACTCTTACTGAAATACCATTAATGCATATATTACCATCTAGGACTCCCTCGCCCTTTATGTCTTCAAAACTGGCTGATGGCAATGATAACAAAGACTCTTGTGAACCATAGGGGAAACGTTTTCCTGCTTCTACATCTTAGGACTCCTACACCATGTTGTGAGATGACCTTTCTTATGGCAATTGAAACAAACAATATCCTTATAACGATTCTCTTTGGACCCTCCACCATTCTTTCCCTACCACAACTTCTTCCTCTTGTTCTGATTATTGCTATTTCCTTGGGCTACCGCCAGATTTCTTTTATCTAATGCTTTGTACTAGAAACCCATATCTAGTAAGTCCATGATGGTTCCTTTCATGTGGCTAGTCATCCGTTCCTAATATTGCTCTTTCATTCCCGCAATAAACATTTCATTCTTCTTCAAGGGCGTGTCTATTAGTCCCATCCCAAAACAAGATAACTCAATGAACTTATTTGAGTACTCCTCTACAGACATATCTTCTTGTCTTAAGTCCATGAAATTTCTGTAAAGTCAGGATTTTCCAACTGCAGGTATATACTACTTCTCGAATACTTCCTTAAATCTAGTCCATAAGAAGTTGTCTTTAGATTCATTTAAAGTGATGGATTCCCACCACGCGAGAGCTCCTTCCTGCAACTGCCCGGAAGAAAAGAATCTCTTTTGCTTATCCCCTACATTCAATCCTTTGGATATCCTCTCAGAAGAGCGGAGCCATGCTTGTACTTCAACGATAGACTCGGTTCCTTGGAATGGGTTCCCTCCTAAGTTAGTATAGTTCTTGCAAAGAGTAGCAAAATTTGTTTGAGGCTGTACTAGAATTACTACTTCTTCCACAGCTGTAGCATTATGACCATTAGTGTTTATCGTGTTGTTGCTTCCCCTTCCTCGTCCTCTGCGATTGCTTATTTCTTACTATCTGAATATAGTAAAGAGACAATTTAGAACATACATACGAGATTGTCTTAGGGAATGGGTATTAAGCTTTTAAACGATTTTGGATGGATTTATTTTGATAGATACGCTCTCTCATTGACTAAACTCATTCTAGAGTATTACTAACCCAATCTTTAATGAGTTGACTCCATCAAGGCTTAGGTACTCGCTAACCTAATCTTTGATACCAACTGTGATGAACCACCTTTTTAACCCTTGATGATCGACACTAATACATCCATAGTATTCACATGCCGCAAATTCAAGTGTCGGAAAGGCAGATAATCAGGGGTTTATAAGAAAAAAGGTAGAAAATAGAATAATAGTAGAATCTCACATCATATTAAACAACATAATTATACGGATGGAAAGTACATATAATCACTCCAAGTGATTCATCAGAGTTACGATAAGTACTAACCCAACCTAAGATATTTATAACTGCATATCCTTGCGTAGGCTGGTAGATACAAAATACACGATACACGATACGCGGAAAGTTGAAAATAGATAACTATAGATAAAGGACCCTCTAGTCTTCATATTCCAAGCTCCTTCCAAAATGCTCCAAGCTACCTGACTACTTGACTGCCTAGAAAATAGGGCACCCAGAGTTTAAGGGAAAAGAAAAATAAACTCCGAGTCAGTCATGGAACTGGTGTGAGAAACTCACAATACAGATGTTTGAAAACAAAAGGGTATCTCATAAGACCACGCCACACATAAACACAGAATGGGTTTTTACCTTATGATAAAGAAAATCTTTGATATGCAAATTTTTGAAAATATTATTATTAATGACATTCTTTTGAAAACATTTTCAAATAAACTTATAAATCTTAGTCGAAATGGTTGCATCTCACATTTCAGTATTTGCACAATTAAGTCATGTGGCACTTATTGGGTATTGGATTTCCATCTGAATAGCAAGGTAAGGGACTACCTCCCGTACAGTGCATTTCTAGAGGAATGCACCCAAGGCCCTTATTTTGGTCCTCATATGAATTAAGACCGGCCTATCCAAAAATTACACGAATAGCACCGAGTATTACATCACACGGCCATTACCCACCTATTCAGGATCCCGAGCATACACCACATAATTTAAACCTGATGTTATAGCGGGTAGAAATTTTATAGATCTAGAAGGTGATTTCATACCCTGATTGGTTGCGAGCCACTAAGCATTAAACCATCCCCTGTTTCACCATTCCCGGGTGTGAGGCTTGAGGTAACGATTACTGTTTTTTACATATCACATTTCCCACTTTGCCATTTCACAATCACACAACTAATTTGTACAAACCTATAACTCCTGAGCTCGTACATCTTAGAAAAGGGTGTTAAGCTAAGAGAAGTTACCTTCTCCGCCACCAAACAGATGATACATTCGTAGAGGTCAATCAATATGATTCAGAGATACAACGACAAACATTCGTCTATGCTAGTTGTCCAGGAACAAGAAAAACCAAAGGCACTTTCTACTACATCCTGTCAGGAATTATCCCTAGGATTTGTAGTGAATAGTCCTCGTGTTTTGTAGATTTCCAAAACGAAGGGACCACTACTATTTATTTATCTCGATAGCTACCTAGAGATTATTAACAAGCAATCCTTTCGAAATGACGATCCTCTATCTTTTAAAATCATGGTCTTCAATATATCTTCTTCACTTTTGAATGCATAAATTGGTTCGAAGTGGTTTTCGGATAGGGATTACCCAAATCCGACTCCGGTTTCAAAGAACCAATCATCGATAAAAAGATGTTAAGTGGGTGGACAATAAATATTCCATTTATTTGTTTTCCTTTATCCAAAGGTATCTTTTTAGAGATTTTTATCTTTTGAAAACCATTTCTTTTTCAGTATATACGGAATTCATTAAACCTCCTTATGAAAATTTACTAAATCATTTCCATAAATTATTTTTAGAATACATTATTGAGTATAAGGTCAAATAGAAATTGTACTACTTTTATTCAGTTTTAATTTCCGTATTCAACTGGTACTATAGGATGAATAACGATGAAATCAATTTTTAAATTCCATGAATAGTACGAGTTCCCTCCTTGGAATTTAACACAAGTATAAGAAGATTATTTTTATACGATCCAAATTGTTTAAATGTGAAAAGTGTAATCTTTTATACTTTAACTTATTTCTGACATTTCGACCTTATCTATCCTTCATCCGCAGGAGGCCAAGTGAGCCAGGGTACGGTTACTCCTAAACATCTCCATAGCTTAAGCACCTCAACTAGATCTCACGAATAGAAAAATCGGGTGTACCCGTCGGCTTATTAGAGCCAAGATTAAATCATTTGCTTATAACAGCTTTACTTCAAATTTATTTATTTAAACTTCTTTAAATAAATTATATAACCTTTAAATCATTTTTAGAAAACTTATTTATTTATTAGAAAACATTTGTAAAAGTTTGGAAATGAATTGTGAAGTTTAAAATCATACTTTTACAAGTTATTGAAAAAGTGCTGCAATAAGTGCTACGAAGGATGTTTTAAAAACTATATTGATTAAAACTACTTTTATATCATTTAGAAATATATATATATATATATATAACTAAAATCTCTTTTAAACATTTTTAAAAGATTTATAATATTTATTTTATAATTTTAAACATTTAAAATATCCATTTTAAATCATTTTAAAACTTTGGTCATTAAACTGCAAAACCGCTATATTTTTGAAAACTTGTTTCGGACTTATTTGAAAATCTATAAGATGAAAACTTAATCTTCTTTCTTTGATTGAAAACTATGGATATAATAGTCTGGACAATTCTTACTACGAATAATTCCAAGCTATATTCCACTTTATATACCCATTTGAACTCTATAGCGCGAAATCGTGAATTACCGTTACGCGACGCGCCTAGTTTTGACTCGATTATTAATTTTCATTTAAAACTTGTCAAGACAGGTGATTATAAAATGCTTATGAAAAATTTCTATTCATTTTCAAGGGGTTTAATGATTCCATATTTAGTTTTATAACTTGATTCAGAAAGTGATTTCCTTGTGTAACATCGATTAAGGAGCACGATGAGGCCTCAACAAGAAAGTGCAGTTGGACTCTCAAGAGTCATGAGTGTACACGGCTTCGTATTCATTAGAGAAAGCTATCTCCCAATCTTCAATTGTATTTAACGTGGCTTGTTAAACAACCATAATAACAATCGATACTTGATGAACAACATATAAACAAGCATCCATGACAATCATTTCACATCATCACATATGTATATATAAAATAAAATAGAGTTTCTCATCTCAAAATAAAACGATTAACTAGAAAATGGATTATCCTTTCTAACACGAATCGAAGCTCACGAACACTCGTCCTAAAGCTTCTATATGGCTCGGCCTTGCTTGTGAAGGGGTAGGGGTTTACGGCCTTGGTTGTGAGTGTGGTAGGTTCGGCTAGGGTGGTTGGCCGTGGGTTTGAAGAGAAAGAGGAAAGGTTTGGGTGAGTTTTGAAGTGCTATATATGTTTGTGTGTGTATTTAGATAAAATATTCTATAATTTTCTTTATATTTTTTCTTAGATGGAAACCATTAAAATGTGGAGGAAGCTTTTAGAAAAATGAAGAAGAAGATGAATGAATGAAGTGAAGTTGTATTTATAGGAAAATGGAAGAGTGTAAGCATCTCCTCCTTACATCACCGCACATCATCATGCCACCTCCTCCTCCCATCACCATGCATCGGCCACCTCCCCCTAGGTACAGCCGTGGTCACATCATGGAGGGGCAAAGCCATGTGCCTTTTTGATTTGACATTTGATGGTGATAATATGTGATAATTAGTTTAGATTCTCACTCCACCACCACATGCTCCACCTCCTTTCATTATCACCTACTTGCACTACCTCCTCCACTATTATCATGGTACGGCCAAGTCCCATCAACCACCATGTGCTTCGTAGATATAATGTTCGATGGTAAGGGTTTGTTGCTTAAGTGAGAAGGAGTTTTTTATAATAGCTTATATGTTTATATATTTAGTATATATGTAAATATATAAGTGTTTATGTACATGTGCACATAGTTCCTTGGATGGATATATGTATGTGTTCATTTGGATGTCACATATAAGTCACAATGTTCTACAACTAAATCTCACCAAAAAATGGATACAACTATAAACATGCAATAGCTGATTCTTACTTGGAAATGTCAACTTGAGAATGACCATAAGGTATAATAGCTAGGGATGAAATAGCTTATTTAAAGAATTAAAAGGTAATAATATGGATTTTGTAGCACTAATACGTTTACTCAAGACATTATACTTGATGATAGTTTGCGTAAGGCTTATGGCAATCGTTTGTCTAATGTTGACCCAAAAAATGGATCCACACCCTGGATTGATTGTGAAAGCACTTGATGCTGGCCGATATCCGCATGCGACTATCCTTAACCTTACTTGCAAGTACTGGACATACGAATACCCTACTCCGCACACCAAGCCCTTCTGACTGCCTACGAAGGATCCGCTTCGTTAGGCCTACAATGCAAATGCAGTCAAGGCATACTCTTTTGATGGAACACCTACAGACTTGCCTCCGGGGATGCAGCTTCGTTAGGCCTACCCAGAGGGCCATCCTAGAGTATCCTCACGTCCCGTTGAACTCTCGTACTTCCTTCTAGCCCAAAATCACTAAGTTGGACGTGCTTCTCCATTTCTGAAATCCGTGATGAACTGCTTTGTAGGCCCTTCATCCTTTGGGCTGCTCCAAACGCATTTCGATTCTTTTATTAGACCCTAAGTCTAATCTTTTAATTTGCGTTTAGTTTGCTTTCTTATTCTGTTGGCACCTATTTTAATTTAATTAGCATATTCTTGCCCCGGTCTCACTTCTAACTATTGTGAGATAACCGTATGTCTAATAGGGAATGCTGTTAGTATGAGCCACATTTATTATCTTGCTTATTTAACTTAATACATAAATTCTTAAGTTCCTTAAAATAAGCCTCTTTTATTTTTTCTGTTTTATTTGCTTATCAGCTTAATATAAGTTGTTTAAATAAGCTTCTATCATTATTCTCTACTATCATCGCTTACCAATTTATTTTAAGTCTCACGATAAGCTTTTCCGTTTTTATTTCATAATTATAGCCTATGTTATAATTCTACTTGGAATTGTTACTTTTTCTTCTTTTATAGTCCGTTATACAATTACAAGCGTTTCTTGCCTAGTCAGCCTTCTTTTATTACGATATAGAATTTTCTTTAATTCCCTAATATTACATGATTCACTTATCATAATAATTGCCTAGTTAAATAACCTTCTTAGTAAATGCAGACTTAGGCTCCTTAAATTTCTTTATAGCCTCAAATTACTAAATTAATAATTTTCTTGTTTCAAATCATACTTTACTTTATTGTCCGTTATTTTTGGAAGTAATTATATTTTATTTGGTTGGTTATGAAGACTATATAATCCATTTTCATATTTTAATATTGAGTAACACTATAAACAATAATCCGTAACTGCAAGGTGTCTCTTTTACTATTTTGGAGTAGTGTAAAATACCGTGGTTTCTCTATTTTACACTAATTTAACCTTTTTATTTCTATCTCTCAACTTTTATTATTTTACATTTAATTGCTTTTATTTTAGTTTCTTAATTATATAATCCATATTCGCGTTTAATCTATTCTAAACCATATGCGAAGAAAGAAAAGAGGGGATAGAAGAAAACCGATGCTTGCATAAAAATCCAAAACGTAGAAAAAGATGTAAATAAGGCATAGAAAATAGTGTTTAAATACTGATACTGTAAATAAACTGCAAGTTTTCTTATAGTTTAGCCTAATTCAATTAATATGATTAATTACCGAATAAAATTTTCTAAACGGGAATCTAACGATAATATATCTTAAACTTAAAAGATATATAAATAAATCCACTCACATGTCGTCCTTAGCTTCGCTTGTGCTCCGCCTAGTTCCACAGTCCTTCTGGATCCCCTTCTTCCAAGGCGTATAATATTTTAATTCAGAAGATCTTCTACCTAGAAATTATTTTCTTTTTTAGGGTTCAGCCTTAGGCAATGAACCTATGGGAGAAAATCTAATTGTGAGAAGATAGCTAGGCCTAGGATCCTATTTATATTGGAGCTTGGGGATCTCAGACCGTCAAATTCTTGGATTAAACCTAGAGCCACCACGTTATAGGGTCATTTGAAGCCATAGGATTGAAGAATGTATGGCCCAGATTGCACAAAAAGGAGAAAACACGTCATAGTCCAGATTTCAAGCGGGTCGACCGAGCGATCGACCGCCCTTAGCAAGCAGTCGACCGTTGCACCCATTGGGTCGACCTACAGGTCATCCCATTTCCGTGTTATTATATTATTACTTTTTCGATTCGATTACAATTTTTGTTTCGTTCTTAACTCTTTCATATTAGTTCGGTTTTAGATAAGTTATATATGGAAATTGATCAGAAAATTGCCCTGGACGCAATGGTACAAGTTCCAGAGCCATATTTCGATAATTCCAAAATTATTTATTTTTATTACTTATCGTTATACGTTAAATTTTAACTATATAAAAATGCGGGGTGTTACAAGAGGCATCAGAAGATTGAGTTGATCCGAGAAAGGATGAAGGAAGCTCAATCTAGACAAAAGAGTTACGCAGATAAAAGGCATAAATACCTAGAGTTCTCAGTTGGAGATAGGGTTTTCATTAAGGTATCACCGATGAAGGGTATGGTAAGGTTCAGGAAGTCATGGAAACTAGCACCGTGATATGATGGTCCATTCCAGATTATAGAGAGGATTGGAATGCTCGCGTACATATTAGAGTTGTCGAGCAATATGGCAGGTGTCCATAATGTATTTCATGTGTCTCATCTTTGTAGGTATATGCATGATCTAGAGACTACTATTCCTCCGATAGGGTGTGAAGATTTATTCGTATAGCCTGATTTGACTTTTGTTAGACAACCAGTTTGGGTTGTAGCGAGGGATGATAAAAGATTGAGGAACAAGGTAGTCAAGTTGGTGAAAGTTCAGTGGAGCGACAACGAGAAGTACTTGGGAGAAAGAGGACAAGATTCGAGATACTTATCCTGATCTGCTTTGAGGGAATTTCTATATTAGATTTAGATAGATAATTGCTAGTTGGGTAGACTAGTATGGTTGTTAGGAGTTGTTACAGATGATGGCTATGTTTAGTATTTAGTCCTTACTGAATTTTGACGACGAAATTCTTTAAGGAGGAGAGCCTGTAAGACCCCTAATTTTTGATCACATCATTCAAGAGATTTAATTAGATAAATTAAATAGAATAATGTAAATATTAAGTGATAAGAGGATTGAGATTTGAATGAATATAATTAAGGCCATGCTCAATTTAATTAATTAAGTGGGCTTAAGAATGGGTTATAAGTTAATTAATTTACATAAGGGCATAATGGGCATTAGCTTCACATAACCCTTACCCTTATTTATTCTCATTCCTCATTTTCATTTTCCCATTCACATCATTTGGTATACAAAATTAAAAACGTAAGAAGAGCCGGCCATAATCAAAGAGAAAAGAGAAGAGAAATCAAAGAAACGCTAAGGATTAAACCTAGGGGAATAAATCTCAATCTCAATAAAATCTCCTTATCTTAATCAAGGTGAATAATAATTCATTCCATCTTTATTTTGTTTTATAATCATATGTTTTCAGATTTAAGGGTAAATTCGTTTTTATGATGATTTGGATGATGATATGCTTGAATTATAATTTGTTTGATTTAAACAAGAATGTTTAAATAAGATTATAGGCAGTTTTAGGGAAAAACCGATTTAGATTGATGATTAAATGCCATGAAATTTTTTATGTTCTATAAAACATGATTGTGGAGTTGGTTTTAATTTTGATAATTTTCCAAGCTATGGAAAGATTACTATGAATTTTCAAAGGAAAGTATGGTTAATTGTAAATTTATTTCAGAAATTATATTGAGAATTTGGGTCTGGAATTTTGATATATTAGATAACATGATTGAAGTGAATGTTAGGAATTTTTGGTGATTTTTCCTAAATGATTTTCTATGCAAATTAAATTATTTTAGGAGAAGGACTTATTTGCAATATTGATTTTGCTTAATGGAAGGGCTTATTTGCTAACTTAACCATGGTTTAGATCTGAAATTAAGTGGCAGTTATTTTAGTAAAGAATACGAAAAGTTGAGGCAACCAATTATGGGTTTACACGTGGTAGGTTAGTTAGATAAAAATTTGCTTTAAGTAGTATTAATTGGCTTTTACTCGAAAAAGCTGGTTTCGCCTTCTTTAGAAGTACCTTTCGACTCAGAGCTTCCCTCTTCAATCAAATCGAAACTCCACTAAGCTTAAACCGATACACAAGGTATCACTTAGATGGTACATAATGGATTGGAGGAAAGGTGGAAGGCATGCTGTCAAAAGCATTGATTCTAATGGGGTTGATACCTTTGTTTGTTTTAAAAAGTGAAGAGCTTGCCTTTATTTTATTAAAGCCTTCGAAGGAGTCGAAGCATATGTTTTCGAAAGAGGTTTTCTAAAGGCTTTCGAAGGAGTTGTCGTCTTATGTTTTAAAGAATAAGCTTTCGAAAGGATTTCTTTACTTATAAAAATAATGCTTTCGAAAGACGGGGTGCCGACCTAGTCAAAGCCCTACTCCCGTTCTTTAGCCTTTCGAGTGTATTGAAGTCATTAATGCTTTTGAAAGGTAGTGCTTGTTTTAGATTTGTTTTAAGCCACTTCATAAATGCTTTTGAAAGGGTCCAAGGGTTTTGAAGGCAATGGTTTCGAAAGGGGTTTCGATGCCATCCTTCAGTGTTTTGTTTAAATGGTTTGAAGCTTTCAAAAGGGATTGTGCCGACGCCATCAAGTTTTCCCCAATATTTTTATATGATAAAGGATGGTTTCGAAAGAGATACTTTCGTTTATATACACTTTGACCCAAATAATATTTGAAGTATAAACCCAATGGTTTCGAAAGGGGGACTTTCAATGATTTCAGAAGGGATACTTCCAATGGTTTCAGAAGGGATACTTCCAATTGTTTTGAAAAGGGGACTTTCAATGATTTCGGAAGGGATACTTACAATGGTTTAGAAAGGGGGACTTTCAATGATTTCGGAAGGGATACTTCCAAAGGTTTCGAAAGGGGGACTTTCAATGATTTCGGAAGGGATACTTCTAAATGTTATTAAGTAATAGTTCATTACATTCGAAAGGTTTTGGAAGAGATGTCGTAAAGTAAAGGCAGGGGCCTAATGTTTTGAAAAAAGATTTATATGCTTTCGAAGGAGGTTATCCAGTGAAGTCGAAAGCAAGGTTTTGAAGGTTTCGACAGCCTTAGTTTTCAAAGCAAATAACCCAATCTCAATTTTGAAAGAAAATCATGGCATAAATATATAAAGTATTTTAAAAAGGATTTTTTGAAGATGTTTTCTTTGATTAAAAGGTTAAAGGGATTAATTAAGTTATTGTGTATGCTTCTTCATATATGTATATATATTCACATTGTAATGGACCCATAACTGTATTTTGGGAAAGGGCAGAATAACCGGCTAGGTTGACCAAGTAGTGAATATAAATTAAGTTAACTCATTAATGAGCAGAATTGCATCCAGGAGGTCAGGAAGACCAGAATATAGGATGCTAAAATATTAAAGGAAAAGGTATTGGCAGGGGTCAATAGGTTCTTAGTAAGCCTATGAAAACTCTGTATAGGAAAAGATATTGGCAGGGACCAATAGGTTCATAGTTAGCCTATGAAAACTATATATAAATGAAGATGTCAAAAAGATAAGTTCATGGTAAGCCCATGAAATCTATGATTTGATACTGGGAGGGGCCAGTAGGTTTGTAGTTAGCCCATGAAAACTATATCCGGATTAAGATTTTGTCAGATGTCAATAGGTTCCTAGTTAACCCATGAAAGCTAGGATAAGTGTAAAGATATTGGAGCTACCACTAGGTTCATAGTAATCCTATGAAAACTTTGTATTTGGATAGGGAGTCCTTAATCATTTTACCGGTTATTAGTCGGCCCATGAAAACTATTAGGTTAATAGTAATCCTAGAAACTATAACTGAGACAGATAGATAAAATGAATGGGGATGGGTAATCAAGAATTGATTCATTGTTTTGCATATCATCATATCATATTGTTTTGAATTGTTTTAACCATTGTGGATGCAGGAGCACAGTATATGGTTTTATAAAGGTTTTAAGATACCAGTGAGGGGAAAACCCGTTTTGCTAAGCGGCTGGTCTCACTAGATATCTAAATGATTTGAGATGGTAGATTATTTTTCATACCAGGCTTTATGTCTGACTCGAAGATTATGTTTCTCCTTCAACTCTCGGGTACTCAATTGATTTTGAGTAGTTTGAGAGTTGAGGTTTTCAAGTACCTCATTAGACGAATAAAGCTTCCAGAGATGCGTAGGAGGCATGATAGCTATCTAGAGTTCTCTTTTATTTGATTCTACTGTGTTGTTTGTAATGGCAAAGTTGTTATCTTGCATGTATATACTCCGATCATCCCATGGGACATCTTCATATGTCGTTATTGGCATATGTGGTAATAAACATATTTTCTCGGAACGTGGCTAACGATTATGGGATTATGTAATGAATTAGAAATGTTTTGAAATGGAATGTGATCTTGTTTGATGTTTTAATTTTTTTCCATATTCATGTGTTTCTTTGTATCTATGTATCTAACACCACCGTATTTGGTCATCGAGGATTAATAACTATGGATGACTGCAGCATCCGTAGCCATTAGTTTTGGCCTCCGAGTAGAGGGATGTTGCACGAGATCTGCTTGAAATGCTGCAAACCATGTAGAGATTCGTGATATATTCGAGATACTGTAATCCATGTGGGAATTCATGGACTGTTCGAGATGTTGAAATCTAGATAGATTCAAGATCTATTCGAGTGGTGACTCATGTGATGAGATGCTAAACGTGACTTTAGCTTCGGTAATGATAGAAATAAGAGTAGGGCGCATAGCCAGTGGGTTTAACTGACCCAAGGTTATATCATTCTTTATCTAGTGACACTTTTGGATATGCACGTGAGGGCGATGATACTCGGTACCACATGATCGAGCATGGACTAGATATGTTTTTCTTATTGTATATTTTATCTAGAGATTACGCTACTCGGAAGGATATCTCTGACACTTGTCAAGAGGACCTTCTCGACATACTAATGGAACCTCTAATGGAAATCCATATATATACAAACACGCCTTAGTGGTATTGATTATATACCTAATATTGTTATGGTGTACATGCAGCACAATTATTTTCTGATTTATATTCCACACCCTAGACATTGTCTATTATATCTCAATATGTATTATTAGATGGGTGGGTCCTAAGGGGAAAATCATTCTGGTGATCTGGTTGGTCTTAAAAGGTGCTGTTACAATGTGTAGATGTTTCTTAAGTTTCTCTCACCTAACTTTTGTAACATTCCGCAGTTTAATGAGCCTAAATTTTGAAAAAAATCGAAACCCAAGTCAATCAAAGCACAGATCGTTAGATTTAGTACCTATAAATAAGCATGATCATATCATAGATTTATAAAAATCTAAATTCACAATAGACATAATAATAGGATATAAATACTGACTATGAATACTACATTGGAATAATGGTATTCCTTGGATATCAAATCGCCACATCAGTACCAAGCATGAGAGATAAAAAGACTTCTCCAACAACCAATCACGTCCAGCTCCAGTGACATGTTCCTCTAAATCTATCCTATGGGTTGTAATAATGAGGGGATCAAAACAACGTTGTGGTGAATGCAGTTTCCATAACATAAATTTATACCGATTGGTTTACATTTAATTGTTATGTCTACTATTTTAAGGTTAACCAAATTAACCTAATATTGCACACATGATATTCCTACCTAGCATCCTAAGGTATAAAATACTGACATAAGTCTATTAGCCACTTAGTACTACTAAATATGAAGCGGACTCTTATCATCGTCATCGTTGATCTATTGGTCCTAGCTACAATGACCTTGGACCACCATTTATGACTTTATAATAAAAAATAGCCATACTACTAACGCATTTATCGTCATTAAAGTCTTAGCCATATGAGAGACAGTACCCAAGCCACTTAATACCTTATTAATAAGGACTAGGCAGACCCATGACCATTAATACCTATATTGTAGGCACCTTTGTCATTTATATCTAACCACAAAGGCGGATTCCTCACTAGTACTGTCTAGTTGATATCACTTGGAATCTCATCGGGATACTTAATACTTCTTTATAGGGGAGAGACAGACCCTATATCAGTCACTTAATACCTCAAACCTAAAGCGGATCCTTCCCGAGATATCTACTACCGCTCCTAATCGTTATTTTAGAACGTTAAATATTTTTAATTAGGAAAGAGGCGGGCCCTCAAATAACCACTTAATACCACTAATTCCTAGGCAGATCCTATTATTCCCATAACCGTTTTCCATGGATCCTATGATTGATGATGTCCCACATCAGTAATAAGTGTACACAACTGATGTAGCCTCAAAGTAAAGGGCAAACTTCTATTGTGTAACTATATTGACCTCACATCCTAACCTACTAAGTCCAATTAATTATTCTAGGCTTTACAAACTTAAGCTATATTAGCTTAGGTTTTATTTTTACTAAGCTTTATCATCCTAAATTGGATATTGGACTTAGCTTGCTGACATCCTTTTATTTATTTAATACTATATAATTTACCTTAAATATTCAATTACCTATAAATCCCTTTTATTTGCTTCTTCCGTAAATTTCAATTTATTCATGACAAAAAATATCATCCTAACAGACATTTCCTAAGACAGTTATGTATATTTACTAATCTCCATTAGTAACCTTTCCTAACTATTCCATAGTTATTAATCTAACTTCTTTATTTATCAGTCTCATTTATCCATTTACCCTATTAATTACCCGTAACTCTCAAATCCATTTCACATTTATTACCCATTAATTAGAGTTATAACCTATCCAAACTTTCCTCCTATTTTCTATTCGTTATTTAACCTTATTTCTATGTATAACTAATATCCTAAGCGAGCGTTACACATAATTCATCATATTAGTTAAGTATTTATTAGTGCGTATAAATACGTATAAATAGCTACTTCTATCAAATATGTTCTAGTCACAAATCTTTAACTAGAATATTCCTTTCCATATTTAATTTGCTGAAATTACATTTCTTTGGAAGATTATTCATTGTGATTTCCATAAATTATTTTAAAACAAAAAATCAAGAATAAAAGGAAAGATTTGCTTCGTTTAAAATTAAAAGGAATGTTTATTTTTTTATCGGAATAGATAGTGTAAACTATGGAGAATAAGTCTATACTTAACATACCTCTCCCCTTTCATTTTCATATAATCCTTGTTAAATCAAATGCTGCATTTTCTATGCAATTTGAAAACACAAACAAATTCACAAAAATCAAATGGACGTTCTTCCCACAGATTAAACTATGAAAAATTCCTGATTCATCATATATAATTAGGGTAATAATTGAAATCATCCTAATCTACAACCCAATTTAAGATCTGGAATAAATTTCATATCTATTCAATATTCATATCTATAACTTTTGGGATTGATTTCTAGATCAAGGTTTAACAATAGTTTCGACCAGTTCTCCTAAGAATATGTAGGCGATGTTTAATACATTCAATTTTAGCCTACAATTCACATACATTTATTCATTTAGGCATAAAAATCAAACGTATGCCATTGGAGTAGATTCAATAACATAAACAATTTTTAAACTTCCCACTCACCTTCTAAAAGTGTTCCAAATCTCATGGTCTAAAGTAAAACGTTTGATTCAAATCCATTTCCTTCTTATTCCAAGAAATATGTCCGAAAAGGGTATATAAACATATTAGAATTAGAAGAGATTTGAGTTTGAAGGGATATATATATAGTACCTCGTTATCGCATAGTATTCATTCACTTCTCTTCTTCTCTTATTTAGTTTCTATTCTTCTCCAATTTGTATATATACAAATATAAACATTATAATTTATAATTTAGAAAATAGTGGAGAAGGGAAGATGACAGAGCTTCGCAACTGTTTCCAAAAAAATAGGAGAAGAGAAGAGAGGTTTAGGCCTGAATTTATAGGCACTCAAATCAACCACAGCCGTTATATTTAATTATAGAAAATCCAGGCCGTTTGGCCAACGCAAACCATAGTCGCCAATGCTAGGACCGGTCGATTTCTCCCTCTATATGGTCAACCACTTCATGTCGAGCTATCCAATAAAAGGGGTCAAGCGGTGTGTCCTGGTGATTAATTACGAACGTAACCTTTTCTAATTTAATTATTTCCGTTCCGAATTCGTTTTTCATCCGTAATTTTTTTCATTTGGACTACAATAGCAAAACTCCAAATATGAAAGTTTCTCATAATTTCACCACGAATGCAATGGTGCAAGATTCATGGTCAAATTCCATCGTTTTAACAAATTCTATTTTTGGAGCCTAATTAACTACTTAATTAACTAAACAACTAATCGTAAAATTTACAAGGTGTTACATTCTTCCTCCCTTAAAAGAATTTCATTCTTGAGATTATACCAATGACTAAGTGAAGATTCTAGCTCGTAATTACCCTTAACTACACAATCAATCAGTGTACAACTAATTTTGCAACCAACATCCACAAGTTTATAGTGCATCACAAGATAGAAAATATGCATGTAGAATGATTCTAAATCAAGCCCTCCTATATGAATGCTTTTCAATTGAAAAGATTTTTGAAAATATAATGCAAACAACCTATATATATATATACTGAAAGTTCTATACGTATGCATATTTTGAAAAATCTTTTCACCAAAAATCCACATACTCCTACGAATAAAAGCATGATGCAACCAAATTACATCCATTTCCTACCAATCAAAAATCTAACGCGTCAAAATCTCGCCTCCTAAACGCTACTCCTATGCCGAAAAAAGGATTTAGATGGAGAATATTACATTCTTACCACTCTATAAGCTACCTATTTTCTGTTATACAGTGGAAATTTTCTTGCTGCCCCGAATTCACTTTAAAATTTTCAAGCACAAAACGCATAAGGAGGCTTGTTTCCAAGCTCTAAATTGGAATTGAGTCCAAAAACAGACTCGCGCGCATCGTCGACAAGGTATGCGAATAGAAATTCCAAGGCTAAAACAGATTTTTCCCTTGTAATCGATTGCATTTTATCGTATCATCGATCCTAATGCGCCTCTAAATTCGCTTTTCTAATCTATTTTCCTTTTCTGTGCTTATCATGTAGCCTTCAAAATCTAAAACTTCATAAAACCTTTTTCTCTTTTCAAACTTGTGTCTCACTTGAAAAAAATACATTTTCAAAATATTTTGATGCAAATTTCCCTTTGAAATAAAATTTGGGCAGAAATTCTAAAAATTATTTTAGCTTCAAAAATAATTTAAAAATCAAAATTTTTTTCAAGCAAAACTTTTTAAATCAAGAGAAACTTTTCAAAATATTTTCTTTCTCAAAAATTTTGACAATTCAAGCCACATTTTTAGCGTTAGTCGTAAGTTAGTTATGCGCAAGTGCATAAGTTCAATTTTTATGTTTTACAACTAACCTTAACCCATAAAACTTGACATTTTATTTAAAAATGTCATCATACTCAATTACTCAAAAATTAGCTTTTAAAGAATGGGAACAATCACCCATGATTCCAATACAATTTAATCATCCTTCGCTTGCTAAAATTTCTATCTATTTAAAACATCCAGTCTCATATTTTTTTTTACTGTTAATGAAATGTCCTTATGAGATTTTTATATTTATACTATTTCTTCCAAATATACATAAAAAAGCAGTTCACATATTTGGAAATAATAACACAGTAAAATAGAAATACATCTCATAATATCGTGGGCATCTTAAAAAGACACACTAACAGTTACAACTTAGCAACCTAAAACGGAAAGGACAAATGTTGGATGAAAAGATACAATAACACACTATAGAACCTAAAACACTACCTACAGACTATGGGGCAGTCCTGATCCTTGACGGGAAATCTAGTCGTTATCGCGGCCTCGAAAATGGCAAAGCTAGCGGCTAAGCACCCAATCTGATGACTCTGGCGTTGTAGCTCGATCCTCATCTCTCGTTGGTCGGGGTGGATCCCCTGGAGCTTTGTATAGACCTACGGAATGTTGACTAGCTCGGGACTTTGATATCCCTCGATGCTCTATGCCTGCTCCACCACCTGCTGCGGCTGGTGGAAAAGGAATTCTCGTCTTTCTAAGGGAGGCTCTATCAATGGCAGGCGAGACCTTCGTCTAGGCAGTCTCCCTGCTAAGATCCACCTTGTATCATCTAAAAACAAGAGTGAATGGATGAAAATATGAAAAATAACTCCGTGGGGTGCCAACTCCTTGATCGGAAAAATGAATCATAAGAGTTTGTGCCCAATTAACGGCTATACTACCCATAACTACATAGGTGGCCTTCTGCAACCAAGGATAAATCTAACCATGGCTTCCCGTCTTGGGGATGATGTTGTGTTGAATAATGTGCACAACAAGATGGGCAGTTGAACGTAGATTGTCTGTCCTCCAAACATCAACATCTTGAGAAAAGATTCACTGCAAGATCTCTGGGTCGGTTATCTCAATATCATCCAAATCCACGCCATCCGCGGAAATCTCCAAAATATCACCGAAGTTGTCGTCAGACATCACGATCCTGACACCTTTAACATCCTACTAAATGAAACCGTTGCCTTCATCGAAATTCGTTGCCAAATGAGCATAAAAAAGGTGAATGCAGCACGAGTAACTTTCCCCTTACATTACACCAAAGAGGCCTTTTTGTAATGTTTTTTTCATTTCAATTTGTAACGGTTATAACCAATACAAATTTCTAATGGATATTTCCATTACAAGCCTTTACAACGGTTATTTCCGTGACCAAATCTGGTAATTTCGTAAATACCTAAAAGCAGGATGGATAGGATTGTCATTTTGTCTATTATTTTTGCTTATCCCATTTCTCACGCTTCTATCTCTTTTTTACGTTTATCATTGTTCTGTAAATCAAAATTTCAATCTAGGGTTTTGCCCTCTTCGTTACCGCTACCTCCGCCTCTACGCCCCTTCTGCCTTGTAATCATTCTAGGGTTACCCCCTCTGCCTCGTTAGTCCTTCTAGAGTTATCATCCTCTCTGCCTCCGCCTCGTTCCAGCACCACCTTCGAAAGGTATTTTTCGTTTTTTTAATCTCAAATTGCAATTGAAATTTTGATTCGCGTTCAAATCTCAATTCATGAATTTTTTTTTACTTAATTCAGGTATCCTCCATAAAGCTCACAACTTGGGCCCGTTACCCGCTCTCAAATTGCTCTCTGTTTAGGCATTGATGATTATCCATGGCCTTGCATTGAAAAATGGATATTAATTATTTGTAATATGCTAAAAACATCGTTAATTATTTGTAATAGGCACGACGATGTAGTCCCCGCAGCCAAGATCGCGCTTCTGCTTCTCTAAGCGATGTTCAATTGATCGATGCTAATGTAAAGAAGTACGAGGAAAGCAAGCAGGTATGATTTTTCTCTTTTAAAGTAGCAAATCAATTTGTTGCTTTTTATATGGTTCCAAACCCTAAATCACAAGATCCACCTCAAAAGACCATGAATTTGGGGTATTCGAGAATTTTGGGTGTATTTTAAAACAGAATCCGTAGAAAAATTAATTTAAATACCTTAATTGTTCTTATTCAATGTTAGAATAATTGTAATGGCACTATTAGTCAACTTTTGTTCATCTTGCATGCATAGAATTTCCATATAATTTGATTATAACATTGTAGAATGTTGAAATTCTAGAAAAGTTGATACAGTTGCAAACTCCCTTTGCTATTTCTAGAGATAATATGTTCAATATATATCGGAGTTGACAACACTGCATTCTACTATATTTATCTATTATTGATATGCTCAAATATATAGGTTCATAGTGCTTCCTGATTTTTTCAAGTAACACTGTTATATAAAATTTAAAATATAAGACAAAGACTGCTTGATACTTTTTCTAGTAAGAATTTTTCTTTTCATGAAAAAACAATACATCTTCCTGAATTTTGTTTCACATCAATATGCTTATGGTTGGTTACTGGTATGATTTATTTATTAATGGCTCGTTTGTTTTAATTGATTACATCTTATATGTATTGACATGGATTTAATATTTCTTGCACAACTACAGGAGGGTAAATCTTTTATGTGGAGATATTATGATTGTAAATAATTCTTTTTGAAGCATGCATATCATCAATCAATATACATAATGGAAACTTTTGGTTAGTTATAGTTTTCCTATACTTTTAGTGCAGGCTAGTATAACTTTGAGTACAAAGAAAAACAATTTAATCATCGGTGAGATACAGTCTCAGTTGAAGAACAAAATGTCATTGTTGACATCAAAGAAAAATCAAACTCCAATATAATATTTATGCAGGCCCTCTTCTTTAGTTTTCTATGTTATGCATGTACATTTACACATGCATGATAACATACCATTACCAACATCTACAACATCCATATCCACGTATATCTATCATCTTAGTACACTATTCAATGTGCAATTATTTAACATTAGAAATAACCAATGATACTGAATATTTTTCTTTATGCTAGCTCATTACAACAATTACATACGATGAATTTACTCCTGGCTTGAAATCCATCCTCGCTTTTGTAGCCCTCGATTAGAAGTTTGAAAAGGTGAAACCACAGTTGTACTTTTCCTATAGAGTTGTGCATCATACTTTAATTGTTGTCTAAATCTTTTGTGTAAGTGAATATTGGTGAACTACAATGCTTCCATGATTATGCTGGTATTAATGCAAGTATTGGATTAATTGCTAGTCCAATTGTCAATCTATCTGGCATTTTTGGATCTGGTGCACTCTCAATTGGCCCTGATATAGCTTTTGATGCTGCTTTGGGAGATTTTACCAAGTACAGTGTATATTATTGCTTCCTTGACTCTGTAAGTTACTGAATTCTATATATTAGATAAGGTAACAAAGTTTAATTGGATGTCCAACTAATCTATTGTTCCTTATGTTGAGTGTGTGTTCTACGACCTCCTCCTCTTTCTTTCTTTCTATCTATTTTATAGAAAAATAAGTATTAATGGACTTTTATTGGCATGACCATGATTTATTTGTGATATATTATCCAGGGCCTGTCGTTTTTAATTGAAAGTCCGTTAGTTTAAGGACACTTAGGGTATCTTACAAAATGACTTCTTTATAGAATATTAGTTATTAGTTACATAGCTTGGACAAAATCATCAAATAATCAGTGATAAACATAAGCTAAAATAATTATTATATTACATTGAAAGGAGTTTTCCCCCTTTATAATGCATTAAAATTTAAGTGGCATGTTTATGCAACTAGCATTACTAATATGCACAATCTTTTGCACAAATTCGTTAATTGTTGTATATCTTGTTTGTAGTTTATAATCTACAAACTATAATTTAGAACCAAATTAGCAAATGCTAGCCTTTATTGTTTTAAGTATTACCGAGATGTTGATATCGGTGTTGTGAGAGCTTACACATTGGTTTGGTCTGAATTAACTTAACATAATTATTCAACAAATAAAAAATCATTTAATGGTTAGGTCACTTTTTTCTTTCTAATATTATATATTTGAATTCTTTTGATTTCCTTGTGTTCCTTTGCCTTGTGTTGGTATTGTTTGCTTTAGGTTGAACTTCCTCATAGAGATGATGATTTGAGTTGGATATTTGTGTTGTGCTTTTGATAGTTACACCATCTTGCATTTCTACTTCTTGAAGTTGTTTTACTTGAAACTTCTCACTGTTAATGCCCTTAATTTCCATGCTTATTTCACTTTTTGCATTACATGCTTGTCTTATATCAGATTTATCTGGTTATGCAAGGATTTTAGTTGAGTTTCTTTCTTGAAATCTTTTTGGATTTTTATATCTCTGATTCCCGCCTATTGTCCTGATGTTGCACTTAGTTTTGATTGGTTAGTTCTGATATTTGATATATAATTTTCTATATTTGATTTCTTACTTAGGGAACTTTAGCTATCTTTATTAGACTGGACTGTTGGACTTTTATCGTCTGTGTAAATTTGGATTGTCTTGTTATTATTTGCTTCCATAGGAAAAAAGGAAATAAAAAATTTTGATTTTATTTTTGCATTGAATTTTTACCCAAAAGAGAAAAAAACCAAAACTAAAATTGCTTTTTTCTTGGTTACATTTTACCCCAAAAAACAAACAAGAAGACATATTTGCAATTGCTTTTTAAACATGGTTACAAGCTAATGTAACCAAAAACTTGGCTGCTGCATTGCATATGCAGTCCTGCATATGCAACAGCCTGCAAATGCATATGCAGGCATTAACATATGCGTGCATATGCTTGCATCAACATATGCATAAGCAAGCATCAACATATTCATAAGCAATGCAATAGCCTATTGTAATGCCATGTATTTAACAATAGTGTAAAATATGGCACTATATCCACATCTGCAACATAAATCAAACCAAAGTGTGAGCTTTGGTTATGTATTTTTTTGTTGTTAATTTTTATTTATTTTTAGACATAAAACGTATTAATAATTATGTAAATTATAATACTATAAACTTTCATCAAAAACAAGTTTCAGATAAAGCATCTTTCTTTCTCAAAAAATAACATCAAATAAAAAAGATAATCATCTATTTGTTTATTAATCAAACTTCGTGCTTTAGGTTTTCAATTCAAATCAAGGTTTTTACAATTATATTTTGAATTAAACAGTATCAATTCAAATAAAAATGTTTACTGTATTTAAATAAGTTGTCAATGACACAATGATAGAACAAAATAGGCAATGACACAACGACTGAATAAAATAGGCTGAGCAGTTAAAATCATTGTATATGAATTAATGCATAGTTACAGGCTTAGCCAAATTACAGAGAGGGATACAATGCATGATTTAAATTGGGGTGTCAATAAAAACTTCTTATTTTAACTCTTTCTCGCTCGACTTAACATGTTTAACAGCATACAATGCATATCCTTTGTAAATATTGCGCACTTATATTTTGATTGTAATATAATTAGACTTATTCTTGTAAAAAACTCTCAACTTATTTGATTTTAATAAAATTATATATATATATATATATATATATTGTGAATTATATTGGAAAAATCTTACATTAATTAATATATGTGATTTCTGCAGTTAGTTTTTAAGTGGATTTTAAATCCTTGTTATAAATTAAATAAACATTTACGTTTTAAAAAGTTTCTTAAAAAATCTAATATTGAATTATTAAAGAATAAAAAATTCCTAATAGTAGAAATGATATCATTCTATTAAATTCGGTTCCTTAGATATTTTTAAGGCTACTGTAGCTAAAAGCCAACTTTCTACCCCTAAGAATAATATTGATATTTTAAGAACTTGGTGTACTTTTTTTATAATTAAGAAAGTTTTTTTTTATAACTTTTTTTTGTTGTTCTCTTTATTATTGAATTATGTAGATGTTCACTTTATTTAAACAAATATATATTTTATCTATGCTTGAAAAAGTAATATAAACAAACAATTTTGATTAATTAAATATTTTTTCATTACTCAATCTTCAATTTTTTTAGTTAAGCTATTCCTAGTTTATTTTTCTTAATCTTTTTTAAGTCACCCTTTGATCTGATCAAAAATTAGAATTGTGATCAGTGAAAGGAAGAGAATACGTGAGAAAAAAAAAGGAAAATAAGTTGGTTTGAAGCTTAATGGGTTTGGACTCAAATGTTAAAGTGATAACATCCCTTAAATTATGCACCTTATTTTGTCTAGAAATCTATAGAAATAAAAATCATACAGAATTACCACACTTTTAGCACTTGCTATGTAATTGAATTTTCTATCATGTGAATTTAGGTTGTTAAGATCTGACTTTTTTCATAATTTGTTTAGAAGTTCAGCGAAATTCATGATACGCATATTTTCTGAAATTCAGGAAGTGATAAATGAAGATGATGAAAAGCTACAAGAAGTGAAAAATGAACTGGGAGATGATGTGTGCAATGCCGTGAGTTCATCATGCAACAACTAAAAGAGGGCATTGCACATATCATGAAACAACTGAAAGCGCTTCGGAAACAACTAATAGAGGGCATTGCACATATCATGAAACAACTGAAAGAGGGCATTGCACATATCATGAAACAACTGAAAGCGCTTCGGAAACGAAAGCGGTGAGTGCTAATTCACTTTTTCCCTTTCTCCTTTTATAATGTAATTCATTTGACTTCTGCAAGCTATTGAACTTTAGTCAAGTACAAGTAAAATTATGCTCTCTTATTTTATTTTTATAATAAGCTGGTACAATTCCTACATCTGAATTCTAATATCACTTCATTTCTAGGTGCTACAGCACATTAGTGTGATGCTTTTCGCTTATAATTTTAGAGTTTGACAGTGATAGAATTAAATGTGTTAGAAATCAAATACTATTACAAATATAGTGAAATTTGTAGCAATTATCTGTTTGTCCATTCACCTTAATGGTAAATAAAGTAGCATGAGAAACTACTGTTTAATAATAACTAACTCTGTTCTTCTTTGACAGGTAATTTGGAGACAATGGAAGAAGCTTAAAAGTATTACTAAATTGATTTGAAAGTTTAACCACTTAAATAATTGGTTTATGCATATGATACGATGATTCCATTTAGGTGCTAGATTGTTATTCTGACATAGCAATTAAAGTGATATTACAAGCTGAGTGTTGAAGCTCGGTTACAAATTTAGTGGTAAGCTCAGTTAAAAACAAAGCTTAGCCCGGTTTATAAACTGAGCTGTAAAGCGCAATTTTTAACTGAGCAAAGCGCTTGCTTTTTATTATCAGATTTGGTGTAGTTCTATTTTCAAGAACAACGAAGCTTTCCTTCTAATTGATTTATAAACTGAGCATTGTTTCTGCATATGCAGGCTTTAGTAGAAGCTACAGAAGAAAAGAAAAAATCAGAAGCGAGTAAAATTTGGCCGAGTTAGTTGATGGAAGGTTTTGTAATTTGGTCGGAAAGTCGAATTCGTTGTTTGTAAGCTTTTAGACGTTTTGTACTAGTAAAATTCGAAGTTATCATGAACTTTGTAGAAGATATGAAGTATTTGGTATGATGTTTGTTTTGAAATTTGTTGCAACAGATTTGAAATTTGGTTACATGTTTGTCATTAATATAAATTTGAATTTGTATTATAAATGTAATCTGTTTGATGTTTATTGTTACATGATATGGTTCAACAAAACCAAATTTATATTTATAAATTTGTATTTGTATTATAAATGAAATCAGTTTGATGTTATAAATGATGTATTTTAGTAATATATTTACCAACGGTTATAACTGTTGGTACATACATTATATACCAACGGTTATAACCGTTGGTACATACATTATATACAAACGGTTACAACCGTTGGGAATATATGGAAATTCCCAACGGTTATAACCATTGGAAAATATGTTGTAGATTTTGTCACGTACCTATTTGTAACGGTTATAAGCGTTACAAATTTGATTTGCAACGGTTATAACTGTTGTGAATTGACAATTCTGGTGTTGTGTTAAAAGTTTCGAAGCGTAGGATCAGCGTTGCTTCCTCGAAAAGCTCTTCTAGCCCAAAAGCAGCAAAGTCTCCAAACTTCACCGGTCGCCCCTGAAGGAACTTGAAATTGGCGGTGCTTGGGAAGGTGGAGATCTTTTGGTCATTCTGGTACAGCCATCTGATTTCTTGAGGGGTGACATCAGGGTGGCGCAAGAATGAACCAGCAGTGCGGGGAGGTGTCATGGACTAAGAAGTGGAGAAATATGGTTTAGATCTAGAGTGGAGGTGGGGCAAGATCTAACGCACAAAAATCTATGCTAGGGGGAGGTTAGGATGCTGCTCATTGGAGAGGGGGAGAACTAGCATCGCCTGGAGGTGGGATGGAGGATGTGGGAGATGATTTGGAGAAGGAGGAGGTGATTTTTTTTGGGTTCGGTTGTTAGATGGGTAGGGAGCTCGAATGGGGCTGGGGAAAATTCGACACGACTTTATAATTGAGTTACAGGTTCGGGTTGGGCAAAAACCTAATGATCGGTTGACTACTCTAGGGTTACCGGTCGACCGCTACAGGTCAATCGCTTGGTGGTCAACTGCTATATAGGGATTTTGCGCAAGTTGAACAGGACTCTTTCGGGCTGGGTTAATTTATAATAATATTATTAATAATAACGATAATCATTTTGCGCCTTCTTCTTCGATAGGACACGATCAGAAAAATCCATGCCCTCTTCACGATGGTGCCCAAGCTTACAATCTAGCTTTCCAAACCATTCCGCTGCTATTCCGTAGTACTTCAGACTTTACTGCTCCAACCATCAACAATTCTAAAAACCCAATAATATTCCAAATACTATTCTTTGCATACTTCATACGGAAATACTTCTTCCAATAGCTAGTGGGTACAGTAACACTCCTAATTTCGTACCCCAATAAAATTAAATGTCGTTTCCATTTTGTCCTTCCCTTAGAAGAGAGAAAACTTTAAATACTTTGATTTTTATAAATAGGAAAAATTATTGTGCTAAATATTCACCCTTTGTAACTCATTTCCAAATCGAAAAACAATTTTCTTACCAAAAATCAAAATCAAACCTTTATTGACACACACACACACACATACATATAAATATTTAAGGATTTCAAAACTTACTCCTTTTTAAACCAAATTTCCTCAACACGATCAAACTTAGTGGTACACGTGTTTCTTGAAAATTAAATTTTCAAAACTTCCAAAAATAAATTTCCAAAATAAATCCTGAGGAAAAAAAATCATTTTTCCAAAATATATTTTATCAAATCTCATGGGTTTAGACTAAGGAATGACTTCGATTCTTAAAATCAAAATTCGATTTTCCATCAAAAGGCGGTTGATGGACATTCTCTTGCCAAAACTGGTCTTTAGACCTTTGCGACGTATAGAATTCTATTTCTTGCTTATCTTTAATAATTATGTATCTTCGACTACAAGTCATCATCAAAATTAAAAATCAAAAGGTAGTTAGAATCTCAACCGTCAAGTAGAACATCTTCCGGTCTTCGGGATTCTGCCATATGTTGTACTCACTCTCTTCTCCATCAGTGCCTCATGCATTGCTAACACTCCGTGGGGGTAATTCGGAGTCGGCTTGAATATCTTAACTCTAAGATATTTCCAACCCATGGTTGCTTTGCCCATTCCTTCTGAGTGGAACTACAACTACTTTTATAGTCATGATTCTTAGAGTCTAGCATAAAAATAATAATAGATAGGGAAGTACAAATACGTTCTCTCACTTTATCCTAATTCTTCTGATCGAGCAACCTAGGCTCTGTTACAAAATGTAACAACCCGCACTTTAATGAGCCCAAATTTTGACAAAAATCAAAACCCAAGTCAATCAAAGCACGGATCGTTGGATTTGGTACCTGCAAACAAGCATGAGCATATCAGAGATTTATGAAAATTCAAACTCATAGCGGAAATAATAATAGGATATAAGTACTGACTATGGCTACTACCTTGGAATTGACGGTATTCCTTAGATATCAAATCGCCACATCAGTACCGAGCATGAGAGATAAGAAGACTTCTCTAACAACCAATCACGTCCAACTCCAGTGATATATTCCTCTTAATCTATCATGTGGGTTGTAATAAGGAGAGGGTTAGAACAATGTTTTGGTGACTGGAAAATCTATACAGTATCCGTAACATAAATTTATACCGATTGGTTTTCATTTAGTTGTTATGTCTACTATTTTAAGGTTAACCAAATTAACCTAATATCGCACACACGATATTCCTACCTAGCATGATTCACCTACCTACCCTTCCTGAGGTATAAAATACTGACGTTGGTCTATCAGCCACTTAATACTTCCAAATATGAAGCAGACTCCTAGCATCATCGTCATTGGTCTATTGGTCCTAGCTACACAGACCTTTGACCATCATTTAAGGCTTTATAATACATGATAGCCATGCTGGAAACACATCAATTGTCTTAAAGTCTTATCCATGTGAGAGACAGTACCAAGCCACTTAATACCTTATTAATAAGAACTAGGCAACCCTTGACCATTTAATACCTATAGTTTATGTAGGCGTTTGTCATTTAATACCTAACCACAATGGCGGACTTCTCACTAGTACTATCTAGCTGACATCGCTTGGAATCTCATCGGGACACTTAATACTTCTTTATAGGGGAGAGGCAGACCTTATATCAGTCACTTAATACCTCAAACCCGAAGCGGATCCTTCCCGAGATATCCACTACCGCTCCTAATTGTTAATTCCAACCGTTTAATACTTTTTAATTAGGAAAGAGGCGGTCCCTTAAACAACCACTTAATACCTCTAATTCCTAAGCATATCCTATTATTCCCATAATCATTTCCCACTGGTTGTACGACGGGTGATGTCGGACATTAGTAATAAGTGTACACAATTGCTGGTAGCCTCAAAGAGAAGGGTAGACTCCCGCTGTGTAACTCTACTGACCTTGCATCCCAACCTACTAAGTCCAATTAATTATTCTTAGCTTTACTAACTTAAGCCATATTATCTTAGGCTTTATTATTACTAATATTTATCATCCTAAATTGAATATTGGACTTAGCTTACTAACCTCCTTTTATTTATTTAAAGCTATATAATTTACCTTAAATATTCAATTACTCACAAATCCCCTTTATTGCTTCTTCCATGAATGTCAATTTGTCCATGATAAAGAATATCATCCTAAGAGACAATTCCTAAGACATTTATGTATATTTACTAATCTCTAATCAGTAACCATTTCTAACTATTCCATAGTTATTAACCTAACTTCTTTATTTATCAGTCCCATTAATCTATTTACCATATTGATTAATTGTAACTCTCAAATCCATTTCACATTTATTACCTATTAATTAGGGTTACCTCCTTTCCAAACTTTCCTCTTATTTCCTATTCATTATTCAACCATATTTCTACGTATAACTAATATCTTAAGTTGGCATTATACATAAATCATCATATTATTTAAGTATTTATTAGTGCATTTAAATACGTATAAATACCTACTTCTACCAAATATGTTCTAATTATAAATCTTTAACTAGAATATTCTTTTCCGTATTTAATTTGCTGAAATTATGTTTCTTAGGAAGATTCTCCATTTTGATTTCCATAAATTAGTTTAAAACAAAAGATCAAGAATAAGTGGAAAGATTTGCCTCATTTGAAATTACAAGGAATGATTATTTTCTTTTTATTGGAATAGATAGTGTAAACTACGAAGAATAAATATATAATTTACACATCTCTCCCTTTTCATTTGCATATATTCCTTGTTAAATCAAACATTGCATTTTCTATGCAATTTGGAAACACAAACAAATTACAAATATCAAACGGCGTTCTTCCTACAAATTAAACTATAGAGAATTCCCAATTCATCATAATTAGGGTAATAATCAAAATCATATTAATAATCTACAACCCAATTTCAGATCTGGAATAATTTTCATACCAAATCTATATTCATATCTATAACATTTGGGACTGATTTCCAAATTAGGGTGTAACGATAATTTCAATCGGATCTTCTAAGAACATGTAGGCGATGTTTAATACATTCAATATTAACCTACAATTCACATAATTTTATTTATTTATTTAGGTATAAAAATCAACTATATGCCAACGGAATAGATTCAATAACTTAAACAATTTATAATTTTCCAAGTCACCTTTTAAGAGCATTCCAAATCTTGTATATACATATATCCCAAAACCTCTAATTCAACTCCATTTCCTTATTATTCCAAGAAATATATATGAAAAGGGTATGTACATATATTAGAATTAAAAATCTAAGAAGATACTGGGGGTTGAAGGGAAATATAAATATATATATATATATATAGTATCTCATTATCGCTTAGTGTTGATTCGCAACGCTTCTTCTCTTATTTGATTTCTATTCTTCTCCAATTTATATATACAAAAATATAAATATTATATTTTATAATTTAAAAAATAGTGGTGAAGAGAAGATGACTGAGCTTTGCTACTATTTCTGGAAAAATATGAGAAGAGAAGAAAGGGTCGGTCCTGCATTTATAGGCACTCGAGTCAACTGTAGCCGTTATATTTAATTATATAAAATTTGGGTCGTTTGGCCAAGGCAAACCCTAACTGGCAATGCTAGGACCGATCGACCACTCCATGTAGACCTGCCTAATCAAGGAGGTTGACTGGTGGATCCCGGTGATTAATTATGAATGTTAACAAATCTAATTATTTCAGTTTTGATCAATTCGTTTTTCGTCCGTAACTTCTTCGTTTGGACTCTGATCACAAAACTTCAAATATGGATGTTGCTTAGAATTTCACCATGAATGCAATGATGTAAGTTTCATTGTCAAATTCAATCATCTACACAAACTCCATTTTTGAAGCATAATTAAGTAATTAATTAATTAATTAAACAACTAATCATAAATTCTATAGGGTTTTACAACTTTTTTCTGACTCATGGTTTTATTTTTCCTTTAATCCCTTGAATGCACTTTCGAGCAGTTTGAGAAAAGCACGTTGTAGTTGGAAATCTTTGGAGCTCAAGGAAAGGAGCTGGCTGTTTCACCTACCATATTATTCTTATTTCCACTGAACTACTATTATGTATGTATCTGCAATTGCAAGGACATGCTGTTATAACAGTCCAGGCTGATGATAGTACTTAGGCTTGTAACTTTAAAATGTTATGTATCTTAGAGTTATAGTTTATATCATGTTTTAGATATTATATATTATCGCTCCACCATGAGATTCTAACATTGTGTTCTTTCTTCTTTGTTCGTTTTCTTTTTCTATTTTATTTACCCTAACAATCTGTCTTTTCAACACTGGGTGCTCAGCTCATGAATACCATGGATGTACTAGTATCCAAATTTAGGGGTTGAAAAGGCGGGTTGCTACAGGTGGTATCAGAGCTGAAGATTAAGCGAGAACATTGGCTTTAGTGGGGTATAACTCATTAGAGATAGGGTAAGTGATACCCTAGAATGAGTAAAGTGTATTATATATATGAGAGCGTATATGTAATTGTTATATACCAGTAATATATATATATAAGTATAAGTTGATACTGTAGTTTAATTAATGTAGGGATTAATGATGTTCATTTATTATCCATTATTGATTAGCTTAGTCTTCCTTAGCCAGTTTACGAGCATTGTTATCATTTGTAGATTACTGATTTGTGCCCGACCAGTTTATGAGCCATTTACTTTTTATTAAATGGGTTGGGTAGACAATATTTTTAGGATTATTAAAGTGAACACCTTGTGAATTGAGTTTCATTGTTTGACTATAAGGCATTCGACGACAATGTTGGGTTAAAAGTTAACTTTGATAAAAGATGTTTATTATAACCTAAAGAGAATGTAAGATATTTTGGAAACAAACATTTATGAAAGGATTTTATATAAGAAAGTAGATTTATAAAATATGATTTATAAAAAAAGAGGATTTAAACCAGTATTTTAAGTACTTAAATCCCAATGTCTTTGAAAATGGTTTTCAAGATGTTGAAGAAAATAGTAATAGTATTATTTGAAAGTAAATATTTGATAAATTGTTTAATAAAATTGAGTTCATGATACTTAGTACTATTGTACGAATTATTTGATGCCGCTTTGAAAATGATTTTGGTTGAGTCCCAAAAGTATGATTTGGATGTACTGAACTCACTTATGTCGCTTGAAAATAATTTTGGTAATGACTGCAACATCGTCGACGTTTATTTTTTAGGTTTATAAGTAGGGGATTCTACCATAGTAGTTTGCCACAGAGTAGTTTTGGTAAAACATATTTTGCATTATCCCGAAAGAATGATTTGATATACAAAAGGTATATGTGTATATTGTTATTTCAAAATAATTTGGAATAAAACCCGGGTGTTTAGGTCTAAAGTTTTTCTTTAAAGAAAAATCGATATGAAGTTTCTAGGTAGAAATGTTTTATATGTATGCTAGGTAGGGCAACCAAGTGGTAATGGCATTGCCCATAATCGATGAAGAAACTTTACATGTTTTCCTTTTTATTAAATGTATCTGAAAAATAATTGGAATTTTGTTAATTTATTTTGTAGATGCATATCCCACCCATTAGGACAATATGGTATGTTCATCAGGTTTGATGTATTGGTTGGTAGTTTTCATTTGTTAAAATGAAATGGAATTTTTGGCATTTTGGACTGTCGAAAACTTCTGAATCGTTATAGAACCGAAAGCTTAGTGTTTTTATGAAAATATAAAAATTGGCTTTTTATAACTCTTGAATTGAGAACTTTTTGTAACTCTTGAATTGAGAAGGTAGTAAGTCATTATGGAGTGTTTTACAATTGAAGTTAAGAAATGTTTATAAACTTGAGTAGTGTTTTATGATATGATTCATAAATGATTTTAGTATTGAATGCCATCCAATTTGGGTAAAAGAATGGGAAAAAATCAATCGGTGTAGTTAAGAAACTAACGGAATAAACTATATGTAAGTTATACGTAGATCATTTATTTGCGTGATAGTTCTTGATCGAAGATTCGAGCATAAGATTTCGAGGTGGTTTACACTGTTAGAACAAGGATTTATCACTTGATTCTTGATGGTAAGCCCTTGATATGGATTCTTGATATAATCCTAAGGTTCTCTATCATAGTATTTGGATATGTAAGGAGAATGGAGGTTTCTAATAAAGAAACATGATCATAGTCCGCACTAGAGAGGTCAAGTGATCTATACTATTTGGGAAGTGAGATTTATGCGATTGAGCAAGCGATTAGATTTGATATTTCTCATGGATGATCTATGTTCATCGTATGGGCTTAAGTATATATGTATACTATGTTTTGTTGGCATATGGAGAGTTTAGGGAATGACTCTTCGATTTGTATTGAGGTAGCAAGAATAATTCACAATGTAATAACTTGAGGCTATAAGCGTAAGGTATGCTTAGTAAGTTGTTTATCATCCTTGTGCGATAAGAGGGTTTTTGAACCTAAGCAAATCGTGAGCATTATTTGGTAGTGATTGTGAATATTGTTAAGTATTGATGTGTGATTTCATTTTTTGCTCGTTTTGGAATTTTGAGGACGAAATGTTTTAAGTTGGGGAGAACATAACGATCCGGAATTTCGAACAATTCGCATTTAATTATTTGAATCTTGGATTTAATGTGATTAAATTGATTTAATAACCTTGTTACCCCTTTTTTATTAATAACTAATGATGGTAAACTTGTTTTTTGAAAATGTTTGCACAAATAAATAGTTTGAAGAGATATCTATAATGTGACCGAAAATCCTTTTATCGATAAAATGCTTTTTACCTAACAAAAGTTGTTCGAACTTGTTGTGCTTTCCTAATATATTAATGTGTAATTAATTAGAAAATAAATATATTTTTCTAGTATAGGTTAACTAAAATGAGATGGGGGAATAAGATAAGGAAGATATTTTGAAAAATAAGCATTTAAGAAGAGTTTTAAGGGTTAAGTAAGAGGTGTAAAGGTGAAATGATGTGCACATTGGGGGATTATGTGGGGGGTGTTTTGGCCGGCCATCCTAGGGGAAAATGAGGACCTTTTCATCTTGTTAAATCCATACTTCATATCCTTTTTGTGTTCATATTTTTTTCGGCTTAAATTTTGATATAAAAACTTAGGTATTCAAGCTGTCTTTTTCTCTTCAATCTTCCTACATAATCGACTCCAAATCCATCCAAACTTTAACCAACATCATAGAACACCTTAGGAAGCATGTAAAGAAAGTCAAAAGTTTAAGAAGTCGAGCACAAACCCCAAACCAAATTGGTCCATGAGCAAAAAGAGGAAGGGGACCATGGCTGACCAATTAAATGAGCTAAAGTTGGATATTTGGTTAGTGAGTGATGCTAGAAAGTGTTCATATGATTCTTATGTGCTTACACTTGTGTTAGCAGTGACTTAGGTGAGTTTACTCACCATTGAATGGGATATATTGTGTATATATGTTTGATTGTGAAATATAAAGTTAAAGTTAACTGACTAAAGTTATGACTTTTGGACCTTGCTTACTTTTGAAAGAAAATGACAATTTTATATTGTATATCTTTAGGTTTATTACCCTCTAAAACATTTATCATGGCCTAGAATTTGCGTTTACATGTTTGGTTGGTTTGTTTGTTGAACTGATGTGAATATGGAGGCTCTTTTACATCGATAGTCGCTATAACTGCACTATGAAATCTCCTTGCTTTAAACTTGTTCGAATTGGTGATATGTTAATATATTGTGACATAATATATTTTTGTTGTTCGCTAAAAATAATTTAGGGTATGGGACAGTAGAGAAAGGGTTTGAAAAGTTGTGGAACTTGTGAAAGTTAAAAGCGAAAATGTCGTTATGGATACACTTTGAACATGCCTTATGTTCATCGATTTTTAAGATTAACTTTGGAAGACTTCCTTAGTGGTTACTTTATTTTTTTAATAAGTTAAATATGTGTGCTTATTACTGTAAAAATATCAAGGTTTAAAATATTATAGAAATGGTTGAAAGAGGCGGAAAACGTTATAGCGCGAATGGTCGCTATATAAGCACTTTGAAAATACCTTATTTTCGGGAATTTTTAACATGATTTTGAAAGATATCCTTAGGGTTTCTTTTCATGGTTTTTGAGCAGTCTAAGTATAATACTTTCTATAAAAAAATTGGATCAAAAATCATTTATTTAAGCAGTTAAAAGTAGCCACAAAGATCGTGCATTTTCATATTGTTCTTTGTCCAGAACTTTAGGTAGCATTTATAATGCTGTCTTTGGTCTACGACAATAGTCCTAGGCTTGTTGCATTTTTATTTTTTAAAATGTAACATTTTTATAAGTTTCTCATGATTTAAATGGTTTATAAATTATTATTTTTTTGAAATCTTTTTAGTGAAGTCTAATAACATGGATTCGAGTATGAAAAAAAGACTAAAAGTTTAAATTCATTTTTAATAATTAGATAATAATTTTTAGTGAAAACAATACTTTAGACAGTAGTTCTATAAATGATATTGGTTGTTGTTTGAAACATTAAATGGTTTTGAGTGTTTCAGAACTTTAGACGGTACTTCTATAAATGTTGTAGTATATTTTTGAGACTTTAAAATGGTTAAAAATGATAATAAAATAAAGTATTTTTCTACCATATTTTTAGGAGTGTTTAATAACAGTAATTAGAGTATTTTAAACTTGGTTTAAGTTTAAATATATTTATAATAATTATTAACGAATTTTTAAAGTAAAGGGTTTTAAATATAAAACATGCTTTTTGTTGATTTTTTTCAAATTTGAAAATGTTTTATTTTTAAGTAATATTTTACATAGATATTTAAAACCTATTTACAAGTATTTTTTAATGTATTTTATATATATAAGTCTAGAAAAGAAGGTTAAGTATTTTATAAAAGAATAATAGGAGTATTGGATTTTAACATTTAAGTTATAATAAATGGTTTGGTAAAGTTAATTAAATGTATATTGTCTTGCTAGTAAGTATATTTAGATCTTTAAAATGGATGTTTTTATAGATAATGACAGCTATAAAATGATTTTGGGTTTATAGTAAATAATGTTTAAGTAACATTAGTTTAAATCCTTTTTTATTAAACTTATGAATACAATTAGTTCTTTAAAAGAATGTTTTAAAGATATTTATAAATGAAATTGTTTTGGATTTGTAGTGGCAATATTTAAGTAACATTTGTCATTAACCCTTGTGAATATACTTGAACCTTTTAAATGGACATTTTAAAGGTAATAACAAGTATGGAATCTTTTAGGAAGAGAGACAAAAGTAAAGGTTTAAAGTAAGGAATCTTGTTAAAGATTTTTGAATATACTTATAACATTTGAGATAAGTATACGAATACTTTTTGAAGTATTGAAAAAAGTACAAATGAATAGTGAAATAGTAGAATATATGTATATATATTTATGAAGGTAATTTAAATATATATATATATATATATACAAGTAGAAAAAGAAAATGAATAGAAGCATCATGCATTCATAAGGTTTGCCCCGGGGAGGACTTATTCGTCTGAATCGTCTCTTGCTTTTAGGACGTATGTATACGAGATCCCCCAGGGAGGACTCCTATATAGTTTTCTTACTTCTGAAGGAAGTAGTAATTGATAGAAATTTTTTAAAGGGGGTTTTATAAATAAAGGAAGTTTTAATTAATAAAGGATTAATTAAATGAAAGGGGATTTGAAGTTGCTTATGAGACAAAATCGTGTTTTGTGTGACTTAATCGTGCTTTATGTGATTTAATCATGCTTTGTTTGTTTACTTATCTATTGAGTATTTAGTCATGCACTTAGCACTAAAACCTAACAAAGTAGACTTGTTCTATCTATGATAGTTAGGAATGGTGATTCGAGTTGGGTGTAGAAGAAATTATGCTCTAACCTACTGGGCTTCACTCTTGACTAAGGGATAGTATAAGTTGAGATGGTTGGAAACATGATAAGTATACTAAACAAGGTTTCCATATGCAATCGTTCTCACTTCTACTGAATTTGTCTAAAACCAACTTAAGAAACATCTAGAAGAAACACGAGGGTTATATGGTAGTTATCTACTGTGATGCTATATTGTATGTATAAACTTGTCTTGCTCTTCTTGGACAAAGGATACGAAAATCTATTCGAATATGAGATGATCTCTACCCTTACAAATTTTCTCTTTATTTCTGAAAGAACCGTGGTTAAGTTAACTGAAAATCTATCGATTGGTTTTGGAGCGCCTGATAAGCAGGGGAGTATATTCATATGAGATGACTTGAAAATGTAACCACTTCAAAACCATATACATTATCTATGTTCTAGAAGCGGTAGTGAAGTGAAATGTTATAGAGGTGCACTGTTTATCCTAAGGTTAAGTCCAGGGGTAAGTTAGTGTTAACATTTCAAACGACATCATCGTATAGGACTATTTATCTTGAGGGTGATCCTAAGGGAGATGACATCGTTCGCATTCGTCGAAGGACTTATGCTGGAATCTACAAGGATATTCAATATCTATTCGAGATGCTCGAATCCATGTAGAGACTTGTGATCTGTTAGAGATGTTGGAATCCATGTAGTGATCGGTGATCTTTTTGAGATGCTGGAATCTATGTGGGGATTCGTGGACTGTTTGAGATGTTGGAATCCAGTGTGAGATTCGAGATCTGTTCGAGTGATGACACGTGTGATGAGATGCTGAACGTGACTTCAACATCGGTAATGAAAAACACCAGAGTAGGGTGCATGGCCAGGGGTTTATCCAACCTAAGTGTATATCGTTCTACATCCAATGGCACTTTCGGATATGCATGCAAGGGGATACTCAGTGCTATATGATCGGGCATTGAACGGTTATGTTTTTTCTATGGTATATTTTATCTAAAGATATACGCTACTTGGAAGGATATCTCTGACCCTTGTCAAAAGGAACATTCTCGACATACTGAGGGCACCCCCAAAGGAAATCCATATATATATATATATACACACACACGAACGCGCCTTAGCAGTATTGATTGTAAACCTAATATTGTTGTGGTGTACATGCAGCATAGCTATTTTCTAATTTATATTCCACACCCTAAACATTATATATTATATTGCAATATGTACTTATTAGATGGTTGGATCTTTTGAGGGGAAAACCATTCCAGTGATTTGAGTGGCCTCAAATGGTTTATTACATTATGCAGTGTTTCTTGTGTTTCTCATACCAAACTTTTATCCGACTCGTGGTTTTATTTTTGCCTTAATCCCTCGAGTGCTATTTCGAGCAGTTTGATAAAAGCACGGTTTAGTTGGATATTCGTTGGAGCTCAAGGAGACGAGCTGGATGTTTCACCTACCATATTATACTTATTTATGCTACACTACTATTATGCATGTATCAGTAATTGTAAGGATAGGCTTTTATTACTGTCCAAGCTTATGATAGTACGTAGGCTTGTAACTCTGAAATGTTATGTATCTCAGAGTTACAGTTTGTACTATCGTTTTGATATTATATGTTATCGCTCCATTGTGAGATTCTAATATTGTGTTCTTTCTTCCTTTTTTCTTTTCTTTTTCTTTTTTTATCCTAATTATCTATCTTTTCGACACTTAGTTGCATGACAAGTGAATGTCGTGGGTATATTAGTATCGATATTTAGGGATCAAAAGAGAGGATCGTTACATTTTTGTTATTGTTTTCCCCCATAAACTCATGAACACTCAATTGAGTAGGTTGAGTTTACAAGCTTAAACAGGTCGGTTGAGAAGGACGCATAAAGCATGTCAAATACAAAGCAAGAGGCATGGTTGCAAATAATTGTTGTTCGATCATCGCTGTTTATTTATTTATGAGGGCATCCTCATATTATGTGTATGCACTCTATTAGTATTCCATTGTATTTCGACCCCTACGAGGGCACATTTTAGGATTGATGCAATATAAAGACAATCAAAATAATTATATGTAATGAATATATGTAGTTTTCTATTTACTTAAAGCTATTGAAAAATACTGAACTCATTTGCCGCTGAAATATAATTCCAAGGTGAATGCAACACATTAGGGTACCATCATTAGGTTTCAAAATGGGATATATTATAGTGAGCCAAGAGCATCTTGCACATAATCTCCTTTTCGCTATACTAATACTGGGACTTCCACCGGCACATCCAACCATAAGGTCAAGGGCCCTATAGTTCTTCATGCACCTCTAGCCTGTAACATGACATTGAAGGCTCCTTTCAATAAGTCGTCCACTTCTAAATGTCACTTACAGCTTAACATGCCATCATCTTCACTACTGCTACTATCCTCTCATAAGTTTTTGCCATTGGTCGCATGCTTCCTTGGAGCTCAATCTTACTAGAGTACAACCTCAACACAACATTGAGCTACTTCCAGAAGGTATCATGACCACCTCTCTTGTAACAATTCACACCTTCGACACTCCGATCCAAAGCCTAAAAACGCCATTTGAACTCGCGTTGTTTCAAGAAGTATGAATCTTTAGGTTTTTACGCCCACTATTTTGACATAAACAATTGAGATTCCAATATAGAATCGACATTTCATATTGAAGGAGTTTTGAGGGTTTATAATATGATGTTTTCGTAAACCAAAACTCCCCAAGGCATATTCAAACTCAAACTATACTAATCGATTACTAAAATAGAAAATCCAAGATTTCCACTCAAAGTATATCATTAGCTTTGTCTCCTTTAGATTGGACATGCATTTGACAATCTTTATTAGATCTCTTCTTTTTGGTATATATATAGCAAGGGATTTGTACATATAGATTAGATTCAGAAATTGAGGGATTGGAGGAGAATAGATTGAGAAAATAAACAATAAACAAAAATAGATGTATAAGATTTCTTACCTGAAACCATAAAGGAGTTTTCTAAATCTATGGGGAGACAAACTAACAGAGCTTTGCTAATGTTTCCAAAATATTTTGTGAATAAAAATGAGGGGTCTAGGGTCTTATTTATAGTGGTTGGAACACACCGGAATCGTTGGATGAAGATCGGTTGGAAATTATAAAATCCGGAATGTTCAAATTCACAAACCCTAGCAGCCACTTGATAGGGAGCGGACGACCGCCCCTCTACCATCGGTCGATCAGTCGAGGTCAGGGGTCGACCTCTCCCCTTGTCTCGGGAATGTTAATTTTGTGCCATTGTTTTATTTATATTTTTCCTTAATTATACATTAACATTAACGTTGATTTTAACGTTTACTTAACCCCCAAGTCTAATTACTATTAACATTTGAATTTCAAATTTTAAAATTAATTATTAATTTAATTTGAATTATATTATTTTGAACCCGAAAACTTCAATCGTTCATAAATTTTCCGTTTGAGCTCCATTTTCAACATATTATATATGGAAATTGATCAGCATTTCGCCATGAATGCAATGAAATAACTTTCGTAGTCAAATTGCAACGTTTGCAAATTTTCCATCTTTATCCCTATCTTATTTAATTTAATTTATCCAATTTATTTATGGTTGATTTTACGGGGTGTTACATTCTTCCCCCTTAAAAGGATTTCGTCTCCGAAATCTTTTTCAATGGGCGAATAACATAATGTGCACTGAACATCCATGTTATACAACCAAGTTATCTACATATTCATCTACACAACCATAATTGCAATGTGATTATGTATTGTAGACATACTAAAAGTGAGCTTAATCCTTGCGTGAGTGTGTGACTGTGGCATATAAGTATGTATGCAAAATACCTTAAACATGCATAAAATTTCTACATGAGTGCAAAGTGACGGTTAAAACTGTAGCAACCATCTCTTACCATCCAATCTAGTAACCATGATGCAACCAAAAGTTTAATTCTGGAGAGAAAAGTTTACCAGTGAAAAGCTCAGGAGAGAGATCCTCAACTTTTCTTTGGTCACCCATGTTCTTTCCACCGGGTTATCTCCCCATGGTACTCGAACCAACCTAATTTCTTTGTTGCAAAGCTTCCTGGTTCAGTGCTCCATAATGCATGCGGTGGCATGGGATGCTATTAGGTCCATCTTAATATCCCCCAATTGATCGGGCTCTACCATAATAGCTATGTTATGAAGACATTTCCTCAAGTGCAAAATGTGAAAAACATGGTGGACTCCTGTTAATCTATCGCATAGCTCCACGCGGTAAGCCTGTCTTCCTGTTCTTTACATAACTCGGAAAGGCCTAACGAATCTTGGTGCCAACTTTCCTAAATTTTCAGATCTTATGACTTTCCTAAAAGAGGATACTTTGATAAACACCATGTATCTAACCTCGAACTCCAATTCTTTCCTTCTCTTATTCGTGTAGAATTTCTGGCGATTTTGCGCTGCCTTCATTCGCTGCCTAATCAACTCTGCCTTAATCGAAGTTTCACGAATCAAATATTATTGGAGAAATTTTAGTCGGTGTTTTCCCACCAATAATTTAGCGATTTGCATGGCCTCCCATAAAGCTCTTCAAAGGGTGCCATACCAATTGTCGATCGATAACTATTATTATAAGAGAATTCCACTAAAGGTGGGTGATGCTCCCAATGTCCTCCAAAGTCCATGATGCATGCTCTCAGCTAGTACTTTAAGAACCTATTTACTCTTTTCGTTTTTCCATCTGCCTACGAGTGGTGAGTTGTACTAAGAATCAACGATATTCCTAAAGCTATATGCAAACTTCTCCAAAACTCGCTAGTAAATAAGGGATCCCTATCACTAACGACGCTAACCAGAATTCCATAAATTTGAACCACTTCCTTAATATAAATCTTTGCTAGAGATGGTGCGGTCATATTGCTCCTAACAGGAATAAAATGGGTGCTTTTATGAGTTTAACCACTATGACCCAAATAGCTTCATTTCCTCTTTGACTCCAAGGAAACCCATTTATTAAGTCCAATGATATGTATTCTCATTTCCAAGTCGGGATTTCTAATGGAAATAACAATCCTCCGGGCTTCCCTTGCTCATATTTAATCCTTTGACACATCAAATACCTAGAAATAAATTTAGCCACTTTCTCCTTTATCCGTGGCTAATATAAAATCTATTTCATATACCTATACATCTTATCTCCTCTGGGGTGAATAGTCATTTGTGAATGGTGACATTCTGTAAGCACTTCCACCAATAAACTATCAATCCTTGGGATGCAAAGGCATCCCTCTCTCATTAAACATCCCTTTTCGTCAACTGCATATCTATTAACGTAGGGAAATTGTTCTCCTCTCCTTAGCTTATCCAAAATATCTACTATCCCTTCATCTTTATTTTGTTCCAGTCCAATATGGTCCATTAGCACCGGTATAACCTCCATTGCTGCCAAATAGTTTTGAGTGGTTTCTATGGGCAGTTGGAAGTTGAAATTCAAGAGGAACTCCAACTACTCATATATAACTCCCAAGGTGGCATACCTTTGGCTAGGGGTGTCGGCGATGACATTCCCTTTTCTGAGGGTATACTATATCCAAAAGTCATAGCTATAAAATCCATCCACCTCTACTGCCTAAGATTTAAATCTTTTTGGGAAATAGATATTTGAGTGAGTTATTGTCAGTAAATAACTCAAATCTTTCCTTCAAAAATAGTGCCTTCACACCTTCAAGGTGAAAACAATGCCTTTCAACTTAAAGTCATGCACTGGGTATCTCTTCTCATGGTCCTTTGGTTGTCATCTAGCATAAGCTATCACTCTTCCTTCTTGCATAAGAGTTACTCCTAATCATCCACCACATGTGTTTGCATGAACCGTAAAAGGCTTCGTTCCATCAGGGATGATGAGTACTAGTGCACTTGTCAGTGGTTCCTTTAGCTTGACGAACGCTTTCGTGCATTTCTTATCCCAAGCGAAGACTAAATTCTTTTTGGTTAAATAGTTAGAGGAACTGTTATCACTGCAAAATCCTTTATGAATTTCCTATAATAACTTGCTAACCTTAGAAAACTTCTAATCTCTGTGGCATTCTTTGGAGTCTTCCAATTTTGAATAGCTTCCACTTTTGAGGGGTCCACCACTAATCAATGTTCCGAAACAATATGTCTAGGAAATTTCACTTCCCTCTTCCAAAAGTTGCATTTTGAGAATTTGGCTTTAAGTTGGTGCCTTCTTAAGTTTCTTAATATCTCCCTTAAGTGACTTTCATGCTCCCTTTAACTCTTGGAAAGTACCAAGATGTCATCTACAAAAACTATAACTAATTTGTTTAACCATCCCCTAAATACTCTACTCATCAAATCTACAAAGTATGCAGGAGCATTTATCAATCCAACAGGCATCACTTCCTATTCATAGAGTCCATCTGGTGTGCAAAAAGCAATCTTTGATTTGCTATTTTCTGCAATCCTTAGCAGATGAAATCTAGTTGCCAAGTTTAATTGGGAGAAGACTTTAGCTTCCACAAGTGGATCAAATAATTCATTTATCCTAGGTAAGGGATACCTATTCTTCTTTGTCAACTTATTGAGTTCCCTATAATCAACACAAAGCCTTAATGAGCCGTCTTCCTACATGGAAAAGACAACATGGGCTCCCCATTCTGAGGTACTTAGTCGAATGAATCCTTTTTGCAGTAGCTTCGAGATCTGCTTATCTAATTCCCTCCTTTCCTTGGTCCCTAGCGGGTGATCTACTCAAAATAGGAGCAGCCTCAATGACATAGGCTTGCCCACTTTGCCCTTCTTCCACCATCTTCGGATGTTGATTTTTGAAATGCTCTTCCTCATGGCAGTGGTAACACTTTCCCTTAAAAGCTACCTTTAACAAATTCATTCTACAATCCTTTGCAAGGTTTCCTTTCTTTTGGCATCTATTATACACTTTACCTTCTTTCTTAAACTTCCCTTTTGACTTCTTATTTTCCCAAAAAATTCCTTTCTTGGCCCCTCCCTGATTCTGTATGGGTCTTGCCTTCTCATTCTCCAACTCTTTCTCCTCAGCATTACATTATTTGTCTATAGTAAAGCCATCCCACCAGCATCTCGTAGTTAGCTCTATTGAGTATTTGAGTAAATAACCATTCCCTAAGCGGGGAGTTTAGGCCCTTGACAAATTTGTGGCCTTTCTCATGGGTGTATCAATCAAACTCATTCCGAACTTGACTAGTTCTGTAAATTTACTAATGTACTCCTTTATAGTGGAGTCTCCCTGACTAAGTTGTATAAATTTCTCTAGTTGCAAGCTCACTTCTGCTTTCGACATAAACCTTGTCTCAAATTGATTCTTGAACTCATCCCAAGTGATAATCCTACCAACGTTCACCTTAGCCACCATATTCCACCACTCTAAGGGTTCTCGCCTAAGGTGCCAAACTGCCGTTATTTGCTTCACTCGATCCTCCCAACCAAGCTCCAAAATATCCTCTCGCAATCATTTATCTATGTCTTAGTCTCCAGGAAGCTTTTCTTTCCAGAATATACTCTTCCTCACATATCCATAAAATCTTACACATTCTGGGAAAATTGATAGGACGAGGTGCTCCCTCAGCATGCAGAACAACGGGTGTTGCTGGTGTAGTCTGTTGGGGAATAAGGACTTTTCCTACATGCTTGAGGTATTGTTTAAACCATTCAAGCATCCTTCAAATGGTGGGCATTCCTTTGGCAGGGTTCCTAGTCTCAGAAGAAGAAGGTATTTCAGCCATAGTATATGATCTATAGGTTAAACTTTTAGTTATAATTTCCTAAGATAGTATTATACGCTAAAAGAAAGATTTGCCTACTTCAAATGGTGGGCATTACTCTAGCAGGGTTCGCAGTCTCAGAAGAAGAAGGTATTTCATCCATAGTCTACTATCTGTAGGTTAAACTTTTAGTTTTAATTTCCCAAGACAGTATTATACGCTGAAAGAAAGATTTTCCTAGTGTATATGTGTATGTTTATAATAAAGTACATATAGATATAATATGGGTTTTCGGAAAAATCTTTTTAAAAATAACAAGTACGTCTCTCATACATATACTTTTCCCCATCGATCGAGTAACATGGGCTTTGATACCAAATATAACAATCGCCCTAAAATGGGCCTAAATTTCAATCTAGAAAAGACCCATCGAAACTTAGAACCATCTCAAAGCTAGATTTGGTTAGTAAAGAGAACAATATAGAGTGATTGTAACGATCCGTAAATTCATCACTTATAAAAAATATGATTGAATTTAAAATTTTAGTTTAAATGACTAAATATTGTTTTTTAAATCAAAAAGCTCTTTATTTAGAAAATAATAATAGAAAAATTATTTTCAAACTTTGTTTACAAATATATGTATATTAAATAAGAAGTGAAAATATGAATGGACATTGAAATCGAAATTCATAATACAGGTTAGGTAGATGGCAGAGACTTCTCAGCTTTACGACATTTGCTTAGAAAGTGTTATTATTTGGGTGAGTATTTACTTACTATTATATTTTCGTCAATTCCGCTGTGAGACAATTAATTGAGCTCTGATATATTTATCTTTGCCTATTTGTAGGATACCAAATACCCAACTCGGGCTTCAGTGGGCTTGGTTTTTAGCATTCTTGCGAAAAATCCGAACCGCTGGAATTCGGGTTATTACACCTCTCTAAACAAATATGGACCTTAGACCAATCTGTCTCCAGTCTCGATCCAACATGCCGGGGATTTGCATGGCCATCCATACAAAGCTTCAAAAGGCGCCATTCCTATACCAGTCTGATAACTATTATTATAAGAAAACTCAACCAAATGTAAGTGATCATCCCAAGATCCACCAAAGTCCAATGCACAAGCTCTCAACAAATCTTCAAGTACCTTATTGACTCTTTCTGTTTGACCATCCATCTGAGGGTGATACGCGATACTCATCTTAAGCATAGCGCCTAACATATCCTTTGGGCTCTTCCAGAATTCACTAGTGAACAAAGCATCTCTATCACTGACTATGCTACTAGGAACCCCATGCAGTCTAACTATTTTCTTCATGAACAACTTAGCTAAGACTGGTGCCGTCTTGGTTGACTTCACTGGAATGAAATGGGCACTCTTGGTCAACCTGTCCACTATGACCCATATACTTTAATTTCCTCTATTTGACCTTGGCAACCCATCTATAAAATCCATGGATATCGAATCCTATTTCCAAACTGGAATCTCTAAAGGCTGAAGCAACCCACTCGGCTTCTGATGTTCAGCTTTCACTTATTGACAATTTTCACACTGCCTAACCCACAAGACAACATCCCTCTTCATACCTTTCCAATAGAAGCTCCTCTTCATATCTTGATACATCTTGGTCCTTCCAAAATGAATTGTAAACTTGGATCGATGAAATTCCCCAAGAACTTCTTTCCTCAAGTTCTCAATATCTAGAACACATAATCGCCCCTTCTTTCTCAACCATCCTCTCTGGTCAAGACAAAAATCTTTCAAATCATTGATCTCAGTTGCATACTCAAGCCTTCTGATCTTCTCGGTTAATAATGGATCCTCCTTCTGCTTAGAAGCAATTTTCTCGATCAACATGGGTCAAACTTCTAAACATGACATCATGGCAGTACTCTGACTAGAACTAGCAGTCGATCTTAACGGCACATTACAAGTAGTCAAAGCTTCCAAATCCTTCCATTCTGCCAACATTGCTAACACCACATTCTGATGTTTTCTGCTAAGAGTATCCGCTACTTTATTACCATTCACTGGTGTATATTCTATACCAAAATCATAAGCAGCCAAAAACTCCATCCACCTCTACTATCTCATATTTAACTCCTTCTGAGAGAATAAGTATCTTAAAGACTTATGATCTATGTATAGCTCAAATCTCTCCCCTAAGAGATAATGCCTCCAATCTTCAATGCGAAGATCACTACAGCCAACTCCAAATCATGAGTAGAGTATCTCACTTCATGCAGCCTAAGATGTCGCGAAGCGTAGGCAATCACTATACCCTTTTGCATCAACACAGCTCCCAATCCAATCCCACATGCATCAGTATACACCACCAAACCTTGGTTTCCGTCTGGAACTACTAACATTGGTGCATCAGTCAACAAATGCTTTAACTTAAAGAATGCTTCCTTACATTTGTCGGACCAAACAAACTTCACCTCCTTCCTGGTTAGCTTAGTCAAAGGCGCTGCTATCTGTGAGAAATCCTTGGCGAATCTCCGGTAATAGCCAAAAAGTCCAAGAAAACTTCTAATCTCAATCACCATCTCTGCTCTCTTCTAATTATTAACAGCTTCTATCTTATCTGGATCGATTGACAAGCCCTTCTCTGAAACTATGTGACCAAGAAACTTAAACTCTTTCTTCTAGAAATGAAACTTGGAAAACTTCGCCTTTAGCTGATTCTATATCAGCGTCTCAAGCACAGCTCTAAGATGATCTTCATTCTCTCTATCATCCTTAGAGTATAGAAAAATGTCATCTATAAACACCAATACGAACCTTTCCAAATACTCTCGGAAGACTCGGTTCATCAAATCCACAAAGAAAGAAGGTGCATTTGTTAACCCGAATGGCATTACTAACCACTCATACAAACTACTAGTCCGAAATGCTATCAAAGGAATACGGTCCTCTACCACTCTTAATTGATGGAAACCTGTTGCCAAATCCAACTGGAAAAACACTATGGCTCCACTCAACTGATCAAAAAGATCATTAATTCTTGGAAAAGGATACCTATTCTTTATCGTCCTTTCGTTCAACTTACAATAGTCGATAAACATCCTCAATGACCCATCCGGTTTCTTCACGAACACCACGGCCGCTCCCCAAGGTGAACTGCTTGGCCTAATAAAATTTCTTCCTTCTAGATCCACTAGCTGCACCTTCAATTCCTTCATCTCAGTCGGTGTCATCCTGCTAGGTGGTCTACTTACAGGTTCAGCTCTTGGCATAAGATCTATCCGAAACTCAACAACTCGTTTCGGTGGTAGACCTATGACTGGCTCAAAAACATCTGCAAACTCTCTTGCAAATCGAACCTGACTTAGTTCTTCTCCCACTTCCATTGCGCTTAACAAAGCACAATTACTCCGGTCAGAATTCTCTACTGAGAATATAATTCGGTTATGACTATCAGGATGTCTTAGTGACATCTCCCTATCCTAGCAAAATATCCTAGCCTCATACCTTCTCACCCATCCATACCCAAAATGATTCCGAAGTCTATGAAATTGAAGACCTAAAGACTGCATGCAAACTTATGACCTAATAAATCGAGTTCTAACTGGTCATATCTCATCCCCAGAGTTTCATACCCTCCTACTGGATTCGCAACCCTTAAGGAAGTAATAAGGTATGTGGGTTCTAAGCATAACCTATCAACCAAACACTGGGATATAAATGAATGTGATACACCTGTATCAAATAGTATCCTAACTAGTATACTCTGAATCAAAACGCACCTTCCATCAACATCTTTCCTTTATCAGCTGCAGTTGGCTTAGAAGATGATCCAATAGCAAAAACCTTTCCCTTATCTGCCCTGATTGGCTTTGGACACTGGTTCTTATAATGCCTAACTTGGTCACAGTTGAAGCAGTTCACAGTCTTCTTGTCTGCGGCCTTCTTCCCCTTGCCTGACCGGCACTCATTTGCATAACGACCCTTCTTATCACATTTGTAGCAAACTAAATCAGCCTTTTCCTTCTTGGCAACATCTCCCTTTTGGGCTCCCTTCTTCTTAAAGAACTTCCTTTTCTTTCCCTGAGACCCCTGGGTTTCAACTGGCTTCTCTCTAGCACAAACAGCAAGCATCTCCTTATAGAGGATTTCCATCTCCACAACCACATTACAAGGATCACATATATGTGTCATGGTTGCCCTAGCAAGCTCTGGTCTCAAACCCTGAATAAACCACTCATTCCTTCTGATGTTACTGTCAATAATAGCATACCTATATCGAGACAGCTCATCAAACCTAGTGGCATACTCGATAACCAACATCTCTCCCTAAACTAGATCCATAAACTTACTATCAATGCTGACTTAGCGACTTCAGCTAAAAACCTTTGTTCAAATCTCCTTCTTAAGTCAGCCCATGTCAACTCTTCATTCGAAACCCTGGTAGTAACACTATTCTGGCAATGAAGTGCTGATCCCTACTACTGTCTAGAGGCCGACCTTCTTTTCTTCTCATCATCTAAACCTAGACCAGCAAAGATACGCTCGCAATGCAACAGCCAATTCTATATCTTAGTAGCATCCTCCATTCCCTTAAATGATTTTCCACCAAGACTGGTGTAGTCTCTGCTCAACTTAGCATAGTTATTCCCAACTGTAGCCACACGATTAGCTCCTCCAACATTACCAGCAACTCTAGCAGCAGCTTCGGCTTGCATCATATAGACGAAGAATTGATACATCACCACCATATCTACTGGTGGATTTCCAGCACCCAAATTGGCATCAGCATTTTGGTTAGCATTAGCCTGTCGACCTTGGTTCCTCTTGGTATTAGGTTGAGCATTTCCATTAGTTGTGGTGCTTCCTCCACCAAGATTTCCTCTTCCGTTTCCTTCTTCCATATCTTCTTTCTTGTAAATATGCATACGAACCTTAGTAAGATACAAAAGAACGGTCTAAGAGAGAGGGGAATAAATGTGTGTCTGTGTGTGTATATATATATATATCAAATACAAGTACTTTACTATAGCATTATCCCAAACCTCGATCGTATTTCTGATTCATTGGATTATCTTTGAAAAATCTTTTTGGTTTAAATTTTCTTTTAAGTTTTCAAAAACCTATGCTCTGATACCAACTTATAACATCCCTCTACTTGGAGGCCCAAAACTAACGGCTACAGATGTTGTAGTCATCCATAGTTATTAATCCTTAACGATCAAATACGGCGGTGTTAGACACATTGATACACAGAAACACATGAATATGGAAAAAATTTAAAACATCAAACAAGATCACATTCCATTTCAAAACATTTCCAATTCATTACATAATCCCACAATCGTTAGCCCCGTTCAAAGAAAATATGTTTATTACAACATACGCCAAGAGCGGCATATGAAGATATTCCCTTAGATGATCAGAGTACATATAGGCAAGATAAAAACTTTGCCATTACAAACAACACTGCGGAATCAAATAAAAGAGAACTCTAGATAACTATCATGCCTTCTGCATGTCTCCGGAAGCTTTATTCGTCTAATAAGGTACCTGAAAACCTCAACTGTCAAACTACTCAAAATCAATTGAGTACCCGAGAGTTTAAGAGGAAAACATAAACTTCGAGTCAGACATAATGTAACATCCCATATCTGGAGGTCAAAAGCTAAGCGCTATGGATGCTGCAGTCATCCACAGTATTAACTTCTGGTGGCGAAAAATGGTAATGTTAATGATATCCATAATATCAGAAGCACTTGAATATGAACAAAATCACAGATTTTCAAGACAATAATTACAGTGATTACATTTCGAACAAAATCATATCCAAGTTACAAAAATCCCCAAACGTATTCCCAGGCAATGATCAAATATAATTTACAACAATACGCCAAGAGCGACATATGAAGATGCCCCCTTGGATGATCAAAGCAATATAGACATAATTGTCTTAATACACAGCGGAAAAAATTTAAAACAAAATTCCTAAATTAGCTATCCGTCAGCCACTTGCTCGTATTCGGATGCTTTATTCACCAAAATCTGCTAAAACCTGAAAACCTAAACCCTCAGCCTACTCAAATCAATTTTGAGCACTCGAGAGTTTAAGGGGAAACAAAAACTTCGAGTCAGACATAAAGAATGGTATGAATAATTTCTGTTACATCTCTGTTTAATGGTATATAGTGAGACCACGCCGCTTAGCGGAACGGGTTTCCCCAATATCTCTTTTCTAAACATATATTTTGCAAATCCTTTCCTGCAACCAAACTAGTTAATCAACTGGTTATAATAATAATAATATAGCAATATCCATTATGCTAAAACAGGAAATAAAATAGACTATCTGTCTAAAATTTGAGCTATCTGCTCTTTATTGGACTATCTGTCCTAAATTCTGAGCTAACTGCTCTTTTCTGGACTATCTGTCCTAAAACTGATTATACCAAAATGGCAATATCTTTTATGCTAGATAATGGGCTATCTTCCCAAAACAGGTAAAAAAAGGTGGACTAACTGTCCTTAAAAAGTAACAAGGTCCGTTATGCTAACAAATGGAATAACTGTTCATATCTGGGCTAACTACCCTTATCTGGACTAACTGTCCTCTGGGCCGACTGCCCTAAAAATGGACCGACTGTCCGAATTCAAATGAGCTAACTGCTCGAATTTTCTTTTGGGTTAAATACCCTTTAAATTTTCCTTGAAAACCTTTTCAAAATGATTTAGTCCGTCAAATCATATATATATATATATATACAGGGAAAATATCTCTTTAGCTTTACTCTAAGCTATTTTTTCCATGATATATATATATATACATTACTCAAAATAATGTCGATGATGTTCATTAAGGATTATCTACCCTTTTAAAATAAGTTAAAGTCCTTTATAACTTAAATCACCTAGGCTATCTACCTAATAATTATATTCAAATCTTTTGTTTATAACCTTTAAACAATCTTTTGATAGTATTGAAGGTAACTCCTTCAAAATCATTAATAAAACCCTTTGAAAGCATTGAAGGTAACTCCTTCATAACCTTTAATAAAACCTTTCGAAATCATTGAAGGTAACTCCTTCAAAACCTTTAAAAAGCCTTCCTTTTATAAGCTTTAAACATATGACATCTGCCGCTTGAATCCTTTAAATATTAGCCTTTCGAAAACATTGCAAAACCGTACCTTTCGACCTTACCGAATGGTCTCACCTTTCGACCTTGTCGGAAGGTTTCTTTTCAACCCAGTCGAAAGGTCTCACCTTTCAACTTTGTCGAAAGCTTGGGGTACCTCCCCTATGAAATCATTGATAAGCCTTTCGAAAGCAATGAAACTTAAAACCTTTTGAAGACATTGGGTTCAATTTAAAACAAGTGGAAACATTTCGAAACCATTCGAAGTTGACTACATTGAAACCTTTAGGCTTAAAACATTTAGATTATGCCTTCAAGTTGAGCAAAAGGATCAGAAAAACATTGGAGTCAAAAGCAACTACTTCGAAACCTTTAACAAAACCTTTCGAAACCATTCAAAAACAATGAAGGGTTGGTGTTGGAACCAACCCCTCGAAATCAATGGAGAGGTGGCAAGTTTTAGAAAACAAAAGATTACCCTCGACTCCATATAGGTCGAAAGGTTTGGAAGTGGCAACTATTCTTTCGACCTTGTCGAAAGCTATACCTTTTGACTTTGTCGAATTCGGGAAAGACTAGAGTTAAACCAATAGTCCAACGATACTTTCACTATCGAGACATTGGATGGAGAGGCACCGCTAATTGGATGTTAGATTGTTTGCAGTAGGGCACGACCACTTAACTCTTAGAAGTTTTTCGATTAGTTGAGGGGTGGCAAGTGGGGCCATATCCACGAAGAGAAAGGGACAGACTAAATAGAATATCTGTACTGTAGGCCTAACGAAGCAGTCCTTTACAGATATAGAAAATCCCCGACTAAGTTTCGTATAAGGTAGACCGAAGAACTGGTTCGGAATGACCAGCTACTGCAGTACATGAGGAACAGAGCTGCGATAGCACAGCCGGAGCAGCCACCACCAACAGTAGAGGCTTCATGGAATGCCCAGGGATCTGGGCTAAGACTGATAATCCCATAACCGGGGTTGATGGGAAGCCAGATCCAGCTGTAACTCTTTGCTTTGGTTTCTTTTTTTGCACGTTTCTTTTTGAATATTAGCAGTAAAAACAATAATGATCCTAGACTGCTTAGATGTGTGCTAAACTTAGATTGGTTCCTAGTAGTGCTCTGAGTCAAATATCCGGGATAATTGCTTAGGTTAATAATCTAAGACCGCTTAGACGTGCACAAAACCTAGATTGCTCCCTTGCCATGCTCTGAGTCGGATGTCTGGGATAGGCATTCAGGATTTCTCTTATTTAATTTCTACTTGTTTGCTTTGATTTGAAATTTGAATTTTGTAAAATCCATATTTAATATGATAACTGATTTTGAACGCCATAGAGTCAAGACTGGAGAGACGGGACCGGAGTGCAAGGTACAAGTCCCCTTGCCAGAGAGGGATGGACTTGTACGATATCGAACGCCATAGAGTCCTGACCAGAGAGATGGGATTGGAGTGCAAGGTACAATTCCCCTTGCCAGAGAGTGAGTGGATAGACTTGTACGATATCGAACGCCATAGAGTGCCAACCGAGAGATGCGACCGGAGTGCAAGAAGTAAGTCCCCTCACCGAAGAGTGAGCAGATGGGCTTGCTTAATCCCCCTTAACTTAATAAGTAAATGATCCGAAGAGATCATCCCCATTAACTTAACAAACAACGATCCAGAGAGATTGTCCCCTAAACTAAACATTAAACGGTCTGGAGAGATCATGCATTAAACTTAAATTGTCCGGAGAGGTCAAACTTTAAAACAGATTTGATTTTGCGAAAAGAATTTGAATGCCTTATAAAGTGAATAAAACGGATAAATCCTGGATGAACACATGATGACTTTGATATATTATGTGATATAATGTGATTTGGATGTATGATGTGATATGATGTGATTTCAATATATGATGAGATTTTGATATATGAGCTCTAAATTAAATCTGAGTGGTAATGATGTAAATCCCGAATGAACACAGGACAATTAGAGATGTGTGATGTAATTAGAGATGTGTGATGTAATGGCTCCGAATGAAATCAGATTGATTGTGATGTATAGATTACACTTAGGCAAAGTCTAGAATCTTAAGCTGTAACAGGTTTGGGACAATTAGTGATTGGCAAGAGAATCTGAAGGAACTAGATGATTCACCAAGTCTAAAGCAGCTGGAAAACTCATTTATCGAAGACTAGAGACATGAACTTGTTCTTAAGCAAAGCACGCCTTTCATTCAAAAGGCGTACTTTGGGGGGCATGTGTTAACCGGGTATTTAACCCATCAGAATTCAATAAGAGTTAAAACATTCAGACCATGATAGAGTAACTCAAGACTCAACCAAGACAATCAAGAAAACAAGTCAGTGGACCTCAAGAAAATAAGTCAAGAATACACTAAGTGGATGGATCGCTAGCGATCCATCACCTATGGATCGCTAGCGATCCATAAGGATGCATTGCGAGTCATTCTAACCTCTTGCATCATGATATACTATCTCTTTTAAGAATACTTGCCAAATTTCATAACATTCTAAGCAGCGTAGTTCGAGAAGTGAAGACTCAAGCTGTTTGACCAAAAGAAGCTAACTTAACATGGACCTATAGAACTCATATGGAGTCGGATTGACTTGAAATTTTGGGAGAACACTTAGAAGACATAAAAGAAGGCTCAAAGAAAAAAAAGGAATTGATTCGAATTAGCATGATGGATCGTTGGCGATCCATCTTGATGGGTTGCTAGCGAACCATGTAGGATGGGCCCCACCACCTGAAATTTTTAGGGTAGGTCCCACACACCTTAGAGAGAGTACCTGCAAAGTTTCGTCTAATTTCGTTAACTTTTGAGCAAGCCATGGATGATTATTTTAGACCAAATGACCCATGAAGACGGACGATCAAACTAACTCCAAACGACTTGATATTTGGACAAATTACACAAATAGAAGATAGGAAGACAACCAAATGGAGATCACTCAAAAATTCCCTATGTACATGTATCGCTAGCGATTTATGCCTTATGGATCGTTAGCGATCCATCACCTATGGATCGATCGCTAACGATCCATCAGGTTAGCTCGGGTCATCTTCAAACTCTTTTAACTCCTTCCTGGCATCAAGTGTAGGCTTCTGGCAAAGTGGCCTAGCCCAATAGCTCTCCAACTCCTATAAATACAGTCCTACTTACAACATAAACAGGATCTTATGAACTAGCTGCTGGAACTCTACAAAGATTATTCTTCACTCTTCTCCTCCCATGCAATAGTCATCTCACTATGATTCTCCAGTGAACTCTTGTACTTGTGACTTGATCTAACTTAGAAGATTCAATCATATTAAGATTCGATTCAAGTTGTAACAGCAGTCATCAGATCATGAAGGTGTCGACACTCATTCGTTTCATGTTCGCCCAGCTCATGAAAGATGCAAAACTTTCTGGATCCTTTCTCTCGATCAGTGGGCTCTCTTCTCGGGGGCTTTCGATAGGGAATTTGCCCTCTAGTGTCTAGGTATATCCTTTCTAGGGTTTCAGTCAGCTCAAAGTAGGAAGATAATTTGGGCTCCCTTCTTTGTCGTTTCGGTTCTCTATAATCATCATCAGCTTCTCTTTTCCCTTTGTCTTTTTCCAAATCCTACTCTGAAGGATCTCTTGCCATCCACAACATAAATTTTGGAACCTTTAGCTTCATCTTTAGCGTTAGAATCCTCCTGACGTAAATATTTATCAGCTTCATAGTAAAACTAAGAAAGGTCCATTGGTGGATTCCTCTTAAGTGCAGCCCTGAAGTCGTTCTTGCTCGCGACTCCAGACACTGCCGCCATCAAAATCACCGATGGGTCCGGCCTATCGACCGTAGCCACTACTGCATTGAATCTTGTTAAATAACTTCTCAAGGTCTACCCAGGCCTTTGTTTCACATTTTCCAATGTCATCATATTCTTTGGTAACTCGGAATTGTCTTAAAAATTTGCCTACTAACTCGGTCCATGTGCTAATGGACCAATTCTCCAATTGTCTAAACCACATTGCCGCCAAATCTGTCAAGTATAGTGGGAAGCAACACCACATTACTTCCTCAGAAGCACCCAACACCTCCATATGTCGGATGTATCTCATCAGATGAATCATTGGATCGGTCTTTCCGCCATATATTTCAAGCACGGGAAGCTTGAAATCAGGAGGATTTCTCGCGTTTTGGATGTTAGCTGTTAGCACCAAAATTGGTCACTAACCTCGTTGAGGAAGATTGTGTAGAGAGATAAATGATGAAAGTAAATTTAAATAAAGAACAATATGCTAAATTGAATGCAAAGACGAGAACATCAGATTTATAGTGGTTCGGCGTAACTGCCTACATCCACTTTGAGGTTAATCTTTATTGCTTTACTTGATAATTGATTATAGATACAATCCGTATACCAACTACTTGAATACAATTGCTAAGTAAAGAGAATGAGTCTTGAAAGCGGCAGAGTCTCCCCAGTGTTCTCGAAAAAAGGTCCATTTCACTGTGCCCCTGCCTCTCTATTTATAGACGAAGATGGGTTGGACTTCCTTGGTGGGCCTAGTGGCAAGATACCTTAGCCCAAAGCAAGTAACTTCTGTGTGCCGAACCATGAATGCCGAACGAGGCTGAATGCCGGACGAGGCTGGAATGCCGAACGAGGCTGAATGCCGGACGAGGCTGGAATGCCGGACGAGGCTGGAATGCCGGTCAAGGCCGGAATGCCGGACGAGGCCGGAATGCCGGTCGATGCCGGAATGCCGGTCGAGGCTGAATGCCAGACGAGGCTGGAATGCCGGTCGAGGCTGGAATGCCGGTCGAGGCTGGAATGCCGGACGAGGCTGGAATGCCGGTCGAGGCTGGAATGCCGAACGAGGCTGAATGCCGGACGAGGCTGGAATGCTGGTCGAGGCTGGAATGCCGGACGACCACCGAATGTCGGACGAGTTTTGGCATCTTAGAACTCGCCCGGCATTCATTGGTCGTTCGGCATCTCAGAACTCGCCCGGCATTCATTGGTCGTTCGGCATCCCAGAACTCGCCCGGCATTCATTGGTCGTTCGGCATCCCAGAACTCGTCCGGCATTCGGTGGTCGTCCGGCATCCCAGAGGTCATCCGACATTCCAGCCTCGACCGGCATTCCAGCCTCGTCCGGCATTCAGCCTCGTTCGGCATTCCAGCCTCGTCCGGCATTCCAGCCTCGACCGACATTCCAGCCTCGTCCGGCATTCAGCCTCGTTCAGCATTCCAGCCTCGTCCGGCATTCCAACCTCGACCGGCATTCCAGCCTCGTCCGGCATTCCAGCCTCGTCCGGAATTTAGCCTCGTTCGGCATTCCAGCCTCGACCGGCATTCAGCCTCGTTCGGCATTTATGGTTCGGCACACAGGAGTTACTTGCTTTGGGCTGAGGTATCTTGCCACTAGGCCCACTAGGGAAGTCCAACCCATCTTCGTCTATAAATAGAGAGGCGGGGGCACAGTGAAATGGACCTTTTTTCGAGAACACTGGAGAGACTCTGCCGCTTTCAAGACTCATTCTCTTTACTTAGCAATTGTATTCAAGTAGTTGGTATACGGATTGTATCTGTAATCAATTATCAAGTAAAGCAATAAAGATTAACCTCAAAGTGGACGTAGGCAGTTATGCCGAACCACTATAAATCTGGTGTTCTCGTCTTTGCATTCAATTTAGCATATTGTTCTTTATTTAAATTTACTTTCATCATTTATCTCTCTACACAATCTTCCTCAATGAGGTTAGTGACCAATTTTGGTGCTAACACTTTGGTGCTTTCACTGAGAATCGAATTCTCAGACCTCAAGGATCTGCTTTGAAGCTACTGGATTGGATAAATCCCCCGAAGAAGATCCGCGTCATTCGTAGGATGTCCGTTGATTCTACTTAGAGTTCATACCAATAACTCTACAATGGCAAGACCACATACCAGATCAACCTCTCATAACGTGGACGCCCAAGAGACTGCTAGTGTACAACAAGCAGGGCCTAGCAATCAGCAAGCAAATCTAGGTGCAGGGACTACCGCCCAGGACCAGATGCCAGTTGTCACCAGAATAGAGTTCAACGACTTGATGAGAGAACTCAGGGAAAGCAGGAGACAACTCGGAGAGCAGATGCAAGCTAACGCCAACCTCATGGCACAACTCACTCAACAACAGCATCAGAATGCTGGGGGCAATCCAGCTCCTTATTCTTCATCTGACAGCTTGACTTCGTCCGATGAACCTCCCAGGCGTAGACGCCACAAGACTGTAACTACGCGGGCAGGTGCTGCTGTCCGAACAGCCGGGGACCATTTACACCTCGAAAACCGTGACCAAGCCGGAACTGGAAACTTAGGAGCTGAAGCGCAGGTGGAGGCTGGATGCCCGGCTCACCAAGATGCTAATGATATCGAACCTCAAGATGGACGTTTGGCAGATCGCCAGCAGAGGAAACATCAGCCTGATCAGTCCCGTCAGACAGACTCCAACCTTCCATCTTCCATACAAACCCCAGACCTGATAGCTATGATCAGACAGTTGTTGAAAGAGAATCAAGGCTTATCAAACGACGATTGGGGAGTGTCCAAAAGTCATACTCCGTTCACAAACGTTGTTCTACAGGCGGAGTACCCCAGGAAGTTCAGCATGCCAACTATCCCGGCTTATGAAGGAAAGTCTGATCCCAGGCAGCATGTGATGAGGTACGAATGGATGATGGATTCAGCTAGAGCAAATGATGCAACCAAGTGCAGGTGCTTTCCAATAACTCTATCCGTGATCGCTACCATGTGGTTCACCCGACTTCCCCCGCGGTCCGTATCCAGTTTCGAGGAGTTGGCGAAGAAATTTATAGAATAATTCAGGATACATACTACTCGTCCAAAGGACGTGATGTCTCTATCAAGTGTAATCCAAGCTCCTGGGGAGTCGTTGAAGGAGTATCTACAGAGATTCCATGTTGCGACTACTGAAGTCAGTAATCCCAATGATCATGCAATTTAAATGGCTGTGATGCGAGGTGTGGATCCAGATTCAAAATTTGGAGATTGGTTGGCAGGAAAGCCTCCAACTACCCTAGAGCGTTTTTACTCAAAGGCACATCAGTTCATAAGAAGAGAGGAAGCCAGGTGGATAAGGCGAGATAAGGAACCAAGGCCTGCTCAGGAGTCTATAAAAAGCAAAATTGCTGTGAAGCAGTCCGGAGATAACTCGGGGAAAGTTCAAGTCAATGTCCAGAATAAGCCCGGGCAATCTAAGGAATCCGGTGGAAGAAACCAAGGGAAGAAGAGAGAAGCAGGGAAATGGAATCCGGTGTAAGGCATTTGTGGCGACCGATTGTCTAAATGAAATTATATTTAATAATTAGTGGTGTAAGGCCTTTGTGGAAATATAATAAATTATTCATGATACATTTGAGGGAAAGTCAAATAAAACACCTAAGAGATAATCTTAAGTGTCTGGTACCATCGTTAAATTAATAAGAGTATGGCCTGAGTCACAAATCGAAAAATACGAGCTGACTATAAAATTAGTAGGAAATGTTGTGAAGGGAATATCACCCTTGTGTTTAAACTAATGACTAGTGTTCGATCATAGTTCAATATATTGCATTATATGATGTAGTTAATGAAGTTGGAAAAGTGAGGTGAAGACCCATTCCGCGCTCTAGTAGGGTGGTCTCACTATGTGACTGTTTGCTTAGGGTAAAGTATTACTCGTACCAGGCTTTATGTCCGACCGTGTTTTTATTATTTCCCATAAACTCACGAGTACTCATTCGAGTAAGCTAACTTTATGGTATAGACAATTAGCTTTTGGGAAATATGATCTTAGAAAGAAGCATGAGGTCTAATTTGTAAATAAAAATTATTTTGAAATTCTTCTATTTGAAACTAGATTCCATAACTGGTTAAGTGCTCATGATGGCATCCTCATACGTTGGGCATGGAACTCTATTTATATCTTATTATATCATCACCCCTGCGTGGGAGTGAGATGGGCTAAAAATTATGTACCGGTTTTTGTAAAACACTTTGATGTAATGAAATCATTTTGCTGTTTTTAACTTAATGATGCGAAAAAAATTATACTGATCTCACTCTATTGCTTGGAAATAATTCTGGTGATGACTACAACATCATCAGCATTCATTTTTGGATTTTGAAGTGAGGGATGTTACATCATGACTAGGTTTCATAGTCAATACATTTATCTTGCCACTTGGGCCTTATCCTATTTCATAAGAATAACAAGGTCATTACGCTTTCAGCTCCCATCAAAGCCTTAGTCCTTTACCGTTATTGAAGGTCGTATTTCTCTTACTTTCGATCGTCACTAGAGCCTTATGCTTTCCTTGCATCTTGATGTCATATTTACTTTACTTCCGGCTGCCACTAAGGCCCTATGCTTGCTCTTTGTTATATAGTTTTTAATTTAGATGCTGGGTTGCCACGAAGGTCTTACACCTGCTGGTAAATGTAACACCACCTTCAATCCTTTGGTTTCCATATAGACCTTACACCAACACCTCAAAATTGGTTACTTTAGGCAATTGGTCGCCACAAAGGCCTTATAATGCTACCAAACGCAATGTCATTTTAGACATTAGGCTGCCGTAAAGGCCTTACACCACGATACCGAATGCAATGTCATTTTTGGACATTGGGTTACCATATAGGCCTTAAACCTCATTATCGAATGCAATGTCATTTCTTGGACAATGTGTTATCACATAGGCTTTAGACCTTGTTACCAAATTTAATGTCATTGGACATTGGGTTGCCACACAAGCCTTACACCTCATCACCGAATGCAATTTCATTTCAACTACATTGGATTACCACACAGGCCTTATGCCACGTTACTATATGCAATGTCATTTCTTAGGAAATGGGTTGCCACACAGGCCTTACACCTTATTAACAAATGCATGTAATTTCTTGGTCATTGGGCTGTCACATAGGCCTTACACCTTGTTATCGAATGAAATGTCATTTCTCTGTTACTCGGCTGCCATACATGCCTTATAGCTAGTTACCGAAATCAGTGTCATATTTACACTCTTGGCTTCAACATAGGCCTTCCACCTTTTAGTTTGTTTAATGTCATGAGTAGGCTTTCGGTTGCTATCTATGGCCTTGCACCAAAACCTTCATCTAATTATTGACTCTCCACCGAAAGTCAATATATCACACCTACACTACCTTTGGTTTTATCTACAGAAGCCTAGTTCACTATAGGTTTGTTTCAACATTTCCTCACGCCTCTGCGTTAGGTTTTGGTGCCCCTTCCATTTTTCGGAAACTACTGCTTATATTTATTGCTTATACAACGGCCTCCGATCGAAGGTTTCCCTTTCCACTAGCACCTTCGGCTTTATTTTTTATACTTGTTTAGTTTGTTACACTTAGACTTTACTTAGTCTTACACTAATTCATATTAGCATTTGGTCCATGTCCAATCCTTCCACAACCGCATTCTTGTTTGCCACTTCAACTCCGATAGAAGCAGTAAAACCTAACATCTAAATCCGGCAGGCCTCACCTTTACACATGTTGCTTCCAGATTCGTTAATCCTCCACTTTTAATTAGCGTCCTTCATAATAGTTTATAGCACTTTTATAGGATCTTGTAAAATTATTAAATAGTCATGTAATTCAATTGCATAATTAAGTCTCAGTTGCCTTAATATATTGTTTCAACCTTTATATTTATCTATCAAAAATGATTATTTATAGTCAGGATAATATTTACAAAATTTTAGAAAACTACAGACAAATTCTTAGCATATTTTATCCATATTTCTATTTTAAATCATTTCCCCCTATTTATTTACTACATGGATTCCTTCAAAAATTCATAACCATATATTTTGACATGGTAAATCTTCCAACTTCAAATCTATCTATAAAATTATGCTTATAACATCATATTGATTTCCCATTTCATTTAGAAATCATTAAAGTAGGGAAATCCCGTAGTCCCCTCAAAACATTCACTAAAACATCATTTATCTTGTATCAAAATTTTAAGCAATTGAACATATCATTTTAATCAAAACTAAATTCAAACTACAATGAAAATGGTAGAAAGGGTGTTGTAATAGTCTCCTATATCTTTATATTTACTACATCTGTAATCTTCTTAGGTTCCTTAGCTTCTTCTTCTTCATCCTTTTTCCTATTAGGTCATGGTCACCATTAATGAGTTCGTTTTAAGATTTTGGTTTTTGTTTGTTAAATGAGAATGCGTGAATATAGTGAGGATTATTTTGTTTTATTATATCCCCTTCCCATAAGGAGTTAGGCCGCCAGCCTTATGGCTCTCCTCTTATTTTAATTCATTCACAATCCATGTTAAACTATGTTATAATAAGTAAATGTTTGCTCAAATACACATTATAGTTAGTCGCTATTTATTTTAATTCCAAATGGCAATCGAGTAAATAAATGTCCTCGAAATATTTACCTTGTCCTACCCATGTTTTATTAATTAATTATTCATTAAAATTTAGGGCGTTGTAAGCTTCCCCTCATATAGGAATTACATCCCTAAAATTCAAATAAGGTACGATAGTGATTCTTTATTTCTCATGCCCACTCTAGCATAAATACATAAGCTTCTTACACGTGTCACAACCAATATTTACAAGTGCATCTACTAATTCATATTGAAATATACCATAGTAACAACATACATATGGTATGTATCATACATAGCAAACATACATGCTAAGTCTAAAAAACAATTGGGGCTGACTCCTCCTGACTTTATATTCTTTTTTCCAAGTACAATCATTTCAGTCTTCACTCCATTGGACCCGCACAAGGTTCGATTCCTTATTCTAAAGCTTGTTTATGTCTTAGTCTAAAATCTTAACAGGTTTCCTAATAGTCACATTTGGTTCAACAACCAAGTCATCCACGGATCTCGGATTCACTATCGCCTCAAGGTCTCAGAGACACTTCCTTAAATGTGATAGATGAAATACATTATGGACCCCTACAAAAAACCTTAGTAATTATATCCTATATAGTAATTCTATTATATAGGCTACTTTTTTGATTCTCTGTAGTATCGGAAGTGGGCCGACATACCTTGGCGATAACTTTCTACCTTCTCGAACCTCATAGTGCCTATCATCGGCGAGACCATAACATACACATGATTTCCAGAGCAAAATCCAAGCTTTTCCACCTTCTAGCAGCCTAAATTTTCTGCCTCGACTGGAAATCCTTCATGCTTTGTTGAATTACCTAAACCTTTTATAAAGGTTCTTTAACAAGATCTAATCCCAACACGAGCCTATCTCCCATCTCACACGAATACATGGGTGACTTACAAGGTCTTCCATATGACAACTCAAAAGAATCCATTCGGATTGTTAACTATTGTTGTATGAAAATTCCACTAAGTTGATCTTCCCAATATACATTAAACTCTAACACACAAGCTAGGAACAAGTCTTCGACACTCAGTTGACCTTTTAGGTTTGTCTATCTATCTGCAATTGGTATATTATACTTATACTTAACTTCAATCCCAAAGAACTCTGCAAGCTCCACCAAAACTCAGTTGAAAAAAGGGTCTCAGTCACTAACTACAGTACTCGATACTCCATGTAATATCACTTTAGTCTTCAAATTAATCTCGGTCAACTTTGTTGCCTTCCTCCTCTACCTGACTAGGATATTATAGGCACTCTTGGTAAGTTTATCTACTATGACCTATATGCTCTCATTCATTGCCCTAAATCTCGGCATTTATGAAATCCACATAAACTGAGTCTCAATTACAGATCAGAACTTCCAAAGGCAGCAAAAGTACACTTGGCTTTTGATGCTCTTCCTTAAGTTGTTAGAATGTAAAACATCTCTTCACACACTCTCTAATGTCTCTTTTCATTCCTTCTTAGAAGAAGCTTCTCTTTATATCTTGGTACATCTTAGTACTACCTGTGTGAATAAAAAACTTTAAACTATGGCATTCATTCAGGTTTTCTTTCTTAAGGCCTCCTATATTAGGGTACAACCTTCTCTTTTTTCGAATCTATCTCTTTTGTCTACACCAAAACTTTCTAGCTCATATGCCTCACTTCCAGAATTTGAGCGTCTAACTCTTTTGGAATGGAGTAGATCTTCTCTTTGCTTCTCAACAATCCTTTCCATGAGATATATTTGAACTTCTAAGCACAATAGTATCACGAAAGCTCTACTCAAACCAGCACTCGAGCGAATGTGAATATTGCAAGAAGCTAATGTCTCTAACACGTTCCACTCCACAATCATAGCCAAAATACAACTCTGTTGCTTTCGGTTCAAAGCACCTGCAACTTTATTTACCATCCCCAAGTATACTTTATCCCAAAGTCATAAGACACAAAAACACTAACCACCTGTGCTGCCACCTGTTTAACTTCTTTTAAGAGAAAAAATATCTTAAGGACTTGTGGTCAGTAAATAAACAAGTTATCTATACTATTATATTATTACTGAGTTGCATTTCAAGGGCACAGAAGCCTCCTTGGTATTTTGTGAAATGAACAGTCACACTTTATCTTTCTTCCTTTCCCGACCTTGCTCTCCGCTTCATCATCCTTTTGCGCAAAGAAAAAAAATTAGCCACTCCCGTTCCTCCCTTTTCCAAACCTAAAAAATAACATAGCAACCGATTTCATCCTTCTCTACTCCGCCCACCGTTGTCGCCCACCGTCTCAGTCATGTATTCCTTCGCACATTCTCTATGTCTCGAGCTTTTCTTTATCTAACCCTTAATTCAATTGCGTCTATTGAGTTATGCAACTCTTCGAGCAGGTCGATTGGAGCTTCGCTAATCGTCAGTAGTCGATTTCTAACATATGACATTCCCGATCATTTTTCTGCATCATTCTTCATGCCCTTCTCCCAATTAGCACATTAGCAACTCTGCATAATCCACTGCTTCCTCCTAGCTGTTGGAAAAAAACATAGATTCAAGGTACTGGTTTAAGATTTGATATTTTTCACATCCAGTTTGGTATGCTTTTTTACTAAATTGATTTCCCAACTGTCTGTTTTTTTTAACATTCTATAGTTATTAATTAATCGGTTCAGAACTTGGATGTTAGCCCCAAAATTTGCATCATCATGTGCACTTGGAAGGTTGATTGGATGATGTTGCTATGAATCAGGTTTTAAGAATCATATCAACTCCTTTTTCTCTGATTTTTTGTTCAACTTATACATTAATTGGCTGATTAGTTCACGGGATGGATATTTTATTGCTTTAATTTATATTAAATTGGAACGATGATTACTAATTTAGATCAGAAGTTTCCTACATGCTTTAGATTTTCATTGTTGGATTTAATTAGCGCTAAAATCAAAGTTATGAATACAGAAAATTATTGAGTGTATATTTACAGTTTTTTTCCCGTACTGATAGTGTGAAACTCCTGTACCTTAAGTGCAATTTTCAAACATATAAGTTTATATGATTATTATATGCCGTTAACATAAGAAACACTTTTAATATCTTGGTACTGGCAGTATTGTTTGTGAAAAAAATTCAAATTAAAATTTAATTAATTATTCCATTTCGGGGATAAAATGAACTAGACTTTTACAAGTACAATGCCTGCTTTTCTCAGTCCCAAGCATAAAAAGTCAAAGCCCTGCATCAAAGAATGACTTTAAACAAACCCACACTTATGATATCGGTAAAGCCCGTGGATTATGGAATACAATGCTTTTCTCCAAATTATAAAATAGATGTAAGTGAGCTACTTATGCCGCATTATGTAGTCAACACTGAATATATCATTTCTTTGTTGGATTTTGATTTACAAAGTTTGCAGAGTTTCTACTAGGACTCCAGTATGTTTTACAAGTTTGTTCTTTTTATACCACACTTAAAAAAATATAAGGTTCAGTAAAATACTACAAACTACTCTTGCTCTAATACTTTCAAAACAATATACATTTCAGAAAAGAAAAAACAACTATTTCCAATTCACCAAACCCTAGTCGCTGATAGCCGCTCTATCCCTAACCTTCAGATCTCGTCAACCTGACTGGCCGCCGCCGGACCCAAGCCGCCTCCTCCCTTGACATCATCTCCGTAACCACTAGTGTCGTCCTTCCCTAATGACTTCGTCAACCCCAATCAAACACCAAGCGGTTCCGCCTCCGGATCCACTACCTCAACGCCCGAATGCTCCACCTGGATTCCAACAACTGCCCTCAACGGATCATGACCCCTTAACTGATGATGGTTTCACGTTAGTCTCCCCTCGTAAATAGAAAAGACAACCTAAGCCTATTCCCCAGTCTTGACCTAATATTCCTAACTCGAGTGTTCCACGAAATACCAATTTAAGGCCTTCACAACATCCCTCTCAACAGCATGTGACTTCCACTCACAGGAATTCAACAGCCCCAACCAATCTGCTAGAAACCCTAATGTCAGTAAATGGAACCTTTCCACAACTTCTAGTCGAGCTTGGAATGAAGTGGTTAAGAGTAATAACATCCTTGTTTTTGTCCTGCTAAATTTCTACCATCCTCATGAAATTAACTCTATGAAATGTGCAAAAATGTCTGAAGAAATGGTACAAGATGCTAGAAAACAATGGGATAACGCCATTGTTATTTATGTTGTTGGTCCTAAACCATACTACCCTTATTTCAAAGATTACATCACCAAAGTTAGGAAACCAGAAAGAGATTTCTCCATTTATTCTAAGGAAAATGGATTCTATGTTATCAAATTTAACAAGAAGCAAGATTGTGATAAAACTTTAGAAGGTGGCCCCTACTATTACAACAAAAAATTAATGATGATGAAGAGTTGGGCCCTTAGCATGCAGCTAAACAAAAAACTTCTACACTCTATTCCTATTTGGGTGCGTTTTCCCAATCTACCGCTAGATTACTGGATAGAAGAAGAGATTAGTCGTATAACCTCTGTTCTAGGCTCCCCTATTAGATTGGATAAATTTACAGAGGGTATTATTAAAATTGCATATGCAAAAGTATTAATCAAAATTAACAACGCTTTTAAGTTTTCGAATAAAATTTCTATATTATCAGAGAAGGATGAAATATTGTGGCAAGAAGTGTCATATGAATGGAAGCCTACAATATGCCACAACTGTTCAAGCTTTGGACATGGTGATATTCACTGCAAATTCAACAAAGTATGGAGGCCAAAAACTACAACTCAGGAAACTATGTCAGATAACCTAGAAAGTAACTCAGACATGAACATTGATGGTCAACAAGATGATAATATGGTGAAAAATTCAAACACTGTAAATGAACAGATGGAACCAGACATTACAGAGCAAGATACAGTTTCTAATATCATCTCAGCAGCTCAAGCAAACGACACACTAAAATAAAACTCAAATGGAAAGTCGTATACAGTCCAGTCGATTCCTAGTACATCGACTACTAATACAACAAAACAACAAGACTTAATGCCTGGAGCTACTGCTGAAGATATCCATATACCTACTCACTGCACAGGGAATGATGCTAATGAGCCAATGGAAATGCCTAAAGACTCAATGATTCCTAACCCGGGTTCGGCCTCTGTTGAACATAACAGTGATCTTCCATCCACCTCTGAGTCAAGAGCAACTCGAAAACTGAGGACAAAAGAAACCCCTTTCGAATTCAAAGCCACTCATACTTCAGATGTAATTGAAAATCCTGCATGGTCAAGTTTAGTGTCTCAATTGAAAGGTAAAAATAAAAACCAAAAAAGCTAAGATAGTGGGAGCGGCTACTTCTCCCGAAAAAAGTAGTAGTCCTAATACTAACGTTTAGATGAAGTTCCTTATATGGAACATAAGGGGTATGAATTCCCCTGCTAAACAGTTAGAAATCTTACATATTATCAATAGTAATAAATTCTCATTCATTGGCATACTTGAAAACAAATTAACTACAGATAGTATTGCTAGTTTCATGAAAAAAATCAACAGTAATTGGAAATATACCCATAATATCTCTAATGGTCAGAAATATTGTCGAATTCTTATCATAAGGAATACAACTCAATGGTCAAGTATCATCCTTCATTCCAATGGCCAATACATTTCATGCATTTTACATAATGTAAATGGTTTAACTATTCTTTGCACTACAGTTTATGCCTTCAATGAGGAAACAAAACGTGTAGACTTATGGCAGTACATTATGAACTAGTCGAAAAGAATTAATTTACCATGGATAATTGTGGGAGATTTCAACGCTATTTTATCCCCTAATGAGAGAATGAACAATGGTCTTTTAAGTTCGATAGGTGATCAAGAATTTATAAACTGTGTCTCTTGTGCTAATTTAACAGAACCAGATTTCATAGGTAATTTCTTCACTTAGAGAGGAGGTCAAAATGTCTCTATTCATAGTAAAATCGATCGAGTTTTTGTTAATAAACCATGGGTGGATAAATTTCAATACTTTGGAATAAACTTTAGAAGTCACTCTTTAAGTGATCATGCTCCTATCTATATAAAGCTTATCCTACAGTTCAATAGGAGGAAGAAGATACCTTTCAGGTACAGTAATGCTTGGCACCTCCAATCTGGTTACCATAACTCTCTGCATAATGTTTTATTGCAGCAACACCCTGGAAATCCCTTACATAGGATGTTATGTAAGTTAAAGATGACTAAGTGTGCTTTAAAGAACTGGAACAAACAAAAAAGCAACTTATACATAGTGACTGAGATTCTAAAAGGTGAAATCGATGATCTATATAAACAACTTATCAATAATCCAAGGAGTGACAGCATAATAGGACAATACATGTCAAAAACAGAACAACTGCACTCATACATGAGGAAAATAGCAATAGAAAATGAACAAAGAATGAAGATAAACTGGCTTATTAAGGGGGATAGAACCTTTGAATTTTTTTACAGCAAAATCAATGTAATTCCCTCTAAACGAAGGAGTAAATTCATTCTGAATAATGGTGGATCTTAGGTATCAACATCAGAAAAACTTACTCAAGAAGCGACTACATACTTTTCTGAGCTATTCAAATCTTCACAGGTCACAAACCAATTCCCAAGCATAATTTATAAGAAAATATTAACTGATCAGGCGAGAAATAATTTATGCAAACCATTTCGGCTAGAGGAAATCAAAGTCACCACATTCCAGATCAATGATAATAGCTCCCCTGGACTTGATGGTCTCAATTCGAAATTCTATAAAGTCCATTGGGAGAAAATCAAATATGATATTTGGAATGCTATGAATGGAATTCTCGAATCAGGAAAAATTATTAGAGTATTCAATCATACTTTTATCTGTCTACTTCCAAAGAAACCTGATGCGGTAGTTATGACAGATTATAGACCGATTTCTCTTTGTAATGTCTCTTATAAAATTCTAGCTAATTTGCTATGTAATAGAATGAAAGATTATATGAACGATCTTATTTCATATAATCAAAATGCATTCATCCCTGGAAGAATTATTACGGAAGATTCCCTTCTAGCTTATGAAATGGTCAGGGGTTTCAATAGGAACAATTCTAACAATCTATGCTTGAAAATTGATTTGCATAAAGCCTATGATAAAATTAATAGAGAGTTTATTCATCATATGCTGATTTCTATAGGCTTCCCACAGTTATTTGCTGATCTTATCTACAAATGTATATCTACTCCTTCGTTTTCAATACTAATTGATGGCATCCCCTTTGGTCTCATTGAAAGCTCGAGAGGTTTAAGGCAAGGTGACCCTCTCTCGCCTTCTTTATTTTCTATTGCTATGGAATTTCTTACTATTAAGCTTGATTTGGAATACTTCAAAGACAATATATCACCCATATACCAAACAGAACCATTGATTACACATTTGCTATATGCGGATGATATTTTAATCTTGACTAAAGCTACCATCAAAAGTGCTAAAAGTATTAAAATCACATTTCAAAATCTGGAAATCCATACAGGTTTGTACTTAAATACTAATAAGTCTACTTTGTTATTTAGTAAGGGAGCCAAAAACAAAGAACAAATAGCTAACATTTTACAGTTTAGCTCTGGAAACCTCCCTATTATGTATCTGGGCATTCCTTTATCAAATAACAAATTAAAAGCAAGAGATTTTGGTTGGTTAATTGATAAAATTAACAAAAAGTTCAACAATTGGAATAGTAAAATTCTTAATATAAGTGGTAGGTCTGAACTAATTAAGTCTGTTATTTATCCTATGATTCAGTTCTGGCTTCAATTCACGCAATTTCCAGTTTCTATCATCCAGAAAATAAATTCAATATGTGCAAATTTTATGTGGAAGTCTAAAACACATAAAATGAATTGGGATGATGTATGTAAAACCAAAAGTGAGGGTGGTTTTGGTATTAGAAGAATAGATGAAATGGCCAAAGCAGTAACAGTGAAACTTCTATGGAATTATATCCAGGGAAATTCAGTTTGGGCTAAATGGATGCAACGTAAATATTGTAAATCTGCTAGCTTTTGGACTGCAACTATTAATAACAATGATTCATTTGGAAAGCAATGCTTGTAGCTAGACAATGGTGTAAAGGGTTAATTGATAGGAAAATTGTCAATGGTGAAACCACAAACATTTGGTTTGACCCATGGATTAAGGGAACATCACTTATTGATAATTTTGGATGGTATTCAATGTCAATTTTTGGGGGCTGTAACAAAACAGTATCAATGCTTATTCAAATAATGAATGGAAAAACCACCTTCCTTGTGTTCCTACACAAATTCATAATACAATACAAAATATTACTATACATAATCAGATGTAAGAAGACTATTGGGTTTGGGTGCCTACAAGTAATGGTGAATTTAGCTTGAAATCAGCTTGGAATCAAATCAGAGGCAAACACAATGAGCTCAATTGGACTAAAATCATATGGGATAAATGGTGTGCCCCTAAGATGTCGACTTGTGCATTACTGGGAAAATTAGACAGGTTAAACACCAAAGAAAGGATTTATAGATGGAACAGCAACATTAATCGTACATGTGTTTTAAGTTTAAATAATTATGAAGACATAAACCGCCTTTTCTTTCAATGCAACTACTCTAGATACTTACTGGATCATATCAGAACTAAATTAAAGCTCAACTTTGGTAATACGTATGACATTGATCAAGTTCTGGAAACCATGAGCCAAGACCAGAGAAGAATATCACCACAAAATCAGATTGCGAACACTACTTTTACAGTTCTGGTGTGGAACATTTGGTGTGAAAGGAATAATAAGGTGTTTAAAGGCGTGGAAATGCCCAATACAATGAGAAGTAAACTTTTAATACAAGATTACAAAACTTAAATAATGCATCAATTGAAATCCATAAAGATAAGTATTGAGTTAAAGCTTATCTTGAATGAGCTTGACATTGACACCGTTCCAATTATCCTTCAACAACCTCCTTGAGAGATTCTTACTATTGGTTTTCCAATCGATTCTGGCTCTTTTCGTATCTTCTTGGGAATTAAGATTTGCCTTTCTCCTTATGGCTTCATGTATGCGGCTTCTGTCAACTGATGTTGGATTTATGTGTTTTTTTGGATTTAAGCATCGCCATTTTTCTTCAAATTTGAGAGTTCGGCTCTTCAAATCTATTATCTATAATAGAAAACAGGAAACTACTCCTGCTGAGTTGGACATCCTGCAATCATTTCTTTCTACCATTCCTGCTTTTTTACGTTTTTTTCCCTTCCCCCTCGTCGCTTTTGTGCTGATCCGTTCAAAATACTTCCTTTTTTACGCGATTTTTTTTCCCCTTCACTACCCTTCCAAACGCTCATCTCATCTTCCACCCACGTTCATCACCCTATTCTCAACTTCTTTCCATTTCACATTAATTTTCCCAATTCTATTCGTATGACGTTTCAAATTATCTTCTTCCCCTCAAACTAAAATTTTCTTACTGCCCTTGCAATCTACATCGCATCTATTCTTCCCCTCAAACGAAAAATTTCTTACTTCCCTTGCAATCTTCATCGCATCGTCACTGATTAATTTCGTCACCTGTTACTGCTATCGGAGCCATTAAGTTTCAGAAACTCTCGAACTACAGCCAAAGGTTGTTCATTTTTTCACTCTTCTACCTTTTGTTTTAATAATTTACTTGCTTTAATTGATGAGTTATCCTATTCAACATAGCAGATTGAGCTCCATTTGTCCTACTATCCACCTTTTTTCAGCTGCGTCAAGACCTAGAAATCATGAGGTAAAGTCGACAAACTCAAGTTTCCGTCCTCTATTTAGTTATTACAAAAAATATCAAATCTTTGGATCCAATCAGATTAAATAAAAGCGATGTTGATCTTTGTTCAACGCCTTCCCAAAATAGATTGACTCGATTTACAGTAGCTTGGACCTTTCTTCACGTGCATCGGAAACGACAATTCTGAGGTACACTCGAAATTCATTTTTTTGGCATTACAATCTTCGTATAGTATATTTTTGGAAGTCATATTGTGCTTGAGTATTACTAATATTTTGTTGGTCTGCATATATTGACGTCGATTTACAGTGGTTTATGACAAGCATAGGGATATTGACATAATTATTAGGAACAGTGAGTATTTTAATATTTATAATGATAATAAATGTACTCATACTTGACAAAAAATCTAGATGCACTTCTATTTTTTGCAAACAGTTTATCTTTATAGAAAAAGATAGGTGAATTCAGCTTTTTCCGAAAAGGATGGATGATTTTTTTTTTACAAAAGGGTAACTGAATTTGTGTTATAAAAATGATTTATATATTTTATGTAAACAGAAAAACATGTAATTCAATGGTTTATGACAATATTCATGTAATAATGATATGGTGGTTTTAATTACATACAATTATATGAATTCAGTAATGATATAGTGGTTTTCTGCTTAGACAAATACTATAGTTACTGTTCTATGACACTACCACATTGAACTTTTTCCATTCACCATTAGTACTGCTCTTGGGATATTATTATTCTATATATTCTTTCACGTACTAAAATTTATGTTCTGCATAATTGTGACATATCACCCAACTCAATATTTGGTCCATCCTTATGTTCACCTTCATAAGTACAATATTGCAATATCAAACTCTAATTCATGGTATCAACTTGCATGACAATTTTCTTTTTTTACTTGAACCTTTACACAAGTTTCAATAAATTTAATACACTGACTGTTAAAATTACTTAACTCTGTTCTTTTTTGTATGATTGCTCATTTGTCCACAGATTGCCGTAAGCAACAGTCAGTTCTAATACAAATTTCTTCGTGCTCATTTCACTGTGTCTATCCTGTACAAATGACAAGAAGGCAAGCGTATTCAGTTCATGAGCGGAACTGCCATTTGTCGGTAAGAACAGAACTTCGTAATAATTTATTACGGTTAATAACCTGATATGATGACATGTGGTACTATCAGTTGATATTAGTTGGTGTCTGTTCCTAAGAATTTACTATTACTTGTCTGTTCCAACGGTTATCACATATTCTATGGCTCTTATAATTTTCTCCCCTATTCTACTTGGTGTCGTTCAATGATGCATAAAATTTCAATACAGTTCAAGTTTTACATGCTAAGATATATTTTCATGCTTATTTGGTCATAAATTATTTTTTATTATTACACAATTTTTTTTTGTTTTATGTCTACATTTATTTTGAGTAATCAAATTTGTGGCTACTATCAGTTGATAATTAGAAAGCTATATAAGTTTAAATAATAAATAAAAGTCATACCATTAGTTATTCATTATGTGGTAAGCGTCATACTTTTATAAGACAAATGATAAATTAATTACTTATTTATAGTTATTGGTACACTTTGTAATTTTACCCTGTGATATTATTCACATATGAATTTTACTTGAAAAAACAGTATCATTTAGGAAATAATTATAATCGGATTTTTCTATTCAGTCGTTGTATTCAACGGTTAATGGTTACGGTTGATTATATTATGATGATAGCAATGGTACATAAGAGCAAAAAATTTGATGAACGCATTTCGATGAACATGTTTGTTCACCCATGTTTCATTTGCGGCCTCTAAGTTTATTTTCTTTTTTACTTCCCACACATATTTGCTTAATGTTTAAAACAATACCTATGTCAAGTCGGTAATTATAAGATATTTGAAAACTGATTTACATTGCAACAATATTTGTTTAAGTTGGTTTGTTGACCCAATGAACATTCTTATTGATACATGGACGTGATTGAAATTTTGAATGCAATGTATGTTGTCAAGCTATGTTATATACTGATTCACTTTTCATTAAAGGCGTACATAATGTGTAAACTAACGAGAATTTAAAAAAAAATCATCTGTAGTACCACTCTAAATCATTTACCACAACTAATTTTGTAAGTAACCACATACATGACAAATTCAAGACCACTACGGACCGCCCACAACAGGAGCTTTAACACTTCAATTTCTAACAGCATATTCAGTGCTAAAGTGTCAGGAATGAATATTTAACTTATAGATAAATCTATTTCATTACAAAGGCCCTTTGCTTTTGGTTATTGATTTATAGTTTTCTCTACTTTTTATATAATATGCTAATTTCACATAATATCTTGAATAAGTTTTCATAGTTTGGCTAAACTAAGAAGTCATTTTCTAAAAACTGTTTTCTATGGCTGTAAACACTAAACACCAATAAAGGTATACATAGTCAGTTGGGAAAACAATAAAAGTGTGCACACTGCACAGTTTACTTTTAGTTTATTGTACTAAACACCAACGAAGGTGTGCACAGTTTACTTCCACTGCTCATAGATTACATTTTTTCCTAATGCATTGATCTAAAAATGTGTACTTTATCTACTTTACAGTGGACATGGCTATCATTTGGGAAAGCAAATATTGAATGAGTACCGCCTTTGTTTCTTTAATTCCAAGTATTAAAATCAACTTTATTTTTTGCTTCTTGCTTTAAGTTTACGGACTATTGTGTGATTGTGCATGCAACAATTGAAATTACATTTTTATACATTTATTGTTTGATAGAGTTGAAATATCCAAGTTTTGTTTTTTTATGTATTAAAACGGTTGGTTGTAATTTTTTTATTCTATTGATTTGATGTCATATATTTGTGTATTTTCATAGTATTATATCTTCTATTGAATTATATGGACAAGTGCATAATTCATTTGCCTAGGCCCTATTCTGTTCAGATAAATTTGGTTCCAACGATAATATTTGTTTTTTCTATCACTTCTTCTACATTACTTCATATTTTTAAAATAACCATTTATGTAGAGAAACTTCTTGGTATCAACGTGGATGAAATGATCAAAATCTCAAAGATGGTTAAACTGATTCAGAAATTATTATTACCTTTACCATTACATTTTCACCATATTTTCATTCCCTTTACTACTTTTGTTTTTCTCTACTTCAGGAAAACGGAGATAAGAAGGTGGAAAACATTTTTCAACAACCAGTAGGAATCGACGCTATTTTTGAATTTAGGTCGAACAACTACGAAATGAATAACAAAGATACAATCCTCACAGCTCGAAAAATAACAAAGAAAATTGTGTCTTCTCACTTATCTTCTTCGGCATCACAGGTAAAATTTTCGCGCAATTATATGTGCAATAATATTTGAATATAGTTAAATTGTTAAAACACATAACTTTTTTTCCAATTTTTTCTTTTAAAATTTGTGTACCATATTTTAGATCACAACCTTGACTGAACAAAATACAAACGTTAATAATGGTGCATCCCAATCCACCTACACCACTTCAACTACGTCCGATTACAAAGGAAAGAAACCGGTAATAAAACATTTGACTACTCTAACTATGTGGTTGAAATTGTTTACTGAAACTACTTATGTTCAACATTATTTTAAAATTCATATAGGCCGTTCATGATATTCTCAATGAAAGTACTGAAAGCAATCCTCCTTCATCAACTACAAAAAAGGGTGGAAGAAGAGAACTTTACATAGCTGTACGTCTGCTTACACATTTTGCATTAACCAATTCTACCATTTACATAGTTTTAATTTATTATAATATTGTACAAGTCCACATTAACCTTCCCCTTTCTATTATACAACTTTCTTGATTTTTGTTTTTCGATAACTGTAATTACTGGTACCAACCTAATCAATGGTACTAAACAACATTATTCTTTTCGTAGGATGAAGATAATGTTGGCGGTCGAATAGACTCTATCCGCACTCAATGTGGAGAAAAGCGTAGGAAGAAATAAATGTTACCGCCCAATAATCAAGTTGGAGAAAAGCACTGGACAAATAATACATAATTCCATTCTCACATAATAAACTTGCTACTCTTCCTTCTGTATTTACATTTTGCTTTTTTTTTCTCCCTCCTCTCTATTACTATATGCTCTTCCTTTGTCTTTTAATAACATTCATGTACCTATTGCTACTCATTAAGTAATTTTCCAACATGACTTTATTATCATGGTTACAAAATTCAAATATATTCTAATTGTTGCACTGCAATCATACTGAATAACATATACCTTATTATTTAGCTTTGCATCATACCAAAACAAATACAAGACAACAACAAGAAGAATTCACATAATACACCACCGTTAAAACCTCAACGTACCCGTGTGCGAAGCACGGGCCTCAATCTAGTCAATTTGGGAAAGTTGGATATTTTCTCTTTGCAAAGTGTCAAATGGAGACTTCGAGATACAAGGTACTTACTGTATTTAGTTGTGACGTGTCCTTTGTTTGTTTTTTTTTTTGATTGTAATGTGGGGTGTTTTTTGTTTTTGGTTTTGTTTACTGAACCAAGTTGCTCGTACATATGATTTTGAGTTTATTCCCTTTTTATTTACTTCTCCATCTATTTGACAACTTGGTTCAGACTGCTAGTCATTGTAACGTTAATATACGGAAGCGATATGTACTTTTTTTCTTTGCAAGACACCCATTTAGATTAGGCGGGTTGCAAGGTTTTAACGAGGCATATCATGGAAGTATATGTTTTTCTATTTCGTATATAAAGTACCTTTTTCCAAAAAAAAACCTAATTGTACATGAAAGTTAATTCTCATATTACATCATGTTGCTTACACTACTCTATTTCATCCGGTGATCAATAGTAAACAACTTAACGATGTAATCCACAGATTTTTATTTGAAGGATCCAATGTTTTTTTCCTGTTTATTCCATTTTAAAATGGCACTGAAAAAATAACCAAGTTCAAACATACATGATTTTTTTTGGATTATATTCTAGACAACGAGAATACGCATGTTTACTAATCCCTTTCATATCCATATTTGAGTTTAGGATCAAAATGTAACTCTCACGTGACAAGGCAAGCACGACTCCTTAACTCATTCTACCAATCAATTTTCAAGCTCTACAATCAATGCTTATACGGAGGTAAAAAGATTCAGTGCACACTCTTATGAATTTGTATCCTGCTTCCCTTTATAATACTTTGTTCAAAGAAGTTGCAATCTTCTACTACTATATTTTTTGATGTTTATTTGCTTTGATAATTGCATAAATAAATTTTATAAGAACTTCTAGCACCATGTGTTTATGGTTGGAGTGATACATTGCATTTTAATCACTAGAGCTAGCTCAATGGTTTTTTTGAATATTTGTATCCCATTGTAAACTATGATTACATACTATAAAAAATTATTAATTGAATGTTCTACGACCATGTATGATATTTTAGCAATTAAGGTTATTGATCCTGTGGAAATCGGATTTTTTTTAAATATACATCGTCTGTTTTTCAATTCAAGTCTATTCCGTAGATCTACTCGTGCGTGTACTTGGTTATATTTTGTTTATCTTAATTTGTGAACCTTTATTTCAGAACATTTGTGTTAGTTTAATATTAACATTTCACTAAATTTACAGTCACTTAAGATTAATTGCTTTATATTTTATTATTAAATTTACACTACCATTTGGGTAGTGTGTAATCATAATTTGGTGATATTAACTAAAACATCACTAACTATCTTAATATCTTCGCATTAAGCATCAATTTTATTTCCTGATAAAAAACAGCATTCTGAACCAGTGCTGTGTATTGCAGCCTTGCATGTTCAGCAAATGAACTTAACTGCAACTCTACTTTCCACTCTCTCTTTGATGTCCAAATTTGAGACTACTGCCATCAACACTGTGCGGCTATGGTTTCTATAAGTATACTAATATCAAGCATTTTCAATTTGTTTTTCTAAAATATTCACAGTAAACTAACAAGTGACCACAGGTGTACCTGAAGATGGTGGAATTGAGAGCTTCATCGGCTTAATGTGAATTTACAACTTCCACTACTAAGGTAGCACATCATATTTTCCCACATAATAATGTCATTAGCATATATGCTTCTTTTCTATACCCTTTTTTGCAATTCATTTACCAACAAAGCTGGATAAACTATGAGGTCCAAAAAAACATTCGATTTATTAAAAATCTCATTTGCGCTTTTAACTGAATTTATGCAACAAATAGTTCATTTTATAGGCCCTTAAAGCATTCTGGTCTAATTGTAACGTGGTATGTATGTATGAATGAACCCAATTTGTCTAGCAGTTTGATAAGTCTAGTTTTCATACATATACTAATTCACAACCCCTTTAATAAGCCATTAGCTCATTTGTTGTAACGGCTCGTATTTTTAGCTATTTTAAATTATTAAATTTAATGCAATTATCAAATAAAAATTTAAGGATTTTTGAATGTAAGTATTTGATATGAACTTGAATAAATATTTGAAATAAACTAATTTTGAAGTTTTGGCGATAACGAGATTGAAATGATATTATATATTAATTGGGTTTATAATCAATAACTGAAGTTGAATAATAATTGTGAATTATTTAGATAGAAATAAAATGATGTTGATAACTAAATATCGTTTAAAAATCCAATATTGAAATTTGTTGAGTATTGAATAATTAAATTGTTAAATTCAATATTGGGAAATTATTTGAATAATTGAATAACGGGAATTGAATGACTATAAAATAAAAATAGTTGTTCTATAATTTGAATTCGTTTTAAAAGTTAAATCTTATCAGTTCATTAACTTATATTTCAAAAGATGGTGATTTATTGAATAATCAAAATTGTTTAAAATTCAATATTGCCATTATTTGAATAATTGAATTCTGAATTTAATATGATTGAAAATGATGTCGGAAGTTGATTTAAATTTTATTTAAACAACAATGAAGATTGTTAACATTTAAAATTGGATTTAAAAATGAATAATTAGAAATTGAAAATTTTATATTATAAATCGAGATGTTACAATAGCGATCCGAGGCATAGTCTCGGATTTCGATGAAACCAGTCCATTGGATTCATAATAGTGTATTATTATCGGATTTCAAATTTCGTAACATTTGGAGTTATCATTTGGTTGTACGGGATATAAATGCGTTGAATTTAATATCGAAAATTCAATATAATAATTGGGTCCAAAAAGCTATCTTCTCCATACGATCGAATTAGGACTCAAAACCTTTTCCATTGCGTTCGGAATAGGGGTATACCATTATGAACGCCTAGCGGCACGCCTCGATAGGAGATCGAAACTATAAGCTGCTTTTAAACGAGATATTTGTAATTTAAATAATATATATATATATATATATATATATATATATATATTGACTTGACCATATTCACATCAGCCGTATTCTATTCAAATCAAAGTGATCGTGCCTTTTCCCTCTTCATCACGCAACCCTTCTTCATTTTAAACCACACGCAAAGTTACAGTGAAGAAAAAAAACAATGGAAACTTCAAAAATCAATCTCTCCACTTATACTTAATAAAAAATATGAGAATGGCTTTAAAAATCGTGATTTATCGTTTGCTTCGACCTGACATAAATTTTGAGCGGTGCGTTGTCATTTGGGTTTGCTCGACATTCACAGTGGAAGCTAGGGTTTGCATTTCATATTGATTGAGTGCTCGATGGGAGATTCTGAAGGCATATTCGAGTTCGTGGTGTCTAATAGCAACGGTGGTCGAAGTTTAGTGGGGCACGACTCCTTGGTGGCCATCGCGACCTGTAGCGAGTCGAGGGGGAGGCAGCGTCGTCGCATTTCGATAGGGGAACACGGGGAAGTTGGCAGTGGTACCAAATTGAAGAGGATGGTGAGGCGAGTTGGTCGGTGGTCTCAGGTCGATGGGCGTTGGCGTGTTGGTCCGTGCATGTGCACGATTGGAGGCATGCATTTGGGTTATTGGGTGAGCAAGAGCGGTTTGGGGAAGAAACATTCTAGCGGGTCGGGATTGTTAATTGGGTAATGAGTTTTATTAAAAGTAATTAACTTGTTTTTATAAATTTAAATATCGATGACTTATAAAATGTATAACTCCTACATACGAGGTCTGATTGGAACGAGATTTTTTGCATTGCGATCGTGATGACGAGAGTTTCGCAGTGAAACTAGTTTGGACTGATTTGGAGACAGTTGAAATTTAGGCTAAAATCGAACATCATTCGGTTTTAGTCCCAAACCGGAACGTCTCGGCGACAACAGAAAATCAAAGTGAGTGTTTCATAACGCTCACAACGTACTAGAATATTTTTATTCTAGTTAAATTTGAATTTATGTAGCGATATGAATTTATTGGTCGTTGTTTGATAAATTTGATTGTCATTTGAATTAACCGTTATAAATTAAAATTGAAAGTTAAATTTGAAATTGAATTGCTAGTAAATTACCCAATATTAATAACTATGAAACTGTTGTAAATTATATTGTCTGTTTGTATGATTGATTGTGATGGATGCAAATTGGTTGATATTTGGATGTTTGAATGTTTATTTGTTTATATATATCCTGTTATCACCCTGTATATTATTTACCGTGTATAAAATTGTAAATTGAATTACTTCGAGTAAATTAAGAAATAGGTTGAAATGATATAACCTATGACATTGTGATTTGGATTGAAATGATATATATCCATCGCTGAAATTAAATTAAAATAACTGGTCACTTGGCCATAAGGTAGAAAAGTATATACGGACACCGAATTGGTTAAATTAAATGATTTTGAAATTTTTGATTTGAATCTATTTAAATGGATTTGATTTAAAAGAAATAAAAATCAAATTTATAGAAATCAAATTATTTTCGAACTTGAGCCCTGAATGTTGAAATTAAAATTTGGTAATCGAAATTGTTTAAATAATCGAAGTTGAGATTTTGAAGTAATAATCGAAATAAAAGTTGAATTTTTGGAAATCGACTTGTTTTTAAAAGATTGGATTTTTATTCGAACTTTAAATATTGCTAATTAAAAGTGGTATAAATGATATTTCGAAATTGAGCTCGGAATTGAATTATATTTGAAAATTGGATTCTAAATAGAATATTGAAGGATAATTTGGTTTAGTGTTTTAAATCGATATTTTCAAAATTGAGCTCGAAATCGATATAAATTGAAATTGAAATTGAATTAATTGGATTTGAATTGAAATCGAAATTGAATCGATTGAATGGAAGTTGGAAGTGATTTGAAGTGGCAAGTAGGAATTGAATCGGTTTGACTTTGAAAACTATTTTCAAATAATTATTTAATATAAAACTATTTAAAAGCTATCTTCTTAAATATACAAATTATTTTGGTTTTCCAAATTATTTTACTATATAAACCATTTTAATACTTAAACAATTTTATATTAAACAATTTTATCCATTTAAACTATTTTTAACTATTTTAATTACTTATACTATTTTAAAACTATTTAAACTATTTTCTAAAAATTCAAACTGGTAGAAAGGGTGGAATGTTTTTATTTAAATCTTGGGTTTAAATATGAATTGGCTTAAATTGAAGTTATAACCTAAATTGAAATTCGAAATGATTTTGGAAGTGAAACCGAGATATTAAGGCGAAAATGATTTTGAAATGGAATGGTACTTTTTGAGTAAATATGATGATTTCGAAATGGATTTGATTTTTGAAGCGAATACGATATTTTGATATCAAATATGAACTATTTTCGAAATGTAAAAGTACCAACCGGTGTGTAAAACAATGTTTGGTTGTTAAAGAGACCGGAGCCGGATATGGGCATACTCTCTGTCGATACCGGAACCACTTTAACAACTGTGAACGCGGAGGAGACTCCAGAACGAAGTGGTTGGATTTGGCGTCGTTTGCTGGATTTGAAGAAAGAGAACGATGATGGATTAACCTAGCACTTGTGCCAATTTGAAATGACTAAAATAGGAGCTGTACCGGCCAAGTGGGCTAGCTACCCCGAACAGACGCACTTCTTCGTGTTACCATCATTTACATTGTGATTGATTGGTGCACACCCTCTGATTTTATGGGAGTGTTGGACACGGTGTGCAATCATGGCTATGATGCGTTACCACCAACCGGGAAGGGTAAACTGGTAGTATCCTACCTTGGGCATTTCCTAACGTGCCTTGTCATACTTTTATCCCTAAACGAGACACATACAATTTTGGTTTAGTGTTGTCGTATCACAGCACGTCCATATCCATCGACCGTTTAACTGGTGTTTTATATGCAAATTGTACGACAATGCTTAAAAACGTGTTAAGGGGGATTAATGTATAGCCTTAGCGCTAAGAAAAATATTTATTTTATTGACTAAAAATTGTATATATATATATATATATCGTACTCTACTACAGATAAATATTTTGACGGATCCTGTAACGACCCAGAATTTTGGGCATTTGAAATTGAAATATTTAATTGATTTTAAATATTTAAAAGGTTAATTTTGACTTGAATTTCAAATATCACTATTTATCTGATAATTTAATTATTGAATTAAATTATTGGAAATTGGGTAAATATTGAATCTAGAATTTTAGCTGGTTAAAAATAATTTGAAGGCTTGTAAAATTTATATTAATAGTACTGAAGATAATGAAAGCTTTAAATTTGAATTTAAAGGCGATTTGTTTAGTTTTAAAAATATATCGTTTAAATTGACATTTAAAAATAGCCTTCCGAGGCACAGTCTCGAAATTCGACGAAACCAGTTCCATTGGATCCGTAATAGTATATTATTATTGGATTTCAATTTTCGTAATGTTTGGAGTTATCGTGTGGTCGTACAATATATAAACGTGCTGAAATCTATATCGAAAATTCAATAAAATAACTGGATCCAAAAAGCTATCTTCTCTATTCGATCGAATTAGGACTCGAAACCTTTTCCATTGCATTCGGAATAGGGGTATAACATTATAAACGCCTAGCGACATGTCTCGATGGGAGGTCAAGATTTTAAGTTACGATTTCGAGACAATTTATAATTTAAAATAATATATTTTTTATTGTCTAGTCAAAGAGAATTTCAAATCAGACCTTTTTGCTTTCATCTCATGGTCACTGTAGCATGTTGGTCGAAGCATGCAACCATCTACTCGTGTCTCCCCTCATTTCCTTTTCAAAATCTAGCAAGCAGATCATTTCAAAAAAAAATAGAATGGTAGACAAGTCCCTCCATTAAAATCGCATATCTTCACCCTTTCCATTTTCAAATCGTGGCTGCCTTTTTGTCGAAATCAAGTGAAACTTTCTTCCTTCCTTCGTTCAATCGAAACCAGTTCGAAAGCTTTAAAAAACAAATAAAGGCTGCAGTTCGATTGAGCAAAGAAGGGGGAAGTTTCGTGAGGGGGAAGCGCGTGCGAAGGTTGGGATGCTCGACGTCGAGACGACGCCGTAGATAGTCGAGGCCGAGGGGTGGGCGCACGAGGGAGCTCGCATCGATGGCTGTAGGGCAGGGCTCGCATGCGAAAATCGCGATGGGCGATGGGCGTTCGAGGATTGGGGGTTTATCAGTGTCGCGAGTGGATTTGTAGTGGTCGATGCGCGGGTTCGAGGAGCAGCAAGTATGGCAAGGGAACAGCGATGCTCGGAGGGGGACCGTTGGTTGCTGGGCTCGACGTCGATAGGAGTGGTGGTTTCTACAAGCAGCAGGGTATATAAATCAATTTGTTTTTTAAAAGATATATATATATATATATATATATATATATATATATATATATATATTTGTGTGTGTGTCTGTATACAGTGAAGAAAAAGTATAACATAAATATAAATATATATGCATACACATGCCTATTTTAATTTAATTATGTATATAGGTAAACAGAAAATATATGTATATAAATAAGATTTTGAAAAAAAAAATAGGAATTTTAAGTGTTTAAGGAGTTTATATAAAATCATATTTTTAAAATCTATATAGATTATCTTATAAGTATATATATGTAGTTTCAAAAGAAAAATAAATATACATATATACATTTTAAATTTACAAGTTTATTTTAGAACAACGTAGTATGATGATTAACTTGTTTAAATCAACTTATTTAATTATTTTAGTTCTAAAAATTATTTATGATAGGAAAATTAGTTTAAAATTAAATTATTACTTTAAATAAAATTAGTAAATGGTAATTTATTTTTCGATTAGTTCATATATTAATAAACCATACAATGTTTGTACAAGGTCCAAAATCGTGAAGGAAATAGCCATTTTGGGTCGGATTGCAAAACAAAAATCAAAGGTGAGTTAATCTCGCTCCAATTAGATTACTGGTTAATTTAAATAGTTAGAATTTACATTATTGGTTGATTGATTGAATTGATAATTTATTATCAGTCTGGATGTGATAACATATATAGTAGTATATATATTGGAGTGATTGATATTCCCGCATTATATAGCGGATGAGACCATGTGCACCCAGCATAATGGCGGATGACCCTTTATACCGCGATATCCCCCTCGAAGTGGGATTGGTATTTTTATATCGTGCTAACATCTGTGGATGCAGGGAAATAGGTTGGAGGGATCCAGCTAGATTCCTAAAAAGTATTGAAATTATTTTCATATTCTGTGATATGATTTATTTGATAATCTGTGATAGATTATAGTGTAAATTGGAATTATTGAATGATATGGTTTGGCTGAATATATTTTGGTATTTTAAGATATCAAAAATATAAAGATTGGATTTTTAAAGGAAAATAAAAAGAAAGTTTTAAGTAAAATATTTATAGTGAAGTTGAGTAAATAAAAAGGGTGAATTTTTGGAAAAGGTAAATGGTTGATTTTGAAATCCTATTTAATAAATTCTGGGGAATGGGAAATAGAGATTTTGAATAAATAGGAAATAAAGAGTTTTAAGGACTTAAACAATATTGTTTAAAAATTAAAGGATTTATTTTAAATTCAGGATTTAAAATGGTTTGGGAGAAATAAAAAGGGGAATTTTGAAACAAAGTGTGAAATTGATATTTCAGATTTAAATAAGGTTTTAAATCATAATAAAGGAGTAAATCTGAATTAACGGATTTTGGAATAAATCTGGATAAGTCGAGAAATAAATTTTAAATAGAATTTAATTCAGAGAATCGATTTAAAAATCGATTAAGTGTTTTTGAAATGGTGATTAAAAGGAGAATGAGGCTATGGATTTATGAACTGGGTTTATAAATCAAGTGAATATTTATCAGTTGATAATTTGGATTTATAAATTCACGGTGGTAATTTATAAGGAAAGGGTAATTCGTTTTAAAAATAAATAGTGGTTTTATTTTTAAAAATGTGGGAAAAGGAATTTACGGGATTTGGGACGTAAATTAAATGGGAGATAAATCAAGAAGGATTTATAAAGGATTGGATGGGCTATATTGGAGTGGAAAGTGTATTTTCCCAAAAAGCTAAGTATATTTTCAAAGGAAGGCTTTTAAGTATAAATTATAAGTTTTTAAAGATGTTTTAAAGGAATGTTTTGGAAAAGTTTATTATTTAGTTGTTTTAAAATTTTTAAAGTAAATAAGTTAGTTTTAGTAGTAATTATTTTAAAGGATAAATTAGTAATATGATTTAAAAGATAATTATCAAATATTTATACTTTATACACTAGTTATTTTAAAAAGTAGTTTTTGGCTAAGTTCTACTTAGAGAATTATTTTAGAATTTCATAAGTATTATTTTGAAAAAGAATATAAGTAGTTTTGTACTCAAATGTTTAAGTGTATATTTTTGGATAAAGTGATTTAATTTATTTAAAATCTAAATTTAATAAGATTTGGCGTTTTTCAGTGGAAATAAAATAATTGGTTGAATGATTGTTAAATTTGATAGTTAAATAACCGACTATCAATATTGGCCAATGCACTGATCGTTTTGAAGAGACCGGGATCGGATTTAGTTATCCGAAAACCACTTTGATCCGGTTTGGACATAGCGAATGAATACCGTGAAGATGATGAAGACGGTGATTCGGTTTGTCCAGACCCAGGACAACTTGTATGGACGAATGCTATCATAACATCGTCATTAGAGGACGATGAGCATTCTAAGTGAAATTCGTTCCTAAAAGGTAACGTTTAGCCTCAAGTCTCATCAACCGGGAATGGCTAAAACAGGGGAGGTGCGGCAAGGCTAAGTGGGTAGCACCAAATTAGGGTACGGTCATCTCTGTCTAAAGTCCCTTTTTAATCTCGGTTGTCTAGCGGGTTCTAATCCCAACCACGGTGTGATCTTATTCGGACTTTCCAGTAAGGGGTAGCTCTGGTCTTGTGTTGCAGAGGGTCGGGAGTGATCATCGGTACTCTGATCTAGGCCAGGTACTGTGACGGGCGGTACCCCAGTAGCCCTGCCATTGTATGGAATCCAATCTCCAATAAGCGCCGTACGGTTTTGATTGTGCCCAACTATGTTGGAACGTGATATGCAAGCATTTCAGCTAGATTCTATTTACTTTCTATAGACACTATTATAATATCAGACGGGTTTTGATAAAAATATTTTGGTTATCGTAAGGTAAAAACCCGACATGTTTATTTGGGGCATGGTCTTACGAGATACCTTTGTTTCAAAAGGGTTTTGAAAACTTAAATAATTCAATTGAGTGTGTTTTCTCACGCTGGTTTCCAGACTGACTCGGGTGTTATTTTATTATATGCTCGGGTCAGACCGAGTATTACAGATACATGATAGGATGCTATGGAGCTTAGGAGACGAGCTAGAGGACGGAGACGTATATCACGTATCCGACTTATATTCTGATGTATATGGTATGGTGTATAGTCAACTTTGTGAGGACAAGTTATTATAACTGTCCTATATTGTGTTATTGTTTGGTGTGTACTCTGATAATGTAATTCATAAAACAGTAATAGTTCTTTGCGTATAAAAATCGGTTGTTATCTATTATATATTGTTTCGCTGCGATTGTGAGATTCTGTGTTGTTGTTTTCTTCTTTAACCCTAATGGTTTGTATTTCCATCAAATTTGAGTTGAACTGATGGAGAATATTGTCGACTCAAAGGGGTACGGATTTGCGGGTCATTACACTTGGTATCAAAGCAGGAGACTCTTACCCCTACATGTCCCTGAGAGGTAGTATAAGATCTTGATGGGTTGGTTGCATTCGAGAGGCTGGCCGTAAAAGCAAATTCGAGGTACCAATGTGGTGCGACGGTGGAAAGTGGCCGCTGATTGGGATGGTTGAAAAGCCTACCGATCCGCTAAACTTAGTATCAGAGCAGAAGGTTAAGCGAGAACCTTGGCTCTGGTGGGGGTTACTCATTAGAGATAGAGTCAGTAGTACTCTAGAATGAGTTTGAGAGTATTAGTAGATATGAGCGCGTATTTGTTAGTGAATATAAAATTGTTTTATATTGTGTTGATTGGTTTGTTGCGTGGTTTATGGATACTGGTCAATAGGAGTAATTAACGTTATTGATAGGGATCTCTAAACACTTAAATAGAACAATTCGACATAGTATTGTTTTAAAATGGGGTAAATGAAATAATTTTGCCCAAAAATTATTTTCGTATATAAAAGAAATAATTTTTGTAAATTATTATAAGTATATATGGTTGCTTGGTTGATAGGAAATGATAATATTAAATTATTATCATTGTTATTGTGGAAATTTAATAAGGAATTGAAATTATAACCAAAGGTTAAGAAATAAATTCATATAACAGAATGGAATTTGTAAATATGAGATTATAAATGTGATCTATAATTTGAAATGGGATAAAATTTCTGGGTAATATTTGAATATAGATTGAAAGGATTTGAAATTTAAAAATTTGGGAAAAATAATTTCCTTTGGGTTTGAAAATGATTTTTCAAAGGCTTTGGAGGAATAATAGTGATATTATTCGAAAATATTTTTGAATTGGATATAAAATCTGGTGAGATTTGGAATTTAAAAATATTTGACAATGTTTTTAAAGAGTAAAAGCACTAAACTCACTTCGGTCGCTGGAAAATAACTTCGGTGATGACTGCAGCATCATCGATGTTCATTTTCGAGTTTCCAAGGGAGAAATTTCTACCTGAATGTTTAAATTGGGGTTGTTTGCAAAACTGTTTTGATTTTGAAATACAAAGGAATAATTGGGTATGCCAAAGGATTTTGGATACAATTGATTTCAAAAATGATTTTGAAATACTAAAGTGATTGTTTAAAGACTTTGGAGTTGGTTTAAAAATGTTTATAGAATATCAATAAGTTTGAAGACTTATAAGATTTGAATTGAAGTAAAAATCAACTTGTATTAGGTAAGTAAAGTAAATTTGAGGAATGTGGCCTAAGTAGGGTAAATGAATGAAAAAAATAATTATTGAATAAAAATTTATCAAGTTGGAAATAATTTGTGAATGAACAAATTTATTTAGTGTAACTAAATGGAAATTGGAACTGAACATTTGAATAATGTTTAAATTTGAATTATGTTAAAATAAATGAGTAAAATAAACCAAATTAAGTGAAATAAATTGGATGAAATGGGTGAATAGAATATTGGTAAGTTTGAACGTATAAAATTTGAAAATTTAACTGGAAGGGAAATTTAGCCAAGTTGGACTAAACAAAACAAATGATCGGAAACAAAATTAGTAAGTAAAGTAATTGGTTTAAATGGGTAAGTAAATGAAAATTGAAAATTCAATATTGATATGATATTTATCTGTGCTAAATAAAGTGAAATGGAAAATTTAGTTGAGTTGGACTAAATAAAAATCAAAATGGAAAATAAGGTGTGAGTAGTGAATTAAATATGGTTTGAGAGATAGTTGAAAAAATATATTACAATATTTTTTTTGAGTGGAAATAAATTAGTAAATGAAACTAATTTAGAATAATGAGGTGGATCAGATATGATAGGGAGATAGTTGATAAAATTCAATATTTAAAATCTGAAGATAAATTGAGTTCAAAAGGAATTGAAAATGTAAATTGAGTAAAAATGGAATATAAACTTCAATGGTGAAGTGGAAAAAAATTACTATATAAGGTTGTATAAGATATTCATAATAATCTTAAGAAAGTTAAGAAAAATTCTTAAGTAAAATTGGTATTGGGAAAATATTTGGGTAAGTATTTGAATGAGAATTTAATAAAGGTGGTGAAAAGGGAAATTGTGAATAAGGGAATGGAAATCAAAATAAATGTGAATAAAAAGAGAATTGATATAGCTAAAAATCAATTGAGATAAATACGTAGGATGTACGTATATTATTTTATTCGCATAGCGATTCGATTCAGATTCGAGCACAAAATTTCGAGGTAGTTATATCGATCCGAGTTGGGATTTTTCACTCGATTTTCGACGGCGAACCCTGGATACGGATTTTGATTGATTCTGGAAATTTTCTATCATAGTATATGGCTATGCAAGGAGAATGACGGTTTCTGATAAAGAAACCAGACCTGAGTCCACACTAGGGAGTCAGGTGAACGATACTAGTTCGAAAGTGAAATTGTGTGATCGAGTGGGCGATCGGATTTGATATTGCGTACGGATGATATATGCACATCGTACGGTTTAAGTAAAGCAAATATTGAAAATTTTGTAAAGAAATGAATAAAATGATTTTGAATGCTGTGATTGGATATTATTGCTAAGTAGGATACATGTAATTAAAAGCAAAAGAAAATTGGTGTTTTTGATTTCGGAAGATAAATTTGAATTGCCCGACAAAAAGCTATGTATTTAAATTGTCGTATGAAATTTGATGATTTTCTAATCTAGCCACTTGGCTTTTGTTTTCTTTTGAAATTTGGGGCTCGTAGAGGCATTTTGTAGTTGTTCCTATCTAGCAGCGCAAAGAAGACGCTGGCGAAATTTTTCGAAAATTTAAGGAGTTAGAAAAAATTTGAGAAAATTTTGATAATTTAAATTTGGATTTTAAATTATAGTTTGAAATGGTTGTGTAAATAATATTGGTTGAAGTCTATGGATGAATGTGGGAATTAGAAAAGCGATAATGGGTTTCAATAAAAATTGTTTTGGGAAGTTGTTGAAAACTGTTTGGCTTTTGGAAAAAAGTAAACAGGTTGTGGACCATTCTTCTTACTTGGCAATTTCAGGGACGAAATTCTTTTAATGGGGAGGAATGTAACGACCCAGAATTTTAGGCATTTGAAATTGGAATATTTAATTGATTTAAATATTTAAAAGGTTAATTTTGACTTGAATTTCAAATATCACTATTTATCCGATAATTTAATTATTGAATTAAATTATTGGAAATTGGGTAAAATATTGAATCTGGAATTTTAAGCTGGTTAAAAATGATTTGGAGGCTTGTAAAATTTATATTAATCGTACTGAAGATAATGAAAGCTTTAAATTTGAATTTAAAGGTGATTTGTTCAGTTTTAAAAATATATCGTTTAAATTGACATTTAAAAATAGCCTTTCGAGGCATAGTCTCGAAATTCGACAAAACCAGTTCCATTGGATCTGTAATAGTGTATTATAATCAGATTTCAATTTTCGTAGCGTTTGGAGTTATCGTGTGGTCGTACGATATATAAACGTGCTGAAATCTATATCGAAAATTCAATAAAATAACTGGGTCCAAAAAGCTATCTTCTCTATACAATCAAATTAGGACTCGAAACCTTTTCCATTGCGTTCGGAATAGGGGTATAACATTATAAACGCCTAGCGACACGTCTCGATGGGAGGTCAAGATTTTAAGTTACGATTTCGAGATAATTTATAATTTAAAATAATATATATTTTATTGGCCACTCAAAGAGAATTTCAAATCAGACCTTTTTTCTTTCATCTCATGGTCACTGTAGCATGTTGGTCGAAGCACGCAACCATCTACTCGTGTCTCCCCCCATTTCCTTTTCAAAATCTAGCAGGCAGTTCATTTCAAAAAAAAAATAGAACGGGCGACAAGTCCCTCAATTAAAATCGCATATCGTCACCCTTTCCATTTTCAAATCGTGGCTGCCTTTTTGTCGAAATCAAGTGAAACTTTCTTCCTTCCTTCGTTCAATCGAAACAAGTTCGAAAGCTTTAAAAAAAACAAAGAAAGGCTGCAATTCAATTGAGCAAAGAAGGGGGAAGTTTCGTGAGGGGGAAGCGCGTGCAAAAGTTGGGACGCTCGACGTCGAGGCGGCGTCGTGGGGAGTCGAGGCCGACGGGTGGTCGCACAAGGGAGCTCGTGTCGATAGCTGTAGGGCAGAGCTCGCATGCGAAAATCACGATGGGTGATGGGTGTTCGAGGATTGAGGGTTTGTCAGTGTCGCGAGGGGATTTGCAGTGGTCGATGCGCGGGTTCGAGGAGCGGCGAGTATGGAAAGGGAACTGCGATGCTCGGAGGGGGACCGTTGGTTGCTAGGCTCGACATCGATAGGGGTGGTGGTTTCTGCATGCAGTTAGGTATATAAATCAATTTGTTTTTTAAAGATATATATATGTGTGTGTGTGTGTGTGTGTGTGTATACAGTGAAGAAAAAGTATAACATAAATATAAATATATATGCATACACATGCCTATTTTAATTTAATTATGTATATAGGTAAACAGAAAATATATGTATATAGATAAGATTTTGAAAAAAATAGGAATTTTAAGTGTTTAAGGAGTTTATATAAAATCAGATTTTTAAAATCTATATAGATTATCTTATAAGTACATATATGTAGTTTCAAAATAAAAATAAATATACATATATACATTTTAAATTTACTAGTTTATTTTAGAACAATGTATTATGATGATTAACTTGTTTAAATCAACTTATTTAATTATTTTAATTCTAAAAATTATTTATGATAGGAAAATTAGTTTAAAATTAAATTATTAGTTTAAATAAAATTAATAAATGGTAATTTATTTTTCAATTAGTTCAAATATTAATAAACCATACAATATTTGTACAAGGTCCAAAATCATGAAGGAAATAGCCATTTTGGGTCGGATTGCAAAACAAAAATCAAAGGTGGGTTAATCTCACTCAAATTAGATTACTGGTTAATTTAAATAGTTAGAATTTAAATTATTGGTTGATTGATTGAATTGATAATTTATTATCAGTCTGGATGTGATAGCATATATAGTAGTATATATATTGGAGTGATTGATATTCCCGCATTATATAGCGGATGAGACCCTATACACCCCGCATAATAGCGGATGACCCTTTATACCGCGATATCCCCCTCGAAGTGGGATTGGTATTTTTATATCGTGCTAACATTTGTGGATGCAGGGAAATAAGTTGGAGGGATCCAACTGGATTCCTCAAAAGTATTGAAATTATTTTCATATTCTGTGATATGTTTTATTTGATAATCTGTGATAGATTATAGTGTAAATTGGAATTATTGAATGCTATGGTTTGGCTGAATATATTTTGGTATTTTAAGATATCAAAAATATAAAGATTGGATTTTTAAAGGAAAATAAAAAGAAAGTTTTAAGTAAAATATTTATAGTGAAATTGAGTAAATAAAAAGGGTGAATTTTGGGAATAGGTAAATGGTTGATTTTGAAATCCTATTTAATAAATTCCAGGGAATGGGAAATAGAGATTTTGAATAAATAGGAAATAAAGAGTTTTAAGGACTTAAACAATATTGTTTAAAAATTAAAGGATTTATTTTAAATTCAGGATTTAAAATGGTTTGGGAGAAATAAAAAGGGGAATTTTGAAACAAAGTGTGAAATTGATATTTCGGATTTAAATAAGGTTTTAAATCATAATAAAGGAGTAAATCTGAATTAATTGATTTTGGAATAAATCTGGATAAGTCGAGAAATAAATTTTAAAGGGAATTTAATTCAGAGAATCGATTTAAAAATTGATTAAGTGTTTTTGAAATGTGGATTAAAAGGAGAATGAGGCTATGGATTTATGAACTGGGTTTATAAATCAAGTGAATATTTATCAGTGGATAATTTGGATTTATAAATTCACGGTGGGAATTTATAAGGAAAGGGTAATTCGTTTTAAAAATAAATAGTGGCTTTATTTTTAAAAATGTGGGAAAAGGAATTTACGGTATTTGGGACGTAAATTAAATTGGATATAAATCAAGAAGGATTTATAAAGGATTAGATGTGCTATATTGGAGTGGAAAGTGTATTTTCCCAAAAAGCTAAGTATATTTTCAAAGGAAGGCTTTTAAGTATAAATTATAAGTTTTTAAAGATGTTTTAAAGGAATGTTTTGGAAAAGTTTATTATTTAGTTGTTTTAAAATTTTTAAAGTAAATAAATTAGTTTTAGGAGTAATTATTTTGAAGGATAAATTAGTATTATGATTTAAAAGATAATTATCAAATATTTATACTTTATACAATAGTTATTTTAAAAATTAGTTTTTGGCTAAGTTCTACTTAGAGAATTATTTTAGAATTTCATAAGTATTATTTTGAAAAAGAATATAAGTAGTTTTGTACTTAAATGTTTAAGTGTATATTTTTGGATAAAGTGATTTAATTTATTTAAAATCTAAATTTAATAAGACTTGGCGTTTTTTAGTGAAAATAAAATAATTGGTTGAATGATTGTTAAATTTGATAGTTAAATAACCGAATTTCAATATTGGCCAATGCGCTGATCGTTTCAAAGAGACCGGGATCGGATTTAATTATCCAAAAACCACTTCGATCCGGTTTGAACGTAGCGAATGAATACCGTGAAGATGATGAAGACGGTGATTCAGTTTGTCCAGACCCAGGACAACTTGTATGGACGAATGCTATCAGAACATCGTCATTGGAGGACGATGAGCATTCTAAGTGAAATTCGTTCCTAAAAGGTAACGTTTAGCCTCAAGCCTCATCAACCGGGAATGGCTAAATTAGGGGAGGTGCGGCAAGGCTAAGTGGGTAGCACCCAATTAGGGTAAGGTCATCTCTGTCTAGAGTCCCTTTTTGATCTCGGTTGTGTGGCGGTTGCTGATCCCAACCGCGGGGTGATCTTATTCGGATTATCCAGTAAGGGGTAGCTCCGGTCTTGTGTTGCAAGGGGTCGCGAGTGATCCTCGGTACTCTGATCTAGGCCAGGTACTGTGATGGGCGGTACCCCAGTAGCCCTGCCATTGTATGGAATCCAATCTCCAATAAGCGCCTTGGTTGTACCCAACTATGCTGGAACGTGAGATGTAAGCATTTCGGCTAGATTTTATTTACTTTCTATAGATACTATTATAATATCAGACGGTTTTTGATAAAAATGTTTTGGTTATCGTAAGGTAAAAACCCGACATGTTTATTTGTGGTGTGGTCTTACGAGATACCTTTGTTTCAAAAGGGTTTTGAAAACTTAAATAATTCAATTGAGTGTGTTTTCTCATGCTGGTTTTCCAAACTGACTCGGGTGTTATTTTATTATAATGCTCGGGTCAGACCGAGTATTACAGATACAGGATAGGATGCTGTGGAGCTCAGGAGACGAGCTGGAGGACGGAGACGTATATCATGTATCTGACTTATATTCCGTTGTATATGATATGCTGTATAGTCAGCTTTGTGAGGACAAGTTATTATAACTGTCCAATATTGTGTTATTGTTTGGTGTGAACTCTGATGATGTAATTCATAAAACAGTAATAGTTCTTTGCGTATAAAAATCAGTTGTTATCTATTATATATTGTTCCGCTGCGATTGTGAGATTCTGTGTTGTTGTTTTCTTCTTCTTCTACCTCTTTCTTCTTTAACCCTAATGGTTTGTATTTTCGTCAAATTTGAGTTGAACTGATGGAGAATATTGTCGACTCAAAGGGGTAGGGATTTGTGGGTCATTACAGATCCTTAAGAGATGGAAAATCGCGTAACATCTCTTGAGTTATTGCACGCACGTTATACACTGGATAGGAGATCTGAAAACCAGTAAACATCTCTAACGCAGTTACACTCATGTATATGCGATATCGACTTGACTTACATAAGGATATTTTAGTCCTGACTCGAGTGTTTTGTCTTTTCATTACTCTCAGGTCAGTCCTGAGTTTTTCAGCTTATTGAAGATTTATTCTGGAGGACGAAGACAAAGATTTGGTATACTGTTGCTATTATTACTTCTGCATCATGTTGTCTGCAGCATTACTTTATTCATTCCTGATGTATGTATATAACTCTGATAAATGTCGATAGATTAAAATCAAATGTATTATATAAACAGCTTCATGAACTGTTTACTTGATTATTATATTTTGTCGTTCAGCTGCGAGATTCTGTGTTTGTTTCTTCTTCTTTTCTCTTATTTTCTTATTAACCTCATTAACAGTCCACCCTTTTTAATGGTTTGAGTTGGCATGTATCTGATTATGCACTTGGCAGGTGCAACATGATAGGGGGTTCTCGCATTTGGTTTGGTAGCGAGCGGATGACTCTTACTCCTACATGTCCCGCGGGGTTGGTGCAGTCGAGAGGCTGCCCGTAAAAGCAAAACATAGGTACCATTTGTATGCTACGGTGTGCGTTACCCCACTAGCTGGTGTCCCATTACAGTTGGTATCAGAGCTTTGGTTTAGCGATAACCTTAGTTTTGTGGGGTAACTCATTAGAGATAGGGTCGGTAGCACCCTAGAATGAGTTTGAGTGTATTAATAGATATGAGTGCGTATTTGTTAGTGAATATGAGATGTTTTATATTGTGTTGACTTATCCGCTGAGTGTTTATGAATTCCGGTCGGTACGAGAAGTACTATCGTATCGATAGGGGTTTCTAAACTCTTAAACTGGGTAAATCGACACGGTATTGTTTTAAAAGAGGGTGAATGAAATAATTTTACCCAAACTATATTTTGATATAAAAGAAATATTTTCCAGAAATTATTATAGTATATTGGAATGTTTGGTCGTTAATATTATAATCAAGATGAGATCTTAAAAAATTGGAATGAGATATATAACCAAATAGAAATTGTATAAATATGATTATACATACGAGTTGTAACTAAAATTGGATTCAAACAAGAATTTAAATCCCAGAAATTTTGGGAAATGTTTCAAATGGATTTGGACTAAATATTTGGGAAATTTTAAAATCTTAAGGGATTTTGGAAATGTTTTTCAAAGTGTTGTGGAAGGTAATAATGATAGAATTATTTTGGAAGTATTTTTGAATAAAAATATTTAAAAATGGATTTAAAGAAAATAAAAGCAGAGAATTCACTTCGGTCGTTGGAAAATAATTCCGATGGTGACCGCGACATCATCGGTGTTCATTTTCGAGTTTTTAAGTGATAGACTGCTATCTTAATGATTTGCTAATGGAGTTTTGCTTTGATAAATTGAGTTTTTTATTTTAAGGAGTTTAAAATCTTGAATTAATACAAAAGTGAAATATATATGATTTCAAATTGATTTGAAATTAAACCGGGTGTTTAGATTCTGAAATTTGCTATCTAACTATTTGTAAAATAAATAAGGGAAATAAAAAATAAATTTGCAAGGAATGGTTGAAATTAGATTGTAGCCTTTTGAGAAAATTATGAACTTGAATAAGTTGTAATAAAAGAAAATGAGCCATCAGAAAATGATTATAGATCTAAGTAAAGTAAAATGAAATGAATAAATGAAAGAAGTAATTAATGGACTGGTAAAACAAGTTAAATAAAATAACATTAACTTAAAATGGAAATGAACTTAAGTTGTAGAATGAATGTAAATCAATTGAAACAAATGAATTGAATATAAAATGAAATAAACGTGAACGAAAAGAATTTGGTATAGCTAAGAATCAATGGAATAAATACGTAAGTTGTACGTATATTATTTTATTCGCATAACGATTTGATCTAGATTCGAGCACAAAATTACGAGATAATTTATATCCATCCGAGTTAGGATTTTTCGCTCGATTCTCGACGGCGAACCCTGGATATGGATTTTTGATTTGATTTTGAAATTCTCTATCATAGTATATGCTATGCAAGGAGAATAACAGTTTCTGATCAAGGAACCAAATCTAAGTCCGCACTAGAGAGTCGTGTGAATGATACTAGTTCGGAAGTGAAATTGTGTGATCGAGTGAGCGATCGGATTTTATATTGCATATGAATGATAGATGTACATTGTACGGGCTTAATTAAAGCAAATATTGGAAATTGGAAATGCAAAATATAAAATGATTTTAAATTATATGATTGGACATCATTACTAAATAAGATGCAGGTATTTAAAATCAAGAAAATTTGGATTGCCCGACAAAAAGGTACGTGTTTATTTTGTCATTTGATTTGATGGTTTTTGATGGATCCACTTGGCTTTTGTTTTCTTTTGTTGGTTTGGGGCCTGTAGTGGCATTTTGTAGTTGTTCCGATCTAGCCACGCAAAGGAAACGCTGGTGAAATTTTCCGTAAATCCGGGTGTTAGAAAAATTTTGAAGCTTTAAAATTTGAAAATATAGTTTAAGCAACTTTCAAAGTGCAAGACCAAATAATTATTTTGCAAGAACTACAAGCACAAGTTCAACACACACAAGGGTTTAAGGAGATGATATTCATAAGTGACGGTATAGCGTAAATCGCTATAACGACACTTACACAGTTCAAACATATCACAAATATTTCAATTAAACATTAATATAAGCAATAAAAGAATATAAATAACATGCAGATAACAGTAAATAAATAAACGATGGTGAGAAACCACTTTGGGTCTCTTTACAAAGTCCCTTGTAAATCACATATATGTATGTGTATTTTTTTCGAAGTGTTCCATAGCGACCTATTCACTACGAAAGCACTCCGACTACTCCTTTTTGATCCATGTAACAAAATTGTTATTTATGCCATCCACTATAAAGCGGGAATTCAAATCCAAACAAACAGTCAAATAATAATAATCCTTTTTACTTTGCAAGCACGGAACGGTGATTTATTCTGCTTGATAGATGTTCAAATGATCTATTCAATTTTACTATAGTAGAATAGGGTTTTATTCTGCTACATAGATGTCCCCAACGAAGTATAATTAATTTATCTACGTTAAGCTTATTAAATTTAATCACTAAATTATGCTTCATTAAAATTATCAACTATCATTCGACATTCAACAACAATCTATAACAACATAAGAATTTAGTTTATTTAAATTTGAGTTAACTCACCGAAATTTCACTTGACGCTTTCACGTTTCGGTTTGGTCTTAGAACAAAATTCTACTAGCTCTAAACTCTACAAGTCCGGTTCCATCATGAAGCTAACGTTCCTACGAGTCCAATGCAACTGACCGCGTCCGAATCTGACCTTTTATGAGTAAGATATAAATTTCATAAGGATTCGAAATAAATTAAATAATTAAATTCACTAATCCTTTTAATTAATTTAATTAATATTACTTAACTCATCTTCCCCAAACTAATTCGTTCCCTCCAAAACAGATACAGACATGCTAGTGCTTGCCTATAGGTCGCTTAGCTCCCTCGATCCTCGACGAAATCGAATTCCGTTTTCACCATCGAGTCTCTCCTCTACTCCTCTCCGCGTTCCACCCCTCCGACCAAAACTCGATCGAGCAATTCAAGTCGCGACCTGGGCATTAAGGTCGTGCCGTAAAATTATCGCCTCCCTCAAGAAGCCACCGCGACCCAAGAAACTTCATGTCCAGGTGCTCATCCATTCGACAAACCTGAATCTCAACTCGCCTTAGCCTACCACTACCTAAAACTCACCTAAACCATAACAACCCGAATTCCAGCGGGTCCGGATTTTTAGCAAAAATGCTAAAATCCAAGACCACTGAAGCCTGAGTTGGGTTTCTGGTATCCTGTAAATAGGCAAAGACAAATATATCAGAGCTCAGATAAATATCTCACAGCAGAACTGACTAAAACATAATAGTAAGTAAATACACATCAATATAATAACACTTTCTAAACAAATGTCTCAACGCTGGAATATCTCTACCATCTACCTAACCTGTTGGATGTTATGAGGAGTGGATCAGAACTAAAGTTCAGGTGAATGGACAAATTATACACTTCTAAGCTTAATTCTATATATACCATTTTATTTCTAATTACCGTTATATTAGGTTCATTGGGTTTATAATACTCTCGCCTCTGTGCGTGAATCGTGCCCATCTACTCCCTAGTAGATTAAAACCTAATAATTGATATATATGTAGCTATAAGCCCAATGACCGCATCGGTCCTAGGTAGTACCTATAGTACCTTCCGTATCCTCCTCGCAAAGGACTCCATCGTCTCGCTCCTATAGCGTTCTGTGACTACATCTATAAGGACTGCCTCGTAAGGCCTACAATACAGATGTTCCGTCGTCTACTATGAAAACGTAAAACTGCGTCTGCACCAGTCTATACTAATGCCGAACATCCACAATGTACCACCCAGTGCATACATTGAGGACTATACGTAATCATTCTGTCTACTCCCTGAATCCCGCTTAACAAGGTCTACCTTGTTCGGAACTCGGTCGGAATTTTCTATTTCTATAAAAGAATGCCTTGTTCGACCTACAATATAGATATTCTACTTGGTCTGTCCCTTTTCTTATCGTGGCTATGGCCCCACGCAGCCACCTATCAACTAATCAAATGACCTCTAAAGAGCTAAGTGATTGTTCCCAACTGCAAACAATCTAAATATCCAATTAGCTGCGCTCCTCATCCAATGTCCCGATAGTAAAAGTATCATTGGACTATTGGTTTAACTCTAGTCTTTCCCGAACTCGCTTCTTGGTTTTGATGCTGGCCCGATATCCGCATGTGACTATCCTTTTGGGTCCTGCCCACTAAGACATACGAATATCCTATTCCAAACATCAACCCTTTTTGACTGCCTACAATGGTCCTGCCATGCAAGAAGCATTCAAGGCATACTTTTTTGATGGAACACCTACAGACCTGCCTCTAGAGGACTGCTTCGCTATGCCTACCTCCGAGGGCCATCCTAGAGTACCCTCACGTCCCGTTGAAGTCTCGTACTTCCTTCTAGCCCAAAATAACTAAGTTGGACGTGCTTCTTCTGTGTTGAAATCTATGATGAACTGCTTCGTTAGGCTCTTCATCCTTTGGGCTGCTCCAAACGCATCTCACTCTTTTATTAGACCATAAGTCTAATCTGTTATTTTGCGTTTAGTTTACTTTTCTTTTTCTGTTGGCTACTTATTTACCCTAATTATCTTGTCCCAGCCTCACCTAACTATTGTGAGACCATCAGTTCCTGACTAAAAGGGAATGCTGTTAGTATAGGTCACTTCTATTATCTTGCTTATTAACTTAATCCAAGATCTAAGTTTATTAAAATAAGCCACTTCTGTTATTTCTGCTTTATTTGCTTATTAATTTAATTTAAGTCTTAAAATAAGCCTTTTCTATTCTTTCTACTTAATTATAACCTATTTTATAATATTACTTGTTATTGTCGCTTTTATTCTCTTTTATAATCTATATATTATAAATATAATTACAAGTGTCCATTTTCTATTCTAGTCTGTCTTCTTTTATTATGATATTGATTCTCTTTAATTCTCTTATATTATATGACAATCTTGGCTTGGGACTACGTCCGATTGTCATAAATTTACATATCATAATAACTGCTTTACTTTTATTCTATTATCTGCATAGTAAATACAGATCTAGTTACATTTATATTAATTACTTCTAGTCTTGTCTAATAGTTAACTTGATTTCTTCTTTACTTCCTTTAATTTTTTACTTTATTTTCTTATATTCTAGGAAGTAGTTCTATTCTATTTGGTTGGTTACAGAAACTGTGCTAAAAATCAATTTCCATATTTTAATACTAAATAATGCTATAAACAATAGTCCGTAACTATAAGATATTTCTTTTATTATTTCTTTAATTTTTTTGGACAGTGCAAAATACAGTGGTTTCTCTATTTTACGCTAATTCCCTTTTTCTTTCTTTCATCCTTGCAATTACGTTTATCGTTATCTCTTAAATATTAAACTATAGAAATGTATTCTCTTTTCTAAGCCAACCAATTAATCTATCACTTACTTCCAAATCAAGTTATTAAAATTTCCCTTTTAATTTATTTTTCCCCGTTTTAGCATAATTTGCTGCAAATTTCTATCTTTCTCTTTTTATTTCAGCTTTTCTTATTTTACATCTAATTTCTGTAAATCTAGTGTTCTTCTATTTTAGTCCGTATTTGCGAATTTTTTTTAAACTAATTATTCACGTAAAAAGGAATAAAAAGAAGCTAACATTTACAGACTAAATTTCAACTTTTAAAATAGATGTAAATAACTGTAAATTTCTTACTTTTAGACATACGCCTTTCTCTAACTGTCAAGCCTAATATTAATTAAATATAAGCTCTCTTATACAATTTACAGTATCAGCATAACTAATTAACAGAATTAATTACTGAAAGAAATACTGAATAAAATTATTTAACGGGAATCTAACGATAATATATCATAAACGTAAAAGATATATAATTAAATCCACTCACCTGTTGTCCTTAGCTTTAAATCTCTATCTTCTAAAATTACTACGCCGTTCTACGACTTCTCTCCTTTAATTTGTTGCTATTCCTCTATTTTGTGCACATATATTTTATTTGGATTTATTTGGTGAAGATTTGTGAGAAATAGGAGAAAAGAATGAAGAAAGAAGCCATTGTTTACTGTAAGAGAGGGATGAAGAAAGTGACGGCCGATGGAACGAATTACATTACGTTCTCTCTTAAATAGATGCAGCCCGCAAATTATCTAATTAATCCTCTTCTTAATTGATCTTTAAATTAATTTTTATGTGCAACAATATACTGCCTATATGTACACATTCAAATCTAGGTCAACTATTATTTCTTTTCCTTATTAATTGACATTTTCTACTGATCACGTTATAATCCTAATTAATAGCCCCATTAATAGATTAAAATGCCACCTCTATTAGTTAATTCCCTTAATTAATATTTTATACATTGTAACGTTTCATTAATTAGCATCTCAATTAATTCCACCATTTAATTAACATGTATATATTTAATATGCATATATATATTTTTTATCCAGATTTGAATTTGAACATTTATTTGTTACATTTATATGTAAACCTCTTTAAATTGAGGGATCTGATATATATATATATACACACACACACACACACGTTATATATTAATCCCCAATATTAATTCACATGTTAATTAATTGCACTTTTTAGCTGATTCTGTTTGCAATGTTAATTATTCCCCTTATTTTTTTCCTCTTACATCTAATTCTCTTAATAATTTACATTCATTACAAACATAATAAATTTGATACTACTTTTATAAATATCATATGAATTAATTTCAAATGTTTATAATTGATAAATTTTCCATGCTTGCATATGTAATTGTTTCCGACGCTAAAACTTCAAACAGCTATAACTTCTCTGTTTGAAGTCCATTCAGAAAACATTGTATATGGAAGTTGATCAGAAAATTGCCACGAACACAATGGTATAAGTTTCATGGTCAAATTCCAACATTAGGAAAAATTCCTTTTTCACAATTTTCTAGTTATTTGATTATTTAATTATATAAAACTGCGGGGTGTTACATTCTCCCACCCTTTAGGAAATTTCGTCCTCGAAATTTGACTAGGGTAAAATTATGTAATTCTTCGCATCAATCACATCCATTTTGTGTACATTCAATTTTGCGACTATCCGTGTTCTTGTGCAAAAGTGTTATTCAATACAAAATATATGCATGTACATGAATTTCTAAGCAATACCTCCTATATGAATGCTTTTCTTCTTTAAAAATTTATTTAAAATATGATGCACACATCCTAAATATACTTGCAGTTTCTATATGAATGGAATCTTTTGAAAACTCAAAACATTTTTCATCCAATTTTTCCCACACTCCTACTGAATAGGGGTGTAATTCAACGAATTTTTCATCCAAATCCTACCACACAACTTTTAATATTCGAATTTCCAAAAAATCTAATTTTTCAAACTCGATTTCTTATGTCAGAAAGAAGGTAGAAAACGAAAAACTTCACATTTCTCCGTTTTACTTTTGCGTACTTCTCTCTCCGTACTTGGAACTTGTGCTGCTATCCTATAAAATCTCTATTTTCTTTCCCAAGCACGGTTTACATAAGAAAGATTTTTCTTTTCAAACTTTTTCTCAAGCTTAATTTATGGGAAAGATGTATTTTTCTTTTGCAATTCTCATTTATTTGTAGTGACATTTCTATTGCTTTCTTTAGATCTTACTGTTTCCTTTTAGTTACCTTCTATCTGCTTTTACTCTTCTTTTAATATAGCAACTAAACACAGCTATCATCTAGGGCTAGGAGGTCTAGGACCATGTCCACTTTGACACAGAAAGGTCCTACTCTAGGAATCCAAGTAACTCATATGCTCCTCCTGCCGTCTATTACTTTTTACCAACTTACGCTGTATTACTCATAACGAGTAAGATCTATTCATCTCTTCTATTCCATACTCAAAAAGGAATAACTAAGTCTCATTTACTGCAATGGATAAGGGTTTCAATCTATGTAGTCTCTATCTAAAAAGGCAACTAAGCTTGGGGAAATTTTCTCTTTACCTTTCATTTTTCCCCAACTAAGGTCTACCTATCCCAACCACGTGTGTCTTATCATCTTACTAATATTATTTCACTATTCTTCTATAGTCTACACACATGAAGCAACATTTCTAGGTTTTCACTAGTGTCCTATACACCTTACGGGAACTTTCATTATTACTACTAGGAGTAATTACTGCTATAGCCTTATACTTTCCCATTACACCTAGGAAATGGCTCCTATTTACTCCATATTTAAAAGTCTGGTTTGGTTTGGTATATATCATTTTACTGCAAAAATTAAAGCTTCTAAATTTTTGAAACATCAAATCGCAAAATTCTCGCCTTTGAAAGTGTTATTTTAAAGTTTTCTATGAAATTCAAAGGTACTTGATTACTCAAAATTTTATCTTTCCAAAAACTTATTTACTTTTCAACCAAACCATTTTCTTTAAAACATGTCTTGCTTGTTCTTAAAACATTTTTATTTTTTCTTGACTTAAAAAAAGTGTCCACACATGTTTTCAAAATATCTTCTTTTCATAGATTTTCAAATTTACTAAAACTGGAGTAGATAAGAAAAATTATTTTATCAAAAATCCCTTAACTTTTCTCTACTCTTCCAATTACTTAAGCTTGGAAGAGTTTCTAACTTACTACTTAATGGTTTTATACCTTAATGTATTGGAATTACTTTCTCTTATGAGAAACAATTAATGCTAAAACCTTCTATGAATCCTTTAAAGGAGGATTTCATGTTTATGTGAAATTATAAGGAATTTATTTTATATTTTATCGAAATAGGCTATACAAAATATGGTGCTTTCCATACCTTGTACATCTCTTTCACGTATTCCTTATAACTTGCACAAAACATCTTTATTTGTGAATCATGGAAAATTGTATATTATTCATTTCATTCCAATAGATTAAGGTATGTTTACTCTATATTTACTTACATTCATTAATTTATCGTACATTATTTTTCAAAAGAACTCATTTTCTTAACTGCTTTATAACTAAAAAATATTTTCATATACTTATTTAAATAATAAGTGTACATACAAACTACTTTAGAAATTATCTTCAAAACTCATTTGGGTCAAAACAGATGTTGCGTAAAACACTGTTACTACCACCCAAAAATACTAATATATGGATTCAATTAAAATAAATATTAATAAATCCCATATGCTATATAAAAACATTTACTTTGGGAGTCACTTACTATAACAATAGTGTCACAGTCTATGCTTCCTATATGTTTACTAAAAACATCTCTTTCAGCAATAAATATTGTGATCTACGGTTTCGATACTTAACACACTCTAGGTTTTTTATATTTAAAATCTTTGTTCACCTACAAGGAAACTAGCGAGCTATACCCGCTCTATAATTCTTTAAAAAGAATTTCACTTTTAACAAAATTTACATCATGTAAAAACAAGTTTAAATTTCATACCACTTATTTTTTTCAAAAAATCCAATATTTACTTCCTCAAATATATTAACAATTATATTTTTCAACTTTTCAATTCCAAAAGTTTCATTTTATTGGGCTAGACATAAAGTGAATTTTTTTCTTACTAAAACCTCTTATTTCTCCCAAAATAAAAACACTCTTCCTACTATCCCTAGAGAACTTCCCCACTTCCTATAACATATGGATACAAATTTTCTCTCAAAACATGGCTTATTTGTATGCTATAAATCGGTAATAACATAGGGCTCAAGATACTTGGGTCATCCCAAACGCAACTAGCAAACTATGTACAAATATACTTCTAAAAACTTTCCATATGTTAAAATATATAATTAGGGACTATTTGGATTTTAGTACATAATATATTTATATCTTATTCAAAAATACAAGTACGTTCACCCACTATCTACCTAGGGATCCTAAACCTAGGTTCTGATACCAAATGTAACAACCCGAAATCTAGCGGGTCCGGATTTTTCGCAAAAATGCTAAAATCCAAGCCCACTGAAGCTCGAGTTGGGTTTCTGGTATCTTGCAAATAGGCAAAGACAAATATATCAGAGCTCAGATAAATATCTCACAACGGAACTGACTAAAATATAATAGTAAGTAAATACTCACCAATATAATAACACTTTCTAAACAAATGTCTCAAAGCTGGAAAGTCTCTACCATCCACCTAACCTGTTGGATGTTATGAGGAGGGGGTCAGAACTAAAGTTCTGGTGAATGGACAAATTACACACTTCTAAGCTTAATTCTATATATACTGTTTTATTTCTAATTACTGTTATATTAGGTTCATTGGGTTTATAATACTCTCGCCTTTGTGCGTGAATCGTGCCCAACTACTCCCTAGTAGATTAAAACCTAATAATTGATATATATATATATATATATATATATATATATATATGTAGCTATAAGCCCAATGACCGCATCGGTCCTAGGTACTACCCATAGTACCTTTCGTATCCTCCTCGCAAAGGACTCCATCGTCTCGCTCTTATAGCGTTCTGTGACTACATCTATAAGGACTGCCTCGTAAGGCCTACAATACAGATGTTCCGTTGTCTACTATGAAAATGTAAAACTACGTCCGCACCAGTCTATACTAATGCTCGGACATCCACAATGTACCACCCAGTGCGTACCTTGAGGACTATACGTAATCCTTCTGTCTACTCCCTGAATCCCGCTTAACAAGGTCTACCTTGTACGGAACTCAGTCGAAGATTTTCTATTTCTTTAAAGGACTGCCTTGTTAGGCCTACAATACAGATATTCTACTTGGTCTATCCCTTTTCTAATCTTGGTTATGGCCCCACGCAGCCACCTCTCAACTAATCAAAAGACATTTAAAGATCTAAGTGGTTGTGCCCTACTGCAAACAATCTAAACATCCAATTGGTTGCACCCCTCATCCAATGTCTTGATAGTGAAAGTGTCATTGGACTGTTGGTTTAACTCTAGTCTTTCCCGAACATGCTTCTTGGTTTTGATGTGTTGGCCCGATATCCGCATGCGACTATCCTTTTGGGTCCTTCCCACTAAGACATAGGAATATCCTACTCCAAACATCAACCCCTTTTGACTACCTACAATGGTCCTGCCATGCAAGAAGGAGTCAAGGCATACTCTTTTGATGGAACACCTACAGATATGCCTCTAGAGGACTGCTTCGCTATACCTACCCTAGAGGGCCATCCTAGAGTACCCGCACGTCCCGTTGAAGTCTCGTACTTCCTTCTAGCCCAAAATAACTAAGTTGGACGTGCTTATTCTATGTTGAAATCTGTGATGAACAGCTTTGTTAGGCTCTTCATCCTTTGGGCTGCTCCAAACGCATCTTACTCTTTTATTAGACCATAATTCTAATCTTTTATTTTGCGTTTAGTTTACTTTTCTTATTCTGTTGGCTACTTATTTACCCTAATTAGCATAATCTTGTCCCAGCCTCACCTAACTATTGTGAGACCATCAGTTCCTGACTGAAAGGGAATGCAGTTGGTATGGGCCACTTCTATTATCTTGCTTATTAACTTAATCCAAGATCTAAGCTTATTAAAATAAGCCTCTTTTGTTATTTCTGCTCTATTTGCTTATTAACTTAATTTAAGTCTTAAAATAAGCCTTTTCTGTTCTTTCTACTTAATTATAACCTATGTTATAATTTTACTTGTAATTGTCACTTTTATTCTCTTTTATAATCTACATATTATAAATATAATTACAAGCGTCTCTTTTCTATTCTAGTCTGTCTTCTTTTATTATGATATTGAATTCTCTTTAATTCACTTATATTATATGACAATCTTGGCTTGGGACTACGTCCGATTGTCACAAATTTACTTATCATAATAACTGCTTTACTTTTATTCTATTATCTGTGCAGTAAATGGAGATCTAGTTACCGTAGAATCGTCTTCACCCTAGAGGGGTAGTGAATAGGGTGATACTGATAATAATAAAAATTAATGTGGAAATAAAAACAATAACAGTAAATAATGCAGAAGAGATCACACACAAATTTACCCAGCTTCGGTAAAACCCTGTCTACATGCTGCCCCCAAGGTTTCTACTAGAAATTAAGTAGTTAGACGCTTACCCACGTAAACTTGCGACACCCTCTAATGACTAACCTAACTCTACGGTCAAAACTCTACCACAACTCAGTCACTGAGTTGCGAATTCTCAAACTACGCCACGTTGTTTGTCCCTAGCCACACGACTAGAAATGACACTATTTAAAAAGGAAAATTACACAAATAAGAAAAGACTAAAAACAAAATAAAACCAAAACCCTATTATATTAAACTAAAGCCCAATAGAAAAGTATGGCCGGCCCAATTTAAATTCTAAATAGAGATCGTCTCCCTTTTTTCCTTGTATACTCGTGTATTCTCTTTTGGCCGATCCTTTCTTTTTCGTTCCTCTTCACAAATTTAGGGTTTTGAGAATTGAAGTCGCTGCTTGAATTATACGTTCGAATTAATTGCTGTCACTCTCATGTTCCTAAATTAGCTTCGATGCTTCTTCGATTCTCTTGCGTACATGCAGTCGCTTCGAGTTCGAATGATAATTTGGTATGTGATTTTCACCCCTTTTTGATTTTCGAATATATTCGACTTTATGCTCTGTTTAATTGCTTGGGCTCGAACTCTTGAATGCCGATGATGAGATTAGGTTTTAATTTATAGGGATAACATCCCTAAATATACATTCGTATAATTCACTTTGTTCACATTGATATGCTCGACAATTTATTTGTAATCGAACGTTGGTGATGTTTTCTGACTTTTTCATTTCATACGTGTTGCTTGATAAGTTTTAAATTGCTCCGGCCTTTTCTCTTGCGACTTTGTTATTTGAATTTTGATATGGTCTGGACTTGTTCAATTCGTGTCACTGTTCCAAATTTTTCTGGCTTTGACTCTGGCATTTAAATTTGTGACAAACATGACATGTTCATTTTGAAATACATTGACTTTGTTAATCTGTGTTTCATTTCTGGCTTTGACTGGATGACTTCATTCAAACGGCTACTGTTAATTTCTTTAAACATATGAACTGCTGTCTGCATATGTAGTACATTTGTAGTCTTGAAGTCTAACATACTTGCTCTGTTTACTTTAGTGCACTTGACCATTTCATTGTTGTGTCAGGTTCCATATATTGGAGTTGCTCGGACCATATGAGCATATGCATTCATGTTGCTTTGAGTTCTTCACTTGTGCACTAGTCTTTTTACATGTCAGGTTGCATTGTTGATGTGTTGAGATTGATCTGGTCTGGTCTTGCATTTTTATTGAGTAACTCACTTGAGTCTGATCTGATGCACTTTGATTTGAAGTCTGGTTGCACTTTGAGTTTCATGTCCAGTTTGGTTAAGCCTTTTACTATATGTCTGTAGCTTGCCATTGTCATGTGGTCTGTGCCTTTGTGCCATTCCATTGAACATGCACATGTCTATGGTTTCATGTGCACTGCTTTGGTTGTACATTAACTTGATGTTGCATACATACTGTTTGGTTTTGTGTTGCAATGTTGATCTAGCCATTGCATTGAACTTCTGCATGTTTGATGCTCTTACTTGTTCTTGCATTTGTGTTTATCATGTGTTCATTTGTGTGGTGGTCTGGTCTTCATGTGTATGTTTGAATCATGTTGAACTGCTTTGCATTTTGGTTACACTTCATTTTGATTGTACTTGAGTCATGTTGTCACCGTTGCTTGTCATTGACTTGTGCCTGCACATTCATTGAGTACATTACTGGTTCACCACTATATATATCTGGTTGATCTAGCTGTGTCAGGTGTACTTTGAGTCTTGTTGCTTTGTGCCATGTGAGGTCTGGTTTGGTCTGAAGTCTTTGTGTTGTTAAACCTGGGTTGCCTTCCTTTGTGTTCATGTGCATACTTGAGCTTGTTCTGGTTCATGGCCCCGGTCTGGTCTGTGTTGTTTTGACTTGATTCTGGGCTGACTATGTGTATATTTGAAATGTTGTATGTTGTTTTGCATGCACCTGAGTTGAATCCAGCCTTGCTTGGGTTTGACCTTGTGCTCACCTGTCCATGCATTTTTAACAAACAAGTGTATATCGGTGTGCATGACCTCGTGACATGTACAGTGATACACTGTGCATGTTACAAGCTGTTAGTGTATGATGAATTCAAAAGAAAAATGATGACGAACAACCCAAATAACTGAGGCAAATAATATTTTCAGAACACACACTTCATTTTGAACTACAAAATATTTCTTTTTCAATTTTACTGCGTTAGTGTTTATTTTGCAAATAATTCAAATGCTGGATACAAACTTGAATAGAGTTGAAGATAAAAATACAAGTGTTGAGTGAATATGTAGTGAGGTGTAAAATTGTAAATTGAAATTTGTGATGTAATCGAAATTGTAATGTAATTGAAATGTATATATGTAGTGGAGCTCAAATTTGTACTATTTGAATTTGTAATAAAATATTTATTTGAATAAAATATTTGTTTGAATATGAATTCTGAGTTGTTTATTTTATTCAACAAATATTTATTTAATTATGTGGAAAAATAAAATAGTACAATAACAAATACATTTAAACGAATATATATATATATATATATATATGTTTATTATCATCAAACAAAAATCATACACTAGCATATTCTACAATCTCCCCCTTTTGATGATAACAAACACATATTAAGATTTTGACTCTATTAAATGTATTTGGTCTTGATGAATTCCATGAGCCCTCCTATTTGAATGCTCTCCCTACAAAAAAGCTTCCCCTTCACCCATGCATGAAAATAAATGAAAATATGCAAATAAAAAATAAAATATTTGAACTTATTTGCCAAAATCTTAACTTTTCTCTCCCCATTTTTTTATCAGCAATAGAGTAATAGTGTTAGAAAAATAGAGATAAAGTGATATAAATTAATACAACATTAATACCTAATCGAGTATAAATATTAACTTTCAATAAAAAAATCAAACAAAAATCATAAATACTCTGTTAGGCGGATATTCCACTTTAGAGTGATAGGGGTGATATCGGTATAGAAAACCATATAGTCGTGTCTATTTGTGATATATTTATGATAGGAATTTGAATACTTACTAACCATGCATAACTGTTAGGACTTTTAAATGAGATTAGTAGTATTCCCAATTTTTATTAAAAAATGAATTTCAAGCATCTTCTAACCACGCATAATCGTGAGGACTTTTAAATGGGGTTAGAATCAACTCGCCTAATTAATAATTAATTTTGATATGTGTTCCAAACATGTATAACCGCGAGGACTTTTAAATGAGCATGAAAGCACATAATCAAAGATTCCAAGTACTTCACCCATGCATAACCGTGAGGACTTTTAAATGAGAGTGAGTACTTTTAGATAATTTTATTGCTAGTTAATTAAAAAAGGAATAATTTCCTATTTAGATACCACATTTTGACATACTATATTGATTTTTGATTAGTGATGGTCGTTAGAAATATGATAGAAATAGATATGGTCATGGAAATTTACCAATCGAAGTTATTTCAAATTTTGTTTAAATTTTTAAAGAAATTTACTACATATACTGTCTCAAGTCAAAATGTATGATTAATATCAACACTCATCGTTTTTTCAGTCACTATTTATCTTTTTGATAATCAGTAGGGAGTCGGATTAGTTATATATTCATTTAAGATCAAATCCAAAAATAAATATAAAATCAAATTTCTAAAATGCCTAAAATGAGATGAAGTCAACAAAAAAAACTATTTTCTGGAAGGGGTTTTGTAAAAATGTCTGCCAATTGAAAATCAGTTGAAATAAATTTTATGCAGATATTTTCTTTGTGAAATGTGATGCAACTAATGAATGTCCCTACATAAAACACATTCCACTAGTAATTTTTCTATCACCTAGACTACCCGCATAATCTGCATCTGACACTACGCCATAAATGGCCTACTACAACACAAAAAAAATGTTGGCTCAGGCCCGAAAAATGTTGCCATAGGTCTATGGCAACACTTTTAGGGTGATGCAATTTTTGCCGTTGCCTTAGACCTCAAAGGCAACATTTTGACTATCTAAGGCAACATAAGTAATATTGTTGCAATAGAACCCTATTTGGGTCTATGGCAACACCCATAGGTATCTGTAGCAACATTCCAAAATGTTGCTATAGATATGAACTTTTTGAATTTGTGGGGCCCACAATATAGAGCATATTTGATTTTTTAATAAAAATAAATATTTATTTAATAAAATGCTATTGCACAGAATTTGATATTTAAACAGTAATTTATTTAAATAAATATTTTATTTCAACATTTGAAATAGTACAAATTCCTGACTCCACTATTTTACAATTCAATGATATATAACACTGATATTCACATATACAGATATTCCTCACTACATCACTCAGTTCACTCATTACATATGCAGTTTCAATTTATACAGACATCGACACTGACAAATATATGCCGAGCCGAGTGCCGAGCCGAAGGCGAGCCGAGAAGCGGGTCCGGGCGCAGCGCCGGCGGGGGTCCGGGGCACCACAGTCCAATTCATCCGATTTCGGAAGATCGAGCCTTCTTTGAAACCTGTCTTCAAGCTCATGCACATTTGATTTGACTCTGTCTTCAAGCTTATATCCAGCTGTCCAGTCTTCAATACCTGTCACATATAATTCAAAAGCAGTAATCTGGAAAATAATATTTAACTCGAACAGAAAATGAAAATATTTTTGTTATATTATTTGCCTCAGGTATTTGGGTTGTTTCTTTTCATAAGTGCATAAGCCAAACATGAATGCAACACATGGATACAAGGCAGTATGGAAGACAGCAAGCAACAGTTCAGGCAAAAATGCACAAAGGAGAAGCCAAGTGCACAAAGTAGTACTCAACACAGCAAGCAACATAACATGACCAAGAAATGCATGTACATGGATGAACATACATGCATCATAAGGCTTGGTACAAGAAACTACTCAAGTGCAACTACTCAAGTGCAAGTTCATACTCAAGTGCAGCCAGATATGTAGACAAGCCAAAAAAACGGACACGGCACAAGGTCAAACCCGAGTCATCGACTGGATTCAACTCAGGGCCAAGCAACCAACAAAACAAACAAGAACCAGGTTCAGCAAAATATAGACAAGCCAGTGCAAGAAACACAGCAGTACACATAGGCAGCCCATCAAGCAAAAACAGTGAATGCATCAGGCATGTACAAGAGAAACCTAGGCAGTAACATGATATACAGAGGACTTGGAGCATCAGTTCATGTTAAAGAACAAGGTTAGCATGGTACCAGTTCAGTCCAGACCAAGCAAAACCAACAAAGCTCAACACACATATGTTTGTATTCATCATTGCAATCCAACATACCAGATTTCTCAAAGTCCAACAGAAAGATTAAACACGAGATTATAGGAAATAAAGCCTATAAATAAATCCCAATTCATCATCGGCAAAAGCGTGCGAGTGTAACCAAAATCAAGAATATTCAAGTAAACCAGAAGGCAGAAAACATACCAAATAATATCACATCGCACCCGACGACGAAGTCAAAGCAATTCGAGTAATCAATCAAGGAGAACGAAGGAGCAAGCTACCAGGAACGTTTCTCACACTAGATTCGATCAATCAGAGCATCAAAGCAATTAGAATCGCGTGCCCTAGTTTTCACCGAAACCAATTCGACTACCCCCTGCCACTCTGACATCAGGCCCCAACCACGAAATTGCGACCAAATCAGCAACTCCCTGAACCATCGCAATCCCACAACCTTACCTCGAATCACCAGAATCGCCAAAAACCTGAACAAAATCGCAAATCCGGAAGTAGTGAGGAAAACTGACGCGAGGCGAAAGAAAATAACGGAAATTGATATGGCCGACAAGGGATAAAAGCAAAGCCAGTTATTCTCCAGATTGAAGAAACAAGGAGGAGCGGCGTCATTTTTTTTAAAGTCGGCGGAATAAAAATTAGGGATTGGAAAATTGGGGGTGAGAAACGAAAGCGGATGAGTGAAAAGTAAAGCGGGAAATGGAAATTGGTAAGGTGTGGATCGATGGTGTGAATCGACGGTTGAGATTTTGTTTTAAATGGTGGTGTGGATCGCTGAGGTGTAATTTTTTTTTAATTTTTTAATCTGAAAACATCTATGGCAACACTATATAAAAATGTTGCATCGTGTTACACTTGTTTAGCTAGAGCAACACATTTCTATGGCTAAGGTAACACCAAAAATACAACGTTGCAGTAGGACCAAAATTCTATAGCTATCGCAACATTTTAGCTGGCAACACCTTGCAAAAATGTTGCAGAAGGTCATTTATGGCGTAGTGTGAATACCCCTTTAAATCAAAGTTTTCATAAGTTGAATACCATAGACCAAATCGTGGTGTGTGCAACTGATACCTTTTAATGCTTTTACAGCTTTTAAAATGAGATTCTTTTGGATTTTATTGAAACCGTGTACACAAGCAAGAAGAGAACATAATGTCCAGAAGTAGTAAGATGAAGAAGTGATCAATCATACCTCGATATTTCTTTTGATCAACTACCTTACCTTTTTCATCCTTGTCAAATTTAATTGTGGTGCTTAAATTTTCTCAGTTGATCACTGGCTGATTGAAATCTGATTATGGTGCAGATTTTCAACATATAATACATTGTTTATTGCCCATTTTGACTCTGCCACCTTTGTATTTCTCTAGTCTAAGGAACTTTGATTTGTCGTTCATCATTTGCCTAGAACAGCCAGAATCCAGTACCACTTTTGATGTTCCTTATCCTGCCAACAAACCTACACTAGGAAAGATTTTTGTGACCTATTTGTTTTTATAGGTCCATGATTGGTAGTGACAGACGATTTTAAAAAACAAGTTTGCGTAGAACCAAAACAATTTATGTTTGTTCCTTTTGGCACCCAGATTTGTTTAATTTTAAGAGATTTTACATTCATGCCTTTAGGAACCCAAATTTTCATGGTTTTCACGTGTTTGGATCTATACCAGCAATTGTTGTGATTGTGTCCAATTTTTCCACAAATCGTGCACTTGGAATTGACATAATTGGTTTCACTTCTAACTTTTTCAGGTTGAGTATACCCAAGTCCCTGTCTAACAGTATTAACAGTTTGTTTCCCTAATAGCATATTTAGTGATCTTTCTCCTTTGGATAATTTTCCTAATGTTGTAGACAATTGTTGAACTTGTGACTTGAGAGATTCATATTCATTCAATAACAAAGTACACTTTTTAATAGAATTTTCTCTCCTCGTATTTTCACTTTCTTTCCAAATCAGAATTTCATTTTCAAGTGATTAAATTTTAATTTCTGATTTTTTAATTTCTTCTTCAAGTGATGGACACTTATCACACTTTGGGCTCTTATTTTGATAGTTTTTAACCAATTGATCAAGCTGCTTATTTAGATCTATCAAACTCTCTTTGTGATACAATCTTTGCATATTTTCCCTAAGTCGTTCAAAACAGCCATTTACTTCATGAAAATATATAAGTATTTGCGAGTGAGTAAGTTTTGATACCTCACTTGGCTCATCATCATTATTGTCACTTGTTTCTCCTCGAAAACACAGTTTTGCTTTTTCACTCTCACTACCAGTTCTTTCATCTTCATCTTCATCACTTTCATCCCAAGTTGCTGCAAAACTTCTCCTTTTCATTTTTTTCCTTTGCTAAGTTGATTTTGAGGACAATTGGGTTTGATATGACCAGGTTTATTGCACTTGTAACAAATCTCCTGCTTTCTGAGTCGTCTAGAACTTTGACTATTCTGCTCTTTAATTGCTGATTTAGGGCTGGATTTCCATACATGTGGTTCCACCTTTTGAATCTCTTTATTATCAGTGCTAGTTCAGCTGCTCCATCATCATCATCTTCACTTTCCGTTGTTACTTTGAGAGCTATTGATTTCTTTCACGTATCACCTCATTCACGTTCTTCCTTGAATTTTATTTCTAGCTCATCAGTGGTGAGATTTCCAATTAGTTCTTCAACTTTAACTTGTTTCAGATCCTTTGATTCTTGAATGGCAGTAACTTTTGCTTCAAAATTTCGTGGTAGAATTCTGAGGATTTTTCAGACTATTTCCAATTCTGTGTGTGGCTTTCCAAGTGATTTTGATTTGTATATTAGATTAGAAAGTCGTCCATACATTTCTTTGACACTTTCATCCTTGGCCATTGTGAAGTTCTCGTACTCGCTACTAAGCATGGCAAGGGAAGATTATTTAACTTGGGAGGTTTCTTCATGAGTCACTTCAAGTGTGTGCCAAATTTCCTGCGCAGTTAGACAATGTGACACACGATTAAATTCAATTTAATCTAATGAGCAGATAATAGAATTCATAGCCTTAGCGTTAGCAAATTGCAGTTTATTTTCAAGATCTGTCCATTGATCCATCAGTTTTTCAACTTCTTGATTATCTACCATTATTGTTGGTGTGTTATATCCTGTCTCAACAATATTCCATGCATCTATGGTTTTCAGAAAAAATTTCATTCTATTTTTCCAATAAGCTTATTCACCATTAAACATGGGCGGTCTAACTATGGACTGACCTTTAGCAAAAGCACTATTAAAAGAAGTCGTTAAAAAAATCAAATTTTTAAAACAAAAATTGGCTTTTGTTCCTAGCTCTGATACAACTTGTAGGATAGTTTTCACCCTAGAGGGGGAGGTGAATAGGTTGATACTAATAATAATAAAAATTAATGTGCAAATAAAAACAATAATAGTAAATAATGCAGAAGAGATCACACACAAATATACCCAGCTTCGGCAAAACCCTGCCTACGTGCTGCCCCCAAGGTTTCTACTAGAAATTAAGTAGTCAGACGCTTACACACGTAAACTTGTGACACCCGCTAATGACTAACCTAACTCTACGCTTAAAACCCTGCCATAACTCAGCCACTGAGTTACGAATTCTCCAACTACGCCCCGTAGTTTGTCCCTAGTCACATGACTAGAAATGATACTATTTAAAAAGGAAAATTACACAAATAAGAACAGACTAAAAAAAAACCAAAACCCTATTATATTAAACTAAAGCCCAATAGAAAAGTAAGGCCGGCCAAATTTAAATACTAAATAGAGATCGTCTCCCCTTTTTTCTTGTATACTCGTGTATTCTCTTTTGGTCGATCCTTTCTTTTTCGTTCCTCTTCACAAATTTAGGGTTTTGAGAATTAAAGTCGCCGCTTGAATTATACGTTCGAATTGATTGTTGTCACTCTCATGTTCCTCAACTAGCTTCGATGCTTCTTCGATTCTCTTACGTACATGCGGTCTCTTCGTGTTCGAATGATAATTTGGTATGTGATTTTCGCCCCTTTTTGATTTTCGAATATATTCGACTTTATGCTCTGTTTAATTTCTTGGGCTCGAACTCTTGAATGCCGATGATGAGATTGGGTTTTAATTTATAAGGATAACATCCTTAAATATACGTTCGTATAATTCACTTTGAATTTTTCACATTGCTATGCTCGGCCATTGATTTGTAATCGAACGTTGGTGATGTTTTCTGACTTTTTCATTTCATACCTGTTGCTTGATAAGTTTAAATTTTCTGTGGCCTTTTCTCCTGCGACTTTGTTATTTGAATTTTTATACGGTCTAGACTTCTTCAATTCGTGTCTCTATTCCAAATTTTGCTGGCTTTGACCCTGGCATTTAAATTTGTGACAAACATGACATGTTCATTTTGAAATATATTGACTTTGTTAATTCGTGTTCCATTTCTGGCTTTGACTGGATGACTTCATTCAAACGGCTATTGTTAATTTCTTTAAACAAATGAACTGTTGTCTACATATGTAGTACATTTGTGGTCTTGAAGTCTTACATACTTGCTCTGTTTACTTTAGTGCACTTGACCATTTCATTGTTGAGTCAGGTTCCATATGTTGGAGTTGCTCAGACCATATGAGCATATGCATTCATGTTGCTTTGAGTTCTTCAGTTGTGCAATTTTCTTGTTACATGACATGTTGCATTGTTGATGTGTTGAGATTGATCTGGTCTGGTCTGGTCTTGCATTTTTATTGAGTAACTCACTTGAGTCTGATCTTATGCACTTTGATTTGAAGTCTGGTTGCACTTTGAGTTTCATGTCCAGTTTGGTTGAGCCTTTTACTTTATGTCTATAGCTTTCCATTGTCATGTGGTCTGTGCCTTTGTGCCATTCCATTGAACATGCACATGTCTATGGTTTCATATGCACTGCCCTGGTTGTACATGAACTTGTTGTTGCATACATACTTTCTGGTTTTGTGTTGCAATGTTGATATGGTCATTGCATTGAACTTTTGCACGTTTGACGCTCTTACTTTTTCTTGCATTTGTGTTCATTATGTGTTCATTTGTGTGGTGTTCTGGTCTTCATGTGTATGTTTGAATCATGTTGAACTGCTTTGCATTTTGGTTACACTTCATTTTGATTGCACTTGAGTCATGTTGTCACCATTGCTTGTCATTGACTTGTGCCTGCACTGTAACGACCCAGAATTTTGAACAAATTAAATTGAGAATATTTAAATTATTTTAAATATTTGAATGATGATTTAATTTGAATCCCCAATATAACTTTGAATTTGGTGATTTAATTATAAAAATTTAATCTATTGTAAGTTGAATAAAAATTTGTATCTTCAGTTTTAAGCTAAAGAAAAAAATATTTCAAATGCTTGTAAAATTTATATTGATAACACTGAAGATAACAGCAGCTTCAAAATTGAAATTTAGACTGTTTTGTTCAGTTCTGGAATTTATATCGTTCGTATCGATTTGTAAAAATAGCTATCCGAAGCACAGTCTCGGAATTCGACGAAACCAGTTCCATTGGGTCCGTAATATTGAATTATTACCGGATTTCAAATTTCGTAGCATTCGGAGTTGTTATGTAATCGTACGGTGAATAAACGTATTGAAATTTAATCAAATTCAATTTAAATTTTAAAATTTAAACTTTTGCCGACATCAAAAGTAAGGCACACGATCTTTTCTCTGAAAAATCACATTCTCTCTGCAAAGTCGAGTACTCCTTGTCTCCCTATCCCTTTACAAATCTTATACGAAATTATTTCGCTCAAAATCAAGATATGTTCGTTTAAATCAGAAGAAGAAAATGGCCGCATCCCTTATTAATTTCAAAATCAACCTGGCCTCGTTCAAAAATTCAAATCGCTCCTCTCAAAATCAACGGCCGAACAAATCTCCTTCCCCCAAATTTCTTTTCCCCTCCAGTTATTCACAAGACCGCTTCAAAAATAAAATCAACATCTGTTAGAGGATTAAATCAAATCGGAGTTGCGACCCTGTGGTGTCATTCGCAATAGAGTTCGCGAGTCTAGGGGTTTCACGTGAGCCTCGATGTGGGAAGCGACGCGCGAGCGAGGCACTGGAGGGAGGGGGTCGCGATAGCAGTGATGCTCACAATCGAGTTCGTCATTAGGTAGGGCTTCGAATTGGGTTAGTGGAGATGCGGTAGGTGTTCGCGTGCGCATGGGGAAGGAGGACCGATCGATGGTTCGAGCGCGCACGCTGGCAAAGTCGGCGAGCTCCCTGTGGGTTCGCGAGCTCTGGGGGAGGCGTGGCATCGCGACTAAATCGTGCGCGTGGAGATTCTCGAATCTAGGAGGGCTTGTGTGAGTGTAAAGGTATGTGTGCGATTAACTTAGTATCGTAATTGATTCGGTAGAAATTCTTAACTTGTCTGGATTTTGAAATGTTAAAGATTTTAAAAAGAAAAAAAAAGTATAAGTATATTTCAACTTACTGTTACAATTTGGAAAGAACTAGGGATCTATATAAAAAAGATTTGATTTTTATCTATATAGAACAGTTTTGTAAATATATGTAGTACACAGTAAAGAAAGTTTGTTTAAAACTAAAATTTTAGTTGAATAAAATTTTTTTAGTTTCAATAAAAAAATATTGTTTGCATTTGTTTTAACAGCGTATTGAGAATTTAAAATTTATATTGAACTGTAAATGACTATTTATAGTTAAGTTGAAAAAAATATATGATGATGAAATAAAATAAAATTGTAAGTCGAATTAAAATCCTTAAATGGCAAATTGAATTGTTCGATTTATTTCGAATATTAATCGATTCCATAAAATTGTTTATACAAGGTTTAAAACCGCGAAGAAAACAACTGGATTGAAAATGGATTGCAAAGTAAAAAGCAAAGGTGAGATTTTCTCACTTAAATTGAATGTGGAATTTTTGCAGTTATTGATGATTGACTGTTTGGATTTGTGATATTAGATATAGTAGGATATATCTATATATATAGCAATATATACATATTGGCATATGTATATATTGGATTGATTGATTTCCCGCCTCGTATAGCGGATGAGACCCTATTGCGCCGTTAGTAAGCGGATATATTATAAAAACCCATATACCGCGATATTCCACCTCGAAGTGGAATTGGTATTGTGCTAACGTCTGTGGATGCAGGGAAACAGGTTGGAGGGATCCAACTGGATTCCTCACCAGTAGTTATTTATTTACAGATATTGATGTATATTCTGTTATCATATTGATATATGATGTTTGTTGTTGTGATGGACTAATTGATGCGTTGCATCATCGGATTCAAGTTTTGAAGTTTAAAAATAACGACTTTACTTTAAAAGGATTTTTAAAGTGATTTTTGAAAATATACGTTTTATGGAATTTTTGAATTGATTTATAAACGTTAAAATTTTAAAGTTATAAAAGTTATAATTTTTAGTGGAATATAACCAAAGTGTCATTTTTGAAATAAAAATCGATTTATTTATAAAATGGTCTAAGTTGGGATTTTTGAATAACTATAAACGATTTGTACAAAAAGATTTATACAAATTGATATTTATAAATCAAATATTGGATTTATAAAACGAGTTTTTATAAGTGTTAAAATGAAGTATAAATTGGATTTCGGCATTTTAATTGAGATTTTTGAATAAGTATGAATGGTTAATAGATGAGATTTATAAATAGTATAAAAGTAGTTCGGTTATGGTTGAAAATAAGGTTATAAATGAAATCTTATAAGTAATAAAATTTAAAATCTGTGAAGTTTAAAAGAACGGTTTCTTGTAAAATAAATGAATTATAAGTTATTAACTTATAAGATGGACCTCTGGTATTTACATTGAGTTATAAATTGAATAGGTCATTAAAGAAGATTTATAAATCGAAATTGTTAAAAAAATAGAAATAGAATTTATAAACGTTGTTTTATAAATCCGAAAATCAATCAAATTTGATGAATTTAATATAAAGGTTATTAAGGGAATTTTATCCACGATTTTGGATAGTGGATAATTCTTGAAATAAAATGTGTAGAAAAGATTGAAATTTGGTTAGTGAAATATATTCACGATTTTGGACAGTGAATATATTATTAAGTAAAATGGATATGTTTTGGGAAAGTGACATTAAAAATGAAGTTAATTGTTTTAACGATGTTTTTAAAATGTATTGAATATCGAAATCATAGATTTCAACATTCATTGTAGAAATAGACGTTTTCGAGAAATAGAAGGAAATGATGGACTATAACACTGTTGTCATAGTAAATGATTTCCGAAAGGAAATGTTTTATATAGTATTGGGATTTATATATCTATCTTAATTCCGAATCCCTATACTATTGATTTCGAGTCGTCGTAACGATGTTTTACGCAACATTCGTTTTGACTCAAATAGATGTTAAAATTAATGATTTCCTGAAAGAATGAATTTATACTTAAATTTGATTTAAGTATACCGAATATTTTCAAATGTTGAAAATAAATGATTTGTGAAATACTTATTTTTAAATAAGTATGGAATTGCTTTTCCAATATGAAATGAACGTTTTGAAAATTTATCCTTGTAAAGATAAATTGAAAGTGAATATTGAAATCGATTTGAAAATCGTATATCAGTAGATATTTTGAAATATAAATTCACTATGGGATTTATAAAGGAAAGGGAAGTTGTTTAAAAATAAACGTTGATTTATTTTTGAAGTGGAAATTTTATATCTAGTAAAGATATTTTTGAAGATGAAATAATTTGGAAAATTATTTGGAATCTGATGATGTTGCGCATCTTTATTGATAGTTAAATAACCGACTATCAATAATTACCTTGAATGATATTTGTTGTGAATTGGATGAATTTGAATGCCACACTTATTTTTGAATAATCGCTCACTATTCGGGTTAGCCGGGAAAGGACCATGGGGTCGTATAACCCATTCCGAATATGTGATACGTCGTTATGAATTGCATTTGAAGACCGGTGTTGAAGACCGGATATTTTTGAAAACGGAAGGATTACCGTCGAGTTACTCTACATCGGCTGATCTCCGATTTAGAGGTTTTATCACCCTTAGTGACGGGAAGTCCAGACGTGATTAGAAAATTATTCGGATATGCAAGGGCTTCGTGAGAAGTGCCTTCGGTTCTGTTCGATCCCGGAACAGACTTGTATGGATTGTATGTCTGACGTTACAAATTTGAGATATAAAGCTGATTTCTTTCAAATACATTTCTGTTGGTGGCGGAGAATTTATTCTCTTAGCTTAACACCCTTCTCTGAGACGTACGAGCTCAGAGGTTAAGTAGTTGAAATTTATCAGCGATATACTCCCAATTTAGTAACGTGGCATACTAAGTGTTGCTGTGAAATGATCAGTGTTTGATCATTTGTGATATGATCATTTGTTTGATCTTATATCTTTGTGATCATAGGTTGATCATTTTTGTTTGACCCAAAGCAGGGCTTTGTAGAAAGCGTAGCTTTGTAGACGAGACTTCGTCGAGCCTCACACCCCAGAAATGGTCAAAACAGGAAGGATGCAGCAAGGTTCTAGGGAGTAGCGCCCCTTAGTGTATGTCATTCCTTCTGGATAGAGGTGGTATCATGGTATGGAGCCCAGATACTTAACCTATGTTGATACTGCTTATTATGTGGTTTGTTGCGAATCGGGGATCCTCGGGAAGATCGGTTACGATCGGGGGATGGCATACGCGTGTCAGTAGTTACCTATTTTTGCAGAGGTAACCCGGCCTTGTGTTGGCAGAGATCCGGTTAGGTTCTCGGGTCGTCTATTCCAGGGACGTACCCATCGTGGAAAAGGAAGTTCCTTAGCCTGACCATTTGTTGGAAATCCAAACTCCAATACGTGACTTGTACGGTTTTAGTTGTAGAACCTGCCATCTAATATGGTAGCTATAGTAGGCATACTATAATGGTACGTATGCTGGCTAAGATTTATATTGTATTTTCGAAATGTTTATACACTATGCACTAATAATAATATCAAAAATGATTTGATTTTGCGTAGTAAGCATCTTTGACTATCATAAGAAGGAATCTCCTCCAATTCTGCGTTTGCATTGTGTGTGTGGCGGGAGGTCTTATGGTAGTTTCATTTTCCAAAAGCATTGCGAATTGACTTTAAAAATATTCCTTTGTTTATTTTAAAGATAAACTGTTTTACGATCTCACACCAGTCACCATGACTGACTCGGAGTTTATTGTTCCCTTCTAAACTCTGGGTGCCCACCAAATTTCCACACGGGCAGCCTAGAGTTATGTTATCAGGATATTCTGGAGCTTTGGAGATAAGCTAGAGGACGAGACGTAGTATTTGTATCTGATATTATTTATTCCGCTGTGTATTCTGTATGAGGACAAGTTTATATAACTGTCCATTGTTGTATATTGACTCTGATTGATGTATGTATAAACTGATATAGTTCTTTGTTTTAAAAGACTAGTAATTATCTATTGTATATTGTTCCGCTGCGATGTGTGAGATTCTGATATTGTTTCTGTATCTGATGTTGTTCTGTTGTTCTTCTTTCTTCTTCTGCTTTCTTCTTCTGCCTTTTTCTTCTTTCTTAAACCATCACTATTGGAGTTTCCGGCACTTGATTGCTCGGCAGTCGATAAAGGGAGTATCGATGTCGAATTTTCGAAAGTCGAAAATTTCGGTACGTGAAAAAGTGGTATCAGAGCATATGGTTAAGCGACAACCCTGCTCTGTTGGGTGTTACTCATTAGAGATAGAGTCAGCAGTACTCTAGAATGAGTTTGAGTGTAATAATAGATATGAGCGCGTATTTGTTAGTGAATATGAAATTGTTTGTATTGTGTTGACTTATCGGTTGATTGTTTATGGATTCTGGTCGGTGCAGTCTAGCTAACTGTAATCGATAGGGGTTTCTAAACTCTTAAACAAGATAAACCGACACAGTATTGTTTTGAAATAGGGTAAATGAAATAATTTTACCCAAAACTATTTTTGTATAGAAAAGAAATGATTTTCTGTAAATTATTACAGTATATGGATGCTTGTTTGTTAGGAAAGTGATAATATTGAAATGTTATCATTATTATATGAAATTGAATACGAACTGGAAATTGTAACTCCAAAGTTAAGAAATAAAATTCACATACAAATGAAATTTAAAGAATGTAAATTATAAATGTGATTTGAAATTTGAAACGGAATTCCAGAGAAGTATTTGGAAATGTTTTGAAAAGAATTTGTAAATTTTGGAGATTTGAAAAGTTTAAATTCTTTTTGGCTTGGAAATGAATTTCAAAGGTTTTGGAAAGTATTTTGAAGAGAATGAAAAGCTCTAAACTCTTTTCGGTCGCTGGAAAATAATTCCGATGCTGATCGCGACATCACCGGTGTTCATTTTCGGGTTTCCAAAAGAGGAATTGCTGCCGATTGTTTTAAATGAAAGTTGTTTGGAAAATTTGGATTTTGTTTTAGAAAATTCAAAGGATAATTTGAATTGTTTTCAAAATGGTTTTGAAAAGGTTGAAAAGACTCTGGAATACTATATAAAAATATTTATGAAATATTATGAAGTTGATAACTTGTAAAGTTTAAAGTTTAAATAAAAATCCATTTAACGAATGAAATTTATAAATGTGAATTGAAATTTAAAGAGATGAATTCATATATGAATAAAATGGTGAATATAAATTGTAAATGAATTTATAAATGAAAATAAAATTCCTTAATAAAATGGAATTGTGAATGGGAATGTATAAATGATTGTATAAATCAAGATGTAAATAAGTTGATAACTTATAGAATATTTGAAATCTGATTGGAATGAGATTCAAATTGAAAACGAATGAATTAGGGAATGAACAAATAAATTTGCAAGTGCAAGAAAATGAAATTGAATGTTAAAATTCATTTTGAATTTGTAAGTGAATAAAACTAGAATTTAATTTAATTTGTGAAGTATTAAACTAAAATGAGTAAGTGAAGCTAATTGAATATTGACCAAATGGATAAGGTATTGAACGAATTAAATTCAATGATTATAAAAGAAAAGTAAATTGAATTCAAATGAATGTGAAATATAAAATTGAATGAAAATGAATAAAGTGTAACTTCAACAGTGAGGTAAAAATGTATAAGAAGCAATATTGAAAATTTTTGTAATTGAATGTGCAGAATAGTTTGAATGTTGTAACTAGATATTATGACTAGTAGGATATACAGGTGTTATAAAAGCAATTGGATTTGATTTCAAAGATAAGATTTGAATTGCTCGACAAAAGGTAAGTATTTAAATTTCTATATGAGATTTGATGACTTTCTTCTCTAGCCGCTTGGCATTTTTCTTTTCTTTTTGAAATCTGAGAGTCCGTAGGGACGTTTTGTAGTCGTACCGTATTAGCCGCGCAAGGGAGACGCTGGAAAAATTTTTTGAAAATTTAGGGCGTTAGAAATTTTTTGAGAAATTTTGAAAGTTTAAAATTTGAATTTAAACTTAAATTTGAATTGTTAAGTAAACAATGTTGTTGAAACTTATAGTTGAAGTTAGAAATTTAGTTGAATTGATAAAGAATCTTTAGTAGAAAGATTTGTTTTGATAAATTGATAAAACTATTGGATGTTGAAAAATAGTAGACGAGTTATGGACCATTTTTCCTAACTTGTAATTTCGAGGACGAAATTCTTTTAAGGGGGGAAGTCTGTAACGATCCAGAATTTTGAACAAATTAAATTGAGAATATTTAAATTATTTTAAATATTTGAACGATGATTTAATTTGAATCCCCAATATAACTTTGAATTTGGTGATTTAATTATAAAAATTTAATCTATTGTAAGTTGAATAAAAATTTGTATCTTCAGTTTTAAGCTAAAGAAAAAAATATTTCAAACGCTTGTAAAATTTATATTGATAACACTGAAGATAACAGCAGCTTCAAAATTGAAATTTAGACTGTTTTGTTCAGTTCTGGAATTTATATCGTTCGTATCGATTTGTAAAAATAGCTGTCCGAAGCACAGTCTCGGAATTCGACGAAACCAGTTCCATTGGGTCCATAATATTGAATTATTATCGGATTTCAAATTTCGTAGCATTCGGAGTTGTTATGTAACCGTACGGTGAATAAACGTATAGAAATTTAATCAAATTCAATTTAAATTTTAAAATTTAAACTTTTGCCGACATCAAAAGTAAAGCACACGATCTTTTCTCTGAAAAATCACGTTCTCTCTGCAAAGTCGAGTTCTCCTTGTCTCCCTATCCCTTTACAAATCTTATACGAAATTATTTCGCTCAAAATCAAGATATGTTCGTTTAAATCAGAAGAAGAAAATGGCCGCATCCCTTATTAATTTCAAAATCAACCTGGCCTCGTTCAAAAATTCAAATCGCTCCTCTCAAAATCAACGGCCGAACAAATCCTCCTTCCCCCAAATTTCTTTTCCCCTCCAGTTATTCACAAGACCGCTTCAAAAATAAAATCAACATCTGTTAGAGGATTAAATCAAATCGGAGTTGCGACCCTGTGGTGTCATTCGCAATAGAGTTCGCGAGTCTAGGGGTTTCACGTGAGCCTCGATGTGGGAAGCGACGCGCGAGCGAGGCACTGGAGGGAGGGGGTCGCGATAGCAGTGATGCTCACAATCGAGTTCGTCATTAGGTAGGGCTTCGAATTGGGTTAGTGGAGATGCGGTAGGTGTTCGCGTGCGCATGGGGAAGGTGGACCGATCGATGGTTCGAGCGCGCACGCTGGCAAAGTCGGCGAGCTCCCTGTGGGTTCGCGAGCGCTGGGGGAGGCGTGGCATCGCGACTAAATCGTGCGCGTGGAGATTCTCGAATCTAGGAGGGCTTGTGTGAGTGTAAAGGTATGTGTGCGATTAACTTAGTATCGTAATTGATTCGGTAGAAATTCTTAACTTGTCTGGATTTTGAAATGTTAAAGATTTTAAAAAGAAAAAAAAAGTATAAGTATATTTCAACTTACTGTTACAATTTGGAAAGAACTAGGGATCTATATAAAAAAGATTTGATTTTTATCTATATAGAACAGTTTTGTAAATATATGTAGTACACAGTAAAGAAAGTTTGTTTAAAACTAAAATTTTAGTTGAATAAAAAAATTTTAGTTTCAATAAAAAAATATTGTTTGCATTTGTTTTAACAGCGTATTGAGAATTTAAAATTTATATTGAACTGTAAATGACTATTTATAGTTAAGTTGAAAAAAATATATGATGATGAAATAAAATAAAATTGTAAGTCGAATTAAAATCCTTAAATGGCAAATTGAATTGTTCGATTTATTTCGAATATTAATCGATTCTATAAAATTGTTTATACAAGGTTTAAAACCGCGAAGAAAACAACTGGATTGAAAATGGATTGCAAAGTAAAAAGCAAAGGTGAGATTTTCTCACTTAAATTGAATGTGGAATTTTTGCAGTTATTGATGATTGACTGTTTGGATTTGTGATATTAGATATAGTAGGATATATCTATATATATAGCAATATATACATATTGGCATATGTATATATTGGATTGATTGATTTCCCGCCTCGTATAGCGGATGAGACCCTATTGCGCCGTTAGTAAGCGGATATATTATAAAAACCCATATACCGCGATATTCCACCTCGAAGTGGAATTGGTATTGTGCTAACGTCTGTGGATGCAGGGAAACAGGTTGGAGGGATCCAACTGGATTCCTCACCAATAGTTATTTATTTACAGATATTAATGTATATTCTGTTATCATATTGATATATGATGTTTGTTGTTGTGATGGACTAATTGATGCGTTGCATCATCGGATTCAAGTTTTGAAGTTTAAAAATAACGACTTTACTTTAAAAGGATTTTTAAAGTGATTTTTGAAAATATACGTTTTATGGAATTTTTGAATTGATTTATAAACGTTAAAATTTTAAAGTTATAAAAGTTATAATTTTTAGTGGAATATAACCAAAGTGTCATTTTTGAAATAAAAATCGATTTATTTATAAAATGGTCTAAGTTGGGATTTTTGAATAACTATAAACGATTTGTACAAAAAGATTTATACAAATTGATATTTATAAATCAAATATTGGAATTATAAAACGAGTTTTTATAAGTGTTAAAATGAAGTATAAATTGGATTTCGGCATTTTAATTGAGATTTTTGAATAAGTATGAATGGTTAATAGATGAGATTTATAAATAGTATAAAAGTAGTTCGGTTATGGTTGAAAATAAGGTTATAAATGAAATCTTATAAGTAATAAGATTTAAAATCTGTGAAGTTTAAAAGAACGATTTCTTTTAAAATAAATGAATTATAAGTTATTAACTTATAAGATGGACCTCTGGTATTTACATTGAGTTATAAATTGAATAGGTCATTAAAGAAGATTTATAAATCGAAATTGTTAAAAAAATAGAAATTGAATTTATAAACGTTGTTTTATAAATCCGAAAATCAATCAAATTTGATGAATTTAATATAAAGGTTATTAAGGGAATTTTATCCACGATTTTGGATAGTGGATAATTCTTGAAATAAAATGTGTAGAAAAGATTGAAATTTGGTTAGTGAAATATATTCACGATTTTGGACAGTGAATATATTATTAAGTAAAATGGATATGTTTTGGGAAAGTGACATTAAAAATGAAGTTAATTGTTTTAACGATGTTTTTAAAATGTATTGAATATCGAAATCATAGATTTCAACATTCATTGTTGAAATAGACGTTTTCGAGAAATAGAAGGAAATGATGGACTATAACACTGTTGTCATAGTAAATGATTTCCGAAAGGAAATGTTTTATATAGTATTGGGATTTATATATCTATCTTAATTCCGAATCCCTATACTATTGATTTCGAGTCGTCGTAACGATGTTTTACGCAACATTCGTTTTGACTCAAATAGATGTTAAATTAATGATTTCCTGAAAGAATGAATTTATACTTAAATTTGATTTAAGTATACCGAATATTTTCAAATGTTGAAAATAAATGATTTGTGAAATACTTATTTTTAAATAAGTATGGAATTGCTTTTCCAATATGAAATGAACGTTTTGAAAATTTATCCTTGTAAAGATAAATTGAAAGTGAATATTGAAATCGATTTGAAAATCGTATATCAGTAGATATTTTGAAATATAAATTCACTATGGGATTTATAAAGGAAAGGGAAGTTGTTTAAAAATAAACGTTGATTTATTTTTGAAGTGGAAATTTTATATCTAGTAAAGATATTTTTGAAGATGAAATAATTTGGAAAATTATTTGGAATCTGATGATGTTGCGCATCTTTATTGATAGTTAAATAACCGACTATCAATAATTACCTTGAATGATATTTGTTGTGAATTGGATGAATTTGAATGCCACACTTATTTTTGAATAATCGCTCACTATTCGGGTTAGCCGGGAAAGGACCATGGGGTCGTATAACCCATTCCGAATATGTGATACGTCGTTATGAATTGCATTTGAAGACCGGTGTTGAAGACCGGATATTTTTGAAAACGGAAGGATTACCGTCGAGTTACTCTACATCGGCTGATCTCCGATTTAGAGGTTTTATCACCCTTAGTGACGGGAAGTCCAGACGTGATTAGAAAATTATCCGGATATGCAAGGGCTTCGTGAGAAGTGCCTTCGGTTCTGTTCGATCCCGGAACAGACTTGTATGGATTGTATGTCTGACGTTACAAATTTGAGATATAAAGCTGATTTCTTTCAAATACATTTCTGTTGGTGGCGGAGAATTTATTCTCTTAGCTTAACACCCTTCTCTGAGACGTACGAGCTCAGAGGTTAAGTAGTTGAAATTTATCAGCGATATACTCCCAATTTGGTAACGTGGCATACTAAGTGTTGCTGTGAAATGATCAGTGTTTGATCATTTGTGATATGATCATTTGTTTGATCTTATATCTTTGTGATCATAGGTTGATCATTTTTGTTTGACCCGAAGCAGGGCTTTGTAGAAAGCGTAGCTTTGTGGACGAGACTTCGTCGAGCCTCACACCCCGGAAATGGTCAAAACAGGAAGGATGGATCAAGGTTCTAGGGAGTAGCGCCCCTTAGTGTATGTCATTCCTTCTGGATAGAGGTGGTATCATGGTATGGAGCCCAGATACTTAACCTATGTTGATACTGCTTATTATGTGGTTTGTTGCGAATCGAGGATCCTCGGGAAGATCGGTTACGATCGGGGGATGGCATACGCGTGTCAGTAGTTACCTATTTTTGCAGAGGTAACCCGGCCTTGTGTTAACAGAGATCCGGTTAGGTTCTCGGGTCGTCTATTCCAGGGACGTACCCAACGTGGAAAAGGAAGTTCCTTAGCCTGACCATTTGTTGGAAATACAAACTCCAATACGTGACTTGTACGGTTTTAGTTGTAGAACCTGCCATCTAATATGGTAGCTATAGTAGGCATACTATAATGGTACGTATGCTGGCTAAGATTTATATTGTATTTTCGAAATGTTTATACACTATGCACTAATAATAATATCAAAAATGATTTGATTTTGCGTAGTAAGCATCTTTGACTATCATAAGAAGGAATCTCCTCCAATTCTGCGTTTGCATTGTGTGTGTGGCGGGAGGTCTTATGGTAGTTTCATTTTCCAAAATCATTGCGAATTGACTTTAAAAATATTCCTTTGTTTATTTTAAAGATAAACTGTTTTACGATCTCACACCAGTCACCATGACTGACTCGGAGTTTATTGTTCCCTTCTAAACTCTGGGTGCCCACCAAATTTCCACATGGGCAGCCTAGAGTTATGTTATCAGGATATTCTGGAGCTTTGGAGATAAGCTGGAGGACGAGACGTAGTATTTGTATCTGATATTATTTATTCCGCTGTGTATTCTGTATGAGGACAAGTTTATATAACTGTCCATTGTTGTATATTGACTCTAATTGATGTATGTATAAACTGATATAGTTCTTTGTTTTAAAAGACTAGTAATTATCTATTGTATATTGTTCCGCTGCGATGTGTGAGATTCTGATATTGTTTCTGTATCTGATGTTGTTCTGTTGTTCTTCTTTCTTCTTCTGCTTTCTTCTTCTGCCTTTTTCTTCTTTCTTAAACCATCACTATTAGAGTTTCCGGCACTTGATTGCTCGGCAGTCGATAAAGGGAGTATCGATGTCGAATTTTCGAAAGTCGAAAATTTCGGTACGTGACAACATTCATTTAGTACATTACTGGTTCACCACGGTATATATCTGGTTGATCTAGCTATGTCTGGTGTACTTTGAGTCTTGTTGCTTTGTGCCATATGAGGTCTGGTTTGGTCTGAAGTCTTTGTGTTGTTGAACTTGGGTTACCTTCCTTCGTGTTCATGTGCATACTTGAGTTTGTTCTGGTTCATAGCCCTGGTCAGGTCTGTGTTGTTTTGACTTGAGTCTGGACTGACCACGTGTATATTTGAAATGTTTTATGTTGTTTTGCATGCACTTGAGTTGAATCCAACCTTGCTTGGGTTTGACCTTGTGCTCACCAGTCCATGCAGTTTTAACTAACAAGTGTATATCGGTGTGCACGGCCTTGTGACATGTACAGTGATACATTGTGCATGTTACAAGTTGTTCGTGTAAGATGAATTCAAAAGAAAAATGATGACGAACAATCCAAATAACTGAGGCAAATAACATTTTCAAAACACACACTTTATTTTGAACAGCAAAATATTTCTTTTTAACTGCAAATTATTTCTTTTTCAATTTTACAATGTTAGTGTTTATTTTACAGATAATTCAGATGTTGGATACAAACTGGAATAGAGTTGAAGATAAAAATACGAGTGTTGAGTGAATATGTAGTGAGGTGTAAAATGTAAATTGAAATTTGTGACGTAATCGAAATTGTAATGTAATTGAAAATGTATATATGTAGTGAGAGCTCAAATTTGTACTATTTGAATTTGTAATAAAATATTTGTTTGAATAAAATATTTGTTTGAATATGAATTTTGAGTTATTTACTTTATTCAACAAATATTTATTAGATTATAAGGAAAAATAAAATAGTACAATAACAAATACATTTAAATGAATATATATATATGTATATATATGTTTATTGTCATCAAACAAAAATCATACACTATCATATTCTACAGTTACATTTATGTTAATTGCTTCTAGTCACGTCTAATAGTTAACTTGATTTTTTCTTTACTTCCTTTAATTCTTCACTTTATTTTCTTATATTCTAGGAAGTAGTTCTATTCTATTTGGTTGGTTACAGAAACTGTGCTAAAACTCCATTTCCATATTTTAATACTAAATAATGCTATAAAAAATAGTCCGTAACTGCAAGATATTTCTTTATTATTTCTTTACTTTTTTTGGATAGTGCAAAATACAGTAGTTTCTCTATTTTACACTAATTCCCATTTTCTTTCTTTTATCCTTGCAATTACGTTTATCGTTATCTCTTAAATATTAAACTATAGAAATGTATTCTCTTTTCTAAACCAACCTATTAATCTATCACTTACTTCCAAATCAAGTTATTAAATTTTCCCTTTTAATTTATTTTCCTCGTTTTAGCATAATTTAATACAAATTTCTATCTTTCTCTTTTTATTTCGGCTTTTCTTATTTTACATCTAATTTTTGTAAATCTAGTGTTCTTCTATTTTAGTCCGTATTTGCAAATTTTTCTCTTTAACTAATTATTCGCATAAAAAGGAATAAAAAGGAATAAAAAGAAGCTAACATTTACAAGCTAAATTTCAACTTTTGAAATAGATGTAAATAAGTGTAAATTTCTTACTTTTAGGCTTACGCCTTTCTCTAACTGTCAAGCATGACTATTAATTAAATATAAGCTCTCTTATACAATTTACAGTCTCAGCATAACTAATTAATAGAATTAATTACTGAAATAAATACTGAATAAAATTATTTAACGGGAATCTAACGATAATATATCATAAACGTAAAAGATATATAATTAAATTCACTCACCTCTCGTCCTTAGCTTTAAATATCTATCTTCTAAAATTACTACACCGTTCTACAACTTCTCTCCTTTTATTTGTGGCAATTCCTCTATTTTGTTCACATATTTTTTATTTGGATTTATTTGGTGAATATTTGTGAGAAATGGGAGAAAAGAATGAAGAAAGAAGCCATTGTTTACTGTAAGAGAAGGATGAAGAAAGTGAAGACCTCTGGAATGAATTACATTACGTTCTCTCTTAATTAGATGCAGCCCACAAATTATCTAATTAATCCTCTTCTTAATTGATCATTCAATTAATTTTTATGTGCAACAATATACTACCTATATGTACACATTCAAATCTAGGTCAACTATTATTTCTTTTTCTTATGAATTGACATTTTCTACTGATTACGTTACAATCCTAATTAATAACGCAATTAATAGATTAACATGTCACCTCTATTAGTTAATTTCCTTAATTAATATTTTATACATTGTAACGTTTCATTAATTAGCATGTCAATTAATTACACCATTTAATCAACATATATATTTAATATGCATATATTTTTTTATCCAGATTTGAATTTGAACATTTATTTGTTACATTTATATGTAAACCTCTTTAAATTAAGGGATCTGATATATAAACACGCGCGCGCGCGTTATATATTAATCCTGAATATTAATTCACATATTAATTAATTGCACATTTTAGCTGATTCTGCTTGCAATGTTAATTACTCCACTTATTTTTTTTCCTCTTACATCAAATTCTCTTAATAATTTACATTCATTACAAACACAATAAATTTGTTACTACTTTTATAAAGTGGAAAATAGGCACAAGGACAAATTTTGATAAAAATTTTGGCTGAAGGACAACAAGTTTTATTTTTAGGCTGAAGGACAAACTTTGAAAGACAATTAGGCTGAAGGACAATGCTAATACAACTAGCATTTTGTACAATGTAAAACTGGATATAATGCTAGTTATAATTAGCATTTTGTACAATGTTTGTACTGTACAAAATGCTAACTATATTTAGCATTTTCCTTCAGCCTAATTTTCTTTCAAAGTTTGTCCTTCAGCCCAAAAATGAAACTTTGTGTCCTTCAGCCTAAATTTTTTACAAAGTTTGTCCTTGTGCCTAATTCCCTCTTTTATAAATATCCGATGAATTAATTGCAAATGTTTATAATTGATAAAATTTTCATGTTTGCATATTAATTGTTTCTCACGCTAAAACTTCAAACGGCTATAACTTCTCCGTTTGAAGTTCATTCAGAAAACATTGTATATGGAAGTTGATCAGAAAGTTGCCACGAACACAATGGTATAAGTTTCATAGTCAAATTCCAACATTAGCAAAAATTCATTTTTCACTATTTTCATAGTTATTTGATTATTTAATTATATAAAAATGTGGGGTGTTACATAAACCGAAGGCCTAGTTCCACCAATAGCCTTCGACAAACTATTGAGCACCAAAATTCCACGTCACACTCTATAATACCTGTACAGAATCGAAGCTTTCACTAGATGTAACAACCTAGATTTTTGGATTGATCAAATAAAATAATAATGATTTAAATTGAAGAATTTAAATCATTAATATGGAGTTTGTATTTTTTTTTATAATAGATAATTTGTTTTATAATGATTAATTCTAAATTTTGTGAAATTGAGATTTTATCTAATTATGATGAATTCAAAATTTATAGAATATTGGAGAAATTATAATTATAGAGTTATATTTAAAGATAAATGGGAAGTGACTTTAGGCAAGAGTATTTATTTAGTTGAATCTTTTATTTTTAAATAAAAGAAGAATTTGAAATTAGTAGAACTTTTTATAAAAATACAGTTCCTTGTTAAAATAATTAGAGAAAGCTTTTGAATTATGTTAGGTTATGGTTTGAAGCTCCTGAGCATCTTTTGTTTGTGAAACCCATTAGTAAATTAAATTAAGTATAAGAAGTAATTATTAAGAATAAAAGAAATAGAGTTTTATTTTCTTATTGGGTTTTGTTATAATCCAAGGCCCAAATCAAATAAGAACTTAGGAGAGAAATTTCTCCTCTTTTACTATAATGTACGTTCATTATAGTAAATAAGAAACAGAAACTAAAGAAAACAAAACTCTCTCCTAAACATTGAAGCTCTTTGGCAAATTAAAATAGAAATCAATAGTTAGAAAATCTAGGAAATTAAGGTAATGATTTTGAAACCCTATTTTATTATCTAGTTTAACTTATTTCAGTTTTAAAAGTGTTTGATTTTGTTGTTCTTTGTTTTGGTTAAGGGGGTTTTAGGGTTTTGTTGAGTTAGAGAAGGCTATTGAAAGCTTTGGTTGTTTGGTTTGGAATCAAAGAAAATAAGGTGAGTTAATCTCTCACAAAATCTATCTCTTAAATTTTAAGTGTATGTATATGAATTGTATGTAATGTTTTGAAATTAGATGTATGGTTTGTTTCTGAAAATGTATTAGGAAAATGCACTGAAGTAAAATAGCGATAACTTGCACGTTTCCAACACGTTTGGGGTCAATCTTTTTTGGTTAGAAACTAGATTCAATATGAAACAATTTTTCCTTTGCCTACATTTTGAGATTTAGCCATTTACTTAACCTGAAATAGAATTGAAAGTACAAATACAATTTTGCCTTTAACGTAATTTTTTGAGTTTTTAGACCTGAAATTGATTTGGCCATATCTTTTTCGTTATTAATCGAAATTTGATAACATTTGACGTTTTGGAATGCATAAAAATTTTCATACAACTTTTATGTATTGATTTTTGAAATATTTTGTGGTTTATATGGTCGAAAATGCATTTTAGTATCGCTGTCCGGAGAATAAACGATGGGTATAATGAATTTAAAAAACTGAGACTTGTTTTGGCCATAACTTTTGAACCATAAGTCCAAATTTGATGAAATTTTTCTCCTTTGAAAGCACAAACATTTATGTACAACTTTTATGTGAAAATTTTTTAGGTTTAAATTGTTGAAATCATATTTCTTTGTCGTTGTCTTGAGAATAAAGGACAAAGTTAATAAATTTTAAACCTGAAACTTAAGTTCATCATAACTTTTGAACCATAAGTCCAAATTTGATTATCTTTTTCTTGTTTGAAAGTTTAGACCTTTATCTTCAATTTTCATTTTAAGTTTTGTAAAATTTTGAGATTTAAAGGATCGAAAATGCAGATTTTAAAACTCTAAATTTGACTTAAAATATGTATATATTTTGGAACGAAAAGTTTATAAAAGAAAGTGATAGTTTAAAAGTTTTAAATAAAACTTGTTGGAATATATATATATATATATATATATATTGATTTATTTATTGCTTTCAAAGCTATTTTATAATTCTCTAAAAATATGATTTCTTATTATTTAATAAATTTTGAGATAAATCTTAGATTTGGTAGTTCCTTTGTGTTTAAGGATTTGGAATAAATTTTGCTTTTTTGTCATAGCTAGAGTTCAAATGTAGCTGATATCGACTTGGAAAAGATTGAAGACTAGGTTTTTCAAAGCAACATCTTTGTTTATTAATTTATCAAAATCAATTACAATTGGAGAATTAAAATCCATCTTTAAGAACTCAATATTTCCTAATGAGTCATGGCCGCCACAATGAAAATCATCGACAACCCCATTTTTGTTGAAAATCAAGATCAGAATAAGGGCTCTTCTTCATCCAACCCACCCTATCCTCCACCCTTGCTAAATCACAGTCCTCCTTCACAACATAATCCTTATAAAAAATTTCCGATCATTGATGAAAATGGCTTTCAATTAGCGTCTAGTCGAAAGAATAACGTTCACCCTGATCGTAACTCTACCCTAGAAAGACAATCGACTACTTATGGTAATCGTTCAAGAACTAAATGCCAACCAAGGACAAACAGATATCAATCTCGACCTAAAATTCCCAGAACATTTCAAGATGCAAGAAATGCTCCAAGAAACACTCAAACAAATGCAAGATCTCAATATCAGAGCGGGCAAGAACAGGGAGAAGCCTCCACACGGGCAGAGATGATCAAATAAGGCGAAGTAAATTCAAATTTTGACTTACAGTTTGTCTCCCCTATAACCATCAACCAAAAGAAGATTATTTTTGTGAAGGAGGAGGTTAGAAACATTTTAAAGATTGGCATTCTATGTCCAATTGAATATCTCGATCTAAGTATGAAGGTAAGAATAAATACAATAATGATGAATGGAAAAAAGAGAAATTTCTTTAGTTAGATAAGGGGCGGATGTAGCCAAGTAAAGGGCCGAGTATAAGTGAAGTTTTGCTGCAGTAGCCTATGTTGTTGGAAACTGACTCCCATATCATCATTTCAAGGATTTCATCACAAGAACATGGACTCCGACTGGTAACTTTGAGATTTTTACTCGAAATAATGGGTTTTTTATTATAAGATTCTCAAGCTCATTGGATTGTGATAAAACTATTAGTGGTGGTCCCTATTTTATTAACGGAAAACTTATAATTCTGAAAAAATGGAACAAGAATCTAAATCCTAATATACATCTGCTCATAACAATACCTGTCTAGATTCGGCTACTAGTGCCATAGCCAATATTGTAGGAAATTTGATAAATTTAGATCAACCTATTGCTAAAGAAACAAGATTGTGTTATGCAAGAATGCTTGGGGAAATTATAGCAGATGAATACTTCTAAATGAGGCTTTTATTTTGATGCATGATGGTGAAAGTATAGTGCAAAAAATAAAGTATGAATGGATTCCTCTAAGGTGTAAATCATGTGCTTGTTTTGGCCATCAGGTAGAAAATTATTCGGTTAAAAAAGTTTGGAAAGAAAAAAGAAATGTGGATGATATTCCAACGCAAAAAACCAAAAAGTAAATAATGGAGACATGCAAGTTGATAAAAATGTTAGTTTTGAAAAGAGAGCACTTGTATACGTAAATGCAGACGTCAGTTCTGACAATGTGAAAATTCTAAATAATGAAAATGAAAGTATTTCAGCAAACATTCAATGCAAGATTCGTCATATTGTCCCGGCTAACATTGTGCAAGCAGATTCTGAGCTGGAAATGATGAAGAAGGATATTGCAAACTCCAAGAATTTGCAAATCCCCAATCTGAAAGGCAAGAACGGTGAGGGGGTAGTTATTAATACTAACCTTTCAGTGATCTTAGATTTGATGAACAACAAAAGAAATAAACGGGATTCTAATCAGGTCATTGAAAACCCCACTAAGGGTGTCCCAAGTATAATTACAAACATTGATATTATGGATATAGATAATGGATATAGTATCCATGATCAAAATAATAGTAAAGATATCCCAACTGAAATGCCTGAAAGCACTGATTTATCTCAATTAGCAAGTCATCTAGCTCCTCAATCTACAAAATCAATTTCGCGGCGAACTATTCAAAAAGCTATTAGACTTGTAGCATCCGGTTCTCCTTCTATTAGCAAGCAGAAGAAAAAGAAGATTAGATTGAAAAAAATTAAAGATAATATGAATTCAGAAAATGCTGAAAATGCTGAAGAAACTAAATTCAGAAAAAGACATCGTCAGAAATAAAACTTGGGACAATTTCAAAATTCGAAGCAAGAAATCATACAAGAAAAATGGCAAAAATCTAGTTGTGTAGGAGGAAGAGAGCAGTTACAGTGGTTCACTATAACTGTTGTTTGTATCCTAAGAAAGATAGAAGAACATCTAAGCACAAGTTTAATGAAGTTTGCTTCCTACAGTAAGATGGCAAATTACAACTTGAATTCATTAACCAACGAATTGGGGATAACTTTTACAGAAGCAACCTCAACAATCAAATGTATCACTTATCTGTCTGGAATAAAGGTGAGAGTAGTAAGATTCGACCGCACGAGAAGCTTGAAGTGATTACTCTCATAAATTCGAGTAAAAGCAGCAGAACTGAAGACTACTCTTCAGATCTTAGTAATAGAGGTGCTATAAACAGTAAGAAGAAGACATGGGAGCCTCCTTGAAGCGGGAAGTCGTTTATAATTTGGGGACTTGCTAAATCATCGCAAATCGCCTTAACGCTAATTTTATTAGGGTTTGTAGTGTTGAAGATCTATTTTTTTATGAATATGAGTGGCTAGGGTTCTCTTGTTTATGTTGTATTAGCGGGTTCTCTACGGGTAATTTGCCTGGTTTATTTGGGCCTTGTGCCATTGTTTATACATTTTCAAGAAAAGGATTTGGAATAAATCTTGAGATAAAATTTTAAGAGACTTAATTCTATAATATGAAGAGTACTAATAATTGAATTAGTGTTATTGATTGGTTTAAATAGTCTCAAGTAACACTTCATCGAATATTGCATAACCCATTGAATAGAATGTTTAAGTGGGAACTACTAACCCATTAGCGAATTCTTGAACTTCAACGGGTAGTATGGGATGCTTTGGTTAAATTATTGTGATTGCTTTTAGGAAAGTATTTAACATTTTAGGGTTGTATTCTCATTTGGTGTTCAACATTTGTGTATGTTGATAGATCCTTAAGGGAATATAGTTAAGGTTTTTCAATGATATCCATAATGAGTAAGATTTACTAGCTTCTAGTAAATACTTGAATTTCACCAAGCGGTGTGGGACGTATTGGTTAAGTTCTTGTGATTACTGAAGTTATAGTATTTGGTACTTTAGAGTTTACTATCTTTTGGTGTTCAACATTTGTGTAGGCCGATAGATCCTTAAGAAGTATATTCCTAGATTTTTATGATCCTTGTGATTGGTATGAGTTATATCTTCTAAGGACTTTGAGTTATGTTTTCTATGATCATTGTGATGGGTATAGACGATCCTTGAGATTGGTTGGGATTTTGTTTTGTTTTCCACGGTAAGGACAAACTTGATTGGATCGGTATGGATTAGAATTTGTTCTCCCACGGTATGAGTACAATCTGGACGATTGGTATGAGTATGATCATAGTGATTGGTTTGGATTAGGTTTTCCTTGGACTTCGAGATATTATTATTTTCTGGGATTCTAAACTTGGTGACTATTCTGTATTTCGTGATTTTGTGTCTTGAGATGGATTATGAGGTTTCGTGATTTGTCCGTGTTTTGTAATTTAGAATATTCCTATGTTTAGAGATGGATTCCGAGTTAAATTATTCTAGTGAATGTTTATACATATGACATCTGTATTTATTTATATGTCACATATCCTTGTGTAATATCTTGTTCTCACCCTTTGGGTATTTAGAGATGGTCTGATCCGTTTATTTTATAATACTCGTGTCAGGCTGAGACTTTTCAGGTTACAGGACATGTAGACTTTTGGGTATGCTAGTAGGGAGATAAACCATTTTGACTTTTTTTAAGTTTATCTCATGTAGGATTTTATGTATGTATATGAGATGTACATTTTGAGTCGTTACACTAGAACTAACTTACAGGAACTAGTTTCATGATTTTAGGTAGCCTAAATTATTTTATTTTTAATTTTGAAGGCTAGTGGCCATTTTCATTTCACTGGTTAGTAGAGGGAAGAGGGAAAGAATGAAAAATAAACAGGACTTGGCGGAATGAAGAAAAAGAAAATGGTCCAAGTGTGAATTTGTTTTTGATTTGATAAACAACCCATTGACTTAACTTCTATCTCAAGTATACCCAAGTTTACAATCTATCCAAAGATTCCAAGCATGACCTCAAATCACCATTAATGCAAGTTCAAAATTTTTGAATTTAAAAGTTATAGAAAGAAATATTTGCGATACCCTACTGCACAATATTCCTTTCACGTACGGAACACGAATGACAGAAATAAAAATACGATCGTACGTCAAAATTCAACCCATTCACAAATTACCAATAATGTACACTGGTTATCTTATTCTGTAAAATCACAAAAATACCATTGTTTGTCGTAAAATACGTCAAATGACAAATAAAAATTATGGAAAAATCCTATAAATTAAAATAATAATACATCATTAAAATCAAGTTGTTTTATTAACATTTGATTTTCTAGTTATTTATTAATTAAAAGGAGTTAAATAGGGTTATTCAATCTATTTAATTAATATTTAATTCACAATTCAAATATTTAAATAATCCCTATATTTGAATCAAGTTACTAATCCTTCAAAACCAATTATTTAAATATTTAAAATTAATTAAAAATTAAAAATCAAGATGATAAAATTCTAGGATGTTACATCTACTAAAGTAGGTGGTACCCCAACAGCCTTGTCATTGATAGAAATCCAATATCCAATACGTGCATTTATGGACTTAGTTGTGCCCAACTATGTTGAAATGTGAGATGCAAGCATTTCAACTATTTTATATATTTATTTTCAACCCCTAGAAATTATTGTAATGTCACTGGATTTTATAATAAAAATGGTTTAGTTTTCGTAATTAAAAACCCATCCATGTTTATGTGCAGTAGGAACTTATGAGATACCTTTATTTCTGAAAGGATTTATAATATTAAAAATCAATTAGATTGTGTTTCTCACACTGGTTTTACCAGACTGATCCGGGCGTTATTTTTCTTATAATGCTCGGGTCAGCCCCAACATATTTTCTAGATTTATCTAGACACTTTTCGAGCTTCAAGAGATGAGCTGGATCCTCTGAGGCATATTCACGTATTTTGTCTTCCATTGTTTTGTTCTTGTTATATTTATCAGCATTTCTTAGGATAGGTTGTTATAACTGTCCGGGCTGATGATATGTTAGTACTCTGATTGTGTATGTATATAAAAAGTTTTCTTTTTGTAAAGATCATTGGTATATATATGTTACTCCTCATGTTTGTGAGACTCTGTTTTGTCTTTTCTTTCTTTCATATCAATAATTTGTCTTTCCGACACTTAGATGTAACGACCCATAATTTTCGATAATTAAAATTAGTTAATTTAATAAGGTTTTGTGATTTAAGGTAATTGATAACTGCTTTAAATGTAATTCCAATTAATTAAAATGATTAAAAAGTTATAATTGGTTATAGATTGTAAATTAATTGTAATAATGTGTGTATTAATTGGTAATTGGATTAAAATAGTAATTGATAATTTAAATGTTGTATTAACAAATGAAATAGTATGTAATAAATTGTAATTGAATAAAATTAGTAGTGTATAAATAATTATAACATTTTTGTAAACAATCAACTTATAAATGTGATTAAATTAAGCTAAAGGTGACAATTGTTATTTATTACCTATTTGTTTAACTTGTTGAAATCAAATTGGAAATAAATTGCAATAAATGTAATTAAATATTGCGTTAATGGAAATTAAGATGAAGTTGGAGAATATTAACGTAATAAGATACAAACCAAGGTTAACTATGTCCATAGAGTAATGTTTGATTAAATAAAAAGATTGAAATCTAATTAAACCAATTTATTAGAATTAGAATATAATTAATTGGAATTTAATGTAATTAAATATTGTGTTTAATGTAAGAAAAGGCGTCAATTTTAGAAAATGAGGGTAACAAGAAAGAAACCTATGTTAACAATTTCATAAGGTATTGGTTGATTTAATAGTAGGAGTGTAAATCAAAATAAAAGAATGAAAATGAATAAGTTTAGTAAAGGAGTAAACATATGTTTATTTATTTGAAATGTTTGGTAGCTGAAAGATTGATTGTAGAGATGAGAAACTATTATTTAGTAAGAAATCTTTAATTACCATTTGTATCCAATAGTGTATAAATATGTTTAAATTACTATTAAATAGGAAATAATTGTTCTACTTCTCATTACATTCATTTAGTCTATTTTGAAACTTAATCAACTAAAATTAGTGTAATTGAAAATTTTCAATTAATAGGGGAGAGAATGCTAAATTGTAAGTTAATAGGTGTAATTAAAAGTAGCTTATGTTTTGTGAAAATATAAGGAAAGTTTGATTTAATAAAAAAAACATTTACATCAAATAAAATGAATGTTTCATTTCTGAATGTAGGTTTAATTTCATTAAAATAAAGAATAGAATGATTGATTTTAAAGGAAGAAATATATGTTTATTGAACTGTGTTTTAGCTTACAGATTGATTACAAGAATAGGAAAATAATCTATTTCAAAGTTATTTATTACTCTTGTGTATAAACAACAAATTTATAAACGTGTTTAGATAAACAATTTTTCTATTTTTCATCCATTTTAGTTGTCTGTTTTGAAATTTAACTTTGTAAGTGATTGCAATTAATGTAATTCAAAATATTTTAATTAAAAGGAAAGAAAACGTTGATTGCATTAATAGATTTAATAAAAAAAACGCACGTTTTGTGTTAAACAAAAAGGGTGTTTTAATGGAAATAAAAGATCATTTTAGGAAAACCAAATTGAACGTTTCCATTTTTAAGGTAAGTATAAATTTTTTAATATGAGTATAAAAACCTAAATGCGTACATATTTGAATATTATTTGAGTTAATGAAGTTAATTTGGTTACGTTTCAAAAAAATTGAATTTTAAAGGGTTGTGCGATGTACAGGGTCCCTTTATTTCTTTTGTTATTAATTGTTGCATGAACGTTTTAAAAAAGTTACCTTATTATTAATACTTGATCCGTTCATTTCTCCTTCTATTTAATACCCGAACCTAGACTTCTAGGTTGTATCTAATTCTTGCGACCTCATTTTCACGTATACAAAGTTTTACTTTTATTTGGTTTGCAAACTTTTCCATTCCTACGTACATTTTCTTATGCATTATTAATGCCTGGAGCTTTCAAAATAAAACGTGACATTTATTTTGACCCTCCACGTTCATTTCCTAATTATAAATAACCTGCAGCTTATTTCTTCATTTGCGTTTTGTTTCTCCCGACACCTCATATTCAAAAGCTCTTATTCTTGCAAATCCAAAAGCTTTTTTTTATGAAACATGATTTTTTTTTTCATTTTTCCGTACACGTCCTGTCCTCATTTTAGTTGTTCTTCAATCTTTTCCTTAAGCCTCATCTTGAGAGAAACGTAAGTATTAAAATTTGTTTATTTTTTTATGCGTACTAATTAGTATTTTAATAATATTTCTTATAACATGAATATCTTTTGCATATAAACTTTGATTCACGCGCGATTTCTTCTATTGGATTCATATTTAAATTCCGGACAACATGAAATTATTTTAGTTGAATTTGGAGACTGTTGAGTTTTGCGCTTCTATTTGGATTTTTATGGGCTAAAATCAAAGGTGAGTGTTTTAACCCACTCCCAACTACTAAATTATCTTATGTTGGTAAAATTAAATTTATGATGTGAATAGAAATTGATTGATTGATGTTTGGTATATTTAAATTGTCATTCTAGTTAAATATGACTTTTATTGCATTTAATCGTCATTTAATTTAATACTAAATTTGAATTCATCAGTTTATACTTGTTATTGATAATCAGTTAGCTATTGATGTTTATTGATTGATTTGGATAATGATTTTGATGGATGTTTGATTGTTGATATTGGATGACTGGATGTTATATTTTATATTGTTATAACACTGCAAGTTCCCTATGGGTTGAAATGATACATACCCGAACGATTTGATAGATTAGGGAGAAATCGTTATGGGTTGAAATAATAGACTCGAGCGATTTCATGTATTGAAATTAAATTTTGGGATTTCGGGTTGAAATGATATATACCCGTAAAATTTTAAATTGCGGATTGAAATGATAAATATCTGTATAACTTGACCATAGGGTAGAGAATTATATACGAACACTGGATTTGTTAAATTAAACGATTTTAAATCCTTAAATTTTGAATTTATTTAAATGATCTTTTGAAGAAAACTTGATTTATATAAACTGAATTATTTTTGGAAATCCGAGTTTTAAATGTTTAAATTGGAATTGGTTTAAATTGAAATGTTGAAGTTGTAATTGAAGTATAAATGGCATTTATCGAAATTAAGTTATTGAAATGTTGGAATGGAAGAAATGGTTAAATATGAGGTTAATTTCAAAATTTATTATCTCAATATAAACTGTAAATGTTCTTTTAAATTCTAATTTTAAGATTTTCAACTATTAAAATAAGTTAATCTATTTTAAACCAACTTACTCAATTTAAACTATTTAATTTATTTTAATCTAATTTAACCAATTTTAAAATAATTAACCTATTTAACCTATCTTAATCTATTTTAATTTATTCAATCTATTTTAATATATTTTAAATCATTTAAACTTTATTAAACTATATTAAACCATTTTAATCTATTTTAAACCAACCTAATTTATTTTATACTATTTAATCTATTTTAATTCTATTTAATCTATTTTAAATTCAATTAATCTATTTTAAATCTAATTAATCCATAATAGACCTATTTAATCTATTTTAAACCATTTAAACTATTTTAAATCTAATTAAAGTATTTTAATCTATTTTTAAACCTATTCAACCTAATTTATCTCCATTTAAAATTATGTAAACTAATTAAACTATTTATAACTATCTAAATTATTTTCTAAATTTCAAATGGTGTAAAGTGGAAATGTTTATAATTAAAGCCTTGATTTTTAAGCGAATAAGGTTTAGTGATGTTATAACATAAGTAGGGATTTAAATGACATATTTGAGGAATATGATTTCGAAAGTGATATAATTTCAAATGTGATATAATTTTGGAATTAAATGTGATTTCGAAAATGATATTGTTTTGAGAATATGATATTTTGATATCAATTGTGAAGTGACTTTTGAAATGTAAAAGGACTATCCGTTGTGAATAAGTGTTTGGTTGTTAAAGAGACTGGGATCGGATATTGTCATACTCTCTACCAATACCGAAAACCACTTTAACAACTGTGTACGTGGTGGAGATTCCAGAAATGAAGTAGGATGGTTTGCCGAACGATTATGTATGAGGTATTTACGTGACCCTGACTCCCATGAGTCAGCTTGATGTGGCTAAAATAGGAGCTACGCTGGGCCAAGTGAGGTCATTCCTCCTATCGGGCACATTTCTTCGATACCATTCTATTACTTTGTGATTGATTTGGTGGCCACCCCTTGATTTTGATTTGGGAGTGTGTTCCGAAGTAGGCGGTAGTAGCTGTTATGCGTTACCACCAGTCGGATCCACAATTGGTATATCTACCCTGGGCATTGCCTCGAGTGCCTTGTCGCATGCCTTATCGCGCCTTCTACGAGTTTGGTTTGTACCATACCTATGGAGAGCCCTCTGATAGCCCTCCAGTTTACGGAAGAATTACGGTACTGTATAAACTATGGGAATATATAAAAATGTGTTAAGGAGGATATAGGCCTTAACGCTATTTTAATACTTTACTTTACTGTAGACATATTATAATAGCGTATTGTACTACATAGTAGAAGTTTAACGGATCCTTAGGAGATGGTAATCCCTAACATCTCTTAAGTTATTGCACTCACGTTGACACTGGATAGGATGTCAAACCCCGTAACCATCTCTGACGCCGTCGCACTCATATTTATTTCCGGTTGATTTAACTTACATAAGATCTTTTAGCTCTGACTCGAGTGTTTTGTTTTTTCATTACGCTCGGGTCAACCTGAACATTTCAGGGTTGAAGACTATTTCTGGAGGACGAAGACGAAGATTCTCTATATTATTTATAACTATTTATTCCATTGCATCATGTTGTTCCGCTGCATTTATTTATTTATTCTTGTTGTATGTAAATCTGATCTGTATTGTAAAAGTAAAATCAATGTTATTTGTAAACAGCTTCATGAACTGTTTATTTGATTATTATATTTTGTCATTCCGGTGCGAGATTTTGTATTTGTGTTTCTTTCTTTCTCTGTTTTTTCTTATTTACCCCATAACAATATGCCCTTTTGAATGGTTTGAGTGTGACGCGTGTGTCTGCTTAAAACGTCCAAAAAGGTAGGTCATTACATTTGGTATCAGAGCTTTGGTTTAGCGATAACCTTAGCTTTGTGGGGTCTGACTCTTTAGAAATAGGGTAGTAATACCCTAGAATGAGTCACAGAGTGTATATATATATATATATATGAGAGAGCGTATTTGTTAGAGTTATAAAAAGGGTTTTGTATTGTGTTAATTTGTTCCGTTTTGTATTTATAAATTTTGGTCGGTGCATAGGATGCTATGACATCGATAGGGATTTCTAAACACTTAATAGGACAGACCGACACAATATTGTTTTGAAATATAGGTGAATGAAATAATTTTGCCTATTATATATTTTGCATATAAAATAATAAATTTTTTAAATGATATAGTTGGTTGTTATATATTTGCTTGTTAGGTAGTGAAATTTATATAAATACTGATTGAAAAATAAGAGTTGCAAATAAAATGAATATAAATTGGAACTTGAGAACTTAAGTTCCGGGATTTTGAAAATTTCTTCCGAAAGATTTTGGAATATAATATTAATATTATTTAGAAGTATTTTATGATATAAATATTTCAAGATGATTTGAAAGAAATGTTTGAAAAAGAAATTTTTGAAGGAAATAAGTTCTGTACCCCCCTCTCTGTCGTTGGAAAATAATTTTGGTGATGAGTGCACGCATCGTCGACGTTCATTTTCGAGTTTCAATGTGGGTAGATGGTTGTCGTGGTTTTACTACACCTTGTTTTGATAAACGAATCTTAATTTTTAATTTCTAAATATGATTTGATCTATAAAGGATAAATATACATATTATTTTCCGAGTGACTAAAATGAACCTGGAGTTTAGTTCTTAAATTTTCTGACAATTAGTAGTTTTCAATTATTGAAATGAATTAAATCTTAATTATTTTAATAATTGGAAGTTTCTAGAATGAAGAAAATATATGTAATTAGATGCTAAGTGATTAGTGGTATATATGAGAAGTTGGAAACTTGTAAACTTAAGAATAATGAAAATTTAGAAGATGAATTATTGAACTTGAAAGAAAAAAATGAACAAGATGAACTCGTGTAACTTTCTATTACATTCTAAAAGACATTTATATATAACTTACCAAAATATCATAAGTTGAAATGTTAATAAGAATATGTAATAGAATATTATACAAGTAAAACTTGGAAAAAAATTTGAAAGTGTTCAATGGAATTACTTATATAAATAAGAATTCTAATGTTATAAATTGTTATAAACTGAAGTTAATAGTTTGAAATGCTACTAATTAAATGTTATAAAAGTGAATAATGTAATAAAAATGATTATAGGCTCAAGTTAACATTTTAAGCTATTTATAACCAGATTTAATAGTAAAATGTGAATACTGTAAGTAAATAATTATAAACTTGATGTAGTGTTGAAGCAATTTGTAATTAAAATGAATACTATATTAATTGAATGATTATGACTTCAGAAAACATTGAAATGATTTAGAAATGGATTTAATATTCAATAATACTATATATGGCAGAATGAATGTGAAAAAGAAATAATCCATTAATGGTGAATTAAATTGTAAAGAGATCTACATAATAAATAAATAATCCAATAATTGAAATGGAGATAACTTATGTAAGCAGTGGATGTAAAATAATGAAAAGAAAATGGTATTGTATAAATGAATGGAAAATGAATTTTGTAAGTGATAAATGTAAAGAAATTAAACAAGCATTATATGAACAAATGAAAAATGAACAAGGAATAATGTGAAAAAGGAAGAGTACGAAGGATAAAACTTAAATATTATTTGAAATTATTGTTTGTTGGGCTTATGGATTGGTTGGAAAAGGATACTTCTATTTTGTATAGAGATGTATAAATAATATATAAAGTTATCTATGACTATTGAGTGTATGGTTTACTTCATTGTTTATTTATCATTTATACGATTAAAAGTTTCTAAACCCGAACAAACCATTTGTTTTAGTTGAAATGGATGGATGATTGTTTTCTTTATTGAAATGATGTTTGTACTATTGTTGCAAGTGATTGTTGTTATGTTGTATTGATTTGTTTTATTATCTAGTTGAAAACAAATTAAAATATTTCTATTTTACATAATATTAACTCTTTGGATTATATAAGTGAAATACAGGTTATGGAAGCAATTGCTACTGCTTTTGGTTTCATAAAATAAGTGTTATTTGCCCGACAAATAGGTACGTTCTCGGATTACGGTTTCTAGCGATATTATATTGTTTTCCCGTGGTTTGGGATATATTATTTTGAAATATATGATATATTGTTATTATTGATATTATTATTTCTCCCAGACCTCTCCGTACAAAGGAGACTCTGCCGAAATTTTCTGTGGACTTTGGACATAGAAATTTTTTTGAAATGTTTTCCAAACTTTTGTTAACTTGAATATAAAAGGATTTAATTATTTTAAATTGATATATTTTATTTAAATTATTTAATTATGTAAATTGATTGTTTATAAATTTAATATTTTGAATAAGATATATTAATTTCTTAATTGCTTCTTTCCTTTTTCGAGGACGAAAAGTTTGAGTGGGAGAGAGTGTAACGACCCGTAATTTTCGATAATTAAAATTAGTTAATTTAATAAGGTTTTGTAATTTAATGTTGGAAAACAAATTGTGATTTAATAGTAAGAATATAACTGGAATGAAATGTAATAGTATTAATTTAAGGTAATTGATAACTACTTTAAATGTAATTCCAATTAATTGAAATGATTAAAATTTATAATTGGTTATAGATTGTAAATTAATTGTAATAATGTGTGTATTAATTGGTAATTGGATTAAAAAGTAATTAATAATTTAAATGTTGTATTAACAAATGAAATAGTATGTAATAAATTGTAATTGAATAAAATTAGTAGTGTATAAATAATTATAACATTTGTTGTAAACAATCAACTTATAAATGTGATTAAATTAAGCTAAAGGTGACAATTGTTATTTGTTACCTATTTGTTTAACTTGTTGAAATCAAATTGGAGATAAATTGCAATAAATGTAATTAAATATTGCGTTAATGGAAATTAAGATCAAATTGGAGAATATAAACGTAATAAGATATAAACCAAGATTAACTATGTCCATAGAGTAATGTTTGATTAAATAAAAAGATTGAAATCTAATTAAACCAATTTATTGGAATTAGAATATAATTAACTGGAATTTAATGTAATTAAATATTGTGGTTAATGTAAGAAAAGACGTCAGTTGTAGAAAATGAGGGTAACAAGAAAGAGACCTATCTTAACAATTTCATAAGGTATTGGTTGAGTTAATAGTAGGAGTGTAAATCAAAATAAAAGAATGAAAATGAATAAGTTTAGTAAAGGAGTAAACATATGTTTATTTATTTGAAATGTTTGGTAGCTGAAAGATTGATTGTAGAGATGAGAAACTATTATTTAGTAAGAAATGTGTAATTACCGTTTGTATCCAATAGTGTGTAAATATGTTTAAATTACTATTAAATAGGAAATAATTGTTCTACTTCTCATTACATTCATTTAGTCCATTTTGAAAATTAATCAACTAAAATTAATGTAATTGAAAATTTTCAATTAATAGGGGAGAGAATGCTAAATTGTAAATTAATAGGTGTAATTAAAAGTAGCTTATGTTTTGTGAAAATATAAGGAAAGTTTGATTTAATGAAAAGAACATTTACATCAACTAAAATGAATGTTTCATTTGTGAATGTAGGTTTAATTTCATTAAAATAAAGAATAGAATGATTGATTTTAAAGGAAGAAATATATGTTTATTGAACTGTGTTTTAGCTTACAGATTGATTACAAGAATAGGAAAATAATCTATTTCAAAGTTATTTATTACTCTTGTGTATAAACAACAAATTTATAAACGTGTTTAAATAAACAATTGATCTATTTTTCATCCATTTTAGTTGTCTGTTTTGAAATTTAACTTTGTAAGTGATTGCAATTAATGTAATTCAAATATTTCAATTAAGAGGAAAGAAAACGTTGATTGCAATTAATAGATTTAATAAAAGAAATGCACGTTTTGTGTTAAACAAAAAGGGTGTTTTAATGGAAATAAAAGATCATTTTGGGAAAACCAAATTGAACGTTTCCATTTTTAAGGTAAGTATAAATTTTTTTATTATGTGTAGATAAAAACCTAAATGCGTACAGATTTGAATATTATTTGAGTTAATGAAGTTAATTTGGTTACGTTTCAAAAAAATTGAATTTCAAAGGGTTGTGTGATGTACATGATCCCTTCATTTCTTTTGTTATTAATTGTTGCAAGAACGTTTTAAAATAGTTACCTTATTTTTAATACTTGATCCGTTCATTTCTCCTTCTATTTAATACCCGAGCCTAGACTTTTAGGTTGTATCTAATTCTTGCGACCTCATTTTCACGTATACAAAGTTTTACTTTTATTTGGTTTATAAACTTTTCCATTCCTACATACATTTTCTTATGCATTATTAATGCCTGGAGCTTTCAAAATAAAACGTGACATTTATTTTGTCCCTCCACGTTCATTTCCTAATTATAAATAACCTGCACTTATTTCTTCATTTGCGTTTTATTTCTCCTGACACCTCATATTCAAAAGCTCTTATTCTTGCAAATCCAAAAGCTTTCTTTTATGAAACATGATTTTTTTTTCACTTTTCCGTTCACGTCCTGTCCTCATTTTAGTTTTTCTTCAATCTTTTCCTTAAGCCTCATCTTGAGAGAAACGTAAGTATTAAAATTTGTTTATTTTTTTTATGTGTACTAATTATTATTTTAATAATATTTCTTATAACATGAATATCTTTTGCATATAAACTTTGATTCACGCGCGATTTCTTCTATTGGATTCATATTTAAATTCCGGACAACATGAAATTAATTTAGTTGAATTTGGAGACTGTTTAGTTTTGCGCTTCTGTTTGGATTTTTATGGGCTAAAATTAAAGGTGAGTGTTTTAACCCACTCACAACTACTAAATTAACTTATGTTGGTTAAATTAAATTTATGATGTGAATAGAAATTGATTGATTGATGTTTGGTATATTTAAATTGTCATTCTAGTTAAATATGACATTTATTGCATTTAATCATCATTTAATTTAATATTAAATTTTAATTCATCAGTTTATACTTGTTATTGATAATCAGTTAGCTATTGATGTTTATTGATTGATTTAGATGATGATTTTGATGGTTGTTTGATTGTTGATATTGGATGACTGGATGTTATATTTTATATTGTTATAACACTGCAAGTTTCCTAAGGGTTGAAATGATACATACCCGAACGATCTGATAGATTAGGGAGAAATCGTTATGGGTTGAAATGATAGACTCGAGCGATTTCATGTATTGAAATTAAATTTTGGGATTTCGGGTTGAAATGATATATACCCGTAAAATTTTAAATTGCGGATTGAAATGATAAATATCTATATCACTTGACCATAGGGTAGATAATTATATACGGACACCGGATTTGTTAAATTAAACGATTTTAAATCCTTAAATTTTGAATTTAGTTAAATGATCTTTTGAAGAAAACTTGATTTATATAAACTGAATTATTTTCGGAAATCCGAGTTTTAAATGTTGAAATTGGAATTGGTTTAAATTGAAATGTTGAAGTTGTAATTGAAGTATAAACGACATTTATCGAAATTAAGTTATTGAAATGTTGGAATGGAAGAAATGGTCAAATAAGAGGTTAATTTCAAAATTTATTATCTCAATATAAACTGCAAATGTTCTTTTAAATTCTAATTTTAATATTTTCAACTATTAAAATAAGTTAATCTATTTTAAACCAACTTAATCAATTTAAACTATTTAATTTATTTTAATCTAATTTAACCCATTTTAAACTAATTAACCTATTTAACCTATCTTAATCTATTTTAATTTATTCAATCTATTTTAATATATTTTAATATATTTTAAATCATTTAAACTTTATTAAACTATATTAAACCATTTTAATCTATTTTAAACTGGCCTAATTTATTTTAAACTATTTAATCTATTTTAATTCTATTTAATCTATTTTAAATTCATTTAATCTATTTTAAATCTAATTAATCCATAATAAATCTATTTAATCTATTTTAAACCATTTAAACTATTTTAAATCTAATTAAAGTGTTTTAATCTATTTTTAAACCTATTGAACCTAATTTATCTCCATTTAAAACTATGTAAACTAACTAAACTATTTATAACTATCTAAATTTTTTTCTAAATTTTAGATGGTGTAAAGTGGAAATGTTTATAATTAAAGCCTAGATTTTTAAGCAAATAAGCTTTAATGATGTTATAACATAAGCAGGGATTTAAATGACATATTTGAGGAATATGATGATTTTAAATGAGGATTTAATCTATTTTTGGAAATATGAATTCGAAAGTGATATGATTTCAAATGTGATATAATTTCGGAATTAAATGTGATTTTGAAAATAATATTGTTTTGAGAATATGATATTTTGATATCAATTGTTAATTGACTTTTGAAATGTAAAAGAACCATCCGCTGTGAAATAAGCGTTTGGTTGTTAAAGAGACCGGGATCGGATATTGTCATACTCTCTGCCAATACCGAAAACTACTTTAACAACTGTGTACTTGGTGGAGATTCCAGAAATGAAGTAGAATGGTTTGGCGAACGATTCTGTATGAGGTATTTACGTGACCCTGACTTCCGTGAGTCAGCTTGATGTGGCTAAAACAGGAGCTGCGCCGGACCAAGTGAGGTCATTCCTCCTATCGGGCACATCTCTTCGATACCATTCTATTACTTTGTGATTGATTTGGTGGCTACCCCTTGATTTTGATTTGGGAGTGCGTTCGGAGGTGGGCGGTAGTAGCTGCTATGCGTTACCACCAGTCCAGATCAGTAATTGGTATATCTACCCTAGGCATTGCCTCGAGTGCCTTGTCGCATGCCTTATCGCGCCTTCTACGAGTTTGGTTTGTACCATACCTATGGAGTGCCCTCTGATAGCCCTCCAGTTTACGGAGGAATTATGGGACTGTATAGACTATGGGAATATATAAAAATGTGTTAAGGGGGATATGGGTAGCGCCTTAACGCTATTTTAATACTTTACTTTACTGTAGACATATTATAATAGCGTATTGTACTACATAGTAGATAGTTTAACGGATCCTTAGGAGATGGTAATCCTTAACATCGCTTAAGTTATTGCACTCACGTTGACACTGGATAGGAGATGCCAAACCCCGTGTACCAGTATTCGAGACTCACCTTTGGAGTTGGAGCTTCGCTTGGAGATCCAGCTATCTATCCAGCTTTCAGATATCCAGTTGATTCCAGTGATGTATTCTGATATTGTATTTGATTATTGTATTCGAGACATCTGTTGTACCTTATTTAACTCTGATATGTATATAGTAGCTTCATGAACTACTATCTTTTGTTTCCGCTGCATTTATTACTCTGTGTCTGTGATCTGTGATTATTTATTTACTGTATATGTTCAGTTTTGCCAAATTTAAATTAACAATTCGGTATTTTGAATCATTCAAGTTCGACATGTGCGGATGCGAATGGTCCAAAATAGCGGGTCGTTACAGTTGGTATCAGAGTTTTGGTAGCTCTAGGCAAAACTTAGCATATAGGGTAAATGTATTTACAGAATCACTCTCATTCGAGTTTCAATCTCTTCCTTTTGACTCAATTCCCTTGAATTTTGGAACGTTCCCTCGGTTCCGAAATTCATTCTTGTCCCTCACTATTCGTATTCGTCTGAATTCTGGAGTATCCCATAACTCCACCTTGAATGATCTTTATAATGAATCGGCGGTCTCGCCAATCTTCAAATTTTGTAAAGGGGTGAAACTCCTTTACAATAGGAATTGAATTACCGAAGATTTCTGTGTCCTCGGTTTACGATGCTATCTATTTCCTGCTATACCTGAATTCTATTTCTTGAGATCGAATGAAGATTTGCCTCGAAATTCTACATCGATCTTATTTTTGAAGTCACGGTCGACCTGGTTAAGGTTGCCCGCGATTTATATAAACTTATCAAATCTTTCTACTTTGTTATTTAATCATCGTATCTTTGTTTCGAACTTATCTTCGAATCAAATTCTCTTTGATTTGAATCCATCAAATTTGAAACCCTATCCTTATTTTGAAATTTCATTCCTGTATCGTCGAGCAAAGAAATGTATTGTAAACTAATATATATAAATGTTTTAATATATGCTGTGTTGTTTGAGTTGTTGATGTTGATTTGGGTTTTCGATCGATTCGTTTGATCAACGCTATCGATAGGATTTCCAAAACACTTGAGCAGAGCAAACTGACACAATATTGTTTTCAAATTTGGTAAATGAAATAATTTTGTATGATTATATTATAAAAATATAAGTAAAATTTTCTGGAATAAAAAAAAGAAGAGGTAAATTAATTCGTTGTTTGAAATGATAATATTTGATTTTCATCTATTGTTCGATAAATGAATTTATAAACTTGGTTTATAAAGTGATTTAGAAATTGAAATGAAATTAAATTAAGAATTTGAGAATTTAATTTCCAATGATTTCGAACTATGGTTTTAAAGGTTTAAAATGCATATTATTTAAAGGTATTTTGACTATAATTTGTTTCCAAAGAATTTTAATGTATATTATTTAAAGTATTTTCAAATAGGAACCGTTTCCAAAGAATTTTAAAATGTTGAAACCAGTGCCCTTCTCTTTGTCGCTGGAAAATAATTTCGGTGATGGCGGCCGCATCATCGACATTCATTTTCGAGTTTCGAAGTGGAGAAACCATTCTGTAGCTTTGCTACGGTTTTGTTGGAAAAATATCTTAATTTGAATTTCTTAAGTATGACTTGATTTATATATATATATATATGGGTATATTATTTTAAATTTAATTTGATTTAATATATATAGTATATACATAATTATCTCTAAAGGGTTTGAAATTAAACGGAAATTTAATTCTTAAAATTATGTTAAAGGATGTTTTCAATTATAAATAAAGCTAAATTTTGGATAAATATTGAAACTTGAAATAATTGAATTTGAAATTTTATTTGTATAGTGCTAAATTGCATTACAATATAACTTACCTAAATTATTCAGAAGTTAAAATGTAATTGGATAATGTACAATAAAAAATGTCTTTATAAATAAAATTTGAGTGTTTATAATAAATGTTATACACTTAAAATTTTAATTATAAAAGATGTTAATAGAGATAAATAGAATAATTAGTTGAATGAATAGTAAATGAGACAAATTAAATAAAATTTTGTTTTGAAGGAATCTTTTGGTACCAAATATTAATAAATTGAAATTAAATCAACTTATGGAAATACCTTAAATCTAAACCAATTATTGAATATAAATTAATTTAAATTGAAATTTATATGGTTTAAATTAATTTATATGGTTTAAATATATGTAATAAGATATATTAAGTGGAATAAACATAATAATAATTTGGAATAAAAGAATTAAATTTGTTGAATAAAATATGAGTACAATAAATGATTATACAAATTGATGATTTAGAAATTGTTAATTGAGGATGACTAGATAATAAAATAATGAATTTAGAAATAGATAGATTGATTTAACTTAAGTGAACCCAAAGGGATTTAACCAAATTGTTAACTATTAATTAGTTTAAATTGAAATTTATATGGTTTAAATTAATTGTTTTACTTATATTCCAATCTATTTTCTTCTGGTTGTTTCTATTCTCCTACCTCCTTCCTTTTCAAGGACGAAAAGTTTTGAGTGGGGGAAATTGTAATGACCCGTATTTTTAACGCTTTAAAATACTGAATTAAATAAAAATTTAATTAAAAATCCGATAGAAATAAAATTTTACGATTTATTAAATGGAAATTTATTTGTATACAAGTTACAAATCCAAAACCAATTTCGATAAGACCGATAATGTAATACATATTAAAAACGTAATGTAATAATATGAAATATTTGTAACCAATAACAGAAACCAAAATAATAATTTTAATGTAAGAAACGTGCGTTGTGCGTTAAATGAAATTTTCGTTAAATAAAAATAAACAATAAAATTTCGCAGCGAAAATTCGATATTTAAAATGCGTCTATTTAAACATAGGAAATTGTAAAGTTTCGTCAGAAAATATGAAAGTAAATTTCAGTCACGTCATTTCGGTTTAAATCAGTTAAAATGTAATGAAAATAAAATGTTTTCGAAACCTAAATATTTTTACATAGAAAAATTCTAAACCATCTTCTGAGCAAGACGTCATTTTTCGTTTTTCCAAATTCGGACTTCTTTAGCTCCGTCGATCTTATTCTTCTGCGTTTTTGTTGCATTTTCCGCGGGTAGAAAATTCGAATTTTTATAAGTCGATCATACCACTGATATCTATATGCCGTTTTGATCGTCTCGTCATGCTGATCTCCGCAGTATATTCTTTTGTGTATTTCGACGTCCGGTGGACGGCGAAATCTGTAAAACGTTGGACCGTAGCGGTACTTGATTTAAAACCTTTTGGGTTTCATCTGTCCCTTTATCTACCTACCTGTCCAATACCATACAGCTGTTTGCATTTATTAATTCCTGGATTCACGAGAGGGTTCACTATTCCCATTGTTTGATTTATAATTATAGTTCATCCCTTCGTTCTCTTTTTGGGTCTGTTCATTGGAAAAAGAGAAAAATTAATTTCTGTAGCTTGTACATTTGCTCCTCCAGATTTCGTTCTTCCAGCTTCTTCCTTCCCCTTCGCCCATCTTCCTACCGAAGCCTACCACCACCGACCAACCGCCCATCCAAATGACTGACCCAATGCCATCACCTTCCACCCATGCCGAGACCCCACCAGCCTGCCACCTCACCGTGTACTCCAGCCGACCACATCTCGTCCAGGTCCACAGCCATCTCGGTCGCCCTACCTTCTACCACTCCTCTCGCCTCTTGCCTATCAACCCCTCCAACCGAGCACCACCATTCCACTTCGGCTTGCAAACTCCAACCCATGCAACATACTCTCACCAACCATACTCGGCCGAGACCACCACTTCACTGAATGCAAACCCAACCTACCTCACAACACCCGGTCCCTTAGCCTTGTTTTTCCCATCCATCATCCTCCTACCTGCCGTGCTCCACCCCTCACGCCACTCGATCCAGCCACATCCAGCATGCCGAGCATCCCTCCCCTTCATCCGCGCCCAGACCACCATCAACAGCCGAATTTCCAACCCTCCCCGACCAAACAATCTTCCACCTCAACCACTTTGTCTTATATCTCTCCTCTGTCTATTTTTCTTGCTTGAGGAATTTGCTTCTCTATGTAAGTTTGTTTACATTTTTAAACCTATCTACTATATTTAAATCTAACTGTGTTATATATATGTTTTATATAGGTATTGTTTATGTATAAGTCTTGTTTATATATTAGTGTATACATACGTATTGTATGGTTTACATATGTTTTGTTTCGGTTTATATGCATATAAGATTTAAATAGTACAGATATGTTTTTACGGTATATTATTTATGTTAGTATGGTTGATAACATGAGTTGGATATCTACTGCTTTACATACCTTTTGTTCAAGTCTGAGTTATATATACTTGTTTAAATTGTAATTTATATATGTTTTGATCTTAAATTTCATACGGTCTATATATATATAGTTTCGAGTTAGTTGACACTTCCAGTTTATGTTATAATGTTCATATTGGGTTTATATATATACAATTGACAATTCTATTTTGTATATAGATTTAGAATGTTATAGTGCACAGTGTTGTATATACATGGGTATATATATTTTATTTATTGGGTTTCATTTTTGCTATTTTGTATATATATACAATATAGTATATTGCCTGCTTACTTTGTTTATGTGCGTGTAAATATGTATGTTGTTTGTCACTTTTTATAGATTTTTTTATGTATTATATATATATATACACATATACTGATATACATATCAGATTTTAGTCTGGGACAGTGTTACTATTCTTTTATACAAGTTACAGTAAATTGTATTATATTTATACACATTAGTTTTGTGTTGAATTATATAGAGTTTATTTGATAAGTGATTCAATGTAAATTTTGATTTTAAAAGAAAATATAGTATAGATAGATTATTTCAGATATGTGTTTTAGACGTTTTCATTATGTTGTATACTGGGTGTTTAACTGTGTATAGTGCTTCTCTTGGTAAAAATGTAATACATATGATATATGTCGCATATATGGGTAGTTTATATATATTAATTTATATGTAAGTATTTGTGAACTTAGCTTTTCAAATATATATATGTAACATAATAATATTTCAATTTTGTTGTATATAGGCAATATATTATTTAAAACATTGATTTTTATTAAAGATGATATTTTAATATTTGTTTTAAAATATAAAAAAATTGATTGACTTCATAATGATAATAATATAATTGTTGTTTATATCAAACTGATTCTGATTCAGTTCATCGATTCCAAACTTTCAGCTCTACTGTCAAATTCGTGCCAATCTTACCTCGCTGTAGAATTCGTCCTTGGATTCGTAGCTCATCTTCAATTGTCTACCGCTCTAACCTCGAAAGGTGAGTAATCACTCACGATTAATGTTCTTTTATTTATTAAATTTGATTTCAATTGAAACGACAATTGAAATATGTTGTTGTTAGTTATCTACACTGTTATATATATGTTCTACCTGTATCAGTTCATCTGTGACATCTGACACCATTGTCTGTTATTTATACAATGCTAATCCAGTTTGGTTGTTAAATGATTGATTGGTTGATGTTGACATTGGACGTTAAATTTTTAATGTTGTAAGTGATAAATAATTTGAAATTGAAATTGACGTAGGATAGTTAGATTTGATATATGTGTTAAATTTGATTAGATGACATTTGCATAATATGACCCCTTTAAATGTGTAAATTATTTGACATGTGGAAATTTGGTTAAGCACACCTTGAACCTTTGAATGTATGTTGTAAAATTTATGTAGTATGAAATTTAATAATTGATATCAAATGAAGAACCGTATTAATATTAGTGAAATAATCTTTAATCTACATGAAATGATAATGTAGATTCTAGAAATAATTATATTAATTTGCACAAATAACAATGTGAATTAATACGATCATTTCGGGATTATTTGAATCAATTATTGGATTGTTATTGATTGTTGTTATTGCTTGTTTATTTACTTTGACACCATCCCAGTTATCACACTGCAAGTTCCCTTTGCTATGCTTTGATTTTGAATTGAATTGGAATCGGGTTGAAATGATAAATACCCAAATTGAACTTTGACCTAGGATAGAGAATTAAATAAAACCCGATTGGTCAACAATTTGATTTAAAATTAAAATAAAGATTTTATTTGAATAAATACTAAGGTTTTAAAATGAAGTTGGAATTTGAATTTGTATGAAAGGAAAATGTTAATATGTAATAATCCGAAACAAAATATTAACATAGTAGTTGATGAAAGGATGTTGTGTAAAATTTAATTATTAAGTTTGAAATTATTTAATAATTAAGTTTTTGAAAGTATTTAATAATTAAATGAAATTGAATTCTTGATATATGAAATTGAACTTCGTAATAAGTGAAATTGAACTTCTTTAAAAAGTAAAGTTGAGTTATGAAATAATTAAGTTTTGAAATTTGTAACTAAGTAAATGAATAAGTGAAATCGAATTTCTTTAACAAGAAATAAAAAATGTGATTTATTGAAATTAATGTAAGACTTGTAATTTAAAGAATTGATTTGACAAATCTAATTTAATTCAATATGAAGTTTTGATATAATGAAGTTGAACTTAAGTAATTGATTTAATGATTTGGAAATTTAATAGAAATTGTTTTGAATGACAAATTTACTTAACGAATTTTGAACGAAATCGATTAATGAATTTAAAGTGATTTGAATGTTAAATTAAATTAATTTAAATGATTTCAGAATGAAACTTGTATCCGAACTTGAATCAATATTTGAATTGTTTAAAAAGAAATTGAAATATAAGATTTTGAAATTATGAATTTGGAAGTTTTGAAATGTAAATTGTTTTGGAAAGACAAATGAAATGTTGGTTTTCAAATTCTAATTAAAATTGAATTTGTTTTGGTTTTGAAATATATAAACGACCAATCGGTGTAATAATTACGAAAGTTATTAAAGAGACCGGAATCGGTTAGGGACATACTCACTGTCTAAACCGAAAATCACTTTAATAACTATACGCGGAGTGTGATCCAGAATGAAGTGGTTGGAATGATGTACGTGATGACTGAAGAAAGAGAACGATAATGGATAGCCTTGACACTTGTGTCAAATTGGAAATGACTAAAACAGGAGCTGTGCCGGGCCAAATGGGATCAGCTACCTCGAGCGAACACACTTCTTCGAAAACTACTCATTACTTGTTGTCGATTGGTGCACCCTCGAATTTTGGGAGTGTTATTTCGCGGTGTTGCGATCGCTGCGGCGATGCGTTTTCACCAGTCCGAATCAGGCAAACGGTAGTTTCACTACCTTGGGTATTGCCTCATGTGCCTTGTCATACTTGTATCCCTATATACGCGACCACTACGATTTGTTTTGTGTTATACCTATGGAGTACTCCCTGATATCCCACTAGTTTACGGTGGAGTTTACAGTGCTGTATAGACTATAACGCTTATATAAAATGTGTTAAGGGGGATAATGGTAACGCCTTAACACTATTTTGATATTTTATATTACTGATAGGCATTATCTACTTATCGTACACTACTACATAGTAGATAGTTTAACGGATCCTTAAAGGATGGTTATTCCAAACATCCTTTGAGTTACTTGTATTTCAGTTGCTATTTCACTTGAGTTGGATTTAATGATATAAGAATGTTAATCCTGACTCGAGTGTTTTGTGTTTTGCTTTACGCTCGGGTCAGACTGAGTGTACCAGTATTCGAGACTCACCTTTGGAGTTGGAGCTTCGCTTGGAGATCCAGCTATCTATCCAGCTTTCAGATATCTAGTTGATTCCAGTGATGTATTCTGATATTGTATTTGATTATTGTATTCAAGACATCTGTTGTACCTTATTTAACTCTGATATGTATATAGTAGCTTCATGAACTACTATCTTTTGTTTCCGCTGCATTTATTACTCTGTGTCTGTGATCTGTGATTTTTATTTACTGTATATGTTCAGTTTTGCCAAATTTAAATTAACAATTCGGTATTTTGAATCATTCAAGTTCGACATGTGCGAATGCGAATGGTCCAAAATAGCGGGTCGTTACAATACCCGTAAAATTTTAAATTGCGGATTGAAATGATAAATATCTGTATCACTTGACCATAGGGTAGAGAATTATATACGGACAACGGATTTGTTAAATTAAACGATTTTAAATCCTTAAATTTTGAATTTAGTTAAATGATCTTTTGAAGAAAACTTGATTTATATAAACTGAATTATTTTCGGAAATCCGAGTTTTAAATGTTGAAATTGGAATTGGTTTAAATTGAAATGTTGAAGTTGTAATTGAAGTATAAACGACATTTATCGAAATTAAGTTATTGAAATGTTGGAATGGAAGAAATGGTCAAATAAGAGGTTAATTTCAAAATTTATTATCTCAATATAAACTGCAAATGTTCTTTTAAATTCTAATTTTAATATTTTCAACTATTAAAATAAGTTAATCTATTTTAAACCAACTTAATCAATTTAAACTATTTAATTTATTTTAATCTAATTTAACCCATTTTAAACTAATTAACCTATTTAACCTATCTTAATCTATTTTAATTTATTCAATCTATTTTAATATATTTTAATATATTTTAAATCATTTAAACTTTATTAAACTATATTAAACCATTTTAATCTATTTTAAACTGACCTAATTTATTTTAAACTATTTAATCTATTTTAATTCTATTTAATCTATTTTAAATTCATTTAATCTATTTTAAATCTAACTAATCCATAATAAATCTATTTAATCTATTTTAAACCATTTAAACTATTTTAAATCTAATTAAAGTGTTTTAATCTATTTTTAAACCTATTGAACCTAATTTATCTCCATTTAAAACTATGTAAACTAACTAAACTATTTATAACTATCTAAATTTTTTTCTAAATTTTAGATGGTGTAAAGTGGAAATGTTTATAATTAAAGCCTAGATTTTTAAGCAAATAAGCTTTAATGATGTTATAACATAAGCAGGGATTTAAATGACATATTTGAGGAATATGATGATTTTAAATGAGGATTTAATCTATTTTTGGAAATATGAATTCGAAAGTGATATGATTTCAAATGTGATATAATTTCGGAATTAAATGTGATTTTGAAAATAATATTGTTTTGAGAATATGATATTTTGATATCAATTGTTAATTGACTTTTGAAATGTAAAAGAACCATCCGCTGTGAAATAAGCGTTTGGTTGTTAAAGAGACCGGGATCGGATATTGTCATACTCTCTGCCAATACCGAAAACTACTTTAACAACTGTGTACTTGGTGGAGATTCCAGAAATGAAGTAGAATGGTTTGGCGAACGATTCTGTATGAGGTATTTACGTGACCCTGACTTCCGTGAGTCAGCTTGATGTGGCTAAAACAGGAGCTGCGCCGGACCAAGTGAGGTCATTCCTCCTATCGGGCACATCTCTTCGATACCATTCTATTACTTTGTGATTGATTTGGTGGCTACCCCTTGATTTTGATTTGGGAGTGCGTTCGGAGGTGGGCGGTAGTAGCTGCTATGCGTTACCACCAGTCCAGATCAGTAATTGGTATATCTACCCTAGGCATTGCCTTGAGTGCCTTGTCGCATGCCTTATCGCACCTTCTACGAGTTTGGTTTGTACCATACCTATGGAGTGCCCTCTGATAGCCCTCCAGTTTACGGAGGAATTATGGGACTGTATAGACTATGGGAATATATAAAAATGTGTTAAGGGGGATATGGGTAGCGCCTTAACGCTATTTTAATACTTTACTTTACTGTAGACATATTATAATAGCGTATTGTACTACATAGTAGATAGTTTAACGGATCCTTAGGAGATGGTAATCCTTAACATCGCTTAAGTTATTGCACTCACGTTGACACTGGATAGGAGATGCCAAACCCCGTAACTATCTTTGACGCCGTCACACTCATATTTATTTACGGTTGATTTAACTTACATAAGATCTTTTAGCTCTGACTCAAGTGTTTTGTCTTTTCATTACGCTCGGGTCAGCCTGAGCATTTCAGGGTTGAAGACTATTTCCGGAGGACGAAGATGAAGATTCTGTATATTATTTATTACTATTTATTCCACTGCATCATGTTGTTCCGCTGCATTTATTTATTTATTTATTCTTGTTGTATGTAACTCTGATCTGTATTGTAAAAGTAAAATCAATGTTATTTGTAAACAGCTTCATGAAATGTTTATTTGATTATTATATTTTGTCATTCCGGTGCGAGATTCTGTATTTGTTTTTCTTTCTTTCTCTGCTTTTTCTTATTTACCCCATAACAATCTGCCCTTTTGAATGGTTTGAGTGTGACGCATGTGTTTACTTAAAACGTCCAAAAAGGCAGGTCGTTACATTGGATGTTCGGCACGTGAATACGGCGGATGTATTAGTTTGACTTCTGGGGATCAAAAATGCAGGTTGTATTAGTGTCGACTTCAGAATATCGCTCCTTGAAGATTCATGAGGCACATTTTGAACACCTTTAGATGTAAAGATGGTAACGGAGGCAAAGATAGATTGACTGGGCAAAGAGATAGAAAGAGGGGGAGGTATATCAACATCTTTTTCTTTCTTAATTTCCTTGGTTAGCACGACTTGGGATCAGAGCATCTCTTGCATGATAGGCCTCAAGGAAAGCTTAGAAGCCCTGGTTATAGTGATGTCTTCATCCTCCTGAGCCCCATGAAGATCACCTTCGGGTTCTTCATCCAAAGAGCGGATCATTTCTTGGTCGATGCTAGAAATGGTACCCACAAAAGAGGCCAAGGTTGGTGTAGGGGTAGACATAATGATTGATTCAATTATCATAGCTTGTGTGCCCAGTGGTAAGCTTCCCTCAGGCAGAGGAATGATGGGAGGTTGACCTGAAACTTGAGGAATTTAAAAGTAGAGATTAACGATGTCAACGGGTGTTATATGAATCATCTCACATACGAACGAGGTTAATGTTATATCGTCAGGAGATAGGGATTCAACATGAGATGGAGTGCCACCAGAGCCTCCCTTCAGAATGGGAGATAAGATGGGAAACTTTGGAAGCGAAGGCTCATCGGGATTGTATTAAGCATCCACTGAGAGTGCTAAAATAGTTGAAACTTCAAAAGTCGCCCATGCAGGAGAAACAACGGTAGAGCCGGGAAGAGAAGTGATATTTTCAATAATTAGTGGATCTGTGGTCAAGGGAGTAGTGATGTTTGTTATTGAGTCATGAAGAGCAAACCCGAAACTCTCACCCCGATCTTTTTGATCCACGATAACCAATTCAGGGTGTAGGATGCGCTTGCCGAGCTTAAGCGCTTCTAGGTCTTTGGCATCTAAAAGGTCGAGTTTTATTTCCTATTTGTTGACCTCAGCTCCATCAAAGTGTTCTCACCTTATCTTATGATCTCCTTCCAGGCTATGCCAAATCCCGAGGATATCCATCTTCCAACCATTTCAATTTACCGAACTTTGCATTGTACCGCACAAGAGTAGACTTGAGCTCGGATTTAATTCTATTCTCCATGCTCTCTACCTGCTCCTCAACACCCTCCGCTTGGGCCTTTGCTTCATCTTTCGCTTGAAGAGCATCTAGCAACTCCTCACAATAACTTTGAGCCTAGGTGAGGGCATCGTCTTTATCCTTCTTTTCGTCTTCCAGCAACTTTTTTACCGAACTATTTTTAAGGCTTGCTCCTCTACGTTTTTCTTAAGTTGCTCTAACAACATAATGTGACTCCTGTGGTGAGCTACCTTAAGTTGCCGTTGCTAATTTTGACGCTCCTCCTCAGTTGATTTACTCAAATCCTCCACCAGTTTCTTGGCACCGACCAACAATGCTTTGAGCTCTTCAACTTCCTTTTCAAAATGAGAGATGATGCACTTTCCTTGTTCCTGCAACTGTTTAACTCCATCAAGCTCCACTTTTCCCTTGTAAGCACCTTCGGAAATAGCCTCGACTAATCTTTTCCATTTGAAGTACTGATTGTATACATCATCCACGTAAGCCATGACATCGGACCCGACCTTTGGAGGGATATCCTTCAGTTGAGGAACAAAAAGGACGTCATTAAAGATTTTTTTTTTGGAAATGCATGCTTCATAGCATCCAGTTGAGGATTGGAAACAATTTCTATTTCTGTAGTAGTGACAGAGGGTAGAATTGGCCTTTTTTCAGCTCTCAAACAAGACGCATTAGAAGCAACCGGCCCAAATGACTGCTTGGAGCGTCATAGCACATAAGAAGATATTGCGGGTTGTGTCGATAGAGGAGCTGAAATATAGGCAATTGGTATCTTAATGGATGGGACATAATCAGGTCATGTCGAATAAAGATCCATACTGTGCGGTAGAGGTGAACGAGACTTGTGTCATAGGGTGGACTCCCGAGACCTATAACTTCCGTTCTTCCTATAATCTTGACTTGAGCACCTTCCCGAATCAGACCCATGAGATGAACCGTAAGAATGGCCGGTCGATCCAGGTTTTTTGTACTTGTAACCTAGCTCTGGACAGTATCATATAAATTCCTACCCTCCATTGACTCTGTAAATGAAAGAACAAGTTGGCATTAATCAAATGGAAACCAGGTGTAAACAGAGCAGCAAGTATATGTATTTATCTATGCATGCATGACACTAGACAATCGATGTTTTGAGAAACCAAAGTCCTACCTGACTAATTCGAAGAAGGACAATGTTGAAATATTTCTGAAATTAAATGACGAACTTGAAAAACATGCTTCAGTTTTATATACTATTCGAAAGTTACAAGTTCAAAGATGTTGCAAGCGATACAACAATTGATAAAAGATGCGATACTTCATGGAATAGTTCGAAGGAAAGGTAGTTCCTATTCGAAGCAAAACTTGAAACTGATAGTATGGAATCTACATCTTGTTTCGATCCAAAACCAATCTTGTTAACACAAGATATATTTTAGGGGGAAAGTGTTATCCAGCCTTGTGACCAAGTCATATTCGGACAAATCAGATCGGGCAAACAGAAAAATTACCAAGCAGGTATCTAAAGCGATAATCGCCAAGCTCAGATGTCTAGCGAAACTGGGAAGTGAAGCCATAAACTTGCCAAGAACCTTCAAATATAGCCCACACAACATCCCATTCCAAGTGCAAGATCCAAAGATCGAGATCCAAGTGAAGTCATGGATTGGTACCGATCCATATCTTTTTCCCAAATTCTCCTCAAACTTTGTGCCATGGGAGACCTTGGTAGTAATTAGTCAATGCACATCATAAAAGAATGTTCGTTCGCCGTTATTTACTCAACCAGATAGTGGACAGGTTAAATGTTTTTTCCCAATCTTCGAACCAAAGAATTCACTCAAGTTCGACCTCATATCGATGCAATTAAATGTCAAAGACAAAGATACAAGTCAACCAAACATTCATGAGAGTTTGAGGAAGGTTGAGAGAAAAATCTTATGGATCAATACCGATCCATGAAGCATCGTTCGATACCGATCCATGTAAGACATATATATCTACCACAAATATATCATTTCATACAATGAAAAAACATATCAATTTATTATTAGAAAACATGTTTGACCAATCATCACATAAAACTTCCACTTAAACATCATAAATGAAACAAGATCTCCTGAATACATATATAAAATTAACAAAACAGAATAATACAGAGCTCACAACATAGTCATCATTATTAATAACAGCGAAAACACATAATATACATTTTACAACAAGCGATACAAATATTCAGAATTATCAGTCCTCGTCGTTTTCTGATTTAGACTCGGCCTCATACTATATATAGTTTTCTTCTATACTCTCAAATGCTTCTATTAAAACATTTGATTCATCATTCGACGACCCTAAATCAATATCATCGGTTATTATTATTTCATTATTTGGCTCAAGATCTGCTTGATACGCTGATTCGTCTGGAATATTATTTCCGTCAAACGTAAATCTTGCCTTTGTTTTAAAAACAGCTGACCAATCCGCTTTATCTCTTTTTAAGGATGGATAAGAAGCAAAATAAACTTGTAATGCTTGCTTGGCTAATACGAAAGGATCATACTTATAGTAATGTGAGGTATGTTTTATTTAAATAAACTTATAATCTTTGTGCATGTTGATTCCAGAACAAAGAACATTGCTGAACCAATTGCATTTGAATATAAAAAACTTTTTCTGCAGGTTGTATATAATATGTCAATTTTTAAACCTTTGTTAACACACCGTAAAAATCTTTTATATGGTCATCTGGATCATCACTACCTTTCACAAATACACCGCAGTTATATGTTAATATTTCAGCACCATAATCATTGGTGTTGAATTTAAATCCATTGATGAAAAATATCGGATAAGTCTTGACATTTCTTTTTGGTCCGAGCGCAAGATGTTGTAATCCTTCATCAATGACACAATTTCTTGGATCACAAACGTAGTTCGAAAACCATTTAGCAAATTCTTTACAGAGATTGCCAGATGGATGTTGTGATTCGTAAATACTGCAAATATATATAATATGTTCCATTATAATTAATACGTAAGCATAATTGAAATAAATATGAATTTATTATTATCTAAAAAATGGTGCAACTTTTGCACAATTAAGAAGAACATATGTGTGTGCTACATGGTGATCTCTATAGTCTAACCATATTTCCACACATTTTTCGGCAGGTCGGCCATGTTTTCTAAAAATAGATAACATTGTTTGAGAAGAATCTTATTCAAAGGCTTCATCATTACGAGGAACAATTACAAATGATAAGTTCACATGGTCACTAAAATAATGAGAGAAAAAGAATGAAGCTTCTTCTTCAAGATATGATTTGCAAATCGAACCTACAACTCTTGCTTTTTGTCTAACATTTTTCTTCAGATGATTCAAGTACCTATTACAAAATTAATTCAGTTTAAATTTACTTATGTAAATCTAAATTTTAAACTAAACTAAATATTATGGATATTCCACATTACCTCTCAGATGGATACATCCATCCATATTGCACAGGACCTCGAAGAAGTGCTTTGGATGGAAGATGAACAGGTAAATGCTCCATTACATTAAAGAAACTTGGCGGAAATATTTTCTCCAGTTTGTAGAGCAGTATAAGGATTTATATTTCAAGTTTACGTATATGGTCGACTTTTAACGTCGTCGAACAAAGCTATTTATAAAACAAACTTAATTCTATTATAACACTCCATACTTTTATGGGCAACGTTCTTTAAAAACCAGGGGTAATAAATATTCCATCATGATATGGCAATCTTGACTTTTCATCCCACTTAATTTATTGTTTTTAAAGTCAACACATCTACGGCGATTAGAAGAAATCCCATCAGGACATCTTAGTCCTTCAACCCACTTTAGCACAAAGTTTTACTTGCTTGCTGTCTAGCTCATAACATGCTTTGGGTTTTTTACTGTCATTAGGCTTCATATGAAGTTCATAATGTTTGCAAAAGTGTGCTATATCAAGTCTTGTATTTAGATCGTCCTTAGTTTTCCCCTTAACATTCAAAATTGTATTAAACACATTATCAAACATGTTTTTTCGTTATGCATCACGTCTATATTATATCGAAGTAAGAGACCATTCCAATAAGGCAACTCCCAAAATATACTTTGTTTGCACCAATTATGAATGTTCGATTTAGCTGGAATTTCAGTCTGTACTCCAGTTTCATGTATCTTTGGATAGCCCTTTATAATTTCACATATTTCTTCACTTGATCAAATCTTTGGTGGTAGAATTCCCACTTCTCTGTTAGCTTTAAAGTTTTTTTATATAGAGATGGAGAAAACACGGATGACAATCAAACCATGAAAAAAATTTCCTATACCGAAAAGAAAATGCTCGTTTTTCTTTCATTCAATAAGGACAAGCAAGACCACTGGCCATACTCCAACCTGAAAGCATTGCATATACAGGAAAACCACTAATAGTCCATAACGAAGAAGCGAACATATGAAAATTCTTTTTTTTTAAAGGTCGTATGTCTCAACTTCTTCATGCCTAATTGTTTTCAACTCTTCAATCAATGGTTGTAAATAAACATCAATTCCTTATGTCGGATCATCAGGGCCAGGGACGACAACAGTGAGAAATATATATAGATTTTTCATACACATCCATGGAGGTAAATTATAAGGAGTAACGATAATATGCCAAGATGAATATTTACCATCAAACTGAGAGAATGGTGAAAATTCATCCGTACATAAACCAAATCTGACATTACGGCTCTCTACAGCAAATGTGATGTAGCACTCCTAATTTTTGATAACATTATTCAGGAGATTTAATTAGATAAATTAAATAGAATAATGTAAATATTAAGTGATAAGAGGATTAAAATTTGAATGAATATAATTAAGGTCGTGCTCAATTTAATTAATTGAATGGGCTTAAGGATGGGTTATAAGTTAAATTAATTTATATAAGTGCATAATGGGTATTAGCCTTACATAACCCATACCCTTATATATTCTCGTTCCTCATTTTCATTCTCCCATTCACGTCATTTGGTAAACAAAATTAAAAATGTAAGAAGAGTCGGCCATAATCAAAGAGAAAAGAAAAGAGAAATCAAAGAAAAGCTAAGGATTAAAGGTAGGGGAATAAATTTCAATCTCAATCCAATCTCCTTATCTTAATCAAGGTGAATAATAATTCATTCCATCTCTATTTTATTTTATAATCATATTTTTGGATTTAAAGGTAAATTCGTTTTTATGATGATTTGGAGGATGATATGCTTGGATTACAATTATTTGTTTTAAAAAAGAATGTTTAAATAAGATTATATGCGGTTTTAGGGAAAAATCGTGTTATGTTGATGTTTAAATGCCATGGAAAAAACATTTGTGTTATTTAAAACATGATTTTGGAGTTGGTTTTTAATTTTGATAATTTTCCATGCTATGGAAAAATTACTATAAATTTTTAAAGGAGAATATGGTTATTTGGGTTTATAAATTTATTTCAGAAAATATATTGAGAATTTGAGTCTGAAAGTTTTATATGTTAGATAACATGATTAAAGTGAATTTCTGGAATTTTTGGGGACTTTTCCTAAGTGATTTGCTATGCAAATTAAATTATTATAGAAGGACTTCTTTTCAAAATTGATTTTGCTTAATGGAAGGGCTTATTTGCTAACTTAACCATGGTTTAGATCCGAAATTAGCGGCAGTTATTTTAGTAAAGAATTTGAAAAGTTAAGGCAACCAATCTTGTATTTACACGTGGCAGGTTAGTTAGAAAGTGTTTGCTTTAATTAATATTAAATCAGGTTTACCCAGAAAAGTTGGTTCCGCCTTCTTTAGAAGTACCTTTTGACTCAGAGCTTCCACCTTCAATTAAGTCGAAACCCTACTAAGCCGAAACCAATACATATGGTATCACTTAGATGGTACGTAGTGGATTGGAGAAAGACGGAAGGCTAGGTGTCGAAAGCATTGCTTCCGATGGGGTCAATACCATTTTGTCTGTTTTAAAAGTAAAGTGCTTGCCTTTGTTTTAATTAAAGCCTTCAAAGGAGTCGAAGCATATGTTTTCGAAAGAGGTTTTCCAAATGCTTTCGAAGGGGTTACCATCAACTTATGTTTTAAAGGGTAAGCTTGGGTTTCTTTACTTATAATAATGCTTTCGAAAGGAGGGGTTCTGACCTAGTCGAAGCCCTGCTATCGTTCTTTTGCCTTTCGAGTGTATTGAAGTCATCAATGCTTTCGGAAGGCAGTGCTTGTTTTTAAGATGTTTTAAGCCACTTCTTAAATGCGTTCGAAAGGGTCCAAGGGTTTCGAAAGCAATGGCTTCGAAAGGGGGTTTCGACGCTATCCTTTAGTGTTTTGCTTAAATGGTTTGAAGCTTTCGAAAGGGATGGTGCCGATGCCATCAAGTTTTCTCCAATATTTTTATATGATAAAGGATGGTTTCGAAAGAGATTCGTTTATATTCACTTTTACCCAAATGATATTTTGAAGTATAGACCCAATGGTTTCGAAAGAGTTACTTTCATTGGTTTTGAAAGGGGTACTTTCAATGGTTTCGAAAGGGATACTTCCAAAGGTTTTGAAAGGGGTACTTTCAAAGGTTTCGAAGCTATGCTTTTAAGTGTTATTAAGTATTATTTTAATACGCTCGAAAGGTTTCGCAAGAAAAGTTTTAAAGAGTGTCGAAAGGCAGGGGCCTAATGTTTTGAAAAGAGATTTATATGCTTTCGAAGGAGGTTATCAAGTGAAGTCGAAGCAAGGTTTCGACAGCCTTACTTTACAAAGCGAATAACGCAATCTCATTTTTGAAAGAATACCATGGCATAACTAAATAAAGGGTTTTGAAAAGGAGTTTTTGAAGAAGATTTCTTTGATTAAAAGGTTAAAGGGATTACCAAGCTATTTTGTATGCTTCTTCATATATGTATATATTCACATTGTAATGGATCCATAACTGAATTTTTGGGGAAGGGCTGAATAACCAGCTGGGTTGATCCAGTAGTGAATATAAATTAAGTTAACTCCTGAATGAGTAGAATTGCATCCAGGAGGTCAGGAAGACCAAAATAGAGGATGCTAAAATATTAAAGGAAAAAGTATTGGCGGGGCCAATTGGTTCTCAGTAAGCCCATGAAAACTGTGTATAAGAAATGATAGTGGCAGGGGCCAACAGGTTCATAATTAGCCCGTGAAAACTATGTATAAATGAAGATGTCAGAAAGACAGGTTCATAGTTAGCCCATGAAAACTATGATTTGATACTAGTAGGGGCCAGTAGGTTTGTAGCTAGCCCATGAAAACTATATCCAGATTAAGATATTGACAGATGTCAATAGGTTCCTAGTCAACCCATGAAAACTAGGATAAGAAGAGAAGATATTGGAGTTACCAATAGGTTCCAAGTCAACCCATGAAAACTAGGATAAGTATAAAGATATTGGAGTCACCAATAGGTTCATAGTAATCCCATGAAAACTATGTAATTGGACAGGGAGTCCTTAATTTATCGGTTATTAGTCAGCCCATGAAAACTATTAGGTTAATAGTAATCCTAGAAACTATAATTGAGACAGATAGTCAAAATGAATGGGGATGGGTAATCCAGGATTGATTCATTTGTTTTGCATATCATCATATCATTTTGTTTTGAATTGTTTTAACCATTGTGGATGCAGAAGCACGATATATGGTTTTAAAAAGTTTTAAGATACTACTTAAGGGAAAACTCATTCCGCCAAGCGGCGTGGTCTCACTAGATATCTAAATGATTTGAGATGGTAGATTATTATTCATACCAGGCTTTATGTCTGACTCGAAGTTTATGTTTTCCCCTTAAACTCTCGGGTACTCAGTTGATTTTGAGTAGTTTGAGAGTTGAGGTTTTCAGGTACCTCATTAGACGAATAAGCTTCCAGAGACGTGCAAGAGGCATGATAGAAATCTAGAGTTCTCTTTTATTTGATTCCGCTGTGTTTTTTGTAATGGCATAGTTGTTATATTGCCTGCATATACTCTGATCATCCAAGGGGGCATCTTCATACGTCGCTCTTGGCGTATGTTGTAATAAATATATTTCTCTGAACGTGGATGACGATTGTGGGATTATGTAATGAATTGAAAATGTTTTGAAATGGAACGTAATCTTGTTTGATGTTTTAAATTTTTTCCATATTCATGTGTTTCTGTGTATTAATGAATCTAACACCGCCGTATTTGGTCGCCGAGGATTAATAACTATGGATAACTGCAGCATCCGTAGCTGTTAGCTTTGGGCCTCCAAGTATGGGGATGTTACATGCGGGATACATCTTATCGAAATGTTTTCATGCTTCTCCATTAGATGGATGTATCAAAGTTCCCTCTTCCTGTGTTCTCATATTATGCCATCGCATATGACATGCCGTAGCTGAAGGCGCATATAACCTTTGAAGCCTAGGAGTGATGGGTAAATAATGCATTCTCTTGTGTGGAACTTCATTTCCTTTCTTTTTTCTTGGTTTGTATCTTTCCTCATTACAAATTTTGAAGTTCCTAAGGTTAATGTAATCTTTCCAATACAACATGCAACCCTTTATACATGTATCTATCTTTTGGTACGGCTGACCGAAAGCCGGCATAAGTGTTTTCACTTTATAATGACTATCGCAGAACATATTATTGGACAGCATATGTCATTTTGCAGCTCGTATAACTGCTGTAAATATAGCTTCTGTAAAGTTGAATTTTGATTTCATAGTGACGTATTCAGCGGTTACTGATAATTCGGTTCTGCTTTTGCAACCATCCCACAACGACCTCTTAGCAGCATCCAATAAATCATAAATTCTTTTCGCTTCCACATTTGGTTCTTCTTCGATATTTCCGTTTTCATCGCCAACTTGAATGGTAGGGAACATTGCTCGTGCTACATCTTCCACCATATCTTCTATTGGATTTGTCATAACATAATCGTTCTTCGACACTATAAGAGTTGGTGTAGGTGCAACAAGTTCTCCGTGACGATCGCACAAATAATAATTTGGCATAAAACCAGATTTATACAAATGTGCTTTAACTGTATCTGGTTTCTAATTCTTTAAATGTTGGCACTTACTACAAGGGCAATGAAGTACTTCGTTATTTCGATTATTAGATGTAGCGAATCTAATAAATTCATATACACCATTGTAGAAATGTTCCTTAATCGGACCTTTCATCTCAGTTCTGACTTCATACATCCAAGTACGGTTGAGAAAATAATCGAACATTGTTCCTACTTTAAAAATATATGTTAGTAATTTTGACAATACATAAATTCTATCTAAAACAAAATTAAATCCTTTTAGGACTAAAGACTTCATACACCACACTTCTGTCTAATTTCGAAAGCACTTCACTTCACTTCTCTTCTACACATAACTTTGCATCCAAGGGGTATATTATTGTTGTTGTATTTTCTAAAATAAATTAAAGCCTTTTGGGACTAAAGACTTTAATTTGTTGTTGTATTTGTTAAAATAATACTTAACGCTTATTTTCAAACTAAAATTTATTATTTATTAATTTATTATTTCACTTCACTTCATTTCTCAATTTTCTAATTCATTCAACTATTTAAATATTTTATTAACTAAATTTGAAAATTTAAAACATACTACACACTTATTTTCACGTAAACTAAAAAAACATTGTTCTAAACTATAACAAACATTCGCGTAAACTTTAAAACATTATATTCATTTCTTAGTTTTTTTTAAAATCGATTTTAGTACAATATTTATTTCAAAAAAAAATATTATTTCAAACTAAAATTTATTATTTCTTAATTTGTTATTTCACTTCACTTCATTTCTTAATTTTATAATTCATTCAAATATTTAAATATATTTTTTTGGCAAAGCCAGCGGGGTTAAAAGGCCCCTACCTTTTATTTATACCATGCAAATTTACAAAGTATAAATATAGAAATACAGAGGAGAATGGAGAACAGAAAGAACAGAAAATAACCACTAAACATTACATATATCAAACACACTAAACTTCAAATAAGAGACACCAAGCAAGCTGCAGATAGCTCCAAGCAGGACCCAAACCAACAAAGACCCAAAGCAAACAGCATCAGACAGCAAGCATGGCCCGAAGCATCAAACATATGACACCAAGCTTACCACCAGAAAAGGAAATTAACAGCACAACAAGTCAAATAGTGGTGATAACAAGCTAAGGACTGAGCTGTTTGGAGATGAAGAGAACTAGCACATGTTTAGCAACCATCTTACCACTAAACACCCTATTGTTTCTCTCCCTCCAAAGAATACACATGACATCCTTGAGCACAGAAAGCAACTATTTAAATATTTTATTAACTAAATTTGAAATTTTAAAACATATTTTATAGTTCAATTAACTATTTAAATTTTGAACCAATTTTGTAAACGAAAATTAGAAGTTTGCAGTGATTTTAATCAATAATTATACGCTAATTTTTGCACTTATTTTAATCAATAATTATACATTAATTTTAAAACATATTTTAAATTCATTTAACTATCTTGCAGCATATTAATCAATAATTATACACTAATTTTTGCGCAAATTATAACAAACATTGTTTTAAACTATACTAAACATTCGCATAAACTTATCAATAAGCATATTAACCAGTAATTATACACTAATTTTTGACTTTGAAATCAACCTTAATTTTCGGTGTGAAAGAATGAAAAGTTTTCAGGTTCGTGGGTTTTTGATCTGTGTACACAGATCAGCGTCGACTAGCTATTAACCGCTTATTCTTGCCCTAGTCGGCCGACGCAAAAGGCTAGCATCGATTTTAGTAGAATATTTGTCTCAAAAAAAATTATTATTTCAAACTAAAATTTATTATTTCTTAATTTATTATTTCACTTCACTTTATTTCTTAATTTTATAATTCATTCAACTATTAAATATTTTATTAACTAAATTTGAAATTTTAAAACATATTTTACAATTCAGTTAACTATTAAAAATTTTAATTTACTGATTTTGTAAACTAAAATTTGAAGTTTGCACTTATAATAAATTAAAATAAATTTATTTTATACTAACCATTAATGCTTATAATTAACACACACTAATTAATTAAAAATATTACTTATGTTTAATAGTACCAATCTAGCAGCATATTAATCAATAATTATACACTAATTTTCACATAAACTATAACTAACATTGTTCTAAATAATAACAAACATTCGCGTAAACTTACCAATAAGCATATTAATCAATAATTATACACTAATTTTAGGATTTTAAATCAACCTTAATTTTTAATTACAAACTAAGCAATCAAACCACTAATTAATATCCTCAAATCAACTAATTCACTATTATCATCAACTAATACACAATAATCATCAATTTCAAACTCATAATCAACTAATTTTCTAAATTAGGGTTTTAATTATATCCCCAAATCAACTAATATAGTATTATCATCAATTAACACAAAATAATCATCAATTTCTAACACATAATCAACCAATTTTCAAAATTAGGAATTTAATCATACCTAGATTAAGCTGAAATTGGAGATGAAGGAGATACCGAAAAGCTTTGGAGGGTTTAGATGATCGAGGTGGCTGGCGGCGACTGACGTGGGTAGGCAGCAACGACAAAAAGAATGTGAAAATTGCATATTGTAGTGTTCCTAGAAAGCATATCCAGCTTGACTAAGATAAAAGATCTAAATATTTTTTACTTATTGGAACCTGTTCATCAAATCAAATATTGAATTAATTACCAGATGTTGTGCAAAAATGCATATGTATATTCTATATTGTATCATGTGCACTGCCATATATGAATATCTGCTTTATGGAGAGTGTCAACATATAGTGTATTATATACTAAAAGTGGAATCATTTTAATTAATTAATACTGTCTTATATCATCTTGAAGAGTGGGGTGAGGCAAGCATTTAGTATAGAATATCTTATTGAATGAAGCTATGTTTTTTATGCCAACAAAACCAATTAGTTGTAGTTATATTTTCCTTAACTTGGCTATAATGTTAATAATGATAAGACAATTAACCATATACCTAATTTTTTATGTTAAATATTTCTGTATAACCAAACCTGCAAAATCAGCCAAACAGCCCAACAACAACAGCTAGAAAAGAGGAAAATGCATCCTGGTATCCAGTTATCATGATGATCAACATGGTTCATCAACTTTGGACCTTTGAACAAGGTAATGGAAATAGCTCCTCCAATACAAATAATGGTACCAATGACCTTAGCAATGGTTCTTGGACTATTTATTTGCACTTTCTCTAATCTGCAGTTCAAAATTGATTATAAAATATTAATTATCTGAGCTTAATCGATGTCTAACTTAATTAGGGAATTTTTTTGAGTTATAACTTACCCAGCCGAGGCTGCAATAACAAATGTAATAGCAGGAATTATATTTGTGGCTGCACTGGCAAGCGATGCTGATGAGTACTTAATGCCTTGGTAATATAAGTACAGGTCAATGTTACACTATAAAAGTTTCAAAAACACCACATATTAGTAATACTAAATTATTACTCTGTCCAGTAGCTAGTATGTAGTTTTTTGTTTTCCCTAAAATATATAGGCTACGGTTCATTTATACTTTTTAGTTTTGGGTTTTTGTCCACACAAAAATGTGCACGATGCGTGTATATTATGAAAAAGGACCAATTTAAAAAATAAAGTTCACATACAAAATAGAAAGCAACTTTTTTCTTCATGTTTTGGGAAATAACGAAAGCACGAGAAACAATTTGTCATTTTATTGTTCCTCCGTCCCCTCCATCGTCCTTCCACCCCTTTAGTCATCCCTTCATTCTTCTTATATTTTATAATTAATGTTGAAAACTCAAAACATAAAATACAAAATAAATCAAAAGGACTTGCTACCATCAGTCTTCACTTCAACCTTGTCGAAACCATGAAGAATATAAAAGAGGGATTCATAAGTAATGATAGCATTAACAAAACCTTTCGAAAGAGTCGAAGGGATGCTTCTTCAAAAGTTGGATGTGTATGAGCTGTCAAAGAGGTCGAAAGGGGACAAGAGCACCTTTCGCTTCAATTGTTTCCTTCAGAAATGGTTGCTTCCACATGCAAGAGGATGTTTCGAATGAGTTGAGGAACACCTTCCGAAGGCAATAGGTTATGAGCTTTCACATACGAGCCAAACCTTTTGAAACAGTGGGTTTCGCCTTCATTCACATTCTACAGAAGAACATTTGACCAGGGCTACCCATTCGAAAGCATAAACTAGCCTTTAGAACTGGTTGAGACCATTCACAATTATAAAATAAAGCTTACTTAAGTTCAATATGGCATTCTCATACACCAGAGGATGGGGTTCGGCATCAATCAACAAATATGCCTTCGAAAGCTACCTTCTGGATTTAAACCTTTTACTACGTTCCAACTCCTTCGAAGCCCCAAAGATTTACCTTTCAACAGAATCGAAAGCCCATATCCTTTCCTACTTGCAATAGCACATCAACAACAAAGTGGAGAGCGCATCTACACCTTTCGACCAGCTCGAAAGCACTCAAGTTCAATTTAAAAGCAAAGTAGAAGGACGCCTTGATGTTAATAGCAAAGAAAGGTCTTCAAGGCACCCTTTCGACTAAGTCGAGAGGACCGATTCGAAAGAGGCCAACCCACGCCTTAAAATTAGACCCTAGGCGTTGGTTTATGGGATCCGATTTGACTCACTCCTTACTTCCTTATTTGTTCTTTCTCTCTTGAAATACTAAACCGTAATTCTCCAATTAAATTGGGGATTTTACTTTTTTTATTACTTAAGCTTCTAGTAATAAAGGATAATATTATCAAACCAAGTATATGGCATTTTCTGGATATATTAGCTGATTCATCGTTTCAATGTGGTTTTGGTTATTGTTTGCATGTATCAATATGATCGAAAGGTTACCTCTCGAAGGATTCGAAACTCTTTAATTTAAATAAAACCCATAGATCATTAAGTCTTAACCTCAAGTCATCTTGACCACTTCGAAAGGAGGTTTCGATAAGATCCTAAGCCAATTCAATAGTTTGAAAGGTATTATCAAAAGAGATTCAAATGCCTCAACCGTGTCGAAAGGTTGTATTCAACTAGTTCAAAAGGTATTATCAACAGAGATTCAAGTGCCTCAATTGTGTCGAAAGATTGTTAAAAGGGAGTTTCAATTGCCACAACCTTTTCGAAAGGTGGACTTAAGGGAGGTCTAAATCACCTAGATTGTTGAATAAAGGAATTTGAAAGGCCTAAACTATCTCCATCTGTTTGAAAGGTGATTTCGAAGGATCTATTAAACTTTGTTTTGGGGTGTTGACAAGTTTTCTTGTTAACATTTTTGGCACTAGAAGGAGGGCTCGAACCTCCGACCTTGTTAAACTCCCAACTTTATTTTCCTCTAAACCCATTCTATTCCAAACTTACCTATTTTAGACTTTACACCACCATGCTTAGTATTATTGGAAAGTCCAAGCAAGGATCCTCGGAGCCACACTCAATTAGGTTCTCCCATAGAAATATTGAAGATTCTAAACTATATGAAGAGCAAATGTTGAGATTGGAAGCTTTAAGGATCATAAAAAGAAAGAGAGCTGGATCTATTGACCCAAATAAGTGGAGTTTAAACCTCTTTCACATTGGCCCTACACATATCTTTGTATTAGGGGAAACAAAAGATAAGAGTGATAACTTGATTGACCAAATGAAGAAGACAATCCAACTCTATACCAAAGGCACTATCTTTGAAGAAGGGATAATGGCTGATTACAACAGTTTTGCACAAAAATCGCATCAAGCAACAAGTGGGACATTGCCTACATGTGAGCTTCAAAAGGTTTTGAAAAAGAAATTGGTTGTTGAGAGTGAAACTTTAGAATCAAGCAATAAAAAATCTAGAAACTATCCTCAAAAGACAAGCTTCAAGTCGAGACTCCCTAAGGAATTCAATCTGACTACATCGATTGAGAATGTTTATTTGCAAACTAAGGAGGAACTCAACTATTGGCTATCCCAAAAGAAAAAGCGTAAATACAAAAGGAATCAGGTAGGATCCTACTGCCACTATCATATGATGAATGGGCATGAGACAAATCAATGTAGAGCAATTGAAGGAATTGTGATCAACTTTTTAGATATGGAAAAATTAATAGATTTGTAAAGAGATCCTAGTCGAATTCAATAAAGCACTACTTTTCTAAGAAAAGTCTACATGGTTGGGAGTTGAATTTCTCCTTAAATTTGAAAATCAACTTAAATGGTCAAAGCCTTTGTCCGTGCCGAGTTGGCCAGGTCAAAGCGCCTCTTGGAGGGAGGTTAGAGTAAGCCTTTATCCGCACCATGCTATGGCCATGTAGCATCAACAATCCCTTGATCGCGACACGCTATGGCCAGATCAAGGCGCCCCCTGGAGGGGGGACGGAGTAAGCCCTTGGTCCCGCCATGCTATGGCCTAGCCAAGGCACCGAACAATCCTTCAGTCCCGCCACGCTATGGCCTGGCTGAAGCATCTCTTGGAGGGAGGACGGAGTAAGCCCTTGGTCTACCATGCTATGGCCAGGCCAAGGCACCGAACAAGCCTTCAGTCCCGCCTATAAGGCCTGGCTGGAGCGCCTCCTAGAGGGAGGTTAGGTAAGTCCTTGGGTCCTGCTTAGGATAAGCTAACCAAGCGCTAGAAAACAACGGATTAAGACATCTGAGCTCGAGAAGCGGCACATCAAACAATGACAATATATGAGGCTTAAAGGGTGGCACATGTCAAATGAATCAAAACCCAAAGAGTGGTGCTAGAACAGAAAGCTCAAATAAGAATCTATAGCCCCCGACTGATTTCCAAAAGAGGATATCTGGATTACACTTATTATTACCCGAATCTGGGTTTTTGGTCAATTACTATTAATTTTTGGACTGCACTTATTAATACCCGAATCTGGGTTTTGGGACTTTTACTATTAATCTCCAGTCTTCATTATACCCGAACCTGGGTTTCGGAACTCTTACTATTGGTTTCTACACTTCGCTCATTGATGGCTGAAATTAGGCTTTAGGACCTCTAATATTGAGACCTTTATCATGGACTTTTGATCTTCTACTAGTTTCTAGATCTATCTTACCAATACCCGAATCTAGGTTTGCGGTCTTTTATTGTTTCCAGATAAGGGTTTTTGGAATCATATTATTTGTTCCTGAAAAAGAATTCCTAATCTTCCATGATTTAATTCTAGACGAAGATCTCTAGACTCTTATTATTAAACGATTATTCTTGGCTTTCTATCAGTTATTTCCAGAAGAGGATTTTTTAAACTTCTATAATTAATACCAGAGTTGGATTTCTGGTTCTATTATTTCTATAATTAGATTTTTGGTCTTCTATTAATATAGTTGGAGTCAGATTCCTGGCCCTTTCTCATCATTACCAAAGTTGGGACTCAAGACATTCAGCCGTATCAGGAATTTCATGTAACAACCCAAATTCCAGTGGTCCGGATTTTTCACAGAAATGCTAAAAACAAAGCCCACTGAAGCCCGAGTTGGGTATCTGGTATCCTGCAAATAGGCAAAGACAAATATATCAAAGCTCAATAATTTATCTCACATCGGGATTAACTAAAATATAATAGTAAGTAAATACTCACCAATATAATAACACTCTCTAAACAAGTGTCTTCCAGCTGGGAAGTCTCTGCCATTTACTTAACCTGTAGGGTGTTATGAGGAGGGGGTCAAAACTATAGTTCTGGTGAATGGATAAATTATACACTTCTAAGCTTAATTCTACATATACCATTTTATTTCCATTTACTGTTATATTAGGTTTATTAGGTTTACAATACTCTCGCCTCTGTTCGTGAACCGTGCCCATCTACTCCATACTAGATTAAAACCTAATAACTAATGTATACATATATGTAGCTATATGCCCAATGACCATATTGGTCCTAGGTACCACCCATGGTACCTTCCGTATCCTCCTCGAAAAGGGCTACATCGTCTTGCTCCGTAGCTATATCTGTAAAGGACTGCTTCGTAAGGCCTACAATATAGATACTCCATCGTCTTGCTCCGCGAGCATTCCGTAGCAAAATTTGTAAAGGACTGCTTCATAAGGCCTACAATACAGATGCTCCACTACTTACAATGAAAACGTAAATTGCGTCCGCACTAGTCTATGCCAGTGCTCGGACATCCATAATGTACCACCCAGTGCGTACATTGAGGACTACGTAATAGTTCTGTCTACTATCTAAATTCCGCCAACAAGGTCTACCTTGTATGGAATTCAGTCGGGGATTTTCTATATCTGTAAAGGACTGCTTCGTTAGGCCTACAATACAATATTATAGTCGGTCTGTCTATTTTCTCGTCGTGGCTATGGCCCCACGCAGCCACCCCTCAACTAAATCGAAAGACCTCTAAAGAGTTAAGTGGTCGTGCCCTACTACAAACAATCTAACATCAAATTGGCGGTGCTCCCCCATCCAATGTCTCGATACTGAAAGAATCATTGGCATGTTGCGTTAACTCTAGTCTTTCCCGAAATCGCTCTTGGTCTTGATGCTGGCCGATATCCGCATGCGACTATCCTTAAACTTACTTGCAAGTACTGGACATACGAATACCCTACTCCGAACACCAAGCCCTTCTGACTGCCAACAAAGGTCTGCTTCGTTAGGCCTACAATGCGCAGTCAAGGCATACTCTCTTGATGGAACACCTACAGACCTGCCTACGGGGGTGCAGCTTCGTTAGGCCTACCCAAAGGGCCATCCTAGAGTATCCTCACGTCCCGTTGATGTCTCGTATTCCTTGAAGCCCAAAAATACTAAGTTGGGTGTGCTTCTCCATTTCTGAAATCCATGATAAACTGCTTCGTTAGGCGCTTCATCCTTTGGGCTGCTCCAAATGCATCTCAATTCTTTTATTAGACCCTAAGTCTAATCTTTTAATTTGCGTTTAGTTTACTTTTCTTATTCTGTTGGCTACTTATTTACCTTAATTAGCATATCCTTGCCCTCGTCTCGCTTCTGGTTATTGTGAGACCACCATTGATCTAATAGGGAATGCTATTGGTATTGCCACTTCTTGCTTATTAACTTAATTTAAGTCTTAAGTTTATTAAATAAGCATCTTTTATTCTATTTGCTTATTAATTTAATAGAAATCTAAAATAAGCTTTTACTATGTATCTTTGCTATCATTGCTTATTTATTCTAAGTTCCCAAATAAGCCTTTCTATTCTTTGACTTAATCATAACTTATGTTATAATTATACTTGTAATTGTTACTATTATTTCTTTTAAAATCTGTATATAACTACAAGTGTTTTTTTTCTGTTTTAGTCTTTTTTTTATGATATAGAATTCTTTTTAATTCTCTTTTATTATATAATTAACTTATCATAATAACTGTCTTTTTATATAGTCTGCGCGGTAAATGCAGACCTAAGTTCTTTTATTGTTCACAGCCTTAATTTCTTATCTAATAATTTATTTGATTCATTTCACACTCTACTTTATTTTCTTTTATTCTAGGAAGTAATTCTATTTTATTTGGTTGGTTGTGAAAGCTATACTAAAATCTATTTCCATAATTTAATACTAAATAATACTATAAACAATAATTCGTAACTGCAAGATATTTCTTTTATTATTTTGGGCTAGTGTAAAATACAGTGGTCCCTCTATTTTACACCAGTTCCCTTTTTTCTTTCTTTTTATTCTTGCAATTATGTTTATCGTTATCTTTTAATTATTAAATTATAGAAATGTATTAATCTAGTTTCTAAACCAACCAATTAATCTATTACTTACTCCCCAAATTAAATTATCAAATAAATTTATTGTTTCCATTCAGCGTAATTTATTGCAGAATTCCACTTTTCTACTTTATTCCAATTTTCTTATTTTACATCTACTTCTATAAAGTCTAGTATTTTAATCCATAACCGCGAATTCTCTTTCTAACTATATTATTCGCGTAAAAAGGGAATAAAAGGAACCAGTATTAAGGCTAAATTATGACTTTTAAAATAGATGTAAATAACTGTAAATTTCCTACTTTTAGGCCTACACATTTTCTAACTGTCAAGCCTAATTAAATATTAATAAAATTTACAGTGTTTGCATAACTAATAGAATTAATTACTGGAATAAATTATCTAACAGAAATTCAACGATAATATTTATTATAAACGTAAAAGAATATAATTAAATCCATTCACATGTCGTCCTTAGCTTCAATTCTATCCCTTTTAATTTGCTCTGCTTTTCCCCCTTTTTAATTCGCTATAAATTCCCTGATTTGTTTGTGCAATTTTCTGATTTGCTTGTATGTATATCCTTGCTTAATCTTATTTTTTGTTTGGGGAAAGATTTGATTGATGGAGGAGAAAGGAAGAGGGAGAAGAGAAGAGGAGTTTGTTGTAAATGACAGCAGCTGATTGAGAGAAAATAGTGTGGGCTAGGGTTAAGTCACATTCAATTTATAGGTGTAGTGAACAACTATGAACCATCCGATTAACCCTAAAAACAATCCTCACCATCATTTATTGATTTGTTTACATTAGCGTATAACGTATAATTCTCCAATGTTATTCATTTATTCCTTTGTTATACGACCCTATTAATTCACGTTTCCTTCTAAATAAGATTCTCCCATTAATTACCTAATTAATTAGATCATACATACATATATGTATGTATGTATGTATGTATGTATGTATGTATGTATGTATGTATATCCAATATTAATTGATTCTTATACGTTATAATTTCTTACCTATTTGAACACGTCAATTAATACCTCTATTAATTGATTGTATATAAAAGTTATACTTTTTAATTTATTCTTATTAACTTACCTTCATCATAAACTTAATTACTCCGTTTGATTTTTGTACGCATTCCAATTCTTTTTTTCTTTTTAACTTGAAAATAAATAATCCTATAACTGGCGTTTTCTTCTAGCTAATTAATTTACATTATTAGCTATTGTAACAAGGGCATATTCTTTGATAAATTGACACCCTTTTTAAAATTCTCAACTGATTGTCAATTAAATAATTGACACGTTTTCCCATTTTAATCGATATCCAAATTAATTCCTATGCGTCACTCAATCACACATTTATTAGTTGTATATGTTTAAACTGCCAATTTATTACCCAATTAATTGACATATAAGTTTCCCTCTTTTATTAATTGACGCTTACTTAATGTCTTTAATTAATTTCTTAATTAATTGATTGTGTCAATTATAAATTAATATATGTATGTTATCATTTAATTTATTCCCCACATAAATTTCCCTTTATTAGAAGATCCTTTAATTAATTAATGTTATAAAAGTGACATATTCTCTGACTAATTGATGCCTCTATGTCTCTTAATTAATTCCCCTTTTAATTGATTGATGCGTCAATTAATCACACACGCATTGCTTGCATAAATATGTGTAACCTCTTAATTCTTAAATGCATATATTTGTCATTTATATTCTATTTTGCAATTATGTTAATTCAATTGATTTTATTTAATTATATAAAAATGCAGGGTGTTACATTTCTTCTCACTTATTATCACTATTTTCACATGATGATCTGTTAACCTTCATTACTTAAAAGTTTGAATTCTTAATATTATCACTAATAATGTAAACAAATTACTAAACATGTTTTTGCATAAGTGGCAAATTAATTCTAAGGAATGTTGTCTACTTTGTACTTTTCAGGAACACGAGATCGGTAAGGAAGACTGAATGGACCAGCAAATACAAAAAGCATAGTCCAAGTTATCAGAAAGCAGATTCAGAAAAAACATTGTAAGAAAAATCTACAGACCAAGTAATATTTACATAATTTGCATAATTTATAAAATTATTTACAAGTATACGACACAAGTGTATGTTTCACAAATCCTGAACAGCCTTATCTAGATTTTTAGCAACTAAAGGATCAACGACATGGTGAATTGCTATACAAAGAATTTCTTTAAGTTTCTTTTCCTCTCTCCTTGTTTCATCATCATCAATGGATTCAATACGAGTCTTTAAAGCGCGGTTAAAAGCTTTGTTGGCACCTCTAAGGGTTTTGTTTTGTCTTTCTAAATTAGCAATGCGCTTTTGAAGAAGATACTTTTCACGTTTAAGATTTTGAATCTTAGATGCGTATTCATTTATGCATTGTGAATATCTTACCCTCTGTTGATCATCAAATATCTCATCATTTCAAATTTGAGATTCCTACACCATTCACCCACTGCTTTCTTGCTTGAACCTGGAGGAGGGTTTGTCATAGCAGGGAATTTTTGAATTGCCAGAGATGAAGACCTTGTTGATTTAACGACAGATGAGGTAATTGGAGAAGTCGGTAAATCGATATTTGGAATGTTGTCCCCCATGATAAATTCCAATGATTTGCATTTAGCTTGATTATCTTTTAGTTTTATCTCCAAATCGCTTACCTGCTGAAAGAGTTTAGACATCTCGTGGTCAAAATCGATTGAAGGATTTGATTTGACTTGGCGCTTTAATTGGGAAACTGTTTCATTTTATTCTTAATATCTTCTTCAAGCTTAATGGTTAGATCATTGAGATCTCTAATGATTGTCTTTTGAAGCAAAACTTTCCTATGCCATTCTAACGCTTCGGTGTTACCTTGGAGATGGGCAGACAAAGGATCTTTGAGAAAGCTCCTCTTTTCAATATCTGCTACCAACCTATCTCTGATATTGGTAAAACGAGATGATGAAACTAACGAGAGCGGCGTGATAGATAATTGTAACTCCTATTTAAACAAAAAAAATGAAGTCGAAACGAAGTCGGGGATGTTGCATATAAAGCCTCTGAAGATCTCTAAGAAAGCAATATCTAGCCAATTTGATGATTTCAAGATCAAGGTCTTTTCTAAATAGTCTCTTCTTGATTTGACATATTTGCTTAAATAATCTCTATTGATAGGACTGCTCGAGAGACATATACTCTGTAATAATGTAACAAAATGCAACTAAGTATAAAAGGAAACTAATATATAAAATCCACATTACATAATTACAAATGTTCATCTGGTTCATACAAAACTAAATTTTTGAATAACTCGAAAATGAATTTATCCTTATAATATTTGAGTTTTTCCGGAGGCAATTCGCAAGGGATTGATTTGACTCATGGAAAATTCCAGCAAGCCCCCGGATGTGGGTCAGATCCAAATTCATCCAAATATCTCCTGTGTAAACGTCTAAGTAGACCTCCGCTAAAGTCACCCAAGTATGAAAAATCTACGGTTGGGTGCCTGCAATAAGCTTTGTATAAGAAGTCCACTAGAATATCCCTGTCTTCAATCAACATCCAAAAGAGTTATTAATTCTTGGTTTTCTTCCAAAAGCTTGTCATATCGAAGGCGCGCCCTTTTCAATCGGGGGGCAGCTTCTTGATCTTTAAAGGATGCTAATACTACGACACTGTTATTAAGCTTATAATACTTGTCGGAGAGTGCATTATATTCTTTTAGTTGTTTATCTAACTCCCTATATAAGCTATTTATTTTCGCTTGTTTTCTTTCAAGCTTGGTTTTATAAATTTGAATGGATTTCTTCCTTATATAAAACAAAAAGATATCAACTATTAGTTACCTTGGAAGTGAAAGCCATTTGGATAAAGAATCTCATACCTGAGAAATAGGAATTGAAGTTTGTGGGGCCTGCTTTTTCCCTTCATGTTCTCCAACATCAATATTGGTGGCTTTTTCGTGGAGATCAGAAGGCTTAGAAAGCGCGATTCGGCTTGCTTCACGACCACTAGGATCAGGGTTAACTTTTTCTGAAGCCCCGGGGGTATCATCGCCATCCCCTCCATGAGCACTGACATGACCTCCTCAATTGCCGCTTGAACCCTAACCTCTATCTTCATTGTAGGGTTATCATCATTATTACCGCCTTCCTCTGTGATGATTTCATCATCCTCATCATCTTCTTCCTCGTAAGAGTCAGAATCATCTTCTATAAAAGGAGCATCAAAAGGTAAGAGTTTAGCGGCGTCAATTTCCTCTCTCTCTCTCTGGAACCTCGATCCCTTGCTCCATCTCTTTGATTTTATCCATAAATCTTTTGACTAGAGCAGGATCGAGTGAGGGGAAGCTCAAGTAAGGATACTTTTCGATGTTGTCAGAATAAGCAAGCATAAGAGCGTCCTCGTAAGAATTCATGATGATGTCATTGAGGGAAGTACTCAAAAATTGCAACACAATTTGCTTGGCTTTAAAAATGGTATTAATGGCCATTGTTAAAGAATTTTTCTTCTTTTCTAGCTTCTTCTTGAGAGAAGATTATTTAGCAACCATCCAAGCCTTCCTTCCTTGGATTATTTTAAAGTCATTTTTAATGCCAAATTCTCATCGGCTATTACTTGTTTCACATTCCTCTCTTCAAAAATGATAAATTCTGCTTGAGCAAGTGAGACGCCAAACCTTTCTTGTTCCTTCACTATAGTCTCTTTAGCGGTAGAAACAGAAGCAAATTGGCTATTCAGAGTTGAGATTTTTTCTTGAAGCTTAGACGCCTCGGCGGAAGACTTTGAAGCGCTTTCCTGAAGAGAGTACCACCTTTTATAAATCTAAAAGGAAAGGTACGACATGAGTTAAAATTCAGTGAGAAATAAGTAATAAGATGGGCGAGCAATATGAAACATACCAGAAGTTGTTGCTCAATTAGAGAGCAACAATGTCCTATCGGGTCAGGAATATAAGAATGCGAATGAATGGAAGTAAATAAGGGAGAATTCAAAATTGATTGTACCATCATTTCAAAAACATTTGGAGAAACCGGTGATGGCGGTCCAGAGAGGTTCAACTCCTGAGAAGGAGTTGAAGTGCCCAAATCCTTTTGCATATGTTTGATGACTCTAGGAGAATCGGACACAACAATGCGAGATATGAGGTCGTCCTTTGAAAGAGTGGTTTTAGATTGGTCAATAGAAGCTTCAAGAGTAGGACCCTCTAGAATTTTGCTCACATCAACAGTTTCACCCTCTTTTGGAGGATGAGAAGATTTGATATCAACTATTTTAGTCTTCTTAAGAGAAGGACCTACCGTAGTCATTCAACTCAATTTCCTTTTAGCGATCATCCTTGACCTATTAATGGCCTGGGTTAGAGCCAAAGCAATAGATTCAGAAGATGGAGGGAGTGGATCTTTTGTGGTTAATTCAATAGGGGGAGAAACCGCTAGAATCCAAGAAGCATAAGTTAATAAAACAATCTAAGGAGTAACATGATGGTAAATTACAAATGGTACATTTAAAGCACACCAGGTTGATCCGGGCAAATTGGAGACATAGGAGAAAATTTTGGGATCACCCAACGACAGGAAATGCTTGCTCTTGGAAGTATATTGGACAAGAGGGGGTTGTCCAAGAACTCTTTGACCAGCAGGAAGAAGGAAATGTTTCTAGAGATTATTTGGAGTCAATAGTGTAAGTCTATTCCCGATAATACTTGAAGCAATGGTCAACAGCTTCACGATTGTCTTCCCCTCATCGTTGAGATCTTTAGAAGCAGGACCTAATACGGAAACGTAATTTAGAAAAACAGAGTAATTTAGTAAAGATGAAAATTATGATTAACTTATGAGGGGAAGAGAAGACTCCACTAACATTTGGGAAACATTTGACATAAAAGAACTGTGTCTCTCGATCTCTGAACTTATTTACTCCCTCTGAAATTAGTTTCTTAGGGGGATTAGCCCTAAAAATTTGGCTATTAAGATTGCTGAGCTTGACTAGGATCACTAAGTAATTGAGAACTTCAGTGCTTAACGAAGGAATGCCTAATTCCAAGGCCATGAGCTCTAGGGAGATAAGATAAGTATGTACATTTGGTGATAGTTGAATAGGTGCTATGTCGAGATGATTCGAGAATCTAGATAAGGAATCTAGGAATGGAATAAAGCCGCCATGCCAGATGTGGATGGCAATATAAGCAAACTATTATTCGGGGGGATTTTGATAGTATCACTATCACCAAGAGGAATAGCTTCCACTCCTGTGATTCCGAAGTCATTGAGAATGTCATCAACTTCATCTTAAGAAGATATCAGAGAATGTATTGAGATGGCTTCAACCTTTTTTGGTGAAGATTCTGCTTCTGGAGCTATATCCTTTTCAGGTTTCTTGGAAGTCTTTTTCAAACCCATGAACCTGTTAGGTGAAACCATTTTATTAAAAGTTATAATTTATTTCATTATTAACACCTTTCGAAGATGTTGAAAACCTATTGCGATAATTCAAATATCCACCCAGATATATAATTCCATATCTTAGAAAGAGTGTTAAGTAAATTTGGATCATGAAATTCATAGAGCTTTCGACGTTATCGAAGGGGTGGATGGAATAGAAACACCTAAACACACCCTTCGACAATGTCAGAAGCTTGGAAATTTTTTATTATTTTTAGGTACAACTAACCCTACAATACTAATTTGAATATGTGTATATATATTGTAAGAACTATTAACAACATTCGACAATCAAATCAAATAAATCTTTCGAAAATGTCGAAACCCACGGATTTTATTTTACTCAGAGAATATGAATATTGCTGAAACACTACACTGTCATTATGTCAAAAAATTTGCATCCAAGTGATTTTAGTACAAAAGAAAAGGCCTTGGAATGTTTCAATAGTGTTTGTATTGAGAAAATGATAGATATATTCCTGTTAACTATAATGGGTTTCGAGTAAGTCGAAGGGAGGGTAGAGTTTTGAAAGCATACAAACAACTAGGCTTGTCTTAATTTGGGGGGTTTCGATCAAGTCGAAAGGCTTGATAAGGTTTTCAACTTTAACAAAATGTACTATTTTCAATCCAGTTGATGATAGGAAGTATAAATTTATAACTTCTAACAACTTCTAGATTAAATAAAAAATAAGCATGATTTACTCGAAATAAAGTCCAATAACAAATTAAATTCACTTTTATATACATTAAGTTTTGAATCATTAAAAAAGTTGGGCTTTCGAAAATATATGTTGTGTAGACATTAAATTGAACCCTTTAAGATGACTTCTTCGAGAGGTGTCAGAATATGTCGAAACATATTTTTTGCTTTCGAAGAAGTCCACCTCTTGTCAACCACATCAACCCCTTCGAAAGGGTTCATTTAAAGGTAGATGCTTGACTTCCTTTTGACCCCTTCGAAAGAGGTTGAAAAAGTAGAGCGGAGTTAACCGCCTCACCCCCTTCGAAAGGGTTTAAAAGTCAAATTACAATATTGAGTTTTAATTTGTATGACTTAACCTTCTCTTTAAAGCCACTAGAAAAGAGTTTTCTCCCTAATTCAATTTTTAACCCAATGCTTCTAGAGGCTAACAATTAAATTGATTCGAGCATGAATTTACATTCACAAACAATGAAAACCCCAAATTCAAGCTCGAAGCATAATTGATTAAAAAAAAGAATTAGAATTGAGTGCAATAGAGTTAGAGCTTGGGTTCGTACACAACAATGGCAGATAGCCCCAAATCTGATGAATTCAAATTCAAACCCAAAATCGATACCATATATTGAGAGAAATCAACATAAAAAGTGAATTTAAAGATAATTGTATAAGAATGAAAAACTTAAATTATTCTAAAAAATTAAAGTAGTAATGCAAACTCAAACCCTAAATTGAAAGCTAAACATGAACAGTAGATGTATACTACGAATTTAAATTTTCGACTACTAAGATTAGAATTTAATAAGAAATTGAAAATTTTCATTCTTGCTTTGAGTTTCTTAATTGCAGGTAAATGGAAAAGAGCAGAAGGAAGCGTGATTAATAAAGGAAGTGGATACAGGGAAAGCCATCTGATCAATTAAATGAACGGTCGAGATCCATTTGGAAATATCAAAAGGCGGGAAATTTTATGCTAAAATGAAGATGGGTTTCAAAATAGTTGACTTGGAAAGTGAAGATCATCCCTTCGCTAGGGGGGCAAGTGTTACAATCGGTCTTCACTTTAACTTTGTCGAAACCATGAAGAATATAAAAGAGGGATTCACAAGGAATGATAACATTAACAAAACCTTTTGAAAGAGTCGAAGGGATGCTTTTGCAAAAGTTGGATGTGCTATGAGCTGCCGAAGAGGTCAAATGGGGACAAGAGCACCCTTTCGCTTCAATTGTTTCCTTCCAAAACGGTTGCCTATACATGCAAGAGGACGTTTAGAATGAGTTGAGGAACACCTTTCGAAGGCAACAGGTTACAAGCTTTCACATGCGCACCAAACCTTTCGAAACAGTGGGTTTCGCCTTTATTCACATTCCATAGAAGAACATTTGACCAGAGCTACCCATTCCAAAGAATAAATTAGCCTTTCGAACCGGTTAAGACAATTCACAATTATAAAAGAATGCTTACTTAAGTTCAATATGGCATTCTCATACACCAGAGGATGGGGTTCCACATCAATCAACAAATACGCCTTCAAAAGCTACCTTCCATATTTAAACCTTCTACTATGTTCCAACTCCTTCGAAGCCCCAAAGATTTACCTATCGACAGAACCGAAAGCCCATATCCTTTCCTACTTGCAATAGCACATCAACAACAAAGTGGAGAGCGCATGTACAACTTTTGACTAGCTCAAAATCTCTCAAGTTCAATCTAAAAGCAAAGTAGAAGGACGCCTTGATGTTAACAACAACGAAAGGTATTCAAGGCACCCTTTCAACTAAGTCGAGAGGACCAATTCGAAAGGGGCTAACCCACGCCTATAAATAAGACCCTAGGGGTATGGTTTAGGGATTTTATTTAAGCTATTTCAAATTAAAATTGTAAACCCTAATTCTTAAATTAAATTGGGGCTGTTCTTTCTCCCTTGAAATTGTGAACCCTAATTCTCAAATTAAATTGGAGATTTTAGCTTTTTGTATTATTTAAGCTTCTAGTAATAAAGGAAAATATTATCAAACTAATTATTTGGAATTTCTGGATATATTAGCAGATTCATTGTTTCAATGTGGTTCTGGTTATTGTTTGCTTGTATTAATATGATCGAAAGGTTACCTCTCAAAGTAGTCGAAACTCTTTATTCAACTAAAACCCATAGATCATTAAGTCTTAACCTCAAGTCATCTTGACCACTTTGAAAGGAGGTTTCGATAAGATCCTAAGCCAATTCAACTAGTTCGAAAGGTATTATCAAAAGAGATTCAAATGTCTCAACCGTCTCGAAAGGTTGTATCAACTAGTTCAAAAGGTATTATCAAAAGAGATTCAAGTGCCCCAACCGTATCGAAAGATTGTTAAAATGGAGTTTCAATTACCACAACCTTTTCGAAAGGTGGACTTAAGGGAGGTCTAAATCACCTATATTGTTGAATAAAGGAATTCGAAAGGCCTAAACTATCTCCATCAGTTCGAAAAGTGGTTTTGAAGGATCTATTTACACTTTAAACTTTGTTTTGGGGTGTTGACAGGACCTTTAGCTTCGTCACTGTTTAATGAGAAATTATAGAAATAAAATATTGATTAACTTATGGCAATGCCATCAGCTTACAAAATTTAGCTAGATTACCGAATAAAAGCAATAAAAAATACCAAGCTAAATCCTTTTTATATAAGTGTGTAACGACCCACCAATTTATCACTTTGATAAATTGTATTCATTTTTAAATTTATGCAAATAAAAGGATAATATTGTTTCAAGTGATAATAAGTAATAGTAATCTTATTAAATAAAATATTTTCCTCGTAATTCATATCGATGAGATAGCATTGAATTTAAATAATTGGTTTATTTAGTTTAAATTGAGATTTAATGATTTAATAATCATTTTAATTATCCAAATAATTATTTTAAATGATGATAATTCATTTTGAATTTTATAAAGTGATAATGAATCATTTATAATAGTTTTATAAAGATGTATATTTGATTTGAAAATATAAGGAAAAATCGCTATCGCTTTATCGGTATAATGGCAATTTTTGTAAATAATTGTTAATATTAATTTATATGGTTTTATAAATGAAATGTGATCATTTTAAGTTGTTTAAAATAATAATAAATTTATTTTTGAACTTTGTTTACAAATATACGTACGTTAATAAATAAGTGAAAATGTGACCGATAATCGGTTCTCCGGATTTCAACGATTTAACGAACAAAAGTTGTTCGAAGACGTTCGAAGTGTTTTGCACCTACATGTACATACATATATAGGTTACATGCACATGACAACATGCACATATATAGATGAATACACACACACATATATATATATATATATATATATATATTTATATCACAAAAAAGATTAAATAATTCAAAAGCTTAACCTTGAAGTAACCATAAAGCAACCATCACTTCACAACACCACACCATCACCTCACATCAACCATCACATGGCTTTGGTGGGAGGGGAGCCATGCACTAGGGGCTAGGAAGGGGGTGTGGGCTAGGGCCATTTAGTAATTATACAATTCAATATTTTATCCTAAGGTTTTTCTTATAAATACCACCCATTTTCTCACAAATTCCTAATACCATTTCACCTCTTCTTCCTCCTCTTTTTCAAGCTTTCTAAGAGCTCTCCAATGGCTTCTTATTCATAAAAAAGTTAGAAAAAAATACCACAAATAAAAGAAGAAAAAGATATATACTAGTTTATAATATCAATTCACTTTAAAACTAATCCGAAACTCCTCCACTTCTCTTCCAAAATCAACGACCACTACCCCACACCACTTTGGCCGTGTGCACCACCTCCACCAAGGCTAAGCCGAGCTCCTTCTTGGGTCGTAGGCTTGGTTTCGTTTGCTTTGGTTCGATCGTAGCGGAGCTATAGCCGATTTTCTATTTGCTCGAAGGGAAAATGAAGGTGAGAACTCCTAAACTATTATACTATTTTTTGGATGATGATATGATATTTGCAATGGATATTTATTATGCTTTGATCATCATGTTTGGTTGTTTAAATATGAATGTTGAATATATATGCAAGTCACGAAAATACATGTCGATAAACACAAAGGAAATCCCTTTTTTTGAATTAATCAAATGGTGTGTACGGAATGTTAAACTTCTTTAAAAATGGTTTAAAATAAGTTTGAAATATTATATAAACATTCAAAAGTGTTTTGGTTAAGTTTGAATGAGAATTGAAAATTTGGTCAAAAATAGGTACGTCGCGTAACGGTAGTTCGCGATTTCGCGCCATAAAGGTCAAACAAGTGTAAAAGATAGAATATAGCTCGGAATTCTTCGAGATAAGAATTTTTCGAACTATTACATCCATAGGTTTCCAACGAAGAAAGGAAATCGAGATTTCGGTAAGTAGATTTTGAGATATGGTGAAACAAGCTTTTTGAAAAGTCGCGGTTTTGCAGTTCGAAATCCAAAACTAGATTTCTTGGAAAATGATGTTTAAAATTGTTTAAAAATGTGGAATAAATCTTATAAATTGTTTTAAAAGTGATTTTAGTAATAAAAATGAATTTTCAAATAATAAAAAGTTGTTTTGATCAATATAGCTTAAAATATCACTTTCCGCAGCACTTTTCTGTAGCACTTTTTTTTATAACTTTTGAAATATAGCTTTAAATTTAATAATTCTTTTCCAAATCTTTTATACATGTTTTAAATGAATAAATAAGAATTTATTGATTTGGAAGTTTTGTAGTTATTTAAAAAGAATGTAAATAAATGTTTAAAGAAAAGCTATTATAATTAAATGGTTTAATCTTGGCTCTAAAAGCCGATGAGTAGACTGGATTTTTCTATTCGTGAGATATGTATGTGAGGTGCTTAAACTAAGGAGATGTTCAGGAGCAACCAATGCCTTGGCTCACCTGGCATCTTCCGTGGGCTAGGGAAGATAAGGTCGAAATGTCGGAAACGATTTAAGTATAAAAGATTTAAAATTTCCAAATTTAAATTAAATATAACTTTGATTTTATAGAGATGATCTTCTTATACTCGGTATTAAAGCCCGAAGAGGGAACTCGTACTATTCGAGGAATTTAAAAGGTGATTTTGCCGTTATTCCGCCCATAGTATTTGTTGAATATGGGAATTGATATTGAGTAGAATTATATGATTTTTATAGATTCTACTCATTTAATATTTACTGGTTATTGGATTAACATCCTAGATAACATGGTTTTAACTCAATCAAAATTATGAGTTTTAAATTAAGAAATCTTTGTTAAAGATTTAAATGAAATGATTTTGGAAATGTTTTCCTAAGTGAAAAATGAAATGATTTGGAATTATTCCAAGATTAAAAAGGTTTAAATTAACCAAAAGGATTTGATAAGAGAGGTTTAATGATTCTGTATTTACCGGAAAGAAGTGTTTTAAAAGTTATATATCTCTAAAAGAGATTTTTGATAAAAAGAACTTAATCAATTAAAGAATGATTCGCTATTCACAAAACATCTTTTTATCGATGATTGGTTCGAAGGAACGGGGGTCGGATCTGGAGTAATCCCTATCCGAAAACCACTTCGAACCAATGTATGCGTTCGAAAATTGAAGTCTTGATAAAGAAATGAAGGATGAAGACCAAGGATTTTTGTGGTGAAAGGACTGCTTGTGGATAATTCTGGTTAGCTCCCAAATACTAAAGTAGCAGCGGTCCCTTCATTTCTGAAACTCTTTGGGTTGCAAGGACTAGTCGCTACTAATGGTAGTAGGAGGAGTGCCTTCGGTTTCGTTCAGTCCCAGAACGAACTTATATGGATGGATGTCTGACATTTCATTCTTGAGATTTCATCGTTGACTTTTATAAATATACATCTGTTTGGTGGCGGAGAAGGCAATTTCTCTTAGCTTAACACCTTTCTCTGAGACGTATGAGCTCGGAGGTTGTATGTTTGTGGAAGTCAATAGTGATCGATGGAATGATAGTGTGACATTCAAAGGAAGATGATGTGCAAAGTAAAAGGTAATCGTTACCTCAAGTCTCACACCCGCAAATGGTCGAAACATGGTAGATGCAGCAGGCTATGTGGTTCGCAACCATTAGGGTACGATCATCCATTTCTAGATATATTTCTACCCGCTATAATGTTCGGGTTTAAATTAATGTGGATGTATGCTACAAGGATCCTCGGATAAGTCGGTAACGACCAGGGTGATACATATTCGGTACTATCTAGGAAAAGGTAGGCCGGTCTTGTGTTGGTAGAGGACCATCAGTTGGGCCTCGATACATTCCTCTAGAGATGTACTGCCGAAAGGTAGTCCCTTCATCTGATCATTTGTATGGAAACTCATTCTCAAATAAGAGCATGTACGATTTTAGATGTAGAAAGCCTTGTATTACAAGGTGGTATGCTATAATTTAATAATATAACAATTTCGGCTAAGATTAATAAGTTTACTTGCAAATGTTTTTAAAGATATGTCACTAAAAATTAATATCAAGTATTTTACGTAATAACGATTTGGTTATCATAAGGTAAAAACATGTTCTGTGTTTATGTGCGGCGTGGTCTTATGAGATATCGTTTTGTTTTCAAAATGCGTATTTGAGTTCTCACACCAGTCACATGACTGACCCGGAGTTTATTTTTCTTTTTCTTAAACTCCGGGTGCCCTAATTTTTTCGGACAGCCTAGTAGTCAGGTTTAGTTTAGAAGAATGCTGGATGGAGCTCAAAACATGGAATCAAAAGATTTTTCTAAAGATTTTTACCTATTTCCATCACACTCTTGTACTATAGTATTCCGCATTTGTAAGGACATGAATTTATAACTGTTCATGTTTTTAACTCTGATAAATGTATTTTAATTTCCGCCGTAAAATTTTTTTTATTGAAATAACACATGTGAGATTCTGTTTTATCTTTATTTTTCTTTCTTACCCTTGAGAATCCGCTTCTCCGACACTTGAATTTACGGCACGTGAATACCGAGGATATACTAGTATCGATTTTCGAGAGTCGAAAAAACAGACCCTCACAAAGTGATATCCTTCCTTTACCCTTAAAAAATGAAAAACAAAAAATACATATTAATCTGTGCTCAATAAAGCCTTGATTATCACTGGTTGAAAATAGAGAAAATTGTTTCTATTTTACCTTTTTAATGCTAAAAAATTAGCAGGAAGTAAAGCAAGTGTCGGAGAAGCTTGTCTATACACAACAAATATCATAGTACCAACTCCTAATGTAAAGACTGCTTTTGCTGAAAGTGCCATTCCTGCATATATAATTTGTATTGTTATCATTGCTAATATTGGTTTGTTTTCTTCTAACAAAATAAATTTTCCCATTGCTAATTATTTTGGAGTAGTGGTGAACTGATTGTGTATACATAAGTTTGCATGCATATACACCTATATATAGTGATAAACAAATAAGGATGTTGATTTTCTAATATTAATTCATCGATAAAGACATGTCATTATCTTCAATTAACTTAGACTAACATGTACAATTACCACACTTTTCAAGAATGTTGTAGCCTTCTCAACATGCTTCCTTGCATTTAAGCATGATGGTATACCTTAGAAGTAAAATAAAATTCATCCTTAATGGGGCACGTGACTTCAACATTTTAGACTTAGACTGTCCTAAATTAGTCATGAATGTATTAGATGTTTTAAACATGTAAACTACCTTAATTACAATGAGATAAAGACAAGTCATCTCTTTAAATAGTTATGGTCACACAAGCGACAGATACATAAAACTAAAACTTTGATCCAATTTTTGTCATATGTACATGGCATTTGCGTCCTCTTTGTATATATTCAAATGTTATAATCGCCTTTTTGGTTAAAATATAGGAGTTTACAGTTGGGTCCCTATCACCTACGGTTATAACTCAACTATTCGAAGAATTGAGATGCTAACGAAAAATAAAAGTGTACAGACAATATCCGGTTCATTTGGATGTATAATTAATAATAAAATGATACAATCCGCTTCGTTATTAAAGGCTATGCGATCTTAGATTTAGCTTCTACCCTATTTAATCAGACTGTCCAAATCGGAGTTTCCGGTGAAAATAAAAAACGTTTGCGCTACATTTGGTTTTCTATTTTCAGTTTTGACTATTGGTTTAAACCAAGGTTCAAATTCCCGCTTTTCGTTTCCGTTCCGACCATCAAGAAATTTCCAAATTTCGGTTCTGTTTCAAAATTTTCGAAATTTCCGCTTTAGTTCCGGTATATAAATTCCGGTATATTTTATATAATAATATGTTAATTAATATAATTTTCGCATATAAATAGTTCAAACTTCATAAAAATTAGACAAAAATGAACTTTATATAAATTTATATAAACCATTTTATAATAATTCATTAATATAAACCAATAGTATGCATTTCATAATAATAAAGTTTAAGAACTAACCACTTTATTTTACACTAGCTATTATAAATCAATTTTTGTTATCAGCTCAATGTATAATCGATAATGCCCAAACTTTAAAAGCCCAGCCCACTAAATAAAATTATTAATTCGGATCCAATCAATACCTCAGACCAACAATACTACTCCATCCTCTATTTGAAACAAACCCTAGTTAACAAACGAAGAAATAAGCTACCCCTGCCACATCGTTTTCTCTTTCGAGGTCGATGTTGCTTCTCCCTTCTCACAAGTATTTATCTATACAAATCGTCCCTGTTTTTTTTATTGTACAGCCCGAAACGACTTTCTAGGCGAATTCGGACCCGGCCACCACCAGAACCGAGCCGGATTGGTCGAAATTCCGCCATGCCGGGTGGAGTCTTGAACCATGGTTTAAACAAAAATGTGCGGGGTTTCGGAAATTAAGTTAACATACAAAATATAAAATAAAATTATTATGTTTTCCACGGAAGAACAATACATTCTCTACGCCGTTCCTCCAGTACCTCTTCTATCGCCCCTCCATTCTCATGAAGCTTTAGAATTTTCAATCTTCGCATTCACTTTTATCATATTTTGCAATGAATATTATAAAACACAAAAAACAAAACTTAAAATGAAACCAAACAGATCTTAATATCTGAAGATAACTAAAATACGAGTTTATATGAACATAGAAAGGCCAACATGACCAATTCATTTTCTTTGTAATTCTATTATTCTATGTGGTTCTTTAAAATGCTAACAATTTTACATCATATTGGGTTCTTACTAAGCACAATCATTCTCGATTCAGCACCATAATTTTTTATTTGAATAGATGGTCAAAAACTATATTAGAGGGTGTGATATAATGTATAGAAAAGTCATATTTTAGTACTTGAAAGTAGAGAATGTGCCTTTTTTTCCAACGAAATTAACGTAGAACTAAGACTTAATGTAGATGTGTTAATGATCTTTGGCGCCTACTGTAATATTTTAAATCATGTTTGATTAAATTCCAGAGAATCAACCATGCACAGTTTGATTAAAATTTTAGTCTAAAGGTTTGAATAGTGAGGAAGGTTTCGTGTAAAACAAACAGAAGAAAACAACGGGCCATCAGCCACGAACAGACTTTAAATTTTGACATATAATTTTAGGCAGAATGAACGATGGTAAAGCTAATTGCGTAATTGAGCTTTGGTAGCCACTGGTTCATGCATACGCTGTTAGATTTTGATGGAGGGAGGATGACAAGGAGTAAGACATGAAAGCTTATTGTATCATGGCCGGACTACTACGTTGTAAGGGAAATTCCACACGCTTATGGTGCACTGGATAATTGTCCTCCACTCCTCATGATTAACGCAACGATCTTTTAAATTTGTGCATTCAAGATTGAAGTTTTGAGAGAAGTACAGAAACCATTCCCCATGAGTTTTACTTATATTTAAAAGATTTTATTTTCGAAAGATTTTTTGAAGAGAAAAGAGGATAAAAGATGAAAACTGTGAACTTGTTTACCGCGACGTTTCTCAAGTACGAGAGTGGAAGTAGGGAGGATGAAAGAAAAATGAACTATGGAATTTGCACTGTATACCTCTTACAAAGAAAGATGAAATTTGTGGTATCGATTCGTTTACATGTACGAAACGATTCTGTTTGCACTCAAAAACGTTGCTCAAATTTGTGGATTTTATAAACGAATTCGAAAAAGATGTAGTTCCTTCTGTTTCGTCTTCTTATCAGTTAAGAAGGCGGAATAGCAAAAAGAACGTTGCTGGTTGGGGGAAACGTGGTCTCGAAAAACGGATCTGAGAAAATAAGGGGTCAAAAACAATGAGCATTCTCCAATACAGGTCTGATTTGACCGTTCTAGCCCGGTCTACAAACGGTTAAAGAATTTTGTACCAAAGATATAAGTATTACACCACTACAAGTCCGAACCCGAACCCGAGCATAGGTCGGGTCGAGTCGAGTCGGTCGGTCGACGCGCGCGCGTGGTGGTCAAGCATGGTCTCCCTCCTCACAAAAGAGCATCATTGGATGCCCGAAAGACCCAACTTAGCTTCTAAGAATCAAGTATAATACTTGATTCTTTCATATAATCCCACAATCTGGGACTATTCATATTCCTATATAATAAGAGCCATTTCATACTTAGTCAATTTTTAAGAATTCACTTATTTTCAAACAGCAATTTCCAACAATCCCCTACTTGAATTTAAAAAAAAAATTCGAGCAATTTCTGAAAATAAATATAAGATTGTGCATAAACAAATGTGTCTTTTGACTTGAACCTTTGCATGGTGGATAAGATTCAGTTTTTACTAGAGTGACATGTAGTCTTGAACTCTATTCCTGACATCAGACCACACACAATCTTTCTAGAGTGCAACCAAATAAGCCCGTGCATTTATGGCCATGCACGTCTATCCCAGTTTAGTGATTGCTTATAACAACCCGCATATTTTTACGATAATATATTTAAATAATTTATTTAAATATAGCATCATTGGTTGAATTTAAAAGTCCAAAACGCGCCTTTTTGTAAACGGTCGAATCCGGACTCGAGACCACTTCCATTGAGTCAAAAATGGCATTTGCGACCTTTTTGAGTATAAACATCGATATGTTTGGAGTTGAGTAGAATTTTGCTTTTTTTCTATTGGGCTTTTGGATTTGGGTTTCAGCCCACCAACTCATCTAGTACCCTAACTCCTCCTCCAACTCCTCTTCATTCATTCTATTATTTCCTAACACTCAAGCTAAAGAAAAATGGGGGAAAGAAAGGGAAATCAAAATTCCTGTAACGACTCAGAATTTCGATCATTCGAAATTCGTATATTTAATTGATTTTAAATATTCACAAGTTAATTTTATAAGCTGAATAACTTATATTTTGAATATAGTGGTTTAATTGGATAATTAAATTGTTAATTTAATATTTGAAATTGTAGAAATAGTTGGAAATTGAATTTAATGTGAATAAAAATGATTTATAAAGTTAAATTAAATCTTATTTGAATTAGAATGATGTTATAGAACTTTTAAAACTGAATTAAAAGTTAAATCATAGAAATTGAATATTTTAATATTTAATTAACGTATAAAAATAGTCATTTTTCAAATAGTCTCGGATTTTGATGAAACCAGTTTCATTGGATCTGTAATGTTATATTATTGTAAGATTTCAAATTTCGTGTCAATCGGATTTACGGTTTGTCCGGGGCAAGCTAAAACGCGTAGAAATCTGTTTAAGTGAATTTTAAATTAAAATAGTCGATTCGAAAACCTATCTTCCAAATACGATCGAATTGGTTCCCGATATATATTCCATTGCATTTGGAAATTGGAATAGGGGTAAAACATTATAAACGCCAGGCGACACGCTTCATTTGGAGTTCGAAAAATTTCCGGATGAATAGTGTCATCAAATTTTCTATAAAAGGGCATGTTTTCTTCATTTTTGCAAAACCTAATCCATCTAGGGTTTCCAGCTGCCACCTTCTATAATCAATGGCCGAAATTTTCATTTCTTCTCCTCTCGATCTCTTCAAATCCGTAAACAATTACGGAAGACTTCCAACTAGAAAAATGTTAAGCATATCGAGATCTATAGTTTGAACGACTATGATCGTAAATGGAGCTACGGATTGACGGCAAAATGGGTTCGAACGCAACACGTTCAAGCACGATTTCTTATGCCTATGGTCGACCGAGCTACACGTGGACGAGGGCGATGGTGCACGGCGAGGTGAGCTTCGAAATGGAGGGGTTTGATCGTCTTCAAGCAACGCGTGGTGGTTGCGGCAATTAGATGTAAATGGCGGCCGATTTGGGTTGTTCGAACGCGTATAACCTGGGGTTGGAGAAGATGAAGTCCACGGCCCAGATGCGATCAAGCAGAAACGAGCGGCTCTGATTGATAAAAGGTTATAAAAATTAAAATTAAAAGGAAATTGAAATTAAATTATAAATATTAATTCGTATAAACTTTGAAATGACGTATCTTCTTCATACGAGGTCCGTTTCTAACGAAACGAATTGCATTGAGTTCGTATTGACAAGCACTACATTCTAGAGCTAGTTTGGAGTTGATTGGAGCTAGTGTAAATTTTTGGTAAAATTAAACGGTTGTTTAATTTTATTCGGAATAAAACACTACAACTGCTACTGGAAGCAAAGTGAGTACAACTCACTCTTTCTAACTCACTAATATTTTTATATAAGTGAGAATAAATGTTATTTATGCTGATTGATGATTATTTGGATGATATATGATATATTGTGTACATATTGGCTGGTATTTGGATATATACCTGCCTATTGGAGCAGATGAGACCCTATATGTTCCCGTGTATGAGCGGATGACCCTTTGTACGCGCGTCTGCCTCGAAGCGGACATTGTACACATATTCTAATATGTATATTTGTTGCAGGTGGCAGGTTGGAGGGATCCAACTGGATTCCTCACCAGTATTGGTTTATTTACAGATATTGTGATATATGTTGTTATCATGTGATATATGATGTTTGGATGCCGTGATTGATGTATTTAGTGCTGTTGCAGCATTGAGCCTATTTTGGAAATTTCAAAATTGTTAAAGTGATGTTTTCAAATTAAAAAGGATTTTCAAGTGATTTTGAAAATAGATGTTTTATTGATTTTTGAATTGTAAAGGAATTGAATTTATTTTGAATAAATAAAAGTTATAATTTTTATGTTATAAAAATTATGATTTTTGTGAAATGTACCAAAATGTGATTTTTGGAATATGAAATGAACTATTTTGTAAATATAGTTTAAATTGAGATTTTGGACTTATTATAAATGGTTCATATAGAAGATCTATAAAATTGAATTTTTATAAATCAAAGTAAAGGAATTATTAAGGAATTTTGTAAATGATAAAATGGAGTAATAAATGGATTTTATAAGTGAATATTTGGCAAGTGATTTAAATAAATAAAAGATTAATTAAAAGGGTCTAGTGATTGTATATGGTGTTAAATATTTGTTTGTTTGCTTTGATAGTTAAATAACCGACTATAAAATTTGGCCATTTTAGTTCCTCGACTTGATGTGGGAATTATTTAGTCGTACACTTAGTATGTAGCCTTCTGTGTAGGCTTGATTATCGTTTGTGTTGAGGATGTTGACTCGTTAGTGCGGAGTATTACTCCAATCCATCGAGCTTCCTTCTTGGCCCAAGGATATCAAGTTGAAAGTTGGAGACATGATAAGTCTATGAGACTTAGTTTCTGTGTGAGGTTGAGAAACGTTTTTACTTTGTTGGTGCGGAGAGACCGGGATCAAATTTATCTGAAAACCACTTCGGACCAACGTATATGCGACGATTGTGCAGGTTGGTTATTGATGATATTGATATTCTGGATTTTCATAGTGGAGGACTGCTTGTTGATCGTTTGGGGTTGAAATCCCAGTATACATCCAATAGCAGTGGTCTCTTCATTATGAAATATCCAATGCAAGGACTATTCACTACTAATCCTAGGGATTTCCCGATAGGATGTGGTAGGAAAGTGCCTTCGATTTGTCCTGTTCCTGGACAACTTGTATGAATGTTTGTCTGACATTGCATTTCTAAAGATTACGTACATTGGTTTTTACAAACGTACATCTGTTTGGTGGCGGAGAAGGCAACTTCTCTTAGCTGAACACCCTTCCTTGAGACGTACGAGCTCAAGGGTTGTATTTTTGTGGAAGGCAATTAGTAGTCAACGGAAATGGCCGTGTGGCATTCATAGTGATGTGATTGTGATTTGTGAAAGGTAATCTTATCTTAGGCCTCATCAAACAGAAATGACCAAAACAGGGTTAGATGCGGCAAGGCTAAGTGGGTCGCTCCCAAGTAGGATATGATCATCCTCTTCTAGATATATCTTTATACGCTATGGCGTCGTGTATCCGATTATTGTGGTTTGTATGCTAGAGGGCCCTCGGTAAAGGTCGGTAACGACCGGAGGATGACATATTCGGTACCATCTAGTTATAGAGGTGGGCTGGTCTTGTGTTGGTAGAGGGCAGATGTTCTTTGCCTCGGGACATCCATCTAGAGGTGTACCCCTTCGGAAGGTAGTCCCTTCACCTGGTCATTTGTATGGAAATCCAAACTCCACTACGTACTTGCCATTTTGATTGTATTACCCATTTTGGGCTATATGCTGGAATTTAATCAATGTAACAATTTCGGCTATGATTAATATTATTTGTATATATTAGGCACTAGTATAATATAAGATGATTCGATATGAAATGTTTTAGTTATCGTAAGGTAAAAACATGTCCGTGTTTATGTGTGGACTTGTCTTACGAGATACTTTTGGTTTGATAAAGGAAAAGTTTGGTAATCTAATAAATTCAGTTGAGTGTGTTTCTCACGCTGGTTTACCAGACTAATCCGGGCGTTCTTCCCTTTCAATGCTCGGGTCAGACCGAGTATATTTACAGATTCATATTGGTGCTTTTGGAGCTTCAGCAGGAGAGCTGGAGATCTTCATTCTCATATACACGTACATGTTTTGCTTGATTATCCGCTATGCTTTGTTGGTTGTTGTATATTATCGGCAATTGTAAGGACATGTTATTATAACTGTACAGGCTGATAACTATTGATTGATTGTTGAACTCTGATTGATGCATGTATATACAGTTTCTGTTTTGTAAAGATCATTGATATGATATTATATGTTTTCCGCTGCGATGTGAGATTCTGTATTGTTTTGATTGGTTCTATCTTCTCTCTTTCTTCTCTTCTCTTCTTCTCTCTTCTTTTCTTTCTCTTGACTTTCCGTCAGTCTGTGCTTTTTGGGTCGGACATGTGTGGTTCATTGTTGATTCAAAGGGTATGGATTTGCGGGTCGTCACACGTGGTATCAGAGCTTAGATTTTGTATATTCCTAAGCTTTGTTGTGTACTCAGTATAGATAAGGACAATAACACCCTAGATTGAGTTGAGTGTATTATATATATGAGCGCGTATTTGTTAGCGATATAAAATGTTTTATATTGTGTTTACTTATCCGTTGAGTTGTTTGTGAATTCTGGTCGGTATGTGGGACACCATATTATCGATAGGGATTTCTAAACACTTAAACGAGGCAAGTCGACATAGTATTATTTTAAAAGCGGGTAAATGAAATAGTTTTACCTCGATTATATTTTATATGTAAAGGAAATGATTTTTTAGAAATATTATAGTGTATATAAATGAATTGTTTAGTTGTTGAAATGTAAATATATATAAGTTAATAAAAGATGTTTGAATAATCCAAATAAACGCAACAATTGTAAAAGAATAAATTATTTAAACAAATGAAATATAAATATGGAATTATAATTAATATGATTTACAATTGTGAAATAATCTTATATAAGTGAAGTAAAATAGTGGAATTGTATAAGTAAAGATTTATAAATGTGATTTATAAATATAAAAGGATTTTAAAAGAATATAAAGCACTGAATTCACTACTATTGCTGGGAAATAATAAGGGTGATGACTGCAGCATCATCAGTATCATTTTTGAGTTTCTATGTGATAGATTTGCTACCAATAGTAAATTGAAAGTTAAGTTTTGTTGTGATAAACAAATTTGAATTTTAAAATCCAAGTTGAAATTGATAAATATAAGTAAAATGAGTTTTGGACTTATTATATGAGATAGTAAATTTAACTTTGGTAAAGTTGAAATAAATTTGAGTTAGCATAATGGATATATGATTTGAAATTTAACTAAAGGAAGGTTAAATAAATTGGATTAGATTTGAACTGGATTAGATAAATTATTGAAATGGAAATTTAAACTTAAAAGATAAGTGATTATATAATTTGAATTTGAAAGTTTAAATAAATAAGTTGTATAACTTATAAAATGAGAAAATTTAAGTAAAACCAATTATTAAAATGGTTAAACAATTTTGTTAAGCAAAACAAAATCTGAATTTGGATAGCGATATGAAATTTGACTTAAGTAAAAGTTAAATAAAATGACTTTAGAAATGAAATCTAATTTAAGTTAAATAAAATAGAATTTGAATTAAATTAGTAGTGAACTTAAGTATTATAGTGGAAGTAAATGCAAGTGAGTTGAAATGAAACGTAACTTAAGTGATGTTGAATGAAGCTGAATTTGATATCAAAATGAATTAATAAAGTGAATAATGAAACGAAGTAATTTAAACAAATATGAATTTTAGTTATGTAATAAAATTCAACTTTAATTGTAAATGTGAATATAGTGAATACTAAAATTCAATCTAAATTGAATATCAACCAAATTGAAATTAAAAAGTGTTGAACCAAATTGATGGTAAACGAAGTAAAGTAAATAAAATTGGTTATGTTAGATATGCATTGGTTGATAAATGGATGTTAGTTGATTGTATAGAGATTCATTAAGTGTTAATGAAGTTGAATTAATAAATTGAAAGCTAAGTAATTGAATTCAATTTGGAAGTGAAGTAAATCTAAATAAAATTGAATTTGATTTAATGTGGAAGCGAATTAACTTGAATGTAAATTAGTAAATGTAAACTAATTGAATATGAATGAATGTTAGTAAAATCCAATGTAAATAAATCGAATGTGAATAAACTGAAAACCGATTCAATGAATATTAATGAGAAGTGAATGTATATTGATTTGGTATGAATTTGATTGGATAGATATTTGATTTGTTGGATGGTTGGATTTGTTGTTTTGTTGCATTTGCTATAGTGGCATATATAGTTGTTGTATTGGTATATGTTGTATATTGATATTACTTTCATATATACATGTTTCTCATTGTTGATTGAGTTTAGTAGGTGCGGATGGTGCTTGCTTTGCATTTGGAGCTCGCTTTCGCGCTACATTAGCCGTATATGCTCGCCAATAATATATAAGGTACATATCTCGGATGCCTCATCCTCGAAGATGAGATGTATATTTGTGATATATATATGTTGTGATCCTACTACGATCGAACCGCGCAAAGGAGGCTATGGCCATTTTTTTCAGAAAATTTAAGGCGTTAGAAATTTTAGAGAAAATTGGAAAATTTGTGAAAACTAAAATTTTGATTTTGAGTTATAAATTGAAACGAGATTAGTTGGTTTTGAAAAGATAACTAAGTATGGATTTGAAAACTAGAAAGTTTTTGTAAGAAGTTTAACAAATGGATTTTGGAAAAAGTTAAAATGTTTAAATAGATTTGATATCTAGTATTAACGATTTGTTTTGAAAAGTTAATGGATTTTGTGACTTTTTCTTACTTGGTAATTTCGAGGACGAAATTCCTTTTAGTAGGGGAGAATGTAACGACCCAGAATTTCAGTCATTCGAAATTCGTATATTTAATTGATTTTAAATATTCACAAGTTAATTTTATAAGCTGAATAACTTATATTTCGAATATAGTGGTTTAATTGGATAATTATATTGTTAATTTAATATTTGAAATTGTAGAAATAGTTGGAAATTGAATTTAATGTGAATAAAAATGATTTATAAAGTTGAATTAAATCTTATTTGAATTAGAATGATGTTAGAGAACTTTTAAAACTGAATTAAAAGTTAAATCATAGAAATTGAATATTTTAATATTTAATTAACGTGTAAAAATAGTCATTTTTCAAACAGTCTTGGATTTCGACGAAACCAGTTTCATTGGATCCGTAATATTATATTATTGTAAGATTTCAAATTTTGTGTCAGTCGGATTTACGGTTTGTCCGGGGCAAGCTAAAACGCGTAGAAATATGTTTAGTGAATTTTAAATTAAAATGTCGATTCGAAAACCTATCTTCCAAATACGATCGAATTGGCTCCCGATATATATTCCATTGCGTTTAGAATAGGATTAAATATATGCTTGTCTCCCGAGATATTATACGATTTTCATTGTTATTAAATATATACTTGTCTAAGTATGACATTATTGTCATCATATATTTTTGTCATATCTCTTATCCTATCTCATCTTATATGATATTTATAGCTAGACTGATCCGTTTATTATTTTTCTTCTTAAATAATACTAGGGTCAGACCGAGGTATTTCAGGTGCTTCCACTTGACTTCTTAGCAGGGACTAGCTTCTGACTTTTGGCTAACTACTTTAGCTCAGTAGTTTTTGCTTTTATACATTCGAGATAGAGACTCCTTAATGTATACATATTCCTTTGTCTAGCACTTGTACCTATTCTTTTGTGATGTAGTGGGTCTTGTATGACTAATACTTTGGTGTACACTTCTATGTGTTATATTCATATCTGTTTCCGCCTTAGTGATATGAATATCTGCGACTGATTTAAGTTATGCTTAATTTATATTTGTTTCTGAAGGCCACATAGCCACTATGTAGTAGCTTTGAGTTTGTATTTGATATGTCAGATTTCCTCTTGAAATGAAATGCATGACCTTCTATCTGGCATATCGGTACTCGCACAAATCAATTACACAGATGGTCGCTCCTCAACAGCCTTATTCTTCGTACTAGTCAACGGCATTGCCCCGTAGTGTCCTTGGCTAGTGTGAGTATAGAGGTGGGGCGTCACAGCTTGGTATCAGAGCCAAACTTCGGAACAATGTAGAATAATCTAGCAAGGATCAATGTCCTAAGTCCCTCTTAAGAATCGTGCCTTAGGATTTAATTCGAGTCTTAGGACCCGTTCTATCCTATTTCCTTTTATGATGCCTTGTTTTATCAATCAAGTTTGTTTGATATTCAATCTAAGAATAACCTTTTTCCTCTTCTTTCTTTCTTTCTTAAAGAAGAGGAATGGTTAGACCTGGCAGTCCTAGTGCCAGTCAATCCAGTAGCCCTTCTCTGGATGGCATATTCATATCTGCCCAACAACTTTTGGATCTTGTAAAGAATCAAAGGTTTATCTGTTCTTTGAGTAAGAACCCTAAAATGGTTTTACCTTTGAAATTAGAAGTGCCTTTCGACCAGTTTGTAGATATCACTCTTCAACTTGAAGAGGCCGATAAAGGAAGTGATAATGATGTTGGAGGTGCCAAGAAGGGCCTCAATAACAATAAGAAGAGGCATATTAAGTTCAAAAGCCCTAATCCCAACAAGAAAGTAAAGCAAGCAACTTCGGCAGCAAAGATTCCAATCCCTAATCGTGAAGTATGCTACAATTGTAGTTCTAAGTACCACTATGCAAATAAGTGTCTGAAGCCCCTTACTTGTCGCTATTTCAAAGGTTTGGGTCATCTTTTATCTTCATGTTCCAAACTTCAAAGCAAGAAAGAGGGTAAGCTGAATGTTGCGCAAGCTTCTAGTAACACTTCTCTTGGTCAAGGTATTTCTCATTTTGTCCTTGATGGCATTATTTTGTTTCGTGATTATCCTATTCGAATTCTTTTGATACGGGTGCATCTCCTTCTTTTATATCAAAAGAACTTGTTGATACTTTTTTCTTTAAATATTATGGGCTTGATGACTTCACTAAGAATTGCGAATCCGGTTGATGGATCCGCAACACTCAATTTACTTTGTAAAAATGTCGGGATTATTTTACATGATTATGCTTTCCGATCCGATTTGCATGTTATGCGCCACTTAGGTTTCAGAATTTGTTTTGGGAAAGGATTGGCTTAATCATTATGAAGCCCATATCCTATATCCCGAGAGGACTATCCATCTTCGACATCCTCAATCTCTTAAGCATATTTCTATTGTTCTTAATGATTTCGATTCCAATTCAGTGGCATCATTTTATTCTTTAAACCCTCATGATGAGGAAGATGTTATTTCCCTCATTCAAGTAGGTCGTGAATTTCCCGATATCTTTGAGCCTGTCTTAGGATTACCACCGAAGCGATTAATTGAGTGGTGTTAAGGTCTTTTCAGCTCGACCTTGCCACCGGTTTTCATCAGCTACGAGTTGTGGAGGATAACTTTCCACTTACCGCATTCCGCACTCGTTATGATTCTTATGAGTGGCTTGTTATGTCATTCGGTTTGACGAACCTTCCAGCTTATTTCATCCATCTTATGAATCGAGTATTCTGCGAATATTTCGATGAGTCTGTCCATGTATTCATTGATTATGGGTGAAAACAGCAATTTAAAATTGCAAATCTTTCTAATAAGATATATTTATAAGTATAATTGGATTATGTTATTAAGACAAGCAAAGAATATTTGTAAATTTTATAAGTGAAATATTTATCATATAGAAGATGATTTTGTGTTGTATTTCCCATTGAGTGCTTTAAGAATTCTGGTCGATGCGTCTGATCAACGTTGTCGATAGGAGTCTCCTAAACGCTATGATGAGATAGTCAGACACAGTTTGTAATAAGTAAATTTGATTTTTTTTAAAAGATGACCACATAAAGTTAATCATAATTTTGAATGTCTTAGCTTTTCAGGAAAGAGGACCATGAAATAAATGATTTAGTATAGAAGCTGCATTTCAAAAATTAAAAGAACTCCTTTTCGATACTCCTATTCTTGTGATTCCCGAAGGGAACCAAGACTTTATTGTTTATACCGATGCTAGTCATGTTGGTTTGGGAGCCGTTCTCATGCAAAGGGAACGTGTTATTGCTTATGCTTCTAGGCAATTAAAGCCTGCCGAGACTAGATATGCCACTCATGATTTAGAGCTCGCGGCTATTGTTTTCGCCCTTAGAATTTGACATCATTATCTTTTGGGAGAGAAATTTGTTCTCTACACTGATCATAAATCTTTGTAGTACTTATTTTCTCAAAAGGAACTTAATTTGCGTCAACAATATTGGCTCGAATTCCTTGCATCTTATGATCTTGATATTCTCTATACTCCTGGAAAGGGAAATCGTGTTTCCGATGCCCTTAGCCGAAAGCAACAAGCGGTTGTTTCCATGATGATATCTGAATGGAATGATTTGGAGACTTTATCCACTTGTGAGATTCGAGATCGTGAATCCGATTCTTGTTCATCTCTTGTTTTATGTAGCCTTGAGGCTCATCCATCTCTTTTACACCACATCCTTGAAGCTCAAAAGCAAGAACCTGAATTGGCTCTTCTTAGCCAAAGTTATAGGGATAAAAATAATATTGATGGTTTGAAATACTTTGAAATCGATGCTCGTGGAGGCATTCGAAAATTTGGTAGACTTATTGTGCTAAATATTAGTGATCTTCGTAAAGACATTTTAGAAGATTCTCATCGTTCTAAATTTACCATTCATCCCGGTAGTAATAAAATATACACAGACATGAAGCGACTTTATTATTGGGACGGAATGAAATCTGATATTGCTATCTTTATTAAGCGTTGCATGACTTTCCAACTCGTAAAGGCCGAGCATCAAAGGCCCGGTGGGTTATTGCAACCTTAGGACATTCCAGTTAGGAAGTGGGATCAAGTCTCCATGGACTTTATTGACGGTCTTCCCCGTTCTCGTTCGAGTCATGACAGTCTATGGGTGATTCTGGATAGACTTACAAAATCCGTCCATTTTATTCCCGTTCGGTCTAATTGGACCGTACCTCTTTTGGCCAAACTTTACGTTAAGGAAATTGTTAAATTGCATGGAGTTCCTACTTCTATTGTTAGCGATCATGATCCATTATTTACTAGTGGATTTTGGAAGGGTCTTCAAAAAGCTTTGGGAACGAAGCTTAATTTTAGCACCGCTTATCATCCTCAGTCCGACGGACAAACCGAGCGTGTGAATCAAACTCTTGAAGATCTTCTTTGTGGATGTGTTCTTGATTTTGATGGAAGTTGGGAAGATCATATTTCTCTCGTTGAGTTTTCTTACACTTCCAAGTATTGGTATGGCTCCTTTCGAGGCACTCTACGGAAGGCCATGCCGATCTCCTCCGTGTTGGCTTGAAGCCGGTAAGAAGCTGATTTTAGGTCCAGATTTTATTCGTGATGCCATCGAAAAGATTGACCTTATTCATCATAGGATGAAAGAAGCTAAAAGTAGACAAAAATCCTATGCCAATAACCGAAGAAGGAATTTGGAATTTTCTGTGGGAGATTTGGTATTCATTCATGTTTCACCTATGAAGGGTGTTGTGCGTTTCAGTCGATCGAGAAAGTTTGCACCACGATATATTGGTCCATTTCCCATCAACGAACACATTGGTTCCGTGGCTTATTGCCTTTTATTACCGGCTCAATTTTCTGCTATTCATGACGTATTCCACGTCTCTCAACTACGGAAATGCCTTAGAGATTCTGATTCTATTCTTGAGCCCGGTGTTATTGAAGAAATTGAAGTTTCGCCTAATTTGACTTATGAGTAGCATCTTATTCGTATCATTGTTACGGAGGTTAAACGCCTTCGAAATAAAGGTGTTCCTCTTGTGAAAGTTCAATGGTCCTCAAATCCTAAGGATTGCTCTTGGGAATCCAGAGAATTCATCAAGCGAACACATCCGGACTTACTCTCTCGTGCTCCTTAAGGTGAACTTCTCATTTCAAAATTTCTTCTTTTGTGTTGTTATGCCTCAGACGATTGTTATTTTTATTTTCTTCTTAAGTATTGTGAGGATGCAATTTCTTTAAGGAGGGGAGTCTGTAACAACCCGCATATTTTTGCGATAATATATTTAAATGATTTATTTAAATATAGCATGTTGGTTGAATTTAAAAGTCCAAAACGCGACTTTTGGTAAACGGTTGAATCCGGACTCGAGACCACTTCCATTGAGTCCAAAATGGCGTTTGCGACCTTTTTGAATATAAACATCGATATGTTTAGAGTTGAGTAAAATTTTGCTATTTTTCTATTGGGCTTTTGGGTTTGGGTTTCAGCCCACCAACTCATCTAATACCCTAACTCCTCCTCCAACTCTTCTTCATTCATTCTATTATTTCCTAGCACTCAAGCTAAAGGAAAATGGGGGAAAGAAAGGGAAATCAAAATTCCTAAGTCCTAGTTTACTAGGAAATTCAAGTTCTATAAATCAAAGAGATGCTTAGGTAAGCATCCTCTTCATCTTCTCCATCTCAATCTCTCTTCAATTTTCAGAAATTCCTAAACCCTAACTTAGAAAATATTTGCTTATGAGCTTAGATTGGAGCTTCTTGAGTTGAAGTTGAAGAGTAGTTGATCTTTCATTTGTTTTAAAGCTTCTCACTTGTTGTTTTGGGTTTAAAGGCGAGTTCTTGAACTCACATTTTTGTCTATAGATTTCATTGTTGTTAGGTATGAATTCCTAACATCTATTTCATGTTCAATTACTTTTGATTTGAATTGGTTTGGTGAATTTTCCAATTTTGGTATTTTGAAGTCAAAATCTTTAAAGATCCTATCTTGGATGTTTGGACATGTTTTTGGTGGTGTATCGAAGAGCCTATAGGGCTGGGTTGTCGATTGGCATAAATCCCTAGCATCCGTTGCTCGTTGATCGCTTCCGAATCGTTTTGGCCATCAATAGCCTAGGCAAACTATTGCCCAGTCCAGGTGACTAGACGTCTGGTTGGTCAAGTCCAGACGTCTGGTTATGGTCCCTGGAGAAAAAAAATATAAGACGGTAGGAAAAAGAAAATTCCAGAGCACTCGACCAGACGTTTGGTTAGGCTATACCAGACGTCTGGATGGTCTCTGGCATCAAAAAAAAATGGGGAAAAGAAAAATAAATTCCCCGAACCCCAGGTCAGACGTCTGGCCAATCCAACCAAACGTCTAGTCCTATTGCCTTTTGACCATTTAGCCTATTTTCGAATGGATTTCCAATTTTTATCGATTTTCGTTGATCCGATTAGTTGTTGTCATTTATTATCGGCTTTGATGGCTTCTTTTCTAGATTTTTGGGAATATCCATTTGATGGATTTGATATCGATTTTTATGGTTTTAATTCACGTTGTCGAATGTGGATTTTGATGATAGATTGTTTTTACAATCATTTTTGTGATTTGTCACTTTAAAATACAAAGGTTTTTTTATACTAGTAGTAAATACTCAAACTCTTTCTCAAAAAAATGATTTCAACACTATTTTTAATACAAAGCTTGTTTTTAAAACCATTTTCCAATCTATTAGTATATACAAACTTTTACCTTATTCATATGAGAAATCTAATTAAACGACTTAGCAAAACAAGTGGTATGAAACGCTTGCGTTTACTTCGTCGGTTAATTCTTGGACTTGTTCGATTGAACTCTCATGCAATTTTCGAGTGGGAATCTACAATCTATTCGTAAATATTTAAGTTAAACCAGTGGTTATGGGACATGAAGCTAAACTCATTTATTTACTAGCTTAGTGTAATTTACACTTCTTTTTGATCAATGATGATCATTTTGTATTTTCGAGTGGAAATCTACAATTTGTTCGTAAATATTTAAGTTAAGCCAGTGGTTATGGGACATGAAGCTAAACTCATTTATTTACTAGCTTGGTGTAATTTACACTTATTCTATGGAGCTTCGGCTCAATTTGGTGGGGTAGCGACCCATGGTCTTTTGACCGTTCGAGGAGCATTCGGCTCATTCGTCCGCGTGGGGGACTGTACCATGATAGAGTCTGTGCATGAGGCGTATCTTTTAGGGTGCATCGATGTTCGACTCATTCATTCACGTGGTGGACTGTACCACGACAGAGTCTGTGCATGAGCCGTATCTTTTAGGGTGCGTCGATGTTCGACTCATTCGTCCATGTGGGGGACTGTACCATGATAGAGTCTGTGCATGAGGCGTATCTTTTAAGGTGCGTCGATGTTCGGCTCATTCGTCCGCGTGGGGGACTGTACCACGATAGAGTTTGTGCATGAGGCGTATCTTTTAGGGTGCGTCGATGTTTGGCTCATTAGTCCGCGTGGGGGACTGTACCCCGTATTTTTATGGGATAGCGTCTCATTTGTGATATACATGTTGGTGAGTTTCCATGCCCCCGTTTGTGATAGGCCTCCCCCTTTGTGTTTTCTGTAATTTTAATTATTGAATTCTGGAATTTGCGTTTCACCACTTTTTGCAATTTGCATTGATATGTTTTGTCAATATTTGAGGTTTGGTGAATAAGCTAAAGAATGTGATATTCTTTTTGGATATTTGAGGAGATTCGAGATATTATATGATTTTCATTGTTATTAAATATATACTTGTCTAAGTATGACATTATTGTCATCATATATTTTTGTCATATCTCTTATCCTATCTCATCTTATATGATATTTATAGCTAGACTGATCCGTTTATTATTTTTCTTCTTAAATAATACTCGGGTCAGACCGAGGTATTTCAGGTGCTTCCACTTAACTTCTTAGCAAGGACTAGCTTATGACTTTTGGCTAACTACTTTAGCTCAGTAGTTTTTGCTCTTATACATTCGAGATAGAGACTCATTAATGTATACATATTCTTTTGTCTGGCACTTGTGCATATTCTTTTGTGATGTAGTGGGTCTTGTATGACCACTACTTTGGTGTACACTTCTATGTGTTATATTCATATCTGTTTCTGCCTTAGTGATATGAATATCTATGACTGATTTATGTTATGCTTAATTTATATTTGTTTCCGAATGCCACATAGCCACTGTGTAGTAGCTTTGAGTTTGTATTTGATATGTCAGATTTCCTCTTGAAATGAAATGCATGACCTTCTATCTAGCATATCAGTACTCACACAAATCAATTACACAGATGGTCACTCCTCAACAGCCTTATTCTTCGTACTAGTCGACGACATTACCTCGTAGTGTCCTTGGCTAGTGTGAGTATAGAGGTGGGGCGTCACAATGCTCTAATTTCCACATTCACATAGGTGAGTCTATCAAGAGTACTCCTGGAGGTAGGTACTCCACTCCAAATGGAGTATAGATCTCACTAAGAGTTTCTATTAACTCATCCTCTAATCATTTCAGGAATACATGCTTCTATATATATGAAAAATAGCATGTTCAACTCATATCACTTCACAACTTGTTCTGACCCATTGAACCTAGTTCTTGGGATCTCCAGTCATTAGGTCGGGTTACCATTGTGCGTGACTCAACAATCTAAGGGAAATAGTCCCATTTTTCTAGAAGTTGTAAGGACTTTCTCTCTGGCCCGTCCTTTCGTCAAAAGATCTGCCAAATTCTCGTCATTGCGTATGTGATCCACTCTAATGACTCCTGAAAAGAGCAGCTCTCTAACACTGCTGTGCTTACGACGTATCTGTCATCTCTTACCATTATAATAATGGTTCTGTACTTTTGCAATAGCCGTGGTACTATCGCAATGGATCAACACAGCTGGTATCGGTTTTTCCCATAAGGGAATCTCAGTTAGCAGATTTCTTAAATACTCTGCTTCTTCACTAGTTGTGGCTAGTGCTATCATCTCAGACTCCACAGTAGACTGAGCCAAAATAGTCTGTTTCTTGGATTTCCAAGAAATAGCTCCTCCAGCAATACTAAAGATATAGCCACCGGTTGCTTTTGAATCATCAGATAAAGTATTCCAGTCTGCATCAGTGTAACCTTCAAGGACAGCTGGAAACTTTACATAATGTAATCCAAGGTTCATGGTTCGTTTTAGGTATCTCATGACCATCTCAATAGCGCGCCAATGCTCTATACTAGGTCTACTAGTAAACCTGCATAATAATCCCACGACATAGGCAATGTCGGGTATAGTACAATCAGTGACATACCGAAGACTGCTAATGATGCTCGCATAATCAGACTGTCTTACACCTTCATCGGTGTTCTTGAAAAGCTTTACATTAGGATCATATGGTGTACATGCAGGTTTACAGTCAAAGTAATTGTATTTCTTTAAGATCTTCTCAATATAATGAGATTGATCCAAAGAAAGTCCCTTTTCGGACCTATTAATCTTAATACCAAGGATTATACTCGCTTCACCTAGACCTTTCATATCAAAATTGGCACTTAACAAAGATTTAACATGTTTATGGCATGAATGTTTGATCCAAAAATAAGTATATCATCTACATACAAACATATTATAGTGCAAATGTCATTCTCAAATTTATAATAAATGCATTTGTCACTTTCATTAACTTTGAAACCATTTGAGATTATTAAGTTATCAAATTTTTCATGCCATTGTTTAGGTGCTTGTTTTAAACCATATAATGATTTATCTAATTTACAAAGTTTATGTTCTTGACCATGAATTACAAAGCCTTCAGGTTGGTCCATATAAATTTCCTCTTCTAATTCACCATTTAAAAAAGCAGTTTTAACATCCATTTGGTGTATTATTAAATTTTGAATAGATGCTAGTGAAAATAGTACTCGAATGGATGTGATTCTAGTTACGGGTGAAAAAGTATCAAAAAAGTCTGCATTTTCTTTTTGCCTAAAACCTTTAGCTACCAAACGGGCTTTAAACTTATTAGTTTTGAGATTTTGAAAAGATATGATTATAACTTGATTTGATAAAAAGTGATTAAACGAATATTCTCAAATTTTTAAAAAAAACTGAGATTAGATATTTAATATTGATTTAAATTTATAAATTGGGATTTTAAATAAATTGTTATTAAAATGATTAAGTGAATACTTTCCAATTTGAATAAAAATAAAGTTAAATTTTGGAAAATAAAATGAAATTTATATGGTAAATGTTTGAATATTTAAACTTGAATCTTGGAACTTTAAATTGAAATGATTAAGTTGGAATTGATTTAAATTGAAATGTTGGAATTTAAGATGATTTGAACTGACTTGCGAAATTGGAGGACACTAATTTTATTATATAAAGTATTATTTTAATATTAAACTATTTTAAATTTATAACTATTTTTAATATATATATATATATTATTTTCAATATCTAAACCGTGTAAGTTGGAAGTGTTATGATTTCAAAAGTGTTATGATTTCAAAAGTGTTAAATGATTTCAAAAAGTGTTATGGTTTTCGAAGTGTTATGATTTCCAAAGTGTTGTGATTTCAAAAGTGTTATGATTTTGAAAGTGTTATAATTTTTAAAATGTTATGATTTGGAAATAAATAATGATATCAAATTTATATGATTTTGAAATGAATATGATATTTTGATATGAAGTATGAACTATTTGAAATGAAATGACCACGGTGTGAAATAACCGTTTTGTTGTTAAAGAGACCGGGATCGGATATTGTCATACTCTCTGCCAATACCGAAAACCACTTTAACAATTGTGTACGTGGTGGAGATTCCAGAACGAATTAGAATGGTTTGGTGACGATTCTATATGGTATTTACGTAGCCCTGACTCCCGTGAGTCAGCTTGATGTGGCTAAAACAGGAGCTATACCGGGCCAAGTAGGGTCATTCCCCATATCGGACACATTTCATCGATACCATTCTATTGCTTTTGTGGTTTGATTGGGTGCACCTTTGATTTGGGAGTGTATCATGAGGTGGGCGGTAGTAGCTGCTATGCGTTACCACTAGTCCGGGAGTGCAAATGGTATATCTACCCTGGCATTGCCTCGAGTGCCTTGTCGCATGCCTTATCGTGCCTTCTACGAGTTTGTTTTGTACCGTACCTATGTGGTGTCCTCTGGGTAAACCACCGGTTTGGTGGAGCGTACGACATTGTATAAACTACGGGAATATATAAAAATGTGTTAAGGGGGATATGGGTAACGCCTTAACCCTATTTTAATAGTTTTACTTTACTATAGACATATTATAATAGCGTATATTACTACAAAGTAGATAATTCCACGGATCCTTAGAGGATGGAAATCCCAAACATCCTTTAAGTTACTTGTATTTCAGTTGACATTTCACTTGAGTTGAATTTATTGATATAAGAATGTTAATCCTGACTCGAGAGTTTTGTGTTTTGCTTTACGCTCGGGTCAGACTGAGTGTCACAGCATTTGAGACTCACCTTTGGAGATTGGAGCTTTGTTTGAAGATCTATCTATCCAGCTTTCAGCTATTTCGGTTTAGTCCAGTCACTTATGTTCCGACTTGCCAGTTGCATATGTATTTGACACTACTCTATATTTGAGATTTCTGTTGTATTTTGTTTTAACTCTGATGTTTATATGGTAGCTTCATGAACTACTATTTATTTATTCCGCTGCTTATTGTTATATTACTCCGTGTCTGTGATTCTGTGATTGATTTATTTACTGTATATGTTGAGTTTTTCCAAATATAAATTAACAATCTGATATTTTGAGCAATTCAAGTCCGACATGTGCAGATGCGAAAGGTTCGAAATACCGGGTCGTTACAAGTGCTCTACTTGCTAATTTTATTCTCTTAGGGCCAGGTATACTAACATATGCCAAACATCCCCAAGTTCTAAAGTACGATACATTCGGTTTATAATTTCTTAAAATTTCAAAAGGTGAAATCTTACCTTTTGATTTAGGGATTCTATTCAATACATAGCATACAGTCAATAAAATATCCCCCTACCAATGTTTTGCTGCACTCGAATTTAATAAAATAGCTACAACTAATTCGGTAAAGGTCTTATTCTTTCTTTCAGCTTTACCATTCATTTCAGGTGAATAAGGTGCAGTTCTCTCATGAATTATACCATGCAATTTATAAAAATCAAGAAATGGACTAGACTCATATTCTATTCCTCTATCACTACGAAGTCTCTTAATTTCTTATTAGATTGATTCTCGATTTTAGTTTTAAATAATTTAAACATATCAAATGCATCACTTTTATTTTTCATAAGATATACATAAGTGAAATCAGAGCCATCATCAATGAAAGTGATAAAGTAATGATATCCATGTCTAGTCAAAGTGGCATCAAGCTCACATATGTCAGAATGAATTAAGTCTAAGGGTTCAGAAATTCTATCAACTGATTTATGAGGTTTCTTAGTGATTTTTGTTTGACTACAGAATTCACATTTATCAAAGTCAGTTTGTGACATTTTAGGAATTAAATCTAAGGTGCTCATGTTATGAATAATACGTTTATTTACATGACATAATCTAGAGTGCCAGATATTAAAATCACACAACATATATGCAGAACTGGTTACTTTATTAGATTCAACATTAAGTCTAAACATACCCTCACAAGCATAACCCTTCCCTACAAACATCCCCTTATAAGTCAAAGTATACAAATCAGCCCCTATAACTTGAGTAAAACCAGCCTTATTAAGGAGAAATCCAGAAACCAAATTCTTTCTCATCTCTGGATATGCATTACATCTTTCAGAAGAACTGTATTTCCAGAGGTAAACTTTATTTCTACATTTCCAATGCCAGCAACTGTAGTGGTGTGAGAATCTCCCAGCAGCACTTTCTTATCATTAGCAGCCGTGTATGTATTGAACATATCACGATCGTAGCAGACATGGAGGGATGCACCAGTATCTACCCACCAACCCTTTGATCCACAAACTAGATGAATCTCAAAAATCATAGCCGTAAGAGGCTCCTCAGCCAAGTTAGCCTACGGTGTAGGGCCTGGTCTGTTCCTACACTTGCGTGCCATATGACCTGGTTTTCCACAGTTGTAACATAGAAACAACTGTCCAGAATCATTCTTTTGGGTAGGTTTCTATTGTCCCTTTTGGTTCCCTTGCGGGTTCCAATTCTGTTTGTTGCGATTGCGGTTCTGATTCTTAAAGTTTTTCGGATTCGGTTTCAGAACTACGGGCTTGGAAATTTTAGTGTTGTTGTTGGTGACAACAAGCACTTCCTCTTTCTGGTCCTGCTTACGAGCCGCCTCCTCCATACGGAGGCAAGTGATCAAGCTCTCTAAGGAGAATTCCTTAGTCTTGTGCCTAAGCACATTCTTAAAATATTTCCAACATGGGGGCAGTTTATCAATAATAACAGCAATCTGAAATTGTTCGTCCAAACTCATACCTTCGGAGATGATCTCATGAGCAATTTTCTGAAGCTCATGAGACTGCATCTCTACTGACCTGTCATCCGTCATCTGGTATTTCAGGTAGCAGCTGACTACATATTTCTTCACTCCAGCCTCTTCCATATCATATTTCTTTTGCAGTGCTTCCCTGATTTCTTTGTCTGTCTTGTCGGAATTGTAGTAATCGTAGAGGTCATCACTGAGGCCTTTGAGTATGAAGTTTCTGCATAGGTAGTCTTGCTCTTCCCAGTTCTGCAATTCCTTTGATTTTTTTGTCTAGGCTCGCATCAGATCTGCGTCTGCTTCGTCTGGTCTATCTGGTAACTGCGGTTTGTCGGTTGTCAGCATAGCCACCACTTTTCTCATGGTCAGGAAGAATTCCATCTTTTGTTTCTAACATTTGAAGTGGAGGCCCTCAAATCTGATAGGGGCAACAGAAACCATTAGGACCTGGAAGAGTGAAGCGGGAGCATCGACATCTAGATCTGCAGCGGAAGTCATCGTTGGTGGCATCGTCTTCAAATTGTTGAAAACAATGTTGATCTTCGGCTGAGTCATGGACTACGTCACTCTCTTGAAGACGTTTCGGCGATCTGCTGTACAGTGCAAAGCAGTTCGGATCAATCGCCGCCACCTCTAGGATAAAACAGTCTCTTAATATTTTTGTGGTATCTATTCGTTTGCATGTACGAAACGATTCTGTTTGCACTCAAAACGTTGCTAGAATTTGTGGATTTTAAAAACAAATTCGAAAAAGATGTAGTTCTTTTTGTTTCGTCTACTTATCAGTTAAGAAGGCGGAATAGCAAAAAGAACGTTAAAAACGGTTAAAGAATTTTGTACCAAAAATATAAGTGTTACACCACTACAAGCCCGAACCCGGGCCCGGCCTGGGTCGGGTCGAGTCTAGTCGGTTGGCGCACGCGCGCGTGTGTGGTGGTGAAGCATGATCTCCCTCCTCACAAAAGAGCATCATTGGGTGCCCATAGGGCCCAACTTAGCTTCTAAGAATCAAGTATAAATACTTGATTCTTTCATATAATCCCACAATGTGGGACTATTCATATTCCCATATAATATGAGTCATTTCGTACTTAGACAATTTTTAAGAATTCACTTATTTTCAAACAACAATTTCCAACAGTTACATATTATTAATTTCTCGACGTTCGTTCTGAGTTTAAAGTAAATTTATATATATTCTTCGAACTCAGGTTCTATCTTCAGTGTTTTGTCATCGAACTATATGAAATGTATATGTCACTGTGAACTTTTGACTGCTATGTAGGTAGAGAAATTTTAGTTCAAGTTATATGATTATATAAGAATAGATGTTAACTGAATGTCCACAGTAAATAATATTCACAAAATATGTAGTAGAGTACTAAAATGTCTGTACTGGAGAAATGTTGTAGTTAAAATTGGTATATTTTTGTGTTTATCAAAAAGGCGGGAATGGTATAATTCATTGATAATGCACATAATTTATCAAAAAGGCAGGGTAAAGGTTAAGAGCGGGTTCTAAAAAAATAAAAAATAAAAAATAAAAAAAGATGCTGAAAAGTTTAGTGTTGTATTTTCAATGAACTGCATCAAGCATCTCAGGTTGAAATAATTAATAACCTTACAATTGCATTTAACATTAAGTCAACATTGTCATTCACTAACCTCTGTATTAACTAAAAGTAAAATTATTCATGTGAAGATTAAAGTGCCGGAGAACAAAGTGAGGAGCCTATTGCAACCGTTTTACGTTAATTAAACTATATTTATTTATACGAGTGTTACGGCACGCACTTCGCGCGTGATGAAAGCATCGTGACTTATTTTTCTACAAATTGTATGTGTTTAGCATGTTCAAAAGGTTTTCCACAAATATTTAGGAATATTTTTGCATTGAAATCATGAGTCGTGAGTTAGATATCTAATTTTTTTGTTATTTTGAATTTTTTTTTGTTTTTCTATATTATTAATTAATAAGGAATGAATATGTAAAGTAGTTTATTTGTTGGATCCTAGTTTAAAGTGATATTAGGATTTGGTAAAATTTGTAGAGAAGAATTTTGAATTTAGTAAAGAAAGCTTAGTTGTCAGATCCTAATTTTAAGTGATACTAAATTTGAATAATATCTGTAGAGGGGCATTTTTGGTAGTTCACGTTGATACCAAATGAGTATGACACCAAATGTACTACAACTATTAATAAAGATATAGATTAAAGTAATAATTACGTGACGACTGACATATAATTTTGAACATTTTTTATAAGAAGCATAATATTTATGCATATTTAAAAATAAAAATTAACATGAAAAGAACTAATTTTTCATCGATCAGTTGATTTTATGTTCATAAATAACATGTAATCATGATATTATTTTGAGAATACACATAGCAATGCACTTAAAAAAGACGGTATAAACAAATTCTAAAAAGTACAAATTGCCTTTGTAATATAAAATAGACGTGTAGAAGTTGCAGTTGTAGAAATGAATTTTTTTTCTATAGAATAAGATTGAAATATATTTAACAAATAAAAAATAACATGAAAAAAGAATAAATTTTCATCAATCAGTTGATTTTATGTCCATAAATAACATGTAATCATGATACTATTTTAAGAATACACAGAGCAATGCACTTAAATAATCAATACAAACAAATTCTAAAAAATGCAAATTACTTTTTTAATATAAAACAGAAGTGTAGAAGTTGCAGTTGTAGGAATGATTTTTTCATGTAGAATAAGATTACTATAGTGTAAATCACCATTTTAGTGGTATAATAACACTAACCTGAAACTGTTATATTGGAGGTTAACGATGGTGAGCAACTCAATGGAGCATGTTATGAAGTTTGAATATTCCTATGTTGGACCGATTAAGGGTTATGGATATGCATGCAACATCTATTTTAACTCGTCTGCAGTATTTTAACTCATTAACTGATTCAGAAATATTTGGATCAGGGTGGAAAAAATACAGTCTAAGGAAATCTAACTGACTGATATGGTCAAATATTATGTAACGTTATACATGGTATATGCTACCGAGTGATATCTAATGGTCATAAATACTCTAATAGGTTTTTATTAAAAAGTTAAAAGGGCGATATCAGTGCTATACATATAACATGTTATATTTTTCAGTTTATAAACAGAATTGTATAACGTTATATGGTTTTTGTCCATAATTGTATAACGTTGTATGGTTGCTGCGCTTAATTTTGCTATGCATTTATTCTCATAATTATATAACGTATATCAGCCACTTGCTTGATAGTGCAGTAAATTGATATAATAAAGTCATTATTGAATTACTGAAATTAATGCTTATTAATTCTACTTTCCAAGAGTTTATTCATCTTCCCTTAAATTTATTTTTGCACTTATTAAGTTTCTCATAATATTTTGATATTTGTATCATTTATTCACAGTTTAATGCATGGTCTTGAAATTCATAAATCTCCAAATATGGTATACAATAAAACAAGATATATTCATTTGTTTAAATTAATTAATCAGAATCAACTAATTAAATCGTTTCCACCATTGTAAAATCATTTCCGTTCTGATATTGTATCATTTATTACAGTTTAATGCATAGCTTTGAAATTCATAAATATCTATATATGGTATATAATAAATCAAGATATATTCATTTGTTTAAATTAATTATACATTAACATATTTTTTTTTCGTGTCCCATATAAAGGGCAATTTTGGAAGTTCATGGTTGAACCAAAAGTTTGCGCTTCCAGACCAACTATTAATAAAGATACACGGTAGAGATATTTTGGTTCCTCCTCCTCCTCTTCTTTTTTTTACACTATGCAGCAATGCATTGAATTTATTCCTTTTGAGCGAATAATATGCCAATGAAATTCAGGATTTTGTAATTTATTCATGGAGTTTTGAAGTTGAAATTTACCGTGGATATATATATATATATTGCTACAGTAATAAGCTGGTTGAAAATTATTTTTGAAGCTTTTCTTCCTCGTAGCTTTATTAGTGATATCAACCTGTTTGTGCAATTAAAAGAACATCATACTTTGAAACAATAAATGCTCAAGCTAATAAGGTACTCAATACGTGACAGGCAAAGATAAAAATGAAAAGGAATAACATCCCAGGCACGCATGGAAAAGAATGCAAACATATGCCCATACTCAATTACAGTTTTCCAAACACAGCAGTTAATTGCGCATTCCAAATATGACAGACTTTGCATCCATTAACAAACATTTATATATATTTTAACTCAAGTACAATTGCCTATATACACACGCACTATTGCAAAATTCACATGCCCAACAACCACACATATACTCACGCACCAAAGTGGACACATGCATTGAACTACCTAACACTCACACTGGAAATCAGTGCACATCGCATAATCTATCCTAGTGGACAGCTTTTATTGAACCCCGCAGCATTTTCTCGCTTGTGCTGTATATGATCCTAGAACCGTTGTTATCTTATCCACTGGAAAAGACGTTGCTTGAGCTATTCCTGCGCACAGTTGTACTGTTGTTATTATTACAGCGAAGACATAACAACTGGTGTATTACTGCTTGCAGTAAGTAGCATGGTGTAGTAGCAGGGTAGTAATCAAATGATGTTAAGTAAGTTGTACTGATATTTGTTGCTTAAGATGTTGTAAAGCAGTGTGTTACAGCAGTATAATAGTTTATATTTACATAGTTGTGTAGAAAGTGTTTGTCAAAAGGCGGAAAAGTATGGAAAAAAATTAACTTTTATATTAGGCATGAAAAGAATTGTTAAAATTGATCTGTAACAGCTGTTACTTTTCTTTGATGCTTTTGAAGTACATATTGAGAAAGCGAAGCACAGACCTAAACTTATGAAACGAAACAGACATTTAAATTGATATATTTATTTTCAATAATTTTCCGCTCGGGCTATAACCTTGAGTACTCAACCCATTTATAGAATATGTGTTTCTGTAAGGGTATAAATTTGAAATTGCGTTACATAATTGAAAACCTCTTAATTTAATATCCATAATGTAAGTGCTGTAGCAACATATTTAATTTAATCAAGCTGTATTAATCGCAGAAATCTGAACTAATACCCATGCAAACTTTTATTATAAAATGGGGAAAAAAAGTTTTCTTCTTCGTTAGGGTTCTTTTTTTCTACAGTTATATATTCACAACAGTTTACAATTATTATTTTACTACAATATACATGTACTTGTATGTTACAAATAGCATGCGACCTATTTTGTCAAGGAAGGGTATTAATTTCAAAACTTGTGTAATAAAGAATCATCAAGTGATACAAAACATGAAATATAATACTGAACTCATATAAACTTATTTGTGTACAATGTATATTTATATTTGTAGGTGTGAGGATGTAAGAAAATTACTAACATGGTACATGAAAAAACCAAGCATTTATACGATCTTGATCCTTGTGGAGTGTAAGTTATGCAAACCTCAACAAATATGGAAAACCTCATGACTGGAGTAATAAAAGGAGAATAAAGATTTGTAACCAAAAAGACAATAAAAGGACAATATTCAATCTTATTGTTTGTACCAAAATTGGGCACAACACTCTTCGGAAGGGTTTGAAGAGATAAAATGAAGAAATTAAATGGAAAAGAAGGATTATCTAACAAACACTTCAAAAACAAATAAGAAAGTACGCAGAAACATAGAAATTTAGAGTGGTTCGGCATGTTGCCTTTGTCCACTATGAAATTGATGATTTTATTGATGTTTTATTGCTGATTACAGCGGATTACAGTAGATTACAATGATGAAATTCGAGTACAGCAACAGCCTTGTAGCGAAAAAATGTTTTCGGCAGAGTCTGGACGTCAGAAAGCTAATAGATCCTTTTTCTATAGGCTCTGGGATGCTATTTATAGGCGTAGGATGCAAATATCTCGCTCAAATCTCAGGAGACCTCTTCTGGAACGTGAGCGGGCCCACGCGATCGATCCCACGTGATTTGCACTGAGTCCGTGATCGATACGAATGGATTTCGTATCAATCAAGATTTGACCCAATCGAGTCGAAATTTAGCATGAACATTCTTTATGTTGTATGCAAGCTCCTGTGAAAATTTCATGGCATTTGGACTTGTAGATTGCGAGTTATGATCGATGCAAATTTGGGCTTTCCGGCCGCTGCTCTCTTCATGTCGACGCTATTTGTATCGATGATTTCAAATCATTAATTTTGCACGTGATGCCAGTTGACATGGTGCTTGTTTTTTGGATCAATCTAAAGTCCATGCCGAATCGATCGAGTCTTCCCAATGTTTACGCCTCGTTTGTATCGATCTGACTTGGTCTTGTTCATATCGATCGCAGTTGCTCTGTTCATATCAATGGCAATCGCTCTGCTCTGTTCGTATCGACGGCAATCACTTTGCTCTGTTCATATCGACGGCAATCGCTTTGTTCGTATCGACCACTGGCTGATCGATACGAAGTAGCGGCTTTGCCTGGCTTTGATGGACATGAAATTGAGTTGGTTGATCGATGCGAACAGGCGGGAGGTTATGGATGCGAAGAAGACTGTCGTCTATGGATACGAGGTGACGCTCATTGATGGATACGAAGAGCAAAAGCTTGATGGATACGAATAATAGACAGCCGATGGATACGAAGGACATGACTCTCCTGACCGATACGAAACAGTGCATATCCGATCGATTCGAACCAAACCAATGCGAAGTTGGGTTTTTCTCTGGTTGCCCGATGGATACGAATAAGGTGACTATATGAATTGCATTAATCTTATCTCGAGCATACGACCTCCGATTGACTTGAAATTTGGAACATTGGCTTTCATAACATTGCTTTTCATGTCTTGTCAATTGTAGCTTGATCCGGACTTGGACAGAATTCATCGATATCCGTAGCGAACCTGCGTATAACCGATTTTCAGGACGGACTGTCCTTGGTTTCTAGATGAGTTCCTGCTATCGCGGCCTTGCCAAAAGGTGGAAGAACATTTGCCCCCCAGAGTACGTCTTGTGAGAACACGACGTGCTTTGAAAAGCTACAATCTTCGCTCTGAATAGTTCCATCTAACTTGTTAAACAGTTATCGTCTCCTCGTTGGAAATTGCAATCTTTGATTGATCCATAGAGACATAAATTATGAACTGTAGACTACCAACTATTGTTCTGTGTGCTGTTGCAACCGATTGTTGTTGTAATGGTCACCAGACAAGTATTCAATTCCTGCGAATTTTAAAGATCGGATGTTAGTCCGTTATGAATGTAGGTTAGCCTGACTCCCGTTAACGTTTGCGCGTTCACGAGTCGTTGTCAGTTTTCTAATTAGTTTTTTATCGAACTCCGTATTGACCCTCTCCTGAATCTATGTGGAATTCGCTTTATAACAACGCTTGATGGTTGTTTTGGAATGTCCCTTCGTATTGATCCTCTCCTGGATCGATGTAAAAGGTCGAAAAATTGCTTTCGTATTGATGTTGATCGACACGATTTTAGTTGTTGTTTTAATGTAGTCCGTATCAATGGATACGAGATCTCAGGATCTTCAAGCTAATGGATACGAAATGGGCGTTTCGTATCGATGCAGTCACATGGTTCCAGTGCAACCTGGCTTCTCCTTTCGTATCGATGGAGAGTGGACACGATGGAAGTTATCGAGCCGATGGCCAATGGATATGAATGGATCATTTCGTATCGGTTAAGGTTCACACCTCTTCATCCAGTCCGTTCATATTGGGAGACGAATCGACATCTACCTTCCATATATATATGTGATTCTATACTTAGAAAAACTTTACTTGCTCATTTTTCCTATAGCCTTCGTATCGACTGAAAAACTTGAAAATAGAATCTTGCCTTCGAATCGAACCAAGCCCTTAGTCTATGTCTTCGAATTGCTCAATTGCTCGAGAAAAGAAAACCCTCGTCTTCGAACCTATCAACCCATTAATTCCTTGAATCACTTGTTCTAATTAGGAAATTAACCTATATCAATCGACTTTGAACGATGAGACTCGAATTCTTATGCCATTTGATATGCCTTTGTGGCTGATTTTGGTGATGCGGTGGTCGTGGATGGACGGAGCGAGGTCGAAGAAAACTGCAATGGTGTTTGAGCAGTTTAGGGAAGAAGAAAGGCAGAGGGATATGAAGGAGTTCGTGGAAGGGTTGCCTGGCTTTGAACTCGCATCGATGGGAGAAGAGGGTGTACAACGTGTTCGTATCGTTCCACTAAGGATGATCCATATCGATCGGCAACCGAGGGTTTCGGGGAGGGGATTCGTACCGCTCCTGGATTCATGTTGTTTCGTATTAATCATTTTTCAATGTTAGGATCGATACGAAGTGGCGCAAAGGCGATCGATACGAAACTCTGTAATGTGATCAATACGAATTGATGCACAAGCGACCGAGATGAACTGCTTCTCCCTCTCATCGATGTGAGTTGTCCACGTGGAGATCTGTCTAAGTCTGAACTTGATAAAGATGAAATTCTTTGCATATTCGAACATCTGACTCCGACGAGCTTCTGCCTTGCATAAATGGACTTAAACATCTGCGTATTTGACTACCTTTTGAAGCTCGTCGATGGAACTGTAACTTGACAAACTTCTAACAAACTTTAACTCAGGTCGGTCTCTAAAGTCTGGATGGCATGGTTGTGACGATCAGCAATGACGGTCATTCCAATTGAATTCTAAGTCTTGTCATTTGAACTTTCTTTAAATTTTGTAGAATTCCATACGTATCATGTAGCACTGCACTACACTACACAACACTCTCACACACTGGGAACACGGGCTTACTATCGTCTAACAATGGGTTTTAATAAGTTGATTAGTTTTGGAGTCCACAAGTTCATAGCAACAGGAAAGTAAGAGTCTTTCTCTTCCAATAATAGAATTGCCAGCCATCGCAGCCGAAGTCATAGACCCTGCTCCGAACGAACTACCTGATGCTACGTTCATCTGTAATCCCCAAGATTATGTACCGTCCAATGACTCTGAAGACATGTTGGGACGAATATGCCCAGGGCATGGTTTGTCATTGGATGATGTACTATTACCGAGACCGAACGACAGACCACATGCTCCCCCAGAGGGGTTTACTGCCTTCAATCGCCATGCGTGCACAGCAGGAAAACTTCCTCCATTCAACCAATACATTAGGGAAGTGTTGTCTTTCCTCGGAATCGCTCCATCGCAACTACACCCCAACGGATACGCCACGCTGAACAGTTTATTTATTATATTCATGGAGCACCTCTTTCGGCCACCGGCTCCAACAGAGATTAGATATCTTTTTAACATTAAGAGTAGGGGAGATAGCCCATCTTTATCATTCCTGGAGGTGGTCAGGAATTGTCAAGTAGTAACCGGATCCTGGACAAGGCTGAGTTATTTTAAAACAGAGTGGTTCTACATCCGTTGCCCCCCAGGATTTGCCAGCCGGTGGTTAGTCAGACGTAAGTGTTGTAGTCTTCTCCAAGAATTATCAAGATAATAGTAGTTGATGTAAAACTAATACCTTCTTTTCTTTATAGCCGCAATTTCACGACCTGAAGGCGGGTACTTCAAAGAAATAGTGCGGACCCTTCAAGAAGTTCCAAGTGAAAAGAGGGACATCGATTCGGTTCTAACCGACAGAAATTTGAGAATCGTTGGACTGATCGAGCGGAATCAAAGCATAAGGCTTGAAGGAACACTAAGGGTAGCCACGAAGAAGCAGTTGAAATGCAAAACACCCGGGGTCGTAATAACTGAAGGAGGCGATGAAGAGAGAACGACCACGGACGATGAACTTGTTGCTGGGTCTTCGGCCAGATTTCAAGCGACGAAAGGAAGAAGAAAAGGCAAGGCCGCTGCTTACAAACGTCCTAAGTCTTCGAGGTGGAAATCAGTTGTGGATTTGCCAGTTCCCGGTATTAGAATCTCAGAGGCTCCTTCCTCGCCAACAGAGTGTCCTTTTAAAGGACTTGTCGATATTCCGATTCTGGATTACGTGTCACTTCAACACGACATCGGGTTGAAGGAGCTTGATAGTGCTATTGATCTAAGCGAGTCGCTTCCTATAAGTGCGGTCGACATTTCCGGTTGGTCGGGGGGTTGCACATACATACACACTTCACGGCACTACACGATTTCCAATCACAAGTTGTTCAGTTCAAGAAACCACTAACTCTGCTTTTCTTTCTTTTTAACAGATACGATGTTCGGACGAGGGTCGATGTTAGGGAGTCTTCGCTCAGTTCGCCGATCTTCTTCCTATTATGAGTCACGTAGGAGAGAGGAAGATAGAGACCGCGATCGCGGGTACTCTAGCCAGGAACGTCATGAGAGTGATAGGGATATGGATTACCGACATCGATCCCAATCCCGCTCTCCTCCTCCTAGAATCCCTAGACAACCTTCGGGCCAAGGAAAACAACCGGTAGAGCCCCCGCATCACAAACCATCTTCGCATGCTTCTCGGTCCGCGTCGCAACGCCATAGAACTGAGGTTGAGCCTCTAGTCGTCATTGAACAAGCCATCACCGAGCTCACTGAGGAAGGGGCTATTAAAATTGCTCAGCTAAAGAAAGATTTCCCAAATATATGCTTTGACGGCTACATTTTTCCCCCTCACTTAAAGAGAATTCCATCGGAGGCGGAGAACACAATGCATGATTACATTCATGATATCTATTCCCAGTACAAAGAGTGGGTGAAGGCTGTAGAGAAAGCGTCGAAGGTGGCCTTCGAACGGGCTAAAATAATTGAAAAGTTAGAATCTGATCTCGCCCAGAAGGACCGCATCATCCAAGTGCTTAATGATGAAGTCGAGTCCTCTCGAAAATCAGAGATAGAGGCTACCAAAAAGGCCGATGACGCGAACTTGGCCATGGAGAGGATGAGGCAGACACACTTCGCCTTGGTGGAGCAGATGGGCCACCGAAACACCACGGTCACCGCTGAACGGGACGCTGTTCTGAAAGAATTTGCTGAGCTTAAAGCTAAATTTTCCGAAATCATCAAAGAAAAAGATGATGCAAATAGAGCTGCCCAAGAGGCTTGTGAACAGGTCGTTGTGCTTCGGGGTGAACGGGATGCGGCAACGGCTAAGGTCCGTGTGGTGGAGACTGAGGTCGAGGAGAAAATTAAATCGGCAGAGTCTAGGCTAGAGACGGATATAGAAGATCTCTTGATAACTTACAACGTGAACGTATTGAGGCACATAAATCTAGCCTAGCTCGACAACTACCCAACACATCTATACAATGCTTGGGGCCGATTGGTTGAGGAGGAGAAGGCGGTGCATCTGGGTGAATCAATCGACGAGTTTGAGCTTGAGAATCGTATGCTTAATGAAGATAAAAGAAAGATTCTCCATGAGTCGATGATTTCGCATGAGAAAGAAAGGCTCGGCACCCATTACTCGGAGGCCGGTGAAGGTTTAGGTGTCGAACATCACGATGCAAGTGCTGAAGTTCTTGTGCCAATCCAGCCTGAATCTGCACCTGTGGTTGATTCCCAACCAGTTCCTGCTTACAATCCGTATCAACCGCAGTTGTCTCCGGTTAGAGAACAAGTTTCTAAAGCCGTTCAGCCGTCCACGAGTCAAACTGAGGAAGGTACTCTGAACATTCTCTATGCTTATCCGAAATCGGAATTGTCATCCAAAGTAGTTACTAACAGTTCTTCTTTTTTCACTATCCAGTGACTGGAGTTACACCGATCGGGCCTCCAACAACTCAAGAATCACATCAAGCGTAGGAGGCCATCATCACTGAAGCGACCACCATAACTACAACTGCACCGATTGATGGAACGTAGGAGAGCACGCTTATTTTTGACGAGCAGATGATGGAGGAACTCCTCGGTCATCATAGCGACCCCTTTGCGGACCTACCATTTATTATAGGTGGAAGTGCACCTGCTACTGGCTCTTCAATGCCAACCACTGATGCTCCCAGCGAGGCCCAAGTAATTCATGTAGAAGAAATATTGGCCGAAATCGACGCTGAAATGGAGGCAGCAGTTCGTGGTGGTAGTTTTGGAGGTGGGATGGCGGCACCTGGTCCAGCTCCGTTAAGGATTATATCACCTGGTGGTACATTTATTGATACCAGTGTGCCTATCCCACCTCCTATAATCAATCCAGTTCCTCCGACTCCACCTTCAGGGAGTATTCCCGTTCACTTGAGCTCGGATGAGGAAGTTGATATCATGCCCCCTCCTGGAGATCAGCCGCCGAAAGGAAAAGGCTCGAAAAGAAAAATAAGTGGCAACTCCAGTGGGTCCACACCGAAGAAGAAGCTGAAAAAGAAGAGAGAGTAGACGTGCTTCTTCGGTTTATTTTTGGTAGATAGATAGGAATCTACTTTCATTTTTCTTTCATAGGCCGTGTATAGATGCGGGTTCGGCCCCCGCTAGTAGGAATTTTGGAATCAACTTGTACATAATTTCTTTTCATAGATAGTTGAAATGAAACTTTATTTTGCTTTGAACTTGATGTATGTTTATTTGCTTGAGTGTTCCAGCATTTTGAATTCTTCGTTCAGTACACTTATGAAGTTTCAACTTTCGAATCTTGTTTGAGTTTACCCGTCAAGCCCTGAAATCACAGCCACAAGTCATGACTGGATATTAAGTTGAACTCCGATGTTGTACTGCTTCAGTCAGTGATTAACACTTAAGTTCTTCCCCTAGTTTCAGGGATGAATTGGAAAGATCGGATAGTGGTCGTATTTCGCCTTCAATGCATCATGCTTAGCATCGTTGAATTGATTGCTAAAACACGGAGAATTCGAGTGGTTGAATCATACTCACTCTTTTATCGATGATTGTATCCACGCTCTGAGGATTGCACTTTGTGCGTCGGCGGTTGATCACGCCTGCTTGGGTTTCAAGGATGCGTCCACGCTACGGGGACTTAAGTTATTTTACGGATGGTCGATCCCAATTCGGCTCATGTCCAAACTTCAATCCACTCTCCGAGGATTTTGAGTTAACATTTATACTCCAATTCGCATTTTGGGAACTTAGAGTTAGTTGATGTTTATACTCCGGTTCGCACTCTGGGAATCCGGAGTTGGTAAACAGACGGCCAATCACATCTGTTGTGAGTTTTTAGGATTTCGTTCACACTCCGGGAATGAAAGATGTATTAAGATCGTGGATGGTCGGATCACATCCACCCTGAGTTAAGAAGTGAGGTCGTTAGATGGACGGGCCCATCCTCCTCAAACTTGGTTCGAATACGGGCGAAGTCGTTAGGTGGACGGATCTACCCTCTTCGAAACCGTATTTGTAAGTTTACACTCCAGTTCGCACTCTGGGAAACCGGAGTTATGTAAAGGATTGTTGTGTATCAATCGTTTTTTGACTTTAGTGTGATGGCTTGTCCCCGAGCTCGGGTTTCACTTAGTGAGTGACTGGTCGTATCACAGTCACTCCCTATTTGAATAAATTCCACCGTATGATGGAACTTAGCACTCCGTGCATAGTGATGGTCATATGAAGTATTTCAAGTAAATCACAGCTCTGGCTCGACGAAATTGCATTTTATTGCTGTTATGTGTAGTAGCGACGAAGACTCTCGCTGTTCTAGGCTCTCGGAAGAGTGAGACCATCAACGGTCGATAATTTGAACGTGCCATCTCCGAGCTTTCGTTCAATAACATATGGTCCTTCCCAATTTGGCTTCATATGCGAAGGGACCAGATAAATTCTTTTGAGTACGAGATCACCAAGTTCAAAGGTTCGAGGTTGGACCTTGGCATTGTATAATCGGACGACTCGATTTCGGTATGCGGCTGCCCTCAAATCAGCCTCTTCACACTTCTCATCCAATAAATCGAGAGATTCAGCAAGTAATATAGCATTTGTCTTTGGATCGTAGTATGTCACACGATGAGAAGGTACATCTAATTCGACTGGAATAACGGTTTCTGAACCATAAGAGAGAGAGAACGGAGTGTGACCGGTCGCGGACTTGTGGATTGTACGGTAGGCCTATAGGGCCATAGGAAGTTCATCGACCAACTTGCCCCCAGATTTTTCCAGTCGTTTCTTCAGAATGGATTTTATAACTTTATTAACAGCTTCAACCTCTCCATTCGCTTCAGGGTGTGCAACTGCGGAGAATTTCTTCTGAATGTGGAATCGTTGACAGAAATCCTTAAATTCGGCACTGTCGAATTGGGTCCCGTTGTCAGTGATGATAGTACATGGGAGACCAAATCGGTAGATGATGCTGCGCAGTACAAAGTTGATCACCTTCTTCGTTGTGATCGTAACAAGGGGCTCAGCTTCCGCCCACTTTTTAAGGTAATCAACTGCTAAGATGGCGTACTTTGCACCACCTTTGGCTAGAGGTAAAGTGCCAATAATATCGATGCCCCTTACCGCAAATGGCCAAGGGATGACCATTTGTGTTATCTCGGTAGGTGGGGCTCTAGGAATTTGAGCATGCTTCTGACACTTATCGCATTTCTTGGCATAATCTGATGCATCACGATTTACAGTGGGCCAATAATATCTGTATCCGAGTACTTTCTTGGCAAGAGCTTGCCTCCCGGTGTGATCGCCACATTCTCCTTCGTGCACATCATGCAATACTCGTTTGATTTCATCGTGAGCGATACACCGGAGTAAAGGAACAGAGTATCCTCTTCTATACATGACTCCATTCTGAATAGTGAATCGCGAAGCTTTTTGAAGGATTTGTCTCTTTTCACTCCTACGCTCTGGCAGGGTTCCGTGCTTGAGATAATTTCTAAACGGAGTTATCCATGACTCCCTCTCGGAAACGACATCAAATATCCAATCGGTTTCCATCTGATCAATGCTTGGCGAAGATAATGTCTCTTCGGGAACAAGTCCCATTTGCTGTGCTTCACCTGTACGGGCTAACTTTGCCAACGAATCAGCTTTCTGGTTGTGTTCTCGTGGTATGTAATAGATGGCATAATAGTCAAACTGATTCAATGTCTCCTGAACCTGAGCAAGGTAAGCGACCAGTCTTCGATCTCTAGCTTGGTACTCCCTTCTAACTTGACACACGACCAATTGCGAATCACAGTAAATTTCCACTGCAATGATTCTCAAGTCTCTTGCAAGTTTCAATCCAGCCAGTAGGGCTTCATATTCGGCTTTGTTATTAGTTGCGCGACCTTCGGGAGTGTCAAGTACAACCCCTGCACCTGAGCAACGGTCATTTGATGCACCATCTATATGCAGCTTCTAGATATACTTGGGAGATTCACTGGTTTCGTGCAAGTCCTCTGGGATGGTAAATTCAACTATAAAATCTGCTAGGACTTGTCCTTGGATGGCTCGCCTTGGAGTATAACTAAGGTCAAACTAACTTAACTCGATATTCCATTTGAGTAACTTACCAGATGTCTCAGGCCACGTAAGGACCTGTCGTAACGGCTGGTCGGTGTAAACGGTGATTGGGTGAGCCTGGAAATACGGACGGAGCTTCCTCGAGGCAATAACAATACAATAAGCCAATTTCTCTAGCTTCGGATAATTTCTCTCCTCTCCGGTTAGCCGCTTGCTTATGTAGTAGACCGGCTTTTGTATTCAGTCCTCCTCCCGAACTAGGGCAGCACTGATTGCGTTTTCTGATACCGCCAAGTAAATGTACAATTTCTCATGATCGATAGGCTTTGACAAAATCGGCGGTATGGAGAGATGTTGAATTAGTGCTCGGAATGCACCCTCACATTCCGTAGTCCATTCAAAGTTTCGTTTTCCTTTTCGGATCAGGCCGAAGAAGGGAATGCATTTGTCAGTGGACTTTGAAATGAACCTGCTCAGTGCTGCTACTATTACATTGAGACTCTGGACTGTCTTTATAGTTTTCGGAGTTTCAAGATTTCGGATCACCCAGATCTTTTCGGGATTGGCTTCAATTCATCGAGCGTTGACGATAAACCCCAGGAACTTTCCAGATGCTATCCCAAAGTGACATTTCAATAGGTTGAGCTTCGTTCTGTATTCTCGGAGGATATTAAACATTGACTCCAGGTCTCTGATGTGATCGGTGGAAAATCGCGACTTGAATAGCATGTCATCAACATATACCTCCATGGTTTTTCCAATCTGGTTAGCGAACATTCGATTAACTAACCATTGATAAGTTGCCCCAGCATTCTTGAGTCCAAAAGGCATAAATTTATAGCAATAGAGTCCCATATTGGTTACGAAGCTGGTATGCTCCTGGTTGGGCAAGCGCATGGGTATTTGATTATAGCCAGAGTACGCATCCATGAAGGATAAGAGTTCATGTCCAGCCGTTAAGTCTACAAGTTGATCAATCCGTGGAAGTGGAAAACTGTCTTTGGCGCAGGCTTTATTCAAGTCTGAGTAGTCAACACATGTTCTCCATTTCCCATTTGGCTTTCGGACTAGTATAGGATTGGACACCCATTCTGGGTATAATGCATCTCGAATGAACCCATTCGTCTTAAGCTTATCTACATCTTCTTTAAGGGCGACAGATCTCTCTGGATCCATACCACGCCTTTTTTGCTTGACCGCGACGTACCGCGGGTCAATATTCAGTGTGTGGCTTGTGATTTTCGGCGAGATCCCACACAAATTTGAGTGCATCTAGGCAAACACATCAAGGTTTTCCCGGAGAAATTCAACCAATTCCTCTTGCATTTTTGGCTTAGTTGAGATCCAATCTTTATCATTTTCGAGTCATCATTATCGTCGATTGGAACATCGATCGTCAGTTCGGCCGGAGAAGCTTAACTGTCTTTACCTTCATATTCACTTTCAGTATCTCTCAGGTCAAGATCTCTTTGGAATTGGTTGGGGTGCCCGGGTCCGGGCCCAGGCACTAATTGTCAATTATCAGCAAAGCAGACGCAGAAAGATTCCTCTACACCTTTTCCTTTTTCTTTCCGCTGCGCCTCGCGTAGCTCAGCAATGTAACAGGCTCATCCTGCGGCCTGATCCCCTTGAAAAATCCGACACCATTGTCGGTAGGGAATTTCAAAGTCAAACACCATGGGGCGATGGCAGCCCTGAATTTAGCTAGGGTTGGTCGGCCCAAGATAGCATTATATGGGGAGTTTATATCCAAAACAACAAACTACAGTATCCGGACTCTCCGGCGTTCACCAATTCTCAACTCCACTGGCAATTCCACCACTCCATTGGGTATAGTTGCACTCCCGTTGAAACCATGAATGCGAGACTGACATGGCTTCAAGTATTTAGCCTCCATTCTCATCTGGTCATAAGCTCATTTAAACAAGATATTCAAAGAGCTTCCGCTGTCTACCAAGATCCTCTTCATCCAAGCAGGACCTACTTGAGCTGATATGACAAGCGGATCAATAGTGGGGGCTTCGACCCTGTCGGCACCCCAACCTCGAAATATGATGTCATCTGCCATCGTTCTTTGCTGTTTGGCCGGAGCCCCATCTTCAGAATTACTGCAACATTCAAAGTCCGCATGCCTGATAGAGCTGGCATACGACTCCATTTCCTTCCAGCTTCGGTCTGCTGGATGAGGACCATCACTAACAGTGTTTATCACCAACCTCCCGCCAGTACTAGCGGGTTCCTCCTGTCTAGCCGAATTTGGTACATGATTTTGATTGATGGGTCCGCACCTCCAGACTGCGGCGCCCGCACAAACTGTTCTAACTTCCTCTCTCTTATCGGCTTTTCGATGAGATCCTGCAAGCAACAGCATTCATTTGTGTTATGGCCGTAGGTTTCGTGGAATCTACAAAATTTTCCCATTTGAATTTGCTTCTCCGATGACTGTTTCGGAGCAGGCTTCTTATACTGAATGGTATTGCAGGTTTGTAGATATACATTCTCCAGCGATGTATTCAGAGGAGTATAATTATCAAACATAGGAGCTCTATGTCGTGGACCACGGTTCTAATCCCGTTTTCTATATTGGTTACCATTACCTTTTTGCTGATCTTGCTTATTCTGAATTTTCAATTGCACTTTTCCGAAACTCTCCCTGGATTGTTTAACAGCAATATTACTCTGAATTCCTTCCACACTAGGCCCCACATCATCCTTCTTCCTAGACTGTTTCGCATCCTCCCTTCTCAAGAATTGAGCTGCTTTGGAATAGAAACAGTCCAATGATGTAGGGGGTTTTCCGGCCAGCCAGTTGCCGAATTCAGAATCGGGCTCAATTCCCTTACTCAGTGCCATAAGAATAGAGTTATCATTTGGGTTGCTGATCTCAGCACATGCAGCATGAAATCTCTCTAAATAACGCCTGAGTGTCTCTCCAAGAGCTTGAGTGACACTAGATAAAGTATTAACATCCTTTGGTCTCGCGACATACATACGAAATTGCTCAATAAATTTTGTTGCCAACTGATCAAAGCATGAGATAAATCGAGGTGGCAATCGGGTAAACCACATAGTCGCTATGCCCCCTAGTGAGATCGGGAAGCTTCGGCACTTGACTACATCATCAACTCATCCAACATTCATCAACCATTCATACTTCAGGATATGCTGATTAGGATCAGAGTTTCCTTCATAAACGGGTAAAGTCGGCATCCTGAATTGCCAAGGTGGTTCAGCATAGAGTATCTCATCAGTAAAAGGGGTACGACTTCGGGACATTCCCCAGTCATCATTGCTAAGACCTTGACTTTCACAGATCATTTGACGGATCATTGCTGGCAGGTCGGGCACCTAGACATTTTGAGCAGGTTGGGCCAAGGTGTGGTCGGGTTCCACAATGCGAGGGGGGACCGGTCGCTGTCGACGGTCCATGTCTCGCCTCCTTGGTTCTATGACTTCGGGGACATAAGGCTCAAGATGGTAATCAAGCTGGTGATGGTTCGGATCTGTCCGATTTCGGGTCTCGGCGCCCAAATCAGTAGCTGTCATGGTACGGTTATCAGTAATATGGTGTGGGGTAGTGCCTCCTCGGGAGGAGGGTCCAGTCTGGTGGCTGGTTGACGGGCCAACTCTCAGTTTCCCAACATTCAATGTGTGTTGATGCCTAGTGGCCTGTGTGTAGCTTCCGTCTAGCCATGGGAATGTAGATCTGTGATGATAATCAGAAGAGGCTGAACTCTCGGTGGAGGAATGGTAAGCCTGATCCCTCCTGGATCTCCTTCGTCATTGACGGTTCAGTTGGTTGGCTAGTTCCGCATTAGCATGGAACTGTTGGCGGCTCTAAGTCAACTCTTGTATCAACATATGAAATTCTTCCCTGGTGACATGGCCTTGCGGATCTGATGGTCCGGTAGCATTCTGATCAGCTGGAGGCAGTTGCATGGGATTCTGTCTGTCCCGTCCTTTAAGATCTGCAGCCGTGGGAGTAGTCCTTGTGTTAACCATGATGGATGATGAAGCTCTCTCCTAGACTTGTAACAAATCTGAATAAGATAGAAGAACTCCTGAAATTAAGATCTGGATCTTCTCCTTGGATGTTTGCAATCCGATATCGGCAATAGATCCAATGAGTAGAAGGAAAAAATGGGTTTTTTCTCTCAATGAAAGCACTAAAGTGCTTGTACCAAAATTGGGAACAACACTCTTCGGAAGGGTTTGAAGAGATAAAATAAAGAAATTAAATGGAAAAAGAGGATTATCTAACAAACACTTCAAAAAAAATAAGAAAGTACGCAGAAACACAGAAATTTAAAGTGGATTGGCGTGTTGCCGACGTCCACTATGAAATTGATGATTTTATTAATGTTTTATTGCTGATTACAACAGATTACAGTAGATTACAATGATGAAATTCGAGTACAGCAACAGCCTTGTAGTGAAAAAATGTTTTCGGCAGAGTCTGGACGTCAGAAAGCCAAAAGATCCTTTTTCTGTAGGATCTGGGATGCTATTGATAGGCGTAGGATGCAAACATCTCGCTCAGATCTCGAGAGACCTCTTTTGGCACGTGAGCGGGCCCACGCTATCGATCCCACATGATTTGCACTTGGTCTGTGGTCGATAAGAACGAATTTCATATTGATCAAGATTTGACCCAAATTGAAATTTAGCATGAACATTCTTTAGGTTGTACGCAAGCTCCTATGAAAATTTCGTGGCATTTGGACTTGTAGATTGCGAGTTATGATCGATGCAAATTTGGGCTTTTCGGCTGCTGCTCTCTTCGTGTCGACCCTATTCGTATTGATGATTTCGAATCGTTGATTCAGCACGTGATGCCAGTTGATGTGGCACTTGTTTTTTGGATCAATCTGAAGTCCATGCTGAATCGATCGAGTCTTCCCAATGTTTACACCTCGTTCGTATCGATCTGACTTGGTCTTGTTCGTATCGGTCGCAGTTGCTCTGTTCGTATCAATGGCAATCGCTCTGCTCTGTTCGTATCGATGGCAATAGCTTTGCTCTATTCATATCGACGGCAATAGCTTTGTTCGTATCGGCCAGTAATAGCGGTTTTGCCTGGCTTTGATGGACATGAAATGGAGTTGGTTGATCGATGCAAACAGGCTGGAGGTTATGGATGCGAAGAAGACCGCCGTCTATGGATACGAGGTGACGCTCATTGATGGATACGAAGAGCTAAAGCTTGATGGATATGAATAATAGACAACCGATGGATACGAAGGACACGTATAACGATACGATCTTTCGATGCTCGAAAGTCGACATTAATACGTCCATTGTATTAAATGCCGCGCAATCGAATGCCGGAAAACCAAATCATTAGAGTTGAAAAAGAAGAGGTAGAAGAAGACAGAAGAAAAAGAAACAGAAACAAAATCAGAATCTCACATTCGCAGCGGAATAATATATAATAGATAAATGAATAATCATTAAACAAAGAACTATATCAGTTTATACAATACATCATCAGAGTTTACAACAACAACACATCACTGGACAATTATATAAACTTGTCCACATACAGAATACACAGCGGATAATACATAATATAAGTGATACGTCTCGCCATCCAGCTCGCCTCCAGATCTCCACAGTAACTTCTGAATTCCAGAATGACCAGATAACCTGACTCTTGGATGCCTGTGTGGAAAATTATGGGCACCCATAATTTAGAAAGGGAACAATAAACTCCAGGTCAGTCATGGGACTGGTGTGAGATCTCAAAAACAGTCATTTTCACAAAGAAAATAAAAGAAATTCGCAATGCTTTTGGAAAATGAAACTACCATAAGGCCTCCCGCCACACACACAATGCAAATGCAGAATTGGAGGAGATTTCTCCTTATGATAGTCAAACATGCTTGATACGCAAAATCTTTTTAATATTATCATTAGTGCTTAGTGTGGAAAACATTTCGAAAGTATAATATTAATCTTAGCCAGCATACAACCATTATTGTATACCTACTATAGCTACTATGTTCAATAGCAGGTTACCGCCACATTCCATAGCAGGTTATACAACTAAAACCGTACAAGGCTCGTATTGTTTCTTTGGATTTTCCAACAAATGGTCAGGCTAAGGAACTTCCTACTGCCATATGGGAACGCCTCTGGAAGGACGCCCCGAGTACCAACCTGGCTCTCTGCCAACACAAGGCTGAGTTACCACATGCTTCGGGGTGTAATGAAGTTGTAACTTGATAACTCCACATAAAAGTATGCCATTCCCGGTCGTTACCGACCTTTATCCGAGGTACCTCGATCACAAAGCAACAATCACACAGTAAATGAGATTGGAGCAACCACACAGGTAAAATATCTGGGCTCCATACCATGATACCACCTTTTTCCAGAAGGAATGGACATACCCTGGGGGAGCTACCCCTGAAACCTTGCCGCATTTTTCCTGTTTTGACCATTTCCGGGGTGTGAGGTCCGATGAGGTCTCGTCCACAAAGCTACGCTTTTTCACAAAGCCATGCGTTGATCAACAAATGATCAGCAACACACAACAACACTTAGCATGCCACACTACCAAATTGAGAGTATATCACTGATAACCTTCAACTACATAACCTCTGAGCTCGTACGTCTCAGAGAAGGGTGTTAAGCTAAGAGAATAAATTCTCCGCCACCAAACATAAATGTATTTGAAAGAAATCAGCTTTATATCTCAAAGTGTAATGTCAGACATATAGCCATACAAGTCTGTTCCGGGTTCGAACTGAACCAAAGGCACTTCCGAAGAAGCCCTTGCAATCCGGGTATTCACAATCTTGATCATACTTCCCATCACTTAGGGAATCTCTATACCGTAGCTACTCGGTGCAGAGACAATCGATAGGTCATCCTATCATTTTCACAAATACCCGGTCTTCAACACCGATCTTCAAATGCGATCCATTTCGACGTATCACTATTTGGAATGGGTTATATGACACAAAGTCCTCTCCCGGCTAAATCGAATAATGAGCGCTTATTTTAAAAATAAGTGTTGCATTCAAATTTCAAGCAAATCACAACAAATACCCATTTAAAGGTCAATATTGATAGTCGGTTATTAACTATCAATCGATATTCACAACAACACCAAGTTCCAAATAATTTCCCAAATTATTTATTTTCAAAATTATATTCTCAAGATATAATTGTCAACACTTCAACCATTTGAAACCAATTTCAAATCACTTTTCACCTTTCAAACTTTTGAAAACAAATTTCAAATCAATTTCTCTACACGGGATATATTTCCAAATATTTATTCATTTCCACTGGAAATCTGCCGAGTTCAAATACTTTATCTCCAAAATATTCCTTAAAATCCAATTTCAGAATTTCTTCATTTATAATTTAAAACTACTCTGGAAATATACTCGACTTTTCAAGGAAAATACACTTCCATTTCAAAATGGTCCATTTAAACCAATTAAATAAATCCTTATTGATTTATTTCAAATTTACATCCCAAATCTGTAAATTTATTTCCACACTTTAAAAATAAATCAGTGTTTATTTTTAGAACAAATTTCCCTTTCCTTTATAAATTCCATTTTGAATTTACATTCCCAAATATTCACTTTTTATACGATTTACAAATCGATTTCTCAAATATTCCCTTTCAACTCCAAATCAAATTTCAAATTGATTTCCAAATTTATTTCAAATCCCAAATTGATATTTCCAAATTCATTTCAAAACACCAAATAAATTTCCAAATGGATTTCCAGATTTATTTCCCTTTTAAAATAAATCCCTTTTTAAGAAAACAATTTTTTTATCTCTTCCAATCTACTTAAAAATCCAAATTTTAAATAAATTCTTCAACTTATAAACAATATTACTCGAAATCCACTTATTAAACCTTTTCCCATATTTGGAATTTTATTCAATATGATTCAAAAATAAAACTTTATCTTTTTCAAACTTCTTTTAAATTAATCCAATTCTCAAAAATAAATTTTTACTAAAAATCTTCTAACTTGAATTTTTAAAAATCCAATTTTATCTATTTCTGGTATCCTACGATACCAAAATATATTCGGCTAAATTATAGCCTTCAACAATTTCAATCACAAAGAGAATCACACGGAGATTATAAATAATCAACACACAACATATGAAACCAATTCAAATGTTTGAGGAATCCTGTTGGATCCCTCCAACCTGTTTCCCTACATCCACAGATGTTAGCACAACAATTAAATACCCATTCCACTTCGAGATGGAATATCACGGTATATGGGTTTAACATAATAACATCCGCTATTATGCGGCGTATATGGTCTCATCCGCTATATAATGCGGGAAATCAATCACTCCAAATATATATATATATATATACTACTATATATACTATCACATTCAAACTGTAATCAATAGCTGAAAATTAAATTTTCATTTGAGTGAGAAGATCTCACCTTTGCTTTTTAAAATGTCGAGCGTTCAATTTTTACATTAAATCGAACACGTTCGATTTAACGCAAAATTTTTACTTGCTTGAAATGATTCCACATCTGCACCATAGCGAGCTGCTCGTCGCTGCGATTTCGGCGCCGCCAGTTTCGCTTGATTCCGACCTCATATGACAAAGATATGGATTTTTAAATGTTGGAATATAATTTATATAAATAAGTTTACAAATTTTCTTTTTATTTTTACAACCTTCAAATCTGGCCATTGGATTGCTTGAGAAAATCAAGGCCATGCGTTCTATTTCTTCCTCATTCCAGGAAATCACGTACGCGAACCCATTGCCGCCATTTTGCTCGAACTATCGTGGCCACCATGATCCACTTAAAGATGATCGGACCACCTCACGTCGAAGCCCCCTACACGTGCCACCATCGGCTAGAAGATTGTAGAGCTCGGGCGCCCCAGGGCGTGGAAAAACATGCACAAACGACCCACAAACGCGGGCCCAAAGCTCCCTCTCCGGTCGACGAAAATCGATCTCCGCCGTTGGATATCTAGATCTTGGAGTGCTCTTTCATTTTGTAGTTGTTGATTTCTTGTAAAAGTGGATGGATTGGAAGAATGAGAGGGAGGAAGTGAAGAAGACGTCGGCCATTGAAATGTCTCGTGGCAGCCCGAACAATAGCTAGGGTTTCGGCCCGCTAATGTGTATATATATAGGTATATAAATAATATCAAATTCATTTTAAAACGACTTTTTCAAACGAACTCCAAATCACACGTGCCGCCAGGCGTTCATAAGGTTTTACCCTCATTCTGGACACAATGGAACATGTTTCGGAAGCTAATTCGGTCATATGCGCGAGTTACGGAAATAAACGATCAATTTTAAATTAAATCGACTAAAACAATTTCGATGCGTTTTGAGCTGCCACGGTCAAACGACAACTCCGATTGCTACGAAAATTGAAATTCGGTAATAGCACAATATTATGGATCCAATGAAACTAGTTTCGTCGAATTCCGAGACCGTGCCCCGGAAGGCTATTTTTAAATATCGATTTGAACGAAAAATTTCAAAACCGAACAAAACAGTTCCAAATTCAATTCTGAAAGTTCCAATACCTTCAGAATTATCAATATAGATTTTCTAAGCCTTGAAAATATTTTTAACAAGCTTAAAATTCCAATTTCAAAATTTTACCCAATTTCATACAATTAAATTCACTAATTACATTGCCAAATTCATTATGATATCTCAAATTTCAAATTAAACTATCATTCGAATATTTAAACTCAATTAAATATTCACATTTCAAATGTCAAAAATTCAGGGTCGTTACATCCTTCCCCCCTTAAAAGAATTTCGTCCTCGAAATTACAAGTTAAGAAGAATGCTCCAACTCATTATCATATTTATTTATACAAACCCACTCAAGAAAATTTAATATTCACGTTTTCAAAATCTTTTAACAACGACCAAACAATGGTTTACATTTTTCTAGTTCAATATCTAACAATTTTCATTACAATTTGAAATCGGCTTTCCGTTAACAATTTTTTTTTCAAATTTTCAAATTTTTTTTCTAACTCCGAAAATTTTTGGAAAATTTTGGAAGAGTCTCCCTTGTACGGAGGAGCTTTTGCAATTGACAAGGGATATAAATATATATACATCGACCCATACGGTCGGAATAACCAAAAAAACAAAAACAGTTCATATTTCCTAGTTTGTATTGCGTAGGCGTACCTTTATTAGCATTTTTAAGCAAAGCGCCTTATTATTAAGCATTTTGCGCAATCAAAAGCTACCAAACGGCCCCCCCTGTACCTGTACTTACTCAATTTAAACACGTAAGTGACAATATAAGAAATCTATTGTTTGCACAAAAAATGGGCAAACACCTCCCAGTCGTATGATTTAGTTGATTTTACGTTGTTTTTAGTGATCTGGGTGATTTATGCAAATATATAAAAAGCAGGGACTAAACTGTAAAAGACACACAGATTTATAGTGGTTCGGCCAGAATATGCCTACGTCCACTTTATATGTTATTCTCCTTTACTATTCAGATTACAAGTACAAAGCTTTGATACAAGTATATGAAAGTTGTTTGAAAGTTCTATCCGTGCTTGAGCTCTCAAACTTATCTGCCATTGTTGTACCCCTACCCCTCTATTTATAGAGTGAGGCTGGGGGTAGGTGTCTTGGAAGTATATAGCTGCTGGTGGGCCTGGGCTGACGTGATCTGGCCTGGCAATGTTGGTTCGGTAGTGGGTGGAGACGTGGATTGGACTGGTAGTAGGTGGGGCGTTGATTGGTCCGATGGCGAGTGGATAATCCGGTCCGGTAGTGAGTGGTTCGGTGCTGAGTGGATGATCCGGTCCGGTAATGAGTGGATAATCCGGTCCGACAGTGAGTGGTTCGGTGCTGAGTGGATGATCCGGTCCGGTAATGAGTGGTTCGGTGGTGAGTGGATGATCCGGTCCGGTAATAAGTGGTTCGGTGGTGAGTGGATGACCTTGATTCGGCAGTGCCTTCCTGGCCTTGACTCGGCAGTGCCTTCTTGGCCTTGATTCGACAGTGCCTCCCTGGCCTTGACCCGGCAGTGCCTCCTTGGCCTTGATTCGTTAGTGTTGGTCCGGTGGCCCCGGTCCGGTGGAAACACGCCCAACATTTGCCCCCCAAAGTGGGGCATATGCTTGCATATGGCGTGTTTTGTTTTCCTCGGTTTGGACACTCCATTCGGCCCAAGTGCCGAACCAATTGGTCCGGTAGTCCCCTGCATGCCTATAAGTATGGGCTTCAAGCTCCTGTTATTCATAACTATTCGAAAGAGCCGGACCAAGCCTATGCCTGCCGAGTCAGGTGAGTTCTCCTTCTGCCGAATAGACTTTTAGGGAGTGTGATAGCCGAATGAACCCTGAGACCCGGGCTACCGAATGACATTTTTTATGTGTTGAATTTGTCTGTCAACATCCCTTGTTCTAACGATGTGTTTTCTCGTGTTGCAGATAATGTCTCATAAAGTAGAAACTCGTTCTGACAAGAAGAAATCCAAGGACAAAGGAGAGTCCTCCATAGTGCCCCCAGTTCAGGCAGAACCAGGACGACATGTACCAACCCCGAGATCGTTAGTAGACGGGTACGGTCCTCAAGAGCTCTTGAACTCACCGCTTGACTGCTTTCCCAGCTCCCTCAAAGATGAGCAGCTTGACGCTATATCTAGATCCTTTGGGATTGACAGAGCGCATATGAGGTTGTCGGGGAACGGAGTGATGCCGTATAACCCCCCAGAAGGATATTTTGCTTACAGCAGGTATCATTGCATGTGCGGTGCTATCCCTCCGATCAACGCTTGGATAGTCAGCTTCATCACGTACTTGAAGGTGGCTCCTTTCCAGCTTCAGCCCAACTCCTATGCCATCTTGGTGAGTTTGTTCATCATCTTCCAGAGGAGATACGGGCGTCCTCCTTCCAACCGGGAGATCCGATACCTGTACAACTTGAGAGGCTACAAGAAGGGGTCTCCATATATTAGCTTAGAATCGACCGTGTCTTTCAAGCCAGTCCTGGACTTATATTCAAAATTTAGCATGTTCAAGAAGGAATGGTTCTTTGTCAAGAACGACTCTGTTTCTTTCACCACTTCACCTCTGGCTGTAAGTTGAATCTTATTTATAATTTCCGTTCTGACTGCAATGCTCCTCCTTATGTGATTTATTTCTTGCTAGCGACAGGTGGCTTTGCGATTGTAGAGAATGATTGTCTGGTTCAGATGGCTGCGGAAATAGAAGCCATTCCGGAAGGCGAGAGGGCGGCTTCTTATTTGATCAGGAATGCTACACTTTTGGGGCTCAACTTAATCCTGCCATGCCAGTCTGTGGTCAAGCAAAGAGACACAGCTGAGGAAAGGGCCGCCAAAGCTAAAGGAGGGGCTACGGTGAAGAGCAGTAAAATGAAACCCTTCTCGAAGCATCCAATTGCCGGGGGGAAGAAACTTAAGAAGTCTGATGGACCCTCCCCCAGCACATGTCCAGATGTCCCGGAGGAGGAAGATGTGGAGGAGGAAAGAGACGAGGATGAAGGAGGTGAGGCGGAGAGTGGAAGTGGTGGAGAAGGTGATGGTGATGGTCATAGCGATGATGGTGGCGACGGACAGAGCGGTGGTGGTACTGGGGCTTTGTCTTCTAAGCAAGCAAGTGTGATCCAGGAGTGGACAGATGATGCTTTCCGCCTAGCTTTTGAAGGGTCGGAGGAAGGATCGGCTTTAGTGGAGAAGCCTAAGAAAGCTGACAAGGCCGAGATCGGTGCTGATTCTTCTAAGAGCGCTTCAGCTAAGGCAATTCCTGCGATTCAAGGTGAATTTTTGACTCCTGCCAACTCCATTTATGATAAGGATTTAGGAATATTTTATGGCCTGCTCCCGTCCTGGAATGAGATTCAGGACTTATTGCAGTATCCTACTCCTCCCCAGGGTTTGTATAACAAAAGCGTCTTTTTACTCTTCTTAACTTGATGTATTTCTTGAATTATAGCTCAATGTATGCTTATAACACTGAAGAAGAAAGTACCGCCCTTCATTTTTAGTTGTAGACGGTTGCTTTGAATGTCTTATATGACTGAGTATGGCATGTGGCCGAGTGGCCTGTCATTCAGTTGCGAATTCCTATTCCCATTAGCGAGCGCTTCCTATTCTGTGTCCTGTACTTTAGGGATCGTTATAGAGGATAGGAGGAAAGTTCTTTAAATAAAATTGAAATATGAGAAACAGTAAAACTTCCAATCACGGAAGGCCTTCGATGTGCTTAAGTTCGTGGCAAACGGGTTTTGCAGTCACTTTCCCTAGCTGTGGGTCTTGGAGACATTTGTCACCCATCTTACGCCTCCGCGAGGAGTTTATCTTTTTTTACCACAGCCGTACTTAAGACACATCGGAGCCGAGATCGTGCACAGTAACTACCCGTGCCATTATGGCCAATAATCGTGGGTATTATTCGATTTACCGTGGCCGGCTAGCGTGGGTGCCGATCGTCAACCGTGAACTACCCCTGTCTGGCCACACCTTATGTTGGGGCTTAAAGTAGGTTCACGGCTGCCGGCGAGCCGAACGCCGTAATGAGCTACCTCGGCTATAGTCGGCCTTCTCGATGGCTTATAATCGGCTCATTACAGTTGGATTTAAGGGCCGTCGCGAGCAATGAGTTAACCCGCAGCAGAGGGATGCCGGAGCAAAAGTGTCTCATTGGCGAGGGCATAGATTCGCATAGTACCTATTAGGTCTTGTCCAGGTGAAGTCGCGCTGTGGAGTTCCTTGAATGGAAATGCTATATGCACAGGATTTTGTTCAACAGAAAAGGATAAAGTTAACAAGTAGCCAAGGTACAAGGGACAAGTAAAAAAAAGAGACAAGTTTTTAAAGTGGTTCGGCACGAAAATGCCTACGTCCACAGATTCTCTTTGTTAATTCACTTCATATGGGCTGTACAAGTTAAGAAAAGTATCGACGAAGGTGTTGGATGTTCCATGCCCTCTGGAACACCTCTCCGTCCACTGTTGACAAAATATAAGCCCCATTGTGGAGATCTTTATGGATTACATACGGCCCGTCCCAGATTGGATCTAGCGCTCCGGGGCGCGGGAAGATTCGCTTGAGGACAAGATCTCCTTCTTGTAAGCTACGATGCTTGAATTTGGAGTTGTATCGCGCTGCCACTTTTTGCTTGTGAGCTGCTGCTTTAAGGGCTGCACCATTTCTTCTTTCCTCAATTAGATCCAAAGACATGTGAAGGAGTTCATCGTTCTCTTCTGGGTTATAGTGTATCCTACGGTGGGAAGGCACTATAGTTTCAACTGGGAGCATAGCCTCCGATCCGTATGCCAAAGAGAAAGGAGTATGCCCCGTTGATGTTCTGAAAGATGTGCGATAGGCCCAAAGTGCCGTCGGAAGTTCATCCACCCAAGCGCCTTTTGACTTTTCAAGTTTCTTTTTTATTAGAGTTTTGAGAATTTTGTTGACAGCTTCGACTTGTCTGTTTGCCTGGGGATAAGCTACAGATGAGAAGCTTTTGTGAATTCCGTGCTCTTGGCACCAGTTAGCGAACTCGTCGCTGTCAAACTGAAGTCTGTTGTCCGATATGATTTTAAGTGGGACCCCGTACCTGCATAGAACATTTTTGATCAAGAAGTTAATAAAAATTTTCCTACGAGAGAGGGGCAGGCGCTAGTATATTAATTGATAGTGGGCCCTGTATATTAATTCTTTTCTTTTTCATTTTCCTTTTTGATTGCAAGGAATAAAATCAGGTTCAAGGCATGTGATATTTCCACAGGCCTCCAAGTGAATAGATTGGATGATGGTTTATCAATTTCTCCACTCTAAAATCAGCAATACAGCATCAGCAGCTTTCTTACACTCATGCTGATGCTGAAGATACTTTATTTAGGGGTTCTGCTTCCATCCATTTGGTGAAATAGTCGACTGCCACTATAGCGACTTGGTCTTCTTCAGATATGCTATGAGTCGTTCTTCCCGAGCCTGAAATTCTCCTAGTATTTGATTTACAATAAGTTGAGAATCACTATGAAGACACAAAGAATTGGCTCCGATTTCTAAGGCAAGTTCTAATCCAGCTATCACTGCTTCATACTCTGCATCATTGTTGGTGGCAGCGAATTCCAACCTTAGAGCATAGTGTAGCTTATTTCCCCTGGGAGTGATTATTACCACACCTGCCCCCGAGCCTTGTTCGTTTGACGCACCATCCACAAAGAGATTCCACTTGATGTATTATGCTATTTCCGATTGCTCCTTACCTTCGTTGGTAGTGAATTCGGCAATGAAATCGGCCATGGCTTGTCCCTTGATGGCGATGCGAGGATGATAGGTGATATCATATTGACTTAGTTCAACGCACCATTTAAGTAGTCGCCCAGAAGTGTCGGGACGATGGAGTACCTGCCTTAGTGGTTGATCGGTCAGAACTCTGATGGAATGAGATTGGAAATAGTGACGCAGTTTCCGTGACATGATTAGTAAACAGTATGCTAGTTTCTCAAGTTTAGGGTATCTGGCTTCTGCCCCTATAAACCTCTTGCTCACAAAGTAGACTGGCCGCTGCGTGCGTTTGTCTTCTCTCACCAAGGCGGCGCTTAGAGCATGAGATGACACATCAAGGTATAGGTATAGCTCTTCGCCTTTGTTCGGAGTTGAGAGTACTGGTGGTCTCTGGAGGTGTTCGATTAAGTTAAGGAAAGCTGTTAAGCATTCGTCAGTCCATTCAAACTTTCCTTTGTCTTTCTTTAGAGCTTCGAAGAAGGGGATGCATTTGTCAGTTGCTTTAGAGATGAATCTGCCCAGGGCAGCCACCTTCCCATTTAGGCTTTGCATTTCTTTTCGGGTAGAAGGTATCCTGATATCTTTCAGAGCTCGGACTTGTTCAGGGTTTGCTTCAATTCCTCTGGCATGGACGATGAATCCCAGGAACTTCCCTGAGATACTCCGAAGGAGCACTTTAGAGGATTCAGCTTCATTCCATATTGGTGAATTACTTGAAACATCTCGCCCAGGTGGCTTACATGATCGTCAGCTTTTCTTGACTATACCAGCATGTCATCCACATAAACTTCCATAGTTTGTCCTATTAGCCCCGCAAACATCTTGTTGACGAGGCGCTGATAGGTGGCTCCTGCGTTTTTTAATCCAAAAGGCATTACTTTGTAGCAGTACAATCCCCAGTCAGTGATGAAACTAGTGTGGTCTTGATCGGGAGCATGCATAGGAATTTGGTTAAATCCTGAATATGCGTCCATAAAAGATAAGAGTTCGTGCCCGGCCGTGCTGTCCACGAGCTGATCGATTCGGGGAAGTGGAAGCAATCCTTCGGGCAGGCATCATTTAAGTTGGAGAAGTCAATGCACGTTCGCCACTTCCCATTAGCCTTCTTTACTAGTACCGGATTAGCGATCCACTCTGGGTAGATGGCTTCTCGTATGAAGTCATTGGCAAGTAGGTTTTTTACTTCTTCATCGAGGGCTGCTGATCGTTCTGCTCCCATACTTCTCTTTTTCTGTTTTACTGGCGCCTTGGTAGGATCGATGTTTAGTGCGTGGCATGCTATGTCTGGGGAGATTCCAGTCATGTCAGCGTGTGACCATGCAAATACATCCAAGTTGTGGCGGAGAAAATCAATGAGTTGTTCCTTCAATTCTGCTTTTAGTTGGGACCCGACTTTCAATAGTCTACTCGAGTCGTGTTTGTCCACATATACAAATTCCATAGCCTCTGCAGGCTCGGCGGTGGCCTCCTCCTCTTTGTCCCTGGGGTCTAATTCATTGAAAGGGTCACTGGTATATCGAAGAGGAGGGGCTTTCTTTAGCTGCTATGCTTCCAAAATTTTCGTGCAGAGGGCAGTCTCTGCACTCATCCCTATATCCTTCCTGCGGTTATTGCGAAGTTCAGTTACATAGCAATCTCGAGCGATGTCCTGGTCTCCCTCTACTTCCCCAATTCCATTGTTCGTTGGAAATTTCATCTTCAGGCACCATGGGGCCAGGACAGTTTGGAAGTCAGACAAGGCGGGTCTTCCTAAGAAGGCGTTGTAGGCCGAGTGGTTTTCTATCAACACAAATGTTTGTTTCCGCACAACGGAGCGGGGATGACTTCCAATTTCAACAAAGAGGTCCAGTCGCCCGAGGGGCATCTTCGCATTTCCAGTGAAACCGTGTAGTGGTTTATTGCAGGGGAAAACATCATTTAATGACACCTTCATTTTGTCGAATGCATGCTTGAATAGGATATTCACTGAGCTTCCAGTGTCTACTAGAATTCGGAAAACTTCGGCTGGACTGAGTCGGGCAGAGATAACCATGGGATCCACGTGAGGGTACTTCCTTCCCTCCAGGTCACGCTTACTCAATGTGATGTCATCATTCTCTATCCTCTTCGGGTGGCGTTCTTCTATAATAGAGTTAACGCATTCTTCATCGTTCCTAAGTGACTTTCCATACCTTTCCATCTCTGCCCAGCTTCCGTCGGTGATGTGTGGCCCTCCTGAGATGGTATGGACCACTATCTTCTCTTGACTGGAACCGCTGGTGTTGCGATTTCCTCTGCCTATTTCTAGGGAGGATAACCTTGGGTTCTCATTGGCAGGAACTAGAGTCCTGTTCTGACCTTTTACATAGCGTTCTAATCTCCTTCTTCTGATGTGTTCTTCAATCAAGTCCCGGAGATGATGGCATTCATTGGTATCATGCCCATGGGATTCGTGGAAGCGGCAGAATTTTCCAAACTTAATTGCGTTATCTGATTTCTTCTTATGCGGGGGGCGTTTGTATTTAACTTCATCTTGAGTGGCGAGGAAGATGTTTTCGATCGTTTCATTCAAAGGGGTGTAAGCGTCAAATCTCGGTCTCGGTCGATATAGACGCTTTTCTCCCTTCTTGCCCCCAGCATTGTCTCTAGAATCATTTCTTCGAACGTCCTTTGCTACAGCGGGCGTGTTGCCGTGAGTTGCCTTATTTTGTTGCCCTGACTACCCCTTAGTGGCAGCGTCTTCAAGCCTCATATATTTCCCGGCTTCATGGAAGAAATCGGGTAAAGTAGTTGGTTTTTCTTTTGTCAATCTTCTAGCAAATTTAGTATCCGGATGCACACCACTACAGAGGGCCATTAAGATAAGCTTCTCATCGACATCTTGGACTGCGACCGCTGCGGCATTGAATCGGGTTAGATATTGCTGCACCTTCTCTCTAGGTTTCTGTTTGATACTGGATAAGGAATAAGCATCCTTGGGTTGCTCCACATGAATGTGGAACTGGCTGATGAACTTTTCTTTCAACATCTCCCATGAGCTGATGGATCCTTGGGGTAGATGGCAGAACCAGGAGGTAGCTAGATCTGATAAGAATAGTGGAAAGCATTTGCACAACACTCCTTTTGTTGCTCCGCTCATGAGCATATACTGTGTGTATCTCTGTAAGTGTACAACGGGGTCAGAGGTTCTCTTGTAAGTTTCCATTGTAGGCATTTTCCATTCTCGGGGGGTGATGGCAAGTTTGATATTGCGGGCGAAAGGGCTGGTTACCCTAGTGCCTATCCCTCGATCTCTTTGATCGTGGTGGACGCACTCTCTGAACAAGCATGCCATCCTTTCATCAGAATTTGGAGTAGATAGAAATGAGTTCGGTTCTGCTCTGTAGGATTGATTTCGTCCAGATGACCTGTAGGGATAGTATCGTCTATCATTCCTAATATTTTCCAGTGGTTGTCTTTGGTCTTCTGGGAGCATGCTAGGTTCAGCTACAGTTGGCCCTTGCCTTAATCTTCCCCTGCTGGGTTCTGTTCTAAGCACTTCCTCGGGTCCACCTTCGGGCTGGACTCTAGCTCGGCCCCTTTCATTGGTGTTTCCGTGGTTAGGCAGCATGACAGGCTCAGCTATAGTTGACCTCCGCCCGGTACCTCCCCCATTGGGTTCGGTTCCAAGCGTTTCCTCAGGTCCAACTTCGGGCTGAGCTTGGTCTCGGCTCCTACCGTGGCCGCCTTTGTCGTTGGCTTCTTCGAAGAAGGAAGATCTTTGTCGCCTCTGAGATCCTCCAGACTGGGACTCACCCCATGATTCAGTGTTGTGGTTGGACTCTTCGGCATCCCTTAAGCGTGACATGAGTTGGTTCACCAAGGCTTCCTGTTGGGATGTGAAGCGGTTAGTCACTTCAGCCACAACCTTGTCTAGATCTGCCCTAGTAATTGCTGCCGGCTGTTCCGTGGCAGGGGTTGTCAGATTTGCCTGACCTTCATTTGGTACTGCTGTTGGAATGGGACGATTTACTTGATCTGTGACCACTGGATCTGGAATACTGCTGGTTTCGATGTTTTTTCCTTTTTTAACATCTTTCTTCTGCTTGGGAGGCATGTCTTCCAAGCAATGAGCGATGCTGTTAAGAAGAAGGTTAAGTGGGAGAAGCTGAAGTCCTGAGTTCACCCGTTCTCAGTGAAAGCACCAAAAATGTTTGCACAAAAAATGGGCAAACACCTCCAAGTCGTATGGTTTAGTTGATTTTACGTTGTTTTTAGTGATCTGGGTGATTTATGCAAATATATAAAAAGCAGGGACTAAACTGTAAAAGACACACAGATTTATAGTGATTCGGCCAGAATATGCCTACGTCCACTTTATATGTTATTCTCCTTTACTATTCAGATTACAAGTACAAAGCTTTGATACAAGTATATGAAAGTTGTTTGAAAGTTCTATCCATGCTTGAGCTCTCAAACTTGTCTGCCATTGTTGTACCCCTACCCCTCTATTTATAGAGTGAGGCTGGGGGTAGGGGTCTTGGAAGTATATAGCTGCTGGTGGGCCTGGGCTGACGTGATCTGGCCTGGCAATGTTGGTTCGGTAGTGGGTGGAGACGTGGATTGGACCGGTAGTAGGTGGGGCGTTGATTGGTCCGGTGGCGAGTGGATAATCCGGTCCGGTAGTGAGTGGTTCGGTGCTGAGTGGATGATCTGGTCCGGTAATGAGTGGATAATCCGGTCCGGCAGTGAGTGGTTCGGTGGTGAGTGGATTATCCGGTCCGGTAATGAGTGGTTCAGTGGTGAGTGGATGATCCGGTCCGGTAATACGTGGTTCGGTGGTGAGTGGATGACCTTGATTCGGCAGTGCCTTCCTGGCCTTGACTCGGCAGTGCCTTCTTGGCCTTGTTCGGTAGTGCCTTCCTGGCCTTGACCCGGCAGTGCCTCCTTGGCCTTGATTCGTTAGTGTTGGTCCGGTGGCCCCGGTCCGGTGGAAACACGCCCAACATTTGCCCCCCAAAGTGGGGCATATGCTTGCATATGGCGTGCTTTGTTTTCCTTAGTTTGGACACTCCATTCCTCAGTTTGGACACTTCATAGGATTTATTTAATTCTCGTTTTTGTCAAACGATAATTCTTTCTATTCAAATTTGTTAATATCCATGCAACTAAATGATAACTTAAGCTAATAATCATTTAAATTGATTCCATTTCAATTTACACTTAATTCCATTCTTGCGTTTTAATTCATACTTGCCAAATCTTCATTCAAAACCATGTTATCCAAACTCGACAACGTTCCATGGTTGTATACGATTAATTCAATTAGTCACCCACTTAATCCGTTTTAAATTTTAATTCACATTCCTTAAAATAATATCCAAAGCCATATTCAATTTATTCATACTCGAATTTTATTTTTTTATCAATAACTAGGGAATTTTCAATTTATTTCTGCTTACTTGAATTTATCTACAAATTCAAACCATTTTCTTTTTTTCAACTTATTTGGTTTCCCCATTCACCTTTTTTTTTCTTTTTCTAACTTCTCTTTAAGTTAGATTTTATTTTAACAACTTCAAACTTTACAAGTTATCAACTTAATGATATTCCATAAGTATTTTATATAACATTCCAGAGTCTTTTCAATCTTTCGAAAAAATCATTTTTGAAAGCAATTCAAACTATCTTTTGAATTTCAAAAATCCAAACCAGTTTCGCAAACAACTTTCATTTAAAATAATTTGGCAACAATTCCTCTCCTGGAAACTCTAAAATGAACGTCGATGATGCTGCAGTCATCACCGGAGTTATTTTCCAGCGACCGAAAAGAGTTTAGAGCTTTCACTCCTTCAATACATTTTTCAAAACCCTTGAAACAATCTTCAAACTCAAAAGGAAGTTAATCTTTTCCAAATTTGAAACATTTCCAAATGTTTCTCTGGAATTCTTTTTTCAAATTATAAATCACATTTACATTTTATATTCACAAATTCTATTTGTATATGGATTTATTTCTTAGCTTTTTGCTTTAATTTCAATTTCTTATTCAATAATAATGATAATAATTTAATATTATCACTTCCCAACATCCAAGCAACCCTATACTATAATAATTTACGGAAAATGATTTCTTTTCAATACAAAAATAATTTCGATAAAGTTATTTCATTTACCCTATTTTAAAACTATAATGTGTCGGTTTATCTTGTTTAAGAGTTTAGAAACTCCTATCGACGCACTTAGCTAGACTGTATCGACCAGAATCTATAAACACTCAACCGATAAGTCAACACAATATAAAACAATTTTTATATTCATTAACAAATACACACTCATATCTGTTAATACACTCACACTCATTCTAGAGTACTACTGACTCTATCTCTAATGAGTAACACCCAACAGAGCCAGGGTTGTCGCTTAACCAATTGCTCTAATACCACATTATAACGATACGATCTTTCGACGCTCGAAAGTCGAAATTAATACGTCCACTATATCAAATGTCGCGCAATCGAATGCCGGAAAACCGAATCATTAGAGTAGAAAAAGAAGAGGTAGAAGAAGACAGAAGAAAAAGAAACAGAAACAAAATCAGAATCTCACATTCGCAGCGGAATAATATATAATAGATAAATGAATAATCTTTAAACAAAGAACTATATCAGTTTATACAATACATCATCAGAGTTTACAACAACAACACATCACTGGACAATTATATAAACTTGTCCACATACAGAATACACAGCGGATAATACATAATATAAGTGATATGTCTCTCCATCCAGCTCGCCTCCAGATCTCCACAGTAACTTCTGAATTCCAGAATGACTTGATAACCTGACTCTAGGCTGCCCGTGTGGAAAATTATGGGCACCCAGAGTTTAGAAAGGGAACAATAAACTCCAGGTCAGTCATGGGACTGGTGTGAGATCTCAAAAACAATTATTTTCACAAAGAAAATAAAAGAAATTTGCAATGCTTCTGGAAAATGAAACTACCATAAGGCCTCCCGCCACACACACAATGCAAACGTAGAATTGAAGGAGATTTTTCCTTATGATAGTCAAACATGCTTGATACGCAAAATATTTTTAATATTATCATTAGTGCCTAGTGTGGAAAACATTTTGAAAGTATAATATTAATCTTAGCCAGCATACAACCATTATTGTATACCTACTATAGCTACTATGTTCAATAGTAGGTTACCGCCACATTCCATAGCAGGTTATACAACTAAAACCGTACAAGGCTTGTATTGTTTCTTTGGATTTTCCAACAAATGGACAGGCTAAGGAACTTCCTACTGCCACATGGGAACGCCTCTAGAAGGACGCCCCGAGAACCAACCTGGCTCTCTGCCAACACAAGGCTGAGTTACCACACGCTTCAGGGTGCAATGAAGGTGTAACTTGATAACTCCACACAAAAGTATGCCATTCTCGGTCGTTACCGACCTTTATCCGAGGTACCTCGATCACAAAGCAACAATCACACAGTAAATGAGATTGGAGCAACCACACAGGTAAAATATCTGGGCTCCATACCATGATACCACCTTCCAGAAGGAATGGACATACCCTAGGGGAGCTACCCCTGAAACCTTGCTGCATCTTTCCTGTTTCGACCATTTTCGGGGTGTGAGGTCCGATGAGGTCTTGTCCACAAAGCTACGCTTTTTTACAAAGCCATGCTTTGATCAACAAATGATCAACAAAGACACAGCAACACTTAGCATGCCACACTACCAAATTGGGAGTATATCACTGATAACCTTCAACTACATAACCTCTGAGCTCGTACGTCTCAGAGAAGGGTGTTAAGCTAAGAGAATAAATTCTCCGCCACCAAACAGAAATGTATTTGAAAGAAATCAGCTTTATATCTCAAAGTGTAATGTCAGACATACAGCCATACAAGTCTATTCCGGGTTCGAACAGAACCAAAGGCACTTCTGAAGAAGCCCTTGCAATCCGGGTATTCACAATCCCGATCATCCCATCACTTAGGAAATCTCTATACCGTAGCTACTCGGTGCAGAGACAACCGATAGGTCATCCTATCGTTTTCACAAATACCTGGTCTTCAACACTGATCTTCAAATGCGATCCATTTCGACGTATCACTATTCGAAATGGGTTATATGACACAAAGTCCTCTCCCGGCTAAACCGAATAATGAGCGCTTATTTTAAAAATAAGTTTTGCATTCAAATTTCAAGCAAATCACAACAAATACCCATTTAAAGGTCAATATTGATAGTCGGTTATTAACTATCAATCGATATTCACAACATCACCAGGTTCCAAATAATTTCCCAAATTCTTTATTTTCAAAATTATATTCTCAAGATATAATTTTCAACACTTCAACCATTTGAAACCAATTTCAAATCACTTTTCACCTTTCAAACTTTTGAAAACAAATTTCAAATCAATTTCCCTACATGGGATATATTTCCAAATATTTATTCATTTCCACTGGAAATCTGCCGAGTTCAAATACTTTATCTCCAAAATATTCCTTAAAATCCAATTTCAGAATTTCTTCATTTATAATTTAAAACTACTCTGGAAATATACTCGGCTTTTCAAGGAAAATACACTTCCATTTCAAAATGGTCCATTTAAACCAATTAAATAAATCCTTAACGATTTATTTCAAATTTACATCCCAAATCTGTAAATTTATTTCCACACTTTAAAAATAAATTAGTGTTTATTTTTAAAACAAAATTCCCTTTCCTTTATAAATTCCATTTTGAATTTACATTCCCAAATATTCACTTTTTATACGATTTTCAAATCGATTTCTCAAATATTCACTTTCAACTCCAAATCAACTTTCAAATTGATTTCCAAATTTATTTCAAATCCCAAATTGATTTTTCCAAACTCATTTCAAAACACCAAATAAATTTCCAAATGGATTTCCAGATTTATTTCCCTTTTAAAATAAATCCCTTTTTAAGAAAACAAATTTTTTTATCTCTTCCAATCTATTTAAAAATCCAAATTTTAAATAAATTCTTCAACTTATAAACAATATTACTCGAAATCCACTTATTAAACCTTTTTCCCATATTTGGAATTTTATTCAATATGATTCAAAAATAAAACTTTATCTTTTTCAAACTTCTTTTAAATTAATCCAATTCTCAAAAATAAATTTTTACTAAAAATCTTCTAACTTGAATTTTTAAAAATCCAATTTTATTTATTTCTGGTATCCTACGATTCCAAACATATATTCGGCTAAATTATAGCCTTCAACAATTTCAATCACAAAGATAATCACACGGAGATTATAAATAATCAACACACAACATATGAAACCAATTCAAATGTTTGAGGAATCCTGTTGGATCCCTCCAACCTGTTTCCCTACATCCACAGACGTTAGCACAACAATTAAATACCCATTCCACTTCGAGGTGGAATATCACGGTATATGGGTTTAATATAATAACATCCGCTATTATGCGGCGTATAGGGTCTCATCCGCTATATAATGCGGGAAATCAATCACTCCAAATATATATATAGACTACTATATATACTATCACATTCAAACTGCAATCAATAGCTGAAAATTAAATTATCATTTGAGTGAGAAGATCTCACCTTTGCTTTTTAAAATGTCGAGCGTTCAATTTTTACATTAAATCGAACACGTTCGATTTAACGCAAAATTTTCACTTGCTTGAAATGATTCCACGTTTGCACCACAGCGAGCTGCTCATCACTGCGATTCCGGCGCCACCAGTTTCGCTTGATTCCGACCTCATACGACAAAGATATAGATTTTTAAAGGTTGGAATATAATTTATATAAATAATTTTAGAAATTTTCTTTTTATTTTTACAACCTTCAAATCTGGCCATCGGATTGCATGAGAAAATCTAGGCCACGCGTTCTATTTCTTCCTCGTTCCAGGAAATCACGTACGCGAACCCATTGCCGCCGTTTTGCTCGAACTATCGTGGCCACCACGATCCACTTGAAGACGATCGGACCACCTCACGTCGAAGCCCCCTACACGTGCCACCATCGGCTAGAAGATTGCCGAGCTCGGTCGCCCCAGTGCCTGGAAAAACGTGCGCAAACGACCCACGAACGCGGGCCCAAAGCTCCCTCTCCGGTCGACGAAAATCGATCTCCACCGTTGGATATCTAGATCTTGGAGTGCTCTTTCATTTTGTAGTTGGAGATTTCTTGTAAAAGTGGATGGATTGGAAGAACGAGAGGGATGAAGTGAAGAAGACATCGGCCATTGAAACGTCTCGTGGCGGCCCGAACAATAGCTAGGGTTTCGGCCCGCAAATGTGTATATATATAGGTATATAAATAATATTAAATTCATTTTAAAACGACTTTTTCAAACGAACTCCAAATCACACGTGCCGCCAGGCGTTCATAAGGCTTTACCCGCGTTCCGGACATGATGGAACATGTTTCGGAAGCTAATTCGGTCATATGCGCGAGTTACGGAAATAAACGATCAATTTTAAATTAAATCGATTAAAACAATTTCGATGCGTTTTGAGCTGCCACGGTCAAACGACAACTCCGATTGCTACGAAAATTGAAATCTGATAATAGCACAATATTAGGATCCAATGAAACTGGTTTCGTCGAATTCCGAGACTGTGCCCCGGAAGGCTATTGTTAAATATCGATTTGAACGAAAAATTTCAAAACTGAAAAAAACAGTTCCAAATTCAATTCTGAAAGTTCCAATACCTTCAGAATTTTCAATATAGATTTTCTAAGCCTTGAAAATATTTTTAACAAGCTTAAAATTCCAATTTCAAAATTTTACCTAATTTCATACAATTAAATTCACTAATTACATTGCCAAATTCATTCTGATATCTCGAATTTCAAATTAAACTATCATTCGAATATTTAAACTCAATTAAATATTCACATTTCAAATGTCAAAATTCAGGGTCGTTACAACACGACTCTCCTGATCGATACGAAACAGTGCGTATCCGATCGATTCGAACCAAACCGATGCGAAGTTGGGTTTTTCTCTGGTTGCCCGATGGAAACGAATAAGGTGACTGTATGAATTGCATCGATCTTATCTCGTGCATACGACCTCCGATTGACTTGAAATTTGGAACGTTGGCTTTCATAGCTTTGCTTGTCATGTCTTGTCAAATGTAGCTTGATCTGGACTTGAACAAAATTCATCGATATCCGTAGCGAACCTGCGTATAACCGATTTTCGAGACGGACTGTCCTTGGTTTCCAGTTGAGTTCCTGGTATCGCGGCCTTGCCAAAAGGCGGGATAACACTTATAGTTTAAAATAGTTGAATGACCTCAATCAGGGATTTGATGTGATCATCCTACACGAATTATGCCTCCTCTTTGTGAATCAATTGCATTTGTATTTTTTTCTATGTTATATAGGGAAGTTAAAGAAAGCCAATGTTCATTTTAAAAAATTATAATACTCATCACTTCCTATAAATATTAATGTTTCAAATTTTACTTTTATCGTGTATTATAAAACTGTAAGAATATGGAAAAACATTGCATAATAAAGAAGCCTAAGCAACCATAAGTATGAGAAAGACATCCACTTATTGCATAGATAACCGGAAGGAAAATAATACAACACGGAAAATGGAAATACCATATAGAATGATTAATAGAATAAGGGATAGCAACGTATAATCAGAGAAGTAACATACTGTTTGTAATTGTATTGTTCTTTAACCACCTAAAAAATAACCATGCAGCGAAATTCAAGTACAACATTTCAAGTAAGCAAAATATTTGGGGTTTGAAGAAACATATAACTATATAGTGAAAAAATATTACGATAGATAAATATGATGCAAAGTAATACCAATGTAATAAAAAGCTGATACCAATTTTTTGTAAATTGAAACTCACGTTATAGTTTCTATACATCAACACAAAATGAAAACAGCGGGAAAATGTTTTACTTTGTTAAACTACCAAACTATATTAGGAAGTACTTACAGATGGTATCCACATGATATATTGTATCCACGGTGTGTTACGACCTTCTTTCTAGCACCATACAACGAACACTTATTTGCAGTTACGGTTACTAATATTAACATAGTATGCTTGCTCCAGTAAGTTAAACTCATTTGAAAGAAGAAAATTTTGAATTTGATATTAAAAACATAGGTTAAAGCTATGAAATTAAGGACATCTGGTTGGTATTCTTTAGTTGATCGAATTGTTAGTTTCAAATTTCAACAAATATTAAAATGATTGTGATTATTATGTTGAGTTTTTATCTTTTAGTTCATAAGCGTTACAACCTTTTTCAACAATTCAGGAAAAAACTACAAAAAAATTATGTTGGCCGGCCGAGTGTTATTATTTAGATTTTAAATGAGGTATACCACTGAAAAAATTTAAGAACAATATTTTATAATCTGCATTTATTTAATTTTTAAGGGGAGCATGAGAATTACTTGTTGGAAGTTATGCTATATGGACATGCAAGCAATCACAATAGGTAACTATTTCTTTTGCATTCAACTGTTAATTAATTTAGCAATATGTTACAGGTTTAGTATATCACAGAATTCGTACATGAGCACATGGCAAAACAACCCTTTTTTCTGAAGGTGCACATTGTAACAGAGCTAAGAGCCAAGAAAATGGAAGAAGACGGAATTACAGAACAACTCCCAAATCACGTCAAAATAGATACCAATGGGTTGGCTCCTACTACAATTGTAGATCCACTATCTGTCTGTGCACTTATCTAATTAATCACTAACTTTGGTTGACTAAATTTTTCTATGTATTTGCTGTCCGTCGGATTTTATCCTTTGCAACTCATTATGATATAATGTTGTCCGCATACAATATTTCACCTAAACCTTACTGATCAACAAAATGTGAAGGTGTATCAGATGTCATAAAGCAAAAGAGTATTAAAAAACATTATCCGCATTTTCTAGTTTTCTTTACGATTTCTAAAGAACATACACTGTCATAATCACAAAATAGTATTATGGAAAATAACAATATGGAAAATATATAGGTTGCTTAAAAAGATATTTAAAACTCACATATAGTACCCAAACCGGATGTTATAAACATGATGCTGCCAAACTAATGCCTTAAAAGAAAGGAAAAACGGAAAACCATATTTAAGGAAAAAAAACCAAAAAGAAAAAAAACAAAACAAAAACAAAAGAAAGTAAGCAAAGTGAATCCACCAGCACAAATTGTCAAAATAGCTATTTTTGACAATCCACGAATCAAATTACCATTTTAGATACCAGAACACAATTTTAGTTGGGTTTTCATCAGTTTAAAAACATTTGTATCTCAATCCCTAAAATATAAAGGTGCAAGAATCTGAATAATGTAAATGCACATAACAACGATTTGCAAAGATACATAATTAAGCACATAGATTGGCAAGAAAATGCTATTTGTGGTGCTTCGTATATTGGTATATGCTTTTTTCATTATGGACCATCAGCCATGCATTATGTTCTTTTACTATAGTTAAAGAGCTCCAGTAGTTTCAAAACTTAGGTAGGGGCAAACAAATTACACAATATTTTGTCTATAATGCCGAATAAGCAATTACTGCTCATGTAATAGATGTCCCAACATACATGATAACATTTTTGATATATTATACCATTTGTTGCCTACTTAAATAGATATATGTCGCCATTTGAATCATATTACATCTTTTTCTATTTTTCAAAAAAGAATTACATCACTTTCGTATACCTAACGTTAAACATTAAATTTTTAGTAAGCAAGCAATTTATACTGTATATTGAACAACTTACCAAATAGAACATGTATGTATGTATATTTAATAATGACACTAACATCATAGATCCTTCAAATTATATTAGCGATTTTCTTCTGAAGTTTTAGGTCAACCTGCTTAATTTTCTTGCTATGTTACTGCGGAAAAGATAACACATATAAATCTGCCAGAGCTATCTATAAGACAGGAAATTTAATGTAGTTTCTATTGGGCAAAATGATTATGGAAATCAATGGCGGTCATACATACATAATGACATAACATGAATAATTGCCAAAGAAATCGTATACGTGCACAGACATTTGAGAGGTCATTTTATAGTTTAAGTTAAATTTCCAAAAAATTTCCCTAAAAGTTGAAAATTTTATGACTGAGAACAGTGGAGCAAAAATATTTTTGTCATTAAGACAGTAACTGTACAGTCACAAACACACATTTGTTTACAATGAAAAAAGACCAAGAAAAAAAAATACAATCGAATTTCAAAAGCGAAAAACCTTATATTTTTTACAACTAAAAACAGAAGTATATGACAAAAATATTTTTGAACACCTATGACAGCAGTATATGAGCATTTTTTAATGATGTGAATTCTCAAATCTTATTCTGTCATCTAGGCACACAATATGAAGGTAAATTTTTCATTTGAAATATGTTAACCTGAAATACAGTATCGAATGAATATAAAAGGCATGGTACAAATAAAGTCAGAGGAGAAAAAAGTACAGTATAGGGCATAGCTCATTTGAAAATAAACAGTGCAAAGGATTTAAACATACCAAACGCACCTAAAATGAAACGAAATCAGAAATTGAATGAACTTTGAGGTCGAAGATGACGAGGAATAAGAGGCAACCAATCATAAAGCCAACAGAGGAAAAAGCAGTATACCAAGAAAATAAACATGTAACTAAAAGAAAATTAGGAAAAAGACTAAGGATGGAAATTATCTAAAACGTAACCAAAACTGCGATTTTTTGGAACAGGGAGATCAGGGCGACATAGGAGGATGGCAGGCGAAGGCAGCAGAAAAGGCGGACAACTGGGGCAAAGTAGAAAAGCAGCCAATCGTAGAAGAGGAGAAGTGGAGGAATAGGGGAAAAAATTTGGAAGAGTGGCGGCGTGTTATTTCTTTACAGGAAAAGAGGGGGAAGGAGAGAGGAAGGACGGCAAAAGAAAAAAGAGAAGCGGCCATGTTCCATTTCACAAAAAATACAAGGGGGCTTCTGTGCACTTGAAACCAAACTCACTAATAATATAATAGTATAGATAACAAAAACCGGATAAATTAAAAGACTTGAAATTTTTGTAATTATCCAACAAACTCCACTAACTACAAGGAAATTCAAAGAATAACATCATCGACAAAGAAAAGGTTTTATAGGCAAGTGTCAATATCTTTCGACTAAATTGTTACATAAAGAAGTGAGTTTACAACTTAATCTATTTTCTTCTCGAACCATAAAGATTTGGGTTGATCAACTTAGTTTAAGTGGTGAATTTCTCTTGTACTATAAAGATTTTGGTTGAGATTTCATAACATATGTAACACTTCCGTTTTTGCGGACATTACGATATATATGCGCTTTCAACGGCCACACACTCACCTTGGAAACTCATAAATGCTCCAGAAAGCTCAAATCACTCACACGAGGCGGTCCACCTTCATATCCAAGTAGATGAGTCCATCAAATGCTTCTTTCTAGAACCACCACTTATGCCAATGTACTTATTAAGGTCAAAAGGCTCTACCTCAAACCAATAGACATAATTCATTAAGTGCGACTAAATAGCACCACCGATACTAGCTATACATTATATAAGAGTAATAAGGCACAATATCAGATAAATCCATGAAATCCATCAAGTGCTCTCAAAAGCACCACCAATGCTGACCATGGGTTCAAAAGAGAAAAAATACCAAATTAAAATAAACCAATAAAACCTATTAAGTGCGTCTCAAAAGCACCACAAAAACTGGTTATGTATTATATAAGAGCAAATAAGCTTAAGCTTAGATCAAATGATAGAATTTAGCATGTGCATCCCAGAAGAACTAACAAAATTGGTTATGGATTCGAGAAAAGGTAAGAAAGCTCAATCCACTACAAAAGAATCCTTCAAGTGAAGGCACTACCAAAACTAACAATGGATTTAGTATGAGAATAATGTTCAAAATTAAGGAAATCACAAAATAACTTATCAAGTGCATCTCATAACCACCACCATGGTTAACTTTGTATTCGTAAGAGCATGTAACTCGAAAATAAAATGAAAAGAGGACTCAAGTCGGCACTTACCATAATTTCCTCTTCTCTAAGCTCAAAGCTCAACTTAATAGAAGATTCAAGGACTACTTTTCTTGATAATCATTTTTTAAGAGGGTTCATCATGTTCCTCTTTGATGTTACATATTATGATGAGATCACTGCTTCTTCAGCAAATTCTTGACCACTTTAGGTCTAAAATAGATATACATTATTTTTCTATTATAATTTTTTTTAGTAATTTCAATGTTCATCATTGAGGTTTTAGTTCCTTACAAGTGGGGGGAGAAACATGGTGCTTTCTCTGAATTTACCTTACTCATCATGTGGTAGTTATACTTGTTAATGTGTATGCAAGAACAATGGAAAGATCACATAAGCACAACGCCAAAACAATCAAATCTTTCAAAGATTTCCTCAATGTTTTGAGATCAACATAGACAATTTTTTTTTCAATTTTCACATTATTCTCTCCTAATTAAAGTGTGTCAAGTCAGAAGTGCGACAATAAACTCACAAACAAATATCTAATGTTCATTGCTGGTTTTTTCTAATGTTCAAAAATACCTACTTTAGATGGATACCCACCACACTTTAAAAAGATTCAGATTCAGAACAAATACCTTTCCATAATTCATAAAGAGTCTTTTTTTTATTTTGCATGAGTAAGCATGTTGATTATGTAACAATCAAACAAAATAGTTTCTTCCATATATGATCTAATGTACGAAAATAACTACATCCAATTTTATATCAACTACATTTTACATACATTCAACCTCTTCTACTAATTCACATATACAGTATGTATGAGTATAAAAGAAAATACTACCAATATATGTGTATAAAGGCAATGAGAATATAAAACATACTTGCATCAACTCGAAGTTCAATTCAGATGATTCCATTTTTCTATCATACATACATCAATCTAAAGGTACTCACTTATATATAGTGAATCAAAGACTTATGACCAATGTTTGTTTGTGCACTTATATATAAATACTTCTCATTCACAAAAAAGATAGAATATCCATAAATCTATGCCATGCATTCATCTTCAATATGAAAATTTTCTTTTTCATGCATGTATTCAAGACACATATTTTCAGTAAGTATGAATAATATAAACTCTCCTTTCATACATACTTCTGAATATTTATTTTTTTCTACAACCATAAACCTCATACCTACGAACTCTAGATGGTCAACCAAATAAGTCTTTTGATGTCATGCGATTATTCTTATGCTCACACATCAATCTAAATAACTATTTCCTCATAATAATATGCACGTGTATACCCGCAACCTCATTACAAAGTACTTCATGAAATATTTAAAGTGTTGCTTTCATTTATCCGTTTATTAAAACATTGCTCGCTTTCATTTCGAATTATAACGTACAAGCATGCCTGGTTTTAAGTATAGGCTAAGTAAGCTGTTAGGGAAAATCCACTTCTCCACTTCTCTTCTTTATCGAACGGAGCTCCCATGCCCTAGCCTTCACCAAATCACCGAATGAGATTCCTACTTCCTCAAATCTCAACACCGAACGAAAACATCACGAAGCTTTGGAGCGCGACTTCGTGACTTCCTCCTCCGCTTGGCTTTCTCCTCTTCGTTCGGCAATTTTTCTACCGCTCAAAACTTCATGCCTTAATTCTTTACCAACCCAAATCATCACTTCTTCAACTCCTAATCGCTTCTTCTTCTTCATCTACATCTTCATGCTCCAAGCAATGGGTACTTACCCAATGAGCTTCGTCAATGCCATCACCCATTACACTCTATCAAGGAACTCCGGCAAGGCCACCACTCGTCAAAAAAGTGTTCGAAGTACTCAGTCCGTGTAGAACCTATCAATCTCCATCATAAAAACAAACATCTCCATGAACCATCTCGACTCTCCCCCCGTGCCACCCGGTAGCACCAAGCACTTCATTAAGCGAATCAAGTCCGAGCAATGCTCGAACTTAGCAACAGGCAATGACTTGGTAAACATGTCTGTTGCATTCTCCTCTGTGTGAACTTTCTAAAGACGAACTAACTTCTCTTCACTCATCGAGATAAGGAACGACTCTCTCACCTCAATATGCTTCGTCCTCGAGAAGAATGCCTGATTTTCAGCTAAGTGAATTGCACTTTGACTATCACAATGCACATTCACTCCTTCGTATGAAAAGCCCAAATCACACAACTATCGCCTTAAATAAAGCGCCTCCTTAGCTGCTTCAACCGCAACTATGAGCTCTGCCTCTGTAGTAGACAAAGCCACAATCGTCTGCAACCTCGCTCTTCAACTGATCGATGTCCCACCAATAGGGAACACATATCCGGAGGTTGACTTCCTTCGATCTCTATCACCGGCATAGTCGGAATCACAAAATCCAACCAAGCTGAAATCTCTTCTTCTGCCGCCAAAGACAAGTCCATGGTTTGGAGTTCCTCTAAGGTATCTAAAGATACACTTCACTGCTTTTCAATGTGTCTTTCCTGGATTTTCCATAAACCTACTCACCAATCCAATAGCCTATGAAATGTCAGGCCTAGTGCAGACCATGGCATACATCAAGCTGCCAACTGCACTTACATATGGGACCTTCATCATATAAGACTTGTCCTTTTCCAAGATCGGAGAGCCTTTACTAGAAAGTTGTATGTGCAAAGGCATTGGTGTCCTGATTCCCTTTGTCCCTTCCATGCTAAACCGAGCAAGCACCTTTCGAATGTACTCCTTTTGAGTGAGGCTCAAAAGTCCTAGCTTTCTATCCCTTTGGAATTCCATACCCAAAATTTCTTTACTTCTCCAAGGTCTTTTATTTCGAATTCCGCATTTAGCTTTCGCTTTAAACTATCGATTTCAGCTTTATCCTTGGAAGCAATCAACATATCATCCACGTACAAGAGTAGGTACACCCTTCTACCATTATTTAAATGCTTGAAGTACACACAAGCGTCTTTGATGCTACGATCAAAACCAAGTGAAAGCATAAAAGAGTCAAAACCCTTGTACCATTGTCTAGGCGACTTCTTAAGTCCATACAATGACTTCTTCAATTTGCGAACCCAATATTCTTTCCCATCTACAAAAAATCCTTCTGGGTGCTTCATGTAGATGGTCTCTTCCAAGTCTCTGTGCAAGAAAGCGGTTTTCACATCCAGTTGCTCCAGCTCCAAGTCATGAGCTGCGACGATAGCGAGCAAAATAAGGATGCACGTATGCCTCACTACTGGAGAGAATATCTCATCATACTTCAATTCCTTTCTTTGTGAAAACCCTTTAGCAACTAGTCTAGCCGTGTATCTCCCATCACCTTCACCTTGAATACCCATTTGCAACCTATGGCTCGGCTTCCTTAAGGAGGTGGTACCAAATCCCAAGTCTTCTTCTTCTTCAACGACTATAACTCCTCTTCCATAGTGCATATCCACTTCGAAACTATCACATGACATCAAAGCTTCATCAAGGTCAAGCGACTCCTCATGAACCACATGTAGGGCATAGTCAAACTGATCACCAAGGCAAAGGTTTACAAACTTCCAATCACCATACCATTCGGGCGGCCTAATAGTCCTACGACTGACTTGGGTAGGTACCGCTTCGCCTAAACTCCTTTTAGCTCCACCTTGAACTGAACTTCCTCTAGATTTATGCACATCACTAGCACTACTGGAAGGTACCTATGGACTATCCTATGATGTTTCATCAACTGTGTTTTCCTCGATAGCATCATCAACAACTCTACTCCTTGGCTAGAACACGGGAACTTCTTCCATCTCCTTAGGCCTATCAGAATCTTCTGATGTTGTAGGTAGCTTCTCCTTCGGATTGAACATAGCAGACTCATCAAAAGTAACATGTATGGAATGAACAATCTTCCAATCAATGGGGTTCCAAATTTGATACCCTTTGATACCATCGGTGTATCCCATTAGTATGCCCTTGTATGCTCTAGCCTCTAGCTTGTCATTGCCTGTATGGTGAACGTACACAGGACAACCAAAAATTCGGAACCAAGATACACTGCTTTACCTCTCCACTTCTCCTCTGGAATCTTCCTATCTATGGATGAGCACGAAATTCGATTTATGATATGCGCCACAGTTGATAATGCTCAGCCCAAAAGCCTCTAGACAAACCCACCGTCAATCTCAAGCAAAGAGCCTTCTCCAGTAGAGTTATATTCATCCTTTTTGCAACCCCATTGGATTACGGATCTCCAGGTGTAGTGAAATGTCTTTGAATGACATGCTATCTACAAAAGTCGAGGAACTCCCTAGGGACAAATTCACCGCCATTATCAGATCTCAGCACCTTCAACCTAGAACCAGATTGGTTCTCAACAAGCGCTTTCTAGTCTTTGAACTTCTCAAAACTCTCTGATTTGGCCTTCATCACATACACCCATACTTTTCAAGGAAAGTCGTCAATGAAAGAGATAAAATAGTTTGCTCCTCCAAGAGAAGGAGTAAAAATCGGCCCCTAAACATCTGTATGCACGTACTCAAGTACTCGCCTCAATCTATGGAGTCCAACTCCAAAAGACACTTTAGTTTGCTTGCCTAACACACACTCCTGGAAAAAGTCCATCTTGTCAAAGCTTTCTCCTTTGATCATCTTCCATCCCCAAAGTAACTCTAAGCCCTTCTCTGAAATATGACCCAACCTGAGATGCCAAAGCCTTGTGGCATCCAATTCATGAGAACTATCTACTCCAACACACTACTCTTCAAGAACTGTGGTTCCTTTCAGCAAATACAGATTTCGGAACACATCTCCTTTCATAAGAACTAGTGAACCTCTCAAAACCTTCAGACTATCCTTCTCGGTAGTTACCTTGCATCCCAAAGATTACAATTGTCCTAAAGAAATTAAGGACTTTCGAAGACCTGAAACATACCGGACACCTGTCAAAGTGTGTATCACTCCGTCAAACACCCTAATCCTCATTGTACCTTCACCCATTGCTCTACAGCTAGCATCATTGCCCATAATAATAGAACTTCCTTCTCGTCCAATGAAAGAACTGAAGTAATCCTTATTAGGCGTCATATGGAAAGACACCCCTGTGTCCAGCACCCAATGGTCTGAGACATCCGATACTGCTGAAGACAACACATCGTCAGATACAGACTTCTCCACCGCAAACGATGAAGATCCGTCTTCTTCCTTCTTCTTCAAATATGGACAATACTTTTTCTTTTTCCAATGACTAGGTTTCTTGCAGATAAAGCACTTCCCGTCCTTAGACTTTCCTCTTCTGCCATTACCGGAATTCCTTGACTTGGAACGCCCTGTAGAGTGCCAATTCTTCTTATCTTCTCTACCTCATTCAACAAACAGGTCGTGACTACTACTTCCACCTCTACTTCCTTAACTTATCTCCTTCATCTGATCTCTTAAGCCCTCAGATAGAAGGCCTGACTTCACATCTTCCACTGTCAATGTGTCTCTAGCGAAGATAAGGCTGTTAGCGAAACCTGTGTAACGCTCCGGAAGAGAACACAAAAGAACCATTGTCATTTGCTCCTCATCCATCTTCAAGTCAATAATCTTCATCATGAGATCATCAAAGAAATTAAGATGTTCATTCACTGAAGTACCCTCTCTCATCCACATGATGAAAAATGTCTTCAGCAATATCAGATAGTTAGTCAGAGATTTCTTCAAGTAGAGATTTTCTAGCTCGGTCCAAATGCCCCTAGCAGTGGTCTCACTGCTAATCTCCGAGATAACATTCTCTCCTATAGCTAGTTGTAATGTAGTAAATGCCCATTTCTCCATCTCCTTCCTTTCCGCAACTAAGATGTCAGCCGTTAACTCCTCAGGGGAAAACACTACTGGATGGACTTCATTCCTTATTAGAACAGCCTTCATCCTCCATTGCCACTTCTCGAAGTCTTTATCCCCATTCCATTTCTCAATTGCCAACTGTGACCCTGATGCAATATACATCCCTCTAGTATAGGGTCTTGTAACAACTGGAGTCGCTTCATCTCCTGCCATAGCATTTAACACTCCTCAATCAACCCTGCAACTCTGATACTAGACTGTTGGGGAAATCCCTTCAGATGGTCAGTCTAAGGGAATAAAAAAACCCAATGCAGCGGAAAACAATTGGATCGTGATTGTAGTGATACAAAACAAACAGAGATAAACACCAGAATAGACAGTCACAGATCTATGCAATGCAGAAAAATAAATAACACTAGTATTTATAGTGGTTCCACTACCATAAGACAGTGTACGTCCACTTGGAGAGAGGAGATTTTATTAATCACTGAAAGATTTGAGTTACAAGATTGATTCACTTTTGGAGGTTATACATAAGAAGAATTAACTATACAGACAAAATTCTGCAGAGTTTCAGCTCTATAGGATGGCTGTCATTGTTATCTAGAAGCTCCACTATTTATAGAGTGAAGAAATGAGGAGGGGTAGCTGCTATATAGCAGCCCTGGGGTTTGGTTCAGCATCCTCTGGTTCGACATCACTTTGGTTCGGCAACACTTTTGTTCGGCATAATTTGGTTCGGCAAAACACTCATCTGGTTCGGCATCAACACCGAGCGAGCAATTTGGTTCGGCACTCCTTTACCGAACAAGAAAACTGGAGCAAAAAAATACCGAATGAGATATTTCGTTCGATATCTTCTCCTTCACCAAATCACCGAATGAAAACTTTGGTTCGGTGTTCATCTTCGCCGCTCCAAAACTATGCCACTCCACTTCTCTTCTTTACTGAACGAAGCTCCCATGCCCTAGCCTTCACCAAATCACCGAATGAGATTCCTACTTCCTCAAATCTCATAACCGAACTAAAACATCACGAAGCTTTGGAGCATGACTTCATGACTTCCTCCTCCGCTTGGCTTTCTCCTCTTCGTTCGGCAATTTTTCTACCGCTCAAAACTTCATGCCCTAATTCTTTACCGACCCAAATCATCACTTCTTCAACTCCTAATCACTTTTTATTCTTTATGGATTGATTTGGGAATCTGAGGTATCAACTTCTAACATAAGCAATGGTCTTAGGCCTCAATGGTATGTGGAGCCTAATAAAACAACGTACCAATTCTTAGTAGTATATATGATGTCGGCCCATGCCACCTTACTTCAGGAATTAAGTGATTAGGTAGAAGGAGCAAAAACTCACGGTTAACTATCAATATCGCAATTAAAAAATAGAAAACAAGGGGTTCTCAATTCATTCTCCTCCATCATGCTCAATTTCTTCTTACAGCTTCCTTATTCCTTTTTTGTGTCCATGACTCCATCAAGCATCAGCTAGTTAACCCAGTTACTATTGGATTCAGGTGAAATCTTACGCTAATCTTTCAAAAGTTCATTTGCTTATATATTGTTTTAGGAGAGTCTTGATTGTATTTTAGAGATGAGATAACCTAGATGTTCATAATTTTGGATTCCTACATTTTTTGCCGAATAGTATTTAGATTCCTTTTTTTACTCAAAGCGTGTGATAATATTTGATTCATAGGCCATTGAATTCTTGCAGTGTCCATTTGTGATGAATAGAAATTAACTTTGAGATAAAACAACAACTATTAACTATAAAAAACATAAAATTGTTGCCAACAAGGTTGGCTAGTAGTTCAAACTATGAGATCAAAGGTCACGAGTTTGATCCTCAAGTTCGACACTTGTTAATATTAATGAACCATGTTAAAAAATCATACAAATGTACTCTTACCACGATAAAAATAAATTATATGTACCATATAATTATACCAGTTGGACAAATTAGACATGTCTTTAGAGTCCCTGATTGATTACTTTTGGAATAATTTAACAGATTAGATATATTTTAAGATCAAGTCAACAAACTTTGTTGTGATAGAATTGTAGAATAATTCCATAAATTATATATGTTTTCAGATTGATTTTATTTCGTTCATTAACTTTATTAACTGAACTTTGATGGATATATGCACAATTGCTAATCATTAAAGAGATTTACCAGTAAATGCCAAAAGAGCTATTGATGTGCTAAATTGTAACAAATGATGGAAATTTTTGCATTGATGCGGGTTGTTTATAGAATGTTATTGTCTATTCTTGTGTTACTTGCTTTGATGGAAAGAGGCTTTTCAAAATTTAAATTATTAAATCTTTTTTCTAGATGACTATGTCAAAAAAAGTTAGAATCACTGAATTTAAGCGTTCTACTTACTAATTTACAACTCATAATGTTAGAAGGTCAAGTATAATTAAAAGGTCATTTTTTATTGATTATATTTATTAGTCTCCCATTATTATTTTTTCCATCCCAATTGCAACTAAAAAGTAAAAATACTTAGATTGCCCCATATATTTCAAACAATATGTCAAAACATTTATTTTCTTCATTATTACATGCCTCATTGAAAATATTGTAAACTATCATGTTTATATAAAATTTCATTCAACGAATCCAACATGAAGAAAATTTTGATTCAATTCCACAAACTCAAAATTGTATATAATCATTTTGAAGAAACAAATATATTATAACTCTAATCTAGGAAGAAGAGGAGCAAATATTTTCTTCTATTGATTCAATTTTCATTTTTTAGGATGATAAAAGCATGGGTAAATTTTCATTCTACCTTTCATGAATTGAAGAAGATGAGAAGATAAAGAGGAGAAATTAAATGCAAAAAAAAAAATGAGAACAACAGAAGAAGAAGAAAGGATAAAATTATTAAAAATTAGGGTAAGAAAAGAAAATCTTGGGGTGTAATTATCTTTTACTAATTTTTAGGGTGTGAAAGGAGAATTAAGGAGTATTAATAGGTGTAGTATTTCTATGTAATCACAACTTTATCATTTGGCATTAGTGAAAATTTCCTATTTTGTGTTTTTTTTGTTCATTGCTATTTTTACATGACAGATCCTTAAAAGATATCTCAGGTCCCTATTTTTGATGTTGTTACAAGAAAAGTCCATATAGCAATCAGTATGTAAATTAGGTCCCAATTTTTTCTAAATCAAAAAGCACAAACTAGTTCGCGCTTTTCTGATACTTTTCAAAAAAAAATTAAATTTTCGAAAATTTCAAAATTTTCAGAAAAAATTTCTAAATCAAAAAGCGTGTTAACCCACCTTTTGGTACGGCCGCGGACAGACGGGTTTAACTTAATCGACTGCCTGTTCGTCGAGGCTATAGTATGATGGATTCAGTCGACTGGATGGATGGATGATGCAATGTGCTTGGGAGATGGAAATATGATTGGATAAAGATGAATCAACTATAATTTGGGTCTAGGAAGCATGGTTCGGCATTAAACATGGTTCGGCATGATGGACATTTGGCACATATGGTTCGTCTGGCATTCATGTTCGAATAGCGTTCAAGAGTACTCGGCATACATAGAGCGTCCGGCATACACGAGTGGTTCGGCATTCCATGAAGCATTCGGCATCCAGGTGGCGTTCGGCGTCAAGATACGCTCGGCATCAAGGAACGTTCGGCATCGAGAGACGTTCGGCAGGGTATAGCGTTCGGCATGTACGAACGTTCGACATGGCAGAATTGTTCGTCATAAACTATCGTTCGGCCTAACTATTGTTCGGCCTAAGTATCGTTCGGCCAAGAGATGGTTCGGCCTTGATAGCGTTCGGCCAGAAAATCATCCGGCCTAAGTTTTGTTCGGCAATCAGTCGTTCAGCACGAATACATTGGATCGGCCTCCGGTATCGTTCGGCGAAAATGCCTCCCACGACATTCAGGGTGTTCGGCCTCACTTCTGATCGGCATGAGGAGATCGTTCGACATTCACACCTTGTTCGACATTCAGCGTTCGGCATCTATGGTTCGGCATATGGAGACCACTCCATTTGGGCTGAGGTATTCAACTATCAGGCCCACCAGGGAAGTCCAACCCATCTTTGTCTATAAATAGAGAGGCAGGGGCACAGTGCAAAGGGATCTTCTTTCTGCTCTCTTACTTTCTCTTTTCTAAGGCTAGGGCAACTCTGCCATTTTGTAACTGTAATCGATTATTACAGCAATAAAAAGCAAACTTCTGGAGTGGACGTAGGCCGGAGTTAGCCGAACCACTATAAAATCTGTTGTTCTTTACTGCTTTCATTTCAGTTTTAATTGTTCTTCACATTATTACTCTCTACATATATCCTATCTCTGAGCTGTGACTGGTATTTGGTGCTTTCATCTGGATTTGGGGGTTAGTGACCAATTTTGGCGCTAACACGCAAACTAGCTTGCGCTTTCCTAATAAAAAGCACAAGTTAACTTACGCTTTTTAAAATTTCAAAATTTTCAAAAAAATTTCAAAATCAAAAAATGCAAACTAGCTTGCATTTTCCTAGTAGAAAGCGCAAGTCAACTTGCGCTCTTAAAAAATTCAAAATTTTCAAAAAAAAGTTTCAAAATAAGAAAAGTGCAAGTTACCTTGCATTTTCTGTCATAAAAATGTAAGGCACCTTGCCTTTTTTTATTTTTCAAAAATAGGGACCAAATTTATATATTTATTTTTGCAGGGACTTTTCTTATAACAACATCAAAAACAGGGACCTGCAACTCTTTTCTTCTTTTCGCTTTTAATGAATTCATTTATGTTAACAAAGTGAATGTGTCTCAAAATATTTTATAATATGTATCATTTAAATTCATAGGATCAAAGGCATATCATGCTACAAATATAAATGGGTTTGTCATGAAAACAAAGATCAAAATTCAAAATATACTCATCCCATTAAAAGGATAACATTTTTCTATTTAATGAAATTTACATGATCATTTATATACAATTATCATGTATAATATGATCGCTGATATATGGTAGTAACCCATAATTTAACTTTTTACATATGTATTCAACATTTGATATTCCCATTCCAATTTACAGAAACTTATACATATAATTCGTATTAATCTAAGTAATCTTTAGCCCAATTCAAGCATGCATTGAAAATAAATATTTCACTCACCTTTATTTATGAAATTATCATATTGAGATACATGCATACATAGTATATATATTATGTTCAGAAAAAAAAAACTATTATACACATGTATCCTCCTATAAAAAATTTGTGCAAAGTTATCTTTCTAAGTTTAGCATGTAAAATCCATAGTAATCATTTTCTAGATTATATGACATTGATACTATGAAGACATCATACTATCCATACATAAAATCATTAAATTCATGTTCCTTTCATAAGTATAACAATAAATGCAGCTCCATAAATTAATAAACATAAAGTCTCGTTAATTAACTTTAAAGCTGACTATTTTTCAAGGAACGGCTGCCAAGTCCCTGAATTCATCTATTTGTCCCATTCTAATTCGTTTTTTCTCTCTAACATTGAACACTTCATTAAATGCACATGATTTATTTCCCTTAATAAATCATAAATCGGTTATATGATATAATAATTCCAAAACCATACTTTTAATTCTCATAAAATTCTTATTGAAAACACTTGAAGCGAACCAATATTTTTATCACATGTAGCTTTAACGAATTCTCCAAATCGATAAATTAAATTTTCATATATGTATAACTCATTTGTTCACTTTCACTTTTACAATAACCCCAACTCATAAATAAATAAATATTTGCTACTTTATTTTCAACTCATAAATGTATAAAAATGCAAAATTTATGTGAATTTGCATATCTACTTTTTAGATACTTAAATTTTATTATGAGAAAAATGATAATACATGCTCAAGTAAATAAAGTTAACTGTTATAATGTTATACTTGCATGCATGTAAGATCTATAAATGTTTTGTTTAAACTACTTCCATATTTGTAAGGAAAAATTAAACAACCTCAATTACTAAAATTATACAGCTACGTTGTTCTATCAACATAATAGATCTGCCTATAAACTCAGCCTACTCAAATGAGTACTCGTGATTTTATGAGGAAAATGAAACAAACACATGGGTTAGATGTAAATCCTAATTTGAGTAATACTTCACCTTAAAACACATAGTATAGTGAGACCACATCGCCAATCAGAATGGGTTTGCCCCTTACTAGTCATCAACAACATTTACATCATATCCCACATATGAACACAATCATGTAAACAACATTTCAGTAATAAGTATACCATATACTTACCATAGTGTGAACCATGCAATATAATCATCATTCTCAAACATAAGTATAACCTACACTAGTCATCAACATATTAAGAACCTATCATATAGTTAGCATACTCAACCACATGCATCGACTAAACTCTTATTTAGGTGTCAATCTACCAATTACCCTTAATCATATTTAGTGAATACCAGAAGATTAAATGTCCAATCATTAACCAAGGGGGTCAATCTAACAAAGCTCCCTTGTGACGCCCCACCTCTATGCTCATAAAAACAAAGAGTATTAAAAGAAACACTGTCTATTATTACGAAGAATAAGGCTGGATGGGAGCGGCCATCCGTAGTTGGCCTTACACTAGCATTGGTTATCTCGATAGGAGTGGTATATACTTTTTATTTTTCATCTATTATTTATTTACTCCCATCGACACACCCAATTCTAGTACAAAACGAACTACGACGGTTCATAATAGTTTAGGACAATGAATAAAATAACAACACAGATAATATAAATGCGGAACATAGATTAAACAAAAAGTCTCATATATATATATATATATATAACTGATGTCAGTTACAATATAGTTGACACAGTACATATGATACAACTACAACTGTCGACTCTGGAAGTTATATATACAAGTACATTATCAACTAATATACATGAATACATATCATCCTATACAATAACACGACTTCTACAAATGACAAAGACAACTTCAAAAGATGTGAAAAGTCTTCATAGCCAGAATAGCAACTCAAAGAAGGAAATCTACAACCTGAAATAACCCGGGTCTGACCCGAGTATTACATTCGAAAGAAAAATAATACACGGGTCAGTCTAATTCAAACTCAGTTATTAGTGCACAGAAGCAGTATTAATCAAATATCAAATAGATGACAGTCACAGAAATCTCGTATATCCGACTCCTCGATAAAGGAATCAGATAACGGCAGATATAACACTAAACAGTGTTAAACAACAAATCAGCAATCCAAATCAATTTAAACAATTGAAATGTCAATTTAAAAACATCAATGCTGATTGGCTGCAGTATACACTAACGTGCACTGCCTCGCCAATACAGCCTATGAAACACTCAGAAGATCAATGAATCCAAAAGCAACCGGTTCCAACTCAAATCAAAATGAACCATTTCAAAATACAACTTCAAAATATTGAATTAAACCAACGAAACAATTTAACAATCGAAATATCAACTAAATCTGTCAATCCTGTTAGGGCTGTAGTACACGCACGCGTGTACTGCCTCGCCACTACAATAGTGCCAGTGAGACACAATAAAAATTTACATCCGAGTACAGGGTCGAACCCAAGTCGCTGAGACTGGGTTCAACTCAATGTACAAAACCATGTACAAGCCATAATACAACAATGTCCAGACCAAATACTATCAATGTGGCCGAACTGAGACTCCATGCATACAAGAAGATATGCACAAATCTGTAACAAGAATGACCAGACCAACGACGCAATGCAAAGGAATGCATCAGTGGCCAATGCAAGTGAACAGTGAAACAACTAAATGAAACTGGACCAAGTTCAACTTCACTAGCAAATGCAGACTAGTGAACAACTAAATAAAACTGGGCAACGCAAGTGACGGACTCAAGAACAAAGGCGGTAGTACGGCTCAAATGCAACTATATCATACTAGATACAGCGACAATATGGATGCAAGCAAATACATGTGTACAGGTCGGTGAAAACCCAAATCAAAACCCAAAGTCCAACAGCAGCTTTTATTTCAAGTGACAAAAGCCAACATCAATGCATATGAATACTACATATGACTCAATGCCAGAATATTGAAACCAGACAACCTAGGTATGAAGGCAATGCATATGAATAACACATCTCTGGGGATGCAGCAGAAAATAATACCGCAGCCTCTAAATCAATGCAGCAGTGGGATTATTACTATGATAAAGGCAATATCAAGCAAAGAATTTAAAGTAGTGACCTCAAATCAAAATCAAAACTGAGGCAAGTTCAAATCCAAATGTGTATGAGTTGCAGCAATATGAAGTCTGCACTCAAGACCAGACTTCAAAAGGGTACCAGACTACGAGATGAATGAACTACGCAATATAGGACCGCGGTTACAACACCAATGCAACAGTGAGATATACAAACTACATGAAGACCCGACCATATAATGTAATCAGTGTGGTACATATGTTAATTTATAACCAAGATTTAAGTGTCAGCCAAACTACATATTCACATGGAAACAGAATGCTACTGATTAAATTTGAACAAAACAACTGCCCAACCTGATGCAATACCAACTATACAACATGAACGACACTTCTTACATAAGTATAGACTCAATTGCACAAGTCAATAAAGAATACATTGAAACCGAAGGTAACAATGTTACCAAACTCAAAGTCAACATTGTAAAAAAAAAGATTTAACAACGTGGAAAGCCAGTCAAAAATATACGAATGAACATCGAAGGGATTCGAACCAAATTAAAAACCCCAATTCGTAAAAATCAAATCGAATACTCATCCAAATTATAATTTCCCAAAATCACATTTTTAGCTTTCAAACGAAATCAGTGCCTATAGAAATCGAACCAAGGCAGACAAAATTATCCACATTGAAACAAAACAAACAACTTAAGTGCAGTATCGAGAATGAATTAGGATGAGAGTGAAGATCACTTGCTTTTTACGAGTAGCCAACAATCGACAAAAGCCAAAATCATCGCATAAACAACATCACCCAACAATAGTCAAACTCAGGGAAGAACAACAACATCGACAGAGCAAATGTCATCAAAATTCAAGACGAAGCAGGGAGGAACAGGAAGGCAGAAAACCAGAAAAAAATCACAAAGTCAAAACCGTGGGTATGAAGCACTTACTCAAAATAGCAAACCTATTAAGGGAAAGATTCAACAACGAAATTCACAAATTAAACGAGGTTGAATACAGATGTGAGTGAGAAATCACTCACCTTAGCCTAAGGCTGCCATGAGCGAAGCGAAGGAGACGTCGATCGACAAGGCATGCACGAATCTTCGATCGAGCTTCCGCATTCGTCTTCTTCGATTCGTCTAAAGCCCTAGTTTTTTGAACGAGGCAGCCACCATGCGAAAAGACAAAGCATTTCGGGGAAGACGAACTAAGTTAGCAGCCACTATACTCGATTTCTACGATGCCCTAGTTTGGAGGAGACGAGGCCGCCATATTTTCGCTTTCTTCGATTTTGGGCTTAGGGTTTATGAATGGAGGAAGGGGGATTTGGGTGTTGAATGTTATCACGGTTTCAAAACAATTGAACCCCGGCCGAGATTAATATTTAAACCCAAACGACACTTAACCAGCTTCCAAAAGAATTTCAACTTGATTACAAACTTCAAATAACATCAGCTAGCAAAATCAGTCGTCAAATGACGATAATAAAATTTTCACAATAGCTCGGGTTGTTACAGACTCCCCTCCTTATAAAAATTGCATCCCCGCAATTTTCATAATTAAGGTCGTTAACAATTACTATTCTTCTAACATAAATTGGTTAAGCTAGAAAAACGAAAGTCAGGAACACAAATGCCAAAGAAATCTTTCAACTTCATAAATTTTTTTTTTCAAATTCTCAACAAAGTCTGATTATCGGATAGATAATCAGAAAACAGCAGAACTGAATAAATACAATTATCTGCACATTCAATTATCTATTTATTAAAAACGATAATCAGATACCAACAAATATTTGATTATCAAAAACGATGATCAAATTTCAAATCGAAAAATATTCGATTATCAAAAACGATGATCAAATTTCAAAAATCAACAAATATTCGATTATCACAAACGATAATCAAATCTCAAATCAACAAATATTTGATTATCAAAACCGATAATCAAATCTCAAATCGACAAATATTCGATTATCAAAAACGATAATCAAATCCCAAAAATCAACAAATATTCGATTATCAAAAACGATAATCAAATCTCAAATCAACAAATATTTAATTATCAAAACCGATAATCAAATCTCAAATCGACAAATATTCGATTATCAAAAACGATAATCAAATTCCAAAAATCAACAAATATTCGATTATCAAAAGCGATAATTAAATCTCAAATCAGCAAATATTTAATTATCAAAAGCGATAATTAAATTCCAAATCAGCAAATATTTAATTATCAAAAGCGATAATTAAATCTCAAATCAACAAATATTTAATTATCAAAAGCGATAATTAAATTCCAAATCGGCAAATATTTAATTATCAAAAACGATAATCAAATTTCAAATCAGCATATATTTGATTATCAAAAGCGATAATTAAATCTCAAATCAACAAATATTTAATTATCAAAAGCGATAATTAAAAACAACAAATATCCGATTATCAAAAACGATAATCAGAACTCATATCAACAAATATCTAATTATCACAAGCGATAATTAGAAACAACAAATATCTGATTATCAAAAACGATAATCAGAACTCATATCAACAAATATCCAATTATCACAAGCGATAATTAGAAACAACAAATATCCGATTATCAAAAACGATAATCAGAACTCATATCAACAAATATCCAATTATCACAAGCGATAATTAGAAACAACAAATATTTAATTATCGATACGATAATTAAATCTCATAACATCAATTATCTAATTACCTGTAGATAATTAGAAACAACAAATATCTAGAAATCAATTAAGAAGACTAGAAAATCAACATAAAAGCTTGGATCGATCCCATCAGATGGCGAGTTTTTAATTCGCCGCACGTGCATCAACAAATGGCCGAAGCCTACCAAGTACTCAACATAATTTTGGCGCCCATCAGATTGACCCGAAGGTCCGCAGAGTGACCCGAAGGTCTAGTACTGGTATTTGACCCGAAGGTCCGCAGAGTGGCCCGAAAGCCCAACAAATGACCCGAAGGTCCAACAAATGACCCGAAGGTCCAACATAGTGGCTCGAAAGCACACAAAACATCAGAATCATCAAAACATCAAATATTTCAATTAACGAGTCCGGAATTAACCGAAATAGCAAACGCACATGTCCCATACCACGTGTTTTACTAAATCGTTTGATTCTCTTCATCGTTTGCTTGAAAGTGCAAAATTGTGTATTTTGTAAAAATACATTTCACATTCTCAAACGGACAAGTCCGGAATTAAGCGAATCAGTAAAAGAAAGGGGTCATAGTCCTCGATTTTGCTGAAACGTTTAAATCACTTTCTCATTCTTCTGAAAGTGCAAACTGTAAAATTCCTGAAAACAATTTTATTTATTTTGTAAAAATAACAATTCACATTCTCAACTGGACAAGTCCGGAGTTAAGCGAATCAGTAAAAGAAAGGGGTCATAGTCCTCGATTTTGCTGAAACGTTTAAATCGCTTCCTCATTCTTTTGAAAACGCAAACTGTTAAAAATTTATAAAACAATTTTCATTTTAAAACGATTTTCCAATCACGTGATTAAAGCAGCAAATCAGTAATAATTTCGATAAAGAAATTGTACTTCTCAAAACATCGTAAAACGAATCTCAAAATCAGCATTGCGGAATAACCGCTTGAAAATCCACTTTAAAAATTTGACGGTTACTGAAGCCAAAGCGACAGAAATTTTAAAACGTCAAAATCACATCAAAACAATTTACATCAAAATGTGACATCAGTGAATTTTCATTCATTAAAATTGTCAACAAAACACCGTGCTTCAAAAATATAGCACTGGTGTAAAAATCCCGTTATAACAATAACGGCAACAAAATACGTTTCATAACCAAGCATCGGTTCAACGTAAAATTAATGCAGTAACGTGCAATTCATATTTGCACGCACATTACAATATAAACAAAGAAATCATTCGAATGTATCTTCAATGAAGACAATTCAAAACAACAAAATCTAATCAATAGATGATTAGTACAAAAGAAAGCCAACGGAAATTTCAACAAAAATCACATAACTGTAATTTCTTCGAATCCTCAATTCGGATTCGAAATTCTCAAAGAAACAAAATAATTACAGCTATGTAAACAACCAATGAAATTTTAAATTTCATATTTCAATTTTTAAATCAAATAGATTATCAGTTGTACTCAGCAAAGGCAGCTTCACTGTTTCCGCTGCGCACTCTGATAAACAGTACTCAAATCAATCAAATCATCAGAACACAAATTTACTCTTTATTTTTAAATAATGATATTTAAAAACTTTCATCAAAATTTTAAACTTTAGTTTTGACTAAAAGCATAAATAAAACATCGACCAATAGTTGTAACATATGTTCCATCTATGTTATGTTTTATATTATGTCCATAAACCCCAAGCTCTGATACCAACTGTGACGCCCCACCTCTATGCTCATAATAACAAAGAGTATTAAAAGAAACACTGTCTATTATTACGAAGAATAAGGCTGGATGGGAGCGGCCATCCGTAGTTGGCCTTACACTAGCATTGGTTATCTCGATAGGAGTGGTATATACTTTTTATTTTTCATCTATTATTTATTTACTCCCATCGACACACCCAATTCTAGTACAAAACGAACTACGACGGTTCATAATAGTTTAGGACAATGAATAAAATAACAACACAGATAATATAAATGCGGAACACAGATTAAACAAAAAGTCTCATATATATATATATATATAACTGATGTCAGTTACAATATAGTTGACACAGTACATATGATACAACTACAACTGTCGACTCTGGAAGTTATATATACAAGTACATTATCAACTAATATACATGAATACATATCATCCTATACAATAACACGACTTCTACAAATGACAAAGACAACTTCAAAAGATGTGAAAAGTCTTCATAGCCTGAATAGCAACTCAAAGAAGGAAATCTACAACCTGAAATAACTCGGGTCTGACCCGAGTATTACATTCAAAAGAAAATAATACATGGGTCAGTCTAATTCAAACTCAGTTATTAGTGCACAGAAGCAGTAATAATCAAATATCAAATAGACGACAGTCACAGAAATCTCGTATATCCGACTCCTCGATAAAAGAATCGGATAACGGCAGATATAACACTAAACAGTGTTAAACAACAAATCAGCAATCCAAATCAATTTAAACAATTGAAATGTCAGTTTAAAAACATCAATGCTGATTGGCTGCAGTATACACTAACGTGCACTGCCTCGCCAATACAGCCTATGAAACACTCAGAAGATCAATGAATCCAAAAGCAACCGGTTCCAACTCAAATCAAAATGAACCATTTTAAAATACAACTTCAAAATATTGATATAAACCAACGAAACAATTTAACAATCGAAATATCAACTAAATCTGTCAATCCTGCTAGGGCTGCAGTACACGCACGTGTGTACTGCCTCGCCACTACAGTAGTACCAGTGAGACACAATAAAAATTTACATCCGAGTACAGGGTCAAACCCAAGTCGCTGAGACTGGGTTCAACTCAATGTACAAAACCATGTACAAGCCATAATACAACAATGTCCAGACCAAATACTATCAATGTGGCCGAACTGAGACTCCATGCATACAAGAAGATATGCACAAATCTGTAACAAGAATGACCAGACCAACGACGCAATGCAAAGGAATGCATCAGTGGCCAATGCAAGTGAACAGTGAAACAACTAAATGAAACTGGACCAAATTCAACTTCACTAGCAAATGCAGACTAGTGAACAACTAAATAAAACTGGGTAACGCAAGTGTCGGACTCGAGAACAAAGGTGGTAGTACGGCTCAAATGCAACTATATCATACTAGATACAGCGACAATATCGATGCAAGCAAACACATGTGTACAGGTCAGTGAAAACCCAAATTAAAACCCAAAGTCCAACAGCAGCTTTTATTTCAAGTGACAAAAGCCAACATCAATGCATATGAATACTACATATGACTCAATGCCAGAATATTGAAACCAGACAACCTAGGTATGAAGGCAATGCATATGAATAACACATCTCTGGGGATGCAGCAGAAAATAATACCGCAGCCTCTAAATCAATGCAGTAGTGGGAATATTACTATGATAAAGGCAATATCAAGCAAAGAATTTAAAGTAGTGACCTCAAAAACTGAGGCAAGTTCAAATCCAAATGTGTACGAGTTGCAGCAATATGAAGTCTGCACTCAAGACCAGACTTCAAAAGGGTACCAGACTACGAGATGAATGAACTACGCCATATAGGACCGCGGCTACAACACCAATGCAACAGTGAGATATACAAACTACATGAAGACCCGACCATATAATGTAATCAGTGTGGTACATATGTCAATTTATAACCAAGATTCAAGTGTCAGCCAAACTACATATTCACATGGAAACAGAATGCTACTGATGTAAATTAGAACAAAACAACTGCCCAACCTGATGCAATACCAACTATACAACATGAACGACACTTCTTACATAAGTATAGACTCAATTGCACAAGTCAGTAAAGAATACATTGAAACCGAAGGCAACAATGTTGCCAAACTCAAAGTCAATATTGTCAAAAAAAAAGTTTTAACAACGTGGAAAGCCATTCAAAAATATACAAATGAACATCGAAGGGATTCGAACCTAATTAAAAACCCAAATTCGTAAAAATCAAATCGAATACTCATCCAAATTATAATTTCCCAAAATCACGTTTTTAGCTTTCAAACGAAATCAGTGCCTATAGAAATCGAACCAAGGCAGACAAAATTATCCACATTGAAACAAAACAAACAACTTAAGTGCAGTATCGAGAATGAATTAGGATGAGAGTGAAGATCACTCGCTTTTTACGAGTAGCCAACAATCGACAAAAGCCAAAATCATCGCATAAACAACATCACCCAACAATAGTCAAACTCAGGGAAGAACACCAACATCGACAGAGCAAATGTCATCAAAATTCAAGACGAAGCAGGGAGGAACAGGAAGGCAGAAAACCAAAAAAAAATCACAAAGTCAAAACCATGGGTACGAAGCACTTACTCAAAATAGCAAACCTATTAAGGGAAAGATTCAACAACGGAATTCACAAATTAAACGAGGTTGAATACAGATGTGAGTGAGAAATCACTCACCTTAGCCTAAGGCTGCCGTGAGCGAAGCGAAGGAGACGTCGATCGACAAGGCATGCACGAATCTTCGATCGAGCTTCCGCATTCGTCTTCTTCGATTCGTCTAAAGCCCTAGTTTTTTGAACGAGGCAGCCACCATGCGAAAAGACGAAGCATTTCGGGGAAGACGAACTAAGTTAGCAGCCACTATACTCGATTTCTACGATGCCCTAGTTTGGAGGAGACGAGGCCGCCATATTTTCGCTTTCTTCGATTTTGGGCTTAGGGTTTACGAATGGAGGAAGGGGGATTTGGGTGTTGAATGTTAACACGGTTTCAAAACAATTGAACCCGGGCCGAGATTAATATTTAAACCCAAACAACACTTAACCAGCTTCCAAAAGAATTTCAACTTGATTACAAACTTCAAATAACATCAGCTAGCAAAATCAGTCGTCAAATGACGATAATAAAATTTTCACAAAAGCTCGGGTTGTTACATCCCTTGACTTTACAAGAAGATTAAATGTAAGAACCCGAAATACATTCTGGTAAGCATCCTTACCAAGCATCACTAACCCCTCCTAGTCCAAAAAACATTTTCATTTCAAGTTGTCGATCCGTTCTTTTTATTTGGTAATTACATTTATTTGATGTTACATTACTCACACTAGAGCTATTTTTCTCAACATTTAATTAAACTTCCTAAGTCTTGGCATCCTACCATATACTGATTGAATTGATACTTCCCTAACTCTTGGCACCCTGTCATTCAATATCTCCATGAGTGGGTATATTCAAAATTTTGGATTCAATCTTTTGCCTTTAAAATGGACTAACACCCCCAATCGATCGAATAAAACTAAAATTAATGAAAAAGTAAGATAAAAGAAAGGAAACGCATGAAATTTTTAGAGAGATTCGGGCAACAACTAGGCTATATCCACTTTCTAGTTGTTATTGATATTCCTTTGCTATCACAATAAAGTACAATGTTAATTTCATGAAAAGATCAGATCTCGTTAAGGCAGTGTTTCCTTAGCAAAGAATTGAAAAGTCCTTTTCTAAATGATGAAGTTTTCTATTTTTAGCTAAATCCATTCATCATAATCACCAGATACTATTCTGAGTCGTCAAACTATCACATCCGATAAGATAAGAGGAATAACATGTCGAAAGTGGACCAAACCATTAGATTTGATGGACCAGTACTAATATATCCATTTACCGTTACCAATCCATGGAGTTGGTCCAAGATTGCATCTTTCCTCTAAAATTTCTATAGTCTTCTTGCTTTTAGTCTTTAGGGCCAAATAGTAATTTTAATGGATAGGTATCGATCCATCACCACTTTTCCAAACTTGTCATGTAGATCCATAGTACAAGTTAATAAAGGATAATCTTTCCTTTTGATGGATCGATGTTGATACATCTATTGATCGATGTCGATCCATCTATGGATCAGTACGGATCCATGGTGTTGGCCAAAATTTCTTCTCTCTTCTTCTAGGTCTTTAAAGTTGATTTTCTTCAAGTCTAAAGTTAATTTTTTCATCATTTTATAGTCCAAGTGCATCGAAATGTCACTTGGGCCAAATACCGGGTAACACTTCCCACTAAAATATGCTTCGGTGAAAGCAAAACATGCTTTGAATCGAGACAAATGACAATCTAGTTATGCATAAATTCTTCCATCATTCGATATGTTATCATGGAATGTTGCATCTGCACTAAGAATATGAGCACCTCATTCCAAATAGCAATCGAGTCACATCTTCTCAGCCGATATAATCATCAAAATCTATTATCCATAAACTTTATTGTCATCGAGAAATTTCTAAAAGTTGTCCCAGTTAGGTGGACTTTCAATCTCTTCCCCTTTTCCACATTTTTTAAAAGTACCACTTCTTGGATCGGAACCGATCCATCATGGATTGGTACCAATCCATCTTGGGCAATCCATATATAAGAAATTTGGACTTAGCAAAATATTTAACTCATCTTCATTCTACCTTTCTTGTTTTTAAGTCTCTTTTGCCTTTAGCCTTCAGGAGAACATTGCCTTCAACATTGATTTCAATCTTGATTCCTTCAATGATTTTAAATCCAAGCACGATCCAAGCAAATGATCCATCCTATAACATTAGAGCCTATCCATTTTTCATTTGTTAATCTAGTTAGAGCTCGAACCATCATTGTCGAACTTTGTCCTGTAACACTTAGATCCTATCTATTTTTCATTTATTAATATAGGTAGAGCTCAACCATTATTGTCGAACTTTGTCCTAGACCACCGTCAGTACTACCATGTCGTGCCTTCCACTACTATCGTCCCTAGTTATTGTCTATGTTGATCCTTCTCTTAGTCATCGTCGATCAACAACCTTAGTTCAAGAACATATTCATGAATGTGACGATGGTTACCAAAGATTGGCAATAGTTTGGTTGTTAGTGATGAGAAAAGAGGAGATAAGTCTTCGAAGCGATGTAGCTATGGATCGGCTATAATCGATCCTTTGGATAATTCATTGAATTACTCCTAGAAATTCACTTTAATTCCTGATGAATCCAAGGGTCGATATGTCCTAGCGTGTCAATCTCATCAATGCTCAAATTCATTCACCAAAGATCCTTCGTTCTATGAAGATGGCATCGTGTCTTCAGGATTCTCTGATTAAAAGATAGAGTTATATACTATGTTGAGTTCCGTCAAGTCCAGTTAACGTAAATCCTATATTGATGGGCAATATGCGACAAATAGTTCTATCATGTGCTGGAGCTAGTTTGTCAATATGAGCAGGTATTCTACAATTCCATACACCATGCCAAGGACATAGGATACACGTATTGCATAAGACACAACACTGCCCCAGTCATTGTACAAAATTTGATGACCAACACACATCGACAGTCATTAAGCACTATACATCGATTACATATGGGGAATATATGATGATTCATATATACATATATATTTAAAATTACCCAACCAAGCTTCCACTCTTTAAGTAGAACCTCACACACGATCTATGTGTACCTCTATAGCGACAATGGCTACTTCTGCTTCCACTCCTACATAGATTTGGTCTCTCATTTTTTTATTTTAGCCTTTTGCTTCCCTCTATCAATGATCAAAACACCATCATCTATATTAACATATTGATAGTGTGTAACAAGCAAAAATATTAATATACATCATCACATGTAATTATATAATCAATGATGCAGATATAAACAATACCTACTATTAAACCTAAAATTGGGTAAACATCCCATAGAGATACATGAAGAACTTGCGGTCCAAATGTAATTCCTCAATGTTATTGGGGGGAATTGAATCTCTATTAAACTCAAGTAATATGGTGTCAATTACAGTCACAAAAATATAAATAATAAACATCATATCATGGAAAGATGAGCATAAAAAATAGCATAAAAAGTAAGAGCATATAGTACTTTTTCAATGTGTCCATCAACGTGATCTATTTCCACCTCATAGTATATTTTATTGATTATTCTAAGTACAATAGTGATTACAACACTTAGATTTCAAATGGAACTAAAATTAATCATCTAGTGTATATAGAGGGAACTGTAACTTCTCAAATTTTAGGTAGGTATATTTCGAATTTTATATCATAAATTTCGAAATTTTTATTAAATTTAATTCAAAGAATTGAATTTTTGGAACTTATTGGATAATAAAGAAAAATATTGGTTTAAAGTTCAATATTGAAATTGAATTATATTATGAAGTCCAAAAGTTGTTTGGAAATTAATCTTGGAAAATAAATAATATTTGTGAAAATTTTGAATTGTTTTGGAAATAAAACAATTATTTAAAATTGCTGAAATCGGAAAGGTATATTTCAATAAAAGAAAAATCATTATGAGAATAAAACAAAATTTGATAAAATGCGTTGAGTAGGTTTTTAAATGGGTATAAAATGTTGATTTATAGGTGATTTAATTACAATGCGGCTAAGGGTGTTTATTATTTAAAGAAAATAAATTGATATTTCACTGGACCAAAGAAAACTAACCTAATCTTAATAATCATTCTATTTTAACTTACCTAAACCCTTAAACCCTTAGCCTTCTTCTCCCATGCCTATATTAACCCTACCCTATACACTGATCCTTTACTTCTTAAATACTAAAATCCAAATAACGTAGTTTTTTCATCTGCATACAAGCTAGGCTTTTCATCCTCTTCAGCAAATCAAAAAGGAAAAGGATAGTGAGTATACCCATTTTGCTGGATTAACAGTGAGTATAACCTATATTATTATTTACAGCGAGTCTAACACTTTGTTTTAGTTTCAATTTGCTTCAAATCAAAATTTATAATGGATGATGATGGCTTGGTAGCCTACTATGTTTCGATTTTTGTCAATGAATGTTTGATTTTAATGATGCTTGATCAAAGAATTTGTGTTACTTAAGTTATGATATAACATCATATCACTGTCAGTTTGAAACCAGATATATATACTTGAATCTAGATATCAATACAAGATGTTTTTTAACCCAAATTAGATGCAGAAGTTAGAGCAACTGAAGTCAGGTGGAGGCGAGATGAAGAAGGTCGGAGAATAGAGTAATCTCGACGATTGACCAAGAGTTTTCCTTAAGCTTACTACTCCAAATTCGTCACAACCGGTCAACTACCGTGCACATGACCGGATGACCGATCTGTGTAATCCTGGAGCAGTAGGCTCTAAGAATTAAACAGTAAATTTACTATTTTTGAAAATAAAGAAGTTAAGGAACGGGGGAAAATCGTATCAATGGGGACTAGGGTTGCTCGTCCCTTTTCAGTTGCCATCATCTCTTTCCTCTTCTTTTAACCTGTCGTTCTTCCTCTTCCTACTACTATACTGCTCCCCGACCCACTCCAATCTTCCCCAGCTTTTCCTATTGCTGCAAGTTTTCTCCATCATCTCCAGCTTCCTCCAATTCTTATTCGTGCTCCATAATTCTCATCTACTGCCTTCGCCTATTCAGATCTCGATCTTGGTCTGTCGTCGCTCAGGAATTTGAGCTTCGGCGATTTTCTCTTTGGCGATCTTTGGAAGGCTCTAATGGGTCTGAATTCTTGGTCATGGTGATTGTAGGTGAAAAATTGAGTTGGTGGTGATTAGCTTGTGGAAGAAGATGGTAATATGGGGGTGTGCACGTGCACAGATTGTTCTGGAAAAATCAAGAACTGGGTAAACTGAAGAATGACTCGAAGTAAAAGTGAAAAATAGAGGGTTTTAACCGAAGGAGAAGTTTGTGTGTGGCTGTTCAAGAATGGAACAGCAGTTTCTTTCAAGATTCAAATGATTTTTGCAAAGCAAGAACTTAATGGTTGAACACAATACGAGTTATAGGCTAATATAATAGAATCAACAACAAGAATTTTGAACAAAATTAAGGTAAATGATAAGATCAATCAATTAAGAGAACAAAAAAATGATATATGTAGAAATGCAGAAAGAACAAAAGTGAAACAGAGAACTGATATGATAAAAGAACAAGGCAAATTTCAACAAGAAGAAAATCAGAAAGTACTTAGTATTAGCAATTCAAAATAGAAATGAAAATGAGAACAATTTTATTCAATTTTCTTCTGCACCCTTACAACTGTTACAACCCTGCTTATATAAGCATACTCACACATAAAAGATCAGATACAACCCATTAACAGCCCATTTGAACTCACTAACTAATATCCAGCAGTATGCACATACATGCACAAGCCCATATCCCCTTCCAACTTCTCGAGTGCAGTCAAACTGATTGCTCTTCTCCCTTCATTCCGGCTATGGTGCTGTTGCATCCTTCCATGATCATTTTGGTTAGAGCATGGTTGTCACATCTCCCCTCCCCTTCAAGAATGGACCTTGTCCCAAGGTCCAACGTAGGAAATTTGCGAATAGTAGGCCAATAGTCCTCCCACGTAGCATCTTCTATAGGCTTGTCTTTCCACTTCACCAATATCTGTACCACTGCATTATTGTCACGGGGAACTATTCTCCTGTCAAGTATAGTCTCTGGTTGCTCCACAATTTCTTCAACGAAGCTAGGTGTATTGTCTTGCAATACCATATCATTTCCCAGCCTCTTCTTCAGTTGAGATACATGGAACACTGGATGTATCTTGGCTTCCTCTGGTAACTATAACTTGTATGCTACCTTTCCAATTCTCTCAAGTATCATATATGGTCCATAGAACTTTGGAGATAACTTGTGAGTTCTTTGAAGTCTTGCAGTAATTTGTTTATATGGTTGGAGTTTTAAATACACCCAATCCCCTTGATTGAATTCTCTGTCCGTTCTTCTATTGTCAGCATACCTCTTCATTCTACCTTGCGCGAGTTTAATACTATCCTTCAAAAACTCTATGATGATGTCTCTAGAATATAGTACTTCCTCCACCTGCTCCACTTTGGCTGTGTTAGGTACGTACGACAACAAATCTGGTGGATCTACACCATACACTACCTTGTATGGGGTCGTATTAGTGGAAGTCTTCCATGTAGTATTGTACCAATATTCTGCTACTGTCAGCCACTTCACCCACTCCTGTGGCTTGTGACAAATGAAACATCTTAAGTAGCATTCCAGAATTTTATTTACCACTTCAGTTTGGCCATCACTCTGAGGGTGATAGGCAGTGCTCAACTTCAAAGTGCACCCCTGTAACTTGAACAATTCCTGCCAAAACTTGCTTGTAAAAATAGCATCCCTGTCACTCACTATGGATTTAGGTAGACCATGTAATTTGAAGACACCATCAAAGAAAACAGTGGCTACCTCCTTGGCTGTGAAGGGGTGACTCAAAGGGAAAAAATGGGCATATTTACTCAGCCTATCAACTACCACAAATATGACTGTGTACCTGTGACTCCTTGGCAAACAAGTGATAAAATCCATGGATATATCAATCCAAATTCTCTCTGGAATAGGCAAAGGCTGCAGAAGCCCGGGGATAAGTATATTTTCCTCCTTATTCCTCTGACATTGATCACAAGTCTTGACAAAGGCCTCAACATCCTTTTTCATCTGCTTCCAATAGAAAACTTGTTTAATTTTCTTAAGAGTAGCCTTGATGCCCGAGTGTCCTCCCAGAGGAGACGAGTGATGTTCTTTTATTAGTGGCAGTAGTAATTCCTGTATGTTATGATCAATCAACAATTTGCCTTTATGGAATATGACCTCATCCACTACTTTATATTTAATGTTAGGTGGGGTCTGATTTTGTAGCCTCAGTAACTGTTGCTTGTACCATGTCGAAGAATGCAGAGTTTTCTTAATCTCCTGAAACCAAGAAGCTTGTACTATGGTGACAGGCTGTAAGTATAGCTCACTGTTACTACCATGCTCCCCATCTACTTCATCTCGTCTAGACAAAGCATCTGCTACTATATTCTCCTTTCCACTACGGTACTCTACTATGTAATCAAAGCCATGTAACTTGGCCAGCCATTTGTGTTGCAATCCAGTGTGTAGCTTTTGTGTCAAAAGGTATTGAAGGCTGTGATGATCTGTCTTAATTACAAACTGTCTTCCTAACAAATACTGACCCCATTTCTTTATGGCTATAATAATAGCTAACAACTCTTTTTCATAAGTAGATAGAGTTAAGTTTCTTCCATGCAAGGCTTTACTCAAATATGCAATAGGTCTATTCTCCTGAGACAACACAGCACCCACCCCATACCCACTAGCATCACATTCCAGTATAAATGGTAAGTTAAAATTAGGCATAGCTAGGATAGGGGAACTAATTAAACACTGCTTCAACTGTTCAAAGGATTGTTTTGAGGCTTCATTCCAATTAAAAGAATCTTTCTTCAACATCTCTATCATAGGCTTTGCTATTATCCCATAGTTCTTTATAAATTTTCTATAATACCCACTGAGTCCTAAAAATCCTCTCAGTGCCTTTAAAGTTTGGGGTAGAGGCCATTCTATTATAACTTGAATTTTCGTAGGATCAACCGCTAGGCCTTGTGAAGAAATTACATGTCCCAAGTACTCCAGAGTATCTTTAGCAAAACTGCATTTGGAAAGCTTTACTACGAGTTTATTCTCCTGCAAAACTTGGAAAGTTTGTTCAAGATGTTGTAGATGATCCAACCATGTTTTGCTATATACTAGTATGTCATCAAAAAACACCAATATAAACTTCCTCAAATATGATTTAAAAATGTCATTCATCAAGGATTGAAATGTAGAAGGAGCATTAACTAAACCAAAAGGCATCACCAGAAATTCATAATGGCCATGATGTGTTCGGAAGGCTGTCTTGTGAATATCTGAATCATCCATGCGTATCTGATGATAGCCTGACCTTAGATCAAGCTTAGAAAACCAGTTAGAGCCCTGTAATTCATCAAAGAGGTCGTCAATCAAGGGTATAGGAAATTTGTCTTTGAGAGTATGTGAATTCAAGCTCCTGTAATCAATACGTAGTCTCCAAGTGCCATCTTTCTTTTTAACCATCACAACTGGGGATGAGTAAGAACTAGTGCTCGGCCTAATAAGTCCAGTATTCAACATCTCTTCAATAATCTTTTCCAGTTCATTTTTCAAATGATATGAATGTCTGTAGGGCTTTATGCAAACAGGTTTGGTGTTAGGCTGCAGAGGAATTCTGTGATCATGAGTTCTTTGAGGTGGGAAAGGTGGTTTATCAGTGGTAATCATAGGGAATTTTTGGAGGAGCTCAACAATGGCAGGGGAAAGATTGGAATCAGGTTCATGGGTAGGTGACATGGTATGTGACATGTGAAGGCATAATAACATGGTGGTTTGGGCACAAGAACTCTCTTTATCCATTGTCTTCTTATCAATCATTTTTACTTCATCTGGTTTGATGCCTTGCCATATGTACAATTTGTTATTATAATGGAACTTCACCTGCAAATGTTCCAAATTCAAAGTGACTTCACCTAGACCTTTCATCCACTGGGCACCAAGGACTACTTGACAGCCCTCTAAAGGTAGTAGAAGCAATTCAACCGGCATTTTACATCCTTGGTATTTTAACATTACATCTTTACAAATTCCTGAACCATTTAATTTTTCCCCATTAGCTACTGTCACTTCATATACTTTGGACTCATCAATTTTTAGCTTGAGTTTTCTGGCCAGTTCCTCATTGATGAAGCTGTGAGTTGACCCCGAATCAATTAAGATTTGCACTGGTTTTTTATTAATAACTCCTTGAATCTTAATGGTGGATAATGCCGGAATGCCACACATGGCTTGAAGTGTTATGGAAAGTGTTTCTTCTAGTGCCGGTTCTTCCTCTGCCTCATCCAACTCCTGTCTCCCATTGTCACTTGTTTCTTCATCTATAAGGGTCATTACACCTTCTAGCACGTACACTCGGGGAGTAGGGCATTTATGGTCCCTATGCCACTTCTGTTTACAACCATAACATAAACCTTGCTTTCTCATTTCAATAATCTCAACAGGGGTCAGGCCTTTGGTGCGAGCTGAGTTTTCCACTGTGGTATTGCTTTCTTTAGGATTTGGGATAGGTTGGTGACTTGGTATAGGATTAGTGGATAAAGTGGGAGCAACTTGGGTAGTTTTTGACAACAGTGGGTTGTTGTTTTTAGTTCCTTTCTTTATTTGCATATACTTGCATTCAAACATCTTGGCCAAAGCAACAGCTTCTCTGAAATCATGGGGTCTAGATGTCAATACGTCATATCGAATCTCTTCTTTTAATCCTCCAATGAAACGGTCTAACAAAAACTTTAAAGGTAGGGTATCAATCACAGCCTGTAACTGCTCAAATCTGCTTAGGTATGCTCTAACAGTAGTGTACTGTTTCAGTTTGGACAAAGTTTCATAGGGTCGCTCCATTTCTTCTGTGTTGAACCTCACCAAAATCTCTTCTCTAAATACTGGCCACAACTCATGATTCTCTATGGTATTGGTATACCAGTGATACCATTGTAAAGCTTCTTTTCTTAACGAAAACGAAGCAATCTCAACCCATTGATGTACGTCAGTATGATGGAAGCGAAAGTATTGTTCTATTTGTCTCAACCAATCTGTAACTATTTCATCACCCGTGAAGATAGGAAAGTCCAATTTCATGGTGGGGATGGTCTGATGGTAAGCTGGGGAATAGTAAGGGTTGGGCTGTTCATGAATAGGGTAATTGGGGTAGTAATTTCTTGGTTGAAGTGGTGGTTCTTGTGGTCTCAGGGGAGGGTTCATTTGCATAGGATTATTTCTTGGTGGATATGTGGGGTAGTTTCTTGGTAGTGGTATATTCGGTCTATTATGAGGAGTCATATTTCTAGGGTTTGGATTTTGTATCAGGGTATTAGGAGGAGGAATATTTTGATAATATGGTGAGGAGGCAGGGACTTGAGGAGGAGGTGGCATTGAAGATGATGCTTGCTCACGAGATTGTTGCCGTGCCAACACATTCAGTACATTTCCTAAACCCTCCACTTTTTGTATGAGATTATTCAAAAGAGCGTCATTTTTGTTGTTGTACTCATGTTGCCGTTGCCACTGGTGGTCAGAATCTTGTTCTTGAATGGCATCTTGATCTGGATTTCCAGAATTTTCATGATCGAACTGTGGAATTGAGTTGAAACTCAACTCGGCGACAGGCTCTGATACCAAATTGGAAGGCTCTAATGGGTCTGAATTCTTGGTCATGGTGATTGTAGGTGAAAAATTGAGTTGGTGGTGATTAGCTTGTGGAAGAAGATGGTAATATGGGGGTGTGCACGTGCACAGATTGTTCTGGAAAAATCAAGAACTGGGTAAACTGAAGAATGACTCGAAGTAAAAGTGAAAAATAGAGGGTTTTAACCGAAGGAGAAGTTTGTGTGTGGCTGTTCAAGAATGGAACAGCAGTTTCTTTCAAGATTCAAATGATTTTTGCAAAGCAAGAACTTAATGGTTGAACACAATACGAGTTACAGGCTAATATAATAGAATCAACAACAAGAATTTTGAACAAAATTAAGGTAAATGATAAGATCAATCAATCAAGAGAACAAAAAATGATATATGTAGAAATACAGAAAGAACAAAAGTGAAACAGAGAACTGATATGATAAAAGAACAAGGCAAATTTCAACAAGAAGAAAATCAGAAAGTACTTAGTATTAGCAATTCAAAATAGAAATGAAAATGAGAACAATTTTATTCAATTTTCTTCTGCACCCTTACAACTGTTACAACCCTGCTTATATAAGCATACTCACACATAAAAGATCAGATACAACCCATTAACAGCCCATTTGAACTCACTAACTAATATCCAGCAGTATGCATATACATGCACAAGCCCATATCCCCTTCCAACTTCTCGAGTGCAGTCAAACTGATTGCTCTTCTCCCTTCATTCTGGCTATGGTGCTGCTGCATCCTTCCATGATCATTTTGGTTAGAGCATGGTTGTTACAATCTTAACCAGTGGTTACAATTTGCGTTGCCCTACCATGGTTGCTGTGAGTTTGTGGTTCTTCTTTTCTACGTGTGTGTTTATTTCAGATGTGTAGGTGCTTGGTCTTTGAGTCCTCCTCACTGTCGTTCTTTTCATATTGATTGCGAGTTTCCTCGGTGACTGCTGCTGCAACAGAGGTCTCTTCCATTCCGATGCATGTTGTGCTTCAATTTTGACTCTTGGGTGGTTCACTTTGGTTATCGGGTCCTTCCTCATCTGTTTTAACCACGACCATTATTTACTGCCGGTCATTGTTCATGTGTTGAGCGGATTTGTCAAGTTTTTGTGCTATTTTCTTGCTAGATAATCACTATAACAAAAACTGCTTTTAGTTGAATAAATTGGGAGCGTTTGTGACTATATGCAACCGTTGGTCAGTTTAACTTTTAAAAATGAACAAAGAAACGGTACCAAGTGTTTCCCGCCAACAATTCATGTAAATTTTGATATAATATTCCATGGCTGCTCATATCTCTAAATACTTAACAAATTTTTGGTATTCTCCTTGCTCAACTTTTCTATGGCCACCCATGTCTCTTTTTTTCTTGCGCCTTTTTTATCACAAAATCGAGTTCCAAATCCCTCATCTTCATTTTCCCTCAAATTTATTAGAATGTGGCCACTCAAATTTATCACAAAATCCCTCTTCTTCGTTTTCCCAATCTCTCTTGCTCTTTTGATACAACTACCGCTACTACAATTGCCGCCATCGCGTCAACTTCCTCCTCCACTTCGGTAACGGCCATAGAGAACAAAGCTCCTCTTGAAACTCGCATTTGTAATATTGGGAGTGGTCTCGTTGCTCAAACCACCGCCGTTTATGCCAACTTGTGCTAAGCTCAGACCTATTTTATTCCAAGGTGCTAGTTTCGTTACTTTTCAATTGGACTTTTTCGTGAATACGTGAGCATATTCTTCATTATTATTAGATGGGTTGGATCTGAATTGAAAATAGTGAATAATTCTTATTATTACTGTTATATCTTCAAGTGTTTTAATTGTAAATCATATTATATATGATCGATGAAAATTCAGTAATAGGTTGGATCTTATATTGAATACGTAGGCATTCAAAAGTCAGTTGACACTAAAATTGAAATGCGCTGCTCCTTTTTTTTGTTTATAGAAGTGCAAATATTAATCAAATATATGTGTGTGCTTATATATGAATACCTACTGATGTATTCTTTTTTTTTTCTAAAATGTTGTTGTCATGTCCGTGTTTTTTGTTGTCTGGAGTATCTTAATGTAGTAGGTTGTGTCGATTGTTTTGTTGCTTGAAGGAGGCTGGAATGTGTTTTGTTGTAGTAATGTAAACTTTTGATGGCAAAATATTTGTAAAATTATCATCTGAAGATCCGCTATATATTCTAAATATAAAATAGGGACAAAACTATATTTTTTTCAACAAGAAAAAGTACCCATATTATAATTATTGACATTTATATTGGAGTAGTTTTTTAAAGTTCTATGGAATGTTCAAATTTTCCACCACATTGAGTTCACATTGTCAACTATTTATTGGCACATAGATTTTTTTGACGTTGTATCATATTTGGGTGGAATGCTCTTAGGATTGATATATGATATCTTATCTTCTAGATTTTGTTCAATATTTCGGGTTATAATGTTGCTTCTTATTTGTGAAATTTGATTTTAATGAAGGCAATTTGAATATTTGTTTAATGGCGGTCTTGCTTGAAATACTTAGACAACAGGTTATATGTATGCATGCAATTAGTTTTGGAAAGCCGTATTATGTAGATATGTTTATTATTATTTTGCCAATTTTTCTGGTTAATTTAGAGCATGTTTATTTGTAATGAGAAGTGTAAGAAGTGATAATTGAATGCTGGTAAGTTTTGAATGTATCTACTTAACTAGTGTGCATATAATATAACATATATTTAAAACTTTTATAAGCACAAAAAAGTGCTTAGTATGAAATAGTTATAAATCATTGTAGATGACTTGTTTTAGTAAATGCTACACTATTTTTTAAGTGCACTTTATTGTTTTTTAATTATTTAGACTGAATTTCTATTACTAATCAATTATTCAGTTTTTTTGCTTGATAATTTACTATATATTTACACTAACATCTCCATATCTTTCACATTAATTTTGAACCAAGGTGGCCTTAGCTGCAAAAGTTTCTTAGCCTCTGACACCACTGTTGCATGTAGTGAGTTAATTGTTAGATTGATCACTGCATTCAAGTTAACTAGTCTTGCTAATGAGTATGCTTAGCCTTATAGGTGGTAGTTACAAGAACATTCTAATAAATGGATCATAGGATCAGGTCATATTCTTAATTTTAACGTTACTTAATTTTTAATTTTAACGTTACATTAATGCCTTTGTACAATAAATTAATGTTATAACTCAGATCTTTAATTCACGTGATGAACATACTGAATGGTGCAAAAATGTTAGAAAGTCATGTGGGGTAGTTATTACTATTAAACAATATGAAAATCCAAAAAATAGTCGTAGAGGTCGAATACCATATTAGTATGAGAGAAGTGGATTTTACGTTGGGATCAACAAAAAGACACCTACTAACAAACAAGTGAAGGTTGGAAAGATGGGAACAAAGAAATTCGGATGTCCTTTTTTATTGAAAGAAGTTAAACTGCCAATTCTTGATCAATGGAGAGTAGAAGTTATTTGTGGACTTCATAATCATCCTTTGGAAAAAAATATAAATTTTGAAGGACATTCATATGTTGGCAGACTTACAAAAAAATGAAGAGATAGAAGAAATAAAGTTAAGTGCATGTGGTGTAAAGCAAGGCAAATGCTCCGTATTCTCAAAGGAAATAACCCAAATAATGCCTCTACAATGCAAACAATTCACAATTTTAAGACTAAACATCGAGTTATTGAGATGGAAGAAAGGACTTATATGCAACAAAATTTGTATATGTTAAATGAAAACAAGTATATTGAATTAGTTGAGACTTGGTTTTGATTCATGACACGAAGTTATCACTACAACATACAGATTCGACGACTGTTACGACAAAAAGAGAATATATACTACATGGAGACAAGACATCAAAATCGGTGCATCAACTTTTATATTATTTTGTTTTGAGTCTTAGGTCAATATTGTTAAGATCTCTCCTCGTTTAATATATTAGCTTACATATATAAGCATATAATATATATATATATATATATCAAAGTTTTTAAAGTTAGAATCATATATAATATATACCTGTGTAAACTGTGCAAATTGCACAGAGAATACCAGGTCAGTCGACTGACCTAGTAGGTCAATCGATTGACCTGCTAGTATTTGTGCAACATGCACAGGTGCACAAGTATATATATAATATATAATAAAAATCGTTTGAATATTTAGTCGACTGACCCAAAGACTCAGTTGACTGAATTTCTATAATGGCTATATTTTCTAAAAAGACACGATCATTCGTGAAGAGTTACGAATCTCTACAAAGAGATTTGGACGCGATGCTTCAACCGGAACTCTTCGCCAATGGTCGCTGCTATTTAACAATTATAAATACATATTCTAACTTCATTCCAAAGAACTTAATCTGCTTATCTCTCTTATCTAACTCTCTTGAATATTCTTGCGACTGTACTCTCAAATATTCAGCATTCTTAAGCAATACTATTCCTTTCTAATCTTCATAAACTTTAAATATACATATTTAGACTCGAGGAAAAGATCATAGGAAGGGTGTACTATAAACAGACTTATCCGTGTTATCAGAACACAAAAAGTCAAACAATCTTTTGTATTTGTTAAAGTTCTGTTCTGCTGCTCAGGCGTGTGAAGTCCTCTTCGGCTGCTGAGGCGAAATCCTATTCCATTGCTCAGGTCCCTGTTCTGCTGCTCAAGTGTTGTATAGACCTGTTCCTCCGGGTTAAGTGAAGGTTGTTGTTTTAGTGAAATTCTAGAAGGAGTCCGAGACTGGACGTAGGACGATGCTCCGAACCAGTATAAAAATCTCTAGTGTTATCGTTATTATACTGCTCTTATATTCCGCACTATTTATTGTATAGCTATTATCACTATATTCTGTATTATCGTATATCCATATTACACGATCCATAGCACACTTTCATTTTGTATCAGAGCCTGGAATTCTATCGATCGTCACAACATCATAGAATAATGGCCAGAAAATGATCCAGTCAAAATACAATAGGCAAAATCCCTGTCAAAGCCACCAGTGAGGACTACAAAAAGGTACTTTCTGATTTACAAATTTCAGTAAAAGATAATAATGAATTAGTTAGTGTAAGCAATAAGATTTCAAAGCTTAATTTTATTATTTTCGAAAAGATGAAATCTATTGAACTTGAAAATGAGAAATTGAAAATCGAGAAGTTAAATTTAGAAAATCAATTTGGTGATTTAAAGAAAAAATTTATAACTTTTAAAGATTTTCTAGATGAACAAAACACCATATTTGAAAAAGAGAGAAAAAATTTTAAAAGAAATTTTTGATCTGAAGAGACAAAATGATTTATTACAATCCACTTTAGATAATTCAGAATCTCAAAATTTCCTTCTCAAAAATGAGAACTGTACGTAAAAAAACGAGAATTCTGAATTAAATAAGAAAATTGATATTTTGAATACTAGTAATATTTCTTTTGAAAATAATAATTGTGACTTTAAAGCTAAATTTGATAAACTTAACGCTGAAGTCACAAAATTTAATAAAGGTCAAAACGATTTAAACATGATTTTATCTAGTTCTAGACCTTTACATGATAAAAGTGGTTTAGGATATAATAAAACTAATCGTAGAAATAGCACTAGATACGCTTTCATGTATAGTAAAAATGTTAGTGCTAGTACTAAATTTCGAGTAAAGCGTAAATCCAATTTTTATAGAAATTCAAATACTATTATAACCAATAATGTTTATAATTTCTCTAGAAGTACAAAATCATTGACGGGAAATATGAATAAAATTTACCTAAGTAATTAGGTTCCTGTTAATTGGAAAAATAGAGAAAAATACATTGATGATTATTTTGATATGGTAGTTAATAATGAAAATTATATTTTTAAAGGCTCAAGCACACCCAAATGGGTATGGTTTCCTAAAAATTAGGAAATTATAAGAACCTTGGGTATCACATGCTTTAAATGTTAAATTTTTTGATACCTTACATTATGAATAATAGTTATTTTGTTGTTCTATGTTAACACTTATGTAGAATATAATTTATGTCATTATATAAACTCTCCTTTTTATCGATGACAAAGGGGGAGAAAGATATTGCTCTAACACTATTTGCAGGAATAAACGATGCAAGCGCAGATTAAGGGGTAAGCGTATAATAGAGTAAGTTGTTACTTATCTTAGTATTTGCTCTTTATGATCTACAAACATTAGTCTTTCATTTCAAAACATTAAAACATGGCTTGTGCTAAATAGCCAATGTTTTGTATTATTTTTGTTGCATTAAAATTCTTGTTTGCAATATTGCAATGTATGACTGCTTGTTACTTTTATTGCTATGATTTGAATATCTATACATGCATCATAAGATTATTTATGTTCTTTATTCCTTTTTGTCGATGACAAAGGGGGAGAAAATTATCACTAACATTAATAATGTAGGATATATATCAAAGATTCAGGGGGAGTAAGTATTCATATTATATTATATGCAGTTGAAATCTATATCTACTTACAGGTTGTCATCAATCAAAAAGGGGGAGAATGTTGAGACTTGGTTTTGATTCATGACACGAAGCTATCACTACAACATACAGATTCGACGACTGTTACGACAAAAGGAGAATATATACTACATGGAGACAAGACATCAAATTCGGTGCATCAACTTTTTATTATTTTGTTTTGAGTCTTAGGTCAATATTGTTAAGATCTCTCCTCGTTTACGTATATATTAGCTTACATATATAAGCATATAAAATATATATATATATCTTATACTATAAAGCAAAACCCTTGGTCAAAGGGTCAAAGTGAAGCCTTTTTGGCATTCCCTAAAGCAACCTTGCCTTCGATACCACGTCAGAAACTTGCAAGGATACTTCAGTCATTTTATCTTTCTTCCGTGAAAGCAGATCCCTCTTTCCCTGAAGCAGTTCCCACTTTCCCACGATCAGTTCATTATCATTTTTCTTCTCCACTTTCCTTAACTATCCCTCTTCTCACTCGCCTCAACAATGGCGATTGTCTCATTCCTATTTACACATCAACCATTTTACCACGCACGACCACTTCTCAATTAAACGCGTCTTTTAATCCTAAATTCATAAGTCAAATCCTTGTGTCAGATCTGCAATAAGCGTAAGGCTTGGAAGAGGTGGAGGATGTCGATAACATCTTGATGTCGCATGGTAGACTTCTAGGTTTGGGGTAGTTTTTATACACTACTATTCATTCCACATCTAATTTTTTTTGTTAGTAATTCTATCCTGACATTTTGTCTCATTTTATTAATAATGCAGTATTACGTTTTAATGAAAATCTTATCATTCTGACAGTGTAGAACCGAAGTTATCATTTAACTTTATTGTGAAGAGAAAAGGGAAGATTGAAGACTACGTTTAGAAAGAAGAAGAAAGCCTTCCTATGTAAAGTTTTTGACTTTGTAATTATCAAAATACTTGAGTTTTTTATCGTTTTTAAGTGCATTTTTATTGCTATCACCACTTGAAGTTATTTTGGTTTTTACTATATGTAAGTTGTTTATAATGATGCATGTGTATGTACTGGATTACTTATCAATGGAGTGATTATGGGTGGATCCATTCAGTTATTTCCTATTAAAGTTAATTTAGTGATAGATGATCCATTAATGAGTATGACATCTTCAACATTCCCACTAGAAAGTTGATTTTTTATTGAGCATATCTACCTTCAAACGATGGAAAAATATCAAATGGAGTGATTACGGGTGGATCCATTCAGTTATTTCCTATTAAAGTTAATTTAGTGATAGATGATCCATTAATGAGTACGACATCTTCAACATTCCCACTGGAAACTTGATTTTTTATTGAGCATATCTACCTTCAAACGATGGAAAAAATATCAAATGGAGTGATTATGGGTGGATCCATTCAGTTATTTCCTATTAAAGTTAATTTAGTGATAGATGATCCATTAATGAGTACGACATCTTCAACATTCCCACTGGAAGGTTGATTTTTTATTGAGCATATCTACCTTCAAACGATGGAAAAAATGGGATTGGACGAGGAGCAATAAATTACCACAAAGATTGCTGATCGGGTTCAAATAGGTTATTTTTTTTTATGTTTTTTCTACCAATTCTACTTAGAAGCCTGCTTTCTTTTTAGCATATCTATCACATTTTTCATCTAGAAAAACTAACAAATTCATTGCTATCAAGTACGTGATAAGTAGAAGAGTTAAGATGAATGAGTACAGTACTCTTTCAGTTACCATCTTGAGGCAGTTATTCTAGAAGCTTCTCGAGACCCATCCATGTAGTTTGCGGTTATGAAATGATGTCATGTGATGCTGTTTTGGAATCTGGTGTTCGCTACTTTTACCGACAAAATGAACCACCTCATAATCCACGCTCATGGATAATAAATATGAACTGCTATTGAATAGCTGAGTAAATTTGAAAAATGTATAAATGCTTAGTGTATGAATGGTTCGATGGGCGTGGTAATTTCTTTGATATTGTAGATAAGTCACAGCACAACCCGCTCATTTTGGTTTTTATTGTAGATAATTTGTTTTATCAAATGTCTAGCTAAAGGATGGAGGGTCTTCTGATTTATCGTTTATGGTAAATTCCACTTTCAATCTCCATTTCACTTTTAACAATAAATTAGTTTGTATTCATTGACATTTTGTTTTATATTCAGATGAATTTGACCAATAGCAACAACTATTACAGGGATATGTTTCAGGTTGGAGGACTTCTTTTTGTTGAAAATGTTCCATGTGGGTGCTTCATTCAGTGCATACTAATTAACTGTTAATCTTTTAAACTTGAAAAATTATTATACATTATACTAGGTTTCTTTTACGATGATGTAGGTAGCATGTTATTTAATGTGCAATAGTACAATTTTTTAAATTTGATACTTTACAGCTGTTTCATGGTGGATTTCATTGAAAAATGATGTATGTAAGTACGATATTTAATGCACAAAAAATGCAGTTGTTATTGGTACCATGTACTAATAGTTTGGATACTTTCATGTTTTCATTATGTAGAAATAAGCTAACTAGAAGTCTTAGCTATTTTTCTGTTGCATGCTCCTTTAAAACATTTGTTGGCTTTGATATATTCATTTGTTTGGCCATGAGATGGGTTATCATTTAGCTGAAACTTCCCATTCTTTTTTGAGTTTACATGAAGTTTTGTAGTTAACTCTGCCTAACAGGAAATTGCAACTGACTCATCACAAGCTAAAGCATAGAACGTTAAAGGATGAATCTAGGCATTCAGTGCAATGTCGTGTTAATAAAGGAAGTTGTGTGTCAAATAGGGGCAAATTGTGAGATGGGAGGTCTCTGCAAAAACTGAAGGTGAAATGAAGGCCAGTTGCTAACAATTGGTGAAATGAAGTATGCACTGAAACATGGCTGAACGATCCAAGATACGACGTTCAGTACAAATTTGAACGTATGCATTTGTTGATGTGCATAGGCAGTCTGTAACCATGAAGACCGATGTACTGAAGCTTAGAGAAAAGCAGAACATATAAATTTTGGTTTAGTTGTTTCTGTTAAAGAATTTTGTGCACTATGTTTACTTTTTTTGCATGTAAGGAATACATGTTACTGATGCTAATCTCAAGCCCAAAACAAGGAGGAGAGAAAATGATTGCTATAACTGTTTTTTAGTTCCTATAGATTACTCACTAGCTACTGCCATTGACATCAACTTTGAAAAAGCATAGAGAAAAATTATTACATCAATTTAAGTCTTACAAATTTTATTATGATATTAGTATAAAGGAAAATTCGAAATCTATACACTCTAAGTAGTTTTATACTTTAGCAAGTACCGAGGATTTATGAGGAAGTGAGTATCATGTGGAGTTCGATCTTTTTGGTTGACAAAAAAAATTATATATAGATTAATATGGTGGTTTAATACCCTTTAAAAGAGAGAGGATGCAAGTTTTCTAAGTTACAAATTACTAGAAGCGCTAATTTTAATATTTTTTACATTTCTCTACATATTCATGTAATAGTTGATTACTTTCTTTACCTATTTAATAATTTCCTAAAATAACTTAGTCTTATTCACACTTTGATAAACGATTGATTTGTGCATGTACACGTATACAAAATGCAACATTACATACACGTCAAAATCATTTTATAAAATCAGAAAAACCTAACAAACAACGTTTTTTATTACCAATTCTTCCTGCGCACGTGCATCGCATGTGCCAAACTACTTTATATATATATATATATATATTATCAAAGTTTTTAAAGTTAGAATCATATATAATATATATATATATATATTATATACCTGTGTAAACTGTGCAAATTGCATTAATAATACCAGGTCAGTCGACTGACTCGGAGGTCAGTCGACTGACCTGCTAGTATTTGTGCAACATGCACAGGTGCATAAGTATATATATAATATGTTTGTACCAAAATTGGGCACAACACTCTTTGGAAGTTTTTGAAGAGATAAAGTGAAGAAATTAAATGGAAAAAGAGGAATTATCTAACAAAAACTCCAAATCTCAGATATGAAAATAATTAACATGCAAGAAGACACAAGAATTTAGAGTGGTTTGGCGTATTGCCTACGTCCACTATGAAGTAGTTTGCTTTATTGATCTGTCTTTGATGATTACAAGTGAATTCAATGAATTACAGCAGGTGATTATGATTTGCAGTAGTGAAATTCGTTGGTAGCAGCAGCAATGGAGTTCAGATATGGATCCGACAGAGTCTGGGCGTTAGAGATCTCAAAAAAGAAGAAGAACCCCTTTTCTGTTGGCTTTGGGGGTATATTTATAGGTGTAGGAGGCTGGTATTTCGCTCAGATCTCGGGAGACCCTCTCTGGCACGTGACCAGGCCCACGCGCCCACGCCCGTGAAGTTTCGGTCCAATCCGTGATCGATACGAACAGATTTCATATCGATCAAGATTTCATCCAATGGAGTCGAAATTTGGCATGGACATTCTTTAGCACGCACGTAGTCTTCTGTGAAAATTTCATAGCATTTGGACTTGTAGATTAGGAGATATGATCGATACAAATTGGGATCTTCAGTTGGCTGTTTCATTCGACTCGCTCTGTTCGACTCGCTTTCGTTCGACTCGGTGACGTGGCGCTTGAATCTCTGGATCACCCCGCCTTTGATGCCGTTTTGATCGAGTCGTTCTAGGACTTTCGCCTCGTTCGTATCGATGGTAGTAGCCTTTGTTCGCATCGATAAAAGATGTGCCATTCGCATCGATGGAGGTAGAAGTCTTCGGATGGATGCGAAGTGGAGCGAGACGAAATGTGGCTCTCCGATGGAGTCGAACTAGATGGAGTTGAACAATGGTTTTGCGAAGGAGTCGAACTAGATGGAGTTGACCTATGGCTTGAAGCGGAGCGAGTCGAGCAAGTGCTTTCTGAAGGAGGCGGAGTGAGTCGAACAGAGGCTCTGAGATGGAGGCGAAGCGGAGCGAGTCGAAGTGGAGCGAGTCGAAGTAGGCTTCCCAGATGGATTCGAACTGAGCGATTCGAACAGAGGCTGTTTTATCCAATTTTGAATTGATCGTAACTTGAGCATACAAACTCGGATTGACTTGAAATTTGGAACGTTGACTCTCATAGCTTAGCTTGTCATGTTATATTAATTTTAGCTCGATCCGGACTCGGACAAAATTCGTCGAATTCCATAGTGAGCCTGTGTATAACCGATCTCCAGGACGGTCCGTCATTGGTCACTAGTCAGTTCCTTAGTGTCACGGTCTTGCCAAAAGGTGGGATAACATTTGCCCCCCAAAGTACGTCTTGTGGAAACATGATGTGCTTTGAAATGCTGCCATCTTTACTCTGAATAGTTATTGTCTTTTCGATTAAAGCTGTAATCTTCGACTGATTTTCTTGATAATGTAAACCGTTGACTGTCAACTGCTGTGCCCTGCATTATTGCAACTGATTGCTATATGCTAGTGATTAGCTGTTTGTTGTTGTAATCGTTATCAAATGTGTTTTCAATTCCTGGAAATTTGGAATATTGAATATTAGTCCGTCATATATGCATATAGGTTAATCTGACTCTCGCTGACATTTGTACGTTCACGAGTCGTTGTCAGTTTATTTTATTTTGAATTCTGTATCGATCCTTTCCTGAACCGATGTGAAATTCATTGTAACAATGCTCGATGGTTGTTTTTGAATGCTCCTTCGTATCGATCCTCTCCTGAATCGATGTAGAAGGTTATAATATTGTTTTTGCATCAGTATTCGTTGCATTGATGGATCCGAAATGGTCGTTTGTATCGATAGAGTTCAATGCCTTCTGAACAACCCCTGCTGCGCACTTCGAATCGATTGATTTGGAGTCATTGGATACGAACATTCAATTCGTATTGATGGAGTTGGCTTCTGAGAGCCGTGATTTGATGGAGTCGATAGGCACAGGAGACGGAGTCGAAGGTGATCGATACGAAGTGTGGTTTCGTATCGATGGAGTCGAACTACACAAGGGACGGAGTCGAAACATATAGGAGATGGAGTCGAAGGTGATCGATACGAAGTGTGGCTTCGTATCGATGGAGTCGAACTGGTTGCTCGTATTGCTGCACCGGAGATGGAGTCGAAGATAAACGATATGAAGAGGAGCTTCGCATCGATGCACTGGAGACGGAGTCGAAAAGCTTGTTCGAATCCACCGAGATGCGAATCGTTTATCCCTTTTGCTTTCGAGTCCATATAAATACTCTGTACTTAGCCATTTTTTCACTTTTTACCTTTTGCTTTCATGCCTTGCCTTCGTATCGCTCAGAAACTCGAGAAAAAAGAAGAAACATTCTTGCCTTCGAACCGATTCAGATCCTTAATCACTCGAACCAACTGCCAGTTTTAGGTAATCCCCTAAGAGAATACAACGCGTAAACGATGAGACTCGATCTTTAACTCCAGATCAACCAGAGTCGTGATCGATCGAGATTCCTTGGCCTCAGCTTCGCGTCGATCTGGAGTAGGGGCTTCGAGATGATGAGACGGAGGCCTTCGTATCGATCGAGGGTTGAGCTTTGCATCTAATCGAGTGCTTTGAATACGTAGATTGATACAAAGGGGTTGCGTCTGATCGATTCGAAACGATGGCCTGCGATCGAGTCAAAGTGGATGGCTTTGGATCGAGTCGAAGCGGCGGCCTTGGATCGAGTCGAAGTGGAGGCCTTGGACCGATTCGAATTGCGTAGCCCTTGGATCGAGTCGAAGTGGGCGGCTTGGGATCGAGTCGAACTGGAGGCTTTGAATCGAGTCGAACTGCGCAGCCCTGGGACCGATATGAACGTGTCCCTGAGCGATCGATTCGAACTTGAACCTTAGCGAGCGATTCGAACTTGAACCTTAGCGAGCGATTCGAACTTGAACCCGAGCGATCGACTCGAACTTGAACCTTTGATGATTGACAATGAACCTAACTTCAATGATACTGAAAAAACCTGGTGCATCTGAACATCTAACTCCGACGAGCTTCATCTTTGGCATAATTAGACTTGACCTTTGGATTGCATATTTGATTTTCCTTCGAAGCTCGTCGATGGAACTGCAACTCTGACAAAATTTTAATAAACTTTAACTTGGACTGATTGCTAATAACTGGATGGCACGGTTGTGACGGTCAGCGATGACGGTCCTTCCGACCGAATTCCGAAGTCTCGTCGTTTACATGCTTCTTCCAATTCTGTAGAACTTCTTAAATGACATACAGTACCGCACTGCACAACACACTCACACACTTTACACTGGGGGATGCATGAGCGTTATTGTCTGTTTAACAATGATTTTTCATAAGCTAGCTTGTCATGGAACCTTCAAGTTCTCAGCAGCAGGAACTCCCGAGTTCAATTCCTCCAACCATCGAAATGCCGGTTATTGAAGCCGAAGTTATAGAGCCAGCTCCGGACGAGCGTCTAGGTGCTCGGTTTATTTGTAGTCCACAAGATTCTGTGCCGTCGGGTATCTCCGAGGATATGCTAGGACGGATTTGTTTAAGGCACGGTTTGTCGCTTGACGACGTGTTACTGCCTGGGCCAAATGACAGGCCACATGATCCCCTGGAGGGGTTTACTGCTTTCAACCATAACGCTTGCACAGCGGGGACACTTCCTCCCTTCAATCAATATATAAGGGAGATGTTATCATTCCTTGGAATAGCTCCATCCCAGCGACATCCCAACGGGTATGCTTTGTTTAACAACACCTTCGTTCTGTTTATGGAGATCCTCTTTCGACCACCGAAGCCGATCGAGATTAGATATTTATTTAACGTCAAGAGCCGTGGAGACATCCCTTCTTTCACCTTCTTGGAAGCGGTAAGAAACTATCACATTGTAATGGGCTCCTGGGGAAGGCTAAGTTACTTTAAAACCGAATGGTTCTACATTCGGTGCCCCCCTGGATTTGCTAGGCGGTGGTTGGATAGACGTAAGCGTTGCCATTTTTCTCTTGAATCATCGAGATATTAGTATCTGACTTCAAAACTAACATACTTTTCCTCTTTTATAGCTGCGATCTCTCAACCTGATGGTGCATACTTCAGAGAGCTAGTTCGGATTCTCCAAGCGGCTCCGGGCGAGGAGAGGCATATCGACTGGGTTATGACCGACAGAAGCTTGAGGACTGTCGGGCTAATTGAACGGAGGCAGATCTGTAACAACCCACATATTTTACGATTGTATATTTAAGTATTTTATTTAAATATAGCGTTGTTAATCGGATTGAAGTCCGAAAAGCTACTTTTTGCAAATAGTCGAATTGAGACTCGAGACCACTTCCATTGAGTCCAAAATGGCGTTTGCGACTTTTTTGAGTATAAGCTTCGATATGTTTGGAGTAAGTTGAATTTTGCTATTTTCTAAGTGGGCTTTTTGGGTTTGGGTTTTACCCAACTCATTCTATTACCCTAACTCAGCCCCCTCCTCTCCATTCACTCTCATTTTTTCTAACACTCTCAAGCTCAACTGATAATGGGGGAAAAAGATTGGAAATAGAAATTCAAAACCCTAGTTTCCTTTTGCAAGCTTCAATTCTTGCTCCAAAATCAAGGCAAAGCTTTGGTAAGTATCTCCTTCTTCTTCTCCAACTCATTCTCTCTTTGATTTCAGAAATTTCCTAAACCTAACTTAGGAAATGTTCTTCTTTTGAGCTTAGATTCAAGCTTCTAGAGTTGAAGTGATTGATTGGTTGATCTTCCTTTGCTTTCAAGCTTCTCATTCATTGTTTTTGGGATTAAAGGTGAGATTTTTATCTCACATCTATGTCTATAACTATCCTTGATTGTTAGGTATGAATTCCTAACATCTTCACATGTTCATTTGATTTTGGTTTGGATTGATTTGGTGAACATTTCAATTTTTGTTGTTTTGAAGTTAAAACTTTGAAAATCCTAGCTTCTATTTATGAACATGCTATTGGTGGTGTTTCGGAGAGCCTAAAGGGTTGGGGTGTCGATTGGCAAAAGCCCCTAAAGTCCATTGCATGACCGGTTGCAAATGGTGATAGTTTTCTCTTCCATTTGATAGACTGAAATGTTCGTCACCAGATGTTTGGAGGAAAGCTCAGACGTTTGGAGTTTGTTTCAGCGAATTTCCGGAAACTTACTGCAGATGTCTGAGTATATACTGCAGACGTCTGGAGTATGTGACCTGCCCTATTTTGCCTGTTTTGCCTATTTGGCTTGAGATTCCACATGTTAATCGATTCATGATTCTCCGTTTTGTTGTTATCATATGTTACCGATTTTGATGACTTCTATTTCGGGATTTTTGGGTATATCCATTTTGATGGATTCAGCATCGTTTTCTATGGATTTGATTCACGTCTTCGTATGTGAATTTTTGATGGTTGATTGTTTCTACAATCATTTCTGCGCTTTGTCACTTTAAAATACAAAGGTTTCTATACTAATAGTAAATATTCAAACTCTTTACAAAGATGATTTCAACTCTATTTTTAATACAAAGCTCGTTTATAAAACCGTTTTCTAATCTATTAGTATATACAAACCTTTACCTCATTCGAATGAGAAAATATAATTAAACGGCTTGGCAAAACAAGTGGTATGAAAGGCTTGCGTTTACTTCGTCGGTTAATTTTTGGACTTGTTCGATTGAAACTCTTGTGACAATTTTCGAGTGGAAATCTACAATTTGTTCGTAAATATTTGAGTTAAGCTAGTGGTTATGGGACATGAAGCTAAACTCTTATATTTACTGGCTTAGTGTAATTTACACTTAACTTCGAGTGGAAGTCTACAATTTGTTCGTAAATATTTGAGTTAAGCTAGTGGTTATGGGACATGAAGCTAAACTCTTATATTTACTAGCTTAGTGTAATTTACACTTATCGATCATTGATGATCATTTTGTGATTTAGACTAGCGATTGAGCGATGTCTCTTTGTTGGTATGGGGATTAACACCCATTTGGGGAGCTTCGGCTCAAATTTTGCGGGGTAGCGACCCGTGGTCTTCGGACCGTTCGTGGAGCAATCGGCTCAATGAGTCTGTGCATGAGTCGTATCTTTTAGGGTGCGTCGATGTTCGGCTCATTTATCCGCGTGGGGAATGTACCACGACCGAATCTGTGCATGAGTCGTATCTTTTAGGGTGCGTCGATGTTCGGTTCATTTGTTGGGTTAGCAACCCATGGAATAGCGTTCCGTTTATTTTGCACGTGTTTGGGAGTTTTCATGCTTCCGTTTGCGATAGGCCTCCCCCTTGTGATTTCTGGATTTCTCGTTGTGATTTCTGGAATATGTGTTTCACCAACTTTTGCGATTGACAACGATATGTTTGTCAATATTCGTGGCTTGGTGAATAAAATAAAGAATATGACATTATTTTTGATGTTATTATATTTTTGAGATAATTGTATGATTTTTGTTGTTATTTGATGTATACTTGACACAATATGGCATTTCTTTGTTATCATACATTTTTGGTCACATCTCTTATCCTATCTCGTTTTATCTGATAATTATAGCTAGACTGATCCGTTTATTATTTTCTTCTTAAATAATACTCGGGTCAGACCGAGATATTTCAGGTGCTCCAGCTTGACTTCTTATCAGGGATTATCATCTGATTCTTTTGGCTAACTACTTTAGATTAGTAGTTTTTTTGTTATTATACATTTGAGATATGGACTCCTTGATGTATAATTATTCTTTTGTCTCACACTTGTATCTATTCATTGTGATGTAGTGGATCTTATATGACCACTATTTTGATGTACACATTCATGTGATATATTCATGTCTTATTCCGCCTTTGTGATATGAATGTCTGTGACTGATTTGTGTTATGTTTATTTCTATATTTGTTTTCCGAGGTTCACTTAGCCACTATGTGGTAGCTTTGAGTTTGTATCGGTGTGTCGGATTTCCTCTTGAAATGAAATGCATGTTATACTATCTGACATATCGGTGCTCGCACAAAGCAATTACACAGATGGTCGTTCCTCAACAGCCTTATTCTTTACGCTAGTCGACGGCATTACCCCGTAGTGTCCTTGGCTAGCGCGAGCATAGAGGTGGGGCGTCACAGCATGGTATCAGAGCCAAATTTCGGAACAATGTAGAATAATCTAGCAAGGATCATTGTCCTAAGTCTATCTTAGGAATCGTGCCATAGGATTTAATTTGAGCCTTCGTACCGTTCTATCCTATATTCTTTATGATGCCTTGTTTTATCAATCAAGTTTGTTTGATATTCATTTTGAGAATAACCTTTTTCCTCTTCTTTCTTTTCCTTTCTTTCTTAAAGAAGAAGAGATGGTTAGATCTGGCAGTCCCAGCGCTGGTCAATCCAGTAGTCCTTCTCTGGATGGTGTATTTATGACCGCTCAACAACTTTTGGATCTTGTAAAGAATCAAAGGTTTATCTGTGCTTTGAGTAAGAACCCTGAAAAGGTTTTACCTCTGAAATTAGAAGTGCCTTTCGACCAGCTTATAGATATCACTCTTCGACTTGAAGAGACCGATAAAGAAAATGACGTTGAAGTTGTGGATGCCAAACAAAACTTCAACATCAACAAGAAGAGGCACATTAAGTTCAAAAGCCCAAATCCCAACAAGAAAGGGAAGATGGCAAGTTCGGTAGCAAAGACTCCAATCCCTAATCGTGGAGGATGCTACAATTGTAATTCTAAGGACCACTATGCAAATAAGTGTCCAAAACCCTTTTCTTGTCGCTATTGCAAGGGTTTGGGTCATCTTTTATCTTCATGTCCCAAACTTCAAAGTAGGAGAAAGGGAGAGTTGAAAGTTGTGCAAGTCTCTACTAGCACTTCTCTTGGTCAAGGTAATTCTCCTTCTATCCTTGATAACATCAATTTGTTTTGTGATTATCTTATTCGAGTTCTTTTTGATACGGGTTCATCTCATTATTTTATATCAAAAGAACTTGATGATTCTTTCTCTTTTAATATTACGGGCTTGATGATTTCTTTGACAATTGCGAATTCAATTGATGAATCTGCAACACTCGATTTGCTTTGTGAAAAATGTCGAGAATTATTTTATGTGATTATTCTTTTCGAGCCGATTTGCATGTTATGCGTTACTTAGGCTTCGAAATTGATTTTTTGAGAAAGGATTGGCTTGATCTTTGTGAAGCCCACATCCTATGTCCTGAGCGGACTATTTATCTTCGACATTCTCAATCTGTTAAGCAGATTTCTATTGTTTTCAATGATTTTGGTTCCAATTTGGTTGCATCATTTTAATTCTTTAAACCCACTTGATGAGGAAGATGTTATTTCTCTCATTCAAGTAATTTGTGAATTTTTCGGAATATATTTGAGCTTGTCTTAGGATTATCACCTAAGCAATCTATTGAGTGGTGCTAAGGTCTTTTCAGCTCGACCTTGCCACCGATTTTCATCAGCTACGAGTTGCGGAGGGTAGCATTCCACTTACCGTATTCCGCACTCGTTATGATTCTTGTGAGTGGTTCGTTATGTCATCCGGTTTGATGAACCTTCTACCTTATTACATCCATCTTATGAATCGAGTATTCTACAAATATCTCGATTAGTTTATCCTTATATTTATTGATTATGGATGAAAATAATAAATTTAAAATTTGCAAATCTTTTTAATAAGATATTTATAAGTATGATTGGATTTTGTTCTTAAAACGAGCAAAGAATATTTGTAAATTTTATAAGAAGCATGTTTATTATATAGAAGATGATTTTGGGTTGTTTTGCCCATTGAGTGCTTTAAGAATTCTGGTCGATGCGCTTAATCAACGTTATCGATAGGAATCTCCTAAACGCTATGATGAGACAATCAGACACAGTAAATTGACTTGTAAAATGTAAATTTTTCTGAAAAGATTATTACATAAAGATAATTGTAATTTTGAAAGTTTTAGCTTTTCGGGAAAGAAGATTATTTAAAAGAACTCTTTTCCGATACTCTTATTCTTGTTATTCCCGAAGGGAACCAAGACTTTATTGTTTATACCGATGCTAGTCGTATTAGTTTGGGTGCCGTTCTCTTGCAAAAGAGAACGTGCTATCACTTTTGTTTCTAAATCATTAAAGCCTATCGAGACTAGATATACCACTTATGATCTAGTGCTCGCGGCTATTGTTTTCGTTTTTAGAGTTTGGCATCATTATTTTGGGGAAGAAATTCGTTCTCCACTTCGATCATAAATCTTTGAAAATATTTATTTTCTCAAAAGGAACTTAATTTTTGTCAACAGCGTTCGCTCGAGTTCTTTGTATCTTATGATCTTGATATTCTTTATACTCCTGAAAAGGGTAATCGTGTTGCCGATGCCCTTAGCCGAAAGCAATAAGTAGTTGTTTCTATGATGATATCCGGATGGAATGGTCTCGAGACTTTATCCACTTGTGAGATTCGAGATCGTGAATCCAACTTATGTTCATCTCTTGTTTTATGTAGCCTTGAGGCTCATCCTTCTCTTTTAGACCGCATCCTTGAAATAAGGTTGATGGTTTGAAAGATTTTAAAATTGATGCTCATGATGGCATTCGAGGGTTTGGTAGACTTATTGTGCCAAGCATTTGTGATCTTCGTAAAGACATTTTAGAAGATTCGTATCGTTCTAAATTTATCATTCATCCCGGTAGTAGTAGCAACTTTATTATTGGGATGGAATGAAATCTGATATTTCTAACTTCATTATGCGTTGCATGACTTGCCTACTCATAAAGGCCTAACATCAAAGGCCCGATGGGTTATTGCAACCTTTGGACATTCCAATTTGGAGGTGGGATTATATTTCCACGGACTTTATTGACGGTCTTTCCCGCTCTCGTTCGGGTCATGACAATCTATGGGTGATTGTAGATAGACTTACAAAAATCCGCCCATTTTCTTCCCATTCGGTCCAATCGGACCGTACCTCTTTTTACTAAACTCTATGTCTAGTTAAATTGCATGGAGTTTCTACTTCTATTGTTAGCAATCGTGATCCATTATTTTATTAGTGGATTTTTGGTAAGGTCTTCAAAAAGCTTTGGGAACAAAACTTAATTTTAGCACCGTTTATCGTCCTCAGACCTATGGACAAACCGAGCGTGTGAATCAAACTCTTGAAGATCTTTTTCGTGCATGTGTTCTTGATTTTTTTTTGTGGAAGTTAGGAAGATCATACCCTCGTTGAGTTTTCTTCAAATAATAGCTTCCAACCTTGTATTGGTATGGCACCTTTCGAGGCACTCTACGGAAGGCCGATTTCCTTCATGTTGGCTTGAAGCCGGTGAGAACTAGTTTTAGGTCCCGATTTTAGAGGACTTCATTTGTGTTCACCTATGATGGGTGTTGTGCGTTTCTGTCGATCGAGAAAGTTAGCACCTCGCTATGTTGTTCCATTTCCCATCAGTGAACGTATTTGTTTCGTGGCTTATCGCCTTTTTATTACCGGCTCAATCTTTTGCTATTTATGATGTTTTCCATGTCTCTTTACTGCGGAAATACCTTGGAATTCCGATTTTTATTCTTGAGCCCGGTGTTGTTGAAGAAATTCAAGTTTCACCAAATTTGACTTATGAGCAACATTCTATTAGTATCATTACTTTTGAGGTTAAACGCCTTTGAAATAAAGATATTCTTCTTGTGAAAGTTCAATAGTCCTCAAATCCTAAGAATTTCTCTTGGGAATCTTGAGAATTCATCGAGCAAACACATTCGGACTTACTCTTTCGTGCTCTTTATGGTGAACTTCTTATTTCAGATTTTCTTTTGTGTTGATATGCTTTTATGGTTGCTACCTTTATTTTCCTCTTAATTATTGCGAGGACGCAATTTCTTTAAGGAGGGGAGTCTGTAACAACCCGCATATTTTACGATTGTATATTTAAGTATTTTATTTAAATATAGCGTCGTTAATCGGATTGAAGTCCGAAAAGCTACTTTTTGCAAACAATCGAATTGGGACTCGAGACCACTTCCATTGAGTCCAAAATGGCGTTTGCGACTTTTTTGAGTATAAGCTTCGATATGTTTGGAGTAAATTGAATTTTGCTATTTTCTAAGTGGGCTTTTGGGTTTGGGTTTTACCCAACTCATTCTATTACCCTAACTCAGCCCCCTCCTCTCCATTCACTCTCATTTTTCCTAACACTCTCAAGCTCAACTGATAATGGGGGAAAAAGATTGGAAATAGAAATTCAAAACCCTAGTTTCCTTTTGCAAGCTTCAATTCTTGCTCCAAAATCAAGGCAAAGCTTTGGTAAGTATCTCCTTCTTCTTCTCCAACTCATTCTCTCTTTGATTTCAGAAATTTCCTAAACCTAACTTAGGAAATGTTCTACTTTTGAGCTTAGATTCAAGCTTCTAGAGTTGAAGTGGTTGATTGGTTGATCTTCCTTTGCTTTCAAGCTTCTCATTCATTGTTTTTAGGATTAAAGGTGAGATTTTTATCTCACATCTATGTCTATAACTATCCTTGATTGTTAGGTATGAATTCCTAACATCTTCACATGTTCATTTGATTTTGGTTTGGATTGATTTGGTGAACATTTCAATTTTTGTTGTTTTGAAGTTAAAACTTTGAAAATCCTAGCTTCTATTTATGAACATGCTATTGGTGGTGTTTCGGAGAGCCTAAAGGGTTGGGGTGTCGATTGGCAAAAGCCCCTAAAGTCCATTGCACGACTGGTTGCAAATGGTGAGAGTTTGCTCTTCCATTTGATAGGCTGAAATGTTCGTCACCAGACGTCTGGAGTTTGTTTCAGCGAATTTCCTGAAACTTACTGCAGACGCCTAAGTATATACTGTAGACGTCTGGAGCATGTGACCTGCCCTATTTTGCCTGTTTTGCCTATTTGGCTTGAGATTCCAGATGTTAATCGATTCGTGATTCTCCGTTTTGTGGTTATCATATGTTACCGATTTTGATGACTTCTATTTCGGGATTTTTGGGTATATCCATTTTGATGGATTCGGCATTGTTTTCTATGGATTTGATTCACGTCTTCGTATGTGAATTTTTGATGGTTGATTGTTTCTACAATCATTTCTGCGCTTTGTCACTTTAAAATACAAAGGTTTCTATACTAATAGTAAATATTCAAACTCTTTACAAAGATGATTTAAACTCTATTTTTAATACAAAGCTCGTTTATAAAACCGTTTTCTAATCTATTAGTATATACAAACCTTTACCTCATTCGAATGAGAAAATATAATTAAACGGCTTGGCAAAACAAGTGGTATGAAAGGCTTGCGTTTACTTCGTCGGTTAATTTTTGGACTTGTTCGATTGAAACTCTTGTGACAATTTTCGAGTGGAAATCTACAATTTGTTCGTAAATATTTGAGTTAAGCTAGTGGTTATGGGACATAAAGCTAAACTCTTATATTTACTGGCTTAGTGTAATTTACACTTAACTTCAAGTGGAAGTCTACAATTTGTTCGTAAATATTTGAGTTAAGCTAGTGGTTATGGGACATGAAGCTAAACTCTTATATTTACTAGCTTAGTGTAATTTACACTGATCGATCATTGATGATCATTTTGTGATTTAGACTAGCGATTGAGCGATGTCTCTTTGTTGGTATGGGGATTAACACCCATTTTGGGAGCTTCGGCTCAAATTTGGTGGGGTAGCGACCCGTGGTCTTCGGACCGTTCGTGGAGCAATCGGCTCAATGAGTCTGTGCATGAGTCGTATCTTTTAGGGTGCACCGATGTTCGGCTCATTTATCCGCTTGGGGAATGTACCACGACCGAATCTGTGCATGAGTCATATCTTTTAGGGTGCGTCGATGTTCGGTTCATTTGTTGGGTTAGCGACCCATGGAATAGCGTTCTGTTTATGTTGCACGTGTTTGGGAGTTTTCATGCTTCCGTTTGCGATAGGCCTCCCCCTTGTGATTTCTGGAATATGTGTTTCACTAACTTTTGCGATTGGCAACGATATGTTTGTCAATATTCGTGGCTTGGTGAATAAAACAAAGAATATGACATTCTTTTTGATGTTATGAGATTTTTGAGATAATTGTATGATTTTTGTTGTTATTTGATGTATACTTGACACAGTATGGCATTTCTTTGTTATCATACATTTTTGGTCACATCTGTTATCCTATCTCATTTTATCTAATAATTATAGCTAGACTGATCCGTTTATTATTTTCTTCTTAAATAATACTCGGGTCAGACCGAGATATTTCAGGTGCTCCCGCTTGACTTCTTATCAGGGATTATCATCTGATTCTTTTGGCTAACTACTTTAGATTAGTAGTTTTTTGTTACTATACATTTGAGATATGGACTCCTTGATGTATAATTATTCTTTTGTCTCGCACTTGTATCTATTCATTGTGATGTAGTGGATCTTATATGACCACTATTTTGATGTACACATTCATGTGATATATTCATGTCTTATTCCGCCTTTGTGATATGAATGTCTGTGACTGATTTGTGTTATGTTTATTTCTATATTTGTTTTTCGAGGTTCACTTAGCCACTGTGTGGTAGCTTTGAGTTTGTATCGATGTGTCGGATTTCCTCTTGAAATGAAATGCATGTTATACTATCTGACATATCGGTGCTCGCACAAAGCAATTACACAGATGGTCGCTCTTCAACAACCTTATTCTTCGCGCTAGTCGACGGCATTACCCCGTAGTGTCCTTGGCTAGCGCGAGCATAGAGGTGGGGCATCACACAGAGCATACGGCTGGAAGGGACACTTAGAGTGGTCCCGAAGAAACGGGTGAAGCGCAAAGCGCCCGCAGTCGTAATAGCCGAAGAAGTTGATCCGGAGAGAACACCTACCGATAACGACTCCCAGCTGGGCCTTCTTCCGATGTCCAGGATTCAGGAGGAAGGAGAAAAGGCAAGGCAGCTGCTTACAAGCGTCCTAAATCCATGATATTAAAATCCGTGGTTGTGTCCTTGCCCGTCCCGGGGGTTAGAATTTCGGAGGCTCCTCCCCCGCCAGTAGAGAATCCTTTTGAAGGGCTTGCTGATATTCCGATTCCGGATTATGTGTCATCTCAACACGACGCCGGGATGGAGGAGCTTGATAATGCTCTTGATCTGAGCGGGTCGCTTGCTATGAGTGCGGCCGACATTTCCGGTTGGTCGGGGGGTTGCACATGTATACACTTCACTACACTACATGATTCATAACTGTAAATCGTCCAACTTAGGAAATCACTAACTCTTCCTTCGTCTCTCATTTTCAGGTACTATGTCTAGGAAAGGATCGATGCTCGGGAATCTTCGCTCGGCCCGAAAGGCTTCTTCTTATTACAATTCCCGCAGGAGAGACTCGGATAGAGACCGCGATCGCGAGTACTCTAACCAAGATAGGTACGGGCATGACAGGGACAGAGAATACAGACATCGCTCTAGATCACGCTCTCCTCCTCCTAGACTTCCATCTCCACCCCCTATTCTTGTTTCACACCCGCCAGAGCCTCCTCGTCACAGGCCAACTTCTCATACTTCTAGATCCGAGACTCATCTTCAGAGAGTTGAGACCACCGCCTCCATAATTGCAGAGCAGGTCCCCACTAAGCCCACAGAAGAAGGGGCCCTTAAATTGGCTCAGATGGGGAAGGATTTTCCGAATATTTGCTTCGATGGCTATGTCTTCCCACCACACCTAAAAAGAATTCCATCTGGAGTGGAAAACACGATGCATGAATACGTTCATGACATTTACACCCAGTACAGAGAGTGGGTAAAGGCTGCAGAGAAAGCTTCTAAGGTGGCCTTTGAGCTAGCCAAAGCACTTGAGAAAATGGAGACCGAACTTGCTCAAAGGGACCGGATCATTCAAGTGCTCACTGCCGAGTTCGAGTCTTCTCGGAAATCTGAAATTGCGGCCACCAAAAAAGCTGATGAAACGAATGTGGCCATGGAGAGGTTGAGGCAGACACATGTTGCCTTGGTGGAGGAGATGGGCCATCAGAACACTACTGTTACCGCCGAGCGGGATGCGACGGTCAAGGAACTTAACGAGCTCAAGGCTAAATTTTCCGACATGGCCAAGGAAAGGGATGATGCAAACAGCGCAGCCCAGGAGGCGTGCGAACAAACTGTTCTGCTTAAGGGTGAGCGGGATGCAGCTGTGGCTAAAGTCCACAAGGTGGAGACTGAGGTCGAGGAGAAAGTTAAGTCGGCTGAGTCCAAGCTAAAAGCTGACATCGAAGACCTTCTTGTTGTCTACAATGCTAATGTGCTGAGGCACCGGGGTCTAGCCTGGCTCGATGATTATCCTGTGCATCTCTACAAAGCTTGGGGCCGACTGGTCGAGGAAGAGAAGGAGGCGCATCTGGGTGAGTCTGTGGATGAATTTGAGCTTGAGAATCGCATTTTGACTGAAGATGAAAGGAAGATTCTTCACGAGTCAATGATTCTACATGAAAAGGAAAGACTCGGCGGCGCCCAGCACTTTGAAATAGGAGAAGGTTCAGAGGTTGAACATCACGAGGCAAGTCTCGAAGTTCCAGCGTCAACCCAGCCCGAATCCTCATCTACGATTGATCCCCAAGCTGTTCCTGCCTATAATCTGGATCAGCCGCAGATGTCTCCAGCTGCTGCACAAGTTACTGAAGCCGCTCCGCCGCCTTCAAGTCAAACCGAGGAAGGTATTCTGAACATTCCACATATCTACCTTAAGTCAGAATCTTTATCTGAATTAAATTCTGACAGTCTTCTTGTTTTTTGTCCAGTGATCGACGCTACACAGGCCCTGCCTCCTACTAATCAAGAATCATATCAGACGTAGGAGGCCATCGTGACCGAAGCGATCACAGTTACCATGACCGCCCTACTTGACGATATGCAGGGAAATACGATCGTGTTTGATGAGCAGTTGATGGAAGAATTCTTTCGCCGTCATGGCGATCCTTTAGCTGACTTGCTATTTGTCATGGGTAGAGGCGCTCCTACTACAAGTTCTTCAATGCCGACTAGTGCTGCGCCCGGCGGAGCTCGAGCAGTTACTGAAGAGGAGATGTTTGCTCAAATCGACGCTGAAATGGCAGCAGCGGCTCACAGTGGCAGTTTTGGAGGTGGGATGGCAGCACCGGGACCTGCTCCGCTCAGAATGATATCTCCTGGTGGTACTGTTTTCATCACCAGTGTGCCCATTCCACCTTCTGTACTTGATCCTGTTCCTCCGACTCCGCCCGTAGGGAGCATTCCTATCCACTCGAGTTCGAAGGAGGATGTTGATATAATGCCCTCGCCTTAAGACCAACCGCCGAAAAGCAAAGGCTCGAAGAGGAAGATTAGCGGTGGCTCCAACGGGTCTACACCGAGAAGGAAGCCAGGGAAGAAAAAAGATTAAACATGCTTCCCCGGTTTATTTTGACTTGCATTTTGTTGGCCGTGTATAGATGCAGGTTCGGCCCCTTCTAGTAGGAATTTTTGGAAACTTGTACACGAACTTCTTTTATAAACGATAGAAATGAAACTTCTCTTTTTTGACTTCTTTTCTATCATTGTGTATTTGCCTAAGTGTTTCAATATCTGAAGTGCGCTTGTGAAGTTTCAGCTTCCGAATAAAGTTTGTTTTTGTTCGTTCGGGTACTGTGGACATGGTTTGCGACCGGGGAGCGAGTTGAATTTTTACGTCGCATCGCTTCAGTCAATAGTCGATGCGTAAGTCCTGCCCCTCCAGTCTTGGAGGTGAGTTGTAGATCATCAGTCGACGATCGCTCCTTACTTATAACATGTTGAGTCTAGTGTCACCGAACGGATGTCTGAGGCAAGCGGAGATTGAGTAATTCATCCATACTTGTTTGATTGTCGATGATCATATCCGCACTCCGGGGATTCCCATTCGCTTATTGGCGGTTGGTCACGCCGGCTTAAGTTTCAATCATATGTCCACGATCTGGGGACTCGGAATTGACATTTGTACTCCGACTCGCGCTCTGGGAGTTTGGAGTTGATATTTATACTTCGATTCATGCTTCGGGAACTTGAAGTTGGTGTTTACGCTCCGTTTCGCACTTTGGGAATCCAGAGTCGATGTTTATACTCCGACTCACGCTCTGGGAATTTGGAGTTGATGTTTATACTCTAATTCGTGCTCTGGGAATTTGGAGTTGATGTTTATACTCCGACTCACACTCTGGGAGTTCGGACTTGATGTTTATACTCCGGTTCGCACTCTGGGAACTCGGAGTTGATGTTTATACTCCGACTCGCACTCTGGGAGTTCGGAGTTGATGTTTATACTCTGTTTCGCACTTTGGGAATCCGGAGTTGATGTTTATACTCCAATTTGCGCTCTGGGAATTTGAAGTTGATGTTTATACTCCAATTCATTGATGTTTATACTCTGGTTCGCACTCTGGGAACTCGGAGTTGATGTTTATACTTCGACTCGCACTCTGGGAGTTCGGAGTTGATGTTTATACTCTGGTTCGCACTCTGGGAACTCGGAGTTGATGTTTATACTCCAATTCGCGCTCTGGGAACTTGGAGTTGATGTTTATACTCCGACTCGCACTCTGGAAGTTCGGAGTTGAATGAAGGATTATCGTGTATCAATCCTTTCTTGACTTTGATGTGATGGCTGGTCCCCGAGCTCGGGTTTCACTTAGCGAGTGATTGGTTGCATCGCAGTCACTCCCTATTTGAATAAATTCCACCGTATGGTGGAACTTAGCTCTCCGTGCATAGTGATGATCATATGAAGTATTTCAAGTAAATCACAGCTCTGGCTCGAAGAGATTGCATTTTATTGCTGAAATAAGAAAATATGGCAAAGTCAGTTGCCTTATTACAAATTCTAATTTCGAAATGCAGAAACAAATTGCAAAATGGAAAGTAATCTAAATGGGTAAAGATAGCCTGTCATGTGTAATAGCGGCGAAGGCTCTCGTTATTCCAGGCTCTTGGCAGAGTAAGACCGTCGACGGTCGATAATTTGAATGTGCCATCTCCGAACCTTCATTCAATAACATACAGTCCTTCACATGTCGGCTTCATATGCGAAGGAACCGGATAGATTCTTTTCAAGACGAGATCGCCTAGTTCGAAGGTTCGCGGACGGACCTTGGCGTTATACAATCGGGCAACTCGGCTTCGATGCGCAGCTGCCCTCAAATCAGCTTCTTCACGCTTCTCATCTAATAGATCGAGAGATTCAGCAAGTAATATAGCATTTGTCTTCGAATCATAGTATGTCACACGATGAGAAGGTACTTCTAGCTCGACTGGAATAATGGCTTCCAAACAGTAAGAGAGAGAGAATGGAGTGTGACCGGTCGCGGTCTTGTGGGTTGTTCGGTAAGCCCATAAAGCCATAGGAAATTCATCGACCCACTTGCCCCCGACCTTTTCCAGTCGTTTTTTTAGAATGGATTTTATAACTTTATTAACTGCTTCGACCTGTCTGTTTGCCTGAGGGTGTGCAACTGTAGAGAATTTCTTTTGGATGTGAAATAGTTTGCAGAAATCTTTAAATTCAGCATTGTCAAATTGGGTTCCGTTGTCCGTAATAATGGTGTGTGGGAGACCGAATCGACAGATGATGTTGCGAACTACAAAGTTGATTACTTTCTTCGTTGTTATGGTAGCAAGAGCTTCGGCTTCATCCCATTTTGTAAAGTAATCAACTACAACGATGGCGTATTTCGCACCACCTTTTGCCAGAGGTAGAGCGCCAATGATGTCGATGCCCCACATTGCAAACGGCCATGGGCTGACCATTTGCGTTATCTCGGTAGGAGGAGCTCTAGGAATTCTGGCATATTTCTGGCACTTATCACATTTCTTTGCATAATCCGACGCATCGCGATTCACGGTTGGCCAGTAATATCCGTATCGAAGTATTTTCTTGGCAAGTGCTTGCCCTCCGGTGTGATCGCCACATTCTCCCTCGTGCATATCGTGCAATACTCGTTTTATTTCATCGTGAGCGATACACCGGAGTAGAGGGACTGAGTACCCTCTTCTGTACATGATTCCATTCTGGATGGTAAAGCGTGAGGCCTTCCGAAGGACTTGTCTCTTTTCACTCCTGCACTCTGGCAGGGTTCCGTGCTCAATGTAATTTCTGAGTGGAGTCATCCATGAATCCTTTTTGAGGACTGTTTTGCATACCCAGTCTATTTCTGCCCGCTCGATGCTTGGGGAGGACAGCGCTTCTATGGGAACGAGTCCCATTTGTTGAGCTTCACCTGTGCTGGCCAGCTTCGCCAATGAATCGGCTTTTTGGTTGCGCTCTCGAGGTATACAAAAAATGGCATAATAATCAAACTGATTGAGCACTTCCTGAACTCGAGCTAAGTAAGCAGCCAGCCTTCGATCTCTTGCTTGATACTCTCCCCGTACTTGACACACAACTAATTGTGAATCACAATAGATTTCCACTGCGATAATTCTCAAATCTCTAGCAAGTTTCAAGCCAGCCAAGAGGCCTTCATATTCAGCTTCATTATTAGTCGCATGAAAATCGAACTTCAAAGAATAACATATGGATTGGCCTTCGGGAGTTTCGAGTACAACACCAGCGCCCGAACACCGATCGTTAGATGCACCGTCGGGATAAAGCTTCCAAACGTATTCGGGGGATTTACTGGTTTCGGGCAAGTCCTCTGGAACGGTAAACTCAGCTATAAAATCGGCTAGGAATTGTCCTTGAATGGCTCATCTTAGAGTGTAAGTAATGTCAAACTGGCTCGGTTCGATGTTCCACTTGAGTAACCTACCAAACGTCTCAGGCCGCGATAGGACCTGTCGTAACGGCTGGTCGGTGTAAACAATAATGGGATGTGCCTGGAAATACGGTCGGAGCTTTCTTGATGCAATAACCAGGCAATAAGCCAACTTTTATAGCTTCGGATAATTCCTTTCGGCCCTAGTCAATCGCTTGCTGACGTAGTATACCGGCTTCTGTATCTTGTCTTCTTCTCGAATTAGTGCAGCACTGATAGCGTTTTCTGATATTGCCATATATACGAACAATTCTCGTGATCAATAGGCTTCGACAAGATAGGTGGTGTGGATAGATGTTGAACTAGTGCTTGGAAAGCGCCCACACACTCCGTGGTCCATTCAAAGTTTCGTTTCCCTTTTCGGATCAGATCGAAGAAGGGAATGCATTTGCCAGTGGACTTTGAAATGAACCTGCTCAATGCTGCTACCTTTCCATTGAGACTCTAGACTTGTTTTATGGTTTTCGGAGTTTCGAGATTTCTAATTGCCCAAATCTTTTCAGGGTTAGCCTCGATTCCCCGAGCGTTAACGATGAATCCAAGGAATTTTCCGGATGCAACTCCAAAATGACATTTCAGTGGATTTAGCTTCATTTTGTATTCACAAAGTATATTGAACATAGTTTCCAGGTCTTTAACATGGTCAGTGGAGAGTCGTGACTTCACAAGCATGTCGTCTACATATACTTCCATTGTTTTTCCCGATTTGATTGGCAAACATCTGATTGACCAATCGTTGATAAGTAGCCCCGGCATTCTTGAGTCCGAATGGCATAACTTTGTAACAGTAAAGTCCCAGATTAGTTATCAAGCCGGTATGTTCTTGATCGGGTAAATGCATCGGTATCTGGTTGTAGCCAGAATACGCGTCCATGAAGGATAAGAGTTCATTCCCAACTGTCGAATCTACTAGCTGGTCAATTATAGGAAGCGGGAAACTATCTTTGGGACATGCTTTATTCAGATCGGAATAATCGACACATGTCCTCCACTTTCCATTCGGCTTTCAGACGAGCACGGGATTCGACACCCATTCAGGATATAGCGCATCTAGAATAAACCTGTTCGCTTTAAGCTTTTCTACTTCTTCTTTAAGGGCGGCAGATCTCTCTGGATCCATACCACGCCTTTTCTGTTTGACCGGGACATGCCGTGGGTCAATTTTCATAGTGTGGCTCGTGATGTCCGGGGAGATCCCACACATATCGGAATGTGTCCAGGCAAATACGTCAAGATTTGCTCGCAGAAATTTAACCAATTCCTCTTGAGTTTGCTGGCTTAGCTGAGATCCAATCTTTATCATTTTCGAATCATCGTCATTGTCAACTGGGACATCAATCGTCAGTTCGGCCGGGGATGCTTGACTTTCTTTAGATTCTCCTTCGTCTTCAGTTTCTCTTGGGTCAAGATCCTTGAGGAATTGGCTGGGGCGCCCGGGCCTGGGCCCGGGCGTTAACTGTCAATTATCAGCAAAACGGATGTAGAGAGATTCCTCCACGCCCTTTCCTTTCTCCTTTCGCTGCGCCTCCCGCAACTCAGCAACATAACAGGCTCTGGCAGCAGCCTGATCTCCCTGAATGATTCCTACTCCATGATAAGTGGGAAACTTTAAAGTCAAACACCACGGGGCGATGGCTGCCCTGAATTCAGCGAGGGCCGGTCGGCCCAAGAAAGCATTGTAAGGGGAGTCTATGTCCAAAACAATGAACTGTAACATCTGTACTCTCCGACGTTCTCCAACTCCCAACTCTACTGGCAGTTGCACCATTCCAGTGGGTATAGTAGCACTTCCGTTGAAGCCGTGGATTCGGGATTGACAAGGTTTCAAGTTCGTGGCTTCCATTCTCATTTGATCATAAGCTCGCTTGAACAAGATATTCACAGAACTTCCACTGTCAACTAAGATCCTCTTCATCCAAGAGGGACCTACTTGTGCTGAGATGACCAGTGGATCGATAGTGGGGGCTTCGACTTTATCAGCGTCTCTGTTCCTGAACACGATATCATCTGTCATCGTCTTCTGTTGCTTGGCCGGAGCCCCTTCGTCAAAATTACTACAACACTCGAAGTCCGCATGCCTGATAGAACTGGCATACGACTCCATTTCCTTCCAGCTTCGATCTGCTGGGTGAGGACCACCACTTATTGTATTGATGACCAACCTCCCGCCTGTACGAGCGGGTTCCTCCAGTCTTTCCTGATTCGGTGCACGATTCTGATTTGATGGGCCCGCACCACCAGACTGCGGCGCCCGCACATACTAATCCAACTTCCATTCACGTATCAGTTTTTCAATGAGGTGTTGTAAATGACGACACTCATTGGTGTTGTGGCCATAACTCTCATGGAATCTACAAAATTTTCCTGTTTGGATTTGTCTTTCAGTTGGTGGTTTCAGGGCAGGTTTCTTGTATTGCATGGTATTGCAGGTCTGCAAATACACATTTTCCAACGACGTGTTCAATGGAGTGTAATTATCGTACATGGAAGCTCTACGCCATGGACCACGGTTTTGATTGTGTTTTTTGTTTTGATTTCCACTGTCCCTCTGCTGATTCTGTTTATTTTGGATGTTTAACTGAACTTTTCCGGAACAATCTCTGGACTATTTAACAGCGATGTTACTCTGGATTCCCTCGATGTTGGGCCCTGCGTCATCCTGCTTCCTAGACTGTTTCGCATCCTCTCTTCTCAAGAATTAGGCTGCCTTGGAATAGAAACGGTCCAATGACGCAGGTGGTTTTCCAGCTAACCAATTTCCGAACTCGGAATCAGCATCAATCCCCTTAGTCAATGCCATCAGGATGGAGTTATCATTGGGATTGCTTATTTCTGCACATGCAGCATGGAATCACTCCAAGTAACGCCTAAGTGTTTCTCCAGGAGCTTGTGTAACACTAGACAGAGTGTTAACGTCCTTGGGCCTCGCCACGTGCATACGGAATTGTTCAACAAAATTGGTGGCCATCTGATCAAAGCTAGAGATGGATCGTGGTGGCAAACGAGTAAACCACATGGTTGCAATGCCTCCCAGGGAAATGGGGAAACTACGGCATTTTACTGCATCATCAGCTCTTGCAGCATTCATCAGCCATTCATACTTCAGGATGTGTTGATTGGGATCGGAACTTCCTTTGTAAACTGGAAAAGTTAGCATCCTGAAGCGCCGAGGTGGTTCAGCATACAATATGTCATCGGTGAAAGGGGTATGACTCCGGGAGATTCCCCAGTCGTCGTTACTGAGACCCTGACTTTCACGGATCATTTGACGAATCATCGTTGGTATATCCGGCATATGGATACTAGGAGCATGCTAGGCCAAGGTGTGGTCAGGTTCCACAGTGCGAGTCTGGACCGGACACGGTCAACGGTCCGTGCCTCGCCTCCTTGGTTCAACATCCTCAGGGACATAAGGCTCAGGAGTATGCTCTCGTTGGTTACGTCGAGGATCAGCTTGGTTTCTAGCATCAACCCCTTGTTCGGTAGTGGCAGTAGCAGCAATGTTTCCTGTGACATGATAAGGAGTAGCACCTCCTCGGGACGAAGGTCCGGTATGATGACTAGTGGATGGTCCAGTTCTGGGTTGTCCAAGATTCGAAGCAGGTTGGTGCCCTGTGGCCTGGGTGTAGCTTACATCCAACCGTGGGCGTGTGCATCAGTGATGACCATCAGATGAAGCTGAACTCTCTGTGGAAGAATAGGAACCTTGGTCCCTTCTGGATCTTCTGCGCCTTTGGCGATTTAGCTGGTTGGACAACTCTGTGTTGGCGCGTAGTTGTTCAGTTAGCTGTTGGCGACTCTGGGTCAACTCTTGAAGCAACATCTGAAACTCTTGTCTGGTAACCAGGCCTGTTGGATCTGAAGGTCCGGTGGCATCTTGGTTGGATGGAGGCAATTGCACGGGATTCTGCCTGTCCCGTCCTCCCTGATCAGCAGTTGTAGAGGTAGTTTGCGTACTTACCATGGTGAATTGATGAAAGTCCTTTCCTAGATCTGATGCAGATCAGAATAGAATGGAAGGGCTTCAAAGTTCTAGATCTGGATCTTCTTCTTGGATTTATGCAATCCGATATAGATAGGAGATCCAAAGAGCAGGAGAAAAAAATAGGTTTTCTCAGTGAAAGCACCAAAGTGTTTGTATCAAAATTGGGCACAACACTCTTCGGAAGTTTTTGAAGAGATAAAATGAAGAAATTAAATGGAAAAAGAGGAATTATCTAACAAAAACTCCAAATCTCAGATATGAAAATAATTAACATGCAAGAAGACACAAGAATTTAGAGTGGTTCGGCGTATTGCCTACATCCACTATGAAGTAGTTTGCTTTATTGATCTATCTTTGACGATTACAAGTGAATTCAATGAATTACAACAGGTAATTATGATTTGCAGCTGTGAAATTTGTTGGTAGCAGCAGCAATGGAGTTCAGATCTAGATCCGGCAGAGTCTGGGCGTTGGAGATCTCAAAAAAGAAGAAGAACCCCTTTTCTGTTGGCTTTGAGGGTCTATTTATAGGTGTAGGAGGCTGGTATTCCACTCAGATCTCGGGAGACCCTCTCTGGCACATGACCAGGCCCGCGCGCCCACGCCCGTGAAGTTTCGGTCCGATCCATGATCGATACGAACAGATTTTGTATCGATCAAGATTTCATCCAATGGAGTCGAAATTTGGCATGGACATTCTTTAGCACGCACGTAGTCTTCTGTGAAAATTTCATAGCATTTGGACTTGTAGATTAGGAGATATGATCGATACGAATTGGGATATTCGGTTGGCTGTTTCGTTCGACTCGCTCTGTTCGACTCGCTTTCGTTTGACTCGGTGACATGGCGCTTGAATCTTTGGATCACCCCGCCTTTGATGCTGATTTGATCGAGTCGTTCTAGGACTTTCGCCTCATTCGTATCGATGGTAGTAGCCTTTGTTCGCATCGATAAAAGATGTGCCGTTCGCATCGATGGAGATAGAAGTCTTCGGATGGATGCGAAGTGGAGCGAGTCGAAATGTGGCTCTCCGATGGAGCGAACTAGATGGAGTTGAACAATGGTTCTGCGAAGGAGTCGAACTAGATGGAATCGACCTGTGGCTTGAAGCGGAGCGAGTCGAGCAAGTGCTTTCTGAAGGAGGCGGAGCGAGTCGAAAAGAGGCTCTGAGATGGAGGCGAAGCGGAGCGAGTCGAAGTAGGCTTCCTAGATGGATTCGAACTGAGCGATTCGAACAGAGTCTGTTTTTATCCAATTTTGCATGGATCGTAACTTGAGCATACGAACTCGAATTGACTTGAAATTTGGAACGTTGACTCTCATAGCTTAGCTTGTCATGTTATATTAATTTTAACTCGATCCGGACTCGGACAAAATTTGTCGAATTCCATAGTGAGCCTGTGGATAACCGATCTCCAGGACGGTCCGTCATTGGTCACTAGTCAGTTTCCTGGTGTCACGGTCTTGCCAAAAGGTGGGATAACATAATATATAATAAAAATCGTTTGAATATTTAATCGACTGACCCAGAGGCTCAGTTGACTGAATTTCTATAACGGCTATATTTTCTGAAAAGACACGATCATTCGTGAAGAGTTACGAATCTCGACAAAGAGATTTGGATGCGATGCTTCAACCGGAACTCTTCGCCAATGGTCGCTGCTATTTAACAACTATAAATACATATTCTAACTTCATTCCAAAGAACTTAATCTACTTATCTCTCTTATCTAACTCTCTTGAATATTCTTGCGACTGTACTCTTAAATATTCGGCATTCTTAAGCAATATTATTCCTTTCTAATCTTCATAAACTTCAAATATACATATTTAGATTCGAGGAAAAGATCATAGGAAGGGTGTACTATAAACAGACGTATCCGTGTTATCAGAACACAAAAAGTCAAACAATCTTTTGTATTTTTTAAAGTTGTGTTCTGCTGCTCAGGCGTGTGAAGTCCTCTTCGGCTGCTGAGGCGAAATCATGTTCCGCTGCTCAGGTCCCTGTTCTGCTGCTCAAGGGTTGTATAGACCTGTTCCTCCGGGTTAAGTGAGGGTTGCTATTTTAGTGAAATTCCAGAAGGAGTCTGGGACTGGACGTAGGACGGTGCTCCGAACCAGTATAAAAATCTCTGGTGTTATCTTTATTATACTGCTCTTATATTCCACACTATTTACTATATAGCTATCATAACTATATTCTGTATTATCGTATATCCATATTACACGATCCATAGCACACTTTCAGAATTCACTGGAGAGATGATAAAACAGAAGAGGTATTAGATTTATTCTTTGCACATCCATATTCCATGATGCTTATTAGATGTTTTCAGCATGTTTTGATCATGGATTGCACCTATAAAACTAACTGTCATGGTAAACTCTTTTTAGAGATAGTAGGAGTCCCATCCACATGGAAGACATTCATAGTTGCATATGCTTTTATTTGTCATTAGACGATTGATTACTACATATGGGCTTTGCATTATTTAAATGAAATTCTTAGTCCAACCAATTATACTCCTTTCATTATTATTACTGATCAAGAATTATCCTTAATGAATACCATTAATGTGATATTTCATGTGCCTCCCATTTATTATGTAAAACTCATATATCAAAGCAAAAGGGGAAAGTACTTTAAAACAACGGAAGAGTGGAATGATTCCATTCAACAATTTCATAGATTACTTGATGAGTCTACTGAGAAGTCATTCAATGGCATGGACATATTTTAAAATTAAGAATGCTAACCTCAAAGATCTCAGATTATATATCGAGGATAATTTGATTAAGCCGTTTAAGGAAAAATTTGTTGTTGCATGACAAACAATGTGAGACATTTTGAAAATCGTACAACCAACAGAGTGTTCATCTCATGGTAATTTGGTCCAAAATTTGATTATGATTGATAGATTAGTAATAAAACAACATGAGGTCATTAGAGCTTCTCTTTGTAAATAACTAAGTGCTAGTTTGCATAACCATCGTATAATACTTTTCAACAATCTAATAGGATTTGTGTCACACCATGCACTAGATCAAATTATCGAGGAAATGAAAAGATCTGAAATTGTTGGTTTAGATTTCCAAATGTGGTTGCATAATTAAACAAACACATGGTCTTCCTTGTGCAGATGAGCTCATGATGTTAAAACAAGAGAATAAGTTGATCTTATTATCGTCTATCCATCCACTTTGAAGAAAACTTAATGATGTTGTCAATGAGACTGTTGATAGTCCACTTGATCCTACCCCAGAAATCTCCATATTTTTATGTACATTTTATCATTCTACCAAGGAGCAACAACTAAAAATGCTGAAAGTGGTAAAAGGCGTATGTATGAAATTGAACTTTTTTACTATTTATTGCTTCTTAGTCAGTAGCTTGAATCACTTGTACTTTTTTTAGGTTAACTAACCTGAAAGTACAAATATGGAACCATAAAAGAAAAAGAAAATTCTCAAAGGAAGGCCGAAAAGAAAAGAAAACTTTACAAAAATCAATAGTACAGAGCGTGATAAATCTGCATTTGAGTACACACAAACAAAGGAGGAAATACAAAATAAACTCACAAAAAGGAAAACATCTACTTCCAATAATGTCAAATAGAAGAAACAAAGGTACAAGCTTACTAATTCAGATGATGAGTTATCACCTATTGAATTTGTGTTCAAGTATTTTAGTCAATTATATAAGGAACATGTTTTTGAAAGTGTGGAAGATGTTCCACTAGATGGACATTGTGGATATCGTTGTTGTGCGCGGGAGGATAATTCATGGAAAACTATACGACTAACCTTGATAGAAGAATTACACTTGCACAAGGAACAACATATTAACTTGTCAGGTGGTGTGAAGAGTATCACCAAATAGAATCGGCATTAGCAAATTTTGGGCAAATATGCATGCAGAAAAATTGGTTGAGTTTTTTCGACATTGGTTGCTTATTTGCAACGTAATTTAATTGTATACTTTCTGTTTATTCCCCAGAAGACAGCATGACATATTTTGCTTTAAGAATGGGTTCAAAAGATGAAGATAAAGTAATAGCAATTGTTTTGATGGATGGGAACCACTTTATGATAATCCATTTGAAAGAAGAACCACCACTACCACATATTTATCTAAATTGGAAGAAACAATGTTATCTAGACGCTCCAAATTGGTTTGATGTAGTTAAGAATAGAATTCTCAAATGGAACAGAGTGATGACTTTAGAGTTTCCTTCACTCAAAAAAAAATTGTTGGGGCGGGAGTCCAACTAGAGACCATTCAAATCAAAACCCCACAAGCACATCGGAAGACGGGATCGTGATAAGAAGTGTAAAAACAACCGATCAATAACACAATTCCAATCTCAACCAATCCAAAAGCAATCACAATCCCAAACAAGCAATATAGAAATCAAAGCAATAACGAAAAATAAATCACACAGCGATTTATAGTGGTTCCACTAACGTTGTGTTAGTGTACATCCACTTTAAGAGAGAGCTTTTATTAAAATTGATGAGAAGAGTACAAGAGATTGAATACAATGATCAAAATTCTAATTAGAAATTGATTTGTGGAGACGAGAATTGAAGAAAATTAGGTTTTGATAAACTCTAATTGGTGGAGGCTAATCTCTTGCAGTCGTTTTTCTTCGCTTGCACACACCTAGATCTGGAACCTGAAGCTAGCTTATATAGGAGAATAGAAACCCTAGGCAATGTTTCAAAATTGTCCCTGCAAATATCACAAATCTTCACGCCAAGCCCACGCATGAAAAACAGGTGGAAGTCGCCTCAGACGTCTGTCATAAAGGGACAGACGTCTGTCCATATCCTCTGGAAAAAGTTCTCTACAGGCTCAGACGTATGATCATTTTGGTCAGACATCTGACTTAAGCCCCTGAAGAAATTCTGCACAGACTCATACATCTAACCCATTTGGTCAGACGTCTGACCTAACTATTTGGAACAGGTCTAGTGCAAATTTGCTGAATTGTCAAACGTCTGAATTTTTTTCCTTAGACGTCTGACGCTGTCAATTCAGCCCACTTCACCTTTTCCCTTATAACTTCCACCTCCGAACTCCAATTTGCGAACCGTTTTCTCCATTATAAAGCTACTTCCGACCTCTACAATTACCCATATAATATCGCCAAATTTTAACACTCCACATCAACACTATATTCATCTCCAACTCCAATGGTACCATACCGTCAACGACAACCGATAGCACCAACTATCACTTCTTCTACCTTCAACCAAACATGAATGTTTTCCCCTTGAGCTCCGGCAAAGCCACCGCCCATTGCACTCCACCAACGAGCTTAGGCCAAGCCCCCGCCCGCTAATGAAATGTTGAAAACATCCAAATCCTAAGCTATCTCACCAAAGACTAGAACTTACCAAGAAGATAGAACCTCAATCTCTTACCGATACTCTTCCTCATCTACCACCCAGCTCCTCCCTTAACCATGCCACCCCATGACACCTAGCACTTCTCCAAGCGAATCAAGTTCAAATAATGCTCAAACTTCCCAACCGGCAATGCCTTAGTGAACATGTCCGTCGCGTTGTCCTTTGTGGCTACTAGAAATGACTCTCTTACCTCAATATGCTTAGTCCGTGAGCTAAACGCCAAATTCTCTGCCAAGTAAATAGCACTCTGGCTATCATATCGAACATCAATACTATCATGCCCGAATCCCAAGTCACACAATAATCGCTTCAAATAGAGTGCCTCCTTTGCTGCCTCCACCGCGGCTATCAACTCCGCCTCCGTAGTGGATAAAGCAACTACGGTCTGCAATCTAGATCTCCAACTTATGGTTGTACCCCCAAGTGTGAAGACATATCCAGAAGTTGATTTTCTTCGATCCCTATCACCGGCGTAGTCCGAATCACAATAACCAACCAACTTGCAATCCATCGCCTTACTACCGCCAAAAACAAGACCATGAGATGATGTGCCTCTAAGGTATCTCAATATAAGCTTCACAGCTTCCCAATGCGATTTCCCCGGATTAGCCATATATTGACTAACCATTCTGACGGCATTTGCAATATCAGGCCTTGTACACAACATAGCATACATTAGACTTCCAACCGCACTAGCATATGGCACCTTTTCCATATAAGCCTTGTCTTCCTCCAAGATAGGTGATCTTTTACTCGAAAGCTTCATATGCAAAGGTAAAGATGTATTTGATGCCTTTGCATTCTCCATGCTAAACCGGCATATCACTTTCTCAATGTACTCCTTTTGAGTTAGTTTCAACTCAAAATGCTTTCGATCCCTTAAAATTTCCATGCCCAATATCCTTCTTGCTTCTCCAAGATCCTTCATTTCGAACTCCGATTTCAAACTCAGTTTTAGCTTGTTGATTTCATTCTTATCCTTAGAAGCAATGAGCATGTCATCCACATACAAGAGTAAATACATCCAACAATCATTTCTCAACTTCTTGAAATAAACACAAGCATCTTTGATGCTTCTATCAAAACCATTTTCAAGCATAAATTGATCAAATCTCTTGTACCATTGTCTAGGTGATTGCTTTAATCCATATAGTGATTTCTTTAACTTGAAAACCAAATTTGACTTACCATCCACAACAAAACCTTCTGGTTGCTCCATGTAGATGTCTTCATCCAAGTCACCATGCAAGAAGGCAGTTTTCACATCAAGTTCCTCCAACTCCAAGTCGTGAATAGCAACTATAGCAAGTAATATCCGGATAGAAGTATGGCGCACAACCGGTGCGAATATCTCATCATACTCCTTCCCTTTCCTTTGTGCAAACCCCTTAGCCACTAGCCTAGCTTTGTATCTCCCATCGTCCTTCACCTTGTATATCCATTTGCACCCAATAGCACGGTTTCCTTTAGGAAGTGGAACCAAATCCCAAGTTTGATTCTTCAACAATGATTGCATCTCTTCCTCCCTGACACAAATCCATTTCGAGCTATCGCTCGAATCCATGACGTCATCAAGGTCCATCGGCTCATCTTGGACTACATGAAGAGCATAGTCCAAATTATCACAAAAGCTAAGATAGTTCCAATCACCATATCTTTCGGGTGGCCTTATAGTACGATGACCAACCCAAGTAGCAATACCATCACCCCAACTCCCTTCGACTCCACCTTGAACCGAATCTTCTCTAGAATCATGTACATCACTAACACTACTACAGGCACTCTATGGACAATGTGATGTAACATCAACCGTTATCTCCTCGCAAGAGTCTCCAACTACTCTACTCTCTATACTCTTTGGACAAAATGTGGAAATAATTTCCTTCTCCTTTGATTCACTATGAACCAAATCCGGAACATCCGATGAGCTTTTATTCTCCTTGAACAATGCTGACTCATCAAAAAGTAACATGACGAGAATTCACTACCTTCTTTGTTTCCGGATTCCAAATCCGATAGCCTTTTACTCCATCCGTATAACCAAGAAAAATCCCCTTGAAAGCTCTAGGTTCAAGCTTATCATTTCCTGGATCATGCACATAAACCGGACCACCAAACACACGAAGATAACTCAAGTCAATGCTCTTTCCCTTCCACACTTCCTCCGGAATTTTGTTACCAATAGCTGATCACGGAATTCGATTAATAATATGCACTGTGGTTGATAAAGCTTCAGCCCAAAATCCCTTCGCCAAACCCGATGTCAATCTCAAGCATCGAGCTTTCTCAAGTAGAGTACGATTCATCCTTTCCGCAACACCATTCGACTGCAGATCTCCAGGTTTAGTAAAATGCCTCTGAATACCATGATGCTTGCAAAACTCCAAAAAACCTCCAGAAACATACTCTCCGCCATTGTCGAACCTTAGAACCTTCAAAGACCTGCCACTCTCATTCTTAACAAGAGCCTTCCATGCTTTGAACTTTTCAAATGCCTCCGACTTGGCCTTTATTACATACACCCAAACTTTCCGAGAAAAGTCATCTATAAAAGAAATATAATAGCGAGCTCCACCTAAAGAAGCTACAGGTGTCGGTCCCCAAACATTCGTGTGAACATACTCAAGAACCCTTCTCGAGTCATGCTTTCCCTCACCGAATGAAACTTTAGTTTGCTTCCCCATGATGCATTCTTCGCAAAACTCTAACTTGTTGAAACTTTCTCCATCGATCATCTCCCTCTTTCGAAGAACATCCAAACTCCTCTCCGAGACATGACCTAACCTCAAGTGCCACAATCTAGTCGCATCCAAGCCACGAGAACTATCAACTCCTATACAAGTTTCACCTTCTATAGTCACTCCTTGAAGCAAATAAATACCATGAGTCCTAGAACCCTTCATCACCACAAGCGCTACCTTCGAAACCCGTAAGCTATCACTCTCAATAGTGATCTTACAACCTAAAGAATCCAGCTGCCCCAAAGAGATAAGATACTTCCTAAGTCCCGGAACATAGCGCACATTAGTGAGTGTACGAACCACTCTGTCAAACATTCGAATTTGTATGGAACCAATGTCTTTCGACTTACAAATAGCACCATTTCCCATAATAATTGAATTTCCTACTTTGTCGATGTAAGAAGAAAAAAAATTCCTATTTGGCGTCATATGATAAGACACCCCTGAATCGAGCACCCATTCGCTACCCGAAACATCCGATGCAACCGCCGACAAAACATCTACATCTTCCTCACTAACTTCACTCTCCACCGCTACTGATGAAGATGCTACTTTCTTCTTTGTCTTCTCCTTTTCCGAACACTCATTCTTCCAATGACCGGGCTTCTTGCAAATATAGCACTTGCCTTTTCTTTCCTTCGACTACCCTCTCCAACCAGGGTTCCTTGATTTAGAACGTCGCTGGTTCTCCTTCTTCACATACCTCTCCTTCTCCAAAAATAAACCATGACCATTACTAGCACCACTACTTCCATCACCTAACTTCTTCATTTGATCCCGCAACTTCTCGCTAAGAAGACCCGTCTTGACATCATCAAGAGTCAATGTATCCCGGCTATAGATCAAACTATTTGAGAAACCTGTATAGCGATCCGGCAATGAACACAACAATATCATCGCCTTTTGCTCTTCCTCAATCTTCAAATCTACCGCCTTCATCTTCATTAGCAAATCATCAAAAGTATTCAAGTGCGCCTTTAGCGAAGTACCTTCCTTCATCTTATAGGTGAAGAACATTTGCAATAAGATCAAACGATTTGTCAGTGACTTCTTCATATATAACTCCTCCAACTTGTCCCAAATACCCTTAGCGGTTGTCTCACCACTAATTTCAGAGATAACATTCTCTCCCATAGCAAGTTGAAGTGTAGTGAATGCCCACTCTTCCATCTCCTCTCTCTCAACATCCAAGATGTCCGTTGGCAACAAATGTGTGTCAAACACTACCCGATGCACCCGATTCCTCCTTAGAACCGCTTTCATCTTCCATTGCCATTTTTCGAAATCATTATCTCCATTCCACTTGTCCATTACCAATTGTGATCCTAAAGCTGCGTACGAACCACGTACATAAGGAGCTACACCACTTGGATTACCCATTGAGGAACTACTTGAGGTATTACTGGATTCCGGCATTTCTACAACCACCTACCAACACCAATGCTCTGATACCAAATGTTGGGGCGGGATTCCAACTAGAGACCACACAAATCAAAACCCCACAAGCACAGCGGAAGATGGGATCATGATAAGAAGTGTAAAAACAACCGATCAATAACACAATTCCAATCTCAACCAATCCAAAAGCAATCACAATCCTAAACAAGCAATATAGAAATCAAAGCAATAACGAAAAATAAATCACACAGCGATTTATAGTGGTTCCACTAACGTTGTGTTAGTGTACATCCACTTTAAGAGAGAGCTTTTATTAATATTGATGAGAAGAGTACAAAAGATTGAATACAATGATCAAAATTCTAATTAGAAATTGATTTGTGGAGATGAGAATTGAAGAAAATTAGGTTTTGATAAACCCTAATTGGTGGAGGCTAATCTCTTGCAGTCGTTTTCGTCGCTTGCACACACCTAGATCTGGAACCTGAAGCTAGCTTATATAAGAGAATAGAAACCCTAGGCAATGTTCCAAAATTGCCCCTGCAAATATCACAAATCTTCACGCCAAGCCCACGCATGAAAAACAGGAGGAAGTCGCTTAGACGTCTGTCATAAAGGGACAGACGTCTGTCCATATCCTCTGGAAAAAGTTCCCTACAGGCTCAGACGTCTGACCATTTTGGTTAGACGTCTGACTTAAGCCCCTGAAGAAATTCTGCACAGACTCAGACGTCTGACCCATTTGGTCATATGTCCGACCTAACTCTCTGGAACAGGTCTGGTGCAAATTTACTGAAGCGTCAGACGTCTGAATTTTTTTCCTCAGACGTCTGACGTTGTCAATTCAGCCCACTTCACCTTTTCCCTTATAACTTCCACCCCCGAACTTCTATTTGCGAACCGTTTTCTCCGTTACGAAGCTAGTTCTGACCTCTACAATTCTCTATATAGTGTCACCAAAATTTAACAAAAATTCCATTGATTTTTTAGGTTTAAATATAAAAAACTTTTCTTAGTTTGCTGTATGTGTACTTCTACCTACCATTGAACTTTCAATATGAAAATTGATTTTCATCTAACTATTTTTAATACATTTCTAATTCAATCTATGATGTCATACACTAAACACTCGCCATCTTACGTTATATATTGCTCTATATAATTGCTAATAATTGTTTTTAGGAAGATGAAGATCTCGCAACCCAAGTGGAACCAGAACATACAAAGACAGTGGACAAGCGAAGGAAAAAGAAAATCTGAATGGACTATCATATTATTGGATTGACGAACTACTTCATGCATTATGACTATAGTTTTTTTTAATTTACGTGAATTGTTAGTCCACTGTTTGTTAGTTTTCTTAGCAACCTTCATGTACTTTGAATCCAGTTTCTAGTATATTTGTTTCGGTTGTTACTTGAACTCCTTTTTTCTTTAAACGTTGTTGGTTAATTAGATATTTGTTTTGCTAAAATCAAATGCTTTAGTATCTTCTCTGTATAAAATGCATATACATTAAAAGATGCAGCTAATTTTTTCCAAAGCTTCTCACTTTCATCCGTCTGATTTCGTATCATTTGATGGCTTGGTCAGATATAAAATTGTATTGAGGTCCTAAAAGTTATTAGTTGTTATTCAATGTATTTACAGTGCATGCAAGGTTGGAACCACATTACTTATTTTATTTTGCTTTACCTCTTGATATACTGTTTTCCTTATCTGTCGTTAGTTATGAGAACATTGCCGCATGCATGAACATTTATGTCAGCATTCCTACGTTATATCAACCTTCTCATAATTTACATATCTACAAAATTTATTCGCTCTATGACATGTACCTAAGATGTGTATTGATAGTTCTTTAAATGCTTACATGTACTGAGTAATAGCCTTATCTTTGTTGTACTACTGACTTCAAATTGTTATAACATAATGGGGTTTTGTATATACTGAAAATAGTTGAAAAATTATGATATAGTTATATGCCAGCATATTGAGCTAAGAAATAAGGCTACTAAATTAACAAATATGGACTATGTTCACTAATCTTAAACGTGTCTCACAAACTAACTCAATCGATTTTAGTTAAATAAATGCATTTCACAAAGTACATATTTAACACTCAAAATTATAATAAAACAGTTAGTAAATTTATACACGTGGATAAACTGATAAATTATTTAATTCATCCACATATGGTTAAATTGACAAATTAGTTGTGGAGAAAATCAAGTGTGGATCAACTAATAAAAACGATGGATAAGAATAAAATTTTCCATGTATAAATGAATACATTTTAATAATTTTAACACAATACATGAGAAATTTTTAATGTCTTAAATGCTGTCATTTAATTGAAACGTTAAATGTAAAACCCACTAGGTTCTACGGGTATTAGAATGGTTCTACAGGCATTAAAATTATATGTTATTGCATGTGAAACAAATTTTAAATACCCAAGGTAATAATATTTTATAATAACAAACTTATATTAAATTTGTCAGTAATGAACACCTTCTAAGATTATAATGAACACTTACTAAGTTTATACATGATTATTCAGTTTTTTTTAAACATATTTCATTAATCAGTTGCAAAATTTTGGCAGTGCATTGTAATTAATGCTAACTTAAATAGTCATATATATAAAGAAATAAACCTGAAAAATACGAAACATGCTTAGAATGACTTCTTTTAGAAAAGAAATGGTATAATTCTCAAAATAGTAAGATTTAAAAACAAATTCGGTAAATGACATTATTAACCATATCATTAAATCAATCTTGATCATGATTACCTCAACTTAAAACATGAAAATATGAAATGTAACCGCATACTAAGGAAACGTGGTGCAGCATGGAAGTAAATGAAACAAGTCAATAAATTAAGCAATGGAAGAGAGTATAGGAGAAGCTTTCTTCAAACGTTTAATAAATGAAAATTGTAAAGAGTTCCATCCGTTGAATTTACGAATTGCAAATTTATTGGATGGAAAAACTCAATTCATAAATGGGTGAAGTTATTGTTGCAGTACATCTGTAGGAAAGTATAGAAACAAAAATTTCTCATTTCGTGAGCATTATAACCATATATTTGATTCTAATAACTATTAATATAAGCATTTTAGTAATATGAGGGCTATCATGCATATTTACTTGTGACAATAATTGTGTGCACTTTACATAATGAATGGTTGCATTATTAAAAATGTATAGATGACAAGTTGTGAAAAGTTTCCATATTTCAAGGTGATATTTAATGTCGTTGATGTTTTGTGTGTGTATAAATGCACATGCATATATACTCATTTATTTCCATATTTTTTGGAGTTATAATGAGAAATATTTTGTACTGATGATTGAGATAATAAGTGTCTACTAACATGTTTTTAAAATTGACATAATGAAAAGTAGTTGAAATGGTATGTTAAATGCCAATCAAGATTTAACCATTATATTCATTAATTTATCATAATTGAAATCTCAAAATTCATTTTGTAATAATGATTTATGAATTTAGTGCTTTCATATAGCATGTGTTTATTAAAAAAAGCTTCTCATTAGATAAAATCAATCTCGTTTGCAGTGTTAACTTTTTCGTATTTTGAAACAACATAACCATTACAGACAATATATAAGGGGGCTTTGCACAGAAGGTCCATATTTTCGATGTTGTTATAAGAAAAGTCCTTGTAGCAATGAGTATGTAAATTAGATCCATGTTTTTTCTAAAGCAGAAAGTGCAAATTAGCTTGTGGTTTCCTGATAGAAAGCGTAAGTTAACTTTGCGCTTTTCAAAAAGTTCAAAATTTTCAAAAATTTAAAAAAAAATTAAAATCAGAAAGTGCAAACTAGCTTGTGTTTTTTTGATAGAAAATGCAAGTTAACTTGCGCTTTTTAAAAAGTTCAAAATTTTCAAATATTCAAAAAAAATTAAAAATCGGAAAGCGCAAACTAGTTTGCACTTTCCTGTTAGAAAGCGCAAGTTAACTTACACATTTCAAACGTTTAAAAAGTTTTAAAATTTTCAAATCTGAAAAGTGCAAGTTACCTTGCATTTTCTATCAGAAAATTGCAAGGTATCTTGCATTTTCTATTCTTCAAAAATAGGGACCAAATTTACATATATATTTATGCAGGGACTTTTCGTATAACAACATCAAAAACAGGGACCTGTAGCTCTTTTCTTGATATATAAGGGTATTGTTATTGACACACTAGTTTTGGATATGAGGGGATCAAATTTTATGAGTGCTCCGTAAATGATTAGGTTATTATAAGGGGTAGACATCCTATTAATAAAATAATTTTTTACCTCTTTTGCCCTCAATGAAAACATCAAAATCATAAATATGTTCATTTACCCTCTCCTTCTCCTACCTTTTTAACAAGAAAATAATAGCAAGAACAAAAAATTTAACTCGGTCTTTAATGCCAGATCAAAAATTTGTTGAGAAGGTAATGGAAATGTAATTTTTTAACCTGATTTACCATGAGGTTATTTTAATAAGGTAAAAATTAGGGTTTAAAATTGTAGTTCAATTTTTTTCGATCATAATCAGCTTATATCATTTTCTTCAACAAATCTGCATGTTGAATGCTGTCTTGAGTTAGAATTCAACCTCATCTCTTTCATATTTGCAATTTCATTTAGAGATGCATTGAATTCCTCATTATTTGATTACTGATTTTAGATTAAAATTTAATGATGATTATGGGAAAAATTAAGTTAAATAAAAGAAATAATAATTGGGTCAACTTTATTATAATTTTACGAGGAGGCTAGTTTGATTAGTACCCCTCGTATTAAAAAAATCTTTTACAAAAAAATGGCATTTTCATATCAATAACTAGATTGTTAATAACAATACCCTTATATAAATTAACAAAGGTGATGAACCAAAACATCTAGTATAAAAGGATATTTTAACTGTAGAATCTTGATAAAAACATTAACTTATATGGCAAGTAATCTATGGTAATCAAAATCATAGTTTGAAATAAATTAAACGTGGATTGAAAAGTTCGTGCTTTATTTAATCTTGTCTCAACAATTTTCATTAAAAACTTAATGGTCTCTATTATCCATAATATTTTTAATATCAAAGGTAATGCCACGAATGATAGCAAAGGAATTGGTGCCACTAGATTCTACGCTGAAGATCAATAGGGTCGTATGAGATCAATAACGTATAAAATTGGTGATGTATCTCTTTGGCATCGCCCTTAACCACATTGCACTTCATCACGTCATGCTTCATCAACATCGCATTTTCATCAACAAGAAAAAGGATTAGCATCACCGTATCTCATGAAGAGATACAATTCGACCATGTCGTGTTTCATGCTACATTGAACTCCATTAACATCGTGCTCCATCATGTCGCCTTTCTTCGATGACATGCGATGACCCCACATTCAGTATAGAGCCCCAAGACCATGCTAGTAGTATCGCATGCCGACAAAGCCAGGGAGGATGCCACTACTAATCAAACACTGCTTATTACCAACATCGTGCTCAATTGACTTCGACTTTAATTAATAAGGATAACATGAACGTCGCTACTCATTTGTACCAAACCTCTTCAGTATCTCTTGTCATCGGTACCACTACCATCTTCTAATAAGGCCAGCTTGTTGCCAACACTGACCTAGTAATGCAGTTCGGGACCAACGATAATGATATGGATGTTGCTACTCAAACAATCTTATAGTTCATTGGAGCCACCTATAATGAATGTCGACGTCCATGTCAATATTAATGCCGAAAGCCACGACAATACCGCTTCTCAAATATAATTCTCCACACGATACCGCACCTATACAATACCACTTTTGATCAATGGCGATGACACCTTCATCCAACATTGAGCCTCAAACAATACCGCTCCACTTCCACATGGAACAAGCGATGCAAAAGGTCAACAAGGCCAATATGATTATCATGTCGAATCAGAATCGCCCTGTCCACAAGTATCATATTGTGAGTTAGCTATGGAGATCTCATCATTAACTAATGCCGCTTCAACTCCACATCGCCATCAACTAATGAGAAGCGCCAACTATCAACATCGAGAGTCATTGACTTCGACACCACACAATAAGAAGACGCTCTTTCATAACGCTGCCCAATGACGACGTCGCTCCTCATCAATGTTCGATGCTGACTTTTATTGGTATTATCTAGCGAAGAAGCTAGTGCCAAGCATTATCGAAGTCGATCCTGCAGAAGACATGAGAGGCGGAGTGGAGCTATTCATCCCCTATAAATATGGACCTAGGAATGCCATTTGGGGTGTATTTTTTCTTACATCTCTCTCTATTCTTGAAATCAAACTCTTGTAAACCCTAAATCAAATTGGGGACAAATCCTATTTAACTGTAATCATGCATAATTAATATGACCAAGGACTTGGACATGACCATTGACATCGACTATGCCTTTTTCAAACATTATTTATATGGACTTGAATATATTCGAACTCATCAAGATCAAAGCTCGACATGAACTATTTCGAGAAGTTTTAAACTATGACGAACAAACATATATGCATAATTATATGGACATTGGACTTTGAATAAAAGAATAAATTACACAGCCTATTATCGAGCTTAATGGACTATTTCACAAATTTGTTACTTGCATTTTATACCTCTAGTGAACATATGACATATGACATGACATGCCTTTTTGTAACATTATTCTCAAAAGCCCATATAGACTCTTAAACATGACAACTTTGAATGTCCTTAAGGAATCTCATGCATAACGATCCAAGAAAACTTGTGGACTTCCTTACATTTCTTCTCAAAGGCCTATTGCCATCACTAATCCATCCTTTAATGATTCCATTATGCACTAGTCTTAAGTGATGAATTGGTCCTTGATGATATAACTAAGTCAATATTGATTGGGTTATGCTTGGTCTTGTTACCACATTTGTTTAAGTCAAGGATTATTTCATCACTACTGGCATCATGAATGTTAACCAGTTTTTAGTCTAATATTTTTGGCGCTAGAAGGAGGGTCCATACCTCTGGCTTGTTTAAACCTCTCTATAAATTAATTGAGAAAGTTTTTATTTTAGGAAATTGAGATCAAGATGACTTAATGCTCCAAATAAAGAGGTTATTCGCATAAAAACATTAGAAGAGAATGTAGTTCCCAACTTCAACTTGGGAAATGCAGAACTTGGGCAGCCATCAGAGCATTAACTACTAGATGCGAAAACAAGATTAAAACCTAGAACAACAACTGTTAGAGATGAAAGGACTTATGGAAGGAATACTTTCTCAAAAATCCTCCAAAACAACAGGAGGAGATGAAGCAGAATCTCCAAGGAGGGACTTGAATTCTTCTTTGCTTAGAAGCAAAAGCAAAGGCAAATTTACTCTTACTCCACAAAAGAGAGGAGGTGGCCAACAAACTAAGACAAAGTACCAGGGAGGATTAGAAGAAAAACCTAAGGAACAATCTGGAAGCTCAACTTTTGAAGGGTACAAACCTGAAAGAAGTGACTACCATAATAATGAATCTTACTTGAAAGACTTGGTAGAAAAAATGGCAAAAGATATGCTTAATCTCAAGGGAAAAATAACTCTAGATGATAGAGTCATTGATAATCATCGAGAAGCTCCCTTCATGGATGAGATTATGACCAACAAAAATTCCTTCTCATATCAGGATCCCATCCATCGGGTATAATGGAATGACAGATCCAGACGATCAATTATTGGCATTTGAAAGTTAGATGGACCTATATAATGCATCCAAAGCTATGCGTTGTATGCTTTTCCCAACTACTTTTCAGGGAGCATCAGCTAAATGGTACCTACAGTACCGACTGAGGACCATATATTCTTGGAAATGGTTTTCTTATGAATTCTCAGTGCAATTCTGTATCTGCAAAGATCCCACCATCGACTACACTATGGTAGCTAATATCAAACAGAGACTAGGAGAATTGTTGAGCGATTATCTTAAGAGATTCAATACTGAAGCCCTAAAGGCGATAAATATGGCTGATGGATACAAAGCTGGTGGCTGTACATTTTGGACTAATTGAGAAAACCCCGTTTTGGTGAGAACTCTACATACATAGATGTAAGGATTTGCAAGATTTCCATTTTCAAGCCGATAAATTCATTTGAATGGATGAAATGTATAACGCCTGAAAGAATGCCCAAGGCAAAAAGGAAAGGTTAACAACAGCCGCAACCATAAGAGACCAAGATGGGAAGAAGACACAAGCATTAACCATATTGCTTTGAACAAGCCTATATCTTACATATATGATGCAATGAAGGAAAGATGTGACTTTCTAATTTCTTAAAAAGCTAAAACTAATCCCAAACCAAGAAAGAAGGGAGACTACTGCGCTTATCATAAATCGAACGGGTATAAAATGGATGAATGTCGAGTATTGGTAGGCATAATTCTGCGAATGATCCAATCTGGACACTTGAAGGAATTTGTTGAGGACTATCAGAAAGTTGTCAATTCTGAAAATGGCAACCAAAGGCCAGTTAGAAACACCGTGAATCGGATAGAGGAAGCCAGATTTCATTTCACCCCTCAACATAATTGACGTAATCCATGGAGGCCTACACCTGGCTGGAAATAGTAAAGGAGCTAGGACTCGCTATGTTAGGGAAGCAAACTTAGGAATTTTCTCTATTCAAAAGGAACTGCCGCTCAAGAATCTAAGATTCCAAATCTAGATGCATAATTTGACCATTACACCACAAGAGCTAAGAGGGGGCCACCACCCGCACTATGGCCCGCTCATGATTACTGAGAAAATTGGACTTTCTGTGGTTACCAAAATTTTAGTGGATGTCGGAAGTGATGTCAACGTAATTTTTAAACATGCATTTGACCAGATAGGAATTCTAAAAGAAAAGCTTGAACCAAGTTTTGAGCCCATTTTTGGGTTCAATAATAAAGGGTCAACTTTTGTTGGATAGATAAGACTTCTTGTGCAAATGGGAGTTCCTTTATGCTCTCAGACCTTTGAAACTCTCTTCGTCATCATGGATTAACCTTCGTATTATAATGCCTGTTTGGAAGACCGGCTTGGACAAAGTTGATGCCTTTGTCTCCCCTAAGTATCTGATGGTGAAATTCTTGACTAAAAGTGGGTGGAGAGCCATAAGAAGGGAACAATTCAGTGCTTGCGAGATGTACTTTGCAACTATTGAACAATATGAACGAGATTACCTTTCTTGTTATGATTCGGAGAAAAATAAGTTAACCTAAAATGATACTAAAAAGTCTTTGGATGGTGATTCTTCAAACTCATCGCCCAAAGAGAAAATAGAGCCGGTTAAGAAGACTAAACGTGTATTGAGAAAATTTGACTTCTCAAAGAAGAAAAGAAAAGGGAAAGAAGCAAATCTGGTAGAAGACGAAATAGAAGATGAAGAAATTGTCACTGAACTAGACTGTAGAAATGAACAAGAAAGAATGAAGCCTAGAAAATATCTTGAGGAAATATGCATAGATTCTGCCGATTCAAGGAAGACAGTCAAAATTGGAAAAGAGTTAGATAACAAACTCAGAGGCGAGCTAGTTCAGTTCCTTCAGTTTGGCAAAGCTGTATTTGCTTAGACCCATTCATATATGGTTGGAATAGATCCGACCGTCATGTGCCATACTCTGAATATAGACCCAAATATCAAACCAGTCTGGTAGAAGAAAAGATAGTTTGATAAAGTTTGGTCTAGTGCTTTGAAAGAAGAGGTCAAAAGATTGCTCGAGAATTGATTTATTAGAGAGGTACTTTACCCAAGATGGTTAGCTAATTCGGTGCTAGTCAAGAAATCCAATAGGAAGTGGAGAAATTGTGTTGATTCACTAATTTGAATAAAGCAAGCCCAAAATATTAATATCCGCTCTCAAGGATAGACCAATTAGTCAACGCAACAATCGGGCACCAACTCTTGTCATTCATGGAAACGTATTCTAAATACAATCAAATTCCAATGTTCAAACCAGATGAAGAAAACACTAGTTTTATAACATATTGGGGAACGTATTGCTACAGAGTGATGCCCTTTGGATTGAAGAATGCAGGAACAACGTATCAGAGATTAGTGAATATAATGTTTAGGGAACAAATTGGACGAAACATGGAAGTATATGTAGATGACATGTTGGTCAAATCTCAAGGGAGAGGCTGTCATCTAAAAGACCTTGAAGAAATGTTTGGTGTATTGAGAAGGTACTAGATGAAGCTTAACCCACAAAAGTGTTCTTTTGGAATACAATTCGGCAAATTCTTGGGATATATCATTAGCGCAAGAGGAATCAAAGCTAACCCTGACCAAATTCAATCTATTAGAAACATAGTAGAACCTAAGACAAGCAAAGACGTATTGATCCTGAATGGAAGAGTGGCAGCATTGAATATATTCATTTCCTAGGCCATCAATAAATGCATCCCATTCTTCAACGTGATCAAGAAGAAGGAAAACTTCGAATGGAGTAAAGATTGTCAGAAAGCTATTAAAGAGCTAAAAGATTATTTAGAAAAACCGCCAATTTTCTCTAGTCTCGTGGATGCGGAAAGTCTTTATCTGTATAAGGTAGTTTCTGAACATGTAGTTAGCTCGGTGCTAGTAAGAGAAGGGAAGGGAATTCAACTCGCAGTATATTATGCCAGTAAGAGGCTCAAGGATGCAGAAACAAGATATCCAGTTATAGAGATATTGGCGTATTGTTTAATGCTCATCGCATGAAATTTAAGGGCTTATTTTCAAACACATCCAATCAAGGTCTTAGCTAATTTCCCACTCAAGCAGGTTTTTAGTAAACAGGAAACTTTAGGGCGGTTGGTTAAGTAGGGAATTGAACTTAGCCAATACGATATTGAATTCCTGCACCGAGTATTAATTAAGGGACAGGCACTAGCCGATTTTGTCAGCGAATGTACCATATTCATTAAGGAGCAATCAAAAAAAGAAAAAGATCTAAAACCTAAGTGATAATTATTCGTAGACGGGGCTTCAAATGAACAAGGGGGCGGGGCGGGATATGTAATTATAACCCTAATGAAAACCGTTTTCACTATGCAATGAAGTTAGGGTTTCCGACCATCAACAATATAGTAGAATAGGAGTCCGTGATAGCGGGATTTACTTTAGCCCTTCAATTGAAAATCCCTAGAATTGAAATTTTCAGTGATTCGTAATTAATGGTAAATCAGCTATACTAGAAATATTAGACGAAGAACGCCAAATTGATTCATATGTCAAAAAGGTGTTGAAAATGCTAACCCAATTTGAAGATTTCTCAATACGTCAAGTACCAAGAGGCAAGAACTCATAAGCTGATCCTTTGGCAAAGTTAGCAAGCTCGTGGGGGGCACCAAAAGCCCGAATCAATCCGGTGTGTTACCAAGAGAATCCAAGTATAGAGGAGAATGTAACGACCCAAAATTTTGGTTATTTGAAATTAGAATATTTAATTGATTTTGAATATTTAAAAGTTTATTTTATAAATTTAATAACTTGAATTTCAAATATAGCGATTTATTGGATAATTTAATTAATAATTGAAAATTGGTTAAAGAATTGAATCTTGGATTTTAAGCTTGACAAAAATAATTTAAAGGCTTATTAAATTTCTATTTATAAGAATGAAGATAATAAAATCTTTAAATTGGATTTATAAGTGATTTACTCGATTTTAAAAATAACTCGTTTAAACTAACAAATAAAAATAGCCTTCCGGGGCATAGTCTCGGAATTCGACGAAACTAGTGTCATTGGATCCGTAATAGTGTATTATTATCGGATTTCAAATTTCGTAGCAGTTGGAGTTATCGTTTGGTCGTACGGGATAGAAACGCGTCAAATTTAATATTAGAAATTTAATATAATAATTGGGTTCAAAAAGCTATCTTCTGCATACGATCAAATTAGGTCTCGAGACTTGTTCAATTGTGTTCGGAATAGGGGTATAACATTATGAACACCTGGCGGCACACCTCGATTGGGAACCGAAAATTTTAGCAATAATAATTTAAAATAATAATATATATAGGTTGATTTGACTAGCAGCCTACATTCTTTCACTTCAGCCAATCTATTCCTTATTCCAGCCACCCTATCTCCAGAAAACAACCACTCTACCTATCTACATTGCTCGTGCTTTATTTATAAACGGTCAGTAGCAAGATTTTCAGAAGAAGAAAATATAAAAGGGAACTTCAAAAATCGATTTCTCTATTTATACTCAATTAAAAAATATGAAACCAATTTTAAAAATCATAATTCATCTTTTGCTTTGATCTGGTATAGTGTTTGTGGGGTGCGGCACCTATTCGTGGTGCTCGGCAATGATAGTCGAATGTTTTCAGTAGCTAGGGTTTCAAATTTTATGATTTTTGAAGGCAAATTTGTCGAATTGGCGATTAAATTTGTGATCGCGAGATTGTTTGGCAACTGGGTGATCGATTTGGTGGCATGCGATCGACTATCGCAAGTTGCGACACTTGCTATAGTTAAGGAAGAGATGGGGATGGTCACGTTTTCCAGTGATGGTTCGAGTTGATGTTCGTGGGGTCGAGCAGGTGCGTTTCATTGAGTGGGATTCGTTGGCGATATTTGTTTGCCCAATCGTCGATCGTTGGGGGATGTCATCAGGGGAGCGTGCATGCTGGGTACGCTGTGATCGTGTACAGGTTTGGGTCGAGCAGTTTGGGGAAGAAAGAAGGATTGTTGGGTCGGACTTGCTTTCGTGGGCTGGGTAATATATTTGATTGAAAATTTAGTTATATATATATATAAATTGTTTAATTTAATTATATTCAAATCGATGAACTAAAAATTGAATAACTCTCTCATACGAGGTCCGTTTTAGACGAAATGAGTTGCAGTGCAACCCTATCGACGTCGTCTACAGCTTGGAGTCAGATTGGGATTTATTTGAAGCTGGAATAATTTTAGTTTCAAATAAAAGGTGAGTGTATTTAACGCTCATGACGTACTATAATATTTTTATGTTCGCTAAAATTGAATCGTGAAGTTATCTAATTTTATTGACTGTTATTTGAAAATGAAATTGACATATGAATTGACTATAGGTATTTAAATTTACAGTTAAATTTGAAATTGGAATTTAATTGCCAGTAAATTACTTGATATTGATAACTATAAATTGTTGTGAATTATTGGCTGATTTGGATGTTGATTGTGATGGGTGCTACTGATTAATGTTTTGGATTATTTGGATGTTTATTTATTTTGATATATCCTGCTATCAACCTGTATACTATTTACAGTATATAAAACTGTAAATCGAATTATTTTGAATAAATTAAGAAATAGGTTGAAATGATACATACCTATGACATTTATTTTGGATTGAAATGATATATATCCATCCATGAAATTAAATTGAAATAATGGATTCACTTGGCCATAGGATATAAAATTATATACGGACACCGGATTGGTTAAATTAAATTATTTTAATAAACTTTGATTTGAAATTATTTAAATGATTTTGATTTTAAGAAATAAAATTGAATTTACGGAAATGGAATCATTTTTGAACTCGAGCTTGAAATGTTAAAAATGAACTTCTCAACCGGAATTGTTTAAAGAATCGGGTTTGACATTTTGAAGTTATAATTGAGAAACCACTTGAATTCCAAAAATTGATTTTTTTAAAAAGAGATTTGAACTCTTACTCGAACCTTGAAATAAATCCAAATAAAAGTAATTTAAATGGATATTTCGAAATTTGCGCTCGAAATTGAATTATTTTTAAAGATTTTAATCTTAAATTGAATATTGAAGTTAAATTTAATTTAATTGATTTAAATCGATATTCAGAAATCGAACTCGAATTTACATAAATAGAAATGGTTTAAATTTAAGAATTGAAATGAAATTAATTCAAATTGGAATAGAATTGAAATTAGTTGGAATTGAAATGAAATTAATTCAAATTGGAATAGAATTGAAATCAGTTGGAATTGAAATCGAAATTGAATTAATTTGGAATCGAAATCGAAATTGATTAGAATTAAGATTGGAAGCGAAGTTAATTCGAATTGAAATTGGAATTGAATCGATTTAAATGAAAATGGTGATTGCATTGTTTTGAATCGGAAAGTTTGGAATTGGATCAGTTTGACTTTGAAACTATTTTCAAAATAAATTATTTTATTATATAAACTGTTTAAAAACCTATCTTTTAGATGTTTAAATTACTTTGATTTTCCAAACTATTTTACTATATAAACCATTTTCAGTACTCAAACTATTTTATATTAAACTATTTTAACCTTTAAACTATTTAAAATTTTCAAACTATTTTCTAAAAATTCAAACTAGTCAGAGTGGGAATGTTTGTATTTAAATCATGGATTTAAATGCGAATTGGTTTAAAATGAAGTTATAAGCCAAACTATAATTCAAATCAAATTTTGGAGTGAAAATGACTTTCAAGTGGAAATTGACATATTTGAAGTAAATATGATATTTCGAAATGAAGTTGATTTTGAAGCGAATATGATATTTTGATATCAAGTATAAATCATTTTCGAAATGTTAAAGTACCAACCAGTGTGTAAAACGACGTTTGGTTGTTAAAGAGACCGGGGCCTCTTATTGGCATACTCTCTGTCAATATTGGAACCACTTTAACAACTGTGTACGCGGAGGAGACTCCAGAATGAAGTGGTTGGATTTGGCGTCGTTTACTAGATTTGAAGAAAGAGAACGATGATGGATAGACCCGACACTTGTGCCAATTTGAAATGACTAAAATAGGACCGCTTGATAGGGCCAAGTGGGCTAATTACCCATAACGGACATCTGTTCTTCGATTTTCTTGGACTCGGTCCATATTACTCTTGTTGTTGGTTTCGATTGGTGCACCTTGATTTGGGATAGCCTCCCTTTGACTCGATATGGGATGGATGGACGTGGTGGGCGGTCATGGCTATGATGCGTTACCACCAGCCCTACGACCCGAACTAGTAGTATCCTCCCTTGGGCATTGCCTCACATGCCTTGTCATACTTTTATCCCTATACGAGACCCCTAAGATTTTGGTTTAGTGTTGTTGTATCACGGCGCATCCCTATCCACTGATGGTTTACTAGTGTTTTATATGCAAACTGTACGACAATGCTTAAAAACGCGTTAAGGGGAATCAATGTAAAGTCTTAACGCTAATAAAAATATTTATTTTATTGATTAGACATTATATATGTAGCGTATTCTGCTACATATAAATATTTTGACGGATCCTTAAGGGATGGAAAATCCTATAACATCTCTTGAGTTATTGCACACACGTTATACAAACCTATAACCATCTCTGACGCCACGACACTCATGTTATATGCGATATCGATTTGACTCATATAAGAATATATTAGTCCTGACTCGACTGTTTTGTCTTTTCATTACGCTCGGGTCAACTCTGAGTATTTCAGCGCACCGAAGATCATTTTCTGGAGGACGAAGATAAAGATTTGGTATATTATTACTATTATAATTCCCTGCATCATGTTGTTCTGCTGCATTATTTATTTATCCCTGTTGTATACCAGATAAATGTTGTTTAAATTATAATCAAATGTATAATATAAACAGCTTCATGAACTGTTTGTTTGATTTTTATATTTTATCGTCCCGCTGCGAGATTCTATGTTTGTTTTCTTCTTCTTTTCTTATATTTCTTAATTAACCCCATTGATTATCTATATTCCGGATTGTTTAAATTGGACATGTGTGGATTATTTTCGATTTAAACCTTCTGAAATGTGGGTCGTCACAGTTGGTATCAGAGCTTAAGGTTAAGCGAGAACCTTGGCTTTAGCGATGTAACTCATTAGAGATAGGGTCAGTAGCACCCTAGAATGAGTTTGAGTGTATATAGATATGAGCGCGTATTTTTTTAGTGAATATAAAATGTTTTATATTGTGTTGGTTGATCTATTGAGTGGCTTATGGATTCTGGTCAATACGAGTAATTAACGGTATTGACAGGAATCTCTAAGCACTTGAAAGAGCAACTCGACATGGTATTGTTTCAAAATTGGGTAAATGAAATAATTTTTCCTGGATTATATTTTATATATAAAGAAATAATTTTTATAAATTATTATAGTTGTATATAGTGTGCTTGGTTGTTAGAAAATGATAATGTTAAACTATTATCATTTGTTATTTGTTGTTGTGATCGAATAAAATTGAGATTATAATTGAATGTTAAGAAATAATTTCATATAACAATAATGGAATTATCAAAATATGATTTGTAAATGTAAGTTATAAATTGAAATTGAAATGGAATTCCTAAAGTATATTATATAAATATGGTTTATAAAAATGATTGTAAGGGTTTAAGGCTGGAAATTTGCAAACTTAAATCCTGTTGGTTTTGAAAATTGTTTTCAAAGGGTTTTGGGAAAATAATAGAAATATTAATTGGAAAATATTTTTGAAATATTTTTAAAAAGTTTTAAAGGAAATAAAAGCACTGATGTAACGACCCGGGATTTTGACGTCTCGAGTTTTGAATATTAATTTTTAATATTCAATAATACGGTATTTTAATCAAATAAAAATATTCGTTAAATAACAGTTGATAATAATATACAGTTTTCAAACCAAGATAATATTCTGAATTCCCAGATTTTTATTTATAAAATAGGAAATTGGTTTAATTAGAAATTTCTCATACATGTATATATATATTCAAAGAAATAGAATATATATATATATATATTGGGAACAAACTCAATGCAGATAAATACATGTAATATACATATGTGTGGACTAATAAATATAGTTATTAAGAATTTTATACAATTTATATATATATATATATATGTATATATCGAAAATGAAAGAAGGCTGTATACATATATATAAGTTCAAAAAGGAAAATTATAGTATGTATAAACAAATACATGTTGTATGTTATAAACTAAATAAAAATAGTATGTTGAAAACAATAATGTAATGATAGGTAAAATATATATATATATATATATATATGAACCAAATAAATATATTTATTAAAAAGGAATATATATTTTTATATATTGAAAAATAAAAGAAGAAATATATATGAAAGTATATATGATAAAATTATATTATAGGAATGAGAAAATATATAAAGACATTTAAAAAACATTTTTATAAGGAATTTCTTTACAAGAAGTGTTTTAACAAAATTTTATTTCTTTGGATTTTACATCGCTAAATATAAGATAAATAAAAATATAGTTGGAATACGAAGTCTTGAAGCTATAATAATTAATACTACCTTATTCTTCAAAATATAGTGAAAACATGAATCAAAAGAAAGTTAACTAAGTAAAAATGGAAGTAAAAGTAAAACAAAAACAAAACAAAAAAATTATTACCAAGCAACAATGTAAACATCTGCATGGTAAGAAAATAGTATACATCCAAAAGTAAAATAAGTAAAAATGGCTAAAACATACATATGTACATAAAAGCATGTCTGGTCTAAAAGGAGAAAGGGCAAAGACATTCACCCTAACTTCTTTTCAATTCAAACAAAAGAATGTGAAAGCTGAAATTATATTTCATCTCAAATCATTTCAATCAATCAACAATAATTATACAGCAGGTCTGCATTTTTCTTGAGCCCAAAACATAGAAACAATACATCATTTCATTCGGGGAACACACACACACACAGATATATATATATATATATATATATATATATATACGAGTAGTTTGGCACATGCGATGCACGTGCGCAAAAGGAATTAGTATTGAAAAAACGTTGTTTGTAAGTTTTTTGATTTTATAAAATGACTTTGACGTGTATGTCATTTTGCATTTTTTATGCGTGTACATGCCCAAAATAGCAACAGATATTTTTTGGGTTATTAGTAAAATATTATGCTAGTTGTTTGCAACTGTTGAGTATGTTATTTTTATGAAATTAAGCTTCAACTTACATGTCATGAAGCCGTCATAGTGTATTTAGCACCTTAATTTCAGTACAGGCGACATGTTTCCAAGATTGCAGCCAGAAATCAAACAAATATAAGTTGATTAAATTAATGTTGAAGAGTAAATAATTATAATTGGTTGATTGTAATATGTATCTTTTGACGTGGTTATAGAAAAATCTGACCATGGTTGAAAATGAGTATTAAATTGTACTATTGCTGTCATAATTTAACCATAGAAAAATTTGACCATAATTGCTTCATAGCTGATTCAGTATAATATAGATACATAGATTGTTTGTAATATGCATCTTTTACTCCTGTACGATGCGCATATATTGTAACAACCCGCAAATTCGTAGCAATTAATTATCGACACTAGGTGATTAAATCGTTCGCCAATTCTTATTGGAATTTTATCGAGTTGAAATTCTTTTGAAAAATGGTTGAGAAATTGTTGGTGGAATCTTTTGATACCGTGATAAGGGTATTACCCGTTCCCCCTTTTTAATTTCCTTCCATTCTCATTCGAACCCTAAAAGCATACGAGAGAAAATAAAAATGGTGGCAGCCTCTTTTCTCGTTCGTCCCTCCGCCCCATTATACTCGCATCGCAAAGAAAAATGGTGGCTCGTTTCGTTCGCCTCCGTGATACAAGGATGTCGACTCCGCCGAGCTGCTCGTGGCTGCCTCATCGAAAATTGTGAGTAATTTCTCACATCTAATTCTCCCTTATTAGTGGGTTATGTTGTTCGACTTTGCTTTGATGTTTGTTCTCGTGATAATCACTATTACGAGTTTGAATTCGAAGTATGGGAATGTATTTAGGCTTCGGCCTCCGCTTGCTATTCGAACGTAGTTTGGAGTTTTCGTTGTTGAGACTGACTTTGATCGAGTTGGGGCCATTTGAAGTTAATTTATATATTGGACTTCGTTCCATTTTTCCTGTTCGACCCTGACCATTCTTAGTGTATCTCTGTAGACATTGGCTTTGATTTTGAAAATGCGATATTATTTGGTCAAAACAGAATTTGATTTCTTTTCGTGACGACCACGGCTTCGACTTTGACTTGGTCCTTGTACTGGTTTTCTTGGCTACAATATTTTGTGATGACCTGCACTTATTCGATTTTTTTTGGCCCGATCGACATTGTCGAACTCAGCTCTCCTCTGCTGTTGGCCACTGACCTCTGGTCTGTTTTTGTATTCATCCCCGATCATTTTTGATCTGCAGCTTTGTTCCATATACGTATGTTCATACATTGGTTGGGACTTGCAGTTTGTGTCGACTCTGATTTTGTTTACTGGACTAGTTTTAGTTCGCATATATTTGTGAATAGTTCCTGCTTGGATTTGAACTGTTTCATGTTGGCTTGGGTTTGGGTTTGCATTTTACTTGAGTCTAACTTGGAGCATTTTGTTGCTAGTCTTGTGTTTTACACGGTTCACTCTGATGTATATGCATTTGCCACTGTTTGTTCACTTTGATTCTGTTGTGTCTTGTTCATCTGGTTAAATTGAGTCAGGCTCCATTTATGTCTAGTGGTCTGCACCCTGGAGATTCATTTGAGTTGCATTATTGGTCTGTACCATTCTGACCTGTTACATTGAGTTGGTCTGGCCTGAACTCGATTTTAGGGTAATTGTTGTTGTGCACTGATTTGAGCTTCTTATCTGATTTGCTTCTGAGTTCATTTGCATGATGTTGAGCATTAGATTTCATTGTGTATATCTGCACTTGATACTGTCGAACTTAATGTGGTAATTGGGTTAGTGTTCTGGTTCATGTAATTTCTTACAGTCACTGCCTTGTAATTTCAGAGCCTTATCGTCACTGTCGTTTCTGTCATATTGATATTGGGTGGCATTCATTGCCCCTGTCCACTGTTTCATTATGGTGCCCCTGTAGTTGTTGGCGTCTCCGTACATTGCCTGAGTCACTTGTATTTGCTGTTGCTTGTTGTTCGATCTATTTGACTTCGCCTTTGTTTATGATGTTTGCACTTCACTGTGTCACTGTCCATACTCGTTTGTGACAGCCTTGAATCTGCATCCATGTTCTTCATCGATGTTGTGGTGGTGAGCTTTTGTAGTTACTTGTGATCTGGTTTTAGTTGTCATCAGTTGCATGCATTCCTCTGCATTCATTATTGCCCACCCTGGTTTCACTGCTTTGACTTGTCTGTCCTGTGATTGCCACTGTCACTTGATCTCGCTGTGACATTGTGACTTGGTTCACTTTGGCACTGCATATCTATATATGCTTGACTTATTTCAATTTTGGTTGTACTAGGGTATACACTGCTTATCCATGTGTCATTTTCACTTGCATCTGTTCATCCCTGAGCACTTGCTGACCTGCTGCATTTTCGTAGCAGTTTTACCCTTGTCCCTTGTGGTGACTTTATACTCTGTTGTGGCGAGGCAGTGCACGCGTGCGTGCACTGCAGCCACACCGAATTGACAGATTTTAATCGATATCTCTTTTATTCTTAATTCATCGACCTGTTGCGTAATTCGTAGGCTGTATTGGCGAGGCAGTACACGTTAGCGTGTACTGCAGCCAATTAGCATTGATATTTTTAAATTGACATTTCAATTGCTTAAACTGCTTTGGATTTCTGTTTTGTGAATTAACACTGTTTAGTGTTATATCTGCCGTTATCCAATTCTCGTATCGAGAGTTGGATATACGAGATTTCTGTGACTGTCATCTATATTGAGATTGATTATTATTGCTTCTATGCTCTAATAACTGATTTTGAATTAGACTGATCCAAGTATTATTTTCTTTTGAATGTAATACTCGGGTCAGACCGAGTATTTACAGGTTGTAGATTTTTAGCTTTGGGTTGCTGCTAGAGCTATGAAGACATTTTATATCATTTGAAGTGGTCTTCGTCCTGTTGAAGTAGTCAGTGTGTCTGTTTTAAGATGATAATGTATTCATGTATATTAGTCGATAATGTACTTGTATATATAACTTCTTGAGTCGACATTGTAGTTGTATCATTTGTATTGTGTCAAATGTATTGTAACTGATATCAGTTATTGTATATATGAGACTTTTCGTTCCATCTTTATTCCGCATTTATGTTATCTGTGTTATTTTTATATCTATTGTCCTAAACTATTATAGCCACTGTGTAGTAGCTTTGAGTTTGTATCGGTATGTCGGATTTCCTCTAAAGATGAAATGCAATGTTTTATTATCTGACATATCGGTGCTCGCACAAAGCAATTACATAGATGGTCGCTCCTCAACAGCCTTATTCTCCGTGCTAGTTGACGGCACTACACCGTAGTGCTCTTGGCTAGCGTGGGTATAGAGGTGGGGCGTCACAGCTTGGTATCAGAGCCTGGGGTTTAGGACAATTATAAAACATAACTTAGATGGAGCATGTGTTACAACTATTTGTCGATGTTTTATCTCTCATCTTTACATATGATTATTTTTGACTGTTAGGTATGAATTCCTAACGCTTATTCTTGTGTTTTCGGCTCTGAATTGATTTAGTCGATGTTGATTTTGTTCGAATCTCAGCAATTTTGAACTTGTTCTTTTGTGTTTTCCTCCTCTGGATTTCCCTTCGACTTCGGTCACTTTGTTTTTGAGAAATTGCTAATTTCTTGATTTTTAAGACTCTGATTTTGTTTGCCGTTGGATTCTTTGATGATATTGAATCATTTTGTACTCGACTGCGGCTATTAATTGTTGACTTCGACATTGACTTGATTCTTACTTTTGTTGAAGTCATTTATGCATTTCTGCTCGATTTGCTTTGTTTTTCCAGTTGATAATTGATTCTTCTTTTCTAATTAGTTGTTATCACCTTTGTCGATTTTGATAACTTCTATTTCTGGAATTTTTGGGTATTCCTACCTTGATGAATTTGGAATCGGATTCTTTGGATTTTATTCACGTCTTCGAACGTGAAATTTTAGTGAACTGACTTGGTTTCCTAATTTAATCGATTCTTGATCATTTCCCCGATTTGTTGCTATCATTTATTAGCAACTTTGATGACATTTTCTTCGGGATTTTTGTGAACATACTTTCTGATGGATTCAGTATCGATTTCTTTGGATTCCATTCACATCTTCGTATGTGAATTCTTGTGATTGATTGTTTCTACAATCATTTTTGTGATTTGTCACTTTAAAAATATAAAGGTTTTTTATACTAGTAGTAAATATTAAAATCCTTTTTCCAAACGATTTCAAAACTATTTTACTACAAAGCTCTTTTTCCTAAACCGTTTTCCAATCTATTAGTATATACAAGCCTTTATTTCACTCGTATGAGAAATTGAATTAAACGACTTAGTAAAACAAGTGGTATGAAACGCTTGCGTTTACTTCGTCGGTTAACTCCTGGACTTGTTCGATTGAACCTTTTGTGACAATTTTCTAGTGAAGATTTACAGTTTGTTCGTAAATATTTAAGTTAAGCAAGTGGTTATGGGACATGAAGCTAAACTTTTATATTTACTAGCTTAGTGTAATTGACACTTCTCGTTGATCATGACGATCATTTTATAATTTAGACTAGCAATTGTGCGATGTCTTTTTGTTTGCAAGGTTAGACTAGACCGCAGTGGTGTGATTCCGACTCACACGTATCTCTTTGTTCGCAAGGTTAGTCTAGACCGCAGTAGTGTGATTCCGACTCACACATATCTTTTTGTTTGCGAGGTTAGACTAGACACCACTTGTGTGATTCCATTCACACATACCTTTTTGCTTTTTGGTTAGTCTGGACCTTAATTAGTGTGATTCCGACTCACACATATCTTTTCGTTTGCAAGGTTAGACTAGACACCACTTGTGTGATTCCATTCACACATACCTTTTTACTTTTTGGTTAGTATGGACCTTAATTTGTGTGATTCCACTCACCCATGTCTTTTTCTCTGTGAGGTTAGCCTAGACCTCAATCTGTGTGATTCCGACTCACACGCGTGGGATAGCGACCCACGGTCTTCGGACCATTCCTGTGTGAAACTTTAATGGATGGCTTCCATGAGATAGCGTCTCATCTTGTGATACCGGTATTTTGGAGTTTTCATGCTCCCATTTTGTGATAGGCATTTCCCTTTTCCTTTTTATGGTTTAGACTAGCAAATGTGCGATGTCTCTTTCTCTGCGAGGTTAGCCTAGACCTCAATCTGTGTGATTCCGACTCACACGCGTGGGATAGCGACCCACGGTCTTCGGACCATTCCTGTGTGAAACCTTAATGGTTAGCCACCATGAGATAGCGTCTCGTCTTGTGAAACCGGTGTTTTGGAGTTTTCATACTCCCGTTTTCTGATAGGCTCTTTTCCCCCTCTTTTTGTGATTTCTGGATTTCTTGCGATGATTTCTAGAATTTGTGCTTCACCAATTTTCGTGATTTCTATTGACAAGTTTTGTCAATTTTTGTGTATTGGTGAATTCATGTGTTATTGACTTGTTATGAATACAAGTTTAGGGTATGATATCCCTTTCTATCTTTGAGAAGATTCTTGTGACATTTTTGATGAATGAAAATTCATTTGGTGTTATATTTTGATGCCAGTTATTTTGATGAGATTTTGACGTGTTAACTTCAGTAACCGTCAATTTTAAAATGGATTTACAAGCGGTTCTCCCGCAATGCTGAATTTGTTGTCCGTTTTCACTGTACTTTGAGAAGTGCAATTTCCTTATCTAAGTTGCAACTGATATTGCTAATTTAATCACGTGTTTTCAAAATTCTTTATTTTTAAAAAAGTTGTTTCAAAAAAAAAAATATAAATTAAAATTGTTTTCAAAATTTTTACAGTTTACATTTTCAAAAGAACGAGGAAGCGATTTAAACGTTTCAGAAAAATCGAGGACTATGACCCCTTTCTTTTACTGATTCGCTTAATTCCGGACTTGTCCGTTTGAGAATGTGAAATGTTATTTTTAAAACACACAATTCTGCACTTTCAAGGAAACGATAAAGAGATTTAAACGATTTAGCAAAAGTAAGGAGTATGGAACCATACTTTTACTACTTCGGTTAATTCCGGACTCGTTAATTGAATATTTGTGTTCTGATTATTGTTTTAGATAATCAGATATTTGTAAAATTTGATTATCATTTGAGATAATTAAATATTTTTCGATTTGATAATCGAATCTTTGTGTTTCTGATTATCGTTTTTGATAATCAGATATTTGTGAAATTTGATTATCGTTTGAGATAATTAAATATTTTTTGATTTGATAATCGAATCTTTGTGTTTCTGATTATCGTTTTTGATAATCAGATATTTGTGAAATTTGATTATCGTTTGAGATAATTAAATATTTTTCGATTTGATAATCGAATCTTTGTGTTTCTGATTATCGTTTTTGATAATCAGATATTTGTGAAATTTGATTATCGTTTGAGATAATTAAATATTTTTCGATTTGATAATCGAATCTTTGTGTTTCTGATTATAGTTTTTGATAATCAGATATTTGTGAAATTTGATTATCGTTTGAGATAATTAAATATTTTTCGATTTGATAATCGAATCTTTGTGATTTCTGATTATCGTTTTTGATAATCAAATATTTGTGAAAATTCGATTATCGTTTTGGATGATTGAATATTTGCGATTTTGAGATTCGAGCTTCGTCTTTTTCTCTGACGATTCAGGTGAGTAATTTGATTTACTCACATTCGATTCGTGCAGTGTGTGAATTCTGCCCTGTCTTCCCTTTTCTTTTAAATGCCGGAGCTCGATTGATTCTTGCTTTTGATAGTCGTCTGATTTTGATTCCTTGATCCCCACGATGTTGATTCTTTTGATTTGAATCAGTCGAACCTTTTGATTCTATATCCGATACTTCCATAATTCTGATACTTCCCTGTTGACCTTTGCTTTGCTTATGCATTCGACATTGCCTTGTTCTTATGGTTGTTACCTTTTGTCCATTTATTCCTTATGATTGCGAGGACGCAATTTCTTTAAGGAGGGGAGTCTGTAACAACCCGCAAATTCGTAGCAATTAATTATCGACACTAGGTGATTAAATCGTTCGCCAATTCTTATTGGAATTTTATCGAGTTGAAATTCTTTTGAAAAATGGTTGAGAAATTGTTGGTGGGCTTTAAACTTTAGGCCCATACCTTTTTCTTTTGATACCGTGATAAGGGTATTACCCGTTCCCCCTTTTTAATTTCCTTCCATTCTCATTCGAACCCTAAAAGCATACGAGAGAAAATAAAAATGGTGGCAGCCTCTTTTCTCGTTCGTCCCTCCGCCCCATTATACTCGCATCGCAAAGAAAAATGGTGGCTCGTTTCGTTCGCCTCCGTGATACAAGGACGTCGACTCCGCCGAGCTGCTCGTGGCTGCCTCATCGAAAATTGTGAGTAATTTCTCACATCTAATTCTCCCTTATTAGTGGGTTATGTTGTTCGACTTTGCTTTGATGTTTGTTCTCGTGATAATCACTATTACGAGTTTGAATTCGAAGTATGGGAATGTATTTAGGCTTCGGCCTCCGCTTGCTATTCGAACGTAGTTTGGAGTTTTCGTTGTTGAGACTGACTTTGATCGAGTTGGGGCCATTTGAAGTTAATTTATATATTGGACTTCGTTCCATTTTTCCTGTTCGACCCTGACCATTCTTAGTGTATCTCTGTAGACATTGGCTTTGATTTTGAAAATGCGATATTATTTGGTCAAAACAGAATTTGATTTCTTTTCGTGACGACCATGGCTTCGACTTTGACTTGGTCCTTGTACTGGTTTTCTTGGCTACAATATTTTGTGATGACCTGCACTTATTCGATTTTTTTTGGCCCGATCGACATTGTCGAACTCAGCTCTCCTCTGCTGTTGGCCACTGACCTCTGGTCTGTTTTTGTATTCATCCCCGATCATTTTTGATCTGCAGCTTTGTTCCATATACGTATGTTCATACATTGGTTGGGACTTGCAGTTTGTGTCGACTCTGATTTTGTTTACTGGACTAGTTTTAGTTCGCATATATTTGTGAATAGTTCCTGCTTGGATTTGAACTGTTTCATGTTGGCTTGGGTTTGGGTTTGCATTTTACTTGAGTCTAACTTGGAGCATTTTGTTGCTAGTCTTGTGTTTTACACGGTTCACTCTGATGTATATGCATTTGCCACTGTTTGTTCACTTTGATTCTGTTGTGTCTTGTTCATCTGGTTAAATTGAGTCAGGCTCCATTTATGTCTAGTGGTCTGCACCCTGGAGATTCATTTGAGTTGCATTATTGGTCTGTACCATTCTGACCTGTTACATTGAGTTGGTCTGGCCTGAACTCGATTTTAGGGTAATTGTTGTTGTGCACTGATTTGAGCTTCTTATCTGATTTGCTTCTGAGTTCATTTGCATGATGTTGAGCATTAGATTTCATTGTGTATATCTGCACTTGATACTGTCGAACTTAATGTGGTAATTGGGTTAGTGTTCTGGTTCATGTAATTTCTTACAGTCACTGCCTTGTAATTTCAGAGCCTTATCGTCACTGTCGTTTCTGTCATATTGATATTGCGTGGCATTCATTGCCCCTGTCCACTGTTTCATTATGGTGCCCCTGTAGTTGTTGGCGTCTCCGTACATTGCCTGAGTCACTTGTATTTGCTATTGCTTGTTGTTCGATCTATTTGACTTCGCCTTTGTTTATGATGTTTGCACTTCACTGTGTCACTGTCCATACTCGTTTGTGACAGCCTTGAATCTGCATCCATGTTCTTCATCGATGTTGTGGTGGTGAGCTTTTGTAGTTACTTGTGATCTGGTTTTAGTTGTCATCAGTTGCATGCATTCCTCTGCATTCATTATTGCCCACCCTGGTTTCACTGCTTTGACTTGTCTGTCCTGTGATTGCCACTGTCACTTGATCTCGCTGTGACATTGTGACTTGGTTCACTTTGGCACTGCATATCTATATATGCTTGACTTATTTCAATTTTGGTTGTACTAGGGTATACACTGCTTATCCATGTGTCATTTTCACTTGCATCTGTTCATCCCTGAGCACTTGCTGACCTGCTGCATTTTCGTAGCAGTTTTACCCTTGTCCCTTGTGGTGACTTTATACTCTGTTGTGGCGAGGCAGTGCACGCGTGCGTGCACTGCAGCCACACCGAATTGACAGATTTTAATCGATATCTCTTTTATTCTTAATTCATCGACCTGTTGCGTAATTCGTAGGCTGTATTGGCGAGGCAGTACACGTTAGCGTGTACTGCAGCCAATTAGCATTGATATTTTTAAATTGACATTTCAATTGCTTAAACTGCTTTGGATTTCTGTTTTGTGAATTAACACTGTTTAGTGTTATATCTGCCGTTATCCAATTCTCGTATCGAGAGTTGGATATACGAGATTTCTGTGACTGTCATCTATATTGAGATTGATTATTATTGCTTCTATGCTCTAATAACTGATTTTGAATTAGACTGATCCGAGTATTATTTTCTTTTGAATGTAATACTCGGGTCAGACCGAGTATTTACAGGTTGTAGATTTTTAGCTTTGGGTTGCTGCTAGAGCTATGAAGACATTTTATATCATTTGAAGTGGTCTTCGTCCTGTTGAAGTAGTCAGTGTGTCTGTTTTAAGATGATAATGTATTCATGTATATTAGTCGATAATGTACTTGTATATATAACTTCTTGAGTCGACATTGTAGTTGTATCATTTGTATTGTGTCAAATGTATTGTAACTGATATCAGTTATTGTATATATGAGACTTTTCGTTCCATCTTTATTCTGCATTTATGTTATCTGTGTTATTTTTATATCTATTGTCCTAAACTATTATAGCCACTGTGTAGTAGCTTTGAGTTTGTATCGGTATGTCGGATTTCCTCTAAAGATGAAATGCAATGTTTTATTATCTGACATATCGGTGCTCGCACAAAGCAATTACATAGATGGTCGCTCCTCAACAGCCTTATTCTCCGTGCTAGTTGACGGCACTACACCGTAGTGCTCTTGGCTAGCGTGGGTATAGAGGTGGGGCGTCACAGCTATATATATGAGCGGTTGAATATTGACTTGTTTGTTTTGGACATTTACAAAACAAACTGCTGGCAATGATGGAAAGAGCAAATCAATACAACCTATATTAGTACAATATTATAATTTATTGGTAATACAAACACATTATTCAATCCACGTCAATTTGTAATTATTAGTCCATATCAGTAGTTTGTATCACATTATAATAATTAATTTTCAAATATTCAAAGCTTCAAAATCTCAATGACCATATAATCAAGGCCTACAAAAATATGTTCATATAAGACATATCATACAGTAATTACTACGCCCAAATCTAGTAGATGTTGATCAATGGTTTAAAACCACTTTCACGATAAATTGCCTTCTAGTTATCTCATAGAAACTGATTCTCTTTAACCTCATGTGCATAGCAGGTGATATGGTACATCTTCCTCAAACTTGAACTCTTAAATTACTCTCATTCGCAAGATATTCATTCCTTTCTCCAATAGCCATTGCTTCCAAACAGAGTTCTACAAAATAAGAATGAGTCCAAATGCTGCTGTAGGTGGAAGCATCAGATTCGCCAGCACAAAGCATGTCATTTAAGAATCAGTAAGTCTTGAAGACCCGAAAATAAAGATCTATGCGAAGTGATTTGCATCGTCAAATAGCACGGCTTCCCCTAAATTGCACCCTTAGATCCAAGATTTTCACATTTCGTACCGCTTGTATTCGGGCTCTCCAGCAGCTTTCTATAAAAATTGAACTTGATAATGAGTAATATGGAAAACAACAAAAATGTCGTGGGAAAATAATATACAGTGCGGACAATTTTTTTGGTAGAGCATGGGATGAAGAATAAGGATCAAACTGAATTATCAATTTGTGCATATATATATTTAGAAGCTAATTATAGCATATCAATATCCATCTTAATTTTATAATTATCAGCTTGTGATGATATCCGCAAAGTGAGTATAATTAAATAAATGCATGATTTACAGTATCGTGTCACATGTTAAACAATATTCTTTGTCATACCACACTATAAAAAAACCATGTTATGCTATGTCAACATATAAAAATCCAATTTTTCTATATAGCCTAATGCTAAAAGGGATAGAATAAATGGAAACAAATATGGAAGAAAAATTTCGAATAAGATATGCCTGGTTGTTCAAAACATGTTTGAATTCAGATGCTACACATGCAAAAATCTCACTCGATAGAATTTTCCAAATCTTATGGTAAAAACAGAGGAAATAAATAAATAATAATTTCAATTTATATCTAATCAAGTTCAAACAGGAAAGAAAGATTTGAGGTATGAAAAGGATTGTAATTCAATACTTTGATGCTTTCAAACTTAAGGTTTTGAGTTCAGAAATCAGACTTTTATTGCTGGTAATCATAAAAAATGCAAATTACAACTACAACAGGATATGTTTTGTTGTTAGGAGTTGTGTTTCACAGGAGTATGCTAATAAATAAGTTTGCAAATCTCTTCCATGTTTTTCACTCAAAGACACGATAGTGAAGTGCGATAGAAAATGATAATAAATGTGACTGTATTCATTACTGGGAACCTGGGAAATAATCAACTTCTTTTATCAGCTTCCAGGCTAACACAGCTGTCTTAACTCTTAACTAACCTTGACGAAGATCATTAACTTTTTGAATTGATTGTGATTTAACATCGACGAAGATCATCAACGTTGACGAATAATCTAAAATATTAACTGGACATGAAAGAACATCATTATACATTTAGTGCTAACACATCCAACGTCTACAACATATGTTATCTTCACTACATTTATTTGTTGTTTTTGCCCTCTCCTGTCTTTCTATTTGGTGAAGGAGAATTTGCTTTCATCTCTAAGCCATTTGTTCATCAGTACACATACATATGATGTCAGAACAGCTTATTTTGAGATGTGTAGAAAAATAGCATGTACATTAATGTGAAAATTTATGATAGGTTTTCATTTGATATAAGTTAATGTGGGTGCATGTAATTTAAGTAACCATTTCATACTATGACAAAATTTTAGCATTTCATTGCTTATCCACTTATGGAAGACCCTGATAAAATGGAATTTCAATTTAATGCCTTTTTACCAATATGGACAGCCTTACCAAGTCAATGAATCAATGACTAAATTCACGAACGTAGATACAAAATTCAAATTTTGCTTTAATTTGATTTCTAGTGCAATGAGGATAAGTTTCCATAACAGCAAAATTTATATAAAACTTCAATTGAAAAACTAAAATTTCCATGTAAACACCCAAAGCAGACAAAACGACCAAATTACTAACAAAAATATAGAAGAAAAACTTGTACATTTATTATTCAAAATAACTATCGAAGATGGTTTTTGTTGGGGTTCTATTTTTAGTTTAAACAATTAGCTATGGTGGATCATTTGATATTACAATTATCCACGGTGAATGTTATTTAATTAAACATTTCATAGTATGAGAATAATAGCATTTAATCCTTTACCCGCTAATGGGAAGCAACGGTAAAAAGAAATTTAATGTAATGCTCTACTACAATCATACCAAATGAGTGAATCAATGTAAAAATTGTAAAATTGATTATGATATCCATAAACAATAATCATACTTTCTATATTAAAAAATTCCAAGGCAATGGAAATAAATTTTGAAGTACGAAAATTGGTAGATTACAAAGTACAGTTCCATAAAAATAAAATTTCTATGTAGGAGTCACTCAAAAACCAAAGCAAACTAAATAATTGAATATATAAAATAAAAACCTATACTTGTTGTCCAAAAGAACTGTTGAAGAAGACCTTTGTAGATTATATATTTTGATTAAGAACTGGAGGCACCAATGTATTTTAGCAGAAAATTTCTTTTCTTATTAAATACATGTATGTATATGTATAGGAATTTCCAAAATGATGAGTATTGTTTTTAGAAATAAGAAATAATAGTGATTGCCAAAATTTTAAGATACCAAAAGATGATTGCATCAAATCATAAATGAATTTTGATGACAAAGATATTTATGAAAAATACTAATCTAGAGACTTAACCGCATCAAAATTAAAATCAAGCCAAATCGAATTAATTAATAACAAATATAGAGTAAGAGAATATTATATTTAGATTGTCCAAAAGAACCATTGAACGTAATATTGCCTGGGGTGCAATTTGTTTTAATGACCTGCAACTATAATTCTACATGAATAGAAATTGCTTTTGTTATTAAATACATGTACATATATAACAGGAATTGTCGAAAAAAAAATGGAGATAAGTTTAAGACAATGAGACCATATTGAAATGAAAATTATTGGTGTGTATATTGCACTTTTCAGCTTAACCCAAGTTTCTGTCTTTATGTAAGTTCAATACAATATTCAAAGTAATAACCAAGTTAAAATCACTCAAAGTACCATGCCCGATTCAGGGTGAACCGAGTGAATCGTCCGATTAGATCCAGGCAACATCATCTTCGAAGTAATCAGCTTCTCCACTCCCTACGGTAACAATGAACCGCTAATTACAGAACTCTGTAAAACCAAGAAAAACAAAAGTGTAAGACGAAGAACTTGGCAAAACTATCTTATCTTTGCATTTGATGTCGACGGCCTTGGCAGCATACTCGATCTGGAAGACGCGACCATTAAAATCAGTAAAAAGTATAGAAAATACAGTACAATATTCAAAGTAATAACCAAGTTAAAATCACGTAAAGTACCATGCCCGATTCAGGGTGAACCGAATGAATTGTCCGATTAGATCCAGGCAACATCATCTTCGAAGTAATCAGCTTCTCCACTCCCTACAATAACAATGAACCGGTAATTACAAAACTCTGTAAAACCCAGAAAAACAAAAGTGTAAGACGAAGAACTTGGCAGAACTATCTTATCTTTGCATTTGATGTCGACGGCCTTGGCAGCATACTCGATCTGGAAGACGCGACCATTAAAATCAGTAAAAAGTATAGAAAATACAGTAGAAAGTCAGTTGTCGTACCGAATCTAAAAAGGGAAGAAAGACCTTAGACGAATTCTCTTCTACAATGAATTACCCTAACATCACTAAGCTACCATTCTCAAAATCGCTGTTGAAATCGTCACCATCCTAGGAAATCCATCGATTTGTCACTTTCTGAAAATTGTCAGTAGATTTAATTTTGAACCTCTCCTCTTTTGGTTTAGGTTCATGAGGAAGAAACGGTTGAGAAAGTGATGCGGTAAAGTAGCAACAAATCTGGGAACGTGATGGGCAAAGACGGTAATACCCTGGTTTTATGGTAATTGTGAGGAAACGAAAAGGGTACTTTAGGCAGTTTAAAAAAGGCTTCACTTTGACCAAGTTGACCAGGTATTTGCTTTATATATAAGATATATATGAGCTTGTATGTGTGTTTATGCTCAGTTTTGCAAAAGCCTGTAAACAAAAAATGAAAGCTCTATAAACAAAAGAGGGGAAAAAAGAAGCACCTGTTCTTTCAAGAATTCAAAACGGAAGATAAGTAATCAAGCTTGTAGATCGAAGACTAAAGTTTAACTCGAAGGTTACAAAGGCTTTCAACAATGTTTAATGTGAGTTTTAAAATCTGGAATGCCTGAGATGTTTCTTTCCTTTATACTGTAAGTGCTAATAGAGTTAAAATCAAGTATGCTCAGGTTTTCAAAATTCAATATCTCACTTTCCAATTCGAGTTTGAGGATGATGTAAACTAGTAACTTGTTTGTTTTTGAGTGTAGAATACACTAAAAATAGTTTGAGGTTGATCCATGCTATATATTGTGTGTAATGTTGAATTTACAGTAAGAAAACAATGTTTTGTTAAATTTCAATATCCATAAAATATCGATTTATGTATACAATCATGATCGTTAGGTAAAACCATGAATTTTAGTGAAGAAAGCATGATTTTTAAGTTAGTAGGTTGAGAGAATTTCTGTGTTGATCATTTTTCACAAAAAATTATTTTTGGGTCGAGGATGAACGGGGCGGCGGGCCATTGGCTTTGACATGACCATAGGAGCCTAGGGGACGTTTCGACCATGGGGATTTCATTCTAGTGGCGTGGGGTTGTAGCGGTGGAAAGTTTTAGGGTTTTCGGATTATTTTGAGTAGGCTCTGGACGTGTTGGTTTTGGGGGAGCCATAGGGCACCGAGCGGCGCCGCACTCGGTTGGAAGGTGACGTGTGATGTGGGGGTCACGTTGGTGGGATGGCGTGTATTCTGGTGGTATGATGAGGTGGGGCGAGGCATTTTCTTTTTGATCAATGGTGGAAGTTGGGCGCGGTAGTGTTCGACTTTTGTCGGGAGGTGATGGAGTCGAGGATCGTGGGTTAGGGATGATCAAGCAGGTGAAGGCGAGTTCGTGGGTGTGTTCTACTTCGTGAAATGGCGGCTCGACCATTGGTGCACGTGCACGTACACAAGTGCACGGTAATGGAGTTTGGGTGTTGGGGGTGATCGTGTTTTGGTGATGGTGGGAGCTGTAGTTTGAGTATGGTCTCGAGTTACTTGGAATTGGATGGAGTTAGTGGGTTGATCGATGGATTTGGAAATCGGTTTGGATTATTGGTTTTTAATTTGAAAATTTGGAACTGAAAAAAAAAAGAAAAAAAAAGAGAGAGACGAGGAAGAAGAATAGAAGAGGGAACGGGTTCTTTTCCCTTGCATTTGATTTTGGCTTCGGCCCAGTTATAAAAAAAAGAATGTGTTAGTTTATATATATATATATATATATATATATATAAAGCTAAAATCTTTGGAATATCATAACTCGTCCAAACGAAAGCCAATTATCACGATTCTTTTTGCGATGGGTTCGTATCGTCGAGTATTTCGACGCTACGAAGTTTGTTGTTAGATTTGATTTAGTGATAATTTATGGAATTTTAAAACGGTCGAGTTTTAAATATAAAATGTTAAATTATATATATACTTTGTAAATTTTAAAATTTCATAACTAATGTATACGAATTCCGTTTTAAGCGAAATTCATTGCGATAGGTTCATATCGACGAACACTACGTCGTCATACGAATGTTTGTCGAGTTTGAATAAGTGAAATTTATGGAATATTTAAAAAGATAGAAATTTAATCACCCGATTTAAAACAAATATCGTCGTTTAAAATTCATATGACCTGTCTATTGAAGTAAATTGTCCAGATAAAAATAGTGATGAGTTAATTTAAATTAATTACGATGTTTGACATCTGTTTAGTGGAATAAAACACCGTTCTGTTAGTTATATTTAGTTGTACCCCTGTTGGCAGAATAAATCACCGTTCTACCATTATTACTGAATATATCTGTTTGCGGACATTTACTAGTAGAAATATAACCCTGATCTGCTATTATATTTGTACGAACATCTATTTATTTTCCTCATAATTATATGGGCAATATGATGTTGAATTGGTTGAAGTGAATATCTGTATCTGTTATTCTGGGCTGTTTTGAAATTGAATAGTAGCTTGATTAAATACCATTGGAATTATTAAGCCTTCTTTTCTGATTTGGGATTGACTTTGAACCAAAATTTGCTTAAAAATGATTATTATTTATTAATGATATTTTTAAAGTTAATTGGTACATATTTCGAGAACGATTTAAAGTAATTATTTTATTACTCTTAAAAAGGTATTAATTATTGTTCCAAAGCTATTTAATTATTTGAATTGTTTAAAGTATATTAATTATTAATTAAAGTTATTTTATAGTGATTGTTTAAAGATAATTATTACTTAAGGGATTAATTAGTATTAAAGTATATTTATTTCAAGGATAAATTATTAAATATTAATAATGTTTTAAAAATAATATATTATATAGTAAACTTTTATAAAAGAGTATTTTACTTAATTAGAACTTGGAGAATTATATTGAAACTTTATAAGCATTATTTTAAGAATTTTTAAATAGATTCTCGGAAGGTAATGGCATGATTTCATGGTGTAATCGGAGGCAGTGAGTGTCTATAGTTAAGTTTTGGATTTCTCTGGGATAGAGACGTAACCACTGAGCTGTGAATCCATGGTTGATACCGCAGTGGTGCTTTTCCCAGATTTATTTTAAAGGGTTTCAAATATTTTGAAATGAATGGTTTGTGAATATACTTATCTAGTGAGGTAAGCATATACTATTTTGATTAAGTAATTTTAATTTATTGAAATTTAAATTAAATAAGGCTTAATGTTTTCAATGGGAAATGAAACCTTTGTTTGGTTGATTGTATATTTGATAGTTAAATAACGACTATCAATTCTGGACCCAAAAACATAACTTTGGAAATATCTAGAAGAAACACGGGAATTATGTGATACAGTTACCGTTCGAGGTGCTATATTGTACGTATAAACTCATTTCGTTCTTCTAGGACGATGATAAGGGATCCGTCCACTAAACGGTTAGGAGGTGATCTCCGATCTTATTTTCGTCGGTGTATTTCCTAAAGAACCGGGGTTGAGTTAACCGGAAATATCAAACGTTGTTTCGAAGAAATCAGGATCGGTTAAGTTATCCGAAAACCACTTCGATCCAACAAATACGTTTTTGAATGAAGACAAGAGCATGGAGTCGAAGATGGAGCATTGAAGTGCAAGGACTAATCGCTACTAATCCTGAGGATAATCCCAAAACGGATGTAGTAGGAATAGTGCCTTCGGTTCCGTTCGAACCTAGAACGGACTTGTATGGACGAATGCTATCAGTACATTATCATCGGAGGACAATGAGCATTCTAAGTGAAAATTCCTTAAAAAGGTAATCGTAGGCTCAAAGTCTCATCAATCGGGAATGACTGTAAATCCGGGGAGATGCAGCAAGGCTAAGTGGGCTGCACCCAAGTAGGGTTTTACTTATCACCTTTCTAGATAACCTCAAATATCATTTTATCACTACGATACATGGAAGGAGCTCAGAGAGGGTGGGAACACCCAGGGTGATAGCATATTCGGTTTATCTAGGTTTGGGATAGTCCGGTCTTGTGTTGTAGGGGATCCCGGCATGGTCCTCGGTACGCTGTTTCTAGACGTGTACTGTGACAGGTGGTACCCCACTGCCTAGTCATTCGTATGGAATCCATTCTCCAATACGTACTTTATGGTTTTGGTTGTAGTGCCTAGTATGCTGGAATTTAATTAATGTAACAAATTCAGCTATTTGAATAAGTATTTGTACATAGACACTATTATAATATCATCGGATTTTCAATAAAAGTTTTTTGTTTACCGTAGGGGAAAAACCCGTCGTGTTTATGTATGGCGTGGTCTTACAGAATACCTTTGATTTTAAAAGAATTTTGAAAGTTATAACGAATAAAATTCCTTGTGTTTTAAATTCTCATGCTGGTTTTACCAGACTGACCCAGGCGTGGTTTTTCCTATATGCTCGGGTAAAACCGAGCATATTTCCAGGTTTAGCTGGAAGGATGGGAGCTTCAGGAGAGGAGCTGGAGGGCCAAAGTCGTATTCTCGTAGATGATTATATTCCGTTGCATTTAGTTGTGTATATCAGCAAATTGTCAGGACAGGATGTTATAACTGTCCAAGCCGAATAGGTTGTATACTCTGATTGATGTCTATTTAAGTTAAGTTACAGTTTTTGTTTTATGTAAAGAATGTTCTATATTATAGATTATTCGTTTCCGCTGTAAGATTCTGTGTTGTTCTATTTTCTTTCTATCTTCTTTCTACTTTCTTTCCTTACTATTTGCTTTTCTGTTCAATTTGGACTGGACAAGTATGGTTAAGAGTCAGTTCGAACTGTACGGAAAAAGTAGGTCGTGACATCATGGTATCAGAGCTTAGGTTGAGCGAATACCTAGGCTTTGGTGGGGTTACTCATTAGAGATAGGGTCGGTAGTACCCTAGAATGAGTCTGAGTGAATATATACGAGAGCGCGTATTTGTTAGTGATATAAAAATGTTTTTATATTATGTATATTGATTTGTTGAGTGACATATGGATTCTGGTCAATACGAGTAGCTAACATTATTGATAGGGATCTATCTCTAAACACTTGAACAAGGCCAACTGACACAATATTGTTTTAAGAGAGCAGATGAAATAATTTTACCCATAATATATTTTATATATTAAAGGAATGATTTTCAAAATATATGGTATTTTAAGGTGTTGTTTGATAAGTGATGACAATATTTTATCATCTAGGAATTGAGTGGTCATAGCCGTTAGCTTTGAGTATCCTCTATTGTCGGTCCTTTGACTTGAGTATTTCCTTAGTGGTCTGAGTCTTGTAAGATAGGAACTTTGGAAATTTTGGATTTTTAGTAAATTTTGTTTACTAAAGGAATTTGGAATATTTTAAAAATAAATATTTTAGGAAGATTTTTCATGGATAAAAGCTAATTTATAATAATTGATTTATAAAAGAGATATTTGATAATTAAAAACTCCGGTGATTTCGGAAAATTTGTTTAAAACAAATTTTTTAGGAAAATGATTTTGGTATTGCCTTAGTAAAGTTTTGAAGAGTAGCAATTTTAAAAGGGAAAGTTATTTGAAGTGTGAACCTGTATATGTACTCTTTAGCATATATGAATTCCTGAAACCTTAGAATCTCATTCTTAGTTTTGTTAACTGAGTGTAGAGAACCCGTAGTATCGTCTGAGGAGGAGCACTCTCGAAGGCTAGGAGAGATGGCGATCATGACTTAGCTAGAAGGATTTTGAAGGGTCTTAACGAGCCAGTGATTTATAAGGAAGAGTTAGAGGAAGAAACAGAGCCTGCCGGGCAGCTATCGCATCAAGAAGAGGAGCCCTAGGAAGAAGCAGAAGAGGAGCCTGAGGAAGAATTCGAGGACGAGGAAGAATTCGAAGAAGAGGAAGAATTCGAAGATAAAGAAGAATTCGAGGATGAGGAGGAATTTGAGGATGAAGAGGAACTTGAAGAAGAGGAAGAACCCGAATAAGAAAATGACAATGCTTCCATCTGGGAAATGGGTGAAGTTTGAAATGAGCCAGTTGCAGATGGAGATGACCGTCAGAGGGAACCAAGCCCGGTATTTGCATGGGTTCCAAATAACGATGCTGAGTCTATGGAGCTGAAGGGACCCGAAGTGGAGGACTCTGATGGAGAGAGTCCGCAGTGAGTGTTGGTTTGGGTTGAGTGGACTCTTAGTAGTGTATACCCTATTAGTATGTGTTAGTAGCCTATAGACGTCATGTTTGTTGAATTATAGTCCAGTGAAGTATCTCAGTAGATGTTTGGTATGACTGTATATATGTGTGTGTATATGATAGAGGTACTTGTGGAAGTATTCCAGTTGATCCTAGGTGTAACTGATATTTGGGAATATATATATATATATATATATTGACTTGTGTGATAGGGATGTTTATTAATTCGTTAATAAGTAAAATTCGGTTAGTTTTGTTTATTAGCCTGGTTATGAAAATTTCGGGGACGAAATTCTTTTAAGGGGGAAGGAATGTGACGACCCGGGATTTTGACGGCTCGAGTTTTGAATATTAATTTTTAATATTCAATAATACGGTATTTTAATCAAATAAAAATCCCTGTTAAATAAAAGTTGATAATAATATACAGTTTTCAAACCAAGATAATATTTTGAATTTCCAGATTTTTATTTATAAAATAGGAAATTGGTTTAATTGGAAATTTCTTATATATGTGTATATATATATATATTCAGAACAATAGAATTATATATATATATATATTGGGAACAAACTCAATTTAGATTAATACAAATGAAATAAGAAGAATACACTATAAATACAAATGATATGACTTATGGAAAATACAATGTATTATAAATAGAAAGAGTTTAAAATTGGATTTTCTTATATATATGCAATATCATATGTGTGGACTAATAAATATAGTTATTAAGAATTTTATACAATTTACATATATGTATATATCGAAAATGAAAGAAGGATGTATGCATATATATAAGTTCAAAATGGAAAATTATAGTATTTATAAACAAATACATGTATTATGCTATAAACTAAATAAAAATAGTATGTTGAAAAAAAATGTAATGATAGGTAGAATATATATATATATATGGACCAAATAAATATATTTATTAAAAAGGAATATATATTTTTATATATTGAAAAATAAAAGAAGAAATATATATGATAATATATATGATAATATTATATTTTAGGAATGAGAAAATTGATAAAGACATTTAAAAAACATTTTTATAAGGAATTTTTTTACAAGAAGTGTTTTAACAAAATGTTATTTCTTTGGATTTTACATCGCTAAATATAAGATAAATAAAAATATAATTGGAATATGAAGTCTTGAAGCTAAAATAATTAATGCTACCTTATTCTTCAAAATATAGTGAAAACATGAATCAAAAGAAATTTAACTAAGTAAAAATGGAAGTAAAAGTAAAACAAAAACAAAAAAAAATTATTACCAAGCAACAATGTAAACATCTGCATGGTAAGAAAATAGTATACAGCCAAAAGTAAAATAAGTAAAAATGGCTAAAACATACATATGTACATAAAAGCATGTCTGGTCTAAAAGGAGAAAGGGCAAAGACATTCACCCTAACTTCTTTTCAATTCAAACAAAAGAATGTGAAAGCTGAAATTAAATTTCATCTCAAATCATGTCAATCAATCAAGAACAATTATACAGCAGGTCTGCATTTTTCTTAAGCCCAAAACATAGAAACAATACATCATTTCATTCGGTGAACATATATATATATATATATATATATATATATATATATATGAGCTGGTATGTGTGTTTATGCTCAGTTTTGCAAAATCCTGTAAACAAAAAATGAAAGCTCTATAAACAAAAGAGGGAAAAAAAGAAGCACATGTTCTTTCAAAAATTCAAAAGGGAAGATAAATAATCAAGCTTGTAGATCGAAGACTAAAGTTTAACTAGAAGGTTTCAAAGGCTTTCAACAATGTTTAATGTGAGTTTTAAAATCTGGAATGCCTGAGATGTTTCTTTCCTTTATACTATAAGTGCTAACAGAGTTAAAATCAAGTATGCTAAGGTTTTCAAAATTGAATATCTCACTTTCCAATTCGAGTTTGAGGATGATGTAAACTAGTAACTTGTTTGTTTTTGAGTGTAGAATACACTAAAAATAGTTTGAGGTTGATCCATGCTATATATTGTGTGTAATGTTGAATTTACAGTAAGAAAACAATGTTTTGTTAAATTTCAATATCCATAAAATATCGATTCATGTATACAATCATGATCGTTAGGTAAAACCATGAATTTTAGTGAAGAAAGCATGATTTTTAAGTTAGTAGGTTGAGAGAATTTCTGTGTTGATCATTTTTCACAAAAAAATTATTTTTGGGTCGAGGATGAACGGGGCGGCGGGCCATTGGCTTTGACATGACCATAGGAGCCTAGGGGACGTTTCGACCATGGGGATTTCATTCTAGTGGCGTGGGGTTGTAGCGGTGGAAAGTTTTAGGGTTTTCGGATTGTTTTGAGTAGGCTCTGGACGTGTTGGTTTTGGGGGAGCCATAGGGCACCGAGCGACGCCGCACTCGGTTGGAAGGTGACGTGTGATGTGGGGGTCACGTTGGTGGGAAGGCGTGTATTCTGGTGGTATGATGAGGTGGGGCGAGGCATTTTCTTTTTGATCAATGGTGGAAGTTGGGCGCGGTAGTGTTCGACTTTTGTCGGGAGGTGATGGAGTCGAGGATCGTGGGTTAGGGATGATCAAGCAGGTGAAGGCGAGTTCGTGGGTGTGTTCTACTTCGTGAAATGGCGGCTCGACCATTGGTGCACGTGCACGTACACAAGTGCACGGTAATGGAGTTTGGGTGTTGGGGGTGATCGTGTTTTGGTGATGGTGGGAGCTGTAGTTTGAGTATGGTCTCGAGTTACTTGGAATTGGATGGAGTTAGTGGGTTGATCGATGGATTTGGAAATCGGTTTGGATTATTGGTTTTTAATTTGAAAATTTGGAACTGAAAAAAAAAAGAAAAAAAAAGAGGGAGACGAGGAAGAAGAATAGAAGAGGGAACGGGTTCTTTTCCCTTGCATTTGATTTGGGCTTCGGCCCAGTTATAAAAAAAGAATGTGTTAGTTTATATATATATATATATATATATATAAAGCTAAAATCTTTGGAATATCATAACTCGTCCAAACGAAAGCCAATTATCACGATTCTTTTTGCGATGGGTTCGTATCGTCGAGTATTTCGATGCCACGAAGTTTGTTGTTAGATTTGATTTAGTGATAATTTATGGAATTTTAAAACGGTCGAGTTCTAAATATAAAATGTTAAATTATATATATACTTTGTAAATTTTAAAATGTCATAACTAATGTATACGAATTCTGTTTTAAGCGAAATTCATTGCGATAGGTTCATATCAACGAACACTACGTCGTCATACGAATGTTTGTCGAGTTTGAATAAGTGAAATTTATGGAATATTTAAACGGATAAAATTTAATCACCCGATTTAAAACAAATATCGTCGTTTAAAATTCATATGACCTATCTATTGAAGTAAATTGTCCAGATAAAAATAGTGATGAGTTAATTTAAATTAATTACGATGTTTGACATCTGTTTAGTGGAATAAAACACCGTTCTGTTAGTTATATTTAGTTGTACCCCTGTTGGCAGAATAAATCACCGTTCTACCATTATTACTGAATATATCTGTTTGCGGACATTTACTAGTAGAAATATAACCCTGATCTGCTATTATATTTGTACGAACATCTATTTATTTTCCTCATAATTATATGGGCAATATGATGTTGAATTGGTTGAAGTGAATATCTGTATCTGTTATTCTGGGCTGTTTTGAAATTGAATAGTAGCTTGATTAAATACCATTGGAATTATTAAGCCTTCTTTTCTGATTTGGGATTGACTTTGAACCAAAATTTGTTTAAAAATGATTATTATTTATTAATGATATTTTTAAAGTTAATTGGTACATATTTCGAGAACGATTTAAAGTAATTATTTTATTACTCTTAAAAAGGTATTAATTATTGTTCCAAAGCTATTTAATTATTTGAATTGTTTAAAGTATATTAATTATTAATTAAAGTTATTTTATAGTGATTGTTTAAAGATAATTATTACTTAAGGGATTAATTAGTATTAAAGTATATTTATTTCAAGGATAAATTATTAAATATTAATAATGTTTTAAAAATAATATATTATATAGTAAACTTTTATAAAAGAGTATTTTACTTAATTAGAACTTGGAGAATTATATTGAAACTTTATAAGCATTATTTTAAGAATTTTTAAATAGATTCTCGGAAGGTAATGGCATGATTTCATGGTGTAATCGGAGGCAGTGAGTGTCTATAGTTAAGTTTTGGATTTCTCTGGGATAGAGACGTAACCATTGAGCTGTGAATCCATGGTTGATACTGCAGTGGTGCTTTTCCCAGATTTATTTTAAAGGGTTTCAAATATTTTGAAATGAATGGTTTGTGAATATACTTATCTAGTGAGGTAATCATATACTATTTTGATTAAGTAATTTTAATTTATTGAAATTTAAATTAAATAAGGCTTAATGTTTTCAATGGGAAATGAAACCTTTGTTTGGTAGATTGTATATTTGATAGTTAAATAACGACTATCAATTCTAGACCCAAAAACATAACTTTGGAAATATCTAGAAGAAACACGGGAATTATATGGTACAGTTACTGTTTGAGGTGCTATATTGTACGTATAAACTCATTTCGTTCTTCTAGGACGATGATAAGGGATCCGTCCACTAAACGGTTAGGAGGTGATCTCCGATCTTATTTTCGTCGGTGTATTTCCTAAAGAACCGGGGTTGAGTTTACCGAAAATATCAAACGTTGTTTCGAAGAAATCAGGATCGGGTAAGTTATCCGAAAACCACTTCGATCCAACAAATACGTTTTCGAATGAAGACAAGAGCATGGAGTCGAAGATGGAGCATTGATGTGCAAGGACTAATTGCTACTAATCCTGAGGATAATCCCAAAACGGATGTAGTAGGAATAGTGCCTTCGGTTCTGTTTGAACCCAGAACGGACTTGTATGGACGAATGCTATCAGTACATTATCATCGGAGGACAATGAGCATTCTAAGTGAAAATTCCTTAAAAAGGTAATCGTAGCCTCAAAGTCTCATCAATCGGGAATGACTGTAAATCAGGGGAGATGCAGCAAGGCTAAGTGGGTCGCACCCAAGTAGGGTATGCTTATCACCTTTCTAGGTAACCTCAAATATCATTTTATCACTACGATACATGGAAGGAGCTCAGAGAGGGTGGGAACACCCAGGGTGATAGCATATTCGGTTTATCCAGGTTTGGGATAGTCCGGTCTTGTGTTGTAAGGGATCCCGGCGTGGTCCTCGGTACGTTGTTTCTAGACATGTATTATGACAGGTGGTACCCCAGTGCCTAGTCATTCGTATGGAATTCATTCTCCAGTACGTACTTTATGGTTTTGGTTGTAGTGCCTAGTATGCTGGAATTTAATTAATGTAACAAATCCAACTATTTGAATAAGTATTTGTACATAGACACTATTATAATATCATCGGATTTTCAATAAAAGTGTTTTGGTTACCGTAGGGGAAAAACCCGTCGTGTTTATGTGTGGCATGGTCTTACAGAATACCTTTGATTTTAAAAGAATTTTGAAAGTTATAACGAATAAAATTCCTTGTGTTTTAAATTCTCACGCTGGTTTTACTTGACTGACCCAGGCGTGGTTTTTCCTATATGCTCGGGTCAAACCGAGCATATTTCCAGGTTTAGCTGGAAGGATGGGAGCTTCAGGAGAGGAGCTGGAGGGCCAAAGTCATATTCTCGTAGATGATTATATTCCGTTGCATTTAGTTGTGTATATCAGCAAATTGTCAGGACATGTTGTTATAACTGTCCAAGCTGAATAGGTTGTATACTCTAATTGATGTCTATTTAAGTTAAGTTATAGTTTTTGTTTTATGTAAAGAATGTTCTATATTATAGATTATTCATTTCCGCTGTGAGATTCTGTGTTGTTCTATTTTCTTTCTATCTTCTTTCTACTTTCTTTCCTTACTATTCGCTTTTCTGTTCAATTTGGACTGGACAAGTGTGGTTAAGAGTCAGTTCAAACTGTACGGAAAAAGTCGGTCGTGACATCATGGTATCAGAGCTTAGGTTGAGCGAATACCTAGGCTTTGGTGGGGTTACTCATTAGAGATAGGGTCGGTAGTACCCTAGAATGAGTCTGAGTGAATATATACGAGAGCGCGTATTTGTTAGTGATATAAAAATGTTTTTATATTATGTATATTGATTTGTTGAGTGACATATGGATTCTGGTCAATACGAGTAGCTAACATTATTGATAGGGATCTATCTCTAAACACTTGAACAAGGCCAACTGACACAATATTGTTTTAAGAGAGCAGATGAAATAATTTTACCCATAATATATTTTATATATTAAAGGAATGATTTTCAAAATATATGGTATTTTAAGGTGTTGTTTGATAAGTGATGATAATATTTTATCATCTAGGAATTGAGTGGTCATAGCCGTTAGCTTTGAGTATCCTCTATTGTCGGTCCTTTGACTTGAGTATTTCCTTAGTGGTCTGAGTCTTGTAAGATAGGAACTTTGGAAATTTTGGATTTTTAGTAAATTTTGTTTACTAAAGGAATTTGGAATATTTTAAAAATAAATATTTTAGGAAGATTTTTCATGGATAAAAGCTAATTTATAATAATTGATTTATAAAAGAGATATTTGATAATTAAAAACTCCGGTGATTTCGGAAAATTTGTTTAAAACAAATTTTTTAGGAAAATGATTTTGGTATTGCCTTAGTAAAGTTTTGAAGAGTAGCAATTTTAAAAGGGAAAGTTATTTGAAGTGTGAACCTGTATATGTACTCTTTAGCATATATGAATTCCTGAAACCTTAGAATCTCATTCTTAGTTTTGTTAACTGATTGTAGAGAACCCGTAGTATCTTCTGAGGAGGAGCACTCTCGAAGGCTAGGAGAGATGGCGATCATGACTTAGCTAGAAGGATTTTGAAGGGTCTTAACGAGCCATCGATTTATGAGGAAGAGTTAGAGGAAGAAACAGAGCCTGCCGGGCAGCCATCGCATCAAGAAGAGGAGCCCAAGGAAGAAGCAGAAGAGGAGCCTAAGGAAGAATTCGAGGATGAGGAAGAATTCGAAGAAGAGGAAGAATTCGAAGATAAAGAAGAATTCGAGGATGAGGAGGAATTTGAGGATGAAGAGGAACTTGAAGCAGAGGAAGAACCCGAATAAGAAAATGACAATGCTTCCATCTGGGAAATGGGTGAAGTTGGAAATGAGCTAGTTGCAGATGGAGATAACCGTCAGAGGGAACCAAGCCCGGTATTTGCATGGGTTCCAGATAACGATGCTGAGTCTATGGAGCTGAAGGGACCCGAAGTGGAGGACTCTGATGGAGAAAGTCCGCAGTGAGTGTTGGTTTGGGTTGAGTGGTCTCTTAGTAGTGTATACCCTATTAGTATGTGTTAGTAGCCTATAGACGTCATGTTTGTTGAATTATAGTCCAGTGAAGTATCTCAGTAGATGTTTGGTATGACTGTATATATATGTGTGTGTATATGATAGAGGTACTTGTGGAAGTATTCTAGTTGATCCTAGGTGTAACTGATATTTGGGAATATATATATATATATATTGACTTGTGTGATAGGGATGTTTATTAATTCGTTAATAAGTAAAATTCGGTTGGTTTTGTTTATTAGCTTGGTTATGAAAATTTTGGGGACGAAATTCTTTTAAGGGGGAAGGAATGTGACGACCCGGGATTTTGACGACTCGAGTTTTGATTATTAATTTTTAATATTCAATAATACTGTATTTTAATCAAATAAAAATCCTTGTTAAATAACAGTTGATAATAATATACAGTTTTCAAACCAAGATAATATTTTGAATTTCTAGATTTTTATTTATAAAATAGGAAATTGGTTTAATTGGAAATTTCTTATGTATGTGTATATATATATATATATATTCAGAACAATAGAATTGTATATATATATATATATATATATATATTGGGAACAAACTCAATTCAGATAAATACAAATGAAATAAGAAGAATACACTATAAATACAAATGATATGACTTATGGAAAATACAATGTATTATAAATAGAAAGAGTTTAAAATTGGATTTTCTTATATATATATGCAATATCATATGTGTGGACTAATAAATATAGTTATTAAGAATTTTATACAATTTATATATATGTTTATATCGAAAATGAAAGAAGGATGTATGCATATATATATAAGTTCAAAACGGAAAATTATAGTATTTATAAACAAATACATGTATTATGCTATAAACTAAATAAAAATAGTATGTTGAAAAAAATGTAATGATAGGTAGAATATATATATATATATGAACCAAATAAATATATTTATTAAAAAGGAATATATATTTTTATATATTGAAAAATAAAAGAAGAAATATATATGATAATATTATATTTTAGGAATGAGAAAATTGATAAAGACATTTAAAAAACATTTTTATAAGGAATTTTTTTACAAGAAGTGTTTTAACAAAAGGTTATTTCTTTGGATTTTACATCGCTAAATATAAGATAAATAAAAATATAATTGGAATATGAAGTCTTGAAGCTAAAATAATTAATGCTACCTTATTCTTCAAAATATAGTGAAAACATGAATCAAAAGAAATTTAACTAAGTAAAAATGGAAGTAAAAGTAAAACAAAAACAAAAAAAAATTATTACCAAGCAACAATGTAAACATCTGCATGGTAAGAAAATAGTATACAGCCAAAAGTAAAATAAGTAAAAATGGCTAAAACATACATATGTACATAAAAGCATGTCTGGTCTAAAAGGAGAAAGGGCAAAGACATTCACCCTAACTTCTTTTCAATTCAAACAAAAGAATGTGAAAGCTGAAATTATATTTCATCTCAAATCCTGTCAATCAATCAATAACAATTATACAGCAGGTCTGCATTTTTCTTAAGCCCGAAACATAGAAACAATACATCATTTCATTCGGTGAACATATATATATATATATATATATATATGAGCTTGTATGTGTGTTTATGCTCAGTTTTGCAAAATCCTGTAAACAAAAAATGAAAGCTCTATAAACAAAAGAGGGGAAAAAAAGAAGCACCTGTTCTTTCAAAAATTCAAAAGGGAAAATAAATAATCAAGCTTGTAGATCGAAGACTAAAGTTTAACTAGAAGGTTTCAAAGGCTTTCAACAATGTTTAATGTGAGTTTTAAAATCTGGAATGCCTGAGATGTTTCTTTCCTTTATACTGTAAGTGCTAACAGAGTTAAAATCAAGTATGCTCAGGTTTTCAAAATTCAATATCTCACTTTCCAATTCGAGTTTGAGGATGATGTAAACTAGTAACTTGTTTGTTTTTGAGTGTAGAATACACTAAAAATAGTTTGAGATTGATCCATGCTATATATTGTGTGTAATGTTGAATTTACAGTAAGAAAACAATGTTTTGTTCAATTTCAATATCCATAAAATATCGATTCATGTATACAATCATGATCGTTAGGTGAAACCATGAATTTTAGTGAAGAAAGCATTATTTTTAAGTTAGTAGGTTGAGATAATTTCTGTGTTGATCATTTTTCACAAAAAAATTATTTTTGGGTCGAGGATGAACGGGGCGGTGAGCCACTGGCTTCGACATGACCATAGGAGCCTAGGCGACGTTTCGACCGTGGGGATTTCATTCTAGTGGCGTGGGGTTGTAGCGGTGGAAAGTTTTAGGGTTTTGGGATTGTTTTGAGTAGGCTCCGGACGCGTTGGTTTTGGGGGAGCCACAGGGCACCGTGGCGCCGCACTCGGCTAGAAGGTGACGTGTGATGTGGGGGTCACGTTCAAATGATACAAACGGATACCACAAAGCACGATGACACAATGATGGATTCAAGTGGAAGAGAACCAAGCTAAGGAACATGTGTTACCACCTAAAACAAAACCAAGATAAATCAATATTCAATACAACATTGAATTTGAAAAATTTTGAATTGAAAAGCAAATCGAACACACAAACTTTTGCCTTGTTTTCTACATATGCTTGTACGGCCTAGAGGATGTTTTGGTTCAGGTTTGGACATGCTTTGGCTCAGGTTTGATCATGGTTTGGGTTTGGTTTGGACTAAGGGATGCATGGCAATATGGTTATGAAGGTGTAGGAGTTGCAATATGAAGCATATAAAGGGACAAGGCAAAAAGGCAAGCTTGGAAGCAACATTTTGGCTCGACCTATGGGTGAATTGGGCTCGGCTCATGCTTGCTCCAGATCTGGACAGAGGTAAGACTGAGAGTAAATGGTCATATCATGGTGGTGGTGGAGCATAGGGAGGTGGCCAAGGCAATCTAAGGTGATGGTGATGAAGACTAGGCTCAGTTAGGCATGTTTTTTGGAGTTTTTGACATTGTTTTGTGGAGATGGGTTCAAGGGATGGTCATGGCACTCTATAATCAGAGGAGATGGGTTATAGGTCGTGGAAGATGAGGGGAAGGAAGTTGTGGTGGTCGGTGGAGGAGATGGTGGAGAGGTTAGGCTGAGCAAAGCATGAAGAAGCTGGGCAAAATCAAGGCAAACAAATGGAAAAAGGAAGAAGATAAGAGGAGAATGGAAGCCATATTTTTTCTTTGAAGTGCGTGAGTTTTAGGAGATGAGGGAGGACATTTGTTTACGTGAAAATGATATGTGATCAGCTGAAAGAAATGAGATATGGTTGGCCTCAATTGAATGCAAGAGTTAGGAAATGAAAAGGCGGAAGAGGAAAAGACTTAGGAGTTTCAATAGTTTAAAACCTTTCATATTTCTTTATTTAATTTATATATAACTTTATATTTCTGGTAATAATAATAATACCAGATAAAATTTCGAAAATTTACCAAAATATAATAATTTATATAAATATTTATCAATAATATAAAGTTAAATTAAGAAAATAGCTAAAAATAGTAAACTAGTCTAGAAAATTTGAAATTTAATAGAATAAATTTAAAAAAAATTCATATGAGCTTGTAATATATTATTAAACATAAATAATAACAAAAAAATAAAATATATTCACAAAAGAAATATTAAAAATTTAATTTACATATAATTTTTAATGAAGAAAATAGCGGAAAATAGGAAAACAGCCTTTAAAAATAGGAAATCATCATAGTAAATTTTAGAAAAATTCTATTATTATTTTTAAAAATATTTAGAGATGAGAATATACATAAATTAACATATTTACACATATTAAAATAAAATATGACAATAAAAAATAAAATTTATATAATTTAAAATAAAGAAAATTGTTAAATAATTCAATATACACACAATATTGAAAACAGTATAACTTTCACAATTTAAACTCGTTTTCAACAAAATGAAAAGCAGTATTCATGTTATTAAATCTATTTTCATAATAAAAGATAAAATTTAAAATTTCAAACTTTTAAATTTTTAAGTTAAAAGTCAAAGTTTGGCTATTTGACCAAAATTCACATTTTTTGGAAATATTAAATTTAGTCATATTTGGAATTCTAATCCACATACAAAATCAAAGTTTTTTTATATTTACAATAACAAAATTTATTCTTTTCATAAATAAAGCTTTTAAATCTGGAAATCAATTTAAAAATAATTGTAAAATACAGGGTTGTTACACATGCACAAAGATGAAATAGAATGCATAACTAAACCAACCAATCCCCCAGACATTGTCAGACCTCTAATTGCAACTCCTCCACAAATATACTCCAATATAAAACCACCTTTAGCCTACAAACCTCCACCCAATTCATCTCCTCTCAATTCCCCATCCAATCAACACTCCTCCCCACCCTTCCCCGCTGTAACCCAAATGATCACCACCCATTTGGATAATGGAACAGAAAGCAATGAAAACACCCCCCTTTCAGCAACAATTCCAAATTACTTGTCCTCTACACAGGCAGTAACAAGGAGAATGAAGATTGAAATACTTAATGCCAGAGTTCTCCAATGATGTCACGCATTGGAGCTTGGAACATTCGAGGGGAACACCATGTCATCAAGCAAGAAAAGTGTAAACAGCTCATTACAACTCACCAATTATCTGTGTTGGCGATACTAGAAACCAAACTAAATCTTACCTTAACAATTAAGGCTACTGAATACATAAACCCTGAATGGAAGCTTATCCACAACCTAAACGAATCTCCCTATGGTAGAATCATGATTATATACAATCCCCATCATCTTCAACTTACTCCTATCCTCTCCACTTCCCAACTTATACACTGTCATGCGCAAGACATCTCTGATGGTACATCCTTCTATATCTCCTTTATATATGCATCCAACTCAGCTGCTGTCAGAACCTCGGTGCTTTCTGTCATTCCGTCTCTTAGGCAGTCCACCCACCCCTGGATAATATTTGGTGACTTCAACTGCTGTCATACACTCTCTGATAGAGCGGGAGGGAATCCATTGTCCCTTAATGAGATTCAAACCCTCAGTAATGTGTTAAATGATGTTGATCTTGTTACTGTAAAAACTGTTGGTATGCAATACTCTTGGAATAACAAAAGAAGGCAAGGCATTAGGACCTTATCTAGGATTGATCACTCCTTCTCCAATCAAACTGCCCTAACCAAATGGCCCCTCCTTTTCAACCTTCTCCCCCTTCTCTCCTTTCTGACCACTCCCCTCAAATTATACATCTTCGTGGAGTGGACAAGAGAGGAAAAGCAAATTTTAAATTTTTTAATTCCTGGGTTAAAGAACCTGACTTTAAATCTACTGTATCAAATGCATGGAGCAAAAATAAGAATGGTAATCATCTTTTTGTTTTGCAGGAAAAAATAAGAGAAATGAAAGATGTCTTGAAGCTGTGGGCATTTAAAAAATTTGGCAAAGGTGAAAGAATGAGCACTAATATTCTGAAGAAGCTTGTTGAGATTCAGAAAGCTATCATGGATAATGTTCAGGATGCTAGTCTTTCTTCTACTGAAGCTACATTGTCTCAACAGTACTATGATGCACTAACTCAGGAAAGTGATATGATTAGACAAAAGTCGAGAATTAAATGGTGGGAAAAAGGAGATAAGAATAGTGCATACTTTCATGCCAGTCTCAAGAACAAGCAAAGGAGGGAAAATATTGTCACTATTTATGATATGAATGATGAACTACAATCTACTGCTGAAGGTGTAAAGGAAGCTTTTGAGCAACATTTCACAAGCTTATATAACAACACTAACAACTTCGTCCCTAAAATTGATGACATCCCATCTGATATCATGCCCAGGCTTGATGAGGAAAAATACAACCTGCTATGCTCTGAAGTCACCCATGAAGAAATTAAAAAAGCTATGTTTTCTCTTAGTACTAACTCATGCGGTGGCCCAGATGGTTTGAATGCATATTTCTATACAACATGCTGGTCGATTGTATCTGGAGATGTGTGCAATGCCATTACACTATTCTTCAAAAAGAGTAAACTTTACAGGTCATTCAATTACACCAACATAGCATTAATCCCTAAGCTCAAGAATGCTCATCATGTAAAAGACTACCGTCCTATTTTATGTTGTAATACAATATACAAATGCATCTCTAAAGTTATTGCAACAAGACTGAAGAATGTCCTCCCATCAATTGTATCCAACAACCAGGCTGCATTTCTTCCAGGTAGGAATATTCTTGATCACATCCTTCTCGCTCATGAGTTAATTAAAGGATATAAAAGTAGAAATGCTCCCCCAAAAGCTATGATGAAGCTTGACATAATGAAAGCTTTTGATATGTTACAATGGGACAGTATTGTTCGCATCATGGGGTATATGAATTTCCCTCCACATTTTATTGCTTGGATTTTTGAATGTATCTCTTCACCAACCTATTCAATCAATGTCAATGGTACTGCTACAGGTTTCTTTAGGAATAAGCAAGGCATTAAACAGGGAGACCCCATGTCTGCTTACATCTTCATTCTAGTTATGGAATTACTAACGAGAATGATAAACAAAACAATACAACAAGGGAAATTTAAATTGCATCCTGCTTGTAAAGACCCTCAAATCTCGGCGTTAATGTTTGCTGATGACTTGATTATGTTTTGCTCTCCTGACATCGACACAGTCAAGAACATAATGCTAACCCTTGAACACTTTAGTATTATGACGGGGTTAAAGGTTAACGTCCAGAAATCTGATATTATTCTAGCTGGGGTTAGCATGGCTCAAGCAGCTCAAATAACTCAAATAACTGGTTTATCTCGTAACCTATCCACTGTTTCCTACCTAGGTCTACCTCTTACAACATCCAGAATCACAACAAACCAATGTCTACCGATGTTTGAGAAGATCACTGCTAGACTTAATTGTTGGACCGCTAGGAAACTGAGTCAAGCTGGAAGATTAACTTTAATTAAGTCAGTAACCTTTGCAATGCAAGTGTATTGGGCCAGAACTTACGTTCTCCCATCCAAGCTAATAAACATGATTAGGAGTGCTTTTATGCGATTTCTATGGTCTGGCAGAACTATGGGCAAATTTATTGCTCCAACTAAGTATAGTACTATTGAGAAGCCTTTGAACAAGGGAGGTCTTGGTTTAATAAATTTAAAACAGTGGAACAAAGCTGCTTTTGCAAGACATGTTGACACCTTGTTCAACTGCCCACATAGTCTTTGGGCTGAGTGGTCCAAAGGAAATGTGATAAAAACCAGGAGATTGTGGAACATGATTAAACAGCAAAACTTAAGCTGGACCTGGCAGAGTATGCACAAGATAAAAGAACTCTTTCTTCCTCTCATTCAAATGAACACCAACCCTGTTTAAAATGTCAGCTTCTGGAATGATCCATGGCTTGACAAAGGATTCATTCTTCGAAGGCAACTTACCTACAGTGAAATTCAACAAACTGGAGTCCACTCTGATACGAAAGTCAGAGATGTTCTCGATTACTTTCAGGGGCATCATACGTTTTCTTCTAATCAGAGAGTTCAAAATCTATGGGATAGTATCAGAAAGTTTACCCCACTGCCTACTACTTCTGATAAAATTGTATGGGGAGAAAAAAAGGAAAATTTAAAATTGGTGAGGCGTATGAATTCTTGATGCAGGACAATGTTAATCGAAATTGGAAATGGTGGAAGAGAACTTGGAATAATGATAGTAGCATGAGAGAAAATTTCTCTTTGTGGAAGATTTTGAATCGTTCCATACTAACCAAGGCTAAGCTTGTCAGTATAGGTATGAATGTTAACATATATTGTGCTTTCTGTTATGCTCAACCTGAAACTATTGAGCATTTATTCTTCGAATGTTCAAAAATTAAGCTTTTGTGGTCTGAAGTTATGACTAAACTACAAAGTAGTTGTCCCTTGCACGATAATCAAGCTGAATGGGAGCATATATACGCAAAGACAGGTAACAAGCAAAAAAGAAAGAGAATTTTTTGTGTCACGTTGAAGAGTTTTATATATGCAGTGTGGAGAGAGCGTAATTGTAGAGTTTTTGATAACAATGCAAAAACTGCAGCAAACTTCAGACTTTGGATAATGCATGAAATTGAGACTTCCCTGAAGATGATATCCACCTTTGACCCTGGAATAAGACTGACCTTTAGTACGTAAATGTTTGTTTTTATACGTTTCTTTTTTCGTCTGTTTTTCTTTGTGCTTATAGCACCATGTTTTGTCTCCGTTTTCTTTGAGCATTTGCTCTTCGTTCTTGTTTGTGTCCTGTTATCTCTGGTGCTGCAATAAAATGGTCGGGGTCCATCCAACCCCGTCGGCCTTGCCAAAAAAAGTAGCCATTTTGGCCACTGTCTCGGATTTCGACGAAACCAGTTTCATCGGATCCGTAACAGTGAATTATTGTAAGGTTTCAAGTTTCGTAGCGATTAGACTTGTCGTTTGATCATACGGACTCGAAACGCGTAGAAATCAAATTAATTAAATTCTATTGAAATCTATTTGAAATTAGCTGATTTTAAAGCTAAATTCTTCATACGAGGGAATTAGGACTTGAAACCTGTTCCATTGAGTTTAAAATTATCAAAAACGTCTATTTTGATATATGGGATGACCAACTTTCATTTCGGAGGTAGAACGGGCTTTTCGTGTCGTATTTGTCATGTCAAATCAATTCGGGTATTATTCATTCCTTATTGGGCTTCGTTATTATATATTGTTCTGTTCTAACCCTAGCAGCCTTTTTATTTCTTATTACTATACGTATCTATCTATTCAACCTATAGTTTCTTCCTTCTTCTAATGGCTGCATTTCAAAACCCTAAATTTCAATCTCCAAATCAATTTCAAAATCAAACTCCTCCAAACCATATCAAAATATATATCAATTCGAAGCTCTCGATGAGCGTAATTCACTGGTGTGATTCATTTTTCAATCGGATTCGTCGTTTGACCAGAAATTGAGGTTGAACCTCGGTCGTTCGTTTTAGGGTTTTGACGATCCAACGGTGGATCGTCACCCCGATAAATGATCGGGAAGTTGCGTTAGGGACATGGCATCAAGCAGGTATCGGTGATGTCGTTCGTTCGCGCTAATGGTTAGGGGTTTCACTAGAAATTGGCAAAGAGCACCACCGGCGGTGGAGCTTGACCGTGTACGGATGGCGGTCGCGAGGGCAAGTAAGGCTGCGGCCTGGGGCGAGCGACTTAGGGGCGGGGTTCGATCTTGGATCAATGGTGGCTGGAGGCAGCAATTCGTGGTCAACGCTATGATCGTAGATGATGATTTGGGTACGAACGTGGTGATTGGCATACGAGGTTTCGGTTGGTAATGGAATTACATCTTTGCCCTTTATTGTTTATTTTATTAAAATTTAAATTTCAAACGTTCTAACCTTAATAACTTTTACATACGAGGTCGGATTTACGCACGGTTTGTTCCGCTACGATCGTATTGGAATTCAGGCATTTTGACGCTAGTTTGGACGAATTCTGAGACTGTTTGAATTTTGGGCCTAAATTGGATTTTAATTCGATTTAAAATCGAAGGTGAGTGTTTTGACCCACTCACAACGACTAGATTATCTTATGTTAGTTAAATTAAATTTATGATGTGATTAAAAATTTATTAATTGATGTTTGGTAATTTTAAGTTGTCATCCTAATTAATTTTGACTTTTATTGCATTTAATCATCGTTTAATTTAATATTAAATTTAATTGTCAAATTTAATACCTGTTAATGATAATAAGTTATCTATTGATGTTTATTGGTTGATTTGGATGATAATTGTGATGAATGTTTGATTGTTGACATGGATGAATGGATGTTGTATTTTTATATTGTTATCACACTACAAGTTCCCTATGGGTTGAAATGATACATACCCGCACGATCTATAGATTAGGGAAAAATCGTTATGGGTTGAAATGAAAGACTCGAGCGATTTTATGGTTTTTATCTAATTCGGGATTGCGGTTTGAAATGATATATAACCGTAAAAATTTAAATTTCGGATTGAAATGATAAATATCTGTATCACTTGACCATAGGGTAGAAAATTATATACGGACGCTGGATTGGTTAAGTTAAATGATTTTTAATTCTTTAAATTTTTGAATTCAGTTAACTGGCATTTTGAAATAGAAATTGATCTATATAAACTGAATTATTTTCGATAATCCAAGCGTTAATGCTGAAATTGGAATTGATTTAATGAATTGTTCAAAGAATTTAAATTTGAATTTCAAAGTTGAAGTGCCAAATATAAATGAATTTATTGGAATTGAGTTATTGAAATATTTGGATATAACTTTGAAATCTATTTTAAACTAATTTAAATTATTTTAATTAAATTAACTATTTTAATCAAATTAAAACTATTTTAATTTATTTTAATCTATTATAACCTATTAAATCCAATTTAATCTATTTTTCCTATTTTAACTAATTAAATTTATTTAATCTATTTTAAATCTATTTAATATAATTTAAATCTATTTAATCTATTTTAAATTTATTAAATCTATTAAAAATCTATTTAAGATAAATTAAATTCTATTTAATCTATTTTAAATCTATATGAATCATTTTAAAATCTAACTAAATCAAATTTAAATCTATTTAAACTATTTTTACAATTTTAAACTATTTTAATCTATTTTAAACTATATTTCAAGACTATTAAAACTATTTATGACTATTTGAACTATTTTCTAAAATTTCAGACTGTGTAAAGTTGAAGTATTTTATATTTAAATCCTTGATGATGATACAACCTAAGTTGGAATTTGGAATTGATACCTTTTTGTGAAATGATATATTTGAGTAAATATGATGATTTTGGAACGAGGATTTAATTAACCTATCTTATCGATAAATTTCAAAAGTGAATATGATTTTGAAAGTGAATGTAGTTTTGAAAGTGAATATGATTTCGAAAGAGATATGGTTTGAAATTGAATATGATATTTTGATATCAATTTATGAATTGGTTTTGGGAAATGTAAAAGAACCATTTGGTGTGAAATAAGCGTTTGGTTATCAAAGAGACCGGGATCAGATATTGTCATACTCTCTGCCAATACCGAAAACCACTTTAAAAACTGTGCACGTGGTGGAGATTCCAGAAATGAAGTAGGATGGTTTGGTGTACTATTCTGTATGAGGTATTTACGTGACCCTGACTCCCATGAGTCGGCTTAGATGTGACTAAAATAGGAGCCAAGCCGGGCCAAGTGAGGTCGCACCTCCGATCGGACACATTTCTTCGATACCATATTATGACTTTGTGATGATTTGGTGGTCACCCCTCGATTTTGGTTATGGGAGTGTGATCCGAGGTGGACGGTAGTAGCTGCTATGCGTTACCACCAGTCCGGATCCGCAATTGGTATATCTACCTTGGCATTGCCTCGAGTGCCGTGTTCACATGCCCTAGCGCGCCTTCTACGAGTTTGGTTTGTATCATACCTATGGAATGCCCTCTGATAGCCCTCCAGTTTACGGAGGAATTACGATACTGTATAGACTATGGGAATATATAAAAATGTGTTAAGGGGGATATGGGTAACGCCTTAACGAAATTTTAATACTTTACTTTACGGTAGACACTATTATAATAGCGTATTGTACTACATAGTAGATAGTTTAACGGATCCTTAGGAGATGGAAATCCCGAACATCTCTTAAGTTATTGCACTCACGTTAGACACTGGATAAGAGATGTCAAACCCCGTAAACATCTCTGACGCCGTTACACTCATATTTATTTACTGTTGATTTAACTTACATAAGATCTTTTAGTTCTGACTCGAGTTTTTTGTCTTTTCTATTCGCTCGGGTTAGTCTGAGCTTTTCAGTTTTATCGAAGACTGCTTTCTGGAGGATGAAGACAGAGATTTAATACTATTATTATTTATTATATTTATTCCACCGCATCATATTGTTCCGCTGCATTATTTATTTATTCTTGTTGTATGTAACTCTGATCTGTATTGTAAAAGTGTAATCAAATGTTATTTGTAAACAGCTTCATGAACTGTTTATTTGATTATTATATTTTGTCATTCCGCTACGAGATTCTGTATTTTTTTTATTTTCTTTCTTTCTCTGCTTTTTCTTATTTACCCCATAACAATCAGCCCTTTTGAATGGTTTGAGTCTGACGTGTGTGTGGTTTATCGTCGATTTAAACCGTCCAAAACGGCTGGTCATTACAATCATCCTCCTCCACCAAGCTGACTACAAAGCTACACCATCATCACTCCTCTGCCATCTTACTTCACTATTCCTCTGCCTTTTTCAAAACCATACAACTGTGTACATATACATCTCTGTGCACATTCTTCCACTGCCATATACAACACTTCACATATCAACTGTAATGACCCGGATTTTTTGCATCTGTTATTGAAATAATTAACTGATTTTAAACATTGAAATATTTATTTTTATAAGTCGAATAATTTTATTTTTCTGATATTGGAGATATTTGAATATATAAATTAGATTATATAAATTTTTAGACGTTAATTTCTGAATATGATAAAATAGATATATATGTATATATATTTCGCCATTTCAAATTTATGATAAAATATCTATATGTATATATACAAAGCTTCATGATGCAGATTTCAAACTTATGATGACAAAAATATATACAAGTGTGTGTATATATATATGTATATATGTTTATAAAAATAGTGTATATGCAAATATGTAAATATGTAAATAGGTATATGGTAAAAATATGTATTTGTAAATGTATATATCTATGTATGTATATATATACATATGAGCTTCTTGATGGCAAACATAAAATCAAGCACACATAGAAAATCAAATCAAGCACATAAAATATCAAATCATCCCATAATATCAAATCACCCACATAAAATCAAATCAGCCACCAAAGAATAAAAGGAAAAAATGAAGTGTGAAGCCTATACATGCATAGCCACCCTATAAGTGCATATCAACCACCCTAGTGTTTTCTCTGACCTTTCCATTCTCTATATATATAGCTATGCCTTATGCACGTATAAAAAAACAAACCAAAGATCTGCCATTAAATCATAAAAATGGGTTAAGTGCTTAAAGCCTGAAGTAGGAGATTAAGCAAAGTAGCGTGTTCATCAGATTTTAACTGTGAGTAAACACTTTTATTTTGCTAATAGGTTATTACTTATATGTGTATATATCTATGAATATGGATGAAGCTTTGCTCCATAACAATAGGTGTATATTCATGCTCAACATAGACAGTTCCACCAAACCACTATTCTTCTTCCAAAGTTCCCTGTTCATGTTTCTTTTTGGTTAAAATAGTTAACTCTCCACTTTAAAAATCAATATCTAATCATCCATTTAGTTTTACAACTTGAGACCAAAACAAAAACTGTTTGTTTTGAAGTATAAAATATTTTAAAATTGATTTCATTTAAACCATCAAGTAGAGAGAGAGAAATTGATATTTAACAGTGAATGGGTCATATATGGTCGAGTTTCAACTATCATAATTAAATAAATGGATCATATGGTTGTGTTCACGGTTGGAAAATATGATTTTTAAGGGTAATATGCAAATTTTTAGTGATGTGTACATGGTGGAGATGATGGGAATTGGGTGTTTTTTCAAATTCAGGCGACTCGATCGATTTCGTGTCTCGGTGTTTGGTGTGAAGATCCTGAACTCGGCCTTCGAAAATCGGCACCCGTACTTCACTTGTACTCGAATGTCGTAGATTCAAACGCCGAATCTGGCTCTCCGGAGCTTATAACACCATTAAGTATAACAACACAGTGGAATAAAGAAATCAATGATATCATATACAACTCCAATGAATACAATATCCAGAATGATATACAACAATGATATCAATAATACACAGTAATATCGGAGATATGATACAATGCTACAGCGGAAATAACAACAATGGAAGAGATCACTCCAAATGATCTACAAAAGAGAATGACTCCAACAACCACTACAACAGTTTATGGGTTTCATAGCGTTTGAAAAACGCTATAACAGGCTACCATAGCGTTTCAGAGAACGCCGTGGAACCACAAGCTATGGTAGGCTGGCAGCATTACATAGCAGGAAGGAAAACGCTATAATAGCAAATAGCGTTTACAAAAGGGCATAGCGTTTGCAACCTACCATAGGGTTTTTTCTCTGTTATTAAACTTAAACGCTATAGGGAATATAATCCTTCATTTAACTTCTATAGCGTTTTCGAGCACATTTTATAGCGTTTCATCAAACCATGTTATAGCGTTATAATGTTTTCGATAGCGTTTCTTGTCATGCTTGTATAGCGTTTTTATTTTCTACTATAGCGTTTTTGATTCTATTATAGCATTTTTGATGCATAAATCTTACATCTCATATAGAGTTGCGATAGCGTTTGATGAATCAATAGCGTTTTTCAAACGCTATTCTATATAATATTAATTTTTAGCATTTGTTTCAATTTTCTTTTTATTATATTATATTTTATATATATATATATGCACACAGATAGATATATGTATACACATTACACACACACACACACACATATATATATATTAAAATGTGGATCCCAAAAATAACAAATCGAGAAAATGACAACAACTATATGTAACAATGATAACGTTGCAGTGAATTCTAATTTGGAAACACACAATCAAACCAGTGGAAAAGTTTCAAATAATTCTGCTAATATTTCAAATACTACAAGACATGGTCGCACGATAATAGTTCAAAATAGTCTAACAAATGAACACAAATACTACAAGACATGGTCACATGATAATAGCTCAAAATAGTCTAACAAATGGACACAAATACTCAGTTATGGAGACGATGATACAGAAATGGCTGCTACAGAAGATTCTTGCAAGGATCTAAACCTTGCTCCAGGTTGCTTCAGTGTTAACCAAGTTCCTGCATTAAATGACAAAGTAGACAATGACAGTTCCAAGTTGAATATACTAAATTTGTAGACAATAAATGACAAAGTAGACAATGACTTGTAGGCAATGGAGTAAATGACTTGGAGGCCTAATATGAAAATCTATCATTATTATTGTCTAACTTTGTTTGCATCATGAATATCATATTAATACATGTACTAACCCACCTACCATTTATGAATTTGCAGATGAAATTAGAAGTACAAAATGGATGTTGATTATGTTTACGCTCCACCCTCTTCCTATTACGCCTTTTATGCTTGTTAGCTGTTACTGTATTTTTTGTTCAACTTTCTTATTATCAAAAGCTAACGAAATATTATCTTGAATATTTGTATTCTGTCTTTGTTAGTTGTGTATTCGTTTTGCGTTGCAACTGTATTTCTGTTCCAATATTTGTTTGTTTCATTTGCATTTATGTTTAATTTGCATTTATGTTTCATTATCTGTTTCATCCACCAAACTGCATTTGTGTGTTCAATTTGTTCCATTATCGGTTTCATTTGTGTGTTTCATTTGCATTCATGTTTGAGGGCATTTGGGTTTCATTCCAATTCAAAATGAAAAAAAAACTCATTTTGGTTGAAGTTTAATTTTCATTTTTGTTTAAATAACATTTACATTTACATTTCTGATTACACCTATTTCAACATCACCATCTGAATCTCACTAATCGTTAAGCACAACACATACGACACTGCCTCCCTATTCAAAACAGCCATTCTATGATCAGGATAAAGAAAGATAAGCGGACAAAAGAGAGAATAAAATGAGAGGATAATAAACTAGACGTGACCAAAGTTGATTTGAAGATGATTCTTAAACTGTTGGTACTCCATTTTTGTTAACTGAAAAATGAACAGGTGTTTCAAATCAAATTTCAGAGTGAGACAAGGAGACCCCTGTCACCAACCATCTTTGTAATTGCAGCTGAAATACTTAACAAGGGCATTCACAAGCTTAATAGAATTTATGAGATAGTTAGACATTCGATTCCTCGTAGATTCTCGATTATTTCTTCACTCTCTTTTACAGATGACATCTTGAATGTTCAAAGAAAACCTAACATCATTCTATGTTCCTTAACCAACATGAAAAGATAACTCAAGCCAAAAGGTAAGTAAATCAAAGACAAGTTTCATAGTGCCAGACAAATTCCATGGAAGGCAAAAGGATGAATCAACATCGTTTTGAGGTTTTCTCAGAAGACCTTAGTTATTACTTATCTTGTCAAACATACAGAGGTAGGAAGAGAAACTGGTTGTTAAAACGACCAAAAAAAGAAAGATAACAGGTTGCACAAGTCACTATTATCCGAACTACAAAGGACAAATGCAGGATACAAGGAAAGTTTAGATTTCAGCATTTGGAAACTAGGATAATGACTTCAACTATGATGTGCCTATAACTCAGTATTTTGATTCCACAATCCAATCTAATATGTATAGAGGAGGATATTATAGCTTATACTATCATAATCAAGAAGTGGACCTTTCCAAGTCCTTGTTAATTCTCTTTACTCTTATCAAAACCAAAACCTCAAAATGGTACTGATTTTTTCTTGATTTAACTTTATTTTTCAGTAACAGTGATGCATTATAGTTGGATTTGGAAAAAATTCCTAATATTTCACTTTAAAAGTTAAAGCAATAGGCATTTCGGTTAGAGTTGAACATGCCAAAGTGGTTATCATAACAATGATGGATTAACATGTAGGAGAAAAAAAGTGGAGAAGAGAAGCATGTAGGAATACATAGTATGCTATAATATAGAAATTGTGGAACATTTACAATTACTGAGTGTTACCTTGCATTCAGCTTCGTTAAGCATGTAGGTTCCACCAAAAACTGCACTTGGACGAGCAAATCCCTAAACAACATGGAGTGTGGAAACTTTAGCCTATCATTTAAAAACAATTAAATAAAAATGAAAGAGTGAGGTAAATGAATGAACCCAAGGAAGTTCTCCCAATCCATAAAGAGGGTATATATAAAGGGATCCTCCTTGAAGGCGTGCCAATGATTCTACATAAAGCTATCCGAAACAAACGAAAAACCATATCATATAACTTATAAGACAAAAATATATCATACATATACAATAACATGTTTGGTGAATACCTTCATTCTTTTGATTGTGTAAATTGCAGGCTGATCCAAGTACTTATCATCACTGTGAAATGCTAATGCATGGCCAATGAACTCAACTGTTCTCTCCTCTAACTCATATTTACTACATTATAGAAAGGAAAGAGCTTACATCAACAGAACTCAACTGTTCTCTCCTCTAACTCATATTTACTACATCGTAGAAAGGAAAGAGCTTACATCAACAATATATAGAAATATGATCAGTACTTGAATCAGTTCGCTGCTTTCCATTTTATCTCAGTTAGCATTCATGAATCGGATGGCTGTTCTTTACGTTTGCATAACCTAGATCATTTGGAGAATTATGACCCTCACTCCCACTCTTTTTTAACAAGGAACCGTCTTTTGTTCACATAAAATTCTAACAAGGAACAAAATATGTAGATGGTTCCTTGTTAGAATTGAAACATATATGTTGCAATAAGTAATCATGTAACGAATATAAGTGCTAAAAGATATATCTATAATTATTTATTCACATACAATTCTAACAAAATCCAAAGATCGGCAAAGTCTCAACAAAGTATTTGAACTAAGTATTACATGTATTAATGGTCCAAACCTAGTTTTAAAGTTAAATGAAACATGCTATAGACCACTGGCTTTATGCACATTGAAACATATTAGTCATTTTTTGATGTATAAAGTGCGTGGAAACAAACTTTGGGTAGCATCGTTGACTGAACTATTTATATAGTCAGTGATATTTCATTGACTCAATAAAGAATGGACAGTTATATATATCCATCCATGTCGAGGGTATATTTTTACCACCGCTAACTTCACAATGATGAAAGGGATGTCAATTATTCATAACATTTAATTTGAAACAAAATTCTTTGATTATAAATGACCAAGAATGCAAGCCTCATCAACAATTTGTTTTTCTTAAAAAAAAGGAATAAAAAGGTTTTGACATAAAATATAGTAGATAGAGTTCAAACCTGTTTAAGAATGCAAGCCTTAACAACCCAGATTTGTTTCTCATTGGCTTGCCTTCCAGAAATAAATCTATTATAGTCATGTCATGTTTCTTTTGTTGCAAGAACTACAAAAATAAATATGAAAGGTCCTCATGTGCTTGCATGATTAAGCAGAGTATGAGTGCCAACAGTTGTAGCCAAGCTATCTGGAAAGAAACAAACTGGTTCATGAAACATGAGCTAACAACTTCATCATTTAAATATAAAAGATCAAACTTAAAATGTATTTATTAAAAAATCTCATCTCATTTTTCAAACAATTAGTAACATTCAGATGAAGTCAGAATCAACACATCACAATTCCAAACAGTAAATATCTCATTGTCATATTTAAAGAAAAACTTATACTTGTAATGAATCATCTAGAAAACAAGCAAATATTAACCTCTACGGATGATTGGATCAGATAGATTTCAATAAATATAATTATGACATTTTGGTTCAACTTCATGGTAAGTCCCTAACCAGAGTCAAAGAGGATAAAATACGTATTTGGTCATTTGTCTAATTTACATTATAAAAGCCTTATCAAAGGGTATTTGGTCATTTGCAAATGAAGAAAACTAGTTTTTCAAAATATTTTTAAATTGTATTTTATTAGGGATGGGACCTTAAAAATAAAGTAAATGTAATTGTACCCTCAAAATATATGCCTATATAGGTCTAATTTAAGATTATATGAGTTTTATTTGAAGGTATTAGTCATTTTTTGTTTTCGTTGTTAAAATCTGAGACTATTATGTATAGCATACAAAAGAAAACAAAATTGCTATTTTATAAACCTACCATGCAAAAGAATGTAGTCACAGCTTCATGCTTGCCACATTCTTTCATGATGAAGCTGTAGTCCAACATATTCCACCTTATGTTCTGTAGCTCACTTCATGTTGCCCTAAAGCCCATTCATTCAGCATCTAAGACAGGCACTTACCCTCTCTGACCATACACAGCTTCTCTGGCACGTTTCAATTCAGTTGTAGTACTCCAACATGTGGCTTTCGCAGTGCCTTGTTACTCGTTCATGCAATATACCCTAGTTGCTCGGTCATGCCAGACTAGCCTCGGTAGTGTTCTTCTGCTTGTTTCTTGTTTCTCTACCTTGTCTTGTCGTTCCACACAGTTGATTGTCTTGCAACAGCTTCTGCTAAGTAGCATTCAATCAACAGCTTCATTTGCCAGGTTCATTCTGCCCCCACTTTAGCCAGTATCATCTTCATGCTACTATCTTGCATGCATGTCCAGTTTTTTTGCCTTCAATGTTCATGCATCTTCAGCCAACTTTTGCTAGTCTTCCTGCTGTAACTATTCTTTTACCTGACATGGTCAGTTCCTCCTTGCCAGTTCCTCACATGCCAACTCCTTCTTGCTTCTGTTTCAAACAACTCATATGGACGCACAGTCCTCTTCCACATCTGTAGCGCATACATGTAGCAGCTTTAGTTTTTTTTCGCAAAATATAATGTAAATATAATAATTTGTTCATGTGTTACTCATTAGATGATCACCTAAGTGATGATCACATATTTTGTTTTCAATCCTATCAACTTTGTAATGTCTCCCATCAAACTTATAGGTGGATCTTAATATTATTTTAATAAAATTATGAGTGCTCTCCTTAATTAGAGGATAAATATTTCAAAAAAAACAAAAAACAAAAAAAGCATGTAGTCAGGAAGAACAAAATGTGTAAGAAAATTTCTTTTTCAAACTAAAAGGAAAATCAATAATATGAAAAAAGAGGTACGATGAAACTACGAATTTAGAAGATTTAAAAACCCACTTTCACCATAAACTGTCTAAAGAAACTAATACCATTTAATACGGAAGTCTAATATCCAATATTAGTTTTTACTTAATAAAACTTATATTAATATCATAATATCATGTGTATCCTATAAAGATAAAGAGAACCAAGTTTTAGCCTCTCCATGCTAGCTTGTAACCTAAGCTGTGCTTTCTCATCCATCAGATCATACTAATAGCTAATTCTCATGTTCTTAAGTATAAGTTGAAAACAACTATGGTTTAAAAAAACAATACTTTTTATAAAAATGCATTGTTTCAAGATAATAATGAAGTGCTCAACCATTCAGATTATATTTAATACTTAAAACACAAATAAATTCACAAGAATATCGTTTATTTTATAAATAAACTTGAATACTAATAAAAAATTGAATAAGCTGCAATAAAACCATCACCTAAAAATTCAAATCAAATGAACACCAAAAAACTGCAATAGGAAGGCTACCAAAACAAATAAGGATAAGACTAATGCATACAGTAATGAACTTGACTTTGATTATGGAGTGAAATTCTCCAACAAGGATATGATGTCAACTAAACAAGGCACTTCTAAAGAAGCCAATCAACTAAACAATGATAAAAGAAGCAACAGGTTTAAGAAAAATACCTAAAATTGCGAAAAGCGAGACTACGGTTTGGCCACTAAGATTTGGACAGTTAGGATCGATGATCGAATATGAAGAAGCAAGGGCGATCTACCCGGAGCTACGAAACTAGGATTTGGCGCACTGGGATATGGCGTGATATCAGCTTTGTGATGAATGAAATTGAGGGCAGTCGGGTTGCGATAATTTAAATCTAGTGCATGAAATTTGTGGTTTTGGAGAGGAAGAGAGGAAAGTCGGTGCGGAATGAAATTTTATACTAATTTATGCCTATACTTGAAATGTATAGCGTTCGGTATTTATAAGTTTTTAATTCTGTTTGGATTTAATAAAACTAGAGGTGGAAACGCTATAAATGACAGCTATAAAAACCCTGATTTGTTGTAGTGAACTCCAGCATCAAGCTTGAAACACCAACACGATGCACCAAGATAAGCAGGTGCAGTCATCAACTCCGATGAAGTGAACTAGCTCCAGATAATCTACTAAACCTGACTATCTGAAAAACCCAACACTAGACTGCCCGTGTGGAAAATTATGGGCACCCAGAGTTTAGGAAGGGAACAATAAACTCCGAGTCAGTCATGGGACTGGTGTGAGTAACGAAAACAGTTTATTTTTAAAACAAACAACAAAAGAAGTTTAAACATTGAAACCCGCAATGCTTTTGGAAAATGAAACTACCATAAGACCTCTCGCCGCACACACAATGCAAACGCAGAATTGGAGGAGATTTCTTCTTATGATAGTCAAACATGCTTACTATGCAAAATCATTGGATTATTATTATTAGTGCATAGTGGAAAACATTTCGAAAGTATAATATTAATCTTAGCCAGCATAGGCATTTCACACTATGCCTACTATAGCTACTATGTTCAATAGCAGGTTACCGCCACATTCCATAGCAGGTTATACAACTAAAACCGTACAGGGCTCGTATTGTTTCTTTGGATTTTCCAACAAATGGTCAGGCTAAGGAACTTCCTACTGCCAATGGGTACGCCTCTGGAGGGACGTCCCGAGAACCTACCCGGATCTCTGCCAACACAAGGTCGGGTTACCTCTTACACTAGGTAACTACTACTCGAGTATGCCACCCCCGGTCCTTTGGGACCTTTATCCGAGGGCCCCCGATCACACAGCAACAATCACACAGTAAATGAGATTGGATCAACCGCATAGGTAAATATCAGGGCTCCATACCATAATATCACCTTTTTCCAGAAGGAAATGACATACCCTAAAGGGAGCGACCCTCATAACCTTGCCGCATCTTTCCTGTTTCGACCATTTCCGGTCTGTGAGGCTCGATGAGGTCTCGTCCACAAAGCTACGCTTTTTCACAAATCTGTGCTTTGATCACAAATGATCAACGAATGATCATCAACAAACAACAGCACTTAGCATGCCACACTACCAATTTGGGAGTATATCACTGATAACCTTCAACTACATAACCTCTGAGCTCATACGTCTCAGAGAAGGGTGTTAAGTTAAGAGAATAAATTCTCCGCCACCAAACAGAAATGTATTTGAAAGAAATCAGCTTTATATCTCAAAGTGTAATGTCAGACATACAACCATACAAGTCTGTTCCGGGTTCGAACAGAACCGAAGGCACTTCCGAAGAAGCCCTTGCAATCCGGGTATTCACAATCTCGATCGGATTTCCCATCACTTAGGAAATCTCTATACCGGCGCGACTCGATGCAGAGACAATCGATAAGTCATCCTATCGTTCTCACAAATACCCAGTCTTCAACACCGGTCTTCAATTGCTATCCATATACGACGTATCACTTATTTGGAATGGGTTATATGACACAAAGTCCTCTCCCGGCTAAACCGAATAGTGAGCGTAATATTTTAAAACATATGGATATTGGGATTTCAATAAAGTCACAACTTCTTACCCAAAACTTTTCTTCAAATGGTTTAAACACATTACCATTTTATTCTTTTACACAAAAAGATTCATTTCACAAAGTTCACCCAGTTTCACAAAGATCTATTCACAGATTTTCCAAATCAATTTCCATTTCAATTGGATTAACTCATTTAATCTTTTAAATCAAAGATTCAATTCATAGCTTTCAAAACATGTCTCCAAATATTTATTCGTAACTTGGAAAACCATTTTCAATTCAAATTTGAAATTCCTTTAATTCAAATTGGAAATTCATTTCTTATATGAGAGCTTTTATCAGTTGAAAACAATTAGTTTCCCAAATCATTAAATTCAATTTCAAATATCGAATTCAAATTTAAAACAATTTATTAAATATCAAGTTTTATTAAGTTATTTAAAATAACTTTTGCATTTGAAACCCATTTTCGAAACTCTCAATTCAAATTCCAAAACTATTTGGATCCAAGAATTCAATCTTTAAAAATTGTCAACCATCTGTGACTTAACTGATTTCCACGTGAAATCCATATTTGTGTGTGTATGGTGTAGTCCAGGGGTTTCACACAGTAGTGCAACATCATCCAATCATCACAGATCAGAATACAGAAATATAGTTGATAAGCGGTATAAACTATAACGCTTATCGTTCATTTACAGATCACAGATCATAGATCAGAGATATATAAGTTACAGATAATAATTTACATTCATCCCAGATAAATAACTGCAGTACAGATCACACACAAATCAGAATATATATCACACAACATCACAAATCAGAATATCAAACAATTCAATCATTTAGTCAAGTCCAAACATTCACAAGTAAATTTATTAACCAACTCATTCATTTAAATCAGATGTATCAATTATTAATCCGGGTTAATTATCATAAGTTAATTACAAATTATTTGAAATAAATTTCCCTTTCATCATTGATTAGTTAATCTTTAATTATTAACTAATCATCCTTAATTAATGAATAAATTAACTTTTAATTATTTAATAAATCTTAATTAATCACATTTATTAATTAATCCTTTGATTACTAACAAATAATTATACTCAAGTTACTAATCCTCATTCAATTAATTACACTGGATAATTAATTCCTTAATTACTTTTATTAAGTAATTTTACTTGAGTAATTTCACAAATGATTACCTCTAATTAATTAATATAATTAATTATTGAAATTAATCACATTTATCTCAAGTTAATGATCTATTAACAAACCTTTAATTACTTCTCCTAAGTAATAAATCTTAGATTTATCATTTTTAATTACAAGTTAATTAATCTTTAATTACCCATTAATTAATCTCTAATTATTAAATTATCATTAACAATATAAATTAACTTAACTTTTAAGTTAACAAATTAAAACACATTTGATTAATTCCTTAATTATTAATTTATTTATCCTTAATCATTAATTAATTAAATTATTTATTCACTCCTTAATTATCTGATTAATTAATTAAATCTTAAATCATTTAAACTAAATTAAATTTAAGATAAATCATTTATTCCATTAATTTCATAATTTCCATTATCATCTAGAGTTAACATCTTATCTTGATTTACACTTAATTATATTACTAAATTAAAATAAAATAATGTTAACTTAACAAATTTAAGTTAACCAGTAACATAACTTCTTAAATCAAATGTTTAAAGAATACATTTATAAATGAATTTTTATTTTAAGAAAAGTCTTAAACTAAATTTATTTAGATTTCAGAACTTTGATTTAAAAACTTTTAAAACAGGTTTTAAAGCCTACTTCGGGTCCTACCCGAGTCTTACTCGAAACCTGCTTCGAGTTTTCCCCTTTCTACATTTCCTTTTAACTAAGTTTATTTTTTTTTAAGTTAAACAACTCACAGGCTAACACCCATCTACTCGAGTATACACTCGAGTCCAAAACACAAAATTCTCGATAACTTCTTCGAGAAATCTCACCACACAAACAACTGACACCAATCCACCTTGGTGCACCTGCACAGTCGACTGCGACAATGGTGACCATCGCCGATACCTCCGACACACCCACCATCACCCAAACCATCGACCCTGGTCACCAATACACTAGCACAAACCACAGATCAAAATCGAGACACACCGATGAAACAGGCAACCAACCCATCACCAGAAACTGCTTCGAACCCAACATCTCCGATCACTAGAAGCTTCGAGCTTCCAGCCACGTCTTCGTCAACCACCGAGCCACCATCTACCCAGAGCACGTGCAACTCGACGCACGTACGAGGTCGCGGTGATCATTTTCTCGACCACCTCGAAAACTAGGTTTAAAATCAAAAACTCCACGCCGTCGTCGCCTCAGTGCACGTGAGCCTCTCCGAGCATTTTTTCCCGACCAACCGTAGGTTCGTCCACCCCCACGCTGAACTCCGGCCATTAACCATGCTTCGTTCGCCTGAATTTCGTCGAAACCCAATCCCGGTTCAACTCAAAACTGCTCCTAAACCACTCACTTAAAAATCATCAAACCAGGTTTAAAAATCACGTCTTCCAGTAAGGATTCAAGTTATATACTTGAATCAATAATTCGTGACATTCGAAATTTTCAGAAATGAAAGTTTTTTCTGTAAAAACTTGTTTTTCATTTTATATGCATTTTTACTTCATGAGATTATTTTTAGATTGTAACTCATACTTAAACACAATTGTTTTGTTTTGAAACCAAAGCCTGATGTTGATTAGAAAACAAGAAATAGAATTTTCTTGTTATTTGGTACTTTGTAAAACAACCAGAGAAAATGCACAAATACATGTATATACATACACACAGCACTTTCAAATATATACTCAAGTTTAAAATCATTAGTTGTTACTCACCTTGAACTTTCTTAGCTCCAGAAGTCTTCAAGTTGAAAGTTGAAATCTTTTTTTAAACTTTGCAAAGTTGAAAACTGGGTTGAAGTTGTTAGCTGGAAGCCTTCTTCTTGATCTCAAATTTTTCTTTGATTGCCTTGATATTTTTACCGAGATGTTTAAATTGATGTTTGGTTTAAGTATAGGATGATATTATCTAAGTTTTCCCACAGTTAAAATGATGAACGAAAAACTGGAATGAAGTTTGTTAATGTATATAGGAAATGAAGTGTTACAGGGTGATAATTTATGTTGTACAAGTGATAAAATTTGTTGTACAAAAATTGAGCAGGGATATTTTTCAATTGGAGGCTGCATTTATTACCTTGTACCATTTTTTTCTTTATTTTATAAATTTTCTTTCTCTCGGCTGTACAAATATATGAGATAATTGTGGCTTCCTTTGGAAGCTAATACATGTGTATATTTTTGTTTGTTTGGTTTCATACTCATCTATTTTTATATGTTAGTTTTTTTTCGCTTTTATAAGTTTATACATATATTTATTTTCATATTTAAATGTTTTTTTCTTTAATCTTATTATTTTATAATATAAATAATTTTCTATTTTTAATATGTTGTTATAATTTATTTATGTGTTTACTATATATATTTTCTATAATTTTATCTTATGTATTTTTATATTTGTTTCTATCTCAATCATTTATTTCTAAATTTAATACTAGTTATTTTTATATTCATTTTGTAATATAGGTGAATTTCTATATTTTAATTTGTTATTAGATTTTATCCAAGGTATTTATTTTATACTTTTATATCTTATATATTTTCATTTTTAAACCATTTATTTACGATTTAAATTCAAATCAAATATATATCTATATATATATATATATAATTTCAAATTTACTCGTATATGCTCAAATACATATATATTCACATATATACATATATATACAATATTTTAAACTTAAATGATTTATACAGAATTTATTTGAATTCGGGGAAACTCGCATCAATTTATTGATTAATTATACAATTTTTATTCAAAAATTCAATTAATTATCAATTTAAATTTAATTAAAATTCGGGGTCGTTACAGGCTTCCCCCCTTAAAAGAAATTTTGTCCTCGAAATTTGCTAGGGAGACACAAAGATAGATAAAGAATGTTTTATCTAATCAAACTGAATATTTTTTCTGCATTTGGCTTACCAAATAAGAATATCAATAATAGATACAAGAACGAATCTTTTTAACACTTCACAAGATACTCGGGGTATCCAGATCTACGAAATATGCAGTGGCATTGATCAGTTCGAAAGGATAACTAACCATTCGTAGAACATATCTGGATCCAAAGAATAGATAGATATATGGATACAATTCCAAAACTTTTAGTTTAAAAACTAAAGTATACCTATCAACCATAGCAACCAATTCATCCAAACAAACAATTCTGACCGATTTGGAGTTTATGTCCCTTTTTAGTATATTGAATCTCTTCCTGGATCTACCAGGAACCATCGAAGAATAGAGAAAATATGACGAACCAAAGAGATTGATAGAGAAAAGACTGTTTCCTTGTTGTTACAGGGTATTGACCATTTATAGTCGTATTCCCCTGTCCCCTATCTCATCCTCTTCTTGCACTCATACTTACTATCAGTGGATAGCAAGAGAATTTACTGAGGCGTACAGACAGATATCTTAGAGATTACTCATTCTAGGGTATACTTCACCCTATCTCTAATGAGCTACTTAATGTGTTATACTCCTAAGATAAAGTTCAACCTTAGTTCTAATACCACTTGTGAAGGCCCACACGAGGCAGTGGCGACCGGTAGGCTTTGCAACCATCCCAGACTCACCGTGGCTCACAATGGTACCCAGTCCTTACTTTTACGGCCAGCCTTTCGACTGTCACACCTTACGGCTAACCAACCCCTCCCACTCAGGGACATGTAGGGGTAAGAGTCTCCCGTTTTCCACCAAACGGCGAAGCGAGAACCCCCTATCACGTTGCACTAAGCAAAACAAGAACAGTTTATCTTTAAAACAAACAACAAAAGAATTTTAAACATTGAAACCCGCAATGCTTTTGGAAAATGAAACTACCATAAGACCTCCCGCCACACACACAATGCAAACGCAGAATTGGAGGAGATTTCTTCTTATGATAGTCAAACATGCTTACTACGCAAAATCATTGGATTATTATTATTAGTGCATAGTGGAAAACATTTCGAAAGTATAATATTAATCTTAGCCAGCATAGGCATTTCGCACTATGCCTACTATAGCTACTATGTTCAATAGCAGGTTACCGCCACATTTCATAGCAGGTTATACAACTAAAACCGTACAGGGCTCGTATTATTTCTTTGGATTTTCCAACAAATGGTCAGGCTATAGAACTTCCTACTGCCAATGGGTACGCCTCTGGAGGGACGTCCCGAGAACCTACCCGGATCTCTGCCAACACAAGGCCGGGTTACCTCTTACACTAGGTAACTACTACTCGAGTATGCCACCCCCCGGTCCTTTGGGACCTTTATCTGAGGGCCCTCGATCACACAGCAACAATCACACAGTAAATGAGATTGGAGCAACCACATAGGTAAATATCAGGGCTCCATACCATAATATCACCATTTTCCAGAAGGAAATGACATACCCTAAAGAGAGCGACCCTCATAACCTTGCCGCATCTTTCCTGTTTCGACCATTTCCGGTCTATGAGGCTCGATGAGGTCTCGTCCATAAAGCTACGCTTTTTCACAAAGCCGTGCTTTGATCACAAATGATCAACGAATGATCATCAACACACATGAGCACTTAGCATGCCATACTACCAATTTGGGAGTATATCACTGATAACCTTCAACTACATAACCTCTGAGCTCGTACGTCTCAAAGAAGGGTGTTAAGCTAAGAGAATAAATTCTCCGCCACCAAACAGAAATGTATTTGAAAGAAATCAGCTTTATATCTCAAAGTGTAATGTCAGACATACAACCATACAAGTCTGTTCCGGGTTCGAACAGAACCGAAGGCACTTTCGAAGAAGCCCTTGCAATCCAGGTATTCACTATCCCGATCGGATTTCCCATCACTTAGGAAACCTCGATACCGGCGCGACTCGGTGCAGAGACAATCGATAAGTCATCCTATCGTTCTCACAAATACCCGGTCTTCAACACCGGTCTTCAATTGCTATCCATATACGACGTATCACTTATTCGGAATGGGTTATATGATACAAAGTCCTCTCCCGGCAAAACCGAATAGTGAGCGTAATATTTTAAACATATGGATATTGAGATTTCAATTAAGTCACAACTTATTACCCAAAACTTTTCTTCAAATGGTTTAAATACATTACCATTTTAATCTTTTACACAAAATGATTCATTTCAAAAAGTTCACCCAGTTTCACAAAGATCTATTCACAAATTTTCCAAATCAATTTCCATTTCAATTGGATTAACTCATTTAATCTTTTAAATCAAAGATTCAATTCATAGCTTTTAAAACACGTCTCCAAAGATTTATTCGTAACTTGGAAAACCATTTTCAATTCAAATTTGAAATTCCTTTAATTCAAATTGGAAATTCATTTCTTATATGAGAGCTTTTATCAGTTGAAAACAATTAGTTTCCCAAATCATTAAATTCAATTTCAAATATCGAATTCAAATTTAAAACAATTTATTAAATATCAAGCTTTATTAAGTTATTTAAAATAACTTTTGCATTTGAAACCCATTTAAAAAGCTCTCAATTCAAATTCCAAAACTATTTGGATCCAAGAATTCAATCTTTAAAAATTGTCAACCATCTATGACTTAACTGATTTCCATGTGAAATCCATATTTGTGTGTGTATGGTGTAGTCTAGGGGTTTCACACAGTAGTGCAACATCATCCAATCATCACAGATCAGAATACAGAAATATAGTTGATAAGCGGTATAAACTATAACGCTTATCGTTCATTTACAGATCATAGATATATAAGTTACAGATAATAATTTACATTCATCCCAGCTAAATAACTACAGTACAGATCACACACAAATCAGAATATATATCACACAGCATCACAGATCAGAATATCAAACAATTCAATCATTTAGTCAAGTCCAAACATTCACAAGTAAATTTATTAACCAACTGATTCATTTAAATCAGATGTAACAATTATTAATCCGGGTTAATTATCATAAGTTAATTACAAATTATTTGAAATAAATTTCCCTTTCATCATTGATTAGTTAATCTTTAATTATTAACTAATCATCCTTAATTAATGAATAAATTAACTTTTAATTATTTAATAAATCTTAATTAATCACATTTATTAATTAATCCTTTGATTACTAACAAATAATTATACTCAAGTTACTAATCGTCATTCAATTAATTACACTGGATAATTAATTCCTTAATTACTTTTATTAAGTAATTTTACTTGAGTAATTTCACAAATGATTACCTCTAATTAATTAATATAATTAATTATTGAAATTAATCACATTTATCTCAAGTTAATGATCTATTAACAAACCTTTAATTACTTCTCCTAAGTAATAAATCTTAGATTTATCATTTTTAATTACAAGTTAATTAATCTTTAATTACCCATTAATTAATCTCTAATTATTAAATTATCATTAACAATATAAATTAACTTAACTTTTAAGTTAACAAATTAAAACACATTTGATTAATTCCTTAATTATTAATTTATTTATCCTTAATCATTAATTAATTAAATTATTTATTCACTCCTTAATTATCTGATTAATTAATTAAATCTTAAATCATTTAAACTAAATTAACTTTAAGATAAATCATTTATTCCATTAATTTCTTAATTTCCATTATCATCTGGATTTAACATCTTATCTTGATTTACACTTAATTATATTACTAAATTAAAATAAAATAATTTTAACTTAACAAATTTAAGTTAACCAGTTACATAACTTCTTAAATCAAACGTTTAAAGAATACATTTACAAATGAATTTTTATTTTAAGAAAAGTCTTAAACTAAATTTATTTAGATTTCAGAACTTTGATTTAAAAACTTTTAAAACAGGTTTTAAAGCTTACTTCGGGTCCTACCCGAGTCTTACTCGAAACCTGCTTCGAGTTTTCCCCCTTCTTCTACACTTCCTTTTAACTAAGTTTATTTTTTTAAAGTTAAACAACTCACGGGCTAACACCCATCTACTCTAGTATACACTCGATTCCAGAACCCAAAATTCTCGATAACTTCTTCGAGAAATCTCACCACACAAACAACTGACACCAATCCACCTTGGTGCACCTGCACAGTCGACTGCGACAATGGTGACCATCGCCGATACCTCCGACACACCCACCATCACCCAAACCTTCGACCCTGATCACCAATACACTAGCACAAACCACAGATCAAAATCGAGACACACCGATGAAACAGGCAACCAACCCATCACCAGAAACTGCTTTGAACCCAACATCTCCGATCACTAGAAGCTTCGAGCTTCCAGCCACGTCTTCGTCAACCACCGAGCCACCATCTACCCAGATCACGTGCAACTCGACGCACGTACGAGGTCGCGGTGATCATTTTCTCGACCACCTCGAAAACTAGGTTTAAAATCAAAAACTCCACGCCGCCGTCGCCTCAGTGCACGTGAGCCTCTCCGAGCATTTTTTCCCGACCCACCGTAGGTTCGTCCACCCCCACGCTGAACTCCGGCCATTAACCATGCTTCGTTCGCCTGAATTTCGTCGAAACCCAATCCCGGTTCAACTCAAAACTGCTCCTAAACCACTCACTTAAAAATCATCAAACCAGGTTTAAAAATCACGTCTTCCAGTAAGGATTCAAGTTATATACTTGAATCAATAATTCGTGACATTCGAAATTTTCAGAAATGAAAGTTTTTTCTGTAAAAACTTGTTTTTTCATTTTATATGCATTTTTACTTCATGAGATTATTTTTAGATTGTAACTCATACTTAAACACAATTGTTTTGTTTTGAAACCAAAGCCTGATGTTGATTAGAAAACAAGAAATAGAATTTTCTTGTTATTTGGTACTCTGTAAAACAACCAGAGAAAATGCACAAATACATGTATATACATACACACAGCACTTTCAAATATATACTCAAGTTTAAAATCATTAGTTGTTACTCACCTTGAACTTTCTTAGCTCCAGAAGTCTTCAAGTTGAAAGTTGAAATCTTTTTTTAAACTTTGCAAAGTTGAAAACTGGGTTGAAGTTGTTAGCTGGAAGCCTTCTTCTTGATCTCAAATTTTTCTTTGATTGCCTTGATATTTTTACCGAGATGTTTAAATTGATGTTTGGTTTAAGTATAGGATGATATTATCTAAGTTTTCCCACAGTTAAAATGATGAACGAAAAACTGGAATGAAGTTTGTTAATGTATATAGGAAATGAAGTGTTACAGGGTGATAATTTATGTTGTACAAGTGATAAAATTTGTTGTACAAAAATTGAGCAGGGATATTTTTCAATTGGAGGCTGCATTTATTACCTTGTACCATTTTTTTCTTTATTTTATAAATTTTCTTTCTCTCGGCTGTACAAATATATGAGATAATTGTGGCTTCCTTTGGAAGCTAATACATGTGTATATTTTTGTTTGTTTGGTTTCATACTTATCTATTTTTATATGTTAGTTTTTTTTTCTATTTTACAAGTGTATACATATATTTATTTTCATATTTAAATGTTTTTTTCTTTAATCTTATTATTTTATAATATAAATAATTTTCTATTTTTAATATGTTGTTATAATTTATTTATGTGTTTACTATATATATTTTCTATAATTTTATCTTATGTATTTTTATATTTGTTTCTATCTCAATCATTTATTTCTAAATTTAATACTAGTTATTTTTATATTCATTTTGTAATATAGATGAATTTCCATATTTTAATTTGTTATTAGATTTTATCCAAGGTATTTATTTTATACTTTTATATCTTATATTTTTTCATTTTTAAACCATTTATTTACGATTTAAATTCAAATCAAATATATATATATATATATATATATATATAATTTCAAATTTACTCGTATATGCTCAAATACATATATATTCACATATATACAATATTTTAAACTTAAATGATTTATACAGAATTTATTTGAATTCGGGGAAACTCGCATCAATTTATCGATTAATTATACAATTTTTATTCAAAAATTCAATTAATTATCAATTTAAATTTAATTAAAATCCGGGGTCGTTACATTTGGCGTGGAGGAGGCTTGAGTGATAGGGAATTCACGAAACATGTCGCAATAATTTTTAGTTGCGTGGGTAGGCGAGGCGAAGTTGAATTAGGGTTTAGGAAATGTTCTTGATGGTGTTCGTGTTTTGATTGGTTGTGGCTACGGTGGGTGATCGAGTGTGGTCGCAGTTCGAGCAGAGGTAGGGTCGAGGGTGGTGGTTGCATTGGTGGAGGTGGCAAGGCGAATAGTGGTATAGAGGGGTGGTAACGGCCTCGTGTTCGTTGCCTGTATATGTTCAAATTCTGGGTTGGAGGGTCGCAGCTTGATGTAGTCGATCGAAGGCCAAGGAGGTGATGGCAGAGCATCGAAGTGGCAATGTGAAGTTTGTTGGTGAAGCTCGTATATGGGTTTGGTGGGTGGATGACTCATGAACGTGCACGAGAGTGAATGCCTTTTTCGTGCACAGGCTTTGGAAAGAGAACAAGAGAAAGAAAGGAGACGAAGTAATGTGCGTACATGGGTATGTTGGAGAGCTCGACCCACTTATGTTTGGCCGAATCGTTTCATTCGATTGGTTTTAAAAAAAATAAAGATGAAAAAAATGAGTTTCTGGAACGTTGAAATTTGGAGTAGAGAAGGATTGGGGAAGAAGGTATGCGGATGGTGGTTTGTTGGGCCTGGACCGAACCAATTTTCGAGAGAAAACAAATTCTAATTTATTTTTAAGTTTATAAATTAATTAGTTAAAGTTTGAAAAAAAAATATGATATCTTGCTCGTTTCAAATCCAATTGACATGAGGATTTTTGCGTTGAAATCGTAATGACGAGTACAACATTGTGATGTAAGCTGTTAGTAGCTTTGGACAAGTAAAAATTTATGATATACCGAAACAGATAGGTTTTTAAGCTACGTTATTAAATAACGTCGTTTAAATTTATATACGTCAATTATTGATGCTATTTGGCCAAATAAAATGCTGTTGAGTTAAATTGAATTGACTGTGGTAATTTGGACCTTTATTTAGCGGAAATAAATCACTGTCCTGCTAATTAAATCAATTGGACCCTGTTTAGCAGAATAAATCACCGTTCCGCTATTATTAATTGGATAAGTCAAATTTGGACATTTATTTAGCAGAAATAAACCTCGTTCTGCTATTACATCAGTGTGGACACTTAATTACATTCCAATTGGTAAGTATTGGATAAGTGTTGTATTAACGATTAATTGTTAATTATGAAGTTAATTTACATATTTAATGTTATGTAAATGCTGGAATTATAACTTAGATAGTTATTGAAATTAGTGGTGACTTGATTAAATACCATTAGAGTTACTAAGCCCTTTTCCAAATTTGGAAGTTGACTTTTGAACCAAAGTTATTTTGAAAATAATAATTATTTATTAATGATATTTTAAAGATAATTAATAATTATTTGAGAATAATTTAAAGTTAATTATTTTATGATTCTTAAAAGTTATTTGAAAGTATTTAATTGTTGTTTTTTCAAAGTTATTTAGTCATTTAAATGTTAAAAGTATATTTTAATTATTAATTAAAGTTATCTTATAATGATTTGATTTAAAAGTTGATTACTATTTAAGAATTAATTAGTATTAAAATATTATTATTTCAAAGATAATTTATTCAAATATTAATATTGTTTTAAAAATAATATATTATATAGTAAAATGTTATAAAAGGGTATTTTCCTAAATTAAACTTGGAAATTGTTATAGAAACTTTATAAGCATTATTTTGAGAAGTAATGGTATATTTTCATAGCGTAATTCGAGGGCAGAGATTGCCTATAGTTTAGGATGTTTTCGCTAGGATAGCAACGTAACAATTGTGCAAACTGCGATCTATGATTGATTGCATGGCGGAAATCAGAAGGCATAGATTGTCTAATTTAAGTTTGGTTTCTCTGGGATAGAGATGTAACCATTGAGTTGCGATCCATGGTTGATACCGAATGGTGCTTTCCATATTTATTTTAAAAGGTTTTCAAGTATTTTTTTTGAAGATATGATTTGTTAATATACTTATTCTGGTGAGATAATATATGACTGTTTTGATAAAGAGATTTAATTTATTGAAATTAAATTATATGAGGCTTGGTGATTATAGTGGGAAATGTGATATCTGTTTGAATGTTTGTTTATTTGATAGTTAAATAACCGACTATCAAATCATGGCCAAATATGTAATCCTTCTTAATTTTCGTGGTACAGAAATATTCCCTACTTAACACCGAAGGATTTTAATTCTGGAAATATCTAGGAGAAATGCGAGAATTATATAGTACGGTTACCATCGGGTTGCTATATTGTACGTATAAACTTGTGGATCTTCTAGGACAAATGATAAGGAGATCCGTCCACTTAAACGGTTAGGGGGTGATTCCTGATCTTATGTATTGTCAAATTATTTCCTAAAGAACCGGTATTGAGCATTCCAGAAATCAACCAATGGTTTTTGGAGCACCTAGGAAATGGAGAGTGTACTCGTAAGAGATGACTCGGAACCCATGACCTACTACAAAACCATATACGGTTAAATGGAGGAGATGCGTTATATTTTGGGATGTTGAAATCCATATGTAGTTCCGTGACTCATTGGAGTGTGGGAATCTGTGTGAGATTCCAAGATCTGTTGAGATGTGGGAATCTGTATGTGATTCCGAGGCCATTGTGGTGTGGGAATCCATATGGAATTTCGTGATCTATTTTTGGAGCGATGCGTAAGCTAGAACGTCGGACGTAGCCTTATCAGTGGAAATGACTAAAACCAGAGCTAGGAGGCATGGCCAATAGGGTTGGCAAACCTATAGGGTGTATTCGGCTCCTTTTCTAGCAATACAGATACCTTCTGTTATTTTTGGCATGCTGGAGTGATGCACTCAGTCTTAGCGAGACCAGTTATGTTTTTCCTATAATACCCCAGCTAGATGGGTATGATGCTTCAGAAGGATAAATTTGATCCATATGCAGGAGGACCATTCTCGAAGTACTAAGGGCACCTCCATGGAAATCCTAAACAATTAGCGAACGAGCTTAATCGGATTTTGATTTTATGACTAGTATTGTTGTGATGTACACAGCACATGCATCATAGCTACTTGTTATTATTACTTTGGCGAGTAGACACTATTATAATATTAGATGATTTTCTATAAAAGAGTTTGGTTATCGTAAGGAAAAAACATGTCCGTGTTTATTTGCGGTAAGGTCTTACGAGATACCTTTGTTTTGAACAGGTAATTAAACTTTAAGAATCAAGCTGGTTGTTTTTTCTCACGCTGGTTTAACCAGAATGACCCGAGCGTGGTTTTTCCTAAATGCTCGGGTCAGACCGAGCATATTTCCAGGTTTAGATGGATATTTTGGGGCTTCAGGAGAGGAGCTGGAAGCCCAGAGACAAATTCACGTAGATGATTATATTTCCGTTGCTTTCATTGTTGTAAATTGTTCAATAATTTGTGAGGACAGATTGTTATAACGGTCCGTGTTGAAATAGGTTAGTGTACTCTGACTGATGTCTGTATACTTATATTACAGATTTGTTTTTATGTAAAGGATTTGTTATATATTATAAATTATTCGTTCTGTTGTGAGATTATGTGTTTTTTAATTCTTTTGTCTTCTTTCTTCTTTCTTTTCCCTAACTATCCGCCTTTCCGTTCAATTAGGACTGAACATGTGTGGTTTATTGTCAGTTTAAATTGTACGGAAAAGTGGGTCGTTACATCAACATACTTCATTCCATCATCAACTTACATAAACCCACCTCTGCTCTTCCAATATTCAACCAACTACACTTCCCTCTACTGCACAACTGACATTCAAAACTTCATACCGTGCACATTCAAAACATCCTACTGCACAACCCACATCCAAACTTCCTACCGTACACAACAAAACATCACTACTACCTCACTTCTTTCCACTACATACTTCAAACTCCATCTACATCTCTAAACCATACAACAACCAAAATGTTGTGCAACACAGTTCACATACGACATAGTGCACAGTCAACTTGCATATCAACCATGCATTCCCACTGAACTCCAGCAATACTTTAATCACATCTCCACCATATATTGTTTCATTCAAACCAGTCACAACTTCTCCAACCATCCCCCCGCAAGCTTACACTACATCGACCTCATTTCTATGAATGATCCACTTATGTTGTCATTCACTCCACATACTCCATCTACTGCCATAACAGCTGCAACTCAACCACTTCATCTCCTCACCACTGTCACAACTCCTCCATCCCCTTGCCTGCTAAAACTCCAACACTTCCTCATCAACTCAAGCAAAAATTGTTACTGCTACCATCTCCACATCAAAGCTTGCCAACAACTGCTCCTCCTATACAACTGATACACCATCTACAACAGTGCACCATCTCCACTGCACTGCCTTTCCCCTTGCCTTAACCAACTACAACACTCATAGGAATCAATTGCACATCCCCTCTACTGCTACATCCTGCTCCTCACCACATAACACAACTTATCTGCAACAAACCAACACTGCCATTCACCTCCTTCCCAAACCGCCACTGTGCAAACACACTTCAGTTCAATCTCCCCTTGCAAACCACCATCACAGTCACCAACCATTTCACTTCCCTGTGCAATTGTCAACTAAAACCATCACTTCAATTGACTATACCCACCATTAAACTTTACTGCCAAGTTCACACACACACCACATCCAATTCACTTCGTTCGAACTGACCCACTGACCGCATCTCCATTCCCAGAAACCACCATCCCCCTCAAATCGTTGCAACCATAAATCTACAAACCTTCCGCAACACCCTACTACACCACACATTCTTCCATTCTGCCCGCACCCAATTAAGGCACCATGATCGTCGATTCCAATTCGCGATTTTTTTTCTTTTTTTTCTTTTTTTTGAGTTTGTGTTTATTTTTGATTTAGTCGCCCTTTTGTTTAAATTTGTTTTAACAGATAGAGGAAGAATTGGGACATTGCATTTGACTAGTGGGTTTGGGCCAGGTATATGTTGTGGGTTGTGTGTTAAATTTTTTTTAGTTTGTGTTAAGTTCTTCTCTTCATAAAAAACACAAAAAAAGAAAGAAAAAAGTTTCAATTCGTTTGTTTTCATTTGTTTTGTTTACTCTAGTTTGTTTTGTGTTGTTTTTGTTCTTCTTTTTATTTAAAGAAAAAAAATTGCAAATAGTTTACAAAAAAATGCTTTCGTTTTCGTTTGGGTAAACGATAAAAAATTACCTTGCTTTTGTTTTCGTTCCATCTTAAAAAAAATGTATATATCTTGTTTTTATTTTCAGGTTGTAAAAAATTAAAAAGGAGGAACTGCTTGCTAAATAACTACTTTACTTGCTTACTATAAAAAAAATTGCCGCTTTAAAATAATTTGCTAATAATTCTGCATGCTCTAATATCGTTCCCTTATCCCTTGCTTTTATTTTATTTTGCATTGTTGGGTGCTTGAATTTTAAAATATATAAATATATATTTATTTATTTATTTTCAAAACTAAAAACAAAAATAAATTTCATTCGTAGTTGCATTGTTAAGGTCACGTTTAATTTCTGTTTTGCATTCATATCATCTTATTTTCTTTTCTAAGGGCAACACCCAAATCCACATAAGATAGGGGATTTCATCACCCCTTCCTTGGCCCACAAATTGCATTTCATCTTAGAATTTTCTAATAAATAACGGTTAGACTTCAGCCTTAAGGGAGTTACAAGCTTACCTAGGGCTTAATTGTATCTTGACAAGTTGTCTTCTTTGAACAATTTAAATTCTTGGTGTCTAGGATACAGCAGAGAAATAATCAGTTATAAATATTAGGGTGACTCGTAAATATTATACTTATTGTTTCTCTGAAGGTACTTAAACCTTCGGCTCCATTGCTACGGTGATTCGTGGTGCACCGATAACTCATGCCCGTTACCTGGGTAAGAACTATCTTGTTGGATTAAGACAAAGTGTGATTATACAATTTTAGGTTAGGAGCTATTTAGGATAGAAAATTTGTAATTAAGTCCTTGCATTCATTTAGTTGCATTAGTTCATGCATATTTAAAAAAAAAGTCAAAATCCAAACCAAACAAAAAAATTGTAAATTTTCCTTAACTTAGTTTTTTTTCAATCTTTTCCTTTGAATTTTTTTTTCAATCAAAATCAAATATCCAATAAAAAATTTAGTTTTTTTAGAAAAACAAAAATTCAAAAAATAAATAATCTTTTCAAAAAATGAAACATAATAAAATTTGAAAATTCCAAAAAAAACAAAACAAAAATCAAATATCCCTTTTGAAAAATAAATTCCTTTTGGTAAATATTTTTTCTTTATAAAAAAAAACTTTCGAAAATGTCTGAATTTCCCTACTCACATGAATTTTACACTATTTATGAAAATCAATATAATCCATATAGTTTCACATCAAATTCTTATGGATATTTTAATAACAACTATTGTACAAACAATTCGAATTTTGAACCACAAAATTTTCAAAATGATGACCAACCCTCAAATCTTGAAAAAAGCATTGAAACGATTTCGTTTTCACTTGAACTCTCTACACAAAAAATCAAATGATAAATGATTTGTGTAATTCATTTGTGCAATATCTCTAGTCAAAGTTTTCAAAATAATCAAAATATGAATTCACTTCAAAATTCAAATGATTTCGATTATAACCCATGCCAATTCAATTTCGAACTCCAAAATGAATTTCAAAATCAAAACGAAAATGGAAACAACTATTTAAATGATTTTGGAAATGGGAGTTGTTTCAATGATGGTGGAAATTTTTCTTCTCAACAATTTCAAATTGAAAATTCTCAAATTAATAATTATAAATTTGATTTTGTTCAGCAAATGGGAGAAATTTACAAGGATCACACATATTTGTTGTTTGAAACATAAATGAAACAACGTGAGAAACAAAATCAAATCCCAACGTGTGGCGAGTCATATAATAATCCACCTTTTACCAAAATTGACGATTTACAAATAACAACTTTTGAAATTGAAAACGACAACCTTAATGAAGTTGTTGAAAATGCGGTATTTGAGTTATTTTCAACTCTTTTGAGAGTGTGGAACCAAATTCAAAGTTTGATCTTTCTTTTTCTGATTTTGATTGAATACAACAACTTTGGATTTTGAACATAATATATGCAATGAAGTTGTGAATAATTCAACTAAGGAAGACGAATTTTGTGAACACAAAATTTTTGGACTTTTGAAGATGAGTTGTTGGATTCTAAGGAGTAGATTTAAATCACCATGCTGATTTTGAAATCAATAATTTTGAAGAATTTGTCAATGTTGAGTTTGAATTTAAATTTGGTGAAAATAAATTTGAACTTCAACCAATCGTTCTGTCTACCCTAAAAATCATCGAAAATAAAACAACTCATACGATTTTTAATAAAATGACATTCATTTTTCCAAATCAACATTCAACTTTGAAATCTTTTATGGTTTGGTTTTCTGCGTTTAAGCTTTGTCTCTCATACTTGACGAGACAAATGAATTGGTCTTTAGAAGACCGTTTCATTTACTATTTAATAGTATATTTTCTTATGTTGTAAATAATCACCGTTCACTTTCATGTAAATATAGGTCATATTTTTATTTTTATTTGTTTCCTTTCACTTGGGTTGACTGTGGGGACACAGTCAAAATCAAGTGTGGGGGGGAGTCACATCTTCCTTTTGATTTGTCATAGTTTATTTTTTGCATTTTCTTTCCAAAACTAAAAAAATAAAAAAAAATTCTCAAAATAAATTTTCGTTTTAGCATTTCAATTTATTTTTGAAGAAACACTATAGGATAAGTATATGTTTTTGGTTATTAAATTGAAATTTTTGAAAATTTATTCGTCTCAACAAAAATAAAAAAAAGTTTGATTACAGGTAACGATGGTTTAACTAGTATATAGGAAGGTTCATAGGTGATAATTATGAAGTATATCCTAATTGAAATCTTTGTTTAAAGAGTGGTTTAAGTAAAGGTTATAATATTTTTGATCTTCTAAGTTAAATGATGCTAAGATGATATTGTAAAACTCTCTCCTCATAAAAAAACAAACAAAAAACAAAAAAAACAAAATAATAATAATAATAATGATAATAATATTTTTTGTATATAGGTATATATTTTATAAACACCTAGAGTTATGTGTTCACATGCAAATGTATTCACTCGCCATGCTTTATACCCTTCTCACGTAAGCCCGAAAGGCAGTGCACGATCGGTATATCTGGCCTCAGTTTATCTAAGTTAGGTGTATGTATATAAAAATTCTTTCATTAATAATGCCTATAGTCGATAGGTGTACACACTTGTGTGTTCACTCGCCATGCTTTGTATTCCCCTCATGTAAGTCCAAAAGGCAGTGCATGGGTGGTATATCTGGCCTCAGTTTTTTAAGTTAGGCATATGTAAATACTGTTGATATCAATAAAATTTTCAAATAAGAGAGAGTAAGCAATTGAAATCCAAGCAGTAGTTTCACTTATTTGATTTGAATTTTTATTCAAAATAAATGAAAATACCACTTTGAAAAAACTTTGATAATCAACTAAGGATCCATTTCATAGTTACACTATGTTATCAACCGAAACATCTAGCCAAAATGGAGTTTAAGTGTGATGATAACTTGATTTTTGTTGGATGTTTTGATGAGTAATGTGACTAAAAATTTCATGATGATGACCAAAATCTATATTTAACTTATTCGTGCCAATTTAAAAGTAAATTCTTCATTTGTAAATATTTTCAAAAACTTGCATTCATCTTTTTAAAAATAAATCTTGCATTTATGAATTTTTCATTTCGCATTTGGATTTTGTGGGTAGTATCCGCTGAAAACCCTCACGAGACAACACTCGTCCTACTAGGGACACCTAGAGGTTTAACGGCTTATTGCATACGCTCAATGCAATCGTGTTTCCTACGAAAACCGATTTATTAGTTTTAGTTTATTCACGGACAAATAAAAAGATAAGTGTGAGGGTATTTGATGTGCATGCAAATGTGCATATTTTTTCTTTAATATTTAATCTAATTTAATTAAATAATTGAGCATATATGGTATTTTAACATGTTTAAACCGAAATTTAAATTATTTTCAAATCATCATTTATTCATCTTCATATAGGGGTGAAATGGTCATTTTTATGTATGATTTAATTTGAGAAAATTTACTTAGGTATTTTTATGCTATTTTGTAGGAATTTGGATTTAAATGGAAGAGGTTTTCATGGAAATATGCATGCACAAGAGAAGGAAACAAAAGAATGAAGAAATAAATCATTTCATGAAAACATGGAGGACCACACCTACCTACTTATCACGATGTACAATTAGGAGCTAATGCACATGTTAGTGGAGATTAAAGTTACATGCACATGTAATGGTGGATTATGCCCATGCTAATGACAACTTGGAGGCCACACTTCCTCAAGGGTATTTTGGGTAGTCCCTGAAAATATGATTAGGGTTTCAAAACATGTATAAATACCTCGTATGTTTCATGTAATTAGCTCTTGGTTCTCTTTAGTTAGCTTAGTTTGAGGCTCAAAAATAAATAAAAACTCTCTTTTCTTTTTAATGGCTTCTTAGCCTTCTTTCATGTAATTTTCTTATATGCAATTTTAATTCATGCACTTTTAATTCAAGTTCTTCTCTTGTTCTTTTCTTTTATGTTAGTAGCTTAGTTTTATTTTTATGCAAGTAGTTTAGCTCTCGTTTTATTTTAATTAGCTTGCATTTTCTTCTTGTTTCTGTTTCATGTTGCAATCTACATTTGTTGAAGTGATAACGAATATGAGAAGCTAAACCCCTTCAATTTAGGGTAATGAAGCTTTCTTAATCATGTAGATTCAACATATTTGTTAATTGATGATCTCTTTTTGTGCTTAATGGAGACATGGTAAATATTTTGCTGTTTAGCTTTGAATTTGATAGCCTATGTTGTTGACACCAAATAGGCTATGCTTAAACAAACACAAACACATATTACCTCTTCATCTACATATGATTATGGTAATGAAGTGAATTTTAAAATCAAAATTTGATGGTCTATATTACTAATCACTAGTAAATAGATCATGCTAAGAATAGATTTTATGTTTAATTTCATTGTCATTTTCATGAGAGTTAAGAAGTGGTTTAGTGAGTGTGTTATAGTTTGATGGTTTATGTTGGGCTAATTAATAGCAAAAATAGGCCATACTTATGATAAACATATCAACTAAATTCACTAATGACCAAAAAAGAGAGATCATAATTTTATATATGTTGATTTATGTGATCATGAGAAGGGATTTGCCTCTAAGTTGCCTTCTACTCTCATATTTTTACTCACTTTCTTTTTTCTAGTTTTTACATTTTTAGCTTAACACAACTTTAAATCTTGGTTTAATTTGATTGAGTAGAATTTTAAATCAATACAGTTCCCTACGGATCGACCCGTACTCGCCACGTACTAAAATTGTACGCCATGCACTTGTGGTTGTTTTTAATTAAAATTGTTTCGGTTATTTTCTAAACTGATAGGAAGTTAGCCGATTCAACAAGCAACAAGTTTTGGAATGGACCTAAGGTTTGATGAGATTTTTTGGATCGAAAATTAGTTCCGTTTGGGAGAGAGTTGTCATTATATATGTGTGTGTGTGTATATAATACATATTCATTCATTACGTATATGGCACATACATACATACAGATGCATACACACACACACACATATATATACATATATATGTGTGTGTGCATGCGTGCATGAGTAAATATATCCATGTTGAAACCATTATTACCTTTGATATTATATTTATTAACCATAAATCCAAATATTTGATTATGTACCTATGACATATGTTCATAATGTATACTCTAGGCTAGATTATTGTATTAATGTTGTATAATCTTTGCTTTGTTAATGCAAACATATATATTATAAAATAAAAAATAAACTATTTAGTTAATATAAAATGATAACATATATTATAATTAAATTATAAAATAAAATAAAATAAAATGTTAATATAAATTGATTAAACTAAAAACATGACCCCAAACTTTTTTATTAACTACTACTAAATATGATTTAGCATAAAATGTTTATTCATGTAAACGCAAAATATAGTCTAGTGCAAAATAATAAAAGAATTTTTTGGAATTTTCCTTTTTTGCCTTGCTGTCAATGCACTTAATCTGACAATAGAGTCAGAGCCCACATTGTGTTTACATGATAATTAACCAACATGTAGAGCGAATACTTAGAAAAACTAATTAGATAGGTGTCTAAGGATAATGTGTTTTAACTATGGAGAAAGGTTCTCTAGTGAAGAAACATTCATGTAAATAGAAAACCTCGCAATCTCCTCCCCTTTACCTAGCTCGTTGAAGTTGAGAGAGCTATAGGTATTCCCTATAGGCAATTATGTAATTTGTAACATATATCTAACTCTATAACCAATTTTGTTTGTAATTAATTGTTTAATTTCTAATATTTTTTTTATATGGTGATATAATTAACTAAATAATTTATTTAAGTTATATAAATTGAAAAACATAGATGATATATTATGTGATAATAATTACAATAGTAGTAATATGAGAAAATTATCACAACATAGAATAACTTATTTGTTAGCGTCAAAAATGGCACCAACACCCAATCAATATGAAAGCACCAAAAATCCAATAATCAACTCCAAAAAGAGTGAAGTAGAGAATAAAATATGAAGAACAACAAATTAAAATTGAAAGAAATGAACACAAAAAGTTTAATAGTGGTTCGGCTGACTCTAGCCTATGTCCACTCCAATAATTTGCCTTTTATTATACTATAGATTACAATTATAGTCCGAATGATAGCCTAATAATAATAATGGATAAAGAAGAGAGCCAGAAAGAAGATCTCTTTCCCTCAGCGAATGATCTTGTATTTATACTAGAAGACGTACAAATATCCAGCTGAAAACTTGCTTAAAAGACCTCGAGAACAGGCTGACCCCACTGACCAAAAATGGGCCACACTGGACCCACTTTTAGGGATCGATGCCAATCCTCGAGATTAGGGTGTGGGGCACAACGATCCCTCTTAGGAGTCCTCCTCAATGTTAGCTTCGTGTTTCCTAAGTTGTTCTACGATGTTGCCAATGTGAAAATTGGAGACATCGATCAATTTCTGTTGAGTTGAGTTGCCAAGTTAAGTGTCTATAGCCATAGTGATCCGATCTGATCCTTTACGCTGGGGAAGGGATATGTATCGATCCCCTACCTATGGGAAGCATCAATCCATACTTAGCCAATTCTTGGATGCCATTCGTCTGGTTCCGCTTGATTATCATCCATAGCCTTGCTTATACCCGATTCCTAAACTCGATAATCATCCCTCCGGGCTTCTTGCCTTAATGATCACGAAATCCATTTAGTTAATTCTGCCCGTATACTACCTGGTCAAAAGGCGGGTTAAAACTTCCCCCCCAAAACATGCCTTGCAGTAGGAAGGTGTGTTTTGAATTACCATATTCCAAAGTCCATAATCCATCAATAGCCAAATCCTGATCTCACCGGATCGTCTACCAATACCAAGATCTCGACGAACGTATAGCCTGGTTCATAGTCTCTTCGAAACCAAAAGTTGGGTTCTTTTTCTCACCGGGACTATTCATGGTCTTTCTGGACCCTTGTTAACTCCAATCCAAACTTGACGACGAGTAGGTTGATCCTGTCGCTCTCCGATGAAGCGACCTACCCCTTGCACTCCAGCCCCGACACTCCGGTGGGACATATAGCGATGTAAGTATGAATCATGGCCTCTCCGGGCCGACCATGGACTCTTTGGACCTTTGTGGACCCATTCACTCTCCGGCAAGGAAGGCACAAAGATAACCAGGCAGATCATGTCGCACTCCGGTGAAGTTGCTTACTTCTTGCACTACGGTTCTGTCACTCCGGTCGAAACATAATGTGGTCTGTGGGGTTTATTCTTCGACCTCGATTCCCCAATCGAGGACTTAATCCATGACATCGAGTCCATCCTGTTGCTCTCTAGTGAAGGGACTCGCACCTAGCGTTTATTGCCCCGTCTCTTCAATCGGGACAACTGCGACCTGTTTCATTCATTACTTTAATGCAGATTTGAGTAAATTTAAATTCTTACAACAAGGAAACCAGGAAACAAAAAACCAAATGTTGCCTCTATGATCATGATAGTTTATCATTATCTCAAAGCATGCCTAGGGACCGAACTCGGTTCTGTACATGTGTAAGCGACTTAGCCATTTTATTGTTGAGTTTATTATTTATTTAGTTCATGCCATCCCGATCAAGAGATGACGATCTGTGACCTCGATCCAAGGCCATTTCCATTTGATGCAGACGTAGGCCGCTCCTGTTCCATCACTATAGCCCTTGTCCTCACATATTGTGGCAGTTGATTATTCCTCACGTGTTCCCCAACCATATCCTTTAAGTGCCTGCATTCGTTTGTATTATGCCCATCCAGCTCGTGGAATAGGCGGCACTTTCCCGATACTCGCTTACCGTCGATGGGCTCTCTCCTTACTGGCCTTCGGTACAGAAGGCATTCTGGAGTATCCAAATAAATCTTCTTCAAAGTATCATTTAAATCTGTATAAGAAGAGATTTTTGGTTCTTTCTTTTGCTGCTTCAATCCGACGAAGCCATCATCCACTTTCCTCTTTCTTTTGTCCTTGCCTAAACCTTCTCCAGACAGTCCTCCATCCTTCATTGCTTAACCTCTTCTCTATCGGCCTTAGCATCTTCCTACCGTAGGAACCTCTCGGCCTTATGATAAAAATCCCTGAGATCCATCCGAGGATCCCGTTCTAGTGCCATCTTTCAATTTGTGTTATTATCTATTCCTGATACTGCCACCATCAAAACCATCGATGGATCTGGTCAATGCACAGAAGCAACCACCGCATTAAACCTTGTTAAGAAATCCCTGAGGGGTTCCCCGACCTTTTGCTTCATCGTCGTCGTCGTCGTCATGCTCTTGGGTCTTGTGATGTAGACCCGAAATTGCCTCATGAATTTATCCACTAACTTCGTCCAAGTACTAATGCAACCGCTCTCCAATTGCCTAAACCATAGTGCATCTATATCTACCAAGTACAAGGGGAGACATCGTGACATCACCTCCTCCGATGCCCCCAGCACTTCCATATGCCTCATGTACCTTATCAGATGAACAGTAGGGTCCATTTTTTCGTCGTATGCTCCCGGTGTCGATAACTTAAACTCCGGTGGATTCCTTACACGCCTGATATTAAGAGTAAATGGACTTCTATTCATATCTTTCAAATCCCTGTTCACCAATCCTCCTCTCATAGCTCATCTTATCATCTTTCCAAACCTGCATTGCCATCCAAAGGTAACCTCTAATCATCATTTCCACCCTGCCCCCTGACTCCACGAGGGAATACCGGACTATACTCTTCCACATTCTGATTCACAGCTGCATCCCCTTTTTCAACCACTGGTCGGATAACATCTGCACGAACATCTATACTGGGCGGACCTGGGTAAATGCCCTCAAGCCTTAGGGGTTCGATATCGACCCCTCTAGGGGGATCAATGTCGATCCCCTGACATTGGCTGGGGGCCGCCCCCGGTTGCTCCAATGCTATCTCCTACCTGTTGGCTCCATTTCCATGCTCCCAGTTTCGAATTTCAGTAGCTCATGTTGCTCCATCCCCTTGATCTACTTGCCAGTAACTCTTGCCGCTTTTAATCCTTGGTTTTGATTTTCTGCAGCTCCCACTGCTCTAGCCTATCCAATTTGCCTAAGGAAATTCTGCATCATCTTCTCTTTTCTCTTCATCATCCTCTCCTGCATTGGCTCCATCATAGTCTCCATCTCGTTCCTAGTGATGTAGACGGAGGGTTGATCAGCTTCAGCTCCTGAGGATGTCTCTTGACTTCCTCTATGGTGACTCATATCTGCCAATGCTCTCCTTATAGATTGCCAAGCCATTGATTCCTAGATCCAAGTATCCAGGCTTCCAAATCCACGGGTGCAAGTATTTCTAGTGAAAGCACCAAAATGTTAGCGTCAAAAATGACGCCAACACCCAATCAGTATGAAAGCACCACAAATCCAATAATCAACTCAAAACATAGTAAAGTAGGGAATAAAAATCAAGAATAACAAATTAAAATTGAAAGAAATGAATACAGAAAGTTTTATAGTGGTCGGTTGACTCTGGCCTATGTCCACTCCAATGATTTTCCTTTTATTTTACTATAGATTATAATTACAGTCCCGATGATGGCCTAATAATAATAACAATAGAGGAAGAAGAGAGCTAGAAAGAAGATCCCTTTCCCTCAGCTAATGATCATGTATTTATAGGAGAAGACAATATCCAGCTGAAAACTCGCCTACAAGACCTTGAGACCAGGCCAACCCCCTCATCAAAAATGGGCCATGGCCCACTTTTAGGGATTTATGCCGATCTCTCTAAGGAGATCGGTGCCGATCCCCAAGATTGGGGAGTGGGGCCCAGTGATCCCTTCTAGAGGTCCTCCTCGATGTTAGCCTCGTGTTTCTTGAGTTGTTCTACGATATTGCCTAGGTGAAAATTGGAGATATTGATTGATTTCTATTGAGTTGAGTTGAGCTACCGAGTTAAGTGTCCATATCCATAGTGACCCAATTCGATCACCTATGTAGGGGAACAGATAGGTACCAATCCCCTACCTAGGGGAAGTACCAATCCATACTTAGCCAATTCAGGGATGTCATTTGTCTGGATCTGCTTGACTATCATCCATAGCCTTGCTTATACATGATTCCTAATCTCGACAATCATCCCTCATTGCTTCTTGCCATGATGATCATGAAATCTATTTAGTTAAATACACCTGTATACTGCCTAGTCAAAAGGCAGGTTAACAATATTGCTATACATATTTATGGTCATGATGTTCCGAGAAAGGATATCGATAAATCCGTTGAGACCAGAGTATGTAACACTCTCCAAATGTTGGGCAGTGTATTACTCATGGTCGTTAGGGGCACCAAGGGGTTACATACTCGTAGTTATTGGAATACTATGAAATGACTCATTTGAGAGTTCCACGTTGATTAAAAACAACTAGGTCAAACAGAAAATCTCAATGTGACGATGTTACATAGTTGCCTTGACTAGAGAATGCCGTGGAGCTTTATTATGAGTGCTCGACATTAATTTATAGTTAAATCATGGTATGGTGATCCATCAATAGACAATAAGTGGATCAGAGTTAAAGATTGGAAGTGAAGCACTATTCAACAGAGAATTCATCTTCTTAGTTGTATGAGGTTAGTATCATAGTCAATTGTAATAAACTCAAAGTCAAAATTTCTTGCCAGAGTAGTATAATTAATAATAAATGTTATTATTGAATCAAGGACTTTTTTATGGACTAAATGAGTTGAATAAGGATGCTACTGGAATTTTTACTAAAACCAAATTACATAAATCCTAAAATGATATAGTGTTAACAAAGGAAATATGTGTAAATATTCATTGCTTAAGGGTACCACTTAAGAAAATGTGAAAAAGAAATTTACCTAAAAGATCCGTAAGCAATAAATTTAGTCAAATTATCACACTACTTGCTAAGGTGATGTGTGAATGTTAATATTTTAATTGTTCAATATTAATCGCTGATTGAATTCACACATCGGAGTCTTGTAACCGCATATGTGAATTCTTCGAAAAAACCCACATGATTTAGTTAGTTTATAAAATGATATAAATTAGTTAATATTTAAAAATGATTAATTTATTTAATTATTTGGGTGTATATATTATGCAGATATCGATGTATATTTATACAGGTTTTTTTGAGAAAAATGTGTGATCCTCTTATATTTATACAGGTTTAATTAGAGATAATTGCTTAATAGGCATTTGGAAATAAACGTGGTGATATGATGTGTTAGGCTATTCTAGGGAGAAAGAGATATGGATGATATCTAATTAATTAGAATTAAAGGTGAATGCCAAAGGATTTCTTTTCTAGAATAAAAATGAAACTGTAACAACCTCCAATTTTCGACATTCCGATTTAATACAACTTACTGTGTATAACCCCAAAAACCGAAGATTATCTATTTCTTTCTGAAGCCACGGTGGAAGGAAATAACATATTATATATCAAATCAAATATCACCTTACTTCATACAACAGGTTTAATGTATTTGCATAGTCAGACACAACCAAATCCAATCCAGGTTTGATATACACAATATAAATGTCAGGTGATTATATATATACAAATCAAAATACCATAGTAACGGCTTCGTCATCTTCACCATTCAACACCACTTAGTACAACACTCTAGTTTCCTTTAACCTAATGATGAAACAAAAAAGGAAAAGCATAGGAAGAGGGTCAGACTACAGTCTGGTGAGTGATGTACGTCTACTTTACAACATACTCTAGACGTTCCCAATAATACCAAGATAATTATGGTAACTAATCATACCTAAATCTTGTTTCACCTGCATGCAACAATTTAGTCAAACTATACAATGATACATGGCTAACATTGTGAAATAAGGTCTCAGTCTAATACATTTACAATGGTAGATGTTATGGTCTAACCTATACTCAATCCAGTACATTACGATAGTAGATGGTATGGTCTAATCCATACTCAAAGCCAAAGCCCACCCTATTACATTAACACATGGTTGAATCACCTAATGGACGCAGTTTCATATATGACTTACGGACCCATTTTTTTACCACAACACGCACCTCAAATTTTCCACACATACCAACGATTGTGTTACCATGATACAAATATAGGTCTCAAAATCAATAATCAAGAAAAAACATTAATAACGGTTGACTATTCATACGTATATATTCATATATATCACATATATATGTAGACACACACACATGCATATTCATCTATATATACATCCAAAGCATTCCAAATCAATAAGGTCAAAAAGTCACTTTAAAAAATCACCCAATTGATGTCAAAGACCCAAAGGAAAAAGACCCTAAATTAATATAATTTATTTACCTAACATTGTTGGCGCAGGTTAATTGGCCAATCTCTGTGTGTGTGTTTGTGTGTGTGTGTTTCTTGATTTCCATTTGATCGTATCTTCTTCGTTTTTCACTCGTTTTCGAAATCGTTTTCTTATAATTTCAAATTGAAGTCCCTACATTCAATCCACTTCAATATCATTAGAAGTTCAAGTTGAAATCATTTCAGAAACACTCTAAAGTCAGCGAATACAAAACTCGTTTTTTAGGTTTTATAAATATACTTTCTTGTGTGTGTATATGTGCATGTACGTAAATATATCAATATATACTTAAAAATCAACGTAAATTCGTATTAAAAATCATATTATCACCTAAAATAACATTTGGCACTTCATCATCACTTTTATATTATATGTGTATGTATACATACATACATACATAAATACATACATATATATATTACACATATATTTTAATATATTCCACTTCTAGTGCAAAAAGTGTATTTCTTGCATATATCTTTAGATATCACATAATAATTCATATAAATACATTTTGCAATCTATATATTTTCTAAAACATAGGAATATATTTTTAAAATCATTTTGTAAACTTTCATATGATTTAGTTAAACAATTTGAAATATACTATGTATATATATTTGTCAAAACTTGATTTCCAATGCTCCTCTTCACTATATCCATACACACACACACACTCATACACACACACACACACACACACACACATATATATATATATATATATGGGTGCGTTTGGTATACATCCCTGATAAACTTTGCAAATAAACAAAATATTCCTCCATTTTTTAATAAGTTTCCAGTCCTTGTTTTCAAATTCATGCGCGCAAAAAGACCCAAATACCCTTTACGTTTTTGTAAAGACCCGCAAATCCGTCTTCCGAAAACTCGACACCGATACGTCCACTGTACCAAATTGTCGAATAATCGAATGGCGGAAAGGCGAAACTTTAGGGTTAAAAAGAAGAGGTAGAAGAAGATAGAAGAAAAGAAAGAACCGAACAGAAACAACCACAGAATCTCACATTCGCAACGGAACAATATATAATAGATAAATCAAAAATCTTTAAAACAAAAGACTATATCAGTTTATACATACATCAATCATCAGAGTTACAACAATACACATCACTGGACAGTTATATAAACTTGTCCACATACAGAATACACAGCGGAATAAATAAACAAGTACGATAGTACGCTTCGCCATCCAGCTCATCTCCAAAGCTCCAGAATATCCAGAATATCCTGATAATATAACTCTAGGCTGCCCGTGTGGAAAATTATGGGCACCCAGAGTTTAGAAGGGAACAATAAACTCCGAGTCAGTCATGGTGACTGGTGTGAGATCGTAAAACAGTTATTTTCACAAAGGAATTAAAACAATTTCGCAATGATTTTGGAAAATGAAACTACCATAAGGCCTCCCGCCACACACACAATGCAAACGCAGAATTGGAGGAGATTTCCCTTATGATAGTCAAAAATGCTTATTACGCAAATTCGATTGATATTATTATTAATGTCTAGTGTGGAAAACATTTCGAAAGTATAATATCAATCTTAGCCAACATACAACCATTGTTGTATGCCTACTATAGCTACTACGTTCAATAGCAGGTTACCGCCACATTCCATAGCAGGTAATACAATTAAAAACCGTACAGGGTTCGTATTGTTTCTTTGGATTTCCAACAAATGGTCAGGCAAAGGAACTTCCTTATACCGAAATAGAAACGCCTCTGGAAAGACGCCCCGGATCCTAACCTGATCTCTGCAAACAAAAGGCCGACGCTACCTCACGCTGTACAGCTGTAACTAGGTAACTAACACACTGATGCTACCTCACGCTGTACAGCTGTAACTAGGTAACTAACACACAAGTATGCCATCCCCCGGTCGTAACCAACCTTTATCCGAGGATTCTCAATCACAAAGCAACAGCCACAAAATATAATCAACATAGGTAAAATATCTGGGCTCCATACCATGATATCACCTTTTATCCAGAAGGAAATGGCATACCCTAGGGGCGCTACCCCTACAAACCTCTGCCGCAACATTCCTGTTTCGACCATTACCGGGTTGTGAGGCTCGACGAAGTCTCGTCCACATACGCTATGCTTTTTCACAAAGCCACGCTTTTTCACAAAGCCACGCTTTGACCAACAACTGATCAACAGCACTTCGTGTGCCACATTACCAAATTGGGAATGTATCACTAGTAACCATCAACTACATAACCTCTGAGCTCGTACGTCTCAGAGAAGGGTGTTAAGCTAAGAGAATAAATTCTCCGCCACCAACAGAAATGTATTTGATAGAAACCAGCTTTACATCTCGAAGTGTAACGTCAGACACACATCCATACAAGTCTGTTCCGGGTTCGAACAGAACCGAAGGCACTTCCAAAGAAGCCCTTGCAATCCGGATATTCACTAATCACGTCCGAACTTCCCATCACAAAAGGAGTGATATAAATCTCTATACCGGAGCAACTCGGTGCAGAGACATTCGACAAGTTGTCCTTTCATTTTCACAAATATCCGGTCTTCACACCGGTCTTCAAATGCGATCCATTCACGACGTATCACTAATTCGGAATGGGTTATACGACACAAAGGTCCTTTCCCGGCTAACCCGAATAGTGCACGTTTGTTTAAAAACAAATCAAGTGCCATTTCAAAGGCAAATATTGATAGTCGGTTATTTAACTATCCATAACATTCACAACAAACATCCAATTCAAATAATTTTTCCCAAATTATTTATTTCAAAATATCTTCAAAAGATATACATTTTCCACACTTCACATTTGAAAATCAATTTCAAATCACAAAATGGTCCATTTAAACCAATTAGATAAATCTTTATCGATTTATTTCAAATTTACATTTCAAATTTGTAAATTTATTTCCATACTTCATCACTTTGAAAACCGATTTCAAATCATATTTTCCACACTTTAAAAATAAATCAATATTTATTTTTAAAACAAATTTCCCTTTCCTTTACAAATTCTATTCGGAATTTACATTCTCAAATATTCACTTTTTACACGGTTTTCAAATCGTTTTTCTCATATATTCACTTTCAACACCAAATCAACTTTCAAATTGATTTCTCAATTTATTTCCAATTCCAAATCAAATTTCAAATTGATTTCTGAATTTACTTCAACACCGAATCACATTTCAAATTGATTCTAACTTTTAATCCCAAATACCAAATCATTTTTACAAATTGATTTCCAAATTTATTCTCAACACTAAAATCAATTTTCATTCAAACACCAAATAAGTTTTTTTTATATCGATTTCCCAAAGATTTATCTCAAATACCCAATCAATTATCAATTTGATTTCAAACAAATTTATCTCCTTTTAAATAAATTCTTTTATTCTTCCGAACCATCTAAAATTTAATTTTTAATTTCAGAAATCCAATTTCATTTATTTCTGGTATCCAACGATACCAAAAATACATTCGGCTAAATTATAGCCTTCAACAATTTCAATCACAGATATAATCATACACAGATTATAAATAATCAATCACACAACATATGAAATCAATTCAAATGTTTTGAGGAATCCTGTTGGATCCCTCCAACCTGTTTCCCTGCATCCACAGATGTTAGCACAATACCAATTCCACTTCGAGGTGGAATATCGCGGTATATGGGTTTTTATAAAAATATCATCCGCTTACTAACGGCGCAATATGGTCTCATCCGCTATATAATTGCGGGAAATCAATCAATCCAATATATACATATGCCAATATGTATATATTGCTATATATATATAGATATATCCTACTATATCTAATATCACAATCCAAACAGCAATCAATCAAAAACTGCAAAAATCAAATTTTTTCCTTTTGAGTGAGAAGATCTCACCTTTGCTTTTAATTTGCAATCCATCCAAATTAGCATTCTTTCTTCACGATTTTGACCTTGTATAAACAATTTATACAATTTATTAATATTCGAAATAATCGAATAACAAATTTTCGTTTTGTAATTTTAATTTTTCAATGATTTTATTGCAAACCCATTTCTAGAACTTTTAATTTATACTTTGAAATCTACTTATACATTAATGAGAATAAATTATAGATTTTCAAATATCTATTTTAATAAATTCCTCAACATTCAAAATTAAATTTCAAAATCTTATACACATACTCTCTGTTCAGATCTTACTTACCTACATGTATAAATATTACTGTTATATTTTCCTATCATATATTCATATAACCTAATTTTCTGTTTTCTTAAGATCGACAACAGCAATATACAATGAATTTTAAAAACTACATTTTATATATGTACTTTCAAAATCCTATATATACATATATACATAATATATTCAGATTTAAAAATCCGATTGTATATAAACTCTTCATTTTAAAATCTTCCATAAAAACTTATCTCCTTATATACATCTACTGTTTTAAATTAAAACATGTATGTATATTATTTCTGTTTAGGCTATAAAAATTTAAATCTAAATATAAATATACCTTACTGTAGAAAATGCGAACCCTTGCTATCACAACGACCCACGCGGCATCGGCTCCACTTGATGAACTCGTCGCAGCCCTAACGAGTTCGCAACTAAAAGAACATCGCTCGCAACCTCGAAACCACCTCAACTGGAACTCGATTCGCCGATCTCGACTTCGACTAACGCCGAACCCCTAACTCGTCGCCATCGACCTCGCGAATAACCCCGCAGTGAAGCCCTAATACGCGCGCCTCTAAGCCTCGTCCAACCTCCCACGCTACGAGGAAACCCCACGCCCCTCACGTTCGCGAATCCTCACAATCGAAGACATCTGAAGCCAGAAAGAAAAGGAGTCTCGACTTTGATTTGATTCGACTTTTCTTTTCTTTTATTTGAGGGGACGAGATCTTCCTTTCAAGCTTTCGTTCTCTTTTTTTTTCTTCTGAAGTAATTTTTTGAAAATCTGATTTTTCGTTGAACTGGGGCTTGATTTTGAAGCTATTTTGAAAAGCAGATAAAGAAAATAGGAAAGGAGAATGAAGAATGCAATTTTAATAGCTGTACTACTTATCATATTTTTTCTTTCGGCTGAAAAGAAACAAGAGGACAAGAGAAGACGTTCATGTGCTCACATCGATCAGCTATAGTGATTCAAAATGAAAGAAGGCGGCTGATCTAAGGATATAAGTCAAACAATGAATATAATTATATATATATTTATTTTAAAGTTAAAATTGTCTCGATTAACGAAGCTTAAAATTTTGACATCCTATCGAGGCGTGCCGTTAGGCGTCCATAATGTTATATGCCTATTCCGAACGCAATGGAAAAGGTTCCGAGTCCAAATTCGATCGTATGGAGAAGATAGCTTTTTGGACCAGTTAAAATATTAAATTTCCAATTTAATTTTAGCGCGTTTGCTGATCTTACGACCAAACGATCACTCCAACATTACGAAAATTGAAATCCGATAATAATACAATATTATGGATCCAATGGAACTAGTTTCGTCGAATTCCGAGACTGTGCCCCGGAACGCTATTTTTAAATATCGATTTAAACGATAAAATTTCAAAACTGAACAAAACAGTTTCAAATTCAATTCCGAAACTTTTATTATCTTCAGTATTATCAATATGAATTTTCTAAGACTTCATATTATTTTTAATCAACTCAAAACTGAAGATTCAATTTTTTTTACCCAGTTTCAATAATTAAATTCAATAATTTAATTGCCAAATTCATTTTGATATTTGAATTTCAAATTAAATAATCATTTGAATATTTAAATTCAATTAAATATTCACATTTTAAATGTCAAAAATTCAGGGTCGTTACAATCTTCCCCCCTTAAAAGAATTTCGTCTCGAAATTACAAGTTAGGAAAAATGGTCCTTAACTCGTCTACTATTTTTCACAATCTAAATAGTTTTATCAATTTATCAAAACAAATCTTTTTATTAACAACCCAGTATTGCTTCAACTAACTTCCCAAACTTTTCCATGAGTTTCAAACAACTTTATTTTACTTTACAATTCAAATTTAAATTTAAATTCGAATTTTAAATTATTCAAAATTTCTCAAAAATTTTCTAACTCTCTAAATTTTCGAAAAATTTCGCCAGCGTCTCCTTTGCGCGGCTAATATGGTACGACTACAAAACGTCCCTACGGACTCTCAAATCTCAAAAGAAAACAAAATGCCAAGTGGCAAAATCAGAAACTCATCAAATTTCATACTGAAATTTAAATACATACCTTTGCCGAGCAAATTCAATTTTATCTTCAAAATCAAAATCCAATACCAAATACCCTGTATGTTTTACCTAACAACAATGGCCAAATTTACTTATTGGATTCTCAATACCCGTTTTACTTAAGAATTTCATTCATTCATTTCTTAAGTGCAATATAAGTATTACATACTTCTTATATTCGTTTTCACTTCATTAACAAAGTTATATATTCATTTCCATTCAACTTTGCGTTTCAATTCCATTTGAATTCAATTTCAATTCAATTTGAATTCATTTTATCTTCAGATTTTCATTTCGAATTTTACTTGAATTCGATTCATCTTCTAATTTCGAATATTGAGCTTCATTCACTTTTATCTCAATTCCCAATTTTAAATCTTTTGTCGTTAGTGAAAAATTTCCAAAAATTTCAAAAAAATTCTTACTCCCAGTGAAAACACTTAAAAATCCTTTTCAAAAAATGGATATGGAAAGCACATTCCCCCATGGATCACAGTTACTCGACGGTTTCGCTACTATCCCAGTAGAATCACTTGTAACTGTAGATTTCACATCTCTTGAATTTCGCCATGGTTGTTGCCATAGATCGTAGTTCACACGGCGGCTGCGCCACTATCCCAGTGGAATCGCTTGTAACTGTGGGCATCTCGCCCCTCAAATTACGCTAGCATAAATCGTGATCAATCAATATGATCCCATCCCGATCAAATGGACACTCATGTCGAGTTCCAACACCTTTACATTCCATTAATGAATTTTATTCCAAATAATTCCTTGGAATTCTATTTACAATTATAAATCACATTTACAATTTACACTTACAAATTTCATTCGTATATGAATTTTATTTCTTATACTTTCAATTCATATTAATAAATTTCATTTGTCAAATGAATTTATCTTCAAAATTTTGGTTATACCATTTTATTTCTCATTCAATTCCATATAACAATGATAATATTTCAATATTATCTCTTCCTAACAACCAAGCAACCATATACAATAATAATTCATAGAAAATCATTTATTTTCTATACAAAAATAGTTTTGGGCAAAATTATTTCATTTACCCCATTTAAAACAATACTGTGTCAGTTTATCTTGTTTAAGAGTTTAGAAACCCCTATCGATTACAATTGGCCACCCTGCACCGACCAGAATCTATAAACAATCAACCGATAAGTCAACACAATACAAAACAAATTTTGTATTCACTAACAAATACGCGCTCATATCTATTATTACACTCACACTCATTCTAGAGTACTACTGACTCTATCTATAATGAGTAACACCCAACAGAGCCAAGGGTTGTCGCTTAACCGGATGCTCTGATACCACTTGTAAAGACCCGCAAATCCGTCTTCCGAAAACTCGACACCGATACGTCCACTGTACCAAATTGTCGAATAATCGAATGGCGGAAACGCGAAACTTTAGGGTTAAAAAGAAGAGGTAGAAGAAGATAGAAGAAAAGAAAGAACATAACAGAAACAACCACAGAATCTCACATTCGCAACGGAACAATATATAATAGATAAATCAAAAATCTTTAAAACAAAAGACTATATCAGTTTATACATACATCAATCATCAGAGTTACAACAATACACATCACTGGACAGTTATATAAACTTGTCCACATACAGAATACGCAGCGGAATAATAAACAAGTACGATAGTACGCTTCGCCATCCAGCTCATCTCCAAAGCTCCAGAATATCCAGAATATCCTGATAATATAACTCTAGGCTGCCCGTGTGGAAAATTATGGGCACCCAGAGTTTAGAAGGGAACAATAAACTCCGAGTCAGTCATGGTGACTGGTGTGAGATTGTAAAACAGTTATTTTCACAAAGGAATTAAAACAATTTCGCAATGCTTTTGGAAAATGAAACTACCATAAGGCCTCCCGCCACACACACAATGCAAACATAGAATTGGAGGAGATTTCCCCATATGATAGTCAAAAATGCTTATTACGCAAATTCGATTGATATTATTATTAATGTCTAGTGTGGAAAACATTTCGAAAGTATAATATCAATCTTAGCCAACATACAACCATTGTTGTATGCCTACTATAGCTACTACGTTCAATAGCAGGTTACCGCCACATTCCATAGCAGGTAATACAATTAAAAACCATACAGGGTTCGTATTGTTTCTTTGGATTTCCAACAAATGGTCAGGCAAAGGAACTTCCTTATACCGAAATAGAAACGCCTTTGGAAAGACGCCCCGGATCCTAACCGGATCTCTGCAAACAAAAGGCCGACGCTACCTCACGCTGTACAGCTGTAACTAGGTAACTAACACACTGATGCTACCTCACGTTGTACAGCTGTAACTAGGTAACTAACACACAAGTATGCCATACCCCGGTCGTAACCAACCTTTATCCGAGGATTCTCAATCACAAAGCAACAGCCACAAAATATAATCAACATAGGTAAAATATCTGGGCTCCATACCATGATATCACCTTTTATCCAGAAGGAAATGGCATACCCTAGGGGCGCTACCCCTACATACCTCTGCCGCAACATTCCTGTTTCGACCATTACCGGGTTGTGAGGCTCGACGAAGTCTCGTCCACATACGCTACGCTTTTTCACAAAGCCACGCTTTGACCAACAACTGATCAACAGCACTTCGTGTGCCACATTACCAAATTGGGAATGTATCACTAGTAACCATCAACTACATAACCTCTGAGCTCGTACGTCTCAGAGAAGGGTGTTAAGCTAAGAGAATAAATTCTCCGCCACCAACAGAAATGTATTTAATAGAAACCGGCTTTACATCTCAAAGTGTAACGTCAGACACACATCCATACAAGTCTGTTCCGGGTTCGAACAGAACCGAAGGCACTTCCAAAGAAGCCCTTGCAATCCGGATATTCACTAATCACGTCCGGACTTCCCATCACAAAAAGAGTGATATAAATCTCTATACCGGAGCAACTCGGTGTAGAGACATTCAACAGGTTGTCCTTTCATTTTCACAAATATCCGGTCTTCACACCGGTCTTCAAATGCGATCCATTCACGACGTATCACTAATTCGAAATGGGTTATACGACACAAAGGTCCTTTCCCGGCTAACCCGAATAGTGCGCGTTTGTTTAAAAACAAATCAAGTGCCATTTCAAAGGCAAATATTGATAGTCGATTATTTAACTATCCATAACATTCACAACAAACATCCAATTCAAATAATTTTTCCCAAATTATTTATTTCAAAATATCTTCAAAAGATATACATTTTCCACACTTCACATTTGAAAATCAATTTCAAATCACAATATGGTCCATTTAAACCAATTAGATAAATCCTTATCGATTTATTTCAAATTTACATTTCAAATTTGTAAATTTATTTCCACACTTCATCACTTTGAAAACCGATTTCAAATCATATTTTCCACACTTTAAAAATAAATCAATATTTATTTTTAAAACAAATTTCCCTTTCCTTTACAAATTCTATTCGGAATTTACATTCTCAAATATTCACTTTTTACACGGTTTTCAAATCGTTTTTCTCATATATTCACTTTCAACACCAAATCAACTTTCAAATTGATTTCTCAATTTATTTCCAATTCCAAATCGAATTTCAAATTGATTTCTGAATTTACTTCAACACCGAATCACATTTCAAATTGATTCTAACTTTTAATCCCAAATACCAAATCATTTTTACAAATCGATTTCCAAATTTATTCTCAACACTAAAATCAATTTTCATTCAAACACCAAATAAGTTTTTTTTTATATCGATTTCCCAAAGATTTATCTCAAATACCCAATCAATTATCAATTTGATTTCAAACAAATTTATCTCCTTTTAAATAAATTCTTTTATTCTTCCGAACCATCTAAAATTTAATTTTTAATTTCAGAAATCCAATTTCATTTATTTCTGGTATCTAACGATACCAAAAATACATTCGGCTAAATTATAGCCTTCAACAACTTCAATCACAGATATAATCATACACAGATTATAAATAATCAATCACACAACATATGAAATCAATTCAAATGTTTTGAGGAATCCTGTTGGATCCCTCCAACCTGTTTCCCTGCATCCACAGATGTTAGCACAATACCAATTCCACTTCAAGGTGGAATATCGCGGTATATGGGTTTTTATAAAAATATCATCCGCTTACTAACGGCGCAATAGGGTCTCATCCGCTATATAATTGCGGGAAATCAATCAATCCAATATATACATATGCCAATATGTATATATTGCTATATATATATATAGATATATCCTACTATATCTAATATCACAATCCAAACAGCAATCAATCAAAAACTGCAAAAATCAAATTTTTTCCTTTTGAGTGAGAAGATCTCACCTTTGCTTTTAATTTGCAATCCATCCAAATTAGCATTCTTTCTTCACGATTTTGACCTTGTATAAACAATTTATACAATTTATTAATATTTGAAATAATCGAATAACAAATTTTCGTTTTGTAATTTTAATTTTTCAAACCCATTTCTAGAACTTTTAATTTATACTTTGAAATCTACTTATACATTAATGAGAATAAATTATAGATTTTCAAATATCTATTTTAATAAATTCCTCAACATTCAAAATTAAATTTCAAAATCTTATACACATACTCTCTGTTCAGATCTTACTTACCTACATGTATAAATATTACTGTTATATTTTCCTATCATATATTCATATAACCTAATTTTCTGTTTTCTTAAGATCGACAACAGCAATATACAATGAATTTTAAAAACTACATTTTATATATGTACTTTCAAAATCCTATATATACATATATACATAATATATTCAGATTTAAAAATCCGATTGTATATAAACTCTTCATTTTAAAATCTTCCATAAAAACTTATCTCCTTATATACATCTACTGTTTTAAATTAAAACATGTATGTATATTATTTCTGTTTAGGCTATAAAAATTTAAATCTAAATATAATTATACCTTACTGTAGAAAATGCGAACCCTTGCTATAACAGCGACCCACGCGGCATCGGCTCCACTTGATGAACTCGTCGCAGCCCTAACGGGTTCACAACTAAAAGAACATCGCTCGCAACCTCGAAACCACCTCGACTGGAACTCGATTCGCCGATCTCGACTTCGACTAACGCCGAACTCCTAACTCGTCGCCATCGACCTCGCGAATAACCCCGCAGTGAAGCCCTAATACGCGCGCCTCTAAGCCTCGTCCAACCTCCCACGCTACGAGGAAACCCCGCGCCCCTCACGTTCGCGAATCCTCACAATCGAAGACATCTGAAGCCAGAAAGAAAAGGAGTCTCGACTTTGATTTGATTCGACTTTTCTTTTCTTTTTTTTTTATTTGAGGGGACGAGATCTTCCTTTCAAGCTTTCATTCTCTTTTTTTTTCTTCTGAAGTAATTTTTTGAAAATCTAATTTTTCGTTGAACTGGGGCTTGATTTTGAAGCTATTTTGAAAAGCAGATAAAGAAAATAGGAAAGGAGAATGAAGAATGAAATTTTAATAGCTGTACTACTTATCATATTTTTTCTTTCGGCTGAAAAGAAACAAGAGGACAAGAGAAGACGTTCACGTGCTCACATCGACCAGCTATAGTGATTCAAAATGAAAGAAGGCGGCTGATCTAAGGATATAAGTCAAACAATGAATATAGTTATATATATTTATTTTAAAGTTAAAATTTTCTCAATTAACGAAGCTTAAAATTTTGACATCCTATCGAGGCGTGCCGTCAGGCGTCCATAATGTTATATGCCTATTCTGAACGCAATAGAAAAGGTTCCGGGTCCAAATTCGATCGTATGGAGAAGATAGCTTTTTGGACCAGTTAAAATATTAAATTTCCAATTTAATTTCAGCGCGTTTGCTTATCGTACGACCAAACGATCACTCCAAACATTACGAAAATTGAAATCCGATAATTACAATATTACGGATCCAATGGAACTGGTTTCGTCGAATTCCGAGACTGTGCCCCGGAACGCTATTTTTAAATATCGATTTAAACGATAAAATTTCAAAACTGAACAAAACAGTTTCAAATTCAATTCCGAAACTTTTATTATCTTCAGTATTATCAATATGAATTTTCTAAGACTTCATATTATTTTTAATCAACTCAAAACTGAAGATTCAAATTTTTTTACCCAGTTTCAATAATTAAATTCAATAATTTAATCGCCAAATTCATTTTGATATTTGAATTTCAAATTAAATAATCATTCGAATATTTAAATTCAATTAAATATTCACATTTTAACTGTCAAAAATTCAGGGTCGTTATAGTTTTTAACATTTCAAACGCGTATAACTTTCTATAGAAACATTGTTGATACCAAAAAAATCATATTTGCAGTAAGGGTGCAATTATTCCATATATTTGTAGAGAATTCTGCAAATTTTGAACATCATCAATTTTTCTTCAAATGTGCAGCTATACCATATAATTGCAGACTTGTCTGCAACTATTGCATATAATTGTAGACATTTTTGCAACTATTGCATATAACTGCAGAAATTTCTGTAACTATTGCATATAATTGCAGAATTGTCTGCAACTATTGCATATAATTGCAGACAATTCTGCAATTATTGCATATAGATAATTGTAAACAATTCTGCAATTATTGCATATAGTTGCTAAATTATCTGCAAATATTGCATATAATTGCAGACATTTCTACAACTATTGCGTATAATTGCAGACATTTCTGCAGTTATTACATATAGTTGTTGAATTGTCTATAACTATTGCATATAATTGCAGACATTTCTGCAATTATAAGGTATAATTGTAGACATTTATGCAGTTATTGCATATAGTTGCTGAATTGTCTGCAACTATTGCATATAATTGAAAACATTTCTGCAATTATTTCATATAATTGCTGAATTGTCTGCATCATACCATATAATTGCAGAAAATTTAAAAAACATCAATTTAAAATCTTTTTTCGGGACTCCGCCCTGAACCCCGCCTTTGGATAGGGGCACACTGCCTCCTATAAACCTCCAGCCAACTCAGCACGGAGTTGGATCCACGAATAGCTTGTCCTGCCATTGTTTTTACATATGCATAATGCCACTTGTTAGAAAGATAATAAAATTTGTGATTTAATGGTGAAAACGGTTTGTTAATCCATCGTTTCTACAAAAAGTTATTGTGCTTTAAAGATTGATAATTAATGGGGTGCAAATTTAATTATGGATGTGAGAATGACATCACATATGAAGAATCAACATTGCTGCAAATGGAGGAGAGGGGTATTGTAGGGAAGAAAATTGTAGTATTTGAAAATAAGGATATAATTTATATCTTTTTTTCGAGGAGGATGTTTTGCGTATTAAGTTTGATTTGAGGGATGTGTCCCTTATTTTCACTATATATATAATCATCATAATTTTAAATTTTTATTCCCTGGTTTTTGAAGTTATTATTCGTAAATCCAAATTTACATTATCCCTTATATTCCATATTGATTATTTATCATACATAAACCAAATTCAATCTCCAACATACATTATTCTGCATTATTTGGCCAAATCAACTAGTTTAAATTTCTACATTAATTTCATATTTAAATTACATTAAATTAGATTTTATTTATTTTAATTTCTGTAATATATCAGTAATTTTCATTCCAATCCATAGTTTATACTCCTAAGCCGTAATTTGTTAAAACTTGATGAAATTGAAAAGAGTATATTGCAAATTAGGCACAAACCACTCATAATAATTCAAAAGTCTCCAAATTGCTCACTATCTAGAATTTGATTCGCCTCCGAATCTATGAATCCATTACTCTAATTAGTATTAGAGTATAGGCCTCGACTCACTCTTCGATCCTATATTTAAGTTGTTGAATTTAATAAAGAATTTGGGGAAATTTTGACTTTGATTGAATGAGGGTTTATGGATTCTTAAGGATACGTACATAGAAAATTAGTTTCCAAATTCTGAATGAAATAACCAATCAACTATATATAGTTATGGTATCCGTTCGAATTTGCTAAGTCAGCATATTTTTAAAATTTCAAATTCCCAAAACCGAAAATCGAGATGTCTCTCACATCCATACACCGATTCGGACAAATGAATATACGGTGCACATCAAGAAAACGAGACGTTCACAATGGCACCAGTTATATTTTCAAATTCAAAAGTTTGAAAAATGATGATTTGGCCCTTCGATCAAAATTATTTAATTTATTTAATTATTTCTAATTATCGAAAAATACGATTTATTACACTCTCACCCTTAAAAGGAATTTCATCCTCGAAATTACTAACACAATATCCAAGTCAACCAATTCACACCATTTTAACCATAATCATATAAATACATATATATCAAATAGATAAACAAATAGGAATGCATGATCATGTCTTATAATACTTGACTAAATGTAAGAATGCAATTCGGTAGTCGGCCTCCTGAACTAGTCGGCCTCCTGAATGTATGCAATATAGATGACATATAGATATGATGCAATATAATCATGGTATATCAGCATAGATTAAATCTATATGAATGCAATTTTTCATATCATCATGAGTCAAAGGTTCAAAGGTTCTAATGAATTGTACTAATCTAAGTTAACACGAAGCAACAAATCCAAAGCATCCAAAATCTAGCATCCAAACCTAAATCCTTAAAAAACAAAACGAATCCATAGTAATCACCCGAACCTAGATACTAACTAAACTAACAATCAAATAATTTGGAAAATGTTTCAGAAATGAGTCAAATTGAAAAGATCGAATCTACTTCTTCACTTTTCAAATACCATTGACCAAATCGTTATCCCCAACCAAATCCAACAAACTCTATTACTAGCATAAAATCGTTATTAAACATTAACCACAAATGTACATGCATGTCTACAACTTTTGCAATCCATGCTACCATCTCAAATAAATGATGCCACAATGCATAACAACATGTAGCCTTAGCACAAAGGAGCCCAAGCAAAAGTGCAGTGCCTTAAAACATTCCTAAATGCACATACTCGATGCTTAAATCATCCAGTGGTACTTTCTTTAATTCATCTTTTGGATTGCAAAGGTAAGGTAACTCAAAGTGGACGATGTCTTAGTCAAATAAATCCTAATCGCTTGAATCACAATATCATTCCTTCTTTCACCTAAAAACATCTAAATCCATCAATGTCTAAACCAGGTGAACATAACATACCTCCCATTTAGACCTCTAATCTAATTTAAGCAGTATAATTACGCTTATGATATCACTCCTTCAAATATCCAACAAGTTTGATACTCAAAGTATCACCTCCTCAATTATCCGGACATACCATCCTTAGTTCTATAATAAACAGCAAAGCAAGCATCCGTACAGGAGAAATCCTATTATATTCAACCAATACAACCATGATAATAGATTTTCTAAATCTAAGTGGAACTCTAACCTAAGATATAGATAGAGTTAAAAGAATCGACTATATAATACATTGTCTACATGCATCTCACATGCACTGCAAACTCTGCACCTTTAAGTCACGACTCCAAAAGAGTTTCTTTGAATGGACAGTATCACTTCAATCCAAAGGAGGATTGAAAAGAATCCATCTATTCCTCACTCAAATTCAGGTTCAATTTTATAAGTTCCACTTCCATAGAACTGCCTACGCATCCTTTACGCATGCAAACTATATACTTTTTCCTCGGTCTTTCTAATTAATTTTTTATTCCACTATCAAGGAACACTTGAGTTCACTCTACTCGATGGTACTTCCTTATTTTACTTTAGTATCCATTTAATACAGTACATCTTTTGTTCAATTTTCCAAATATGGTTTATCTTAATAGCTCAAAATCTTTTATCCAAATCCTTTATCCAAATCCTTTATCTAAATTCTTTATCTACATCGATCAAAATACTTCTCACATAATCCTTGCTGCAAATCCAAATTGGAATATCTTTTATAAAGAAAGGTCATAACTCTACACAATGCTTTATTTTCCAAATAATATCTATCTATAATATTCCGAATATTTCATCATGTTCATAGATAATGCCAACTTATATGATCTTAATACTCATCCATATTTGAGTATTTTTACATACTCATCTAACAAACTAAAATACTTATCATTATATATTTTAACACCAAATCTAACTCGAAAGCCCCTTTAAAATCATGAATTAATGCTCAATACCCTAGAAGTCCAAAATCCAAGCTTAATTCATTTTCTAATAATAACCAATAAATGCTATCTGTTAGCCCGCCTTTTGGAAAGACAGTATACAGGCGGATTTAACTTAATAGACTTCACGGTTATCGAGGCTGGAATATCATGGATTTGGCTCAAATGGATGGATGGATAATCAACTACGGATAATAACATGAAGCCAAAATTTGATGGAATTGGTAGAAAATGATGTAGGATACTAAAAAGATGGGACATAGTTTGGATCGGCATGTTTGATTGGCTTGGGAAGTTGTGTTGAAGGGTTCGGCATGCTTCAATAAGAAAGGATCGGCATAAGAAGGGGTCGGTGTAATATGAAGTAGGATAGTATGGGTCGGTATGTGAGAAGGAATAACGGTCGACATGATTGGGCTCGGCATAGGATGAGGTCGGCATGGTAGGGATCGGCGTAGTCGGAGCAAAGGAGGGATTGGCGTTGGAAAAGGCAATTGGATCGACATAGTTTGAGGCGAGACGGATCAAACCGTGGGCTAGAAGGGGTCGGCATAGATCAATTCTCAAATAAGGGATCGACATAGATAGGTGGATAAGGGATCGACATAGCCTATGAAGGATGGATTGGGGTAGCATGTGAAGGAAGGGATCGGCATTCAATGGGTCGGCATAACATTCCAAGCACGATGGATCGGTAGGGCTTGGACTAGCATCATAAGGATCGACACGTCTTCGTGGGTTAGTATGGATCGGCGTCCTCAGGAAGAGAAGGGATCGACATTTCGCATAAGGGAGGAAGGATCGGCATTTGTTTGAAGGAAGAGGGATCATCATTGGATTGAATGAAGAGGGATTGGCATTGGTTTGGATGAAGAGGGGTCGGCATTTTCTTGGAGGAAAAGGGGTCGGCATTGGTTTGGATGAAGGATAACGTTCGACATGACTATGTCAATCGTTATTTTTGGACGATTTTGGCTTGCCGATCGTTATGGTGGGCCCATGTAGGTGAGAAGGCCCTGTAGCCGAAGTTTCACCTATAAATACAGTAGGCTTGGCTTTAGAAAGGGGACCTTAATTTTGCTTCTTTTCATCTTCTACATAGAGGTTACTCTGCCATTTTCATTCTGGAATCTCGGATTGTAACTGTAATCAAATTTCAATATAATAAAAAGGGTTGTTCTGGAGTGGACGTAGGCCGGAGTTAGCCGAACCACTATAAATCTTGTCTCTTTTACTTGCTTTCATTTTAATTTGGTTATTCTTCATATTATATTCTCTACATCATATACTATCTGTGATATGTGACTGGATATTGTTGCTTTCACGTATAATTGGGTGTTGGTGGTCAATTTTGATGACAACATTTTGGTACTTTCACGGAGAAAGCTTGCACTCAGGGATTTGGAAGTGAGGATCATGGATTTGAAAGCTTGAGAACTTGGGTTTAGGAAGCAATGGCTAGGAAATCAACAAGGAGACAGAGAACTGAGAGGAACCATCATGAAGGAAGTCAGGAGGCTTCCTCAGGAGCTAATCAGACCGTAATTTTCATTACCGGAGATGAGATGGAAACTATGATGGATGCTATGCAGGAAAGAATGCTAAGGAGATAGGAGGAAATGATGCAGAATCTACTCCGACAGATTGTACAGGCTGGAGTGCAAAACCAAGGGAATGTAGTAGTAGGAAATACTGGAAACGTGGATCATGGAGTTGGAGCAGCAGGTGCAGAGGAAGTCCAGAATCAAAACCAAAGAAATGGAACAACCAGAATACGGGATAGAGTGGAGCCACCGGAAGTAGCCCCTGACCAACCAGGAACATTCGGCTAAGGCAATGCCGATCGTTCCACACTTGGGGGCATGCCCCCGAATCATATTGGCTCGATTCCAAGCAGGATAGCAGGTGGTGCGGTGCAGTTTGGCTTTGATCAGAACATGAATGCTCGTCCAGAAGAGCAGATTTCAGGATTGCCTCCCGGACTCAAGGGGCAGGTTGGCGACGACGAACAAAGACTACCACTTAATGATAACGACAGGTTGGCGGAAATGATCAGACGAGCTATTAGAGGAGGATTGTAAATAGGGATTTGAAGGATGTGAATAGGAGCCCCTTTGCTCCTACGATTAGGCAAGCTAGGAATCCATCGAAATTCAAACTACCAACGCTGGAGACATACGATGGAAGAACGGATCCCGCTATTCATATGACGAGGTACATGAGGCGCATGGAAGTACTGGGGGCATCGAAGGAGGTCATGGCATGGTGCTTCCCTTTGTATTTGATGGATATGGCAACACTATGGTTTAGGGAATCGGAAAGCGGCTCTATTGGTCGTGGATAGAGTTGATTGAAAGATTTATGAGGCAGTTTAGAGTTCACATCTCGAGACCCAAGAATGTGATGAGTTTGGCAACACTGAAACAGAGGACCGGAGAGTCTCTGAGGAGTTATCTAACACGGTTTAATGCTGCGGCGGCATCGGTGGATCATCCAGATCCATCCATGGTTTTGATGGCAGCGGTATCTGGCATTGCTGATGGTACGGAATTCAAGGATTCGCTAGCACGGGATCCACCTATGGATTTAGAGGAGTTTTACCATGAAGCAGAAAGGTTCATGCGATAGGAAGACGCACGAGCAAACAAACCAGAGGTGAATATCGTGCAGAGTGGAGGATCATCGGGAGATGTAAACAAGAACGATAAGGGCAAATGGAGAATGAATGACGGCAATAATATGTCAAAAAGGAAATGGAGAGAACCGAAATTCTCTTCTTACATGGATTTGATTGAAACTCTGGAAATGATTTATTTGGATACTCGAGCGCGCCTCCAGTATCGAAGGCGGGCAAAAAGAGTTCCCTCTGAATACGGGCGGGCGTCAGGAAAGCATTGCCTATTCCATGAGCTGGATGGGCACAATACGAATGACTGCAAGCATTTGAAGGATATTATTGAGGAACATGTGAGGAATGGTCATTTTCAACAATATATAAGGAATCAAGCTGTGGCAGTGGAACAAAAGCAACCACCGCCCACCTCGAATGAAGTTGACACCGAATCAAGACATCATCGTCAGCTTATTATTAGCTGATTAGACTTATGGCATGGAATAAGTAATAAACCCTGCAGTAAAACGGCTAAGTCACTTACATGTGTACGGGATCGAAGACGGTCCCTAGGCATGCTCTGAGATGACATTGAACCATGGTGCTCGGATTTATGAAATTTTGTTTTTTCTATTTACTTCAAACTATGGTTTTTCTAGTACTATGGCTATTTAGTTTTCTCAGTTGTACGGGTTTTATTTTATATTTTACCAACTAGACTCTAGAATGATTAAATCCTTCGCCAAAGAGTGATAGGATGGACTCAAACACGGATAAGTCCTCGACTAGGAATCGAGGCCAAAGTTGGATACCCCACGGATAAGTCCTCGACTGAGGATCGAGGCCGGAGTAGGATACCCCATGGATCAAGTCTTCGGCTGGGGATCGAGGCTGGAGTAGGATACCCCACAGATTATGTCCACGATCGGAGAGTCGAGGTCAAAGAAGGATAACCATGGATAAGCCCTCGACCGGAGAGTCGAGGCTGGAGTCGGATAAGGTGACCCAGAGAGGTCTAAGGATTTGGATATGGACCCGGAGAGGTCCCAGATTTGGATTAAATGACCCGGATTGGATATGGACCAGGAGAGGACCCAAATTTGGATTAAATGACCCGGAAAGGTCTAAGTATTTGGATATGGACCCGAAGAGGTCCCGGATTTGGATTAAATGACCCGGAGAGGTCTAAGGATTCGGATATGGACCCGGAGAGGTCCCAGACTAGGATAAAACAATCCAGAGAGATCGTGGATTTGATTAATGGATTTGGAATTGGATATCGACTCGAAATAGTCATGAATTTTGCTAATGATCCGAAGAGATCAAGGAATGGATTGGCAACGGATTGGATTCTAGGTTGGATAATATAACGATCAAAGGATTATGGACTTCGGATTTTAGACTTATGGCAATTCAAAACACACCTTTCTATCGCAAGGCATGTTTTGGGGGGCAAAGTGTTAACCCGCCTTTTGGCAAGGCAGTATACATGGGGATTTAACCCAATAGACTTCACGGTTATCGAGGCTGGAATATCATGGATTTGGCTTAAATGGATGGATGGATAATCAACTACGGATAATAACACAAAGCCATAATTGGATGGAGTTGGTAGAAACGATGCAGGATACTAAAAATATGGGACATATTTTGGATCGGCATGTTTGATTGGCTTAGGAAGTTGTGTTGAAGGGTTCGACATGCTTTAATAAGAAAGGATCGGCATAAGAAGGGGTCAGTGTAATATGGAGTTGGATAGTGTGGATCGGTATGTGAGAAGGAATAACGGCCGGCATGATTGAGCTCGACATAGGATGAGGTCGGCATGATTGGGGTCGGCGTGGTCGGAGAAAAATAGGGATTGGCGTTGGCAAAGGCAATTGGATCAGCATAGTTTGAGGTAATATGGATGGGCACTATGGGCTAGAAGGGGTCGGCATACATCAATTCTCAAATAAGGGATCGGTATAGATAGGTGGACAAGGGATCGGCATAGCCTATGAAGGATGGATAGGGGTAGCATGTGAAGGAAGGGATCGACATTCAATGGGTCGGCATAGCATTCTAAGCACGATGGATCGACAAGGCTTGGACTGGCATCGTAAGGATCGGCACGTCTTCGTGGGTTAGTATGGATCAGCATCCTCAAGAAGGGAAGGGATCGACATTTCGCATAAGAAGGATCGACATTGTTTTGAAGGAATAGGGATCGGCATTGGTTTGAATGAAGAGGGATTGGCATTTGTTTGGATGAAGAGGGATTGGCATTTTCTTGGAGGAACAGGGGTCGGCATTGGTTTGGATGAAGGCATAACGTTTGGGATGACTATGTCGATCGTTATTTTTGGACGGTTTGGGCTTGGCGATCGTTATGGTGGGCCCATGTAGGTGAGAAGGCCCTGTAGCCAAAGTTTCATCTATAAATATAGCAGGCTTGGCTTCAGAAAGGGGACCTTCATTTTTCTTCTCTTCATCTTCTGCCTAGAGGTTACTCAGCCATTTTCGTTCTGGAATCTTGGACTGTAACTATAATCAAATTTCAGTTTAATAAAAAGGGTTGTTCTTGAGTGGACGCAGGCCGGAGTTAGCCGACCCACTATAAATCTTGTCTCTTTTACTTGCTTTCATTTTAATTTGGTTATTCTTCATATTATATTCTCTACATCATATAATATCTGTGATCTGTGATTGGATATTGGTGCTTTTACGTATAATTGGGTGTTGGTGGTCAATTTTGAAGCCAACAGTATCTTTCCTCATATTTCATTACCTACTTACTATTCATCCACACTACGGATGAAACAACTCAATAGTGGAGATGCCTCGCCCTATAAATCAAATCGACATAATACTAAGCAATCGTGGTAATCCTGTACCCAAAACAAATCTAGGAATATTGGAAAAAGGAATGATATCCTAGCATAGTGAGCATGCTATCAAACTCATGTCACATTCTATCCAAATCATATACTTGTAGTCAAATTTATTACTCAATTATCGATGACCTATAGTTATTGCGGCAAAACACATATATAGCATGACGATAATCACTTGCTTGGAGAAAAACATCCATCTAAGTCATATAACATAAATGGTGTAATGTCACCCTCAACATCAGGCCAACGACACCCATCCTCAAATCAACTCAAATAACCTACCTTTACGATGTTATCAAATAGAAAAACATTCTAAATATCATTTTCTTCCATCTCCAATCATTACCACAATGACACAACAAAAAATGTGAATGCCAATTATTTCGACTTCTACACCATGGATCGATCACCGAGTCAGATGACATAGTAGCATCATTGGGTCACCAAGACCTTATTCTAAAACAAACTCTAGTCGCTTTAATAAAAATCTTCATCCATATCTCAAAAATATTTTCAATCAATTGGTTAATAGGATCCAATCGATTAAAGCTCCAATGTCACTTATCTCCCAATTATTACTAATTTTTTCTTCAAGTTAACTTTACTTCAAATATATCTTCAAAATTTTCAATATCAGATTAGTATAACTTAAGCCCAACACTCCTTCATATGAATCTTAACCAATTTATTTTGCTATTAGGTAAGCATCTTTTCTCTATTTTGCTTCAATACTATAATTTAGTTTGCTTTTCTCTTGATAATTATAATCACAATCTTTTTTTCACTAATCCAAAATTTCCCTTATTCAAATTCCAACTCTCTTTTAGAGCCATCTGACTATCGGGGTCATGACATATAACAAAATCATGCCTAATACACCCATTCTTATCCAAGGCACATTCCAAGCTACATCCAACGTCGTCCTATGATGAGTTATTCAATCTACTCCAAAACCAATTCATTCCAAATCATAACAAATCATAATTAGATGGATCGCTCCTCTGGATGAGTTCGACGCACCATAAATTTATACACCGTGTGAGCTTTACTCTTAAACTATTTACGATCACATTCCTTACTCAAAATCATAACTCGCTTCCAACTCACAATCCACTTTCCCTTCTTTAAAGCAAATTGCGGCATATTTGCACTTGGGGTCGCTTCCATTACATAGCTCTTCACTGTCTTATTTGCTTCCTAACTCATTAATCATTCTTAATTTTTACCTTTAGAAATTCCTTTTTCGTACTTTAAGACAACAACAAAAGTTTTGCTGATGGAAACTCATCACGATATCAAAATTAAAAACTTCTATTCGCTTTCTGAAGTACATTATCGTTTTTCAAAATATAGTTGTACAAAACATCCCATTTACTTAATGGCCATAAAATATAATCTTTTCATTAAACATTTCATTTGTTTTTATGTTTTAACTTCAACACCACTTATTTTCTTTTAACTCTATAAACTTAATATTAATCACTTCAAATACATTTAAATTTTAATTAAATTATGGTTATTTCAAAAATACTCTAGCTTCATTTCAAAACATCGTTTCATACAACTTAAAGTCATTTTATCATATATATAAGTAGTACATATCATTTTATTTTGTAAATAGGTTATTTCAAAAATACTCTTGCTTCATTTCAAAACATCGTTTCATACAATTTAAAGTCATTTTATCATATATATAAGTAGTACATATCATTTTATTTTGTAAATAGGTTTTATCAAAATACACAAAAACCCACGTAAAAAAAAGTTTCTAAATTAGGTCCCTAGAATTAAGTTACCGAATAATGGCATACACTTATGCAATTATTGAGTGAATAATTGCAGACATTTATGCAATTATATCAAAAAATTGCAGACATTTCCACAATTATTCACTGAAAAATTATGGAAAATTCCGTAATTATTCGCCAAAAAATTGCAAAAATTTCAGCAATTTTTTCAAAAATTTGCGGAAAATTCCGCAATTATTCACCAAAAAAATTACGGAAATTTCCCCAATTATTCACCGAAAAAATTGCATAAATTAATGCAACTTTTGGATATAATTGCATAAATGTCTGCAATTATTCAGTGAATAATTGCATAACTATATGCAATTACTTAGTAACTTAATTCTAGGGACCTAATTTAGATACTTTTTTTTACTGGGGTTTTTGTGTATTTTGAAACTTATTAGGGACCTGAGCCTAATATTCACAAATTTTAAATGCTTTTAAGTTACACATCATATATATACATATATGAAAAATACCTTTAAAATTCACTTAGGCTACGGATCATATTCATATTAATTTAGGAAACCATGTCTGCAACTTTAATTCATATATTACTATATATATAATTCATCTCATAAATCCTCGAATTCCCTGTCTAAAAATGAATACACACACACACACAGATATATATATATATATATAAGGACATCGTAATTCCACTTACATTGAAATAAGACTTTTAATTTCTTTCTCAAAATCCTTTAAAAACTTATAATCTTATATAAATACAATATTAATTCATTAATCCTCCTATAAATAAAAATTTTAACTCTAATTTTCAAAATAAATTCACTTTTTCAATAATTTCTTGAAATTTTTTCACTCTTAAGAATGTCTTGTTCCCAATACTCATTTCTCTTATCACCCTCATTAACTCTCTATCCGGTGCATTTGTTAATTCAAATCCAAATATTGACGTACATACTCATAAGTGCTTAACCATATTCCCATTGCTAATTTTGGTTCGATTCCAATGTAGTACTAAGAACTACTCCTTATACACTAGTTGCAGGTGCTGTGGGGTTTACACTGGTAGGACTCGTCGCTTATAGATATATATGGAACCGAGCATGGATGTTCACAGCGTAATATCCCTAGTATCGATTCTAGCACCATTTCCAGTTTCGGTCTTATCCCACAATAACTATCTCTGTTCATGTTTCCATTCTCACTAACTAACTCATCCTCTGCTATTCATATGTAACGACCCACTTTTCCATAGAGTTTAAGCGAATAATATACCACACATGTCCGCTCAAATTGAACGAAAAAGCGGATTGTTAAGGAAAAGAAAGATTGAAGAAGATAAGAAGGAAAAATAAACAACACAGAATATCACAGTGGAACGAATAATCTATAACATACAACAAATCTTTACCCAAAAGCAAACTGTAATACATATATATATATATATATATATATATATAGACAACAATCAGAGTATACTATCCCATTTTAGCTCGAATGATTATAACAACATATCCTCACAGTTGCTGATAAATACAACAATGAATGTAGTGAAAAGATAACCATATATGTAAATACGTCTCTAGGCCTTCAGCTCATCTTCTGAAGCTTAAAAGCATCCAACTAAATCTGTAATATGCTCTGTCTGACCCGAGCATTATAATAAAATAATACCCGAGTCAGTCTAGAAATCCAGCATGAAAAAACACACACCAATTGGATTTTTAAAGTTATATAAAACCTTTGAAATCAAAAGTATCTCGTAAGACCACGCCGCACATAAACACAGACGGGTTTTTACCTTACGACAAGTAAACCATTTCATATGAAATTCTTTGACATTATAATAGTGTCTAAGATACAAATACTTATTAATCATAGCCAAAATTGTTACATTAATTAAATTCCAGCATATTAGGTATAAAACTAAAACCGTAAAGGCGTGTATTGGAGAATGGATTCCATACAATGCCTAGGCTACTGGGGTACCGCCCGTCACGGTGCATCTTTAGATAAAATAACACCGAGGACCTCGCCAGGATCCCCTACCAACACAGAAACAGCCTACCACTTAACTAGTAGTATCGAATATGATCACCCACCATTAATGGGCCCTAAAGCATACAAATGAGATATAATATTGACTCTAGATAGAGATGATCATACCCTACTTGGAAGCAACCTACTTAGCCCTACTGCATCTCCCATGTTTTAGCCATTCCTGATTGATGAGGCTTGAGGCTATGTTGTACCTTTTACATAGCACTTCCCACTTGGAATGCTAACACCGCCTTTTAATTGACACACAATGTCACCATTCATCCATACAAGTTCATTCTTGGACTGAACGAAACGTTTGAGAGCTCCATCTTCAATTCTATCATCTTTAAGATGTCTTCACTTCGAAATGCTTAAGTAGGATTGAAGTGGTTTTCAGATACAATATCCGTTCCCAATTTCTCCAAAACAACCTTCGATGGTTTCCTGTAAAATGAACCCCGGTTCTATAGGAAATAAACAGTCAAAGATAAGAGCGGAGATCACTTCAAACCGTTAGTGGATGGATTTCCTTATCATTTGTCCTAGGAGAACGAAATAAGATTTATATGCACAATATAGCATTATCAAAGATGACTATGCTATATAACTCACTTGTTTCTCCTAGATTTTCCAAAGTTACGTTTTTGGGTCCAAATTCGATAGTCGGTTATTTAACCATCGAATAAACAAACATCCAAATTAGGGATTTATTTCAAAAGGGAAAACCAACTTCGGTTAAGCACATAAGCAACCACTAGCCTCTTTAATTAATCATTTCATTAAATTAAATCACTTTGTAAATATTTACATCAAAATAATTTTACAAAGATATGTCCATAAATCCTTTATACTCCTTCCAGTCCTTGGGAAATATCAGTATACTTATTTCAACGATAGAAGTATATTCACAAACATAATACTTTCACAATTTAGAAAATGTATTTATATACTTATCTCAACTGTATAAGTATATTCACAAAACAGAGAAAGATTTTCCTTTTTATACAATTCTAAAATCATTTATAAATCCCTTTATAATCTCTAAAACTATTAATAAACTATTTTATAATCTTTTTTTTATATACATCTCTAAATCATTTCTCAAATCATTTATAAACTCTTTATAAATCCATAAAACTATTGATAAAAATCTTTTAATAAATCTATAAACACATTTCTAAAATTCTTTTATAAATATCTAAAATCATTTATAAAACTCTTTTTATCTTGTAAATAATCTCCGTTTAAGTCTCCAAATCATTCTATAAACTCATGTTCCAAAACCCAAATCTTTTTATAAAATTCTATTTATAAATATCGAAAACATTTATAAATAAATAATAACCATTTGCTTCAAAACATTATTATATAATAATAATTAATAGTAAACATTATAAATAGTTATTAACTTTGGATTATTTTAAAAGTAATAATTAATAATTCAAAACATCAGAAATAAAACAATAATAATTAATCTTTATCATTACTATAAATAATAATAATTAACTTCCAAGATATTATTAATAATCATTATTATTAATTTCCTATCATCTTAATTATTTGAATAATAAACTTTTCAAAATTGTAAAAGTATTGATAAATATCTTTACAACATTGAACAATATTAATTATGTTAAATAACTTTAAACAATATTAATCATAAATAAGTAACTTAGAAAAAAATAGATAAATAGGTTGAAATAAAATAGAAATTAAATCCTTAAAAATAAAATATTTCTAAAACCCAATTTTGGATTTAAAATCATTTCCTGTCTCAAAAACCAATTCTAACTCAAAAGGTCAATTTATAGTATTTAAAAATACTAATTTGAATCCGATAGCTACCAAACACTTAACCAATATCGACATTGATTTTCTATTGCTACAAGGTTTTAGTTGAACATATAACAATGACATAAACAATAGTATCCACAATCAGGCTTAAATTCAATAATCGTATAACGTAAATTTTATTGAAATCATTTAATAATAGCGAGGAATCCTATTGGATCCCTCCAACCTGTCCCCCTGCATTGCAACTCATATATATTATAAATAAATAAACTTCAACGGTGATGAGGAATCTTGTTGGATCTTTGCAACCTTTTCCCCGCAATTGATTTCATATATTAACTGCTTTATAAAACGACTATTCATCAAAACCAATAATTGACAATATAAATATCCAAACATCCAATCAATAATTTTTATCGACTATATAATATTTTTGGTAAGCCAAAAAGGTGAGATTAATTCGTAAATATTCCAATTGTCGCTGATGCTTTCCAATTTGGAACTAAAATCGAACGACATCCGATTTTAGGCCAAATTTCAACAGTTTTCAAATCCAACCAAACCAGTTCCATCGCGAGCTTACATCATCACGAGCGCAATGCAAAAACCCATTCCTCGATTGGACCTCTTAAGAAAGAGTTATTGCATTTATATGTTAATGATTTTAAATATAATTAATTAAATAAAACAGTTCCTCACCTAACAATAGCTCAAGCCCAGCCCATTAGCACTTAGATCCGAACCAGCACCTACAGCTGCTCTGCACCCCCCTCTACATCAAGACGCAAATGAACACATTTCCATGAACTAAAGTGCAAATTTGCTAATTCTTTCTTACATCAAAACACTAGCACTTGGTTCGCTTTTTTTCTTCACTGCCATGACATGCACACACGTTCACATATATTATTTTCACGGCCATGCTCATTATTTCCATCCCCACGACCATGCATAACTTCCCATGGCTCTCCTCCTCTCATACAAGTACACACGCGCCAAAGCATATATGATTCACTCATGCACACTTGCGACACAACAAAGCACATATACACACACTACATCAAGCTAATAAGGGAATATCTCCTCCGTGGCGCCTCCACTTCAAGTGCAACATGAACAAAAAATATAGATCTCTTCGCCCTCCATGGCGCCTCCACTTCGAGTGCAACATGAACGAAAAATATAGATCTCTTCGCCCTCCATGACTTTCATGTTGGTGACTTTTGCTAATACTCAGTGTAGAGAGAGTTATTGGAATTATTAAAATAAAATGGAAGATGGGTAATTGAATTCACAGAGAAGGAAAGTAACAAAATGTGTCCATTTTCTTTTTTTGGTTCATGCGTACAAAATGAAAATGAGAAAGTGTTCCACCTTTTTGAAATATGCATCTCTTTCAAAATGAAATTCCAACAAACAAAATTATTATGTCTACCTAACTATATCAAAAGTCAGCAAGAAGGTTAGCACAAATATGTGTGTCAAGATTTGTAAGATTTTATGTGTTGTTTTTTTTAAAAGTTTAAACATTAAAAAGTTTTGGGGTACTTCGCTACACCATATCCCATTCGCGTACGAGTCACGAACGATAAAGCTAAAAATACGGTCACGCATAATGTGACACGATTACCAAACAAAAACAAAATACACCGGTTATCAAATTCTGTTAAATTTCTAAAATACCAACGTTCGACGTAAAATACATCAAACGGAAATTCAATTATTTTCCAAATTAAAGATTATGGAAAAATTATATAAATTAAACTAAAAATACATCATTAAAAATCAAGCAGTTATTTGAAACATAGATTTTATTATATTTTAAATTCAAATTTGAATATTTAAATAAATTAAACATTCAAATTTAAAGACTCAAAAAATATGAGTTGTTACACTCTCCCCTACTTAAAAAGAATTCCGTCCTGAAATTAGCAAGTAAGAAAAATGCCTTGAAACCCTTTAACTTTCCAAAATCAATTTGTTGAAGCTTTGTTGTCACCTTTCCTAAGTCTTTAAATTCATTCATAGTTACTAACTAATACCATCATAACATAAACATCCAATTTTAGTTATCAAAAATTTACTTCAAAATTTCTCAAAAATTTTCTAACACCTTATATTTACGGAAAATTTCGTCAGCGTCTCCTTTGTGCGGCTAGATCGAAACAACTAAAAATCGCCACTATGGGCCCAAACCAACAAAAGAAAAACAAAAGCCAAGTGGCTCAATCATAAAACCATCAAACCAAACAACAATATAAGCATGTACCTATTTGTCGGGCAACCAAATTCTACTCGCGAATCTAAAGGCATCAAACTAGCTTTTGCTTCTATATACCTGCATCTTATTTACTAATGATACCCAATCATATAATTCATAATCATATTATCTTGTATTTTCAATTGTTAACATTTAATTTACTAAAGCTCGTACGATGTACATATTCCATTCGTACGCAAAACCATACCTGATCGCTCGCTCGATCACACAAATTCACTTTCGAACTAGTATCGTTCACAACTGCTCTAGCGCGGACTCAGATCTGGTTCCTTGATTAGAAACCGTCATCCTCCTTACATAGCTATATACTATGATAGAGAATCCCAGAATCAATCAAAAATCCATATCCAGTGTTCGCCGTTGAGAACCAAATGAAAAATTCTAACTCGGTCCAATGTAAATCATTTCGAAATTTTATACTCGAATCTGGATCAAACAGTTATGCGAATAAAATAATAAACGTACAACTTACGCATTTATTTCAATTGGTTTCTCGTTAATTAGATTCTTTTATTTACATTCATTTATTCATAATCACTATCCACATTGCTTTATTCACATTCATTTACTATTTAGTATATTTCTTTCAAAACTAATTCACTTAAGAACCATTCCATCAAATTTTACTTAAGTTCACAAACATTATACAACCCTTCTCATGTTTATTATCACTTCATAACTTAAGTTCATATCCAATTCAGTCAACGACATTCCAAACCCATATTCAATTCACTAATTCATTTTGTTTGATTCATTACAAATCAAATCAATTTTATTTAACTAATTTCATTAATCACTTCATTTACCTTTACTTGAGTCAAATCCCTTTCCAAAATTCATTTTATTTAACCTAACTATAGTTAAATTTTATTTCATAGTTAAATTTTCAAAATTTCTTTTCTTAACATTTATATTTAACAATTTCAAAATTTTGCTTTAACTACTAATTGTCAAAATTTATATGCTATAAAACTTAATATCTCATATTTTCATAAATATTTAGAAAAGAATTTCCAGAATTTAAACGCTCTGTTTTATTTCAACTCTATTTTTGAAATAATACATAAAATATTTCTCTATTATATAACAAATCATATTTGGGTTTTAAATCAAAACTTGTTTTACCAAAACAAAACTTCTACGGTAGAAATTCTTCTCTTGGAAATCCGAAAATGAACCTCGATGATGCTGCAATTGTAACGACCCTGAATTTTGAACAATTTAAATTGAAAATATTTAATTAATTTTAAATATTTGAATGATGATTTGACTTGAATTTCAAATTATCAGAATGAATTGGCGATTAAATTTTTGAATTTAATCTATTGAAGTTGAATAAAATTTGAATCTTTAATTTTAAGTCGGTTAAAAATAATTTAAAGGCTCAGAAAATTCATATTGATAATACTGAAGATAATAGAAGTTTCAAAATTGAATTTGAAAGCGATTTGTTCAGTTTGAAATTGTATCGTTTAAATTTAATTTAAAAATAGTCTCCCGAGGCAGAGTCTCGGAGTTTGACGAAACCAGTTCCATTGGGTCCGTAATATTGAATTATTACCGGATTTCAATTTTCGTATTTATCATAATTGTTTTATGAACATACGGCGTATAAACGCGTATAAAATTTATTTGAATTTCTGTAACAACTGGGGTTTTGCCCAAAATTATAATCATCAATAAACGATTAAAGTTGATAGATATTTGCTGTTTATTGTTGAAATTTTTATAACGATAAAATCTTCGTCAATTAACGAGTTAATATCGAATTGTTAATTTCTGTTAGAATTTGGAATTTGTAAATCGATTGAAATTCTTTTATTTAAATTTTTATTTGTACGAAATGAATATATACACATAGTTTAAATTTAGCAACACGATTAAACAAAATAAATTAAAGAAAATATTTACAAAAACAAATTAGATTTTAAAAAAAAACTATAACCAGCCCATACCCTAAAATCATACCCTAAGCCCATCCTTGTCTCGGTTAAAACACGAAAACCCGATCCCCTCTTTTCTCATTCGTTCAAAACCCTAAACAAACCAATCGAAGAAAAAAAATGGCAGCTGTGAGTTTCGTTCTTCCCCGTCTCCGAGAAGCTAGGGCTGGGTTGAATCGAAGGCGGCTTCAAAATTTTCGATCGCGCTCGTTCAATTCGAAGGCTTCAACTTCCTTCGCCTCGCTCACGACCGATTCAAGCTAAGGTGAGTGGTTTCCCCCCACTCACATCTAGTTCAAGCGCAGATTTGTAGGGTTTAATTTCTGTGATTTTTATTCGTATAAAAAGTTGATGATTTTGTGGTTGTGAATTTCTTCCTTTTGAAAATTGGTTTTGCCGATCATTTACTTGAACTCGTCACCTTCCTATTTCTCGATTTCCTGATATTGTGACAATTTGATACACACGGCTTTGATTTTTGTAGCGTTCGATTTTTCCTTGAGTCATTACAGATACGCACTTGAATATTTTACATCTGCATTGTTGTTCTTCGACTTGTTTAACACCTGCATTTTATTCGAACTTGTCTCCTGATCTTTGTCACATTGTTTCTCGGCATTGAATAACTTGATTTACTGTAAGCCTTGACCTTGTTATCATTGCGATATTGAAGTTCACTATTTGCATCACTGTCTGGTTCATTTTTGTATCATCGGCTTTGACTTCGATTTGGAGACGATGTTAATCGAGTTCGTATAAAAGAAAATCCTTTAAATTCACTTATTGACTTATCTGGGCCACTTCCAGTTGTTTAGAGGTTGATATAGTTGCATTCCAGTTGTACTTGCAGCTTCATTTTATTGCAGTGAGTAACTCAAAAAATTTTTTAAAAAAAAAACTTAACTAATATTGGTAAATGTGTTCTGCATGAATAGGAATGTATTGCAAGTATTTGTGCATGTTTATATTTGTCTGGTCATTGTTTCCCTGACCTTGTAGGTTGTTTGGTACATTTCTGTAGCACCACTGCACTTTGTAGTTGCTGATCATTTTCATTCATGTATGGTTGTATATCCAAATGACATATGGACTTTGAGTAAAGGCTTCATTCATTGCTGAGTTGCCAGATTTATTGTTTTGACCTGTTTCTGTATCTATGTTGGTATTTGCATTTTTGGTTTGGGTTCTGCATTTTTAAGATGCAGTTTCCTTCACTGTTGTATCTTTGGGAGTTTGATATGTCTGCATCCATGTTGAAGCTTTGCATATACTTGAGTCTTTTGTTGCTGACAGATAGTCTTGAATATGGTGACCTGCATTCACACTGATTTGGTTCTCTTTTGATTCATTCTGCCATGTGTAGTTGTTATGTACATTTACTTGTGTACATATCTCATATTTACTTTGGTTGCATTCATTCTGTTTTTGAGTCACTTTAACCTGTGCATTCATTGTTTGTTCACTTATGACCAGTTGCATTTTGTAGTGGCCACTGTCTTCACTTGAATTCGTTACCCACTGATATCATGTGAAGTAGTGCTGCATTGTGTTCATCTCTGTAGTCACTGCACAGCTTTGGTTGTTTATGTTTGCATCTGCTTGTGATTTCCAGTCTCTGTAGTTCTTCTTCTTTGTGGGTCTGCATCCATTATGATATCTGAAACTTGTGTAGTCTTGGTGCAGTTGACCATCATGTAGGGCTGTTCTGATTTGGTAGCATTGCATTTGCTTTTGATCATTTCCATATTGGTTCATTTGTGCATATGTAATTATTGGGTTGCTTTGTGTTCCCTTGGCATTAAATGTTGTACTGTCTGTATATTTGGGATTGACCTTGTTCACCTGCATGTTTTATTGACCATTCATTCATGTTCAGATCACTTATCATATAGTCTGCATGGAGTCACTTGAGTCCTTCATATCAGTAGCATTCATGCTGCTCTCTTCATACTTTGATCCATTGATGTTGTACTCTGTTCATTACATTAGTTCTGGACATTTTGTTTCTCGACCTATTGCAGTGAAATCTCATGTATATACATTTTGAAGCTTGCACTGTCCAGTTGTATAGCTAACTTTGTGAACTCTTTGACCTTTGTATGTCATGGCTTAGGTTCTGATAGTCGAGCTTGACTTTGTTGCTACTTGAGCTTGAAACTGCTTCTTTTTCATGTACCTGTGCACTGCAGCCACCCAGAATTGACAATTTTGAATTGATATTTTTCTTTGCGTCGTGATGCATTGATCTTCTATGCCGTATTGGCGAGGCCGTACACGCGTGCGTGTACGGCAGCCAATCGAGTTTTGATGGTTTTAAAGTGACAACTTCAATTGTCTTAAATTGATTTAGGCGATTTGATAAATCTATTTATCTATCTCGGTTGATGTTTTAAATCTGCTAATTTATTGTTAAACACTGTTAAGTGTTATATTTTCGTTATCCGATTTCTTTGTTAAAAGAGTCGGATAGACGAGAATTATTGTGACTGTCGTCTATTTAAATTATTATTGCCTCTATGCACTAATAAACTGGTTTGAATTAGACTGACATGTGTATTATTTTCTTTTGAATATAATACTCGGGTCAGACCGAGTATTTTTACAGCTTGAAGATTTTCGAGCAGCGAAGTTAGAGAGAAGTAAAGAATCACTTTAGTTTTCAGAAGAAAATTGTATTTTAAGATATTCCGTTGTATCAGCATTAAAATTGTATAAACTCTGATGTATACAAAAAGATTTATAGTAATGAAATAAATTCTCATTTGTTTTAATTCAGTGTTGTTATTCTGTGTTTCTGTGGCTGATTCTGTTTAAACCTTATAAACTAAATAACAATTCGTCTTTTTGAACGTTTCGAGTTGGTTTAATTACCGACTGGAGGCGGTCAGAAGGGGGAATGTTACAGAGTGGTATCAGAGCTTTGGTTTACACAAAGCTTAGTTTATGATGTTTAATATGAATAGTTACTAGAAACACTTTAAAAGAGAATGTTTTTCAAATCTAAAGAAGTTTAAAATTGTTTGAATGGATTTGAAATTTAACTAAAGGAAGTTAAATAAATTGAATTGGATTTGATAAATTATTGAGATGGAAATTTAAACTTGAAAGATAAGTGATTATATAATATGAATTGGGAAGTTTAAATTAATAAGTTGTATAACTTATAAAATGAGAAAATTTAAGTAAAACCAATTGTTAAAATGGTTAAACAGTTTTGTTAAGTAAAACAAAATCTGAATTCTGAATAGTGATATGAATTCGACTTTAATGAAAGTTAAATAAAATGATTTTTGAAAGAAAAATCTAAGTTAAGTTAAATAAATGCAAGTGGAGATAAAATGAAACATAGCTTAAGTAATGTTGAATCAAATTGAATTTGATATCAAAATGAATTAATAAAGTGAAGAATGAATATGAAATTGAGTTATAGAAAGGAAATTCGACTTTAATTATAAAAGTGAATTTGTGAATATGGTGAGTATAAGAATTCAATCTGAATTGGAATATAAACCAATTGAAATTAAGTGTGTTAAACCAAATTGAATGTAAGCAAAGTAAATAAATTTGGTTAAGTTGAATGTGCATTGGTTTTGCTAGTTGATTGTATAGAAATTCATTAAGTATTAATGAAATTGAATAAATGGAAATTTGAAAGCTATGAAAAATTGAATTCAAATTGAAAGATAAGTAAATCTAAATAGAATCAAATTTGATTTGAATTGAAAGAAAACTAACTTGGATATAAATTAGTGAAAGTGAACTAATTGAATATGAATGAATGTTAGTAAAATCCAATGTGAATAAATCAAATGTGATTAAATTGGAAATCAATTCAATGAATGATTTACTAAAGAACTAGTTGATTATTTTGGAAATAGGAAGCAGACGCAAAGTTCAAATGGGAATTAGATTTGAAAATTTTGAAGTTGTCAACATGACAATCCATAATAAATTTAATAGATTCAGTGATGAATTTAAATTTGAACTTGCAGAGAATTAAGTTAAGTGAAACTTAGTATTGGAAAATTTGAAGTTGGTTTAAAACCAATATTGTGAAAAGTATGCGGAATTCAAACTATAAATTGAAGTCTTTATAAATAGAAATGGAATTTATAAATGTTGTTTATAAATCCGGAAATGACTTATTTTGATAAGTAAATTCTTATAGCTTGTTAAAGAAAGTATATTCACAATTTTGGACCGTGAATATATTATTGAATAAAATGGACATGTTTTGGGAAAATGATATTTTAAAACGAAGTTAATTGTTTTAAAAGATGTTTTAAAAGGCATTGAATATCGAAACCATAGATTTCAACATTCATTGTTGAAATAGACGTTTTCGAATATAGGGAAATGGTGGACTATAACATTGTTGTTATAGTAAATGATTTCCAAAAGGAAATGTTTTGTATAGTATTGGGATTTATACATCTATCTAAATTTCGAATTCCTATACTAGTGATTTTGAGTTGTCGTAATGATGTTTTACGTAACATTCGTTTTAACTCAAATAAAAATGTGAAAGAGAATGATTTCCTTAAAGATGAAATATATACTTAATTTTGATTTAAGTATATCGAATATTTTCAAATGTTGAAAATAAATTAGATTTGTGAATTACTTATTTTTAAATTAGTATGGAAATGTTTATCCAAAAATGAAATGTTGTGAATATATTCCGTAAGGGATAAATGATTTGAAATTCATTTTCAAAGTCGAAGTTGAAAAGTTAAATGAGAAATTTGAACAATTTGTTCAATTTGAAATTTTTCAAAAAGATTGAATCGTTGAGTTAAAATTGAGTTTAACTTCGACATCAAAGACAATATAAGTTGAGATTTGAATTTCAGATGATGATTTGGATTGTATGTCTAACATTGTGTATTGATGACATAGCAATTGATCTCTATTAAATATATATCTGTTGGTGGCGGAGAATTTATTCTCTTAGCTTAACACCCTTCTCTGAGACGTACGAGCTCAGAGGTTATATATCGATAGACATCAATTCTGTGTTGAGAATTGACGATGTGATGTGTAATTCAAATCGAATGTGAAAGTCGATAATAAATGGAATTATGAACATGAATTAGGTTTGAGATAACCTTAAATTTCCAAATCGACTTAGAGGAAAATTTTGAAATCCTCTATTTTGTTATGAATATGGAATATGTAAGTTTTAGAACTTATATATATGAATACGGTAAATTTGAAACCGTTAGTTAAAAAGACATTGTTATGGAAATCTTATGTATGTTTACATAGATGTTATATGTACGAAATGTGAAATGAAAGTACTACATATATGATATGTTTTCTAAACTGAGGATGTGGAAAAGTACCTTCCATTTATTATTAGAGAAGGTATTGGAACTCGTGAAGAGTATCCATTTGAAATTCGTAGCTACGTAGAATTTTCCATAAGTTGGAATGTCCATTTGGACTAGAATCCCTCGTGATGGGATCATGTTGATTATGATGTATGTTAGCGTAATTTGAGGGGCGAGATGCCCACAGTTACAAGCGATTCCACTGGGATAGTGGCGTAACCGCCGGGTAAACTGCAATCTAATGCCAGGCGAAATTTGAGGGGCGTGATGCCTACAGACACGAGCGATTCTACTGGGATAGTAGCGTAACCGCCGTGTGTACTGCAATCTATGGCGACAACCATGGCGAAATTTAAGAGATGAGAAATCTACAGCCACCAGCGACCCTACTGGGATAGTAGCGTAACCGCCGGGTGGAACTGTAATCCATGGGGGAACGTGCTTTCCATATCCATTTTTAAAAGAATTTTTAAAAGTATTTTCACTGGGAATTGAAACAAGTATATTTAGTACTTGGAGATTTTTAGACCTGCGCCTGGCCAGCGTATGTCTAATGTCTGTGAGAACGAAGATGGACTTGTTAAATTTCGAGTTAGCAAGTATTTTCAAACTTTAAATAGCAAATCAATAGTTTGAAATTAAAATTACATAATTCCTACCTAATGAACTAAGGAAGAGGATCTTTGTAATGTTTTGAAAGTCCACAGCTTTGGAAGATATATATTATATAAATCTCTAACATGACGAATTTTAAAGTTCGAATCTGAGTTATAAATTGAGAAATTTGGTAAAAGACTTTTGCGTTTTGATTGTAGAAATCAATGAACAAAGGAAATAATAAACAAAGCTAGTGAGATTAAAACAAACGGAATGAATCCTATATTCATTTATTTGTAATAAGCTTCAAGCTTAGTAAAAAAATTGTGTAGGGTATAAATATTGGTAAAATTTTAACAACCTTTCCTTTTCGTGGACGAAAAGTTTTTAAGGAGGGGAGTTTGTAACGACCCTGAATTTTGAACAATTTAAATTGAAAATATTTAATTAATTTTAAATATTTGAATGATGATTTGACTTGAATTTCAAATTATCAGAATGAATTGGCGATTAAATTTTTGAATTTAATCTATTGAAGTTGAATAAAATTTGAATCTTCAATTTTAAGCCGGTTAAAAATAATTTAAAGGCTCAGAAAATTCATATTGATAATACTGAAGATAATAGAAGTTTCAGAATTGAATTTGAAAGCGATTTGTTCAGTTTGAAATTGTATCGTTTAAATTTAATTTAAAAATAGTCTCCCGAGGCAGAGTCTCGGAATTTGACGAAACCAGTTCCATTGGGTCCATAATATTAAATTATTACCGGATTTCAATTTTCGTATTTATCGGAATTGTTTTATGAACATACGGCGTATAAACGCGTATAAAATTTATTTGAATTTCTGTAACAACTGGGGTTTTGCCCAAAATTATAATCATCAATAAACGATTAAAGTTGACAGATATTTGCTGTTTATTGTTGAAATTTTTATAACGATAAAATCTTCGTCAATTAACGAGTTAATATCGAATTGTTAATTTCTGTTAGAATTTGGAATTTGTAAATCGATTGAAATTCTTTTATTTAAATTGTTATTTGTACGAAATGAATATATACACATAGTTTAAATTTAGCAACACGATTAAACAAAACAAATTAAAGAAAATATTTACAAAAACAAATTAGATTTTAAAAAAAAAACTATAACCAGCCCATACCCTAAAACCATACACTAAGCCCATCCTTGTCTCGGTTAAAACACGAAAACCCGATCCCCTCTTTTCTCATTCGTTCAAAACCCTAAACAAACCAATCGAAGAAAAAAAATGGCGGCTGTGAGTTTCGTTCTTCCCCGTCTCCGAGAAGCTAGGGCTGGGTTGAATCGAAGGCGGCTTCAAAATTTTCGATCGCGCTCGTTCAATTCGAAGGCTTCAACTTCCTTCGCCTCGCTCACGACCGATTCAAGCTAAGGTGAGTGGTTTCCCCCCACTCACATCTAGTTCAAGCGCAGATTTGTAGGGTTTAATTTCTGTGATTTTTATTCGTATAAAAAGTTGATGATTTTGTGGTTGTGAATTTCTTCCTTTTGAAAATTGGTTTTGCCGATCATTTACTTGAACTCGTCACCTTCCTATTTCTCGATTTCCTGATATTGTGACAATTTGATACACACGGCTTTGATTTTTGTAGCGTTCGATTTTTCCTTGAGTCATTACAGATACGCACTTGAATATTTTACATCTGCATTGTTGTTCTTCGACTTGTTTAACACCTGCATTTTATTCGAACTTGTCTCCTGATCTTTGTCACATTGTTTCTCGGCATTAAATAACTTGATTTACTGTAAGCCTTGACCTTGTTATCATTGCGATATTGAAGTTCACTATTTGCATCACTGTCTGGTTCATTTTTGTATCATCGGCTTTGACTTCGATTTGGAGACGATGTTAATCGAGTTCGTATAAAAAAAATCCTTTAAATTCACTTATTGACTTATCTGGGCCACTTCCAGTTGTTTAGAGGTTGATATAGTTGCATTCCAGTTGTACTTGCAGCTTCATTTTATTGCAGTGAGTAACTCAAAAAAATTTTAAAAAAAAAAACTTAACTAATATTGGTAAATGTGTTCTGCATGAATAGGAATGTATTGCAAGTATTTGTGCATGTTTATATTTGTCTGGTCATTGTTTCCCTGACCTTGTAGGTTGTTTGGTACATTTCTGTAGCACCACTGCACTTTGTAGTTGCTGATCATTTTCATTCATGTATGGTTGTATATCCAAATGACATATGGACTTTGAGTAAAGGCTTCATTCATTGCTGAGTTGCCAGATTTATTGTTTTGACCTGTTTCTGTATCTATGTTGGTATTTGCATTTTTGGTTTGGGTTCTGCATTTTTAAGATGCAGTTTCCTTCACTGTTGTATCTTTGGGAGTTTGATATGTCTGCATCCATGTTGAAGCTTTGCATATACTTGAGTCTTTTGTTGCTGACAGATAGTCTTGAATATGGTGACCTGCATTCACACTGATTTGGTTCTCTTTTGATTCATTCTGCCATGTGTAGTTGTTATGTACATTTACTTGTGTACATATCTCATATTTACTTTGGTTGCATTCATTCTGTTTTTGAGTCACTTTAACCTGTGCATTCATTGTTTGTTCACTTATGACCAGTTGCATTTTGTAGTGGCCACTGTCTTCACTTGAATTCGTTACCCACTGATATCATGTGAAGTAGTGCTGCATTGTGTTCATCTCTGTAGTCACTGCACAGCTTTGGTTGTTTATGTTTGCATCTGCTTGTGATTTCCAGTCTCTGTAGTTCTTCTTCTTTGTGGGTCTGCATCCATTATGATATCTGAAACTTGTGTAGTCTTGGTGCAGTTGACCATCATGTAGGGCTGTTCTGATTTGGTAGCATTGCATTTGCTTTTGATCATTTCCATATTGGTTCATTTGTGCATATGTAATTATTGGGTTGCTTTGTGTTCCCTTGGCATTAAATGTTGTACTGTCTGTATATTTGGGATTGACCTTGTTCACCTGCATGTTTTATTGACCATTCATTCATGTTCAGATCACTTATCATATAGTCTGCATGGAGTCACTTGAGTCCTTCATATCAGTAGCATTCATGCTGCTCTCTTCATACTTTGATCCATTGATGTTGTACTCTGTTCATTACATTAGTTCTGGACATTTTGTTTCTCGACCTATTGCAGTGAAATCTCATGTATATACATTTTGAAGCTTGCACTGTCCAGTTGTATAGCTAACTTTGTGAACTCTTTGACCTTTGTATGTCATGGCTTAGGTTCTGATAGTCGAGCTTGACTTTGTTGCTACTTGAGCTTGAAACTGCTTCTTTTTCATGTACCTGTGCACTGCAGCCACCCAGAATTGACAATTTTGAATTGATATTTTTCTTTGCGTCGTGATGCATTGATCTTCTATGCCGTATTGGCGAGGCCGTATACGCGTGCGTGTACGGCAGCCAATCGAGTTTTGATGGTTTTAAAGTGACAACTTCAATTGTCTTAAATTGATTTAGGCGATTTGATAAATCTATTTATCTATCTCGGTTGATGTTTTAAATCTGCTAATTTATTGTTAAACACTGTTAAGTGTTATATTTTCGTTATCCGATTTCTTTGTTAAAAGAGTCGGATAGACGAGAATTATTGTGACTGTCGTCTATTTAAATTATTATTGCCTCTATGCACTAATAAACTGGTTTGAATTAGACTGACCTGTGTATTATTTTCTTTTGAATATAATACTCGGGTCAGACCGAGTATTTTTACAGCTTGAAGATTTTCGAGCAGCGAAGTTAGAGAGAAGTAAAGAATCACTTTAGTTTTCAGAAGAAAATTGTATTTTAAGATATTCCGCTGTATCAGCATTAAAATTGTATAAACTCTGATGTATACAAAAAGATTTATAGTAATGAAATAAATTCTCATTTATTTTAATTCAGTGTTGTTATTCTGTGTTTCTGTGGCTGATTCTGTTTAAACCTTATAAACTAAATAACAATTCGTCTTTTTGAACGTTTCGAGTTGGTTTAATTACCGACTGGAGGCGGTCAGAAGGGGGAATGTTACAGCAATCATCATCGAAATTATTTTCCAGCGATAGAAGTGAGTTCAACGCTTTCTACCTCTTTTAAATTCTACTAAAATATTTCTGGTCAAAAAAATTTCAAAATAATATCATTATAATTTCTTCAAAACTTTAAAAAAAAATCCAAAATCATGAGATTTTAAATTCTCAGCTTTTAAATCCTTTTAATTTATAAACCGCTTTTACAAATTGTACTTATATAATTTCACTATGGTTATATAAAACCATTTCTTAATTGTTCATCTTTGTTTACATTATAATAACAAAAACCTTTAATAGAATACAAACAACAAATGATAATAGTCCAATATTATTTTTCACTAACAACCAAACACACCCTATATAACTATAATAATTTCTGAAAAATTATTCCTTTATATATAATGTATAATCAAGATAAGATTATTTCATTTACCCAATTTTAAATCAATACTATGTCGAATTGCTCAATTCAAGTGTTTAGAGATCCCTATCAATAACGTTAATTACTCGTATTGACCATAATCCATAACAACTCAACAGATCAATCAACGCAATATAAAATATTTTTATATCACTAACAAACTCGCGCTCATACACACACACACACACACACTCAAACTCATAATAAGGCATTCCATTACATTATCTTTTAATGAGTACCCCACCAAAGCCAAGGTTCTCCCTTAACCTTGCTCTATGATACTATACTGTAATGACCCACTTTTCTATACAGTTTAAGTGGACAATAAACCACACATGTCCACTCAAATTGATCGAAAGGTAGATAGTCAGGGAAAAGAAAGAAGGAAGAAGATAAGAAGAAGATAAGAAGAAAAATAAACAACACAAAATCTCACAGCGGAACAAATAATCTATAATATGAAACAAATATTTACACCAAAGCAAACTGTAATATATGTATATACAAACATCACTCAAAGTATACTATCCTATTTCAGCCCAAACAGTTATAACAAACTTTCCTCACAATTGCTGATAAATACAATAATGAATGCAGCGGAAAGAAAACCGTATACGTGAATATGTCTCTGGGCCTCCAACTCATCTTCTGAAGCTCCAAAGCATTCAACTAAATCTGTAATATGCTTAGTCTGACCCGAGCATTATAATAAAATAATACCCAAGTCAATCTGGCAAACCAGCATGAGAAAACACACACCAACTGGATTTTTTAAGTTATAGAAAACCTTTGAAATCAAAAGTATCTCATAAGACCACGCCGCACATAAACACGGATGGGTTTTTACCTTACGACAACCTAACTATTTCATATGAAATTCTCCGATATTATAACGGTGTCTAAGATAAAAATACTTATTAATTATAGCCAAAAAATTTGCATTAATTAAATTCCAGAATAATAGGTATACAACTAAAACCGTAAAGGCTCGTATTGGAGAATGGATTCCATACAATGACTGGGCTACTGGGGTACCACCCATCATGGTGCACCTCTAGATAAAATAACATCAAGGACCTCGCCAGGATCCCCTGCCAACACAGAACCAGCCTACCACTTGACTAGTAGTACCGAATATGATCACCCTCCGTTAATGGGCCCCGAAGCATACAAATGAGATATAATATCGACTCTTGATATGGATGATCATACCCTACTTGGGAGCGACCCACTTAGCCCTGCTGCATGTCTCATGTTTTAGTCATTCTCGATTGATGGGGCTTGAGGCCACATTTTACCTTTTACATAGCACTTCCCACTTGGAATGCTAGCAGTGCCTTCCAGTCGACAACAAAATGTCAGCATTCATCCATATAAGTTAGTTTTGGGACTGAACGAAACACATGAGAGCTCCATCTTCAATTCTATCATCTTCAAGATGTCTTCACTTTGAAACTCTTAAGTTGGATCGAAGTGGTTTTCAGATATATAAAAATGATGATGAGTGAAAGCAACAATTTAAATTGCAAATCTTTCTAATAGAAGATATACTTATATGTATAATTGGATTTTGTTTATTGAGGCAAATAAAAGATATTTTGTAAAATTATATAAGAGGCATGTTTATCATATAGAAAATGATTTTGTGTTGAATTGTCCATTGAGTGCTTTAGGAAATTCCTATCGATAACGTTGATCAGGCGCATCGACCAGAATTTCCTTTAAGGTAGAATTTTATACCTTACCGTCTTAATATATCATTTTATAAATAAATGGTATTGGGTTGGTTTGTTTGGTAATAAACTGAGATTTATGGAAATATGAATTTGAATGGTTAAATCGTTTAAATCACTTCCTTATATGGTCGAAGAGTGCAAAAACATGTATTTTATATAGAAAATACTTTGTTTCGAGAAAACTGGTTTTTAAAATAATTTTTGAAATCGTTTGGAAAACAAACCTTTGAAAAATTATTTTAAAAACTAGTTGTCTCGAAACAAAGTATTTTCTATATAAAATACACGTTTTTGCACTCTTCGACCGTATGCGGAAGTGATTTAAACGATTTAGTAAACGCATGTGTCCCATACCACATGTTTTACTAAATCATTTAAATCACTTCCTCATACGCTCGAAGAGTGCAAAAACGTGTATTTTATATAGAAAATAATTTGTGTCGAAAAATCTAGTTTTTAAAATAATTTTTCAAAGGTTTGTTTTCCAAACAATTTCAAAAATTATTTTAAAAACTAGTTTTCTCGAAACAAAGTATTTTCTATATAAAATACATGTTTTTGCACTCTTCGAGTGTATGAGGAAGTGATTTAAACGATTTAGATTAGGGCGTCACAGCTATCCGATCCTTGTCTCTCCAAAACAACCTTTGATGATTTCCGATAAACTCAACCCCAGTTCTATAGGAAATAAATAGTCAAAGATAAGAGCGGAGATTACCTTGTAACCGTTAGTGCATAGATTTTCTTATCATTTGTCCTAAGAGAATGAAACAAGATTTATACGCATAGTACAACATCATTGAAGATGATTGTGCCATATAACTCACGTGTTTCTCCTAGATATTTCCAAAGTTACGTTTTTAGGTCAAAATTCGATAGTTGGTTATTTAACTATCGAATAAACAAACTTTTCCAAATCAGGGATTTATTTCAAAAGGGAAAACCAACTTTGGTTAAGCACATAAGCAACCACTAGCCTCTTTGATTATTTATTTCATTAAATTAAATCACTTTGCAAATATTTGCATCAAAATACTTTAACAAAGATATGTCCCTAAATCCTTTATGCTCCTTCCAATACTTGGGAAATATCCATATACTTATTTTAGCAGTATAAGTATATTCACAAACATAGCACTTTCACAATTTAAAAAATATATTTGTATACTTATCTCAAATGTATATGTATATTCACAAAATAGAGAAAGATTTTCCTTTTTATACAATTCTAAAATCATTTATAAATCCCTTTATAATCTCTAAAACTATTTTATAACCTCTAAAAAAACATTTATAAACATCTCTAAATCATTTCTTAAATCATTTATGAACTCTTTATAAATCCATAAAACTATTTATAAAAACTCTTTTTATAAATCTATAAACTCGTTTCTAAAGTTCTTTTATAAATATCTAAAATCATTTATAAAACTCTTTTTATCTTGTAATAATCTCCCTTTAAATCTCCGAATCATTCTATAAACTCCTCTTCTAAAACCCAAATCTTTTTATAAAACTCTATTTATAAATATCGAAAACATTTATAAATAAATAATAACCATTTGCTTCAAAACATTATTATATAATAATAATTAATAGTAAACATTATAAATAATTATTAACTTTGGATTATCTTAAAAATAATAATTAATAATTTAAAACATCATAAATAAAACAATAATAATTAATCTTTATCATTATTATAAATAATAATAATTAACTTCCAAAATATTATTAATAATCATTATTATTAATTTCCTATCATCTTAATTATTTGAATAATTAACTTTTCAAAATAGTAAAATATTGATAAATATCTTTACGACCTTAAATATAAATAAATGACTTTAAACAATATTAATTATAATTACTTTAAACAATATTAATTAGAATAAATAACTTTAAACAATATTAATTATAAATAAGTAACTTAGAAAAAGATAGATAAATAGGCTAAAATAAAACAGAAATTAAATTCTTAAAAACAAAATATTTTCGAAACCTAATTTTGGATTCAAAATCATTTCCTGTCTTAAAAACCAATTCCAACTCAAAAGGGAAATTTGTAGATTTTTAAAATATAATTTATGGCCGATAGCTACCTAACACTTAACCAATATTGACATTGATTTTCTATCACTATAAGGTTTTAGTTGAACGTATACCAATGTCATAAACCATAGTATCCATAATCAGGTTCAAATTCAATAATCGTATAACAAATTTTTTATTGAAATCAATTAACAATAGCGAGGAATCTTGTCAGATCTGTGAACCCACCTTTCTGACCCTTAGGAACGACGCTTAATACCTCCATGGTATTCATGTTCCATTGCCCAAGCGTCCAAAAGATAAGTTGTCTTAGGGTAAAATAAAGAACATAACAAGACAAAATAGATAAATCTCACATCAGAATGGTTGCATAAAATAAAAAATGATATAGTGCAAAAGGTTACTCATTATACGGAGTTATCAGAGTTATAAAAAAATACTACATCTAACAGATTGATAGCTAGAACTTGTTTTCTCCCACATAAACAACAACCAAACATAACAAAATTGGAAATGAACAATAGAGAACAAATCCAAACATAGATGACGGGCATAATTAGTATAACATTCAGACTTGAAAGAATGTAAGTAGTCCGAGTAAAAATCCAAACTGGATAGAATGGATAAAACAAGACAATGGTCCAAATTCAATAAAATAAACTAAGCAAGATAACAGTCCAAACTCGATAGAATGGTCAAAATCAATAATTGAACACTGCGAAGAGTAGTTGACTCTTCCCACTGTAATTAAAGAAAATAGATTCAAAGGTTCGAATCAAATAAGGAAAATCTCCAACAATGACTAGGAGGGTGCGCCCCCTTACCGAAAGTATACCTCTAGAAATATACTTGAGAGCTTCGATGGTTCTCAAAAACCTCCAAGCCGGACCCCGCTAACTGTTACCGAGTATCCGAGTATTTCACATCTCAATGCGAAACTCATTCTTTGGTTTTAGTCATTTCCGACAAAGGATATCAAAGCTCAACGGAGCAACACATCGTCTTTGAATGACAATAATAAAGAAGCTAAAGTAATAGATAGCTAAAAACCAGCTATCGAGGATATAAAACGATTGTATATGAAAATTAAGTCTTGTATACTTATCACCACTTATCGAATTCCAACTTGTACTATTTCTTGGTTAAAAATAACACTAGCCAAGTCAAGGTAGTGTAACCTCAAAGTCGTGTCTCACGATTATTCTTAACTTTTGAAATAGCGATAAGTCTACTTCTTCGACATTTAGTGCTAAGTATACAAATAAATCGTTCCCATATAAGTGAATCGCTTTACAGAAATTAATTCATTTCCATAAAAGAATCAAACCTTTTCTTTTAAAAACATGAATTCATGCTTCGCCTCACATTAAAAGTATTAGCTTTAAAAACCTTTGTTAAAAGAGTTTACTAACTTCAAAACATCAATTTAAAAAGGATTTAATAATTTAAAACATCCTTATTACATTGATTAATTAACTTTAAACTTCATCACACAATTTGAATTTTGAACTTCAAATGTCTTTAAATAATAAAAAGGGTAAACCACTTTTAAACCTTATTAATTCAATTAATTAGTAAAATATTATTAATTAAATTAATAATTAATTAATTATCAGTATGTAAAATAAAATAACAAAGTCAAAACATCCTTGTTACTTTGATAAATTCACTTTGAAACTTCATAAATTAAGTTGATTAATTAACTCCAATAACCTTTAATTAAAAAGTAAATCACCATTAAAACATCATTAATTCAATTAATCAATGAATTTAAATATAATTAATTTAATTAAATCAATAATTAATTGATTCTCATTATTTAAAAATAATTTTTAATTATAAACATCAATAAAGTAAAGATTAATTAGAGTTAAAACAAGTTGATAAAATTTAAAAATCATTTATTAAAAAGATTTATTAATTTAAAAGCATCATTAGCAAATTGATTAATTAACTTTCATTCATCGTTACTAAATGATTAATTATTCTTAAACATCATTAAATAAAATGATTAATTAAGTTTAAATATCATTAAATAAAATGATTAATTAATTTAAACAATCATTAACCAGGTAATTAGTTAAATTTAAAACACATCATTAACTAAGTAATTAGTTAACCTTAATCCTTATTGATTAAGTATATAAGTAATAAATCAATTAAATAGTCATTATTAAAATAATTAATTTTTTTTGAAAACATCACTAATCAAAAACTTGCTTAACTTGTAAAATAATTCCAAACATGATAATGAAACCAAACGGTTTCGATAAAAGGTGATTTTCTGAAAGTGTCGATATAGCGACTTTCGCTATACTGACAGTTCGGCAAACAAACTAACGACATTAACCAAACATCACATAGAAATGGTTTAAGCATTATACAAGGTAAATATGATGATGCAACATGTAATAAGTATTTACTAACAATTATATTAACTTTAACTATCAACTTTTCATATAGCTAACCACACATGCTCACTAACTTTCAAATGAGACAACTTTTTAAAGCATGAAACAAACAAACAACCAAACCATCACTTCACATATACAAAAAGCATTCATAGGCTATTATCATGAACATTAACATAGTATAAACTTGATTTAAGAAGGTGTAGTTTTACTCACCGAAAGCTATCTAAACCCTCGCTAACTTAGGGTATGACCTAGCACTTCCATTGCTAAGCAAAAGATGGAGTCTTGGACCCTTAATGTACTAGGTAGGCTCAGCCTTGAAAGAAGAAGGAAGTGAAACTTGTTTTGGTAGGGTGGAGTGAATTTGGATAATCATCAAATTCTCAAAAATGAAACCGAAAATAGGTCATTTTCCAACTGTTTTTGGACTATTTACTCTCGGATTTTGAAAAGGTGGTAAAGAGAAAAGTTTTATAAAATTCTTTTCTATACAATTTCAAATAAATAATAACTCAATTTAGATTAATTTTGAAGAAGATATGGTCAAAAGAAGAAGGAACATTTTTGGACTTGAAATTCTAGGTCCAAAAACACTCTATATACAATTGATATTTTGACATAGCTATGCTTGAAATTTGTAGAAGTGATCAACATAAAATTTGTAGCCACTAGAATTTGACATGGTTTGAAAAAAAAATAACTCCATTTGGATAATATATGAGAGAGATTTGATCAGTGGAAGAAGAGGAAAATTTAGAGAGATGAAAGGCTATTAATAAGCAAGTGAAAATGTGAATTACCTAGATGCCCTTGTCTCCTACCCTCCACAAATCGAATGCCACCTCACTCCCATGTCTCTCTCCCCTTAAATTTCGAAAATATCATGTTATTCCTTCATGTACCTTTCTCCAACATCCATAAAACTCTAATTGTACTTGAGTCGCCAAAATGTTTGCTTATGATGTGACATTTTCTATTTTATTTTTGTTTTTAAATTCTTTTAAACTTATTTATACATAAGTGTATTTATATACTTATATACTAACATATTATCACTTATTTATGTTTGTATGTGTATATTTATACAAAAGAGTTTACAACATTTCGACAACTTTTAGTTGACGAAAAGTTGAAAATTCAGAAAACGATTTCCGGTCACATTTTCAATTTTTTTCCGAATTAAATATTTTTGTAAACTAATTTTGAAAACTATTTTATCTTAAATATTTATTATTTAAAAGAGTTTTTATTTCAATTATAAAACCTATTATTTGAATATTTAAAATTAATTAAATATTTGGAAATTACTATGGTGAAATTTCGGGTCGTTACACTCTTCCCCCTTAAAAGAATTTCGTCCCCGAAATTTACCACAATCCTATCCCAGAAAACAAAATATCCTAGAAATACCTAACACATTAATCAGATGTAACTTATCCAGCAAAAACTAGTATGATATAAATCTATATGCAACCAAATTCAGAGAATACCTTGAAATAAAATACTGCACTGAAGTGACCCACTTCTTTTAGATTCTAATTTATGTGATTTTTAGTGAGTTTTTTTTTTAAACAAGTGATCACTTCTTTAATTCATTAATTCATTTCCCCCAAGATCCAAAATCTTACCAATATAAAAATATTAGTACATGAATCAAAACATGTCATTTATATATATGAAGATATATAATTGTTCCTTTGCCCATCAGAGTAATTAAAATTGCAAAGAAAAATCAATCACATAATATTCTCATATCTGAGAGATGTTATGTCACATAGCTTCATTCTGGTTTTAACTTTTTTTTTCCTTTAACAAGCTAAATTCTTTCTTAATTTAAATAATATTCTTTTAATATTTTCTTATTCTATTTATCAGCTTGTTTCTTAATCCAATTGATTAATCTCCAGATTTTTAGTCAATACTTTCCTTTCATTTTTGAAACCAGGAGTTTAACACTTATAGTTTTTCTTTTTAATTTCATATTAAGTGTTAAAACAACTCAAGCTTGAGAATTTTATCCCGGGGTGCTTATTGCTTACTCTAACAATGTTTGTGTCAAGTAACTATACTCATGTCTTAAAATATTTATAGTGTTCTTTGAACATTTGGTGATCAGTGTATTTTAAATCAGGCAGAGGAAAAACTACAGACAAGCTAAAATGCTAACTTAATCTAGCATACCAGATATGGACTTGCATGAATATAATGATTGAAGCAATATCAAAATCATCCTAATGTAAACTTTCAGATGAACATTTGAGAAGAGTACTGATAAGTTCTCAGATTATAGAACAGTTGAAAGTGATCAATCAAACAAAAGGATTTTTAGCATGTTTAACATCTAGGTAGACTACATAGCAATGCATTTTTGTGAGTTTAGCAAACTTGTTAAAGACCAGACTCCCCTGACTTAAACCAAGTAGGTGGTCAGATAGGCTCAGTTCAATACAGTTGCATTTCAGATTATAAGTACAAAGCATATATGTTTCATTTTTTTTCTAAACAATACCATGCCAATTCTTCATTGTAAAATCAAATGTTCAAAGAGGATTTTCAGGTTAAGATTTCAAGCTTCTCATGATCCTATATCAGTTATAAGTCATGGTCAAGCTCTTCTGGTTAGCCAATGCCAGACTCAATATCACTTAACAATTTTTAGCTACATGCTTATCCATAAACTAATGCAACTTTTCTATTTAAAAGTTTAACAACTTTTGATAAAGAAAGCATGTCCACATATTAAATTACATGGCATAATTTTCCCCATCATAGTCTATCAGAAAATATCAAAATCAGTCACTTAGATCTGTAACTTCAGGCGCATATAATATTTAAGTTTTACAACTTCTTTTCAAATAAACAAAGCCACTACAATGCTGAAAGGTCTACATAGACTTAAGAAAGTTTGCCTAGTTATCTTTATTACAATGAACTACAGCATATTTAAAAAGAAACTCAAGCAAGTCTTCTAACTTCCCAAGTAAGCAATCTACTCGTGCATCTCTACCTGCAACAATATTTTGAGCTGCCTCAATAGAAATGAGACACCCCAAATATTGCAAAGGCAATAAATAGGGTCAGAATAAAATTCTGGTATGAGTGAAATCATCATATAATAACTTGTCAATTTTACATTTTTTTGTAGAATTTGCTAAATGCACTTTGGATTTATAATGTAACTGAGTATATATATATATATATATCTAAACTCCTACTACACTCATGCACACAAGCAACCATTCAATCATTCAATATAGTATACATGTACACATACTCTTATGGAACTAACTCATTTTAATTCCTCAACTCAGCTCTAAATCTTGATTTATTAATTTAATTTGGTCATATCTCTTTGCCATTGAACACCATGTGTGCATTGCAAGGGACTCAATTCTGTTAACCCCTGCACAAAGGCCTATAGGACTTAAACAAGTCATGCACATACCCATCATACTCCTTATGATGATTAGATCAAGGCTTCTCTCCTAGATTAGTTTTATAATCTAGTGACCAGTCTCATTTCTTATTTCAGAAAGATTTATTAACTCTTGAAATGCTTTTTCATTCTTTCTTTCTTTCTCCATGAATCAGAGAGAATTAGACTCACTCAGGGATTTCAACTGACCATACTTTCATTCATGAAAATAATGCTATATTTCATTTTTTCCTTTTGTTTTATTCAAAATTTGTTTTAACACTTGCATATCCAGAATATTATGATCACTTAAACAAATCCAATAGAATCATACAAAAATTCTTATACTCAATTCTATTGTGAACATAGGGTAAGGTTTTTAAGAAAAACCCATAAAACATTGTAGCTTTTGATTTGAACAAATCAGCACATAGATATTTTATTGCATTGTTCATTTCAAATTTTAAAACAATCTAGACATAAGCATGAACCTCCTTTGTTCACACTGCCTGGCTTATTTTCCAGTAATACCCTACTTCATAATAAAATGTATTTATCTTTCTAAACATATTTACAAACTGAGGTTTTAAGGTACTGGATTCATATCAGAGATCATGGTATTTTTCTTATCAAACAATCAAACAAACAAAACAAAGCATCAACCAAAGATTTATCAAAACAACAACCATTCTCAGTATTAATCTATTCAGAGAAAACAAATTGATCAAACACCACAAATAAAATGGCTGCCCTTAACTTGGGTCTTAATGCCTTAGCCTCATGAGATTGATTAATCACTCACCTTCCTTTGCTCCTCTCCGGGAATGCTCAGGTCTGAAGGCAATGTGAGTTTATTTTCTATTTTAATTTTTCTTTCTCTCCTGGACAACTATTGTCCCCCCCCCTGATTTAAATCACTCTGTTAGGGTTTAAATGGAGGAAAAACCCATTCTATCCTCACCTTACTCAGAGATTCATGTATGTATCTTTATGGCTAAAAGTGCCATTTTCTCTTGGTTTCCATTTTCAGTAAAACAGTTGCCTTATTGCTTTTCTGTGCACATGCTATTTGCATGATTTCTTTGCACATTATTTTTATGTGACTCAGCCTTATATTTCTTTTTCTCATTTCTTTTGTAAGCTTGATTTTTAGCTAACAAATTTTTATCATCTATCTTGATTTATTTTAAAAATGCATTCATACCCAGAAATATTACTTGACTAGTTGGTATGCATTTTAATTATCAAAAGAAGTTATTTTACTACCCAAATATTTTTCTGGCCATATAAATTTATAGTATCCATAAGATATGTGTATTTAAAACTCATTCATACCTTAGTTATTTTTCTTCTTATTATTTATTGAAATATTTATTCCCTTTTTGATATTTATTTCAAAAATACATTCACACTCATAAATATTTCTTAACTGATTTCTATGCAACTTAATTATCAAAAGGATTTTTATTATTAACATCCCATACTTCTCTGATCATATGTATATATTCTTTTTATACAATATTCACACCTACTCAAATCATGTGAATTTTTGAATTTATTTTATACTTAATCATTTTCCTTTTATCACTGTATTAAAACATTTATTCCTTGCATAATTTCTTCACTCACTTTTGATATTTAATATCAAGCTATTTTTCTCCCATTCTTATTTACTTTATTCATTCTTGTATTTATTTTAGAGTAATTTTTATTCTCAAAAAATTTTGGGTCTTCACATACTCTCCCCCTAAAAAGGAATTGGGTCCTACAATTATTCTCTCATACATTTCCATCCAAATGTATACAAAGCATAATCCCCATTAAATGAAGTTTCAGAAATTCATTCATTCTAAATCAATCAAACATACATAAATAATTTTAGGGTCTCATCATGAATTTTTTTTTAAACATACCTTTAAGCAGAAAACAGATTAGGATACTTATCCTTCATCCTCTCTTCAGCCTCCCAAGTGCAATCATTCCCATCCAAACTCCATTGGATTTTAACTAGTTTAATTATTTTATTTCTCAGTTTCTTTTCTTCTCTAGCCACAATGCCCACTGGTTCCTTTTTATAAACCAGATTTTCTTGAATTTCAACATGTGTAGGAGATTCAAGAATGGACTCTTTATCATGCACCCATTTTCTCAATTGGGATACATGAAATACATCATGTATTTTGCTCAATTCCTCTGGTAACTTCAACCTATAAGCTAAAGTCCCCATTCTTTGAACAATTTCATATGGTCCTATATACCTTGGTGACAGTTTCCCTGCTTTGCCAAATCTCAATATTTTCCTCATTGGTGAAACTTTGAGAAACACATAGTCTCCCACCTCAAATTCTACTGGCCTTACCCTTTTATCTGAATAGGCTTTCTGTCTCTCTTGAGCTACTCTCATTCTTTGCCTCACTAGTTCAATTCTTGCAGAAGTTTCTTTTACATGGTCTGGTCCAAGCAACACCCTTTCACCAGCCTCCATCCAACATGCAGGAGATAAACAAGGCTACCCATACAAAGCCTCAAATGGAGCCATTCCTATAGTGGACTAGTAGCTATTATTATAAGCAAACTCAGATAAATAAATATGATCCTCCCAGTTGCCTCCAAAATCAAGTATGCATGCTCTCAGCAAATCCTCTAAAACTTTATTAACAATCTCAGTTTGCCCATCTGTTTGTGGGTGGTAGGATGTGCTTAGGCTTAGTTCTGTCCCCATAGCTTCTTGAAAGCTACTCGAAAACCTTGAAGTAAACAAAGTATCTCTATCACTAATGATAGTCTTGGGGATGCCATGCAATCTCACTATCTCCTTCACAAACAATTGAGCTAGCTTGTGAGCATTTCTGTTTGAACTTATTGGGATGAAGTGTGCTGTTTTTGTGAGTCTATCAACCACTACCCTAATACTATCATTGCCCCTCCTTGTTCTTGGCAAACCATCCACAAAATCCATTGATATACTCTCCCATTTCCAAGTAGGCACTTCCAAAGGTTGCAATAGGCCTGAGGGTCTTTGATAGTCTGCCTTTACTTGTTGGCATGTCAAGCAATTTGCCACATATTTTGCTACTGCTCCTTTCATTCCTGGCCACCAGTAATTTCTCTTGAGATCATGGTACATTTTTGTACCACCTGGATGGATAGTATATTTTGTTTTGTGATGCTCATCCATAACTTCTTGCTTTAGTTCCTCTACATTTGGCAGACAGAGCTTCCCCTTTTTCCTTAAGTATCCTTTATCATCTACTTCATAATTCTCTACTGTCATGCCTTGTGATAACATGTTCTTTTTCTCCTTTAAATTTAAGTCTTGACTTTGCATTTCTCCTATTTTATCAACCAGAGTTGACTTTAAAGAAATGAGGCTTAGTTTACCATATTCAATCATATCATTAGGCACATTATCTGGTGCACTAATTCCTTCCTTCATCTCCACTTCACTAAGGATTGTTAAATCCTTAAACTCAGTCATCATTAAGCTGGCCAATTTTGCTTGATGTCTACTTAATGCATCTGCCACTTTATTAGCTTTTCCTGGGGTGTATAATATATCAAGATCATAGGCAGCTAGGAATTCTACCCACCTATGTTGCCTCATGTTTAAATCTTTTTGGGAAAAAAAATATTTAAGTGACTTGTGATCTGTAAACAATTCAAACTTAGCACCTAATAAGTAATGTCTCCATAGTTTCAATGCATATACCACAACAGCTAGTTCCAAGTCATGTGTAGCATACCTAGTTTCATTTGGCTTGAGTTGCCTTGATGCATATGCTATGACTCTACCATGTTGCATAAGCACTGCCCCTAATCCAGATCCACTAGCATCTGTATAAACCACTAACTCTTCATTACCCTCTGGAACCTGTAAGACTGGAGCTTCCACCAGTGCTTTCTTTAGTGATGCAAAAGCTTGTTCACATTTCTCTGTCCATACATATGGTTGCTCCTTTTTAGTTAACTTGGTCAATGGGATGGCTATTCTTGCAAAGTCTTTTATAAACCTTCTATAATAGCCTGCCATTCCCAAAAATGATCTTACCTCAGTCACTGATTTGGGTCTACTCCAAGATTGCACTGCCATCACCTTATTTGGGTCTACACTAACCCCTTGTTGTGATACAATGTGCCCCAAAAATTTTACTTCATTCTGCCAAAATGTACATTTAGAGAATTTGGCTTTTAAATCATGTGCCCTCAGTCTAGACAAAACCAGATGCAAGTGTTTTGCATGATCTTCTTCTGATTTTGAATACACTAATATGTCATCAATAAAGACAACCACAAATTTGTCTAGAAAATCTCTAAATGTTCTATTCATTAAATCTACAAAATATGATGGTGCATTTGTCAATCCAAAAGGCATCACCAAAAATTCATATAATCCATACCTTGTGTTGAAGGCAGTATACTTAATACTTTCTTCCTCCACCTTCATCTGATGAAACCCAGAGGCTAAATCTAGCCTTGAAAAGACCTTTGCTCCATTTAATTGATCGAATAGATCATCAATTCTGGGGAGTGGGTATTTGTTTTTAATGGTGACTTTGTTTAATTCCCTATAATCAATGCACATCCTCAAAGTACCATCATGCTTCTTCACAAATACAACTGGAGAACCCCAGTTTGAACTACTAGGCCTTATGAAGCCTTTCTGCTCCAGTTCTTCCAACTGATGTTTCAACTCCACTATTTCTTTAGGACCCATCCTAGTAGGCTTTTTGATGATTGGACTTGCTCCTGGGATTAGTCTTATTTGAAATTCTACTTGCCTATTTTCTGGAACACCTATGACTTCACCAAAGACATCTGGGTATTCATTTATAATTTTTATGTCTTCCAGTTCTAATTCTTTCTCAGTCATGCTACATATTTGGTTACAATAATTGATTTTAGCAATTTCACTCATGACTATAATATTTTTACCATTTTCTGTTTTCAGAGAAATAGTGAAATTTTCCAAATTCAAAATTTCTTTGAATTTGCTCAACCAATCTACCCCTAAAATAATTCCTATTCCAGGGTATTTCAATACAAACAAATCAGATTTAAACATATTTCCTCCTATGTTTAATTCCACTCCCAAACATTTTAATCCTAGCAAACAAGAGCTACCTAGTGGGCTTTGAATAAACAAGGGATTATCAACTAAATAGCATGTGAGAGTCAATTTATTCACTATGTCTTGGGATATTAGTGAATGTGTTGCTCCAGTGTCATATATAACTGAGATGGGGTGATCTTTAATTAGAAGTATACCTTCCAATTGTCCAGAACTTCCCACTGCAGTTGCTTTTGCTTTGCCCTCAAGTGCTCCTACCTTCGCTCCCTTTTTGAATTCTGGGCAGTTTCTTTTAATATGACCTTCCTTCCCACAGTTATAGCAGCTGAATGGTGCCTTCTTGGCTGCTTGACACTTATTACTCATGTGTCCTTCTTTGCCACAATTATCACAAGTAATTTTTTTCTTAGCTTCCCCAGTGGCTGCTCCCTCCATTTTCTTTTCCACATTCTTTTTGTCATAGGGATGTACTCTATTTTTCCCCTTCTTTTGCTGGTTAGCCCTCATGCTCCTAAATTTTTCCCTTGCATTTTCATGTTTTTCAAAAGAAAGAGCAAGGTCTATGACTTGATCAAATGTTTTATCCTTGTATGGTAACATTGCTCTACTCAGACCTGCATTTAATCCTTGGATAAATCTTGAATTCTTTGATTCTTCATCTCCTATGAGCATAGTTCCATACTTGGACAAGCTCTCAAATTTTGGAGTGTATTCAGTCACGCTCATTGGTCCTTGCCTCGGCCTTATGAATCCCTCAAGAAATGTTGCCTTAGCTGTTGCTGGAACAAATCTTGCCTCAAGCATCTCCTTGAATTGATCCCATGTTATCTCATTTTCTGGCCTTCCTGTGATGATCACCTCCCACCAATCTAAGGCTGCTCCTTTGAGTCTCCTTGAAGCTATCTGCCTCTTCCTTTGGTCATTAATTTGCATATCTGCAAATATCCTTTCCAAAGTTCTCAACCATGTCTGCACTCCCATAACTCCCTCAGTGCCTTCAAAATCCTTGCCTCCTAAATTTGAAAATGTCTTCAATAGTTTGGCTAATTCCTCATGAGGATTCTCTTCCCTGTGCACTGCTCCTTCTCTAAATGCCCTCACCAAATCTTGCAAGTTGACCATTGGTGTTGTATTGGAGGGTCCTGCCCCATGACTTGGTGGTCTTCCTACCATGATTCACTATTCAATTGCATAGCTAGTTAGTCATATTTCTAATTTAATTATTTTCTGCAATTTATTTCTACTGTGGATATTTATTTCCATCATTATTGTATACATTTATTTTTATTTTAGAATTTTATCCCTACAAGAAAATTGGATAATATATATTTATGCTATGTTTTAACAACATAGCTCTGATACCAACTGAAGTGACCCACTTCTTTTAGATTCTAATTTATGTGATTTTTAGTGAGTTTTTTTTCTAAACAAGTGATCACTTCTTTAATTCATTAATTCATTTCCCCCAAGATCCAAAATCTTACCAATATAAAAATATTAGTACATGAATCAAAACATGTCATTTATATATATGAAGATATATAATTGTTCCTTTGCCCATCAGAGTAATTAAAATTGCAAAGAAAAATCAATCACATAATATTCTCATATCTAAGAGAAGTTATGTCACATAGCTTCATTCTGGTTTTAACTTTTTTTTTCCTTTAACAAACTAAATTCTTTCTTAATTTAAATAATATTCTTTTAATATTTTCTTATTCTATTTATCAGCTTGTTTCTTAATCTAATTGATTAATCTCCAGATTTTTAGTCAATACTTTCTTTTCATTTTTGAAACCAGGAGTTTAACACTTATAGTTTTTCTTTTGAATTTCATATTAAGTGTTAAAACAACTCAAGCTTGAGAATTTTATCCCGGGGTGCTTATTGCTTACTCTAACAATGTTTGTGTCAAGTAACTATACTCATGTCTTAAAATATTTATAGTGTTCTTTGAACATTTGGTGATCAGTGTATTTTAAATCAGGCAGAGGAAAAACTACAGACAAGCTAAAATGCCAACTTAATCTAGCATACCAGATATGGACTTGCATGAATATAATGATTGAAGCAATATCAAAATCAGCCTAATGTAAACTTTCAGATGAACATTTGAGAAGAGTACTGATAAGTTCTCAGATTATAGAATAGTTGAAAGTGATCAATCAAACAAAAGGATTTTTAGCATGTTTAACATCTAGGTAGACTACATAGCAATGCATTTTTGTGAGTTAGCAAACTTGTTAAAGACCAGACTCCCCTGACTTAAACCAAGTAGGTGGTCAGATAGGCTCAGTTAAATACAGTTGCATTTCAGATTATAAGTACAAAGCATATATGTTTCATTTTTTTTTCTAAACAATACCATGCCAATTCTTCATTGTAAAATAAGATGTTCAAATGGGATTTTCAGGTTAAGATTTCAAGCTTCTCATGATCCTATATCAGTTATAAGTCATGGTCAAGCTCTTCTGGTTAGCCAATGCCAGACTCAATATCACTTAACAATTTTTAGCTACATGCTTATCCATAAACTAATGCAACTTTTCTATTTAAAAGTTTAACAACTTTTGATAAAGAAAGCATGTCCACATATTAAATTACATGGCATAATTTTCCCCATCATAGTCTATCAAAAAATATCAAAATCAGTCACTTAGATCTGTAACTTCAGACGCATATATTATTTAAGTTTTACAACTTCTTTTCAAATAAACAAAGCCACTACAATGCTGAAAGGTCTACATAGACTTAAGAAAGTTTGCCTAGTTATCTTTATTACAATGAACTACAACATATTTAAAAAGAAACTCAAGCAAGTCTTCTAACTTCCCAAGTAAGCAATCTACTCATGCATCTCTACCTGCAACAATATTTTGAGCTGCCTCAATAGAAATGAGACACCCCAAATATTGCAAAGGCAATAAATAGGGTCAGAATAAAATTCTGGTATGAGTGAAATCATCATATAATAACTTGTCATTTTTACATTGTTTTGCAGAATTGTGCTAAATGCACTTTGGATTTATAATGTAACTGAGTGTATATATATATCTAAACTCCTACTACACTCATGCACACAAGCAACCATTCAATCATTCAATACAGTATACATGTACACATACTCTTATGGAACTAACTCATTTTAATTCCTCAACTCAGCTCTAAATCTTGATTTATTAATTTAATTTGGTCATATCTCTTTGCCATTTAACACCATGTGTGCATTGCAAGGGACTCAATTCTGTTAACCCCTGCACAAAGGCCTATAGGACTTAAACAAGTCATGCACATACCCATCATACTCCTTATGATGAATAGATCAAGGCTTCTCTCCTAGATTAGTTTTATAATCTAGTGACCAGTCTCATTTCTTATTTTAGAAAGATTTATTAACTCTTGAAATGCTTTTTCATTCATTCTTTCTTTCTCCATGAATCAGAGAGAATTAGACTCACTCAGGGATTTCAACTGACCATACTTTCATTCATGAAAATAATGCTATATTTCATTTTTTCCAGTTGTTTTATTCAAAATTTGTTTTAACACTTGCATATCCAGAATATTATGATCACTTAAACAAATCTAGTAGAATCATACAAAAATTCTTATACTCAATTCTATTGTGAACATAGGGTAAGGTTTTTAAGAAAAACCCATAAAACATTGTAGCTTTTGATCTGAACAAATCAGCACATAGATATTTTATTGCATTGTTCATTTCAAATTTTAAAACAATCTAGACATAAGCATGAACCTCCTTTGTTCACACTGCCTGGCTTATTTTCCAGTAATACTCTACTTCATAATAAAATGTATTTATCTTTCTAAACATATTTACAAACTGAGGTTTTAAGGTACTGGATTCATATCAGAGATCATGGTATTTTTCTTATCAAACAATCAAACAAACAAAACTAAGCATCAACCAAAGATTTATCAAAACAACAACCATTCTCAGTATTAATCTATTCAGAGAAAACAAATTGATCAAACACCACAAATAAAATGGCTGCCCTTAACTTGGGTCTTAATGCCTTAGCCTCATGAGATTGATTAATCACTCACCTTCCTTTGCTCCTCTCCGGGAATGCTCAGGTCTGAAGGCAATGTGAGTTTATTTTCTATTTTAATTTTTCTTTCTCTCCTGGACAACTATTGTCCACCCCCTGATTTAAATCACTCTGTTAGGGTTTAAATGGAGGAAAAACCCATTCTATCCTCACCTTACTCAGAGATTCATGTATGTATCTTTATGGCTAAAAGTGCCATTTTCTCTTGGTTTCCATTTTCAGTAAAACAGTTGCCTTATTGCTTTTCTGTGCACATGCTATTTGCATGATTTCTTTGCACATTATTTTTATGTGACTCAGCCTTATATTTCTTTTTCTCATTTCTTTTGTAAGCTTGATTTTTAGCTAACAAATTTTTATCATCTATCTTGATTTATTTTAAAAATGCATTCATACCCAGAAATATTACTTGACTAGTTGGTATGCATTTTAATTATCAAAAGAAGTTATTTTACTACCCAAATATTTTTCTGGCCATATAAATTTATAGTATCCATAAGATATGTGTATTTAAAACTCATTCATACCTTAGTTATTTTTCTTCTTATTATTTATTGAAATATTTATTCCCTTTTTGATATTTATTTCAAAAATACATTCTCACTCATAAATATTTCTTAATTGATTTCTATGCAACTTAATTATCAAAAGGATTTTTATTATTAACATCCCATACTTCTCTGATCATATGTATATATTCTTTTTATACAATATTCACACCTACTCAAATCATGTGAATTTTTGAATTTATTTTATACTTAATCATTTTCCTTTTATCACTGTTTTAAAACATTTATTCCTTGCATAATTTCTTCACTCACTTCTGATATTTAATATCAAGCTATTTTTCTCCCATTCTTATTTACTTTATTCATTCTTGTATTTATTTTAGAGTAATTTTTATTCTCAAAAAATTTTGGGTCTTCACATGCGCATCCAATCATATCAAAAGGTAAATTTAGAACTAAATGCCCGGGCTCTTATATTTAGAAATTTATTTTCAAATTTCTTCCAAAAAGAAATGTATTAAAACAAAAACCAAAAATGGCTTGGCGGGGGTCCTCCTAACAAAACATGTAAAACTCTAGAATTAAAACAACATGGAGCATCTAGTGGTATTCTAGTTCCTCCAAATACAACAACTAAAGTGAACAATCATTATTTTTTTCCAAAATTTTTCAAAATCATCTTTTTTTCAAAAGCATCGGGAAATAAGTCCTCATAAACAACAATTCAAAAACCTTAGTTTAGAGTTTTAACTTTATAAACTATGGTATATAAGACCGCACAATCAATCAATCAAATTCAACTAAATAAAATCAATCAAATTCAATTAAATCAAATCAATCGAATTCAATTAAATCAAATCAACCAAATTCCGTAAAGAAATACAATAACAACATCAATCATTCAAATTCCATATGGGAAAAATCTAACGGTCAATGTTATTTAAAATGTCAAAAGATTAACAACAAACTCCTAACTTAGGTCCAAAACTTTGTTGATTGCCCAAAATATAGATAATTATCTAAGCGTACCATTCATTGCTCATTAGCCTTTGGCTACTCCTTAGAAGATTATCCAAACTTATTCGTACAAAATTGAAAGTTATACTCTAAAATTATTGGTTTCTTGACTACACCAATCTTTCTAAATCACTTAAATTTGCATTTAATATTTTATTCAATACCAAAATTGTTTATGAATTATTTCATAAATTTTCATCTAAGTTTAAAAATATTTAATAAAGTCGTTTCTTTATCAAACACCAAATAATAACTTATTCCACTTTATTTACTTGTATAATACCCTTCTATATCCTAAAAGTATATACAAAACACAAAATTTATTTTGCTTTTCACAATTTAGGTGAAGATCAAATCAAAATTTAGGTCTTTTAAAACCGAGTCAACCTCTCGACCTCTTTAACTTAAAGTGTTAAGATGGAAAATATTTATGGGTTGACTCAAAATAACAAATAGTTTACACTACTTACATGTCTTAAACAAAAGCTACGGTTTTAATAAAACAACGCCTATTAAAAACTTCCTACCTTTTCACATTAAGGTGTTATAATGAATCATGTTTATGGACTGACCCAATAGCACCAATTAGTTTACACTGCTTAAATACTTAAATAATATCTATGGTTTTGATAAAATAGTGTTAATAAAACCTTCATCTTCAATCTAACCCATTTAAATCAGTGTTAAATTGTCTTGTATATTATTTAACGGTAATATTCTTTTATCAAAAATACCTTTTATTTTGGAAATCAATTCCCTTTTAGGGAACTTAAAAATTGAATACCCAGTTTTTAGTTTCAAAACTCGTCTTTGAAAGTATACTGCTTACTTTTTCTTTATAAAATAACTTCAAATAATTTTTATTTGCTAAAACTCATTTTGGATTTGTTCGGATTTGAATTTTCTTCAATCGCACAATGGTAAAGAGAATAATTTACTCCACAATGTTCGTCTAACCAAACATCCGATCATCACTTAGAAGATTATTCAGATTACCACAAAACTAATCAAAATGTTTTCCTCCGAATTACCCCAAAGAAAATGCATTTCATTAAAAAAAATTCAAAATATCCATATTTAGAAATATTTCCAAATAATATTACTATTACTTTTCTCAAAATATTTTGAAATTATTTCAAACAATTTTGGGACCTAAATTTTTCAAAAACTCTTTAAAATGTTCTTTTAAAAGACAAATTTAGAATACTATGTGTATTAAAACAAGGGTCAAAAACCAAATATCATTTTAAACCATAAACTCAAAATAATTTACACTAAGCTTTATTTTTAAACAATTCCTTCTAAAGGATTTTCTCATTTATAAACATCAATTATAAATTTAAAGCATTATTAATCGTCCTGAGGGATGATTTACAAAATTCTCTTTTAAAACTTTATACCATATAAATTTTCTCTAAGAAAATAAATCATATTTAAAATCTTTCATTATACTTAATATAACAATGATTATCCCGAAAAATAATTAATTTAATTTATAATCTCTTTTATAAATCTAAAACAATATTAATTATTCCAAAAGATAATTAATCAAATTTTCAAAATGATTAATTATATTTCGATATCATTAATTAAAATGATTAACTAAATTTCCAAAACTCTATTAGTTAAAACAATAAATTAAATTTAACCAATCATTAATTAAAATGATCAATTAAAGTTCAAAATCAATAATTAAATTGATCGAATTAAAATCAACTCTCATTAATCAAAAAGATTAATTAATTTCAAACATCATTAATTAAAATGATTAACAAATTTAAAATATCATTAATCAAAATGATTAATGAATTTTAAACATCTACTTTTGGGAAAACACAAGCTCAAGTTCAAACACACAAGGGTTTATGGGATGATATTTAATAAATGACGGTATAGTGGAAATTTCTATAACGATACTTAAACAGTTTAAATGGAATATACATATTAATTTCAATTAAATAATCAAACAAATCTAACTACCAACCAAGAAATCAAAAATAGTTTATAGCATCATAGATATGATATACCAAATTTGGATGTGAGTTAAACTTACATTTAAATGATTCTCCTTTATTATAATTAAATTTTCTCAAATATTTATCCTCTAAATTTTATTTATTTATTAATTTTTTTGCTACCATTTAGATTATATTAAACTTCTTTTTATTACATGTTTACTTTTAGCTTAACATTATTAAAAGATGAATTTTAACTTAACCATTGCGCCAAACACCTTATAATCAAACTATGAAACTTCATTCACAAGGGGTTCGTTCCAAGGTTCTCTAATTCCCATCTACTTGAACTATATCTTACTAAGGAAAATTCCTTATGAACTATTCAACAATAGTAAATGCTCAAACTGGACAAGCATAACTAATCAAATTCCAAATGATAACAATAAAATATTATCATTTCTAAATAATCAACTCAACTATACAACTATATTAATTTTGAAAATCATTCTTATATATATAATATATTCCTAGGTAAAATTATTTCATTTACCATTTTAAAACAATATTGTATTAGTAGATCAGTTCAAGTGTTTAGGAATCCCTATCGATAACGCTGATCAGACGCATCGAACATAATACATAAACAACTCAATAGATCAAACAACACCATATAAACATTTTTATAACATTAACAAATACACACTCAATATATATTTATACTCTCAAACTTATCCTAAGATATTACTAACCCTATCCTTAGTGATTTTACCTCACCAAGGCTTAGGGGTTCACTAAACCTAAGCTCTGATACCATCTGTGATGACCCATGTGACGATCCCACCGCTATACCCATTTTAGCAAAGAACGTTACTATAACAACCCAGGTTTTGGTGATTACCTGTGTTATTAAATTATAGCAGTGGTTATAATTTAATAATGGAGAAATAAAATAAATTGGAGATATAAATTTGTTAAAAATTATTTATTTTAAATAAACAATGGATTTGGAATAAACAAAATGGAATTAAGTTGAATAATGGCATTTTGTTGATTTGGAGATTAATTGAATTAAATTATTGAAGTAAAATAGTCTAATTCAATATCATTTGTGGATATATATATATATATATATATATATATAATGTTTAAAATAAAGTTTTAAAACTTTATTATGTTAGTTTGTAACAAAAATGAGCATTATATGGTTTTAATTTGGTATAATGCAATAATTTTGCAAATTATTTCCAAATGTGATTTTTATTAATTTTAAATGAAGTATTTGAAATTTAATATGTTGTATATTGTAAATAAAAAGGAGAAATTAGTTTTAAAAATAATATTTGGATGAGAAATGGTGTTAATATGGTTTGTTGTATTTAGTTATACAAGAAAATGATTTTTATGTAATTTTTGGTGTTAAAAATAGTGTTTTATGTAAATTGTAGTGTAAATTTGAGTATTTAATTAAAAATGGAGTTTTAATAATGAAAAATAATTTTTATAGTTAAAATAATTTTTTTTTGTAAAATATTTTTGTACAATTTTTATAGAGTTGAAATCATGTAATAATAGGTTGTTCTGGATAATGATATAAGTGTTTTTGAGATAATTAGAGAATTAAGCTATTTCTTCTTCTTAATTAGGTTAAAGCCTACTTAGCATCTTAACCAAAAGAAAAACTCCTTCTTCTCAAAACAATTGTACGTATAGGATTCTCAAAGCAGAAAAAAATAAATAAAGAGAAAGAGCTGAAACTAAATTTCCTCTTCAAAACATAAATTCAATTATCCAAATTCTCCAAATCTTTGCTAAAAACAATCAAATTGGGGCTAATTATTTCAGGTAATCCATCCAAAACCAAAATTCCTTTCATCTATTTCTGATTTTTTTTGTGAGTTGTTGTTTGTAATTGATTTTTTGTGCTTGCATGTCTATACAAAATTCTTTTTCATATTCTAGAATCTAGAATCAAAGGAAAGCTTCCATCTTTCTTCGAATTTCCAAGGGTTTGCTCTTCAAACTTTCTAAGGTGAGTTGCAAACTCACATATCTATCTCTATTAAGTCTTAATTCTTTGAATTGAGTGATAAGTATTGTTTGCGCCAAAAATGGTCACAAACCCCGAATGTTGTGAAAGCACCAGTGTATGAATACAAATCAGCAATATTCAAACACAAATCTCAGATCTAAACAAACAACAAACAGCAATCCATAAATAATGAACAAAAACACGAGATTTATAGTGGTTCGGCTATCTCCGGCCTACGTCCACTCCAAAGTTTTTATCTTTTATTGATCGATGCTTGAAGATTACAATTTCCTATCGCGTAGTACAACGGATTTTATGATTATAATCTAAATCTAAGGCGGCAATGGTGATCTGGAGTAAATCTGGCAGAGTCCGGGCGCTCTTTAGCTCTCAAAATTGTCCCACCTCTTTTTTGAATGACCAAGGGCTCTATTTATAGGTGTAGGAGGCTGATATTTTGCCTAAACTGAAGGGAGACCAGTTCTGGCACGTGAGGGGGCCCACATGCCCGCTTTCTGGAAATCCGGGCCCACTTTGGGATCGATTCGAAGCTACGTTCGAATCGATCAAGAAATTGTCCAATCGAGCTGAAATTTGGTGTGAACATTCTTCAACATGTGATCAAGCTACTGTGAAAATTTCATAGCATTTGGATTTGTAGATCTCAAGATATAATCGATTCAAGTTGTGGTTTTTCGTGAGGGCTGTTGCGTTCGAATCCATTTGTTCGAATCCACTTCCTTCGACTCGATCGGTCACGTGCGCATCGATGACGTGGTGCGCCTTTCCTGGGTCAATCCACTTTTTACTTCGAGTTGAATGGGTCGACTCCATCTTTTCCGCTGCTTTGACTTAGTGGATTCCAGAGAATGGATTCGAAGGTGTGCTCGTTCGAATCGATCATGTTATGCTATAGCCAATCGATTCGAAGTCATTATTGGATTCAAAGGTATTTATTTCGATGGAATCGAAGGACACCGGCCTGTAACTTTATGGTTTCGAAGCGACTCATCCCTTGATCGATTCGAGTGAATGTTGGTCTGGTGGATGCGAACTAAGTGGAGTCGAACCGATGGATTCGAGCAGAATGCTTTCCGGTGGATACGAAGTGGATGGAGTTAACCTTGATGGAGTCGAAGCTAAAGGACTTCTCATCGATTCGAAGCTGGTGGTGCGAAGTCCATGGATTCGAACTGAGGTGTGGGTATGGAAATGATGGATTCGAACAGAGCATTCTTCCTACCTTGTATCGATCGTATCTCCTCCGTACAAACTCCGATTAACCTGAAACTTGAAACGTAGCCTCTCCTAGTCCTCATCATCATCTCCAATCGATTCCATCCTGATCGGAGCCCGGTCAAATTTTGATGACATCGATCACAACCCTGTCTCTAATTGACTTCCAATCCTAATACCCACCCTTTCTTGTCGATTAGTTTGATATTCCGGCTTTGACCAAAAAGCGGGATAACATTTGCCCCCCAAAACATGCCTTATGATAATAAGGCGTGTTTTGAATAGTTTCCAAATCCAAAGTCCGTAGCCAATTCCATGCCCATCCAAACTCGAAGGCTGAGTTATTAGTCCATCCTTATCCAACAACCGAATCCAAGACCTCTCCGGGTCGGTATCCAAATCCATAACCTCTCTGGGCTCTTGCCAAGCGCAATCCATACCTGACGACCGTGGTCCAGTGTCCCTGGACGTTGAGCTAACCTCTCCGGGTTCTTGCCAAGCGCGATCCACACCTGACGACCGTGGCCCAGTGTCCCTGGGCGTAAGTAATGCCGTGGCTTAAGTCCTAAGCCGAATCCGGGTCACTCCGGACCCTTGCCGAGCATAGTCCATACTCGACGACCGTGGTCCAGTGTCCCTGGACGTAAGTAATGCCATGGCTTAAGTCCTAAGCCAAATCCTGGTCGCTCCGGACCCTTGTTGAGCATAGTCCATACTCAACGACCTGAGACAATAATCAATAATAGGGGGCCTAAGTCCTAGGCCGAATCCTGGTCACTCCGGACCCTTGCCGAGCATAGTCCATACTCGACGACCTGAATGAGTCACTTTACCGCGTTCGGGCAGAACGACTCACCCCTTGCCAGGCATAATCCATACCTGACGACTGTTTATCAAAAACCAAAAAGAATCCAATCAAGATCCAATCCAAAATCCAAATCAAATCGGAAAACCAGAAATCCATATCAAAAATCAAAACCATCATCCAAAACGGAGAACAATCATCCGAATGAATGCCAAAACCAGAAAAACAAGCAAAATCAGGAGTTCAATCCAAACTCCAAAAACCAAACCAGAAAACTAAGTGTCCAATCCAAAAACAAAAGACAGATTTCGCAAACCATGGCTTTGCGGTTTATCATCACTCAGAGCATGCCTAGGGGCTATCTCCGTCCCCATACATGTGTAAATGACTTGGTTGCTCGCCAATGGTTTTTTACTTATTTCATATTATCCTGATCAATTGATGACCAATCGACCATTATTCCTGTGCCTCATATCCTCATGGTTTGAGGTAGACGGTGGTTGCTCCTGCTCCACCGCTGCATTCCGAGCCCCAACATACTGCCTCAACTGTCCATTCCTCACATGCTCCTCAATTATGTCCTTTAGGTGCCTACAGCTATTGGTATCATGCCCGTCCAAATCGTGGAAGAGACAATGCTTTCCTGATGCCCTCTCCCGCTCGGATGGTTCTCTCCTAGCCGGCCTCCGGTAAGGAAGGCGAGTCCGAGTTTCCATGTATATCCGCTCTAGTGTCTCGTTTAATTCTGTGTATGTGGAAAACCTTGGATCCTTCCATCGTTTCCTAGCTTTTTCAGAGTTTTCGTCCAGCTTCCTTTTTCCTTTATCTTTATCCGAGCTTCCGTCGGATGGTCCTCCACCCCCGGTCACATTCACCTCCTTTAGCTTTAAATCCATACATGCGTCTTCTTGCCGAAGAAATCTTTCAGCTTCGTGAAAGAATTCCCCGAGATCCAGTGGTGGGTCTCGTACTAAAGATACCTTAAAATCTGAATCCTCTCTGACTCCCGACACTGCCGCCATCAAAACCATCGATGGATCCGGCCGATCCACCGAAGAAACCGCCGCATTAAATCGAGTTAAAAATGCTCTAAGCGATTCATCCGTTATTTGCTTTACCGATGTTAACGTCATCACGTTCTTAGGTCTTTTGATATGAACCCGAAACTGTCCCAAAAACTTGTCCACCAATTCCCTCCAATTCCTGATAGATCCTTCCTCCAGCTGCCTAAACCACATTGCCGCTAGGTCTGTCAAGTATAAAGGGAAACATCTGGCCATCACTTCCTCCGATGCCCCCAGCACTTCCATGTGTCTAGTGTATCTCATCAAGTGATCAGTCGGGTCAGCCTTTCCATTATATACTTCCACGCTAGGTAACTTGAACTTAGGTGGATTCTGAGCCATCCTGATTTCCCGAGCAAACGGACTCCTGTTCACTCCTTCCAAGTCTCTATTGGTCGAACCACCACGCATAGTCTTCCTAATGATTTCCATTAATCCAGCATTGCCTGTTAGGTGTTGCCCCCCATGCTCCCGAGGGAACTCCGGCACATATTCTTCATGTGGCTCATTAGCCGCAACGTTGGCTCTAGCCTGCTGAACTCCTTCCAAAGGTCCTTCTGCATTGGATCCTGTGGGCCTGCCCCCAAGCCCTTATTGATTGCCTTCCGGTTCTGTATTCTGTCCTCCATTGGGTTCCGCAACCCTAGTTCCTTGTTCCACATTTGCAGTCGCTGTAGTTGGTCCAAGGTTCTGTGTTCCTGCAGCTCTCATCTGCTCGAAGAATGTCTGCATCATATCCTGTTGACTCTTCAGCAACCTCTCATGCAATGAATTTGCCATAGCTTCCATTTCGTCTCTCATAATGTAAATCGAAGCTTGTCCTTCTCCAGCTCCGGAGGATGCCTCTTGACTTCCTCCCTGTTGGCTTCTCTCAGCTCTTTGTCTTGTTTGTCGAGTCATTGCCGAGTTAATCTGAATCCTTCAAACTTTCAAATCTAAACTTCAATCCGATGTAGCGGGTGCTAGTCCCTCTCAGTGAAAGCACCAAAGTGTTTGCGCCAAAAATGGTCACAAACCCCGAATGTTGTGAAAGCACCAGTGTATGAATACAAATCAGCAATATTCAAACACAAATCTCAGATCTAAACAAACAACAAACAGCAATCCAGAAATAATGAACAAAAACACGAGATTTATAGTGGTTCGGCTATCTCCGGCCTACGTCCACTCCAAAGTTTTTATCTTTTATTGATCGATGCTTGAAGATTACAATTTCCTATCGCGTAGTACAACGGATTTTATGATTATAATCTGAATCTAAGGCGGCAATGGTGATCTGGAGTAAATCTGGCAGAGTCCGGGCACTCTTTAGCTCTCAAAATTGTCCCACCTCTTTTTTGAATGACCAAGGGCTCTATTTATAGGTGTAGGAGGCTGATATTTCGCCTAAACTGAAGGGAGACCAGTTCTGGCACGTGAGGGGGCCCACATGCCCGCTTTCTGGAAATCCGGGCCCACTTTGGGATCGATTCGAAGCTACGTTCGAATCGATCAAGAAATTGTCCAATCGAGTTGAAATTTGGTGTGAACATTCTTCAACATGTGATCAAGCTACTGTGAAAATTTCATAGCATTTGGATTTGTAGATCTCAAGATATAATCGATTCAAGTTGTGGTTTTTCGTGAGGGCTGTTGCGTTCGAATCCATTTGTTCGAATCCACTTCCTTCGACTCGATCGGTCACGTGCGCATCGATGACGTGGTGCGCCTTTCCTGGGTCAATCCACTTTTTACTTCGAGTTGAATGGGTCGACTCCATCTTTTCCGCTGCTTTGACTTAGTGGATTCCAGAGAATGGATTCGAAGGTGTGCTCGTTCGAATCGATCATGTTATGCTACAGCCAATCGATTCGAAGTCATTATTGGATTCAAAGGTATTTATTTCGATGGAATCGAAGGACATCGGCCTGTAACTTTATGGTTTCGAAGCGACTCATCCCTTGATCGATTCGAGTGAATGTTGGTCTGGTGGATGCGAACTAAGTGGAGTCGAACCGATGGATTCGAGCAGAATGCTTTCCGGTGGATACGAAGTGGATGGAGTTAACCTTGATGGAGTCGAAGCTAAAGGACTTCTCATCGATTCGAAGCTGGTGGTGCGAAGTCCATGGATTCGAACTGAGGTGTGGGTATGGAAATGATGGATTCGAACAGAGCATTCTTCCTACCTTGTATCGATCATATCTCCTCCGAACAAACTCCGATTAACCTGAAACTTGAAACGTAGCCTCTCCTAGTCCTCATCATCATCTCCAATCGATTCCATCCTGATCGGAGCCCGGTCAAATTTTGATGACATCGATCACAACCCTGTCTCTAATCGACTTCCAATCCTGATACCCACCCTTTCTTGTCGATTAGTTTGATATTCCGGCTTTGACCAAAAAGCGGGATAACAAGTATCAATAAATAGTTGAATGGTTTGAGTAATTTGATTGAATTGTTGAAATTTGCAAAGTGGTTGCTGAAATTTATTTGTGAACATTGATGTAGTAAAACAACAATATCTCAGTGTAGAATGATCCAAATTCGTTCATTCTTTTTGTGGTAGAAATATATTTAAATAAGCTATAAGTTCTATTTTGATAATTTTTCTAAATTGTATGTTTAAAAGGGGCTACATTAAGTTTGAAACTGATGTTATAGCACAGGCATTTCAAATTTCCTGAGTTGATATCCGACAGTAAAATGGCCATAACTTTTTAGCTATAAATCCGAATTATGTATAATTTTTTTGTTAGAAAGAAAAGACATTAAGGAACAACTTTCATGTTGTAAGTTCTGCAAATTCTATGATCTATAGGGTCGAAATTGGGTTTGAAACTGATACACATGCTCTGCTCTGTCGATTTTCTAAGTTGAAACCTAAAAATAAAATCACCATAACTTTTGAATGGTAAATCGAAATTGAGTGAGGTGTTTTTCAATTGAAAGGTATATTTATAAGGAACAACTTTTATGTTTATCATTTTCTGTATATCTACATTTTGCTAACCATAATATGTATTTGAAGAGCAAGTAACCTCTCTGTCCTATGTTTTTAATTTCAACTTTGAAACACAGAATTGTTTTGGCCATATCATTTTCGTCTTCAATCAGAATTTGATAATTTTTAATGTTCTGAAAAGATTATACTTTTAGCTGCAACTTTCATGTTTTATGTTTTGCTAAATTTTGAGCTTTATATAGTCAAAATCATAATTTTTGTCGCTGCCCTAAGAATAAACGACAGCGACAATGAATTTAAATCTGAAAATTATTTCGGTCATAACTTCTAAACTATAAGTTCAAATTAAATGATCTTTTTTCTGTTCAAAATATGAGACTTTTGCCTACAACTTTTATGTTTTAAGTTTTGTAAAATTATGAGATTTAGGTGGTCGAAACTATTTTACTTCATGATACAAAGTAAGACTTTTGACTTTTACTTCATGTTTTGTGATATTCCCGAAATGTTTTGAGGCCATGATGTCCATCAGTAGTGTGACGCCCCACCTCTATACTCACGCTAGCCAAGGACACTACGAGGTAATACCGTCGACTAGCACAAAGAATAAGGCTGTGGAGGAGCGACCATCTATGCAATTGCTTTGTGCAAGTACCGATATGTCAGATAAAATAACTTACATTTCGTTTCAAGAGGAAATCCGACATATCAATTACAAACTCAAAGCTACCCCACAGTGGCTATGAGGCCTTCGGAAACAAATATAGATATAAACATAACACAAATCAGTCACAGACATTCATATCACAAAGGAGGAATCAGATATGAATATATCATATAAAAGTGTACATCAAAGTAGTGGTCAATCTTGATCCACTACATCACAAAAGAATAGATATAAGTGCTAGACAAAAGAATAATTATACATCAAGGAGTCTCTATCTCGAATGTTTGACAACAAAAACTACCAAACAAATGTAGTTAGACAAAACTCAGTGAAGGACCCTGATAAGAAGTCAAGCAGAAGTACCTGAAATACCTCGGTCTGACCCGAGTATTATTTAAGAAGAAAATAATAAACGGATCAGTCTAGCTATAGTTATCAGATAAAATAAGATAAGATAAGAGATATGACAAAAACGTGTGATAACAAAAATGTCATACTATAACAAGTATACATAAGGCAACAACAAAAATCATACAATATCTCAAATATTCTCAAACATTCAAAAAGAATGTCACATTCTTTAAATTAATCACCAAACATAAATATAGGCAAACAGATCGAAGCCAATCGCAAAATCGGTGAAACGTAAATACTAGAACTCATCAACTAGAAATCCAGAAATCACAAAAAGGGGGAAGGCCTATCTCAAACGGGAGCATGAAAACTCACCAACACGTGTATCTCAATGGGTCGCTAACCCATGGTCGCTAACCATAAACTAAACATCGATGCACCTAAAAAGACATGCCCCATTCACAGTCGAACATCGACGCACCTGAAAAGATACGCCCCATGTGTAAACTAACATCGATGCACCTAAAAAGATACGCCCCATGCACAGTCGAACATCGACGCACCTGAAAAGATACTCCCCATGTGTAAACTAACATCGATGCACCTAAAAAGATACACCCCATGCCTAGTCTAACATCGATGCACCTAAAAAGATACACCCCATGCCTAGTCGAACATCGATGCACCTAAAAAGATACACCCCATGCCTAGTAGAACATCGATGCACCTAAAAAGATACACCCCATGCTCCGACTTAATGAGCCGATTGCTCCACGAACGGTCCAAAGACCATGGGTCGCTAGCCCATAAAAATGAGACAAAGCTCAAAAGAACGGGGTATAGTCCCCCACGTGGACAAAGAGACATCGCACATTGCTAGTCTAAATCATAAAATGATCATCATCGATCATCAAGAAGTGTCGGTTACACTAAGCTAGTAAATATAAGAGTTTAGCTTCATGTCCCATAACCACTAGTTTAACTTAAATATTTACGAACAAATTGTAGATTTCCACTCGAAAATTGTCACAAGAGTTCAATCGAACAAGTCCAAGAATTAACCGACGAAGTGAACGCAAGCGTTTCATACCACTTGTTTTAATAAGCCGTTTAATTAGATTTCTCATACGAATAAGGTAAAGGTTTGTATATACTAATAGATTGGAAAACGGTTTTGAAAACAAGCTATATATTTAAAAGTAGAGTTGAAATCATCTTCGTAAAAGAGTTTAAATATTTACTACTAGTATAGAAACCTTTGTATTTTAAAGTGAAAAAGCATAGAAATGATTGTAGAGACAATCAATCACCAAAATCCACATAGGAAGATGTGAATCAAATCCAAAGAAATCGATACTGAATCCACCAAAATGGATATTCTCAAAAATCCCGAAAGAGGAGTCATCAAAGTCAATAATAAATGATAACAATAAATCGAATAATCACGAATCGATAAAAATTGAAACCTCAAGCAAAATAGGCAAAATATGAAAAAACAAGCAGGTCAGTCGACTGACTGCAGAGGCTAGTCGACTGATCCAGAAACCCGAAAGTTTCATTTCCTGCAGTCAGTCGACTGACTGCAGAGGCCAGTCGACTGACTACAGAAAACAGTGACTTCTTGTTTCTGCAGACAGTCCCAGAAACTCTCGGTTTCTACAGCCAGTCGACTGACTACAGAGGTTAGTCGACTGACTGGCACTGTTTTTCAGCATATCCAAATAAAGAGCAAACTCTTCCAATTTGCGATCGGACGAGCAATGGGCGCTAGGGATTTATGCCAATCGACAACCCAGCCCTATAGGCTCTTCGATACACCACCAAAAGCATGATTAAACATCAGAGCTAAGATTTTAGAGTTTTAGACTTCAAAACACCAAAAATTGAAATGTTCACCAAATCAATTCAAACCAAAAGCAAATGAACATGAATAAGTGTTAGGAATTCATACCTAACATCAATGATAGAATAGACAAAGATGTGAGTTCAAAAACTCACCTTTTTAACTCAAAAACAAATGATAAGAAGCTCAAACACAAGGAGAAGATCAACCACTCTTCACTTCAACTCTACAATCTCCAATCTAAGATCAAAACAAGTATTTCCTAAGTTAGGGTTTAGGAATTTTATGAAATTGGAGAGAGAGATAGATGGAGAAGGAGATGGAGATGCTTACCTTAGCTTCTCTTTGTATTTGGAGCAAGAATTTGAGTTTGCAAGAGGAACTAGGGTTTTGAATTCTAATTTCTCATTCCTCTCCCCATTTTCAGCTGTGCTTGAGTTTAAAGAAATGAAATGAGAATGAATGGATGAAGAGAGGGGCTGAGTTAGGTTATAGAGTGAGTTGGGGTGAAACCCAAACCTAAAGCTCAATAGAAAATAGCAAAATTCAACTTACTCCAAACATATCGAAGCTTATACTCAAAAAAGTCGCAACCGCCATTTTGGACTCAATGGAGGTGGTCTCGAGTCCCAATTCGACTGTTTGCAAAAAGTGACATTTCAGACTTTAATCCGACTAACGATGCTATATTTAAATAAAATATTTAAATATACAATCGTAGAATATGCGGGTTGTTACAGACTCCCCTCCTTAAAGAAATTGTGTCCTCACAATACTTAAGAAGATAATAAAGAGTAACAACCATAAAAGCATATCAATACAAAAGAAAATTTGAAATAAGAAGTTCACCATAAAGAGCACGAAAGAGTAAGTCCGGATGTGTTTGCTCGATGAATTCTCAAGATTCCCAAGAGCAAACCTTAGGATTTGAGGGCCATAGAACTTTCACAAGAAGAACATCTTTATTTCGAAGGCGTTTAACCTCCGAAGTAATGATACGAATAGAATGTTACTCATAAGTCAAATTTGGTGAAACTTCTATTTTCTCAATTACACCGGACTCAAGAATAAAAATCAGAACCCCTAAGGCATTTCCGTAGTTGAGAGACGTGGAAAACATCAAGAATAGCAAAAGAATTGAGCCGGTAATAAAAGAGGTGATAAGCCACGGAACCAATGCGTTCGGTGATGGGAAATGGGCCAATATATCGAGGTGCTAATTTTCTCGATCGACTGAAACGCATAACACCCTTCATAGGTGAAACACAAATGAACACAAATAAAATCTTGACCTAAAACCAGTTTCTCACCGGCTTCAAGCCAACACGAAGGAAATCGACATGGCCTTCCGTAGAATGCCTCGAAAGGTGCCATACCAATACTAGATTGGAAGCTATTATAGGAAGAAAACTCAACAAGAGAAATATAATCTTCCCAACTTCCACCAAAATCAAGAACACATGCACGAAAGAGATCTTCAAGAGTTAATTCACACGCTCTATTTGTCCATCGGATTGAGAATGATAAGCAGTGCTAAAATTAAGCTTTGTTCCCAAAGCTTTTGAAAACCTTACAAAAATCCACTAGAAAAATAATGGATCATGATAGCTAACAATAGAAGTAGGAACTCCGTGCAATATAACAGGACATAGAATTCAGCCAAAATAGGTATAGTCAAAAAGATAAGGATGAGCCTCAAGGCTACATAAAACAAGAGATGAACATGAATTGGATTCACGATCTCGAATCTCACAAGTGGAGAAAGTCTCGAGATCACTCCATTCAGATATCATCATGGAAACAACCGCTTGGTGCTCTCGGCTTAATGGCATCGACAACACGATTGCCCTTTCCGGAAGTATAAAAATATCAAGATCATAAGATGCAAGGAAATCGAGCCAACATTGTTGACGCAAATTATGTTCCTTTTGAGAAAATAAATACTTCAAAAATTTATGATCGATGTAGAGAATAAATTTTTCTCCCAAAAGATAATGTCGCCAAATTCTAAGAGCGAAAACAATAGCCGCAAGCTCTAGATCATGAGTGGCATATCTAGTCTCGACAAGCTTTAATTGTCAAAAAGCATATGTGATAACACATTCCCTTTTGCAAGAGAACGACACCAAATCCAATACGACTAGTATCGGTATAAACATTAAAGTCTTGATTCCCTTCAGGAATCGCAAGAATAAAAACATCGGAAAATAGTTCTTTTAAATGATCCTCTTTCCCGAAAAGCTAAGACTTTCAAAATTATAATTAACATTATGTAATCATCTTTTTAGAAAAATTACTTATTACAAGTCAATTTATTGTGTCTAACTGTCTCATCATAGCGTTTAGGAGATTCCTATCGATAACGTTGATCAAGCGCACCGACCAGAATTCTTAAAGCAGTCAATGGGCAAAACAACACAAAATCATCTTCTATCTGATAAACAAGTCTCTTAGAAAATTTACAAATATTCTTTGCTCGTTTTAAGAACAAAATCCAATCATACTTATAAATATCTTATTAAAAAGATCTACAAAATTTTAAATTGTTGCTTTCATCCATAACAATCAATACAAGGATAAACTCATCGAGATATTCGTAGAATACTCGATTCATTAGATGGATGAAATAAGGTAGAAGGATCGTCAAACTGAATGACATAACGAACCACTCGTAAGAATCATTACGAGTGCGGAATGCGGTAAGTGGAATGCTATCCTCCGCAACTCGTATCAAATGAAAACCGGTGGCAAGGTCGAGCTGGAAAGACCTTAGCACTACACAATAGATTGCTTAAGTAGTAATCCTAAAACTAGCTCAAATATACCGGAAAATTCACAAACTACTTGAATGAGAGAGATAACACTTTCCACATCAAGTGGGTTTAAAGAATAAAATGATGCCACCAAACTGGAATCAAAATCATTAAGAAAAAAAATAGAAATCTGCTTAACAGATTGAGGATGTCGAAGATAAACAGTCCACATTGGATATAGGATATGGGCTTCATAATGATCAAGCCAATCCCTTCCCAAAAAATCAATTTCGAAGCCTAAGTAACGCATAACATGCAAATCGGCCCGAAAAGAATAATCACATAAAATAATCTCGACATTTTCACAAAGTAAACTGAGTGTTGCGGATCCACTAATCGGATTCGCAATTATCAATGAAGTCATCAAGCCCATAATATTTAAAGAAAAAGAATCATCAAGTTCTTTTGATATAAAATAAATGAGATGAACCCAAATCAAAAAGGACTCGAATAAGATAATCACAAAACAAAATAATGTCATCAAGGATAGAAAATACCTTGACCAAGAGAAGTGCTAGTAGAGGCTTGCATAACATTTAGCTTTCCCTCCTTCTTGCTTGAAGTATGGGACACGCAGATATATGATGACTAAAACTTTTGCAATAGCGACAATAAAGGGGTTTTGGACACCCATTTGCATAGTGGTCCATATAATCATAATTGTAGCATCGTCCACGACTAGTGGTAGGAGTCTTTGCTACAGAAGTTTCTTGCTTCCCTTTCTTATCGGGATTGGGGCCTTTGAACTTAATAGGCCTTTTCTTGTTGTTGGTGAAGTTTTGTTTGGCATCCTCAACTTCAACATCATTTTCTTTATCGGCCTCTTCAAGTCGAAGAGTGATATCCATAAGCTGGTCGAAAGGAACTTCAAGTTTCAAAGGTAAGACCTTTTCGGGGTTCTTACTCAAAGCACAGATAAACTTTTGATTCTTTACAATATCCAAAAGTTGTTGGGCAGTCATGAATACGCCATCTAGAGAAGGACTACTGGATTGACTAGCGCTGGGACTGCAAGATCTAACCATCTATTCTTCTTTAAGAAAGAAAGAAGAGGAAAAAGGTTATTCACGAAATGAATATCAAACAATCTTGATTGATAAAACAAGGCATCATAAAAAGAAATAGGATAGAACGGTACGAAGACTCGAATTAAATCCTATGGCACGATTCCTAAGAAAGACTTAGGACGATGATCCTTGCTAGATTATTCTACATTGTTCCGAAGTTTGGCTTTGATACCATGCTGTGACGCCCCACCTCTATACTCACGCTAGCCAAGGACACTACGAGGTAATACCGTCGACTAGCACGAAGAATAAGGCTGTTGAGGAGCGACCATCTGTGCAATTGCTTTGTGCGAGTACCGATATGTCAGATAAAATAACATACATTTCATTTCAAGAGGAAATCCGACATATCAATTACAAACTCAAAGCTACCCCACAGTGGCTATGAGGCCTTCGGAAACAAATATAGAAATAAACATAACACAAACCAGTCACAGACATTCATATCACAAAGGCGGAATCAGATATGAATATATCACATAAAAGTGTACATCAAAGTAGTGGTCAATCTAGATCCACTACATCACAAAAGAATGGATACAAGTGCTAGACAAAAGAATAATTATACATCAAGGAGTCTCTATCTCGAATGTATGACAACAAAAACTACCAAACTAATGTAGTTAGACAAAAGTCAGGTGAAGGACCCTGATAAGAAGTCAAGAAGAAACACCTGAAATACCTCGGTCTGACCCGAGTATTATTTAAGAAGAAAATAATAAACGGATCAGTCTAGCTATAGTTATCAGATAAAATAAGATAGGATAAGAGATATGACAAAAACGTGTGATAACAAAAAAGTCATACTATAACAAGTATACATAAGGCCACAACAAAAATCATACAATATCTCAAATATTCTCAAACATTCAAAAAGAATGTCACATTCTTTAAATTAATCACCAAACATAAATATAGGCAAACAGAACGAAGCCAATCGCAAAATCGGTGAAACGTAAATACTAAAAATCATCAACTAGAAATCCAGAAATCACAAAAAGGGGGAAGGCCTATCTCAAACGGAAGTATGAAAACTCACCAACACGTGTTTCTCAAACGGGTCGCTAACACATGGTCGCTAACCATAAACTGAACATCGATGAACCTAAAAAGATACGCCCCATGCACAGTCGAACATCGACGCACCTGAAAATGTACGCCCCATGTGTAAACTAACATCGATGCACCTAAAAAGATACACCCCATGCCTAGTCGAACATCGATGCACCTAAAAAGATACACCCCATGCCTAGTAGAACATCGATGCACCTAAAAAGATACACCCCATGCTCCGACTTAATGAGCCGATTGCTCCACGAACGGTCCAAAGACCATGGGTCGCTAGCCCATAAAAATGAGACGAAGCTCAAAAGAACGGGGTATAGTCCCCCACGTGGACAAAGAGACATCGCACATTGCTAGTCTAAATCATAAAATGATCATCATCGATCATCAAGAAGTGTCGATTACACTAAGCTAGTAAATATAAGAGTTTAGCTTCATGTCCCATAACCACTAGTTTAACTTAAATATTTACGAACAAATTGTAGATTTCCACTCGAAAATTGTCACAAGAGTTCAATCGAACAAGTCCAAGAATTAACCGACAAAGTGAACACAAGCATTTCATACCACTTGTTTTACTAAGCCGTTTAATTAAATTTCTCATACGAATGAGGTAAAGGTTTGTATATACTAATAGATTGGAAAACGGTTTTGAAAACAAGCTTTATATTTAAAAGTAGAGTTGAAATCATCTTCGTAAAAGAGTTTGAATATTTACTACTAGTATAGAAACCTTTGTATTTTAAAGTGAAAAAGCATAGAAATGATTGTAGAGACAATCAATCACCAAAATCCACATACGAAGACGTGAATCAAATCCAAAGAAATCGATACCGAATCAATCAAAATGGATATTCTCAAAAATCTCAAAAGAGAAGTCATCAAAGTCAATAATAAATGATAACAATAAATCGGATAATCACGAATCGATAAAAATTGGAACCTCAAGCAAAATAGGCAAAATAGGTAAAAACAAGTAGGTCAGTCGACTGACTGCAGGGCCAGTCGACTGATCCAGAAACCCGAAAGTTTCATTTCCTACAGTCAGTCGACTGACTGCAGAGGCCAATCGACTGACTGCCGAAAACAGAGACTTCCCCAAAAACTCTCGGTTTCTACAGCCAGTCGACTGACTACAGAGGTCAGTCGACTGACTGGCACTGGGACTGTTTTTCAGCCTATCCAAATAAAGAGCAAACTCTTCCAATTTGTGATCGGACGAACAATGGGCGCTAGGGGTTTATGCCAATCGACAACCCAGCCCTATAGGCTCTTCGATACACCACCAAAAGCATGATTAAACATCAGAGCTAAGATTTTTTGAGTTTTAGACTTCAAAACACCAAAAATTGAAATGTTCACCAAATCAATTCAAACCAAAAGCAAATGAACATGAATAAGTGTTAGGAATTCATACCTAACATCAATGATAGAAAAGACAAAGATGTGAGTTCAAAAACTCACCTTTTTAACTCAAAAACAAATGATAAGAAGCTCAAACACAAGGAGAAGATCAACCACTCTTCACTTCAACTCTACAAGCTCCAATCTAAGATCAAAACAAGTATTTCCTAAGTTAGGGTTTAGGAATTTTATGAAATTGGAGAGAGAGAGATAGATGGAGAAGGAGATGGAGATGCTTACCTTAGCTTCTCTTTGTATTTGGAGCAAGAATTTGAGTTTGCAAGAGGAACTAGGGTTTTGAATTCTAATTTCTCATTCCTCTCCCCATTTTCAGTTGTGCTTGAGTTTAAAGAAATGAAATGAAAATGAATGGATGAAGAGAGGGGCTGAGTTAGGTTATAGAGTGAGTTGGGGTAAAACCCAAACCCAAAGCCCAATAGAAAATAGCAAAATTCAACTTACTCCAAACCTATCGAAGCTTATACTCAAAAAAGTCGCAACCACCATTTTGGACTCAATGGAGGTGGTCTCGAGTTCCAATTCGACTGTTTGCAAAAAGTGACATTCCAGACTTTAATCCGACTAATGATGCTATATTTAAATAAAATATTTAAATATACAATCGTAGAATATGCGGGTTGTTACAAGTAGACTAGCCAAATTTTGGAGATTTTGAAATTCAAATTTTGGGTTAAATTTGAATTGAATTCGAATACGATTTGAGTGATTTCTTGGGTTTTTATTCGTTTTCGAGCATGGATTTTTCCAAACCTTTTTGAAATAATTTTTAAAATAAATGGGCATTTTAAATTTTTATTATATCATATTTTTAAAGTATTTTCAAATATAGAATCTATTTATTCTCGATAATAAGGGAAATTTCAAATATGGCTTTCAAAATTTATATTAAAAGCTTGTTTTTTCAAGTAAATTATTTTATATATAAAATACACGTTTTTGCACTATTCGAGCGAATGAGAAGGAGAATTAAATGGTTTGGTAAAACACATGGTATAGGACACGTGCGTTTATCTTATTGGTTAATTCCTGACTTGTCCGTTTGATCGTTTTGACCTTCGGGTCGAGTTTACCGATGAGACGAGGTATACTTTTTTACTGCTTTGAGTGTGAAATTTACTAGCGGTTAGTAAACCGTTTAGTGCAAACGTGTGGTATAGGACACACGTTAACACTGTTCGGGTTCCTATCCGAGAGTCAGTGACACATTTGTCTAAGAGACGTATTTGCCAGTACTGGACCTTTGGGTCATTTGTCCTTCGGGATGTTTGTCTAAGAGACGTTTGTCATTGCGATGTATTTGTCCTTCGGGATGTTTGTCTAAGAGACGTATTTATTATCCTTCGGGATGTTTGTCTAAGAGACGTGGATCCTTATTTTGGGAGAACAGTACTTAGCGGGCTTCGGCCATAAGCACGTGCTATATCTTGGAGATGATTTCATTGATATTTGTGACTTCCCTAGTGTATCGCCCTTTTTCGGATTTGGTCCTTTGAACAATTCGATATATATTTGTGGCGATTACGTTTTGGGAAGTTGAACTCTTGAAAGTTCTATTTTTGAGATTTGAATTTCCTACACTGGCGTTATAAGAGATTTTCCTTTTGGCATTTACTTGAGATTTTATTCTCCTCTTTGGAGATATATTTTCCTTATGACGTGTTTGAGATAGAATCTCTTTATGCATGTTTTTGGTTTGCCAAGATGACGGGTTTAGGTTTTCCTCTAAACCATATTTGATGATGTATGAATGCCAATGATATGAGGCTCGCTACTTTTAGCGTTTTATGGGTTATTTTATCTCTTTTGAGATTATATGTTTGTGTAGTGATACCATATTATCACTTGATGTAATCATACTCTTTAATTGTCCCTTCTCACTTGAGAATATTATCACATTATCCTTATGCTCATATTATCGCTTATCCTTGTAAACTGATTTGTTTAGCTAGACTGACCCGTGTATTTTATACTCGGGTCAGACCGAGGTATTCCAGGTTAGGTACACTTATGGACTTAGCCTATTCTGCTTCCACATGGACTTATGTGCTAGCCTTTTTTTGTTGTAGTCTTTTTGTCACTCTTTGATATGTATATTGTTTTGACTTGTGTGTATAATGTGGTCGTCATACCACTTATGATGTATTATTTGTATTGTATTGGGATGAATCAGTATATATGTGTGTGTATATATATATATATATATCTGTTTGTTGTTCTATGATGTGTTATGCATTTGAATTGTTGTATTTTGTTCTGATAGATCCTATAGCCACCTGTAGTTTTGTATTAAGCATTTATTGGATATGTCAATCCACTTGAGAAAGAAAAAAAATATAGTGCACTAATCGACGTATTCAATAGATATTTAAGACAAAACTATAGATGGTCGCTCCTAACCAGCCCTATTCTCCGCATTAGCAGACAGTATTACCCAGTAATACTCTTTGTTAATGTGGGTCTCGGGGTGGGGCGTCACAATTACAAGTAATATCGTCTGCTAAACCGGAGAATACAGCTGGTTAAGGGCGATCGAATGTGAATATATCTTTATACTAACACTGACATCTTTTATTTACCTTTTTGAGGATCTGAACCGAAAATTTTATGTGTGCAGTATTAATACAAAGTAACAAACACACCGATTAAAATATTTAGAATGGTATATAATATAATAAATCAAAATCGGAGTCACAGATCACAGCGGAATAATATACATCATTATATACATACTAGAATGTGAGTCTACAAAATATGAGTACTAGACCCATATATATACACACATCATATCCAAAATCTTGTATTAGGTATAAAGTCACCACTATATAATATAGATGACATAAACTTATAACTGTCAATATATACAAGTATGAAGTAAACTATAAAAATAGTCTACTTCAATGATGTCCTAAAATCCAACGGTCAATGGATCCCTATACCTGTAAAGTCCCGGCTTGACCCGAGTATTAAAATAATAAACGGGTCAGACTATATCTAAATAATAAGCGAGATACTAATATCGTAACTTTATGACTTAAAATAATAATCCATATAAAATATGTCGAACAAACAATTATAATAATGCATATTAATTACATTCACTATATAAATCCATAAATGACTTAAGTCTAAAATAAGTCATCTCAAAATATGACTAAAACCCCAAAAAAAAATTCAAAAGGACATATCAAATCAATAAATACAGGTCTTAAAATTTTGACTTAACAATAACCAAATGAGTCAATAATAAAATATGCCCAAAACAAATACTCAAATAAAGCATATCTAACAAATCACCATTTCATAAATACATATCAAGTCTCAATAGACTATCTTCTTAAAATATGGTGATAACCAATTCAAAATTCCTCAGAGTCATAAAGGATACAGAATATCTATACTAAAAAATCTCTGAAGAAATAATCATCAATAATGAAATAATAACGGTAGTCATCTATCAGTTTAATACAGTGACACGAAATACCGAAAGAGACCCGCTACATAAGAAGGAAGCCTTCCGAAAGAGACTGCAGATTAGGGACACCTCTCAAAAAAAAGAGCAGCCGTGTACTAAATCTGTCCTATGCAAATTTACCTTTCGAAAGAGGTAAACATAACTATATAAAACAAAATAAACCGATAGGTTGTAGTATCTATAGACTACAGTGCATATAAAAATCTGCCTTTCGAAAGAGACATCCGTATTTACACCATAACAGATCTTCCGAAAGAGATCTGCCTACCCAAATCAAAAAATGTACCGATTCTCGGATCGTTGAAAAATGAGTTATCTTCCCTCGGGGATCTATCGGTCTGAAATCCAAACACCCTAAGATAATACAACTCTAAGTGTTAATTACTATCACTTTAGTAATTACAAGAATTTAGCTAACTGTCTCATACCAGAAAGTAAATTCAAGTATTTACTAAAAGCTAGTAATTTCCACTCTAACTCTATTTAACAAATTATAATTATAACCGAAAGAATTGTACAAAGTGTCCCATAACACCCGACAATTCAATCGTTTATTAAAATTCTTTGTTTCATAGAAAAGCACGAAATTCAATAGAAACACAAGTGAAAGCATTTATTGTTCGAAATCAATGTTTCCAAAAGTCATCAAAGAAATACCAAAATGATATATAATTAGCCAAAGGTTAAACACAATTAAAGCCAACACTAGTTTATAGGTTGAAATTAATTAATACAGTTTTATCATATAGAAAATGATTTCTAAAATATTTTATCTATAATTCACTTTTAAACTTCTCGCCTTTGTTAATCCATAATAAATAAAATAAAAAAGTTTTAAATTGGTTTTTATATATATCAAGATATAATTTTTTCCAAAATCACTTTTAAATCCATATTTTCATTTGAAAGAAGAGTTGCCTATTTACAAAGGCTTTTGAACTCTTTTAAAATCTTTTAAAACTCTTTTATAACAAATCGCTTGAAATTAAAATTACCACTTTCATCATTGCTTATATAAATATTACTATATTTTATCTTTTGTCACTAAAATATTTCCAAAATTTTAATATACTTATGCTATTATAATTTTTTAAAGGTTTTATAAATAAATATTACTCATTTTAAAAGTTTTGAATAGAAATTTTGGAATAAGAAATAAGTTAAATATAAAAATATATTTTAACCATATATTCTGTAAACAAAATTCCAATAAGGATCAAATTGGATAAATATCATTTTTGAAATTCATTTAAAAATATTTAAATAATTTAAACAATTAATCCATCGGAATGCAACTTTTAGAGCCAACGATGCTCTATAAAATATCATTTCATAATATGAATTTATTGATCAATCCGACTTGCTTTCCGGCAAACTCCGATCATACAACAATATATGCAATTTCAACCATTGACCTAAACTTGCAGTAACAATATAGTTTTAACATGCAATTTCATTTCAGTCATTTAATTCATTTTTCAATTATCGCTTCAATCCAATATTTTAAACTCATATTTCAACCAATTCATCCATCGAACAAATTAAACTCGTAGCCTGCAATTTATTTTAATTATTTCATCCAATCGCTATTAAAATTTAATGCAATTCACAAGTAATTCAATCATTGACTATCAATTTATTAACGAAATTCCAAACAAAGCGCGCGCGCGCACACACACATATATATAGAGAATAAAGTTGCATAGATATAGGTGTGTGAGCTATAAAATAACTTACCTTAACCATCGCTGCCCAAACTCGCCATTGTCCAAGCTCACGTCTTCGACTACCAACAACGTGCCCATCATCCCCTCGCAGTACACAATGATCACTGCCTCAACTCCTTCTCATGCGCCAGACAGGTATGCGCCCTAACTTCCTCTTCTTATGCCGTCGTTTCTTCCTGCGCATGCACCCCCACACGACCAATAACTACTCATGCCAGCTATCACGAGCACGTCATCTTTCCTCCTACTGCCATTGATGACGCGAGCTCTTATGTTGCTGACGACGAACTCGCGATGCCGCCCTTCTCTCCCCTAGCGACGTCAAGAGCACCAGATCCAAGCGCTACATTGCAATACGCCTCAATCCCCTGCCAATCTCCACGAAAGCGCCTCCTCCCTGCGTGTGTTAGCCTCGGTCCCCCCTTGCCTCTCGCCTCTGGTCGCGACATCTTAAGCCTCGCATTTTTTTTCATACGAGATGAATTAGGGCTTGAGATATAAATTTGGAGATTTCAGCATAGAGTTGTTTTTGGGTTTTGGAAATAACTAATAGGCTAGGTAATTAAAATGAAGGGAGAAAGGAGAATGGTCTTTGGACTTTTATTGAATGGGTTTAAATCAAATTTTAGCTTCAATTATTCTCCTTTGCATTTACAGTTTAATTATTTATCCTTGTTATATATATTTATAAATATCTTTCGATCTAATTTAAAGTAGGTTACACTTATTCAACAAGTTATATTTCAATATCTGGACAACTCACTTCAATTCAATACTTGTTTTACTTAAATTTAATTATCCATTGATTGATATATTTAAATTTTTCATCTTCGTAACTTTATCGATGTTAGTGAATATCAAATAAAACTTATTTTCGTCTATTTCAATTGTACAAAACTATTTATAATTTTAAAATATTTCATATTTAATAACACACTTTATTTGAATTTTAATATATTATTAAAATAAAATTTATTAACTAAATCAATTTTATTATAACAAAAAATAATAATTATTGAATAGAATTTAATTGAATAATAATTAAATTTCAAAATAATAATTATCCAAACTGAATTCGAATACTACCATTTTAATTAAATTTGTAGAATAGTACGGCTTTTAAAACATGGTTGTTACAGACCTCCTCCCTTATGGAAATTGCATCATCGCAATTTCTTGTAGGGACACATCACCCACAACAGAGCCATTACTTCTTTTCCAACAACTACAATTTAATTAAAACTCATTCAATTCTCTAATTGGTTAATATTGAAATCAAACTTATCATAAGTTATAACTTAAATAGACTCATTTATTGATTTACATTTCTTTATATACGAAAAATTATCAAAATTTTTGTAAGTGTTAAAAATTTTGGAAAACTTCGGCAGAGTCTTATTTGTACGGAGAGCCATTTGCAATTTCACAATTATATTATAAACAATATACATTGACCACACGTTTGGAAACACAATATATACCAATATTTTAACACTTTTGTATTTAATCCGAAAACGCACCTTTATTTAGCGTTTAAGCAAGTTATTATATCTTTTTATGCCAGCAAAAGCAAGCTAAAGTCGCCGATTAACCCAAATATGCTCCAATAGTACATATTCTAAACTTCAATTGAAATATTAGTCGCATATAGAAGATTTAATAAGCTTGTATTCATTCAATAAATAGACAATCATAATATTCTCATCTTCCGACAAAGATTTCAAATGTCAAAATACAAAATTTGCAAATGGTTTCGAAGAGTAATTTGTTGCACAATGGGCTAACTTCGCAATAAAACTTTCAGATTGAAAAATCTGTTTAGAGCAACTTGGATTACGAGGGATTTTCTAAAGATAGATGAATCTGGTCTTAGAAATATATGTGTGCAGGACCACCTCGAAAAACTGAGTTTTTCGCCTTGCAAACATTAAAATTTCACAAAACTCCCCAAACAAAAGTTGTTGCTTAAGTTATACGCTTTTCGGAATGGGAAAAATCGTCAAAATCGGATAATCCGTTCAAAAGCTATGATCAAATGAATTCAGCCATGTTTATACAAAGTTTGCATTCGGGACAGCAATGGTAATACCTTTTTTAACATGTTTAAATACTTCTAAATTTCAAAATTTTGAAAAGCGACGAACTTGAAAGTTGTTCTATATTAAAATATCTTTCAATAAAAAAGAGAATTGTTAAAATCGGACAGCAAAATTAAAAGTTATAATTGAATGAAGTCGAGGCTGTTTGAGTATTTCGCATTTTCGAAACAACTGAACACTTCCGTTTTAATATTTACATTTGAACCTTACTTAAATTCAGAATTTGACATTGCACTTCAAATAAAATTTGTTCTCTATTTCGGACAGCAATGAACATTGTTTGCAATCTATAAATATACTTACTGCTAAAGGTAATAACTAGTTGCTTTAGTTTAATTGTTACCGTTGTCTTCTATATGCATTAATCGAATCATGCAGGAATTGTGTTCTGATTGATACAATCTTTAGCGCGATAGAAAGAAGTGCAAGGGTAGTATAAAATGAGGCATTGATAGCCTTGATACTTGATAAAGAAATTTGTCACAGTCGTGTTTAACATGGGAGTTAGGAAAGAGATTAGAGGTTTAGATACCATATTAATGTTAACACAGAAAGGTACCACAGACAAGTTAACAATTTATTGGCAATTAAGTATTACATTGAAACGATGAAATCATATTATCTATGTTCTCTTACCACTTGCAATCACCTCTAGTTTCTTTCTTGTCTTTATGAAATTTTGTCCATTTTATGTAAAACGGATTTTGCTCTTCTTTCAGTTTGACCGTTATCATAGTTAATGCATATACCATTTCATTATATCACATACATATTAGGATCTCAACCAATTTATAATTTTCTCATTTTTTTTTTTTTGAAAATGCATTTATCCCATATTATTATTATCGTTGTCATTATTATTATTTCAGGTATAATAATTCAAAGCAATTTCATAAAATTTAGGAATTTATTTCAGTTCAAACAATTTAAGTAGGCATTTCATTTAACTAATTCAAGTGCACACAAAATACACTCATACGCAAGTCCATATTTTTTTAAACGTTGTGTCAAAATGTCTCGTTCTAGTCTTTAGAATCCCTATCGATAACGTTGGCCAAACGCATCAACCAGAATTCTTAAACACTCAACGGATAAATTAACACATATACCATAAAAATTCTTGCTTTAAAAATAATTTCACTATTATTTTATTTTATAAACAAAGCTCATCAAATTATTTTTGTAAACCCATTTACAACATTTTTTTTCAAATATCCAACCAAACCATATCAATCACCAAGCAAACATTCATATCATAAAAAAGAATACTACAACACATTGGTTATTGATATATGAAAGCTAATTTACTATTTATATATTACAGTAATACATATATTCAACACAGTATTATTTAGGCTAATTAATTTTATTTGCAAGTTTATCAAATTTACATCAACTCCTAGTAAGGCTTGCAATATTAAGGCAGGGAGTTTTAATTAAAGACAATTAAAGCTTTGTACTTGAAAATTAACATTTATAATCACCGAAAAATAAAATAAGGCTTTGCTCACAAAAATGAAGTTTATTTATTGGAACAAGACCATACACATGTTTCAAAGAATATATATATTACTTGGTATTTATTTTCCAAAATCATACTTGTGATTTTAAATTAACCAAGTATTATCAAAAGATTTTAATTCAAATAGATGTTTACTGTTATTAAAATTCTTTTAATCAATCTTAATGTTATCATAAAACAATTATTTACTAACAACAATTCCATAGCGCACATATTCATCAATATATATATCTCAAGCAAACATCAAAATTTTAAATTCATCTTAACATTACTTAATCACACATATGAATTAAAATTTAATTTTATATAAATTTAATTTTTCAATATTTCTTGCTGTAACTACACTACTAAAGAGGCCGCAAGTTCTTAAAGTTATTATTGAGCAGATTTCAACTCTCAATAGTGATTCCTATTCAATATTAATTCTGCACAATCATTTTCAATTTTAAAACAACCAAGAGTCCATCAACCAATCAATTTTCATTATATCTAATTTTTATTTATGAAGTATATTTTCATCATTTTATATTTTATAATTATTAATTGCTTAGACATTTTTATTATTCCCCAGCGATTCTATTTTGGAAAAACCGCTGACTTTTATTAATAATTGGGTTCATCCAATTCAAATGGGTTTATAAATTCTTTGAATTATAAACTTTTATTCAATTCCACCTTTTAAACTAAGCTTAAACAAAAAAAACATTAATGCAAATAACATACATTTCAATCAAACAAACAAACAACCGCCTTCAATGGAAAGCTATTTTCCAGCTTCCACTGCGCATTCTGATCATTAACAAATCAGGACACAACAATTTAATTCTAAGTCATCTACTTATACTTATTTATAATATCCATTAAATCTCACGATTTACAAAAGTGAGTTCCAATATTTTCATAACAATAAGTTATATAGTATTATCAAAAGATTTTTCAAATACGTCCCAATGATTATTCCCAATAATCATTTATATTCCTATTCCTAAATAGTTAATTAAATTACTAACAACTATGCACCCAAAGGACGGGACTATAGGTCATCTAGATTTAGATTTCAACCCGTGTCAATTATATTCTAAAATGTTCTGAACACAGCTCTGATACTAAGCTGTGACGACCGCATCGCTATACCCAGTTTAGAAAAGAACATTACAAGTAATATCGTCTGCTAATCCAGAGAATACGGCTGGTTAAGAGCGATCAAATGTGAATATATCTTTATACTAACACTGACATGTTTTATTAACCTTTTTGAGGATCTGAACTGAAAATTTTATGTGTGTAGTATTAATACAAAGTAATAAACACACCGATTAAAATATTTAGAACAATATATTATATAATAAATCAAAATCAGAGTCATTGATCACAACGGAATAATATACATCATTATATACATACTAGAATGCGAGCCTACAAAATATGAGTACTAGACCCGCATATATATACACATCATATCCAAAATCTTGTATCAGGTACAAAGTCACTACTATATAATATAAATGACATAAACTTCTAACTGTCAATATATACAAGTATGAAGTAAACTAAAACTATAAAAATAGTCTACTTCAATGCTATCCCAAAATCCAACGGTCAATGGATCCTTGTTCCGGTAAAGTCCCGGCCTGACCCGGGTATTAAAATAATAAACGGATCAGACTATATCTAAATAATATCGTAACTTTATGACTTAAAATAATAAGCCATATAAAATATGTCGAACAAACAATTATAACAATGCATATTAATTAAATTCACTATATAAATCCATAAATGACTAAAGTCTAAAATAAGTCATCTCAAAATATGCCTAAAACCCAAAAAAAATTTCAAAAAGGCATACCAAATCAATAAATACAGGTCTTAAAATTTTGATTTAACAATAACCAAATAAGTCAAAAATAAAATATGCCCAAAACAAATACTCAAATAAGGCATATCTAGCAAATCACCATTTCATAAATACATATTAAGTCTCGATAGACTATCTTCTCAAAATATGGTGATAACCAATTCAAAATTCCTCAGAGCCATAAATGATACATAATATTTATACTAAAACTTTCTGAAGAAATAATCATCAATAATGAAATAATAATGGTAGTCATCTATCAGTTTAATACAGTGACACGAAATCTACCGAAAGAGACCCGCTACATAGGAAGTAAACCTTCCGAAAGAGACTGCAGGTTAGGGACACAGCTCAAAGGAAAGAGCAGCCGTATACCAAATCTGTCTGATGCAAATTTACCTTTCGAAAGAGGTAAACATAGTTTAACCGTATAAAACAAAATAAAATTATAGGTTGTAGTATCTATAGACTACGATGCATGTAAAAATCTGCCTTTCGAAAGAGACAGACGTATTTACACCATAACAGATCTTCCGAAAGAGATTTGCCTACCCAAATCTAAAAATGTACCGATTCTCAGATCGTTGAAAAATGAGTTATCGTCTCTCGGGGATCTATCGGTCTGAAATCCAAACACCCTAAGATAATACAACTCTAAGTGTTAATTACTGTCACTTTAATAATTACAAGAATTTAGCTAACTGTCCCATGCCAGAAAGTAAACTCAAGTATGTACTAAAAGCTAGTAATTTCCACTCTAACTCTATTTAACAAATTTTAATAATAACTGAAAGAATTGTACAAAGTGTCTCATACCACCCGACAATTCAATCGTTTATTAAAATTCTTTGTTTTATAGAAAAGCACTAAATTCAATAGAAACACAAGTGAAAGCATTTATTGTTTGAAATCAATGTTTCCAAAAGTCATCAATGAAATACCAAAATGATATATAATTAGCCAAAGGCTAAACACAATTAAAGCCAACAATAGTTTATAGGTTGAAATTAATTAATACAATTTTATCATATAGAAAATGATTTCTAAAATATTTTATCTATAATTCACTTTTAAACCTCTCGCCTTTGTTAATCCATAATAAATAAAATAAAAGAGTTTTAAATTGGTTTATATATATATATATATATCAAGATATAATTTTTTCCTAAATCACTTTTAAATCCTTAATTTCATTTTAAAGAAGAGTTGCTTATTTGCAAAGACTTTTGAACTCTTTTAAAACTCTTTTATAACAAATCGCTTGAAATTAAAATTATTACTTTCATCATTGCTTATATAAATATTACTATATTTTATCTTTTGTCTCTAAAACATTTCTAAAATTTTAATATACTTATGATATTAATTTTTTTTAAAGGTTTCATAAATAAATATTAGTCATTTTAAAAAGTTTTGAATAGAAATTTTGGAATAAGAAATAAGTTAAATATAAAAATACACTTTAACCATATATTCTGTAAACGAAATTCCAAAAAGGATCAAATTGGATAGATCTCATTTTTGAAATTCATTTAAAAACATTTAAATAATTTAAACAATAAATCCACCAGAATGCAACTTTTAGAGCCAACGACGCTCTATAAAATATCATTTCATAATATGAATTTATTCATCAATCCGAGTTGCTTTTCGGCAAACTCCGATCATACAACAATGTATGCAATTTCAACCATTGACCCAAACTTGCAGTAACAATATAGTTTTAACATTCAATTTCATTTTAGTCATTTAATCATTTTTCAATTATCGCTTCAATCCAATATTTTAAACTCATATTTCAACCAATTCATCCATCGAACAAATTAAACTCGTAGCATGCAATTTATTTTAATTATTTCATCCAATCGCTATTAAAATTTAATGCAATTCACAAATAATTCAATCATTCACTATCAATTTATTAACGAAATTCCAAACGAAGCATATATATATATATATAGAATAAACTTGCAAAGATATAGGTGTGTGAGTTATAAAATAACTCACCTTAACCATCGCTGCCCAAACTCGCCATCGTCCAAGCTCACGTCTTCGACTACCAACAACATGCCCATCATCCCCTCGCAGTACACAATGATCACTGCCTCAATTGCTTCTCATGTGCCAGACAGCTATGCGCCCTAACTTCCTCTTCGTATGCCGTCGTTTCTTCTTGCGCCTGCACCCCCACACGACCAATAACTACTAATGCCAGCTATCACGAGCGCGTCGTCTTTCCTCCTACTGCCATTGATGACGCGAACTCTTATGCTACTGACGACGAACTCGCGATGCCGCCCTTCTCTCCCCTAGCGACGTCGAGAGCGCTAGATCCAAGCGCTATGTCGCAATACGCCACAATTCCCTGCCAGTCTCCACGAATGCGCCTCCTCCCCGCACGTGTTAGCCTCGGTCCCCCCTTGCCTCTCGCCTTTGGTTGCGACATCATAAGCCTCGCGTTTTTTTCATATGAGATGAATTAGGGCTTGAGATGTAAATTTGGGGATTTCAGCATAGAGTTGTTTTTGGGTTTTGGAAATAACTAATAGGCTAGGTAATTAAAATGAAGGGAGAAAGGAGAATGGTCTTTGGACTTTTATTGAATGGGTTTAAATCAAATTCTAGCTTCAATTATTCTCCTTTGCATTTACAGTTTAATTATTTATCCTTCTAATATATATTTATAAATATCTTTCAATCTAATTTAAAGTGGGTTACACTTTATTCAACAAGTTATATTTCAATATCTGGACAACTCACTTCAATTCAATACTTGTTTTACTTAAATTTAATTATCCATTAAATTGATATAAATAAATTTATTCTTCTTCGTAACTTTATCGATGTTAGTGAATATCGAATAAAACTTCTTTTCGTCTATTTCAATTGTACAAAACTATTTATAATTTTAAAATATTTCATATTTAATAACACACTTTATTTGAATTTTAATATATTATCAAAATAAAATTTATTAACTAAATCAAATTTTACTATAACAAAAAAATAATAATTATTGAATAGAATTTAATTGAATAATAATTAAATTTCAAAATAATAGTTATCCAAACCGAATTGGGATACTACCATTTTAATTAAATTTGTAGAATAGTACGGTTTCGAAAACAGGGTTGTTACAACCCACCTTTCTGACCCTTAGGAACAACACTTAATACCTTCATGGTATTCATGTGCCATTGCCCAGGCGCTCGAAAGATAAGTTGTCTTAGGTTAAAATAAAGAACAGAACAAGACGGAATAGATAAACCTCACATCGGAATGGTTGCATAAAATATAAAATGATATAGTGCAAAAGGTTACTCCTTATACGGAGTTATCAGAGTTATAAAAATACTGCATCTAACAGATTAATAGCTATATACATTCAGCATATGTGCCAAACCATTCAAAACGATTGGTTTTGTCTCTATTTACATTCATCAGAAGAATATTCAACAAAAGCAGCCCTTTCGAAAACATATATTAACCTTTCGAATTGGTTATAGCCATCCTCACCTATAAAGGAAAGATTATACATGCTCTGACACCAAAGAATATGGTTGCGCACCAGCCAAGGAGGATGCTTTCGAAGGGAACCTTTTACAACAAAGCTTTTAAGGTGTTTCAACTCATTCGAAGCTCTAAGAGAATACGTTTTGACAGCATCGAAGGCTAACACCATTCCAACTTGCATGACATACTAGCATCTAAGTGAAGAGCACATCTATACACCTTTCGATGGACTCGAAAGTGATCAACTGATCTACCTTCCGATGAAGTCGAAAGGCGTCAAGCGAAACCTTTCGACAAAGTTAAGAGCAATCAAGCAGCATACCTTCCGACGAAGTCAAGGGGAACAAAGCAAGACAGAAAGAAGCTTAATCTTCAGTAGCAGTAGAAGGGTAGTCAAACAACCCTTTCGACTATGTCGAAAGCTACAAATCAAGATGGGCACGCGAAGGTTAGAAAACAAACCTTCCGACCGTAGGGGTCAGTTTTTGGGGGCTGATTTCTTTCACTTCTCACTTATATTTTCTAAAACCCTAATTTGTAAACTGAATTGGGGATTTGTCTAGTTTGCTCATCTTTGATAATACAAAGAGAGAGGATAATAATTCTGATTGTATGGCTATTTTAGGATCTCGTTTACATGCGATTATAAGCATCTGAAGTCAACTTGAATGAAAGGTTCCTTTCGACTAAGTCGAAGCCCTTAGTATTCACATATTTTTTAACTCAAATCCACTAGATAATAAGTGCCTACCCTTTTGAGGAGGTCGGAACCCTTCCAAATCCGTTGTTTCCAGAAACCATCAAGTTTACAACTTTGACCATCTTGTCCGCATTGAAAGGTGGTTCCGACAGGGTACCATAACAACCAATTTGAAAGGATTTTCTGAAAGAAGAACTAGCCTTTCGACTACGTCGAAAGGTACTGAAGAGGTGTTTTCGGCCATCTTCACCTATCCTATAAGCGTTGGCTACTTTCATTCGTTCGAAAGGAGGTTTCGAAAGTATCACTCTTACATCAACCCTATTTTGAGGTGTTGACCAGTTTTCTTATTAACATTTTTTGGCGCTAGAAGGAAGGCTTGAACCTTCGATCCCTTATAACTTTCACCACAGATTAATTGCATAAAGTTCCTTATTCAAAAGAAGAAAATGGTAAGAGCAAGGAATAATAACGACAATCCAAATGAAGAAGCTGCTACACAATCAACTTTGGAAGTTTTTCCTTCTTTGCATTGTTGACACTTTGCTGACTAGAAAGATTAAGACTTTCTACTAGCACAAACGAAGACGGCGTTCCTTTTGTTGATGTATGAATCGATTTCTTACTATCCCTTCCTTTAATTTTTCACCTTACTCTTTGGTAAACCAAGAATCGAAGTTTGTGGTTACATAACTTCCATCATTTTAAAAAAAAATTGTAGTTGATGTGGTGTATCCATTTTCTTAGCATCATCCAACAAAACTTCCCGTTTTTCCACTGCTCCAACATCTTTCTTTCCACTTCGTTCAACAAGATGTAGCCTAGTCTAATGATTATCAATCAACCCAAGTGCTATGGTTGTTAATGGACTAAGAGGAGCTAACTCATATGCACATGAAAGTCTATGCGTCTTTCGAATAACACATCCACATAGAAATTCATCATCTCCAATGGATTTCATTTGAAGTAATTCTGAAAGAAATAAATCAAAAGCCACTGTACTTACAACACCTCGTAAATTTTGAACTCTCATATGTTAAAAATATGTTTCACTCTAGTTAAGCTTTGTTCGAATGAAGCTTTTAATTTGGTGAAGGATAATTCCAACAATGAATGCATTTTAGTCCAACCTTGCTCGAAACTGCATTAACAAGTAGCTAAGTGTTTTTTTTCAAATTTGAATGAGCTGATTCGGCCCTACATGTAACAAACAAATTATTATTAACAAAAAAGACAAACAATTAGTAAGATACTCACATATATTAAATAAAAAAATAAAATACCTATTCAATGTATAGTTCCTGAAATGCCTATACTCGGCAGTCCACAATCGAACAAATTTATCCTTATATGGATCTAACCATTGCTCGTGCACATATTTCAGTAGCAAATTGTATTGGCCATACCTTTCATGCAACAAATGCAATTTTTATTTTTTATTTTAAAAAAAATAAGTCCTATTCCGAAGAATAGAGCTAGGGAATTCGATAGGTACGCCCCTACCGACCCCCCGTTTAAGCCAGACGCTCATAGAGGCACTTTTTGATCTGATGCTTTCATTCATTTAAGTTTATCACATACCTCCACAAATAACAAGCTGCTAAAGTGAACAAATGAAAATTTTCATTATACACAATACTATTTTTCGAGCAAACGAGTTCATTCCAATCATCTAAAAAGGATTTCTTATCCTCAACATCTATTTCATTCATATTTCTCTTCTTTCCCATAAAAGTGAGAATGTTATTCTTGATATGCCATTTGCATAACATATGAGCGGAATTTGAAAAAACTATCTCAATAGCATTAACCGATGTCAATTCTCGATCGCTTACAAACACATTAGGCATTTCCACCTCACAATCAACCATAACGGATTTTAACAGTTTCAAAGCCCAAATGTAATTTTTCTCACTTTCCGCCACTAAGAGCATCTCCAACCCTTCTATTTTGTAATGTCACAAATTAACTACGTGGTATGGTTTGTTTAACATTGTGAAGAACATGTTAAATGATTTCATATTAAAAAACAAATTCACACCTTTCTTTACTCCAATGCAATTGTAGTGAAATGAACTTACACTAATTAATTTTTTTCATGTGTCATCATATTAGTGGTGCTTACTAATTGACATTGTTAAGTAGAATGTCTACTAATAGACATTCTCTTTCACAATGTCTAGTAAATGTTTTGACACGTCATCATTTACATTTAGTCTATAATTGCATTGAAGATACAAAGTTGAACAAAAATCCTAATTATCTACATGTCATTGACATTACATTATAATAACATGAAGGTTGGAGATGCTCTAAATAAGCAATGGCAATACAAAATGTGTAATTCGTAGATGTAACACTAACTATCTTTAGTAATGGCATCTTGTACCTATTGGTTTTATATGTACAATTCAATATAATTACTCGAAGAAATGTTCTTAAAAAATCCAAACTAATCGGATATGTCCAAAAAATATCTTTGATGACATCACTGCCATCTAAAGTCTTATGATGTCATTCAAAGTATCCAAAACCTTTTAATTTACTAAGAAATATTGCATATAAGAACGACCTCTTCAATTCGTTCACTTGAATTTTGTGCTTGAATGACATTACATATCCTTTTGATGGTTGTACAATTGGAAGGTCATTTCTTTAAGCGTATGCAAAATTTCTTTGGCTTTCACCATATTTCGATGCATTTCAATCCCTAGTTTGACTTAACCTACCCGCATACGAATGCCCTTCGTTATGCTTCAACTCGGAATGGTTATGCACACCATTGACTACAACCAAACGTCATTCATCCAAAGAATCGAGTTTGGCACCTTTAAGTCTAAATGGGCAATTACAATTTTTGGTACCCGTCAATCTATTATAATTTGTTCGATCGTTAATTTTACTACTCTTATAAACACCACTACGCTCACATGTAAACATTATTCTTGATTTTTTACTAGATGCACCCGTGTTCGGTTTCAAAATAGTAATTACAAAGCCAAGACGTTTGCCGGTGTTACGAACCCATTCAACTAATTTTTCATACGGTTGGTATATCTACATAAACAAAATACCATATTACCAAATTGTGAACAACATTCAAAATGAAAAGAAAAAAAATCACTCACATTAATGTTTTAAACTCATTATTGTAGTCCAATACAATTTCTTCTTCGTTCGAGTGTGCCATAATCAAAAAAAAAATTATACATTACACATAGCCAGTGCGTGATAGTCCTCACATACCACGTAAAAGAACAACGTGGTTGTTTCATACAACCAAGCACTGTGTATGCGTGGCTGTGTGAAGACACCGCGTAAGGCTTATGCATGGTTTCTTTAATAACCACGCACTGTCAATACGTGGTTGTATAAAACAACCACGTATTGACACTTCCACGACTTTTGTGATTCTAAAATAAAAATAAAAAACATAAATATGTCAATTGAAACGCTTGCTGCATCCGTAAACTGTACATTAGTCGTAGAATCATTGAATGTCATCGCTTTCGAAAAAATATTTGAAAACCATAGATTCAAAGATGTGGTTTTGGGGTTTAGAGGAGAAGTAAAAAGTAAGGAGTAAAAAAGAGAAGGATTAATTTAAAGGACAAAAATTTGTATATTTTTAGCCTCAAGGACACGAACTTAATATTTTAACCACAAGAACAAACATTCTCATAAAAATTATTCATAAGGACAAACATTCTTTCAAAATTATTCATAAGGACAAACATTCTTCCAAAACTGCTACCGAACTAAAAATGATACCTAAAAACTGCTACCGATAACTATAAACTGATACCTAAAAACTATAAAGAAAGTTGTCCTTCAAGCTAAAATACTAAAGGTCTATCCTTGAGGTTAAAATGTTGAAAAAATTTGTCCTTGAGGTTAAAATGCTGAAAAAATTTGTCCACAATGATTTTCTAAAAAAAAGAAGAGAAAAATAAAAAAGATGGAAGGTATTTTTGTCTTTATTATTTTTTAAATGGGACAACTCTACATATTTATGAGATTAAATAGAATATGCCACAATCAAATCATCTCGCACTAAAAGTACAAACGTCATCAAGCTTCCACCCCTACAACCACCATGTGAGAACAACTATCCTTGTTTCCCCGCCACCTTCTCAAATAGGAGCAATATCGCATCTGGTAAGAGACCATCGATACAAACCAAGTATCACTGATTTGTTTATCACTCATGAATACTTAGGCATCACCTTTCATTTAAAACACCAAACAATGAGCAACAACACAGTTCATCTCAGGCAAATCAGGCAGCACTTTCAGTTCATCTACATCGTAACCCGAAAATAAAATCAAGACAAAACCTACCCAACTCAAAACAAACTAAGCCAAACTCATCACCACATCTACAACACACGCAGTATCTCGGATTGGATCTGACAATGCGGACTCAAACTCCACATCAACCACAACTTCAGCAATGTCTTCAGACATCGTGAGACAAGGCGGATTTCAAATTCCATCTCAGGTCAAGGCAACGTAATGTCCAATTCAGGAACAAATCGACGTAAGCTTCTCACACAGGCAGCTCCAGATCTGAACTCGTGAATTTCAGATCTAGTGGCTTCATTTTCTCATGCGATGGCAAGCTCTCCAGACCTGTGAACGATAGTTCAGATCGATGGTGGTAGTACCAGAGTTACATGCGGGCTCGATTTCTTTTGTGCAGTGGATAATTTCTTTGTAGTTTTTTTTTTTTTTAGGAAACGTAGACATTATTTTCTTTAAGGAAGAAATCAGTGGTGCGATGAATTTTGTTGAAGTTGCAATTAATTTTTAGATCTTAAAGAAGGAAGAAATGAGTTCTGGTTTTGTTGAATAAGAGAGAGAAAAGGGAAATTTAATTTTAGCCCCCTAATATTTAGAATTTCTAATTAGTGGACAAATTTTCATAAAAATTTTGACTGAAGGACAACAAATTTCATTTTAAGGCTGAAGTACAAACTAGGACAATGCTAATACAACTAGCATTTTGTACAATGTAAAACTGGATATAATGCTAGTTATAATTAGCATTTTGTACAATGTTTGCACTGTACAAAATGCTAACTATATTTAGCATTGTCCTTTAGCCTAATTTTCTTTCAAAGTTTGTCCTTCAGCCCAAAAATGAAACTTTGTGTCCTTCAGCCTAAATTTTTTTCAAAGTTTGTCCTTGTGTCTAATTCCCTCTTCTAATTAAGCACCCTTACTGTACAGTAAGGAGCGATTTTTATTTTAGTTTTGTGTTTTGCTTGTACATTTTGAACTTTAGAATACTTTCTAGGATTGAACTGCATGGATTGAAGTTCGAGAATTCCCGACTTGAGGATAAAGTAGAGGCAGATTTACTAGTCCTAAAATTAGAATATTCGTGTTAGTAGGAAGTGCAAATTTACAGGTACTGTAAATGTTTGAAGATATAATTCTAGCAGTAACTTTAAGGGCATCAGTAGGCACTAACTGATTTGTGATCGAAGATAAGTATATTTATGTTCGTCGTTCACTTTTCGCATTTACATTTCTGTACGATTTATCTGTTTATCTGCAAAATATTTTAGATAGCCGATTCACCCCATTCTAAGGTATATTGCACAATCCTAACGAGTGGTATCAGTACGGGCTGTAAGGATAAACCTTTAGACATGTCTAGTTCTACTAATGCTTTTTTTGATGGTCAATTCTTAGCTAGGCCATCTATTTTAACAGAAATGATTATGCATGTTGGAAAGCTAGGATAAAAATTTATTTTGATATCAGTTGACTATAAGGTTTGGAATGTAGTAGAAACTGGTTACACTGCACCTGTGATGAAAATAAATAAACAAGAATTTCCTAAGACTGTGGATAAATCGGATGCAAATGATAAAAACCTTTGTGGTCTAAATGCTAATAATATGAACTCTCTTATATACGCTTTCGATAAAACTGAATTTAACCGAGCGCAGGAAATATGACATACACTAGAAGTGACTTACGAAGGAACATCATAGGTTAAAGAATCACAACTAGGCATGCTCAGCACTGAATTCAAAAATTTTGTAATGATAAAGGATAAGAATATAAAAGAAATGTACGAACGTTTTGCAACCTTGGTCTACAATTCTACAGCTTTGGGGAAAATCTATTCCATGGTAGAGCTGATTCGCAAAATGAAGATAATACGTCCAACAAATTTTGAGGCAAAGATGACAGCTATACAGGAATCAAAAGATTTGAACAAGCAAAATTTGGAGGACTAATAGGAAACCTTATGACTTATGAGATGAAGCTCGAAGTTAGGGAAGAGCATGATGGTTTAGAAACGAAAAGGTTTATTGCCTTAAAAAATTTAGTAGACGGCGAGGATGAAAGTGATTCTATCAAAGAGTTAGCAATGTTAATGAAAGACGTAAAGAACCGGTCTAGAAAATACAGAAAAAATACGATGAAAATATTGCAAGGTCAAGGATGATCAAAATTTTAAATGATTTGGAAGAAAATGTTACTTCCTACAAATGTAACAAATCGGGTCACATCAAAACAGATTTCCTACTAAATAAACTTGATGAGGGAAAGTAAAAGAAGAGAAGAGTGTATGCAGTAACTTGGGATGATGAAAACGACGAAGAATAATCCGAGAGTGGCGAAGATGAAGAAAATCAATACTCAATGTGAAAGTCGACTAAAAGTGAGTCGACGAGGTATGCAAGGACTTGTATTTTTGATAATTAAAAATATTCAATTTGATAAGATTTTTGGAATCTAATATTGTGAGGAATTGAAATTTATGATTTATAAATGGAAAAAAAATAGAATATAGTTTAATATTGTTGATTGAATAAAATTGACAACTGTTTAATGTTATTTCAATTAATGGAAATAATGAAGTTAATTAGGAATAAAATAAATGTTGTATTAAACGGAGAAATCATAGGTTATTAACTAAAATTGGTTCTAATATAGAATATGAAATCAGAAATTGGAAAGTAATTTATAATTCTTGTATGTAACCAATAAATTAATAGGTTTGAATTAATAAGTTGTAACAATTGATTTATTATCATCTAACTTATTAAATCAGTTGAAATTAATTTGGAAATTAACAAAATTAATGTAATGGAAATATTGCAATTATTATGGTAAATGATGTTAACTATAGAGTTGAGTGAAATAAAATGGAATATGTTATTAAAATTCATAAGGTATTTGCTGATTTAATAATAAGAATGTAAATCAAAATAATAGAATTTATTGAAATGTAAGATATAATAAACCGAGGTTTTATTATTGTTGTAATTTAACGTTGTAATTAATTTAATATTTAAATCTTGTATTTAACATGGAAAATTAAATTTTTAAAAGATTATTAAAATCCTATTTAATCACTAATGATAAAATGGTTAACTTTTAAATTTGAATTTAAAAGCGATTAAATTGATTTTTAAAATAGATTATTTTAATTAACGTGTAAAATTAGTCTTTTTGGACACTGTTTGGGATTTCGATGAAACCAGTTTCATCGGATCCGTAATAGTGAATTATTATAGGATTTCAAGTTTCATAGCGATTAGACTTATCGTTTGATCGTGCGAGCTCGAAACGGGTAGAAATCAATTAATAAAATTTAAATGAATATAATTTGATTTTAAAAGCAAACTTCTATATACAATAGAATTAGGGTTTGAAACTAGTTCCATTGAGTTTAAAAATATTAAAAACATATATTTTGATATATTGCATAACCTATTTTCGTTTCGGGAACAAAACGGGCTTTTCGAGTTGTTGTTATCGTCCCGACCCAATTCGATTTGTTCCATCCGTTCTTACCCATCTCTGTCTATATATAGGCCGTTATAAACTCTAGCAGCTTCTTATTTTTCATTTATGTACATACAATTTCTATCTATCTGTTCCTTCTCAATGACAGACATTTCAAAACCCTAATTCTCAATTCCAAATCAAATCGAAAATCCAAACTCCTCAAACCCTATCATATAAAATATCGTTGCGAAGCTCTCGACGAACGTAATCTGCGTCTGCAGTTCATTTTTGCAATTGAGTCTCGGTTTGGCAAGAATTAGACGAAGAAGTTTCGGCCGTCCATATTAGGGTTTTATTTTCAACGGTGGATCTTCATCGATACGACAATTGGAAGGTATAGGCTTGTAAAGGAGGAGGAGGAGCTGTAACGACCCGTAAATTTTTAATAATTTTTATTTGTTTTATTAGTATATTTAATTGAAATTTTGTGAAATTGTAAACGATAAAATTTTGAAATAAAAATTTGATATTTGGAATACGTCTGTTTAAACATAGCAGATGGAAAATTATCATCAGATAATATGAAAGTTTATTTTCTTGTGTAATTTTTATTTAATTTTAAATCAGTTAATATTTGATGATAATAAAATGTTTTCCAAACCTGAATATTTTTCTATATAAAATTTGTAAATCATCTTCTGAGTGAGACGTCATATTTCGTTTCCTTAAATTTGGACTGCTATTGCTCCGTTTATCTTAATTCCTGCGTTTTTGCATTTTTCGATACCGAATATCGACTTTTGATCGGATAATCCTATCACCGATATTTGTATACCGTTTTGATCGCCTCGTCGTGTTGATCTCAATGGTATATTCACTTCTGTTTTTCAAGCCCCTGTACGCCGCGAAATTTGTAAACGGTTAGCCGTTGCAGTTCGTTATTTGAGCCTATTGGTTTCTATAAGTTTTCATATATCACCGTGTTAATCAACAGTCAAAAACCATTAATATTCCTAACACTTCAACTTTTTGGACTTTTGTAATTCCTAGTGGTTCCATGTTATATTTGTTCGTGCTAGCCTCTTCAATTCCTTTCTTCTTTCATTCTGAAATAAAATAAAATAAAATAAAATAAAATAAATACAATGTTCATTGGGTTACCTGAGATCCCCTTTCCCATTCGTCATCACCTTCTCCAGCACGAATAATTCGCCCACCACTATGCTTTCAGCTGCATATGCAACCACTGTCGTGCCCTCTTTCTCAACGTACCACTGACTTCGGCCATTTCGTTCCGCATTCACCACTTCCCCTCGCTGGCGCAAAACCTCCAGCTCCAAGCCTCGGCACGCCACCCCTCCTTTTTCCAAGCACCCGCGTGCAACTGAGGCCACCTCTTCTACCCTCGGCCTCCTTTCTCTTCTTCCTCCGCACGCTAGCCGAACCCGAGCTGTAGCTCGCGCCACACTCTTCCCCTCTCGCCCACGTTCAGCTCCTTCGCCGATCATCTCGCCATTTTTCCTCAGCCGCCACTTCATCTCCTCGCCGAGCTCCTCTGTATATATATAATAATTAAGGTATATTTTATATTTATATATATGTTTATAAGTTATATTCTATAATCTATGCTAGATGTGCTATATAATGAGTAGTATATAAATGTATGTTTTATAAGGTATGGGATTGAATATTATATTGTTTTTTTCTTTTATTTAAATGACTTCTGTTTATATATTATATATACGTGATTAATATATAACGTAGTTATAAGCCTGTACTTATAGAAAAGGTACGTATTTTACATATTATACTGTATATAAGTGACTATTTGATCTGTTAGTACGTATAGGTTTATGTAAGCTTATTTTTATGTATTGCAATATGGATTATTACAGTATTTATATATATTGTTTATTTATAGTGTACGTTACCTTTATATATATAGCAACTATTTGTTTACAATATTCTGTATATATATAGTTATATAAGTTTACTTATTTTACTGTAAATAGATATAGTTACATATATAGTATATATATAATGTATTGGTATATATATATATATATAGGATCATATGTATATATATTTAATTTGTATATATATCTGGATTTTTGGTTTATAAGCACATGGGTATACTGATATTTATATACAAACTCACATTGATTCTCTGATAAATATTGATTTTAATATAATAAGTATGTTTTACAGCATATATATTCACTGTAATATGTTACGAGGTATATTAGTTATACATGTTTATTTACAGTGTATATATCCTATGTCATATATATATAAGTATATGTCTTATATATGTTAGTTACAGTAAGTTATTATCTATCAGTTTATGTTTGTTATATATGTTATAGTTCATAAGTTACGAAAAGTATTATATATTACATTATAAAGTTGTTTATATAGTCTTTGTCTTCTTCGAAAAAAAACTATATTTAAATTATTTATATTAAATTTTGTAAACAATGTGTGTGTATATATAGTATGTAGGACCGTACATATGCATTTACATTTTTGGGGGTTGCAACATGTATAGTTTGGACTGTATATTTATTCTTTTAATCAAATATGGGCTTTAATGTATGTTCATATAAATTAGTTTATATATATAAGTATACATTAGTTTGGTTTTAAATTTACATATAGAAATTTTATTTTATGTGTTTTAATTTAAACAATGAGTTTTGAAATACATGTATATATATTTTATTAATAAATGTTTGAAATTAGAATATGATTTTGTATATATATACAATTTTATATGTTATATCTATATCAATTCACTTATATCAATTATCTTTATCGGTCTAGTTCTGATTTGTTTTCATCAATTCCTGTTATCAGCTCTGTTCGTCGAATTCGTGTCGATTTTTGCTTTGCTTGGATTCGTAACTCAATTTCAGTGTCTGTATCAGTGTGCGTATCTGTATCATCTCCTGTTCTCTCTAGCCTCGAAAGGTGAGCAATCACTCACGATTAATGTTCTTATATTTATTAAATTTGATTTCAATTGAAACGACAATTGAAATATGATGCCGTTAGTTATTTACATTGCTATATATATATGCTATTATCTGTATATATTCACCTGTGACATCTGACGCCATTATCTGTTATTTATATTGATGATATATGCATGTTATATTATTATCATATTTGTTATCACTCTGTAAGTTCCCTGTTAGTATAGAATTCACTATGGGTTGAAATGATACATACCCGAATGATTTTGTAGAATAAGAGAAAATCGTTATGGGTTGAAATGATAAACCCAAGCGATTTTCATTTTGAATGGAATTTGGGATTGCGGGTTGAAATGATATATACCTGTAACGACCACGTCTTTCTCTCCATAGAAAGTCGTATCGCTAATAAGAAAGAAAGGGGTAGAAAATAGAAAAGAAGAGAAGAAAGAAAGAAACAACAATAACGATCTCACAGCGGAACGAATAAATTATATTAATAACATAAACTATTACATAGTATACAACACTTTACAGAGTTACACAGCATATACATCACTTACTAGACAGTTATAAACATCTGTCTAGACATTACAACTCAAATACAAGACAAGACACTATCACAGATATCAACACAGCGGAATACTATATCTACGAACGCTGAAGCCTCCTGCTCCATTGCTCCTCCAGAATATTCGTCAAAGCTAAACCTGAATCCCTTGGCTACTCGTAAAAATTTGAGTACCTAAGAGTTTATAAAACAGAAATAAACACTTGGGTCAGACATGGGTCTGGTGTGAGTAACAGGTTAAACTTGCTTAACTTCAAAACCTTTAGAAAGAAAAGGTATCACGTAAGACTCCCCACAAATAAACATGGGTAAGTTTTTACCTTACGCTAACCAAAACATTTGATAGGAAATCTGATTTTATTATAATAGGGTCTAGGGTTTTCAAGTAAAATATAGAAATAGCTGAAATGCTTACATCTCACATTCCAACATAGTTGGGCACAACTAATACGTACGGCACTTATTGGAGTTTGGATTCCATACAATGGCAGGGCTACTGGGGTACAGCCCGTCACAGTACGTGGCCTAGATCACCGTACCGAGGATCACTCCCAATCCCCTGCAACACAAGGTCGGAACATCCCTTACTGGATAATTCCCGCACAAGATACCTCACGGTTGGGATCAGCAACCGCACCACTAAGTCGAAAATAGAAAGGGACATCTAGACAGAGGTAACCTTGTCCTACTTGGGTGCTACCCACTAACCTTGCTGCACCTCCCTTGTTTTAGCCATTCCCGGTTGATGAGGCTACCCACTAACTGAAGATTCAAATTTTTACCCAGTTCAATAGATTAAATCATAAAATTTAATCGCCAAATTCTGAATTATATTCGGGATTCAAATTAAATCATCGTTCAAATATTTAAAATTAATTAAATATTTTCAATTTAATTCGTTCAAAATTCTGGGTCGTTACAAGGTTGCTACAGATCCTATCTCTAATGAACAATCCTTCTGAACCTAGGTATTCACTCAACCTCGCTCCGATACCACTGTAACGACCAAGGCTTTTCAACCTTCAGCAACGGTTCACGACCGGTAGGCTTTTCAACCATCCCAGCCCCGCTGTGGCTCACAGTGATACCTCGGGTTTGCTTTTACGGCCAGCCTCTCGACTCGCAACCAACCCTAAAAGGCCTTATACTACCCCCGGGGACATGTAGGGGTAAGAGTCTCCCGTTCGCCACCTAACGCAAAGCGAGAACCCCCTATCACGCTGTAATGTAGCAAACCCGATCCCGGTCTCATCGAAATCCAAAGCGTATCTTTTAAGGCCAAGTTGTTTTAAAGGTTAAAACAATTTAATTTATTATCTTTATACACAAAGAAAGATAATTCACAACAGATAATCAACATTATCAGATAATCCATACAATTCAACTAACATCCATATCACACAGCATATATCTCATCACAGATATCAATCAATGCCAAGTATTCAATACTATCACTCATTCATCAGTAATGATTTATATCATCTCTAATTAATTTAAAGTGAATTAAATTAATTACTTTATTTTATAAATCCTGCTTACTTAACCATTAATTAATTAATTAATTATCCTTTAATAATTCATTTTAATTAATCATCTTTGATTAATTATCTTTTAATTACATCCAAGTAATTTATCCTCAATTAATTTCTCAAATTAATTATCCTTAACCACTTAACCTTTAATTACTTCATTAATTAATTAACTAAAATTAATTAACTTAATCAACTATAATTAATTATATTAAACCTTAATTAATTACATTAATTAATCACTTCATTTATTAATTATTACTTAATTAATAAATCTTAATTACATCATTTATTATATTAATTAATGATCCTTAATTATACATTAATTATTAATTACTTAAATTAAACTAATTATATTAAGTAATTAACCTTTTATTTAACACATTTATTAATCACCTTGATTAATCTTCAATCAGTAATTAACTACCCTTAATTACTTTCATTAACTAAATTAATTACTCCTTAATTAATTCCTTAATTAATCCCTTGATTAATTATTCAAAGTAATTAACTCAAATTACTTCTATTAATAAAATCATTATTCAACTAATTACTTCCAGTAATTATATATTATTTACTTCCCTAAATAATCATACCTTAATAATTACATTAAGTAATTATTTATCAAATCAATCCATTTGATTATTCTAAATTAATTAAACTTAATTAATTAACTTAACCAATCAAATTAACTTCAATTAATTACAATAAGTAATTAATTTCTTAATTACTTCCATTAAGTAATTCATTTAAACAAATTCTATAATTGATTATCTTTAAATTAATTAATTCAATTAACTATTAAAATTAATTACATTAATTAATTATTTAATAATCCATAGTTAATGACCTTCATTAACTATTTACAACTCTTTAATTACTTTTCTTAAGTAATTAACTTAGATTAATTATTATTAATTTCAAATAAATAAATATTTATAACCAATTAATTAATCTTTGATTATTTAATTAATTAAGTGTTAACCAAAACTTAATTAATATTTAATTACTTTACTAATTAATTCTTAATCATTAATTAATATTCTAATTTATAATCCTTAATTATAAATTAATTATCCTATTTAATTAATCTTAAACCTTAATTAATTTATATTTTTAATTACAATTTAATTAATACCAAACCTTTAATTAATTGAATTAATAAATTATCCATATTAATTCACCTTATAAATTTAATTCATCACAATTCATTAAGTCTTAAGAAAACATTTCATTATTAATGATATTTATCATTCAAAACATATTTGAAAACATTTAACTTTCAAATTACTTTTAAATTCCATTTTAAATATGAGATTTAAAATGAATAAAAATTTAACCTTAACAAACCTTAAAATCCATTTAAAACTCTTAAAATCATATGGTGAAGAAATACTAATTTTGTAAAAGAACTTAAGAATTTAAATCAATTTACTTTTAAATTCTACCCTTTTAATATCCATTTTGACAATTAAAGTTATTAAACAATTTTAATTTAAAAACCCTCTTTTATTTCAAAACTGAAATACAGATTTAATTCTAATTCCAGATAAAACTTAGGTTAAACTTACTTGCAAATTTAAAACTTCATCTTTTTAAATTCAACTATCTAATCATTTTAAAGGTTGCTAAATATTCTAAATTTCAACAACTTATTATATTTTTGAACTGAGATTCAAATTTAACTTAAATCAGTTTTAAACTTAGACTTAAGACTTGTTTAAAACTTTTACTTAACCATTTAAATTTTGTTTTAAATTTTTAAACAGTTTAGTTTTAAAATCTGGAACCCAGACTTTTACCCGAGACACCTCAAAATACTTCGAGTCGCCTCTCCAAAACACTCGAGCCACTCACCTGAACAACTCGAGTACGAACTCGAGAATGCCTTCTTCCCCAACGCTTTAACATTCCAGAAATTTACCCAGAAACACTCACAATCTCGTGCACGTGCACATCCACCCACGAATCAACACCTTCCGACTCTTCCCCTGATCGTTGATCAACCAGCGTTAGCCTCGCCGTCTCTCACGTGAACCCAGGTCACCATATCCACCAACGAATCGAAATTCAATCACCTCCCAGGCCTGGAAACCATCAGTTCGAATTCGCCAAAGCCTGTCATCACCCAAAGCTCGCCGTTCCGATCATCTGCAGGTCAACCCTTCCGGCCGCGACACCGTCTACGTGACTACTACTCATTCCCAAAAACTCGACGAACTCGATCCACTACAGGGATCACGACGATCGATTCTTCCAAGCTTCATTTTCTAGGGTTAAAAAATCAAATTCTAAATCATTTCTTCCTCAATGTTTTAATTCGATTTCCAGTAATTTTCCTTATATCCTCGATCATTCCTCCATCCCTACTGAAGATTACAACATCCCAATTTCACTGAGATCATCAAAATTACCAAAAATTCATTTCTAACTTAAACCAGAACTGCTCCTTTATTTCCAAATTATAAATTATGATATTAATGTTAAAAATCATATTATAACTTATCTATTCAATTTATAAACCTGAAGTTATAAATTACAAAGTTTAAATTTTTACTTTTATATAACATTTCTGTGTTGTTTTTGGTTACAGAGACCTCAGGTTTAAATTTGACTTAATTTAAATTTTAAACTTTAGTTTATGATAAAACAAACATATTTTGTTTAAATATTAAATCCAAATTAACACTAGATCATGGGATAATGATTTTATATCAAACTGGAGCCTGGAATTTCAAGATAACAGAGACACACTGATACAAACAACATGCACACTATATACATTCATGTACATGCAGAATCATCTATAAACATTCACACCACAACACAATTATCATAGAATTAAACATGCAAATATAATTATACTTAAGTTATTTTAAGTAAGTAGGTTACTCACCATTAAAATGGAGACAGAGCCTATCTTTTGAAAACTGTTTTGAAGACTGTTTTGCTTAAGACTGGAATGCCTTGCTTTAAAACTTTAACTTGCATGCCTCATTTGATTTAAAACTGGAGTTGCTAGAGCTTTAGATTGCTTTAAATCTACATGCATGTTGGCTTCCAGGTTTGAGAAGAATGCAGACTGGCTTGAGTTGTTTCCAGATTGCAAATGAATGCAGGCTTTTGTTTTTGATTTGAAAATTTGGTTAAAGATCTTTGATTTGGTTTGAGGAAAATTTGTTTACTGATTTCAGATTTTAATTTAGAGAATGTTTGAGAAAGGTATTGATCTGATTTGTTTCAGATTTGTATTTAGAGAAGAAGATTTTAGTTATCTTGTTTTGAAAAAGAGAAATAGAAAGAATGAAATGAAGATATGCAAATGTTCATATGTAAGTAAATTTATGATTTATAAAAATAAAAGAAATTGAAAATAATTAAGGACACTTGTCCTATACAATTGTTTATTAAATTACACATGTTATAATGAAGCTTTAGATAAATGACACATGTCTTATAAGTAATTTTACATATTTCTATTTATTTTAAAAGTTATTTAAAAAGCCTTTTTCTTATTTATCTAAACACTTATCTATATATATTAAAGAGAAACAAAAACTAATTATATTTTATAAATATAAGTTTATACAAATATTATAATATCCAACAATTTAAATATTCATTCTTTTGAATTTCAAAACTTTAAATTCAAATTTAAATAAAGTTAAATCCTAAGATTCAATTTAAAAGTCAAGTTATATATATTTACATACACTATTTATTCCATTTAAAATAACAATTCCTTTTAGCATTAAAATTCATATATATTAAAAATAATACATTATACTTATTATTTGAAATTAACATATTTTATAATTTAAACAAGAGATTATATTATCAAGAAATATTTAAAAAGAAATAAAACAAACCATTTTGTAAATCTTATTTATTTTAAACTTAAGTTAAAAATATCTTAAACCAATTAAATATTTTCTTAAAGTATTTTAAAACTATAAAATTACTTATTTAAATATCTTTGAAAAGTCCAGATTAAATTAAATATAAATTCCCAATTTACCAAAGCTTCTACTTACAATATATATAAATAAATATATATATATATATATCCAAATAGAAATATCTTATTAACTTTTAAAAGATAAAATCATCAATTAATACTAATTTAATCAGATTATTAAATTAAATTCAAATCTTATTATCAAAGATTATCCATATCAATTTAATTATTCAACAGATTATTAAATTGATATTGTCAAAATTTCCGGGATATTACATTCCTCCCCCCTTAAAATAATTTCGTCCCCGAAATTTAAACAAAGGTAATTTAATAATCTTATTTAAAGATTTAAATTCAAAACACAAGCATCTACTATCATCCATATGCTAGCAACCATAGCAACCAAATCATTCAATCAAACAATTCTAACTATCTAGACTAAATTCTAGATAAAATACCTCGAGTTTCCCCAAGTATATATATACCGGAATACTCGCTCTACAAACAATCTAAACTACTAAGCTATAGATCTCCTACTCATCTAGATCTACAGAACTAAACAGAATATCAGACTACAGACGAGTCTGACTCAACTACCCAACTTCCAGAACTGCTGATTCTAAAACCAGAGATAGATCAAATACGTACTCCCTCAGAGATACGTAAAACTCAATGAATTCCAGTTATCCAAACTGACAATTCAATTCAGAAGTCCAAATACTTATCCAAATCAGAACACAGACTAGATCCAAACATAACTTTACTTCACAACATCCGTAGATTCCAAACTTACTTCTCCCATCCAGAGATACACTCCAAACTGCTTTCGCTGCTCAATTCTGATATGAGGTAGGACACAAGCACAGACTGGACAACTCACTTCTAGAAATAAGGTTCACTGATCCATAAAGAAAACTCAGATACTCCAGCAAAACTTGAGCTGCTTCACCAAACTCTATCTCTAGGAAAACATCCTTCAACTAGACTGAACCACTGGTATCACTCATGGAATCCAGTCGATCAGAAAACTCAACCTTCAGATGCGGACAAACTTCTGACTTCCCTGAAGACATCTAGAAAAATTCTGACAACCCAAGAGAACACTCAGACAATCGCAAGTCACTTTTGCGATCAACCCATCCTAATTCCAAACAGACTGTTCTCTCTTTACCAATCAGAACAGCTTACACTTATTTATCCAATTTATCGAAGAAATGGATCCACTCTGCTGCTTCTGATCTTCACTTCCAGAAAAACTGCTCATCCAGAAAACTTCCTGCCATCACAGAATACTCCGCTGCACTGCTGACACTGATGCCAAGGACTTCCTATTCCAAAGATCTTCGAGAAACTCGGACTCCAAACCAAAGCAGAAACACTGTGCTGAACTCAGCCACACTACCGAAACATACACACTTCCTTAATCTTGTTCCAAAGAAAACATCTTCGGGAACATCCATCGTCACTGTATCTCATCATACAGCTACTATTACCTGAGGTATCAAGGTACCATCACTCACTTCTGCCTCATCGACAGATCCAACTCTACTCATCCAAACTTCAAAAATAAACTCCGAACCTTTAAAAGGTTTCCTTCAGAGATCGATGAAATCCTTCACCACAGCAAAGCTTACTCGAGACGGTATTGGGTCTACAGTCTCGACAGATACACTTCCAACCTCAACACTCAGACTCCTAATCCTAGATGATAAATTATTATCATCTCAACCAATTATTACAAATACCATATACATTTAAAATGATACTTTTTTATATAGAAATTATATCTGGGTAAAATTATTTCATCTACCTTTTTAAAACAATATTGTGTCCGTTGGCCTGGTCCAAGTGTTTAGAGATCCCTATCAATAACGTTAGCTACTCGTATTGACCAGAATCCATATACCACTCAACCGATCAATTAACACAATATAAAACCATTTTATATAACTAACAAATACGCGCTCTCGTATATATATATATATACTCAGACTCAAATAGGTTTGTCACATACCGAAATTTTCGACTTTCGAAAATTCAACATCAATACTCACTTTATCGACTGCTGAGCCATCGAATGCCGGAAACCCGAAAAGTTATGGTTTTAAGAAGAAAAAAAAAGGGTAGAAGAAAAAGAAAGAAGAACAACAACAGAACAAGAGCAGATACAGAACAGAGACAATATCAGAATCTCACATATCGCAGCGGAATAATATATAATAGATAAATGAATAATCTTTAAAACAAAGAATTTTATCAGTTTATACATACATCAGTCATCAGAGTCAATATACAACAATGGACAGTTATATAACTTGTCCTCATACAGAATACACAGCGGAATAAATACTATCAAATACAAATACTACGTCTCGTCATCCAGCTTGCTTCCAAAGCTCCAGAATATCCAGAATATCCTGATAATATAACTCTAGGCTGCCCGTGTGGAAATTAGTGGGCACCCAGAGTTTAGAAGGGAAACAATAAACTCCGAGTCAGTCATGGTGACTGGTGTGAGATCGTAAAACAGTTATTCTTTATAACAACAAAATAACTTTTTTTAAGTCAATTCGAAATGCTTTTGGAAAATGAAACTACCATAAGACCTCCCACCACACACACAATGCAAACGCAGAATTGGAGGAGATTTCTTCTTATGATAGTCAAAGATGCTTACTATGCAAAATCAAATCATTTTGGTATTATTAGTGCATAGTGTCGAAAACATTTCGAAAGTATAATATTAATCTTAGCCAACATACGACCAGTATCGTATGCCTACTATAGCTACCATCTAAACAGTGGTGACCACCGTACGTAAATGGCAGGTTCTACAACTAATACCGTACGAAGTTCGTATTGGAGTTTGGATTTCCAACAAATGGTCAGGCTAAGGAACTTCCTTTTCCACGATGGGTACGTCCCTGGAATAGACGACCCGAGAAATAACCTAACATTACGGTTAGATCTCTGCCAACACAAGGCCGGGTTACCTCTGCAAAAATAGGTAACTACTGACACGCGTATGCCATCCCCCGATCGTAACCGATCTTCCCGAGGATCCCCGATTTCCAACAAACCACAAAGTAATAATAACTGTGCAGCAACCACAGAGGTTAAGTATCTGGGCTCCATACCATGATACCACCTTTATCCAGAAGGAATGACATACACTAAGGGGCGCTACTCCCTAGAACCTTGCCGCATCCTTCCTGTTTCGACCATTTCCGGGGTGTGAGGCTCGACGAAGTCTCGTCCACAAAGCTACGCTTTCTCAAAAAGCCCTGCTTCGGGTCAAACAAAATGATCAACCTATGATCACAAAGATATAAGATCAAACAAAGGATCATATCACAAATGATCAAACACTGATCATTTCACAGTAACACTCAGTATGCCACGTTACCAAATTGGGATATATCGCTGATAAATTTCAACTACATAACCTCTGAGCTCGTACATCTCAGAGAAGGGTGTTAAGCTAAGAGAATAAATTCTCCGCCACCAACAAAAATGTATTTGAAAGAAATCAGCTTTATATCTCAAATTGTAACGTCAGACACACAATCCATACAAGTCTGTTCCGGGATCGAACAGAACCGAAGGCACTTCTCACGAAGCCCTTGCATTTCCGGATAAATTTCTAATCACGTCCGGACTTCCCGTCACTAAGGGTGATAAAACCTCTAAATCGGTGATCAGCCGATGTAGAGTAACTCGACGGTAATCCTTCCGTTTTCAAAAATATCCGGTCTTCAACACCGGTCTTCAAATGCGATTCATAACGACGTATCACATATTCGGAATGGGTTATACGACCCCATGGTCCTTTCCCGGCTAACCCGAATAGTGAGCGCTTATTTAAAAATAAGTGTGGCATTCAAATTCATCCAATTCATAACAAAACATCCATTCAGGGTAATTATTGATAGTCGGTTATTTAACTATCAATAAAGATGCGCAACATCATCAGATTCCAAATAATTTTCCAAATTATTTATTTTCAAAAATATCTTTAATAGATATAATAATTTCCACACTTCAAAAATAAACCAACGTTTATTTTCTTTAAAACGAATTTCCCATTTCTTTTATAAATTCTATAGTGAATTTATATTTCAAAAATATCTACTGATATATGATTTTCAAATCGATTTCAATATTCAACTTCAATTTATCTTTTCAAAGATAATTTCTCAAAACAGTTCATTTCATATTGGAAAAGTATTTCCATACTTATTAAATAATAAGTAATTCACAAATCTATTTATTTTCAACATTTGAAAATATTCAATATACTTAAATCAAATTAAGTATATATTTCATTCTTTTAAGGAAAATATTCTTTTAACACCTTTATTTGAGTCAAAACGAATGTTACGTAAAACATCGTTACGACGACTCAAAAATCACTAGTATAGGGATTCGGATTTTAAGATAGGTATATAAATCCCAATACTACATCAAAACATTTCCTTTCGGAAATCATTTACTATAACAACAGTGTTATAGTCCACCATTTCCTTAAATTTCTCGAAAACGTCTATTTCAACAATAAATGTTGAAATCTATGCTTTCGATTCATAACACATTTTAAAACACCTTTAAAATGTTTAACTTCATTTTTAAAATATTACTTCTTCAAAAATGAATCCATTTTACTTAACAATATATTCACTGTCCAAAATCGTGAATAAAATTTACTTAACCCCATTTCAATCATTTCTACACATTTTTATTCAATAAAAATTCGCTATTCAAAATCGTGAATATATCTTCCTAAATAATCTTCTATATTAGATTTATCACATTCAATCTATTTCGAATTTATAAGCACGTTTATAAATTCTATTTCTCTTTTTAATAACAACTTCGGCTTATAAACCTTCTTTTATCACTTCTATATTTAACTTATTAAAATAAGTGACTTTGGGTTTATAACAACTTTTATAAATTTCAATTCTATTTATAAAAACTTCAATATCAATTCAATTTCAATATTGATTTCTGAATTTATTTTCAACGTTAAATAAAAGATCCCATACTAATTTCTCAAAAATTCATTTCCAATATTAAATCAATTACAGATTGATTTCTAATTTTATTTATCACTACTAAATAAATTCCTTATTTTTCTCAAATTATTCAATATTCTGTTTTAAAATGGATTCTTCAAATTGAAATCATTTTACATTGATTTCACAACTTATTTCAATTTACCAATTAAATTCCAAACTGAATTTCCAACTTATCTTCTTTTAAATAAATTCCTTTTTAAGAAAATAAATTTCAATCGTTTTCTTTCAATCTATTTTAAAAATCCAAATTTTAAATTAAATTCTTCAATTTATAATCACTACTTTACGAAATCCATTTATTTAACATTTTCACTTGATTCTGGAATTAATTCAATACGATTATAAAAATTCACTTTTTATACTTTAAAATTCCTTTCTTAAAAATTTCTTCAATTTCACAAATTGATTCACTTAGAAATTTTTCTGCTTGAATTTCAAAGATTCAATTTCGTTTATCTTTGGAATCCAATGATGTCAAAACATCCATTCAGCTAAATTTTAGCTTTCAAACAATTTCCAGATATCAATATGATTAATAGCATCACTATAATCATTCATAGATTTATATCACAATAGAAATAAATTCAATCAATGTGAGGGGTCCAGTTGGATCCCTCCAACCTGTTTCCCTGCATCCAAAGATGTTAGCACAATACCAATTCCGCTCCAGTACGGAATTATCGCGGTATATAGGTTTTTATAAATCCGCTTACTAACGGCGCAATAGGGTCTCATCCGCTATACGAGGCGGGAAATCAATCAATCCAATATATACATATGCCAATATGTATATATTGCTATATATATATAATAGATATATATCCTACTATATCTAATATCACATTCAAACAGTCAATCATCAATCAATAACTGTAAAAATTCCACATTCAATTTGAGTGAGAAGATCTCACCTTAGCTATTTATTTTGCAATCCCATTTCCGTTCCAGTTTATTTCTCCATTTTTAACCTTGTATAAACAATATATAGATTTATCAATATTCGGAATAAACCTAATAACCAATTTTCGTTTGGTAATTTAAATTATCCAATGATTTTTATTTCAAACCAATTTCCTCTTTAAATAAATTTGTTTAACTAAGCATCTTAATTTTCAAAATAACTTTCCTTTATTGTATATAATATATATACATATGCAAATTTACGTTTTTCAAACTTACTGTATATATCAAATTTTCCTTTGATAAATTTTCTTAACTAATTATTTATTCAAATAAATTTTCCTAAAAAAACATCTTTATATTACTAAACAACGAATAAACTTTGTTAAACTAGTTAATCCATATATTTATTTTCATATCATTTCCTTTACTGCCAGTATAAAAAATGGAAACTGCATATATATTTTTTTTCCAAAATCTATAAAAATTTCTTTATAAACTTCTGCATATACATTTATTTTTATTCAACTTTACAAATATAAAAACTTTACCAAAATTCCCATTTTTAAACTTTACTGTTAATCTCCTACATAAACATATGTATATATATTCACTCGCATATACGTATGTTTAATAAAATAAATCAAGAAAAATAAATAAAATACCTCACTGCTCGACTGATTTCGAGATGACCAAGCCTTCATTACCGGGCTTGACCACCACGCGACATCATCTTCGAACTGTATCGCCTTGCCACTGCCACGACGCTGCCTCGCGCGCCACTATCCCAAGCCCTAGCTGTTCCATTGCCTCGCGACTCCAACCTGACAGTGTCGTCGCCACCATCTCAGCTCGATGTCGCTGCCCCAGTCGCGAGCCCACGTCGCCGCCTTTGCCCTGGCCTCGTCGAACTCGAGAAACCCACTGCCAATCGCGAATCGCTGCCTCCATCACCTGGCGAACGCGCGACGATCTCCTACCAGCTGAATCCCAAGTCGCTGCCTCGACGTTCGCCATCGAGCGCCGCGCCTCGTTGCTGCTGCCGCCGCGTTGCCTCAAGTCGCGCGAGATCGCGCTACCTCCCAGACTCGAGCATCCATCACGCGACACTGCCCTACCATCATCATACGATTCGATTTGATGACCAAGTCGAACTAGGTTTAGGAATTTTTTTCTTTCTTTCGAACTGAAGATGTCATGATTTGTTTAGCAGAGAGGAGGGAATAGGAGATACAATTTGAAAGTTGCGATTTTTATTTGAGAGAAGATGGTATACGCGGCCATTGATTATTTCTTCGTTCTGACATTTGCTTTAATTTGAACGAAATGATTTCTCGCGTGAGGTATAAACGAGATGAAGGGGAGACAGAAGTACGCGATTTACAGAGAGTAGGTCTGCTTAGAAAACTTAGGGTGGCTGATGTTGACGAATTTTAAAATTGAAAATTAAATTTGAATTCGATAAAATCTCAACGCGTTTGCTTACCGTATGCTCACGTATCAACTCCGATAAATACGAAAGTTGAAATCCGATAATAATACAGTATTACGGATCCAATGGAACTGGTTTCGTCGAATTCCGAGACTGCGCCTCGGACGGCTATTTTTAAATATCGGTTCGAACAATTAAATTCCAAACTGAACAGAACAGTTTCAAATTCAATTCTGAAAGTTCTATTACCTTCAGAATTATCAATACGAATTCTCTAAGTCTTCATATTATTTTTAAATCAGCTTAAACTGAAGATTCAAATTTTTACCCAGTTCAATAGATTAAATCATAAAATTTAATCGCCAAATTCTGAATTATATTCGGGATTCAAATTAAATCATCGTTCAAATATTTAAAATTAATTAAATATTTTCAATTTAATTCGTTCAAAATTCTGGGTCGTTACAGACTTCCCTCCTTAAAAGAATTTCGTCCTCGAAATTACAAGTTAGAAAGAAAAAGTCCTTAACTCGTCTACTATTTTTCCACATTCAAATAGTTTTATCAATTTCTCAAAACAAATCTTCCTACTAAAGATTCGTTATCATCTCAACTAAATTTCCAATTCCAATTAAAGTCTCAAACAATATTGTTTACTACGCTATTCAAATTTAATTTCAAATTCAAATTTAAACTTTCAAAATTTTCTCAAAAATTTTCTAACGCCCTAAATTTCCGAAAAATTTCGCCAGCGTCTCCTTTGCGCGGCTAATACGGCACGACTACAAAACGTCCCTACGGACTCTCAGATTTCAAAAAGAAAAAGAAAAAGCCAAGCGGCTAGAGAGAAATCATCAAAAACTCATATTAAAACTCAAATACATACCTTTTTCGAGCAATTCGAATTATCTGTGAAATAAATTTTCCAATCCCTTTATACACCTGTATATCCTACTAGCCATTATATCTAGTTACAGCATTCAATCATTTTGCAAATTCGATTACAAATTTTCAATATCAACTGCTTATATCATCTTTTTACTTCACTGTTGAAGTTATATATCTATTTTCGTTAAACTTTACATTTCACATTCATTTGAATTTAATTCACATTTTCAATTCTATTTAAATTCAATTCACCATTTCAATTTCAAAATGAATTTTAACATTCAATTTCATTTTCTGGCACTTGCAATCGTAATTTATTCATTCATTCACTAATTCATTCGTTTTTCAATTTGAATTTCATTCTAATCAAATTTCAATATTCTATAAGTTATCAACTTATTAATATTTCGTAAGTATTTGAAATAGGATTCCAGAGTCGTTTCCACTTTTTCAAAACCATTTGAAAACAATTCAAATTCCATTTGAATTTCCAAACAAAAACCCAAATTTTCAACAACTCCTATTTAAAACAATTTGACAGCAATTTCTCTTTTGGAAACCCGAAAATGAACACCAACGATGCCGCGGTCATCATCGAAGTTATTTTCCAGCGACCGAAAAGAGTTTAGAGCTTTTATCTCTCCAAAATACTTTTCAAAACCTTCGAAATTTATTTTCAAATCAAAAAGAATTTAAACTTTCCAAATCTCCAAAAATTTCAAATCCTTTTCAAAACATTTCCAAATACTTCTCTGGAATTCCGTTTTAATTTACAATTTACATTTATAATTTACATTCTTTAATTTCATTTGTATGTGAATTCATTTCTTAACTTTGGAGTTACGATTTCAATTTCTTATTTAATTCCAATGGGAATAATTTAATATTATTACTTCAAGCAACCATGCAACCATATACTGTAATAATTTACAGAAAATCATTTCTTTTCTATACAAAAATAGATTTGGGTAAAATTATTTCATTTACCCTATTTTAAAACAATATCGTGCCGAACTGTTCTATTCAAGCGTTTAGAAACCCCTTCGATACAGTTTTGCAAGACTGTGCCGACGAAGGTTCATATACCACTCAATAAACCAATCATCACAATACAAAACAATTTTATATTAACTAACAAATACGCGCTCATATCTATTATTACACTCAAACTCATTCTAGAGTACTACTGACTCTATCTCTAATGAGTAACACCCAACAGAGCAGGGTTGTCGCTTAACCATATGCTCTGATACCACTTGTCACATACCGAAATTTTCGACTTTCGAAAATTCAACATCAATACTCACTTTATCGACTGCTGAGCCATCGAATGCCGGAAACCCGAAAAGTTATGGTTTTAAGAAAAAAAAAGAAAGAAAGAAAAGGGTAGAAGAAAAAGATAGAAGAAAAAGAAAGAAAGAAGAACAACAACAGAACAAGAGCAGATACAGAACAGAGACAATATCAGAATCTCACATATCGCAGCGGAATAATATATAATAGATAAATGAATAATCTTTAAAACAAAGAATTTTATCAGTTTATACATACATCAGTCATCAGAGTCAATATACAACAATGGACAGTTATATAACTTGTCCTCATACAGAATACACAGCGGAATAAATACTATCAAATACAAATACTACGTCTCGTCATCCAGCTTGCTTCCAAAGCTCCAGAATATCCAGAATATCCTGATAATATAACTCTAGGCTGCCCGTGTGGAAATTAGTGGGCACCCAGAGTTTAGAAGGGAAACAATAAACTCCGAGTCAGTCATGGTGACTGGTGTGAGATCGTAAAACAGTTATTCTTTATAACAACAAAATAACTTTTTTTAAGTCAATTCGAAATGCTTTTGGAAAATGAAACTACCATAAGACCTCCCACCACACACACAATGCAAACGCAGAATTGGAGGAGATTTCTTCTTATGATAGTCAAAGATGCTTACTACGCAAAATCAAATCATTTTGGTATTATTAGTGCATAGTGTCGAAAACATTTCGAAAGTATAATATTAATCTTAGCCAACATACGACCAGTATCGTATGCCTACTATAGCTACCATCTAAACAGTGGTGACCACCGTACGTAAATGGCAGGTTCTACAACTAATACCGTAGGAAGTTCGTATTGGAGTTTGGATTTCCAACAAATGGTCAGGCTAAGGAACTTCCTTTTCCACGATGGGTACGTCCCTGGAATAGACGACCCGAGAAATAACCTAACATTACGGTTAGATCTCTGCCAACACAAGGCCGGGTTACCTCTGCAAAAATAGGTAACTACTGACACGCGTATGCCATCCCCCGATCGTAACCGATCTTCCCGAGGATCCCCGATTTCCAACAAACCACAAAGTAATAATAACTGTGCAGCAACCACAGAGGTTAAGTATCTGGGCTCCATACCATGATACCACCTTTATCCAGAAGGAATGACATACACTAAGGGGCGCTACTCCCTAGAACCTTGCCGCATCCTTCCTGTTTCGACCATTTCCGGGGTGTGAGGCTCGACGAAGTCTCGTCCACAAAGCTACGCTTTCTCAAAAAGCCCTGCTTCGGGTCAAACAAAATGATCAACCTATGATCACAAAGATATAAGATCAAACAAAGGATCATATCACAAATGATCAAACACTGATCATTTCACAGTAACACTCAGTATGCCACGTTACCAAATTGGGATATATCGCTGATAAATTTCAACTACATAACCTCTGAGCTCGTACGTCTCAGAGAAGGGTGTTAAGCTAAGAGAATAAATTCTCCGCCACCAACAAAAATGTATTTGAAAGAAATCAGCTTTATATCTCAAATTGTAACGTCAGACACACAATCCATACAAGTCTGTTCCGGGATCGAACAGAACCGAAGGCACTTCTCACGAAGCCCTTGCATTTCCGGATAAATTTCTAATCACGTCCGGACTTCCCGTCACTAAGGGTGATAAAACCTCTAAATCGGAGATCAGCCGATGTAGAGTAACTCGACGGTAATCCTTCCGTTTTCAAAAATATCCGGTCTTCAACACCGGTCTTCAAATGCGATTCATAACGACGTATCACATATTCGGAATGGGTTATACGACCCCATGGTCCTTTCCCGGCTAACCCGAATAGTGAGCGCTTATTTAAAAATAAGTGTGGCATTCAAATTCATCCAATTCATAACAAAACATCCATTCAGGGTAATTATTGATAGTCGGTTATTTAACTATCAATAAAGATGCGCAACATCATCAGATTCCAAATAATTTTCCAAATTATTTATTTTCAAAAATATCTTTACTAGATATAATAATTTCCACACTTCAAAAATAAACCAACGTTTATTTTCTTTAAAACGAATTTCCCATTTCTTTTATAAATTCTATAGTGAATTTATATTTCAAAAATATCTACTGATATACGATTTTCAAATCGATTTCAATATTCAACTTCAATTTATCTTTTCAAAGATAATTTCTCAAAACAGTTCATTTCATATTGGAAAAGTATTTCCATACTTATTAAATAATAAGTAATTCACAAATCTATTTATTTTCAACATTTGAAAATATTCAATATACTTAAATCAAATTAAGTATATATTTCATTCTTTTAAGGAAAATATTCTTTTAACACCTTTATTTGAGTCAAAACGAATGTTACGTAAAACATCGTTACGACGACTCAAAAATCACTAGTATAGGGATTCGGATTTTAAGATAGGTATATAAATCCCAATACTACATCAAAACATTTCCTTTCGGAAATCATTTACTATAACAACAGTGTTATAGTCCACCATTTCCTTAAATTTCTCGAAAACGTCTATTTCAACAATAAATGTTGAAATCTATGCTTTCGATTCATAACACATTTTAAAACACCTTTAAAATGTTTAACTTCATTTTTAAAATATTACTTCTTCAAAAATGAATCCATTTTACTTAACAATATATTCACTGTCCAAAATCGTGAATAAAATTTACTTAACCCCATTTCAATCATTTCTACACATTTTTATTCAATAAAAATTCGCTATTCAAAATCGTGAATATATCTTCTTAAATAATCTTCTATATTAGATTTATCACATTCAATCTATTTCGAATTTATAAGCACGTTTATAAATTCTATTTCTCTTTTTAATAACAACTTCGGCTTATAAACCTTCTTTTATCACTTCTATATTTAACTTATTAAAATAAGTGACTTTGGGTTTATAACAACTTTTATAAATTTCAATTCTATTTATAAAAACTTCAATATCAATTCAATTTCAATATTGATTTCTGAATTTATTTTCAACGTTAAATAAAAGATCCCATACTAATTTCTCAAAAATTCATTTCCAATATTAAATCAATTACAGATTGATTTCTAATTTTATTTATCACTACTAAATAAATTCCTTATTTTTCTCAAATTATTCAATATTCTGTTTTAAAATGGGTTCTTCAAATTGAAATCATTTTACATTGATTTCACAACTTATTTCAATTTACCAATTAAATTCCAAACTGAATTTCCAACTTATCTTCTTTTAAATAAATTCCTTTTTAAGAAAATAAATTTCAATCGTTTTCTTTCAATCTATTTTAAAAATCCAAATTTTAAATTAAATTCTTCAATTTATAATCACTACTTTACGAAATCCATTTATTTAACATTTTCACTTGATTCTGGAATTAATTCAATACGATTATAAAAATTCACTTTTTATACTTTAAAATTCCTTTCTTAAAAATTTCTTCAATTTCACAAATTGATTCACTTAGAAATTTTTCTGCTTGAATTTCAAAGATTCAATTTCGTTTATCTTTGGAATCCAATGATGTCAAAACATCCATTCAGCTAAATTTTAGCTTTCAAACAATTTCCAGATATCAATATGATTAATAGCATCACTATAATCATTCATAGATTTATATCACAATAGAAATAAATTCAATCAATGTGAGGGGTCCAGTTGGATCCCTCCAACCTGTTTCCCTGCATCCAAAGATGTTAGCACAATACCAATTCCGCTCCAGTACGGAATTATCGCGGTATATAGGTTTTTATAAATCCGCTTACTAACGGCGCAATAGGGTCTCATCCGCTATACGAGGCGGGAAATCAATCAATCCAATATATACATATGCCAATATGTATATATTGCTATATATATATAATAGATATATATCCTACTATATCTAATATCACATTCAAACAGTCAATCATCAATCAATAACTGTAAAAATTCCACATTCAATTTGAGTGAGAAGATCTCACCTTAGCTATTTATTTTGCAATCCCATTTCCGTTCCAGTTTATTTCTCCATTTTTAACCTTGTATAAACAATATATAGATTTATCAATATTCGGAATAAACCTAATAACCAATTTTCGTTTGGTAATTTAAATTATCCAATGATTTTTATTTCAAACCAATTTCCTCTTTAAATAAATTTGTTTAACTAAGCATCTTAATTTTCAAAATAACTTTCCTTTATTGTATATAATATATATACATATGCAAATTTACGTTTTTCAAACTTACTGTATATATCAAATTTTCCTTTGATAAATTTTCTTAACTAATTATTTATTCAAATAAATTTTCCTAAAAAAAACATCTTTATATTACTAAACAACGAATAAACTTTGTTAAACTAGTTAATCCATATATTTATTTTCATATCATTTCCTTTACTGCCAGTATAAAAAATGGAAACTGCATATATTTTTTTTTTTCCAAAATCTATAAAAATTTCTTTATAAACTTCTGCATATACATTTATTTTTATTCAACTTTACAAATATAAAAACTTTACCAAAATTCCCATTTTTAAACTTTACTGTTAATCTCCTACATAAACATATGTATATATATTCACTCGCATATACGTATGTTTAATAAAATAAATCAAGAAAAATAAATAAAATACCTCACTGCTCGACTGATTTTGAGATGACCAAGCCTTCATTACCGGGCTTGACCACCACGCGACATCATCTTCGAACTGTATCGCCTTGCCACTGCCACGACGCTGCCTCGCGCGCCACTATCCCAAGCCCTAGCTGTTCCATTGCCTCGCGACTCCAACCTAACAGTGTCGTCGCCACCATCTCAGCTCGATGTCGCTGCCCCAGTCGCGAGCCCACGTCGCCGCCACTGCCCTGGCCTCGTCGAACTCGAGAAACCCACTGCCAATCGCGAATCGCTGCCTCCATCACCTGGCGAACGCGCGACGATCTCCTACCAGCTGAATCCCAAGTCGCTGCCTCGACGTTCGCCATCGAGCGCCGCGCCTCGTTGCTGCTGCCGCCGCGTTGCCTCAAGTCGCGCGAGATCGCGCTACCTCCCAGACTCGAGCATCCATCACACGACACTGCCCTACCATCATCATACGATTCGATTTGATGACCAAGTCGAACTAGGTTTAGGAATTTTTTCTTTCTTTCGAACTGAAGATGTCGTGATTTGTTTAGCAGAGAGGAGGGAATAGGAGATACAATTTGAAAGTTGCGATTTTTATTTGAGAGAAGATGGTATACGCGGCCATTGATTATTTCTTCGTTCTGACATTTGCTTTAATTTGAACGAAATGATTTCTCACGTGAGGTATAAACGAGATGAAGGGGAGACAGAAGTACGCGATTTACAGAGAGTAGGTCTGCTTAGAAAACTTAGGGTGGCTGATGTTGACGAATTTTAAAATTGAAAATTAAATTTGAATTCGATAAAATCTCAACGCGTTTGCTTACCGTATGCTCACGTATCAACTCCGATAAATACGAAAGTTGAAATTCGATAATAATACAGTATTACGGATCCAATGGAACTGGTTTCGTCGAATTCCGAGACTGCGCCTCGGACGGCTATTTTTAAATATCGGTTCGAACAATTAAATTCCAAACTGAACAGAACAGTTTCAAATTCAATTCTGAAAGTTCTATTACCTTCAGAATTATCAATACGAATTCTCTAAGTCTTCATATTATTTTTAAATCAGCTTAAACTGAAGATTCAAATTTTTACCCAGTTCAATAGATTAAATCATAAAATTTAATCGCCAAATTCTGAATTATATTCGGGATTCAAATTAAATCATCGTTCAAATATTTAAAATTAATTAAATATTTTCAATTTAATTCGTTCAAAATTCTGGGTCGTTACAAGGTTGCTACAGATCCTATCTCTAATGAACAATCCTTCTGAACCTAGGTATTCACTCAACCTCGCTCCGATACCACTGTAACGACCAAGGCTTTTCAACCTTCAGCAACGGTTCACGACCGGTAGGCTTTTCAACCATCCCAGCCCCGCTGTGGCTCACAGTGATACCTCGGGTTTGCTTTTACGGCCAGCCTCTCGACTCGCAACCAACCCTAAAAGGCCTTATACTACCCCCGGGGACATGTAGGGGTAAGAGTCTCCCGTTCGCCACCTAACGCAAAGCGAGAACCCCCTATCACGCTGTAATGTAGCAAACCCGATCCCGGTCTCATCGAAATCCAAAGCGTATCTTTTAAGGCCAAGTTGTTTTAAAGGTTAAAACAATTTAATTTATTATCTTTATACACAAAGAAAGATAATTCACAACAGATAATCAACATTATCAGATAATCCATACAATTCAACTAACATCCATATCACACAGCATATATCTCATCACAGATATCAATCAATGCCAAGTATTCAATACTATCACTCATTCATCAGTAATGATTTATATCATCTCTAATTAATTTAAAGTGAATTAAATTAATTACTTTATTTTATAAATCCTGCTTACTTAACCATTAATTAATTAATTAATTATCCTTTAATAATTCATTTTAATTAATCATCTTTGATTAATTATCTTTTAATTACATCCAAGTAATTTATCCTCAATTAATTTCTCAAATTAATTATCCTTAACCACTTAACCTTTAATTACTTCATTAATTAATTAACTAAAATTAATTAACTTAATCAACTATAATTAATTATATTAAACCTTAATTAATTACATTAATTAATCACTTCATTTATTAATTATTACTTAATTAATAAATCTTAATTACATCATTTATTATATTAATTAATGATCCTTAATTATACATTAATTATTAATTACTTAAATTAAACTAATTATATTAAGTAATTAACCTTTTATTTAACACATTTATTAATCACCTTGATTAATCTTCAATCAGTAATTAACTACCCTTAATTACTTTCATTAACTAAATTAATTACTCCTTAATTAATTCCTTAATTAATCCCTTGATTAATTATTCAAAGTAATTAACTCAAATTACTTCTATTAATAAAATCATTATTCAACTAATTACTTCCAGTAATTATATATTATTTACTTCCCTAAATAATCATACCTTAATAATTACATTAAGTAATTATTTATCAAATCAATCCATTTGATTATTCTAAATTAATTAAACTTAATTAATTAACTTAACCAATCAAATTAACTTCAATTAATTACAATAAGTAATTAATTTCTTAATTACTTCCATTAAGTAATTCATTTAAACAAATTCTATAATTGATTATCTTTAAATTAATTAATTCAATTAACTATTAAAATTAATTACATTAATTAATTATTTAATAATCCATAGTTAATGACCTTCATTAACTATTTACAACTCTTTAATTACTTTTCTTAAGTAATTAACTTAGATTAATTATTATTAATTTCAAATAAATAAATATTTATAACCAATTAATTAATCTTTGATTATTTAATTAATTAAGTGTTAACCAAAACTTAATTAATATTTAATTACTTTACTAATTAATTCTTAATCATTAATTAATATTCTAATTTATAATCCTTAATTATAAATTAATTATCCTATTTAATTAATCTTAAACCTTAATTAATTTATATTTTTAATTACAATTTAATTAATACCAAACCTTTAATTAATTGAATTAATAAATTATCCATATTAATTCACCTTATAAATTTAATTCATCACAATTCATTAAGTCTTAAGAAAACATTTCATTATTAATGATATTTATCATTCAAAACATATTTGAAAACATTTAACTTTCAAATTACTTTTAAATTCCATTTTAAATATGAGATTTAAAATGAATAAAAATTTAACCTTAACAAACCTTAAAATCCATTTAAAACTCTTAAAATCATATGGTGAAGAAATACTAATTTTGTAAAAGAACTTAAGAATTTAAATCAATTTACTTTTAAATTCTACCCTTTTAATATCCATTTTGACAATTAAAGTTATTAAACAATTTTAATTTAAAAACCCTCTTTTATTTCAAAACTGAAATACAGATTTAATTCTAATTCCAGATAAAACTTAGGTTAAACTTACTTGCAAATTTAAAACTTCATCTTTTTAAATTCAACTATCTAATCATTTTAAAGGTTGCTAAATATTCTAAATTTCAACAACTTATTATATTTTTGAACTGAGATTCAAATTTAACTTAAATCAGTTTTAAACTTAGACTTAAGACTTGTTTAAAACTTTTACTTAACCATTTAAATTTTGTTTTAAATTTTTAAACAGTTTAGTTTTAAAATCTGGAACCCAGACTTTTACCCGAGACACCTCAAAATACTTCGAGTCGCCTCTCCAAAACACTCGAGCCACTCACCTGAACAACTCGAGTACGAACTCGAGAATGCCTTCTTCCCCAACGCTTTAACATTCCAGAAATTTACCCAGAAACACTCACAATCTCGTGCACGTGCACATCCACCCACGAATCAACACCTTCCGACTCTTCCCCTGATCGTTGATCAACCAGCGTTAGCCTCGCCGTCTCTCACGTGAACCCAGGTCACCATATCCACCAACGAATCGAAATTCAATCACCTCCCAGGCCTGGAAACCATCAGTTCGAATTCGCCAAAGCCTGTCATCACCCAAAGCTCGCCGTTCCGATCATCTGCAGGTCAACCCTTCCGGCCGCGACACCGTCTACGTGACTACTACTCATTCCCAAAAACTCGACGAACTCGATCCACTACAGGGATCACGACGATCGATTCTTCCAAGCTTCATTTTCTAGGGTTAAAAAATCAAATTCTAAATCATTTCTTCCTCAATGTTTTAATTCGATTTCCAGTAATTTTCCTTATATCCTCGATCATTCCTCCATCCCTACTGAAGATTACAACATCCCAATTTCACTGAGATCATCAAAATTACCAAAAATTCATTTCTAACTTAAACCAGAACTGCTCCTTTATTTCCAAATTATAAATTATGATATTAATGTTAAAAATCATATTATAACTTATCTATTCAATTTATAAACCTGAAGTTATAAATTACAAAGTTTAAATTTTTACTTTTATATAACATTTCTGTGTTGTTTTTGGTTACAGAGACCTCAGGTTTAAATTTGACTTAATTTAAATTTTAAACTTTAGTTTATGATAAAACAAACATATTTTGTTTAAATATTAAATCCAAATTAACACTAGATCATGGGATAATGATTTTATATCAAACTGGAGCCTGGAATTTCAAGATAACAGAGACACACTGATACAAACAACATGCACACTATATACATTCATGTACATGCAGAATCATCTATAAACATTCACACCACAACACAATTATCATAGAATTAAACATGCAAATATAATTATACTTAAGTTATTTTAAGTAAGTAGGTTACTCACCATTAAAATGGAGATAGAGCCTATCTTTTGAAAACTGTTTTGAAGACTGTTTTGCTTAAGACTGGAATGCCTTGCTTTAAAACTTTAACTTGCATGCCTCATTTGATTTAAAACTGGAGTTGCTAGAGCTTTAGATTGCTTTAAATCTACATGCATGTTGGCTTCCAGGTTTGAGAAGAATGCAGACTGGCTTGAGTTGTTTCCAGATTGCAAATGAATGCAGGCTTTTGTTTTTGATTTGAAAATTTGGTTAAAGATCTTTGATTTGGTTTGAGGAAAATTTGTTTACTGATTTCAGATTTTAATTTAGAGAATGTTTGAGAAAGGTATTGATCTGATTTGTTTCAGATTTGTATTTAGAGAAGAAGATTTTAGTTATCTTGTTTTGAAAAAGAGAAATAGAAAGAATGAAATGAAGATATGCAAATGTTCATATGTAAGTAAATTTATGATTTATAAAAATAAAAGAAATTGAAAATAATTAAGGACACTTGTCCTATACAATTGTTTATTAAATTACACATGTTATAATGAAGCTTTAGATAAATGACACATGTCTTATAAGTAATTTTACATATTTCTATTTATTTTAAAAGTTATTTAAAAAGCCTTTTTCTTATTTATCTAAACACTTATCTATATATATTAAAGAGAAACAAAAACTAATTATATTTTATAAATATAAGTTTATACAAATATTATAATATCCAACAATTTAAATATTCATTCTTTTGAATTTCAAAACTTTAAATTCAAATTTAAATAAAGTTAAATCCTAAGATTCAATTTAAAAGTCAAGTTATATATATTTACATACACTATTTATTCCATTTAAAATAACAATTCCTTTTAGCATTAAAATTCATATATATTAAAAATAATACATTATACTTATTATTTGAAATTAACATATTTTATAATTTAAACAAGAGATTATATTATCAAGAAATATTTAAAAAGAAATAAAACAAACCATTTTGTAAATCTTATTTATTTTAAACTTAAGTTAAAAATATCTTAAACCAATTAAATATTTTCTTAAAGTATTTTAAAACTATAAAATTACTTATTTAAATATCTTTGAAAAGTCCAGATTAAATTAAATATAAATTCCCAATTTACCAAAGCTTCTACTTACAATATATATAAATAAATATATATATATATATATATCCAAATAGAAATATCTTATTAACTTTTAAAAGATAAAATCATCAATTAATACTAATTTAATCAGATTATTAAATTAAATTCAAATCTTATTATCAAAGATTATCCATATCAATTTAATTATTCAACAGATTATTAAATTGATATTGTCAAAATTTCCGGGATATTACAATACCCGTATATGTATTTAAATTAAAGATTGAAGTGATAAATATCCGTATCACTTGACCATAGGATAGAAATTTTTATACAGACATTGTGGTCTATATATAAATATTTGAAAAGATTTCTATGGTTTTGGAAAGAAATATGTGGTTTTTGTAAATATTGATAAATTAGATATAATATAAAATAGGTTTAATAATAAAGTTTGATTTAATGAATATATAATATGTATAAGTATTTATTTAAATTTATATTCTAGCTAGATTTTATAATAATTTGAATAAGTTAAGGTTGGGAAGATAAATTTGAATTTATTTGAAATTGTATCTAATTAAGAATGTGATTAAATTGATTTGAAACTTATTGAATTTGAGATTTTAAAGGATATGATTTATAACTTGATTTTGGTTTAAGGTGATTTAAATGAATATATCAAGTTTAAATAAACTGAAGGAATATTCAGTTAATTGAAATGTGAAGTTTTATTTAAATGATATTGGATTTATTAAGTAAATATTTCAAAACTAAATAATAGTAAATTGAATTAAGATATATATGAAATTATCAAATTTAGTTTTGAAAATGTGGAATATTTAAAGCTTTGAAATATATTGAAATTGAAATGTTTTATTTTGTGGTCCAAATCCATATTTGAAATCGATATAATTTGAAACGGTTTATTTAAAACTGAGTTGAATTGCACTTGATGAATTGAGATTTGATTAAATTTGAATTTTGGAATTCGAGTTAATTTGGAATTGATTTGTGAAAATTGAGGAAGCTATTTTATTATATAAAGTATTTTTAAACTATATTTAAAACTATTTATATATTTTACTTTATAAATTAATTTCATATAAATCATTAGGGCCATGGCTCACTGTCTATCGATCGCCATAGCCTTAGGGCCATGGCTCACTCTCCGGCCCGGGCTCTAAGTACACCCCCCTTCGCCCCCCTCAACTATAGGGGGCTCTTATTCTCAATCGGCGAAGCCTCCTATTCTCAATCGGCAAAGCCTCACTCAGAGCTCACCGGACCAGAAGGGACCATGGAGAAGAACCTGAGTCTAGCTCACTTCTCCTAAGCTTCATTCAAAACTTGCCTAGGCTTAATTAATCATAAACCTAAGACTAATAAGCTCCCTACGGTGTCTAAATTCCTCTCTTCTGCGCTACTAAGATTACGTTTTGCGCCAGGTCGCAAAGCCGATTAACCTCCCGCCCCCGACCACCACCCCCCGGGCTCAATAATGAAGATTTCCGATGTCATCTGTGAGTCAAGAGTTTCACATTTATTCACGGGTTCCATCAAGTCACTTCACGGGCGCATGCATGTACGTGTATATGCGTGTACGTGTGAAGCAACCAAAACCAAAGACGTCTGATTGGAGATAGATAAATCGGACCTTTTGAGGCCAAAAAGGCCGGTCTTCATCGTTCGATTTCCCTAGGCTTGCTTAGGGAAAAAAGGCCGACTATTCGTCGAAACGGGAAAATCGGAATCGCTTCGCGGTCTGTTTTTCCAAGGGAATCACGAGGGGGATTACCGCATCCCGAAACCTCGGTCCCCCTTGGGGAGACATACGCAGGCTCACTATGGATATCGACGAATTTTGTTTGAGTCCGGATCAAGCTAAAATTGATATGACACGACAAGCAAAGCTATGAGAGCCAACGTTCCGAATTTCAAGTCAATCGGAGTTCGTATGCTCAAGATATTGATCGATCACGGTTGAGAAATCCAAACTTGCATCGATCATAACTCGAGATCTACAAGTCCAAATGCCACCAAATTTTCACAGGAGCTTACGTATGACCTAAGGAATGTTCATGTCAAATTTCAACTCGATTGGAGCAAGTCTTGATCGATACGAAATTCGTTCGTATCGATCGCGGATGGAAAAACTCCAACTTGCATCGATCATATCTCTTGATCTATAATTCCAAATGCTATGAAATTTTCACAGCAGCTTACGTATGACATAAAGAATGTTCCTGCAAAATTTCAACTCGATCGGAGTAAGTCTTGATCGATATGAAATTCATTCGTATCGATTGCGGATGGAAAAACTCGAACTTGCATCGATCATATCTCTTGATCTACAAGTCCAAATGCTATGAAATTTTCACAGGAGCTTACGTACAACATGAAGAATGTTCCGGCCAAATTTCGACTCGATCGGAGCAAGTCTCGATCGATACCAAATTCGTTCGTATCGATCACAGATCGAGTCAAAATCGCCTGGGATCGATCGCGTGGGCCCACCCACGTGCCAGAAGAAGTCTCCCGAGATCTGAGCGAGATATTTGCCTCCTACGCCTATAAATAGAGTCTTAGGGCCTACAGAAGAAGGACTTTTGGCCTCTCTACGCCGATATTCTGCGGAAATGGTTATCAAACTTCAGTTATACTACTGTAATCCATTGTAATCTACTGTTAACCACTGAAATCAGTTGTAATCATCAATGAAACATCAATAAAGTCATCAATTTCATAGTGGACATAGGCAATACGCCGAACCACTCTAAATTCCCGTGTTTCTGTGCATTTTCTTATATGTTTATTGGTGTGTTTGTTAGATCTGCTTCATTTTACATTTATTTTCTTCATCTTATCTCTTCAAACACATCCGAAGAGTGTTGTGCCCAATTTTGGTACAAACATAAACTATTTTAATATAAACAATTTTAATTAACTAGCTATTTTATATAAACTATTTTACTTTATAAACTATTTTATTATATATAATATTATTAATATCTAAACTGTTCAAGTAGGAAGTTATGATTTCAAAGTTATGAATTTCAAGGCATTATGTTACCAAGTGTTATGATTTCCAAAGTGTTATAATTTCTAAGCTTTATAATTTCGAAAGTGTTATAATAACTCCGAGGTGCTATGATTTTTGGAATGAATATTATTTTAAGTGAGAAATGATATCGTATTGATATGGTTTTGAAATGGATATGGTATTTTGGTTTTGATGTATAAATTAATTTGAAATGACCACGGTGTTATAATGACGTTTGGTTGTTATTAGCGTATATTACTGCATAGTAGATAGTTCCATGGATCCTTAGAGGATGGGTATCTCAAACATCCTTTAAGTTACTTGTCTTTCTGTTGATATCTCACTTTAGTTGGATTTATTGGTATAAGAATGTTAATCCTGACTCGAGTGTTTTGTGTTTGATTTACGCTCGGGTCAGACTGAGTGGCATAGTGTTCGAGACTCGCCTTTGGAGTTGGAGCTTCGCTAGGAAATCCAGCTATATATATTCAGCTTCCTGTTATTTAGTTGACTCCAGTGATGTATTTAGATTTTGTTATTCGACTATTGTACCGAGACTTCTATGTATTCGAGACTTATGTTGTATCTTGTTTAACTCTGTTATATATATATATAGTAGCTTCATGAACTACTATTCTTTTATTTCCGCTGCTTATTGTTTATTACTCTGTGTCTGTGATTATGTGATTATTTATTTACTGTATATGTTGAGTTTTGCCAAATATAAATTAACCATCTGATATTTTGAGGAATTCAAGTCCGACATGTGCGGATGCGAATGGTTGAAAATAGTGGGTCGTTACAGGAGCAGTCGTGATCGATGGTCTTCATTCATCTTAGAAGTGCACGAGATTGCCAGAATTGGCGAGAAAACTTAGCGGTGGCGGTCAGGCCAAGGCGGCGCCATTGGGTCGCACGCGCGACATAGACGTGCGGCCTAAAGAGGGCAATGCCACGGTGGTGGTTGATCTGGGTGGAGGCGTTCGTAGGTGGGTGCGGTGGCAACGTGAAGTGGCGGCTGTAGCGTGTCTGTGATCGTGCTGTGCGCGATCGGTTAGGGTTAGAGAGAGGTGGGTATTTACGTAATTGCCCTTCTATTTTATTTAATTTAAATTTAAATTTTAAATGATCTATCGTACATAACTTTTTCATACGAGCTCCGATTGACATGCGGTTTTTTCCGTTGCGATCGTTTCGAAATTCTGTACAATCTGAAACTAGTTTGGTTGAATTTGGAGACTGTTGGATTTTAAATCGGCTGTAATCAAAGGTGAGTGATTTAACCCACTCACGCAATACTAAGCCTTCTTATGTTAGTTGAATAAAATTTATGATGCGATAAGAATTGTATTGATTGCTGTTTGGTAGTTTAAATTAACATTTTAATTGAAATTGAATTTTACAGAATTAAATTTCCATTTAAATTGAATTACTAGTTAAATACCTGATATTGAAAACCAATAAATTATTGTGAATTATTGGCTGATTTGGATGTTGATTATGATGGATGTTTATTTATTGACATTTTGGATGATTGGATGTTTATTTATTTATATATATATCATAGTTATCACTCTGTATATTAATTGAAAGCGTATAAACTGTTATTTAAATTATTACGAATAAATTAAGAAATATGTTGAAATGATATATACCTATGACATCTTGATTTGGATTGAAATTATATATATCCATCCCTATAATTAAAATTGAAATAAATGATCACTTGGCCATAGGGTAGAAAATTATATACGGACAATAGACTGGTTAAATTCAATGGTTTTAAAAATCTTGATTTTTGGATTTTGATTAAATAACATTGGTTAAAAGAAAGAAATTATGGATTTATATGAATTAAATTATTTTCTAATTTAAGCTTTGAATGTTGAAACTGAAATTAGTTAAAAAGGAAAATGTTTTAAAGAATTGAATTGGAAATGTGAAGTTGTCATTGGTATATGACTTTAATTTTGGAAGTGGAGTTATTTTAAAGATTCGGATCTTAAAATTGAGCAATGAGGTTTAAATTGATTTAAATGTTTTATTCAGTAAATTGGAATTGGACTTGAATTTGATATGAATTGAAATGGTTTAAATTAAGCATTGAATTGGAATTTAAATCATTGAATTGAATTGTTGAATAGAATTGGAAGTTAAAAATGAATGTTTCGAAAATTGAAGTTATTTCGAATTGAAACTAAAATCAAGTTGATTTGAAACTAAACTGAAATTGATTCAATTAAATTGAAAGATTGGAAATTGAGTTTTGTTGATTTGAAATTTAACATGGGTCCAGATTTTTTGAATTTTAAGGAACCAGTTTGATTTGATATTATTTTCAAAATAATCAATATAAACTATTTAAAATCTATTTTTATTAATATTCAAATTATTTTGATTTCTCCAAACTATTTTACTATATAAACCATTTTCAATACTCAAACCATTTTTTATCAAACTATTTAATCTATTTAAACTATTTATAACTATTCAAACTATTTTCTAAAATTTCAAACTGTGCAGAGTTGAGATGTTTTATTTAAATCATTGATTTAAATGCAAATGTGGTTAAATGAGGATATAACCTAAGTTGGAATTTGAAATGATATTTCAAGTGAAATGACATATTTTGAGTAAATATGGTATTTTTAAATGAAGGATATTTCGAATTGAATATGATATTTTGATATCAAATATGAATCGGCTTTGAAATGTAAAAGAACCAACCGGTGTGAAAAATGACGTTTGGTTGTTAAAGAGACCGAGACCTCTTATTGGCATACTCTATATCAAAATTGGAACCACTTTAACAACTGTGTAAGCGGTGGATGATACCCAGAATGTAGAGGTTGAATTGGAGGCGTTTGCTGGATTTGAAGAAAGAGAACGATGATGGATGATCCCGGCACTTGTGCCAATTTGAAATGACTAAAACAGGAGTCGTACCTAACCACTGAGGCTAGCTACCTCTAGCGGACACACCTCTTCGTATTACTATTGATGTTGGCTAGATCGATGCACCTTGATTTGATTTGATTTTGGGGGTGTTGGACGCGGTGGGCCATTAGGGGTTACCACCAATCAGGAAACACAAAACGGTAGTATCCTATCTTGGGCATCGCCTCACGTGCCTTGTCATACTCTTTATCCTTATTCGCGCCCACTACGATTTTGTTTTAGTATGGTACCTATAGTGGACTCACTGGCTACCACGTTACTGGTTGTGTTACAGGACCTGCATACACTACCTGCTTAAAAATGTGTTAAGGGGGATTAATGTAAAGCCTTAACTGTAAAGGCCCACAAATCCGTACCCCTTGAATCGACCATAATTCACAACAATTCGACCCAAATTGAATGGAAAATATGAATCTTTAGGGTGAAGAAGAAAAAGGTACAAGAAAATAGAACACAAACATAGAATCTCACAATCGCAGCGGAACAAAATATAATATATAATAAAAGGATTTTATACAAAAGAATCTGTAACTATTTTATACTTACAATCATCAGAGTACAACAATCAATACATCAAACTGGACAGTTATATAACTTGTCCTTACCTAGCAGAAAATATAAGCCAAGTACGGAGATACGTCTCTATCATCCAACTCGTCTCCTGAGCTCCATAGCATTCTATCCTGAATCTGTAATACTCGGTCTGACCCGAGCATTGTAAATAAATAACACCCGAGTCAATCTGGAAAACCAGCGTGAGAACACTCAATTTGAATTATTAGAGTTATCAAAATCCTTTGAAAACAAAGGTATCTCGTAAGACCGTGTTACACATAAACATGACGGGTTTTACCTTACGATAACCAAAACAATTTTATAGAAAATCCTCTGATATTATAATAGTGTCTAAACACAAATACTTATTCAAATAGCCGAAATTGTTACATTAATTAAATTCCAGCATACTAGGCTCTACAAACAAAACCGTAAGCTCGTATTGAAGAATGGATTCCATACGAATGACTGGGTCACTGGGGTACCGCCCATCATAGTACACCTCTAGAACAATGTACCGAGGACCTCGCCGGGATCCCCTGCTCACAAGACCGGCCTACCCCTAACCTGGATAGACCGAGTATGTTATCACCCCGGGTGTTCCCACCCTTACTATTGAGCGCTCCATCTTTCATGCACAACCATATCCATAATATAAAGGTTTCCGAGGACATCTAGAAAAGTGATAACATACCCTAATTGGGTGCGACCCACTTAGCATTGCTGCATCTTCCCTGTTTTAGTCATTCCCGGTTGATGAGGCTTGAGGCTAAGCGTTACCATTTCAAGAAAAAATTCTACTTAGAATGATCATCGTCCTCCAATGACGATGTTCTGATAGCATTCGTCCATATAAGTTGTCCTGGGTCTGGACAAACCGAATCACCATCTTCATCATCTTCACGGTATTCATTCGTAACGTTCAAACTGGATCGAAGTGGTTTTCGGATAATTAAATCTAATCCCGGTCTCTTCGAAACGATTAACGAAATTGGCTAATATTGATAGTCGGTTATTTAACTATCAATAAAACATCCATAAGCAGTCACTAGGCCTTATTATACATTTTCCACAATATTTATTTCAAAATATCTTTATAAGATATATCGATCCCTTCGAACATTTGAAATTTTTTTTTCTAATACTTGAATCCGTAACAGGATATTTCCAAACCATCTCAACACTTAGATATATTTCCAAATTTCCATTTTTATACTTAGGAAAAACATTTATGAGTCATACTTTCCAAAACATCTCAATATTAACTCTTTAGAGAATATTTCGTAACTTATTCCAAAGTCTCCGGAAGCACTAATAAAACTCTTCTCCTTAAAATCAAATCCATTTATAAGCCCCCATTTACGAATCTCGAGAGAATTTATAATAAAATTTTCCATCACTTCAAAAACTCTATATATATAAATATATGCAAAATAAGTATTTAAAAGAATAATAATTTATTTTTACAACATATTCAAATAATTATTTAAAATATCGAAAACACTTTTATAAACATCAATAACTTATTTTTAGTTAAACAAATAGATTTTCAAAGCTGATTTTAAAAGTTAGAATTTACTAAAGTGAATACTTAATATTTGAAAATCTACTTACCGAAGTATTTCAATCCTAACTAGTTTAAAATTTTATAGTTTTAAATAATAAAATTTTCCTTTTAAAAACAAACATAACTTCTTAGGATTAAAAATATATTTTTTAAAACCTCAATAACCAATTCAACTTATAAATTCCTCTCGATTTCCATCACATCACTTCCATTCCAATTTCCTTAACCATTTTCACTTTTCGAAAATAGTGCCCACTATTTTTCTCATCCTATTTTCCATACTCTAATATAAATTCACCTTATAAATTTACATTCCCAATTTATCATCCTGATGTCGATTTCCTTTATTTATAAACATCGTTTATAAATTTTTGTAACTCCTTTGAGTTTTACTTGTTTATAAAAATAATCTTATTTATAAAATTCCATTTTATAAATCAATTTCTTTATAAATCTTATTTATAATTTCCAATCTATTTTTAATATCGACTTCAACTTCTTTTTATATTTCCTGAATATCATTTATAAATTCTTTTATATATAACTCATTTTTAAAAATATCTATCTTAAAACAACTTACGAATAGTTAAGTACAACTTAAACAAAAATTTATTATTTTTAATTTTCAATTCAGTTTTCTTTAAAATAACCCAATTTCCAATATAAATATTTTTATATCCAAAATTCCTTTTTATTCCTTCGAATTCCAAAGAATAATATTTATGGTATTTTAAAACACCAAAATTAAAGGCCAATGCTACTATAGCATCCAATAATTCAAATTTCAACAATAATCGATAACAGATTATCTACACACATCATATATCACTATATAAGAAAAATAAACAATATATTTGAGGAATCCAGTTAGATTCCTCCAACCTGTTTCTATGCATCCACAGATGTTAATACAACATAAAAATACCAATCCCACTTCGAGGGGGATATCGCGGAATAAAGGGTCATCCGCTATTATGCGGGACGCATAGGGTCTCATCCGTTATAATGTGCGGGAATATCACTCCAATTACTAGTATGTATATGCTATAATATATATATATATATATATATAATATCATTCAACAGACAATAATTTACAAATACAACAAGCATCCAAAATTTAAATTCAACTATTTAATATTTAAATTTTGGTAATCCAAATGAGTGAGAATTTTCTCACCTTGATTTTAATTTGCAGACCCCCTCCTATTTCCTTTCGTGTCCTACGAATTAAATACCACGAACTCGCACGAATAATTTACAACGTACATACGTTAGTGATTTTTTCTAAAATTAACTAATTACACTTAAATTAATTTTCATTAAAATTAAATTAATTTTCTATTGCAAAATTTTAAATAACCTTGCAGTTACTTACTACAGTTCTTCCCTCTCCAGTCGCCCGAACACACGCGAACCTCACTGTCGTATCTCCAACTCACGCCTCCATCGTCAATCGAGGCAATGACTTGAAACCATCACCTCTCCTCTACCACCACCTAGTTTTTGGCCATCATAGCCTTTCCACCTCGCGTTCATGACCTCATCGGAGCTCGCCACTTCCAGAAAATCGTGACATGTCTGTCGTTCGTCCCTTCCCTCTTACTTATAGACAGTGACGAAACCCCCAGCACCGAGCTTCACCCCAATGTCACGCCTTTAATCTTAACTCGGCATCAGATCCAGGGTTGTATTCGACTCCGATATCACAAACTCGATCACCACTGCCCACTACACGACCCTCGAACATCCCCAACTCGATCGCGACTTCGTTCGCTGTGCTCGAGCAATCTGGCCACTGCCTCTGACGCTGCGACCCATGCTGCCTATAACTCCAACCCAAACGCGCGCGTGCGCGAGCGCGCCCCTCCAGGCGATCACCAGGTCGCCTCGCGACCGTGTTCGCATATCTTTTTTTTATATACGAACCGATTTTTGTTTGGTATTTTTTTTTCTGAATTAATTTTGATTTCGTGATTAACTAAAAGGAGGGGAGAGATATACATGATTTTTGGGGGTAGCGTGTTTGAATGGGTAAAGCCAAATCCTAGGTTGCAGAAAATATAACAGATTTGACTAGTAATATATATATATATATATTTAAATTTTAAAACGTCTCGATTTTCACAACTCAAAATCTCTAACCCCTATCGAGACAAGCCGCTAGTTGTTCATAATGTTATACCCCTATTCCGAACGCAATGGAAAAGGTTTCGAGTCCTAATTCGATCGTATGGAGAAGATAGCTTTTTGGACCCAAATATTATATTAAATTTCGATATTAATTTCAACGCTTTTGTATCCCATACGATCAAACTATAACTCCAAACGCTATGGAATTTGAAATCCAATAATAATACACTATTATGGATCCAATGGAACTTGTTTCGTCGAATTCCGAGAACGTACCCCGGATCGCTCTTTTAACACGTCGATTAAATCGATGATTTCGAAAATTCCGAAATCGCTTAAATTTTCAGTTTTAAAAATCTTACTAACTAAATTATAATTCAAATAGAATTTATATCGACATTAGAAATCATTTCGGTTCCATATTCAACTCCAATTCAATTATTTAATTGATTCCTAATTATTAACTCAACAATTAAATTTATAAATTAAATCACTATATTTGGAACTTGGGTTTTATTACACTATTTTTGATCGATAAACTTCATATTGAAAACCCATTCACATTCCAAAATTCAACATTTAAAATGAATTAAATGTTCAAAATTAACGATCAAAAATCTGGGTCGTTACATTCCTTCCCCCTTAAAAGAATTTCGTTCGCGAAATTGCTAAGGTTGGAAAAATGCTCCAAACCCAATGCTTATTCAAAACCCACTTGGTTAAAATTCAACATTCACTTTTCTAATCTTTTAGTTTCGCCCAACCAATTAGTTTTCAATTCTAATTCCAAAATCTCTTATTTCAATTTCAATTTGAAATCAATTTGTCGTTAACAAAAATTTTCTAACACCCTAAATTTCAGAATTTTTTTGGCAGAGTCTCCTTTGTATAGAGAGCCTTTTGTAATATGACAAGAGAGATAAATATATATACAACGAACCACACGGTCGGAAAACAAGATATATATCAATATTTTTATATTTTGCGATATTTAATCAGAAAACGTACCTTTTTAGCGTTTTTAAGCAAGCGGCTTATTTTTATATGCAATTTTGCACGACCAGAAACCAGCCAAACAGCCTCTGGGTACTTGTACTTACTCAATTTAAACACGTAAGTACCAAAACATGAAATTCAATAACATTTCGTTCATTCAAATGGTTAAAACACATAGATTTTATAAATAATGCATGCTAACATATATTTATAAACAATTTTGAGGTTCCAACACCAATTTAATTACTTCTGACCAATCCATATACCATTTCATTCAATTTGAATAATTTACAACTCACTTTACATGTATTCAATTTATTTTTAGACCAAACAAGTCATATCCATTCCAAATTGATTTAGAAACCAATTTATTCGCTTCCTGTTAATTCATAGAATTTTATTTACTTCTTTTGCGTCGAACAATAATTTTTCTATGCAAATTCGGCGCTATTTATTTAATAAAATAATCATTTTAGCTTATAGCTATTTTAAATTGATTGCAACTCAATTTATATTCAATTCTACTCCATTTCAAATTGATTCTAAATCAATTTATTTGCATTCCATTCAAATCCACTTTCATTATACCCAAATCCAGTTTATTAAACTCGGGATAACTCCATGCTATTTTATTTAATAACCATTTCACCAATTTTATTTGAGTTAAGCTTCCATTCAAATATTAACTTAAGTTAATTTGTTAAATTTCAATTATTTCAAACTTATAACTTAAGTTTATTTTATTTCAACCAACTTCCATTTCATTTACTAATTAATTAATTTGTTCATTCACTCAATCTGCCTCAAATTTCTAATTCCATACCCCAAATTCATTCTTGAATTCATTTATATGATATCCCAAGTCATATCTAATTTATTTATACTTAAATAGAATTTATTTATAACCCAAGCCGTTGCTATCTCACTCCAATTCTATTTTATTCGATGATATTCCCAATTATATTAAATTCGCTTACAATTTGTCGAATTTTTAATTTATACTCAAGTTCTATTTCCAACATCCACTTTTAACCCACAAATCGATTTTATTCAACCAAGTTAATATCCATTCTATATTCAATTAACAAATTATTTATCCAATTAGTTCACTTCCAATTTATAACTCAATATCTGATTTTTATTTCAAACTCACTTCATTTCTTGAGCTCAAACTCATTTTAAATCTAAGTTGGGACTTTATTTCTTCACTTTAAAATATTACACCATTTTTCTTTTGGGTTTTCCATTTCACTTTCAATTTTATAAGTCACACAACTTATTTTTTCCACTTTTCCATCAATTTTATACTCGAATGTATTCACATTTTATCTTTAACTCGAGATTATACATTTATTTTTGGCCTAAGTGTATTTTATTCAATTAATTTCAATTTTTATAAGCTATTCCAATTTATTTATTCACAATTCAAATTTATACCTTAAGGCTATATAATTATTTCACAATTCAAAATTTAGATTTACTTCAATTTGATATTATTTCTAATTCAATCCAATTCAATTTAATTTTAAATGTCAATTCTTCTTTACCATCATTTCAAAACCATACTTAAATTAAATTCCACTTTAAACCATTTTATGTTTTTCAATCCTTTCAATTTCATTATATATTTCAATTACTTCGCTTAAGTTAACTCCCATTTCATTAAAACACCATATTAATTCAATTCAAATCCAGTAAATTAAATTTCTAAAATTTAATTTATCCAATTTAACTTAAGTTGAATTCCATTTCAACTTCCTCACTTTAAATTTTATTCCAACTTCAAATTTTCGCACTTCCCTCCTTATAAATATCATCTTCTATAGGATTCCAGAATTTTTAAACATCCGGTATTTATTTCAAATCACTTGAAATCAAATATATATATACATATATGCTCTTTTCGGTTTAACAAACCACTTTCTTTGAATTTCAAAATCAACCTGATTTTTATCCAAAACAATTCCCTCGGAATTTTCAAAACAACACTTGTTTTCACCGAAAAATCCCCATATCAATTTACTATGGTAGCAATTTGTCACTTAGAAACTCGAAAATGAACACCGATGATGTCGCGATCATCATCGGAGTTATTTTCCAATGAGCGAAGTGAGTTTAGTACTATATCTCTTCCAAAATCATTTAAACCCATTTTTCCATTCAAAACATTTCCAAAATAATAATACTGTTATTTATCTTCAAACACTTTGGAAAATACTTCTAAAAATCTCCGGGATTTAAAATTTTCAAATTTTGGTTTGAACCCATTTGTAATTTCTAACCCATTTGTATAATACATACTTATACAATTTCTATTTGGTTATATATATAACCATTTCGATTTTTATAATCTTATTTTGGTTATATAATAATAACCAAACACATCAATCTACTATAATAATTTCTATAAAATTATTCCTTTTATATTAAAATATAATTTGGGTAGAATTATTTCATTTAGCCGATTCAAAACCAAACTGTGTCGGTTTACCGTGTTTAAGTGTTTAGAAACTCCTATCGATTTAGTGGCATCCCACTATTCGATCAGAATTTATATACCACTCAACATATAAATTAACACAATATAAAACCATTTATATTCACTAACAAATACGCGCTCATATCTATTTATACACTCAAACTCATTCTAGGGTACTACTGACTCTATCTTTAATGAGTAATCCCCACCAGAGCCAAGGTTCTCGCTTAACCTTCAGCTCTGATACCAAGTGTAAAGGCCGCAAATCCGTACCCCTTAAATCAACCATAATTCACAGCAGTTCGACCTAAATTGAACGGAAAATAGGAATCTTAGGGTGAAGAAGAAAAAGGTAGAAGAAAATAGAACACAAACACAGAATCTCACAATCGCAGTGGGAAAAATATAATATATAATAAAAGGTTTTTATACAAAAGAATTTGTAACTATTTTATACTTACAATCATCAGAGTCAACAATCAATACATCAAACTGGACAGTTATATAACTTGTCCTTACACAGCGGAAAATATAAGCCAAGTATGGAGATACGTCTCTATCATCCAGCTCGTCTCCTAAGCTCCATAGCATTCTATCCTGAACCTATAATACTCGGTATGACCCGAGCATTATAAATAAATAACACCCGAGTCAGTCTGGAAAACCAGCGTGAGAAAACACACCCAATTTGAATTATTAGAGTTATTAAAATCCTTTGAAAATGAAGGTATCTCGTAAGACCGCGTCACACATAAACACAATGGTTTTTACCTTACGATAACCAAAACAATTTTATAGAAAACCCTCTGATATTATAATAGTGTCTAAACACAAATACTTATTCAAATAGCCGAAATTGTTACATTAATTAAATTCCAGCATACTAGGCTCTACAAACAAAATCGTAAGCTCGTATTGGAGAATGGATTCCAAACGAATGGCAGATCCACTGGGGTACCGCCCATCATAGTACACCTCTAGAACAATGTACCGAGAACCTCGTCGGGCTCACAAGACCGGCCTACCCCTAACCTAGATAGACCGAGTATGTTATCACCCCGGGTGTTCCCACCCTTACCATCGAGTGCTCCTTCTTTCCTGCACAACCATATCCATAATATAAAGGTTTTCGAGGACACCTAGAAAAGTGATAACATACCCTAATTGGGTGCGACCCACTTAGCCTTGCTGCATCTCCCCTGTTTTAGTCATTCCCGGTTGATGAGCCTTGAAGCTAAGTGCTATCTTTTCAAGAAACAATTCTACTTAGAATGCTCATCGTCCTCCGATGACGATGTTCTAATAGCATTCGTCCATACAAGTTGTCCTGGGTCTGGACAAACCGAATCATCGTCTTCACGGTATTCATTCGTAACGTTCAAACCAGATCGAAGTGGTTTTTGGATAATTAAATCCGATCCCGGTCTCTTCGAAACGATTAACGAAATTGGCCAATATTGATAGTCGGTTATTTAACTATCAATAAAACATCCATATGCAGTCACTAGGCCTTATTACACATTTTTCCACAATATTTATTTCAAAATATCTTTATAAGATATATTGATCCCTTCGAACATTTGAAAAACAATTTCTAATACTTGAATCCGTAACAGGATATTTCCAAACCATCTTAACATTTAGAAATATTTCCAAATTTCCATTTTTATACTTGGGAAAAACATTTATGAGTCTTACTTTCCAAAACATCTCAATATTAACTCTTCAAAGAATATTTCGTAACTTATTCCAAAGTCTCCGAAATCACTAATAAATCTCCTCTCCTCAAAATCAAATCCGTTTATAAGTCCCCATTTACGAATCTCGAGAGAATTTATAATAAAATTTTCCATCACTTCAAAAACTCTATATATATATGTAAAATAAGTATTTAAAAGAATAATAATTTTTTTTAAACATGTTCAAATAATTATTTAAAATATTGAAAACACTTTTATAAACATCAATAACTCATTTTTAGTTAAACAATAAATTTTCAAAGCTGATTTTAAAAGTTAGAATTTACTAAAGTAAATACTTAATATTTGAAAATCTACTTACCGAAGTATTTCAATCCTAACCAGTTTAAAATTTTATACTTTTAAATAATAAAATTTTCCTTTTAAAAATAAACTTAACTTCTTAGGATTAAAAGTATATTATTAAAACCTCAATAACCAATTCAACTTATAAATTCCTCTCGATTTCCATCACATCACTTCCATTCCGATTTTGCTTAACCATTTTCACTTTTCAAAAATAGTGCGCATTATTTTTCTCATCCTATTTTCCATACTCTAATATAAATTCACCCCATAAATTTACATTCCCAATTTATCATCCTGATGTCGATTTCCTTTATTTATAAACATCGTTTATAAATTTTTATAACTCCTTTGAGTTTTACTTGTTTATAAAAACAATCTTATTTATAAAATTCCATTTTATAAATCCATTTCTTTATAAATCTTATTTATAATTTCCAATCTATTTTTAATATCGACTTTAACTTCTTTTTATATTTCTAGAATATCGTTTATAAATTCTTATATATATAATTCATTTTTAAAAATCTCTATCTTAAAAAAACTTACGAATAGTTAAGTACAACTTAAACAAATATTTATTATTTTTATTTTTCAATTCAGTTTTCTTTAAAATAACCCAATTTCCAATATAAATATTTTTATATCCAAAATTCCTTTTTATTCCTTCGAATTCCAAAGAGCAATATTTATGGTATTTAAAAATACCAAAATTAAAGGCCAGTGCTACTATAGCATCCAATAATTCAAATTTAAACAATAATCGATAACAGATTATCTACACACATCATATAAATAAACAATATATTTGAGGAATTCAGTTGGATTCCTCCAACCTGTTTCCCTGCATCCACAGATGTAAATACAACATTAAAATATCAATCCCACTTCGATGGGGATATCGCGGTATAAAGGGTCACCCGTTATTATGCGGGGCGCATAGGGTCTCATCCGCTATAATGTGCGGCAATATCACTCGAATTACTAGTGTGTATATACTACAATATATATATATATATATATATATATATATATCATTCAATATACAATAATTTATAAATTCAACAAGCATCCAAAATTTAATTTCAACTATTTAATATTTAAAGTTTGGTAATCCAAATGAGTGAGAATTTTCCCACCTTGATTTTAATTTACAGACCACTCCAATTTCCTTCCGTATCCTACGAATTAAATGCCACGAACCCGCACGAATAATTTACAACGTACATACGTTAATGATTTTTTTCTAAAATTAACTAATTACACTTAAATTAATTTTCACTAAAACTAAATAAATTTTTAATTGCAAAATTTTAAATAACCTTGCAGTTACTTACTGTAGTTCTTCCTTCTCCAATCTCCCGAACACACCCGAACCTCACTGCCGTATCTCCAACTCGCGCCTCCATCGTCAATCGAGGCAATGACCTGAAACCATCACCTCTCCTCTACCACCACCTAGTTTTTGGCCATCCCAGCCTTTCCACCTCGAGTTCGCAATCTCACCCGAGCTCGCCACTTCCAAAAAATCACGACATGTCTGTCGTTTGTCCCTTCCCTCTGCCGTATAGACAGTGACGAAACCCCCAACACCGAGCTTCACCCTAATGCCGTGCCTTCAATCTTAACTCGGCATCAGATCCAGTGTTATATTCGACTCTGATATCACAAACTCGATCGCCACTGCCCACTACACGACCCTCATACATCCCCAACTCGATCGCGACTTCGTTCGCCGTGCTCGAGCAATTTGGCCACCGCCTCCGACGTCGCGACCCACACTGCCTATAACTCCACCCCAAACGCACGCATGCGCGAGCATGCCCCTCCAGGCGATCTCTAGGTCGCCTCGCGACCGTGTTCGCATATCTTATTTTTATTTTATTTTATATACGAATCGATTTTCGTTTGGTATTTTTTTTCTTCTGAATTGATTTTGATTTCATGATTAACTAAAAGGAGGGGAGAGATATACGTGATTTTTGGGGGTAGCGTGTTCAAATGGGTAAAGCCAAATCCTAGGATGGAGAAAATATGATAGATTTGACTAGCAATATATATATATTTAAATTTTAAAATGTCTCGATTTTCACAACTCAAAATCGTGAACCCCTATCGAGGCATGCCGCTAGGCGTTCATAATGTTATACCCCTATTCCAAATGCAATGGAAAAGGTTTCGAGTCCTAATTCGATCGTATGGAGAAGATAGCTTTTTGGACCCAAATATTATATTAAATTTTGATATTAATTTCAACGCGTTTGTTCCTGTACGATCAAATGATAACTCCAAACGCTACAAAATTTGAAATCTGATAATAATATACTATTACATATCCAATGGAACTGGTTTCGTCGAATGCCGAGACTGTGCCCCAGATCTCTATTTTAGCACGTCGATTAAATTGATGATTTCGAAAATTCTGAAATCGCTTAAATTTTCAGTTTTAAAAATCTTACTAACTAAATTATAATTCAAATAGAATTTATATCGACATTAGAAATCATTTCGGTTCCATATTCAACTCCAATTCAATTATTTAATTGATTCCTAATTATTAACTCAACAATTAAATTTATTAATTAAATCACTATATTTGAAACTTAGGTTTTATTACACTATTTTTGATCGATAAACTTCTCATTGAAAACCCATTCACATTCCAAAATTCAACATTTAAAATGAATTAAATGTTCAAAATTAATGATCAAAAATCCGGGTCGTTACATTAACGCTAAGAGATATTTACTTTACTGATTAGACACTACATATATAGTGTATCTTACTACATATAGATAGTTTAACGGATCCTTAGGAGATGGAAAACCCGTAACATCTATTAAGTTATTGCATGCACGTTATACACTGGATAGGAGATGTAAAACCCTGTAAACATCTCTGAAGCTATTACACTCATATTTACTTGTTGGTGATTTAACTTACATAAGATCTTTTAGTTCTGACTCGAGTGTTTTGTCTTTTCATTATGCTCGGGTCAGCCTAAGCATTTCAATATTTGAAGACATTATTTCTGAAGGACGAAGATGGAATTTGGTATATTATATTATTAGTATTTTTCCGCTGCATCATTATTGGTATGTTGTTGTTTGTACTCTGATTATGTTCTAAAAGTTGTGTAATCAAATGTATATTGTAAAACAGCTTCATGAACTGTTTATTTGATTATTATATTTTATCATTCTGCTGCGAGATTCTGTATTTTGTTTTCCCTTCCTATCTTTTATTTTCTTATTAAATCCCATCTACAATCCTCCCTTTTGAATGGTTTGAATTAGACGTGTGTGGTTTATTTTCGATTTAAACCGTCCAAAAAGATGGATCGCCACAGTTCGTATCAGAGCTTTGGTTTAGAGATACCTTAGCCTGTTGGGGTTCAAACTCATTAGAGATAGGGTTAGTAATACCCTAGAATGAGTCTAAGTGTATGTGTGTGTGTATGATAGAGCGTATTTGTTAGTGTTATATAAAAATGTTTTGTATTGTGTTAATTTATTCTGTTGAGTATTTATAAATTCCTGCCGATACATAGGAAGATATGGCATCGATAGGGGTTTTTAAACACTTGAACAGGGTAGACGGACACAATATTGGTTTTGGAATAGGTAAATGAAATAATTTTACCTAGCAATTGTATTTTGTATATATATAAATATATATATATATGTAATTTTTTATAAATTGATTTTGTTATTTTTGTTGTGTTGGATGTTAGTAAATGATAATATTCAATTATTGCCATTTATTATTTGGTTAGTCATGGTTTTAGAACCATTAACTATTGTATGTTATAAGAAAATGTAATCTTTATAAATAAGGTTTATAAAATATGATTTACCAATAAAATGAATTTAAATTGAAAATTTGAGAATTTAAATTCTGGTTTTTTTTAATTTGGGTTTCAAAGATTTTGGGAAAAAATAATAATATTTTTAGTATTATTTGGAAGCATTTGCAAATAGAAATGCTTTTAAAATGTTTTCAAAGAGGTTCGAAAGAAATGTTTTAAAAAGAATTTTAAAGAAAATAAGTTCTGTACTCCCCTCTTCTGTCGTTGGAAAATAATTTCGGTGATGATCGCGACATCATCGACGTTCATTTTCGAGTTTCAAAGTGGGGGAGGCCACTTAGTAGCTTTGCTATGCAATTGGTTCGATAAATAAATTTTGATTTAAAATTTCTAAATATGATTTGACATATGTAAAAGATATAAGTATATATATTATTTCAAAGTGATTAGAAATGAAACCTGTAATTAGTTCTTAAGTTTTCTAATAATAAGGGATTTCAATTATTGTAATGAAATGAAATCTTGACTATTTTAATAAGTTGGAAACATACAAATTGAAATCTGAATTAAAAGGTAATTGTTTCATCAAAATATAAGAAATTGAAGTTTTGTAACTTGCAAATTAAAAGAAATGAAAATTAAGAAGATGTAAACTATTGAACATGTTTGTTAACTAAAATGAATAAGATAAAAATTTGTATAACACTCAATTACTTTCTAAAAACATATATAAGACTTGCCAGAGATGTTCAAAAAGTTGAAATGTTAATATGAATATGTAATAGAATATTATACAGGTAAAAGCTTAAATAACAAAAATGCTTCAAAATGAACAAATATGTTTATAAAGAAATGAAAAGTTAAGATGTACAAGGAATGTATAAACGTAAGTTAATGTTTTGAAATTCTCAACAATTAAATTGAATAGTAAAAGGTGAATACTATTTAAGTAAATGATTATAAACTTAAGAAATGTTGAAATGATTCATAAACATATTTAATATTAAATGATACTATATATGAAGGAATGAACGTGGATTAACATTTGATGAACCTAAATGATGCTTCATTAATAAATATTAATATTAAATTGGAAGTCAAGTTATATAAGTAATTAATAATTGTGAATCAACCTGCAATGAAATGAATGTAATACTTTAATAATGGATTCATTGATGATTCCAAATATTGAATGGAAAATAATTTGTATAAGTAAATGAATGTAAATAATAAAAGATGACCTTTTATGAATGAATGAGAATTGAAATAAATGAAAAGTAAATGATGTAAAAAAGAAACCAATAGAATAAAATTTGTAAGTTGGACGTAGATCATTTCATTCGCATAACAGTTTTGATCCATATTTGAATACATGATTTATGGAAATTCACACCAGTACGAACTAAGATTTTTCGCTTGATTCTTGACGGCGAACATTTGATACAAATTTTTGATATGATTTTGAAGTTTTCTATCGTAGTTTATAGCCATGTGAGGAAAACAGAAAGTTCTAATCAAGGAATCAGATCAGAGTCCGCACTAGAGTGGTGGGGTTAACAATACTAGTTCGAAAGTGAAATTTTTGTATTCAAACAAGCAATCAAAATTGATATTGTGTATAAATGATATATGCACTTCATACAAACTTAAATAACATTTAAAATTCTTTGTTGTTTGGCTGATGGGAAGTTTGGAAAATGATGCTTCAAATTGTGTAAGGTTGTACGAATAATCTATTAAGTAATTATCTAAGGCCGTTGAGCGTAAGGTACTCTTGGTATATCATCCTTGTACGATGAAAGATTTCTGAACCTAAACAAACCATTAGTTTTGGTAGCGATGGATGTATGATGAATTCTTTTATTTCATATAATGGTTGTACTGTTTTTGTTTGCAAATGACTGTTATATATTGTCGGTTACTTGTACTATTAATTGACACAACTAAAATATATTATTCTTTTACATAGCTCTAACTCTTTTAGATCATGTAAATAAATACAAGCTTATGAAAGCAATACCTGTTGCTTTTGGTTTCATAAACAAAGTTTGTTTGCCCGACAAATAGGTACGTTTTCAGATTACGGTTTTGAAACATTATTTTATTGCTTTTCCCATGGTTTGAGATGTTTTATTATTGAAATATGATATATATATAATGTAATTATTGAAATTGTTATTTTTTTGGACCTAACCGTGCAAAGGAGATTCGGCCGAAATTTTTCGTGAATTTAGGACTTAGAAAATTTTGTGGATGTTGAGTTATTTCCAAATTTCATATTAAAATTAAGTATGTAAATTTAATTGTTTATAAATTGTCTATTTTGGATAAAATATAACAAATTTCTTGATTCTTTCTGGTTCCTTTTCGGGGACGAAAAGTTTTGAGTGGGGGAGATTGTAACGACCCGTATTTTTGATAATTAAAAATATCCAATTTAATAAGATTTTTGGAATTTAATATTGTGAGGAATTGAAATTAATGATTTATAAATGGAAAAAATTAATTAGAATATAATTTAATATTGTTGATTGAATAAAATCGACAGCTGTTTAATGTTATTTCAATTAATGGTAATAATGAAAGTTAATTAGGAATAAAATAAATGTTGTATTAAATGGAGAAATCATAGGTTATTAATTAAAATTGGTTCTAGTATAGAATATGAAATCAGATATTGGTAAGTAATTTATAGTTCTTGTCTGTAACCAATAAATTAATAGGTTTGAATTAATAAGTTGTAACAATTGATTTATTAATCTAACTTATTAAATTAGTTGAAATTAATTTGGAAATTAACAAAATTAATGTAATGGAAATATTGCAATTATTATGGTAAAAGATGTTAACTGTAGAGTTGAGTGAAATAAAATGGAAACTTATGTTATTAAAATTCATAAGGTATTTGTTGATTTAATAATAAGAATGTAAATCAAAATAATAGAATTTATTGAAATGTAAAATATAATAAACCGAGGTTTTATTACGGTTGTAATTTAACGTTGTAATTAATTTAATATTTAAATCTTGTATTTAACAATGAAAATTAAATTTTTAAAAGATTATTAAAATCCTATTTAATCACTAATGATAAAATGGTTAACTTTTAAATTTGAATTTAAAAGCGATTAAATTGATTTTTAAAATAGATTGTTTTAATTAACGTGTAAAATTAGTCTTTTTGGACACCGTTTGGGATTTCGATGAAACCAGTTTCATCGGATCCTTAATAGTGAATTATTATAGGATTTCAAGTTTCGTAGCAATTAGACTTATCTTTTGATCGTGCGAGCTCGAAACGCATAGAAATCAATTAATGGAATTTAAATGAATATAATTTGAGTTTAAAAGCTAACTTCTATGTACTGTAGAATTAGGGTTTGAAATTAGTTCCATTGAGTTTAAAAATATCGAAAACATATATTTCGATATATTGGGTGACCTATTTTCGTTTCGGGAACGAAACGGGCTTTTCGGGTCGTTGTTATCGTTTCCACCCAATTCGATCCATCTCATCCATTCTTATCCATCTTTGTCTATATATAGGTTGACTAGGGTTTGAAACTAGTTTCATTGAGTTTAAAAATATCGAAAACTTATATTTCGATATATTGGGTGACATTTTTTCGTTTCAGGAACGAAATGGGCTCACTACAAGAAAAGTTATTTGTTATAACATCAATTCATAACGCCTTATCTCATTGTGTTATTATTCTTTTTAATTTGTTTTATTTAGATATTATATAGAAGCTGCGTAACGCTTTCCACTGAGCGAGATCCCTAGTTATTTTTGATAGCCGCCTCTCTCCCAAATTATTTTCCTCTTCCGCTTCAAATTAGTTCCTCAAATTACCTCCGCCTTCAAAAGTACGTATTTTTCACCGCCTCTCTTATCCCTTCCATCCCGAACCTCTTCTACCATTCCTAGCCCCTCCGGTGCCTTGGGTTCCATACATGAAGAAGGGATTCTTTTCCCCTAATCGGAATCTCACCGTCGTTGAGCAAAAGGCCAACCGACTACCAAATCTGGACGGATTTTGGCAAAATATTTATAGCCAAGTTGTCGCTTCTTACAGAGAAAATTTACTGATGGTACCTTAGAAGATAAAATCAAAATTTTCTCTGAACTCATAGAACATATTGTGGAGCTCACTACTGATCCTTTCGGCAATTACCTTGTGGAAAGGATGGCTGAGGTTTGTGATGAAGACCAGAGGATGCAAATAATATATGCTTTAACCAACAATGAGGGGACAATTATAGAGATTTCGTGCAATATGCATAGGTAATCGCTTTTCTCATGTGACATTCTATATGTTATCATTTTTATGTATTTACCTTTTCTTATTGTTATGCTTAACTTCTTGAAATTTTGCAGAACCCGGGTTATTCAAAAAGTTATTGAAACTCTTAAAACGCCAGAGCAGGCACATAAGATTATTTCTGCTTTGAGGGATAATATTGTTACACTGATGAACAACATTGATGGTAATCATGTTGCACAGTGCTGCTTAAAGCGTTTCTTGCATGAGCAGAATGATGTAAGCTTTAATTCTAAAGCCCGACTTGAAGCATTCTCTATACCATCTTTGTTATAAATAGCTTCATCCACTGTGTGAATACTTGGTACTTAACAATATCGTTGATTGCTTCAAATCTCCATCTTAGAGTTCATTGAAATTTCTCCAAAAAATTCATAATATTTGAATGGTTGTAGCAACCTAACAATAGTTTATATATGTGCACACAGACTCACATATACAGAGCCACCCATAAGAATGGCCTATAAGGCGACGTCCTAGGCTCTATATTCAAGATGATCACTAATTATATATGTCTTATAAACCTAGTAGTATGAGTAGCATTTGCATTTATTATCCAAAATCATGATGTGACACTTATCATAGTAACTAATCAATGTGAATAATTTTAGTTTTGAGACATTTTATTAATAACTGATTTTAGAATTATGTGTAGGAGGCTAATTATAATTTAGTCTTAGTCCCAAATTTTTTTAAGGCTGACCTTGCACATATACGTTTACAACCATAACTGAAATGTCAATGTGCTACTAGTTCACTACAGTTTGCACAATGTAGACTACACTCAACAGTTCTTAAATTTTATATTGATGAAATTAATATATATTTTTTATAGTTCGTCATTGATGCTGCAATTCAAAACTGTGTTGAAACTGCAACTAATCGTCAAGGCTGCTGTGTGCTTCAGAAATGCATTGTTCATTCCAATGATGATCAGAGAAATAGGCTAGTGTCTAGGATATCTTCTCATTCCTTTGTGTTGGCTCAAGACCCATTTGCGTAAGCTTTTTTATTTTTATTTTTCTCTTAGACATAAACAAAAACTCTGGTTCAATCTCGACTTTGTCGCATAGAAGAAGAAAAAGGATCATGGGTTCGATTCATGGTCTAGTTGTCTTAAAGTAGCAATGTTTATTAAAATAAATGCTCCAAGTGCCAAATCTTATTAATTTTCCATGTCCAACCTTTGGATGTGCATTACCTTTTAAATTTACATTATTTCTTATGAAAAATTTATTTCCTAAGAAAGTGTAATTCTACATCTTAACAACACACTGTTTTTGTATTGGTCAGTAAATCATACAATGTTATGTTTTTTCTCGTGGTCTTAATGCTTGTATTATCAACAGAATTGCGCTACCTTGGTGCTTTTACATGCAGAATCACTTTGCAAATACTTATGTAATTTAGTGTAAAAAGCACATGTATATTAATACTTGTAGATAAGTAAACAGAATTTTTTTTACTATTAATACTATATGGTACTATATGGTCTTAACACTTGTAGATAAGTAAACAGAAATGAAAATATTACTATTAGTACTGCTGATTCTTTTGGTTCTCATGGCAGCTAAAGCAAATTTAGTTGAAGCTGGATCAGTTTGCAATGAAACATGCTGCAAATTTTCTATAGAACATCCATTTGGAATTCGGGAAGGATGCTATCGTGATGGCTTTCAAATCTCTTGCAATTATACTAATAGCATCTATAAACCTTACCATACAAACATTGAGATCATCAGCATTTCAATTCATCCACCTCAAATGCGCATCAACAATTGGATTAGTTATGCTTGCTATAACATCAGTGGATTGCCTGACCGCACTGGAACATACTATCTGAATTTCACAGGCAAAATATATCGTTTTCAAATGTTCATAATAAATTTACAGTTATTGGATGTAAAACTCTTTCATATATTCGAGATTATTCTGATGAAAGCGATCCATATATGAGCGGCTGTTTATTAATATGCAGTAGAAACAACAGTGCCATGGATAATGCTCCATGTTCAGGAATGGGTTGCTGCCAAACTTCAATTCTTAAAGGTATGACTTACTACGATACAAAATTCAATGTTGGGTTTAATCACAGCAGTGTTGTAGATTTTAGTCCATGTAGTTATGCATTTCTTGGCGATCATGACTACATTTTCAATTCATCAGGTGTTCATATGGATGAGTTCAGCAAAAGGAATAAGAAAGGCATACCTATTATGCTTGATTGGGCCGTTGGAAACAGTAATTGTACAGAGTCGGTTCTTACTAAGGATTATGCTTGTCGTAGTGAGCACAACTATTGTGTGGATTCTGTTAACGGACCAGGTTATACTTGCAATTGTTCAATTAGTTTCCAAGGAAATCCATATACACTAAGAGAATTAATTAGAAACAAATATCATGCTCTAGTAAAATTAGCAAAGATGTCCACTTTAATGTGAATATGGATATGAATGCTTGAATGTAAGAAGTTCAAATAGTTTGATAAGTTGAAAATCATTGCTGCTTTAAAGATTATCTAATGCCTGTTGCAGCATATGGGTTTAAAATTAAAATTATCTGTCAACCCTCACCATAATTTGTTTAATTACGTTTATACAATTTGTTTGATTATGTTACGAACCCAAATGGACTTTTAAACTAAACTGGTAACTGATCATTTATGTCAATAATTGGCAAAACAGATATCAATGAATGCATAAACAAGACACAAAATAACTGCTATGGAGAATGTCATCATGTCGTGGGAGGTTCTACGTGTAAATGCCCATCTGGACATGAAGGAGACCCTTTTCTGCAAGGAGGTTGCCGACCAAAACCATTACTACAACTGCTACTTATAGGTATTTTTTCTAGTTAAACTAAATTGATCCTATATTTTCTATGCTGAAAATGACCAAAAGTGAATTATGAAATCAAATGATCCATATCAATGGATGCATTTTAGTATTTTAAGGCAGCAACAAGGCTCAAGTGCATCAATTGATCATGATCAGATACTTCGGATACGTTGTTTTTTGCGAGAAAATATTTTTTCTTAGCAAGAGTTGCAAAATATAAATGTACACTTCTAAGTAACTTATCTTTCATTCTTTCTTTGTTTTTTTTAAATGTGCAAGTGCGCTTAGCATTTTCTTGATCGCTGCTGTTGTTTATCATGTATATGAAAAGACGAGATTGAGCAGAGCTAAACGAAACTGTTTCAGACAAAATGGTCTACTATTGCAAGAACAAATCAGTGCATGTCAATGTGTAGGGTTCAAAATGTTTCCTGCAGAAGAAATATACAGAGCTACAAACAAATTTCATGAAGCTCAAATTGTTGGACGTGGCCCACATGGGGGCCAAGGCATTGTCTACGAAGGAATTCTCGATGATAAGAGAAGGGTTTCCATCAAAAAGTAACTAATGATCAACGAGAAGAAAAAGAAAGAATTTGCCAAGGAAATGTACATACTTTCTCTCATCATATTGTTACATTGATGAGGGATAATATTGTTACATTGATGAACAACATTAATGGTAATCATGTTGCACAGTGCTGCTTAAAGCATTTTTTTGCATGAGCAGAACGATGTAAGTTTTAATTCTAAAGCCCGACTTAAAGCATTTTCTATACCGTCTTCTGTTATAAATAGCTTCATCCACTGTGTGAATACTTGGTAGTTAACAATATTGTTGATTGCTTCAAATCTCCAACTTAGAGTTCATTGAAATTTCTCCAAAAAATTCATAATATTTGAATGATTGTAGCAACCTAACAATAGTTTATATATGTGTACACACAGACTCACATATACAGAGCCACCCATAAGGATGGCCCATAGGGCGAAGTGCTAGGCTCCATAGTAGCTGTACACATTTTGGTTTTTGTATGATTTCGTGCAGTTCTCCACCCTCCTGCTGCAATGGAAGTTGATTCCTTAGTAGTTGTACACTGCAGAAATTTTTTAACACCATATTTTGGTAAACCATAATAAAAAACATAACAATGCACTGATAGCTTTTACATTTCTCTGCTTTTGAAACCTTAAATTCTTCTTATAAAATACAACAATTTATTCATGCATGGTTTAAATGGTGAAAAATACGTGACAACATATGATGTGTGATAATCTAAAAACTTGGAAAAAGGGTTCAGTGCAAAAATTTAAATGTATCTTATATGTTGGACACATTCTTCTATCAACTATATGTTCTTATGATTAACATCTATTAAATAGCTAATTCTGTACTGTAGCTAATTCTGTATCAACTATATGTTCTTATGATTAATATCTATTAAATAGCTAATTCTGTACTAATATACATAAAGGTTGAAATTGTAACTATATATGGATTATAATAGTCTACCTAATGAAATGAGTTATCAATAGGAAGTTGACAACTACGATAGAGAAAAATCAACAAAAATCATTCAGATTCAGCATAGTTCTATGACTTTTTTGAAGTTTTTTGAAATAGATAACAATGTACTGAACATGAAACGTTTAACAATAATGCTGGATATGTATGAGCTTATTATCTTTATAGGTGCTGTGCAAGGCACTGTATTGTGCTGAAACATCCACAATGAAAGGGATAATGGGGTAGCCTGCAAGCACAGTGAAGGCGCTATGCATGGTGTTGTCCAACAAAGTCAAAGATCTATGCTTACCTGAACCATCCAGGTGCTTCAGGTTTGAGTTATTTCAGTTTGTGTGCTTCAGCTTTGGTAGCTTGTATGTGCTGTTGATCTAAAAAACAAAAATTAGTGTTTTATGAACCATACCAATATCAATGATATACAGAGCCAGAGAGGTATCATGAAAGAGTTGTGTTGATTATCATCGATGAATGCTGAGATTATTTACCGCAATAGTAGGCAGATTTGGTACATAGGGTGAGGCTGCTTTTTATCACCTTAAGGTACTTACTGGCTACTTGTATATTATTTTGTAGTTAGTTTACATTTACCGCATATGTGTTTTGGTTGTATCCTCAAATTATAGAAATTTGAATAGAAAACGGTACTAAACTAATGGCATTAATAGAAGCAAAGGTGAACATGGAGAGATTAACAGAAATTGATGTCCAACGCTAGTAAATAATTAAGAAATAGCACTTTCCATAAACTATTTAATCAAAGAAGAAAATGAGAAGAATATATAAATAATATCTTGTAATACTAAAGATGATGTGAGGCAGTTTGTATGATGAAGTGTAGGCAGCTGCGGATAGGGGAGATGTTGAGGTGTGTATTATTAAATATGGTCCTAGTGAATTTTATAAAATTTTGCCTTCAGACCAGCCAGACCTGAAGAAGAATCATCTATAATGCTCATGATTGCATTTCTTATTTCATAACTATTTATTCTGTCATTTAAATAAAATTTCCCATACTCTGAAATGATATTCCTACAAACAAATTTTTGGCATCACTTTACATTTGCTCTTATTGAAAAGGTTCTCATAATACACAACTGCTTTCTCACCAAATTCATTTTGATTGGACTTTACCATAAACTGTTATACGGTTATTCCAGTTTTTTAGCATTTTTTTACTGGATATCTTCGCATAGGAAAATGCATCCACTTTAGATTTATGTTTAGTATCAACAAATTCCTTATAGATAGCCTTCTCCAAATTTAGTCTTTCCTCCTTTAATTTATTCTGCACAATAATTGAATTATCTCACTCCAAAAGTTTTAGCAATTCTGCATATTCATTACGTAAGTCTTCCACCTCCTTTTTAGTACTCTTGTGTCCTTTAGCCTAAAGCTTCAATCTATGCTTGACTGCCTTTAGTTTTTTCAAAAATACATACATGGGGCTCCCTACCACTACCACCCTCCAACTTTACACAAACTGATCCATGTAGTCTTCACGTAGTGGCTTGCTGTTGGAGTGGGTTGAAGTTGGCGATGTTTCTTGATTTTGGGGAATGGGTGAAGTTGGCAGGGCGGTTGGATACAACACTATAATAAACAAAATTTATACACATTGTCTATAAGTATGTACTTAATATTTTAAATTTTTTTTATGGTTCTTGAGTTTTGAATGATTAATTACATCCCTTGATTGAAGGGCGCAGTGAATGGTAGACACATAAAACAAGTAGAAGCCATAATTTTCGAATATACATGATACTGTCCAAAAATAAATTAGCTATCTGACTTAATAAAAGTCGGTTGGCTACCAACTTATGCCAGAAATTTTGATGTAGATTCAAATGGATAGTAACATGTACGAATATAAAATGAGACATGCAATAATATGCAATAATTTAGTTTTTTGTTACATGTAAAAACATCTATCATTAATTATGCATCGTTCTTAATGTAATTATTTATCTTATTTGCAGGTGTGTGAAAGAAGAAGATGCTAAAGTTGTGATCTTCATTTTAATGCAAACAATCAAATATGTACTTGTTTTTTTTTGTTAAACTATGCTACTATTTTTTGGGGTGTGCTTAAAATATTTGCTACTACGTTTTGATGTGTATGAATATTTGGTATGTTTAATGTAATGTGTTACATCTCTATATTTATTATCTTTTAAGATTATTATTGTGCTTTTTGATATTGGTATTTAATACTGCAGTTTATTAGTAGGATGCAGAAAATTTTTGAATTGTGAAATTAAATTATAGCACTTCAAAACCGCTATAATATTTAATAGCGCCTAATAGCCGCTATCAAATCTGTTAGTATTAAAGATGCAGACCATAAAAAGCGCTATGGTATTACAAAAAGCGCTATAAATAATGATGAATGATAGGTCAGTAAGCACTATAAAATAAGATATTATAGCAGAGTACAAGCGCTATTGTAGCTGACTTTTTATAGCGGCATATTGGAGTTGTGACAAGTCACCGTCTACAATAACCAGTTCAAATACAACGCTAATAATCCGCTATTAACACTTTCTATAGTGCAATATTAGTGCTATCTTAGAAAAAACAAAAAGTATTTTGTGGCTAATAACGAATTTCATAGCGGGCTAATAGCGCTGTGATATTAATCAATAACGCCTATTTTACCGCTATAAAAATAAATAACATAGCGCAATATTTGCGCATTGAAATTAACAATTTTTATAGCGCTATTTTGTGCTATCTAATGTTGGTTGTTTTTAATCACATGTCGTTATACAGCGTTTATCGAACCGCTATAATATCCTTTAATAGCGTTTTTCGGGTGCTATCGTAGGGTCTTTTTGTTGTAGTGGCTTTTCGGGTCGTTGTTATCGTTTCGACCCAATTCAATATGTCACATCCATTCTTATCCATCTCTGTCAATATATAGGCTGTTATAAACCCTAGCAGCTTCTTATTTTTCATTTCTACACGTACAATTTCTATCTATATGTTCAATTATCTGTTCCTTCTCAATGGCAGACATTTCAAAACCCTAATTCCCAATTCCAAATCAAATTGAAGATTCAAACTCCTCAAACCCTATCATATAAAATATCATTGCGAAGCTCTCTACAAACATAATCTGCGTCTACAGTTCATTTTTGCGATTGAGTCTCGGTTTGGCTAGAATTGGGCGAAGAAGTTTCGGCCGTCCATATTAGGGTTTTGTTTTCAACGGTGGATCTTCATTGATACGACGATCAGAAGGTACAGGCTTGTAGAGGAGGAGGAGAAGTCATGATCCATGGTCTTCGTTTATCTCATAAGTGCACGAGATCTCCATAATTGGCGAGAAAACTTAGCGGCGGCGGTCAGGCCTATGTGGCTGATCTGGGTGGAAGCGCTCGTAGGTGGGTACTCTCTGTCAATATTGGAACCAGTTTAACAACTGTGTACGCGATGGATGATATCTAAAATGTAGAGGTTGAATTGGAGGCGTTTGCTAGATTTGAAGAAAGAGAACGATGATGGATGGCCCCAGCACTTGTGCCAATTTGAAATGACTAAAACAGGAGCCGTACCTGACCACTGAGGCTAGCTACCTCTAGCAGACACACCTCTTCGTATTACTATTGATGTTGGATTGATCGGTGCACCTTGATTTGATTTGATTTTGGGGGTGCTGGACGCAGTGGGCCGTTAAGGGTTACCACCAGTCAGGAAAAGCATAACGGTAGTATCCTACCTTGGGCATCGCCTCACGTGCCTTGTCATACTCTTTAACCTTATTCGCACCCACTACGATTTTGTTTTAGTTTGGTACCTATATGGGACTCACTGGCTACCGACGTTACTGGTTGTGTTACAGGGCCTGCATAGACTACCTGCTTAAAAATGTGTTAACGAGGATTAATGTAAAGCCTTAACGCTAGGAGAAATATTTACTTTACTGATTAGACATTACATATATAGTGTATCTTACTACATATAGATAGTTTAACGGATCCTTAGGAGATGGAAAATCCCGTAACATCTCTTAAGTTATTGCATGCATGTTATATACTGGATAGGAGATGTAAAACCCCGTAAACATCTCTGAAGCTATTACACTCATATTTACTTATTGTTGATTTAACTTGCATAAGATTTTTTAGTTCTGACTCGAGTGTTTTGTCTTTTCATTACACTTGGGTCAGCCGGAGCATTTCAGTGTTTGAAGACATTATTTCTGGAGTAAGAAGATGGAATTTGGTATATTCTATTATTAGGATTTTTCCGCTGCATCATTATTGGTATGCTGTTGTTTGTACTCTGATTATGTTGTAAAAGTTGTGTAATCGAATGTATATTGTAAAACAGCTTCATGAACTGTTTATTCAATTATTATATTTTATCATTCCGCTACGAGATTCTGTATTTTGTTTACCGTTTCTTTCTTTTATTTTCTTATTAAATCTCATCGACAATTCTCCTTTTTGAATGGTTTGAATTAGACATGTGTGGTTTATTTTCGATTTTAACCTCCCAAAAAGGTGGGTCGCCACAAGGTAAGTGAAATTGCTAATTATTCTCATGAAGATTTACTTTTGTTGTGCATGAATTTAAGGGAAATATAGATAACATTCGCCGAAAGTGTAACGACCCGGAAATTTCGAACCCGAAATTCCCAGATAGTTAGGAAAAGAAAAAGAAAGAGATAGAAGAAGAAGAAGAAAACAGAACACAGAATCCCAAATTCTCACATTCGCAGCGGATCAAAATATAATATCACATAAATAACAGTTTTACAAAAAGAACTGTATCAATACACTTATACATTTATATATTAGAGTTACACTATTACACAATACAGGATAATTCGAAAACATGTCTCAGATAATCAACAATAACAGATATCACTCCATACGTTCCTGCCATCCAGCTTGCCTCCTGAGCTCCAGAACGTCCTTACCTGAAAATCTGTAATACTCGGTCTGACCCGAGCATTACCACAAAGTAACACCCGAGTCAGGCTGGAAACCAGCGTGAGTAAACTCATCTAACATGAAATACCAAGCGATATAACTTAAGTGAATTACCAGGGTAACTCGTACTTTTCTACGAGTTCAAATCTTATTTAAGTCAATCATTTATCTCAAAACAATATCCAAGAATCGTTATCCAGTTTAAATATCCATGATACTTAACTTTTTTCATTCCAGCCTGTTTGTTTCCAAACTCACATTTATAAAGAATCGAAGTGGTTTCGGGTATTTACTGATACCCGACCCCGGTCTCTTCGAATTCAATGTCATCTCTAATCCAGGTTGTTGAGTTTTAAACAATACAATTTAAATCCAGGATATCATACAACAATTTAACTCAGATATGTAATCTACATTATCACAGTTTAACCTATTCATATCATAGCACATCTCAATTACCCATCAGAGATAAAATCAATCCAAGTAACCCAATATTATTCAACCATCCATAACAAGTTGATTTATTCTTAATTGATTTAATTAATCTCAAATTAATTTAATTACTAACCTTTAATTACTTTACCTTAATCCATCTTACTTAACATTAATTAATTTCAAATTAATTTCTTAATTATTTATCTTAATTAATCTTCCTTGATTAATTATCCCTTAATTACAATAAGTAATTATTCATTAATTATCCCTTTTTATTAATCATTCTTGATTAAATATTTTTTTAATTACATTAAGTAATTAAACCTTAATTATAGATTAATTATCCTCAACCATTCAATAATTATCTTTAATTACTTCCATTAATTAATTAATGATCTTCTAATTACTTCATTAATTAGTTACTCTTTTAATTTATTACCTCAACAAGTAATTAATCACATTATTAATTAACCTTAACCCTTTAATTAATTAGTTATTCTTTACTTAATTAACTAACCCTTAATTAATTATATTAACTAACCATTAATTAATTATATTAATTAATCCTTTAATTAATTACACTAAGGGATTAATCCTTAATCACTTCCATACATGATTTCCCTTTTTTACTTAATTACATTCAGTAATTATTCATTAATTACTTCTCTAAGTAATTATACTTAATAAATTTATAAGTGATTATCTTTAATTAATTAGACAAATTAATTATCTTAAAATCAATTAATCACTTAATCTCTAGTTAATGATTCATCTCTTAGTTCATTAACTATTCACTAATTACCCCATTAGGTAATTATTCTTAATTACAATTAGTAATTAACCTTTAATTATCTCATTAATTAATTTAGTTAATTACTTTTGAAATCAACAACTTTAAACATTTTAAATTTGGAAATATATTCAATTAAATACTCTTGAAACTTGATTGACATTTATTTAGAAAAGAACTTGCTTTTAAATTGGTAATCTTGATTCTTCTTTACAAAATTTAAACCTGTACAGCCCAAAGCAAATCGAACCCGAGCAAAAACTTTAAAAACCCGAAGACCCCACCGAGTCATCCACCATCTTCAGCTACTTCGAGGCAATCCCCTATCTACTTCGAGTTTTACCCGATATAAATCCTTCTTCCCCAAATACCACGAACAACCCAGACAACAACATACACGTGTGCACGTGCACACGCGATCAGACCAACTCCGTCCAATGCTCCGACCATCCACAAGCCAGCGAACTTCCCCTGAGTCGTCACGAACTCCCAGATCGTCGATCGACTCGGCAAATCGAAAACGAACAACTGCGAGCGCCTGGAACCCAAACTCGATCGATGAAAACCACTCCGCGCCGCCGCCTACGACTACCAGATCATCATGAACTCCGGCCACATCCTCGATAGCCTCCACACTATCATCTCCCTAGTTCTGGTGAAGCTCGATCACTCCGAGACACCACGGTGACCACGTTTCCGACCTCGCCTTAAAACCTACTCGAAACCCTTCTATGATCCACTGCCAACGCAATGATGATCAACCAACACTTCCACCATTTTTCCCTTGATCCTTATCACGTTAGCCACCTCCAGACCAAAAATTGTCAAGATCGATCGCGCCGATCGCTGGAATTCCACAAATTCCCAAATCCCGATCATCCCAGAATATCACAGCATTTTCTATGCTAAAAATCATGATATTTCATGTAAATTCAACATTTAGCAATACTAATCTGATTATGGATTCATTTTATGAATTCAAGACATTTTATTTCTTTCCACTTCAAAAGTTCACTGTCTTTTTAAAATTTTGAGACAATTACTTCACATAATTTCCTAAATCTATATATATATATATATATTTATCTTAGCTTGAGTTAAACCTAACTACTATGTTTGAAGTCAAAGTTTAACAAAGATCGGATAAAAAGAAAATTGGAATTTCGTTCCAAAATTTATATCCTGTATCAAGAACAGGAAAGAACAGAACATGCATGCCTATATCTTAGTTGCATACCTCAACTTCCTTACAGAAGAACCACATAAATATTCACAAGTCAGCATTAATTATTATAGAAATCTTCACAAACATCAGGCTATAATTTGCTTAAGCTTTTTATTTAAAAGGTTTACTCACTTTATTAAAGAACCGAGACATACATATTCATAGCAAACCAAATTTTTATACCAGGTAATTTATTTCATCCATGCAAGCAGAAATCAAGGCATTCTACGATCATATCCTTATGCACACATATATAAGATGGTTTAGTTTCAAAAGATAAGTTTACTCACTTTTGATTTGAACAGAGGAAGTTTGAAAAGCCTGGAAATGGTTTGATAATAGCAACTGAAATCTTGAGTTTGATCTGGAAATTTGTTGAGATGAAAATTTGAATCCTGAATTGTTAGTTTGCTTTCGATCTTGCAGCCTTTATCCCAGATGAATCTGAAGTTGTTGATTTAGTTGTTTTATACTTATTCTGGTTTGGCCTTCTTAGATTTTTGTTCTTTCCTTTTTTTTTTCTTTGATTTCAGATTGTTGTTTTTTTTTAATTCTCTGGTTTTGAAAATGAGAAAATTGAAAGAAGTAGGAGTAGAGCTAAATGTATATAAGAATGTACAGCCTTGTTTTTATTATTTTTAAAATGAAGAAAACTAATAAACTAGACACTTGTACACACGAATCACCCTCTAGCTTACAAATGTCTATTTCATGTATTTTATGTTTTTATGTTATATTTTATATTTTTACTTAATACCTTGTCTTTTTATTTATCCTTATTTAAATTTAAACTAGGATTATAAATATTTTAAATCAATTACTAAGTATATATATACTAATGTTTAAAAATGTAGAGTTTCAAATCTAATTTATTTCTAAGATATCTATTTGGTAAATACATTTTCTTAATTTATAATTATAAAAATCCTTTAAAGAAAATAATATAGAACTAATTATATACTAATAAAAATCAAATCCAGTTTAATTACAGATTAACAGCTGTCAAAAATCCGGGTTATCACAGAAAGAACGGAAGACTAAAATCTGAAAGGCTAAATTTCTTCGCAAAAACAATAAGGTAGAAACCAAGCTTGAAAATTTTAAAGAAAAATAGAAGTTTGGCTTTAACGATATTTTTCAACCACTTGAAAAAGAAAATGACATTCCGAAGAAAAAGAACATTGACTTACTTTACGAAAATAATTCTTTAGAAAAATAGCTTAAAGATTTTAGATTTGAAAATATCGAATGGCAAAAATGTGCTAATTTTGAAAAAGATTTAATTATTTTCAGATATAAGTTTGAAGTGCTTGAAAATGAAAATCGGGTTCTTATAAACGAGTGATGAAACATTTCTAATACGCAAAAACAATGAGTTAGAAATAGAAATTAAGAAACTCAAGAAACCTTGAATGTAAAGAGTGTATGATTTTGGATAAAGATATAATTGAGACGATTAATTTAAATCAATATTTGGTAAAACAATGAAAATCTCAAGAATTTTGAAATTGTGAACTACAAAAAAGTGAATCATTTAAAAAGGAGATGGTTGAAATTAAGAACAAAATAAAACAACACGAAAAGGAAAACATGACCTTGAATAAAAATGACATTCAAAAGAGAAAAAATTTCTTTAGTCGTTATTCAACATTGGTCATTGAAAATGATTTTCTTAAAACCAAAGTTCACAATCTTGAGTTGACAATAAATAAATTTTCCAAGAATTAAAATCATTTAACATGTTAATAACTAGTCAACTATTTGCAAATAATCAAAATGGACTAGGATATGGAAATATTGTTAAATCTTAAAAGATAAATGACAACAGTAAAGGGAGAAGTGTGTTTTCGAAATATTAAAAATGTAACCAAATTGAACATTCTCATAATACTTGTCAATATAAGAATAAAAATATGAAAGTTAAACAAATTTGGGTTCCTACATGCACTTTTTTCGACAACCATGGAAATTTATGTAAACGAGTCTGGGTATCAAAAAATTTGAACAAAAATAGTAGTGGACCTCTGCTACTTTGTAGGCCACATACTTCCACTAACTTGTATGTACAAAGATGGACTAAGAAACAACTAAGATGAAACCAGATTACGAAGTATTTCTATATATTTGTTAAAGACATTGTAGATTTTCTTAGCCTTGGAAAGTGAAAAGGAGATATTCAATCTTCAATAATAACGGTAGGCCCAAATGCATCTATATAAGCAAAGGGTGATCTAATAATTTCTAGACTTTTAATTTTTTTTCTTCGTGGATTATTGAAAGTTGACTATAATTTTGAAAATGTGACACTATTGCAGTATTTCAGTCATAACTTTAACTCTATTTAGTGAAATAACAAAATTCCAAATGGGTTTGAAACTTGACATGTTTTCTAAAACTTTTATGTTTTTAAACCATACATGATTTAACATGGAGATTTTTTGAAAAACAACAATTAACATAACACTAAGCTTGATTATCTTTCCACAACATTTTTAATGATGATGCAAATTGCCTATTCAAATTAATTATTGGAATTTGACCATAATTTGAGCTCAGATACTTCGATTTATGTAAGTCAATATAAGTTTGACAATTTAGTGAGATTTTTACCACTTTGATGTTTGGACTTTCCCTCATTTTGATTATATATATGTTGGACAAATGCAATTAAGTTATCAATATAGTTCATCATCATTTCAGAATTATTTTGATGTAGTTGTAGTAATTTTACCATAATTTGAACTCATCTAGTCTGAATTTCAAAATTATTGATATTTTGGAAAGAAGACAGAAAACTCTAAAACTTTCTTGTTTTGAGTTTTTACTTATTTATATAAAAGGTTTCTTAAAAATTACAATCTTGTCATAACATCTATTTAAAACTATCTTAGCCATTGTTTAATAATGTAGTAATTTATGCATATCTTTTGATATGTTTATCGTTTTGACTTCAAACAAAATTTTTAATTGGATAATAGGAATATACAAAACTTTCAAGTTTTATGTTGAATAAAGTTATGGATTTAAAAATTTCAAGTAGTGATGTCAAAACAGATTAATATTTCTAAACAACAATGGTCAATGTTAGTAAAATTATGATAATTGAGATACACATGAAAATATGAATCTTTTTGCATAGTCTATTTGATATGAATAATCATGTATCCAAGCCTTATACCGAGCCACCTGAGTTCGATACTCTCTGATGCTGAGTTTGCCATCGTTGTAAGGCAGACTAACAAGTCTGATATATAACATGAATGTAATAAAGAGTCATGCGCTCAAATGCAGAAATCACCTGTCTATCTTGATTCATATATCGAGCTTACTATGATGTAAAAAAAGAATATTATACATATATCATGGTTGTAAATGATAGTGAACCATATGAAAACCAAACAGTCGTAAATACTTGATGCGGAGGATAAAACCAGCAAAAGGTACACCATGAACTAACTATCTACATGATACTTCAATGGATACTTAATGACTTCACCTTGTAAATTCTACATTCTGAACACATGCAAATGGGGAATGTACATAGGAGGCTGTGTATACCGAGACAACGAAGGCTCAAAAAGTAGCTGGCGGAACATGAACTCTACCAAAGGAGATATGTAATGATCGCCTTTTCGATCCTCAAAAGTTGACACTAATACATTCACGGTATTCTCGTGCCGAGCATCCAAGTGCTAAAAAGATAGATTGTTGGGGAAAAAGAAAGATAAGATAAAACATAATCTCACATCATGACGAGTAATATATGATATACAATAGATATTTATAAAAGAAAACTATAATACACATACATCAATTAGAGTAAACTAACCAATTATCAGCCTGGACAGTTATAACAACCTATTCTCACAAATGCAGACAAATATAAACAACCAATGCAGTGGAAATAAAATATATGTGAATACACCTTGGAGGCATCCAGCTCGTCTCTTGAAGCTCCAAAGCATCCGAAGCTAAATCTGGAAATACACTCGGTCTGACCCGAGTATTATAAGAAAATAAAGCCCGAATCAGTCTGGTAAACCAGTGTGAGAAACACACATCATATGGATTTTATTGTTATAAAACCTTTCAAAAATAAATGTATCTCGTAAGACCACGCCATACATAAACACAGACAGGTTTTTACCTTACGATAACTAAACCATTTTATAAGAAATCTTATGATATTATAAATAATGTCTAGGGTTTAAAATAAATATATAAAATAGCTAGAATGTTTGCATCTCACGTTCTAGCATATTTTGGCACAACTAAGTCTGTAAGCCACTTATTGGAGAATGGATTTCATACAATGATAAGGACTAAGGTACCACCTACCACATTACACCTCTAAATAAAATGTACCGAGGTCGAAAACCTTTCAATCTCTGCATGACAAGACCGACCTACCCCTTCCTAGAGAGTACCGAATATGACATCACCCCGGTTGCCTATCAACCTTTTACTCGAGAGCTCTCATGCACATACCAAATCCATAAATAGTGATCTAGAAAGGTGATGGCCATACCCTAATGGGTGCGACCCACATAGCCTTACAGCATATCCCCTGTTATAGTCATTTTGATTGTGAGGCTTATGAGGTCACAATTACTTTTTTCCTCTCTTAGAAAATCCCACTTGGAATGCTAAAATTGCCCTCTAGGCAACAATATAATACCAGCATTCATCCATTCAAGTTGTTCGAGATATGAACAAACCGGAGACACTACTTCTCCTACATCCCTTTTGGAATCACCCTCAGGATTAGTTCTAAGTAGCCCTTGCACTTCAAAGGTCTTCCTCTTCAATCATCTTCAAGATAACTCCAATTCGAATGCTTATACCGGTTCGAAGTGGTTTTTGATAATATATCTGATCCCGGTCTCTCCGAACCGATAGTTTTAAAAACCGGTCAACATTTAATAGTTGGTTATTTAACTATCAAATAACTAAATCAGAGATTTAATTTCACATGGAAACCAAACATGGTTAAGCACATAAGCAACCACTAAGCCTATTTAATTAATCATTTCATTAATTAAAATCGCTTTTCCAATACTTGTATCAAAATACCATTTCAAAAGATATATTCACAAACCATCTCTACTCTTTTTAATACTTGAAAAATATTGATATACTTATCTCAACTGTAGAAGAGTATTTACAAAACACTTCACTTTTAATACTTAGAAAACCTTTCTATGTACTTATGTCAGTAGTATAAGTATATTCACAAAACACTACATTTCTGATACTTAGAAAATATACACATATACTTATCTCAATCATGTAAGTATATTCACAAATCTTAAGAAAGATTTCATTTTTAAAACCATACTTAACTGGGTTAAAACAAATGTCATTTAAAACATTGGTAATAATAAACTCAAAACACATTTGGTGTAAGTAAATGGATCATATAGAAACTAAAGTAAATATACCTACCACCACTTCCTGATTTCAAACTATATTATCCCTCGATTAACAATGAAATCAGACAAGTTAGAAAACTATCCTTGCCTTGGCATACATTCTTAGTTCTCAAGATAAAGAAGAGTTTTCATACCTTGGAATTTGGTGTTAAGTATGAAAAGAATACTTTCATACCACCATAATTTTAAAAAGATCATTTATGGAAATCAATCTTATTTCTTTTATAAAACTACTTTTTACAAATCTCTTTTATATTTACAACTCCATTTATAAGTTCCTTTATAAAACTTCATTTATAAATCTCCTTTATAAAACTTCATTTATAAATCCCCAAAATATCAAAGTACAATTATAAAACTCCTTTTATAAATCCCAAAGTATAATTATAAAACTTTTGTTATAGAACTTCCTATAAATTCATTTATAATTTTAAATCTCCTATACTTATCCCAAAACTCTAATTACAAAATCAGAACAAATACTTTCCATAAAACGATCCTTTCATATATATATATCACTATAAATAGACAAATGCGATTTATTATACCAAATTATAAAAATGATATACTCTCCCTTTTTATAAAATACCATTTAAGAATCTAACCTTTTATTTATAAATGTCTCCTTTATTTATAAAATACCATTTATACATCTATCCTTTTATACAACATTTTATATAAAATGTTTCACAAGTATTTATTCCAATATATTTCTATATACTTTTAAAACAAAATCACTTTATTATCAACAGGTAAATTCTCCTTTATTTCATTTAAAATAAACCTTCATTATTTTAATAATTTTCTATAAAAATAAATACTTTAAGAAATACCTTTAAAACATTTACCTATAAATTAGAATAGAATATTAAAGACTAAAGTAAAATAAAGAAGTTTCAAAAACCATTTTTAAATAAAATGTCATATAAATTTCCAAAAATCATATTTAAAACTATTCTCCCAATCAAAATTATTTTCAAATCAAAACAGCAAACCATAGTATTTCAAAATACTATAATGAGGCCAATGGCTACTATAGCATTTAATCAATGTTATTACTACCTTTATCACTAAAAAGGTTCAACTTTCAACATGTATCAATGTCATATCTAATATGGCCAAACCAACAAGTTTTGGCGTTCAACAATTTATAATATAAGTATATAACTGAAATTAAAATCAATAGGTAAATAACTGAAATTAAAAATCAAACCGATGAGAAATTCAGATTTCTCCACAAAATTTGCTGTATTTCATTTTATATGTCATTCGCTTTTAATAGCCGATATTCAACCAAACTAATAAATCATTCAAACATCAAAACAATAATTTATATCTACCATGCATCATTATAGTATTCATTCAGATGTGAGATAACTCACCAAAATTCCAATGGATGCTTAGACATTCCGTTTGGTCGACGTTCGATTTTAGCTTAAAATACCATTTGCTTCAAACTCAACAAAATCAGTTCCAGCATGTAGATACTGCTTCTACGAGCACAATGCAAAAGACGCTTGATTGGACCTCGTATGAGAAAGTTATGCATTTTATAAGATTTCTGAATTAAATTATATTAATTATACACCAATCACTTATTAAATTAATTACCCAACACTAACTTCTCCTTCCTCCCCAATTTCCTTTCTTCGTGTACATGTCCCATGCACCAAAACCCACCTTCCATTTGTGCACGCACACCATGGCTTCCACCACTCTCCATGAAAACAAAATACGACTTCATCATCGTTCTCCACCTGGTCTCCTCTTCGCAACGATCACCTCCGCTCGAAGCTCGGCATCCCCTAATAAAATGCGATCTACTCATGCCGTTCACGACACCAGAAATGTCGTATCTTCCCATACTCAACCCACCATATCTTCACCATCCTTGCTACTTCACATGACAAGTTCAACGCAACTAATGTCGCGACCTAACTTCACCTAAATCATTGTCAAACTCAAACCCTAGCTCTCCTATCTACCATGCCCAAACTGGTGATCTCCCTAAAACACAACCGCACACCTCCAAACAACTATAGATTCGAAGATCTCTCCAATACGAACTTGAAGATTCTTGTTTTGCACTTTTTCGTTGAGTAATTTATTTGATTTTAATTTTTGAATGGAAGAGGCTTTGTTTTGTAACTTACAGGAAATAGATAAAAGAAAAGAGAGAGTGTGAGATGAAGAGAAAAAAGTTAGAGGTTGATTTTTCTAAGTGTTGAAGTTGTTTTATTCAAATATTTTCGGCATCTCGCTACACAGCATTTTGTCTGTGTACGAACCACAAATGACAAAAAATACGATCGTGCATAAAAATGCGACACGGTCCCAAAACAACAATAAAATGCATTGTTTATCTTATTCTGTTAAATTTCAAAAATACCATCGTTTGCCCAAAAATACGTCAAACAACAATTTCAATAACTTCTAAATTAAAAATTATGAAAAAATCCTGTAAATAAAATAAAAAATACATCAATAAAAATCGAATCATTTTTATTAACAATTGATTTCTTATTATTTATTATATTCGAATCAAATTTTAATATTTAAATAAATTAAATATTCTCATTTGAAACGTTAAAAATTCCAGGTCGTTACAAGATATGGGGCCCAATAAGATTGGAGTTCAAATCCCGTATATAATCAGGTAACAAGTAAGCAATGGGGTTACTCGAGTCCAGTATGCATAGAAATCTTCAACTACGGTAAAATGCTCACCATTTATCCATCCCATGGCCACCAACAATATAAGTAAGGCCAGCATGAATAGATGCATATGTAACATCCCATGAAAGCGGATCAGAAGGAATACGAACTATACCGAACAACTGCAACCAACACCGCTCCCCGTATACCGAACAATTGCAACCAACACCACTCCCTTAAATACCAGATGAATGAACATTTAAGAACTTAAAATCATACCACACGTCTCAAAATAGAAAACTGAAAAGTGATGGGATGTTTCGTGTCAGGCTCTATAAACTGCATTTACTTGTGTCAAGGAAAAAAAATAATATTGTTGTGCCTCCTCAAATCCATCTGCTGTCTGCCCTCCATCTACTCATTATGTGCCATTATGTGCCATTCTCTTGCAAAGGGAACGTGTTACCACATATGCTTCTTGACAATTAAAGCTTGTCGAGACTAGATATGCCATTCATGATCTGGTACTCGCGGCTATTGTTTTCGCCCTTAGAATTTGGCGTCATTATCTTTTGGGAGAGAAATTTGTTCTCTACAACGATCATAAATCTTTGAAGTATTTATTTTCTCAAAAGGAACTTAATTTGCGTCAACAACGTTGGCTCGAGTTCCTTGCATCTTATGATCTTGTTATTCTTTATACTCTCGGAGGGGGAAATCGTGTTGCCGATGCCCTTAGTCGTAAGCAACAAGCGGTTGTTTCCATGATGATATCTGAATGGAGTGATCTTGAGACTTTGTCCAATTGTGAGATTCGAGATTGTGAATCTGATTCATGTTCATCTCTTGTTTTGCGTAGCCTTGAGGCTCATCCTTCTCTTTTGGACCGTACCTCTTTTGGCTAAACTCTATGTCAAAGAAATTGTTAAATTGCATGGAGTTCCTACTTCTATTGTTAGCAATCGTGATCCATTATTTTACTAGTGGATTTTTGGAAAGGTATTCAAAAAGCTTTGGGAACAAAGCTTAAATTTTAGCACCGCTTATCATCCTCGGTCCGATGAACAAACCGAGTGTGTGAATCAAACTCTTGAAGATCTCTTTCGTGCATGTGTTCTTGAATTTGGTGGAAGTTGGGAAGATCATATTCTTGTTGATTTTTCTTCCTATAATAGCTTCCAATCTAGTATTGGTATGGCATCTTTCGAGGCACTCTACGGAAGGCTGTGCCGATCTCCTTCATGTTGGCTTGAAGCCGGTGAGAAGCTGTTTTTAGTTCTAGGTTTTATTGGTGTTCATTTGTGTTTCACCTATGAAGGGTGTTGTGCATTTCAGTTGATCGGGAAAGTTAGCACCTCGATATATTGGTCCATTTCCCATCACTAAACGTATTGGTTCCGTGGCTTATTGCCTTTTATTACCGGCTCAATTTTCTGTTATTCATGACGTATTCCACGTCTCTCAACTACGGAAATTCCTTAGGGATTCCGATTCTATTCTTGAGCCCGGTGTAATTGAAGAAATTGAAGTTTCACCAAATTTGACTTATGAGCAACATTCTATTCGTATCATTACTTCGGAGGTTAAACGCCTTCGAAATAAAGATGTTCTTCTTGTGAAAGTTCAATGGTCCTCAAATCCTAGGGATTGCTATTGGGAATCTTAAGAATTCATCGAGCAAACACATCCGGACTTACTCTTTCGCGCTCTTTATGGTGAACTTCTCATTTCAAAATTTCTTCTTTTGTGTTGATATGCTTTTATGGTTGTTACTTTTTATTTTTCTCTTAATTATTGCGTGGACGCAATTTCTTTAAGGAGGGGAGTCTGTAACAACCCGCATATTTCACGATTGTATATTTAAATGTTTTATTTAAATATAGCATCGTTAATCGGATTAAATTCCGAAATGTTACTTTTTGTAAACAGTCGAATTGGGACTCAAGACCACTTCCATTGAGTCCAAAATGGCGTTTACAACTTTTTTAAGTATAATCATCGATATGTTTGGAGTTGAGTAGAATTTTGCTATTTTGGGCTTTGGGTTTGGGTTTCAGCCCACTAATCCAACGTAATACCCTAACACCACTCAACTCCTCTTCATTCATTCATTCCATTTCCTAACACTCTAGCTCAAGAGAAAATAGGGGGAAAAGAATGGGAAATAGAAATTCCAAACCCTAGTTTGATTTGGAAACTCAAGTTCTTGCTCCAAAATCTAAGAGAAGCTTAGGTAAGCATCCTCTTCATCTTCTCCATCTCAATCTCTCTCCAATTTCAGAAATTTCCTATAACCTAATTTAGGAAATATTTGCTTATAATCTTAGATTGGAGCTTCTAGAGTTGAAGTTGAAGAGTAGTTGATCTTTCCTTTGCTTTAGAGCTTCTCGTTCATTGCTTTTGGGTTTAAAGGTGAGTTCTTTAACTCGCATCTACGTCTATAACTTTCATTGTTGTTAGGTATGAATTCCTAACATTTGTGCATGTTCATTTGCTTTTGATTTGAATTGATTTGGTGAATTTTCCAAATTTTGGAGTTTTGGTCCAATTTTATGAAAATCTTACTATGGATGTTTGGACATGATATTTATGGTGTATCGAAGAGCCTATAAGGCTGGGTTGTCGCTCGGCATAAATCCCTAGTCGTCGTTGCTCGTCTGATCGCTCCTGAATCGTTTTGGCCATCATGGCTTAGGCAAATTGTTGCCCAGACCAGGTGACCAGACGTCTGGTTATCAAGTCCAGACGTCTGGCTATGAACTCTAGAGAAAAAATTATAAGCACGCAGAGAAAACAAAATGCAGAGAACAGAACCAAACGTCTGATACCACCTTTCAGACGTCTGGTGCACACTTTCAGACGTCTGGTGCACATTGTCAGACGTCTGGAATTGGCCCCTGGAGAATGCAAAAAGGCAGAGAGTTGGACCAGGCGTCTGGCCCAGACCTACCAGACGTCTGGTTAGTTTTCAGACGTCTGGTCTGAGTTTCAGACGTTTGGTAATTTCTGGGAAATTTCCAAAACTCCAATCCAGATGTCTGGATTGACCCCCAGACGTCTGGAACTGTTCATTTTTGCCTGTTTAGGCTGTTTTTGAGAGAATTTCCATTGTTAATCGATTTTAGTTTCTCCGATTAGTTGTTATCACTTTTATCGACTTTGATGACTTCTTTTTCGAGATTTTTGGGAATATCCATTTTGATGGATTCGGTATCAATTTCTATGGATTTGATTCACGTCTTTGTATGTGAATTTTTGGTGATTGATTGTTTCTACAATCATTTCTGTGATATGTCACTTTAAAATACAAAGGTTTCTATACTAGTAGTAAATACTCACTCTTTCACAACCACGATTTCAACACTACTTTTAAATACAAAGTTCATTTTAAAACCATTTTCCAATCTATTAGTATATACAAACCTTTACCTCATCCGTACGAGAAATCCAATTAAACGACTTAGCAAAACAAGTGGTATGAAACGCTTGCGTTTACTTCCTCGGTTAATTCTTGGACTTATTCTATTGAACTCTCATGACAACTTTCGAGTGGAAATCTACAATTTGTTCGTAAATAATTAAGTTAAGCCAGTGGTTATGGGATATGAAGCTAAACTCATTTATTTACTAGCTTAGTGTAATCGACACTTTTCATTGATCAATGGTGATCCTTTTATGATTTAGACTAGCGATATGCGATGTCTCTTTGTCCACGTGGGGGACTGTACCTCGTTTTATGGAGATTCGTCTCATTCTTTTTATAGGCTAGCGACTTATGGTTTTATGGAGTTCGGTTCATCGGGCGTACCATTATTGTACTACGTCGTTGTCCCAGCTTATCAGGTTCATCGGGCATACCGTTATTGTACTACGTCGTTGTTCCGAATTAATTGAGTATCAGGTTCATCAGGCGTACCGTTATTGTACTATGTCATTGCACCGGCTCTATGGTTAGCGACCATGGGTTAGCGACCCGTTTGTGATGCACGTGTTGGTGAGTTTTCATGCTCCCGTTTGTGATAGGCCTTCCCCCTTTGTGATTTCTGGATTGCTAGTTGATGATTTCTAGAATTTGTGTTTCACCAATTTTGATGATAGGCATTGATGAGCTCTATCAATTATTTGTGTTTTTGGTGAATAATTTAAAGAATGTGATTCTTTTCGGATGTTTGAGATGATTTGAGATATTGTATGATTTTTGTTGTTAATTGATGTATAATTGTCACAGTATGGCATTATTGTTATCATACGTTTTAGTTATATCTCTTATCCTATCTCATTTTATCTGATATTTATAGCTAGACTGATCCGTTTATTATTTTCTTCTTAAATAATACTCGGGTTAGATCAAGGTATTTCAAGTGCTTCTGCTTGACTTATTATCAGGGTCCGTCACCTGACTTTTGGCTAACTACTTTAGCTTAGTAGTTTTTGTTATTATACATTCGAGATAGAGACTCCTTGATGTATACTTATTCCTTTTTCTAGTACTTGTGTCTATTCTTTTGTGATGTAGTGGATCTAGTTTGACCACTATTTTGATGTACACTTTTATGTGTTATATTCATATCTGTTTCCACCTTTGTGATATAAATATCTATGACTGATTTGTGTTATGTTTATTTCTATATTTGTTTCCGAAGGCCTCATAGCCACTGTGTGGTAGCTTTGAGTTTGTATCTGATATGTCGGATTTCCTCTTGAAATGAAATGTAAGTCATATTATTTGACATATCGGTACTCGCACAAAGCAATTACACAAATGGTCACTCCTCAACAGCCTTATTCTTCGTGCTAGTCGACGGCATTACCCCGTAGTGTTCTTGGCTAGCGTGAGTATAGAGGTGGGGCGTCACAGCTTGGTAACAGAGCCAAACTTCGGAACAATGTAGAATAATCTAGCAAGGATCATTGTCCTAAGTCTTTCTTAGGAATCGTGCCATTGGATTTAATTCGAGTCTTCGTACTGTTCTATCCTATTTTCTTTTGTGATGCCTTGTTTTATCAATCAAGTTCGTTTGATATTCATTTTGAGAATAACCTTTTTCCTCTTCTTTCTTTCTTAAAGAAGAGAAATGGTTAGACCAGGCCGTCCCAACGCTGGTCAATCCAGTGCTACTCCTCAGGATGGAGTATTTATCTCAGCTCAACAACTTTTAGATCTTGTGATCAATGCCCAAGCTGTCGGACCCGTTCCAGTGCCTACCCACCCTAAATCTGGGTTTGCACGCTTGTGCAGAGATTATACCGCTTTGGGTGGAAGGCCATTCAAGGGATCCAAAAACGTTATAGAAATCCAAGCTTGGCTTAGATCATGCGATCACATCTTTTCTCGCATGAATCTTGTGGATATACATCGAGTCCAAGTGGCTTCTAGCATGCTCCAAGAAAGAGCATTAGACTGGTATGAGCTTTTAATTTCTGAAACTATTGAAGCGGATCTTACTTGGGAGCAATTCCGGGAAAGATTCGAATTGAAGTTTGTGCCGGAGGCTGAGAAAGTAACCTTAGCCCGACGCTTTATTGACCTTGTTCAAGGTGAATCTTCTGTGACGGATTACGTCGCATCTTTTGAATCTCTTTCTAAGTATGGGGTTGAGTATATTAATACCCCATTGAAGAAAAATCAAAGCGTTGTCTATGGGTTGAATAAGAACCTCAAAAAGCCTTTACTTCTGAAACTAGAAGTTTCTTTTGATCAGCTTGTTGATATCGCTCTTCGACTTGAAGAGGCCGATAGAGAAAGTGATGTTGAAGTTGTGCGTGCCCAACAGAACTTCAACAATAACATGAAGAGGCCTATTAAGTTCATAGGCCCTAATCCCAACAAAAAAGGGAGGCAAGAAACTTCGATAGCAAAGACTCCTACCTCTAGTCGTGGACGATGCTACAATTGTGGTTCTACGGACCACTATGCAAATGAGTACCCAAAACCATTTTTTTGTCGTTATTGCAAAAGTTTGGGTCATCTTTTATCCCATGCCCTAGACTTCCAAACAAGAAGGGAAAGTTGAATGTTGTGCAAGCCTCTAGTAACACTTCTCGTGGTCAAGGTATTTCTCATTCTATCCTTGATGGCATTAATTTGTTTCGTGATTATCCTATTTCGAATTTCTTTTGATCCGGGTGCATCTCACTCTTTTATATCGAAAGAACTTGTTGTTACTTTTTCTTTAAATATTATGGGCTTGATGACTTCATTGAGAATTGCGAATCTGATTGGTGGATCCGCAACCCTCGGTTTACTTTGTGAAAAATGTCGAGATTATTTTATGAGATTATTCTTTTTGAGCCAATTTGCATGTTATGTGTTACTTAGGCTTCGAAATTGATTTTGGGAAAGGATTGGCTTGATCATTATGAAGCCCACATCTATGTCCTGAGCGGACTATATATCTTCGACATTCTCAATCTGTTAAGCAGATTTCTATTGTTCTTAATGCTTTTGATTTCCAAATTCGGTGGCATCATTTTATTCTTTAAACCCACTTGACGAGTAAAGTGTTATTTCTCTCATTCAAGTAGTTTGTGAATTTTCCGGTATATTTGAGCTTGTCTTAGGATTATCACCTAAGCAATCTATTGTGTGGTGCTAAGGTCTTTTCAGCTCGACTTTGCCACCGGTTTTCATCAGCTACGAGTTGTGGAGGGTAGCATTCCACTTACCGCATTCCGTACACGTTATGGTTCTTATGAGTGGTTCGTTATGTCATTCGGTTTGACGAACCTTCTACCTTATTTCATCCATCTTATGAATCGAGTATTCTATGAATATCTCTATGAGTTTATCCTTGTATTTATTGATTATGGATGAAAACAACAATTTAAAATTTGCAAATCTTTTTAATAAGATATTTATAAGTATGATTGGATTTTGTTCTTAAAACGAGCAAAGAATATTTGTAAAATTTTTAAGAGACATGTTTATCATATAGAAGATGATTTTGTGTTGTTTTGCCCATTGAGTGCTTTAAGAATTCTGGTCGATGCGCTTGATCAACGTTAAACGCTATGATGAGACAGTCAGACATAATAAATTGACTTGTAAAAGGTAAATTTTTCTAAAAAGATGATTACATAAAGTTCATTATAATTTTGTATGTCTTAGCTTTTCAGGAAAGAGGATAATTTCAAAGAACTCCTTTCCGATGCTCCTATTCTTGTGATTCACGAAGGGAACCAAGACTTTATTGTTTGTACCGAGCTAGCCGTATTAGTTTGGGTGCACATCTCTTGCAAAGGGAACGTGTTACCACATATGCTTCTTGACAATTAAAGCTTGTCGAGACTAGATATGCCATTCATGATCTGGTGCTCGCGGCTATTGTTTTCGCCCTTAGAATTTGGCGTCATTATCTTTTGGGAGAGAAATTTGTTCTCTACAACGATCATAAATCTTTGAAGTATTTATTTTCTCAAAAGGAACTTAATTTGCGTCAACAACGTTGGCTCGAGTTCCTTGCATCTTATGATCTTGTTATTCTTTATACTCTCGGAGGGGGAAATCGTGTTGCCGATGCCCTTAGTCGTAAGCAACAAGCGGTTGTTTCCATGATGATATCTGAATGGAGTGATCTCGAGACTTTGTCCAATTGTGAGATTCGAGATTGTGAATCTGATTCAATTTTATCTCTTGTTTTGTGTAGCCTTGAGGCTCATCCTTCTCTTTTGGACCGTACCTCTTTTGGCTAAACTCTATGTCAAAGAAATTGTTAAATTGCATGGAGTTCCTACTTCTATTGTTAGCAATCGTGATCCATTATTTTACTAGTGGATTTTTGGAAAGGTATTCAAAAAGCTTTGGGAACAAAGCTTAAATTTTAGCACCGCTTATCATCCTCGGTCCGATGAACAAACCGAGTGTGTGAATCAAACTCTTGAAGATCTCTTTCGTGCATGTGTACTTGAATTTGGTGGAAGTTGGGAAGATCATATTCTTGTTGATTTTTCTTCCTATAATAGCTTCTAATCTAGTATTGGTATGGCATCTTTCGAGGCACTCTACGGAAGGCTGTGCCGATCTCCTTCATGTTGGCTTGAAGCCAGTGAGAAGCTGGTTTTAGTTCTAGGTTTTATTGGTGTTCATTTGTGTTTCACCTATGAAGGGTGTTGTGCATTTCAGTTGATCGGGAAAGTTAGCACCTCGATATATTGGTCCATTTCCCATCACCAAACGTATTGGTTCCGTGGCTTATTGCCTTTTATTACCGGCTCAATTTTCTGTTATTCATGACGTATTCCACGTCTCTCAACTACGGAAATTCCTTAGGGATTCCGATTCTATTCTTGAGCCCGGTGTAATTGAAGAAATTGAAGTTTCACCAAATTTGACTTATGAGCAACATTCTATTCGTATCATTACTTCGGAGGTTAAACGCCTTCGAAATAAAGATGTTCTTCTTGTGAAAGTTCAATGGTCCTCAAATCCTAAGGATTGCTATTGGGAATCTTAAGAATTCATCGAGCAAACACATCCGGACTTACTCTTTCGCGCTCTTTATGGTGAACTTCTCATTTCAAAATTTCTTCTTTTGTGTTGATATGCTTTTATGGTTGTTACTTTTTATTTTTCTCTTAATTATTGCGTGGACGCAGTTTCTTTAAGGAGGGGAGTCTGTAACAACCCGCATATTTCACGATTGTATATTTAAATGTTTTATTTAAATATAGCATCGTTAATCGGATTAAATTCCGAAATGTTACTTTTTGTAAACAGTCGAATTGGGACTCAAGACCACTTCCATTGAGTCCAAAATGGCGTTTACAACTTTTTTAAGTATAATCATCGATATGTTTGGAGTTGAGTAGAATTTTGCTATTTTGGGCTTTGGGTTTGGGTTTCAGCCCACTAATCCAACGTAATACCCTAACACCACTCAACTCCTCTTCATTCATTCATTCCATTTCCTAACACTCTAGCTCAAGAGAAAATAGGGGAAAAAGAATGGGAAATAGAAATTCCAAACCCTAGTTTGATTTGGAAACTCAAGTTCTTGCTCCAAAATCTAAGAGAAGCTTAGGTAAGCATCCTCTTCATCTTCTCCATCTCAATCTCTCTCCAATTTCAGAAATTTCCTATAACCTAATTTAGGAAATATTTGCTTATAATCTTAGATTGGAGCTTCTAGAGTTGAAGTTGAAGAGTAGTTGATCTTTCCTTTGCTTTAGAGCTTCTCGTTCATTGCTTTTGGGTTTAAAGGTGAGTTCTTTAACTCGCATCTATGTCTATAACTTTCATTGTTGTTAGGTATGAATTCCTAACATTTGTGCATGTTCATTTGCTTTTGATTTGAATTGATTTGGTGAATTTTCCAAATTTTGGAGTTTTGGTCCAATTTTATGAAAATCTTACTATGGATGTTTGGACATGATATTTGGGGTGTATCGAAGAGCCTATAAGGCTGGGTTGTCGCTCGGCATAAATCCCTAGTCGTCGTTGCTCGTCCGATCGCTCCCGAATCGTTTTGGCCATCATGGCCTAGGCAAATTGTTGCCCAGACCAGGTGACCAGACGTCTGGTTATCAAGTCCAGACGTCTGGTTATGAACTCTGGAGAAAAAATTATAAGCACGCAGAGAAAACAAAATGCAGAGAACAAAACCAGACGTCTGATACCACCTTTCAAACGTCTGGTGCACACTTTCAAACGTCTGGTGCACATTGTCAAACGTCTGGAATTGGCCCTTGGGCAATGCAAAAAGGCAGTGAGTTGGACCAGACGTCTAGTTAGTTTTAAGACGTCTGGTAATTTCTGGGAAATTTCCATAACTCCAATCCAGATGTCTGAATTGACCCCCAGACATCTAGAACTGTTCATTTTTGCCTGTATAGGCTGTTGTTGAGAGAATTTCCAATGTTAATCGATTTTAGTTGCTCCGATTAGTTGTTATCACTTTTATCGACTTTGATGACTTCTTTTTCGAGATTTTTGGGAATATCCATTTTGATGGATTCGGTATCAATTTCTATGGATTTGATTCACGTCTTTGTATGTGAATTTTTGGTGAATGATTGTTTCTACAATCATTTCTGTGATTTGTCACTTTAAAATACAAAGGTTTCTATACTAGTAGTAAATACTCACTCTTTCACAACCACGATTTCAACACTACTTTTAAATACAAAGCTCGTTTTAAAACTGTTTTCTAATCTATTAGTATATACAAACCTTTACCTCATTCGTACGAGAAATCCAATTAAACGACTTAGCAAAACAAGTGGTATGAAACACTTGCGTTTAGGGTTGTCAACGGATGCAAACAGATGCGGATATGGCTGTATCCGCATCCGAATCCGAAATTTTAAATCCGAATCTGAATCCGCATCCGATATCCGCGGATATATGAGAATTAACATCCGTATCCGCATCCACGGATATTTTTCGGATATCCGAAAATATCCGCATCCGAAAAAAAAAGCGGATATTTCCGGATATCCGAAAATATCCGAAATATCCGCATCCGAAATTGAATAAGATTTTTATTATACTAATATTTTTGAACTAAAACAATTACTTTCTCAAATGACAATACACACACTACAATACTAATCAGTTTTTCAAATGACAAAATGGCAACACATATAATATCAAACAAGTTTGCACGATATTACATCAATTCAAATGATAAAATAGCAACAACATAATGACAAAATGGCAATACACATAAAATTTCGGATCAGACGGATGTTTTTCGGATACGGATATGCCCATATCCGCATCCGCATCTGGTTTTCTTTTCGGATATCGGATATCCGCATCCGCTTTTCGGATATCGGATATCCGCATCCGCTTTTCGGATATCGGATAATATCCGTTTTTTCGGATACGGATCCAGACGGATTTTGGATTTTTTGGGTATCCATTGACAGGCCTACTTGCGTTTACTTCGTCGGTTAATTCTTGGACTTGTTCGATTGAACTCTCGTGACAACTTTCGAGTGGAAATCTACAATTTGTTCGTAAATATTTAAGTTAAGCCAGTGGTTATGGGACATGAAGCTAAACTCATTTATTTACTAGCTTAGTGTAATCGACACTTTTCATTGATCAATGGTGATCCTTTTATGGTTTAGACTAGCGATATGCGATGTCTCTTTGTCCACGTAGGGGACTGTACCTCGTTTTATGGAACTTTGTCTCATTCTTTTTATAGGCTAGCGACCTATGGATTTATGGAGTTCGGTTCATCGAGCGTACCGTTATTGTACTACGTCGTTGTCCCAGCTTATCAGGTTCATCGGGCGTATCGTTATTGTACTACGTCGTTGTTCCGAATTACTTGAGTATCAGGTTCATCGGGCGTACCGTTATTTTACTACGTCGTTGCACCGGCTCTATGGTTAGCGACCATGGGTTAGTGACCCGTTTGTGATGCATGTGTTGGTGAGTTTTCATGCTCCCGTTTGTGATAGGCCTTCCCCGTTTGTGATTTCTGGATTTTTAGTTGATGATTTCTAGAATTTGTGTTTCACCAATTTTGATGATAGGCATTGATGAGCTCTATCAATTATTTGTGTTTTTGGTGAATAATTTAAAGAATGTGATTCTTTTTGGATGTTTGAGATGATTTGAGATATTGTATGATTTTTGTTGTTAATTGATGTATACTTGTCACAGTATGACATTATTGTTATCATACGTTTTAGTTATATCTCTTATCCTATCTCATTTTATCTGATATTTATAGCTAGACTGATCCGTTTATTATTTTCTTCTTAAATAAAACTCGGGTCAGACTGAGGTATTTCAGGTGCTTCTGCTTGACTTCTTATCAGGGTCCGTCACTTGACTTTTGGCTAACTACTTTAGCTTAGTAGTTTTTGTTATTATACATTCGAGATAGACTCCTTGATGTATACTTATTCCTTTTTCTAGTACTTGTGTCTATTCTTTTGTGATGTAGTGGATCTAGTTTGACCACTATTTTGATGTACACTTTTATGTGTTATATTCATATCTGTTTCCACCTTTGTGATATAAATATCTATGACCAGTGGCGGATGTATGTAGGGGCAAGGAGGGTCAATTGACCCCTCTGAACTTGCCAAAAATTACAAATATACCTCAATTCTCAATTAAAACTAAAATTCAAACGGCTACTTTGTATTCTTCAAATCTCATTTTTAATTAAAAATAGAAACTTGCCACTATTATGACCCCCCAGTTCGAAACTTGCTACTATTATGACCCCCCAGTTTGAATATTCTAGATCCGCCACTGTCTATGACTGATTTGTGTTATGTTTATTTCTATATTTGTTTCCAAAGGCCTCATAGCCACTGTGTGGTAGCTTTGAGTTTGTATCTGATATGTCGGATTTCCTCTTGAAATGAAATGTAAGTCATATTATCTGACATATCGGTACTCGCACAAAGCAATTACACAAATGGTCGCTCCTCAACAGCCTTATTTTTCGTGCTAGTCGACGGCATTACCCCGTAGTGTTCTTGACTAGCGTGAGTATAGAGGTGGGACGTCACAGTGTACATGCATAACATTCCACCAACGACGTAATATAAGAAAGTAAATATATGAAGCAGTGTTTACTTCATCAACAAGTCGTGAATGCATGTTGGTCGTATATTCATGGTACCAATATGAGAACTTCCTAGACTGTTGTAGCACATATGTATCCAACGCAATATATAGATAGCCAAGAATGATAGCACCGTAATCGTAAATATGAAGTTTGTCTACGTCTTCCAACCCAGCTAGATATGCAAGTCTAATTGTGCATTTGTTATTTGAAATAAAATGTAGAACAAAAAAGATACAATATGAAGGCACGTATGACATGTGTGTGCATCTAATCAGTGTCCACATAGTCTACTATATATCTTTGTAGACCTATCAGTGTAACCGCACCCCTCTAGCCTCATCCTCTGCCAAAGTCCGTAAATATGCCGAATATTACAGAAACTCATTGTAGGCGTTATCAAATGGTACCGGCTCACGGGCTGGTCGACCAACCTTTATACTAGTCAGCAATAAAAGTCCAAACCTGTCAATCCTAATTCAAAATCTGGAAAATGAAATGTATGTGTAAAAGACCACCATCTCTCTACAAGAGCCTATACTACACAACGGTCTACGTGTGCAAATGCATGTAACTGTAGAAAATCACTGAACGGTGATGCATATAACTCACCCCTAATCGGTTGAGGTAGTGTTGTAAAATACTCGGTAATGCACTTATGTCGACTACCATGAATAGCTATATGACCGGTCAATATAAGCAATCATTTAATGTTAACAGTAAACGATAAACATTTATAATTTGTGATAGACATATTTATTTGATAATTTTGTATTAAAAATAGACTTGCGGCCTTGCTAACGTTGCACTCAGTTAATGTGTCATCGTCGGTGATAGATCGTGCAAGCTACAAGATCACATGCGGCCACAGTAGCATATAAAATGGTATGTACTACACTACCAGCATCGACGTTGCACATGCGACAAACAACTCGTCTAGCATTTTTTACGGATCATGACGGTATTTCAACGTTCTTTTGAATTGGAAAATTAAATCGAAAAAGTGGAGAAGTGAAAAAATGTGAGAGGAATGAGTTGAAAACGCCTTTTATAGACGGGATGAGTTAGATGCTTGTTTAACAAACGTTTGAAGATCGGACGCTTGTTGAACAAACGTCTAACACTTAGACGTCAATGTCCAGATGCGGACGTTTGTTCAACAAATGTCTAGACCTTTAAAGTTTGTTGAACGAGCGCCTGATTTGATTTTCTCTAGGAAAATCACACGCTTTGTACATAAAATGTGTTCTGTAGCCCAATTTTTGGAGGAGATGCTTTTAGCCACTAGCAGTGCACAAATCAAATTATCACAAAAATTGCATTGTTCAAAGTCAAACATTGAATTGGAAACGTAGAAACATGTTGGTTCGTTGAACTTCCCTCCCTCGATCCCGCCGCCTGGCCCACCTTAAGAAATAAGAATGCCAGTCTACTCGTGCAGATTAGACAAATTTTACACCGTTAATCTGTTTAATCAACGGCCCGCAATAACCCTCGTTCACATTATAAGCCTTCTTCTTCCTTCCCAAAGCTCAGCCTTTTTTGTTCGCTGTCTGTAATCAAGGTGATTTTCCTCTCATGTCTTTGTTTTACAATTCCTTCACGATTGTTTGAATGTTCTCTTCCTTCAAATGATTTCAAGTGGTCTATTGTAGGTAGAAAAAATAGTTAGGTTTATTCTGGAAATGAAGGAATTCGATTATATCTGGTTTGCAGTCATTTTATCTGATTTAAACGTCTCCTTAGGTTTTGTGAATATGGAAGATATGCGATATAATATTTGTTTTATATATTAGTTAATTGTTTGGTTGACTAATCTTATTAATAATTGGAATAGAAACACAATTTTTTTATCTGACCGCGAAGTTTTCAAAATACTCTTATGTGTAAACAGTAGGTTGAGAGCTCAAATTCCACTGTGAATAAAAATTAACATCTATTTTCAAGTGAAAATTTTAAACTAATAAAAATGTTATATGTTTATCAAAAAAAATTTATAATGGGCTTTCATATAAAAATTAACATCTACATTTATATTTTTTATTTTATTTAATCAAACTACATAGAATTTTAAATATAACAATTTTATAATGGGCTTTCATATGCACTGTGTTGCACGTGCCAAAAAATCTCGTTAATTATAAAAATTATCGGATTTGATTTAGTAAGAGATATTTATACATATATTTTCCTCAAATATCTTGATTTATGTGGAAAACAAACAAATAAATATATGGTCAAATATATTTATTTATTTGACTGATTATTAGAGATATATTAGCAAATATATCTGTACGTTTCTATTGGTTGGTAGTAGCTATAAATTTGTATGTTGGGAAAGTCATTTTTACTAAGGGTTTTGGTGTTGAGATTGGTTCTCAATTTTTTGGTTTTCTTGTAATTTTTTGGTGGATTAATAAAGATTTTGTTTGGAGGAAAAAAATCATTTTTTTACTTCATATCTCTTCTAAAATCTAATTGTGTAGAGATCTTAGAAAAAAACATAACAGTTGGTATCAAAGCCAAAGGTTGCGAACGGAGCCATGCAGACAAACAATGCTCTCAAAAGTTACTCCAAGGGGATGCGAGTCAAGTGGGAGACTGTAAGGGTTGTCTCGCATGTTGTAAGGAGGAACGACGGTTTGAAATTGGAATAGTCCCACATTGCTAAATAACTTGGAGAACTGGTGTATAAATATGAGTTGGTAGGCGCGCAAGATTAGAGATTTCTTTTGTTAAAACAAAGTGTGTGTCAATCCATATGTGTACGCCCCGTGCTGGAGATGGAGAGCTTGGTCCTACCGCCGTAACAGCTGTTAGGGTTGTCTCGCATGTTGTAAGGTGGAACGGCGATTTGGAATTGGAATAGTCCCACATCACTAAATAACTTGAAGAACTGGTGTATAAATATGGTTTGATAGACACGTAACATTGGGGGTTCCTTTTGTTACAACAAAGTGTGTGCCAACCTATATGCGTAGGCCACGTGCTGGAGATGAGGAGCTTGATCCGACCGCCGTCACATAACAATGGTATCAAAGCCTATCACACAAATTTTTCGAAGAGAATTTGATTGTGAAGGAGATAAGTGTGGAAAAACTTAATGGAAGAAATTGAAGATTATGAAAGACGAAGATAGAGGATTTTCTATATCTCAATGATCTTTATTAACCTTTAGAAAACAAAGGGGAGAAACAAGTAATTTATCTGAAGCAAAATTGTAGACTTTGGATAGGAATGCTACGACGGCTATTCGGTGTCTTTTGGAGAATTCGACGTTTCATATTATTGCTAATCAAACATCTGCTTATGTAATCTGGAAGAAATTGGAAGGAATCTATGTAAAGAACTCTGCAACAAACAAAGCTCTTCTTATGAGAAGATTGGTGAATCTAAAGCTTAAGGAAGATGGGTCAATTGGTGAGCATCTTAATGATTTTCAGGCAATTGTGAACCGGTTGGCTGCTGTGAATTACAAGGTAGATGATGAGACACAAACTTTGATGTTGATGAGCTCATTACTGGAAAGTTAGGAAACGTTTGTGGTTGCATTGAACAACTCAAATTCGGATGGAGTTGTTTCAACGTGGTCGGTGGTTAGTAGCTTGCTTAACGAGGAGGTGCAGAGGATGAACCTAATAGAAGAAAATGATAAGGAAGAAAGAGAAAGTAGAAATCCGTTTGAAGAAGTCAATCTTGTTAGGAAGGATAATCGTTCAAATATGGAAAGACGATCAAATAAATCGAACTTCGAAAGAGATTTCATCTGCTATTATTGTGAAAAATCCAGTCACCAGCTGAGATCACTGTTTTAAATCTCGGCTATCTCGGTTGAAGGCTTGGGCGAAACGAAACATGAGATATCGGTTGATATCTCGTTTCGATTATATCGGCCGAAATTTACATATATCGGTTGATATTTGAAGCGAAACGATATTCCAAGATATCTTCGATATATTGTTTTTTTCAAAAAAAATAGGCCCATCTCAGTCTATCATAAAAAAAATGAACAAAGCCCTTTTCTTTCCGATTCAACTTCTCAAAAGATCACGTTCCTCGTCAAAATATCGAACTCCCTCTTCTCCAGAGAATAATTCGAACTCCCTCTTCTAACATCCGACAGCTCGTGGTTGCTTCTAATTTTCGACTACTCGATCACGCTTTTGACAGTCTGTAGCTTCGTCTTCGACCAATCTCTCTACTCTCTACATGTATGTAAATTAGGGTTGTTCTATTCTAATGAAATTCAATTTTTCAAAAAATTGAATATACAGTATAATTTAGAGTAGATTTGCAAGTAGATTTAGTTTGTTATTCTTAGTGCATAATCTTCTGCAAATAGATTTGCATTGCCTGAAGCCCTTCGATTCTTGATATCTCTTATATGCATTTGCTCTTATTTGCATCAGTTCCTGATACTGTAATTATGTTATTCTTACTGCATATATGTAATTGTATAGAACCCGCTTTTTTTCAGTTAATTTGTCGTCTTTCATCTACTTATATGTAATTGCTAAAACTGATGATGTTTTATAACTTTTGTTGAACAATTTCATATAGTTGAAGTATAATTGCATTATTTCTTTCAGTTAGAATATTGGAGATTAGTTGCAGTAATTCGGTAAATGTTAAATAAACCGATACCCTGCATTTTTTGCTATAAATTATGTGATGTGTTATACTCCGATATGGTCCCGAAATGAACTTTAGGTCCAAGATGTAAATCCGATATTGGCGCCCGAGATGCACTCGTCTCGTCCGAGATCTCCCCCGATACGATACCGAGTCACTAAAATCGTCGAGACGAAACGTGCCCGATATCCGAGATTTAAAACCTTGGCTGAGATTTTGTAACAAGCTTAAAAAGACAAAGAAATGATGAAAGCATTAGAGGAAAACAAAACCAAGCTTTGATGAAAGCAGCGATGAAGAGGTAAACTTCAGTGAAAATTTGATGACAACGTTTTATGTGTGGATAAAGGAGAAAAACAAAAATTGGATACTTGATTCAGATGCTTGTTTTCACATATGTAATTGAAAGAAAGCGTTTATTGACTACAAAGAGCAAAGTGATAAGTTGGAATCTGCAGATGGTGGAGATTTGAATGTTAAAGATATATGTTCGGTTAGGTTGAAGATGTATGATGAAAGAGTGATGAAGTTAACAGGAGTTAGACATATCTCAGAAATTAAGAAGAATCTTGCTTCAGTGGGACAGGTGGAACAAAAAGACTGTAACTTTTCAACTTGAGGTGAAGTCATAAGAGTTTGGAGGAGTAATAGGGGGGTTCTGCGCGCAAAATGGGGAAACAATAACATATGCAAATTGCTTGGAAAAACGATGGAGAATGTTGGAAGTTCTCAAATCGGAGTTGGAGAGACAAATTTATCTAAAATAAGGTGGAGCATGCAATGAAAAACCACAAAGTTTGCTTGAAGACCTTTGTGGTATTACAAGCAATTTTGATTTATTGACGATATGTTTGTTCAATGGTAGCATACATAACTAGGTGGTTTGAAGGTTGATTAAGTTTGATTTCAAACAAAGATGGAGCACGTGAAGAATATTGTGTCAAGGTAAAGTGTTGAAGATATACAACACAATATTTATTTATATATTAGTTAATTAATTGATTGATTAATTAATTATGAAAAGTATTGAATTTGACTTAGTAAGAGATATTTATGCATATATTTCACTCAAATGTCTTCGTTTATATGGAAAACAAATAAATAAATATATGATCAAATATATTTATTTATTTGACTGGTTATGAGAAATATATTAGCAAATATATCTCTACGTTTCTATTGGGTGGTACTAGCTATAAATATGTATGTAAAAAGAGTTATTTTTTAATAAGAGTTTTGGTGTTAAGATTGGATCTCAATTTTTATGTTTTCTTGTAATCTTTTGATGAATTAATAGATTTTGTTGATTTTGTTTGGAGGGAAAATAGTCATTTTTTTTACTTCATATTTCTTCTAAAATCTAATTGCGTCGTAACATTTGTGAATTCTGTCAGTTTAGATTTTAATCATTCAGATATCAATTGAACGGTATTATCAGATTTGTTTTTGGCTTTGTTATATTAGATACATAGCTGCTGTCAATGGGTATTTCAAAGTTACTGGTTAATATGTATTTAGTCAGGTGATTGTTGGATCTGTAATGTTCGCAGTATGCTTGCATGTAAAAATAACCGTTGTTTATTCGTTGTTTATTTATTTTTATGAATAATCCATTTTAGCGTAGTATCAGCTGGACGTTTTTTAATTTTTAAAATAGCTAGCCTACTTTTAAAGTCAGTTGCTGAAGTGGTCCTCTAACTGTATATTTCAAGTTGTTTCGCAGCCTATTTGCGTTATAAATTGATTTAACGGTCAGTTTGTAGTTCAAATGGGTTTCACATTCCCTCTATTGCTCTGATTTTTCTCAAAATAGGTTTCCTTTTAAATTCATTCGATTTCGGGTCAAAATAATTTTGAATGTAGACCATTTTGAAAACTAATTTGGAGAAATATGCTCTGTTTTGAAAAGCTATTGTAAGTAATGTTGTCTATTTTTCAAGTGACCGAAAATCTAGAGAAGGCAAATCATACGGGGCTCTACTTAAAATGTTTTTTCTTTTTTCTAGAAATATTTTTGTTAAATATGCTTGAATTATAGTACCATCCGTCGTTAAAGTCAAGCATACACAGCCAATCCAAAAAATCCACGTACAAAATCCTGATTCACAATATCCACACTAAAAAAATTAGATAGTGTTTGGTTTAAAAACGAATTTTGTGTTTTCGGTTTTCAATATGTATCTCAATTATGAAAAGAATGGAGGAACGTCGGAGTAGATGAAAGAAAGATGGATGAGAGGACGAAGGGGATAGGAGGACGACGAAATAATGGATTGTTTCACATGCGCGTGTTATTTCCCAAAACGCAGAAAATAAAAGAAAGTTGTTTTCTATTTTGTACGTTAACTTCGTTTGCTAAATCGGTCGTTTTCAGCAATATAAATGCGTCGTGTGCATTTTTGTATGAACGGAAACTCAAAACAAAAAAATGACAAACCAAACACTACCTAACTCCGGTTAGTTTTGCTATTTTTAGTTTTGGGTTTTTCATCCATATAAAAATGCGCACGACGTATATATATATTGTGAAAACGAAGTTAACATACAAAATAATTTATTTTTATTTTTATTTTTTGTATCTTGAAAAATAATAGACACACGAAAAACAATTCATCTTTCCGGCGTTCCTCCATTCCCTTCGTCGTCCCTTTATCTTTCTTCCATCCTCTTCATTCACTCTTCTCATATTTTGCAATTAATGTTGAAAACGAAAAATACAAAATTTAAAATGATATCAAACAGACCCTTAGTTTTGTTTCAAATATTTGACATGGTTGTATAATTTTGTGTATTTGATGTTGGTAATATGTGTTTCAGAAGTCTATGTTTGGCTTTATTGCAAAATCATAAGGAGAATGATTTGAGTTCACTGTTTTTAGAATCGAAACATGACGAGCCTTATTCAAAAAATCATACACAACAATATTCCATTATGGTTAGAATCGTTAATTGGTGATACCACATTGAATTTTGGTTTGCCCCTCTGGATCGATATGGGTCCATTGTGTGTCGTTTACTTCAATCCAATCTCCATGATTTTATAAATAACGTCCAAACCGTCCATTGATTTTGAAATTGAGAAATGGAGTTAGGTTTTAAGCATTTTGTTAATAGTGGTTACAAGTGTGAATAGTATTTAAATTTTAGGGGAACCAAATACCTAGTGTGATCCCTGAAAACAACAATTAATTATTTAATTTAATAACATTTAAAGCTTTTAAATATTTTTGGGTTCCCTGGATCAGTCCCCAATTAATATAGGGGGAATTAATATATTGGACTCGTTAAGCAAGGTTCTTTCTGGACGATGCTTCAAAATCAAAACCTTAACATGGTAACTAAAATACCTGTCTTGTTCTTGATTCTACCTTCAACAGAACTACTAGGTGTTTGGATCGGTCCCCTTGCTTCGTAAGTGAATGAAGGCTACGCCTACGCACCTCTTACCTTTCTATCCCCACCCGCCCCTTAGTTTAGTCAGGCTTTTAACAGCCCCATTCTTTAAGTCAATTTCGAAGATAGATAGTTTCTTAGCCTCAAAATATTATCTCTGTTTTTTATATTTTGAAAGCCTCAAAATAAAATACTTTCATCCAATATTGTTCTAAATCTGTAGCTGTATAAAACCAACTTTTAACTTCATCCTTTTCAAAATTTGATTTTTCAAAGTTTATCATATTGAAATTTAAACTGATTTGGGTTGGATATTTAAAATTAACGAACTGTATAATTCAAACATGTAACGCATGCTGTTCGTCTTGAAAAATGATTTTGGAAGCAGTTTGTTTTTGACGTTGTTACTTTATGCATGCCCATCCTTTATCCTTGCATTAATTAGACAGCCATTAAACTCCTGTGGTATTGGAAGCTAAAAATAGTTTGTTACACAACATATGTGCATGCATAAAGTTTCTTTGCTACTTTTTTTTTTGTAGTGCTGGCTCATGGCGGATCAAGTCAACCATCCTACAATCTTCCAAAAAATGTCTGTCCGCTGCGTTGCTCCCCATGATTTTACTCGACAAACTGCATATAGGTCTCCCGTTTACAACCGATTCTCCAACACTAGCTATGTAAATGGCGGGCTACAATTGCCACTGTCACAGTCACAGAGATCTGATCTCTCCATGATAATTTCTTGTGCATCTCCAGTGTATGCACAAGCACCAGCTGAGAAGAGTTTTGTGGTTGATTTTCTGATGGGTGGAGTTTCTGGTGCAGTCTCTAAAACTGCAGCTGCTCCAATCGAGCGAGTGAAGCTTTTGATCCAGAATCAAGATGAAATGATTAAGTCAGGGCGTTTGTCTGAACCATACAAAGGAATTGGAGACTGCTTTAAGAGATCGATTAAAGAAGAAGGATTTGGTTCTTTGTAGAGAGGGAACTACACAAATGTCATCCGATATTTTCCTACTCAGGTATTTGTTTAAGTTTTATTAATACCTTGTGGATTTTAGTTAGATTTGCAGATTTTTTTTCTTCTTTTTCAGGTGACATGTTTGCAATATTGATAAAAAAAACCTAGTAGAAAACAGCTTACATTTTTGTCTTTTACTGTGCACTAGTCTTAGATCTGGATGACCTACTTTGCTTAAATTTATGACCGAGGATTCACCCATTATCAGTTCATATTAATTCAGTGCATGTGAGCAAAATGATTTTTACATAATTAATTAATTGGTTTCACGTTTTATTTTGCGAACTTGTTTCACTCTAATTAGTATAATTTAGCAAACTTGTTTCGCTCTTTTTTGAATATAATTTGAAAGTCACTAAATACCATGCATCCCTTTCGTCAGTACAGGTTAATAATTTGCCTACTACCTTTTAGTACAAGTGTGGCTTACTCTCTTTATATACATGTTGGTAGTCATATGTGAAAAAGATTGTTGTCTTTAAGTTCATTGAAGCAAATATGCACAGTAAAATTCCTCTCCATTTATTGTCATAATCTTTGTTCTATGTTTTGATACAACTTAATGATGTAAATAAGAGATTCTTTTCTTCATACGAGTTTTTGTGTTGTGCGCATGTTGAAATGCATTAGTAAAACTTCAAATATATTTTGGCGCTCAGTTAGAAGCAAGTAATCGTATAACTAGTTGAGATGTGTAGCAACGAAGGCGCATTTTTTTCCTTCAGTATAAGAATATCCTGTAAAAAAAAAAAAAAAAAAAAAAAAAAAAAAACCAGCAAATGCTGATCAAAATGAGTATTTTTACGCAATTTGGCTTGTACGGATAAGGGATGTAGAAGCCATGCACATTTCTCATTAGGGATTGGAAGAACCTTTGAGAGGAAAACACTTCATAAAAACTGTATCCATAATTTCAGATCAAGTCTACATAAGTATTAAGTAATACAATATATGAACTTCCTACCGTACATCAGTTTTGCTCTGCTACGATCAATTTGTGCTAACAATCAACATTTTGCATACGCTAACGTGAATTTTGCATCTTTAGGCCTTCAACTTTGCATTCAAGGACTACTTCAAAAGGCTGTTCAACTTCAAGAAGGACAGGGACGGTTACTGGAAGTGGTTTGCTGGCAACCTTGCTTCAGGTAGTGCAGCTGGTGCCTCCTCTCTCTTATTCGTCTATTCGCTCGACTATGCTCATACTCGTTTGACCAACGATGCTAAGGCAGCCAAGGGTGGAGGCGAAAGGCAGTTCAATGGCCTTATTGATGTGTATCGTAAGACGTTGAAGTCTGATGGAATCGCTGGTTTGTACCGTGGATTCAACATCTCTTGTGTTGGTATCATCGTGTATCGTGGTCTCTATTTTGGAACGTATGATTCTTTAAAACCTCTTCTTCCTGAAAAGATGCAGGTTATTATTATAACTTACATTTCTTATTTATCACGCATAAACTTGTGCTATTTTTGTATGTTACTGCTTTTAAACTTACTTGATTTTGTATATGTTTTTTTTTTCTAGGGTGTACATAATATCAATATCTTACTTAGTAATAATTTAGGGTTAATATTAAGGCACCTTCAACATATTATGTGCCTTAATCTTAAGGCACCTAAGCATACAGGCCTAAATTGGTAAAAGGACTTAGGCCAACTCCAGCATCTGAGTGTACATGTAAGTACAAGTTTGGATCCGATTACGTTTCTTGAATTGGAAATGTAATCTCAAGACCCCTTATTTGAAATTTTGGAGATGCATATTGCAACCTTCGTAATAATAAGGCTTTTATTAAACCGCCATTGGAGATGGCCTAAGTGCTTAATGTCCACCCACTTATTACAATGATTTTTAAACTCATTATGAATCCTTGAGCATTTTTAAGTCTTTATTGAAGCTATCAACGCTTGCTAAATAAGCATGAAATTCAAACTGAAATCAAACATATACAACAATATTTCTCCGATTTTGACAAATACAGGACAGTTTCTTTGCGAGCTTTGCCCTAGGATGGGTAATAAAGAACGGTGCAGGCCTCGCATCGTACCCGATCGACACAGTACGTAGAAGGATGATGATGACTTCCGGAGAGGCAGTCAAGTACAAGAGCTCTCTCGATGCCTTCCAGCAAATATTGAAGAACGAAGGTCCCAAGTCCCTTTTCAAGGGAGCAGGCGCCAACATTCTACGTGCCATTGCTGGTGCTGGTGTGCTTTCAGGCTATGACAAGCTCCAGTTGCTTGTCCTTGGAAAGAAGTATGGATCGGGCGGTGCTTAAAAACGACGACGATGAAAAAAAAAAATGAAAAAAGAAGAAGAGGAAACTAGGCAGAAGGAAAAAACCGATAGCAATTTTAGTTTGAAGTACACAATTTTAGAAATTAAGTTTGAAGGACAACAGATTGATATATTCATATAGCATTAAGTGTATTTGAATTATATAATTGAATTTTATCAAAAGGAGGTAACATCACAATTTCTTTATTTAATTTTTGTACATAAATATGCAGCTTTTGAAAAGATCTTTTGTGAAGATTCATTATAGGTCCATTTTATATACATTTTATACCAACCGCCACTTAATCTTCAACTCTAGAATGTGAGACAAAGGTACCGAGCAACCATCAGATACTTGTGAAAACTTCATATTAACGAACGATAACGCGAATTCAAAGAGTACAGATCCCATCTAACATCAAGCTTTAGACAACCACAACCTAGTCACAACAATTTTGTTCATCAATTCCAAGCAGTTCGAAACCACATCTATAGCGATGCTTAAACTTCATCTATGGCTAGCAACTCCAATGCATTTTCATATTCAAACTGCGACAAGAATAGTTTTAGGCGAACTACAACTTAGATCGATGGCGTCGAAGCTTCAGATCTCATCAAGGCAGCGAGTTTTCAGATGCAGCAATCTTTAGATGGCATGAGTTTTTTCTTCAGGTGGAGCAATCTTCCAGAGTGTGCGATTTGTGATTTTGAGAAGAAAACGTAGCGACTTGTCTCATGAAGTAGTGATTTTCCTTCAAATATGTGTAATGTTATATGAATATCGCATTATATATGTATAATGCTATACAAATGTATCAATTTATTGTCCTTCAAACTAAATTTTAAAACTTGTGTTTTTCAGACTAAAATTGTTTTCAGATTTTTCCTTCAGCCTAATTCCCTCAAAAAAATTGGTTTTCTATTTTGTTTGTGTGGTCTTTACTTCCATTTGTATTAGAGTTTATCCTAATGAGTTGGATTTTGTTGGATGTGGAGATGATGTTGGATATTGGTTTTGATTAGCATGTGATGTTTTGAATGGTGTATTGTTACAGCCGAGCTGTATGCTTTGGTTATATGAAATTGTTATTAAACTTGCAATTCTTCGTATTTTTTCTTTCTTTCTGATTTGACTTCTTTTTTGATAACATTATATGTGGTATGGGTGTAAATCAATTGGGTTCTGTAGAAAGCATTCTGTGATATTTGGTGAAAAAGCTTATGGTACGGTATGCCTATCGATTAAATGATAGTAAAGCAGAAGAATTTTCTGTTCTCTTATTAATTCTAGGGATTTTCTCTTTTCTTCTTACTTTCCTCTTGATATTTAATTTTCAAATCATGTTATTTATCATTATTATGATTATCACACTGCTTATGTTGGTTCTCTCTTCTATTATTTTGCATTTAAATACCAAAATTTAATAATTTTGTACAATTATTTAAAGATTTCTCTCAAGTTTTCTTCTATGTTTTACATTTAAGTCCATATGTTAAAAATAATTTGGTGATCTTAAATTCAAACCTTTTAAATAAATACAACTAACAAATATCCATTAGATAATCTAATAATTTCGTTAAAAAAAATGACAATTCAATGTGTGTACCACATTCGTGATATTTGTAAAATGGTAAAACTAATTTATCATTCAAGTTCATATATTTTAAAATTTTCACAATTATATAAAAATTATTACAATGTTTTACAAAATTTTCCCCTATTATTTTACATTTAAATACCAACACTTAACAGTTTTTACAATTATTTACGGATTTCTCCTAAATTTTCTTAAATTTACACTTTTAAATAAAATCAGTTAACAATAATTATTAATTGATATAATTTTGTTATATATGTATATCACATATAAAAAATTATCAAATTCCTATTGACAAAAAAGATAAAACTATTTTTTTTCATTTAAGTCTATATGTTTAAAATTTTCGTAGTTATATAAAAAAAATTATCTTTAATTCTGTTATATTATTCTACATTCAAGTACGTAAAATTTCTTTTTTTCTAAAATTAGTGTTTTAATACATAGAAATATACACATAATTTTTTTCTTTATAAAGTTGATATTTCATTACAAACAAATATATACACAATTTTTTCCTTCTAAAATTGGCATATCGTTACAAACATAACGTTTTTACTTTTGAAAACTTATACGTTAGGTGAATTCTTAGTAAAATTTATTTTTGTCAAGAATGACACTACAATTAATGATAAGCCATTAATATTTGTATTCTATAATGCTGAAAAAATAAATAACATTTTCATTTAGAGTGTTTTTGTGAAAAAAAATTCATTTTAACTCTGTATATCCATAATTACATTTACCAATGGACCAGAATCATATCATACGTTGATCAGAGTTTTTTTGTTTTTTGGTATTTTGTTATCTTTTAGTATTAAATCTTAAATATTTGTTGAAACTTTTATTATAGATTAGAATTATTGAGGTATGAAACGACGGATTTTAAATCCTTTTATACATAATAATTAAAATGATAATGTAATTTGTATCATTTTAGGTCTTATTTTCACGTAATATTTCTTTAAGTAGTTAAATAAATATTTTATTTATCACTTTGTTAGTATCATATACTTATTTTTGATAAATATGTGCTGCAAATTTTAAATGCATAAAAATATATTGATTCGTTAGCATTACACTTCCAATTTTAGGTATTTACACCAGTTCTCGAGTAGTATTTGAAATTCAATTTATACGTTATTTATTTTTTAGTCAAATGTATCAAAAGCTTACCGTCAATTTCAAAATCTATGCACAAGAATATATATCTATAAAATTTTAAAAAGATATTTATTTCAAAATTAATTAAGAACATTAATTTTTATTTATTTGCATATTTAACAAATATTGAATCCTAAAAAATAGTAAATAAATATATAACTCGTTTTTATGGACAAAAATAATAATTTAATTTATATTCAAATATAAAAATACATAAATCTCATGATAAAAATTATACACTTAGAAATATAGTAAGTTCAATTTATGACTCATTTATCCTAACAAATTCGCTCATTTGCTCATGATAAAACTTATGTAATTAAGAGTAAGAACTGCCATTTGCCCATTCTAGAGCTATAAGAACTCGTTCTTAATGATTAGGATGCTGGAAGAAATTACCTGTTCCATACAAAATAATTGAGCTTGATAATGCTCGAGCTAGTCCATTCCCAAAATAACTCTGTAACTCAAAGAATCCATAACAAACAAATCACACTAGAAAGAATATCTAGATAAACAAATCACGACTCCATTACACTTCATTACCGAAGTAGCACACCTAACAACAGGATTAGTCACTCTAAGGGAAGTAACAAGAAGATAAACATCTAATTTTAACTTTTCTACTAATTCTTTTGATATAAATTAATGTAATGCACCTGTATCAAAAAAATCAAATATATAATTCATTCCATAAAACAGTACCTTCCAAAATTGAAGTTTGTTTTTCGTTGCCTAGTGCTGCTGAACTGAGAACTTCTATAGCAAATAATTTTTTCTAAGTATGCTTCTTTGGCTTTGTGCATTATCTCGCTATATTACTCATTTCATTAGAATTATAACACTTCTTCGCATGACCCTAACATGCGTTTCTACATTCATTGGTGTAATGACCCTTCCTTCCATATGAGTAACATTCCACTTGGGATTTAACTTGTTGCTTTTTCGAATCTTGCTGTTTGGGCTAGAAATGTCGCTTATTCTTCTAGAAATTTGCATTTTTCTTTGGGAAGAATGGCCTATTCTTTTGTTGTTGGAATTGCAGGGTAGGTTGACTTTTCAAAAATGAATCTTATCCTCATCCCTTCTCATATATTAATGCCATATCCATAATTTCCTCGAACAAAAATCTAAGCCGAATTAATAATATATCCCTTAAATCATTGTTTAGACTAAGAAGAAACTTCTCATTTTTCACAAAAGAAGTGTGAAAAGAGTTGCATATTCTAATAATGCATTAAATTTATCCACATACTCGATAACGGGTGAGTTGCGTTGCCTTAAAACTAAAACTTCTGAAGCGATGCTACCTTTAAGGCCTCTGGTAAGAAATATGCGTTGAAATGGTCTTTAAATCATTGCCGCAAAAAAAATTTCTTCAGATGTCTCGGCAACTACCGCATCGTACCAATATAATGTGCTCAACTGCAATTGATGGGATGCTAATTTTCTTTTATCTTGATCTGTCAATTCCAAATCATCAAATATTCTTTCACACATTCTTAACCAGTAGTGAACTCCCATTACTCCCTCTTTACCCAAATATAGTTGCTTCCAAGGCACGCATTGTCACTACAAAGTTTTGTAAATTATTAATATTGATTCAGGTTCAGATTTGGATTTGGAGCTCCTACGGCTGTTCCCATTCGTTGCATGCCTTATAACTTCCATCCATTAGTCCATAGTTAATTGGACTTTGGAATTCATGGAACCGCTAGTCTGACCGGTGGTTGGTTCTATTAATGCACCTATTCTTGGATGACCTAGTCCTACCATTTTCTATTATACATTTATCACTTCATTAGATAAATTCGAACGTTATATTTAATATATAAAATCCCGCTAACAAATATGTTTCAAAATACAAATAATTGGGTATATATAGCATCCTAGTGTTCACCACTTGGAGCACTTATTATAACTCGTCATAATCCATAATATACAAGTTATCCTATACTCTTCCCTGGCCACCCTTAGGATGACAACATCCTAAGTCAGTGTTTTGTAGGGCATATTATGTTAATTCCTAATTTACTCAAACTCTGATCGGTTAAGATACAATCTCACTCTAACACCATGTTGTGATGCCCCAACACCAATGAATTAATTATTCAATGGAGTTTACCGTCCAATAGCTAGGATCAAAGGTCTCGGAAGGAGTGAATCAGAGATTTGACTAATTCACATAACCGATCATAAATAAATGTCAAGTAAAGATCTTATGATGGGATTGAAAATATACATATATCAAAGTGTAATGTACACAGATGCCTTAAAACATAAAAATATACATTAAAAGAACTATGCAATTAAAAAATCCATGTTTGGAACGATGCCTAACTACCAAGTCATACATATATACAATAACATAGTCTGAACTACGTAAGATCTATTGAATCCAGAGACAACTCTGCTATTTTCCCATTCCAAATGGTCCTGATTGAACAGCGCAAATTAAGCTCTATAGTGTGGGCCAAATCTTCTAAGACACATGTGATGATGATAAAAAACACTATGGGTAATCTCATCGATGACATGCTCCAATGTCGCGAGCTAGAGTAATCGTCCTATAATAACGACAATCGTCGGTTCAACCTCAGAAGATGTCACAAAACAAAACTTCAATCGGGGTAGAAACTAGGCCCGTCAAACGGGTCGGGTCGGGTCATAAATGGGTCGGGTAGAATTTGCCCTGATCTATTCAAAACATAAACAAACCCGACCCGTTTGACCCATTTAATAAACGGGTCAACCCGACCCGACCCGTTTAATAAAAGGGTCAACCCGACCCGACCCATTTAACAAGAATTGCACTATAAACAGCAAAACATGCACAGAAAATGAAACATTACACCATTATATTATCAATAATGTTTTGTAACCAAAACCTGCACCACCAGAAAATAAAAAATTGCATCATATTATCAAAAAACTGAAGCGTAGCCTAAAACTGCAACATATTTGAAAATAACATACAAAGGACAACCTAAAACTGCAACCTGTCACAGACTGAATCAAATAACCAAATACTGAAGCAGTTCTACACCATACATGTCATACATAAACAGTTCTACACCATACATGACATTCAAATGACACCATAAGACAGCCTAAAACTAAAGCAAAGCCTAAAGCGCTGAAATGCTGATGTGCTGAAATCACCTGAGCAGCAAGATTGAACTACTTATGTATCGCATGTCTGCAATCTTGTACTCTACTATAATAGGTAGCTCTGATGATAAACTGAGCATCACTGTTTCTGACAAAGGAGTTTCCTTGGTGAATGAATTCATGTATCGAAGAGCAAATGTAAGGGATACAGCCTCATTCATCTCTAAAACAATAGCTTCTTCAGGCTGCTCATATTTACAAGCAACAGATTCCAAGTTAGATATTATATGATCAAAGTTAGATATTATATATCAATACTTCAGCCTATCCACATTAGTATATATTATATTATTTATATGTATGATAATTATACATAAAACATCCTGGAAAATCAGGATCATCTTGGTACTGCAGTATTTTCGTTTCATCTTCGACAAACTAGAGCTGCGGCTCTTTCTTATATGCTTGTTGAATATATATGAAACCAAACATGCCTACTTCACTAATAGGCATACCTATTCATTTACAGGATCTCATCCAACAATTTTCGACCACACTTTAAATTGACCTTTTCAGGAGCTGCTGTTCTCATATAACATTGCTGTGGACAGATCAAATGAGATGAAGAAGACGCTACTCAAATCTGCTGCTAGTGTTGGCCTTCAGCTTCCTGATGTTTATCAACCTAGGCCCGTCAAACGGGTCGGGTCGGGTCATAAATGGGTTGGGTAGAATTTGCCCTGATCTATTCAAAACATAAACAAACCCGACCCGTTTGACCCATTTAATAAACGGGTCAACCCGACCCGACCCGTTTAATAAAAGGGTCAACCCGACCCGACCCGTTTAATAAAAGGGTCAACCCGACCCGACCCGTTTAATAAAAGGGTCAACCCGACCCGACCCATTTAACAAGAATTGCACTGTAAACAGCAAAACATGCATAGAAAATGAAACATTACACCATTATATTATCAATACTGTTTTGTAACCAAAAACTCCACCACCAGAAAATAAAAAACTGCATCATATTATCAAAAAACTGAAGCGTAGCCTAAAACTGCAACATATTTGAAAATAACATACAAAGGACAACCTAAAACTGCAACCTGTCATAGACTGAATCAAATAACCAAATACTGAAGCAGTTCTACCCCATACATGTCATACATAAACAGTTCTACATCATACATGACATTCAAATGACACCATAAGACAGCCTAAAACTAAAGCAAAGCCTAAAGCGCTGAAATGCTAATGTGTTGAAATCACCTGAGCAGCAAGATTGAACTACTTATGTATCGCATGTCTGTAATCTTGTACTCTACTACAATAGGTAGCTCTGATGATAAACTGAGCATCACTGTTTCTGAAAAAGGAGTTGCCTTGGTGAATGAATTCATGTACCGAAGAGCAAATGTAAGGGATACAGCCTCATTCATCTCTATAACAATAGCTTCTTTAGGCTGCTCATATTTACAAGCAACAGATTCCAAGTTAGATATTATATGATCAAAGTTAGATATTATATATCAATACTTCAGCCTATCCACATTTGTATATATTATATTATTTATATGTATGATAATTATACATAAAACATCCTGGAAAATCAGGATCATCTTGGTACTGCAGTATTTTCGTTTCGTCTTCGACAAACTAGAGTTGCGGCTCTTTCTTATATTCTTGTTGAATATATATGAAACCAAACATGCCTACTTCACTAATAGGCATACCTATTCATCTACAGGATCTCATCCAACAATTTTCGAGCACACTTTAAATTGACCTTTTCAGGAGCTGCTGTTCTCATATAACATTGCTGTGGACAGATGAGATGAGATGAAGAAGACGCTACTCAAATCTGCTGCTAGTGTTGGCCTTCAGCTTCCTGATGTTTATCAACCTAGGCCCGTCAAACGGGTCGGGTCGGGTCATAAATGGGTCGGGTAGAATTTGCCCTGATCTATTCAAAACATAAACAAACCCGAACCGTTTGACCCATTTAATAAACGGGTCAACCCGACCCGACCCGTTTAATAAAAGGGTTAACCCGACCCGACCCATTTAACAAGAATTGCACTGTAAACAGCAAAACATGCACAGAAAATGAAAAATTACACCATTTTATTGTCAATACTGTTTTGTAACCAAAAACTGCACCACTAGAAAATAAAAAATTGCATCATATTATCAAAAAACTGAAGCGTAGCCTAAAACTGCAACATATTTGAAAATAACATACAAAGGACAACCTAAAACTGCAACATGTCACAGACTGAATCAAATAACCAAATACTGAAGCAGTTCTACACCATACATGTCATACATAAACAGTTCTACATCATACATGACATTCAAATGACACCATAAGACAGCCTAAAACTAAAGCAAAGCCTAAAGTGCTGAAATGCTAATGTGCTGAAATCACCTGAGCAGCAAGATTGAACTACTTGTGTATCGCATGTCTGCAATCTTGTACTCTACCACAATAGGTAGCTCTGATGATAAACTAAGCATCACTGTTTCTGACAAAGGAGTTGCCTTGGTGAATGAATTCACGTACCGAAGAGCAAATGTAAGGGATACAGCCTCATTCATCTCTATAACAATAGCTTCTTCAGGCTGCTCATATTTACAAGCAACAGATTCCAAGTTAGACATTATATGATCAAAGTTAGATATTATATATCAATACTTCAGCCTATCCACATTAGTATATATTATATTATTTATATGTATGATAATTATACATAAAACATCCTGGAAAATCAGGATCTTCTTGGTACTGCAGTATTTTCGTTTCGTCTTCGACAAACTAGAGCTGCGGCTCTTTCTTATATGCTTGTTGAATATATATGAAACCAAACATGCCTACTTCACTAATAGGCATACCTATTCATCTACAAGATCTCATCCAACAATTTTCGAGCACACTTTAAATTGACCTTTTCAAGAGCTGCTGTTCTCATATAACATTACTGTGGACAGATGAGATGAGATGAAGAAGACGCTACTCAAATCTGCTGCTAGTGTTGGCCTTTAGCTTCTTGATGTTTATCAACCTAGGCCTGTCAAACGGGTCGGGTCGGGTCATAAATGGGTCGGGTAGAATTTGCCCTGATCTATTCAAAACATAAACAAACCCAACCCGTTTGACCCATTTAATAAACGGGTCAACCCGACCCGACCCGTTTAATAAAAGGGTCGACCCGACCCGACCCATTTAACAAGAATTGCAATGTAAATAGCAAAACATGCACATAAAATGAAACATTACACCATTATATTATCAATACTGTTTTGTAACCAAAAACTGCACTACTAGAAAATAAAAAACTACATCATATTATCAAAAAACTGAAGCATAGCCTAAAACTGCAACATATTTGAAAATAACATACAAAGGACAACCTAAAACTGCAACATGTCACAGACTGAATCAAATAACCAAATACTGAAGCAGTTCTACACCATACATGTCATACATAAACAGTTCTACATCATACATGACATTCAAATGACACCATAAGACAACCTAAAACTGAAGCAAAGCCTAAAGCGCTAAAATGCTGATGTGATCAGCAAGATTGAACTACTTGTGTATCGCATGTCTGCAATCTTGTACTCTACTACAATAGGTAGCTCTGATGATAAACTGAGCATCACCGTTTCTGACAAAGGAGTTGCCTTGTTGAATGAATTCATGTACCGAAGAGCAAATGTAAGGGATACAGCCTCATGCATCTCTATAACAATAGCTTCTTCAGGCTGCTCATATTTACAAGCAACAGATTCCAAGTTAGATATTATATGATCAAAGTTAGATATTATATATCAATACTTCAGCCTATCCACATTAGTATATATTATATTATTTATATGTATGATAATTATACTTAAAACATCCTGGAAAATTAGGATCATCTTGGTACTGCAGTATTTTCGTTTCGTCTTCGAAAAACTAGAGCTGCGGCTCTTTCTTATATGCTTGTTGAATATATATGAAACCAAACATGCCTACTTCACTAGTAGGCATACCTATTCATCTACAGGATCTCATCCAACAATTTTCGAGCACACTTTAAATTGACCTTTTCAGGAGCTGCTGTTCTCATATAACATTGTTGTGGACAGATCAGATTAGATGAAGAAGACGCTACTCAAATCTGCTGCTAGAGTTGGCCTTTAGCTTCCTGATGTTTATCAACCTTAATTTTTGTCCAGATAATAGGTTCAGTTGCTAAATTACAACTTAGGCTAATAATTTTGTGGAGAACTTAGTGAGTTTTGGCTGTAATAATCAAGGGATTATTTGACATAACCTCCTATGCTACATTTTAGTACATACTACAATTATTATGTAGTATAGAACTGCACGGTAAATATGTCAAGTGGTTCGAATCACGCATTATGTACAATTCAAACCTTTGACATCTTGAATCAAAATCAAAGCGTTTAACCCTTGTGATAGTGATGTTGGACGTTTTCATTTTATTGTTTATTCATATTTACTCCTATTTATCAAATCAAATCCACTTTTATATCATGATAAAATGATTGTCATGGGGATAAGTCTAATGTCTAATTCTCCTATTGAGTTTCTTCATGGCTCTACCTTTTTTATGTGGTCAGGAAATCTACTTTGACCCGGAGCAAAAAAAATTATTGTAGTTATTACTGTTATTTAATTATTTGAAAGCTATGATAAAAGCCAATCCAATTTAAAAAATGGATCATATTGGATTCAAACTTTAAGAAATCAAATATGATGAATCAATTGGTTGATCTTTTTATTAGAAAGTTGAAACTAATTTAGTTCCTGATTGATAAAATAAGACTTAGCATTCGCTAAAATTTCCTTTACAAACGGTTTTTTAAGTAGAGCTGTTATAGTAATGGTAACGATAATCGCTACAGTACCGATACTATTGGTAAGTCAAAATTGACCACTAATACTTTACCATTATCGTTGGTAAAATGTTTGTTGGTATACCAATAAACTGGTAGATCGTTGACTTGTAATGATAAATTTGTTAATATATGAAGCCATCAAAATTTTATTACATTAATGTTTTGATAATGGTAAAAAAGTAAATATTATGTTACTAATTCTAGCTCCATTAACGCTTATAAATATCTGAACTTATAATATTTTATGGGAAAAAAATTTCTTGAGTCATCGAAAATAATTTTACAAAACTATATAGTAATATTTTTGCTAACCTTAAACTTTGAAGTAAATAAAATCGAAAGGAAATATAATCATAAATGATAGTACTACCATCTACATAAAATTTAATAAATCTTCTAAAGATTTGTGTTTAGAATTAATTAAAAAGGTAAAAAAAAAACAAAATTAAAATGACTCGTAAATTTACCATTACAACTGATTTTGATAATTCTTTACCGTTACATTTACCGTTAATAATGGTAAATTTACTGTTAGCATACTGATAGCATTGATTTATTGATGTTGCTCGATATTGATTACCGGATTGTTATTAATATAACTACTCTTCTTTTAAGTATGCTAGTTTGACTAAAATTGATAGAAATAATAATCAATATAAAATCCATCCATATCCAATAATTTTCGAATTGGAACATATCGGATATAAAGGTTAGATAAACTGGAATTTATTAGATCCGAATCATGTATAAACCTAGGCCTGTAAACGGATGCAATCGGATACGGATAGTGTTGTATCCGTATCCGTATTCGGAAAAAAAATCTGTATCTAAATCCGTATCCGATATCCACGAATATCTATTAAATAATATCTGTATCCGTATCCGTGGATATTTTCGGATATCCGAAAATATCTGTATCTGGCTTAACGAATACGGATATTTCTGGATATTGAAATATCTGAAAATATCCGCATTCAAACTTCAAAATGTAACTGAAATTTAACTCAATATTGCATATATAATTTGGCTTTAAACAAAAGATGAAAAATTGTAATAATACATCAAATTAACAATAGCTAATTCGATCACATAAAATCCATACGAATACTATAATGTTTCATAATTCATCATATAATCCATAGCCTAATTCAATCACACAAAATCATAAAAAACAGAAAGCAAATGCATCATACATGTTTTAAATTGTAGCAAATACCATAATTTATCTTAATAGCACACATATAAACTAAAATATTCCAACGCGTTGAAACATCATAAGACACTCCTTTCCCAATTAATCGAGTTTGAGCCAATGCATTTTCCCAATTTTGTTTTCTCATATGTGATGATTTTGTATAATTGACGCTTTCTCTAATTTTTTCAATAAGACCTTGCACCATTTTTAATCCATCTTGAACAATCAAATTTAGTATGTGCGTGCAACAACGCATATGAAATAATTCACCACCAAGAGGCACCGCATTTTTACCAACTAACCATTCTTTTAAATCTCTTATCATTACATCATTATTTGACGCATTATCAACTGTAAGTGCAAATAACTTCTTATCAATATTCCATTGCAATACTTTTGATTTAAGAGAAGCGCTAAGTGCGTACCCGGTGTGTGGAGGGGGCAAATCATAATAAGCGATGACTTTTTTTTGTAGTTTCCAATCATCATCAATAAAATGACAAGTTATGCAACAATAGCCTATGTTTTGGTGTTCAGTGGTCCACAAATCTATAGTGAGGCTAACACGGGTTGACAAGCAATCAAATATCTCTTGTAATTTGCCTCTCATATCATTATACACTTTTAAAACATCATATCGAACTGTATTTCTAGAAAAGAATTTAACTGTTGGATTAATACTTCTAATATACTCTTGAAAATACGCATGTTCAGTCATGTTAAATGGATAATCATGCTTAGCAACCATACGTGCAAAACACATTCGGCTTCTATGTTGATCAAACTTCCAACTCGATAATTTAATTGGTTTGTTGGGAGAACTTCTGGTAGTCAATAGTTGTTGTCCAGATAATCTTAGACGAGTGGGATTTTTTGGACATGATTTTAGATGATTTTTCAAGTGGGTTGTTCCCATTGAAGTAGCTCCATTAAATAATCTAGAACAATGTTTACAAGTGGCTTTAATAGCACCATCCACTACTTCTCTATTAAAATCTTCCCATATATTGGATTTCAAAATTCTTACATTTGAAGGTGTGGATTTGTCTACATCCGTAGAAAGGTTTTCAGATACTTGTGTGTTTGGCAAACTAGAGTCTGTAACCATGTTTGAACTGTTTCGATTTTCTTCCACGACTACAACGTCATTACCACAAATATCCTTGTTACTACAGCTTGACGAGGCGTTTGTCATTTTCAAAACTCTACAATACCAAATAAAATATATGTCATTACTGTCTAAGTTTATCACAAATACGTCATTTTATCAAACATGTCATTTTATCACAAATAAATAAATTTCATTGTGCCTAAGTTTCATTACTTTCTCCTAACCAACTTTCCAAATCCTTCTATACTTTTATGGTTTTCATTTATGCTGTATGCATTTTAACTTCCACATCGTTCTCTTTAATCCGAGTCTGCTACATGTTTAGTGTGCCTTAGATTCCTATTACGTATATTTGAAATTGATTTTAATTTATTCACATTACCTATGTGTTAGAATTCTCTTATTCATCTTTGATTTAATTTGCACCAAATCGATTTTTCCTTGAGGCAATTGAATGACAGTGCTTAAAAACTGCCAACTATAGCTACTCTTGATAAAGCTGCCAACTGCCAAGTATTCCTAAAAATATTTACAAGGCATAGTTTGAATGCTTAAGAATGTTATAAACTCCAATTTTGTACGATTGATGTTTAGTGTTTTCTTTATACAAAGATATTTTTATAGCCTGTGAGTTTTGATCAAGACAGAATTATGCAACTTTATTGTTTCAAACTGTTTGTTCATTATATGAATATCTTTTTACACACTGTTGTTATTGGTTATACACAAACTAACCATATATAGGAAGGTGCACATATTAACAATACACATGACAATACTACACGTCCAAAGAGGATGATAAAGCTACTCAGTAGATTATATGAAACACATACACTATTTCAGCAGATTGAAATACCTGATTGTCAAGCGTCGAAACTAAGGCTTCGACTTTCGAGCGGAGTCGCGAGTTCGAGAGCAGTGTGGAATAGTCGACTGTCGATGAAGGCGATGAAGGCGCGGCGAATCGGTGATGAAGGCGATGTCGATTGGGTGGAATCGCGGGTCGCGACGATGTCGATTGTTGACTGTATGAATCGCGATTGTGTATTTGTGTGGAAGTGGAATTGAATTTGAGATTGTCGGTTGTAGAATCACTACAACAAAATGCACTATCTATAGCACTAATCCATAGCGTTTCCCTATTAAAGGCATATGAAATAAACAATTATATTATTTCCAACGCTATTTGTCAAATTTCCAACGCTATGTGTCAAAAGGTGGGAACAAATTATTTAGCGGTGATTTCGTGAGCTAAGTGCCGCGTATCTCCCTCTTTTCATCATCTCCTGTGATAAAGAATGTCCCCCTTCTCTTCAAAAAAACCCTAAATCAAATCACGTTATCGTTCAAAATTCAATAAACCAAATCAAATCACAACCGCCTTCATTTTTGTCTTGCTGCTTCAATCAGAGGAACCGCTCAATAACTATCACCCAACGCCCTCCAATCTGAAGAGCTGCCGTAACTTCATTTCGCCGCTCCAATCCAAAGAACCACCAATAGTGGAACCGCTTCAAAGGTACCTATTTAGTTGCAAAGTTTGATTGTTATCAACCTTTTCCTGTTCAATAAAATGGATTATTTATATTTAGCCATGTTGTTTCTCGAATTTGTTAAGCATTGTATCTCGGATTTGTTCTGAAACTAGAATGATTTGGGTGAAATTTTGTGCTTTTTTATTATTCTAAATTTGCATATGATTTAAATAGCTGAAATTGAAAATTGAAATAGTTAATGTTAATTTTTAAAATCATGCTTTTGGGTGATCGTATCATATTGATTTGCAAATTAATCGCTTTGGTTGAAATAGCTGATGATTTGGGTAGGTTTGATTTGTAGACTCTTTGATTGAGTTGATTTTGGATTTGGGTTTGAGGTCCAGGAGTTATTTTTAAAGTGTTTGATTGGGTTGATTTTGGATTAGGGTTTGTGGTATAGGAGCTTTTGATGATGAATTAGAGTAATTCATGCACCTGATCATCAATCTTATGTATCTGAATTTTATAATTCAGGGAACATCTGTAATTAGTAATTACCTACACTTGAGAATTTATAAAACTTTAAACATATAATGTTCATATTCTATATTTGTAAGTTTTTCTTAACATGTCAGGTTCCTAAAACTCTTAGTTTTGTTTCAAGATGTGGAATCTGCTATTACCTCTACATGAGAAGCTATAAAACATATAATATTCACAGTGTATACTTGTATGTTTTTCTTGACATAATAAGTTCCTAAAACTCTTAGTTTTGCGTCTAGATATGGCTAATTGTAATTGAGTTTCTGAAACATTTACTGTGGTATTTCTTAAATTGTTTTGTTCCTAAAAGCTTCTATTTTTTGCTACACTTTGAGATAAGCACATCTTTTATTCAAATCTCAGTGTATTAGAATCAGCAAAATAGGTGATTTAAAAGAAAGATAATTGGCAGCAATGTGCATTTTAAAGCTAAGTTCAACTCACGTTGACAAACATTGTTAGTTTTGACTTCATCCTTGCACAAGAAATCATTGTTTACTTTCAAAACATTGTTAGAGGTGTGTTTTCTATTCCCAAAATAGTACAATTACTTGATTGGTATGCACAAAGTACACCTTCAAGATGATATTTCTTAGTAATGTCATGCAGACCTTAACTCTGTTCTATTTAATGGCGTTTTGTATTACTTTATTATGACACTTTAATTGAAGATTTTGCTTCAAAAAATGTAAGGAGAAGCATTTTTCTTTGAACTTCTTGAAACGTTGTAGCATTTTGTATAAGAAACTAGTATTTGATATTTTTTTTGAATCAACTATTGTCATCCATTTGATTGCGTGTGATATATTTTTGTTTAACATTATATTAGCTTGCAAAAGAAATAATAGTTAATGTTGTTTGTGTCGGAGGGCAACCAAAACCAATTATGGCTCGGGCAGCCAATTGGTTGGGCCGCCACTGATTACATCCGATGTATATATGTAGTATTTTGGTACCCAAATCAGATTTTACAAATCGTTTTAGTACATTTTGATACCAACTTGTGCGAATATGTTCTTACTCATTTTCTTTTCATATTTTACGTGTATTTTACGTGAACGTTGAAGTGTTGCATCCAAAATTTAAATTAACTAATAATAAAGTGGTTTGGTTCTAGGCTCTATGGCATCTAAAAACAGCGTTCATCAAAAATAAGATGTGATCGCATGAATGAAATAAAGCATTTAAATATTGCTGTTACTGTTCAAAATTTACAGCTGCAGGATGCTTGGTTCAGTTTACATCAATTTTCAATATTTGTCGCAGGAGAGTATTCTTCTATCTCCAGTCCCCTAACTAGAAAAGTAAACATTTGAGCTTGAGAATAGTCCCGTAAAACTCAATAGAAGTACCATTAAATTAGACGAAACAACAAGCAAAGAAACGCAAATTCAGTAAATTTAGGCGACAATCGATCCAATCCAATTATAATTGGATAATGATTTTTTGATCGGCATATAATCCATTTGATGTAAATTAAAGTTATAAGTGAAGATTATTTTATTACTGAATTCTCTTGTTACATTGATAATGCATTGTACAGATTGCATCCCTATATATGCAAATTATGGTTTCTAACGTTGAGATAAATTGGTATGTACGCTCAACGCTATTCGAAAACGCCAATTACTATTTTTTATAGCTGCTTTAAATTAGTATCTAAATTTGTTGTTTAAACAAGGCAAAACTTTAAATTAGTATCTCAACTTTTGCACTATCTGAAGACTACAGAGGTTTGAAAATGACGACATTAAAACTTCTCTAAGTAAAGAAAACAAACCTTACCTATACTGATACCGGTTGTCATGTTGTAATAATAAATATTTGCAGCACAATGAGTTAACACACAATCAAAGTGTTTGGGTGTTGTACAGTAATTTGCATTAAATCAGTAATGTGATGATTTTCAGCTTAAAACACATACTTTTTATTCACATCACTAAATGATTCAGGCATCGGTTCACTCATGACTAATGCCAGTTTCATGCAATGTATTAATGATTGGTGACATTGTTGTATAAGTTGAAAAAATTATTGTTAATGGCGCAAGCCAAGTATTAGGAGAGGGGTAATGCATAGACATTACTCCGGTGCTACAAAATAGCGCCGTTGTAATGGCAAATTTTTTGGAAACAGTTTGGTGCTAATGGTGTATATTGTTCTGACATTGTTGTATATTTGTATCCATGCACCTTATAGTACTCAAGTTTTCCATATGAATTCTATTCTTTTTTGGGTTACGTAGTTTCAGCAGGATGGTAACAATACATAAATACAGCCGGTAGATGTTTCATTTTGTTAATAAACTTCTACATGTCAGTTAGGCTTCAGTTTCCCTTTAACCTTAGATATTTAAATTAACTGATGTAGAGTTTTCCCGAAATTCACATTTTGTTTTTGCTCCAGAAAAACGTTGTTGTATCTAAGTATTTTGCCCATGTTTGCTCGAGAGTACATAGGTTATGTTTGTATGCATTTTTTGTGATATTGACATGACCTGCAATGATATATCCTAAAAATTTCACTAGATACTTTGTGAGATGGCAAATTCTCTCCCATTTAGGAAGACTAGGGTGACCAATATTGCGTTTACCTTTGCTGTTTAATTTTCAGTGAATGCACTTAAACTATTTCTGCATTCAACTAAATTGAATTATACGATAGTTGTAAATGCAAATATTTTTTCTAATTGTTATTTCGATTTTGCTTTTTTTTTCTTAAATTTAGCAATATGCCATGTTGGAAAAAAGAAAAAGAAAAAAGAAACAATGAGTGTATACTACCTTTTCCACTTCAGCCTACTGTTTTTGATGTCTTATAAATGTTTATCATTTCAATTATATCTTCCCCTAGTTGCTTTATTTTCTGAATAAATAGATTACCCATTTATAAAATTTGAGATACAAATATGGAAAACTTGTGTGTATATTGTTTGACGTCATTAGTTGCATCTTCCAAAACATGAGTAACGATGCTACTGTTGTAGTAATTGCTGTTTTTGCTAGTGGAAGCAATTTTTGTTATATAAAGAATGAATGAATATGTGTCAAGAGAGAGTTACTGTTCGTAAATCTGATACTTTTTTCCATTTGAAAAGACGAGAAATGATGGATAAAGACTGGGTATGACTAAACAGGTAATTATATGGTACTTCAGTATAATATTGAATTTAAAACATATTTTAATACCTAAGGTTATTATTTGTTTTTTATTATTATTGTAGAACCACTAAAGAATACGAGCAAGCAGCTTGGAATTTTGTAAACGATGCAAAGCTAAAGCTGCAAAATGTGGAAAAAAATTTATGCCCTTGTGTAGATTGCAGAAATCTTACCCGTCATCATGGAGAAGTTATTGTTGAGCATTTGATTATAAGAGGAATGGATCCTAAGTACATGGACGGTGAGTGGTACAATCACGGCGTGCGAATAAATAAAAGCAAAAATACAAAGCCGGGTGATGCGTATGATTTGCTTAAAGCCATTATCTATGAAGACGAAGATTTTATTAATCATACTTTCTTTGATGATGATAAAAGTGAAGATGATGCACAGAGACAAGAGGATGAATTACACAAAAATTTGGAAGATGCAGAGACCCCATTGTATCCTGGTTGCAAGGATCAAACAAAGTTATCTGCTATCTTTGCCTTGTATAATCTTAAATGTGAGACTGGATTGTCTGATAATGGTTTCGATAAGCTTCTAACTGTGCAGCAATTGTTGTTGCCAAAAAATAATGTACTTTCCAAGTCGTTATATGAATTGAAGAAATTCCTTAAAATATTTGACATGGGTTTCGAGAAGATTCATGCATGTGAGAACGACTGTTGTCTTTTTAGGAATGAATATAAAGATTTGAATAATTGTCCAAAATGTAGATTTTCGAGGTGGAAAGTAAATCAACGGACAAAGGAGATTATGCATGGCATTCCAGTTAAAGTGTTGCGTTATTTTCCAATAATTCCAAGGTTTAGGAGAATGTTTAGATCCAAAAGGATGGCGGAAGATTTACGGTGGCATTTCAATAACAAAAGCACTGATGTAAAAATGCGACATCCGGTAGATTCTATAACATGGAATGTAGTGGATGAGAAATTCAAATCATTTTCAGCAGATCCACGCAATCTTAGGCTTGGCCTTGCAACAGATGGCTTCAATCCATTTTCTATGTTAAGTTCCAAATATAGTTGTTGGCCTGTAATGCTCGTGACATATAATCTTTCGCCTATGTTGTGCATGAAGAAAGATAATATTATGTTAACATTGTTAATTTCTGGTCCGAAGCAACCATGAAACGACATTGATGTATATTTAGCGCCATTGGTAGAAGATTTATGTCATTTATGGAATACCGGAGTTGAGGTTTATGATGCATATAGTCAATCAATCTTTAATATGAAAGCAATTTTGCTTTGGACAATAAATGACTTTCCGGCATATGGTAATCTTGCTGGATGCTATGTAAAAGGTAAAAAGGCTTGTCCATTATACGGTGTCAACACTCATCATCGATGGCTAAACCACAGTAGAAAGACCGTCTATATGGGCCATAGAAGATTTCTATCTCCTTCAAACCCTTTGAGAAAACAGAAGGCCTTGTTTGATAACACCGTGGAGGAAGGGTGTAGACCTAGGATTCTAACTGGGAGAAAATTTTCTATCATTTTAAAAGATTTTCCGAATAATTTTGGAAATGCAAAGAAGAACCAAAAAAAGAATAACAGAAAAGGTAAAAAATTGAATGAGCAAAATATAATAGGAAATAAAAGAAGAATTGAGCATAGCAAGAAAAATGAAGATGATGAGGATAAAGATCCCGTGAGAATGGAGCTATTAAGGTGGAAAAAAAAGTCCATCTTTTTTCAGTTGCCATATTGGGAGGTTAGTGCATACGTTTTATTTTATTCTATTAGACTAACATTATGGAATCATACAACTAAATTGTTCCATTATTGATTTTTATAGGAACTTACAATACGTCATAATGTAGATGTAATGCTTGTCGAGAAAAATGTTGGAGAAAGTCTACTAGGCACAATGTTGCATGACAAGAAATCAAAAGATGGAGTTAACTCTAGAAATGATTTGAAGGATTGGGGAATTCAACATGGTCTTCATACACAACCCCGCGGGAAGAAGACATATCTTCCGCCAGCTCCATATACATTATCGAAAGGAGAGAAAAAAACTTTTTGCAAAAGGTTGTATGATTTTAGAGGACCTGATGGTTATTGTTCAAATTTTAAAGGTTGCGTATCATTAGAGGACTGCAAAATTAGTGGCTTGAAGTCTCATGATTATCATGTTTTAATGCAACAATTATTACCCATTTTAATCAGAGGATTGCTTCCAAAGAAGCCAAGGAAAACAATAACTCGTTTATGTTCATCGTTTAATAAATTATGTCAACGTGTTATCGATAGAGAGAAATTAAATCAACTTGACGATGAGATTATTGTAACTTTGTGCAAGCTTGAAAAATACTTTCCACCTTCTTTTTTTACATAATGATACACTTGACAATTCATCTTGCAAGAGAAGCACGATTGTGTGGGCCAGTCCATTTTCGTTGGATGTACCCCTTTGAAAGATACATGAAGACACTAAAGGATTATGTAAGAAATCATGCTCGTCCTGAGGGGTGTATTGCAGAATCTTATCTTGCAGAAGAATGCATGAGATTCTTTGGTGAATTTTTAACAAAATCACAGAAGAAAGAAGTTAGAAATGAAGATTACCAAAGTAATGTAATACTTGAAGGACGTCCAATATCAGCACATAAGACAATCACATTGTCTTCAAATGAGAAAGAATCTGCTCATTTGGCTGTGCTAATGAATATGACCGTGGTAGAGCCATTTTTAGAGTAAGTGCATATTCCCTCTTTTTCATTGTTTGATTGTTTGTAATTTTAAATATAACATAACATCTTTTGTTATACGCTAGTTTGCATTTGGAGGAGTTACAAAATTCAGACAAGCGCATGGAAAGAAATGCAATGTTACTTTGGAAAAATCATATAGCAACGTTCTCTAATTGGATTAAAAAAAAGGTCAATTGAATTCTTAAATGTTACTAATTAACTTAAAACCGTATAAAGAATATTTTAATTAAATGAAATTATTTTTTGTAGGTATCTGTTAGCTCCGAAGATCACGACGACATGTTAAAATGGATTGCTTATGGTCCAAAGAACGATGCTTTGTCCTACACAAGATACATCATTAATGGACAACATTTTCACACAAAAGATGTTGGGAGAGAAACCCAAAATAGTGGAGTGACTTATGATGCAACAACCATGTGTAGGGCAAGCGCAAAAGATGTTTCTCAAGTGGTCGATGTTGTCAGTTATTATGGGATAATTACCGATATAATTTTGTTGGACTATAATATTTTTTATGTTCCGATCTTTAAGTGTGATTGGGCAAACATAAGAAATGGTGTAAAGGCTGAAGATGGATTTACGCTTGTCAATTTACATCAAAGTCAAACTTCATTTACAAAAGATCCATATATACTTGCATCTCAAGCAAAGCAAATTTTTTATTCAAGAGAAAATGATTCTTCTAATTGGTATGTGGTAATGAAAGCACCTTCGAGAGTTTTTGACGATTTAGAGATCCACGACTCCTTTGAGGAAGTAAGCAATGTTGGGGAAGATTGCCAAGAAATCAATATGGATGTTGATGAGCATGTTAAGGATGTTTCTTTTGTTAGAGAAGATTGTGAAGGCATACTTGAGTAGTCTTGAAATGTGTCCTTATATTTTCTTATAAATCTTTCTTTTTTTTGTTGAGGAAGATTGCCAAGAAATGTGTCCTTATATTTTCCTTATAAATCTTCCTTTTTTTGTTGTTTTTTCCAACACTTGTTTAAGAACTTGCTTGTTTAAAGCTTAACTCACACATCACAAGAATGCATATTCTTGTATTTTGTTGATCACATCTTGATCTATATACAAAAGTGGTTCACCACATCTTGATCTATATACAAAAGTGGATTAGAAGTCAGAAGTAGTTGTCAATCAGGGTTATCTTCGTATATAAGTTATTCAGAAAAGTGGTTCCCTCAGCTGTATGATGCAATCTTTCACTTTAAACCCATCTCTTGTTTATTTGTCTTTGTAAAATGATCTGTTGGCAGAGAATCATCGCAAAACCGATTCTACTTTAGATTGCTTAAACTAGGAGGTTTATGTTGAAGGAGTCATTCATATTCAATGTCTGTATATGGTATTGTTTTGTGAATCCTTCTCAAATTAGTTAACCCTCATTCGTACTTAGTAAATCGGGTATATTCTGGGAAAAAAATCACTGATTTTTATCAATAAACAGAACTGCTCAAAACTGCCTCAGAGTTAAATTTGAAGTTTTGTTTCTTGAAATGGCAAGCGAACGCTTAATCACTCAATTCAAACACTTTTAAAGTAAATACATTAGACATGAAAATTTCAAGTCGGTAAATTTTTGCAGCTGCACTTAATTAATTAACTGCATGAACAACATTGATTATTGTATGATATTGTTTGGGTGATCTTTATTAAACCGTAATCATATACCAAGAATTATACTGTTAGTTACACTTATTCACATTTATTTATTTGCGTTTACATATAATACATTCAACATATGAAATCAAGCGTCTTCATAATGAGTACATTTGTTGGTTTGTATATTCTTGATAGTTAGATATGTTTCCATTTTTGATTATAATATACACATATTGGTTAAGGTAGAATAATTTGAAGTTGTAGATGTAGGAAGTACTCAGGTCAATAAGGTAAAAAAATGCTTCTAAGCTATTCAACATCCAGCTTTCTTTATGTGATAAAAATTGTTGTTAAAGAAAATATTTTACTTTATTCATTTCTCGGGTATAAAATTCAAGGTAATCAATTTGGATGTGTATTACAGATGGGGAAAAATCACCCCATTCACTTAGGCACTAATTGACACTGGAAAAATAATTAATTTGGATTTAAACTATCAAAGCTACTCTTGTTTGGTTAATTAATTATGTTTAGATTATAATCAATTAAAAGTCCTAGCTATGTCGACCATTATATTGGCTGATGTTTGCAAATTGATGATAACATCTATAGATATAATACCTAATGCACTAGTTGATAGTGAATAATTTCGGTTTTGTTTTACTATAGTAACTTTACAATTTAAGCCTAATTATACTTTTGGTCTGCTTCTATTGTTGAACCGTGCAACTCTTCCTAACCTGAACTCAAAAACTTCCTCATTTTTGAATCTGCTCTTCACCATTTTGACTATCAGCAAAAATTCAGTAATAAAAATTTATGCGTTTTCGTGAACCAGCTAATAAAACATGTTTTTCAGCTCTGGATCCACATCGTAGAACTTTTGTGTACAGCCTGCTCATATTGATTTTCACCTGTCCATTTTATATGTGTTACTTAAATTAGTAAATTGAATAAGACATTGTTATTCAGGAACGTGAGATTTGAACTCATGTTTAGACAAAAAAACATTAGGATAGATGACCTACAAGTCTTTGATTTTGATCTGCATATTTGTACTACAGCAAAAGTTGCTCTATTCATCATGTTTAACCAATGCAAATTCTTTTTCTTGCTTGATTTATAGTCAAAATTCAAAGAAAAATGATATCTTTGTACTAACTACAGGATATGGCAAAGAAGAGGAAGATTACTCGCAAACAAAAACAAGCCGAGGAACCAAAAGAAGCAAATATTGAATCCAACGAGCAACATGAAGCAAATGTAGAAACTAATGAGCAACATGAAGCAAATTTAGAAACTAATGAGCAACATGAAGTCAATTTAGAAACCAATGAGCAAGGAATTGAAGCATGTACACACAATATGGTGCAAGTTGAAGAAAATATTGAAAACGAATTTGAAATTGGAAATGATGCGATGGAAAATGAGACTGATATTCAACACACAGATGAAAGTACGATTCAAAAGAAAAAAGCTAGAGGCCAAACTAGAATGAAAAGTGTAATAACCCGCTTTTCCGTACCCCTTGAATAGACACTAATCTCCATCTATTTACTCGAGGTGAACGAAAAACCAAACCATTAGGGTTTTTAAAAGAAGAGGTAGAAGAAAAGATAGAAGAAAAGAGAAAGAAGAAACAAAAGAACAACATCAGAAACAGAAACAATATCAGAATCTCACATATCGCAGCGGAACAATATATAATAGATAATCACTAGTCTTTTAAAACAAAGAACTATATCAGTCTATACTTACATCAATCATCAGAGTCAATATACAACAATGGACAGTTATATAACTTGTCCTCATACAGAATACACAGCGGAATAAATACTATTAGATACAAATACTACGTCTCGCCATCCAGCTTGCTTCCAAAGCTCCAGAATATCCAGAATATCCTGATAATATAACTCTAGGCTGCCCGTGTGGAAAATTTGTGGGCACCCAGAGTTTAGAAGGGAAACAATAAACTCCGAGTCAGTCATGGTGACTGGTGTGAGATCGTAAAACAGTTATTTTCACAAAGAAAATAAAACAAATTCGCAATGCTTTTGGAAAATGAAACTACCATAAGACCTCCCACCACACACACAATGCAAACGCAGAATTGGAGGAGATTTCTTCTTATGATAGTCAAAGATGCTTACTACGCAAAATCAAATCATTTGGGATATTATTATTAGTGCATAATGTAGAAAACATTTCGAAAGTATAATATAAATCTTAGCCAGCATAGACATTTCGAACTATGCCTACTATAGCTACCATCCAAACAGTGGGGCGCCACCATAAGTGAATGATAGGTTCTACAACTAATACCGTACAAAGTTCGTATTTGGAAGATGGATTTCCAACAAATGGTCAGGCTAAGGAACTTCCTTTCCTCCTGCCGAATAGGATCGCCTCTGGCTGGACGTCCCGAGAGACAAACTGCTCTCTGCCAAACAAGGCCGGGTTACCCCTGTAACAGGTAACTCACGAATATGTCATCACCCGGTCCTTTGGGACCTTTATCCGAGCGCTCGATATCCAACATCACACATCATAAAGAAAGTGTATCCACATGAGTAAGTATCTGGGCTCCATACCATGATACCACCCCTTTTCAGAAGGAAATGACATACCCTAAAGGGCGCGACCCTCATAACCTTGCCGCAACATTCCTGTTTCGACCATTTCCGGGGTGTGAGGCTCGACGAAGTCTCGTCCACAAAGCTACGCTTTCTCAAAAAGCCCTGCTTCGGGTCAAACAAAATGATCAACCTATGATCACAAAGATATAAGATCAAACAAATGATCATATCACAAATGATCAAACACTGATCATTTTACAGCAACACTCAGTATGCCACGTTACCAAATTGGGATATATCGCTGATAAATTTCAACTACATAACCTCTGAGCTCGTACGTCTCAGAGAAGGGTGTTAAGCTAAGAGAATAAATTCTCCGCCACCAACAGATATGTATTTGAAAGAAATCAGCTTTATATCTCAAGGTGTAATGTCAGACATACAATCCATACAAGTCTGTTCCGGGATCGAACAGAACCGAAGGCACTTCTCACGAAGCCCTTGCACATCCGGATAATTTTCAATCACGTCGGGACTTCCCGTCACTAAGGATGATAAAACCTCTAAACCGGAGATCAGCCGATGTAGAGTAACTCGACGGTAATCCTTCCGTTTTCAAAAATATCCGGTCTTCAACACCGGTCTTCGAATGCGATTCATAACGACGTATCACATATTCGGAATGGGTTATACGACCCCATGGTCCTTTCCCGGCTAACCCGAATAGTGAGCGTTTATTCAAAATAAGTGTGGCATTCAAATCCATCAAATTCACAACAAATACCTATCTAAAGGTAATTATTGATAGTCGGTTATTTAACTATCAATAAAGATACGCAACATCATCAGATTCCAAATAATTTTCCCAATTTATTTATTTTCCAAAATATCTTTACTAGATATAAAATTTCCATACTTCAAAAATAAATCAACGTTTATTTTTCTAAACAGTTTCCATTTTCCTTTATAAATTCCATAGTGAATTTATATTTTCAAAATATCTACAGATATACGATTTTCAAATCGTTTTCAATATTCAATCTCGATTTATCTTTAAGAAGATAAAATCTCAAAACGTTTCATTTCATTTTGGAAAAGCATTTCCATACTTATTAAATAATAAGTATTTCACAAATCTATTTATTTTCAACATTTGAAAATATTCGATATACTTAAATCAATATTAAGTATATATTCATTCTTTAAGGAAATCATTCTTTCAACACATTTTATTTGAGTCAAAACGAATGTTGCGTAAAACATCGTTACGACGACTCAAAATCACTAGTATAGGGATTCGAAATTAAGATAGATATATAAATCCCAATACTACATAAAAAAAACATTTCCTTTCGGAAATCATTTACTATAACAACAGTGTTATAGTCCATCATTTCCTTATTTCTCGAAAACGTCTATTTCAACAATAAATGTTGAAATCTATGATTTCGATACTTAACACGTTTTAAAACATCTTTTAAAACAATTAACTTCATTTTATAATATCGCTTTCCCAAACATAACCATTTTTTTTTCAATGATATATTCACTGTCCAAAATCGTGAATATACTTTACTAACCAAATTTTCAATCTTTTCTACACATTTATTCCAAGAATTATCCACTGTCCAAAATCGTGGATAAAATTCCCTTAAAAATCTCTATATTTAAAATCAATCAAATTTAATTGATTTTCGAATTTATAAAACAACGTTTATAAATTCGATTTCCATTTTCTAACAACTTCGATTTATAAATCTTCTTTATTAACAAATTCGAGTTATACTCGATATAAATATCACAAGTCCATATTATAAGTTAATAACTTATCATTCATTTTCAACTTCACAATTTATAAATCTATAAATTTCATTCACTTATGAAATCCATTTATACTTCTTTCTAACACTTATAAAAAAATTCGTTTTATAAGTCCAATATTTTGATTTACAAAAAAATATCAATTTTATAAATCTTTCTATACAAATCGTTTATAGTTATTCAAAAACCCCAACTTAACCCATTTTATAAATAAATCGACTTTTATTTCAAAAACGACACTTTGGTTATATTTCACTAGAAATTATAACTTTTATAACTTAAAATTTTTAACGTTTATAAATCAATTCAAAAATTCCATAAAACGTATATTTTCAAAAATCACTTTAAAAATCCTTTTAAAATAAAAGTCGTTATTTTTAAAGTTCAAAACTGAATCCGATGATGCAACAACACCAATCAGTCCATCACAACAGTCAAATATCATATATCATCATATGATAACAGAATATATCAACATATCTGTAAATAATCAATACGGTGAGGAATCCAGTCGGATCCCTCCAACCTGTTTCCCTGCATCCACAGATGTTAGCACAATACCAATTCCGCTCCAGTACGGAATTATCGCGGTATATAGGTTTTATAAAAATCCGCTTACTAACGGCGCAATAGGGTCTCATCCGCTATACGAGGCGGGAAATCAATCAATCCAATATATACATATGCCAATATGTATATACTGCTATATATAGATATATATCCTATAATATCTAATATCACATCCAAACAGTCAATCAATCAATCAATAACTGTAAAAGAAAATCCACTTTCATTTGAGTGAAAAGATCTCACCTTGATTTTAAATTCCGTTCCAGCGTTTATTTTCGAATAAAATTAAACACGCGTTTAATTTCACCCGAAATTCCAACTAGCTCCAAACGACTCCAATTCAGTTGCATCGCGTAGTGTTCGACGATACGATTCCAACGCAACTGATTTCGCCATTTTCTGACCTCATATAAAAGAGATACGGTATTTTAAACATCGTACGAATTATAATATAATTTAAATTACAATTTCTATTTCAATTTCTAACCCTAGGCAATCTGGACCGTCCAAGCATCACAGGAAAATCACGGCCACAAGAAGAAACTTCTTCTTCTTCGTTCACGCGTTCACGTACGTGAACCCAAAGCCGTCCCCAACCATCAATTATCGCGACTTCACCACACACCTTCACATCGATCGGGGAGTGCCATTCGAACCGCCTACGTGAGAGATACCAACGGCCCCAGCCCCATAGAACTCGGTCATCCCCTTTGCTCGAAAAACGTGCACGACTGGCCATCGTCTTGGCCTCGATTCTGGCCACCACAACGAGTTACATGCTACTCCACCGTATGGATGTAAAGATCTCCTCGTGCTCTTCATATTTGCAGTTGACGACTTCACGTGAATGTCGACAGATTGAGAGAAATTTGAGGGAGAAGGGCGTGCATTTCTGGTCGTTCGTTTTATAAGAGGCGGCTGCTGAATAAAACCCTAGCTCCTTTTTTTCTTTTTTCTTTTGTGAAGAAAAATGGCCTATTTATAGAAGTTTGAACGACACTATTTATCCGACTTTTCCGAACTCCGATTTACGCGCCGAAACTGACGTTTCTGGGGTTTACCCCGCGTTCCGGACACAATGGAACAGGTTTCGAAAGCTAATTCGATCGTCTGTGCAAGATATGGAATTAAACGATCAATTTAAATTAAACCGATTTAAATCGATTTCGAGGCGTTTTAATTTGTACCGGACAAACGGTAAATCCAAAAATTACGAAATTTGAAATCTTACAATAATATCACATTACGGATCCGATGAAACTGGTTTCGTCGAAATCCGAGACCGTTTGAAAAATGACTATTTTTAACTCGACGATTTAAATTAAAATAATATCGATGCGTTTCGAGTTGCCACGGTCAAACGACAACTCCGATGCATACGAAAATTGAAATCCGATAATAACTAACTATTACGGATCCAATGGAACTGGTTTCGTTCAATTCTGAGACTGTTCGAAAATTGACTATTTTTACAGTCGATAATTAAATATTAAAATATTCAATTTTCACAGTTTAACTCTAAATTCGATTCTGAAAGTTCTATAACCTTTCTATAACTCCAGCATGATAAAATAAAATTTTCCAAATCGTTTTCAATCATTTTAACTCGATTTTCAATTATCTCTGGAATTTCACTATTTAATTTATCGATTTAATTATCCAATTAAATCCAATATTCGAGAAATAAATCATTCGACTTCTTAATTCCACTTATTAATATTTAAAATTAATTAAATATTCGAATTTTAATTATCAAAAATTCTGGGTCGTTACAAATTTCCCCCCTTAAAAGAATTTCGTCCTCGAAATTACAAGTTATGAAAAAGATACAAAATCCGTTAACTTTCCAAAACAAACCGTTCAAATTAGATTTTCAAATCTGTTAAGTGTTTAACTTCTCCAAAATTCATAGTTAACTTCTCACAAAATCTTTACTAAGTTTTCAAATCATAACTTAGTTTTCAAAATTTTCAAAGTTTCTCAAAAATATTCTAACGCCTTAAATTTTCAGAAAATTTCGCCAGCGTCTCCTTTGCGCGGCTCGATCCGAAAAAAAATGACAGTGTATATATATCACAAATATACATCCCATCAAGTGATGAGGCATCCCGTAGGGAAAAAAGTGTAAAAGTACGATATTTAATCCGAGATATGTACCTTATTATATTTTTAGCGAGTGTATACGGCTAATATAGCGCGAAAGCGAGCTCCAAATGCGAAGCAACGCCATCCGCACCTACTAAACACTCAACAAACCATATGAGAACATGTAGATATGAAAATATAGTCAATATACATCATATAGCAACATAATACTACATATGTCAACATAGCAAATGCAACAAACAACAAATGCATTCAGAAGCAACAATGCAACCATCAAACCATCATCATCCAATAAACATCCAACAAATCCATACCGAATCAATATTCATTCATTTCTCATTAATATTCATTGAATTGGTTTTCAATTTACTCACATTTGATTCGTTAATATTGGATTTAACTAACATTCATTCATTTGTTTCCAATTAGTTTACATTCACTAATTTACATTCATGTTGGTTCATTTTCAATTTGAATCAAATTCATTTCTATTCAAATTTACATATTATCAATTTGAATTTAATCACTTTGCTTCCAATTTGTCGATTCAATTTCATTAACCCTTAATGAATTACACGAAATCAACTAACAATCAATCTAACAACCAATGTATAACCAATCATAACCAAATTTATTCAATTTACATTTCTTTACATTCAATTTGGTTCAACACTTTAAGTTTCAATTTGTTGATATTAAATTGATTTCCATTCAATTATTTAATTTCTCAACTTCATTAGCTTTTAATGAATTAACACTTATATTCATTATTTCATATCAATACTTCACATTAGATTGATTAACATCCAATCCATTTATTCAATTCAATTGCTAATTCATTTTAACAAATACAATTGAATTTCATTTATACAACTCAAGTTCACACTCATTTAATAAATTCACTTTATTAATTTACTTTGATATCAAAATAAACTTCACTTCAACATCACTTAAGTTATTTTCCATTTCAAACATCATTTGTTCAACTTAACTTAAGTTTCCACTTATAAATCCAATTCAGACTTTGTTTTTCTTAACAAAATTCATTTAACCTTTTACCAAAATCAAATTTCATCAATCATTCAAATTTATATCACATTTGACTTTCTTTTAGTTAAATTTCACATCATATTTCATCATGCTACTCAAATTCATTAACTTTACCAAAGTTAAATCTATTATCTCATATCATAAGTATAAATCTTATTTCACTTATATTTACCATATTTAAATTTGGACTTTAATTTTCAAATTTGTTTATCACAACAAAACCTCAATTTCCAATTTACTATGGTAGCAAATCAATCACACAGAAACTCGAAAATGATACTGATGATGCTGCAGTCATCACCCTTATTATTTCCCAGCAACAATAGTGAATGTAGTGCTTTAAATTCTTTCAAAAATTTCCTTTTATTCATAAATCACATTTATAAATCTCTTTGCACATAATTTCACTTCTTACATATAAGATTATTTTACCATTGTAAATCATTTTAATTATAACTTCATACATTACAATTGTTGTTTTCATTTACTTATTCAAACAACTTTAACTAACTTGTATATATTTACATTTTCAAACTATCAAATAATCAATTATATACACTTTAACACTGAAAAATTATTTCTTTATATATAAAATATAATCGAGGTAAAATTATTCCATTTACCCAATTTAAAACAATATCGTGCCGAATTGTTCTATATAAGTGTTTAGAGATCCCTATCGATAGAGTTGTACGGACAACACCGACCAGAATCCATATACCACTCAACAAATCAATCATCACAATATAAAACAATTTTATATTCACTAACAAATACGCACTCGTATCTATTATTACACTCAAACTCATTCTAGAGTACTACTGACTCTATCTCTAATGAGTAACACCCAACAGAGCAGGGTTGTCGCATAACCATATGCTCTGATACCAAATGTAATAACCCGCTTTTCCGTACCCCTTGAATAGACACTAATCTCCATCTATTTACTCAAGGTGAACGAAAAACCGAACCATTAGGGTTTTTAAAAGAAGAGGTAGAAGAAAAGATAGAAGAAAAGAGAAAGAAGAAAAAAAAGAACAACATCAGAAACAGAAACAATATCAGAATCTCACATATCGCAGCGGAACAATATATAATAGATAATCACTAGTCTTTTAAAACAAAGAACTATATCAGTCTATACTTACATCAATCATCAGAGTCAATATACAACAATGGACAGTTATATAACTTGTCCTCATACAGAATACACAGCGGAATAAATACTATCAGATACAAATACTACGTCTCGCCATCCAGCTTGCTTCCAAAGCTCCAGAATATCCAGAATATCCTGATAATATAACTCTAGGCTGCCCGTGTGGAAAATTTGTGGGCACCCAGAGTTTAGAAGGGAAACAATAAACTCCGAGTCAGTCATGGTGACTGGTGTGAGATCGTAAAACAGTTATTTTCACAAAGAAAATAAAACAAATTCACAATGCTTTTGGAAAATGAAACTACCATAAGACCTCCCACCACACACACAATGCAAACGCAGAATTGGAGGAGATTTCTTCTTATGATAGTCAAAGATGCTTACTACGCAAAATCAAATCATTTTGGATATTATTATTAGTGCATAGTGTAGAAAACATTTCGAAAGTATAATATAAATCTTAGCCAGCATAGACATTTCGAACTATGCCTACTATAGCTACCATCCAAACAGTGGGGCGCCACCATAAGTGAATGATAGGTTCTACAACTAATACCGTACAAAGTTCGTATTTGGAAGATGGATTTCCAACAAATGGTCAGGCTAAGGAACTTCCTTTCCTCCTGCCGAATAGGATCGCCTCTGGCTGGACGTCCCGAGAGACAAACTGCTCTCTGCCAAACAAGGCCGGGTTACCCCTGTAACAGGTAACTCACGAATATGTCATCACCCGGTCCTTTGGGACCTTTATCCGAGCGCTCGATATCCAACATCACACATCATAAAGAAAGTGTATCCACATGAGTAAGTATCTGGGCTCCATACCATGATACCACCCCTTTCCAGAAGGAAATGACATACCCTAAAGGGCGCGACCCTCATAACCTTGCCGCAACATTCCTGTTTCGACCATTTCTGGGGTGTGAGGCTCGACGAAGTCTCGTCCACAAAGCTACGCTTTCTCAAAAAGCCCTGCTTCGGGTCAAACAAAATGATCAACCTATGATCACAAAGATATAAGATCAAACAAATGATCATATCACAAATGATCAAACACTGATCATTTTACAGCAACACTCAGTATGCCACGTTACCAAATTGGGATATATCGCTGATAAATTTCAACTACATAACCTCTGAGCTCGTACGTCTCAGAGAAGGGTGTTAAGCTAAGAGAATAAATTCTCCGCCACCAACAGATATGTATTTGAAAGAAATCAGCTTTATATCTCAAGGTGTAATGTCAGACATACAATCCATACAAGTCTGTTCCGGGATCGAACAGAACCGAAGGCACTTCTCACGAAGCCCTTGCACATCCGGATAATTTTCAATCACGTCGGGACTTCCCGTCACTAAGGATGATAAAACCTCTAAACCGGAGATCAGCCGATGTAGAGTAACTCGACGGTAATCCTTCCGTTTTCAAAAATATCCGGTCTTCAACACCGATCTTCGAATGCGATTCATAACGACGTATCACATATTCGGAATGGGTTATACGACCCATGGTCCTTTCCCGGCTAACCCGAATAGTGAGCGTTTATTCAAAATAAGTGTGGCATTCAAATCCATCAAATTCACAACAAATACCTATCTAAAGGTAATTATTGATAGTCGGTTATTTAACTATCAATAAAGATGCGCAACATCATCAGATTCCAAATAATTTTCCCAATTTATTTATTTTCCAAAATATCTTTACTAGATATAAAATTTCCATACTTCAAAAATAAATCAACGTTTATTTTTCTAAACAGTTTCCATTTTCCTTTATAAATTCCATAGTGAATTTATATTTTCAAAATATCTACAGATATACGATTTTCAAATCGTTTTCAATATTCAATCTCGATTTATCTTTAAGAAGATAAAATCTCAAAACGTTTCATTTCATTTTGGAAAAGCATTTCCATACTTATTAAATAATAAGTATTTCACAAATCTATTTATTTTCAACATTTGAAAATATTCGATATACTTAAATCAATATTAATTTTATATTCATTCTTTAAGGAAATCATTCTTTCAACACATTTTATTTGAGTCAAAACGAATGTTGCGTAAAACATCGTTACGACGACTCAAAATCACTAGTATAGGGATTCGAAATTAAGATAGATATATAAATCCCAATACTACATAAAAAAAACATTTCCTTTCGGAAATCATTTACTATAACAACAGTGTTATAGTCCATCATTTCCTTATTTCTCGAAAACGTCTATTTCAACAATAAATGTTGAAATCTATGATTTCGATACTTAACACGTTTTAAAACATCTTTTAAAACAATTAACTTCATTTTATAATATCGCTTTCCCAAACATAACCATTTTTTTTTCAATGATATATTCACTGTCCAAAATCGTGAATATACTTTACTAACCAAATTTTCAATCTTTTCTACACATTTATTCCAAGAATTATCCACTGTCCAAAATCGTGGATAAAATTCCCTTAAAAATCTCTATATTTAAAATCAATCAAATTTAATTGATTTTCGAATTTATAAAACAACGTTTATAAATTCGATTTCCATTTTCTAACAACTTCGATTTATAAATCTTCTTTATTAACAAATTCGAGTTATACTCGATATAAATATCACAAGTCCATATTATAAGTTAATAACTTATCATTCATTTTCAACTTCACAATTTATAAATCTATAAATTTCATTCACTTATGAAATCCATTTATACTTCTTTCTAACACTTATAAAAAAATTCGTTTTATAAGTCCAATATTTTGATTTACAAAAAAATATCAATTTTATAAATCTTTCTATACAAATCGTTTATAGTTATTCAAAAACCCCAACTTAACCCATTTTATAAATAAATCGACTTTTATTTCAAAAACGACACTTTGGTTATATTTCACTAGAAATTATAACTTTTATAACTTAAAATTTTTAACGTTTATAAATCAATTCAAAAATTCCATAAAACGTATATTTTCAAAAATCACTTTAAAAATCCTTTTAAAATAAAAGTCGTTATTTTTAAAGTTCAAAACTGAATCCGATGATGCAACAACACCAATCAGTCCATCACAACAGTCAAATATCATATATCATCATATGATAACAGAATATATCAACATATCTGTAAATAATCAATACGGTGAGGAATCCAGTCGGATCCCTCCAACCTGTTTCCCTGCATCCACAGATGTTAGCACAATACCAATTCCGCTCCAGTACGGAATTATCGCGGTATATAGGTTTTATAAAAATCCGCTTACTAACGGCGCAATAGGGTCTCATCCGCTATACGAGGCGGGAAATCAATCAATCCAATATATACATATGCCAATATGTATATACTGCTATATATAGATATATATCCTATAATATCTAATATCACATCCAAACAGTCAATCAATCAATCAATAACTGTAAAAGAAAATCCACTTTCATTTGAGTGAGAAGATCTCACCTTGATTTTAAATTCCGTTCCAGCGTTTATTTTCGAATAAAATTAAACACGCGTTTAATTTCACCCGAAATTCCAACTAGCTCCAAACGACTCCAATTCAGTTGCATCGCGTAGTGTTCGACGATACGATTCCAACGCAACTGATTTCGCCATTTTCTGACCTCATATAAAAGAGATACGGTATTTTAAACATCGTACGAATTATAATATAATTTAAATTACAATTTCTATTTCAATTTCTAACCCTAGGCAATCTGGACCGTCCAAGCATCACAGGAAAATCACGGCCACAAGAAGAAACTTCTTCTTCTTCGTTCACGCGTTCACGTACGTGAACCCAAAGCCGTCCCCAACCATCAATTATCGCGACTTCACCACACACCTTCACATCGATCGGGGAGTGCCATTCGAACCGCCTACGTGAGAGATACCAACGGCCCCAGCCCCATAGAACTCGGTCATCCCCTTTGCTCGAAAAACGTGCACGACTGGCCATCGTCTTGGCCTCGATTCTGGCCACCACAACGAGTTACATGCTACTCCACCGTATGGATGTAAAGATCTCCTCGTGCTCTTCATATTTGCAGTTGACGACTTCACGTGAATGTCGACAGATTGAGAGAAATTTGAGGGAGAAGGGCGTGCATTTCTGGTCGTTCGTTTTATAAGAGGCGGCTGCTGAATAAAACCCTAGCTCCTTTTTTTCTTTTTTATTTTGTGAAGAAAAATGGCCTATTTATAGAAGTTTGAACGACACTATTTATCCGACTTTTCCGAACTCCGATTTACGCACCGAAACTGACGTTTCTGGGGTTTACCCCGCGTTCCGGACACAATGGAACAGGTTTCGAAAGCTAATTCGATCGTCTGTGCAAGATATGGAATTAAACGATCAATTTAAATTAAACCGATTTAAATCGATTTCGAGGCGTTTTAATTTGTACCGGACAAACGGTAAATCCAAAAATTACGAAATTTGAAATCTTACAATAATATCACATTACGGATCCGATGAAACTGGTTTCGTCGAAATCCGAGACCGTTTGAAAAATGACTATTTTTAACTCGACGATTTAAATTAAAATAATATCGATGCGTTTCGAGTTGCCACGGTCAAACGACAACTCCGATGGATACGAAAATTGAAATCCGATAATAACTAACTATTACGGATCCAATGGAACTGGTTTCGTTCAATTCTGAGACTGTTCGAAAATTGACTATTTTTACAGTCGATAATTAAATATTAAAATATTCAATTTTCACAGTTTAACTCTAAATTCGATTCTGAAAGTTCTATAACCTTTCTATAACTCCAGCATGATAAAATAAAATTTTCCAAATCGTTTTCAATCATTTTAACTCGATTTTCAATTATCTCTGGAATTTCACTATTTAATTTATCGATTTAATTATCCAATTAAATCCAATATTCGAGAAATAAATCATTCGACTTCTTAATTCCACTTATTAATATTTAAAATTAATTAAATATTCGAATTTTAATTATCAAAAATTCTGGGTCGTTACAAAAAGACTTCCTTCGGATCGTGTGTCTCGGATTAACGTTGAATTTAATGACAATGTAGTACCAATAGGAGAAGGTTCTATAAAACTATCTTCGTACTTAGGACCGCTCGTACGAGAGCATGTTCCATTCACGATTGATGATTGGCGGAATATTGGCGATGATTTAAAACATGTGTTGTGGAGATCCATTCAGGTATCACTATACTAAGTACTGCTTATTAAAACTGAACAGTTGCATGAATCATTTGATATTCATATACAAGTTATCTCCCATCATAAACCCACAGTCAAGAGATGGAAAATAATAAAATTTGATAGATTTAACTTGTTTGAAATATAATAAATTTTCTTAATCCGTCAATAGAGTTGGAATTTATAACATACAATACAAATTACAGTTGACTAGATCGATGCTTTCCAATTTTTTATACCTTGTAATAATGTTTATGCAATAATTAATGTAAGCTAAAAACAAGTAGAATCCTCACCCTCGTTATGCTACAAGTCAGATCTGGACAGTGAATAGTTCATGCATGCCGCTAAAGCTACTAGTAAAAATCACGTAACCTGCTCATTACATATCTCCTAATATTTGACATTATTCATTCTCCAAATGTGTTTGGATTTGGATGATCTGATGTTGATGAATTCTCGTATTTGCTTACATATTAACTGCTATATGTTATGACCACGCTTGAGTACTCCGTTATTCCTTTCCCTCCAAATACACCATACTGTTGTTGATATGATAAGTTAGCTGTACCAAAAATCTTGTTATTTTTCTTAAACTTGTTTAGTATATGCTCAATTTCATACTGTTGTACCATACTGCTGTACCAAAAATCTTTACACATTTTACATCATACTGCTGTACCATACTGCTATATCCAAATACATCATACTGCTGTACCATACTTGTTTATTATATGCTCAATTTCATACTGCTGTACCAAAAATCTTGTTATTTTCTTAAACTTGTACCATACTGCTGTTGATATGATAAGTTAGCTGTAACAAATTTTTTGTTTGAATGTGTTTAATGATATTAATATTACTAACATTCAATGTATATATAAAATGTACTGATTACCAATCGTTTTGCATTTTGCAGGCTAGATTTAAACTGGATGAGGAGTGGCAGAAAACGCCTATTTTTCAGCAAATGGGATGCATATGGAGGGCTTCAAAAAGCAGGTTCGTTAGGCAAGTACTGGAAGCAAAGAACATGGAGGAAAGAATTAAGCTCAAACCTGGTAATGTCGAAAATATGAAGGACTGGAGGGATTTTCTAAGAAAGAAAACAGACTCAAAGTTTAAGGTAAATAATTACCAAATTCAATTGTATTACGTAATAATTATAATTATTCAGTGTATTATGCCTTTTCATCTTAGGCACAAAGTGATCAATTCAAAGCTATTAGAAGTTTTCAAGTGCCACATACAGTAAGTCGCAAAGGAATGGCTCGATTAGCGGAAGATATGGTGAGAAAGAACAACTAGTTTAATTTGTGTAACAAATTATGATTATGTATTTAATACAACCACATTCACTTTATCTATCATTTTTAACATAGAAACAGGAGAGTGGTGGCCACATCTCCATTCCTAGAAGTCAAATTTGGGTTAAATCCCGCACTCGAAAGAATGGCGAAGCAGTTAATACATATGTTCTAGAGACTATTGTAAGACACCGCAATATTGATAAAAATTGTATAGTATTGTCTTTCTATCCGTTATTGGCATTCTATCTATTACTTATATGTGAATAACGTTAACTTTTGTAGGAAAAGGTTAAAAAAATTGAAAGTGAATCAAACTCAACCAACAGTTCTTTGAGAGAAGATGCTCTCTCCCAAGTGTTGGGTCAGGATAAACCTGGACGACTACGAGCAATGGGAAGAGGTGCAAACTATACCAAATTCTTGCTCTCACAAGCTAAAGATGATAGAATTTCACAATTGGAAGAGGAGGTTCGCATGCTAAAGAAAAATCTGGTATATAACATATCAATCTTTACTTGTTATTCTACTTGTGTGGTAATATTAGAGATATTGTTCGATTTTTTTTTTCATATGGTTTTTTAATCCATCGTCCACACTTGATTTTTTAGGTTACTACATGTCAAAGAGAAGAATCAATGCCTCAGGTAAACATCGAATATTAGCATATGCATAATTTCACATTTGCATATGTGTGCATATGATACTTTGCTATTAAACATCAAATACATTATCATTGTGATATTATCTAAAAATTAATTTTAATATACTATTTAACTTAAGACGCTTCTAATTAATTGCAGAGCAATGGAAATACATTTGATAAATGTGATTTATTGGATTGGAGCGGAACCGATGAAATAGTTGCTGAAGGAAGAGTCGTGTCAAGTGATCCAAATGAGCTTGTACATAGAATTCCTCTAGGACCAAATGCAAAGATAGTTTTGATTGAGTTTCCAAGGAAATTGGATGCTTTTTTATGGAGAGCCGTGTTTCATACGATACATATTGGAGAGGCTGCCGGTATGTCAGTAGCATGGCCTGCCGATAAAGTTATTTTGCATAAGCTAGATCAAATCGACAACACGGTAAATTAAGTATCACTTTATTTATAATTTTTATTTCAAAATACAACTATTAATTTCATAAATACATATTTTTTTGGAATAGACTAAAAGTAGCAGAACTGAGCCTTCATGCAAGCTATATGATTGGGTTGGAGGTGAAGAAGTAGTTGCTGAAGGACGCTTGTACTCTAGCGATCCAAACCAGCTTGTGAATGGCGTTCCTATTGGACCATCAGCTATGGTAGTTGCTATTGATAATCCAAACAACCCCAAGGCCTTTTTATGGAAACCAATAAATAATATGATATATGTTGGAGATGCCGTTGGTAATAAAGTTGCTTGGCCAAAATCAAAAGTAGTTGTCAAGAAAGCTAAGGCACCATCATTTGTTTCTAATAGTGGCAACGTAACATCTCATACGGTAATATGTTTAAACATAATTATAGCAACTTGTTATCAAATTTATTAATATATATATATATTAAAACCATCACTTTTTTTTTCTTGTTTGATAGAGTGGAAGGCCAGCCCCCAAAAGCAAATGCAGGCTGATTGATGTTGGTGGAACAGCAACAATAGTTGCCGAAGGGGTTGTGGCTTCAACCGATCCAAATGAAATGGTCCATATTGTTCAACTTGGAAGAGACGCCGTTAAAGTTTGGGTAGTGAATGCTACAGTTCCCGATGCAGTTCTGTGGAGACCATCTTCTGATCTTGTCTGCATTGAAGATGCTGTAGGCTCTACAGTGGCATGGCCAAACTCAAAAGTTGTGATAGAATCAAGTTCTAGTAAGTATAATTTTTTCATACATATATACAAAATTTCAAAATGTATTCATATTTGATTGTATGATTTAATTCTTGACATTATACGGTTTTCTTTTATATAGGTAACCATTGTTAAAGTTTATTGACTAATCAGAAGAAAAGAAAGCTTCACAACTGCACTCTACGTAAATATACGAATAATACATCATGCATAAAAGTCATTTTATGTTTTTCGTTTGATATGCATAAAAGTCAACAGGCAATATGCATAAATATATGAATTTAATGATAGGGGATGTTTACTTGGGGTTAACAGATTTTGAGAAGAGGATAGGGGGTGTTTGATGGTATTTGAATTGCAATGTGGCAGAGTGCTGTCAGAGGGAGTTGAGGTTGTGGTTGGTTTCGCGTTTGGAGGTTCGGTGATTTTTGGATTTGCGATTACAGAGAAGTATTGATCTGATGCACAAGGAAAGGCAGAAGGTAACAGAGATGGTATGGATGAAATGCACAAAAATGGTTATGTGCACAAGGAGGTTTTTAAGGTATGTTTGAAGGAGGAACAGAAGTGAATGGTTATTCAAGGGTAATGTTGACAGTGGAGTGGATGGTAGTTGAAGTAGATGGCAGTGGTACAGGGAGGAAGTACTATTGTGATTGTGATGATGTTTTGATGTTTGTTGAATGGTTACTATGTGTTGATGCTGCAGTACAGGGAGGAGCAGTGGTGATGGTCACTGTGGAGAGGCAGTGCAGTTTATGGGCAAGTTTTTGAAATTAGTATATGCACAGTGGACGATGGTTGTGTATGTTTTGTGTACCAGTGCTATGGGTTCGTGGTTCTTGAGTTTGCAGAATTGGACTTGGGGATGGCACTAATGTGCAGGTGATTACTGCACTGGAGATTGGTATGTCTGAATGATTTGTGAATGGAATGTTGGTCTGAAAGTTTTGTGAACTGGAATTGTAAAAGTGATGTATGTCAACAGTTGAAGGTTAGGCAAGCGGGAATGGCAGCATGGGTAGCTAGCAGTTGCTACTGGTGGATGAGACAGTTGCAATTTGACAGTTGTAGGGTGACACTTTTAGTTGATGGAGGTGGTGGACGGGCTGTAATGTTCAAGTGGATTGCTTATTGTCACGGGCTGTAATGTTCAAGTGGATTGCTTAATGGAAGGAAAATGTTTACCGAAATGGGTGATAAAATGTGATCCTAGCAAGTTTAAAACGCAGCATAAGGATTTATGTTTATATTCTGCTGTTGTTAAAACCAAATTTAGCAGTGTAGCATCTATAGGCTAGTACCCATGTTAATGAAAAGAAATTCAATATGGTTATACATTGAATGCTAAAAATGTAATTATTCATGTGAATATTGTAGCTCACTCATAAAATGAATATTTAGAAAGACGTCTTGCATGTATTTAGTAAAATGAACTTCAACCCCAACAGTAGTGAAAAATAATACCTAGTGTTTCTAGGTCTAGAAATTAATTTTACAGTACTGATCCAGATATATGTAAAGGGTTTTTTTGTCCTCTGGTTGACGATAGTTTCATGATGTTGAGAGATAATTCGGTAGATTGTTTGTGTCCAGATCCATTGGTTCTTGATCCAGATACTGTATTGTTTCATTCGAATGTTAACCATCGAAATTTGTTGGAAGATTCTGTGGGGAATTCACAATGTTTGGATGATATCTCAGTTGCTGCATCATCTTTCTATTATGATTGCATCTTATCTATTGATAGTTGCAGTAAGAAAGTTTTAAAGCAAGTTTCAGATCCGCATCGAATTTAGGCTATACTAGAGCCATTGTTGACTGTTCGATAAGTCTGGTAGATCGTTATTGTGAAGTGGCTGATCATATGAATCTGGTGGTTCATATACCAGACATGATCAATTATTCTAATGAGTCTGACTGTTAAAAGGAGGTTGATTTGCATAATAACTTGTTCATAATGATGGACTGTGATAAAGTGCTATTGTTTAGAAATAGAAGTGATTTTTTAATAGACGGTGTTTGTTTGGATGGGGATGTAGTTGCACTGATTTCTGTCAGTGGTGGTTCTGATATGAGTTTAGTTATTCATATCACTGACATGGTATTGTGTTCCGGTAATAACATGGCTGTTGATAAACGTAGTATCATATATGAGGTTGCTGCAAATTTAGATGTTGGAGTTAAATATTCATCTATGAGTGATTTGGCAGAATATAGAGAGGATTTGGCGAAGTATAAAGTTGGTATTGATATGAGTACAGAGATGGGTGAAGACATTTGCATTTCTCATAATGGTTGCGTGTCTCTGCGTACAAATAGGGATCAACATGCACATGCTACCGATAGTTGTGTTGGTGTTTGTTCTCTTGGGGATGGAGTGGCACTGCGTACTGATAGAGCTGCTGACAAGATTAATGCAGTGGTTGTGCATAATGCAGGGGATGTATAATTTGAGTAACAGGGAGATTGAAGGTAGTCAGTAGTTTTGGAACTTATGCAGGTTCAAGATTGTGGCAGATTGAAGTGGTGACAAGTGGAGGAAGGCATGGGAGGAGGAAGTAGGTTGAATTTGAACTTGTATGTTGAGGTTGGTTGCTATGTTGCAATTGTGGGTGGTTCAGTTTGTTTTAGGAGGAAGTTGTGTGGTGGTGATGGAGCTGTCTTTGTGATGTTGGGATGGATCGAGATGTGTGATGTTATCTGGTTGTATTTGGATTATTGGTGAGGAAGTTTGATGGACCATGCCTTCTATGTGAGGAGATGGTGATACTCCAGTGTTGTAGATTGAAGTTTTGTGAAGTGTGCATGTTGATAAGGGGAGATTGGTTTGAAGTAGTATTGTTCAGAAAGAGATTGAAATGAGAGGTAGGAGTTTCAAATGGTACAGGGAAATATGGGGTAGGTTGCAGTGGTAGGTTTTATGAGAGGTGATCGATGGTTTCAATTTTGAGTGGGTTGGAGATTGGTTCACTAAGGGTTGAAATGTGGGTTGTAGTGGAATGATGGAGTTGTAGACAGGGAGGGAATGTGTTGATTGGGTGTAGATTGATTCAGGTATGAGGATAGGATGTAACAGAGGTAGTGAATATGTAGTGCAAAAAATAAAAACAGTAAAGTAGAGAATGTAATGCAAAAAAAGTGAAATAGAGAGTGTGAAAATGTAATGCACAATGCAAAATGTAAAAGATAAACAAAGAACTTGAAGTGTGTAGGTTGTTTTTTTCTTTTTGGTTAAAGTTTGTATCATAGAATATCACATGCATGTAAATTGAAATTAAAGGGAAAATGTAAGAAGTTGAAATATGCAATGCAACAAATTAGTCTGAAGTATGAGTTTGGTTTGGTTGTAAAACAGTGAAGTAAAGAACAGTTGTCCACAAGCAGTGATATAGTCTTGTTTGTTTGTGCAGTTGCACAGCAGTGATATAGTCTTGTTTGTGAAGTAGACATATTAGTTGTTTTGAAAAGTATCAGCACTTTTATACTTTGTCAACAGCTTCAGCACTTTTATACTTTGTCTACTTTGTCATTTAATGCAGGAACTTGGTTAACACTGAAGCAACCTGGAGCAATGTTTAGATCCTTGGAAGAATCTTCTGTAGCAGCCATTTTCGTATCATCGTCTCCATAACTGAGTATTTGTGTTCATTTGTTAGACTATTTTGAGCTATTATCATGTGACCATATCTTGTACTATTTGTGTTCATTTGTTAGACTATTTTGAACTATTATCATGCGACCATGTCTTGTAGTATTTGAAATATTAGCAAAATTATTTGAAACTTTTCCACTGGTTTGATTGTGTGTTTCCAAATTAGAATTCACTGCAACGTTATCATTGTTACATATAGTTGTTGTCATCTTCTCGATTTGTTATTTTTGGGATCCACATTTTAATATATATATGTATGTATATCTGTGTGCATATATATATATATGTAATATAATAAAATGAAAATTGAAACAAATGCTGAAAATTAATATTATATAGGATAGCGTTTGAAAAACGCTATTGATTCATCAAACTTAAACGCTGTGCAAACATGACAAGAAATGCTATCGTAAAAGATTGTAACGCTATAACAAGGTTTGATGAAACGCTATAAAATGTGATCAAAAACGCTATTGATTCATCAAACGCTATCTCAACTCTATACGAGATGTAAGATTTTTCCACCAAAAACGCTATAATAGAACAAAAAACGCTATAGTAGTAAACAAAAACGCTATGTAAACATGACAAGAAACGCTATCGGAAAACATTGTAACGCTATAACATGGTTTGACGAAACGCTATAAAATGTGATCAAAAACGCTATAGAAGTTAAATGAAAGATTATAATTCCCTATAGCGTTTAAGTTTAATAACAGCGGAAAAACGCTACTGTAGGTTGCAAACGCTATGAACTTTTGTAAACGCTATTAGATATTATAGCGTTTACCTTCCTGCTATATAATGTTGCCGGCCTACCATAGCTTGTCGTTCCACGGCGTTCTCTGAAACGCTATGGTAGCCTGTTATAGCGTTTTTCAAACGCTATGAAAAGCATAAACTGTTGTAGTGAATGGTGTTAGGGTTTTGTTTTAATATGGGTAGGGTATGTATACGGATAGGGTATGTGGTATAGTAACGGGCCAAAATACAATCAGCCTTGTTTATTTGGAAATTTAAATGGAAAGAAATTGGATGGATGGATATTTATTATGTATATAATCATATAAAATAACATATTAAAATAATAATAAAATACTTCGAACCGGACGGATATTTATCGGATACAGATATAGCCATATCCGTATCCGTATCCGAAATATGTTTCGGATATCGGATATCCGCATCCGCTTTTCGGATATCGGATAATTATCCGCTTTTCGAATACGGATGCGGATGGATTTCAGATATTCATTGACAGGCCTATATAAACCTATTTGTAAAAGTTTCTTGTACAAGTCTTCAATGGGCATGTCGTTTTCTTTCACTCATCATAACCTATTTGATGATTACTCATCTCAAATGAAAGATTACATACCTTATTATTTATCACTCAAAGCACCACCTTAGATAAAACTTCTTCTCTCATCTTAACATATTCAAAAAAGTTCCCAAAAATGAATAATGTACACAATCTCACAATTGTAAAACCAACTTTTTTTGTTCTTTTATTTTTATTGCAATTTATTCATTTTACTGTATTGAAGTGATGATTTGGAAGTGTTTGGTACTACTCGCTAAACATTGGTTTTATATCATCGATGTGATAGATTACTGGGTATGTTTTTCAACAACCTTACTTTTTCATTCATCACGATAAATTACCAGTAATCGACACCGATGATTTGGTGTTCGTAAAATAGACAAAATTATTTGATATGTAAAATTATTTTTCTCTATACATAATTATTTGATATGTAATCATCTAAAACTTTCGCCTTCAGCAATCAAATTAACAACATCAAAAAAATTGAACCTTAGACTTGTCAAAATAGAAATTTGATATGTTTTAGCATTCAATAATTACATATCAAAAGATGCATAAAAAATAGAAAGTGGCACCATTCAATAATTAGGAATCCAATCTGTTTTAGCAATCATGGTAAAGAATGAACTGTTTTTAAGATGTACCATAAATATACAACAAAACTATGAATTAACAGATTACGAATGAAGATATAACACAAAGATAAACATAGAAAAATGATAAACAGAGATGAAAACAATGCATACGGGAACGGCAAGAGCATACCTGAACAGCTGCAGATCCGGACGATTCAGGCAGCAATCAAATTTCTGAAACCCAAAGAGAAATAGAAGCATTAAAACAAACCAGCAGTCCATGCTCAAAACCGATTTAAAAATCCCACTCGTCCCTAATTCTCCCACTCTCAAATCAAACTGAAATCGAAAATGAAAAAAAGAAAAAAGAAAAAAACGCGAACAACATCGCGACTAGAGATCTAGAACCGGCGGCTAAAAACCCTAGCTCTATGTAAAGATGTAGAAAGTGAATAACCAGGTTTAATGAGACCCATCAATCAGATTAATTTAAACGATTGAAAAGATTAATACCTGTTATCAAATATTATGAGAAATCGCCATTTCTTCTTCTGTTGCCTTTTTTGGAGAACGAAGAAACTAGAACTAGGGTTGAAGGGTTACGCGGGTTGGATTGCTTTGGGTAGGTTTGCTAATGGGTCGTATACGGGCTGGGTAAAAAGAAAATAAAGTTTTAAACGGGTAAACCCAACCCTTTTAATATTAGGGTTATTGGGTTGGGTAAACGGGTTAGGGTATAATTTGACAAGCCTATATCAACCTTAATTTTTGTCCAGATAATGGGTTTAGTTGCTAAATTACAGCTTAAGCTAATAATTTTGTGGAGAACTTAGTGAGTTTTGGCTGTAATAATCAAGGGATTATTTGACATAACCTCTTATGCTACATTTTAGTACATACTACAAGTATTATGTAGTATAGAACTACAGGGTAAATATGTCAAGTGGTTCGAATCACGCATTATGTACAATTCAAACCTTTGACATCTTGAATCAAAATCAGAGCGTTTAACCCTTGTGATAGTGATGTTGGACGTATTCATTTTATTGTTTATTCATATTTACTCGTATTTATCAAATCAAATCCACTTTTATATCATGATAAAATGATTATCGTGGGGATAAGTCTAATGTCTAATTCTCCTATTGAGTTTCTTCATGGCTCTACCTTTTTTATGTGGTCGGGAAATCTACTTTGACACTGAGCAAAAAAAATTATTGTAGTTATTACTGTTATTTAATTATTTGAAAGCTATGATAAAAGCCAATCCAATTTAAAAAATGGATTATATTGGATTCAAACTTTAAGAAATCAAATATGATGAATCAATTGGTTGATCTTTTTATTAGAAAGTTGAAACTAATTTAGTTCCTGATTGATAAAATAAGACTTAGCATTCGCTAAAATTTCCTTTACAAACGGTTTTTAAGTAGAGCTGTTATAGTAATGGTAACGGTAATCGCTACAGTACCGATACTATTGGTAATTCAAAATTGACCACTAATACTTTACCATTATCGTTGGTAAAATGTTTGTTGGTATACCAATAAACTGGTAGATCGTTGACTTGTAATGATAATTGTTAATATATGAAGCCATCAAAATTTTATTACATTAATGTTTTGATAATGGTAAAAAAGTAAATATTATGTTACTAATTCTAGCTCCATTAACGCTTATAATATCTGAACTTATAATATTTTATGGGAAAAAAATTTCTTGAGTCGTCGAAAATAATTTTACAAAACTATATAGTAATATTTTTGCTAATCTTAAACTTTGAAGTAAATAAAATCAAAAGGAAATATAATCATAAATGATAGTACTACCATCTACTTAAAATTTAATAAATCTTCTAAAGATTTGTGTTTAGAATTAATTAAAAAGGTAAAAAAAACAAAATTAAAATGACTCGTAAATTTACCGTTACAACTGATTTTGATAATTCTTTACCGTTAATAATGGTAAATTTACTGTTAGCATACTGATAGCATTGATTTATTGATGTAGCTCGATATTTATTACCGGATTGTTATTAATATAACTACTCTTCTTTTAAGTATGCTAGTTTGACTAAAATTGATAGAAATAATAATCAATATAAAATCCATCCATATCCAATAATTTTCGAATTGGAACATATCAGATATAAAGGTTAGATAAACCAGAATTTATTAGATCCGAATCATGTATAAACCTATTTGTAAAAGTTTCTTGTACAAGTCTTCAATGGGCATGTCGTTTTCTTTCACTCATCATAACCTATTTGATGATTACTCATCTCAAATGAAAGATTACATACCTTATTATTTATCACTCAAAGCACCACCTTAGATAAAACTTCTTCTCTCATCTTAACATATTCAAATATGTTCCCAAAAATGAATAATGTACACAATCTCACAATTGTAAAACCAACTTTTTTTGTTCTTTTATTTTTATTGCAATTTATTCATTTTACTGTATTGAAGTGATGATTTGGAAGTGTTTGGTACTACTCGCTAAACATTGGTTTTATATCATCGATGTGATAGAGTACTGGGTATGTTTTTCAACAACCTTACTTTTTCATTCATTACGGTAAATTACTAGTAATCGACACCGATGCTTTGGTGTTCGTAAAATAGACAAAATTATTTGATATGTAAAATTATTTTTCTCTATACATAATTATTTGATATGTAATCGTCTAAAGCTTTCGCCTTCGGCAATCAAATTAACACCATAAAAAAAATTGAACCTTAGACTTGTCAAAAGAGAAATTTGATATGTTTTAGCATTCAATAATTACATATCAAAAGATGCATAAAAAATAGAAAGTGGCACCATTCAATAATTAGGAATCCAATCTGTTTTAGCAATCATGGTAAAGAATGAACTGTTTTTAAGATGTACCATAAATATACAACAAAACTATGAATTAACAGATTACGAATGAAGATATAACACAAAGATAAACATAGAAAAATGATAAACAGAGATGAAAACAATGCATACGGGAACGGCAAGAGCATACCTGAACAGCTGCAGATCCGAACGATTCAGGCAGCAATCAAATTTCTGAAACCCAAAGACAAATAGAAGCATTAAAACAAACCAGCAGTCCATGCTCAAAACCGATTTAAAAATCCCACTCGCCCCTAATTCTCCCACTCTCAAATCAAACTGAAATCGAAAATGAAAAAAAGGAAAAAGAAAAATACGCGAACAACATCGCGACTAGAGATCTAGAACCGGCGACTAAAAACCCTAGTTCTACGTAAAGATGTAGATAGTGAATAACCAGGTTTAACGAGACCCATCAATCAGATTAATTTAAACGATTGAAAAGATTAATACCTGTTATCGAATATTATGAGAAATCGTCATTTCTTCTTCTGTCATCTTTTTTGGAGAACGAAGAAACTAAAACTAGGGTTGAAGGGTTACGCGGGTTGGATTGCTTTGGGTAGGTTTGCTAATGGGTCGTATACGGGCTGGGTAAAAAGAAAATAAAGTTTTAAACGGGTAAATCCAACCCTTTTAATATTAGGGTTATTGGGTTGGGTAAACGGGTTAGGGTATAATTTGACAGGCCCAGGAGAAACTGGTAGTGAATGTAACTTTTCTCCTATTGTATGGCTCCCCTTAGTTTTGTCCAAAAACATGCATTTCATCTAAATCCGTTTCTTCTTCCAGCAAACATCTCTTTGTTTTTCTTTCGATTTCCTCCATTCAAATTTCAAATTCCCTATGCTCGGATTTAAGTTAAAATTCTGATATTCGGATCTATAATAACTTCAAAATCAGTAAATCCTACAATTCGGAATGCGATTTTAATGCGTCCACCACAGTAAATGAAACCAAAATATTGTGCTTTGATATACATCATGATTCATTTTCTGGCCAAATCAATTTCTATCGAACCCTAAAAGATTTAGGGCCCGTTTGGTTTGCTGTTTTTATTTTTGTGTTTTCGTCTAAACAAAAATGCACATTTTTTATACATTGTTGGAAAACACACAATTTTGAAAAATGAAATTAACATAAAAAATAAAAAACAAGTTTACTTGATTTTTCGTGTTTTGAGACATAACAAAGGACGGAAAACAATTTCTTCCTTCCATTTTCCGTCCATCGTTGTAACGGCTAAGAATTGTAAAAAAATTTCTAATGTTTTCTTGTATTTTGTAGTGTATGTTGAAAACACATAAGACAAAACTCAAAACGAAACCGAACGGGCCCTTATTTTCTCAAAATCGAAAAAGTAAATCATACTAGGGCAATCGAAAGAATGATAAAGCTTCAGCATAAAAATAGCATCTTAAACTTCAAAAGTTAAGAGAGCATCAATCATAGGAAAAAGTCAAAAAGGGGGAAAATATGAAAGAAAAGGAAAAAGAAAGAGTCACATGACTCGACGCTAGTTTTTTCCACCATCGCTGAAGGTGAGATCCGAAACTTATTTCGAATTCTACTTTTTATATTATTATACTGTTTCGAAAACCATTATCCCTGCTTGCGTTGTTTTAGTTTCTCCCTTCTCGATAATGCTCCTAACGGCCGCAGTTGAAATCGATTTTTATTTCTACAATTTTTGCTTACTACCAACTTTTCGACGGGTTACTGTGTTGTGCTTATTTTGCTTTTGTACTCCTGCTTTTGTAGTTTGCACGATATGGTCCTTGCATAAACCTTGATTTCTTTGTTATAGCAGGTTAGGACAAGAAAATTTCAAACGGCTTATAGTAGCTGTTGACTGATGATGCTATATCTTATTTATCCCCAAAATTTAAGGTTTCATATTTGATTTTTGATTTTGGTTTTGATTTGTAAATTCTCAAATCATTGATTGTACCTATTTTAGCATTGTATGCGACTTTGCTTATTTGTTTATTTTTAACACTAAGGAAAAATGGAAACACAGTTTTGGAGACTAAAAAAAATGGAAACAAGGTTAGCAACAAACATTTTTGGTTGGTCACCTTCTTTACGATTTATTTGGTTTATTTCCCGTTTGGCATATTGTTAATCCTTAATTAGTCAATATAAACACATTTCTGTTAGCATACAAAAAGTATGAGACCTTCTCAGTTTTGCATCCTTTCAAACGGATTTGACATAATTGCGGGTAACATGGACTATCTACCCAAGTTATGTTCATTAAATAACCAGTGTGTTTAGCTACAAAGTATATCATATAATACTTCTGAACGTGAATCAAGTAGCATCTCTAGATTAAGCTAAATCAAAACCAGATATACAAAAAGAGCCTTGTCATTTGGACATCCAGCATACCACTTGTGCTCACCTCAATTTTCAATTAGAGCTCAGTGGACCTTAATTTAGTTTCCTCTTCTCATGGGTACCATTCAGATATGTAATTTTGCTAATGTAAATGTATTGAAATCTTATATTGCTTTGTTTTCCATATAATATTATCATTTTGAATATGTGAAGTTTTCAATTTTACTTGGATATCATTTTTACTTGCAACTACTTTTGGTGTACCTTATTTTAGGGTGCATTTAACCGAGTTAACCGAATGAACGACCTAACAGGCCTTAACCGAGCCGCTTTAACTGAAAAAACCGATCGATGTTAACCAATCAAAATTGGTTCGGTTAAGAGTTAACCGTGGTTATAAATTGGTTAATCGTTAACCGAAACTATTTTTTATATTATCAAAAAAGTCCAAATCCAATACCATTCGCAACCTGACCCACCTATTTTTTCCTAACCCTAATCAAATCGTGTTTGCCCATACTAGCCGCTATTCACAATTCGTTCCCAAAATAGTTATCTCGTTCATTTTCCTTCGTTCCCAATCGTGATAATCGGATCGTGATAATCGAATCGATCCTCCGCCGCCTTGATCTTCAGTCTTTGCTATCTAAATCGTCGATTTGAGCAATGGTGATTGCTAGCAGGAAGAGGGAAAATGTGAGTTTGATTTATTTTGTGTAGTTTTAGTGTTTATCTGTTTTATATAAATTTTATTGAGTGTTTAGTTCTTACTGTTTAATTCATTTATGCTTATAGTTATAACAGCAGTTCCTGTACAAATGCTTAGAAGCACAGTCAAATTTATTATGTTGGAATGATGAAGAGGATGTTTTTTCTTCTTATTCGAACGTGTTTTTTCTGATTTTGGTAGTCTTAATATATCAAGAAGTCTGAGAAAGAATGAATGATAATTTGATATATGAGAGTGTTAACATAAATTCTGAATGAAAAATGTAGAAGGTGTTTAAGAAAACATGTGATGTTGATTTATTAAAAGCCAAATACTTTGCAGTTTTATCAAAGTAACCAAGTCTTTATTGTTTTAGGTTTTTAATCTTACCCATGCATAGTGCATACTCCATTGAAATCAAGTGTTGCATGGTTTCTTGCTGTGTTAATGTACAAATTGGTAAAAGTACAGCCATCTTGTTTCGTTTAAAACAATTATTTAGTGGCCTGAAGGCAGAAATTGCAAACAGCTGACAATAATAAAAGCTAAAAACTAAAATGCATATGGAAGTTTAGCTAATAAAAGCTAGCATGCTTATGGAAGTTGTTATTTGTTTACTCACTTTTTGAATTTTAGAAGGCTAGTTCTTGGTGCATGCAGAACTTGCAATTTTATTTACATGTTTACTGCAACTTCAAATATGAAAAGTTTGGTGCATTTTTACATGTTTACTGCAACTTGCTTTCTTGAACTTGTACAGACAATAACTAAGAATAAATCACTTGTTAAAAACAAATAAGTAGACATTATCTTAGTCATATAATAGCTAGAGGCAACAAATACAATATCAACTATCAAACTATAATTTGAGCACAAATCCAATACGTATTATGCATATTCAGTTAACTTTACTATGTTAACTTGGTCAATAAAACTAAGAAACCATAAATTCAAAGACTCAAATTGGGAAACAAATTTCAATTTGACAAAACTTTTCTTTCTTTTAGAAAAGGATGTGAGTTTAAAAATCTTTTCAGTAAAGTGCTATATTAACAAAATTATCACGTAATGTTATTTTACATTATCAACATTTTAAGTTATCTGCCACATGACTATCAATTGAAAATTACATGTCTATGATAAGAGGGAATCAATAGATGAGGATAGATAAACATATTAAAATATAAATAATGACATTTAAAAAGTTATCTTCATGTTGTAATAAGGCATGACAGTAAAATACAATTTTTGAGGTATGAAAATGTGTACGAAAGGGAAGACAATTAGATAACTGTTTGTTGCAAACTCTTTTATTTGGATGCTTCCATCTCTTGTATTTTTTGTCAGTCATTATTATATATCTTTACTGTTTTTGTTCTGACTTGTTTGTTGTACGTTATATAACTTGAAAAGCTTGGATGTTTCATTTTCATTTATGTTCATAACATTTTATTGCTATATTTTGTGTACATCTGGATGGATTATTTATTTAACTGAATACAAGTTGAGTAAAGAATTTTTTTTAGGCTAGCATGACTTGGAATATAAGATGTAGAATGTTCCCTCATGAAATTGTTCTCTTTGCAATGTTTTTTTTAATGGAATTTGTGAATGTTCCAAATACTTATTGTACAAGAAGCATCTTTAAAAGCAGCTATTTTTTATCATTATTGAATCTGAAATCATGTTATTAACAACATATATAAGATGTGATTGTCCTTGGTATATAAGATGTAGAATTATTCATGAAGTCAGTATTAGATCTTGTTTTATTCCAGGTGAATACCCTTATAAGTTATAACTTGTTGTATTCAACTATTCATGTTTATTGTTAGGTTAGTATTAGATCTTGGACTGACTTGCTAATATAACTATTTATATTTATATATAGTTCATTAATATTCATATTCAGGTCAGTATTCATGGTCATTAATATGTTGAAATTCATATTCAGTTGCAGTGCAGGTTTGCTAATATAAATAATTACTTTTATTTGAACAGACTAGTAGAATAGAAAGTAGAGACTGAAGACTAAAGTAGTGAAGCTGAAGAATGGAGAGTGGAGACTATAGACTAGGAGTATGTCTTTGTAATTGTTGACACTTGACATGTTGCATTATTGTAATGTAATTTGAATTTGAGTTACTATTGTAATGTAATAACTATGAACTATTAATGTATGAAGCAAGTATGAACTGAGTGACTGAGTGAAAACTTAAGTATGTAGTGGTAGACTGGTAGTGATTGATTCAGTGTTTCATTGCATTGTAACTATTAATGTATGAAGCTACTATGCATCATTGCTTACTTGCAACTACTTTTGGTGTACTTTATTTGCATGTTAGTTGTTTGTAGACTTTTCTATAAGAGCCATCTTTTAGGATATTAATTTACATTTGAATTATCATTTTTTATCTGTTCATGTAAAAGAAAGTAGAAAAACTAAAATATAGAACAAGTAGGTCTAAATTTGTAATCAAACATGTATTTCATATGTGCAACTATGTCCTAAAACATATGATCATACAAGGGTTCATTTGGGATGAAAGTAATTTTTTAAACAATCTCTACTCAAACATTAGTCATGTTATGAGCATCAATGCAGAAAATTATACTATTAAACAAGTCGAGATGCATAGGTAAATGCGGTTTTATGTTTGCATTAAAGCGGTCATGCATTTGCCTATGTCGAAATATATGTGATATGGGTAGGGCTGTTATGGTAACGGTAAATTTACCATTACCAACCGATCAGTTACCATTTTCGAGTGAAATCGGTATACCAGTTTAATCGGTATGGTAACGGTAAATTTACCATTTTCTACGGTAAATAATCGGTAACATTTCTTCAATACCAGCGGTAACGGTAATTTTACCAATCAATTTATAATACATGTATATTCATGTAACATGCTTTATTATAGGCATTTAGAACCAAGCAAATAATTAAATTTAGTTTATTAACTAGGTGAAATAATGTTAAATACACTCCACTTATTTCTCATTTATGTCTTTTATTAAGTAACACTATAAATTGTATAATGAAGCACCGTTATGGTGTCAATACGTGTTATGTTAATAATCTTTTTTAGACAAATGGTAATTTACCATTACCAGTGTAACGGTTACCAGATTATCGGTATACCAGTCTTCGGTATACCAGCCTATCGGTAACGGTAACGGTAAGCAATTTTCACTTACCAGTAAAAATGGTACAGTAACGATATTTGTGAAATGGTAACGGTAACCATAACCATAACAGCTCTAGATATGGGGATCTCCAGAAGTATGGTATGAGCAAGCCGAGTGTTACTCCCTTTTCAGTCAAATTTTCAACTTCTTGTTTGTGTGTTATTGATGTTGGTGGTATAGAAAGAATCAAAGGTGGTGAAGTTTAGATTACTAACCAAGTTCAAAATTTTGCTAGTGAATTTTATTTCATTATGTATCATATTTTCTTTGTACGAATGTAGGTTGTTAAGGATCCAACTAAGATTAATGACAATGATGTATTGTTTAGTGATGGAACAAGCAATTTTTATGATGCCATTCTATTTGCAACAAGATATAGGAACAAGTAATTTAGAGCTTGATGTCAAAATGACTTTTTGTAAGTATTATATTAATGATTTGGAACTAAGGTAATTTTTCCGACATCACCTTATAGAACATTTTTCTTAAAGTGCTCTTTTATCTCAGATACTCTAATACATACACCTTAAATTATTATTGAATGTTGAATACAATGGACCATCAGCATGACTTACATCTATATCTTGATTATCTGTATTGTCTACTTGGATATAACTTCTTCATTTTGATTTAATTTTAATAGATATCACATCTATGAGTAATTGCAACCGCGTCTTCTACCTTAGGGAAGTTTTCTTTTATATTTGGAAAAAGAAAAAACATACACAAGTTCACAAAAAAAAAAAAAAAAAAAATACAGTTTCTGTTTGGATCTACAATTTTTATTATCGCAAACTGTTTTTTCCTTCAAACTGCTACTGTGGACTCTCCTCTCTACAACAGTACTTCTGCATCATTTCCTTCTCAAATTACTGCATTTTAGTCATCCACCCCTTGCACACCATCATTAACATACCACTTCTTGTCAACTTGCAAGCTTACATTCCACTTTTCCTTGTTACCTGCCATCACCTCCTCTGTAAAATCATCACCATTTGCTTCCTCCATCAAACACTTGCAATTCCAACATCACCGCCCATAGCAATTCCAGCATCATCTCCACAAACATCCAACCACTTCATCAGACCACATACAACAAATAATAAAACTTCTCTGTTTGCCACACACCCATACCCAGTCACTGCTCCAGTCATTCAACCACTGCCATAATCACATATCAAACTCATCAACACTGTCACTGTGCACATCACAAACTGTGCCATTCATCACAACTTGCCATTCACAAAAAAATAAAAAAAACAGTCAACATCTCCATCAACCACCACTTCTAACCACACTACATTCATCACCATTCAGACAAACTTCCTCCTTCCCACATTCACCATCATCAACCATAAACAACACTTATCAATACTGCCCTTCATATCACTGATTATCTCATCCACCAACATCTCAGATCACAACAACAGACCACAGATCCCACTGTGCCATCATACTCCTCTTCCCACAACAAACTTGTCACTTGTCTACAATTCCTTCTCATTTAGATTGCTTGTTATTGTCACTCCAGCCATTACCCAACTCATCACTCCAGCCATTACCCTATATCAAAACACTGCACCCCTTCCTTCCCCTCTGCACATGTACATATCAGACACACTTACTACCTAACAACACTAACTCACCACTGAACATATCAGACATCCCCTACATCACTTCTCTGATACCATACCACACCAGCCTTATCATCGACCGCAACCAGTACCACCAGAAACAATCACAACCTCTGCTGCTCGACAACTTCAGTCATCCACAACACATACAACTTCCTCCTACCACCTGTACATCATCAACTAGCCACTCAATCCGAAAACTGCTGATAACAACCAACCACTCTCCTCTGCCTTAACCACCTTTGTCACATACAGCAACCACCGCAATTCAAACCACTCGTCTGAACCACCAAATCTCCACGCCGCCCCATACAACAGCCACACGACAGATCATTTAACAAAAGATACATACCGATGTCACTCTTGCCACTGCTTGCCTATTCATCCAAACTTCAACAATACACAGCTTGACAAACTTCTTCATCACAGCAGCTTCAAAGACCATTCATTGCTCCACTCCAAAATCGAACAGCAACCAACTCGCCCTTCAAACGGTGCACCAAAACAGCAGTGCCAAACTCCCCTTTCAAACCGCAACCCTCTCGCATCAATCGACTCGACACCACAATTCGCCATCGAATCCAATCACCTCTTCCATCCACCGGCTTCCATCACTTCATACCGCCACAGCAATCCCGAAGCCTCTTCCTCAAACTACCTAATCAGCCGTTCGCCACCCTAATTCAAACCACCGCAGCCTTATCCTCCTCTTCAAAGTCCGAACCAAATCACAGAATCCCCAAATTCAAACTGCAAGCACCCCATCCCCTAAATCGACTTTGGTAACCACGAACACGAACCCAAATCGCGACCTTCATAAACTCCCTCAACCCGCGAATTTAATTATGATTTTGAGATTTGTTTTGATTTTGAGTTATAAGTTTACGATGATGATTTGAGAAATTTGAGATTTCTGATTGTTTAAGTTGATTCGTTTGAAGTGTTTGGGTTGGAATATAAGTTGGGCTTGTTTGTCGTGGGCTTTTGTGGGTGTGTGTTTTGAATTTGCATTAAAAAAAGGGTTCTCTTATCTTAAAAAAAACAAGAAAAAAATATATTGTATATATCTTGTTTGATTCCTTTTCAGGTTGACAAAGCAGAAAATCGCATGGAAAAGAATTGCTTTGCTTGCTTAAAGAAAAAATCGCCGCTAAAAAAAATAAATTGCTAATAATCAGCACGTTCTGGTATCGTGCTTTCATCTCTTGTTTTTAATTTGATTTGCATTGTTGGTTGCTTGCATTTTCATTTATATATAAAAAAAAATTCAAAATCCAAAAACAAAAACAAACTTCATTTTAGTTGCATTGTAAATTCACGTTCAATTTTTGCTTTGCATTCATCTCATCTTATTTTATTTTCTAATGGCAATACCCCAATTTACATATGGTGAGAGATTTCATCACCCTTTCCTTAGCGCACAAATCGCATTTCATTGTAGAATTTGATTAATAATAAATATTAGACATTCGACTTAAGGGTGTCGCGAGCTCACCTAGGGTTTAATTGTATCTTGACAATTGTCTTCTTTGAAAAGGTTTATTTTCTGGTGTCTAGGCTACGGCAAAGCAATAACCAGTTATAAAAATTACGGTGGTTCGTAAATATTATACTGGTTGTTTCTCTGAAGGTACTTAAACCTTCGGTTGCATTGCTACGGTGATTCGTGGTGCACCGATAACCCGTGCCCGTTACCTCGCTAAGAAATATTTTTGTTGATTTAAGACAAAGTATGATTATACAATTTTTGGTGAGGAGCTACCAAGGATAGAAAACTATAATTAAGTCCTTTGCATTCATTTATTTGCATTAGTTCATGCGTATTTTAAAAAAAAAGAAAAAAAATCAAAAATCCAAAAAATTATAAATTTTACTTAACTTAGTTTTTTATCCAAAAAAAAATCCTTTTAAATCATTTCCTTTGAAAATTTTCGATCAAAATCCAAAATCCGAAAAAATAAAAAATGTTTTCAAAAAAAAAATTGAAAAAAAAAATTCCCTTTTGAAAAATAAATTCGTTTTGGTAAATATTTTTCCTTTATAAAAAAAACCAAAAACGTTCTTGAAAATGTCCGAGCTTCCGTTTTCATACTCGCAAGAATTTTACAATAGCTGTGAAAATCAATATAATCCATATAATTTCACATCAAATTCTTATCGATATTTTAATGACAACTATTATACAAAAATTCGAATTTCAAACAACAAAATTTTCAAAGTGAGGACCAACCCTCAACTCTTGAGAAAAGCATGGAAACGATTTCGTCTTTACTTGAACTCGCTGCACAAAATGATCAAAGGATAAATGATTTGTGCAATAATTCAAGTCAAAGTTTTCAAAATAATCAAAATTTGAATTTACTTCAAAATTCAAATGACTTCGAGTATAACCTATACCAATTCAATTTCGAATTCCAAAATCAAAACGAAAATGCAAACAACTTTTTAAACAATTTTGGCAATAGGAATAATCTCAACTATGATAGTGAAATTTTTTGTTCTCAACAAATTCAAATTGAAAATTTTCAAGTTAATAATTATAAATTGGATTTTGTTAAGCAAATGAACGAAATTTACAATGATCGCACAGATTTGTTGTTTGAAACATATATGAAACAACGTGAGCAACAAAATCAAACTCCAACGTGTGACGAGTCAAGTGGTAATCCATGTTTCACCAAAATTGATGATTTTCAAATAACAACTTTTGAAGTTAAAAACGACAATCTTAATGAAGTTGTTGAGAAAACGGTAATTGAGTTGGATTTCAATTCTTTGAGGGTGAGAAACTCGATTTGAAATTCGATCTTCCTTTCTCCGATTTTGAAAATTTGAATACAACTTTAGATTTTGAACTTGGCATATGCAATGAAGTTGTGAATAATTCAACAAAGAAAGACGAATTTGTGAACACAAATTTTATGGACTTTTCGAAGATGACTTGTTGAATTCCGAAGGGCTAGAGTTAAATCACCATTTTGATTTTGAAATCAATATTCTGAAGAAGTTTTCAATGATAAGTTTGAATTTCAAATTGGTGAAAATAAACTTGAACTTCAACCAATTGTTTTATCAACCCCAAAAATCATCGAAAATAAAACAACTCATACGAATTTTAATAAAACGGCATTCGTTTTTCCAAATCAACAATCAACTCCGAAATCTTTTATGATTTGATTTTTTGAGCTTAAGCCATGTCTCTCATACTTGACGAGACAAATGAATTGGTCTCTGAAAGACCGGTTCATTTACTCTTTAACGGTATATTTTCTGATATCGTGTAAATAATAATCTTTTCGTTTTCATGTAAATATATGTCATATGTTTATTTTTGTTTTATTTTCTCCTTTCACTTGGGATTGACTGTGGGGACACAGTCAAAATCAAGTGTGAGGGGAATCTCATCTTAATTCTCTATTTTTCATAGTTTATATTTTTTTTATTTTCATTTCAAAATTCAACAAAAAAATTTTAAAAAATAAATTTCATTTTTTTTAGCATTTTAATTTATTTTTGAAAGAAACACTATAAGATAAGTATAGATTTTGGTTATTAAATTGAAATTTTTGGAATTTATTTGTCTTAACAAAAATAAAAACAAAGTTTGATTACAAGTAACAATGGTTTAACCAGTATATAGTGATAGAGTTAGGGATATGCTCTGGGGCAATTATGTAATTTGTTACATATATCTAACTCGTTGACCAATCTTGTTCGAAATAAAATGTATTTTCTTTCTATTATATACTTGATATAATGTGATATATTAATTAATTAACTTAATTAAAAGTATATTTAATAGAAAAATCCATAAATGGTATATTTTGTGATAGTAATTACAAAGCGTTGTAACCGTGAGTAAATTATCACAACGAAACAAATATACCATTTTAAATGTTCCTAGTCAAGATGCATCGAGACTGGATATCGATGTATCCGTTGAGACTGGAATACGCAACGCTCTCCAAATGTTGGGCAGTGTATTGCTCATGACTGCTGGGGGCACATAGGGGTTACGTACTAATAGTTATTGGATAACCATGGAACGACTCACTCGATAGTTTTCTGTTGGTCAATATAACTAAGGTCAAACAGAAAATTCGATGTGACTGATTTACACAGTTCTCTCGACTTGAAAATACTGTGGATCTTCAATATGAAAGCTCAGCTTTGATTATAGCCAAATCATGGCATGGCGTCCATCGAGTGACTATAGTTGGGTCGAGTGAAAGTATTGGAAGTGAAGCACTACTCAAGGGAGAATTTGTCTCCTCAGTTATATGCGGTTAGTATCACAGTCAACTCAAAGTCTTTGGCCAGAGCATTTCGATTAATAATAATTGTTATTATTGAACTAAGAACTTTGTATTTATACTATAAAGTTGAATGTGGATATGGTTGGAATTTTGACCATTACCAAATTCCAAAAGTCCAAAGTGATAGAGTTTTGACGAAGAGAATTGGTGTGAACAAATGCCACAATCGGGTAACGCTTATTAAACTAAAATTGGATTTTATCGAAAATGAGTAAGCGATAAATTTAGCCATAATGTCACACACCTGCTAAGTGACGTGTGAACGTTAACATTAGAATAGTTCGATGTTAACCGCTGACCAAATTTACTCCCAAGAGTTACACAGCCGAAATGATGAATTCCCTTAAGACCGAACGATTTAATTAGTTTATAATTGTTATAAATTAATTAATATTTATGAAATATTAATTATAAAATTTGAATATGATTTGAGAAATAAATAATGTTATATATATTTATAATAGTTATAAATATATCGATCGATATACAATATCGACAAGCGATTAAATTAGATTTAATTGCATAGTATTTTGGCTTGGGCTTAGATGGGTTTAACGCCCATCATTACGGCTGCAAAATTTCGGTTTTGGGAAGGTCTAGGAGTGGCTAAAACATAGAGAATTGGCTTGGAGATAATGGGTTGAGATAAAGTTGAGAATGGGTAAAAAGGTTTTCCTCGTTTCTCTCTAATACAACCATATATATATATATATATGTGTGTGTGTGTGTGTGTGTGTGTGTGTCTAAAAACAATTACTAACCTTTTTGGCCGCCATTACCTTCTACATTGCTGGTTAAAACATAGCTCTCAATCCACTCCAAAATTCTCAAATATATTTCAAACTAAAATAATACTATTCGATAGTTAGAGGTCGGTGATTCCGGACTTGCAATCTGACGAATCAAGAACAGTAAAAGGAAGGGAAGTCATTGCTTCAACAAGAATTCAAAGGCATCATTAAATTGGTAATTTTAATTCATATTACAGTAATTAAATTATATTCTATGATCCTATAATGAGCAATTTCATATCTGTTTAAATATATTGCTACTTTATGTTTAGTTAGGTGAGATTTTGTAAGTAGATGCGGTTGTCACAAATCAGTTTGGTTATGTGCATAATTTGTTTATTATACCATTTGATTTATGTATAGACAAAGGTTGTTTACTGTACAATATCAATTTTTGTCATTAATAGTTGTTATATATATATTTATTAATAAATTCACATATATATATATGTATATATTAGTGTATATTTCTCTCTCATAATAGCATATATGGATATATAAATATATATATATATATATATATATGATTTAAAATTTTTAGTACACTTATTTATATATAATATTAATTTAAAAATTCGAAAATTAATTATTATACATATATTCATATTTTTAAATTAACATTTATTGAAATTTTGAATTGTTTACTATACATAAAATAATTATTACATTAAAAATTCAATTTTATATTTTTTAAAAATATTTATCATTTCGGAAACGTATAAAAAAAAAAAGGAATTTTTCAATAAATTTTATTATTTTTCTTAATTAATATTATTTCAGAAAAACTGTTTATGATTTATTAAAAATAATAATTTAATTGAAAATTTCTTCAAATTTTTTTGTAACCTTTCATTCATGATCCTAGAATTTCTAAAATTCTAAAATTTTAATTTTTGATAATATATTATTTTATATTAAAAAATTATTGCCGAAATCAATGTATTTGTTTTTAAAAATAATAATTCAACTTTGAAAAATCTCCAGACTTTTCTTAAGCTCTATTTTATGATCCTAGATTTTTGAAAATTTTAAAATTTGAATTTTCGTCAATAGATTATTTTATGTTAATTATTTATGGATGAAGACATTATTTTATTCATAATATATACGAATTAAAATACTAAAATTATTATGTTTGCAAAAATAAGTTAATTTAAATAGTTTTTAATAATTGTACTCTCTCTTTCTATATATATATATATATTTATCTATATATAAATGTTTTATTTTCATATATTATATATAATATATTTATGTGTATGTGTATGTGTGTGTTGTAACATATATACATGCACATATTTGGACAACGTATATTACATACAAAATGAGTTAATATGTCTGTTGCGATATAAATCCCAACATCTACATATGAGCATATTATACCTTTCACGGATTATTATGTTACACATGCACTCACACATATATGTATATAATACATTTATGTATAAACTAAATCAAATAAGATTAATTTTATATCTTAGTATATTTGAATTTAAATAAAATAAATGATTTTATTTAAACGAAATTTAGAAATGTTCTAATTTAGTTAAACTTCATAGGCCCAATAAAAGATCCAATAGGATAATTTTTTTGAAATTCACCCATAACTTCCGCTGCGGGCTAGTCTAGTTTCAACAATGGTATCAGAGCCAATAGCCTATGCGGTCTAAATTAGTCATATTAGGGCTGTCTAATTAAGCTTTCCCACTTAGTATGGTGTCTACAAAGGTAATGTCTAGGATTGGAATTGGGTAATCAAGTACCCTGTCCTACCTGGTTACCGCCTGGCCCGAAAGGTGAAGTGAGCCCAAAGGTTGCTCCTAATAGAAAAGACCCAACTTAATTTGGGCCTTGGGCTAATTTTCAAAATTGTTTTGAAAATTAATGTTAAAGATTTAAATTTAATAGTTAAATTTAAAATAAAACATGTTTATTATAAAAGTTATAATAATACATAAGTTTTCAAAATGTTTGAAAGGATAATGATATTTTCAAAATGTTTGAAAATATTTATATAATAATTTCAAATTTCAAATTTATAAATAAGATTAATAAAATAAATTAATTAAATATGTTAATTAATTAATGCATATATGCATGTATTACATATGTTGATATATGTTATGTTATTTTAAAATGTTTAAGATAACATAAGTATACGTGTATGTATACAAGATAAATTTTGAAATTAATAAATTTTAATAAAAATTGTTTAATTGAATAAATTAATTAAAGGTTAATTAAATAAATAAAATACACATATATATGATATATGTGTGTTACACTATAAAGGTTATTGTATACACTATAAATGTTATAGTAGATATGTCCAATATAAAAGTTATATCGGAATACTAATTTAAAATTAATTAAAGAGTTAATTGATTAAAATTAATTAGATAAGATTTAATTATTAATATATTATACGTAAGACTATCATATAAGTAATATGAAATATAAAAGTTATATAACAATAAAACTTATATGATATGTGTATAAACTAAATGTGGAACATTAAAAAAAACCCAAATAGACTTGAGAAATAAATACATATGTAAATGTATATATACCATGATTTTTGATGTGTCTAACACTTGAATCGTTGGGGTATTTCATAAGAAATATATTATTCTATAAGTTGATATCACTCAATATATATATTGAAGATTATGAATCTTCAATATAATGTTGCCCTCTACCATATATATATATATATATATATTAATAAATTACTTACATACTCCTTAGTTGTTGAGCAAACTCAAGCTAGGGATGTTATGCGTAGTATTATTAATATATTAAACAAATGAGGTAAGATAACTATATGTATTAATTGAGCAACCTCAAGGTACATATACTATACTTAGGCCATCACGATATGGTAGGTATGAATGAATAATCTCTTTCGATTTGTTGAGCAAACTCAAGGTCGAAATGAGATTAGAACAATGAAAAATGGGTTAGGATTTGTATATGATACAACCGATAAGGAGTTATTCATCGTTTGTGGGGCTATGATTTGTTGAACAAACTCAAGGTCAGAATACCAAAACAAACGAGTCCTAACACCCACTAGTGAAGTTGTAAGACTTCTATGTTTCATCTTAGGGTTTGGAGAAATACAAAAGACTGGTGGGAGCCTTATTAGAAAAATCAAATGGTAACATTTAACCTTTCTAATATTGTAAGAACATTTGCTATATAATGTTATAATTATCTATAATGACAAATTTGTGCATTTAATATGATTGATAAAACGTTTGTCAATTAACATATATAAACAAACTGAATTGAAAGTTGACAAATAGAAATATAATATATACTTACTGATAATTCTAATTGCATGTTATATAATGTTTCTATACCCATGCAAGTGCCCAATTTCAACTACTTAATACATTCGTAAGTTGGTCACTTATATGTTTATTTGGTTTAGACCGTGTATTGCATTTTACGAGTTTTTGAACTCTAAATGCAATTCAAAGCTATGGATATTTGATCCATATACTTTCACATATAAATGTTATATGGTGAACAGTCATAGTTTGTGGGGTACAATATTTCGATGAAGTTAGTTCATTCGAAGTAAGCCAATAAATAGTATTTTAAGATCATGTATTCAACTTGAATGATTTCAAAAGGATCATATTGTGTTAATGTAACACAAGACCATAAACTACCAGATACATCTAAGAACTCGATCGTTGAAATGTCATCTTGATCGGTTTACATAAAGTGCAACATATTTGATGTCTTAAATGTTAAGAATAATCGAATGCGCTTTTGTAAAAGGTTTGTTATGATATTGTAGTAAGGTTTTCTTTTGAATAGTTTGACCATTTGAAAGAAAAACGAATGTATAAGAATAGATGTAATTTAAGGTAAAGTTGGAATGAAGAGAATGAATAGTCACTTCTGCTTCATAGAGAAACACCGGAAACAAGAATTGTAATAATAACTGATACTTAATATCGGAATATGAAATATGATTTGATTTTTATTCTGAAATGTATTTTCATATAGAAAATTGTTTTCTATAACATTTATTTCTTTGAGTTCAAGATATTTGATCAAAGAACTCTCCTCTGTAAACTGTTGCAGCATATGAAACAAGTAAACAATATTAACAATATTAAGTGAATGGTGGACCTTTAAATTTAGTACGCTATTATATTAATGGCGGAAATAGTGGGAGCATGCCATATAGCACCTAATGACTACATCAAATTACGAAAATTGTTTTCGTAAAATGTACTGAATATTATTTGTGAAATAATGTTTATTTTTTGGTATTGACTGAAAAATGGATATAACTTTATTTCAATATGAGTATTATGAATATTCATTATGAAATAGAACTATATTATGGAATTTGTTTTCATAGTAAAAGTGATGCAACAAAATACATATGTATATAATATTATTTATAGTTGTTTTGGAATTATAGACTAAGTCGTAGTTTTGAAAAATAATTTTACTATATGCTTATGAATCATATGATACAGGTTAATTATATCTCAAACAATTAATGGCTATGCACCCATTAAGTGGGAGCATCATAAGAGTTATGAACTCTTTGAATTAATACATATTGATGTATGCAATCACAAGTCTATTAATACCAAAAAGGTTCCGCATACTTTGTTATATTTATCGATGATTTATTACCAACATGAAAGGTGTATTAAATACACATATAGTAAGTTTATGATAAAATCATAGAATATAAAATAAAAGTAAATAAAATAACATGCAATAGAATAAAATGATTTGATTTGGTCGAATAAGTGAGTATATTGGAAAGAGTTCCAAATGTACCTAAAAATGAATATAGATTCAATCTCAAAATCACTCCTCCATGTGATACATAATGATGCATCGATAAGGAGTAATTAGACATTGTTGGACAATTTACGATTAATTGTGAGTGAAGTTGAGCTAGATTCTTTCTATAAGGTCGTGTACTTAAGATTAGTATTGATATTATTTCATCTAAACAACAGTTTACAAAATCATACAAGATAAGGGTTTGTAAGAAATCCCAACATATCCTAGGCTAAGGAGTTGGCAGGTTGTGCGAGTCGAAAGATTGCACGTAGTAATTGTTCCACTACAACATTCAGGGCTTTTAACAGCGTTCAAAAAATGCTGTAAAAGACTTTAATAGCGTTTTTCATGACGCTGTATATCAACATGCCATTAAAAGTCAGGGATCTAACATAGCATTAGATAAAACGCTATAAAAGCGTAGCTTTCAATAGCATTTATGATATGTTGTTAAACACTTTTTCATAGCGTTTTCAGAGCTAAGAGTACTTTTTTTATAGCATTTTGATCGATGCTGAGAATACTTTTTATAGCGTTTACAGCCCATTTTTAATAGCATTTGAAGAATGTTGTTAAAGGATCCAACAGCGTTTTTATGTATGTCGTATAACTACATGTCATGGTAGATTCATGGCCTATTATAGCATAAAGGAAAGGCCTGTATATTTTCTACAACACAACAGAAACGCCGTTGTTGGTTTTCTATAGCATATAAAAAATGCCATTATAAATTTCTATACTATTCCAAAACGCTATTTTCTTTACCCTGCTTTGAGTTTACAATAGTCTATCTATACATTAGAACATCTAACAACAAGATATACCTCAATTAATGAACAATTCAATCAACTCAAACAACAATAATATAAAACTTTTGATAATTAAAACATATTATATATTATACACAAACATAATTACACCAAATTCAATATTGTATACAATATTTCATAATCGATATTTTTAAACATACACGAGAATAGTACCATTAGGACTCTATAAAAGAAAATACCCAAATATCGTGATCGTAAAATGTCCATGTTTGTCATCTTCAAACATCCAATTCCCTAAAAAAAGAGCATTTAAAGCATATGTACGAAAACATATATAAAAGGATATATGAGTAAGGCATAAACAGAAACATACATATTAAACATATTGACATGCTTAATGTCGATACACATTCTACATAATCTTATGTCAGATATATAATGCTATCACAGTTAAGGATTGTTTATATTACTTATTATTCACAATTCAAACTCAAATTATAATAAATACATGTTGACCTTATATATCTATCAGTCACATTTTATGGTTGAACTTAATTAATTTTTATGAATTTATTTAGTTATTATAAAACTTAGTCAACTTAGTTGATTTTTATGACTTAGTTAACTTTTACAAACTTATTAGTTATTATAAAAATAAATTAATTTAGTTAATTTTTATAAACTTATTTAATTATTATAAAATTTAGTTAACTTGGTTAATTTTTATAAACTTATTTAATTATTATAAAATTTAGTTAACTTGGTTAATTTTTATAAACTTATTTAATTATTATAAAATTTAGTTAACTTGATTAATTTTATAGATAGGTTAATTTTTATAAGATTCAGTTAATTTTTACAAAAAATATTTAATTTTTGTAAACTAGATTAATTTTTATAAAATTTAGTTAAATTTTTATAAAACTTAGTTAAACTATAAAAAAAAATTAATTTTTATTAACATGGTTATTTTTTTACAAAATTTAGATAATTTTTATAAACTAGGTTAATTTCTATAAAATTTAGTCTACTTAGTAAATTTTTATAACATTTAGTTAAATTTCGTAAAACTTGGTTAATTTAGTTAAAATTTTATAAAACTTAATTAATTTTTATAAAACTAAGTTAACTTAGTTAATTTTTTAATGCTAATTTAATTTTTAAAGATCTTATTTAATTTTTTATAAATCTTAGTTGTTTTTCATAAGACTTATTTAATTTTTATTAACTTTATAAAATCTAGTTAATTTTATAAAACTTCGTTAACTTGGTCAAATTTTATATAATTTAAATGATTTTTATAAACTTAATTAATTCTTATAAAACATAGCTAATTTTTATAAACATGGTTAAATTATATAAACTTAGCTAACATAGTTATCTTTTATTAAACTTAGTTAACTTGGCTAATTTTTTATAAAAAATAATTAACTTTTAAAAACTTAGTTATTTTTAAAATTTTAATTACTATTTATGAAACTTATTTTACATAGTTAATTTTAACATTTAATTAATTTTTATAAAACATAATTAAGCCTTCCAATTAATGTAAGTAATTTCTTTTATAGCATGTGGTCTTAAAAGACGGTTAGTAAGCGCCGTGCATTATGCAAATTTGAAAGGAAGTGGGAAAAGTATATATCAATGTAAGTAGGTAAAGAATGATGATCATTAAATGAGAATGAAATTGCAAGCAAGTTAATAATACATACACGATTGATAAATTAATCATTTTTATTTACATCGATTGATAAGGTAAGGGGAAGTTTCCTTCATGTACTTTTACAATAAATAATGTATTTTGTTTCCACGGCTATTTTAGTGCTTTTACTGGGGTACCAAGGCTAGGATTTCCACAACATATTAGCTATTTACAGTTATACCGTGTGTATATGTAACGATAATGAAAACTTTGGTGATAACTACACACACTCTCTCTAAGGAACTAAGGCAGCAATCCAACATTTCCTGATAAAAACATTTGTCGTCTCATACAAAACAATAACACCACAAAATGTAACTCATCCATGAGAGTTGTGATCGAATTATTATTTTTCATCAAAACGTATAGGATGAATAACTATATATTTCAGAAATATTGTGATAGCAATACCTGGAATCGGTTGATTCACGTTTGTACATTTCTATAAACAGCCTCAACTCATGGTCACCTTTTCTCAACCTTTGGACCTGGAAAACAACATATATATTTTCAAAAGAACTTTTATTTAGCAGAACTGAGTTTGAGTGTGGCAAAAATGGCCTTTATAAAATCATGAATAAAATGAAAGTATCAAAAATTTACTGCATATAAGGATTTCATCAGAACAACTTCTAGAATTTGGAAGTCTAAAAATTAGATTTTATATATATAAACTACTCTGTTATGAAACATGTTAAAGAACTTAAAATCGATAACTCCCTAAAAGTGCAACTGATAACTGCATTTAAGAACTGGATCCTACAAGTAAAACTAAAGCATGCTTGAATAAGAGCCATGTTTGTCGGAAGTCCTTTGATCAAATCAGGGTTACTACCTTTTCCAACCAATAAGTATAAACTAATCCACATGCATCATTGACAAAGGTAACAAGATGATTAAAGCAAAATTCAAAAACAAAACAGCGAATAAATAACCATGATTCTTAAACACGAAGTGGAAGAATATACATGAAATTAGTTTTGACACTCTAAGTTATCAAAAAATATTTGTAAAACCAAACCAGTTTATTCTTCCCTTAACTTCCACGGCAAAAGATTGCAATAAGCATATAGAATATTGAACTGTATGATGTTTGCTCGAAATTTTGTCAAAAATAATATAAAATATTTGTACTGCTAATTACAGGATCAAAACCATTTAAGTACTCTGAAAAGCAAATTAAGGTATTGTTGCACTGATTACTATTCCCAGAACATGATGAAAAAAGTATAAGTTGAAGTAAAAGCAACCGTACATATTTTTGTAGCTTCTTTATCTCTAAAAGTTGTCATGAGGATTTGTTAGACAATGAATCCGACCCACTCACCTGCAAGTATGATACAGTATGCTTGTTGACAAAGTAATGCCTTAAAAACTAATACATAATAAGAAATATGCCATCAAAGTACGATATACTTCACCTTCCTATCTAATAAACTAGAAAGTGACTGTACTTCAGATCGTAGAATATGTAAATCTGGGGCTGATGCTTTATATTTAATGATTTCTTTTTGCATGGCAGACATATCCTTTGAAAGAGATGAAATGTGTGATTTAAACTCTGCCATTATTTCTTTCATACCCGATGTTCATTAGCTTAATTTATAAAATAGCATATAAAATTCAACAAAACTATTAACCTTAAATTAGCAACAGAGAAGGAAATTACCTGGCTCATTCGAAGCTTGTTCAAGCTTGCTTTCTATCATAGTCCGTCCTCCCTGTAATTTATGTAAATCCAGTTCCAGCTGAGCTCTATGAGATTCTGAGAAAGCAGAGAGTCTCTGATAAACATCAGCCAAATCAGCTTTTAAAGTAACTTCTTTTTCATGCCATCCCGTAATCAATATACTACAACATGGTTGGAATAGGGCAATACCTGTCCAACTTCATACAGTATTAACTAATATATACATAATATATGAGCTGTTCAATTCATAGTACCACATAGTATTATGTTGATTAATAGATAAACAATGTCACTTTATAATATTATATAATTTATTATTTCGTATCGGACATATGTTAACTAGACGCGCTATGCATAAGCATTAGTTAAACAGGCACATAATTTACAGATGTATGTTAAACAGACATTTTTAATAGGGTACTTTGTTAAACAAACATCAAAACATTCATCCAACTATTGTTACAAAAGGCAATTTTAATAAAATACTTTTTTAAACAAACATTAAAACATTCATCCAACTATTGTTACAAATTTGTAACCGATTTGCTAATTTTTTTTGTGATATTACACTTCATAATTAATTGTTGGAAAACGATTTTTGGTTCAAATTACAATTTTGTAATTTTCATACTCACGGTTGGTAATGTTTTTTGCATAAGGTAAACTTAAAACATCATGTACCATTGGATGTAATAAAACATTAATAGAACTAGTAAAAAATATTAACTAAACTTATCAACTGAATGTTGATAAAATCTTCTATGTCATCGATGTATTCTTTTAACTAAAATAGGATAATGGGCACTTTAGATAATTTTAGCAACCAAAAGAGTAAGTAAAAGGAAATCAAGATCAAACTTATTGAACATACCGAAGTTAATTTGTTGAGAGTGTTATCAATAACAACAAAGTAAGCTTCTAACAACATTTTCAACTCCTCTATAGTTTCTTGAATGACGTCTGAACTCTTTATACTACTATGTCTGCTCCTAGCGAGGCTTAAGGATTTCTCAAGCCTCCTGGATTCAGGCCTGGAATCAGGAGGTGAAGAAACTGGAGCAGACACAGAAACTAGTTGTCCAGTAGAATTAAATTCTTGTAAAGACTGATCGCCATAAAAAGGTTCCATTCACTTTTTCTTTTCGATAAGGTACATTTCAGCCATGTCACCATCATCATCCATTAACTTCTCTATTTCATCCCTGACCTGTATAATAAAGAGGTATATGGTTGGGCTGAAATAATACAACAAAAATGAATGGGGAAGCAGGTGGGTCTTACCTTTTGGACTCTACGGGTCAAAGCAACAAGTCTGCTTTTCAAACGATGTACATGCTCTAGGTTCAAGGTACTGATTTTTGGTGTAAGCTCATCTAACAAGGGATATGCCTTGATTTCAAGTTCAGAAGCCTGGAATGATAAACATTGTTAACTACTTGATTGACTTTGTTTATGTTTCGCTTTCGATCCCATTGCTCTTTTAAGCTTACATTCTAGATTACTCATTTTCTACATTGATAGGTATGAATAGAATCATAAATTATCCATAATTATTAAAATAATACTTGAACTGAGGATAAAGGCATGCATTGTGGGTTATGAATACTGCAATGCACCATAGCAGCATAACACTATGTTTATTATTAAAGCAATAGTACTTGAATATAAATTATTAAAGCCAACGTTCGTTTTCATTTTTTGATGTAACTATTCTAATAACAAGCGCATAATCCTATTCATCATGTTATCTCCAGCATATGTAATTTGTACACATATATTGACAGGGATATCCCATGTTCATGTAAAAGAAAAAATGAGTCACCTTTTGACCTCAACCTGATTTTATTCAACTTATAGTTTAACTTATTAATTAACTTATTATTTAACTTCCTTTTCTATCAACAAAAATTAAATAAACAACTTAGCCAAACATTTCCGGCCAATACGTTTTACAATCTACAAAGTCAAAATTTTCATTAATGTTTAAACTCCTATGTTTGATAACCAATTCACCGACAGTCAATCAATGCTTACATAAACTTTATTATTCTCAAGTTTGACAAGTCATTATGTTTAAGTTTTCAATTTAAAAGTGGTGGAAAAAAACAAGGAAATGAGAATTGCTTTTTGAGGATCTAAGGATATTAAGAGGTAAAATCCAGTAATTTCTCATATTTCTGTTTTCATGTTATATAAATTTAACCATCAAATAGTTATTCATGTATTCCCTCAATCAAACTTTATAAATTATTTTATACCAATTTCTTTTTAATAATAGAGTTACTTTAGACATTTTTAGTCATGTATGATGTTTGAATGTTCAATCATGGAAAAAGCAGCAAGAAATATTTAAACAATACTCTGCATTTAAATAAATAAATTATTAGTACCGTCGAAGATAGATAAACCAAAAAAAATGATGTATATTATTTCTCAGTACTGTCAGTATGCATACTACGTAGTTAGTGTTGAAAAAGTACAAGATTAAAATGTAAAGTCTATTGGCTCTTGATAAATATTTTATATGGTGAATGAATCACTTACCCATCCATGGTCATATTGCATATAGGTAACAAGTTTACATGGAAATGTCCTTCTAAACTGCAATATTTCTACTTAGCATGATATTATAACAAACTAACAGGTTACAGATCCCTGAAATATGGAGAAGACCCCATAATAAAGGCTATCATTAGTGCATTACGAGACCAAAAGATAAAATCCATGAGCATCATTCTTCTCTATATTTCCAATTGAATGCAAGTTTCTGAATGTAGTTTTATTGTATTGACATTTTATTGTGCAGACTTTTTATTATAAAGGTTATGAGAAAGTTTTGAAGAAGTTCAAGGTGGTGAAGTTTACTCATACAGATTCAAGACTCGCGCTGGCCTTTCTCCTTCGATTCAGAAGCTCAGATGTCATGCAAATTACAAGGCACTTAAATATACACCTCAGATCGAAGATTTAGGAATGAAACTTGTTGAAAGACTGAGAAATGGAAGCAACTATTACATTGCTCTACTTTTGAGGTATTAACCAGGGTCAGTCTTCTCAATTTTCACATAGTGATAGTATGTGAATCCTAGGCAAATGTATCTATGGGTTAACATAAAAATCATAATATAATGCATATCTACACATGTATTACATATCAAGTAAGAGCATGATCACAAATTTTTGCAGCATGACACATAAAACAAAGGTATTCACATAAATTCTGCTAGATTAAAGATCAAATTAATTTTTCTATTTTGGATACATGTACATAGCTATAGTTGAGCAAATTTATTGAAATATATTACCTATACTGTACTAGTAAAAAATCTCATCCAAACCTTCATTGTAGATATGAGAAGGACATGCTAGCATTTACAGGTTGTAGCCACAACCTAACATCAAGTGAAGCACAAGAACTCGAACAAATGAGATATCATGTACAACACTGGAAGGAGAAAGAAATCAACAGTACAAAAAAGCAAAGCTTAGGAGGCTGTCCTATGACACCTAGAGAGGCAGCGACTTTTCTCAAGGTAATGGGTGTGAAATTCAGAGAAGACGATCTACCTGCTGATTCATTACATTAAGACCAGAACAACCATATTAGTTCTGAGATCCCATTTCGGTTTACAAGTCAGTCGGGATCATCTGCTACTATCCGAACTGTGTTTAACAAGACTGCCTCCCCAATACACAAAACACCTTGCGAAGACTCTATCCCCAACTCCAAGCAAGACTGGAACTAACACATCGCCAATTCCTGACATGGCTGCTTCATCTTCAAGGAAGGCTGCCCTACCTGAAGCTATTCTTAGTTCTAGCAATCCCTAGATGGTTAAAAAACGTAAAAAGATACCATCAGTAAAAGAAAGTAAACAAATTGCAAGTTATTCCAATACCAATCCCAATTCAAGTGACACTTCGTCAATCATTGCTAGACTCACAAGGCATGCTCGACAAAGGAAATCCCATTTGAATTTAAAAATCGAATTCAATAGCTACTTCATTGAATAAGATAATAAAGCTAAGGAACTATCAGCTGATTTTAAAAAAGAAACTAAGCAAGCATAAAATTCTATAACTGCTTAATGAATTAATTTTTTATTTTATTTTAAAAAAACTTCACCAATCAATGAAATAAGAAAGACATATTCACCAATTCCTCAGAATTATCATGAAATTATCGATATACTTTCTTTAAATTACTAAATTGCATCAAACAAAACAAATTTACCTACAATCTAACGGAGACGCGATGATTTTGAGAAGAAGTGAGTTCAGATGCGTTGATTGGAGGTTAGATCGGAAAAAAACACGAAAATTAGGCTTTTGAGGGTGAAGGTGACGAGTAGAGTTGCTGTAGTGTTAATTTAGAGTAAGAGAAATGGGCGGGCAGCCAAAAAAATTTATCGCTCTATGTTTCGTTTTACCAGAGGAGGTGAATTATAGCGTGATATCAATCATTTTAAATCCTACAAGTTTTATAACAGCATGTCCACTTCTAACGCTATCATGCTATGCCATCGTAAGTGGATTTTCTTGTAGTGTTCATGAGGGATCTTATATGAATCTCCAAAAGGCTTTTTTGGAAAGTTCTGTCATCAAATGGCATATTTATGTTTTGAACATAATTTTTGTAAACTAAAATCCGTTTTATAAATAAAAAGGTTCATAAAGCGTTTATGAATCCCTATTCTATTTGCACTAAGAAACAATTGTTGTTTCAAGATATATCAACTTCATTGTGAAGGAATTTCTTTGAGAAATTTTTGGTAGTTAAATGGAATTGGATTCGATCCATAGATATAACTGATTATATGAGATGAAGTGAAATTAACTAACCTAAATGAACACCTAGCATTAGAATGTATAATAAGTATTCTCGTACATCGAAGAGAAACTATGAGTTTCTTATTAATGTCAAAAATATATATTACCCTCGGTTGTTCAATTAAACCATTAAGATTGTTGACTCTATATGGTATGATGCGCAGATCTGAAAGAACTCCAAGTACACTATCAAAATATGATTTTGGTGGTCATAACCAAAGAGATGTGATCCATCGACCGAGATTGTGTCTTTATTAGAAGACTAATGTGGTTGGAATTAAATAAACAATGTTTATAAGAATAATATCGCAAATTTCAATTGTTGAAATTAGCATAACATATTCGGTATTCAACATGCTCAAGTTAATTCAAATTTACTCACAAAATTATCGCTCGATAAGACTTAGTGTTTGTTACTTATGTATTGAAACAGAAAATTCTAAATAATGATTTAGAGTAAGCCGTTTACATATATTAACCAAAGATGCCTCAAAGTCAGTGGGAGCGATATTGGGTTTGTGAGTCTTTGGATATGATCCAAGAAATGATACAAATGTATCGTTTTATAAGCATCAAGATTGAATAAGTATTTTGATAGAAATATCAAATAGTTTGATTTTTAATCAAAGTGTAGAGGAAGTGTGTGTTCATAAGAAAGAACGTTAAAAGGTACATTGATATTTCTAAACTGTAAGTAAACAACATGTTGTTGATTTTAACAATATGCTTGTATTAAAATGAACTTTAGTTGTTTTGATACTCAATTTTGGATTATAAATGATGTCTTTTATGGTGAGTATAAAAAATATAGGGATTGTTCCAAAACGATATACAAGAGCACCCTATTAAAAGGAAAACATGTAAGTTGGATTCCTTATGCATTAGCAATAGGAATTATATACATGTTATGTTGTGTAACGACCCTGAAATTTAAATTTATTTAAATTAATAATTTATTGAATTTATGAATTAAATTGGTAATTAAATAAATTTTTGAATAAAATTTGTAAATTAAATTGATTAAATGGAGCGAGTTTCCCCGATAGCCAAGTATATTCTGTATAAATCATTTGAGATTAAAATATTGTAAATAGTGTATATGTGAGTATATGTGTGTATATTGAATGTATGTATATATTTAGGTATATACGAGCAAATTTAATATATATATTTGAAGTGATGGTTAAAGATGGTTTGAGTTTATAAATTAAATATGAGACAATAAATATGTATGTAAAATGAACTACAAGACAAAGTATATTCAAACAAGTAGACAAAATATGATAGTGCAAACTAATAAACAAAACAAAGTAAAATACATAACAAATAAACAAAACAAATGTATAAAAGAAGATCACCTCAGCCTATAAACAAATCTATGAATAAAAGCCAACAACATGTTAAATATAGAAGTTTACTCATCTTATAACAAATGAGATAAGGCAAACATAAAGTATACAACCTGGAAAAAAATAAACAAGACAAACCAAATAGCAAAGAAATGTTATGCAGGCAAGAATAGAAAAGAAGACAAGTATGAAAACATCTAAGTACAAAGCAATAAATGCAAACCTCCTTAGCCACCGAAAACAGCCTACCAGCCATGCCTATTTTACTAAACAAAACATAGAAAAGTGATAAAGGACTCATGCATTTAATACAAACATTTCAGCCTTACCTGTTGTACAAGCAATATTTTATCACCCTATACAGATAACATCACTTGGTAAGTTTTCTTTTATATCTATCAACATCTTCATCTCAGTTTTTATTCATTCGAAACTAAAAAGAAATCTGAAGTAAACAAACCATTCAACTTAAACAATACAATCAAACTTCAGCCTGGAAAATAAATCAAAGTAAAATGAAAACTAGGGAGTTTAAAGCCAAGCCGAGATCTGGAACAACTTCAACTTGAAAAAGCAAATCAGATCAATGCAATTAAATTCAGTGTTTCCAGTTCAACATCATTTCAAGTTCTTCTCTGTTCTTCTTCTTTACCAGGTGAGCAACTTTAATTTTTCTTTTAGACCTCTTTGTTCTTTTATCTGTGAGTAAACTCCTACCTAAACATACTCTATTCTGTTGGTTTATTTATGCTGTGAGTAATATTTGAACCTGTTTTGAATATACCTTTGAATAAGTATGGTTGTATCCATATATGTATATATATGAATTCCCTGTGAATACTGTTGTGTGTAGCATATTTATAATTGCCTTTGTTCTTATTTTCTTCAAACCCAAATATGCAAGCAAATTTATTTCTCTTGATCCAAGAACAGTTAGACTATACAATATAAACGAACATTGTTTGTTTGATCTGGAACCAAAATTTAAAAATTCATTTAAGTTAAAACAACTTATAATTGTCTCTGGAAAAACAAGATAGCAGAGCAATCTCGAAATAAGTCAAATTCTCAATATCATGATTCACGAATTCAGGAATGTGAATCGATTGCTTTAACTAAAAATCTATTTTTGAAACAAAAATCGCAATTTTAAGTGAGGTATGGAAGGAGCAGTTTGGGTTTGACCGGGAAGGGGAAGTTTGGGTTTTTCTGACGATCTGTGTAACTGGAGAGGTCGAGGCTCTTCTGGGTGATGGAAGAGTGATCATAGATGCTAGGAAAAATATTGGGGTGCGGTGCATTTCATCGTGGAAGTTGCAGCAGTAGGATTCTTCTTAGAACCCTAGTTTTAACGAAGCTTGGAAATTTGATCGCCGCGGCCGTCTGAGTTGATCGAGTGTTACGATATTTTGGGGAACGATGGTTGGGTAGTAGATGAAGTCGAGGTCGGAGTGACAGAACGTCTGGTGGTCGAGGTTGGGAGAACAGCGAGAGTTTTCAGGTTGATGGTGGTTCCAGTTTTGTGCCAGGAAGGTCGATTTTGATTTTGAGCTGTTTTGGATGTTTTGAGGATCGAGGATGTGTATGTGGATGATCGCCGATCTGAGGAGGTTGTCGTGGACGATCGGAAGTGGCGGCATCACTGGTGCATGTGCACGCGTGTATGTGGGTGTCAGTAGTTTGATTCGGGGAAGAAATAGTTTCGCCTGGGTTACTCGAGTTTTTATGGTGATGACTCGAAGAAGGGTAGGAGAAGTCTCGAAGCAGTTTTGTTCGTTCGAGTATGATGGTTCCAGGCTTTTGAGAAAAATAAAGCCTGGCAGTTCTGGATTTTTGAATTTAAGATAAAATTTGAAATAGAATTTAAACCAAGTTTGATTTGAATTTTAAATCTGAATTTAAACTGAGTTTGAATCTTAGGTTTTGAAAATAAATTAGTATATAATTTTAAATGACGTAAATAAGTTTAAAAGTAAAGTATACTTTAATAATTTGAAAATTTTAAAAGAAATTTAGTTTAAAATCTGTAAGTGGAATTTAGTGATTGGATTCATTAAATTATTAAGTAAATTAAATAGATTGATAATTTAATTAATAACTGGATTAATTAAGTAATTATGAGTTTTAAACTCGTTAATTAAGTTTTAAGTAAATTAATTAGAAATAATTAAATTGGAGTTAAGATCATTAATTTGAATAAATTAGATTTTTAAACTAATAGTTAAATATTAATTAATCAAGAAATTAAGGGTTAATTAAGTTACAGTTAAAAACTTGAATTAATTAAATAATTAGTGATTAAATATATGATTTAAAGGTTAATTAAATGATAATTAACAATAATTAAATTGAGTTTAATTACTTAAGAATAGTCATTAAATAATTATGAATAGTTAATGAGGATCATTTACTTGAAATTTATTTGATAATAAATGTGAAAAGAATTATTCATAGAATTTTAATCTGATTTAAATTTATCAGATAATTAGATTGATCATACCTATGAATGTTTAAATTCTATTGAATTGGTTGATATCCCTGATATATGATGCTTTGTGATACGTCCTGATTTTTTTGTGATATGCTTTGATATATCGATGATGATTGTGTATGATTTTTCTATGATATATTACTATGTGAATATGAAACCTTTGACCCGTAAAACGGCACTTGAATTTCGATGCGACAGGGAGTCGGTTTCTAGTTGGTTATCCGAAACCCACATCGAATTGTAATAGTGAATCTTTGTGACTGATAAATTTATTTTATCTATGAATCTGTGAATGAAGATAAGCGTTATCGATTATATCGCTTATCGATATATCTGTGATGATTGATGTTGCACTATTGTGTGTGAAACCCCTGGACCACACTTATACACACACAAATATGGATTTCACGTGGAAATCGGTTAAGTCACAGATAATTTAAATTTGATGTTTTTGAAATTGAAATCTTAATTTCAATTGATTTTGAAATTAGAAATTTGGGTTTAAATGTGAAAAGCTTTTGAAATAGAATTTCAAAGATAAAAGTTATTTTGAATAACTTAAACGAGTTTTGAAAATTTAAATAATTAGATTTAAATTTGAATTCAAGTTTGAAATTGAAATCTATGATTTGGAAACTAGGGATAAAAGATATTATAAATGTGTTTGTATGAATTAAACCATTTTAAAAGTATTAATTTGGGAATTTGAATTTAAACCAAGAATTTCAACTCGTATGAATGAATCAGATTTCCAAGTTGAAAACTGTTGTTTTCAAATGATAAAAGCTTTTAGATAAGAAAAGAAATTCCAGTTTAAATTAAAGGAATTTCAAGTGAATTGAAAAATGGTTTTTTCCAAGTTATGAATGAATTGTTTTGAAAGCTATGAATTAAATCTGTCTATTTTTAACAGATTTAAAATGATGATTTGTTTAACCCATTCGAAATGAAACTGTTTTGAAAGCTATGAGTTAAATCTTTGATTTAAAGATTTAACGAGTTAATTAAACTGAAAGGGAAATCGATTTGGAAAATCTGTGAATGAATCTTTGTGAAATTAAGTGAACTTTGTGAATTGAATCTTTTTGTTTAAAAGATTAAAATGGTAATTTGTTAAACCATTTGAAAAGAAAGTTTGGGTATTAAGTTGTGACTTAATTGAAATCCCAATATCCGTATGTTTTTAAATATTTCGCTCACTATTCGGGTTAGCCGGGAAAGGACTTTTGGGTCGTATAACTCATTCCGAATAGTGATACGTCGTATATGGATAGCATTTGAAGACCGGTGTTGAAGACCGGATATTTTTCGAAAATGAAAGGACAACCTGTCGAATGTCTCTGCACTGAGTCGCGCCGGTATAGAGATTTATATCACTCTTTTATGACGGGAAGTCCGGACGTGATTGGAAATTATCCGGAATTGCAAGGGCTTTGTGAGAAGTGCCTTCGGTTCTGTTCGAACCCGGAACAGACTTGTATGGATACATGTCTGACATTACACTTTGAGATATAAAGCCGATTTCTTTCAAATACATTTCTGTTTGGTGGCGGAGAATTTATTCTTTTAGCTTAACACCCTTCTCTGAGACGTACGAGCTCAGAGGTTATGTAGTTGAAATTTATCAGCGATATATCCCAATTTGGTAATGTGGCATGCTGAGTGTTGCTGTGTGATGATCAGTGTTTGATCATTTGTGATATGATCATTTGTTTGATCTTATATCTTTGTGATCATAGGTTGATCATTTGTTTGACCCGAAGCATGGCTTTGTAGAAAGCGTAGCTTTGTGGACGAGACTTCGTCGAGCCTCACACCCCGGAAATGGTCAAAACAGGAAGGATGCGGCAAGGTTCTAGGGAGTAGCGCCCCTTAGTGTATGTCATTCCTTCTGGATAAAGGTGGTATCATGGTATGGAGCCCAGATACTTAACCTCTGTGGTTGCTGCAAATTTATTACTTTGTGGTTTGTTGGAAATCGGGGATCCTCGGGAAGATCGGTTACGATCGGGGGATGACATACGCGTGTCAGTAGTTACCTACTTTTGCAGAGGTAACCCGGCCTTGTGTTGGTAGAGATCTAACCGTAATGTTAGGTTATTTCTCGGGTCGTCTATTCCAGGGACGTACCCATCGTGGAAAAGGAAGTTCCTTAGCCTGATCATTTGTTGGAAATCCAAAGAAACAATACGAGCCTTTACGATTTCAATTGTATAACCTGTCTCCTCAGGAGGCAGCTATAGCAGGCATAATATAATGGTACCTATGCTGGCTAAGATTTATATTCTACTTTCGAAATGTTTTCCACTATGCACTAATAATAATATCAAAAAGGATTTGATTTTTGCGTAGTAAGCATCTTTGACTAACATAAGAAGAAATCTCCTCCAAGTCTGCGTTTGCATTGTGTGTGTGGTGGGAGGTCTTATGGTAGTTTCATTTTAGAAAAGCATTGCGGATTTCAATGTTTAAAATTCTTTTGCTATTTGTTTTTAAAGATAAACTATTTTTGTTGCTCACACCAGTCCCATGACTGATCCGGAGTTTATTGTTTCTTTCCTAAACTCTGGGTGCTCAAAATTTTTCCACACGGGCAGTCTAGAGTTGGGTTTTTCAGCTATTCAGGTTGAGTAGATTATTTGGAGCTAGTTCAGTTCTTGGAGTTCATGGATTGACGTTGCTTATCTTGGAGCATTCTATTGAAGACATTCTATCCGCTGTTGGTGTTATCTATTTTCTTTTCCGCTGCTATTTGTTGTATCATATCTCTGATGTATATAGATATTCATTGTATCATCATTGTATCTGGATATTGTATCAGATGTTGTATGTCTGTATTATTCTTTTTCTTCCGCTGTGTTGTTATACTTAATGGTGTTATAAGCTCCGGCGAATCGGATTTGAACGGTCGAATCTATGACATTCGAGTACGATGTAAAGTATGGATGTCGATTTTCGAACGCGAAAATTTGGATCGTTACATGTTGTGTATGATATTATGTTTTATTTATGTATTTGATACATGGAGCAAATATAAAATCCAAATTGATATCACTAAATGGTTGTTTGAGGTGTTCTCACGTATTTATGAAATACTAGAGAATTGTTTATAGAAACAACGAACTCGTTATGATGGAACGTTTGGACACAAACTTTTATAAGTGATATTGAGAGTATAACATGTCAATGATAAAATTCAAGTTAAAATCTTTAATTTGAAAATGTTTCAAAATAAAAGTGATTGTGGTCAATTCAACAAAATGTTGAGAACATTAACTTGAATAGCGCTACAATAAACCAATGTATATAGACATAAATGCACAAATTTATAATTGAGCCAAATGTGATTTCAAATGTTGAGAATCCCATAATATTGTTATAAGATAACAATGTCATGAAATTGGTCACGGTGGAACTTAAAGCATACTAGAAGTCGAAAGACATACTTTGAATCGTTCCACATGATAAAGGCGTTTTATCAGTGTTAGAGAGAGTTATTCGACAAAGTAGATAATTAAAACATAATAGCATACCCATTCACTAAGGGACTGACCTAATTGGTTTTGAGAAAACTGATTGGAGAAGTTGGAATTAGATTCCATAATTGACCCCAAGTGCACGTGGGAGATTGATAGAGTTAGGGGTATGCCCTAGGCGCAATTATGTAATTTGTTACATATATCTAACTCATTGACCAATCTTGTTCGACATAAAAGGTATTTTCTTCCTATTATATACTTGATATAATGTGATTATATTAATTAATTAACTTAATTAAAAGTATATCTAATAGAAAAATCCATAAATGGTATATTTTGTGATAGTAGTTACAAAGTGTTGTAACTGTGAATAATTTATCATACCGAAACAAATATACCATTTTAAATGTTCCTAGTCAAGATGCATCGAGATTGGATATCGATGTATCCGTTGAGACTGGAGTACACAACGCTCTCCAAATGTTGTGCAATGTATTACTAATGACTGCTGGGGGGCACCTAGGGGTTACGTACTAATAGTTACTGGATAACTATGGAACGACTCACTCGATAATTTTCTGTTGGTTAATATAACTAAGGTCAAACAGAAAATATCGATGTGACTGATTTACACAGTTCTCTTAACTTGAGAATACTGTGGATCTTCAATATGAAAGCTCTGCTTTGATTATAGCCAAATCATGGCATATGTCGTCCATCGAGTGACTATAGTTGGGTCGAGTGGAAGTGAACCACTATTCAAGAGAGGATTCGTTTCCTCAGTTATATGCGGTTAGTATCACAGTCAACTCAAAGTCAAAGTATCTGGCCAGAGCATTTCGGTTAATAATAATTGTTATTATTGAACCAAGGACTTTGTATTTAGACTATAAAGTTAAATGTGGATGAGGGTGGAATTTTGACCATTACTAAATTCCATAAGTCTAAAGTGATATAATTTTGACGAAGAGAATTGGTGTAAACAAATGCCACAACCGGGTAACGCTTATTAAACTAAAATTGGATTTTACCGAAAATGAGTAAGCGATAAATTTAGCCATAATGTCACACACCTGCTAAGTGACGTGTGAACGTTAACATTAGAATAGTTCGATGTTAACCGCTGACCAAATTTACTCCCAAGAGTTACACAGCCGAAATGATGAATTCCCTTAAGACCGAACGATTTAATTAGTTTATAATTGTTATAAATTAATTAATATTTATGAAATATTAATTATAAAATTTGAATATGGTTTGAGAAATAAATAATGTTATATATATTTATAGCAGTTATAAATATATCGATCAATATACAATATCGACAAGCCATTAAATTAGATTTAATTGCATAGTATTTTGGTTTGGGCTTAGATGGGTTTAAGGCCCATCATTAGGGCTGCAAAATTTCGGTTTTGGAAAGGTCCAGGGGTGACTAAAACATAAGGAATTGGCTTGAAGATAATGAGTTGAGATAAAGTGAAAATGGGTAAAAAGGTTTTCCTCGTTTCTCTCTAATACAACCATATATATATATATGTGTGTGTGTGTGTGTGTATCTCTAAAAACAATTATTAACCTTTTTGGCCGTCATTACCTTCTACATTGTTGGTTAAAACATAGCTCTCAATCCACTCCAAAATTTTCAAATATATTTCAAATTAAAATAATACTATTCGATAGTTAGAGGTCGGTGATTCCGGACTTGCAATCTGACGAATCAAGAACAGTAAAAGGAAGGGAAGTCATTGCTTCAACGTGGATTCAAATGCATCATTAAATTGGTAATTTTAATTCATATTACAGTAATTAAATTATATTCTATGATCCTATAATAAGCAATTTCATATATGTTTAAATATATTGCTACTATATGTTTATTTAGGTGAGATTTTGTAAGTAGATGTGGTTGTCACAAATCAGTTTGGTTATGTGCATAATTTGCTTATTATACTATTTGATTTATGTATAGACAAATGTTGTTTACTGTACAAAATCAATTTTTGTCATTAATAATTGGTTTATATATATTTATTAATAAATTCACATATATATATATTAGTGTATATTTCTCTCTCATAATAGCATATATGCATATATACGATATATATATGATTTAAAAAATTTAGTACATTTATTTATATATAATATGAATTTACAAATCGAAAATTAATTATCATACCTATATTCATATTTTTAAATTAACATTTATTGAAATTTTGAATTGTTTATTATATATAAAATAATTATTACGTTAAAAATTCAATTATATATTTTTTAAAGTATTTATCATTTCGGAAAATATAGGAATTTTTCAATAAATTTTATTATTTTTAATAATTAATATTATTTCGGAAAAACTGATTATGATTTATTAAAAATAATAATTTAATTGAAAATTTCTTCAAAAATTTTTATAACCTTTCATTCATGATCCTAGAATTTCTAAAATTTTAAAATTTGAATTTTTGATAATATATTATTTTATTTTAAATAATTATTGCCGAAATCAATGTATTTGTTTTTCAAAATAATAATTCAACTTTGAAAAATCTCTAGATTTTTCCTAAGCTATATTTTATGATCCTAGATTTTCGAAAATTGTAAAATTTGAATTTTCATCAATAGATTATTTTATGTTAATTATCTATGGATGAAAGCATTATTTTATTCATAATATATACAAATTAAAATACTAAAATTATTATGTTTGCAAAACTAAGTTAATTTTGAATTATAAATAATTTTTAATAATTGTTCTCTCTCTTTCTATATATATATTTATCCATATATAAATGTTTTATGTTCGTATATTATATATAATATATTTATACATACATGTGTGTGTGTATTTTGTAACACATATACATGCACATATTTGGACAACATACATGACATATAAAACGTTCTAATATGTCTGTTGCGATGTAAATCCCAACATCCACGTACGGGCATATTACACCTTTTACGAATTATTATGTTATATATGCACTCACACATATATGTATATGATACATTTATGTATAAACTAAATCAAATAAAATTAATTTAATATATTAATATATTTGAATTTAAATAAAATAAACGATTTTATTTAAATGAAATTTAGAAATGTTCTAATTTAGTTAAACTTCATAGGCCCAATAAAAGATCCAATAGGGTAAATTTTTTGAAATTCACCCATAACTTCCGTAGCGGGCTAGTCCAGTTCCAACATATGAGAAGGTTCATACGTGTTAATTATGAAGTATATCCTAATTAAAAATCTTTGTTTCAAAAGTAGTGGATTTAAAAGAAAAGGATATAACATTTTTTATCTTCTAAGTTAAATAGTGCTAAGATGATTTTGCAAAACTCTCGTTTCAAAAAAAAACAAAAAACAAATATATATATAAAATATTTGTATATTTTTTTTATTAACACCTAAAGTCATGTGTTCACACTTGTGTGTTCACTCGCCATGCTCTGTATCCTTCTCACGTAAGCCCGAAAGGCAGTGCACGATCGGTATATCTGGTCTTAGTTTATTTGAGTTAGATGTATGTATATAAAAATTCTTTTGTTAATAATGCCTACAGTCGATAGGCGTACACACTTGTGTGTTCACTCGCCACGCTCTGTATTCCCCTCACATAAGCCTGAAAGCAGTGCATGGGTAATATATCCGGCCTCAGTTTATCCGAGTTAGGTATATGTAAATATTGTTAATATCAATAAAATTTTCAAAAAAACAAAGAGTGTAAGCAATTGAAATCAAAGCACTATTTTTACTTATTTGATTTAACTTGTTATTGAAAAGAAATGAAAATACCACTTTGAAAAACTTTGATGATTAACTAAATATACATTTCATAGTTACACTGTGTTATTAACCGAAACAACGAGTTAAACTATAGTCTATTTGCTATGATAACTTGATTTTTGTTGAAAATTTAGACGAGTAAAAGGACTTAAATTTCTTGATAATGACCAAAACTTATATTTAACGTATTTGTGTCAATTTAAAAGTAAATCCTTCATTTGTAAATATTTTTAAAAAACTTGCACTCATCTCTCTGTAAATAAATCTTGCATTTATGAATTTTTCACTTTGCATTTTAATTTTGTGGGTAGTATCCGCTGAAAATCCTCACGAGACAACACTCTTCTTACTGGGGACACCCAAAGATTTAACGGCTTGTTGCATATGCCCAATGCAATCTAGTTTCCTACGTAAACGGATTTATCCTAGTTTTACTTTATTCGAGGATGAAAAAAAAGATAAGTGCGGAGGTATTTGATATGCATGTAAATGTGCATATTTTTACTTTCATATTTTATCGAATTTAATTAAATAAATGATCATATAGGGTGTTTTAACATGTTTAAACCAAAATTCAAATTATTTTCAAATCGTCACATATTCATCTTCATACAGGGGCAAAATGGTCATTTTTTTAATATATTAATTTTAGAAAATTCACTTGGAAATTTCTATATTATTTTGTAGGAATTTGGCTTCAAATTATAAGTGGCTTCATTAAAAATATGCATGCACAAGAGAATACAAAGGAATGAAGATAGAAATAATTCATTTCATAAAACATGGAGGACCCCACCTACCCACCTACCTTGATGTACAATTAGAAGCTAATGCACATGCTAATGGCCATTAATGCTTCTTGCACATTTAAATAAGGATTAACACATGCTAATGATTACTTGGTGACCACATTTCCTAAAGGGTAGTTTGTGTATTTCCCAAAAAATGAATTAGGATTTTAAAACATATATAAATACCTCATATGTTCATGTAACCCTCTCTTCCTCTGAGTTAGTTTAGTTTAGGATCAAAAATAAACAGAGCTTTTTTTGTTTTTCTTTCGATGACTACTTAGTTATTTCTTTTCATGTAACTTTCCTTTTTTTTATGCAATGTTAATTAGTGTTCTTTTTTATTTACATGTTCTTTTACTTTAATGTTAGTAGTTAGTTTATTTTTCATGCAAGTAGATCAATGTTTATTTCTTTTTAATTAGCTCTCTTTTCATTAGCTTGCATGTTCCTTTTCTTTTTGTTTCATGTTGCTTTCTACAATTGTTGATATGATAACAAATATGAGAGGCTAAACCCCTTCAATTTAAGGGTGATGAAGCTCTCTAATTATATAGATTCAACATAGTTTGATGTTTATGTTCTCTTTTTGTGCTTATGACAATGTTTGAATGGGTTAACTTGTTGTTTTAGCTTTGAATTCGATAGCTTATATTGTTGACACCAAATAGACTATGCTTAAACAAACAACAAACACATATTACATCTTCATCTGCATATGACTATGCTAATGAAGTGATTTAAAATCAAAATTTGATGGTCTATATTTCTAATCAATAGTTAATAGGCCATACTTAAAATAGAATTTATTTTCAATTTCATTGTCATTTTCATGAGAGTTAGTAAGTGATTTAAATGGTGTGTTATAGTTTGATGGCTTATGTTGAGCTAGTTAATAACATAAATAGGTCATACTTATGATAAACACATCAATTAAATTCACTAATGACCAAAAAAGAGAGATCGTAATTTCATGTTGTGTTGATTTATGTGATCTAGAGAGTGGAAATTATCTCTAAATTGTCTTCAAACTCTCATATTTTTATCTATTTTCTTTTGTTAATTTTCTACATTTTTTTAAGCTAATCACACTTTCAAAATATTGGTTTAATTTGATTGAATAGAATTTTAAATTTTAACAATTCTCTGCGGATCGATCCGTACTCGCCACTTACTAAAATTATACGCCGTACATTTGCGGTTAAATTTTTTATTATAAATTCGATCGACCGTTTTCTAATTCGATAGAAAATTGGCCGATTCGAACAAGTTTTTGAAACCATGGCATCAACACTATATCTAACCACATAGTATTTGCATATCTAATATGCAAGTATATTGCCTACTCTTAACCGAGTTGTTAGGTACCTGCTTCAAAGGTAACCGATGCCCATAAAGTTTTTTAAACAGCAGACATCTGCAACTTGGGTGTGCTTCTCTTAAAACTTTCCATAAAGCATGCTCACAAAAGTTTTCCTAACCTTTTCAATCTGGGTTTGCTGAGTTATCATAACGTGGAGGATATGATTGAGCTATTACCACTAGAAGTCTACTGTTCAGCTTAGGATACACATAGCCACATAGATGGTCCGAGATGAGGGAAGCGGTAATGCTCATTGATGAAATTAGATGGAATATGCAGTATATTTTCTTTTGTTGGTGATGAAGAGGCGCAATTGTTAGAAATTTGATTTTCGCTCTCCTGAATTCCATCGCTCTCCTGAATTCCACCCGTCAGATTCCAATTCGCACGTTTCCGCATCCCTATTTTCTGGCTCTATGGCAAAATCCTTTGATTTTTGTCTTCAATATGCAGAATGAGCGAAAATTATTTGATTTTAATGAATTTCTGATGTCATTGTCTTAGGATCTGATGCATAGCTTTTGTATTTCCCTCTGTATAATAGCATCATGTAACATATCTAAAGCTGACCATCTTATGAAATGTCCCTGCTTAATAAACAGGTCAACTTTTATGTATATAAGAATTTCTTCTTTCATGTAATCGTTTGAGCTTTGGATTTATTACCATTTTTAACTTGTTTTCTTCGTATAACTGTCACGTACGCCATTTAAATTAACAACGCTCAACGTACTATTATTGTCTAGACAAGCTAAGGCAAGATATATTTACTATTTATACATTCAAATAGATAAAACTGTATTTGATTACTAACATGAGTTTACCCGTTCTATGAGACATTTATCCATGTCAGAATCTGCTTTTGAGCCACTTCTAGCACTAATGATTTAAACTACAAGAACTCGACAACTACGCCCATGTGCTTGCTAATTGTCTTTGTAGTGCGTACTGTGGTGCCAAAAATCTACTTAATGAAATAATAGAAATCAGACTATTAAAAGGCTTTCTTTTGTCCTTCATGTTGTAACTCGACCTCCCCCGTTAAACCTGCATCTCCCATCATATTTACCATTTTAGATTTGGAACTGTTACCTAGAAGTAAGCCTCCTTCTCATGCTGTTAGGTTATGAAACCGCAGCCTAAAATTAGTCGAGATCTAGATCGCGTTTGACTGATGTCATTTAAAAACTGATTTTCTGACCATTTCTTCACCTAGTCATATCCGCTCCAAAACTAAATTGATACTGCCTTTTGTAGTCACAGAAAATGGTACATATGGCTTTGAAAACTGAAACACAAATAGTTGAAGCAATTATGAATATTCACAGCAGCAGCTTCATGTTTCTAATCGTGAATTATATTTGTACTTCATCTTCGCTGTTGCAATTTTACCCCGGGAACCAAATTGAAAGAATTATCTCTTCCTCTGTTTGTTTAAACTTTAGGAACCAAATTGAAAGAATTGTCCCGATCAAATACTACTGTTTTTTGGCGAGAGAATTCTCTGCTTAGAAGAAAGTTCCTCTCTTAACAGCAGTGAGTGTTACACCCATTTTTTTCAAATATTGTTAAGGGTAAATTGATGTAAGCACCGAATCAAAAGAACCACTCCTATAAAAAAAACCGGACTATGAAAAGGAAGCGAGGGATACGTCAAAGTCCTAAGATAGTGGCCAAACATAAAGATTGCACCGCTGCCTTAAGCACAGCGTTAACATTATGATGCTGCGTCGGAGCTCTGAGATAGCCACAAAGACTGTGTTGTAATCTCAAGTTGACGTTGAAGCAATAAGGATGCGCTGCAATTTTAAACGAGTACTATCCAACATCGAAAATCTGCATAGTTATAAGTAACTTCACTATCATAAAGATACCATTAAGATCTGCGCCTCCATAGTTATACATGATGAAAATATAGCACACCATCCAAACTGCATTAACACTCCAGAAGTCGTACTGCACTATTCTACCCAAAACAAGCACAATGTCAGAAGTAATCAAAGCCAAACCGCACAACTTAGAAAATAAGACCGCACCGCCATTATGAAGCCTAATCACACCAACCATATGAACTACACTGGATGTACCTCATCCTTTCGACAACTCTGAACCCAAACAAGGCAAACTACGTTGAATAATCATCAACGCTTGGTCAAGACGGGATCACAGCGGACTATGCCCGATCTACACACTTGCCCTCCAGCTAAATCCCACACAAAGTAAAACTACTCGAAACCCTTAGCAAAATATTCTCCACTTAAGACCATGATTGTTGGAACCGGGCTAACCCGCAGCGGAAATTATGGGTGAATTTCAAATTTCTTTTTCTCTTATTTGATCTTTATATATATATATATATTAGTACATATAAATATACTAATATGTAACATATACATATGTGTATGTGTGTGCATATGTAACATGATAACCCGTGTAAGGAATAACATGCCCATATGTAGATGTTGGGATTTACGTCGCAGCAGACATGTTAGCTCATCCGATATATATTGTACGTTGTCCAAATATATGTATATATATAAGTTTGTTAATTATATAAATAATATAAACATATATATATATATATATGTATATATTTATGTATGTAAATGTATAAGTAAATTTTATATGGATGAAAATATTTAAACACCTATATATATATATAACTTATATATATATGTATATATGTAAAATATTAGTAAGTTATATATATACACATACATAAATAATCATTCATTATTTAATAAATATTAAAATAATATTTAGATATACATAATATAAAAAAAATTAATATATATATATAAACATATTTATAATATATATATATATATTATTTATATACATGTATTAATTAATAAAAATAAAAATGATACTTTTTTTTACTTTCAGATCGTATACACAGCATGATAAAAAAACTATTATATATATATATTAGTTGAAATACAATAAACTAAAATATTAATAAAAATATCTTTGAAACATGATTTTTTAAATTTTAAATTTTTAGGAAATCTAGCATGATATTTTGAGGTTTGAGAAAATTTTCCATAATTTTTCTCAGTAAAAATTTATTATTTAATAATAAATTAATTTTGACCGTATATTATAATGTTTTTTTTAAAATATAAAAATTGATTATTAAACTCACAACTTTTGGCTGAGAGTTTATTACATGATAAAATAATTTTTATTAAATTTAAAAATTAATTTTTGAAATATATTTTATTTTATATAAATTATTTAAATACTATATTAATTTAAACAATATTAAATAATTATATAAAGATACTTTACTGTTACTAAAAATTATAATTATACTAAATATACATGTATAAAATATATGTTCAGTGCTTCTGCAATCGGGAATAGGTCTGAGGTCAACTGTACAATAATCGGTTTAAACTGCCTGGTCAACGCTCATCCCGCTACGCAGGAAGTAGTGTGGCCCCAGCACTAAAGACCACAAATATTCTTATCTGCCGATTTATTCAATGCGGGAATCCGGCCGTTATTAGCAAGATATGATGATAAAAATAAATACAAATCACATAATTTTAATTAAACGACATATTATAATATATATATATATATGTATATGTATATATGTATATATATATGTGTGTGTGTGTATGTGTGTGTGTGTGTTAATAAAATACTAATTTTATGTATAAAATATTTGGCTGTGCATACCTAATTTATATGTGGAAAAAATTGTTTTTAATATATACATATAACCAATCTAGTATGTGATAACATCAATACATATAAGAATCGTCATCTAACTAACAATATAATATATATATGTATGTATAAGTATATATGTATATATTATAATAAAATAAAATTCTAAGATTATAAGAAATATAATATAGTAAAGACATACCTAAAACTAATTCCTTAAAGCACACCTAGTAATGATGAACTCTCTCTCCATTGAAAGCTTTTCGATTCGACAGACTGCAAATCCTTGAACCGTAAATCTTTGACTATCAGATAGTACTTGTTTTGAATTGATTTGAGTCGAATTTGCTTAAGCTCTTAGGGATGTGATTGGCCAACAATAGAAGAGATAGTGGTAGCCAAAAAGTGTTTAAACAATTAGGGTTAGAGGTTCTTTTATAGTGGATGAAAGAGAGAAAGATATGAATCATATCTCATACTAATTCTCACTAAATTTGAGTCATCTATTTACAACCCATCTAGCCTATTTTTATCCACCCCCTATAGCCTTCGTGATAGCCAAATTATCGCGCTATCATCATGGGCTAACATCCCATTTAAGCCTAAAAAAAATATTATTTAATAAATCTAATTTAATTGCTTATCGATATATTATAACTATTATAAATATATTTAATAATATTTATTCCTAAAATCATATTCAAAATTTTATAATTAATATTTCCTAGATATTAATTAATTTATAATAATTATAAACTAATTAAATAGTTTGATCCAAAGAGAATTCATCGTTCCGGTTGTTTAATTCATCAGGTGCAAATTTGGTTTGCGATTAACATTGATCTATTCCAATGTTAATGTTCACACGTTACTTAGCAGGTAGTGTGACATTTTGATCAAATTTATCACTTACTTAGTTTCGGCAAAATTCAATTTTACATTTTGGCCAAATTTATCGCTTACTTAGTTTGACTAAAATTCAATTTTACTTTATTAACCGTTACCTGGTTGTGACATTTATTTACACTAATTCTCTTTATCAAAACTATATCACTTTGGACTTATTGAATTTGGTAACGATCAAAATTCCAGTATCGTCCATATTCAACTCTATAGTCTAAACATAAAGTCTTTGATTCAATAATAACAATTATTGTTAACTGAACTTTTCTGGCCAGAGACTTTGACTTTGAGTTGACTTGAGTTGCCTGCGATACTAACCTAATGAGGAGACAAATTCTCTCTTGAATAGTGCTTCACTTACAGTACTTCCACTTGATCCAACTATAGTCACTCGATGAACGACGTACCATGAATTAACTATAATCAAATTGAAGCTTTCATTTTGAAGATCCACGGTATTCTCAAGTTGAGCGAACTGTGTAAATCAGTTACATTGATATTTTCTATTTGACCTTAGTTATATTAACCAATAAAAAACTATCGAGTGAGTCATTCTATATTTATCCAATAACTATTAGTATGTAACCCCCAGGTGCCCCCAGCAGTCATGAGTAATACACTCCCAATATTTGGAGAGCATTACGTACTCTAATCTCAATGGATACATCGATATCCAGTTTCAATGCATCTTTTCTAGGAACATTTAAAATGGTATATTTGTTTTCATTATGATAAATTACTCACAGTTACAATATCTTGTAACTACTTTCAAAAAAATATCATTTAAGGATTTTCTATTAAATATACTATTAATTAAATTAATTATTTAATATAATACATTATATCAAGTATATAATAGAAAGAAAACACCTTTTATTTCGAACAAGATTGGTTGTCGAGTTACATATATGTAACAAATTACATAATATCCCCTAAGGCATATACCCCTAACCCTATCAATCTCCCAATTGCACTTATGGTTAATTATGGAATCTTATTCCAACTTCTCCAGTCAGTTTTCTTAAAACCAATTGGGTTAGTCCCTCAGTGAACATGTATGCTATGTTTCAATTATCTACCGTGTTAATCAACTCTCTCCGATGTTGATAAACTACCTTTATTATGTGGAACAATTGGGAGTATGTCTCTTGATTTCTAGTGAGCTCTAAGTTTTGTTACAAACTATATCGTAGCATTGTTATCATATACCGATGTTATGTGATTCTCAACATTTATAATCATCCTCCGCTCAGTTATAAATTTGTGCATTTATTATATATATACATTTTTATTATGACACTATTCAAGTCAATGAATCAGCCACAATCTTTTCTATTTGGAACATTTCCAACTTAAAGATTCTTAATTTATTATCGAAATATTATATCAATACCACTTATGAAATTTGAGTCCGAACATTCCTGCATAAGGAGTTTATTGTTTATGTAAAAAATTCTCTAGTATTTCATAAACATACGAGAACATCTTAAACAACCATTTAGTGATATCAATTTGAATTTGATATTTTCTTTTGTATCAACTACATAAACAAACCACGATATCATAGACAACATAACATGTATGATAATTCCTATTGCTAATACATAAGGAATCTATCTTACACGTTCTGCATTAAACATTTTAATAAGGTGTCCTTCCATATTGATTTGGGACATTCTCAATATATTTTATACTTACTATAAAAGACATCATTTACAAATCCAACTTGAGCATTAACACAATTAATTGAGGCTAGTTTTGACATAAGTACATTATTAAAAATCAGCAACGTGTTGCTTACTTATTGTTTAGAAATATCAATGTACCTTCTAACATTCTTTCTTATGAACACACGCTTCTTCTGCATTTTGACTAAAAATCAAACTATTTGATATTTCTATCAAAATACTTATTCAATTTTGATACTTATAAAATGATACTTTCATATCATTTCTTGGATCATATCCAAAAACTCAAAGCCCCTATATCGCTCCCACTGACTTCGAAACACTTTGGTTGTGTGCAAATAGTCTATTCTAAATCATTATTTAGAATTTTCTATTTTAATGTATGTGCCAAAACACTAAGTCTTGTCAAGCGATAATCTTGTGAGTAAACCCAAAATAACTTGATCACATTGAATGGTGAATTTATTATACTAATTTCAACAATTGAAATTTATGAGATTATTCTTATCAACATTGCTCATTTAATTCCAATTGCATTAGCCTTGCTTATAAAGACACAATCGCAACCGATGGATCACATCCCTTCGGTTACAACTACCAAAATCATATTTTGATAATGTACTTGGAATTTTTTTGGATTTGCACATCATACCATATCATAGAGTTAATACTCTTAATGGTTTATTTAGACAACCGAGGATTATATATTTTTGACATTGATAAGAAACTCATAGTTTCTCTATAATATGCGAGAATACTCTCTAATGCGATGTGTTCATTTAGGTTAGTTAAATTCATTTCACTTTATGTAATCAAATTTATCTTTGGATCGTATCCAATTCCATTTTACTATCAATAATTTCACAAAGAAATTCCTTTCACTATGAAGTTGGTATTTCTTGAAACAACAATCTTTTCTTGGTGCAATGGAATAGGTATTCATAAACATTTTATGAATTTCCTTATATATAAAACTGATTTGCTTTTAATTTACAAAACTTATGTTCAAAACATAAGTATATCATCCAATGACAGTCCTTTCCAAACTTCTTTTGGGGATATTCATACAAGATCCCTCACGAACAATTATTACGTGCAGATATTCAACTTGCATAACCTGCCAACTCCTTGACCTATGATATATTGGGGTTTCTTGTAAACTCTTATCTTGTATGATTTTGAAAAATATTTTTCAGATGAAACAATATTAACCTTGCGTACTACTCTTAAGTACACGACCTTATAGAAAGAAATTAACTCAACTTTACTCATAATAAGTACTACTTTGTCCAACAAAGTTTGACTACTCCTTATTTATACATCATTATGTATCACATGGAGGAGTGACTTTTGAGATTGAATCTTTATTAATTTTCAGGTACATTCGGAACTCTTTCTAATATACTCAGTCATTTGATCAAATCGAATTATTTCTATCGCATGTTACATTATTTACTTCAATTGTATATTCTATAGGCTTACCTTAGGCTTATAAATGCATATAAAATACATATGTCCATGTCTATGGTAAATCATTGGTGAATATGATGAAGTACGTAGAACCATTTTGGTATTAATAGACTTACGGTTGCATATATTTATATGTATCAACCCGAAGAGTTCATTAACTCTTATGATGCTCCCACTAAATGGGTGCATAGCCATTACTTGTTTGAGATATAATTAAACAATATCATATGATTCATAATCATATAATAAAATTATTTCTTAAAATTACGGCTTAGTCTATAATTCCAAAATAATTGTAAATAATTTTAGATACTTCTGTATTTTCTTATGCATCACTTTTGTTATGAATACTAATAACATATTGTAGTTGTATTTCATTTATTTCATATACTGTAACTAGTTTACAATGGTGAGTTCGTTGATTGAATATCTTGAAATCAAAGAAATAAATCTCATAAAAAACAATTTCCTATATGAAAATACATTTTGGAATATGAATAGTATTTCTCATTCTAATGTCAAAGTATCAATTATTATTATTGTTTGCACCAAAAATGGTCACAAACCCCGAATGTAATGAAAGCACCAGTGTTTACACATAAATCCTCAATATCCAGTCACAGATCACAAATCCAGATAATGTAGAGAGTAAAAATGAAGAAATAGTAAATGTAAAATGAAAGAAAGTAAGAAAAGGCACCAGATTTATAGTGGTTCGACTATCTCCGGCCTATATCCACTTTAAATTGATCCTTTTATTCCTTTTATACTGTGATTGTAGTTACAATGGAGTGCTATTCAATAGCTAAAATGGCAGAGTTTTGCTAAGCTTGAAGATAAAGGAGAGTAGAGAGAAGAAGATCCCTTTTCTTAAGCCATGCTCTCTCTATTTATAGGTGGAGATCTGCAAAGGTCTTACTGAAAATTAGGCAGAGAAGTCTCTTGGTCCATGTGGGCCCATATGCAGATCAGTGGGGCCCACCTCCATGCTTTAGGATCGATCAATAAGTCATTCATATCGATAATCCCCATGTTAGAATCAGCTGAGATCGATCATGGTGAAAGATGACAGTGCAAAGTCCTTGCTCTCCAAATTTCATGAAGTTCCAACATGTAGATTGTGAGATATGATCGATCCAAGTTTTAGTTTGCAAGTGTAGGCTGATGACTTCATATCCATCAGATAACCCCGAGTCTTGCACTATGATCCATGCTTTACGCTCCATCTTGACCGCTTCTTTCGTATCGATCAATACGAACATGATCGATACGAAACACAGTTCTTAGTGCAATTGCTTCCTTCTGGGTCTGAGATGTTCTGCTCGGTACTTTCGTATCCATCTGGCATAGCTTCCTCCGCATGTGTCCTTCGTATCGATCGATAAGTGACCGATACGAAATACACTTCCAAACCTCTGTAGCCATTGCTTCGTATCCATCCTGAGTATAATGTTGAGCTGCACATCATCGAGTTCCCTATTTTCTTTCCGTATCCATCTAATCAATATGCCTGTATCGATATGAATGTATCGATCCGAAGTAAATAGCTGTGTCCATCTTGATCGATACGAAAGTATCGATATGAAAACAACAATCCACATCCATCAACCTGTATCCTTCCTGGAGCTGCCTGATCGATATGAATTGTATCGATACGAGATGTATCAATACGAATATTGATCGATCCAAACCAAATGTAAAGCGCATGTGTTAATCCAAATCCGTATCCATAGTGATCGATACAAGCCATTTTTTCATGAATATTGATCCATTCATAACTCGAGCATATGAACTCCGCTTGACCTGAAATTCGAAGTGTAGCCTCATCGAGCCTTGGTTATCATTCCCGATCGATCCCACCTTGATTGGATCTTGGTCCAATTTTGACGGCATCAACCATAGCCTTGTTTCAAATCGATCTCCAATCCTGATATCCATCCTTTTGTTGATATCCTAGCTTTGACCAAAAAGCAGGATAACATTTGCCCCCCAAAACATGCCTTGCGGTAGGATGGCGTGTTTTGTATAGCTGTAAACCTATGACCTGCAATTCAATTCATTGATTCTCAAGATCATCATTCATGGTCGTTCAAGACCGTTAGTTAAAAATGAAGCCGTTCAAGGTAGAGTTTTTATTATAAGATGAGCGGTGGTCGTTCGCGATCGATGGTCGTCCATGACGGACGAGGGCCATGCGTGGTCGAGTGTCGTTCAAGACGCGATGAGATCCTTCAAGATCTCACGCCGTTAAGGGCGTGGCATAATCGTTCAAGATCAAATGCTGTTGGAAGCACAATATGATCGTTCGAAATCGGATGTCGTTCAAGACGTAAAATGATCGTTCGAGATCGAGGATTGTTCAAAGCAGATGATGATCGTTCGCGATCGAATGCTGTTCAAAGCAGAGGGTGATCGTTTGAGATCGAGTACCATTCATGGCAGATAGTGATCGTTCGAGATCGAATGCTTGTTCAAAGCGGAATGTGATCATTCGAGATTGAGTGCCATTCATGGCTTTAGATAGGCCCAATCCACTCGTTGTTTCTGACGAAGGGGCTTGCTTACATTATTCTATCTATCCTCTCAGGGTGAGATTTTGGGATTATCATTATCAGATTCCACATTCGAGTGGGTTCACAGCCAAATAATTCAATCAAATAGATAAATAGAGTTTAGAATGTCCATAGAAAATAAAGAAAACAAATGTCCAAACAGTGCAGTGTGTGTACCTTTCGGGGCATGATGGTTTGTCGTCGTCTCAGAGCATGCCCAGGGACTGTTCGTAATCTCATACATGTATAAGTGACTTAGCCGTTCTATTGGAGAAGCATAATGAAAATAAAACCTTTTATGTGGTCAAGGTTCATGTCCTGAACCTGTCCCTTATCATCATGTTCAATTGATGATGAGGCGTGACCCCGATCCGGGGTTATTCCTATATTCTGATGGAGCAGGCGGGGGTTGTGCCTGTTCTACCTCTGCTCTTCGGGCCCTTACGTACTGTCATAGATGGCCATTCCTGACATGACCTTCAATTACATTTTTCAGATGTCTGCAATCATTTGTATTATGCCCATTTAACTCATGGAACACAGAATATCTTCCCGATCTCCTTTCACTATCAGTGGGCTCTCGCCTCATCAGCTTGCGGTAGGGAACCTGCTCCCGGGTTTCCAAGTATATTCGTTTGGGAGTTTGAGTCAGTTCAGTGTAGGAGGAGAATCTCGGTTCCATCTTAGGTTGTCTCGGTACATCGGAGCTATCAATAGCTTTTCTCTTTCCGTTGTTTTCCTTGGACCCTCCTCCAGATGGTCCCTCATCTTGAGTAACATTGACATCTTGCTTTACGACCCGTGCATCTTCTTGCCACAAGAACCTGTCTGCCCTCATGGTAAAATTCCTCGAGGTTCTGTGGTGGATTCCGTGCTAATGAATCCTTGAATTCCATGTTGTCAACTATTCTTGATACAACCGCCATCAATACCATGGATGGATCTGGCCGATCCACCGATGCCATTGCTGCATTAAATCTGGTCAGAAAATCTCTCAAGGGCTCTCCGGTCCTCTGCTTTAGTGCCGCCAATGTCATAACATTTTTGGGTCTTGTGATGTGGACCCTGAATTGCCTCATGAACCGTTCAACAACCTCGGTCCACGTACTTATAAATGCATTATCCAACTGCCTGAACCAAAGTGCAGCCAAGTTGGTTTGATATAACGGAAAACATCTTGCCATTACCTCATTGGATGCCCCGAAGACTTCCATGTGCCGGATGTATCTCATCATATGTGTGGTTGGATCCGACTTTCCGTCGTACATATCCAACGTGGGTAGCTTAAAGTCTAGCGGGTTCCTTGCGTTTCTGATGTTAAGGGTGAATGGGCTTCTATTCACATCCTCTAGATCCTTATTCGTCAATTCTCCACGTATGGTTTGTCTGATGATCTCTGCCAATCTATCATTGTCATTCAGGGGCAGTCCTTGATTTCCTTCAGCTTGCCCCCCAAGTCTGCAAGGGAAATCTGGCACATACTCTTCATGTTGTGCTATCTCCATGGCAGGTCCAGCATTACACGAGGGCGTGCCCTCGAGTCTAGATTTATCCAAACTGGTAGCTATTTGCTGATTGGGGGCTGCCCCCTGTTGGACCGCTACATCTGATTGTCTATTGAGTCCTTCTGGTCCAGCTTCGTGGATCTGTGCTTCGGAAGCTCCTACTGCTACTGCCTGTCCAAACTGTCTGAGAAGATTCTGCATCATCTCCTTCTGCCTTTTTAGCAACCGTTCCTGCATGGAATCCATCATAGTCTGCATCTCATCCCTTGTGATGTAGATGGAAGCCTGATCTGCTCCAGCTCCGGAGGAAGCCTCTTGACTTCCCTCTTGAAGGCTCCTTTCTGGTAATGTCCTTCTAGCTGATTGCTTAACCATAGCTTCAGATCCAATCCTTTTCCAAAGTAGCGGGTGCTAGAGTTCTCGGTGAAAGCACCAAAGTGTTTGCGCCAAAAATGGTCACAAACCCCGAATGTAATGAAAGCACCAGTGTTTACACACAAATCCTCAATATCCAGTCACAGATCACAGATCCAGATAATGTAGAGAGTAAAAATGAATAAAGAGTGAATGTAAAATGAAAGAAAGTAAGAAAAAACACCAGATTTATAGTGGTTCGGCTATCTCCAGCCTACATCCACTTTGAATTGACCCTTTTGTTCCTTTTATACTGTGATTAGAGTTACAGTGGAGTGCTATTCAATAGCTAAAATGGCAGAGTTTTGCCAATCTTGAAGATAAAGGAGAGTAGAGAGAAGAGGATCCCTTTTCTTGAGCCATGCTCTCTCTATTTATAGGTGGAGATCTGCAAAGATCTTGCTAAAAATTAGGCAGAGAAGTCTCTTGGTCCATATGGGCCCGTATGCAGATCGGTGGGGGCCTACCTCCATGCTTTGGGATCGATCAATAAGTCCTTCCTATCGATAATCCCCACGTTGGAATTAGCTGAGATCGATCATGGTGAAAGATGACAGTGCAAAGTCCTTGCTCTCCAAATTTCATGAAGTTCCAACATGTAGATTTTGAGATATGATCGATCCAAGTTTGAGTTTGCAAGTGTAGGCTAATTATTTTGTATCCATCATCTCATATCCATCAGATAACCCCGAGTCTTGCACTATGATCCATACTTTACGCTCCATCTTGACCGCTTCTTCCGTATCGATCGATACGAACGTGATCGATACGAAACACGGTTCTTAGTGCAATTGCTTCCTTATGGGTTTGAGATGTTCCACTCGATACTTTCGTATCCATCCGGCATAGCTTCTTCTGTATGTGTCCTTCATATCGATCGATAAGTGATTGATACGAAATACACTTCCAAACCTCCGTAATCATTACTTCGTATCCATCCTGAGTATAATGTTGAGCTGCACATCACCGAGTTTCCTATTTGCCTTCCGTATCCATCTAATCGATATGCCTGTATCGATACGAATGTATCGATCCAAAGTAAACAGCCATGTCCATCTTGATCGATACGAAAGTATCGATATAAAAACAACAATCCACATCCATCAACCTGTATCCTTCCTGGAGCTTCCTGATCGATACGAATTGTATCGATACGAGATGTATCGATATGAATATCGATTGATCAAACCAAATGTAAAGCGCATGTGTTAATCCAAATCCGTATCCATAGTGATCGATATGAGAGTATCGATACAAGCCAGTTTTTCATGAATATTGATCCATTCATAACTCGAGCATATGAACTCCAATTGACCTGAAATTCGAAGTGTAGCCTCACCGAGCCTTGTTTATCATTCCTGATCGATCCCATCTTGATTGGAGCTTGGTCCAATTTTGACGGTATCGATCATAGCCTTGTTTCCAATCGATCTCCAATCCTGATATCCATCATTTTGTTGATATCCTAGCTTTGATCAAAAAGCGGGATAACAATTATTACAATTCTTGTTTCAGATGTTTCTTTATGAAGAAAAAAGTTTCTTTTCACTTTCTTCATCCCAATTATACCTTAAATTACATTTACTCTTATACATTCATTTTCCTTTCTGAATGGTCAAACCATTCAAATAAAAACCATTACTACTATATCATAACGAACTTTTAAAAACACACATTTGATTATCCATAACATTTAAGGACGCCAAATATGTTGTTGCTTATATAAACTGATTAAACCGACATTTCAGTGATCGAGTTCTTAGATTTATATTGTAGTTTTAGTCTAGTATTATATTTAACATAATACGATCCTTTTGTAATTAATCAAACTGGATACTCGATCTCACAGTATGGTTTAGTGGCTTATTTCGAATGAACTAGCTTCATCGAAATATCATACATTACAAACTGTGACCATTCACCATATAACATTTATATGCGATAGTATATGGATCGAATATCCATAGTCTTGTATTGCTTTTAGAGCTCAAAACTCATAGAATGCAATATACGGTCTAGATCACATAAACATGTAAGCAACCAAATTACGAATGTATTAAGTTGTTGTAAAATTCGGCACTTGCATGGGTATATAAACATTCACATGCGATAATCATTTATTAGTAAGTATATTTTACATTTTTATTTATCAATTTTCAATTCAGTTCATTTATATACTTTAATTGATAAATGTTTTATCAATCATTTTAAATGCACAAATTTGTCAATGTAGATTATTACAACATTATATAGCATATGTTCTTACAATATTAGAACGGTTAAATGTTTTTTTGGCAAAGCAAACGGTTAAATGTTATCATTTTATTTTTCTAATAAGACTCCCACTAGTCTTTTATGTTTCCCCAACCCTCAAGCGAAGACAGAAGTTTTTTGACTTCACTAGTGGGTGTTAAGACTCGTATACCTTGGGATTCTGACCTTGAGGAAAGCTCAACAAATCATAGACCCGCATATGATGGATAAATCCTTATCGGTTGTATCACATACAACTCCTAACCCGTGGTACCTTGTCCTAATCCTGCGTTTACCTTAAGGAAAGCTCAACAAATAAAGTAAGATTATTCACTCGAACCTACTATTTCGCGATGGCCTAAGTATAATACACATATCTTGAGGAAAACTCAACAAATATGTGCACTTATCTTACCTCGTCTATCCAATATATTAATAGTACTACACATAACATTGCTAGCTTGAGGAAAACTCAATAACTAAAGAGTATGCAAGTAATATATTAACATATAAATGATAGAGGACAACTTTATATTAAAGATTCATAATCTTTAATATATTATATCAAGTGATATTGACTTATGGAATAATGTATTTCTTATGAAATACCCTCGTGATTTAAGTGTTGGACACATTAGAAATCATGATATACGTACTATACGCATGTATTTATCTCTTAAGTCTATTTAAGGTTTCTTATCATTCTACTTTTTACTATACATTCATAATATATAAGTTTTAATAATTATATAACTTTTATAATTTAATTAACTTATATAGTAGTACTATGTATAATAATATAGTAATTAAATCTTATTTATTTATTTAATTTAAATTAATTAACATTTTAGTCAATTATATATTAATATAACATTTATATTCATTAATTATTATGTACTATAACTTTTATAGTATTACATATTTATCTTATATATGTGTATATTCATTTAATTAATTAACTTGTAACTAATTTGTATAATTAATTAACCTTTAATTAATTTATATAATTAATTAACCTTTAATTAATTTATATAATTAATTAACCTTTAATTAATTTTATTTAATTAAACAATTTTAATTAAATTATATTAATGCCGAATTCATTTATATACATACTTTTATACTTATGTTAATTTAACATTTTATAACAAAATAACATATATCATAATATACAATACATGTATATATACATATATATTTATTAATTAATTAACTAGTTTAATTAATATATTTTATTAATCTTATTAATAAATTCTAGATTTCGAAATTAATTTATACTGATTTTCAACCATTTTGAAAATTTTCAATATATTAAAACATTTATAACATGTATATATTATATTTTAAATTTAACTTTTAAATTATAAAAATCTTATATTTTCAATTTTCAAAACAATTTGAAATTTTATATTATAACATTTATAATATTTTTCTGATTTTAAATTTAACTTTTAAATTTAAAACTTTTATTTCTAGTTTCAAAACAATTTTGAAAATTAGCCCAAGGCCCAATTCAAATTTGGGCCTTTTCTATTAGGGACAACTTTTGGGCTTGAGCTTAATAGTTAACCCTAACATGACTAATTTAGACCGCATAGGCTATTGGACTCTGGTATCATTATTGTAACTGGGCTAGTCTACAGTGGAAGTTATGGGTGAATATCAAAATTTCCCCCTTATTGGATCTTTATTGGGCCCATGAAGTCTAATTTATTCAGAACATTTCTAAATTTTATTCAAATAAAATTTCTTATTTTATTTAATTATAAATTATATAGTTTTATTTAATTTATGCACTAATGCATATAAATATACATATGTATCATATACATATATGTATGTGTGTGCATGTGTAACATGATACCATGCAAGGAATAATTTGCCCATATATAAATATTGGGATTTACATTGGAATAAGCATGTTAGCTCATCCGATATGTATGTATTGTATGTTGTCCAAATATATTTATATATATAAGTTTGTTATTTATATAAATATTATATATATATATATAAATATATAAGTAAATTTTATTTAAATAATTTTATGAGGATGAAAATATTTGAACACCTACATATATATATATATAACATATATATATACTCATATAAATATATATGTATGTAAAATATTAGTAATTTATACACACACACACATAATTATGTATTATTTACTAAATATAAAATAATATTTATATAAATATAATATATAATTTTTTTAATATATATATTTTTTACTTTCAAATCGTATACACATCATAACAAAATTTTATTATATTAAAAAAACATATATTAATTAATTAGTCAAAATACAATAAAATATTAATATAAATATTTTTGAAACATATTTTTAAAAATTTTAAATTTTCAGAAAATCTAGCGTGATATTTTGAGGTTTGAAAAGTTTTCCAAAATTTTCTCATTTAAAATTTATTTTTTAATAATTAACCAATTTCGACCGTATATTATAATGATTTTTTGAATATATAAATATTGATTGCGAAATTCTCAATTTTTGGCTTAGAGCATATTTCATGATAAAATAATTTTAAAAATAAAAAAAATATTTTTTGAAACATATTTTATTTTATATAAATTATTTAAATAATATATTAATTTAAATAATAATAAATAATTATTTAAAAATACTTTTCTATTACCGAAAATTACAATTATAGTAAATATACATGTAAAAAAAATTTCAATTATTAGCATGATATGATGATATAAATAAAGACAAATCATATAATTATAATTAAATGACATATTAAAAAAACATAATTTATAAAATAATACTTTTATATATAAAATATATGGCTGTGCATATTTGATTTATATATGGAATTTATTTTTTTACGTAAACATATAACCAATTTAGTATATGACGACATCAATACATATAAGAATTATCACCTAACTAACAATATACTAATATATAAATATATATAATATAATAAAATAAAATAATATTATGAGATTATAAGCAATATAATAGAATACTAACATACCTAAAACTAATGCAGCATGTAGTAATGATGAACTCTCTCCATTGAAAGCATTTCGATTTAGGCAGACTACCATTCCTTGAACCGTAGACCTTTGACAATCAGATAGTACTTATTTTGAATTGATTTGAGTTGGATTTACTTAAGCTCCTTGGGGATTTGATTAGCCTACAATAGAAGAGATATTGGCAGCCAAAAAGTCTTTAAACAATTAGGGATAGAGGTATTTTTATAGTGGATGAAAGAGAGAATGATATGGATCATATCTCATACAAATTCTCGCTAAATCTAAGCCATCCATTTACAACACCTCTAGCCAATTTTTAGCCGCCTCTATAGCTCTCACAACAGCCGAATTATCACCATATCATCATAGGCTAACAACCTATTTAAGCCCAAATAAATATTATTAATTAAATTTAATTACTTATCAATATCACATACCAATCGATATATTTATAACTATTATAAATATGTTTAATAACATTTATTCCTAAAATAAATTCATAATTTTATAATTAATATTTCATTATATTAATTAATTTATAATAATTATAAACTAATTAAATCGTTTGGTCTAAAGAGAATTCGTTATTCCGGTTGTGTGACTAATCAGGTGTAAATTTGATCGGCGATTAACATTGAATTATATGAATGTTGATGTTCACACATCACTTAACAACTGGTGTGACATTTTGACCAGATTTATCACTTACTTAGTTTCGGTAAAATCCAATTTTACTTTCTTATGTGTTACCTGGTTGTGACATTTTCGTGAAAACCATATCACTTTAGACTTATGGAATTTGGTAATGGTGAAAATTCCAATATCGACCATATTTAACTCTATAGTTCAAACACAAAGTCTTTGGTTCAATAATAATAATAATTATTATTAACCGAACTGCTCTGGCTAGAGACTTTGACTTTGAATTGGCCGTAATACTAACCCCATATAATCGAGGAGACGAATCCTCTCTTGAATAGTGCTTCACTTCCAATACTTCCACTCAACCCAACTATAGTTACTCGATGGACGTCGTGCCATGATTTGGCTATAATCAAAGCAGAGATTTCGTATTAAAGATCCATAGTATTCTTAAGTCGAGAAAACCATGTAAATTAGTCACATCGATATTTTCTGTTTGACCTTAGTTGTATTGACCAATAGAAAACTATCGAGTGTGTCATTCCATAGTTATCCAATAACTATCAGTATGTAACCCCTAGATGCCCTTTGTAGTCATGAGTAATATACTGCCCAACATTTGGAGAGTGTTACATACTCTAGTCTCAACGAATACATCGATATCCAGTCTTGATGCATCTTGATTAGTAACATTTAAAATGATATTAAGATAAATAACTCACAGTTACAACACTTTGTAACAACTATCACAAAACATACCATTTTTGGATTTTCTATTAAATATACTTTTAATTAAATTAATTAATTAATATAACACTATATATCAAGTATATAATAGAAAAAAACACCTTTTATTCTGAACAAGGTTAGTTATCGAGTTAGATATATGTAACAAATTGCATAATTGCCTCTAGGACATACCCCTAACTCAATCAATGATAAATCTACACTCCTCAAACAATAATCTAACCAGGTACAAGACTTGTACTAGTACTGCGCATAACCCTTCACTAATATCTACTCCTGATCCATTTCGAGCAAGCTATAGGTGAACACTGCACATACCAAAAGGCTCAATAAACCCCAATACTATTCCTAATGCTTATGCATTACTAACACCTTCAGGTTGCAGTCCCGTACTATGCTTTTTGAGGACTCCCTAAGTAGTACCATGCAGAATAAAAAGCATTCCAAGGGCTGCACACAAGGTCACTTAAACAGTGGTCCTGTTCCACACTTACCGGTAAACAGCGAAGGCTTATGCCGACACCTTGATTAGTAACTTGCGCACCCCAATGCCTTAATCTAAGCATCCTTTATCAATAGCTTATTCATCCCAGTCCCTAGACTAAGCATCACTGATCAATGATCTACACAACCCTATAGGAACCTGCGCATTTATGCAATCCTATGGAGGAACTTGTGTATATGCGTAACCATATGCAGGAACCTATGCATCTGTGCAACCCTAGATCAACAACCATGATCCTAAGCAGAAGTCTAAAACCTATGATATCCTTCCTAAATCTAGATTAAACTTATTTAGCTAAATAGTGAAGGATGACAAGGCAATGACTCATATCCTCCCAATCGCACTTCAAATAACCAATAAAAGGCTATCACCACCTTAAATACCCATTCATTACTCATTAAATGCAGATTCAATACCCAATAAAAGTTATTATGACTTTCTCATTGTTACCAACCAATATTAGCCATTTATATATCCAATTTATTTATCCTTTCCTTAAACCGAATAAGAACATTATGGTATAATTCATGCCAGCCTCGTCAGCGCCACTACATCTCCACATCAGCATTAGATCAAGGCCTATAACCATAAATACATCTGCTATTGCAATGGAAAAAGGACTTCTCCTTGAACTTATTTTCTTATTAAGTAATATAAATTCATGTATATTATAATCCTCTAAAATATCAAAATCCCCCAAATTCCAAATTCAAAAATCCCTCCTTCAGCCAAATTATTCTGCATAATTAAGACCGCCAAAATTCCTTCAGCTACATCAGTAGTCCAAGCATAAACCAACTAGAGAATGGATGGATGACACATGGGCAAATCAGACGGTAGAAACAGACAAACTGGATAATGGAATTAGGATCCATGTAACTTTATTGCACTATAAATAATAAACTACTATAGCAAGGGGAGAGAGAGCTTTCTTGGGGGAAGGATAGAATCTTTGAAAATTATGAGATATACTTATACTATTTTCTGCCATTAAAAATCTTTTATAAGGAAGAGAAGCATAAGAAAAGATTTGACCCATGGACATATGACAAGCTATAACGATCCCACCACGACACCCAGTTTAGCAAAGAACATTACAAATAATGTCATTTGCTAATCAAGAGAATACAGCTTGTTAAAGACCATCGAATGTGAATATATCTTTATACTAACACTGGCACATCATTTGTACCTTTTTCACTTAATATCTGAACTACATTTGACGTGCATATTATTAATACATAGTAATAGACATACCGATTTCTCAAAATCAGAATAATGTATCATATAAACAACAATCATAGATCACAGCAGAATAAAATGTCAACTTATACATATACAAATTGTGAGTCTACAAAATAAAACACTAAACTCACATAACATACATATTTTATAATTCTCTAATCTCAGTTATACATTTTATAAACATAATCACAAATTCCAAAATGAGATAAATTAAATCCGAATCACGTAAATTTCTGTGTCTTTAACTTTCTCTGCACTTTACCCGCTTTGTATTTAGTATCAGATTCTTTTCTGTTTTTACCTTAATTGAATATAAATTGGGATTGATATTTTAACAAATAGTTAGAATGCAACTACTTAATTATGTAAGCACATAACAACATAATTACTACTTTAAGGCAAATTTAATATTACTTAAGTTTGTTGATTCATAATCGTGGAAGTAGTTAACACTATAATTACTCTCCGAACCACTTTGGTGTTGTGAGATGAAAATTAACTATAATTATAGAAAAATCTTACTATAAGTTAATATTACTTAAATTATTTTAAGCAAGTTACCAAATTATAGTTCAACCAATAAGATACTTAAAAAGGGTGAATAAAGTAGAAAGAGATCAAAGATCTAATCATATTATTAAATTACCTATTATCTTTATGATAGTAAAATGAGATTTGTAAAGCTTGAAAATGTTAGGTTACTCTTGTAATATCTAGCAATAATTATGGAACATTTTAATCAATATCCATAATTGAAAATGTTATATGTATTTAATACACATATAGAGATAATTAATTTTTCTTAAAAAGTTATGAAACAAAACTAGACAACTCATGATGTTTCCCATCCATGTTATATGCATTTTATCATATGGTATTAGTTACTATAAATTACTTATGGTATACATTATTGAACTATCATTATGAAAAATATTATTGAAATTAATTTAATCAACCTTAGTAGGTTTCAATTAGGTTACGCGTCAATAAAGTTTGTTTATTAGGAATTCATTATCCTAGTTATTATCAATAAATCTTTTCATCACGACTCTAAATAAAGTAAAAGAGAAAGAAAATAAATATATGCATGAATAAATACACATTTCTCTATTTACACATATCATGACTACCTTTTTAATTCACATTAGGGATTATTAGACTAAAAACTAGTATAACATTCACGATGCCAATAGTGATGAAATAATCCTCGACTTAAACAAATGTGGTAACATGACCAAGCATAACTCAATCAATATTGACTTAGTTATATCATCAAGGACCAATTCATCACTTAAGACTAGTGCATAATGGAATCATTAAAGGATGGATTAGTGATGGTAATAAGCCTTTGAGGAGAAATGCATGGAAGTCCACATGTTTTCTTGGATCAGTATGCATGAGATTCCTTAAGGCCATTCAAAGTTGTCATGTTCAAGAGTCTATATCGACTTTCGAAAATAGTGTTCCAAAAAGGTCTATGTCATGTTATATGTTCACTAGAGGTATAGAAGGCAAGTAACAAATTCGTGCAATAGTCCATTAAGCTCGATAATAGGCTATGTAATTTGTCCTTTTATTTAAAGTCCAATGTCCATGCATATATGTGTGCTCGTCATAGTTCAAAACATCTCAAAAATGTTCATGTCGAGTTTTGATCTTGATGAGTTCGAATATATTCAAGTCTATATCAATAATGTTCAAAAAAGGCATAGTCGAAGTCAATAGGCATGTCCAAGTCCTTGTTCGTATTAATTATGCATGAATACAATCAAATAAGATTTGTTCTCAATTTGATTTAGGGTTTACAATAGTTTGATTTCAATAGAGGAAAGAAAAAAATCCACCCTAAATGGCACTCCTAGGTCCATATTTATATGGAATGAATAGCACCACTCCGCCTCTCATGTCTTCGGCAGGGTTGACTTCAACAATGCTTGGCACTAGCTTTGTTAGATGATACCAATAAAAGGCGGCACCGAACATTGATGAGGAGCGACGCCGTCATTGTAGCGTTGTGAAAGAGCGTCTTCTTATTGTATGGTGTCAAAGTCGATGACTCATGATGTTGATGGTTGGTGCTTCTCATTGGTTAATGATGATATGGAGTTGAAGCGACATTAAGTATCGATGAGATATTCGTAGCCGACTCACAATATGATGCTTGTCGATGAGGCATTCTGATAAGGCATGTTATTCATCTTGGCCTTGTGGACCTACTGCATTGCTTGGTCCATGTGGAAGTGGAGTGGTATTGTTTGAGGCTCGATGATGGATGAAGGTGTCATCACCGTTGATAGAAAGTGGTATTGTATAGGTGCGGTATCATGGCGGTGAATAATAGTTGAGAACCGGTGTTGTCTTGGCTATCGACGTTAATAATGACATGGACGTCGACATTCACAATAGGTGGCTCCAATGAACTATAAGGTTTTTTAGGTAGCAGCATCCATATCTTTGCCGTTGGTCCCAAACTGCATTACTAAATTAGTGTAGCAACAAGCTGGCCTTAATAGAAGATGGTAGCAGTACTGATGACAAGCGATACTGAAGAGGTTTGGTAATAATAAGTAGCAACGTTCATGCTATCCTTATTGATGAAAGTCGACATTAATTGAGCACGATGTTGGTAATAAGCAGTGTTTGATTAGGAGCGGCATCCTCCCCGGCCTTGTTGGCATGCGATACCACTGGCATGGTCTTGGGGATCTATACTGAATGAGGGGTCATCGTGTGTCATCGAAGGAAGGTGTAACAACCTGGATTTTTGAGTTAATTAAATAACGATTTAAATTGAATTGTTTTAAAATTGTTTTAAATTGGTTAATTCTTAAACAATGTGAAATTTAGTTATGTTAAGTAATTTAGAAGTGTTAAAATCATTTGTAAACATTATTGGGATTTTTTTGTTTAAAATATTGATAAATTCTTTTGGAATAAATTCTAAATTATTATCTAAAAATTAGAGAAAATTAGAAAGTTAAATAATGATTTAATAGTGATAATTTTGAGATATATTTATAACAAAACAATTAGTGGTAATTGTTTATATTTTGAGTGGGTCTAATTAAAGCCCATAATCTTACTTGAACAAAAATTAGAAGCTTTCTAGGCATTTTTCTCATTACCACAATTCCTATACGTTCCTTTGCAGTAAATATGAGAAACAAATTTGAGAAAAATAAAGCTAGATTCCTTTCTATCTTCAAAACAAAAAAAATCTTCATCTTTAAATTAGAAAGAGAATCAAGTATAATCAAGGTATGAAAATTTGGTTGTCTTTCATCTTAATCAAGTGATTTCAGTTTTAATTCAAGTTGTTGAATTTCTTTTCTACTATCTTCTTTTACTGAGTTTAAGGTTTTGAGAATCAAACAAAGCTGGAAAAGAAGTATATGACAAATCAATTTATAGATTTAAGGTGAGTTCATTCTCACAAAATCTTTCTCTATATCTCTACATGCTTATATGGTTGATTAAATTGAGTTTGTATGATTGTAAATTTACGTGATGAATTTGTGATCTCTGTTCTTCAATACTTTGCAAACCTGTTGCCTTGTTCAATCAATCTTTTATTGTAACATGTTTAGAATAATTATAATTGGTGTGGCATAGGTTTGCATTACCTGATTTTAGCCTTAGTAGTTTATAGCGCTAACTTTTAGGGTAGCAATCATCTAAGCTTTAGTCGGAAATGCACAAAGCCATCGGTGGGAATAGTATGGCTGAAGCACCATGTTTCAGCATTCCCCACCGGTCGACCGACACCTTATTGCGGGTGGACCGATCTAAGTCTGGAGCATGAGCTTCAGACCACTTCTTCCCTCCTCGTCGCTCTGCGTTTGCCATTAAACCCCTGCGTTTTGTATACTTTGGATTCAGTTTCCTTTGGATTTGTGTAGCCAGGTTATTGCTTAATGGTTATCCAGTACTTCCCTGTTGTTTGCTACTTCACTTCTCCTCCTGTCCTTGCTTGTTCAACGGAATTTTGGAACTGTTGTATTGCACTAAATATTTATAGAATTTTTAACTATCCAATTGTTAAACAAGAGACATGAATATGAATAAAGATATGTGGAAATCATAGCCTAGTATTATACATAAATAGTCTGACCTTTCTTTAAATTGCATAGTATAATATATACTTTGCTATGAAGTTTTAAGTAATAGCCTATATTTCTAAAGTGAATAAAGTTATTTTACTGTCATTATCTTTGCCTTCATATAGCAAAAACTTCAAGCCTTGAAATTTTCGTCCTTACCTTTAGCTGTGCCTATTTTTAGTAACTTGGCATTTTTTTTTCAAGCACAGTACATGTCCCACTTTTCTTAAATTTCTAAAGAACATGCCGTTCATATATAGTTTTGTATGCGTTCTATAGCCTAGCCTATGTTTATGTAGATAATAATAGCCTGACATTTACTGTTTTTACATAAGGAAGAACCACTTGTTTTTTTTGTTTTATCACTTTGTAAATGAACTTAAGTTAGCGCCTGAAGTAGTAGCAGTTCGAAACTTATATAGATACTAGTGTGAACCCGTGCTTCCCATACGGACTATGAATATATTCATTTCACAGTTACTAATGAGTCTTTCTTTGTTTTCTTGGAGGTATACCATTGCTAGATTGTATCAATATTATTTTCCAACTGGCACTAAATTGTTGTTTATAATCTTGCTAAAATGTTATTCTAAAGATCACTAACCCAAGCATTTTACTTAATTCATTAGTTTGTATTCTATTTTTAAATATCCAATATTATTTTCCCTTTAAAAAATATTTGTTTTCAAATATCAAATTGTGCATGGAATAGAACAAACAATGTCCACTTTAGTTATTCATTAAATGATTAAAGCATAGGATGGCAGATAGTTGGCATTATGCAGTTACAATATTTAAAGAAATGTAACTTTTAACAATTGCAAACAATATATTGTAGTTACAGGTAAAGGGACCGGTAAGGCTAAAAAAGTTTTATATAGTTTTGTGCGAATGCAGTGAAGTGATTAAACCGTTAATTACTGTGTACAAATGGCAAAGCCAGTAACATAAAAATTCAAGGTAACAAAAAATTCCCCATGGTGCAACATTTTAAAACACATGGATGTGCTGATATAAAATCACAGTAAACGTATGCTCGCAGACAGCTTTCACAAATCAGATCATGGGATGCCTTTTATAACAGATGCTCTAGACAGCTTTCATAAATCAGATCATGGGATGCCTTTTATAACAAATGCTCCAGACAGCTTTCATAAATCAGATCATGGGATGCCTTTTATATCCACTGCATATGTTGTTGACTGGAAGGAACATTTGTAGAATGTAAGAAGAATGTGCCTGTAGCAAGATAAGCACTTTGTGTGTTAGTCACTCTGTGTATTATAAAAGTAACGGCATTATATCCAAAGAAATAAACATCTAGAGTTTTGGTCAGTATGATTAAAAATCAAACAGGAATACAATTTTAAAGCTTCAATAATCAAGTTGTGAATAATATATAGACAATAGTTTAAATAAATTACAAATAGGGAACCATTTGGTTTGCCTGATTACTAATCCATGCTACCCATATATTGAGTTTTGTTAATCATACATATAAACAACTATGAAATCCTGAGATTCCAATTTTGCATGTACGACTTGTTCCTAACTTTCTCTTTCCAAAATTAAAGGCACGTCATTTTTAAAATTAGTCTACACAGATTACAAAGGTAAGGGTGCAGATCAGATGTGAATCATTTTATTAGATGAAAAACCAAAGGTGAAGATAAGCATGTTAATTCCTGATGCTTGGATACGTACTTCAGTCTTCTAGAAATAAATGACAAATTTAGATTTTCTTTATCATGTTTGGCTAATATGATTCCTAACAAAAGTCCATAAATAAATAAAAGAAAGAAAGAAGATATTATGTGTGTGAGTATAGTAAAATCAATATGTTGACATGTGTTATTATAAAATTAATAACCAACTTAATAGCTTGTGACTCATATTTTCATTTTATATATATAGTTGTAAAAGAATTTTTATGTTCTAATTATATGACTTTAGTGTTTGATACCCAAGTTTAATTTAAAATGAACATATTGATGGTTAATAAAAAAGCTTGGATATAATGACAGTTATGCAAAATTATGCTTAAAAGTTTTAATTAGCAGGAGGATTCACAAAATGGGAGAAACTCATTGAACCATTCTTAAAATTATGAAAGTAAAAAAATGAGAATCAAAGAAAATTTCATAAACCCAAATATAATTAGTTATTATAAAAATTTGATGATATAAGTGGTCAGATCATTTCTTCTTTTATATATGTGAAAAATAAGGTGATCAGAAATTTGCTAAGATAATTTTAAATTTAAATTACTAAACAAGCATTATGTATGTGAAAAATAAGGTGATCAGAAATTTGCTAAGATAATTTTAAATTTAAATTACTAAACAGGCATTATGTATTGTGAAAAGTTCAAAGAGAAACTGAACAAAAATAAAACACATAAAAAGGGAAAATTCAAAGTGAAACTAAAGCTTTGTATATTGATATTATCATTGAACCATTCTACCTCAGAAGCTAAAACGATTAATTAAACACCAAATTTTTTGAAATAAACAAACATTAGAGTGGATGACACATCAATCAAATACATGTTAAATAAATAACTTAAAATACAATGATAGAGACAAATGGAATTATACGATTGGATTAGCTAACACATAAGCAAGCCTTGTTTCATCCTATTTTTGAAATTAAGTGGATCGATTACTTGTGACCAATATAAAGTGGATTCAAATCATAATATAATTTTGTAAAAATGTGTGGGTAACACACTGTATAATAGAAAGAATAGCGAAATAGTTCCTTTTGAAAGCACAATGGTAAGTATTTATTGTACAACCTGTTACAGGTTCGTGTATAGCTGAAGTACACAGCTGATAAATTTTATCAATCAAACTCTTGCCTCCATTGCTAAATCTCAACTACTTGAACTTTAATGCCAATAAAATTATTGGTAAATAATCTTATCTTATTGTTAGTTATAAAAAAAACGTGTAAATCAACAAACATAATATTAACCATTTTTTACTACAAAAGGATCAATACACATAGTAAGAAGAAAAAAACTATAGCAAAAAGTATGCATGAATAAAAAGTAAGTGAATGTTGATTTTATTGAGATAATCCCATAAACTTGCAAAAAGCTTTTTCTGTTTTCAATGTTTGGTTCTAAAGTATACTCCATATTGTTCCGCCTTACATGTAAAGCAATTCACATATTCCATTACTTATATCATGCAAAAGTAAAAAGTTAGATCTTGCTTACCTTGTTGTCAAAGAAAGTTAACCATTCTCTCTCATTATGGTTGAGCCACAGAATTTTAATTGTTTCCTTGTAGGCAAATAAATTTACAGTGGAAAACAACATGTGATGCCGTAGTAATGCAAGATCCATCCCGTGTGAGCTGCAGTTTTGTTAATACATGATATTTCAGGCAACCCCAATGATGTATCCTAGGTAAATTTTGCAGTTCTCTCTTAGAAGTTATCTAATCTTGATACTGCAATTTTACAACTTACTCTCCCAACCTGTGAAAATTCTAGTAGTGCTCTAATGAAAGAAAATATTAAATATATGTTTAAATGGAGTGCTCACAAATTAACAAAAGAGGTAAGGAGCTAAAGTTATTGCATTGGTTCTCTAAGCCTCCAACCCAATGAACCTTAATCGCTCGCAGAAAAACAGTAGTTCGTAATAAGAACACATGTGGTTCCACATTTCAAATTATTTTCCATAAATTATTCTATACTAAAATGAAAAATATAACCAACCATGTTTCTTTTACATGTTGTCTATATATTTCAAGTTTCAAAACCATTTCGACATATATCTAATAGTGTTTTTATGGTTTTTGATTCAGTTAAATATTTTGATACATCAATAAATTTCGAGTAAGCATGTTCTGTAATTTTATCTGCGTTTATTGTTTTCTACTGAGGAATCAACAATAATTGATTCTTTATTTGCTTCTTTTATTATTTGATATTTTATAACAACTTGGTTAGGTAACAAAGAGAACTAAGAATTCAAATATTTTGTTCCTCCTAACCATGCAAGATCTATGATAAGTTTTGTATTGAGGCAATGATCCTGAAGGATCAAGTAATAAATTATTGAATAAATGCACTTTTCTAGTATCTCAATTTATTGAATAGAACATCTACTGTTGTCTTTCCTTTAACCTTCACGTCCAAATTGAAATAAACATGTCATTCTCTGGAAGGGATAAAATTAGACCATACCTTGCATTTTTCCTAAAGATATTCTGTAGAGCTCCATAGTTAAGAACAGCGAGTAAAGGGTAATACATAAGTTGGTTCATGAAATAGCACAACTAATATTTGGACTTCAAGTCTAGGAGTATATTTCAAACAATTATGTTGTTGCCCTGTATAATGAAAGTTAGAGGATAAAGTAAGACAAATATCATAAATATCAAATATGTCATAATTAGCTGTTGCACAAAATTTTCACAAACTGCTTAGTTATCATTTTTACAACCAAACTAAGCATGAAGTAAAATAATAGAACCATAGTATCACACACAATACATAAATTAGTGTAAATTTAAAAAGTTGAAAATTGAGGGAAGAAACGTAAATTTAGAGCTTAAAATCTGCATATTAAACTTTTATGTGTGTGTATTCAAGCAAAGCTTCCAAGATATAGTAAAGAAAAGAAGGAAAAAAACATGATAGAATGTATATTCAGTCAAAATGATGAATAAGCCAAACATCGCTTATTTAATCAACATGAACACGACTAAACCTATGACATTCACATGCTTTGCTGAAATATAAAGGGTACATGATAACGGCAGTTGGGACATCGAAGTCACTACCGAGGGAAAAATAAGACTATGCTATACACCAAGTTAATAACTACGTTTAATTCATGCTAATCATAAAGTTAATTAGTGTTATAGTGCATAAGGGCTTTTATTTAATGTTATGTTTTGCAATCATGATTAGTTAATATGAAACTGCTGATAAATAAAGTCTAGATCAATAACTTCATGAAACACAATGTTTACTTTACTTGCGTCACATGTAAGTATAGATGCATACACATAGGGGAGCAACCCGTACTATTATATAACCAAAAAGGAAGTACAGCCTTATGATTACAGTATATAATGAAAATAATCATAAACCATGTTTGTCATAGGAGCTAAAATACCTTTAATGAATTTATGGCTGATTTCATGATTCGAAAATAAATTTTCCTTCTCGTTTGTTGTCGTCTTCTAAGTAGGCTGATTATAATATTTTAAAAGAGGTAAGATGAAAAGATTAAAACCAAAAGAAGAGACATGGAAATAACAGAACAATCAAAAAATATGATGCTAAACTGATTTAACAAAGTTCAAAATATGGTTCGACATGGATGTTAGTTTAGTTCAACCAAGAAGCTATAATGTAATATAGCATGATGAAGTTTTGACGTCCGGTAGGCCTCATAAAAAATAGTCCTTTTAAGGATAATCAATCTATATTGTTTTCTTTTTCGTCTTATAATTTCAATTATCTTATTGATGTATTTGTTACTAACATTTGAGTTGATTTTTTAGAGCAACAGCTATTTTATTATACAATATTTAATTTTTTCATTTCTCTACTTATATTGTTCAGTATTTTAGTTATTTTCATTATGAATTTTACCTTCAATGCTTAATTTAACCGATGTAGTAAAAATAAGACCTGCCTTTCTTTGTAATGTAGTAAGTGGTAAACCTCAACAGTTTTACACATGGGCAGAAAATATCAAGACGACATAGAGCAAAAATTGGGAATAAAAGGTAAAACAACTATTAAAATAATAAATTTATCGAAGAATCCAAAATAGAGTAAATCAAAAAATAAGAAAAAAAATTTGTAAAAAGTTATTGCCTCATTATTAACATACATCTTTGCAATAACCACAACCATAAGTTTTTTCAATATTAACTATGCTATTAATAACTCAAAAATCCTTGGAATGCATGAAGACAATTGAAACTAATTTTAAATAAACTTACTTTTGTAGTATGTGATTCAAACCTCAGTCAGTCCATCATCAGTTACGAATATCAATCTTCATTTCATCTGTTACAGCAATAAACAAAATTCTTCATCCAAAACAAAACTCAATCTTTAATGCCACTATGGTAATTTTTTAAAACTTTTTGCATATATATGACATGCATGAGAAGCCTGGCATGTCAGCAGGTATTAGCATGCTGTAAACATAAAAATGTTGTTATTAGTGGCGACATATCGCCCCCAAACCATAAAAAGATAAATAAAAAGTAAAATATGACCAATAATGTTTTGCATTTATGAAGCCCTTGATTTAACAAAACTGTACATAAGGTAAATTAAAGGGAGATCATATGACATACATGGGTGAATATGAGATATAGTGCTGGAAATGAGGAGACTATGAGCAGTAATATCATTTCTGGTAAAAATAAATTATTTATTTTCATGCAAATTACATATGTGAATATCGGGAAACTTAATCATAGCATAAGCACGGTTCTCCATAAACCATGGAGTCTTTAGGCAAATCAAATTCAAACAAAGACATATGTGCAAGACATCAAGATTCACAACTCCAAATTCAATTTTTGTACAGTTCTAATATAAATATACATTATTGACCACATTATTAGGCTTCAATGTTAAATATGTAAAGGCTAGTTGTATATATTAATGGCTTAGGTATTGTATAAAATGAAGCCAAAATGTTCTGTTATTGCTTTGTTCCCCTCTGTCAAAGATACCAGCATGCAATGCATGATTATTGAATTTAATCGGAATAACACATAATAAACATCTCATCAACATTAACAATGGTGTATAGATTCAGGTCATTGTTGCTTATTCATGGATTATATCTTATTACATGGGTAAAATGTGACTAAAATATGCCCACATTTTCAGTTGCCTAAAGCCGTTAGTTACTTTCTTATACTACCGTTGACATATTGTTGATATACCAAATACTGGGCCTAAGCAACAACACATTTTAGAATATCATTTAGTGGTATCTGTGAGAAATATAAAGATAAATATTACATTGCATTTGAACACTTTTCGTGTGTAAACATTTTTACATAGCCCATTTAAAGAAAAGGCATCATCATACTATGTTTTATTTAGCTCTATAATACCTTGAAACATTGATTAAAACATCAAATAGCTTAAACTTTCTTATCAACTGTTTCCTTATTGACATACATCGTATCCGTATTAGAATAAGGAAAAACCTAGTCTTTCATAAATAATGTAGAATGACCGGTGAGTAAAAAAGCATTCAACTGTAATATTTATATCACCTAATTTATTTTACCATTACCTACATCAATCTTAAATAGAAGGAGATAAAGATAATACTATATTAACTCTGGAAATGCATCGTTTGCATAATTATATTCAGTCTATTATCCTTGTACACAGTAAAACAACACAGCAAATCCAAAAAAAACCAAGCTTAGCAATCCAGAACATATTGAATGGTATAAACAAACAAAAGCTTGGATTGTTACCTGTAATAGGATATATGTAGGCAGATCGTTCTCGGATCAACGATTCAGTCGCAATCCTATTTTGCATCAGTAGATCTCCATCGAACCTCAAATTTTAGAAAGCTTTAATGGCTTTCAATGTATCTAACAGAAGCCTTTAATCCATTTTCTGCACAAAAACAATACATGAAAGTAAACTTTTATATGTTGAACAATATCATATATTTAAGATTATCATGGTTCTTGCTATGCTATTAAATAATTGTGCAATCATCATATATTGTGAATAATTGCTTGATCTAATAAAAAGGATTTTTTACAGTAATTAAAAAACGAACCATTAAAATGGAAGGAAATCAAACCTGAAACTCGTTTGAAGGCAGCGAAGGAATCCGTGAGGTCAGATATAAATCATAGGCAGCTGCAGCAAATAGTGAAAACAACTGAAATTAAGTTAGTTTAAGGAAGAAGACTTAACATAAAAAGTTAAATGAATCGTAGTAATTGAAAGAAATTGATGAAAATGACTGATTCAAAATACCTAAAACGCGAGCAGGATGAGAACAACATCGTGCTATTGCATTTGTGGCCAAGCAACGGTACAGTGGAAGCAGACGAAAAGCAGGGGCGAGCAAGGAATGGCGATAGAGGAAACCGATGGAGAGGTGTAAACGGGTAAGGCGTTGAGGCTAGGGTTTGTACAATATTTTGATGCGGGGTAGAAACCGATGGTAAAGGAACGGTGACGGAACAAATCGAACGGAATTTATCGATTTCTAATGGAGGAAAAGGGGGAAGAGGAGATAAGCGTAAGGGGATTTGATGGATTTGGGGTGGAAGAAATTTGGAAAAAGACATTAGGGATGGGAAGAACGGTATTTTCATGTGGAGGAAAAGGGGATGAGAAAATCACGGACGGTGCAGAGAGAAACAACAGTATTCAAAGGATAGTATAGTTCGTAGAATAGACGGAGACTGTTCAATTGCCAAATTTCAAGGAAGCCTGTGTGAGCTTGAAAGTTAACTCACTAATAATAATATAGTATAGATACTTGTATTTTATAAACTTAGGTTATAATAAAAAGTGTTTTGATTTTTAAAAGAAGTAATATGGTTCTACCTTGCTATTATTGTCCTGTGCTAACTTTATTACTGTCTTATGCTTCCATGCATGAGTTGTCCATACTTTTGTATTCATCAATAACCTGTTACAATTTGCTTCTTGAAAGCATAGCTTCGTTTTGTACCTATATAGCCTAACCTCTTTTATAAGAAAGTTTTATTTTATGTAAGTATACCTTACTTTGTTTTTTTATATACTTAAACCAGTGGCATACAAATCTTTCGAAATCTGTATGTGTTTGTTTTTTTCATAGTGTTAGTTTATAATATGTATGTATAAAATTCTTGCATGACAGTTTTCGTATGTAACCTTGCATGTTGACTTTGTATTTGTTTTCTTTTGAAGTTGTTTTATAATAAACTGCTTTACAAACTCATTAAACCATTGTTCTTATTCACTCTAGTATAAACATACATTTAGTAGAGTTATTTTGAAACTTATGTGTATCCATTTAATAGATACGCATATTTTAAGTAAAAGAAATTTGGAAAGAAGAAAGAAATAAAGCTTATGATATCATATTGATTTCAAACTAGATTTTCACATTAAGTTAAGTTCTTTTCTGTTAGAAGTAATTATATATAAATGAAGTGTACTTTGTTTACATACAACTTTATAAAATAAATGGATTTACGGAAATTTAATAATTGTTTTTGAAACAATAAACTTAAATTAGAAATTGTTTTAAGAACCTTAATTCTATAAATTTGGGAAGTACTAATAATCGACTTAGTGTTATCGATTGGTTTAAATGCTTTCGAATAACGCTTTGTCGAATATGGTATAATTCATTGAATAGAATGTTTGAGTGAAATTTACTAACTCATTAGCGAATACTTGAGCTTAACTGGGTAGTATGGGCTACTTAAGTTAAATTCTTGTGATCACCATTGTGAAAGTAATTAATACTTTAGAGTTGTGTTCTCCTCGGGTGTGCTACAAGTGGTTGCGAGATCCGGAAGGGAATGTAATTCAGGTTTTCTAGTGGTATCCGTAATAAGTGATATTTACTAGCTTTTAGTAAATACTTGAATTTCACCATACGGTATGGAACGTATTGGTTAAGTTCTAGTGATTACTGAAGGTGATAGTATTTGACACTTTAGAGTTTACTCTCTTTTGGTGTGCGGCAAGAGGCTCCTAGATCCTTAAGAAGTCTACTCCTGGATTTCTTTTTAAATGTAATGATATAAAATAAATCAGAGGAATTCGGTCATGGTTGCTACCCTTGAGATCATTCTGTGATTCTACAGTTTTCGCTCTGTGTACGATCCTCGGTATCAGATCGGTTTGTGTGATACCAAATTGTGTGTTTGTTTGATACGGTTCTGTGTACGATCATTATGATCGTTTCGAGTAAGATCTCTTGAACTTGTTAAAATTAAAAACTTAACTCCATAACTCTTCTGTATTCATGAATTAAAAATATATATTCTTGTGTCTTATGATGGATGTTAAGTTAATTCTGTTATTTGGTGTTTAGTGACTAGTTCGTGTTTGTGACTTAAACTTATAATCCTGTTTTTAGTTAAACTAATCTTGCGACTAGTAATATCTTGGACATCTAGATTGAATAATGTGTTTAGTGATTAGCCGTGTATATTTTGGACACTTGTATTGGACATGTGGATTCATTTATTTATTATTCATTTTTGTGTTATATCTTGTTCTCACCCTATTGGATATTTAGAGATTGTCTGACCCGGGTGTTATTTTGCTCGGGTCAGACCGAGACTTTTCAAGTTACATGACATGTTGACTTTTGGATGTTGGGCTAGCAAGGAGATAAATACTTTTGAATTTTAGTTTATCTCATTTAGGAATTTATGGTTATGTTCATAAAATGTATAACTGAAATTAGGAAATTATAAAACTTGTATATTAGGTGAGTTTAGTATTTAATTGTGTAGACTAAAAATTGTATATGTATAAGTTGAGAGTTTATTCCACTGTGATCTGTGACTGTTATTTATATGATATATTGTTCTGGTTCTGAGAAATCGGTGTCTATTACTTTGTATTAATACCGTACATGTCAAATTCAGTTTAGACATAAAGTGGAAAAAAATAATATAAATGATGTGTCAGTGTTAACAGAAAGATATATTCACATTCGATTGCCATTAACAAGACGTATTCTCCAGATTAGCAGACGACATTACTTGTAATGTTCTTTGCTAAACTGGGCATAGCGGTGGGATCGCTACAGAAGGCGACATGATGGAGCGCGATGTGAATAGAGTTCAATGTAGCATGAAACGAGGCATGGTCTAATTGTATCTCTTCATGAGATACGTTGATAGTATCTCTTCATGAGATATGGTGATGCCGATCCTTTTTCTTTGTTGATGAAATGTGACACTGATGAAGCATGATGTGACGAAGTGCGATGTAGTTAAGAGGCGACGCCGAAGAGATATATTACCAAATTTACACATTATTGATCTTATATGGCCCTATTGATCTTCGGCGTAGAACCTAGTGGCACCAATTCCTTTGCTATCATTCGTGGCATTACCTTTGATATTGAAAATATTATGGATGACATTTAATCCCCTTGTTTAAAAGAAGCATTTTACTCTTTGGAGTAAAACCAAAAATTCCTTTGTATTGCTCAATCTTTAGTGAGATTCCCTTACTGGCCTTGTTTTCCTATAAAACACAAAGTGAATGATATTTTTCATTAGCAATTCTCCTTCTAGATTTGATCGAGTTACGAATTGGCATTTATTGCCTATTTTATCTATGCAAGTTTAAGTTTATAATTTTATTATAGGAGATCAATAAACAATGACAAGTTCCAAGCAAAAGCCCGGAAGATTATCTGGTCACGTCATGGGTAGAGGCATCAGAAATTTCCTTTGGCAATAATAGGCGACCAAAAATCCATTTGATAATTATAGAAGACCAGGAATCCTTATCCGACAATAATAGATAACTTGGAATCCAAATCAGGCAATAATAATTGAAGTCCGAAAACCCCTATTTGGAAATGAGAATAGAAGACCAGAAATCCAAACTGATAATAATAGAAGACCAGAAATCCAATCCGATAATAATAGAAGACCAGAAATCTAACCTGATAAGAATACAAGGATACGAGAAATCCACATTTGGCGGCAGTAACAGAAGACCAGAAATCCATATCTGATAATAATAGAAGACCAGAAATTCTTATCTGGTGATAATAGTAGAAATCTAGAGATCCCTATTTGGAAATAATAATAGAAGTCCAAAATTCCATATCTAGAAATAATGGAAGACCAGAAATCCATATTTAGCAATAAAAAAATCTAGAGATCCATATCTGGAAATAATAATTGAAGTCTGGAAATCTATATCTGGAAGTAATAAAAGAAGACTAGAAACCCATATCTGGTAATAGTAAAAGAAATCCAGAGATCCCTATTTGGAAATAATAATTGAACTCTAGAAATGCAATCTGGAAATAATAGAAGAAGACCAGAAACCCATATTTGTTAATAGTAAAAGAAATCTAGAAATCCATATGTGGAAATTATAGAAGAAGACCAGAAACCCATAAATAGTAATAGTAAAAAATATCCAGAAATCCATATATGGAAATAATAGAAGTCCATAAATCCATATTTGGCAATAATAGAAATCCAAAGATCCATATTTGAAAATAATAATTGAAGTCCATAAATCCATATATGGAAATAATAGAAGAAGACTAGAAAATCTTGTAATAGTAAAAGAAATCCAGAAATCCATATACGGAAATAATAGAATAACAGAAATCCATATTTGGAAAAAATAGAAATCCAGAGATCCATATCTGGAAATAATAACTGAAGTCCAGAAATCCATATCCGAAAATAATAAAAGAAGACCAGAAACCCACATCTTTTAATAGTAAAAGAAATCAAGTAACCCATATATGAAAATAATATAATACTAGAAATCCATATCTAGCAAAAATAGAAATCCAGAGATCCATATCTGGAAATAATAATTGAAGTCCAAAAATCCATATCTGGAAATAATAGAAGAAGACCAGAAACCCATATCCGGTAATAGTAAAAGAAATACAAAAATCCATATCTGGAAGTGATAGAAGACCAGAAATCTATATTTGGCAATAATAATAGATCATGTTTGTCAAAAAGCACAAACGGCTCATACTCGATAGATCTTCACCTAAAAGACTGTTTGTCTTAAAGCGCTAACTGGCTCTAGTTTTGATAGGTTTCCCTTTCACAGATTGGCCGATTCAGAGCATTACCCGGCTCTGATTTTGGTTTATCTTCCTCTTGAAGATTGACTGGTTTGAAGTACTACTTGGCTCTGATTTTGATAAATCTTCCTCTTGAAGATTGATCGGTGCTTTAATGAGGCCTTTGATGACTAGCACCAATGGCTTACTCCGTCCTCCCTCTAGGAGGTGCTTTAGCGAGGCCTTTGATGACAACACTGAAGGCTTGGTCGGTGCTTTAGTGAGGCCTTTGATGACGGTATTAAAGGTTTACTCCGTCCTCCCTCTAGGAGGCGCTCCAACCAGGCCATGTAGGCATGGGTTGAAGGCATTGTCGATGCTTTGGTGAGGCCTTCGATGATACTAAAGCCTTACTCTAACCTCCCTCTAGTAGGCACATCGGTGAGGCCTTTGATGACGGCACTGAAGACTTACATATGGCCTTTGATGACCGGGGACCTCTTACGATCATGAGCCTTTGATGGCTAGGGCCTTTAATGTCCTGGGGCCTCTTGCGGTTATGAGTCTTTTATGGCTAGGGCCTTTGATGACATGAGATCTCTTGTGGTCATGAGCCTTTGATGGCTCGGGAGAACCCTACTCCCTATTACGATTGAACTGATAAATTCTTCTATTCATCCATCTTTGGAAAACACTGCTGCAAATGTTCGGAATTCCATGTTCTTGCTATGACATTGCCATCTAGTCGGCAGAGCTTATAGGTCCCAGGTAGGATTACTTTGTGTATGATTAAGGGTCCTAGCGGCTCGTCCACCGGATTCTTTGTGTTTGCCATGACTTTTCGGAGCACTAGATCTCCATTTTGAAATGATTTTCCTCTTACTCTAGAGTTGCAGTACTTGGATGTTCTTTGTTGATACTCAGCTGTTCATATGACTGCTTCATCTCTTAACTCATTGATTAAGTCCACAGATTCTCTCTTTAATTCTTGATTTGGATTGAATGCATATGCAATCCTTCGATGAGTAGGTACTTCGACATCAATTGGGAGCATGGCTTCACAACCATATGTCAGGGAGTATGGGGTATGCCCTATCACACTTTTAGTAGAAGTTCTATATGCCCATAGGACGAGTGGTAGTTCCTATACCCAATTCCCTTTTGCTTTGTCCAATCGCTTCTTTAGAATAGTCTTTATAGTTTTATTGGTTGCTTCACCGGCTCCATTTTCTTTGGGATGAGCTACAGATGAAAAGCTTTTGATGATTCCGTTCCTGTTACAGAATCGTGTGAATTCTTCACTTTAAAATTGAGTTCCATTGTCGGATATTATCTTGTATGGAATCCCGAATCTGGTAATGATATTCTTGATTACAAACTTGAGAACTTTTCCTGATGTGATATTCAAAAGTGGATCAGCTTCTACCCACTTCATGAAGTAATCAATGGCTACTACCGCATACTTAGCTCCTCCTTTAGATATTGGTAATAGCCCAATTAGGTCAATTTCCCATATATTGAAAGGCCATGGGCTTGAGATAGAAGTCAATTTGCTTGATGGCAGGCATCGGATCTTAGAGAACCTTTGACATTTTCCGCATCTTTTTACATAATCAATAGTTTGACTAGTCATTTGAGGCTAATAGAATCCATGTCTCATAACTTTCTTGGCCAATTTCATTCCATTGGAATGGTCCCCATAGAATCCTTCATGGTCTTCCCTTAGTAATTTTGCTCATGTTTTTGGATCAACACATCATAGGTAAGGGAGCGATTATCCCTTTTTATAAAGTATGTCGTTTGTCGTTACAAAAGTTGGAGCTTCGCGTTTTATTCTCCTCGCCTCTTTCTTATCTATTGGCAGCCTTTCTTCTATTATATATTCAACAATAGAAGTCATCCAATTATTCTCGTATTGATTATTAGTTTCCATATGAGGGAGGTTTTCTTAAAGAATCTCAGTTTTATCTTCTTTCTCCTTGTGTGCTAAGGGTTGAGACCTGGTAACACTAATGTCTCATTTTCTGGATTAGGGCTTTTCTTGTGACGACCCACATTTTGGAAGGTTTGAATCGACAATAATCCACATATGTCCAACTTAAAAAATCTAGAATATAGATAATCAATGGTGTTAATTAAGAAAAATAAGAAAATAAGAAGAAAAAAACACAGAATCTCGCAACAGGACGATAAAATATAATAATCAAATAAACAGTTCATGAAGCTGTTTATATTATATATTTGATTATAATTTATAAAACATTTATCAGAGTAATATATACAACATGGATAAATAAATAATGCAGTAGAACAACATGATGCAGGGAATTATAATAGTAATAATATACCAAATCTTCGTCTTCGTCCTCCAAAAAATGATCTTCGGTGCGCTGAAATACTCAGGGCTGACCCGAGCGTAATGAAAAGACAAAACACTCAAGTCAGGACTAAAATATTCTTATGTGAGTCAAATCGATATCGCATATAACATGAGTGTCGTGGCATCAGAGATGTTTACAGGTTTTACATCTTCTATCCAATGTATAACGTGCATGCAATAACTCAAGAGATGTTACGGGATTTTCCATCTCTTAAGGATCCGTCAAAATATTTATATGTAGTAGAATACGCCACATATATAATGTCTAATCAATAAAATAAATATTTTTCTTAGCGTTAAGGCTTTACATTGATCCCCCTTAACGCGTTTTTAAGCATTGTCGTATAGTTTGCATATAAAACTCTAGTAAACCGTCGGTGGATAGGGATGCACCTTGATACGACAACACTAAATCAAATTCTTAGGGGTCTCGTATAGGGATAAAAGTATGACAAGGCACGTGAGCAAATGTCCAAGGTAGGATACTACCAGTTCGGGTCGCAGGGCTAATGGTAATATATCATAGCCATGACCGCCCACTGCGTCCATCCATCCCATATCGAGTCAAAGGGAGGCTATCCCAAATCAAGGTGCACCAATCGAAACCAACAACATGAGTAATAATATGGACCAAGTCCAAGAAAATCAAAGAACGGATGTCTGCTAGGGGTAATTAGCCAACTTGGCTCTGTCAAGCCGTCCTGTTTTAGTAATTTCAAATTAGCATAAGTGTCGGGGTCTATCCATCATCGTTCTCTTTCATTAAATCCAGTAAACGACGCCGAATCCAACCACTTCGTTCTGGGGTCTCCTTCGTGTACACAGTTGTTAAAGCGATTCCAATATTAACAAAGAGTATGCCAATAAGAGGCCCCGGTCTCTTTTACAACCAAATGTCGTTTTACCCACCGGTTGGTACTTTAACATTTCGAAAACGATTCATACTTGATATCAAAATATCATATTCGCTTCAAAATCAACTTCATTTCAAAATATCATATTTACTTCAAATATGTCAATTTCCACTTGAAAGTCATTTTCACTCCAAAATTGGATTTGAATTACAATTTGGCGTATACCTTCATTTTAAACCAATTCGCATTTAAATCCATGATTTAAATATAAACATTCCCACTCTGACTAGTTTGAATTTTTAGAAAATTGTTTGAAAATTTTAAATAGTTTAAAAGTTAAAATAGTTTAATATAAAATAGTTTGAGTATTGAAAATGGTTTATATGGTAAAATAGTTTGGAAAATCAAAGTAATTTAAACATCTAAAAGATAGGTTTTTAAACAGTTTATATAATTAAATAATTTATTTTGAAAACAGTTTCAAAGTCAAACTGATCCAATTCCAAACTTTCCGATTCAAAACAATTCAATTACCATTTCCATTTAAATCGATTCAATTCCGATTTCAATTCGAATTAACTTCGGTTCCAATTTTAATTCAAATCAATTTCAATTTCGATTCCAAATTAATTCAATTTCGATTTCAATTCCAACTAATTTCAATTCTATTCCAATTTGAATTAATTTCATTTCAATCCTCAATTTTAAACCATTTCAATTTATATAAATTCGAGTTCGATTTCAGAATATCGATTTAAATCACTTAAATTAAATTTAACTTCAATATTCAATTTAAGATTCAAATCTTTAAAAATAATTCAATTCTGAGCCCATTTCGTAATATCCAATTAAATTACTTTTACTTGGATTTATTTCAAAAAATCAATTTCCGAATTCAAGTGGTTTCTCAATTATAACTTCAAAATTTCAAACCCGATTCTTTAAACAATTCCGGTTGACAAGTTCGTTTTTAACATTTCAAGCTCGAGTTCAAAAATGATTCCATTTCCATAAATTCGATTTTATTTCTTAAAATCAAAATCATTTAAATAATTTCAAATCAAAGTTTTCTAAAATCATATAATTTAACCAATCCGGTGTCCGTATATAATTTTCTATCCTATGGCCAAGTGAATCCATTATTTCAATTTAATTTCAAGGATGGATATATATCATTTCAATCCAAAATAAATGTCACACATATATATCATTTCAACCTATTTCTTAATTTATTCGAAATAATTCGATTTATAGTTTTATATAACGTAATAATATACATGATGATAGCAAGATATATCAAAATAAATAAACATCCAAATCAATCAAAACATCAATCAATAGCATCCATCATAATCAACATCCAAATCAGCCAATAATTCACAACAATTTCATAGTTATCAATATCAGGTAATTTACTGGCAATTAAATTCCAATGTCAAATTTAACTGTCAATTTTAATACCTACAGTCAATTCATATGTCAACATTTTCAAATAACAGTCAATAAAATTAGATAACTTCACGATTCAATTTTAACGAACATAAAAATATTATAGTACGTCGTGAGCGTTAAAAACACTCACCTATTATTTGAAACTAAAATTATTCCAGCTTCTAATAAATCTCAATTTGACTCCAAGCTGTAGACGACGTCGATACGGTTGCACTGCAACTCGTTTCGTCCGAAACAGACCTCGTATGAGAGAGTTATTCAATTTTTAGTTCATCGATTTGAATATAATTAAATTAAACAATTTACATATATATATATATATATATATATAACTAAATTTTCAATCAAATATATTACCCAGCCCACAAAAGAACGTTCGGCCCAACAATCCTTCTTTCTTCCCCAAACTGCTCGACCCAAACCTGTACACGATCACAGTGTAACCAACATGCATGCTCCCCTGATGAAACCCCCCAACGATCGACGATCGAGCAAACAGACATCGCCAATGAATCCCACTCAATGAAACGCACCTCCTCGACCCCACGAACATCGACTCGAACCATCACTAGAAAATGCGACCATCCCCATCTCTTCCTTACTATAGCAAGTGTCGCGACTTGCGATAGTCGATCGCACGCCACCAAATCGATCACCCAACTGCCAAACAATCTCGCGACCATGAATCTAATCGCCAATTCGACAAATTTGCCCTCAAAAATCATAAAAAGTGAAACCCTATCTGCTCAAAACATTCGACTATCACCGCCGAGCACCATGAACAGGTGCCGCACCCCCACAAACACTATATAGATCGAAGCAAAAGATGAATTATGATCTTTAAAATTGGTTTCACATTTTTTTATCGAGTATAAATGGAGAAATCGATTTGTGAAGTTCCCTTTTATTTTATTTTTATTCTGAAAATCTTGCTACTGACCATTTATAAATAAAGCACGAGCAATGCAGATAGGTAGGGTGGTTGTTTTCAGGAGATAGGGTGGCTGGAATAAGGAATAGATTGGCTGAAGTGAAAGAATGTAGGCTGCTAGTCAAATCAACCTATATATATTATTATTTTAAATTCGAATATATCTAGCTAAAATTTTTGGATCCCAATCGAGGTGTGCCACCAGGCATTCATAATATTATACCCCTATTTCAAACATAATTGAACAAGTCTCGAGACCTAATTCGATCGTATGCTGAAGATAGTTTTTTGAACCCAATTATTATATTAAATTTCTGATATTAAATTCGACGCATTTATATCCCGTACGACCAAACGATAACTCCAACCGCTACAAAATTTGAAACCCGATAATAATACACTATTACGGACCCAATGACACTGGTTTCGTCGAATTCCAAGACTATGCCCCGGAAGGCTATTTTTATTTGTTAGTTTAAACAAGTTATTTTTAAAATCGAGTAAATCACTTATAAATCCAATTTAAAGATTTTATTATCTTCATTCTTATAAATAGAAATTTAATAAGCCTTTAAATTATTTTTATCAAGCTTAAAATCCAAGATTCAATGTTTTAACTAATTTTCAATTATTAAATTCAATAATTAAATTATCCAATAAATCGTTATATTTGAAATTCAAGTTATTAAATTTATAAAATTAACTTTTAAATACTCAAAATTAATTAAATATTCTAATTTCAAATAACCAAAATTCTAGGTCGTTACGTTCCTCCCCCTTTAAAAGAATTTCGTCCCCAAAATTTGCCAAGGTAAGAAGAATGGCCCAAAACCCATTAACTTACTCAAAAATCAATTTGTTGAAATCTTGTTATTACTTTTACTAAGTTCCCAAATTCATCCATAAATTCCAAATAATATTATCCATTCAATATATCAAGTTATAACTCAAAAATCAAATTTTAGTTATCAAAATTTTCTTCAAAATTTCTAACTCTTTAAATTTTCGAAAAATTTCGCCAGCATCTCCTTTGTGCGGCTAGATCAGAACAACTACACTTGCCACTACGGGCCCAAACCATCAAAAGAAAACAAAAGCCAAGTGGCTCAATGATAAAACCATCAAATCAAACGACAATGTAAACATGTACCTTTTTGTTGGGCAACCCAATTTTTACTTACGAAATCAAAGTCATCAAATTAGCCCTGCTTTTATATACCTGCATCTTTTTTACCAATAACCCAATCATAAAATTCAAAATCAAATTATTCTACATTTCAATTTCCAATATTTGCTTTACTTAAACCTGTACGATGTACATATATCATCCGTACGCAATATCAAATCTGATTGCTCACTCGATCACACAATTTCACTTCCGAACTAGTATCGTTCACACGACTCTCTAGTGCGGACTCAGATCTGGTTCCTTGATTAGAAATCGTTATTCACTTTGCATAGCCATATACTATGATAGAGAACACCAGAATCAACCAAAAATCCATATCCAGTGTTCGCCGTCGATAATCGAGTGAATAATCCCAACTTAGATCGATATAAATTATCTCGAAATTCTGTGCTCGAATCTAGATCAAACCGTTATGCGAATAAAATAATATACGCACAACTCTTTTCATTGATTCTTATCTAACCCAATTCCTTTTTATTCACATTCATTACATTTGTATTCACTTATTTACAATCACTATTCACATTGCTTAATTCACATTTCGTTATTTACTTAGTATACCCTTTCAATACTAATTATCTCTTAAGAATGATTCCATCAAATTTTTCGTGAGTCTATTATAAATTTTTTTAATAAAAAAGTTCTTATGTTTATTACCACTTCACCACTTAAGTCCTTACCCATTTTTAACGAAATTCAATTTCATTTCCCAATTTCAAAATTCAATTTTATCCATTCACATTCCAAACTAAATTCAATTAACTAATAAATTTAATTAGTCCATTCGCTAATTTATTTCAATCCCAATAAATTTCATTTCCGACAATTACTTTATTTAGTCCAACTTAGGCTAAATTTTCAATTTCACTTTATTTAACTTAATTTAAGTTAAATTTCATTCCACGGTTAAATTTCAAATTTTCCCTTCTTGCATTCACATTCAACAATTTGAAAACATTGCATTAACTTGCAATTTACAAATTTTATAAGTTATCAAAATTATTTTCTCATATTTTCACATTTTAAATGAAAATCTCAGAGTTTAAACACCTTGTTCTAAAGTATTTCAAATCAATTTGAAATCATATATATATATATATACACACACACACAAAATCCCTTGATATATCAAATCATTCTTTTGAATTTCAAAACCAAAACCAGTTTAACCAAAACAAAACTCCAATTGGTAGTAATTCCTCTCTTGGAAACTCTAAAATGAACGTCGATGATGCTGCAGTCATCACCGAAATTATTTTCCAGCGACCGAAGTGAGTTCAGTTATCACGAACCACTTTTTCTGTATAGTTCGAACTGACTCTTAACCACACTTGTCCAGTCCAAATTGAACAGAAAAGCAGATAGTAAGGAAAGAAAGTAGAAAGAAGATAGAAAGAAAATAGAACAACACAGAATCTCACAGCAGAAACGAATAATCTATAATATAGAACAGTCTTTACATAAAACAAAAACTGTAACTTAACTTAAATAGACATTAATTAGAGTATACAACCTATTCGGCATGGACAGTTATAACAACCTGTCCTTACAATTTGCTGATATACACAACTAAATGCAACGAAATATAATCATCTACGAGAATACGACTCTGGCCTTCCAGCTCCTCTCCTGAAGCTCCCATCCTTCCAGCTAAACCTGGAAATATGCTTGGTCTGACCCGAGCATATAGGAAAAACCATGCCCGGGTCAGTCTGTTAAAACCAGCGTGAGAATTTAAAACACAAGGAATTTTATTCGTTATAACTTTCAAAATTCTTTTAAAATCAAAGGGATAAGACCACGCCACACATAAACACGACGGGTTTTTCCCTTACGGTAACCAAAACACTTTTATAGAAAATCCGATGATATTATAATAGTGTCTAAGTACAAATACTTATTTAAATAGCTGAAATTGTTACATTAATTAAATTCCAGCATACTAGGCTCTACAACCAAAACCGTAAAGGCACGTATTGGAGAATGGATTCAATACAAATGACTAGGCACTGGGGTGGCACCTGTTACAGTACACGTCTAGAAACAGCGTACCGAGGACCATGCCGGGATCCCCTTCAACACAAGACCGGACTATCCCTAACCTGGATAGACCGAATATGCTATCACCCTATGTGTTCCCACCCCGTCTGAGCTCCTTCCATGTATCGTAGTGATAAAATGATATCCGCAGTTATCTAGAAAGGTGATAAACATACCCTACTTGGGTGCGACCCATTTAGCCTTACTGCATCTCCCTTGATTTTCAGTCATTCCTGGTTGATGAGACTTTGAGGCTACGATTACCTTTTAAGGAATTTTCACTTAGAATGATCATTGTCCTCCGATGATAATGTACGGATAGCATTCGTCCATACAAGTCCGTTCTAGGTTCGAACGGAACCGAAGGCACTATTCCTACTACATCTGTTTTGGAATCATCCTCAGGATTAGTAGCGACTAGCCCTTGCACTTCAATTCTCCATCTTTGACTCCATGCTCTTGTCTTCATTCGAAAACATATTTGTTGGATCGAAGTGATTTTCGGATAACTTATCTGATCTCGGTTTCTTCGAAACAATGTTCGATATTGCCGGTAAACTCAACCCCGGTTCTTTAGGAAATACACCGACGAAAATAAGATCGGAGATCACCTCCTAACCGTTTAGTGGACGGATCCCTTATCATCATCCTAGAAGAACGAAACGAGTTTATATGTACAGTATAGCACCTCAAACGGTAACTGTACCACATAATTCCCATGTTTCTTCTAGATATTTCCAAAGTTATGTTTCTGGGTACAGAATTGATAGTCGGTTATTTAACTATCAAATATACAATCACCCAAACAAAGGTTTCATTTCCCATTGAAAACATTAAGCCTTATTTAATTTAAATTTCAATAAATTAAAATTACTTAGTCAAAACAGTATATGCTTACCTCACTGGATAAGTATATTCACAAACCATTCATTTCAAAATTATTGAAACCCTTTAAAATATATCTGGGAAAAGCACCACTGCGGTATCAACCATGGATTCATAGCTCAATGGTTGCGTCTCTATCCCAGAGAAATCCAAAACTTAACTACAGGCACTCACTGCCTCCGATTATGCCATGAAAGCATACCATTACCTTCCAAGAATCTATTTAAAAATTATTAAAATAATGCTTATAAAGTTTCAATATAATTCTCCAAGTTCTAATTAAGTAAAATACTCTTTTATAAAAGTTTACTATATAATATATTATTTTTAAAACATTATTAATATTTTATAATTTATCCTCGAAATAAATATACTTTAACACTAATTAATCCCTTAAGTAATAATTATCTTTACACAATCACTATAAAATAACTTTAATTAATAATTAATATACTTTAAACAATTCAAATAATTAAATAGCTTTGGAACAATAATTAATACCTTTTTAAATACTTTTTAAGAGTAATAAAATAATTACTTTAAATCGTTCTCGAAATATGTACCGATTAACTTTAAAAATATCATTAATAAATAATAATCATTTTTAAACAAATTCTGGTTCAAAGTCAACCCCAAATCGGAAAAGAAGGCGTAATAACTCCAATAGTATTTAATCAAGCTACCATTCAATATCAAAACAGCCCAAAATAACAGATACATATACTGATATTCACTTCAACCAATTCAACATCATATTGCCAATATAATTATCATGAAAATAAATAGATGTCCATACAAATATAATAGCAGATCAGGGTTTTATTTCTGCTAGTAATGTCCACAAACAGATATATTCAGTAATAATGGCAGAATGGTGATTTATTCTGCCAATAGGGGTACAATTAAATATAAGTAACAGAACGGTGTTTTATTCTGCTAACCAGATGTCAAACATCGCAATTAATTTAAATTAACTCATCACTATTTTTATCTGGACAATTTACTTCAATAGACAGGTCATATGAATTTTAAACGACGATATTTGTTTTAGATCGGGTGATTAAATTTCTATCCGTTTAAATATTCCATAATTTTCACTTATTCAAACTCGACAACCATTCATATGATGACGTAGTGTTCGTTGATGCGAACCCATCACAATGAATTTCGCTTAAATCGGAATTCGTATACATTAGTTATGACATTTTAAAATTTACAAAGTATATATATATATTTTAACATTTTAAATTTAAAACTCGACCATTTTAAAATGCCATAGATTAGCACTAAGTCAAATCTAACAACAAACTTCATGGCATCAGAATACTCGACGATAAGAACCCATCGCAAAAAGAATCGTGATAATCGGGTTTCGTATGGACGAGTTATGATATTCCAAAGATTTTAGCTTATATATATATATATATATATATATATATAAACTAACACATTTTTTTAATAACTGGGCTAAAGCCCAAATCAAATGCAAGGGAAAAAACCCCGTTCCCTCTTATATTCTTCTTCCTCCCTGTCTCTATCTTTTTTTCATCATTTTTTTTCAGTTCCAAATTTTCAAATTAAAAACCAATAATCCAAACCGATTTCCAAATCCATCGATCAACCCATTGTCTCCATCCAATTCCTAGCAACTCAAGACCATACTAAACTACAGCACCCACCATCACCAAAATACGATCACCCCCAACACCCAAACTCCATTACCGTGCACCAATGGTCGAGCCGCCATTTCACGAAGTCGAACACACCCATGAACTTGCCTTCATCTGCTTGATCATCCCCAACCCACGATCCTCGACTCCATCACTTCCCGGCCAAAGTCGAACACTATCGCACCCAACTTCCACCATTGATCAAAAATAAAATGCCTTGCCCCACCTCATCCTACCACCGGAATACACGCCACCCCACCAACTGATAACTTCAGCACAAAAAGGTGAGTAATTCTCACCAGACGATGTGTACTTATATAACTAGTAAACTGACACCATTTGAATCTGTAAAATTTTATCATCCTGTTATAACTGTTATATTATGATCATATAATGTTTACCCCTATTATTATATATGTTATATCATCTATTACTGTTATTTCATGCTATTCTGTTATTTTATCAGTTTATCACACTGCAAGTTCCCTGTAGACTAGAATCACTATGGGTTGAAATGATACATACCCAAACGGACTTTAGAATAGGGAAAGATCGTTATGGGCTGAAATGATAAGCCTGAGCGACCTTTTTATTTATTTTATATTTAACTTGGGATTGCGGGTTTGAAATGATAGAACCCGGTTTTCTTTGTAAACTGCGGATTGAAATGATACATATCCGTATCACTTGACCTAAGCTAGAAAATTATATACAGACCCGTGGTTTATATATTTTTCTAAAAATTTTAAAATATTTTAAAAAAATGTAAATATTATGATATTTTGATTTAAAGTTTATTAAAATGATGTCTATAAAATATTTGTGATTTTTCTACAAATTAAATAAATGAATTAAGTAAATGGTGAAGTAGAATTTGTAATATAAGTAAATTTTGGAATTTATGATTTTGTTTATAAATGGAATTTATGTAAAGTATGAATATATTACAAATTTGATTTAAAAGATGAATTTATTGATTTTATTAAGTAATAAAATGTTTATAAGGTGTTAATGATTTTGTATAACTTAAAATATGAAATAATTGAATACTTAAGCTGAATTTGGAAATATAACTTAAATTGGGAAATTGTGAATTTTGTTAAAAGTGAAATTTTTATTAAGTAAAATAAATGGAAATAAGTTATATTTTGGAGATTTAAACTTAGTTGTTAAGTTAAGAATTTAATTATAGAAATGGAAATTTAATACTTGAATCTAAATAAGTGAATTGTTATTTAATTTGGTTTTTTTTGTATGGAAATTTGACTTTATAAAATCATAGAAATAAAGGTATATAAATGATTGTTTTTAAAATGTGAAAATATATGCTTTTATAAGTTAAAATGATTTATATTAAAAGTTAATTATTTGTGGAATTGTAAATAAAACTCTAAATATGATTTAACAGCAATTTGAAATGTAATGTAAAGGATATTACCGCATTTTGTAAATGTTGTAGTGTTTTAAATGAACTAAAAGGTTAATTTGAAATAAAGGCTATTATAGCACTTTGTAAGTGCTATAGTGGTTAAACTTAACATGTAAGTTAATTGAAACTTAAAAGAAATCTATTACAGCATTTAACGTTGTCTTTTGTTAATTAACTGTTTTAAACTATAACTTTACGTAGCATTTTATAAGTGGTACGGAAACTATATTTTGTTGTTTTAAATTAATTTTAATGAAAAATAATCTTTGGAAAATGATATAATTTTGGGAAATTAAATGTTGAATTTCTAAAGATAATGAAGAGATATTTAAGTGGAAGAATTTGATTTCTAATGTGAGTTTAAAATGGTATTTAAATTTAATAAAATGAATGGATTTAAATGGTATTTAAATGAATAAAAATGAATGGTGTTTTGAATAATATTTTGATATTGTGAAATGAGTTTGAAATGATACTTGATTTCTGACTTATTTAATTTATTTGATAAATGAATATTTGAAGTATATATTAATTGAGTTTATTTAAATGATATTGGATTTATGAAATGTGGGAGATTTAAAGTTTTGAAATATACTAAAGATTGAATATTGTATTTTGTGGATTAAATCTATATTGGAAATTGATAAGATTTGAAACGGTTTGTTGGTAAACTGTAATTGAATTGAAATTTGATGGTTTGAATTTAATAAGTTTGTAAATGTATAGAATTAAAAGATGATTTTAAATATATGATTTCGAAATGCTGCGATTTTCAAAGTATAATGATTTCAAATGTTTTGTTTCAAAAGAGTTATAACTTTGAAAGTATAGACTATTTGAAAGGTGAATATATGTTTGAAATGGAAATGATGTTGTTTTGAAATGAACATAGTTTTGAAATAAAATGATTTTGGTTTCGAAGTATAACTATCAAAGGTATGATATTTTGATATAAAAATGATTTGAAATAAAGTTTGAAAAGATATGATATTTTGATGTATTAAAATGATTTGAAAAGAAGTTTGAAAGGATACGATATTTTGGAATATTGAAATGATTTGGAAATGATACATCTTTATTTTGATAAAGACATGATTTTGAAATGATATCTTATTTTGAAGTAAAGTATTGTTTTTAAAAGTTATAACCACGGGTTATAATAAAGATTGGTTGGCAAAGAGAACGGGATCGGATATGGACATACTCTCTGTCGATACCGAAAACCACTTTGACAACCGTGTACGCGGTGGAGATTCCAGAATGAAGTAGGATGGTGGCGACGTTCTTAAGGTATGTTACGTGGACCCAACTCCTGTGAGTTGGCATAAGGTGGCTAAAACAGGAGCGATTGACGGACCAAGGAGGTAGCACCTCTTATCGGACACACTTCTTCGATACCATTCTATTACTTGTGATTGATTTGGTGGCCACCCTTGATTGGGAGTGTTGTTCGAGGTGGGCGGTAGTGGCTGCTATGCGTCACCACTAGTCCGGATGCGTAATTGGTATATCTACCCTGGCATTGCCTAGTTGTGCCGTGTCACCTACCATATCGAGCTTTACTACGATTATGATTTTAAGATCCGACCGCGTTAAGGTTCTCCATCCCCTTAACGCTATTTTCTATATGATTATACTTTACTGATTAGACATTATTATAATAGCGAATATTACTACATAGTAGATAGTTTAACGGATCCTTAAAGAATGGGCGGTCCCAAGCATTCTTTAAGTTACTTGTACCTTATTACAGCTCACTTGAGTTGGTTTATATTATATAAGTATATATTGTCCTGACTCGAGTGTTTTGTGTTTTGCTTTACGCTCGGGTCAGCCTGAGTTATTTACAGATTTGGTTTTCCACTCTCTTGGAGATTTGAATCGCTGTAGATTATCTGCTTGTCTTGTCCTATCTACTTCAGTTCCGTTGTCCTACTCAGCTTGTACTTGGTTATTTTATTGAGACTTCTGTTGTTCTCTATTTCTTTTGGTATATCTTATGTAACTCTGACATATTTATATAGTAGCTTCATGAACTACTATTTCTTTTACTTCCGCTGCATTATATTACTCTGTGTTTGTGATCTGTGATTATATTTATTTACTGTATATTCTGAGATTTGCCAAATTTTAATTACAACGCGGTATTTTGAGCAATTCAACTCCGGCATGAGTGTCTACCTATAAACTTATAATGGATGCGAATGGTTGAAAATACCGGGTCGTTACAGTTGGTATCAGAGCTTTGGCTTTGAGGCAAACTTAGAATGTATGGTAAATTTATTTACAGAATCACTTTCGTTCGAGTTTGAATCTCTTCCTTTTGATCCGATTTCCTTTGAATTTTGGAATGTTCCCTGCGGTTCCAAAATTCATTCGTGCTCCTCACTATTCATCTTCCTTTGATTCTGGAGTATCTCATAACTCCACTTCCAATGATCTTTATAGTGAATTGGCGGTCTCGCCAATATTCTAATTTTCTTGTAAAAGGGTGAAAATCCTTTATAATCAGCATCAATTCACCAGAGATTTATATTTATCCTTGGTTTAGATGCTAATATCTTTTATTATTCCAAACTCTATCTCTTGAGATCAAAGGTAGATTTACCCTAGAAAATCCACATTTGATCTTATCCATTAAGTCACGGTTGACCCGGTTAAGGTTGTCCGCGATTTATCTAAGCTTACCCATCTCTCTACTCTGTTTAACCATCTTGTCTTTTGTTTCTAAACTATCTCCAAACATTTTGAATTGTACTTGTAAATCTATGTTTTGTTTTATATGTTGTGTTGTTTGGGTTGTTGATGTTGATTTGGGTTTCCGATCGATTCGTCTAATCAACGCTATCGATAGGATTTCTAAAACACTTTGACAGAACAAACTGACACAATATTATTTTAAAATTTGGTTAATGAAATAAATTTGGATATATAATTTTATGGAACTTAATAATTTGATTTAAATGGATAATTTGAAATGATAATACTTGATTTATCATTTATTGTTCTACAAATGAATTTATAAATAGTTGTTTATAAATTTATTTGGGAACTGAAATGAATTTAAAACAAGAAATTTAAAGAATTTAATTTCCGATGGTTTCAAACCTTGTGTTTAAAAATTTTAAAAGGATATTATTTAAAGTATTTTGAATAAAAATTTGTCTCTAAAGGATTTTAAAGTTTAAAAAATTAAGTGCTCTTCTCTTTGTCGCTGGAAAATAATTTCGGTGATGACTGCAGCATCATCGACGTTCATTTTCGAGTTTCGAAGTGAAGAAACCATTCTGTAGTTTTGCTACAGCTTTGTTTTGGGAAATTTGATTGATTTGAATTTCTAAAAGGTGATTTGATTTATTATATATATAGATATTGATTTAAATTTGATTTGACAAATTATGTACATACATTTATTTATCTCTAAATGGTTTGAAAGGAATTGCAAATTTTATCCTTAAATTCTATCTTAAATAATAACTTCAAGTATAAAAAAAATCAAAATTTTGAATAAATATTCAAGCTTGAAATTATTGAATTAGAATTTTATAATGTATATTAATTTTAGAAAGTTTTATTTGTATAATTCTCAATTGCATTCCATTATAACTTACCTTAATTTTCAGAAGTTAACAATGTAATCGGATAATATACAATATAAAAAGTTTTATAAATAAAATTTGAGTGGTTATAATAAATGTTATACACTTAAATTTTAGTTATAAAGGATTAACAGAGGTAAATAGACTAAAAGGTTAATTGAATAACTTACGATATAAATGATGTTAAGGGAATTAGGAATAAATTAAATCAGTTATAATAAGTGCAAGTATATTTAACATAGGTGATGAAATATTGAGAGGGATAAATTTAATTATAATTAGGAATAAAGAAGAATTAAATTTATTGAATGTTATACACTTAATTTTAATCAAATCCATGGTTTTTGAGATTGTTAATTTAAGAAAAATAGATGATGAGATAATGTAATTAGAGATAATTAAGATTTATTTAACTTGTGTAAAATTAATTATCAGTTTAAGCTGAAACCATAGAAATTTCAAACCCATTATCTTATTTTGTTTTTCAAACTTATTACCAAATTTTGTCTTCAAACTATCTTTTGGTTGTTCTTATGTTTTCTTATCTTGAAACAGACTGGTATAGGCATCTATTTATAATCTTTCTGTTTTGAAATCTTTCTGTAATCTTTGATAATCTTGGATACTCATTTTTGAATCTGAACACTGTTTTTCCATTCATAGACCGTCGGTCAAGTGAAAGGGGTGATTCAAACTCTAGAGGATCTTTTTCGTGTTTGTGTTCTTGATTTGATCACCTTCATCTTGTTAAACTTACCTATAACAATAGTTATCAGGTGTAATTCCAATCTTCATACCATCTTGTCTTAATTCTATTCATTTTATCTTCTATGTGCTTTCCCGTACCTCGTTCCTTTTCGAGGACGAAAAGTTTTGAGTGAGGGAGAGTGTAACAACCCTGTATTTTACAATTATTTTTAAATTGATTTCCAGATTTAAAAGCTTTATTTATGAAAAGAATAAATTTTGTTATTGTAAATATAAAAAAACTTTGATTTTGTATGTGGATTAGAATTCCAAATACGACTAAATTTAATATTTCCAGAAAATGTGAATTTTGGTCAAATAGTCAAACTTTGACTTTTAACTTAAAAATTTAAAAGTTTGAAATTTTAAATTTTATCTTTTATTATGAAAATAGATTTAATAACATGAATACTGCTTTTCGTTTTGTTGAAAACGAGTTTAAATTGTGAAAGTTATATTGTTTTCAATATTGTGTGTATATTGAATTATTTAACAATTTTCTTTATTTTAAATTATATAAATTTTATTTTTTATTGTCATATTTTATTTTAATATGTGTAAATATGTTAATTTATGTATATTCTCATCTCTAAATATTTTTAAAAATAATAATAGAATTTTTCTAAAATTTACTATGATGATTTCCTATTTTTAAAGGCTGTTTTCCTATTTTCCGCTATTTTCTTCATTAAAAATTATATGTAAATTAAATTTTTAATATTTATTTTGTGAATATATTTTATTTTTTTGTTATTATTTATGTTTAAAAATATATTACAAGCTCATATGAATTTTTTTAAATTTATTCTATTAAATTTCAAATTTTCTAGACTAGTTTACTAGTTTTAGCTATTTTCTTAATTTAACTTTATATTATTGATAAATATTTATATAAATTATTATATTTCGGTAAATTTTCGAAATTTTATCTGGTATTATTATTATTACCAGAAATATAAAGTTATATATAAATTAAATAAAGAAATATGAAAGGTTTTAAACTATTGAAACTCCTAAGTCTTTTCCTCTTCCGCCTTTTCATTTCCTAACTTTGCATTCAATTGAGGCCAACCATATCTCATTTCTTTCAGCTGATCACATATCATTTTCACGTAAACAAATGTCCTCCCTCATCTCCTAAAACTCACGCACTTCAAAGAAAAAATATGGCTTCCATTCTCCTCTTATCTTCTTCCTTTTTCCATTTGTTTGCCTTGATTTTGCCCAGCTTCTTCATGCTTTGCTCAGCCTAACCTCTCTACCATCTCCTCCACCGACCACCACAACTTCCTTCCCCTCATCTTCCACGACCTATAACCCATCTCCTCTGATTATAGAGTGCCATGACCATCCCTTGAACCCATCTCCACAAAACAATGTCAAAAACTCCAAAAAACATGCCTAACTGAGCCTAGTCTTCATCACCATCACCTTAGATTGCCTTGGCCACCTCCCTATGCTCCACCACCACCATGATATGACCATTTACTCTCAGTCTTACCTCTGTCCAGATCTGGAGCAAGCATGAGCCGAGCCCAATTCACCCATAGGTCGAGCCAAAATGTTGCATCCAAGCTTGCCTTTTTGCCTTGTCCCTTTATATGCTTCATATTGCAACTCCTACACCTTCATAACCATATTGCCATGCATCCCTTAGTCCAAACCAAACCCAAACCATGATCAAACCTGAGCCAAAGCATGTCCAAACCTGAACCAAAACATCCCCTAGGCCGTACAAGCATATGTAGAAAACAAGGCAAAAGTTTGTGTGTTCGATTTGCTTTTCAATTCAAAAATTTTCAAATTCAATGTTGTATTGAATATTGATTTATCTTGGTTTTGTTTTAGGTGGTAACACATGTTCCTTAGCTTGGTTCTCTTCCACTTGAATCCATCATTGTGTCATCGTGCTTTGTGGTATCCGTTTGTATCATTTGAATTGATAACTTCAGCACAAAAAGGTGAGTAATTCTCACCAGACGATGTGTACTTATATAACTAGTAAACTGACACCATTTGAATCTGTAAAATTTTATCATCCTGTTATAACTGTTATATTATGATCATATAATGTTTACCCCTGTTATTATATATGTTATATCATCTATTACTGTTATTTCATGCTATTATGTTATTTTATCAGTTTATCACACTGCAAGTTCCCTGTAGACTAGAATCACTATGGGTTGAAATGATACATACCCGAACGGACTTTAGAATAGGGAAAGATCGTTATGGGCTGAAATGATAAGCCTGAGCGATCTTTTTATTTATTTTATATTTAACTTGGGATTGCAGGTTTGAAATGATAGAACCCGGTTTTCTTTGTAAACTGCGGATTGAAATGATACATATCCGTATCACTTGACCTAAGCTAGAAAATTATATACTGACCCGTGGTTTATATATTTTTCTGAAAATTTTAAAATATTTTAAAAAAATGTAAATATTATGATATTTTGATTTAAAGTTTATTAAAATGATGTCTATAAAATATTTGTGATTTTTCTACAAATTAAATAAATGAATTAAGTAAATGGTGAAGTAGAATTTGTAATATAAGTAAATTTGGAATTTATGATTTTGTTTATAAATGGAATTTATGTAAAGTATGAATATATTACAAATTTGATTTAAAAGATGAATTTATTGATTTTATTAAGTAATAAAATGTTTATAAGGTGTTAATGATTTTGTATAACTTAAAATATGAAATAATTGAATACTTAAGCTGAATTTGGAAATATAACTTAAATTGGGAAATTGTGAATTTTGTTAAAAGTGAAATTTTTATTAAGTAAAATAAATGGAAATAAGTTATATTTTGGAGATTTAAACTTAGTTGTTAAGTTAAGAATTTAATTATAGAAATGGAAATTTAATACTTGAATCTAAATAAGTGAATTGTTATTTAATTTGGTTTTTTTTGTATGGAAATTTGACTTTATAAAATCATAGAAATAAAGGTATTTAAATGATTGTTTTTAAAATGTGAAAATATATGCTTTTATAAGTTAAAATGATTTATATTAAAAGTTAATTATTTGTGGAATTGTAAATAAAACTCTAAATATGATTTAACAGCATTTTGAAATGTAATGTAAAGGATATTACAGCATTTTGTAAATGTTGTAGTGTTTTAAATGAACTAAAAGGTTAATTTGAAATAAAGGCTATTATAGCACTTTGTAAGTGCTATAGTGGTTAAACTTAACATGTAAGTTAATTGAAACTTAAAAGAAATCTATTACAGCATTTAACGTTGTCTTTTGTTAATTAACTGTTTTAAACTATAACTTTACGTAGCATTTTATAAGTGGTACGGAAACTATATTTTGTTGTTTTAAATTAATTTTAATGAAAAATAATCTTTGGAAAATGATATAATTTTGGGAAATTAAATGTTAAATTTCTAAAGATAATGAAGAGATATTTAAGTGGAAGAATTTGATTTCTAATGTGAGTTTAAAATGGTATTTAAATTTAATAAAATGAATGGATTTAAATGGTATTTAAATGAATAAAAATGAATGGTGTTTTGAATAATATTTTGATATTGTGAAATGAGTTTGAAATGATACTTGATTTCTGACTTATTTAATTTATTTGATAAATGAATATTTGAAGTATATATTAATTGAGTTTATTTAAATGATATTGGATTTATGAAATGTGGGAAATTTAAAGTTTTGAAATATACTAAAGATTGAATATTGTATTTTGTGGATTAAATCTATATTGGAAATTGATAAGATTTGAAACGGTTTGTTGGTAAACTGTAATTGAATTGAAATTTGATGGTTTGAATTTAATAAGTTTGTAAATGTATAGAATTAAAAGATGATTTTAAATATATGATTTCGAAATGCTGTGATTTTCAAAGTATAATGATTTCAAATGTTTTGTTTCAAAAGAGTTATAACTTTGAAAGTATAGACTATTTGAAAGGTGAATATATGTTTGAAATGGAAATGATGTTGTTTTGAAATGAACATAGTTTTGAAATAAAATGATTTTGGTTTCGAAGTATAACTATCAAAGGTATGATATTTTGATATAAAATGATTTGAAATAAAGTTTGAAAAGATATGATATTTTGATGTATTAAAATGATTTGAAAAGAAGTTTGAAAGGATACGATATTTTGGAATATTGAAATGATTTGGAAATGATAAATATTTATTTTGATAAAGACATGATTTTGAAATGATATCTTATTTTGAAGTAAAGTATTGTTTTTAAAAGTTATAACCACGGGTTATAATAACGATTGGTTGGCAAAGAGACCGGGATCGGATATGGACATACTCTCTGTCGATACCGAAAACCACTTTGACAACCGTGTACGCGGTGGAGATTCCAGAATGAAGTAGGATGGTGGCGACGTTTTTAAGGTATGTTACGTGGACCCAACTCCCGTGAGTTGGCATAAGGTGGCTAAAACAGGAGCGATTGACGGACCAAGGAGGTAGCACCTCTTATCGGACACACTTCTTCGATACCATTCTATTACTTGTGATTGATTTGGTGGCCACCCTTGATTGGGAGTGTTGTTCGAGGTGGGCGGTAGTGGCTGCTATGCGTCACCACTAGTCCGGATGCGTAATTGGTATATCTACCCTGGCATTGCCTAGTTGTGCCGTGTCACCTACCATATCGAGCTTTACTACGATTATGATTTTGAGATCCGACCGCGTTAAGGTTCTCCATCCCCTTAACGCTATTTTCTATATGATTATACTTTACTGATTAGACATTATTATAATAGCGAATATTACTACATAGTAGATAGTTTAACGGATCCTTAAAGACTGGGCGGTCCCAAGCATTCTTTAAGTTACTTGTACCTTATTACAGCTCACTTGAGTTGGTTTATATTATATAAGTATATATTGTCCTGACTCGAGTGTTTTGTGTTTTGCTTTACGCTCGGGTCAGCCTGCGTTATTCACAGATTTGGATTTCCACTCTCTTGGAGATTTGAATCGCTGGAGATTATCTGCTTGTCTTGTCCTATCTACTTCAGTTCCGTTGTCCTACTCGGCTTGTACTTGGTTATTTTATTGAGACTTCTGTTGTTCTCTATTTCTTTTGGTATATCTTATGTAACTCTGACATATTTATATAGTAGCTTCATGAACTACTATTTCTTTTACTTCCGCTGTATTATATTACTCTGTGTCTGTGATCTGTGATTATATTTATTTACTGTATATTCTGAGATTTGCCAAATTTTAATTACAACACGGTATTTTGAGCAATTCAACTCCGGCATGAGTGTCTACCTATACACTTATAATGGATGCGAATGGTTGAAAATATCGGGTCGTTACAGCATGTCAGCGCATATATCAGTTGCTCCTTTGTATTTGATATTCTTGTTTTTACTCCTGTTATTTTTTCCACCACTAGAGCTCTTTCCTTCAACATGTGCACTCTCATATTTTGTTACACCTTCGTTACTTCCTTCACTAACGGTTGCTTTGCTTTTAGAATTGTTTTCTTTTTGTTGCATTTGAATATCGCATGCTGTCTTTATTTGTCTCGTTGTTTTGTTGCTCTGCCCCCCTTGCCTTAAATAATTTTCATCATTATTTGACACAGTTACCCTACTATCTCCCAGTGTTCCACAATTCTTTCCACTATCATTTTTACTTGCATCTTGCATGTCATCAGTAAACTCTGTATCCTCCAAACAAAGAAGAGCTTCATATTTATTAGATATCAGTAGATTTTCAGCTAAATTCTCAACAATTGTTTCTTCAGTTTTCTTTGTTTCTTTGTTTACCTCTTCAGTAATAATATGATACTTGGCTTCTACTGCTTGAGAAATGTCTTCACTAATTTCTTTATTCATTTCATTTCGCCCGTTTCCCTGCTCATGTCTAACACCCTCCTCATCCTTCTTTTCATCATCTTCATTGTTTCTAACTATTTCATTCACTACTTCATCATTGCTTCCTCTCTTATGTTCACTGGTTGTTTCGTTCGCAACTGTTACTGTTTTCTTTTTATTGACTCGTTGCCATTTCCTTGAAATCTGCATCTGAAAGGGTTTGATCTTTTTATTGACATGAACATTTCCTGTGGTATCCACTTTGTTTTTTATATTTCCTTTCTTACTAGTGTCATTTTCTTTATCAGATTTACTCATATTTTTATTGTCACAGCATTCTGTTGTATGTCCAAATTTCTTACACAAAACACATACATCTGGCCTCCATTGATACTCAACATGTATTTTCTGAAAGCCACCTTCCACCAGCTTAACTTTAAACTCGTTTACTAGCTCCTTATCTGGTTTCACTTCTATTAAACATTTTGCGTAGCTCAACCTGTTTTGCTTCTCAGTCATTTCATCCATGCACAATAATCTTCCAAAATGACTACATAACCAATTGATCCCTAAAGGCGACCATGCATATAAAGGGAGATTATACAGATGAACCCAAACTGGAACTGAGGAAACAGAGCCAGTGATATTACTGACTGCTACATCATAAGGTTTTATTATGAACATCTTATTATTCATTATGATGGGGTCACTCTGAAGAACTTTATGTCTATCTTCGTCACAAGAGAAGTTGAAAAGGAAAACAATACCATCTGATTTAACTGTAACAGAGCCTTTAAGCTTCCAGATGAACTTGAGCTTTTGAATGACATCAGTATACGATAACGGCTTGTCTAAGAAGAAACCAACGAGAGTGTCAGTCCAAAGCACAGCACCGGCATCAAGAACGTTCTGCGGAGGCACTAGTACATCTTCTTCATAATAAGGGAAAAAGTCAACGGGAATGTACTTCCCAGCATTTCTGGGTTTATGCTTAAACAAAGAAGTCCATTTTCGTTCACCTTGGGTGGGGGAAGGAGGAGGAATGGTCTGCGGCAGAGGAGCATAATCAGGAGGCCTAGAAGGTTGAGGGACAGGGAGTAGTTGCGGGGGTGGAGCCGGTGGAATAGGAGATAGGTGAGTTACAGAGGTTGGATTACAGGCAGGAGAGGTTACCGAGGTGGACGAGACAGGTTTGATGATAGGAGAAAGGGTAGAGGAGGAAGGTAGAACAGTGAAAGGTATGACAGCGATGTTGGAGGAGAGGGAAGGTACGATGGGGGCATGGGTAAGGTTTTCAGGAGCGGATAGACATAAAGTTCTTCAAAGTGACCCCATCATAATGAATAATAAGATGTTCATAATAAAACCTTATGATGTAGCAGTCAGTAATATCACTGGCTCTATTTCCTCAGTTCCAGTTTGGGTTCATCTGTATAATCTCCCTTTATATGCATGGTCGCCTTTAGGGATCAATTGGTTATGTAGTCATTTGGGAAGATTATTGTGCATGGATGAAATGACTGAGAAGCAAAACAGGTTGAGCTACGCAAAATGTTTAATAGAAGTGAAACCAGATAAGGAGCTAGTAAACGAGTTTAAAGTTAAGCTGGTGGAAGGTGGCTTTCAGAAAATACATGTTCATCAGAGTGACGCCATCTCCCTAACGCAACTTCCCGATCGTCGATCGAGGCGACGATCCACCGTTGGATCGTCAAAACCCTAAAACGAACGGCCGAGGTTCAACCTCAATTTCTGCTCAAACGATGAATCCGATTGAAAAACGAATCACACTAGTGAATTACGCTCGTCGAGAGCTTCGAATTGATATATAATTTGATATGGTTTGGAGGAGTTTGATTTTGAAATTGATTTGGAGATTGAAATTTAGGGTTTTGATTTGCAGCCATTAGAAGAAGGAAGAAACTGTAGGTTGAATAGATAGATATGTATAGTAATAAGAAATAAAAAGGCTGCTAGGGTTAGAATAGAACAATATATACTAATGAAGCCCAATAAGAAATGAATAATACCTGAATTGATTTGACACGACAAATACGACCCGAAAAGCCCGTTCTGCCTCCGAAATGAAAGTTGGTAATCCCATATATCAAAATAGATGTTTTTGATAATTTTAAACTCAATGGAACAGGTTTCAAGTCCTAATTTCATCGTATGAAGAAGTTAGCTTTAAAATCAGCTAATTTCAAATAGATTTCAATAGAATTTAATTAATTTGATTTCTACGCGTTTCGAGTCTGTATGATCAAACGACAAGTCTGATCGCTACGAAACTTGAAACCTTACAATAATTCACCATTACGGATCCGATGAAATTATTTTCGTTGAAATCCGAGACAGTGACCAAAATGGCTATTTTCACGTTAATTAATAAATTTTTATTAAATTGATTACATCACTTTTTAATTTCAGATCTTAAAACCAACAATTTTCATAAATTTTGATTACTTGGCCACTTACAATAGTTTAAAACAAATTTACATATCACTTCAGTGTTAATTATTATACCAGTTACAATGTCCAATTTCAACTGAAATTAAACCCAATTAATTATAATTTAATTCCAATAAATCGGTTAAATTTGATTTCAATCTTTTATTCGATCAATTATTACTCTATAGACAAAGTTAACATTTGTTTATATTTTATTACACTAATATTCTACAATTATCATCTTTTAACATATTAGTTGCAATATTTCAATTATATCGAATTTATGTAAATTTTATTATAATTTAAAATCCCAATAAATTAATTTATCTTTGTTTCACTCTTTTATTAAATCAATTATTTCCTTATGAATACAATTAACATTTCTATACATTTTATGCATTCACCTTTTATAGTTGTCATCTTACTCATTTTACGCAACATTTTAATTACATTTAGTTGCATTTGATTTCAAATTGAATTCAACAATTAAACAAATTGGTAACAAATGACAATCGTTACCTTTACTTAATTTAATAACAATTGTAAGTTTGTTATCTACACACAAAAGTCATAACTACTACCACAACACTATTTTTATCAATTACAATTAGTTACATACTATTTCATTGATTAATCAACATTTAAATTATCAATTATTCTTTGATCCAATTATAAATTAACACACACATTATTACAATTAATTTACAATCTATATCCAATTATAACTTTTTAATCATTTCAATTAATTGGAATTTCATTCAAATCAATTATGAATTACCTTAAATTAATACTATTACATTTTATTCCAATTATATTCTTATTATTAAATCACAAATTTTTATTTCTTCCAACATTAAATCACAAAAACTTATTAAATTAATTATTTTTAATTATCAAAAATTACGGGTCGTTACACTCTCCCCCACTCAAAACTTTTAGTCCTCGAAAAGGAAAAAGAAGGGGAAAAAAGGAATTAAGTAATCAATATATCTTATTCAAAATATTAAATTTATAAACAATTAATTTACATAATTAAATAGTTTAAATAAAATATATCAATTTATAACAATTAAATCCTTTATATTCAAGTTACTGAAAGTTTGAAAAACATTTCACAAAAATTTTCTAAGTCCAAAATTCATGGAAAATTTCGACAGAGTCTCCTTTGTACAGAGAGGTCTGGGAGAAATAATAATATCAATAATAACAATATATATCATATTTTCAAAATAAAATATCCTAAACCAAGGGAAAACAATATAATATCGCTTGAAAACCGTAATCCGAAAATGTACCTATTTGTCGGGCAAACAACGCTTAATTTATGAAACCAAAAGCGGTAGCAATTGCTTCCACAAACCTGTATTACACTTATATAATCGAAAGAAGTTAATAATTTTATATAAAAGAGAAATATTTAGGTTGTCCCAATAAATAACAAACAAAACATCACAACATAACAATAATCATTTGCAAACAAACAATACAAACATCATATTACCAAGAAATCAATCATCCATCCATAGCAACCAAAACAAATGGTTTGTTCGGGTTCAGAACTTCTAATCATATAAAATGATAAATAACTATGAAGCAAACCATACACTCAATAGTCGTATATAACTTTATAGATTATTTATACATCTCTATACAAAATAGAAGTATCCTTTCCCAACCAATCCATAAGCCCGACAAACAAAGAATTCAACACATTTTTAAGTTTACTCTATTTTTCTTTTCACATCATTTATTATTTATTTTTTCCATACAATGATTTTCTTTAATTCACGTTCATTACTTACAAAATTTTCATTCATTCATGTAAGGCTTATTTCATTAATTTACATTCTTTACTTACATAAATTATATCTATTTCAATTATTTGGATCATAAATGAATTCATTATTGAAGTATTGTATACATTTTATTTTAGTTTACTTCACATTAAGAATTTAGTTTGATTTTCCTTTTTTTCATCATTTACTTTTCTTTTCTCATTCATATAATGTTTATTTTCATTAATTTACATTCGTTATTACTTACAAAAGTTCATTTCTCCTTTATTCATATAGTACCATTTTCTTTCATTTTATTACTTTACATTCATTGCTTAAGTAAGTTATTTTTATTTCAATTATTGGATTATACATTATTATGTAAGTTTCTTTACAATTTAATTTACCATTTATATATTATTTCATTTTCAGATGAATTCTTCCATATAAAGTATTATTGAATATCAACTCCATTTCTAAATCATTTCCAATGTTCTCTGAAGTTATAATCATTCAATTTATATAGTACTCATTTTAATTATAAATGGCTTCAATAATAATTCAAGTTTATGATTATTTACTTACAGTATTCACCTTTACCATTCAATCTGATTATAAATAGCTTAAAACTGTTAACTTAAGTTTATAATCATTTTTCTTACATTATTCGCTTCTATTACATTTAATTAGTAGCATTTCAAATTATTAACTTCAGTTTATAACAATTTATAACATTAGAATTTCTTATTTATAGAAGTAATTCCATTGAACACTTTCATTTTTTTCCAAGTTTTACTTGTATAATATTCTATTACATATTCTTATTAACATTACAACTTTTACATTTTGGTAAGTTATATATATATGTGTATATATATATATGTATATAAATGTCTTTTAGAATGCAAGTAAATACTACCCAAGTTTCTCATATATATTTAGTTAACAAAATGTTCAATAGTTACCATTTCTTATTTTCATTTTCTTTTTAGTTACAGTTTTCAAAATTTCAGTTTCTTATCTACTTCATTAATCATTTTAACCTCAATTTTTTTTTCATTTTAGAAGTTTCCAATTATTAATATAGTCAAGATTGCATTTATTATAGTAAATTTCAGTTTCTAATTTACTGAAACTTAAGAACTAAACAACCGGGTTCCATTTCATTCCTTTTAAAATAATATATATACAATCATACCTTTTATACATATCAAATTATATTTGAAATTTGAAATTAAGCTTTATTTATCAAAACAAATGTGTAGTAAACTACTACAACGTTCTTCCCACTTTGAAACTTGAAAATAAATGTCGATGATGCGTGCACTCATCAACGAAATTAATTTTTAGCGATAGAGAGGGGAGTACATAACTTATTTCCTTTAAAAATTTCTTTTTAAAACTTTCTTCTAAATCACATTGAAATATTTATATCGGGAAATACTTCCAAATAATACTAATATTATATTCCAAAATATTTCGAAAGAAATTTTCAAAATCCCGGAACTTAAGTTCTCAAATTCCAATTTATTTTTGCTTTACTTGTAAATCCTATTTTACAATCAATATTTATAAAATTTCTCTACCTAACCAACAACATATTACATCCAACTATATCATTTATATAATTTATTATTTTATATACAAAATATATAATAGGAAAAATTATTTCATTTACCTATATTTCAAAACAAATACTATGTTGGTCTGTCCTATTAAGTGCTTAGAAATCCCTATCGATGTCATAGCGTCCTACGCACCGACCATAATTTATAAATACAAAACGGAACAAATCAACACAATACGAAAACCCTTTACAACCCTAACAAATACGCTCTCTCATGTATACACACACTCAGTGACTCATTCTAGGGTATTACTACCCTATTTCTAAAGAGTCAGACCCCACAAAGCTAAGGTTATCGCTAAACCAAAGCTCTGATACCAACTGTAACACCAGCCTTTTTGGACGGTTTAAATCGACGATAAACCACACACACGTCAGACTCAAACCATTCGAAAGGGCAGATTATTATGGGGGTAAAAAAGAAAAAGCGGAGAAAGAAAGAAAATAAAAACAAATACAGAATCTCGCAGCGGAATGACAAAATATAATAATCAAATAAACAGTTCATGAAGCTGTTTACAAATAACATTTGATTACACTTTTACAATACAAATCAGAGTTACATACAACAGTAATAAATAAATAATGCAGCGGAACAATATGATGCGGTGGAATAAATATAATAAATAATAATAGCATTAAATCTCCGTCTTCGTCCTTCATAAAGCAGTCTTCGGTAAAACTGAAAAGCTCCGACTGACCCGAGTGAATTGAAAAGACAAAACACTCGAGTCAGAACTAAAAAATCTTATGTAAGTTAAATCAACAGTAAATAAATATGAGTGTAACGGCGTCAGAGATGTTTACGGGGTTTGACATCTCATATCCAGTGTCTAATGTGAGTGCATTAACTTAAGAGATGTTCAGGATTTCCATCTCCTAAGGATCTGTTAAACTATCTACTATGTAGTAAAATACGCTATTATAATAGTGTCTACAGTAAAGTAAAGTATTAAAATAGCGTTAAGGCGTTACCCATATCTCCCTTAACACATTTTTATATATTCTCATAGTCTATACAGTACCGTAATTCCTCCATAAACTGAAGGGCTATCAGAGGGAACTCCATAGGTATGGTACAAACCAAACTCGTAGAAGGCGCGCTAGGGCATGTGAACACGACACTCGAGGCAATGCCAGGGTAGATATACCAATTGCAGATCCGGACTGTTGGTAACGCATAGCAGCTACTACCGCCCACCTCGGAACACACTCCCATAATCAAAATCGAGGGGTGACCACCAAATCATCACAAAGTAATAATATGGTATCGAAGAAATGTGTCCGATTGGAGGTGCGACCTCCCTTGGCCCAGCGTGGCTCCTGTTTTAGTCGCATCTAAGCCGACTCACGGAAGTCAGGGTCACGTAAATACCCCGTACAGAATCGTACACCAAATCATCCTACTTCATTTTTGGAATCTCCACCACGTGCACAGTTGTTAAAGTGGTTTTCGGTATTGGTAGAGAGTATGACAATATCCGATCCTGGTCTCTTTAACAAACAAACGCTTATTTCACACCGGATGGTTCTTTTACATTTCCCAAAACCAATTCATAAATTGATATCAAAATATCGTATTCGATTTCAAACCATATCTCTTTCGAAATTATATTCACTTTCAAAACTATATTCACTTTCAAAATCATATTCAATTTTGAAATTTATCGATAAGATAGGTTAATTAAATCTTCGTTCCAAAATCATCATGTTTACTCAAATATATCATTTCACAAAAAGGTATCAATTCCAAATTCCAACTTAGGTTGTATCATCATCAAGGATTTAAATATAAAATACTTCAACTTTACACAGTCTGAAATTTTAGAAAATAGTTTAGATCGTCATAAATAATTTTAATAGTTTTGAAATATAGTTTAAAATAGATTAAAATAGTTTAAAATAGTAAAAATAGTTTAATTAGATTTAAATTTGATTTAATTAGATTTTAAAATGATTTATATAAATTTATAATAGATTAAATTGAATTTAAATTATCTTAAATAGATTTTTGATAGATTAAATAAATTTAAAATGGATTAAATAGATTTAAATTATATTAAATAGATTTAAAATATATTAAATAAATTTAATTAGTTAAAATAGGTAAAATATATTGAATTGGATTATATAGGTTATAATAGATTAAAATAAATTAAAATAGTTTTAAATTGATTGAAATAGTTAATTTAATTAAAATAGATTTCAGAGTTATATCCAAATATTTCAATAACTCAATTCCAATAAATTCATTTATATTTGGCACTTCAACATTGAAATTCCAATTTAAATCCTTTGAACAATTCATTAAATCAATTCCAATTTCAGCATTAACGCTTGGATTATCGAAAATAATTCAGTTTATATAGATCAATTTCTATTTCAAAATGCCAGTTAAGTGAATTAAAAAATTTAAAGAATTAAAAATAATTTAACTTAACCAATCCAGCGTCCGTATATGATTTTCTACCATATGGTCAAGTGATACGAATATTTATCATTTCAATCCGAAATTTAAATTTTTAAGGTTATATATCATTTCAAACCACAATCTCGAATTAGATAAAAATCCATAAAATCGCTTGAGTCTACCATTTCAACCCATAACGATTTTTTCCTAATCTAAAAATCATTCGAGTATGTATCATTTCAACCCATATGGAACTTGCAGTGTGATAACAATATAAAAATACAACATCCATTCATCCAATATCAACAATCAAACATCCAACACAATTATCATCCAATTCAACCAATAAACATCAATAGATAATTGATCATTAACAGGTATTAAATTTGACAATTAAATTTAATATTAAATTAAACGATGATTAAATGTAATAAAAGTCAAATTTAACTAGGATGACAACTTAAACTTACCAAACATCAATTAATAAATTTCTAATCACATCATATATTTAATTTAACTAACATAAGATAATCTAGTCGTTGTGAGTGGGTCAAAACACTCACCTTCTATTTTAAATCGAATTAAAATCCAATTTAGGCCCAAAATTCAAAAAGTCTCAGAATTCGTCCAAACCAGCGTCAAAATGTCTGGAATTCCAATACGATCGTAGCGGAATAAACTGCGCATAAATTTGACCTCGTATGTAAAAGTTATTAAGGTTAGAACGTTTGAAATTTAAATTTTAATAAAATAAACAATAAAGGGCAAAGATGTAATTGCATTACCAACCGAAACCTCGTACGCCAATCACCACGTTCGAACCCAAATCATCACCTACGTCATAGCGTTGACCATGAATTGCTGACTCCAGCCACCATTGATCCAAGATCGGACCCCGCCCCTAAGTCGCTCGCCCCAGGCCGCAGCCTTACCTGCCCTCGCGACCGCCATCGGTACACGGTCAAGCTCCGCCGTCGATGGTGCTCTTTGCCAATTTCTAGCGAAACACCTGACCATTAGCGCGAACGAACGACATCACTGAAACCTGCTCGACGCCATCTCCCTAACGCAACTTCCCAATCGTCGATCGAGGCGACGATCCACCGTTGGATCGTCAAAACCCTAAAACGAACGGCCGAGGTTCAACCTCAATTTCTGGTCAAACGATGAATCCGATTGAAAAACGAATCACACTAGTGAATTACGCTCGTCGAGAGCTTCGAATTGATATATAATTTGATATGGTTTGGAGGAGTTTGATTTTGAAATTGATTTGGAGATTGAAATTTAGGGTTTTGATTTGCAGCCATTAGAAGAAGGAAGAAACTGTAGGTTGAATAGATAGATACGTATAGTAATAAGAAATAAAAAGGCTGCTAGGGTTAGAATAGAACAATATATACTAACGAAGCCCAATAAGAAATGAATAATACCTGAATTGATTTGACACGACAAATACAACCCGAAAAGCCCGTTCTGCCTCCGAAATGAAAGTTGGTAATCCCATATATCAAAATAGATGTTTTTGATAATTTTAAACTCAATGGAACAGGTTTCAAGTCCTAATTTCATCGTATGAAGAAGTTAGCTTTAAAATCAGCTAATTTCAAATAGATTTCAATAGAATTTAATTAATTTGATTTCTACGCGTTTCGAGTCCGTATGATCAAACGACAAGTCTGATCGCTACGAAACTTGAAACCTTACAATAATTCACCATTACGGATCCGATGAAATTATTTTCGTCGAAATCCGAGACAGTGACCAAAATGGCTATTTTCACGTTAATTAATAAATTTTTATTAAATTGATTACATCACTTTTTAATTTCAGATCTTAAAACCAACAATTTTCATAAATTTTGATTACTTGGCCACTTACAATAGTTTAAAACAAATTTACATATCACTTCAGTGTTAATTATTATACCAGTTACAATGTCCAATTTCAACTGAAATTAAACCCAATTAATTATAATTTAATTCCAATAAATCGGTTAAATTTGATTTCAATCTTTTATTCGATCAATTATTACTCTATAGACAAAGTTAACATTTGTTTATATTTTATTACACTAATATTCTACAATTATCATCTTTTAACATATTAGTTGCAATATTTCAATTATATCGAATTTATGTAAATTTTATTATAATTTAAAATCCCAATAAATTAATTTATCTTTGTTTCACTCTTTTATTAAATCAATTATTTCCTTATGAATATAATTAACATTTCTATACATTTTATGCATTCACCTTTTATAGTTGTCATCTTACTCATTTTACGCAACATTTTAATTACATTTAGTTGCATTTGATTTCAAATTGAATTCAACAATTAAACAAATTGGTAACAAATGACAATCGTTACCTTTACTTAATTTAATAACAATTGTAAGTTTGTTATCTACACACAAAAGTCATAACTACTACCACAACACTATTTTTATCAATTACAATTAGTTACATACTATTTCATTGATTAATCAACATTTAAATTATCAATTATTCTTTGATCCAATTATAAATTAACACACACATTATTACAATTAATTTACAATCTATATCCAATTATAACTTTTTAATCATTTCAATTAATTGGAATTTCATTCAAATCAATTATGAATTACCTTAAATTAATACTATTACATTTTATTCCAATTATATTCTTATTATTAAATCACAAATTTTTATTTTTTCCAACATTGTAACGACCTGCCTTTTTGGACGTTTTAAGCAGACACACGTGTCAAACTCAAACCATTCAAAAGGGAAGATTATTATGGGATAAATAAGAAAAAGCAGAGAAAGAAAGAAATACAAATACAGAATCTCGCAGCGGAATGACAAAATATAATAATCAAATAAACAGTTCATGTAGCTGTTTAAAAATAACATTGATTAAAATTTTATAATACAGATCAGAGTTACACACAACAAGAATAAATAAATGCAGCGGAATAACATGATGCAGTGGAATAAATATAATACATAGTAATAGTATAAAATCCTCGCCTTCATCCTCTAGAAAGAAGTCTTCGATACACTGAAAAGCTCAGACTGATCCGAGCGAATTGAAAAGACAAAACACTCGAGTCAGAACTAAAAGATAATATGTAAGTTAAATCAACAGTAAATAAATATGAGTGCAACGGCGTCAGAGATGTTTATAGGGTCTGACATCTCCTATCCAGTGTCTAACGTGAGTGCAATAACTTAAGAGATATTCGGGATTACCATCTCCTAAGGATCCGTTAAACTATCTACTATGTAGTACAATACACTATTATAATATGTCTACAGTAAAGTAAAGTATTAAAATAGCGTTAAGGCATTACCCATATCCCCCTTAACACATTATTATATATTCCCATAGTCTATATAGTACCGTAATTCCTCTGTAAACTGGAGGGCTATCAGAGGGCACTCCATAGGTATGGTACCAAACAAAGTCGTAGAAAGCGCGATAGGGCATGCGACAAGGCACACGAGGCAATGCCCAGGGTAGGATTCTACCGTTTTGTGGATCTGGACTGGTGGTAACACATAGCAGCTACTACTGTCCACCTTAGAACACACTCCCAAATCAAAATCAAGGGGTGGCCATCAAATCAATCACAAAGTAATAGAATGGTATCGAAGAAATGTGCCCGATAGGAGGAATGAACTCACTTGGCCCGGCGTAGCTCCTGTTTTAGCCACATCAAGCTAACTCACGGGAGTCAGGGGGTAAATACCTCATACAGAATCATTCGCCAAACCATCCTACTTCATTTCTGGAATCTCCACCACGTCCACGGTTGTTAAAGTGGTTTTCGGTATTGGCAGAGAGTATGACAATATCCGATCCCGGTCTCTTTAACAACCAAACGTTTATTTCACATCGGATGGTTCTTTTACATTTCAAAAGTCAATTCACAATTGATATCAAAATATCATATTCTCAAAACCATGTCATTTTTGAAATCACGTTTACTTTCGAAATTATATCACATTTGAAATCATATCACTTTCGAATTCATATTTCCAAAAATAGATTAAATCCATATTTAAAATCATCATATTCCTCAAATATGTCATTTAAATCCCTACTTATGTTATAACATCATTAAACCTTATTCGCTTAAAAATCAAGGCTTTAATTATAAACATTTCCACTTTACAACATCTGAAATTTAGAAAATAATTTAGATAGTTATAAATAGTTTAATTAGTTTACTTAGTTTTAAATGGAGATAAATTAGGTTAAATAGGTTTAAAAATAGATTAAATAAATTTAAAATGGATTAAAATACTTAATTAGATTTAAAATAGTTTAAATGGTTTAAAATAGATTAAATAGGTTTATTATGGATTAATTAGATTTAAAATAGATTAAATGAATTTAAAATAGATTAAATAGAATTAAAATAGATTAAACAGTTTAAAATAAATTAAAATAGTTTTAAATAGATTAAAATAGTTTAATAAAGTTTAAATTATTTAAAATAGATCAAAATATATTAAAATAGATTAAATAAATTAAAATAGATTAAGATAGGTTAAATAGGTTAATTAGTTTAAAATAGGTTAAATTAGATTAAAATAAATTAAATAGTTTAAATTGATTAAGTTGGTTTAAAATAGATTAACTTATTTTAATAGTTGAAAATCTTAAAATTGGAATTTAAAAGAACATTTATAATTTATATTGAGATAATAAATTTTAAAATTAACCTCATATTTAACCATTTCTTCCATTCCAACATTTCAATAACTTAATTTCGATAAATGTTGTTTATACTTCAATTACAACTTCAACATTTCAATTTAAACCAATTCCAATTTCAACATTTAAAACTCGGAATTCCGAAAATAATTCAGTTTATATAAATCAAGTTTTCTTCAAAAGATCATTTAACTAAATTCAAAATTTAAGGATTTAAAATCGTTTAATTTAACCAATCCGGTGTTCGTATATAATTCTCTACCCTATAGTCAAGTGTTACGGATATTTATCATTTCAATCCGCAATTTAAAATTTTACGGGTATATATCATTTCAACCTGAAATCCCAAAATTTAATTCCAATACATGAAATCGCTCGAGTCTATCATTTCAACACATAACGATTTCTCCCTAATCTATCAGATCGTTCAGGTATGTATCATTTCAACCCATAGGGAACTTGCACTATTGCAACAATATAAAATATAACATCCAGTCATCCAATATCAACAATCAAACATCCATCATAATCATCATCCAAATCAATCAATAAACATTAATAGCTAACTGATTATCAATAACAAGTATAAACTGATGAATTGAAATTTAATATTAAATTAAATGACGATTAATTGCAATAAAAGTCAAATTTAACTAGAATGACAATTTAAATATACCAAACATCAATCAATAATTTTTCTATTCACATCATAAATCTAATTTAACCAACATAAGATAATTTAGTAGTTGTGAGTGGGTTAAAACACCCACATTTGATTTTAGCCCATAAAAATAAAAAAAAAGCGCAAAAAATCAACAGTGTCCAAATTCAACTAAATTGATTTCATGTTGTCCGGGATTTAAATATGAATCCAACAGAAGAAATCGCGCGTGAATTAAAGTTTATATGCAAAAGATATTCATGTTATAAGAAATATTATTAAAATAATAATTAGTACGCATAAAAAAAACAAATTTTAATACTTACGTTTCTTTCAAGATGAGGCTTAAGGAAAAGATTGAAGAACAACTAAGATGAGGACATGACGTGTATGGAAAAATGAAAAAAAATCATGTTTCATAAAAGAAAGCTTTTGGATTTGCCAAAATAAGAGCTTTTGAATATGAGATGTCAAGAGAAACAAAACGCAAATGAAGAAATAAGCGATAGGTTATTTATAATTAGGAAATTAAGGTCGAGGGACAAAATAAATGTCACGTTTTATTTTGAAAGCTCCAGGCATTAATAATGCTTAAGAAAATGTATGTAGGAATGGAAAAGTTTGCAAACCAAATAAAAGTAAAACTTTGTATACGTGAAAATGAGGTCGCAAGAATTAAATACAACCTAAAAGTCTAGGCTCGGGTATTAAATAGAAGGAGAAATGAACGGATCAAGTATTACTAATAAGGTAACTATTTTAAAACGTTCATGCAACAATTAATAACAAAAGAAATGAAGGGACCATGTACATCGCATAATAAAATTTTTATACTTACCTTAAAAATGAAAACGTTCAATTTGGTTTTCCCAAAATGATCTTATATTTCCATTAAAACACCCTTTTTTAACCCAAAACGTGCGTTTCTTTTATAAAATCTATTAATTGCAATCAACGTTTTCTTTCCTTTTAATTGAAATATTTGAATTACGTTAATTGCAATTACTTACAAAGTTAAATTTCAAAACAGACAACTAAAATGGATGAAAAATAGAACAATTGTTTATTTAAACACGTTTATAAATTTGTTGTTTATACACAAGAGTAATAAATAACTTTGAAATAGATTATTTTCCTATTCTTGTAATCAATCTATAAGCTAAAACACAGTTCAATAAACATATATATCTTCCTTTAAAATCAATCATTCTATTCTTTATTTTAATAAAATTAAACCTACATTCACAAATGAAACATTAATTTTATTTGATGTAAATGTTCTTTTCAGTAAATCAAATTTTCCTTACATTTTCACAAAACATAAGCTACTTTTAATTACACTTATTAATTTACAATTTAGCATTCTCTCTCCTATTAATTAAAAATTTTCAATTACATTAATTTCAGTTGATTAAGTTTCAAAATGGACTAAATGAATGTAATGAGAAGTAGAACAATTATTTCCTATCTAATAGTAATTTAAACATATTTATACACTATTGGACACAAACGGTAATTACACATTTCTTACTAAATAATAGTTTTTCATCTCTACAATCAATCTTTCAGCTACCAATCATTTCAAATAAATAAATATATGTTTACTCCTTTACTAAACTTATTCATTTTTATTCTTTTATTTTGATTTACACTCCTACTATTAAATCAACCAATACCTTATGAAATTGTTAAGATAGGTTTCTTTCTTGTTACCCTCATTTTCTACCATTGACGTCTTTTCTTACATTAACCACAATATTTAATTACATTAAATTCCAATTAATTATATTCTAATTCCAATAAATTGGTTTAATTAGATTTCAATCTTTTTATTTAATCAAACATTACTCTATGGACATAGTTAACCTTGGTTTGTATCTTATTACGTTAATATTCTCCAATTTCATCTTAATTTCCATTAACGCAATATTTAATTACATTTATTGCAATTTATTTCCAATTTTATTTCAACAAGTTAAACAAATAGGTAATAAATAACAAGTGTCACCTTTATCTTAATTTAATCACATTTATAAGTTGATTGTTTACAACAAATGTTATAATTATTCATACACTACTAATTTTATTCAATTACAATTTATTACATACTATTTCATTTGTCAATACAACATTTAAATTATCAATTACTCTTTTAATCCAATTACCAATTAATACACACATTATTATAATTAATTTACAATCTATAACCAATTATAACTTTTTAATCATTTTAACTAATTGGAATTACATTTAAAGCAGTTATCAATTCCCTTAAATTAATACTATTACATTTCATTCCAATTATATTCTTACTATTAAATCACAAATTTTTTTTCTTCCAACATTAAATCACAAAACCTTATTAAATTAACTAATTTTAATTATCGAAAATTACGGGTCGTTACACTCTCCGCCACTCAAAACTTTTGTCCCCGAAAAGGGAAAAGAAGGAATTAAGCAATCAACATATCTTTTTCAAAATATTACATTTATAAACAATTAATTTACAAAATTAAATAATTTAAATAAAATATATCAATTAATTAAGCATAACATTCAAAACAACCGTGTCTTAGTTGTTGAAAAATGCAATTGTTTCAGAGATTTTGAAAATGGCGGTTCCCTCTCCCCCCCTCCCTTGTTCCGTTCTCACCCTCCTCCTCCTCCTCCACCTCCTCCTCCTCCTCCACCTCCTCCTCTGCCTTCTTGTTCATCTAGCTTTCATCTTTCTTCCTCGTCTCTTTCTCATTCCTATCCGATCCCTCCTCCTTCTTCCTCGATCCAGTCTCCTCAATCCAATTCTTCTCTTCCTCATTCTCCCCAGATTCATCCTCAGTCCTCTTGCCTTCTTTCTTCTTTCCCTCCATCTTTTTCTTTTCCCTCTGGTCCCTCTTCTGAGATAGGGGATCTTAGAGTTGTTGATGAGAATAAGTTTGGTTTTGATCTATCTGATCAGATTAATCCACTTAATGGCTTGGCTGTTGATTCTTCGAGTGTTGGGGCGATTTCTTGTAATGAATCAGGTCAGCAAAATAAGGATTTAGCTCCAAAATGGTCTTCTCTTTTCAAGAAAAAGCCAAAGAATGCTGGAGTTTATGTTCCTAGGGAGTTCAATATTATTAGAGATGGTAAACCTAAACAATTGCCAGAAGATGTTAAAAATGAAGGTATCAAATATTGGAGCGATCATTTGGTTGGATTCTTCCTGGATGGAACACTTTTTTATCTAACAGTTACTAATCATCTCAAAAGATCTTGGAAGCTAAAAGGTGAGGTTGATATAAAATCTGACAATGAGAATTTTTTCTTCAAATTTTCGAATGAGCAAGATAAATTGCATATTCTTTAATCTGATCCCATTTTTATAAAAGGAAAAATGTTCATTATTAGTATGTGGAATCCTTCAATTGGTTGTGTGCAAGCAAGTATTAGGAAAGTTCCAATATGGGTTCATTTTTATAAAATCCCTACAGTTGCATGGACTCTTACGGGTATTAACTGGCTAGCATGTCATATTGGTAGATTGATCTGTTTTGATGAGAGTACGGAAAAGTTGAAAAGATTTAAATATGCAAAGGCATTAATAGAAATTGAGCCAAATCAGAAGCTGCCTGATTTTATAGAAATTGATGGTTTGGGTGAAGGTAGTTATAAAGTAAGAATTGAATATGATTGGCTTCCTAATATTTGTGAATTTTGCAAAGTTTTTGGACACAATACAGAAACATGTATGGAAGATACTTTGGGAAATTGTTTTGAGGATTATGAAGATGAAGGCCTTAGGTATAAATACTCTGAAGATGATAAGTATGTTAGGGAGACTAATAATGGTAATTTGTTGAAGAATATTTCCTTGCAAGTTAAACATTCAAGAGAGTTGGAAATGAACAATTTTGTTACTCAAAAAAAAAGAATAAGGTTTGGAAGAAAAAGGATACTATTCCAGTAGATAGTATTAAGAACAAGGCAATGACTAATGAAGCTGTGTTTGGAAATGAAATTGGTGTTCATGCTGGGGATATGCATAACACAGAAAATGTTAAAAAAGTGGTCAAGAACCAAGCTGATGAGGTAAATAAATCAATAGGAAATCAAGAGGCAGGTCTAAAATCTAGTGAGGTGGCTACTTCAAATAAATTCTCAATTCTAGCTGATATGAGTGAAGGAGGTAATAACAATTCTGATAATAAGATTGTGGATGATTCACCCTCAAATTCAACCCATTTCGTCTCCCCTTACTCACACTTGTCTCTTCCTGATAATATAATACTTCCTCCTCCTATTTTACATTCAACTCCTTCTACTTTGAATTCTTCCTGTTCTCAAGTCAATTCCATTCCTTCAACTTCTGTTAATGCTTCTATGATTCCTAAACCATCTTTGAAGGATCCCAGCATTTCTAACCATAAAAACGATCCTTCTTCTACACAGAGCTTGACAGTGAAAAGGGGGAGGAAAGCAAAGAATAATAAATTGTCTCAGGATGTTGTGGATAAGAATAATGATATTGATAGTAATATTGAGGAAATTCAACCTAAAACATATAGCATAGATTTTGATTCTATAGGAAATGTTTCAAGACATACCCGAAGGCATCCCAATAAGTTAATCATTCTGATTTCTTGATGATGATGAAAAATATGGCATACTGGAATATTAGAGGAGGGCACTTGCTCTCAAAGAAAAAAGAAGTTAAGAAATTGATTAAAGAGGAAAACATTCATATTATGTGTGTTAGTGAAACCAAGTTGAATGCTGATTTAACTAGAAGAGCTTATATGTTTATTGCTCCTAATTGGCAGCATGATGATAACCTTTCAAGTGCTCCCTATGGAAGACTAATGGTGATGTGGAACCAAAATTATTATCAGCTTAAAAAATTGGATGAATTAGAACAATTCTTGCATTATGAAGCTATTTTTGTTGAAACCAATTCTTCTTTCCTTCTTACTTTTGTCTATGCCCAGAACTGCAATGATAGAAGGAAAATGCTTCTTAATCAACTGCTTAATCTTAAAAATTCTTCAGTACCTTGGCTTGTTTTAGGAGACTTCAATTGTATGTATTTGTCTTCCCATAAATCAGGTGGTACTCCTCTTTCTCCCAGAGATATTTCTCCTCTCTTTCAAATGTTATTGTATGCCTTTCTATCTCCCATTCATTCCATTGGCCCTTTATTCACTTGGAACAACAAATGTAAAGATGGACCTAGAACTTTTTGCAAACTTGATCATGCCTTTCAAAATATTTCAGCTATTTCACTTTGGCTTTCTCTGTTCTGTAACATTCTTCTTCCTTCAAAATCTGATCATAGTCCTATCATCTTATCTTGGGGAGAGGTCGCAAAGGCAAAGTTTACCTCTTTTAAATTTTGGACTAATCATTTTTCTTTTCAGGATTTAGTTTTACAGGTTTGGCAAGAAGAAGTGTTTGGTAATCCTATGTATGTTCTTAAGACTAAACTTTTCAAATTAAAGAGCAAATTGAAGATTTGGGCTAGGAATAATTTTGGATCTGGTACTGATATATCCTCTGATTTGAGGAAAAGGCTATATGAGGTACAAAAAACTCTTCTCTCTGATCCCTTGAATTCTTCACTTGCCATGGAGGAAGTTGAATTATCTAAGTCATTGCAAGATATTTTAGAATATGAGATTTCTATTTCTAAAGAGTTACTTCATGCTAAATATGATAAATTTGGTGATAGGAATACAAAGTTCTTTCATGATTCTATCAAGGTCAAACAATCAAAGGAGAGAATTAATTGTATTTATGATAATAAAGGTTTAAAGCATGAAAATGAAGAGAATATTAATATTGCTTTTGTGGATTACTTTGCTTCCATTCTTGCTGATCCTAAGCCTTTTGTTGCTGATGTGAGTCCATTATTTCAACTTCAAACTCCTCATTTATCAGTAACCCAAGCTAATAGTCTTATTGAGGAGATTACTAATGAGGAGATAGAGATAGCTGTCTTCAGTTTAAATAAGGAAAGTTGCGGAGGCCCTGATGGATTTAATACCTATTTTTTCCAATATTGCTGGAAGACAATAAGATTTGATGTTTTAGGAGCAGTAAAATACTTTTTCAGTTCAAATAAGCTTCCTAAAGGAGTTAATTCTACTGCAATTACATTAGTCCCCAAGATTGAAAATCCTTCATATGTTTCAGATTTTAGACCAATATCTTGTTGTGTAACGACCCAAAATTTTAGTGATTTTATTTGTTAAATTAATTGAAATTTTGTGAAATTTTAAACAATAAAATTTGAAAATAAAAATTTATTATTTGGAATACGTCTATTTTAATATAGCAACTGGTAAATTTACATCTGATAATATTGAAGTTTATTTTCCGGTGAAATCTTATTTCAATTTAAACCGGTTAATAACAGTTGAATTTAAAAGTTTTCCGAAACCTAAATATGTCAACAGGAGAAAATTTATTTAGAGCATTCTAAATCAGACTGCGAAATTCGTTTCATGAAATTCGGACGTTTCTAGCTCTCTTTGGATTTTCCCGTACGAAATAGCAGCATTTTCGGTACCGATTATCGATTTTTGATAGGATAATTGTACCACTGATATCTGTATACCGTTTTGATCATCTCGTCGTGCTGATCTCTACGATATATTCAACCTTGTATTTTGAAGTTCGGTACGCGGCGAAAACTGCGTAACGGTCCAATGCATCGGTATCCGTTTAATTTTCCTTTGTCCATTCGAATTTCAAACGTTCAAATTCCTAACAGTAATTTGTCTTTAATAATTGGCCTGAATTCCAGTGCTACTTTCATGGTCCTCTATATTCAAATTTATTGCTAACGTTTCCATACTCTTTATTTCGTAGCAGGTCAGTTGAAATTCTATATATTTAATAACAATCTTATTTGAGAAAGCCGTTCGTCTTTCACGTTCTCTCTGCCATTTTTCATCTCTGTCTCCACTCTCTTCAATTTTCTTCCTCTCTGCTCTGTCTATTCTTTCTCTAACCATACTTCCCAAAAACAAAATCAAATCTGTGCTTCCCTTACACTTTACCATCCACGCAAGCAACCGATGCCATCACCCTTCCTTCCCACCAACCAAACCACCTCCGCCCCAGTCAACTAACCTAGCAGCCCCACTCGAACAATACAACCAACACCAGCCCACGACCGGATCTACAACCAACTGAGCCTGCCGAACACCACAGGCCGATTCCCATCTTCCCCTCTAAGCTTCTTCCCGCAACCGTCCTTTTTCCCATGACCGAGTAAATCACCATGTCGCCTTCATTCCGACCACCATAGCCCTTCAACACCGTGCTTCCATCGCCCTGCACACCTGACCCAGATCGCTAGGACTTGTTTCCCTTACCCAACGCTGCCTTAGCCTTTCCTCGGGACCCCGCAACCATGCCAACCCGAACCCCTGATATTAGCAGTCGACAGCCTTCCCTGCTTGTTTTGTTCTTCTCCGTGTTATATAAAAATTGGTATGCATTCTTTGTTAACCTGTATATATATCTATATAACAGTTCTAATATGTTTACAATATAAAGCTTATGTTAGTACATAGTTTATAAAATACTAATATCTGTATAAATTTGTGTAAATTACATAATAAGTTAGTTTATATATGTATATTCGCTTGCAGTTTTATATAAAGCAATTTCGCATATTTATAGGCCGCAGTATGTTGTATGATAAGAGAAGGCATATTTGACTTTGGTAAAAATATATAAATCTAGATAACATGTATTTTGATTTTAATAGATATAGATTTTGTTTCGAATATACATATATATAGTATATGAGCCTCTTATAAGAAAGGTTATATGTGTTGTATTGAAGGTAGGCTGCATATTTTTTTTTCTTACACTTGGTTCCTATACATGGGTAGTCTATATATATTATTATATAAGGTCAGATGTATATGAATATATTTATATCTATTATATATGTTAGGATATATATATAAGTTGGTATTTTATTTGATATATTATGTTATATGAGTCTAATATATATAAGTTATGAGCTTTTCTTCTTATAAATGTTGCATAAGTATATTATTTTTCCTATCAAAATGGATTCGCACTGTATTTCAACTAGGCGTGCTCATATATTGATGGTTTTGAAAGTATATATATTTTATTCATATGTGTGGGAAAAATATGTATGTATTATAGGTTATGTTATCAATAGTTACAGTTATACTATAAAATATGAGTCATAATAGGGTTATATAGGTTACTATTTAACTTATACTAGTATGTGTCGGGTCTGCATACATTTATAATGAGTCTGCATACATTTGGGTTAGATTTATAAATATAGAAATGATCCGGTTACTTATATATATCCACATTGACGTGTTGATTTGAATTTTAATAATGTACATTGGGTTATGAGGAGAGTACGGTCTGGAAGCTAAAATATGTCAGTATTGTAGCCTAGCACATGATTTATGTTAGTTTGTTTATATAAGTATTTATTTCAAATTATATATTGTATATATCTCTGATTTTAATTTAGGTGTTTTAAATTTAAAAACAATGATTTTGGAAAATATAAATACATATATACTTAATTTAATATGGGTTTGGATTTAAGTTGATTTTGAAATTCCTATATATATTTAATTTAATATATGTTGAATTTAGAATTTGATTATATATATAGTTATAAATATAAATTCACCTATACCATTTATCATCATCAAATCCAGTTCTGATTTGATTTCGTCAATTCCTTATCTATCAACTTTGACCGACTTGCCTGTTTTCTTCATCGAATCGTGTCCATCTAGCGTTGCTTTGGAATTCGTAGTCTATTTCTTTGTCAGATCTCTCTAGCCTCGAAAGGTGAGCAATCACTCACGATTAACGTTCTTATATTTATTAAATTTGATTTCAATTGAAACGACAATTGAAATATGCTGCTGTTAGTTGCTTAAATTGTTATATATGCTATTATCTGTAATTGTTCACCTGTGGGATATGACACCATATCATGTTGTTCATATATTATATTGTTATTGATGATATTTGCCTGTTATATTATTCTATCTGTTATCACTCTGCAAGTTCCCTATTAGTATAGAATTCACTATGGGTTGAAATGATACATACCCGAACGGACTTTAGAATAGGAGAAAATCGTTATGGGTTGAAATGATAAAACCAAGCGATTTTCATTTGAATTGAAATTGGGATTACGGGTTGAAATGATATCTACCCGTATATAATTAAATTACGGATTGAAATGATAAATATCTGTATCACCTAACCATATGATAGATATATATACAGACACCGTTGGTCCATATATATAAATATTTTGAAAATAAATTCTATGGATTTGGGAAGAAATATATGGGTTAAATAAATGTTGATTCTTAAATTATTATATATAAATGGTAATGATATATATATAGATTTAATTATAATATTAAATTTAATTAAGATTGATTGAATACATATAATATGGTTAAGTACATATATCTATATTTCAAAATAGATTTTGGTAAAAATTTGAATAAGTTAAGGTTAGGAAGATAATTTGAATTTAGTTGAAATTGATTCAATAAAGAATTTATTTAATTAAACCGATTAGAAACTTATTGAAATTGAGATGTAAGATATGATTTATAACTTGGGTTTGATTTATAAGTAATTTAATGAATATTTCTTGTTTAAATAAAGTTTAAGGAAATATTTAGTAAAAGGTGATTTAAGGCTAGTAAATGATATTGAATCTATTAAGTGAATATTCCCTGATTAAATAATAATGAAGTTAAATCAAGAGCTATATGAAACTGTTAAATCTAACTTTGAAAATGTTGAATATTAAAGCTTTGAAATATATTGAAAAATAAATGGTATATTTAGAACTGAATTAAATTGATGAATTGAGCTTTGAATAAATTTGATTTTGAAATTTGAGTTGATTTGAATCGATTTGCGAGACTTGAGGAAATTATTAAATACTTTACTTTATAAAGTATTTAGGAAAATAGATATTTTGAAATGAAATGATTTTTGGGTTTGAAGTATAAATAAAAATTGAAATGACCATGGTGTAATAGTGTATATTTCTACATTGTAGATAGTTCCACGGATCCTTAGAGGATGGTTATCCCAAACATCCTTTAAGTTACTTGTATTTCAATTGATATTTCACTTGAGGTAGATTTATTGATATAAGAATGTTAATCCTGACTCGAGTGTTTTGTATTTTGCTTTACGCTCGGGTCAGACCGAGTAATACAGCATTTGAGACTCACCTTTGGAGTTTGGAGCTTCCTTTGGAGATCCAACTATCGCCTCAGCTTTCAGCTCTTCCAGTTGATTTATCCAGAGAAGTCATCTATTGTACTGAAGACTTCACTGTATTTGAGATATTCTGTTGTATTTTATTTTAACTCTGATGTTTATATAGTAGCTTCATGAACTACTATTTTATCTATTCCGCTGCGTATTATTGTATTACTCTGTGTTTGTGATTCTGTGATTGATTTATTTACTGTATATTATGAGTTTTGCCAAATTTTAAATTAACAATCTGATATTTTGAATTATTCAAGTCAGACATGTGTGGATTATTGTCGATTTGAATGGTCCAAAATACCGGGTCGTTACAGTTGGTATCAGAGCTTTGGCTCTAGGCAAAGCTTAGCATATATAGTAAATTTATTTACAGAATCACTTTCGTTCGAGTTTGAATCTCTTCCTTTTGACTCGATTTCCTTTGAACCTTGGAACATTCCCTACGGTTCCAAAATTCATTCTTGTCTCTCTATTGGTATTCTTTTGATTTTGGACCTATAACTCCACTTCGAATGATCTCTATGAGAATAGGATCCCACCAATCTTTGAATGATTTTTGAAGGGGTGAAACTTCTTTACAATTGGCATTGATTCACCGGAGATTTATATATCCCTCGGTTTAAATGCTGCTATCTTTTGCTATGTCGAATTCTATCTTTGGCGATCGAATGTCGATTTGCCTCAGAATTCTGCACTGATCTTATTTTGGAATCACGGTTGATCGGTTAAGGTCGCCCGCGATTTATATAACTATATCGATCTATTGTTTTGTAATTAATTATCTCATTTTCGTTCGAACTTATCTTCGAATCAGAAATCCTAATTGATTAGAGTCCCTCTAATTTGAATCTCTATCTTTGTTTGAAATCCATTCTTAAATCATCCTTTGAAAATCGAGTTTGTTTGTATTTAGAAATTGTTTTCTAAAATCGAAATTATTATTTTGATAAGTATGATTATATTCTATATATAAAAGCGAAATGTTTTCGATAAAGATTATATACCCTCTTTAAAATGAGAATTTGAGGTTTCGAAAGGATTGTAATTTTGAAAAGTTATATAAGAAATTGATTTATATAAAATTGATTTATAACTAAAGGACTTTAAATTTGAAATTCGAGAATTGAACTCCGGTATTTTGAAATTGGTTTAAAGGTTTTGTAAATATATAATAATATGGTTTGAAAGTATTTTCCGAATAAGAAATGTTTCAAATGACTTCAAATGAGTTCCAATGAGTTTCGAAGAAATTTCAAAAGAAGTTTGAGAAAATAGAAGTCCAGAACTCACTTATGTCGCTAGAAAATAATTTCGGTGATGAGTGCATGCATTATCGACATTGATTTTCGAGTTTCATAGTGGGGGAGAGGCCACTTTAGTAGCATTGCTACACGAGTGATTTTGCGAAACCAATTTTGATTTCAAATTTTGAAGTAAGATTTGATATACAAAGGATATATGTATATATATATATATATTTGAAATGATTTGAAGTAAGCCGGTGTTCAGTCCTTGAGTTTCGGATTTGAAACCTATCTTTTGAAATTGATTTACTGATTTGTTGTTGATTTCCAACTCTTGAATTTGAAAATGATTTCTTCAACTATTTTGAAGGTTCGAGCACTTCCAAATCAAGGTTAACTTTTCAAAGCTGAGAAATTTTGAAAAGTATAAAGTATATAAGTTTGGTATGTATGTTAAAATATGTAGTAATATGATTTAAATAAGTTGAAACTGTTTTGTTAAGTAAATAAATAAGGCAATTTTAAATTTTTCTAATATGAAATTTAGACTTGAAATGTTTTGAAAAGAATTTGGTCTTCAAAATATTTTGAATAAAATTTAGTTAAATGTTTTAATTTAGTAACATCTTTATGAAACTATATATTTAACAAGTTGGAATAAATATATAATTTGTACGTATGCTGTTTTATTCGCGTAATCAATTTGATCCAGGTTTGAGTACACAAGTTCGAGGTGAATTACACCATTTCGTGTTAGGATTTTTCATTCGGTTCTTGATGGCGAATATTTGATATGGATTTTGGGCTTGATTCTAGAATTCTCTATCGTAGTATATGGCTATGCAAGGAGACTGATGGCTTCTAGTCGAGAAATCATATCGAAATCCGCATTAGGGATGTCGAATGGACAATACTAATTCGAAAGCAAACTTGTGTGATCGAGCGAGCGATCAAATGTGATTTTACGAAAGGATGACGTATGTACATCTTATATTCTAATATCATTGATATAATTTGACGCTGAAATTGAAAGCTGTCATGTTAGAATATCTTTGCTTACTAAAAGAAAATTTCCAATTTAAATTACAAAGATATATAACCCATAAAAGCAAAGATATTCAATCCCATATGGCTCTTCATACAGCGAAATTTATTTTGAAAAATTTGATCCTTATATAAGATAGACCTTACGTAAGTATAAGATAATTTTGAAAACATTTGATTTTGGAAATGAATTGCTTAAATTATTGACTTGGAAATTTGGATTTATTTTCTAAATCTATTATTTTGGAAATTTTGAAACTAAAGATAATTAATTTGAGAAGAAATAATTTGGTGAAATTGTATATGATTTTGAAATTGAACTGATATTGAAACAAATTGAAATTTGAGAACCTTATATTATTAAGTACTTGATTTGGGAGTGGTCGAAATTATATAAAATGGATTTGTATAAGTATGAAGTTGATTTGAAATCTATTGATTTGAAAGGTACTCAATTTGGAAAGAGAATTTTATATAATCGAAGTTTATATAAGTATGATTTGATATACTATTGATTTGGAAAGTATTTGATTTGAAAATTAAATCTTATATATAATGGATTTTATATAAGTACGATATTTGAAAGTGATTTGAAAAGGTACTATATGATACATATTTTCGAAGTAAAGATATGGAAAGTGCCTTCTGCTTGATATCCGATTTGTGGCCACATCTTGGATTCATTCTATCGATATTATTCTCTCTGATTTTTGGTTTTCCGGATATGATACTCGAGTGTCCTTCGAATTCCATGGCGTTACCCATGGTCTTACGAGCGTGACTGCATAGCGCAACTGCCTGGCTGAGTCTTGCCTAGGGGTACGGATTGTTTCCTGGGGGATCCAGGTGTAACCATTGTGTATCCTGCAATCTGTGTAGGTCGCGAATAGTAGCGCAACTGCTTAGCTGAGTCTTGCCTAGGGGTACGGATTGTTTCCTGGGGGATCCAGGCATAACCATTGTGTATCCTGCATTCTACTAGTCATCATGACGTAACTCACAGGGCTGAGAAAGCTTACGGATATGGATTGTTTCCTGGGGGATTCAGGCGTAACCATTGTGTATCTGCGAACCATGGTTAGACAAAGGTTTTGTTTGTTTTTGTTTGGATTGTACTTTCCATATCTGTTTTTAAAAGTTTTTCTAGTATTTTCACTGGGTGTTGAAACAAGTCTATTAAGTACCTGGAGAATTCTAGTTTTGCGCCTGATCAACGCACTACCAGAGTCTACAGGAACAATGATAAACTTGTTGAGACATTGAGTTATAAAAGTATTTTCGAAAGAAAATTTATTGCATTATAAAGGCAATTTATTATAAAAGTATTTCCAACAAAGAAATTTTGTATCAATATTTGAAATTGAAATTCTTATGGTTTGAATCAATTATTCATGCCCGATACTATTCTTTTGAATCTACCTTATTTGCTCAGCTTTATTTATTCACCTATATTCTGTTTTTTTTTAAATCCTCTTTCTTTCCTTGTTGACTATATCCTTTTTAAATAATTATTGATTTCTTAATAATGTTTGAAAAGTATCCGGAGATAAATTAATAAATTTATGAATTATAGATTTAATGTTTTCAAATAGCTTCTTTGTAAATATAAGTAATAATGTAAATAATTATTTTCAAATGGTTTTCATATATTATAAAGGTGTCATTTAAACATATAAATGGTATTTATAAAGGAAGCAAGAAATTTTACAAATGGATTTCTGAAAAGTTTTAAAGTCTATAAGATAATTGAATTGCAAATGAAGTTTTCAAATTTTAAGTAAAATTTATATAGTTTTAAATTAAATTTTATCCTTGTCTTTCAATCTATTTTTGCTTTCCGGTTGTTCCTATTCTCCTACCTCCTTCCTTTTCGGGGACGAAAAGTTTTGAGTGGGGGAGAGTGTAACAACCCAAAATTTTAGTAATTTTATTTGTTAAATTAATTGAAATTTTGTGAAATTTTAAACAATAAAATTTGAAAATAAAAATTTATTATTTGGAATACGTCTATTTTAATATAGCAACTGGTAAATTTACATCTGATAATATTGAAGTTTATTTTCCGGTGAAATCTTATTTCAATTTAAACCGGTGAATAACAGTTGAATTTAAAAGTTTTCCGAAACTAAATATGTCAACAGGAGAAAATTTATTTAGAGCATTCTAAATCAGACTGCGAAATTCGTTTCGTGAAATTCGGACGTTTCTAGCTCTCTTTGGATTTTCCCGTACGAAATAGCAGCATTTTCGGTACCGATTATCGATTTTTGATAGGATAATTGTACCACTGATATCTGTATACCGTTTTGATCATCTCGTCGTGCTGATCTCTACGATATATTCAACCTTGTATTTTGAAGTTCGGTACGCGGCGAAAACTGCGTAACGGTCCAATGCATCGGTATCCGTTTAATTTTCCTTTGTCCATTCGAATTTCAAACGTTCAAATTCCTAACAGTAATTTGTCTTTAATAATTGGCCTGAATTCCAGTGCTACTTTCATGGTCCTCTATATTCAAATTTATTGCTAACGTTTCCATACTCTTTATTTCGTAGCAGGTCAGTTGAAATTCTATATATTTAATAACAATCTTATTTGAGAAAGCCGTTCGTCTTTCACGTTCTCTCTGCCATTTTTCATCTCTGTCTCCACTCTCTTCAATTTTCTTCCTCTCTGCTCTGTCTATTCTTTCTCTAACCATACTTCCCAAAAACAAAATCAAATCTGTGCTTCCCTTACACTTTACCATCCACGCAAGCAACCGATGCCATCACCCTTCCTTCCCACCAACCAAACCACCTCCGCCCCAGTCAACTAACCTAGCAGCCCCACTCGAACAATACAACCAACACCAGCCCACGACCGGATCTACAACCAACTGAGCCTGCCGAACACCACAGGCCGATTCCCATCTTCCCCTCTAAGCTTCTTCCCGCAACCGTCCTTTTTCCCATGACCGAGTAAATCACCATGTCGCCTTCATTCCGACCACCATAGCCCTTCAACACCGTGCTTCCATCGCCCTGCACACCTGACCCAGATCGCCAGGACTTGTTTCCCTTACCCAACGCTGCCTTAGCCTTTCCTCGGGACCCCGCAACCATGCCAACCCGAACCCCTGATGTTAGCAGTCGACAGCCTTCCCTGCTTGTTTTGTTCTTCTCCGTGTTATATAAAAATTGGTATGCATTCTTTGTTAACCTGTATATATATCTATATAACAGTTCTAATATGTTTACAATATAAAGCTTATGTTAGTACATAGTTTATAAAATACTAATATCTGTATAAATTTATGTAAATTACATAATAAGTTAGTTTATATATGTATATTCGCTTGCAGTTTTATATAAAGCAATTTCGCATATTTATAGGCCGCAGTATGTTGTATGATAAGAGAAGGCATATTTGACTTTGGTAAAAATATATAAATCTAGATAACATGTATTTTGATTTTAATAGATATAGATTTTGTTTCGAATATACATATATATAGTATATGAGCCTCTTATAAGAAAGGTTATATGTGTTGTATTGAAGGTAGGCTGCATATTTTTTTTTCTTACACTTGGTTCCTATACATGGGTAGTCCATATATATTATTATATAAGGTCAGATGTATATGAATATATTTATATCTATTATATATGTTAGGATATATATATAAGTTGGTATTTTATTTGATATATTATGTTATATGAGTCTAATATATATAAGTTATGAGCTTTTCTTCTTATAAATGTTGCATAAGTATACTATTTTTCCTATCAAAATGGATTCGCACTGTATTTCAACTAGGCGTGCTCATATATTGATGGTTTTGAAAGTATATATATTTTATTCATATGTGTGGGAAAAATATGTATGTACTATAGGTTATGTTATCAATAGTTACAGTTATACTATAAAATATGAGTCATAATAGGGTTATATAGGTTACTATTTAACTTATACTAGTATGTGTCGGGTCTGCATACATTTATAATGAGTCTGCATACATTTGGGTTAGATTTATAAATATAGAAATGATCCGGTTACTTATATATATCCACATTGACGTGTTGATTTGAATTTTAATAATGTACATTGGGTTATGAGGAGAGTACGGTCTGGAAGCTAAAATATGTCAGTATTGTAGCCTAGCACAAGATTTATGTTAGTTTGTTTATATAAGTATTTATTTCAAATTATATATTGTATATATCTCTGATTTTAATTTAGGTGTTTTAAATTTAAAAACAATGATTTTGGAAAATATAAATACATATATACTTAATTTAATATGGGTTTGGATTTAAGTTGATTTTGAAATTCCTATATATATTTAATTTAATATATGTTGAATTTAGAATTTGATTATATGTATATAGTTATAAATATAAATTCATCTATACCATTTATCATCATCAAATCCAGTTCTGATTTGATTTCGTCAATTCCTTATCTATCAGCTTTGACCGACGTGCCTGTTTTCTTCATCGAATCGTGTCCATCTAGCGTTGCTTTGGAATTCGTAGTCCATTTCTTTGTCAGATCTCTCTAGCCTCGAAAGGTGAGCAATCACTCACGATTAACGTTCTTATATTTATTAAATTTGATTTCAATTGAAACGACAATTGAAATATGCTGCTGTTAGTTGCTTAAATTGTTATATATGCTATTATCTGTAATTGTTCACCTGTGGGATATGACACCATATCCTGTTGTTCATATATTATATTGTTATTGATGATATTTGCCTGTTATATTATTCTATCTGTTATCACCCTGCAAGTTCCCTATTAGTATAGAATTCACTATGGGTTGAAATGATACATACCCGAACAGACTTTAGAATAGGAGAAAATCGTTATGGGTTGAAATGATAAACCCAAGCGATTTTCATTTGAATTGAAATTGGGATTACGGGTTGAAATGATATCTACCCGTATATATTTAAATTACGGATTGAAATGATAAATATCTGTATCACCTAACCATATGATAGATATATATACAAACACCGTTGGTCCATATATATAAATATTTTGAAAATAAATTCTATGGATTTGGGAAGAAATATATGGGTTAAATAAATGTTGATTCTTAAATTATTATATATAAATGGTAATGATACATATATAGATTTAATTATAATATTAAATTTAATTAAGATTGATTGAATACATATAATATGGTTAAGTACATATATCTATATTTCAAAATAGATTTTTGTAAAAATTTGAATAAGTTAAGGTTAGGAAGATAATTTGAATTTAGTTGAAATTGATTCAATAAAGAATTTTATTTAATTAAACCGATTAGAAACTTATTGAAATTGAGATGTAAGATATGATTTATAACTTGGGTTTGATTTATAAGTAATTTAATGAATATTTCTTGTTTAAATAAAGTTTAAGGAAATATTTAGTAAAAGGTGATTTAAGGCTAGTAAATGATATTGAATCTATTAAGTGAATATTCCCTGATTAAATAATAATGAAGTTAAATCAAGAGCTATATGAAACTGTTAAATCTAACTTTGAAAATGTTGAATATTAAAGCTTTTAAATATATTGAAAAATAAATGGTATATTTAGAACTGAATTAAATTGATGAATTGAGCTTTGAATAAATTTGATTTTGAAATTTGAGTTGATTTGAATCGATTTGCGAGACTTGAGGAAATTATTAAATACTTTACTTTATAAAGTATTTAGGAAAATAGATATTTTGAAATGAAATGATTTTTGGGTTTGAAGTATAAATAAAAATTGAAATGACCATGGTGTAATAGTGTATATTTCTACATTGTAGATAGTTCCACGGATCCTTAGAGGATGGTTATCCCAAACATCCTTTAAGTTACTTGTATTTCAATTGATATTTCACTTGAGGTAGATTTATTGATATAAGAATGTTAATCCTGACTCGAGTGTTTTGTATTTTGCTTTACGCTCGGGTCAGACCGAGTAATACAGCATTTGAGACTCACCTTTGGAGTTTGGAGCTTCCTTTGGAGATCCAACTATCGCCTCAGCTTTCAGCTCTTCCAGCTGATTTGTCCAGAGAAGTCATCTGTTGTACTGAAGACTTCATTGTATCTGAGATATTCTGTTGTATTTTATTTTAACTCTGATGTTTATATAGTAGCTTCATGAACTACTATTTTATCTATTCCGCTGCGTATTATTGTATTACTCTGTGTCTGTGATTCTGTGATTTATTTATTTACTGTATATTATGAGTTTTGCCAAATTTTAAATTAACAATCTGATATTTTGAATTATTCAAGTCAGACATGTGTGGATTATTGTCGATTTGAATGGTCCAAAATACCGGGTCGTTACATGTTGTAATGTTCTTTACAAGATAATCTCAAAAATTATAGCTTCTAGAATGCAAGCAGTTCTCCCTTCAATAATATCTAAAAACCAAGTGGCTTTTCTCCCCAATAGGAATATCAGCGATAATATCCTTCTAACACAAGAGTTACTAAGGTCATATGAAACTTCTAATATTTCTCCTAGGTGCATGTTGAAGTTAGATATTAGGAAAGCCTTTGATACTATATCATGGAGCTCTATTATTGCAATCATGGCAAGAATGAATTTTCCATAACCTATGCTGGCATGGATTTATACATGCATATCTACACCTTATTATTCTCTTTCCAGAAATGGTTGCTTAAATGGATTTTTCAAGGGTACTCAGAGGGTTAGGCAAGGAGATCCAATCTCACCTTATTTGTTTATCATAGCAATGGAGATTTTAAATGTTCTAATTAAAGAGAAGGTAGATAATAAATCTTTGGAATTACATCCAAAATGTAAAGATCCTATGATTACTCACTTACTTTTTGCGGATGATTTGGTATTATTTACAAAGCCTACTATTGCTAACATACAGACAGTATTGGAGGTACTTGACAAGTTTTGGAAAATCACTGGTTTACATATTAACATCAGTAAGTCTAATATTCTTATAGCTGGTGTTGAAGAGGATATCAAATGTGATTTGATTAAATTTTCTGGATTAAATATCATGCCTTCTTCTGCAACTTACTTAGGATTACCACTTATAACATCTAGACTCTCAAAAGTTAACTGTTTACCTCTTTATGAGAAAATCACTGAAAAGCTTTCTTCATGGCCTAGCTCAAAGTTATCTCAAGCTGGAAGACTTGTTATAATCCAGTCCATTGCATCTTCCATGACAACTTATTGGATGAGGCATTACATATTACCTGTTAAATTAATTTCCATGATTAATAGTGCACTGAGCAGATTTCTTTGGCATGGAGATCCTTTCTCCAAGAAAATAATTCCCATTTCATTCAAAAAGATAACTCTGCCAAAATCTAAAGGAGGATTGGGTATCATCAATTTACAACTTTGGAATCAAGCTGCAATATCAAAATACTTTGACAAAATTCTAAGTAAAAATGATGATTTATGGACAATTTGGATTAATAGAAATTTGATCAAGAAGAAGAATTTTTGGGATATGCAAATTCAACAAAATGCTAGCTGGAGTTGGAGGAATATATTAAAGTTGAGGGAGAAATTTCTACCAATGATACAGATCAATCCAAAGAAGAATTTAAATTGTTATTTTTGGACTGATCCTTGGGCTAAACCTGGATTAATTTTAAAGAAATGTATGAATCACTCTAGTTTTATGACCACTGGCATTCCTCTTCAGGTCAAAGCATCAAATTTTATACAAGAAAATGAAGTTGTGCTACCTTTCAGTAGTTCTATGGAGGTTAGAAAGATTTGGAATGAAATTGCTAAAATTAAATTCCCTGAAAGTGATCTTGCTGTATTTTGGTCAAAGCAGAGAAGGAATCACTCAATAAAATTAATATATAACCTGCTTCTGGATAATGAATGTAGTGAGAAATTTGCTTGGAATAATAGAATTTGGAGCAATGATAGACCAGCTAAAGAAAACTTCATGCTATGGAAAGTAATGGCCAATGCTTTAATGACAAAGGATAAACTTGAAACTTATGGATTGATTGATAACAGCACTTGTGTTCTATGCAATGATCAGATGGAAAACAATATTCATCTATTTTTTAGTTGTGCCTTTACAGGTGACATTTGAAACAAATTGTTGATATCTGGTAATTTTCACTCTCCTAATAAGAACTCCAAAGAAGAATGGTTCAATATTTACAAAGCTACTAGATGGAGGAATTCCAGAGCTAAAGAATTGATGTCATTTCTTAAATTTTGTGTTTATGAAATTTGGAAGGAAAGGAACGGGAGAATCTTCTCTAATAAATATAATTCAGTCAGTGAATTATTCCTGATCCTCTGTTTGCTATACCTCAAAGTGATTGTCATCATATAATGGGTACTGACTTAAGACATGGCTCTAATGTATAGAAGCAGTAGCATGGGCACTGAAGTACAAGCATGGGTTTTAATCAAGTCAAGTGGATAATTCATATAATATTTTCCATGTACGGTTATTTTACCTGTATTCTTTGCAAGATTTGAGCAGATGTAAGATGCACTATAATACTGTTGTAATGAATATGAAGCAATAAAAGGGCAAGGCTCCCTTAGCCTATTGACTTTCAAACAATTAAATCCCTTTATATTCAAGTTGACAAAAGTTTGGAAAACATTTCACAAAATTTTCTAAGTCCAAAATTCACAGAAAAATTCGGCAGACTCCTTTGTATGGAGAGGTCTGGGAGAAATAATGATATCAATAATAACAATATATCATATATTTCAAAATAATATATCCCAAACCACGAGAAAACAATAAAATATCGCTAGAAACCATAATATGAGAACGTACCTATTTGTCGGGCAAATAACGCTTATTTTATGAAACCAAAAGCAGTAGCAATTGCTTCCATAACCTGTATTTCACTTATATAATCCAAAGAGTTAATATTATGTAAAAGAGAAATATTTTAAGTTGTTTTCAACTAGATAATAAAATAAATCAATACAACATAACAACAATCACTTGCAACAACAGTACAAACATCATTTCAACAAAGAAAACAATCATCCATCCATTTTAACCAAAACAAATGGTTTGTTCGGGTTCAATAACTTTTAATCGTATAAAATGATAAATAAACTATGAAGTAAACCATACACTCAACAGTCATAGATAACTTTATAGATTATTATACGTCTCTATACAAAATAGAAGTATCCTTTCCCAACCAATCCATAAGCCCAACAAACAATAATTTCAAATAATATTTAAGTTTTATCCTTATTACTCTTTCTTTTTCACATTATTCCCTATTCATTTTTCAATTGTTCATACAATGCTTGTTTAATTTCTTTACATTTATCACTTACAAAATTCATTTTCCATCCATTTATACAATACAATTTTCTTTCACTATTTTACATTCATTGTTTACATAAGTTATTTCCATTTCAATTATTTAGAGTATTCATTCTGTCACGACCCGACTTCCTATGCCTAGGAAATCGTATCGTTTTGAAGAAAAGAAAGAGGTGAGAAAGTAGAAAAGAAAAAGAAGAAGAAGAAACAACATCAGAATCTCAACAGCGGAACGAATAAAATATAATATATCACATAAATATTACATAGAATCATATACATCAGAGTACACAGATAATACATCACATACTAGACAGTTATAAACACCTGTCTAGTTAATACAACTCGATACAACACAACAACACAGAGATACAACACAGCGGAAATACACATGAACACTAACACAGCGGAACCAATATATATCTACACGCTGAAGCCTCCTGCTCCATTTCTCCTCCAGTATTCGTCAAAGCTAACCTGAATCCCTTGACTACCCGTAAAAATTTGGGTACCCGAGAGTTTATGAAAAACAGAAATAAACTTCGGGTCAGACATGGGTCTGGTATGAGTAACAGGGTAAAGTTGTTTAACTTTGAAAATCATTTGAAACAAAAGGTATCACGTAAGACTTCCCACACATAAACATGGAAAAGTTTTTACCTTACGCTAACCAAAACATTTCATAGGAAATCCAGTGATATTATAATAGTGTCTAGGGTTTTCAAGTAAATAGAAAATAGCTGAAATTGTTACATCTATTAAATTCCAGCATACTAGCCACAACGTGGGTAATACAATCAAAACCGTAAGATCTCGTAGGGAAAATGGGTTTCCATCAATGGCTGGGCTACTGGGGTACCGCCCGTCACAGTACGTGGCCTAGATCACCGTACCGAGGAGTACGCCCGCTCCCCTGCAACACAAGGCCGGACCCGTTCCTTACTGAACAGTTCCAAACGAGACAACCCCGGCAGTAGGACGTCAACAACTGCCCACACACCGAAATAAAAAGGGACATCTAGACAGGGGAAAATCTCGCTCTCAAGTGGGTGCTACCCACGAAGCCTTGCTGCACCTCCCCTGTTTTAGCCATTCCCGGTTGATGAGGCTTGAGGTCACGATTACCTTTATCAGAACTCATCACTTAGAATGCTCATCGTCCGCCTGACGATGTGCTGAAAGCATTCAATCCATACAAGTTCGTTCCGGGTTCGAACGAAACCGAAGGCATTATCTCGTTACACTCGTATTGGAATCACCCTCAGAGTTAACGACAATAACCCTTGCATTCTGAATCACCATCTCGAATCTATAAGTACTATCTCCGTCAAACTCATTACGGAATCACCCACAGAGTTATACTGACGAATAGTTCTTATACCTCGAGTCTTCACTTGCTCCACTTGAATTTCACGACCTAACGTTATTTTGGATCGATGTGGTATTCGGGTCTCCAGACCTGGAATCCCGGTATACGGAAACCCGATCCCGGTCTCATCGAAATCCAAACCGTGTCTTTTAAGGCCAAGTTGTTTTAAAGTTAAAACAATTCAATTCAATTATCTATATCAACACAGATAGATAAATTACCATATAACAATGGATATCACAACATCATCATAATAGATAATCAATATCATCTCAAACAAACATCCAAATCACAACAGATATCACTCGTCTCATAACTGAGATCACAATCAATCAATGGGATATCAATATCATTCATAAGCAATGATTTATTATTCACAACTATAATTAATTTAAAATGAATTAAATTAATTACTTCTGTCCCTAATTAATTTAAAGTAAATTAAATTAATTACTTATCTATAAATCCTGCTTATACAACCATTTTCTAATTACAATAAGTAATTAGTCTTAATTTAATTCCACAGATTAATTTATGTAAATCATTTATAGTAATTAATATTTAATTACTTCATTTATTAATTAAATATAATTAACTTCATTTATTCTTAATTAATTACATAAATTAATCACCTCATTATTAATTATTACTTATTTTGACAATTCATAATTATATCATTAACTATATAAATTAATGACCTCTAATTAATTTGTAAATTAAACTACTTTATTACTTAAAGTAATTTAATCTTTAAATCAAACAATTATTAATCACCCTGGATCAATAACACCAGTAATTAACTCTCCTTAATTACTTATCAAATAAATTAATTATTCCATAATTAATTATCTTCATTTATTAATCCCTTGATTAATTTCAAAAGTAATTTCCCATATTACTTTATCTACTCATTAACTTGTATTAATCACATCCGGTGATTATTATCTAATTACTACTCAAAGTAATTCTGCTCCATTAATTACACCGAGTAATTTCACTTATCAGATCATTAGATGATTTATAAATTTGATTAAACTAAATTTATTCAATCTATCATATCTTCAAATTTAGTTTCAATAGATAATAACCCTTCAATTACTTTTGTTAAATATTCATTTAACAGTTTCAATGAATTATCCAAATTAATTCATTTAATTATTATCAATATTTATCACATCTATAAATCAATTTAAAATCCTTAGTTAATTGATTTATTAACTAAACCATTACTTGATTTCTTCCTTTATAATTTCCTCTTTAATTTTAATTGATTATTACTTAATATAAATAAGTCATTTTCTAATTAATTTATTAATTACTTCAATATCTAATTTATTTCTATAGTAGTTAATTCCTTAATAAATGACTTAATTAACATTTCCACATTCCAAATTCCTTTCTAAATTTAAGATTTAAAGTGATTAATGATTTAAACATTAATCTAGTGTAAATTCACTTTAAAATTTCTTTAAATAAATGTACATATCATTTATTACTTAAAATAAAATTTATATAAAGAAAGAGCTTTTAAATTTAAATTATTATGAAAAATCAATTCTTTTAAAAACATATTTTTAACTCGCAAATTCTTTTCTTTTATTCAAGAACCTTTATAAAGGAATTTCTCAAGTCCCGTTAACATTTATTTTAAACAAATTTACTTTTTATAAATCTGTTTATTTAAAACTTTATTTACTTTAAACATTCAAACTAAAAGTTACTTTAAATTTCAGATTTTGGATTCAAAGAAAATTTGAAACCATCCACTACTTGATTTTTAACTACTATTTAAATCCTGTTACATTTTTGAACTAAATTTAAACCTGGAAATCAAATTCCTTTAAAAACTGGAATTACTCTCTGTCTCGAAATCAAACAGACTGCTCCGAGTCCTTTTTTCATTTACTTCGAGTTTCCTGCTCACCTGACTCGAGAAAATCATTCACAATCCCGAACGAAACCCCAAGTATTTCAAACCGCTCCTTCCAGAATTGACAGCCATCACCAATTTGCACGTGCACGTGCACCGTGCCTCCAGTCGCTTCCGGCCACTCGCCAGCATCGCCACCCATCATCGATCGTCCCACGACTACCTTGCAACCCCAAAATCCCACGCAGCAGCTCGAAATAAAAATCGAGTAGTTTACTCGAACCTGGAAACTCAACACCAACCCATACGCAAATCCTGGCAACACCTCGTTTTCGAGATTCCGACCATCTTGGATGCTCAAACTCCGGTTATATCCTCGTCATGAACCCCACTAGCATTTCCCAAATCCCGGTCGAACTCGATGCCCTGTGGCATTCGAACAAGACCAATATAAACCACAACAAAAATTAGGTTTACAGAAAAGATCTCGTCGCCGTTGCCACCACGACGATCTACAGCGCCTTCCACCATTTTTCCCGGCTTCTCCATTCACTACTCCATCATCACAAGAATTTCCAAACATTCCAGTCTACTTGATCACCCAATATTCGACGAAAACATATTTCCGTTTTACCCAAAACTGCTCCCTAAATACTATGTTAAAAATGATGATATTTATTTTAAAAATCATGTTATAGGGTAGAGATTTAACCTGTGACCCTGAATCAACATTTTAAAATGTTTGAATTTTACCTATGATTCAAGTTTGCCTGTAGTTTTCAATTTCCAGTGATATTTAAATTTTATTTCAGCCTAAATAAACTTTTATAAACTACACTATGATAAAATGAACAAGTTTTGTTTAAACATTACACCCTATCACAATCTAAATCAAAAGATATGAGTTATTAAACTAAAAACTGAAGCTTGAAAAAAACAAAACAGAGAGAACACAGATATGTATCCATGTACACATATTCAATCACTCAGGAAATCATATAAACATATCTATACCCTGATGTAAGCATGCAACCATCATACACTTAAGTAGTTTTTAACAAAAATTGTTACTCACCAAAAGCTTGCAAAAGAACAGGGCTTTTCCCCTGAGACAGTTTGAAAATTTTGAACTGGGGATGCTTTGCTTGATCTTTCCATATATCTGACTTTTGTTGTTTTGGAAGTGTTATTCTAGTTTGCAAAAGAATGTTTACTATATTGTTTTCTCTCTGGTTTGAAATGTTAAACAGAATGCAATATGAAATAGTATAGGAGAGTTTGTAATAGAAGTAGGTGATATCTGGGTAAAGAAACTTCCAGGTACTCATTTCCTATTTTATCAGAGATCTTTATCCCTTTTTTTTATTATTATAGGAGGCTGAAATGATACATGAGCCAGTTTCGAATGGGCTATTGTGTGCTGTTGAACAATGAAGCATTAAATGGTATTGTACTTATGTCTCCCATTTTGATTATTTTATACTACATATGTCAAAGATATTTTGTTGCTTGTATCTCTTTTACCTGAGTCTTCATTAACAAGTCACAACATTTTGCATTTTCTTATATTTCATTTTGTTTTGTATGTTGTCAGGTCTGCATGCTAGAAAGATCCCATTCGAACATTGTTTTATTGCTTCAGCTCTTTCATTTGTTTAAGTTTTGTTTTGGCTTGCATACTTGTATTTTTGTATTGTTAACTTGTTTGACAATGAAATGTAAATGGATATTGTTTTAATATGTTGTTTTAGCCAAGGTTATAGAATTTTAGCTTAAGTATAACAACTCATAAATTTTATATTTCCATATTTTAAACTTAAACTATTAAACATTTAATTCACTCGTTATTTACTTTATTTTATACTTATGTTAATATCGTATATTAGATTTACGTTAAGTTAAATATTTATAAAGTTTACTTTATTTCAAATCTCAACTATCCAATATTATATTCACTTATTATTATTTTATTCTACACTATATAAATAAATTACTCATTATATCAATCTATATTTAAAAAGACAAAACAACCTTTGTTGAATTTAAATTTAAGTAAAAATCAATTTTAAACAATTTAACTTATCATGTATATATATCAAAATCAACTAACTATTTATTTAATAACTTTTAAAAAGATATATATATTAAATCAAACCAAAATTACCAAAATATCAAAATAAGAAAATATATCTTCATTTATTAACTTTCAAATCAGATCTTATCTATTTACAATATATACAGATTTATATATATATTATAAACAGAAAACAATTTATTAGCCTTTAAAAATATAAATTATCAGTTAAACATCTATTCAGAAGAAAATTATTAAATCAAACTCGAATTTTATTAACAATTATTATCATATCAATTTAATTCCTATCGCAGATTATTAAATTGATATTGTCAAAATTTCCGGGATGTCACATTCCTTCCCCCTTAAAAGAATTTCGTCCCCGAAATTTAAACAAAGGTAATTTAATAATCCAATTAAAGTTTTAATTTTAAAATACAAACATATATCAATCATATGTTAACAATCATAGCATCCAATCAAACAAATCTATCTATCCCTATAAAATTCTGGATAGAATTCTCTCGAGTTTCCCCGATTATAAATACCGGGTTACTCGCTCTATAGAATCCAAACCATCAATACTACTAAGCTACAGAGCTCTTACTCATCTAGATCTACTCAACTAGACAAGATATTAGACTGTAGACAAGTCCGACTCAACAACCAAAACTCCTGAACTGTCGGTTCTACAACCAGAGATAGATCTCACACGTACTCCCTCAAAGATACGTGAAATACAACGGATCCCAATCATCCCAACTGACAATTCAAATCTGAAGACTCAACACTTATCCTCAGAAGAACAACAGAAAAGATCCAAAATATCTCAGAGTTGGCTTTCCACATCTTACCCAACTTATAGCTCCCTGAATCAGAGAAAACTTCAACAACAACGAAGTCTCCAACTTCGAATTCCAAATTTCCTCCATCTCTAATCCACAAAATTCTTCGGACGATCCTGGGTCTCCTACATCCTTACTGATCAGCTCAACCCTTGCTGATACCTCTCGAAACAAACTGAACCAAAACAATCAAACAAAATGATCTTTCCAAGATCAATCAAAACTCAAAACACAAACTCTACTCCACGATCAGAAGACTGATCTCACTACTCACATCCGGAAGAGATAAACAGATGCACTCCAATCTGGCCTCAGATCCTGAAAAATTCTGCTGTAAAAATTCTCTAATCCAAACACTGCAACTTCCATTTGCTTCCAACTAAAACTGCTTCCACCATGCTTCCACTGCGCTACTCTGATATAGGTAGATGAAAACACAGATGATGCACACGAGCACAAACTTCCACTGATACCAATTGTGACGAACCTAGGCTTTGCAACCATCAGTCAGCAATCACAACTGATATGCTTCCCAACTATTCGGAAAATATGGCTCAATAGATCCAAAATAAAATCCAGAAGTTTCTCCAAACTGAGCTGCTTCACCAAACTCAAAAATCATCCTACCACTAAACTAAACTATCGGTATCACTTCTGAAATACAGTCGATACCAACTCAAACTGCAGATGCCGACAAAATTCTGACTTCCAGAAGACACCGGAAAAATCCAAAACACAAGAGAATACTCAAGCTATCGCAAGTCACTTTTGCGATCCATCCAGCTTAATTCCAGAGAAAACTGCTCTCTCTTCACAAATCAGAACAGCATACACTTCTATAGCCAATCCATCGAAGAAATGGATTCACCCTGCTGGTCCTGAAATCTACTGCTATGCTAAAAGCTTCCTTGCCAACACACAGAACACCCTGAGTCACTCTGCTGACCCAAATGCCCACAAACTGCTAATCTAGAATTTCCTCAAGAGACTCGGACCACAAACCAACAGAAACATCCTGCTGAACACAGCCGCAATATCTAAGCAGACACACTTCTTTAGCTTGTTCCAAAGAAATATCTTCGGAAACATCCCTAGTCACTGCGTCTCATCACACAGCTACTATATCCTGAGATATCAAGATACCTTCACTAACTTCTGTCCATCCGATAGATCTCAACTCTAGTTCATCCAACTTAAACTTCAAATATAAACTCCAAACTTTAACAGATATCCTTCCAAAATCGATGAAAACCTTCATCACAACAAAACTAACTCGAGAAGGAAGTTGGGCCTACAATCCTGACATACACATTTCCAATCTCAACAAATTCAACTATCAGTGATCGTGTTACATAGATCACTACCCTATCCACCTTTATACTTATATTGGATAACCTGAACAGGTAACCCAACCGATAGGTAGAAATAAATATAAATATGTATATATATATATCAAAAATACAAATACGCTCTCTCAAGAAAGAAATCACTCAGGAGCCTAGGTATTCGCTCAACCTAGTGCTCTGATACCAACTGTCACGACCCGACTTCCTATGCCTAGGAAATCGTATCGTTTTGAAGAAAAGAAAGAGGTGAGAAAGTAGAAAAGAAAAAGAAGAAGAAGAAACAACATCAGAATCTCAACAGCGGAACGAATAAAATATAATATATCACATAAATATTACATAGAATCATATACATCAGAGTACACAGATAATACATCACATACTAGACAGTTATAAACACCTGTCTAGTTAATACAACTCGATACAACACAACAACACAGAGATACAACACAGCGGAAATACACATGAACACTAACACAGCGGAACCAATATATATCTACACGCTGAAGCCTCCTGCTCCATTGCTCCTCCAGTATTCGTCAAAGCTAACCTGAATCCCTTGACTACCCGTAAAAATTTGGGTACCCGAGAGTTTATGAAAAACAGAAATAAACTTCGGGTCAGACATGGGTCTGGTATGAGTAACAGGGTAAAGTTGTTTAACTTTGAAAATCATTTGAAACAAAAGGTATCACGTAAGACTTCCCACACATAAACATGGAAAAGTTTTTACCTTACGCTAACCAAAACATTTCATAGGAAATCCAGTGATATTATAATAGTGTCTAGGGTTTTCAAGTAAATAGAAAATAGCTGAAATTGTTACATCTATTAAATTCCAGCATACTAGCCACAACGTGGGTAATACAATCAAAACCGTAAGATCTCGTAGGGAAAATGGGTTTCCATCAATGGCTGGGCTACTGGGGTACCGCCCGTCACAGTACGTGGCCTAGATCACCGTACCGAGGAGTACGCCCGCTCCCCTGCAACACAAGGCCGAACCCGTTCCTTACTGAACAGTTCCAAACGAGACAACCCCGGCAGTAGGACGTCAACAACTGCCCACACACCGAAATAAAAAGGGACATCTAGACAGGGGAAAATCTCGCTCTCAAGTGGGTGCTACCCACGAAGCCTTGCTGCACCTCCCCTGTTTTAGCCATTCCCGGTTGATGAGGCTTGAGGTCACGATTACCTTTATCAGAACTCATCACTTAGAATGCTCATCGTCCGCCTGACGATGTGCTGAAAGCATTCAATCCATACAAGTTCGTTCCGGGTTCGAACGAAACCGAAGGCATTATCTCGTTACACTCGTATTGGAATCACCCTCAGAGTTAACGACAATAACCCTTGCATTCTGAATCACCATCTCGAATCTATAAGTACTATCTCCGTCAAACTCATTACGGAATCACCCACAGAGTTATACTGACGAATAGTTCTTATACCTCGAGTCTTCACTTGCTCCACTTGAATTTCACGACCTAACGTTATTTTGGATCGATGTGGTATTCGGGTCTCCAGACCTGGAATCCCGGTATACGGAAACCCGATCCCGGTCTCATCGAAATCCAAACCGTGTCTTTTAAGGCCAAGTTGTTTTAAAGTTAAAACAATTCAATTCAATTATCTATATCAACACAGATAGATAAATTACCATATAACAATGGATATCACAACATCATCATAATAGATAATCAATATCATCTCAAACAAACATCCAAATCACAACAGATATCACTCGTCTCATAACTGAGATCACAATCAATCAATGGGATATCAATATCATTCATAAGCAATGATTTATTATTCACAACTATAATTAATTTAAAATGAATTAAATTAATTACTTCTGTCCCTAATTAATTTAAAGTAAATTAAATTAATTACTTATCTATAAATCCTGCTTATACAACCATTTTCTAATTACAATAAGTAATTAGTCTTAATTTAATTCCACAGATTAATTTATGTAAATCATTTATAGTAATTAATATTTAATTACTTCATTTATTAATTAAATATAATTAACTTCATTTATTCTTAATTAATTACATAAATTAATCACCTCATTATTAATTATTACTTATTTTGACAATTCATAATTATATCATTAACTATATAAATTAATGACCTCTAATTAATTTGTAAATTAAACTACTTTATTACTTCAAGTAATTTAATCTTTAAATCAAACAATTATTAATCACCCTGGATCAATAACACCAGTAATTAACTCTCCTTAATTACTTATCAAATAAATTAATTATTCCATAATTAATTATCTTCATTTATTAATCCCTTGATTAATTTCAAAAGTAATTTCCCATATTACTTTATCTACTCATTAACTTGTATTAATCACATCCGGTGATTATTATCTAATTACTACTCAAAGTAATTCTGCTCCATTAATTACACCGAGTAATTTCACTTATCAGATCATTAGATGATTTATAAATTTGATTAAACTAAATTTATTCAATCTATCATATCTTCAAATTTAGTTTCAATAGATAATAACCCTTCAATTACTTTTGTTAAATATTCATTTAACAGTTTCAATGAATTATCCAAATTAATTCATCTAATTATTATCAATATTTATCACATCTATAAATCAATTTAAAATCCTTAGTTAATTGATTTATTAACTAAACCATTACTTGATTTCTTCCTTTATAATTTCCTCTTTAATTTTAATTGATTATTACTTAATATAAATAAGTCATTTTCTAATTAATTTATTAATTACTTCAATATCTAATTTATTTCTATAGTAGTTAATTCCTTAATAAATGACTTAATTAACATTTCCACATTCCAAATTCCTTTCTAAATTTAAGATTTAAAGTGATTAATGATTTAAACATTAATCTAGTGTAAATTCACTTTAAAATTTCTTTAAATAAATGTACATATCATTTATTACTTAAAATAAAATTTATATAAAGAAAGAGCTTTTAAATTTAAATTATTATGAAAAATCAATTCTTTTAAAAACATATTTTTAACTCGCAAATTCTTTTCTTTTATTCAAGAACCTTTATAAAGGAATTTCTCAAGTCCCGTTAACATTTATTTTAAACAAATTTACTTTTTATAAATCTGTTTATTTAAAACTTTATTTACTTTAAACATTCAAACTAAAAGTTACTTTAAATTTCAGATTTTGGATTCAAAGAAAATTTGAAACCATCCACTACTTGATTTTTAACTACTATTTAAATCCTGTTACATTTTTGAACTAAATTTAAACCTGGAAATCAAATTCCTTTAAAAACTGGAATTACTCTCTGTCTCGAAATCAAACAGACTGCTCCGAGTCCTTTTTTCATTTACTTCGAGTTTCCTGCTCACCTGACTCGAGAAAATCATTCACAATCCCGAACGAAACCCCAAGTATTTCAAACCGCTCCTTCCAGAATTGACAGCCATCACCAATTTGCACGTGCACGTGCACCGTGCCTCCAGTCGCTTCCGGCCACTCGCCAGCATCGCCACCCATCATCGATCGTCCCACGACTACCTTGCAACCCCAAAATCCCACGCAGCAGCTCGAAATAAAAATCGAGTAGTTTACTCGAACCTGGAAACTCAACACCAACCCATACGCAAATCCTGGCAACACCTCGTTTTCGAGATTCCGACCATCTTGGATGCTCAAACTCCGGTTATATCCTCGTCATGAACCCCACTAGCATTTCCCAAATCCCGGTCGAACTCGATGCCCTGTGGCATTCGAACAAGACCAATATAAACCACAACAAAAATTAGGTTTACAGAAAAGATCTCGTCGCCGTTGCCACCACGACGATCTACAGCGCCTTCCACCATTTTTCCCGGCTTCTCCATTCACTACTCCATCATCACAAGAATTTCCAAACATTCCAGTCTACTTGATCACCCAATATTCGACGAAAACATATTTCCGTTTTACCCAAAACTGCTCCCTAAATACTATGTTAAAAATGATGATATTTATTTTAAAAATCATGTTATAGGGTAGAGATTTAACCTGTGACCCTGAATCAACATTTTAAAATGTTTGAATTTTACCTATGATTCAAGTTTGCCTGTAGTTTTCAATTTCCAGTGATATTTAAATTTTATTTCAGCCTAAATAAACTTTTATAAACTACACTATGATAAAATGAACAAGTTTTGTTTAAACATTACACCCTATCACAATCTAAATCAAAAGATATGAGTTATTAAACTAAAAACTGAAGCTTGAAAAAAACAAAACAGAGAGAACACAGATATGTATCCATGTACACATATTCAATCACTCAGGAAATCATATAAACATATCTATACCCTGATGTAAGCATGCAACCATCATACACTTAAGTAGTTTTTAACAAAAATTGTTACTCACCAAAAGCTTGCAAAAGAACAGGGCTTTTCCCCTGAGACAGTTTGAAAAATTTGAACTGGGGATGCTTTGCTTGATCTTTCCATATATCTGACTTTTGTTGTTTTGGAAGTGTTATTCTAGTTTGCAAAAGAATGTTTACTATATTGTTTTCTCTCTGGTTTGAAATGTTAAACAGAATGCAATATGAAATAGTATAGGAGAGTTTGTAATAGAAGTAGGTGATATCTGGGTAAAGAAACTTCCAGGTACTCATTTCCTATTTTATCAGAGATCTTTATCCCTTTTTTTTATTATTATAGGAGGCTGAAATGATACATGAGCCAGTTTCGAATGGGCTATTGTGTGCTGTTGAACAATGAAGCATTAAATGGTATTGTACTTATGTCTCCCATTTTGATTATTTTATACTACATATGTCAAAGATATTTTGTTGCTTGTATCTCTTTTACCTGAGTCTTCATTAACAAGTCACAACATTTTGCATTTTCTTATATTTCATTTTGTTTTGTATGTTGTCAGGTCTGCATGCTAGAAAGATCCCATTCGAACATTGTTTTATTGCTTCAGCTCTTTCATTTGTTTAAGTTTTGTTTTGGCTTGCATACTTGTATTTTTGTATTGTTAACTTGTTTGACAATGAAATGTAAATGGATATTGTTTTAATATGTTGTTTTAGCCAAGGTTATAGAATTTTAGCTTAAGTATAACAACTCATAAATTTTATATTTCCATATTTTAAACTTAAACTATTAAACATTTAATTCACTCGTTATTTACTTTATTTTATACTTATGTTAATATCGTATATTAGATTTACGTTAAGTTAAATATTTATAAAGTTTACTTTATTTCAAATCTCAACTATCCAATATTATATTCACTTATTATTATTTTATTCTACACTATATAAATAAATTACTCATTATATCAATCTATATTTAAAAAGACAAAACAACCTTTGTTGAATTTAAATTTAAGTAAAAATCAATTTTAAACAATTTAACTTATCATGTATATATATCAAAATCAACTAACTATTTATTTAATAACTTTTAAAAAGATATATATATTAAATCAAACCAAAATTACCAAAATATCAAAATAAGAAAATATATCTTCATTTATTAACTTTCAAATCAGATCTTATCTATTTACAATATATACAGATTTATATATATATTATAAACAGAAAACAATTTATTAGCCTTTAAAAATATAAATTATCAGTTAAACATCTATTCAGAAGAAAATTATTAAATCAAACTCGAATTTTATTAACAATTATTATCATATCAATTTAATTCCTATCGCAGATTATTAAATTGATATTGTCAAAATTTCCGGGATGTCACACATTCCATGTGAGTTTCTTTACAAATTTAATTCACCATTAATAGATTATTTTCTTTTTACATTTATTCTTCCATATATAGTATTACTGAATATTAAATCCATTTCTAAATCATTTCAATGTTTTTCTGAAGTTATAATTAGTCAATTAATATAATACTCATTTTAATTATAAATGGCTTCAACATTACTTAAGTTTATAATTATTTACTTACATTATTCACCTTTTACTATTCAATCTGATTATAAATAGCTTAAGATGTTAACTTAAGTTTATAATCATTTTTATTACATTATTCACTTTTATTACATCTAATTAGTAGCATTTCAAACTATTAACTTCAGTTTATAACAATTTATAACATTAGAATTCTTATTTATAGAAGTAATTCCATTGAACATGTAACGACCCAGAATTTTGAACAAATTAAATTGAAAATATTTAATTAATTTTAAATATTTGAATGATGATTTAATTTGAATCCCCGATATAACTTTGAAATTTGCGGTTAGACTTTAAAATTTAATCGATTGAATGCTGAATAAAAATTTGAATCTTTAATTTTAAGCCGAAAAAAATATTTCGAAAGCTTTTAAAATTCGTAATGGTAATACTGGAAATAATAGAACTTTCAGGATTGAATTTGAAACTGTTCTGTTCAGTTTTGAATTTTATTGTTCGAATCGATATTTAAAAATAGCCGTCCGGAGCTCAGTCTCGGAATTCGACGAAACCAGTTCCATTGGGTCCGTAATATTGAATTATTACCGGATTTCAAATTTCGTATTTTTCGGAGTTGATATGTGACCGTACGGCGAGTAAACACATTGGATTTTAAATCAAATTCAATTTAAAATTTTATAATTTAAAACCTTGCCGACATACACACGTTCATCCCTTTAATCACGCATAGAATTGCGCCTAACATCACGAAACAAATCGTGCCAGCCATTCTCTTTCGTTTTCAAATATTCCTCTCCCTCGTTCAAAATAAAACAGCCAATTGAAAAAGAAAAAGGGCAATCTCTCGTTCAGGAATAAAATCAGAAATGGCCGAGCCTCCCATTTAAATAAAAATCAAAACAAATCAATAGCCATTCGATTTATTTGCAAGCAAGGCGAGGCGGGAAGGCGAGTTCTCGATTTCGTGATCGAACAGGCGACGCTCGCTGGAAGATGGAGCTCGCGACAGCGACTCGAGACCCTTCAAATCGATCTTGTCGCGTAGAGTGGGGTAGTGGTCAACGAGCCCCACCAGTCGCGAGATAGCTCGGGGCGACGGCATGGCGATTTCGGCATAGCAAAGGGTGCGGCGGCGCGAGATGGAGTCTGGGGCTGGGGTGAAGAACGATGGGCAGGGTCGCGTGCGTGGAAGTGGACAGTGCCTGGGCTCGGCTCACGATGGCAGTCGCGACTGGAAGGGGTTCAATCTAAGGCATCGACTGTCGTTTGAGGGAATTTTCGATTTGGGGCTATGGGAGCTCGAGCAAGGAGTGCGTCGTGGTCTGACGCTGGGTTGCGAAGTAGGTCGCGATGGCAGGTAGCAGTTTCAATTGTCTTCAATTTATATATTTATATATATATGTATGAAATTGAACAAAGCAGAAAATAATCTGTAACAGTTAAGAAAATATCTGTTTTAATTTAAAAATAATAAGTAATTATATTAGCAGAAGATATAAAGTTAAAACAGAAATTTTCATTTTAGAAAATATGTATATAGTTTTAAAAACAGAAAGTATTTTGTATAAAATGAAGTTGAGAATAAAATGGGTTATTTTCAAAGAGAAGAATAAAGTGAATATACTTTAAGGTTCAGTAAAGAGTTTATAATTATCAGTATATGCAGTTTCAATTTTTAAATGCAAGCAGAAAATATATATATAGATAAGACTTTGGAAAGAACTAGGGATTTATATAAAAAGATTTGATTTTTATCTATATAGAACAGTTTTGTAAATATATGCAGTTTACAGTAAAGAAAATCTTATGTATGATCAGTTTTAAAATTTAAGCGTTCTTAATTCAATTTGAATATTTATATAGGAATCTTTATGTTTAAACTAAAAATCTGTTTTACAGCAAGAGAAAAGACTTTTGAAAGAAATTTATTGTTTTAGAATTGATAGGATTATTAAAAATGAAAATTGTAAAGGGAATTTGGTTTTAAATCAAATTTCTAAGTTAAATGAAATTATCAAAAGAAAGTCGTTTAAAACAGAATCATCAATTTGATAAAATTTATATAATGACAATTAATTGATCGATTTTATTTCAAATATTAATAGAATTGTATAATTGTTTATACAAGGTCGAAACCGTGAGGAAATGGTCAAAATGGAAATGGGATGGCAAATTAAAAATCTAAGGTGAGATTTTTCTCACTCAAAATTAATTGCAGTTATTTATTGACTGATTGATTGCTATTGGATGTGATATTAGATATAGTAGGATATATCTATATATATAGCAATATATACATATTGGCATATGTATATATTGGATTGATTGATTTCCCGCCTCGTATAGCGGATGAGACCCTATTGCGCCGTTAGTAAGCGGATATTTTTATAAAACCCATATACCGCGATATTCCACCTCGAAGTGGAATTGGTATTGTGCTAACATTTGTGGATGCAGGGAAACAGGTTGGAGGGATCCAACTGGATTCCTCACCAGTATTTATTTATTTACAGATATTGATGTATATTCTGTTATCATATGTTGATATATGATGTTTGAAGTTGTGATTGACTAATTGGTGCTGTTGCATCATCGGATCCATTTTTGAAGTTTAAAAATAACGATATTATTTTTAAAAGGATTTCAAAGTGAATTTTTGAAAGTATACGTTTTATTAAATTTTGGAATTGATTCATTTTAAATAAATAAGTGTTATAATTTTTATGTTATAAAAAATTAAGAATTTTGTGATATAAAACCAAAATTTGATGTTTGGGAATATGAAATGAACTATGTTGAAGAATAGTATGAATGAAGATTTTTGAATTTATTTATAAATGGTTTATAGATAAGATTTATAAAGAATTGAATTTTTATAAATCGGAAAAATGGAATTATAAAAGGAGTTTTTGTTAATGTTGAATAAGGGTTTATAAATGGAATTTTACAAGAAGTAGGATTTATAAATTTTGTAAAGTTATTAAAGGAATGACTTAAGTATAAAAAATTGAGTTATAAATTGATTCGGTTAATAAAATTGATTTGTAAGTTGAAGTTGTTATAAATTATAAATGGGATTTATAAACGTTGTTTATAAATCCGAAATCACTTATTTTGATAAGTGAATTGTAGAAGTTAATTAAAGGAATTATATTCACGATTTTGGACAGTGGATAAGCCTTTAAATAAAACGTGTAGGAATGTTGAATTTGGATAACAAAGCATATTCACGATTTTGGACAGTGAATATATTATTAAATAAAATGGATATGTTTTGGAAAAGTGATATTACGAAATGAAGTAATTGTTTTAAAAGATGTTTTAAAACATGATAAGTATCGAATACATAGATTTCAACATTCATTGTTGAAATAGACGTTTTCGAGAAATATAAGGAAATGGTGGACTATAACACTGTTGTTATAGTAAATGATTTCCAAAAGGAAATGTTTTATATAGTATTGGGATTTATATATCTATCTTAATTCCGAATCCCTATACTATTGATTTCGAGTCGTCGTAACGATGTTTTACGCAACATTCGTTTTGACTCAAATAGATGTTAAAATTAATGATTTCCTGAAAGAATGAATTTATACTTAATATTGATTTAAGTATATTGAATATTTTCAAATGTTGAAAATAAATAGATTTGTGAATTACTTATTTTTGAATAAGAATGGAAATGCTTTTCCAATATGAAATGAACGTTTTGAGAATTTATCTTCTTAAAGATAAATTGAAATTGAATATTTGAAATCGATTTGAAATCGTATATCAGTAGATATTTTGAAAATATAAATTCACTATGGAATTTATAAAGGAAATGGAAACTGTTTAGAAAAATAAATATTGATTTATATTTGAAGTGTGGAAATTATATATCTAGTAAAGATATTTTTGAAGATGAAATAATTTGGAAAATTATTTGGAATCTGATGATGTTGCGCATCTTTATTGATAGTTAAATAACCGACTATCAATAATTACCTTTAGATAGGTATTTGTTGTGAATTGGATGAATTTGAATGCCACACTTATTTTTAAATAAGCGCTCACTATTCGGGTTAGCCGGGAAAGGACCATGGGGTCGTATAACCCATTCCGAATATGTGATACGTCGTTATGAATTGCATTCGAAGACCGGTGTTGAAGACCGGATATTTTTGAAAACGGAAGGATTACCGTCGAGTTACTCTACATCGGCTGATCTCCGATTTAGAGGTTTTATCACCCTTAGTGACGGGAAGTCCGGACGTGATTAGAAAATTATCCGGAAGTGCAAGGGCTTCGTGAGAAGTGCCATCGGTTCTGTTCGATCCCGGAACAGACTTGTATGGATTGTGTGTCTGACGTTACAATTTGAGATATAAAGCTGATTTCTTTCAAATACATTTTTGTTGGTGGCGGAGAATTTATTCTCTTAGCTTAACACCCTTCTCTGAGACGTACGAGCTTAGACGTTATGTAGTTGAAATTCATCAGCGATATATCCCAATTTGGTAACGTGGCATACTGAGTGTTGCTGTGAAATGATCAGTGTTTGATCATTTGCGATATGATCATTTGTTTGATCTTATATCTTTGTGATCATAGGTTGATCATTTGTTTGACCCGAAGCATGGCTTTGTAGAAAGCGTAGCTTTGTGGACGAGACTTCGACGAGCTTCACACCCCGGAAATGGTCAAAACAGGAAGGATGCAGCAAGGTTCTAGGGAGTAGCGCCCCTTAGTGTATGTCATTCCTTCTGGATAGAGGTGGTATCATGGTATGGAGCCCAGATACTTAACCTATGTGGTTGCTGCATTATTATTTTGATGTGGTTTGTTGGAAATCGGGGATCCTCGGGAAGATCGGTTACGATCGGGGGATGACATACGTGTGTCAGTAGTTACCTATTTTTGCAGAGGTAACCCGGCCTTGTGTTGGCAGAGATCTAACCGTAACGTTAGGTTCTCGGGTCGTCTATTCCAGGGACGTACCCATCGTGGCATAGGAAGTTCCTTGGCCTGACCATTTGTTGGAAATCCAAACTCCAATACGAACTTTGTACGGTATTAGTTGTAGAACCTGCCATTTACGTACGGTGGTCACCGCTGTTTAGATGGTAGCTATAGTAGGCATACGATACTGGTCGTATGTTGGCTAAGATTAATATTATACTTTCGAAATGTTTTCTACACTATGCACTAAAAATAATATCAAAAATGATTTGATTTTGCGTAGTAAGCATCTTTGACTATCATAAGAAGAAATCTCCTCCAATTCTGCGTTTGCATTGTGTGTGGTGGGAGGTCTTATGGTAGTTTCATTTTCCAAAAGCATTGCGAATCTATTTTAAAATATTCCTTTGTTGTTATAAAGAATAACTGTTTTACGATCTCACACCAGTCACCATGACTGACTCGGAGTTTATTGTTCCCTTCTAAACTCTGGGTGCCCACCAATTTCCACACGGGCAGCCTAGAGTTATGTTATCAGGATATTCAGGATATTCTGGAGCTTTGGAAGCAAGCTGGATGGCGAAACGTATCACCTATATTTTTGTATTATTCCGCTGTGTATTCTGTATGAGGACAAGTTTATATAACTGTCCATTGTTGTGCTGTGTTGTATTGAGTCGTATATTGACTCTGATTGATGTATGTATAAACTGATATAGTTCTTTATTTTAAAAGACTAGTAATTATCTATTGTATATTGTTCCGCTGCGATATGTGAGATTCTGATATTGTTTTCTGTTCTGATGTTGTTCTTTCTTCTTCTGCTCTATTTTCTTCTTCTCTTCTTCTTTCTTCTTCCTTCTTCTTCTGTTTTCTTCTTCTTCTGCCTTTTTCTTCTTTCTTAAACCCTCACTATTGGAGTTTCCGGCACTCGATTGCTCGACAGTCGATAAAGTGAGTATCAATGTCGAATTTTCGAAAGTCGAAAATTTCTGTACGTGACAAAGTGGTATCAGAGCATATGGTTAAGCGACAACCCTGCTCTGTTGGGTATTACTCATTAGAGATAGAGTCAGTAGTACTGAGTTGAGTGTAATAATAGATATGAGTGCATATTTGTTAGTGAATATGAAATTTGTTTTGTATTGTGTTGACTTATCGGTTGATTGTTTATGGATTCTGGTCGGTGCAGTCTAGCTAACTGTAATCGATAGGGGTTTCTAAACTCTAAACAAGATAAACCGACACAGTATTGTTTTAAATAGGGTGAAAGAAATAATTTTACCCAAACTATTCTTGTATATAAAAGAAATGATTTTCTATGAATTATTATAGCATATGGATGTTTGGTTGTTAGGAAAGTGACAACATTGAAATATTATCATTGTTATATGAAATGGAATGAGAAATTAAAATAATAACCAAAGATTTGGAAATAAATCCATTTAACGAATGAAATTTATAAATGTGAATTGAAAGATAAAGAAATAAATTCATATACAAATGAAATTTAAGAATGTAAATTATAAATGTGACTTATAAAATGGAAATAGAATTCCAGAGAAGTTTTTGGAAATGTAATTGAAAAGAATTTGTAAATTTTGGAGATTTGGAGAGTTTAATTCCTTTTTGATTTGAAAATGAACTTCAAAGGTTTTGAAAAGTATTTTGAAGGAATGAGAAGCTCTAAACTCTTTTCGGTCGCTGGAAAATAACTTCGATGATGACCGCGGCATCATTGGTGTTCATTTTCGGGTTTCCAAAAGAGGAATTGCTGCCAAATTGTTTTAAATGGAAGTTGTTTGAAAATTTTGGGTTTTGTTTTGAAATTCAAAAGATAAATTTGAATTGTTTTCAAAAAAAATGGTTTTGAAAAGGTTGAAAAGACTCTGGAATTGAGTATTGAATTATGAAAATAAAATTATGAATGAATGAATCAATTTGAAATTGCAAGTACATGAATGTAAATTGAATTCGAATGGAAATCCAGTTTAATACAAGTGGTTATAAACCAAAATGGTGAATTGTAAATAAATTTTGGGAGCGAACAAAAGTGAATAAAACTGGAATTGAAACTGAATGTTGAAAACAAATTTGAATAAAGTGAATTGGGATTTGTAATGAATTAGTAATTGAAACTAATCTAAAATAAGCAGTTGTAAAGGAAAGTAAATCGATAAAATTCAATATTCAGAAATTGAACTGAATCCAAATTAGATTGGAATTGCGAATTGAATTCAAATGAGAAATTGAAATGTAAAATTGAAGGATAATGAATATGTAACTTCAATAGCGAATTAGAAATGTATAAGAAGTATATATTGAAAATTTTGTAATAGAATTTGCAAAATGATTTGAATATGTAACTAGATATTATGGCTAGTAGGATATACAGGTGTTATGAAAGGAAATTGGAACTTTGATTTCAAAGATAATTTGAATTGCTCGACAAAAGGTACGTATTTGAATTTCAAATATGAGATTTGCTGATTTCTGGTCTAGCCGCTTGGCTTTTTCTTTTTCTTTTTGAAATCTGAGAGTCCGTAGGGACGTTTTGTAGTCGTGCCGTATTAGCCGCGCAAAGGAGACGCTGGCGAAATTTTTCGAAAATTTCGGGTGTTAGAAAAATTTTGAGAAAATTTGAAAGTTAAAAATTTGAATTTAAATTTAAATTTGAATTGTTAAGAAAACAATGTTGTTTGGAACTTATAATTGAAGATTGGAAATTATAGTTGAAATAATAATGAATCTTTAGTAGAAAGATTTGTTTTGATAAATTGATAAAACTATTGAATGTTGAAAAATAATAGACGAGTTAAGGACTTTTTTCCTAACTTGTAAGTTCGGGACGAAATTCTTTTAAGGAGGGAAGTTTGTAACGACCCAGAATTTTGAACAAATTAAATTGAAAATATTTAATTAATTTTAAATATTTGAACGATGATTTAATTTGAATCCCCGATATAACTTTGAAATTTGCGGTTAGACTTTAAAATTTAATCGATTAAATGCTGAATAAAAATTTGAATCTTTAATTTTAAGCCGAAGAAAAATATTTTGAAAGCTTTTAAAATTCGTAATGGTAATACTGGAAATAATAGAACTTTCAGGATTGAATTTGAAACTGTTCTGTTCAGTTTTGAATTTTATTGTTCGAATCGATATTTAAAAATAGCCGTCCGGAGCTCAGTCTCGGAATTCGACGAAACCAGTTCCATTGGGTCCGTAATATTGAATTATTACCGGATTTTAAATTTCGTATTTTTCGGAGTTGATATGTGACCGTACGGCGAGTAAACGCATTGGATTTTAAATCAAATTCAATTTAAAATTTTATAATTTAAAACCTTGCCGACATACACACGTTCATCCCTTTAATCACGCATAGAATTGCGCCTAACATCACGAAACAAATCATGCCAGCCATTCTCTTTCGTTTTCAAATATTCCTCTCCCTCGTTCAAAATAAAACAGCCAATTGAAAAAGAAAAAGGGCAATCTCTCGTTCAGGAATAAAATCAGAAATGGCCGAGCCTCCCATTTAAATAAAAATCAAAACAAATCAATAGCCATTCGATTTATTTGCAAGCAAGGCGAGGCGGGAAGGGGAGTTCTCGATTTCGCGATCGAACAGGCGACGCTCGCTGGAAGATGGAGCTCGCGACAGCGACTCGAGGCCCTTCAAATCGATCTTGTCGCGTAGAGTGGGGTAGTGGTCAACGAGCCCCACCAGTCGTGAGATAGCTCGGGGCGACGGCATGGCGATTTCGGCATAGCAAAGGGTGCGGCGGTGCGAGATGGAGTCTGGGGCTGGGGTGAAGAACGATGGGCAGGGTCGCGTGCGTGGAAGTGGACAGTGCCTGGGCTCGGCTCACGATGGCAGTTGCGACTAGAAGGGGTTCAATCTAAGGCATCGACTGTCGTTTGAGGGAATTTTCGATTTGGGGCTATGGGAGCTCGAGCAAGGAGTGCGTCGTGGTCTGACGCTGGGTTGCGAAGTAGGTCGCGATGGCAGGTAGCAGTTTCAATTGTCTTCAATTTATATATTTATATATATATGTATGAAATTGAACAAAGCAGAAAATAATCTGTAACAGTTAAGAAAATATCTGTTTTAATTTAAAAATAATAAGTAATTATATTAGCAGAAGATATAAAGTTAAAACAGAAATTTTCATTTCAGAAAATATGTATATAGTTTTAAAAACAGAAAGTATTTTGTATAAAATGAAGTTGAGAATAAAATGGGTTATTTTCAAAGAGAAGAATAAAGTGAATATACTTTAAGGTTCAGTAAAGAGTTTATAATTATCAGTATATGCAGTTTCAATTTTTAAATGCAAGTAGAAAATATATATATAGATAAGACTTTGGAAAGAACTAGGGATTTATATAAAAAGATTTGATTTTTATCTATATAGAACAGTTTTGTAAATATATGCAGTTTACAGTAAAGAAAATCTTATGTATAAGCAGTTTTAAAATTTAAGTGTTCTTAATTCAATTTGAATATTTATATAGGAATCTTTATGTTTAAACTAAAAATCTGTTTTACAGCAAGAGAAAAGACTTTTGAAAGAAATTTATTGTTTTAGAATTGATAGGATTATTAAAAATGAAAATTGTAAAGGGAATTTGGTTTTAAATCAAATTTCTAAGTTAAATGAAATTATCAAAAGAAAGTCGTTTAAAACAGAATCATCAATTTGATAAAATTTATATAATGACAATTAATTGATCGATTTTATTTCAAATATTAATAGAATTGTATAATTGTTTATACAAGGTCGAAACCGTGAGGAAATGGTCAAAATGGAAATGGGATGGCAAATTAAAAATCTAAGGTGAGATTTTTCTCACTCAAAATTAATTGCAGTTATTTATTGACTGATTGATTGCTATTGGATGTGATATTAGATATAGTAGGATATATCTATATATATAGCAATATATACATATTGGCATATGTATATATTGGATTGATTGATTTCCCGCCTCGTATAGCGGATGAGACCCTATTGCGCCGTTAGTAAGCGGATATTTTTATAAAACCCATATACCGCGATATTCCACCTCGAAGTGGAATTGGTATTGTGCTAACATTTTTGGATGCAGGGAAACAGGTTGGAGGGATCCAACTGGATTCCTCACCAGTATTTATTTATTTACATATATTGATGTATATTCTGTTATCATATGTTGATATATGATGTTTGATGTTGTGATTGACTAATTGGTGCTGTTGCATCATCGAATCCATTTTTGAAGTTTAAAAATAACGATATAATTTTTAAAAGGATTTCAAAGTGAATTTTTGAAAATATACATTTTATTAAATTTTGGAATTGATTCATTTTAAATAAATAAGTGTTATAATTTTTATGTTATAAAAAATTAAGAATTTTGTGATATAAAACCAAAATTTGATGTTTGGGAATATGAAATGAACTATGTTGAAGAATAGTATGAATGAAGATTTTTGAATTTATTTATAAATGGTTTATAGATAAGATTTATAAAGAATTGAATTTTTATAAATCGGAAAAATGGAATTATAAAAGGAGTTTTTGTTAATGTTGAATAAGGGTTTATAAATGGAATTTTATAAGAAGTAGGATTTATAAATTTTGTAAAGTTATTAAAGGAATGACTTAAGTATAAAAAATTGAGTTATAAATTGATTCGGTTAATAAAATTGATTTGTAAGTTGAAGTTGTTATAAATTATAAATGGGATTTATAAACGTTGTTTATAAATCCGAAATCACTTATTTTGATAAGTGAATTGTAGAAGTTAATTAAAGGAATTATATTCACGATTTTGGACAGTGGATAAGCCTTTAAATAAAACGTGTAGGAATGTTGAATTTGGATAACAAAGCATATTCACGATTTTGGACAATGAATATATTATTAAATAAAATGGATATGTTTTGGAAAAGTGATATTACGAAATGAAGTAATTGTTTTAAAAGATGTTTTAAAACGTGATAAGTATCGAATACATAGATTTCAACATTCATTGTTGAAATAGACGTTTTCGAGAAATATAAGGAAATGGTGGACTATAACACTGTTGTTATAGTAAATGATTTCCAAAAGGAAATGTTTTATATAGTATTGGGATTTATATATCTATCTTAATTCCGAATCCCTATACTATTGATTTCGAGTCGTCGTAACGATGTTTTACGCAACATTCGTTTTGACTCAAATAGATGTTAAAATTAATGATTTCCTGAAAGAATGAATTTATACTTAATATTGATTTAAGTATATTGAATATTTTCAAATGTTGAAAATAAATAGATTTGTGAATTACTTATTTTTGAATAAGAATGGAAATGCTTTTCCAATATGAAATGAACGTTTTGAGAATTTATCTTCTTAAAGATAAATTGAAATTGAATATTTGAAATCGATTTGAAATCGTATATCAGTAGATATTTTGAAAATATAAATTCACTATGGAATTTATAAAGGAAATGGAAACTGTTTAGAAAAATAAATATTGATTTATTTTTGAAGTGTGGAAATTATATATCTAGTAAAGATATTTTTGAAGATGAAATAATTTGGAAAATTATTTGGAATCTGATGATGTTGCGCATCTTTATTGATAGTTAAATAACCGACTATCAATAATTACCTTTAGATAGGTATTTGTTGTGAATTGGATGAATTTGAATGCCACACTTATTTTTAAATAAGCGCTCACTATTCGGGTTAGCCGGGAAAGGACCATGGGGTCGTATAACCCATTCCGAATATGTGATACGTCGTTATGAATTGCATTCGAAGACCGGTGTTGAAGACCGGATATTTTTGAAAACGGAAGGATTACCGTCGAGTTACTCTACATCGGCTGATCTCCGATTTAGAGGTTTTATCACCCTTAGTGACGGGAAGTCCGGACGTGATTAGAAAATTATCCGGAAGTGCAAGGGCTTCGTGAGAAGTGCCTTCGGTTATGTTCGATCCCGGAACAGAGTTGTATGGATTGTGTGTCTGACGTTACAATTTGAGATATAAAGCTGATTTCTTTCAAATACATTTCTGTTGGTGGCGGAGAATTTATTCTCTTAGCTTAACACCCTTCTCTGAGACGTACGAGCTCAGAGGTTATGTAGTTGAAATTCATCAGCGATATATCCCAATTTGGTAACGTGGCATACTGAGTGTTGCTGTGAAATGATCAGTGTTTGATCATTTACGATATGATCATTTGTTTGATCTTATATCTTTGTGATCATAGGTTGATCATTTGTTTGACCCGAAGCATGGCTTTGTAGAAAGCGTAGCTTTGTGGACGAGACTTCGACGAGCTTCACACCCCGGAAATGGTCAAAACAGGAAGGATGCAGCAAGGTTCTAGGGAGTAGCGCCCCTTAGTGTATGTCATTCCTTCTGGATAGAGGTGGTATCATGGTATGGAGCCCAGATACTTAACCTATGTGGTTGCTGCATTATTATTTTGATGTGGTTTGTTGGAAATCGGGGATCCTCGGGAAGATCGGTTACGATCGGGGGATGACATACGTGTGTCAGTAGTTACCTATTTTTGCAGAGGTAACCCGGCCTTGTGTTGGCAGAGATCTAACCGTAACGTTAGGTTCTCGGGTCGTCTATTCCAGGGACGTACCCATCGTGGCATAGGAAGTTCCTTGGCCTGACCATTTGTTGGAAATCCAAACTCCAATACGAACTTTGTACGGTATTAGTTGTAGAACCTGCCATTTACGTACGGTGGTCACCGCTGTTTAGATGGTAGCTATAGTAGGCATACGATACTGGTCGTATGTTGGCTAAGATTAATATTATACTTTCGAAATGTTTTCTACACTATGCACTAATAATAATATCAAAAATGATTTGATTTTGCGTAGTAAGCATCTTTTACTATCATAAGAAGAAATCTCCTCCAATTCTGCGTTTGCATTGTGTGTGTGGTGGGAGGTCTTATGGTAGTTTCATTTTCCAAAAGCATTGCGAATCTATTTTAAAATATTCCTTTGTTGTTATAAAGAATAACTGTTTTACGATCTCACACCAGTCACCATGACTGACTCGGAGTTTATTGTTCCCTTCTAAACTCTGGGTGCCCACCAATTTCCACACGGGCAGCCTAGAGTTATGTTATCAGGATATTCTGGATATTCTGGAGCTTTGGAAGCAAGCTGGATGGCGAAACGTATCACCTATATTTTTGTATTATTCCGCTGTGTATTCTGTATGAGGACAAGTTTATATAACTGTCCATTGTTGTGCTGTGTTGTATTGAGTCGTATATTGACTCTGATTGATGTATGTATAAACTGATATAGTTCTTTGTTTTAAAAGACTAGTAATTATCTATTGTATATTGTTCCGCTGCGATATGTGAGATTCTGATATTGTTTTCTGTTCTGATGTTGTTCTTTCTTCTTCTTCTTTCTTCTTCTTCTCTATTTTCTTCTTCTCTTCTTCTTTCTTCTTCCTTCTTCTTCTGTTTTCTTCTTCTTCTGCCTTTTTCTTCTTTCTTAAACCCTCACTATTGGAGTTTCCGGCACTCGATTGCTCGACAGTCGATAAAGTGAGTATCGATGTCGAATTTTCGAAAGTCGAAAATTTCTGTACGTGACAGAACACTTTCAAAAAAAATTCCAAGTTTACTTGTATAATATTCTATTACATATTCTTATTAACATTTCAACTTATGATATTTTGGTGAGTTATATATAAATGTCCTTTAGAATGTAATAGAAAGTTACACGAGTTCATCTTGTTCATTTTTTACTTTCAAGTTCAATAATTCATCTTCTAAATTTTCATTATTCTTAAGTTTACAAGTTTCCAACTTCTTGTATATACCACTATTCCCTTAGCATCTAATTACATATATTTTCTTCATTCTAGAAACTTCTAATTATTAAAATAATTAAGATTTCATTCATTTCAATAATTGAAAAATACTAATTGTCAGAAAATTTAAGAACTAAACTCCGGGTTCATTTTAGTCGCTTAGAAAATAATATATATATATATATATATATATATATATCCTTTATAGATCAAATCATATTTAGAATTAAAAATTAAGATTCGTTTATCAAAACAAGGTGTAATAAAACCACTACAACCGTCTACCCACTTTGAAACTCGAAAATGAGCGTCGATGATGCGTGCACTCATCACCGAAATTATTTCCCAGCAACAGAGAGGGGAGTGCAGAACTTATTTCCTTCAAAAATTTCTTTTTAAAACATTTCTTTCAAATCATCTTGAAATAGTTATATCAGAAAATACTTCTAAATAATATTAATATTATATTCCAAAATCTTTCGAAAGAAATTTTCAAAATCCCGAAACTTAAGTTATCAAATTCCAATTTATATTCATTTAGTTGCAACTCTAATTTTTCAAACAGTATTTATATAAATTTCACTACCTAACAAGCAAATATATAACAACCAACTATATCATTTATACAATTTATTATTTTATATATATGCAAAATATATAATAGGCAAAATTATTTTATTCACCTATATTTCAAAACAATATTGTGTCGGTCTGTCCTATTAAGTGTTTAGAAATCCTTATCGATGTCATAGCGTCCTATGCACCGACCAGAATTTATAAATAAAAAATGGAACAAATTAACACAATACAAAACTCTTTTTATAACACTAACAAATACGCTCTCTCGTATATATACACTCAGCGACTCATTCTAGGGTATTACTACCCTATTTAATATGAGTCAGACCCCACAAAGCTAAGGTTATCGCTAAACCAAAGCTCTGTTACCAACTGTAACGACCTGCCTTTTTGGACGTTTTAAGCAGACACATGCATCAAAATCAATCAATTCAAAAGGGCAGATTATTATGGGGTAAATAAGAAAAAGCAGAGAAAGAAAGAAAAAAATACAGAATCTCGCAGCGAAATGACAAAATATAATAATCAAATAAACAGTTCATGAAGCTGTTTACAAATAATATTGATTAAACTTTTATAATACAGATCAGAGTTACACACAACGAGAATAAATAAATGCAGCAGAACAACATGATGCAGTGGAATAAATATAATACATAGTAATAGTATAAAATCCTCGTCTTCATCCTCTAGAAAGAAGTCTTCGATACACTGAAAAGCTCAGACTGATCCGAGCGAATTGAAAAGACAAAACACTCGAGTCAGAACTAAAAGATAATATGTAAGTTAAATCAACAGTAAATAAATATGAGTGCAACGGCGTCAGAGATGTTTATGAGGTCTGACATCTCTATTCCAGTGTCTAACGTGAGTGCAATAACTTAAGAGATATTCGGGATTACCATCTCCTAAGGATCCGCTAAACTATCTACTATGTAGTATAATACACTATTATAATATGTCTACAGTAAATTAAAGTATTAAAATAGCGTTAAGGCATTACCCATATCCCCCTTAACACATTATTATATATTCTCATAGTCTATACAGTACCGTAATTCCTCTGTAAACTGGAGGGCTATCAGAGGGCACTCCATAGGTATGGTACAAAACAAAGTCGTAGAAGGCGCGATAGGGCATGCGACAAGGCACGCGAGGCAAACCCCGGGTATGTATCGATATTACCCATAACGATTTCTCCCTAATCTATCAGATCGTTCGGGTATGTATCATTTCAACCCATAGGGAACTTGCATTGTTACAACAATATAAAATATAGCATACAGTCATCCAATATCAACAATCCAACATCCATCATAATCATCATCCAAATCAATCAATAAACATCAATAGCTAACTGATTATCAATAATAGGTATAAACTGATGAATTAAAATTTAATATTAAATTAAATGACAATTAAATGCAATAAAAGTCATATTTAACTAGAATGGTAATTTAAATATACCAAACATCAATCAATCAATTTCTATTCACATCATAAATTTAATTTAACCAACATAAGATAATTTAGTAGTTGTGAGTGGGTTAAAACACTCACCTTTGATTTTAGCCCATAAAAATCCAATGTCACGGCCCAAATTTCAGCGTTCGAAAATCGACACCCGTACTTCACTTGTACTTGAATGCCGCAGATTCAATCGTTGAAATTCGACTCGTGCCGGAGCTTATAACACAGTAAGTATAACAACACAGCGGAAGAAAGAAATGACTGATATCATATACAACACAAATGATACAATATCCAGAATATGATATACAATAATGATATCAATATGATACAACAATATCAAAGACAAATAATGCTACAGCGGAAACAATAGAGGTGATAACTCCAAATGATCTGAAAAAGAGCATGAGTCCACCAACTCAAATATCAAGCTCGAACCACCATCACGTTTCACAAAGATAAGCAAGAGCGGTAGTCCGTGAACTCCAAAAAACTAACTAGCTCCAAATTTCTATTGAACCTGACTATCTGAAAACCCCAACTCTAGACTGCCCATGTGGAAAATTATGGGCACCCAGAGTTTTGGAAGGGAACAATAAACTCCGGGTCAGTCATGGGACTGGTGTGAGTAACAAAAACAGTTATTTTCACAAAGAAAATAAAAGAATTTCGTAATGCTTTTGGAAAATGAAACTACCATAAGGCCTCCCGCCACACACACACAATGCAAACGCAGAATTGGAGGAGATTTCTCCTTATGATAGTCAAATATGCTCAATACAAGAAAACTCTTTGATATTATCACTAGTGCATAGTGTGAAAGAATTTTGAAAATACAATATTAATCTTAGCCAGCATATAACCATTATTGTATGCCTACTATAGCTACCATGTTCAATAGCAGGTTACCACCACATTCCATAGCAGGTTATACAACTGCAATCGTAAAGAGATCGTATTGTTTCTTTGGATTTTTCCAACAAATAGTCAGGCTAAGGAACTTCCTATGCCACGTAGGAACGCCTCTGGAGGGACGCCTCGAGAGACAACTGCTCTCTGCCAACACAAGACCGGTTACCCCCTTCCCGGGTAGTAAACCTGAGATATGCCACCCCCGGTCGTTTGCGACCTTTATCCGAGGCCTCGATCACACAGCAACAATCACACAGTAAATGAGATTGGAGCAACCACACAGGTAAAATATCTGCGCTCCATACCATGATACCACCTTTTTCCAGAAGGAATGGACATACCCTAGGGGAGCTACCCCAGAAACCTTGCCGCATCTTTCCTGTTTCGACCATTTCCGGTTTGTGAGGCTCGATGAGGTCCGTCCACAACGCTACGCTTTACACGAAAGCCATGCTTTGATCAACAAATGATCAACAAATGATCAGCAACACACAGCAACACTTAGCATGCCACACTACCAAATTGGGAGTATATCACTGATAACCTTCAACTACATAACCTCTGAGCTCGTACGTCTCAGAGAAGGGTGTTAAGCTAAGAGAATAAATCTCCGCCACCAAACAGAAATGTATTTGAAGGAAATCAGCTTTATATCTCAAAGTGTAATGTCAGACATACAACTATACAAGTCTGTTCCGGGTTCGAACAGAACCGAAGGCACTTCTAAAGAAGCCCTTGCAATTCGGGTATTCACAATCCCGATCGGATTTCCCATCACTTAGGGAATCTCTATACCGGCGCGACTCAGTGCAGAGACAATCGATAGGTTATCCTATCATTCTCACAAATACCCGGTCTTCAACACCGGTCTTCAAATGCTATCCATTTACGACGTATCACTATTCAGAATGGGTTATATGACACAAAGTCCTCTCCCGGCTAAACCGAATAGTGAGCGCAATATTTTAAAACATATGGATATTGGGATTTCAGTTAAGTCACAACTTATTACCCAAAACTTCTCTTTCAAATGGTTTAAACAAATCACCATTTTAATCTTTTTAAACAAAAAGATTCAATTCACAAAGTTCACCCAGTTTCACAAAGATCCATTCACAGATTTTCAAATCAGTTTTCCTTTCAAATTGGATTAACTCGTCCAATCTTTAAATCAAAGATTTAATTGATAGCTTTCAAAACAATTCCATTTCGACCTTTTATACAAAAGGTACACCTTTCCAATTTCAAAACAAAGTTCAACAATTTTTCACAAAGATTTATTCATAACTAGGAAAACCATTTCCAATTCAAACTTGAAATCCCTTTAATTTAAATTGGAATTTCATTTCTTATATGAAAGCTTCTATTATTTGAAAACAAATAGTTTTCATTTCGGAAAATCTGATTCATTTACACAAGTTAAAATCTTTGAGTTAATTCAAATTCCCAAACAATACTTCAACAAATGGTTTAAATTCATATAAACACATTTATAACATCTTTAACCATAATTTCCAAACATGGAATTCAATTCCAAATTATTTAAATTGGAAAATTTACCAAGTTATTCAAAATAACTTTTATTCTCAAAACTCCTTTTCAAAAGCTTTAACATTTAGCCCAAATTCATTTCCAAAATCAATTGAAACTAAAATTTCAATTTCAAAAATATTAAATTTAAATCATCTGTGACTTAACCGATTTCCTCGTGAAATCCATATTTGTGTGTGTAAAAGTGTAGTCCAGGGGTTTCACACAGTAGTGCAACATCAATAAATCATCACAGATCAAAATACAGAAATATAGTTGATAAGCGGTATAACTATAACGCTTATCTTTTGTACACATATCACAGATAATATACAAATGTATCACAAATAATAAATTACATCACAGGGAATTAATTACATTCATCCCAGAGAAACAGATCACAACACAAATCAGGATGTATCACAAAGCATCACATATCAGGGATATCAAACAATCAAATCATCCAATAGAATCCAAATATTCATAAGTAAAATTAATTTAATTATCTGATTAATTTAAATCAGATTAATGTCTATGAATAACTTTACTAGTTATGGTAAATTAATAATCAATTAATTACGAACCATTTAATGAATTATCCTTTAATTAATCATAAATTAACCCTTAATTAATAATTAATCCTTAATTAATTATTCTTAATTAATTTCAATGAACAATTAATTTCTTAATTACTTCCATGAAGTAATTACACTTACACAATTTCATTAATGATTATCATTAATTAATTTAATCCAATTGATTGTTACAATTAATCACATTAATTAATTATTTAAATAATCTGAGTTAATGACCTTCATTAACAATTAAAATTTCTTTAATCACTTTTCTAAAGAAATTTCTTATATTAATCAATTGATTATAATTTGATTAACCATTAAGAACTCATTAATTCAAATTATTTAATTAATTAAATGTTAATTGTCAATTAATTTGTTCTTGATTACAAATTAATTAATTTCCAATCATTTATTAACTTAAACCTTAATTAATAAATTTAAAACTTATAATCACTAATTAAATTAATACAAATCATTAATTATCATGATTAATTAACTTAATAAATAAATGAATTACAATTCATTAAATCTTCATTTACTTAAGATAAACTCATCTTTTTATTTATGATTTAATTATCACTTATAAATATGGTTGAAACCATTCATTTCAAATTTTCATTTATCTCAAAATCTGGAATTCAAAGTCAGACTATAAATTCAGGTTTCAAATTTCTTTGATTTTAACTTTGTTAACAATCTTTCCTTTACAATTTAAATTCCATTTTAAATTCAATTTTTTTCCTTTTCAATACTTAACAATTTTAAATATTAAAACAATTTAAAATTTAAACTTTATTTCCCAAACTAAATTTCCAAACTGAACTTGAATTAATATTTAAACTCAAATTTGAAACTCAGTTTAAACTTTAATTTATAAATTTTAGATTCAGTTTTAATCCTAGAAACCAAATCAGGTTTGAAACCTGAAACCAGATTTGACCCGAGCTTCATCACCTTCTGCTTCAAGTCCAACATCCAAAATCTCGAGTAACACTTCAAGAAAATCAACGAACAACCCAGCCCCACTCAAACAAAAACGCTCAGATCACCAATAGTGCCTCCGTGCACGTGCACGTGGTCGCCGACCAACTCCAGTCAACGTCACCACATCGAACAAGTCGTCGATTGCCTCCAGATCCTCCTTCGACCACCTGAACTTCGCCGCCCACTCGAAAATGAAAACAGGCATAATATCGAAACCTGGGAAACACAACAGAAAACACCCCTTCAAACCTGTCATCGCCTCGTGCTCACCGCCTCGCCCGCCAGAATTCATGCAACTCCGGCCATGACCTCGACAACTCTTCCTCTATCATCACCCAAAACCACAAAGCACTCGATCGTTCCTAATCGAAGAACGAATCAAATTTTTTTAGCTCGACAAAACTAGGTTTAGAAACTTCAAGTTCTCCCCGTCGCCTCCACGTTCAACTATCCACCATTCCAATATTTTTCCTGGAATCATCGCTCGTCCCTCCATCATTAGCCAAAGCCCCGACCCCTCCAAACCCACAGATCACCAAAGATCGCCAAAAGATCGAAATTCGCTCAAACGTAAACTGCTCTCCTTCCTTTGCTTTAAAAATCATGATCTCTACTTTAAAAATCATGTTAAAGGATGCAAATTAAATTTACATGCCTGAAATCATGAATTGGGAAGTTTGAATTTTTACTTATTTAAAGCTTTGCTCTGTTCTTTTAATTCCCAAAGACATTGACAAGTTATTTTAACTTGAATTTATTTTTAAAATTTAGTTCATGATCAAACAAACAGTTTTTGTTTTGATCTCAAGTCCAAACAATTACTAGATCAAGAGGATTTGATTTTTGAAATGAAGCTTATGTTCAGAGTTTCAAACAGAGAATGAACAAAAGCCTGCACACATCATTTCCAGGAAACTCATACATATATATATAGATATGCACCAATACACCCATACTTATTCACTGATGTGCAAGCAACAGATTATATTTTTAAATTTCAAAAGATGAGGTTACTCACTTATTTTCCAAAAGAAGACAGAGTTCTTTTATTTGAAACAGACTTTGAAATTCAAGCTAGAATCCTCTTCTTAAATCCTCTGGGTTGTATTGATTGTATTTGTTGTTTGAGTTGCATTTGTTTATAGTTTGAAATGGATTTTTACTTAGCTTAGAATGGACGAACTTGAAATGAAGTTGATATGTGAGAAAGCAAGTTTACAGGTTGATAGATATAAACAAGTTACAGGGTGATATTTTTTTCTTGTTTGTACAAAGTAAGATCAGAGATATTTTATTGCTTGGTGGCTGAACTAATTGAACGTGATGGCTTGCATTAATTAGGCTTGTACAATATACTTATCTTATTAGATTTTGTACATAGATATTTATATACTAGTATCTTCTTTTCCAAGTGTTCATACTTATCCAATTTCATATGTACATACTTGAATACATATCTTCCTTTGCAAGCTAATAGCTATTTATTTTTTTTCTTTTGTTCATACTTATTTTTATATGTCCACTTGTTTCGTTTTTAAGTATTTTTTTTTTTCATATTTGAATGTATTTTATTTCTTATACTTATTATTTTGTAATATAGATGAAGTTCTATTTTTAACATGTTGTTTAAATTTAGCTAATTTGTTTACTTTATATTTTTTTTTTAATTTATCTTATATATTTGTATTCCTATTTTATCTTAAATATTTAAGTCTAACTTTAATACTAATTGTCTTGTATGTCTACATATGTATTTTTATATTTATTTTGTAATATAAATGAATTTCTATATTTAATATGTTGTTAAGATTTAAATTCAATATATTTTTTATAATTTCAAATCTACTCATATAGGCACAACTATATAGATTCACATATATATACAATTTCTAAATTTTAAAATGGTTTAATATATTTTTATAACTTATCTTATATATATTGATTTCTATTTTTTAGCTTAGATTATTATTATTATTATTACTTCCATTTCTATTTTAAATATTTATTATAAATTTTACTGTAAAACTTATTATTTTATTTTTTATTTCTATTTCAAATATAGACCATCAATCCCAAATTTTATCATTATAATTTATCTTTAAACCATTTAGTTAAAATTTAATTCAAACTGATCAATATATATACATATACACATATATATTCAAATTATTATTAAACCATTTACTTGAAATTTAAATCCAAATCACATACATACAATATTTAAATTCATATGATTTAATATATATTCTATTTGAATTGGGGAAACTCGCTTCAATTTATAATTAATTTTACAATTTTTAATTCAAAAATCCAATTAATTATCAATTTAAATTTATATAAAATCCGGGATCGTTACATCCAAACAGTAGCGCAAAAACTCAACAGTCTCCAAATTCAACTAAATTAATTACAAGTTTTCCGGAATTTAAATATGAATCCAACAGAAGAAATTGCGCGTGAATCAAAGTTTCTATGCAAAAGATATTCATGTTATAATAAATATTATTAAAATAATAATTAGTACGCATAAAAAAATAAACAAATTTTAATACTTACGTTTCTCTCAAGATGAGGCTTAAGGAAAAGATTGAAGAACAACTAAGATAAGGACAGGATGTGTATGGAAAAATGAAAAAAAATCATGTTTCATAAAAGAAAGCTTTTGGATTTGCAAGAATAAGAGCTTTTGAATATGAGGTGTGAGGAGAAACAAAACAAAACGCAATCATGTTTCATAAAAGAAAGCTTTTTGTTTAACCCAAAACGTGTGTTTCTTTTATTAAGTCTATTAATTGCAATCAACGTTTTCTTTCCTTTTAATTGAGATATTTGAATTACATTAATTGCAATTACTTACAAAGTTAAATTTCAAAACAGGCAACTAAAATGGATGAAAAATAGAACAATTGTTTATTTAAACACGTTTATAAATTTGTTGTTTATACACAAGAGTAATAAATAACTTTGAAATAGATTATTTTCCTATTCTTGTAATCAATCTGTAATCTAAAACACAGTTCAATAAACATATATTTCTTCCTTTAAAATCAATCATTCTATTCTTTCTTTTAATGAAATTAAACCTACATTCACAAATGAAACGTTCATTTTATTTGATGTAAATGTTCTTTTCATTAAATCAAACTTTCCTTAAATTTTCACAAAACATAAGCTACTTTTAATACAGCTATTAATTTACAATTTAGCATTTTCTCTCCTATTAATTGAAAATTTTCAATTACATTAATTTCAGTTGTGATTGAGTTTCAAAATGGACTAAATGAATGTAATGATGAGTAGTACAATTATTTCCTATCTAATAGTAATTTAAACATATTTATTCACTATTGGATACAAATGGTAATTACACGTTTCTTACTCAATAATAGTTTCTCATCTCTACAATCAATCTTTCAGCTACCAAACATTTCAAATAAATAAATATATGTTTACTCCTTTACTAAACTTATTCATTTTTATTCTTTTAGTTTGATTTACACTCCTACTATTAAATCAACCAATACCTTATGAAATTGTTAAGATAGGTTTCTTTCTTGTTACCCTCATTTTCTACCATTGACGTCTTTTCTTACATTAACCACAATATTTAATTACATTAAATTCCAATTAATTATATTCTAATTCCAATAAATTGGTTTAATTAGATTTCAATCTTTTTATTTAATCAAACATTACTCTATGGACATAGTTAACCTTGGTTTGTATCTTATTACGTTAATATTCTCCAATTTCATCTTAATTTCCATTAACGCAATATTTAATTACATTTATTACAATTTATTTCCAATTTGATTTCAACAAGTTAAACAAATAGGTAACAAATAACAATTGTCACCTTTAGCTTAATTTAATCACATTTATAAGTTGATTGTTTACAACAAATGTTATAATTATTTATACACTACTAATTTTATTCGATTACAATTTATTACATACTATTTCATTTATCAATACAACATTTAAATTATAAATTACTCTTTTAATCCAATTACCAATTAATACACACATTATTACAATTAATTTACAATCTATAACCAATTATAACTTTTTAATCATTTTAATTAAATGGAATTACATTTAAAACAATTATCAATTACCTTAAATTAATACTATTACATTTCATTCAAATTATATTCTTACTATTAAATCACAATTTTTTTTCTTCCAACATTAAATCACAAAACCTTATTAAATTAACTAATTTTAATTATCGAAAATTACGGGTCGTTACAAACATTAAATCACAAAACCTTATTAAATTAACTATTTTTAATTATCGAAAATTACGGGTCGTTACAATGATGATGGGTTGGTTGTAGTATGTTGAGGTGGTTTGAGTTTTTTGTGGCAGAGGGTTTTCAGGCCTATTTAAGTGGAGTTGTTATGGTGGCGGCAGTGGGCTGTATGTGAAATAGTGATACGGTTAATGATGAATGGTAATGAATGGTAAGTTGATGTTGCAGGCAATAATTTTTTGATGTGTAGAGGTTGTGTTACTGGTTTGTGTGACAGAGGTGTAGATGGAGCATTGTAAGAGGGAAGTAAATAGAGAAGTGAAGTGTGCAAGTTATGACTAGTAATGCACAGAAAGTGTATGATATGTGCAAGCAACAATATATTCAAAGATGAAGCAACAGTGTCATGTAGCAGATATGAAATAGTGAAACAGTAAAACAGTATATGGAATGGAATATGTTATGTTGTAAAGAGAAAATTGTAAATGAAATGGAATAAAAAAAATTCTTTTAGAAATGAACTTGTGTATTTAAAAAAAATAGAAATGCAAATGCAAATTCAAATAGAACAACAACAAGCACACTAATCAGATCACACAACAAACATACACAAATTATTATTATTTTAAATGCAAATTAACACACAAAATGTAAGCACACAAAAATCAAACAAAAATAATCCGAAGAGCAAAAATTGAAATCAAGACTATTCCCCGGCAATGACGTTAAAAACTTGTTGAATCGGCTAACTCCCTATCGGTTTAGAAAATAGCCGAAATAATTTTAATTAAAATAACCGCCAGTGCACGGTGTACAATTTTAGGACATAGCGAGTACTGGTCGATCTGCAGGGAATTGTATTGATTTAAAATTCTACTCAATCAAATTAAACCAAGATTTAAAGTTGTGTTAAGCTAAAAATGTAAAAACTAGCAAAAAGAAAGTGAATAAAAATATGAGAGTAGAAGGCAATTTAGAGGCAAATCCCTTCTCATGATCACGTAAATCAACATATATGAAATTATGATATCTCTTTTTTGGTCATTAGTGAATTTAGTTGATGTGTTTATCATAAGTATGGCCTATTTGTTCTATTAATTATCCCAACATAAATCATCAAACTATAACACACCCACTAAACCACTTCTTAACTCTCATGAAAACGACAATGAAATTAAAATCTATTCTAAGCATGATCTATTTACTATTGATTTGTAACGTCCCGACTTTCTATGCCCAGAAAGTCGGATCATTATGAAGAAAGAAAGGGGTAGAAAATAGAAAAGAAAAGAAGAAAGAAAGAAACAACAACAACGATCTCACAGCGGAACGAATAAATTATATTAATAACATAAACTATTACATAGTATACAACAATTTACAGAGTTACACAGCATATACATCACTTACTAGACAGTTATAAACATCTGTCTAGACATTACAACTCAAATACAAGACAAGACACTATCATAGATATCAACACAGCGGAATACTATATCTACGAACGCCGAAGCCTCCTGCTCCATTGCTCCTCCAGAATATTCGTCAAAGCTAAACCTGAATCCCTTGGCTACTCGTAAAAATTTGAGTACCCAAGAGTTTAATAAAACAGAAAATAAACACTTGGGTCAGACATGGGTCTGGTGTGAGTAAACGGTTAGATTGCTTAACTTTGAAAACTTTTGAAAACAAAAGTATCATGTAAGACTCCCCACAAATAAACATGGGTAAGTTTTTACCTTACGCTAACTAAAACGTTTGATAGGAAATCTGATTGTATTATAATAGGGTCTAGGGTTTTCAAGTAAAATATAGAAATAGCTGAAATGCTTACATCTCACATTCCAACATAGTTGGGCACAACTAATACGTACGGCACTTATTGGAGTTTGGATTCCATACAATGGCAGGGCTACTGGGGTACCGCCCGTCACAGTACGTGGCCTAGATCACCGTACCGAGGAGTACGCCCGCTCCCCTGCAACACAAAGCCGGAACCATCCCTTACTGGATAATCCCGAACAAGATAACCCCGTAGTTGGCGCGACCAACCACACACTAAGCCGAATAAAAAAAAGGGACCTCTAGACAGGGATCTATCTTGCTCTCAGTGGGTGCTACCCACGAAGCCTTGCTGCACCTCCCCTGTTTTAGCCATTCCCGGTTGATGAGGCTTGAGGTTACGATTACCTTTAATCAGAACATATCACTTAGAATGCTCATCGTCCGCCTGACGATGTGCTGAAAGCATTCAATCCATACAAGTTCGTTCCGGGTTCGAACGAAACCGAAGGCATTATTTCGTTACACTCGTTTTGGAATCACCCTCAGAGTTAACGACAATAACCCTTGCACTCTGAAACTTCATCTTCACTTGAGATTTACGACCTATCGTTAATTTGGATCGATGTGGTATTCGGGTCTCCAGACCTGGAATACCGGTATACGGAAACCCGATCCCGGTCTCATCGAAATCCAAAACGTATCTTTTAAGGCCAAGTTGTTTAAAGGTTTAAACATTTAACTTATATTCAGGATGATATAAACAGATAGATAAATCACATTATCACAATAGATAATTCATATCAACATCCATCTCACAAAGCAGCATATAGATATCATATCCAAATCATCCAGTATCAACCAATCACCCAATATCAATCATTCAATATTAATCAATCATTCAAAAGCAGAACTGGTTAACTCTTAATCAATTTAATTAACCTTTAATTAAATTAATTACTATCCTTTAATTACTTGGATTATCTTAATCCTGCTTACTAACATTAATTAATTACAAATTAATTAATTAATCATCTCTTAATGATCTTCCTTAATTAATCTTCCTTGATTAATTATACTTTAATTACATTCAGTAATTATCCTTAACCATATACAGTAATTAACCTTTAATTACTATCATTAATTCAATAATTAATGAACCTTCATTAATTAATTAACTATAATTAATTATATTAATCCTTAATTATTTGCAATTAATTAATCATACTTAAATTAATTACTTTTATTAATCATCCTTAATTTTATTAATTAATAATCCTCTAATTACTTCATTAATTAATTACCTTCTAGTTAATTAAATAATTAATCTTTAATTAACTACATCCATTAATTATTCTTAATTAATCATAAACAGTAATTAACCATCTTGTAATTACTTACCTTAATTAATTAAGTATACTAATTAATTATTCTTTAATTACTTATTATTGATTAATTAATCTTAATTAATCAATCCTTAATTACATCATTTATTATATTAATTAATGATCCTTAATTACTTCTTTAATTAATTACTCTCTTTTAATTAATTACCTTAACTAGTAATTAATCACATTATTAATTAACCTTAATTCTCTAATTAATTAATTACTCTTTAATTAATTAATTTCAAATCAATTATATTAATTATCTTTTAATTAATAACATCAAGTGATTTAATTACTTCCACCTTAATTACCTTCCTAAAGTAATTATCCTTTACTTAATTACCTTCAGTAATTAATTACTTAATTACTTCACCAAGTAATTACACTTAATTAACTCCAAAGTGATTATCTTTAATAAATCACAAATTTATTACTTAATTAATTATTTAACTTAGTCCTTTAAATTTAATTAAATGATTTCTTAACTTCTTAAAAAGAAAACATTATCTAAATCAAATCATTTATATTAACCAATAACTTTTCAATGGTTAATAATTTAATTACCTTAATTATCTTTACAAATTAATTATCTTTAATTAAATCAAAATTCTACATTACTAAAGATAATCCTTATTTTAATTGATTTCTAAATCTTAATTATTTTACTTATTTAAAATAAAACACTTTAGAAATCAATCATAATTTAAAATAATTTAAACATGCTAATTATAACTTTTTAAATCTTTGAACTTCCCAAAGTTATTTAAATAAATTTAATACAACTTATTATTAAAATCTACTTATTTATTTTTAAAACTTTTATATTTCCAAATACCAGAACTTTGTTTAAAACTTAACTTTAAACAAATTTAATTTTATAAATAAACTTGTTTAACTTTTGTTTAAAACTTTAATCATTTACAAAATCATATTATCTTTGTTAAAACTTGAAAACAAATTTAAATTCAAGGTCTCAGATAAAACCAGAACGACCCGAGTAAACTCCACGAAAACACTATCCTTTCCCGAGTCTTCCACCCTTCTCGTCTACTTCAAGTTGTCACGCAACCTACACAATAACTTCCCCGAGTTCCCTTCGTCTTCCCCAACGAAAACAAAACCAGATGCCCAAACGTGCATACGTGCACGTGGTGCACTTGCACCATCGCCGCCGACTACAGATGATCGTCGCGACCATCCTCACTGACCATTCGAACTACCTTGATCACGAATCCAAACCCAGATCAACAACTTCGACAGCAAATCAAAATCAAGCCAATCGATCTAAAGCTGGAACCATCCCAATCGAATAAAACTCCTCGCCGACGACGATCTCGTCCACCGGAACCCCCGCCGCTTCGTCCAGAGCAACGTCATGACACCCAGCGTCGATTCCCCCACACGCGATCGCCTCCGGTCTCCCCATGGTGACGCAATCGCCTCGAATACATCGACAACCCAATCTTATGACAAAACCCTACTTCGCCAACGTACGACCCCCACGACGAACTATAAAAGCTTCGATCATTTTTCCAATGATCATCAACCTGCAAGCTAACTTCGATATCAAGCACGAACTTCATCTCATCGTTGATCATCGAATATCGACGAAAATGCCAAATCTGATCAACTCGAGATATCACATCATTTACTTCCTTAGAAATTATGAAATTTATATCAAAATTCATGATTCTCCAATTCGAATTCAGTTATATATTCAAAACACAAAATTTAATCCATCGATTTTCTTTTGTCTTATACATTTTTACTGCAGTTTTTCTAATTCCCAGTTAAGCATCAACTAATTCCCCTAAAAATTATTTCTAAAAATAAGATCTAGTTAATCCAAACCTAATTCCTTTAAGGATCCTTGCCAGAAATTGTTTAGATTAAGAGATAATAATTTATTTTGATTGAACTGAACCTGTTAATTTAACCAGAGATGAATATGCATATACACAGATATGCATATCAATATACAGAGTAATTTAGACTTAGTCCCAGTTCAAAGCATTCATACAAACATATCTATAACAATACTTCAATCATTCATCACATCCATTAACATATTAAGGCTTAAAATATGAGGTTTGCTCACAGGTTACAAGACAGAGAACAGAGGCATTTCATTTACATATATATACAATCTAAGGAGAAAATTTTAAAAATTTGCTTACAGGATATTGAAACAGAGAAGCCTGTAGACATGCAAATCTATATATATTCAATAATATAAATACTGGAAAGATTTTCATGCAATCATCAAGATAAATTCACAGATTTAACACATGCATTAGAATCTAAACCATCTCAAACTGTTTTTAAAATAATTTACTCACCATTTGAATTCCAGAGACCAAAACAGAGCATGTTCCAGGCTTTGAATATCTGAATTGTTTTAAATTTCTTGCTGTTGAAATTTGAATACTTGCATGCTTGTTAATAGTTGAAATCTGGAACCTTGTTTAGTTGAAGTTGAATTAGAAACTGCTACTTGAGTTGCTAGCTTGCTTGATCTCAGGTTGAAGATGAAATCAGGCTATTTTACTTTCTTTTGTTTTCAGTTTTTTAGTTTATAAGAAGAAAAGAATAGAGACAGTAAAAATGTTTTGAACGATTTGAACTGAAATCAAATGCCAGGTTTCTTCATCCTTTTGTTACAAAATTTTATTAAAAATAAAAGAAAAAGAAAAATGCCACTTGTTGATTTATAAATTGGACAAATGTCCATGTACATCCATTTAGCTTACAAGTGTCTTTAATCATGTTAATATGTTTACACATATTACTTAAGTGTTTTTAATTAAATTTTATTTAATTTAAATGTAAATATAAACTTACTTTTTAAGTTACTTAATTAATAAATGTTAGTTTACCTTTAAAAGAATATATGTTTAAAACTAATTATAAATATAAATAAATTCCTTATACATGTATTTTAAAATCTAGAACATTTATATAACCATTTAAAATTTACACTTTAAAGAAAACTAGAATAAAACTTTGATTAAACCCTTTTTTTTTAAACTATCAAAAATAAACAATTATCTTATATTTTGAAAACAATTGAATTAAACTTAAATTATCCTTTGAAAAATATTAATTTTAAAACAAAGCTTTAAATCACAATTCATACATATATATTACAAATTTGAAAATTCATCTTTAAAACAAAACAAAAGATATTTCCATTCACAATATATATCAAATATATATATTATAAATAGAATAAGATTTTATTAGCTTTAACAAACAAATCTTATTAATATTGCCAAATTAAGTATTTATTATCCTTTAAAAGATTAAATTACCAATTTTAAATTAAAATTATATAGGATAATTATCAGTCCAATTTAATTATTAATAAAGATTATTAAATTTATATTGCCTAAAACCCGGGATATCACATGATTAGTAATATAGACCATCGAATTCTGATTTTAAAATTCACTTCACTACCATATCATATGTAGATGAAGAGGTAATTTGTGTTTGTGTTTTGTTTAAGCATAGCCTATTTGGTGTCAACAACATAGGCTATCAAATTCAAAGCTAAACAACAAAATATTTATTATATCAAACATTCCATTAAGCACAAAAAGTGATCATCAATTAACAAATATGTTGAATCTACATGATTAAGAGAGCTTCATTACCCTTAAATTGAAGGGGTTTAGCTACTCATATTTATTATCACTTCAACAAATGTAGATTGCAACATGAAATAAAAACAAGAAGAAAATGCAAGCTAATTAAAATAAAAAGAGAGCTAAATTTCTTGCATAAAAATAAAACTAAGCTACTAGCATAAATGAAAAGAACAAGAGAAGAATTTGAATTAAAAGTGCATGAATTAAATTTGCATATAGAAAATTACATGGAAGAAGGCTAAGAAGCCATTAAAAAGAAAAGAGAGTTTTGTTTATTTTTGAGCTTCAAACTAAACTAACTAAAGAAGAGGCTAAGAGCTAATTACATGAAACATATGGGGGTGTTTATACATGTTTTGAAACCCTAATCATATTTTTAGGGAATATCCAAAATACCCTTGAGGAAGTGTGGTGTCTAAGTTGTCATTAGCATGAGCATAATCCACCATTACATGTGCATGTAACTTTAATCTCCACTAACATGTGCATTAGTTCCTAATTGTACATCATGGTAAGTGGGTAGGTGGGGTCCCCCATGTTTTCATGAAATGATTTATTTCTTCATTCTTTTGTTTCCTTCTCTTGTGCATGCATATTTCCATGAAGACCATTCCATTTGAATCCAAATTAATACAAAATAACATAAAAATGTCTAAGTAAATTTTCTCAAATTAAATCATACACAAAAATGACCATTTTGTCCCCATATGAAGATGAATAAATGATGATTTGAAAATAATTGAAATTTCTGTTTAAACATGTAAAAATACCATATATGTTCATTTATTTAATTAAATTAGATTAAATATGGAAGTAAAAATATGCACATTTACGTGCACATCATTGTTGGCTGGTATAAATAAATAGTTTATCGAGCTATCTATATATACTTTCAAAATCCCACGACAGAAGGATAAAATATTATAATCAAATAAGTATCCATTTCATAATATCCATGTCTCAGAAATACAATGTATCAAAACATATTGTTTTCAGGGTAGATCAAAACATAAATAGATAGCTAAAACTGCCACCAGGTCTTCACTGTCTTCTCCTCCACCCACATCATCAAACCTAACCTTTATATTGTAATGAGGAGGCATCAAAAAAACAATGTCTGGTGAATGAAAATCTCAAGTTTTATGTAACAACCCTCTTTTCTACACCCTAATAATAAGTAATTTAATTAAAATTTGCTTGAATTTGATATTTGATCATTATTATTTTTGAAAATAATATTTATTTAGTTGAAGGATATTTAATAAAAGATTTTTTCTTAATAAATAGAATTAAATTAACATATTCTTTTCGGATAATTTATTAAAATTGAATAAATTGCTTTAATTCAATATAAAATATTTTTAAAACACAAATAATTGTTATGTGAATAAAATAGCGAAAAATAAATAAGTGAGCATCGAATTAAATAAAATTGTCCAATTATCGAAATATAATTTGTCGAATGAAGTGTGAATTAAATTAAACTAGATTGTAATTTATTTACTAATAGTATAAGAATTATTTAAAAGGAAAGAGAAGCGAATTAATTAAAACTAGAGCCTAAAAATTTAAGGCCAAACCTGTTTAAACCTATCATCTTCTCCTATCTTCTAAAATTCTCCTATTTCATTGTTCAAGCCCATACTCGAACTCCACCCTTCAGCCTTTCATTATTATCTACCTGAATCCCGAAATTCTTAAAAAATAGAAAAAAATGAAATCACATGCCCATGCACGAACATTTGGTGGAAAGCGACGTTAGAATGGGTGAAAGGAGCAGCTCGAGAGGGGAGAACGGTCATAGTTCGGTTGTCCTAGGGGAGCGACGAGCTTAGGCTAGAGCGTGGCGTGAGCTGGCAATTCAAGTGGGGCTCGAGCTTCGTAGTCCGTTCAAGAGAAGTGTGATGACCACGACGTTGGTGATCGACGACGATAGGCTGGTGGCCTTAGGTTTTGTGTGCATGAGTGATAGGTGGCAGTGATTAAGGGTTTAGCGACTGAACTAGTTGCATGCTTTCTTTGCTAAGCAACAATGGTTGAGGTGTGAAACTATGGTTTCGGGTGATATTCATCAATTTTGGTGAGTTTCTAAATTCACAGCTATATCTATATCTTATGTTTGATGATATTTAACTCATATATTGTTTGAATTATTCGGTTGAATCGATTGGCTGGTTGATTGTTGTTGTTTGGATTGTGGGGTATAATAGTTTTGAAATTGGTTGACGTTAGTTGATAGTGTTAGTTGGATATGTCAATTTACAAACGGAAGTCTGTCCAATTGCGAATTGAACTAAATATTTATTTGTATGTCGATGTGTGTATTTTATAGATGACTGGAGTTCATGGAACTCAACTTGGGCACACGATAAATTGGTAATATTGATTGGTTGATAAATATTCTTGGAGTAATTTTACTCTATAGTCTATACGTTTAGATATTTGTTTATTTTTCTTATTATAAAAAAATGTTTTGGAAGGTTTAGAAATTTTTTAAAAGAATTTTATAAATAATTTACCATATATTATTCAATAATATATTATTATACTTACAAATATAATTTGAATTATAAATATATAAGTATAGCTTTCTTTTGGTTACACAACTCTTTTTAAAATCAATATTATAATATATTATAACTTTGAAATTATTTTAAAGGTAAAATATAATGCTATTTTATAAAATATATTATGAAAATGATTTTATTATTTTAAAGAGATTTTTAATATAAAGGTTGTTTAAATATATTTTTGAAAGAATTTTCAAGGCTTGGAAAATATAGAATTCTTTTTATTTAATTGTTATAAGGTTTTAGACACGATTTGAATAAATAAAAATCTCTTTTTATAATATGAGAATTTCGATTTTGGTATAATTTAAAGGAAAATGTTTTTAATTCTAATTGGTTAAGTATAAAGTGAAAATATTGAATTATTCAATTGTTTGAAATAAATATAATTTAATTTGGACGTTTATTAATTTATTTCACAATATAATTTAATAATAGAAAACTATATAGTAAATTCTAAAAATTATATTTGATTCGGTAAATGGTTTTAAATATCTTATATGTATATAAATAAGGATTTGAATGTAAATTATAGTGATCAACCTTTATTTTCATATTATATAAACGGTGTGAAATCATTTAATATATAAATGTTTTATTAGCTTTATTGGTTCAAGAATAGAAAATTTATTGAAAAGAAACTTTACTCAAAATAATTAATTTATTGAAAAGAAAATTTTATATTTGGTTTTAGTTAATTATTTAAAGATTATAAAACTATGAAAGATACAAAATATTTTCTGATTGATATTTTAGGTATTTTAAAGTGAATTTCACTAATAATATGATTTATTATTAAATAATAATTTGATTATTCTATATATATTTAATTAATTTATTTGATTATACTTTTTTGTTTCTCTTTTCTTTTGTATTAAATTGGATATAATGAATGATTAACCGTTGATATTGATTTGGTTAGTGTTTTGATATGATATGGTGATGACACCCGTTCGAATGGGTTTGTGATATTTTTGTGTTGATTTTGTTATTTTAATTCTGTATGACGAGAAATCTGAATAAATGGAGTTATGATACCGTTTGGGATGGTTATTCGGTAATATTTCTCTAGATATTCTTTGGACTCGTTATATAGAATATTGTGGAGATTGAGTGTAGTTTATGAGCAGTGATAAACATTGAGCATCACGCGGTGGTATAGGACGCCAATGTGATACTTTTTCACTTATTCATTGTAAGTAGACGTCACTCAAGTGATAGGAACTTGAATTATATTTACGTGAGGCGATGCTTCGAGTAGAAAAAGATTATATGCTCAGGGTAGAGTAAGCATATATGCTTGGGGTAGAGCATTATGGATGATTGAGTTATGCAGGTGTACCCATATGTATGTTATCTATGATGAAGTGCTCCGGGATATGATTAGGAGATAGCAGCAACTAGATGACCAGTGTCCACCCTGGCGGCCTGATTAGGGGTCGCGCCGTAGATCCGTGACACCTTTATTATATTTGATGCGCATCACGGGATTTTAGAGAATGGCGGAGTAGCCTTTAGGGTGGCGTAGCCTTAGCCCCTTCAGTTACGAAAGCCAGCAGTCTGTTACAATAGGGGCATAATCTAGGTCATGACTAAAAGTCCTCGCATTGACGAGCACATTAGGTGGACATAGTCATGATACCAGGGAGGTAACTGAAGATTGTAGGAGCGGATCTGGGCGGAGTTGCACTGGGCTCCCGGTGCAGGCGGGGTATTGTCAGACTCCCTTCTAGTTCTACATTGAATGGTGGATAAGTACATATTATTTATACACCTCGCCTAAGTATTAGAGCGGATCCGAGTGAATAACCTAGGTGCTCTTAGAGATTGCAGATGCTATGTTGTGGTTTGACTGGGTGGCGTAACCAAGACATTATGAGATTATTGGGTGCTGTAACGTATACATTAAGATTTGATTCGCATCACTATTTATTTCTTCATAAGGAGATGGGATTATATCTGGATAGGTTTACAGAGTATAGTGAATTCTCATGACTTTTATTATATATGATCTTACTAATAGGCGGCCTATATTTTATATTGATGATGATGTTTTGTTATTTGAGATTGTGAGATATATTTTGATAGTGTCGTGTGCTAACCTGACTATACTTGGTGATATCTCATTTTTTATTATTGATTTCTGGATTATGATTATGATTTTTGGATATGTGTGATTCACCCATTTGATGTTGATTCTATAGTTCCTAATTTGATGTAATTTTATACATAATGACATCTTTATAATCAGTTTTGAGGTTTTGATATTTTTTAAACTATTGTTTGTATGTCACCACTATTATACTATGCACATTATATATATATATGTGTGTGTGTGTGTTAACCTCTATATTTAGATATAGTTTAGCTCGTGTGTTATTTATGAAATACTCTGGTCAGCCTGAGACATTTCGGGGTCATGGACAGTGAGACCAGCTTGTGTTTTGGGCCTAGAGGAGGTAAGTATATAGTATAGTTGTATATCATTTTGATTTTATATAATTTCATGTATGTATATTATTGTTTTGTATATTGGACATACCTTGTATATTCAGTACTATATATTATCACTGCGATTCTAACTGTAACAACCGGCTATTTCAAACCCTTCAAATCGACAATCATCCACACATGTCAGACTTGAATTGCTCAAAACAATAGATTGTTAATTTATATTTGGCAAAACATAGCATGTACAGTAAATAAATCAATCACAGACACAGAGTATTACAACAATAAGCAGCGAAATAAATAAATAGTAGTTCATGAAGCTACTACATAACATCAGAGTCTGAAACAAATACAATAGAAAATCCCAAGTACATAGAAGTCACTAATATAAAAGCAACTGACAAGACTGAACATAAATAACTCGAAATAACTGAAAAGCTGAATAGATAAAAGACAGATCTCCAAGAAAAGCTCCAAGCTCCAAAGGTGAGTTTCAAATGCTGTGACACTCAGTCTGACCCGAGCATAAAGAAAAACACAAAACACTCGAGTCAGGATTAACATTCTTATGCAAGTAAATTAACTCAAGTTAAATGTCCAAGTGAAATGCAATATAAATTAAAGGATGTTGGGATTCCATCCCTTAAGGATCCGTGGAACTATCTACATACATAGTACAATATGCTACATATATAATGTCTACAGTAAAGTAAACTATTAAAATAGCATTAAGGCGTTACCCATATTCATCTTAACACATTTTTATATATATTCGCGCAGTCTATACACTATCGTAATTCCTTCGTAAACTGGAGGGCTATCAGAGGGCACTCCATAGGTACGATACAAACCAAACTCATAGTGGGCGTGATAAGGCATGTGACAAGGCATGCGAGGAAATGCCCAGGATAGGATACTACCGTTTTGCAGAACCGGGCTGCTGATAACGCATAGCAGCTACTACCGCCCACCTCGAGACACACTCCCAAATCAAGGTGCACCCAATCAAATCACAAAGTAATAGAATGGTATCGAAGAAGCATGCTCGATCGGAGGTGCGATGAAATGACCCTCTCTTTTATACATAAATTTGTAAGGATTTTTTTTTAGATAGAGATATATATATATATGAGATATACATATATATATTTCTGAAGCCTAGAGTCATTTTTTTCTTTTTATCTACATCTTATCTAGGATCAAAGTCTTTACCAATATAAATATATTGGTGCATTCACAATGATATGCACATACATGTGAGGATGCATGTGCCTCTCTTGTTTCAATCAGAGTTCTGGTAAACAAGAGGATAATTTGATTGATTAAATTTAATCAATCCCCACATAGTTCAATTCAATTCATACAATAGAATTTCATCCATATAGGTAACAACATGATTTTTAACCTTTGATTGCTTGCTGAATTCTCTATGAAGTATGGTTCCTAGAAACCAGATAATTGTGTTATGATTATCTATAAATTAATGGTGTAGTGTTTGTGCTCTGAAAAATGATATAAATTTCTATCATTATCCATGTTTGATTTTTCTTATAAAATCTGCCTAGAGTACAATCTCTTTTCTGGAATATTTTTAAGTGAGCTATCATATTTCAAAAGCTTGATTCTTTGATACCATGGTGCTAAGCTAAATGGAATACAAACATGAGTGGGTTTCCTGAGACCATGGGTACCCAGAAAAACATGGTTCAACCAGACTCTTTGTTCTGGTATAACTCATAGGGTCTTAAAAATGCATTTAGATCAAATTCTTAATGAAGAGAAATTCAGGCTCATGTTAAAATACAAGAATAACTGGTATGCTAATATCTGAGCCAAACATATTTAAATGGGCATACATATATACATATGCAACTGTTTTGGTCATATGCTTCAACTCCTATATTACAGATTTTTCTTTTATTCAAAAAATAAGGTATAAAACATTTGCGTAGAACAAATTAAATTATGAAAACATTGCAGACACATAAATACATTTTCCCTATGCCTATCATATGTATACAAATGTCATGGTGGAAAAATAAATCATTTAATTTACTGAGATTCAACTATCTAGATTTCCCCAAAACTTAATCCTTTTCAAAGACTCAAGATTGACTAATACATTTATAAAATGTAACCTCCCTTTTTATCATAGAGTTCTTGCTCAGACTTACTTACAAAATCATAGATTAGCTTCTTCAACTTTTCAAATAATTTCTAAATTCATAAACTCCAAATACAAGTCAATTCCTTAGCAAAACACTTAGCAAAATATTCCTTCAACATTCAATATTTAAATACAAGTGATAATTAAAAATATCAATACATGCAAATTTCATCTTTTAAGCTTTTATATAACAAATTTTTAGCATGCTATAATCTTCTTCTCAAAGTCTTGCTCCTACCCCTACTTAGTTGCTGCAGTCCCTGAAAATGCATTTGAAGCTGCCCCATATTAAATGAGACACCCCATATGCCATTAGCACACTAGGGTCAGACACATGTCTGGTATGAGAAAATCCACTAAAGCAATCTGTAAATCATATTAAAGTTTAAACGTGTATATATGTATATAACTCTGCCTTTAGAAAACAAATAAGTCATGTGTGCATGTTCTGTGTCAGTGTGCAGGTGCACACTTAAGTCTGCCTTTTTCTAGAAACCTCAAAAAGATATGGTACATTCGTACATTCATACAACTCGGTCATAAATCAAATAAGCATCCATACAAAACAGAGAAAAATCACCAAAATGAATTAAATCATTTATTCTCTACTCAGATTTCATTTCCAGGAAAACTCTAGTTCCTCTTTATATCAAATTCACTTACATTGATATATTTATCTAGCTTGGTCTCATCTGCAATTAAATGAATCAATGGACACACTGTAATGGACTAATTCACTCCATTACACAAAGATCTCAGGACTTAAACAAGCCATGTGTCAACTTGTATTACTCAAGAACACAAGTCATTCCTGCAGTGCTCTTGATCCCCATTTCCTAATCAGGTTTTAAGTTAATAATAACACTTTTGATTTTTCATGACTAAACCATTCAGTGAATTATTTCACTAAGACAAACATCCATGTCATGGAATTCCGCAACATTCATAACCAAACAGAGGCAAACAGGCAATTAAGTGAAATGTGTCTATTAAATAGATTCTGCACATATATATATTCTTTCATTTTTAAAAGGGGTATAGACAACTAACATTGGCTTATGGCTGTTTGAGAGAGTTTTTCTTTTTGCAAACATCTGTGTTTTAGTTAAACTCAGAATGACCAAGTTTTACTGAATCACAAAATTTATTTGCTATATGTATGAATATTTATATATTTTCATTGAATCAGGAGCATCAGCACATAGGCAACCCTATTGCACCCCTAATTCCTTTTTGTCTCAAGCCTCAGCACTTATACATAAGTATATTGCAGCTCACATGTTTATATTTTTCTGGGTCGAGCCAAAGCCAACACTACTTGCCTATATTCAACATTTGATTCTCTGGGTATTTATTTATGTTTCTAAACATTAACATATTAGAGAGATCTGGGTTTTTAAAACATATATGTATATATACTAATAATACTTAGAACTTTCATATAACAAAACAAGCAGAACAACCAAATAAGAATCAAAACATTTTTAATCCCTGAAAACACAGATAGACAATCACATAAGAAAATACATTTTTAAGAAAAATTAACTTATAAACTGGCTGCCTACATCAGGACTTAGTGCCTTAGATTTTTATGAGTGAGTTTTCTCACCTAGCTCTCTTTCACTTCTCAGTTGATTGACAAGCTTCTGCCTTCAACCCTTTTTCTTCACTTGTTTTATATTTATATAATATATATATTTTTCTCAAGAGCTATCCGGGAAGAAGAGAAGGTTCCTCATATCACTGCTTATTTACATTTTTGCCCATCAGAAATCATGCCATTTACATTTTATCTAGACCCAAAATCTTACCCTCCCCGGCTTAAGTTTGTGAAAAGAAAAGTGGTTATATTCTTTTGGTTGTTTTTAGAAATTTTGCTTTTCCAGAAAATACTTTTCCTCTTGTCTACTATCATGCTAAAAGTGTGACTTGATTTCCATTGGTTATTATATATATATATATATATATATATATATCAGGTATCCTTCTTAATTCTGCCTATACAAAACATATTTCTGTTTTTATCTTATTTTCTATTTTTAGCTTTCACTTAAATAGTATGTACTTCCTTTATTTATTTATAAAAGGATTACTCCTTTTTATATCTTCATTCTTTTCTTTCTATTTATAATTTAAAATATGTTTGTGTATTTTATTTTGCTGATTTGAACTCTAGTATTTTATTAGCATACACATATGTATATATAAGTCTTACAGAAATAATTAGTACACACATATATATCTATACATTATTTTGTACTGACACACATGCACATGTACACTCAAATACTACCAGTAGCATCCATATATATATATATATATATATATATATATTTATGCATATAGCTTTTAAGGTTTTAATCTATTCATCTATATATATATGTTTCCATAAACATCAACATGTGTTCATTCATATCATTCAGGAATTTAGCTTCAATTCATGTGTATTCCCTGTGCACGCATGTACACCCATATAGTTACACCATATCAAGCCATATCAATTCCCCCTTTTCTTTTAAAATTAACTTAAAATTACTTTAAGCTTATTTATATTTTCAAAAATAAATTCCTAAAAATTTTGGGTTATTACATGCGACCTCACTTGGCCCAGGTATAGCTCCTGGTTTAGTCACATCAAGCTAACTCGCGGGAGTCAGAGCTGCGTTTATACCTCATATAGACATTCGCCAAACCATCCTACTTCGTTCTGGAATCTCTACCACGAGCACAGTTGTTAAAGTGGTTTTCGGTATTGGCAGAGAGTATGGAAATATCTAATCTCGGTCTCTTTAACAACCAATTATTTCACACTGTGGCCATTTTATATTTCAAACAGTTCATAATTCATATGAAAATATAATATTCATTACAAAATCATATCACTTTCGAAACCTTATTCACTTTCGAAATCATATCCACTTTCGAAATCATATTCATTTTCAAAATCATAACCTGTAACACCCTGATATTTTATGAGAAATATAATTAAAAAGAAATTAAAAGCGCATTTGGTACAGTGGTAAAGGCGCATGTTGACTTACTTAGTGACCGGGGATCAAGTCCCATTGTCGCCCAAAATCTGGAGCGATGTTTTTTTGCTGGTTCGTTTCCAGCGATTTTTTTACGTATTTCGGCGTTGTTTCTAACATGTGGCGGCTTCCCATTCGCACCAGTGATGTAATAGGATGAGATGGCTAAATTTAATTGGTTGAGTGATGTGTATGGGCTAGAATGGATAGCCATTAAGTGTATGAAAGAACTATATTTAATCTAAAATAATCTAATGGATTATATTCACTCAAACAATCTATAAATAAACCATCTAACCTAAACCTAATCTCCTATTTAGCCGTCGCCAAAGTTCTACAGTAAAATTAGTCTGTATTATTCTTCCTCCTTTTCTCTACTAAATAAACAAATCTCTACCAAATTAAATTATCCATATATATTCAAGCAATTTGGGGAATTTAGAAGAATAAAAGGGAGAAAGATTAAAGCAAAGCTTTTTTCAAGTTTATGCAAGCTCAAGTGTCAGGTGAATGGGAATTAATATGAAATAGAAAAATAAAGTAGTTTAATTTCAGTTCTTTTCTGGCACGTTAATATGAATTAATTTCTGTTATTAATTGAGAATGGATGTAAATTATTGCAACTTCTTCTTCTTCCACTTCTCAAATCTAATTCATGTTTGGTTTAAAATATGGGACGTATAAATTGTCTATTCATGTTTTATGGCATAAATAAGATTGAAATTTATGTAAATTATTGTATCTTCTTCTTCTTCCACTTCTCAATTCTAATTCATGTTTGTGTTGAAATTTGGAACAAACAAATTGTTATCCACGTTTCATGGCGTAAATAAGATTGGTTTAATTAAATTGAATTAGAATTGTTTTTCAATTTCTAATGGTAGAACAGGTTAGTTGAATAAATTCAAAATATGTTACTTGAATAAAATTATGGTTTATATTGATATAATTACATAATTTTGAATATGGTTCTGGAACAAAATTGGGAAGTCTAATTGGCATAATTGTTTGTTTCATATATAGCCTAAAAATATAAAAGTGGAATTTTGTGTAATTAAATGGTTTGTGGCTATTGGATAAAAAATTTGTATAGATTAAATCTCTAAAAGGAAAACGTAAATTAGGGTGGAAAAAATGTAAATTAAATAGACCCTAAAGGCTAGTGTAATATGTAACAAAATGGCATAAAAATTGCAGACAAACCATACGGACTCAACGGACGTGAAATTGAAATACCATTTATGTAAGAAAAAGGGAAATTGTGAAATAACCAAATTGGATGTAAAAATGGCCTAAAGCAGATTAAAGGAAATAAATAGTATGTAAGCTGTAACGATAAAATTAATTAATCTGGAAGCGATTTGGTAGGCAGACCTTGTAAAGGCCTGGAAAGGTGTTTCATGCAGTTAAGACCAAAATATAGTTTTGGTTGTACGTACTATGAGCGGGCAAGTAAGTTTGCAAGGATGTTTGTTATCTTTCATAGGTTGCTAGTATATAGGATAGATAACATCCGCAATCGTATGCTTCTTCAGGCAGATCGATGCGGATGGAACAGGACAAGTGTGCTCTGACATAGGCTTCTTTAGGCAGATCGTTGGAAGATTCACTACAAGAAGAACAGTGATTTCCGACGGCTGAAAACCGTCGGCGGCCGTCGGAAGCTGTCGGCGGCCGTCGGGAAAAGCCGTCGGAATATACGGCGTCGGGGAGAAGTGTTTCCGTCGGCTTCCGACAGAGGGTGCCGTATGTATTTCCAACGGTTTCCGACGGTTTCCGATGGCTTCCGACGGCTTCCGACGGATTCCGACACTTGTCGGGATCCGTCGGAAACCGCCGGAAAAAATGTCCTACAGGCCGTCGGAAGCCGTCGGAAATTGCCTACTTGGAAACTGTCGGAAGCCGTCGGAAACCGTCGGAAATCTGTTGTTTTTTTTATTCCTACTGCAAATATAGCCTTCCATACACATTTCTCTTCCAAAAACTATTACACCAATACTGCACAATCCAGTATACAATATACCAACCAAATATCAAAACCCAAACTACACAGAATTAATCAAACATGCAAATATATCAAATTACATCAAAATAAAATACATAATATACATAACCATTCCAACAACCCCAACAATATGTGTTCTACCATGTCATACATACACAAAATCATCAACATCCACATCATCATACAACCACACAACCAAGTGTATCAAACATAATCATACAAAAATCAACAGCTACCTCCACCGTCTACCAAATCATACAAAACTAAAAAAATCATACCTGAAAAAGCAAGCAAGCAATGAATCAATCTCCTCCAGATCCAGAGCCAGCCGAGGAAGGGAAGCGACCACCAAACTGCTACATGTACTCTAACAACTGTGTGGTCTGCATGGCTTGTTGGCGGTTCTGCTCCTCCAGCTGGGACACTCTAGCCCGCAATTCTTCTATATCTGCTAGATCGCTCTGAGCTCTATTCTGCCGACCCCGTCTCTGACTGCTGGCCTGCAATAAATATTAAATTTAGCTATGTGATCTCTGTAAGTGTATGTGCATATCTCTGTAAATGAATAAAATTCAAGTTTATTGTTTTGAAAAGGTCCAAATTGCATATTTGAAGTATTCAAGATAAAATTATATATTCCAACATAGAATTTTGACTTAAATGTCAAATTAGCAGTAAAATAAATTATTTACCACTTGATTGCCAAATCCGTATCGTCTGCCACGCTCTGCTGGATCCATAACGGACTCAAAAATAGCATCCTCCTCATCAGTCGTCAGCTGTTCTTGACCCGTATCAACAAGGAGTTTCTGGCGCTGCTCCATAAACTTTTCCTGCATTAACAAATTAATAACATTATATCTTATTTCATTATAGTTTAACTAGCAAAACAATTACTAATACTGCATAAAATGAAATATGCTTACATGGCTCTTGCTGGATTTATCGTCCTGCCATGTATACGAAACAGTTCTGTCCGGATTTACATGCTCGACAGCATGCGTACGAGTGAACACGTCCATATAGCCCATGGGACCATGCACCTCAGCTTCCTGAAGTTGATTTTTACATACAATTATTATACAGTTAAAATTATATAGCATAAACTATTTACAATTATCATTCAGTAAATTTACCAACTCCTGCCGATACTGCTGAAATGACTTCGACCCTCCGCGATGAGTGACGGGATTTTTATTTCTGTTTGCAGAGTTTCTATCCGACTCTGCCTGTACATTCAAAATTTGATACATTATTTTTCAATCACGTCAAATTAATAATTCAAAAAAAATTAGTATACTTGCCTTCGCCTCGTCTGTTTCCCAGTATCCCAACCATGCTTGCCATACGCTCTGCCCCATCCACCGTGGTTTCTTACCAGATTTCTGAATTTCAGATATCGTGTCCCTATAGTTCTTACGCATCTTCTTCATCCAGTATCCTCATGCCAGCAGCATATCGTCTATCTAGATGTCTATCTCAGCCTGTGTTTCACGATAAAAAGTAAAAAAAAGATTACACTGTAAACGATAAACAGTAGAAAAACGACAAAAACGAATTAAAAATGGAAAACAGAAAAATATACATACTAGGACATCCTGCCATATACACTCTATGATGTGAGGAGGGATGTTATCCCACTTCGGCCAGCAAGCACTCATCCTACTGCGATAAGAAGCTCTAGAGACATCCAGCACAACCTTCGAGGGAAGTAGGTCGAACCCCATGTTTTTAAATACGATACAGATAAGTACGTACGTATATCATAAAAATATAAGATGCTGAAGAAAATTTAATTCTTACCCCTCTGCTCTAGGGACTAACGAAACTACTGGACATTGTGGCTCTTGCGATGGGCCACTGCCATCGCCTCTTGATGATCGTGAAGAGCTCCTACCTCTATATGACATTATGATAAACCTGTGACATATATACACATCATTTTATAAGAGAATAATAACATGATAATGAAATATATTTCATATGTAAATGACATCAACAATATAAATTGCTTAATTAATGACTGAAATGGAAATAGAAATGGAAGTGTGTTATACATGATTCATAATGAGTGTACTGTTCCGACGATAAGCAGATTTCATTGCATTTTTAACTAAAATTGCTAAATAAATGACAAATGGAAACGACATAAAACATGTAAACAATGGTAAACAGATTTGGTTTCATAGTCACATCAATTTCATAATACATAAAGAATTCAACATAGTTACATCAATTGCAAAAAAATTAGATTCAGATTTATATCAGTCATCATCGTCTTCTGATTCAGATTCGGTCTCGTTTTCTACGATATTTTCCTCTACACTATCAAACGCTTCTACCAAAACATTTGATTCATCGATCAAAGGACCAAAATCTGTATGATCGTCTGTAATTATTATTTCGTTATTTTGCTCAAGATCTGCTTGATAAGCTTGTTCGTCCAGAATATTCTTCCCATCGAATGTGAATCTGGCCTTTGTTTTAAAAACTGCAGACCAATCTGCTTTATCTCTTTTTAGAGACGGATAAGGAGCGTAATAAACTTGCAATGCTTGTTTGGCTAGTACAAAAGGATCATACTTGTGATAGTGCGATGTATGCTTTATTTCGATAAGATTATAATCCTTGTGCACATTAATTCCAGAACCTGGAACATTGCTAAACCAATTGCATCTAAATAGAAACACCTCCTCCGCGGGTCGTGAGAAATATGTCAGTTGCAAAATTTGTGTTAGATTGCCATAAAAATCATTTAAGTGATTTTCTGGATCGTCACTACCTTTAACAAATACACCAGTATTATTTGTTAATTTTTCTGCACCGTATTGTTTGGGGTTAAATTTATATCCATTGACGAAATATATTGGATATGTCTTGACCACTCTTTTTGGTCCCATCGCAAGATGTTTCAACCCTTCGTCAACAACACAATTTCTCGGCTCATAAACGTAATTTGAAAACCAACCGGAAAATTCTTTACTGAGATCTCCATTCGGATGTTCACGTTCATAAACACTGTTTATATAAACAAATTATTACATTAGGTTATACACGCACATGCATTATAGAAAAGAATAAAAACACAAATTATTATTTCAGATTACCTAACAAACAGTGCAACCTCGGTACAATTTAGAAGAATATAAGTGTGTGCTACATAAAGATCTCTATCGTCTAGCCATATTTCTACACATTTTCCAAAAGGTCGACCATGTTGTAAAAAAATAGATAACATTGCTTGAGAGGACTCTTGTTCGTCGCCTTCGTCATTACGAGGAACACTTTCAAATGAAATATTCATATGGTCACTGAAATAGTGAGAGAAAAAGAACGAAGCTTCTTCTTCGATGTAAGATTTACATATCGAACCTTCAACTCGTGCTTTTTGCCTCACTTTTTTCTTTATATGATTCAAATATCTATGCAAAATTAATTTATATTAACTTCATCTTTCAAATGCAATTAAATTACGTGATAACATATTACATACCTCTCAAATGGATACATCCATCCATATTGGACAGGACCTAGAAGTCGTGCTTCAAATGGGAGATGAACGAGTAAATGTTCCATTACATTAAAAAAACCTGGCAAAAATATTTTCTCTAATTTGCAAAGCAATATAGGAATATCCACTTCAAGTTTACGTAAACGTTGCACTTTTAAAGTAGTCGAACAAAGCTCTTTGTAAAACATACTAAGCTCCGTTACTACCTTCCAAACTTTTAACGGTAGTAGTTATTTGAACATAACAGGAAATAAATTTTCCATCATTATGTGACAGTCGTGACTTTTCATTCCGCTCAATCTACCATTTTTAAAGTAAACACATCTATGAAGATTTGATGGTATCCCATCAGGAAATCTTAACCCTTCCACCCATTTTAACACAGCTTTAACTTGATTATTATCTAATTCGTAACATGCTTTGGGTTTTTTACTATCATTTGGTTTCATATGAAGCTCAGGACGTTTGCATAATTCTTCTATATCACGTCTTGATTTCAAATCATCCTTCGTCTTCCCTTTCACATTCAAAATTGTGTTAAAAACATTATCAAATACATTTTTCTCATTGTGCATCACATCTATATTATGACGAAGCAGAAGATGTTTCCAGTACGGCAACTCCCAAAAAATAGTTTGTTTGCAGCAGTTATGAACAACTGATTTACCTTCAATTTCTGTTTGCTCTCCTGTTTCATATATCTTTGGATAGTCCCTAACAAGTTCATATATGTCTTCACTTGACCATATGGTCGGTGGTTGTCTGGTTTCTACTCTATTAGCTAAAAAGTTTTTCTTGTCTCCTCTGAAGGGATGATTTACATGGAGAAAATATCGATGACAGTCAAACCATGAAATTTTCTTACCATGAGGTAAAGAAAACGCTCGTGTTTCATCCATGCAATATGGACATGCTAGACGACCGGCGGTACTCCATCCTGAAAGCATTGCATAGGCAGGAAAATCACTTATAGTCCACAACAAAGAAGCAAACATATGAAAAATTTTCTTCTTGGACACATCGTATGTTTCTACTCCTTCGTTCCACAGTATTTTTAACTCCTCAATCAACGGTTGTAAATATACATCAATTCCTTGTGTCGGATCGTCGGGGCCAAGAACGACAACAGTAAGAAACATATATTGCGTTTTCATACACATCCATGGAGGTAAATTATACGGTGTGACGATAATGGGCCAGGATAAATATTTAGAACCAAATTGAGAAAATGGAGAAAAATCGTCCGTACATAATCCTAATCTAACATTTCGATTCTCCGCGGCAAAATTTGGATACGTTTTATCGAAATGCTTCCATGCTTCTCCATCGGCCGGATGTGTCAACGTACCCTCTTCCCCCGTTCTCACACTATGCCATCTCATATTAGATGCAGTTACAGAAGATGCATATAATCTTTGAAGTCTTGGAGTTATGGGTAAGTAATGCATACGCTTGTACGGAACTTCCTTCCCCTTTTTGTTCTTGGTTTGTATCTCTCCTGGTTACAAATTTTACAATTTCTAAGGTTTGCGTCTTCTTTCCAAAACAACATGCAGCCTTTTAAACATGTATATATTTTCTGATAAGGTAAACTAAAAGCCGACATAAGTTTTTTAACTTCATAGTGATTTTCACACATTAGATTATCGGGGGGCATATGTCTTTTTGCAGCTTTTACAACAGCCGTAAACCCAGCTTCAGTGATGTTGTATTTTGACTTCATCGCAATGTATTCTGCGATTACTGACAGCTGAGTGCCGCTTTTACAACCATCCCAAATAGGTTTCTTAGCAGCATCTAGTAAATCATAAAAAAAAATTTCTTCAATATTTGGTTCTTCAACATTTCCATCATCGTCGTCAACTTCAACCATAGGAAACATTGATCGTGTTGCATCTTCGACCATATTTTCTATACGGGTCGTCCTAACTATTTCGTTAACGACACTTTCAGACTCTACAGAAGTATTTGCTACAACTTCTCCATGCCGATCCCAAACATAATACTCGGGTATGAAACCGTTTTGGCACAAATGAACTTTCACAATATCTGGTAACAAATACTTCAAATGTCTACACCTACTATACGGACAACGAATTTCTGGATCGTTTCCGTTATTACTTAAAGCGAATTCAACAAACACGTTTATACCATTATAAAAATCTTCTTTTATTGAGCCCCTCAGTCCTTTTCTTTGGTACATCCATCTCCTCCGATCAACAAAATAATCAATCATTTTTCCTATTTGAGAAAATGAGAAGTTCAAAATTTAATATTTATTTTCAAGAATACAAATTCGAAAAAGATTATTTTCATGGTCGTATAATATTTGAATTTAAAGAACAACTTCACAAATTTAAAATTATTTTCAAATAGGGCATATTTTATTTTTTAACGTATCGATATAAAAAATTGTATAATTTTTTTTTCCATGGTCAGGCATCTTACTTCCCATTACAAACAAAGTAAGCATTTACATTTCGTATATTACTTCGTCTCAAACGATTCAACAAAATTTCGGCAGCATTTCCCTTTTGTTCCCTGCATTGTACACAAATGCGTGTACGTAGGAAACAAAAAAGAAAAGTTAGGCCGAAATTTTATGAACCGTTTGAGACGAAGTAGTATACAAAATGTAAATGCTTACTGTGTTCATAACTTGTCCAATACAGGGACAAATCCAACAAACATTGTACCAGATGAATATAAATGGTCGTTTTTTGAAAAAAACGTCTATTTATATAACGATCATGTACAACACTCGTCAGACGGGGCCAAAAACTGTCTAAGGGACATTAGTTAATTAAATGTGCGCATTTTACGAAAAATACAGTTTTACTAACTATTCACATTTACAAAAATATATTTTAATTTAACACATTTATTCAACGTATTACATCAACTTAAGGCTCGTTCGATGCATTTTTGTTGTTGCATAAGTCAATACATGCACAATATAATATTCCTAGCTCGTGCATTCATTTTATCTTATTCCAACTAACACAATACAATGATAGCAGCGCTACACACATATACAGTGGTACAACAAGGCATACACAACGATTTCCATATACACGAACAACCACAAATTATACATGTTTTTCACAATTTCACGATAAAAGATGAAATCGGTATATCATAGAATGCTAGAAACTATTATAACACAATTGGAAACAATTTCAATCACCAATTAGCCCTAATTTATCAACTTATGCAAATCTAGAATTAGGGTAAAAATTGAATTTTTCACGAAAATAAGAGATTATACCTTAGGTGGAGAGCAAGAGGTGTTGAATTCATAGCGGGGAGGAGGAAAAAGCACGAAATCAGCGATTGGAGGTCGAAAATGGTGATTTGGGGTTTTTTTGGGTTTTTTGATGTGGTTGGAAAATGAGGAAGAAAGGCTCGGCTGGGCTGCTGTAATTTGCGATTTTCCGACGGCTTCCGACGGCCACCGACGGCCCGTCGGAAATAGGCTGTCGGAAGCCGTCGCTCCCCCCCGTCGCTATTTGACCCTTTTCTAGTAGTGATTTTGCGCATTTGACCCAACTGCGGGCGCTCTTTCGAAGGACCGACACTTTGGATAAGGGCAATGTTAGTCCTTGAGATGATGGTTTTGATGACAACAACCTTAGAATAAGATTATAAAATATAAATACTAACATTATAGTTTAGATAAATATGTATATGCAGAATTTAACCATGCAGGTATCAAGAATGAAGACTGTACAGTATAGAGATTCAAGATATCAAGATTGAAGACTCATGAGTATCAAGAATAGCAAGATTATCAAGAATTCAAGATTTCAAGAATAAGTAATTTAATTAGGAATTTTATTAAAACTCCTAGAAAAGCACTGGCATCATAAAATCCAATTTAGTCGTGGAATGGAATCCACTTCGAGCCCGTTAAAGGGATGGAACCCTAAGTAGAATGGAACCTACGAAAAATCTAGTGGAACATTGTTTTATATCCGCTAACTTTTATTCAAATGATTTTACAAAATTATCTTGTTTTCAAAATGATTTCAAAACCTTCCTTTTAAAAAGAATCAAAAACATCTATCCTGATTTTAAATACTTTTAACCTCAAAATAATCTTTATTTTCAAAATCAAATTATCCTTAGTTTTAAACTATCTTTAATAATAAATTTAATACTTATACTTAGATTTAAATATAAAATTATAGTAAAATTTTATATATATTATTCTCTATATTTACTTATGTATTTTAACTATAGTTAAGTATATTTATAAAGTTTAAAATAGTTTTAATATAAGATAGAAGTAATTTTCAAAGAAAAACAAATCACCAAAATTTCCTTTGGGATGTCGACATACCCAAGATACCCATGTCGGCATAGTTGCAGTTGGTTTCAAAAATTTGAATTTCAAAAGAAGTGTCTGTTCGCCATAACCTTTCACGAATGGACATGGCTGTTGTTCTTCTATAAATAGGGGATGTTTTCAACGAATTTTAATATTATTTTTCTGGTTTTCACTCCTCTTCTTCTTCCACGTTTCTTTATATATATTCTTACCATTACGCTACCGAAATCACCATTGAATTTACCTAGATCATTTCTGGTTTGATTCTCTATCACTATCTCAACAAGACCTCAGTGCTATTCATAGTTATACGCTTCTTTGAAATCAATCAAGTGAGAAAAGGTGTTATTGTAGCCTTGGAAATCAATCGAGTGAGAAAAGGTGTGATTGTAGCCTAGGAAATCAATTGGGTGTACTTGTTGCCCGTAAAATCAAGTATCTCTACCCAGAGGATTGTGAATCTGGAGTGGTGTACCTCGTGGCCTTGAAATCGAGGGCTGTAATTGTAAAGATTACTTTTGAAAGGAAATCCGTACTTGTGTGCGGGACTGGATGTAGGGTAACTCCGAACCAGTATAAAATCCGGTGTGTTCTTTCCTTTACTGCTTTTACTTTATATTTGCATCTGTGTTTGATTCTATGATCATATCTGTGTCTGAATATTGCATACATTTGTGTTCAAATTAATATAAACTCAAAAAGAATTAGTAATTCCTTAAAACACTATTCACCCCCCTGTAGTTTTAATTCTAGCCTTAAGATCCATAATCCGCATTTCTCACAAGCAAGTCCACGTTGGTGACCGAGGAGATAGGACGATAGGAGTACAGTTTGGCGGAGCCTGTGTGCAACTTCGGGGTCCTGCGAGGTTGTTTGAGTCAGCGTCGGTCAGACATAAGAGGCATTTAGTCACAGTGCACGGGTGAAGAGTATGACTTTCACGCTGTAGCATGTGGATAGGTAAGGATGGCAGGTCCGACAGGCCGATTGAACTTTAGTATTACTGCATGGTTGACTTCCCTAGAGTGGCCATGGACTTTGGTTTCTTAGGAACTGTATTTAAGAAGGATTCACTACATTATATTATTCACCCTCTACGATATTCGAGGAAGACCTGGAATTGAACTGTTTTATTCTTTCTACTTCATTTTATTTCTCATTCATTAGACTTTATGTCTGACCCATTCCTATTTTTCCTATTTTCCCCAAATAACAAGAGGGCAGGTCTAGGTTGTAGTTCTTTACGTCTTGGGAGGTCATTGGAGTAGTTGTTATCTCCAGCTTTTGTTTCTTTTGTTTCATGTACTTCGTTTCTCTTTTCCGTACTTTACTCTGTATAAGGTAACCTATATTGTGAACTTTGTTATGTTTTATCTTTTGGTGGAGACTACTTGGTACTTTCGGTTTAAGAAATAAATTTGGGATAATGTTGTTTTTAATGAAGTTGTTTCGCTATTAATTTATAATTAGTGAAAGTTTTCTTCCGCTGCAATATTTTAATCATTTTATGCTATTGCCTTAGTCTTTATGCTATGTTATGGATTTTTATTTCACCCGACCATCCGTGCTTCTAGTCATGTCCGATTTTCGGGGTGCCTAGAGGTGCAGGGTGTCACAGTTGGTATCAGAGCTACGGTTTCGGTAATCCTAGAAATATTTTAAAAACTATAAAGGTTTTTGAAATTTTTTTAAAGGATATTCCAAATAATATTTTAAAAGTATATGTATATATTTTGGGAAAAAAGGAAATTTTAGAAATGGGTCCCTCATACCTCTTCCTCCCTATCTATTGAACTATTTGTGGAGTAACTAATCCCATCTTTTTAATATCCACGGATAGAAATGTCTAAACCGTAAGATATCCCCGAAGTTCCAGGCCTTAATATGCCTGCTTGGTTCAGACATTCTTTGCAGGCTACTGCACGAGCAGAGCCACTAGTTAGGGATACTACTCCGGCGGAAGGGGCTCCAGCCCGCCCGCCAGGCATTCCCAATTTTCCCAAATTATGCAAGGACTACACCAGCTTAGGAGGCAAGCGGTTTCTTGGCACTGAGTCATATACTGAGGCGAGAGCTTGGATCCATAGTTGTGAGCGGATATTTGGACCTTTGATTATACATAAAAGCTGTAAAACGTATCATAAGATATGTTAAACACACCTTTGATTATGGCTTATTTTATTCTAAAAATGATTCTTTTGAATTAATATCTTACTGTGATGCTGACTATGCTGGTTGTAAATCAGACCGAAAAAGTACAAGTGGAACTTGTCACTTTTTGGGGCATTCTCTGGTTTCCTGGTTTAGTAAAAAGTAAAACACGATTTCTTTATCAACAACCGAAGCAGAGTATATTTCTTCTGCTTTGGCTTGTTCTTAAGTAATATATATGCAACAAACTTTAAAAGATTTTGGTTTAAATATCTCAAAATCACCAATTTATTGTGATAATACTAGTGCAATAAATTTATCCAAAAATCCTACTCATCATGCTCGAACAAAACATATTGATATCAGACATCATTTTCTCAGAGATAATATAAGTAAAGAGGTAATTACTCTCGATTATATCAATTCTGAGAATCAAATTGCCGATATATTAACAAAACCCTTAAATGAATCTATATTTACTAAATTAAGAAGAGAATTAGGTATTTGTTCAATAACTGAAATATAAAATATAAATAACAAAGCATAATTAAAAATTAAACTAAAATAAATCAAATAGTAAAAATATCAAGCACCATGTCGACATCCCCCTCCTAACCATGTCGACATATACCGATTTTTTTATTTTTGAATTTTTCCCACCAAAATTAAAATAAGTGGTTATATATTCTTCTTATTTCGAAAATTGGATCATTTTTTTGTTCTTTCTCTATTCTATCTTCTGAAAACATTTAAACAATGGCCTCCTCTTCCAAATCAAACAAAAATTCAACCTTTTCAATTCCCTTCTCCTACTTCTGGACCATTTCAACGAACTACGCTTGCACGCGTGATGAAAATGGAGGATTCTTTGAAGGATGCACTGCAACTAATGACTGAAATTCAAGTGGTGCAACTTAGAATGGCCAAATAACAAGAACGGCAAGGTAAAATCCTTAGAAATTTGCAAAAATTTCTAATGGGAAATCATGCTAATCCGATCTTGATTGATGAAGAGTCTTCAGGAGATCAAGTGTAAGAGGACAGCGAGGAAGAAGAAGAAGAAGCCCCCATGGAAGAAGAGCACGCTGAAGATAACGAAAAAGTCGTTTGCGTTGGCGAAGTGTGCTTTGACAAAGATGGAAATCTTGTCGAACAACATGGAAATTTCTGTTTCCACTATCCAAATTGTTCGGTTCATAGATCTCCCGTTTTTTAAGGGCACGCATTAGTTTCTCTTTCCTCTTTCTTATTGTTGTATGTTTTTACTTACATTCTCTACGCTCATGTAAATATAACAATATAAATGATTTGTGTTCTTATATTACAAGTATTGTCATATATAGATTCTTAGTTAGGAGAGTTTGTAATTTAGGACTAAAGTTTTAGTTTTAGAATTAAGTGTTGATTATTTATGATAACACTATCATTATAATCACGTAGTATTATACTAAGGGGGAGTTATATAGTTTGGAATTAGTTTTTTTTTTGTTGATGACAAAGGGAGAGGTATAAAATATAGGATAGTTAGGCATAGATTAAGGGGGAGTTATTAGTTTTAGGGGGAGTCAATAGGATAGAAGTAATATTTTATAAACAAAGGTTGTCATCATCAAAAAGGGGGAGATTGTTAGTCCTTAAGATGATGGTTTTGATGAAACAACCTTAGAATAAGATTATAAAATATAAATACTAACATTATAGTTTAGATATATACGTATATGCAGGATTTAACCATGCAGCTATCAAGAATGAAGACTGTACAGTATAGAGATTCAAGATATCAAGATTGAAGACTCATGAGTATCAAGAATATCAAGAATAGCAAGATTATCAAGAATTCAAGATTTCAAGAATAAGTAATTTAATTAGGAATTTTGTTAAAACTCCTAGAAAAGCACTGACATCTTAAAATCCAATTTAGTCGTGGAATAGAATCCACTTCGAGCCCGTTAAAGGGATGGAACCCTAAGTAGGATGGAACCTACGAAAAATCTAGTGGAACATTGTTTTGTATCCGCTAACTTTTATTCAAATGATTTTACAAAATTATCTTGTTTTCAAAATGATTTCAAAACCTTCCTTTTAAAAAGAATCATAAACATCTATCCTGATTTTAAACACTTTTAGCCTCAAAATAATCTTTATTTTCAAAATCAAATTATCCTTAGTTTTAAACTATCTTTAATAATAAATTTAATATTTATACTTAGATTTAAATATAAAATTATAGTAAAATTATATATATATTATTCTCTATATTTACTTATGTATTTTAACTATAGTTAAGTATATTTATAAAGTTTAAAATAGTTTTAATATAAGATAGAAGTAATTTTCAAAGAAAAACAAATCACCAAAATTTCCTTTGGGATGTCGACATACCTAAGATACCCATGTCGACATAGTTGCAGTTGGTTTCAAAAATTTGAATTTCAAAAGAAGTGTCTGTTCGCCATAACCTTTCACGAATGGACATGGCTGTTGTTCTTCTATAAATAGGGGACGTTTTCAATGAATTTTAATATTATTTTTCTGGTTTTCACTCCTCTTCTTCTTCCACATTTCTTTATATATATTCTTACCATTACTCTGCCAAAATCACCATTGAATTTACCTAGATCGTTTCTGGTTTGATTCTCTATCACTATCTCAACAAGACCTCAGTGCTATTCAAAGTTATAGGCTTCTTTGAAATCAATCAAGTAAGAAAAGGTGTGATTGTAGCCTTGAAAATCAATCAAGTGAGAAAAGGTGTGATTGTAGCCTAGGAAATCAATTGGGTGAACTTGTTGCCCGTAAAATCAAGTATCTCTACCCAGAGGATTGTGAATCTGGAGTGGTGTACCTCGTGGCCTTGAAATCGAGGGTTGTAATTGTAAAGATTACTTTTGAAAGGAAATCCGTACTTGTGTGTGGGACTGGATGTTGGGTAACTCCGAATCAGTATAAAATCCAATGTGTTCTTTCCTTTACTGCTTTTACTTTATATTTGCATCTGTGTTTGATTCTGTGATCATATATGTGTCTGAATATTGCATACATTTGTGTTCAAATTAATATAAACTCAAAAAGAATTAGTAATTCCTTAAAACACTATTCACCCTCCCTCTAGTGTTAATTCTAGCCTTAAGATCCATAATTCGCATTTCCCAAATTTGGTATCAGAGCAAGGTTTTCAAAGTTTCATAATATGAATTTTGAAAATTTCTTTAAAATGGCTATGTTTGAATAATACTAGTTTAGAAATATTCAAATCATCATTGTATCATAAGTCTGCATATAATCTATATTCAAAGTATATCGTTCACAAGGTTTTTATGATGTGCAGGAAACATGTTTTATGGGTGTTGAGGAATCAATCCACAATGGACAAATTGTGTAGATCAAAAAGAATAAATGACTACTCGATAGTGGATGTTCTAGACACATGACTGGTAATCCGGATATGCTGAATAATATAATATACAAAGACGGAGGATTGGTTAACTTTGGAGACCACTCAAAAGTATATGTGATTGGCTTCGGCAATGTCGGTAACTCTGAAACTCCTATTATTACTAATGTTCTGCTAGTTAAGAATCTGAAACATAATCTGCTAAGTATTAGTCAACTTTGCGATAAAAGATATAAACTTAAATTTGAAAATGATAAGTGTCACATTGAAGATAATAATTCAACCATAATATTTGAGGGAATTAGGAAAAAGAATATTTATATTCTTAGTATGAAAGTTTCAAATGATAACTTGTGTCTTTTGGAAAATACAAGTGACCCTTGGATTTGGCATAAGAGATTTGGGCATTTGAATTTCAAACTCTTATCTAGACTGTCAAAACATGATCTAGTAAGAGGTCTCCCTAAAATGAATTTTAAAGTAGATAGTTTATGTGATGCATGTCAATTAGGAAAACTTAGAAAATGTTCCTTTAAATTAAAAGATATGATTTCAACTTCAAAACCTCTTGAATTACTTCATCTTGATTTATTTGGTCCATCTCAAATTCAGTCAATAAATCATAGTAAATATGTTTTTGTAATTGTAGATGATTATTCTAGATTTACATGGACAATATTTTTGAAACATAAAAGTGATACTTTTGAAAGTTTTAAGAACTTTACAAAAAGGGTTCAAAATCAACTTTCTGTAAAAAAAATTAACCATCCGTAGTGATCACGGTGGTGAATTTGAAAATGAAAAGTTTGAGGAATTCTACAATAAAAAGGGAATAACTCACAATTTTTCATTTCCAAGAACTCCACAACAAAACGGAGTAGTAGAACATAAAAATAGGACGATTCAAGAGTGTGCGAGAACTATGCTTTCAGATAGTAATTTACCAAAACATTTTTGGGCAAAAGCAGTTGCTACCGCCTGTTATATTTTAAATAGACCTTTAACTGATAAGACATCTTATGAACTTTTTCACGGAAAGAAACCTAAGGTATCTTATTTTAGAATTTTTGGAAGTAAATGTTTTATTTTAAATACAAAAGATGACTTAGATAAATTTGATCCTAAATCCGACAAAGGTATCTTTATCGGATATTCTAATAGAAGCAAAGCATACAGAGTGTTTAATTTAAGAGCTAACACCATTGAAGAAACAATGCATGTTTCATTCGATGAAAATCTCAAAAATTTTGTAGAGACAAATGATGAAGAGGATTTAATTACTCAAAATCAAGAGTCAACTGAAACTAATAATGAATTTATCATTCTAATAAAAGGATTAAACTTTTAAAAGATCATCCCATAGAAAATATTCTAGGGGATATGCAATCTGTTGTTACAACTAGAAATCAACTAAGTAAATGAGCAATGTAGCTTTTATATCAACTATTGAACCCAAAAATCCAAAAGAAGCATCAACTGTTGATTCATGGATTTTGGCTATGCAAGAAGAATTAAATCAATTCACTAGAAATGATGTTTGGAAACTTGTTCCTAGACCTGAAAATAAAACTATAATTGGAACAAAATGGGTTTATAAAAATAAAATGAATGAACAAGGTGAGGTCGTTAGAAATAAAGCCCGGTTAGTCGCTCAAGGTTATTGTCAAGAAGAAGGAATAGATTGTGATGAAACCTTTGCTCCCGTAGCAAGATTAGAAGCCATTAGGATTCTACTTGCTTTCGCAAATCATAATAATTTCAAATTATTTCAAATGGATGTTAAAAGTGCCTTTTTAAATGGATTTGTAAAAGAGGAAGTATATGTTGAACAACCACCACTTTTTGAAGATGAAAAATTACCAAATCATGTTTACAAACTTAAGAAAGCTCTATTTGGTCTAAAACAAGCTCCTAGAGCCTGGTATGATAGACTAAGATCTTACTTATTAGAATCAAACTTTGAAATTGGTAAAGTAGATAATACTCTTTTTATTAAAAGAAATAAGAATGATATTCAACTAGTACAAGTTTACGTAGATGATATCATTTTCAGATCAACTAATTTTGAAATGAATAAAGAATTTTCTGAAATAATGACAAAAGAGTTTGAGATGAGTCATATGGGTGAGTTAAACTTCTTTCTAGGGTTGCAAACAAAACAATTAGAAAATGGTATCTTTATTAGTCAAGAAAAATATGCTAAAGACCTAGTTAGTAAATTTGGTTTGACTACTGCAAGTGGAAAACCCACTCTCATGGCAACCAATGAGTACCTAAGTAAAGAAGATCTCTCGAAAGATGTAGATCAAAAATTATATAGAGGAAAGATTGGATCACTACTCAATATCACTGCTAGTAGACCTGATATCATGCATAGTGTTTGTTTCTGTGCAAGATATCAATCCCAACCTAAAGAGACTCACTTAAAAGCTGTAAAACGCATCATAAGATATGTTAAACACACCTTTGATTATGGCTTATTTTATCCTAAAAATGATTCTTTTGAATTAATATCTTACTGTGATGCTGACTATGCTGGTTGTAAATCAGACCGAAAAAGTACAAATGGAACTTGTCACTTTTTGGGGCATTCTCTGGTTTCCTAGTTTAGTAAAAAGTAAAACACAGTTTCTTTATCAACAACCGAAGCAGAGTATATTTCTTCTTCTTTGGCTTGTTCTCAAGTAATATATATGCAACAAACTTTAAAAGATTTTGGTTTCAATATCTCAAAATCACCAATTTATTGTGATAATACTAGTGCAATAAATTTATCCAAAAATCCTACTCATCATGCTCGAACTAAACATATTGATATCAAACATCATTTTCTCAGAGATAATATAAGTAAAGAAGTAATTACTCTCGATTATATCAATTCTGAGAATCAAATTGCCGATATATTAACAAAACCCTTAAATGAATCTATATTTACTAAATTAAGAAGAGAATTAGGTATTTGTTCAATAACTGAAATATAAAATATAAATAACAAAGTATAATTAAAAATTAAACTAAAATAAATCAAATAGTAAAAATATCAAGCACCATGTCGACATCCCCCTCCTAACCATGTCGACATAAAACGAATTTTTTATTTTTGAATTTTTCCCACCAAACTTCAAATAAGTGGTTATATATTCTTCTTATTTCGAAAATTGGATCATTCTTTCTGTTCTTTCTCTGTTCTATCTTCTGAAAACATCTAAACAATGGTCTCCTCTTCCAAATCAAACAAAAATTCAACCTTTTCATTCCCTTCTCCTACTTCTGGACCGTTTCAACGAACTACGCTTGCACGAGTGACGAAAATGGAGGATTCTTTGAAGGATGCACTGCAACTAATGACTGAAATTCAAGTGGTGCAACTTAGAATGGCCAAAGAACAAGAACGGCAAGGTAAAATCCTTAGAAATTTGCAAAAATTTCTAATGGGAAATCATGCTAATCCGAGATTGATTGATGAAGAGTCTTCAGGAGATCAAGTGTAAGAGGACAGCGAGGAAGAAGAAGAAGAAGAAGCCCCCATGGAAGAAGAGCACGCTGAAGATAATAACAAAGTCGTTTGCGTTGGCCAAGTGTGCTTTGAAAAAGATGGAAATCTTGTCGAACAACGTGGAAATTTCTGTTTCCACTATCCAAATTGTTCGGTTCATAGATCTCCCATTTTTTAAGGACACGCATTAGTTTATCTTTCCTCTTTCCTATTGTTGTATGTTTTTACTTACGTTCTCTACGCTCATGTAAATATAACAATATAAATGATTTGTGTTCTTATATTACAAGTATTTTCATATATAGAATCTTAGTTAGGAGAGTTTGTAATTTAGGACTAAAGTTTTAGTTTTAGAATTAAGTGTTGATTATTTATGATAACACTATCATTATAATCACGTAGTATTAGACTAAGGGGGAGTTATATAGTTTGGAGTTATTTTTTTTTGTTGATGACAAAGGGGGAGGTATAAAATATAGGATAGTTAGGCATAGATTAAGGGGGAGTTATTAGTTTTAGGGGGAGTCAATAGGATAGAAGTAATATTTTATAAACAAAGGTTGTCATCATCAAAAAGGGGGAGATTGTTAGTCCTTGAGATGATGGTTTTGATGACAACAACCTTAGAATAAGATTATAAAATATAAATACTAACATTATAGTTTAGATATATATGTATATGCAGGATTTAACCATGCAGGTATCAAGAATGAAGACTATACAGTATAGAGATTCAAGATATCATGATTGAAGACTCATGAGTATCAAGAATATCAAGAATATCAAGATTATCAAGAATTCAAGATTTCAAGAATAAGTAATTTAATTAGGAATTTTGTTAAAACTCCTAGAAAAGCACTGGCATCTTAAAATCCAATTTAGTCGTGGAATGGAATCCACTTCGAGCCCGTTAAAGGGATGGAACCCTAAGTAGGATGGAACCTACGAAAAATCTAGTGGAACATTGTTTTGTATCCGCTAACTTTTATTCAAATGATTTTACAAAATTATCTTGTTTTCAAAATGATTTCAAAACCTTCCTTTTAAAAAGAATCATAAACATCTATCCTGATTTTAAATACTTTTAGCCTCAAAATAATCTTTATTTTCAAAATCAAATTTTCCTTAGTTTTAAACTATCTTTAATAATAAATTTAATATTTATACTTAGATTTAAATATAAAATTATAGTAAAATTTTATATATATTATTCTCTATATTTACTTGTATTTTAACTATAGTTAAGTATATTTATAAAGTTTAAAATAGTTTTAATATAAGATAGAAGTAATTTTCAAAGAAAAACAAATCACCAAAATTTCCTTTGGGATGTCGACATACCCAAGATACCCATGTCGACATAGTTGCAGTTGGTTTCAAAAATTTGAATTTCAAAAGAAGTGTCTATTCGCCATAACTTTTCACGAATGGACATGGTTGTTGTTCTTCTATAAATAGGGGATGTTTTCAATGAATTTTAATATGATTTTTTTGGTTTTCGCTCCTCTTCTTCTTCCACATTTCTTTATATATATTCTTACCATTACTCTGCCGAAATCACCATTGAATTTACCTAGATAATTTCTGGTTTGATTCTCTATCACTATCTCAACAAGACCTCAGTGCTATTCAGAGTTATAGGTTTCTTTGAAATCAATCAAGTGAGAAAAGGTGTGATTGTAGCCTTGGAAATCAATCAAGTGAGAAAAGGTGTGATTGTAGCCTAGGAAATCAATTGGGTGAACTTGTTGCCCGTAAAATCAAGTATCTCTACCCAGAGGATTGTGAATTTGGAATGGTGTACCTTGTGGCCTTGAAATCGAGGGTTGTAACTGTAAAGATTACTTTTGAAAGGAAATCCATACTTGTGTGCGGGACTGGATGTAGGGTAACTCCGAACCAGTATAAAATCTGGTGTGTTCTTTCCTTTACTGCTTTTACTTTATATTTGCATCTGTGTTTGATTCTGTGATCATATCTGTGTCTGAATATTGCATACATTTGTGTTCAAATTAATATAAACTCAAAAAGAATTAGTAATTTTTTAAAACACTATTCACCCCCCCTCTAGTTTTAATTCTAGCCTTAAGATCCATAATCCGCATTTTTCACAGGCAAGTCCACGTTGGTGACCGAGGAGATAGGACGATAGGAGTCCAATTTGGCGGAGCCTATGTGCAACTTCGGGGTCCTGCGAGGTTGTTTGAGTCGGCGTCGGTCAGACATAAGAGGCATTTAGTCATAGTGCACGGGTGAAGAGTATGACTTTCACGCTGTAGCATGTGGATAGGTAAGGATGGCAGGTCCGACAGGCCGATTGACGTTTAGTATTACTGCATGGTTGACTTCCCTATAGTGACCACGGACTTTGGCTTCTTAGGAACTGTATCTAAGAAGGATTCACTACATTATATCATTCACCCTCTGCGATATCCGGGGAAGACCTGGAATTAAACTGTTTTATTCTTTCTACTTCATTTTATTTCTCATTCATTAGACTTTATGTCTGACCCATTCCTATTTTTCCTATTTTCCCCAAATAACAGGAGGGCAGGTCTAGGTTGTAGTTCTTTGCGTCTTGGGAGGTCATTGGAGTAGTTGTTATCTCCAGCTTTTGTTTCTTTTGTTTCATGTACTTCGTTTCTCTTTTCCGTACTTTACTCTATATAAGGGGACCTATATTGTGAACTTTTTTATGTTTTATCTTTTGGTGGAGACTACTTGGTACTTTTGGTTTCAGAAATAAATTTGGGATAATGTTGTTTTTAATGAAGCTGTTTTGCTATTAATTTATAATTAGTGAAAGTTTTCTTCCGCTGCAATATTTTAATCATTTTATGCTATTGCCTTAGTCTCTGTGCTATGTTATGGATTTTTATTTCACCCGACCACCCGTGCTTCTAGTCATGTCCGATTTTTGGGGTACCTAGAGGAGCGGGGTGTCACAGTTGGTATCAGAGCTAAGGTTTCGGTAATCCTAGAAATATTTTAAAAAATATAAAGGTTTTTGAATAATTTTTAAAGGATATTCCAAATAATATTTTAAAAGTATATGTATATATTTTGGGAAAAAAGGAAATTTTAGAAATGGGTCCCTCATACCTCTTCCTCCCTATCTATTGAACTATTTGTGGAGTACCTAATCCCATCTTTTTAATATCCACGGATAAAAATGTCTAAACCGTAAGATATCGCCGAAGTTCCAGGCCTTAATATGCCTGCTTGGTTCAGACGTTCTTTGTAGGCTACTGCACGATCAGAGCCACCAGTTAGGGATACTGCTCCGGCGGAAGGGGCTCCAGCCCGCCCGCCAGGCATTCCCAATTTTCCCAAATTATGGAAGGATTACACCAGCTTAGGAGGCAAGCCGTTTCTTGGCACTGAGTCATATACTGAGGCGAGAGCTGGGATCCATAGTTGTAAGCGAATATTTGGACTTATGGGATTGGTGGACTTGGCTTGGAGGCATTTGGCTTCATGGAAATTGCAGGGAGAGGCTCTTTGTTGGTGGCAGATTGTGGAGGATGAGGCTAATAATTTGACTTGGGCGGATTTTCGTACTAAGTTCGAGAAGAAATTCTTATCGTAGGCTAAAGAGGGAGTGCAACTAGAGAAATTTATACAGCTCAAGCAAAGGGATATGACAGTTAAGGAATATGTTAATCAATTCAATGAGCTTGCTAGATTTGGACTAGGCCACCTAATCAATACTCCTCATATGAAGACGTTGAAGTTCACTAAGGGTTTGAGTCAGCCACTGCAGAGTTTGGCGGTGAGCCACATTCCGATATGAGCCACTTTTGAGGGATTGGTAGAGATGGCTTTGCTTGTTGATACTAAGGAGAAAGGAGATGTGGCGCAGAAGAGTGATGGGTAGAAGCAGTGGAAAGGAAAGAGGAGAGGAGGAGGAGGAGGAGGGTCAGGTGGAAAAAGTAAGGTTCCAAGGAAGGACTGGAAGTGCAATACTTGTGGGAAACCAGGTCATCTTGCTAAGGATTATGGAAGGGCAGGAGAGCGACCAAGACCGAGGTGCTATCTTTGCGATCAAGTAGGGCATATGAAAAAGGACTGTCTGTCAAAGCCCAAGGATAGTTCATAGACACCTTCACAGCCTGCTCAGGCTTATGCTTTAGAGGCGGCTCCTTCCTCTAGTACTCGTCCAGTTGTGGACAAAGGAAAGAAGGTGATCATCGAAGGTGTGTTATCTATATCTAATTTTCCTGTTCGTACCCTATTTAATTCTGGAGCTTCGCACTCTTTTATATCTAGTACTTTAGTAGAGGATCTTGGTCTTGATGCTTGCTTAGTGACCGACCCGGTAGTAGTTCAAATACCATAGGAGGATCAGCCTATTTGTCCATGTTATGTCAGGATTTGAAATTGTTTATTTTAGGGGTTGAGTTCGACTGTAGTGCCTTTGTATTGGGCTTTTCCGAGTTTGGGTTGATTCTTGGAATAGATTGTCTATCCATGTATGGTGCTATTCTTGATTGTGATAAAAGGGTAGTGAGGCTAGGCACTTGTAGTGGACGTACCTTGGAGGTATCTTGTGATCCAAGAGGATCAGTCACGTTGAGCTACCTTTATTCTCTTGACATATCGCCCGATAGTTTGGGTTTGGTACCCATTGTTAGAGACTTTCCAGATGTGTTCAATTAGGTTGCTGGCCTTCCACCTCGAATAGAGATCGAGTTCAAGATTTATCTTATAAATAATTCCAAACTGGTTGCTTTATCGGTAAGGCATATGGCTCTTAAGGAACGTCGTGAGTTGAGCAAGCAGATTGGAGAGCTTTTGGAGAATGCTTCATTCGTAGGAGCATTTCTGAGTGGGGCGCACCCATCGTCTTTGCCACTAAGACGGATGGCTCTCTCAGGCTTTGCGTGGATTATAGGGAGCTTAATAAGCTGACGAAGAAGAATCGTTATCCTCTTCCCCATATAGACGATCTCTTCGACCAGCTAGTAGGAGCCAAGGTATTTTCGCAGCTCGATTTGGCCACGGGATTTCATCAGTTGCTTTTGGCGGAGGATAGCATCGAGAAGACTTCGTTTAGGACTCCGGATGGATTATTTGAGTGGTTAGTCATGCCATTTGGGCTAACCAATGCTCCGACATATTTTGTGGACCTGATGAGTCGAGTATTTCACGAATCGTTGAACAAGTTTGTGGTGGTGTTCATCGACGACATTTTGGTTTATTCGCGAAGCAAGGAGGAGCATACTGTTCACATGGAAGAAGTTCTTAGGACCCTGCGAGCACATAAGTTGAAGGCGAAGTTCTCCAAGTGCCACTTTTGGAGGGATGCATTTCACTTTTTGGGACACATCATTTCAGAGGACGGACTTGCAGTATATCCGGCGAAAGAGCAGTACAAGATTGGCGGACACTAAGAATGCCACAGACATAAGGAGTTTCCTTGGTCTTGTGGGCTACTATAGGAAATTCATTAAGGACTTCGCTAGGATATCATCTCCACATACCCGCCTTACCAAGAAGAACTCAGCTTTTGTTTGGGATGCTAAGTGTGAGGATGGCTTTGGTCGAATGAAGTAAGCTTTGACTACCGTGTCTGTATTGGTATTACCGGATGGAACCAAGCCTTTCTCAGTTTATATGAATGCTTATGGTATGGGGCTAGGAGCGGTACTGATGCAAGAGGATAGGGTAGTGTGCTATGCGAGTAGACAGTTGAAAACGCATGAGAAGAACTACCCGATGCATGATCTTGAGTTGGCAGCTATAGTTTTTGCTCTCAAGTCTTGGAGGCACTATTTCTTAGGAGAAAGATTTGAGCTTTTCATGGATCATAAGTCTTTGAAGTATCTATTCTCTCAGAAAGACTTGAATTTGAGACAACAAAGATGGATGGAGTTTTTAGCCTCTTATGACTTTGATATTTCTTATACCCCTGGCAAGGGAAAATAGTGGCAGATGCATTGAGTAGACGCAAAGTGGTTTTAAGTCCTCTGTTTTTGGAATGGAAGCATTTGGAGTACATTGCTACCTTTGATTTTAGAGCTCCATCAGATTTAGCTTCGGGATTGTTAGCAGCCCTCAACGTCCAGCCTACTTTGATGGAGTAGATTGGAGCAAGACAAGGTGAGGACGAAGAGTTAAAGGACATTTTAGATAAGCTTGGTAGAGGAGAGTCATCACCACATCTTAGGCACTATACCATGGACACTAGGGGATGGCTTAGAAAGGATGGTAGACTTTGTGTTCCCCGTAGTGAGGATTTAGTAGATGCGGTTTTGGCCGAGTCACATCATTCTAGGATGACAGCGCACCCCGGTGGTGATAAGATGTACCGGGATATGAAGAGGGTATTCTATTGGACCGGAATGAAGAAGAGGGTGGCGGAGTATGTATCAAAGTGCATCACTAGACAAAGGGTAAAGGCGGAATAGATGAAGCCCAGAGGACTATTGCGCCTTTGGATATTCTATTATGGATGGGAGAGTGTCTCTATAGGCTTCATGGATGGATTACCAAGGTCACGGAGAGGGAACACGAGCATTTGGGTCATTGTGGATAGACTGACGAAGAGTTCATTTTATACCCATTAAGAGTAATAGGATGGTGGCTTCTTTGGCGACTCTTTATGTAAGGGAGATAGTTAGGCTTCATGGAGTTCCCGCCAGCATTGTGAGCGACAGAGATCCATTATTCACCAGCGAGTTTTGGAGGAGTCTTCAGCAAGCCTTGGGAACGGAATTGAACCTGGGCACAACATATCACCCTCAGACATATGGACAGACTGAGAGGGTAAATAGGGTTTTGGAAGATTTACTCAGATTGTGCATCATTGATTTTGGAGGCTCTTGGGAAGACCACCTACCTTTGGTGGAGTTCGCGTATAATAATAGTTATCAAGCAAGCATTGGGATGGCGCAGTTCGAGGCCCTCTATGGCAGACCATGTAGATCACCAGCCTATTGGTGGGATACCACCGATAGGATCTTGCTTGGACCAGACTTGGTGGGGGAAACTTCCGAGAAGGTGGATTTGATTCGCAAGAGGTTGAAGACTGCATAAGATAGACAAAAGTCATATGCCGACAGAAGATGTTCAGATTTGGAGTTTAAGGTTGGAGATATGGTTTTTGTCAAGGTTTCTCCTCTGAGAAACGTTATGAGATTTGGCTCAGTGGGTAAGTTGGCACCGAGATTTGTAGGACCCTTCCCTATTACCGCACGGATTGAATAACTGGCATACAGAGTTGATCTTCCAGATAAGTTGGCAGGAGTTCATGATGTTTTTCATTTTTCGCATCTGAGGAAGTGTCTACATGATTCCGCAGCAGTAGTAGAACCCGATCAGCTAAGGGAAGTGGAGGTAGAGCGCGAATCACTTGTGCGTCGTACACCCACCCGTATACTGGAACACGGCGTGAAGAGATTATGCAAAAAGGAAGTTCATCTAGTGAAGGTTCAGTGGGGAGATGACCCCAAGGAGTACACATGGGAATCTGAGGAGAGAATTCGAACTTCTTATCCTTTTCTATTTGAAGGTACACTTCAAATATCCTATCTTTGATCTTTGATCTTTCCTTAGTTAGGATCTTTTCGATAATCTTTTGGTGAAACCTATGGATGATAGCTTGGTTGTAAACATGTCATTAGGGCATGTTATGTTTAATGGATGAAAATGGTTGCAAGTGGATGCCAATGTTTGCAAATGGATGCATTGCATGCACTAGATAGATATTTATTAGGATAATCGGCCAACTAGGTACACACACCTACATATGCGTGCCTGTTATCTTTTGCATTTGCACATGGTTGTATATATATATGTGTGTGTATAAATTGATGTTGCATATGGATGGTGCATTTGGGTGAATGATTGAAACATCATATAGAATTATCAATTATACTAGGGTAATTGCATACATTTGGTTGTGTGGCATAAGCATACTTGCATTACAGGAGGTCAACTGAATCAGTAGACCGACTACCTTTTCATATTAGGTAAGTTCATATGCATTTCACTTTGCATAAATCATAAATTGCACTAGTTAAAAATAAGGACAATGGTAGAAATGGATGATGGTTGAGTAGATGGATGTAGTTCTTGGATGCTGGTTGTTAATTACGTTCTTCTGTCTTTGGAGATTTCGGGGACGAAATCCTTTAGGGGGGAGAATGTAACACCCCGATATTTTACGGGAAATATAATTAAAAAGAAATTAAAAAGCGCATTCGGTACAGTGGTAAAGGCGCATGTTGACTTCCTTAGTGACCAGGGATCAAGTCCCATTGTCTCCCAAAATCAAGAGCAATGTTTTTTTAGCTGGTTCGTTTCCAGCGATTTTTCTACGTATTTCGGCATTGTTTCTGCCATGTGGCGGGTTCCCATTCGCTCCAGTGATGTAATAGAATGAGATGGCTAAATTTTATTGGTTGAGTGATGTGTATGGGCTAGAATGGATAACCATTAAGTGTATGAAAGAACCATATTTTTAATCTAAAATAATCTAATGGATTATATTCACTCAAGCAATGTATAAATAAACCATCTAACCTAAACCTAATATCATATTCAGCCGCCGCCATAATTCTACAGTAAAATTAGTATGTATTATTCTTCCTCCTTTTCTCTACTAAATAAACAAATCTCTACCAAATTAAATTAACTATATATATTCAAGCAATTTGGGGAATTTAGAAGAAACAAAGGGAGAAAGATTAAAGCAAAGCTTTTTTCAAATTTATGCAAGCTCAAGTGTCAGGTGAGTAGGACTTAATAAGAAATAGAAAAATAAAGTAGTTCAATTTCAGTTCTTTTCTAGCACGTTAATATGAATTAATTTCTATTATTAATTAAGAATAGATGTAAATTATTGCAACTTCTTCTTCTTCCACTTCTCAAATCTAATTCATGTTTGGTTTAAAATATGGGACATATAAATTGTCTATTCACGTATTATGGCATAAATAAGATTGAAATTTATGTAAATTATTGTATCTTCTTCTTCTTCCACTTCTCAATTCTAATCCATGTTTGGGTTGAAATTTGGAACAAACAAATTGTTATTCACGTTTCATGGCGTAAATAAGATTGGTTTAATTAAATTGAATTAGAATTGTTATTCAATTTCTAATGGTAGAACAGGTTAGTTGAATAAATTCAGAATATGTTACTTGAATAAAATTATGGTTTTGATTGATATAATTACATAATTTTGATTATGGTTTTGGAACAAAATTGGGAAGTCTAATTGGCATAATTGTTTGTTTCATATGTGGCCTAAAAATTTAAAAGTGGAATTTTTTGTAATTAAATGGTTTGTGGCTATTGGATAATTTTTTTTACAGATTAAATCTCTAAAAGGAGAACGTAAATTAGGGTGGAAAAAAATGTAAATTAAATGGACCCTAAAGGCTAGTGTAAATCTGTAACAAAGTGGCATAAAAATTACAGACAAACCATATGGACTGAACGGACGTGAAATTGAAATACCATTTATGTAAGAAAAAGGGAAATTGTGAAATAACCAAATTGGATGTAAAAATGGACTAAGGCAGATTAATGGAAATAAACAGTATGTAAACTATAAAATTAATTAATCTGGAAGCGATTTGGTAGGCAGACCTTGTAAAGGTCTGGATATGTGTTTCATGTAGTTAAGACCAAAATATAGTTTTGGCTGTACGTACTAGGAGTGGACAATTAGGTTTGCAAGGATGTTTGTTACCTTTCATAGGTTGCTAGTACGTAGGATAGATAGCATCCAAAATCATAGGCTTCTTTAGGCAGATCGACGTGGATGGAACATGACAAGTGTGCTCCGACGTAGGCTTCTTTAGGCGGATCACTGGAGGATTTTGCACAGTCGACCCAGCTGTGGGCGCTCTTTCGAAGGACCGACACTTAGGATAGGGGCAAGTCCACGTTGGTGACCGAGGAGACAGGAGGATAGGAGTCCAGTTTGGCGGAGCCTGAGCGCAACTTCAGGGTCCTGCGAGGTTGTTTGAGTCGGCGCCAGTCAGACGTAAGAGGCATTTAGTCACGGTGCACGGGTGAATAGCATGACTTTCACGCTGTAGCACGTGGATAGGTAAGGACAGCAGGTCCGACGAGCCGATTGACGTTTAGTATTACTGCACGGTTGACTTCCCTAAAGTGACCATGGACTTTGGCTTCTTAGGAACTGTATCTAAGAAGGATTCACTACATTATATTATACACCATGTGCGTTATCCAGGGAAGACCTAGAATTAAACTGTTTTATTCTTTCTACTTCATTTTATTTCTCATTCACCAGACTTTATGTCTGACCCATTCCTATTTTTCCTATTTTCCCCAAATCATAGGAGGGCAGGTCTAGGATGTAGTTCTTTGCAGCTTGGAGGGTCATTGGAGCAGTTGTTATCTTCATCTTTTGTTTCTTTTGTTTTATGTACTCCGTTTCTCTTTTCGTACTGTATTTTATATATGGGGACCTATATTGTGAACTTTGTTATGTTATATGTTTTGGTGGAGACTACTTGGTACTTTTGGTTTCAGAAATAAATTTGGGATAATGTTGTTTTTAATGAAGCTGTTTTGCTATTAATTTATAATTAGTGAAAGTTTTCTTCCGCTGTAATATTTTAATCATTTTATGCTATTGCCTTAGTCTCTGTGCTATGTTATGGATTTTTATTCCACCCAACCACCCGTGCTTCTAGCCATGTCCGATTTTCAGGGTGCCAAGAGGTGCGGGGTGTCACATAACCGCAAAATGGTTTCAAATTAGAATTGTTTCTTCTAATTTCACAAATCAATTCAAATCAACCTTAGTTCCAAAATTCAATTTAAATCAATCTCAGTTCAACAATTTCAATTAAAAAGGTTAAAGGTTCAATTCAAATTCTCATTAAAACCATTTTTTATTTATATCGATTTCACATCCAAGTTTGAACTACAAATTTACCACTTCCAATTCAATAGGTTTCAAAGTTTAAATATTCAAACAATTTACAATAACTCAATTTGATAAATTCATTTATATTTCAAAATTCAACTTTAATTTTATTTAAATTTGAAATATTCACTTAATCACTTTTAATAACATTTAAATAAAATTTCAAATTTAAATCAAAATTAAATATTCAATTTTATTTAAATTTGAAAATATTCATTTAATCACCTTTAATTAAATCAAGTTATAAAATCATGCCTTTCAAAATCTCAAAATTTATAAGTTTCCACTCAATTCTTATTTATATTCAATTCTCAAACAAATTAAATTACAAATTAACTTTATTTATCTTCCCAACCTTTATTTTATTAAAGTTATTACAAAATCTATTTTCAAAATATTAATTCAAATTTTAAATAAATATTTTAAATACAATATATATACCTATCCAATTAAATTAAATTAAATTAAATTTTATTATTTTAAATATTATTAAATTAAATTTGATTTTATTAAATCTTTATTATTTTATATTAAACTATATTTTATAATAAAATTATAAGTAAAATCTTAAAACTTACATTTTTCAAAACTTAACTTATAAATTTAAAATTTCCAAACATATAATTTAAAAATCTAAATCTTACACATATATTAAAATAAAATCTTTATATTATATTTAAAAATCAATATCTATTAAAACCAAAATATTTCCTTTCAAAACTTTGGAAATCATTTTTCAAAAATAGACCAATGGTGTCCGTATGTAATTTTCTATCCCATGGTCAAGTGATACAGATATTTATAATTTCAATCTACAATAATTTAATATTTACGGGTATATATTATTTCAAACCGCAATCCCAAAATTCTCAATCAATAAAATCGCTTGGGTTTATCATTTCAACCCATAACGATTTTCTCTAATCTAAAATATCGTTCGGGTATGTACCATTTCAACCCATAGGGAATTCCTAACTAACAGGGAACTTGCAGTGAGAACAATAGAATAAAATAGCATAATATATCAATTACAAGCATATATAATCATAAACGATTAAAATTTAATATATATACTAATATGTTATGGTGTCATATGTCAATTAACATATGTTAATGATTTTAAATGATAACATATCATATTCAGCAATTAAGTAACTAACAATTCAAATCTAACAACATATTTCAATCATCATTTCATGTGAAACCAATTTACCAAATGTAAGAATGTTAATCGTGAGTGATCGCTCACCTTTCGAGGCCATGAAAACAATGATGGCGAAGATGGTGATACAGACATGCATACGGATACGGACACGGGTATGCGGCAAGGCAAAGCAAAGCAAACGAACTGCCGTGACAAATTCCGGACAACGGTGAAAATAAAGCAAACGAACTTGAATTTGAAATCGACGAAACAAATATATATATATATATATATATTTCTGTGGTTATCTAGCTTCTTGCACTACTTAGAGATATTTTTTGGAAACTTAATAGAGGATCCGGCCATAATTACAGCGTCTCGCATCATAAGCTCCACACGCGTTTCTTCTTCTACAAGATGCGAAGTAACAAGCCTCTATCAAGGCTCGTAATCTGTGCGAATGGGCCCGGGGACAGTGGGCTATGTTGCGAGGAGGAGCAACGGGCTGTGGCGGATGAGGAGGCTGAGGTGGTGTTGCAGCAATTCGGTGGAGGTGTGAATGGGCTGTGCTAATGGGGTGAAGGCAAAAGGATGGAGAGTAGGCGGTGGTGGAATTGTGAAGGATGGAAAGGTGGAGAATATGGTTGTCATGGGCTGGGTGAGTCGTCTGTTCACATGGAGGGAGGAGCAAAGTCGCGGAAGGGGAAGGAGCAGTCTGTGGTGGTGTTGCATGCTGGGTACATGCGGTCAGGGGAGAGGATGGGACGAGCATGAGAATGATGATCGATGGTGGTTGTTTGGCTTGTATGCGGTGGAGGTCAGTGGGCCGAAGGATTATGGGGCAAGGTGGTGATGCCAATGGTTTCGACAGTTCGGCAAGGCTGCACGGAGATGGGTAGAGCAAAAGGAAGGTTGATGGGCTTGCTGATCGGTGGAGGGAAGGTGGAGATTATTTGAAGGAGACGAGCAGGCATTGTTACAGAAAATATATATATATAAGCTTTACTTATTATAATATAATAAAATAAATTTCAAAGAAGATGAGCAAAATGATAGAAAGCAAATTTGTATATTATAAAAAAATCTTTTGAAGCAATAGAGAAACGAAAATAAAAATGAAAGGACGAACCAGTTTAAATTGAAGTGGTGGAATAGTGAAAGTCAAATAATAAATTTATGGGAATATTAAAGGTTGGTGTCCATTGGTTTTACCTGATGGAGAAATGAAAGGACAAAGAAAGCCCAATAGACCCGAATGCAGAACCGATACGGCTAATTGTTTTCTAATTTCTCCGCGTATCGGACACCGAAATGCACAAATGAATATACTGCGGAGATCGGCATGACAAGATGAACAAAATGGTACACAGTTATGAGTGATACGACCAAACTATCAAAACCTAATTTTTGCTGTCGAAAATGTTGCTAAAATGCCGAAAATAAGATAAACGGAGCTAGAGCAGTCCAAATTTGGTGAAACAAATTATGATGTCTCACTCAGAAAATGATTTACATTTTTATTATATAAAAATATCCAGATTTCAAAAATATTTATTTCCATCATATTTTTAACTGATTTAAATTTTAAATTGAAATTTCACAACCAAACAAACTTACATATTTTTAAATGAAAATCTACCACTTGCTATGCTTTAATAGAGGCATACCAAATATCAAATTTCCATTACTATAATTTGATTGTTAAATTTCAAGAAAAATTTAGTTAATTATGTTGTTAAAATCATTAAAATTTTCGGGTCGTTACACTCTCCTCCACTCAAAACTTTTCATCCCTGTAAAGGAACGAGATAGGAGAATAGAAGCAACAGAAAGGAAAGATAGATTCGGAATACATAGTACCAGATACAACAATTAATTCAAAACTATATAAATTTCATTTTTGGACATCTTATTATTTATATTTTATATTGTATATTATTCAATTACATATTCTCATTACATTCAAACTTTTTCCCAGGTAAGTTTATCAATGTTTCCAAATGTTATTGAGCACTATACAAATTTACCTTTTATTTACAACATTTCTATTAAGCAAAATTTGGTTTGAACATTTTTATTACAAAAGTTTCAATTGTATAACCCTCAATTACATATTCACATTACAGTTTAACTTTTTGAATATTCCAGGTAAGTTATATATGTTTTAGAATGCAATTGAGTATTATACAAATTAAATTTCCCTAGTTCAACTATTTCAAGTTGTTTCAATTTCATTTCTCATCTTAGACACTCCAATTATTCAAAAAAATTGCTTCATTTCAATAATTGAAAACCATCACTTAACATAAAACTTAAGAGTTAAATTCCCGGTTTCATATCAAACCATTTTGAAATAAATATATAAATATATATATTTTGTATATCAAATCATACTCAAGAAATTCAAATCAAATCCATTTTCCAAAATAAAATTATAGCAAAGCTACTAAGTGGTCTCCCCACTTTGAGACTCGAAAATGAATGTCAATATGTTGCAGTCATCATCGAAATTTTTTTCTTAGCGACATAAGAGGAGAGTACTGACTCACTTCTTTTAAAATTCTTTGGAAACAATTTCCATTCGAAAATACTTTCAAATAATATATTTTTTCCAAAACTTTGAAAACCAAATTTTGAAAAGCACTAGAAATTAAATTCTCAAATCCTTAATTTAAATTCATTTCATTTGCAAATCAGATTTATAAACCATATTTGTAAAATTTCATCTCCTTATAACATACAACAATAGTTAATGGTTTAGGAATGTGGACAAAACAATAAATGATAATCTAGTATTATCAGTTCTAACAATCAATTCATTTAACTATCTAATTTAAGAAAAATTATACCTTTATGTATAAAATATAATCATACATAAAATTATTTCATTTACCAATTTCGAAAACAATATTGTGTCAATTTGCTCTGTTCAAGTGTTTTGGAATTCCTATCGATAGCGTTGGCCAGACAAATCGATCGAAACCAAAATTCAAACTTAACAACTCAAACAACACAATATAAAACATTTTTATATCAATTACAAATACCATCCCTCATAGGATGATTCAAGAATGGATTTTAGAACAAGGATATAGATTCAAATTTTAGAGGAACCATAATCAAAGAGAATTCTAACTAATAAGATAAGCTCGAAAGGAAGATAAGATAATTAAATTACAAAAGAGGAAATATAAATAGACTCATATTAATCACGGTGACCTTAACGGGGTCAACCGAGAATCCATTTCGAAAACAATGTGCCAAAGGAATCAGACTTCATCCCTCTAGAAATGACATTTAAAAAAATTTGGCTTTCAACTGATGACTCCTAAGAGTTTCCAGCACATAGCTCAAATGAGATTCATGCTCCTTCCCTGACTTAGAAAAGACGAGAATATCATCAATGAAAACCAGGACAAACTTTTTGAGAACATCATGGAAAACGCGATTCATGAGATCGACGAAGAAGGCAGGAGCATTGGTTTATCCAAAGGGCATGACTAACCATTTATATAAACCACTTGTCCGAGAGGAAGGACATAGGTCGAGCCTCGGGAATAGGATCCATGCGGAACGCAATTTCCCCCTTGGGAGGAAGAGAAGTAACTTCACCAAAACATCAGGAGATTCCCTGACTATCGAAGTGGGGTCAAGATCACTAGGTTGAGAATCAAGCGAAAAGATAAAACTGCCTGCATAATCCTAAGGAAATCGACATTTGATCACGAGAGAATTACCCTGGCCATCTACTAAAGAAACCGTTTGAGCTTTGCAAGAGATAACAACATCATAACCAAGGAAATAGAAATCTCTGGTGAATCGACGCCTGTTGTAAAGGAGTTTCACCCCTTTACAAATCATACAAAGGTTGGCGGGACCGCCGATGGGGTCAGTCACACATAAGGATGAAGTTGCTAATAGAGGTTGCAAGATGTGCTCAAATTTATTATAGAGATCAACAGAAATAAAGCTATGGGATGCTCCAGAATCAAGAAGAACACGAACAAGAAAGACAAGAATGGATTTTAGAACAAAGGTAAATTTCCAAAATTCAAAAGAAAATCCTAATCAAAGGAAATCCTTATTAAGAATTCAACCTCGAACAAAGATGATTCTGTAATTAATTTTACTCATTCTAGGGTATTGCACCCTATCTCTAATGATTTTTTACTCCATATGCTAAGTTTTGCCTAAACCAAAGCTCTGATACCACATGTAACGATCGGCTATTTCAAACCCTTCAAATCGACAATCATCCACACATGTCAGACTGGAATTACTCAAAACAACATATTGTTAATTTATATTTAGCAAAACTTAGCATATACAATAAATAAATCAATCACAGAATCACAGACACAGAGTATTACAACAATAAGCAGCGGAATAGATAAATAGCAGTTCATGAAGCTACTACATAACATCAGAGTTTGAAACAAATGCAACAAAAAATCCCAAGTACATAGAAGTCACTAATACAAAAGCAACTGACAAGCCTGAATATAAATAACTGGAAATAACTGAAATAACTGAAAAGCTGAATAGATAAAAGACGGTTCTCCAAGCAAAGCTCCAAGCTCCAAAGGTGAGTCTCAAATGTTGCGACACTTAGTCTGACCCGAGCATAAAGCAAAACACAAAACACTTGAGTTAGGATTAACATTCTTATGCAAGTAAATTAACTCAAGTGAAATGTCCAAGTGAAATGCAATATAACTTAAAGGATTTTGGGATTGAATCCCTTAAGGATCCGTGGAACTATCTACATACATAATACAATACGCAACATATATAATAAAGTAAACTATTAAAATAGCGTTAAGGAGTTACCCATATCCCCCTTAACACATTTTTATATATATTCCCGTAGTCTATATAGTACCGTAGTTCCTCCGTAAACTGGAGGGCTATCAGAGGGCACTCCATAGGTACGGTACAAACCAAACTCGTACTGGGCGCAATATGGTATGTGACAAGGCACGCGAGGCAATGCCCAGGGTAGGATACTACCGTTTTGCAGAACCGGGTTGGTGGTAACGCATAGCAGCTACTACCGCCCACCTCAAGACACACTCCCAAATCAAAGGTGCACCCAATCAAATCACAAAGTAATAGAATGGTATCGAAGAAGCATGCTCGATCGGAGGTGCGACCTCACTTGGCCCATGTATAGCTCCTGTTTTAGTCACATCAAGCTGACTCACGGGAGTCAGGGCTGCATTCATACCTCATACAGATGTTCGCTAAACCATCCTACTTCGTTATGGAATCTCCACGACGTGCATAGTTGTTAAAGTGGTTTTCGGTATTGGCAGAGAGTATGACAATATCTGATCCCGGTCTCTTTAACAACCAAACGCTTATTTCACACCGTGGTCATTTTATATTTCAAACAGTTCATAATTCATATCAAAATATCATATTCATTTCAAAATCATATCACTTTTGAAATTTTATTCACTTTCAAAATCGTATCACTTTCGAATCATATCCTCTTTCAAAATTATATCGCTTTCGAAATCATATTCATTTTCAAAATCAAAACCACAAAATAGTTTCAAATTAGAATTGTTTCTTCCAATTTCACAAATCAATTCAAATCAACTTTAGTTCCAAAATTTAATTTAAATCAATCTAAGTTCAACAATTTCAATTAAAAAGGTGAAAGGTTCAATTCAAATTCTCATTAAAACCATTTTTATTTATATCGATTTCACATCCAGGTTTAAACTACAAATTTACCACTTCTAATTCAATAGGTTTCAAAGTTTAAATATTCAAACAATTTACAATAACTCAATTTGATAAATTCATTTATATTTCAAAATTCAACTTTAAATTTATTTAAATTTGAAATATTCACTTAATCACTTTTAATAACATTTAAATAAACTTACAAATTACAAATTTAAATCAAAATTAAATATTTAATTTTATTTAAATTTGAAATATTCATTTAATCACCTTTAATTAAATCAAGTTATAAAATCATACCTTTCAAAATCTCAAAATTTATAAGTTTCCAATCAATTCTTATTTATATTCAATTCTCAAACAAATTATATTACAAATTAACTTTATTTATCTTCCTAACCTTTATTTTATTAAAGTTATTACAAAATCTGTTTTCAAAATATTAATATAAATTTTAAATAAATATTTTAAATACAATATATATACCTATCCAATTAAATTCTATTAAATTAAATTTTATTATATTAAATATTGTTAAAGTAAATTAGATTTTATTAAATCTTTATTATTTTATATTAAACTATATTTTATAATAAAATTTTAAGTAAAATCTTAAAATTTACATTTTTCAAAACTTAACTTATAAATTTAAAATTTCCAAACATATAATTTAAAAATCTAAATTCTACACTTAAATTAAAATAAAATCTTTATATTATATTTAAAAATCAATATTTATTAAAACATATATATTTCCTTTTAAAACTTTGGAAATCATTTTTCAGAAAGAGATACGGATATTTATCATTTCAATCCACAATAATTTAATATTTACGGGTATATATCATTTCAACCCGCAATCTCAAAATTTTCAATCAATAAAATCGCTTGGGTTTGTCATTCCAACCCATAACGATTTTTCATAATCTAAAATATCATTCGGATATGTATCATTTCAACCCATAGAGAATTCCTACCTAACAGGGAACTTGCAGTGAGAACAATAGAATAAAATAGCATAATATATCAATTACAAGCATATATAATCATAAACAAAAAAAATTTAATATATATACTAATAGGTTATGGTGTCATATGTCAATTAACATAGGTTAATCATTTTAAATGATAACATATCATATTCAGCAATTAAGTTACTAATAATTCAAATCTAACAACTTATTTCAATCGTCATTTCATGTGAATTCAATTTACTAAACATAAGAATGTTAATCGTGAGTGATCGCTCACCTTTCGAGGTTATGAAAACAATGATGGCGAAGATGGTGATACGGACATGCATACGGATACGGACACGAGTACGTGGCATGGCAAAGCAAATGAACTGCCGCGACAAATTCCAAAAAGCGGTGAAAACAAATCAAACGAACCTGAATTCAAAATCGACGAAACAAATATATATATATATATATATATATAATATTTCTGTGGTTATCTAGCTTCTTGCACTGCTTGGAGGTAATTTATATAGAAACTTAATAGAGGATGCGACCACAATTACAGCGTCTTGTATCATAAGCTCCACATGCGTCTTTGCTTCTACAAGACGTGAAGTAACAAGCCTCTATCAAGACTCGCAATCTCTACGAATGGGCCCGGGGACAGTGGGCGTGTTGGGTGCAATGGACTGTGTCGCGAGGAGGAGCAATAGGCTGTGGTGGATATGGAGGCTGAGGTGGTGTTGCATCAGTTCAGTGGAGGTGTGACGAGGCTGTGCTAATGGGGTGAAGGCGGAAGGATGGAGAGTAGGCGACGGTGGAACTATGAAGGATGGAAATGTGGAGAATATGTTGTCATGGGCTGGGTGAGCCGCATGTTCACATGGAGGGAGGAGCAAAGTCGCGGAGGGGAAAGGAGCGGTCGTTGGTGGTGTAGCACACTGGGTGCATGCGGTTAGGGGAGAGGATGGGCAAGCATGAGAAAGATGATCGGTGGTGGTTGTTTGGCTCGTGTGCAGTGGAGGTCAGCAAGCCAAAGGATTGTGGGGGCAAGGTGGTGATGCCAATGGGTTCGGCAGTTTGGCAAGGCTGCACGGATATGGGTGGAGCAAAAGGAAGGTTGATGGGTTTGCCGATCGGTAGAGGGAAGGTGGAAATTATTTGAAGGAGACGAGAAGGCATTGTTACAGAAAATATATATATATAAGCTTTAGTTATTATAATATAATATATTTTTTTCTAAAGAAGATGAGCAGAACGATAGAAAGCAAACTTGTATATTGTAAAAAAATCTTTTGAAGCAATATAGAGACGAAAATAAAAATGAAAGGACGAACTAGATTAAATTGAAGTGGTGGAATAGTGAAAGTCGAATAATAAATTTTTAGGAATATTAAAGGCTGTTGCCATTGGTTTTACCTGATGGAGGAATGAAAGGACAAATAAAGCCCAATAGACCCGAATGCGGAACCGATACGGCTAATTGTTTTTCTAATTTCGTCGCGTATCGGACACCGAAATACACAAATGAATATACTACGGAGATCAGCACAACGAGACGAATAGAGTGGTACATAGATATGAGTGATACGACCAAACTATCAAAACTCTATTTTCACTGCCGAAAATGCTGCTAAAACGCCAAAAATAAGATAAACGGAGCTATATCAGTCCAAATTTGGCGAAACGAATTATGACGTCTCACTCAGAAATTGATTTACATTTTTATTATATAAAAATATCTAGATTTCAAAAATATTTATTTCCATCAAATTTTTAACTGAATAAAATTTAAATTGAAATTTCACAACCTAACAAACTTACATATTTTTAAATGAAAATCTGCCACTTGCTATGCTTCAATAGACGCATACCAAATATCAAATTTTTATTGCTATAATTTAATTATTTAATTTCAAATTTAGTTAATTATGTTATTAAAATCGTTAAAATTTTTGGGTCGTTACACTAACTCTGTGACCTCTGATATTTACTTCTTATCGTGTATTGTTCTATTTTGGAGGCACCCGTGTTTATTGCTTTGCATTGATACTCGTATGTATAGGTGAGTTATTTATTCGATGTTTAAATATGTGCCAGTGTAGCCCAAGGGAATATTCACATATGTACCCCATATAATATCATTCTCTGTATTATCTAACAATATTACCTAGTAATACTCTTGGATAGTATGAGTATAGAGGTGGGGTGTTACATTTTGGTATTAGACCCGGTTGAGAACAATGCATCATATATAAGAGACATGAGTCAAAACCTTAGAGAGACTTAGAGTTCATATCCCCTTGGATGTGTTGGGTAGTTACCCTATATTAAAGGGATAGTAGGGGTGTACGATGATTAATGGGGTAATCATCTAGGGACGTACTTGTTAGTTTTCTATTATATATTATCCTTATATATACTTCTTTGGTTTATTTGTCTCCATATGAAACAGAAGCTATTAAAGGAGGAAGTAAAGGAAAACATTGTTGGCCTGACAAGTAGAGTCGGCATTAGTGACGATGGTAATAATAATAATTCATAATTAAAATGTGGAATGGAAAAATAGTAATAAATAAAATAAAAATTAATTAGTTGAAGACTAGCTTGTTTTGTGAATAGTTGATTGTGGTTGATGAATTGATAGTATGAGCAAATTTCAAATGTAAATATTTTTATATAAGAAAGCATATGATTTAATAAAATATGAATATTATTTTATAAAATGAATGAAAATATTTTAGTAACTTAATTTGGTATCAATTATTTCTTTGAGTGCTTTAAGAATTCTGGTCTGACCAACGTTATCGATAGGGATTTCTAAACACTAGGACAAGGCATTTCGACACAATAGTTTAAAAAGAATAAAATGTTTTGAAAGAAACTAATGTTTAGAAAATTATATTTTTAGTAATGTTGTTTGGACAGGAGAATGATCTTTAGAATATTTGAGATAAAAATAATGTTTTTGAAAAGGAATTATTATTTTTGGAATTAAATAACCCGTTAAGATAAGCTGAATACAAATTTGAAAGAAACTGAAATTTTGGAAAATAAATATTTGTAATGATTTTGAAAAGATTGCCTTGAAGATAAAATTATATTTTAAGGAAGTAAATTTAGTTATATTTTTGAAAAGAAATACCTTATGGTATTTTCATAATGAATAATAAAATAGTTTGAAAAAAATGTATTTTTTTTGGCAAAGCCAGCCGGTTTTATAGTGGACCGTCCACTTTTTATAACCAAGGTAATAAAATACAGTTATAGAATAGAAGTAAGCCCAAATTAACTTAACTACTATAAGAAAGGAAAAAATACAGCCTAGGAGTTAGGCAAAGGAGCCTAAGCTACTATAAATGACCTAAAAGCTATTCCTCCTCCGAAGAGGAGGAACTATCACCTTTAACCGAAGACGCAGGACCACCCACATTAGGATCATCACCTATGGCATGAGCAAAGGACTAAAATGAACCGCAAGAGAATGGTCATAGTCACCAGACTCCGAAGAGAAAATGAAAGACCTATCCCATGTGGCATCAGCTACAATTCTTCGTTCCTTTTCGCACGCTGGCCTTTAGTCGCAAGAACCAACGACTCTCCAGAAATGCAATAAAATAGTCATCTGAGGTCCAAATCGTCATCTGAGACAAAACAGAAGAAGTAATCCTCAATGCGGCTATATCTCATGGTGGTCTGAACATGAATCCAAGCCTTTTCCTGCGCATTCCAATAAAAAGGCATAGGCGACTCATCAGGAGCAACAACGGACTCCACAACAGTACCTACAATAATCGAATCAGGAACATCCACAAATACTACTGCTAGCACATGAGAAATACCATCAGGAAAATCAAAAGAAACAATATAAGGTACAATAGAAGGCATAACAACATCAACCTCAACAGGAAGCACTGATACAAGAGGAGTACCATCAGGCACTAAGCGTCATGTGGGAACACACTTCATGACAGGAGGTCGCGGAAGAGGGGTCTTAACACAGAGCGGCAAAGGAACATAAGTAGAAGATCTAGGACAAGCTTCAAAGAAATGACCAAAAGAATGATAGGTCGAGCAAATATTTGGCCTCCAGCCGTATCGAACAACAATCTCAGCAACATAATCCTCAAGGACATGGACCTTGATCTTATTCGGAAGTGGCTTATTCAGTGTTATTTCAATCAACGCTTTAGCATAAACAAGCTTTTTCTAGCAACAGTATTAGCATCAAAGCATTTCAATTTCCCAACATTACTAGCTAACCAATTAAGACCAAGCAAAGTTTGCAAAACATAAGGAATGTGGGAAAATAAGTCAATTAGTAATAGATAATATTTGACATCTCGCACAATCAATAGAAGGACTCCAAGTAGTAATAATAAAAGGCTTACCCCAAATAAAGCTAGGATGAGCGCTCAGACACGGAGACGCTCCTCGGGCCTTGAGAACTTGAAGAAGAACATAGAGTTGTCCATATGGACTTGTAGTCCACCTCTTAATCACCAAACTTTGATACAGTGTTCTTTTACTACAGAATATGGCGGGTTACCATCTAAGAAAAAACCAATGAGATAATCAGACCAGAAATCAACACCCACCTGAATCACTTCTACTGGAGGAACCATAACTCCATCTGTTTCGACCATATCAAAAGAACAAGGCACATATTCACCTGTTGTGATGACCCGCAAATCCGTATCCCTTAACATCAATTTCCAACAAATCAACTCAATAAGAACGGAAATACGAACCATCAGGGTTAAAAAGAAGAGGCGGAAGAAGAAAGAGAGAAAAAGAAACAGAAACAATATCAGAATCTCACATTCGCAGCAGAACAATATATAATAGATGAATGAATAATCTTTATAACAAAGAACTATATCAGTTTATACAATACATCATCAGAGTTTACAACAACAACACACATCACTGGACAGTTATATAAACTTGTCCACATAACATAATACACAGCGGAATAATACTAGTATAAGTGATACGTCTCGCCATCCAGCTCACCTCCAGATCTCCACATCAACTTCTGAATTCCAGAATGACCTGATAACCTGACTTTAGGCTGCCCGTGTGGAAAATTATGGGCACCCAGAGTTTAGAAAGGGAACAATAAACTCCAGGTCAGTCGTGGGACTGGTGTGAGATCTTAAAAATAGTTATTTTCATAAAGAAAATAAAAGAAATTCTCAATGCTTTTGGAAAATGAAACTACCATAAGGCCTCTTGGCACACACACAATGCAATCGCACACATGGGGGAGATTTCTCCTTATGATAGTCAAATATGCTTAATACGAGAAAACTCTTTGATATTATCACTAGTGCATAGTGTGAAAAACATTTCGAAAGTATAATATTAATCTTAGCTAGCATAAGTACCATTATATTATGCCTGCTATAGCTGCCATGTTAAATGGTAGGTTCTACAACTAAAACCGTACAAGGTCTGTATTGTTTCTTTGGATTTTCCAACAAATGGTCAAGCTAAGGAACTTCCTATGCCACATGGGTACGCCTCTGGAGGGACGTCCCCGAGAACTTAACCAGCTCTCTGCCAACACAAGGCCGGGTTACCTCTTACTAGGTAACTACTACACGAGTATGCCACCCCCCGGTCGTTTGCGACCTTTATCTGAGGGCCCTCGATCACAAAGCAACAATCACTACAAGAAAATTAGCTATCGGTTGCATTATTTGGCAGCGTTTATTGGTAAGTGCAACTAATAATGCTTTACTCTATATTATAAACGTAAAGAAAAATTACCCAGTTATCCCGCCATTGAAAAATTCACGACTTAAAATGCTGCTTCAATTACATATGCTAGGCGGGATATGAAAAGTTAGGCGGTTACATATATTCGCCTGGTAAAAGTTATCTCCTTCACACGCTTTTATTAACCTTTTGTTTTTTCTTTGATTTTTTTTCCTTCCTTCCCAACTTTCTCCGCTTTTCAAAAATCTTGTAAAATTACAAAGTACAAATTTGTTCCTCTCCGTTTCACAAGCTCCACCTCAGATTTTCAACAACGATTTTAATCTTCTGCTCTAATTAGGGTTAGTATTAATCTCCATTTCCATCTTTCGAAACGACTATCTCCGCTTTAGCATTAATTTCCAGCAACCTCATGTCACTGTCCTTCACCCAACCTTTCAACAACTTGAGGTCGATTTGATTAAGAGAGCAATGGAGACGACGAAGAGGAGGAGCTTCTAGTATATGGAGACAATGAACAAGTCTAGGTGCTTTAATTTAATTTAAACCTTTTGATGCCTTATTTTTTATTCTTTCAGTTAGGTTTTTTTAAATAACGAATGGGTAAGTATGTACAGAGTTGAACATCATTTTGATGGATTTAGTAATATATCATAGTTATACACAAGTCAGACCAGAGTTAAATCATCTTTGAAAATGGAAGCATCGATTTCAACACAAGTCAGACCAGAGTTACATTTAAGTTTTAACTCGTTCTTTACAAGTCTCTACAATTTTTAGTTCTTCTAGATTGTAATTATGCATTTATAACCATCTTAATTAATAGAAGAGTAAGCATTTCGTTCAACAACAGGTGATAGCGACTTTGGTGTCGAGCCACGCAGCTCCTGCAATGGCATAATAGGTAGATTAGATGATATTTCATGTAAATTTGAATGCAAATTGTGCTGGACATTTCATTGAACACCTTGAGAGCATTGAAGTGAGTTTTGCGCAGCATAATTTCCAAGCGTTATCTGGTATGACACGTTATATGCATGGTAGTGCTATTATAACTGGTGATGGTGGATGGAAAAGTGCTGGTGGTGATACTGCTACACTAGTGGTGACAACCACCAGTACTGATGGTCAATGTTTCAAGTGTTAAACAACATCCCTCAACACTTCCCCAATCCACTGCCAGTAGTTATAATAATACTAATAGCGTGCCCAGTCAGGAGGAGGAGGGGTCCGCGTTCACCGATTTCAATTATTTTCTGCTTTCTTCCAGAGACCCTTTATATGTTTGTATTTAAGCACTTCTTTTGTGTAATGATGGTTTTCCATGATTACAATTTCATTAGATTTTACAAAAACATTATTTACTGTTTTTTTTGGTAATATTGTCTACTTGTTTGCTTGCAATCTAATATTTTGAAATTTTTGTTGACACCGTTCCTTTTTTCAGCTGAAATTGCAGAGTCTTTGGCAAAGGACATGCAAAATGAAAAGCTATACGGGAGAACACTTACATTGAAACTGAAGACTGCCGGTTTTGAGGTAATCCGAGTTTTGTATTTCATATGCGCCTTTATATCCCTTTCTTTTCAGATGTTTGTACACATCTTTTTCTATATAAATGCGCTAATATAATAAGTTTCTAGGTTCGAACAAGGGCTGTATCTCTTCAAAAATATATTTATTAGAAGGATGAAATTCTGAATTATGCTTTGAAGCTACTGAAAACAGAGCTACCTCTTTCATTGAGATTAATTGGTATGAAATTCTATTGTTTAACCTTATCATCCTCTTTGTTTAGCCAGTTCAAGTTTGCATGTAGCACTCATCTTTCAACTCCAAGCTTATCGCTTTTCACGCCCCCTCTCGGTTAAAAGAAAGAAACACTTGTAATAAATTAAATTTTGCACTTGAAGAAATTACAAACTGCTAACTAGTATTCATCTTGTTATTATTTAATATTTAACATGGTTTGATGTCATTTAAAGTGACATCCAGGTCTGGTGGTTTGTAGTAAAAGCATGATAGTAATAGAGCATGATATGTTTATAAGGTGAGTAGAGTTTTAGGACAGCAATAAAATATTTTAGCAAGTGCTGATTGGCATGTTGATTTGAGTGTTAAAGGGTCACAGTTATAGCATTAATTGATGTTTTAGTCATGGTAAAGACTGAGCCATCAACTGGGTTAAAGGGTCACAATTATATACATTTAACCAAACAAGTTTTAATCTCTTACCGGCACTTTTGATTTTGTGCTTCTAAAATGTTGACCTATTGAGCTATTAATCAAATGGTCTGGGTTCAAATCTTTCAGTTGTTTATTAAATGTTATATTTATCTATGGATAAATATTAACTCAAACATCATAATAATCAAGCTTACTCTACCCTTTAAAGCACATTCATATCATAGATGGCGATCTTCTTGCTTTTCCCTGCAAATTGCCAATCCAAGTCCACCCTGCATGTATTGACTACTATCAACCCAAAATCTATAAAAATCCGACATGCATACATTATGATTTTTGTTGCAACTATTTGTTCATCCTCATTGTTCAAGCCTTTGTCATCCAGATTACTATTGCTAACTACGGATCACACTCTGTTGTCTATTGAGTTTGTTTTTATGAATTTGTGAATCTCCTTGTCTAACTATATGTTTGTCATCTGACATAAATTGAACATGTAGATTTACCTCCTGGAAAAACCCCACTTGAATGGAACACGCGAATAAAGATTGCTCTTGGAGCTGTAAAAGGACTTACATATTTGCACGATGTAGCGAACTCTCCTGTTATTTACAGAGACATGAAAGCAGCAAATATTCTACTAGACGATGATTTCAACCCCAAACTGTCTGATTTTGGTCTCGCCAAACTTGGACTGGTTGGAGACAAAACTCATGTTTCCACCAGAGTTATGGGTACATATGGCTATTGTGCTCCAGACTATGCAATGAGTGGTAAGCTTACCCTCAAATCCGATGTATATAGCTTCGGGGTACTTCTTTTAGAGCTTATAAGTGGAAGAAGAGCCTACGACTGTACCAAAGTTCGATCGGAGCAGAACCTATTAGTATGGGTAAGTCATTAATTACCATCTTCTCGCGTTCCATTTTCATTCATAAAACAGACATAGTATATATTGTATGCATGCATGCATGCATAAGTTTTGTTTCACTGTAATTAATTATATTCATTTATTTTCAACATTCAAAAATGATGTGCTGAACTTAATTATATTTTAGATAGATTCAAGTCTTATTTTGTGAAGAAAATTGATTATTTCTTTAGACCAGATTTGGTTGCTGTATGGGAAATATGGGGCAAATTTGGATTTCCCACATTATCCATTACCTTATACAATTACTAAAACAGTTAACTATTGATAGACGTGAGATGAAATCTGAATGTTTAGACTATTCATGGGCAATCAATATATAGGGCTAAATTATGATAAGAGATTTGTGAACATCGCTTCTTCCTTGACAATCAGATGATGCAAACTAGTTTTTATATATTCTGGTTACAAACATAAAGAGGAATTACCCAAAAGGGGGTTGAATATGGCAAGGGAAGTCTCACAAAGTAAACAACAAGAGATTAATTGTACTATTCAGATTAGCATTGAGGTTATGTCAAATATTGCCATCCTTCTATGTTAAGATCATGTTAAAATAATCCATAACTTTGCATTCTTATGTTTGGAACTGAAAATATGTTGAGATGAGTTGATAATATGATCGCAAACACATAATATTCTTGTGATTCATTCCATGTACATTTGAAAAAAATTGTGTCTGGAATGTGAAGCCATCCTTACCCATTCTATTTTAGATGCAAAACTCTTTCAAAATTTTACTTAGATAGGTTTAACTTTATATGCAATAAAATCACATTGGAAGTTCCAAACATACGCCGATAACAAAAAATTTACAATTATAAAAGTCAAAATAGTTGCATACTTGGAGATCTGAAAGGGTTTGGGGTACTTTACTTAATATAAGAGTAATTATTTTTTAACATCGTTTCACCTTAGGTGCATGTGTCTTGTAGATTAAGAAAACCCTCACTGTATGACATTTTAAGGTAGCAGTTTCTTAATTGTGTTGATCATTCATATCGCAGATGCAAATCTTTGTGAAAACCCTAACTGGAAAGACCATCACCCTTGAGGTTGAGAGCTCAGACACCATCGACAATGTTAAAGCCAAAATCCAAGACAAGGAAGGAATTCCTCCAGATCAGCGGAGATTGATTTTTGCTGGGAAACAACTTGAAGATGGTAGAACATTGGCAGACTACAACATCCAAAAAGAATCGACCCTGCACTTGGTCCTCCGACTAAGAGGAGGCATGCAAATATTTGTGAAAACTCTTACTGGCAAGACAATCACACTTGAGGTGGAAAGCTCTGATACAATAGACAACGTAAAGGCTAAGATCCAAGATAAGGAAGGTATTCCTCCAGATCAGCAAAGGTTGATCTTTGCTGGAAACTTGAAACTATTGATATATATATATATATAATATTGTTGATTGTTAAACTCGTTTGCAGGTAATTAGCTATTTCGAAGCGAAGACTGTCGACAACAAAGAACTATTGGTAATCAAGCAACGAACATGAATTTAATTGTTATATATGTTGTTGTATTTTGTTAGTACCATTTGTGGAAACTTGTCTGTGAATGCTTGTAGTATGTGACTTATTTTGTTGAAAAACTACTATTGAATTGATTATGGATATTATATTTGATTGTGAGATTAGCATGTTTTTGCAATTATTTGAATATGATGATCATATGATTGATTGTTTGTATATGTTAATTATGTGATTTAATTGTTTGTTTGAATATATGAAAATTATGCGATTGAAAATCAAAAAAAAGCATATAAGCAAAAAATGCAACCAAAAAATGAAGACTTATGGTAGCGTTTTTTTAATCCTACAGAAAAAACTTATAACTGCATTTAAAAGTGACTTTTGGTAGCGTTTTTTAAATCCTACAGAAAATACCTATAGTTGCATTTAAAAGTGATTTTTGGTAGCGTTTACTATAACACAACAAAAAAATTTAGACTTTTAGTTGCATGTCGTATAGCAGCGTTCTCTAAAACGCTACCATAAGTTATGGTAGCGTTTTTTCAACGCTACCAAAAGTCTTTTCTGGTGTAGTGAATCACACAGTAAATGAGATTGGAGCAACCATACAGGTAAAATATCTGGGCTCCATACCATGATACCACCTTTTTCCAGAAGGAAATGACATACCCTAAAGGGTGCGACCCTCATAACCTTGCCGCATTTTCCTGTTTCGACCATTTCCGGGGTGTGAGGTCCGATGAGGTCTCGTCCACAAAGCTATGCTTTACACGAAAGCCATGCTTTGATCACAAATGATCAACGAATGATCATCAACACACAGCAACACTTAGCATGTCACACTACCAAATTGGGAGTATATCACTGATAACCTTCAACTACATAACCTCTGAGCTCGTACGTCTCAGAGAAGGGTGTTAAGCTAAGAGAATAAATTCTCCGCCACCAAACAGAAATGTATTTGAAAGAAATCTGCTTTATATCTCAAAGTGTAGCGTCAAACATACATCCATACAAGTCTGTTCCGGGTTCGAACAGAACCGAAGGCATTTCCAAAGAAGCCCTTGCAAATCCGGTTTTCAATTGCAATTCATAATGTCGTATCATTATTCGGAATGGGTTATATAACACAAAGTCCTCTCCCGGCTAAACCGAATAATGAGTGCTTGTTTTAAAAACAAATTCAAGTGCTATTTCAAAGGCAAATATTGATAGTCGGTTATTTAACTATCAAACAACATTCACAACAATCATCAGATTTAAATAATTTTCCCAAATTATTTATTTTCAAAATATCTTTGCAAGATATATATTTTCCACACTTCAACATTTTGAAAACCAATTTCAAATCACTTTTCTCTCGCGGAATAAAATTCCCAATATTATTTATTTCCCTTTTTCTTTATAAATTCCATTGTGAATTTAAATTTACAAATATTCACTTTCAAACACCAACTCAAATCCCAAATTGATTTCTAATTAATTTTCAAGCACCAAATCAATTACAAATTGATTTCTAAGTTTAATCCCAAATACCAAATCATTTGCAAATCCTTTTCTAAATTTATTTCCAATTATCAAATCATTTTCAATCAAAACACCAATAAATTTTCATATTGATTTTCTAAAGATTTATTTTCAAATACCAAATCAATTATCAAATTGATTCCTAAAAAATTATTTCCTTTTTAAAATAAATCCCTTTATTCTTTCCAAATTATTTAAAATTCCATTTTCAATAAATTCTTTAACTTTTAAACAATATTATTCAAAACTCATTTATTAGTATCTTTTCCCCTATTTTAGAAATAATTCGATAAGATTTCAATAATCAACATTATGCTTTTAAATTCCTTCTTTTAAATTCACCCAATTCTTTCAAAAGGATTTACTTAAAATTTCCTACTTTAATTTCAATAATCCAATTTTATTTATTTATGGTATCCAACGATACCAAAAATACATTCGGCTAAATTATAGCCTTCAACAAATTCAATCATCAATATAATCATTCATAGATTATTAATAAATCATCACACAACATATGAAACAAATTCATACAATTTGAGGAATCCAGTTGGATCCCTCCAACCTGTTTCCCTACATCCACAGATGTTAGCACAACAATTAAATACCCATTCCACTTCGAGGTGGAATATCGTGGTATATGGGATTTATAAAATATCATCCGCTATTATGCAGCGCATAGGGTCTCATCCGCTATATAATGCGGGAAATCAACAACTCCAATATATATATATATATCCTACTATATCTAATATCATCAATAGATAAATCATCCAATTCATCCAAACACATCCAAAATTAAATTCAACTATTTAAATTCATCAAATAGTCAAGTGAGTGAGAAGATCTCACCTTTGATTTTAATTTGCAGTCCATTCCAACTCTTTTCCATTTCCGGCTTGTTTTCTTTCAGATATTGACCTTGTATAAACAATTTTATATATTTTATTAATATTCGAAATAATCGAATAATCAATTTTCATTTGATAATTTTATTAACCAATGAATTCTATTTTAAACAAACCATTAGATTGTAAACAAATTTTTTCCTTTTATAAATAATTTTAAACTAATATTCTTTAATAAATTACTCTTAGTAGTTAAAATAATTGTGATAAAAATTGGTATGTGAATATATATCATATATTTTTCTAACCTACATACACATATATTTTATTCAAACCTGAAAGTATATATATTTATTTATCAAAACAGAATTTTCTCTACATCTTATAGTAAAAATATATTTTCCTTTGTTTTAAAAACTTTATATATAAAATTTCCCAAATCTGCACGTATGAAACAATAATCTACAATATATTTTCTCTGTGTATATATATTTATTGGAAAATCTACATATTTATTATTATTATTTTTAAACCTTACTGTAATTCAAACACCGTGTTTTATATATAAAATTTCCCGACATATGTATATGTATTAAATTCAGTAAAAGAAAATACCTTACTACTACGAATCGAACTGCGCTGCCCAAACTCCTAACTCGAGCTCGAGCTTCCCATCTTCGCACGCGACGAAACTATCTACCGCCTCACGCTAGTGTCTACGTCGCGAAGTCTCCCCGTGCCTGGCGCTGCCGCTTTGCCCCATAGCCACCCCGAGCACGAACGCGACAAATCCCAAAACCCCACCGCGAACGCCGCCGCCTTCGCCTCGAGTTCCCCCCACTTCAAGTTCCAGTTTTCAATGAAACCCCTCGAACCTCGCGAGCCCAAAATCGAACGACAATCCATCGCCTCGCTTTCCTCCCTTCAATCACCCATACGCGGCCATGCTCGCGAGCCTGATTTCGTGAATTTTTGAGGCTCCACCATTTTATTTATTTATATGAAATCGATTTTGATTATTTTGATTTGAGGGAGGATTGGAAAGTGATGAAGAGAAGCTCGCGATTTTGATTACTAAATGTACGCGGCCATTTATAATTCAGAGAATTTGATTTTGTATTTCAAACGACAAGGGCTTCGGCCATTTGATTTTATTTCGTTCTAACTGAAGATGGAAAGGAGATAGGGTCGAGAGATATTTTTTTCCTTGCGTGAGAATGAAGGCTGTAGTGATTTGAATACGAGGTGACGGGTTGCGTGTGGCAGATGAGCTACAGTAACTGTGACATGAAGGCAAAAAGCATTGACGTAAAATAAATTCAACTGGTTAAACAATGTAATAATTTATTTAAATTTAAATTCGAATCAACTCGGAAACGAAGCCAAAAGCCCTGACCTCCTATCGAGGCGTGCCACTAGGCGTTTATAATGTTAAACCCCTATTTTGAACATAAGGGAAAAATGTTCAGAGTCCTAACTCGATCGTATGGAGAAGATAGCCTTTTGAACTCAGTTATTATATTGAATTCGATATAAATTTCAGCGTGTTTATATATCGTACGCTCACACGACAACTCCAAACACTACGAAAATTGAAATCCGATAATAATACAATATTACGGATCCAATGGAACTAGTTTCGTCAAATTCCGAGACTGTGCCCCGGAGGACTATTTTTAAATATCGATTTAAACGATAAAATTTCAAAACTGAACAAAACAGTTTCCAATTCATTTCTGAAGCTTTTATTATCTTCAGTATTATTAATATAAATTTTACAAGACTTCATATTATTTTTAATCAGCTTAAAACTGAAGATTCAAATTTTTACCCAACTTCAGTAAATTAAATTCAATAATTAAATTGCCAAATTCATTCTGATATTTGAATTTCAAATTAAACTAACTTCCAGATATTTAAAATCAATTAAATATTCTGATTTCCAATATCAAAAATTCAGGGTCGTCACATTCTTCCCCCCTTAAAAGAATTTCGTCTCGAAATTTCAAGTTAAGAAGAATGATCCTCAACCCGTTTATCATTTTACCAAAACCAACAGTTTTATCCAATTCTCAAACCAATCTTCTTATCATAACCACACTATCATCCTTATTAATTTTCCAAACATTTTCATAGTTTCAAGCAACTTTATTTTACTTCACAATTCAAATTCAAATTTTAAATTATCCAAAATTTCTCAAAAAATTTCTAACTCTCTAAATTTTCGAAAAATTTCGCCAGCGTCTCCTTTGCGCGGCTAGCTCGGTACAACTACAAAATGTCCCTACGGACCCCCAGATTCCAAAAGAAAACAAACGCCAAATGGCTAGATCAAAAACCCAATCAAATTTCATATAGAAATTTTAAATACATACCTTTTGTTGAGAAATTATATTTATCTTCTGTAATCAAAATCCCAATTTCTCTTGTTTTTAAATTACCTGTATACTACTCTGCAATAATATCAATCATAGCATTCCAATTTGATTTTCATCCCATTATTAACTTAGTATACTTCCAATACCAACTTACTTAAGAATTTCATCCTTCAATTCTTAAGTCCAATATAAATATTTCTTATATTTATTTTTACTACTTCACTACCGAAGTTTATATTCAAATTGAATTCCAATTCCATATAAAATCAATTTTGCTTCAATTTACTAATTCATTTCAAATCTCAATACTTTTATTTCCAAATTTTCATTCAAATTTTCCTTTCAAATTTTACTTGAATTCAATTCATCTTCTAACTCTGAATATTGAGTTTTATTCACCTCATCTCAAATTCTAATTTTAAATCATTTATTGTTAAGTGAAAATTTCCAAAAATTTCAAAAAATTTCTAACTCCCAAAATATTCAGAAAATTTTGGCAGAGTCTCCATTGTACGGAGGAGTTTTTGCAATTTGACAAGAGATATAAATATATATACATCAACCCACACGGTCGGAAAAACAAAAACAGTTCATATTTCCTATTTTTATTGCGTAGGCGTACCTTTATTTAGCATTTTAAGCAAAGCGGCTTATTTATTTAGCTATTTGCGCGCTCAAGTCCAGCCAAAAGGCTTCCAAAAACCTGTACTTACTCAATTTAAACACGTAAGTGACATATATAGGAAATCTATTTACATTTCACTTAATTTCAATAGCAAATACATAGATTTCATAAGCAATACATCCAAAATTATTTCCATTAGCACTTTATATGGTTTCAATACAAATTTAACTTCTTACAACTATATCAAACATCATTTCTATTCAATTCAAGTGATTTACAATGCAGTTCCTTACATTCAATTCATTTTTTAAACGAAATGAACTCATATTCATTTCAATTGATTCAAAAATCAATTTTTATTTTCTTTTAATAACTCATAGAATTTTATATAACCTTGTTTGCATCAAACGACAACCATTTATATGCAAATTCAACGATATTCACTTAATAGAATATCCATTCTAGTTTATAACTAATTTAAATTGATACCAACTCAATTTATTTTAATTCCATTTCATTTCCAATCGATTCCATTCAATTCAATTTGCAATTCATATTCACATTCGGTTTATTTCATTAGCCAAACAAATTTCATTCAAAACCATTCAATAAAAGTCGACAACAACCATTTCACAATTTTTTTCTTAAGTCGAGCTCTTATCCAAATATTGCTTAAGTTATTTCAACTCAAAACTCAAATTATAGTTTCCTTGTAAACAATTTCCAATTTAAATCTTGATTTGATTTTTTTTTCATTTACTCAAATCCATTCCATCTACTAATTTAATTCAATTAGTATATTCACTTATCCTTTTTAAACTTCAAATTTCCATATTCAATTCATCGTGAATTTACTTTATCTTTATCAAGGAAATTTCAATTTATTTTCTCTACTTACTTGAATTTATATGCAAATTCAAACCATTTCCAAATTTAGCTCACAACTCAATTTTAATTTAACTAATTCAACTTCCAATTCATTATTTCATGAATTAATAAATTATGAAGTTAGTTTGCTTGAATTCAATCCATTTTATTTTTTTTCCAAGTTTGGATTTTTCTTCAACTTGATTCAAATCAAATCTCATTTCATTATTCAATTTCCAATTCATTTATTTACAAATGTAACCTCATTTGTTCATTCACAACTTCATTCCTTTTCAATTTGAATCTTATTCCAATCAAATTTCAAATATTTTTATAAGTTATCAAACTTATTTACATTCCATAACATTTTAAAGAAATTCCAGAGTCTTTTCAACAATTACCCAATCAAAACTAACTTTGAAATCAATTATGTCCCTTCAAAATATCTTCCCAAATATTTTTAAATTTCAATCCCCACCAGATTTCATATCCAACTCAAAAATACTTCTCAAATAATTATTTTCCAGACTTCTGGAAACCATTTTCAAATTAAAGGAAATTTAATCCTTTGAAATTTCAATTCAAATCTTTTAATCCGTATTGCAAAAATTACCTTGTCACTTTATTTCAAATTATAAAACTCATTTATAAATTCACATTACCAATTTCATTCCATTAATGAATTTTATTTCAAATATCTTCCTGGAATTCTATTTCAAATTATAAATCACATTTACAATTTACATTTACAAATCCCATTCGTATATGAATTCATTTCCTTATACTTTCAATTCATATTTATAAATTTCATTTGTTAAATGAATTTATCTCCAAATCTTTTGTTATACCATTATTCCTTATTCCGTTTCCATATAACAATGATAATATTTCAATATTATCACTTTCCTAACAACCAAGCAACCATATACAATAATAATTTACGAAAAATGATTTCTTTTCTATACAAAAATAGTTTTGGGTAAAATTATTTCATTTACCCTATTTAAAACAATATTGTGTCAGTTTATCTTGTTTAAGAGTTTAGAAACCCCTATCGATTACAGTTGGCCAAACTGCATCGACCAGAATCTATAAACAATCAACCGATAAGTCAACACAATATAAAACAAATTTTTGTATTCACTAACAAATACATGCTCATATCTATTATTACACTCACACTCATTCTAGAGTACTACTGACTCTATCTCTAATGAGTAACACCCAACAGAGCCAAGGTTGTCGCTTAACCAATTGCTCTGATACCACTTGTGATGATCTAGGCTTTTCAACCATCGACAACGGCTACTCTCCGCTGTGGCTCACAATGGTACCCTGCCCTTGCTTTTACAGCCAGCCTTTCGACTGTCACACCTTACGGCTAACCAACCCCACAAAGATGACATGTAGGGGTAAGAGTCTCCCGTTCGCCACTTAACGCAAAGCGAGAACCCCCTATAATATTTCACAAAGATAAGCAAGGTCAGTCGTGGGACTGGTGTGAGATCTTAAAAACAGTTATTTTCACAAAGAAAATAAAAGAAATTCGCAATGCTTTTGGAAAATGAAACTACCATAAGGCCTCCTGGCACACACACAATGTAATCGCACACATGGGGGAGATTTCTCCTAATGATAGTCAAATATGCTTAATACGAGAAAACTCTTTGATATTATCACTAGTGCATAGTGTGAAAAACATTTTGAAAGTAATATTAATCTTAGCCAGCATAGGTACCATTATAGTATGCCTGCTATAGTTGCCATGTTAAATGGCAGGTTCTACAACTAAAACCGTACAAGGTTCGTATTGTTTCTTTGGATTTTCCAACAAATGGTCAGGCTAAGGAACTTCCTATGCCACATGGGTATGCCTCTAGAGGGACGTCCCGAGAACTTAACCAGCTCTCTGCCAACACAAGGCCGGGTTACCTCTTACTAGGTAACTACTACACGAGTATGCCACCCCCCGGTCGTTTGCGACCTTTATCTGAGGGCCCTCGATCACAAAGCAACAATCACACAGTAAATGAGATTGGAGCAACCACACAGGTAAAATATCTGGGCTCCATACCATGATACCACCTTTTTCCAGAAGGAAATGACATACCCTAAAGGGTGCGACCCTCATAACCTTGCCGCATTTTCCTATTTCGACCATTTCCAGGGTGTGAGGTCCGATGAGGTCTCGTCCACAAAGCTACGCTTTACACGAAAGCCATGCTTTGATCACAAATGATCAACGAATGATCATTAACACACAGCAACACTTAGCATGTCACACTACCAAATTGGGAGTATATCACTGATAACCTTCAACTACATAACCTCTGAGCTCCGTCTCAGAGAAGGGTGTTAAGCTAAGACAATAAATTCTCCGCCACCAAACAGAAATGTATTTGAAAGAAGTCTGCTTTATATCTCAAAGTGTAGCGTCAGACATACATCCATACAAGTCTGTTCCGGGTTCGAAAAGAACCGAAGGCATTTCCAAAGAAGCCCTTGCAAATCCGGTTTTCAATTGCAATTCATAACGTCGTATCATTATTCGGAATGGGTTATATGACACAAAGTCCTCTCCCGGCTAAATCGAATAATGAGCGCTTGTTTTAAAAACAAATTCAAGTGCTATTTCAAAGGAAAATATTGATAGTCGGTTATTTAACTATCAAACAACATTCACAACAATCATCAGATTTAAATAATTTCCCAAATTATTTATTTTCAAAATATCTTCGTAAGATATATATTTTCCACACTTCAACATTTTGAAAACCAATTTCAAATCACTTTTCTCTCGCGGAATAAAATTCCCGATATTATTTATTTCCCTTTTTCTTTATAAATTCCATTGTGAATTTAAATTTCCAAATATTCACTTTCAAACACCAACTCAAATCCCAAATTGATTTCTAATTTCTTTTCAAGCACCAAATCAATTACAAATTGATTTCTAAGTTTAATCCCAAATACCAAATCATTTGCAAATCCTTTTCTAAATTTATTTCCAATTATCAAATCATTTCACTCAAAACACCAATAAATTTTCATATTGATTTTCTAAAGATTTATTTTCAAATACCAAATCAATTATCAAATTGATTCCTAAAAATTTATTTCCTTTTTAAAATAAATCCCTTTATTCTTTCCAAATTATTTAAAATTCCATTTTCAATAAATTCTTTAACCTTTAAACAATATTATTCAAAACTCATTTATTAGTATCTTTTCCCCTATTTTAGAAATAATTAGATAAGATTTCAATAATCAACTTTATGCTTTTAAATTCCTTCTTTTAAATTCACCCAATTCTTTCAAAAGGATTTACTTAAAATTTTCTACTTTAATTTCAAAAATCCAATTTTATTTATTTCTGGTATCCAACGATACCAAAAATACATTCGGCTAAATTATAGCTTTCAACAAATTCAATCATCAATATAATCATTCACGGATTATCAATAAATCATCACACAACATATGAAACAAATTCATACAATTTGAGGAATCTAGTTGGATCCCTCCAACCTGTTTCCCTACATCTACAGATGTTAGCATAACAATTAAATACCCATTCCACTTCGAGGTGGAATATCGCGATATATGGGATTTATAAAATATCATCCACTATTATGCGGCGCATAGGGTCTCATCCGCTATATAATGCGGGAAATCAACAACTCCAATATATATATATATATATCCTACTATATCTAATATCATCAATAGATAAATCATCCAAACACATCCAGAATTTAAATTCAACTATTTAAATTCATCAAATAGTCAAGTGAGTGAGAAGATCTTACCTTTGATTTTAATTTGCAGTCCATTCCAACTCTTTTCCATTTCCGGCTTGTTTTCTTTCAGATATTGACCTTGTATAAACAATTTTATATATTTTATTAATATTCGAAATAATCGAATAATCAATTTTCATTTGATAATTTTATTAACCAATGAATTTTATTTTAAACAAACCATTAGATTGTAAACAAATTTTTTCCTTTTATAAATAATTTTAAACTAATTTTCTTTATTAAATTACTCTTAGTAGTTAAAATAATTATGATAAAAATTGGTATGTGAATATATATCATATATTTTTCTAACCTACATACACATATATTTTATTCAAACCTGAAAGTATATATATTTATTTATCAAAACAGAATTTACTCTACATCTTATAGTAAAAATATATTTTCCTTTGTTTTAAAAACTTTATATATAAAATTTCCCAAATCTGCACGTATGAAACAAAAATCTGCAATATATTTTCTCTGTGTGTATATATTTATTGGAAAATCTGCATATTTATTATTATTATTTTTAAACCTTACTGTAATTCAAACACTGTGTTTTATATATAAAATTTCCCGACATATGTATATGTATTAAATTCAGTAAAAGAAAATACCTTACTACTACGAATCGAACTGCGCTGCCCAAACTCCAAACTCGAGCTCGAGCTTGCCATCTTCGCATGCGACGAAACTATCTACCGCCTCACGCGAGTGCCTACGTCGCGAAGTCTCCCCGTGCCTGGCACTGCCGCTTTGCCCCATAGCCACCCCGAGCATGAACGCGACAAATCCCAAAACCCCACCGCGAACGCCGCTGCCTTCGCCTCGAGTTCCCCCCACTTCCAGTTCCAGTTTTCAATGAAACTCCTCGAACCTCGCGAGCCCAAAATCGAACGACAATCCATCGCCTCGCTTTCCTCCCTTCGATCACCCAGACGCGGCCATGCCCGCGAGCCTGATTTCGTGAATTTTTGAGGCTCCACCATTTTTATTTATTTATATGAAATCGATTTCGATTATTTTGATTTGAGGGAGGATTGGAAAGTGATGAAGAGAAGCTCGCGATTTTGATTACTAAATGTACGCGCCATTTATAATTCAGAGAATTTGATTTTGTATTTCAAACGAAAGGGGCTTCGGCCATTTGATTTTATTTCGTTCTAACTGAAGATGAAAAGGAGATAGGGTCGAGAGATATTTTTTTCCTTGCGTGAGAATGAAGGCTGTAGTGATTTGAATACGAGGTGACGGGTTGCGTGTGGCAGATGAGCTACAGTAACTGTGACGTGAAGGCAAAAAGCATTGACGTAAAATAAATTCAACTGGTTAAACAATGTATTAATTTATTTAAATTTAAATTCGAATCGACTCGGAAACGGAGCCAAAAATCCCGACCTCCTATCGAGGCGTGCCGCTAGGCGTTTATAATGTTAAACCCCTATTTCGAACACAAGGGAAAAGGTTCCGAGTCCTAACTCGATCGTATGGAGAAGATAGCTTTTTGAACTCAGTTATTATATTGAATTCGATATAAATTTCAGCGCGTTTATATATCGTACGCTCACACGACAACTCCAAACACTACGAAAATTGAAATCCGATAATAATACAATATTACGGATCCAATGGAACTGGTTTCGTCAAATTCCGAGACTGTGTCCCGAAAGACTATTTTTAAATATCGATTTAAACGATAAAATTTCAAAACTGAACAAAACAGTTTCAAATTCAATTCTAAAGCTTTTATTATCTTCAGTATTATCAATATAAATTTTACAAGACTTCATATTATTTTTAATCAACTTAAAACTGAAGATTCAAATTTTTACCCAACTTCAGTAAATTAAATTCAATAATTAAATTGCCAAATTCATTCTGATATTTGAATTTCAAATTAAACTAACTTCCAGATATTTAAAATCAATTAAATATTCTGATTTCCAATATCAAAAATTCAGGGTCGTCACACCTGTATTCCTTGGCAAGGTCGAAAAATGGGAAGACCACTTAAACCCTTTATAAGCCGAAGGATCAGATTTAGCAGCACGAGGGTTCTTAGTGACATTTATACAAGCACCTTTCACGCCAGGCACGGAAGGCTCGACAACAACATCCGCGTCTGCCACAACCACTGCCACACCACTAATAGACCCATTCTCATTTACTGAATCACCCAAAGTATTATCCAATCCAACAAAAGTTTCTTTCCAGCTTGCTACAAGAATAGCAAAGCTAACAAAGGAGACAACATGTTTTTACCAATAGAGTTTTGGCAGACATAAGGAGAATCGGCAACCGATAGCACATCATGGTCATTGCACAAGGCTAGGAGGGGATTGGCATTTAACAGACAACCCACGCCAAGTGGAGAAGATCCAGAACTGGCGAAGACGGTAGGTTGGAAATTGGTATCATGATTCACGTCAAGACAAATAGGGGTTTCAGCCACTGAAATGGGACCAGGCGTAGCAATAGATGAGAGATCAGCCTCTAAAGCGACACAAGCCAGAGAAGCTCGCGAGGACATGAAGCGCTGACCAGATCTCGATGCTGAATCACTACCCTGATCTGCAACGGAGAAGGGTTTGAACCTCTTTTTCTTCAGCATTGAAAGATGAGGTGGGCGGCAGGCCAAGAGGTGGAAGAGAAAGGGGAGTGGAGGCAGTAGCAGGTGTTCAGATGAGAAGAAATGACAGGAGGACAAGAAGACGAACGCCATTAAATGCTATTTAATCATATCTACAATGTGTGTGAAGACACCATTCTTTCTTGAAAAATGTGTATTATTTGGCATGGTAAAACATATTTTTGGGAAAAAAAATTAATAATTTAAGTATAGATGTTTTGAGATCGATTCAAAAGAAATGAAATTCAATGTAAAAGAGAAATGAAATTTTAAGTATGGTAATAGGATGAATTTCTGATTTGACTAATCTTATTGCTATTTTTGTTATTAGGGAAATGAGATCTCAAGATTGTTAAATTATTATTTTAATGGGGTTTTATCGCTGTAAGAAAAGTTGTTATTAGTTGCATTAACTGATAGCGTTCAATGCTAAATGCAACTTTTAATAATTTAAAATAATAATAATAATAATAAACGCAACCTAGTAATCCCGCCAACTAGTTCTGAAATTTTGTTGAACTTTTTTTGGGCCGGTTATTTTTCCCACATAACACTTAAATCATTTTCATTACAAGATAAGAGTTTCAGGTCCCTGTTTTTGATGTTGTTATAGGAAAAGTCCTTGTAGAAATAAATATGTAAATTTGGTCTCTATTTTTGAAAAATAAAAAACGCATGGTGCTTTGCACTTTTCTGACACAAAAGGCAAGGTAACCTATACTTTTCTACTTTTGAAATTTTTTTCGAAATTTTGAAATTTTTTAAAAATTTTCAAAATTTTGAAAAGCGCAAGTTAACTTGCACTTTCTTTCAGGAAAGCGCAAGCTAGTTTGCGCTTTTTTATTTTGAAAATTTTGAACATTTTGAAATTTTTGAAAAGTGCAAGGTAACTTGCGTTTTCTATCAAGAAAGCGCAAGCTAGTTTGCGCTTTCTGATTTTGAAATATTTTTAAAATTTTTGAAATTTTCAAAAAAAAAGTTAATGTTTAAAAAGCGCAAGCTAACCTGCGTTTTTTGATTTAGAAACATCAAGGACCTAATTTACATATTTATTTCTACATGGACTTATTCTTATAACAACAATAGATATAGGACCTTTCGTGCAAAGCCCCTTTTCATTATGCATCTCCCTTCGATTGAAGAGAAAATTTAAAAAGAATTCTCTTTAATCAAAATTGTCATCATTTCTATCTTCCCCGATTCAAGGGTTCTTCAGCATCGTTCCAGGGCGGAAAAGCACCGCGAGAAACTAGATCGAAACCCTAGCCAGTGACAGTCGCAATCCAAATACACGGTACATAGCCCTAATTCAAGTTACACTGGCATTGTTGGATCTGCCATTACTGAGCAACTCTACAAGGTACTTTTTAAATTTATCCTTATTTTTACGTGTTAGAATTTTATGGTTACTTTTGTAATTACTCATCTGCTAAAGCAAAAATATGACATTCGAATGTCAACACTCAATAAAGTTTTTCCTGAAACCAGTTTTGTATTGGTTCTTCATTTATTTATTTTGATTTTTTTGTACCAATGGACAGTGGTAGATGTACCGGTTTGTTCAGGTGTAATTTTGCAAACTTAAAATTAGTGAACAAATGATAATAGCGGTGTTGTATTGTATTTAGCATTGTGCACCGGGTAAAGAAAGATGAGACTGTCTAGTTTGGATGAACTATCTCTACAGAAAAGCAAAGGAAGAGTCATTTTTCACTCAACTGATCGATATTGTTTTTCATTAAAATTGGATTTTACCATTTTATGATTAAAAAGGAATAATAACTACCCCACAAAATTCCTTCCACATTATAAAGGAATACTTGCTATTTCTTAAACACTGAAAATTGTAAGTTATTACTCCCAAAAAAAATATTTACCAAAATGCAATTATAGCAAACCGTGGATGATGTGATATACCCAAATCCAAAATTAGTCAAAATTTCTAGTAGCATGTCAATATTAACAATTAATTATCACATGAAAAAGGTTATGATTTCTTCCTAAAATTAGGATCACATTTGTAAATATACACACATGTGCATGCAGAGAAAATATCCTTTGTCATAGATGTACACCAACCATAATGCTGATATGGAGCTAAGAGTTTAAGGGATGAGAACATTTATTCTTCAACAAAAGCAAAGGACTAACTGCAGCGGATACAAGTAATTTTTTTCTTTTGTTACTTTAGTAAAGAACCAACCTAGGCTAACATCACATGTGGAGGAGATCACATAATGGTTCAAAGTAACCAAAAATGAACTGTGGATTTATTAATTTAGGAAAACATCAATATCAGTAATCAATAACATCTCAGTTGAATAAAAATAGGTAATTTCAATCTGCAAGCCCTCGGTTTCATAAAAGAAGCATAGATAATCGAATATAAGAAAAAATAGCCTACTTTGCTCTCAACGATTATGCAACCAATCTCCATAAATTAGTTTGGGTTTGATTATGATATGGGACTGACTATACCTTGCGAGGATAACGTATTCAGATCACTCAATTCTATGGTCATTTGTTAACATGGATTCAGATTTCATAGATTATTCATATTTCCAAATTCTTACTGCAAATAATTTTCATTTATCACTTTTTTTATTCCAGCTTAATTAATTTGTAAGTCCTTCAAAGAAAACTTTCATCTTATGTTAAACTGTTTTGTCCTCTAACTACACATCACGCTATTGAATATTAGCATGTATTGCAATTCTCGCAATGGTGAAGGGCCAGGTATACTAAAGCAAGTAAAGTTTTCTCTGATATTGATGCATTTTTTAGCTACATTAGGTTGCACATTTATTTAAATGTCAATACATCAATTCATGCCTTGTCTTCACAATTGTTGTTTTCGCAATTGTCTTCGCACATGAATTAAATGTCAATACATCAATTCATGAATTAAATGTCAATACATCAATTCATGCCTTGTCCTCGCACATTTCATTTAAACGTCAATTTACGTTCCACATTTCTCTGATATTTGATGCCATTTTACAATTGTTGTTTTGTTAGTGAATCCAAAAGACTCAAGACATTGGAACTAAAAAGCATCAGAATATGGTGACACACTCAGTAATAAACATCAAGGTTACACATGCGAATATTTCGTAACTATGTTGCAGCATTATGAAAAAGATTTACTACTTACTTGAGATTTCGTTTTTTTGCAGTGAGTGCTTACAAATAGAAAACAGTGACCAGAATACATATCTGCCATTTTTTTGCAGTGAGTGCTTGTATATATAAATGAGCTTTTGATTTTGTTATAAGATTTTTTCAGCAGATTAGATTAATATATAAATAATAAATAAATAATATCTTGTTTCGGTTTTTAATATACATCTATACATAGCAGCACAAATTAGTGATGAAGAACATTGCTATGTATAAGAGAAGAGAGAAGGAAATGAGGAGACGACCTCAAACAAGAGGAAAAAAATCAAGATCAAAAGGCCGAAACAGCAAGTCATCCATGGCGAGCACGGGCACGTGGTTGTGCATTAGGTTGCAGGCAAGGGGAAGGACATGGGTTGTATAAGATGGGAGTCAGAGCCACTTTGTGAATCCAGACATGCACATGTCACACATAATTAAAGAAAAACTATTATAGTATTTTATTTCATTATTCTCATAATTGTTTCTTATTGATTTACTTTCCTGTTATTTTCTTGATTTAATCATTTAGTTTTCATCTCTGATTTAGGATTCGTATAAAGATGCATTTTTTATGCATATCTGACAACTAGTGGGCTTGCTTCTTTCTCAAAGCTCATCTTCAACTTTCAAGACCATGACAGTTTCAATCATTAGGTAATCATTAACGGACAACTTTTGATTCATTTGTATGCATAGTCTTTCGATCAGTTGTAGTAATCTATATTATAAATTTACACTAGCTATATAATGCTAACTGTTTAATAAAGTAATTGATGTCAAATGCTCGCATTTTCTGCGAAGTCGGGTGTAGGAATTCCTTCAGTAAGGGAGTGAAAAGTAGGCACTGTTTGATGTCAAATGCTCCCATTTTCTGAAATATGTTTGATGTATGTGTCTTCACTGAGATCTTTTGCTTTACCTACAGGGAGTGACCTGTTAACAATTGAAAATTAAGCTTAATTCTTAAATTATGTCATTTACCATTATGCAAAGTTTCTATTTAATCAAATGGGACTTTGTACTTTTATATATGGTGTAACATCCTTAATTTTTAGATAACATTATTCAGGATATTTAACTAGATAAGATTTGAATAAAATTAAGTGGTCGTGCTTATTAATTTAACTGGGCTAAAGAATGGTTTAAATATTAATTAAATTATGTAAGGGTATAATGGGATTTAGCTACACTTAACTTTACCCATGTATGTACCCATGTATGTAAACTTCTTAAGCCATTGAGACTCATATTCATTTTTCACAAAAATAAAAACTTAAGTTAAGAAGCCGGCCATTAATAAGAAAAGAAGAGGAAATTCAAGAAAAGAAAACGAATTAAAGAAGGGGGAAATTAAACTCATCTCAATCCACTTTCCTTATCAAAGATTAAGATGAATAATAATTTCCATCTTTATTTGCTGAATATATGATGTTTCATGATGAAATGTTTGAATTATGGTTTGTTTAAATTTAAACAAGATTGTTTAAATGATGATTCATACGGTTTTAGATCAAAACTGTGTGATATTAATGTTTAAATGCTTTGGAAAAATTATATGTCATGCAAAACATAATTGTAGAGTTAAGTTTAAAGTTTGATAATTTTCCAAGTTTTGAAAAGATTATTATGAATTTTTGAATGAAAATATAGCACGTTGGGTTTATAAATTTATTTTAGAAAATATATTGCCAATTTGGGTTTGAAATTTTGATATGTTATATATTAGGATCAAAGTGAGTTTCTATGTTTTTGGGGATTTTTCTTAAGTGATTTTATATACAAATTAAATTATTTTGAGAAGAGGATCTAAATGATTTAATTATATTTGTAATATCAGGTTTTATCTGTAAAATTTTAAGTTTGATACTTATCCAAATTAATAAGACAGTTAGTTTTGAAAAGCATGAGAAAAGTTAAGGCAACCAATAAAAAGTTTACATTAGGCAGTTTAGTTGAGATAAGTTGCTTAATTTGACATTTAACCCAGAAAAACAGGTTCCGCCTCTATTAAGTGTACCTTTCGCCCCTTACCTTTCACCTTCGATAAAGTCGAAACCCCATTAAGCCATAATCAATACACAGGGTATCATTTAGGTGGTATGTAGTGGATTGAAGAAAGGTGGAAGGTATGGAGTCGAAAGCATGCTTTTGATGGAGTCGGTACCTTAGTTTGTTTTAAAACGTTAAGTGCCTGCTTTTGTTTTACTAGCTTTTGACTTAGTCGATATGTATGTTTTCGGAAGGAGTTTTATAATGGCCTTCGAAGGGGTCGCCATGTTTATTTTAAAAGAAAAATGTGTTTCGAAGGAGTTCCTTTAATTATAAATCAATGTTTTCGAAAGAAGGGTTCCGACACAGTCGAAGCCCTGCCGCTAATTTTTTTAGTCTTTCGAGTGTATTGAAGTCATCAATGCTGTCGAAAGGTGTCATATGTTTTAACATATATTAAGCCGCTTCCTAAATGCTTTCGAAAGGGTTATGAGTTTCGAAGGCAATGGCTTCGGAAGGGGTTTCGAAGCTATTCTTCAGTATTTTAAATGTATGCTTTCGACTCTGACGGAAGGGATGGTTCCGACACCATCATAAATTCCCTAACATTTTTATATGGTAATTAATAGTTTCGAAAGAGATACTTTCGTTTATATTTACTTTGACCCAAATAATATTTTTAAATGTAAACCCAATGATGTCCAAAGGGGGACTTTCAATATTTTAGGAAGAGATATTTCTAATGGTTTTGAAGCTATGGTTCTAATAATTAATAAGTAACACTTTATTATATTCGAAAGGTTTTGAAAGAAGGATTTTTAAAGTGTTTTAAAAGGCAGGAGTCTAATGTTTTGAAATGAGATATATGCTTTCGAAAGAGGCTACCCAATGAGGTCGAAAGCAGGGTTTCGAAGATTTCGGAAGTATAGTTTTCAAAACAAATAACCAATCTCATTTAAAAGCAAAACCATGACATATTAATAAACAAAATAATTTGAAATGAAGCTTTTGAAGAAGTTTAAATGGGTTAAAGAGATTAACCAGGTTATTCTAATTACTTCTTCATATATGTATATATTCACTTTGTAATGAACCCAAAACGGTACTTTGGAAAAAGCAGAATAACCAGTTAGGTTGATCCAATATTGAATATAAATTAAAGATATTGGCAGGGGCCAACATGTTCACAGTAAGCCCATGAAAACTGTGTAAGGGAAATAATATTGGCAAGGGCCAATAGGTTTATAGTTAGCCCATGAAAACTATGTATAATTAAAGACATCAGTTAGACAAGTTTATAGTTAGCCCATTAAAACTATATTCGGATAAGAAAATGATATATTGACAGTTAGTCAATAGGTTCCTAGTTAGCTCATGAAAACTAGGGTAAAAGAAAGATATTGACAGTTAGTCAATAGGTTCCTAGTCAGCCCATGAAAACTATATAAATGGACAAGGAGTCCACAAATGTTTAACCGATTATTAGTCAGCCCATAATAACTATTAGGTTAATAGTAATCCTAGAAACTATAACTATGACAGATAGTTAAAAGGAATGGGGATGAGTAATCCAGTATTGATTCAATTGTTTTGCATATCATCACATAATAATGTTTTGAATTGATTTAACCATTGTGGATGCAGAAGCACAAAGAATGGTTTATAAAGGTTTTAAAGATACTAGTGAGGGGAAACCCATTCCGCTAAGCGGCGTAGTCTCACTAGATATCTAAATGATTTAAGATGGTAGATTATTATTCATACCAGACTTTATGTCCGACTCGAAGTTTATGTTTTCTCCTTAAACTCTCGGGTACTCAATTAATTTTGACTAGCTTGAGATTTGAGGTTTTCAGGTACCTTTTAAGACGAATTAGCTTCTGAAGTCGTGTAGGAGGCATGTAGTTATTTGAACTCTCTCTCATATAATTCCGCTGTATTGTTTTGTTAAGGCAAAGTTGTTTATTGCCTATTATATACTCTGATCACCAAGGGGCCATCTTCATATGTCGCTCTTGGAATATATTGTAATAATTATATTTTTCTGAACGTGATTAACGTTGTGGAATTATGTAAAGAATGTTGAAATGAGATTTTTGAAATGGAATGTAAAAGTTGTTTAGAAATTTTTAAACCTTTTCATATCCATGTGTTTTTGGTATATCAATTTATCTAATATTACCATATTTGATCGCCGAGGATTAATAACTATGGATGACTGCAGCATTCGTAGCTGTTAATTTTGGGTCTCCAAGTGGGGGATGTTACATATGGTACGATTGATCAGCATGTGTTATGATCATGTTTTGGAAGTAGTCACATCAATAACTTCTTTACATTAAGGACTTTCAATATTTTATTCCATTAAGAGATTTAATCAAATATAATACATAAGCTAACTTTTTTGACAATGCATTCTCACACATTATATTTTTCATAAAGTAGGTGTGTACTTCGGTAGTATCATTTTCACATATATAAAATGTAGTCAAAAGGCTAGCATTTTCCAAGTTCAAAATTTGGTATATACATGTTAATGCATCATCACTAATATATATATCTCTTTAAAGTTTATGATAGTTGATTTGAACATTGACTTTTTATCTTTTGCCAGCACCATTTTAACAATGTATGCATATGGTAATGAAGTTTCAGGAAGCGGTTGTGAAGAGTTCCAAAAAATACCATTTATAATCACTCAATCCATAAACAATGTATGCTTCAGAGTTTCAGGAAGTTTCATCCATCAAAGTGATTTACGATTGAAGAAGTTCCAAAATAATTTGTTTACCTCTTTAAGGTTGGTAAAAAGATGCGAACTCAAGCCACCTTCCTCTTTTGAGGTTTTACAGACATTTTCCCACCTCATCTTATGTGGTTCCACTTTCTGGGTTTGTAATTTTTTTAGAGCAGAACAAGGAATATGGTGAATGTTCATCCAATATAATATAATGGGATAAATTAGAGACTTAACTTTGTAAGTTTTGGTTATACAATAATTCCAACTGTAGAAGATTTGGAAGATATTGTTCATTTCAGCGATACAATATTTCTAATTGCAGAAGATTTGAAAGATATTTGAGATAATTACTCAAATATATATTGCCTCTTTTATAGCATTAAAGAGAGTAATAAATTACCTACATGAGAAAAAGAATTATTTTGGGAGATTAAGGTAATCAATTAATTCCGTAATTAGGTGATTAAAGAATGAATCTTATCAGACGCAGTAAATTGAGGGTAACTAGAAAATCAAATGGATAAACATTTCCTGTATGAATAGAAGAATTAATGAGGTATTGATTTATGACCATGAATCAATTACTTCAACCCTAAGTAATAATCTCTATATAAAGGCAGAGATTAGCATGAGTAGAATTATCTTTCTCAGTTGTATTTCTTATTCTTCTTCTCCATTATCAATCCTGTAGAATTTTCTCCTCTTAGAAAGTAATAAAATCTTCTCTTCCCAAGTGGATATAAACTACCTCGCGGTAGTGGAACCACTATAAATCACGTGTGTTATTTTCTTTTATTGCTTGCTCTGTGATTGCTTTTAGCCGGTAACTATCTGTTGTTTGTTTTGCCTCACCATTAATCTGGTCCTATTTGTTTTTCCATAAGGTTGGGTTTTTTGTTCCTAAGGCGATCTTGAGGGATTTTTCCATAACAGTCTGGTATCAAAGCGACAAGATTGATTGAGACAGGGTGTTAGGCATTATGGCAGGAGATGAGGAGACTCCAGCGGTTGTACCAAGACCCTATATTTGAGGGACCTATATTGCATCAAGATTTAGTTTAGCAATAGAGAAGTGGAACAGTGATAAAGACTTCAAGAAGTGGCAATAGAGGATGAAGGCTGTTCTGATGAGAAACGAAATTCATCCTGTGGTGTTTGCTCCTGAGGAGTTGACGACTGAAATTTCAGCCACGGAAAGGAAGGAAATGGAAAATGGGCATATACTACTTTGCAACTAGCTATAGGAGAAAATGTTATTTATGAGATTAGTGATGAAACTACCGCTAAGGGCATTTGGACAAAGCTGGAAAATCTCTATCTGAAGAAATTTTGACTAACCGTCTGATTTGATAAAGACATTTTTCACCATGAGGATGATAGATGGTATTTCTATCAAAGTGCGTTTGGGTTTCTTCGACGATTTAGTGATGAAGATAAAGACTGGGGATTGGAAGGTAGATGAAGAGCATATGGCTATAGTGCTCTTATTTTCCCTTCCGGAGCGTTACACATGTTTCACTAACAGCCTTATCTTTATGAGAGATACTTTGACCGTTGAAGATGTGAAGTCGGGTCTTCTATCTGAGGACTTGAGGGATCAAATGAAGGAGATGGATGAAGGTAGAGGAGGAAGTAGTAGTCAAGGCCTATTTGCTGAGAGAGGGAGAGATGAGAAGAAGAATTGGAATTCTAGGGGGCGTTCCAAATCTAGAATTCCTAGTAATAATTATAGAGGGAAATCTAAGGATGGAAAGTGTCACAATTGTAAGAAACCAGGCCATTGGAAAAGAGACTGTCCAGATTGGAAGAATAAGAAGGAAGAAGATGGTTCTTCATCATTTGCAGTGGAGAAAGCTGTATTTGATGATGTGTTATTTGCAGCGGTATCAGATGTATCAAACCATTGAGTGCTTGATTCGGGGGCGTCTTTTCATATGATGCCTAATAGGGATTACTTCAGTTCTTTAGTCGACAGAGAGGGAAGTGCAATCCTTATGGGTAATGATGCTAGTTATAGAGTCATGGGAGAAGGTACAGTGCGGATTAGGATGTTTGATAGAGTGATATGCACTTTGACAGGTGTCCGGTATGTTTCGGGTCTTCGGAAGTCCTTGATTTCTTTGGGGCAATTGGCATACATGGGGTGCATGGTCACTTTAGAGAAGGATGGTTTGAAGGTTCCGAGGGGTGCACTTGTTCTTATGAAGGGAGATGTGTTCCGACATCTGTATTTGCTTAAGGGGACCACAATTCTTGGAGAATCGTGTGTTGGAGTTGATAATTCTCGTAGTTTGGATGCCACCAGACTTTGGCATCTCAGGTTAGGTCATATTTCTAAGAAGGGCTTAGAGTTGCTTCGTGGACGGAAGATGATCAAAGGTGACTTCGACAAGTTGGATTTTTACCAGCAGTGTGTGTTAGGTAAGCAGACTAAGATATCCTTTAAAGTTGGACTCCATAGATCAGAGAGGGTACTTTATGTGCATATAGATGTTTGGGGGCCAGTTGCTACTGCTTCTATTGGGGAGCAAAGTATTTTATATCTTTTATTGATGATTTTTCTCAGAAAATTTGGATGTATGTGATGAAGGCCAAACCAGAGAGCTTTGAGAAGTTTAAGGCTTGGAAGGTGCTTGTTGAGAACCATTCTGGTTCTATGTTGAAGGTGTTGAGATATGATAACGTCTGCGATTTTATCTCTGGGGAGTTCCTCGGCTTTTGTAGCCAGCATGACATTGAGAGACATTTCACTACACCAGGTGATCCGCAATCCAATGGGGTTGTTGAGAGGATGAATACGACTTTGCTTGAGAAGGCTCGTTGCTTGAGATTGGCGGCGGACTTATCTAGAGGCTTTTGGGCTGAGGTATTATTGACTGCGGTGCATATTATTAATCGGATTCCGTGCTTAGCCATAGATGGGAAGATTCCAGAAGAGAAGTAGAGAGGTAAAGACGTGTACCTTGGTTATTTTCGTATTTTTGGTTGTCCTGTGTATATTCACCATACGGGTGATGATAAGTTGGAGGCTAGAGCATACAAGGGCATCCTCTTGGGATACACAGATGGTATCAAAGGGTTTCGTATTTGGAACCCTATTGATAGGAAGATTGTTCATTCTAGACATGTTACTTTTGATGAGTCGGCAATGTTCAATCCTAAGAAAGACTTACCTACCACATCAAAAGTTTCTGATAGGCCTAAGGAGATGAAAGAGGTTCCTATTTTACAACCTAGTAGTAGAGTTGTTGATGTTATTGAGAGTGAGATAGATGAAGTTGATGTGACATCACAGAGTAGTCCACAGGTGCCTTCTAGTAGTGTTGGTGATGTGCATGAGACTAGAGGAAGTTCAGTTCAAGGTGGAGCTGAAAGGAGTTTAGGAGAAGTTGTACCTACTCGGGCCAGTCGTAGGACTATTAGGCTGCCTAAGAGGGTATGGTGATTGGTAGTATGCAAACCTTAGTCTTAGTGATCAGTTTGATTATGCCCTACATATGGTTCATGAGGAGACGCTTGACCTTGATGAAGCTTTAAATTTATGTGACAGTTCGAAGTGGATGTACGCTATGGAAGAGGAGCTAGAGTCGTTGAAGAAGAACAAGACTTGAGATTTGGTACCTCCTCCTCAAGGAAGTCAAGTCATAGGTTGCAAGTGGGTGTTCAAGGTGAAGGATGATGGAAGATACAAGGCTAGACTTGTTGCTAAAAGGTTTTCACAAAGGAAGGGATTAGAGTATGATGAGATTTTTTCTCCTGTAGTGAGACACAACTCTATCCGTATTTTGCTTGCTATAGTTAATGCTCATGACTTGAAGTTAGAGCAACTTGATGTGAAGACCGCTTTCTTGCATGGAGATTTGGATGAGACCATTTACATAAAGCATCCAGACGGATATGTCATAGATGGAAAAGAGAATTGGACTTGCAAGCTAAAGAAGTCATTGTATGGACTTAAGTTGTCGCCTAGACAGTGGTACAAAAGGTTTGATTCTTTTATGCGTTCACTTGGTTTTGATCGTAGCATCAAAGACGCTTGTGTGTACTTCAAGCATTCGAAAAATAGTTATTGGGTGTATTTACTCTTGTATGTGAATGATATGTTGATTGCTTCTGAGGATAACGCTGAAATTGATAGTTTGAAGTTGAAGCTTAAGGCGGAATTCAAGATGAAAGACCTTGGAGAAGCAAGAAAGATTTTGGGTATGGAAATCCAAAGGGACAGGAAGCTTGAACTTTTGAGGCTCACTCAAAAGGAATATATTCTGAAAGTTCTTGCTCGGTTCAGCATAGAAGGAGCAAAGGCAATTAGCACACCCATTCCTTTGAACATACAGCTTTCTAGTAGAGGCTTTTCGAACTCGGAGAAGGACAAGGCTTATACGGAGAATGTTCCCTATGCGAATGTATTTGGTAGTCTAATGTAAGCCATGGTTTGCACTAGGCCTGACATTGCACATGCAGTTGGATTGGTGAGTAGATTCATGTCAAATCCAGGAAAGACACATTGGGAGGCAGTAAAGTATATTTTCAGATATCTTAGAGGGACTCCAGACCACGGGTTTGTCTTTAGCGGCAGAGATAGAGATTTCAGCTTGATTTAATTTTATGATTCTAACTATGCCGGTGATAGAGATTGAAGGAAGTCAACCTCAGGTTATGTGTTCACAATTGGTGTGACAGTTATTAGTTGGAGGGCGAGGTTGCAGAGGATTGTGACTTTGTCTACTACAGAGGCAGAGCTTATAGCTACGGTTGAAGCGGCTAAGGAGGCGCTTTACAGAAAGCGTTTGTTGTGTGACTTGGGCTTCGTGTATAAAGGTATAGAAGTAAATTGTGATAGCCAAAGTGCAATTCACTTAGCTGAAAATCTGGCTTTCAGCTCAAGGACGAAACATATTGAGGTTAGAGAGTCCTTTCTTGTCTCTATGGATGAAGAGAAGCTTGTACGTCTTTAGAAGGTTCACACAGAGGAGAATGCAGTGGATATGTTTACAAGTCATTACCCATTGCAAAGTTTGGGCATTGCTCAAACTTGATTCGCTTGATGAAGATCTAGGTGCCACAAGGTGGCACGGGGGAGAGTGAGTTGGTAGATGGAGATGTTTGTTTTCATTGTGGAGACTAATAGGTCCTATTTGGAGAGGGTACTTTCAACACTTTGTTGGCGGGAGGTGGCCTTGCCAGAGTTCGTTGACAAAGTGCAATGGGCGATGGCTATGCCGAAGCTCATTGAGAAATTATCTACGGTGTCTTGTCCGAGAGCTACTTGGAGTAAGAGGATGTAGGCGGAGTTGATAGGCTTGCAAGAAAATATAGTATCAAGGTGGAGATTGCAAGATTTGGTGATACAATATTTCCAATTGCAGAAGATTTGGAAGATATTGTTGATTTCAGTGATCAATATTTCCAACTGCAGAAGATTTAAAAGATATTTTTAGATAATTACTCAAATATATATTGCCTCTTTTATAGCAATAAAGAGAGTAGTAAATTACCTACGTGAGAAGAATTATTTTGGGAGATTGAGGTAATCAATTATCTCCCTAATTAGCTGATTAAAGAAGGAATCTTATCAGGCTCATGTAAATTGGGGAAAATTGGAAAATCAAATGGATAAACGTTTCATGTATGAATAGGAGAATTAATGAGGCATTGATTTATGACCATAAATCAATTACTTTAACCCCAAGTAATAATATATATATAAAGGCAGAGATTAGCATGAGTAGAATTATCTCTCTCAGTTGTATTTCTTATTCTTCTTCTCCATTATCAATCTTGTAAAAATTTCTCCTCTTAGAAAGTAATGAAATCTCCTCTCCCCAAGTGGATGTACACTACCTTGCGGTAGTGGAACCACTATAAATCGCGTGTGTTATTTTCTTTTATTGCTTGATCTGTGATTGCTTTTAGCTAGAGACTATCTGTTGTTTATTTTGTCTCACCATCAATCCGGTCCTATTTGTTTTTCCGCAAGATTGGGTTTTTTGTTCCTAAGTGATCTTGAGGAATTTTTCCTCAACAAACCTAATCAACACGTCAATATCCAACAAAATATCACAGTCAATCTTTTTGAAATTGTAGGTTGGTAAAGGCAATCTAGGATATCAAATAAGCAGAGAACTGGATTAGCAGAGTCATAACCAGCTATTCGGTAATCTCCTTTTTATGCTTACTACCTTTACCCTAGTAAACCTTGGATTTGTTCTTGTTGATACTTAATCCAGCAAAGGAATTCAAGTTATAGAATACCCTTTTTAATTCCACAACAAAAGAAATGCTAGCCTTGACGCGTATATATTATATATAGCCTAAATGCATCCCTTGATAAGTTCCCCATCAATATTGAAAAGTATTGCATTGCAAAGGGTTAGAGGTATTGGGATATTGGATCACCCTGCCTCAACCTCCTAACACTGAAACCTTTTGGAGCTTCTTGTATGAGCATAGAAAAAGTAGGAGTAAACATACATTGCTTAATAATACAACATAAACCTTTTGAAGCTTCTTGCTCCTAACGATGACAACAGTTAGCCCTACACATACAAAAAAAAAGAAATCGAAAACCCCCTAAAAACACATATCACTCAAACAACGCACGATAAAATTCATGGAACCTTTCTCTCTTGATGTATTCATATTCAAAAGATTTGTATCTGCATCCCTTACTCATAGGGATATAAGTAAACAAGTAGCAGTAGCTGGCACTAATTCTAAAGATATTAAAGTTGCACTTTAGTCTAGATCAAACATACCTGCTTGTTTAGCTATTGGGAGAATCTTAGCGGAAAGGGAAAAAGAAGCAGATGTTTATACTGCTACTTATACACCCAGAGAAAGAGATAAGTTCGAAGGCAAGATAAGAGCAGTTTTTTAGAGTTTGATTGATAATGGAATTGATGTTAAAGTTTATTTTGATTGATAAAAAATCAATAAAGGAAGTCTGTTTTGATTCATGTCGACTCTCAAGCAGAAGCTTTACAAGCTATGTCGATACAGTTTTAACCAAATCTATCTCCAAAGTTTGTTGGAGACTTCTGCTATTAGATGTTGATAAACGTCATCAAACCATTTCAGATGTTGATGGCCTTCTGAATGGATGGAGCTAACATTATTCAAGCAAGCATTTGTACATATATGTATTTGAACTACATGCATTTAAATTTCAAATGGAATAAATGGGTTCAATTATTCAAGAAATATTTTATTTTATAATTTTTCCATGACTGAATTTTGTACTAGAATATATGTTATATGCTAAACGTGTAAATGTTGTTATGCTCACTTATCCAAAAGAGGTCATAATTGTAGAAAGAAGCAATATGGTCATAACAATCAGTTTAAACTAGTTGATAAGATGCCCGAACTTCAAGTCAATAGGAGGAATGGAACAAGATTTCCTTCAAGCACTATAGGTCCGAAAGAAGCTTTCGAATTGCCATTTTTTATAATATTACACCATTGTTAGCACTAGTTGTGCAAACTTGGTTGTCTTGAAACTACTGTATATATACGGTTATGGATTATATGTGAACGTGGTTATTTTATTTAAAATATTTTGTATCAAAGTTTGTATATCGTATTTCATTATGTGATAAATGTGTTTTTCCGTTGTTTAAATGTAATAATTATATGAGTGATTGTGGGTTTCGTACGAAAATATATTAATTATTACTACATGGTATATGTTGTGAACAAAATGAAGTGGAAACTGAACGTGCTACCATAACGGGGAATAATGCATGAAAATCAACAATTTTTAGCAAGGTTTATTAAACACTACCAAAAAATATATTGGCAAACAAAAAACACTACTATAATATAGTAGCGTCAACAATAATTTTTAATGGCGTTTATACAGCGCTACAATAAAAAATTTTGGTTGTGTTTTAAAATGCTGCAATATGTTGTTTTTTGGTTTCTATAAACACGCAACGGAAAGTCCTAAGTTTTTAGTTGTGTTTTTTAGCGGCATTCTCTAAAACGCTATCGTAAGTTATGGTAGTGTTTTTTGTGCATCATCAAAAATACTTTTTGGTGTAGCATATAGATTTTGATTTGAATAACAGATCTTAAATATTGATTTTTAATTTTCATATTTGGGTTTTGGAAATGGTTTGAAATTGAAATAATATTTGGAAAATATGGGAGAAGGTTTGTAAGAATTGTTTTGTAATTGAGGCTAAATGAATTTCACTTTTGAAATTTGAAAACTAAAAATTAAAATTTGTTAGAGTGAAATGCACTTTGAATGGATAAAAAAATTTAGGCAATATATAGAAGAAAAAAATCTAAGTTAAAGTAATGAAGTGTGTTGACAATGCATAGGTTGTTTTGTCCATAAATATCAAACTATCCGTCTGTTTTCAACGTTTTTAAATTTGTTAGAAAGCTATGCTATTAGAGAGTAAATTTTGTTTGTAATGCCATGAAACATTTTGCGCTTAACAATGGTTAAAACATGAATTAAAAGCAATGTACATTGTTGTCCACAAATTAAAATCTTCGTGTAACAACGCTAAATTCATTTGATCGTAACTTTTAAACGGATTATCGAATTTCGACGATTTTGCACTTTCTTAAAAGCTAAGAACTTAAGAAACAACTTTCATTATAAGGGATCTGCAAAAGTATAACATTTTGTATGCTAAAAAATACAAATTACAGAAGTGTACCTACATAAATGTCGAAAAATATGCTACGCTACCCTTTCCGCATAACTTGAGTTGTAATCTATATTTTCGCAATCCAAAAGTTGTTTTAGAAAGTTTATTCACTATGCAACAATTCATTATTTGGAACCAATACATTAGTTTGTGTGTTTGACCTTTAACATTTGTCAAAAAGTGGTTTAATTGTGAATGCGATGTTGATTTTTTTGGTTCAATGAATGTATACTTCTTACAACTCTTCGTATGGACTAATGTTTAAAACGAGTTAAATATAGGTACTTTTGAAGCTTATAGGGATTACTTTGTAGCGATATCTTGCTTTTTCTGCATTTAAGCAAGGAAACTTGTTTAAACACTAAATAGAAAGGTACATTTTTACAATATATCAAAATATATGTGATATTATGTTGTTTCCCTGTGTTTCGGGATGCCCCGTGTTGGGATGTATACATTATGATATCTTTGTGTTTGATTTTTTGGAACGTTCTCCGTAATATTCTTCGGATAATTTATTTAAATTGAATAAATTGTTTTAATTGAATATAAAATAATTTTAAAGTATAAATAATGGTTATGTGAAAAAAATAGCGAAAAATAAATAAATGGGCATCGAATTTAATAAAATTGTCCAATTATCGAAATATAATTTGTCGAATAAAGTGTGAATTAAATTAAACAAGATTGTAATTTATTTACAAATAAATACAAGAATTATTTAGAAGGAAAGAGAAGCAAATTAATTAAAACTAGAGCCTAAAAATTTAAGGCCCAATCCCATCTATACCCATCATCTTCTCCCATTTTCTACAATTCTCATATTCCATTATTCAAGCCCAAACCCGAACTCCACCCTTTAGCCTTTCATTATTAACTACCCTAAATCCCGAAATTGAACGCATGAAAAAAAGGAAAAATAGGAAAAAAAGAAATCGCATGCCTAGGCACGAATGTTTGGTTGCAAGCGACGTTAGCTTGGGTGGAAGGAGGCGGCTTGAGAGGGGAGAATGGTTGTAGTTTGGGCGACCTGGGGAGCGACGATCTTACGCTAGAGCATGGCATGAGCTGGAAATTCAAGTAGGGGATGAGCTTCGTAGTACGTTCAAGCGAAGTGTGGTGACCACGACATTGGCGATCGATGGTGGTAGGCTGGTGGCCTAGGGTTTTGTGTGCGTGAGTGATAGGTGGCAATGATTAAGGGATTAACGGTTAGACTAGTAGCACGCTTTTTTGTTGAGCAACAATGGTTGAGGTAGTGAAACTATGGTTTTGGGTGATATTCATCAATTTCAGTGAGTTTCTAAATCCACGGCTGTATCTATATCTTATTGTTTAATACATATTTAACTCATATATCATTTAAATTGTTTGGTTGAATTGATTGGTTGACCGATTATTTATAATTTTTGTTGTTTAGATTGTGGGGCATATTGGTTTTGAAATTGGTTGGTGTTGGTTAATTGTGTTAGTTGGATGTGCCAATTTACAAACAAAACTCTGTATGTTTGCGAATTGAACTAAATATTTATTTGTATGTCGATATGTGTATTTTATAGATGACCGAAGTTCGATGGAACTCAACTCGGGCCACACGATAAATTAATAGTGTTGATTGGTCGATAAATATTCTTCGAGTAATTTTACTCCATAATTTATATGTTTAGATATTTTTTTTATTTTTCTTATTATAAAAAAATGTTTTGAAAGGTTTTGAAATTTTTTAAAAGTATTTTATAAATAATTTACCAAATATTATTCAATAAATTATTTTTATACTTACAAATATAATTTGAGTTATAAATATAAATATAGTTTTCTTTTGGTTATACAACTCTTTATAAAATCAATATTATAATATATTATAACTTTGAAATTGCTTTGAAGGCAAAATAGAATATAATGCTATTTTATAAAGTAAATTATGAAAATGATTATATTATTTTAAAGAGATTTTTAATATAAAGGTTACTTAAATATATTTTCTAAAAGAGTTTTCAAGCCTTGGAAAATATAGAATTCTTTTTACTTAATAATTATAAGGTTTTAAATATGATTTGAATAAATAAAAATCTCTTTCTATAACATGAGAATTTTGATTATGGTATAATTTGAAGGAAAATGTTTTTAATTCAAATTGGTTGAGTATAAAGTGAAAATATTGAATTATTCAACAGTTTGAAATAAATATAATTTAATTTGGAAGTTTATAAATTTATTTCAAAATATAATTTAATTATAGAAAATTATATAGTAAATTCTATAAATCATATTTGATTCGTTAAATGATTTTGAATGTTTTATATGTATATAAACAAGGATTTGAAAGTAAATTATAATGTTCAATCCTTATTTTTGGTATTATATAAATGGTGTGAAATCATTTAATATATAAATGTTTTACTAGTTTTATTGGTTCCGGAATAAAAACTTTACTGAAGAAAAGTATTACTTAAAATTATTAATTTGTTGAAAAGAAATTTTTTTATTTGGTTTTAATTAGTTATTTAAAGATTATAAAACTATGGAAGATACAAAATATGTTCTAATTGATATTTTAGGTGTAAAGTGAATTCACTAATAATATGATTTATTATTAAATAATGATTTGATTTTTCTATATATATTTGATTAATTTATTTTATTATACTTTTCTAGTTTCTCTTTTCTTTTATATTGAATTTTATATTATGAATGATTCACCGTTGATATTAATTTGGTTAGTATTTTGATGTGATACGATGATGACATCCTTCCATATGGATTTGTGATAATTTTATATTGATTTTGTTATTTTAATTTTGTGTAACGAGAAATCTAAGTAAATGGAGTAATAATACCATTTGGGATGGGGTGTTCGGTAATATTTCTCCGGTTATTCTTTGGACTCATTATATAGAATATTGTGGAGTTTGAGTATAGTTTATGAGCAATGAATAAACAATTGAGCATCATGCGATGGTATGAGACGCCGTTGTGATACTTATTCGGTTTTTCATTGTAAGTAGATGAAATTCAAGTGACGGGAACTTGGATTATACTTACATGAGGTGATTTTCGAGGTAGAGCAAGATTATAGGCTCAGAGTAGAATAAGTATATATGCTCGGGGTAGAGCATTATTGATGATTGAGTTATGCGGGTGTACCCATATGTATGTTGTCAATCAGGAAGTGCTCCGAAATATGATTAGGAGTTAGGGGTAACTAGATGGCCATTCTCCACCCTGGCGACCTGATTATGGAGTCATGCCATAGATACGTGACACCTTTATTATATATGATGCACATCATGAGATTTTAGAGAAAGGCAGAGCAGCCTTTAGGGTGGCATAACACTATCCCCTTTAGTCACGAAGGCCGGTAGTCTGTTACCATAGGGGCGTGATCCGGGTCATGACTAAGAGTCCTCGCTTTGACAAGCACATTAGGTGGATATAGTCACGATACTGGGGTGGTAACTGAAGACTGTAGGAGAGGATTCGGGTGGAATAGCCCTTGGCTCCTGGAGCAGGCGGGGTAGCTTTCAAACTTCCTTCTACCGAATGGTAGATAAGTACATATTATTTATACACCTCACCTAAGTATTAAAGCGAATCCGCGTGAATAACCCAGGTGCTCGTGGAGATTAAAGATAGCCATGTTGTGGTTTGACTGGGTGGCGTAACCCGGACATTATGAGATTATTGGGTGGAGTAACCCATACAATACGATTTGATTCTCGTCACCATTTATTTCTACATGAGGACATTAGATTATATCTGGATAGATGTTTAGAGTATAGTGGATTGTCATGTCTTTTATTTTATATGATTTTACTGATGGGTAGCATATATTTTACATTGATGATGATATTTTGCTATTTGAGATTGAGAGATATATTTGGGCAATGTCATGTGGTAGCCTGACTATACTTGGTGATATCTCAATTTTTATTTATTAATTTTTAGATTTTGATTATGATTTCTGGATATATGTGATTCACCCATTCGATGTTAATTCTATGGTTCCTAATTTGATGTAATTTTTATGGGTAGTGACATCTTTATAATCGGTTTCGAGGTTGTTGCTATTTTGTTATATTATTATTTGTATGTCATCACTATTATACAATGCACATTCTATATCTATATATGCATTGACCTCTATATTTATATATAGTCTGACCCATGTGTTATTTATATAATACTCGGGTCAGTTCAAGACATTTAAGTTTCAAGGATAGTGAGATCAGCTTGTGTTTTAGGCATAGAGGAGGCTAATTATAGTATTATTGTATACCATTTTGATTTTATATAATTTCATGTATTTATATTCTTGTGTTGTATATTGGATATAGTTTGTATATTCTGTATTATATATTATCGCTGCAATTATGACTCTGTGATCTCTAATATTTACTGTTTATTGTGTATTTTTCTATCCTGGAGGCACATGTGTTTATTGCTTTGAGTTGATACTGAGTACGTGTAGGTGGGTTATTTATTCGATGTTTAAATATGTACTAGTGTTAGCCCAAGAGAATATTCACGTGTGTGCTCCATATAGCTTCATTCTCCGTAGTATTTGGCAGCATTACCTAGTAATACTCTTAGATAGTATGGGTTCAGAGGTGGAGTGTTACATTTTGGTACTAGAGCAAGTTCATAACAATACATCATATATAAGAGATATGAGTCGAGAACTTAGAGAGAGTTAAAGTCCATGTCCCCTTGGGTATGTTGGGTAGTTACCATATACTGAAGGGATAGTAGGAGTATACGATGATTACTGTGGTAATCATCTGGGGACATACTTGTTATTTTTCTATTATATACTATCCTTATCTATACTTCTTTAGCTTACTTATCTCCATATGAAACAAAAGTTATTAAAGGAGAAAGTGAAGGAAAATGTTGTTGGCCTGACCAGTAGAGTCAGCTTTGGTGGTGATGATGATGATGATAATAATCCATAATTAAAATGTGGCCTGACCAGCTTTGGCCATGAGCCTTTATCAACCAAAATTTTGCAAACAAGGCGAAAAATGGCAACCGCTTCCAGGATTCTCCTCTTTCTTGATCTCGCTCTCCTCTCCTTCTAGGTATCCTGCCCCTTCCCCTTCATCCTCTCCATCCTCCTCACGCTTAAGAAGGCTCGCAGGTTCACTCCACTCCACCCTGAAACCCCCATAGCTAGCGCGATGCGATCTGGACGCATCAATAGAGATCCAATCCGCCCTCTAGGTCGTTGTCCCCACCTCATCCTCTGTTAAGTACGAACTTTGATTTCCATCCACTCTCTAATGCCATTCCATTAGCTACTTCTAACTTGTATACTCCTCTTCTGAACTTAGCTGTTAATGAATTTGCTAGGCTTTGTTCCTAGGTTGTCGCTTCCCCTTTGCTTGGTAGCAAGGGTGATTGTATTGGTGATCGCATTGATACTTCTGCGAATGTTTTGATGGAAGGCTCTGTAGCCGTGGATCCTCATATTTTCAGTAAGATTTCTTGCACGTCACGTGTTCAATCTTTGAGCAGTCACGTTGCCTCTACGCCTAACCCGGTTCGACCTGCTCCGTTCATTAAACCCAAACCCCGGTCATCTCTATTTAATTCCCTTCCTTGAAATGCTGGAGTTTACTCCCCTGTATATTTTGTGATTGAAGAGGTAAACGGAGTAACGCAGCCTCCGCCTCAGGTTGTTCAAGCTAGGGTTAAATACCGGTCGGACTTCTTAGTTGGTTTTTTATGGATCCCCTTAAAAAATCCAAGACGCCGAAACCCTTTGTCGTCGTATTTGGAAGCTACTGGGTGATCTTTATGTAATCTATACTGACTCCATGTATTATTTCAAATTTTCTTCCAATGAGGAGCGTCAACGAGTTCTTGAAGCTGATCCCTCTTTTATTGATGGAAAACATTTCATTATCACCAATTGGACTCCATTAGTGGTAAGTGCTAGGGACCAGGTTTTGTCTATTCCTGTATGGACTTATTTTTCGCACATTCTGTCTATTTTGCAACCATTGATTGGTTTGAATTGGCTTGCCTGCACTATCGGAAAATTGAAATGTTTTGATTCTAATATGGTGGCACGTGAGAGACTGATATATGCTAAGGTGCTTATTGAAATAACCCTTAACAAGCCACTCCCCTCTTCGATCAAGATTTGGCTTGTTGTCAACCATATTATGGAAGTTCGTGTTAGATACGGATGGACGCTTGACATTTGTCCCGTTTATCACTCTTTTGGCCATCTTGCTGTCTCATGCAAGCTTCCTTCCTCGGCACCTCCTCTGCCCAAGGTGTCTCTTCCTCGCCCCCTTGTCCGTCGATGGGTTCTTAAGGTTAGGAATAGTGATGTTGGGGTCTAGCTTGCTATTTTCCCTTCCATGGAAGCTTCAGATGATACCCATGTTCCTTCGATGCTTGATTCATGCCATGCCTCATTAATGGCTGTTGGCCATACTGACCCTTTAGTGCCTTCTATTGTCCCCCCTATGAATGATCTCTCTATGCCCCCTATTTCTTGGGTCCCTGATGAGCAATCTTGGGAATATACCTTTTCTGACATGCGCTATAACCCTGCCAATCGTTGTTTTTTCATATTTGTCTATGAGCATTCGAATGAAGATCATTTCTTATATTACCAGGTCTTGGAAGATAAGTTCTTTCCGGGTACGGAAGGTGTTTTGGGCAATTGGAAAAGTCATATTCTTGAGGATAGTTCATGGGATAGGAGTTTTTTTTACTCTAGCGATTTTGTAGACTATGTATCAGGACTAGCTAGTCTTTTCGCTGGGTACTTAGAAGTTATTGGTCCCAATCCTTCTGATGTGGGATGTGATCCTTTCTCGGCCAAGGAATGAAAAATTGAGTTTTGTTGTTGGGGCAATGTTTCCTCTCGCCTCTACTGTATATGTTAAGTGGTTTGAACACTATAAAACCAGATTTAGTTGTTCTATGCATGTGTAGAACACCTGTTTCCTATATTATATAATAATAGTGGTACGGCAACTATAAAACCGGCTGGCTTTGCCAAATAAAATATGGAATGGAAAAATAAAAATAATTAAAATAAAAATGTAATCAGATGAAGATTTACTTATTTTATGAATAGTTGATAGTGGTTGATGAATTGATAGTATGACCAAATTTCAAAAGTAAATATTTTTATATAAGAAAGCATATGATTTAATAAAATATGAATATTATTTTATAAAGTGATTGAAAATATTTTAGTAACTTATTTTGGTGTTAATTATTCCGTTGAGTGCTTTAAATTCTGATCAATTCGTTTGGCCAACATTATCGAGGGGGATTCCAAAACAGTAGAACGCGGCATTTCGACATAATGGTTTGAAAAAAATAAAATGTTTTGAAAAAAAACTAATGTTCTTAAAATTATATTTTTAGTAATGTCGTGATTTAGGAAAGGAGGATGTTTTTAAGATTATTTTAGATAAAATTAATGTTTTTGAAATGGAACCATCATTTTCAAAAGTAAATAATTGGTTAAGATAAGCTGAATATAAATTTGAAAGATGAATATTAGCAATGATTTTGAAAAGATTGTTTTGAAGGTAAAATAATATTTTAAAGAAGTAAATTTAGGTATATTTTCTAAAAGGAAATATCTTATGGTATATTTATAACGAATAATAAAATAGTTTGAAAAAAATGAATATTATTGGTAAGGTAAAACATATTTCTGGGAATTTTTCAATAATTTATGTAAAGATGTTTTGAGATCATTTCAAAAGAAGTGAAATTCAATGTAAAAGAGAACTGAAATTTTAAGTATGGTAATAGGATGAATATCCGATTTGACAAATCTTATTGCTATTTTTTATATTAGGGAAATGAGGTTTCAAAATAGTTAAATCATTAATTTAATAGGGTTTTATAGATATTGATCTGAATAAGAGGTTTTCAATATTGATTTTTAATTTTTGTATTTGGGTGTTGGAAATGGTTTGAAATTGAAATAATATCTGGAAAATATGGGAGAAGGTTAGTAAGAATTATTTTGTAATTGAGGCTAAATGGAATTTCACTTCTGAATTTCAAAACTTAAACTTAAAATTTGTTAGAGTGCAATGCACTTTGAATGGATAAAAACTTTTAGACAATATATAGAAAAATTTTCCAAGCTAAAGTAATGAAGTGTGTTGACAATGCATAGGTTGTTTTGTCCATAAATCTCGAACTATACATCCATTTTCAACATTTTTAAATTTGTTAGAAAGCTATGATATTAGCTGAGTAGTTAAAGCCCCGCTAAACCTCCATAAAATCCCCGCTATTAAATAGTAGATCCGCTTTAAGCCCTGCTAAATTCCGTTATACCCACTAAATCAAGGCTTTTGGCACCCCGTTTAGCAACATTAATGTAAAAAGGTTGATTTGACTAGTTCTCTTTTAAACTAAATTAATAAAATTAGGGTAAATACCTAATTTTAAGGCATAAGTGTTAAATATAAGATATAAATCTATTGTATTCACCAAATTTGGACTGCATAATTCATGATATTCTTCAGTTTTTTGTGTAAGATTAAATAATATTTCTTTTTCCTACACAAATGATGTGAGAATGAGAATAAATTAGCTTTAAATATTTGGTTTTATATCTAATGAAGCTTTCTACACCTCCGCTATATCCCTGCTATAATTTTTTGCACCTCCACCGCTAAATGCTTTAAATGCGTAGGATATTAGAGAGCATTTTTTTGCAATGCCATGAAAAGTTTTGAGCTTAAACATGAATTAAAAGCAATGTACATCACTATACACAAATTAAAAACTTCATGTAACAGCGTTGAATTCATTTGATCGTAATTTTTGAACAGTTTATATTATTTCGATGGTTTTGCACTTTCTGGAAAGCTTAGAATTTAAGCAACAACTTTTATTTTAAGAAATTCACAAAAGTTTAAAGTTTTCTATGCTAAAAATACCAATTATAAAAGTGGACCAACATAAATATCAAAAAATCTACTATGCTACCATTTCCCCATAATTTGAGTTGTAATTTATATTTTTGCAATCCGAAAATCGCTTTGAAAAGTTTATTCACTATGCAACAACTCGTTATTTGAAGCCATTACTTATTTTGTATTTTTGACTTTTAAATATTTGTCGGAAAATGGTTTAATCATGAACGTGATGTTGGTTTTTTTGGTCAATGAACGCATACTTCTTATAATTCTTTGTATGGATTAATGTTCAAAATGATATAAGTAAAGGTGCTTTTGAAGCTTATAGGGTACTTTGCAGCGATAGCCCACTTTTTCTCGCATTTTATCATGGTAACTTGTTTAAAATCTAAATAGAAAGGTACATTTTTACGATATATCAAAATATGAATTTTATTATTTTTAATAATTTTAACCTGAAATAAGCACTTTTCCATCTTAAGAAATTCGTAAAATATTCATATAAACTTGAAAAATTATGAAATTAAAAGCCGATCTCCAAAATAATGTTTTACACAACATATTCGAATTTCAAGTTAATTGGAGATCAAAACTAGGTTTTTTACCTTTAAAACCTTTAAGAATAATTCTATAAAAATTCCAATAAATCATCATTTAATCAAACAATGATATAAACTATCCAATCATGACTATCATCATAATAATTCAAAAATCAAACATAGATCCAAAAATAAACATACTTAAATGAGATGGATGCTATTATTTACCTTAGATTGGATAAGAGAGAATGAGATTTGTTGTTGACTAATTTCCCTAAGCTTTTTCCCTTGAATGCTTTTAGATTTCCTCTTCTTTTTCTCCTTAGTAATGGCCGGCCTCTTATGTTTTTTTTAGTTTATAAAATGAAAAATGAGAATGAATGAGAGAGGAAAGGGTTTAGGGAATGAAATAAAGAACTATTCCCACTTTTCCCTCTCATTAATTCCCTTATTATCTGTGTTTTAAACCTTCTTATTAATGGATTAATTAAGGCCTAACCCTATCAATTAACAAATCTCATTCTCCTTATCACACCACACATATTATTTTATTTAAGTTATCTACTTAAATCTCCTGAATAATGTTAAAAAAATTTAGAGGTGTTACATATTTATTCAATGTTTAATACATACCAGTGCTAGCCTAAAGGAATATTTACGTATGTACCCCATATAGCTTCATTCTTCATATTATCTGACAGTATTATCTAGTAATACTCTTGGATAGTATGGTATAGAGATGGGGTGTTACATTGTACAATAATAGTATATGGACAATAAGTATTTAGATAAATATTATGACTTATGTATTTGCTATATTTCTCCACGTATACCTCCAACAATGGGTATTTCTCTACATATCTCTTCAACTATGGGCATTTCTCTATGTATATCTCTAACTATAGGTACTCCTATATGTATCTCCAATAATGGGCTAGCGGCCCTACTTCGTGACTATAAAAGCAGGTGCATGCAACTATGATGTACATCGGGTTCGACAAGCCATCTCCCATTCAATCATATCCTAACGATGCAAAGGAATGAAGTACTTTAGCTACTTAATACATATAAATTGAAAAATAGGCAAGCCTCCTAACCATTTAATACCTAATCCCAGGTGAACCCTACTGGTACTCCTTAACTGACATCGTACAATATCTTCTAGGCCATGTAATACTTCTTAAATAGAGAAGTGACATACCCTAACACAGTCATTTAATAGCTCAACCCCAAAGCGAATCCCTCCCAAGAGATTTCCTATAATGCATACAAGAGATAATTCCAACCATCTAATACGCACCTATAAGATAATCTTGGTCATTTAATACTTCTTAAATAGGGAGAGGCAAACCATAACACATCCATTCAATACCTCTAACCCCAAAGTTGTCCCATCATTGGATATATGTTCTATGACCCGTAATCCAACCGTGACGTCTCACATTAGTCCGACTATTCATAGGTGCTGGTAGCCAGATTAGTTAGGCAGGCTTATCCTATAGAATTGAGACCAACCTCACATGTAACAACCCGCCCTAAAACGGACATAATTTTGACCCAATAAAAGCCCGTCGAACCTTAGGCCCATCTTAAGGTGAGTTGTTAAGTCGATAAAATTAAAACATTACATAATACACAGAGCTATCCATCTATACTTTCAGAATCTCACAACGGAATAGATAAAATATAATACCTAAAACAAGTACCCATTTCATAAAGAAAACCATTTCAGAAACATAACATGTTAAACATTACAGCATGTTTACATAAAGCCTTCAAAGTATAGTAACATAACTGTCTGAACTGGATACAATAAAATACTTAAAAAGCATAAATAGATAGATAACTACCATAAGTCTCCATCTCCACCTTTGTCTACTAAATCAGCATTACTCTCTCTAAACTGTGTTGTAATGAGGAGTGGGTTAGAACAACAAATGTTTGGTGAAATGAAAATCTCAAGTTTTACCTTAATTGTACTTGGGATGTATTATTTAAATAAGAAATATGTCTTACGTATAAAATAATAACATATGTATAAAGTCAACTGTAAGCCCGAAGGCTCTTCAAGGCTAACTATATAACATTCGTATAAAGTCAACTGTAGGTCCGAAGGCCCTTCCAGCCCAACTACACAAAAGTCAACTGTATGCCCGAAGGCTCTTCCAGTCCGACTATACAACTCTACATAACTAGCATATATGATGTAAGAGGAAATACCCAAACCACTTATTATCTTTTTAATGGGGCTTATGCAAAATCTAATCATTTAAGACCTATAAATAGGTAGATCCTCGTCATTTAAGACCTAACCCAAAGATGGATCCCTATATGGTTCCTCCTCACTAACACCGCAAGGAATACTAAAAGGTCACTTAATACTTCACTTAAGAAAGAGGTGGACACTACCATAGTCACTTAATACCTCAAACCCGAAGCGGACACCTCCTACGGATTTCACCTACTGTATCCAAAATGCAGTTTATGACCATAACCCACTTGTGACATCTCACATTAGTCTGACTATTTGTAGGTACTGGTAGCCAAATTAACTGGGCAAGTTTACCCTACAGAATTGGGACTAACCTTGCGTCCACTGGAGTTATTTATTACACCGATTGTGGCCATATCAACAGATAAGTCAACACAATACAAAACAATTTCATATTCAAATAACAAATACGCGCTCATATCTAATATTACACTCAACTCATTCTAGAGTACTACTGACTCTATCTCTAATGAGTAACACCCAACAGAGCAGGGTTGTCGCTTAACCATATGCTCTGATACCACTTTGTCACATACCGAAATTTTCGACTTTCGAAAATTCGACATCGATACTCACTTTATCGACTGCCGAGCAATCGAGTGCCGGAAACTCCAATAGTGAGGGTTTTTAGAAAGAAGAAAAAGGCAGAAGAAGAAGAAAGAAGAAAAAGAGAAGAAAGAAGATAGAAGAAAAAGAAAGAAGAACAACAACAGAACAAGAGCAGAAACAGAAAATAATATCAGAATCTTACACATCGCAGCGGAACAATATATAATAGATAAATGAATATCATTTAAAAACAAAAGAATTATATCTGTTATTACATTACATCACATCATATCATCAGAGTCAATAAACAACAATGGACAGTTATATAAACTTGTCCTCATACAGAATACACAGCGGAATAAGTACTATCAGATACAAATACTACGTCTCGCCATCCAGCTTATCTCCAAAGCTCCAGAATATCCAGAATATCCTGATAACACAACTCTAGGCTGCCCGTGTGGAAATTGGTGGGCACCTAGAGTTTAGAAGGGAAACAATAAACTCCGAGTCAGTCATGGAGACTGGTGTGAGATCGTAAAACAGTTATTCTTTAAAAATAAACAGCAGAGAATTTTAAAGTCAATTCGCAATGCTTTTGGAAAATGAAACTACCATAAGACCTCCCACCACACACACAATGCAAACGCAGACTTGGAGGAGATTTCTTCTTATGATAGTCAAAGATGCTTACTACGCAAAAATCAAATTCTTTTTGATATTATTATTAGTGCATAGTGTAGAAAACATTTCGAAAGTAGAATATAAATCTTAGCCAGCATAGGTACCATTATAGTATGCTTGCTATAGCTGCCATATTAGATGGCAGGTTCTACAACTAAAACCGTACAAGTCACGTATTGTTTCTTTGGATTTCCAACAAATGGTCAGGCTAAGGAACTTCCTATCCACGATGGGTACGTCCCTGGAATAGACGACCCGAGAACCTAACCGGATCTCTGCCAACACAAGGCCGGGTTACCTCTGCAAAAATAGGTAACTACTGACACGCGTATGCCATCCCCCGATCGTCACCGATCTTCCCGAGGATCCCCGATTCGCAACAAACCACATAGATAATAATAATGCAGTAACCACAGAGGTTAAGTATCTGGGCTCCATACCATGATACCACCTTTATCCAGAAGGAATGACATACACTAAGGGGCGCTACTCCCTAGAACCTTGCTGCATTCGTCCTGTTTCGACCATTTCCGGGGTGTGAGGCTCGACGAAGTCTCGTCCACAAAGCTACGCTTTCTCAAAAAGCCCTGCTTCGGGTCAAACAAAATGATCAACCTATGATCACAAAGATATAAGATCAAACAAATGATCATATCACAAATGATCAAACACCGATCATTTCACAGCAACACTCAGTATGCCACGTTACCAAATCATTTCACAGCAACACTCAGTATGCCACGTTACCAAATTGGGATATATCGCTGATGAATTTCAACTACATAACCTCTGAGCTCGTACATCTCAGAGAAGGGTGTTAAGCTAAGAGAATAAATTCTCCGCCACCAACAGATATGTATTTGAAAGAAATTAGCTCAATATCTCAAATTGTAACGTCAGACACACAATCCATACAAGTCTGTTCCGGGATCGAACAGAACCGAAGGCACTTCTCACGAAGCCCTTGCAAATCCGGATAATTTTCAATCACGTCAGGACTTCCCGTCACTAAGGGTGATAAAACCTTTAAATCGGAGATCAGCCGATGTAGAGTAACTCGACGGTAATCCTTCCGTTTTCAAAAATATCCGGTCTTCAACACCGGTCTTCGAATTCAATTCATAACGACGTATCACATATTCGGAATGGGTTATACGACCCCATGGTCCTTTCCCGGCTAACCCGAATAGTGAGCGTATATTTAAAAATAAGTGTGGCATTCAAATTCATCCAATTTACAACAAATACCTACTCAAGGTAATTATTGATAGTCGGTTATTTAACTATCAATAAAGATGCGCGACATCATCAGATTCCAAATAATTTTCCCAAATTATTTATTCTTCAAAAAAAAAAAAAATATCTTACTAGATATATAATTTCCACACTTCAAAAATAAATCAACGTTTATTTTTAAAACGAATTCCCATTTCTTTATAAATTCCATATTGAATTTATATTTCAAAATATCTTCAGATATACGATTTTCAAATCGATTTTCAATATTCAATTTCAATTTATCTTTTACAAAGATAAATTCTCAAAACGTTCATTTCATTGGAAAAGCAATTCCATACTTATTTAAAAATAAGTGTTTCACAAATCTATTCATTTTCAACACTTGAAAATATTCGATATACTTAAATCAAATTAAGTATATATTCATCCTTTAAGGAAAATATTCTTTTAACACATTTATTTGAGTCAAAACGAATGTTGCGTAAAACATCGTTACGACGACTCGAAATCACTAGTATAGGGATTCGGATTTAAGATAGATATATAAATCCCAATACTACATAAAACATTTCCTTTCGGAAATCATTTACTATAACAACAGTGTTATAGTCCATCATTTCCTTATTTCTCGAAACGTCTATTTCAACAATGAATGTTGAAATCTCTGATTTCGATATTCCATATATTTTAAAAACATCGTTTTAAAACAATAACTTCATTTTATAATATCGTTTCTCCAGAACATATCCATTTTCCTTAAGAGTATATTCACTGTCCAAAATCGTGAATATAATTCACTTAACCCAATTTCAATCATTTCTACACCTTTTTATTTCAATAAAAATTCGCTATCCAAAATCGCGAATATGTCTTCTTTAATAATCTTCTATATTTAATTTATCAAATTAAATTGGTTTCGAATTTATAAAACAACGTTTATAAACTTCAATTCTATTTTTCTAACAACTTCGATTTGTAAATTCCTTTTATTAACAAATTCAATTTATAACTCGATATAAATATCACAAGTCCATACTTTAAGTTAATACTTATCATTCATTTATTTTTAAAAGAAATCGTTCTCTTAACTTTACAAAATTTAAACTTCCAGATTTCATTAACTTATGAAATTCCATTTATACTTCATTTTAACACTTATAGAAACTTGTCTTACAATCCCAATATTTTCAATTTATAAATATCCATTTTTGTACATCTTTTATATACATTGTTTTTAATAACTCAAAAATCCAAATTTAAGCGACTTTATAAATTACTTAGCTATTTATTTCAAAAATCATCTTTCAGTTATATTTCACCAAAAATCTTAACTTTTATAACTTTAATAATTTTAACATTTCTAAATTATTTCAAAAATTTAATAAACGTATACTTTCAAATAATCACTTTTAAAATCCCTTTTAAAGTTAAAATCGTTATTTTAAAAACTTCAAAACTTGAATCCAATGATGCAACGCATCAATTAGTCAATCACAACAGTCAATATCATATCTCAACATATGACAACAGAATATATATCAACATCTGTAAATAAATAAATACAGTTGAGGAATCCAGTTGGATCCCTCCAACCTGTTTCCCTGCATCCAAAGATGTTAGCACAATACCAATTCCGCTCCAGTACGGAATTATCGCGGTATATAGGTTTTTATAAATCCGCTTACTAACGGCGCAATAGGGTCTCATCCGCTATACGAGGCGGGAATCAATCAATCCAATATATACATATGCCAATATGTATATACTGCTATATATATAGATATATCCTATCATATCTAATAGCACATTCAAACAAAATCAATCAATAACTGCAAATCAAAATTTTCCTTCGAGTGAGAAAATCTCACCTTAGCCTTTTATTTTGCAATCCATTTTCCAATTCAAACCGGCTTATTTCTTCACGATGTTAGACCTTGTATAAAACAATTTATACCATTTATCAGATTTCGAACAATTCGAATTACCAATTATCGTTTAATAGATTTAATTAACTAATTGAACAATCACTTACCATTAATAACCAAATTAACTATTACTTTTAATTTTTAAACCAATTCTTTTTAACAGTTAAAACATCTATTTTCACAATCCTATCCATATGTAAATAAATTTCTGTTTATTTTAAAAAAATAGTATGCATATATGTATTTTCAAACTGCACATATATTCAAATTAAATTAAGGAAAAAGATTTATTACCCAAATCATATCGGAGAAGAAAATCGAACAGACCCCACTGTTATTCCCTGACATCCTCTTCGTCGACGAACTACTTCATCATCTCGCGATCTGGACCTCCAAGTTATCGCGCCTCGCCGAGCTCAAAACCCTAGTCATGCCTGCAGCCGCCACACCCAAAATCGCGACCCTCCTTGACGCGAAACAATGCTCGCGATACAACCCAGGGCGCTGCCACTGGCTCCACCAATCGCGAGCTCCACGTCGCGACACGAACCGCTGCCACCAGCGATGCTCACGAGTTCGACAAAACTATACTGCCTACGAATTTACGACCCTTCGAACGACAATACGACCTCATCGCGACCCCAGCTTCGCCGCTGTGCCCACGCGTTCGCTCCGGCATCGTGAACGAGCCTGGTCGCCACCACCCAGTCGTGATGAGCTTGCGACCCTATGATGCCGCAATCCATCTTGATACGAAATCGAAGTTGATTTCGTCGATTCGTTTTGATTTGAAAAGAAGAGGAGTACGCAGTTTTAATTTGAGGAGGGGAGTTGTAGATTTGCAAATTTCATCTGCCATTTTTTTTTCTCTTCGATTTGAACTTGTTCTGATGGAAGATAGGAGGCTACGGGGTAATTTAAAAATGGAAGGAACGTGCTTGCACGATTTTTGTTCGCGTTTTCTGGCATGAATTTAGGCGAAATCGAAGGGAAGCTACAGCATTTTGTTGTTGACAGATTTAAAGTTTAAATTTAAATCGAAACCGATATAAATTTCAATGCGTTTACACGCCGTATGTTCACACCACAACTCCGAAAAATACGAAATTGGAAATCCGGTAACAATACAATATTACGGACCCAATGGAACTGGTTTCGTCGAATTCCGAGACTGTTTGAAAATTGACTATTTTTAAATATCGATTCGTACAATCAAATTTCAAAACTGATCAAATCAATTCGAAATTGGATTCTGAAGCTACTGTTATCTTCAGTGTTATAAATACGAATTTTAAAAGCTTTCGAAATATTTTTCTTCAACTTTAAACTGAAGATTTAAATTTTTATTCAACATTAATAGATTAAATTTTAAAATTTAATCGTCAGTTTCAAAGTTATATCCGGGATTCGAATTAAATCATCGTTCAAATATTTAAAATTAATTAAATATTCTCAATTTAATTCGTTCGAAATTCAGGGTCGTTACAGACTTCCCCCCTTAAAAGAATTTCGTCCTCGAAATTACAAGTTAGGAAAAGTGGTCCTTAACTCGTCTACTATTTTTCACAATCTAATAGTTTTATCAAATTTATCAAGACAAATCTTTCTACTAAAGACTTGTTATCATTTCAACTAACATTTCCAACTTCAATTATAGGTTTCAAACAACATTGCTTTATTTCAATTCAAATTTAAATTCAAATTTCAAATTTAAATTTTTCAAAATTTCTCAAAAATTTTCTAACACCCTAAATTTCCGAAAAATTTCACCAGCGTCTCCTTTGCGCGGCTAATACGGCACGACTACAAAACGTCCCTACGGACTCTCAGATTTCAAAAAGAAAAAGAAAAAGCCAAGCGGCTAGAGAGAAATCATCAAAAACTCATATTATAATTCAAATACGTACCTTTTGTCGAGCAATTCAAATTATCTGTGAAATAAATTTTCCAATCCCTTTATATACCTGTATATCCTTCTAGCCATTATATCTAGTTACAGCATTCAACTATTTTGCACATTCAATTACAAAATTTTCAATATAACTGCTTATATCATTTCTAATTCGCTATTGAAGTTATATCCATTATCTTCAATTTTACATTTCAGATTTTATTTGAATTCAATTTCACATTTCAATCTAATTTGGATTTAGTTTACTTCTGGATATTGAATTTTATCAATTAACTTTAGTTCACTTCAAACTAATTTCAAAACTTCATTTAATTTCGCACAATTCAACTTCATTTTCAATATTCAGTTTTAATTCCAGTTTTATCCTTTTACTCATTTCCAAAATTTATTTGCAGTTTGCTATTTTGGTTTATAACCACTCACATTTAACTGGATTTCAAATTCGAATTCAATTTATCTTTCTTTTACAATTATTGAATTTAATTCGTTCCAAACCTTATTCATTTGGATAATATTCAATTAGCTTTACTGACTAATTTTAGTTTAATAGTTCCCTTCGTTTTCCACAAATCAAATTAAATTGCAGTTTTATTTACTTACAAATTCAAAATGAACTTTAACATTCAATTTCATTTTCTGGCACTTGCAATCGCAATTTATTCATTCATTCACTAATTTAGTCCTTTTCAATTTGAATCTTATTCCAATCAGATTTCAAATATTTTATAAGTTATCAACTTATTTACATTTCATAAATATAGTATTCCAGAGTCTTTTCAACCTTTCAAAGCCATTTTGAAAACAATCCAAACTATCCTTTGAATTTCAAAGACCAAACCCAAATTTTCAAACAACTTCCTTTTAAAATAATTTGGCAGCAATTTCTCTTTTGGAAACCCGAAAATGAACACCGGTGATGTCGCGGTCATCATCGGAATTATTTTCCAGCGACCGAAAAGAGTTAAGAGCTTTCATCTCTCTAAAATACTTTTCAAAACCTTTGAAATTCATTTTCAACTCCAAAAAGATTTAAACTTTCCAAATCTCTAAAATTTTCAAATTCTTTTCAAAACATTTCCAAAAACTTCTCTGGAATTCCGTTCCAAATTACAAATCACATTTATAATTTATATTCTCAAATTTCATTTGTATATGGATTTATTTCTTTATTTTTCAATTCACATTTATAAATTCCATTCGTTAAATGGATTTATTTCCAACTCTTTGGTTATTATTTTAATTTCTCATTCCATTTCATATAACAATGATAATAATTCAATGTTATTATTCTATAACAACCAAACATCCATATACTATGATAATTCATAGGAAACCCTTTCTTTTCTATACAAAAATAGTTTTGGGTAAAATTATTTCATTTACCCTATTTAAAACAATACTATGTCAGTTTATCTTGTTTAAGAGTTTAGAAACCCCTATCGATTACAGTTAGCTAGACTGCACCGACCAGAATCCATAAACAATCAACAGATAAGTCAACACAATACAAAACAATTTCATATTCAAATAACAAATACGCGCTCATATCTAATATTACACTCAACTCATTCTAGAGTACTACTGACTCTATCTCTAATGAGTAACACCCAACAGAGCAGGGTTGTCGCTTAACCATATGCTCTGATACCACTTTGTCACATACCGAAATTTTCGACTTTCGAAAATTCGACATCGATACTCACTTTATCGACTGCCGAGCAATCGAGTGCCGGAAACTCCAATAGTGAGGGTTTTTAGAAAGAAGAAAAAGGCAGAAGAAGAAGAAAGAAGAAAAAGAGAAGAAAGAAGATAGAAGAAAAAGAAAGAAGAACAACAACAGAACAAGAGCAGAAACAGAAAATAATATCAGAATCTTACACATCGCAGCGGAACAATATATAATAGATAAATGAATATCATTTAAAAACAAAAGAATTATATCTGTTATTACATTACATCACATCATATCATCAGAGTCAATAAACAACAATGGACAGTTATATAAACTTGTCCTCATACAGAATACACAGCGGAATAAGTACTATCAGATACAAATACTACGTCTCGCCATCCAGCTTATCTCCAAAGCTCCAGAATATCCAGAATATCCTGATAACACAACTCTAGGCTGCCCGTGTGGAAATTGGTGGGCACCTAGAGTTTAGAAGGGAAACAATAAACTCCGAGTCAGTCATGGAGACTGGTGTGAGATCGTAAAACAGTTATTCTTTAAAAATAAACAGCAGAGAATTTTAAAGTCAATTCGCAATGCTTTTGGAAAATGAAACTACCATAAGACCTCCCACCACACACACAATGCAAACGCAGACTTGGAGGAGATTTCTTCTTATGATAGTCAAAGATGCTTACTACGCAAAAATCAAATTCTTTTTGATATTATTATTAGTGCATAGTGTAGAAAACATTTCGAAAGTAGAATATAAATCTTAGCCAGCATAGGTACCATTATAGTATGCTTGCTATAGCTGCCATATTAGATGGCAGGTTCTACAACTAAAACCGTACAAGTCACGTATTGTTTCTTTGGATTTCCAACAAATGGTCAGGCTAAGGAACTTCCTATCCACGATGGGTACGTCCCTGGAATAGACGACCCGAGAACCTAACCGGATCTCTGCCAACACAAGGCCGGGTTACCTCTGCAAAAATAGGTAACTACTGACACGCGTATGCCATCCCCCGATCGTCACCGATCTTCCCGAGGATCCCCGATTCGCAACAAACCACATAGATAATAATAATGCAGTAACCACAGAGGTTAAGTATCTGGGCTCCATACCATGATACCACCTTTATCCAGAAGGAATGACATACACTAAGGGGCGCTACTCCCTAGAACCTTGCTGCATTCGTCCTGTTTCGACCATTTCCGGGGTGTGAGGCTCGACGAAGTCTCGTCCACAAAGCTACGCTTTCTCAAAAAGCCCTGCTTCGGGTCAAACAAAATGATCAACCTATGATCACAAAGATATAAGATCAAACAAATGATCATATCACAAATGATCAAACACCGATCATTTCACAGCAACACTCAGTATGCCACGTTACCAAATCATTTCACAGCAACACTCAGTATGCCACGTTACCAAATTGGGATATATCGCTGATGAATTTCAACTACATAACCTCTGAGCTCGTACGTCTCAGAGAAGGGTGTTAAGCTAAGAGAATAAATTCTCCGCCACCAACAGATATGTATTTGAAAGAAATCAGCTCAATATCTCAAATTGTAACGTCAGACACACAATCCATACAAGTCTGTTCCGGGATCGAACAGAACCGAAGGCACTTCTCACGAAGCCCTTGCAAATCCGGATAATTTTCAATCACGTCAGGACTTCCCGTCACTAAGGGTGATAAAACCTCTAAATCGGAGATCAGCCGATGTAGAGTAACTCGACGGTAATCCTTTCGTTTTCAAAAATATCCGGTCTTCAACACCGGTCTTCGAATTCAATTCATAACGACGTATCACATATTCGGAATGGGTTATACGATCCCATGGTCCTTTCCCGGCTAACCCGAATAGTGAGCGTATATTTAAAAATAAGTGTGGCATTCAAATTCATCCAATTTACAACAAATACCTACTCAAGGTAATTATTGATAGTCGGTTATTTAACTATCAATAAAGATGCGCGACATCATCAGATTCCAAATAATTTTCCCAAATTATTTATTCTTCAAAAAAAAAAAAATATCTTACTAGATATATAATTTCCACACTTCAAAAATAAATCAACGTTTATTTTTAAAACGAATTCCCATTTCTTTATAAATTCCATATTGAATTTATATTTCAAAATATCTTCTGATATACGATTTTCAAATCGATTTTCAATATTCAATTTCAATTTATCTTTTACAAAGATAAATTCTCAAAACGTTCATTTCATTGGAAAAGCAATTCCATACTTATTTAAAAATAAGTGTTTCACAAATCTATTCATTTTCAACACTTGAAAATATTCGATATACTTAAATCAAATTAAGTATATATTCATCCTTTAAGGAAAATATTCTTTTAACACATTTATTTGAGTCAAAACGAATGTTGCGTAAAACATCGTTACGACGACTCGAAATCACTAGTATAGGGATTCGGATTTAAGATAGATATATAAATCCCAATACTACATAAAACATTTCCTTTCGGAAATCATTTACTATAACAACAGTGTTATAGTCCATCATTTCCTTATTTCTCGAAACGTCTATTTCAACAATGAATGTTGAAATCTCTGATTTCGATATTCCATATATTTTAAAAACATCGTTTTAAAACAATAACTTCATTTTATAATATCGTTTCTCCAGAACATATCCATTTTCCTTAAGAGTATATTCACTGTCCAAAATCGTGAATATAATTCACTTAACCCAATTTCAATCATTTCTACACCTTTTTATTTCAATAAAAATTCGCTATCCAAAATCGCGAATATGTCTTCTTTAATAATCTTCTATATTTAATTTATCAAATTAAATTGGTGTCGAATTTATAAAACAACGTTTATAAACTTCAATTCTATTTTTCTAACAACTTCGATTTGTAAATTCCTTTTATTAACAAATTCAATTTATAACTCGATATAAATATCACAAGTCCATACTTTAAGTTAATACTTATCATTCATTTATTTTTAAAAGAAATCGTTCTCTTAACTTTACAAAATTTAAACTTCCAGATTTCATTAACTTATGAAATTCCATTTATACTTCATTTTAACACTTATAGAAACTTGTCTTACAATCCCAATATTTTCAATTTATAAATATCCATTTTTGTACATCTTTTATATACATTGTTTTTAATAACTCAAAAATCCAAATTTAAGCGACTTTATAAATTACTTAGCTATTTATTTCAAAAATCATCTTTCAGTTATATTTCACCAAAAATCTTAACTTTTATAACTTTAATAATTTTAACGTTTCTAAATTATTTCAAAAATTTAATAAACGTATACTTTCAAATAATCACTTTTAAAATCCCTTTTAAAGTTAAAATCGTTATTTTAAAAACTTCAAAACTTGAATCCAATGATGCAACGCATCAATTAGTCAATCACAACAGTCAATATCATATCTCAACATATGACAACAGAATATATATCAACATCTGTAAATAAATAAATACAGTTGAGGAATCCAGTTGGATCCCTCCAACCTGTTTCCCTGCATCCAAAGATGTTAGCACAATACCAATTCCGCTCCAGTACGGAATTATCGCGGTATATAGGTTTTTATAAATCCGCTTACTAACGGCGCAATAGGGTCTCATCCGCTATACGAGGCGGGAATCAATCAATCCAATATATACATATGCCAATATGTATATACTGCTATATATATAGATATATCCTATCATATCTAATAGCACATTCAAACAAAATCAATCAATAACTGCAAATCAAAATTTTCCTTCGAGTGAGAAAATCTCACCTTAGCCTTTTATTTTGCAATCCATTTTCCAATTCAAACCGGCTTATTTCTTCACGATGTTAGACCTTGTATAAAACAATTTATACCATTTATCAGATTTCGAACAATTCGAATTACCAATTATCGTTTAATAGATTTAATTAACTAATTGAACAATCACTTACCATTAATAACCAAATTAACTATTACTTTTAATTTTTAAACCAATTCTTTTTAACAGTTAAAACATCTATTTTCACAATCCTATCCATATGTAAATAAATTTCTGTTTATTTTAAAAAAATAGTATGCATATATGTATTTTCAAACTGCACATATATTCAAATTAAATTAAGGAAAAAGATTTATTACCCAAATCATATCGGAGAAGAAAATCGAACAGACCCCACTGTTATTCCCTGACATCCTCTTCGTCGACGAACTACTTCATCATCTCGCGATCTGGACCTCCAAGTTATCGCGCCTCGCCGAGCTCAAAACCCTAGTCATGCCTGCAGCCGCCACACCCAAAATCGCGACCCTCCTTGACGCGAAACAATGCTCGCGATACAACCCAGGGCGCTGCCACTGGCTCCACCAATCGCGAGCTCCACGTCGCGACACGAACCGCTGCCACCAGCGATGCTCACGAGTTCGACAAAACTACACTGCCTACGAATTTACGACCCTTCGAACGACAATACGACCTCATCGCGACCCCAGCTTCGCCGCTGTGCCCACGCGTTCGCTCCGGCATCGTGAACGAGCCTGGTCGCCACCACCCAGTCGTGATGAGCTTGCGACCCTATGATGCCGCAATCCATCTTGATACGAAATCGAAGTTGATTTCGTCGATTCGTTTTGATTTGAAAAGAAGAGGAGTACGCAGTTTTAATTTGAGGAGGGGAGTTGTAGATTTGCAAATTTCATCTGCCATTTTTTTTTCTCTTCGATTTGAACTTGTTCTGATGGAAGATAGGAGGCTACGGGGTAATTTAAAAATGGAAGGAACGTGCTTGCACGATTTTTGTTCGCGTTTTCTGGCATGAATTTAGGCGAAATCGAAGGGAAGCTACAGCATTTTGTTGTTGACAGATTTAAAGTTTAAATTTAAATCGAAACCGATATAAATTTCAATGCGTTTACACGCCGTATGTTCACACCACAACTCCGAAAAATACGAAATTGGAAATCCGGTAACAATACAATATTACGGACCCAATGGAACTGGTTTCGTCGAATTCCGAGACTGTTTGAAAATTGACTATTTTTAAATATCGATTCGTACAATCAAATTTCAAAACTGATCAAATCAATTCGAAATTGGATTCTGAAGCTTTTGTTATCTTCAGTGTTATAAATACGAATTTTAAAAAATTTCGAAATATTTTTCTTTAACTTTAAACTGAAGATTTAAATTTTTATTCAACATTAATAGATTAAATTTTAAAATTTAATCGTCAGTTTCAAAGTTATATCCGGGATTCGAATTAAATCATCGTTCAAATATTTAAAATTAATTAAATATTCTCAATTTAATTCGTTCGAAATTCAGGGTCGTTACAGTGATGGTATAGCGAAATTTGCTATAACGATAGTTAAACAATTCAAATAAAAGGTCACAATTATTTTCAACCAAACATCAGTATGGCAACATAAGAAAATAATAAATAATTATTGGCAAGAAACCCCTTAAGGTCTCTCTATAAATATCCCCTGCATAACAATGGTTACAGATAATATATAAATAGTCAAATGGGTTCCCTACAAATTAGATAATGTCGTCCGTTTTCCAAAACGGGAATCCAATCCAAACTACTAATCAAACAACAATATAAACTATTATCTTTATGAAATTGATTAAATAATCTTAACTATCATAAATAAGAATGATTAATTATCTTTAAACTTCGTTAATTAATTTGATTAATTAACTTTAAATACCTTTGATTAAAAAGGGCTAATCACTTTTTAAAAAATCATCAATTAAATTAATTAATAATAATTAAACATCCTTAATTAAAAATGATTTAATTAATTTAAAACATCATTAAAGAAAGAGATTAATTGAATTTAAACTAATTAATAAACTTTAAAAGTCATTAATTAAAAAGGGTTAATTAATGTTGAACACCATTAATTAAAATGATTAATTAACTTTGATCTATCATTATTAAATAATTGTTATCCGGGTTTTTAACCCAGAAGAATCTAGAGGAAGTCGAGAGAACTCCATCGAGTTAGAATAGCTCAAAAGCCAATCGAAGGGACTAGAACAATGAGCCAAACGCAACTAGCAAAAAGACCATCATCAAAACAAAGCGACATGCAACAAGACTACACGAACAACATCGATACAAAGCAACAAAAGCATGCTAGACATCAAAGTCCAAAAAAGTCTAAGTGCATGGATCGCTAGCGATCCATCCACTATGGATCGCCAACGATCCATACACTATGGATCACCAGCAATCCATACTTCATCACTGGGTCGCTAAGGCAAATGGGAAGCAAAGAAAGTCAAAATATGCTAAGTGTATGGATCGCTAGCAATCCATACACAATGGATCGTCGGCGATCAATACTTGTTCATGGATTCTTGGCGAGCTAACTAGGCGAAGAAGGGAAAGAAGGAGCTAAGTGATTGGCTCGCACGCGAGCTAAATCTATAGATCGCTAGCGATCCATAGACCATGGATTGCTAGCGATCTATGGTTTTGGCTCGGGTCGCGAGCTGAGCTTCGTTGCATCTTCCTGAGTCCATCTGCAAGCAGTCAGTGAATAGTCCTGGCCCAGAAACTTTCCAATCTCTATAAATACCATCCTACCTGCAACACAAAGGGGATCTTCTCCGGACTTGTTGCGGAAGCTCTGCTGGAAACTTTCTTCACTCCATATGTCCCTCACAACAATCTCCAAAGGGATTCACTGTGATTCTCTAGTGGATTCCAAATCTGGAGATACAATCTAGCTAAGGATAATCAAAAGCCTTGTAATCAAACACTACTTGTAACGGTATCAGTCATAATAAAACTATAAGTGGACGTAGGCTTCATTAACAGCCGAACCACTATAAAACCTTCTTGTCTCCTTTCTTTTACTGTTCTTTTCTATACCTATTATCTATATTATTTCTCTGTAAGAACAGGGCTGGTGCTTTCACACTCAAACCAAGGTGTTGATCCATTTTTTGGGTTAACATTTTGGTGCTTTCACTGAGAAATGAACTCAAGCTTAGATCTAGCTATCTACTTTGGATTAGATAGGTTCAAAAGTTAGATCCTCGATCTCTGCTTAGATGGTTTGCTGTTGAGAACAGAAGAACCCACCAAGAAGGATCGGAGAAAAAGCTAGCAAACACATGCTAAGGTTAAGGTGATGGGTCGCCAGCAATCCATTTCCTATAGATCGCTAGCGATCCATATGGTTAGCTCGTGGGTCCACCAATCCCCTTGCATCATGATCCAATAGCAGTCCAATGCAACCAGCGTATGGATCATCATCAAAACAAGGCAACATGCTATGAAATTAGACGGAGAACAACAACATGAGATAGTAGACGCGATCCAAAGGGCAAAGCTCAGAAGTCAACTAAGCACATGGATCGCTAGGGATCCATGCACTATGGATTGCTAGCGATCCATACCTTTTCACTAGACCGCCGTAAACTCTAGAAAGCAAAGTCCAATAATATTCTAAGTATATTGATCGCCAGCGATCCATATGCTATGCTATGGATCGCTAGCGATCCATACCATTTCATTGATTTGCAGTAACCTATATGGAACAAGATGGGAGAAGGATGCTAAGGGGTTGGCTTGCTTTCCAGCATACTTTTTGGACCGCCGTCTGGGTTGTTCGAAAGGGATATAATCGATTACAAGGCCAAGCTCCCACGGGATATAGTGACCACTCCCGACTGACCAGCTTCGAATCCCATCATGGAGCTCCTATAAGGAATGGTCGTCATCAAAAATCATCTAAAATCGTCAAAATGGTGGTTAAAAAACTCACTTCGGGATTGACTCGAAGTCGAACTCGGGTAATCACCCATTTGATTCGAAGTAAACCTAGGAAATTCTAGCCCGAAATTAGACTCAGGTAAAACCAAGATTTTCTCCAAGCAAACATGCAAATGGTTCCAAGCAATGTTGTCACCAACCCAGCACTTCAAATTCTGTGACTCTAAGCGAATCATGTGCTAACTCCAAGCAAATGGCAAATTTTCTTGGGTCAGACTTCAAGTAAAATATAACCAATCCATCAATGTCGATCCATCTTCTTTTGCCTATAACTCGAACCTGCGAACTCCGAATAACTTGAAATTTGGAATGCAACCTTGTGGGGCCTTCTTTGTCACCCCAGACCGATCTCACCTTGTATGAAATATTTTGGGATCGTCACTGTTCCATGACCCCATCATAAGTGATTTGTCATTCAATCGGCATTTCCAATCATTCAAGCATAAACAATCATGCATATATCATTCTCAAGCATTATAAACTGCCGTAACTTGAAAACGGACCGATCTGACAACGATTAGAGCATCTTCCCTAATCGAAACCCATTCACCGAAGCCGTTCAACATGCAAAATATCCAAAGATGTTTATCATGCCAACTATACCTTTTATACAACTGTACAACTGATTTGAAATTGCTTCTTTACAGGTATGACTAGCATATGGACAAAGCGAGGGTGATGGGTGCAGTCTGCTGCAAGGCCCTCAGGAATCATTAAAGGATAAAACAACCTGCTACCCTAGAAGAATTCTATAGGAAGGCAAACCGGTTCTAAAGACTAGAAGTAGTGCAATTAGAAGAAGGCAAACCCGGCAGTGTGCCAAAGAACATACCAAACGGTGAAGGAGCTGCAGGACCTCAGGGACCTTATACCTAAGCAAGGCTACTAAGACCTAGTAGAAAAGCGCCCCAGCTAACTAACGAAATCAAACGAAAAGATGATTATCAAATAACACTCTAGCTAGCTAGCAGCTAAGGAATGGGACAGCAACCTAAAGCGATGCCTTCTCATCCATCCTTGTCTATTCTCCTTTTCTAAATGAGCCGTACCGGGACACTAGGGGCAATGCAGACAGCATGGCGAAAGAAATTCTTCTATGCCCTCGACGAGTAATGTTAATTCCCTTCTAAGAACCAGCATTGCTGGTGGGGTCGAGAAGTCTTGTCCAAAGGATCGTCGAACAAATAGACCTAACAACTTAGCCTACAGAAACCGATAAAATTATGTTCCCTCGAGCTGGATCCGAAAAATTCCTATTGAAGCCCATTAATCACTGCTTTAAGACTACCAGGCCGTCGAACACACGACCCAAAACTCCTTTGGGATCAATAAATTATCATTCCAAGGTCGTCTGGTCGTCGGACATTCGACCATAAAAAACCCTTTGCACTGTGACAAACCACATTTTGGAAGGTTTAAATCGACAATAATCCACACATGTCCAACTTAAACAGTCCGGAACATAGATAATCATTGGGGTTAATTAAGAAAAATAAGAAAAAAGAAGAAGAAAACAAACACAGAATCTCGCAGCGAAACGACAAAATATAATAATCAAATAAACAGTTCATGAAGCTGTTTATACAATACATTTGATTATAATCTATACAACATTTATTAGAGTTATAAATACATCAGGAACAAATAAAGTAATGCAGTAGACAACATGATGCAGGAGTAATAATAGTAATAGTATACCAAACCTTCGTCTTCGTCCTCCAAAATAAATCTTCAATAAGCTGAAAAACTCAGGACTGACCCGAGCGTGATGAAAAGACAAAACATTCGAGTCGGGACTAAAATATTCTTATGCGAGTCAAATCGATATCGCATATAACATGAGTGTCATGGTGTCAGAGATGCTTACAGGTTTTCACATCTCCTATCCAGTGTATAACGTGCGTGCAATAACTCAAGAGATGTTATGGGATTTTCCATCTCTTAAGGGTCCATCAAAATATTTATATGTAGTAGAATACGCTACATATATAATGTTTAATCAATAAAATAAATATTTTTCTTAGCGTTAAGGCTTTATATCGATCCCCCTTAACGCGTTTTTAAGCATTGTCGTACAGTTTGCATATAAAACACCAGTTAAACGGTCGATGGATAGGGACGCGCCGTGATATGACAACACTAAACCAAAATCGTATGGGTCTCGTTTAGGGATAAAAGTATGACAAGGCACGTTAGGCAATGCCCAAGGTAAAATACTAGCAGTTTACCCTTCCCGGCTGGTGGTAACGCATCATAGCTATGATCATCCACCGCGTCCAATAGTCCCAAAATTTGGAGGGTGTGCACCAATCAATCACAATGTAAATGATGGTAATACGAAAAAGTGCATCCGCTAAGGGTAGCTAGCCCGCTTCACTGACATGGCTCCTGTTTTAGTCATTTCAAATTAGCATAAGTGCCAGGCTAATCCATCGTTATTCTCTTTCTTCAAATCCAGCAAATGATGCCAAAATCCAACCACTTCGTTCTGGAGTCTCGTCCGCGTACACAGATGTTAAAGTGGTTTCGGTATCGACCGAGAGTGTGCCCATATCCGGCTCCGATCTTTTTAACAACCAAACGTCGTTTTACACACCGGTTGGTACTTTTACATTTCGAAAACCGTTCATACTTGATATCAAAATATCATATTCGCTTCAAACCAAATCCATTTCGAAATCGTCATATTTACTCAAAATATACCATTTCACTTCGAAAATCATTTTCGTCTTGATATCTCGATTTTGATTCCAAAATTGTTTTGAATTTCAATTTGGGTTATAACTTCATTTAACCCAATTCGTATTTAAATCCATGATTTAAAAATAACATTCCACTCTTGACCAGTTTGAATTTTTGAAAAATAGTTTGAATAGTTTAAAATAGTTTAAATGGTTAAAATAGTTAAATATAGTTTAACTGGTTAAAATAGTTAAAAATAGTTTAAATGGTTAAAATAGTTAAAATAGTTTAAATGGTTAAAATAGTAAAAATAGTTTAAATACTAAAATGGTTTATATAGCAAAATAATTTGGAAAACCAAAATAATTTGTATATTTAGGAAGATAGATTTTAAACAGTTTATATTAAAGTAATTTTATTGAAAATAGCTTCAAGGTCAAACCGATTCAATTCCAACTTCCCAATTCAAATCAATTCAGTTTCCATTTCCATTTCCATTTATTGATTCAATTCCGATTTCAATTCGAACTAACTTCCTTCCCAGTTTATATTCAAATCAATTTCAATTTCGGTTCCAAATTAATTCAATTTCGATCTCAATTTCAATTAACGCAATTCAATTTCAATTTGAATTAATTTCAATTCAATTCTCAATTTAAGCCATCTTGATTTATATAAATTCCAAGTTCGATTTTCAAAATATTGACTTAAAACACTTAATCAAATTTATCTTCAATATTCAATTTAAAATCCAAATTTTCAAATATAGTTCAATTTCGAGCTCAATTTCGAAATATCATTTTATATCACTTTTACTTAGCAATATTCAAAGTTCGAATAAAAAGTTCAATCTTTTAAAACAAATCGATTTCCAAAAATTCAAATTATATTTTGATTATAACTTCAAACTCTCAACTTCGATTTTTTTTAAACAATTTCAATTACCAATTTAAATTTCAACATTCAGGACTCAAGTTCAAAAATAATTTGATTTCTATAAATCTGATTTTTATTTCTTTTAAATCAAAATCATTTAAATAAATTTCAAATCAAAAATTTTGGAATCATTTAATTTAACCAATCCGGTGTCGGTATGTAATTTTCTATCCTATGGCCAAGTGATTAGTTATTTCACTTTAATTCCAGAGATGGATATATATCATTTTAATCCAAATCACAATGTCATAGGTATATATCATTTCAACCTATTTCTTACTTTATTCAAAATAATTAAATTTATAGTTTATATATTGTAAATAATATATAGGTGATAATAGGATATATGTAAAATAAATAAACATCCAATCATCCAAATATCAATCAGTTGGCATCCATCACAATCAATCATACAAACAGAAAATACAATTCACAACAATTTCATAGTTATAAATATTGGGTATTTTACTGGCAATTCAATTCCAATTTCAAATCTAACTGTCAATTTTAATTTTTAAATTAATTCGAATGTCAATTTAGAGGGCAATTTACCAAACAACAATCAATAAATTCATACTGCTTCATAAATTTAAATTTAACTAGCATAAGAATATTCTAGTACGTTGTGACGTTTAAAAACACTTACCTTGAGTTTCCAATTTTAAATCAAATCGAACGACGTTGATTTGACCTGAAATTTAAACTACCTCCAAATGACTCCAAATCAGTTCTAGATTGTAGAACTCGTCGCCACGATTCCATCGCCGCTTGTTTCGCTTAATTCCGACCTCGCATGCAGGAGTTATACAATTTTTAGTTCATCAATAAACATAAATTAAATTAAAACTCAAATTCATTTTTTTAGTTCAAACCCATACCCCTACAATCGGCCCAAGGCCCAAACACAAGCTCTTCTTCCCCAAACTCTTTCTCTCATGCCTATACACGATATTTTGCACGAACCCATTCTTTTAGCCGTGCACATCTCGAGTGATACAGAGCTCTGGTCTTCTAATCGACATTCGACATCACCATCATCTCTCTCGCCTTGAACTCGACCCGCCTGACACCTCAATGGAGCGGCCGCACCCACCATGACGAACGCGACCCGATGCTCCTCCATGCCACCATGACGAACACGACCCACCACGACGAACGTGACCGGGCTTCACCAAAACACATCCCCAAGTGCGCCTCACCTCTCTCATCACGATCCTACCCTCCATTACACCGATTGACGCCTAGATCCTCCTAAAAGCCGAACCTTAGTCCAAGCTCACATTCGACTCTCACTGTCGACTATGCCAAATAAGATCGCACCTTGCAACTCGCATACCCCATCGAAGCTTAGGTGAAAACAAGAATTTTGAAACAAGTTTGGGAATTTTTCGTTGAGTGGAAATCGAGTTATGATTTTTCAAAGTTTCCATTGCTTTTTTTTCTCTTCTTACTGTCTGTTGCGTTTTGAAAAAGAATGGAAGGGAAGGATGTGATTTAAAAAGAAGTTAGGGTGGCTAATGGTAAGTTGAGATGAAAGAATTTGGGCTGATGTGAAGGTAGGGTCAAATCAATGTATATATTATTATTATTTTAAATTCAAATATCTCGTTTAAAAGCAGCTTAAAATTTCGAACTCCTATCGAGGCATGCTGCTAGGCGTTCATAATGTTATACCCCTATTCCGAACGTAATGGAAAAGGTTTCGAGTCCTAGTTCGATTGTATGGAGAAGATAGCTTTTTGGACCCAATTATTATATTAAATTTTCGATATAATTTTCGACGCGTTTCTATTCCGTACGACCAAACGATAACTCCAAACGCTTCGAAATTTGAAATCCAATAATAATACACTATTACGAATCCAGTGGAACTGGTTTCATCGAAATCCGAGATTGTGCCCCGGATTACTATTTTAACATCCCGATTATAATATAAAATTTCCAATTTCAAATTATTCACTTTTAAATCCAATTTAAATATTAACAATCTTCATTGTTGTTTAAATAAAATTTACATCAACTTTCGATATCATTTTCAGTCATATTAAATTCAAAATTTAATTATTCAAATAATTTCCAATATTAATTTAAAATTTTAATTGTTCAATATTCAACAAATTTCAATATTACATTTTAAATGAATTTTAGTTATCAATCAATTACTTTATTTACATCTAATGAATCCAACATTTATTATTTAATCCAACTATTAATTGTAAACATATTCAATACATAGCAATAGCTTTCAATACTTGTTATTACTTAAATCTTCGAAATTTGTTTATTTTTAATTTTTTTTCAAGTTTGTATTCAATAACTTACATTCAAAATCATTAAAATTTTTATCTTTAACCATTTTTATTTATTAATTACACTAAATTTAATGATTTAAATAGTCAAAAATACGGGTCGTTACCGAACGTGAAGGTGAACCGGTAGATCAGGGGTCATCTGATCCAAAAAACCCTTCGTGAATGTGAAAGTCTTTCATGAACTAAAGCGTCGTGAAGGTGAACTGGTAGATCAACGGTCATCTGATCCAAAAAACCCTTCGCGAATGTGAAGGTCTTTCACGAACTAAAGTATCGTGAAGGTGAACCGATAGATCAGCAGTCATCTGATCCAACAAACCCTTCACAAACGTGAAGGTCTTTCAAAGACTAAAGCATCATGAAGGTGAACCGGTAGATCAGCGGTCATCTGATCTAAAAAACCCTTCACGAAAGTGAAGGTCTTTCATGAACTAAAGCGTCGTAAAGGTGAACAGGTAGATCAGCGGTCATCTGATCCAAAAAACCCTTCGCGAACGTGAAGGTCTTTCACGAACTAAAGCATCATGAAGGTGAACTAGTAGATCGGCTGTCTTCTGATCCAAAAAACCCATCGCGAACGTGAAGGTCTTTTATGAACTAAAGCATCGTGAAGATGAACTGGTAGATCAGCGGTAATTTGATCCAAAAAACCTCTCTCGAACGGGAAGGTATTTCACAAACTAAAGCATCCTGAAGGCGAACCGGTAGGTCAGCGAAATTTATGTATAACTGATGTTCATGAAGATGAACTAGAAGATCAGCAGTCATCTGATCCAGACCTCCCCGAAGTAAACGAAGTCACGCTCCGGGGACACAAATCGACAATCATATCAGCCACTCTGCATAATTAACGGAATCACTTCCAACGACCGATCAAATAAACAGTGTTGAACTCCAGAGCTTCATAGTTGCTCAAAGGATCTAAGCCAAAACTGAACCGACCTTGTGGTTAATCAGATGCTGACTTGAATCAAGCCAAGACTTAGAACTGGGGAAAACCGCACCCACTGGACTGTGGGAAACCAGACGAGTTGTAGAAAAACCCTGGATATAGTTCAAGTGCGCTAACAGCCCTATGGCATGGGGGGCACCGCACACACTTGAACACAAGGAAGGCAGAGACTAATTATACCACAATTTTGTTATGCCCAATCAAAAATTCTAACATTCTGACAACTACAGACTTAACGATCTAGCTAGCGTAACAAACGAAATAGAAGCATAATACTCGCTTACTTCTTTCGAAATCCTCCTTTACCACCCTTGGTGACCGGTTTCTTTTCCTCTTAGACTATATGTCAGTTAAAGACCAATTCTCTAAAGGCAGTTTGAACCAAAAACTGAGAGTCTTTCCCATAACTCCCATAAGCTCTTTCTTCATAACCATCCCATGTGGTCGGCTGTAGATCTCTCCACCATGGCAACCTTATATGTTTAGCCATGCACATCTTCCTAAAATACGAGAGGATCGTCCAAGCCACTATTATCTGATCCAAAAACCAATTATCGCTTAGAACCGACGAAATCGTGTTCCAGCGAAGTCAAATCGTCTGATTGATGGGAAAACTTGGTCCTTACCTTCTAAGAACTAGTATCGCTCCTCCGGCAACATCGAGAAGGCCCAAAATTACACTCCTTGCATTGTCCGAAGATAGGCAACACCGAGGAGTACGAAAAGCCGTGCATTTCGTAAGCCGTGCCAAAACATATGCTCCTCGCGTTGCCCAAAGATAAGCAACGCCGAGGAGTACCAAAAGCCGTGCATTTCATAAGCCGCGCCAAAATATACGCTCCTCACATTACCCGAAGATAGGCAATACCAAGGAGCATAAAAAGCCGCGCATTTTGTAAGCCGCGCCACAACATACGCTCCTCACATTGCCCGAAGATAGGCAATACCGAGGAACATAAAAAGTCGCGCATTTCATAAGCCGCGCCAAAACATACACTCCTTATGTTGCTCGAAGATAAGCAACACCGAAGAGTACCAAAAGCCGCGCACTTCATAAGCCACACACTAAATTTCAAAATACCAACTCCTTATGTTGCCCGAAGATAGGCAACACCGAGGAGTACGAAAAGCCGCGCACTAAATTTAATACCAACTCCTTACGTTGCCCGAAGATAGGCAACACCGAGGAGTATGAAAATCCGCGCACTCCATAAGTCGCGCACTGACTCTTAAAACTCAAACTCCTCACGTTGCCCGAATATAGGCAACATCGAGGAGCACTAAAACCGTTTCGGACTGACGGATCATAACGGCCCCAAAAGCCGCGCATTTCATAAGCCGCCCGTTAACTCCTGAAGCCGTGAAATCATGCTCCTAAAACATAAACTCCTCACGTTGCCCGTAGATAGGCGACACCGAGGAGCGCCAAAACCAATCCAAATTGACGGGACATATCGATCCTAAAATCTGCGCATTTCATAAGCCGCGCAAACATTGCTTGATGTTGCTCTAGCATCATCGACTAACCGTTGAAATATTCTAAGTACTGGTGTTGTCCCGACAACACCAGGAAACTTGTCTATTGCAGGATTAACAGGCATCAACTCCCGCTACCCGAAAGAACCGACATTGCTTCGGTAGTGCTGCAAAGCTCACAAACCAAGAAGTCGGCAAAGAATTCTGATCTTTGACCAAAGTTAATGTACAAAATGTCAAAATTCAAGACACCCAAGTCACGAGTTCCCAGAGATAGGAGCCACGATGTACCTTTGACTGGGGGCATCCAGGGAGCTGCCGAGAACATCAAGTCCCATATCAATTATTCAGAATAATCAGCCCTGTGGACTGAGGGGCATATAACACTTGGTCAGGATAAAAGATAGCTCCAACTTGCAATAAAAGGAGGAACTTACCGTCGTACATAGATAGACGATGATGGGAGACATTTCCAGAATCAAATCATCAACGCACCAGCTTCCAAAGACAGAAGCAAGTGCTCGAATGAGGTCTCAAACACTAACTTACAAAAAACCAGCTGTTATCCGAAGACAGACAACGACAAGGAGAGAACGCTCAAAATCGAGCAGCTAAACCATTGACTCTCGAAGATTGGAACCAACGAATAAGGTTGATATCCACAACAATGCTATTAGTCCAGCATAATGCATATGGCCTAAAACAAGCAAGGTTAAGTGTCACAGATTCAAGACAAACACTACCGAACCCTACCGGTCCATGAGCAGTATAGGAATGAATGCGATCGTACCAGGGGCAATGTGATGACTTGCTCCGTAATTTCAGATTTTCTATAAGACCCTGGAGTTTGACACCTAGAAGTGAAGGGTCCCACTCAGAAATGAAGTGTTCCGCAGATAGTCGTCGTATCATAACAAAAACCGGTGGGAGGAAGTTCGATTTTTCGTGAATAAGAATAACTATGGAATTGGTTAAGCAACAGCCTTGCATCTCCAAGGGTAATACTTGACAGTTATAAACAAAGCTAGACAGCGGAAATGCCTGGGACTCTGACCCTTTCAGAACATGGCATCTCCCAGATTTAAGCAACGTTGAGAAAACAGCCACATTGGGTTAAAAGGAATCTACTCAACTCTACAGGATCGGATGAATGATTCAACCCTCACCAACATGACTTTAACACTGCCCGAAGACACGCAGCATTAAGAAAATACTTCTACAATCCAACCATCGAAGTTCTAGTTTTCGAAAGGTTGAAACTAGTACCCAGATGGATTAAGAGCACCGCCGAATCGATGGGGTAAATCGATCCCAACTTCCTGAGTGTCAGTGTTGCCTCGCCAATGCCAAGGCTTTCTTTTATCTTTTAAGTATTGGTGTTGCCCTGGCAATGCCCGGAAAATTTTCTATTTCCTAAGTACCAGTGTTGCCCCAGCAATGCTAGGAAACTTTCTATTTCATAAGTACCGGTGTTGCCCTGGCAACTCCGGGAAACATTCTACTGACTAAGTACTAGTATTGCCCCGGCAATGCCAGGAAAACTTTAATCTACAGGGCTGATGAGAAACACTTATCGAAGTGAACCATCGATGCACTAAGTTTCGGAGATAGAAGCTGGTCCTCAACTGAGTTTCCACCTTCTCTTCATAAAACTATCGTTGCCCAATGACAGGCAACAATCGAAAGACATATCCTTTCATAGGTCAGCTGGATGGTTCGACCTTTCATCATAGGAATCAGCCATTGCACAGGAATAAAGCAGCGTCGAAAGGAAATCCCAGGATTGTATTTCCTGTGTACTAATTTCTAGGGATGAAAGCTGGTGCACAATCGAATTTCCAAAATTCAACTTAGAAAGAATTTAGACATAGCCAAAAGGTAGGCAGCCTCGAGGAAATGTTGCTTGGAACCAAGTAGCTAGGTTATCAATTCTCAAAGACAGGAGTTGACATATAAACAAAACTTCTGTGACAACGTCAGCAACCAAGAAGAGCATGCATGGCCAAGGACAAGCAGGAGCAATCATGGAAGGTCGGAAATAAAATCCCCGAACTTCCTCAATTCCAGAATGGGATTGAGAGCCAGACTAGGGGCAATTAAGCAGTTCGCCCCACAGATTTCCATCTCTCTCAATCGCCCAAATACAGGCATTCGAAATAGCTAGTCCCTCATGAAGGAATAGAAACATAGATACCTGATCGAAAGAAATGTCTCAAAAGTCCAAACACGAATAACTGTGAGGTTGGTTAGATAACGGTTCTATATCACAAAACAGAGCATTCTAGCAACAAAATCGCCAACAAAGGAAATGAAGGATTTAACGTTCAGAAATCAGCCTTCGCTTATAGTCTGGCGATGACAAGAAGGATCGATGACCTACTTATGGTCTAACTAGATCATTTGGTTCCAACTTGCAGGAATATGCCATTACCCGAAGTTTAGTGATGCTAGGAAGAAAGCCCAAAATGAAACTATCATCGGCTTTCAGAAACAGAAGCAAAAGTTTGATTGAATCTTCAGCCTACCTTTTGGCATCTCATGCTATCTGAAGATTCACAACATCAACGAAAAATCCATAGAGTTGAGTCATCCATGTATGAGTTTCCGAAGGTAGAAACCAACACATGATTAGGATCTCAACGTCGGACTCAGAAGAATTTACTTTAGGAAAAGATGCCAGAAACACATCTTTCTAATACATACCGACATCATTAGAAAACTCAGATCTTGGGATCAAGCAACAAAGTACCTAATTCCTGAAGATAGGAGCTATCGTGTCAATCAAACTAAGGCAATCGAACTTATTTCTTAGGAGACCTAGTCTCCCAAAACATGTTGGTTCGGTAGTCAAAGTAATCAGCCCTACGGACTAAGGCGTTTACACCAACACTTTGTTGAAACGAACTCAATTGAGCATCAGTAGGGATTGGCTACAGAACTGGCTAGACTAAGCTACCTCATAGTTCAATAAAACGCAATTCTTGAAGCCGAGGAACTAAGCCAATAGTCCCTTGAGATAGAAGCTAGCGTGCAGATCAAATTCCAAAAACCACAAAGGAAGGATATTCGCGATCTAATAACCCATGCACTAGTTTTCGAAGATTGAAGTTGTGCCTGATCGAACTTCAACTACAACTCTACAAGAGAAACTATGTCTTGTAATTTAACTTTAATCAAGTATCCCGATATGATAGGGATAATAAGCGAAGCCTAAGTTGTGAAGGACCCAACTTTTGGAGGAGTGGGAGTACCTCCGCTAGACTAAAGGTTGGATGACCGAAAAGTCATTTTCAATGACAAAACTTGGCATTCAACCCCATCGGGTATGTTTTACTTTAAATAATATCCTCGTATAACCAACGCCCGAAATCCAAGGGAAGTCGACGTATGTTGACCAATTAGGTCCTGAGCGTTGACCGAGGCAGATGCAGTGTGTTATCTACATGAGAAGAGTCCAGTATCCTGAATACCGCGAACAAACAATCTAGTGTAGATAGCTTGCTTACATTTGAAAAAAAATTCATATCGTCCTTTGAAATTATCTCTTCCACACTTACCTGTTATCGATCAATGATCGGTAATGGAGCGGTTGTCCGAAGCGACGCGGGAAGCTTCTCTTTTCAGGATCACCGGAATACAAAAATAGGAAGAGCGATATGATTGAATCATCCACTATATCCGATTTTGGAATAAATTATCACATTGGAACTCAAAAACATTGACGGAAACTTGAACAAATTCTCGAGAAGAAAAAGCTAAAGACAAAGAGTAAGACTTCGCTCCAAAATGGCATACAATCGTTCGAGAAAAACTTAGCTCACCGTCGGTCGAATTAAACTATATGGGATAACTCCAAACCTACATCATGCACCCACTTACCGACCTAAACCCTTGCGTAAACTACGGAGAAAAGATTACATCGTCAATACTAGAAATTGAAATTCAGATCGAAATCAAAAAACGAACGGTTATTAGAAGCCAGTCAATTGAGAACAACATCTTGTGGTGGACTCTGATGATTCACATCGAAAATTCAACGGTCAAAGCCAAATTTGCATGGTAACCTCGACATGATCAACTAGATTTCACAAAATCAAAACTCAAAAGAAGTTACTTCCAGAGCATGCCTTGTTTTCAACGAAAGCATATTCTGGGGGGCAAATGTTATCTGGGTTTTTAACCCAGCAGAATCTAGAGGAAGTCAAGAGAACTCCATCGAGTCAGAATAGCTCAAAAGCTAATCGAAGGGACTAGAACAAGGAGCCACACGCAACTAGCAAGAAGATCGTCATCAAAACAAAGCGACATGCAACGAGACTACATGAACAACGTCGATACAAAGCAACGAAAGCATGCCAGAAATCAAGGTCCGAAAAAAGTCTAAGTGCATGGATCACCAGCGATCCATACACTATGGATCGCCAGCGATCCATACTTCATCACTGGGTCGCTAAGGCACATGGGAAGCGAAGAAAGCCACAATATGCTAAGTGTGCGGATCGCTAGCGATCCATACACCATGGATCGCCAGCTATCCATACTTGTTCATGGATTCTTGGCGAGCTAACTAGGCAAAGAAGGGAAAGGAGGAGCTAAGTGATTGGCTCGCACGCGAGCTAAATCTATGGATCAATAGCGATCCATGGTTTTGGCTCGGGTCACGAGCTAAGCTTCGTTGCATCTTCTTGAGTCCATCTGCAAGCAGTTAGTGAACAGGCTTGACCCAGAAACTCTCCAATCTCTATAAATACCATCCTACCTGCAATACAAAAGGGATCTTCTCTGGACTGGTTGCGGAAGCTCTGCTGGAAACTTTCTTCACTCTTCATCTCCCACACAACAATCTCCAAAGGGATTCACTATGATTCTCCAGTAGAGTCCAACTCTGGGGATACAATCTAGCTAAGAATAATCAAAAGCCTTGTAATCAAACACTACTTGTAACAGTAATCGGTCATAATAAAACTATAAAGTGGACGTATGCTTCGTTAATAGCCGAACCACTATAAATACCTTCTTGTCTCCTTTCTTTTACGGTTCTTTTCTATACCTATTATCAGTATTATTGCTCTGTAAGAACAGGGCTGGTGCTTTCACACTCAAACTAGGGTGTTGATCCATTTTTTGGGTTAACAATGACTAATTAACCTTAAACATCATTCGATAAAACGATGAATAAATTTTAGATATCATTAGCAAAGTAATTTATTAATTATAAACACATCATTATTAAGTTAGTTAATTAACCTTAATCCTCATTAATTAAAATGATTAATTAAATTAAAATAATCATTATTAAAATAATTAATTAATTCTAAACTCATCAATATTCAAAAAAAACTTAACTAACTTTGTAAAATAAAACTTAAGCACAAAGTTAAACAAAAAGGTTTCGAAGAGGTGGTATTTTACAAAAGTACCGATATAGCGATAGTCGCTATACGAACACTTCTATAACCACTAACATATTTCACTTTTTAAGGCGGGAAACAAGCACGCAATCATCACTTTACAATAGATATAAAACAAGCAATTAGCAACCACTATTATGAACTATATTAAAGCTAAGAACTTTAGTTATAAATGGTGAGATTTTACTCACCAAAACTACTCAAACTCGAACCAAACTACCGTAACACGTCAATCGGCGAACGAACCTAGCTTCTGACTACAAAATCAAACTTTTTGGACCTTGGGAGCCCTAATAACTCATGGCCAAGATGCAATGGAGGCTCGACTAAGGGTTTTGAGGTGGGTATTAGGTCTTATTTTGAAGCTAAGTGATGATGGAAGAGAGTAGAAGTGGTTTACGAGCTAGTTCAAGTATTTAAAGGAAAACGAATGGATTTTTAATTTAGGAAGACATTAATGGAAGCTTGAAAGAGCTCGAGAAAGAAGAGGTAAGAAATGAAAATGAGAAAGAAAAATTATGAAATCTTTTTTATATAAAACCAAATAAACAAATTACCTAGCAATCCTTTAGTACTTACCCTACTCCACTTTCATGCCACCTCACCATGTTCCAACATGCATTTAATTCTTGTCCCCCTCCTTTTCTTTGATTCAACATGAATTTAATGCTAATTATACTTAAGTGAGACATGTTTTAAATGATGTGATATGATTTAACATTTAATTTTTCATTTCTTTTCAATTGAATTTTTAAACTTATTTAAACCTAGGTAAACATATGTATATACATATATTTACTAACCTATGCTAACTTATTTAATAATGTGTATATATTTATGCTATTTTGATCACAACATTTCTGACAACTTTTAAACGATGAAAAATCAAAAATTTGAAAAATGAATTCCAGTCACATTTTCGGTTTTTTATCGAACTAAATATTTTTGTAAACTAATTTTGAAAACCATTTCACCATCACTAGTTATTTAAAAGAGTTTTATTTCAATCATAAAATATTATTTGAATATTTAAAATTAATTAAATATTCATAAATCAAAGTGGTGAAATTTCGGGTCGTTACACTACGCTATAATCAATACGTTATATTATACACACACACACACATGCATGGAATTTAAGATCTAATCGTTACGTTACAGTAATTCGATAATATTAACTTATAAGGTATTTTGAAATATCAGTCTCGTACAAATCTACAATTCCAACAATAATTGCTACTACCATAGCCAAATAAAATAGATTTGTACAAACATGGAATATCTACACTTGTTCCATGTTAATACACTAGAATCCCTTTTCTTTTTTAAACAACAGATCAACACAGATTTAATCATCTATATTCAATTCAACCTTTGTATACAACATTTTGAAGTGAGGAATGAATTCCTTATTTATTTAAGTGGTAGAAATAGGCGGTGCAAACTACAAATAATCTAATTCATAATTTACACACCATTTCTAATTTATTTTCTTTTTGAACCCTCTAACACTTCAATTCAAAAGAGATAAAATAAGTTAAATTAATCACGGATTATCTAATTCTAACAGTTAATTAGATTCTAATATACCAATACCAAAAACAGTAATAATTCCAGTATATACAAAGATTGATATTTACTTAGGGAAATTCTGGAGGTTTAGGGGTTATGTTATCGTTTTCAAAATTTCCCAAGGGAATATATCAAATCCAAATAAATACTATTCAATTATAAAAATGTGAGAAACTTGATATTTCCACTCACAAAGATTTGTTTACTTCCAAACTAGATTTGATTCCACCACGTCTAATTCTCTTTTAGATCTCTCGCTTTTGGAATACACAACAAAGTGAATTGTATATAGAAATTAGATTTAGAATCAGAAACTAGAGAGGAATAGAATTAGAAATCAAAAGAATTAAACATCTAACCCTCTTACCTGAAAATCCTAACTGATTCTGAAACCCCAAGAAGAAGAAGAAGAAGTAGTAGTAGAAGAAGAAAAGATCTGATTTATATCGTTTCTAATTCTCTATTAGATCTTCCCTTTTTTGAATAAACAACAAATAAATTATATTTGTAAACTAAATTTCAGAAATCAGAAGATAGGGAGAAGAAGGATTAATTTAAATTAGAGATTAGAAACTAGAATTACTTATAAGAAATTTTTACTGTTTCTGAAACCCTAAAGGGAAAGATTTTGACAGAGCTTCGCTAGCGTTTCCAAAATTTTATGAAGGAAAAATGGAGGTCTAGGTGTCTATTTATAGAGATAGGAAGAAATGAGGACCATTAGATCGAAACCAAACAAATCTGAGCCGTTCGGCTAGGACAAATATGCCCTGAAACGGCATGACCGATCGACCGCTACTATAAGGGCGGTCGACCGCTAGCGGTCGGCCGGCTCTATAAAGGCGGTTAACCGGCCTTGTTTCAGCCAGCGACTTTTGATTGTTTGCCTGTTTTGTTGATTTATTATCCATTTTTAATTCCAATTAATTCACCATTAACTTTAATTTCTCCTTAATGTTAGTTCCAGCTTAAGTAAATTTTCCAATTCAAATTTTAAACTTTTGAAATGCTCCCAAAATCAAATTTTAAATTTCAAATTCATTTTAAATAATTTTAAATCTAAAAACTTCAAACGTCCGTAACTTCTCCATATATACTTCGTTTTCAGCATATTATATATGAAAATTCATCAGAAAATCGCCATGGACGCAATGGTACAACTTATGTGACCAAATTCTGAACTTTACAAAAAATCCACTTTTAGCCTTACTTTAATTATTAATTTCTTATTAAATTTTATGGAGGTGTTACATCACGTCTACGGTAAGAACTTATTATAGGCGATGTCTTGCATCAATTCCAAAGTCACACTACTGACTTCTATGTGCTTTTAACTGACATGCGTCCCTATAATTAATCGTATTTCCACTTTCCAACACTACAAAACTATAACAATATATATATATATATATATATATATGTATGTATGTATAATACACACACACACAAAATACACATAATATACCTCACCCGTGTTTAAGCGTTAAAGACCATATAAGGGAACTCCTTATATTATGCCTATATTCTTGGATTAAATTCCATAATTGTCCTAACTCTTTTTATTAGATTAATTGTTAATGATTAATAATGCATGTTACCAGTTTATAATTATAATTGTAAATTTCAGGGTTTAAAGGAATATGTCATTTTTATTTATGCCTAGTTCATTTTATGCGTATTTAGGTAATTTTTTCGTTTCTTATTTGGTTGTTATATTAATAATATTAATAGCTACAATAATTATACAAGTCAATTGATTACAGCAATTACATAGTAACCAACATTATCAATAAATTGAGTATATAAAATAGACTTGTATATAAATAAAAAGGAATCCAAAGCATACGATTTATATTAATATAGTAGAACTATTCCTCTCTATATGAGAAGCCAATTTACAATATAAATCTTTTGTATTACATTCAAGCTTATAAACAAATAGTGTTGCAATGACAAACAAATCCCACTTATTGTATTATTGAAATAGGCGATGCAAAATACACAAAAGAGAAGACGAATCTTTTTTTCCCTACTTTGCACACCTCTTTCCACTTTCTTGTTTGGAATTTCCTTGCCATTACAATCACAAGTAGAGAAGTGAAATCAAATAGACAAGCTATTTATACTGTAAATATTCTTGAATTAAATTCTACTACATTAAAATAAGATAACGAAGATTCCAACCAATTCACATACTCATACATTATAGGGAGATTTTGGGGTTTAAGTTCATAGTTTCGCATACAAAACCTCCCAAGGCACAACACAAGTCCAAACATAAAACTATACAATATTACCAATGAAAAAGATTCCCACTCATAGATAATTGCCAATGAATTAGGTTGGATTTTCTTTGTGTTATGGCCTTTTTCCTTTCTCCAAGTTATCTCCTTTTATTGGATAATAAATTTGTTTGCGCAAATTAGATTTAGAATTTATATATTATAGAAGAAAAGGGATACACGCACATATATATGTACAGTTACATTTCTCTTTTTCTATATTTCTTTAAATCTTCCTCGAATCTTGGATGTATATATTTATTTTTGAAGTTGGAGTTTGAGAAGTTTCATAATGGAGAAAGATAATGGCAGAAAGACTTTGTATGAAAATAATAAGGGGGCAAGCCTCTTATTTATAATTGCTTGGATGCGTCTAGTCCATTGGATCGAGAATATTTTAAAAAGTTTAAATCCAGGTTGTTCAGGCCACCCAAAACCCTAGCCGTCATTTGACGACCGGTCAACCATCTTCCTAGGGTGGTCGACCAGTTGTGGTCCTTGCAGTGTATTATGTTAACGTTGTTGTTTATATATTTATTACCTATTTTTAATTTTGATGTTAACGATTACTTAGGCATTAAGCCTTATATTTATCGTTTATTTTAACGTTGATTTTCATAATATTTTTTACCTTAGTTTGTTTTGAAATATTTTTGATTCAAAATTTTCAAACAATCGATAACTTCTCCCTTTGAACTTCAATCGTGAAGCTCTATATATGAAAATTTCTCAGAAAATCGCAATAATAATACAATAGTGCAAGTTTCGCAGCTAAATTCTGACATTTGAAAATTCTCAATTTTTAGTGTTATTATTAATTAATTAAAATTTCTAAATTTAATTTTCTTTTAATTTACAGGATGTTACATTCTTCCCCTTAAAAGAATTTCATCCCTGAAATTCCTAAGTGACAAATAGCGTAGCGCGCACTCTACAATCATGTTGTACAACCAAGTTATATACACAACCATCTACCTAAAAGTTCAATGTGATTATGTATGCAACATATCTATACGTGAGCTCAACCCTAGTTTGAATGTGAGATCGTGACATACAGGCATGTATGCAAACAACCTAAATATGCATAAAATTCTATACGAGTGCAAAAATAATAGAAAAAAGTGTGGCAACCATCTCCCACCTCCAATCTGGCTACCATTGTGCAACCAAAACCTATATAATACTAAACCAAGAGGGGGTAAATTTACTAGAGAAAAGCTATGGGTGAGAAGCCTTCATCTTCTCTTCTGCTTCATAAGTGCTCTCCGCCGGATTATCTGCCCATTGAAGTCGAACCAATCTGATTTCTTTGTTACAAAGTTTCCTAACTCCGTGCTTCATTATACTTGTGGTGGCAAAGGATGCAATTGGTTTTATCTTTATATCTGCTAACTGATCAGGCTCCACTACAGTACTTATGCTATGTAAACACTTCCTCATATGTGATACGTGGAAAACGTTATGGATTCCAGCTAACTTAGCTAGAACTTCTACCCGATATGCAAGTCTCCCCACTCTCTTCAAAATTAGGAAATTCCAAACAAATCTCGGCCCCAACTTCCCTAATGTTCCAAACCTCATAACCTTCCTAAGAATGGAAACTTTAACAAATACCATGTCCCCAACTAAGAATTCCAACTCCTTCCTTCGTCCGTCAGCATAGGATTTCTGTCGATCTTGAGGGGTCTTTATTCACTGTCCGATTACCTCAATCTTTTCTGTGGTCTCACGTACCAAATCTGGCCTAAGTAGAATTTTGTTGGTATTTTCCCACTAACAACTAGGCGACTTGCATGGCCTCCGATATAAGGCTTCAAAGGGTGCCATACCCATCGTCGCCCAATAACTGTTATTATAAGTGAATTCTACTAATGGGAAATGTTGCTCCCAATGTCTTCCAAAATTCATGATGCAAACCCTTAATAAATCCTCCAAGATTCTGTTCACCCGTTTAGTCCGTCTGAGGGTGGTAAACGATGCTAAAATTCAACGTCGTCCCTAAAGCTGACTGCAAACTCCTCCAAAAATCATTGGTGAATAAGGGGTCCTGTCGCTGACAATACTGACTGAAATTTCATGTAATCAGACCACCTCCTTAATATAAATCTGCACTAGGGACGCTGCGGTCCTGTTACTCCTTATTGAAGTAAGGTGGACCTTTTTAGTGAGCCTATCAACTATAACCAAAAGAGCTTCGTTTCCTCAACGACTTCTAGGAAACCCATCAATGAAACCCATCGATACTTGTTCCTACTTCTAAGTTGGAACCTCAAATGGTAACAGCATACCTCCAGGCTTTCCTTGCTCGGATTTGATTTGTTAACATCTCAACATCTTACTACATATTCCGCTGCTTGCCTCTTCATTCAAGACCAATAGAAAATCCACTTCATGTCTCCATACATCTTATCTCCACCGAGATGAATAATCATCCTTGATCGACGACACTCATCCAGTACTTCCTCCAGAATATCCTCTACCACAGGAACACATAGGTGTCCATCTGTAATGACCGCCTTTCTTGCACCGAAAGATGAACCACTAAGGGTAGAAAAAATGAAAGATAAGAAGAAAACTACACAATCACAGAATCTCACCATGAATTAGAACAACATATAACAGATAACATAGGATATTACATTAACTTTTCCATAATAATAATACATCAGAGTCATTACATTACAACTTCAACTAGACAGTTAAAACTACCTGCCCATACAAAATACATTAATCATACATAAACACAGCGGAACAAGATAATAACTAGCTAACGGTGAATCCACATGCTCCACCTCCTTCAAAATGTTTTCGTAAGAAAGCTGGATTACTTGGCTACTCATACAAATCTGAGTACCCAAGAGTTTTTGGGAAAGAAAATAAAACTCCGGGTCAGACATAGGTCTGGTGTGATTAAACTTTAACAACTTAATTTTTACTTTTATAAATTGTCTCTCGTAAGACAACGCCGCACATAAACGTGGACGGGTTTTTACCTTACGATAACCAAAACACTGTATATAGAAATCAATTGGTATTATGATAATGTCTAGGGTTCTCAAATAAAATAGAACATAGCTGAAATGCTTGCATCTCACATTTCAACATATTTGGGTATAACCAAATCCGTACGGTACTTATCGGAGAATGGATTCCATACATGACCAGGTAAGGAACTACCTTCCGAAGGTGCACCTCTAGATAAAATACACCTGGGGTCTGACAAGAACATCTTGTACCTCTGCTACACAGAACTGGTCTACCACTTGACTAGTAGTACCGAATACATCACCACCATGGTTGGGATCAGCAATTGTACCTGAGCATACAAAAATAATGTGTCAAATATCGATTCTAGATATGGTGATGACATATCCTAATGGAAGAGACCCACATAGCCCTGTTACGTACCTTGTTTTGGTCATTTCCGGTTGGTGAGGCCTGAGGCTACATTTACCTTACTAAAGCACTGCCACTTAGAATGCTACATCGCCTTCCATATGTTGAGACAATGTCAACATTCATCGATACAAGTCATTCAGGAGATGAACGAACCGAAGGCGCTATTTCCACTACACCCGTTTTGGAATCACCCTAAGGGTTAGTAGCAAATAGCCCTTACGCTTCAAAGTCTTTATCTTGGACCTTGCCTTTACTATTTCCAATTCGAACACTCACATTGGTCCAAAGTGGTTTTCAAATAACAACTAATATCTAATCCCGGTCTCTCCAAACCGACGTTCGATAACTTAAAAGGTCAAGTTGTTTATAGTGGATCATTCCACTATCTGCATATGAACATACGTTCTATATGATTAGATTATCATGACCTACTTATCGAAATTAACCCCTTATATTCATCATGTTCCCGAAGTGCAGTATTTGTGATAAGTACAAGTTGACCTACTTTCAATAAAACACGTCATCATTTTATTACAACTATTTCAATTCATTTGGCTACTTAATAGCATGGGCAAGAGATCCTTGGTTTTAAAACAAGGGATGGTTTGGCTCACATCCTTGTTAAGTTTCAAAATAGAAAAAACATCCTCCCCAAAATAAACTTACGTTTCTAGTCCCTATTTTCAAATCTGCCTGCACCAAAAGACCCAAATACCCTTTACGTTTTTAGCATTTCAAACGCGCATAACTTTCTGTAGAAAACATCGGATCAGTATACCGTTTTCACCAAAATATCATAAATTTTACAACCTTTAAAATGAGATCCATCGTTGATACCAAAAAATCATATTTTCAGTAAGGCTGCAATTATTCCATATATTTATAGAGAATTCTGCAATTTTTGAAAAATATTCTTCAAATGTCAGCAATTATTCCATATAATTGCAGACTTTTATACAATTATATGGAATAATTGCAGACTTTTATGCAATTGTATGGAATAATTGCAAACTTCTCTACTATTATTCCATATAATTGCCGACTTTTCTGCAATTATTCTGTATACTTGCCATTTTCTGCAATTGTATGAAATAATCATCAATTTATCTTTAAATGTCAGCAATTATTCCATATAATTGTAGACATTTATGAAATTATATGGAATAATTGCAGACTTTGTTATATTAATAATATTGAAAACTATACCAACGTATATGTATAATATATACATAATGTACCTCATCCGTATTTACGCATTAAAGGTAATATAAGGGAAACTTCTTATTTCGCCTTTATTTATGGATTATATTCCTTAATTTTCCTAGCTCTTTTTATTAAATTAATTATTAATGGTTAATTATATATGTTACTTGTTTATAATTATAATCGTAAATTTTAGGGTTTAAAGGAATATATCGTTATTATATTTATGCCTAGTTCATTTTATGCGTATTTAGGTGATTATCCGTTTCTTATTTGGGGTGTTATATTAATAATACAAAAACTGCAGTAATTGTACACGTCAATTAATTAAAGCAATTACACAATAACTAACATTATTAATAAATTGGGTACATAAAATAAACTTGTATAAAAAAATCCGAAGTTTATGATTATTAATTTTACGTTAATATAGTAGAATTATTCCTCTCATTTTGAGAAGCCGATTTACAATATAATTCTTTTGTATTCCATTCAAGCTTTTAAACAAATAGTGTTGCAAAGACAAAGAAATCGCACTTTTTTTTTGAAATGGTACTTTATATACAACATGTCACTAGGAAAACATATCACATGTCAATAAACGTTCGAATCACGCTATGTAAGTTTCGAACTTGTGACCTCTCGCACCAAAGCCGAATCACTTAACCACCGGAACAATGGTGCTTGTCGAAAGCACACTTATTTTATTATTGGAATAGCCGGTGCAAATTATGGACAAGAGAAGAAGAATCTCTTTTTCCCTACTTTGCACCCCTATTTCTACTTTATTGTTTGGTATTGTTGCCATTACAATCACAAATAGAGAAGTGAAATCAAACAAAATACAAATTGTTTATACAATAAATATTCTTGAACTAAATTCTACTACATTAAAATAAAAAACCAATTCACAAATTCATATATTATAAGACTATTCCGGGTTATAAGTTGATAGTTTTCGCATACAAAATCTCCCAATGCACAATACAAATCCAAATATTAAACTGTACAATACTATCAATGAAAAATCAAGATTCCCACTCACAAATAATTCCCAATAAACCAGCTTTGATTTTTTTTTGTTATAGCCTTTTCCTTTCTCCAAATTATCTCCTTTTATTATATAATAAATTTGATGCATATTAGGATTTGAAATTATAGATTATGGAAGAAGACACACACAGACACACACATACATATATATAATTACCTTTTTGTTTTGCTAGATTTCTTTAAATCTTCCTCGAATCCTTGGATGTATATATCTATTTTTGAAGTTGGAGTTTGAGAATTTTTATTATGGAGAAAGAGAATGGCAGAATAGCTTAAGATCTGTATGAAAAGAATGAGGAGGCTAGCATCTTATTTATAGTTGCTTGGATGCGTTAGGATTGTTGGATCAACAATATTTTAAGAAGTTTAAATCCAGGTCGTTCAAGCTGCTCAAAACCATAACCGTCATTTGATGACCGATCAAACGGTCCCCTTAAGGCGGTCGATCGATTGTGGTCTTGACCGTGTATTATGTTAATATTATCATTTATATATTTATTACCTATTTTTAGTTCTAACGTAATCATTACTTAGGTGTTAAGCCTTATATTTATAGTTTATTTTAATGTTTCTTTAATAATATTTATTACATTAATTTTTTTTGAATTATTTTCGGCTCAAAATTTTCAAATCGATAACTTCTTCGTTTGAACTCCGATCGCGAAGCTTTATATATGAAAACTCAGAAAATCGCCACGAACACAGTGATACAGGTTTCAAATTGCCAAATTTTGACGTTTGCAAAATTTCCATTATTATTATTATTTTTGATTGATTGATTTTTCTTAAGTTAATTTCATGTTAATGTTATGGGGTGTTACATATATATGTATGTATGTATGTATCATAATGAACGAATAAGTTTAAATGTAATTATACTATACATATGTATGTATATCTGTGTGTGTATTTCGGCCTTGAATTTATTATATACATATATATATATTATAGTTTTATATTTATTAAATTATATATATATATATATATATTAGATTTTATGTTCAGATTTTAAAATGAATTTTTGTTTTTTACCTGCCGAAACCTTTTTGTATAACTATATTATAACATGTTATTAAAATTCAAATTTTAAATATGTTTAACTAATTAGATATTCAATTTAATTTTGACTTGTTCAAAATAACTTTTTGAAACAATGTCGATAATAAATAAAATATATTTAATTTTTTGTAAGAATCAAAATTTATATATAATACTAGTGTAAATCGCACATCCGTGCATCTAATATGTAAAAGTATCTACTTTTTATTTAATAAAATAATTTATGGACAGATATGTGCTATAAATGCAAAAGTTTTGGTAGTCACATCACTTTTATTTCAAGTAAATTGGCGGTGAAATTCCGTTGATTGGTGGTTAGTATGGGAATGGTGATGGATGGTTGCAAACCGATGGTACGATTCCGTTGATTGATGTAGGGCATTTTGGGAATTTTAAAAAGTCACTTTGGGAATCCTATTCATTGAATTGTCTTTATTAATAGTAGATATATATGTATGTATGTATGTATGTATATGTTATATGAATTTTTATAAAAACCAAATAATAAAAACAGATTTTTTTTAAAATCAAAATCCGTATTCATTTTTAAAATTAAATCCATATACGGTTTTTTTATTAAAACTATGCCGACGGCAAATTTATATTTTTGAATCCAAATTATACATGCATAGACACGCACACGCAAACATTTGTCTATTTAGTTATTTAAAATATATTTATATAAATAGTTTCTTTTTTTTCAATTTGAACCAAAAGAAAAAGAATATATATATATATAATTTTAATTATTAAAAATATATTTATTTAAATAGATTCGAAAAAATTAAAAATAATTTTGGCCAAATGTATTTATGGGGATAGGTAACATATGATCAAATGTATATTTATGAATTGATCTAAAAAGGAAGTGTTACTTTTTCTGATCGTGTCGATTATCAATCACCTAGGTTGTTAGTTGTTTCCTTCTCCAAACTTCCTGTTCTATCTCCTTGATCACAGGATGAAACTTTTTCTATGAGGCATCACCAATATTCAACAACGGAGGTTGCGATTAAGGTTTGTATCATTGTTTAGAGAGAATGGATGAGGTGACTATTTATAATCAACTAGATCATAGATATCTAACAACTTCTCTCCAGTCTGAAGACCAAGTTTATAGCCCCTTACTTCAAAGCTATGGCCGATCTAACCCTATTTGTGCTTCTAGAATTTTGGCCTAATTCATTTAACAATTAAGTCAATTGTTTAGTTAAATTATTTAAGCCCGTTCGTTAATTAAATCAATGTATAACCTTTATACATTGTTTTAATTAATTTTTATATATTTAACTAAAATGCCATAAAAATATTATACAATTTTTTTTATTTTATTATAATTTATAACAATTATAAATTAATTTTACATTGGCCGAACTCGAAATTAACGAACAATGTAATTGTGTTAACTCTCTGTTGTGAACTTGGTTCTCGATCAATATTTAAACAATTTAAATACTAAAGCCTGTACAAACTTTGTTAAAGTACAATATCGGCTATAAGTTCAATCGCATATAGATCATTTAGGAGAAATCAATTTTCTAATCTTTATTAAGCTGCACCCAGTAACGACATTTTGTGCATGTTTATTTTCATTATCACCATATCACTAAGATATCTGGAGTTTGGTCTAAGGTCAAAAAAACTATCAATATCCATAATTAGTTGCGTAGACTACATTGAAGTTCTTGGTTTGATCTTATACCATTTATAGATTAACCGATTTACTCTGCTCGGAGATTTTGACTTTAAGTTAGCCACCAATTACGATGATACTAACCTTTTATAACGAAGAAGATGAATCCTCTCTTGAGTAGTGTTTCACTTCAAGTAATCCAACGTGTATACAACCATGGCCGTAACATGGTTGTTATGTCATGCACTCGACCATAATCAAAGTACAACTTAGCTATTTAAGATCGATAATACCCTCAAGTTTGAAGACTACTACACGTCATTATCATGAGATATTCTATTTTGGCTTAGTTATATTAATCTATGAAAGACTCTTGTCGATTCATTTTGTGATTGTTCCAAACAACCATAAATACATAACCCTTTGGTGCTCCCAACGGTCATGAGTAACTCATTGTTCATCGTATGAAGAGCGTTACATACACTAGTCTCAACGGACATATCGATATCCTTTTGTCGACACTTCTTGATCCAGAACACTTAAGGAATAAGTATTTAAATATCAATTTAGTACTTGTGGTTATGAACACATTCATAACTATAATCGATAAAATACTAATCCTAAGGATTTTCTACTTATATATGTTTTGTACGTTAATACCATTGCTTATATCTCTATTTAACAACATATATAAATAAAAATAAAACCAAAAGCATACTTTATTTCTACTAAGATTCTCTATAAGAGTTAAGTTAACTCTATCACTTCAACTACGACATTTCTTTCCTTTTATAAGTGAATGATATCACATAGATCGATGACATCATTCTCATACTCAGCCGCCGCCATCAGATATTGCCATGTGTTTTCAATTGAGCCATGGATTGTCATTTTGGTTTAAATAAGATAATTTGGTTTAGGTGAGATAATTTGGTTTAAGCAGGATTATCGTTTTGAAATTTTGGAATTGGTGCGACGTCGTTGGATGGTTGCCACCTGTTCTAAGGTCCATGTTGTCTTAATGAGTCTCGTTCAGCTCTACTTCGAAGGGATGACTTCCGAAGTAGTTTCCCCTTTGCCATTATCATTTGTTACTTTAAAGTGCATCCATGGCTTGCCCCCGGTTGAACCATGTTGCGTAGTTCATTGTTGTATTTCTTTGGTGATTGAGTTGTGGTCATGTGTTAGCACAGTTCTCTGATGTATTTGCATATGCGGTACAACTACAGTTTTTAGGTGCGCGGTGTTCCTTGATGCATAATAGTGCAATGTGCTATTTGAGGTACCTCCTACGTGATGTGTTTGGAACATGAACAATTCCTATTTGACATGGCTAAGGAATGTATCGCTCTTGTATTGTGTCGCCCTTGATGGAGATTTCTCATGCCCCTTGGCTCTTGCTTCCCTTATTGTGCAGTTAACTACGTTGTGCCTCTACTCCAGTTTGTCCTCTTGTTAAATACTTTGGTGATAACATGGATGTAACAATGAGATCATAAGAGTGCTATCCATAATAGATACCCCAAAATTTTTACACAAACTCCAAGTCTTACACAAGGTCTTAAGCTTGCACGCTAATACACTAGGCCACCGAAAGGAAGATTGCAAACCATTTTTATTTTGGCCCAACAATCCCCTCCTCTCACTGGAAACTAAATTAAAATATTCCAATCTTTAGAGCATAATCGACAAAGACTTGTTCGATCAAAAAGTTAAACAGAACCGGCCACAGTGCATCCAGATGTGGCTGGTCCACTTCCTTATGGCAGGTTCAAATTTTTTTATGGCTAGTGAACTGAACAAGCGGACTGGTGGATAAAATGACAAATATTTTGCCATTTTACTGAAAAAATAAATAAAATGACAAAATGTTTGTCGTTTCACCCTTTTTATAGCAAATTCAATAAACAAGCAAACACTTTGGCATTTTATTTGTTTGTGAATTCCTTTAAAAACTGATTCCGTGGCTGGTTCTTCTTCTTTTGGATGGAAAGGTTGTTAGTTCAATTAAAAATTGATGAAAATTTATAAGTAAATAGAAAGACTGTTGGATGGAAAGGTTGTTATATTTGAATCATCAATCATTACAAATGAATCTTTGAGTTTAAAAAAGCAACAATTCTATTTCCAAATTATGAATTGACAAATCGTTTCAAGAACAGTCAACAAATATTTCCTCTTTACCATTTCATACTTTATTTCTTTATTATTGAAACACATTGATGGAAAATACAAGAAAAGAAAAAAGAAATACTAAAATTAATATATATGCATTTCAATTGATATAAACTACAAATGTATTTTTATAGACTTGGCCAATATGTACAAACCAACATTGCTTTAACATCAATAACCAAATCTTTATCTTGTTTACTCTCTCATCTCCTTGGGCATGCTACTTTCCAGAAAATACAAGCTGACCAAATAAAAATAAAAATAAGACATAATTTCAATAGCCCAAATAGTTAAAATCAATAATATGATATTCGGATAAAAGTTTCATAATGCAAAGTAAAATAAAATTCACCTTGCAGACATGAAAGCCATGCCGACAAACAAAGCCTTTACTGCCTGTTTCTGGCCTGCGTTGTCGAATGCTAAAGGCAGCATTTCATGTAATGTGAGAAATGCCATCACTCCCCCAACTGCATATTATTAAATTTGTCAGTATTTAAAAGTTTAAAACCCATAAATGATATAAAATTAATTCCTAATTTGATCAACCTGAAGCAAGCAAGCCTCCTAGAATCACAGGATTCAGACCACTTGGGAAGAGGTATGCTGCATTCAATAAAAACAAAGATTATACACAGAGTTCTTTATTATTATTATTACTTTTTTTTACAATAGTTGATAATTTATATACAAAAGGGATTTCAAACTAAAGATTTTTGGCTGCACAATTATAATTATAGTCACTAACTTTTGCTTTTGAACGCAAAATAAAAATGAAAACCGACCTACTATAAGAACACCTAGTGGTTCAGCGAAACCAGAAAGTATTGCGAGTTTGAATGCCTTCCATTTGCTAGAAAACATACAAATTCATCAATACAATTTTTTTGAAATGAGTTTAATGATGATAATGATTTCACCTTTGTGTGGCAAAATATACAGGAAGGGCTACTGCAACTCCCTATGAAAAAATTCTAAAGATCAATTTTTGTGATTCCAGTAAAGCTACATTTCGGATATTATGAGATGCAATTGCATAAGTAGTTATAATATTACCTCTGGTATATTGTGTAATGCAATAGCAAGAGCTATGTTCATGCCAACATGGAGTCCCTAGAAGGTATAATAAATAATTAACCATGTGCATATATGATAACCACAGATACAGTCTTTATATGTTATATTCTTTCAGAAGTTCTTGATTAAAAAGGTAAAATAAAAATCCTTTAATGCTCTTTGGGTAAAGAAATTAAATCACCTTCAATGAACCGAGATATACTGCCATTCCCTTGGGAAAGTTATGCAGACTAATGCCTGCAACTTTTACACAGACGAATAAAACAGTCAACTTCACATTATATTTTTGAAACTTCTCTATGTAATTGCTTGTATTATTTGGTATGTAAACATCAAATACTACCAATTGCCGTTGTAATTCCACTAAACAGTACTTGTCTATGGTGCTTCCTCATTAGATCCTTAACCATTTCCCCATCATCATCCTATCATTAATTAGTAAAAATAAAATTGAAAAAAACAAAACAAACTATAAGCTACAAAAATAAAACACAAACACACTTGCATGAGAATATTGTTTACAACCACTGTAATGTGTACCTTTTTATTACTTTCACAAGAAAATGAAGGTTCAGGGAATAAACTAACGATGCTGGCAAAGAAAATGACTCCAGCATAGAACTGCATTGCTAAAACTAATTAATTGATTGAGACTTATGTACACAAATTTCTTGTTCAAAATAATGATAATAATGTACAGATCAAATTTCGCAACCTAATTACCCAAATATTTCCCATTAAGAAACCAATAGAGTTGAGAGAATTATGTGCCAAGTCGAAAAAAGAGATGCTCAACATGAAACCAGCAGCAAAACCCTGATCATTAAAACTTCAAACTTAAATTTTACAAGTGCAGTGTGGATAATGGAGAATGAGAGTACAAAAACTACCTGAAGAAGTCCAAGTATTTTTAGATTAGGCGTGTGATTAAGTACCACTAAAAGTGCACCTGAGACAATAACACAATAATATAAAACAAAATAAACATTAAATTTCTTTCACATGTACTGTTTACTGCATATGCTAAAGAAACTGAAACCAACACCCTAGCTTGTACAGTCAGGTAAATATCTAACAAATACTACCAATGGGCATTGACAACAACATTAATATATACAGTAAAGATTTAAAAGAAAAATTGAAGTTCGATCATGTGACTATGTAAGCTGAGACAAATTTAAAGAAAAATTAGATATATTTCATTGTCAATTCACTATATATATTTGGTACTTGCTTATGATCAAATTGGGGGAAGATACAAAATATTTCATTTAAGTTGGAAGATCAGTTTGATTTCCTACGAGATTAATATAAATATGAGGATCAAATAAGAGATGTTGCTTAGGGTTGCTTTGTTGTCTCGATACATCATATGTAAGAAAAGAAATAAGACTTTCTAAAATGCAAAGAGGAACAAATTTGGGGTGTTCAAACTGATTGAGAAGGATGTGAAAATGCTAATTCTATTTAGACACGTGATATTGCTTAGTAGCCCCTCCAAAATCTTTAAAAAAAATCTATAACAATATAAATCTAATGGAACCAATCTAATGGAATCAGAAGAGTTAAAAATTGAATTTTATATTGTTTGATTATTTTTGAATTTGGAAATGCATAGTTCGCAAAAGATAATAAACTTGAATTTTATGTTGTTCCGTGATTTTGCTGAATTGATTTTTTTCTATGGTGAAATTCTTTTGCTGGAGTGATTTTTTTACTTTCAAATGATGATTTTTTACTAGAGAATGGTATATAAAGAAAAAAGTTTGACAATAAGATGGGTATACTCAGCAAAAACATGGGTATATTGATTTTTTCAGTTTTGTGCGGGGCTACTTAGCAACTTTTGAGGTTTAAATAGAATTAGCCATGTGAAAATTCTTATGAGCTAGTTAATAAAAATCTCGCAAATAACTGAAGATAACATTGGAGTTCTGGAGTTATGTGACCTTGTATTAAAATAAGGAATATACTAAGCTTACATGGAGCTGAAGATAATGATGTAAGGATGAGCGGACATTTTACTTTCTTTTGTGCTCTTATATGTATTTGGTCTCTACTATCTTGTATCATTTTTAGGACTGTTATGGTAATGGTTACCGTTACCATTTTATAAATACCGTTACCGTACCGTTTTTACTGGTAAACTAAAATTGTTTACCGTTACCGTTACCGATTGACTGGTATACCGATGACTGGTATACCGATAAACTGGTAACCGTTACACTGGTAATGATAAATTACCGTTTATCTAGAAAAATAATAAGTTGATATATTTTTACACTGAATGATGCTACATTATATATCTCATTGGGTCACTTAATAAAGGACATAGAAAAGAAGTGTATTTATCATTATTTGAGTTGAATTACTGAAATAAATTGAACTATTTTTTTGCTTCTAAATGCCCGTAATACAACATCTTACATGAATATCAATGTATTATGAATGGACTGGTAAATTACCGTTACCGCTGGTTTGAAAAAATATTACCGATGTTTTACCATAAAAAATGGTAAATTTTTCGTTACCGTACCGATTATGCTGGTATACCGACTTTACTTTAAAATGGTAACCGATTGACCGGTAATAGTAAATTTACCGTTAACATAACAGCCCTAATCATTTTATTTGTCGGCTCTTACACTTACTAAGGAAAATTGCAGTTTTACCCGAAATAGTTTTGGGTAAAATAACCGAATAAGAGAAAAACAAATGGGACCCCCGAATTCCGGAGCTGTGTCGCTGCATTTTCACTTGTTCGAATGATATACCCGAAGCTGTTTCGGGTATACCAGCAAAGCTCCTTACTAAGTGATGTTGTGGTAGTAAAACTCTACGAGTTCAAAAAAAAAAGTGAGTGAAGCTATGAAGAACTCTAAAGAACATACCAATTGAAGTGCTTATACCGCCTACAAGGGAGAGCGCTAAAGCAACACGAATTTGAGGGTCCATGGTAATGGGTAAGACAGGGCTCAAAATGTGGTATTTGTAAGAAAAAATTGAATTAGTTTGAGTAAGAAACAGGAGAGGGAAGGTAAGGCATTGCCTAGTGACTAGGAAGAGTGAGTTATTGGGTTAAGTTTGGTATTCTTACATGCTTATACAAATACAGTATCACGCATATGCTCCAAAAACAACCGGTTAGAATGTTTGCGCATAGATATAACCTTACAATTCCATTACAGTAACATGCCAACATGGAAGCAAAAGTAAACAGACATTGACAAACATTTTATTCTTTGAATGACTAAAACTCATGCAAATCAAGATAAGCACGTACAGATTATCAATAATTAATCCGAATAGGTACTCTGAATCTTACCGTTGAGCCACCCCTTGGCAACAGCAGTGGATCCATCTCAAAAGTGGCCCGTTCATCTCCATGAAAAGCATCGAAGCTCAATGGACTGTTCTAGTGCATCGGAAGAATGGAGTTTGGGTAGGGGTTTGGATTCGGATAGTGTTATGGGTTTGGGTTGGAATCCGGATTTGGTTCTGAGGATTAGGGATAAGGATTCCAGTTGGGTTAGGGTCAGGGGCGGTGCTACAGGCTCAAATTGAATTCCGTTGGATCAAATTGTGCATATTAGTTGTTCGATCTTGCTCTCAACATTTCGCTGGCACGTTAAACAAACGTCTAGCATATATGTGCATGTGATATGCATTTGTCAATAGGTGCATGTTACTGATCCATTCTTTAAACTTAAAAAGAAGCTGCTACTGTATCCGAAAAATAAAGCACCCGAAACACCCACAAACGAAAACGAAGGTGGATTTCATGGTGGTGGGAAACGATTTAACCGCTGATATCAGGCTATTCATGGTGTACCCTCTGTTCCTCCGCTTTTCAAACTACTCAACATCTATGCAACTTCACTTTTCTTTTTTTCCCACTACCAACTGCTCCATCGCATTACTATTTCCATATTGGAAAAACCCTAACCCAAATTCCGCCCCCAAATTTTCAAGCTATTTCCATTTTTTCCACCTATTTTCAAACGACATCCCGTAAAATTCATAAATCTGAACAAGTAATCCTCCCATAACGATCAACCGCAACAGCCGACCGTCGTTCGTGGTAATTCACCGTTCCAGTTGGCTGATCGATTCCCACCCGTGGAAGTTCGGGTTTAATACGCAGCTCTTTGAATACACCACCTCATTTCAAATCCATTCAAGTACCTCATATTTGATAGAAATTACAGTTATATAGAGTTTAATCCTATTGAATACGGATTTATTTGATTAGGTACACAGTACGGTCTGAATCGTAAAATTATAATCGATTTTTTTATGATTGAATTATGTTTGTTTATCAAGACAAATGACTTGTTGGACAAATGATTTGTTGCCCACCGTGTTCAACTTTGGTGCATGTTATTAGAATGTACATAGTTATTAACATCACATTCAGTATCATTTTGAATGTTATTTTCTGTAATTGTACCAAAATGAGATTCATATGAGGATACTTTTCCAAGTCTATTCTGTCTACCTTTACCATATTGAATCAATTCAATTTATTTTCACTTAAACTCTTAATGTTTTTAATAACATAACAAGATTAAGTTTCTTCCCTACGATCTGTTTACTGCCTGCTCAATACACTAACAGTTTGTTGTAATCACTTACAGTGCGTACCTTCTTTTTGTTGATCTGCTTACTGTCAGGACCCTAATTAAGACTGTCTGGTTTAACTAACATAGTATTATGCATGTGTTACCCATGATACATGATATTTTCAACCATTTTCTTACTTTATCTAAGCTACCTGCAAGCCCTATTTTTATTTGTGTGTTTGGTTAACAAACCATTTATAGCTGTTGTTCTACAACCATTGTACATTGTAATGTTACGTTGCCATTAATGTGATGTTATACCTATTTCGGACTAAAGAAATAAGCGCTTAGTTTCACTACAACAAAACAACCATATTACAACTGTTCCTTTACAACTAACATAGATAGGCAGTTGTAATAGATATTATGCAACAACTGTTTGTTTTAGCCGTTGTAATAGAGCCATTTTTAACAACTGTATTTCAAAAGCAGTTGTAATATTTGATCAATAACAACTGTTTAATTTAGAGCACTTGTAGATATTATGTACAACAACTGTCCCTGCTAGTTTTCCGCACTTCAATTTTTTTTTTCGTGAAAAATTTCACTTTCCCTCCTTCGTGAAAACGAAAGCCGCTTGTTTCGTTTATTTCCTTTCTCCTCCAAGCAAAAATTATAAACCCTAACCTCGTCAATTTCGCTCAACATTTCTGTTTCGAACGAAAATTTCGCTTTGCAAATTATCTAAACTCCGATTCTTTCATCCATCGCTCGCCGCTGCCACATCACCAAAATCATAGTAATATCGACCACGATCGACCCTGCTTCTATGGGTCCTTCCTCCGCGTTCCTCTTGAGGCCCTACCCCTTTTAATGGAATTTCCAGCTTCTCCAAGACGTTCAGTTGTTGAAGCACGACCACAACATCGTAGTCGAAGGCGATCTAGATCTTCGGTAGAAGAAGGCTAACAGTTTGTTTCTGAGGTAGTCTTTTGGGTTGCTCTTTTGATCCTGGTATATTCAATTTCAATTTGATTTACAAACAATTGAGTCCAGTATATCCTCACATTATTTATTGATTTCAGTTTTTGATTTTTTTTCCAATACTTTTCTTTCTCTCTGGTTAGTTAGTTACGATCTTCTCTCCTACTAGCGATTTTGTTAAAGTGGAGTTTTACTTTGTCAGTGAAATGTGTTAATACCTTTTTTTTATGTACTATTGCCTTTAAATCTTTGTCAAGTTTATCAGTTTGTTGCTAGTGTTCGAAAAGGGATATCTACTGCTACCATTATGTACAATATGTTTTTTTTAGCTTTGAGTAAACAAAAATAAATACCACATATACGCAACTTATATGAAAAAATGAAGCAGAGTGGTCCATCACTAGATATATCTACTTTCAACATTCTTATATCGAGCTTTGATAGAGTAGGATTGATCAATAAAGCTACTGAACTCTTTGATGAGATGGAAAATAGTTATTTCAAACCCGATGCTGTTACGTATAATTCTCTGATTAATTGTTAAGGTAAAAGTAAACAACTGGACGAAGCACACACGAGGTTTAAGGAAATAGGAGAGGGGATTGAACCCTGATATGATTACATATAGTACATTAATTGAATGCTTTGGTAAATCTAGGAGAGGTGAAATGGCTTGCAGGTTATTTGATGAAATGTCTATGACGGCTGTTCTCCTAATATCGTTACATACAACATTGTACTTGACTGCCTTGAAAAGCAAGGTAGAAGACGCATTTGAGCTGTATTCAAGACTAAAGCAGCAAGGGTTGACACCGGATTCAGTTATACATTCGTTTCTTGAAAGGTTAGAGAGTGGAGTGCCTGGAACGGCAAGGGCATGCAAACAAAGTCATATTTCTGGTTAGGTTGTGAGTCCACTTGGGTTAGAGGTAATACTCTCATCATTCAGTGCCAAGTATATTCAGTAAGTCTAAGTTGGTTGTTTACATTGTCCGGTTTTGCATTTTTACTTATCTAAAATATTAAAGCAACCGAGGACTATCGTATTTGTGCTATAAGTAGCTACATATCAGTTTTTAGAACTTATTTTCTCAGGTTTTATAGTTAATTATTCTCTGCGATGTAATTGTTAACGAGAACTAATGCTAGTATTGTCTAATATGCCATGTGTTTTGGGTTTTGTTTATCCAAGCCGTCTTTTGCACAAATTCGAATTACTTTTTGTCATTAATTTCTTCAGTTACATAGTAATTCGGTTTGCATGAAAAATAATATGTCGTGTTTTGGGTTTTGAAAAATAATGATGTTTTTGTTCTTAATGGTAGCATAACAATTTTATTTGAAGAATAAAATGTGTATATGTACATTCAAGTTATAGTTAATTTATAATTGACTAATTAAAACTAATTGTAGTTTCTACACTCAATTTTGTCCTATGATTGCAAAAACCACCTAAGATTCTTTTTGTACAGTTTTGTACACACGGTTAAACTTGGGCAGTGTATGTATTTGTGCACATGCATATGATGGGCCTTTCTTAGGCTCCCTTTTTAATCTTAGGTTATAGCCAATGATCGAATAAGAGAGTTATCATATAGTTTAAGCTTATTAATACTAATATTAGTTGTACCAAGTTTGTATAATGATTAGTATGTATGATTTTGACTGTTAAACCCTTTTTAGCAATATGAAATCATTATCCTCATAACTGACCATTTATCACAGCCATCACACATGATATAGTTCTCATATTTAATATTGATATTGTATTTTATTTAAATTTTATTGTTCGTTATTTGTTTGATGATGACTTGAAACCCATCATTTTGTAGTTTGCATATGGAATCAACACTCTTCCCTAATCATCTTTTATATAAGGTTTTGATTACTTAGAAACTAGGACTTGGGTGTATGTTTGGGAAAGCAAGCTATTAGTGTTTGGAAATTCGTGTTTGGTTTCTTTCAAACACTTGGGGTATCATTCTATAGTTTGTTTATTTTTTTCAGCCACCTTATTTCTAATCTTGTTTGAGTGCAATTCTAATTAGGTATTTAGCTTGGTGGGCATGAGATCAATATATGTGATGTTATTAATATTGTTATTTTGATAGAAAATTAAATTATGGAATGTTTGGTGGGCCTGAGAATAGTATATGTGTTGCTATTAATATTGTTGTTTTGAAAGAAATTATGTAAGGACTGTTGGATTAACTTGCTTAATTCTTGTGTACAAGACAAGAGAATTATAGTAGATTGGGGCTACTAAGTTATAGAGGCGCTGACATTTTTGTTCTTGCTTTCTCATTGATTAGCCGAGCAAGCTATGAAAATGTTCTTAAAAAGGTACTGATTCCTTGTTTGATATCACCTCATTTGCGTCGTATCCATTCGTTTCTAATAGATGAGATGCTTTTATTGCTTTAACTTCTAAACTCCTAATTTATTACAAATTATCATTAACTTCAAAGTAACAAATATCATGTACTCTATGCAACATATAGATGTTGATTTAGTTGCTTATTTAATGATCTGTCAAGCTCAATATACCAAATGATCACATATTTCTTACTATTATGAGATTGTACCACACCATTGTTATACTTCTTGATTTCTTCAATCTTCAATTTATTTTTTCTATTGTTTGTATGGTTATGCTTGGTCTCCTATGTGCCTATTATGTCAGTACTTGAAGCTATAAATATTAAAGACAGTGAGGGCTCGGCTAATAAGTTTATCGTTACAGTGCTTTAATTAAGATAAAGTGCACCAAATTGTTGTTAAATTTATCAATATGTTCAAAATTGAATTTAACAATGCTCATATTTGAGGTCTATCATGATTCACTTATCCACTTTAGCTGGTTTGTTCAATCTTCCAAGTACACCTTTTAACAATTTTATTTCTGACATGTTTTAACCTGTAGGCGATAAAAAATATTAGATAGACCAATATTTTGTGTATTACATTAACAGTAATTGCCCCCCTAACAAAGGTTGATTTCAGATACTGTTCACAAGGGCAAAGATTCTTTTGCTGGCACCGTGAGAATGGATGATTTGCTCTACGATTTTTTTTGCATTGAATTGAAATGGTTGGTATTTTATTTCTCTCCTACCAGAGCTTCTAATTACTAGACTATGTTAATTTGTTATATTATCCCCTTCACTGCCTTTTCAAACTTGCAACAAATAACATTATTCATAGGTGCGTTGCTTGTGAGGGTATAACTGGTTGGTGTAAGTGTGTTCATGAGTTTGTTCATGAGCGTGTGTGCAAGTGCATATAAGTGTGTTCGCATGGGTTGAGTGGTACCTGCTAAGTGAGTGTTATGTGCAATGTCTGTGTGTATGTATTAGTGTGTGCAGTGTTTATGTGCAGTGATAGAGCATGAGTACATTTTTGTGGAGATGTGTGTGTAGTGTAAATTTAAACATATGTGCTTATGTATTCAAACACTCAGCATTTTTTCAAGCTTATTACACCATATAATTTTACATGCATGCTCTGTTCTGTATCTTCAACATATGCATGTAGCCATTACAATACAACAGCTCAGCATCCTCACCACCCTCCCTTTAAAGGTTTGTTTGCTTTATTTTGTATTAAACAACGTGCATGCTGTGTATAGGATGTGTGAGTTCACATGGCTGTCTTGTTTTCTATTTAAGTTTGTGTGCATTTATGTATTATTATGGGAGGGTGCAGCTTTGTGAATAGAGTTGTGTGCATTTATGTATTATTATGGGAGGGTGCAGCTTTGTGAGTAGAGTTGTGTGCGTGTGTGTTTTATATGTGGAGTGTATGTGTTATCGTGTATGTGTTTTCGTGTATGAATGCATTATATTTGTAGTTTATATTAGGTTTGTATGTATTGCAGGACATAGCAGAAGCAAAAAAATTCTAGAAGTAAAAGAGGTTGATGTGAGTTCCAAAATGTGTACTATTGGAGAAGCAGTTGGATCGACCGTGGCTTGGTATAAAGACTTCGTTGCCTTCGACTAGTGTATTTCCTTAGGGTATGTGTTTTGCGATACAAAACTTTATCTTTCTTATGTATTTTGTGTTGTATTTTATTTTGGAATGGTTATGTGAATGTTGTTTTGGTACTGTTTTAGTTGGTGATGTGAACGAATACTTTAGATTGTTTTATTTGGTATATATTGTGTTTTGTTAGAATTATATAAATATTAATATTTGTGAATGAATTTGATTCAGTTATGTATATTTATAGTTTTGGTAAATTATTAAATGGTGCATGCAATTATATTTTTGGGTTTAAATTGCAATTGATGTGGTTGTAATTAAAGTATATCACAACTGTGAATAACAGTTGTAGTAGATAACTACAACAGTTATCCAACAGTTGTCATACCTGCTACAGCACGAAATGTTACATATCTACAAGAGTTACCAACAGTTGTAAAATGGTTATTTGCAAGGGTAAGAAACAGTTGTAATATACAATATCACAACGGTTATATGCAACTAAAGAACACAGTTGTAAAAAATTGATAGTCTTTTACAACTTCTTAAAATACGACTGTTGTTCTACCGTTGTAATATATCTTTTACAACTGTGTTCCACCGTTGTAATATGCCTCTTTTGTTGTACTGTTTTTTTTATTAAATTTATTACCTAACCTAATATAAACCTAAGAATAAGCTTATAGAATTGCAAGTACTGCGTGTCCGCTATTGTTTGAATATTTACGACTTCATCTGATCCGAAGTTCAATTTTACAACCATTTGTTTAGAGCAACATTTTGAAGTTAGGTAGGACTCTATTCTGCTGAACCATTCTCATCAGATTACTCAAGCAATCAATATATATTTAAATTTAGCAGTGTAAATTAATACATGTTCATGTTGTCGGAAGTAATATGTCGGATCTGCAGTTGCACATGATTTCACTTAAGCCTCGATTTCATGTTACCGTATTATATCTGCATCCTTGCTAATCGACGTGCATGATTAGTTGCAGGCTAAGTTTATTTATATTGCATTACTTACAAATCTATTTTCGATAAACCGTTGAAACACGGTAAATTGATGATATTAAGGCATAACCAACAATGGTTTGTTCAGCTGCTAAACAAGCCACGGAGCAATCAGGTGTGCCTTGTTCATTTTCCCGTGGCTAGTTTGAACTAGGAGTGGGCATAAACCGCACCGCCAAACGGAAACGGCCCGCCCCAAACCGATGAAAAGGTGCGGAAAACCACTCCGTATTATCTCTCTAAACCGAATATTGAAAATCGACCCGGCCCATTTCATTACGGTTCGGTTGCGGTTTAAAGGATGAAACCGACCGTATCAAACCGGACCGGATTGCTTTATATATAAAATAATATGCAGCATTTTTATACAAGGTTTATTCAAAACCGGGCTCTGTTTTTTACCAAGTTTATTTAAAAAAATGCTCTGTCTACAGCCCAACCCATTTATTTCTGGAAATGATGCGTTCGCTCTGCGTTGCAGGCCCTTAACTGGCTTCATCTGCTTTTATAAACTACTTATACTTTTTAATTTTTATTCACACCTGGGGCTGGCTACATCATTATTCAGTATCTCAAACTCAAAGGCTCAAAGCCTCAAACAGTCAAACTCCCCTTTCGTTTATTTTACAATTTACAGTAGTTAGCCCGCCGCCACATCCATTTCCCCTTTTTTTCTCTCTAAAAACCTAAGGAAGACGATCGCTGCTTTATGCCAATTCTCTCTTTCCTTTGCTAATTTGCTGATCTTAGATTTCATCTTCTTTTTCAAGTACAAACGAGGTAAATTTAAGTTAATATCTTGTTTGATAATTCTAATTTCTACAACTTATTTTGCATTTTGTGCCGATCTGGTTGCGTGAATCTGGTTATTTCGTGAATCTCGTTGTAATAGTTGATTTTGATGTAATTAACTATTTCGTGAATATGGTTATTTCGTGAATCTGGTTAACTTAAATTTTAACTTATTTAAAACCGTATTATAGTCATAAGAGTAAGTTTTGATGTATAACATATCATCAGCAAAAGCAGTAAGTTATACATAAGTAACATAATCCATAAGTAGTAAGTTTCTCTGGTTCTTTAACTTAAGCAGTAAGAACCATATTCAAATCAAATGTCTCTTCCACTGTTGAATAATAATTAAGTACAAACAACGAATAGTAAACACATACAGCAAAAAAAATCATGTACAAGAAAGTTTAGTGAATGCATTCACCAAAAATATTCAAGATCTCTAAAATTTTAATGACTGGATAGTTAATATAAAACATACTTATGACAGCACATGATCTTTTAATAGTTTTGGTGAATGTAGAAGTATATAATTGTTAATGTTTAGTGCCTGCTAATGTTTCCCACAACAAGCTGTAAAAAAAATTACAGTGATTGTTTTATCTTAGAAGTACAATGGCATCTATAACCAAAAAATGATATAATTAGACTATTTTCTATTTGATACTTAGTACTAAATTACTAATCATGTATGAATTGTTTTCTGTAGAGTATGGAAGGAGTACATGATTCACTGATCGAAATTGCTTCTATTACAAATACATCACCTTCAGAGATACCATTACAAGACTCGATTGCTATTGAAGTTCAATCTACCACTGCAGCTCAACTTCCACCTGACGGTGATAAAAAGGAATAGATCAGAAGTCTGGAATCACTTTAAAAAGATCAAAAATTCAGATGGCATAGAAATTTCTCCCACTCAAGCAAAATGCAACTATTGCCCAAAGATTTATCAGTCTAATGCAAAGATCGGGACATCTTCCATGAGAACGCACATGCTTTATCAATGTAAGAAGTGTCCTATTTATTTGGCTAATAAACGGCAAAAAATTCTATCATTTGATTCACTAGAAAATGGTGCAAAACTTGTGTGTGTTGAGTATAATAAGGATGTTAGCAGACTTTATTGTGTTAGAATGATAATTCGAGATGAGCTTCCTTTTAGTTTTATTGAGGGACAAGGATACATTGAGTTCATGAGAATAACACAGCCCAAGTTTAATATACCATCCCGTAGTACAATTGCAAGAGGGGTCTGGGAATTATATTTGGAGGAGAAAAATAATCTTAAATGTGTTTTGCTAAATAACTCACAACGTGTTTCTTTAACCACCGACACTTGGACATCAATACAAAATGTCAATCATATGGTTCTTACTGCTCACTTTATTGATGATAATTGGACCCTACACAAAAGAATCCTTAACTTTCTTGTCATTGCAAATCATAAGGGTAAAACCATTGGGAAGTTAATGGAAAATTGTTTGATTGACTGGGGAATTGAAAAAGTTTTTACAATCGTAGTTGACAATGCCAGTGCAAATCAAGTGGCTGTTGATTATATACGAGACAAGATTGGAAATTGGAAAACTTTAGTGTTGAATGGTTCCTTTTTACATATGAGATGTTGTTGTCATATTCTTAATTTGATTGTAAAAGATGGTATGGATGAACTTGATAGTGCTATAGATGGAATTCGTAATTGTGTAAAATACACAAGGTCATCCCTTCTAGGTTAGCCAAATTTAGAAGTCGTGCGGCTCAAGAGAAGATTGAGCATAAAGGTGGAATAGTTCCATTAGTTGTTTGCACTAGGTGGAACTCAACATACTTCATGTTAGATATTGCTTTGAAGTATAGATACACATTTTCAAGGTTAGAAGATGAAGATAGTCAATTTGAGGGATATTTTCAAGAAAAAATCGGTGGTAAAAAACGAGAGGGGCCTCCAAAAAATGATGATTGGGATAAGGCAACTCGTTTAGTAAAGTTTTTAAAAATCTTCTATGATGCAACGTTGAAATTTAGTGGTACCAAATTCGTTACTGCAAATGAGCCACTACTTTGGATGTCCACTATCATGGGCGAACTAGATAAATGTGTACAAAGTGATGATTTGTTGTTAATGAGCATTGGAAATTCGATGAAAAAGAAATTCGATAAATATTGGCTGAAGCTTCATGATATGAACAAGATTCTTATTATTGTTGTGGTTCTTGATCCACGATATAAGATGCTTTATCTTGAATATTTTTTTCCATGCATTGAACCTAATCCTATAATGGTGAAGTTGATGGTTGATGAAATCAAGTCAATGTTTCTTGACTTGTATTATGAGTACTGTGACCTAGATCCCGTGGGTAGGTAAGCATCATTAGATGCTACAATGCCAAAGATAGATCATATTGTTGTAGTAAATTGTGAAGAAGATAGTCATGCAGCTAACATGCATAAATTCATGAGACTAAGACAAGAAAGAAATGTAGTTGTGATAAAGAATGAGGTTGATAAGTACTTGGTAGATGCTTCTGAAGATCCTTCGAATAAATTTTTTGAGCTACTTAAGTGGTGGAAAGAAAATACTCACAGGTTTGTCTATTTTATTTTGCAAAACAAGTAGTGAATTAAATGATATTATACTTTGTTATTTATGCAATCATACTTATTTACAACACTAATGAATGAAACTGATTCAATTAAATCAGGTATCCAATTCTATCAAAGATAGCTAAAGATGTATTTGTTGTTCCTGCTTCAAGAGTTGCATCTGAAACAGCTTTCAGTCTTGGTGCTCGGGTTGTTGATCCATTCAGAGCATTATTAACCCCAACAATGGTTGAAGCTTTAGTGTGTGCGAATGATTGGTTGAAAGCAACTGGATTTTCATTTTATAAGGATCCTGCAAAAGATGAAATTGAGCTCTATGAGGAATTAGAGAATGTGGAAAAAGGTAATTTTTTTTATATTTAGTTTCTAGCATTTTATACATATTACTGCTGGATTTTCACTAAAATTGAAACTGCTAATTGTTAACTGTTAATTGGTACATTATCAATGATTCATATTTGTACAACTAAAACCTATAAATAATTTGTTTCGGTTTATGATTAATATTGTACTATGATTCACTTACTGGATATAAGTATTCATTCCCCCCTTACATCGCAGCCGTCAATTGACTATCTTCATCTTCTAACCTTGAAAATGCGTATGTTGGAACTGCAACTCTAGAACTGATATTAGCAGTAATATGTATAAAATCAAAAATCCCAATTACATAGAAATAGTATAGACATATGTTTGCAGTAATACTATAGAAATGATATATATTTGCACAGACATATGTTGGAACTGCAACCCTAGAATTGCACAGACATAAGAAAACTATTATTATTCAAAAATCAAAATGATTTATTTACTTTCTTTCATATTCAATATATTAATATGTGTCTTATGAATGCACGTACAAGGGTGTAAAAATGACACTGCAACTCTGAATTTTTTGTTACTTCTTGTCGGGTATGTCTATAAGAAGACTTTTATGCAATGTTTTGAAGATTTGAAGTTCGTTGTAGTTGATGGTATTTTGGTTTGGTACACTCGTGCTGGAAGTAAAATATGAAGTTTTAATATTTGAAGTTTATGTAATTATGTAGTGAAGCAGTCAGGTATGAATGAATTGTATGCTGGAAGAATTTTATGATGTAATTAAGTAATGAAGTATTATACTATTATGTAGTCAGCCGTGTATTGAATTATATGCTGGAAGTACGTACATATATATATATATATTTGAAAAAGCAATGCATGTGATGACTGATGAGTAGTTGTTTATTTGAAATGAATGTTTCAAAATTAGTATACCTGGGTTTGTTTAGTAAACCTGAATGTGCAAACTGCAATGATATAAAATCAAACCGGACCGGACCGAAACCGTACCATATGCGTTTTTAATCGACCGAAACCGGACCGTAGTGAAATATAACATTACGGTCTTTATTTTTAGCTAACCGTTTGTTACGGTCCGGAAACGGTTTAAGCTTCAAACCGGACCACACCGACCCGAGCCTACCCCTAGTTTGAACTAATCTCGTGGCTAGTGAACTGAATAGGGGCTGGTGAGTATAACGGCAAAGTATTCGCCGTTATAAAACATAGTCGTTGCCAAGCCAATGGCTATGCTCCAACGTTTCACTTAACCTCCCTATATACTCCACTACACCCTTCTCCTCCTTTCACATTATCGCATCCTTACTTCTTCCTCCTCTAATTCTGAAAATGTCTTCTTCATTCAAACGTCCTGCCAAAAAAATTGTTAGCAAGAAACTCATGTCCACATACCCTTCTACCGGATTTTCCAAAAAAGTCCACCACACAAACAAAAAACACTTCATCCATCACATGAGTATGGCTATTCGCCGTATTCGAACTTCTCTTATAGCCAGCCTTACCAACCGCTCGTTTCTCCTAACTTTCCTCTCATTCAATCTACTGCATCGTAATCATATTACCAACAACGTCCTCCTTTAGGCGCATACGACGATCATTCACCATACATGTCTTTGATGAGGCAAAACAATCAATTACAACATCATCATCTTAATGCGCAACAGTTAGAGATTCATGACCGTGAAGCAATGTAGAATCTCTAAAGGCAATATTCTTATGCACGCAAGGCTCCTGCTAACGAAGAAACCATTAGTAGTTCGGAGGAGGAGGAGGAAGACGAAAACCAAGAAGACGATGCAATAAATACGGAAGAATGCAATGAAGAAACCGCTGCAGAGATGCTTGCGCCCCTGAACCCGAAATATAACAAGAAGAAGAAGTGAAAATCCTTAAGTGGCATTTTTGACAGACGGCGCAGAGATTCAGTTGTAGCGAAAACAGACGTTGGCAAAGAAGACATTGATGTGGAAAATGTCGAAGAGGAAGGAGTAGCAGCCGACGGCAGAAAAAAGCAAGTTAAGTTTACTTCTGAACAATATATTTCACTTGCTAAATCATGGATACGCATTTCACAAGATAGTATTTCTGGCAATAATACGAAAGGCCGGAAATTTTGGGAAAGAGTTGCGGATTTTTACAACACCCTGGAACCGTAGAAGAGAACATGAGGATCGCTCAGAGGAGGATATCGAGTTATGAACTCCGCATGCCATAACTATTTGGCAATACTTACCAGATTTCAGACTAGACAGCAAAGCGGTGCTGCTCCTTATGACATTGTAAGTAAAATATTGTTTTACATTTCTTTGAAATGGTAATGTGTTTGACTAGTTTTGTATATTCATACACTTTTGGATTTGTTCTACAGATTGAAGAATCGCGTAAGGCTTATCAGCTGCAATTGTCAACCATTCAAATTCCAAGAGTGCTTTGAGCTTCTCTCTAGTTTACCGAAATGGAAGAATCCTAACAACTTCATGTTCGAGCAACAAAATAAAGCCAAAATAATGAACTACTCTGATTCAAGTCCCGAAAGCGATCCAAGTTCTCAGGAAAGATCCCCACTATTTGGAAACAGTGACGGACGACCTTATGGTAGAAATAAGTCAATTCAATTGGAGCAGCACGGTGCAGAATTTTCAAGATTTGTAGGAAATTTAGAGACGTCTGCTAGTGAAACAAGAGAGCATAGAGCCAACTTTTCAGCACAAAGAACTCGCAACGAAATGGAGTTTCAAAAGGCTATCATGGAAGATCGAGAGTTCAAGAGATGAGCCCATGAGGAGAAGAAAGCTTTGATGCGAGAGAAGAACTATATCAAACTGATGACTTGTGATTTCAGTAGGCTTCCTCCTTTGCAGCAAGAACTAGTAACCGAGCAGTTGGAAACTTATAAGAAAGTTAGAAACAGTGGGAGCGGAAGCGGAAGTGGCACATATTGGGATGAGTTTTAGGTGTGTTGTTGCATTGTAATTGGTTGGTGTTACTTTGTGTCGTTTGTGTTAGGTGTGTATTTGTGTTGTATCTTTGTAGTATCTCTATGCGACGTTTGGTTTATGTGTGTATTTGTGTTGTACTTGTTATAACTTTATTGTACCATTTTGTATTTTGAACTAAGGTCGTACAACATTTTATTAAACAAGTTCCATAATAATATTACGAAATGGTCAACATACAAAACTTAAACATAATACAGTAAACACACTAACAACATACAACTTCATCAACAATTCCATAAACAGCTGCTATAAGCATGACTATGGATTCCTACTATTCCTTCCTCTGTGTGCCCACAAATGGTCCATCAACTGTTCACGCAATTGAAAGTGTGCAGCTTGATCTTCAATATGTTGTACCATGACAACATATTCCTCCATTGAATTAGTGTTTCTCTCAGGTCTTTTGTTAGAACCCTTAAACATGTCCGGGTAATTAGTCCTTTAGTTTTTATACCCACCTCTTTCGGACTCTAATATCATATTATGAATTATTATACAAGCATACATAATTTTAGATAGAACCCTTGCGTCATGAAATCGAGTAGAATTTCTAAAATCTGAAACCTTGCTTGTAAGACACCGAACGTACGTTCGATGTCCTTTTGTGCAACTTGCCACGTTTTCAGTGAAATAGCTCTCTTTGTCATTTGTTGGGACCCTAAAGCTTTGTATTAAAGTTCTCCACTTTGGGTAAATTCCATCGACTAGGTAATATCCAGTTTGATGCTCGTTATTACCAACTTTATATGTAACGTCCGTTGAAATTCCATTAGACGGTTCAGAGAATAGGTATGACTGTTTTAAAACATTTATGTCATTTAACGAACCTGGTACTCCAAAGAAAGCATGCCAAACCCATAAATCATCGGTCGCAACCGCTTCTAGGATCATTGTTGGCACCTTTTTGTGTCCCGTGAACATTCCTTTCCAACCTGTTGGATAGTTTTTCCATGCTCAATGCATGCAATCCATACTTCCAAACATACCTGGAAAACCTCTAGCTTCTCCTTTAGCTAGTATTCTGTTTACATCATTCAGTCACGGCGTTCGTAAGTATTCCTCGCTGAATTGTTCGATCATTGTTTTACAGAATGCCTTTATGCACTATATTGCTGTTGATGATGCAATTCTGAAATATTCATCCATATGATCACCAGATGTTCCATAGCTTAACATATGTAAAGCAACCGAGATTTTGATGTGGGAAGAATGCTTAGGTTCTAGTGCTCCATTTAGCCTATAAGTGAAATATGGGTTGTTTTGATGAAGTTTGAGATAAATTTTAGAGAAAACATCCGGGCCCATCCGTAATCGACGACGGAAGGTTGGATTTTCAATGAAGTAGTCCTTCATTAACCTTTCATGTCCATCCTTATAGTCCCTCTTATATCATCGGTTAATCCATCCAGGTATACTACCACGACGGTTGTTCGTAGATCCTTCACCAAAAAAGTAGAACATCCTACCGTTGCTTGTTAAATTTGAAACTCTGTCATTTAATCATCCATTTCTTGTTCATTTTCATAGCTTTGGCTCATGTCTTGTTTGTACTGGTAGTGTTGGTTAGGATCCATGGTTGTTGAGCAGTATGTAATTTGATTTATTGGTTTGTTTTAGTTTTTTGCAATTGTGTGTTGGAGTATAGTGGAATGAAATTATATATAAGTGTAGGAAGAAAAGGATATGGAATATAAACGACAATGAATCACATAACATTAAATGGTTACGGTTTGCTCCACGTTGGTAGTACTTGATAAAGCTGCAGTGTGCGTTTGCAGAGGCCATAATGGCTATAGTGTAGCTACAGTGTTGGAAAGGACAAGACAGTAATGACTATAGTGTACGTTTGTAGAGGTCATTGATTGAGTTACGGACGCACAGTGTAGCTACAGTATTGGAAAGGACAAGGCAGTAATAGCTACAGTGTACGTTTGCAGAGGTCATTGATTGAGTTACGGATGCACAGTGTAGCTACAGGGTTGAAAGGACATGATAGTAATGGCTACAGTGTACGTTTGCAGAGGCCATTGACTGAGTTACGGATGCACAGTGTAGCTACAGTGTTGGAAAGGACATGACAGTAATGGCTACAGTGTACATTTGTCGAGGCCATTGATTGAGTTACGGATGCACAGTGTTGGAAAGGGCATGACAATAATGGCTACAGTGTACGTTTACAGAGGTCATTGATTGAGTTACGGATGCACAGTGTAGCTACAGTGTTGGAAAGGACATGACAGTAATGGCTATAGTGTACGTTTGCAGAGGGCATTGGTTTGTTTCGGTTAGCTCCACTGTAACTCCCATAATTTTGATAACATTATTCAGGAGATTTAATTAGATAAATTAAATAGAATAATATAAACATTAGAGTAATAAGGGGATTGAGATTTGAATAAATAATTAAAGGTCGTGCTTAATTATCTAAATGGGCTTATAAATGGCTTATATATTAATTAATTAAAACAAGGGTATTATGGTAATTACTGCCTACATTTCTATTACCCTTATATTCACGTTTAATTTCCCATTCACGTTCATTTTTCATTTCACAAAAAACGTAAATCAAGAAGAGAATAGCCGGCCATTACTAAGGAGTAAGAAAAGGGGAAAATCAATCAAAAAGCTAAGGAACTAAAGCAAGGGGATTAATCTCAATCAAATCTCAAAGTCCTTATCCTAATCAAGGCGAATACTAATCAAAACTGTCTCTATTTTTGTTTCTATGATCATTTTATTTTCGGGTATAAGATTAAATCCATATTGATGATTTGTGATGATGATATGCTTGGATTTTATAACATATTGGACTCAGACAAGATTGTTTGATTATTGTTTATACACGGTTTTAAGAATAAAATCATTTAAATTGAATTTCGAATGCCATAAGAAATTTATATGTCTTGTAAAACATTATTTTGGAGATGGGTCTTAGTTTTTATAATTTTTCAAGCTATGAAAAATTTATTATGAATTTTCAAAGGAAAACATGAACAACTGGTTTATAAATTAGTTTCAGAAATTATATTGAGAATTTGGGTCTGAAATTTATATATGTTAGATAACCTGTTAAAAGTGAATTTCTATATTTTTTTGGGGATTTTTCCTATGTAATTTACTGGGGGAATTAAATTATTTTAGAAGGAGGACCTAATTGTTATATTAGTTTTGTTTAATGGAAGGGCTTATTTGTTAAATTAGTCCTTGTTTAGATATGAAATTAGGCGGCAGTTATTTTGGTAAAGAATTTGAAAAGTTATGGCAACCAATTAAATATTTACAAATAGACAGGTTAGTTATAAAGTTATTGCTTTAAATGGCATTAAATCAGTCTTTACCCAGAAAACTGGGTTCTGCCTCTTTTAGAAGCACCTTTCAACCCTATGCTTCCGCCTTCAACCAAGTCGAAACCTACCAAGTCGAAACCAACTAAGGCGAAACCAATACACAAGGTATCACAATGTTGGTTCATACTGGATTAGAGAAGGGCGGAAGGCATGGTGTCGAAACATAGCTTTTGATGGGGTCGAAACCTTTGTTTTATTTTCCAAGGAAATGTGCTTGCCTGTTTTACTATATGCTTTTGAAGGAGTCAAAACCGATGCCTTCGAAGGGGTCTTTTTAAATTGCTTTCGAAGGGGTTGCCACATCTTGTTTAAACTGTAGCTTCCGAATGAGTTATTTAGTTTAAAAATCAATGCTTTCGAACAGGGTAGTTTCGACCAAGTCGAAACACTTCTGCCGTCCCTATGCCTTTCGAATGGATTAAAATCATTAACCAATTCAAAATTTAGCTTTTGTTTTAAACCTGTACTAAGCCACTTTCTAAAGCCTTCGAAAGGATTTAAGGGTTTCGAAGGCAATGACTTCGAAAGGGGTTTCGAAGCCATCCTTCAAATGTTTTACTTAAATGTTTTGAGCTTTCGAAAGGATGGTGTCGGGCCATCCTTTTTTCCCGAACACTTTTTAATGGTTTCAAAAGGGGTACTTACGCTTGGATTCACTTAGACCTAATAAGTTACATTTTAAATTAAACACAATAGTTTCGAAAGGGGTACTTTCAAATGGTTTTGAAGCTATGCTTCTATAATTGAATGATATTACTTTAATACATTTGAAAGGTTTCGAAAGAAAGGTTTTAAAGTATTTCGAAAGGCAGGTGCCTAGAGTTTTGAAAAGAAGATTTGGATTCTTTCAAAAAGAAGTTTCCAATGGTTTCAAAAGTAAAGATAAAAGGTTTCGAAAGCTTTAGTTTTCAAAATAAAGAACCCAATCTTAATTTTTAAAGGTAAAACCCATGGCATTATAAAAGAGCTTTTAAATGCTTTTAAGTTGGAGTTTTTGTAAGAAGCTTGCTTGTTATAAATAATGAGATAAAAGGTTAACCAAATTTCCAGGGTGAAATGATTTCAAATATATAAAACCAAAAGGGTTGGTATTATTTTTGTATTTGCTTCTTCTATAAATATGTTCACTAAGTAATGGACCCATAACTGAATTTTGGGGAGTAAGGGCAGAAAAAGCAGGTAGTTTGACCCAGTAGTGAATATAAACTAAGTAACACCTGAATGAATAGAGTTGCATCCAGGAGGTCAGGAAGAACATAATATAGGATGCCTAAATACTAATTAAAGAAGTTGTCATATAGACAGGTTCATAGTAAACTCATGAAAACTATGTAAAGGAAAAATTATTGGCAGAGGCCAAGAGGTTCATAGTAAACCCATGAAAACTATGATCAGGAAGATTTATTGGCAGGGGCCAATAGGTTTGTAGTGAACACATGAAAACTATATCCGGATTAAGTTATTGATAGAAGTCAATAGGTCCTTAGTCAACCCATGAAAACTAAGATAAGAGGGAAGTTATTGGAGACACCAATAGATTTAGGAAGAACCCATGAAACAATGAAGTTATTGGTAGGGCCAATAGGTTCTTAGTGATCCTATGAAAACTATGAAACCATACAGGGAATCCATAAGTATTAAACATGTTATTAGTCAACCTATGTAAACTATTAGGTTAATAGTGACCCTAGAAACTATAACTGAAACAGATAGTCCAAAAATGAATGGTGATGGAAAATCCAGAATTGATTTACTTGTTTGCATATTATCATAATATTTTGAATTTCTATGATTTAACCATTGTGGTTGTAGGAGCACAGTATACGGTTTTATAAAATTTTGAATAAGATACTAGTGAAGGGAAAACTCGTTCCACTAAGCGGTGTGATCTTACTAGATATCTAAGTGGTTTGAGATGGTAGATTATTATTCATACCAGGTTTTTTGTCTGACTCGAAGTTTATGTTTTCCTCTTAAACTCTCTGGTGCCCAATTAACTTTGAGTAGTTTGGGAGTTAAGGTTTTCAGGTACCTCTTTAGACGAATAAGCTTCCGGAGACGTGCAGGGGGCATGATAGCTATTTAGAGTTCTTTTCTATTTTGATTCTACTGTGTTGTTGTTGTAAAGGCAAAGTTGTTAATTGCCTATATTATACTCTGATCATCTAAGGGGGCATCTTCATATGTCGCTCTTAGTGTATGGTGTAATAATTATATTTTCTATGAACGTGGTTAACGATTGTGGGATTATTTAATGAATGTTGAAATGCTTTGAAATGGAATGAGAAAGTTATTTGTTGATTTTAAAATTTTTCCATATCCATGTGTTTCTGTTATGACATTTTGGTAGCTAAGCAAAATCAAACACTTTTATGTTAGAAGTCTGTCATACCCAATAGCTTTGTTAAATTGTGAAAAAATATTTTGAAGACTGAAACTGAGCTTTCCATATTATTATGAAGCTGACTTTTAAGGAGTCATGAAATATTATGAAATTGATTTTGATGAAATAAATGACTTTTGTGAAAGATAAACCAAAGGAATTTTGATAGTGTTTTCTCCTCATTTCCCAATTAAAAGGATTAAAATTATGATTTTTTATATTTCCCCATTTGGAAATGCTTTTGTTGATTTTACCTTATTTTAAAAGAAAGGGCATTGCTTCTTGTTTTGTGAATCATTTGGATATCTACTACTTTTGATATACGTTGGCCAAAGATAATTTTTGAGTGTGTACGTTTGAATCATAAGAGCTGGAACAATGGGTTCCATCCCTTGTTGTCGATTCATATCCTGGATCATAGGTGTTGGAAAAGATGGTTACATCACTGATGTCGATTCAGTGATTTGTTATGACAAACATTTACCGGTTGAAGACATTTATTTAGTAATAGCATTTATCAGATTTGTGGAAAAATATGTAGTATTGTGAAATCTGGTTTTGGTGACATTGTGAAATATTACGAAATTGGTTTGAATGAACCAAAAAGTGTATCTTGAATAAACAAGTGGAAAATATTATTTTGTACAATGTTTTGGAAAGTTGTTTTGGAGATTGGTTTGTGCAAAATAATTTAAGATAATTATCGTGAAATTGGTTTTATACAAATTGGGAAATACAGTAATAAATTATTTGTATATAAATTAATATTTTTGATACCGTCTACAAGGTGTACCTCTAGTATATGATTTCTAAATATATATGATTTCCATAAATGAAGTATTTTTATGAAAGTGATTTAGAAATCCATTTTGAAATGACTTTGGGAAAAGATTTGGAACAAAAGGACTTTTTCAAAGAGGGGTGTCATATTTAATCTATACCTTAAAAAAAACTGAATTATGGATGTGTAAAATTTGATAAGTGTTGGGAATATTCTTCTGAATTTAAAATAAGGTATAAAATAAAATATTTTAGTGAATCTTAATTAAAGAGGAGTTTGAATTTGTAAAATATTTTCAAGGCTTACATTAGTAAGTCAAAAAATGCTCTTTCATTTTAAAAAACATAACTTCTAACTGAAAAAATGGATTTTGGGAAATTTTTGGACTTTCTAAAAAGTTGATTTGACTATAGATAACTTTTGTATATGATGCATTTTCAAATTTTGAGATTTTCAAAGTGAAATTTTTGTTTGAAATGAGAGGAAAAGTTTGGACATAATTTTAAAATTTAGACGTTTTAAAGGTGATGTGGTAAAATAGCCATAACTTCTGATTTTTTTAATGGATTTCAATGATTATTTTTATAGTAAAAAGATATTTACATACAAAACAACTTTTATGTTGGTCACATTTCTAAAATTTGAAGTTTTTTAGTGTTTAAATTTGTTTTGAGTAGGAACAGTAATTCTAGCCTACACATTGTATTTTCAGGATTATAATGATCTGTTGTTTTGATCATAACTTTTGAATTCCTTATCGTATTTTGACAATCTTGAATTGTTGGAAAGTTAAGATAATAAGAATCAACTTTTTTTTTGAAAGCTATGCAAAAATTTAAGGTTTTGTTGGTGAAAACTGAGATTTAAAACAAGTGGCCTGTGCTACAAAAACAATTTTAGAATTTGTATTGTTGAGTAAAAAACCACAACTATTGATTTATGTCATTTCATGGTTTGAAAAATATTTTGAAAGCCAATAGATTATTCTACAACATTTATTTTGAATGGCATAAGAGATTTTGTGATTTTGACACTAAAAAACTTGGTTAGTAAGTTGCAAACTAAAAATGCGATGTTGTTTGTTTGTTTAATGAATGCAATACTTATAAATTTATATTTATGTGATCTTATAATGTTTGTTTAGGTTGAACATAGTTCAACTAAAACTATATGGGTTAGTTTTGTGCTTCGTTGTCCTCGCTTAATGGTATGAAAATTACTTTAAAATGTTAAAAGCAAGCTATGTTTTTACTTAAAGAGTTGTACATATTGTGGACCATATGTCGTGCTGTAAATTTTGATATATATGTTCTTTCCAAACATATTTTAGTCCATGTATATAAATTTTATCATGTTATATTTTATTAGAAGGCTCTCCGTAAAAAGGAGGTATTATCGAGATTTTTTAAAAGATTTGATACTTAGAAAATTTATATATTTTGAAATTAACGAAATTTTTTAAAAGAACTTTTGAAAGTTATATGTATGTTGTTCTATATGTTTATGGATGTGATATGGTATGTTTGAATGAAATAGATCATAGGGTGTTTATTTTCTTGGGTATGGTTGCCTCTATGTGATGAATATAAATGAGTTATATGGGTTTTATACAGGATTATCACAATTAAATAAATGAGTCTTGATGTTCATGTTTATTGAATAAATAAGTTGATTGTGTATTGAATCAGTATGAATGGATGAATTTTGATGGAATGTTTTAATTGACGCTTTGGTTAAGTCTGATTTATTCATGTATGCATGTATACTTGTATGAGTGCATGGTTACATAGGGTTGTTTGATAATATTAATTAGATATGCTATAGTAATCTCTTTCTAAATTGCAAGGACGTAATTTCTTTAAGGAGGGGAGTCTGTAACATCTCGGTAAGGAGCTAAATAAAATAAATACAGTAAAATGTATTTATGGATTTAAAATGTGGTTTTTGATGAATACAATGGATTTTTGGGATTAAGCGGAGAAATTGGGATTCAAAATGTTTTTGAGTTCTCAAAAATATTTAAATGGGTATTAAGTTATAATATTGGACAAATGAGATTAAGAAGGTTATTTTGAGAATCTATACTTAAACAGAATTGATAAATTTGATCTTTGGGTGTTTTTGGAATAAATTGTGAAATTTTGATTTAAAATTCAAGTTTGGAATTCAAATTATGGTTTATAAATCAAAATGCTAATTAAAATTTATATTTGGGAAATAAAATATATTTGTAAGTTATAAAGATATTTTTAAGGAATAAATAATTATTTTGAAATTGATTTGATGCTTAAAAGCAATATTTTATACATTAGAAAATTATTTTGGGTAGAAAAAAATGGAAAAATTGTATTAGCTTGAATGATTTTTATAAATATTTAAATGATTTAAATAGACTGAAAATGAAGTGGTTGTTTTGCGAACAAAAAGAGAACATCGATTTTCATTAGTTTTGGGCATTAAGGTCATTCAAAACTCGTGAACCAGTTTCCTTTTTCTTTAACCGGCCAAGCTTATCTCATATTTCATCCTTATCGTATTCCTAACTCAAAAGCCCTAGCACCCTTATTCTCTAAAAAGACACAAACAATCAAAGAAAAAAACGTGCATGCAACAGAAAGGACCGATGCTTACAGCTCGGCGACATGAGGGTTGAGGCGACCATGGCATAGTCAGAGAATGAGGACGCACACCTAGGAACGAATCAATGTGAACTTAGCATTAGGTGTTGCACTGGTGAAGCTACATGGCATAGGAAGCTTGCATGATTTTACAGGCAGGCCTTGTAGAGGTTTATGTCAGGCGTCGAGCTGTGGTGGTTGAAGGCTAGAGCATCATAGTGATTAAACTTCATTTGGTTTCAAATATTACATACTTTTATGATGGTTGTGAATTTCGCTGTGAGTGAAACTTCTTCCCTATTTGATATATATATATATATTGTTTGTAGTTTTTCTACTTTGTTATATATTAGGCAGCCTGAAATCAATTTGACGTGATTAGTCAAATAAAATAGTGATTGAAATATCAATAGAAAGTGAGTTAAACTTTCTTATTGAAACCAATACATATTTTTTAGGTTATTTGGATTTTTCTATGATCTATATACTTTGAATTTTGGATATTCGAAATCGAAAGTTTGCAAAATTTGATTTTTTTTAACATAGTTCTAATAAATTTAATATATTTAAGGTGCTGTTATATTCACATCAAAGCAAACAATGACATATTGATCAACAAACAGTGAGTAAACTTTATCCCCTTTCAGTATTGATTACTGTTTTAATTAGTTCTGGGATAACTATGATATGAAAGGCAATAAAAGTTAGCAAAAGAAGCTAGGTTAACATGGTTAATTATTATACATAAATATTACTGATGTGTATGAATATTTATATAAATGAGTTAAGTGAATATTGTTTGATCTTGGCAATATTAAATCTTGTATAGGTTGATGAAATTGTTGTAAAAATTAATTTGAATGAATATTATAATGTTAAAAATTGTATTTGAATTTATATGAAAAAATCCTCAAATATTTGAAAACAAGGCAAGGAAGTTGATATATGTTGATTGCAAAATACTGGATATGCAAATGAATTTGTTTTCAAATTTTGTTTGGTTGATGCTGGGCTGATTATGACGAAAGTGGTGTTTTTAAAAGTATTTTAAAAGTTGATAAATGCAGGTCATGTTTTAAAATTCCTTTTTGAATCTATTTAAATAATTTTAAATTCCAAAATATAGCAAACATGGAAAGGTTTCATTAGAGTTTGAAAATGACAAGATTCTTGCAAAGGAATTGAAAGGTGGTTTAAAGGATATGACCTAAAATATTTTAAAAAGAGCTTCATGTATATTTTTGTCTATTTGAGATGCATATGGATATAAATGCAATTTATTTTGTACTAAATGGATTAAGATAATACAAGGGTTTCGTCCTTAAGAAATATGAGTATAAGATGCATTTTATTGCTTTGTTATGCATGTATTGATCGATGTTAGATGCATATGTATGGGTTAAAATATATTGTTTTGCTATGAATACATGAAGCTATGATTTAATTTTATATCTGATGCACCATTCTTTTATTGATGGCTTCATGTTTGGTTGTATGTGAATGCAAGTTGGCATTGGATTGTTATGTTGACATGCATATGACTTGCTTGATTTAATATTGACTTATTTAATTAATACTGCCAATTTAAGTTTATCCCATAATATGATGTGATGATGATGTTGAAGTTGTCGTGTTATATAACAATGATTGATTGAGTTTATGCTATGGTATGATGATGCATGTATATGACAATATAATTGATAAATATGGGATATAACGCAATTTCGTGAATGAATGGCATTTGAAAGGACAAATGTTTTATAAGTGATATAAATTTTACATTTCGAGAATAGAACGAGGAAAGGATCCTGAATTCTAATATCCATCTTAGTGGATAGGATTCAGGATCTCACCCTGAATCGTGGTAATCTAGTCCACCGCCATTGTTTTGTCCAAATAATCTTTTGCATGAACAGATCACGGAGCAAGCATAATGCAAAAGTAATTAGTATTACCAGTGTTGGAGACTAGATGAGTCTGTTACAACAACACAACGGAATGAGCGCTAGAGATCCAGAAAGGATTATGCAACTAAGGGATCCTGTGGGAGCACCCACAACATCGGGTCGAGAGATATATGGATGAAAAAGGCTGTGATATCTTGGTGTCAGTGTAGAGTTCAGTAAAATGAATATGAAATAGGTTTCACAAGAATTTATGGTTGAGGGACATATGGACGAAATAGGCATGGATATCTTGGTGTCGAAGCATATTCATTGGTTTTTATAGTTTAAGACCTTGTCAAACAATGATTGAAATAATGTATTTGATTTAAATAACGATTGCAACTTGTAAATGTAAATAAAATGTGATATCCATATTGACTAGAGTTGCAGTCGTGAGTAACTTCATATAGTGTCGCGACATGGGTATTTACACTGTATGATTTGATCATATGTGGGCAGGTTAGATTATGGGGTATGTGACATATTTTATTGATTTGACATGTCATATATGTACCCAACACCACACACTGATTATTTATAAGCACAGTTACACTCTCATCTATTTTCTAGCCTAACTCGAGGTTTGTTATATATCTAACAACCTTGAGTCAGACCGAGGTGTTTTATAGATCTGATATTATTCTTGTATGTGTTATGTCTGCTACAATATTAAGATGGGGTCGATGACGATGGCGAATATTCATTTTGCTTATATTGCCTATTTCATATAATGTAATGACATGTACATGTATTTATATGTAGTTGTATTTAATGGCATGATGTATTATGTTGTTTAGCCATGTATATACATTGTACCAGTTTTCAGTTATGGTATATATTGTTTGTGAACTTTTATTCGTGTCTGGGTTTGTTAATTTTGATTTATTCTCCTATGTGTTTCTAATACTATATTGTTAAGTCCAAACAACTCATATTGTTGTTTTTGTTGAGATGAGATATGTATTATTTCATATATATTTAGGTATTGTAACATACCCATGTTGACCCAAAGTAGAGTGTACGAGAGATCGCTCCTTCCGAGTCCTTTAATCCGGACTATCGGGTGGTTAACTCCCTCTAATAGTTTGATCACTGGGACCGGGGCGTCACTTATTATTTGATATTACAATTGGATTCGACATTCTTTTTGTTTTTTTATTGAAATAACAACAGAGAAATAATAGTTAGATATTTTTGATCGAAGGTTTTTTACTATGTTCTACCATAACATCAAATATGAATTGCAAATTATTCATTACAATGTTAATTTAGCTAGGGTTACATATGTTAAAAAATGCAAAATTTACTTATAATTGAAGTCGATAATAGGTTAGTCGCAAAAATTTAGTTGGATTTTATATTGTTGGAACATTAGATGAAAAAAGATCGATTATAGAGAAACAAGATAGAGGAATTTTGATTCCGTTATTCATATAGAGAGAAGGAGGAGAAGTTGAGTTATGGTCTGGAGAAAAAAAAATGAAAAGGTCGGTGTGGGTGGAAGAGTGAAATATATGATTGAGTGAGAGGATAAATGGGTGAGATAAGGTGTTTTTTTGAAAGGCAAGAGCAAGAACTCATTTTATTGACTTATGTAAAATTACAACCAGTTAACAATTACAGTTCCACAAGATACAAGCATCTAGACAGCGTACAAAAATTACAACCATCTTGACAGCTACAAACATAATAAAATAACCAAATACAAACTAACAATCCAAGTATAACAGTATACTGCATACAACCTGAGAATCCATTTATGTAATATCAAACATTCCAGAAGAAAGCCATCTGCTAGAAGTAATGAAATTGCTTCAAAACTTCAGATACAATCTGTTTTCAAATCTCTTAGTATACTGCCATGAACCATATTATAGAGTTGTGATGAATTCTTACTACCAATACCAAAAACTCTGTTATTTCTTTCAGACCAAACTGCATATATCAGACTCTTAAGAAGCTTCAGGAGCAACCTGGTCACACGGGTCTTCCATCTTGTTGCTTTAAACACGTTAAATCATTCAATTGAACTAACTGGTGAAGGTTTATAATATCCACCATTTGACAATAGCCTATACCATATCTGATATACAAAAGTGCACTCAAACAACAAATGAGTATTGGTTTCAGTTTTTGATCTGCAGAGAACACATATATCCTCCGAAATAATACCCATTTTACAGAGCTTATCCTTAGTGTTTAATGCATTTTCCATCACTTTCCACAACAAAAAGTTTTCTTTAGCACTTCCACCAATTTTGCAAATTCTTGAATGCCAGGGAAATTGGGAACCAACTCTGCAGAGAGAATTATAAACATGCCTGATAGAATGAAGCTTACCTATGCCTGACCAGATCAAAACATTGCCATTATTCTTAATGGGATTACTAGTGATGATATTCCATAAATTCCGAAGTTGAAAGGAACTAGAATAAGGTAATACTATACATTCATCCTGTATAAATTCATCCACTGTTGCCAATTCAGAAATACCAGAATTCCTTCTCAGATTATAATCAACAACAGAACTTAAAATTAATCCTTGTTTAGCCCATGGAGAATGCCAGAAAGATAGACCTTTAATCAAAACATAATTACATTGTAAGAAAGGAATAAAGGTCTCCCTAAGCTTGAGAATACATCTCCAACTCCAGCTACAGTTTTGTGGAATTGACATAGTCCAAAAGTTCCTCTTACCAATAAGATTGTGATTGATCCATAGAGACCATAAATTTTTATCTGTTTCGAAGATCTTATTAAAATAAACTGACATAGCTGCCTTATTCCATAGAAAAATGTTAGTAATACCAAGTCCACCATTCTTCTTAGATTCAAACAGCTTATAAAATGAAATAGGGATGAGCTTTCTGGAAAAAGGATCACCATGCCAGAGGAATTTATTGAGAGCACTAGAAATCATATTAATAAGCTTCACAGGGAGTATATAATGTCTAGTCCAATAATTGGTCATAGCCACTGCAATGGATTGGATGATTGTAAGCCTACCAGCTTGTGACAGTTTATCAATTGGCCATAACTGAAGCCTTTCAATAATTTTCTCAAAGAGTGGCAAGCAATTTTGCTTAGTGATTCTAGAACTTAAGATAGGTAAGCCTAAATAGTAAGAATTTTTAGACAATTCTTGAAGACCAGAGTACTTAATAATATCTTTCCTCTGAATACTATTTAAACCAGCAACCAAGATATTTGATTTATGAAGATTAATCTGTAGGCCAGTAATTGAATAGAAAAATTTTAGAGATGAAATAACACTACAAGAAAAGTGAGTTTTAACTGCAATCATAGTCAGCGTTTAAAAGTTTAATGTTGTAGAATGCGTTTGTGAGAAAGTTGTTTCAAGGGTTCAACGCTGACAAAACTATTAGTGTTTATTTTGTTTGCCGCCACATACATCGGTGTTTATTTCGTTTGCCGCCACTTCTCATTACTTGGAGAAAAAAGAAAATACGTCGATTTCCAGTTTCCATTCCCTCCCCCAATTTCCAGTTTCCATTCCCTCCCCAGTTTCCAGTTTCCATGCATCGATTTCAATTTCAACACCAGAAATCAACTTCCTTCATCCACCGCTTCGATTTTGGTGAGCATCTTTGTCGTCGATTTTGATTTTGGTAGCCCTAAATTCAGCGGAACGGGAAATTGGTGAGCGTTTTTTCTCAACCCTAGTTTTCAGTTTAAGTTAAAATAGTTTCGAATTATCAAATCTTGCTTATTAGATCGAGCTTAAAGTTTTCCCTAGTTTTTGTTCAATATTTATCGATTACAATTGTATGAAACTTTTCTTAACCTCTTTGATGAAATTTCTTTTCTAGTTGAGTTATATTCTTTCTGATTTTAGTAAGTACATCTTATTTCATTTCTAGCTGGTCTGGTTTGGTTTTTGTTTGTTGGGGATCCACCATTTCTTAATTCGTGTAGGCATTATGATGAATTGATGAATTACTCAATACTCATTTGCATGCTCTAGATATTCTATTATTAAATTTTTATATCATTATACCTAGATTATATTCATTAAATTATCTCATTTTGAGATGTTATTATTAATGCAGTTGAGAATAAGATTAAACTCCTACAATTTGCAGTTAAAACTTTGATATGAAGTTATGATATTTTAAAATGTTAATTATGTAGCCCACTGATAGTTTGGAAAAATTTGAAAATATTTGACATGCTCTGTGAATTGCTTTATTGAATTGAATGGTAAGTCTTTGTTTGTTAATTTATAAATGCTGACCATTATGGTACACCATTGTTGATAAGGAAAATTTTCAAATTGTTTGATATATTTCATTAATTTCTCCATTAAATTCAATGGCCAATTTTTATTAGTTAATATCTAAATACCGATCAATAAGGTGCAACATTGATGATAAGGAAAAAATTCAAGATGTTTAACGTATTATACTAATGCTTCATTTAATTAAATAATGGTGTATAACTTCGAATTTTGTAAGTGTTATATTCTATTAGTATTCGATTGCATGATACGAATGACATAGCTTCTTGCTAACTCTGAATCTTTGTGAAAAGTTAGGAAGATTTTATAGGGTAGAATGCTAAACACAATATAAATTAATGCTGCAAAATTAATTACTTTTTGTCACAAACAATGAGTAGATGTTGAGGCAAATATGTGGCATAATAACAAATAGATATAAGTAGAATTTGGTTGGGAAAATAGGATTAGATCCTATATTCAAATGGATTTTATTAATATTGAATAGATCAGGTCATAATTATTAGAAAAAAGTGCAAGGAGCTGGATAGCAAGTGTCCATGTATCTTTGTTTATACACACACGGAGATGTATTCAATAATAATGGGATCCAATGGCCGTGATATACTGTGCCAAATTTTATGTTTTATTTTAAGCATCTAAATTGACTTTCCATGTGTGTGTGTGTTTGTAAAGCATGTACATTCACTCACAAGTATTTTAAGTCCTTCACCCATGCTATCCCAACACAAATTTCCAAACTATGGTTTGAATGCATATTGATATTTGGGAGATATATAGGACAAGAATGTTAAAAGACGACTTTGGGTGCAAAATGAAAAATTAAAACTCTAATTTAAGAAAAGCTAAACATTTTAGTTGAGATTAACTAAGAGAAAAACACAATTTGAGGAAAGATTCAAATTTTAGCATGATAGGATTGGTTGATAAGAGCTGTGTTTTTTGTTGCCTAAATTTGGTCAAGTTTTATTTAGCATGGTGGCGATTATCTTTAGTTTTTTACTTTATACAAACATAAGGGTTATTTGATGTTTTTGAATGTTTCTATCACACATAATTTTCAATTGGAATTGCAGAGATTTTATGTATTTGTACACGGATTTACGCACTTCACGCATATATGCAATATATACTCCTATACCTGTGGATGTACATAACATATTTATAGATTTTTGGTGCATTATTATATTTTTCAATGTTTTCCTCATTTTTTATTAAACATTTTCAAGTACAGTCATTACATAAAAGAATATAAATAACCAATTTTACTCCTCTAAGCAAAGATGACAGAACAATTAGGTCTGATTACATTTTTAGCAATGTTTGAATATGATATGATTAAAATGCTTTTACTTAGCAATTAGATTAGTGTACACAACTATTATATATTGGCTATAAATTGTACCTTTTATTAGCCTGTCAACAAATACTTTCAGATACGGATACTTTCATATCCGCATCCGCATTCGGAATTATTGTTGGATATCGGATATCCGCATCCGTGGATACAAACAGATATCGGGTAAGTGTCATATTCGCCAATGATCAATAAATAAAGAAATAAAAATAATGATAATTAATAGTTTTTAGTAGTTAATATGTATTAAATACATATAATATAAATTATTAACTTAAAAAATAATATATATGCGGACGGATTTCAGATTTTTTGGGTATCCATCGGCAGCCTTAACTTTTATCATTTTTTAACTATACCTACATTACTGCAGGATGGATTTATCTCTTTTAAATTTTTTTAGTGTGTTTGGTCATATCGGTTGTATTCATTAGTTTTAACATCATCAAAGTTACCTAATAGAGTATAGATCTATATATTATTTTTAAAAATTTCTATAATGGTTTGCAAAAAAATAATAATATAACACAAATCGCATGTTAAGAGTGTAATTTTCATCTTGTTTATGTACAATATACAACAAAAAAACTACTATAATTTCATTTGATTTAATATGCTAGTGTAAATAAGCACTGGTTGGCTGTAAGCTGCTTTATTAAATCGCTTAAATTCAAATCCATTTCAAACTCTAGAGCATCTCCATTAGTATCCACTTCAAACAATTGTTTATATTTTCTACTGAATCCCAATGTTTCAGCTTTCCATCTGACGAGGTTTATTCTTCCACGCTTAATGTTTATATACACTTCTTAACTGTAGTCTTACATCATTTTTAGGAGAAATACAGGAATGTGTGTATATTAGGCAATTCTAATGCATTATTTTAACTTATTGTGTTTGAATCATCTTAGAACTCAATTCCTTTTGTGTTCCTAGGACGAAGCATGTATTGATATGCTATGATAAAGTTGTCAGTCCTATATAATACATTAGCTTTACATTTAAATGCTTTGTCCATGCATGCTTAGTAGCAGAAAGCCATTTCAAAGCAAATTTGTTTATATGCACTGACATCTGATTATATGCACTGACAAGCAGATGTCAGTTCCATATGTTAGCTTTGACTAGTTGAATATGGTTTGTTAGAGTAGCCTTTTCTGATGATTTCAACCCTGTTGAGAGTGCGTCTATTTTTCTAAATGTTAAAATATACATTCAAATCCACCATTCTAGAGTGTTTGAAATGTACCATTCAAGAATCTCAAATAGCTTATTTATTGTTAAGGCTATATATAGATATAATCTAATGATTAATGCATCCAAATTAGGATATTTTTGGGTTTATCAAAGTTTGTATAATTAAGGAGAATAAGGCAATTCATATGTAAGAAGTCAGGTCTTTTGATGTTAGGTAATTTTTCATATAAGCTTGAGTGTGCACTCTATCATGCACGAGGTAACTCTGTAATGGTAATCTACCGGTATAGAACTTACAAATAATCTAGAATGCACAAATTCATAATCTTTTATAAGAAACTAGAAAGTAATTTGAACAATGTGTGTCAAAAATACCTTATAGTTTTCACTAAACTGTGCCCTCTAAACTATAGCTTGATGTAAAAAGTAGCTTCATCACAAGATGTCCTAACTCATAAACTACCACTGTGGCAGCTCACATTGCAAAAGTCAATTATGTAATGCTCATGAACTCTATTGATGTGCATCAGAAATGGTGCTTATAACATGGAGTTCCATGCTTCTGTGTGATTGCTTTTAAGCATACAAATGATAATCTATCACAAGCCACCCCACGTTCTGTACTTGATGTTCAGTTGTTTTTTCTTCATGAGAAGGATGTGGATCCTGAGTTGGTCAAACCTAAGCTGTTTCAAAACTTAGTGCTCTATTTCGTTATATATTGTTAAGCTATTAACCATAAATGAATAATTTGTTTTATAGAAACAAAAGTTAAAAAGTCAATTTCATTAAGTAAAAAATTGATGCTCTAAAAATTTACAAGTATTATGCCACCAAGTGTCAAATTTATGCACCTATAAACTTTGCTCACCTTTATATATAGCTAGCGTGATAAATCAATAATGTTTCTTATTGTAAAAAATAGGAATAGTAATATAGGTAAAAGTCATAAGGTGTTGCAATTTTTGTTTCTATTTGAGTACATCTATTTGTGGTTCCTTGTTGATAATTAAAAAAAATCGTACCATAAGTCAAGTTAGCAAAACATACAGGTTGAAACTACAACTTGAGATAAGTTTTTAAAATTGTCTAATTTTACATTAAAAAAAGTAAGTAGTGCCCTTCAAGTCTTCGTCCAACTCTATGGAGCATTTTGAAGTCCATATATTCATCACAAGTTGCTGGTTCTTTCACAATAAAATTGTTTATCATGCGATAATGAACATAGATGATTGACTGAATTATAAACGGTGTTCTGTTCAGTTATCTTAAGTTTCTTTGTCCTTACCATCTCTTATATTTTATGTTATACTAAAAATGGAAGTTTCTTCTTATTTGTATTTAGCTTGTCAATGGTCGAAAGAGGAGACCAGAAGAAGAAGCGGCAACCTCCTCCAGGTTCAACTCTCAGATCTGTTTCTCTCTTTTGCTTCAAAAGATTCTTTTCATATGAAAATGTCCGAGTTCAATATCTTATATCTAAACATATGTATGTTTTTATTCCATAAATATTATTAAGGATATCCAACTTCGGCTGTGCCACAACATCATCCATGTTGCTCCTATACAAAGAAGAAAGGCGAAAAAGGATTTATTGAAGGATGGTAATTATTTAAATTTAAAGTTGTTATTATTTAGGTTTCATGCTCATCTGTAAATCCGAAGATAAACATCAAAATTCATGCGATGAAGACCACCTCAACTAAAACTGAGATAACAACAATACCCACATTTGTAACCTTTTTTTTCTTCTGGCTCTAAATTTGCAGTCTTGTCGCACTGTGCTGCTGCTGGGTATGCAAGGTCTGCTTTGGTTAAGAAATCCATTAATATTAAATTCACCTCAACTTATTAATCCTCCTTCATCCATGATAATCCACTAGGAATTTTTGTTCACATAATTCAAATACTTCAATTGTTTATTTATAGTACCAATGCCTATGTAGATTGATTAACATAGTCTATCGATGTTTTCATTGTTAATGTAAGCATATTTTATACATCGTTCTATCCTACGTTTGGTGTGTGAGTGTGTGTGTAAGAGTATCTAAGATGTGTATTTGGAATAATCTGAGCAGGCAAATCTAAAATAACCAGTCTACTTGCTCTATTTTCGTATTACAACCCAATATTGGAACACGGAGTAGAGAAATTTACGTCTGCAATTGAAGATGTTAAGGTGAATTACAATTTTTTCATTATATCCTTGTTCATAACTTAATATCAAAGATTATTGCATATTTAGCTTATGTATAACAATAAAATGTTGGTATTCTCATATAAAATTCTTAAGTTTTGTATAACTTATTGTTATTATTAGTAGTACTATTACTACTACTATTGCGCATTTAGTTTTTGTATAACAATAAAATGTTGGTATTCTCATATAGAATTCTTAAGTTCTGCAGGACTTATTATTATTATTATTATATAATTATAATAGGACTGAGGCTGCTGCTGCTATTATTTATCACACGTTTTCTCTTCATATTCCACCATTTGCATTTTATCAGTTCAAACTACAATATTGAGAAATAGACTATCTGTTTTTAGTAAATATGTATCATATTGGAAAAAAAAATGTGGTGTGATTGTATAGGCCATGACAGAAAAAATTGAACGCGTGGAGCTGGAATCAGAGTCAAAGGATAAGGTACTTAATTAAGCTTTATTATACTGAAGAGTATAAATAACTTTGGCAGTTTGATCAATGTGTTGTGTACTGCACATCAATTAGCCGGGCTTCAAGAGCTCTACAATTCTCAACAACTCCTAGTTGTAGAGCTTTGTGAGAAACTTGAAACAACACAGGTGACATTGATTTTATGAGTGTTTGTCCTTACTGTGATTTTTATCACTTTCAGTTGTTTATTTTCTTGTGATATTACCACAGAAAAAGTTGAAAAACACTGAATATGCTTTGCTAGACTTGGAAGAAAGATATCAGCAGGCAAACAACACGATCAGTGAAAAAGAGTTTTTGATATCTAACCTCCTTAAATCAGGTGAATACAGTACCCGTATAGTTTTTAAACTACGTACATTTACCCCACCGCTTTAAGTACAGTACCATATTCACAACCAGTATAAAGTGCAGTGCTTGTATTAACTAATGTATTTATTTTTATCACGAATTGTCTGTATTAACTAATGTATTACAGGGCATCTCAACCATTTTGCAACCCTGTAATTATGATAACCATCAACAATTCATAACATACAACTTTGAATCATATGTTATAAGTTAATATGATGGTGATACGTAAAGTTAAAATTTGTATGTGTGAAGTTCGGAAAATGTAGTATAGTGGAAAGTTTCTCAAATTAACTCAGGTCATAATTGGAAAGTTCTAAACTACAGATCTAAATGAAAAAAACATAGATTATTAATCTTAATCTACTGAGATAATGATACATATATGGATTAATTTGATGAATGACATACCTCTTGCTCAAAAACACTTAAAAACTGAGCACACTTTGTAGCTTGTTCTCCTGGATACGTCCTAACGATTTCATATACAAACGGTAATCTTGTCCAACCATTTTTACCGCTCTCTGGACCAAACATTGGGTGTTCTCTCAGTTAAAAAGTGAGCTATGCTCAGTTGAAAACTGAGCAAGAATGCTAAGTTGAAAATTGAGCATCTGCTCAGTTGAAAACTGAGCATGTGATCTGTTGAAAACTGAGCCCATGCTCAGTTGAAAACTGAGTGTTTGACTGAGCTATGCTCAGTTGAAAACTGAGCATATGATCAGTTGAAAACTTGTCAAGTTTGCTCAGTTAAAAACTAAGCATGTTGCTTTGAAATTATTTAAAACTCGTAAGCACACAAGACCATTTAATTATCTTACATGTTTAATGTTTTTAAAACTTGCACATTTTATGATTTTTTTCAGAGGAAAAAATTTGTGGATGAGCACAACTCTTTGACAGAGAAAATCTCCAAACTAAATGAGTTACTGCCAAGTAAAAAGCTTATGTTCAAGGTATCTTCTTCCCTTCAATTCTGTGTTTTTATCGATCAGTTCATTTTATAAAATGGTATTATTCATGAAATATTTGGAACTATCTTGACGGACTTACAAAATATTCAAGAAATGAATGGTTAACAATGACCATCTTGGTCATGCGTAGATTTTATATTAAGAAGGACTGCTTCTTCACTTAGTATTTAGGTGATCAACTAGATCGTGAAATATAACTATGTTACTGTAGAGCAGTTTAGCTTCGTTAACTGAGCTAACCTACTAATGCGTATATTGGCTAGGTTTCGGCTTAACATACCATATAGTGATTTTTTGGCGCAGTTAAGCATTTTAGCATATGAAACTTCAAATTTTTAGATGGCGTTTACTCACTGACTTCAAATTTCTTCATTGTAGGTAATTAAAGATGGCGATGACAAATTCTTCTTCCATAGCAAGTAGCAAGCATATGAAACTTTTTAGATGCAAGTTTTGTTGTTGGCATTTGGTGTAGACTTACTGTATTGATATTATATTTTTCTTTAACATATAACGTGTCTTTGTTTAACAGAATTTGTGGCAACTTGGTTTACTTTGTTATTTTTGTTTATGGATATTATTGAAACTTGGTTTATGGATGTCTTTTGTTTATTAATATTGTCTTAACTAGTTTATGTAACTAATTAATAGTTATTAGAACATGTTATATATACTAGTTGCTTGAATATACTCAAAATATAGTTTTGGAATATTCAAAAATAGAGTGGAATATTAAAGCTGTTATATAAATAGAAGACAGCGTCTGATTAATGCTGTCAATGAAGAAACAACAGCGTTCAATTCGTGCTGTAATTATCTTTAAATAGTCAATAACAGCGTTTAGTACATGTTATCGAAATAGTTGATGACTCAATAATAGCGTTTATAAAAAGCTGTTGTAAACAGTTAAAGTAGAATTAAAACATCTTCGACAACTAAATTATTAACGCTGTAGAAACATAATACATCATGTTTGAAAACGCTGTAAAAACATTATTGACAGCTTGTACGAAACGCTGTCAAAGTGATGTTTCAACAGCGTTTATCAAAAAGTTGTTGTAAGTTCTGTATATACGACAGCATGTCGTTATACAGCGTTTGAACTAACGTTGTTGTATCGTATTACAGCGTTTATCAAACGCTGTTAAAAGCCTTTTGTGGTGTAGTGTAATACATTGAATATTGTGATAAGTAGGCTTTGTAAAAATGATAAGATCATTTGCAAAGAGAAGGTGAGTAATGGTTGGATTCTTACATTTGGGATGGAGCTGAAGATCTTTTTTCACAACTAGATCCATCAAAATAGGATTAAGAAGTTCCATAACTATTATGAACAAATATGGAGAGATTGGATCACCTTGCCTAACACCTTGAACACCTTTGAAATAACCATACAGCCCACCCTCTCTCGAAATAGAGTACATAGGTGATGATATGCATGTGTAAATCCAAGCTAGAAAAGGTTTGGGGAAATTCATTCTTGACATGATAGCTAAAATAGAGGACCAAGCAATAGAATCAAAGGCCTTCTTAATGTCTAGCTTTAACATGCACCTTGGTGAAATGTTTTTCCTCTCATAACCATACATCAATTCTTGAGTCAGCAGAATATTATCACTTATTGATCTACCAGTAATATATGCAGCTTGGTTGTTTGAGATAATGGATGGCAAAACCAATTGTAATCTATTAGCTAAAACTTTTGAGATGATTTTGTAAATGATATTACAACATGAAATTGGTCTAAAATCAGCAACTGAAGATGGATTAACAATCTTAGGAATTAAAGCAATAGCAGTGGCAGCAAGTCCAATAGGGAGTTTGTTATAAAGAAAAAAATGTTGAATAGCCTTTACAATATCTGACCCAATTATTTTCCAACTCTGCTGAATAAAATGAGCATTATAACCATCTGGACCACCACAACTATCACTATCCAAACTGAAGACTGCAGATTTAATTTCATTATCTGATATTGTACTAATCAGAGAATTAGACTGAGAGATAGATATGGTTGGAAGAGTGATGTCATAAAGTGGTTTGATATCAGGAATGAATAAGTTGGTTGGTGCTAAGATAGTTGTATAATATTGAACAAAAGCTTCATTAATTCCATCAAAAGAATTCACCGTGTTACCAAACATATCCTTTATCTGAAAAATACATTCACGGTTCCTTTTAACTTTTAGGAAGTTATGGAAATACTTAGTATTCCTATCAGCCTCTCTTTCCATTCTCAAATGAATTTTCTGCTTTAGTGATGAAACTTCCTTTTGAATAACTTGCTCCAGAGCATTTCTTAATTGCAATTCAATTTGAAGTAAAGAAGAATCAAATGGTCTAGCACTCAGAATTTCTTGAATTCTAATAAGCTCATTTCTAATCTGAGTAGATAGTTTAGAATCCTTACCAAAATTAGCTGCAGACCAATTCCTTAGTTGAAATTTAAGAGCCTTCATCTTGAGAATAATATTTGTTAGAGGATCCCTACCATATTGCACATTCCAAACCTGTTTTAAAATAACATGAAAATCAACCTGTTTAGTCCAGAAATTAAAAAATTTAAAAGAGTGCTTCCCACCACGAAGATCATCAACTCCCCAATGAAAAATTAATGGACAATGATCAGATAAAGAAGGATGTAAAATATGATAAAAAGATTTTGGCCAAAAATGAAGAAAAGGAAGATTTATAAAAATATGATCAAGCTTACATAAAGTGGGATTACCACTCCTATTATTGTTCGACCAAGTAAAATCTGAACCAAGATATTTAGGAGAGATAAGATTTGATTGAAACAAAGCACTGTTTAATGGAGAAATATCCTTAAGAGATAAAGGACAGCCACCCAGTTTTTGATTACTTGCAAACATACAATTAAAATCACCACCAATTAGCCAAGGAATAGAAGAAGAGTTTAAAGATGGAAGAAAATCCAGAAAAACCTGTCACAAAGATAATGAATTTTGAGCATAAACAGAGGTAAGATGAAAAATTGAATTGGAAGGCAAGTGAATACAATTGTAATGAATATATTGATCGGAGGCACTTATTCTGGAAAGTTTAAAAGTATGAGGATTCCATAAAGTAAGCAGTCTGCCATAATTAGATTCAAGAAAATTGTTATCATATAACCAAGATGGAGCAATCAAACGCATAGCCTTAATGGTAGATTGAATGTCAAGCTTAGTTTCAGAAACACACATCAAATGAATTTTCTTTTCCTCTATAAGATTCTTAATCTCAAATTGCTTAGATGGTAAGTTAGCCCCCCATATATTCCAAAAAGCAATATTATTCATTTAAGAGGAAGTGGAGGAAGCAAAGGTGAAGGATTCTTCCTTGTATGCCTTGGATGAGAATTATTTTTTGATGAGGATAAAGGAAGGACCTCATGTGGTTTATAATCCTTACCTTTATTGAGATCAACAGTGTTCACATTACCAGTAGTACCAGAATTCGACAAGACAACTGAACATTCACTAGGTACAGAAGGAGGTGGAAGTAAAATATGATTTGGAGGTGACAAATGCAGATATGGTGAGGAAGGGGATTTAGAACTAAATTGAGAACTGCATGAAGTTGAAACAGAGATAGATGCATTAGAGAATACAGGTGAGACAACTTTAGTAACAGATTTGGAAAGATTTTCAGCTGATGAAGATGTAGCAGAAAGAAAAGCATCACTAACAGATGAGACAGCTTTAGAAACAGATTCAGATGAAAGATTGGAAAGATTGTGAGTAGATAAAGATGAAATAGGAGGAGTAGCATCACTAACAGATATACTATCCTTAGTTGTATCAAGAGAGGAGTTTAATAAGACTGCAAATGAGTTGTCTGTAGAGCAGGAACTATTTCAAAATGAGCTGAGACAATACAGTTCATATACATGTGTATTGCTTCAGTTTCTTAGGAAATTTTCTTCAAATGCTCAGTCTCACATTGAAATATTGAATTCCTTTACCGAATTGAAAACATCATTCTCCTTTCAGCAAAAAGGAAATATTTTTAATTAGTCTTAACCAAAAAGAAAATATTTTATATAAACAGCTAGAATTAAGAATTATGTCTTCTTTTGACAATAAGATCTCTTCATTAATTGTTCTTTCAAATAATAATTATTAGAAGTTTGAATTAAGAGAAAGCTGAATAATAGAGAAGTTAAATAGTATTTATTTTGGAAGATTAAATTTCTGAAACTATTAATTAAAGAATTTCTATATTTAAATTATAATTTTCAAGTCAATGACTACTATCTCAAGTGGCAAGTGATGTGACGCTTTATATTGAGGTTCGAGAAGTCATGATTTCAATCTCTCAAGACATCGAAATAAATGCTCTGCTTGATAAAGTACCACTCTTGTTCTCAATACACACACACACATATTGAGAATAAGAGTGGCATTTTATTCAAGTAGAGCACTTATTCTGATGTCCCCGTGGTTCGAACTCGTGACCTCTAGGACCTCATCCTACAGCTTCATACCACTTGCCACTTAAGCTAATGGTTCTTGACCATATATATATATATATATATATATCAAAAGTTATGATTTTTCAAATTTTAATTTTAAAATTTTTTGAACCTCCAGTTTTAGACAATAATTTTCAAAATTTTGCACGGATTTTAAAACAACAAATAATTTGCTAATTATTAAATTCTTGAAACTAAAATATGAATATTTAAACTCTTGAATTTAGGGTGTTTGTGTAACAATCCGCATATTTTACGATTGTATATTTAAAAGTTTTATTAAATATAGCATCGTTAATCGGATTAAAGTCCGAAATATTACTTTTTGTAAACAGTCGAATTGGGACTCGAGACCACTTCCATTGAGTCCAAAATGAAGTTTATAACTTTACTGAGTATAAACATCGATATGTTTGGAGTTGATTAGAATTTTGATGTTTTCATTTGAGGCTTAGGGTTTGGGTTTCGGCCCACTAACCCAATAAGAGAACCCAACTCCTTTATCAAACACTCTAACTCAACTCCTCTTCATTCATTTCATTCCTCATTTCCTAACACTCTAGCTCAAGAGAAAAATGAGGGAAAAGATTGGAAACTAAAATTCCAAAACCCTAGTTTGATTAGGAAATTCAAGTTCTTGCTCTAAAATCAAAGAGAAGCTTAGGTAAGCATCCTCTTCTTCTTCTCCATCTCAATCTCTCTCCAATTTCAGAAATTTCCTATAACCTAACTTAGGAAATATTTGCTTATGATCTTAGATTGGAGCTTCTAGAGTTGAAGTTGAAGAGTAGTTGATCTTTCCTTTGTTTTTAAGCTTCTCATTCGTTGTCTTTGGGTTTAAAGTTGAGTTTTTGAACTCACATCTACGTCTATAACTTTCATTGCTGTTAGGTATGAATTCCTAACATCTATTCATGTTCATTTGCTTTTGATTTGAATTGATTTGGTGAATTTTCCAATTTTTGGTTTTTAAGTCCAATTCTATGAAAATCCTACTATGGATATTTGGACATGATATTTGGGGTGTATCGAAGAGCCTATAAGGCTGGGTGGTCGCTTGGCATAAATCCCTAGTCTTCGTTGCTCGCCCGATCGCTCCCGAATCGTTTTGGCCATCATGGCCTAGGCAAATTGTTGCCCAGACCAGGTGACCAGACGTCTGGTTGCTCAAGTCCAGACGTCTGGTTATGGACCCTGGAGGAAAAGATATAAGAACGTAGAAAAAAAGGCAGAAACTGGAACCAGACGTCTGGTCCAAACCAACCAGACGTCTGGGAAGTCTATCAGACGTCTGGGAAAGTCTACCAGACGTCTGGAAGGTTTCTGAAAATTTCCAGAACCTAAATCCAGACGTCTGGATTTTCAACCAGACGTCTAGAACTGTTCATTTTGCCTATTTTTGCTGTTTTTTTAGTGGATTTCCAATTTTCATCGATTTTTGTTGATCCGATTAGTTGTTATCACTTATTATCGACTTTGATGACTTCTTTCTTTGGATTTTTGGGAATTTCCATTTGATGGGTTTGGTACCGATTTCTATGGTTTTGATTCACGTCTTCGAATGTGAATTTTTGAGGATTGATTGTTTTTACAATCATTTTGTGATTTGTCACTTTAAAATACAAAGGTTTCGATACTAGTAGTAAATACTAAAACTCTTTCATTAAAACAATTTCGACACTATTTTAAATATAAAGCTCGCTTTTAAAACCGTTTTCCAATCTATTAGTATATACAAACCTTTACCTCATTCATATGAGAAATCTAATTAAACGGCTTAGCAAAATAAGTGGTATGAAACGCTTGCGTTTACTTCGTTAGTTAATTCTTGGACTTGTTCGATTGAACTCCCGTGACAATTTTCGAGTGGAAATCTACAATCTGTTCGTAAATATTTAAGTTAAGCTAGTGGTTATGGGACATGAAGCCTAACTCATTTATTTACTAGCTTAGTGTAATTTACACTTATCGATCAATGATGATCATTTTGAGATTTAGACTAGCGATGTGCGATGTCTCTTTGTTTGTGTGGGGACTAAACCCCATTTGTGGAGCTTCGGCTCAAATTAGTGGGGTAGCGACCCATGGTCTTCGGCCCGTTTGTGGAGCTTCGACTCAAATTGGTGGGGTAGCGACCCATGGTCTTCGGGCCGTTTGTGAAGTTTCAGCTCAAACTTGATGATTAGCGACCATGGAATAGCGTTCCGTTTGTGACACACGTGTTGGGGAGTTTTCATGCTCCCGTTTGTGATAGGCCTTCCCCTTTTTGTGATTTCTGGATTTCTAGTTGATGCTTTCTAGAATTTGTGTTTCACCGATTTTTGCGATTGGCATTGATATGTTTTGTCAATATTTGTGTTTTGGTGAATAATTTAAAGAATATGACATTCTTTTTAGTGTTTGAGAATATTTGAGATATTGTATGATTTTTGTTGTTACCTTATGTATACTTGTCACAATATGGCATTTTTGTTATCATACGTTTTTTTCATATCTCTTATCCTATCTCATTTTATATGATATTTATGTTAGGAACTGAGATGTTGGTTTTGATGACAACAACCTTTTTAACTTATCTTATTATAAAATATATACTAACACTATTGTCTAGATAGATATGTATATGCAGGATATATATATATATATATATGCAGGTATTGATTACTGAAGACTGATCAGTATAAAGACTCAAGACTCAAGATTGAAGACTCTAGAGTATCAAGATCAAGATTTCAAGATATGTGTCTAGTTTATTGTTAAAACTTCATAATAGCATGGAAATCTTCATTCCGAATTTCATTTAGGATGGAACCCATTTCTACCTTCTTAGTGGCTTACAAACCCACGACAAGTAGCTTACAAACCTACGACAAGTGGCTTACAAACCCACGAAGATCCTGATTTTTTACAAGTTCTCGAGTCCTGATGTGATGAGATATTCTGTAGGAAGAAGCTTGTAAAACTACTTCAAAATGGTTTTTCAAAACGATTTTCAAAACTGCTTTTCAAAATATTTTAGCCTTCAAATGATTTTCAAATAGATGTTTTAGCCTTAAAATATTCTTTGTTTTTGTGTTTTAAAACATAGTAAAATTAGTTTATTTTACTCCAGAGTCTTTTCATTTTGTTTTCATTTCAATACCATTTTCAAAACAAATTTTATATTATTTTTAACATAGGGATGTCGACATCATGGGATACCCCATGTCGACATGGTGGCCGTTGAATTCAAAAGTTTCAATTTTCAAAAGAAGTGTTTATTCATTTAAATCTCTTCACGAATGGTTATGACTGTTGGTGCTCTATAAATAGCCTTCACAAAAGAATTTTTAAAAAACTATTTTCATATTTTCTTCACTCCTTCTTCTCCACAAATCCATATTCTAAAATTTTCATATTTTTAAGGTCGTGCCGAAATTCTGTCGAATTCTCAAGTGAATCAAATTAGAATCTCATTCTTGTTTGATTCTATGCCCTCTCTCGAAGATCAAAGTGCTATTAAGAGTTATAGGATCAATTTGTAATCAAAAGTTTATCGAGTCTCTCTATAAGGTGTGGTTGTGCTTGGAAATCAACTGGGTAATCTTGTGGCCCGTAAATCAAGAGAGTTTGCCCTGGACTCGTGAGACAGGAGGGTACCTCAAGGCCTTTAGAAACTGAGGATTGTAATCTTCACTTTGGTATAATAAAAATCTGTATGAGGTGTTCTGCCTTGGTACAGGACTGGATGTAGGGTAACACCGAACCAGTATAAAATCCGGTGTGTTCTTTCCTTTTGTTGCTTTTTATTTACTTTCTGCATCTGTGTTTGATTCTATGATTGTTTTGTGATTAAGTTCTGCATTTGTTTGTGTCATAATTTTAATTTAGTCCATATAAGTCTTAGAATCCATTAAACACTATTCACCCCCCCCCCTCTAGTGTTAAATTAGTTTTAAGATCCTTAATCTGCACTCCCTTTCAATTTATAGCTAGACTGATCCGTTTATTATTTTCTTCTTAAATAATACTCGGGTCAGACCGAGGTATTTCATGTGCTTCTGCTTGACTTCTTATCAGGGTTCGTCACCTGACTTTTGGCTAACTACTTTAGCTTAGTCGTTTTTGTTATTATACATTCGAGATAGAGACTCCTTGATGTATACTTATTCTTTTGTCTTGCACTTGTACCTATTCTTTTGTGATGTAGTGGATCTTGTATGACCACTACTTTAATGTACACTTCTATGTGTTATATTCATATCTGTTTCCGCCTTTGTGATATGAATATCTGTGACTGATTTGTGTTATGCTTATTTCTATATTTGTTTCCGAAGCCCACACAGCCACTGTGTAGTAGCTTTAAGTTTGTATTTGATATGTCAGATTTCCTCTTGAAATGAAATGCAAGTCATATTATCTGACATATCGGTACTCGCACAAAGCAATTACACAGATGGTCGCTCCTCAACAGCCTTATTCTTCGTGCTAGTCCACGGCATTACCCCGTAGTGTCCTTGGCTAGTGTGAGTATAGAGGTGGGGCGTCATAGCTTGGTATCAGAGCCAAACTTCAGAACAATGTAGAATAATCTAGCAAGGATCATTGTCCTAAGTCTTTCTTAGGAGTCGTGCCTTAGGATTTATCCGAGTCTTAGGACCCGTTCTATCCTATTTCTTTTGTGATGCCTTGTTTTATCAATCAAGTTTGTTTGATATTCATTCTGAGAATAACCTTTTTCCTCTTCTTTCTTTCTTTCTTAAAGAAGAGAAATGGTTAGACCTGGTCGTCCCAGCGCCGGTCAATCTAGTGCTACTCCTTAGGATGGCGTAGTCATGTCTGCCCTTGATGCCATTATTTTGTTTCGTGATTATCCTATTCGAATTCTTTTGATATGGGTGCATCTCACTCTTTTATATCAAAAGAACTTGTTAAAACTTTTTCTTTAAATATTATTGGCTTGATGACTTCATTGAGAATTGCGAATCTGGTTGGTGGATCCGCAACACTCATTTCACTTTGTGGAGATGTCGAGATTATTTTATGTGATTATGCTTTCCGATCCGATTTGCATATTATGCGCTACTTAGGTTTCAGAATGATTTTTGGAAATGGATTGGCTTAATCGATATGAAGCCCACATCCTATGTCCCAAGAGGACTATCCATCTTCAACACCCTCAATATGTTAAGCAGATTTCTATTTTCCTTGATGATTTTGATTCCAATTCAGTGGCATCATTTTACCTAAACTCGCTTGATGAGGAAAGCGTTATTTCTCTCATTCAAGTAGTTTGTGAATTTTCCAGTATATTTGAGCTTGTCTTAGGATTATCACCTAAGCAATCTATTGAGTGGTGCTAAGGTCTTTTCAGCTCGACCTTGCCACCGATTTTCATCAGCTACGAGTTGCGGAGGGTAGCATTCCACTTACCGCATTCCGCACTCGTTATGATTCTTATGAGTGACCCGTGATGTCATTCAATTTGTCCAGCTTATTTCATCCATCTTATGAATCGAGTATTCTGCGAATATCTCGATGATACCATCCTTGTGTTTATTGATTATGGATGAAAACAACAATTTAAAATTTGCGAATCTTTTTAATAAGATATTTATAAGTATAATTGGATTCTGTTCTTAAAACGAGCAAATAATATTCGTAAAATTTTTAAGAGACATGTTTATCATATAGAAGATGATTTTGTGTTGTTTTGCCCATTTAGTGCTTTAAGAATTCTGGTCGATGCGCTTGATCAACGTTATCGATAGGAATCTCCTAAACGCTATGATGAGACAGTCAGACACAGTAAATTGACTTGTAATAAGTAAATTTTTCTAAAAAGATGATTACATAAAGTTAATTATAATTTTGAATGTCTTAGCTCTTCGGGAAAGAGGATCAATTAAAAGAACTCTTTTCCGATGCTTTTATTCTTGCGATTCCCGAAGGGAACCAAGAATTGATTGTTTATACCGATACTAGTCGTATTGGTTTGAATGCCGTTCTCATGCAAAAGGGAACGTGCTATCACATATGCTTCTTGACAATTAAAGCCTGCCGAGACTAGGCATGCCACTCATGATCTAGAGCTCGCGGCCATTGTTTTCGCTCTTAGAATTTGGTGTCATTATCTTTTGGGAGAGAAATTTGTTCTCTACACCGATCATAAATCTTTGAAATATTTATTTTCTCAAAAGGAACTTAATTTGCATCAACAAGCGGTTGTTTTCATGATGATATCCGAATGGAATGATCTCGAGACTTTATCCACTTGTGAGATTCGAGATCGTGAATCCAATTTATGTTCATCTCTTGTTTTGTGTAGCCTTAAGGCTCATCCTTCTCTTTTAGACCTCATCCTTGAAGCTCAAAAGCAGGATCCCGAATTGGCTTTTCTTAGACAAAGTTGTAGGGATCAAAATAAGGTTGATGGTTTGGAAGACTTTGATATTGATACTCGTGGCAGTATTCGAAAATTTGGTAGACTTATTGTGCCAAATATTTGTGATCTTCATAAAGACATTTTAGAAGATTCTCATCGTTCTAAATTTACCCTTCATCCCGGTAGTAGTAGCGACTTTATTATTGGGATGGAATGAAATCTGATATTGCTAACTTCATTAAGCGTTGCATGACTTGCCAACTCATAAAGGCCTAGCATCAAAGGCCCGGTGGGTTATTGCAACCTTTGGACATTCCAATTTGGAAGTAGGATCAAATTTCCATGGACTTTATTGACGGTCTTCCCCTTTCTCATTCTTGTCATGATAGCCTATGGGTGATAGTAGATAGACTTACAAAATCCACCTATTTTCTTCCCGTTCGATCCAATCGGACCGTACCTCTTTTGGCTAAAATCTATGTCAAAGAAATTGTTAAATTGCATGGAGTTCCTACTTCTATTGTTAGCGATCGTGATCAATTATTTACTAGTGGATTTTGGAAAGGGTCTTCAAAAAGCTTTGGGAACAAAGCTTAATTTTAACACCGCTTATCATCCTCAGTCCGATGGACAAACTGAGCGTGTGAATCAAACTCTTGAAGATCTCCTTCGTGCATGTGTTCTTGATTTTGGTGGAAGTTGGGAAGATCATATTTCTCTTGTTGAGTTTTCTTCCAATAATAGCTTCCAATCTAGTATTGGTATGGCACCTTTCGAGGCACTCTACGGAAGGCCGTGCCGATCTCCTTCGTGTTGGCTTGAAGCAGATGAGAAGCTGGTTTTAGGTCCAGATTTTATTCGTGTTTCACCTATGAAGGGTGTTGTTCGTTTCAGTCGATCGGGAAATCTAGCAACTCGATATATTGGCCCATTTTCCATCACCGAACGCATTGGTTCCATGGCTTATCGCCTTTTGTTACCGGCTCAATTTTCTGCTATTCATGACGTATTCCACGTCTCTCAACTACGGAAATGCCTTAGGGATTTCGATTCTATTCTTGAGCCCGGTGTTATTGAAGAAATTGAGGTTTCACCTAATTTGACTTATGAGCAACATCCTATTCGTATCATTGCTTCAGAGGTTAAACGCCTTCGAAATAAAGATGTTCCACTTGTGGAAGTTCAATGGTCCTCAAATCCTAACGATTGCTCTTGGGAATCTAGAGAATTCATCAAGCAAACACATCCAGACTTACTCTCTCGTGCTCTTTAAAGGTGAACTTCTCATTTCAAAATTTCTTCTTTTTTGTTGCTATGCCTTAGTATGGTTGTTACTTTTTATTTTCTTCTTAAGTATTGCGAGGATGCAATTTCTTTAAGGAGGGGAGTCTATAACAACCCGTATATTTTACGATTGTATATTTAAATATTTTATTTAAATATAGCATCGTTAATTGGATTAAAGTCCGAAATATTACTTTTTGTAAACAGTCGAATTGGGACTCGAGACCACTTCCATTGAGTCCAAAATGGCGTTTATAATTTTTTTGAGTATAAACATCGATATGTTTGGAGTTGATTAGAATTTTGATGTTTTCATTTGGGGCTTTGGGTTTGGGTTTCAGCCCACTAACCCAATAAGAGACCCAACTCCTTTATCAAACACTCTAACTCAACTCCTCTTCATTCATTTCATTCCTCATTTCCTAACACTCAAGAGAAAAATGGGGGAAAAGATTGGAAATAAAAATTCCTAAACCCTAGTTTGATTAGGAAATTCAAATTCTTGCTCTAAAATCAAAGAGAAGCTTAGGTAAGCATCCTCTTCTTCTTCTCCATCTCAATCTCTATCCAATTTCAGAAATTTCTATAACCTAACTTAGGAAATATTTTCTTATGATCTTAGATTGGAGCTTCTAGAGTTGAAGTTGAAGAGTAGTTGATCTTTCCTTTGTTTTTAAGCTTCTCATTCGTTGTCTTTGGGTTTAAAGTTGAGTTTTTGAACTCACATCTACGTCTATAACTTTCATTGCTGTTAGGTATGAATTCCTAACATCTATTCATGTTCATTTGCTTTTGATTTGAATTGATTTGGTGAATTTTCCAATTTTTGGTTTTTAAGTCCAATTCTATGAAAATCCTACTATGGATATTTGGACATGATATTTGGGGTGTATCGAAGAGCCTATAAGGCTGGGTGGTCGCTTGGCATAAATCCCTAGTCTTCGTTGCTCGCCCGATCGCTCCCGAATCGTTTTGGCCATCATGGCCTAGGCAAATTGTTGCCCAGACCAGGTGACCAGACGTCCGGTTGCTCAAGTCCAGATTTATGGTTATGGACCCTGGAGGAAAAAATATAAGAACTTAGAAAAAAAGGCAGAAACTAGAATCAGACGTCTGGTCTAAACCAACCAGACGTCTGGGAAGTCTATCAGACATCTGGGAAAGTCTACCAGACGCCTGGAAGGTTTCTGAAAATTTCCAAAACCTAAATCCAGACGTATGGATTTTCAACCATACGTCTGGAACTGTTCATTTTGCCTATTTTGCCTGTTTTTTTAGCGAATTTCCAATTTTAATCGATTTTTGTTGATCTGGTTAGTTGTTATCACTTATTATCGACTTTGATGACTTCTTTCTTTGGATTTTTGGGAATATCCATTTGATGGGTTTGGTATCGATTTCTATGGTTTTGATTCACGTCTTCGAATGTGAATTTTTGGTGATTGATTGTTTTTACAATCATTTTGTGATTTGTAACTTTAAAATACAATGGTTTCGATACTAGTAGTAAATACTAAAACTCTTTCATTAAAACGATTTTGACACTATTTTAAATATAAAACTCGCTTTTAAAACTGTTTTCCAATCTATTAGTATATACAAACCTTTACCTCATTCGTATGAGAAATCTAATTAAACGGCTTAGCAAAACAAGTGGTATGAAACGCTTGCGTTTACTTCGTCGGTTATTTCTTGCACTTGTTCGATTGAACTCCCGTGACAATTTTCGAGTGGAAATCTACAATCTGTTCGTAAATATTTAAGTTAAGCTAGTGGTTATGGGACATGAAGCCTAACTCATTTATTTACTAGCTTAGTGTAATTTACACTTATCGATGAATGATGATCATTTTGAGATTTAGACTAGCGATGTGCGATGTCTCTTTGTTTGTGTGGGGACTAAACCCCATTTGTGGAGCTTCGGCTCAAATTAGTGGGGTAGCGACCCATGGTCTTCGGGCCGTTTGTGGAGCTTCGACTCAAATTGGTGGGGTAGCGACCCATGGTCTTCGGGCCGTTTGTGAAGTTTCAGCTCAAACTTGATGATTAGCGACCATGGAATAGCGTTCCGTTTGTGACACACGTGTTGGGGAGTTTTCATGCTCCCGTTTGTGATAGGCCTTCCCCTTTTTGTGATTTCTGGATTTCTAGTTGATGCTTTCTAGAATTTGTGTTTCACCGATTTTTGCGATTGGCATTGATATGTTTTGTCAATATTTGTGTTTTGGTGAATAATTTAAAGAATATGACATTCTTTTTAGTGTTTGAGAATATTTGAGATATTGTATGATTTTTGTTGTTACCTTATGTATACTTGTCACAATATGGCAATTTTGTTATCATACGTTTTTTTCATATCTCTTATCCTATCTCATTTTATATGATATTTATAGCTAGACTGATCCGTTTATTATTTTCTTCTTAAATAATACTCGGGTCAGACCGAGCTATTTCAGGTGCTTCTGCTTGACTTCTTATCAGGGTTCGTCACCTGACTTTTGGCTAACTACTTTAGCTTAGTCGTTTTTGTTATTATACATTCGAGATAGAGACTCCTTGATGTATACTTATTCTTTTTTCTTGCACTTGTACCTATTCTTTTGTGATGTAGTAGTTCTTGTATGACCACTACTTTGATGTACACTTCTATGTGTTATATTCATATCTGTTTCCGCCTTTGTGATATGAATATCTGTGACTAATTTGTGTTATGCTTATTTCTATATTTATTTCCGAAGCCCACACAGCCACTGTGTAGTAGCTTTGAGTTTGTATTTGATATGTCGGATTTCCTATTGAAATGAAATGCAAGTCATATTATCTAACATATCGGTACTCGCACAAAGTAATTACACAAATGGTCGCTCCTCAACAGCATTATTCTTCGTGCTAGTCGACGGCATTACCCCGTAGTGTCCTTGGCTAGTGTGAGTATAGAGGTAGGGCGTCATAGTTTGTGTGTGTATTTGATAATAAGAATGACAGTTCATTCAAGTAGAGTGCTCATTTTGATATCTTGGGGTTCGAACTCATGGCCTCTAAGATCTCATTGTACAATGCCATACCATTTTCCACTAAAGCTAGTGGTCCTTTACTCAGTATATATTTAATTTTCAAAGGTTATAGTTTTTCAAATTTTAATTTTAAAATTTAAAACCCTTCTAGTTTTAGACAATAATTTTCAAAATTTTGCAACTTTAGATTTTAAAAGAACAAACTCCAAATATTAAGTTATTAAAACTAAAATTTGAATACTTTGACTCTCAAAATTGAAATTTTTAAAAGCTTGGAGTTTTACAAATTTGGACTATAGAAATTGGAATTTTTAAACTTTTGGAATCTCAACATTCAAGTTTGAAATTTAGAATTATTATAGTTTACAAAAGTTAATGGGGCATAAATGAGGAAGAAATTATATTTTAGCTCTAAGAACTATTAGTAAGTAATAAGAAAATGTTGAACGTCTATTTCAAAATAAGTTGTTTAAATTAGAAGAGTTGAAAAAACATCAAAAACTCTTATTATTATTTCGAAATCCTTATAAGAACTTCTTAAAAATAAATATGATGCACATTAAAAGTCATATAGAATACTTAAAAACATAATATTCAGGCAAATGTAAGACCTGTTTGGCAACGTAACACCTCGAAAATTTAATGGAAAATTTAGTCAGAAAATTAAATTTAAATATAATAAGGGCTCAAATGAAATTTTCACAAACTCTTGAATTTGGCTACGAAACTTGCACCATTGCGTTCGTAGCGATTTTCTGAACAATATTCATATATAACACTTCGAAATTGGAGTTAGTGTGGAGGAGTTACTAACATTTGAAAATTTGAAAACATAATAAAATAAAAACAAAAACTTTTCTAATAAAACTAGGTCACCATTCGACACCCTATGGTATGCCAGCCGACATAAAGCGGTCGACCGGTCTACCCAACGGTCGACCGTTGACATGTATTTCATGGAATTGGAGTGTGTGATCGGACGAAGAGGATTGAACGAAAAGTGTTTCTTCGTTGCTAAGTTTTTGTTGTGCAGTTGAGATGAGAGCAAAGATTCTCTAGGGTAAATCCAATGCTCCAAATCAATCTCTTACCCCTATAAATTAACACCTAAGCTAACCCTAATTTCATTAGAAAACTTGCATAGAGGAACTCTGCCAAAATTTCTTCTCTCCACTTATAAACTTTCTTTCAAAAATAAATTAAAATCAAAGTAAGAGAGCACCAATAAATCGGATCAAAGAGGGGGCAAGCTAACGGGTGACGATTCTCTGATGGAGTTTAGAGTTAGAGGTTGGGTTCAAGGTGAGGGGAAACAAGTTTAATAAGCTGATTATTTACAGTTAATGTTAACCTGTTCTATCTGATTTAGAATGTTAGCAGATAAACTATAAACTGTAAATCCTAATTTTTGAATCTCAAATTGGTATAAATTGACGAATCTCATTTTCACCCCTCTGTTATTGAATTGAAACCCTAAAAATTGGTTAACCTTAAATTAAACTAGTATAATTAACCTAGTATAATCTATGAATTTGAAACCAATAAAAAGTAGGAAAAAATTGCAAAGACTGGTCACTATAAATTGATGCTTCGGGTTCACTTTGTAAGTTGAATTGATAGAAATAAAAAATAATTAAAAATTGAATCGTTAAAAATAAGGAAACCCTAAATTTTTCACTACTACAGGTGAAACGTCCTGAAATTTTATCGTTTGATTTTGAATATTTAATTAATTTTAAATATTCAAATAATTGGTTTAAATAATCTAAAATATTATATTCAAATATAAGGATTGACTAAATATTTGAATTATGAATTAAATATTAATTAAATAGATTTAATAGCCTTGTTTAACTCCTTTTAATTAATAAATAATAACGGTGGACTTATTCTTCAAATTTATTTACAATAATAAATTGTTCGAGTAAATAACAAGAAAATCAATTTTTATTCAAATAACTTGATTTTTATTGATGTATTTTTAAATGAATTTATAGGATTTTTCCACAACTTTTAATCTAAAAAATATTTAAATTATCGTCTAACGATTTTTTGGCAAACGATGGTATTTGTAAATTTCCATAGATGAAATGATCTGTGTATTTTATTGTTGATATGTGATCGTGTCGCATTTTGGTGCACGGTCGTATTTTATTTCTGCCATTCGCGGTTCGTATGCGAACGGGAAATTGTGTAGCGGGATACCGCAAAACCTTTTTCTCAAAACATTTTTAAACTAAATCAAAATTCAAAATTTTGAAAATGACTTAATAGGAAGGTTGCTTGAGGATCTTTTGTTACTTGAAAATTTTGTTTATCTTCTGATGGAAGTTAAGTAATATTCTTGTTTATAAATTAAGCAAAGTCAACTATTCTGATTTCGCTCATTCCCTTTTCCTCCTTTTATTTTTCAAAACCAGTTAACCAAAAATGGCCACAAGCTTTTAAAAATTAAATTAAACATTATACTTAACAAAAAAACCTAAACCAAGTTTCTTTGATCTCGTACTGATGAGATGTTCAATTCTAAATGAGTTTGGTTATGCTCGGTTGAGTTTGGCACCGTTCGGCAGTTTTGGTGTGAGGAGAAGTGATCTGGAGTAAGTGTTTTCTTGTAATTTATGCGACGGGAGGCTATAGTGTTGGTTTTGTTGGGTTTGTGACGTGGAGGAGCTTTGACGGCCAGAAAATGGGAAGGTGCGATAGCGTATGGAGGAGTGCGCCTTTTTTTGGCGGGAATGGGAGCTCGTCCAATCGCAATTTGAAGGAGAGGTTCGAGCCTTGCTTGGTGATGGCCGACGCGGAGAGGAGAAGGGAAGGAGTTCGTCAGAGTTGTTGGATTTTGGTTTCATTGAGCATGGGTGAAGTAGTGGCATGCGTACATAAGTGTTTGAGGAAGAATGGTATTAAGTGTGATTAATATTTGATTAAGTAATTAAGTGAATTAATTTAATTATTTAAATCTGAAATCTTATAAATTCAATATATCAGTCATATGAGGTCGGATTCGGATGTGTTTAGTTGCATTGGACTCGTATCGATGTTATCTTTGTATTGGAATTGGATTCAAGGAATTTGGAGCTAGTAGAATTTTGGGCTAAAATCGAACGTCGTTCGATTCTAGACCAAACCGAAACGAGAATGCGTCAACTGGAATTTCGATGAGTTAACTCACCATTAAATAAACTATATGATATTTGTGTTCCTATAGATTATTATTGAACGCTTGGATGATAGTTGATGGTTTTAATGAAGTATATATTAATGATATAATTTTAATGATTTAATTTAATTACATTTAACATAGTTAAATAAGTATACTTCGTTTGGGATATCTATATAGCAGAACAAAACACCGTTATGCTATAACTAAATTGAGTAGAATTATTTGGACATCTATCGAGAAGAATAAATCACTGTTCTGTGCCTGCAAAGTAGAAAGATTATTATTTGATTGTTTATTTGGATTCAAATTCTCGCTTGATAGCGCATGGCATAAATAATCATTGTGCTGCAGAGAACAAAAGAAGAAGGCGGAGTGTTTTTGTAGCGAATTGGTCGCTATGGGACACTTCGAAGTGCATATAAATATGAGATTTATATGGGACTTTTGTAGAGAGACCCTAAGGGGTTTCTCACCGTTATTAATTTACTAGTACATGCATCTTACTTACATTATCATATCGCTTGTATTGATGTTTATTTGAAATATTTATGACATACTATTTGGATTGTGCAAGTGTAACGACCCGCCAATCCATACAGTTCAAGCTGACAATAAACCACACATGTCCAATCCAAATCGAACGGAAAGATGGATAGTTATGGGAAAGAAAGAGGAAAGAAGTAGAGAAGAAAAGGAGAAAGAAAATAAAATAAAAAACAATACGGAAACTCACAATCACAGCGGAATAATATATAATATAATATCAACATCTTTACAAAGAGAAACTGCCATATACATACATCCATCATAGTACAACAACAATCACAATAATCAGCCTGGACAGTTATAACAAACTGTCTTCACAATTGCTGATGATTCCAACAACAAAGCATTGGAAAATAAACGTATACGCGAATACGACTTGAAGACCTCCAACTCATCTTCTGAGCTCTAATGCATTGCAATCTGTTAATATGCTCTGTCTGACCCGAGCATTATAATAAAATAACACCCGAAACAATCTGGAAAACCAGCGTGAGAAAACACACCTAATTGGATTTTAAAGTTCTATAAAACCATTAGAAAATCAAAAGTATCATATAAGACCACGCCGCACATAAACACAGACGGGTTTTTACCTTACGATAACCAAAAAAAATTCTACAGAAAATCCATTTATATTATAATAATGTCTAGGAGTCAAAGTAAAATATGAATACAGCTGAAATGCTTGTATCTCACGTTTCAGCATAGTTGGGCACAACTAAGTTCGTACGGTGCTTATTGGAGAATGAATTCCATACAATGACTGTGCTACTGAAGTACCGCCCGTCACGGTGCATCTCTAGATAAAATAACACCGAGGTCGAACCAATCGACCTTTGCCAACATAGAACCGGCCTACCTCTTATTGGATAGTACCGAATATGATCACCCCTCCGTTAATGGGCCCCGAAGCATACAATTGAGAGATAATAGCGACTATAGATAGGGATGATCATACCACTACAAGAAAACTGATTTTTTGTAGCGCCCAAAAAACGCCACTACGTATTTTTAGTGGCGTTCCGATAATCGTTACGAGAAAACATGCCACTAAAAATCCTCGAGTATTAGTTGCACTTTTTTAAACGCCACCAAAAATTTTTTTTGATAGCGTTTTTATAGCGCCATAGAATTCCTTTTTTATAGCGCCTATTTACCGCCACCAAAAAGGTTTTCTCCTCCATGATACTTTTTTATGGCGTTATCTAAATTTTTTGTAGCGCCTGTTTAACGCCACCGAAAGGGTTTTCTCCTCCACGTTACCTTTTCATGGCGTTATATACATTTTTTGTAGCGCGTAATAAACGCCAGCATAAGTGTACTTGAGTTCTAATTACTCTTTTGTAGCGACATTTTAACGCTACCAAATAAATAATATCCAGTAGCGTTTGTTTCCCTCACCTGCTACTCCAGATTTACCCCTGATCTAGCATCCAATTATATAATAACAGAATACGCAAGCACATACACTTTTGAACACAATATATTAAACAACTACAAAATACATATACGCATTGAAGATCCACAAGATACATAGACATTCATACATCCACATACATAGGTGTCTACAAAAAGCTACCCGTACACATACACAACCAAACTACCATAAGTATTATAACCAAACTACCATAACTGTCATAACCGTACATATACATCTGAAATAAACATCTGAAATAACCGTACATATACGTCTGAAATAACCGTACCGAGCATAACCTGAACCACCATAAAAACCTGAACTACCTGTCATTGCTGATGTCTTCAAAACCTGAACTACCTGTCAACAAAGAACAGAACAAAAGAGTGAGAAAACAAAACCTGAACTTAAAACTGCTTAAATAAGCAATGTACTGAAACAAAACATATGGACGACAATCAACCACTTCTCTGCACTGCCACAACACTCAACTACCTTGCCACTTCTTCCTACACTATCACTGTACTGCTCACCATCAATTCATACATAACTCCTCACCATCAATTCAACTAACATTCCACCACAATCCATACACAATTCCTCACCATCAATTATTTTCCCTCCCCTGAACCTGAACCACCAATCACAATCATTCAATCACAATTCGAATATAACACCCCTACTTATGTACTTTTATCATTTTACCAAAAATCTATCTGCACTTTAGCTGCTAGCATTCCTAATGTATATATAAAAAAAATTATATACCTTTCATTTTGACTTAATAATGAGTTTTTCCATTGGCCAAGCTATGGGAACGCCAAAGCAATCATCCATGCACGTCAGACCCGATGTCGGTCTCCATATCTCTGCATCTGGAACTATCACCAGTTCAATCCAAACTTTTACAGCATTACGTCCCAATGGACGACAATGGACCATCGTTATCGGATCAGTTGATGCAATACTTCCTTCAGCCACTACGTCTGCTCCACCCAAATCGATCAACTGGCATTTGGCATCCTTTTGCATTGTTGCAATCGGCTGAAAGAAAAGAGATTATTATGCACAATGTATACATGCACATTAAATAAACTTTCATACAAAGTTAACTTCTTCAAATTTGAAAATTAATACTTACATTTTGCGATTTATTCATGACCATATGTGTGGATTTCATGGGAGAATTCACAACATTTTCAGAATCATCATGACTCTCATCTAGTTTTTCTTGATCAGCTTCTACTTTTGATCTTGGCCATGCTACTTTCCTACCAACTGCATCTCCAATGCACGACATATCAGATGTGGGTCGCCACAAATAAGCATCTTTATTTACTACTTTTTCCACCCAAATCACAACAGCAGATGGACCGAGTGGAATACCATTAACAGTATATTTTGGATCAGTGGCGTGGATTCTTCCTTTGGCAACTACACCTTCACCCTCAGTCCAACCGTAAATCTTGCAAGTGTCTTCGATGATGCTGGTACTCTAAAAATGAGAAGTGAAATTCAAGACTTTAGTATGCTATACAAAAACAACGAATATGTGTTAAATTTTTATTCAGATGGGGGGTGTGCTCGCTGCATTTTAGACATCAATAAGCTCGCAGCATATTACACTAATATACTTAACGTGAAAAAAATTACCGTACTGGATGCACTACCGTTCAACCGTGTTCGCAGCGGGACCTTGATGCAAACTGATGGCCAAGCAACTACCTTATTCTTAGCGTCTGCTAAGACTGCCATTTCAGGTGTAGGCCTCCATAAATAAGTATCTGCTTTATCCACTGAATCTATAACAACGCTCCCAGCATTTGGTCCAAGACGAATGCCATTGACAACGTCATCTGGGTCCATGGACAACAGCCTCCCATGGGCAACAACTCCAGAGGTTCCATCCCAATTCAACAGCAAACATACTTCGTCGTCGATCTACAATTAATCAACCGAAAATTAAATCAATTATTGGATTAAAAAATTAAAATATAAATTTCATTTATTGAGTAATATAAATATTATTTTTACCGAATCAGGTGAGTTCCTTCTCGAACTTTCTTTACCCTGCAGCGAAGCACGAATATAAATTAATATTTTACGAATATAAATTAATTTCCAAAAATTTACCTTCTGGTCCATCAGAGTCTGTATCATTCCCTTCAATTCTGCTATTTCCTCTCGACACCGAGACACTTGTTTATCTTTGGACTGGGCCAAAGCTAGCTTGGTTAAAGTGCAACCCCTACCCAATGCCCTTAACCGTCCCGGTTTATCTTGTCCCAGTACATGTACAAGAGCATCTTTTCCAATATCATTCTGTGTCGAGCCGGATTGGGATAGGCTACCATATTTTTTGATCTCCTCCTACATAAATAAATACACATAGATAATGTACAATGGTAAAAATTTCATAGTTTCAAAAAAAAATACCAATAAAATTAAAAACAATTTTACAATAGTATTCGCAGCTTCCATGTTCACTGGTTCACCATTTTTTTTAATGTGAGATCTAATCCACACATCAGCTCTACTTATGGACGATGGATCTGCACTTTCTTTTTTCTAAAAATAGAATAACATTAAATTAATAAACTGACAGGTATAAAATAATGTTAAATAATGCTATAGTTAATGAACTTACCATGTCTTCGGTCTTTCTAGCCATTCCCCTACGACCGGTTGTATGCGGAAGTTGTGTGTACCTAAGGGCTGAATATTTCTCACTTTTTTGCTAAAAATATTGAAAGATGCTAGAATTTAACAACCAAAATCATAAAAAGAAAAACTATCTAATATTTATAATGCAGGGTAAATATGTATGGTGAGGATTACAATTTATTTGAAAATCAATTCATCATGGTCATATACTTATTTGGTATTATTAATGCTGGATAACTCAGTTGACATATACAGCATTCCATATCTACTAATAATATTTATAGATTGAACTAACTTGCAAAGTGTTTTTTTTACTTCATTTAAAATGTTCCTGTGCTTGTCATAATGCATTTGTATTTTGTACTGTCATAGGTTCCTGCAGCTAATACCTAAACAGGAACCCTCAGCATCCACCAACACTTGGACTTCACTTCTAAAGAAATTTATCGGTTGCTAACTATGTAGATGGATTTGCATAAACATGCCAGACGAGTTCAGTATGAATGATTTACCCTAAACTCCCGACTTGTTTTCGCCTTCACAAACTTCCTCCAATCGGTTATGCTTTTTATGTTCGTAGGTTTCAGTTTAAGTCTTTCCTCATCGTTCTCCGCTTTTTGCAAATTTCGAACCAATTTGCTTTTTGACGATCTCCAAAGTACTCCCATTTGTTGAAATATAGCTTTTCTTTGCCATTCCTCTTCCAATTTAAATCTAATCTGCAACAATACATCAAAACATGATATTAGTAAAATTTATTTAATTTAAATACGACAGATTTAATTAAATCTGAAAGGTTTTCTGAAGTTATTAGAGGGCAATTTCAATTTATAATTGGCAAGAACTATTTTTCAATCTATCCAGAAGTTATTAGATGGCAATTTCAATTTATAATTGGCAAGACCATGCAATATTAGAAGTCATTTTCAAAACATATTAGAGTCAGAATGTTAAATAATAGATGCCTGCTTCATACCAGAACCGACTGCCAAAAAACTTCTTTTAAGTCATCACTAATATTCCTCCAATCATCAATGGTGTATGGAACCTGCTCCCGCACAAGCGGTCCAAGAAAAGAGGATAAATATACCGACCCTTGCCCTACTGGTACACCTAGATCATTGAACTCAACTTCAATTCGATCCTGACTGCATGACGGGAGTCTTTTTGCTTTTGCTGGACCTCTATCGCCTCTTTTCCGAGATGTACTTCCGATTTCAGCTTCACTTTGTTTCCCAATTTCCAGCTCGGCATCAGCAGTTTGTTCAGGACAGGTTTCATTTTCTGAGCGGAGTCCTTCATTTGGGTCAGAGGGGATATCATCTAGTGGTTGTTCGTCTTCTTCATTGTGAACAGTGGCCTGCTTCTTAGCATTGTCTGGTTGTTCTTCTATTTCATTTATACTAGCTGGAACTTTACGTTTTCGCTTTGACTGTTTGTTCTTAGCTTTGACTGTTTGTTCTTCAGCCTTTCTCTACAAGCGGGTACGTACAGATGTTGTAGACATATTTTTCTGCAAGTGACAGAAAACACAGTATAAACCAATAAGCACATGTAAACAATAAGCAGCGATAAATATTAACAAACAACACTTAAATATCATCAACATGTAGCTGAAAAGAGATGTGGCAGTTTGCAAACCAAACAAGCAGGCCTAAAAGCCTTGAGATGATGAACAGATTTGTAATTTTATGAGAAAATGTACATGTAATGCAAACATAATTGATAAGAACACTACTCATTATCAAGCAATATATGCAAACAGAATTGATAAGAACATATAATGCTTTGTCTATGGAAGTATACAAAGATCAAAACACAAAGAACAAAAATTGAATGGTACATGCATTTGCAATGGATTAGAAAATTAAATGGTGCAAACTAACAGCCATTCGCAACATTAAAAAAAACAAAGCATTAGTGCAGCAAATGAACAACAATCACTAAAGAAAATCAATACAAGTTCAATGAAATTTCCAAATAGCCCGGATTTAATATATAAGTTCAACCATCACTAAAGCAAATGAACAACTATGCTCAAGTAGAACATATAATCTACTCAATTATGCCCTCGCAATCCTCTCTAACATAGCAAACATCTTCATCATCCGCTTCCGTTATTTCATCTTCCACCACTTGAATATCTTCCTCGATGCAATCGTGCTCCTCTATATCATTAAAACTTCTTGATGGTGCTTTCATTACAACGTACCAATTAGAAACATCGTTCTCCCTTGAATAAAATACTTGTTTTGCTTGAGATGCAAGTATGTATGGGTCTCGTGAAAATGATGCTTGATGTAAATTAACAAGAGTGAACCCATCATCATCAACTTTTACTCCATTTCCTTTATACGTCCAACGACACTTGAAAACTGGAATATAAAACAAATGATAATCTAATAAAATTAAATCTGTCAATATTCCATAATAAGTGACCACATCAACCACTTGGGACATATCTTTAGCACTTGCTCTACACATAGTAGTTGCATCAAAAGTCACCCCACAATTCTGAGTTTCTCTCCCTAAATCTTTTACATGAAAACATTGCTCGTTGATGATATATCCTTTGAAAGACATGGCATCATCCTTCGGACTATAAGCAATCCATTTTAACATGTCATTATGATCCTTGGAGGTAATAGGTATCTACAACAAATTTCATTTAGCATGTAAATTTATATAGTAATATTGATAGTTGAATGAGAATATATTTGAAATCTAACTAACCTTCCTTTTAATCCAATTGACAAAACATTTTGTATGTGTTTCCCAAAGTAAGGTCGCGTTTTTTGTCATGCGTTGGTCTGAATTTTCTAATTCCTCCAAATGCAAACTAGTATTGAACAATTGATTATAAGTTATATATATCATTGCGAACACATCAAAATATTTAAAACAATATAACATAAACTTACTCTATAAACGGTTCCACCACGGCCATATTCATTAACACAGCTAAATGAGCACTTTCTTTCTCATTAACTGGCAATTTAATTGTCTTCGATACTGAAATTGGACGTCCCTCTAATATTCTACTACTTTCATAATCTTCATTTCGAGCTCCTTTCTCCTCTATATGTCATGATTTCTTCAAAAATTCATTGAAAAACAACATGCATTCTGTTGCAAGATACGATTCTGCAATACATCCCTCTGGTCGTGCATAGTTTCTGACATAATCTTTGAGTGTCTTCATATATCTTTCGAATGGGTACATCCATCGAAAATGAATAGGTCCACACATTTGTGCTTCTTTTCCAAGATGAATGGATAAATGTATCATTATATCAAAGAAAGATGGTGGAAAAAAAATTTCAAGCTCACATAAAACGTCAATAATTTCAACATTGATTTGTTCTACCTTCTCTCTATCAAGAACACGTTGACATAATTTGTTGAAAAAAGAACATAAGCGAATTATCGCTTTTCTTGCCTTCTTTGCCATGAACCCTCTCGATGCTACTGGCAATAAATGTTGCATTAATATATGGTAATCATGTGACTTCAATCCACTAATTTTGCAATCCGACAACGAAATCCGATTTTTTAAATTTGAACAGTAGCCATCCGGTCCTTTGAAATCATACAGTCTTTTGCAAAATATTTTTCTCTCGGATTTTGACAACATATATGGAGCCGGTGGAAGATATGTTTTATTCCCACGAGGTTGTGTATGAAGCTCACTTCGAATTCCCCAATCCTCTAAATCCTTTCTACAGTTGGTTCCATCTTTGGATTTATTTCCATGCAACATTGTGCCCAATAGGCTTTCACCAATGTTCTTCTCCACATGCATCACATCTAAATTGTGACGTAATGGAAGTTCCTATGAAAACCAAAACAATAATGCATTATTGGGTTTTTCTTGTATTAAAACAATGAAAAATAAATAAATAAACCACTAACCTCCCAATAAGGCAAATCAAAGAAAATTGATCGTTTTTTCCACCTTGATAGCTCTACTTCTGTAGAACTGTTAGTATCATCATATTCATCTTCTTTATCATAGACATGCTTTCTCTTCTTACTTTTCTCCTCTATTCCTTTTCCAAAATCATTTGGATAATCCTTCAATAATGCATAGATGTTTCTCCCAGAAAGCATTCTAGGAGCACCATCTGTCTCTATGGTATTATCAAACAATGCCTTTTGTTTCCTCCGTGAATCTGAAGGAGGTAGAAATCTTCTATGACCCATGTAGGCGAACTTTCGACTATGTTTCAACCAACGAGAATGGGTATTGACACCACATAATGGGCAAGCCTTTTGCCCTTTCACACGACATCCAGCAAGATTTCCATAAGCCGGAAAATCATTAATCGTCCATAACAAAATTGCATTCAGTTTAAATAAAGTTTTACTAAATGCATCATAAGCAGTAACTCCATTAGACCACAAGTGATGCAAGTCTTCCACCAAAGGCGCCAAATATACATCAATATCATTCCCGGGTTGCTTCGGGCCTGGAATAAGTAAAGTTAACATAATATTTTCTTTCTTCATACACAACATAGGCGAGAGATTGTATGTCACAAGCATTACCGGCCAGCAACTATATTTCGAACTCAACATGGAAAATGGATTGAATCCATCTGTAGCAAGACCAAGCCTAAGATTGCGTGGATCAGATGAAAAAGATTTATACTTTTCATCCACCATTTTCCATGTCATAGAATCCACGGGATGACGCATTTTTCCATCGTTACTTTTATTATTAAAATGCCATCTTAATTCTTCAGCCATCTTTTGAGATCTATACATTCGTCTAAACCTCGGAATGATTGGGAAATATCTCAATACTTTAACTGGAACACCTTGTATAACCTCTTCAGTATCTTGATTTTTCTCCCATCTCGAGGAACCACATTTTGGACAACTTTCTAAATTTTTGTATTCTTTTATGAAAAGGCAACAATCATTCTCACAAGCATGTATCTTTTCAAAACCCATGTCGAATGCTTTAAGAAATTTCTTGACTTCATATAAGGTTTTGGGAAGCACGTTATCCTTCGGCAGAAATAGATGTTGCACAGCTAAAAGCTTATCAAAACCACTATCGGACAAGCCAGTCTCGCATTTAAGATTATACAAGACGGTGATGGTAGATAATTTTGTGTGATCTGTGCAACCAGGATATAACGGAGTTTCTGCATCTTCCAAGTTCTTGACTAACTCATCCTCTTTTCTTCGAGCATCAACATCGTCTTTATCATCATCAAAAAAATCTTGATTCAAAAAATCTTCATCTTCATAGTGAATCATCTTGAATAGTTCATATACGTCAAACTTATTTGTTTTATTCTCTACATTTATCTCTTCACCATGGTTATACCATACACCGTTAATGTATTTAGGATCCATTCCTTTTATAATTAAATGTTCAATGATGATTTGGTCATCATGACGACTAAGATTCCGACAATCCTTGCAAGGGCATAAAATTTTTTCTACGCTTCTTACATTCCTCTTTGCAACATGCACGAAATTCATTGCTCCTTGTCGGTATTCTATACTAGTTCTATGAAAAAAGTAAAAAAAAGTGAGCTTTAGTATTAGATTATATGTTCTAATTCTCAAAATACATATTAAGTTAATCATGGTTTTATCACCTGTTTAAAAAAACCCAGCCTTTTTCCATTATCGACATTTGAAGGCAAATAAGTTTCCAATCTTTGACGTATAAATTGGTTATCTGTTGTAATCAAAAAAATAACTAGACGTTGAAGTACAAATACTTGTAGCACTACTGCATATAACCATGGTGGTTTAGTAGACAAAGGCAAAGAATACTTTTCCAAAAATATAAATTTTACACTTATATTTTGCATTTAACCTCAGATTTACATGTATTTATAATTAATCCATGCATGAATTCAAAGCCTAAGTCTATCAAATTATAGAATTACTGCATATTCTTCTGAACAATTTTTTTAATTCAATAACTGTGGTTAGTTCCTTAGTTGGATAGCTGTGTCAGGAGGAGTTCAATGCATGCAAGATCCAATGACGAATAGAATAAAGTTTGTAAAATTCAGAATATTGAATATTTGGATAATCTTAAATAAAGTATTAATATAAATCTTGAAGATTATTAATCATCAACTAAAAGTATCACCATTTGTTAATCATCAACGGTAGTTTACCAGTCAACCGGGTTTTTTGGAGTATAATTAACAAAAAAAAGTTAGCTATTCTTGGATGATACTTCACACACGCGTAGTCTTATGTTCATTTTGTAGCTTTGAACTAAATGAACAAAATGGTATATTTACATGACAAAATCCAATGTTGTAGAAGTGAGGTATCTGCATAAGTTTATGATTAGTCTCATCTCGGGGAAAATCATACAAATTATATATCAATGTGATTAGCAAGATAAACAACAGAAATAATGAAAATGAAAACTGCTAACATTCTACCAACAACAATTAAAATAAAAACTTTCTTCGTTAAAAAACTTTGTGTTTGAAGTTGCAGCCCCTTATCCTAATTATATAGCAATCAAATTTTACAGCTGCAAAAAATTCAGAGATAAGTGATAAAATAATAAAATCTATCGCACATGAGAAAGATGAAGCTAATCCAAAGTATGATGCAGAACTTTAAATCAACCATTTCAGTAATAGTTTAGGAAAAAATACGAAAATAAGATGCATTAAAATTCATATAAAATCCAAATAGAATCACAAAGTCGATTTAAAAGATTCATACCTAAATATACCTAATCGATTTAAAAGATTCATACCTAAATATACCTAGATCTGCTGGCTGCCGCGACTCGATGTTGAGTAAGGGGGAATCGACGGAGTTACGATGATACTTGAGTGCGATGAAATTTTGACACGATTAAAAGGGGAAATTTTTTTTCTGAAGAACAAAGCAGATTAGGGACGAGAATTTTGTTAAGTACGAGAGTAAAATGATAGATTACGTTTATTTAGTTCGAGCGCGGACTCTTTTTTTTAGAAGCGGGAAACGTGAATTATTTTTTGCCACGTTTATATTATTTGGTAATCTATTTTTTGTTGCATTTACAATAAAACGCCACCGATTTTTGCAACTATAAATGGTTTTTCTTGTAGTGTACCCTACTTAGGAGCGACCTACTTAGCCCTACTGCATCTCCCATGTTTTAGTCATTCCCGGTTGATGAGGCTTGAGACTACGTTTTACCTTTTATATAGCACTTCGCACATGGAATGCTAATACTGCCCTCCAGGCAATAATGCAATATCAGTATTCATCCATACAAGTTCGTCCTGGGACTGAACGAAACATTTGAGAGCTCCGTCTCCAAATTCCATCATCTTCAAGATGCCTTCACTTCGAAACGTATTTGTTAGATCGAAGTGGTTTTTGGATAACATATCCGATCCCGGTCTCTTTGAAACAACTTTTCGATAATTCCTGGTAAACTCAACCCCAGTTCTTTAGGAAATAAACGGTCAAAGATAAGAGGAGATCACCTCCTAACCGTTAGTGGACAGATTTCCTTATCATTGTCCTAGGAGAACGAAACGAGATTTATACGCACAGTACAGCATCACCGAAGATGATTGTGCTATATAACTTACGTGTTCTCCTAGATATTTATAAAGTTACATTTTGGGTCCAGTTGCGATAGTCGGTTATTTAACTGTTGATTAACAAACATTCAATCAGGAATTTAATTTCATGGGAAAAACAACATTTGTTAAGCACCAAGCAACACTAAGCCTTTTATTAATTTAATTCACTTTGTAATACTTGAATCAAAATTCTTTTACATTGATTTATATAAACCCATAATCACTATTTCTCAATACTTGAAAAAAATATCCATATACTTATTTCAATGGTATAAGTATATTCACCTATTTTTGGGAAGGTTCCCCTTTTTATTAAATTCTAAAATCATTTAATAACTCCATTTCACATACACAAAACCTTTTAGAAAATCCCTTTTATAAATCCATAAACCCATTCAAAAAATTCTTTTATAAATATTTAAAACGATTTATAAAACGTTTATACCTTTTTTAAGCAATCTTCCGTTATATTTTCCAAAACATGTTATAAGATTCCTCTTATAAAAACCCCTTCTATTTATAAAACTCCATTTATAAATCTCGAAAAATAATTATAATTAAATCCCAATCGCTCACCTTTAAACACTACTATATACTAATAACATTATAAATAAATAAATACTAAATTTAAAACATCTTAAAATAATAATTAAAAGATCTTATAGATAAATAAAAGTAATTTATCTTCAACATTATTATAAATAATAATAACAAATTTCCAAAACTTTACTCGTAAATAATTTAAAAACTAATTTTAACCCATATTAATATTTTTAAATAATTAACCTTTTAAAACATTTAAAATATTGATAAACAACTTTTAAACAATATTAATATTAATAAACAACCTTTAAATGTAAATATATTTTCTTAATAAAAATCCATACTTAATTCAACATAATCATTTCCATATTTATAAACCATGTTTATAAATCTCTTCCCATTTCATAAAACTTCCTTTCATAAAAATTCCTTTATTTATGAACCCATTTATACCATTATTCCTTTATAAATCATGCTTACTTGTAAAACCCCATCCAAAACATAATTCCAACCATTTTAACCTTGCTTCAATAGGTATAAATTTCTTTTATAATTTTCCTTCAATTTATAAAATATCGTTTAACAATCCTAATTCTTACCCTCACTTTCAATTTGCAAAAAGAGTCAACTATTTTCTAAAACTAATTTCCATATCTTATAATAAATCCATCATTTGATTTATTTCATCCATTTGCTAAATTATAATAATTTTCCTTTGATTTATAACACCGTTTATAAATCCACTCTGTGATTTACAAAACATGACTTTGCAAATCTTTACTTCATTTGTAAAACATCACTTTATACAAAATGATTAACAATATTAATATCAAATATTTTATAATTTCTTTTAAAACCACGTCCTTTTTATTTAAAAGGCAGACTTAATTTAAAAATATTTATCCCCATTTCAAAATTTCCATTTAAAAAATATTTTTTTATAAAACTATAAATTTATAATTTCTCAAAATCATACCTTTTATTTTGGAAACATTATTTAAACATGTAAAACTTCCAAAATCACTTTGAAATCCCTTTTTAAATCCAATCACTATTTTATAGTAATTTAAAATACCAAAAATGAGCCCGGTGCTACAAAAGCACTAATTAAGCGAAATCATATCCATGTCATCCACTATAACATCCAACATATCATATATTACTATATATATGAAAATAAAAATCAACAATGTGAGGAGTCCTGTTGGATCCCTCAAACCTGTTTCCCTACATCACATACATCATATAATCACAAAAATATAAATCAACCGCTTCGAGGCGGGATTCATATACAAGGGTCATCTGCTCTTACACGGGAACGTAATAGGACCTCATCCACTCCAATAGGAGGGCATATATAATATAATTTAGTAAATTATCCAAACAATCAATAACGATCATAAATAAATATCCAAACATCCAATAAATAATATTTATTGACTATATAAATTTTCTTATTAGCAAAAAAGGTGAGATTAACTCACTTTGATTTTTGTTTTATCGAAACGTTCCGTTTTGAATTAAAATTGAATGAACGTCCAATTTTAATCCAAATTTTCCACTAGCTCCAAATTCGTCCAATCCAACTCCATGATATGGTGCTCGCTGATACGAACGCAACGCAACTTGTCGCGCTCAAAACGGACCTCGTACGAGAAAGTTACGAATAAATGAACATTTGATATAATTAAAACTTTAATTAACTAAATTAATAAAAATTTAAACTTTACCCTTCCTCTCTCCCGCTCACACTACCCAAACCTAGAACCCATCGATCGCGGCTAAAACCCTGACGTGCGTGCCACCTACGGCCACCGGACCCCGATCCAAACCCACCGTCGCAATCGCCTCTCCAAGCCTCATCATCGCCTGCGACCCCGCTGCCCCGTCGCCGCCATTCGATCTCGTGAACCCAAACCCATGGCCCTTCGTGCTTCAATTCTGGCGATCTCACAAGCTTCCGACACGATCTAACCGCACAATATGTGGAGCTCGTCGAGCTCTCCATCTTTGCTTTTGGTGGCACCCAATTTCGATGAGCGGATTGAGAGAAAACAAGGGAAAAAGTTTGCAAAATTTCGGCCATTAAAATCTTATAACGGGTAGTTGAGAACTAGGATTTCAAATGAGGAAAAATGATGACCTTATATGGAAAATTTCGTGATGCTATTCATCCGCGAAATTTTTGAATCCCAAACGAAGCGTGCCGCATGGCGTTCTATATGTTATACCCTTATTCCGAACATAATGGAATATGTATCAAGAGTCAATTCCATCATATTCAGATGATAGCTTTTCAAAATCAAATTATATTAATTTAAATTTCTTTAATTAATTTTTACGCGTTTCGAACTCGTATGACCAAATGATACGTCTGATTGCCACGAAAATTGTCGCCATACAATAACTCACTATTACAGACCCAATGGAACTGGTTTCATTGAAATCCGAGAGAGTACCCCGGAAGGCTATTATTATATGTAAATTAAAACGAGTTATTTTCAAAAATCGGTTTAGTCGCTTTTAATTCCAATTTAAAAAGTTTATTATCTTCATTCTAATTTAAATAGAATTTAAATCAACTTTTGAAATTGTTTTCATACATATTAAATTCATGATTCAATTATTTGAGCAATTTCACATATTAAACTTAACAATTAAATTATCAAATAAATCGTTATATTCGAAATCCAAGTTATTTAACTTACAAAAATAACTTTACAATATTTAAAATAAATTAGATATTCTAAATTCAAATGACTAAAATTTTGGATCGTTACATCCCCCTCCTTAAAAGAATTTCATCCTCGAAATTACCAAGTAAGGTAAATGCCCAAAACCCATTAACTTTTCAAAAATAATTAGTTAAAATAGATTACCAAATTCATTCAAACCTTTTACTTTCGAAATCAATTAGTTAAACTTCTTATAAAATCTTTTTCTAGGTCTTCAAATTCGTTCATAGTTACTAACTAATGCTCTTCCAATACTCAACTAATACCATTTCAACTAATAACTCAAAATAATAAAAAATTAGTTTTAAAAAAAATTTCCAAAATTTTCAAAAATTTTCTAACGCCTTAAATTTACGAAAAATTTCGTCAGCGTCTCCTTTGCGCGGTTCGGTCGCAGTAAATCAAAATATATATACCACAAATATACATCTCATCTTTGAGGATAAGGCATCCCGTAAGGAAAAAGTGTAAAAGTACGATATGTAATCCGAGATATGTACCTTTTATTATATTAGCGAGGATATACAATGAATATAACGCGAAAGCGAGCTCCAAATGTGAAGCATACGCCATCCGCACCTACTAATCACTCAACAACCAATAAGAATATGTTCATAGAGAATAATATCAACATATAACATACATTAATACAATAACTATATGCAAATGTAGCAAATGCAACCAAAGAAACCATCAAACAATTAATATCCATCCAATTTTATTTACCATCGTATCCATTTGCATTTTCAAATGTCAACATCTAACTTATACACTTTCTTTTTAACATTAACATCACTACAACAAAACAGTCTTTTTACAACGGGCAATGCCCGTTGTAATATGGTTTTCGCAACGGGCATGTGCCCGTTGTAATAGGCCTCGTAATAGATCCACCACATTTTACAACGGGCAAAGCACGTTGTAGAAACCGTTGCAGTATACCTTTTTACAACGGGTTATGACCGTTGTAATACACTATAATACAACGGCCAAAACCCGTTGCAATAGACTAACCATATTAGTTGCATAGCCTGTTTCACAACATGCATTGACCATTGTAAAAAGCTCATATAACAACGCACATTGTCCGTTGCAAAATAAATGCAAATTTTAAAAAAAATTACAGCAGCATCCATGCAATACATCCATACTAATACTAAATATTGTCGTAAAATAATTAAAATCATATACGAAAAGACTAAAAGCTAAAGTCATAGAATTCTAACACTCCAAAAAGTTAGATAAGTTTACATGCCAAATACATAAAGCATTAACACATAACAGTCCGCTACAAATATCATGTTCTAAGTACAATCATACTATACCACAGAGATGAAGTCTTTATGTCACGCGACGGTTGATCCAACGGCCTCTTTGATAGTCTGCATCTCTGTTTCTTCCTCAGAAAGATAGCAACAAATCTCATATTTGTGCACTGATGTTCCTTCGTAAAAATAACTGCCATTTCATTGCCAGTAAACATACAATCCTAAAGATAATGTTACCTCCCCAAGAAACCAAAACAAGAACCAAAACTGGGTTAAAGAAGCCATAGGTAGGATGCTGGGATTTTGATACAGATTACTGTAAAACATGGAGTTCGGCGTCTTCTCTGCACTGAAACAATCCATAGTAATCCCATATCATTTTGCAGCAACAAAAACCAAAATAAAAAGTACTGGATATGAACTAAATACCAGTATTACGCAATATAAAAATAGCTACCCGCAACTTCAAACAAAAGTCACTCATTAAAACAAAATACAAATTAGTGGAATTTTTTACATTACTGTTATTTAATGCTTCAAATTACAGCCTACTTGCACCGCTACAACCACATTAACTATGCTTCTTCAGTTCACCATGTTCTATGGTTTAGCATCCTTTCCTTTCCTTCTCACACGGGTTGTTTCTTCTAATCTTCCCTGACAACACATAATTTCATATCAGTGTATTTTCATCCTTTAAAATTTTGCTACTGCCCAATATTTTTCGCCATGGAAATCATTTAAAATGACCCTTTTATAATTGATGGCTGAAATTTTAGTTACCATTTGGACATGTAATTTTGTTTATTTAAAATAAAGAGATTCAAAAACTGCTTTACCAATCTACATAATTCTCACGTCATTATAGCCATTGGACTTGTGAGCAGAGAGCTAAGGTCATTGCAAAATGAAGAAAAAAAAGGTTTTCGATGAGAAAAACAATGTCCTGATGCCAAGTACAATGGTTAATAGCTTCCAAATGATTAATTTTTGAAGCGGTGACGGAAACCATTAGAAAGTAGGTTACAAAAACATTTCTAAATTAGAAATATTTAGAAATAATTGGGTAACAACCTTTTCCTTTGCATTTCGGTAGGAAGACATCAAATGGATTCTGAGAGTTCAAGCAAGACCTTAACAAGTTCAGTGCCTGCGTTTCAATATGAAATACGTAGTTAGAATGGAAAATGATGATCTCATTGCATTAATCATGTGCAGCTTTTTATTCATAAAAAAATATACTCTACGAATAATAAATGTGTAAACAGATTCCTATATATACTTACATCAGTTTCATCAATGTATTTTATAAGTAATACATGTATTTTTAAGTTTTGACCACTAAAGAATACTTAGGAACTGGTAGTTTGTGGTGTGCGGAAATCCTAAAAGCAAACCTGCGTTCAATATTGTACTGTACAATTTTTACACCCACGTAACTTTGATGGTAGCCTAAAACCATAATTATCCGTTTCTGTATCTGAAGCGGCCTCCTTGTATGCCGGTCTCAAACACCAGGTGGATACATTAGTTGTACATTCTCCATAATATTTGTTTCCTCATGACGAGTTCGTTGCAAATTCAAAAACAGGATCATTTTCCTACTGTTACATTTACACATTTGAAGCATATATGGAGACGGCATCACTTACCATTTGCACCTGCTGGACGAAGATTGTGTAAATCGGTTAAGGAGGGAGCGTTCTTTAGACCATATGACCGTGGCCATAAATGTTCTCCTATCAGAAACTGATTAAGATCAATACTGGAATATTAAGGTAAATTTGTGGACTTCATGTATAGTACTTCATTTAACTTACTATTCCACCCATCTGGCTTCCCTGCCGATTCTTTTGATACAGATTTCTGCGAATAAAAGTTCTGTTTCGCTTTTGTTCTATCTTTTATACATGAGTCAAGCAGAATGTACGATGAGTATTAAAATGACATTTGCCATAAAAAACAATCTTACTTTCACTGGGCTGTAACTTACTAAGAAGCAAAACCAGCAGCCACCGTTGAATCTAACTTCAACTTCTTGTCCAGAACCGAAGACAATGTATTATCTATCTTGTGAGCATCATTACCTTACACATTGTTCTTATGAACCATCTTCCTGTATTCTGGAAAAGAAGAAAAAAATAGCATTGAGTTTTATATGTAACAGACTATCATTTGCCTGAGTTCTAAAAGCTACATTATCTGAATTTGACATTTTGACTTATTGGTATGGTTTTTAACTTGATGTTCGGATAACCAAAATATTACAACAGCATATAAGCACTTCACTGCAGACGTTACTTTGGATTTAGAGGTTAGACTAAATCAGAATGATGAAAAAACGATAATTGGTTAAATAGACGAAGCTAACAATGAAGTGAGTTGGTAACATACATGAGAAACTAGGCTCAATATGATCCATATTAATGGCCAGGGAAAATCAATGAAATACATGACTCAATCATGCAGACACACAACAAGACACAACAAACAAACGAAAATCTGCCCAACAGACAAACCTGATTATTTATAATGCAAAAATCAGCTCAAGAAAGCATAGACAGATAAACACGTGGGTACCCGGGTGTTAGTGGCTGTATACGCAAGTTTGTAAGACAAAATGAAAAAGGGAAAAAACAAAAATATATAATATTGCAAATAAGATTTCAACTGGTAACTTTACTGAAATTGAGGATGCAACTGATCATGCTCCCGAATCAAATGTTTACAATTCAGCCTCTGTGTTGGAATCTAATACTAATGAGGATAAGCCTACAACTCAATAAATCGTAAATAATTCTAATACATGAGTCAAGCATGCATTCTTGCATATCAATGTATAAATAGGTGGTTTCATGTATATGGAGCTGCTGCATGTTTTGAGCTACAGAGATAGATGCCACATGTTTTGAGCTCTCAAACTCCTCCATCTGAACCTTCCAGAACTCCCTACTCTGCCCCTTCCTATGCATATTAATTAGCACATGGAACTTTTAGACTTTATACAAGGCCAAGGAAGAACAGTGAAGTTCCATTAAACCTTCCACTTGTACGACGAGTGGTTGACTACAGTATTAAAAGCTTCCCAGGTTGAACTTCTGTTCATCTCTAAATCAATGTACATGGTTCAAATTTATCTAATGCAATATCCAGTCATTATCGAAGCCTCAAAGTTGAAGTATCCCATTTTGATTAATTCATATTTACTTCATCTACAAGTAAACATACCTATTGGTATGATGTATAATCAACTAATTCGATAAAGATGCAATTCTTTATGTTTAGTGGTTCTTTTCTCTCATTTTACTACATTTTTTTATTCAAAATTTTCAATATGATATCAAAGATTTTATGGATTTTGTCATATTTTATGGGTATTCCATATCTTTGGTGATGTTTGGACAAATGTCATGGGCAATGTGATGTTTTTTGTAGTGTCATGGGCAATGTCATGGGTATAGTTGTAATTATAAGAGGACAAACCCCTTTAATAACACCTCAGATATAGCATACGCCTTTGTTATCTCATAATCCTGGTAGACCCGAACAAAATAAGGTAAGAGCAAAGTGTGTTGCTTTGCTAAACTTTTGTACGCTAATATATTTATTTTATTCAAATGGAGAATGCAATACCTAGTACGTCTAAGCAATAAAAATGATTAATCTTATTGGATGCTCGTGTATATGTTTTTCTCTCCTTCTTTTATTGTATTATCTTATAGTTGAAATTTTTATAAAATATCTCCTACTTTACCACTAGCAGGGCTACCATCATTTTGCATATATGATCTATTTCTCTTCTCTTTATGAAGATATATGAGAAGGCTAAGGATTTTGAGAGAAGTGATGGTTTGGAGAATGGGAAGTGCAAGGTTGTTAAGTAGTGATAACAATGAGTTAAGAGAGAGAACTGAAAATTTCAATGAAAAATACGCTTATACCAAATACTACACTCAGAGGACCTCAGCTTTCAAAATTCCAAATAACAATACATATTAAAATGCTCTGCTGAGTCAACAAGAATATATTACTGATACTAAACGCCACGACATGGGAAAAAAGTTATAGCCACTGAGGGTTATACATGAGATTTTGGTCTCAGACCGTGTTTGGGTGTCCTCCCAACATCTTATGACATAAATAATCTAAACTTACGAATCTGCAACACAAAATAAGATATATGCGAGCATATAAGGCTAAGCACAAACATATTAAGGATTCAACTAACCATTTTTTGCAAATTTCTGTGAAGACATAGTACAAAACGTCAAAATACTCTCAAAGTTGTAATGGTGTGCTTCTAAAATACAATAAAACTTTAGAAAGTTGTTGCTCATTAACAGCTGAATGAGAACTAAACAGATGCATCAACATAGGGACATTTTGATGTTCACATAAGAGCGTTGTCTAACTTTAATATTCTAACAGAGAACAAAACAAAAAAAAGGTGGTTCGTTGAGAACAAACCTATAGTGGTATCTTTAAACAATTTTTGTACAGCTACAATGTGCCCATCTGCCAGATCAACAACATGAATATAACTACAATCTGAGAGCAGTGATAGAGTCATAGAACTTGGTTGAAAGTTCAGAAGATCTAGCAGGAAATATGATTTGCATTAATGCTAGCATGAAAAAAATAAATTCCACTGAATCTGGACATAACAAACATGTTTATTAGTTAATCCACATGGAATTAACTGAAGAAATTTGATGTATTATCTTTAATGAAGTTATATTAGAAAAGACCCGAAAATTGCATAGGATAATGCTATCCATGACATAACCATCAAAGGAACTCCATAATCTCCCAGTAAACTTCTAAACCATCCTGCATATACATGCGTTTTGTTTTCAAATTTTTATCTTGCAATTTTATTAGTAGGAAACACGTTACTTTACATGATGTTTATGAATAAACCTGTTCCATATCGCCATGATCTTGCACTTCTGCTCTTTAGAGATGCGTATAAAACTCCAGCTGAAAATATGATTCCCAGTAACCCGTTTGTATATTGCCATACGAATTGGTTGTCTGGTGCAACTTCACTAAGAGGAACTTTAAACTCACTAATTACTCCCTGTTGTGAAAAAAATAAAACAGTGAAATATAATTTGAGCTTTTGTTATTAGTAAATTTATGAGCTCTTTTATGGCAAATTTTATTGCAAAACTGGTTCTAATTCAGCCTTTAATTATTAGGTAACACTACGATCATAATACTTTATTAACGACATATATTCATTTCCAATTTGAGTACTTATATTTTCACAAAAGATCAAATGATGAATCAAAGAAGTGTACAGAGACCAGTTACCCAAAATTAAAGTAAACAAAAGTAGTTCTATCAAATTTTCAACAAACTCTGTTTAATGTTAACTTTCAGTTAAGACAGTTCAAAGACTATAAGGTTATCGATAGGACTAACTGACTTCATTACTAACGTGTACCCACAATTGAAAGAAACAATAAATAAAAAAATTTCTTCCAGTTTCTTGAAACGTAGAAATGTACCTTGATTGCCTCTTGCATGAATAATACAGTGATCAACATCCCAAAAAGCTCTCCAGCAACCCTAGTAAATCTACTAATGATAGAAGCAGCATTGAAAATTGCAAGTAGAAACAACAAAAGAGCAGTCCAAATCCAAACCCTGCAATATACATTGAAGCAAAATATTATTCTAATTATCCACTAATGTATTAGAAAAAACATAAAATAATTATAAAAGGTACCATGATGTCCAGGCCAAAAACAATTGCATTCCCAAGCCTTGCTGCCCTTTTGCAAAACTATACATATACGAGTACATAATAACCGTGGGCTCTGCAACTCCTAGTATAAGCATAGGCCGACCACCAAATATCGAGCGTAGAATACCACAAAGTGCAGTAGACGTTAATGTGTCTACTGTACTTAATAGTCCATCTAGAAACCAAATAAAAAATAAAAATATTATAATTAGCTTGCAAAATGTGCGTTTGTAGACAAATAATGTGAGAATTAGAATAAGTCATACAAGAAGAAGATATATGATTGTATGGAAATATATAAACCTGAATCCTGAACTGAATCCTTTGCGCCAATCTTGCTTGTAGCACATACCAGTACTCGACTAAATTGAAGAAGCCGCGAGCAATCTAATTGATTGAAAAAAAGAAATCAAAGCATCAGCAACAAATTGAAGCGGCGACTCAATTCCCAAAAAACTCTAGTTTTCGCAAAGAGGACTAACGGAATAAAAGAATAAAAGAAAAGGGCACAGTGTTTTATTATTTGATAATAGTTGGCCAGCTAAAATTTTATTACAACGGGCATGCATTACAACGGGCATTTTGTGCATCTATTACAACGGGCCTGAATGGACCGTTGTAATAGTCTTCTATTACAACGGACAACCATGTCCGTTGTAAAAAAGGCGTTGTATATGACATCTTTTACAACGGGCACTAATGGACCGTTGTAATAGCCTTCTACTACAACGGACAACTAATGCCCGTTGTAAAAAGGACGTTGTAATATGGTATTTTTGTTGTAGTGCATGTAACTGATTCACTTCTAAATTATTCACCTTCATTTTACTAACATTCAATTAATTTTCATTCAATTCATTTGCATTCAATTGATTTACATTCAATTTAAATCAAATTCAATTATTTACCTTATGTTTAACAATATTCCATTCCATATTCGATTTACTTAGTATTATTACTTTAATACTAACAACACTTAACAACCATTCCATAAAATTATATTTACTTAAGTTCATTTAAAAAATTTATACAACACTTCTAATGTTTATTACCACTTCATAACTTAAGTTCATATTCAATTCTATTAAACAATAATTTAAAGCATATTCAATTCACAAATTCATTTCATTAGCTCAATTCAATTCATTCCTTACATTAATTCATTTTACTTGTTTACTTCACTAATTTATTTTATTACTACAACCAATTTTATTTATTTCTAGAAAACAACATTTTAAACATATTTAATTCAATTTACAATTTCAGTGGAATTTCATTTTATAACTCAAGTTCATTTCCATTTATTCATTGCAAATCGAATTCAATTTCATTTATTTAACTTTACTTTAGTTAAATTTTTAATTTCATATCTCGATTCCAAATTCTTTTCTTATCTATACTATTTTCAAATTATAAGTTCAAAACTTATTATCTTAGGTTTTCTCAAAACATTTCGATAAAATTTCAGATTTTTAACACCCGGTTTTATTTTCAAATCATTTTGAAATCATATACACACACGCACACACTTTACTCCTTTATATTTCAAATTACAACTCTGGAATCAAAAATAAAATTGTTTTGCCAAAATAAAACTTCAATGGTAGTAATTCCTCACTTAGAAACTATACTGATGATGCGGCCGTCATCACCAGAATTATTTTCCGGTGATTGAGATGAGTTCAGTGCTTTCTATTTCTTTTTAATCCTATTTAAAATATTTTCAGTTAAAACATTTTCCCAAAATAATAATATTTTTTTTTCCCAAACCCTTTGAATAACCACTTCAAACCAATGAGATTTAAATTCTTAAATTTCTTGTTTTAAATCCATTTCCATTTACAAATCATATTTTTAGATATACTTGTGAAATTTTATTTCACACATGTTGATTATTTTAATTATAATAAATATTCTAAAATCCACATTCATTTATAAATCATATTTATAAATATACTTAGGCAATTTCATTTTCATTCCATTTATACATCATATTTATAATCCATGGTTATATAATCAAATATTACTAACAACCAACAACATCATATATAACTATAATAATTTCTAAAAAAATATTCCTTTATATATAAAATATAGTTTAGGTAAAATTATTTCATTTACCCACTTTTTAAAACAATATTGTGTCGGTTTGCCTTGTTTAAGCATTTAAAAATCCCTATCGATATCATGGTGTCCCATGTATCGACCAGAATTCATAAGCCACTCTCTAGATAAATAACACAATATAAAACATTTTTATAATCACTAAAAAATACGTGCTCATACACACACACACTCAAACTCATCCTAGGACTCGCTTACCCTATCTCAAATGAGTAAACTCCCACCAAAGACTAGGTGTTCGTTCAACCTAAGCTCTGATACCACTGTAACGACCCCTCAATCCGTACAGTTCAAGCTGACAATAAACCACACATGTCCAACCAAAATCGACACCTGCCAACACAAAGAACCGGCCTACCCCTTATTGGATAATACCGAATATGATCACCCCTCCGTTAATGGGCCCCGAAGCATACAATTGAGAGATAATAGTGACTCTAGATAGGGATGATCATACCCTACTTGGGAGCGAGCCACTTAGCCCTGCTGCATCTCCCATGTTTTAGTCATTCCCGGTTGATGAGACTTGAGGCTAGGTTTTACCTTTTATATAGCACTTCCCACTTGGAATGCTAATACTGCCCTCCAGGCAACAATGGAATATCAGCATTCATCCATACAAGTTCGTTCTGGGACTAAACGAAACACTTGAGAGCTTTGTCTCCAAATTCCATCATCTTCAAGATGTCTTCACTTCGAAATGCATTTGTTGGATCCAAGTAGTTTTCGGATAACATATCTGATCCCGGTCTCTTCGAAACAACTTTTCGATAATTCTCGGTAAACTCAACCCAAGTTCTTTAGGAAATAAATAGTCAAAGATAAGATCGGAGATCACCTCCTAACCATTAGTGGACGGATTTCCTTCCCTTTTATAAATCCATAAACCCATTCCTAAAATTCTTTTATAAATATTTAAAACGATTTATAAAACGTTTCTACCCTTTTTAAACAATCTTCCGTTATATTTTCCAAAATATGTTATAAGATTCCTCTTATAAAAACCCCATCTATTTATAAAACTCCATTTATAAATCTCGGAAAATAATTATAATTAAATCCCAATCGCTTACCTTCAAACACTACTATATACTAATAACATTATAAATAAATAAATACTAAATTTAAAATAACTTAAAATAATAATTAAAAAATTTCAAAACATTCTTAAATAAATAAAAATAATTTATCTTCAACATTATTATAAATAATAATAATAAATTTCCAAAACTTTACTGGTAAATAATTTAAAACTAATTTTAACCCATATTAATATTTTTAAATAATTAGCCTTTTAAAACATTTAAAATATTGATAGACAACTTTTAAACAATATTAATATTAATAAACAATCTTTAAATATAAATATATTTCCTTAATAAAAATTCATACTTATAACAACATAATCATTTCCATATTTTTAAACCATGTATATAAATCTTGTAACAATATGAATTCTAGTGGGTCCGAATTTTTCGCAAAAATGCTAAAACCCAAGCCCACTGAAGCCCGAGTTGGGTATCGGTATCCTGCAAATAGGCAAAGACAAATGTATCAGAGCTCAAGTAAATATCTCATAGCGGAACTGACTAAAATATAATAGTAGGTAAATACTCACCAAGATAATAACACTTTCTAAACAAGTGTCTCAAAGCTGGAAAGTCTCTGCCATCTACCTAACCTGTGGGATGCATGAGGAGGAGGTCAGAACTAAAGTTCTGGTGAATGGACAAATTATACACTTCTAAGGTTATTTCTACATATACCGTTTTATTTCCATCTTCTGTTATGTTAGGTTTACTGGGTTTATAATACTCTCGCCTCTGTGCGTGAATCATACCCATCTACTCCCTAGTAGATTAAAACCTAATAACTAATATATATGTAGCTACATGCCCAATGACAACATCGGTCCTAGGTACTACCCATAGCACCTTCCATATCCTCCTCGAAAAGGACTCCATCATCTTGCTCCTAGAGCGTACCATAACTACATATGTAAAGGACAGCTTCGTAAGGCCTACAATACAGATGTTCCATCGTCTACTATGAAAACCTAAAAACTACGTTCGTAGTAGCCTATACTAGTGCTCGGACATCCACAATGTACCACCCAGTGCGTACCCTGAGGACTATACGTAATCATTCTGTCTTCTTCCTGAATCCCGCCAACAAGGTCTACCTTGTACGGAACTCGGTCGGGGATTTTCTATATCTGTATAGGACAAATTCGTTAGGCCTACAATACAGATATTCTACTTGGTCTATCTCTTTTCTCATCGTGGCTATGGCCCCACACAGCCACCCCTCAACTAATTGAAAGACCTCTAAAGAGCTAAGTAGTTGTGCCCTACTGCAAACAATCTAAACATCCAATTGGCTGCGCCCCTCATCTAATGTCTCGATAGTGAAAGAACCATTGGCTTGTTGGTTTAACTCTAGTCTTTCCCGAACTCGTTCTTGATTGATGATGGCTTGATCTCCGCATGCGACTATCCTTTTGGGTCCTGCCCACTAAAACCTACTCGCAAGTCAGAGTACGGTGTCATATGAATATTCTACTCCATTCATCAACCTTTTGACTGCCTACAAAGGTCGGCTTTGTTAAGCCCGCAATGCAAAAGCAGTCTAGGCATACTCTCTAGATGGAACACCTACAGACCTACCTCCGGGGGTGCAGCTTCGTTAGGCCTACCCCAGAGGGCCATCCTAGAGTACCCTCATGTCCCGTTGAAGTCTCGTACTTCCTTCTGCCCCAAACTAACTAAGTTGGACGTGCTCTTTATGTGCTAAAAATCTGCGATGAACTGCTTCGTTAGGCTCTTCATCCTTTGGGCTGCTCCAAACGCATCTTACTATTTTATTAGACCCTAAGTCTAATCTTCTATTTTGCGTTTAGTTTACTTTTCTTATTCTGTTGGCTACTTATTTACCCTAATCAACATAAGCGTGTCCCGGCCTCACCTAACTATTGTGAGACCATCAGTTCCTGACTGAAAGGGAATGCTGTTGGTATGGGCCTTTCTTCTATATTTTCTTATTAACTTAGTGTAAGTTTTAAAATAAGCCTTTTCTGTTATCTTTAATTATAATCTATGTTATAATTATATTTGCAATTGTTACGTCTATATTCTTTTATAATCTACATGTTATAAATATAATTGCAAGTGTCCCTTTTCTATTCTAGTCTATCTTCTTTTATTATGATACTATATTCTTTTTAGTTCTCTTATATTCTATGACATCTTAGCTTGGGACTATATCCAATTGTCACAAATTACTTATCATAATAACTGCTTTACTTTTATTCTACTATCTGCGCAGTAAATGCAGATCTAAGCACATTTCTGTTTATTATTTCTAGTCTTAAATAATTAACTTGATATCTTCTTTAATTTCTTTAACTCTTTACTTTATTCTCTTTTATTCCAGGAAGTAGTTCTATTCTATTTGGTTGGTTACAAAAACTATGCTAAAAATCCATTCCCATATTTTAATACTAAATAATGCTGTAAACAATAACTCGTAATTGCAAGATATCTCTTTTATTGTTTCTTTAATTATTGGGTAATGCAAAATACAGAAATGTCTCTATTTTACACTAATTCCCTTTTTCTTTTTTTTATTCTTACAATTACGTTTATCATTATTCTTACAATATTAAACTATGGAAATGTATTCACTTTTCTAAACCAACCAACTATCTATCACTAACTTCCAAATCAAGTTATTAAATTTTTCCCTTTTTAATTTATTTCTCCCATTTTAGCATAATTTACTGTAAAGTTCTTACCTTTAGGCTTATGCCTTTCTCTATAACTGTTAAGCCTAATATTATTCATATTTAATTGGATTCCTATCTTTCTTTTTTATATAAATAATAATTAAATATAAGCTCTCTTATAGAATTTACAGTTTCAATATAACTAGTTAGCAGAACTACTTACTGAAATAAATGCTGAATTAAAATATTTAATGGGAATCTAACGATAATATATCATAAATGTAAAAGATATATAATTTAAATCCACTCACGTGTCGTCCTTAGCTTTGCTCCATGGCCTTCTTGGATCCCCTTCTAAGGCGTCTAATATTTTTATTAAGAAGATCTTCTCCCCAGAAATATTTTCCATTTAGGGTTCAACCTCAGGCAATGAACCCAATTGGGAGAAAATCTGATTGTGAGAAAATAGCTAGGCCTAGGGTTCTATTTATAATGTAGCTTGAGGATCTCAGACCATCATATTTTTGGATTGAATCTGATGTAACCACATCATAGGCTCGCTGCGATTCGTTGGATCCGGAAAACGACGCTCCCGATTGTGCAAAAATTGAATTTAAGGTCTTCGGCACATCTCTGGATGATTTTACGTCCAGGGCTTCACGCGGGTCGACCTATAGGTTGACCTGTGTGCACTAGGGGTCGACCTTAGGGTCGACCCTTGTGCCCTATGGGTCGACCCGTAGGCCTTAATATATTTTTTTCGTTCTTTTGATTTTCGTTTCTCTCGTAACTTCTTCGTATTAACTCGAATTTCGACAAGTTATATATGAAAATTGATCAGAAAATCGCCATGAACACAATGGTATAAGTTTTATGGCCATATTCTAACAATTCCAAAAATGTTAATTTTCACTGTCATCGTTATTTGGTTATTTAATTATCTAAAAATGCGGGGTGTTACAAATCTCTTCCCATTTCATAAAACTTCCTTTCATAAAAATTCCTTTATTTATGAACCCATTTATACATGTATTCCTTTATAAATCTTGCTTACTTATAAAACCCCATCCAAAACATAATTCCAACCGTTTTAACCTTGCTCAATAGGTATAAATTTCCTTCAATTTATAAAATATCGTTTAACAATCCCAATTCTTACCCTCACTTTTAAATTCCAAAATAGGGTCAACTCTTTTATTTACAAAACATGATTTTTGCAAATTTTTACTTCATTTGTAAAACATCACTTTATGCAAAATGATTAACAATATTTATATCAAATATTTTCTAATTTCTTTTAAAACCATATCCTTTTTATTTAAAAGACAAACTTAGTTTAAGATTTAAAAACCTTTATCCCCAATTCAAAATTTCCATTTAAAATATTTTTTTTATAAAACTATAAATTTATAATTTCTCAAAATCATACCTTTTATTTTGGAAAAATTATTTAAACATGTAAAACTTCCTAAATCACTTTGAAATAAATCCAATCACTATTTTATAGTAATTTAAATTACCAAAAATGAGGCCCGGTGCTACTAAAGCACTAATTAAGCGAAATCATATCCATGTCATCCAATATAACATCCAACATATCATATATCACTATATATATGAAAATAAAAATCAACAGTGTGAGAAATCTAGTTGGATCCCTCCAATCGTTCCACTACATCACTATAGCATATAATCACAAAAATATAAATCAACCGTTTTGAGGCGGGATTCGTATACAAGGATCATTCGCTCTTACACGGGAACATAATAGGTCTCATCCACTCCAATAGGTGGGAATATATCCAAACAAATAATATAATTTAGTATATTATCCAAACAGTCAATAACGATCAGAAATAAATATCCAAACATCTAATAAATAATATCTATTGACTATATAAATTTTTTGATTAGCCAAAAAGGTGAGATTAACTCATTTTCGTTCGTGTTTCATCGGAACGTTCCATTTTGAATTAAAATTGAATGAACATCCAATTTTTCACAAGCTCCAAATTTGTCCAATCCAACTTCATGACGTAGTGCTCGCTGATTAGAATGCAACACAACTTGTTGTGCTCAAAACGGACATCGTATGTGAAAGTTACGAATAAATGAACATTCGATAATTAAAACTTTAATTAACTAAATTAATAAAATTTTAAACTTTACCCTTCCTCTCTCCCGCTCAAGCTACCCAAACCCAGAACCCATCGATCGCGGCTAAAACCCTGATGCGTGCGCCACTCAAAGCCACCGGACCCCGATCCAAACCCACTGCCACAACCGCCTCTCCAAGCTCCACCATCACCTGCGACCCTGCTGCCTCCGCCGCCGCCATTCGATCTTGAGAACCCAAAAACCGGCAGCCCTTCACGCTTCGGTTTTGGCAATCTCACAAGCTTTTGACACGATCCAACCGCACGATATGTAGAGCTCGTCAAGCTCTCCATCTTTGCTTTTGGTGGCACTCAATTTCGATGAGCGGATTGAGAGAAAATGAGCAGAAAAGATTGCAAAATTTCAGCCATTAAAGTCTTATAATGGGCGGCTGAGAACTTGGGTTCCAAATGAGGAAAAATGATGGTCTTATATAGAAAATTTCGTGGCACTATTCATCCATGAAATTTTTGAACCCCAAATAAAGCATGCCACCTGGTGTTCTATATGTTATACCCTTATTCCGAACACGATGGAATATGTATCGAGAGCCAATTCCGTCATATTCAGAAGATAGCTTTTCAAAACCGAATTATATTAATTTAAATTCCTTTAATTAATTTCTACACGTTTCGAACTCGCACGACCAAACGATACGTCTGATTGCCACGAAAATCGTCGGCATACAATAACTCACTATTATGGATTCAATGGAACTGGTTTCATCGAAATCCGAGACAGTGCCCGGGAAGGCTATTTTTACACGGTAATTAAAATGAGTTATTTTCAAAAATCAGTTTTGTAGCGACCCGTCATTTCGTACCCTTTTAGTTGACAATAAACCACACTTGTCCGACCCAAATTGTACGAAAGGGCGAACAACTAGGGTTGAAGAAGAAGAAAGATAGAAGAAAACAGAAACAATAACACATAATCTCACAATCACAGCGGACTAAAATATAATATATAATAACAAATTTTTATACAAAAGAATCTATAGTTGTTAATATACACACACTCATCAGAGTACAACAATTAACATTCAATCTGGATAGTTATAATAATTTGTCCTCACAAGTGATGAATATACGGCATACACACACAACGGAATATAATCAAGTACGTGGAATACGCCTGAGACTCCTCTAGCTCGTCTCCTGAGCTCCATAGCATCCTAACCTGAATCTGTAATACTCGGTCTGATCCGAGTATTATAATAAAATAACACCCGAGTCAGTCTAGAAAACCATCGTGAGAAAACACACTCAATTTGAATTATTACTGTTATCAAAATCCTTTGAAAACAAAGGTATCTCGTAAGACCACGCCACACATAAATATGGCGGGTTTTTACCTTACGATAACCAAAACATTTTATATCAAATTCATCTGATATTATAGCAGTGTCTATAGAAAATAAACTATAAAATAGCTGAAATGCTTGCATCTCACGTTTCAGCATAGTTGGGCACAATCGAAACCATACAGGCTCGTAGTGGATATTGGATTCCATACAATGACTGGGCTACTGGGGTACCGCCCACCATAGTACACCTCTAGAAAAATGTACCGAGGACCTCGCCTGAATCCCCTGCCAACACAAGACCGGCCTACCCCTGAACTGGATAGTACTGAATATGATCACCACCAATGAGCCCCAAAACGCATACAAATGAAAGTGATGATAGATGTCCACTCTAGACAAGTGATGATCATACCCTAATGGGAGCGACCCACTTGGCATTGCTGCATCTCCCCTGTTTTAGTCATTCCCAGTTGATGAGGCTTGCTACGTTTTACCTTAAGAATAGCATTCATACTTGGAATACTAACACTGCCTTCCAGGCAGCAATGCAATGATAGCATTCATCCGTACAAGTTGTTCTGGGTTTGAACAAACCGAATCTCTAAATTCACTGTCTTCGTTATCTTCACGATATCACAATTCGTAACGTACAAATCGGATCGAAGTGGTTTTCAGATAATTAAATCTGATTTCGGTCTCTTCGAAATGATCAACGAATTTGGCCAGATTTGATAGTCGGTTATGTAACTATCAAATTACACACATAAACAGTCATTAGGCCCAATTTTATAAATCTTTCAAAACATTCATTTCAAAATATCTTTATAAAGATATGAATTCAAATCTCTTCCAGTATATTCAATGTTTGAAAACAATTTCAAATCCTTATATCCTTAATGAGATATTTTCAAACCAAATCAACACCTAGAAATATTTCTGAATTCAATTTATAACACTTAGAAAATTATTTCTATACCATTCATTTCTTACTTAAACTATTTCCAAAAACCCTCTTTTCAATACTTAGGAAAATGTTTATAAACATACTCTCCAAAATTATTTTAATATCAAACTTAGGAAATATTTCATAACTTAACTCATAAACCTCCGGAATTTATTAATAAATTCCTTTTGACAATTTTCAAAACCTATTATACTTATTTATAATCCCAACTAACAATTTATAACTTCTTTTATGAATTCAGATTCATTTTCGAAGTTCTCGTATCTAAATATTTTAGATTTTTTCTCAAGTTTCCAAAATTCTGTTATAAGATTTTCCCTTATAAAATCACCTCCGTTAAATAAAACCTGATTTACAAATCTTGAGAGTATTCATAAATAACTTCAATCAATTTTCCAAAACACTATATATATATATATATATGTATGTATGTATGTATATGTATATGTATATGTATATATAATAAGTAATTTTAAAGAATAATAATTTATTTTCAAACATGTTTAAGTGATTATTTAAAATATCAAAACACTTTTATATAGACGGCGATAACTAATTTCTGAATCATTTATAAATAATAATAATCGATTCACAAAGCTCATTATAAAAATTTAAAATTCATTTCAAATAATATTGAATATTTAAAAACCAACTTCCCGAAATATTTCAATACTAAAACAGTTTTAAACTACATAGTTTAATAAATAACAATTCCTTTTTAAAACAACTTAACTTCTCCATAAAAATTCCAATATAAACAATTTTATATTAATAATCTCTCTCAATTTATCGCAAATCGATTTACATTTCCTATTTCACAACTATTTCCAAAATCCAAAATAGATTCCACTATTTCTTCCTAAACCGATTCTATATCTCATTATAAATTCGCACTATGAATTTATATTTCCAATTTATCAAATGATAATCACTTCACTTTATTTATAAACATCGTTTATAAATTTTATAAACTCATTTCCAGTTTGTAACAGATTTATATTGCAAAAATCCATTTATAAATCGATTTCTATTTAAAATTCCATTTGGAAATCTATTCCTTAACAAGTTCTAATTATAATCCAAATTCATTCAAAATCTCGATTACGACTTCCTTTTCCTATTTTAAGAAATCTCATTTAAAATCCATTGTTTAAAAATTCTCAATGTAAAATTCTCTATTCGAAACCATTTTACGAAATAGCTAAATAAATATCCAAAATTAAATTATTTATTTATTTTATCCAACCCAATTCCTTTTTAAATAATTCCAAAATTCAATATAAATATTTTCATTTTCCATATCGCTTTTGAATTCCATTTTAGAAATCAAAAATATTATTTATGGTATTTATAATACCAAAATTAGGGCCTGTGCTACTATAGCATCCAAACAATCAAATCACACAACCATCCATAGCATATTATTCAATTTCAATATATATCACTATATATGAACAACAATCAATATATTCTTAGGAATCCAGTTGGATCCCTCTAACCTGTTTCCCTGCATCCACAGATGTTATATAACATAAAATACCAATCCCGCTTCGAGGCAGGATATCACGATAATATAGGGTCATCCGCTATTATGCGGGGCGCATAGTGTCTCATCCGCTCCAATCGGCGGGAAATATATCCAACTACTAATATATATACCTATATATATAATATAACATTCAACTGATAATAATATATCAATTCAACCAATCATCCAATATTAATTTTAATTATTATAAATTAAAACCAGCAATCCAAATGAGTGAGATTTACTCACCTTGATTTTTAATTTGCCGAATGCTCATTTTAGATTAAATCGAACTGAAATTCAATTTAATCTAAAATCTCAGCTACTCCCAATTGACTCCAAATAAATCCCATTGCATTGATTTCGCAGCTACGAATCCAACATGATTGATTTCGTGATTTTTGGACCTCGCATGTAAACGATGTGTCATTTATAAATTTTCGATTTTTATTAATATCGTAAATTTTCTTATTAATTATAGTAATTAAAAAGGTTAATTACCTTCATTACTTAATCACGAAATGCTTCCAGACCGCCAACACATCTTCGGCCTCGACCAAAATCCCAATGTCGCCACCACCATCAACTGCCGCAACCTCGCCCAAGCCCTCGTCGTACTAGGAGCAACTCACGCCCCAGCCTCTTACTCGCACGCGCAAACCTTCAGCACCCTCGTCGCCATCACTTCCAACAACCAAAACCCTAACATCATCGCTCTAACATCCCAGGTCGATCATGACCACACCTCCAACCCATATGCACGCCCGCTCCTAATTCCTCATCACCTTCCACAATCGTTTCATCGCCCTTTGTCCCCGCCATGCCTTCAGATCCTGGTCGTCGAATTCAAAATGAATTTGTTACTCGGTCAAAATATTGGGGCTTTCAAATTCTTGGAACTCATCACAATCACCTATGATGAAGATTGGCTGACAATTGAAGGTAGTTCAATCGATCCTTGAGTTTGATTTTTATTTTATTTTTTCTAAGCCGTGTATTTTGAAGAAGGAGAAAAGGAAGGGGTTACGCGATTTAAAAGAAGGTGGAAGGCACACGTAGGGTGGCTTGTTCAGGGAGTAGGGTGGCCGTGGTTTAACTTTAACAATTTATAATATTATTCAATTACAAAATATCTCGTTTATTATAACCTAAAATCTCGAACTCCTATCGAGACGTGCCGCCTGGCATTCCTAATGTTATACCCCTATTCCGAATGCAATGGAACAAGTTTCGAGACCTAATTCGATCGTAAGTGGAAGATAGCTTTTTGAATCCAATTATTATATTAAATTTTCAATATTAATTTCAAAGCGTTTCTATCTCGTACGATCAAACGGTAACTTCAATCGCTACAAATTTTGAAATCTGATAATAATACCCTATTACGGATCCAATGGAACTACTTTCATCGAATTCCGAGATTGTGCCCTGGATCGGTATTTTAATGCATTGATTAAATCGACGATTTCAAAAATTTACGGAATCACTTTAAATTTCAGTTTTAAAAACTTACTAACTCAATTCTAATCCAAATAGAATTTATATCAACATTAGAAATCGTTTCGATTCATATTCAACTCAAATTTCAATTATTCACCATTCTGTATTACGATAAATCGCTATATTTGAAATTTAAATTCATTCTATAATTTCAACCAAAATCTTCATATTCAAAAATCAATTTATATCCCAAATCAAATATTTAAAACCATTTAAATATTCAAAATCAATTGACGGAAAATCCAGGTCGTTACAAGTTTAATCGCTTTTAATTCCAATTTAAAAGTTTACTATCTTCATTCTAATTTAAATAGAATTTAAATCAACTTTAGAAATCATTTTCATTCATATTAAATTCAAGATTCAATTATTTAAGCAATTCAAATACTAAACTTAACAATTAAATTATCAAATAAATCGTTATTCGAAATCCAAGTTATTTAACTTATAAAAATAACTTTCCAATATTTACAATAAATTAAATATTCTAAATTCAAACGACTAAAATTCTGGGTCGTTACAGCAAGTGTTGTTATAGCAATTTTCACTATACCGCCACTTGTGAAATATCATCTTCTTAAACTCTCGTGTGCGTTGAACTTGTACATGTGTTATTACAAAATAAATGTTTGGTCACGTTTTTGCACTTTGGAAGTTGTTCAAACTATATTCTCAAATATTTTGAGAATTTTGAAAATAAAGGTTAAGTTTTGATTAAAAATTAATAAACAAAGTTATAAATTTGATTTATTATCTTTTGGAATAATTAATGTTGTTTGTAAATTTATAATTGATCATAAATTTGATTTATTATCTCTCGGGATAATTAATGTTGTTTTAAAATTTATAAATGATAATTAATTTGATTCATTATCTTTCGTGGTAATTAATGTGGTTTAAATATTTAAAAAGATTATAACATGATTTATTGTCTTTTAGGATAATTAATGTGGTTTTAAATTATAAATGATAGTTTATAAATGTGGAAATCTAAAATGGTATGTTTAGAAACAAAGCTAATTGTAAATTGTTTTGGGGTTTGTAGTAAACAGCGTTTTCGATGACATTCATTTTTTACCCTCCTTTTTAATACACTTAGAAATATAATTTACCCCTTTAAAAGAATATTTTTAAAGAGTGTTTTTAAAATGTTTTACAAATATTTGTGATGCGAAAATCAAGAACAAGTAAGAATAAAATGTTTTAAATCTTGATTCGTTTATTGGTGATAAGTGAATGCGATCTAATTTTCATATACAATCATTTATTTACTTTCGATAGTTTATTTCTTAACTATCGATTTTGATATCGTTCATTATGCTTCGTCCCCTAAGACGATTTGTCGCTCATTTGGAGCATTGGCATCCAACACTGTGATAACTAAAACCAAAGAGCGAGTGAGAGCCAAGCTATGTGGGTCGCACACATTAGAATATATTCACATTTATCTAGAAAGTTGTTGGTAGCATGTATGCATTGATGTGAGTATATTCGGATGCTCGCATGAGGTGGGAGTCCGCCTTGTAAGTTCCCGAGAGTGATGCGTTTTTGGCGTGGGCTCTCAAGTATATTTTATATAGAGGTATACTTTCGGTGTAGGGGCGCACCCTCCAAGTCATGTTGGATAAATTCATTCTCCTTGTTTCGATTCGAACCTTGGAACTAATCTTTTCTTCTTTTGTGTTTCGTTAATCCAAGATGATTTGTTGCTCATCTGATATTGATATTCTTTATCAGAGATGACTAAAACCAAACAGCGAGTGGAAGCCAAGCTATGTGGGGTTACTCCCATTAGGATATCTTCACATCTACTCTAGATTGGATTCGGTCGTATGCGTTCAGAGATGTGAAATACTCGAATTCTCGGTAAGGTTGGCGGGGTCCGGCATGGACGTGTACGAGAGCCATCGTAGTTCTCAAGTATATTTCTAGGGATATACTTTCAGAAAGGGGGGTGCACCCTCCTGGTCATCGATGGAAAATTTCCCTTTTCTTATTTATTTCAATTCTTGAATTGTTTTCATAATTGCATCGAGAAATGCCTAGAGCTCTTCTCGATTTTTAATTATTCATGTCCGTTTTTTAAGTTTGGATTTTGATCTTATCTATGTTCATCCTTTCTTGTTTGAATTGTTGATCTGATTTGTTTTCCATTACTTCATGTATGGAAGTTTTTCTTGTGAGGTAAAAACTTGTTCCGCATTTAGCAGCGTGATCTTACAGAATTATTAAATGTTCACCATATTACTTGAGTTTTCCCACACTGGTTTTTCAAACTGATATGGGTGTTATTTTATTATAATGCTCGGGCCAGACCGAGTATTTTTCCAGGTTGTCGTTAGTGGGACATAGAGCTCATGGAGTAGTACTAGATGTTCACATGTCGTATTATTTTTATTTTCCGATGTATTGTTATATATACCTATCAGCAATTGTAAGGTCATAAATTCATAACTTTCCAGCTACGAGGTGTTTTTGATTCTAATGTACTTCGTATCTTGGGCTGATAGTTTATGGTGCCTTTATTTATTATATGTTGTCGTTCCCACTGTAAGATTCTGTTTCCCTATTTGTTCTTTTTATTTTACCCTAACAATCTACCTTTTCGACGATTGGATGTTCGGCATTGGAATACCGTAGATTTCTTTGGTGCCGACATAATGAGGTCCCCCTCAATGCTAGTTATGTTATGTTTAGTCGCAGTTATGAAAAGTTTGTTCCCATGTAGCTCTAGCAGTGATGTTGCTATATTAAGTAACTATAGTAGCGGTGTTTCTATATCGAGTATCTCTAGTATCGGTCTTTCCATATTGAGTAGCTCTAGGAGCGGTGGCCGATCGTTAGATATTGAGGTTCGATCTATAGTTCAATCCTTGTAGCAGCCTGCACAGGTTTTAGTGTAGGTGTGTGTTGGAGAAAAACCATTAAATAATGGATCCTAGGAATACATGGATATTAGTAGGATACTTAGAGTAAAATTCTGCTGCTTAAATATAATCTGCTTCTGTTGTGGATAAAGATACATAATTTTGCTTTTTGCTAAACCAGGAAACTAGAGGTTGTCCTAAAAAGTGACAAGTTCCACTTGTTCTTTTTCGATCTGATTTGCAACCAGTATAATCAGCATCACTATATGAAATTAAATTAAAGGAATCTTCTTTGGAGTAGAAAAGTCCATAGTCTAGTGTGTTATTTACATATCTTATTATTCATTTTACGGATTTAAGATGAGTTTCCTTAGGTTGAGATAGATATCTTGCACAGAGACAAACGCTATATGTTACATCAGGTCTACTTGCAGTGATATATAGTAAAGATCCTATCAGGCCTCTTTAAAGTTTTTGATCTACATCTTTTGAATTTCCTTCCTTATTTAATTTTTTATTTGTTGCCACAGGAGTTTGCTTACCACTGGTATTTGACATACCAAATTTCTTAGCTAAATCTTTTGGCGTATTTTTCTTGACTTATGAAAATACCATTACTTAATTGTTTTATTTGTAATCCTAATTTAGTTCTCCCATATGACTCATTTCAAATTCCTTAGTCGTTCTATCTTAAAATTCTTTATTTAATTGTTCGTTGGCTGAACCAAAAATAATATCGACAACATATATTTGCATTAGTTGAATATCATTGTTATTCTTTTAATAAATAAAGTACTATCCACTTTACCTATTTCAAAATTAGATTATAGTAAATAGAATTTAAGTCTATCATACCATGCTTTAAGAGCCTGTTTTAGACCATATAGAGCTTTCTTTAATTTATAAACATGATTTGGAAATTATTCATCTTCAAATAGAGGGGGTTAATATACATAAAAATCTTCTTTAATACCATTTAAAAAACACTTTTAACATTCATTTGAAATAATTTAAAATTATTATGATTTGCAAAAGCGAGTAAGATTCTCATTGCTTTTAATCTGGCTACGGGTGCAAAGGTTTTATCAAAATCTATGCCTTCTTCTTGAAAATAACCTTGAGTGACTAAACGTGCTTTATTTTTTACAACTTCTCCTTGTTCATTCATTTTATTCCTATAAACCCATATAGTTCCTATTATAGATTTATATTTAGGTCATGGGACTAATTTCCAAACATCATTTCTTGTAAATTGATTTAATTCCTCTTGCATAGCAAGGATTCATGAATTGTCTGATGATGCTTCCTCTAGATTTTTAGGTTCAATAGTTGAAATAAAAGCGACATTACTCATTTTATATAATTGGTTCCTTGTTTTTATAACAGATTCTATATTTCCTAGAATATTTTATATATGATGACCTTTCAAATATTTTGTTCTTTTATTTGGATGTAAATTTTTGGAATTATTATTATTTTCATCATTAGTTATTTCATTATCAGCAATTTCATTTTTTTTATCAACATTTTCTTCTTCATCAATACTAGTATTATTAATTTCAGAATTTTCATCACCTGAACATGTAATTGTGTCTTCAATAGTATCAGTTCTAATATTGAAAACTCTATAAGCTTTACTTATGTTTGAATATCCAATAAAAATACCTTTATCTGATTTAGCATCAAATATATCTAAATTTTCTTTAGTTTTCAATATAAAACATTTACTACCGAAAGCTCTAAAGTATGATACTTTTGGATTTTTATTTTAAAATAATTCGTATGGTGTTTTCTTAATCGAAGGTCTTATTAAAATTCTATTTAATATATAACATGTTGTAGCAACTGCATCAGCCCAAAAGTTTTTAGGTAAATTAATTGTAACCCCCCCCATATTTTTAGTAACATTATTTAAGATATTTAATTAGCTAAATTAGATAAAATAATGTGGTGATTAGGGGATTGAGATTTGTGATTAATAGGGGTAGTCGTGATATGTTAATGAATAAACTAAAATGAGCTAACATGAATTAAAATAGATAAGGGAAATAGGTGGGGTAAAATAGGAAAAAGAGTATTCTAACATCCAAAACTGTTAGTTGTGCTCACACACACATTCATTTGCAGAAATTAAATTTAGAGACCAGCCACCATTAGCAAGAACAAGAGGAAGAAAGAGCTAAAGGAAGAAGATTAATCAACTTAATCCATTCAAATCTCAAACTCCATAATCTCAAAACTAAGGTGAATAATGACTACATCTCATTTTTCTAATTGTTTTCGGTTTTAAGATGAATCCAAAATATTTTGCATGATTATGCCATATTTTTGAATGATTAAAAGTTTATATGTGCTTATTGATGATTTATACTTCTAAATATAGGTTTTATGATATGTTTTGATGTAAAACCCTATTTAACGACATCCAAATGCCTTGCGATTTTAGATTTAGATCAGAAATGATATTTTAGAGATGGTTTCAATTTTCATAATTTTATGAATTAACGTGGATTTTATATTAATTTTCCAGTAAGGAAAATGATTATTTGGGTTTAAACAATTTACGGCTAAATTATTTATGTTTTGGATCCGAAATTAATATATGTTGGAAAACATATTAAAAATGATTTTCTTGAATTTTTGTAGAATTTTCCTAAGTGTTTTATTAGATATATAAAATTATTTAACGTATGAGACTTAAATGTTTTATATATTTATAGAGGGAGAAGGGGTATTTTATAAATAAATTAAATTGTTTATTTCTGAAATATTGGCAGCACTTTTAGAAAAGAAAATTAGCAACCAATAATATTTTGACAAATAAGGCAGGTTAGTTAAAAAGAAATTCTTTTTGAAGTAAAAATCAGTTTTTACATGCTTTTAGCATGTTTCACCACTTTCAGCATAGGGGTTCTCTTACAGTGTCGTCGCCTCAATTGCCATCGAAACCAATGCACATAGTATCAATAACTTGGTACAGAGTGAATTGGACTAAGGCGAAAGGTACTGGATCGAGACCATAAGTTCCGATGGGGTCGAAGCATGACTTTGTTTTAAATTGAAAATGCACCTGCTTTGCTTTCGAAGGAAGTGCTTTCGACTTGGTTGGCTTTTGGCTGAGTCAAATGTTTTAAAGGAATGGTTTCAAATGGGTTGCACCTTTTTTTTAAGTAAATGCTTCCGAATGGGGTCGAAACCCCTAACTACCGCTTTTCTACCTTTTGAAGTCAATGGTTTCGGAAGGTATACTTTGTTTTAAAACTTAGCTGCTTCTCCAACGCTTTCAGAAGGTTGGTTTCGACACCATCTCTTCTTTACTTAGGAACAGCTTTTGAAAGAGTGCTTTTGAATTAGATGTTTCATGGCCCTTTTGCTCTGTTAAAGGTAGAACCCAAATGGTTTCGAAAGAGATGATTTTTAATGGTTTCGAAAGGTGTTTCCATATGTTTTAAATTGAACCCAAATGCTATCGAAAGGTTTCAAGTTTATAAAGGTGTTTATGCTTTCGAAAGGTTTTAAATGAAGGTTTCGAAGGGGTGGTTTCCCAATGGTTTCGAAAGGTTTGAGAGGAAAGGTTTTCCAATGTTTTCGAAAAGTTTAAATGTTTAAAGATAGGATTTCCAATGTTTAATTGCTTTCGAAGGAAAGGTTTTTAAGTTTTTTCGAAAGGAAGATTGAATGGTTTCGAAATGATTGTTTTGGCCTTTCGGCCTAGGATACAAAGAAGGGTTTTACTTGGTTTCAAAATGGGTAGTTTCAATGGATTCGAAAGGGGTACTTTCAAAGATATAAATATTTTCATCAACAAAGATTTGAGTAAAGTATATATGTAAAATGTCAAGGTGATTTTGAGTAAAACATAGAGTATATATTTTCCTTGTTTAAGTTTGATTTAAAGGTTTTTAATCAATTTGAGATGAAAAGGTTTTCAAGGAAAATTTAAGGGAAGATTACCCTAAGTAAAATGACTTGGATATTAGAATACGAGATGGGACTGGTATAGAGTTGCACCCTATACGCTAGCTATTAGTCCCCGCTAATTCAGTCCAAAATTCCAGTGTGTAGGGTTTTGTCATAGGTAAGACTAAAATGATGATTACACACAAAAGGGAATGTATATTTGTATACATATAGGTTATTGGTGAGCCCGCAAAACCATTAGGATCAGGTGACCCTGGGAGAAGATAAGTTAAGGACAGATCGTCCAGAGGAGGAGTATCTAACAGATAAGTTAGGGACAGATCGTTTAGAAAAGGAGTATTTAACAGGTGTTAGATTATTTTGTTTATATTGTCTAGTAGGCCCGAGTCAGCCAAAGGTTAGTAGTTAGCCAAACAAAACTATAGTGTTCAAACAGATATTTCATTTATTACCTGACATGTAAGTTTACATGATATTGCTTTATAGTTTTAACCAGTTTTGGTTGTAGGAAATGATTTGCAAAAGATATGTTTTAAAAGGATATTAGCGAAGGGAAACCCGTTCCGCTAAGCGGCGTGGTCTTACTTAATATCAAATAACCGAGATGTATAGTATTATTCACACCAGACTTTATGTCTGACTCAAAGTTTATGTTTTTCCTCTTAAACTCTCGGATGCTCAAAATTCATTTGAGTAGGTCTGAGAGTTAAGGTTTTTCAGGTTTTAGTAGGTTGGCGAATAAAGCTTCCAAAGACGAGCAAGTGGCTGACGGATAGCTATTTAGGAGTTATTGTTTTATTTTGTATTATTCTGATGTGTTGTATTAAGTCAGTTATGACTATTTAGTACTCTGGTCAACCAAGGTGGCATCTTCATATGTCGTTCTTAGCATATTTTGAAATAATTATATTTTTTATCTTTACCAGGGAAACGATTATGGGATTATGTGATGGAATATGAAACATGTTTTGTGAAATGTAATTAGAAAAGTTGTTTTGTGAAATCTGTGATTTTGTTTCATATTCATGTGCTTCTGATATTATGAATACCATTAACATTACCATATTTGGTCATCAGAGGTTAATACTATGGATGACTGCAGCATCTGTAGCGCTTAGCTTCGGGCCTCGAGATAGGGGATGTTACAACTTGGTATCAGAGCAGGTTTATGAAAAACTTTAAACTAAAATGATTTTTGAAAACATAATCCTAAGGAATTAGAGATAAGATCAGGGTATGGGATAACGCTCTAGTAACGTACTTGTATTTGCTATATATAAGTATACGCTATATCTCTAGTTTCCTATCTCTTTTAGGCTATTCTTCTGTATCTCACGAGGCTTGAATACAGATATGGAAGCTAGATGTGGAAGAGTGAATTTTGGAGGAAGCACCACCATAAATGCAAATGCCAGAACGAATACTAGGAGGAACCCAAGTCAGGCACAAGCTGGAAATGTTGGTGCTGGAGTCCCACAAGTGGATATGGGAGCTATGTATCAGTTTTTCGTGAATATGATGCAAGCTGGAATTGCTGCTGGAGTGGTTGGAGGAAATGCTGGAGTAGGATTTCAGGAAGCTCCGGTGGTTAACGACTATGCTATCCTAAACAGAGACTATGTTAGGCTTGGAGGGAAGCCCTTTATCAGAAATTAAGATGCTATTGAGGTGGAGAACTGGTTGTTGCACTGTGAGAGAATCTTTGCTGACTTGGGACTCAATGATGAGTAGAAGAGGAGGCTTGCTTCGAGACAGCATCAGGGAGCAGCTTTTTTTGATAGAATGGTGTGACGGCTGGAGTGAATGAAAAGACGATGACATGAGTTGAGTTTAGGAGAAGGTTCCAGGAGAGGTTCATGTCTGTGATGGCGCAGTACGCTTTGCTCAGAATGTTTGCTGAGTTGGAATAGGGGGAGATAACTGTATTAGAGTATGCTAGAAGGTTTAAGGAGTTGGCTAGGTATGGATATGCTACTATGGATACCGTGATGAAGAGGAATAAGAAGTTCATCAGGGGGTTGAAGCCTGAGTTGGCAAGGGCTACATTACCTCATATTAGGGATCCTTGTGATGTTGTAGTGGAGATGGCTTTAAGACATTATGAGATGCTTGCTTCTCTGGAGAAGAATAAGGCGAAGGAGGTCCAGGTGGGGCAGAGTCAGAAAAGGAAGTTCTTTCATAAGAAGTGTGCTTAGAAAGGTGGAGCAACAAAGAAGGGAAAGTCTGAGGTTGTTTGCTTCAAGCGCGACAAGAAGGGGCATTTCGCTAATGAATGTCGTATTGGAAAGGCGAAGGAAGTGATTGGGAAGAAGAATATCATATGCTTCAACTACGATCAGATTATCCATTATAAGAATCAATGCAAAGAGCCTACTAAGAATGGAAGAGCAAAGTATTTGCATTGGAACCTACTACATCAGGACCAATGGTGCAGGAGAAAGGGAAGGCAGTGTTGGGAGGTACGCTTCAAATTCATGGTATGTCTGTTAGCATTCTGTTTGATAATAGTGCATCGCATTCTTTTATATCTTGTTGTTTGGTGGATAAGCTTAACCTAGAACCCTCATATTTAGTTACTTCCTTAAGGGTTGCAAATTCGATAGGAGGGTATGCGACATTTGGGATGAAGTGTGACCACCTAGAGTTTGATTTGTTAGGTCATACCTTTGTTTGCAGTTTGCATGTGTTTGACTTTGTAGGATTTGGAATTATTTTAGGCATGGATTGGTTAAGTAAGTATGATGCTAGGATATTTTGCCATGATAGGAAAATATCGCTTAGATACCCTGACTGTAGTGATCGGATTGTATATACCGTAGAAAACCCTAGTTGTGAGGTAAAATGATTTGTTGGGTGTAATGAAGTTAGAAGACGAGTTTTCGTGGTTAGAGAATTCACAGACGTTTTTGAGCCTGTAGTAGGATTACCACCGAAATGAGCCATTGAGATATGGATAGATTTGGTGCCTGTAGCAGAACTAGTGAGTAGACCGCCAAGTAGGATGACACCTACAGAGATAAGAGAGCTAAAGGTGCAGTTGGTAGATTTGGAAGGCAAGAATTTTATTAGGCCTAGTAGTTCACCTTAGGGAGCAGCCACAGTGTTTGCTAAGAAGCCGGACGGATCGTTGAGGTTATATATCGATTATCGTAAGTTGAATGAGAAGACGATAAAGAATCGATATCCGTTACCTAGAGTTGACGATTTGTTCGATCAGTTGAGTGGAGCCAAGGTATTTTCTCAGCTGGATTTAGAAATAGATTTCCATCAGCTTAAAGTAGTAGAGGATAGTATTCCTTTGAAGACGTTTAGAACCAAGTATGGATCGTACGAATGGTTAGTGATGCCATTCGGACTGACTAATGCGCTAGCATTCTTTGTGGACTTGATGAACCAAATTTTTCGAGAGTACTTGGATAGGTTTGTGTTGGTTTTCATAGATGATATTTTGATATACTCTAAGGATGAAAGGGAGCATGTAGTTCATCTTAGAATTGTGCTTGAGACGTTGAGGCAGCATCAACTGAAGGCGAAGTTTTCAAAGTGTCATTTCTGGAAGAAGGAAGTGAAGTTTTTTGGTCATGTAGTCTCAGAGAAAGGGTTGTCTTTAGATCTGACTAAGATTGAAGCGGTGAATAATTGGAAGAGACCCGAGACAGTGACTGAGATAAAGAGTTTTCTTGGATTGGCTGGATATTATCGGAGGTTCATTAAGGATTTTTCGTGGATAGCAGCACCGATGACCAAGCTAACGTGAAAAGATGTGAAATTTGTGTGAACCGATAAGTGTGTGGAAGCATTCTCGAGCTTGAAACACTTATTGACCCATGCACTTGTATTAGTTGTTCCGGAGGGGAATCAAGATTTGGTAGTTTATACGGATGTGTGTGGAACAGGATTAGGAGCTGTGTTAATGCAGAGAGGTAAAGTGATTGCATATGCTTCTCGATAGCTTAGACCGCATGAAGTTAAATATCCAACGCATGATTTGGAGTTAGCAGCGGTGATTTTGGCATTGAAGGTGTGGATACATTACCTTTTGAGAGTGAGATTTGAGCTTTATACGGATCATAAGCCATTGAAGTGTTTGTTCTCTCAGAAGGAGCTGAACATGAGGCAGCAGAGGTGGTTAGAGTTTTTAGCCGCTTATGATTTTGGAATTGAGTACACACCAGGGAAAGGTAATAAGGTTATAGATGCACTTAGCAGAAAGCATTAGAATGCAGTGTTGGCAATGATAGCAGAGTAGAAAGGTTTGGAAGCGTCTTCGACTTGCAGAGTGCAGTGGAGATCTGAAGTTGGGTCTAATGAAGGACCTGTTATGTTGTCTTGTTTAGAAGTCCGACTAGTTATGATTGAAAAGATTGCTTCTAAACAGGAGGAGGGTTCGGTATTGGAGGAGCGGATCGGGAATTTAAGGGATGGAATGGAGAGCGATGACTTAAAGGACTTTAGTCTTGACCAGAATGGGTACTTGAGAAAGAAAGCAGAGTAATGTGTTCCGAATGTGGGAGACATAAGGAAAGAAGTTTTAAAGGAATGTCATTGTTCAAAGTTCACTATTCATCAAGGAGGAACTAAGATGTGTCAAGAAATGAAGAGAAGTTTCTTCTGGGAAGGTATGAAGAAGGATGTTGGCTTATGGGTGAAGCAGTATTTGAACTGTCAACAGGTAAAAGCCGAACATCAGAAGCCAAGTGGGTTGCTTCAGCCATTGGATATTCCAGTATGGAAGTGGGATTCTATTTCTATGGATTTCATAGACGGGTTGCCAAGGTCAAACAGAGGAAATGAAAGTATATGGGTCATAGTGGACAGATTGACAAAAATGCCCATTTCATTCCAATTAAGTCAACAAGAAAGGCACCTGTTTTGGCTAAGTTATTTATGAAGAATATATTTAGACTTTATGGAATTCCTAATAGTATCATAAGTGATAGAGATTCCCTGTTCACTAGTGAGTTCTGGAAGAGTCTACAGGAGATTTTAGGAACCAAGCTCAAGATGAGTACTGCTTGCCATCCACAGACCGATGGGTAGATAGAAAGAGCTAACAAAGTCTTGGAGGATTTGTTACGAGCTTGTGTGTTAGATTTTGGGGGACCATGGGAAGACCATCTGCACTTAGTCGAGTTTTCGTTTAACAACAATTATCAGACTAGTATAGGGATGGCACCATTTGAAGCTTTGTATGGAAGGCCACGCAAATCACCAGTTTGTTGGCTAGAGATCGGGGATAGTTTAGTTCTTGGTCCGGATTTGGTTAGGGAAGCTGCATAAAAGATTGAGTTGATTCGAGCTAGGATGAAGGAAGCTCAGTCTAGGCAGAAAAGTTATGCAAACAGAAGACAGAAAGACTTAGAGTTCTCTGTTAGGCATCATGTTTTTATTAAGGTATCACCGATGAAGGGTGTGAATAGATTCGGGAAATCAGGGAAGTTGGCACCGAGATTCGTAGGACCATTTCCTATTGTAGAGAGGATCGGGAAACTCGCATATAGAGTAGAGTTACCGAATATTTTGGTAGGATTCCACGATATGTTTCATGTTTCTCATCTAAGAAAGTGTATTAGAGATTCGGAATCTACTATAGCACCGACTTGTTAGACGACTTGGTAGTAGAACCAGACTTGACTATAGTTAGAAAGCCGATTCGTATAGTTGTGAGAGATAAGAAGAGGCTTAGAAACAAGACAGTCAGATTAGTGAAAATCCAGTGGAGCGACGATGAGAGAGACTATACTTAGGAGACTGAGAGCAGGATTAGAGACGTTCATCCTGATTTGTTTGATGGTATGTTTTACCTTTATGTTTGATTTGTTGTGTACCTTATTGTAATTTCGAGGACGAAATTCTTTAAGGAGAGGATATTGTAACCCCTATATTTTTAGTAACGTTATTTAGGTAATTTAATGAGCTAAATTAAATTAAATAATGTGATGATTAGGGGATTGAGATTTGTGATTAATAGAGGTAGCCGTGCCATGTTAATGAATAAACTAAAATGAGATAACATGAATTTAAATAGATAAGAGAAATAGTTAGGGGAAAAATTGGAAAAAGTGTATTCTAATACCCTAAATCCTTAGCTGTGCTCACACACACATTCATTTGCAAAAATTAAATTTAGAGGCCAGCCACCATTAGCAAGGACAAGAGGAATAAAGAGCTAAAGGAAGAAGATTAATCAACTTAATCCATTCAAATCTCAAACTCCATAATCCCAAAGCCAAGGTGAATAATGACTACATCTCATTTTTCTAATTGTTTTGGGTTTTAAGATGAATCCGAAATATTTTGCATGATTATGTCATATTTTTGAATGATAAAATGTTTATATATGCTTGTTGATGATTTATGCTTATACATATAGGTTTTATGATATGTTTGATGTAAAAATCCAATTTAGTGACATCCAAGTGCCTTGCAATTTTAGATTTAGATCAGAAATGATATTTTAGAGATGAGTTTCAATTTTCATAATTTTCTGAATTAATTTGGATTTTATATTAATTTTCTAGTAAGGAAAATGATTAATTGGGTATAAAATCATTTACCGTTAAATAATATATTTTTTGGGTCTGAAATTAATATATGTTGGAAAACATATTAAAAGTGATTTTCTGGAATTTTCGAAGAATTTTCCGAAGTGTTTTATTAGATATATAAAATTATTTAAGGTATGTGACTTAAATGTTTTATGTATTTATAAAAGTAGAAGGGGTATTTTATAAATAAATTAAATTGTTTATTTCTGAAATATTAGCAGCACATTTAGAAAAAAATTAGCAACCAATAATATTTTGACAAACAAGGCAGGTTAGTCGAAAAGAAATTATTTTTAAAGTAAAAATCAGTTTTTACATGTTTTTAGCATGTTTCGCCACTTTCGGTACAGGGTTTCCGACCATATACTTGTAACACCCCATATTTTTAGTAACGTTATTTAGGATATTTAATTAGTTAAATTAAATAGAATAATGTGATGATTGGGGGATTGAGATTTTTGATTAATAGAGGTAGCTGTGCCATGTTAATGAATAAACTAAAATGAGCTAACATGAATTAAAATAGATAAGGGAAAGGTTTTTCAATGGTTTCGAGAGGTTGATATGAATGGTTTCGAAAGGAATGCTTTGGCCTTTTGGCCTAGGTGAAAGAAAGAGGTTTACTTGGTTTCAAAAGGGGTACTTTCAATGGATTCGAAAGGGGTACTTTCAAAGGTTTAAATGTTTTCATCAACAAAGATTTGAGTAAAGTACATATGACATGGCAAGGTGATTTTGAGTAAAGCATAGAGTATATATATTTTCCTTGTTTAAGTTTGGTTTAATGGTTTTAAATCAATTTGAGATGAAAAGGTTTTAAAGGAAAATTTTAAGGAAGATTACCCTAAGTAAAATGACTCGGATATTAGAATACCAGATGAGACTGGTATAGGGTCGCGCCTTATATATTAGCTATTAGCCCCAGCTAATTTAGTCCAAAATTCTAGTGTGTAGGGCTTTGTCACAGGTAAGAATAAAATTATGGTTACACACAGATGGGAATATATATTTGTATACAGATAGGTTATTGGTGAGCATGCAAAACCACTAGGATCAGTGATCCTAGGAGAAGATAAGTTAGGGACAGACCATCCAGAAGAGGAGTATCTAACAGATAAGTTAGGGATAGACCGTCCAGAAGAGGAGTATCTAACAGATGTTATATTATTTTATTTATATTGTCTGGTAGGCTCGAGTCAGCTAAAGGTTAGTTGTTAGCCAAACAAAACTATAGTATTCGGACAGATAGTCCATTTATTACCTGACATGTAAGTTTATGTGATATTGCTTTACAGTTTTTGACCAGTTTTGGTTGCAGGATTATGATTTGCAAAAGATATGTTTTAAAAGGATATTAGTGCAGGGAAACCCGTTCCGCTAAGCGGTGTAGTCTCACTTAATGTCAAATATCCGTGACGTATAGTATTAGTCACACCAGGCTTTATGTCTGACTCGAAGTTTATGTTTTTCCCCTAAAACTCTTGGGTGCTCAAAATTGATTTGAGTAGGCTGAGGGTTGAGGTTTACATATTTTTAGTAGGTTGGCGAATAAAGCTTCCAGAGACGAGCATGTGGCTGACGGATAGCTAGAAGTTGCTATTTTATTTTGTTTGATTCCACTGTGTTGTATTAAGTCAGTTATGACTATATAGTACTCTGGTCAACCAAGGGGGCATCATCATATGTCGTTCTTGGCGTATTTTGTAATAATTATATATTTGATCTTTACCTGGGAAACGATTGTGGGATTATGTAATGAAATATGAAACATGTTTTGTGAAATGTAATCAGAAAAGTTGTTTTTGCGAAATCTGTGATTTTGTTTCATATTCTTATGCTTATGATATTATGGATACCATTAACATTACTGTATTTGGTCACCGAAATTTAATACTATGGATAACTGCAGCATCTGTAGCGCTTAACTTCAGGCCTCCAGATAGGGGATGTTACAACTTGGTATTAGAGCATAGGTTTATGAAAAACTTTAAATAAAAATGATTTTTGGAAACATAATCCTAAGGAATTTGCAAAAAGATTGGGGTATGGGATAACGCTATAGTAATGTACTTGTATTTTCTATATATAAGTAAACGCTATATCCTTAGTTTCCTATCCCTATTAGGTTATCCTTCTGTATCTCACGAGGCTTAAATACAGATATGAAAGCTAGAAGTGGAAGAGTGAATCTTGGAGGAAGCGCCACCATAAATGGAAATGCCAGACCGAATACTAGAAAGAACCAAGGTCAGGCACAAGCTGGGAATGTTGGTGCTGGAGTCCCATAAGTGGATATTGCAGCTATGTATCATTTTTTCTTGAACATGATGCAAGCTGAGATTGCTGCTGGAGTGGTTGGAGGAAATGCTGGAGGAGTGAACCAAGAAGCTCTGGTGGTGAATAATTATGCTATTTTGAGCAGAGATTATGTTAGGCTTGGATGGAAGCCATTTATTGGAACCGAAGATGCTATTGAGGTGGAGAGCTGGCTGTTGCATTATGAGAGGATCTTTACAAACATGGGGCTTAATGATGAGCAGAAGAGAAGGCTTACTTCGAGACAGCTTCAGGGAGTAGCTTTATTCTTTTTTTTGAGAAAAAGGGAGTAGCTTTATTCTAGTGGAATAGTGTGACGGTTGGGGTGAATGAAGAGGAGATGACATGGGCTGAGTTTAGGAGGAGGTTCCAGGAGAGGTTCATGTCTATGATGGCACAGTCTACTTTGCTCAGAAGGTTTGCTGAGTTGGAGTAGGGAGAGATGTCTATGTTGGAATATGCTAGAAGGTTCGAGGAGTTGTCAAGATATGGGTATGCTATTGTGGATACCGTGTCGAAGAGGAATGAGAAGTTCATAAGGGGGTTAAAGCCTGAGTTGGCAAAGGCAACATTGCCTCATATTAGGGATCCTTGTGATGTTGTGGGGGAGATGGCTTTAAGACACGAGGAGATGCTTGCTTCTTTGGAAAAGAACAAGACAAAGGAGGTCCAAGTGGGACAGAGTCAGAAAATAAAGTTCTTTCATAAGAAGGGTGCTCAGAAAGGTGGAGCAGCAAAGAAGGGAAATTCTAAGGTTGTTTGCTTCAAGTGCAAAAAGAAGGGACATTTTGCTAATGAGTTTCGTACTGGGAAGGCGAAGGAAGTGATCGGGAAGAAGAATATCAGATGCTTCAACTGCGATCATATTGGTCATTACAAGAACCAGTGTAAAAAGCCTTCTATGGAAGGGGCAAGGTATTTGCATTGGAGCCTGCTACATCAGGACCAACAGTGCAGAGAAAGGGAAGGCAGTGTTGGGAGGTACGCTTCAGATCCATGGTATGTCTATTAGCATTCTGTTTGATACTGGTGCATCGTATTCTTTTATATCTCATAGTTTGGTAGATAAGCTTAACCTAGAACCCTCATATTTAGTTACTTCCTTAAGGGTTGCAAATCCGATAGGAGGGTATGCGACACTTGGGATGAAGTGTGACCACCTAGAGTTTGATTTGTTAGGTCATACCTTTGTTTGCAGTTTGCATGTGTTTGACTTTGTAGGGTTCGAAATTATTTTGGGTATAGACTGGTTAAGTATGTATGATGCTAAGATATTTTCCCATGATAGAAAAATATCACTTAGACACCCTGACGATAGTGATCGAATTGTATATACCGTAGAAAGCCCTAGTTATGAGGTGAATGCTTTATTGGGTGTTGTGGAGTTAGAAGATGAGTTCAACCGAGTTTTCGTGGTTAGAGAATTCGTGTATGTCTTCGAGCCGGTAGTAGGATTACCACCAAAACGAGCCATTGAGTTTCGGATAGATTTGGTGCCTGGAGTAGAACCAGTGAGTAGGCCGCCAAGCAGGATAACGCCTACAGGGATGAGTGAGCTAAAGGTGCAGTTGGTAGATTTGGAAAGCAAGAGTTTTGTTAGGCCAAGTAGTTCACCTTGGGGAGCAGCCGCAGTGTTTGCTAAGAAGCTGGACGAATCATTGAGGTTATGTATCGATTATCGTAAGTTGAATGAGAAGACGATAAAGAATCGATATCCATTGCCTAGAATTGACGATTTGTTCAATCAGTTGAGTGGAGCCAAGGTATTTTCTCAGTTGGATTTAGCAACACGTTTCCATAAACTTAGAGTAGCAGAGGATAGTATTCCTTTGATGGCATTTATAAAAAGATATGGATCGAACAAATGGCTAGTGATGTTGTTCGGACTAACTAATGCGCCAGCATTCTTTGTGGATTTGATGAACCGAAGTTTCCCAGAGCGCTTGGATAAGTTTGTGTTGGTTTTCATAGATGATATTTTGGTATACTCTAAGGATGAAAGGAGCATGAAGTTCATCTTAGAGTGGTGCTTGAGACATTGTGGGAACATTAGCTGAAGGCAAAGTTTTCAAAATTCCATTTTTGGAAGAAAGAGGTTAAGTTTCTTGGTCACGTGGTTTCAGAGAAGGGGTTGTTAGTCGATCCAGATAAGGTCGAAGCTTTTAATAATTGGAAGACCAAAAATGGTGACTGAGATAAGAAGTTTTCTGGGATTGGCTGGATATTATAGGAGGTTCATTAAGGATTTTTCGCGGAAAGCGGCTCCAATGACCAAGCTAACGCGAAAAGATGTGAAGTTTGTTTGGATCGATAAGTGTGAGGAAGCATTCCAGAGCTTGAAACACTTATTGACCCATGCACCTGTATTAATTATTTCGGAAGGGTCTCAGGATTTGGTAGTTTATACAGATCCATGTGGAACTGGGTTAGGAGCTGTGTTGATGCAGAGGGGTAAAGTGATTGCCTATGCTTCTCGACAGCTTAGACCGCATGAGGTTAGGTATCCAACGTATGATTTGGAGTTAGCTGCAGTGATTTTTGCACTGAAGGTGTGGAGACATTACCTGTTGGGAGAGAGGTTTGAGCTTTATACGGATCATAAGTCGTTGAAATACTTGTTCTCTCAAAAGGAGTTGAACATGAGTCAGCAGAGATGGTTAGAGTTCATTGCTGCTTATGATTTTGGAATTGCATACACCCCAGGGAAAGGTAATAAGGTTGCAGATGTGCTTAGCAAAAAGCTTCAGAATGCAGTGTTGGCAATGATAGCAGAGTGGAAAGATTTGGAAGCATTGTCGACTTGCAGAGTGCAGTGGAGATCTGAAGTTGGGTCTAGTGAAGGAACTGATGTGTTATCATGTTTAGAAGTTCGACTATTTATGATCGAAAAGATTGCTTCCAAACAGATGGAGGATCAAGAAGTTAAGGGATGGAACGAAGAGCAATGACTTAAAGGATTTTAGTCTTGACTAGAATGGGTGGTTGAGAAAGAAAGGTAGGTTGTGTGTTCCGAATGTGGGAAGCATTAGGAAAGAAGTTTTGGAGGAATGCCATCGTTCAAAGTTCACTATTCATCCAGGAGGAACTAAGATGTATCAGGATATGAAGAGAGGTTTCTTCTGGGAAGGTATGAAGAGGGATGTTGGCTTATGGGTGAAGCAGTGTTTGAACTGCCAACAGGTAAAAGCCGAACATCAGAAGCCAAGTGGGTTGCTACAGCCATTGGATATTCCGATATGGAAGTGGGATTCTATTTCTATGGATTTCATAGACGCGTTTCCAAGGTCAAACAGAGGAAATGAAAGTATATGGGTCATAGTGGACAGACTGACCAAGAGTGCCCATTTCATTCCAGTTAAGTCGACTAGGATGGCACCTGTTTTGGCTAGGTTATTTATGAAGAATGTAGTAATGCCCGATAGGATGTGGTAGGAGAGTGCCTTCGGTTTGTCTTGTTCTTGGACAACTTGTATGGACAAATGTCTGACATTGTATTTCTAGATCATATTGATTGATCTCTATGAACGTATCATCTGTTTGGTGGCAGAAAAGGCAACTTCTCTTAGCTTAACACCCTTTCTTGAGACGTACGAGCTCAGGAGTTATACGTTTATAGAAATCAGTTGTGTGATTAGGGAGTGGCTAAGTAAGATTCCAAATGGAATATGTGCTATATGAAATAGTAAAACATGGATTATGGATGTGTTATATCCATTAATCGTTACCTCAAAGCCTCACACCCGGGAATAGTAAAACAGGGGATGCTTTAAGGCTAAGTGGCTCGCTACCATCAGGGTATGAAATCACCTTTCTAGATATAAAAATTTCTACCTGCTATGACGTCAGGTTTAAATTATGTGGTGTATGCTGGGGATCCCGAATAGGTCGGTATTGGCCGAGTGATGTAATACTCGATTCTATTCGTATATTATATTTTCGATAGGCCAGTCTTAATTGGCATGAGGACCAACATAGATGTAACACCCCATATTTTTAGTAACATTATTAAGAAGATTTAATTAGGTAATTTATATGAAATAATGTAAAATGGTTAATGGGTTGAGACTTTTGATTAGTAAGGGTAGCCGTGCCATATACAAAAGAACTAAATAATTAAAATGTTAAGGCAAATAGATAAGGGGAAATATAGGATTAGGACACATCCATATACCCTAAACCCTTAACCCCATTATTCACACGTTCATTTCTATATTCAAAAAAGAAAAACAAACTTGAGGCCGGCCACCATTAAGGGAAGAAAAGAGAAGGTAAGCAAGATTTCAAAGGAAAAGGCTTAATCAACTTAATCAAGATCAAATCTCAAATCCTTAATCTCAAAGGTAAGGTGAATAATGACTACATCTCTTGTTTTCTTAATTTTTTTTCGGTTTTAAGGATAATTTGAATTAATTTGCAATGTTATGCCATGATTTTGAAGGATAAAATGTTTATATATGCTTGTTGATGATTTATGCTCATTCATATAGGTTTTATGATATGTTTTAATGTGAAAATCCTATTTAATGACATCCAAATATCTTGCGATTTTAGATTTAGATAAGAAATGATATTTTAGAGATAGGTTTCAATTTTCATAATTTTCTGAATTAATGTGGATTTTATCTTAATTTTCTAGTGAGGAAAATGATTATTTGGGTTTAAAATAATTTACGGCTAAATTATTTATGTTTTGGGTCTGAAATTAATATATGTTAGAAAACATATTAAAAATGATTTTCTGGGAGTTTTGTAGAATTTTCCTAAGTGTTCAATAGATATATAAAATTATTTAAGGTATGGGACTTAAATGTTTTATATATTTATAAAAGGAGAAAGGGTATTTTGTAAACTAATTGAATTGTTTAATTCTGATATTTTGGCAGCACTTAGAAAAGAAAATTGAAAACCAATAATATTTTAAAAAACAAGGCAGGTTAGTTGAAAAGAATTTCTTTTTAAAGTTAAAATCATTTTTTACATGCTTTTAGCATGTTCCGCCACTTTCGGCACCAAGGGTTCCGACTTAGTAGTTCCGCCACCATCACCATTGAAACCAATGCGCATGGCATCAAAGACTTGGTGCGCAGCGAATTGGATATAGGCGGAATGTATTGGGTCGAAACAAGGGGTTCCGAAGGGGTCTAAGCGCTACTTTGCTTTCAAATGAAAACGCACCTACTTTGCTTTCGAAGGATATGCTTTTGACTTAGTTAGCTTCCAACTCGATTTAATTGATTTAAGAAATGGTTTCGAAAGATATTGCGCTTTTTTTAAGTAAATGCTTTCGAATGGGGTCGAAACCCCTAGATGCCGCTTTTCTACCTTTCGAAGCAAATGGTCTCAGAAGGTATACTTTGTTTTAAAGTCCAAGCCGCTTCTCCAATGCTTTCGAAAAGGTTGGTTTCGACACCATCACTTCTTTGCTTAGGAAATGCTTTCAAAAGAGTGCTTTTGACTTAAATGTTTATAACCATTTTGTTCTATTGAAGGTAGAACCCAAAGGTTTCAAAGGGGTTTATTTTTAATGGATTCGAAAGGTGTTTCCACATGTTTTAAATTGAACCCACATGCTTTCAAAAGGTATTAATGCTTTCGAAAGGTTTTAAAGAAAGGTTTCTAAAGGATGGTTCCCCAATAGTTTCGAAAGGTCCAAAAGGAAGGTTTTCCAACTGTTTCGAAAGGCAATGTTTAAAGGTTTTAAAGAAGGATGTCAAAGGTTTTATAGCTTTCAAAGAAAATGTTTTTCAATGGTTTCGAAAGGTTTATATGAATGGTTTCAAAAGGAATGTTTTGGCCTTTCGACCTAGGTGAAAGAAAGGGGTTTACTTGGTTTCAAAAGGGGTACTTTCAATGGATTCGAAATGGGTACTTTCAAAGGTTTAAATGTGTTCATCAACAAAGATTTGAGTAAAGTATATATGATATGGCAAGGTGATTTTGAGTGAAGCATAGAGTATATATATTTTCCTTGTTTAACTTTGGTTTAAAGGTTTTAAATCAATTTGAGATGAAAAGGTTTTCAAGGAAATTTTTTAGGAAGATTACCCTAAGTAAAATGACTCAGATATTAGAATACCAAATGGGACTGATATAGGGTCGCACCCTATACATTAGCTATTAGCCCTAACTAATTTAATCCAAAGTTCTAGTGTGTAGGGCTTTGTCACAGGTAAGACTAAAATTATGGTTACACACAAAAGGGAATATATATTTATATACAGATAGGTTACTGGTGAGCCCGCAAAACCATTAGGATCAGGTGACCCTGGGAGAAGATAAGTTAGAGACAGACCATCCAAAAGAGGAGTATCTAACAAATAAGTTAGGGACAGACCGTCCAGAAGAGGAGTATCTAACTGGTGTTAGATTATTTTATTTCTAATTCTGGTAGGCTCGAGTCAGCCAAAGGTTAGTAGTTAGCCAAACAAAACCATAGTGTTCGGACAGATAGTCCATTTATTACCTGACATGTAAGTTTAGATTATATTGCTTTACAGTTTTTGACTAGTTTTGGTTGCAAGATTATGATTTGCAAAAGATATTTTCTAAAAGGATATAAGTGAGGGAAACCCGTTTCGCTAAGCGGCGTGGTCTCACTTAATGTCAAATAACCGAGATGTATAGTATTATTCACACCAGGCTTTATGTCTGACTCGAAGTTTATGTTTTTCCCCTTAAACTCTCGGGTGCTAAAAATTGATTTGAGTAGGTTGGCAAATAAAGCTTTCAGAGATGAGCAGGTGGCTGACAAATAGCTATTTAGGAGTTGTCGTATTATTTTGTTTGACTCCACTGTGTTGTATTAAGTCAGTGATGACTATATAGTACTCTAGTCAACCAAGGAGGCATCATCATATGTCGCTCTTGGCATATTTTGTAATAATTATATATTTGATCTTTACTTGGGAAACGATTATGGGATTATGCAATGGAATATGAAACATGTTTTATGAAATGTAATCAGAAAAGTTGTTTTTGCGAAATATGTGAGTTTGTTTCATATTCATGTGCTTTTGATATTATGGATACCATTAACATTACCATATTTGATCACCGAAAGTTAATACTATGGATGACTGTAGATCTGTAGCGCTTAGCTTCGGGCCTCAAGATAGGGGATGTTACATTACAGTTGCCTCCATTGCCATCGAAACCAATGCACATAGTATCAATAACTTGGTACATAGTGAATTGGACTAAGGCGAAAGGTACTGGGTCGAGACCATAGGTTCTGATGGGGTCGAAGCATGACTTTGTTTAAATTGAAAATGCGCATGCTTTGCTTTCGAAGGAAGTGCTTTTGACTTGGTTGGCTTTTGGCTGAGTCAAATGTTTTAAAGGAATGGTTTTGAATGGGTTGCGCCTTTAGTTTCAAGAAAATGCTTTCGAATGGGGTCGAAACCCCTAGCTACCGCTTTTCTACCATTCGAAGTCAATGGTTTTGGAAGGTATACTTTGTTTTAAAACTTAGCCGCTTCTCCAATGCTTTCGGAAGGTTGGTTTCGACACCATCTCTTCTTTACTTAGGACTAGCTTCTGAAAGTGTGTTTTCGACTTAAATGTTTTATGACCCTTTTGCACTGTTGAAGGTAGAACCCAAATGGTTTCAAAAGAGATGATTTTTAATGGTTTAGAAAGGTGTTTCCACATGTTTTAAATTGAACCCAAATGCTTTCGAAAGGTTTGAAGTTTATAAACGTGTTTATGCTTTCAAAAGGTTTTAAATGAAGGTTTCGAAGGGGTGGTTCCCCAATGGTTTCGAAAGGATTGAGAGGAAAGGTTTTCCAATGTTTTCGAAAGGAGAAGTTTAAATGTTTAAAGATAGGATGTCCAAGTTTTTATAGCTTTCGAAGGAAAGGTTTTTTAAGTCTTTTCGAAAGGAAGATAGAATGGTTTCGAAATGAATGTTTTGGCCTTTTGGCCTAGGTCACAAAGAAGGGTTTTACTTGGTTTCGAAAGGGGTACTTTCAATGGATTCGAAAAGGGTACTTTCAAAGGTTTAAATGGTTTCATCAACAAAGAATTGAGTAAAGTATATATATAACATGGCAAGGTGAATTTTAGTAAATCATAGAGTATATATTTTCCTTGTTTAAGTTTGATTTAAAGGTTTTAAGTCAATTTGAGATGAAAAGGTTTTCAAGAAAAAATTAAGGGAAGATTACCCTAAGTAAAATGACTCAGATATTAGAATACCAGATGGGACTGGTATAGGGTCACGCCATATACATTAGCTATTAGCCCCAGCTAATTTAGTCCAAAATTCCAGTGTGTATGACTTTGTCACAGGTAAGTCTAAAATGATGATTACTCACAGAAGGTAATATACATTTGTATACAGATAGGTTATTGGTGAGCCCGCAAAACCATTAGGATCAGGTGACCTTAAAAGAAGATAAGATATGGATAGACCGTCCAGAAGAGGAGTATCTAACAAATAAGTTAGGGACAGACCGTCCAGAAGAGGAGAATTTAACGGGTAATAGATTATTTTGTTTATATTGTCTGGTAGGTCTGAGTCAGCCAAAGGTTAGTAGTTAGCCAAACAAAACTATAGTGTTCGAACTGATAGGTCATTTATTGATTAACATGTAAGTTTACATGATATTGCTTTACAGTTTTTAACCAGTTTTGGTTGTAGGAAGTGATTTGCAATAGATATGTTTTAAAATGATATTAGTGAGGGGAACCCAGTTCCGCTAAGCGACGTGGTTTCACTTAATATCAAATAATCGAGATGTATAGTATTATTCACACCTGGCTTTATGTCTAACTCGAAGTTTATGTTTTTCCCGTTAAACTCTCGAGTGCTCAAAATTGATTTGAGTAGGCTGAGAGTTAAGGTTTTTTAGGTTTTAGTAGGTTGGCGAATAAAGCTTCCGGAGACGAGCAGGTGGTTGACGGATAGCTATATAGGAGTTGCTTTATAATTATAATTTAATATTATGATTAAAATTAAATTGGAGAAATTAAATTGTTTATTTGGAATAAACAATGAAATTGGAATCAAATTGTGAAAATAAAGTTTAGAACTTTATTTTATTTTGTTTTGGTTGATAATAAGTGGAAAATGATTTTTTTAATTTAGAAAAAAATGCAATTATTATGTAATTATTGCCAATTCTTCTATTTATGATTTTTAAGAGAAGTAATTGATTTTTTAAAGGTGGTTTATTTTAATAAAAAGATGGGAATTGGTTTGAAAAATATGTTTTGGATTTAAATTATGTTTGGAAATGGTTTGAAATGTTTTTATAAGTGAGAAAATAAATTTTGTGGATTTTTAGAAGTTAAAAACATGGTTTTATTCATTTATTTGTGTTAATAGTGCAATTTTTGTAAATTAGGATTTTAATACTAAAAATGTTTTAAAAATATAAATTAATCTTTCTATATGATAGAAAATGTTTTATTTTATATGTATACAAGTTTTCATAATTTTCTTGTTTAAAACTTGTGAGAAAATGAATTTTTGCTTTTGTGTATATGTGATTTATACACATATTTTAAGTGTTGTTTAATAAACTTAGGCCATTTATTTTCTTTTAATTTTTGGAACCCATTGGGCCCATAACCCATAGGTCTCGGGGTGGGGCGTCACAGTTTGGTATTTATTTTATTTTATTTCGTTGTGTTGTATTAAGTCAGTTATGACTATTTAGTACTCTGATCAATCAAGGAGGCATCTTCATATGTCGTGCTTGGCGTATTCTGTAATAATTATATCTCATCTTTACTAGGGAAATGATTATGGGATTATGTAATGTAATATGAAACATGTTTTGTAAAATGTAATCAGAAAAGTTGTTTTGTGAAATCTGTGATTTTCTTTCATATTCATGTGCTTTTGATATTATGGATACCATTAACATTCCCGTATTTGGTCACCGGAGGTTAATACTATGGATGACTGCAGCATCTGTAGCGTTTAACTTCGGGCCTCCAGATAGGGGATGTTACATTAATGTCATTTAACATAGTTCTAGCGCACTCTTGAATCATTCTAATTTTACATTTGACTACTCCATTTTGTTGAGATGTTCTTGGAAACAAAAAATTATGGGTAATAGCTTTCTTATTACAAAAAATTTTCATTTTGAATTCTCCACCACGATCATTTCGAATTGTTTTTATTTTAATAGATATTTTATTTTGAATTCTTTTAACAAAGATTTAAAACATTTCAAAAGAATTAGTTTTAAGTTTTAGGAAAATCGTCCACATAAACCTAGAAAAATCATCTACGATTACAAATACATATTTATTATGATTTATATATTGTATCTGCGAAGGACCGAAAAGATCTAAATGGAGAAGTTCAAGGTGTTGAGATGTAGAAATCATATCTTTTGACTTAAAGGAACATTTTCTAAGTTTTCTTAATTGACACGCATCACAAAGATTAACATCAAAATTTATTTTAGAAAGACCCCCAGCTAGATCATTTTTGGCAATTTTAGATAGGTGTTTGAAATTAAAATGACCAAACATTTTGTGTCAAATCCAAGGATCATTTAATTCAACCAAAAGACATAAATTATCATTTGATACTTTCATACTTAATATATAGATGTTTCTTTTTCTAATGCCTTCAAATATAATGTTTGATTCATTATCTTCGATATGACGCTTTTTCAAATTTAATTTTGAAGCCCTTATCACATAATTGAATAATACTTAACAGGTTGTGTTTTAAATTCCTAACTAGCAAAACGTTAGAAATGGTAGGAGTTTTAGAATTACCGACATTGTTGATGTCAGTCACATATCCTTTAAAGTTGTCTCCAAAATTAACCGATCCACCATCTTTGTAAATGACATCCTTCAAGATCTCCGGATTTCCAGTCATGTGCCTTGAGCATCCATTATCTAATATCCTTTTATCCTTTTTGATTTGTAAAGTTTGATTATCAAGCATTAAAAGCCATGTAACATATCTATTCCTGCAATTTATACCTTTTCAAAAGATTAAGTGGCTTTTCATAAAGAATAGATGCAAATTTATGAAACAATGTCATGTTGATTTTGCAAAATTTCTTTTCAAAATAGTGCTAAAAATATAATCAATAACTTTTTCCATTAAAACTTTGAAAACCAAGCTCTGATACCAAATGTTAGTTTGTGGAAGATGGATCTTAAGGCTAATTTAACACTAGAGAAGGGTGAATAGTGTTTATTGACTTTTGTGAATCTTTTTAAATTCTTTTAAGATTATAATTAAACAATCCAGAATCAACAATCATAGATGCAAATACAGATATAAATGCAATAAAAGTAAAAAAGTAAAGAGTTGGAGAGATCACACTAGATATTTTTATACTGGTTCGGAGTTACCCTATATCTAGTCCTATACAATTTCTTGTACATATTTCTTTTCAAATATCAAAGTCTTTACAATCTCGATTTCAAGGCTATGAGATACATTTCCAGATTTTTCCTAGCTCTGGGTACGCTCACTGGATTTGAACGGGACACCAGCACACCCACTTGGATTCAAACGGGATACCAACCACACCCACTTGATTTAGATGGGACAGAAGCACACCCACATGGATTTCAGGGAGACTAAGCACACCCAAGAGTATAAAATTATGATTTGATAGTATTTACAGACTCGGTTTCTTGATTTTGGGTACAAATAATCCTATAACCTCTTGAATAGCACTTTGACCTTGTTTTGAGTGATAGAGATGAGAGAGATCAGAGAGTAATTAATAGAGAACCAAATCAATAGAGTTTAAATTTGATTCTGATTAAATTTGAGAATATTTTGAGTGGATTTTCTTTTATAAATCAAGAGAGTAAAAGAGGAGAAAAAGAATGAGAAATTAATTAAAAAAAATTCGTTGGTAAAACCTTCTATTTATAGAGAAACAACTGTCATGTCCATTCATGAAGAGATACGACAAAAAGGCACTTACATTCAAATTTGAATTTTGAAATTCTCGACATATATGTCGACATATGCTATAGGAATATGTCAACATACCGTTTGTATTTTTGAAAAACAATTTATAAAAATTGTTTTGAAAATATTAAGCTTTGTAAACTAATTTGAAACTTTGTACAACCATTTAAACATAGTTTATACATATTTTAATCATATCAAAACTTTATAGAATTATTTTGAAATATTTTTAAAAATATATAAAGGATTTAAATATGAATTTCTTTTTGAAAAGAATATATATAAAGTATAAGTGAATATATATTTAAAATCAAAGTTATAATAAATGTTATAATATACTTATAAACATTTAGAAAGCATAAAACTAAAACTATAACAAAGTACAATAGATTTAAAAGTATATTTAAAATATAAAATACTTAAAAACTTAATCACTCAAAATATAATAACCTTGTAAATAAAATGTAAAGTTATAAATCATTTGAAGGCCAATTTGAAAGGTCATTTTGAAAACAGGGATTCTTTAAAACAATTTTTGAAAATCAGAATATTTGAAAACCATTTAAAATCAGAGAATAGATTTTAAAACCTTTTTGAAAAATAAAGAGAGAGATTAAAGAAGTGCTATCTGAGTTTTAGAAATAATCTATGACTCTATAATTTAACTGTGTATCTTGAATCTTTTATACTCATGAGTCTTTAGTCACTAACCCTTGAATCTCTATATTAGCCTCTTGAATATGCTCTTGATATTGTACAGTCTTCTTAATCAACACATGCCTAATATCTTGGACTATATACTATATATAACTTGATAAATATCTATATTTTATATAATGTCATATGGTTATTGTCATCAAAACTAAAGTCTGAATAGAGTACATAGAAATATCTATATACGGAGTACTTCTTTATCAGACTATGAGTGGTATTTTTATGTACCCTGTATTTGACTACGTACTGTTTTTATAAGACTATGTTTTGAGATATTTTCTGAGATGGTTATTTTATGTACTTATATTTTGTTCCACTCCATTGTGAGTTTTAAAAGTGTATCATATCTTAGATTATATCTATCTATTATTTGTCACTTTAATGTTATAAAAAACAGATAGCTCGTATTTCTTGGCACTGACGCAAGTTCGAAAGTCATCCTAGACTTTGGATTGGTGCGTCGAGGGGTGCGGGTTGTCACATTTGGCATTAGAGCCTAGGTTCAAAGTTCCTTAGGGATTAGGAACGTATTGATACAACGTAGTTAAAAAGTTTTTGAAAAGAAAATGGTTTTTCGAAAAATTCAAAATGGGTTTTCAAAGTATATATTTATAGATAAATGTTTTCCAAAATTATATATCGTAATATCTCTCCTATTCATGCCTATGCTATTTCATAGCCGGGCCTATACTGTTGGAAATGCGGATTACGGATCTTAAGGCTGGTTTAACACTAGAGGGGGGTGAATAGTGTTTAACTAAATTTATGTATCTTTTTGAATTTTTTTCAAATTAAATCCAAACAGATGAAATTCATAAACACAGAAACAATCACAGAATCAGACACAGATGCAAATAGTAAGTAAAAGCAGTAAAGGAAAGAACACACCGGAATTTTATACTGGTTCGGAGTTACCCTACATTCAGTACCACACAATTTCTTGTGCATATTTCTTTTTAAATATAATGCTGATATTACAACCTCGATTTCAAGGCTACGAGATACACCCTCCTGTCTTCGAGTCCAGGGCAAACTCTCTTGATTTAACCAGGCTACAAGATCACCTAATTGATTTACGGGCTACAATCACACCCAATTGATTTACGGGCCACAATCACACCGTTTCCGATCACACTTTGATAGAGAGAGACTCGATACACTTCGATCTTTCGATCTTTGATTACAAATGATCCTATAACTCTGAATAGCACTGAGATCTTTGAGAGAGAGTGACAGAGAATCAAACTAGAGATGATAGAGTTTGATTCTCTCAGGATTTCGGCAGAGTTTTTTTAAAATATAAGAGAATATTTGAGTTGAGAAGGAGTGAAGAAATGAAGAAAAACTAGCTTAATATTCGTTGAAAACAACTAGTATTTATAGAAGAACAACAGTCATGTCCATTCATGAAAGGTTATGACGAATAAACACTTCATTTGAAATTTTGAATTTTGAATTTCTATGGCTACCATGTCGACATGGGGGGATGAGGTATGTTGACATGCCCTAGTTAATTTTGAAAATTGATTTTTGTTTTTAAAAGAGATTTTCTTTCTAAAACTTGTCAAAACAATTTCTGAAGTTTATAAACCATTTTGAATATAGTTTAAACTTATAAAAGAGATTTAAAAAGTAATCTTAAAAATATATAATCTTTATTATAAAATTAACATTAAAAACTAAGTAAAGAATATATTTTTGAGATTTAAAGCTTATAATATTAAAACCAGGAGATAGTTTAAAAATAAGAGATGATTTTGAAATCAAAATATAAAAGATAATAAAAATAGTTTAAGGCTAAAATAATTAAACTTAGAAAGATGACTTTTAAAAAGTTTTTGGAAAAATATTTAAAATAAATTATTTTGAAAATTTCGTGGATTCCATTCCACTAGAGAAGGTCGTGGGTTCCATCCCACTAAAGAGATCGTGGGTTCCATCCCACTATTAAAGCGAGAAGGTGGATTCCATTCCACAATTAAAATCTGAATAAAGATTTTAGTGCTATTATGAAGTTTTAACATAAATCTAGACACTATTACTTATCTTAATATCTTGAACTCTTGAAATCTTGAACTCTTGATACTCATAAGTCTTTAGTCTTGATTTCTTCAATCTTGAATTCTTCAGTCTTGAATCTCTATACTCGGTCTTGAATCTTTATACTGTACAGTCTTCATTCTCCAGTACCTACATATATATCCTGCATATACATATATATCTAGACAAGAATATTAGTATTTATATTTTATAACAAGTCCTAAGGTTGTTGTCATCAAAACCATCATCTCAGGAACTAAAATATACTATCTATGGAAATTGCTAATATAATTCTTAAAAATCACAGATAGAAGATGAGTAATCCCGCAGGGTGTAGGCTCAGGTGACGTAGTCGTGATTCCAGGCATGAACGTTCCGATTTATTTCTATCTGTGTCTTTAGGTGAGGGGACAAACCGAGCTTAATCCTACTACATGACATATGGAGAGAGCGCCAAGTGCAGTTCTTGCCCTCCCACCTTCCGTAGATTTTGCTAAATTATGCAAAGATTTCTCTAGCCTTGGAGGAAAGCCGTATGTGGGAACTAATTCATATGTGGATTCAAGGACATGGATTCATTGTTGTGAGAGGATCTTGGGGTTGATGGGTCTTGCTGATGAGATGAGGAGACAATTAGCTACTTGGTAGTTACACGGTGAGGCTCTTAGTTAGTGGGAGGTAGTTGAGGCAAAGACTGGCGGAGGAGAGATCACTTGGAGGAGTTTCAGAGATGCTTTGAGATGAAGTTTCTTTCTAGAGCCGAGGAAGGAGTATAGTTAGAGAAGTTTATCCACCTGAAGCAAGGAGACATGTTAGTAAAGGAGTATGTCAACCAATTCAATGATCTGGCTAGATTTGGGATGGGACTGATGGATACCCCATATAAAAAGGCTTTGAAGTTTGCTAAAGGGCTGAAACAACCCCTTCAAGGTTTACCTCTAAGTCGTATTCCTATGGATGCTACATATGAGGGTTTAGTAGAGACGGGTTTCCTGAATACCGTCTCCAATGAGGAAGCGAACGAAGAACCCAAGATGATGGAGGGAAAGCGCGGTAGCAGAATCAATGCAAGGGGGGATTTAGACCCAATGGAGAGATCAAGAAATATGATATGAATTGTAGGAAGTGTGGTAAGAAGGGTCATTTCATGAAGGAGTGCAGATCAGAGGGTTCAAAGGTCAAGTGCTATAATTGCAATCAATTTTGGCATATGAAGCAGGAATGTCCAGCACCTCATAAGACCTCTACCCAAGTGGTCCCAGCTTGTGCACTGGACGCGATACCTAGCTCGACTATGCCACCAGTTGTAGATAAGGGAAAGAAGGTCATGATTGAAGGTGTGTTGACTTTATCTAGTTTATCTATTCGCTCATTATTTGACATGTGAGCATCACACTCTTTTATATCTAGTAGACTTGTGGATGAGTTACACCTAGACACTAGTATAGTTACGGAACCTACAGTTGTGTCAAACCCTATAGGAGGATCGGTCTATTTGCCTATGATATGTAGGGGTTTGAAAATATTTATTTTGGGGTTCGAGTTCGATTATGATGCTTTTGTTTTATGATTTTCTGGTTTTGGGTTGATTTTGGGCATGGTTGGATGACGATGTATGAGGCTATATTAGATTGTGATATGAAAGTTGTTTGGTTGACCACATGTAGTGGACGTAGCTTGGAGGTTTATTGCTATCTCAGAGGATTAATTATGTTGAGTTACTTATATTATTTAGATCTATCACATAACGAGCTAGATTCAGTGCCTGTAATTAGAGATTACCCAGATGTATTTTTTGAGGTTATCGGTCTCCCACCCCTAAGAGATATCGAGTTCCAAATTTACCTTGTAGAGAATGCTAGACATGTTGCTTTACCCTTGAAGCATATAGCTCCAAAGAAGAGACGCGAGTTAAACAAGCAAGTAAATGAGCTATTGGAGAAAGACTTCATTAGGAGGAGCATTTCAGAGTAGGGAGCACCAGTCATCTTTGCGACTAAGGCGGATGATTCTCTAAGACTTCACATTGACTATAGGTAGCTGAATAAACTGACAAAGAAGAATCGATATCCACTACCCATATAGACGATCTCTTTGATCAGTTAGTTGGAGCGAGGGTGTTCTCATAACTTGATTTGGTTATCAGATTCAACCAGTTGCGTGTAGTTGAGGATAGTATCTAGAAGACTTTTTATCATACACCCGACGGACTTTATGAGTGGTTAGTCATGCCCTTCGGACTGACCAATGCACCCGCCTGCTTTGTTGATTTGATGAGCCGAGTTTTCAAAGGGTTGCTTAACAAGTTCGTCGTAGTATTTGTGGGTGACATTTTAGTCTATTCAAAGAGCGAGGAGGAGCACGTGTTCCATTTAGAAGAAGTGCTCAATACACTCCATTGGCATAAGCTAAAGGCAAAGTTTCCGAAGTGCCACTATTGGCTAGAGGAGGTACGCTTTTTGAGACATGTTGTCTTAGAAAGCTGGCAGTTGATCCCAGTAAAGTTGCAGAAGTTCAAGATTGGCATGTGCCAAAGAATGCCATGGAAGTGAGGAGTTTCCTTGGTTTAGCTAGCTACTACCGGAAGTTCATTAACGAATTCACGAAAATCTCTGCCCATCTAACACGCCACACCAAGAAGAATTTATTTTTCTCATGGAACGTGAACTGTGAGGATGCTTTTATCAAGTTAAAGGAGACATTGACTAGTGCACCTATTTTGGTATTGCTCGATGGTGCGAAAACATTCACAGTATATACCGATGCTTGTGGTATGGGATTGGACGCAGTCTTGATGCAAGAAGGAAGGATGGTGAGCTATGCTAGTCGATAGTTGAAGATACATGAGAGAAACTACCATACCTATGACCTTGGGTTAACTGCTATTGTCTTTGTGCTCAAGTCAAGGAGGCATTATCTTTTAGCGGAGCGGTTTGAGTTGTATATGGATCACAAGTCCTTGAAGTATTTATTCTTCCAAAAGGACTTGAATTTAAGGTAGTAGAGGTGGAAGGAGTTTTTGGTACCATACAATTTTGATATCTCATATACTTGAGGCAAAGGGAATGTAGTGACCGACAACTTGAGTAGACAACATGCAGTATTGAGTCCTTTATTCTTGGAGTAGAGGCATTTGGAGTTCATTTCTACATTTGATTTCTAACCATCGTCGGATATTATCTCGAGAATGTTAGCAGCCTTGGATGTGCAACCTACACTTATGGAAGATAATTGGATCCAGTCAGAAGCAAGATAAGGAGCTGGTAAATATTTTTTAGAAGCTTGAGAGAGGAGAGTAGTCGAGTCATTTGAGGTGTTATGTTGTTGAGTCGAAGGGTTGGTTACAGAGAGATGGTAGATTATGTGTTCCTCTCATTATGGAATCGATTGATATGGTACTAGCTGGGTCTCATCATTCGAGGATGACCATTCATCCCGGTGGAGACAAAATATACCATGACATGAAGAGTCTTTTATTGGCCTGGTATAAAGAAGCATGTAACAGAGATGTATCTTGATGTATGACTTGCTAGAGGGTAAAGGCAGAGCATAAGAAGCCGAGAGGCTTGTTGCAGCCCTTGGATATACCTCAATGGAAGTAGGAAAGTATTTCTATGGATTTCGTTGATGGTTTACCGAGGAGTAGGAAGGGAATGAGAGTATTTGGATCATAGTCGATCGGCTGACCAAATGCACTCATTTTATTTCGGTTAGGAGTACAAGAATGGCAGCGTCTTTAGCGACTCTATACGTGAGGGAGGTCATCGGGTTACATAAAGTTCCTACTAGCATATGTAATGACCCCGAATTTTAAATATATCTAAATTGATAATTAAATTGGTTTTTGAATAAAATTTGTGAAATAAAACGGTAGATAGATTGCGAGTTTCCCCGAGACGAATAAATTTGTGTTAACCGATTAAATTTAAATATTATATATGTGTGAATATATATGTATTTGGGCATATACGTTGGTTTGGATTTAAATTGTAAATAAATAATTGATAATAACATTTAAATATTAAAATTTATGGTTAATAATAATTTGAAATTATAAAGTAAATATAAGATAATAAATATATAAGTAAGATAACATTGTAAAGGAATAAAACAAATGAAGCAAGTGTGAAACCAAAATAAATAAAATAAGAACAAAGCAAAGAAAATAAAAATATCTTTGTACAAACAAAAGCATAACAACAAACCAGACCACACATTTTTAAACATATATTAAGTAAATATACAAAACAAAGTAGACATATATACATCAACTTCTCATATTATCTTAGCCGAGACAAGTTTGTAAAGCAAGTAAAATAATTTAACAAGCCTGGAAAGAAGAAAATATATCTTCATGATGCTTGTACAGGAAGTATTAAACAATTGTGTACACTTGAAAAAGAAGAAAACTATTATCTAAGTACATACGAAAGGTAGGGGATGAGTGTTTGTAGACATAAGGACATAAGCATTAAATGTTTGTATCTTTAGTACATTTTATATCTCATTTCAGCCTCCTCTATAGGAAAATATCTCTGACTTGATAATGTTTAAAACAAATAATATCCTGTAAACTTCTTTTTTATATGTATCACCTCCTACCTAAATTCATTCGTTCATTCAACTAAGAAAAAAAAAACTGAAGTGAACTACAACTTCACTTTAAACAACAAATACTTCAACTTGAACAAACATAAACAACTGGAAAATGAATTCAATAACTTCAAAGCTTGAGAGAAGAATCAACTTGATTCGAACCTACAAAGCAACAAATTCAACATAATCAAAGTTGCAGTTCAAAAACATCAGCTTCAGGAATCAAAACCAAAGCATTTAAAACCTGGAACCAGAAATAAGAAGACTGTCCCCTGTTCTCTGTTTTTACAGGTGAGCAAATTTCTATTTTAAAACCTTAAATCTATAACTAAAATGCCTGGGTTGATTTCTAAAATAAGATAGCTGCATAGATGTGAATGTGTTTATATATGTATATACATATATATGAAATGGTTGCCCTGTCCATCTCCTCTAAAACGGTGAGTAACATCACTTCTATAAACTCAAGTAACGAATTTGTGTACATAGGAATTTCTGGATGATGATTTCTTTGCATATTTGTATATATGCAAGCCTGTGAGAATTTTAGATAATTTTGTTATTATTAGCTCTAGTATAAACTTATGTTCTTTAAAATGTTAGTAGCTTCATATTTAATAACTTACGTTTTAAATCTAGTCGTGTGATTAAATCTGAAATTTGGTTGGGTAGGAATACACATATATAAGTGTGGATAAGCCAGTATATATATATACACAGGACCTCAGCATATAACTATAACCTGGAAATGATTGAAAATGCTTGTTCTCTGGTACTCTGGAAGCCAAATTTGATTTCAAAAATCAATACTGCCTAAACTATGGGATATTTGGACTTGGAATCAAAACAGTTATTGTTTATTTAACTTTGAACTAAACATTAAATAAATTCAAATTGAAATCACTTGGTATCATCTCTGGAAGGAGATGTTTTCGAGCACAACTTCAATGGGTCAAAATTCGAATCTCGTTATTTTCGAATTCAACTACATAACTTGAATACTCACTGGAAGACGTGAATTTTAAAGTTCATATCGAAATTTTTAGTGATTAAATGAAAGAGCAGTTTGGATTTCTTTGTTGTTGACATTTTGAGTTGTCGTGGTTGATCGAGGCGGCTGGAAGGGTCGAGACTTGGACTGGAGACGCGGGGGTGATCGAGGGTCATGGGAAAAATGCGCCGATGGTCGAGCGATGACTATGGTGGTGGTGGTAGGCGATAGAAGTCTGGTGACCTAGTTTGGAAAGGGCAGTTGTTTCCAATTCGTACTTCGTCGTTGGTTGATCGAGTGCAGTAAGGTTTGGTGAGATGGAAGTATGGCCATAGACGAGCTTGTGGCCGAAGTCATTGCTTTGCTGGCGATCGGAGATGTAAGGACGAGACGTTGACAGGTTGGGATGGGAGGATATCTGATATTTCCAGGTTTCGTTTTCGAGCTCGATTTTGTTTCGAGGAGACGATGGGGATTCTGGCGATCTGGAGTTGGTACGTGGGGGTTCGTCAACTTGCTCGGTGTAGCGGCGACGAATGGAAGCGAGCGGCGGCGCCGTGCACGTGCACGAACACTGTTGCTCTGATGGTCTGAAACTTGGCAGTTTGGGTTGAAGCAGAAGACACTCGAGTTTTACTCGAGTTATTTCGTGATTCACTCGAAGTAGATCAGGTTTTGACTCGAAGCAATTAAGGGTTTGCTCGAGTATGAGTTTGGTTACAGGTTTTTAATAGAACCTGTCACTGTTTTGTTTTTTTTTGAAATGAATTTGAATTTAAGAAAATTTAAATAAATTTAAAAGTTGTGATGATAGGTTTGGGTATTCAAATATTAGGCTCGAGTTTTGTTTAAATTGGATCCAGGTTTTCAAACTTTAAGAAGAAACATGTTTAACTCATTCATTTTTAATCATTAATGATTGTTTAAATTTGGGATTAGATAAAGGGTTGAAAATAAATCATTTTGAAATTATTAAGTTTTAAGTGTTTTAAATTATATATTATTTTAAAACTTAATAATGTAATTAAGAAGTTGATTAAGAAAGATAAAAGGTTTTCAAAGGTTAATTACTTAATAAAAGTAATTAAAGGTTAATCAGTTAATTAAAGTAGTCAAAAGGATAATTACAAAATGAAATAAATTAAGAATAGTTAATTAATTTAATTAACTAATGATTATGATTGATTAACTACTGATTAGAGATTTATGAATATTAATTAAAAGTAATTAATGTTTAATTACTGTGAATGGTTAAGGGTAATTAATATAAGTAAATAAAGGTGATTAATTACTTAAAGATAATTACTTAATTAAGAGTAATTGAATAAATGATTAAATTGATTAAGCAAATTGATTAATTAAAAATTAAAGGTTGATGAATTATAATTAAAGGTTAATTAATTTATTATAAATGGTTAATTAATGATGAAAGGATAATAAATCAAAATGATTTGAAATTTATTAATGTTAATTAACCCAGATTTGTAATACACAAGTAATTAATCTGATTGAATTAATCAGATAATTAAACTAATCCTACTTATGGATGTTTGAAATTCTTTTGAATGGTTGAATTGTTTGATATCCCTAATAGATGATGCTTTGTGATATATCTTGATTTATGTTGTGATCTGTAATTTATTATCTGTGATATTTATATATCTGTGATCTGTGCATGAAAGATAAGCGTTATACTTTATATCGCTTATCAACTATATCCTGTATTTTGATCTATGATGATTCATCGTGTTGCACTATTGTGTTCAAACCCCGAACTACACTATTACACACACAAATATGGATTTCACGTGGAAATCGGTTAAGTCACAGATAATTTAAATTTGATGTTTTTGAAATTGAAATTTTAATTTCAATTGATTTTGAAATTGGAAATTTGGGTTTAAAGTGAAAAGCTTTTGAAATAGAATTTCAAATATAAAAGTTATTTTGAATAACTTAATCGAGTTTTGAAAATTTAAATAATTTGATTTAAATTTGAATTCAAGTTGGGAATTGAATCCTATGATTTGGAACTAGAGATTGAAAATGTTATAAATGTGTATCTGAATTTAAACCATTTAAAAGTATAATTTTGAGAATTTGGATTTAACCCAAAGACTTTAACTCGTATGAATGAATCAGATTTTCTGAAATGAAATTGTTTGTTTCCAAATGATAAAAGCTTTCAGATAAGAAATGAAATTCCAATTTAATTAAAGGAATTTTAAGATTGAATTGAAAAAAATGGTTTTCCAAGTTATGAATGAATTGTTTTTGAAAGCTATGAATTAAATCTGTTTATTTTTAACAGATTTGAAATAGTGATTTGTTTAAATCATTTGAAATGGGATTGTTTTGAAAGCTATAAGTTAAATCTTTGTTTTAAAGATTTAACGAGTTAACCATTTGAAATGGAAATTGATTTGGAAAATCTGTGAATGAATCTTTTGTTTAAAAGATTAAAGTGTGGAAATTGTTAAACCGTTGAAGGTTGTTAAAATGAATCTTTTTGTTTAAAGATTTGAAAATGGTATTTTGTTTAAACCATTTGAAAGAAAGTTTGGGTTTAAGTTGTGACTTAATTGAAATCCCAATATCCATATGTTTTTAAAGATTGCGCTCATTATTCGGTTTAGCCGGGAGAGGACCTTTGTGTCATATAACCCGTTCCGAATAATGATACGTCGTATATGGATAGCATTTGAAGACCGGTGGTGAAGACCGGATATTTACGAAAACGAAAGGACAACTCGTCGAATGTCTCTGCATCGACTGGTCCCCGGTATAGAGATTTTATCACCCTTTGTGATGGGAAGTCCGGACGTGATTGGAAATTATCCGGAATTGCAAGGGCTTCGTGAGAAGTGCCTTCGGTTCTGTTCGAACCCGGAACAGACTTGTATGGATACATGTCTGACATTACACTTTGATATATAAAGCAGATTTCTTTCAAATACATTTCTGTTGGTGGCGGAGAATTTATTCTCTTAGCTTAACACCCTTCTCTGAGACGTACGAGCTCAGAGGTTATGTAGTTGAAGGTTATCAGCGATATATTCCCAATTTGGTAATGTGACATGCTGAGTGTAGCTGTGTGATGATCATCGTTTGATCATTTGTGATATGATCATTTGTTTGATCATTTATCTTTGTGATCATAGGTTGATCATCTGTTGACCCAAAGCATGGCTTTGTGACAAAGCGTAGCTTTGTGGACGAGACTTCGTCAGGGCCTCACAACCCGGAAATGGTCGAAACAGGATCGTTGCGGCAAGGTTATGAGGGTCGCGCCCTTTAGGGTATGTCATTTCCTTCTGGAAAGGGGGTGGTATTATGGTATGGAGCCCTGATACTTACTCATGTGGATACACTTTCTTTATGATGTGTGATGTTGGATATCGAGCGCTCGGATAAAGGTCCCAAAGGACCGGGAGGTGGCATATTCGTGAGTTACCTGTTACAGGGGTAACCCGGCCTTGTTGGCAGAGAGCAGTTTGTCTCTCGGGGCGTCCCGCCAGAGGCGTTCCCATGCGGCGGAAGGAAGTTCCTTAGCCTGACCATTTGTTGGAAATCCATTTCTCCAATACGGAACTTGTACGGTTTTAGTTGTAGAACCTGCCATTTACGTACGGTGGTCACCACTGTTTAGATGGTAGCTATAGTAGGCATACGATACTGGTCGTATGTTGGCTAAGATTAATATTATACTTTCGAAATGTTTCTGCACTATGCACTAATGATAATATCCAATGATTTGCGTAGTAAGCATTTTTGACTATCATAAGAAGAAATCTCCTCCAATTCTGCGTTTGCATTGTGTGTGTGGTGGGAGGTCTTATGGTAGTTTCATTTTCTAAAAGCATTGCGGATTTCAATGTTTAAAATCTTTTGTTGATTGTTTAAAGATAAACTGTTTTTGTTGCTCACACCAGTCCCATGACTGATCCGGAGTTTATTGTTCCCTTCCTAAACTCTGGGTGCTCATAATTTTCCACACGAGCAGTCTAGAGTTGGGTTTCTTTTCAGATATTCAGGTTTAGTAGATTATCTGGAGCTAGTTCATTCATCGGAGTTGCTTATCTTGGAGTTGTGGATTCATTCTCTTTTGTAGATCATTTGGAGATATTGTTCCGCTGCTGTTGTTATCGTTTTCTTTTCCGCTGCTATTTGTTGTATCATATCTCTGATGTATATTGATATTCATTGTATCACTCTGTTGTATCAGATATTGTATATCAATGTATTATTCTTTTCTTCCGCTGTGTTATTTACTTAATTGTGTTATAGCTCGGCGAATCGGATTTGAACGGTCGAATCTGCGGCATTCTAGTACAATGTGAAGTACGGATGTTGATTTTCGAGCGGGCAAATCCCGATACGTTACATGTGGTATCAGAGCTAAGGTTGAACTTTAGCTCAGGAGTATAACACGTTAAGTAGCTCATTAGAGATAGAGTGAAGTAAACTCTAGAATGAGTATCCTCAGATATCCGTTCGAATGTCTTAGTAAATTCTCTTACTATTCAGCGATAGTGAGTATGAGTGCAAGAAGAGGATGTGATAGGGGACAGGGGAATACGACTATAATTGGTCAATACTCAGTAACAACAAGGAAACAATCTTTTCTCTATCAATCTCTTTTGTTCAACATCTCTTTTCTCAATTCTTCGATAATTTCTGGTAGATCCAGAAAGAAATTCAATATATCAATATGGGACGTAAACTCCGGATAAACCAAAATTGTTGTTTGGATGTATTAGTTGCCTTGGTTGCTTTGATTGCTATAGTTGATAGGTATACTTTAGTTCTAAACTGGAAGTTTTGAAAATTGTATCCATAGATCTATCTATTCTTTGGGTCCCAGTATATTCTACGAATGGTTAGTTATCACTTTGAACTAACCGATGCCACTATATACTTCGTAGATCTGGATAACCCGAGTGTCTTGTGAAGTGTTAAAACAGATTCGTTCTAGTATCTGTTATTGATATTCTGATTTGGTAAGCCAAATGCAGAATAGACGTTCAATTTAATTCGATGAAATATCCTTCATCTATCTTTGGGTCTCCTTGGTAATTTCGAGGACGAAATTCTTTTAAGGGGGGAAGTCTGTAACGACCCCGAATTTTAAATATATCTAAATTGATAATTAAATTGGTTTTTGAATAAAATTTGTGAAATAAAACGGTAGATAGATTGCGAGTTTCCCCGAGACGAATAAATTTGTGTTAACCGATTAAATTTAAATATTATATATGTGTGAATATATATGTATTTGGGCATATACGTTGGTTTGGATTTAAATTGTAAATAAATAATTGATAATAACATTTAAATATTAAAATTTATGGTTAATAATAATTTGAAATTATAAAGTAAATATAAGATAATAAATATATAAGTAAGATAACATTGTAAAGGAATAAAACAAATGAAGCAAGTGTGAAACCAAAATAAATAAAATAAGAACAAAGCAAAGAAAATAAAAATATCTTTGTACAAACAAAAGCATAACAACAAACCAGACCACACATTTTTAAACATATATTAAGTAAATATACAAAACAAAGTAGACATATATACATCAACTTCTCATATTATCTTAGCCGAGACAAGTTTGTAAAGCAAGTAAAATAATTTAACAAGCCTGGAAAGAAGAAAATATATCTTCATGATGCTTGTACAGGAAGTATTAAACAATTGTGTACACTTGAAAAAGAAGAAAACTATTATCTAAGTACATACGAAAGGTAGGGGATGAGTGTTTGTAGACATAAGGACATAAGCATTAAATGTTTGTATCTTTAGTACATTTTATATCTCATTTCAGCCTCCTCTATAGGAAAATATCTCTGACTTGATAATGTTTAAAACAAATAATATCCTGTAAACTTCTTTTTTATATGTATCACCTCCTACCTAAATTCATTCGTTCATTCAACTAAGAAAAAAAAACTGAAGTGAACTACAACTTCACTTTAAACAACAAATACTTCAACTTGAACAAACATAAACAACTGGAAAATGAATTCAATAACTTCAAAGCTTGAGAGAAGAATCAACTTGATTCAAACCTACAAAGCAACAAATTCAACATAATCAAAGTTGCAGTTCAAAAACATCAGCTTCAGGAATCAAAACCAAAGCATTTAAAACCTGGAACCAGAAATAAGAAGACTGTCCCCTGTTCTCTGTTTTTACAGGTGAGCAAATTTCTATTTTAAAACCTTAAATCTATAACTAAAATGCCTGGGTTGATTTCTAAAATAAGATAGCTGCATAGATGTGAATGTGTTTATATATGTATATACATATATATGAAATGGTTGCCCTGTCCATCTCCTCTAAAACGGTGAGTAACATCACTTCTATAAACTCAAGTAACGAATTTGTGTACATAGGAATTTCTGGATGATGATTTCTTTGCATATTTGTATATATGCAAGCCTGTGAGAATTTTAGATAATTTTGTTATTATTAGCTCTAGTATAAACTTATGTTCTTTAAAATGTTAGTAGCTTCATATTTAATAACTTACGTTTTAAATCTAGTCGTGTGATTAAATCTGAAATTTGGTTGGGTAGGAATACACATATATAAGTGTGGATAAGCCAGTATATATATATACACAGGACCTCAGCATATAACTATAACATGGAAATGCTTGAAAATGCTTGTTCTCTGGTACTCTGGAAGCCAAATTTGATTTCAAAAATCAATACTGCCTAAACTATGGGATATTTGGACTTGGAATCAAAACAGTTATTGTTTATTTAACTTTGAACTAAACATTAAATAAATTCAAATTGAAATCACTTAGTATCATCTCTGGAAGGAGATGTTTTCGAGCACAACTTCAATGGGTCAAAATTCGAATCTCGTTATTTTCGAATTCAACGACATAACTTGAATACTCACTGGAAGACGTGAATTTTAAAGTTCATATCGAAATTTTTAGTGATTAAATGAAAGAGCAGTTTGGATTTCTTTGTTTTTGACATTTTGAGTTGCCGTGGTTGATCGAGGCGGCTGGAAGGGTCGAGACTTGGACTGGAGACGCGGGGGTGATCGAGGGTCATGGGAAAAATGTGCCGATGGTCGAGCGATGACTATGGTGGTGGTGGTAGGTGATAGAAGTCTGGTGACCTAGTTTGGAAAGGGCAGTTGTTTCCAATTCGTACTTCGTCGTTGGTTGATCGAGTGCAGTAAGGTTTGGTGAGATGGAAGTATGGCCATAGACGAGCTTGTGGTCGGAGTCATTGCTTTGCTGGCGATCGGAGATGTAAGGACGAGACGTTGACAGGTTGGGATGGGAGGATATCTGATATTTCCAGGTTTCGTTTTCGAGCTCGATTTTGTTTCGAGGAGACGATGGGGATTCTGGCGATCTGGAGTTGGTACGTGGGGGTTTGTCAACTTGCTCGGTGTAGCGGCGACGAATGGAAGCGAGCGGCGGCGCCGTGCACGTGCACGAACACTGTTGCTCTGATGGTCTGAAACTTGGTAGTTTGGGTTGAAGCAGAAGACACTCGAGTTTTACTCGAGTTATTTCGTGATTCACTCGAAGTAGATCAGGTTTTGACTCGAAGCAATTAAGGGTTTGCTCGAGTATGAGTTTGGTTACAGGTTTTTAATAGAACCTGTCACTGTTTTGTTTTTTTTTTGAAATGAATTTGAATTTAAGCAAATTTAAATAAATTTAAAAGTTGTGATGATAGGTTTGGGTATTCAAATATTAGGCTCGAGTTTTGTTTAAATTGGATCCAGGTTTTCAAACTTTAAGAAGAAACATGTTTAACTCATTCATTTTTAATCATTAATGATTGTTTAAATTTGGGATTAGATAAAGGGTTGAAAATAAATCATTTTGAAATTATTAAGTTTTAAGTGTTTTAAATTATATATTATTTTAAAACTTAATAATGTAATTAAGAAGTTGATTAAGAAAGATAAAAGGTTTTCAAAGGTTAATTACTTAATAAAAGTAATTAAAGGTTAATCAGTTAATTAAAGTAGTCAAAAGGATAATTACAAAATGAAATAAATTAAGAATAGTTAATTAATTTAATTAACTAATGATTATGATTGATTAACTACTGATTAGAGATTTATGAATATTAATTAAAAGTAATTAATGTTTAATTACTGTGAATGGTTAAGGGTAATTAATATAAGTAAATAAAGGTGATTAATTACTTAAAGATAATTACTTAATTAAGAGTAATTGAATAAATGATTAAATTGATTAAGCAAATTGATTAATTAAAAATTAAAGGTTGATGAATTATAATTAAAGGTTAATTAATTTATTATAAATGGTTAATTAATGATGAAAGGATAATAAATCAAAATGATTTGAAATTTATTAATGTTAATTAACCCAGATTTGTAATACACAAGTAATTAATCTGATTGAATTAATCAGATAATTAAACTAATCCTACTTATGGATGTTTGAAATTCTTTTGAATGGTTGAATTGTTTGATATCCCTGATAGATGATGCTTTGTGATATATCTTGATTTATGTTGTGATCTGTAATTTATTATCTGTGATATTTATATATCTGTGATCTGTGCATGAAAGATAAGCGTTATACTTTATATCGCTTATCAACTATATCCTGTATTTTGATCTATGATGATTCATCGTGTTGCACTATTGTGTTCAAACCCCGGACTACACTATTACACACACAAATATGGATTTCACGTGGAAATCGGTTAAGTCACAGATAATTTAAATTTGATGTTTTTGAAATTGAAATTTTAATTTCAATTGATTTTGAAATTGGAAATTTGGGTTTAAAGTGAAAAGCTTTTGAAATAGAATTTCAAATATAAAAGTTATTTTGAATAACTTAATCGAGTTTTGAAAATTTAAATAATTTGATTTAAATTTGAATTCAAGTTGGGAATTGAATCCTATGATTTGGAACTAGAGATTGAAAATGTTATAAATGTGTATCTGAATTTAAACCATTTAAAAGTATAATTTTGAGAATTTGGATTTAACCCAAAGACTTTAACTCGTATGAATGAATCAGATTTTCTGAAATGAAATTGTTTGTTTCCAAATGATAAAAGCTTTCAGATAAGAAATGAAATTCCAATTTAATTAAAGGAATTTTAAGATTGAATTGAAAAAAATGGTTTTCCAAGTTATGAATGAATTGTTTTTGAAAGCTATGAATTAAATCTGTTTATTTTTAACAGATTTGAAATAGTGATTTGTTTAAATCATTTGAAATGGGATTGTTTTGAAAGCTATAAGTTAAATCTTTGTTTTAAAGATTTAACGAGTTAACCATTTGAAATGGAAATTGATTTGGAAAATCTGTGAATGAATCTTTTGTTTAAAAGATTAAAGTGTGGAAATTGTTAAACCGTTGAAGGTTGTTAAAATGAATCTTTTTGTTTAAAGATTTGAAAATGGTATTTTGTTTAAACCATTTGAAAGAAAGTTTGGGTTTAAGTTGTGACTTAATTGAAATCCCAATATCCATATGTTTTTAAAGATTGCGCTCATTATTCGGTTTAGCCGGGAGAGGACCTTTGTGTCATATAACCCGTTCCGAATAATGATACGTCGTATATGGATAGCATTTGAAGACCGGTGGTGAAGACCGGATATTTACGAAAACGAAAGGACAACTCGTCGAATGTCTCTGCATCGACTGGTCCCCGGTATAGAGATTTTATCACCCTTTGTGATGGGAAGTCCGGACGTGATTGGAAATTATCCGGAATTGCAAGGGCTTCGTGAGAAGTGCCTTCGGTTCTGTTCGAACCCGGAACAGACTTGTATGGATACATGTCTGACATTACACTTTGAGATATAAAGCAGATTTCTTTCAAATACATTTCTGTTGGTGGCGGAGAATTTATTCTCTTAGCTTAACACCCTTCTCTGAGACGTACGAGCTCAGAGGTTATGTAGTTGAAGGTTATCAGCGATATATTCCCAATTTGGTAATGTGACATGCTGAGTGTAGCTGTGTGATGATCATCGTTTGATCATTTGTGATATGATCATTTGTTTGATCATTTATCTTTGTGATCATAGGTTGATCATCTGTTGACCCAAAGCATGGCTTTGTGACAAAGCGTAGCTTTGTGGACGAGACTTCGTCAGGGCCTCACAACCCGGAAATGGTCGAAACAGGATCGTTGCGGCAAGGTTATGAGGGTCGCGCCCTTTAGGGTATGTCATTTCCTTCTGGAAAGGGGTGGTATTATGGTATGGAGCCCTGATACTTACTCATGTGGATACACTTTCTTTATGATGTGTGATGTTGGATATCGAGCGCTCGGATAAAGGTCCCAAAGGACCGGGAGGTGGCATATTCGTGAGTTACCTGTTACAGGGGTAACCCGGCCTTGTTGGCAGAGAGCAGTTTGTCTCTCGGGGCGTCCCGCCAGAGGCGTTCCCATGCGGCGGAAGGAAGTTCCTTAGCCTGACCATTTGTTGGAAATCCATTTCTCCAATACGGAACTTGTACGGTTTTAGTTGTAGAACCTGCCATTTACGTACGGTGGTCACCACTGTTTAGATGGTAGCTATAGTAGGCATACGATACTGGTCGTATGTTGGCTAAGATTAATATTATACTTTCGAAATGTTTCTGCACTATGCACTAGTGATAATATCCAATGATTTGCGTAGTAAGCATTTTTGACTATCATAAGAAGAAATCTCCTCCAATTCTGCGTTTTCATTGTGTGTGTGGTGGGAGGTCTTATGGTAGTTTCATTTTCTAAAAGCATTGCGGATTTCAATGTTTAAAATCTTTTGTTGATTGTTTAAAGATAAACTGTTTTTGTTGCTCACACCAGTCCCATGACTGATCCGGAGTTTATTGTTCCCTTCCTAAACTCTGGGTGCTCATAATTTTCCACACGAGCAGTCTAAAGTTGGGTTTCTTTTCAGATATTCAGGTTTAGTAGATTATCTGGAGCTAGTTCATTCATCGGAGTTGCTTATCTTGGAGTTGTGGATTTATTCTCTTTTGTAGATCATTTGGAGATATTGTTCCGCTGCTGTTGTTATCGTTTTCTTTTCCGCTGCTATTTGTTGTATCATATCTCTGATGTATATTGATATTCATTGTATCACTCTGTTGTATCAGATATTGTATATCAATGTATTATTCTTTTCTTCCGCTGTGTTATTTACTTAATTGTGTTATAGCTCCGGCGAATCGGATTTGAACGGTCGAATCTGCGGCATTCTAGTACAATGTGAAGTACGGATGTTGATTTTCGAGCGGGCAAATCCCGATACGTTACAGCATAATTAGTGACCAAGATCCGCTTTTCACTAGCGAGTTTTGGAGGACTCTGCAGGAGGCTTTGGGCAGCGAGTTGAGCTTGAGTACCGCTTATCATCTGCATACGGATGGACGGACGGAGTGGGTGAATTGAGTTTTGGAGGACTTTCTTCAGATGTGAATCTTTTATTTTGGAGGCTCTTGGGAGGATCATTTTTCATTGGTGGAGTTTACCTACAATAAGAGCTATTAGGAGAGTATTGGGATGGCACCATTTGAGGTGCTATATTGTAGACCTTGTAGATCACTATCGTGTTGGTGACCACTACGGATAGGATTATTCTTAGGTCGGACATGGTGAGGGAGACATCAAAGAAAGTAGATTGATCCGTAGAAGAATGAAAACTGTACAAGATAGACATAAATCTTATGTTGACTGGAGATGTACGAAGTTAAAGTTCACGACATGGTGTTTGTGAAGATCTCACAGCTTGGAACGTCATGAGGTTTACTTGTTTGGGGAAACTAGCACCGAGGTTCATTAGGTCCTTTTTCTATTACGGAGAGGATAAGGAAGTTAGCATATAGAGTAGAGCTTTCTGAAAAGTTGGCGAGAGTACATGATGTTTTCTATTTGTCGCACTTGCTAAAGTGTTTGCATGGTTCAGCTACCGTCGTTGAGCTGAGTTAGCTAGTGGTGGTGAAAGTAGAAAGGGAGTCACTTGTTCGCCGTGCACCCACTTGTATTCTTAAGCATGGTACAAAGCGACTCTACAACAAGGAAATCAAAATTGTTAAGGTCCAGCGGAGAGTAGATCCAGCGGACAGTACATAGGAGTCAGAGGAGAAGATCCAAGCTACCCACCCATAACTCTTTTCTGGTATGTCTCCAATTTAAGTTTAATAAGTAGAGATTACTTAGGCATTAGGACTTAGCTTGGTATACCCTTTAGTAGAGACCATTAAATGATAGGGATGGTTGTAAACGTGTCACTAGGACAAGTTACGCATGATGGATGCTAGTGGATGTATTAGTTGGACTGTTTCTTTTACACATTTAAGGCATTATATCCTCCAGATAATGCGCGCACACTTACATCATCTCTAGTTTATTTGTTTATCTTGTCGAGCATTATGCATATGGATGTCGCAGATGGATTGAATGGTTATGCATACATGTAGAATTGCAAGTATACTGACTTAGGATGTTGCATATATTTTGGATTTATGGCATGAGCACTTGCGTGACAAAAGGTCGACTAGATCAAGAGATTGCCTACTCTTTGCGTTAGTATAGGTTAAGGACAATGATTGCTCGTGGATGATGGATGAGTAGATGGTTGTAGCTATTGTTTTTTATGCATACGAGTTACATTTTTTCGTCATTTGAGGTTTCGGGGATGAAATCCTTTTAAGGGGGAGAATGTAACACCCAAGAAATTTAGCAGAAAATTTAATAAGAAATTAAATTTAAATATAATGAGGGATAAAATGAAATTTTCATAAGTGATCGAATTTGACTGTGAAACTTACACCATTGCGTTCATAGCGATTTTCTGAACAATATTCATATATAACACTTCGGAATCGGAATAGTACGGAGAAGTTACGGATATTTGAAAATTTGAAAATATAATAAAATAAAAACTTTTCTAATAAAACTAGGTCACCATTCGACATCCTAGGGTATGACGGTCGACATGAAGCGGTCGGCCGGTCTACCCTAATGATCGACCGTTGACGTGTATTTTCATGGAATTAGAGTGTGTGATCGGACGAAGACGATTGAATGGAAAATGTTTATTCGTTGCCAAGTTTTTGATGTATGGTTGAGATGAGAACAAAGATTCCCTAGGGTAAATCCCACGCTCCAAATCAATCTCTTACCCCTATAAATTAATACCTAAGCTAACCCTAATTTCATTAGAAAACTTACTACATACTTGAACTCTGCAAAAATTTCTTCTCTCTACTTATAAAGTTTCTTTCAAAAATAAATTAAAATCAAAGTAAGAGAGCACCAATAAATCGGATCAAGGAAGGGGGCAAGCTAATGAGTGACGATTCTTTGATGGAGTTTAGAGTTAGATCTTGGAAACGAGGTGAGTGGGAATAAGTTTAATAAGTTAATTATTTGCAGTTAATTTTAACCTATTTCATCTGATCTAGGATGTTAGCAATTAAACTATAAACTGTAAATCCTAATTTTTAAATCTGAAATTGAATTAGAAACTGAAATTGGTATAAATTGGAAAATCTCATTTAACCCCTCTATTATTGAATTGAAACCCTAAAAATTAGTTAACCCTGAATTAAACTAGGATAATTAACCTGGTATAATATATGAATTTGAAACCAATAAAAAGTAGGAAAATTTGCAAAGAACGGTCATTGTAAATTGATGATTAAGGTTCACTGTGTAAGTTAAATTGATAGAAGTAACAAATAATTAAAAATTAAATCGTTAAAAATCAGAAAACCCTAAATTTTTCACTGCTAACGGTCGACCGTTCACCCTAAGCGGTCGACCGCAAGCGGTTGACCGATAGGGTGTAGCGGTCGACTGGTTAAAGGCTGAAATTCGTAATCTGAACCTCGGCCTGAGGAGCACATTAAAATATAAACTATCAATTGTATGCATAAGGATATTGTACGCATATGTATTGATGTTAGGGATAGTAGCGAAGCTAGTTCCCTATGAGATGATATTGGGACATTGTAGGGTTGGGTAAATGTACTTTACCCAATGAGGATCGATTATTCGACTAGGGGTGGTTCTATCGCAAATGACACTCACATGAGGTTCTACGGTGGATGCGCAGCACTGACTGAAGCCTAAATGAAGTGTGTAGGCCCGGCACAACGGGACTCGTGGTATTCACGATTCCGACGTGGCATGAAACTGTGTTGTTGATCGATCCTGGCGCATGCAATAAGAGGCATATACTACGAATGAGAGGTGGACACATATGTAAATGATGAGACAAAAGGGTGAGTCGACATTACGGGCTCCTCCTCGATGAGTGGTTAGGTTACATGTAGTCATAGTTATGGAAAATTTATTCTCATGTAGCTCTAGTAGCGGTATTTCTATATTGAGTAACTCTAGCAGCGGTGTTTCTATATCGAGTGGCTCTAGTAGCTGTGTTTCCATATTGAGTGGCTCTAGGAGCGGTGGCTGATTGTTATTTATTAAGGTTCGATCTGTAGTTCGATCTTTATAGTAGCCTTCACAGGTTGTAGTGTAGATGTATTGTGGATAAAAACCCTTAAATAATGGATCATTGGAATACACGGACAGTTGTAGGACATCCTCGGACACTTAGAGTAGAATTAAAGTCAACTACACATGATCACCATATATTAAACATGTACTCATTCACCAGACTTTCGTCTAACCCACTCTTTTTCCTTTTTTCTCTACCATAGGAGGACAGGACATTAGGTAATTTGGCCCGGTTTCAGTATGTGGAGAGGCGAGCCCATCACAGGAGGTTCTTATGTTTTATTTACTCTCTACATATTTGTCTATCTTATCAGTACTTAGTACTTCTTTATCAGACTATGAGTGGTATTTCTATGTACTATGTATTTGACTACGCATTGTTTTGCTAAGATTGTGTTTTGATATATTCTCTGAGATAGTTATTTTGTACTTATATTTTGTTCCATTATGCTGTAAGTTCTGAAAATGTAGTATATCTTAGATTATATATGTCTATTCATTGTCACTTTAATGTACTAAAAACCCTATAGCTCTTATTCCTTGGCACTAACGCGGGTCTGAAAGTCACCCTAGACTTTAAATCGGTGTGTCGAGGGATGCGGGTTGTCACAGGCAACTATTCATAAGTACTCAAAACTACTTAGTCGCTTATTTTTATTTTAGTGTTTAGCCAACTCCTTATAATGAGTTTACCAAAGTGGTTAATAAGTAGAAATATGAAAAGCAACAATTTGTTGCTTATGACTTATGAACATATTTTAAAACTAGTTTTGATAAATTATTTTACTTATTTTAAATTAAAAGTCAAATTCTATTCAAACATTTTTACTTGTAAATCAAACTTAAAACCACTTAGAAGTTGTTATTCAAAACTACTTCAATTCTCTATAGAGAAGTATCAAAATAAGTTGTTACCAAATGAGCTCTATTCCATATGAAGGCATCCTGAAGCAATCTCGTTCTCAATTCAAGAATTGATAATCAGGGATGATTTTACATAATTAGAAATTGAACTGACCAACGAAGGTTCAATGGCATTGGCACGGATGAGGCAAAATAATCGCTATTAGGATAAAATTGGGACCCTGGTTTTCGCAAAAAGAAGAGGTAGCATGTGAGGATCATATAAAGTCGGGAAATGAAGAGAAACTATGAAAACCTAGGTAAAAATCTGATCTAAGAATGAGGTCAAAACAATGGAGAAATTGGGGAAGAGGTGAAGCCTAAAGGGAATAAATTACAAGGGCAAAAGATGAAGAGTTGTCACGTGAAATTTTGGAAGATGTTAACATTAGAAGATACATGATTTAAATAGATTGATCATGATATGTTGTGTTTAGATAGTGAAGAAATATGAGCATTATAGTTTTAGCAATATTAATGTGCCAAGTTTTTGTGGTTAAGCTTTATTGTTACAATATGATATTCTACAAAGTAGATTATTTGATACTTTCGATCTATATCATTTAAATATAATTTTTACATGTTAGGAATCTCTAGCTCAAGTAGCAAGTGATATAACGTTATAGACTAAGTTTTATAAATTATATGTTCGAACACCAATATATTGGAATGTGTGTTCTGCTTGATTCTCAAAAATATAATATAACTTGAACTTATGAAATTTCATTACACCAGTATTACCGTGCAATAGTGGAAAATGATCAATTAAAATTTTCATTATTTAATCCATTGCAATAAATACGTAAATGCATATAATTTCAACGGTTGATTAAAAAAACAATTTTGTCTCAAATTATATTTTTCGTTAACTTCTAATTTCATTGATTAAAAGTACTATGATTTTTTTTGTCAGTTTTCTCATAAAAATGATTATTTTGGTCAGTTTTTAGATTACATTTTTATGTTTCGTGAATGTTTGTGAATTTCAATAAACAAATGTCTTTTATTGAAATTCTTAAAAAAAAGAACTTATTTATCAGTTTGACCTTACAATAATTAAAAAGTACTAAACAAGTTTGGTTTCTTTTTCATAAAGAATAGATTACTTAACGATATTTGGTTTTAGAATAACTTGAGTTCCGCAGAAAATGAAACTTCAATAAAAACTAATTTTCATCTCGACTTTCAAAGCAAACGTAGAACTTACCTCACACTCATCTTTTTTATATTAGATGTTGAGTTGATTTAGCACAAAAGACATTTTTAGTAACCGGCAAGGGTGGCCGAGTGGTAAATCGTTGAACAATTAAAGGGGAGGTTGGCAGGTTCGAGTCCCGTCATGAGTGAGAAACATCTGCTTCCGTATCTTTATTTTCTACTTTTTTGAACAAAACCAAATGCGACAAGATGAAAACATACGACAAGCAGCACCGCGTTAAAAAAATACCAACATTTTCATTTTCAAATCCAATGGTAACTCACCCCGCTGTATTGATTATCAATTTATCGATGTATAAACGTTCTATATACTATTAATATGGTACCAGTAACACATACAGCTTGAATTGCCAGTAAAACCAGTACAACAGTTTTTGCAACTTGCTACAAGCAAACGGTACTATAACACGTATGGCCGAAAGTGGTCAAAAACCTACTTAAAAAATGGTACGTACAGCACAAAAACCTCATACTGGGTAATAATTTTAAAGCACGTTTTCAATAAAAAAAAATTACGCAAGCAGTCCAATATAAAACAAATTTGTATGATAACGCACACGGAATTGAACCCATGAGGGAACAAGAATGTGGCGACTGATATACACTCATATCATCTTATACCAGAATCACGATATATACACAAGTTGATCTACCACTAAATTTCAATAAATATACATAAATGCAGTAGGCAAGACTTGATGCGAAATTATCTTATACACTTGTTACTTTAACATGATCTTCAACCATTTTTTCACCCCAGTTTCAGTACGCTCCAAGCAAAAGCTGAGCTTTAGCAGTTTTCTCCAATAAGTTTTGCAATACTTATTCCATCTGCCCCCTGATAAATTTAACTTCATTAGTTATGTAATCAGTTTTCCAATGAAATTTCGGCAGTAAGGCGGATGCAGAACAAATTATTGTGATACAGAGCTAGGCCAGTTCTATTAACGTTCCTAAACTTGCATTTTCCACCCCACTAAAAAAGAAAAAGAATATAATAATCATTTACCCTTAGTACGACTCTAAATTTCTAATAGAGGTTTCATTTTCACCTTTTTTATTTTAGAAAACAAAAGAGTAAAGTAAAACTGAAATAGTAAGGATGATATTGAAGATAGCGATGGTTTTTGTTCTAATTTTCAAATATATATTCCTCTTCGCATATGCCTATTTTACAAAGATGTCGAGCTGTTATTTTTCTCCAAAAATTTTCTTCAATGGTGAGTGTTTTGCTTGGTATGTAAGAGAAATATATTGCCAAAATTATAAGAATATGATAAAAACCTACTGTACTAGTAGTAGCTTGTAACTAATGAAAACCTGGTTCACTGGTAGCTTTGATTGATGAATAACCTAGTACGAAGCACACTAGGAATTCCTCTAATACTAGTATGAAACATTACATATTTCTACCAAAACCTAGTGCACTTACTACAAACATAATTTTTGTTGGGGTTTTATTAGATTGCATTAAAATGCATGAAAAGAAGTAAGGGCGAATGATATTTTTATGAATGAAGAGCTGAAACGGATACACTAAATAAATGAGTACTTGTGGAATATTGTGGGCTGTAAAAGGGAAACATGGGGTATAATATTTATTTTGCAGAAGCTGGGGTGGGAAAGGCATTGTAAGTGCACATATGAAGAGGAAAATGAGAATGTAAGATACCATGATCCACACCCAATAGGACCACCACCACCACAACAACTAAGCCATTATTTCCAAACAAGGTCGACTAGGGATGGAACCCAAACTAAATGACAAAGTCAATTTAAAAGCAATAAAGAACCAATAGGACCACATCAAAAAATATATATATATATATATGTATATATATATATATATAAAGATAAAATTGGCAACAAATGAAAATGCTTAAATGAGGAAATGAGACATGATAAGGGCATTGCATTACCTACTTGGAAAGAACACTCGTGAAATTATTGGAAGAATATTGTGGACAAACTGTACCCCCAGCTTTAGTACTATTCGTAAAATCCAAATGGAACTCTTGCTTCACTTGATTGCCACCACGGTGAAATGTGTTCCTATTACCCTGATCATATACAGGACTCTCAATATCATCTGCTGCAAATCGACTCGGTACATATATACCTTTACCGACAAAACCAAGATTCCTTATTTGCCCTTGTTCAAAGTGTTTATCAGCCTTGGGTACGAAGTCTTGAGAAGTGAAACTAGCTAAATTCGTAGGAGATATGGTAGCATGATGATTAATATTCATATTCTGATTCTGAATACTATGCCAACTGGAGTCTCTAACTGCACGAGCTGAACAAGGAGAAACTGATGACAAAACCGAACCCGAAGACTCATTTGCAACGCATATATTTGAGACATCTATATCTGAGGTCTGGCCTGCGTTCAAAAGAGAATTGCTTGGCAATAATGGTGGTAAACTGTAATCCAAAATTTTATTGCTGTTGTTGAAATTGTAATCTGGAGTTAAGGCGAAAGTTTTGTTACCCAGTTGGAAGTTACTAGGTAAATGTGACGAAACAGGTATTGAATTTTGGTTTGTGGGCAAATTAGTATTCTGCCCATTATTTAATATAGCAGATGACTTGGTAGGGAAAATAAGGCAAGAAGGCTGCACGCTAATAGCACGATTCGGCTCTGAGAGTGGAGAATGCATCATATTGTTAGAAGGCCACGATGAATATGCAGATGATAAATTCTCAATAGCAACGCTGGTAGCAGGAAATTGATTTGCTATGGTTGATTGGCATTTGAATATTGGCTGCCCGAATGTAATTTCTTTTTCAGGAGGGATGTGTTTAGGTGCTTGTCTAGAAGCTTGTAGGACTGGCGAATCCATAGCTGGTAATGTGGAAGGGTGGCCTAAAAATTCAGCATGAAGGGCAGCTAGGGTTTGTGCTGGGATTTGACCAGAAGCAGCAAGAGTTTGAAAATCGATTCTTCCCACTGAAACTGGTTTTGCATTTGAGTCAAGGAGTCCGCATACAGAAGTAGGAAGCGGTTTTTGGTGTTGAGGTACGACGCTTATTCTCTTCAAGTACAGTCTGAATTTCTGCGTAAAGGAGGGAATGACACAGTTGAAGGAAATATATAGAAAACAGAATTTGTAAGCTGCAACCTAGCATAGTATTGATTGAGTATATATTGATAGGGGATAGGCAATCACTAAATATATTAATAGGGAGATAAGCATTCACTGTAATATAACATTTGGCTAGTCTGTACACTTCTGAATTTAGTGAACTGGAATCGGATCGCTGAATCTGAAAAACAATTATATTCGTAAAAACCCAAAGTATATAAACCTAAAAGATCCGGTCCGCCGGGTTCTCCTGAGTATGATTCAAATAAAATAAAATAAAATAAAATAAAAAACCTAAAAGATATGTCTGCTACTATAAAAGCTGCTACTATAAAAGCTTTTAGTATATTCAACTTCAAGATACTGTCCGCTTTTAGTGTCCTATTATCCTGAAGTGGAACAAAATAAAATTAACGAGTGGTTTTTTTTAATGTTTCCATACATGCATACAAATAAAGATAACAAGAGCAAACTAAGTGGTTTCTGAAGAACTGCCAAAGCCCAAGAGTGATAAGGGGGCAATCGCATCAACAAAGATTAGAGAGATAAAAGATATATTTCAATTCTCTTTAGCGTATAAAAGTAACCTGGCAGGCACATGTAAAGCTTCATTCTTCTCTTTGGCGTATAAGAAATTTCAATAATATGACATAAAAATTGTGGTTTGTACATGTGTACATGTACTGTACCGTAGAATATCAGCACTTGATGCTGAATAAAATTAACAAGTGCCTTTTTATATTGCAACATACATGCATCCAAGTAAATGTTTTGGCTGCTTCAAAAGATCTTGATTGAAGTTGTCTAAATATAATGCAAGGTTTTGTACAAGAGCGAACTAGATGATTTTTAAGGAATTGTCAATGCCCAAGAGTAATAAGGCGCAATCATATTGATAAAAATTAAAAATAGAAGATAGAAGACAACTTTCAATTCTCTTTAATGTATGAAAGTAACCTGGTAGGCACCATGTAAAGCATTATTATTTTCTCGTTCTTGTCTCCGTATGGTATTGATGGGTCAATTGTTCTTTAGTGTCAGCTACCTTTCATTCAATTAATTAGTAAGAGTTCAAATGATTTGGAATTAGCCTATGAATTTCCATTATCCACAAATGGTACCCTGCGCTTTATCCATCAGTAGATGGAAAGAAAAGATTAAGAACAATTTTTGATAAATAATACTGAAAATCTTAACCATCCTGCATCATCTCCAGTGACCTGCAGCTTTCTATTATGTGGAAAAATATTTAATATTTTTCCAAATGAATGTAACGTTTATCGATCCATATATTTTTATAAGCAAGAGACAAATACTCATAACATACCTGATGATTTACTTAGGGTGCGCTCTTGGATAAGAATTTAGAGAATGCTAGTGACTGAACACTATAATTCGTTAAATTGGCGTTTTCAGACAAGAGTTCAACTAGAGTTGAATCTGGAAGTAAGGTTTTATTCATTTCATTAATTCAACTAGTTGTTATTGGTTAAACATTTATTTAAATAATTAATAATTAATATCAATCCAAGTAACAACTGAAAACTAAATCAAAACACAAAAATTACTCAATTCAAATACAAAATAGATCAATGTTGTCGTGCATCATCTCCAGTGACCTGCAGCTTTCTATTATGTGGAAAAATATTTAATTTTTTTCCAAATGAATGTAACGTTTATCGATCCATATATTTTTATAAGCAAGAGACAAATACTCCTAACATACCTGATGATTTACTTAGGGTGTGCTCTTGGATAAGAATTTAGAGAATGCTAGTGAGTGAACTCTAGAATTCGTTAAACTTGCGTTTTCGGACAAGAGTTCAACTACAGTTGAATTTGGAAGTACGGTTTTATTCATTTATTTCATTAATTCAACTAGTTGTTATTGGTTAAACATTTATTTAAATAATTAATAATTAATAATCAATCCAAGTAGTACAACAACTGAAAACTCAATCAAAACACAAAAATTACTCGATTCAAATACAAAATAGATCAATGTTGTCGTGCATCATCTTGTAAACTGAATCTATACGAAAGTATTTACTAGGTGGAGGATGTGGAAAGATTTCAACTTCTTCAATAGTATTAAGTAACAGTTCACATCAGGCAACACTGCCTTTCTAATCATAGTTATGAAAGACGCGCTATGGCGCATGGTGCGGCGCGGCGTTTGCGCCTTTTTTCTTCTGGCGCGGCATGAAAAGGCGCGGCGAATGACGCATATGGCACACGGCGCAAAAATGATGCATGGTGCAAAATGGTGCGCTTTTTCATTATGTTATTGTTTTTTGTTTGTTTTTCGTTTTTTATAATCCAAACTGTATAAAAATTAGTATTCATCGTATTATGGAGCATTAAAAAGAAAATACAATACAACATCTATGACACCATCTAATATCCTTGAAGGACATTGATGATTATAATGAATGATTAACGAAAAATATGGACGATGCATCCGATGCTAAAGATGAGCTTGTATTTAATGATGATAATGATGACTTGACTTGGGGTGTTGTTGCTAGAGCTGTAGGAGTGGAGAAAACAAGATATCCGAGTAGAAGAACATTTACATATCGAGGTTTTTCAACACCCGCTTCGGCTCCTTTACATCTTCACGAAGAAGAAACAAATCTAAATGAGATGGATAAGGAAGATAGTGAAGCTTATAAATCTGATGATGCAGGCATTGATTTGGATAATATAATTGTCGAATCATATTCAAATTTCTAGTTTATTAGTAATATATATAATTATATTGGATTTTGGCTTTAGAAAACTATTATGCTTGAAATTTTATGTTTATAATATTATATTTGATGATTTTTTTTGACAAAATGCCTAAAAAAAATCTTTGTTGCATATGTTTAACAAAGATATAGAACTTTTTAAATTTATTATTATATATATATCAAAGTTATAATTAAAAAAATTAACGTGCGTAGTAAATTAAAAAGGCACGCCGTGCGCCAAGGCTCCGGAGAGGCTTTGTGTCTTTTTGCGTCGTGCACCATTAATAACTATGCTTCTAATTAACCATTACGAAACTAAATGTCAAATTAAAATTAGCAACATTTACAATATTTTGTATCAAAATTTTCTTTTTACCTACAAACATCGTAATTGATCTTCTTCAGAAAGAGAATACTCGAAAGAAATTATCAAAACTTTTCTTTTTAGCAATCTAAATCATCGGAAATATCATAACCATCACTTGAATTGTCATAGTTTGTTTATATCTACAAGATGCTCGTCTTTAGAAAGAGAAAACTCGAAATCATATTCAAACTTTTTGGGAATATTAAATGATGAGGAAAGATCTATAGAACAAATAAGCAAAGGGGAAAAGATTAAGAATTTATAGAAGAATTTACATTCGACATAAAAAAGCTTATGTTGGTTGTAAAGGTTTCATTTCAACGGAACTCTCAAAAGTTGAGAGGCCAAACGCTCCTTCACCAAATGCTAACATAAATCTTATTTTCATCATAAAACCATCGGATGTAAGAAACAGATGGATGTAGGATGAGTTAATTCATTAAAAAAAATGATAGTTTAGCAAGCACATGGGATAGTCAAGACTAGTGCTATTACGGTAATGGTAAATTTACCATTTATAACGGTAATTGTATCAGTAAAAAATGTCAAACCCAGTGGTAATGGTAAATTTATCAGCCGTATTAATTTTTTTTAATTATTATTTAATAATCCTAATCATGAAAACTTTTGAAGATATATAAGATTTTAAGTAGATGCTTGTAGTATTATTTATGATGATATTTCTTTCTACTTTATTAACTCCAAAGATTAAAAGTAACAAAATTATTATTTTACATTGTGAGTAATTTATGACGAATCGTGAAAATTGTGTCAACTAAAATGAGTCAAAATAATGGAATTAGAACAAATAGCAAAATATTTACTTTTTTATCATTATCAAAATTTTAATGTAATAAATTTAATGGCTTTATGCATTGGTAAAATTATCAATACCAATCAACGGTTTTCGATATACCAATGAATATTTTACCAGCGGCAACCATAAAGTACCGATAGTCATTTTTGATTTACGTATTGTATCGGTACAGTAATGGTTTTTCTCGTATTGGTAACAGTTATCATTACCATAACAGCCTTGACTCAGGACAGTTAAGTAAATGAACTATGTGAAACCTTACAGATAACGGAATGAAATATTATAGTTTAAAGAGTAACAAAATTTCATTTAACAGAAACTAAAATTACATCATACCTGCAAATGGCTTGCAACATTTTCTCTTGTTAATCCAGGAACATTCATCAGTTCAAGAATTCTTTTAGGAACAGCCTCTGCATTGATTATATAATTTGATGATTACAAGAAAAGAAAACTGTAAAAAAAAAATAAAAGACAAACAGAGGTATATATTTGCAATGCCGTTTTTTTTTGGAAGGGGGGGGGCACTAAGACACAAAAAAGAGAAGCTTGAAGGAATTGCGACTTCTCGCAGAAAGGCAGGATATTTTTTGCAATATGAAGAAGAATTTGAACAAAAATATGGATTCTAACTCTCCTAACACTAACCATTTAAAATTTATTAGCCGCTTTAAGCCCCTTTTCTAACAATGGGGGGAGCTACTGTTACGAGTTAGGATAGGTGGGGCCATGGTCTGACCTGAGATTTAGGAAGTTGGTTTGCATGGCAGACAAAAAATTAGGATTGCAATAAAGTGACAGCATTTCAAAGTGCAAACAGGGGCAAGTTGATAGAACATCAGGGACCCACATGAAATTTTATTCAGGATCTGTCAGTGGCAAACATCACTGACAACAGATGCACACACCAATTACCCATGAAATACTAAGCTGGTGTTATTTTTGTGCACATTACAGCTGATCCTCTATTCAAAGGAAATATAGTGATCGGCTTCATAAGTTGCCTACCTGAAGTATGATATTCATATAATCATATGTACATACGAGATTAAAAAAAACAGAGAGAGAGATTCATACTTTCAATGCCAAGTTGACTAACTGCACTAACAAACTGTTGGTGGAGTTCAACCGACCATACAACACGAGGTTTCTTTGAAGAATGATCCTCGTGATCTAATTCGCCATCGTCTTCATCTTCTTTACTTTCTTTTCTCTTATTACGAGATTTCCAAGATCCGTCATTTCCATCATTCACTAATGAAGCAGCATCGGCATCGTCTGCAACCCGTCTACTGCGATCTGAGTCATCCATGCTACCTGAATGCTCCATATTTCTATGCCCGTTGCATTTTTTTCTAATAACATGCTGCCATATGTTCTTTAGCTCTTCCATTCGCACTGGTTTAATTAAGTAATCACAAGCACCATGCTTTATTCCCCTCATTACAGTTTGAGTACCCCCATCAGCTGACATCACTACAAGTGGATTCTATTGGGTAAGATCATGATACTGGGGGAAATAAGTACAAATTTTTTGAAGGGGAAAAATACCCATACTCACTTATAACTGGAAGATCCATTTCAAGACCAACAAGCTCAAGCAGCTTGAAGCCATTCATGTCAGGCATGTGAACATCACTAATTACCACATCAAAACTATCTCTTCGCTCTCTAAGAAGGGACAGAGCTACTGTAGCCTGAGAGCAAGTTGTGACTGCAAAACTATTGCTAGTAAGAGTTGATAGATTATGCAATGTTTACAAGATTCACAATGAAACATCACAGATGCAAAGGAGCTACACCATATGTGTTTTAGCATTGACTTACAAGTGCATTTATTGTAGAAGAGGGTGTTACTTTTTCGATCATAAAATATATTGCTGCATCATTACTAGTATATCGATTGATTTTTCCAGTTTAATACATGAAAACAGCTCATTTGGTTATTATTGCGTATTCTTATGTACAACATGCTCGATAAATGAGGTATGAAGTGGAGAAGAGCTAGTATACTTCAGATGACCAATTAGCATGCTGAAGTTTTTACAGACTGATGAGTGTTAGAATCTTAGCATTAGAAGAAACACATAGATAACCTAAATTAGTCCATTCAATAAAACTGATAAGGCCAAGAGGTAGCAATACAAATCCATGTTCGAACTCTGCTGATTATATTTTTTAGTTTAAAGCACACATAACTGGGCACTAGCCATCAATAGATATTTAATTAACCTAATTTTTGCTATAAACTCTCAAGATATGCTATAAAAATTTGCCGTTGGTGCTCAAAATTTTCAGTATTTGACTCCAATAAGAGAAAAACACTTAAGTGCACTTAAGCATCGCTTATTGGAACCTCGCTTTGCCTATTCAAGGAGCTTTAGCAATGACGATAGTGAAAAGAAGAAAAATATATTGGTTTTGATCTATGAAAAAAGTCACAACAAATCTACAAAATGACCACGGCTTATGCTGTCCAAATTCTCAAATAAGTTTTTATCCCAAGAAAATAAAGCCTCTAGAATTTGGTCTTCATTCTTATTGTTTACATATTATATCTCTATAAAAAATAATTTAAAAAAATCATCTAATATAAAAGTATTATAACAGTAGATATTATAGCATATAAGTCAACAGCAATTCTACCCCTTAAATTCGAAGTTTTTAGATATTAAAAAATTAAGTGTTGTTTAAGTGCCATCAGGCGAAACGACAGCCTTATCGACTCGCCTAGCCTTTCACTTAAAATAACATATCTCCCAAGTATTTGCAAAGCAGCAAATAATGAATTGTTTAGTCATCATACATTACAATAGAAAGTAAGTTAGGAACCATGAGACAAATGTCAAGATTTAAGACGTCGTGATATTGGTAGATCACTCTACACAACTGGAGTTAAACATCTAATACGTCATTTTAATGCTCGTGTCCAATCTCCACCTGCCTAAACTGAATGACTAGACAAGTTAGATGCATCTCTCCATAAATTAAATGATTTATGCGCATGATCTGTTAGCATATTAGCAATTGAGCAAAGAAACTTCTTTAAATAAAAAGCATTTAAAATGACAAAAATACTGTAGTATAGGCCTTCAAGTACAAAGGGCACTGGAAATTAAATAATATGTGATTCCCTATGCCTATTACCCTGGTTGATCAACTTTTGGTGTTCTTTTGACACTCAATTGTCTTTACCTGCTACAGCTATTGGTGCAAGGTGTGTAAAGACGCAAGGCTAGAGATGAAGGCAAAGCACAATGTATGGGTGGGTTCCCTTTTGAACTAAAGTTCATATGATAGTACGGCCATTTGAGTGTATCCAATTTTAGATATCTACACTTTATGGGAAAATTTTGACAATACAGTGGACAAAAGTTTGATGCGTTGCTCATTAGTGTTTTATGTGTATTTATGCTATAAAATTTGTTAAAGGATATCATTATAGCAGTCGATACACTTGCCTTGCTAATTACCAAAATATTGATGTACAAAAATGTGAATATCATGTCAAATCAAGCTCGTTTGTTTTGCTTAGCTACTAACATACTATCTATCAAACCAAGCTCATTCATTTTGCTTAGTCATTACCATACTAATGCATTAGCTCAAGCATATTCATTCATTCATTTTGCTTAGACATTAACATACAAGAAAAACAATGTCATAGATGAATGAGCATATATAAAACATTTCTTACGGTGATAATATTTTTTTATTAATACAGTAAATGAGTTGCGGGAAAATATTGCCCATATAACCAAACTATAGAAACAAAAGTTGGTGCTTACATAAAATAACAGAATCAATTTACAGGCAACGCCATATTGGTATACTAACGATAATATATAAGACATCCTCACAATCCAAATTCCTTTGGTTCCATTAATTTCCGCCAACTTTTTCGCATTCACAAAGCTTTTGATTGAACAAACCTTTTTATAGGCATGAATATTATATTCTAATTATGCAAATAAACAGAAACCATCTTTAGATTGAACAAGTCATTTCAATGTGTTTTAACATCTTCGGAACCATAAACCAACATGAGTAATTGATAACACTTTTACTTATCTTGAGAAAAGATTTTAAATGTATCTTTGGAACGGTTGAAAATTGAAATAACAATGTTTGATCCAAGGTTCAAGAACTCGGTTTTGTTCATTCGAAATTTCCTTAGTTTCGGACGATTTCAGAAGTTTCGGTCCCGATTACGGTTTTCAATGGTTTGTTAATGAAAATTTAATAACGGTCGATGTAAATAACAATATAAAATACCCTAACTCGATATATTTATACTAAATTAAACAAATTTAAACTAGAATTAGAATTCACTAATACTCTAAACTAAATTAAATGAATAAAATAGCTCAGCTCAACTTATCTAATTACATTCAGCCCTAATTAAATAAAATTAATTCATTTCAAAGCCCAAGTTCACTCTCTATTTCAATCAGCTCACTTCCTCTTCAACCCTCATTTATAAAACCGCGTCGACTCGGAAACAAAAATAAACCCTCATTTACAAAACATTGTCGACTCAGAAGCAAAAAAAGGCGAACAGCAAAGAACGAAAGGCGGAAAGTAAAAATTTAAAAAAAATTCAAAATTTACCTGCGATTGCAAACTTATACTTGATTTTCCTCCTACGATGTTGAAGTACCTCCACGACGTCGAAGCTCGCTCGATTTTGGACGAACAGCAAAGGTTTACTTTTTTTCTTTTTTGCTTTTTCAACTGTTAATTCCGAGTGTGAATTTTTGCTTTTTGATTGTTGCTCTCATATTCTTCTTTCGATTTAAATGACTGATGGATTCGCTTCATCTCTTTTTAAGAATTGAACCCACCAATCATATGCTATGCATTTTAAATGCCTTGTGAATTTTTCCAAACCCTCAAGGGCATATCTTACCATGCCCGTAATATTATGTTTTGTAGCTTTTTGACAAAAATCTCTCTGATGGTGCGGTACGAACAACAAAATTATATTAAAAAGGTACAATCCGAGTTACAAATTCTAATTGTATGTGTAATCATCGTGTGCATAATGCGCAAGTTCAAGCTCAGGATACACAGGCACCTTTGCATGTATTTCACCAACAAGTGTTTCCAACATTGGCTAGTTTTTAATAGGCAAGAGCTAGTTTTCAGCGGCTAACAAAGGCAAGTTTTCAATGATCGGCAAGAGCTGCTTTTCAATGGCGAACAAGGGCCGGTTTTCAATGGCCAGTAATGACTAGTTCTCAATGGTCGACGACGGTTAGTTTTCAACGTCCAACAACAGCTAGTTTTCGGCTTGGAGCGATGATTAGTTTTCAACGACCGACGACGACTATTCTTTTATCATCTCGTTCTTCTCTACACATTCACACCACTTTCTCATTTTCAACACAAATATCATACTAATTTTTACTCTTTTCATTCAATCTCTCTAAAACATTAGGCATCTTCGTTCATTTAAAATTTTCAACAATCCACGTTTTGTAATTTTATTTTAGATGAAAATAAGATGGAATATTTTACTCCAATGGAACATAAATACTAAGTCGTGTGAAGACGATGATTGGTATTCATATAATTTATAATGTCATTTGTCAAAAGATCAAATCCGCACACAAAAAACTTCCTTTAGAAAATTTGTTGGAACCACAACAAAAACATTTGGAGAAAATATGTACAATTAGCTCATTAAAGAATACAAAGAGCAAAAAATATATATAGGAAAACACAATTCTCTAAGTCGTGAATGTACAAGATAAAACAAGTCAATCCAAGTGGCATAAATGGACACGACAATTTGGTAAATATCAGATTATTACCTCTCTTTCATATGTAAACTTTTTATCTAACAATGTTTTACTTTATATAACGTAAAATACAATAGCAACCGAACTATTTTTAAGGTGAAGATACCAAAAAACAATATTGAAATAGTAATGTTTTCAATTCACGCACATACGATTTGCTTAGACAACATATAGAATAAAAATCATCCTATGAAAAGAGTGTATCGTGTTCAAAGCAAAAAACAAAAACAAACCATAAAAAATGAAGTCAAATCCAAGTCCAAAAGAATCTCAAGCAAGTGCATCATGGAACAAGTTGACATAAAAAGAAGACGAAGTGTTTGATGCTTCGCTTGAGTACTAGATCTATATGGGTAACAACCATAAAGAAGGAAAAAAATTAATTTCAAGTTTAAAGTATGATAAGTGGTTCAAATGGTATAGATTCCAAAATAAATCTAAAAGAGATGTTGATTCAAGTAGAAAATAAAAAATAATGAAATATATTACAATAACTAAGAAGCTAGCATTATAAATTGAGCGCAGAGAAGAGAACGCCATGATTGTGCAAATGCGATGGAGCAATAATGCAATATGGATGACTTTCAATGAGGACATTAGGGAAAAAAGTAAAGATGCATAAAAATGCTACTTGGATGAATATAGTTTGAAATTGAAATCTTCTTATGCATACTAGAGTTGAAACTTTATTAGTTGTATGATGTATATTTAATTCGCGAAGACATTATATTATCAAATCAAGTGAAATATTGTATCCCGTGTTACTTACGGTGCATGGTGCAGAAAGTTGCAAATGTTTTCAAGATACTGGCGCATTACGTGAAGAACGCGGCCATCTTTTCCGAAATATTGGGCATTTATTAAAGAAATATTAATAAAACAAGAATGATATAATTTATGTTACAAATTTTTTTCATTTTATACATTTATTTTGTAACATAGTTATGAAAGACGCGCGCTATGATGCAAGGCGCATGACAGCACGACATTTGCGTCATTCTTCTGTATGGCATAACATACATGGAAAGACATGGTCAATGGCGCAAATGGCGAGCGATGCAAAAAAAACGCGCATTTTCATTATTTTATTGTTTTTCTACTTATTTTTATTTATTTTTCATTTTTTACAATCCACTCCATAAAAGAGGAATATACTAGTTCATGCTAAACTAAATGCTTTGGTATTTGTAAAATACAACTGAGCACTAAAAAGGAAGTATAGCATCCGTGACACCATTGATCTTATATCCTTGAAAGATATTGATGATTGTAACAAATAGTTAAAGGAAAATAGGGATATGCATCTGATGTTGAAGATGAACTTGTATATGATGATGATAATGATGATTTAACTTGAGATATTACTGCTAAAGCAGCAGAAGTGAAGAAAGCTAGATATCCAGGTAGAAGAACATTACATAGAGAGGTTCTTCAGCATTCACTCCAGCTTATTTACATTTTCACGAAGAAGAAACGAATCTAAACGAAACGGATGGACAAAATGTTGAAGCTTATGAATATGAGAATGCGGATATTGGTTTGGAAAATATAATTGTGGAATCAAATTCAAATTTTTAAGTCTATCGATAATATGTACTGTTATCTTGAATTTTGGCTTTGATAGTTATTTGATATATTAATTAAACTACATAAAACCATAATTAAAATCATATGCTAGCTTGTCCAAATACAAACAATATTTAAAAGATGAACTAGTTTTATCATCATGTAAATAACTCAAAACTAGGCATGTCGATGGTGAAGTTCTTATAGCTTGAACCCGAACCACTAATCTGGGCATGGATCTAGCTTTAATTATTCAAACCCAAACCTAGACCTAACCAAGGTATGAGGTTCCGGCCAAAACCCCGGGATTCCGGCCATTCCGGTTCAGTTCCGGTCGGAGACGTAGGGCAAAAACTCGTCCCGCTTCAAATCAGTAAGAAAAAAAACAGATCTGTGGTAGAAGCAAGATCAAAAACAACAAAGTAAATAGAAAACCAATTGAATAAAAAAATCAGTTACCTCCCACCAAATCGAGCAGCATAATTAAGCAATTAGCATTTTATTGCACTAAATCGAAAGCCTAATTGACCGGAGGTTGAGTCGAGTGGTGTCTCATTTAATTTTTTCCCTGTTCTTTTGATCGACATCCACATCCACATCGAAAAAATGAAGACGAGAGTTTTGGTTTTCAAAAAAACAAAGACCATGGTGAGTTAGGATGGGGAAATGTGATTTTAGGGTTAGATATTAGGTAGAATGATAATTGGGCTTGCAAACATAAATAAAATATAAAATAACTTGGCCAACTAAGCTATGTTAAGTTAATTATAGTGTTCAAATTAATTGGGCTGCTTTGTTTTGGCAATTTAATCCAAAATTATAATATCTAGTTTAATTTTAATGTTATATATTAATTTCTATTCAATTTTAGGAATGTTACAGCAAGTCCAACTAATATTATAGTAACTGGGACCGAAACTAAAACCGAAACCTCCAAAATTTTCGAAATCGACCGAAACCATGAAATTTTCAAATGAGCGAAACCGAGACCTCGAACCTTGGAGCTAACTCCCTTATGATTAGGATCAAATACGGTTTCAATACTAAATTCTAGTCTAGACTAAACCTAGTTATTAGTTGTTAACAATAAAAAATTATGTGTGTGTACTTTGTATTTGCACTACTTTATATATATATTTATTTCTAGAATTTGTTTGTGTAATATTGTTTGTGAATTCAGTTTCACCGCAATTCAATGTATTTGTAAAGTTTATCTATGTATCATATTCAGAAAATTATAAGTTAAAAAATTGTCTTAACATCAATATTTTGAGTTGGATATTAATATTTTATCCTAGTACCCGATAAAACGAGTATGGATAATGAGTTTGAAATACTCAACGGGTACGGACCAAGCTCCGATAATGATTATAGTAACTAGGCTCAAGTCCAAGATTTTAGCTACTAGTATCTGATTTAACGCACTAATAGTTTACTTCTTGTATAAATAAATGTATACAAATAAAAACTATAATTAGTTTTAAACAAAAAACTATAATTAGTTTGTTAAGACCCTTTCGTTATACATATGTGTGCGCGTGCGCGCGTTGAAGTATTTTTTACAAGTGTTCTTATAGGCATGAAAGTGCATAATTTTAAACCTGTCTCGACAAACATATAGAGATTTGAGTTTGGCTGATAAATATCTTGAATTAGCCAAAAATTGATCATTGCAACTCTTGATCGATGTCACAACTCACAATGCCTTATCAAAGATACCCTTGGGGCTCACCGTCATGGTATATGAAGTGATAATAAATTTGTTATAACATACTAATATATTATATAACACAATAAATACATAAATTTGTGTAACAATTTACATAGAAGATATTTTGGTTTTCCTAAATAAATCGCTACATGCATTAGTCTCTAAACGTATATAATTTGATCATAATTTTATATTTTCTACAATTAGCAAAATGAATTAAAATAACTTTTAAAACACGATTATTAAATAAATATTGATTTTCAGGCTTTTACGGATCAAGAAAAAGGAACAAAAGAGCAAGATTTTAAGGAACTGATTGAAAAAAAATGTGCTTCATTTTACCTACCCAACTTGTGCAAACACTCGTAACAATACACTAAAGCTATCTAGTAATAACTCAAATATGACTCATAAGATCGTTTTGAAGTCTCCAATGCAGATATTTATTGCAGCACCAGCAATGGATCGGTGAATAAGAAATTTTCATTTGTTATAAGGTTGTCTTTTCAAAAACTTTCAAAATAACCAGTGCAACACTAGCACCATCAAAAATAATATCTTCTTGCTCTTCAAGATATTTTCCGTCTTATGTTGAATAATATAAAGGGAGCATGATTATCGACATTTTCTAAGCCAGCAATAACTTCCATTGATTACTGACAATTGCTAACTAGAGTGTAGCATATTAAAAGCTCTTTCTACGTCTTCTCGTGGACATTTTTTGCATTTGAGCAAACCTTTCCATAGTCAAAATATAATAATGTGCTATTCTTCACAATAGTACTCCATTTGAAATACTGCATATCATCAAAATAGTATCCCCATACTCATAGGTATCATTTCCATAAGTAAATGAAACATGAGTTGACTTACATAGAGTAAGATAGTTAAATAAATGAAAAAGTTTGATCATATTGAGATCGCTATTAAACCTGTCAACATTGACTTACTTTAAGAACCATCGTCATAAACATTGACAATACATGACGAAACCTTTAAAAAATTGTAATTATGTGCTCACTTTCATATGCATGTATTAGTCAACTACATATGCAACTACATATGTTAACATTCTCAATCTACCATCATCTTATAAGGCCCAGTGCGACTTCATGTTTTTAAAGTGTTAATTTTGCATATAAAGTATTATCACGTGCTTCTATCAAGAGTTCATTAACAAAGGTCACCTCACTCTGAACCTTTATAGGAAAACTTAATCGTTTCTAATATAACAGGTCGTAATCTGTTGGATGTCATTAGGCATGCGCCATAGCCTTCTGAAATATGCCATTCATGCAAGGCCGGCCTTTGGGCAAAGCGGGGAAAGCAACCGCTTTGGGCCTCATCCAAAACTAGGGCACCACTTGTCAAAAACTTTTGCGCAACACCAAAAAAATGAAGCAAATCGCAATAGCCGATCGGACGCGGAGGTAACCAGAATCGATGGCAACCCAATCAGGCGATAGCAAATTGCAATTCACATCAAAACGGCGGCGGCTGCGTCGTGGTGAATCGACGACGATGCAATCATGCGTTAACTGCTCCAATCAGAATCTAAGACTTCGACGGGTGCAGGTGGGGCTGCGAGCAGCGGTTGTCAGATGTCAGTTGATCTTGTTCGTGGATTGTGGACTGTAGACATTAAAGTAAAGAAGGCCCTAAAGCTTAAAGGTATGCTATTAGTTACGGTAAACTATAATTAAAAGTTTATAATTTTTGTAATTATGAATGTATGCTTACATTTATGTTTTTTTGTTGAAATATTGAATTCCTATAATTTTGGGATCAAATTTCTGTTAGCGTTAAGGTTTAAGTAATAATTATTTATTTTTATTTTTTGTAATGGTTGGTTAAGTAAAATTGGTTGGTAAATAACTAGGTTTGTGAAATTTATAGCTAATGTTTTTAAGTCGAATCGAATAGTAAAAGAGAATTTTGTTGCAAATTATTTAATGCAAATATTTCTGGTAAAATATATTCATAGATATGATTATCGATTATTATTTTCTTGACGGATTCATTTTCTTGAATGGTTTGACACTATTATTGATTGAACAAAATTTGGTTAATGAACTTGAGTATAATAATATTATTAGTAATTTTCAAAGTCAGAAGGCTAGAAAAATGTTCGTAAGCAATAATATTAATTTTGTTGTTTAATTTGAACTATTGTTACAAATAAAGTTATTTCTTTTTGTTCTTCTTTTCATTATTTATAAACAATATAAATTATTTTGATGAATTAATTAACGATAATAACATTAGATTTTGTATAAGACTTTGGTTTTGCAGTTGGCTTTAGGTAACAAAACTTCTAGGACCGGCCCTGCATTCGTGGATACACCAAAACACTGGTGTGCATACAGCCTAGCTGCCCTTGAGAATTATGCCCTTGAATTACATTTCCCAAATCATTTGCCTTGTAAAATTTATGAATCGAGATAATTTATTTGCCAACTTATAGATAAATGTTTACCAAGCGCCCGCCCTAATCCATTAAGATGGGATTTCTAGATGATGATGTGTAACATTACCATTTTCTAATATAACAAGTCAAAATTTGTTGGGGATGCCATAAGGCATGCACCATAGGTGTGCCTTCTGAAATCCATCTTTCATAGATATACCAAAGCATAAGTGTGCATAGAGACTGGCCATGCCATTGAAAACTATGCCCAAATAATACGTCGCATTATCCAACTTAATTGCCATGTGATATATATGAATCAAGATAATTTATTCCTATTCATTGATGTTCTATTAAAATATATGCAGAGTATGCAGCTTAATTAACTGTATTTTTAATGTACAGACATAAATATTGGAACAAACTAAACTAATTGGTAATATCTCTCTATCATTTCAACAAAAGAACTGGTTTTTTAAGCGACAGAGATGAGCTAATGTTGGATAGCTATTCTATCTTGCACGTCTTCTGCAATGTATACATCTTTTATAAGAAAACAACATATCGCACTTGTTAACACTTGTCACAAAAGCAGCTATGTAGAGAAGACTGCTTATTCTCGTACCAATATTTCTCTCGATCGATTGATCATTCAATCAAAAACCGTTAAAATCCTTCATCCATTTTCAGTAAAATAATAAATGCCTGTAATTTACTTGAATTGAAACCAACGTTACCAGCTAACAGTTTTGTTATGCAACTCTACTATTGTAACCTAAATTCCTAATTTATCATACATGCAATTAAAAAATTGCATAATTTCTACAATGATGCTGAAAGAGTTACTGTTTGCACTTAAAAGATCAAACTAACCTCGATATTTGCATTTCTGAAGCATTTGATCCAAGATCTTCAAGCAAGTAACATCATCGTCGACCACAAGCACTCTCAATCCAATCGGAAACAGCATCTGCTCCATGGTTTCAGTCAGAACCCTAACTTTATTTTACTTTACCGGATCAGTCGATTTTTGGTAATCAAATATGGGTAGTAAAAAAAAAAAAAAATAGGGATGATGATTATAATGGTAATCGCCTAATCGGATGGAAAAGAAGTAATAAGTGCAGTCTTTTTCATTTTCCGATAACAAAGAGAGAGAAGTGTGGGGCCCACGATTACTGCGCGTGCTGTTGCTTTTTTGGATGGTCTTTACCGGCTACCGCCGGTACAATTTTATGATACATCCAGCTAGTACTTGTACACAATAAAGTGTAATTCCTACTCTTTTTTTTTTACGTGTATGTCATGCCAACTTTTTTCAAGTTACTCATCCGATGCTTCATAGTTTTTCGAGTTTAATTTTCATATTCAGAAGGAAAAAAACTGTTAGTTCAGTCAGTATGCTTGTAGAAAACCGGAGCAAATTCCCTATGTCCAATGTTGTGCCTCCATATGCCAATTAAACCTCCACCTTACATTGGACCATTAATATTTTTACAAAGTATTCATTATTTAATTAAATTTGAAATTTATTATTAAATTAATTATTAAATTTAGTAAAAGTATATACGTGAGACACAATACCCTTAGTACCGAAATGGGTTCTTTACAAAAAAGAATTATTTCGACCAAAGAAGGATCTATAACTTCGATCCAGGCAGTTTATGTACCTGCGGATGATTTGACCGACCCTGCTCCTGCCACTACTACTGGGGTATCTAATCTCATTTGCTCCCCTAGCTTTCGTCTCTCAGTCAGTGTCGGTCCAGCAGAGTGCTTTCGTCGTTGGTGTTCTTCCCAATCTCTATGCATTTCACTGCTCCACCGGAAATTTCTAGATCCAGAAATTCCTTACCATCTTGATAAAAAGCGCCCAGTAGCCGAAAGCATCTTTAGCTTACGCTCTGACCCGAGTAGCATGGGGCACGTGGAATCCCGAGTGAATCAGCAAGGACCACCTTGCAAGGCTAAATACTCCTGAGTGACCGATAGCGAAGTAGTACCATGAGGGAAAGGTGAAAAGAACCCCCATCGGGGAGTGAAATAGAACATGAAAAAAGGAGTTATACCTATTCCTGTGTCGTCTTGTATCGAAATAATAATGTTTTCTCTTGTTCACTAAAGATTAATATTTCTTTCACCGAGCCTCTCTCCAAGACAATGCCCAGATCATTACGCCTTTCGTGCGGGTCGGAACATACCTGACAAGGAATTTCGCTGCACTATCTCCCTTCAACCCTTTGCTTTGAGCGAAATGTGGCAAAAGGGGGTCTTTTTCTATCAGATAGGAAGGGTTGTTGCACAAAATGTACTTCTAAGTAATTGCCCCAACGAGCTTTACATCCTAATAAGGTATAAATCGGCCATCAGACCAGTTTAAAAATAAATGAAAGAAAAATAAACGGCAAAGATTTCACCTTTTTAAATTAAAACGATAAATTTTTCGCTATTTTAAATTCATTCCAAACGAACGCCTCATTTTTATTTAAAACTATATTTAAAACAATGAAGATTTTGTTGTTTTAATGACCAGTTCTCTGTTTAGTTTACTGGCCACCAAAATAAGTAAAACCAGCCACAGCTCACTAAACAAACCATACATAGTTGCGTCCTGGCTAGTTCAGCTCGCTTTTTTTCATTGAACAAGTCATTTCTAGTTGTGTTCTCACTAACATATTTTCATATCTATTTTATGTTTTCAAACTCAAATATTAAATTTATACATATATTTTAAATAAAGGTACATCTCATCCCTTATGTTACATTAGAGTTATACAAACCGAAATGATACCAGATTTTATAGATATGGTTTTTATAACATTTCAGATCATTTTCACAAAGTTTCGATTTGTTTGAATGATTGTGTGATTTTTTGAAATAATATTTCAAATTAACGATTTAATTTGATGCTAATATTTGATATTATAAGTAAAATTCAACTTTGTATATATGATATTGGATGGCATAGGAACATTGCCACAAAACTTCGGTTACATTTCAAGTCATATGATGATTAAAAAATAAATATTGAAGCGTAGCAGAGGGTATAGCATTAAGGGTGAAGTTTATCATCCTCGTCTATCCAGTGCACAAGACTCCCGTTTGGGTGGGTCTTGGGCCGTTGCGCAATCTTACCTTATCACCGAAGTGATTGTTTTCGAAATTTAATCAATAAACCGAACGTACAAAAAAATGAATCCAATGTTGTATGAATAATGCTTACAGTAGTTTTACATATTCAAAACAAATGATATTGCATAAACTCAGATCTTCCTTCTGCTAACTTTTTATCCAGAGACATGTTGAAATTATAAAAAAATGCATTTATGAGCAAAAAAGTGTAAATTGTGTTTCAATTAATTTGGATTTTCAAATATCGTGAAATGTGGTTGAAGGTAAAAGTGAATGAATGATGTAACGATCCACTTTTCCGTACAGTTTAAGCGGACAATAAATCACACATGTCTAACACAAAGTGAACAGAAAGACGGATAGTTATGCGAAAGAAAGAAGAGAAAAGAAGAAGAAGATAAACATAAAACTAAACAATGCAGCGGAACAGTATATAATATAACAATGACCTTTATACAAAGAGAAACTATCATCTTTAATATACATACATCAATTAGAGTACAATAACAAATCACAATCATCAGCTTGGACAATGATAACAACATGTCCTCACAATTGCTGATAATTTCAACAACAATGCAGCGGAAAAGTAAACAAATGCGGAAATACGTCTTGGGCCTTCAACTCGTCTCCTGAGCTTCAATGCATCCAAAGAATCTGTAATATGCTCAGTCTGACCCAAGCATTTTAATAAAATAACACCCGAGTCAGTCTGGTAAACCAGCGTACGAAAATCACACCTCGATTTTAATTTTAAAGTTATAAAAACCTTTTGAAATAAAGGTATCTTGTAAGATCACACCGCACATAAACACGGACAAGTTTTTTTTTATGATAACCAAACCATTTCATATGAAATTCTCTGATATCTATACTATTATATTATTACCGAATTGCATTTCAAGGGCACACAAGCCTTCTTGAAATTTTGTCAACTGAACGGTCGCGTTTTATATTTCTTTCTTCTCCTACTAGCTCTCCGCTTCATCCTTTTCTCGTCGGCTACAAATAAAAAGACTAGGGTTTTTACTGCCCGTCCTCTGCTTCATCGTTATTCCATCAGCTAAAAATTTATTCCACCGGCTAAAAATTGAAAGGCTGCGGAATCAAATTCCCGTGTTCTAATTCCTTCCCACCCCTTCTTACTTAACCCTAATTTTAACTCAAGGTACTTTCTTATTTTTCTTCTAAGAGGCAAACGTTGTACCATGATCGTCGTTGTTGGGTTTCTCCAAGGTCGTCCCAGAGTCGATGGTTTTCGCTCTTCCCCTTCCCTCTTTTCCAGCATCTCTCTTGCCCTAGCTCAGAGTGATTGCATCGGGCAGCCTTATTAGTTCGGATATCTACCCCGTTTGAAGTAAAATTCTTCTTTCGGTTCGTCCAATAAAATTATTTCTTCAATTGGTACTAGCCGATTTCCTCAATTTCAATTGCTTCTCCACAATTTGACAATATTCCTTGAATTCCGATACTGATTTTTCTCATTGCATGGTTAGAAATTCCCACTCATCGGTTAGAGATAATTGTTCATTTTGGAACAATTTGTTTGGATCTATTTTTTTAGTCGCCATTTTGGTTTGAACGCTTTACAAAACTAAAGGTATAACGACTCTACTTTTTAAGAAGAAAACACGTAACCTGACATTGTTCATTTTTCTTTTACACAATACTCTCCATTTAAAATTTGATTCAAAAGCCGAGTTTTATTATCACAATCATAATATTTTCCTATATGCTGCACTTTTTTAAAGTTGCGAAAGAGTACAAATCTTCAAGGATTTTGTCACAAAACCAAGTAGATTTTATTTTTCAGTTTGTGTGATTTAGATGAATAACAAGAGTTATTTTCACTGCTATGTCCATGTTACATTATGTGCACATAGATTATGACACTGATTGTTCTTTGCATATATACGATAGTTTTATATTTCATATTTGAGCATTCAATTTCTATCGTTCTCAAATTTTATTTTATGAAGAAAATAAAAACTAATGTATAGTCCTCTAAATTATAAGGAAATATTTAGGGAAAGTTAGACCAACAAATGATTATAAGAGTAAGAGTGGAGAGTGCAAAAATTCCTATGTGGTCTCTTGCTTCTATTCAATGTTTGGTTTAAATTTTAGTTTTCTATATTATGTTTGATCAGATGCTTTTTTGTGGTTCGATTATAAGAATATATGAGCTACTGAATGGATACATAACAATCTTAAAAGTTAAAAATGGGAATTTGGTAAAAAAAAATTTGCCTAGAATATTTTCAAATTTAGTAATTAACATGGATTCTACCTATTTTGATCTTTATATCTGTGGATACTTCAACTTTCAAAACTAGGAAAGTCTCAAATATTCATAAATAACAGCTTAATTTAAAGCATAAATGGAAGAAAACCCGACCAAGTAAGGATCTACTTTTGTTCTAATATGATTTATTTTTCAAAAAGAGTTTTATACATTTTTATTTTTATTTTTTGGTCCCTTCACCTAATATAATCATTGAAATAGATCAATAATACTGTAATTTAATGGAATATGTGGTGTGTCGTCATACCTAATGGCTTATATAATGTACTTCAGGAATTAGATTATTTGACAAATATATCATATGATATATAAAGCTTCTAAATATTTAATCAACATGAAAAAAAACAACTACAATAGCATTTCTCCTGCTAATAACACAGTTTATCATGGAGGATTTATGTACACTTCAACTTCTTACCCAATAATTTTCCTAACACAATATATCCTATCGTAAGCAAACATATCGACAATTAGAATGATTAAATTGATAATCATTCTTTACAAAGTGTGGTTTTTTCCCTCGCATTAGAACTGGAGTTTATAGGCTACAAAGTAGCTTTGTTAGACAAATTTTGTTAACTAATTAATTTCTTTCGAGTTTCGCGTACATTTGCATGATAATGTTTACAAATCCTGTTCATATTCGCTCTTTGTACCTAGACATGTATGGTGTGATATGATGCAAGAAACAAAAGTAGAACATAGAAAAGAAATTAAACACATTACAAAGTACCAAGATGAATACCATCATTTTCCAAACTATAACCACAAGAAATTTCTTTTATTTGTCCATTTTGGAAATATTAGATGAAGTAACTTTTCACAGCTTTGATTATGATTATTTAAAGAATTGTTTTGATATATGAGCTGCCTAGAAGTACCAACTTCAGATCATTACTTTAGGTTTGTTCCTCAAATATACATGTGTACAAAAATGGTATTATAAAATAAAATTATATATGTTATATTCCTACCTCTAACTCTATATCTTTTATTACCTCTTCCATAAATCATACTTAAAAAGGTTATTGGCTCAAATGTTAGAATAGTAATAGATTGGCCATTAATGAGTGAATTTTATATGTGTGTCTATAGGCATGCATACACACATGCATGCGCCATACATTTGGCTTCTGTCGAAGAGTTATTAAGTACATTTTTCAATACCATTTTAGTGTCAGATTCAGAAGTAAGCTTCACTTAAAATTTGTGTCACATACAATTACGCAGAGTTTTTATTAAGTTAAATGGAAAGTTCTAAATTTATACATGGAATTGTTGTAGTTTTGCTTCAAATTGAATGGTAGGAGTGTAATGATATATTTGACTACTGTAACAAAAATTCAGCTATCTCTGCGAAGTTTTTATCGCACTTCCCTATTATTATTTAGTAATACTCATTATGTGTCCGTAGGAGAGTAATGCTTACCATGGCATAAATTACTTGATGCAGGGACCATAGTTATCATGCCTTTTCTTTTCATGCTGTGAAGAATCAAATGGTGATTCGATCGCAACTTGATTAAATGGTTGAACCTCGGTTTGACGATTGAACCTTCGGTTTGAACACGTATGCGATCTAGAGCTGCTCTTGATTGCTAGATTGATGGTCGACGGTTAACCACGTGTAAACCGTGGTCGGGTTCATCCTTAATAACTGTAGTTAGGACCAACAACATGTAGGATCAGAAACAAACTTCTTCCTTCAATATCTTGATGGTCAAGGCAACTAATCTCCATAATTCTTTTTAGCATACTCGATTTTTTTAATTTACAAAAATAAACCAGTATTATTTCTTGATTAGGTCAGTATTATTAAAATAAAACATGTTTTTAAATAATACAATTTACGTTAAGGAGCTGTAAATTATATTCCTTAAAAAATATTACATGCTTCGATGCAAAGCTCGATTTTTCTTTATTAGTTATTTTCTACATTTAGAATACAACTATTGTGAGTTCTAGAAAAATAAATAAAGAATATGGATGTTATGTGTGATTCAATTTTACATAAAATGCAATGCAACTTCCTATGGTGATAGAAACCTATTTAGTGATGCACAATGTTTTCTATTTGCAACTATTTGCAATTATGTCACCCCTATGTATCTTGCTGGTTTTATTGGTTCCGAATTTTATAAGTAGTGTAGACATGGGCATAGAATTTATAAATTGGAGCATTTAAGCTAGATCGACTAATATTTTGCAATCATGTTGTATCTCATCAATGTTTTTTACTACTTTTGTGTTACGACTTTAAGGTATGATTATTTGCTACTTAAGGAGAATAATTGTATGGTAGCAATAAATTTATTTATTGATTCCCATGTTGTTTATAATAACTATTATTACATTCTAACATTTGTACTACTTTCTGAATCAAGTTAATGTTATTATCATACAGTATTACGATCTGGATCTATTTAGCTACATAAATTTTAAACACTGCATACATGAAGTGCACCTTTAAAAATTGGTATAATAGTTGTATGCAACATATGCTTATTGATTAGTTGGAGGTTATTCTTATACATGCATGAACTTGAGGTTGGTTAATAAGTTACATTTTTGTTCACCCTTCTAATTAGGTTAATTAATGAAAACGCACATACGTGTGTGTCTATATATACACATATATGTATGAGTGTGTGTTTCTATACACACACACACACACAGACACACACACATACACGCGCACACACACACACACACACATATATATATATATATATGCACACACACATACGTATAGGTATATGTATATGGGGAAGGGGAAATAATATTTATACTTGTATTTTTACTCAAAATCTTACTTGGACTAAATCTACCAATTAGCTTAAATTATAACTTTGGCCCCTTGAATTCCTACCTTAATTTTCTCCCTATATAATGGTTTACACTATGTAGTCATGATGATCTAACGGATAATAATTTGAGTATGAATTTAACTGTTCATTTTGAGTATTAAAATCCATTATATCTGTATGTACATACGTCTGTGTTTATATATGTATATATGCATGTATATGTATGTACATACGTATATATGTATTTTACGTAAAGGTTGCAGAACACATCAATTGACAATTCTTTTTATTTCTGTTGATGCAACCTTTATTTGGTTTGGTGAAAGTAATATTACAATAACACGTGATCTAATCCAAACATTTGTGAATATTTTGTACAAGGTGTAGTGAACACCATATGCAGGTGTAGTGAATAGTTTATGCAAGTTGGGTCTAATTCCATCCACCATACTTTCATTTATTATATAATTTGCATGACATAAAAGGAATTGGTGGTTGTTTACTGTTGTTTACTGTACAATTATGTCATTTAGGAACAGATTCCCATGTCTTTTGTTCATCTAATTGTTTACTTCTTATGTTCAAAAATTCTTAATTCTTAAGTATGCATTAATTCTCAAAAGAGCAACAATCAGAGCATTATAATATGATTATCAGGACAGCAAATAGAGATCCCGACCTAGATTATCCACATCAATCTTAAATTTCCAAGACAAGCTATGAAAGTGACCTTTGTTTTGTCGTTCGTTTTTGTAAGAATCATTTTTGTACTAGAAACTTTTTAGTCTACTGGATTAGTATTCCTTTGCATTAAAATAGACTATAATATACTAATATATTTTGACATGTATTCCTGATGTGTTTAAAATTATGTGCTTTTGCTATTGTTTACATGTATGTCATGTATTCGAAGTTATTGCCACAGCATTATTTGATGTTTTAATTTTACAACAGAGCCAAAGAGTTAAATATTAGATAATAATCCCACAATCATCCCTATTGAAAAATTGCTAATTAAAAAGAGAACTAAATAGATTTGTTTTGTCACCAACTTCATATTATAACATGGTGATGTGTAAGCTGACTAATATAATAATTGGTGTCCTATTCAAACTTATATACATAAATTTGATGATATTTTATACTTTAGGCTCTAACCGTGGAGGAAATTTTGAAGAATACAAAAGGTATGTTTACTAAACTGTTTGTATTTTCTATTCTCTTTTTAATTATTACATTTTCATTCATTTAGGTTTTGGAAATTATTTCCTTCTTTAGCTTTAAGGCCGTTTAGAGTTCAAAGGAATTACATGTGTTATAGAACCAAGTCTATCTAAAACTAAAATAAGAGGACTAAGAGTAAATATATTCTTTTTTGTTTGTTTTTCTCCTCTTAATCATATATGTTTCAACAATATACATATCGTTTGATTACACACATTAGATATGATAAGTACCATAGGCTTTATTCACCATGTTGACTTTCATTTGTAAAATGAAAATAGCTTTTCATTTGTATACTGGGACATTTTTATGAAGCATACGATATTTGAATCCAGGCCATGTATACACTGCTTTATAAACAAGCATTTTCAATATGAGTATACAGTGCTTTATGAGTTAATACTACTGCTTCGTATGTAAGTTTTTGTATGAACTACGCATATATATATATATATATATATATATATATATGTGTGTGTGTGTGTATGTGTGTGTGTTTGTGCGCGCGCCCGCATGTGAAGGTATATAGACAAATATGTATGTGTGTATATTTGTATATATACATAACAGATTACCAATATAACTGTTGTTCACTGATAAACAAGATTGATGATAGCCCTATTTGAATAATTTGTTACCAATTTTGAAGCTTTTGCATTTCTTTCATGATGAATAAACAAGGCCACAAACATCCCTTTTTACATGTGTGTCGATATATATGCACATAAATTTGTTGGATTTTAGGAGTGTTAAATTGATCTGTGCAGATCACCATGATTGCAATCGTACACACGACCCAGATGTTTTATAGGTATCGTTCGCAAAGGAAGCCTGGAATTTAAGTAAGTGAATTTTTTCTTTGTTTCTCTCGGTTGCTAAAATGTATTCAACTTTTATTTATTGACTATCCCATTGAAAAATTTTTATCTTACTCCTACCTTATTTCAACATAATACTATTAAAATTTATACTACAAGATAGTAAAAGGTTATGTACATTAATGGATCATAACGATAATGATACCATGTTCTTTTAATCACTATATTACTCATGATACTTCTGTAAATCACATTATTTATCACAAGCTTCTTCTATTTAGATAAGCAATCATTATATAGTGAATTCTCTAAGATGGTTTATGTTCCTACATGTGTAGCTAATTGCATGCTTTATAGATCCACAACAAATTTATAACTCATTGTGGTTCTTGGTGTATTTTTTGTTAGTATTTTCAGCAGTTGAGGAGATCTGGAGATATGGTTCTTTTCTGCTACACAGTTAAATATATTTTTCATTAATATCGAGATGTGTACTTATTTTTCATTTATGTTAATCATTGTTTGCCATCTTTATTGATTTAAGTTATTTGATTATTTTACCGAATAACCTATAATCTCACATTGATTTTATTTTTGGATGTTATTAAGTTAGCTGAACTAAAAGCTAATGTAGTTTATCTATTGGTTAATTAGCTATCAGCTCTTATACTCTTATTCCAATGTATTATATTGCAACCATTCATGTATTTTCTATTTGGTTGTTTGAGAAGTTATTGTTATTCAAGTCTAGGATTATTTATTATCCTACACCTTTTTTGTGTATGAATTCTCATCCTAAACTAGAATTGAAGATAAGGTGTGATATGAAGTCTTAGTATCAGATGCTTCAATAAATGGAAGCTTCCTACGGATGAAAGGAAATCCCACTTAGACTGAGTGTTCTGGGGTTCAATATTCATTTCATATATCTTGATACACCACTCATTATTTTTAATGTTGTAATATAGAAGTTATAACGACTGTTAATTACATATGATACAAAAAATAGTGCCTACCGTGTTACATATAGGTACGCTAGATAATGTACAAAATTGTCTATTTACATGTAGTTATGTAAGTATGCTAGATACAAAAATATTTAGAATAAAAATATGTTTGAATACAGGTATCTAATATGCTTTCAATGCCTACTACTTTTTACCTATGTTATATTTCATATTTTACTACAACTCTACCTTTTTTATTACTTCTGTGGTGTTTTCTGATTTTCACTATTGCATGATGTTTACTTTGTTTCATAAAAAATTATACAGATAATAATATACTTTCCATTGGTAAAAATATTTGTAGTCACTCATATTGTTATTATCCAACTAGAAGTCTACTTCCATTGGTAAAAATATTTGTAGTCACTCATATGGTTATTATCCAATTAGAAGTCCAATTCTAAAGTTGTTGTTATATTACAATGCTAAACTATTAATCAGATAAACACTATATTTGTTGCTTCAGTCAATTACTTTCAACCTAGAACCAATATGTCTTCTTTAAGTGCTTATGTAACTTATCATTTCTCTTATATATTAAATGTATAACCAGACTTAAAGAATTTCTATAATTGTTGATACTTATATGTATACATTGTTAGCGTTCCTGTTACGACCATTAGCAATAGCCCATGTGCGAAGCGCGGGTTCACACTAGTTATAATAGTGTCTAAGATACAAATACTTATTAATCATAGCCGAAATTGTTACATTAATTAAAGGGACAGTTTGGCTAAAGTCCCTATTAAGTTTCAAAATATACCAAACATCCTTGCCAAAAAAAGTATGTAAATCAGGTCCCTAGAATTAAGTTACTGAATAATTGCACACATTTATGCAATTATTCAGTGAATAATTGCATACGTTTATGCAATTATATCCAAAAATTACAGACATTTCCACAATTATTCACCAAAAAATTGCAGACATTTCTGCAATTTTTTTAAAAATCGCGGAAATTTCCGCAATTATTTACCAAAAAAATTACTGAAATTTCCGCAGTTATTCACAGAATAATTGCAGACATTTATGCAATTTTTTGATATAATTGGATTAATGTCTGCAATTATTTACTGAATAATTGCATAAATGTATGCAATTATTCAGTAACTTAATACTAGGGACCTAATTTACAATCTTTTTTTGGGGAGGAGTTTTCATGTATTAAGTTTGATTTTAAGGACCTAAGCCTAATATTCACTTAATTAAAGTCCAACATGATATGTATACAATCAAAACCGTAAAGGCACATATTGGAGATTGGATTCCATACTATGACAAGGTAAGTAACTATCTTCTGATGGTACATCTCTAAATAAAATGCATCGGGGTCTGACAAGAACATCTTATACCCATGCCACACAAGACCGACCTACCACTTGACTAGTACTACCGAATATGATAACCCCTTTTGTTAATGGGCCACGAAACATACATGAGTAGATAGTAATCGACCTTGATTTGGAATGACCATACTCTGATGGGAGCGACCCACTTGGCCCTATTGCATGCTCGATTTTTGTCATTTCCCGATTGATGAGGCTTGAGGCTACGTTTTACCTTTTATATAGCACTTCCCACTTGGAATACTAACACTGCCCTTCGGGCAACAATGCAATGTCAGCATTCATCCACACAAGTTCGTTCTGGGACAGAACGAAACGCTTGAGAGCTCTGTCTTCAATTCCATCATTTCCAAGATGTCTTCACTTCGAAACGCTTGAGTTGGATCGAAGTGGTTTTGGATAACACATCCGATCCCAGTCTCTTCGAAACAACATTCAATAGTTTCTGGTAAACTCAACCCCGGTTCTTTAGGAAATAAATAGTCAAAGTTAAGAGCGGAGATCACCTCCCAACCGTTAGTGGACGGATTTTCTTATCATTTGTCCTAGGAGAATGAAACGAAATTTATGCACACAGTACAACATCATAGGAGATGATTGTGCCATATAACTCTCTGTTTTTCCTAGATATTTCCAAAGTTACATTTTGGGTTCATATTTGATAGTCGGTTATTTAACTATCAACAAACACACATCCAAATCATGGATTTAATTCCATAGGAAAAACCAACATTGGTTAAGCACATAAGCAACTACTAGCCTCCTTAATAAATCTTTCATTGATTAAAATCACTTTGTAAATTACTTGTATAAAATACTTTTACAAAGATATACCACCAATCTCGACATCTTCAATACTTAGAAAATATCCATATACTTATCTCAATGGTATAAGTATATTCACAACGGAGGAAGATTTCTTTTTTAGACAATTCAAAAATCATTTATAAACTCTTTATAAATCCCTAAAATTCATTTATAATCTCCTTTATAAATATTAAAACATTTATAAACTCTTTTATTACATTTCTAAAAAAAATCATTCATAAACCCTTTATAAGCCTCTAAAATCATTTATAAACTATTTATAAATCTCTAAAACCATTTATAAACGTCTCTAAATAAATTATTTCTCAAGTCTTTTATAAACTCTTTATAATTCCATAAAACTCATTATAAAACTCCTCTTATAATTCTATAAATCCATTTTTAAAATTCGTTTAGAAACATCTAACCATTTATAAACTCCTTTACCTTGTAAATAATCTTCCTTTAAGTCTTCAAACCATTTTATAAACTCCTCTTATAAAATCCAAGTCCATTGATAAAACTCTATTTATAAGCCTAAAAAACATTATAAATAAATAAAAATCATTTACTTCAAAACACTGTTATATAATAATTATTATTAATAATAATACACATTGTAAATAAATAATAATTATTAACTCCAAAACATCTTAAAATAACAATTTCCAAACATTATTAAATAAACAATAATAATTAATCTTTATCATTATTATGAATAGTAATAATTTATTTCCAAACATTATTAATAAATCATTATTATTAATTTCAAGCCTTATTAACTATTTAAATAATTAACTTTTCAAAATACTAAAATATTGATAAGTAACCTTAAAACATTATTAAGTATAAATAAGTAAACTTAAAACAACATTAATTATAAATAAAAAAATCTTTAAAATAATATTGAATATAAATAAATAACTTAGAAAAGACAGATAAAAAGGTTTGAGTAAAATAGATGTTAAATCCTTTATAACAAAAAAATTTCGAAACCCAATTTCAAATTTAAAATCATTTCCTGTCTCAAAATCAATTCCAACACCAAATGGCAATTTATAGCATTTAAAAATACTAATTTAAGGCCAATAGCTACAAACGTTTAACCAATATCGGTATTGATTTTCTATCACTACATGGTTTAAATTTGAACATATAACAATGTTAAAATCAATAGAGCCAACAATCAGGTTTACTATCCAATGATTCATATAACAGGGATATTATTGAAATTAAAATCAACAATAGTGAGGAATCATGTTGGATCCCTCCAACCCGTCCCCATACATCACAACATATATATATATATATATATATATATATATATATATATATATAATCAACAGTGATGAGGAATCCTATTGGATCCCTCCAACCTGTTTCCCTTACATCACAAACAGTATATAATCATATAATATAGGTCATCCACTACTAGGCAGGTATATATAAAAGGTCATCTGATGCAAGGCGGGAATAAATCCAAACAACTAATAAATAGTAAATTATCCAACATCCAATCAATAATTTTTATCGACTATAAAACATTACTGGTTAACCAAAAAGGTGAGTTTAACACACCGAAAATCTAGTTGTCGCTGAGGCGTTCCGGTTTGGAACTAAAACCAAACCACGTTCGATTTTAGCCAAAATTCAACTAGCTCCAATCGTCGTCAAACCAATTCCATGACATAGCATTCGCTAATACGAGTACAACACAACTCATCGCACTGGATTTCGATCTCGTATGAATGAGATATACAAATAAAAGCATTCGATTTATAATATAATTAATTATTCTTAATTACATTGGTTAACAAATTAATTACCCCCAAATAACTAATCTCGTCTCCTTCTCTCTCTCATCTCCACAAATCAGGTTGCCCCTTCATTCGTCTCACCCGGCCTCCATGTCACTGGAGTTCGCCGCCAACCTACCCTAGATAGCCCACCCCACCACAAATCACCTCTATCTCGCCTCGTCCTCCACCTCGGCCCTAAACTTGAGAACGAGTTCGTCGAACCTGAAGTTCGACAATCTCCATTCAACCCTTGACTACACTGTCCACGCACTGCCTGGCACCCAATAACCACCATTGTTCGAAAGCTCACTTCAACCCGGTCCCAACGAGACCAAGAACGCGACTCCTCGTCGCTCGTAGCTCCTCCACAAGCCCAAAAACGTGATTCCTTTCATCTAGGAACTGCAACTGCCATGCGTCGAGTTGGCTCGATCCCACCATACACTAGCTTCACTTCATTGCCCTCTACACTTCTCTAGTTGGATGCCTCGCCTTAAAACGCCACGATTGGCTCCGATCGATATGGGTCGTTGGATGTGGAATATTTGAATTAGAAGGAGAATTTTTTTAAAGACAATGAATCCTCTGGTTTGAACGTGATTTAATAAGGGGAAGATGGTGTTTGCAACCAAATTAGCCACAAACATCCAAGAATAGGTTTGTGTAGCGAAGTAAATGAAGAAACTAAATTTAAACAGAGGAATATAGCAATATAATAAGCAAATCAAGAACAACAAGATTTATAGTGGTTCGGCGTCGATTGCCTACATCCACTTATTCTCTTTATTGATTCACTATAATCTTGATTACAGTAGCAAACAGTAAGAAGTAAGAGAGTAATGAAAAAGTTGATTACAATAAAAGAGCTACGTAACCAACAACGTAAAGATCCTTAGAATGACCCCTTGGGCCAGTATTTATAGGTGAGGGCGACCACTAATCTCTCTGGAACTTCGGCTACAGGACCAGTTTACCCATATGGGCCCACCGTAGGGGTCGCTAGGCCCAAATCCCTATGGAGAGGGATCGGTACCGAACCCTCCATTTGTTGATTTTGGGGCAGCGATCCCTATGATAGCTTCTTCATGCTTAGATATGATGGTTCCCCAAATATCATGTTGTTTGGATATATGGAGCTCGTGCTTTTAATCGATCTTGGATTCAGATCTGCTTTGAAGTTATTCCTTCCAAACCCCTCTATTGGATTATGCCGATCCCTTCTACTTGGCTCCATACTTCGCATGTCGACCCCTATTATATGACATAGTGATCCATCCAATCATGTCGAACCATGCTTGTATATTCACGCTTATCCCTTGAATACCCTTATGTAATGCTGATCCCTCCATTTCCATAATGCTATGCCGAACCCTCATCCTCCAGAATGTTATGACGATCCCTCCTTATCCTGAATGTTATACTGATCCCTCGAGTACTAGCAAGTCATGTTTAACCAGGCGACATCAGCTATGCTGATCACTCTAATACTTCATCCATGTTGACTATCCATCCAAATGACTATGCCAATCCCTCGAGTACCACCCAATTATGTCGATACCTTGTCTATCCAAGCTAATTTCCATATTCCTAACATCCTGCATCGTCTATCTACCAACTCCATTCAATTCTGGCTTCATATAACCATCTGCGCTCTACTTCCGGGTCCTATAACCATTGTTTCGTGGTCATCCTTCTTGACAACAGTCGAATCTATCTCGCGCAATCAGTACAATATAGTCGAGCTAGGATACCGGGAAACACTTGCCCCCCAAAGTATGTCTTGTGAGTAACATGACATGCTTTGAATCGAAGAAAAAAGTCTAAATTTTCAAAAAGAAGTCCATCCGGTTTCCTGATTGATTGCTATGGCGCTTGGTCGACTTTCAATAATATAAGTCTGGTGTCGTATTCCATCACCATGTACAATCCGGTCATGTGGGACCTATAAGCCTTTTACTATCTCATCCAGCCTCGAACTTGAGAGCTTTAAGTTTGATTGCGATTTCTATTGATTTCAAAAAGTAAAACTTTTAAACCGTTCCCGTGCATATTCATATATATGTTTCTGTTGTTGGCTCCCAGACGTGTTCGAAAGTTCACAAGTCATTACCAATTTTTATAATATCCTGTATGTTTGCATTTGCAGTCAAACCTTTATGATAACGATCGGCATTTACTTTTCACTTGTCCATCATTTATTCCTTTTCATTTTCCACATTTTTTATGGAGGGATCGACATTTGACATGTCGATCCCTTGCTAAGGCCACGTGAATAGGGATCGGCAGATCCCAATGCAGATTCCTCTTTATTTTTTACTTGTTTAAACCCCTATGACTGGTTCCTACTCCACATCCTCATATATATACAAGCCTTCTTTCTTTTCTTCCTTCACTTTTTTATTTTCTCGTTTTTATCCCACTTGCCTTTGCATAAACCCTTCTGCCGAACCCAGGATATCCAAAACCTCCTTGACGAACGAAAGCTCCTCATTCTTAGATCTTAAATCCAAACACGACCCCAACCAATCCCCCAAACTCACTCTTCCTTCATCTTTGATTCCACGGTCCTCGATCATTCTTCTCTGATTTAATTCGACATTCCACGATTCCACATAGGTATGGACTTGTAATATTCCCTTGAATTACTCGACTAGATCATCAAACTTGAGTTGCCAATGTGCTTGTGAGGTATCGAATGATTTTAGGGTGGTTGGTGATTGCTAGGTCGAAGATTCTATGGGTTAAATTACATGTAGGAAGAAGAGATAAGGGTAGAGAAACATAGGGTTCGGTGGTGGTGTATGTTTTGCTTCGATGGAGGGATCGGTATTGATTCCAGAGTTGAAAGGAGAGAAGGATAAAACAAATGAGGGTTCGGCGATGTGTTTCGATAGTGGAAAGGCTAGATGTTGAGTGTCCTAGGGATCGGTATAGGATAAGGATCAGTAGGTTTAGTTGTGGAGACGAGTCGGTAAGGATATGGATCGGTGTGAGGTGGAGTTATAGGATAGGGATCGGTGTTGCTTGTTGAAGCCTGGGAGCATATTGTTAAGATAAAGAAAGAAGAGCTGGGCGAAGCCGAATTCAATGAGGAAGAACTAATGAGAGAAGTGCTTCGAGGAAACGAGCCTTTGGATCTGGCTGCTGCTAAACTTCAACTTTTCAAGGCTCCCGCACCTACTAAAGAAAGAGATGATATTGTCGAGTCTTCCAAAACTAATCCTAAGGGTTCCTCTCAAACCCAAGTAGTCGGACTGTCAGCTTCTCATGACACAGAGAAGACTCTTGGTTACGATCCGAATAAGCCTGGCTTTGAGTCAAAAATGATATCTCTTATCCTTGAAGGAGGCACCCCGGCGACTACAGAGAGTCAACAAGATACTGGTATCGCGCTTTACTTCTTAGTGCTTGAGGAGTTTTGTTTTTCGCACGTAATGGTTTGAGGCTAATTCCACTACTTTAACAATTTTTGTAGGTCTTCCCAGCTCTGGCCAGACTATTAAAGTGGTGTGGCTGCAGAAGAAGAGGATAAAATGACCAAGGATCCAGCGGGAGCCGATGTTCCGGGGCCTGATGCTCAAGTCATTGAAGCACTCGATGACGATAAAACTGAGAATCCACTCCATGCCGACGACCTCGATGATGTCATGATCACTTGTGCCTCCAAACATACCATTAAACTTAGCATGAAAGAACAGATTGAAAAGGAGGAGTTGCTAAAGAAAAAAGCCAATTCCAAGCCCGTCGAGGTGGATATCGATGATCCTTATCCTGTACCATTGCAAGTTATTCCACTCGGCGGGTCTGTCCCTGGTGAACTCTCCTCGGCTTCAGAAAGCTCTCCCGCTAAAGGTGGCAAGGGATCCCAGAAAAGAAGCATAAGTAGCTCCACCCCATAAAATCCAAAAGAAAAACGAAGAAGAAGTCATTGTTTCATGTCACTGTATATAGTTTGCGTGATTATTTCTTTTACTAGTCGTAGTTGTACGGGTATGAATTTCGGTTTTTTGAAATAACTTGCACTGGAATTTTGGCACTGTGAATAATTTTGTTTTTGTTTTCGATTAAGCATCGTGTGAATTATTATTTAAATAGTTGAACGATTACTTTCCATTCAATGTACTTGTAATTCATTGATTGCAAATTCTATTAACAATTCACTATCTTCATCTCAAGGCCTCCTTGTAGTTGTAGCCTCAAGTCCTTGTAAACACTGGATATGAATCACAGTATTGAGCTATCATAGTCATTCTTTGGATGATCACACTTCTGCCCTCGGTCTCGGGTTGATAAATGTACTGCATGGACGGTCGAGTCCTGTCCCAGCTGTGTTATACTCCCACCTAAGCTCCAAGGACTTAGGTTAATCAATGAATGGTCGGTTCACATTTATCTTGTTTCTCCTATTCGTACTCCGGTGATCAAAGTGTTTCAAAGGATGTATGGGTCACATCTGTTTGTGTTTGGTGTGGATCGATATTGACCGTCGACCCAGTGTCACGATATTCTGGCGTGGATCGATACTGACCATCGACCTAGCGACACGATATTTTGGTGTGGATCGATATTAACCGTCGACCCAACGACACGATATTTTGGTGTGGATCGATATTAGCCGTCGATCTAGCGGCACGATATTTTGGTATGGATCGATATTGACCGTCGACCCAGCGGCACAATATTTTGGTGTAGATCGATAATTGACCGTCGATCCGGCGACATGATATTTTTGTGTGGATCGATATTGACCGTCGACCCAGCGGCACGATATTTTTAGTCGCCCGTAACTTCGGACGTCGTTTTGATTAGTTTTGTATTAAGGCCTCCTTGTGGACGTTGCCTTAACTCGTTAAGAACACTAAGTCGGAGCAATAGTGAGCTGTCGTATTCAGCATTTAGTAGTTTGTACTCCTGCCCCAGTCTTGGGCTAGTGGAGTTAATTTGTGGATGGTCGAATTCCATCCGCAGTTCGTTTATACTCCTCTTGCCGGTTTCGGACCGGAGTTTATAGGAATAGAGAATGGTCGAACTCAACTCATCTATTCATTCATGTTTGTATCCACACTTTGGGGATATGACTTAGTTAGTGGGTGGTCGGATCACATCCAATTTGAGTTTATACTCCAGCCCGCACTCCGGGGACTTAGAGTTATTTCGAGAGCAATTAAGTCGTACTTCTTTTGGTCGCCTTGATTTCGTTTCAGTCCCACAGTCCGAGCAGGAATTTTTCAATCTCCAGATCATCGGCCATATTTGTTCCTCATCGCGTGTCCCATTCTTTGGATCATTTATGGGAATTATTAAAAGAGCAAATTAATGGAGCTCATCTTATTTGATCCCATCGTGGATTAGTATGACTGACCGATTTCAAATTTTGGGAGCTTGTTCACACATATCGATACCAATCAGTTTCGTTATGTACTTAGCATACAATGCAATAATAATCATATGAACAAAGGAAGCTTGAAACTTTATTCGTTAAATGGAAAGGAACAAATTAATCTGTCTTATTACATATTTGGAAAATCAAATATTAAAGCAAAGTTCTGAAAGAAAATAGAACTGAAATGTAAAGGAAATAATCTAAATGAAATAGCGTCGTAAATGCTTGCTATTCCACGCTCTCGGAAGTATGATGCCATCGACAGTCGCTAGCTTGAAAGTTTTCTCCAAGCCTCTGTTCAACGACATATGGTCCTTCCCAAATCGAATTCATGTGTGACGGGGAGGAAAAACCCGTTTCAGGACGAGATCGCCAACTTCGAAGGTTCTTGATCGAACTTCAGTGTTGTAATATCGGGCAACTCGATGTCGGTGTGCGGCTGCTCTCAAATCGGCTTCCTCGCGCTTCTCATCTATAAAGCCCAAAGATTCCAAGTGAAGATCTTTGTTTTTCCTGGGATCGTAGTAAGTCACTTGATGAGAAGGGACTTCGAGTTCTACTGGAATAACAGCTGCGGAACTATAAGCAAGCGAATGGAGTATGGTCAGTTGCAGACTTGTGAGTGGTTTTGTAGGCCTAAAGTGCTGTAGGAAGTTCGTCCACCCACTTGCCTCTAGCCTTCTCCAAACACTTTTTCAGAATAGACTTAATAATTTTATTTATGGCTTCAACATGTCCATTTGCCTGAGGGTGAGCGACCGCTGCAAACCTCTTTTCAATACAATATCTTCGACAAAAATCTTTAAATTTAACACTATCGAATTGAGCCCCATTATCCATTACAATAGTTCGCGGAAGACCGAAGTGACACTGATGTTTAGAACAACAAAGTTGATTACTTTCTTAGTTGTGATCGTTGCTAACGGTTCCGCCTCGGCCCATTTGGTGAAGTAATCAACTGCAACAGTAGCGTACTTCGCACCACCTTTAGAGATTGGTAAAGAGCCGATGATGTCAATACCCTACATAGCGAATGGCCATGGACTAACCATTTGTGCGATTTGTATTGGTGGAGCTCTCGGGACTTTCACATACATCTGGCATTTGTCACATAGTTAGCAGTGTCCTGGTTTATAGTTGGCCAATAATATCCATAACGGAGTATTTTCTTCGCCAGTGTTTGCCCTCCAGTGTGATCGTCAAATTCTCCCTCGTGAAATTCTTTCAGAACACACTTTATCTCATCATGAGCGATACACCGGAGTAAGGGAACTGAGAAACCTTTCCTATACGTAGTTCCCTCTTTCATAATATACCACGAAGCTTCACGAAGAACTTGTTGCCTTTCATTTCTTCTTTCAGGAAAGATTCCACGCGGTAAATAATCTTTAAATGGAGTCATCCACGACTCCCTTTCAAATTCCACCTCCAGTGTTTGATTGATTTCCATAATGTTTATACTTGGGGTATCTAATATCTCGACGGGAACTGAGCCCATCTGTTGCGCATCGCCGGTACTAGTGAACTTTGTTGATAGCAACCTCTCCGTTTTGCTCGCGTGGGATATATGAAATGTCATAGTATTCAAATTCTGCCAATAACTCCTGAACTCGGGTAAGATACGAGGCAGGTCATTGTCCCTTAGCCTGATAGTCTCCTCTAACTTGATACACCACCAACTGCGAGTCGCAAAAGATTTCAGGAGACTTCACTCCGAGTTCTCTAGCATGTTTAAGTCCAGCAATCAATGCCTCATACTCAGCCTCATTGTTTGTAGTAGGAAAATCAAGCTTCAAAGCATAACAAATTGATCGGTTTTCAGGGGTTACAAGCACAATCCCAGCTCCAAAGCAATGATCATTAGATGCTCCATCGGTATACAATTTCCACCTTACGGTTGGGATTTCGCTACCTTCTGGAAGATCGTCTTACATAGTAAATTCTACTATAAGTCCGCCAACGCTTGACCCTGGATAGCTCTTCGAGGAAGATATGTAATGTCAAACTGGCTGAGCTTAATGTTTCATTTATGCAACCTTCCAAATGTCTTAGGTCGCTGTAGGACCTATCGTAACGGGTGGTCGGTATAAATGTTGATCGAATATGGTTGGAAGTACAGACGAAGCTTCTGTGATGCAATTAGTAAGCAGTATGCTAATTTTTCTATCTTCGGATAGTTTCTTTCTGCTCCTGTTAATCGTTTACCGACGTAATACACCGGCCTCTGAATCCGATTCTCCTTGCGAACCAATGCAGCACTTATAGCGTGTGTTGATACAGCCAAATAAATGTACAACTCCTCATCATCTACCGGCTTTGACAAGATAGGGGGTCTCTCCAAATGATTCACCAGAGCTTAAAATGCGTCTTCGCAATCCTACGTCCATTCAAAATTTCTTTTTCCCTTCCTAATCAAATCAAAGAAAGGAATGCATTTGTTGGTTGCTCTGGAGATAAATCGACTTAAGACAACAACCTTCCCATTCAGGCTTTGCGCTTGCTTTATAGTCCTTGGCGCTTGGATATCTAAAATTTCCTAGATATTCTTAGGATGTGCTTCTATTCCACAAGCATTGACAATAAAGCCCAAGAATTTTCTCGATGCAACACCGAACGAACACTTCAAAGGATTGATTTTCATATTGTAATATCGGAGGATGTCGAACATCTTTGCCAAGTCTCGAATGTGGTTGTCCGATCGTCGTGACTTCATGAGCATATCATCCACATAGACTTCCATTGTCTTCCCAATCTGATCTTTAAACATCCTGTTAACTAAGCGTTGATAGGCTGCTCCGGCGTTCTTCAATCCAAACGGCATCACCATGTAACAATACAGTTCAACATCTGTAATAAAAGTGGTGTGCTCCTGATCGGGGACATGCATCGAGATTCGATTATACCTCAAATACGCATCCATAAAGATAACAACTCATGTCCTACAGTCGAATCAACTAGCTGATCTATCCTTGGAAGGGGAAAACTGTCCCTAGGACACGCCTTGTTTAAATATGAATAGTCGATGCACGTTCTCCATTTCCCATTCGCCTTCTTCACCAGTACGGGATTGGATATCCATTCGGGATAGAGGGCGCCACGGATGAACCCATTGACTTTTAGTTTATCCACCTCCTCTTTAAGAGCGACGGATCACTTCGAATCCATGCCTCGTCTCTTTTGCTTCACCGGAACATATTTCGGGTCAATGTTCAATGCATGGCACACAATGGAAGGCGAGATCGCACACATGTCAGAATGAGTCCAAGCGAATACGTCTAGATTCGCTCGGAGAAAACCAGCAAGTTCTTTCATCATTGAGGGGTTGAGCTATGACCCAATCTTCAAGACCCATGATGGGTCGTCGTGGCTAACCGTAATATCAATCGTCAACTCAGCTGATGCAGTCTTGGTCTCTTTGGGTTCCTCTTTGTCATCCCTCGGATCTATATCTCTATAGAATCGACTGTGGTGCCCAAGCCAAGGCTCAGGCACCAAATGTCAATCTTCAGCAACTTAGATGCGGACATATTTGTCCACACCCTTGCCCTTCTCCTTACGCCGAGCTTCCCACAACTCAGCTACATAACCGGCATGTCTAGTCGCCTGATCACCATGAACCACTCCTACACTATTATAAGTTGGAAATTTTAAAGTTAAACACTACGGAGAAAGAGCTGCCCGAAATTCAGCCAGGGCAGGTCGGCCTAGAAAAACATTGTACGGTGAGTCAACATCCAAAACAATACACGATAGGATCTGCACTCTCCTACATTCACCTTCTCCCAATTCAATAGGAACTCTACATAACCAACAACCTCAATCGCCATGCCATTAAAACCATGTATGCGAGCTTTAGATGGTTTTAAATCTTTGGCCTCCATTCTTATCTGATCATATGCCTTCTTGAAAATAATATTTACCAAGCTTCCACAATCAATAAAAATCCTTCTCACAAAAGTAGGGCCGATCATGGCAGAAATGACCATCGGGTCAATTGTAAGGGCCTCTACTTTATCTACATCCCTGCTCCTGAACACAATATCATCCACCATCGTGCGTTGTTGCTTTGCCAGAGCTCCACCCTCCGTGTTTGAAAAATATTCAAAGTCCCATGCCTTATCGCGCTAGCATAATGCTCCATCTCTTGCCAAATCCTATCCGCAGGGTGTGGTCCTCTGACTATTGTGTAATCAATAGTCTTCCACCGGTCCGCACAGGCTCCTCAGCCCTATGTGGAGCTTGTCCTCGATTGGGATCATATGTCCCCTATCTGCCATCCTATGGAGCTTTCACAAACTATTGCAATTTCTTTTCCCGAATCAAATTTTTGATACCGTCCTGGAGATGCCTGGGCTCAGTTGTATTGTGCCTATAACACTCGTGAAACCGACAGTATTTTTCGATCTGTTTCAGTCTCTCTGTCGACTCTTTTGGAAGCGGCTTCCTATATTATATGGTATTACAGGTGGACAGATAAATATTCTCCAAGGATGTGTTTAGTGGTGTGTAGTTGTCATACATATGAATCCTAGGTCTTGGTCTCCCAGACTCCCTCTTCCGGTCTTGATTCCTATCCCCATTTCTCTTTTATTGATTTGGCATATTCTGAACATTAACCTGAACTTTCCCGGAACTATCATCATACTGCTTTATTGCAATGTTGTTTTGTACTGCTTCTCCTCTCGGTCCTATGACATTGTTTTTCCTAGAGGATCTGGCTTCCTCCTTCCTCAAAAACTGAGCTGCCTTTAAATAGAATCGCTCCAATGTGGCCGGTGGTTTTCCAACAAGCCAATCACCAAACCCAAATTCCGGATCAATCCCTCTCGCCACCACCATAAGTATAGCATGGCGTTTGGGTTACTGACTTCTATAGCGACAATATGAAATCTTTCCAAATAGTCCTTCAACGATTCCCCCGAAGCTTGGATTACGTTAGAAAGTGACATTACGTCTTTAGGACGAGTAGCATGCATTTGGAATTGCTCCACCAACTTGGTTGCTAGCTCATCAAACCTTGAAATTTGCCATGGGGGTAGTCTTGTGAACCACATCGTCGCTATTCCAGAGAGGGTTATAGGAAAGCATCTACATTTGGTCGCGTCATTGGCTCTCGCAGAATCCATCAGCCATTCGTATCTCATAATGTGCTTCCCGGGGTCGGTTTTTCTCTTATAGGCAGGCATTGAAGGCATGTTGAATCTTCTCGGATATTCCGCATGCAAAACGTTGTCAGTAAATGGGGTATGGCTTCTTGAAACTCCCCAGTCATCATTGGACAAACCTTGGTTCTCTCTCACCAACTGCCTGACCATCGCCGATAGGTCTCGCACCTAGATGGGTGGTGCCAAGCGGTGGTCGCGCTCCACCTCGCGTGATTGGTCTGGTCGACGTCTACGGGCCGTTTCACGCCTTATTGGTTCACCATCCTCTTGATGTGCACCTTGAACATTCATCTCATCGTCGTTCCGGTGAGGTACCTGGTCAGCATTTAATCGAACTCTAGCATCCAGGCTTCTGGGCATAGCTCCTGCTTGATTCCCCAAGTGTTGTAGGGGAATTCCTCCTTCGGAGGAGGGATTGGTACCGATCCCTAGGGAGGGATCGACACTGTGACGACCACCCATGACCCCCGCACTGAACCTAGAGATAGTGCGCTGTAAAGTGTGCCAGGCAGCCATGGACGATTGTCAGGGTAAATTAAAACAGTAGAATCTATCGTATTACTCACAGCGCATGGATAAAATACAATAGAGAATATATATAGTGAAGCTTCACAGAATAGAATCTCTTCAATAAAACTTCATAATAGTTGAGTACAAACATCTGAATAGTCAATACATCAAGCCTCACTACATATCACTCAGAGAATTTATACAAAGCAGCGGAACATCCAGTACATATAGTAAGAAATTAATATGCAAGCCTCCAGCTCGTCTTCGTCATCAGCATCGTTGGAAGCAAGAACAGCACCTGTCACCTGCTACCTAGTCTGCCCGTCCCAAAATGGACGAACAGCCCAAGGCAATAAGAGTTAAAACATAAAGCCTTGAGTTAGACAACAGTCTTAGTGAGCGGTAAATCAACTAACAACATACCAAAAGAGCATAAAGGAAAAAGGAATAGGAATCCAACCCTCCCACTCCACCTCTTTCTACAGTGATAGCCCCCAGACACACACTAAGCAGAAACAAACATAGCAAAGCAAACATTTAAAGTAAAGTAATTATCACTCGAGTCAAGGGCGATGTTTTCCAAGTACAAACCCCCAAGGCCTAAACCAAGATCAGATAAGCACCCAGAAAATACCGCTCTTGAGACCGAATGACGATACAACCAAAAATCCATGACTCTGGCTATCACTGTTATCATATCTTCGACACCACCGTTAATTGAATGACCGGCACATTCTTTCAGCCGTCCGTCAAGGGCTAATGGAAACCCCGGTTCTAGACATAACTCCGCACGTCGTCGAAACCCGTGCCTAGGACTATCAAATCTGCCCAGAGTACTTGACTACCAATCAGTAGTCTTTAGGGACTATCGAATCTGCCCAGCGTACTCTTGCTTTGAGCATGCTAGAACCTTCAATAACGATGAAATCTCAGCCTTCTAGTCATCCTCCTCGATGACTATTTCCATACTAGCTCAAGCGCCTCTCGAGCAAACCATTATCCTCAAACTCGAACCATTTCACCGAGTTATCAACATGCTTGGAATGATCCCGTCTGGATTAGACCAAGGCTATCTCATATCATGCCTCGCTTCATCACATCCTAGCAAAGCCTCATCTCAACATCATCATCAAATCTATCCATATGAGCTTCATTATCCGCTACATATGCCACGAGCAGCTTTTCCAATTCAAGAGCCTTTCCCTTAGCTTTTGAATCATCTTCGACCATCTTGTCTAAATCAAATCATCAATCAACTAATTCATAGTAATCAATCAAGTCAAACATTAATCCAAGTAATCAAGCATTCAAATATGATCTAATGAACAATTATAACAATAATGGCAATTTCGTAAATAAAGAGTCTAAAGTCTAACAAGCATGAAAACATGAGCAATATCTCTATAATCTTGATGAATGAACTTGCATAGGTTAACATGTAGTAAAATGGATGTCAAATCATCATGAACAATGGATCTATACTTAAGTTTACAAAAATGCATGAAAATCACTACTTTACACAAAATCAAGCCAACGATCCGATATACTCCTTTGAATCCATGTGAGAGATAATCACCACTCACCAAATCACCTAAACACCTCAAAAGCTACACACTTCAGATCTGGACAGCGAAGGATCTAACTCGATCTATCACAAATCCGCTTCAAACAATGAAATCTCACTTTGATGGATGTAGATCTTCAATCTAAGCTCTTGGATCTTCGATTTGGATGGAAGGAATCACAAGATTAAAGTGGAGAAAAGAAGTGAAGAAGTGTAGAACTCGAGCTCTCAAAATGGCAGCACTTCGTCGCTTCAAAATCCGGATCCCAAAAATGAAGAAGAACCCTCCTATTTATAGGCAGAAATCCCCTTAGGTCGTCCGCTCGCTATTAGGTCGTCCACGACCTAAAACCTACGACCTAACGCATGCGCATCCACGACCTAACGAAACCCTACGACCCACGACCTAACGCATGCGCGCGACTTACAGATCCAACGACCTAACACATTTGCGCTTCTACGACCTAACGCATGCGCATCCACGCGACCTACGACCTAACAAAGATGCGGCTTAGCTCTTACGCGACCTAACACACACAGAAGCTCACGACCTAACTCAACACAGAGGCTCACGACCTAACTAACTTAGCTAGGATACGACTTAACACCTTAGGTCGTCTAACGACCTAACTACTCCACTACTGAACTTAGGTCGCTCACGACCTAACTATGCTAACTCGCTAACTCTTATACCGTTAGCTCTTAAGTCGCTAACTAATAGGTCGCTAACTACTAGGTCACTAACTACTAGGTCGCTAACCACTAGGTCGCCAAATCCTATAGGTCGCTCCAATTCTTAGGTCACCAACTTCCTATAGGTCGCTAACTCCTATAGGTCGCTCACTCTCTTAGGTCGCTCCAACCTCTTAAGTTGCTCCTCCGACCTAACCTACCCCACGACCTAAGCCACCACACGACTTATCTCCTATACGACCTATCCCCAAAATCCTTAGGTCGCCAACTTCCTTAGGTCGCTCCACTTTCTTAGGTCGTCTACTCCGACCTAACTACTCTACGACCTAGGACTTAGACTATGGATGACTTAACAACAATGCAACCTAATGATAACTGTTTTACGATGTTTCGATCCGTAAAAATACGGGTCGTTACATTCTCTCCCCCTTAGGAATTTCGCCCCCGAAATTCCAAACAAACAGAGCAATCAAAGACTATTCTGCATGCCTACCATCCATAGCAATCAACAAACCATGCATCCAATTCTAGCTTAGCATGAAGAATTCTAAAACTAGAACAAGTTACAATGTCGTTAGATGACACGATACCTTAGGGCCATACCTTGAAGAGTTCAGGATGAGCTGCCTTCATCCACTCTTCCACCTCCCATGTACAGTCGTTATCATCATCACTCCATTGTATCTTGAGCAACTTAACTACCTTCCTCCTAAGCTGTTTCGTGTCGGTTTCCACAACACGAAGCGGCTTACGAGGTCTCTTATCGACTGGATCAACTTCGAAATCTTCATAGCTATCAGCAGAAACCACTGTATTCGAGTCGTGCACATACTTCCGTAGATATGATACATGAAAAACATTGTGCACACCCGCCATCTTTTCTGGTAACTCCAATCTGTAGGCGAGCTTTCCAATTCGCTCGATGATCGGGAATGGTCCAACAAATCTCGGGGTCAATTTTCCTTTCTTCCCGAATCGAATAACATTCTTCAGTGGAGAAATCTTCACAAAAACCATATCACCTACGTCGAATTCCAAATCCTTACGACGCTTATCGGCATAACCTTTCTGACGGTCTTGTGCTGCCTTCATTCGTTGCCGAATGATCTCTATACAATCCGAAGTCTGTCGAATCATCTCTGGCCCAAGCATCAGCTTTTCTCCGGTCTCTAACCAACATGTCGGAGAGTTACACGGTCTTCCGTACAATGCTTCATATGGTGCCATACCAATGCTTGACTGGTAACTGTTTTTATACGAAAATTCTACCAAATGAAGGTGATCTTCCCATGATCCTCCGAAATCTAAAACACAAGCTCTAAGGAGATCTTCCAAAACTCGGTTGACTCTCTCGGTCTGACCATCTGTTTGAGGGTGATAAGCTATACTCAAACACAACTCGGTTCCCAAAACTTCCTGGAAGCTCTTCCAAAATCTACTAGTGAACAATGGATCTCGATCGCTCACTATACTCTTCGGAATACCATGGAATCGAACTATCCACTTAACATACAACTCAGCCAACTTTGATGCAGTCCTGGTCGATCGAACAGGAATGAATCTTGCACTCTTAGTCAGACGGTCTACGATGACCCAAATCCCTTCATTTCCCGTTCTTGATCTAGGTAGTCCATCAATAAAATCCATCGATATTTGCTCCCACTTCCATGTAGGAACTTCTAATGGCTGAAGCAATCCACTTGGCTTCTTCTGCTCGGCTTTTACGAACTGGCAGTTCATGCATTTGGAAATAAAATTTCCAACATCTTTCTTCATACCTTCCCAGTAATAGGTTCTCTTCATATCCCGATACATCTTGTTTCCACCTGGATGAATTGTCAACTTCGAGTGATGACTTTCCTTCAGAACTTCATTTCTCAATTCATCTATATCGGGAACAACTAGTCATCCTTGCTTCCGAAGCCAACCCTCTCGATCGACCTCGAATCCTTTATCCTTTGCTGGATCCAATCCAGATTCCAAATCACGGATAATCTTGACAACCTTTCCGTCTCGCTTTTGGCTCTCGCCAATTCTTTCCACAAGAGTCGATCTTATTGATAAGTTTGCCAACATCTCAGGTTCCAATTCACATCTGGGCCTGAAGTCAAATCCAGCTAAATACTCGAGATTCTTCCATTTTGAAAACATGACTCCCAATCCTGCATGTCTTCGACTTAACGTATCTGCCACTGCGTTACCCTTTCCCGGAGTATAAGCTATACCAAAATCATATGATGCCAAAAACTCTAGCCATCGTTGCTGCCGAAGATTCAAATCCTTTTGGGAGAAAAGATACTTCAACGACTTATGATCCGTAAACAGCTCGAATCGAACTCCCAATAGGTAATGTCTCTACATCTTCAGAGCAAAAACAATCGCCGCTAACTCCAAATCATGAGTCGAATAATTCCTTTCATGCGGCTTCAGTTGTCGACTTGCATACGCAACAACTTTATCCTTCTGCATCAGCACTGCTCCAAGTCCAGTGCCACATGCATCGGTGTAAACCACCATCTCATCATTCCCACTTGGAATAGTCAAAACAGGAGCACTTGTCAGTCGCTCTTTCAGGATTCTGAAAGCTTGCTCACACTTATCATCCCATCTGAACACTTGGTTCTTCTTCGTCAATCCTGTTAATGGTGCAGCCACCTTGGAAAAGTCTTTGATAAATCGACGATAGTATCCTGCTAATCCAAGAAAACTTCTCACATCTGATGCATTCTTAGGTCTAACCCAATCCTGGATTGTTGCCACCTTAGCGGAATCAACCGCTATTCCATTTCCAGAAATAATATGGCCTAAGAACCTCACTTCACTCTTCCAGAAGTGACACTTCGAAAACTTAGCCTTCAGCTGATGTTTCCGTAAGATTTCCAAAACAATACGCAAGTGCGTCTTGTGCTCTTCTTCAGTTCTGGAATAAATTAGAATATCATCCACGAACACTAGTACGAACTTGCTCAACTGATCTCTGAACACTCTATTCATAAGATCCATAAAATATGCTGGCGCATTAGTCAATCCAAACGGCATTACCAGCCACTCAAAGAAACCAGATGGTGTCCTAAAAGCAGTCTTCGGCACACTATCCTTAGCCACTCTTAACTGGTGAAATCCCGTTGCCAAATCCATCTGAGAAAACACCTTAGCTTCGTGAAGCTGATCAAACAAGTCATCGATTCTCGGCAATGGATACTTGTTCTTCTTAGTCACTTTATTCAGCTCACGATAATCCACACACAACCTCAACGATCCATCCGCTTTGGTTGCAAACACAACTGGTGCACCCCATTCGGACACACTACGTCGAATAAATCCTTTCTGTAAAAGATCATCAACCTACACCTTCAACTCCTGCTGTTCCCTAGGCGCCATCCGCCTAAGAGGCATCACAAAAGGTCTGGCTCCTTCAACTAGATCTATACGAAACTCGATCTCTCTATGCGGCGGTAACCCTTTGACCCCGTCAAAGACATCCTCAAATCCATTAGCGATTGGCATAGATGACAGTCCATCCCGTGGAACAACCAGCGAATACATGAAGCTCGTGAAGACGCCTTCTTCATGCTTACATCGTATCACAATCTTTCGCCCCTCCACATTCTCGACTGTCACCTCCAACCTATCACAATCAACCTTTGCCGCATACTTCCTAAGCCAGTCCATACCCAAAATAATTCCGAACCCCGCAAAGTTCAGAACAAAACAATCACAAACAAAAGAGCAATCATGACTCGATACAATCAGACCACGGCATAACATACACAAACAAGACGAACCCCCAACTGGATTAGTCACAACCAATGGACTATCAACAATATCCGGTTCTAAACCTAACCGGCCTACAAGCTCATTACAAACAAACGAATGCGACGCCCCAGTATCAAATAGCACTCTAACTGGAACACCACATAGGAAAAGAGTACCTTGAACCACTACACTCTTTCCTTTCTCTTCAGCGGTAGGAGCTTTCGAAGATGATGTAACAGCTCCCAAAGCATAAGCTTGCACAATCTGCTTGTCCTTCCGCGGTTCTGGACAATTCCTCCTAACATGCCCCAGCTTGTCACAGTTGTGGCACTTCATCGGCACCTTCGGATTCTTGCAATCTCTGGAGAAATGGCCCTTCTGCTGACAATTGTAGCAGGTCACTTCGCCCTTTGGCTTCTTCTGGCCATCCTTACCCTTTTGCTGCTGCTGCTTCCTCTTCTTGTTTCCACCCTGCTGTGGTTTAGTTTCTTCCTTGGTCACAGCAACAACAGACCTTTCCTTAGGAAACAGATTCCCTGAGAGCTTTCTCTACTAGCTTCTCAAATGAATCGTCCAAATGATCCACCAACTGCCTCCCAAGATAACTGTCCAAGCCTGTCACAAACTTCTCATTCTTCTGGTACGAAGATTCAATATACGACCGGGCATACTTGGACAAAGCTTCAAACTCAGAAACATACTCAAGAATTGGTCTTCCATTTTGCTTGATGTGATATCCCGGGATTTTGGGCAATATAAATTTAATAATCTTTATTAATAATTAAATTGGATTGATAATTATCCTATATAATTTTAATTTAAAATTGGTAATTTAATCTTTTAAAAGATAATAAATACTTAATCTGACAATATTGATAAGATTTGTTTGTTAAAGCTAATAAAGTTTTATTCTATTTATAATATATATATATATTTGATATATATTGTGAATGGAAATATCTTTTGTTTTAAATAAAAGATGAATTTTTCAAATTGTAATATATATGTATGTATATGTTATAATTTGATATTGTTGATAATTGATGTATGAATGGATATTGTAATTTTAAAAGCTTTGATTTAAATTTAATATCTTTTAAAAGTTAAAGATTAATTCAATTGTTTTCAAATTATAAGATAATTATTATTTCTAAAATATGATAGTTTAAACAAGATTTAATAAAAGATTTATTTTTATCTTGTTTTCTTTTAATAAGTATAAGACTAAAATGATTAATTATATATAGTTTTAAATAAGCTTTCTTTTTAATACCTCTTTAAGTTAAATAATCTTAACATAAATAAATAATAATTCACATTTACATAAATAGAAAAACATAATTACTTTTATTAATAAGGGTTTAGACATAATTATGTATTGTGTTAACACTTGTAAAACATATGAAACAAGTTGGACAATTGTCTAACTTATAAAGTTAACAAGTGGCAAGGTTTTATTTTCTCTAAAAATTTAATAAACAAAATATTGTAAAGAGAAGATCTGGATTCATTCTTCCGTTCTAAAAATTTTTACATTTCTTCTTCAAAACAAAACCTGTAAACTATTTTCCTCAAACCACTAGCCTGCATTTTCAAAATCAATAACCTGTAATTCAGTTTCAAAATCAAAGCAGAGATCATCAAGCAACCTTCTCTGTTTTGAAGGCAAAGCCTGTATTCTTCAAACCATAATCATCTTTCTCAAATATCCTGTAATTCATATTCAAATCAAAGACAAAGCTTTTTAGCCACATTTGTAAATCTGGAATCAAAACAAAACCTGCAATTTCTTTTCTGGAAGCAAGAAAAATCTGGAAATAAAGAGTATAGTCTGCATGCAACTGAGAAAATTTCAAACTAAAGCTAGAATTCAAGTTTTCAAAAGGGCAATTCAAGTTTTAAATCAAAGTCCAGAAGCTAGGGCATTCCAGTTTTAAAAGATTCAAAAGCTTTTCAAATTTAAGCTGGAAGCTCTGTTCTCTGCTTTTAAAATGTGAGTAACTTCAAATTTCTTAACTTAAGAAGATCTGGTTGCATGATTGATTAGTATACTTGTGTGTATAATTTTAAATGCATTACTGTATCTATATATGACTGTGAATGTATATGAACTTATATATGCCGTGAATTTGTCTGCCTGTGCTTGATGTTTTTTTTTTAAAACTAAGATTTTGGTAAAAAAATACTTTACCACTTAATCTGATCTTAGTTAGGAACTTATGTTTAAACAAAAGTAATTTGTTTAAGATGGATTTATGTTTAAAAATTTTAATTAAGTTAAAATAATCCTGGCACTGTCTTTGGAAAATCAAGATACTTGAACAAAGCCTTAAATAAGTTAAAATTCAAACTTCCTAATTCGTGAATTCAGGTATATAATCTAAATCCTCATACCTTAACATGATTTTTAAAGTTAAAATCATGATTTTTAAATAGAGGAGGGGAGAGCAGTTTTGGTTTGTTTGAATTGTGTATTCTGGGTTGTTCTGGTTGATCTAGATGATCGGAGTGGTTGGAATTTTGGATGGTGATGGAGGAGCGAACGAAGGTTCTAGGAAAAATATCAGGTAGGCGGCCAAGGGATGGTGGCGATGGTGGTTGACCTTTGAAGTTTGTAGCCCTAGTTTTAAGGTTGATCGGAAATGTTGCCATCACGAATACTCTGGTGGTTCGAGTTCCACTGGGCTTAGGGATTTGGAAGTTGGGGTGTTGACGAGGTGGTGGCCGGAGGGTCAGGCTTTCAGATGATCGGAGAGGGGAGCACGAGATCTATTCCAGGCTTTAGTAGTTGTTCCAGTTTTGGTTTTTAAACTCGAATTTGATTTCGAGTTTGTAACTTCGATGTGATGATCGGATTCTGGTGAGAGGGTGGTCGCCGTCTTGCTCGATGGTGTGGTGTTGACCGGAGATGGTCGGAGGAACTGTGCATGTGCACGGTGCATATCTGGGTTGATGAAGATGTTTGAGCAGGAATGGGTTATGTTTTTTTTTACTCGAGTCGAATTTTGAGTTGCTCGAAGTATTTTGGGGTTTGGCTCGAAGCATTTCAGGGATAGCTCGGGAAATGTGTAGTTACAGGTTTTCTTTAAACTTGTCTGTTTAAAATGTTATAATGGTTTAAAAATTTGTAAATAAAGATTTAAACAATGTTTTAATTCTAAGTTTAAATCTGGATTCAAAATCTAAATTTGCATCCTAGCTTTGAAATGAAATAAAGTTTTGGAAATGTATGGTTACAAGTTTTGAAATCTGTCAGCTTTTTAAAATTTAAAAATGAATAGGTAAATGTAAAACAAAGATTAAACTAAGTTTTAAATCAGTTTTTAAGTATGATTGCAAAATTTAAAATGGAATGTATTGGTAAGTTTAAAGGTAAATTGTTTTTAGAATGTTTGTTAATGATAATTCAATCATAAGTAAGAGTAATGTTTATCTTAAAGTTAATTAGGATTTAATGATTTACGATTCATTTAAATTATTAAGTTAATTAAAATGGATTAATAAATTTAATTTATAATTGGATTAATTAAGTAATTATGAGTTTTAAACCAATTAATTAAGGTTTAAGTTAATTATTAATTAGGAAAAATTAATTTGTAATTAAAGATCATTAATTTGATAAGACTAGATTTTAAATTAATGGTTAAATGTTAATAAATCAGGTAATTAAAGGTTAATTAAGTTACGGTTAAAAACTTAAATTAATTAAATAATTAGTGGTTAATTAATTGGTTATTAAGGATAAATTAAATTGTAATTAACATTGATTAATCTAAGTTTAATTTCTTAAGGAAAGAAATTAAGAATTGTTAATAATAGATGAAGATCAGTAACTTAAGATTATTTAATAATTAATTAATGTGATTTATTTTAATAATTAATTAGATTAATTAATTAAAGATAATCATTTGTGAAAATGTTTAAGTGTAATTACTAAATGGAAGTAATTAAGGAATTTATTACTTAATATAATTAATTGAGTTTAATATGATTTGTTTAAGTTAATTAATTAAGTTTAATTAATTTAAATTAATCATTAGATGATTTGATAAGTATAATTATTTAAATGTAATCAATGAAGTAATTAATGGTAATTACTATATGTAATTGATTTAAGATGATTTAAGTATGGAAGTAATTTGGATTAAATTATTTTGTGAAATTAATCAAGGGATTAATTAAGAAATTAATTAAGGAAGTAATTAATTTAGTTAGTGAAGGTAATTAAGGGTAGTTAATTACTAATTAAAGATTAATCAAGGTGATTAATAAATGTTGTTTAATTAAAGATTAATTACTTAATGTAATTAATTTAATTGAGTAATTAATAATTAAGTTGTAATTAAGGATCATAAATTAATATAATTGATGATGAAAGTAAGAATTGATTAATTAAGTAATAATTAATAAATGAAGTAATTAATCAATGTAATTAATTAAGGATTAATGTAATTAATTATAGTTGATTAACTTAATTAATTTTAGTTAATTAATTAATGATGTAATTAAAGGTTAATTACAATAAGTGGTTAAGGATAATTACTTTGAGTAATTAATTAAGGATAAATTACTTGAAGGTAATTAAAAGATAATTAATCAAAGATGATTAATTGAAAAAGGTAATTAGAGAATAATTAATTAATTGAATATAATTAATTAATGGTTAAGTAAGAAGGATTTATAAAATGAAGTAATTAATTTAATTCACTTTAAATTAATTAGAGATGATATAAATCATTACTTATGGATGGATGATAATACTGAATGCTTTGCATTTGATTGATATCTCTGATGAGATATATGCTATGTGATATGGATGTATAGTTGAATTGTGATGATAATATGGATTATCTGTTATCTGATAATGTTGATTATCTATTGTGAATTATCTTTCTATGTGTATAAAGATAATGAATTGAATTGTTTTAACCCTTAAAACAACTTGGCCTTTAAAAGATACGTTTTGGATTTCGATGAGACCGGGATCGGGTTTCCGTATACCGGAATTCCAGGTCTGGAGACCCGAATACCACATCGATCCAAATTTACGATAGGTCGTGAATCTCAAGTGAAGATGAAGATTCAGAGTGCAAGGGTTATTGTCGTTAACTCTGAGGGTGATTCCAAAACGAGTGTAACGAGATAATGCCTTCGGTTTCGTTCGAACCCGGAACGAACTTGTATGGATTGAATGCTTTCAGCACATCGTCAGGCGGACGATGAGCATTCTAAGTGATATGTTCTGATTAAAGGTAATCGTAACCTCAAGCCTCATCAACCGGGAATGGCTAAAACAGGGGAGGTGCAGCAAGGCTTCGTGGGTAGCACCCACTGAGAGCAAGATAGATCCCTGTCTAGAGGTCCCTTTTCTTTTATTCGGCTTAGTGTGTGGTTGGTCGCGCCAACTACGGGATTGTCTTGTTCGGAATTATCCAGTAAGGGATGGTTCCGGCTTTGTGTTGTAGGGGAGCGGGCGTACTCCTCGGTACGGTGATCTAGGCCACGTACTGTGACGGGCGGTACCCCAGTAGCCCTGCCATTGTATGGAATCCAAACTCCAATAAGTGCCGTACGTACTAGTTGTGCCCAACTATGTTGAAATGTGAGATGTAAGCATTTCAGCTATTTCTGTATTTTACTTGAAAACCCTAGACCCTATTATAATATAACTGGATTTCCTATCAAATGTTTTGGTTAGCGTAAGGTAAAAACTTTTCCATGTTTATGTGTGGGAAGTCTTACGTGATACCTTTGTTTTCAAAAGGTTTTGAAGTTAAACAAGTTTAACCTGTTACTCACACCAGACCCATGTCTGACCCAAGTTGTTTATTTCTGTTTTATAAACTCTTGGGTACTCAAATTTTTACGAGTAGCCAAGGGATTCAGGTTAGCCTTGACGAATTGTGGAGGAGCAATGGAGCAGGAGGCTTCAGCGTTGTAGATATAGATAGTAGTTTCCGCTGTGTTGATCTTGTTTAGATCTTTGTTTGTATTGAGATGTAATAACTAGACAGATGTTTATAACTGTCTAGTATATGATGTGAATCTGTGTAACTCTGATAAGTGTTGTATATGATACTATGTAATATTTATGTGATATAATATATTTTGTTTCGTTTCGCTGTGAGATTCTGATATTGTTTAGTTCTTTCTTTCTCTTCTTTTCTCTTTCTATCCCTTTCTTTCTTATTAGCGATACGACTTTCTATGGAGAGAAAGTCGTGGTCGTTACACTTGAGCTCCACAAACTTCTTAAACAGAACAAACTTCTGAGCCGTAGAAATGAACTTAGCTTCAAATCTGTCTTGGAATTGCACCCAAGTAATTTCTTCCTCCGGAGTATCAATGGTGATAGAGTTCCACCAATCAGAAGCTCTTCCTTGAAGCTGTCTTGATGCTAACTTCCTCTTAGTCACATCCTCAATTCCCAAATCACTAAAGATCCTTCTACAAGCATCTATCCACCTCTGGAATTCAATGGTTGACTCCGTTTCCAAGAAAACCTTTCCTCCAAGAGCAGTATAATCTTTACACAGCTTAGCAAAATCCACTGGTTTTGGAGTTTGGACTTGAACTCCAACATCTACTGACGGCCCCGGTGCTAGCATCCTTCTCATGATCGAAGTAATCATAGCTTCGAACATAGCAACATAATCAGCAGCCCCCTCAACAGCACGGCCTTCCCTAGCAGCTGGTCTCCCTCTTCGACTCATTCTCAATATCTATAAAAAGGAATGATTAATACACCTTGAGAAACAACTGCATAAGGGATTCAAATCATTCTAAGCTACTATATTATATATAGTAATCATCCATCAAAATACAATTACGTCTCTCATACGTAGTTACGTCAGCGAGCGTTGGGTAAAATCGATTAACCAAGGCTCTGATACCAAATGTGACGACCGCCCATGACCCCCGCACTGAACCTAGAGATAGTGCGCTGTAAAGTGTGCCAGGCAGCCATGGACGATTGTCAGGGTAAATTAAAACAGCAGAATCTATCGTATTACTCACAGCGCATGGATAAAATACAATAGAGAATATATATAGTGAAGCTTCACAGAATAGAATCTCTTCAATAAAACTTCATAATAGTTGAGTACAAACATCTGAATAGTCAATACATCAAGCCTCACTACATATCACTCAGAGAATTTATACAAAGCAGCGGAACATCCAGTACATATAGTAAGAAATTAATATGCAAGCCTCCAGCTCGTCTTCGACATCAGCATCGTTGGAAGCAAGAACAGCACCTGTCACCTGCTACCTAGTCTGCCCGTCCCAAAATGGACGAACAGCCCAAGGCAATAAGAGTTAAAACATAAAGCCTTGAGTCAGACAACAGTCTTAGTGAGCGGTAAATTAACTAACAACATACCAAAAGAGCATAAAGGAAAAAGGAATAGGAATCCAACCCTCCCACTCCACCTCTTTCTACAGTGATAGCCCCCAGACACACACTAAGCAGAAACAAACATAGCAAAGCAAACATTTAAAGTAAAGTAATTATCACTCGAGTCAAGGGTGATGTTTTCCAAGTACAAACCCCAAGGCCTAAACCAAGATCAGATAAGCACCCAGAAAATACCGCTCTTGAGACCGAATGACGATACAACCAAACATCCATGACTCTGGCTATCACTGTTATCATTGCTTCGACACCACCGTTAATTGAATGACTGACACATTCTTTCAGCCATCCGTCAAGGGCTAATGGAAACTCCGGTTCTAGACATAACTCCGCACGTCGTCGAAACCCGTGCCTAGGACTATCGAATCTGCCCAGAGTACTTGACTACCAATCAGTAGTCTTTAGGGACTATCGAATCTGCCCAGCGTACTCTTGCTTTGAGCATGCTAGAACCTTCAACAACGATGAAATCTCAGCCTTCTAGTCATCCTCCTCGACGACTATTTCCATACTAGCTCAAGCGCCTCTCGAGCAAACCATTATCCTCAAACTCGAACCATTTCACCGAGTTATCAACATGCTTGGAATGATCCCGTCTGGATTAGACCAAGGCTATCTCATATCATGCCTCGCTTCATCACATCCTAGCAAAGCCTCATCTCAACATCATCATCAAATCTATCCATATGAGCTTCATCATCCGCTACATATGCCACGAGCAGCTTTTTCAATTCAAGAGCCTTTCCCTTAGCTTTTGAATCATCTTCGACCATCTTGTTTAAATCAAATCATCAATCAACTAATTCATAGCAATCAATCAAGTCAAACATTAATCCAAGTAATCAAGCATTCAAATATGATCTAATAAACAATTATAACAATAATGCAATTTCGTAAATAAAGAGTCTAAAGTCTAACAAGCATGAAAACATGAGCAATATCTCTATAATCTTGATGAATGAACTTGCATAGGTTAACATGTAGTAAAATGGATGTCAAATCATCATGAACAATGGATCTATACTTAAGTTTACAAAAATGCATGAAAATCACTACTTTACACAAAATCAAGCCAACGATCCGATATACTCCTTTGGATCCGTGTGAGAGATAATCACCACTCACCAAATCACCTAAACACCTCAAAAGCTACACACTTCAGATCTGGACAGTGAAGGATCTAACTCGATCTATCACAAATCCGCTTCAAACGATGAAATCTCACTTTGATGGATGTAGATCTTCAATCTAAGCTCTTGGATCTTCGATTTGGATGGAAGGAATCACAAGATTAAAGTGGAGAAAAGAAGTGAAGAAGTGTAGAACTCGAGCTCTCAAAATGGCAGCACTTCGTCGCTTCAAAATCCGGATCCCAAAAATGAAGAAGAACCCTCCTATTTATAGGCAGAAATCCCCTTAGGTCGTCCGCTCGCTATTAGGTTGTCCACGACCTAAGAACCCACGACCTAAAACCTACGACCTAACGCATGTGCATCCATGACCTAACGAAACCCTACGACCCACGACCTAACGCATGCGCGCGACTTACAGATCCAACGACCTAACACATTTGCGCTTCTACGACCTAACGCATGCGCATCCACGCGACCTACGACCTAACAAAGATGCGGCTTAGCTCTTACGCGACCTAACACACACAGAAGCTCACGACCTAACTCAACATAGAGGCTCACGACCTAACTAACTTAGCTAGGATACGACTTAACACCTTAGGTCGTCTAACGACCTAACTACTCCACTACTGAACTTAGGTCGCTCACGACCTAACTACGCTAACTCGCTAACTCTTATACCGTTAGCTCTTAAGTCGCTAACTAATAGGTCGCTAACTACTAGGTCACTAACTACTAGGTCGCTAACTACTAGGTCGTCAAATCCTATAGGTCGCTCCAATTCTTAGGTCACCAACTTCCTATAGGTCGCTAACTCCTATAGGTCGCTCACTCTCTTAGGTCGCTCCAACCTCTTAAGTCGCTCCTCCGACCTAACCTACCCCACGTCCTAAGCCACCACACGACTTATCTCCTATACGACCTATCCCCAAAATCCTTAGGTCGCCAACTTCCTTAGGTCGCTCCACTTTCTTAGGTCGTCTACTCCGACCTAACTACTCTACGACCTAGGACTTAGACTATGGATGACTTAACAACAATGCGACCTAATGATAACTGTTTTACGATGTTTCGATCCGTAAAAATATGGATCGTTACAGACACCAATCCATCTTGGCAGACCATATTGATATGTCAAACGATGCTCCGGTGTTCCTGCATGATCTCCTTCAACTCTGCAACGCCTAGCCTATGGTATTCATCCGATAAGCTGGAACTCTCTGATGTTGAGTAAAGATTGGGACCCATTCTGGCCTTTCCACACCATTGTTGAGCAATCTGGTTCATTAGGCTAGCATTAGTCTGAATTTGTTCATTCAGCTGTCTACGGCTTTCCATTAACTACCCCATTAAGTTATTAAATTCAGCACTAGTTATAGAATTAGCGGGGTTCTGGACCTCAGCAGGATCAACAGTCAAATTTGTAGGTTGGTTGCTTGGAGCTCCTTGTTGAATGCTAGCAGTTTCATTCCCATCCACATTCTGAGAAGTTGATCTAGTATGTCTCATCATTATCGATTTCCTTGCTTAGATTTTGGTACATCCGAGTAGTATATGCAGGTTTATGAAGATGACTATGGATCTCCTTCGAGGGATTTGTTCAATCCAGTAGCAACAAAGGGGATCCTAACGCGTTGAGAATTAGGCTCTCAATGAAAGCACTAAAATGTTTGCAACCAAATTGGCCACAAACACCCAAGAATAGGTTTGTGTAGCGAAGTAAATGAAGAAACTAAATTAAAACAGAGGAACATAGTAATATAATAAGCAAATTAAAAAAGAAATCAAGAACAACAGGATTTATAGGAATAAATCATGTCCGTTACCTGGCTAAGAACTATCTTGTTGATTTAAGACAAAGTGTGATTATACAATTTTGGGTTAGGAGCTACTTAGGCAGAAAATTTGTAATTAAGTCATATGCAATTATTTAGTTGCATCAGTTCATGCATTTTAAAAAAAAGGAAAAAAAAAGTAAAAGCCAAAACTAAAAAATTGTAAATATTTCTTAACTTAGTTTTTTAAATCCTTTGAAATTTTTTAATCAAAATTACAAATCCAAAAAAAAAATTTGAGTTGGTTTTTTTCTAGAAAAACAAAAATCCAAAAAAAATATAACCTTTTTAATATATATATACAAGTATGGTGGCACGTCCGTTGGACGTGTGCAAAGAAGGAAGTGATGTATTTTGTCTTTGTTACAATTATGATATTGTGAGAGATTATAGTAATGTTTTTGAGTACTTTAGCACGTGCGTAAAAGGAATTGGTATTATAAAACACTGTTCGCAAGACTATTTTAACCTTACGAAATGATTCGATATGTATGTAGTGATGTATTTTCTATGTGCATACATGCACAAATCATCCATTTATCAAAATATAAATGAGACTAAGTTATTTTAGGAAATAATTAAACCGGTAAAGAGAGTAATTAACTATTACATCAATATGTAGAGAAATGTATAAATAGTAAAATTAGCATTTTCAATAGTTTGGAACTTAAAAAATTGCATCGCCTCTATTTAAAAAAGTAATAAATTAGCATGTTAATATATAAGAAAAAAAATTTCTCAACCGTAAAGATCGCACCTCCCATAATACTTCCTTCATCACAAATGCTCAATATTTGTTAAAGTATAATCCTACTTGATGCAAGTGTATAGATTTCGAATTATCGTTTACCGTAATATTGTAATAAAATTTTGTAGGATTTAAATTGATGTAATAATTTTCTCTATGATTTTTCAAGGTTGATGTCAACAACAATAACTTGCAAGTATTCTGTAAGCACTAAGTACAGATGTAGTAATTTTTGTCTCCTTCTTGTCACGGGCTTGAGACCGGCATCGGTACTTTGTTGATAATGGAGTCAAAAATGTTTTATAAGGGAATGTTTGTTCTTCTGAAATAAGAGAGGAGTTCTTGGAATGAGTACAAACATTGAAATTATTATGTCAAATATCATAATTAAAAATTGTTTTATTATATTTTTTGAGAAGGTCGTCAAGGTTAGAGAGAAGCTGAATTAACAAATATGAATTGTTCACATTAGTAGTAGATGTAGAACCCCTATTGTTGAAAACGCTCAAATATGTGGTGTATTGAGTTTACTTTTCAATAATTTTAATGCTATTTCAAATCATTTATATGAAAAAATTATCATATAACTATTCACTTGCAATTATGTAATAGTTACTATTATTTTAAGTAAAATTTAAAAATAAAATAAAAGGTTGTAATGAAACAGACTGATGACATACAAATACTTACAAACTTTATACATAATACAAATAAAATAAAAGGTTGTAATGAAACGGGCTGTTGACATATAAATACTTACAAACTTTATACATAAAATAAACGCTCGAATGGGTCGCAGCTTGCGCTTGCCAATTAGGAACAGTTAAGACCAATACTTACAAACTTTATACATAATACAAATAAAGGCCCCATATAACCACTTATTGGAGCTCGCTATATAAATAATCCTAGACACATAATTCCTGCTAAAAAATGTATTGAAAGAGACGAGAACTCTACAACCTAACGATCATGCAGTAAACCTTGCAAGCATCAACACGAATTCAACTGCTACAAAAAAACCCAAAATTGGATGCAGGAGCATTGTTTGTTCTGAAATCCAAAGGATAGTTCTTTGTTACAACATCAACCCATCATTTTTGCTGCAGTTTTGAAAAGTTCAGTGCTATGTAATACACACATTCATGGTTCCACCGTGGGTACCATTTAGGAACATCAACAGTAGCTCCGATGTTGCTAAGTTTGGCATTTGTGTTTGCATCGCTTGGATAGGTGCCCGGCATCTTGTGCTTGATCCTTGGAGCTGTAGTTACTTTCTATTCCTATAATTTACTTTCCCTTGTTTTCAAGCATCATAAGTAGGTCGGCAACCGCCAACTTCAATTTCGTGACATGGTGTTTTCTATTTAAGTATGAGACATGAATGAGATTTTATTAGTGCATACTTAAGCTTGATATATAGACTAATATTTGCTATTTTACGAAGATATAAAAAAACATGAATTATAGCTATTATATGATATGCATATCATGGTACTATATAGCTTATGACAAAGTTAGGAGAGTTGTAAGACAAATCAAAGTGAAAAGAACCAAGTTATAACCTATACAACTAAATTTGTACTAAAACTGCAAATGAACTAAAGTGGACCCTCATTTAAACCTTCACATTTTCAACTTCCTCTTCACTCATCTTTCCTTTAAAATCTCCCTCTCGTATATTTTCACTGACATATGTCTATTTTTACACACATAGAGTTCTCTCCAATGTAAATGGAAAAACTGCCTGCCATAATGAGTTGTAAAAATCAACTATGAAATGTCAAAATATATACAGTGAAATGTTGTAAAAACTTTGCCTAATGGAAATATATTCTATGCAATATTGCTCTAAATGAGAAACATTCTGGGAAAAATTGCTTTAACTGGAATTTTTTTTTTTTTGAACTGGTACTTTATATACAACAAATCATGGGGACAACATATCCCATGTCAAATAAACGTTCGAAAGCAAGTTTCGAACTTGTGACATCCTGCACCAAAGCCGAATCAATTAACCACTTGAACAAAGGTGCTTGTCAATTTAACTGGAAAATATTACGTATAACAATTTTATAAATTTATCAAATTATATCTATCTACATGGTATGAAAAAAAAACAACACAAATTAAACACATGTAAATTATGCTCAAGATTTTGTCATTTGAATTAATTCAAACACCATCTAAAGCAAACTTGGATGCAAAACTTTGTCCAAAAAGAAGCATTTACACTATGCATATGACTTCTTCTTGGATGATTAATGGAGCCAATATGAGTATCATTCTTTTCCTTAAATTATGATTGGAACCAAATATGAGTTTCTTTTCCTTATATAATTATTGCTTCACTACCATATGTGACTAAAACAAAATGACATAAAACGGTCTAACCATAGTTGATATATTTATAATAGTTTACCATATTCACAGTTTGAATTAATATTTCAATTGACAGCTGCTATCCATCATATTACTCTTGCCTATGAAAATGCAAAAAAATGTAATTATTTAGAGACAAAGGAAGAAAACATAGCTATAATGAAGTGACATGCAACAATAGGCAATAACACATGGAGATTGATCGATTATATCAAGTGAACCATGGCAGGCAAAGCAGGCTGTATGGTTAGATCAGAAATTATAGGGTGGGGATAAGTTCGATGATTTAGGAGGTTAAATACACTAAATTGACAATCATAATTCTAATAAAGTTTGATCTCGAACAACCACTATCTGCTTACAGTATTTTCTTCCAGACCAACATGTAAGTCTTCATAAAATAAAATAAAAACTGTAATAAAGCATGGATTTACAAACTTTATATTTGTATTTACATAGTTTATATCTATATTTTCAATTCATTCTACTAAATCTGTCAATTAAATTTTGAGTATACCATAATTCTGTAGTAAGGCTTTTCCCTACCTATTTTATGTGTACTTCAAAGCTTTTAGAAGTTGCAATTTGTACTTAAAAAGATTGATAAAATGAAGGGGCATGATTACTATTTCAAAAAATAATCAATTACATGAGTTATATTTATCGTAGATCACTTATATCTTGCATAAATATATTATGTTTACTTCATAATCGATCATTGAAATGTCTTCTAATTATTAACTTGTAATACATTTTCATACACAAAAATTAATGATCGTCAAGGTTTAGTGCCAAAATTTTAAGGATATAATTAGAAATGTTGCATGTTCCTATATTCACGGCTTAAAAAAATAGCATTAGTAGATCTCATTTAATGACCTGTAGTAAATATGCTATCTTAAGTACATTATAAAGGCATAATCAATATTTAATATGTTTGGAATATAATGTCATAATTACAGGAATTTAGTGTCCTATCATTCCTAACTCTTTGTCAATATATTTAAGTTCTTTCTCAAAATAAAACTTGATATATAAATAATCGGGTAGAATATGAAATTTTAAAATGCATTCTCATACTTATATCATGAGATTGAACCTGGTTTTTTCACTAATATTGTTATTGAAGTAGGAAATCACCAACAGAAGGTCCATATGTATAAGCCAAAGATTTTGTCTTAGGGAGTCTTGTAGTCCCACTTACCTTCAAATGGCCTAATTTCAGGTATACTTATGGTGCCATGAAAACCATAAAAATGATCAATGAATCTAAATCCCCGGTATCATATACGTTATGAAGTTAAAAGGAGGAAATATATATAACCATTTTTTTCTACCTAAATGATATAAGTGCCTTGCATTATGCAGAAGTAAATTTCACCTAAGACATAAATGTTAGCTTACTTGTAGGTGCAAGAACACATCTTCCATAATGGTTAATGCATGCCTATGCTAAGTTAAATAAGTATGAATGTAGATAGGACATATAATTTTAATACCCAATATTATTCTCTATATAAAAAGGAGCAAAAAATAGCATCATGAAAATATAAGAAACTGAGATTAATGACATCAGTTTCTATTGTACAAACTGATCATCGGTTTGATTTATCTTTGGAGGGAAAGAAAAACAGTAGATGGCCTTCTCTTTTCACTTTAAAATATCCAGTCCTTCGTTGCCATATTTTAATTGAATTGAAGAAGTAAATACAGGTTACATTGGGACATTAGGGTTCGAATTTAAAACGGAAAGAAATTCCGTACATTAGGCAAGATTAGAAAGTACAAATCCATACATATACAACTTTTAGTTGTTTTTTATGCTGAGAACATGGGTAGCTTGGAAAACAAATAAAAACTACCAAGCCAAAAACTGCTTTGTTAATAGAAATATTTATACACACTAAATATACGGTCACAGAGGTAATATATATATTATAACTAATAATAGGTATATCTTTACAAATATAGAAATAGGTATGGAAATTAATAGCCCGAATGTACATTGAATATTTATACACATTGAATAATTACTAATACCTAAATATAATAAGAGGTAATATGTATAATTATGCAATTAAATATATAACCGTAATAGGTAATACCTTTATTGATTACCATTTGTACAGTACCATTTTTATGTAGCCATAAAAGCATTTAACAATTCAAGAACTAATATATTTATATTAAATGCATATTTACAATTTGGGAAAGACCGAAGTGGTTATTCAACTTATTCTAATGGTCGTTACCTATTATAATATCAATAATTCAACTTATAATTAACATGTGTGAGTCAATACATAGATTGAATATAATGGTAGCACATAAACTTGCAAAGCTAATCAATAGAAGGAACAAATTTTGACAAAAATTATGTTTTTTTTAAATGGATAAACATCATTCTCTATGTACTGTGCACTATTACTTGAAAGAAAATATAAAATCATATAATTTTATACAAAAAATAGCTATATTTGAGTAATAAAATAATTCAAGGGTAAGAATTTGTTATCTAAATAGGCAAATAATTGAATATCCAGTAAACATAAATATGAGCATCAAAAAGTCATCTTTAAATAAGAACGTTTGAAAAGGTCCAATACAGTATGAATTTAACCGGACCTCCTACGAATCCTATGTGAAACTAAAATTTTAGTGTCGCTTGGTTTGGAAGAATAAATATGAACATTTGTTATAGTTGATATTAATGCATTGAAAACAACTATTTAAACATAAGCAATCAGAGCATTAGGATAGACTAAAATACGCCTTTAACTGCAGCTAACAATTTCATTTAGTTTTAAGGACAAAGAAACTCACTCATATTTACTCATTTATTATAAAGGAATCAAAAATTATTCCGTCAATCAAATAATATTACGGTAACTAATTTCAATAAACACTTTATATTATCGTTACTAATTAATTTGGTTTGAAATGCCCTTTTATTTTTGCTCTGAAATAAAGAGGAGTTTGAAAACTCTTAAGCGTCCTTTTGGGGAAATTTCAAGGTTTGTTTTTTCTTTACAGCTAGTTTACTGAAAGATAGATCTTGCTAACATTTAGGTTGTCGAAAAGATATGGTTTTTATTGTTATAATCATATAGGTTGATTTGTTAATATTTGTTCTTTGAAGTTATATTGGTTGTGGTTATTGTATGTTAAATCGTATTAATTTCCTCAAAAAAATTGGTTTTAAATCAAAGATGATGAATTGGCATCAAATTTGTAGAGTATTTGGATTTGAGCTTAAAAATCTTGACTGATTAACTGACATCATGCGAATTTTCTTATGCTGATATCATTTTTTAAGTCTGAATTGATTTGCTGAAAGGTAGTGTTAAGTTTATATAAATTTTGGATTATATTGCAAGCTGAAAATGAATATACGGTGATAAACAAATCCCTTGCAGCTAATTTAATTTTAGGCATATAACATGTACATTAGAAGTACATATTTCTTCTTGATTGTGTTGTCATGTGTTTGTGTTATGTATTATGATGAGCAGAAGTTTAATATTCTAATTAAGAAATGGCGTCACCAATCTGTAACGAATTTTTCTGTGCAGTATGCATTAAGTTAAGAAGTATGATAAAAAGAAAAGACATTCTTCTACTCTTTAATTTTGAAAACCATGCTAACATTATATTGGTTCTATACCGTTCCTTTGCATTTGGTTTCATGTTTATAGATTGCCATCAAGTTGAAGTCTGTTTGGTCCATGTAAAATTTTATAAACAAAAATGTCAACTTTGTGGTGTTATAATCTCAAATTCATGATGTATAAGCTATTGTCACAGAGATCTTTTATGTCAACAGCACATTAGTTGTTTGAGAAAGATGGCTGCAAGTGTATGCTGTTACCTAGTTGACATAATTGTTTCTAAACAGTTATAAAACACTTTTATTTAACCACAAATTGATTGATATTTATATCATTAGTTTTATAATTATCAAGCATATAGCATACATGAGCATAATCGATCAGATGGTATCAAATTCAAAGAAATTAATATGCCAATTTATTATTATGTTACAGGTTACTGAAATATAACATTTCAAGCCTAGAGTCTTGAAAAGAAGGGCACAGATTTAGGAACGTTTTAGCTATATGTTATAAATTAATTATTGGTATAGTAAAATTCAACGAATGGAAACAAATTTTAACCACAATTTGATTAAGATTAAATATAATATTATTCTCCAATCTGCAACTTTTCATAACGATGACATATCAATTGACTACGTTAATAAGTCAAGGGTTAAACTATTCAATCTAAATATAGTTAATGAGAATAACAAAATAAATTACCTGATTGGAGCTCCAACCAAAGCATGGATCCCTTTTGTACTCAACAGTTCGGTAAAGATGATACCTAACTGGAGTTTCATCAACCAAGGCATAGATCTCTTTCGATCTCGATAATCGGGGAAAAATAAGGAAAAATGTTGGAACAAAGAATAGGAATTGGAAGCATCAGGAGTAAAAACGCTGAAGTTCGTTGTGAGAGTTGGCAACGAAGGATGATAAGAAAGAGTTTCGCGGACGGAAGGCGAGAAGTTATGTCGGTGTACGGTAGCGAACTGACGATATCATCCTTACTCAACATTTACTGTTCTAGGGGCATCTATTTAACTTCAAAAGCGGTTTGTTTGAAGGAGATTGGTCCTGAAAGGAGGAATTTGGGAAGAAAAAATTAAATTGGAAGCCGAATAAAGAAGACTGGAGACAGTTGATATTGATTTGAAGGAGGCAGCGGTTAGGGTTATCTTTTGTTTTAAGAATTGTTGAAGTAGTTGTGGACCGATGGAAGAGTGAAGAAGATGGGAAACTTACGGGAGTACTGAGTAACGTGGGCAAGAGGAAGTGGGTAAAGAAGATGACAGAATTATCCTTCATATTTTCATTTCGTTTGCATTGCTGCGAAGGACTGTTTAGGCAACACACAAAAGGCTTCACTTTGACCGGTTTGACCAAGGTTTTGCATTATAGTATATATATATATATATTTGAAAATCCAAAAAAACAAAACAAAAATCAAATTTCCCTTTTGAAAAAATGTAAATTCCTTTTGGTTAATATTTTCCTTTATAAAAAAACATTTTGAAAATGTCGGAATTTCCCCATTCTCAAGAATTTTACAATAGTTGTGAAAATCAATAAAATCCATATAGTTTCACATCAAATCTTATGGATATTTTAATGACAACTTTCGTACAAACAATTTAAATTTTGCATCACAAAGTTTTCAAAATGATGACCAACCCTCAACTCTTGAAAATAGCATTGAAATGATTTCGTCTTTACTTGAACTCTCTGCACAAAAAAATCAAATGATAAATGGTTTGTGTAATTCATATTTATGCATTAACTCAAGTCAAAATTTTCAAATAATCAAGATTTGAATTCTCATCGAAATTCAAATGATTTCGAGTATAACTCATGCCAATACAATTTCGAACTCCAAAATGAAATTCAAAATCAAAATGGAAACAATTGTTTAAATGATTTTGGCTATGGGAGTTGTTTCAATGATGGTGGAAATTTTTGTTCTCAACAATTTCAAATTGAAAATCCTTAAATTAATAATTATAAATTAATTTTGTTGAGCAAATGGATGAAATTTACAGAGATCACACGATTTATTGTTTGAAACATATATGAAACAACGTGAGAAACAAAATCAAATCCCAACTGTGACGAGTCAAATAATAACCCACCTTTTTCCAAAATTGGCAACTTCAAATAACAACTTTTGAAAAAGATAATCTTAATGAAGTTATTGAAAATGCATAATTAAGTTGGATTTTAATTCTTTTGAGAGTGTGAAACCAAATTTAAAATTCGATCTTCCTTTTTCCGATTTTGAAAAATTGAATACAACAGCTTTGGATTTTGAACATGATATATGCAATGAAGTTGTGAATAATTCAACAAGGGAAGACGAATTTAGTGAACACGTTTTCTTTGGACTTTTCGAAGATGAGTTGTCGAATTCTAAAGGGGAAGATTTAAATCACCATTTTGACTTTGAAATCAATAATTCTAAGGAAGTTTTCAATGATAAGTTTGAATTTCAAATTGATGAAAATAAATTTGAACTTCAATCAATTGTTTTATTAACCCCAAAAATCATCGAAATTAAAACAACTCATACAAGTTTTAATAAAACGACGCTCGTTTTTCCAAATCAACAGTCAACTTTGAAATCTTCTATGGTTTGGTTTTCTGTGCTTAAGCTATGTCTCTCATACTTGACGAGACAAATGAATTGGTCTTTGGAAGACCATTTCATTTACTCTTTAACGGTATATTTTTTGATGTCGTGTAAATAATAATCTTTTCATTTTCATGTAAATATAGGTCATATTTTTATTTTTATTTTATTTTTCTCCTTTCACTTGGGTTGACTGTGGGGCACAGTCAAAATCAAGTGTGGGGGGAGTCTCATCTTCATTTTTGATTTTTCATGGTTTATTCTTTTTTCATTTTTTTTCAAAACTCAAAAAAAAAATTCCCAGAACAAAATTTTCTTTTTATTTATTTTTGAAAAAACACCATAGGATAAATATATGGTTTTGGTTATTAAATTGAAATTTTTGAAAATTTATTTATCTTAACAAAATAAAAATAAATTTTGATTACAAGTAACTATGGTTTAACTAGTATATAGGAAGATTCATGGATGATAATTATGAAGTATATCCTAATTGAAAATCTTTGTTTAAAAAAGTGGTGGATTTAAAGTAAAGGATATAACATTTTTTATCTTCTAAGTTAAATGGTGCTAAGATGATTTTGTAAAACTCTCTCTTTAAAAAAACAAAAAGAATACACACACACATATATATGTATATGTATATATATAAAACATAAAAAAAATTGATTTTTAATACGAAACACCTAGAGTCATGTGTTCACACGCAAGTGTGTACACTCACCATGTGAAATGACCCTCCTATTTCCACCCTAATTTCATAAGGATTTTTTTTTTTACTTAGAGATGATATATAATGTAATACTCCAAAATTTTGTGAAAAATCATTTTTGTAAAATGATTTAATTTTTGAAATATTTAGATTTAAATATGGTGAAGTTTCTGGAATAAATAGTGTGCAAGTATATGTGTGCACGTGCACACTGAAATGGCACAAGGAAGAACTCCAGATTTCTTGGATTTAAAACAAGAATTAAAGAGCAATACAAACATGATTTTGCAACATGGTTATTTGATTTCTGAAATTATATGGATCATCTTAGAAAATAAGAAAAATAAGTTTTACTTTAAATCAGTAAACAGATTTTAATTAAAACCCAGAAAAGAAAATTATACATATGTATATGTTATAAGGATTTGTAAACTTGTATACATATAGGTGCATATGTTTCTGAATTTAAAAGAGAAATTAAATAAGCCTAGATAAGATATGTGTACATATATATATATATTTTTAAGTACTGAAAAGTATATATATATATATAAGCAGGTAAAACTATAACATTAAAATGACATGAAATGTGATACAAGTTAATAAGCTTGTATAGGCAAAAATAGCAAAGGAGAATTCTCAGGGATAATTGAAAAATAAAATAAAATAGTCACACTTTTAACATGACTAGGTGAGTGGCCATTTTCTGTAAAGTAAAAGAAAGAAAATGCAGCCTTTAATTTGGTTAATATGGCCGGGGTATTATGAATGAAAAATACATGATGCTAGCCAGGACAGAAATGGAATTCTGTTTCAACAAAACCCTAGAGGAAAAAAATGCATATAAATAGGTAGTAGAATTGTCTTTACCCCGGGCTGCACAAAAAAAAATAAGAAAAGAAGGAAAATATTGGAAGGAAGGAGAGAACACTCAAACAAGAATTTTCTGGATTAAACATTTAGGTGAGTAATCTCACTGAGTTCATGGCATTAAGACCTGAGTTGAGGCAGCCACTTTATATATTGCTATTTATGTATTTCTGGTTTTGATGTATATGATTTCATCAATGCTTTTTGGATGTCTTATTTTAAATCTGATATGATTTAATATGGATGATTTTGGATGATCTTTGATTGGTTGAGACATTTGTCTTTGGATGAGTATTATACTGTTTTATTTATACTCATAAATGTTAAAGTTTAGGATCTTAAAATTTTTATAGAGAATACTCTCAACTGTTATAGATCTATGGCATGGAAACTTTATAAAAAATGAATGGAGCTGCATTATACTTGGTATAAGTGCTGAGGCTTGAAAAGAAAAATGTTAAGGGTGCAATAGAAATTTTCTAAGTGCTGAGCCCTTAATCAAATCAAAAAGAAGAAACCCACAAGCTAAAATTATGATTGAACCAGATCTTGAATCTGAATCAATCATAAAGGCTTGCAGATCAATATAACATGCCATGCCTCTTTTACAGTTGAAAATGTTCTTATATTTTACTAAGATCAAGACCTATTGACCCCATTTAGGAAATAACTGTCTGATTATTTCTGAGGAGAATTATGCTAGAAGAAATTATGGATGTTTCCATGTTTGCAGTGATATGTTCACTTAGCATATTTGATGATAGGATTTAAGACAATACACTAGTAAATAAACTAGGGAAGGGAAGGCCAAGAAAGCTGCTGGAATGCTTGTCATATTTGAAGTATGCAAGTTGGCACATGGTTTGTTTAAGCCCTGAGATCTTTGTGCAATGATGTGAATTAGTTCATTGCAATGTGTCCCAGTGATTCCTTAATAGCAGATGAGGCAGGGATTTAAATTGAATTATACAACCTGTAAATGAAGAAATAGGAATATGGATATTTCTTAGGTTGAATGGTATGGAACCAAGATGGTTCCAGTGAATGAAATTGTTGCAAACAGATAATTATGTTTGCATGATTATGTATGCAAGTGTAAGAATGATAAATGAATATATCATACCTGAATCAACTTAATTATACTAAGTTAAAGTAATTGATTGCAGAAATTTGCTTAAATAACAAGTTAGTACCCTTATATTCTCTATTGCTTAATATCATGAATGAATTGATGTTACTCATACCAGATCATAGATCTGACCCTTGTTTGCTCATGGCATATGGGGTGTCTCATTTTAAAATGAGGCAGCCACTTATGCTCTTTCAGGTAACCCAGGTACTAAGTAAAAATGAAGTAATGGCTATTATGGAGGAGTGAATGAACATGCTAGCTAGTTTCCAATAAGAGTTTAAATTGATTATATCTGCATGTATTCAGGAAAAATTTTATGTTTCTAAGATTTCCAGTCATGTAATGAATTCTATTATGGTTAGATGAACTAGTTGTATCATGTTAAATATATTGTTATGCATTAAGGTTTAAAATCTCAAAGGAAAAAAAATCTGAGTGGGAAACAAGGAAATGATTTTAATTATTGATATGGATGTTTGGAAGAGAAATATGCATATGTAGTTGAGCTACTGTTTTGTATAATTTATATTATGTATTAGTTAATCTTGAGACATAACAGAGCACTGAGTTTTAGAACAAAATCTGGATTTAGCAAGAAGTAAACTTAAAAGGATTTTATTATCTTTTACTGAAATGCTTTGTAAATAAGTTTGAATTCATTTCTGAATTGTATTGAGAAGAGTAAAATGTTTTCCTAAAGCTTTAGACAGAATGCAATGAAAGATATCTCCATTGCTTTGAACTAGTGTGGCAGATACAGGATTCATGAGTTATCCAGCTTCAAATAAATGAAGTATTGGTTGATCATGATAGATTGTATTCTGAAAATAAAAATGCATTTCAAAGTTACACCCAGTTTTCTGGAAAATGAGCAGAGATATTGACATGTACATGTATATCTGTGTACATGTTGATATTTGAGCAAAAATATGATTATAAATTCTTAAAACAGTTGTAAGAATGGGTATTAAAAATAATTATGTAAGAAGAATTGTTTTGTATGTTAGGTTATAGGCAAAAATTAAATATATATGTACAATTATAGGTAGGTATCAGATTTCTAACCATACAGGAGAAGAATAAAAAGAAAAACCAAAAATTGTGTTTGAACCGACCAGCATAGCACTCGAACTCGTGACCTTTCATGTATAAGTTAGGCGCGTTTCCATTACGCCTAGATGTTGCTTGTGTTCACTTAGGATCCACTTTCTTTTATACTGAATTTGATACTATCCAGACTTTAACATAATCATCTATATTAAAAGCTTGTTTACCACTGATTATTACTTGATCATTTCTTAATCATAATGACAGACTAAAGTACATGTTTCTAGTGGATTTTATGGCCAAAAATCTGAATACAATAATTTATCTGAATTGCTAAAAAAATCTAAACCAAACAGAATGTTCTTGTACAAAAAAATAAAGTATATACTCTGAACTTAAATAAGAAGAACACATACATCTTCATATGTATGTGTATGTTATTAGATATATACTGATATATTTATATTGGTAAGTTATTTTGATCCTGGATATATTTTGTTAATTGGAAAAAGAAAATGACCTTGGAAAACATATTTGTAATGAATGATATATCTATATATCATCTCTAAGTAAAAAAAAAAAAAAAACCTTATGAAATTAGGGTGGAAATAGGAGGGTCATTTCACCATGCTCTGTACCCTTCTTACGTAAGCCCGAAAGGCAGTGCATGATCGGTTTATCTGGCCTCAGTTTATCCGAGTTAGGTGTATGTATATAAAAATTCTTTCATTAATAATGCCTATAGTCGATAGGTATACATACTTGTGTGTGTACTCGCCATACTCTGTATTCCCCTCATGTAAGCTCGAAATGCAGTGCATGGGTGATATATCTGGCCTCGGTTTTTTGAGTTAGGCATATGTAAATATTGTTAATATCAATAAAGTTTTCAAATAAAGAGAGAGTATGCAATTGAAATCCAAGCACTATTTTCACTTATTTGATTTGACTTGTTATTCAAAAGAAATGAAAATACCACTTTGAAAAACTTTGATTATCAACTAAGGATCCATTTCATAGTTGCACGATGTTATCAACTGAAACAACTGGCCAAACTAGAGTCTAATTATGATGATAACTTAATTTTTTTGGAAACTTTGACAAGTAAAAGGATTAAATTTCTTGATAATAACCAGAACTTATATTTAACTTATTCGTGTTAATTCGAAAGTAAATTATTCATTTGTAAATATTTTCAAAAACTTGCATCCATATCTTTGTAAATAAATCTTGCATTTAGGAATTTTTCACTTTGCATTTGGATTTTATGGGTAGTATCCGCTGAATACCCTCACGAGACAACACTCGTCCTACTAGGGACACCTAGAGGTTTAACGGCTTATTGCATACGCTCAATGAAATCGTGCTCCCTACGAAAACGGATTTATCTTAGTTTTTAGTTTATTCGAGAACAAATAAAAAGATAAGTATGAGGGTATTTGATGTGCACGTAAATGTGCATATTTTTACTTCCATATTTAATCTAATTTAATTAAATAAATGAGCATATAAGGTATTTTAACATGTTTAAACCAAAATTTAAATTGTCATCAAATTATCATTTATTCATCTTCATATGGGGACAAAATGATTGTTTTTGTGTATGATTTAATTTTAGAAAATTTTACTTGGATATTTTAATGTTATTTTGTAGGAATTTGGATTCAAATGGAAGAGGACTTCATGGAAATATGCATGCATAAGTTATAGGGCAAATGAAGATGAAAATAAATCAATTCGTGAAATCGTTGAGGACCTCACCTACCCACTTACCTTGATCTACAATTTGTAGCTAATACATATGTTAGTGGCCATTAAAGTTACATGCATACTTAATGGAGGATTAATTCATGCTAATGGTAACTTGGTGGCCACACTTTCTCAAGGGTATTTTGGTTAGTCCCCAAAAATATGCATTAGAGTTTTAGACATGTATAATACCCTATATGTTTCATGCAATGAAGCTCTAGCCTCCTCTTTAGTTAGTTTAGTTTTAGGCTAAAAAATAAACAAAAACTCTCTTTTCTTTTTAATGGCTTCTTAGCCTTCTTTCATGTAATTTTCTTTTTATGCAATTTAATTTCTTGCTCTTTTAATTCTTGTTCTTTATTTTATGCAATTAATATTGTTTTATTTCTTTCAAGTAGAGTAGATTTATTTCATGCAAAATTAGTTAGCTATCTTTTTCCTCTTATTTTTGTTCTATATTGCAATTTACATTTGTTGACATGATAACAAATATGAGAAGCTAAACCCCTTCAATTTAGGGGTAATGAAGCACTCTTAATCATGTAAATTCAACATAGTGATTTTATTTGATCTCCTTTTGTGCTTAATGGAAGTTTTGATGTGGTAAATATTTTGTTGTTTTAACTTTGAATTTGATAGCCTATGTTGTTGACACCAAATAGGCAGTAACACCCCTAATTTTAAATAACATTATTTAGGATATTTAATTAGATAAATTAAATAGAATAATGTAAATGTTAAGTGATAAGGGGATTGAGATTTGAATAAATTTAAGTGTCCATGCTTATAAATTTAATTGGGCTAAAGAATGGTTTATAGACTAATTAAATTATGTAAGGGTATAATGGGATTTAACTACACCTAACCTCACCTTTATATATATATATATATATGTTTACCCTTAAGCCATTCACGCTCATATTCATTTTCTCACAAAAATAAAAGTGTAAGAAAAGAAGATAAGGCCGGCCATTAAAATAAAAATAAGAAGAGGAAATTCAAAGAAAAAAGAAGAGAAAGTAGCAAGGGGAATCAAACTCATCTCAATCCATTTTCCTTATCAAAGATTAAGGTGAATGATAATTTCCACCTCTATTTGTTAAATATACGTTTCATATTTAAGTTTAAATTCGTATAAATGATATTTGATGATGATATGCTTGAATTATGGTTTGTTTAAATTTAAACAAGATTGTTTAAATAATGGTTTATATGGTCTCAGATCAAAACCGTGTGTTATTGATGTTTAAATTGCCATGGAAAAATTATATGTAATGCAAAACATGATTTTAGAGTTGGGTTTTAAGTTTGATAATTTTCCAAGCTTTGGAAAGATTATTACGAATTTTTGAATGAAAATATAGCATGTTGGGTTTAATAATTTATTTCAGAAAATATATTGAGAATTTGGATTTGAAATTTTGATATGTTAGATAACATGATCAAAGCGAAATGAAAGTATATGGGTCATAGTATACAGATTGACCAAGAGCACCCATTTCATTCCAGTCAAGTCAACTAGGACGACACCTGTTTGGGCGAAGTTGTTCGTGAAGACAGATTAGGCTTAGGTCCAGATATGGTTATAGTGGCATCGAAAAAGATTGAGTTGATTCGAGATCAGATGAAGGAAGCTCAATCCAGACAGAAGAGTTACACAGATAAAAGGCGTAAAGACCAAGAGTTCTCAGTTGGAGACAGGGTTTTTATTAAGGTGTCACCGATGAAGGGAGTGATACGATTCGAAAAGTCAGGGAAGCTGGCACCGAAATATGTTGGTCCATTCCAGATTACGGAGAGGATTGGAAAGCTCGCATACAGAGTAGAGTTGCCGAGCAATATGGCATGTGTCCATAATGTATTCCATGTGTCTCATCTTCGCAAGTATGTGCATGATCCAGAGACTACCATTCCTCCAGAACTTACAGACATGGTAGCAGAGCCTAATTTGACAGTTGTTAGACAACCAGTTCGGATTGTGGCAAGAGATGAGAAAATATTGAGGTCCAAGACAGTCAAGTTGGTGAAAGTGCAGTGGAGCGGCAATGAGAAGGACTGTACATGGGAGACCGAAGACAAGATTCGAGATACTTATTCCGATCCGTTTTAAGAATATATCTATATTAGATTTATTTATAGATGATCACTAGTCAGATAGACTAGTATGGTTGTTAGGAGTTGTTACAGATATTTACTATGATGTGTAGTTAGTTCTTACCGAATTTCAAGGATGAAATTCTTTAAGGAGGGGAGCCTGCAACACCCCTAATTTTAAATAGCATTATTCAGAATATTTAATTAGATAAATTAATTAGAATAATGTAAATGTTTAGTGATAAGGGGATTGAGATTTGAATAAATTTAAATGGCCATGCTTATAAATTTAATTGGGCTAAAGAATGGTTTATAGACTAATTAAATTATATAAGGGTATAATGGGATTTAACTACACCTAACCTTACCTTTATATATATATATATATATATATATATTACCCTAAACCCATTCACACTCATATTCATTTTCTCACAAAAATAAAAGTGTAAGAAAAGAAGATAAGGCCGACCATTAAAATGAAAATAAGAAGAGGAAATTCAAAGAAAAAAGCAGAGAAAGTAGCAAGGGGAATCAAACTCATCTCAATCAATTTTCCTTATCAAAGATTAAGGTAAATGATAATTTCCATCTCTATTTGTTAAATATATGTTTCAGATTTAAGTTTAAATTCGTATAAATGATATTTGATGATGATATGCTTGAATTATCGTTTGTTTAAATTTAAACAAGATTGTTTAAATAATGGTTTATACGGTCTTAGAGCATAATCGTGTTTTATTGATGTTTAAATTGCCATGGAAAAATTATATGTAATGCAAAACATGATTTTAGAGTTGGGTTTTAAGTTTGATAATTTTCCAAGCTTTGGAAAGATTATTATGAATTTTTGAATGAAAATATAACACGTTGGGTTTAATAATTTATTTCATAAAATATATTGAGAATTTGGATTTGAAATTTTGATATGTTAGATAACATGATCAAAGTAAATTTCTGTGAATTTTGGGGATTTTTCTTAAGTGATTTGATATAAAAAATAAATTATTTTGAGAAGAGGATCAAAATGATTTACGTGTAAATAAATAGGAAGGTTTTATTTGCAAAAGTTTAAGTTTGATACTTATCCAAAATAAAAAGGCGGTTAGTTTTGAAAAGCATGGGAAAAGTTAAGGCAGCCAATAAGAAATGAACACGTAGGCAGGTTAGTTTATATAAGTTACTTAATTTAGTATTTAACCCAGAAAAGTAGGTTTCATCTCTAATTAGAGTACCTTTCGTCTTCGACTATGTCGAAACCCCATTAAGTTAAATCCAATATACATGGTATCCTCTAGATGATACATAGTGGATTAGAGAAAGGCGAAAGATATGGTATCGAAAGCAAAGCTTCTGGTGGGGTCGTTACCTCAGTTTGTTTTAAAAAGTTAAGCGCATACCTTTGTTTTATTAAGCTTTCGACTTAGTATATATATATATGTTTTTGGACGGAGTTTTAAATGGCTTTCGAAGGAGTTCCTTTAAATTATAAATCAATGCTTTCGAAAGAAGGGGTTTTGACACAATCGAAGCCCTGCCGTCAACTCTTTTGCCTTTCGATTGTATTAAAGTCATCAATGGCATCGAAAGGTATTTTTGTTTTAAAGCTATATTAAGCCGCTTTCTAAATGCTTTCGAAAGGGTTATGGGTTTTGATGGCAATCGCTTCGGAAGGGGTTTCGAAGCTATCCTTCTGTATTTTAAATATATGCTTTCGACTTTGTCGAAAGAGATGGTTTCAACGCCATCATAATGTCCCCAATATTCTTATATAGTAAAGAATGGTTTCGAAAGAGATACTTTCGTTTATATTTATTTTGACCCAAATGATATTTTAAAAGGAAAACCCAATGATCTCGAAAGGGGAACTTTCAATGCTTTAGGAAGAGATACTTCCAATGGTTTCGAAGCTATGCTTCTAATAATTGATAAGTAACACTTTATTATATTAGAAAGGTTTCGAAAGAAGGATTTTAAAGTGTTTTTAAAGGTGGAAGCCTAATAGGTTCATAGTTAGCCCATGAAAACTATGTAAAAATTGAAGATGTCAGTTAGACAGGTTTATAATAAGCCCATGAAAACTATATCCGAGTAAGAAAATGAAATATTGACAGATAGTCAATACTTTCCTAGTTAGTCCATCAAAACTAGGGTAAAAGAAAGATATTGATTGTTAGTCAATAGGTTCCTAGTCAGCCCATGAAAACTAGGATAAAAGAAATGATATTGGAGTTACCAATAGGTTTAAAGTAATCCCATGAAAACTATATAATTGGACAGGGAGTCCTTAAAAATTTAACCAGTTATTAGTTAGCCCATGAAAACTATTTGGTTAATAGTAATCCTAGAAACTATAATCATGATAGATAGTCAAAATGAATTGGTAATGGGTAATCTAGAATTGATTCAATTGTTTTGCATATCATCACATAATAATGTTTTGAATTGAATTAACCATTGTGGATGCATGGGCACAGAAAATGGTTTATAAAGGTTTTAAGATACTAGTGAGGGGAAACCCATTCCGCTAAGCGGCATGGTCTCACTAGATATATAAATGATTTAAGATGGTATATTATTATTCATACTGGCTTTATGTCTGACTCGAAGTTTATTATTTCCCCTTAAACTCTCGGATACTCAATTGAGTTTGAGAAGTTTGAGATTTGAGGTTTTCAGGTACCTCTTAAGATGAAAAAGCTTCCGGAGTCGTGCAGAAGGCATGTAGTTATTTAAGTTCTTTCTCATGTGATTCCACTGTGTTGTTTTGTTAAGGCAAAGTTGTTTATTGCCTATTATACACTCCGATCACCAAAGGGGCATCTTCATATGTCACTCTTGGAGTATATTGTAATAATTATATTTTTCTGAACGTGGTTAACGTTGTGGGATTATGTAAAGAATGTTGAAATGAGTTTGGAATGGAATGTGAAAGTTGTTTTGAAATTTTAAACTTTTTCCCTATCCATGTGTTTCTGGTATATCAATTTGTCTAAAATTACCGTATTTGGTCGTCGAGGATTAATAATTATGGATGACTTCAGCATCCGTAGCCATTAGTTTTGGGCCTCCAAGTAGGGGATGTTACATGTTGGTATTAGAGCATAGGTTTATGAAAATTTAAGTAATTAAAACCTAAAAGATTTTCAAAACATAATCCAATAAATCAAAAATTTGATCGGGGTTTGGTTTAATGCGATGGTAACGTACTTGTATTTGATATACATAGATATATATATATATAAGTATGTAATTTCCCTTTCTCTTAGACCGTTCTTATGTATCTCACTAAGCCTCGTATATAGATTACGAGAAAGAAGATATGGAAACAAAAAATGGAAAATGAAACCTAGGTGGAGGAAGCACCACAACTGATGGAAATGCTCGACCTAACACTCGGAGGAACCAAGGTCGATAGGCTAACGCTAATCAAAATGCGGAAGCTAATGTGAGTGCTGGGAATCCGTTGGTAGATGCGGGGATGTTGCATCAGTTCCTTGCTAATTTGATGCAAGCAGGAACAACTGGAGTAGCTGAAAATGTTGGAGGAGCAAATCCCGTGATTTCCGCTGGGAATAATTATGCCAAGCTAAACCGAGACTACACCAGTTTGGGTGGAAAGCCATTTATGGGAACGGAAGATGCTATAGAAGTGGACAATTGGCTGTTACACTGTGAAAGGATTTTCTCTGATTTGGGTTTAGAAGATGCACAGAAGAGAAGGTTGGCCTCTAGGCAGTTGCAAGGGTCAACACTTCACTGGTGGAATGGTGTGACTGCTGGAGTTCCAAAGGAAGAGTTAACTTGGGCTGATTTTCGATGGAGATTCGAACAGAGGTTTATTTCTAAAGTTGCCAAGTCAGCATTGATGAGAAAATTTATGGATTTAGTTCAGGGAGACATGTCAATTATCGAGTATGCAAATAGATTTGATGAGCTATCTCGATGGATGCGCTATTATAGACATCGACATCAGAAGGAATGAAAGGTTCATTCGAGGACTAAGGCCCGAGCTTGCTAGGGCGACCCTGACTCATTTCCGTGATCCCTGTAATGTGGTAGTGGAGATGGCCATTTGCCATGAAGAGATACTTGCTATTTGTGCTAGAGAGAAGCCAATTGAATCCCAGAGTTCTAAGGGAAAGAAGAGAAAGTTCTTCAAAAAGAAAGGAGCCCAGAAGGGAGATTCAGCCAAGAAGTCAAAAGTTGAATTAGTCTGTTACAAATATGACAAGAAGAGTCAGCAAACGAGTGCCGGTCAGGCAAGGGGGCAGAAGAAGGCTGCGGATAAGAAGCATATTAAGTGTTACAACTGCGTTCAAGTTGGGCATTACAAGAACCAGTGTCCAAAGCCAGTTAGGGCAGAAAAAGGAAAGATTTTTGCTATTGGACCACCGTCTTCTTCCAAATCAACTGTTGCAGATAAGGGAAAGACCGTCATGGAAGGTACATTTTTTATTCAAAGTATTCGAGTTAGGATACTATTTGATACCGGTGCATCACATTCATTTATATCCCAGAATTTGGTTAATAAGTTATGCTTAGAACCCATTTACCCTGTTTCTTCCTTAAGGGCTGCGAATCCAATAGGAGGGTATGCAAATCTAGGGATGAGATGTGACCAGTTAGAACTGGATTTGTTAGGTCAAATGTTTGCATGCAGTTTGTATGTTTATGATTTCGTAGATTTCAGAATCATTTTGGGTATGGATTGGTTGGGTAAATACGAGGCTAGGATATTTTGCCAGGATGGGGAAATATCATTAAGGCATCTAAATAGTCAGAGCCGAATCATCTTCCTAGTAGAGAGTTCTGACCGAAGTGTTGTGTTAAGTGCTTTGGAAGCAGCGGAGGAGCTAAGTCAGGTTCGAATTGCAGGAGAGTTTGCAGATGTATTTGAGTCGATTACAGGACTACCACCGCAACGAGCTATTGAGTTTCAGATAGATCTTGTACCAAGAGCTGAACCTGTTAGTAGACCACCTATCAGAATGACACCGACTAAGATGAAAGAATTGAAGGTGCAGCTAGTGGATCTAGAAGGAAGGAATTTTATTAGACCAAGCAGTTCGCCTTAGGGAGCAGCCACGATTTTCATGAAAAAGTCAGATGGGTCATTGCGGATGTGCATCGACTACCGTAAGCTGAACGAAAGGACGATAAAGAATAGATATCCTTTGCCGTGAATTGACGATCTATTTGATCAGTTGAGTGGAGCCAGAGTGTTTTCCCAATTAGATTTGGCAACCGGTTTCCATCAGTTGAGAGTGGCAGATGATAGTATTCCTTTGACAACATTTCAAACTAGGTATAGTTCGTATGAATGGTTAGTGATGCCATTCGGGTTGACGAATGCACCTGCTTTCTTCGTGGACTTAATGAACCGAGTTTTCCAAGAACACTTGGATAGGTTCGTGTTAGTATTCATAGATGGCATTTTGGTGTACTCGAAAGATGAGAGAGAACATGAAAATCATTTAAGAGTAGTGCTTGAGATGCTAAGGCAACATAAGCTAAAGGAGAAGTTTTCTAAATGTCATTTTTGGAAGAAGGAGGACAAGTTTCTTGGTCATGTAGTTTCGAAGGAAGGTTTGGCAGTAGATCTAGTTAAGATCGAAGCTGTCTTATATATATTTCTGCCTCTTTGTCAAATCAGTAACTCCTTCTATGTTTAAATAAAAATCACATATATTATGCTAATTATTTTTAGCACAACTATAAGACATTTAAACCTTTTTATTAAACTTCATTTTCATTCTATCTTTAAATAAAACAGAAAACACCCCATATATTAAATGTTTGTATTTATATTATTCTTTGGACATAGAACTATATTTATTTTGAGTTCCAATTTTTCTTTTAATCACCTTACTCCTTGCATTTTATCAAACAGAAGCTCCCATGCAATTTTATTTATTGCCAAATTTTTTTCTTTTCTGTTTTAATGCATTATATGTATATATATATATATATTTTATAACTTCAGAATTTATTAATATAAATGTAACTTTCATTTTATTTTTATTTTATTTTATTTTAGGGTCATTACATACCCTCCCCCTTAAAGGAATTATGTCCCCATAATTTCTTTCTAATTCTTCAATTAAAAGCACTAATCTATAGCCTGTTTTAACTTTATAACCCCATACTCACAGTCTATGAAAGCAAACAATATGTAAGAATATTTAGAAAAATCATCATAAGCTGCTTAAACATACCTCTCCATCAATAAACAAATTGGGGCACTTAACCCTCATTTTATCTTCAACCTCCCATGTACAATCATTAGTGTCCAAGCTCCATTGAATTTTTACCAGTTTGATCACCTTGTTTCTTAGCTTTTTCTCTTCCTTGGCAACTATCCCTACTGGTTCATTTGTATAGACCAAATCCTTTTGGACTTGAATTTGAGTAGGTGAGTCCAGAATTGCTCCTTCATCATGCACCCATTTTCTCAATTGAGAAACATGGAACACTGGATGCACACCACTTAACTCCTCAGGTAACTTAAGTCTGTAGGCCATAGCACCAATTCTTTGCATAATTTCATATGGTCCTACAAATCTTGGTGATAGCTTACCAGATTTCCCAAACCTGAACACCTTCTTCATTGGTGATACCTTCAGAAAAACATGCTCTCCTACTTCAAACTCCATTGGCTTTCTCTTTCTATCTGCATAAGACTTTTGTCTTGATTGTGCTGCCTTCATTCTATGCCTAATTAATTCAATCATGTTGGAAGTTTCCTTAACATGATCTGGCCCCAATATTACACCCTCTCCTGCTTCCAGCCAACAGGCAGGAGACATGCAGGGTCTTCCATACAAGGCTTCAAAGGGAGCCATTCCTATTGTTGATTGGTAGCTATTGTTGTAAGTGAATTCTGCCAAGTGAATATGATCCTCCCAATTACCCCCAAAATCAAGCACACATGCTCTAAGTAAATCTTCCAATATTTTATTCACTATCTCTGTTTGCCCATCACTTTGAGGATGGTAGGCAGTGCTTAAAAAAAGTTGTGTTCCCATTGCTTCTTGGAAGCTTTCCCAAAATCTTGAGGTGAACAAAGTGTCTCTATCACTTACAATAGTCTTGGGTATACCATGTAGCCTCACCACTTCCTTAATAAATAATTGTGCAAGCCTATGTGCATTTCTATCTGACCTGACAGGGACAAAGTGAGCTGATTTGGTTAGTCTATCGACAATTACCCATATACTATCATTGCCTTTCTTAGTTCTAGGCAAACCATCCACAAAATCCATGGAAATACTTTCCCATTTCCACTGAGGTACCTCCAAAGGTTGCAACATGCCAGAAGGCTTTTGGTGGTCTGCTTTAATTTGTTGACATGTGAAACACTTTGCCACATATCTTGCCACTGCTTGCTTCATTCCTGGCCACCAGTAGCTTCTTTTTAAATCATGATACATTTTTGTACCACCAGGGTGTATGGTGTACTTGGTCTTGTGATGCTCATTCATGATTTCTTCCTTCAACTCTGCAAGGTCTGGTACACAAAGCTTTTCATTTTTCCTTAAATAACCCTTGGAATCTATTTTAAAATTTTCCAACTCAAGGTTGCTAAGTAACATTTCCTTCTTTTCCTTCAAATTTTTATCTTGATCTTACATGCCACCAATTTTCTCCACCAGATTAGACTTCACTGTGATTATTCCCAGTGTACCATACTCCACCATATCACCATGTTCTTTAAAATTCACTTCATCCTTGCTGTATATATCTGCCTCCCCAAGCACTGCAAGGTTTTTAAATTCATCAATCATCAAACTGGCTAATCCAATATGATTTCTGCTCAAAGCATCTGCCACTCTATTAGCTTTTCCAGGAGTGTACAAAATATCTAAATCATATGCAGCTAGAAACTCCAACCACCTTGCTTGCCTCATATTTAAATCTTTTTGAGAAAATAAATATTTCAATGCTTGATGATCTGTGAATAATTCAAACTTTGCCCCAAGCAAATAATACCTCCATAGTTTTAGTGCAAACACTATTGCAGCTAATTCTTGATCATGAGTTGCATATTTGGTTTCATTGGGTTTAAGCTGTCTTGATGCATATGCCACTACCTTGCCATGTTGCATAAGCACTGCACCTAACCCAGACCCACTAGCATCAGTGTATACAACCATTCCTTCATTTACTTCTGGGATTTGCAAGACAGGAGCTTCCACCAATGCTTGTTTTAATTTCTCAAAAGCTTGTTCACACTGCTCAGTCCACACATATGGTTGGTTCTTCTTGGTTAGTTTGGTCATTGGTGCTGCTATTCTTGAAAAATCCTTGATGAACCTCCTATAGTACCCTGCCAAACCTAAGAATGACCTCACCTCAGTCACTGTCTTGGGTCTACTCCATGTTTGAACTGCAATGACCTTGCTTGGATCTACACTTACTCCCTGCTGTGACACTATGTGTCCTAAGAATTTCACTTCATATTGCCAAAATGTACACTTTGAATACTTGGCTTTTAATTCATGTTCTCTAAGTCTGGATAATACTAAATGTAGGTGCATGGCATGATCATTTTCTGTCTTTGAATAAATTAATATGTCATCTATAAATACCAAAACAAATTTATCCAAAAAGTCTCTAAAAATTCTATTCATCAAGTCTACAAAATAGGAGGGAGCATTGGTCAAGCCAAACGGCATTACTAGAAATTCATAAAGGCCATATCTTGTGTTAAAGGCTGTGTACTCAATGCTTTCCTCTGCAACTTTCATTTGGTGAAATCCAGAGGCTAAGTCTAACCTTGAAAATATTTTAGCTTCATGCAATTGGTCAAATAGATCATCTATTCTAGGCAGTGGGTACTTATTCTTGATGGTCACCTTATTTAAATCCCTGTAATCCACACACATCCTCATTGTTCCATCATGCTTCTTAACAAAAAGCACTGGGGAACCCCAACTGGAACTACTTGATCTTATGAATCCTTTCTCTTCTAATTCTTCTAGTTGATGTTTTAATTCTACCAACTCTTTTGGACCCATTCTATAAGGCTTCTTAATGATTGGATTTGTCCTTGGCATTAATTTTATTTTAAATTCAACTGGTCTATTTTGAGGAATTCCCTTCACTTCTCCAAACACATCTATATATCTACTGGGATTTCCTCTATTTTTAATTCCTTTTGAACTTCATTAATACTCCAGATTTTATTAAAACATGTATTCTTTGCTATCTCACTTAAGATGGTAATTCTTTTGCCTTCATTTGTCTCCAAAGAAATAGTAAGATTTTCTAAATTTAAAATTGCTTTATTTTTCATTAACCAATCCACCCCCAAAATTACCCCAATACCAGGATAATTTAAGGTATATAAGTCTGAATTAAATTCATAACCCCCTATAATTAATTTCAGACCCATACACTTCATCCCTAACATACAATGACTCCCTATGGGACTGTGTACAATTAAGGGCTGCTCAATAGAAACACATGTAAGTGCTAATTTCTTTGTAATTTCCAGAGATATTAGTGAATGTGAGGCACCGGTGTCATATATTACTGATATTGGTTGGGTATGAATAAAAATTATACCTTCAAGTTGCCCAACATTCCCAGTGTTACTTGCTGCCAAAGCTCCTACCCTTGCTGTTCCCCTATTGGTTTCTGGGCAATCCTTCTTGAGATGACCCATCTTTCCACAATTATAGCAGCCTCCTCTAGGTATTTTAGGGTCAGGGCATTGGTTACTATAATGTCCAGCTTTTCCACAATTAAAACAATGAGTGAACTTCTTGCTTTCAGGTGCTATTGCTCCTTCCCCTTTCTTAACTCCTTTACTTGCATTTCTCTTGTCATAAGGTTGCACTTTGTTCTGACCACCCTTCTTCTTATTGAGCTTCATATTTCTGAATTTCTCCCTTGTAGTGTCATGTTGCTCAAATGAGAGAGTTAGATCAATTACCTGATCAAAGGTCTTATCCTTGTATGGCAACATTGCCCTTGACAGACTAGGGTTCAAGCCTTGAATGTACCTTGCATTCTTTGCTTCTGCATTCCCTATTAACACCATACCATACTTGGATAATGTTTCAAACCTCTGAGTGTATTCATTCACACTCATGCTTCCTTGCCTTAATCTAATAAAGTCTTCTAGCAGTGTGGCCTTGGCAGATGCTGGGACAAATCTGGCCTCAAGCATGTCCTTGAAATTATTCCAGGTGATGGTATTCTCTTATCTTCCTGCTGTCACAACTTCCCACCAATCCAGTGCAACCCCCTTCAATTTCCTTGAAGCTATCTGTCTCTTCCTTTGGTCATTGATTTGCATATCTGTGAAGACCCTCTCCATAGTTCTTATCCAAGTTTGAACACCTATAGCTCCTTCAGTACCTTCAAAATCCTTTCCTCCCAAAGTGGTACATGTCTTAAGCAGTTTGGAGAGTTCCTCATGAGGATTGTCTTGCCTTGGTGCCATTCCATCCCTTAAAGCTCTCACAAAATCCTCCATGCTCATCACAGGTGGTTCACGTGATGATCCTGCACCTGTGTGATGCCTTGGTCCTACCATAATGCTATAAATATGATTTTTATGTTAGTTTATTTACCCCTATCATCTTTAGTGTCTTTACTTTGTTCATTTTTTTTATTTTTGGGCACATTGTGCATGTATCACATGTACACACATATATTATTTTTGACATAAAACAAAAGCATTCAACACCAATAATTCAAACAATGCATTCAAACATCCATATGCATACCACAACATTTACTATGTTATTTAAAACCTGGCTCTGATACCAACTGTGGTGACCCTCACTCTATAACACATAGATTTTTTTTTACATTCAAGAGGAATTCACCACTAAACCTCATTACTTCTATATTTGAATATTTATAAAATTTCCAAATATCTTTCCCAAGACCCTGGTTTACCAATATAATCATATCAGTATACAAACAAAGTAAGTCAATTATATATTTGATGATATACAATTGTTTCTTTATTTTTTTTTTATCAAAGGGAATTTAAATCAAATAGAAATCAAAATAAGCTATTGACATAGCCCCTTATTTCTTTTCTAAGTCTTGTTCTACTGCCAGAGGTACATTTTGGCAAATTATAACACTTATATATATATTTAGTTGACATATATATATATATATATATATATATATATTTATCTGCCTAAATAATTCTATAATCACTAAAGTATCATTTACTTGATCTCATGATAGTTATCAAGTATTCACATGATATTACTTACAAATTATACTTGCAGGCATGGATAATGGATCTAATTCCCATTTATCATTTCAGATTGAATGGATGAGGACTTTTAGCATTTTTAAGTTTAATATGATGCAGACTTATATACTTGGTGTTTTTATTGGATCTGCTTGGTGTTATTTAAGGGCTGCTTGGTGTTTTCTTTGATTTGTCCCAGAAGCACTTACACTTCATTAATTGAAATGAAGTGGTTCCAGGCTCCAAGGGTTTGACTCATGGCCATCTAGGCCGGCCATAGTCCCTCTTTTACCACTTGCAAACCCATATCCCTTATATTAACAAACTTCTACAAAGTCCTACTCCTAATCCCAAGCATGTTTATGCCTAGTTTAAGTTTTTTGGAGATGCATTCTTATGTGTGTTCAATCAATTATTCAAAATTCAGTATCTTTCAGGTCTACTGCTCTCATAGTTCTATTTGAAATTTAAATACTCAATTTACATACAAATTTCCAGAATTCATGCACATGCCAGTATCACTTACCTACCATGCACAAATTCATTTCACTTGAATATCCTACTAAAATTTTTGAGAGTTCATTTCAAAAATCCACCACCTTAGCTCTTTAATTTCCATAAAATCAAAGATATAAATTCAAACATTAAAAATCAGAGATCAAATATATGTCTATCCCCTTATTTCTCTAAATCAGACATCCATAAAAATTGGTAGTTAACCAAACATCATCAATAATCACTCCCAACAGGTTTTCTTAAGTACATATTTTCAATCCAAATACTTAGAAATTTTCCTACAAGTAACTTCAATTACAAAATGAAACTTGACTAATAAATTCATTACAATGCAACTGCAAAATCATGACTGGTTCCTTTTTATTAATACTACCAGCTAATTGCCTTCTTCATTCCTCTATCCAACTTCAATTCCCTGCAAGCAATTCACTGAGCTGCCCCAATTTTAATGAGACACCCAGATGATTGCAAGGGCAACCAAAAGGGCCAGTTTTCACTAGTATGAGCATTTATCAAATTTGTATACATATTCATAATTTTATGATAATCTTGCAGTGCCTTCCTAGTTTAACAGATTTTTATACTTAGCATGTTTTGGTTCATACAAAGTGATACAAAAACACATTCATCTATTTAGACAATACACAGCAAACAGTTAAAATAAACATATGTACAATTCTTAATTCATTCTCTCCAAATTTAGATAAGCAAACTCAGGTTTTATACCCCAAATTTTCACCCAGCAACTAACCAGAACATCACATTAATCCTGATTAGTTTAACTCCCTGTCTAGATATTCATAACCCAAATTTATAAATCCCATTCCTTATTTATTTTATGGTCTACATCTCCTTGTCAAATGAACACTATGTATGCATTGTGAAGGAAACTCCCAGGTTGTTTAAATTATTCCAACACACAAAGGCCTCAGGGTGCAGATGCACCATGCATATACTTGCTCCCACCTGAAGTAAGCAGATCATTGACTAACTCCCAAGTGACCAATTTAGTTTTTTCTTTCATTCATATTTCAGAAAGATATAACCGCTTGTATATTTTCTGGTTCAACCCCATGTTCCCCTATTTAATCTATATCCATGTTTAATGATGATAAGATATAACAAGAATGCAAAAAACATGTTAACTCTAAAAGCCCACTTACAGATTAATGCTCCAAACAAAAATGCACAAACAACATCCATATCACCCATAACAAATCATTTCAGAAATTTAAATGACTCATAATATTTTAGGCTGCCTGCAATAGGACTTAAAGCCATTGCATACAAAGGATAAATACTCACTTAATGTTTTCCTTTCTCTGCCTTAATCCTTTGAACAGCAAATCCCCCAAAGCCTCAAGCTAGTGTTTCTCCTAGTTTATTTTATTTTTGTTTTGATCCCGAGAGAATGATGGATTTGGTTATGTGCAGTTATTTATAAATCCATTCTAGGGTTTAAGAAAATGGGTAATTCCCCTGATACCCTTAGATGTTCATGCACACATCATATTCCTGTGTGGTCATAAATTGGAAATGCACACATTAGGTTACTTTAATTAGTTATTTCGGGGATCCTGTATTTTTAAACACTCAATACTATTTTCATGACTCTTTTCTACTCATGCCATATGCATGTGACCCTTGGTTTATTATTTCTCTTTATAAGTTTAAGGAATCTGAAAATCTCCTTTGTATTTTCTACCTATCCATTAGCTCCATTCAATCATGCATACTATCATACCTTATTATGTAATGTAAAAATCATTCACCCATTTTATTTGCTTGAAATAGATATAAGATATGGTAATTTTTATTTGATTCTGTATGTCTATATATATATATTTCTGCCTCTTTGTCAAATCAGTAACTCCTTCTATGTTTAAATAAAAATCACATATATTATGCTAATTATTTTTAGCACAATTATAAGACATTTAAACCTTTTTATTAAACTTCATTTTCATTATATCTTTAAATAAAACAGAAAACACCCCATATATTAAATGTTTGTATTTATATTATTCTTTGGACATAGAACTATATTTATTTTGAGTTCCAATTTTTCTTTTAATCACCTTACTCCTTGCATTTGATCAAACAGAAGCTCCCATGCAATTTTATTTATTGCCAAATTTTTTTCTTTTCTGTTTTAATGCATTATATGTATATATATATATTTTATAACTTCAGAATTTATTAATATAAATGTAACTTTCATTTTATTTTTATTTTATTTTATTTTAGGGTCATTACAAAAACTCCAGATCCAAAGGTGAGTCTTTAATGCTGTATCACTCAGTTTGATCCAAGCGTAAAGCAAAACACAAAACACTCGAGTGAGGACATACATACTTATACAATGTAAACCAACTCAAGTGAACCATAATAAAGGTACAAGTAACTTAAAGAATGCCTGGGATCGCCCATTCTTTAAGGATCTGTTAAACTATCTACTATGTAGTAATATTCGCTATTATAATAATGTCTAATATAAAATAAACATACTTTAAAATAGCATTAGGGCTTTACGTTTAATCTGAACTCACCCTAACACGTAATAGTCCCAGTAGTCTATCCAGTATTAGCATACTCCCAAAATGGGGGCTACCCTCGATACTCCACAGGCTACGGGAGAAATCACAACTCGTAGTAAAGCTCGATATGGTAAGTGACACGGCACAACTAGGAAATGCCAGGGTAGATATACCAATTACGCATCTGGGCTGATGGAAACGCATAGCAGCCACTACCGCCCACCTCGAACAACACTCCCAAATCAAGGGGTGCACCCAATCAATCACAAAGTAATAGAATGGTATCGAAGAAGTGTGTCCAATCAGAGGTGCTACCTCATTGACCCGACAATCGCTCCCGTTTTAGCCACTTTATGCCAACTCACGGGAGTTGGGTCCACGCATATACCTTTAGGATCGTCGCCAGCATCCTACTTCATTCTGGAAACTCCACCGCGTACACAGTTGTTAAAGTGGTTTTCGGTATCGATAGAGAGTATGTCCATATCTGATCCCGGTCTCTTTAACAACCAATCGTTATTATAACCCGTGGTTATAATTTAAAAATAGTTTATACTTCAAAATAGAATATCATTTCAAATCCAAATCTTTATCAAAAATAAAGATTAAATCAATTCCAAACCATTTCAATATATTTAAAATATCATATCATTTCAAAACTTCATTTCAAATCATTTCAATATATCAAAACATCATATCTTTCCAAAACTTCATTATCAAATCATCATTTGAGTTCAAATCCAAATATTCAACTTTAAATACCTTTTAAATTCAAAGATATCATTCATTTATTATCATTTCAAGCCACCTTTTAAATAGTTTATATTTCAATCAAAATAATTCATTTAAACCATTTATGTGATAACCCGCAAACCCGTACTCCTTGAAACGACACTATTCTTCAACATATCGACTCAAAGTGGACGGAAATACGAACCATTAGGGTTACAGAAGAAGGAGGTAGAAGAAGAAGAAACAAAATAACAACAGAATCTAACCATCACAGCGGAATAAAATATAATAGATAATAACTGATCTTTACAGAAAGAAACTATATCTGTTTATACATACATCATTAGAGTACAACATCAGAGTACAATACAATCTACATCACAATTCAGACAGTTGTAATAACTTGTCCCACATACAGAATACACAACATACACAACACATCGGAATATACATCATATACGTGTGATACGTCTCGCCATCCAGCTCATCTTCTGAGCTCCACAGCATCTTATCCTGTATCTGTAATACTCGGTCTGACCCGAGCATTATAATAAAATAACACCCGAGTCAGTCTGGAAAACCAGCGTGAGAAAACACACTCAATTGGATTATTAAAGTTTTCCAAACCCTTTGAAATCAAAAGCATCTCGTAAGACCACACCACAAATAAACATGTCGGGTTTTTACCTTACGATAGCCAAAACACTTTTTATCAAAACCGTTTGATATTATAATAGTGTCTATAGAAAGTAAAATAGAATCTAGCTGAAATGCTTGCATCTCACGTTTCAGCAATAGTTGGGCACAATCAAAACCGTACAGGCGCGTACGGAGAATGGATTTCCAACGAATGACTAGGCACTGGGGTACCACCTATCAAAGTACCTGGTCTAGATCAGTGTACCAAGGACCACGCCCGATCCCCTGCAACACAAGACCAGAACTACCTAAGGGTAATTCCGAGTAAGATCACCCCATGGTTGGCGCGACCAACCGCCACACAGCCGAAATAAAAAGGGACATCTAGACAGGGACGATCTCACCCTAATAGGTGCTACCCACCTAGCCTTGCTGCATAACACCTGATTTTCAGTCATTCCCGGTTGATGAGGCTTGAGGCTAAGCGTTACCTTTAGAGAACATATCCCTTAGAATGCCCATCGTCCACCTGAAGATCTTCCGAAAGCATTCATCCATACAAGTCCGTTCCGGGTTCGAACGGAACCGAAGGCACTACTCCTACTACATCCATTTTGGAATCACCCTCAGGATTAGTAGCGACTAGCCCTTGCACTTCACTATACCATCTTCGATTCAAACTCGTTTTCCCACGAAAACGTACAAACCGGATCGAAGTGGTTTTCGAGAAATTAATCTCGATCCCGGTCTCTTCGAAACGATCAGCGCATTGGCCAATATTGATAGTCGGTTATTTAACTATCAATTAACATTCACAAACATCCATCAAACAATAAATAATTTTCCCAAATTATTTATTTACCTCACAAATATCTTCGCAAGATATATTTCCACTTTCAAAACCTTTTTGAAAACAGTTTCAAACCACACTCCTCTTATGGAATAAACTCCCAAATATTTATTACCACTGGAAACACCAAGTACAAAAACTTTAGATTTTTAAAATAATTTAGAGCACTTTATTATAAAATATACTTTAACATTTAAATTGAAAACTACTTCAATACTCAGCCGAAAATATACTTTCAGAATATTTAAAATAAAGATTCTTAATAAAATATAACTAAATTTTTATCCTTTAAAACAAATACCAAGTTACTTTTAATATTTACAACAACAATAGATTTGAAAAGTACTTTCTTTAGAATTTAAACATTTAGAAATAATAAATTTCTAAAACATGTTTTTTTAAAACAACATTAAAACTTTTAACTAATATTTAAAAATTTGCTTTGAAAACGTACTTGGCTATCCAGGGAAATACGCTTCTCTTTCACATCTTTTTAAAAATAAATCACTATTTATTTTTAAACAAATTTACCCATTCCTTTAATAAGTTCCCAGCGTGAATTTATTCTTCCAAATATCCACTGATATATTACTTCACCTTTATAAACTCAGTTTATAAGTTTCAAAATCTCAATTCCCTTTTAAAAATCCAGGGTTTAAATCACTTAAATCAATTTCCAAATTGATTTCCAATTTATTCATTTTGAAATAAATTCCCTTACTTTCTCCCTTTATTTCAAATCCATTAACCTCAGATTTTATTTCTTATTATGATTTAAAAATCCTTTTAACTGAGAATACCAATTTCAGATTCCCAGATTCCTTTCTTATCCCTTTTAAATAAATTCAAACCTTGAATTAAAAATAAATTCTTTATTTCTTTAAATAATAATGCTTGAGTTTTAAAATTCATTATTTCTCGGCTATTTCAAAATTCCCTTTCCTTACTCGGCATTTATTTACTAGAATTTAAAAATCTCTTTTATTCTTTCCAATTCATTCCTGAATTTATTCAAATTCTCTATCATTCTCTACTTAAAAATCTACTCTTATATTCCTTTTCAAAAATCCGATATATATATATTTTTGGTAACCCAGTATACCCAAATATATTTAATCAACCTGTTGCATTCAACAATCCAATCATCAATATAATTCATCATGGGATATCAAATATTCATAACAGAGAATATTAACATTCGAAATAAATTTTGAGGAATCTAGTTGGATCCCTCCAACATGTTTCCCTGCATCCACAAGCGTTAGCATAATACCAATTCCACTTCGAGGTGGAATATCGCAGTATATGGGATTAATATAATATCGTCCGCTATTATGCGGCGCATAGGGTCTCATTCGCTATAAAATGCGGGAAATCAATCACTCCAATATATATATATATATACACTATATATTATACCACATCCAATCAATTTCAATCAACCATTCAGCCAAATATTTAAATTTAACCATTTAAATTTAAATAACCTAGATGAGTGATTAACTCACCTTCGATTTTTGTTTTGCAACCCGATCCACTTCGGCTTGTTTTCTGCACGATTTTAGACCTTGTATAGACATTTATAGTTTATTAACATTTAAAATAGTCTAACAATAAATCACTATTTAATAATTCAATTGGATAATGATTTAAATTTAAACTAATTTTTCTTTAAAAATTTCTTAATAACTAAAATAATTCAGATCTAAATAAACAAATATATCTTCATTATTTTAAAATTGACTAGTAAATGAAAATAGGTATATGTGTATATTTATTTCCTTTTGAAACTACATGCATACTTATAAAAATAATTTATAGATTTCAAAATCTAATTTTATATAAACCCTTTAAAATTTTACCTATATATATTTACTGTTTTAGATAAAATATGTATGTGAATTAATATATACAGGAAAATAGGCATAGGGAAGAAGTTGCGAAAAAATTTAGTCTCAGGGACAACAAGTTTGCTTTTTAGCCTGAAGGACATTTTTTAGTGTAAACAGAAAATGATAGTTACAACTATCATTCTGTGATTTACACTAAAAAATGTCCTTCGGCCTAAAGAGCAAACTTCTTGTCCCTAAAACTAAATTTTTCTACAACTTTTTTCCTTGAGCTTAAAATCCCTAATATATATATATATATATATATATATATATTAAAAAAACAGAATTATTCTACCCTTTACTGTAATTTATATTTATTTATTTTTTTGAAAATAACAAACAGTATTTTTCTTTACTTTAAAAACTTTTCTTTTTTATATATAATTTTTTCTTACAGTTTATAACTAAAACTTTTTGATAATAGAATTAACCAATTAAATTACAGAAGTAAGCTAAGAAAATACCCTATTCGCGAAAGACTGCAGCTATCACCAACCCGCTGCCACCTTCGAGTCACCCACAAAGCTCGCTACGACTCCAAAGTCTAGTCGCAGTCTCCATCGACGAACCCTCAGCAGAGACCACCGCCCAACGTATGCTATCGTGAGCATCTCGACCGAATTCCGATCACTTCGACTCAGCCGCGGCTTCGTGAATGCTAACCCTCGCGCGTTCCTCTTCTCACTCTTAAGGAATGAGATTGGATCTCATTCTTTATTCTCTTTGTTTACTGCGTGAAACCCTAGCCTTCCCATCGCCTCGCGCTTCCCTATATCCTTGCGAACGAGGAAGACGTTGCCATAAACTCCGTCGAGCTTCCCCCCCTTTTTCCCAAAATCGAGCGAAGACGAAACCAAGATAATTTGCGTTCGATTTATTTACGAACGAGAAAATTGGGTAGAACGAGAGAGAGTCACGATTATGCAACACCATTTTTTTTCCTCTGATTTGAATTCGAATGAGGGGAAATAAAGTTCAGATGTGATATAAAACTGTGGGAGGCGTGTTTGAGAAGGAACGAGATGTGTTGGAGGCGGCTTGATTTGATCTTTATCTGACTTGATTTGATTTTATAAAATTTATTTAATTTCAAAATATCTCTTTTAGCAACTTACAATTTTGAACTCCTATCAAGGCATGCCGCTAGGCGTTCATAAAGTTATACCCCTATTCCATTCACAATTGAAAAGGTTTCGAGTCCTAATTCGATCGTATGGAGAAGATAGCTTTTTGGACTCAGTTATTATATTGAATTTTCGATATAGATTCCAGCGCGTTTGTCTATCGTACGCTCACACAACAACTCCAAACGCTACGAAAATTGAAATCCGATAATAATACAATATTACGGATCCAATGGAACTAGTTTCGTCGAATTCCGAGACTGTGCCCCGGAAGGCTATTTTAAAATTCAATTTAAACGATATATTTTTAAAACTGAACAAAACACTTCCAAACTCACATTTAAAACTTCTATTGTCTCTAGTATTATAAATATAAATTTTCCAAGCCATTGAAATCTTTTTAACAAGCATAAACTGAAGATTCAAAAGATCTACCCAACCTCCAATAATTAAATTCAATATTTAATTATCCAATAAATAGAGATATTTGAAATTTAAGTTAAAATTAATCTTTTAAATATTTAAAATCAATTAAATATTCCAATTTCAAATATTCAAAAATTACGGGTCGTCACATTCCTCCCCCCTTAAAAGAAATCCGTCCCCGAAATTACTAGTTAGGAAGAATGATTCAATTCCCGTTAACTATTTTCTCAAATCCAAATAGTTTCAAACAACTTTCCAAAATAATCTTTTATTAAGACACACTAACCCTCTTTCTAACTTTTCAACTTATCCATTAGTCACAAACAATATGACTTAACAATTCAAATTTAAATTTGGAACCAAATTTTGAATTATCAAAATTTTCTAACTCCTTAAACTTTCGAAAAATTTCGCCAACGTCTCCTTTGCGCGGCTAGCTCGGTACTACTACAAAATGCCCCCCAGATTTCAAAAGAAAACAAAAAGGCCAAGTGGCTAGATCAAAAACCCAATCAAATTTCATATAGAAATTTAAATACTTACCTTTTTGTCGGGCAATACAATTTATCTCCTGAAATCACAAATCCCAATTTCCTTTTTGCTTTTTAATAACTCGTGTCTTACTTAGCAATAATATCCAATTACAGAATCCAGATCATTTTATTCACTTCCTTTACAAATTTTCAATATTTGCTTTACTTAAGCCTATACGATGCACATATATCATCCGTACGCAATACCAAATTCGATCGCTCACTCGATCACACAATTTCACTTCCGAACTAGTATCGTCCACCCGACTTCCTAGTGGGACTCAGATCTGGTTTCTTGATCAGAAACCGTCATTCTCCTTGCATAGCCACAAACTATGATAGAGAATATCCAGAATCAATCAAAATCCATATCCAGGGTTCGCCGTAGAAAATCGAGTGAAAAATCCTAACTCGGACCGATATAACTATCTCGAAATTTTGTGCTCGAATCGCTATGCGAATAAAATAATATACGTACATCCTACGTATTAATTTCAATTGATTATTACTTATAACAATTCTCTCTTTATTCATATTCATTTTGATTTCTATTCACTTATCCACAATTATCCCATTTCACAACTTCAGTTTTAATCTTCATTCAATTATTCACTTAGTATATTTCCCATACCAATTTACTTAAGAATTTCATTCTTCATTTCTTAAGTTTAATATAAGCATTTTATATACTCTTATATTATTACTCTACCACTTTAGTCTTTATATCACTTATCTTTAATCTGGATCTCCAATTCCATATGAATTCAATTTACTTCATTTTAGATATTGAATTCTATTTACCTTATCTCAAATTCAAATTTGAAATCATTTGCCGTTACAAAAACTTTTCAAAAATTCCAAAAATTTTCTAACTCCCAAAATTTCCGAAAATTTTGGTAGAGTCTCCTTTGTACGGAGGAGCTTTTGCAATTTGACAAGAGATATAAATATATATACATCGACCCACACGGTCGGAAAAATAAAAACAGTTCATATTTCCTATTTTTATTGCGTAGGCGTACCTTATTTAGCATTTTTAAGCAAGCAGCTTATTATTTTAGCAATTAGCGCAACCAAATCCAGCCACACGGCTTCCCTATACCTGTACTAAATCAATTCAAATATGTAAGTGCCATATATAGAAAATTTATTCACATTTCACTCATTTTCAATAGCTAACACATGGATTTCATAAGCCATACATACCAAACAACACTTATAAGTAATTAATAAGGTTTCAATCACCAATTCAATTGCTTTCACTCGTTTTTCTTACCCTTGCATTCAATTTAAGTGATGTACAACTCACTTACTTACCTCCAATTCATTTATAATTCCAAACAGCTCATATTCATGTCAATTGATTCAAAAATCAATTTTGTTTACTTCTATCAATTCATAGAATTTTATTCAATTCCATTTTAAATTTATTCACAATCCATACATGCTCATTTTCACTGCATTTTTAATTTTATCTATTTACTTGCATTTCATTTCATTAATCAAACATGTTTCGTACAAAAACCATTTTACAAAGCTCGCCAACAACCATTTAACAGTTTTCTTTAAGTTATTTATTTACTTTAAGCTATCTTCATCTCAAAACTTAAGTTCATTTTTCTTTCTTGCACCCATTCTATTTTAATTTGATTCTCATCAAATCAAATTCCATTTTATTTTACTAATTTAATTCAATTAGTATACTCATTCAATCCATTATAAATTCTAATTTGATTTTTACCTTCAAAAAATCACTTCACTTAATTTTCTTGAGTTCAATCTATTTTATAATTCAAGTTTTGGATTTTTATTCATTTCCCAAAATACAAAACAATTTTATTTTAGCTTATTTATTCCACTTCTAAGTTTTATAAGTCACAACTTATTCATATCCATACTTTCATCCATTTAAAATCAATCTCGTTCACATTTTTCCTTTTAACTCGGGATTATACATTTTCAATTTACTTTCAGAATTTTAAACAATTCCTTAATCATTCCAAAACAATTAAACCAACTCCAGAGTTTCCAACAATCTCTTAAGTATTTCAAAAATCATTTGAAACCAATTATATCCAAAAAAAATTGCATCTCTAATGTCAAACCCAACTTTTGCAAACAATTCCAATTTAAAACAAGTTGGCAGTAATTTCTCTCTTGGAAACTCGAAAATGAACATCGATGATGCTGCAGTCATCACCAAAGTTATTTTCCCGCGACCGGAAGAGTTTAATGCTTTTATCTCTTTAAAATCCCTCAAATATTTTTAAATTCCTAATCTTCCAGATTTCATATCCAATTCAAAAATATTTTCCAAATAATATCACCATTATTTCTCCAAAACCTTTGAAAACCATTTTCAAACCCAAAAGAATTTAAACCTTTCCCAAAATTTCAAATTTTAAATTCTTTCAGTCTATATTCAACATTACTCTGGATTTTACCTCATTTCAATTATAAATCACTTTTATAATGCACATTCATAAATCTCATTTGTTATATAAATTTATTCCTTAGTTTTGGTTAAAATTTTCAATTTCTTATTCAATTTTTTACACAACCATGATAATAATTTAATATTATCATTTCCTAACAACCAAGCAACCACATATATCTCTAATAATTTTTGAAAATTATTTCTTTCATATAAAAAAATAATTTGGGTAAAATTATTTCATTTACCCTATTTTAAAACAATACTATGTCGGTTTATCTTGTTTAAGAGTTTAGAAACCCCTATCGATGACATGGCGTCCCACATATCGACCAGAATCCATAAACACTCAACCGATAAGTCAACACAATATAAAAACAACTTTTATATTCACTAACAAATACGCGCTCATATCTATTATTACACTCAAACTCATTCTAGAGTACTACAGACTCTATTCTATGAGTAATCCACACCAGAGCCAAGGTTATCGCCCGTCTAAGCTTTGATACCAACTGTGATAACCCGCAAACCCGTACCCCTTGAATCGACACTATTCTTCAACATATCGACTCAAAGTGGATGGAAATACGCACCATTAGGGTTACAAAAGAAGGAGGTAGAAGAAGAAGAAACAAAATAACAACAGAATCTAACCACCGCAGCGAAATAAAATATAATAGATAATAACTGATCTTTATAGAAAGAAACTATATTTGTTTATACATACATCATCAGAACACAACATCAGAGTACAATAAATCAACATCACAATTCAAGACAGTTGTAATAACTTGTCCCACATACAGAATACACAACATACACAACACAGCGGAATATACATCATATACGTGTGATACGTCTCGCCATCCAGCTCGTCTTCTGAGCTCCACAGCATCCTATCCTGTATTTGTAATACTCGGTCTGACCCGAGCATTATAATAAAATAACACCCGAGTCAGTCAGGAAAACCAGCGTGAGAAAACACACTTAATTGGATTATTAAAGTTTTCCAAACCCTTTGAAATCAAAAGCATCTCGTAAGACCACGCCACAAATAAACATGTCGGGTTTTTACCTTACGATAGCCAAAACACTTTTTATCAAAACCGTCTGATATTATAATAGTGTCTATAGAAAGTAAAATAGAATCTAGCTGAAATGCTTGTATCTCACGTTTCAGCAATAGTTGGGCACAATCAAAACCGTACAGGCGCGTAGGGAGAATGGATTTCCAACGAATGACTAGGCACTGGGGTACCACCTGTCATAGTACCTGGTCTAGATCAGTGTACCGAGGACCACGCCCGATCCCCTGCAACATAAGACCAGAACTACCCAAGGTTAATTCCGAGTAAGATCACCCCACGGTTGGCGCGACCAACCGCCACACAGCCGAAATAAAATGGGACATCTAGATAGGGATGATCTCACCCTAATGGGCGCTACCCACATAGCCTTGCTGCATAATCCCTGATTTTCAGTCATTCCCGGTTGATGAGGCTTGAGGCTAAGCGTTACCTTTAGAGAACATATCCCTTAGAATGCCCATCGTCCACCTGACGATGTTCCGAAAGCATTCATCCATACAAGTCCGGTTCGGGTTCGAACGGAACCAAAGGCACTACTCCTACTACATCCATTTTGGAATCACCCTCAGGATTAGTAGCGACTAGCCCTTGCACTTCACTATACCATCTTCGATTCAAACTCGTTTTCCCACGAAAACGTACAAACCGGATCGAAGTGGTTTTCGAGAAATTAATCTCGATCCCGGTCTCTTCGAAACGATCAGCGCATTGGCCAATATTGATAGTCGGTTATTTAACTATCAATTAACATTCACAAACATCCATCAAACAATAAATAATTTTCCCAAATTATTTATTTACCTCACAAATATCTTCGCAAGATATATTTCCACTTTCAAAACCTTTTTGAAAACAGTTTCAAACCACACTCCTCTTATGGAATAAATTCCCAAATATTTATTACCACTGGAAACACCAAGTACAAAAACTTTAGATTTTTAAAATAATTTAGAACACTTTATTATAAAATATACTTTAACATTTAAATTGAAAACTACTTCAATACTCAGCCGAAAATATACTTTCAGAATATTTAAAATAAAGCTTCTTAATAAAATATAACTAAATTTTTATCCTTTAAAAAAAATACTAAGTTACTTTTAATATTTACAACTACAATAGATTTGAAAAGCACTTTCTTTAGAATTTAAACATTTAGAAATAATAAATTTCTAAAACATGTTTTTTTTAAAACAACATTAAAACTTTTAACTTATATTTAAAATTTTACTTTGAAAACGTACTTGGCTATCCAGGGAAATACACTTCTCTTTCACATCTTTTTAAAAATAAATCACTATTTATTTTTAAACAAATTTACCCATTCCTTTAATAAATTCCCACCGTGAATTTATTCTTCTAAATATCCACTGATATATTACTTCACCTTTATAAACTCAGTTTATAAGTTTCAAAATCTCAATTCCCTTTTAAAAATCCAGGGTTTAAAACACTTAAATCAATTTCCAAAATGATTTCCAATTTATTCATTTTGAAATAAATTCCCTTACTTTCTCCTTTTATTTCAAATCCATTAACCTCAGATTTTATTTCTTATTATGATTTAAAAATCCTTTTAACTGAGAATACCAATTTCAGATTCCCAGATTCCTTTCTTATCCCTTTTAAATAAATTCAAACCTTGAATTAAAAGTAAATTCTTTATTTCTTTAAATAATAATGCTTGAGTTTTAAAATTCATTATTTCTTGGCTATTTCAAAATTCCCTTTCCTTACTCGGCATTTATTTACTAGAATTTAAAAATCTCTTTTATTCTTTCCAATTCATTCCTGAATTTGTTCAAATTCTCTATCATTCTCTACTTAAAAATCTTCTCTTATATTCCTTTTCAAAAGTCCGATATATATATATATATATATATATATATATATATATATATATATATATTTGGTAACCCAGTATACCCAAATATATTTAATCAACCCGTTGCATTCAACAATCCAATCATTAATATAATTCATCATGGGATATCAAATATTCATAACAGAGAATATTAACATTCTAAATAAATTTTGAGGAATCCAGTTGGATCCCTCCAACCTGCTTCCCTGCATCCACAGACATTAGCACAATACCAATTCCACTTCGAGGTGGAATATCGCAGTATATGGGATTAATATAATATCATCCGCTATTATGCGGCGCATAGGGTCTCATCCGCTATAAAATGCGGGAAATCAATAACTCCAATATATATATATATATATATATATATATACTACTATATATTATACCACATCCAATCAATTTCAATCAACCATTCAACCAAATATTTAAATTTAACCATTTAAATTGAACCATTTAAATGTAAATAACCCAGATGAGTGAGATTAACTCACCTTCGATTTTTGTTTTGCAACCCGATCCACTCCGGCTTGTTTTCTCACGATTTTAGACCTTGTATAGACATTTATAGTTTATTAACATTTGAAATAGTCTAACAATAAATCACTATTTAATAATTCAACTGGATAATGATTTAAATTTGAACTAATTTTTCTTTAAAAATTTCTTAATAACTAAAATAATTTAGCTCTAAATAAACAAATATATCTTCATTATTTTAAAATTGACTAGTAAATGAAAATAGGTATATGTGTATATTTATTTCCTTTTGAAACTACATGCATACTTATAAAAATAATTTATAGATTTCAAAATCTAATTTTATATAAACCCTTTAAAATTTTACATATATATATTTATTGTTTTAGATAAAATATGTATGTGAATTAATATATATATATATATATATTAAAAAAACAGAATTATTCTACCCTTTACTGTAAATTATATTTATTTATTTTTCTGAAAATACAAACAGTAATTTTCTTTACTTTAAAAACTTTTCTTTTATATATATAATTTTTTCTTACAGTTTATAACTAAAACTTTTTGATAATAGAATTTACCAATTAAATTACAGAAGTAAGCTAAGAAATTAACCTATTCGCGAAAGACTGCAGCTATCACCAACCCGTCGCCACCTTCGAGTCACCCACAAACCTCGCTACGACTCCAAAGTCTGGTCGTAGTCTCCATCGACGAACCCAGTAATGACCCGTAAATTTTAACTGTTTTTAATAACGTAATTCGTTGAAATTTTGTGAAATTTTAAACGATAAAATTTTGAAATAAAAATTTGATATTTGGAATGCGTCTAATTAATCATAGCAACTGGTAAATTTTCATCAGATAATTTGGAAGTTTATTTTCTAGTGTAATTTTATTCCAATTTATATCAGTTAAAATTGATGATAATAAAATGTTTTCCAAACCTGAATATTTTTACATAGAAAAATTCTAATTCATCTTCTGACTAATTCGTCATTTTTCGTTTTTCCAAATTCGGATTTCTTTAGCTCCGTCGATCTAATTTTTCTGCGTTTTTGCTGCATTTTCCGCTAGTAGAAAATTCGAATTTTTATAATTCAATCATACCACTGATATCTGTATACCGTTTTGATCATCTTGTCGTGCTGATCTTCGTAGTATATTCATTTGTGCGTTTGGAGTCCGGTACACGGCGAAGTCTATGGAAACGGTAACCATGTCGGTATCCGTTTTAAACCCTTTTGTTTTCCTTTGTCCTTTCGTTGCCCTCCGTGAGAAAGTTGTCAGCCACTGGCTATTAATGTTTCTTGAATTCAACATTTTTTTACTTTATCCGTTCCCTAAGGTTTCAATTTAAGCCGGTTCGTGCATTCATTTAGCTTTTCTGCAGTTATCTTCTTGCTATTGAAAATAAATACAATAATATAAAAGTGGTTGCGTGCAAACTTAGTGAATCTGTTCACGTCCATTCCCATTCCTGAATTTATGTCCATTCACAACCTCCTATCCTCTTGACCGTTGATTTACTTTTTGAAATTATACAGTAGGTATTGAAAGCTTATATATCTATAATATAATGATATAGGCTAGTTATGATTTCATAAAACCTACTCTTCATTTTGCTCAGTGCCTTATCCTCCCCCTGACAAAGCAACCAACACCCCTCTCTTGATCCCACCTCTGCCGCATCACCTTCGACGTAACAACCGAGCCTTCCTCCACTGAAGCCTCTGACTCGCTGTGACAAACACTCGCGACCCTGAAGCTCTCGCAAGCCCTTCCCGAACCCAGCAGTCAGCCTTCTCCTCCTCTACCATGCAGCAAACACGTTCATCTCTTCCACCTTCTTGCCATAGCATGCAACTCTACGGCATCTCCACCTCTGGCATAGCCACATCGCCCAGCTTCCTATCCACCGCCGCATGACCTTTCCCATGCCTAGTTCGCCGCAGCCCTCACTCGAACCCAACAGCCCTTCCAGTCCATATTCGGCCGCCTTGTTCCCCTTGGCCGAAGCCGAGCACTATTGTTCCTCTTCGGGTTGTATATGGTATCTTCTACTTCTAGTGTATATATCTTTGTTTATATATATAATCTTTCTAGTCATATGTATAAGTTTATATAGATATATATTATATATATATACTCGATTACAATGTTCATTATATTTTAAATAGCTGTAGTAGATAGGTTCCAGCAGTATATAGATATGTTTAATAGTTGCATAGTATATCGGAGATTTTACATAAAGAAGTACTAAAAGTATTTTTCTATTTGTGTCTCTGCTGTATATATATAAAGCTTATGATAGTCTACACTGATTTCATAATGAATGTTGATCTTAAGGTATTATATGTATGTTTTATATGGAATATGTTTTGTAATATTCTGAAATGTATATATTAGAGTATTATATAACTGTACATTGCATTATGGAGTTTCGGCCTCTCATTTCTCTTGTATGTTTAAAGAAAGAATACTATATATATATATATTTTAGTTCGAAGCTGTTGGTTGTTTATATTAATTTATTTAAGTCGGTAATAGGTTATATATATAAGTTGCGGTGAATTATGTAGTTGTGTATAATTTATGGTTTATATTTATAAGTATATAAGTTATATAAGTATTTCATAACATGTTGATGTATATATTTAAGAAGTTATATATATAGAAGTATTATATTTATGTTGTTAGTGTGTAAGTCAATATAATTTTTTATATAAGTTTACGTGTGTGTTTCCATGCAAATATGGTTATTTTAATTTTGGAATATGTATATATATATATTTTAAACTATAGTTTATTTGATCTGCGTAAGTTTATGAACAGTCTACATGTATATACAATTATCTCTAAATTGTAGATAAATATATTTAGTATATATATAGTGACATATATCAGCTTATATTTGTGATATCTATTGTTGATTTCAAAATATCTGTATATATAAGTTTCTAATAATATTGATTTGAAATAAATATATATATACTATTTTAAATTTATGTTTGATTTTAATATATGTGTTTTAATTTAAAAACAACGATTTTGAAATACATACATATATATATATAATTTAATATATGCTTAAATTTAAAATATGATTGGATATACATAGATATATATATATATATATATATATATATATATTTATATATAAGTTCTGTAACGACCCGCCTTTTTGGACAGTTTAAATCGACAAATCAAACACACATGCCGATTCTAAACCATTAAAAAGGGCGGATGGTTATTGGGGTTAAATAAGAAAAGAAAGGAAGGAACAGAAACAAACTCAGAATCTTGCAGCGGAAGGATAAAGTATAATAATAAAATAACAGTTCATGAAGCTGTTAAATAAAACATTGAAATATCATTATACAACAATAATCAGAGTCACATACATTCAGAGTAATACAACAATGCAGCGGAACATAGTACAATGCATGGATACAGTAATAGTAAATATACCAAATCTTCGTCTTCGTCCTCCAGAATAATCTCCAACCTAAACTGAAATGCTCAGGCTGACCCGAGCGTAATGAAAAAACAAAACACTCGAGTCAGGACTAAAATATCTTATATTAGTTAAATCGAAATGGGTAAATATGAATGCAATAACTTAAGAGATGTTACGGGTTTTTCCATCTCCCAAGGATCCGTTAAACTATCTACTACATAGTATGTACGCTATATACACTAGGGTCTAATCAGTAAGGTAAGATATCAAAATAGCGTTAAGTCGTGGCCCATTCCACCCTTAACACATTTTTATTCCCAAGAGCATATACAAGACCGTAGTTTCCCCAAAACCGGAAGTCACCAGAGGGCAATCCATATACTAAAGGTACAAACCAAAATCGTAGTGGTCGCGAATAGGATAATCAGTATGACAAGGTACATGAGGCAATACCAACTAGGATACTAGTAGTTGCGTGATCCGGACTGATGTTGGGCATAGCAGCTACTACCCCAACACCGCGAAACAACACTCCCATAATCGCGGGGTGCACCCAAATCGAATCACATAAGTAATAGATAAGGTATCGAAGAAGTGTGTCCGCTAGAGATGGCGAACCTCAATGGCCCGGCGCGGCTCCTGTTTTAGTCATGTCAGGGGTCATCCAAAATCGTTCTCTTTCTTCAGTCAACACGTTCACCAAAACCATCCACTTCATTCTGGATCAACACTTCGCGTATATTAGTTATTAAAGTGGTTTCGGTATCGACAGAGAGTATGCCCATATCCGATCCCGGTCTCTTTAATAACTACGTATTTATTACACCGCTTGGTTTTATTACGTTTCGAAAACAATTTCATGTTTCATATCAAAATATCGCATTTGTTTTGGGAAACAAATCTATTAAAAACAACACAGTATTTCAAAGCCACAATTTACTTTGATAAGTTAGTTCGTTTCAATATATCGTTTATTTCAAAACTTGATTTGAATTCCAATTTTGATTAAATTCCTTAAATCCAATTCGCATTTAAATCAAGGGTTTAAAATAACCTTTATTCCGTTTAACTGGTTTGGTGTTTTTAGAAAATAGTTTAAAATAGTTTTAGAAAGTTAAATAGTTAAATAGTTTTAACAGAAATAATTTAAGAAAACATATGGTTTATAAATAAATATTTGTATTAGTTTAATAGAAAATAGTTTTACAAATAAAATGGTTTATAAAATAAATAGTTTGAGAAAACAAATTAGTTTGAAAAATGAAAATAGATTTGAAATAGTTTCTTTTTTTTTCTAAAGTAATTTGTTTAAAAATCTTCCCAAGTCAAACCAATTAAATTTCCAAATATTTCGATTCCTTTCAAATTCATTTCAATTCCCGTTCATTCAAATCAAAGTTCAAGTTTATATTTTCCGATAAATTCTCATTCATTTCAAATAAATTTCAATCAAATTTCCACGATCCAACTTGATTCGAATAGTTCAATTTAATTAGTTAACAACACTTAACTTCCATTTAAACCTTTTATATATATATACAAAATTTCGAATTCAAATTTCGGTTATCGATCATTTAAATTTATACCACCGAATAAAGTGATCATTCCAAATTCGCAATTCCTTTATTAAATTCAAATCATACTTAACTTAAATTTAACTTTCAGTTTTATTTCAAACGGTTTCTAATTCAAGTTTTAGTTTCAAAAATTCAAATCCATTTTCTCTTTTAAACAAATTCAATTAAACCAAATTTCAATGTTTGAAAACAGTAAATTTATCCAATCGGTGCCTGTATAAATTTCTCTATCCTATGGCCAAGTGAAATTTTTATTATTACAATTTTAATTCTTTAAACGATTAATCCCGGTTAATTTGATGCCCGCAACATCTAGGGTAATAATTGGGATTAATCGATACAAATCAACGACCAAACTAACAATGTATATGAAATCAATATAAATAACAGGAAAACAGTTACATAATCAATATACAATAAATAAAATCATATATCACAACCATAAATCCAAGCAGTCATAATATCACAAAATTTACTATTCAATGGTGTCGGGGGTTTTAACTGGCAAATAAATTTAAATTCTAGACTAACTATCAAACTTAAATTAACTGGCAATTAAAGTCATATAAATCATCCAATACGATATAAACAGCCAATTTCATCCATCCACATCAAACAACACAAACATATTATCACAGGAATTTCTATTTAACTAACATAAAAATTTAGTCAATTGTGAGCGTAAAACACTCACCTTGATTTTCAATTTTAAATCAAATCGAACGACGTTCGATTTAACCTAAAATTTTAGTTAGCTCCAAATATCTCCAAATCAATTCCACGACGTAGAGCTCGTCACCACGATTCCAACGCAAAAAGATTCGTCTGATTCTGATAATGTATGGAAGAGATATGAGTTTTACAAGATTGCATATATATATTTATAATTCAAAACAAATTTTCTTCTTCTTCCTTTTTATTTATTTTACCCACAGAAAATCACAGCCGTTCGTTCTGGAATCAAAGGCCACCAGACTTCTTCCTTCCGTTCGTTCGCCGAGGGTTTCAAGAACCCATAGACGCCGTTCAACATCCAATATACTCGGCCACCACGCTTGTCGATATCACGATCAGGAGCCCTCATCACGAAGCTCTCATCCATGAGCACCCTCGCCTTGAACACCGCAGAGCTCGGTCGTCCTATGGCCTTGTAAAACGCGTTCGAACTGACCACAAACGGAGGCAGTTCTCTCTTCATCCACCACGCCAAATCTCATCTCGACCGTTGGATGTCTCGGCCTCGCCATGATCTACGACTTTCGTTTAGAAAGTTCTCGATGATATTGCATAGATCGTGAGGAATTGAGGAGGAAAGTGTGATGAATTTCGGCCATAGAAATAACATAGAACGGTGGCTGATTAAAAGAGATTAGGGTTTCACTCTGAACGTATATATATACGTATTATAACATTATTTTATTATTAAATTAAATTTTAACGATCGTTTACAAACGAACTCCAAACAACACATGCTGCCTGGCGTTCGTAATGTTTTACCCGCATTCCGAACACAATGGAACGTGTTTCGGTGGCTAATTTGATCGTTCGTGTGAGTTATGGAAATAAACGATCGATTTTAAATTAAACCGATTAAATGAATTTCCAAGCGTTTTCAGCTGCCACGGTCAAATGGCAACTCCGATTGCTCCGAAATTTGAAATCCGACAATAACAAACTATTACAGATCCAATGGAACTAGTTTCGTTCAATTCTGAGACTGTTCGAAAAATAGCTATTTTTCAGTCGATAATTAAATATTAAAATATTCAATTTTCACAAATTAACTTTAAATTCAATTTTTTTGAAAGTTTTATAACATTACTATAACTCCAATATGATAAGATAAAATTTTACAAATCATTTTCAATCATACTCAACTCGATTTCAATTATTTCTGAAATTTAACTTATTAATTTATCGATTTAATTGTCTAATTAAATCCAATATTCGAAAAATAAATTATTCGACTGTTTAATTTCAATATAAAATTCCCAATTTTAAATTATTAACTTTTAAATCAAATTCCAATCGTTCACAAATTTCATTTTTAATTTCACAGTAATTAACAATCCTTTACAATGAAATTTTCCATTATAAATCCAATATAAAAGATTATATTAGATTCAGCGTTCAATTATATTGTAATTCAAATTCAAGTTATTTAATTCCAAATGAATTCTTTTATTTCGATTTACACTTTCATTATTGAATCAACCATTTACTTATACATTATTATCAATAGTTTATAATTCATTTAATTTCATTTTCTTCAGCTATCATCTTATTTAAATTCACAATAATATTAAATTACATTCATTTACATTGATTTCCATATTATAACTTCAATATTAAATGTAACATTTTATTTATTTCGTTGTTTACAATCAAATTCAATTCAATTCAATTACTTGTTACATTCAAATTTAAATCTTTACTTACGTTCAATTACAAGTTAACATCTTTATTGAATTACAGTTTCAGTTATTATCTGCTTTCAATCAATTGTAATATTAAGTTACATTTATTTATATTAGTTTCAATAACATAAACTTCCATTCTTAAATCTACCGTTTTATTTATTCTTTGTTTACAATCATAACCAATTTGGTTTACAATCAAATTCAATTCATTATTTACATTCATTACAAGTTAACATCCATATTTAATTTACAAATAAGTTATTTCAGAATTCAGTTTTGTATTTTAACTTGTAATTCACATTTAACAATTCAAAATTTTATTTCCTTCGGATTTTTATCCAAAATTTTCATTTTAATTCGTATTTTTAAAGTGTTAAAAATACGGGTCGTTACATTCTCCCCCACTTAAAACTTTTCGTCCCCGAAAAGGAACGGAGAAGGGGAAACAATCATTTAGATATAATTCATTCAAAATATTCTACTTATTTGCAAAATTTAGTTATAGGATTTTTTTTTTTCACAAAATTTTCTAACTCCCGGATTTTTTTGAAAAATTTCGGCAGCACCTCCTTTGCGCGGCTAGGACCGAAAAATTTCACAGTAGTAATAATTGCATGATATACATCTCATTACAAGAATGAGGCATCCCAAACATGGGGAACACAATAATATACCACAACATAAACTATAATCCGAGAACATACCTTTATTTTAGCGTTTATTAGCATTTTAACTTACATTTTGCCTTAAGCGCAGAAGCGAGCTCCACAAGCGAAGCACAACCCCTTTGCTACCTACTAAAATACTCAATAACAAAGTTAGAACCATGCATATAAAGATAGATCGATATACTTATCATAAACAACACACATATAACATGTTTAGCTTCAAAACTGAAATTCCAATTCCCGGACAGCAAACGAATCTCAGTTTTTGGTAACCTAAACGATAAAGTTTGACAATGGAATCTAAACAAAAGTTGTTGCATTCGTTTCAGGCTTTCCGGAATGTCCAAAATCATTGAATTCAGACCTTCCGTTCAAAAGTTACGACCGTTTTTACTAAATAGATACGCCTCAGCCTGGCAATGAATTGCGCAGGTCAGCGACGTTTGGTCACGTTTTCGATCTTCTAAACGACAGCAAAACACCAAATGCTTAAAACAAAAGTTTTAGCTTAAGTTCTAAGCTTTCCAGAAAGTGCAAGATCATCAAAATCCGATACACCAGTAAAAAGTTATGGCGAGAATACTTAAGTGCTTCAGATTTCTACTCCGCACAGGCCAGCGACTAATATTGGTGTTTTAAGCCTAGTGGATGAATGTATTTATCAAAACATTCTAAACAAAAGATGTAGCACAGTTTCTAGGCTTTCCGAAAAGTCCAAAATCGTCGGATTTCGTTCAAACATTTAAAAGTTATGGCTGTTTTCGTTCCAGCATATATTGGACAATTTTAAATTTTTTTTTTTCCAAACTTGCTTTTATTTTTTTCAAAGCACAAACCATCAAACTTCAAATTTTCTAAAGAAACAATCATAAACACAAAGTCGTTTATTTTCTTATATATCCAGGAAATAAGTTTACATTCGATTTGTTTTCGATTTATTCAAGTTTGTTTCATTCATAATTTAAATTCAAGTCAATTTGCTTCAATTTAATTTGAATTCAATTATATTTAATTTCCCTATGCTTCAAATTGGAATTTAATTATTTTAAAATTTTATTCCGTTTATTCAATTCCATTAACACTAATGAATTCTATTTAATCAATTATCATCCATCTAACAACCAATGCATATCAAACATTAACATCCATCCAAATCTATAATAAATCAATTATACATTTCCAAGTCAAAATTTTAATTTCATACACTTCCAAGTTTATCGACATTTAGTTTTATTCAAATTTAATTAGTTTCCATTTACTAATTCTATATTTAATTAATTTTAAATTTAATTCATTTTACAACTTAAATTTCCTTTATATTTACAACTATCAATAGATCTTCACATTTTATTATTCACTCTCACACTGGTATATTATTCCTCTACTTATCCTTATTAGCATTTTAAACTTTTTAAGTATTTGGTCAGTTTTTGTTATGCAAATAGAATGTAGTTAAACAACATACAACCTCTTTTCATTTAAAGTTGAATTTTCAATTAATTAATTCTTAAGTCATTACTTAAATTTCACTGTAATTTAATTTCACATTTACATTCACATATAGTATTTCCATTTTATATGAACATAATTTTGAATCACCTTTAAACGTTAATTTAAATTCCAATTATTTACTAACAATTTTATTTATATTTGCAAACCATTAATTAAATGCATATTTCATTATTCAAACCTATACTTGTATATTATTCAATTAACAATTCATATAACATTTTTGAACTTCTTAAATATTTTGGTAAGTTATATCTATGCTATAGAATGAAATCTAATACTATGCGAGTTTTACAGTTTCAATTTTATTTTAAATTCATACTTTCCTAATTCTAAGGATTTCTACTTCAATTGATATTTCACTTAGCTCTTAGGTTCATTTCTCATTTCACAATTCAGAAGTTCCGTAATGATTCAAGTATTAATTCATTTCAACCAATAAAAGAAAAATCATTAATTATTAAAGAACTCAAGAATTCCAATCCCGATTTCATTTCAAATCAAGTTTTGGAATAATATAAACTTATATAATTTATATATCAAATCATACTATAGAGAATACAAAATAAAATTCAATTTTAATCAAAACAGAGTTTAGAAAAACTATTAAGTGATCTCCCCCACTTAGACTCTCGAAAATAAACGTCGATGATGCGTGCACTCATCACCGAAATCATTCTCTAGTGTCAAGAGGGGAGTATAACACTTACTTCATTTGAAATCCTTTGAAAACAATTTCTAATCGAATATACTATCATATAATACTTATATTATACATTTCAAATTTTTGTTAATAAATTTTCAAAACACTGGAATTTAAATTCTCCATCTTAAGTTAAATTCATTTTTATTTCATTTTATTTACCATTTATATTCATTGTTAATCATATTTACAAGTTTCATTTCTTAAAATCATCCAATAGTCAATAGTTAGAAATATTGACTAATCAGCAATAAACGATGATAATCTAATATTATCATCTCCTAAAACCAATACAATCAAAATTTATAAATTTTCAAGATAATTCTTTTATATATAAAATATAATCCAAAACAATATTATGTCAATCTGTCCTATTCGAGTGTTTAGAAATTCCTATCGATGCCTTGGCGTCCCAAGTACCAACCAGAATTCATAAATACTCAACGGAACAAATTAACACAATATAAAATCATTTTTATATCAAAATTACAAATACGCTCTCTCATATACACTCAAACTCATTCATAAGGTTTAACCCTATTTCAATGAGTTATTCCCCACTAGAGCCAAGGTAATCTAAACCAAAGCTCTGATACCAACTGTAACGACCCACCTTTTTGGACAGTTTAAATCGACAAATCAAACACACATGCCGATTCTAAACCATTAAAAAGGGCGGATGGTTATTGGGGTTAAATAAGAAAAGAAAGGAAGGAACAGAAACAAACTCAGAATCTTGCAGCGGAAGGATAAAGTATAATAATAAAATAACAGTTCATGAAGCTGTTAAATAAAACATTGAAATATCATTATACAACAATAATCAGAGTCACATACATTCAGAGTAATACAACAATGCAGCGGAACATAGTACAATGCATGGATACAGTAATAGTAAATATACCAAATCTTCGTCTTCGTCCTCCAGAATAATCTCCAACCTAAACTGAAATGCTCAGGCTGACCCGAGCGTAATGAAAAAACAAAACACTCGAGTCAGGACTAAAATATCTTATATTAGTTAAATCGAAATGGGTAAATATGAATGCAATAACTTAAGAGATGTTACGGGTTTTTCCATCTCCCAAGGATCCGTTAAACTATCTACTACATAGTATGTACGCTATATACACTAGGGTCTAATCAGTAAGGTAAGATATCAAAATAGCGTTAAGTCGTGGCCCATTCCACCCTTAACACATTTTTATTCCCAAGAGCATATACAAGACCGTAGTGTAACGACTCGGATTTTCGCGCTCGAAAATCAACATTCGTACTTCACATTGTACTAGAATGCCGCAGATTCGACCGTTCAAATCCGATTCGCCGGAGCTATAGCACAATTAAGTAAATAACACAGCGGAAGAAAAAGAATATAGATATACAACATCTGATACAATATCCAGATACAATGATGATACAATGATGATACAATGAATATCTATATACATCAGAGATATGATACAAGAAATAGCAGCGGAAAAGAAAAGATAACACCAGCAGTGGATAGAATATCTCCCATAGAATGCTCCAAGATAAGAAACGTCAGTCCATGGACTCCAAGAACTGAACTGGCTCCAGATAATCTACCAAACCTGAATATCTGAGAAAACCCAACTCTAGACTGCCCGTGTGGGAAATTGTGGGCACCCAGAGTTTAGGAAGGGAACAATAAACTCCGGATCAGTCATGGGACTGGTGTGAGCAACAAAAACAGTTTATCTTTAAACAAACACAAAAGGCTTTTAAACATTGAAATCCGCAATGTTTTTGGAAAATGAAACTACCATAAGACCTCCCACCACACCCACAATGCAAACGCAGAATTGGAGGAGATCTCTTCTTATGATAGTCAAAAATGCTTACTACGTAAAAATCATTCGATATTATAATCATTAGTGCATAGTGTCGAAAACATTTCGAAAATATAATATCAATCTTAGCCAACATACAACTATTGTCGTATGCCTACTATAGCTACTACGTTCAATAGCAGGTTACCGCCACATTCCATAGCAGGTAATACAACTAAAACCGTACAGAGTTCGTATTGTTTCTTTGGATTTCCAACAAATGATCAGGCTAAGGAACTTCCTTACCGAAATAGAAACGCCTCTGGAAAGACGCCCCGGATCCTAACCGGATCTCTGCAAACAAAAGGCCGACGCTACCTCACGCTTTAACCAAGCTGTAACTAGGTAACTAACACACGAGTCATGTCATCCCCCGGTCGTCACCGACCTTTATCCGAGGTACCTCGATCATAAAGCAACAACCACAAAGTATAATAACCGTGCAGCATCCACATAGGTAAAATATCTGGGCTCCATACCATGATATCACCTTTTATCCAGAAGGAAATGACATACCCTAGGGGCGCTATCCCTACAAACCTTTGTCGCAACATTCCTGTTTCGACCATTACCGGGTTGTGAGGCTCGACGAAGTCTCGTCCACAAAGCCACGCTTTTTCACAAAGCCACGCTTCGATCAACAAATGATCAGCAGCACTTCGTATGCCACATTACCAAATTGGGAATGTATCACTAGTAACCATCAACTACATAACCTCTGAGCTCGTACGTCTCAGAGAAGGGTGTTAAGCTAAGAGAATAAATTCTCCGCCACCAACAGAAATGTATTTGATAGAAACCAGCTTTACATCTCAAAGTGTAACGTCAGACACACATCCATACAAGTCTGTTCCGGGTTCGAACAGAACCGAAGGCACTTCCGAAGAAGCCCTTGCAAATCCGGGTATTCACAATCTCGATCGGACTTCCCATCACTTAGGGAATCTCTATACCGGAGCCATGATGCAGAGAAAATCGATAGGTCATCATATCGCTCTTGCAAATACCCGGTCTTCACCACCGGTCTTCAAATGCTATCCATATCGTCGTATCACTATTCGGAATGGGTTATATGACACAAAGGTCCTCTCCCGGCTAAACCGAATAACGAGCGCAATTAAAAATCATATGGATACTGGGGTCTCAGTTAAATCACATCTTAAAGCCCAAAACTTTTCATTCGAATGGTTAAAACAATTTACCATTTCCAATCTTTTAAACAAAAAAAAATTCATTTCAAAAACCTTCAATGGTTTAAACAATTTCCACACTTTAATCTTTTAAACAAAAAGATTCAATTCACAAAGTTCACCCCATTCCCAAAGATTCATTTATAGATTTCAAAACAATTTCCATTTCAACTGGATTAACTCGTTAAATCTTTAAGTCAAGATTTAACTTATATCTTTCAAAACTCGTTTCCAAAGATTCATTCATAGCCTTTCAAAACAATTTTATTTCAAGTTAGATTAACTCATCCGGTCTTTGAAATCAAAGACTCATTTCATAGTTTTCAAAACATTTCAATCACATTTCAAACTTGAAATTCTTTCAACCCAAATTGGAAATTCTTTACTTATGTGAAAGCTTTTACTATTTGAAAACAAATAGTTTCGTTTCATAAAAATCCAGTTATATTTTCACGAGTTAAAATCCTTGAATAAAAATTCAAATTTCCAAATCAATACCTTTAAAATGGTTAATTATTCAAACTTGAATTCAAATTTAAATCAAATTATTTAAATTTCCAAAACTCGATTAAGTTATTCAAAATAACTTTTATCTTTGAAATTCCATTTCAAAAGCTTTTCACATAAAACCCCAAATTTCAATTTCAAAATCAATTGAAATTAAAATTTCAATTTCAAAAACATTAAATTTACATCATCTGTGACTTAACCGATTTCCACGTGAAATCCATATTTGTGTGTGTAAAAGTGTAGTCCAGGGGTTTAACACACAATAGTGCACAACATCAATCATCACAGATATATCGATAAGCGGTATAACCCATAACGCTTATCTTCATTCACAGATTCATAGATAAAATAAATTTATCGGTCATAAAGATTCACTATTACAATTCGATGTGGGTTTCGGATAACCAACTGGAATCCGACTACCTGTCGCATCGAAATTCAAATGTCGTTTACGGGTCAAGGGTTTCATATTCATATAACAATATATACATCACAGATATAGAAATTCCAGATCACAACATAAATCAGGGTATATCACAAAGCATCACAAATCAGATAGGACAATCAATTCAAGGCATCTCATATAATATAATCATTCATAAGTAAAGTCTAGTATTCAATAGTAATTTATAAGCAGAATCAATTAATCGTTTAATCCTGATAAATTAAATTTATTTCCAAGTAAATTAATTACTTATGAATTAATTATCAAATTCTGATTTATTTATTACAAATCATTTGATATAAATAAATCTATCAATCACCTTAATCAATTAAGTTATCCTTGATTTATCATATCAATTAAATCAACCTTTTAAACCAGTTACATAATAAATTAACCTTAAATTTTTTCCATTGTCCTTTAATTTCTTTCCCTTAATTGATTCATTTATATTTTCTTTTAAATTTGAAAATCAATTTAATGTCAACTACAAATTTTAATGTTAATTAATTTCATACTTAACTTAACTTAATTATTTAAAAATAATAATAAGAGTTTAAAACATAGTTAAGTATTAAATAATTAAAACATGTATTAAGTTTGAACTTAAAATTATTTAACATTTTTTTTTTTTTTTTACAGTATTTATAGCTTGATAAAAATCTTTTCACTTAGCTTTACTTTTAAAAATACACTTCTGCTATTTTGAAGGGAGCCGAGACTTCCCTTATTAATCCCGAGTAGTACTTCGAGTTCGACATGAAGATCCCCCGAGTCAAACCCAACACGCATCTTCTTCTTCTCCCTTACTTTCCCCAGTTGATTTAAGTTCAGTTAAAAACCCCATCTCGCATACTCGAGTAAACACCCAAAGTAACACATGCATTTCTCGAGCCCCTGAACTACTTCTTCCTCCAACCCTGAAACCCACCGGCACACAACACGTGCACGTGCACGATCACCGCAACCACCTCCGGTTGCTCGTGTTGATCTCGACAAGTCACAAATGACCCCAACGAGCTCCTTCGCCACCCAGATCAACTAATTCGACGACGAGCTGAATTTTTGCATCTCGAACCAAACTAGGACTTCTACCTTATCAACAAAACGACTCGCCGCCTCGACGCTGACGATCAGAAGCTTCGAGCTTCCGGCCACGTATTCTCCGACCTCCCTACTATCACCTCTCAAAGCCTCACGCGACTCGATCAATCAGAGGAAGAACGCAACCCTATAACTCGGCGCGACCAAAATTAGGTTAAAAAAACTTGATCGACAACCGCCGATGCCATAGTCATCGAACACCCTCGCCCCCATTTTTCCCCGACACTACGTTCACTACTTCATCACCCCCTAGAACCCCACGCACTCCGATCAACTTGATCACCAGAAAATGATAAAAATGCCTATTTTGTCCAACTACTAACTGCAACTAGGATAGCCAACTAAAAATCTTCATATTAGTTTTAAAAATCCTATTTTTTTGTGTAGATTCCAACTATATACCTGAATTGCATAATTAACATGATTAAATTTTAACAGAGACTTTGAGTTTCCTGTTTAATTTGATTTCCAAAGCAATTACAGTTTTTATTTAAGTTAAATAAATTTTAAAAATTTAGTTTATAACCAAACAAACAATATTTATTTAGATCCTAAGTCTTAAAAATTAATGGATCAAGGTGAAATGATTTAAATAAAATAAAAATAAAAAAAATTGGGCTTGAAATCTAGTACAGAGATGTTCTACCGGCATTTCAAAATCAAACATGTATCACACATCACAAATGCACAGGAGTTTTTCAACATATATATACAAATACAACTTATTTTAAACATAAATCAAACCACCAGATTTAACTTAAGTTATAAGTTTAAAAATAAATGCTACTCACCTGTCTTGTTAAACAGGAAGCATGATCTTTTGCTTGAAAACAAGAAGCTTGAAACTGGGATTTTGAAACTTGCATATTTTTGTTGTTTTGATCCTTGAAACTTTGACTGGCTTTAAAACTTGAACATGAATTGATCTGAAACCTTGTTATAGTTGAGATGCCTCCATTTTAAATTTGAAACTAAAGTGCTTTGTTTTTCTTATTTTGGTTCCAGGTTATATTTGTTTAAATGAATCGAAGATGGGAAGAAATGAAGTTACAGGGTGTGTTTATCTGCCTTAGTACTGGGTGATGATATCTTGTTTAAGCTGATATGAAGTGTTACATAGTGATATAATTTGTTGTGTACAAAGTAATATATATATTTTTCTTTCTAGTACAAATATTTGTACTATAGGCAAAGATATTTCGTGTTTGCAGTTGATACTCATCTTGCTTTGGTGGCTGAGAGGATTTTATACAATTCGAATTGACTTAAATTTTTGCTAGCATTTAATGCCAAGGTACTTTATGTTCATAGATGTGTTATATTTTCACATCTTGCCTGCATATACACATGTACTATATGTTCATACATATCTTATTTTCCCTTTTACTTGTTCTTGCATAATTACTTAGAGGCTACATATCTCTTGCCTACATTCCTAAGCTTACAGATATATATATTTTTTTTTTCTCTTTTTATACTTAGTTTTATACACTTGCTTGCATACTTGTCTTTATAATTAACTGAATATATTTGTTTTGAACACTTTATTTGCCTTTGCAATGTGAATGAATTTATGTGGTTATATTGTTAGCTAATATGTTTATTACTTTTAAAAGTTAATAATTCACTATTTAATCTGCATACTTATATTTGATATAAATTTTATTACTTCTTTTGTTTACTATTCATTACTTGAAAAATTCCCTATTGTTAATATGTTGTTAAAAATTTATTTTAATATGTTTACTTTATATTTTATCATAATTTAACTTTTATATGTATTTCTATCTCAATCATTCATTTAAATTTTTTAAACGATTTATACAAAATATACTTGGATATCGGGGAAACTCGCGTTCATTTAACCATCTATTTCACAAATTTTCATTCAAAAATAAATTTAATTATCGATTTAAAATAGATTAAAATTCGGGGTCGTTACAGACTTCCCCCCTTAAAAGAATTTCGTCCTCGAAATTACCAAGGAGATACAAAGATAGATGAAACGGGATTTATCAAATCAACTGAACATCTATTCTGCATTTGGCTTACCAAATAAGAATATCAAAATCAGATACGAGAACGAATCTGTTTAATTCTTTCACACGATACTCGGGTTATCGAGATCTACGAAATATACAGTGGCATCGGTTAGTTCAAAGGGATAACTAACCACTCGTAGAACATATCGGGACCCAAAGAATAGATAGATATATGGATACAATTTCAAAATTTTCAGTTTAGAACTAAAGTATACCTATCAACCATAGCAACCAAAGCAAACAATTCATCCATACAAACAATTTTGGCTCACTTGGAGTTTATTTCCCATATTCATATATCAAATCTTCTTCCTGGATCTACCAGAAACTATCAAAGAATTGAGAAAAAGATGCTGAACAAAAGAGATGGATAGAGAAAAGATTGTTTCCTTGTTGTTATAGGAGATTGACCATTTACAGTCGTATTCCCCTGTTCCCTATCTCATCCTCTTCTCGCACTCATACTCACTATCAGTAGATAGCAAGAGAATTTACTGAGGCATTCAGACGGATATCTGAGAATTACTCATTCTAGAGTTTACTTCACTCTATCTCTAATGAGTTACTTAACGTGTTATACTCCTGAGCTAAAGTTCAACCTTAGCTCTGATACCACTTGTAACGACTCGGATTTTCGCGCTCGAAAATCAACATTCGTACTTCACATTGTACTAGAATGCCGCAGATTCGACCGTTCAAATCCGATTCGCCGGAGCTATAGCACAATTAAGTAAATAACACAGCGGAAGAAAAAGAATATAGATATACAACATCTGATACAATATCCAGATACAATGATGATACAATGATGATACAATGAATATCTATATACATCAGAGATATGATACAAGAAATAGCAGCGGAAAAGAAAAGATAACACCAGCAGTGGATAGAATATCTCCCATAGAATGCTCCAAGATAAGAAACGTCAGTCCATGGACTCCAAGAACTGAACTGGCTCCAGATAATCTACCAAACCTGAATATCTGAGAAAACCCAACTCTAGACTGCCCGTGTGGGAAATTGTGGGCACCCAGAGTTTAGGAAGGGAACAATAAACTCCGGATCAGTCATGGGACTGGTGTGAGCAACAAAAACAGTTTATCTTTAAACAAACACAAAAGGCTTTTAAACATTGAAATCCGCAATGTTTTTGGAAAATGAAACTACCATAAGACCTCCCACCACACCCACAATGCAAACGCAGAATTGGAGGAGATCTCTTCTTATGATAGTCAAAAATGCTTACTACGTAAAAATCATTCGATATTATAATCATTAGTGCATAGTGTCGAAAACATTTCGAAAATATAATATCAATCTTAGCCAACATACAACTATTGTCGTATGCCTACTATAGCTACTACGTTCAATAGCAGGTTACCGCCACATTCCATAGCAGGTAATACAACTAAAACCGTACAGAGTTCGTATTGTTTCTTTGGATTTCCAACAAATGATCAGGCTAAGGAACTTCCTTACCGAAATAGAAACGCCTCTGGAAAGACGCCCCGGATCCTAACCGGATCTCTGCAAACAAAAGGCCGACGCTACCTCACGCTTTAACCAAGCTGTAACTAGGTAACTAACACACGAGTCATGTCATCCCCCGGTCGTCACCGACCTTTATCCGAGGTACCTCGATCATAAAGCAACAACCACAAAGTATAATAACCGTGCAGCATCCACATAGGTAAAATATCTGGGCTCCATACCATGATATCACCTTTTATCCAGAAGGAAATGACATACCCTAGGGGCGCTATCCCTACAAACCTTTGTCGCAACATTCCTGTTTCGACCATTACCGGGTTGTGAGGCTCGACGAAGTCTCGTCCACAAAGCCACGCTTTTTCATAAAGCCACGCTTCGATCAACAAATGATCAGCAGCACTTCGTATGCCACATTACCAAATTGGGAATGTATCACTAGTAACCATCAACTACATAACCTCTGAGCTCGTACGTCTCAGAGAAGGGTGTTAAGCTAAGAGAATAAATTCTCCGCCACCAACAGAAATGTATTTGATAGAAACCAGCTTTACATCTCAAAGTGTAACGTCAGACACACATCCATACAAGTCTGTTCCGGGTTCGAACAGAACCGAAGGCACTTCCGAAGAAGCCCTTGCAAATCCGGGTATTCACAATCTCGATCGGACTTCCCATCACTTAGGGAATCTCTATACCGGAGCCATGATGCAGAGAAAATCGATAGGTCATCATATCGCTCTTGCAAATACCCGGTCTTCACCACCGGTCTTCAAATGCTATCCATATCGTCGTATCACTATTCGGAATGGGTTATATGACACAAAGGTCCTCTCCCGGCTAAACCGAATAACGAGCGCAATTAAAAATCATATGGATACTGGGGTCTCAGTTAAATCACAGCTTAAAGCCCAAAACTTTTCATTCGAATGGTTAAAACAATTTACCATTTCCAATCTTTTAAACAAAAAAAAATTCATTTCAAAAACCTTCAATGGTTTAAACAATTTCCACACTTTAATCTTTTAAACAAAAAGATTCAATTCACAAAGTTCACCCCATTCCCAAAGATTCATTTATAGATTTCAAAACAATTTCCATTTCAACTGGATTAACTCGTTAAATCTTTAAGTCAAGATTTAACTTATATCTTTCAAAACTCGTTTCCAAAGATTCATTCATAGCCTTTCAAAACAATTTTATTTCAAGTTAGATTAACTCATCCGGTCTTTGAAATCAAAGACTCATTTCATAGTTTTCAAAACATTTCAATCACATTTCAAACTTGAAATTCTTTCAACCCAAATTGGAAATTCTTTACTTATGTGAAAGCTTTTACTATTTGAAAACAAATAGTTTCGTTTCATAAAAATCCAGTTATATTTTCACGAGTTAAAATCCTTGAATAAAAATTCAAATTTCCAAATCAATACCTTTAAAATGGTTAATTATTCAAACTTGAATTCAAATTTAAATCAAATTATTTAAATTTCCAAAACTCGATTAAGTTATTCAAAATAACTTTTATCTTTGAAATTCCATTTCAAAAGCTTTTCACATAAAACCCCAAATTTCAATTTCAAAATCAATTGAAATTAAAATTTCAATTTCAAAAACATTAAATTTACATCATCTGTGACTTAACCGATTTCCACGTGAAATCCATATTTGTGTGTGTAAAAGTGTAGTCCAGGGGTTTAACACACAATAGTGCACAACATCAATCATCACAGATATATCGATAAGCGGTATAACCCATAACGCTTATCTTCATTCACAGATTCATAGATAAAATAAATTTATCGGTCATAAAGATTCACTATTACAATTCGATGTGGGTTTCGGATAACCAACTGGAATCCGACTACCTGTCGCATCGAAATTCAAATGTCGTTTACGGGTCAAGGGTTTCATATTCATATAACAATATATACATCACAGATATAGAAATTCCAGATCACAACATAAATCAGGGTATATCACAAAGCATCACAAATCAGATAGGACAATCAATTCAAGGCATCTCATATAATATAATCATTCATAAGTAAAGTCTAGTATTCAATAGTAATTTATAAGCAGAATCAATTAATCGTTTAATCCTGATAAATTAAATTTATTTCCAAGTAAATTAATTACTTATGAATTAATTATCAAATTCTGATTTATTTATTACAAATCATTTGATATAAATAAATCTATCAATCACCTTAATCAATTAAGTTATTCTTGATTTATCATATCAATTAAATCAACCTTTTAAACCAGTTACATAATAAATTAACCTTAAATTTTTTCCATTGTCCTTTAATTTCTTTCCCTTAATTGATTCATTTATATTTTCTTTTAAATTTGAAAATCAATTTAATGTCAACTACAAATTTTAATGTTAATTAATTTCATACTTAACTTAACTTAATTATTTAAAAATAATAATAAGAGTTTAAAACATAGTTAAGTATTAAATAATTAAAACATGTATTAAGTTTGAACTTAAAATTATTTAACATTTTTTTTTTTTTTTACAGTATTTATAGCTTGATAAAAATCTTTTCACTTAGCTTTACTTTTAAAAATACACTTCTGCTATTTTGAAGGGAGCCGAGACTTCCCTTATTAATCCCGAGTAGTACTTCGAGTTCGACATGAAGATCCCCCGAGTCAAACCCAACACGCATCTTCTTCTTCTCCCTTACTTTCCCCAGTTGATTTAAGTTCAGTTAAAAACCCCATCTCGCATACTCGAGTAAACACCCAAAGTAACACATGCATTTCTCGAGCCCCTGAACTACTTCTTCCTCCAACCCTGAAACCCACCGGCACACAACACGTGCACGTGCACGATCACCGCAACCACCTCCGGTTGCTCGTGTTGATCTCGACAAGTCACAAATGACCCCAACGAGCTCCTTCGCCACCCAGATCAACTAATTCGACGACGAGCTGAATTTTTGCATCTCGAACCAAACTAGGACTTCTACCTTATCAACAAAACGACTCGCCGCCTCGACGTTGACGATCAGAAGCTTCGAGCTTCCGGCCACGTATTCTCCGACCTCCCTACTATCACCTCTCAAAGCCTCACGCGACTCGATCAATCAGAGGAAGAACGCAACCCTATAACTCGGCGCGACCAAAATTAGGTTAAAAAAACTTGATCGACAACCGCCGATGCCATAGTCATCGAACACCCTCGCCCCCATTTTTCCCCGACACTACGTTCACTACTTCATCACCCCCTAGAACCCCACGCACTCCGATCAACTTGATCACCAGAAAATGATAAAAATGCCTATTTTGTCCAACTACTAACTGCAACTAGGATAGCCAACTAAAAATCTTCATATTAGTTTTAAAAATCCTATTTTTTTGTGTAGATTCCAACTATATACCTGAATTGCATAATTAACATGATTAAATTTTAACAGAGACTTTGAGTTTCCTGTTTAATTTGATTTCCAAAGCAATTACAGTTTTTATTTAAGTTAAATAAATTTTAAAAATTTAGTTTATAACCAAACAAACAATATTTATTTAGATCCTAAGTCTTAAAAATTAATGGATCAAGGTGAAATGATTTAAATAAAATAAAAATAAAAAAAATTGGGCTTGAAATCTAGTACAGAGATGTTCTACCGGCATTTCAAAATCAAACATGTATCACACATCACAAATGCACAGGAGTTTTTCAACATATATATACAAATACAACTTATTTTAAACATAAATCAAACCACCAGATTTAACTTAAGTTATAAGTTTAAAAATAAATGCTACTCACCTGTCTTGTTAAACAGGAAGCATGATCTTTTGCTTGAAAACAAGAAGCTTGAAACTGGGATTTTGAAACTTGCATATTTTTGTTGTTTTGATCCTTGAAACTTTGACTGGCTTTAAAACTTGAACATGAATTGATCTGAAACCTTGTTATAGTTGAGATGCCTCCATTTTAAATTTGAAACTAAAGTGCTTTGTTTTTCTTATTTTGGTTCCAGGTTATATTTGTTTAAATGAATCGAAGATGGGAAGAAATGAAGTTACAGGGTGTGTTTATCTGCCTTAGTACTGGGTGATGATATCTTGTTTAAGCTGATATGAAGTGTTACATAGTGATATAATTTGTTGTGTACAAAGTAATATATATTTTTTTCTTTCTAGTACAAATATTTGTACTATAGGCAAAGATATTTCGTGTTTGCAGTTGATACTCATCTTGCTTTGGTGGCTGAGAGGATTTTATACAATTCGAATTGACTTAAATTTTTGCTAGCATTTAATGCCAAGGTACTTTATGTTCATAGATGTGTTATATTTTCACATCTTGCCTGCATATACACATGTACTATATGTTCATACATATCTTATTTTCCCTTTTACTTGTTCTTGCATAATTACTTAGAGGCTACATATCTCTTGCCTACATTCCTAAGCTTACAGATATATTTTTTTTTTTCTCTTTTTATACTTAGTTTTATACACTTGCTTGCATACTTGTCTTTATAATTAACTGAATATATTTGTTTTGAACACTTTATTTGCCTTTGCAATGTGAATGAATTTATGTGGTTATATTGTTAGCTAATATGTTTATTACTTTTAAAAGTTAATAATTCACTATTTAATCTGCATACTTATATTTGATATAAATTTTATTACTTCTTTTGTTTACTATTCATTACTTGAAAAATTCCCTATTGTTAATATGTTGTTAAAAATTTATTTTAATATGTTTACTTTATATTTTATCATAATTTAACTTTTATATGTATTTCTATCTCAATCATTCATTTAAATTTTTTAAACGATTTATACAAAATATACTTGGATATCGGGGAAACTCGCGTTCATTTAACCATCTATTTCACAAATTTTCATTCAAAAATAAATTTAATTATCGATTTAAAATAGATTAAAATTCGGGGTCGTTACAGTAGTTTCCCCAAAACCGGAAGTCACCAGAGGGCAATCCATATACTAAAGGTACAAACCAAAATCGTAGTGGTCGCGAATAGGATAATCAGTATGACAAGGTACATGAGGCAATACCAACTAGGATACTAGTAGTTGCGTGATCCGGACTGATGTTGGGCATAGCAGCTACTACCCCAACACCGCGAAACAACACTCCCATAATCGCGGGGTGCACCCAAATCGAATCACATAAGTAATAGATAAGGTATCGAAGAAGTGTGTCCGCTAGAGATGGCGAACCTCAATGGCCCGGCGCGGCTCCTGTTTTAGTCATGTCAGGGGTCATCCAAAATCGTTCTCTTTCTTCAGTCAACACGTTCACCAAAACCATCCACTTCATTCTGGATCAACACTTCGCGTATATTAGTTATTAAAGTGGTTTCGGTATCGACAGAGAGTATGCCCATATCCGATCCCGGTCTCTTTAATAACTACGTATTTATTACACCGCTTGGTTTTATTACGTTTCGAAAACAATTTCATGTTTCATATCAAAATATCGCATTTGTTTTGGGAAACAAATCTATTAAAAACAACACAGTATTTCAAAGCCACAATTTACTTTGATAAGTTAGTTCGTTTCAATATATCGTTTATTTCAAAACTTGATTTGAATTCCAATTTTGATTAAATTCCTTAAATCCAATTCGCATTTAAATCAAGGGTTTAAAATAACCTTTATTCCGTTTAACTGGTTTGGTGTTTTTAGAAAATAGTTTAAAATAGTTTTAGAAAGTTAAATAGTTAAATAGTTTTAATAGAAATAATTTAAGAAAACATATGGTTTATAAATAAATATTTGTATTAGTTTAATAGAAAATAGTTTTACAAATAAAATGGTTTATAAAATAAATAGTTTGAGAAAACAAATTAGTTTGAAAAATGAAAATAGATTTGAAATAGTTTTTTTTTTCTAAAGTAATTTGTTTAAAAATCTTCCCAAGTCAAACCAATTAAATTTCCAAATATTTCGATTCCTTTCAAATTCATTTCAATTCCCGTTCATTCAAATCAAAGTTCAAGTTTATATTTTCCGATAAATTCTCATTCATTTCAAATAAATTTCAATCAAATTTCCACGATCCAACTTGATTCGAATAGTTCAATTTAATTAGTTAACAACACTTAACTTCCATTTAAACCTTTTATATATATATACAAAATTTCGAATTCAAATTCCGGTTATCGATCATTTAAATTTATACCACCGAATAAAGTATGATCATTCCAAATTCGCAATTCCTTTATTAAATTCAAATCATACTTAACTTAAATTTAACTTTCAGTTTTATTTCAAACGGTTTCTAATTCAAGTTTTAGTTTCAAAAATTCAAATCCATTTTCTCTTTTAAACAAATTCAATTAAACCAAATTTCAATGTTTGAAAACAGTAAATTTATCCAATCGGTGCCTGTATAAATTTCTCTATCCTATGGCCAAGTGAAATTTTTATTATTACAATTTTAATTCTTTAAACGATTAATCCCGGTTAATTTGATGCCCGCAACATCTAGGGTAATAATTGGGATTAATCGATACAAATCAACGACCAAACTAACAATGTATATGAAATCAATATAAATAACAGGAAAACAGTTACATAATCAATATACAATAAATAAAATCATATATCACAACCATAAATCCAAGCAGTCATAATATCACAAAATTTACTATTCAATGGTGTCGGGGGTTTTAACTGGCAAATAAATTTAAATTCTAGACTAACTATCAAACTTAAATTAACTGGCAATTAAAGTCATATAAATCATCCAATACGATATAAACAGCCAATTTCATCCATCCACATCAAACAACACAAACATATTATCACAGGAATTTCTATTTAACTAACATAAAAATTTAGTCAAGTGTGAGCGTAAAACACTCACCTTGATTTTCAATTTTAAATCAAATCGAACGACGTTCGATTTAACCTAAAATTTTAGTTAGCTCCAAATATCTCCAAATCAATTCCACGACGTAGAGCTCGTCACCACGATTCCAACGCAAAAAGATTCGTCTGATTCTGATAATGTATGGAAGAGATATGAGTTTTACAAGATTGCATATATATATTTATAATTCAAAACAAATTTTCTTCTTCTTCCTTTTTATTTATTTTACCCACAGAAAATCACAGCCGTTCGTTCTGGAATCAAAGGCCACCAGACTTCTTCCTTCCGTTCGTTCGCCGAGGGTTTCAAGAACCCATAGACGCCGTTCAACATCCAATATACTCGGCCACCACGCTTGTCGATATCACGATCAGGAGCCCTCATCACGAAGCTCTCATCCATGAGCACCCTCGCCTTGAACACCGCAGAGCTCGGTCGTCCTATGGCCTTGTAAAACGCGTTCGAACTGACCACAAACGGAGGCAGTTCTCTCTTCATCCACCACGCCAAATCTCATCTCGACCGTTGGATGTCTCGGCCTCGCCATGATCTACGACTTTCGTTTAGAAAGTTCTCGATGATATTGCATAGATCGTGAGGAATTGAGGAGGAAAGTGTGATGAATTTCGGCCATAGAAATAACATAGAACGGCGGCTGATTAAAAGAGATTAGGGTTTCACTCTGAACGTATATATATACGTATTATAACATTATTTTATTATTAAATTAAATTTTAACGATCGTTTACAAACGAACTCCAAACAACACATGCCGCCTGGCGTTCGTAATGTTTTACCCGCATTCCGAACACAATGGAACGTGTTTCGGTGGCTAATTTGATCGTTCGTGTGAGTTATGGAAATAAACGATCGATTTTAAATTAAACCGATTAAATGAATTTCCAAGCGTTTTCAGCTGCCACGGTCAAATGGCAACTCCGATTGCTCCGAAATTTGAAATCCGACAATAACAAACTATTACGGATCCAATGGAACTAGTTTCGTTCAATTCTGAGACTGTTCGAAAAATAGCTATTTTTCAGTCGATAATTAAATATTAAAATATTCAATTTTCACAAATTAACTTTAAATTCAATTTTTTTGAAAGTTCTATAACATTACTATAACTCCAATATGATAAGATAAAATTTTACAAATCATTTTCAATCATACTCAACTCGATTTCAATTATTTCTGAAATTTAACTTATTAATTTATCGATTTAATTGTCTAATTAAATCCAATATTCGAAAAATAAATTATTCGACTGTTTAATTTCAATATAAAATTCCCAATTTTAAATTATTAACTTTTAAATCAAATTCCAATCGTTCACAAATTTCATTTTTAATTTCACAGTAATTAACAATCCTTTACAATGAAATTTTCCATTATAAATCCAATATAAAAGATTATATTAGATTCAGCGTTCAATTATATTGTAATTCAAATTCAAGTTATTTAATTCCAAATGAATTCTTTTATTTCGATTTACACTTTCATTATTGAATCAACCATTTACTTATACATTATTATCAATAGTTTATAATTCATTTAATTTCATTTTCTTCAGCTATCATCTTATTTAAATTCACAATAATATTAAATTACATTCATTTACATTGATTTCCATATTATAACTTCAATATTAAATGTAACATTTTATTTATTTCGTTGTTTACAATCAAATTCAATTCAATTCAATTACTTGTTACATTCAAATTTAAATCTTTACTTACGTTCAATTACAAGTTAACATCTTTATTGAATTACAGTTTCAGTTATTATCTGCTTTCAATCAATTGTAATATTAAGTTACATTTATTTATATTAGTTTCAATAACATAAACTTCCATTCTTAAATCTACCGTTTTATTTATTCTTTGTTTACAATCATAACCAATTTGGTTTACAATCAAATTCAATTCATTATTTACATTCATTACAAGTTAACATCCATATTTAATTTACAAATAAGTTATTTCAGAATTCAGTTTTGTATTTTAACTTGTAATTCACATTTAACAATTCAAAATTTTATTTCCTTCGGATTTTTATCCAAAATTTTCATTTTAATTCGTATTTTTAAAGTGTTAAAAATACGGGTCGTTACAAGTTCACTTATATCATTTATCGTCATCGATCCAGTTCTGATTTGTTCCATCAATTCCTGTTATCAGCTTTGATCGTTGAATTCGTGCCGATTTTGCTTTGCTTGGATTCGTAATTCAACTTCAGTGTGCATATCTGTGTCATCTTCTGTATTCTCTAGACTTGAAAGGTGAGCAATCACTCACGATTAACGTTCTTTTATTTATTAAATTTGATTTCAATTGAAACGACAATTGAAATATGCTGCTGCTAGTTATTTACATTGATATATATATATATGCCATCATCTGTATCTGTTCACCTATGACATCTGACACCATTATCTGTAATATATATTTCTATATATATGCTATTACCTGTATCTGTTCACCTGTGACACCTGACACCATTATCTGTTATTTATATTAATGATATATGCCTGTTGTATTATTATTATCATATCTGTTATCACTCTGCAAGTTCCCTGTTAGTATAGAATTCATTATGGGTTGAAATGATACATACCTGAATGGACTTTAGAATAGGAGAAAATTATTATGGGTTGAAATGATAAACCCAAGCGGTTTTCATTTGAATTGAATATTGGGTTACGGGTTGAAAAGATATATACCCGTATATATATTTAAATTACGGATTGAAATGATAAATATCCGTATCACTTGACCATAGGGTAGAAAATTATATACAGACACCGTTGGTCTATATATAAATATTTGAAAAATGATTTCTATTGTTTTGAAGGAAATATATGGTTGTAATAAATATTGATTTTAAAGATCTAATAAAGTTGATTTAATAAAGTCGATTTAATCAATATAAAATAATGTTTAAGTATTTTTGTAAATTTATATTTTCAAATATAGAGTTTATAATGATTCAGGTTGGAAAGATAAATTGAAATTGATTAGAAATTATATTTATTTAAGAATTTTACTTAAATAAGGTTGATTTGAAATGTATTAAATTTGAAAATTGAAAGATAAGTTTTATAACTTGAATTTGATTTAAAGTGACTTAAATGAATATTTCAAACTTATATAAATTTAAATGGGATATTTTGTTTATTAATTTTTTTAAGTTGAAGTCGTATTTAAATGTATAGAAATGATTAAAGAATTATCTCGGAAACAAAATGTAATAAAATTAAATTGAGATATAAATGGAATTATCAAATTTAGTTTTGAAATGTGAATATTTAAAGCTTTGAAATATATTGAAATTGAAATGGCTTATTTTGTGGGTCAAATATGTATTTGAAATTGATAAATTTGAAATGGTTTATTAAGAAGCTAAATCGTGTTGAAATTGATGATTTGAGATTTGATTAAATTTTAATTTTGGAATTCGAGTTTATGTGAATTGATTTGTGAAATTTGAGGAAGCTATTTTATATAAAGTATTTTAAACTATATCTAAAACTATTTATATTTTACTTTATAAATTTTAATATAAATTATTTTTATATAAATCATTTTCAATATAAATTATTTTATTATAAACTATTTTAACTTATAACTATTTTATATAAACTATTTTATATAAACTATTTTATTGTATAAACTATTTTTCTATATATACAAATTTTAATATCTAAACTGTTTAAGAGGAAAGTGTTAGGATTCCAAAATGTTATGATTTCAAGCTATGATTTCAAAGTGTTGTGGATTTCAAGGTTTTGATTTCCAAAGTGTTTTGATTTTTAAAGACTTATGATTTCGAAAGCAATATAACTTTGGAAAGTGATATGATTTTGGAAATGGATTTATTTGAAGTGAAAGTGATATCGTATTGATATGGATTTGAAATGGCAATGATATGTCGGTTTTGAAATATAACTATTTTGAAAGTTTATTAAATGACCATCGGTGTAATAATATGTAGTTATTAAAGAGACCGGGATCGGATATGGACATACTCTCTGTCAATACCGAAACCACTTTAATAACTAATATACGCGGAGTGTTGATCCAGAATGAAGTGGATGGTTTGGTGAACGCGTTGACTGAAGAAAGAGAACGATTTTGGATGACCCAGACATGACTAAAACAGGAGCCCTGCCGGGCCATTGAGGTTCGCCACCTCTAGCGGACACACTTCTTCGTTACCATATCTATTACTTTTGTGATTCGATTTGGGTGCACCCCTCGATTATGGGAGTGTTGTTTCGCGGTGTTGGGGTAGTAGCTGCTATGCCCAACATCAGTCCGGATGATGCAACTACTAGTATCCTAGTTGGTATCGCCTCATGTACCTTGTCATACTGATTATCCTATTCGCGACCACTACGATTTGTTTTGTGTTATACCTATGGGATACCCTCTGATAAACACTAGTTTACGGTGGGGCTTACGGTGCTGTATAGACTATGACATGGTAAAAATGTGTTAAGGATGGAATGGGCCATGACTTAACGCTATTTTGATATCGTACTTTACTGATTAGACATTATCTACTTAGCGTACACTACTACATAGTAGATAGTTTAACGGATTCTTGAGGATGGTTATCCTAAACATCCTTGGAGTTACTTGTATTTCAGTTGTTATTTCACTTGAGTTGGATTTATAAATATAAGAATGTTAATCCTAACTCGAGTGTTTTGTGTTTTGCTTTACGCTCGGGTCAGACTGAGTGATACAGTGTTCGAGACTCACCTTTGGAGTTGGAGCTTCGCTTGGAGATCTAGCTATCTATCGATTCTACTATCAGCTATCCAGTTGATTCCAGTGATGTATTCAGATCTTGTATTTGACTATTATATTGAGATATCTTTGTATTCGAGACTTCTGTTGTATCTTGTTTAACTCTGTTATATATATAGTAGCTTCATGAACTACTATTTTTTTTGTTTCCACTGCATTATTGTTATATTACTCTGTGTCTGTGATATGTGATTATTTTATTTACTGTATATGCTGAGTTTTGCCAATTTTAATTAACAATCTATTATTTTGAATTATTCAAGTCTGACATGTGTGGATTTATTGTCGATTTGAATGGTCCAAAATAGTGGGTCATTACAGTTGGTATCAGAGCTCTGGTTTTAGGCAAAACTCAGCATATAGAGTAAATTCAATTACAAAATCACGTTCGTTCAAGCTTGAATTCCTTCTTCTTCGACTCGGTTTCTTTGAATTTTGGAACGTTCTCTTCGGTTCCAAAGTTCATTCGTGTCTCCTCTATTCGTGTCTATTTAATTCTGGAGTATCCCATAACTCCACTTCGAATGATCTCTATAATAAATCGGCGGTCTCGCCAATATCTGAATAATTTGTAAAAGAGTGAAACTCCTGTACAACTAGCATTTATTCACCGAAGATTTCTGTATCCTCGGTTTACGATGTTGTTATCTTTTGCTATACCTGAATTCTATCTCTGGCGATCAGATGTCGATTTGTCGCAGAATTCTACATCGAATTTATTCTTGGAATCACGGTTGACCCGGTTAAGGTTACCCGCGATTTATATAAGTTTGTCCATCTTTTGTTTGAAAACTCAATTATCTTATCTCCCTATCGGGTCTACCTTTTAGTTGAATTCTTTTAGTTAGAGTTTCTCTAATCTGAATCTCTATCTTTGTTTTGAAATCCATTCGAGGATATCCGAGTGAGGGAGTGTATTTGTAATTAATATAAAATATTTTATGTTTATAGTGTGTTGTTTGAGTTGTTGATGTTGGTTTGGATTTCCGATCGATTCGCCTGATCAACGCTATCGATAGGATTTCCAAAACACTTGAACAGAGCAAACTGACACAATATTGATTTCAAATTTGGTAAATGAAATAATTTTGTATGATTATATTATAAATATATAAGTAAAATTTTCTGGAATAAAAAAAAGAAAAGGAGGTTAATTAATTGGTTGTTTGAAATGATAATATTTGATTATCATTTATTGTTCTAAATGAATTTATAAACATGGTATAAATTGATTTGGAATTTAAATAAATTTAAATCAGGAATTTGAGAATTTAATTTCCGATGATTCCAAACTCTAATTTTAAAATTTTAAATGTATATTATATAAAGTATTTTCGAATATAAATGATTTTCAAAGAATTTTAATGTTTAAATCAGTACTCTTCTCTTTTGTCGCTGGAAAATAATTTCGGTGATGACGGCCGCATCATCGACATTCATTTTCGAGTTTCGAAGTAAAGAGACCATTCAGTAGCTTTGCTACACTTTGTTCGGAAATTTAATTTGATTTGAATCTCTGTGGTATTACCTGATTTATTATATATATAAAGATTAATTTTGATCTGATATATACTATATATATTTATCTCAAAATTGTTTGAAGTAATCGGAGATTTAAATTCTTAAGTTATGATTTAAAGATGATTTCAATTATAAACTAAAGTCAAAAAAAAAAATTTGGATAAATATTTAAACTTGAGATAATTGAATTTGAAAATTTTATATGTATAGTACTAAATTGCATTTCAATATAACTTACCTAAATTATTCATAAGTTAAAATGTAATTGGATAATATACAATATAAAATGATTTTATAATTAAAATCTAAGTGTATAACATTTATTATAAACACTCAAATTTTATTTATAAAAATGCTAATGAAGATGATAGAATAATAAGTTAATTGAATGAGATGAATTTAATAAATTTTGTTCTAAGAGAATTAACAAATTGAAATTAGATCAACTTATGGAAATACCTTGAATTTAAAATCAATCATTGAATACAAATTAATTTAAACTGAAATTTATATGGTTTAAATTAATTTATATGGTTTAAATATATGTAATAAGATATATTAAGTGGAATAAACTTAATAATAATTTGGAATAAAAGAATTAAATTTGTTGAATAAAATATGAGTACAATAAATGATTATACAAATTGATGATTTAGAAATTGTTAATTGAGGATGACCAGATAATAAGATAATGAATTTAGAAATAGATAGATTGATTTAACTTAAGTGAACTCAAATGGATTAAACCAAAATGTTGAATATTAATTAATTTAAATTGAAATTTATATGGTTTAAATTAATTATTTTACTTGTATTCCTATCTATTTTCTTTCTGGTTGTTTCTATTCTCCTGCCTCCTTCCTTTTCGGGGACGAAAAGTTTTGAGTGGGGGAGAGTGTAACGACCCGTAAATTTTAACTGTTTTTAATAACGTAATTCGTTGAAATTTTGTGAAATTTTAAACGATAAAATTTTGAAATAAAAATTTGATATTTGGAATGCGTCAAATTAATCATAGCAACTGGTAAATTTTCATCAGATAATTTGAAAGTTTATTTTCTAGTGTAATTTTATTCCAATTTATATCAGTTAAAATTGATGATAATGAAATGTTTTCCAGACCTGAATATTTTTACATCAAAAAATTCTAATTCATCTTCTGACTAAGACGTCATTTTTCATTTTTCCAAATTCGGACTTCTTTAGCTCCGTCGATCTTATTTTTCTGCGTTTTGCTGCATTTTCCGCTAGTAGAAAATTCGAATTTTTATAATTCAATCATACCACTGATATATGTATACCGTTATGATCGTCTTGTCGTGCTGATCTCCGTAGTATATTCATTTGTGCGTTTGGAGTCCGGTACACGACGAAGTCTCTGGAAACGGTAACCGTGTCGGTATCCGTTTTAAACCCTTTTGTTTTCCTTTGTCCTTCCGTTGCCCTCCGTGAGAAAGTTGTCAGCCACTGGCTATTAATGTTTCTTGAATTCAACATTTTTTTTACTTTATCTGTTCCCTAAGGTTTCAATTTAAGCCGGTTCGTGCATTCATTTAGCTTCTCTGTAGTTATCTTCTTGCTATTGAAAATAAATACAATAATATAAAAGTGGTTGCGTGCAAACTTAGTGAATCTGTTCACGTCCATTCCCATTCCTGAATTTATGTCCATTCACAACCTCCTATCCTCTTGACCGTTGATTTACTTTTTGAAATTATACAGTAGGTATTGAAAGCTTATATATCTATAATATAATAATATAGGCTAGTTATGATTTCATAAAACCTACTCTTCATTTTGCTCAGTGCCTTATCCTCCCCCTGACAAAGCAACCAACACCACTCTCTTGATCCCACCTCTGCCGCATCACCTTCGACGTAACAACCGAGCCTTCCTCCACCGAAGCCTCTGACTCGCTGTGACAAACACTCGCGACCCTGAAGCTCTCGCAAGCCCTTCCTGAACCCAACAGTCGGCCTTCTCCTCCTCTACCATGCAGCAAACACGTTCATCTCTTCCACCTTCTTGCCACAGCATGCAACTCTACGGCATCTCCACCTCTGCCATAGCCACATCGCCTAGCTTCCTATCCACCGCCGCATGACCTTTCCCATGCCTAGTTCGCCGCAGCCCTCACTCGAACCCAACAGCCCTTCTAGTCCATATTCGGCCGCCTTGTTCCCCTTGGCCGAAGCCGAGCACTATTGCTCTACCCATCACTGAAACACAGGCCTTCCACTTCGGGTTGTATATGGTATCTTCTACTTCTAGTGTATATATCTTTGTTTATATATATAATCTATCTAGTTATATGTATAAGTTTATATAGATATATATTATATATATATACTCGACTACAATATTCATTATATTTTAAATAGCTATAGTAGATAGGTTCCAGCAGTATATAGATATGTTTAATAGTTGCATAGTATATCGGAGATTTTACATAAAGAAGTACTAAAGGTATTTTTCTATTTGTGTCTCTGCTGTATATATATAAAGCTTATGATAGTCTACATTGATTTCATAATGAATGTTGATCTTAAGGTATTATATGTATGTTTTATATGGAATATGTTTTGTAATATTCTGAAATGTATATATTAGAGTATTATATAACTGTACATTGCATTATGGAGTTTCGGCCTCTCATTTCTCTTGTATGTTTAAAGAAAGAATACTATATATATATATTTTTTAGTTCGAAGCTGTTGGTTGTTTATATTAATTTATTTAAGTCGGTAATAGGTTATATATATAAGTTGCGGTGAATTATGTAGTTGTGTATAATTTATGGTTTATATTTATAAGTATATAAGATATATAAGTATTTCATAACATGTTGATGTATATATTTAAGAAGTTATATATATAGAAGTATTATATTTATGTTGTTAGTGTGTAAGTCAATATATTTGTTTATATAAGTTTACGTGTGTGTTTCCATGTAAATATGGTTATTTTAATTTTGGAATATGTATATATATATATATTTTAAACTATAGTTTATTTGATCTGCGTAAGTTTATGAACAGTCTGCATGTATATACAATTATCTCTAAATTGTAGATAAATATATTTAGTATATATATAGTGACATATATCAGCTTATATTTGTGATATTTATTGTTGATTTCAAAATATCTGTATATATAAGTTTCTAATAATATTGATTTGAAATAAATATATATATACTATTTTAAATTTATGTTTGATTTTAATATATGTGTTTTAATTTAAAAACAACGATTTTGAAATACATATATATATATATATTTAATTTAATATATGCTTAAATTTAAAATATGATTGGATATACATAGATATATATACATATATTTATATATAAGTTCACTTATATCATTTATCATCATCGATCCAGTTCTGATTTGTTCCATCAATTCCTGTTATCAGCTTTGATCGTTGAATTCGTGCCGATTTTGCTTTGCTTGGATTCGTAATTCAACTTCAGTGTGCATATCCATGTCATCTTCTGTATTCTCTAGACTTGAAAGGTGAGCAATCACTCACGATTAACGTTCTTTTATTTATTAAATTTGATTTCAATTGAAATGACAATTGAAATATGCTACTGCTAGTTATTTACATTGATATATATATATATATGCCATCATCTGTATCTGTTCACCTATGACATCTGACACCATTATCTGTAATTTATATTTCTATATATATGCTATTACCTATATTTGTTCACCTGTGACACCTGACACCATTATCTGTTATTTATATTGATGATATATGCATGTTGTATTATTATTATCATATCTGTTATCACTCTGCAAGTTCCCTGTTAGTATAGAATTTATTATGGGTTGAAATGATACATACCTGAACGGACTTTAGAATAGGAGAAAACCGTTTTGGGTTGAAATGATAAACCCAAGCGGTTTTCATTTGAATTGAATTTGGGGTTATGGGTTGAAAAGATATACACCCGTATATATATTTAAATTATGGATTGAAATGATAAATATCTGTATCACTTGACCATAGGGTAGAAAATTATATACAGACACCGTTGGTCTATATATAAATATTTGAAAAATGATTTCTATGGTTTTGAAGGAAATATATGGTTGTAATAAATATTGATTTTAAAAATCTAATAAAGTTGATTTAATAAAGTCGATTTAATCAATATAAAATAATGTTTAAGCATTTATGTAAATTTATATTTTCAAATATAGAGTTTATAATGATTCAGGTTGGAAAGATAAATTGAAATTGATTAGAAATTATATTTATTTAAGAAATTTTCTTAAATAAGGTTGATTTGAAATGTGTTAAATTTGAAAATTGAAAGATATGTTTTATAACTTGAATTTGATTTAAAGTGACTTAAATGAATATTTCAAACTTATATAAATTTAAATGGGATATTTTGTTTATTTAAAATTTTAAGTTGAAGTCGTATTTAGATGCATTGAAATGATTAAAGAATTACCTCGGAAACAAAATGTAATGAAATTAAATTGAGATATAAATGGAATTATCAAATTTAGTTTTGAAATGTGAATATTTAAAGCTTTGAAATATATTGAAATTGAAATGGCTTATTTTGTGGGTCAAATATGTATTTGAAATTGATAAATTTGAAATGGTTTATTGAGAAGCTGAATCGAGTTGAAATTGATGATTTGAGATTTAATTAAATTTTAATTTTGGAATTCGAGTTTATGTGAATTGATTTGTGAAATTTGAGGAAGCTATTTTATATAAAGTATTTTAAACTATATCTAAAACTATTTATATTTTACTTTATAAATTTTAATATAAATTATTTTTATATAAATCATTTTCAATATAAATTATTTTATTATAAACTATTTTAACTTATAACTATTTTATATAAACTATTTTATTGTATAAACTATTTTTCTATATATACAAATTTTAATATCTAAACTGTTTAAGAGGAAAGTGTTAGGATTCCAAAATGTTATGATTTCAAGCTATGATTTCAAAGTGTTGTGGATTTCAAGGTTTTGATTTCCAAAGTGTTTTGATTTTTAAAGACTTATGATTTCGAAAGCAATATAACTTTGGAAAGTGATATGATTTTGGAAATGGATTTATTTGAAGTGAAAGTGATATCGTATTGATATGGATTTGAAATGGCAATGATATGTCGGTTTTGAAATATAACTATTTTGAAAGTTTATTAAACGACCATCGGTGTAATAATACGTAGTTATTAAAGAGATCGGGATTGGATATGGACATACTCTCTGTCGATATCGAAACCACTTTAATAACTAATATACGCGGAGTGTTGATCCAGAATGAAGTGGATGGTTTGGTGGACGCATTGACTGAAGAAAGAGAACGATTTTGGATGACCCCTGACATGACTAAAACAGGAGCCCTGCCAGGCCATTGAGGTTTGCCACCTCTAGCGGACACACTTCTTCGTTACCATATCTATTACTTTTGTGATTCGATTTGGGTGCACCCCTCGATTATGGGAGTGTTGTTTCGCGGTGTTGGGGTAGTAGCTGCTATGCCCAACATCAGTCCGGATGACGCAACTACCAGTATCCTAGTTGGTATCGCCTCATGTACCTTGTTATACTGATTATCCTATTCGTGACCACTACGATTTGTTTTGTGTTATACCTATGGGGTACCCTCTGATAACCACTAGTTTACGGTGGGGCTTACGGTGCTGTATAGACTATGACATGGTAAAAATGTGTTAAGGGTGGAATGGGCCATGACTTAACGCTATTTTGATATCGTACTTTACTGATTAGACATTATCTACTTAGCGTACACTACTACATAGTAGATAGTTTAGCGGATCCTTAGAGGATGGTTATCCCAAACATCCTTGGAGTTACTTGTATTTCAGTTGTTATTTCACTTGAGTTGGATTTATAGATATAAGAATGTTAATCCTAACTCGAGTGTTTTGTGTTTTGCTTTACGCTCGGGTCAGACTGAGTGATACAGTGTTCGAGACTCACCTTTGGAGTTGGAGCTTCGCTTGGAGATCCGGCTATCTATCGATTCTACTATCAGTTATCCAGTTGATTCCAGTGATGTATTCAGATCTTGTATTTGACTATTATATTGAGATATCTTTGTATTCGAGACTTCTGTTGTATCTTGTTTAACTCTGTTATATATATAGTAGCTTCATGAACTACTATTCTTTTGTTTTCGCTGCATTATTGTTATATTACTCTGTGTCTGTGATATGTGATTATTTTATTTACTGTATATGCTGAGTTTTGCCAATTTAAATTAACAATATATTGTTTTGAATTATTCAAGTCTGACATGTGTGGATTTATTGTCGATTTGAATGGTCCAAAATAATGGGTCGTTACAAACCCTCAGCAGAGACCACCGCCCAACGTATGCTATCGCGAGCACCTCGACTGAATTCCAATCGCTTTGACTCAGCCGCGGCTTCGTGAATGCTAACCCTCGCGCGTTCCTCTTCTCATTCTTCAGGAATGAAATTGGATCTCATTCTTTATTCTCTTTGTTTACTGCGTGAAACCCTAGCCTTCCCATCGCCTCGCACTTCCCTAAATCCTTGCGAACGAGAAAGATGTTGCCATAAACTGCGTCGAGCTTCCCCCCGCCCTTTTTCCCAAAATCGAGCGAAGATGAAACCAAGATGATTTGCGTTCGATTTATTTACAAACGAGAAAATTGGGTAGAACGAGAGAGAGTCACAATTATGCAGCACCATTTTATTTTTTCTCTGATTTGAATTCGAACGAGGGGAAATAAAGTTCAGATGTGATATAAAACTGAGGGAGGAGTGTTTGAGAAGGAACGAGACGTGTTGAAGGCGGCTTGATTTGATCTTTATCTGACTTGATTTGATTTTATAAAATTTATTTAATTTCAAAATATCTCTTTTAGCAACTTACAATTTTGAACTCCTATCAAGGAATGCCGCTAGGCGTTCATAAAGTTATACCCCTATTCCGGACACAATGGAAAAGTTTTCGAGTCCTAATTCGATCGTATGGAGAAGATAGCTTTTTGGACTCAGTTATTATATTGAATTTTCGATATAGGTTCCAGTGCGTTTGTCTATCGTACGCTTACACAACAACTCCAAACGCTACAAAAATTGAAATCCGATAATAATAAAATATTACAGATCCAATGGAACTAGTTTTGTCGAATTCCGAGACTGTGCCCTGGAAGGCTATTTTAAAATTCAATTTAAACGATATATTTTTAAAACTGAACAAAACACTTCCAAACTCACATTTAAAACTTCTATTATCTCTAGTATTATAAATATAAATTTTCCAAGCCTTTGAAATCTTTTTAACAAGCATAAACTGAAGATTCAAAATATCTACCCAACCTCCAATAATTAAATTCAATATTTAATTATCCAATAAATAGAGATATTTAAAATTTAAGTTAAAATAAATCTTTTAAATATTTAAAATCAATTAAATATTCAAATTTCAAATATCTAAAAATTAGGGGTCGTCACAATTTAAAAGTGTAATTATTATACTTTCAAATCAAGTATTCAATTTCCAAGGTTTTAAACCATTCTGAGTTCATTTACTAAGTTAAAAACAATAAACATTGAAAATTTCAGCCTTTCACTGCATTTAGAAAAAACTATTATAAGTTATACTTTGAAACATTTTAACTCAGCAAAGACAGCATTTAAAAACTGCTGTTAAAACTCAGTTTTAGTTGAAAATTAGTTTAAAACAGCAAAGACAACATTTTAAAACTGCTGTTAAATCTCAGGTTTCAAAACAAGGGTTTTAAACTTATTCAGCAAAGACAGCAGATGTAACAACCCGCATATTTGTCGATTTTATATTTAAATATAACATCGTTCGTCGAATTTTAGTCCGAAAAGCTACTTTTTGCAAAAGTCGAATTAGGACTCGGGACCTCTTCCATTGAGTTCAAAATGCCGTTTGCGATCTTTTTGAGTATAATCTTTGATATGTTTGGAGTAAGTCGAATTTCGCTACTTTTTCACTTTGGACTTTGTGTTTGGTTTAGCCCATTTGCCCAATTCTGGTTATATCAACCCAGCCCCTCTCTTCTTCTCTTCATTCATTCCTCATTTCCTAACTCTCTTAAGCTCAAGAGAATAATGGGGGAAAAGATTGGAAATGGAAATTCCTAAGCCCTAGTTCCATTGCAAATTCAAGCTCCTACCTCCAAATTCAAGAAGAAGCTTTGGTAAGCCTTCCCTTCATCTTCTCCAACTCCTTCTCCATTCAATTTCAGAAATTTCCTAAACCTAATTTTGAAAATGATTCTCTTTTAAGCTTAGTTTCAAGCTTGTTGGGTTGGAATTGAAGAGATTGTTCTTGCCATTGCTCTATAGCTTCTTCTTCATTGATTTTGTGAAAAGGTGAGATTTTTATCTCACATCTAAGTCAATAATTATCTTCGATTGTTAGGTATGAATTCCTAACACTTATCCTTGTGCAATTCCTTAGTCGTTGTTGCTCGACCGATCGTTATCGATGTCGTTTGGCCATTTTTTGGCCTAGGTTCAGGGAATGCCCTGAATAACAGTTTCAGACGTCTGAACGTATGGTTCAGACGTCTGAATGGAATACTGGGAATTTTCTTCTCCCAGCATTCAGACGCCTGAATCAAAATTTCAGACGTCTGAATTGGTTCGTTTTGGACCAGAAAAGGAATAGGCTAAAAAGTGCCTATTTCAGACATCTGAAATCTAGGATTCAGACGTCTGAATTCTATTCTGGAAAATAGTTTATTTTCCAGATTCAGACGTCTGAATTCTTGATCTCAGACGTCTGAATCTGCTGTGTTTTGCCTATTTGCCTTTTTAGCTTGAATATCCAACTCTAATCAAGTCGGGTTGATTCCCTTTTTGTTGTTATCATTTATTATCGGCCACTTTGTTAAGTCGCCCACCTTTTTAAACTTAGGTCGCTTGTCTTCACTAAGTCGTACCGTTTTGACGGGGCGCTGCCCCGCACCCCGCCGGGGGCGCTGCCCCCTGGACCCCGTATTACTCTGCGTAGGCAATCTTATCTGAAAAGCATTCATCAGAACTTCCACTTTGATGCATTTTGAGCTGATTTCCTTGGATTTTATTCACGTCTCCGAATGTGAATTTTTGTGATAGATTGTTCCAACAATCGTTTTATGACTTGTCACTTTAAAGATATGAAGGTTTTAATACTAGTAGTAAATATCAAAACTCTTTCATCAAATCGATTTCAACACTATTTTTAATATCAAAAGTTCATTTTCTCAAACCGATTTCCAATCTACTAATATATATAAGCCTTTACTTCACTTGAATGAGAAATCGACTTAAACGACTTAGTAAAACGAGTGGTATGAAACACTTGCGTTCACTTCGTCGGTTAGCTCTTGGACTTGTTCGATTGAACCCTTTTCGTGACAATTTCCTAGTGAAGATTTACAGCTTGTTCGTAAATATTTAAGTTAAGCAAGTGGTTATGGGACATGAAGCTAAACTCATATATTTACTAGCTTGGTGTGATTGACACTTCTCGCTGATCATGATGATCATTTTATGATTTAGACTAGCAATTGTGCGATGTCTCTTTGTTTACAAGGTAAGACTAGACCGCAATAGTGTGATTCCGACTCACACACATCTCTTTGTCCGCAAGGTTAGTCTAGGCCGCAGTAGTGTGATTCCGACTCACACATATCTTTTTGTTTGCGAGGTTAGGCTAGACACCACTTGTGTGATTCCATTCACACATACCTTTTTGCTTTTTGGTTAGCCTAGGCCTCAATCAGTGTGATTCCGACTCACACATATGGGGTAGCTCCCCATGGTCTTCGGACCATCATGTGATAGGCCTCTTTCTCTTTTTATGATTTCTGGATTTCTTGTTTTGATTTCTGGATTTTTATGTCATTGACTTGTTATGAGTACAAGTTTAGGGTATGATGCCCTCTTTGGATCTTTGAGAAGATTCTTGTGATATTGATCATTTCTCATCGGTTGATCTCCTGTTGATCATCATTTTCATACTTATAGTAGTATGTCAGTATGGGTATTCTATGTTTATGCCATATCTATTATTTTATATCATGTCATCTGATATTTATAGTTAGACTGATCCGTTTATTATTTTCTTAAATAATACTCGGGTCAGACCGAGATGTTACAGGTGCTTCTGCTTGACTTCCTCCCGGGATTTGCTACTCTGACTTTTGGCACTACTTAGATTAGTAGTTTTTGGTTGTACGCATTTGAGATATAGACTCTATATTGTGTACTTATTCTTTTGTATAGCACATGTTGCTATTCTTTTGTATTATCGTGGATCTTACTTGACCACTAATCTGATGAACACTTTCATGTGTGTTATATATTCATATCTATTTCCGCCTTTGTGATATGAATTGTCTGAGACTGATTTGTGTTATGTTTATTTCTATATTTGTTTCCGAAGATTATATATAGCCACCGTGTGATAGCTTTGTGTTTGTACCAGTATGTTGGATTTCCTCTTTAAAAGATATGCATTCTATTCTATCTGACATATCGGTGCTCGCACAAAGAAGTTACACGGATGGTCGCTCCTCAACAGCCTTATTCTCCGTGCTAATTGACAGCACTACATCGTAGTGTTCTTGGTTAGCGTGGGTATAGAGGTGGGGCGTCACAGCTGACCACTACAGCAATTATAGAACTGCTGTAATAGACCTGACTCAAGTTTTAGCTTATTTAGTTCAACTACAACAACTACACCATTTCAGAAATGCTGTAATAGCTCTTTTATTCAAATTTTAGTGCAATTCAGAACCATAGCATTTCTGAATGCTATTAAAGTATTTTCCAGATTTAGTGTATTTCCAGCAAATAATAAACTTTAATTTAAACCATTTAAACATTATAAAAATCATATTTTTAACATTCAAAAGTGTTCATTAACAATACTCTTTTAATTTATGATTTTTATAAAGTAAACTTTTACAATAAAATCCAAATTTTCAATAATTTCACTTAACACATTCAAGTGTACAATTTTCCCATTTTTACATTTGACAATTTATTAACAGTTACATTTTTAAATTACCATTTCACAAATTAAACTAAATTTCCAATTTATTTAATTTACTTAATCCTTTATTTTAAAACCATATATCACATTTCCAAGTCAAGTTATATTTCAGATTACACTTTTAAGCATTCATTTATTTAACCATTTCAATTCATAGAAAAATCAATAATACTTCATTAAATCATTTAAATTCAAATTTAAATCAACTTATCATATTTGCCATTTTCCAAATAAAATAAAATTTCCATTTTATTTATATAACTTAAATTCATTTTAAATCAAAATCCAAATTTCCAAACATAAGTTATATTTCAAAAATTCACTTTTACCATTCATTTAAATTACAATTTTAACTTCTAGAAAAATCAAAATTTCTTTAGTTAGACATTAAAAATCCAATTTAAATCAAATTTTCTTAATTTTACAATTTTAAAAGTATTCAAAATATTCAAAATACTTTATAAAAGTAACCACGGGCCTGTATATAGTTTTCTAACCTAGGTCAAGTGATACAGATATGTATCATTTCAATCCGCAGTTTAAAAAGCAAAAATCTGGGTTCTATCATTTCAAACCCGCAATCCCAAGTTAAAATAAAATAAATAAAAACCGTTCAGGCCTATCATTTCAGCCCATAACGATTTTTCCCTATTCTAAAGTCCGTTCGGGTATGTATCATTTCAACCCATAGTGAATCTAATCTACAGGGAACTTGCAGTGTGATAAACAGGTATAAATGAACAGTTTAACAATAAATAACAGTAACGGATAATATGACAGGTAAAATAACATGTTTAACATCATATAATTAATAATCACAGGCAGGTATAACATAATATAACATTCTACACATTCAATTGTTGTCAATTCACATTTGCATAAGTATAAATGTCAGGTGAGATTTACTCACCTGTTTGTGCTAAAGATTACAATACAAATGACACAAACGGATTCCCAAAGGCACGATGACACAACAATAGATTCAAGTGGATGAGAATCAAGCAAATGATCTTGTCACAACCCATAACAAAACCAAGATAAAGTTATAATCCAATACAACATTAAATTGATATAACTTTGAAATAAAAACAAATATGAATACAACGACTTTTGCCTTGCTTTCTCTATTCTTTTGCATGGCCTAGGGGATGGTTTAGCTCTAGTTTGGACATACTTTGGCTCAGGTATGGACACAAGAATGCACGGCTACAAGGCATTGAAGTGGTGGAGGTTTCAAGGCATGAGAATTCAAAGAGGCAAGCAACATAGGATGGTTTTGGTTCACCATATTGGCTCGGCCAATGGAGGGTTGGGCTCGACCAGTGGGGCTCAGGTCTGGACAGGGGCTGGAGGGGTGTGTGGTGGTCTAGTCAGAGGTGGTGGTGGCGGCCTAAGGTGATGGTGGTGGTGGAAATGGAAGTGGTGAACAAGTAGTGGTCACCTAGCATGGTTTTAAGGCTCTTGGTTGCATTTTGGTGGAATTTATCATCATGGGGTGGTGCGACCTGGCCAAATCAGAGGTGAAGATGGTTGATGGAGAAGAGGAGGAGATGGTGGAGGTGGTGGCTAAGGCTAGCTAGTGGTGGCCGAGCAAACTAGGTAGAGAATCAAGCCAAAAATATTGAAAAAGAAGAAGAAAAATAGAAAAATGGAGCCATTGTTTACATTTTTTTCTCTCCAAATGAAAGTAGCCGTGAATGGAGATGAGGTGGGAAGTTTATCCACGTGAATCTCACATAGAAATGCACGGCTAAAGGTGAGGGAAAGTGGAAGGTCACCAGGAAAAGGAAGAGGCAAGCAAATGAAAGGTCAAGCAATCGAAAAGTCACAAGTAAATAAAGAGACTTGTCTCTTTGAATTTCTAATTTATTTTAATCAAAATAAACAAATAAATTTTAGTAAATAAAAATAAAAAGCTGAAAAAAATAAAGTGAAGAAGAAAATAAATAAATAATTTAAGGAAAAATAGAAAATAATTAAGAAAATAGCTAATATATTGAAACTAGCATTTAAAAATTGTAAACAAAATACAATGAACATTGGAAAATTATAACAACACTTTTAAACAAATAAAAGTCAAGTAAATAAAATAAATGCTGAACAAAATAAAGTGGAAATGAAAAATAAAATAAGATTTTAAGAAAATAGAAAATAAATAAAGAATTTCTTTAATTAATTAAAACTGGAAATTAGAAATTATAAACAGAATACAACTGACATTGGAAAATGTCAATTACACTTTGAAAAATATTTTAAAACCAAAATATATACATAACAAGTTATTTTACCCATATTATAACATTACATGACCAAATAAAATATTATTTATATAATTTAAAATAAACAATTTTGTTAAATACAGCAAATTACACACAATATTTAAAAGGGCGTAACTTTCACATTATAAATCAGATTTCAACGAAACAAAAAGCAGTATTCTTGAAATTTTATTTACTTTCATAATAAAAGATAAAATTCAAAATTTTAAACTTTTAAATTAAAAGTCAAAGTTTGACCATAATGACCAAAATTCACATTTCTGGAAAATACTCTATTTATTCTTGTTTGGAATTATAATTCACATAAAAATCAAAATTAATATTTAAAATAACAAAATTTTCCATTTTAATAAATAAAATAAAGTTTCTAAATCAGGAAATTCAATTTAAAATAATTACAAAATACAAGGTTGTTGCATAATGTCAGGTAAACGAAAAAGAGAAGAAGAAAGCGCAATTTATAAAAGTAGCAGATGCAGGGAAAGCCATCCGATCAAATTTAAAGGAACGGCCAAGATTTATCAGAGAAAATCAAAAGGCGGGAAATTTTATGGGTTCCGAAGCAGTTGACTTGGAAAGTTAAGAGCATCCCTTCGCTAGAGCGGCAAGTGTTACCATCAATATTCACTTCAACCTTGTCGAATATAAAAGAGGAATTCACAGGAAATGATGAAGGCAAGACCTTTCGAAGGAGTCGAAGGGATGCATATACAAAAGTTGAATGTTCTATGAGCTTTCGAAGAGGTCGAAAGGTTACAGGCACCCTTTGGCTTCCATTATTTCCTTTCGAAATAGTAGCTTCCACATGCATGATGACGTTCTGAATGAGTTAATGAACACCTTTCGAAGGCAACAAATTGCAATTCTTCATATACATGCCAAACCTTTCGAAACACTAGGTTTCGCCTTCATTCACATCCCACAGAAGAACACTTGGACAAAGCCACCCCTTCGAAAGCAAAATCAACCTTTCGAACTAGTCGAGACCATTTACAATTATAAAGTAAAGCTCATTTAAGTTCAATACGACATTCATATACACCAGAAGGTAGGGTTCCGCATCCATCAACAAGTATGCCTTCGAAAGTTACCTTCCGCATTTATACCTTCTACGTTTCAACACCTTCGAAGCCCTGAAGGTTCATCTATCGATAGAGTTGAAATCCCATGTTCATTCCAACTTGCTACAACGCATCAAGAACAAAGTCGAGAGTGCGTCTAAACCTTTTGACCGGCTCGAAAGCACTCAATTTCCCTTTAAAAGCAAAGCAGAAGGATGCTCTAATGTTAACAACAACGAAAGGTATTCAAGGCCGCCTTTCGACCAGGTCGAAAGGACTAATTCGAAAGGTGCCAACCCGCACCTATAAATAAGAACCTAGGGGTTTGGTTTTGGGGATGCAATTTCATTCACTCCTTGTATTATATAAAATTTGTAAACCCTAATTCTCAAATTAGATTTGGGATTTGATTACTTTGTGTACCTAAGCTTCAAGTAGTAAAAGAATATATTTTCAAAGCAAGTTTATAGCATTCTTGGATGTAATAGCTGATTAAATGATTTTGTCTGGCTCTGATTAAGTTATGTTTGTATCAACATGCTCGAAAGGAAACCTTTTGAGGAAGTCGAAACCATTTAATTCAACTAACTTCCTTAGACTGTTAAGTCACAATCTTGATCCACCTTGACTACTTCGAAAGGAAGTTTCGACGGGATCCTAAACCAATTGAACAAGTTCGAAAGGTATTTCTAAAGAGTATTTTGGTGTTTCGATCGAGCCAAAAGGTTATATAAAAATAAATTCCAATTACAACGACTTGTTCGAAGGGTGATCTTAAGAGAGTCGAAAGGTTTCAACTATCTCTATTTGTTTGGAAGGTGGTTTCCTAAGGATCACTTACACTTTAAGCTTTACTTTGGGGTGTTGACAAGTTTTCTTGTTAACATGTTAATTTAGAAAAAGAAAAACATTGTTTTCTAAATTTAATTATTTTCGAACAACGTATACTGCCATGGGATTAGTACGAAGTTGAGATGATGGGGAGGATTGTTGATATAAAATTCTAGATAGTCAACGTTGCAACCAATTGGTAAGACGAATCGCTAAAATTTTATGACATGACAACGTTATATATTTTATTATAAATTAAGTATGGGAATTATATAAATAATAATATAGTTTAAAGTTGGATTCAAAAGCATTTTCTAATGACATATCTATAGATATTATAGATGGTTTTGAATTGAGGAAAAGAAATAAAAGGAAAGCTTTCGATTTTCAATAAGGGTTTTTCCATTCTTCTTCTTCTGGTTATGATTTTTAATTGAGATTTTTGTTATAAAAAATTGTATATACAAGTTATGGAAGATAAGCTTATTGCAACAAGCTTTTGTTTTCTTACGAAATTGACAGCGGTTCATTTTTGCAAGCTTCTCCTTCTTTTGATTATTTTGTACCATTTTAATGACTTGAAATTCGATTAACCTTGTATAAACACTCATGGGTTAAGAATTATAGCACTAGTATGATATAAAAAGAGATGTTCAGTTTACAGTAAGCAAGTTAGAATTTTCATAGAAGCCTTTGTATTTCTAGATAAATGAATTGTTTGCCTTTGCTTACTTGATCTATAATATGATGCTTTAGAGTTGATATGCATTACATATATAACATATAAACTACTGAGATTAGTTGAAGAAAGATTTTGAGCTTACTGTAAAAAAAAGTTATGAATTTTTCTTTATTTTTATACATATTTAACTTTATGATTTATTGTGTCGCTCTCTAATTATGTCTCATGTCTAAACAAGACTTTTATTATGTCGCTCTCTAATTATGTCTCATGTCTACATAAGACTTTCGTTGTGTTAGTAGACAAGAGGGAATGCATTATTATATGTTCTAAAATTTAAGGCTCATCTTAATTTTGAACAAAACAAATGGAAGAATATTTGACAATATGTTTGGTTTAATCTTCATCATCCTTTCTGCAATCCCAATGTACTAAAGTCAGTTATATGAACCTGATCAAATAATATGCACCCTTCTAATTTTAGTCAAACCTATTTGTTTAGGAGGTCTACGATAGGTTATCTCTAGATGGAAAAAAAATTTATACATGTAATAGGTATTTCTGCATAATATTATACCACTTTAGCACCTTATAAGCTTTGCTTTTGATCTAGTTATAAGAGAATTGAATTTTAAGGCTGTTTCCTTTTGCATTGAACCTTTATTATACTAAAGAACATAGCTCACGCTTTCGGTAAAAATGCAGGAAGAGAATTTTGGCACAATTGAAAAAAAAGGAGAACTTTGAGATTTCCGTTAATACATGTTCTATGTAGATGCAATAAAATTATGCATTGGATAACAATCAAGAAGAAAGAAAAACAATGCTTGTCTATGTTAGTAAATTATTTAAATTAGGAACATGAAAATCAGGATGGTATAGAACTTTTGTCAAACAGTATTTGGTCCTATTTTGTCCAATGTTGTTGAAATTACACTACACTCTTCTTTTTCCTACAAGAATATATAAACAGAAATAATAATTTCATTTGTAGAAAGAAAAAAATTACACGGCAATTAAATTAAACTAAGTATACATACCTTTTTTTACTAAAGGGATAATTAGGAACCTTAGATGATTAGATAGAGAAAACCTCTTAAATTTATGAAAAGAAAAAAAATTAAAGTTTAAACATTTTAAAAGTGCCATGGTAGAACAACAATAACTTTTGATTTTGTTGTTCGATTTTAACGAACCTTCTTTCATTTCAAAGACATTTTAATCAAAGATATTTTAATGTAGAACAACATTCATATTCGTTAGTTTTGAAAATTTTGACATCTATTGGTGTTAAAATCACTTCGAATTCATATAAAATAAATCTACTTGGGATAACTAATTTCGGAATTTTAAAACCAAAGTGTTTTGGCCATAACTTTTAAACGGTTTATTTGATTTCAACAATCTTACACTTTCTAAAAGCTAAGAACATAAGCAAAAACTTTTTTGTTAAGAGTTTTGTAAAATTTTGACATTTTCTAGACTGAAAATGTAGATTTCTTAAGTGGGCCTGCACTTAATTAACCATTTCAGATTTCATTGCCTTTGAGAAAAACCTCATAACTCATTGTAAACTTTGCATTTTGATGGTCTGGAAGTTGCTTTTCGAAGCCTATACATTGTATGACAATTTTGCATTTGGAACCCATGTCTAAATTTGTGATTTTAGTCCTTAAAACTTTATTGAGGTTTGAAAATGCAAGTTGATATATCTTTTAAAGTTCCACGTGCTCATTATATCTTCTTATATGCAACTAATGTTGATGTTAAGCTAAGAATAGGCGTTGAAGATGCCTAGTTGAACTAATTGGCAGCTTTATCATGCTTTTTCTCATATAAAAAATAAGGTGGCTCGCTTTAAAATGCTAAAATAAGGTACATATTTACGATATATCGATAAATATGAATTATTATATTGTTTCACCGTGTTTTGGGATCGCCCATTGATTGTGATGTATACTTATTGTGATTTTCAGTTATGATTTTTCAAAATGCTCTCCGTACAAAGGATACTCTGCCAAAAAATTTCAAAAAATCCAACTTTAGAAAATTTTCAAAAAATTATTCGTATACGAAAAATAGAAATCAATAAATGAGTCTATTAAATTTATTCCATACGATAAGATTAGTTCTAGTGCTAAACACTTAGAGGATTAAGTGAGTTTCAACTTGATGATAGATCGTAGAATACGAAGAAAGTTCAAAGTATGAGTTATGTGAGACGTCTCCTTACAAGAAATTGTGAGGACGCAATTTTCTTAAGGAGGGAGGTCTATAACAACCCTATTTTCAAAACCATAAAATTATAAAAATCTAATGAAAATAGAAATGTACAAATTCAATTTTTGATAACTATTATTTGGAAATTCACTTTTTACTTAATCGAAGTCTATTTAATGATAGATTTTTTTGACAAATTGAGTTAATTAATAAATTCTTTTTAGAAAATAAATTAAATTTTAATGTATGTTTTAGTAAATATGAAATAATTAAAAGCATAAATAGTTTTCAAATAGCTGTTAAATAAAAATATTACATCAATGCAATGAATAGTTAAAAATAAATAAACGGGTAATGAATTGAATGGAAGTGTGCAACTATCGAATTATATGTCATAAAATAAAGTGTAAATCAATTTAAATTAGATTGAAATAAAGATACAAATTAATAAAGGAGTTATTTGAAAAGAAAATAAGTGAAAATTTTAGATAATTAAAACTAGCCTAAACTAGTTTAAGCCCAGCCCATCAAAAATCTCCATTCTCTACACCATCCCAAGCCTGTTACCCATATTCCTAATCCCTAATTTCCCCGACCCCAAATCAATTTGTCAAAGAAAAGAAAACATTAGTGAAAAAAACAAACGCACGAGGCCGCGCGTAGCTGGTGGCGGCGATGAGGGAGAGTACGGCGGTAGCTAGAGGCGACGAGAGCTAGTAGCCACAACAGCTGCTGGCGGTGCGACATTGGGAGGGTTGCACGGTTGATGTTGGTAGCGTCAGTTGGTGGTGTATGCGGAGAAGCGGCTATGAGTGGTGTAGTGGCTGTGGCATATACAAGGTGGAGGATCGACAGAGCAAGGTGGAGTTTAAGCGGCATTTGTACAGGCCTAAGGTTGGTGATTGAAGGAGTTCTAGCATCGTTGTTGAAGGATGCAGTTTTGCAATGATGGCTGGAGCAAAGGCTGTAGCCAGAGGAAGTGATGCTTGGGTGGTTGGTGCTGAACTATAGCAAGGGCAGTGTGCAAAATTGCGGTAGCGATGAAGGCAAGTCAGGTCACGACAGGTAGGAGCGAGTGCATCGTTGGTGAGTTACTTCAACTCATACTACTATCTCTATAATATGAATTCCGCTTTGCATACCCTTCCCAAATTATAGCTCTCGATGAATATTTGTTGTGTGTGAATAAATTAGTTGAAATATGGATACATGCGATAATTTATAATTTTTATCGAGCAATTGAGTTGAAAATTGATTGTTTGGTGATATATGGATTGTTATATAGATTGAAAAAGGTCAATTTACAAATGGAACTCTTTTCGAATGCAAATTGAATCTTAATAACCTATATAGAAGTACATACATTATTTGATGATCGGAGTTATCGGAAAGCAACTCAGATCACTAAATAATTTCGTATTATGGAATGATATTTTATAGAGCGTTATAGCTCTAAAAGTTGCTTTCTTGATGTGTTTATTGTCTAAATTGTTTAATTTTTTTAAAGGTTTCTAAAATGAGATTTATCTATTTTGATCCTTATTGGAATTTAGTTTATAGGATATACTTAAATTATATTGTATTCTTAACTTATTTCTTATTTCAAATTTCTATTCAAAGCTGTTAAAAATGAGTAATATTTATTCACAAAACCTTTTGATATTACTATTATAAGTATATTATGATTTTGGAAATGTTTTAGAGGCAAAAATAAAACATGGTATTATTTTATAAAAGCAGTTATGGAAGTAATAATTTTAATCTCAAATGATTTTAATTATAAAAGGCTATGAAAGTGACTTTAAAAGTGTTTTCATGCCTTTGTAAATAAATAACTCTTCTTTAAAATGAATTTAAGGATTTAAAAGTGATTTTGGAAAATTATATCTTTGCATATATAAAATTAATTTAAAACTTTTTTATTTTATTTATTATGGGTTTGGGATTTTATTGAGATTTCGTGTTTTTTTATGAAACAGGGAATTTTAATAAACGGTCGAATCATACAATATGAGACTTTTTGTTTAATTCTTCTGCTTATTTTTATAACTCATTGAATAGAGTATACTGAGTTGAATTTTCAAGCTTTTAGTATGTATTTGAATATCACTAGATAATATGGGACATTTAGTGAAATTCTAGTAATTACTAAAGTGATAGTGATTTACACTTTAGAGTTGTACTATCTTGGGGTGTTTGGCTATATGTGCTGATAGATCCTTAGAAAAATATAATTCATGATTTTGACGATCATAATGATCGTTTGATTTTGATGATCCGGTTGATCGTTCATGATCCTGGCAACTTGTTAGACGGTTCTGGGATGCTATCTTCATCTGGAAATCAATTGGTGGTCTCCATAGGCTTTTGTAGGTGACTAGCTATCACTATATGCATTTAGTAGCTTACTAATGGCTACAATCATGATTTCGTGCTTATGCATTTAGTAGTAGCTTACTAGTAACTACATTCATGATTTCGTCTTACCTAAGAAGATATAGTAATTATCAGTAGCTCTCTAGAAGCTACATTCATGATTCTGTGATTTGTTTAGGAGGGGTCCGTACCTCTATGATTTGTCCACAAAGGGGATAGTACCTTTGATTTTGTACTATCCTTATATGGATTTATTTTATTTCATTGATTTGAAATGGACATATGTGAATCACCATATTTGTGTATGATAATCTATGACAACTTGAGTGTTTTATGAAATGGTGATTATCTTGTGATATATCATTTTGGATTGATTTGGATTGGCATATTTTATATGACTTAGTAGTTAGTGTAGTCATATATTATTGTGATATACTATTATCACACCTTAAATTAGCTATAGTCTGATCCATTTATTTCATAATACTCGGGTCAAGCCGACACTCTATAGGTAACATGATTCACTGACCTTGGACATGTATGCTAGCAAGGGGATCAACTATTTTTGACAGTTTGAGTTTACCTCATGTATATATATGGATATATTTTGTATGGGATGTTATGCGTATTACTTTAGATAGTAGCCTTGTACTGGTTTCGAATGAAATATTGTATATATTAGAGATGTGGGTCTAGTATTATCATTTTGTAGACTCATATTTTTGTAGTTGAATATGATGTATATTATTCCACTATGATCAATGATTCTATGGCTGATATTGTATATTCTTCTAATTTATTTTAACCTATGTGTTTATTGCTTTGTGCCGAGACTGTACACATCAATTATTCAGTTCAGATCCTCAAATTTTTTTTAAGAATGACATGTCAATGTTAGCCTAAGGTAACATTCACATCAGTTCGCTCTTAACAAACCTCATTCTTTGTATTACTAGATGATATTACTTAGTAATACTCTTTAGTAGTACAGGTATAGGGGCGGGGCATTGCAGGTTAACTAAGAGTGCCCATTTAATTACACTAATGTCAACAAGAATAGTAACCAAGTTGACCAATATATATTGTAAGACTATCGTAAGACTTCATGGAACTCTATGTACTATAGTGAGTGACCGAGGACCATTGTTTTTAGTGCATTTTGGCGAAGCCTACATAGCGCTTTAGGTTTAAAGCTATGTATGAGTACGACTTACCATCCGAAGTCAGATGGCCAGACCGAAAGATTCAATTAAGTGTTGGAAGATTTGCTAAGAGCTTGTGTGTTAGACTTCGATGGATCTTGCGAAGACCACCTTTACTTAGTAGAATTATCATACAACAATAGTACCGGTCCAGCATTGGGATGATACCTTTTGAGGCATTGTATGGAAGGCCTTGTAAGTCATCAATAAGTTGGTGCGAAATGGGGGATAAACTTGTGTTAGGTCCATATCTGGTAAGGGAGGCTTTAGAGAAGATCAAATTGATTAGGAAAAGGATGTAGGATGTCCGACCTAGACAAAAGAGCTACGTTGATTTGAGGTGGAGAGACCTAAAGTTCGATCTAGGAGATTATGTGTTTGTGGAAGTTTTATCTAATAGAGGCACTATGAGGTTTGAAAAAGCCGAAAAGTTGGCGCCAAGATATGTTGGTATGTTCCATATATTAGAGAAGTTCGGAGGGTTGCTTACAGAGTCGAGTTGTCGAGAGCTTTTGCTATGGTGCATAATGTATTTCATGTATCACGTCTACAGAAGTGTGTCCAGGACTCCATGGATGTTGTGATTCTGACAGCTATGAAAGACTTGGTTGTTAAACCAAAAATGACATGTCAGGAAGCCAATTTAGATTGTAGGCCAAGATGAGAAAATGCTCCGGAATAAAGAAGTAAAGCTTGTTCGGGTCTAGTGGAGTGAGGACTGAGACGATTATTCTTAGGAAATAGAGGATAAGGTTAAGGAGACTTATCCCTAGTTGTTTTCTTAGCTTAGCTCGTTGGTTTTGCTATGTCTAATTGCATACCATAGATATACACACACATACATGATATTATGGTTGATTTTTATTTTGTATTGGTTGGAGCACTAGTACATTTTTGATTAAGATGCATGGATGAAGAACCCATGTGTATTCATGTTAGACTAGGCATAAGGAAGGCTATAGCTTAGTATCACACCTTATTTGATTTTCAATGATGAAATTCCTTTAAGGGGGAAGCTTGTAACACCCTCATAAATTAATAAATAATTAATTAAGTAATTAATTATGAAGTTATGAAAATGAGATAATGCAAACGGGTAAATATGCTTGGAACATTTTATCTATACTATATTATTATTAGTGAGTAAAATTTCAAGCTCACACAGGCCCCCTTGAATTTTGGCAACTGAACAGTCTCCAAATTTTTCTTCCTCTACGCTGACGCAATTTTTTGTTCTTACGCGTTTATTTTGTGACAATTTCTACATTGTCCTACTCTTTCACCAACTCCACCAAAACCCTAACTAATTTTTTTCCCTTCCTCTCCATTGTTTCTGCTCTGATTCAATTGATAGCCCCAAATTCAACCCAGCCAGACTTCTACAATTCGTCGATGATTCGTCCATCGAATTCGCCCCTTCCTTTCCACTGTTTTCACCACTTATTCAATTGATAGTCGTCGATTCACCCTCGCCCGACTCCTGCAATTTTGCCGACGCATCATCATACAAAGGTATGTTCGATTGTTCCAACCCATAGCATTATCGATAATAGTTAGAATGACATAGAAATGTTTCTCCCTAGGTATCAATGCTTCTTCGGCTCATGGTACACAGATTGCTTCTCAGTTTCAAATTATTGCCTTCTCCTTTTAGTACTCATCCTAGGGTTCCTTGAATTTTTCTATTTTTAATTCCAAAAATCTGTTAATACCTCATCTAATCCCATTGTGTGATTCTATTTATTCTTGATTGTGGTCCGCGTTGTCCAAATTTGGTAGATATGGCATAAAATCGTTCACTTGATAAATTTGTAAATGAATCTAATTGCTTAATTAAGTTAATACTAGATTTTCTATTTTTGATTTTCTGTTTGATTGTGGAAATGATCTAAAATGAACTTTCTCACTGATTTGTTTACTTAATAACTCCGCAGTTACAATAATTTTGCTCGCAGAATGGGACTGAATTTGAAATCAACGGATTTTAGAAGAAAGCTATGGAATTGGAACCCTTGCCGTGGATGTCTGCTTCCCTCCCAGCGGTCTTCGTCAGGTAATTATTTCTTGCTTTCTTTTCTTGAATTTGAATTTTCCTATGTTACTTAAAAATGATGTACGTAACATTACTCATCCTAGGTTCTTTGAATTCTTCTTTTAATTCCTAAAATCTGTTACTGCCTCATCTAATCCCATCATGTGATTCTATTTATTCTTGATTGTTGTCTTCATTGTCCAAATTAAATATATGGTAAAAAATCATTCTATTTCATTAATTTGTAAATGAATTTGATTGCTCGATTAAATTAGCATTAGATTTTGTATTTTTTATTTTTTGTCTGGTTGTGGAAATTATCTAACATGAATTTTCTCGCCTATTTGTTTACCGAATAACTCTTTTTTATTTGCTATAGTTGCAATAATTTTTCTTGAAAAATGAGAGTGGATTTGAGATCAAAATATTTTAGAAGAATACTATCGAATTAGAATTCTCCCCATGGCTGTCTACTTCCCACCCACATGTATTGGTAAATTAAATTGAATTGGTGAATAGTATTTTGTATAGTTTAGTAATTGATATTTACCGCTTTATTTCTGATTTCAGACTTCTTTCTTTACTCTTTATTTTGCTGAAACCAACATGTTATTCCCAACTAACCACTTGGTTTATTTTAAAAGTTGAACACATGAATTGAATTATTTTTTTTCAATCACTTGACATTTGCAACATCTATACCTCTGGTTTCTCAAGTGATGGCATAGAAGTAGATGTTTAATATTACAGTAATTTCTCTATATCTGTTCAAATTTGCTTATTTTGATTGTATCGCTCCTCTCAATTTTGCATTTTCCCTAATTTATAGATTTTATTTTAATCTTTTCCATGCATAGTAAATTCTATTAGATTAAAAGTTTCATTTTACTTTACTAACAAAAATTTCTTACTGCGATCAGTTTGATCCCATTTACCAGCCCATTCGTATCCCATATTCAGCTTTTTGTTCATCAAGTATTTTTTCTGGACATGTGTATTAAATATGTTTTATGTGCTGCTCATTTGACAGTTTATTTCCATGAAATGTATACTGATATGTCATGTTCATAATTTCTACTACAATTATAGCTGTAGCTCATTTTGTAAATCCAGCACAAAATAGAATAATTCTTTCTTCAACGACATTTTGTTCTCTATTATTGGCAATTTGGCAGAGGTTTTTTGTACTTTTGAACTGATTCATTGATAATGCCAATTCAAATTAATGTATGTCCTATTGAACTGAACTATAATCTCCGTATTTCATGACAACATGCATAGTTATTTTCACTAATAACTCTATGTATACATGAAGTTCCAAGTACAAATTTGTGGTGGGGTTTCAAGATAATTTCTGGCCTATTCTGAACTGAGATAGAAAAATATATATGAAATCATAGCATGGATTTATTATTTGCTTACTATTGTGCTATATTATTTTGGACTTAAAGATATATTACGCAGTAGAGTGGGTCTTTCTGTTCTACAATAGTCAGAACTTTAATAAATACATTTAGTATTTGATTTTAAATCTATTAACTAAAAGCATACTGTCAAAATATTTATTGCATAAATTAGCTTTATATTTTGACCTCTATAAGAAAAACATGTGCACATATCATTGATAAAGATAATTGTGCCTATGAAGAAAGATTATGAAGAATGAAATATAGAGTATGGATTTTCCTTTTATTTTGTATTTGACATGAGTACAACATGGTTTTTCAAGTGGACAGGAAGAATTAATGATCATTATATATGGAAAAAAAATATTGTGGCTTATTCTTCTCTTTATCGGGTGGTTGCTCCATTTCTAAGAAAAATAACTTATCTTTTCCCAGTGTTAGTTTGTTTGAGTGATAATCTATGGGCACTCAAGACTAATTTACTGATAAAATATGAACATAAAATACGAACAAGATGTCAACACTGATTTGCTGACAAAATGTGAACAAGATATGATGAAATAAATTTTGAGGTGTGTAACATAAATAAAATAAGGGGGAATTAGTTTAAAGGACAAAAATTTGTATATTTTTTGCATCAAGGACACGACCTCAATATTTTAACCACAAGAACAAACATTCTCAAAAAAATTATTCATAAGGACAAACATTTTTTCAAAATTATTCATAAGGACAAACATTCTTCCAAAACTACTACCGAACAAAAAACTGATACCTAAAAACTGCTACCGATAACTACAAACTGATACCTAAAATTGTAAAAACTGATACCTAAAGAAAGTTGTCCTTCAGGCTAAAATACTGAAGATCTGTCCTTGAGGCTAAAATGCTGAGAAATTTTGTCCTTGACAATAATTTCTTGATAAAATAATTGGTCATTTAGGAATAATGTGGAGAAATCTTTGTGCTATGGAAGGTTCGGGTAAGGTTCTTATTGTAAATGTACACATTTTTTTAAGTCACTATCACACAAGCATGCTATGTTATTATATACTAATATTACATCCTCTACACTACATGCGGACTTCAGTTCATGGATCACATATCCATCTCTCGACTTGCACTTTTGATTTAAAAAAGCATTTTCTCAACATCAATGAGGATATTTTAATTTAGATTGTTTTCGTACAAAAAATTGCTTCTTAACAGGACATGTTACACCTTTTTACGACTAAACCAATGTTACATACACTTTGATCATTAAAATCTGCTCAATAGCAGCAATATTAAAATCTGTCCTGCATAATATGATAGCTCTATATGTAACATGCTACAAGGGTACAAGTTTAAATACTTCAAGAACTATCCTGCTAACACATGTACGTATCATTGATTTGAAGTTGTGAAAATAGAATTAACTGTGCACATCTCTCTCTCTCTCCGTTTTTTTAATTACGATCTTCACTGCATTTTACCAAAGGTAGGAAACCACCACGATGCAGATTATTTGGACCCTTCCATTGCTTTGTATTCAAACAGATTTCCATGTCTAAATGGTGCTTGAATATTACATTGTCCCATTGATTATTCATATGCGAGTGGCAACTAAAAACATAAAACGGTACACATTGCGATGGGCAATGATAATTCAACCAACACACAAACATTTTATTTATTGGGTGAAGTCCATGTAAGCATGAGTTCGTTCCTGTGCTAAAATCTAAAGCACAAAACTATTATATATAAATAAACAAATCCATTTATTTAGCCTAAAGTCCAAACACTAGACGATCAATGAATGAAGGAAATACCTTATCATTTGGTAGTTATAACCAAAGTTTCCTTTTTATGTGCTAATAGTGTTTTACGATGAAATGGTACAAGGAAAGATAGTAATTATTTCAATTGTTAAATGTGAATGTTATCGTCAAAGTTTGACTTTCCTGCTTTTAAATGAATATTGTTGAAATATCTGTTTGATGGCCAAAAATAATGATTTTCAAATACATCAATGTTTCGCGACTTCTAACTAATATTAATTATGTTTTTGTACCATATATTATTGTTTTTTAAATACACTTATATTTTATTTCCAAAAACTTACTTTATATTAAAGAACTTTTTATGTCTACTGCAAAGGCTCTTAAAAGAAAATCCCTCCTGGGCTCTTAATGGAATATCCCTCCCATGCATTGTTTGCTAATAGTTAATTTTAGTTGATCTTCAATGACTCGCCCATTTGTGTTTTTGCAACTAAACAAAGTACTAACTAAGATCTACATTTTTTATACATTAAATGGAAATAAACTGCCATAGGCATTAAGCAAACAAAATATCTTTTAAGCAACAACTATAGGCATTAAGCAAACAAAACATCTTTAAGCAACACACCAATGAAGACATCTTGACTGAAATTCATTGATATGTAGACCATCTATTATCCATTTTGTAACGCTAACCTATAATGTAATCCATTTATTTATTTTCTGTGTACATGACGACTGATGAAATGTGGACTAATGTTAGATTGTACTAGGCTGTCTAACCAGTTTGATTGTTTCTCATTTTTGGTTCTAAATATCCTAAATCCAAACTTTTAAATGTTCAAAACTGATTTTGCTTGACATAGCTTCTTAAGCACTGCAATCACTCATAAAACTGAATGATATGTAAAAAGTCATATTTTCTGCTAAAGCCAATCGGCATGTAGTATAATTCGCTAATAGTTTGGGCTTTTGGGATTGGTTAATATAAATCATGGGTACGGTACTATAATACAGTTTAAAGTCATGTTACAATATTAAGACTTAACTGGTAGATAAATTGTTGTTCTTCAAAATACAACATGTAGTTCTTTTAAAAATACTTTTTAATGCTTTCTTTTAAACATACTTCAGTAATTCATAAGTTATGCCTTTTTTTCCTTTTTCATTTTCTCGCTTCTAGAATGTGAATTATTATGTATCATTAACGTGTGTTGTTTTATTTCCTGTTGTTTTATTTTTTTGGGACAGATGGAAGCAATCTTGGTGGAAATCAATCGTGTATTTTGCTATGAGATAGTTGAGAACTATTGTCAATATATTCTTAATCTGCTACCAAGCTTACGAAAGTTGAGGTACATTATCTGAAACTATAACAAACATAGAGTTATCACTGCTTTTTTTGTTTAAGTTCATATCATTTTATTATTTAAATGAGTTATATCAATTAATTAATGCATCTTACTTTTAAAACCATTGACTAGATGGTTGTTCAAGTTGTAGTGCAACAAATAAATAAGTAATTCTCAAAAAGACTGTAGTTATGGAAGATATTTAAGCAGAAGTGCAGTGTTAACAGTTTTGAGCAGTTAGTTGAATATGTTACCTAGTTTTTTTAAGTGTAAACAAATACTACCGACACGCATTTCCTTATTATTCTATCAAGCAAAATTGTAGTGCTAATTCAAGCTCTTCTACTGTATAAATTGTCTGGCATAGGTTCTTAACCTTTATATTTTCCTTCCCCATCAAGTCGCCAATTGTTGTACTAACAATTTCTATGATAAGAAATTTAGTAACATTATCTTTTCCAAGCATTTGCAATGAAATTCTCTTTGCCATATTCTTAATCTCCTTTCATTCTTCGAAATATAGGAACTGGTGGTGCAGTACGAGCGAGGTTGGTTAGTACATCGTCATACGCTTTCTGTGTTTCCTCACCAGTTATATTCAATCTTACTTAGATAATATCATCGTCACGATCTTTTGAATAAGTTTGATCTAAAGGCAATCAATATAGTTTTTAGTTGCTTTAGGTGTTACCTATTTTCAAAGACTTTATTGATTCATAAAAATAAAAATATTGAGTTTTCTTATAACTTATTAGTAAAATGGTTAGATATTTTACATAGAATCAAACATTGAACATCATAAAGAAATAAAGAATTAGAAGAGAAGGTTACATAGAGTGTGATACATAGATAAATGCAGTTTGTAATTATGTAGTGGTACATAGAATTGTGTAGTGGATATAAAATCTATCAATGATATAGCTTCCAAAATTGATGAAGCGAGATGGGAGTTTCTTGAAAAGTAGCATAAGAGAAGTTATTATGTGATGCAGAGTTATCTTTATTCTCATAATATTTTTATTCCACTTGCATATATGATGTAACAACCCTATATTTTGTGATTATTTTAATTGTATATTTTAATTATCTTAATTGAATCTCTGATTTAAAAACTTTATTTTATTTACTAAATGGATAAATTTTGTTATTTTAAATATAAATTTTGATTTCGATGTGAATTAGAATTCCAAACATGAATAAATATAATATTTTCCAGAAATGTGAATTTTGGTCAATATGGTCAAACTTTGACTTTTAATTTAAAAATATAAAATGATGAAATTTTGAATTTTATCTTTTATTATGGAAGTAAATAAAATTCCAAGAATACTTCTTTTTGTTTCGTTGAAATCTGATTTATAATGTGAAAGTTATGCCCTTTTAAATATTGGGTGTAATTTGATGTATTTAACAAAATTGTTTATTTTAAATTATATAAATAATATTCTATTTGGTCATGTAATGTTCTAATTTATATTTATATGGGTAAAATAACATTTTATGTATATATTTTGGTTTTAAAACATTTTTAAAAGTATAATTGACATTTTCCAATGTCAGTTGTATTTTGCTTACAATTTCTAATTTCCAGTTTCAATTAATTAAAGGAATTCTTTATTTATTTCTCTTTTTCCTTAAGATCTTATTTTATTCTCATTCCCACTTTATTTAGTTCCTCATTTATTTTATTTATTTGGCCTTCTATTTGTTTTAAAGTGAAATAGAAAATTTCTAAAACTAGTGATATTCTATTTGTAATTTTTAAGTCATGTTTTGAATTTTTAAACAATTTCTTTAGTTCGTTTTCTAATTTCTCTAAATTTAATTATTTATTTCATTTTGAAAATATAAATGAATTATTTTACTTCACATTTTTGTTTTAAAATATTTTTAAAATGAAGTTGTTAATTTTCCAAAGTCAAAAGTGATTTATTTGTAATTTCTGGACCCTGTTTTCAATTTTTAAGCAATTTCTTATATTCTTTTTCCATTTTCTTTAAAATTAATTATTTATTTTTATTTTATATTACTTTGTTTCGGTTCTAAAGTCAAATTACTGATTTTATTTTGTTTTATTTGAATTAAAGAAAAAGGAAATATGAAAGAGTTTAAAATGCTTGTAATATCCCGGAAATTTAGGGCAATATCAATTTAATAATCTGTTTAAAAAATTAAATTGATTGATAATTTTTGATAATAAAATTTGAATTGGTTTAATAATCTAATTAAATAAATATTTAATTAGTGAAATTTATCTTTTAAAACTAATAAAATGATTTCTATCTATAATCTATATATGAGTATATATTGTAAATAGATTGCCTTTGATTTGAAAGTTAATAAATAAATGAAATCTTGTTTTAAATTTCTAATATATATATTGATAATTTTGAGATTTTGATTTATCTAATATTTGCTTTTCAAAGCTATTTAAACAAAATATCTATATAGTTTTAAATAAGATTTATAATAAGGATTATTATATATTTTCTTATTAAATATGATTTAAAAGTGAATATATATATAAGTTTAAAATACAATTCATATATGATATGATTAATTCATTTAATAATAGTAGTAATTTATAATCTCTTTTAAAATTTATTTTAAAATTGATAAATGAGTATTTTCAAACAATATTAATAGGTTATTGTTTTTTTTTTTAAATAGATTTTAATGTAAATAAGATTGTTATTTCAAATTGAATATGTTGTTTTAAATCTACTTTAAAATTGGATTTTAAATACAATTTGAATTTGAATGTAAATTAATTTAGAATTCAAAAGAGGTAATATTTAAATAGTTTGGATTTTAAAATATATGTATAAGATCTTATTTTTATATATATATTTGGTTTATTTTCTTTAAAAGTATATATATACATAGATAAGTAATAAGTGTTTAATAAATAAAGAAAAGGTTTTTACATTTAAAATAAATATAAATTAAATAAAAAGACATGTGTAAACATATAAAGGCTTGTTTAAAACAAGTGTAAACAAATTAACACATATAAAGACAAGTGTCATTTTTATTTTTATTTTTCTTTTATTTTTATTAAATCACAAATAAACCTATATTTTCATTTACTCCTCATTCTCATTCCTTTTCTATTTCTTTTCAAGTCATAAAAGAATTCAGCCTATTCTCTAAGCAAAATCTGAAGTATACTCAAACCAAAATTCTCAAAAACTAAACCTATAACAAATTCTTCAATCTGAACATTCTTCTTCAAATCAGTAATCAACATTCCTTAAACCATATTCTCAAAACAAAGATCTGTAACCATTTCTTCAATCTGAAAATCAAAAGCCTGGAAGTGTTAAACCTGAAACCATTTTCAAATCTGAAGCTTGCAACCATTTTTAAATCTGAGATTTTGCAAAGCAATTTTCAACAAAAAAACTGTAGCCTGCATCTTTTCAAATCTGGAAGCAGCTTTCAAATTTAAAGTTCAAATGCAATATCTTTTCAAAATCTGGAAGCTAGGAAACCTGATCTAAGCAACATCTATCAACAAGCAAGTTATAGTCTGCATGCAGCTCTAAATCCAATAAGAAAGACCAGCAATTCAAGATTTAAGTTCAAAACTGTTTCAAGTTTTCAAAGCTAAATCTGCCTCTGTTATTCATTTGAAATCTGGTGAGTAACACTTTTCTAAAGCTTAATTATTCTTTAAAATCTGGATGCATGTTGAGATTATGGAAATAAATATGTTATGTGTGATTTTATATAGTAGACTTATCTGTATATATGGATGTATATATATGTTAGTGTGCATGCCTGTTATTTGCTCTGTTTTCCATTTGAGTAAAATCCTTTTCAAACTTAAGTATATGGATATCTGTTTGTATGTTTAGTGTGTATATGTACGTGATTGAATATATATATATATATATATTGGATGTATAGATGCATGATGCTGTTATACTGGTTCTTATCTGTGCTTATTGTTAGAAGCCAAAATTAGGATCAAAACTAAATTCCTCTTGATACAATCTTTGTTAGAATTTAGGATTCAAACAACACTTGATTGTTTAATCATAACTTAAAGCTTTAACTTTATTTAAATGAATTAAATTGGATTTCTGCTCTGGAAAATAGAGTAGAACAGGAAAGTTTAAGTTTTGTTAAAAATTTAAATTCCTTAAATCATTGATTCAGGCATATGATCTGAATACTTGATTGAAAACATGATTTTTAAGATTCGAATCATGATTTTTAGAAGTAGGATGTGAGAGCAGTTCGTGATTGAACAAATTTTACTCTTTGGGTAATCTCTGATGATCTAAGTGTTCAGCGAGGTTGTGGTTTCGACTGGAGATAGAGGGATGATCGGAGAGTTCGAGAAAAATGTCTGATGATATTGAAAAGCACTGTGGCGAAGGGGTTTGATCGGGGAAGTTTATAACCCTAGTTTTAGTGAGGTTGGGAAATGTGTTCGTCACGACGTCCAGAGGGGATCGAGTTCATCTGAACTCTGGGAATCTGAAGCTTGAAGGATGACGAAGACTTGGCCAGAAGTTCTGGTGCTCAGGTGGTCTCGATCGTCGAGGCAAGTTGAATTTGTGATCGTAATTCTGGTTCCAGGTGAGGATCGTGATGCTCGATTTCGATGGTGAAGTTTGTTCGAGGTTCTGGTGTTTGGGATCGCGAGTGGGTGTCGTAGACGACATGCCGGAGTTGGGAGTGATGGTCGGAGGCGATCGTTACGCCTGTGCACGTGCACATGTACGTTTCGTACTTCTGGAAGAATTGAAGTAGGGAAGGAAGGGACGGGTACGTGTTTGGCTCGAAGTTTCTTCGTGTTCGACTCGGAGTATCGTATTGGCAATGTTGGTTTTGGCAGAGGAAAGCACTCGAGTAAAACGCGTGAGTGACTCGAAGCCTATTAGGGTTTGTCTCGGGTAGATTTAGTGTTTCAGTTTAAAAGCCTGACAGTAGTTTTTTTAAATTTAAAATGTGTTTAAATTTTGAAAATAGGATTTAAATCCAGATTTAAATCAAGTTTAAGTATGGGTTCAAGTTTATAATTTGTATCCTAGAATTTGAGATAAATAAAGTTTATAAAAATAAAGGTTTTAACAAATTTAAATGTTTAAAGAATAATTTTAAAAAGGTTTGAATAAATGAATTTGTTTAAACAAAATCTTATAAACTTCTTTTATAAATGTTAAGTGTTTTTCTTAACATTTGAATTTAAAAAGATTTTGCATATTAAAAGTTAAATTTGTAATTATTTTAAATCTGTGATTTAAGATAAATTAAAAGAAAGATTTTAAAGTAAATGTTTTAAAGTCTTTGTTAATGATATAATTAAAGTAGTTAAAGGTAAGTACTTTAGTTTAGATAGTAATTAAGATTAAATGATATAGGAGTCATTAAATTAATAGAGTAATTTAAGAATAATTTAATAATTTAATTAATGGTTAGTGATAATTAATTAAATAATTAGGATTATAAGTTAATTAATATTGGTTAAGTATAAATTACTTAATGAAAGTAATTAAAATGAATTAATTACTTAAGGTAATTAATTAAATAAATTTGATAAGTTTAAATTAATTTGTTTAATTAATTTAAGGAATCACTTGGTGATTTGATAATTACTTAAATGTAATTAGTGGAAGTATAAATTACTTAGGAAGGTAATTAAAGTTAATTAGGAGATGTAATTAACTAAAGATGGTTTAATAAAAGTAATTTGAGTTTAATTACTTTGCATAATTAATCAAGGGATTAATTAAAGGATAATTAATTAAGAAGTAATTAATTAAGGGAAGAGTAATTAAGGGTAGTTAATTACTAATTGAGATTAATCAAAGGTGATTAATAAATATAATTAATTAAAGATTAATTATTAAATAATTTAAATGGAGTAATTAATTAAAGAGTAATTAAGGATCATTTATTTATATAATTAATGATGTAAATTAAGAATTGATTAATCAAGATTTATTAATCAATAATAAAGGATTAAGTAATTAATTAATTAAAATTAATTAATTATAATTAATTAAAGATTAATGTAATTAAGTATGGTTAATTAATTATGAAGTAATTAAAGATTAATTACTAAAATGGTTTAAGATAATTAATTTGTGAAAATAATTAAGTATTAATTACTTAAAGTAATTAAAGGTTGATTTATAAGGAATGATTAATTAAGATTGATACTAGAGTATGATTAATTAATTAGTTTAATTAATGATTAAGTAAGAAGGATTTATAAAATAAATAATTAATTTAATTCACTTTAAATTGATTAGAGATGATAAATCATTACTTAAGGATGATGAATGATATTGAATGCTTTGCATTGTTAATATCTCTAATAAGAGATGTGCTGATCTATGATATAGATGTTTGGTTGGATTGAAATGATGATATGAATTATCTGTTTGGATGATAATGTAGATTATCTATTGAGTTATTTATCTGTGTGTATATAGATAAGAATTGAATTGTTTTAACCTTAAAACAACTTGGCCCTTAAAAGATACGTTTTGGATTTCGATGAGACCGGGATCGGGTTTCCGTATACCGGAATTCCAGGTCTGGAGACCCGAATACCACATCGATCCAAATTAACGTTAGGTCGTGAATCTCAAGTGAAGATGAAGATTCAGAGTGCAAGGGTTATTGTCGTTAACTCTGAGGGTGATTCCAATACGAGTGTAACGAGATAATGCCTTCGGTTTCGTTCGAACCCGGAACGAACTTGTATGGATTGAATGCTTTCAGAACATCGTCAGGTGGACGATGAGCATTCTAAGTGGTATGTTCTGATTTAAAGGTAAATCGTAACCTCAAGCCTCATCAACCGGGAATGGCTAAAACAGGGGAGGTGCAGCAAGGCTTCGTGGGTAGCACCCACTGAGAGTAAGGTCATCCCTGTCTAGAGAGTTCCTTCTTTTATTTCGGCTTAGTGGTGCAGTTGGCGACGGCCATCTGTGGGGTGATTTTATTCGGAATTATCCAGTAAGGGATGGTTCCGGCTTTGTGTTGCAGGGGATTGGGAGTGATCCTCGGTACGGTGATCTAGGCCCCGTACTGTGATGAGCGGTACCCCGGTAGCTCTGCCATTGTATGGAATCCAAAATTCCAATAAGTGATAACGGACTTGATTGTATACTTATGTATGCTGGAATTTAATAATGTAACAATTTCGGCTATTTCATATTTATTTGAAAACCCTAGACCCTATTATAATACAATCGAATTTCCTATCAAATGTTTTGGTTATCGTAAGGTAAAAACTTTTCCGTGTTTATGTGCGGGAAGTCTTACGAGATACCTTTTCTTTCCAAATGGTTTTCAAAGTTAAACAAGTTTAACCTGTTACTCACACCAGACCCATGTCTGACCCAAGTTGTTTATTTCTGTTTTATAAACTCTTGGGTACTCAAATTTTTACGAGTAGCCAAGGGATTCAGGTTTAGCTTTGACGAATTGTGGAGGAGCAATGGAGCAGGAGGCTTCGGCGTTCGTAGATATAGTATTCCGCTGTGTTGATATCTGTGTTAGAGTCTTGTATTGTATTTGAGTTGTAATATCTAGACAGATATTTATAACTGTCTAGTATGTGTTGTATAGTTGTGTAAACTCTGATAAGTGTTGTATACTATGTAATAGTTTCTTTATGTTATTAATATAATTTATTCGTTCCGCTGTGAGATCGTTGTTGTTGTTTCTTCTTTCTTCTCTTCTTTTCTATTTTCTACCTCTTTCTTTCTTATTAACGATGCGTCATTCTGTGGAATGAATGGCGGGTCGTTACAGTGGTATCAGAGCTTAGGTTGAGAGAATGCCTAAGCTTTTGGTTAAGTGAATATCAGAACACTAGGTTGAGTGAATACCTAGGTTCGGAAGGGTTGTTCATTAGAGATAGGATCTGTAGCAACCTGTTTTAGTCTGAGTGTATATATATATATATATATACGAGAGCGCGTATTTGTTAGTTATATAAAATGGTTTTATATTGTGTTAATTGATCGGTTAAGTGGTATATGGATTCTGGTCAATACGAGTAGCTACCGTTATTGATAGGGATCTCTAAACACTTGGACCAGGCCAACGGACACAATATTGTTTTAAAAAGGGAAGGTGAAATAATTTTACCCAGATATATTTTCTATATATAAAAAGTATCATTTTAAAAGTATATGGTATTTATAATGATTGGTTGAGATGATAATAAATTATCATCTAAGATTAGGAGTCTGAGTGTTGAGGTTGGAAGTATATTTGTCGAGACTGTAAACCTAATACCGTCTCGAGTAAACTTTACTGTGGTAAAGAATTTCATCGATCTCCGAAGGAAACTGTTATGGTTCGGAGTTTATCTTTGTAGTTTGGATGAGTAAAGTTGGAGCTGTCGGTTGGACAGAAGCGAGTGATGGTATCTTGATACTTCTGGAAGAAGTAGCTGCGTGATGAGATGCAGTGACTATGGATGTTCCCGAAGATGTTTTCTTTGGAACAAGTTAATGAAGTATGTCTGCTTCGGTGTCGAGGCTGAGTTCAGCAAGATGTTTTTGTTCTGTTTGAAGTCCGAATTTCTCGAAGAACTTTGGATTAAGAAGTCTGTGGCATCTGTGGCAGTAGTGCAGCTCGGAGTGTTCTGTTTTCGGCAGAAGTTTTTCTGAAGGTGAAGTTCAGAAGCAGCAGAGAGAATCCATTTCTTCGATGGATTGGATAGTCAAGTGTGAACTATTCTGATTGGTAAAGAGAGAACAGTTTTATTTGGCTGGGTGGATCGCAAAAGTGACTTGCGATAGTTTGAGTATTCTTTTGAGTTATTTGAGATTTTCTGGGATGTGTTGTCCAGTTTGTGCTTGTATTCTTCATCATCATTTTCATTCTACTCCAGATCAGAGTGGTGCAGCGAAAGCAGTTTGGCGAGTGCTCCTGTTTGTCTTTTCCAGATAGGAGAAGTTAGTTTAGTCTTCTGATGTTTGTGAGTAGAGTTGGTGTTCTTGGTCTTGGTTGATCTTAAGGGGATCATTGTGTTGGATTGTTTTTGGTCTAGTTTGTTTCTAGAAGCATCGGCGAAGGTTGAGTTGATCAGGAAGGATTTGTAGGCAGCCCAGGATCGTCTGAAAGATTTTGTGGATAAGAGACGGAGGAATTTTGGAATTCGAAGTTGGAAACTTCGTTGTGGTTGAAGTTTTCTCTGGTAAAAGGGAGCTATAAGATTGGGTAAGTCTGGGAAGTTAGCTCCGAGTTATTTTGGATCTTTTCTGTGATCTAATTTGGATAAGTACTTTGATCTACAAGGTTGAATTGTCAGTTTGGATAACTGGAATTCATTGTGTTTTACGTATCTCTGAGGGAGTACGTGTTTGATCTATCTCTGGTTTTGGAACCAGCAGTTCTGGAAGATTTGGTTGTTAAGTCAGACTCGTCTGTAGTCTGATATCTTGTTTAGTTCTGTAGATCTAGAAGAGTAGAAGCTCTATAGCTTAGTAGTATTGTTTGTTGGATTCTGTAGAGCGAGTATCCCGATATATATATACCTGGGGAAACTCGAGGAAATTTTATCCAGAATTTTATCTGGATAATTAGAATTGTTTGATTGGGAGAATTTTTTTGCTATTGTTGTTAGCATATGGATGATAATACATCCTTGTGATTTAAAAAGATTATTAAATTACCTTTGTTTTAAATTTCGGGGACGAAATTATTTTAAGGGGGAAGGAATGTAATATCCCGGAAATTTAGGGCAATATCAATTTAATAATCTGTTTAAAAAATTAAATTGATTGATAATTTTTGATAATAAAATTTGAATTGGTTTAATAATCTAATTAAATAAATATTTAATTAGTGAAATTTATCTTTTAAAACTAATAAAATGATTTCTATCTATAATCTATATATGAGTATATATTGTAAATAGATTGCCTTTGATTTGAAAGTTAATAAATAAATGAAATCTTGTTTTAAATTTCTAATATATATATTGATAATTTTGAGATTTTGATTTATCTAATATTTGCTTTTCAAAGCTATTTAAACAAAATATCTATATAGTTTTAAATAAGATTTATAATAAGGATTATTATATATTTTCTTATTAAATATGATTTAAAAGTGAATATATATATAAGTTTAAAATACAATTCATATATGATATGATTAATTCATTTAATAATAGTAGTAATTTATAATCTCTTTTAAAATTTATTTTAAAATTGATAAATGAGTATTTTCAAACAATATTAATAGGTTATTGTTTTTTTTTTTAAATAGATTTTAATGTAAATAAGATTGTTATTTCAAATTGAATATGTTGTTTTAAATCTACTTTAAAATTGGATTTTAAATACAATTTGAATTTGAATGTAAATTAATTTAGAATTCAAAAGAGGTAATATTTAAATAGTTTGGATTTTAAAATATATGTATAAGATCTTATTTTTATATATATATTTGGTTTATTTTCTTTAAAAGTATATATATACATAGATAAGTAATAAGTGTTTAATAAATAAAGAAAAGGTTTTTACATTTAAAATAAATATAAATTAAATAAAAAGACATGTGTAAACATATAAAGGCTTGTTTAAAACAAGTGTAAACAAATTAACACATATAAAGACAAGTGTCATTTTTATTTTTATTTTTCTTTTATTTTTATTAAATCACAAATAAAACTATATTTTCATTTACTCCTCATTCTCATTCCTTTTCTATTTCTTTTCAAGTCATAAAAGAATTCAGCCTATTCTCTAAGCAAAATCTGAAGTATACTCAAACCAAAATTCTCAAAAACTAAACCTATAACAAATTCTTCAATCTGAACATTCTTCTTCAAATCAGTAATCAACATTCCTTAAACCATATTCTCAAAACAAAGATCTGTAACCATTTCTTCAATCTGAAAATCAAAAGCCTGGAAGTGTTAAACCTGAAACCATTTTCAAATCTGAAGCTTGCAACCATTTTTAAATCTGAGATTTTGCAAAGCAATTTTCAACAAAAAAACTGTAGCCTGCATCTTTTCAAATCTGGAAGCAGCTTTCAAATTTAAAGTTCAAATGCAATATCTTTTCAAAATCTGGAAGCTAGGAAACCTGATCTAAGCAACATCTATCAACAAGCAAGTTATAGTCTGCATGCAGCTCTAAATCCAATAAGAAAGACCAGCAATTCAAGATTTAAGTTCAAAACTGTTTCAAGTTTTCAAAGCTAAATCTGCCTCTGTTATTCATTTGAAATCTGGTGAGTAACACTTTTCTAAAGCTTAATTATTCTTTAAAATCTGGATGCATGTTGAGATTATGGAAATAAATATGTTATGTGTGATTTTATATAGTAGACTTATCTGTATATATGGATGTATATATATGTTAGTGTGCATGCCTGTTATTTGCTCTGTTTTCCATTTGAGTAAAATCCTTTTCAAACTTAAGTATATGGATATCTGTTTGTATGTTTAGTGTGTATATGTACGTGATTGAATATATATATATATATATATTGGATGTATAGATGCATGATGCTGTTATACTGGTTCTTATCTGTGCTTATTGTTAGAAGCCAAAATTAGGATCAAAACTAAATTCCTCTTGATACAATCTTTGTTAGAATTTAGGATTCAAACAACACTTGATTGTTTAATCATAACTTAAAGCTTTAACTTTATTTAAATGAATTAAATTGGATTTCTGCTCTGGAAAATAGAGTAGAACAGGAAAGTTTAAGTTTTGTTAAAAATTTAAATTCCTTAAATCATTGATTCAGGCATATGATCTGAATACTTGATTGAAAACATGATTTTTAAGATTCGAATCATGATTTTTAGAAGTAGGATGTGAGAGCAGTTCGTGATTGAACAAATTTTACTCTTTGGGTAATCTCTGATGATCTAAGTGTTCAGCGAGGTTGTGGTTTCGACTGGAGATAGAGGGATGATCGGAGAGTTCGAGAAAAATGTCTGATGATATTGAAAAGCACTGTGGCGAAGGGGTTTGATCGGGGAAGTTTATAACCCTAGTTTTAGTGAGGTTGGGAAATGTGTTCGTCACGACGTCCAGAGGGGATCGAGTTCATCTGAACTCTGGGAATCTGAAGCTTGAAGGATGACGAAGACTTGGCCAGAAGTTCTGGTGCTCAGGTGGTCTCGATCGTCGAGGCAAGTTGAATTTGTGATCGTAATTCTGGTTCCAGGTGAGGATCGTGATGCTCGATTTCGATGGTGAAGTTTGTTCGAGGTTCTGGTGTTTGGGATCGCGAGTGGGTGTCGTAGACGACATGCCGGAGTTGGGAGTGATGGTCGGAGGCGATCGTTACGCCTGTGCACGTGCACATGTACGTTTCGTACTTCTGGAAGAATTGAAGTAGGGAAGGAAGGGACGGGTACGTGTTTGGCTCGAAGTTTCTTCGTGTTCGACTCGGAGTATCGTATTGGCAATGTTGGTTTTGGCAGAGGAAAGCACTCGAGTAAAACGCGTGAGTGACTCGAAGCCTATTAGGGTTTGTCTCGGGTAGATTTAGTGTTTCAGTTTAAAAGCCTGACAGTAGTTTTTTTAAATTTAAAATGTGTTTAAATTTTGAAAATAGGATTTAAATCCAGATTTAAATCAAGTTTAAGTATGGGTTCAAGTTTATAATTTGTATCCTAGAATTTGAGATAAATAAAGTTTATAAAAATAAAGGTTTTAACAAATTTAAATGTTTAAAGAATAATTTTAAAAAGGTTTGAATAAATGAATTTGTTTAAACAAAATCTTATAAACTTCTTTTATAAATGTTAAGTGTTTTTCTTAACATTTGAATTTAAAAAGATTTTGCATATTAAAAGTTAAATTTGTAATTATTTTAAATCTGTGATTTAAGATAAATTAAAAGAAAGATTTTAAAGTAAATGTTTTAAAGTCTTTGTTAATGATATAATTAAAGTAGTTAAAGGTAAGTACTTTAGTTTAGATAGTAATTAAGATTAAATGATATAGGAGTCATTAAATTAATAGAGTAATTTAAGAATAATTTAATAATTTAATTAATGGTTAGTGATAATTAATTAAATAATTAGGATTATAAGTTAATTAATATTGGTTAAGTATAAATTACTTAATGAAAGTAATTAAAATGAATTAATTACTTAAGGTAATTAATTAAATAAATTTGATAAGTTTAAATTAATTTGTTTAATTAATTTAAGGAATCACTTGGTGATTTGATAATTACTTAAATGTAATTAGTGGAAGTATAAATTACTTAGGAAGGTAATTAAAGTTAATTAGGAGATGTAATTAACTAAAGATGGTTTAATAAAAGTAATTTGAGTTTAATTACTTTGCATAATTAATCAAGGGATTAATTAAAGGATAATTAATTAAGAAGTAATTAATTAAGGGAAGAGTAATTAAGGGTAGTTAATTACTAATTGAGATTAATCAAAGGTGATTAATAAATATAATTAATTAAAGATTAATTATTAAATAATTTAAATGGAGTAATTAATTAAAGAGTAATTAAGGATCATTTATTTATATAATTAATGATGTAAATTAAGAATTGATTAATCAAGATTTATTAATCAATAATAAAGGATTAAGTAATTAATTAATTAAAATTAATTAATTATAATTAATTAAAGATTAATGTAATTAAGTATGGTTAATTAATTATGAAGTAATTAAAGATTAATTACTAAAATGGTTTAAGATAATTAATTTGTGAAAATAATTAAGTATTAATTACTTAAAGTAATTAAAGGTTGATTTATAAGGAATGATTAATTAAGATTGATACTAGAGTATGATTAATTAATTAGTTTAATTAATGATTAAGTAAGAAGGATTTATAAAATAAATAATTAATTTAATTCACTTTAAATTGATTAGAGATGATAAATCATTACTTAAGGATGATGAATGATATTGAATGCTTTGCATTGTTAATATCTCTAATAAGAGATGTGCTGATATATGATATAGATGTTTGGTTGGATTGAAATGATGATATGAATTATCTGTTTGGATGATAATGTAGATTATCTATTGAGTTATTTATCTGTGTGTATATAGATAAGAATTGAATTGTTTTAACCTTAAAACAACTTGGCCCTTAAAAGATACGTTTTGGATTTCGATGAGACCGGGATCGGGTTTCCGTATACCGGAATTCCAGGTCTGGAGACCCGAATACCACATCGATCCAAATTAACGTTAGGTCGTGAATCTCAAGTGAAGATGAAGATTCAGAGTGCAAGGGTTATTGTCGTTAACTCTGAGGGTGATTCCAATACGAGTGTAACGAGATAATGCCTTCGGTTTCGTTCGAACCCGGAACGAACTTGTATGGATTGAATGCTTTCAGAACATCGTCAGGTGGACGATGAGCATTCTAAGTGGTATGTTCTGATTTAAAGGTAAATCGTAACCTCAAGCCTCATCAACCGGGAATGGCTAAAACAGGGGAGGTGCAGCAAGGCTTCGTGGGTAGCACCCACTGAGAGTAAGGTCATCCCTGTCTAGAGAGTTCCTTCTTTTATTTCGGCTTAGTGGTGCAGTTGGCGACGGCCATCTGTGGGGTGATTTTATTCGGAATTATCCAGTAAGGGATGGTTTCGGCTTTGTGTTGCAGGGGATTGGGAGTGATCCTCGGTACGGTGATCTAGGCCCCGTACTGTGATGAGCGGTACCCCGGTAGCTCTGCCATTGTATGGAATCCAAAATTCCAATAAGTGATAACGGACTTGATTGTATACTTATGTATGCTGGAATTTAATAATGTAACAATTTCGGCTATTTCATATTTATTTGAAAACCCTAGACCCTATTATAATACAATCGAATTTCCTATCAAATGTTTTGGTTATCGTAAGGTAAAAACTTTTCCGTGTTTATGTGCGGGAAGTCTTACGAGATACCTTTTCTTTCCAAATGGTTTTCAAAGTTAAACAAGTTTAACCTGTTACTCACACCAGACCCATGTCTGACCCAAGTTGTTTATTTCTGTTTTATAAACTCTTGGGTACTCAAATTTTTACGAGTAGCCAAGGGATTCAGGTTTAGCTTTGACGAATTGTGGAGGAGCAATGGAGCAGGAGGCTTCGGCGTTCGTAGATATAGTATTCCGCTGTGTTGATATCTGTGTTAGAGTCTTGTATTGTATTTGAGTTGTAATATCTAGACAGATATTTATAACTGTCTAGTATGTGTTGTATAGTTGTGTAAACTCTGATAAGTGTTGTATACTATGTAATAGTTTCTTTATGTTATTAATATAATTTATTCGTTCCGCTGTGAGATCGTTGTTGTTGTTTCTTCTTTCTTCTCTTCTTTTCTATTTTCTACCTCTTTCTTTCTTATTAACGATGCGTCATTCTGTGGAATGAATGGCGGGTCGTTACAATGCTTTAGAAACTTAAGTCCTTTCACCTCCTTAAGTCTTTTCACTTGCCAAAACCTTCCCATTATGCTTTGGCCGTGACTTTATTCTTTTTTTTCACGTGAAAAATCTCATTTTCATTTCTCAGTTCGACCATTTCAGATCTGAGCAAAAACTTTGGGTAATGGCTCCTTTGTTTCTATGCTTTTTCTTCTTCTTTTCTTCTTATTTTCATGTCATTTTGCCTTGTTCTCTCCATAGTTTTGCTTGGCCTCCTCCTTGTTTGCCACGGCCATGACCACCACCACCCCCTACATCTCTTCCCTGCCATCACCACCAGTGACTCCTCTGGTCTTGACCAAGGCCAAGTCACCATGATGCCAAAACTCCACAAAAATTGCAACACAAGCCATAAAAACATGTTGTTTGACCACTATTTGTTCACCACTTCATTTTCCACCACCTTAGGCCGCCTCCACCACCTCTGGCCAGACCACCACACACCTTCCTCCATCATGTTCTACCTTGTAGCCTTACCTTTCCAGACCCATACCTGATCCAAACCAAGTACAAACCTGACCTAATTGATCCCCTAGGCCATGCAAACAAGTAGAGAAAGCAAGGCAAAAAGTTTCGTATTCAAACTGCTTTTTGTTTCAAAGTTATTCAAATTCAATCGTATTGATTTTTAACTATTATTTTGGTTTTGTTTTGGGTTGTAACACAAGATCTATAACTTGGATCTCGTTCTCCACTCAAGTTCATAGCTTTTTCATTGTGTTATGGTTTGTGTTGTGTCATTTGAACTTGCATCTCCAGCAAAAGAGGTGAGTAAATCTCACACGACATTTTATACTTATACTAATGTGAAACAACAACAACTGAATGTGTAGAATATTATGATATGTTATAACTGCCTGTGATTATTTATTTATAAAATGTTAAACCTGATAATTTACCTGTCATCTCATCTGTTATATATTGTTAACTGTTCATTTTATATCTGTTTATCACACTGCAAGTTCCCTGTAGATAGATTCACTATGGGTTGAAATGATACATACCCGAACGGACTTTAGAATAGGGAAAAATCGTTATGGGCTGAAATGATAGGCCTGAATGGTTTTTTGTTTATTTTATTTTAACTTGGGATTGCGGGTTTGAAATGATAGAACCCGGATTTTTGCTTTTTAAACTACGGATTGAAATGATACATATCCGTATCAATTGACCTAGATTAGAAAACTATATACATACCCGTGGTTATTTTTATAAAGTATTTTGAATATTTTAAATATTTTCAAAAGTGTAAATTATGAAAATTTGATTTAAATTGGATTTTTAATGTTTAAACAAAGAAATTTGGATTTTTCTAGAAGTTAAAAATGTAATTTAAATGAATGGGAAAAGTGAATTTTTGAAATATAACTTAAGTTTGGAAATTTGGAATTTTGGTTTTAAAATGATATTCAAGTTATATAAATAAAATGGAAATTTAATTATATTTGGAAAATGGTAAATATAATAAATTGTTTTAGATTTGAATTTAAATGATTTAATGAAGTATTATTGATTTTTTTCTATGTATTAAAATGGTTATTTAAATGAATGCTAAAAAGTGTAATTTTAAAATATAACTTGACTTGAAATGTGAATTTGGTTTTTATTAAAGGTTTAAGTTAATTAAATAAAATTGAAAATTTAGTTAATTTGTGAAATGGAAATAAAATTTAAGTGTTAAGTTTATTTATTAAAAATATGAAGAAAAGAAATTTACACTTGAATTTGTTAAATAATTCATTGAAATTTGATTTAACTATAACAGATTTATTTAATAAAAATCATGTGTTAAATGATATATTATATAAACATTTTTGAATGTTAAAACATGATTTTTATAATGTTAAAAGGGTTTAAATAAATTTTATTATTGGCTGGAAATACACTAAAATCTGGAAAGTACTTTTAATAGCATTCAAAAATGCTATGATTTCAGAATTGAACTAAAACTTAGTAAAAAGAGGCTATTACAGCATTTCTGAAATGCTGTAGTTGCTGTAGTAAATGTACAGGTTAAAGAACTTAATAAAGGACTATTACAGCAGTTCTGTAAACTGTTGTAGCTGCCTGGTGTCTTTGCTGAAATTAAGTAAAACCCTTGTTTTTGAACCTGAGCTATTACAGCATTTCTGGAAATGCTGTCTTTGCTGTTTTAAACTAAATTTCAACTAAAATGAGATATAACAGCAGTTTTAAAGTGCTATCTTTGCTGAAATAAATGGTTTCAAATATAACTTATAACAGCTTCTTTTAAATGTTGTGAAAGGCTGAAATTTTCAATGTTTATGGATTTTGACCTAGTAAATGAACTCAGAATGATTTGAAACTTTGAAAATTGAATACTTGACTTGAAAGAGCAATAACTTCACTTTTAAATGGTTAAATGAATTAATTTAAATGGAAAACTATTTAAAGGGTGATTTGATAAGATAATAAATGAATGATATTTTGGAATTTTAAAGGGTATTAAATTTGATAATTGAATTTGAATTCAAATAATGATTTGAAAGGATGTTTTGAAAGGATATGATATTGTAATATATTGAAATGGTTTGTAAATGATTTAATCTTTATTTTGATAAAGATTTGGATTTGAAATGGTATTAAATTTTTGAAATATAAAATATTATTTTGAAATACTATAACCACGGGTATACTTCCCTGTATGTCATTTGATTTCCTGATGATGGCTGTGATGCACATTAACACTGTTAGTTGCATGGTTTATTTCGACATGGACATTTCTATGATATTGACATTACTCTTTAATTGATGGTTTTATGGATCCTTAAAGGATGGGCGATCCCAAGCATCCTCTAAGTTATTATGCATTGCTATTACAGTTCACTTGAGTTGGTTTACATTGTATAAGTATATATGTCCTGACTCGAGTGTTTTGTGTTTTACTTTACGCTCGGTCAGCCTGAGAATCACAACTTTGGAATTTATCTTTTGGAGCTAGAGATTTGCTGGAGCTTATCTGTCCATCTGTTATTTCTTATCTTCTAATCCAGTTATTTACTATTCGGTATTGTCTCTGTATTATTGATTTATGTATCCTAACTTCTATTGTATCTATTTTGACTATGAGATTTTGTTTATGTTTTGAGAGTTTGTATATAGTAGCTTCATGAACTTCTATGGTATTTTATTTCCGCTGCGAGTTATTCTGATATTCTGTGTCTGTGATTCTGTATTTGATTTTATTTGCTCCAAATTTTATTACAATCTGTTATTTTGAATTATTCGAGTCGGACATGTGTGGATTATTGTCGATTTGAATGGTCCAAAATAGTGGGTCGTTACATTTGGTATTAGAGCCAGGTTTTAGGCAAACCTTAGCCTGCGGAGCAAAAACTCATAAGAGATAGGGTAGAAATACCCTAGAATGAGTGAAATCAATCTCAGAATCATTTCTTTGTGAGAGGACGTATTTTCGAAGTATAAAATGATTTTCAAATGATTTTTAAAGAATTTTCAAAGATTATTTTGATATAAAATTTTCTTGCTTCGAATGTAAATTTTTCTAAACTTCATTCCTTTCGTATCCACCTTGTTAGTAATTTCTTCGATTAGGATTCCTTTGAACTTTGGAATGCTCCCACTTGTTCTAAAGTCTATTCCTGTCTTCCCTATTTGTATTCCATTGATCTATGGAGCATTCTGTAACTCCACTTTGAATGACCTTTATAGGGTGGCGATTCCGCCAATCTTTGAATGATTTGTAAAAGGGTGAAACTCCCTTATAATTGGCATTGATTCACTGGAGATTTCTGTATCCTCGGTTTACGATGTTTTCTATCTTCTGCTATATTTAGATTCTATCTCTGGCGATCGAAGGTCGATTTGCCTTAGATTTTCGCATCGATTATATTCCTGAAGTCACGGTTGACCGGTTAAGGTCACCCGCGATTTACATGAGCTTATCCATCTTCTATTTGGTAATTTAATTATCTTATCTTCGTTTGAGCTTATCTTTGAATCAGAATTCTATTTGATTAGAGTTCCTCTAAATTTGAATCTCTGTTTGTTTTGAAATCCATCCTTGAATCATCCATTGGAAAATTTGTGGTTGATTGTCGTTTGAAATTTTTGTATCCATCGTAGTTTTTATTTTGATAAGGATGACCATATTTTATATATAAAGATGAAATGTTTTCGATAAGGATTATATACCTTTTTAAAATGAAAATTTGAAGTTCGAAAGGATTTGAAATTTTGAAAGTTATATAAGAAATGGTTTCATATAAAATAATTTATAACTGAAGGTTTTGAATCTGAATTTGAGTGATTGAACTCCGGCATTTTGGAACGGGTTTTAAGATTTTGAAATAATAAATAATATGATTTGAAAGTATTTTTCCGAATATGAAATGTTTCAAATGATTTTAATGAGTTTCAAATGATTTCGAAGAAATTTTAAAAGAAGTTTGAGAAAATAGAAGTCCAGAACCCACTTATGTCGCTGGAAAATAATTTCGGTGATGAATGCATGCATCATCGACATTGATTTTTGAGTTTCTGAGTGGGGGAGAGGCCACTTCGGTAGCTTTGCTATGCGATTGATTTGTGAAACTAATTTTGATTTCAAATTCCGAAGTGTGATGTGATATTAGAAAGATATATGTATATATATTTGAACAGGTTGAAATAAGCCGGTGTTCAGTCCTTGAGTTTTGGATCTGATTTGATATAACCCTATCTTTTGGAATTTATTTACTGATTTGTTGGTGATTTCCAACTCTTGGATTGAAATATGATTTCTTCGACTATTTTGAAGGTTCGAGCACTTCCAAATCAAGGTTAACTTTTCAAAAGCTAAGAAATTTTGAAGTATAAAGTATATAAGTTTGGTATGTATGTTAAAGTATGTAATAATATGATTTAAATAAGTTGAAACTATTTTGTTAAGTAAATGAATAAGGCTATTTTGAATTTTTCTAATATCAAATTTAGATTGGAAATGTTTTGAAAAGAATTTGGTCTTCAAAATATTTTGAATAAAATTTAGTTTAAATGTTTTAACTGGGTAACATCTTTATGAAACTATATATTGAACAAGTTGGAATAGATACATAAGTTGTACGTATGTTGTTTTATTCGCATGATTAAATTGATCCAAGTTTGAGTACACAAGTTCGAGGTGAATTACACCATTTCGTCTTAGGATTTTTCATTTGATTCTTGATGGTGAATATTTGATGTGGATTTTGGGCTTGATTCTATAATTCTCTATCATAGTATATGGCTATGCAAGGAGACTGATGGTTTCTAGTCGAGAAACCATATCGAAATCCGCATTAGGGAAGTCAAATGGACAATACTAGTTCGAAAGCGAACTTGTGTGATCAAGCGAGCGATCGAATGTGACTTTGCGAAATGATGACATATGTACATCATATATTCTAATATCATTGATATACTTGACGTTGAAATTGGAAGTTGTTGGGTTGGATATCTTTGTAATTTAATTGGAATTTTTCCTTTATGAAAAACTACTATCAATTTAAAACCATTTTTTTAAAACTAATTTTCTTTTATTTTCTTAAACAAACTATTTTATTCTATTTTATATACAAAACTATTTTACAAAACTATTTTATGTACAAAACTATTTCACAAACTAATTTGTATACAAAACTATTCTAAACTCAAAACCTTTTAGTAAGCAAAGATGTTCAATCCCATATAGCTCTTCGTACAGCGAAATTTATTTTTGAAAATTTTGATCCTTATATAAGATGAACTTTATGTAAGTATAAGATGATTTTGAAAACCATTGATTTTGGAAATGAATTGTTTGACTTAAATTATATTGATTTAGAAACTTGGATTATTCTCCGAACCTATTATTTTGGAAACTTTGAAACTAAAGATACTTAAATTGAGAAGAAATAATTTGGTGGAATTGTATATGATTTTGAAACTAAACTGATATTGAACAAATTGAAATTTGAGAACCTTGTGTTACTATATACTTGATTTGGGAGCTATCGAACTTATATAAAATTTGGTTTGTATAAGTATGATGTTGATTCGAAAACTATGGATTTGAAAAGGTACTCAATTTGAAAAGTGAAATCTTATATAATTGAAGTCTATATAAGTGTGATTTGATATACTATTGATTTTGGAAAGTATTTGATTTGAAAATGAAATCTTATTTATAATGGACTTTATATAAGTATGATATTTGAAAGTGATTTGAAAAGGTACTATATGATACATATTTTCGAAGTAAAGATATGGAAAGTGCCTTCTGCTTGATATCCTGTAACGACCCGCAAAATTTAATGGTTTTAAAAGTATTTTTAACTGGAAATTTGTGAAATTTTAAACAATAAAATTTGAAATTAAAAATTTATTATTTGGAATACGTCTATTTTAATATAGCAACTGGTAAATTTTCATCTGATAAGATTGAAGTTTATTTTCCTGTGAAATTTCATTTCAAATCAAACCGGTTAATAACAGTGAATTTAAAAGTTTTCCGAAACCAAAAAATGTCAACAGGAGAAAATTTATTCAGATCATTCTGAATCAGACTGCGAAATTCGTTTTTCCAAATTTGGACTTCTACTGCTCCGGTTATCTTAATTCTGGTAAAATAGCAGCATTTTTCGGTACCGATTATCGACTTTTGATCGGACGATCGTACCATTGATATCTGTGTACCGTTTTGATCGTCTCATCGTGTTGATCTTAACGGTATATTCATTTCTGTGTTTGAGGTCCGGTACACGACGGAAACAATCAAACTATATATTGTATCGGTACCGAATCCGGGACTTTTTATTTCTCTTTGCCCTTTTTAAACTGTAACCGTGGTATCCAAGCAACCATTAATTGCTTTAATCTTCCAGCTTAATTCCAGGGTGACCATTTCTGTTCCATGCTATTTTTTGAAAATCTAAACGTATGAATTGGTATACGTTGTATTCATTTGAACGGTTCAATTTTTAATGTATTTATTTTATTAGCCTTTATTAACCTCAGCCGTTTTATTTTTCTTATTGCCAGAACTATTCTTTTCTTCTTCATACTCATCTCTTCCCTTCAACTAACCCATATTCCACCGTCCCATTATTTCTCTCATCCTTCCCCTCAACCCGCGTCATCCCACTAGTGCCGCAGCTCCACCATTTTGCAGTCTCTCCACCAGCCGTGTGCGACCCAACTCCGACCCCACGTCCAGCAAACCCACCACGCAGGCCACCCCAAGCCAAGGAACCATCCCATCCCCTTCCACCTACCGAAGCCACCTCCAACCTTCCGGATCTGTACAACGCGCAGCCTCCCATTGCCCCTCTCATGCTCGCCCCGTTTTGGCCACCTACCGAACCTTCCCCGTTCAAGCTCTCTTCCTTGTTCGCTTTTTCTCCCCTCTGTTCGGCTCGCCAACCTCACTACCTCCATTCGCACGTAAGTCTGTGTATTTATATATCTATATATGTGCGTGTTTGTTGATTTATACTATTATATATATATGTCAGTCCATTTATATGTTGGTCTACAGTTGGGTATGTGTATATCTACATTTCATGTCAGGTTTACATTTATATTACTGTGTTTGGTGGAAAGGCAAGCTCTCTCAACATATATTTATATATAAATAGGTCTGCATATGCTGTCATGAATTTTCAGTCTGCATACTTGATATTGTTAGCTTATATAAAAGCTTATATATGTTAGTCCTATATTTAACTTATTACCGATACAAAGTTGTTAAGTATATATATATCTAATATATTATTAGGCTGCATAATATATTATAGCATGCGTGAAATACACTCAGTGGTAACTTTATTTTTAGTGTTTGTATATATAACATGAATAAGTACACGTAGGTGCAATGTTTTAATCATACTGTCTGCATATATATATATATATATATTTATATTTATATAAGTTCATATGAAGCCTGTTCGATTATTTTATAAGTTTAGCTAGAGTATTGGTTATATAGATAGTGTACATTGTAGTAATAGATTGGGTTATGGTAGAACATACTTGATAGTTGTGCTGTGTCAGTATTGATTTTTGCATTATATGTACGTTTTATGTATTGTATTGTATAGATTTGAAGTGATAGGTTAGTGTGTATATATATATTAAAGTTATGTGTTAAATGTAAATGAACGTGGAATATATATATAGATGTAGATATTTTTGATTTTGATGTATGAGTTTTATATATATATATTTATTAGTTAATATATATATAAGGATTTTATATTTTAATTTATGTTTTAATTTAAAAACAATGATTTTTATTTATTTATTTATTTATATATGTATATTGTTTAATATTGTTTTAAATTAAATATTGATTTCTTGGGGATAATATTAATAATAAATATATCTAATTCATGTTTCTATCGAGCCGATTCTAATTGTTTCATCGATTCCCTTTTATCAGCTTATCCGTTGAATTCGCGTTCAATCTTGCCTTGCTTTGAAATCCTTGCCTGGAATCGTAACATACTCTTCCGGCAAATCATCCCTAGCCTCGAAAGGTGAGCAATCACTCACGATTAACGTTCTTGTATTTATTAATTTTGATTTCAATTGAAACGACAATTGAAATATGATGCTGTAGTTATTTAAATTGTTATATATGCTATTATCTGTATATGTTCACCTGTGACATCTGACACCAGTATCTAGTATTTATATGCCTGTTATTACTATTATCTGTATATGTTCACCTATGACATCTGACACCAGTATCTGTTATTTATATTGATGATATATGCCTGTTGTTATATTTTATATTATCTGTTATCACTCTGCAAGTTCCCTGTTAGTATAGAATTCACTATGGTTTAAAATGATACATACCCGAACGGACTTTAGAATAGGAGAAAATCGTTATGGGTTGAAATGATAAACCCAAGCGATTTTCATTTGAATTGAAATTGGGATTACGGGTTGAAATGATATCTACCCGTATATATCTAAAATTTCGGATTGAAATGATAAATATCCGTATCACTTAACCATATGATCAATATATATACAGACACCGTTGGTCCATATATAAATATTTTGAAATTGAATTCTATGGTTTTGGAAAGAAATATATGGTTTTAACAATGTTGATTCTTAAAATTTTATATATAAATGGTAATGATATATATAGATTTAATAATGATACTTAATTTAATTAAGATGGATTTAATACATATAATATGTTAAGTATAAAATTTATATTTCAAAATAGATTTGGTAAATTTTTTTAATAAGTTAAGGTTGGGAAGATAATTTGAATTTAGTAAAGAATTTTATTTAATTAAACCAATACAAAGCTTATTGAAATTAGAATTTAAGATATGATTTATAACTTGAGTTTGATTTAAATAAATTAATGAATATTTCTTGTTTAAATAAATTTAAAGAAATATTTAGTAAAAATGAAATTTAAGGCTAGTTAAATGATATTGAATTTATTAAGTGAATATTCCCTGATTAGATAATAATAAAGTTAAATCAAGTGCTATATGAAACTGTTAAATTTAACTTTGGAAATGTTGAATATTAAAGCCTTGAAATATATTGAAATTTTAAATGGTATATTTAGAACTGAATTGAATTGATGAATTGAGCTTTGAATTAAAATGGAAAAATTTAGATTGAATTAAATTGGAATTTAAAATTTGAGTTGAAATGAAATTTGAAAATAGATATTTTGAAATGAAATGATATTTGGGTTTTGAAGTATAAATAAATTTAAAATGACCACGGTGTTATAATGTATATTTCCACCTTGTAGATAGTTCTGAAGACCCTTAGAGGATGGTTATCCCAAACATCCTTTAAGTTACATGTATTTCAGTTGATATTTCACTTGAGTTGGATTTATTGATATAAGAAGGTTAATCCTGACTCGAGTGTTTTGTGTTTTGCTTTACGCTCGGGTCAGACCGAGTGATACAGCATTTGAGACTCATCCTTGGAGTTTGGAGCTTCCTTTGGAGATCCAACTATCGCCTCAGCTTTCAGCTCTTCTAGTTGATTTGTTCAGAGAAGTCATCTGTTGTATTGAAGACTTCACTGCATTTGAGATATTCTGTTGTATTTTGTTTCTAACTCTGATGTTTATATAGTAGCTTCATGAACTACTATTTTATCTATTCCGCTGTGTATTATTGTATTACTCTGTCTGTGATTCTGTGATTGATTTATTTACTACATATGCTGAGTTTTGCCAAATTTAAATTAACAATCTGATATTTTGAATTATTCAAGTCAGACATGTGTGGATTTATTGTCGATTTGGATGGTTGAAAATAGCGGGTCGTTACAGTTGGTATCAGAGCCAGGTTCTAGGCAAACTTAACATATATGGTAAACTGATTTGCGGAATCACTTTCGTTCTGGCTTCTCCCTAATTATATTCTTATATGAGTATATCCATCTTCTCTTTTTGAATTTTAATTATCTCATCTTCGTTCGAGTCCTTTCCCTTTGTTTTGAAACTCCCTTTGGTTTAATTTCCCTTAAATTTCGAACTTCTATCTTGTTGATTTTGGACTCATTGAATATTTGAATGATAGGAAACTATTTTGTAATGGCAAAATCAGAAGAGCAGAAAGCAGCCCGTCGGGCACGAAGAGCACTGGCCCGTAAGGAACGGGAGGAAGCAATCGAGGAACAAGAGAGGCTGTGGAGAGAAAGAGCAGAACCGGGTCCTTATGACCATGTCATTTGTTATCGGTGTCAGGAAAAGGGACACTATGCAGTCATGTGCGGGAAAAGGAATATAGGAAAGAAGAAGGAGGGCAAGCGTTTTCGATCCAAGATCTTCTATTTTAGATGCCGTAGTGAGGGGCACTTTCCCAGTCGCTGCCAGAAGGTGAAGAAAGTGAAATCTGCACCCACTACATCAGTCGACCAATCAACCATTTGCTATCACTGTAAGAGGCCTGGGCATATAGCCAGGAATTGTTCTGTGCGAAAGTATGGAAAGAAGGTTGCGTACCCGCAGTTCATTAAGGAAGATGGGAGTGTAGTGCACCTATGCCAGAAATGCAGATGTTGGGGGCACATTGAGGGGGAGTGTTCTGGACCCATTGATGTACCACCTGGAAGAATTAATACTGATGCTTTGTTTATGTAGGAGTGGTAAATCTGTGGACCTTTTGTTATCTGTTGTATGTTAGGTTGTTTTAAGCAAACTCTATTGTATCTTTTGCTTAGCTGAAGTTGTCAAACTGGAGACATTTATGCTTCTGTTTTCGTATGTTATGAATTCGAGTCTTTCCAAATTTTGAATGGGAATTCTTCTGTATCGATATAGGTTATATACCTCTAATCTTGGTTGGGATTCGCTTCGATTAGGATTCCTTTAAACTTTGGAACGTTCCCTACGGTTCCAAAACTTATTCTTGTCTCTCCCTATTTGTATTCTTTTGATTCTGGAGTATCCCATAACGTCCAGAATGATCATCTACAGGAATAGGATCCCACCAATCTTTTAATGAGTGTGAAGGGGTGAAACTCCTTCACAATCGGCATTGATTCACTGGAGATTTCTATATCTTTGGTTTAGATGCCGCTATCTCTTGCGATCGAATGTTGATTTTTCTAGGAATTCTGCATCGATCTTGTTCCTGAAGTCACGGTTGACCCTAGGGTCATCCGCGATTTATATCAGTATATTCATCTTCTATTTTGAAATTTAATTATCTCATCTTCGTTCGAGCTTATCTTCGAATCATTATTCTATTTGATTAAGAGTTCCTCTAATTTGAATCTCTATCTTTGTTTGAAAGCCATTCCTAAATCAACCTTTGAAAATCGGGTTTGTTTGTATTCTTGAAATTGTTTTCTAAACCGAAATTATTATTTTGATAAGTATGATTATATTCTATATATATAAGTGAAATGTTTTCGATAAAGATTATATACCCTTTTTAAAATGAGAATTTGAGGTTTCGTAAGGATTTGTAATTTTGAAAAAAAAAATTATATAAGAAATTTGATTTATCTAAAAAAAGATTTATAACTGAAGGATTTTAAAGTTGAAATTCGAGAATTGAACCCCGGTGTTTTGAAATTGGTTTTAAGATTTTGAAATATATAATAATAATAATATGATTTAAAAGTATTTTTCCGAATAAGAAATGTTTCAAACGATTTTAATGAGTTTTCGAATGATTCCGAAGAAATTTCAAAAGAAGTTTGAGAAAATAGAAGTCCAGAACTCACTTATGTCGCTGGAAAATAATTTCGGTGATGAGTGCACGCATCATCGACATTGATTTTCGAGTTTCAGAGTGGGGGATAGGCCACTTCAGTAGCTTTGCTATGCGAGTGATTTTGTGAAACCATTTTTATTTCAAATTCCGAAGTAAGGTTTGATATTCGAAAGATATATGTATATATATATATTTGAAATGATTTGAAATGAACCGGTGTTCAGTCCTTGAGTTTCGGATTTAAAACCTATCTATTAAAATTGATTTACTGATTTGTTGCTGATTTCCAACTCTTGGATTTGAAAATGATTTCTTCAACTATTTTGAAGTTCGAGCACTTCCAAATCAAGGTTAACTTTTCAAAGCTAAGAAATTTTGAAAAGTATTTTGATAAAGTATATAAGTTTGGTATGCATGTTTAAAGTATGTAGTAATATGATTTAAATAAGTTGAAACTGTTTTGTTAAGTAAATGAATAAGGCTATTTTGAATTTTTTCTAATATCAAATTTAGATTTGAAATGTTTTGAAAGAATTTGGTCTTTAAAATATTTTGAATAAAGTTTAGTTTAAATGTTTTAACTTAGTAACATCTTTACGAAACTATATATTTAACAAGTGGAATAAATATATAAGTTGTACGTATGCTGTTTTATTCGCATAATTAGTTTGATCCAAGTTTGAGTACCCAAGTTCGAGGTGGATTACACCATTTCGTGTTAGGATTTTTCATTTGATTCTTGATGGCGAATATTTGATATGGATTTTGGGCTCGATTCTAGAATTCTCTATCATAGTATATGGCTATGCAAGGAGACTGATGGCTTCTAGTCGAGAAACCATATCGAAGTCCGCATTAGGGAAGTCGAATGGACAATACTAGTTCGAAAGCGAACTTGTGTGATCGAGCGAACGATCAAATGAGATTCTGCGAAATGATGACGTATGTACATCTTATATTCTAATATCATTGATATATTTTGACACTGAAATTGAAAGCTGTCATGTTAGAATATCTTTGCTTACTAAAAGAAAATTTCCAATTTAAATTACAAAGATATATAACCCATAAAAGCAAAGATATTCGATCTCATATAGCTCTTCGTATAGCGAAATTTATTTTTGAAAAATTTGATCCTTATATAAGATGGACGTTACGTAAGTATAAGATGATTTTGAAAACATTTGATTTCGGAAATGAATTGGTTGACTTAAATTATATTGATTTGGAAATTTGGATTTACTTTCTAAATCTATAACTTCGGAAACTTTGAAACTAAAGATATTTAATTTGAGAAGAAATAATTTGGTGAAATTGTATATGATTTTGAAATTGAACTGATATTGAAATAAATTGAAATTTGAGAACCTTGTGTTACTAAATACTTGATTTGGGAGTTGTCGAACTTATATAAAATTGATTTGTATGAGTATGAAATTGATTCGAAAACTATAGATTTGAAAAGGTACTCAATTTGAAAGTGGAACCTTATATAATTGAAGTCTATATAAGTATGATTTGATATACTATTGATTTTGGAAAGTATTTGATTTGAAAATAAAATCTTATATATAATGGATTTTATATAAGTACGATATTTGAAAGTGATTTGAAAAGGTACTATATGATACATATTTTCGAAGTAAAGATATGGAAAGTGCCTTCTGCTTGATATCCGATTTGTGGCCACATCTTGGATTCATTCTATCGATATTATTCTCTCTGATTTTGGTTTTCCGGATATGATACTCGAGTGTCCTTCGAATTCCATGGCGTTACCCATGGTCTTATTTTTTTCTCTCGTGACTGCATAGCGCAACTGCCTGGCTGAGTCTTGCCTAGGGGTACGGATTGTTTCCTGGGGATCCAGGCGTAACCATTGTGTATCCTGCAATCTGTGTAGGTCGCGAATAGTAGCGCAAATGCTTGGCTGAGTCTTGCCTGGGGGTACGGATTGTTTCCTGGGGGATCCAGGCGTAACCATTGTGTATCCTGCATTCTACTAGTCATCATGGCGTAACTCGCAGGGCTGAGAAAGCTTACGGATATGGATTGTTTCCTGGGGGATCCAGGCGTAACCATTGTGTATCTGCGAACCATGGTTAGACAAAGGTTTTGTTTGTGTTTGATTGGATTGTACTTTCCATATCTGTTTTAAAAGTTTTTCCAGTATTTTCACTGGGTGTTGAAACAAGTCTACTAAGTACCTGGAGAATTCTAGTTTTGCGCCTGATCAACGCACTACCAGAGTCTACAGGAACAAGGATAAACTTGTTGAAACCTCGAGTTATAAAAATATTTTATTATAAAGGTATTTTCAACAAAAGAAATTCTATATTAATATTTGAAATTAAAACCCTTATGGTTCTAAATTAATTATTCATGCCCGATACTATTCTTTAAATCTACCTTATCTGCTCAGCTTTATTTATTCACCTATATTCTGCTTTTCCAAATCCTCCTTCTTTTCTTTGTTGATTATATCTACCTTATCCTTTCCTTGTTGACTATATCCTTTTTAAATATTGTTTATTTAGATACCACGTGGTTTAATAGAAATTTTTAGTGTTATAAATATTTTAGAAGTTATTAATTAAATAAAACATTTTTAAAGTAAATGATTATTTGTTTATTAATAATATTTGAAAGTATCTTGAGATAAATTAATAAATTTATGAATTATGGATTTAAATGTTTTCAATAGTTTCTTTGTAAATATAAGTAATAATGTAAATAATTGTTTTCAAATGGTTTTCATACATTTAAAGGTGTCATTTAAACATATAAATGGTATTTATAAAGGAAGCAAGAAATTTTACAAATGGACTTTTGAAAGGTTTTAAGTATATAAGATAATTGAATTGCAAATGAAGTTTTCAAATTTTAAGTAAAATTTATATAGTTTAAATTAATTGTTTAATCTTGACTTTCAATCTATCTTTTCTGTCTTGTTGTTTCTATTCTTCTACCTCATTCCTTTTCGGGGACGAAAAGTTTTGAGTGGGGGAGAGTGTAACGACCCGCAAAATTTAATGGTTTTAAAAGTATTTTTAACTGGAAATTTGTGAAATTTTAAACAATAAAATTTGAAATTAAAAATTTATTATTTGGAATACGTCTATTTTAATATAGCAACTGGTAAATTTTCATCTGATAAGATTGAAGTTTATTTTCCTGTGAAATTTCATTTCAAATCAAACCGGTTAATAACAGTGAATTTAAAAGTTTTCCGAAACCAAAAAATGTCAACAGGAGAAAATTTATTCAGATCATTCTGAATCAGACTGCGAAATTCGTTTTTCCAAATTTGGACTTCTACTGCTCCGGTTATCTTAATTCTGGTAAAATAGCAGCATTTTTCGGTACCGATTATCGACTTTTGATCGGACGATCGTACCATTGATATCTGTGTACCGTTTTGATCGTCTCATCGTGTTGATCTTAACGGTATATTCATTTCTGTGTTTGAGGTCCGGTACACGACGGAAACAATCAAACTATATATTGTATCGGTACCGAATCTGGGACTTTTTATTTCTCTTTGCCCTTTTTAAACTGTAACCGTGGTATCCAAGCAACCATTAATTGCTTTAATCTTCCAGCTTAATTCCAGGGTGACCATTTCTGTTCCATGCTATTTTTTGAAAATCTAAACGTATGAATTGGTATACGTTGTATTCATTTGAACGGTTCAATTTTTAATGTATTTATTTTATTAGCCTTTATTAACCTCAGCCGTTTTATTTTTCTTATTGCCAGAACTATTCTTTTCTTCTTCATACTCATCTCTTCCCTTCAACTAACCCATATTCCACCGTCCCATTATTTCTCTCATCCTTCCCCTCAACCCGCGTCATCCCACTAGTGCCGCAGCTCCACCATTTTGCAGTCTCTCCACCAGCCGTGTGCGACCCAACTCCGACCCCACGTCCAGCAAACCCACCACGCAGGCCACCCCAAGCCAAGGAACCATCCCATCCCCTTCCACCTACCGAAGCCACCTCCAACCTTCCGGATCTGTACAACGCGTAGCCTCCCATTGCCCCTCTCATGCTCGCCCCGTTTTGGCCACCTACCGAACCTTCCCCGTTCAAGCTCTCTTCCTTGTTCGCTTTTTCTCCCCTCTGTTCGGCCCGCCAACCTCACTACCTCCATTCGCACGTAAGTCTGTGTATTTATATATCTATATATGTGCGTGTTTGGTGATTTATACTATTATATATATATGTCAGTCCATTTATATGTTGGTCTACAGTTGGGTATGTGTATATCTACATTTCATGTCAGGTTTACATTTATATTACTGTGTTTGGTGGAAAGGCAAGCTCTCTCAACATATATTTATATATAAATAGGTCTGCATATGCTGTCATGAATTTTCAGTCTGCATACTTGATATTGTTAGCTTATATAAAAGCTTATATATGTTAGTCCTATATTTAACTTATTACCGATACAAAGTTGTTAAGTATATATATATCTAATATATTATTAGGCTGCATAATATATTATAGCATGCGTGAAATACACTCAGTGGTAACTTTATTTTTAGTGTTTGTATATATAACATGAATAAGTACATGTAGGTGCAATGTTTTAATCATACTGTCTGCATATATATATATATTTATATAAGTTCATATGAAGCCTGTTCGATTATTTTATAAGTTTAGCTAGAGTATTGGTTATATAGATAGTGTACATTGTAGTAATAGATTGGGTTATGGTAGAACATACTTGATAGTTGTGCTGTGTCAGTATTGATTTTTGCATTATATGTACGTTTTATGTATTGTATTGTATAGATTTGAAGTGATAGGTTAGTGTATATATATATATTAAAGTTATGTGTTAAATGTAAATGAACGTGGAATATATATATAGATGTAGATATTTTTGATTTTGATGTATGAGTTTTATATATATATTTATTAGTTAATATATATATAAGGATTTTATATTTTAATTTATGTTTTAATTTAAAAACAATGATTTTTTATTTATTTATTTATATATGTATATTGTTTAATATTGTTTTAAATTAAATATTGATTTCTTGGGGATAATATTAATAATAAATATATCTAATTCATGTTTCTATCGAGCCGATTCTAATTGTTTCATCGATTCCCTTTTATCAGCTTATCCGTTGAATTCGCGTTCAATCTTGCCTTGCTTTGAAATCCTTGCCTGGAATCGTAACATACTCTTCCGGCAAATCATCCCTAGCCTCGAAAGGTGAGCAATCACTCACGATTAACGTTCTTGTATTTATTAATTTTGATTTCAATTGAAACGACAATTGAAATATGATGCTGTAGTTATTTAAATTGTTATATATGCTATTATCTGTATATGTTCACCTGTGACATCTGACACCAGTATCTAGTATTTATATGCCTGTTATTACTATTATCTGTATATGTTCACCTATGACATCTGACACCAGTATCTGTTATTTATATTGATGATATATGCCTGTTGTTATATTTTATATTATCTGTTATCACTCTGCAAGTTCCCTGTTAGTATAGAATTCACTATGGGTTGAAATGATACATACCCGAACGGACTTTAGAATAGGAGAAAATCGTTATGGGTTGAAATGATAAACCCAAGCGATTTTCATTTGAATTGAAATTGGGATTACGGGTTGAAATGATATCTACCCGTATATATCTAAAATTTCGGATTGAAATGATAAATATCTGTATCACTTAACCATATGATCAATATATATACAGACACCGTTGGTCCATATATAAATATTTTGAAATTGAATTCTATGGTTTTGGAAAGAAATATATGGTTTTAACAAATGTTGATTCTTAAAATTTTATATATAAATGGTAATGATATATATAGATTTAATAATGATACTTAATTTAATTAAGATGGATTTAATACATATAATATGTTAAGTATAAAATTTATATTTCAAAATAGATTTGGTAAAATTTTTTAATAAGTTAAGGTTGGGAAGATAATTTGAATTTAGTAAAGAATTTTATTTAATTAAACCAATACAAAGCTTATTGAAATTAGAATTTAAGATATGATTTATAACTTGAGTTTGATTTAAATAAATTAATGAATATTTCTTGTTTAAATAAATTTAAAGAAATATTTAGTAAAAATGAAATTTAAGGCTAGTTAAATGATATTGAATTTATTAAGTGAATATTCCCTGATCAGATAATAATAAAGTTAAACCAAGTACTATATGAAACTGTTAAATTTAACTTTGGAAATGTTGAATATTAAAGCCTTGAAATATATTGAAATTTTAAATGGTATATTTAGAACTGAATTGAATTGATGAATTGAGCTTTGAATTAAAATGGAAAAATTTAGATTGAATTAAATTGGAATTTAAAATTTGAGTTGAAATGAAATTTGAAAATAGATATTTTGAAATGAAATGATATTTGGGTTTTGAAGTATAAATAAATTTAAAATGACCACGGTGTTATAATGTATATTTCCACCTTGTAGATAGTTCTGAAGACCCTTAGAGGATGGTTATCCCAAACATCCTTTAAGTTACATGTATTTCAGTTGATATTTCACTTGAGTTGGATTTATTGATATAAGAAGGTTAATCCTGACTCGAGTGTTTAGTGTTTTGCTTTACGCTCGGGTCAGACCGAGTGATACAGCATTTGAGACTCATCCTTGGAGTTTGGAGCTTCCTTTGGAGATCCAACTATCGCCTCAGCTTTCAGCTCTTCTAGTTGATTTGTTCAGAGAAGTCATCTGTTGTATTGAAGACTTCACTGCATTTGAGATATTCTGTTGTATTTTGTTTCTAACTTTGATGTTTATATAGTAGCTTCATGAACTACTATTTTATCTATTCCGCTGCGTATTATTGTATTACTCTGTGTCTGTGATTCTGTGATTGATTTATTTACTACATATGCTGAGTTTTGCCAAATTTAAATTAACAATCTGATATTTTGAATTATTCAAGTCAGACATGTGTGGATTTATTGTCGATTTGGATGGTCGAAAATAGCGGGTCGTTACATATCCGCTTTGTGGCCACATTGTGGATTCATTCTATCGATATTTCTTTGAATTTTGGTTTTCCGGATATGATACTCGAGTTTCCATCGAATTTCATGGCAATCTCCATGGTCTTACAAGCGCGACTTCATAGCGTAATCGCAGGGTTGGGGGCGGCCTACGGGTACGGATGTTTCCTGGGAGATCCAGGCGTAACCATTGTGTATCTGCGATCTATTGGGTTGCTTGGTAGCGTAATCAGCAGGGGGCTGCGAGAGCCTAGGGTACGGATGTTTCCCGGGGGATCCAGGCGTAACCATTGTGTATCTACAATACTACCAGTCTTCATGGCGTAATCGCAAGGTTGGGGGCGGCCTACGGGTACGGATGTTTCATGGGGGATCCAGGCGTAACCATTGTGTATCGTGATCCATGATCGACATGTTTTTTTTTGGATTGTACTTTCCATATTTGTTTTTAAAAGTTTTTCCAATATGTTCACTGGGTGTTGAAACAGGTCTACTAAGTACCTGGAGAATTCTAGCTTTGCGCCTGATCAACGCACTGCCAGAGTCTGCAGGAACGAGGATAAACTTGTTAAGACATCGAGTTATAAAAGTATTTTGATAAAATATTATATAAAGGATATTTGATCAGTTACATCCTTTCTAAAAGATTTTAAAGTGTTTTAAATATTGTTTACTTCTTAACTAACTAGTTGAGTTTAAATGACTTTTATGGATATAATAAAATGGATTTAACCAAATTATTAAGTATTAAAGAATTCCAATTGAAATTTATATGGTTTTAAATTAATGGCTCATCCTTGTCTTTCGTCCTATTTTCCCTTCTATCTATTCCTATTCTTCACCTTGTTAAACTTATCTATAACAACAGTTATCAGGTATAATTTTAATCTTCTTGTCATCTTGTCTTAATCCTATTCCATTCTATCTTTTCTGTGTTTTCCGTACCTCATTCCTTTTCGAGGATGAAAAGATTTGAGTGGGGAAGAGTGTAACCACCCTATATTTTGTGATTATTTTAATTGTATATTTTAATTATCTTAATTGAATCTCTGATTTAAAAACTTTATTTTATTTATTAAATGGAAAAAAAAATTATTTTAAATATAAATTTTTATTTGGATGTGAATTAGAATTCCAAACATGAATAAATATAATATTTTCCAGAAATGTGAATTTTGGTCAATATGGTCAAACTTTGACTTTTAATTTAAAAATATAAAATGATGAAATTTTTAATTTTATCATTTATTATGGAAGTAAATAAAATTCCAAGAATCCTCCTTTTCGTTTCGTTGAAATCTGATTTATAATGTGAAAGTTATGCCCTTTTAAATATTGGGTGTAATTTGATGTATTTAACAAAATTGTTTATTTTAAATTAAATAAATAATATTCTATTTGGTCATGTAATGTTCTAATTTATATTTATATGGGTAAAATAACATGTTATGTATATATTTTGGTTTTAAAACATTTTTAAAAGTATAATTGACATTTTCCAGTGTCAGTTGTATTTTGCTTACAATTTCTAATTTCCAGTTTCAATTAATTAAAGGAATTCTTTATTTATTTCTCTTTTCCCTTAAGATCTTATTTTATTCTCATTCCCACTTTATTTTGTTCCTCATTTATTTTATTTATTTGGCCTTTTATTTGTTTTAAAGTGAGATAGAAAATTTCTTAAACTAGTGATATTCTATTTGTAATTTTTAAGTCCTGTTTTGAATTTTTAAACAATTTCTTTAGTTCTTTTTCTAATTTCTCTAAATTTAATTATTTATTTCATTTTGAAAATATAAATGAATTATTTTATTCATATTTTTGTTTTAAAATATTTTTAAAATGAAGTTGTTAATTTTCCAAAGTCAATAGTGATTTATTTGTAATTTCTAGACCATGTTTTTAATTTTTAAGCAATTTCTTATATTCTTTTTCCATTTTCTTTAAAATTAATTATTTATTTTTATTTTATATTACTTTGTTTCGGTTCTAAAGTCAAATTACTGATTTTATTTTGTTTTATTTGAATTAAAGAAAAAGGAAATATGAAAGAGTTTAAAATGCTTTAGAAACTTAAGTCCTTTCACCTCCTTAAGTCTTTTCACTTGCCATAACCTTCCCATTATGCTTTGGCCGTGACTTTATTCTTTTTTTTCACGTGAAACATTTCATTTTCATTCCCAATTCGACCATTTCAGATCTGAGCAAAAACTTTGGGTGATGGCTCCTTTGTTTCTATGCTTTTTCTTCTTCTTTTCTTCTTATTTTCATGTCATTTTGCCTTGTTCTCTCCATAGTTTTGCTTGGCCTCCTCCTTGTTTGCCACGGCCATGACCACCACCACCCCCTACATCTCTTCCCTGCCATCACCACCAGTGACTCCTCTGGTCTTGACCAAGGCCAAGTCACCATGATGCCAAAACTCCACAAAAATTGCAACACAAGCCATAAAAACATGTTGTTTGACCACTATTTGTTCACCACTTCATTTTCCACCACCTTAGGCCGCCTCCACCACCTCTGGCCAGACCACCACACACCTTCCTCCATCATGTTCTACCTTGTAGCCTTACCTTTCCAGACCCATACCTGATCCAAACCAAGTACAAACCTGACCTAATTGATCCCCTAGGCCATGCAAACAAGTAGAGAAAGCAAGGCAAAAAGTTTCGTATTCAAACTGCTTTTTGTTTTAAAGTTATTCAAATTCAATCGTATTGATTTTTAACTATTATTTTGGTTTTGTTTTGGGTTGTAACACAAGATCTATAACTTGGATCTCGTTCTCCACTGAAGTTCATAGCTTTTTCATTGTGTTATGGTTTGTGTTGTCATTTGAACTTGCATCTCCAGCAAAAGAGGTGAGTAAATCTCACACGACATTTTATACTTATACTAATGTGAAACAACAACAACTGAATGTGTAGAATATTATGATATGTTATAACTGCCTGTGATTATTTATTTATAAAATGTTAAACCTGGTAATTTACCTGTCATCTCGTCTGTTATATATTGTTAACTATTCATTTTATATCTGTTTATCACACTACAAGTTCCCTGTAGATAGATTCACTATGGGTTGAAAAGATACATACCCGAACGGACTTTAGAATAGGGAAAAATCGTTATGGGCTGAAATGATAGGCCTGAACGGTTTTTTGTTTATTTTATTTTAACTTGGGATTGCGGGTTTGAAATGATAGAACCCGGATTTTTGCTTTTTAAACTACGGATTGAAATGATACATATCCGTATCAATTGACCTAGGTTAGAAAACTATATACATACCCGTGGTTATTTTTATAAAGTATTTTGAATATTTTAAATATTTTCAAAAGTGTAAATTATGAAAATTTGATTTAAATTGGATTTTTAATGTTTAAATAAAGAAATTTGGATTTTTCTAGAAGTTAAAAATGTAATTTAAATGAATGGGAAAAGTGAATTTTTGAAATATAACTTAAGTTTGGAAATTTGGAATTTTGGTTTTAAAATGATATTCAAGTTATATAAATAAAATGGAAATTTAATTATATTTGGAAAATGGTAAATATAATAAATTGTTTTAGATTTGAATTAAATGATTTAATGAAGTATTATTGATTTTTTTCTATGTATTAAAATGGTTAAATAAATGAATGCTAAAAAGTGTAATTTTAAAATATAACTTGACTTGAAATGTGAATTTGGTTTTTATTAAAGGTTTAAGTTAATTAAATAAAATTGAAAATTTAGTTAATTTGTGAAATGGAAATAAAATTTAAGTGTTAAGTTTATTTATTAAAAATGTGAAGAAAAGAAATTTACACTTGAATTTGTTAAATAATTCATTGAAATTTGATTTAACTATAACGGATTTATTTAATAAAAATCATGTGTTAAATGATATATTATATAAACATTTTTGAATGTTAAAACATGATTTTTATAATGTTAAAAGGGTTTAAATAAATTTTATTATTGGCGGGAAATACACTAAAATCTGGAAAGTACTTTTAATAGCATTTAGAAATGCTATGATTTCAGAATTGAACTAAAACTTAGTAAAAAGAGGCTATTACAACATTTCTAAAATGTTGTAGTTGCTGTAGTAAATGTAAAGGCTAAAGAACTTAATAAAGGGCTATTACAGCAGTTCTGTAAACTACTGTAGCTGCCTGCTGTCTTTGCTGAAATTAAGTAAAACCCTTGTTTTTGAACCTGAGCTATTACCGTATTTCTGGAAATGCTGTCTTTGCTGTTTTAAACTAAATTTCAACTAAAATGAGATATAACAGCAGTTTTAAAGTGCTGGCTTTGCTGAAATAAATGTTTTCAAATATAACTTATAACAGCTTCTTCTAATGCTGTGAAAGACTGAAATTTTCAATGTTTATGGATTTTGACCTAGTAAATGAACTCAGAATGATTTGAAACTTTAGAAATTGAATACTTGACTTGAAAGAGTAATAACTTCACTTTTAAATGGTTAAATGAATTAATTTAAATGGAAAACTATTTAAAGGGTGATTTGATAAGATAATAAATGAATGATATTTTGGAATTTTAAAGGGTATTAAATTTGATAATTGAATTTGAATTCAAATAATGATTTGAAAGGAAGTTTTGAAAGGATATGATATTGTAATATATTGAAATGGTTTGTAAATGATTTAATCTTTATTTTGATAAAGATTTGGATTTGAAATGGTATTAAAATTTTGAAATATAAAATATTATTTTGAAATACTATAACCACGGGTATACTTCTCTGTATGTCATTTGATTTCCTGATGATGGTTGTGATGCACATTAACACTGTTAGTTGCATGGTTTATTTCGACATGGACATTTCTATGATATTGATATTACTGTTTAATTGATGGTTTTATGGATCCTTAAAGGATGGGCGATCCCAAGCATCCTGTAATGACCCAAAAACTCGGTCTTCGAAAATCGGCATCCGTACTTCACTTGTACTCAACTCTAGACAATATGATACAACAATATCAAAGATAAATAGATGATATCATATACAATCCAACGAATACAATATCCAGTATGATATACAACAATGATATCAATATGATACAACAATATCAAAGATAAATAATGATACAACGGAAATAACAGAAGTGATAACTCCAAAACGATCAGTCAGAGAATGACTCCAACAACTCCAACATCAGCTCGAACCACCAACACGTAAGACAAGGTAAGCAATGTCAGTTGTGATCTCCAAAACTGAACTAGCTCCAATATCAACTGAACCTGATTATCTGAAAAACCCAACTCTAGACTGCTCGTGTAGAAAATTATGAGCACCCAGAGTTTAGGAAAGGAACAATAAACTCTGGCGGGACGTCCCGAGAGACAAACTGCTCTCTGCCAACACAAGGCCGGGTTACCCCTATAACAGGTAACTCACGAATATGCCACCCCCCGGTCCTTTGGGACCTTTATCCGAGGCCTCGGTAACCAACATCACACATAATAATAAAGTGTGTCCACATGAGTAAGTATTTGGGCTCCATATCATGATACCACCCTTTTCCAGAAGGAAATGACATACCCTAAAGGGCGCGACCCTCATAACCTTGCTACATATTCCTGTTTCGACCATTTTCGGGTTGTGAGGTCTGACGAAGTCTCGTCCACAAAGCTACGCTTTGTCACAAAGCTACGCTTTGTCACAAAGCCATGCTTTGGGTCAACAGATGATCAAAGTAATGATCACAAAGATAAATGATCAAACAAATGATCATATCACAAATGATCAAACAATGATCATCATACAGCAACACTTAGCATGCCACATTACCAAATTGGGAATATATCGCTGATAACCTTCAACTACATAACCTCTGAGCTCGTACGTCTCAAAGAAGGGTGTTAAACTAAGAGAATAAATTCTCCGCCACCAACAGAAATGTATTTGAAAGAAATCGGCTTTATATCTCAAAATGTAATGTCAGACATACAATCCATACAAGTCTGTTCCGGGATCGAACAGAACCGAAGGCACTTCCAAAGATGTCCTTGCAAATCCGGATAATTTTCTAATCACGTCCAGACTTCCCATCACAAAAGGAGTGATATAAATCTCTATACCGGTGCGACTCAGTGCAGAGACATTCGACAGGTTGTCCTTTCATTTTCGAAAATATCCGGTCTTCAACATCGATCTTCAAATGCTATCCATATACGACGTATCACTATTCGGAATGGGTTATATGACACAAAGGTCTTTTCCCGGCTAACCCGAATAGTGAGCGCAATATTTAAAAATTAATGGATATTGGGATTTCAATTAAGTCACAACTTATTACCCAAACTTCTCTTTTCAAATTGTTTAACAAATTACCATTTTCAAATCTTTAAACAAAAAGATTCATTCACAGATTTTCCAAATCAATTTCCATTTCAATTTAACTCATTAAATCTTTAAATCTTTAAATCAAAGATTTAACTTATAGCTTTCAAAACAATTTCATTTCGAATGGTTTAAATAAATCATCATTTTAAATCTGTTAAAAATAATAGATTTATTACATAGCTTTCAAAAAGAATTCATTCATAACTTGGAAAACCATTTTTCAATTCAATCTTGAAATTCCTTTAATTAAACTGGAATTTCATTTCTTATCTGAAAGCTTTTATCATTTGAAAACAAACAGTTTTCATTTTGGAAATCTGATTCATTTATACGAGTTGAAATCCTTGGGTTAAATTCAAATTCTCAAAATTTTACTTTTTAAATTGTTTAACTTCATATAAACACATTTATATCATCTTTAATTCCTAGTTTCAAATCATAGAATTTAATTTCAAACTCGAATTCAAATTTAAATCAAATTATTTAAATTTTCAAAACTCGATTAAGTTATTCAAATTAACTTTTATATTTGAAATTCCATTTCAAAAGCTTTTCACTTTAAACCCAAATTTCCAATTTCAAAATCAATTGAAATTAAAATTTCAATTTCAATAAAACATCAAATTTAAATTATCTGTGACTTAACCGATTTCCACGTGAAATCCATATTTGTGTGTGTATGGTGTAGTCCAGGGGTTTAACACAATAGTGCAACACGATGAATCATCACAGATCAAAATACAGGATATAGTTGATAAGCGATATAAACTATAACGCTTATCGTTCATGCACAGACCACAGATATATAAATATCACAGATAATAAATTACATTACAGATAATTTATCACAAATCACAACATAAATCAGGGTGTATCACAAAGCATCATATATCAGGGATATCAAACAATCAAGTCATCTAATAGAATCCAAACATTCATAAGTAAGGTCAAGCAATTAATAATCATTTATAAGCAGGATTAATTAATTGTTCAATCTCTAATTAAACCAATTAAATTTCTAATTAATTTCTTATGAATAAATTTCCCAATCCTGATTAATTACAGATCATTTGATATAAATTTATGAAATTAATTAATCAATCCTTAATTATCCATCTTAATTAATTACCCTTAATAAATAAATAAATTAATTAATTAATTGTCCTTTAATTAATCACATAATTAAATTAACCTTAAGTTAATTTAAAAATTAACTAATTCTTAATTTCATTAAGTAATTATATTTTCATCATAGATTAATTCACTTTTAATCATTAATTAATTCACCTTTAATTTATTAAATAAACTTTTAATAAATCATATTCATTTATTCAATCACATAATTTTATTACCCTTTAATTAATTACCTTAATCAATTCCAACATTAAAACCTTTGAAAACCTTTCAAACTTTTTTGATAAATTCTTATTCTTAAAAGCCTAATTATTATATTTTTAAAACTTATCCACTTTAAAAATATTAAAAAGAAACTTCGTTAGACCTTTATCTAAAAAAACTAATCATTTCTATAACTTTAAACCTGTTTTAACTTTGCTTTAAACTTGATATATTTGTAACTCAAATTTCTTTGTTTTGGAACACTTCAAAAATAACTCGTCCCCAAAATTTCCAAATCCCGAGACAACAACGAATTATCCCCGAGCTACCTCGCTTCTCTATTTTTCTTCGAGTTACCACGCAAAATTCTCGAGATCAACTCGAGACAACTCCCAGGATTCACGAGCTAAACTTCATCTTCCCATTCTTCAACCCACAGCACAAACAACACCTACCCAACGTGCACGTGCACATGTACACCTAACCGGGGTGCTTCCGACCATCGCCGACACCTTCGGCAAGTCGCCGATGTCCCACCAAAGCCCTCCGATCCACCTAGTCCGACCAAAACAACCGGAAACATAATCGAGCTGTTTGTCACCCTCCTGGAACTAACCCAGCCACAAGAAACCCCTCGTTCTTCCTCCTCCGTCCATCAGACAACGCGTCGCCTCGCCTAGAGCTGCACCCCAGTCCCCTCCTTCATTTCCCCCAGTCGCGATTCCCTCCTATCCATCGTCGATGATGGAATCGACTCGTTTTCTACACCGAACAGAACTGGGTTGCAAACCCTATTTCGATCTCGTTCACCATTTACAATGAATTATAAAATCATTGGGTATTTTTCAGATGATCACTAACATCTAAGCATGCTTCGACTTCGATCTCGATAATTAATAACGCTTTGATCACTAGAATTTCGAGAAAATAACAATCCCATTCATTCCCCATTTTCTCAGTGAACACTTGATAAAAAAATTCAATTTTACTTTTAAAAATCATGAATGTCAGTATTGATTCAGATTATAAACTTGAATTATTATTTTTCAACAATCAACTTTATCAAAATATAAGTTGGCTACCTGTAAACAAGGTTACAGTAGGGATAATTCACTACATATTAAATTAAGCTTTGAAAAAATCTTGTTTTAAGAATTAAACATCTTGATTTGTTTGAAAATTCAAAGCTTTACAATGATTAACAGCAAATGGTTCAAAAGAAAAAGATTTTTTGATTTAAATCTTGAACTAAAAATAAACTGTTAACAGAGATGATACAGGAGATATACATATACCCATATTCACACATCCATCTATATTCATACCAACACATGCATTTCCAAAACTTAACATACATCCAAAAACAATTTAAAGCATTTTAAAATGTGATGTTACTCACTTTTGCTTTTGAGAAGAACAGAGCTTTGATTTTTCTTTGAAACAGGCTTTGCATTTGCTTTGCTTTTCCAGGCTGAAGACATTGCCTTGTTTCCAGTTTTTAAATGAAGTTTTTATCTTAGTTTTTATCTAGCTCGAATGGAAATGAAAGATGATAGGGGAAAAATAGCTTACAGGTTGAAGTATAAAACAAGCTGTAGGGTATAACATATTTTATACAAAATAGTGTACAAGTACAATTTTCAGAGATAATTTCATGGTTTGGTGGCCGAGATTACATGCTCATGTACTACAAAAGATATTTGTCTTAGCAAGCATTAAATGACCTTGTCCTTATGAATGTTTATTTACTTCCAGCCTGCATATTAGTTTACAACTTGAATATCTTTTACTGTCTTCATGCTTTTGTTTTGGTTTCTTATACTTGAGTATATTTATATACTTTCTTTTCTACTTTGGTAGGTGGCTTACTTTCTTTTAATCAGATTATTTTTCTTTTTTTGTTGACCAAACAATACTTGTTCGGCTGATTTGATCTTTGTGCATGCTGAGAAGATGGCATTACATGCTTGTCTATTTGGTTTACAACCTATGCTATTTGTTAATATGTATGTACAGTTTCTTGTTTTTCTTCTTTACTTTAGTCATATTGTTTTGCTTTGGCCTTATCACTTTATAAAATAAGGTGAACTTCTATTTAACAAGTTGTTTGAATTTTTAGCTAATATATTCACTTTATATTCTACAAAATAGCTTTGTTGTTAGATTTAGTCAAGTGTTGCTTTTATTTTTATAGTTCATCTTTTATTTATTTATTTTACTTTAATATTTATTGTCTTATATTTATTTTATAAATAAATTTCTATTTTAAATTTGTTATCCAATTTTTTTTATTTCTAACATATATTTTTATTATACTTACTTTTATACTTGTGTCAAATGTTTTATATTTAAAAATTATTTTTAAACCATTTACTTGAGATTACTCAAATTCAATATATACACATATATACAAATTTTCAAATCCTAATGACTTTATATATTTTTCGAGTTGAATCGAGGAAACTCGCTTCCATTTATAATCAATTTTACAATTTTTATTCAAAAATTAATTTAATTATCAATTTAAATAAATTAAAAATCTAGGGTCATTACAAACTTCCCCCCTTAGAAGAATTTCGTCCTCGAAATTCGCAGGCACGAAAACAACACAGAGATAGGCAGATTCGATCTCCTATAACTCCTCAAACACAAGATACGGATTCCGAATTCAAATCGGAATATTCCAAAGTATACATAACTTGTCCCTCTTCAGACGTCGATATACCCAAGAAATTACAATAAAATTCAAATTTGGCTTTAAACGAAATCGTTTTATCGATTTAATTCGATTTTATCCTTATATTTTATTAATCGATTTACTTCAAATTAAAATCCCTAATTTTTTTAAAGTTTATATCAAAACTGATAAGAAACCGATGAAGATACGAAGTAAGAATTTTCTACAACGGTTCGTAGGGCCACCATCACCCCGAAACTTCTTCTTGTAGCTGATACGAAGAAATCAAAAGAATTTTGGAAACGAATCAAAGGAAATTGATAAGAAAGTTGTTTCCACTGTTGCAGGGTATTGACCGTTTATAGTCGTATTCCCTTATCCCCTCTCTCGTCCTCTTCTTGCACTCATACTCACTATCAGTGGATAGTAAGAGAATTTACTGAGACATTCGAACGGATATCTTAGAGATATACTCATTCTAGAGTTTACTTCACTCTATCTCTAATGAGCTACTTAACGTGTTATACTCCTGAGCTAAAGTTCAACCTTAGCTCTGATACCACGTTGTAATGACCCAAAAACTCGGTCTTCGAAAATCGGCATCCGTACTTCACTTGTACTCAAAATGCCGTAGATTCAAACGCCGAATCTGGTTCACCGGAGCTTATAACACCATTAAGTATAACAACACAACGGAATAAAAATAGATGATATCATATACAATCCAACGAATACAATATCCAGTATGATATACAACAATGATATCAATATGATACAACAATATCAGAGATAAATAATGATACAGCGGAAATAACGGAAGTGATAACTCCAAAACGATCAGTCAGAGAATGACTCCAACAACTCCAACATCAGCTCGAACCACCAACACGTAAGACAAGGTAAGCAATGTCAGTTGTGATCTCCAAAACTGAACTAGCTCCAATATCAACTGAACCCGATTATCTGAAAAACCCAACTCTAGACTGCTCGTGTAGAAAATTACGAGCATCCAGAGTTTAGGAAAGGAACAATAAACTCCGAGTCAGTCGTGGGACTGGTGTGAGCAACAAAACAGTTATCTTTAAAACAACAACAATAAAATTGAATTTCGCAATGCTTTTGGAAAAAGAAACTACCATAAGGCCTCCCGCACGCACACACAATGCAAACGCAGAGGAGGAGATTTCTCCTTATGATAGTCAAAGATGCTTACTACGCAAAATCATTGGATTATTATTATTAGTGCATAGTGCAGAAAACACTTCGAAAGTATAATATTAATCTTAGCCAACATACGACCAGTATCGTATGCCTACTATAGCTAACATCTAAACAGTGGGGCGCCACCATAACTAAATGGCAGGTTCTACAACTAAAACCGTACAGGTTCCGTATTGGGAAATGGATTTCCAACAAATGGTCAGGCTAAGGAACTTCCTTTCCTCCTGCCGAATGGGATCGCCTCTGGCGGGACGTCCCGAGAGACAAACTGCTCTCTGCCAACATAAGGCCGGGTTACCCCTATAACAGGTAACTCACGAATATGCCACCCCTCGGTCCTTTGGGACCTTTATCCGAGGCCTCGGTAACCAACATCACACATAATAATAAAGTGTGTCCACATGAGTAAGTATCTGGGCTCCATACCATGATACCACCCTTTTCCAAAAGGAAATGACATACCCTTAAGGGCGCGACCCTCATAACCTTGCTGCATATTCCTGTTTCGACCATTTTCGGGTTGTGAGGTCTGACGAAGTCTCGTCCATAAAGCTACGCTTTGTCACAAAGTCATGCTTTGGGTCAACAGATGATCAAAGTAATGATCACAAAGATAAATGATCAAACAAATGATCATATCACAAATGATCAAACAATGATCATCACACAGCAACACTCAGCATGCCACATTACCAAATTGGGAATATATCGCTGATAACCTTCAACTACATAACCTCTGAGCTCGTACGTCTCAGAGAAGGGTGTTAAGCTAAGAGAATAAATTCTCCACCACCAACAGAAATGTATTTGAAAGAAATCGGCTTTATATCTCAAAATGTAATGTCAGACATACAATCCATACAAGTTTGTTCCGGGATCGAACAGAACCGAAGGCACTTCCAAAGATGTCCTTGCAAATCCGGATAATTTTCTAATCACGTCCAGACTTCCCATCACAAAAAGAGTGATATAAATCTCTATACCGGCACGACTCAGTGCAGAGACATTCGACAGGTTGTCCTTTCATTTTCGAAAATATCCGGTCTTCAAATGCTATCCATATACGACGTATCACTATTCGGAATGGGTTATATGACACAAAGGTCTTTTCCCGGCTAACCTGAATAGTGAGCGCAATATTTAAAAATATATGGATATTGGGATTTCAATTAAGTCACAACTTATTACCCAAACTTCTCTTTTCAAATGGTTTAACAAATTACCATTTTCAAATCTTTAAACAAAAAGATTCATTCACAGATTTTCCAAATCAATTTCCATTTCAATTTAACTCGTTAAATCTTTAAATCAAAGATTTAACTTATAACTTTCAAAACAATTTCATTTCGAATGGTTTAAATAAATCAGATTCGGCATTTGAATCTACGGCATTTTGAGTACAAGTGAAGTACGGGTGCCGATTTTCGAAGGTCGACTTTTGGGTCTTGACAAGTGGTATCAGAGCTAAGGTTGAACTTTAGCTCAGGAGTATAACACGTTAAGTAGCTCATTAGAGATAGAGTGAAGTAAACTCTAGAATGAGTAATTCCTAAGATATCCGGCTGAACGTCTCAGTAAATTCTCTTACTATCCACTGATAGTGAGTATGAGTGCAAGAAGAGGATGAGATAGGGGACAGGAGAATACGACTATAAATGGTCGATACCCTGTAACAACAAGGAAGTAATCTTTTCTCTATCAATCTCTTTTGTTCAGCATTTTTTCCTCAATTCTTCGATGATTTCTGGTAGATCCAAAAGGGAAATTCGATATATGAAAATGGGACATAAACTCCAGATAGGCCAGAATTGTTTGTTTGGATGAATTGTTTGCATTGGTTGCTATGGTTGATAGGTATATTTTAGTTTTAAACTAAAAAGTTTTGAAATCGTATCCATCTATCTATCTATTCTTTGGGTCCGGATATATTCTACGAATGGTTAGTTATTCTTTTGAACTGACCGATGCCACTGCATATTTCGTGGATCTGGATAACCCGAGTATCTTGTGAAGTGTTAAACAGATTCGTTCTTGTATCTGTTATTGATATTCTGATTTGGTGAGCCAAATGCAGAATAAATGTTCAGTTTGAGTTGATGAAATATTCTTCATCTATCTTTTTGTCTCCTTGGTAATTTCGAGGACGAAATTCTTTTAAGGGGGGAAGTTTGTAACGACCCCGAAATTTAAATTTTATTTAAATTGATAATTAAATGAATTCGAGTTTAAATCTAAGTTTAAATGGTTATTTATCAACTTATCTTCTTTCATTCGTTACAAAAGACTTTGCAATCCCAGTTTCTAAAAGTCTTAAACAAATACAAACCTAAGAAAAGAAAATGAATAATATACATTCAAGTATTAAACAAAACAAGAAAACATAGCACTAAGGAATGAAGACTTTCCAGCCTAATACAAAGCTTGCATAGTATAACATTGATGGTTCGAGGGCGATATACATGCAGACTAAAAAGGCAACAAAGAAGAAAATCAAAGAAAAGTAAAATATAAATACATTTGTATCTAGTATTTGCTGGTAGCTTGTTATTGAAGCTAGGCAAGTGAAAATATGAGATAAGTATGAATAAACAAAACATAAAGTACACAACATTAAATGCCTTCAATCCTTGCAGCCAACAAATCTGTTCGAATTGGCATAAATTTCTTTTCAGCCTCCAAATTTTTAAAATATCTCTGACCTTAGAAATGAAATAAGAAAACATATAGACAAACACTGTAGGCTGTTTTATACATAGCCTGGAAAACAACCTTTTCCTTATCACTTTTTACTTCCAGTTCGAGTTAAGCAAATACAAAATGAAACTCCATTTTAAAATCTTAAACAAGCTTCAACAAGCATCAAGCAACTAAACAAAACAGTGAAGCCAAGTGATGGGCAGGAAGTATCAAAGTGGAAACATGTTTCCAGTTTTTCAAGTTCAAACTGTTTCAACATGGGTGCTTTGTTCTTTTTTCAAATGGCTGGTGAGTAACATTTTACTTAAACTTATAACCAAAGCTAATATGATATGTTTCCATCAGAGATGTTATGTATTTGTATATTTATAACTGTGCAAATCTATGTGTGTTTGTTTCCTCTGTTACCTGTATCTGTGTTCATGGGTTGGTAAATACAGAAACTCACCTCCATCTCATGATCCAACACTTAATTGTCTTTCAGTTGTGAATAAAAACTGTTGGACAATTGTAGTTTAAGTATTTAAAAATGTTAAGATTAAACAAAACTGCAATTTCCTCTGGTAATTTAAGGAAAACAGTATAACTTTTAAATGTGTTAAAAACAAACTTTCTTATTTTAAGAAATCAGGTATATAAATTGAAACTACATACAAATTCATGATTTTTAAAACGAGAACTACAATTTTTAAACAAGAGAGTGAAGAGCAGTTCCTACCTCTCTGTTTTGGATGTTTTGAGTTGCCCGAGATGTTCGAATCGACTGGAGATGACGTAGTTTGGTCGAGAGGTAGAGGAGTGATAGGGGAGCCTGGAAAAAATGGTGAAAGGGTCGGAAGATCATCGTGGTGGCGACGAGAAGCGTTTGAAAACTGGAGACCTAGTTTTTGTATGTTGAGATCTTTTGACTCGTTCAAGCTCAGAAACGGATCGAGTGTCTCGATTTTCTAGATTTTGATAGAGGGGTGATTGACGAATTCATGGCCAAAATTTCAGGTGCGCAGATGGTCGGAGCGACGAACTGGGAGCGTTGCCAGGTTAGGTGATAAGGACAGTGTTTCCAGTCTTTGAGGTGAGGAGCTCGATCTCGTTTTCGAGGCTGGGAATACGTTCGGAGGTTAGGGATAGAATGTCGGGGTGGTCGCCGTGATGTGGGGATGGTCGTGGTTGACCGGAGGTGGCTGATGGGAGCGTGCACGTGCACGGTGGCGCGTGAGTGTGTCAGCAGATTCGAAGATTAGGTCGTCTCGAGTGACACTCGAGAATTTGGGAAGCTCGCTTCGGGTTTCACTGGAGCACACGAGTGTGTTTTATATCTGTAGTTTTATTTTTAACTTAACTAAAATAAATAAATAAATAAATAAAGAGAGCGTGGGAGAAGAAGAAGCACGAGCAGAAGAAAGGAGGGACGCGGGAAAACAAAGGAGCAGACTCGAGCCTTGCTCGAGGAAAAAAAATAACATTGGCCTCGCGTCAAATTTTAGTTTAACCTGGAAATTTTCAAAAGTTATAAATGACTTTTGTTTAAATGCAAGGAATATGTTTTGATTATAATTAATAGTGAGAAAATTAAGAAATGTTAAGAAAGTTTTAAAATTGAAAGTTAAGATCAAATAAAGAATTGAAATTAAGAAATATTATTTATGAGAAATGTTTCAATTATTTAATACTTAACGATGTTTTAAACTCTTAATTATCATTTTAATTTAATAATTAAGTTAAGTATGAAATTAATTAACATTTAAGTTTGTAGTTGATATTAAATTGATTTTCAAATTTAAAAGAATTTTTTTTAAATGATTAATTTAGTTGAATAATTAATACCAGTTAATTATTTCTATAAAGTAATTAAGAATAATTACATTATAACTGTGATTAGAGATTAAGTAATGATTGATTGAAAGATAACTTATTAAATGGTTTTTAATTAATTAATTAATTATTAATTTAACCACAACTAGTAAATTCATTCATAGGAAATTTATCTGATTTAAATCAATCAGATAATTAAATTGATCCTACATATGGATGCTTGGATGTTAAATTGTTTGATATCCCTCATACGTATGTTTTGTGATATATCCTGTTTATAAATAATTATTAAATACTGACCTTACCTATGGATGTTTGAATTGTATTGAATGTGAATCGTTAATATCCCTGATATATGATGCTTTGTGATACATCCTGATTTATGTTGTGATCTGAAATTTTTATTTCTGTGATATATTACTATGTGAATGTGAAAATCTTTTGATCCGTAAAACGGCACTTGAATTTCGATGCGACAGGGAGTCGGATTTCAGTTGGTTATCCGAAACCCACATCGAATTATAATTGTGAATCTTTATGACCGATAAATTTATTTTATCTATGAATCTGTGAATAAAGATAAGCGTTATCGATTATACCGCTTATCGATATATCTGTAATGATTGATGCTGCACTATTGTGTGTAAAACCCCTAGACTACACCATACACACACAAAAATGGATTTCACGTGGAAATCGGTTAAGTCACAGATAATTTAAATTTGATATTTTTGAAATTGAAATTTTAATTTCAATTGATTTTGAAATTAGAAATTTCGGTTTAAAGTGAAAAGCTTTTGAAATGAGTTTTCAAGGATAAAAGTTATTTTGAATAACTTAAGCGAGTTTTGAAAATTTAAATAATTAGATTTAAATTTGAATTCAAGTGTGAAATTAAATCTATGATTTGGAATCTAGGGATAAAAGATGATATAAATGTGTTTGTATGAATTAAACCATTTTAAAGTATTAATTTGGGAATTTGAATTTAAACCAAGGATTTCAACTCGTATGAATGAATCAGATTTCCAAATTGAAAACTGTTGTTTTCAAATGATAAAAGCTTTTAGATAAGAAAAGAAATTCCAATTTAGTTAAAAGAATTTCAAGATTGAATTGAAAATGGATTTTCCAAGTTATGAATGAATTCTTTTTGAAAGCTATGAATTAAATCTGTCTATTTTTAACAGATTTAAAATGATGATTTGTTTAACCCATTCGAAATGAAATTGTTTTGAAAGCTATGAGTTAAATCTTTGATTTAAAGATTTAACGAATTAATCAAATTGAAAGGGAAATTGATTTGGAAAATCTGTGAATGAATCTTTGTGAAATTAAGTGAACTTTGTGAATTGAATCTTTTTGTTTAAAAAGATTAAAATGGTAATTTGATAAACCATTTGTAAAGAAAGTTTGGGTTTAAGTTGTGACTTAATTGAAATCCCAATATCCGTATGTTTTTAAATATTTCGCTCACTATTCGGGTTAGCCGGGAAAGGACCTTTGGGTCATATAACCCATTCCGAATAGTGATACGTCGTATATGGATAGCATTTGAAGACCGGTGTTGAAGACCGGATATTTTTCGAAAATGAAAGGACAACCTGTCGAATGTCTCTGCACTGAGTCACGCCGGTATAGAGATTTATATCACTCTTTTTGTGACGGGAAGTCCGGACGTGATTGAAAGTTATCCGGAATTGCAAGGGCTTCGTGAGAAGTGCCTTCGGTTCTGTTCGAACCCGGAACAGACTTGTATGGATACATGTCTGACATTACACTTTGAGATATAAAGCTGATTTCTTTCAAATACATATCTGTTTGGTGGCGGAGAATTTATTCTCTTAGCTTAACACCCTTCTCTGAGACGTACGAGCTCAGAGGTTATGTAGTTGAAATTTATCAGCGATATATCCCAATTTGGTAATGTGGCATGCTGAGTGTTGCTGTGTGATGATCAGTGTTTGATCATTTGTGATATGATTATTTGTTTGATCTTATATCTTTGTGATCATAGGTTGATCATTTGTTTGACCCGTAGCATGGCTTTGTGACAAAGCGTAGCTTTGTGGACGAGACTTCATCGAGCCTCACACCCCGGAAATGGTCAAAACAGGAAAGATGCAGCAAGGTTCTAGGGAGTAGCGCCCCTTAGTGTATGTCATTCCTTCTGGATAAAGGTGGTATCATGGTATGGAGCCCAGATACTTAACCTCTGTGGTTACTGCATTATTATTATTATGTGATTGTTGGAAATCGAGGATCCTCGGGAAGATCGGTGACGATCGGGGGATGGCATACGCGTGTCAGTAGTTACCTATTTTTGCAGAGGTAACCCGGCCTTGTGTTGGCAGAGATCCGGTTAGGTTCTCGGGTCGTCTATTCCAGGGACGTACCCATCGTGGAAAAGGAAGTTCCTTAGCCTGACCATTTGTTGGAAATCGAAAGAAACAATACGAGCCTTGTACGGTTTTAGTTGTATTACCTGCCATGGAATGTGGCGGTAACCTGCTATTGAACATGGTAGCTATAGTAGGCATATGATACTGGTCGTATGTTGGCTAAGATTGATATTCTATTTTCGAAATGTTTTCTACACTATGCACTAATAATAATATCAAAAATGATTTGATTATGCGTAGTAAGCATCTTTGACTATCATAAGAAGAAATCTCCTCCAATTCTGCGTTTGCATTGTGTGTGTGGCGGGAGGTCTTATGGTAGTTTCATTTTCTAAAAGCATTGCGAATTGACTTTAAAATTCTCTGCTATTTGTTTTAAAGATAAACTGTTTTTGTTGCTCACACCAGTCCCATGACTGATCCGGAGTTTATTGTTCCCTTCCTAAACTCTGGGTGCCCACCATTTTCCACACGGGCAGTCTAGAGTTGGGTTTTTCAGATATTCAGGTTTAGTAGATTATCTGGAGCTAGTTCAGTTCTTGGAGTTCATGGACTGACGTTGCTTATCTTGGAGCATTCTATTGGAGACATTCTATTCCGCTGCTGGTGTTATCGTTTTCTATTCCGCTGCTATTTGTTGTATCATATCTCTGATGTATATTGATATTCATTGTATCACTTTGTTGTATCAGATATTGTATATCAATGTATTATTCATTTCTTCCGCTGTGTTATTTACTTAACTGTGTTATAAGCTCCCAAGAACCAGATTCGGCATTTGAATCTACGGCATTTTGAGTACAAGTGAAGTACGGGTGCCGATTTTCGAAGGTCGACTTTTGGGTCTTGACAAGTGGTATCAGAGCTAAGATTGAACTTTAGCTCAGGAGTATAACACGTTAAGTAGCTCATTAGAGATAGAGTGAAGTAAACTCTAGAATGAGTAATTCCTAAGATATCCGGTTGAACGTCTCAGTAAATTCTCTTACTATCCACTGATAGTGAGTATGAGTGCAAGAAGAGGATGAGATAGGGGACAGGAGAATACGACTATAAATGGTCGATACCCTGTAACAACAAGGAAGTAATCTTTTCTCTATCAATCTCTTTTGTTCAGCATTTTTTCCTCAATTCTTCGATGATTTCTGGTAGATCCAAAAGGGAAATTCGATATATGAAAATGGGACATAAACTCCAGATAGGCCAGAATTGTTTGTTTGGATGAATTGTTTGCATTGGTTGCTATGGTTGATAGGTATATTTTAGTTTTAAACTAAAAAGTTTTGAAATCGTATCCATCTATCTATCTATTCTTTGGGTCCGGATATATTCTACGAATGGTTAGTTATTCTTTTGAACTGACCGATGCCACTGCATATTTCGTGGATCTGGATAACCCGAGTATCTTGTGAAGTGTTAAACAGATTCGTTCTTGTATCTGTTATTGATATTCTGATTTGGTGAGCCAAATGCAGAATAAATGTTCAGTTTGAGTTGATGAAATATTCTTCATCTATCTTTTTGTCTCCTTGGTAATTTCGAGGACGAAATTCTTTTAAGGGGGGGAGTTTGTAACGACCCCGAAATTTAAATTTTATTTAAATTGATAATTAAATGAATTCGAGTTTAAATCTAAGTTTAAATGGTTATTTATCAACTTATCTTCTTTCATTCGTTACAAAAGACTTTGCAATCCCAGTTTCTAAAAGTCTTAAACAAATACAAACCTAAGAAAAGAAAATGAATAATATACATTCAAGTATTAAACAAAACAAGAAAACATAGCACTAAGGAATGAAGACTTTCCAGCCTAATACAAAGCTTGCATAGTATAACATTGATGGTTCGAGGGCGATATACATGCAGACTAAAAAGGCAACAAAGAAGAAAATCAAAGAAAAGTAAAATATAAATACATTTGTATCTAGTATTTGCTGGTAGCTTGTTATTGAAGCTAGGCAAGTGAAAATATGAGATAAGTATGAATAAACAAAACATAAAGTACACAACATTAAATGCCTTCAATCCTTGCAGCCAACAAATCTGTTCGAATTGGCATAAATTTCTTTTCAGCCTCCAAATTTTTAAAATATCTCTGACCTTAGAAATGAAATAAGAAAACATATAGACAAACACTGTAGGCTGTTTTATACATAGCCTGGAAAACAACCTTTTCCTTATCACTTTTTACTTCCAGTTCGAGTTAAGCAAATACAAAATGAAACTCCATTTTAAAATCTTAAACAATCTTCAACAAGCATCAAGCAACTAAACAAAACAGTGAAGCCAAGTGATGGGCAGGAAGTATCAAAGTGGAAACATGTTTCCAGTTTTTCAAGTTCAAACTGTTTCAACATGGGTGCTTTGTTCTTTTTTCAAATGGCTGGTGAGTAACATTTTACTTAAACTTATAACCAAAGCTAATATGATATGTTTCCATCAGAGATGTTATGTATTTGTATATTTATAACTGTGCAAATCTATGTGTGTTTGTTTCCTCTGTTACCTGTATCTGTGTTCATGGGTTGGTAAATACAGAAACTCACCTCCATCTCATGATCCAACACTTAATTGTCTTTCAGTTGTGAATAAAAACTGTTGGACAATTGTAGTTTAAGTATTTAAAAATGTTAAGATTAAACAAAACTGCAATTTCCTCTGGTAATTTAAGGAAAACAGTATAACTTTTAAATGTGTTAAAAACAAACTTTCTTATTTTAAGAAATCAGGTATATAAATTGAAACTACATACAAATTCATGATTTTTAAAACGAGAACTACAATTTTTAAACAAGAGAGTGAAGAGCAGTTCCTACCTCTCTGTTTTGGATGTTTTGAGTTGCCCGAGATGTTCGAATCGACTGGAGATGACGTAGTTTGGTCGAGAGGTAGAGGAGTGATAGGGGAGCCTGGAAAAAATGGTGAAAGGGTCGGAAGATCATCGTGGTGGCGACGAGAAGCGTTTGAAAACTGGAGACCTAGTTTTTGTATGTTGAGATCTTTTGACTCGTTCAAGCTCAGAAACGGATCGAGTGTCTCGATTTTCTGGATTTTGATAGAGGGGTGATTGACGAATTCGTGGACAAAATTTCAGGTGCGCAGATGGTCGGAGCGACGAACTGGGAGCGTTGCCAGGTTAGGTGATAAGGACAGTGTTTCCAGTCTTTGAGGTGAGGAGCTCGATCTCGTTTTCGAGGCTGGGAATACGTTCGGAGGTTAGGGATAGAATGTCGGGGTGGTCGCCGTGATGTGGGGATGGTCGTGGTCGACCGGAGGTGGCTGATGGGAGCGTGCACGTGCACGGTGGCGCGTGAGTGTGTCAGCAGATTCGAAGATTAGGTCGTCTCGAGTGACACTCGAGAATTTGGGAAGCTCGCTTCGGGTTTCACTGGAGCACACGAGTGTGTTTTATATCTGTAGTTTTATTTTTAACTTAACTAAAATAAATAAATAAATAAATAAAGAGAGCGTGGGAGAAGAAGAAGCACGAGCAGAAGAAAGGAGGGACGCGGGAAAACAGAGGAGCAGACTCGAGCCTTGCTCGAGGAAAAAAAATAACATTGGCCTCGCGTCAAATTTTAGTTTAACTTGAAAATTTTCAAAAGTTATAAATGACTTTTGTTTAAATGCAAGGAAAATGTTTTGATTATAATTAATAGTGAGAAAATTAAGAAATGTTAAGAAAGTTTTAAAATTGAAAGTTAAGATCAAATAAAGAATTGAAATTAAGAAATATTATTTATGAGAAATGTTTCAATTATTTAATACTTAACGATGTTTTAAACTCTTAATTATCATTTTAATTTAATAATTAAGTTAAGTATGAAATTAATTAACATTTAAGTTTGTAGTTGATATTAAATTGATTTTCAAATTTAAAAGAATTTTTTTTAAATGATTAATTTAGTTGAATAATTAATACCAGTTAATTATTTCTATAAAGTAATTAAGAATAATTACATTATAACTGTGATTAGAGATTAAGTAATGATTGATTGAAAGATAACTTATTAAATGGTTTGTAATTAATTAATTAATTATTAATTTAACCACAACTAGTAAATTCATTCATAGGAAATTTATCTGATTTAAATCAATCAGATAATTAAATTGATCCTACATATGGATGCTTGGATGTTAAATTGTTTGATATCCCTCATACGTATGTTTTGTGATATATCCTGTTTATAAATAATTATTAAATACTGACCTTACCTATGGATGTTTGAATTGTATTGAATGTGAATCGTTAATATCCCTGATATATGATGCTTTGTGATACATCCTGATTTATGTTGTGATCTGAAATTTTTATTTCTGTGATATATTACTATGTGAATGTGAAAATCTTTTGATCCGTAAAACGGCACTTGAATTTCGATGCGACAGGTAGTCGGATTTCAGTTGGTTATCCGAAACCCACATCGAATTATAATTGTGAATCTTTGTGACCGATAAATTTATTTTATCTATGAATCTGTGAATAAAGATAAGCGTTATCGATTATACCGCTTATCGATATATCTGTAATGATTGATGCTGCACTATTGTGTGTAAAACCCCTAGACTACACCATACACACACAAAAATGGATTTCACGTGGAAATCGGTTAAGTCACAGATAATTTAAATTTGATATTTTTGAAATTGAAATTTTAATTTCAATTGATTTTGAAATTAGAAATTTCGGTTTAAAGTGAAAAGCTTTTGAAATGAGTTTTCAAGGATAAAAGTTATTTTGAATAACTTAAGCGAGTTTTGAAAATTTAAATAATTAGATTTAAATTTGAATTCAAGTTTGAAATTAAATCTATGATTTGGAAACTAGGGATAAAAGATTATATAAATGTGTTTGTATGAATTAAACCATTTTAAAGTATTAATTTGGGAATTTGAATTTAAACCAAGGATTTCAACTCGTATGAATGAATCAGATTTCCAAATTGAAAACTGTTGTTTTCAAATGATAAAAGCTTTTAGATAAGAAAAGAAATTCCAATTTAGTTAAAAGAATTTCAAGATTGAATTGAAAATGGATTTTCCAAGTTATGAATGAATTCTTTTTGAAAGCTATGAATTAAATCTGTCTATTTTTAACAGATTTAAAATGTTGATTTGTTTAACCCATTCGAAATGAAATTGTTTTGAAAGCTATGAGTTAAATCTTTGATTTAAAGATTTAACGAATTAATCAAATTGAAAGGGAAATTGATTTGGAAAATCTGTGAATGAATCTTTGTGAAATTAAGTGAACTTTATGAATTGAATCTTTTTGTTTAAAAAGATTAAAATGGTAATTTGATAAACCATTTGTAAAGAAAGTTTGGGTTTAAGTTGTGACTTAATTGAAATCCCAATATCCGTATGTTTTTAAATATTTCGCTCACTATTCGAGTTAGCCGGGAAAGGACCTTTGGGTCATATAACCCATTCCGAATAGTGATACGTCGTATATGGATAGCATTTGAAGACCGGTGTTGAAGACCGGATATTTTTCGAAAATGAAAGGACAACCTGTCGAATGTCTCTGCACTGAGTCGCGCCGGTATAGAGATTTATATCACTCTTTTTGTGACGGGAAGTCCGGACGTGATTGAAAGTTATCCGGAATTGCAAGGGCTTCGTGAGAAGTGCCTTCGGTTCTGTTCGAACCCGGAACAGACTTGTATGGATACATGTCTGACATTACACTTTGAGATATAAAGCTGATTTCTTTCAAATACATATCTGTTTGGTGGCGGAGAATTTATTCTCTTAGCTTAACACCCTTCTCTGAGACGTGCGAGCTCAGAGGTTATGTAGTTGAAATTTATCAGCGATATATCCCAATTTGGTAATGTGGCATGCTGAGTGTTGCTGTGTGATGATCAGTGTTTGATCATTTGTGATATGATCATTTGTTTGATCTTATATCTTTGTGATCATAGGTTGATCATTTGTTTGACCCGAAGCATGGCTTTGTGACAAAGCGTAGCTTTGTGGACGAGACTTCATCGAGCCTCACACCCCGGAAATGGTCAAAACATGAAAGATGCAGCAAGGTTCTAGGGAGTAGCGCCCCTTAGTGTATGTCATTCCTTCTGGATAAAGGTGGTATCATGGTATGGAGCCCAGATACTTAACCTCTGTGGTTACTGCATTATTATTATTATGTGGTTGTTGGAAATCGAGGATCCTCGGGAAGATCGGTGACGATCGGGGGATGGCATACGCGTGTCAGTAGTTACCTATTTTTGCAGAGGTAACCCGGCCTTGTGTTGGCAGAGATCCGGTTAGGTTCTCGGGTCGTCTATTCCAGGGACGTACCCATCGTGGAAAAGGAAGTTCCTTAGCCTGACCATTTGTTGGAAATCGAAAGAAACAATACGAGCCTTGTACGGTTTTAGTTGTATTACCTGCCATGGAATGTGGCGGTAACCTGCTATTGAACATGGTAGCTATAGTAGGCATACGATACTGGTCGTATGTTGGTTAAGATTGATATTCTATTTTCGAAATGTTTTCTACACTATGCACTAATAATAATATCAAAAATGATTTGATTATGCGTAGTAAGCATCTTTGACTATCATAAGAAGAAATCTCCTCCAATTCTGCGTTTGCATTGTGTGTGTGGCGGGAGGTCTTATGGTAGTTTCATTTTCTAAAAGCATTGCGAATTGACTTTAAAATTCTCTGCTATTTGTTTTAAAGATAAACTGTTTTTGTTGCTCACACCAGTCCCATGACTGATCCGGAGTTTATTGTTCCCTTCCTAAACTCTGGGTGCCCACCATTTTCCACACGGGCAGTCTAGAGTTGGGTTTTTCAGATATTCAGGTTTAGTAGATTATCTGGAGCTAGTTCAGTTCTTGGAGTTCATGGACTGACGTTGCTTATCTTGGAGCATTCTATTGGAGACATTCTATTCTGCTGCTGGTGTTATCATTTTCTATTCTGCTGCTATTTGTTGTATCATATCTCTGATGTATATTGATATTCATTGTATCACTTTGTTGTATCAGATATTTTATATCAATGTATTATTCATTTCTTCCGCTGTGTTATTTACTTAACTGTGTTATAAGCTCCCAAGAACCAGATTCGGCATTTGAATCTACGGTATTTTGAGTACAAGTGAAGTACGGGTGCCGATTTTCGAAGGTCGACTTTTGGGTCTTGACACATTTATATCATCTTTAATCCCTAGTTTCAAATCATAGAATTCAATTTCAAACTCGAATTCAAATTTAAATCAAATTATTTAAATTTTCAAAACTCAATTAAGTTATTCAAATTAACTTTTATATTTGAAATTCCATTTCAAAAGCTTTTCACTTTAAACCAAATTTCCAATTTCAAAATCAATTGAAATTAAAATTTCAATTTCAAAAAAACATCAAATTTAAATTATCTGTGACTTAACCGATTTCCACGTGAAATCCATATTTGTGTGTGTATGGTGTAGTCCAGGGGTTTAACGCAGTAGTGCAACACGATGAATCATCACAGATCAAAATACAGGATATAGTTGATAAGCGATATAAACTATAACGCTTATCGTTCATGCACAGACCACAGATATACAAATATCACAGATAATAAATTACATCACAGATAATTTATCACAAATCACAACATAAATCAGGGTGTATCACAAAGCATCATATATCAGGGATATCAAACAATCAAGTCATCTAATAGAATCCAAACATTCATAAGTAAGGTCAAGCATTTAATAATCATTTATATGCAGGATTAATTAATTGTTCAATCCCTAATTAAACCAATTAAATTTCTAATTAATTTCTTATGAATAAATTTCCCAATCCTGATTAATTACGGATCATTTGATATAAATTTATGAAATTAGTTAATCAATCCTTAATTATCCATCTTAATTAATTACCTTTAATAAATTAATTAATTAATTAATTAATTTTTTGTCCTTTAATTAATCACATAATTAAATTAACCTTAAGTTAATTTAAAAATTAACTAACTCTTAATTTCATTAAGTAATTATATTTTCATCATAGATGTAACGACCCGCTATTTTGGACCATTCAAATCGACAATAAATCCACACATGTCTGACTTGAATAATTCAAAATAACAGATTGTAATAAAAATTTGGAAAAACTCAGCATATGCAGTAAATAAATCAATCACAGAATCACAGACACAGAGTAATACAATAATACGCAGCAGAATAGATAAAATAGTAGTTCATGAAGCTACTATATAAACATCAGAGTTAAATAAAATACAACAGAATATCTCAAATGTAGTGAAGTCTCCAATACAACAGATGACTTCTCTGAACGAATCAACTAGAAGAGCTGAAAGCTGAGGCGATAGTTGGATCTCCAAAGGAAGCTCCAAACTCCAAAGGTGAGTCTCAGATGCTGTATCACTCGGTCTGACCCGAGCGTAAAGCAAAACACAAAACACTCGAGTCAGGATTAACATTCTTATATAAATAAATCCAACTCAAGTGAAATATCAATTGAAATACGAGTAACTTAAAGGATGTTGGGATAACCATCCTCTAAGGATCTTCAGAACTATCTACAAGGTGGAAATATACATTTTAACACCGTGGTCATTTCAATTAAATTTATACTTCAAAACCCAAATATCATTTCATTTCAAATATATCTATTTTCCAAAATAGTATATATATATATTAAATGATTTGAAAAGTAAAGTATTTAATTTCCTCAAGTCTAGCAAATCGATTCAAATCAACTTCAAATTCCAAATTCAAATTTATTCAAAGCTCAATTCATCAATTTAATTCATTTCTAAACAGATCATTTAAATTTTCAATATATTTCAAAGCTTTAATATTCAACATTTTCAAAGTTAAATTTAACAGTTTCATATAGCTCTTGATTTAACTTCATTATTATTTAATCAGGGAATATTCACTTAATAAATTCAATATCATTTAACTAGCCTTAAATTACATTTTTACTAAATATTTCCTTAAACTTTATTTAAACAAGAAATATTCATTAGATTACTTATAAATCAAACTCAAGTTATAAATCATATCTTACATCTCAATTTCAATGAGTTTCAAATCGGTTTAATTAAATAAAATTCTTTATTGAATACAATTTCAACTAAATTCAAATTATCTTTCTAACCTTAACTTATTCAAATTATTACCAAAATCTATTTTGAAATATAATTTAAATACTCAACATATTATATGTATTTAAATCAATCATTCCCATTTATATATAATAATTTAAGGCTCAACATTTATTAAAACCATATATTTCTTTCCAAAACCATAGAATTCATTTTTTTTAAAATATTTATATATATGGACCAACGGTGTCTGTATATATATTTATCATATGGTTAAGTGATACAGATATTTATCATTTCAATCCGAAATTTAAATATATACGGGTAGATATCATTTCGACCCGTAATCCCAATTTCAATTCAAATGAAAATCGCTTGGGTTTATCATTTCAACCCATAACGAAATTCTCCTATTCTAAAGTTCGTTCGGGTATGTATCATTTCAACCCATAGTGAATTCTATACTAACAGGGAACTTGCAGAGTGATAACAGATACTAAAAAAATATATAACAGCAGGCATATATCATCAGTATAAATAACAGATACGGGTGTCAGATGTCACAGGTGAACAGATATAAATAATAGTAATAACAGGCATATAATACTAGATACTGGTGTCAGATGTCACAGGTGAACAGTTATAGATAATAGCATATATATAACAATGTAAATAACTACAGCAGCTTATTTCAATTGCTATTTCAAATGAAATCAAATTTAACTAATAAAAGAACGTTAATCGTGAGTGATTGCTCACCTTTCGAGGTTAGAGGAATTTGATGACGATGAGATTGAGTTACGAAATGCAAGCACGACTTCCAAATTAAAGCTAGAGGGATACGATTCGACGAACAAATCTGATAGTTTGAATAGACAAAATCAAATCAAACCGGATTGATGAAGGTAATTGGTAAGAGTGAATTGATATATATATATTTTTAAATTTTAGACAAATGCACTAAAATACTATAAATTTTCAAAATCAATATTTAATACACAAATAAGCTTATATAAGTAAGCTACAAAGTCACAATATATATTAAATTTTAAAATCAAATAATTTTACTGCAGTATATTCATACAAATGAAGGTATGAAATTGTTACTTTGTTATAAAATCAATACTGTTATAACCCGCTCTAAATGGAACACATAAATATATACGTATACTTTTAAACATATGATACCCATATATAACTACTTATACAATAACACTTTAAACAAAATAAATAAAAAAATAACTATAGCCTAGTTATACATTTAAACCAATAACCAAACTTATATCTAACCTATACGATCCAAACAAATATATAAACGAGTTATTAAATTTTATATAAACTTTTATATACGATGCCACTACTAATACACATAGACCAAAAATCTGAGATACATGTATAAAACCATATATGGATAAAAATCATATTCTAATTTCAAACTTATATAACGTTTAAAATTTTAAATCTATATACACTTCAGAATTTAACTAGCTATATATGCATACAGTTCAAAATTTATAGTTAATAAGCAAATATGTTATGCAGACATACTCAAATACATAGCCTATATTATTTCCAGTCATTACAAATAAGTGTTTTAAAAAAATGTACAATAGATCTAAACTATAAAGTCAGATTAGATATTTAGAATATCCCTATAAAACTATGTATACAGGTAGAATATTTAATATTATTATATCTTATACAGAATATACAAATTGTATACTCAAAACCGCTGAAAAATATATACATACAAAACAAAATTTCAACAGAACTTATATATATAAACTACTGTATATACAACATAACTCATCAACTTTATAATACATATAAAATACTATTTTATTAAAACTATAACATGTATAATGTTTACCTCACAGAAATGTTCGGCCAGAGGTGAACAAGGCGAAGGTGAAAATTTGCTGGAGATGGCAGATCTGGGCGGAGGAAGCACGGAGATGGAAGGTGATGCGGCAACGTGGAGTAGATGGAAAAGGTGGTGGGTGGTTGCCAAGGCGTGGGGAGAGAAGATGTAGCGGTGGCGGGTTGCTTTGGTAGAGGGGATCTCGGTTGATGTGGGTTGCGAGGCGGACGAAGGGAGGGATGATGGAGGGAGATACGACTTGGGGACGTGGGGGGTTGGCTGTGGTGGCCATGGACGGAGCAGGAAGCTCGGGGCGGCAGAGGAAGGTAGCTTCAGTTTTGTGGCGGTGTGGGTTTGGTGACGTGGAGACAGGGAAGGCTGAGACGTGGGTTTGCTTGGGTTAGGCGGTTGGTGGCGAAAGTGGAGGCGAAAGGCTAAGTGCGAGATGTGGTGTGTCAGGCAATTGGCCAAGCTTTGGTGGTGCATTTTTTCTTCATTCGAGAAAATGGGTAGGGGATCTAAAGAAAAGAAATTTAAGCTACAGGAAGCTTTAGTTATTGTTTGGAAAAATGAAGGGGTAGCCAACGAAAATGAACAGGACATAGAATGGCAAGTAACAGACGATATATAGAACGTTATATATTTTATTATATATACTACTTTAAAACTTTGGAAAAGCAAAAGTCACCCCATAAATTATGGAATTAATAAAAGCAAAAGTGAAAAGGGAAATGGCAACGGTCTTAGATCCAGCTTTAAAGAATTTATAAAAATTTATTACCGTAGCCACGGTTCAAAATTTGAAAGCAAGGAAATCAAAAGGTCACTATTTCCGTACTGATACGACAATGTTTTTCTTCTTTTCCGTCGCGTATCGGACCTCAAAATACAGAAATAAATATACTGCGAAGATCAGCACGACGAGACGATCAAAACGGTATACAGATACTAGTGGTACGATCATCCGATTGAAAGTCGATAATCGGTACTAGAAATGCTGCTATTTTGCCATAATTAAGATAAACGGAGCAGTAGAAGTCCAAATTTGGAAAAATGAATTCCGCAGTCTGATTCAGAATGATCTGAATAAATTTTCTCCTGTTGACATATTTTGGTTTCGGAAAACTTTTAAATTCACTGTTATTAACCGGTTTGATTTGAAATAGAATTTCACAGGAAAACAAACTTCAATATTATCAGATGTAAATTTACCAGTTGCTATATTAAAATAGACGTATTCCAAATAGTAAATTTTTATTTTCAAATTTTATTGTTGAAAATTTCAAGAAATTCAGTTAAATACGTTATTAAAACCAATCAAAATTTATGGGTCGTTACACTCTCCCCCACTCAAAACTTTTCGTCCCCGAAAAGGAAGGAGGTAGGAGAATAGAAACAACCAGAAAGAAAAATAGATTGAAAGACCAGGATAAACAATTAATTTAAAACTATATAAATTTTACTTGAAATATTCATTTGAAAACTTCATTTGTAGTTCAATTATCTTTAATACATTAAAACTTTTCAAAACCCATTTGTAAAATTTCTTGCTTCCTTTATAAATTACCATTTATATGCTTAAATAACAACTTTATAAATATATGAAAACTATTTGGAAACAATTATTTACATTATTACTTATATTTACAAAGAAGCTATTTGAAAACATTAAATCCATAATTCATAATTTATTAATTTTTTTTATCTCAAGATACTTTTCAAATATTATTAATAATCAATAATCATTTACTTTAAATATGTTTTATTTAATTAATAACTTCTAAAATATTTATAACACTAAAATTTTCTATTAAACCATGTAGTATTTAAAGAACAATATTTAAAAAGGATATAGTCAACAAGGAAAAGAAGGAGGATTTGGAAAAACAGAATATAGGTGAATAAATAAAGCTGAGCAGATAAGGTAGATTTAAAGAATAGCATCGGGCATGAATAGTATCGGGCAAACCATAAGAATTTCAATTTCAAATATTAATACAAAATTTCTTTGTTGTAAATACTTTTATAATAAAATACCTTTATATCGAAACAAATTTTTCTTTCGAAAATACTTTTATAACTCGATGTTTCAACAAGTTTATCCTCGTTCCTGTAGACTCTGGCAGTGCGTTGATCAGGCGCAAAGCTAGAATTCTCCAGGTACTTAGTAGACTTGTTTCAACACCCAGTGAAAATACTGGAAAACTTTTAAAACAGATATGGAAAGTACAATGCAAACAAAAACGAACAAATCATGGATCGCAGATACACAATGGTTACGTCTGGGTCCCCCAGGAAACATCCGTACCTTTTAAGCATTCACTGCCTTGCGAATTTCGCCATGCAACAAAATGGTGGACCGCAGGATACATAAAAATGGTTACGCCTGGATCCCCCAGGAAACATCCATACCCCTTAAGCAATCTCTGCCTTGCGGATTACGCCACTAACTCGACCATAGATCACAGATACACAATGGTTACGCCTGGATCCCCCAGGAAACATCTGTACCTTTTAAGCAATCACTGCCTTACGAATTACTCTATGCAGTCGAGTTCGTAAGACCATGGGTAACGCCATGGAATTCGAAGGACACTCGAGTATCATATCCGGAAAACCAAAAATCAAAGAGAATAATATCGATAGAATGAATCCAAGATGTGGCCACAAATCGGATATCAAGCAGAAGGCACTTTCCATATCTTTACTTCGAAAATATGTATCATATAGTACCTTTTCAAATCACTTTCAAATATCGTACTTATATAATATCCATTATATATAAGATTAAATTTTCAAATCAAATACTTTCCAAAATCAAAAGTATATCAAATCACACTTATATAGACTTTAATTATATAAGATTTCACTTTTCAATTTTGAGTACCCTTTTCAAATCCATAGTTTTCGAATCAATTTCATACTCATACAAATCAATTTTATATAAGTTCGACAACTCCCAAATCAAGTATTTAGTAACACAAGGTTCTCAAATTTCAATTTGTTTCAAAATTAGTTAAATTTCAAAATCATATACAATTTCACCAAATTATTTCTTCTCAAATTAAATATCTTCAGTTCCAAAGTTTCCAAAATAATAAATTTAGAAAATAAATCCAAATTTCTAAATCAATATAATTTAAGTCAGCCAATTCATTTCCAAAATCAAATGTTTTCAAAATCATCTTATACTTACGTAAGGTCTATCTTATATAAGGATTAAATTTTTCAAAATAAATTTCACTATATGAAGAGCCATATGGGATTGAATATCTTTGCTTTTATAGGTTATATATATTTGTAATTTAAATTGGAAATTTCTTTTAGTAAGCAAAGATATTCTTAACTCGACAGCTTTCAATTTCAGCGTCAAAATATATCAATGATAATAGAATATAAGGTGTACATACACCATCATTTCAAAGAATCACATTTGATCGCTCGCTCGATCACACAAGTTCGCTTTCGAACTAGTATTGTCCATTCGACTTTCTTAATGCGGATTTCGATATGGTTTCTCGACTAGAAGCCATCGGTCTCCTTGCATAGCCATATACTACGATAGAGAATTCAAGAATCAAGCCCAAAATCCATATCAAATATTCGCCATCAAGAATCGAATGAAAAATCCTAACACGAAATGGTGAAATTCACCTCGAACTTGTATACTCAAACCTGGATCAAATTTATTATGCGAATAAAATAGCATACGTACAACCTATATATTTATTCCAACTTGTTAAATATATAGTTTCATAAAGATGTTACTAAGTTAAAACATTTAAACTAAAATTTATTCAAAATATTTTGAAGCCCAAATTCTTTTCGAAACATTTCAAATCTAAATTTCATATTAGAAAAATTTAAAATCGCCTTATTCATTTACTTAACAAAATAGTTTCCACTTATTTAAATCATATTACTTCATACATAAACATTCAAAACAAACTTATATACTTTATCAAATAATTCATACTTTTCAAAATTTCTTAGCTTTGACAAGTTAACCTTGATTTGGAAGTGCTCGAACCTTCAAAATAGTTGAAGAAATCATTTTCAAATTCAAGAGTTGGAAATCAACAACAAATCATTAAATCAATTTTAATAGACAGGGTTATATTAAATCCAAAACTCGAGGACTGAACACTGATTCACTTCAAATCGTTCAAATACATATACATATATCTTTCGAATATCAAATCATACTTTGGAATTTGAAATCAAAATTGGTTTCACAAAATCACTCGCATAGCAAAGCTATTAAAGTGGCCTATCCCTTACTCTGAAACTCGAAAATCAATGTCGATGATGCGTGCACTCATCACCGAAATTATTTTCCAGCGACAGAAGTGAGTTCTGGACTTCTATTTTCTCAAACTACTTTTGAAATTCCTTCGAAATCATTCGAAACTTATAAAAATCATTGGAAACATTTCTTATTCGGAAAATACCTTTAAATCATAGTATTATTATATATTTCAAAATCTTAAAACCAATTTCAAAATACCGGAGTTTAATTCTCGAATTTCAAATTTAAAATCCTTTAGTTATAAATCATTTTTATATAAATCAATTTCTTATATAACTTCAAATTTCAAAACCTTTCAAAAATTCAAATTCTTATTTTTAAAAGGTGTATATAATCCTTATCGAAAACATTTTCTCTTTTATAAAATAAAATCATACTTATCAAAATAATAATTTTGGTTTAGAAAGCAATTTCTAAAATACAAACAAACCCGATTTTCAAAGGATGATTCAAGAATGGATTTCAAAATAAAGGTAGAAATTCAAATTAGAGGGACTCTAATCAAATAGGATTCTGATTCGAAGATAAGTTCGAACGAAAATGAGATAATTAATTTCAAAATAGAAGATGAATATACTTATATAAATCACGGATGACCCTAGGGTCAACCGTGACTTCAGGAACAAGATCGATGCAGAATTCCAAGAAAATCAACATTCGATCGCAAGAGATAGCGGCAGCTAAACCAAAGATATAGAAATCTCCGGTGAATCAATGCCAATTGTGAAGGAGTTTCACCCCTTCACAAATCATTCAAAGATTGGTGGGATCCTATTCTTATAGAGATCATTCGAAGTGGAGTTATGGGACACTCCAGAATCAAAAGAATACAAATAGGGAGAGACAAGAATGAATTTTGGAACCGCAAGGAACGTTCCAAAGTTCAAAGGAAATCAAGTCAAAAGGAAGAGATTCAAACTCAAACGAAAGTGATTCTATAAATAAATTTACTATATATGCTAAGTTTTTGCCTAGAGCCAAAGCTCTGATACCAACTGTAACGACCCGCTATTTTAGACCATTCAAATCGACAATAAATCCACACATGTCTGACTTGAATAATTCAAAATAACAGATTGTAATAAAAATTTGGAAAAACTCAGCATATGCAGTAAATAAATCAATCATAGAATCACAGACACAGAGTAATACAATAATACGCAGCGGAATAGATAAAATAGTAGTTCATGAAGCTACTATATAAACATCAGAGTTAAATAAAATACAACAGAATATCTCAAAGGTAGTGAAGTCTCCAATACAACAGATGACTTCTCTGAACGAATCAACTAGAAGAGCTGAAAGCTGAGGCGATAGTTGGATCTCCAAAGGAAGCTCCAAACTCCAAAGGTGAGTCTCAGATGCTGTATCACTCGGTCTGACCCGAGCGTAAAGCAAAACACAAAACACTCGAGTCAGGATTAACATTCTTATATAAATAAATCCAACTCAAGTGAAATATCAATTGAAATACGAGTAACTTAAAGGATGTTGGGATAACCATCCTCTAAGGATCTTCAGAACTATCTACAAGGTGGAAATATACATTTTAACACCGTGGTCATTTCAATTAAATTTATACTTCAAAACCCAAATATCATTTCATTTCAAATATATCTATTTTCCAAAATAGTATATATATATATTAAATGATTTGAAAAGTAAAGTATTTAATTTCCTCAAGTCTAGCAAATCGATTCAAATCAACTTCAAATTCCAAATTCAAATTTATTCAAAGCTCAATTCATCAATTTAATTCATTTCTAAACAGATCATTTAAAATTTCAATATATTTCAAAGCTTTAATATTCAACATTTTCAAAGTTAAATTTAACAGTTTCATATAGCTCTTGATTTAACTTCATTATTATTTAATCAGGGAATATTCACTTAATAAATTCAATATCATTTAACTAGCCTTAAATTACATTTTTACTAAATATTTCCTTAAACTTTATTTAAACAAGAAATATTCATTAGATTACTTATAAATCAAACTCAAGTTATAAATCATATCTTACATCTCAATTTCAATGAGTTTCAAATCGGTTTAATTAAATAAAATTCTTTATTGAATACAATTTCAACTAAATTCAAATTATCTTTCTAACCTTAACTTATTCAAATTATTACCAAAATCTATTTTGAAATATATTTTAATTACTCAATATTATATGTATTTAAATCAATCATTCCCATTTATATATAATAATTTAAGGCTCAACATTTATTAAAACCATATATTTCTTTCCAAAACCATAGAATTCATTTTTTTAAAATATTTATATATATGGACCAACGGTGTCTGTATATATATTTATCATATGGTTAAGTGATACGGATATTTATCATTTCAATCCGAAATTTAAATATATACGGGTAGATATCATTTCGACCCGTAATCCCAATTTCAATTCAAATGAAAATCGCTTGGGTTTATCATTTCAACCCATAACGAAATTCTCCTATTCTAAAGTTCGTTCGGGTATGTATCATTTCAACCCATAGTGAATTCTATACTAACAGGGAACTTGCAGAGTGATAATAGATACTAAAAAATATATAACAGCAGGCATATATCATCAGTATAAATAATAGATACGGGTGTCAGATGTCATAGGTGAACAGATATAAATAATAGTAATAACAGGCATATAATACTAGATACTGGTGTCAGATGTCACAGGTGAACAGTTATAGATAATAGCATATATATAACAATGTAAATAACTACAGCAGCTTATTTCAATTGCTATTTCAAATGAAATCAAATTTAACTAATAAAAGAACGTTAATCGTGAGTGATTGCTCACCTTTCGAGGTTAGAGGAATTTGATGACGATGAGATTGAGTTACGAAATGCAAGCACGACTTCCAAATTAAAGCTAGAGGGATACGATTCGACGAACAAATCTGATAGTTTGAATAGACAAAATCAAATCAAACCGGATTGATGAAGATAATTGGTAAGAGTGAATTTATATATATATATATATATTTAAATTTTAGACAAATACACTAAAATACTATAAATTTTCAAAATCAATATTTAATACACAAATAAGCTTATATAAGTAAGCTACAAAGTCACAATATATATTAAATTTTAAAATCAAATAATTTTACTGCAGTATATTCATACAAATGAAGGTATGAAATTGTTACTTTGTTATAAAATCAATACTGTTATAACCCGCTCTAAATGGAACACATAAATATATACGTATACTTTTAAACATATGATACCCATATATAACTACTTATACAATAACACTTTAAACAAAATAAATAAAAAAATAACTATAGCCTAGTTATACATTTAAACCAATAACCAAACTTATATCTAACCTATACGATCCAAACAAATATATAAACGAGTTATTAAATTTTATATAAACTTTTATATACGATGCCACTACTAATACACATAGACCAAAAATCTGAGATACATGTATAAAACCATATATGGATAAAAATCATATTCTAATTTCAAACTTATATAACGTTTAAAATTTTAAATCTATATACACTTCAGAATTTAACTAGCTATATATGCATACAGTTCAAAATTTATAGTTAATAAGCAAATATGTTATGCAGACATACTCAAATACATAGCCTATATTATTTCCAGTCATTACAAATAAGTGTTTTAAAAAAATGTACAATAGATCTAAACTATAAAGTCAGATTAGATATTTAGAATATCCCTATAAAACTGTGTATACAGGTAGAATATTTAATATTATTATATCTTATACAGAATATACAAATTGTATACTCAAAACCGCTGAAAAATATATACATACAAAACAAAATTTCAACAGAACTTATATATATAAACTACTGTATATACAACATAACTCATCAACTTTATAATACATATAAAATACTATTTTATTAAAACTATAACACGTATAATGTTTACCTCATAGAAATGTTCGGCCAGAGGAGAACAAGGCGAAGGTGAAAATTTGCTGGAGATGGCAGATCTGGGCGGAGGAAGCACGGAGATGGAAGGTGATGCGGCAACGTGGAGTAGATGGAAAAGGTGGTGGGTGGTTGCCAAGGCGTGGGGAGAGAAGATGTAGCGGTGGCGGGTTGCTTTGGTAGAGGGGATCTCGGTTGATGTGGGTTGCGAGGCGGACGAAGGGAGGGATGATGGAGGGAGATACGACTCGGGGACGTGGGTGGTTGGCTGTGGCGGCCATGGGCGGAGCAGGAAGCTCGGGGCGGCAGAGGAAGGTAGCTTCAGTTTTGTGGCGGTGTGGGTTTGGTGACGTGGAGGCAGGGAAGGCTGAGACGTGGGTTTGCTTGGGTTAGGCGGTGGGTGGCGAAAGTGGAGGCGAAAGGCTAAGTGCGAGATGTGGTGTGTCAGGCAATTGGCCAATCTTTGGTGGTGTGTTTTTTTCTTCATTCGAGAAAATGGGTAGGGGATCTAAAGAAAAGAAATTTAAGCTACAGGAAGCTTTAGTTATTGTTTGGAAAAATGAAGGGGTAGCCAACGAAAATGAACAGGACATAGAATGGCAAGTAACAGACGATATATAGAACGTTATATATTTTATTATATATACTACTTTAAAACTTTGGAAAAGCAAAAGTCACCCCATAAATTATGGAATTAATAAAAGCAAAAGTGAAAAGGGAAATGGCAACGGTCTCAGATCCAGCTTTAAAGAATTTATAAAAATTTATTACCGTGGCCACGGTTCAAAATTTGAAAGCAAGGAAATCAAAAGGTCACTATTTCCGTACTAATACGACAATGTTTTTCTTCTTTTCCGTCGCGTATCGGACCTCAAAATACAGAAATAAATATACTGCGAAGATCAGTACGACGAGACGATCAAAACGGTATACAAATACTAGTGGTACGATCATCCGATTGAAAGTCGATAATCGGTACTAGAAATGCTGCTATTTTGCCAGAATTAAGATAAACGGAGCGGTAGAAGTCCAAATTTGGAAAAATGAATTCCGCAGTCTGATTCAGATTGATCTGAATAAATTTTCTCCTGTTGACATATTTTGGTTTCGGAAAACTTTTAAATTCACTGTTATTAACCGGTTTGATTTGAAATAGAATTTCACAGGAAAACAAACTTCAATATTATCAGATGAAAATTTACCAGTTGCTATATTAAAATAGACGTATTCCAAATAGTAAATTTTTATTTTCAAATTTTATTGTTTAAAATTTCAAGAAATTCAGTTAAATACGTTATTAAAACCAATCAAAATTTATGGGTCGTTACACTAGATTAATTCACTTTTAATCATTAATTAATTCACCTTTAATTTATTAAATAAACTTTTAATAAATCATATTCATTTATTCAATCACATAATTTTATTAGCCTTTAATTAATTACCTTAATCAATTCCAACATTAAAACCTTTGAAAACCTTTCAAACTTTTTTGATAAATTCTTATTCTTAAAAGCCTAATTATTATATTTTTAAAACTTATCCACTTTAAAGATATTAAAAAGAAACTTCGTTAGACCTTTATCTAAAAAAACTAATCATTTCTATAACTTTAAACCTGTTTTAACTTTGCTTTAAACTTGAAATATTTGTAACTCAAATTTCTTTGTTTTGGAACACTTCAAAAATAACTCGACCCCAAAATTTCCAAATCCCGAGCAAAATCCTAAAAATCCCGAGACAACAACGAATTATCCCCGTGCTACCTCGCTTCTCTATTTTTCTTCGAGTTACCACGCAAAATTCTCGAGATCAACTCGAGACAACTCCCAAGATTCACGAGCTAAACTTCATCTTCCCATTCTTCAACCCACAGCACAAACAACACCTACCCAACGTGCACGTGCACATGTACACCTAACCGGGGTGCTTCCGACCATCGCCGACACCTTCGGCAAGTCGCCGATGTCCCACCAAAGCCCTCCGATCCACCCAGTCCGACCAAAACGACCGAAAACAAAATCGAGTTGTTCGTCACCCTCCTGGAACTAACCCAGCCACAAGAAACCCCTCGTTCTTCCTCCTCCGTCCATCAGACAACGCGTCGCCTCGCCTAGAGCTGCACCCCAGTCCCCTCCTTCATTTCCCCCAGTCGTGATTCCCTCCTATCCATCGTCGATGATGGAATCGACTCGTTTTCTACACCGAACAGAACTGGGTTGCAAACCCTATTTCGATCTCGTTCACCATTTACAATGAATTATAAAATCATTGGGTATTTTTCAGATGATCACTAACATCTAAGCATGCTTTGACTTCGATCTCGATAATTAATAATGCTTTGATCACCAGAATTTCGAGAAAATAACAATCCCATTCATTCCCTATTTTCTCAGTGAACACTTGATAAAAAAATTCAATTTTACTTTTAAAAATCATGAATGTCAGTATTGATTCAGATTATAAACTTGAATTATTATTTTTCAACAATCAAATTTATCAAAATATAAGTTGGCTACCTGTAAACAAGGTTACAGTGGGGATAATTCACTACATATTAAATCAAGCTTTGAAAAAATCTTGTTTTAAGAATTAAACATCTTGATTTGTTTGAAAAATCAAAGCTTTACAATGATTAACAGCAAATGGTTCAAAAGAAAAAGATTTTTTGATTTAAATCTTGAACTAAAAATAAACTGTTAACAGAGATGATACAGGAGATATACATATACCCATATTCACACATCCATTTATATTCATACCAACACATGCATTTCCAAAACTTAACATACATCCAAAAACAATTTAAAGCATTTTAAAATGTGATGTTACTCACTTTTGCTTTTGAGAAGAACAGAGCTTTGATTTTTCTTTGAAACAGGCTTTGCATTTGCTTTGCTTTTCCAGGCTGAAGACATTGCCTTGTTTCCAGTTTTTAAATGAAGTTTTTATCTTAGTTTTTATCTAGCTCGAATGGAAATGAAAGATGATAGGGGAAAAATAGCTTACAGGTTGAAGTATAAAACAAGCTGCAGGGTATAACATATTTTATACAAAATAGTGTACAAGTTGTACAATTTTCAGAGATAATTTCATGGTTTGGTGGCCGAGATTACATGCTCATGTACTAGAAAAGATATTTGTCTTAGCAAGCATTAAATGACCTTGTCCTTATGAATGTTTATTTACTTCCAGCCTGCATATTAGTTTACAACTTGAATATCTTTTACTGTCTTCATGCTTTTGTTTTGGTTTCTTATACTTGAGTATATTTATATACTTTCTTTTCTACTTTGGTAGGTGGCTTACTTTCTTTTAATCAGATTATTTTTCTTTTTTTGTTGACCAAACAATACTTGTTCGGCTGATTTGATCTTTGTACATGCTGAGAAGATGGCATTACATGCTTGTCTATTTGGTTTACAACCTACGCTATTTGTTAATATGTATGTACAGTTTCTTGTTTTTCTTCTTTACTTTAGTCATATTGTTTTTCTTTGGCCTTATCACTTTATAAAATAAGGTGAACTTCTATTTAACAAGTTGTTTGAATTTTTAGCTAATATATTCACTTTATATTCTACAAAATAGCTTTGTTGTTAGATTTAGTCAAGTGTTGCTTTTATTTTTATAGTTCATCTTTTATTTATTTATTTTACTTTAATATTTATTGTCTTATATTTATTTTATAAATAAATTTCTATTTTAAATTTGTTATCTAATTTTTTTTATTTCTAACATATATTTTTATTATACTTACTTTTATACTTGTGTCAAATGTTTTATATTTAAAAATTATTTTTAAACCATTTACTTGAGATTACTCAAATTCAATATATACACATATATACAAATTTTCAAATCCTAATGACTTTATATATTTTTCGAGTTGAATCGAGGAAACTCGCTTCCATTTATAATCAATTTTACAATTTTTATTCAAAAATTAATTTAATTATCAATTTAAATAAATTAAAAATCTAGGGTCGTTACAAACTTCCCACCTTAAAAGAATTTCGTCCTCGAAATTCGCAGGCACGAAAACAACACAGAGATAGGCAGATTCGATCTCCTATAACTCCTCAAACACAAGATACGGATTCCGAATTCAAATCGGAATATTCCAAAGTATACATAACTTGTCCCTCTTTGGACGTCGATATACCCAAGAAATTACAATAAAATTCAAATTTGGCTTTAAACGAAATCGTTTTATCGATTTAATTCGATTTTATCCTTATATTCTATTGATCGATTTAATTCAAATTAAAATCTCCAATTTATTTAAAGTTTATATCAAAACTGATAAGAAACCGATGAAGATACGAAGTAAGAATTTTCTACAACGATTCGTAGGGCCACTTTCACCCCGAAACTTCTTCTTGTAGCTGATACGAAGAAATCAAAAGAATTTTGGAAACGAATCAAAGGAAATTGATAAGAAAGTTGTTTCCACTGTTGCAGGGTATTGACCATTTATAGTCGTATTCCCTTGTCCCCTATCTCGTCCTCTTCTTGCACTCATACTCACTATCAGTGGATAGTAAGAGAATTTACTGAGACATTCGAACGGATATCTTAGAGATATACTCATTCTAGAGTTTACTTCACTCTATCTCTAATGAGCTACTTAACGTGTTATACTCCTGAGCTAAAGTTCAACCTTAGCTCTGATACCACGTTGTAATGACCCAAAAACTCGGTCTTCGAAAATCGGCATCCGTACTTCACTTGTACTCAAAATGCCGTAGATTCAAACGCCGAATCTGGTTCACCGGAGCTTATAACACCATTAAGTATAACAACACAATGGAATAAAAATAGATGATATCATATACAATCCAATGAATACAATATCCAGTATGATATACAACAATGATATCAATATGATACAACAATATCAGAGATAAATAATGATACAGCGGAAATAACGGAAGTGATAACTCCAAAACGATCAGTCAGAGAATGACTCCAACAACTCCAACATCAGCTCGAACCACCAACACGTAAGACAAGGTAAGCAATGTCAGTTGTGATCTCCAAAACTGAACTAGCTCCAATATCAACTGAACCTGATTATCTAAAAAACCCAACTCTAGACTGCTCGTGTAGAAAATTATGAGCATCCAAAGTTTAGGAAAGGAACAATAAACTCCGAGTCAGCCGTGGGACTGGTGTGAGCAACAAAACAGTTATCTTTAAAACAACAACAATAAAATTGAATTTCGCAATGCTTTTGGAAAATGAAACTACCATAAGGCCTCCCGCACACACACACACAATGCAAACGCAGAATCGGAGGAGATTTCTCCTTATGATAGTCAAAGATGCTTACTACGCAAAATCATTGGATTATTATTATTAGTGCATAGTGCAGAAAACACTTCGAAAGTATACTATTAATCTTAGCCAACATACGACCAGTATCGTATGCCTATTATAGCTACCATCTAAACAGTGGGGCGCCACCATAAGTAAATGGTAGGTTCTACAACTAAAACCATACAGGTTCCGTATTGGGAAATGGATTTCCAACAAATGGTCAGGCTAAGGAACTTCCTTTCCTCCTGCCGAATGGGATCGCCTCTGGCGGGACGTCCCGAGAGACAAACTGCTCTCTGCCAACACAAGGTCGGGTTACCCCTATAACAGGTAACTCACGAATATGCCACCCCCCGGTCCTTTGGGACCTTTATCCGAGGCCTCGGTAACCAACATCACACATAATAATAAAGTGTGTCCATATGAGTAAGTATCTGGGCTCCATACCATGATACCACCCTTTTCCAGAAGGAAATGACATACCCTAAAGGGCACGACCCTCATAACCTTGCTGCATATTCCTGTTTCGACCATTTTCGGGTTGTGAGGTCTGACGAAGTCTCGTCCACAAAGCTACGCTTTGTCACAAAGCCATGCTTTGGGTCAACAGATGATCAAAGTAATGATCACAAAGATAAATGATCAAACAAATGATCATATCACAAATGATCAAACAATGATCATCACACAGCAACACTCAGCATGCCATATTACCAAATTGGGAATATATCGCTGATAACCTTCAACTACATAACCTCTGAGCTCGTACGTCTCAGAGAAGGGTGTTAAGCTAAGAGAATAAATTCTCCGCCACCAACAGAAATGTATTTGAAAGAAATCGGCTTTATATCTCAAAATGTAATGTCAAACATACAATCCATACAAGTCTGTTCCGGGATCGAACAGAACCGAAGGCACTTCCAAAGATGTCCTTGCAAATCCGGATAATTTTCTAATCACGTCCAGACTTCCCATCACAAAAAGAGTGATATAAATCTCTATACCAGCGCGACTCAGTGCAGAGACATTCGACAGGTTGTCCTTTCATTTTCGAAAATATCCGGTCTTCAACACAGGTCTTCAAATGCTATCCATATACGACGTATCACTATTCAGAATGGGTTATATGACACAAAGGTCTTTTCCCGGCTAACCCGAATAGTGAGCGCAATATTTAAAAATATATGGATATTTGGTGTGTATATAATTATTTAACAAGTTGACGATTTGATATAAGGATCAAGTTTGTTAGGTTATTTGAGAACTTTATAGATGGTCTAAACTAATAAATAGATTTGGCAACTTTAATATTTTTATGTATAGTATATTAAGCTGAATGGATAAGCTTGGATAGATTATGGGCGCACATAAAATTTAAATGTATTTTAGTTGGAAATATTCATATTTTCGAAGTATTTACTTATTGTTTTGTTATTTTTTTGAAGCTGTGGGAAGCATGCCTGTTTGGAAAAGTTTGATGCTGCGGAAACCATGCCTGTTTGGAAAAGTTTGATGCTGCACATTACATATGTAGCTTTAGCAGATGCCTGTCTGGAAAAGTTTGATGTTGCACATTACATATGTAGCTTTAGTAGATGATTTTATGTTTACCTAATATAATAGAGGGTGAATCTATAACTTCTAAATGTTGGATTTAACAGAAACCATGTTCCCATCTATATTATAGGCTATTTTAATTTTTGACATTTGCAGAAATTTTTTAGATAGAAATATATATACCTCATTGCTAAATTTAAGTTTCCATATTTTTATAGGATGTTGTTATCCTGTAGCCACAATGCTTAATGGATGGACTAAATAAATCCTAAGACAACTTTGAGTTTCCTATCCTAAAATATGGTTACTGAAAGGATTTAGTTGGAACCAAAACTTCTATCTTTATACTATTGCTTTAAAAGTGTCAGGCGAAGATAAATCCTTTAAAATATTATTAAGGTATTAACACTCAAGGAAAGCTTCTTTATTTGCCAAAGTTTGCTCTACCAAAAAATAATTACGTTCATTTTTTATCATACTGCTGTCATAAAAGCAGACAACGATGCAGACAACTATATATTTGCTACAACAACTTTGATAGATATATTTATTAATATTTAATTTAGTAAACCCCATTCTTTGTCAATACTTATCATGTATATCGAGAGATTATACATTGATTGTTCTGTCTATGTTATAAAAGCAATTAAAAAACAAGGTTAACACAACCAAATATATGTCATGTTTTGCCTGTTGCATTAAAATATGATTCTATTTAATGAACATTATACTGTGTAGTGGAAACATTATTTTATGATACGCCTTAGTGCTATTTTATAGGACCCATGTATTTTAATGCTTTCGTTTTTCAGCATAATGCATTTGCTGCTTTTTTTACTGTTGACAAGTCCACTTTGCCCTTTTAACTTTTTCGCCTACATATATGTTTGAGAGCATTCAGTCCTATTACTACATTGACTCAATAAGGATTGTGTACTAATTTTAATACGTATATTTAATATTGTTATTATATCTCTAATTCCTTCCTGTAAATAGTATATTCTACTTATTTTTTCAAATAATTTAATTTTCTAACTGCAACAAAACAATTTTTGTCATACCCGTGTGCGAAGCACGGGTTCACACTAGTTTACTTATTATGCTTGGATGAATCAAGTGACACTAGGGAAATCCTAGTTTAAAATCTAAATTCATAAGAATTAAATGATGTCATCAAGGCTATTTTCTCCCGCTTTCCATTTTCTTCTACATTCAAAACTTAAAACAAAAGCTAGAACTCTTTAACAGTGTTTGCACCCTAACAATAGGAAGAATAAAGGAAAATACTAACGCTAAAGGAACTAAATACTTCATTAACTAAAAGTATAGATGAGTAATATATTCCCTAATCTTTTCTTTCTTATATGACTCACGATCGTATAATAATTTGGGCATTCCTTTCTTTTTACTTGATTAATTGGTATAGGATATAAAATAGAGGGATAAAAATATCATGTTAGAAAACAATTTTGACACATAGAATTTACCCTTGAGCAGATAAATTTCTATAAATTAATTATCTATATATAGGAAAAAAAATTTAGCTATGAGGAATACTATACACGATAAATGTTCTACAAAAAAACTGGGAACAAATAAGGTTGCATTCGAAGGAAAATTAGGTCTAACCGAAAGGTCATTATAAAGACCAAGAAGGTAAATTAGTGTTGGCCGGAAGGTTATTTAATTAAAGAGTTTAACTAATAATTGGGTTGTAGACCAGATCCATATTTTATGCCAAACGTGTCAGCAAAGTGCATAAAATGGTAATGAAAGACTAAGTCAAATGAATCAGAAGTCGATAACTGTAACGCGAGTGTTAGAAGTTTTGTAGTATTAAGTTCCTAACGTGTACCACAGGATAATGCCGGAGGTGTTAAAGCTAAAACGAAGAATAAATAAACTAAAATCCTAGGGTTAAAAAACTTAAGTATGAAATCTAAGGTTACATAAACCAAGATGTTAACCGAGGGCTGAGGGCAGTCGATGGTTAAGTAGGAATTACGGGAAGAGGAAGGGATTTAGAAATTTTAAAAAGCTAATTTCACAAATCACCGAAAATAAACTATAATAAGCTTCCCTTGATGAGATCAAGAGCATTGATTGCCCATTGTAGTGTAACTCTCGGAAGAATGCGTAAAGCAAGATCATAAGGTATGATATGGCTCATGGTGACCAAAATCGAAACTGTAGACATTAATGTCAATATGACAATTAGTATTAATAATCATAAGACGATTAGTTTGAATGCTAGCTTACTAACTAAGTGAAAAGCCTAACAGTGATGGTTAGGTAGTAGATTTGATAGGAGTAATGCCTGTGTGGCATATGAAGCTGAAAGCGAAGGAGTAAGGCCCAATTGGCATCCGAAACCAAAGCAAAAGAGTAAGGCCCTTGTGAAACCTGAAACCGATGCAAAAGAGTGAGGCCTGTGTGGCATCTGAAACCATAAGCAAAGAGATGAAGCATGTGTGGCATTCGAAGTACTAAAGCAAGTAGCGTAAGGCCAGAAGTGGCAACTAAGGAATGGTTGATGACATAAGGCCTTAGGTGGCAGTCTAGAAGCTAAAGTCGAAGGTGTAAGGCTTAAGTTGCAACCAAAATTGAAAGCGAAATAGGTATAAGGCCTTTGTAGCAACCTAAAGTATAAAAGCAATTGTGTAAGGCCTGAGTGGCGACCAAGAAAGACAATGCGTAAGGCCTTGGTGGCAGCTGATAAACAGTGTAATTAACATATATAGTATATATGCATAAGGCCTTAGTGGCAGCCGAATGGTAGACCTTTAGTGAGATATATATGTATGTCGTAAAAGTATGTAAAGCCTTAGGAGTAGACTAAGGTAGGGTGTATCGGTATAATGGAATATTGTAATTTCTCCATGACAACCGAGGGAATACTTTTGGTTATGGTATCACAATGGTGTAGACACTTGGTAATAAACTTACGATTTAAACCACCCATTCAATCAGATAAACTATTGCTTTGGAAAGTGAGGGGAAAGCCTTTTCTACATGTTGGTGGTGTGATCTCGCTATCTTATATGCTTTGGAGTAATATGTTATTCATGCCAACTTTATGTCTGACCCATATTTTTATTCTTGTTTTCCCAATAAACTCACGAGTACTCATTAGAATAGGCTAAGTTTTGGCTTAAGGCATGTTGCTTTTGGGGATAACCGAAAGATGCAAGTCGAAGAAGAAGTAGGAGGCTTGGGTGTTATATCTATGTTATTTCTACTACATCTAATGCTAGTACCCACATTATCGTATGCGGAACACTAATAGCTCTATGTACTATATTTTTGACCCCCATGGGCATGACTTTGGGATGTAAAAGCAATTGTTAAACAAATTTTATAATGATATGTTTCATTTTGTATATCAGTTCAGTTTACTTAAGACTGCATAATATAAGTGATCTCATCTCTATCGCCGGAAGATAATTTAAAGGTGACTACAGCACACCGGGGTTCCTTCTTTGGGTTTTGGAATGAGGGATGTTACACTAACCTACATTCTATTTAAATCTATTGTAATGACCCACTATTTTTAATATCTAAAATCAATTATAAACGCCAATAAAATATGCGTACAACTAATTTCAAATGTTAAAGATAATGTACCATAGTTATATAAAATTAGAAATTCTAAAACAATGAATAAAAAATGGAAACCTCATATTGAAATTTAAACATCAATGTATACATACATACATACATACATACATATATATATATATATATATATCATTTTAACAATTAACTGTTACTGAAACCTCATACAATGCATACTATACACATTTCAATACATCAGTCATTAAAATCACAATTTCATAACTACGATGCAAGAGATATGCTAGTTTATCCTATGGATACAACTTCTTCTAGACCCTTTGCTCCCTACTTTGCTTTCACCTGCAAACTTACACATATACATAGAATAAAGGTGAAATGTGTCAACTATTTTTGGGACTACACCAATTTCTATACACCCCGATGACAAGGGAACCGTGGGCTATTTCATAGAAAAAGACTACCAACGTACCCCTTTTGATGGAATCAAGCCCACATAGATCTCTTTCCTTCTCTTCTCCTACATCCAAAAACTTATTATTACATAATGGTCATAGCATCCACACAATCATTGCAACCAATGCGACCGATGCAACCATTATAAAAGAAAATGTATTCCTACACATCCATCGCAACAAATCATCTTATGGGGGTAGCAATAATAATAGTATATAGCCATCGAGCATCAACAATATTCAATGACAACCTCAATCCATCAAAAAAGAAAAAATCAGAAATATATTAACATACATACTAATCATCAACCGTAGTAAGACATCATTAATATAAGCATAAATCATTAAATGTGTACTAACAATCAACATCAGTGACACAACATTAATCATCAAGTAATCATAATTAATTACCCATCATATCGTAGCAATAATGGTAAAATATAGCACACTCATCAAAATGCGTTACCATTATCAACCATCAAATATATGTGATAACTACAATCAACAATTGATCATACATTCAACAACCCCTCAAATAATATATTTGCATCCATTATTCTCTGAAGTATAAAACCGTTATATTATGGTTTATTGTAAACTCGGTTTTATTTATTCATCCCAAAACAATTATAATTCTTCCAAAATAGTAATATAGTTCAAATTTCTTTTCCAAATTTTTATTTTTCCAAATACTTCAAAACATAATATTTTAAATAAAAAATAGTAACCTTCATCAAATTGCTTTTTAAGATGATATTATTATTATTTTACATCAAAATAATAAAATTAAAACCACTTTAATACTTTCCCAAACCAATTTATTTCTATTTATTCCAAAAATACAATGTTTTTTAAATCACCAAAACCCCCTTTTGTTTCTATATATCTCAAAATGGTAATATTTTATCCAAAAACACTTTTGAAAAATAGTTTTCCGTTATTATTATTATTATTCAAAAAATACCTTTTTATTTTATTTCTCAAATAATAATTATAATATTTTCTACCATGAATACCATAAATCAATTATTTTGCCATTTACACAAAACAATACTAAAATTTACATTATTATTATTTAAAACCTCATTTCATTTTATAAATAATAAACTTCTTGAATATCAATTTACCATATAATCATAGTTAATATTTATGAAATTCCCCAGAAATTCATAAATAATAACCATACTAAATTCCCTATTTTAATTTTAGTAAAGTTTGTTAAATCATCGTTATTCACTGAGACCTTTCAAAATATGTAAATAACCTTATTTATTATTTATTTATTTATCTAATTTCTCATTATTATCCAGTTTATCTCAATTAATTATTTTTTAATCCAAAACAAATATTTATTTTTAGTAAACTCCCAAAAATACTACAATCGACAATAATTAGCCAAATCAAGACTCAATACATTCAAAATATTTTAATAACCAAACAGTCATCCATAGAATATGGCAGATATCAATAACTATGGATTTTCATTAATAGATATGTATTTTATAATTAAAATTAAATTAACTAAATTAAATGAACCATACCAATGCTCTTTTGATAACAACCTCCAAACTTCGTCAAGCCCATGCCATGACGTCCGAAATTCCGCTGTGAACCCAACAAAAGAAACCGCGCATGAATTAGAGTTCGTATGCAAAACTTAATCAAGTTAAAAAAATTATGAGACAATGTAAATATATTTTTTATTTTTTTCTACACTGCATGTCTAACCCCGACATCTACCCCAGGCCGCTACTTCCATTACCACTCATCGCAACGCTGTCATTTCAACCCGATCCAACACCAACCCCTACTACCTCATGCCGAGCCGCACCATTGACTACCTGGCCGCCACCTCCGATGCCGCCTCGTCGATAGAATCTACAATTGTGCTTCCGCCACTTCAAGGAAAAATTCCAGCAACTACAGGCAGATATGACATAATACAGTTGTAAGGGTCAACTCTACTCGACGTCCTCTACACAACCATGTCATCTGATTGTCCAATCATCATTGATCCACCATTGACTCTGAAACCCTAGATTCAACGGCCAGGAATTGTTTGTCGATTTCTGACCACTCTGAGAATGTTTTCGATGGATAACACCACCAGTCAACTCCATTCGTCGAGAGCTCTACAAGGATATATAATATGAAGAGGTTTGGCACTTTGATTTTTGAATTAATTTGTAATTAGCAAAAATCATCCATGATTAAATTGTAATCGAAGAAATTTTAAGATTAAAGTAGAAAGGTTGATATGATGGTGTTATCCGACCTTTTGGCCCGGCTATATCTAGAATAATCAGACGAGACAGACTCAATTGTCATTAGGATCGATGTATTGGATTAACGATCATGAAGCCTAGAAATCAGACTTAAATGATAATATGAAGCAGTAGAAAAACAGAAGCCAAAGGCGAACTCAATAGGACACTTAGAGCATGGAAGTTCACTACTACCTAAAGCTAGATCAGATATGATCCATATTCAATACTATGGATCGTATTGATTACATACTCAATTCAATGATGATCGATCGATATCTCAAAATCTACAAGTCCAACACATGTGAAACTTTCAGAATGTCAATATATTGGAGAGAGGAGTCCCCACAAATGATCACATGCCAAATTGAGTGAACGCGAACGATCGGTATATATCGTTCACAAACGATCATATGAACTCAGCCAAATGATCCAACTCGATGAAGATTGGTCGACCTCCACCAACCACAACTCAGAATAACAACAAACTTTGGGAGCATGGACTAAAGGCATGGGGAGATTACAAAAACGATCTCATGTGCATTAGAGCATAAGTGAACGATCGGTATTGATCGTTCCAACGATCGAGTTAGGACTTGGGATCGTTCTGGTAGGCCTCTACATATTTAGAGAGTCTGTCGAATTTCCAGCGAGATATTTCGTCGCTTTCACCTATAAATACTGACTTCTTTCTTCATTTAAAAGGATCTTTACCCTGCTTGCTACTTTGGCCTCCATTTTAATCAAGTGCTTTTATCATTACTTCATTTTAATCAAATTTACAGCAATCAATAAAGTAAATTCTTCAAAGTGGACATAGGCATACAATGCCGAACCACTATAAATCTTCGTGTCTTTGCTACTGCATAATTCTGATTGCTTATTTACTTATCCTCTCTATTTAAATTTGATTATTCTTCATTTATTTCTCTACTATTCTATTCTTGAGTGTTTGTACCCACTTTTGGTGCAAACAGATGGCTCCTTCCTAGGGTTCTAAGCATTATTGACATAGCCAATGAGGTGGGTTTAGTCGTATATAACCGTTTGGCCTAAAAGTGGTTGCGTGGACTATTTAAATAGTGTATTGCCTCTGTTTCGCAAATCGTAACTCTAAAATGTACCAAAATTATATATCAAACTAAATCAACTTTGAAATTCTTTGCAACAGTTATAAACACGGTACTTAACTCACCATTTAACTAAATTAATATTATCAACGCCAAATTTTCGGATCATTACATTATCCCCCCTAAAGAATTATGCCCTCACAATTCCCCAAATGCAATCTTTAACCAAATTAATAAAGTTTCATCATGGGAATAATCATAAAATGTGGGGAAATATATCAATCACAAATTAATTACTTATAAAAGCAACGTATAAAGACCACATAACACCATTAATCATGATATAATACAACTCATTCATAACAATGAGTTCAATTTTCAACATATATGTAATATAATAATATATGCACTTGCTCACTGTGTAGTTAATGCCCCGCTATTACCCCGCTATAACCCCTCTATATCTCATAGCGGATTTCTACCGCTACGATTTTTCCATATAGCCCCAAAATATAGCCTTTCCACTTTAAGCCTCGCTATTTCCGCTATATCCCGTTATTCCCGCTATATTTCACTATTTCCGCTATATCTTCTTTAATAAAATGAATTGAAAAATTGCATTTATACATTATAAAAATTATGAAACTAATGTATTTGATTTAATTTTTAATATATTTTCAGAAATGAAAATACTCTAATATTCTACTAAATTCAATTATGTTATATAACAGTTTTACGTTTATTTAAAGTATATTCGCACATGTTTTTATTTAGAATTATTTATGTATTAATTATAATTCAATTGAATGATAAATTTTCATTTAATTACCATTTATATATTTGTAAAAACATTAAGTACGAGTTTTATATGCTATTTTAGAGCCATCCACTATATCCCGCTATATCCTCGCTATATCCCCGCTATGACTTTTTGCACCTCCACCGCTTTGAATCTGCCGAGCGCTTTAACTGCACAACTTGCTCAATCATACAATCCAAACTACAGTATATAAAAATAACACTTTATCAACAAAGGGTGAAATGATCTCAATCATAGATTAACCTATGTCATGCATCTCAATAATTCAACCATAATGACCATAACAAAAGTCCATATATATATAGATATATAAGCCGATCAAAACATGCATATATAAATAAATGAATATACATTAATCGAAAATCAGCATAACACATGTGCGTTAATTCCTATCCTAGCTATACATCCATCATAATATGTGTATCCTCAAAACTGTCAATGAACTTTCTCATGGTCTCATCATCATAATAATCGGTGTACCATTCCATTTTCACACCATCCAAAATATTCTGTGCACCCACTAATGGTCACATCCTCAAAATAACATGTGCTTAGTGATGACTATATCCTTAAAGTAAGATGTGTGTAGTTATGGCTACGTCCTCAAAATAATATATGTCTAGTCGTGACTGAATCCTCAAAATAATATGACAATTTATTCATACTGCAGCTACATCAATCCTCGATCTTCAAACCCACACCATAAGGTTTCTTCCAAATGACCACCATCATATGGTCAACAAATTATCATCATCATTAGAGTATTTTACTTTGTGATATATGAGTACTCGTCATTATTTGGTTTCTTTGCTCGAATCCATGCCCCTTAGAGGGGCAGGAACTAAACTGTGCGTCCTAGAAGTCCAGGGTAAGACCAAATCCTAACATCAACGGACTCTGGGGGCATGTCCTAGCCTAGGTGAGCATCTTTACATACATCTCCTTTACGAGCACACATCGAAACCTTCGAATATCAACAATCACTTGGCACGCTTCATATCCATAGTAGAGCGTGTCCTAGCTCCACTTTGCAATTTCATTTCCTCGAACTCGTCCTTATGGATCAACATCATAGCTCTCACCATTTAGTAGTTAAGTCTGGAACATCAACATTGGATCTCATCTCTTCTAATCTTCAGATCATGTCGAAATAAATCTGATTCCAAAATCCTCTTATAATAATTTCTTAATTTGATGACAAGGATAACCCACCCAAAATACCGAAGTGGGATCCACAAGCGAGGAGTGTTCCAATATATCTTCAAAGCAAAGCAATTTTGTTTTCAAGTCAAAGCTTCCATCTATGTTTAAAACCAAAATCCTTTTTCTTCCTAAAAATCACCCCCATATTATAAAGCAATTTCCCAAAATATTTTCACCATTTTGAAAATTTTAAAAATAATTTTTGAGAAAACATCATTTTGTAAAAATTTCGAATAGAAACTTTTTGTTCCAAATTTTTATGGAAGCTGGGAATTATTTGAAAAATGTAGGTTTCAGATTGCATATTTTGATAAATATATGTCGAACCTCCCCAATCATCATTTTGATTCCTCGGTTGTACTCACCAAGTCTTTAATCATCAGAATTCTCTAATTATTGTTCTCATCTTCATGAAACATCTTCAAATCTCTTAGTCATTCTTAATACCTAGTCTTCCTCAGCTTAGGAAACTACGCTATCCCACTATGACTAGACTAAATATGTCACTTATCAATCCTCTAGTTGTTCCAGTGTACGTCCCATCAAAAGTTAACATTGGATAACAACCTCATCCTACATTTATCATACATAGCAATCAAACAAATAGGAAAGAAAACCAAAAAATAAGTAACCAAGTAAACAAACAAGTAAATAAACAATAACTAAAACCAATCACGAAAATTAGGCAATCAACATAACAGAAACAATAGGAAACAATTCAAGCAAGCATGATATGAATAATTAAATGAACAGTCAAACAGTATGATACAAACAAGGAATCAAACGTAACATAACAAATCAACGTGTACGGTTCAACCAAAATGAACAAATAGAATAAAAAGGTTATATCCCAATCATCAAAATGGATAGTCCCTATACCATATCCCAATCCCTTCTATGGAATGGAATAACTGACATTTCCATAACTTCTTAGGGAAAGTCACACATGACAGTCATAAAGGTATCACCGTCATAATGGGTGTTATGAAAGCTCAAAACTCATTCTATCTCGTCATCTTACATCCCATGTTGTAAAGTCTAGTTTTATTCCGCTCAAATAAAATTTCTGAATAAGACATCTTTTTATACAATGTTTTTTAACAAACACCTCCAAAGTTTGTTATTTAATCAAATATTTTACCTTTTTAACCATTTACTTTCTAAATCAAATCGTCCTCATCTTAGTAAAATATTTTCTTTAAAATATTGTAAAACTAGATGCTTTATAATGTATATCTTTTCTCCATAATATATTTCCAAATATATTCTCAATAAAACAATCTTAAAATCATGTATTTTCAACCAAAACCTTTTGCTCAAAAATATTTTTCTTTTCAAAACACCATTTATCAAAGAGCACTTCTTTAAGTGAAAATCCTTGCAACCAAAATTAGTTTACAAACAAAAAGTTTTCTAAAATCAACTATACTAAAACTTTTCTCTTAAATAAATATTTTATCACATTTTTTACTCAAAAAGATACTTCTCAAGTAAAAATACTTTCATCAAACTATTTTTAAATATTTCCACCAATAGAACGATTTCTCAAATAAAAATATTTCTACTATATTGTTTTCAAATTCTTCATTTAAAAGAATAATTGCTTCAAAATAAAATACCTTTTTATGAAAATAACCTTCTTGTGATAAATCTTCTCCAAATCAAACATTATTTAGAATGTTTCAACAACAAAAAAATTCTTTTAAAATAAGGATTCTCACTAGATATTCTCCAACAAGTTACTTTTGACAAAAACATGTTAAATTCTATACTGTTATCAAAATAAATTTCCTTCTCATAAAACATCTTATTAAATAAATACTTCTCAAACCTTACAATATCTATTCTAAAATATCCATTAATTTCTTTCCAAAATATCCATCAGCAAAATATTTTTACAAAGTTATCTAAGTCATATTGAGGTTACAAATTAACTTTTTCTCAAAGGATGTTCCCAAATTAATGACAATTTTAAACAAAATGTTTCAATTAAAATTTTCCAACTAAAATAAATATTTTAAACTAAACATCCTTCCATAAAAATAGTTTCAAATAAAATATTTATCAATAAAACTTCTATTTCCTTATATAAAAAATTTCCGCTTCTGATAAAGCATTTATAAATCATAATACCATTATAGAAACACATTCCAAAGGATATTTTAAAAAACAACTAAAGTTTCTTGCACAAAAATATTTCTTCAAATATTGAATTCAACTTCCAATATCTAATTAAAACACCTTTTGCTAAAAGTACTTTCGAATAAAATATTTTTACTATGTTCATTTTCCCTTTTGAAAATATCTTAATAAAAATATTTTATTTCCAAATTAAATACTTTATTCTCTTAAAAAATTTCAATAGATCACTTCCATGCCCGTAAATAACTATTTTTCCCTTTTTTTAATAAAACATCATTAAAATCAGAGGTGTATATTTTATAAATTTTCTAAACAAAATTTATTCACTTTAAAAGCGATTTCATCTTATTAAGCCGGGTTTCAATTAAAATTTAATATGTGTGTGTGTCACTTGAGTTATAACCAACACTTAACCCCTTTTATAAGTGTTCATCCTAGCTCATTTCTACTTTATTTATCTTCGATACAAAGTTCGTCATAAATAAACATCATTTTAGGGTGATGTAAGGTAGTTAAACAAATAACCCATACAGACAAAGCATATAATTACCAATTAAAATTCTCTCTCATTCTATATACTAACCCAAGATAAGGTGTAAATTATCATAACCTAAATGGATAAACCTACCCAAGGCTTAGGGTATCACTAAACCTAAGTTCTGATACCAACTATAACGACCTATTATTTTTAACATCTAAAAATAATTTTAAATGCCAACAAAATACGCGTACAACTAATTTCAAATGTTAAAGATAGTGGACCGAGGGTATATAAAATTAAAAATTCTAAAAGAATGAATAAAAAGGAAAACCTCACAGTAAAATTTTAACATCAATGTAAACATATGCATACACATCGTTTTAACAATTACATATTACTCACACCTCATACAACACATAATATACACATTTCAATACATCAACTATTAAAATGACAACTGTTTAACTATGATGCAATAGATATACTAATCTACTATGGATACGACTTCTTCGAGGCCCTTTGCTCCCTTCATTGCTTTCACCTATAAACTTACAAATATACATATACATGGAATAAAAGGGAAAAGATGTCAAGTATTTTTGGGACCACGCCAATTTCTATATACTTCGAACATAAGGGAACTGGGGGCTATTGCATAGAAAAAGACTGCTTACATACCTCTTTTAGAGGATCAAGCCCTTGTAGTTCTATTTTCTACTCTTCTCCTACATCTAAATACTTGTTAGTATATAACAGCTATAGCATACATGCAACTACTTCAGCCAATGCGACCAATGCATAAAAAACACATGGGCACAATACCAATGAGTGCCGACATTTAAGGGCTATAATCAAGGACTTGAGTAGAAAGAAACAGATGCAAAAATATGTGAGGGATCTGTAGGCTATCGGTAGATGAATGAAAGACCCTAAGGGTAGAATACCCGAAGGAATCAAGCTGGGTACAATGGAGAGAGACCAAGACAACATCTAGTAAAAAAAAGCTAGAATGAGATGGAGAGATATGGCAGTTCATTGAGGCATGCGCCTTAAGAAACGTGCTTTACCATAAAGGATAGGACTCAAGCAAAGCACCAGAGGACGATGAATGATGACATCATTTTCAGAAATAGTGAAGCAGACAGATTGTACAGCCGATAATTGATCCCATGGTAACTACGGCCATAGCTCATTATTAGTGAGAAGGATCTAAAGCCATGTAAATCCCCAATTTAGGTATTTACCAAAGAGACTAAAGATCTTTTGGTTTTATTAATTTGCCCATGGAATTAGGCGAAGGAAACAGCAAGATAGTGTAGGATCAGTCCTTTGTTATGGTCGATGGATTTTCAGCCAATAATGCTTTTCTAGGCCGATTGGCCCTTGCTAGTTTCAGGATAGACTCCATGGTGTTTGATGATGAAGTTCCCAACCAAGAATGGAGTAGGAGCTATCCAAGGCGATCAAAGTACTGGTTGAGGACGCTATGTTGTAGAGCTTAGAAAGGCAAAACGATGAGGAAATGGAAAGAATGCAGAGAAGGCCCTCTACAGCAAGACTGTTGATGCATAGCAACCACAATCCAAGCTCTAGATCTGGCCCTATTGAAAGTTCTATATACTTATGGAACACAAAAAGGAGCCAAAGGATGCGAGGGCGGCACCAGTAGAGCTGACCATTAACATCTTGATCGTGATGATGATCCCACTTTAGTTCTCAAGGTCAGATCTTAGCTAAGCATAAAGATGAAAAAGGAGTCCATATGATTTCTTCCGGCAAACCTGGATGTATTTTCTTAGATGCATTCTGATATGTGAATTTTGCTAGAGATAGTATAATGTGCATTAAATATGGACCTAAGATACCCTCCTTTGAAGCAGAAAAGGCATGGTTTAGGTCTGGGGGGATCCGCCGCATTGAAAGAAGAAGTGGATAAGCTGAAAGAAAATGGCTTTATCTTGCAATATACCCTGATTTGGTATCAAATCCCGTGTTGGTCAAGAAGCTGAATGGAAAATGGTGGGCATGCATTGATTATTCGGATTTGAATAAAGCATGCCAGAAAAAAAGTTTCTCGTTATAAAAAATTAACCAACTAGTGGACACAACGACTGGACATGTATTGCTATCCTTTATGGATGCATACTCCGATTGTAATCAGATAGCAATGCATGTCCCAAAAGAGCATACAGGTTTCATAACCGACTTGGGATTGTATTGTTATTGAGTGGAACCATTCTATTTGATGAATGCTAGAGCTACGTATCAGCAGCTGGTGAATAAGATGTTCATAGACCAAATCGAATGGACTACAAAGGTCTATGTAAAAGATATGCTTGTGAAGTCATCGTGATCGATGAATCCAATTGACGACTCTCTCGGAAATGTTCGATGTGCTTCAGAAGTATGAAATGAAGTTTAATCAACTGAAATGTTCTTTCGGAGTCTCATTGGGTAAGTTTTTGAATTTCATTGTAAAGTTAAGAGGCATTGAAGCTAATTTGGAGCAGATCAAAATGCTAATAAGGTTACTGCCCCAAGGAAAAGGAGGGAATGAAAAACTTGAATGGGAAAGTCATCATGCTGAGTCGGTTAATCTCAAAAGTGACGGACAAAATGTATACCGTCCTTTAATGCCCTCAAGAAAGAAAAAGGAAAGTTTATTTGGACGAAGGAATGTTAGGAAGCTTTCTATAACTTACTGGAGCATATGGAGAGACAACTGGTTTTGTCAAAGCCTTTAGACGGTGAAGATCTATTCATTTACTTGGTCGTATATTCTCATGCAATGAGTGCAACCTTGGTACCTAAGGAGTCTAAAATTTAAAAAGCCATATAGTACATCAGAAAGCATTCCCTGGAGTGGAAAAGTATTATCCAAAGCTAGAGATGTTGGCGGGCTGCTTGTTGATTACTTCAAGGAAGTTGTGGCCATACTTCTAGGCTCACCCGATAAAAGCACCAACTGATTAGCCGTTTAGGCAAGTACTGCATCGATCCAAGATTTCGAGGAAATTACTAAAATGGAATATTAAGCTGAGTCAATATGATATAACCTATCACCCTAGGAGTGCGGTACGAGGATAGGCATTAGCTGACTTCATTGCCGAGTTTACCATCTGTGATGGGGAAATGGCAGAAGATGTGGTCCAACTATCCCAATGGAAGTTGTACATAGATGGAGCCTCCAATGAGCATTGTCTCGAGCAGGAGTAATCCTTGTAACCCTGGAAGGATGGAGGATATGCTATTCTTTGAAGCTAGAGTTCACGACGACAAAAAATGAAGCTGAACACGAAGCGTTGGTTGCGGGATTCAAGATAGTTTGAGAACTGGGAGTCAAGGCATTGCATATTTTTAGTGACTCTCAATTGGTGGTTTGTCAAGTTAAGATGGAGTTTCAGGCTAAGGAACCGAGACCTTCCCCTTACATGACCAAAGCTTTAGAGCTATTGAATGACATTGAGCACTATACGATAACTCACATCCTTAGGAAGAAAAAATATGAAAGCTGATTTATTGGTCAAACTGGCTAGCTATGAGGATGCGCAGCTCTCGAGACTTGTTTTGGTAGAAACTTTATCAGATCCAAGCATCGACAAGAGATGTTGATTGGATCTTGGAGGCTAAAGGGGAAAAGGAGTCTTGGATGACAAAAATTAGAGAAAATTTTCTAATGGGAACTCTCTCAACTAGAAGAAATGAACAATGAAAACTCCTGTGTAAGGTACCACGATTTATTATGCAAGGAGGAGTGCTGTATAGAACAGGATTTTCTACCGCTTTTGTAGTGTTTCAACAAAAATAAATATAAGAATTTCCTTGCTGATGTACATGAATGAAGCTATGGTGATTACATCAGGGGTAAGCATTGGCAAACATGGTACTTTCCTATGGGTACCTTAGGCCAACAATTAACAAAAATGTGGTTGATTACACCAGATAATGAGATAGATGCCAAAGGTTTGTGAAGATACTATGCAACGACCGCCCTACACCTTTGACACTTAATATACCTGTATAGTGTGCAGCAATAGTGCACAACCGATGTAGGACGGTGCTCTGGGGTTGTAAAGTAGATGAAACAATCTCAAAACATGTCGTATATCTCACAGCACATCGAATAAAATATAATAATCATTATAAATTTAAAAAAGGCGATACAATAATAACTAAATGACCTACAATATCAGATCATGCAAGTTCATAGAGTTATACAAAATAGTAGTAGAGTTTATATGTTGGAAATAAACTCAAAAATAATCTATCTCCAAATAGTATAGCTAACATTGTTTAGGCTCCATAGTGTCATATAGCGGAATAAGCAACAATGAGTCCAAATATAAATACGAGAAAGAACCATCTCATGCTTGTCCATCTATATAGCACCGCATATCACCCAAACATGATACCTATTCTACCCATTTAAGAGTATTGAGATGATAAGAAACAAAGCATAAAACCTCGAGTTAGACAATGGTCTTACATGAGCGATAAGCAATCTTAGAATACTATAAGTCGATATAATAATCAATAATGGCATAAAAATCATACCATATGTGTCCTTACATCCAAAGAGTTAGCATATAACCACAATAATATGCTACTCTACTAACATCATAAGGTTTGCAAACATCCTGGTACACCATCGGGTGTCTAGATATCGATCTTTTGGATACCTATGTCATATGACATCCCCTAGAACAACAAACAACAAACAACAAACGTAGAAACCATAGCAAACACAACATCCCTCAAACAATCCTCATTGTTACTCAGTGTGCTTTGGATATATGATAACTCGTATGACCATTCCTCTACCAAGGATTAATGGAAAAATCCTGGCTTTCTATGTGCCCGAACACCTGCCCATAGCTGACACTAGATCCCTTCCTCAATTCAAGGTATTCGGATCCCATCAACGATCGGAGGTAGCCGACTAATTACCACTGTAAGCATCCTCACAATATCCCTACTTACGAGTACATCGAAAAACACTCTGAGCATCAATGACCCTTTCGCACATGTATCCGAGCCCTTCTTTTCTCCCTTTATTTCCTTTCGTCATTACGGAATCCTTAAACATTCCATTTTTTTTCCTCAATAGAACCCTTCAACATTCTATTCATGAGTTCCCTTCCTCAAACCCACCTTGGTGGATCATCATCATCACGGCTCCATCAATCGAGTCATTATCGTCGAAACTCTTCTAGACGTCCATACCAATCGTAAAATCAACATATCAAATTTCCAAGGCCATAAGTCGAAGTATCACCTTTTCTCCTCATTGTTTTATCATCAATCTTCACCGCATTGTCACCATTGAAACTAACGTCGAATGATTGAATGAAGACATGTACATGAACATTGGAACACCATGTGCACGTACCCCAAGACTCGACCTCATTGACCATCACTTGGAGTAATTAGTATCGACCATAAATTGTCAATCCCAACTACTTAGGCCATCTCAAAAACTTCAAGATATTGAAGTCCTTCCATTTCATGCCTTTCCCACATTTCCTCGAAGTGTTTCAACCCAAAACCCGAAACCTTTAGCCCATTGTCTCGAAACACTTCTAGTCGAGATCAATCACTTTTTGCCTTATAAAATTTTAGCTACATCCAAATGAGAATCACCTTCTTTCCCTTTACCTGTCCCGGAGCAAACAACTCAAAGACCCAAAATTTTCCTTACTTTAAATCAAAGCATTGCCAACCCCGATTTGTTTTTGCGTCGATTGAAGATTTCCAAAGTCAACCACCACCAATCTGATTTTCCTTAGCTTAACTCAAAGTCTTTCCACCTAAAACCCGAAGCAAACTCTTCATTGACTTAAAGTGAATCGACCACAACTATTTTTCATCACCGTCGATAAAAAATTTACCAACACCGATCACTTTTGACAATCACTTTCCAAACTATCAAATAAACCCTAAATCACTTGAAACTTATTGTGCAGACTCCCCAAAACTTTAAGAACATCATTTCCAAATTTCATCACGTTTCGAGCACATCGGTGTCATTTGCATCAAATGATGTATCACAGTCCTAACTACACAAAATGACTAGCAAACACATCAAAATAATTCATACAAGAATCAAACATCATCTAATATCATCCAAACAATATATATGAATCATCCAAACATAATATAATAACCGAATTGTTGTGAACTGTATTTCCTTTAGAATAAAAATTATGGTTGGTAAATGGTATAAATCATATCAAAATCCAAATCTGTCTTTTTAAACATGGGTATAAGGTGTTGTTGAAGTTAGATCTAAGTTTCAAAATCATTTAATTTCAATAATCACTTTAAAAACCATAATTTAACCATATCAATATGCATAGTAAAGTGAGAGAAGCAATATTACTCACCTAGCACTAAATTTACCTGGTAATAAACCAAGATGAATAGTAAGAGCATGGATTTCACAGCAGCCAATCAGTAGATCTAAGATTCACTTTTCTAATTACCCCGTAATGATGTGATTTTGGCTAATTAAAGTATGAAAAATGGAGCATTTTGATGGAAAATGAATTAGTGGTGGTTTAGATCTATTTTGGGAAGTGGGAAAATGATATAAATTTGTTCCATCATCCCTAATTAGGCATAAATCCCAAAATGCGATAGTGAACTTAAGTTTGGGCTTAACTAATTACCTACTAATCTGGCAAGTAACATTCTAAACTTAAAACGGTCATATTTCCTAAACAATAAGTCTGATTTTCTATTATGACCACTCTACAGAAAGAGAAACCATCAACCCAATCTAATGTAAGCGGTTTTAGACCCTATTTGGCTCCAAGCAGAAGTTATAGTCCATATAATTTTTCAATGGTCAAAATCGTCCGATAAAAATTCCAAGGATAGAAAATTCTATTAGTAGATATTTCCCAAAGTTATAGAGACATACAACCTCAATTGAATTTAAAAATAGTATTTTACGATCCTCGAATATGTAAAATATGGGTTGTTACACTATCCTCCCTTTCGGAATTTTGCCCCCTGAACACCCAATTAAATATAGGAAAATCAGTCATAGTTACCCTACATGCCTAACAACCATATGCAAACATCACACACACCAAACATGCAACTGTGCACTCAATAATATAAACATACTGTTAGTCCCTGAGGAAATGGTTTTGATGACAACAACCTTACTTAGAATTAGATTATAATATATATATATATATAATACTAACATTATTGTGTAGATATATATATAGATATGTTTGCAGGTACTAAAGAATGAAGAACTGTACAGTATAAAGATTCAAGATCAAAGATTGAAGATATCAAGATTCAAGACTCATGAGTATCAAGAATTTCAAGAGTTAAAGTTTCCAAGATAAGTTATATAGTTAGGAATATTGTTAAAACTCATAGAAAGGCACTGACATCTTAAAATCTATTTTATTCGTGGAATGGAATCCACTTCGTGATCGTTAAAGGGATGGAACCCTAAGTAGGATGGAACCTACAAAAAATCTAGTGGAACATCTTTTTGTATCTACTTACTTTTATTTTAAAATGACTTTCAAAATATATAGCTTGTTTTTCAAAATGATTTTAAATATTCCTGTTTAAAAAAACCAAAATCATCTGTTCTGGTTTTTCAATATATTTTAGCCTCAAAAATATCCTTAGTTTTAAATATCCTTAATTTTTAAATATCTTTGATTTTAAATTATTATCCTAAGTTTTTAAACTATAATTCTGATATTAATATATTTAGCTGATTTATATATTTATACTTAAGATTTAAATATAAAAGTATAGAAAATTATTATATATATTTCAATATTGTTCTCTATAGTTATTTATGTATTATAACTATATATAAGTATATTTATAAAGTTTAAATATAAGTATAATATAATATAGAAATTATTTTCAAAGAAAAACAAATCACCAAAAAAATACAAGGGCATGTCGACATGGTCACATGTACCCCTGTCGACATGGTGACAGTTAAATTGTTTTTTAAAAGAAGTGTCTATTCGCCACATCCCTTCACCAATGGAAATGGCTATTGATCTACTATAAATAAAGGGTGTTTTCAACGAATTTTCATCACTTTTTACTCTGATTTAACTTCCCTTCTTCTTCTCCACTTTCTTATTTACAAATTACACCATTACTCTGCCGAAATCAATATCGAATCTAACTAGATAATTTCTGGTTTTGATTCTCTCCACTATCTCTACAAGATCCAAGTGCTAATCTGAGTTATAGATTTTTTGTAATCAATTGAGCGAGAGAAGGTGTGATTGTAGCCCTGGAAATCAATTGGGTGAACTTGTTGCCCCGGAAATCAAGTATCTCTACCCAGAGGATTGTGATTCTGGAGGGTGTACCTCGTAGCCTTGAAACCGAGGGTTGTATTTGTAAGAATTGTTTCTGAAAGGAAATCTGTACTTGTGTTGCGGGACTGGATGTAGGGTAACTCCGAACCAGTATAAAATCCGGTGTGTTCTTTCCTTTACTGCTTTTACTTTATATTTGCATCTGTGTTTGATTCTGTGTTCATATCTGTGTCTGATTAGTGTATACATTGTTAACAAATTAAGATAAATTCAAAAAGATTAACAAATTTCTTAAAACACTATTCACCCCCCCTCTAGTGTTAATTCTAGCCTTAAGATCCTTAATCCGCATTCCTAACATTTGGTATCGGAGCTTTGTTTTCAAAAGTTTCATAATCTGAATTTTGAAAAGTTTTAAAATGGCTATTTTTGAAAAATCTGTTAAAACTAGTTTAGAATTGTTTAAATCATCATTGCTCCATAAGTCTGCATATGAATGTTATTCAAATTCTAGTTGTCTATCCAAATTTTATAATGTGCAGGAAAGATGCTTTATGGGTATTAAGGAATCAATCCACAATGGACAATCTGTGTAGATCAAAAGGAATAAGTGGATACTTGATAGTGGATGATGACTGGTAATCCGGATATGCTGAATAATATTATATACAAAGACGGAGGACTGGTTAACTTTAGAGACAACTCGAAAGGATACGTGATTGGCATCGGCAATGTCGGTAACTCTAAAACTACTATTTTTACTAATGTTTTGCTAGTTAAGAATCTAAAACATAATCTACTAAGTATTAGTCAACTCTGTGGTAAAGGATATAAGATTAAATTTGAAAAAGATAAATGTCATATTGAAGATAATAACTCAACCATAATATTTGAGGGAATTAGGAAAAATAATATTTATATACTTAGTATGAAAGTTTCAAATGATAACCTATGTCTTTTGGCAAATACAAGTGACCCTTGGATTTGGCATAAGAGATTTGGACATTTGAATTTCAAACTCTTATCTAGACTGTCAAAACATGATCTAATAAGAGGCCTCCCTAAAATGAATTTTAAAGTAGATAGTTTATGTGATGCATGTCAATTAGGAAAGCTTAGAAAAAGTTCCTTTAAATTAAAAGATATGATTTCAACTTTAAAATCCCTTGAGTTACTTCATCTTGATTTATTTGGTCCATCTCAAATTCAGTCAATAAATCATAGTAAATATGTTTTTGTAATTGTAGTTGATTATTCTAGATTTACATGGACAATATTTTTGAAACATAAAAGTGATACTTTTGAATGTTTTAAGAACTTTGCAAAAAGGATTCAAAATCAATTATCTTTAAAAATTATAACTATTCGTAGTGATCACGGTGGTGAATTTGAAAATGAAAAGTTTGAGGAATTCTGCAATAAAAAGGGAATAACTCACAATTTCTCATTTCCAAGAACTCCACAACAAAACGGAGTAGTTGAACATAAAAATAGAACGATACAAGAGTGTGCGAGAACTATGCTTTCAGATAGTAATTTACCAAAACACTTTTGGGCAGAAGCTGTTGCTACCGCCTGTTATATTTTGAATAGAATTTTAATTAGACCTTTAACTGATAAGAGACCTTATGAACTTCTTCATGGAAAGAAACCTAAGGTATCATACTTCAGAATTTTTGGAAGTAAATGCTTTATTTTAAATACAAAAGATAATTTGGATAAATTTGATCCTAAATCCGACAAAGGAATCTTTATCGGATATTCTAATAGAAGTAAAGCTTATAGAGTTTTTAATTTAAGATCTAACACCATCGAAGGAACAATGCATGTTTCGTTTGATGAAAATTTAAAAGATTTTGAAATTACAAATGATGAAGAAGATTTAATTACTCAAAATCAGGAATCAACCGAAATTAATAATGAAATTAATCATCCTAATAAAAGGATTAAAATTTTAAAAGATCATCCTATTGAAAATATAATAGGAGATATGCAATCTATTGTTACAACTAGAAATCAACTAAGTAAAATGAGTAATGTAGCATTTATATCATCTATTGAACCCAAAAATCCTAAAGAAGCATCAACTGATGATTCATGGATTTTGGCTATGTAAGAAGAATTAAATCAATTCACTAGAAATGAAGTTTGGGAACTTGTTCCTAAACCTGAAGATAAAACTATAATTGGAACTAAATGGGTCTATAAAAATAAAATGAATGAACAAGGTGAGGTCGTTAGAAATAAAGCACGATTAGTCACCCAATGTTATTGTCAAGAAGAAGGTATAGATTGTGACGAAATCTTTGCTCCTGTAGCAAGATTAGAAGCCATTAGGATTCTACTTGCTTTTGCAAATCATAATAATTTCAAATTATTTCAAATGGATGTTAAAAGTGCATTTTTAAATGGATTTGTAAAAGAAGAAGTATATGTTGAATAACCACCACTTTTTGAAGATGAAAAATTACCAAACCATATGTACAAACTTAAGAAAGCTTTATATGGTCTAAAACAAGCTCCTAGAGCCTGGTATGATAGACTAAGATCTTATTTATTACAATCAAATTTTGAAATTGGTAAAATAGATAATACTCTTTTTATTAAAAGAAATAAAAATGATATTCAACTAGTTCAAGTATACGTAGATGATATCATTTTTGGTTCAACTAACTTCGAAATGAATAAAGAATTTTCTGAAATAACGACAAAAGAGTTTGAGATGAGTCATATGGGTGAATTAAAATTCTTTCTAGGATTGCAAATAAAACAGTTAGATAATGGTATTTTTATTAGTCAAGAAAAATATGCTAAAGAACTAGTTAATAAATTTGGTTTGACTACTGCGAGTGGAAAACCTACTCCCATGGCAACCAATGAATATCTAAGTAAAGAAGATCTCTCGAAAGATGTAGATCAAAAGTTGTATAGAGGAATGATCGGATCATTGCTCTATATCACTACTAGTAGACCTGATATCATGCATAGTGTATGTCTCTGTGCAAGATATCAATCTCATCCTAAAGAAACTCACTTAAAAGCTGTAAAATGTATCATAAGATATATTAAACACACCTCTGATTATGGCTTATTTTATCCTAAAAATGATTCATTTGATTTAATATCATATTGTGATGCTGACTATGCTGGATGTAAATCAGACCGAAAAAGTACAAGTGGAACTTGTCACTTTTTGGGACATTCTCTGGTTTCCTGGTTTAGTAAAAAGAAAAATACAGTTTCTCTATCAACAACTGAAGCAGAGTATATTTCTGCTGCTTTGGCTTGTTCTCAAGTAATATATATGCAACAAACTTTAAAAGATTTTGGTTTAAATATTTCAAAATCACCAATTTATTGTGATAATACTAGTGCAATAAATTTATCCAAAAATACTACTCAACATGCTCGAACTAAACATATTGATATCAGACACCATTTTCTCAAAGATAATATAAGTAGAGAAGTAATTACTCTCGACTATATCAATTTTGAAAATCAAATTGCTGATATCTTAACAAAACAATTAAATGAATCTACATTTACTAAATTAAGAAGAGAATTAGGTATTTGTTCATTAACTGAAATATAAAATATAAATAACATAGTATAATTAAAAATTAATTCAAAATAAATTAAATAGGTAAAAATTCAAGACCCATGTCGACATCCCTCCTGGACCCATGTCGACATATAACGTTTTTAATTTTAACTTTTTTTCCACCAAAATTCAAATAAGTGGTTATAAATTTTTCCTATTTCGAAATTTCCTTCATTCTCTCTGTTCTCTCTCTGTTCTATCTTCTTAAATCAATTTATCAATGGCTTCCTCTTCCAAATCAAACATAAAATCAACCTTTTTGTTCCCATCGCCTACTTCTGGTCCGTGTCAACAATCAACGCTCACTCATGTAACGAAAATAGAGGATTCTCTGAAAGATACCCTTCAGTTAATGACTGAAATCCAAGTGATGCAACTTCGAATGGCTAAAGAACAAGAGAGGCAAGGAAAAATCCTTAGGAATTTGCAAAAATTTCTTATGGATAATCATGCTAACCCAATCATGATTGACGACGACTCTTCAGGAGAACATGATCAAGAGGAAAGTGAAGAAGAAGAAGAACCCATGGAAGAAGAGATTGTGGAAGATAACGACAAAGTCATTTGTGTTGGCGAAGTGTGCTTTGACAAAGATGGAAATCTTTTCGAACAACGTGGAAATTTCTGTTTCCACTATCCAAATTGTTCGGTTCATAGATCTCCTATGTTCAAAGACTCACAATAGTTTTTCTCTTTCTTTCTATTTGTTGTTTGTTTTTACGTTCTCTACGAAAATGTAAAAAAAAATATAATTAATGAATAATGTGTGTTCTTATATATATGTTCTATTAAAAGTATTATATAGATTCTTAGTTAGGAGAGTTTGTAATTTAGGACTAAGTTTTAGGTTTATGAGTAAGTATTGATGATAACACTATCATCATAAAGGATATTAGACTGAGAGTTATAAAGAATTATATAGTATTATAATTATGGAGTTATATGGTTTTTGTTGATGACAAAGGGGGAGAAGCATAAAATAGGATAGTTAGGCATAGATTAAGGGGGAGTTATTAGAAGTATTAGGATAGAAGTGATATTTTATAAACAAAGGTTATCATCATCAAAAAGGGGGAGAATGTTAGTCCCTCAGGAGTTGGTTTTGATGACAACAAGCTTACTTAGAATTAGATTATAAAATATATATAATACTAACATTATTGTGTAGATATATATAGATATGTTTGCAGGTACTAAAGAATGAAGAACTGTATAGTATAAAGGTTCAAGATCAAAGATTGAAGATATCAAGATTCAAGACTCATGAGTATCAAGAATTTCAAGAGTTCAAGTTTCCAAGATAAGTTATATAGTTAGGAATATTGTTAAAACTCATAGAAAGGCACTGACATCTTAAAATCTATTTTATTCGTGGAATGGAATCCACTTCGTGCTCGTTAAAGGGATGGAACCCTAAGTAGGATGGAACCTACGAAAAATCTAGTGGAACATCTTTTTATATCCACTTACTTTTATTTCAAAATGACTTTCAAAATATATAGCTTGTTTTTCAAAATGATTTTAAATATTCCTGTTTAAAAAAACCAAAATCATCTGTTTTGGTTTTTCAATATATGTTAGCCTCAAAAATATCCTCAGTTTTAAATATCCTTAATTTTTAAATATCTTTGATTTTAAATTAATCCTAAGTTTTTAAACTATAATTCTGATATTAATATATTTAGCTGTTTTATATATTTATACTTAAGATTTAAATATAAAAGTACAGAAAATTATTATATATATTTCAATATTGTTCTCTATAGTTATTTATGTATTATAACTATATATAAGTATATTTATAAAGTTTAAATATAAGTATAATATAATATAGAAATTATTTTCAAAGAAAAACAAATCACCAAAAAAATACAAGGGCATGTCGACATGGTCACATGTACCCCTGTCGACATGGTGACAGTTAAATTGTTTTTTAAAAGAAGTGTCTATTCGCCACATCCCTTTACCAATGGACGTGGCTATTGATCTACTATAAATAAAGGGTGTTTTCAACGAATTTTCATCACTTTTTTCTCTGATTTAACTTCTCTTCTTCTTCTCCACTTTCTTATTTACAAATTACACCATTACTCTGCCGAAATCAATATCGAATCTAACTAGATAATTTCTGGTTTTGATTCTCTCCACTATCTCTACAAGATCCAAGTGCTAATCTGAGTTATAGATTTTTTGTAATCAATTGAGCGAGAGAAGGTGTGATTGTAGCCCTGGAAATCAATTGGGTGAACTTGTTGCCCCGGAAATCAAGTATCTCTACCCAGAGGATTGTGATTCTGGAGGGTGTACCTCGTAGCCTTGAAACCGAGGGTTGTATTTGTAAGAATTGTTTTTGAAAGGAAATCTGTACTTGTGTTGCGGGACTGGATGTAGGGTAACTCCGAACCAGTATAAAATCCGGTGTGTTCTTTCCTTTACTGCTTTTACGTTATATTTGCATCTGTGTTTGATTCTGTGTTCATATCTATGTCTGATTAGTGTATACATTGTTAACAAATTAAGATAAATTCAAAAATATTAAAAAATTTCTTAAAACACTATTCACCCCCCCTCTAGTATTAATTCTAGCCTTAAGATCCTTAATCCGCATTCCTATCACATACTTACCCAAGCATGCAAGATACTAATATATACTATATGATATCAAAAGAGAAAGTAAATACGGTAAACAGAAGGCCTGACTACGTAAAGAGCACTAGATAGGGGGTCATCATGCTCCTTTTGGTTTCCCATGTAAAATCTCTTTCGCTTTCACTTTATTAAACCTTCACTAACTCCACCGTCTTCCTCCAAAGATGTTTCGTATCACATTCGACAACATGAATTGGCCTATGAGGTCTCGAAGATTCTAGTTCTATTTCGATATCATCAAGTTGACCCTGTGGAACCGTTAAGCCCGAGTCATTCACAAACTTCCTTAAATAAGAGATGTGGAATACGTCCTGCACACCCACCATCTTCTGGGGTGATTCGACTATGTATGTTAGGTTCCTAATTCTCTCTAATATCGAAAAGGGGCCTACAAATCTCGATGCCAACTTATATCTATTACCGAATTGAACAACATTCTTTAATGAAGAGATCTTCACAACCACCGTACCATTGACAAAGAACTTCAAATTTCTACGTCTCTTGTCAGCGTAGCTCTTCTACATGTCTTGAGTAACCTTCATTCATTTCCAAATGATCTAGATCTTCTCCATAGTCCCTTGGATTATATCTGGTCTAAGTACTAGTTCTTTGCCCGCTTCCCACCAGCACGAAGGAGCATTACACGGTCGGCCATCCAATGCCTCAAATGATGCCATATCGATATTACACTGACAGCTATTATTGTATGCAAACTCCACTAGATGCAAATGATTGTCCTATGAGCCTCCAAAGTTGAGTATACAGGCTCGCAAGAGATCCTCTAATATACGATTCACCCTCTCAGTACGCCCATCGGTTTGTGTGTGATATGTTGTACTGAGATGCAGCTCCATCCCCAATGCCACTTGTAAGCTCTTCCAAAACCTGTTAGTGAATAAAGGTTCTCGATCAATCACAATGCTTTTCTGGACACCATAAAATCATACACCCATTTCACATACAACTCGGCCAATTTGCATGCCATTTTATTACACTTATTGAGTATAAATTGAGCACTCTTCGTCAATCTATCGACTATGACCCAAATGCTTGCGTATCCACCTCTAGTCTTCGACAATCTGTCGACTATGTTCATCAAAACTTACTCCGTCTTCCACTTGGGAACATTAAGTGGATGCATCAACCCACTCTACCTCTTATACTCTGCCTTAACCAATTGGAAGTTCATACACTTAGAGATGAATGCCCTGATATCCTTCTTTGTCCTTTCCCAACATAGGTTGGATACTTCCTCTTATATGGCTTCATCTTTTTATTCCCATTCGGTATAGTCAACAATGGTGCACTCAACAGCCTCTTCTTTAAACTCACAAATTCATGCTTGCACCTTGCATCCTAGATAAAAGTCTAATTCTTCTTCATTAGATTAGTCCACGTTGATGCTACCTTCGAGAAGTCCTTGATAAAATGTCTATAATCTCCCGCTAGTTCAAGAAAACTTCTCACATCCATAGCATTCTTGGATTGGTTCCAATCTTGAACTATTGTCGCCTTTACAGGATCTAGAGTATTACCTTACCCAAAAATAACATGACCTAAGAATCTCACTTCCCTCCTCAGAAGTGAGACTTCGAAAATTTTGCTTTTAGTTTGTGCTTCCTAACGCTTCGATCGTAAACCTTAAATGTGTCTTATGTTACTCCATTGTCCTAAAATAGACCAGAATATCATCTATGAACCAAAGAACAAACTTATTTAGCTTATCTTTGAAGACATGGTACATAAGACAAATGAAGTATGTTGATGCACTGGTCTGCCCGAATGGTGTAACCAACCACTCATAGAATCCAAATGATGTAAGGAATGCTATGATCGACACAATCTCTTTTGCTACTCGCAATTGGTGGAATTATGTCGCAAGATCCAACTAAGAGAACACCTACGCACTGTAGAGTTGATCGAACAAGTCATCGATACGCAAGAGTGGATACTTATTCTTCCTTGTCACCTTATTCAACTCACGGTAATCAACACACAACCTCAGAGAGTCATCCACCTTAGTATAAAATATTGTGGTTGTGCGCCACTCAAATTTACTTCTATGAAAGAAACCCTGCCTCAATAGGACACTCATTTGCACCTCTAACGCCTTTTGTTCTCTAGGTGCCATATGCCTCAGAGACATAACTAATGGTCTGGCATTTTTCACAAATCTATGTGAAACTCAATCTCTCGGTGTAGCAGTAATCCAGTCACCTCCTCAAATATGTTTTAATACTTTCTAATGATAGGCACAGATGAAAACTCATCATGTGAGACATTTAGCGAATATAGAAAGCTAACTATAAACTCGTCCTTTAGTAGGCAGCCCATATGTACCTTCTGCTCATCCTCAGCCCCAATTGTCACCAACAACTTCTCACAATCCACTACTACCGCATACTTCCTTAGCCAATCTATCCCCAATATAATAATGATCCAAATAAAACCCAAAACAAAGAAATCACAAATAAGAGAGCATCCACGACTGGTAAGACCTAACCACGACAAACCATACACAAATAGTAAAGACTCCAACAGGGTTTGTCACTACTAAAGATCGATCAACAATTTTGGATTGCAATCTCAGTCTATCCACCAGGTTAATAGATATAAATAAATGCGAAGGCCCGATATCTAACAAAATATGTATGGAAATGTCATACATAGAAAGCATACCTTGAATGGTGACATCTTTCCCTTTCTCGTTTGACTAGAAAGCACTCGACGAAGTCAGAACAACATCTAAAGTGTATGCCTTTACAATCTACCTTTGCTTCGTTGGTTATAGGAACTTTTTTAAAGGTGCCCTGCCTTACTGTAGTTATAACTCTTTTTCCCTTTATCTTTGCAATCCTAACTCAGATGATCCCGATCACCACAGTTATAGCAAATAGGGTTCCACTTAGCCTTTTTATGAGCATCTTTACCTTGGGACTGCTTCCTCTTCCTATTCCATTTCTACTTGCCTCCTCTGCTTTGCTGCTGCTTTGGCTCTTCTTCAGCAACAATAGCTGGTTCGGACTTAGGGTATAAGCTCTCATGTCAAAGAGCTTTCATTATAAGTTTCACAAAAGGCTCATCAATATGACCCACCGACTTCTCTTCTAGATAATCATCTAAACAATGATAAACTTTTCATTCTTCTTCAATGGAGGATCGATGAAAGAGATCCCATACTTGGATAAGGCATCAAATTTAGCCACAACTCGTATACATTTATGTCCCCCTACTTCAGCTTTGCAAACTTTCTAAACAACATTGACTTCTGGGTAGCTGATATGAACTTCTCCTCGAACATAGCTATGAACTGATCCCAAGTGAACTTGTCCTCGGGAGTATCAACCTTAATAGTGCTCCACCAGTTCATTACTCATCCTGGGAGCTATCGAGAAGCTAATCTCCTTCTTATAACATCATCTAGTTCTAAATCATCAAAATCCTGTCAAAGGTATCCGACCAGTCCTACACTTCCATAGCCGATTCCATTCTTTGGAACTGTCTGCCACCAAGACTGGCAAAATCCTTATTCAGCTTCAAGAAATTGGCCCTGGGTGGCTTCACTTAAGCACCACAACAAACACAACATTTGTAGTAGTCGCTTGGGAATGCTGCATAATGTTCACCATCAAAGTATTGAAAATTGCCTAAAGGCAAGGCTAGCAGCCCCCAAGCTTGCTCCTTCATCTTTGACTCCAAAGACGAAGTTCCTTCCAATGTTTCTTGTATGATGGCTCATTCTTGATCGGTAACAAGAATGATTGGTCTCTCATAAAGAAAACTGCATTAGTGGTACTCATGTGTGCAATGCGACTCATAACATATACATACATATATCATTTCCAAAAATATATCTATATCCTACTATATAATTTTAAAAACCAAAATATATAATAAGTATGCTCTCTCGTATATATACTCTCATCCAATCTAAGGAATAACTCCTCCTTATCTCAGTAGCGTCACTGTATCAACTTAGGTCAACTACGCAACCTAAGCTCTAATACCAAATGCGATAACCTCTCCACAACTTTGACACACAATATACATTTATAGTGCATTGCAATGGCGCTCGACCAATGTAGGATGATAGTCAGGGGTTGTAAAGTAGATGAAACAATCCCATAACCTATCGTATATCTTACAACGCATCGAATAAATTATAATAATCACCACAGATATAAAACAGGAAAAACAGTAATAACTAAATGAACCATAATATCAGTGTATACAGCTTCACAGAGTTATACAAAATAGGAGTAGAGTTTATACAAGTGGAAATAAACTCAAAGGTAAATTGTCTCTAAATAATATAGCTAACACTTTCTAGGCCCTAATGTATCGCACAATGGAATAAGAAATAATTAGTCCAAATATAAATATGTGAAAGAACCATCTCTTGCTCGTCCATCTGTACAGTACTGCATATCATCTAAACCTACTATCTAGTCTACTCATTTAACAGTACTCGAGATAATAAGGAGCGAAGCATAGAACCTCAAGTCAGATAGCAGTCTGGTTTGAGCGATAAACTATCTCAGAATAATTTATAAGTCGATACAGTAAGGAACAATGTTATAAAGAATCATACCTAATTTTCCCTACATCCAAAGAGTTAGTACATAACAATGATAATATGCTACTCTACTAACATCATAAGGTGTACAAACGTCCTGGTATAGTATTTGGTGTCTATATATTAATCTCTTGGATACCTATGTCATGTGACATCCCATAAAATGACAGACAACAAACATATCAACTAAGGAAACCATAGCATCCATCAAACAATCCTCACTATCACTCAATGTGATTTGGATATATGATAACACGTATGACCATTCCTTTGCTAGAGATTAGTGGAAAAATACTGGTTTTCTATGTACTCGAACACCAGCCCATAGATGATACTAAAACCATTCCTCGATCCAGGGTATTTAGGTTCCTCCAATGATCGATGTTAGCCAACTAAGTACCACGGTAAACATCCTCACAATACCTCCGCTTATGAGTACATCAAAAAACACTATGAGTATCAACGATTCCTTCGCATGTGTATCTGTGCCCTTCTTCGCTCCATCTATTTTTATTTATGATTACGAAACCCTTCAACATTCCATTTTTTCCATGGTAGAACCCTTCGACATTTTATTCATGAGTTCCCTTCCTCAAACCCGCCTTGGTGGATCATCATCATCATGACTCTATCGGTTAAGCCATCATCATCGGAACACTTCTAGACATCCACATCGTTCGTAGAATTAACACATCAAAATTTCGAGGCCATCACATCAAAACATCATGTCTTCACCTCATCATTTTATCACCAATTGTCACCATCGAAAATGAACATCGAATGATCGAACGAACACATAGACATAAACATCGAAACACTACGTGCACATCCCTTGAGACTTGGACCCCTTAGCAGTAACCTAGAGTGATTGCTTGTGACCGTAAATGGTCGGTCCTGACCACCTAGCCAATCTCAAAAACTTCAAGAGATTAAATTCCTTCCATTCATGCCTTTCTAACATTGCCTCAAAGTCGGTCTGAAGCGTTTCAACCCAAAATCTGAAACCTTTAGCCCATTGCTTCAAAGCAATTATGATTGGGGCTAATCATTTTTTACCCTTTAAAAATTTGTCTAAGTCAAAATGTGCATCACCTTCTTCCCTTGGCCTATCTCGAAGCAAACTACCCAAAGACCCAATTTTTCCTTGCTTAGAATCAAAGCATTGCCAACCCCGATTTGTTTTTGCCTCTATTGAAAATTGCCAAAGTCCACCACCACAAATCCGATTCCTTGGCTCAACTCAGAATCTTTCCACCTAAAATTAGAACTATCAAATAAACTCCAAATCACTTGAAAATTATTGTCTAGACTCACCAAAGCTTCAAGAACATCATATCCAAATTTCATAGTGTTCCGAGCACTTTGCTATCATTTGCACTAAATGACATATCAAAATCCTAACTACACAAAATGACTAGCAAAAACATCAAAATAATTCATAAAAAAATAAGACAACATCTAATATCATCCAAACAACATATATGAATCATCCAAACTCAATTTAATAACACGAATTTCTCTAGACCAACTTTCTTTATAATAGTAATTATGTTTGGTAAATGGTATAAATCATATCAAATCCAAGTGTACCTTTTTAAACATGGGTATAAAGTGTTACTGAAGTTGGATCTGCGTGTTGAAATCATTTAATTTCAGTAATTGCCTTAAAAACCATAATTTAGATATATCAATATGCGTAGTAAAGTGAGAGAAGCAATACTGCTCACCTAACACTAAATTTACCTAATAATCGACCGAGATAAGCAGTAATAGCATGGATTTCAAAGCAGCCAATCAATAGATCTAAGATTTCTTTTGCTAGCTACCACTTAATGATGTGATTTTGGCTAACTAAAATATGAAAAAGTGGAGCATTTTGATGGAAAATGAATTAATGGTGGTTAAGATTTGTTTTAGGAAATGGGACAATGATTTAGATCTATCCCATCCTTCCTAATTAGGAAAATCCCAAAATGTGTTGGTGGGCTTAGTTTGGACTTATTAATTACTTTCTAATTTAGCCAAATAGTTTTCTAAACTTAAAACGGTCATATCTCTTAAGCAATAAGTTTGATTTCCTATTATGATTGCTCTACAGAAAGAGAAACCATTATCCCAATCTAATGGAAGCGGTTTCAGACCCTATTCAGCTCATATCAAATGTTATTGGCCTTATAAGATTTTCAAGGTTAAAATCATCCGATAAAAATTCTAGGGGTAGAAAATGTCTGCAACACCCCTAATTTTAAATAACATTATTCAAGAAATTTAATTAGATAAATTAAATAGAATAATGTAGAACTAGAATGATAAGGACATTGAGATTTGAAAACTAATCAGGGTCGTGCCTTAATTAAATGAATTTATAAAATGGCTTATAAGTAAATACCTTAGAGGGTAAGGTAGGGGTAATATGGGAAATAGCCGTATACCATAACCCCATAAACCCTAAACCCTTACCTCATTTTATTTCATACGTTTATAACACAAAAACGTAAACTAATGAGATCAAGGCCATCCATAACCCTAGGAGAGAAAAAAGGAGTTCAAAATCATTAGAAGCTAAGATTCAAGCTAGGAAGATTAAAGTGAAGAACAAATCTCAAGTTCCTTATCCAAACAAGGTGAATAATAATCTAAACCATCTCATATATGTTTTATTGAACATTTTAATTTCGGGTTTAAGATGTAAAATCGTTTGGATGGATTGAATGATGATATCCTTTGATTATATGCCATGTTTGATTTAAACAAGTATTATTATGTAAAGGTATAATTCGATTTTAAGGTTAAAATCATGTAAAATGGATTTCGAATGCCATGAGGGTTGAATATGTTATGTAAAACATTATTTTGGAGATGGGTTTAAATTTTCATAATAATCCAAGCTATGGATAATTTATTATGAATTTTGAATGGAAGAAATAGAAAATTTGGGTTTAAAAATTAATTATGGAAATTATATAAAGGTCTTCGGGTCTGAAATTTATATATGTTAGAAAACATATTAAAAGTGTGTTATGATGATTTTTGAGGATTTTTCTTAAGTATTTTAATATGATTATTAAATTCTTTATGTTGAAGAACTTAAATGTTTAAATGTTTTATGGAAGGGAATGGCTTAATTGTTAAAATAATTTCAATTATGAATTATTGGATGCGGTAGCCTTTTTAGAAAAGCATTTTTATAAATAATTTGGCAAACAATCATATATTGAAAAATTGGGTAAGTTAGGTAAAAAGGAATTTCTTTTAAAGGTATAAAATCAGTTTTGTCTTAATTTACAACTTCACCACTTCTCTATGCCAGCTTTCGTCACCATACTTCTGCTAATAAACCCATTCGAAACCAATACACATGGTATTAAGCTATCGATATGTAGTGGATTGGAGAAAGGCAGAAGGAGGCTATGTCGAAGGTATGCTTTCCAAGGGTTAAAGTTATTCTTATTATCTTTCGAATGCATAACCTATCATTGTTTTTAAAAGATGCTTTTGAAGGGGTTGAAGCTTTCGAATCAATTAACTTACCTTTGTTCAAAGCGCCACTTACTTTATTATAAAAGAAGCTTTCGAATGAGTTGCCACTTGTTTTGTTTTAAAAAGGAGCTTTCGAAAGGGTAGCCACATTTTGAACCTATTCGAAACCTAGCTGATGCATGCAAGCCTTTCGAATTAGTTAAACGTCGCTTTCTTTATAATTTTAAATCAATGCTTTCGAAAAGGGAGCTTTCGCCCTTGTAAAATTTGAAGCCGCCTTCCCAAATGCTTTCGAAAGGGTTCCTATAGTCACTTTTATCAATGCTTTTGAAAGGGTGGTTTTGAAGCTATCCTTTTCCTTAATTCTTTTAATTAAAGATCAACGCTTTCGAAAGGGTTACTTTCGCTTTTGTTTTCTTTGACTCAGAAGTTATATTTAATATTAAACCTAATGGTTTCGAAAGGAACACTTTTAAAAGGTTTTTGTGAAGCTTTCGAAGGGCTGCCTTAAGTTTTTCGAAGGGTATGTTTTAGGCATTTTAAAAGGTATGTTCAAGTATTTTGAAAGATAAGCTTTAAGCATTTCGAAAGGTAACTTTTAATGGTTTCGAAAGGAAGTTTTCAATGCTTTCGAAAGGAATGATTTGAGTGTTCCGAAAGGTACATCTTTAAGTGTTTTGAAAGGAAGGTTTGAATACTTTCGAAAGGTATGTTTTTATAGTTTCGAAAGAAATGGCCTAAGGTTTCGAAAGCCTTGGTTTTCAACAAGAAACCCAATCTCAAATTTAAAAGTAAACCCATGGCAATGTGAAAGAGTTTTGTAATGGCATTTAACTTTGGTGTTTTTGAAGAAGCTTTCCTTGTTAAAGATAATAGGTAAAAGGCATTAACCATGTTTTATTTGAAAAATGATTACAAGGAAATTAAACCTTAGATGTTTATATTATTATGTTATGATCAGTCATCATGTGTGCTCCTTCTGTAAACACATTCACTTTATAATCAACCCATAACTGCATTTTGGAGTGTTAAGGGTAAAATAACCACCTAGGTTGACCCAGTAGTGAATATATAGTGAGTTAACTCCTATGTGAGTAGCATTGCATCCAGGAGGTCAGGTAGACCTAGAATGTAGGATGCCCAAAGTCTGATCAAAGAATTATTGGTTTAGACAAGTTCTTAATAAGCCCATGAAAACTATGTATAGAGATTGTTATTGGCGGGGGCCAATAGGTTCTTAGCGATCCTATGAAAACTATGTTCGGAAAAGTTATTGAAAGTGATCAATAGGTTCATATTGATCCCATGAAAACTATGACATGAGAGAAGTTATTGGAGAACCCAATAGGTTCATAGTCAGCCCATGAAAACTATGATTGGAGAAAGTTATTGGTGGATACCAATAGGTTCATAGAGACCCCATGAAAACTATGATTGGATGATAGTATTAGTAGAAACCAATAGGTTCATAGTGACCCCACGAAAACTATGAAAGTGGATAGGAATTCCATAAAGAATTAACAGGTTATTAGTCAGCCCATGAAAACTAATAGGTTAATAGTGACCTAGAAACTATAACTTGAGATAGATAGTCAGATAAATAGGGATGGGAAATCCATAGCATATTTCATGTTTGCATATCATCATAACACCTTCTATTATATTATGTTCTCACCATTGTGGATGCAGGTGCACAATATATGGTTATTATAAATTGGGTTAAGATAATAGTGAGGGGAAAACCCATTCCGCTAAGCGACATGGTCTCACTAGATATCTATATGGTTCGAGATGGTAGGTTATTATTCATACCAGACTTTTTGTCTGACTCGAAGTTTATGTTTCCCCTTAAAATCTCGAGTGCTCAATTGATTTTGAATAGTTTGAGGGTTAAAGTTTCCATGTTCTCCTTTAGACGAATAAGCTTTCGGAGACTTGCAGGAGGAAAGCTAGCTAGTAGGAGTTCTTTCTATTTGATTCTACTGTGTTTTGGATGTAATGGAAAAGTGGTTTAATTGACCATATTTACACTCTGATTAACCAAGGGGGCATCTTCATATGTCACTCTTGGCGTATTTTGTATTAATTATATTTCTCTGAACGTGGTTTATGATATAGGATTATGTAATGAATCTAATATGCAATTTGAAATGAAATGAGAATTTTTTTTTAAATTTGAGTTTAAAATTTTGCATATCCATGTGTTTCTGGTATGTCAATGTATCTAACATTACCGCATTTGGTCATCGAGAATTAATAACTATAGATGACTGCAGCATCTGTAGCGGTTAGTTTTGGGCCTCCAGATGGGGGATGTTACAATGTCCTTAGTAGACTTTTCCCAATGTCATGGAGTTAGACAACCTCAAACGAATATTAAAATAATATTTTATGAACCTTCGATACATAAAATACAAGTCATTACATACCAAGAACCCCACCTGCAAAGCTTACGCAAATGGTTAGCCCATGGCCGTTGGCGGTGTGGGGATTGATATAATAGGTGTGCTACCGATGTCGAAAAGCGGAGCAAAGTATCCTACTGCAACTTTGGACTACTTGAAAATGGGGGCTGAATCGGAACTGCTAGCCATGATCACTATGAGAAAGTGATCTACTTTGGGTGGAGAATACCCTATGCAGATTCGAGGTTCCATAGAAGATCACTATTGATAACATAACTTAATTCGAGAGTGACGAGTTCAAAGACTTCTATAACCGATACTGAATGGAGAAGAACTTTCCTACAGTAGCACACTACAGGCGAATGGGTAGATTGAGGCAATGAACAAGATCATTAAATCCAACCTCAAGAAAAGACTGATGAGAGCCAAGGGAAATTGGGTTGATAAGTTACCATAGCATTGTAGGCTTATAGGATGACCCACAAGTCTGGGAGTGGGCATACTCTATTCGCTTTGGCTTAGGGAGCTGAAGCCATAATTTCGATTGAACCGGAAGTCCCTTTATAAAATCCCCTATTCTGAGACCCGAAACTAAGTGCTACGGATGTTGCAGTCATCCATAGTTATTAATTTTTAGTGACAAAATGCGGCTATGTTAACCATTTTGATAATACCATAAACCCATGAATATGGAAAATTCGACACAGTTTTAAAAATAAAATTTCTCACTTCATTTCACAATAAGATTTCAATTTCATTACATAATCCCAATTCGCAAACCATGTTCAGAGAAAATATAATTATTACAACATCTTCCTAAAGCAACATATGAAGATACCCCCTTGGATGATCCGAGTCAAATATTTGGCATTTAATACAACTTTCCATTACAACACAAAAGTAGAATCAAACATAGCGGAAAATAGATATATAGCTCATACAAGCTAGATTGCCTCCTGGATGTCTCCAGAAGCTTATTGGTCTAAAGAGAACCTGAAAAGCCCTTACTCTCAACCTACTCAAATGAGTACTTGATAGTTTAAAGGGATGGACAAAAACTTCGAGTCAGACAAAAAGTCTGGTGTGAATAATAAGCTACCATCTCAAACCAATAGATATCTAGTGAGACCACGCTGTTGTGCGGAACGGGTTTCCCTTCGCCAGTACATAATTAAACATCTTAACCATATACTATGCTCATGCATCTACAATGGTTATAACATAATAGTGTATAAACATGTCATAAGTACAGGATTACCCATCCCTTAATTATTAGACTACCCATCTAAGTTCTCATTGACTACCCATCTTATAATCATGTGGACTACCCATCCCACATTTTATTTTACTTAAACTAATGTGGACTATCCATCTCACATTTTATCAATTAAACTGATGCGGACTATCCATCTCACATCTCATAGTTTTCCTAGAATGACTATGAACCCTTAAATTAAACAATTAGAGACTATCCATTTCCGGCATGATGTAGACTATCCATCATACATCCCATAGTTTTCTTAGGATGAGTATGAACCCATCACTTAGCATTTAATTCATGTTATCCATATGTTTCTATTTATCCCATGTTACCCACTTGTTTAACTTTACTCCATGCTACCCACACATTCATCATTAATCCATGCTATCCACATGTATAACTTATTTTTATTGGTGTCCCTAATTAATTCCCCTTAGTTATTTAAATTTCATGGTGAAGTACATTGGTAACCCCAAAAGATTTTATGTCAACCCATTAAGATATACCTTACTGTCCCTAAAATTCGGAGTTAAAATTTTGCAAATGGCTCTCCGCCGTATATAAGATCGATGTGTATTAGCATCGACATCCATAATTAAAGTCCTTGTTATCATTTTTTTAATCATGTATGGTTAATACCCTTAGCCTATAATTTATACATGGAAACCATCTCTCTGTATTTTCAAATTCTAATACCATTTGTAAAACCCTTTTTATATTGCCATGTACATGACTGAAAATGATATAAGGTTTATGGCTTTCAAAACATCTTAGTTTGATCAATGTCAACATTATATCATGTTAATGTTGAAGCATAAGGCTTTCCGCCTATTAAAACTCGAAGACTAACCATGCAGCGTCATGAGCCTCGATGAAAATGAAGTCGTCGATCCTCATGATACATAGGTTATCCACCTATTTTAAAAACCCGAAGACTAGTTAAAATCGACATAAGGTAAACTCAATGATGGGTTTAAATGCGACCTATCTAGGCTCGATGATAATTTAAAGCGATAAGGGTTAGGCTCGATGACAAGTTAAATGCGGCGAGAGTAGGCTCGATGGCCATCTGGTCAGCGAGGTTGAAACAAGAAAGTCACTTATAAAATAGAGCGATATCGAAGTTATAAGGGTTGGCGACTCATTAAACATATATGATGAAATGCATCTTTGTAAAAGCGCGGCACTTATGCGCATTGACATACCCACTTTGAGGACCATCTCTCTAACTTTGTTACTATAACCTCGACGAGGTTTCAACCCAATTTTCTCCAAGCCAAACTCGTTGACATCATACGTATTGGTTTGTTCCACATCAATGACGATGAAGTATGGTGAGATGTGGCTCAACATGGCCGATGTCGACATTGTAGAACAGTAACTAACTAGGAAACTGCCAATTTTCTATAAAAAGTATCTTTTCACCAAACCTCTATAATTTGTCAAACTCTCGTTGGCTAATAAAAACTTTATCAATTTCTTTACCGAAAAACTATTGCATCCTATTTCGAAGATCCAAAACATTATTTCAAATAATTAATCATTAATTGTTAACCCAAAAAATGGATCAACACCCTGGATTGAGTGTGAAAGCACCAGCCCTATATATCAAGGCAAATAAAATAGGAAAAGCAATTGTAGATCGTAGAAAAAGTATAGAAACAAGAAGATTTTTATAGTGGTTCGGCTGTTAATGAAGCCTACGTCCACTTTATAACTTTCTATAACCGACTGCTGTTACAAATGGAATCAGATTACAATATGATTGAATCTCCTAAGTTAGATCAAGTCACAAGTGCAAGGGTTCACTGGAGAATCACAGTGAACACTTAGATGACTATTGTGTGGGAGGAGGAGTGAAGAATAAATTCTACAGAGTTCCAGCAGCCAGTCCAGAAATCCTCTTTACATTTTAGATAGGTGAGTATTTATAGGGATTAGAGAGCTATTAGGCTAGGCCGATGTGCCAGAAGCCTATACTTGATGGTACGAAGGCGCTCCAAAAAGTTCACATCGAACCGATCTAACATGATGGATCGCTAGTGATCCATTGGGAATGGATTGCTAGAAATCCATGTAGTTAAAATATTTTTGGATCTTTTCACTTGGATTGCACTCCTTACCTTATGCTCTCCATGTAATTTCATAACGAGTTGCCTTGTTTTGATGGTGATTCATATATAGGTTGCATTGAGCTATGACTGGAATCAGATGGATGCTCACTTCCCAAACTATCTTGCGTGGAATATCATGAAACTTGGAAGACATTCCTAGAAAATATATTGGTTCATGATGCAAGAAGTTTGGAGGATCCATGAGCAATCCTTATGGATCACTGGCGATCCATAAGTGATGGATCACCTTAGCCTACTTTTGTATCTTTCCTCTTGGCTCTTTCTTAGCTTCTTCTTCTGGTCCTTTTGGTTGATTCTTGAGTTATTTTTACTTGACATTGGTGTTCTAGCTCCCGTTGAATTCTGTCGGGTTAAAAACCTGGTTAACATTTACCCCCCAGAGTATTCCTTTATTGGAAACAAAGTGTGCTTTGGAAGTAATTACTTTTGAGTTCTCATTTCGTGAAGTTTAATTGATCATGTTGAGGCTATCATGCGAATTTGGCTTTGGCTATTCAGCCTTCTATTGAGTTTTCAATGTGAACCGTCGTTGCTCGTAACGATAAATCAATTTCAATCCCACAACTTTCCAAATGGTTGCAAACAACACTTAGATCATACTTGGCGAGTTTGGAGAAAATCGATTGCAACTCCATGGATTGCTAGCGATCCATAGTCCATGCATCGCTAGTGATCCAAGGACTCAGCAAAAATTTCCATTCAATCTCCTATTTAACTTTGTCCGGGCCGACCTTTCATCATTCCACGCTTTCCCTTGAGAACCGAGCTAATATCTCTACGACCCGAGCTAAACGCGACCAAACCTTAAGCTTGCTCACGCCATCGCCAACATTGATCTCCACCGCCGAAGCTTCCTGCTACCGACCACACTCGACTTCAACGTCACCTTGAGCCAACCACTGATGCCTGAAACGTCGCTCACCGGAATCAGTATCGAGCTTGCCCACATTGGATCGCCGGGAACTTGAGATTGACCGCATTTGCCTTCTGACTTGAGGTTGGTGATGTTGATTTTGGCATCGTATTAGCGATTGGTGATGAAGTTATTTTGGTAACGGATGCAGTGGAAAATTCGAGCTGATTGTCACTTTGTGGAAGAAGATAGTAAATCAAGTCTTGAATTCTTCAAGGAACGAAGCCAGGGTTTTGCCCCGGTGCTTGACATGTTTTGCTATCTTCATCCACAGAGTCGGAATTAACTTGCACCAAGTTACACCATCTTGCGGATTGATTTTGGTTTTTCTAGGAGGTGATAATAGCTTAGGGTAGTATCTTTTATGTATCTCATACTATTATCACTTTCCATGGAACTAAAATCGACTTGTATGAGTATTATCTACTCGATTCGGACCCATTGGTCTATAGTTGCTCACTTTGGATTGGTCTTGTCATTGCACAGTCAGTGTACCTGGAATAGGAAGTGCTTTCTGTATCGCATCGGACAACGGATCCGTTATCGATCATTAATCGGTAATAAGTAAGTGTAGGAGGAATAACTTTAATGAATGATACGAAAAGATTCTTCCTTTCTTTGCAGCCTGTGTCTATCTACATAGGATAGAGTGTTTGTAGTGTTCAGGACACCGAGCCCATCCCACATAGATAACACACTGTACTTGCCCTAATCAATGCTTGGAATCCGATGAGTTGGCATAAGTCACTATTTTTTTGAAATTCAAGTGTTGAGCATAGGGGGACTTCTAGTTATAAATAGAATTACCTGATCGCATTAGATACAAGTTCTGTTATATAGAATGAATCACCCGCCATCCTGTCGTAAATCCAGTGGAGGAAGTCTGGCACTCTCGGAAGCCGAATCAACATCAGTTATGTCTTCACAAATGGTTCCAGTAGAGCCTACTTCGGCACCACCAACTAAATATGTACAACTGGTTCCACTTGGTCCGGTTGTGGATCGAACACCCCCAAACTTTAGAGTTTTATTCAACCCTCCGAAGAGAGCTTTCACCATAATTTCTGCTAATGTCTTGCCCAACATTTGTTTACAGCATGGCATTTCGGATGATGACGTACTCCTTTCATTGAAAAACAAGTTTGCACACATGCCACCTTCGGGGTACACCGCCTGCCATTGGTACATATGCTTGAATGGATTAGTGCCTCCTTTCAATCGTTGCTTAAGAGAGACTCTTCTGAATTTGAGAATTGCTCCATTTCATATTTACCCCAATGGATACATGATTTTGACTTTTCTTTACGTTTTGTTTATGTGGACATTCAATCATGCCCCAAGCTTTAATGAGCTGAGATATTTCCTTTCATTTAAGAAGAATGACGAATGTCCGTCTTTTGTGATCATCGAGGCTTAAAGAAATCGCAAAATCATGCTGCGGCTTCAAAGTAATTTGTCCCAGTTCAAGACCCAATATTTTTTCGTTAGGTGTCCTTAGGGAGTTATTTGCCTTTGGATAGCAGGGGGTAAGTCTTATCTTTCATTCGTTGAGATTTAATATGATGGTGCTGGATTTTTAATAGACTGAATACTCCATGTAGTTTTTTCGAGGCCAAACAAAGATCCATCACTTGATACCATCTTCCGTACTCTAAAAGCCATAGATGCTAGAGAGAGATCGGTCAGATCTTTGCTAACGGAAAAGAATTTTCTTTGGTATATGTTGATGCATCCCAAAAGATCCGCCATTGCCATTGAAGCCCCATCCCCTACCTGTTCCAAGATTCAAACACACTCCACTTCTTCATCGCACGATTCTAAAGCGGGCGGCCGATCAGGATGAGAGGGTCCATCTGGTGGATCGACTGAGGAAACTCATGAAGGAAGAGGCGTTACGACCGGGACTAGTAGCCCCATTAGGATGCTCTCGATCCCGGAGGAGAGGAAGAGGAGATTCAAAGAGCGAGAAGGCAAGGTCGCGGTGTTCGTAGAAAAGGAGGAAGGTGAAATTGAGAGTTGGAGTAGCTATGATTCCACCTCTAACGATGACAAATTTGATGCAAGTTCCAATGATGGAAATTCCAAATCACGTGACGAAACCCTGGGAATGAGTCCCGTTCTCCCAAACTTGCCTCTTCAGGAGATTATTGCTAAAGATGCTTCTCCAACCACCAAACGAACTCACGGTTCTCCACCTAAGGAAACCGATGTCAACTTTGGGGACTTGAGCAACGTTTACAAGGACATTGGTGAACACATGAGATATGATTTTGAGTTCGAGGGCTTGTCTTCTCACCCTGGACATGCTGCGTCTAGAGTTAGCCAGACTCCCACTGTAGTCACTTCTCGATCTGGTTTGTGAAGTCCTTTTAGGCCGCCTACGACACATTACACATTTCTCTAGGGTCACGTACACTTACATATGCATTATTTGAGTTTATTTTTTATCACTAAAGTTCTTCATTTTTTTATCAGGTACTATGGGAGGTTATGGATTTTATGAGGACCTTGAACAATTTACATACGCACAATGCTGGAAGAGATGACTTCAAGTCGCCATCAGCCTTGAGAAACTGAGGAAGAATGGAGAAGGAGAAAAGATTGGGAAGCCAAAGTTCATCGTCGGGATGACAAGGATCGAAGCAGAGTTTGTAGGAGTGGTTATGAGAAGAGGAAAACTCCCGACGATCGAGAGCCATCCAAGAAATCGAAGGTAGATCATGGTACTCATCCTTTCGAGCATCAAGAATTTGCCTCGGCTCCAGTCTCTGTTGGAATCGAAGTTTTGACTTCTACTGTTCAAGTCTCTCCATCAACCCAGACTCCGTCAAATCACATGGTGCCTGCTTCTAGTTTATCACGCCTCTGCAAAAGGCCAACTTATATTCTCCCGTCTTGTCTCCTTAAGCTGGAAGCTGCACTCCTCGGATGGTTTTTGAAGGAAGTTAAATTTGATCGTGACCTGCGTTCGATCTGTAAGAATTCTTATATGCCCCATCTCTAGGCAATTCAGATTTAGAGCAATTTGGATCAAGCTGAAGGATGGGAGAAATTATGTAAGCAACCGGTGGTTACAAACCCTAACAACTACCAAGAGATCCTTTCCTTCGAGTTAGAAAAGGATGATTACGAAAGGATGTTGACAGAACGTGATGCCAAGATTGAGCAAGTGACAAAGGAGAGGGGTGCTACCATTCGAGATTAAGAGCAATGCTAGTTTGCTGAAGGAATTGAAAGAGGCCCACGCAAAAATTAAGATCACGTTTAGAGATGAAATCAAGAAGGTCCATGCCGATGAGGTTAAGCTGAAAAAGGAGCTTGAAATTCGAGACGAGATCATCGAAGCTCAGAAGAGAACTGTTGTTGGTTATGACGAAGCCGTCAAAGCTCATAAAAAGAAAATTGCTGATTATTCGGGAATGGCGGAATCCCATGACAAGACCATTTCTGACCAGGCTCGAATGATTGCTTTGCTTTAGGAAAAAGTAGTGCGGCTCAACGTTGAAAAGACCAAATTGAAGTTGAGAAGGCCGCTGTGACGGCGGACTACTTAGAGCTATAGGATACCTTCGAAAGGAATATGGAGAAGATGAATGACACTATCTTGAATTTCTACGTCAACTCCTTGCTACATCAAGGCAGCCTCAGCTATCCGTGCCCCAACTTCCCACGTACTCTTATTGTGGTTTGGGAAGAAGTTCTATCCCATTGCCGGGAAGACGGGGATGTATATATCGAGCAAGAGTTGGAGGGCGCCTATCTCAACAAAGAGTCGAAGACGGCTTTGTTAGAGGGCCGAGAGATTATTCGGATTGAGAGGGACCGAGAGGCTGTCGATGCTACTGCAACTACAACTGCTAAAGCACTGTCAGAGCCTTTCAGTTCCGGGCTTGGTGAATCATCAAAGCATCCTCATGATCAGTTAGCATTTATTCCAGGTTCAGGTGGTGCTGCTTTGTTGTGTGCCCCTTCAGCAGCTGTCTCTGAAGCCTTGGGTGGTCTTGGAACTTAACTAAAGATTATGCAGCCATTTAAAGAAGGAGACGGTTGGGAGTACGAGGTTGAAATTCTCGGTCACAATTCTGATGCAGGAAACATTCTTGGTTCCCCCGAAATTGAGAGTTTTCATCTCATGCCGCAAGAACAAGACGAACTGAATGCTTTCACTTTTGATCTTATAGGTCCGTCTTCTTTGCCCATCGAACTGCCAATTTCTTCGGCCCCGACGCCTACTGCAATTTCAACTGCTTCGATGTTTGTTTCTGTAGCTGCTTCGATCACCACGTCTATGTCTGGCTCACAACCAAGGCCGAAATCTGAGATGATTAATGCATTGCCAGCCAAGTAGAACTGAACAGCAGATGGTGGCAGTTAAATAAGAAAAAATTGGGGAATGAAAATCTTCGAGGAGCTCCCGCAAGTCCCGCAAGCGCAAGACTAAGGAGGATTCTTCCGAGGGGGCCGAAGAACAAGAAGGTGACACGGGCACGGAGCCTATAATTGATATCTCTTGTAGTGATACGACTCCCGGTGGGGAAGCTGAGGGGAAGAAAAACTTTCGACCAAAGGTAGGAAAGAAAATGGTTGCAAGAAGCTTTAATGAGCTTGAGTAATAATGGAGCTGGGTTTTGTAATATTCCGATTTGTTTGACACATGTTTTGTACAAGTGCAGAGTCTGCACTTACAGGAAATTAAAAGATTATTGTTTCTCCTGCTATATCTTCTATGTTCATTATCATTCATCATGTACTTAGCTTGTTTTTAAGCCACTTATGTGTTCTTTCTTATTTATCATGTATTTAGCTTATTTATTTCCATGATTTCACACATTATGTGTGCATTTTTCAGTTTTGTTTACTCCCATAATTACTGCCAAAATTCTTTGTTTGGAGTAATAGAACTATGAAGTATTTGGTACTTTGGTTGAGTGTTGGTGTCTGTGTGTCCCCCAGTTCACAAGATTGTTCACTTCGAACACTTGATATGAGACTGGGTTCCCCCCAATGGCCTTTTGGATGCCCCAGTCAGGCCTATATTGCAACTCCTATCTTTGGGAATTTTTGGCTTGAGATATTCGTGAAACTTTTTAGCGGCCTTACGGTGAGTAATTTACGTACTTAAGTGGTCGGTGATGCTGGAGCGATATCGATTACTTGGTTATTTGTTAAGTGATTTCATCACGATGCTGACATTCAGGATATCATGCACACATATCGGCCCTTGCAGTGCTATTTTCTTGCTTCGAGGGTGGTACGTGATTTTTTTGCAATATGAGAGTTCCTCGATTTTGGATGCAACTTTGCTGACCAAGTAGTAGTGTGCGACTGACAAAATGCGCATAGCGGGATCGAGACTTACATGGTCGTAGTTTTGTGGGCCAAGAAGCTTACGAGATGCATGACTTAAGTAATTTTATTTCACTGGATGTGATCCCACAATCCAAGAAGCGGTGTGTGGCTTACGAAATGTTCGGCTTTGATTTGGGCCTTCCCGGTGTCGGCGAAGCAACACTGGTTCTTAGAAGGCAGGGATCGAGTTTCGTTGATCCAACAGTTTAAGCCGATCTGCTTCCGCCGACTCGGCGTGTAGATAGGGCATACTTGAGCGTGCTTCCGCTATCTCAAGCAGCGATTAGATGGTTTTGAGTCGATTTGATCCCGTCGAATTAGCAGGTTACTTTTGTGAAAACAGTTTTATCGGTTCATAAAGCAAAGCAATTTTATTAATAAAAGTTGGGCAAGTTCTGCCTATTTACAATGCCTCCGGTATTTGGGGATGGCTTATTTGTGGGAAATAGGAAATACATAAGATAGTCTTAGATAAAGTAATGATGCAGCGATTCGCTGTTCAAAGCTTGGAGAATCTGGGTTCCATCAACGGTTATTAGTTTGAATGTGTCATCCCGTAGCTTTTGGCCGATCACATAGGGTCCTTCCCAGTTTGGTCCGAATGTTCCTGATATAGGGTAGACCCGTTTGAGGATAATGTCTCCCACTTTGAAAGTACGATTACGGACTTTGGAATTGAAATATTGTGCGACCCTTTTTGGTGAGTAGCAGTCCTCAGCTCGGCTTCTTCCCTCTTCTCATCGACCGTATCGAGTGACTCGAGTACGAGCTGCTCGTTTTACCTTTGATTGAAGTTTTGCCTTTGATGAGAGGATACTTCTAGCTCAACTGGGATCATAACTTCTAAACCATATACCAGGGCGAACGGGGAGTGCCTGGTTGCAAATTTGTGTGTTGTCCTGTAAGCCCATAGTGCGAGTGGAAGTTCATTAACCCAATTTCCTTTAGCTTTAGTTAGTCGCTTTTTGATGGTGGACTTGATGATATTGTTCGCCGCTTCCATTTGCCCATTTGCCTACGGATGTGCAACAGCGGAAAAGCTTTTCTCGATACGGAAGTGTTTCCAAAAGTCTTTAAACTCAGCGGTTTCGAATTGAGTCCCATTATCCGTAATGATTTTTTGTGGCACTCCAAACTTGCAAATAATGTTTTTAGTGATAAAATTAATTACTTTCTTTGTGGTAATAATGGCCAACGGTTCCGCTTTGGCCCATTTGGTCAAATAATCAACAGCAACGATAGCATATTTAGCTCCTCCTTTAGCCATTGGTAATACACCAACCAAATCAATTGCCGAGATCGCGAATGGACACTAGCTGACCATATGTGTCAGCTCTGTCGAAGAATTTCTTTTGATCTTACCGAATCTTTGACATCGGTCGCACCGTCTGGCATAATCTACCGCATTGCAGTTTACTGTTGGCCAAAAATACCCAAATTGGAGAACTTTCTTTGCAAGGTTTTGCCCCTAGTGTGATCTCCACAGTCGCTTTCATGAACTTCCCTGAGGATTCTTCGAGCTTCGTCATTGGTTACACACTTGAGCATGGGGTAGAGAATCCCCTTCGGTAGAGCATCACATCCTGTACTACAAACTGGGGTGCCTTTCAAAGGAGCTTTTTCGGTTGATTCTTCTCTACGGGGAGTGTTCCTCTGGGAAGATAGTCCTTAATCGGTGTCATCCATGTTTTTGGTTCTTTGGTTTTTTCAAAAATCAAGTCGATATCCATCTTGCTTATGCTTGGGGCGGTCAGAGTTTCAACTAGGACTAGTCCAAATGACTGAGCTTCTCTGGAACTGGCCAGTTTGGCTAGATAGTCTGCCTTCATGTTTTGTTCCCTCGGGATATGAGTTATGGTGTAATGTTCGATGTCATTCAGTAGTTCCTGCACTTTAGATAGATACGGGATGAGGTTCTCTCCTCGAGCTTGGTATTCGCCTTTCATATGGCAGACGACTTGCTGAGAGTCGCTATAGATGTGTATGGACTTCATCCCAAGTTCCTTCACAACTTTCAGCCTGGCTATCAATGCTTCGTATTCTGCTTCGTTATTTGTTGTTGGGAATTCCAAGTGGCGAGCAGAAGTTGTTAGATGCACCATCGACGAACAACTTCCAACGTGTATCCACTTTCAAAGTAATTCTTTTTCGTTATCTCGTATCGTAACTCGGTAATGAAGTCTGCCAGTGCCTGCTCGTTGATCACCCTTCGAGGGTGGTAAGTGATTTCATATTGGCTCAATTCTATGTTCCATTTGATAAGCCATCCAGAGGTCTCGGGGAATTAAAATACTTGCTTCAAGGATTGATCTATTAGTACTTTGATCGAGTGTGCCTGGAAGTATGGTCGTAACTTTCTAGATGCGATCAAGTGGCAAAATGCTAGTTTTTCCAATTTCGTATAGTTCTTCTCGACTCCAGTAAATCATTTACTGATATAATATACAGGTCGTTGGACCTTAGCTTCTTCTCGTATGTGCGTAGCACTTAATGCATGGGGCGAGACTGCTAAGTAGACGTACAAGTCTTCTCGTCTACCGGCTTGGATAGGATTGGCAGGGTTTCCATATGTCGCAGCAGCTCTTCGAACGTAGTTTGACAAGCCTAATTCCATTCAAAGTTCTTCTTTCCCTTCTTTAGCGCATCAAAGAACTGTATACATTTGTTGGTTGCGTTTGAGATGAATCGGCTTAGTGCTACAACTTTTCCATTCAAGTTTTGTATCTCCTTCTTGTTCCATGGGGCCTTGGCTTCTCATAAAGCAGTAATTTGTTCGGGATTTGCTTCGATGCCTCTGGCGCTAATAATGAATCCTAAGAACTTTCCAAAGGCTACCCTTAAGTGACATTTAAGTGGATTGAGTTTCATTCCATATTTGCGGAGTATTTCAAACATTTCGGTGATGTTATCCAAGTGATTTACAGCTATGCGTGATTTAACCAACATATCATCTACATAGACTTCCATTGTTTCCTGATTTAATGCTTGATTGATGTTCACTAGTCATTGGTATGTGGCCTTAGCATTCTTTAAGCTGAATGACATCACTTTGTAGCAGTATAATCCTAGGCAGTAATGAAACTGGTGTATTCCTGGCCAGGTTCGTGCATCATGATCAGGTTGTATCCCGAGTAAGCGTCTATAAATGATAGCAATTCACGTCCAGCTGTCCCACCCACAAGCTGATTGATTATAGGCAGAGGAAAGCTGTCTTTCGGGCAAGCTTTGTTTAGGTCCAAGTAGTCAGTACAAGTTTAACATTTTCCATTGGACTTCTTAACCAAGATCGGGTTAGATACCCATTGCGGGTAGGTTGCATCATGGATAAAACCATTCGCCATTAGCTTATCCACTTCTTCTCTTAGTGCTTTGGACCGTTCGGGTCCCAGACTTCGCCTCTTCTGCTTCACTGGTGTATACTTGGGATCAGTGTTAAGTCTGTGGCATGTAGTCTTCGGTGAAACCCCGCTTATATCTGAATGTGCCCAAGCGAATACGTTTAGGTCGGCGTGAAGAAATTTGATGAGTTCCAGTCGCATCTTGTTTCCAAGATGTGATCCAATTTTCAGGACCCATATTGGGTCATCCACATCGATTGGGGCAGACACTGTCAATTCTGCCAGTGCTGGCCATTCCTCTCCTGAACTCTTCTTTCTAAGGTCCAAAGCCTTGTCGATTTGGCTATGGTCCCCAAGCAGGGGCGTCTCTGTAGTTACTATTCGATATGTTCACGAATGCGAAGAGATCTCCCCACATTCTTCCCTTTTTCTTTTCGTCTAGACTCGCATAGTTCAACGATATAGAATTCTCTAGCGGCACTTTGGTCTCCTTTGATCACCCCAACTCCATTCTATATCGGAAATTTCATGGTTAAACACACTGAACTAAGGCAATCCTGAAATCTGTCAAAGTGGGTCGTCCCAAGGAAGCATTATAGGTGGATATTTCATCTACAATCACAAAGGCTGGACAAGGACAAATCTTTGGTTGCCTTCCCCAAGTTCTATGGGTAAATCAATTGTTCTGACAGGTTGCCTTAGTTCACCGGTGAATCCTTGGATTTTTGTTCGGCAAGCGGATACATTTTTCATACTGATCTTCATCTGATCAAACGTGTGTTTGAAGAGGATATTCACCGAGCTACCACTATCCACCAAAACTCATCGGTCCATGGTTGGCCCGATGCCTACCATCATAACCATGGGGTCGAGGGTCAGAGCTTCTACTACTTCAGTGTCTTGCTTCTGAATACTATGTCATCGTTCAGGGTTCTCTGCTGCTTAGCAGGAGTTCTGTCTTCGATCGCGAAGCACTAATCTTTCGGAGCGTGTCTTAAAAAGCTTACATATCGCTCTATTTGTCCCCAACTCTTCTACATGAGATGAGGTCCTCTGGATATTTTTCCAATGATGAGTCTCTAATCGGTCAGCTTGGATCCCTCTTTGTTGGTTCCAGCTTGGTTTCCCCGGTCTCTAGGAGCTTGGGATGCTGCAGGCTGGTCAAGATTGTGTGGTTTCCTCACATACTGCTAGAGCTTGTTTTCCCAAATCAGCTCTTCAATCAGGTTCTTCAAATGACGGCACTCATTCGTGTTGTGACCATGTGTTTCATGAAAGCGGTAGTATTTCCCGAAATGCTTTTGTTGTTCAGTTCCTTCCCTTATGGGCGGCTTCTTGTACTCTTCCATCCCTTGTGTCGCAGGGTAGATATTTTTCGGAGTACCATTGAGCCGGGTGTAGTCTTCGGACCTTAGGCCTTTAAGTCACTTGTTACCTCTGTTTTACTTGTTGGAATTCTAGTTCTTCCTTTTCTGGTTCCCAACCTTCCCCGCATTTCCTGCTGCGGTCCCGGAGGTATTGCATCTTGGTTAGCTACCATACCATTTTGGCCAACGTTGGTTGGTTGTAGGTTAGCAGGTTTTCCTTCCAACTCCTCTACCTCTTCCAATCTCAAGTACTGGCTTGTCTTTCGGTTAAAGTCCTTTCTAGTGGTAGGTTGTTTCATTTTGGGTTACTAACTTTAGTCACCGTAGTATTGAAATGACTCATGAAGGATTTCAAAAATTCATTTCATCCTTGGAATAGGCCAGATAAGGACATCACATCTTTTGGTTGTGCCGTGTGAAGCCTAAACTGATCAAGGAATTTTGTTACTAATTCATTGAAAGTGGAGATGGATCTTGGTGGAAATCTAATAAACCATATGGAAGCAATCCCCTCTAGAAAGATTGGAAAAAATCTACATCGAACAACATTTGAACCGTTTGCTCCGTCCATGTACCAACTATACTTGTACAAGTGAGGTTTTGGGTGTCTAGTTCCATCGTAAGATGGAATAGTCGGTGTAGTGAACTTTTCAGGGTACCGTTCATTCAGAATGTCATCAGTGAAGGGAGTCTGGCTTGGAGCGGATCCACATTCATCATCTCTTCTATCCTTACTTTCGTCCATTAGGGACTTGATCATGTCCACAATATACACCTTGGATGTCCGGTAGTCCGTGGGTTGGCTGCCAGTGATTATACCAAGTGTTTGATTTTGCAAACGATCTTGGTAAGCGGGCTGAAGCCTAGGCTCTCTTGTCTTCGGGAGATCCGCTCCCTCAGAGTTCCGTTTGCTTGTGGTTGGTCGGCTAGGGGCAGTTTGGATCTCCCTACCACTATTGAGTGCATTGGTGTTTCCTTCCAACTTGTCGTCGTCAAGTTGCTCACCACCTTCTGATTTGGAGAGATCTACTGCTATATTTTTCCCGTGCAGTTTTCGCCCCTAGATCAAGTTCATAGCGGGTTGCTTTACAGTTAGTGGAGTGCTTATGTTTCCTTCTATAGTGATTCCTACGGCTCCACCTACTACTCCTTTTGCTGCTGCTTTCCATTTCCCCTGTTTGGCCAGAAACGGAAGAGTTTTCCTGCTCTGTGGCAGCCATGGGCTCTAGCATGGTTCTTGAAGCAGCAAATGATTGCAAGGTCAGGAGGGCATTTAATTTGTCTATAAGATGTTTTTGGCTATTCTCAATCTTTTGATTAATTTCATCAACCATATTATTTAGTTCATCTCTAGTGACAACTTCATGCTGGGTAGAAGATCCCCGCACCTGATCTCCTGTGTTGACTCCAGAATTTGCTCTGGTTAATGGATTATTGACGTCGTTGACTTCAAACTGCTAAGGGTTGGTTTCTTCTCGAGCTATTACGGTTCCTATGGATCTTCCGGAAGCAGTTCTCTTTCTTCATTGACCCTCAGCAGCAAATCTTTTAAGCAGAGATTGAGAATCCAACTTCTAGACATGTCTGATCCAAAGTAGATAGCTCGATCTGAGCCTGAGTTGGGTTCTAAGTGAAAGCACCAAAATGTTAACCCAAAAAATGGATCAACACCCTGGATTGAGTGTGAAAGCACCAGCCTTGTTTATCAAGCCAAATAAAATAGAAAAAGCAATTGTAGATCCTAGAAAAAGTAAAGAAACAAGAAGATTTTATAGTGGTTCGGCTGTTAATGAAGCCTACATCCACTTTATAACTTTCTATTAACTGACTACTGTTACAAGTGGAATCAAATTACAATATGATTGAATCTCCTAAGTTAGATCAAGTCAAAGTGTAAGAGTTCACTGAAGAATCACAGTGAACCCTTAAATGACTACTGTGTGGGAGGAGAAGAGTGAAGAATAATTTCTGCAGAGTTCCAGCAGCCAGTCCAGAAGATCCTCTTTATGTTGCAGATAGGTGAGTATTTATAGGGATTGGAGAGCTATTGAGCTAGGCCGGTTTGCCAAAAGCCTATACTTGATGGTACAAAGACGCTCCAAAAAGTTCACATCGAACTGATCTAACCTGATGGATCGCTAGCGAACCATAGGGCACAGATCGTTAGCGATCCATGTAGTTAAAGTATTTTTGGATCGTTTCACTTGGATCGCGCTCCTTGCCTTATGTAGATGCTCTCCATGTAAGTTCATAACGAGTTGCCTTGTTTTGATGGTGATTCATATACAGGTTATATTGAACTATGACTGGAATCAAATGAATGCTCACTTCTCGAACTAGCTTGCTTGGAATATCTTAAAACTTGACAGATAACCCTAGAAAAGGTATTGTTTCATGATGCTAGAAGTTTTGAGGATCCATGAGCAATCTTTATGAATCGCTTGTGATCCATCACCTTAGCCTACTTTTGTATCTTTCCTCTTGGGTCTTTCTTAGCTTCTTCTTCTGGTCCTTTTGGTTGATTCTTGAGTTGTTTGGACCCGACGTAGGTGTTCTAGCTCCTGCTGAGTTCTGTCGGGTTACAATCCTGGTTAACACTAACCATAATTAATTAAGCTTTTATATGCATACTCTAGCATAAATATTTCTCCATAATTCAAAATTACAAGGGAAAAATTCCAAAAATTTATAGAAATTCGAGAATATAATTCTCTTTATCATATAAAAATTTTAGGGCCAAAAGCTATATTTAATTATTTTAAATATTTAAAACCCGAACTTAACCCATTTCCTCTCTTAGAAAATTCGTCAAATATTCAAAAAAATTCGGAAAATTATAAAATTTAAAACCCATCTCCAAAATATTATCTTATAAACATATCAAAAATTCAAGTCATTTAGAGGATGAATACTTCGGATTTAACCCTAAAAACCAATTAAATAATTATTAAAATTCTAATAACATGTTGTTCTATCCAAAAGGTATTAGCTCAACCAATCATGGCATGATTTATCAAAATTAACTCGGGTATTACCCATAACCGAGTTTGAGATTAACTATAGTGATAGAATCATATTATCACCTTGGTTTGATAGTGGATTTTGAGATTTGATTATTTCTTAATCTTCCTAGCTTTCCTTTTTGAATCTCCACTTGATTTTCATGACTTAGGTGGTAGCTAATGGCTGGCCTTTCTTGAGCTCTTTGATTGTTTTGATTTATGAAAACATAAATAGAATGGAATAAGGGTTTAGGGATTATGAAGTCTTATTTATTCCTATATGACCCTTTCTCTATTCAACTATATGCTTAAGTTATAAAACAATCTTATGTATTTATTTGGTTAAGGCTCGACCTTAATTATATTTAAATCTCAATTCACTTATCACTCTAATCATCACATTATTCTATTTAATTTATCTAATTAAATCTCCTGAATTATGTTAATTAAAATTAGTGGTGTTACAGGCTCCCGTCCTTAAGGAATTTCGTCCTCGAAATTCAGTAAGGACTAAATACCAAGCATATCTACCGTGCAAACATATGTAACATTACCTAATAACAATCTTAGCCTATTTGACTAGCAATCAATCTATATATATCAAATATAGAACATACCCTCATAATAGATCAGGATAAGTATCTCTAATCCTATCCTCTGTCTCCCAAGTACAATCTTACTTGTTGTCACTCCACTGAACTTTCACCAACTATCTTGTTCCTTAACCTCTTCTCATTTTTCGCTACAACTTGAACTGCTTGCCTAACAAAAGCTAGATCTGGTTCTACTACTAAATATTCTAACGCGGTCGGAGTGATAGTAGTCTTTGGATCGTACACATACTTCCGATGATGAGAAACATGAAAATGTTATGGACACCTGCCAAACTTCTCAGTAACTCTACTCGATATGCGAGCTTTCGATCCTCTCTATAACTAGGAACGGTCCAACATATCTCGGTGCTAACTTTCCTATCTTACCGAATCTCACCACACCTTTCATCGATGATACCTTAATGAAGACTCTGTCTCCAACTGAGAACTCTAGATCTTTACGCCTTTTGCCCGCATAACTTTTCTATCTAGACTGAACTTTTCTCATCCTACCTCAGATTAACTCAATTTTCTTTGTTGCTTCTCTCACCAGGTGTGGACCTAATACTAACCTGTCTCCGGTTTTCAACCAACATGCTGGTGACTTGCACAGCCTTCCATACAAAGCTTCGAAAGGCATTATTCCTATACTAGTTTGATAACTATTATTATAGGAAAACTCAACCAAGTGTAGGTGGTCTTCCCATGATCCATCAAAATCTAGTACACAAGCTCTCAACAAATCCTCAAGTACTTTATTGACTCTCTTTGTCTGCTCATCTGTTTGGAGATGATAAGCAGTACTCATCATAAGCTTGGTACTTAACACTTCCTGCAGACTCTTCCAGAACTCATTAGTAAACAATGTATCTTTGCCACTGACTAAACTACTAGGAATCCCACGCAGTCTAACTATGTTCTTCATAAATAACTTAGCCAATACAGGTGTCGTCCTGGTTGACTTAACTGGGATGAAATGGGCACTCTTGGTCAATCTGTCCACTACGACCCATATACTTTCATTTCCTTGATTCGACCTTGAAAACCCATCAATAAAGTCCATGGATATCAAATCCCCTTTCCAAAGCGGTATATCTAATGGCTAAAGCAACACACTCGGCTTCTAATGTTCGGCTTTTACTTGTTGGCAATTTTAACATTGCTTTACCCATAAGCCAACATCCCTCTTCATAGCTTCCCAAAGGAAACATCTCTTCATATCCTGATACATCTTGGTTCCCCTAGGATGAATCGTAAACTTCGATCGATGACATTCCCTAAGAACTTCTTTCCTTAGGGTCCCAACACTCGAAGCACACGAACTTCCCTTCTTTCTCAACAATCCCTTTTGATCAAGACTAAAATCTTTCAGATCATCAATCTCAGTTCCAATCTCAAGTCTTCTAATCTTCTTGGCCAACAACAGATCATCCTTCTACTTGGAAGCAATCCTTTCGATCAAAACTGGTCGAACTTCCAAACATGATATCATGGTAGTACTTTGACTAGAATTAGCAGTCGATCTTAACTACATAATACATGTAGTCAATGCCTCAAGGTCCTTCCATTCTACCAACATAGCTAACACCAAATTCTGATGTTTTCTGCTAAGAGCGTCCGCTACTTTATTACCTTTCTCCAGTGTATACTATATACAAAATTCATAGGCTGCTAAAAACTCCAGCCAACTATGTTGTCTCATATTCAAATCCTTCTAAGAGAATAAATACCTTAAGGACTTATGATCTGTGCATAACTCAAATCTTTCTTCCAAAAGATAATGTCTCCACACTTTCAATGCGAAGATCACCGCTGCCAACTATAAATCATGGGTAAGATAGCTTACTTCATGCGGTCTCAACTGTCGTGAAGCATAGGTAATCACTTTACCTTTTTGCATTAACACGGCTCCTAATCCACTTCCACATCCATTTGTATACACTACTAACGCTTGATTACCATCTGGCACAACAAACACGGGCGCATTAGCCAATAAATGCTTTAACTTAAGGAATACTTCCTTGCATCTATCAGAACAAACAAACTTAACGTCCATTCTGGTTAGCTTAGTCTGGGATGCTGCTATCCACGAAAACTCCCTGATAAATCTCTAGTGATATCCAGCCAATCCAAGAAAACTTCTTATCACGGTCACTGTCTCGGGTCTCTTCCAACTATTAACCATTTCAATCTTAGCTAGATCAACTGATAACCCTTCTCCTAAGACTACATGGCCAAAAAACTTTACTTCTTTCTTCCAGAAATGACACTTCGAAAACTTCACTTTCAACTGATGTTGTCTCAATGTCTCTAACACTATTCTAAGATAAACCTCATGCTCTCTTTTGTTCTTAGAATATATCAAAATGTCGTCTATGAACATATGTATGAACTTATCCAAGTGCTCTCGGAAAATCCGGTTCATCAACTCTATGACGCAAGCTGGGGCATTCGTTAGCCTGAATGGCATTACTAACCACTCGTATGAACCATATCTCGTTCGGAACGCCGTCAAAGGAATATTACCCTCCGCCACCCTTAGCTGATGGAACCCTATAGCCAAATCCAATTGGGAAAACATTTTAGCTCCACTCAACTGATCAAATAAGTCATCGATTCTCAACAAAGGATACCTATTCTTTATAGTCTTCTCATTCAGCTTACGATAGTCAATATACATCTTCAATAACCCATCCGGTTTCTTCACGAACACTCCGGGCGCTCCTCAAGGCGACTTGCTTGGTCTAATAAAGTTTTTTCCTTCTAATTCCACTAGCTGCACCATTAACTCCTTCATCTCGGTAGCTGTCATCCTGCTAGGTGGTTTACTTACGAGTTCTGCTCCTGGTTTAAGATCTATTCGAAACTCGATAGCTCGCTTTGGTGGTAGTCCTATAACTGGTTCAAAAACATCTGCAAACCTCTTGCTACTAAAACTCGATTCAACTCTTCTTCTGCTTCCATAGCATTCAGCAAAGCACAAATTTCTGGACTCGAATTCTTGACTGGGTATACTATTCGGTCAACACTACTAGGATGTCTCAATGATATTTCCCTATCCTGGCAAAATATCCTAGTATCATATCTATCTAACCAATCCATACCCAATATGATCTCGAAGCCTACGAAATCAAAGACATATAAATTGCAGGCAAACTTATGACCTAACGAATCAAGTTCTAACCAGTCACATCTCATCCCCAAAGTTGCATACCCTCCTATCGGATTTTCCACCTTCATGGAAGTAACAAGATATGATGGTTCTAAGCATAACTTATCTACCAAACATTGAGATATAAATGAATGCGATGCACCGGTATTAAATAGTATCCTAACTGGTATGCTATGAATCAAAAGCACACCTTCCATCATAGATTTTTAGTTCTTAGCTGTTGTTGGTATAGAGGATGATGGTTCCAAAGCATAGACTTTACCCTTCTTAGCCTTGGCTAATTCTGGATACTTGTTCATGTAATGCCCTACTTGGTCGCAGTTAAAGCACTTCATATTCTGCTTCCCCACAACCACCTTTCCATCACCCAAGCAACAATCATTAGCATAGTGCCCCTTTCTTATCGCACTTATAACAAACAATATCTACCTTCCCTTTCTTAGTTTCTCCTCCTTTCTGAGCACCCTTCTTCTTAAAGAATTTTCTTTTCTTATTCCGGGATTCCTGAGTCGCCGCTGACTTCTCCATCCCAAAGGTAGAAAGCATTTCTTCATTTCTAATCTCCATCTCCACTACGGCATTTAATAGATCTCAGAGATATGGCATGGTTGCCCTACTGATTTCCAGCTTTAACCCCTGGATAAACTTCTCGGTCCTCTTAACAATAGTTTCCACAATGGCATATCCATATCTGGACATCTCATCAAACTTCATAGAATACTCTAACACTAACATCTCCCCCTGCTTCAAATCCATAAATTTCTTGAGCAAAGCGGACTTAGCTACCTTAGATTAAAATATCTCCTCGAATCTCCTTCGAAAATCTGCCTAAGTTAATTCTTCCTCTGACACACCTACGGTAACTCCATTCCAGCAGAACAATGTTGCTCCTTGCGACTGCCTCAAAGCTAGTCTCCATTTCTACTCATCATCTAAACCAAGATCAGCAAAAATTCTCAATGCAAAAGCCAATTTTCTACTTCTATAATATCCTCTATTCCAAGAAAAGGCTTTCCACCCAAACTGGAATAATCTTGACTCAGCTTGGCATAGTTATTGCTAACTGGGGCCATAAGATTTTCTCCTCCCCCATTCACAACATTACCGCCAACTACTCCTGCAGCTGCTCCAGCTTGCATCAAGTTAACAAAGAACTGATACGTCATTCCCATATCTACTGGTGGGGTTCCAACACCTACGTTGGCATTTGGATTTTGATTAGCATTTTCCTATCAACCTTGGTTTCTCCTAGTATTGGGTCGAGCATTTCCATTAGTTGTGGTGCTTCCTCCACCGAGATTCACTCTTCCATTTCCTACTTCCATACCTTTCTTTCTCCTAAATCTACATACGAGCCTTAGTAAGAATTGAAGAACAGTCTAATGGAGAGGGCAATACATACTCATATATAGCAAAATAAAAGTACGTTACTATAATGTTATCCCAACCCCAATCTTATTCTCTGATTCATTAGATAACATTTTCAAAATCTTTTAGGTTTAAATTCCTTTTAAGTTTTCATAAACCTATGCTTTGATACCAAACTGTAACATCCCCCCTTCTGAGGTCCGAAACTAAGTGCTACGGATGCTGCATTCATCCAGAGTAATTAATTTCTGATGATAAAACGTGGCTTTATTAATCATTTTGATAATACCATAAACACATGAATTTGGAAAATTCAACACAGTCTTAAAAATAAAATTTCTTATTTCATTGCACAATAAGATTTCAATTTTATTACATAATCCCAATTCGCAAACCACATTCAGATAAGATATAATTATTACAACATATTCAAAGAGCGACATATGAAGATGCCTCCTTGGATGATCACAGTCAAATATCTAGCATTTAATACAAATTGACATTACAACCTAAAAGTAGAATTAAACACAATAGAAAATTGATATATAGCTCCTACTAGCTAGATTGCCTCCTGCACGTCTCTAGATGCTTATTCGTCTAAAGAGAACCTGAAATGCCCTTACTCTCAACCTACTCAGATGAGTACTTGAGATTTTAAGGGGAAAGAAAAAAACTTCGGGTCAGACAAAAAGTCTGGTGCGAATAATAATCTACCATCTCAAACCAATAGATATATAGAGAGACCACACTGTTGTGCGGAACGGGTTTCCCCACACTAGTACCCAACTAAACATCTTAACCATATACGGTGCTCCTATATCCACAATGGTTATAACAGAATAATATAATAGTGTATAAACATATCATAAGTACTAGATTACTTATCCCCTGATTATTAGACTACCCATCTAAGTTCTCATGACTACCCGTCTTATATTCATATGGACTAATCATCCTATATTTTATTTTACTTAAACTAATGTGGACTATCCATCACACATTTTATTTTACTTAAATTGATGTGGACTATCCATCTTACATTTTATCATTTAAACTTATGCATAATATCCATATCACATCTCATAGTTTTTCTAGGATGACTAAGAACCCTTAAATCAACCAATTAGATATTATCCATCTCTGGTATGATGTAGAGCTCATAGTTTTCCTAAGATGATTATGAACCCATCACTTGGCCATTTAATTCATGTTATCTACATGTTTCGATTTATCCCATGTTACCCACATGTTTAACTTTACTCCATGCTACCCACATGTTCGTCATTAATCCATGTTATCACATGTATAACTTATTTCTATTGGTGTCCCCAATTAAGTTATTTCCCCTTAGTTATTTAAATTTCATGGTGACATACATTGGTAACCCTAAAAGATTTCATGTCAACCCATTAAGATATACCTTAGTGTCCCTAAGGTTCGAATTTAAAATTTTGCAACAAATGGATCTCCACCATATATATGCTCCATGTGTATTAGCATCAACATCCATAATTAAAGTCCTTGTTATCATTTTCTTAATGATGTATGGTTAATACCCTTAGCCCATAATTTAAATAAGCAAATCATCTCTTTGTATTTCTAAATTAATGCCATTTGTAAAACCCTTTTTATATTGCCATGTACATGATTGAAAATGATATAAGATTTATGGCTTTCAAAATTTTAGTTTGATCAAGTCGACACCTAATCATGTTGATGTAGAAGCATAAGGCTTTCCGCCTATTACAACTTGCAAACTAACCATTCGACATTATGATCCTCGATGACAATGAAGTTTTTGATCCTCATGATACGTAGGCTACCACCTATTTTAAAAACTTGAAGACTAGGTAAAATCGGCATAAGGTAAACTTGGTGACAAGTTTAAAAACGGCCTGTCTAGGCTCAATGACAATTTAAAGCGATAAGGGTTAGGCTCGATGACAATTTAAAGCGATAAGGGTTAGGCTTGATGTCAAGTTAAATGTGGCTTAGATTAGGCTCGGTAACCATCTGGTCGGCGAGGTTGAAACTCAAAGTCACTTATAAAACAAAGCGACGTCAAAGTTATAAGGGTTAGGGACTCATTAAACATATGCGCTGACATGCCTCTTTGTAAAATGCGGCAATTATGCGCATCGACATGCCCATCTCGAGGACCATCTCTTTATCTTTGTTACTATAACCTCGACGAGGTTCCAACCCAATTCGCTCTATGCCAAACTCGTTGACACCATGCATATTGGTTTGTTCCACGTTGATGATAATGAATTGAGGTGAGATATGGGTCAACATGGCCAATGTCGACATGGTATAATAGTAATTAACTTGAAAACTGCCAATTTGCTATAAAAAGTGGTATCTTTTCACCAAACTTCCATAATTTGTCAAACTCTCATTAGCTAATTAAAACTTTATCAATTTCTTTACTAAAAAACTATCGCACTCTATTTCCAAGATCCAAAACATTATTCCAAATAATTAATTACTAAACATAATTAATTAACCTTTTATATGCATATTCTAGTATAAATAATTCTCCATAATTCAAAATTACATGGGAAATATCCCAAAAATAATAGAAAATTTAGAATATCATTCTCTTCACCATATAAAAATTTTAGGACCAAAAGCTATATTTAATTATTTTAAATATTTAAAACCTAAACTTAATCCATTTCCTCTCTTGGAATATTCATCAAATATGTAAACAAATTCGGAGAACTATAAAATTTAAAACACATCTCCAAAATATTGTTTTACACCACATATAAAAAACTCAAGTCATTTGGAGGATGAAAACTTCATATTTAACCCTAAAACCCGATTAAACAATTATTATAAAATTCCAATAATACATTGTTCTATCCAAACAATATTAACTCACCCAATCATAGAATATTTTATAAAAATTAACTCGGGTATTATCCATAACCGAGTTCAAGGTTAACTATAGTGATATAATCATATTATTCACCTTGGTTTGATAATAGATTTTGAGATTTGATTATTGCTTAATCTTCCTAGCTTTCCTTCTTGATCCTCTACTTGATTTTCATGACATAGGTGGTAGTTAATAGTCGGCCTTGCTTGAGCTCTTTGATTGTTTTGATTTATGAAAAGATTAATAGAATGGAATGAGGGTTTAGGGGTTATGAAGTCTTATTTATTCCTATATTACCCTTTCCTTATTCAACACTATGCTTAAGTTATAAAACAATCTTATGTATTTACTTGGTTAAGGCTCGACCTTAATTATATTCAAATCTCAATTCTCTTATCACTCCAATCATCACATTATTCTATTTAATTTATCTAATTAAATCTCCTGAATAATGTTAATTAAAATTAGGGTTGTTACATCCTTCTCACTGAAGAATGCATTATGATTCCAAGATGAACAAGGAACTCTTGCTTGAGTCCCTCGACTTAGTTGATGAAAAATGAAAAGAGACTAAACCGAGGGTAGTTGCTCACTAGAAACGAGTAAAAGATATTTAATGTGAAGGTTGGAAATTGTACCTTTGAGATAGGTGATCTTATTTTGAAATGGATCTTTCCTGATATATGGGCACTTGGTCTAAATTAGGAAGGTCGCTATGTGATTGAACAGAAGTTTTGAGATAGAACTTTCAAGCTATCAACTGTTGATGGGATCCCGATTCCAAGGGCAAGCAATAACAAGCATTTATGATGCTATTTCACTTAGATTTATTTATTTATTGCAACTAAGACATCCTTATTGATGGGATGAGTTGTAATAAGGCAAATCTTCCACTCTTCTGTGACGCCCCACCTCTATACCCACGCTAACCAAGAACACTACGATGTAGTGCTGTCAATTAGCGCGGAGAATAAGGCTGTGGAGGAGCGACCATCCATGTAACTTCTTTGTGCGAGCACCGATACGTCAGATAGAATAGAATGCATATCTTTTAAGGAGGAAATCCGACATACCGGTACAAACACAAAGCTATCACACGGTGGCTATATATAATCTTCGGAAAACAAACATAGAAATAATCATAACATAAATCAGTCACAGACATCCATATCACAAAGGCGGAAGAAGATATGAATAAATATATAACACATGAAAGTGTACATCAGAGTAGTGGTCAGAAAGATCCACGATAATACAAAAGAATAGCAACACGTGCTATACAAAAGAATAAGTACACAACATAGAGTCTATATCTCAAAGGTGTACATCCAAAAACTACTAATCTAAGTAGTTAGCCAAAAGTCAGAAATATCCTGAAGAGAAGTCAAGCAGAAGCACCTGTAACATCTCGGTCTGACCCGAGTATTATTTATAAGAAAATAATAAACGGATCAGTCTAACTATAAATATCAGATGATATGGTATAAAGTAAATGGCATGGCATGAACATGAAATAACTATTACGACATACTACTATAAGTGTGTAAATGATAATCATCAAAAGATTAATCAATATCACAAGAATCTTCTCAAAGATAAGGTAGGGTATCATACCCTAAACTTGTATTCATAACAAGTCAATAACACATGAATTCACCAATGCACAAAAACTGATATCATATCAATGAAAATCATGAAAATTGGTGAAGCACAAAATTCCAGAAATCATCATCAGAAATCCAGAAAACACATAAAAAGGGGGGAGGCCTAACACATGAATGGGAGCATGAAAACTCACCTACGCGTAAACACATGACGAGAAGCTATCTCATGGAAGCTATCCATTAAATTTTCACACAGGAATGGCCCGAAGACCGTAGGGTGCTACCCTAGAAATGTGATGGCGAAACATCACATGATCGGGGTATAGTCTCCCACGTAGACAAAGAGACATCGCTCAATCGCTAGTCTAAATCACAAAAATGGTCGTCATGATCATAAGGAAGTGTCAATCACACCAAGCTAGTAAATACATGAGTTTAGCTTCATGTCCCATAACCACTTGCTTAACTTAAATATTTACGAACAAGCTGTAAATCTTCACTAGGAAATTGTCACAAAAAGGGTTCAATCGAACAAGTCCAAGAGCTAACCGACGAAGTGAACGCAAGCGTTTCATACCACTCGTTTTACTAAGTCGTTTAAGTCGATTTCTCATTCGAGTGAAGTAAAGGCTTGTATATACTAGTAGATTGAAAATCGGTTTGAGAAAATGAACTTTTGATATTTAAAATAGTGTTGAAATCGCTTTGATGAAAGAGTTTTGATAGTTACTATTAGTATTGAAACCTTCATATATCTTTAAAGTGACAAGTCATAAAACGATTGTAGAAACAAATCAATTCATGTTCGAAGACGTGAGTAAAGTCCAAAGAAGTCAATCCCAAAACCATCAAAGTAGAAATTCTGATAAATGCTTTGTCAGATAAGATTGCCTACGCAGAGTAATTCGGGGTTCGACCTGCCCGGTCAGGTCGCGGGGGTCCAGGGGGCAGCGCCCACGGCGGGGTGCGGGGCAGCGCCCCGTCACGGTACGACTTAGTGAAGGCAAGCTGGTCCAGCGACCTAAGGAAAAGTAGGTCATACGACCTAAGAGTTCACGCGACCTAACAAGGCTAAGGATAAGGTCGGAGACGACCTACGACTTAACAAAGTCCTGCGACCTAAGGAAAATCGCGACCTAAAAAGACCAAGTGTAAGGTCGGCGACGACCTACGACTTACGAGCTACGACCTAAGGAAATCGCGAGCTAAAAAGACCAAGTGTAAGGTCGGCGACGACCTACGACTTACGAGCTACGACCTAAGGAAAAGAAGCTTAGGTCGGAGACGACCTACGACTTAAGATTTAACTCGCGAACGACTTAACTTTGCCTGGGGATTATAGGTCGGCAACGACCTAACGTTTTGCCTGGAAATTATAGGTCGGCAGCGACCTAAGACTTAAGGTTTAACTCGCGAACGACTTAACGTTTTGCCTGGGATTTATAGGTCGGCAACGACCTAAGATTTTGCCTGGGATTTATAGGTCGGCAGCGACCTAAGACTTAAGGTTTAACTCGCGAACGACTTAACGTTTTGCCTGGGATTTATAGGTCGGCAGCGACTTAAGTTTTTGCCTGGGGATTTTAGGTCGGCAACGACCTAAGACTTAACAAAATTCGAGCGACTTAGTGGTTTGCCTTGGAATTTTAGGTCGGCAACGACCTAAGAAAGTGGAGACTTTTCAACACGCGAGCTAGCAGCCTGGACGACCTAAGGAGTTAACTCGCGAACGACCTAAAGCCTTTAACTCGTGAACGACCTAGGCCTTTAACTCGCAGGCGACCTAAGCCTTTAACTCGCAGGCGACCTACGACCTATGGATGGACGACCTAACTCCGAACGAGCTAAAAATGGCCAGAACGACCTAGTAGCAGTTTTTTCACCAAAATCACTAAAATTTGGAATTTTTCGCCAATCCAATCCAAACCAAATGCAACAAACATGCTAAAGTGATGAGGAATCATTCCCAACAGTCCAATGACGATTATAGGCAAGATGTGAGATCAAAAATCTCACCTTTTCCACGAATTTGATGTTGGAGAGCTTAAGAACAAAGCAAGAATCAACCCCTAGCTTGAATCTATGTTCTTCACCTTGAAGTCGGAGTTTGATGCTGAATTCACTAAAGATCTCGAGCTTGGAATTTTAATTTCTCTTTCCCTCCACCATTTTTGAAGAAGCTTGAAGTGTTTGATGAAGTGATGAAGAGAAGAGGGGGTTGGGCTGAGTTAAGAAGGTGCAGTCCCAACCAAAGTCACAAGTGGGAAAAGTGACGAAAATTTCACTATCTCCAAACATATCGAAGTTTACACTCAAAAAGATCGCAAACGTCGTTTTGAACTCAATGGGGGTGGTCTCGAGTCCTAATTTGACCGTATGCAAAAAGTAGCTTTTCGGACAAACATCCGACTAACGATAAAATATTTAAATATAAAATCGATAGATATGCGGGTTGTTACACTTCTTTCATGAATAAAGCTGGCTTTTAGAATCAAGGAACCATATTCTTAAAAGTCTAAGATTCCGTCGCATAATCAGTGACCGAATCAGACATTCAGTGTTTTGAAAAACCAGATATATATATATATATAGGTACCCAAAGATAGGTACTTATGTACTCCTGAAATCCATGCTCATGTTGAAGGAGTATAATCATATTGGGGTTGATCGGACGATTTCCCTCACACATGTAATCTTTAACCAATATCTGAAGATTGGCCATGTCAAGGGTTGGTGCTCCGAGATAAGCATCTAAGACACTGGATCCCAAGATAGGAACCGACATAGAATTATATCTATTTGCAGACAGGCCACGCTTACGCCTTGGCAGGACACGCTTGGATAAAGATAAGCGAAGGTGGTCGATAAACTTTTTCGATCAACGCAAAGAGACAGGCGAGGTCGAAGATGGACGTAAAATAGGCATCCGAGACATCGATTCCCAAAGATAGAAGTCGACTTATAACTAAATCTTTTATAAGTACAGCCACGTTTATAGCTCAACGTGATATGTTTAGCTAATGAATAATGAGGTTGATTGATGAGATATCTTTGATTGTCACTCGAAAATAGGTGAAATTGAAGGCAGATGCCCAGATATAGAAATCCAAGGCGCAGATTCTCAGAAATAGAAGTCGACACAAGATAAAGTCTTTCAAGAGTATGACCTCATTCACAGTCAAACAGAATATGTTCGGTCAAAGATAAACAAGGATGGCCACAAAGTTGCCTAAAGCAGTACAACTATATTTACGATTAAGTGAGATACACTCAACCGAAGTTAGTTAGAATTGACTAAAGAAGTGCATTTTTCTCTATCTAAGTAAGAAGTATATTGGTGATGATAAACAAAATAGAGTAATGAAGCAATCGTAGGAATTTATTTATATGTACAGAGTTATAGTATATAATGGCACTACACAGACATGAGCATGTACAATGTGTATGCAATTGAATTACATATGATTATGTTATACATGCAGGAAGGTACATAGACAAATAACACAAAAGAAGCAGTAATCTAAATGCAAAAAAGTTTGAATGAAAATAGTCTTTAATTTACACATCTTTTGTACAGAAGTTGCGGGTGCCACTCCCACATAAAGGCATCCTATATAAATGATATGCCAGAAAAGAACAAACACTAAAAAGGTAAAAATAAAATGTCTTCAAAATCTATAGAGATCATCTAATTCCCTCGTCCTTACTTACCTCCCCTTGTGGTCTACCTAGTGGGTCATTTCCTAGTGGTAGCCTTTATCTCCTCCCCCTCTTCTTCTTTCTCTATAAAACCTTCCTAGGAAAGAGAGACTTCCTCTTCAGTTATCCAATTGAGAGGGTCTATGGATTTTTTAAAGGGAGGGTTGGAGGTTTTAGAAATGCCAGTACGATGACCTTAGTGCGACCTAATTTTTATAGGAGGGCTCTTGACTGTAGATGCATATTTTCTAGAACCGACCAGGGGTTTCTCTGTTCTTGACTCTATATCAACTTTGATCTTATCAAAATCTAACTTCAACCTCTCCATTATTGAAATTGAGTCAGGGTCCTTCGCACAAACGATTGTATCTCGTTGTCAAAAGATGCATCGACGTCTTCCAGCCCATTCAATGCCCCTATTTTCTCTGAATCTGCTTTAGGGTCAGAGCTGGAGGGAGGAATTTAAGGAATGAACATTATAGTAATGGAAGTGGATATTTTTGCAATATCACTTAGTCCAGAAGCATGAGTAGCTAGTGGCAGAGGGGGTAGGAATGGATGACCTATAACTTAATAGGGAGAAAGGTATAGATTAGTGTGTCCTTGGGTGAGAATTGAAGATTCTCGAAGACCAAAGAGATTAGAGCTATACCTTGACCGCCTGGAGTGTCCTTTGGTGGGGACTTGGTAGTTATCCCTCCTTAAGAGTAGGATGGATCGGTTGAACGATTAGAGGAGTGAGAGAAAAAGTATGAGCGCAAGGTGCAGCAGGTGCGGATGTCCCAGTTATAGTAGCCTCGGAAGTAGCTACCATGGAAGTAGTGATATCTGCCGAAGATCTTTCAGAGTTGGAGTGGAAGTTTCTACATAATCCGATGACTTGGGATTGGTGTGAGCCTCAGCAGACACCTACCCTGTAGCTGTAGAGTTTGCTGCTAAGATTTCCCTTCCCATTTCCAGGGCCATCAATTCATCTTTTTCCAAAAACATTGATCTTAAATACTTTTCATCACGTTATGGCCACTGCTCTTGACCCTACATAGGATTTCCTCCCAAGCATCAATAAGTGTTTCTAGATAGCCATTCCTAGCCACTTCAGATTCTATCATGTTGGTAAAGAATTGAAGAAGTGTAGCTTCTATTTCTACATCAGTTTGGATACCCTTTGCTTTGAGGTCCACATTTTCTTCTTTGACACCGACGAGCTCGACTTGAACTTTTCTTTTGATTCTGTTTTATCTTTTAAGTTGGCTCTAAGTTTCTCTACTTCATCTTAAAGCACTATTCTCTTTGAGCTTTTCCATGAGCTTAACATTGGTAGCTTGTGCGAACTTTAATTGTGACTTTATGACTAGGGTCTCTTGCATTTGGACCCTGGTCGGCTTAGCTATTCTTGCTTGTAAATCCTTGGTCGACTTTGTTTCCTCGTATCTTTCCTTGGGTGATTATCGTCAATTATTCCTTATGAACTTTGCATGTCTCGTTATTATTGGCCCTCTCTAAATCGAAGGAACTGATGATCAACTGGTTATCCCGGTTGACATTGGAGAGGACTTTGGCGAGATTTTTCCATTCGAACGTTTGCTCCACGACCTCCCTAAGTTTATCAAGTCCTTCGTTAGTTTCGCTATGAGAATGGTCCTTGACATTGCAATCAAATCACCTCTTCTAGGAAAAAGCAGGGCATAGCCGCGTGCATCTTTGTGGTAATAGTAGTAGATCGGCTTTTAGAGGGTGGAGGAGGAGCAGTGTGACTTGAACAAGTTTCCTTACTAGCATTATGAGATTGCAAGGGTTGTGAAGGGATAATAATTTTGGATTGTTGGAAAACAGAGATAGTAGTGATGAGAGGTTAAGATGATGGAGGAAGCTTCTGATGAGAAGATAGTTGTTGATGTGAAGAATGGGAGCAAAGACTCTGCTTCTAATAGGAATCGAAGTCGCATCCCAAAAGGGTCGTGCGGTCCTTGTTGTTTTTCTTGGCAGCACTATTTTCTCTCAACATCGCATCGCTCATATTCTTCGCGATGGTTGATAGAATTAGGGGTATGCCTTATGGGGAATTATGTAAATTGTTACATATATCTAACTCAATAGATAATTTAGTTCGAAATAAAAGGTGTTTTCTTTCTATTATATACTTGCTATAATTAATTAATTTAATAGAAAATCCATAAATGGTATATATAGTGATAGTAGTTACAATGTGTTGTGATCATGAGTGATTTATCATAATATAATAAATATATCATTTTAAATATTCCTAGTCAAGATGTATCGAAACAGGATATTGATACATCTATTGAGACTAGAGTACGTAGCGCTTTCCTAATGTTAGGCAGTGTATTACTCATGATAGCTGGAGGCAGCAAGGGGTTACGTACTGATAGTTATTGGATATCTATGGAACGACTCACTCGACAGTTTTCTATTGGTTAATATAACCAAGGCCAAACAGAAAATATCGATGTGACTAATTAACATAGTTCTCTTGGCTTGAGAATACTATCGAACTTCAATATGGAAACTACACTTTGATTATAGTTAAATCATGATATACCATCCATCGAACGGCTATAGTTGGGTTGAGTGAAAGCATTGGAAGTGAAACACTATTCGAGAAAGAATTCTTCTCCTCAATTATCTAGGGTTAGTATCATAAGGTCAACTGAGGGCAACTCAAAGTCAAACTCTCTGGCCAGAGCAGTACGGTTAATTATTATTATTATTACTGAACCATGGATTTTTGTTTGGACTATCAAATTGAATATGGATGATATTGAAATTTTGACCATTACCGAATTCCATAAGTCCTAATGTGATATAGTGTTGACGAAGAGAATTGGTGTAAATGATTGTCACTATCAGCTACCGCTTATAATAAGTAAGATTAGATTTTACCCAAAAAGATGTGTAAGCGATAAATTCAGCCAAAATGTCACAATACTAGCTAAGGTGACATGTCAACTTTAATTTTCGAATTATTCAATATTGATCACTGATTGAATTTACATCTTTGAGTCGCACAACTGTAACGATGAATACTCTGAATAAACCACGTGACTTAATTAATTTATAAATTATTGTAAATTAATAAAATTGGTTAAGATTTATGAAATATTAATTATTAAATTTTATTTGATTTGTTTGAAACCATTAGCATTTAATAAAGTGTATATATAAAAGTTATAAAGGCGTGTACTAATATACAGTATTAATAAAATATTTGAATTGGGTTTAAAAAGATTAATTGCTAAGTGATTTTGGGAATTTTTTTGAAGCCCACATGAAAATGATGAAAAAGGGTAGAGGTTTAAAACGTGATTTGAAAACCCAAATGAGCAATTAAAAGAAGGAATTAAATCTCCATCTTTTACTCCTCTTTATGATGCACAAATGATTTATGCCTTTTTCTCTTTAATGCTATTTCTTTTACCAAAAATATGAAGAGGAGGGAGAGGATTTGATGAGATTTAATTAGAAATTAAACAGGTAAGGTTTTAAAGGAGAGAATTGAAAGGTTACAATGTTTTCTTTAAAACATATTCTCTCTTATTCAATCCATTATTCTTTCCCTAGAAATTTTTTTTATTTTCTTTCTCTTGCTCTCCACCTCTCACTTAATGGCCTCTATGATAAATAAATTCTTCAAAACAAATTCAAATAAAATCAATAACATTCACGATGGTGTTTGCCTCTAGATCCTTGTAAAATCCAGAGGTTGATTCAATCGCGTCAGAGTTTTATTCTTCATTCAAGGTGCAAATCTTAGGCTTCAACTTTAGGTAATTCTAATTTTATTTTATTCTATATTCACGATGTTAATGAAGTTTAAACCCTACACATGCTACATCTAGTCTCATTATTTGTTCATTATGTTAACCCAAAGTGTAGATCTGATATATGTTAATTGATTGTATGTTCATCGTGACAATATAATTAGATCCTACATTTGCTGCAACCTTTTTATCATATGTTCATATTATATGTATGGTTTAGATCTAATTTATTTTATAATGAATTATATATGCCTAAGTTGTCCTATCTAATTTTGTCATTATTTTAGAAATTATTATTTAATATAAAAAAAGGCAAACAAACAGACAAACAATTTTGGACTGGAAACTAATTTTGATTAATTGATGTATTCTTTACCTCATTATATATACAAATATAAATTAACTATATATGTAATTTATTTAAAATTACTTTGGAGAATGAATACATGTTTCACATATTTGTTGTTTTGAACATAATTTTTTATTGTTGTTGACATTTGTTTAAAAGTTGTTCCAATTAAAAAAGGAAAAAAAATAAGTGGACTTTTGTGCAAAATATCATAAGCCCTTTGAATCCCACTTAAGTTAAAGCAGATTTCAATTTGTTACTTTAAAACATATAATATATTACAAAGTATATGTGTGTGCGTGTGTTATTTTAATTTAAAACATAGTTTTTAGTTATGCATATATGCATACATAAATGTGTCTAAGTGTTCAAATTGTTCTGAAACAGGGTTAAAAATAAGTAAATGAAATGAGATAACTCCTCCACCTTTTCCTCTACTTATCAATTGCTTAATTTAACATAATTGATTGTCATTATGAATATATGTAAACTTTTGATTAGTTAAAACAACTTTATAACTTATTATATATAAGTAAATATAAGTAAACTATATATATACATATATTGTTATTTTATATAATTTTAAAATAAACTATGGACAACAAAAAGGCATATATAAAGGGTAAATGTGTCTGTTGCGGTGTAAATCCCAACACCTATATACGTACACATCAACTCCGTACACTCCTTATATGTTGCACTTTCTCCATATATACACGAATCTATTTGATACATTCGTTATTATATATTTAAATTCAAATTAAATTTAAACCTCCATTTTAACAATTTAAACAAAATAAGATTTTATTTAAAATTTTATTAGATTGTATCTAATATACCTTAAGACTTCATAGGTCCAACATGAGCCAAATATGGAATTTTTTGAAATCTACATATTTCATCTACTTCCGACCGGACTAGTTCTTTCAATGATATCAGAGCAAGGTTGGTTGAGGCATTCACCTAGTGCATTGGATGTCCTAGGTTCGATCCCTACAATTGGCATGATAGGGGGTTCTCACATTATGATCCATGATGAAGCATTGCCTCTCACTCCTACATGTCCTGTGATGGCTATGCTAGTCGAACGGTTACATGTAAAACTTGCCCGTGAGGTACCTAGTTGTGTCACCCTAAAGGAGTTTGGGTCGATGCAACAATGGTATCAGAGAAAACTAGTCCATGCGATCAAAATTAGTCATGTTAGGGCTAACCAACTAAGCTTACTAATTTAGTATAGTGTCTAGAAAGGTAGTGTCTAGGCTTTGGTTTGGTAATCATGTACCCTGCCTCCCTTAACTACCAGCTTGGCCCGAAAAGCGAAGTGAGCCCACAAGTCGCCCCTGACAGAAAAAGCGCAATTTGAATTGGACCTTGAGCTAATTCTCAAAATTATTTTGAAAATAAAAATAATTTTTAACTTTAGAAGTTAAATTTAAAATAAGAAATACATTATAAAATGTTTGTGGTTTCAATTTTTTTTTAATATTAAAATAAGATTTTAAATTTGAAAGTTAAATTTAAATTAAGAATTAGATTATAAATGTTATAATATGATTTTCAAAGTTGGCTTTGAAAACAATGTATATTATAAATGTTATAATATAGTTTTCAAAATTCTTTGAAAATAAAATAAACATATTTTGAAATTTTAATATTTATTAAAAAGATTAATAAATTAAATAAATAGTTAATTAATTAAAAAATATATATGTATATATATGTTACATTATTTTGAGTTGTTTAAGATGATGTAAGTATATATGTAAATACATAAGAAATTTTTGAAATTAATATTTAATTAAATTATGTAATTCAATAAGTAAATTAAAAGTTAATTAACACATAATAAAATACATATATGTGTGTGTGTAACCATATATGTTGTGGTATACATATTCAATTAAAATGTTTAATTGAATAACATAAAATTAATTAAAATGTTTTCAATTACATTAATTAAATAAGATTTAATTAATGTAATGTATATAAGACTATTATGTATGTTAGTTAAATTATAAAAGTTATATAATAATTAAACTTACATAATATGAATGTATAAAATCAAGTGAAATAGAAAAAAATCCAAGTAGACTTAAAGGATAAATACGTGCGTATCGTACGTATACCATGATTTTCGATGTGTCTGACATTTGAATCACAAGGATATTTTATAAGAAATACATTATTCCACAAGTCGATATCACTCATTATAATATATTAAAGATTATGAATCTTTGATATAAAGTTGTCTTTCATCACTTATATATTAATAGATTACTTGCGTACTCCATAGTTGTTGATATTCCTCAAGCTAGAGATGTTATATGTAGCACTATTAGTGTATTAAATAGACAAGGTAAGATACATGTACGTATTTGTTGACATTCCTCAAGGTACATGCATCATACTTAGGCTGTCATGAAATGGTGGATATGAGCGAATAATCTCTTTTGATTTGTTGATATTCCTCAAGGTCGAGATGAGATTAGGACAAAGATCATGGGTTAGGAGTTGTATTTGATATAACTGGTAAAATATTACGTGACAACCCTGTTTTCTACGCTGTATAAATGAATAAAATTAATGTAATGAAAATGTTCGAACATGATTTTTAATAGTTATTATTTCTAAAACTAAATTTTTACTTAATTAAACTTTATTTAATAAAATATTTTGGTTAAATAATTTGAACTAAATTAATAAATTCTTTTAAAAAAATTAAATTAAACTCATATAAAATGTTTAGGTATTGATAATTTTATTTTTATTTTTGAAGTGGTTGAGAAATAAATTTATTTTACGTAAATATAACAAATAATTTAATAAAAACAAACAAGTATTGAATTGAAATAAATTATATAAATATCGAAATATATTGCGTAAAGTGTAAATCTATTTAAATTAAATTGAAACCAATTTACAAATTAATAGGAAAGAAAAAGAAGAAAATAAAATATTAACTAATCGAGCCCAATATTGTAACATCCCACCTTCTGAGGCCCAAAACTAACCGCTACTGATGCTGCAGTCATCCATAGTTGTTATTTCTTGGCGACTGAATGCGGCATTGTTAATATTGATACATAGGAACACAAGAATATGAAAAAATTTAAACTTTAACAAAACAGAAGCTAACCCAGTACCACATGCATCGGTGTAAACTACCAACCCCTGATTCCCTTCTGGAACTACTAACACGGGAATATTGGTTAACAAATGTTTCAATCTAAGGAACGCCTCCTTACATTTGTCAGACCAAACAAACTTCACGTCCTTCCTGGTTAGCATAGTCAAGGATGCCGCTATCCATGAGAAATCCTTAATGAACCATCGGTAGTATCCTGTAAGTCCAAGAAAACTTCTAATCTCATTTACCGTCTCTAGTCTCTTCCGATTGTTAACAACTTCGATCTTATTCGGATCAACTGCTAAACCATCCTCGAAAACTACATGACCAAGGAACTTCACTTCCCTCTTCGAGAAATGACACTTTGAGAACTTCGCTTTCAGCTGATGTTGCCTTAGCGTCTCCAACACTATTCTAAGATGATCTACATGATCCTTCTCATTCTTAGAATATACCAAAATGTCATCAATAAAAACCAACATGAACCTATCTAAGTACTCTCGAAAAATCCGGTTCATCAAATCCATGAAGAAAGCTGGCGCATTAGTAAGCCCGAATGACATAACTAACCATTCGTAAGACCCATATCTGGTCCGAAACGCCGTCAAAGGAATACTGTCCATTGCCACTCTTAGCTGATGGAAACCTATCGCCAAATCCAGCTGGGAAAACACTCTAGCCCAACTCAATTGATCGAATAAGTCATCAATTCTCGGCAAAGGATACATATTCTTGATCGTCCTCTCATTTAACATACGATAGTCGATACACATCCTTAACGACCCATCTGGCTTCTTCACGAATACCGCGACCATTCCCCAAGGCGAACTACTTGGACAAATGAAATTTTTTCCTTCCAATTCCACTAGCTACACCTTCAATTCCTTCATCTCGGTTGGTGACATCCTGCTAGGTGGTCTACTTACGGGTTCAGCATCCGGTACGAGATCTATCCGAAACTCGATTGCTCTTTTCGACGGCAAGCCCGAAACTGGTTCAAACACATCTGCAAACTCTCTTGCAACATAAACCTGCTTCAACTCTGCTTCCGTTCCCATGGCACCCAATAACACATAAGCATTTCCGTCCAAACTCCTTACTGAGTAAATAACTCGGTTACATCTATTAGGGTGCTTCAATGGTATTTCCCCCTTCTAGCAAAATATTCTAGCATCATATCTATCTAACCAATCCATACCCAATATGATCCTGAAACCCACGAAATCAAAAACATATAAACTGCATGCAAACATATGACCTAACAAATCAAGTTCTAACTGGTCATATCTCATTCCTAGAGTTGCATACCCTCCTATAGGATTCGCAACCCTTAAAAGAGTAATAAGGTATAAATGAGTGCGATGCACCGGTATCAAATAGTATCCTCACTGAAGTACTATGAATCATAAGCATACCTTCCATCACAGCTTTTCCTTTCTCGGCAGCCGTTGGTCTAGAGGATGGTGGCTCCAATGCAAAGACCTTTCCCTTTCTAGCCTTAGCGGCCTCGGGACACTTGTCCTTGTAATGCCCCATCTGGCCACAGTTGTAGCACTTCACATTAGGCCTCGCTGCAACGCTCTTCCATCACCTGAGCGACACTCATTAGCATAGTCCCCCTTATTGCCACCCTTGTAATAGACAATATCAGCCTTGCTCTTCTTAGCTGCTACCCCCGACTGGGCACCTTTCTTCTTGAAGAACTTCCGCTTCTTCCCTTGAAAATTCTAAACCTCGGTTGGTTTCCCTTTTCCAAAAGTAGAAAGTATCTCATCATTCCGAATAGCTATCTCAACAACTATATGAAACGGATCCCGGAGGTTTGGCATGGTTGCTCTGGTGATCTCAGGATTCAACCCCCTGATAAACTTATCATTCCTCTAAATGATAGTATCAACAATAGCATATCCATAATGGGACAGCTCATCAAACTTTGTAGCATACTCAATCACTGATCTATCCACCTGGACTAAATTTGCAAATTTCCTGAGCAATGCTGACTTGGCAACCTCCGATAGAATCTTTCTTCGAACCTCCTACGAAATTCAGCCCAAGTCAGGTCTTCCTTTGACTCTCCCACGGTAACTCCATTCGACCAAAACAACATTGCTCCCTGCAATTGCCTTGAAGCAAGTCTTCTCTTCTGCATATCTGTCAAGCCGAGATCTGCGAATATCCTCTCACAGTGCAATAGCCAGTTTTCCACTCATACTGCATCCTCGGTTCCTAGAAAAGGCTTCCCTCCAAGACTAACATAATCCCTGCTCAGCTTGGCATAATTATTGCCAACTGGGGCCACCAGATTAGCTCCTCCAGCATTCCCTACAGCCACTCCCGCAGCTGCTCCAGCTTGCATCATATTCATGAATAACTGATACATTATCCCTATATCAACCGGCGGAATCTCGGCACCAGAATTAGCATTTGCATCAAGGTTCACATTTTTCTACCGACCCTGGTTGCTCCTGGTATTGGGTCGAACATTTCCACTGGTTGCGATGTGTCTTCCACCTTGATTCACTCTTTCGTTTCCTGCCTCCATACCTTACTTCCCTACTACCTGAAATCCAATCTTTGTAGGATACAGAAGAACAGTCTAAGAGAGTGGGGAATGCATACTTAGGTATTTATAGCAAAGTACACATACGTTACTATAACGCTTAACCAAGCCCAACAATATTTTAGATTCATTAGATTATGATTAAAAAATCTTTTAAGGTTTAAATTCCTTTTAAGTACATAAACCATGCTCTGATGCCAACTTGTAACATCCCACCTTCTAAGGCCCAAAACTAACCGCTGCTGATGCTGCAATCATCTATAGTTGTTATTTCTTGGCGACCGAATGCAGCATTGTTAATATTGATACACAGGAACACATGAATATGAAAAAATTTAAACTTCAACAAAATAGAATTTCTCATTTCATATGAATAATATTCAGATTTAATTACATAATCCCATACGTTACCCACGTTCAGATTATATATACATGTACAAAATACGATAAGAGCAACATATGAAGATGTCCCCTTATGGTGAACAGAGAACTAATAAATATGAACTTTACAGTTCTTAGTACATCATAGCGAAAAACACAAAATAGCTCCTATATAGCTAACACTGCCTCCTACACGTCTCCAGAAGCTTATTTGTCCAAAAACATAAAAGTCTCCCACTCTCAGACTACTCAAATTAATTTTTGAGTACCCGAGAGTTTGTGGAGAAACACAAACTTTGAGTCAGACAATAAGTCTGGTATGAATAATCCCCTATCATCTCTTATCATAAATAGATAGCTAGTGAGACCACGTCGCTTAGCAAAACGGGTTTTCCCCTCGCTAGTATCCAAAACAAAACATGGAAATCATTTACTATGCCCCTGCACCTAAAATAATTAGTCTTAACATAATATGAAATAAAGCCATAAATCTTGGATATCTCATCCACCTATTTATTAGATATCTCATCTAAAAGCAATATATTAGATTTCCCATCTAAAATCAATTTATTAGAGTTTCCCTCTAAAATCTTTAAAATGACTATCCATCATAATTTAATAGGACTATCCGTCCCAAATCCATTTAAAATAAATGCAGATTTCCATCGTACATTGTTTTATAAAAGTTGGTGTGTACTATCCACCGCACACTCCATAGTTTTCCTAGGATGACTACGAACCCTTGGATGCCAAATCCAAGGCTAACCACCTCTGGCAAAACATTCTTTACTTTAGAAATTTGATGTGGGCTATCCACTGCATATTCCATGGTTTTCCTAGGTTAACCAAGAACCCAACACTTGGCCAATTAAAATATCATGATCCCCATGATTATGTACAAAAATTCATGATCCCCATGATTATTTATTTTCCCTAGGTATACCACCTGTTTAACCTATTCCCATTGGTAACCCCAATTAGGTTAAATTAAATGAATACACATTGATATCCCCAATGTATATTTTCGAAAGCATATTTCTGTTTGTAACCCCAAACTATGTATCAAAAACATTAAACACACCCCGGTGTCCCCAAGGTTTATTTACATCCAATTTATATAAGGATTCCCCTTACATATTCAAACAAAGATAAGTATTTTATGATATAACCCTTCGAAGTAACCCCTTTAAATTAGCAAAATTTTACTTAAGGAAAAATGGCTAAAACAACCCTTTAAACCCCTTCAAATGAAGCCCCATTCGAAAGCAAATAAATATCCAAAGTTAGCCCTTTTGGACGCCTTCCTTTTAAAAGCATCACAAAATCATACCTTTCGACCTTATCGAAAGGTCCTACCTTTCGACCCTGTCGGAAGGTTTCTTTTTGACCAAGTCAAAAGGTTCCACCTTTTGACCAAATCGAAAGCCTAGGGTATCCCCCTATAAAACCATTTATAAACTTTTCGAAAGAAATGAAACTCAAACGCTTTCAAAATCATTAAAACTCAAAACCTTCCGAAATCATTGAAACTCAAAACCTTTCGAAATCATTGAAGGTAACCCCTTTGAAACCTTTTGAAATCAAACCTTTCGAAATCAAAACCTTTCGAAACCAAAACCTTTCGAAATCAAAACCTTTCAATGTCAAAACCCTTCGGCACCATTCAAAAACAGTGAAGTGTCGGTGTTGGAACCAACCCTTCAAAATCAATGGAGAGAGGCGACAAGTTTTATAAAAAAAAAGATAACCTTGACTCCATCTGGGTCGAAAGGTTTGGAAGCGGCAACTATGCTTCCGACCCTGTCGAAAGCTAACCTTTCGAAAGGTTTTATTTAAAACAAGAAAGCAAACCAATCGAAACCTTTTTCTTTTAAACCATTTGACAATGTCGAAAGCTATTTGTCGAAAGCTAGCAGGCGTATTTTCTTTAAAACCAAAACAAAGTTTCATCTCCTTCGAAAGCTCTAACCTTTGTCCCTAAACCTTTCAACCCCTTTCAATTCACTACGTACCAGTCGTCTGATACCATGTGAATTGATTTTTGACCTACTCGAAAGTTTTGATACTTTCGACCTTGTTGGAAGGTTTGGAATGAAGGCGGAATCTCTTGCCGAAAGAGTTGAAATAGTGAAAATTGTACTTTAAAGTAGTTCTTTTGTACCCCACCCGCCTTGTTTGTCTAAATCTGATTGGTTGCCAGAATTTTATATTCAAAATTGCTGCCGACTTTCCTTATTTGGAAATTTAAATAAATTTGAAAAAGCCCCTTTCTCCTTTATAATTATACAAAACATTTAAGTCTCATACCTTAAATAATTTTATATAACTATTAAAACATCATGAAAAATTCCAGAAAATCAATTAATACATTCTCTTCAACATATTAAAATTTCAAAGCATATTAAGATCAAAACCACTCGAAATTTAACCAAAACCGAATAAAAATGTGTTAATTAATCCATTAACGTTTAAAACACCTATGTCTTATCCAAATAAAGGTTTAAATGGTTATATCCTAACCAAGACACAAACATGAACCGGGTATAACCCATAGCCGATCCAAACAGAGAAAAATAAGATGATAAACATGATTATTCACCTTGATTAGTTGATTGGAGAATGAGATAATTTCCTAGCTTTAATTCCTTAGCTTTTTCTTTAATTTATGCTCTTCCTGGAGCTTTTAATGGCCGGCCGAAAGTAGGTGAGGAGTTATGAATGAGAAGGTAAAAATTTATTAAGGTGGAGGAAGAGATTTAAACTAAGAAATGCAGCCCCATTTCCAAGTTTACCCCTTAGGAAATTCCTCCTTCTAACTTTAGTTAAGTCTTATTTTAGTTCATTCATTAAGACACGGCCATTGGATTTATTGATCGCATCTCCCTAATTATTCACATTATTCTATTTAATTTATCTAATTAAATATCTCGAATAATGTTAATTAAAATTTAGGGCATTACAGATATTTAAGCCCATATCATTTCCTTGTTCTAGAACTTCCCTAATTCCTTCAATTACAAGCTATTACTTCATTTTTGGAGCAATCTGATTATCAAATTAACCTAAAAAGTTCAATTTGCGTCAAATAAAAAGAAATAAATAAATAAAATTTAGAAATTGCACCTGAATTCAAGCCAAGTAGCAACGCAACAGGTGATTGTCGATGGGAGGAGACGGTCGTGTGATTGTGACTACGATGGGCACGCAGCCAACGTCCAGCCCTAGTTCAGTCACGATGAGGGTGAACGAAGATGGAGGTGTGCAATTTGGGGGAGTGCAACGTTGCGATAAATTTAGAGGAGTTGCGGGCTTTGGTGGTGATGTTGGCTGTGAACATGCATGCTTAGAAACATATGAGGAGACGAAGGTGATGTAGTGCTTATAGGTGTGTGATTACACTCACATACCTATGTTCTAATCGCTTAAATCATCATATGTATATGTCTTGCTATGTTGAGTTATTTATTCATTTGTTGTTTTAGATATGCCTTGTGTGTATTTTGTTGATCTGATTAAGGGCACTTACTGTTTAGTATTGCCTTGGGTACACTTTTACTTAACTGATTTTTGTGTTTATGGGTGTACATCTGTGTGCGTGCATATCCCTGCTGTTGTTCATGCTTGTGTATTTAACCTTGTTGCTGTGAATTTTTCCATGTTATTGAGCCTATTAGTTCAACTATCTTACTATTATAAATTTATGTTACATTCTACTTGTTGTACATCACCAAGTTTTCACTTTTGCATGAGTGAGTATCATTTGGTGTGTTTGTATAAATATTGGGTACATACTTATTATTTTAAATATTTATATAGTTTTTTAAATGTAAAATATAAAACAAATTATAATGAATAAGTTATTATATATTGAATATATCTAAACCCTTGTGTTTATGCAATATATATATATAATACTAATGTAAACATCACCTAAGATTAATAAATAAATGAAATTAAATCACTAGTATTTAAAAGTAAGATTATGAAATCATACGTAGTTAATATCCTATGGTTATTAAAGCATAATTACCAAAATCTAATAGATATATATATATATATAATTTAAATTTTGAAAAAGGTATTTTTTGACATAATGGTAGTGAAACCAGGGTCGCACCGTCATGCTATCATATATTAATATAAATGTCCGACTAACAAGCCTAGTTGGTGGCAAAAAATACAAAATCTTAACATCATAGACATCCATATAATAGGATGCCATCATATCTAGCATAGTAGTATATACACATCATACTAGCACAAATAACCATAAGTAAGTAGATAATAAGTAGCATAAATCAACCAGCACACAGCTCAGGCCACCGAGTTGTTACTACCCATGGATTGATCACAAGCTCCCAAGCTAGTAAGGAAGAAGCGCAATGGACCTACAGATGTTCATGTCAAAAAGGAATACAAAGTCAGGACGTTTCTAGCCACAATTAAATAAGAGTTTTTAGTATGATTAAAGCATCTTTCATTCCTCTCTATCCAAGAAACCCAGACAAAAGCTAAGGCAATCAAAGTCACCGGGGAGTATGGAGCTTCAGACTCCCAAAGGACTAGCCATTCTGACTTCGAGGCTTAAGTAGTGACATTCAGGTTTGTCATACATATCCAAATGCGCAAAGTAAAGTCACAATCAAAGAAGATGTGGGCACAGGAGCCCCAACCATCATGACAAAGGAAACATGAATGAGCATATGAGATGTCCTTAGCAGCTATATGTAATATTTAGCTTTGTAAACTATTTTGTGAATTTAAAATGAGTTTCTTATGTTATTAGTAAATATTTAATAATCGATTAATTTTATATTATGATAAGAAATTAGTTATTTATTGTAATTATTAAAATATATCTAAATTTAGACAATTATTTAATCAATTCTAGAATATGTATTCGTTATCTATTTCTTAGCTTTTATTTGGTCATATAAAATTATATATTGTAAATGATTCATTTTTAAGTATTTATTTTTTCATTTTATATCTATTTGAATAATCTTTTATATTATTAGTTTTCTATGTTCTTTGATTTCTTATCTTTTATATTGATTTAGTTAATTATCTAACTAATTCTAGAATTAAGTTTATTATTTATTATTCAATCTAAGTATTAATTTTGTTATATAAAATTATATGTTGCAATTGATTTATTATTTGTTTGTTTTATTCTTACATGTCTTTTTGATTAATCTACTTTATCTTGTTTTTCTTCTTTTTCTTCTTTATATATATATATATATATATATATATATATATATATATATATTGTATTGAATCATGTGAATGATTCACTGTTGATATATTTTGAGTGATAGTTTGTGTTGATATAGTGATGACATCTTTGATATGGTTTTATTGTATTTAATTCTGTGTGATGAAAAATCAGAATAAACGGAGTTATAATATCGTTTGGAATGGGGCAATGGATAATATTTCTCTAGTTATTCTTTGGAATCATTGTATAGAATAGTGCAGTGATGAGTAGATTTTATAAGTAGTGAATAAACATTTAAGTACCATGCAGTAGTATGGGACGCTATTGTGATATTTATACAGTTATTCATTATAAGTAGATGACACTCGGTGATGGGATTAGAGTAGTATCTTGAGTGTGAGGTGATACACGTAGTGAGTATGGCTCTGTGCCTAACGATGAGCATGATTTTGAGTCTATACATATTGGTTATATATGCCACTATTATGACATACTCCTATTATGTATATTGGAGAGGACCAGATGGCTGGAATCCACTCTAGCGGCCTGATCGTAGGGTCACACTCCAGATTTGTAACACCATGTTTATATACCTTTGTGGTACTTTTATGCACGTGTTTGCCCCTTCTGTCACTATGCCAGCAGTCTGTTACCTGTAGAGGCATTTGTAGTGTCATGACTTAAAGTCCTCGTGTTGACAAGCACACTAGTGGATATGTGTCACGATGACTGTGAGGTAACTAAGACTATAGAGACTTTGTGTCTTTGGAGGTTTCTTTGTGCTATCAGTCTCCCTTATGGTACTGACAGAGTGGTAGATTGGCATATACAATTGGTACACCTCACTGTAGCATTGATATAGGCCAGGTGCCACATATTATTATTATATGGCTCTACTTAGGACCCTGTGTTTGTCGTACAACCATTTCCATCACGATATTTACAGATAGATATTATATGAGCAAATAAGATTATACTCGGGATACATATCTAGTGTATAGTTGATTCTTAGTATTTAGTAGTTAGCCTATCCTATTTTTTATATATTGATGATGATGTTTCATTTATCAAGATTGAGAGATATATTTGGGCTATGCTTCGTGCTAACCTGATTATACTTGGTGATATCTCATTTATTGATTTTTGGATTTGATGATGATTTCTGGATATGTATGATTCAACAATCTATGTTGATTTCTGATTTGATGTGTTTATATACGGGTGATGACATCTTTTGATATTAGAGCTGGATACTTTGTATGATTTGAGTTATTCATTGTGACTTGATGCGTTGATGGTGTAATCTAGATGTATTAACTTATTATTATTTCTTGTCTACACTATGTTACCAAATTATAGATCCTTGATTAGACATAGTCTAACCCGTATGTTATTTATCTAATACTCGGGCCAATCTGAGACATTTCAAGTATAGGGACGACATGACCAGTATTTATTTTATTATGCTTAGAGGAGACATATTAGGATGTGGTATGATATTTATGTGACATTGATTCATTATATATTTTGTTACTGAGATGTATATTGATTATTCATCACATCATATTGAGATAGTTGGCGTTTGGGTTGAGTTGTACCCTTATTGTATTATATATTATATGTTTTCGCTCTGATTCTGACTCTATGTTCTCTGTTATTTAGTATATTGTGTATTATTCTATCATGAAGGCACACATCATTATTGCTTTGTACCGATATTGTGTATGCATTTGTGAGATATTTATTTGATGTTTTAATACGTACCAGTGTTGATCCAAGGGAATATTCATGTGTGTACCTCATATCGTCTTATTCTCTATATTATCTGATAGTATTACTTTGTAATACTCTTGGATAGTATAGAAAAAGAGGTAGGAGTGTTCACATGTATCCATCGTTTACGAGCCTATGATTTGTTGATATTCCTCAAGGTCAGAATCCCAAGGCAAGCGAGTTCTAACACCCACTAGAGAAGTCAAATGATTTCTATATTTTTCTTAGGGTTTTGGTAAACATAAAAATCTAGTGGGAACTTTACTAGAAAAATGAAATGGTAACATTTAACCTTTCTAATATTGTAAGAACATTTGTTATATAAAGTTATAATAATCTACATTGATAAATTTATGCAATTAATATAATTGATAAAATGTTTATCAATTAAGATATACAGATGAATTGAATTAAAGATTGACGGAAGAAATATAAAATACTTACTAATATATATTTTCCCCATGTTATTGTTTCAATACCCATGCAAGCATCTAATTTTATAACTACTAAATTCATTCGTAATTGTTCACTTGCGTATTTATTTGCCTGATACTATGTATTGTCTTTTGAGTTTTGAACTTGTAAGCAATACAAGAAAATGGATATTTAATCCATATTTAATCACATACATAGATTGTACGATGAAAAGTCATTGTTCATAATGTACGAATTGGTTCATTCGGAATAATCAAATAAATCATAGTGCAAGATCGTATATTTAATATGATTGATTATAGTAAGGATTTCCTTTGAATAGTTTGACCATTTTAGAAAAGAAAATGAATGTACGAGGGTAGATTTAACTTAAAGTACAATTGAGATAAAGAAAGTGTGTGACGATCCGTCCTCTTTACACCTAAAGACGACACTTAATACATCCACGGTATTCCTGTGTCGATCATTCAAGTGTCTGAAAGACAGATTGCGGGGTAAATAAATAATAGTCAAGAGCAATAAAAAAACAGATTGTATTACAACATGAGAGTCATACACAACACCAGTAAATAGTACATGAAGTTACTCCAAAATATTACATCAAGTTACAACAAGTACTACTCCAAATCCAAGTCTCAAGACAGCTAGGATCAGACTGCCCATTAGTATTACATAATATACACAATACAGTGGAAATACAAATATAACTACTAGATGCTAGGAGGACTCCTACTCCATCCTACTCCAAAATGCTTCTCTAAACCTGACTACTTAGCTACTCAAAAGAATTTGAGTACCCGAGGGTTTAGGGAAAAGAAAAATAAACTTCGGGTCAGAATGGGTCTGGTGTGAGTAAAGCATAAAGTTTAACTTTATAAAAACCTTTAAACAAAAGTATCTCATAAGACCATGCCGCACATAAACATGAATGGGTTTTTACCTTATGATAACCAAAACATTTTATATTAAAATCATCTGATATTATCATAATGTCTAGATTTAAAGTAAATATAGAATCTTAGCCGAAATTGTTATATTAGTTAAATTCCAACATACTACGCTCTACAAGCAAAAACCGAAGGCTCGTAGTGGATAATGGATTCCAACTATGAAAGGGTTAGGGTCTACCTGTCGAATTCGTACAACTCTAGATAAAATGTACGGAAGGCTACAACATGTTGCACCTCTACTACTCAGGACTGACACTACCTCCTTCTCGGGTAGCACCGAATATGATCACCTCTTAGTTGCAATCAACAACCATACAATGGGATCCCGAAGCAAACATGGATATCGCTATAGATTTGGGATGATCATACCCTACTTGGGTGCGACCCACATAGCCCTGCCGCATGTCCCTGCTTTATTCATTTCCTAGGTATGAGACTCGAAGAGGACAAGCTCTTACCATTTCCTCATAGAAAACCATCTGGAATGCTAATATCGCCCTCCAGGCAACCAATGCAATACTAGCATTCATCCATATGAGTTGTTCCATGATCGAACAAACAATCACAAATTACTATCTTCCATATTGGAATCACCCTCGGGAAGAATAGTATAGCTCCATAGCATACTTCATAACGATCCAACATGAACATTATTAGTTTGGAGTGGTTCGGAATAATCATATTATCTGAAACCAGCGTCTCCAAACTAAGCGACAATTTCGGCTAACTCAATTTTGGTTCTCTTAGAAGTATGCAAATGTATTCGAGTCCTCACCGAGGAATTCGAACTTACAACCATACTCCCTGAGTCAAAATAGGTCAAGTGATAATAGCGGACAATTCGCTATTTAAAGGTGATTATACAAGGTTAATATATGGATAACCAGATACTTAAATGTGAAACATTCATGGAAATTAAATCTCCCATATCTATCATGTTTTTGATATTTCGATCTTATCATACCCCTCGCCTAGAGATAAACTCTAGATCTCATAAGTAGACGGTCAGCCTACTCATTGGCCTTTAGTGCTAGCTATGGGATGACTTACTTCCCATAAATGTGTCACCACATTACTTGGGTTTTGATATTTGTTTAAGGTTACTTAAAGATAAACGGCATGGAAATCCCTTGATTAAAACATTTGAAAATAGAAAGCACTTTCGAAAAGAGAATAAATCAATATTTGAAATCAATTGATAATTAAAATGCCAAATCTTTATTTATTAGTTAAGTAATCAAATTTAAACCTTCCTTAAATAGTAATTAAACCCTAATCAAAACTTGGTTATCCTTGATTAGAAATTAATTGGTATTAAACCCTTTTTAAATAATAATTAATTAATAAATAATAAAATAATAATAAATGGTAAATAAATTAATCGTTAATTAAATACTAAATTAATAATTAACTTTAATTATTTTACTAATCATGATTAACTTAATTGATTAACGGTTAAGTATAAACAACTTTTATTAACTAGTGATTAGTGCTAATTACCTTAATTAATTAATTAAAAACTTACTAATTACCTTCAATTAACTTAATTAAGTTATAAAAAATTTAATATAAAATTTCTAAGGGTAAACACTTACATTTTGTAAATTAGTTTGTTTTTAACGAACTGCGCGTATAGCAACTATCACTATACGGACCCGTAATTCTAACGTTTTGAAATTTGATTTCTAAGTTATAAAAACTTCAAATTTGAACCCTTATTTCCCTTAAAACATAAAAATGAACTTGTGGAAGCAAAACTAAAGTTTAAAACTTGAAAAAGTTTTTCGAAAACAAATTCAAACCTTCGACAAAAGTGGATTTCAACGTCGCTTTTGGTTAGCTAATCGCTAACTTCATGTCACGAATCCATATGCAACAAATAACTCATTTCAAACACCATACTACTACATACATCATAGCACTAACATAAGCAATAATACTTTCTCCATAATCGCTAACTAACTTTTTCTTAAAATACAATATAGAGACTTTCTTACCTACTCAAACTTCGGCGTACACAATTATCACCAAATCATCACATAATCAAGCACACATCATATATAACATTCATACACCAATATACATGATAAATTTGCTAATTTTAATAAAGCTAACTAATTGTTTAAAAAGCGTTAACTTTACTCACCGAAACTTTTCTAAATCAAATCGAACTTTTGCCGAAACTTGAAAACACTTGAGAGTATTGCAAATTCAAAACTTTTGGATGCTTGGACCTCCAAGATGGGCTCGGTGTAGGCTAATTGGGCTTGGCCTTGGTATGTTTAAGCTTGGCCATTATGCTTTTGGGGTGGATGAGCTTGAGTTTTCAAAGAAAAGGTGTTGTAGGAGATGTAGAAGTGGTTCTGTGAACTAAAGAAGTGATTTTTCTCTATTTTTAAAATTATGAAGAGGAAGCCACGGATATTGAGCCCAAGGTCTTTGGAAATTTGGATTGAATAAGGAGGTTGTAAACATGAAAATATGAAGATAAAGGGGTATATATAGCTTAGGGAATTTATTAAAATATATATGTGTTTATATTAGAATATATGTATGCATGCATTACCATACCCCTCTCCTCCTTAAATTCCATCCATACCTAGTATCCCCCCCTCTCCTTGCACTATTCAAGCCATATCACATGTACTTGTGTTGAAAAGAAGTATATTTTTATATGTATGTGTGTGTGTATACTTTTCCTTATAATATATTTTCTTTTATTCTGTATATATACACACACACACACACTTAAAAGAAAGCATATACATGCACATGTACATATGTATTTATCATGTATAAATAGTTTATAGTGTGTGTATATGTGTTTTAAAATAGTGTTATGACATTTCGAATAACTTTTAACTGATGAAAAATCAATATTTCGAAAAATAACTTCTGGTCACATTTTCTATTTCTCTATGAACTATATATATTGGTAAACAAACTTTGAAAATGATTTTATTATCACTAGTTATTATTTAAAATAGTTACTTGTTAATAAAAATCCATTTATTAATTATTTAAAATATAATTAAATGTTCATTTAAATAGCGACTAAATTTTAGGTCGTTACAACGTGAATGGTCACTTCTGCTTCATAAGAAAGCATTAAAAACAAGAATTGTAAAATAATTACGGGTACTTAATATTGGAATGAGATATAAGATTTTTATTCCAAAATGTATTTTTTTATACAAAATTGTTCTCTATGAAATTTTTTTATTTTAAGTTCAAGATATTTGATCTGAACACTCTCGACCGTAAAATAGTTATAGTAGTTAAAATAAATAACTTACATTATGTTGTTGAATATACCTCCGTATTTCGTACAATATTATAGTAATGGCAGAAATAGTGGGAGCTTTCCCTATAACACTTATTCATCAGATTAAGTTATAAAAATTATTTTCGTAAAATATACCACGCATCATTTATGAAATAATAACTGTTTTTCATTGTTAACTGAAAAATAGACGTAGTTTTATTTCAATATGGATATTATGAATATTGGTTATAAAATAAAACTATAATAATGGTATTTGTTTTTACAACAAAAGTGATGCATTGGAAATACATTAGTATCTCAAATTATTTGCAATTATTTTGGAGTTATAGACTAAGCCATAGTTTAGAGAAATAATATTTGATTGTATTATTATGAATCATATGGTCCTAGTGAATTAGATCTCAGACAATTAAGGGCAAAGCACTCATTCATTGTGAGCATTATAATAGTTGATGAACTATATGGATTAATACATATAGATATATGCAATCGGAAGTTCAAAAACAGTTCCATGTACTTTGTTGTATTCACCAATGAATTATCACAATCATGAAAATGTGCATATGGTGCACATGTGATAAGTTAATGATGAGTTCATAGAATATAAAAAAGAAGTAAATAAAATAATGTGCGATATAAAATAAAATAATTTGATTTGATCGAATAGATGTGTATACTGGAAAGAGTTCTGAATGTACCTAAAACGTATAAAGGTTCAATCTCAAAAGTCACTCCTCTTTATGATACATAATGATGTATCGATATGGAGTAATCATAATTTGTTGAACGAAATCTGATTAATTGTGAGTGAAGTTGAGTTAAATTCTTTCTACAAGGTCGTGTACTTAAAAGTAACACAAGGTTAAAATTAATTTCACCTAAAGAATGGTTCGCAAATTCATACAAGATAAGGGTTTATAAGGAACCCCAACATATCCTAGGCTAAGGAGTTGGCAGGTTTTGCAAGTCGAAAAACTGCATGTAATAATTGTATGTGAGGGATCCTGTATGAAAAACCCCAAAAGGAATTTTGGAACGATTGTCATTGGATGACTAATTTATATTTTGGCAGAAGTTTTGTAAACTAAAATCAAATCAGTTTAATATAAGGTGATTCGTAAAATGTTTATGAATACTTATTCCATTGCATCAAAAACCAATTATTGTTTCAAGAAATACTAACTTCATAATGAAAGAATTTATTTAAGAAATTATTGGTAGTAAAATAGATTTAGATATGATCCAAAGGTAAAACCGATTATGAGGAATGAAATAAAATTAACCAAACCTAAATAAAAATTGTACATTAGAATGTATAATAAATATTCTTGCACATTGAAGAGAAACTATGAGTTTTTTATTAATGTCAAGAATAAATAATCATGTGCAGTCAATTAAACCATTAAGAGTATTGACACTGCCATATGATATGATGTACAAATCCGAAAGGATTCCAAGTACATTACAAAATGTGATTTGATAGTTGTACCTAAACGAATATGATTCATCGGCCGCAAATTTGTCCTTAAGAAAAAGACTAATGCAATTGGAATATGGTGAGCGACATTGATAAGAATAAAATCGTAATTTTCAATTAACGGAATAGATTCGTCATTCAATGTGCTTAAGATAATTCAGATTTCACTTATAAAATTATCGTTTGGTATAACTTTGTGTTTTGGTACATATGTGTTGGAATGGAAAATTCTAAATATTGATTTAGAATAGACTGTTTGCACATAACAATCAAAGTGTCTTGAAGTCAATGGGAGCAATATTAAGTTCATGGGTTTTCGGATATGATCCAAGAAATAATACAAAAGTATCATTCTATAAGCATCATAATTGAATAAGCATTTTGATGGAAACATCAAATAGTTTGATTTTTAGTCGAAATGCAGAGGAAGCGTATGTCCATAAGAAAGAACATTAAAGGGTACATAAATATTTCCAAAACTATAAGTAGACAACATATTGCTGATTGTTAAGGATGAAATCAGTGATAGCCTAGTTGTTTAATGCTCGATATTGTATTTTTAGAATATATCTTTCATAATAAATATAAAGGATGTTGGGAACGTCTCAAATAATATGCAAAGACATCTTATTAAATTGTTTTATATGAAACATGTAAATGGATTCCTTATGTATTGACAATAGGAATCATCATACATGTTGTATTGTGTATATTATCTTAGTTTGCTTATGTACTTGATGCATGAAGAAAATATAAAATCCAAATTAAAATAACTAAATGGTAGTTTAGAATATTCTCAAGTATTTAAGAAATATTAGTGAATTGTTTACAAAAGCAACAAACTCCTTAAGAAGGAATGCTTGGAATCTAACTTCATAAGTGATATCGAGTATAGTATGTCAATAAAAAATTAATGTTCAAACTTTAGTTAAAGAGCTTTAAGTTGGAAATTTTCCAACTGAAACATTGTGGTTGATTCATTGAAAATGCTAAGTATATCGCCTTGAATAACGCTATGATAAAAGCAATGTATAAATATAAATGTATAAATTTATAACTGAGCTAAGGGTGATTCTAAGTATTAAGAATACTGCATTATTATTATATGATAATAATGAAATGACAATAGCTCACTAGAAGTCAAGAAACATACTTTGACTGGTTCCACATGATAAAGGTAGTTTATGAGCATCGGATAGAGTTGATTGACATAGTAGATAATTAAAACGACACAGCGGTTCCATTCATAAAGGGTCTAACTCAATTAGTTCTCATTAGACCGGTTGAAGGGATATAGTAGATCTTCCATAATTGGTCCCAAGTGCAGGTGGGAGATTGATAGAGTTACGGGTATACCCTAAGGTCAATTATGTAATTTGTTATATATATCTAACCCACTAACCAACCTTGTTCGAAATAAAAGGTGTTTTCTTTCTATTATATACTTAATATAATCTGTTATATTAATTAATTAATTTAAAATATATTTAATAGAAAATCCATAAATGGTATGCTTTGTGGTAGTAGTTACAATGTGTTGTAATCATGAGTGATTTACCATAATAAAATAAATATATCGTTTTAAATATTCCTAGTCAAGTTGTATCGAAACTAGATATCGTTACATCCGTTGAGACTAGAGTACATAACGCTCTTCAAATGTTGGGCAGTACATTATTCATGACTGTTGAGGACACTAAGGGTTACATACTGATAGTTATTGGATAGCTATGGAATAACTCACTCGGTAGTTTTCTGTTAGCTAATATAACTAAGGTTAAACAGAAAATATTGATGTGACAAATTTAGATGGTTCTCTTGACTTGTGAATATTGTCGACCATTAATGTGGAAACTCCGCTTTGATTATAGTTGAATCATAGCATGGTGTCCATTGAATGACTACAGTTCGGTTGAGTGGAAGCAACTGAAGTGAAACACTATTCAAAAGAGAATTCGTCTCCTCAATTATCTAAGGTTAGTATTACGAGGTCAACTTAAGTCAATTCAAAGTCAAAGCCACTGGCTAGAGCATTATGGCTAATAATTATTATTATTGAACCAAGGATTTTTGTTTGAACTATAACGTTGAGTATGGACAATATTGGAATTTCAATCATTACCAAATTCCATAAGTCTTATATAGTGTTGACGAAGAGAATTGGTGTAAATGATTGTCACTATCAGCTACCGCTTATAATAAGTAAAATTGGATTTTATCCAAAAAGATGTGTAAGCGATAAATTCAGCCAAAATGTCACTCTACTAGCTAAAGTGACATGTGAATGTTAATTTTTAAATTATTTGATATTAATCACTGACTGAATTTAAACATTTGAGTTGACAACCATAATGATGAATACTTTGAATAAACTATACAAATACCATTATTATTTAATAAAGTGCATATATAAAAGTAATAAACGCATGTGTTGATATACGATATCGATAAAATATTTAAACTGGATTTAAATAAATTAATTGGTAAGTGGTTTTGGGAAAATAAATTTAAGCCCACATGCATGATGAAAAGGGGGAGAGGTTTCAAATGCAGTTTGAAAATCCAAAGGAGCAATTAAAAAAAGAAATTAAATCTCCATCATTTACCTCTCTTTATGACTCACTTAAATCTCATTCATGAAATGATTTTGTCTTTTATTTAATACTATTTATTCTACCAAAAATATGAAGAGGAGGGAGAGGGTTTGATGAGATTTAATTAGGATTTAAATAGGGAAAGTTTTAAAGGAGAGAATTGAAAGGTTTCAGTGTTTTCTTTAAAACATATTCTCTCTTATTCAATCCATTATTTTTTCGCTGGCAATTTTTTTTCTTTCTTTTTGTTGCTACCCTCCTCTCCCTTAATGGCCTCTATGATAAAAAAATTCCCAAAACAAATTCAAATAAAGCAATAACATTCAAGGTGGTGTTTTGCCTGTAGATCCTTGCAAAATCCAAAGGTTGATTTAATTGAATCGGAGTTTTATTCTTCATTCAAAGTGCAAATCTTAGCTTCATCTTTAGGTAATTCTAATTTATTTTATTATATATTCACCAGTTAATGAAGTTTAAATCCTACACATGCTACATCTAATCTCATTATTCGTTCATTATGTTGACCCAAAGTTTAGATCTAATATATGTTAATTGATTACATGCTCATCATGATAATATAATTAGATCTTACATTCGCTGCAATCTCTTTCTCATATGTTCATGTTATACATATAATTTAGATCTAATTCATTTTATAACAAATTTAAATATTCTTAAGTTGTCCAATCTAATTTTTCCATTGTTTTACAAATTATTATTTAATAATAAAAAAGGCAAACAAACAAACAAATAATTTGGATTGGAAACTAATTTTAATCAATTGATGTATTTTGTACCTCATTATATGCACAAATGCAATTAACTGTATATATGTAAATTATTTAAAATTATGTTAGAGATTGAATACATGTTTCACATGTTTGTTGTTTTGGATATATTTTTTGGTTGTTGTTGACTTTTTTTAAAGTTGTTTCGATTAAAAAAGGAATAAAAACATAAGTTTACTTTTGTGCAAAACATTATAAACCCTTTGAATCCTTCTTAAGTTAAAGCAGATTTCAATTTGTTACTTTAACTTTGAAGCATATAATATATTACAAAGTTTATACATACACTGAAACACAGATATATATATATATATGTATGCATGTATGATGTACGTACGTACGTATGTATGTGTGTTACTTGTTATTTTAATTTAAAACATAGATTATGGTTATTCATATATGCATACATATATGTGTTTGAGTGTTCAAATTTTAGCATTAAAGATAAGTAAAGCAAAGGAGATAACTCCTCCATCTTTTCCACTCCTTATTAGTTACTTAATTTAACATAATTGATTATCATTTTGAATATATATAAACTTTTGGTTAATCAAAACAACTTTACAACATATTATATATAAGTAAATATAAGTAAAGTATACATACACACACACATATATATATTGCTATTTTATATAATTTCAAAATAAACTATGGACAACAAAAGCATATAAAAGGGCGAATGTGTCTGTTGCGTTGTAAATCACAACACCTATATATGTAAACATTAACTATGTACACTGCTTATATGTTGCACTTGCACTTTACACATATGAATGTATGTGATAGTTGATACATTCATTATTATATATTTAAATTCAAATCAAATTCAAATCTTCATTTTAAATATTTAAATAAAATAAGATTTTATTTAAAATTTATGAGATTGATCTAATATACTTTAAGATTTCATAGACCCAACATGATCTAAATATGGAAAAAAAATTAAAATCTACCTATTTCATCTTCTTTTGACTGGACTGGTTCCTTCAATGGTGATACCTTTCTTCCGCATCTTGTCGTTCTTGTTCTTATTCTTTTCTTCTTCTTCTCTTAGAATTTGATTCTTGGTAAGAGCTGGGGTGTTGATACTAAGTTTCGGGGTTGAAGAGCGGTGTTGACCTATGACTGCATGGAGTTTGTTGAAGCATTGTCTCCCCATTGTACCTGAAAAGAAGATGAGTTATGTTAGAATTGAGGCACTGGATGAAGAACAAGTTCTAAAAGTTTGTTCTCATGATCCTAGAAGTGTGAGAAGTACTTATGTTTCCCTAAATAACTACGGATCATATTCGAGGAGTCCTAGAGATGAAGTTTCATCAACCTCGACGGCCTCAAGAATAACTGTCGAAGGGAAATTGAATTCATGGCTACTAGTGTTGAGAATATCTTTAAAGTTTATTCCCCTAGAAGCAAAGGAAGACATGTTTCCAAGGTCGCTTAAGGAGCCAAAGATGAGCCTATATGAGGAGTTGATTTTTCGACAGGTTCCAAGTGTGATCCGGGGACAATCTATGAAGATTTGAAGACTACTCACTTCGGTAGGAGAGATGCTTTGACAATAGTGCCTTCAAGAGATGTCTCCCCATATGATTTGTTTCCCCCTTTATCATCGTTTTCATCAACGCCTTTCTTGTCTCCCTCTTCGTCTCCCATTTCCTATCTGCCTTCATCTCCTTCTTCGATTATATTTTCTTATTCCCTCGTGTCTACTTCTCTTAGGTTTGCCTCGCCTTCTTGGCCCTCTCCATCCCCCTGGTTATCATCATCAAAGTCATGAGTTGGGGCATAAGGACTGGCTGCAGGTTGAGTTCTTTTGGTATGGAGTGGGTTAAGGACAATGCTCCTTCCATTGTATAGAGGATGAAAGTGGTGCATTCGTACATTAACGAGAAGATAAGAAGTTTTAGCGGGTTTGAATCAATCCCTTCAAGAACTCCAAGGTATTGGCATGAGCATCGAAAATGGCTCATTCGAGGAGATTTGTCAAGGATACAGAGAGAATGTTATATGCTAGAGCGAAGAAAACCCAAGTATAGAGGAGATATTAGATAAGAGAATTTATGACCAGACAACTATAGGCGGTTGAAACCTTCAGGAACATTGAATAAAGAAATATTTGATTTTGAAGTAGTAACGCTTGTTGTTGAGGCCCTCAATAACTTTGCAGTGATTGAATGCTTTAATGATTAGTAGAGAAGGTGTTTCCTTTCTCCTTTTCAAGCTTGGAAGATAAGTGAACTTTGGGAAGTCGACGGATGAGCAAGGTGCATCATGAAAATGATGTAGAGAGATCTGGGCAAGGCACGGCCATTGGGATGCACTTGAGTAGGAGCCAATCCAAGCACTTGAAGGAAGAATTAAAGGAATTAGTTAAAGGGTGAACAGCTCTAGACAGGCACATATACCTATTGCATATCGTGTAGCCTGCTGGCGAGAGATGAGCCCTTTGACCGAGTGTAGGTAAAAGGACCTCATCTTTAGGAATCTCATGCTTAATACAAATTATTTGGAGTTCCTTCATGGTCAGTTTGGACGATGTTTGATTAGGAGGATTATCCAAGACATAGAGAATAGGTAGATCTTCCCTTGGAGGAACAGGGCCATGAGGCTGAACTGCTGGGACAGCCTGGAGTTGGAGTTCTCATGTAATAAAACGTCTCGCTCCAGACAGAGTAGAAGTAGACACTTGAGAAGTAGAAGAGCCCCCTTCTGCCGGAGGAGTGGAAGGGCTGGTTCCAGTTCTATAATGGGGAGATCGTTTAGTATCGGTCATTTTAAGCTGAAAATCTTAACAACGAACGAGGTCGGGTATGTTTTATTTTAATCCTCTATTCTAATTAAAACCCATATAGTTGATGTACAGAGTCCAATGGATGTCGACATATATTGACTAATCGGATTCTGCACATTAATATGGGCAGTGTGAAATGTTAATCTATGCAGCACGTATTCTGTTTCTAGAGCACAGTGTATGTAAACACTCCGTGTAAATAGCCCGCTCATGTTGGCAAACGAGCTTCATCACACTATGGTACCGTATGTTGGATATTACCCGTTATCATAGAATACGATAGCGGAACCATTGTCCAAAACGATATAGAGCTTTCTTTGTAGAAACGTAGGATTGTAGTATTTAACTTGAAGCATTGGCACGTGATTCAGTCGGACGTCGGAGTGCATTCAATGTGACTATTTCTTAAAACCGTCCCATCGAAGTCAAGTCGTCAATCCAAATTCAATCAAGATACGATGAAAGTTAGTCGCTCAACTTTCACATGTGGTAGATAGTCACATTTGAAGAACCAAGGCCGGCCAAGGAAAAACCCGAGGTAAAGACCAAGGAGGCATGAAATTTCCATTAAGATGATAAAAGAAAGAGAACTTGGAGGAAAACCCAAAGGAAATTAGGTGTTGACTTCAGGTCAATGAGTCCATCCTCGAGTTATCATCAATTCTTCCATGATGAAAAGTGGAGCAAGCATGCATCCCAATTTGAACTTGAATTGACACCATGATTTGGTGTCAATGACAACACTAACGACACCAAGGAGGTAGCAGCAACGCCTTGAGGCCAAGGTCGAAAAACCAACCTAAGTGAAGTCGATATCTGGCGAGATGCAATAAAAATTCAGTGTCTCGATGAACCAAGTGGTACCATAGCTAATATCATGGAGGTGCTAAAGTGACCTATGGTGATGCTGTCGGGGTTGCAAGGCAGTACCAGCGACTGGAAGAAATAGCAAGAAACGAGTATGCTTGGAAATGAATTGAAGTGCCAAAATCTGTTTAAGTGCTTTAATGTATATAACATATTTCTGAAATCATGTCGGTACCAAGGTGATTATGGTCGGTACCGACATGTTTACCCTTAGTTTAATAAAAATAGAAGAAGAGAAAAGAAAAGAAAAGAGAAGCTTACCTAATTGGAACACGACACAATTTCTAGAAAGTCAAAAGCTCCCATTTTACTGTAGAAATGGAATGATATGACAACTATTTAAAGCGATGAACGGACTCTCTCAGAATCGACGTGATGCTTGAAATACGATGGTTAGTCGACTATGAAATCCTACACAACTAAAATAATTTCTTGTCTTGATCCAAAACCTGCTTTGTTTTCATAAAAGCGTGCTTCGAGGGACAAGTGTTATCCAGCATTTGAACTGAACGACTTCTTAGTGAATCTGGACTTCAAGATGATAAGGAATGGATCAAGAACTTAAGGAGATGTCTGGAACGATGGAATAATGGAGCATAAGAAGTTGAAGCAAGATTGGCACGAGGCACATATGGTCGGTATCGATAAGATTATCGTCAGTAACGATATGATCTCATAGGAAACCCACTTTTGAACAAGTTGGTGAACCACTCTAGTACAATGTAGAAAAGGACAAGTCTCGTATAGGATAGATCATGTCGGTATCAACATGGTTTGATGGAGCAATTTTTGGAACCATGCTTGGAAACTTGAAGATATGAAGAAGTATGAAGAAAAAGTGATGTTGAACTGAGTAATTTATGGTCAGTATCAACAAGATTATAATCGGAATCACGTGATTTTTATCATGAGAATTACTCATTCTTCCTTTCTAATCCCATGGATATGAGTTCTTGCCTAGCCTTCCATGAACTAAAGACTCTGATGAATGATTTTGTTTGTAAATATAAGTGTTAGAACAACATAGAAAGGACTTTTTGACCTTTTTGAACTCTTGATCTTCACTCTCTTCTCTGTAGCCCTAACCTTACCATGAATTGTTGTTAAACTTGGATTTACATTATTTTCTAGATCTGAAACCTTGTAATTTGTTTGTATTCATGTCAAATCTCTTGAAATAAAATAAAAGTTGGATATAGGCATTGATTTGAGGTCGAACTACTATAAAAATTCTTATGTGTTTGCTATTTACTTTCGTTTTTAATCTATTTACTCGCGTTTGTGATTGATCTGGTTTGTTATATCAATTTTTGACTTAACAAGTCTACCCTTATTTTATATTGTATTCTTTTAGGCTTCTTCTGTACAAATCAGTATACCATTGGGATTCGGTCAGTCGAATGATCAGCTGTTGTTGACTTTTTTCATATTTCCAAGGTATTTTTCACTTACCCAATTGTCCAACTTCATTTTGACGGTAATTTTACTCATAACTGTGTTATAAGAAGGTATTACTGTATTTATTTTTGATAACAAGTGTGATACTTAATTTAAGTAGAGCACTCATTGTTACACCATATTTTAAATGGTCTTTACGCTCACTCTTCTCTTTGTATTTCATGTTTTCATTACTGTCATTGTTTTTCTTCTATTTCATCATCTTTTCCGCCTATTAATTAATTCAATTATACGCAAAACCATTATTAAGTTGTTTCACTACCTGTTTATCGTCGCTCTATGCATTTCAATAACAAAAGTTCCAATTTAATTCAAATGACAAATTATATCTCGAAAGCCCAGTTTAAAATGTCTATATCCCATTTTCATATATTTGTGGGTTCTTTTCATCTAAAAAATCCAAACTTTATTTATATTTAGAGAATCAATAATGAATTAGTAGCATGAATAGGATCATATAACATGGAAAATAGAATCACACTCACTGTTTAACTCAAATAGCCAAGAAATCCTCTTTCCTCCTTGCTCTTTGGGTTTTCCTTAGTTCCCAAACTTTGTAAAATGTTGAAATGTTTTTAGATTTGAGAACCTTTGTTTTTTCTCTTCTATTTAGACTATTTATTTGTTAATTTTGACAAAGAATTGTTGGTTTCATTTTGGATCTAAGATTTTAGATCTATGGCTTGTTCAAAAGAGGAGAAGAGGATGAAGTATGAAAAGAACGTATAGTATTATCTCTGCTGACGAGGGATATTAATACGCTAATTGATACTAATGGATTGTTAGGTCTAACAAGCCCAATTACACTTAATATATTCTTTTAGTCATAACTTTATACTCGTGTGCCCCTTTTTAACATATTTATAATGAAACCTGACCAGAAAATATGCTCTATGCAACGGTGCAAGTTTCATTATTTAATTCTTTCATTTACAAAGTTTTATATTTTGTATATTTTTGTAAAATTAACATTTTACCCCTTAATTAATATTTTATTTTATTATTAATATTTATAGAGCGTTACATGATTGGTAATGATGTAACCATGTTAAAATCGGTTGAAGTTTGGTTATTTAATTCTCGATGATTGATTTGAATAAGGCATCCTTTATACTTAGTATAAGAGGATGATGGGATTGCCCCAATCGATATACATAGACCCCATATTGATATGTTTAATTTGGAGTATATGAGATAGATTTCTTTTAGCTTCGGCAGTACGAACCATCATATATGCTATGTTATATACTAGATCGAAATTCACGTCTATACTTAGTATAGTGGGTGTATATCACATCTGAGTTAAAATCATTGAATGATAGTTAAAAGTATTCTTGAGTATTTATGAAATTTTAGAGAAATGTTTATGGAAACAACGAACTTCTTATGAAGGAGTGTTCTAACTCGAACTTCACAAGTGACATCAAATACAGTAAGTCAATCTTAAATTCGTATTTACCCTTAACAAAAGGGCTTTAGGTTAGAAATGTTCTAAATGAGAGATTGTGGCTGACACGATTATAAGGCTAAGTATATTACCTTGAATAGCATCGAATGAAAGTATTGTATTTAAGAAAATTTAAAAGAAATCCAAGGATGGTTCTAGCAATGGAAATCCAAAAACATATTTTGATAGCATTAACGCAATACATATTGCAATAGGAACTGACAACATGATAAGGTCGAGATATACTCTTTTGGTAATTAGCGCGTGATAAAAGAATTTATCAGTGATAGAAAAGTATAATCGAAAAGTAGATACAAAATAATAATACTACAGATCTCCTCACTAAGGCGCTTTCTTGGTTTTGTGTAGAAAAATTAATCGAGCGTATAGTTATGAGTCACCATAATTTGCTCCAAGTGTAAGTGGAAGATTGATAGAGTTAAGGTGTACCCTAGTGACAATTATATAATTTGATCATATAACTTAACTCTTATAATGAATCTTATTCGAAATAAATTTAGTTTTTGATTTTATTTTTCTATTGTGTATATTATTATTAGATATAAATAATATTATAAATACATTAAATGTATAAAAGTAGAAAATCTTTAGGAAAAGTATTTAATTAGCTGTAGTTATGAATGTGTTTGTAATCATGAATATTAAATCGATAATAAATAACTATCCTTATATGTTCAAATCTTAAATTGGAAATGTGTTCGTACCGACTTTACCTTTTAAATTGTTCAAATATTACTAATGCTTGAGTTCACAAATACAAGTCACACAACTGTAACGTTTAGTTTTCGAAAGAAAATATTTTATTGAAATTATTATTATGGACAAAACAATATAAGGGTTATATTAATTATTTTATCGTTATTTTTAATTATTATTAGAAGGGCCAAAATTATGAATAAAATATATAAGTGTTGTAGATATATTTAATACCTTTGGGCCAATATAATAGTTAAAATATAATAAATAATTCACACACACACACACATACATACACATACATACATACATACATACAAATATATTGGTAGCCGAAATTTTTAAAATAAGGTGGGCCTAAATATATGCGCATATGAATTAATTGAAGGAGTTTAATTAATAAAAGTGAGATAAGATCGAATATATAATAGCCCATACCCTGAATGGTGGACTGGGCAAGATATTATTTACATAGCCCATAGCACTGTTATAAATAAATCTTGAGTCCATTCTCATTAATAAACATTCATTCTCTCAAAAAAAAAGGAAATTTTAATGGTGGACTTTGCAACTTCACCACTAAGATAAGGATGGGTTCTCTCAAAGGCAAAGCTAGTAGTTCGAGGTGCATTCGACCAACGGGATTATCGAGATAAAATTTTCAAATTATTTTCGATCAAAATTTAATTATTAAAATTGTTTTAAAGTTTTTGTTTTAAAATGAAAAGGAGAAATATTTTTCTTCTTTCTTCTGTGCATGTACAGCCTATGCCCCCTTGATATCACCGCACCAATCTCAACAACATCAGAGTCGGAGTCGCAGTAGGAAAGCTATAAGAGTTGGTCAGTCCCACATGGTGTTGGCAATTTAGATCATTGCAAGCGTAGCCGGTTGAGGAGATTGAGGCATGTCGCAGTTTTGTTGGTTGCAAAATCGACCGGAGGAGAAACTATGGTGGAGGTGGATATGTCGAGCGATGGAGGATATTGATTCATGATCGGGTAAGTCGATGACGTTTAGATTCGAGTGCGACATGTACATGAAGAAGGGGGTCAGGGTTAAGGTTTCAAGTTGGAACAAAGAAGAGACGCTTTTTTACAATAAAGTCCTTTAAAGTTTATTAATAGCAAGTTAACCCTTTAAACATATAATCCTTGTACTTCTCACATACGAGCTATGTTCTACATGTGGTTTTCTCCAATGAGTTCATATTAAAATTCTGGATTAAAATTCTGGATATTTTAATATGATTCATATATATGTATATGACATTGTAAATCAGATGCCAATATAGTAATTTGTAAATAATTTATCTATAAAATTAATACTAATAACAAAATAATACATTAGGACATTAATAGTTATTTGAAAATTTCATAAACTAAACGAAACAAATAACAAATTATTTGTTAGTATACATGTATTATATACATACATACCTACATTGTTTAACATTATATTTAAATAAATAAGATTAATTAACATTATTTTTGTTAAATATTACATTGGAATAAACGTTAATAAAATAATATTTATTTATTTTGAATACATCAGTTTAATAAAAAATTAATGCAAATCAACAATGAAATTATTTTAGTAAACAACACATTCGAATAAATTTTAGTTGTATTAATAATAATATTTAAAATTAAATTCAAATCAAATTCATCAAACAAACATAATTGGAAGGTTGTTTAACAGGCAATTAGAGTATGGCGTTCTTAAACAATGGCATGATAACTAGCGAATGTTAAACATGCACCTTAATTATGTTTGCATGTTTAATGATCGTCTGGTGTTGAGGATTTTTTATTTTATTTTTTTCTTCTGCTTTTAAAGTTTATATAGAATTAATATTCCACACTTAAAATTATTGTACAAAAACTAAATTTGGATTAAAATAAAGACATAATATTTGTTAACTTCAAACATTGATACACCATTACGCAACTTAAAATAAAGATACAATACTATTTAGATTAAAACGTACACCAACACTCAACGTAAATATGGATAAAAAAAATTCTTTAATACTCTCCGGGCATAATTTTCAAAATTTGGTTCTTTCTTAACCTCAATTACTTTAGTTACCGTTGATCTATATCTCTTGTATCATGATCTGATCTACCTCTTCCGGTCTTAATGTTAAGCAATCTCCTTGTCATCTCTTTTCCATCAACATCAACCAATCCTTTTACCATAATTTGGTTAAATCTCTCTCTCATCGCGTTAATTGATGTATTTACTTTGTATTGGGAATTTTGCTTCTTCTTAGCAGCTTTAAGCCATTGTGGTATGATTAGACATGTCAAAATATGTCACAACTCATTTACCCTACTTATAAATGAGTTGGGTCAACCCATTTATAGTTATTATTAAATGAGTTATGGGTTGGGTTGACCCATTTTTAAAAGGGTTATAAATGGGTAACTCATTTACCCATTTATTAAAAGCATTCAATTTTAATATAAATTTGAAAAATAAGAATTTTGAACATACATTGTAGTTTTTCACGAAGAATGACAGTTGTACTTAGAAAATAATAGACTACCGCATCCCCATATTTGAATTCCGCCTAGTGTAGAAACCGTTTTTTGTTCAGAGTGCAATAACTCCTTCGTTCTAACTCGGAATCAGACGAGACTTCGACCGATGAACTCCCACCTAAATTACGGACAATGTGGAACACTCAGATACTTTATCGTGTGAACGCACACTGTAGTTCTCCAAGGGGACTGACAGTTGTACTTAAAAAATAATAGACTACCACATCCTCATATTTGAACTCCGCCTAGTGCAGAAGCCGCTATTTTTTTTGTTCGGACTGCAATAATTCCTTCATTCTAACTCGAAATCAGGAGGAATTTCGACCGATTAACTTCCACCTAATTACGGAGAGTATGGAACACTGGATACTTCACCGTGTGAACGCACACTGTAGTTTTCCAAGGGGACTGACAGTTGTACTTAGAAAATAACAGGCTACCACATCCTCATATTTGAACTCCGTCTAGTGCAGAAGCCGCTATTTTTTTGTTCGGACTGCAATAAATCCTCCGTTCTAACTCAGAATCAGACGAGACTTCGACCGATTAACTCCCACCTAAATTACGGACATTATGGAACACTCAAATACTTCATCGTGTGAACGCACATTGTAGTTCTCCAAGGGGACTGACAGTTGTACTTAGAAAATAATAGGCTACCACATCCACATATTTGAACTCCGCCTAGTATAGAAGCCGCTATTTTTTTGTTCCGACTGCAATAACTCCTTCGTTCTAACTCAGAATCAGGCGGGACTTCGACCGATTAACTCCCACCTAAATTACGGACAGTATAGAACACTCGGATACTTTATCGTGTGAACGCACACTGTAGTTCTCCAAGGAGACTGACAGTTGTACTTAGAAAATAATAAGCTACCGCATCCCTATATTTGAATTTTGATGAAAATTAGAATTTTAAATTTTTATCGGAAAAATTAGAATTAGAATTATTTTACATTTATTTGTTTTTTATTAGTCAAATTAAATTTAAATCTTTAAATGGGTTAAATGGGTAACCCACTTATTAAGTGGGTTGGGTCATAAATGGGTAAAAAAGAATGGGTTATAAATGGGTTGAGTCAAACTCGACCCAACCCATTTTGATCCAACCCAACCCGTTTGACAGGCCTAGGTATGATTACATCGTGGCCCCTTTGTTTTCGTACTATGATTTTTGTACTTTGTTTTCTACTTTGTTGCTTTGTTTTGGGGTGTTACGGTTGCGGTAACCGTCGTTATTACCACCAACCGTAACCGTAACCGTTGTTGACGGTTATAAATTTTTATAACCGTTACCGCAACCGTCTATGATGGTTAACCATCGTATTTTCAATTTTGAAGCATGTCGTACATATATTTTTAATTATATGCATTATTGATGATAAATTGATATAGCTCTGACTGTTTTTTGCAAATTTATTTATTTGTTTATAAAACGATCAATATGCATGCACATGTTATTAGTTCATTAAAGCACATATTATTAATGCACAAGCTATTCCTTTAGCTTAAATTACTAATTTTTATATTTTTATATCAAATATTAAATAAAACAATCATGTATGGTTGGTATGGTTAACCGCGGTTTTCAGATTCTTCAACCGTTACCGTAACCGTTATCGTTATAGACGGTAACCGCATGAACGGTCGGTACGGTTGAGCGGTTGAGCGATTCAACCGTAACAGCCCTAGCTTTGTTACTCCTTGTGCTGTTTTTGTGGTTCAAAATTTCCATGTCTTATGTTGACTTAGTAAATTGTAGTCGTGCATTTATCAATAAAATGAGGTTTTAGATCATTTTAAGGAACATGAACTGCTTAGATCATTTTAGCATTATGTTGGAATCGAAGGTGATCTGTCCTCGGAATGTCTCACCACTTTGACCATTACTATTAGTAAAATCAAGTGAAGTTAAATGTAAAAAGATTATAATCTTCCTCTTATGAGTTTGACCGCATGTGGATTTCAGTTTCAATTCTCATTCAAATTGAAGTTTTCTGAGATGAAATATTGCATGGTTTAATCAAAACCAAAGAATGGTTCGTCTTTTAGTTGTGACATTTAGTTTTTTTTTTTTTTTTTTTTTGGGAGTGCCGAGCAGATAAAACGAAGATTGCAATTTTAATTTTTTTCCAGCACCGAGCAAATAAAACGAAGATTGTATTTGTGGAGTGCGCTGTAAGCTGAATGTGGTATTTTGTGTAGAGATGGTAATAACAGATCCATTGAGCTAACCTTTGATGAACATTTACTAAATCGATGGGCTTGTTAAACAATCATCTTATTCCAACCACTACAAATTAAACCTGTAACACACGACTCAACTCATTTACCCTACTTATAAATGGATTGGATCAACCCATTTATAAATTTTATTAAATTGGTTATGAGTTGTATTGGCTCATTTTTAAAAGGGTTATAAATGGGTAACTCATTTACTCATTTATTAAAAACTTAAAATTTAAAAATATAAATTTTGAACACACATTGTAGTTTTCTATGGAGACTGACAGTTGTACTTATAAATAACATGTTACCGCATCCTCATATTTGAACTCCATCTAGTGCAGAAGCCATTATTTTTTTATTCAGACCGTAATGACTTCTTCATGCTAACTCAGAATCAGGCGAGAATTCAACCGATGAACTCCCATCTAAATTACAGACAATATGGAACATTCGGATATTTCATTTTATGAACGCACACTAGTTCTCCATAGGGACTGACAATTGTACTTAGAAAATAACAGGTACCACATCCCCATATTTGAACTCCGCCTAGTGCAGAAACCGTTATTTTTTTACTCAGACTGCAATAACTTCTTCATACTAGCTCGAAAACAGACGAGACTTCGACCGATTAACTCCCATTTAAATTATGGATAGTATGGAACACTCGGATACTTCATCTTGTGAACGCACATTGTAGTTCTCTATGGAGACTGACAAGTGTACTTAGAAAATAACATGCTACAATATCCTCATATATGAACTTCGCCTAGTGAAAAAGCCGCTATTTTTTTTGTTCAGACCGCAATAACTTCTTCATACTAATTCGGAATCAGGCGAGACTTCGACCGATTAACTCCCACCCAGATTACGGACAATATGGAACATTCGGATACTTCATCTTATTAACGCACATTGTAGTTCTCCATGGAGATCGACAGTTGTACTTCGAAAATAACAGGCTACAACATCCCAATATTTGAATTTTGATGAAAATTAAAACTAAAATTTAAAAAATTTATATTTTAATTTTTATCGAAATTCAAAACGTAAAAAATTAAAATTAGAATTATTTTATATTTATTTATTTTTTATTAGTTAAATCAAATTTAAACTTTTAAATGGATAACCTGCTTATTAAATGGATTTGGTCATAAATGGATTGGATCATAAGTGGATCAAAAAGAATGGATCATAAACGAATTGGGACAACCTTAACCCAACCCATTTTGACCCAACCCAACCCGACCCATTTGACAGGTCTACAGTACAAATTTGTAACCATTCTGCTGAATTCTTGGTAAGCTCACAACTTGTAATTAAATATTACAAGACAACTTATGATTCAGATTACATTTTTGTAATATCTACAAGTATGGAGATAACATACTCATCACAAGAACGCGTATATCTCAAAAATATGTTGCTTTTTAAAATAGTGTCCGCTGCCCACCACTAGTTTACAACAAAAGACAAAAAAGTTGATGCATAATAACGATGCCTCAATATTAAATCATAAAAACATGCCAACAAATATCAATAGAAACACGTAAGACAAGCCAAGTAACTTTCACATGAATATTCACACACAGTGAAGACACAAGTAAAAAAAGAGGAATTACAAATCAAGGAAAATAAAACCAAAGATATGACCCACTAACTTATACACAACAGCCAAGCAGTCAGTATCATAAAAGGTTAAGGGCGCCACAGAACATTAGATTTTTGGCGTCACTTACAGGTCAGACGTGGATCAGTCTCCATCTTTCTATATTATCTTAAACATCAACATAGAAAAACAAAAGCAGCTAGAGTAGAAATGCCGTGGTAATCCAACAATATACTTATTTGGCTTATATGTTCCGCATTGATGCACTTCTTGCCACGGTCCTGCATATATTCGCATGTAAATTCTCAATCGACTGCATCAGCATAAAATATATTAACATAATATCTTCCCGAAAAGAACATTATCATTGGATGAAGTCCACGCTGATGTAACAAACTAATCAAAGATACATAGCAATCAAAATGCTGTATAAAAATTGTGGTGACTAAAAAATATAGGAGGACGATTCAAATAGCACCAGACGTTCCTTCACTAAGATTAAGTCTTAACTACAGTGCTTACAATCCATGAATATTAGAACCGTCAAACATAGTGTGGCATTTAAAAGATAAACGTCATAGTTCACATATTATGCATATAAAGATGCAAGTGAAACATGGTGAAAAAATCAGCCAATTATGAACTGAGAGATTTATCTTTAAATGCTACACTATATTTGATAGTTGACAAATAGGGACACGGTTCATGACCAAGGAATATTATCCGCACCAGTTTTGAATTTACAGGTAAACATGCAGCTACCTCCTTTGGATAGACTTCAACTGTTTTTTATTTCCCTTCCTTTTGGAAAGGTAAAAAAATGAACACAGACGTGAGAAAATAAGCAAATTTTAATGGCCACTCTTTAACTTCAGTTGAAAGGCTTTTCCTCCATCCTTTAATAAATGGATTCTTGTCATGTTTATATATATGTGTGTGTGGGGAGCGTTCAATAACATCCCTGTTTTGCAGCACCCTTTGATTTCCACCACAAAATCCGATTTAAATAATGTTATGACGTGGAAGAGAGAAGCAAAATTGGGGACCACGGAGATGCTGCAAAATAGGGGTATCATTGAGATTTTATATATATATATATATATATATATATATATAGCCTCCTTTACTTGGCACCGTTTTGTAGCCTCCTGATATCAGTAACAAGTTTTTATTTAAATATTTGTACTTTCTCTCTCATGTCACATGAACCAAATATTTACATATAAACTTGTGACTGATATCCGAATGCTACAAATGGTTATAGAGAAATGGGGTTATTGATCCAAACTTTATATATGTGTGTGTAGACACACGTGTGTCTATACACATATGGGTAAGGATCGGCTACGCCTCATTTTAGCTACACTTTAATAATTTCAACTACATGTTATATTTAAATAATTATAGTTTTTCTCTTTTGTCACCCCTTCCTGCTATTTAAACGGGAAATGTGGTTGAAATCGGTGGCGGGGGTTGTAGTCGATCCTTGCCACATGTATGTACATACATACATACATACATACATGCATACATATATATATATATGGGCTAACTATTTGAATACAAAATAAAACACAATCGATGACATAATAGATCTGGACCATTGAATCCTACCGTGTTCACATTTGAGGTTGAAATCAAGGGGCAACCCAATGGTTGAAATCCACTGTGTCACCATTTTTTATTTTTTATTTGAAATGGTACTTTATATACAACATGTCGCTGGAACAACATATCACATGTCAATAAATGTTCGAACCACGCTAGCGCAAGTTTCGAACTTGTGACCTCTCGCACCAAAGCCGAATCACTTAACCACTTGGACAATGGTGCTTGTCACTGTGTCACTAACTTGTGTCTTAATAGAATTTCCCTATATATTATATATACATATATACAGTGGTAAAAAGTTACATCTGTTTAACTTACATATATACATATCGACATTTAAATATAGATGGTAATGGATTTTTTTTGTCGAATTTGTAGGGGTTGCTGCAGCTGCTCAACTGCCTAAAACTTGTCTTTTTTTCTCAAAAACATATAGATGGGAAAATATTACAGTTTATACTGGATTTCATTCCGGAATCACCAAAAACAAAATGAGTTGGTTCTTGTTAAAAAGTTGGTTAAAAAGGTCCATATGTAAGGAAGATTATTGCTTCTTCTCACATTTATCAATTACAAAAAACCGATTAAAAATGAAGAGTCCATAAGTGAGAATTATTGTTATGATTTGTCTATTTTTTTGGATTTATTAGTTCTATAGAGGAAGAAAAGCAAGTTGGGCAGCACTAAGACAAAAATATTTAGAAGCTAGAAATTTTAAGTATTCATATAAGCAATTTTCTAAAAAACGAAAGAGAATATTCTCAGGGGTGGAACAGAACAGTGTTGCGGAAGGTGGAGAAACAAACCAGTGTAGTCAAGGCGAAAAAGCCCCAAGCCCTCGCCTAGCGCTTTTTGGCGCCTAGGGCTTTTTTGGACGCCTTGAGTGTCAGTTTTGCTGTTTTAGTAAAAACTGCATTTTAAAAAATAAAATTAACTGCATTTTAAAATTCATTTTAAAAATTGCATTTTAAAAAACTGCATTTTAGAAAAACTGCACTTAAAAAAACTGCATTTAAAAAAAACTTTTAACTTCATTTTAAAATTCATTTTAAAAACTGCATTTTAAAAAAAAGTAAAAACTGCATTTTTAAAATCAATTTAAAGTTTAAACTATAAAACTTTCAACTTTTACCTTTAAAATTCTGAAATTAAAACTTAAAAGTTAAAACTTTAAATTCAATTTCAAATTTTAACTTAAAACATTTAAATTAAGCTAAAATGTGGATTTAATTTTAAATAAACTGCATTTAAAAAAAAGTAAAAACTGCATTTTAAATTTCAATTTAAAGTCAATTTGAATTCAATTTTAAAACTCAATGTAAAAACTGTATTTTAAAAGTTAAAAGTGCATTTTAAAATTCAATCGAAATTTAAAACTAACTTAAAGTCTTAAACTGAATTTAAAATCAAAACTTTATAACTTAAACTCAATTTAAACAAAACTTTATAATTTAATTTAAAATTAATAACATTTAAAATCAGTTTTTAACTTTATAATTTAAACTAATTTAAACTTAAAATCAGCTTTTAAAATCAAAAAGTTATTTAAAATAAAATCAGCTCATAAAAAAATTTAAAACTTCAATCAAATTTAAAAATATACCTCTGGTTCGAGATCAGCGGCTTCGGTTTTTAGGGTTGAGAGTCGGCGGCAGTAGGGCTTCGGTCGGCGGCAGTAGGGTCGGCGGCGGTGGGGGTTTGGTCGAGTTTCAATAGCAGCTCGAGATTAGGGTTTTTTTTTAATATCGAGAGTCGAGATCTAAGGCGGTAGGATTTTTTTGTTACAAACAGCGGCTCAATTAAGCCACTATCGGGTTGGATTTTGAGGATTTTGGACCAAAGCCCTAAATTATCCCTCAATTAACTAAAGCGCGCTTAATTGGGGCTTCGCTTTTTCGTTGCTTTGTCATCTAGAGCGCTTTATTGGCGTCTTGCCAATCACCGGCACCTGAAAATAGAAAAAAGCCCTTGGCCAGCGCTTAGGGCTTTTTGGCGCCTAGGCGAGCGCTTTGACTACAAGAAAGAAACATAAAACTAGGGTTTACGTGTTTTATGGTTTGGATATTTTAAGTGGTATACTATACACCAAACCCATTAACTTATGGGCCAACATTATTCATTACTGGTTTATACTCATATTTGATGTAATTGAACAGATGCTATCCATGGTTCCTAATTTCAGCCGGCACGTCGAGATCCAGCCATTATGGTCCGGTTACGGCTATGACCGGACCGGAATTTTCCAGTAATTCCATTTTCAAACAAACAAAGGAAAATCAATTATTTTATAAATAACTAAGATCAAGAAAGAGAGACGCCATCAAATGGGAGAGAAGCAACATCGAGATCGAGAGAGAGGCGTAGAGAGAGAGAGAGGATGGAAGTGAGAAGCGGCGGAATGAAACGGCAACTTTTTTTTTCTTTTCATCAATTAGGGTTTTTTGGTTGAGCGGGTAGCAGTAACGTATTCGTGATAGCTTTGAAGTGTTCGGCGGACCTAGTTTATTTGAGCTTGATTCTTCCTCTAATGGCTATATTATGGACCTACTATAAAATAATGTTATTTGATTAAAAGAATATATTGTTCTGGTTTATTTCTTAGTTTACTATAAACTGCTTTTTTCATATTTTCTTCCCAAATCGTGTATGTTGTACGTAATCCAAAGACCATACTGTAAATTAACGTAAATATTGAATATTTATGACATAATTATTAAAGAAATACCGGAATTGCAAACTGGAATAAACGGAATTTGCGAAAATTCCAAAATGGAAACAAAATATCATTTTTTTTTGATGATCGAAACGGAAATGTAAAACGGAACTTCAAACCATGATACTATCATTAAATCAATATTGGGCTAGGTTTCTACATGGTTAAAATTATCATAGTTATAAACAATACAATACGTATTTTATCTCAGTAAACATTTGCCTAGGAAAGTAGGTTGTAAATGTCATCGAAATCAAAAACCAAAACAAACAACAAAATCTCTAAAACTAAGGGAACTGACAATACTAGATAAGCTTTCAAATTGGTATCTCAAATATTGACCAATATTACAAAACAAATTACTTGGTATACCTCGCAGGAAGCATATGAGGAATAGCTCCAGAGCCCTTTGTACCACCTAGTCGTTTTGCTTTGTTGTCATGTTCCTTATCCACTCTCATTGCAGCTACCTCTTTCTCCATAGAAGCAACTTCTCTTCTCATTTTCCTAGCCTCTACTTCCATAGCCCTGGTTAGTGTATCAACTTTCTTGGCCAACATCTTCACGTAAATGGGCACAGTGCATTAATATGATATAAGGACATATGAATAGAAATAAAGGAAGCGAGCAAAGTTAACCTCAATAGCATCATCCTTGTCTTTTAGGGTTTGGTCTTTCTCATGGCAGGCTTTTCTAAGAGTAATTACCTCCTTTTGCAGCATGTCATATAATAATCCAGAGACGGTATCTTCAGACTCCCCATTGTTATTCAACTCAATTGGCTTCACATCTGGATTCTCCTTCCAACTACTAGGCGTAGATTCATTATCTCTGCCTTCAATGGACCTATTTAAGGAATTACTAGTTCCATTTTCAAGAACTTTACCACGGTCAAGTGATCTAGTACCACCATCAAATGATTTTGATGTGCCTTTAGCATTTTTAAGTACAGTAATAGTGCTGCTGGAAAGTGACGATCTAATCTGAAACGATGGTGATCTTCTAGGAAGAAAGCCATTTGAAGATGGTTTAGATACATTATCAGCTCCTCCAAGTGATTGGCGCCGTGAAGAACCATTGCTTATGCTCTTTGATTCGACTGAGCGGCTTGAACCACTTGACGGCATTCTAAGTCCATCTTCAAGAACTTTGAGGCGTAACTGAAACTTCTCCTGAGATGACCAGAGATATACGATATTTAGTATCCCCTCATTTTCCAGTAAATAAAATTAAAGAGTTGGTCCCTATTTGTGTTTGGATAAAATATCAAAGTTTGCAGTCAAAGACATCTAGTTCAAGCGGTTAGCGGTGTGGTGTTTTAGACAGAGGTTCTAAAGGTCATAGATTCGAGTCCTGAGACATCAAAAGAAGTGCTCGGCTTGAATAAAGTATCACTAATTTTATCAGAAAACGAATACCAAAGTTTGTATATTTAAGGACGTTTAAGTTATGCTAGCTCATCATTCACTTAAATTTCAAAGCACCTGCATGTTGCTTAAAATGAATATAAACCCGACATTTTGTGAACAGTTACAGTCGTTCAGCTGGTGGAGAATAGGTAGGTATTGGAGGAGATAGATGAATTATATCTCCTTTTAGTCTTAAACAATCTACTAGAAAACAAAGCTGAAACCAAACGAGGAAATGTTATTTTACTATATATATTTGTCTACGTACTGAATATGTTAACTCAGAAGTGAAAGGAATCTATGAAGTTAATAAGGTTATGACCTAGTAATAGATGTTATTACCTTCAGCTGTGCTTCTGACCTTGCAGTTCGTTCTACAACAGCAAGTTTATCTCGCAATTGCTGCATTTCCCCCTACATGCATGGATTTAAGAACATAAGACAATCTTAACACGAAATTTATTATATATATATGGTTATATATATCATAAATGTGGACAAAAATGTACTATGTTAACCCTGCAAGCTAAAGCAACGTTTGCCAATAAATAAAACTAGCTAGCTTGCCATACATGAATATTAGGTACGGTGCTAATCTTTACCTGCATGAATCTTCTTTCCTCAAGCCACTGTCTAACAGGCATTACTTTGTCATTAGCATCTTTATATTCATTTGCCACCACAACTGCAACCCTGTTAGCTGTAACCTTTGCACGAGCTAATTCAAGGGCCATGGTTTTCATCTCTTCCTAGATATAAGATGATTGGTAAGCTAGAAAAATATTTACGTAAAAGAGATATTTTGAGAGAGATTCCAGCATTATTCCAGCAGAACATAATTGAAATGTAAAATAGGATAATACATTCATTTCCTGAAATTTTCTTTGATAGTCCCTCACAGCATTTGCTGCAGTGCCACCAGCGAGAACAGCTTCTTCAAGCTCTCTTACAGTCTGGCTTAGCTTCTCAACCTCTGCAACCTTCTGCCTATGTGATCTATCTAAGAACTTGTTTTCTTCCTGAAGCAGAAATGAACTGTAAATAAATGTGTAATGATAACAGTTGGAAATATTAATAAAAAAAATCCCATGCGAATTACCTGACAAATTTCTATCTGTTTCATTAACTCCTGGTTTCTGTTTTGTAAATCATCAACCATTGAGGCCTTTGCTAACGCAACTTGGACGGTCCTTTCAGCATCCAGCAATGCTGCTTCCTTTGATTTGGTCAGACGGTCCAAAGCTCGATTATCATCTTGAAGTTTCGCTATCTACCGCAAAGTAAATTGAAAATTACATTACAATTCTATGTAAACAACATTATTGTACAGTGAGAGACCGTTATCTATCTATCAATCTCTTAAATAATAGTAAAACGGAAGAATTTCCAGCCTTCTCGTTAGTTATAGCAATTTCCTAATTTCTCTCAATTCTCTCATAATATTTTATTTTAAAATATCCTGATATAATTTATGGTTTCAAAATTATTCGCGTTATTTTATTAATTTTCACCAGTCATATTACATTCAAATACCTATCTTGTAAGAGTTAAATACTTCTACACAGTTCTCCTCAATTATTTTGCATTTGAGTCCATACAATTAAGTCGATTAAATATCTTAAATTTAAAAAATATTTTAACTTTAAACTATTCAAAATAAACTCAGTTAACTGATATCATTAATTCATCTATTAAATCTCAAAAAATAACAATTTCAGTATGTATATCGCATTATATTAACAAAAATGGAAAATTGGATATTTTTTTAATTCAAATATATATAAAAAAATCATATAACAAAAAGTACATACATAACCAAAGAAAACAACTTTAATTTACATTTCATTCATCTCAAAAAATTATTTACTAAATAATGGCATATGAATTTTCAACTCCCTCGTTGGGTATAAAAGTTTTATCCACTCTCTTTAGTTCTCTCCTAATTTTATTTATTTCAAATAATGTAAGTTAGCAATTTTTTCAATTATTCGCAATGTTTATTGATTCTTTTCATGGTATACACTCATCTACATTTTTATAATACCTACAATACAAAGTTCTCATCAATTCCATCCTACCATTTTGCATTTAAGTCCAAATATTCAATAAATGAATTAAATAACTAATTTAAATATAACCTACTTAAATTAATTCAAGTAACTAATATTTATTAGTTTGTATTATAAATCCCAAAAACTATACATTCATATTAACAAAATGGTAAAACACAATTTTCATTCGAATATAAAAATATAATAATCACTTAATAAATATTATGTACATAATAAAGAATAATAAAAATTATGTACATAAAGAATAATATAATATAATTTATAAGTGATTTATCACAACATATTTATCGTACATTGCATAACAAAACCTTATTTTTAACAATATTCAAAGTATGTATGAGTGCTATATTTTTACCATATTACCGCCTGCGACGCATGGATTACACAATAGTTTTCTAAATCAAACAGATCAAAACTCAAATTCGATACGCAACAACAACAACTAAGTCATTATTCTCAAACAAGTTAGAATCGGCTAAAGATGGAACCCAAAACTAAATGACAAAGTCAATTTAAACGTAATAACAACAACAATAATAATAAACCATGGTAATAATAATAATAAAATAAAGTAAAATAATTAAAATAAGAATAATAATAACAACAACAACAACAAATAAATAAAATAGAAATAAAAATAACAATAAAAGTAAATATATAAAGAAATTAAAAAAAACACCATGATAATAGTAATAGTAGTAGTAGTAGTAATAACGGTACCGATATAAATTAAAAGGACCACACGCCACGTCTTAGGCTTCTATTTACTAGTCATATAAACTATAACTTATAACACTACTTCTAAACCAACTCTAAGCAATTAAAACTCCAAGCTCATGGTTCTGATACGTGGATCGCTAACTTCCACGCACTCCTATCCGACACCGGCTCTTCAAATATATTTCACTACTTCAAGTCCATTTTTACTACTTCCTCTCATGTCAACATTGATCTACCTTTTTTTGAGTATTCGATGCAGCCTATAATTCCAACGCGTACAAGTACCTCGGAAGGCCTCCGTTGGAGATGTGCAAACCATCTTAAGCGGTGTTGGACTAGTTTCTCTTCGATTGGTGCTACTACAAGTTTGTCACATATATCATCATTACAAATTCGGTCCCGTCTTGTATGACCACAGCTTCATCGCAGCATGCACATCTCTGCTACACTTATCTTCTGAACGTGTTGTTTTAAGCTTCTCTGGGGATTTCCTGTCACGGTGAATGTCGGACGCTAGTCACCATTTCATCCATCCCGCTCGAATTCTAAAAATAACATCTTCATCAATCTCACCAACATCCTGCAACATTGATCCTAAATATCGAAGGGATTCCTTCTTTGGCACTACTTGTCCGGCCAAAGTGACATCTTCATCCTCTGATCTGACACCGCTGAACTCACACTTCATATACTCCATCTTAGTTCTGCTAAGCCTAAAACTCTTTGATTTTAAAGTCTGTCTCCACAGCTCCAGTTGTCTATCAACTCATATCTTACTTTCGTCAATTAGAGCAACATCATCAGCAAAGTGCATACACCAAGGAATCTCACACTGTATACCCTTCGTAACATCATCCATCACTAGAGCAAAAATGTAGAGGCTCAAAGCTGACCCTTGATGTAAACCTATGTTAATGAAGTTCGATACGCAACAAAAGAAAAAAGAAAACGAAGTCCTGGAAGAATTTGAAGCATTTCTAGAAAGAAAAAAAGAAGAAGCTGTTTTCAGCAAATATGTAACCAAACAATCCCTTCTTATACTGAATATATCAGCTATTTATGGAAAATTATCATGACATGTCGGTTATCACATCCAAATCCTTTGCTTGTGGTCCTTGACAGTGTGTTAACTACACAAACAAATAGGAATAAAACTTGACAATAGGATATGGAAGTGCGGACCTCATGACGAGCTAGCTTCAGTTCAGCTTCAAGTGGTGCAAGAATAGCCTCAATTGGAGGCATGTCGTCATCTTTTTGAGCTGCATGTACCCTTCTAAGGGTGGCTTCTGCAGCAAATTGAGCAGCCATAGCTGCTTTCTTTTCATCGTTAATCTTCTTGATTTCAAGATTCTGCATTATTAACCGGTATCATTAAGAATATCTTTCGTAAACAATAAATTAACTTTAGTATTTGAAAGATGTACGAAGACATACTCTGGTATCTAGAAGAGCCTCGGTTAATTTGAGCTTTTCATCCAGCTTCTCCAGTTCTTCTGTTAGCTGAAACAGAACAATAGATACTGACATTGCATTTTACGCAAATTTCATTTAATTTAGTGCGTGAAGCACCAATGGCAATTTTGTTCATGAAATGGTATAAATAAACCGAATTATTTGGGTCATCCCCCAACATAATACAAAAGAGCACGCCAGTGAAGTCCGCATTGGTGGATTTACACTTCCATCCACACCCAACTATGGGCTTCTAGATTGATGCAGTTAAATTTGCATTTGGGAACATTTACATATGAAATTATGAACAAACCTATACATGTTTAAGCACATAACTATGAGTTTAAAAAAAATACTGATTGCACAGTTATAGATATTTATCGTATGAAATTGGGATTAATGTCTGGTTTCCAAAAGCATAACCCACCAGCAACCTGCGAAAACTTGAGAAACGATAAAATTTAAGGAATTGCTATCAAACTAGACTTTAAACATGTAATCAATTGTTTAATGTTAAAAAACCAACAATAAACATAAAAATCAACTATCGACATTAACACGAGACCCTGAACTCCATATGTATAACAACCAAGCGCACGCACCTCTTCACAAGCTTTTTCTCTTGCTCTGTCACTTAATCTCAATGCCTTAATTTCTGCTTGCGCCTCTCCCAGTTCACGATCCTTATCTAATTAACAATAAACGTGAAAAAAATCATAAGAGCTCTGGGATGTTACTCCAAATTCAAAATGTAAACCTTCGATCAAATTACAGTCTCACCTCTAACTTCATTCTCCAATCGATTCAGCTCAACCATTACTGGGTCAGATCCATGCAGCAAATTCATAAATTCATCAGCATCCAAACTCTTCCGAATGGGGGTTTTTCTTCTCGTCTTGGCCGCTGAGGTCGTCGTGGACTTGGGCACTGACGAAGGAGGCGCTGCATTGCCGATATCCGTCGTGTTCGATAGAACATCGCCGCCATCAAAAGACGGATCTGACATATTGGATCTGAAAGACGAGTAAGTGAAACCAGAAAAGCTAACGCTAGTTTTATGAATTTGTTTAATCTTTTTAATTTCTATGGAAAATAAAAGTTCGCGTCTATTCACTTCAAATCTTCTGGAGGAGAGAGTAGAAAGAGAGCATATTATAATGATTTTTCAATCGGAAAGTGATGTGGTCTCGGTTTTTACTGTTTTTAAGGGATTGCTAAAAATGATATAATTTTCTAGCAAATATGGTAGAATAATCAGCTCCATGTTTCCAATTTCACACACGCCGTTTAAAATATGAAGCACCTGGCATGAATAAGGTTACACATATCATATTGTATATTGTTCTATTATATATTTTAGATTTATTGTGCACAAAATTCGATTCAATACACGACTCAAGTAATACAAAAAGCTTTATAATCATCAATGTAAACCCTTTTTATTTCACAAAACTAAAATAATGCAAATTGTATAAAAGAATTATCAAAATAATGCTTCAACCACTATAACTGACCTTTTGATTTCCTATATTCTAAATATCAAATTTAATGCGCTTAGGGAAAATACCAGGTATTGTTATTTGAAAATGGAAATTAAGTTAAAGGGCTTCTCATCTCGTGTTAATAAGTTTTAAGCACAATGTTTTTAAATAATTAGTTTTAAGGACAATTAACTTCATTTGTCTTTTTTCTAAAAATTGTCCTTAAAGCTAATTTTTCAGAATTGTCGTTCTTCAAACTTACCACCCTGCACAAAGAAGACATTTGAGTAAAAATCTCATATTTGAAAAGAATAGCAACTCTTTCTTTTGTTTTGAATGGGCCATTACGTGTAATTGTTTAGGTATGAAACATTTTGGTCTTCTTACTTTAGTATCTATTATAAAACAATAGTCGGACAATTATGATCACCATAATTTTTTATCAAACATCATAATCACGGCTTATGTATTCTTTTTTATACAGTAACGAATGCGAACTCGTGCTACGCACATGACGTTGAATGTAAAGCTTTGAAAATGCAATAGTACGTTATTGGTAAAACCATATTTGTATACCATGTTCAAACCAGAGTAATGTGAAAAAAATTGTGTGCAACTATTAAGTGTCGAACAATAAAATGTCATGCACAATATAGGTTTCAATTCAATAGGGCATTAGAAAACTAATCTAATGTACTGTCCAACCTATTATCAAACAGACAATTAGAACAACATAGTCTATATATTACAAAGAGATATATAGCAAGGTGATACATATGTAATACTTGTACTGCTGAGCTATAATGTGTTGGCATATCAATTGACCTAAGTGGTTCAGTACAAATGTTGGAGCCGTCTTAAAAAAAATAACTGTTGCCTGGAATGGTTCACGATGGCTCACGCACAAACAATTTTGATGCACAGTCCAAAATAAGGAGGATCTATGGTAGTGCATTTCTTTAGCACCTAAATAATAAATTGTACTGTTGATCATCAAACTCGTTTGAAAGCATAGTAGCTAGCTGGGCAATAGAAAATAAAATAAAATAGATGACCTAATATTTCCAATCAAGGAAATACTAACTTGTGACAAATATATCAGCGTCAAAAACAAATTACATCAAATGAAATATATTTTGTTTGAAAGACGAATGAAAGGTTGTTATCTAAATCATATCAAATACATAAATATCAAATTGTGTTGAACAAAAAAGCATTGCGAGGCTAAATTAAGTTCATAAAAGCAAATGTCTAGAGCATTACAACTGATAAGCAGAAGGATTGTTTGGTTCGATACATATAAAAAAATGAAGAAGAAAAACAGTGTTCAGATAAAAGTGTAGCATCATTGACCAAGCAGCATATGCTGATAGAGGTTGTCATCCTTCCATGTCCCCGTGGCTAAACCCAAATGGATTGAATGTTCATCCGTTTACCATAATGATAAGCTTGCTATTAGAGAACAGTGATAATGTTACACAATTTGGTAAAGATCGCAAGCTCCATGTTAATTAGCATATGAAAAGCAGATCAATGTGTAAAAGACGACCCTTGTTGAGAAGGTATAAATCAAGTAGATTTTTAAAAATCAGAATTGAGTGAAAATAAGCATATGGATTGCAACTATATTTATCTATTGTTACCATCGAATATTTGTTTCTATAAATACAGAAATATTTTTTGAATGATAGTTAACATGATCATTTAATTCAACTCGTTTCTTAGTAAACTTTTTTAAAATTTCAATCTGTATTCTTTTCCCTTACTTTTTTTTATAGAAAATAAATTATGTACTTAATGCATTAAATTTATTTCCCAACCTTTCGTACTAGCGAAAATGATATGAACACAAAAATATAATCCTCTAAAGCTTTAATATATATTTACTATCAAAGTCATTTGATGATTGAAATGAACTTATGGCAGTTTAAACTAACTTCATTGAAACATAGGACCATCACTTAGTGATTAGAATGTGTGAAGTAGATTGAAGATGGAAATTAATGTATTAGATAAAAAATTCAAAGTTAATTGGATAACTTAGATACCAACACATGGTTTCACTTTTTTTTGAAACATACATTAAATTTATTCTTATCATGCATTCAAATTCGCAAACCCAAATAATGAATATAATTAATGCTTGAAATTTAAATGAATCCTTTGAATTATAATGCACAACCGAGCACAAAGAAATCAAATACAAAATTCATAAATTTGATTGTGTAGAATACAATATACTTGATTAGTTTACTATTAAAAGAAATTATATTATTAGGGTAACAAAAAAGCATGAATAAAGAGTTTATAATAACACATAAGACTACAAAGATAACAAAATTGTAAATGAAGATAGATAGTAAGGGCTCTACTGCTATAAATATGTGGACAATCCTTTTTTATGCATATTTTTAATAAACAACTTATGCATAATGGTTACACCACTTTAACTAACATGAAATACTTTTTCAATATTCAAAAACAAATATTTTACATTAGACAATTAAATTGATGATATTGGCACGATCACAAACATATAAGAAACAAATTATTTAAAACATACTTAAGATGTCATTTTTGAAGAACAAAGAAACTGAGCACAAAGAAATCAAACACAGATTCATAAACTTGATCGTGTAGAACACAATATATTTGATTAATTTACTGTTAGAAGAAATTGTATTATTAGGGTAACAAAAAAGCATGAATAAAATTTTCATAATAACACATAAGGCTACAAAGGTAATAAAATTGTAAATGAGGATAGGTAGTAAGGGCTCTACTGTTATAAATGTGTGAACAACCCTTTTATGTGCATATTTTTAATAAAAAACTTATGCATAATGGTCACACCATTTTATCTGACATGAAATACTTCTTCAATGTTCAAAAATAAATATTTTACATTAGACAATCAAATTGATGATATTGGCACGATCACAAACATAGAAGAAACAAATTATTTAAAACATACTTAAGATGTCATTATTGTGCTTTTTTGTTTTACTGTTATGATTATGATACTCATAATTAGATGTATATATATATTTTTAGATAACATGAAACACTTTTACAATCACATAAGAAATTGTAAATAAAATCTTGGAGACAACTACCCATCACTAAACATGAGCAAATAAATATTTAAAAAGTTGGAAAAAAGTTTGAAAATGTTAACATAGAGTGGTTTAAAATTGATAATATTGACACAATCACAGACATAGAAGAAACAGAATATTTAAAACACACCTAAAATGTCATTATTATGAATTTTTGTTTTACTTTTATGATTATGATACTCATAATTAAGTATATATCTTTTTAGGTAACATGAAATTGTAAATAAAATTCAGGAGACAGCCACGCATTACCATACATGAACACAAAAATATTGAAAAAGGGTTTAAAATGAGAATGCACAGTAGTTTAATTATAGACATGATCTGAAGCAGATAAGATTATGGTAAATCTGGAAACTTTATACAAAATAAAGATTAAAACTATAATATAATAGTCTACAAATGAAAACTTACCTATTGATCCGGTGAAAAGAAACAAAACATGGGGATCATATGCAAAAATGTTCCTAAGAAAACAACTTCAGAATTGAAAAAAATCAACAACTTTTAACTACTTTGAATGATGAAATGAAAGTAAACAACAAACAACTTTAAATTACCGTGAAAAGGATGAAAAGAAAGTTACCAAATAAAAAATATCCTGATTCATCTTCGTCGATGATGGTTTTCTACAAAATGAAAACATCTAGATTCCAGATCCAGATGGTTCTAATTCAACGGTTTCTTACAAGATAAAAGGCGTTTCCTTAAATGATTTGAAAGAAATATAGCTTATGAGAATCAAAAGAGGAAATAGAAATTAGAAATGTTGACTAAATTGACAAACATATTAGAAGATTGAATTAAATGGAAATGGAGATAGGGTAGCAAGATAAATTTGCAAATTAATGAGAAGAGAGGACGAAGTTACAGAAAAAGAAAAGGGAACTATCAAAAATATGCCTTCTTAATTATTAATAAATTAAGAGCATAAGAATGCTAAGAGACAAAACAATGAATAACAATAAATACAATGGATACATGAATTGTGATTGAAAAAGAGTTGGAGGGGGCAATTGCAAATTGTTTACTCAAATCGATGAGAGATAAGTATTTGGCTTCAAATTGACTGTGAAATTAGAATACGAAAAATCTTTTATTCTCTTTTATATATAATAGAATAGATTAGACTTGATGATAAAATAATTCAAATTAGCAGTCACAGTTCATGACTTGCTTTGGAACAAATATTTAATTTTTGTAATACTATACCTAGATCTCGATAAATGAAAAGGACCCAACAAGATAAATACTTTTCACTGTAATCAGAATTATAAGCTATTTCTTTAACCTCGTTTTTCTAAATCAATGGAATCCTAATGGTGACTAGGTTTTATGCTATCTAATATGCTAACCTTCTTTTCTCTTTCTTTCTTTCTTGATCGCTTCTCAATTATATAATTTCTCGTTCTTAATTTAGCTTTCTTTCCTTATTCATAGCATGGGCTTCGGCCTGGACAAGGGCAAAGTAATCAATTTTGATAGTGGTTGTTCTAAGGATTTGAAGTAGTAACTGCAACGGTTAGGACTGAGTCGATCAATCAAAGTAGTGGTGGTGTGTAACGACCCGCAAATTCATCACTTCAGAATTTATTTGAAATACTCAAATATAAGATATTTTAATATAAATGATAATGCTTTGAACAATAAATAATATTGGTAATCTTATTTTGAATAAATATTTACATAAATATTTACAAAAACATATGCTTTGGAAGATATATCAATAAAATGACCAAAAACCGTTTTATCAATAAACAGCTCTTAGACCATCTGACATCGTGCACGGAGTTGGATATATATACTCATTTATGTATATGAGTGAGAATATGTAATAAAAAAATTATTTTATTTTTGAAAATAAAATCTCTTTATGACATCATTAATGATATCACTATTTTGACAAGCACCATTGTCCCAGTGGTTAAGTGATTCGACTTTGGTGCGAGAGGTCACAAGTTCGAAACTTGCGTAGCGTGATTCGAACATTTATTGACATATGATTTGTGGTTTGTTGTTTGAATGACATGTTGTATCTAAGTACCATTTCACTATTTTGGAATAAATCGAAATCAAATATATATATATATATATATATTATCAAAAAAAAATGATATCACTATTTTGGAATAAATAATTTTTGAGTTTAAATTGAGTTTAAATGATGTAATATTTATTTTAATTATTAAATAAGCCCTCTTAATTATTATATAATGATAGAAATATTATTATCAAACTTTGTTAACAAATATATATATATATAAAATAAGAAGAGAAAATATGACCAGAAATCAAAATCGAAATCCGAAACGATTCAACGTAGAAATGTTGTGCAACATTGTGAATCATTTGAGATATACATATGCACACAAACATGTACATATGCATGAATGCATTCGCATGCATATAAACAAATATATACATACAAATATACTTACATATTTAAATATATATATATACACACATGACAAAACATCAAGATATTTTCCTAAAAACTTAACACTTAAACAAACCAAAGTCAACCTCTTTTACCAAAAATACAAGCACATGAGTACACAATGGGGGGATACACGGCCGAACATGATAAGGTAGGAGGGGAGTGAGGTGGTGAGCAAATGGTGATGTATATGTGTAGAAATATCATGATATTTACATCCTCACTTTTTGTAACACCACATATTTTTAGTAACATTATTTAAGATATTTAATTAGCTAAAATAAATAAAATAATTTAAGTTGATCAATGGATTGAGATTTGTGATTTAATAGGGGTAGTCATGCCATGTTAATGAGTAAATCAAAACGAGATAACATGAAATAAAATAGGTAAGGGCAAAATAGGGAGAAGGATATTTTTATACCCTAAATCCTTAGGAATTTACTTCCACACGTTCATTTCATTTACTAAAATTTATGAAGTAGAGGCCGGCCGCCATTTTAAAGAACAAGAGGAAGAAATCTAAAGGAAGGAGCTAAATCAAAATCAAATTCACTCAAATCTCAAATCCTTAATCTCAAAAGCTAAGGTGAATAATGACTACACCTCTTATTTCTTAAATGTTTTCGGTTTTAAGGAAATCCGAATTTGTCTTGCATAGTTTAGCCATAATTTTGAAGGACAAAATGTTTGTATATGCTTGTTGATGATTTATGCTTATTTATATAGATTTTATGATATGTTTTGATGTGAAAACCCTATTTAATGATATCCAGATACCTCGCGATTTTAGATATAGTTCGGAGATGATATTTTAGAGATGGGTTTCAATTTTCATAATTTTCTAAATTAATGTGGATTTTATATTAATTTTGTAGTGAAAAAAATGATTTATTGGGTTATAAATAATTTACGGTTAAATTATAAATAATTTGGTCTGAAATTTATATATGTTAGAAAACATATTAAAAATGATTTTTTGGAATTTTTGTAGAATTTTCCCAAGTGTTTTGATGAATATATAAAATTATTTAAGGTATGGGACTTAATTTTTTTATATATTTATAAAAGGAGAAGGGGTATTTTGTAAATAAATTAAAGTGTTTATTTCTGAAATTTTGGCAGTGCTTTTAGAAAAGAAAAGTTGCAACCAATAAGATTTTGACAAACAAAGCAGGTTAGTTAAAAAGATTACTTAAAAGGGTTAAAAATTAGTTTTAAAGGTAAAATGTATGTTTCACCACTTTCGACAACCAGCTTCCGACTTAGATGGCTTCCGACTTAGTTTTCCTGCCCCTATCACCATCGAAACCAATGCGCATGGCATCAAAGACTTGGTGCGCGGCGAATTGGAAAGAAGGTGGAAGGAATGAGGTCGAAACCAGGGGTTTCGAAGGGGTCAAAACACTGCTTTATTTTAAATAAAAATGCGCCCGGTTTGCTTTCGACCTGGTTAGCTTTCAACTAGGCCATTGGTTTTAAAAGAATGGTTTTAAAGAGGTCGCGCCTCTGTTTTTAAGTATATGCTTTCGACTAGGTCGAAGCCCTTTTGCTACCGCTTTCCTACCTTTCGACGCCAATGGTTTCGGAAGGTATAATTGCTTTTAAAACTTAGCCGCTTCTCCAATGCTTTCGGAAGGATGGTTTCGACACCATCACTTCTTTACTTAGGTTTTGGCTTTCGAAAGGGTTGCTTTCGACCCAATTGTTTGTGATCCTTAGAGATTTTTAAAGATTAACCCAAAGGTTTTGAAAGAGATAGTTTTGAATGGTTTCGCAAGGTGTTTCCACATGTTTTAAAATTGAACCCAAATGCTTTCGAAAGGTTTAAGGTTTTAATGCTTTCGAAAGGTTCTTAAGGAAGGTTTCCAAGGGGTGGTTCCGCAATGGTTTCGAAAGGTTTAAAAGAAAGGCTTTTCCGAAGGTTTCGAAAGGCTATGTTTAAGGTTTTAAAGATAGGATATCTAAGGTTTTTAGCTTTCGAAGGAAAAGGTATTTCAATGGTTTCGAAAGGTTTATGTAAATGGGTTCGAAGGGAAGGTTTTGGCCTTTCGACCTAGATGAAAGAAAGGGTTTATTTGGTTACAAAAGGGATACTTTCAATGGGATCGAAAGGGGTACTTTCAAAGGTTTAAATGTTTTCATCAACAAGGATTTGGGTAAAGTATATATAGCATGGCAAGGTGATTTTGAGTAAAGCATAGAGTATATATTTTCCTTCTTTAAGTTTGGTTTAAAGGTTTTAAACCAATTTGAGATGAAAAGGTTTTCAACGAAAATTTAAGTAAAATGACTCAGATATTAGAATACCAGATGGGACTAGTATAGGGTCGCGCCCTATACATTAGCTATTAGCCCCAGCTAATTTAGTCCAAAATTCCAGTGTGTAAGGCTTTGTCACAAGTAAGACTAAAATTATGATTACACACAGAAAGGAATATATATTGATATACAGATTGGTTATTAGTGAGCCCGCAAAACCATTAGGATCAGGTGACCCTGGGAGATGAAAAGTTATGGACAGACCGTCCAAAAGAGGATTATTTAACAGATAGTTAGGGACAGACCATCCAGAAGTGGAGTGTCTAACAGGTGTTAGATCATTTGATTATAGTGTCTGGTAGGCCCGAGTCAGCCAAAGGTTAGTAGTTAGCCAAACAAAACTACAGTGTTCGGATAGATAGTTCGATTGTTACCTGATATGTATGTTTACATAATAATGTTTTACCGTTTTAACCAATTTTGGTTGCAGGATAATGGTTTGCAAAAGATATGTTTTAAAAGGATATTAGTGAGGGGAAACCCGTTCCGCTAAGCGGCGTGGTCTAACTTAATATCAAATAACCGATACGTATAGTATTATTCACACCAAGCTTTATGTCTGACTCGAAGTTTATGTTTCTCCCCTTAAACTCTCGGGTGCTTGAAATTAATTTGAGTAGGTTGAGGTTTGAGGTTTTACAGGTTTTAGTAGGTTTTATTCCGATGTGTTGTATTTAAGACAGTTATGTCTATATAGTACTCTGGTCAACCAAGGGGGCATTATTATATATCGCTCTTGGCATATTTATGTAATAATTGCATTTTTTCTGAACCTAGGAAACGATTATGGGATTATGTAATTTGAATGTGAAACGTATGTTTTGAAATGTAATCAGTAAAATGTTGTTTTTGGAAATCTGTGATTTTGTTTCATATTCAAGTGCTTCCAATATTATGGATACCATTAACATACCCGTATTTAGTCGCCGGAAGTTAATATTATGGATGACTGCAGCATCTGTAGCTTTGGGCCTCTAGATAGGGGATGTTACAACTTGGTATCAGAGCATGGGTTTATGAAAAACTTTAACTCAAAATGATTTTTGAAAACATAATCCTAAAGAATTAGAGTAAGATTGGGGTATGGGATAACGTTATAGTAGTGTACTTGTATTTGCTATATATAAGTATATGCTATATCTCTATTAGGCTATTCTTCTATATCTCACGAGGCTTGAATATAGATATGGATGCTAGAAGAGGAAGAGTTAACCTAGGAGGGGACAACACCACCACAAATGGAAACACCCGACCAAATATGAGAAGGAACCAAGGTCAGGCTCAATCTGAAAATGTTGGTGCTGGGATCCCACAAGTGGATATAAGAGCTATGTATTAGTTTTTCGTAAACATGATGCAAGTTGGAATTGGTGCTGGAGTGGTTGGAGAAAATGTTGTAGGAGGAGTTCAGGAAACTCCAGTTGTCAACCATTATGCTAGGCTTTGAGGGAAGCCGTTTATTGGAACTGAAGATGCTATAGAAGTGGAGAACTGGTTGCTGCACTGCCAAAGGATATTTGCTGACTTAGTGCTCAATGATGACCAGAAGTGGAGGCTTGGTTCGCGACAGCTTCAAGGAGCAGCTTTATTTTAGTGGAATAGTGTGACAGCTGGTGTGGATGAGGAGACAATGACATGGGCTGAGTTTAAAAGGAGGTTCCAGGAGAGGTTCATGTTGTTGATTGCGCAGTCTGCTTTGATCAGAAAGTTTGTTGAGTTAGAGCAAGGAGAAATGTCTGTTTTGGAGTATGTTTGCAGGTTTGAAGAGTTGGCTAGATATGGTTATGGCACTGTTGATGCAGTGATGAAAAGGAATGAGAAGTTTATCGAGGGTTGAAGCCTGAGTTGGCCAAGGCTACCTTACCGCATATCAGAGATCCTTGTGATGTGGTTGTAGAGATGGCTTTAAGACAAGAGGAGATGCTTGCTCTTATAGAAAAGAAGAAGGAGAAGGAGGTCCGGGTGGGGTAGAGTCAGAAGAGAAAATTCTTTCATAAGAAGTGTGCTAAAAAGGTGGAGCCGCGAAGAAAGGAAGGTCTAACGTGGTTTGTTATAAGTGCGACAAGAAGGGGCACTTTGCTAATGAATGCTGCATGGGCAAGGCGAAGGAAGTGATCGGGAAGAAGAACATCAAGTGATTCAATTGCGATCAGATTGGTCACTATAAGAACCAATGCAAGGAACCAGCAAAGGAAGGGAGAGGAAAAGTATTTGCATTGGAACCAGCTACCTTGAGGCCAACGACATAGGAGAAAGGGAAATCAGTATTGGGAGGTACGCTTCAGATCCATGATGTGTTCGTTAGCGTTTTGTTTGATACTGGTGCATCGCATTCTTTTATATCTCGATGTTTTGTAGCCAAGCTTAACTTAGAACCCACATATTTAGTTACTTCCTTAAGAGTTGCAAATCCGATAGGAGGGTATGCGACACTTGGGATGAAGTGTGACCACTTAGAGTTTAACTTGCTAGGTTACACCTTTGCTTGCAGTTTGCATATATTTGACTTTATAGGGTTCGGAATTATATTGGGCATGGATTGGTTAAGTAAGTACGATGCTAGGATATTTTGCCACGATAGGAAAATATCACTTAGACACCCTGATTGTAGTGATCAGATTGTATATACCGTAGAAAGCCCTAGCTGTGAGGTGAATGCTTTGTTGGGGGTTATGGAGTTAGAAGACGAGTTGAATCGAGTTTTCGTGGTTAGGGAATTCACAGATCTCTTTGAGCCGGTAGTAGGATTGCCACCGAAACGAGCCATTGAGTTTCGAATAGATTTGGTGCCCGGAGCAGAATCAGTTAGTAGGCCGCCAAGTAGGATGACACCTACAGAGATGAGAGAGCTGAAGGTGCGGTTGGTGGATTTGGAAGAGAAGAATTTTATCAGACCTATTAGTTCACCTTGGGGAGCAGCCGGAGTGTTTGCTAAGAAGCCGGACGGATCGTTGAGGTTATGTATCGATTATCGTAAGTTGAATGAGAAGACGATAAAGAATCGATATATGTTGCCTAGAATTGACGATTTGTTCGATCAGTTGAGTGGAGCCAAGATATTTTCTTAGTTGGATTTGGCTACAGGTTTCCATCAGCTTAGAGTAGCAGAAGATAGTATACCTCTAACGTCGTTTAGGACCAGATATGGATCATACGAATGGTTAGTTATGCCGTTTGGACTAACTAATGCACCGGCATTCTTTATAGACATAATGAACCGAATTTTCAGAGAGCACTTGGATAAATTCGTGTTGGTGTTCATAGATGATATTTTGATATACTCTAAGGATGAGAAAGAACATGAAGTTCATCTTAGAGTGGTTCTTGAGACTTTGAGAGAACATCAGCTGAAGGTGAAGTTTTCGAAGTGTCATTTCTGGAAGGAGGTGAAGTTTCTTGGTCATGTAGTTTCAGAAAGAGGATTGGCAGTAGATCCAACTAAGATCAAAGCAGTAAATAATTGGAAGAGACCAGAAATAGTGACTGAGATAAGAATTTTTCTTGGTTGGTTGGATATTATCGGAGGTTTATAAAGGATTTTTCATGAATAGCAGCGCCGATGACCAAGCTAACGCAAAAAGATGTGAAGTTTGTATGAACCGATAAGTGTGAGGAAGCATTCCAGAGCTTGAAACACTTATTGACCCATGCACCTGCATTAGTTGTTTCGGAGGGGAATCAAGATTTGGTAGTTTATACATACGCGTGTGGTACTGGATTAGGAGCTGTACTAATGCAGAGAGGTAAAGTGATTGCCTATGCTTCTAGACAGCTTAGACTGCATGAGGCTAGGTACCCGACATGACTTGGAATTAGCTGTAGTTATTTTTGCTTTGAACCTGTGGAGACATTACCTTTTGGGAGAGAGGTTTGAGCTTTATACGGATCATAAGTCATTGAAGTACTTGTTCTCTCAGAGGGAGCTGAACATGAGACAATAGAGATGGTTAGAGTTTATTATTGCTTATGATTTTGGAATTGAGTACACACCAGGGAAAGGCAACAAGGTTGCAGATGCGCTTGGTAGGAAGCATCAGAATGCATTGTTGGCTATGATAGTAGAATGGAAAGACTTGGAAGCGTTGTCGACTTGCAGAGTGCAGTGGAGATTCGAGGCTGGGTTTGGTGGAGAATCTGCTATGTTATCATGTTTAGAAGTCCGACCGGTATTGGTTGAAAAGATTGCTTCTAAACAGGAAGAGGATCTAGTGTTAGCTGAAAGGATCTGAAAGTTAAGGGATGGAACGAAGAGCGATGACCTGAAGGATTTCAGTCTTGACCAAAGTGGATGGTTGAGAAATAAGGGTAGATCATGTGTTCGAGATGTGGGAGACACGAGGAAGGAAGTTTTAGAGGAATGCCATCGTTTGAAGTTCACTATTCATCCAGGAGGAACGAAGATGTATCAGGATATGAAGAGATGTTTCTTTTGGGAATGAATGAAGAGGGATGTTGGCTTATGGGTGAAACAGTGTTTGAATTATCAACAGGTGAAAGCCGAGCATCAGAAGCCAAGTGGGTTGCTTTAGCCATTGGATATTCTGGTATGGAAGTGGGATTCTATTTCTATGGTTTTCATAGACGGGTTGCCGAGATCTAGTAGAGGAAATGAAAGTATATGGGTCATAGTGGACAAGTTGACCAAGAGTGCCCATTTCATTCCCATTAAGTCAAATAGGACAGCACATGTATTGGCTAAGTTATTTATAAAGAATGTAGTTAAACTGCATGGAATTTCTAGTAGTATTGTTAGTGATAAAGATTCCTTATTCACTAGCGAATTCTGGAAGAGTCAACAGGAAAGTTTAGGAACCAAGCTCAAGACGAGTGCCGCTTACCATCCGAAGACAGATGGGCATACGGAAAGAGTTAACAAGATCTTGGAAAACTTGTTAAGAGCTTGTGTATTAGACTTTTGGGGATCATGGGAAGATAATCTACACCTAGTCGAGTTTTCGTATAACAATAGTTATCAAACTAGTATAGGGATAACACCGTTTGAAGCTTTGTATGGAACACCATGTAAATATCCCGCATGTTGGTTAGAAACCGAAAATAGATTAGTCCTTGATCCCGATTTGGTAAGAGAAGCTGCAGAGAAGATTGAGCTGATAAGGACGAGAATGAAGGAAGCTCAGTCTACAGAAGAGCTATGTAGATAAAAGACAGAAAGATTTAGAGTTATTTGTTGGAGATCATGTTTTCGTCAAAGTATCACTGATGAAAGGTGTTATCAGGTTCGGGAAGACAAGGAAGTTAGCACCGAGATTCGTAGGACCGTTTCCTATCTTAGAGAGGATCAGGAAAGTCGCGTATAGAGTAGAGTTACCGAGTAGTTTGGCAGGAGTCCATGATGTTTTTCATGTTTTTCATCTGAGGAAGTGTGCTAGGGATCCAGACACTACTATAGCACCGACTGTGTTAGAGGATTTAGTAGTGGAAGCAGACTTGACTATAGTTAGGAAGCCTGTTCGGGTAGTCGTGAGAGATGAGAAGAAGTTGAGGAACAAGATAGTCAGATCAGTGAAGGTCCAGTGGAGTGACGATGTAATGACCCAGAATTTTGGTTATTTGAAATTGGAATATTTAATTGATTTTAAATATTTAATAGTTAATTTTTAGCTTGAATTTCAAATATAACCATTTGTTGGATAATTTAGTTATTTAATTTAAAAATTGAATATTGGGTAAATTATTGAATCTTGAGTTTTAAGCTTGTTAAAAATAATTAAAGGCTTATAAAATTTATATTAATAATACCGAAGATAATAAAACTTATAAATTGAATTTAAAAGTGATTTGTTCAGTTTTAAAAGTATATCGTTTAAATTGACATTTAAAAATAGCCTTCTGGGGCACAGTCTCGGATTTCGACGAAACTAGTTCCATTGGATCCGTAATAGTGTATTATTATTGGATTTCAAATTTCATAACGTTTGGAGTGATCGTTTGGTCGTACGGGATATAAATGCATTGAAATTTATATCGAAAATTCAATATAATAATTGGGTCCAAAAGGCTATCTTCTCCATACGATCGAATTAGGACTCGAAATCTTTTCCATTGCGTTCGGAATAGGGGTATAACATTATAAATGCCTAGCGGCATGCCTCAATAGGAGGTCGAGATTTTAAGCTAGGAATTCGAGATGATTTAAATTTAAATAATATATATAATGGGTTTGACAAAAAAAAATCACATCAGAACTTTTCCCCTTTCTATCAAAAGCACTGTAGCCTTTCTTTACACGCCACCATCGTGTCCTGTCCCTCCCTCCCTCTATCTTCTTTTTAAAATGCACGCAACGGTTGAAAAATAAAATAAAGTAAAAAAACTACCAACTACCATTCCTGTTTTTCATCTCATCCCATTCCTTCTTGTTCCCAGTTCAATAGAAATGGCCGACATAGAGAAAAAAAATCATTCAAATATCGAGCTTAACTTATGGAAAAAAGGTTTCAAAAATATCGTTTAACTTAGAGCATCTCCTTTATGCTCAATTAGAGGTCGCGGTAGTAATTTGGGAATTTCAACAGTAATGTCAAATGGGTGTTTAGCTAGGGTTTTGATTTGCTCAAATTTGGGTTAGTGTTTCGTGATTTGAAGATCGCAGCTGGATTTTGGTTGTCGAAGAGCACATGGAATTGTGGCCAGTTGGAGATTCGAACCCCAAGGATGAATCGAGACTTTACACTATAGCAACGAGGCATGGCAGGTCGGAAATTGAGGCAGGGCGTTGGTGGTCGATTCGAAGGCGTCGTTGGGTTAAACTGCTGAAAGGATGATCGGTGGCGCAATGGAAAGTGCTCCGGTGGAAGGAAAGTGGTGGATGGACGTGCGAGTACGAAGGAGGATGGTTGTATCTCCGTGCACGAGATTCTGGTTTGGGAAAGGAAGAAGGGGAGCGGGCTGGGCCAAGTTTGAAAGGGTAATAAAATATATAGTAATTAAGTTATGTTAATTGTTTTTAATAAATTCCAATTCTTAAAAATTTCGTAACTCATTCGTTTTAGGTCGAAATCCAACGCGATCAGTCACGTTAGTTTTGTTTTAACGAGATCTTTGCTATAGCATCTGTTTGGTTGATATTAGAGCTTGCTGAAATTTCAGATAAATTCAAAGGCGTTCTAATTTAATCAGAAATAGAATGCGGAAGCGACAATAAAAATAAATGTGAGTTAATCTCACTCAATTTTGGATTACCGTAATTACTTTTAAATGGTTAAAATTAATTATTGATTGATTGATAGAATTGATATATTTTTATCGGTTGGATGTGATATTATATATAGTAGTATATATATTGGAGTGATTGATATTCCCGCATATGTATAGCAGATGAGACCCTATACACCCCGCATAATAGCGGATGACCCTATATACTGCGATATCCCCCTCGAAGTGGGATTGGTATTATTATATTATGCTAACATCTGTGGATGCAGGGAAACAGGTTGGAGGGATCCAACTGGATTCCTCAAAAGTGTTGAATTTATTTTCATATTCAGTGATATGATATATTGAATAATCTGTGATAGATTATAGTGTGATTTGAATTTGTTTGATGCTATGGAATTACTGGTTAGATTTTGGTATTTTTTTTAAATACCAATGATAAATGTTTAAAATTTGGAAAGAAATTAAAAAGGAAAATCTAAAGTAAAAATATTTATAGTGAAATTTGGATTTATTAAAAGAAATGATTTTTGGGTAAAATGAATAATTTAGTTTCAGAATTTGTACTTGATAAATTTTGGAATATGGAAAATAGAGATTTTGAATAATGTAAATAAAAGGATTTTAATAATAAAACTTAAGCGATATTGTTTAAGTGTAATGAGAATTTATTTTTAAAATCGAGATTTAAAATAGTTGGGAAGATAAAAAGAAAATTTAGAAAGAAGATATGAAATTGTTATACGAAATCTTTAATACGATCATGAAAAGAAAGTGGATCTGATTTTAGTTGGGTTTGGAATATATTTGGGCTATTTAAGAAATTAATTTAAAAAGGGAATTTACGGAATTGGGACGTAAATCAAATTGGAAAATAAATCGAGAAGGATTATAAATATTAGATTGGCCATATGGGAGTTGAAAAATATAAATTTTCTGAGAAGTTAAGTTTATTTTAAAAAGGGAATTTCTAAGTATTAATTAGAAATTTAAAAGTGTTTAATAATATTTCAGAGAATTAATTATTTAGTTGTTTAAATTTTTTAAAGCATATTTAAGTATTAATTAAGTAGTTTTATAAATGGATGTTATTAAGTTAATTATTATCTAAGAATTAACCAGTATTATTATTTTAAAGGATAAATTAATCAATATTCAATATTATATAATAACTTTTATTTTAAAGGGTATTTGCCTAAATTTAACTTGGAAAATTATTATAGAAATTTCATAAGTATTATTTTGAAGAAATTTTAAATAAAGTTTTTTGGAAGTAACGGTATACCCGCATGGCGAAATCGGAGGCAGTGAGTGCCTACAGTTAAGTCTTGGATTTCTCTGGGATAGAGACGTAACCATTGAGTTATGAATCCATGGTTTGATACCGCAGTGGTACTTTCCAAATTATTTTAAAGGTCTCCAAATATCTTTGAAAAGAATAGTTTGTGAATATACTAAATTTGGTAAGAAAGTATATATTTTGGAAAGAGATTTAAGTGATTGAAATTTAAATTAAATAAGACTTAGTATTTTTCAATGAAAATGGAATCTGTAGTTGTATGATTGTTTATTTGATAGTTAAATAACCGACTGTCAAATCTGGACCAAAAATATAACTTTGGGAATACCTAGGAGAAATACGAGTATTATATGGTACGGTTACCGTTCGAGGTGCTATACTGTACGTATAGACTCGTTTCGTTCTTCTAGGTTGTTGATAAGGGAATCTGTCCATTAACGATTAGGATGTGATCTCCGATCTTGTTTTCGACTGTTTATTTCCTATAGAACCGGGGTTGAGTTTACTGGAAATATCGAACGTTGTTTTGAAGAGGTCGGAATCAGATTTGTTATCCGAAAACCACTTCGATCCAACGAGTATGTTTTCGATGCGGAAACAAGAGCATGGAGTCGAAGATGGAGCAGTGAAGTGCAAGGGCTAATTGCTACTAATCCTGAGGATTATTCCAAAATGGATGTAGAAGGAATAGTGCCTTCGGTTCCGTTCGGACCCAGGACAGACTTGTATGGATGAATGCTATCAGTACATTGTCATCGGAGGATAATGAGCATTCTAAGTGAAAATTCCTTAAAATGGTAATCGCAGCCTCTAGCCTCATCAATCGGGAATGACTGAAAATCAAGAGAGATGCAGCAAGGCTAAGTGGGTCGCACCCAATTAGGGTATGTTTATCACCTTTCTAGATACCCGCGGATAATATTACTACGATGTATGGAAGGAGCTCGAAAGAGGGTGGGAACACCCGAGGTGATAGCATATTCGGTCTATCCAGGTTAGGGATAGTCCGGTCTTGTGTGGTAGGGAGTCCCGATGTGGTCCACGGTACGCTGTTTATAGACGTGTACTGTGACAGGTGGTACCCTAGTGCCTAGTTATTCGTATGGAATCCATTCTCCAATATGTGCCTTTACGGTTTTGATTGTAGAGCCTAGTATGCTGGAACTTAATTAATGTAACAATTTCAACTATTTGAATAAGTATTTGTACTTAAACACTATTATAATATTAGAAGATTTGATATGAAGTGTTTTGGTTATCGTAAGGTAAAAACCGTCGTGTTTATGTGTGGTGTGGTCTTACGAGATACCTTTGATTTTCAAAGGATTTTGATAACTTTAATAATTCAAATTGAGTGTGTTTTCTCACGCTGGTTTTCCAGATTAACTCTGGTGTTATTTTATTATAATGCTCGGGTCAGACCGAGTATTATAGTTACATGATAGGATGCTATGAAGCTCAGGAAACGAGCTGGTTGGCAAAGACGTATTACACGTATCTGGTTTATATTCCGTTGTGTATTGTAGGCTGTATATTCAGCTTTTGCGAGGACAAGTTATTATAACTGTCCAGTATTATGCTATTGATGGGTTGTACTCTGATGATGTAATGTAAAATAACAGTTATAGTTCTTTTTGTATAAAGACCTGTTGTTATCTATTATATATTGTTCCGCTGCGATTGCGAGATTCTGTGTTGTTGTTCTAATTTCTTCTTCTACCTCTTTCTTCTTTTCCCTAACGATCTGGTATTTTCGGCATTTGATTGTTCAGCATGTAATATAGTGAACGTATTGATGTCGATTTTCGGGCATCGAAAATCCCGGTTCACTACACTTGGTATCCGAGCTGAAAGTTAGGTGAGAACCTTGGCTCTGGTGGGGATTATTCATTAGAGATAGGGTCTGTAGCACCCTAGAATGAGTTTGAGTGTATTAATAGATATGAGCGCGTATTTGTTAGTGGATATAAAATTGTTTTATATTGTGTTGGTTGGTTTGTTGAGTGGCTTATGAATTCTGGTCAATACGAGTAATTAACGTTATTGATAGGGATCTCTAAACACTTGAATAGAGCAATTCGACATGGTATTGTTTTGAAATGGGGTAAATGAAATAATTTTACCCAAATTATTTTATATATAAAGAAATAATCTTTCAGAAAATTACTATAATTATTTATGGTGTGCTTGGTTGCTAGGAAATGATAATAATAAACTATTATCATTGGTGTTGTAGTGGTAATTGAAATAAAAGTTGGTATTATAACCAAAAGTTAAGAAATTAATTCATATAACAAAATGGAATTTGTAAATTTGAATTTATAAATGTGATTTATAAATTGAAATAGAAGAGAAAATTCCAGAGGAATATTTAAAGATGATATGGTTTATAAAAACGATTTGTAAAGGATTTAAAAGTTGGAAATTTGGGAATTTAATTTCCCGTTGGATTTGAAAATGATTTTCGAAGTCTTGGAAATAATGGTGATGTTATTTGGGAAATAATTGGGATAAAAATATTTAAAAATGGTTTTTAAAGGGATAAAAAGCACTAAATTCACTTCGGTCGCCGGAAAATAATTTCGGTAATGACTACAGCATCATCGACTTTCATTTTCGAGTCTCCAAGGTAGTAATTGCTACCTAAATGTTTTGAATTGGAGTTGTCTGCAAAACTGGTTTGGTTTTGAAATTCAAAGGGATGATTTGATATACCAAAGGATTTTAGACATATGTGATTTCAAAAATGATTTTTGAAATAATTAAGTAATTGTTCAAAACTTTGGAGTTTGATCTAAAATGTTGTATGGAATATAAATAAGTTTAAAAACTTATTAGAATTTGAAAGTTGTTTAGAATAAAATTTAACTTAAGATGAGTTAAATAAAAGTAAGTGTGATAATGAAATAAATTAGTAAAGCAAACCAATTAAATGAAGTGAATTGGAAGAAATTGGTGAATAGAATATTAGTAAGTTTGATAACTTAAGAAATTTTGAAATTTGATTTTGTGGAGTGAAATTTAACTTAAATTAAGTTAAGTAAAGTGAATTTTGAGAAAAATAGGCCTAAGTAGGCTGAATGGAATAGATATTGAAAATAGAATTTATTGTGATTGAAATAAAATGCGTGGGTGAACTAATTAATTTAATTTGTAAGTAAATGGAATTGAAATTGAATATTGGAATGAGATTTAACTTGAATCATGTTAAATTAAGTGAAATTGAAAAATTTAGTTTGAGTTGGACTAAATAAAACAAAGTTTGGAGATAAAATTTATTGAGTTTTGAAATGAATTAGTGGATGGAACTAATTACAATAATTAGTGAATTAAATATGGGTTGAGATAGGGCCGATAAAATTCAATATTGAAGATGTGGAAGATAAATAGAGTTCAAATGGAACTGAAAATTTAATTTGAATGAAAATGGATATAAAAGCTTAAGTGGTGAAGTGAAAATAAATGTAAGAAGTGGTATAAAATGTTTATAATAGACTTAAGAAATTGATGGTGAAGTTCTTAAGTAAAAAATTGGTATTGGAAAATATACTGAGCAAGTATTTGGATGAAGATTAAATAAAAAGTTGTGTAAAAGGGATAATTGTGAATAAGAGTATGGAAATTAAAATAAATGTGAATAGAAAGAATTTGATACAGTTAATAATCTATTGGAAATTAATACGTAATTTGTACGTATATTATTTTATTCACATAACGATTTGATCCATATTCGAGCATAGAATTTCGAGTTATTAGATCGATCCAAGTTGGGATTTTTCACTCGATTTTCGACGGCAAACCCTGGATATGGATTTTTGATCGATTCTGGAATTCTCTATCATAGTATATGGCTATGCAAGGAGGATGAGGGTTTCTGATCAAGGGACCAGATCTAAGTCCGCACTAGAGAGACGTGTGAACGATACTAGTTCGGAAGTGGAATTGTGTGATCGAGTGAGCGATCAGAGTTGATATTGCGTACAGAGGATATATGTACATCGTACGGGCTTAAGTAAAGCAAATATTAAATTTTTTGAAAAGGAATACATATAATGTTTTTGGAACTAAATGATTGGATATTATTGGTAAATAAGGTGCAGGTATTTAAAAGCAAAAGCTAAGTTGATGTCTTCGATTTCAGAAGTAAAATTTGATTGCCCAACAAAAGGTACACGTTTAAATTGTGTTTGAAATTTGATGGTTTTCTGATTGAGCCACTCGGCTCTTGTTTTCTTTTTATGATTTGGGGCCGTAGAGGCAGTTTTGTAGTTTTTCGGATCTAGCCGCGCAAAGAAGACGCTGGCAAAAAATTTCGAAAATTTAGGGAGTTAGAAATTTTGAAGAAAATTTTGATAATTTAAAATTTGGTTTTAAATTATAATTTGAATGATTGAGGGGATAATATTAGTGTAATCAATGGATTAATTTGGAAAATTAGTAGGAGTGATAATGTAGTTTCAATAAAAGAAAATTATTTTCGAGAAGTTGTTTAAAACTGTGTGGTTTTGGGAAAAATAGTTAACGGGTTTGGACCATTCTTCTTACCTAGCAATTTCGAGGACGAAATTCTTATAAGGGGGGAGGAATGTAACGACCCAGAATTTTGGTTATTTGAAATTGGAATATTTAATTGATTTTAAATATTTAAAAGTTAATTTTTAGCTTGAATTTCAAATATAACCATTTGTTGGATAATTTAGTTATTTAATTTAAAAATTGAATATTGGGTAAATTATTGAATCTTGAGTTTTAAGCTTGTTAAAAATAAGTTAAAGGCTTATAAAATTTATATTAATAGTACGGAAGATAATAAAACTTTTTAAATTGAATTTAAAAGTGATTTGTTCAGTTTTAAAAATATATCGTTTAAATTGACATTTAAAAATAGCCTTCCGGGGCACAGTCTCGGATTTCGACGAAACCATATCCATTGAATCCGTATAGTGTATTATTATCGAATTTCAAATTTCGTAACGTTTGGAGTTATTGTTTGGTCGTATATGATATAAACGCACTGAAATTTATATCAAAACTTTAATATAATAATTGGGTCCAAAAAGCTATCTTCTCCATACGATCGAATTAGGACTCGAAACCTTTTCCATTGCGTTTGGAATAGGGATATAACATTATAAACGCCTAGCAGCACGCCTCGATAGGAGGTCGAGATTTTAAGCTACGAATTCAAGACGATTTAAATTTAAATAATATATATAATGGGTTTGACAAAAAAAATTCACATCAGAACTTTTCCCCTTCCTATCAAAAGCACTATAGCCTTTCTTTACACGCCACCATCATGTCCTGTCCCTCCCTCCCTCTTCTTTTTAAAAAGCACGCAATAGTTGAAAAAAAAATAAAGACAAAAAACTACCAACTACCATTCCTGTTTTTCATCTCATCCCATTCCTTCTCGTTCCCAGTTCAATAGAAATGGCCGACACAGAGAAAAAAAAACCATTCAAATACCGAGCTTAACTTATGGAAAAAATGTTTCAAAAATATCGTTTAACTTAGAGTATCTCCTTTATGCTCGAATTAGAGTCCGCGGTAGTAATTTGGGAATTTCGACAGTAATGTCGAATGGGTGTTTAGCTAGGGTTTTGATTTTCTCAAATTTGGGTTAGTGTTTCGCGATTTGAAGATTGCAACTGGATTTTGGTTGTCGAAGAGCACCTTGAATCATGGCCAGTTGAAGATTCGAACCCTTAGGATGAATCACGACTTTACACTATAGCGAAGAGGCATGGCAGATCAGAAATTGAGGCATGGCGTTGGTGGTCGATTCGAAGGCGTCGTTGGGTTAAACTGTTGAAGGGATGATCGGTGGTGGAAATGGAAAGTGCTCCGGTGGAAGGAAAGTGGTAGATGCACGTGCGAGTATGAAGGGGGAAGGTTGTATCTCTGTGCACGAGATTTTGGTTTGGGAAAGGAAGAAGGGGAGCGGGTTGGGCCAAGTTTAAAGGGTAATAAAATATACAGTGATTAAGTTATGTTAATTGTTTTTAATAAATTCCAATTCTTAAAAATTTCGTAACTTATTCATTTTAGGTCGAAATCCAACATGATCAGTCGCGTTAAGTTAGTATTAACGAGATCTTTGCTATAGCATTAGTTCGGTTGATATTAGAGCTTTCTGAAATTTCAGATAAATTCAAAGGCGTTCGAATTTAATCGGTAAAAGAACGCGGAAGCGAAAATAAAAATAAATGTGAGTTAATCTCACTCAATTTTGGATTACCGTAATTAATTTTAAATGGTTAAAATTAATTATTGATTGATTGATAGAATTGATACATTTTTTTAAGTTGGATGTGATATTATATATAGTAGTATATATATTGGAGTGATTGATATTCCTGCATATATATAGCGGATGAGACCCTATACGCCCCCGCATAATAGCGGATGACCCTATATACCGCGATATCCCCCTCGAAGTGGGATTGGTATTTTTATATTGTGCTAACATTTGTGGATGCAGTGAAACAGGTTGGAGGGATCCAACTGGATTCCTCTAAAGTGTTGAATTTATTTTCATATTCAGTGATATGATATATTGAATAATCTATGATAGATTATAGCATGATTTGAATTTATTTGGTGCTATGAAATTACTGGTTAGATTTTGGTATTTTTTTAAATACCAATAATAAATGTTTAAAATTTGGAAAGAAATTAAAAAGGAAAATCTGAAGTAAAAATATTTATAGTGAAATTTGGATTTATTAAAAGAAATGATTTTTGGGTAAAATGAATAATTTGGTTTCAAAATTTGTACTTGATAAATTTTGGAATATGGAAAATAGAGATTTTGAATAATGTAAATAAAAGGATTTTAATAATAGAACTTAAGCAATATTATTTAAGAGTAAAGAGAATTTATTTTTAAAATCGAGATTTAAAATAGTTGGGAAGATAAAAAGAAAATTTGGAAAGAAGATATGAAATTGTTATACGAAATCTTTAATAAGATCATGAAAAGAAAGTAGAATCTGATTTTAGTTGGGTTTGGGATATATTTGGGTTATTTAAGAAATTAATTTAAAAAGGGAATTTACGTAATTGGGACGTAAATCAAATTGGAAAATAAATCAAGAAGGATTATAAATATTAGACTGGCCATTTGGGAGTTGAAAAATATATTTTTTCTGAGAAGTTAAGTTTATTTTAAAAAAGGAATTTTTAAGTATTAATTAGAAATTTAAAAGTGTTTAAGAATATTTCAGAGAATTAATTATTTAGTTGTTTAAAATTGTTTAAAGCATATTTAAGTATTAATTAAGTAGTATTATACATGGTTGATATTAAGTTAATTATTATCTAAGAATTAACCAGTATTATTATTTTAAAGGATAAATTATTCAATATTCAATATTATATAATTTTTATTTTAAAGGGTATTCGCCTAAATTTAACTTGGAAAATTATTATTGAAATTTCATAAGTATTATTTTGAAAAAAAATTAAATAAAGTTTTGAGGAAGTAATGGTATACCCGCATGGCGAAATCGGAGGCAGTGAGTGCCTATAGTTAAGTCTTGGATTTCTCTAGGATAGAGACGTAACCATTGAGCTATGAATCCATGGTTTGATACCGCAGTGGTACTTTCCAAATTATTTTAAAGGTCTCCAAATATCTTTGAAAAGAATAGTTTGTGAATATACTAAATTTGGTAAGAAAGTATATATTTTGGAAAGAGATTTAAGTGATTGAAATTTAAATTAAATAAGACTTAGTATTTTTCAGTGAAAATGGAATCTGTGGTTGTATGATTGTTTATTTGATAGTTAAATATCCGACTATCAAATCTGGACCAAAAATATAACTTTGGGAATATCTAGGAGAAATACGGGTATTATATGGTACAGTTACCGTTCGAGGTGCTATACTGTACGTATTGACTCATTTCATTCTTTTAGGACGTTGATAAGGGAATCCGTCCACTAACGGTTAGGAGGTGATATCCGATCTTATTTTCGTCTGTTTATTTCCTAGAGAACCGAGGTTGAGTTTACCGGAAATATCGAACGTTGTTTCGAAGAGACCGGAATCGAATTTGTTATCCGAAAACCACTTCGATCCAACGAGTACGTTTTCGATATGGAAACAAGAGCATGGAATCGAAGTTGGAGCATTGTAGTGCAAGGGCTAATCGCTACTAATCCTGAGGATTATTCCAAAATGGATGTAGAAGGAATAGTGCTTTCGGTTCCGTTCGGACCCAGGACGGACTTATATGGATGAATGCCATCAGTACATTGTCATCGGAGGACAATGAGCATTTTAAGTGAAAATTCCTTAAAAAGTTAATCGTAGCCTCTAACCTCATCAACCGGGAATGACTGAAAATCAGGGGAGATGCAGCAAGGCTAAGTGGGTCGCACCTAATTAGGGTATGTTTATCACCTTTCTAGATACCGTAGATATTATTACTACGATGTATGGAAGGAACTTGAAAGAGGGTGGGAACACTCGGGGTGATAGAATATTCGGTCTATCCAGGTTAGGGATAGTCCGGTCTTATGTGGCAGGGGATCCCGGCGTGGTCCTCGGTACACTGTTTCTAGACGTGTACTGTGACAGGTGGTACCCCAGTGCCTAGTCATTCGTATGGAATCCATTCTCTAATACGTGCCTTTACGGTTTTGATTGTAGAGCCTAGTATGCTGGAATTTAATTAATGTAACAATTTCAGCTATTTGAATAAGTATTTGTACTTAGACACTATTATAATATCGGAGGATTTGATACGAAGTGTTTTGGTTATCGTAAGGTAAAAACCCGTCGTGTTTATGTGTGGCATGGTCTTACGAGATACCTTTGATTTTTAAAGGATTTTGATAACTTTAATAATTCAAATTGAGTGTGTTTTCTCACGCTGGTTTTCCGGACTGACTTGGGTGTTATTTTATTATAATGCTCGGGTCAGACCGAGTATTATAGTTACAGGAAAGGATGCTATGGAGCTCAGAAAACGAGCTGGATGGTGAAGACGTATTACACGTATCTGGTTTATATTCCACTATGTATTGTAGGCTGTATATTCAGCTTTTGTAAGGACGAGTTATTATAACTGTCCGGTATTATGCTATTGATGGGTTGTACTCTGATGATGTAATGTAATAATAACAGTTATAGTTCTTTTTGTATAAAGACCTATTGTTATCTATTATATATTGTTCCACTACGATTGTGAGATTCTATGTTGTTGTTCTGTTTTCTTCTTCTACCTCTTTCTTCTTTTCCCAAACGATATGGTATTTCCGACATTCGATTGTTCGGCATGTAATACAGTGAACGTATTGATGTCGATTTTCGGAGGTTGAAAATCCCGGTTCACTACAAGTGATGATAGGGACTGTACTTGGAAGACTGAGAGCAGGATTAGAGACGCTTATCCTAATTTGTTTGATGGTATGTTTTACCATTGATTGTTTTGTTGTGTACCTTATCGTAATTTCGAGGACGAAATTCCTTAAGGAGGGGAGATTGTACCACCTAATATTTTTAGTAACATTATTTAGGATATTTAATTAGCTAAATAAATAAAATAATGTAAGTTGACCAATGGATTGAGATTTGTGATGTAATAGGGGTATCGTGCCATGTTAATGAGTAAATCAAAACGAGATAACATGAAATATAATAGTTAAGGGCAAAATAGGGAGAAGGATATTTTTATACCCTAAACCTTTAGGAATTTACTTCCACACGTTCATTTCATTTACTAAAATTTATGAAGTAGAGGTCGGCCACCATTTTAAAGAACAAGAGGAAGAAAGCTAGAGGAAGGAGCTAAATCAAAATCAAATTCGCTCAAATCTCAAATCCTTAATCTCAAAAGCTAAGGTGAATAATGGCTACATCTCTTATTTGTTAAATGTTTTCAGTTTTAAGGAAATCTGAATCGGTCTTGCATAGTTTAGCCATAATTTTGTAGGACAAAATGTTTGTATATGCTTGTTGATGATTTATGCTTATTCATATATATTTTATGATATGTTTTGATGTGAAAACCCTATTTAATGATATCTAGATACCTTGCGATTTTAGATATAGTTCAGAGATGATATTTTAGAGATGGGTTTCAATTTTCATAATTTTCTAAATTAATGTGGATTTTATATTAATTTTGTAGTGAAAAAAAATGATTTATTGGGTTATAAATAATTTACGGTTAAATTATAAATAATTTGGTCTGAAATTTATATATGTTAGAAAACATATTAAAAATGATTTTTTGGAATTTTTGTAGAATTTTCCCAAGTGTTTTGATGAATATATAAAATTATTTAAGGTATGGGACTTAAATTTTTTATATATTTATAAAAGGAGAAGGGGTATTTTGTAAATAAATTAAAGTGTTTATTTCTGAAATTTTGGCAGTGCTTTTAGAAAATAAAAGTTGCAACCAATAAGATTTTGACAAACAAAGCGGATTAGTTAAAAAGATTACTTAAAAGGGTTAAAAATCAGTTTTAAAGGTAAAATGTATGTTTTGCCACTTTCGTCACCCAGCTTCCGACTTAGATGGCTTCCGACTTAGTTTTCCTGCCCTCATCACCATCGAAACCAATGCGCATGGCATCAAAGACTTGGTGCACGACGAATTAGGAAAGAAGACGGAAGGAATGAGGTCGAAACCAGGGGTTTCGAAGGGGTCAAAATGCTGCTTTATTTTAAATAAAAATGCTCCCGGTTTGCTTTCGACTTGGTTAGCTTTTGACTAGGCCATTGGTTTTAAAAGAATGGTTTTAAAGAGGTTGCACCTCTGTTTTTAAGTATATGCTTTCGACTAGGTCGAAGCCCTTTTGCTGCCACTTTCCTACCTTTCGACGCCAATGGTTTCGAAAAGTATAATTGCTTTTAAAACTTAGCCATTTCTCCAATGCTTTCGGAAGGATAGTTTCGATACCATCACTTCTTTACTTTGGTTTTGGCTTTCGAAAGGGTTGCTTTCGACCCGGTTGTTTGTGATCCTTAGAGATTTTTAAAGATTAACCTAAATGTTTTGAAAGAGATAGTTTTGAATGGTTTCGCAAGGTGTTTCCACATGTTTTAAAATTGAACCCAAATGCTTACGAAAGGTTTAAGGTTTTAATGCTTTCGAAAGGTTTTTAAGGAAGGTTTCCAAGGGGTGGTTCCCCAATGGTTTCGAAAGGTTTAAAAGAAAGGCTTTTTCGAAGGTTTCGAAAGGCTCTGTTTAAAGGTTTTAAAGATAGGATGTCTAAGGTTTTTAGCTCTTGAAGGAAAAGGTATTTCAATGGTTTCGAAAGGTTTATGTAGATGTGTTCGAAAGGAAGGTTTTGGCCTTTCGGCCTAGATGAAAGAAAGGGTTTATTTGGTTAAGAAAGGGATACTTTCAATGGGATCGAAAGTGGTACTTTTAAAGGTTTAAATGTTTTCATCAACAAGGATTTGGATAAAGTATGTATAGCATGGCAAGGTGATTTTGAGTAAAGCATAGAGTATATATTTTCCTTCTTTAAGTTTGGTTTAAAGGTTTTAAATCAATTTGAGATGAAAAGGTTTTCAACGAAAATTTGAGTAAAATGACTCATATATTAGAATACCAGATGGGACTAGTATAGGATCACGCCCTATACATTAGCTAATAGCCCCAACTAATTTAGTCCAAAATTCCAATGTGTAGGGCTTTGTCACAGGTAAGACTAAAATTATGATTACACAGGGAAAGGAATATATATTTGTATACAGATAGGTTATTGGTGAGCCTGCAAAACCATTAGGATCAGGTGACCCCGGGAGATGAAAAGTTATGGACAGACCATCCAAAAGAGGAGTATTTAACAGATAGTTAGGGACAGACCATCCAGAAGTTGAGTGTCTAACAGGTGTTAGATCATTTTGAGTATGTTGTCTGGTAGGCCCGAGTCAGCCGAAGGTTAGTAGTTAGCCAAACAAAACTACAATGTTCGGACAGATAGTTCGATTGTTACCTGATATGTATGTTTACATAATAATGTTTTACAGTTTTAACCAGTTTTGGTTGTAGGATAATGGTTTGCAAAAGATATGTTTTAAAAGGATATTAGTGAGGGGAAACCCGTTCCGCTAAGCGACGTGGTCTAACTTAATATCAAATAACTGAGACGTATAGTATTATTCACACCAGGCTTTATGTTTGGCTCGAAGTTTATGTTTTTCCCCTTAAACTCTCGGGAGCTCTAAATTAATTTGAGTAGGTTAAGGTTTGAGGTTTTAGTAGGTTGATGAATAAAGCTTCCTGAGATGAGTAGGTGGCTGATAGATAGCTATTTAGGAGTTGCTGTTTTGTTTTGTTTTATTCCGCTGTGTTGTATTTAAGACAGGTTTGTCTATATAGTACTCTGGTCAAACAAAGGGGCATTATCATATGTCGCTCTTGGAATATTTATGTAATAATTATATTTTATCTGAACCTAGGAAACGATTATGGGATTATGTAATTTGAATGTGAAACGTATTGTTTGAAATGTAATCGGTAAAATGTTGTTTTTGGAAATCTGTGATTTTGTTTCATATTCAAGTGCTTCCGATATTATGGATACCATTAACATAGCCGTATTTATTCGCCGGAAGTTAATACTATGGATGACTGCAACATCTATAGTGCTTAGCTTTGGGCCTCTAGATAGGGGATGTTACACTTTTGCCTATAAATAACACACATCTCTCTTCACTTCATTCACCTCATTTCTTCATAAAATTCATAAGCTTCTTCACTTCTTATACTCCACTTTAATGTCCTTTGCCTAAGAAAAGTTTTGTCAAAAATTATGGCAAAAAGAAATTAAAATTATATAGTAAGTATATATTAACAAAATTCTTCAAAACCAAAGCAAATCCACTTCTTTTCCATGTCTCAACCCACGGCCACACCTTCCACCAACCAAGGTCAAGCCTACTTCCATTAGAAAGCATAGGCTGTGCCTTTACAAAGGTCCAAGACTCAATTCCTTAGGCTCATGTGCGATAGTAGCGGAGCTATAGCCGTTTTAAAGTTAGTCCGATCGAAAAACAAGTGAGAAACTCTAAATTTACACACACACACACACATACACACACACAGATATATATATATATATATATATATATATATGATGTGATATGATTGCTATGCTTGTTTACTATGATTGATCATCATGTTTGGATGTTGATTATATGTTTATTTTGATGTTGAAATGATTCACGTTTAATACACAACGAATATCACAAAGGAAATCACTTTCCTTTAATAAATGAAATGGTGTACTTGAGATTGTTAAATCTCTTTAAAATGGTTTAAAATTATTTATAAATGTTTTATAAACACTAAAATCCAATTTGATGAAGTTTGGACAAGTTATGAAAATTGAGTAAAAAATAGGCGCGTCGCGTAATGAGAGTTTGCGATTTCGCGCCGTAGAAAGTTAAATCCATTTAAACAATTGATTTAGAGTCGGAATTCTTTGCAATAAGAATTTCCCAAACTCTTATAATGATAGTTTTCAAACAAAATAAAATGATCGAGATTTCATTTGGTAGATTTTGAAATATGAGCAAAACAACTTTTCAAAATAGTCGCGGTTTGGGAGTTCGGAAACCAAAGCGACAAATCCTTTAAAATGGCTATTTTTAATTCTTTAAAAATATGGAAAAAAATTTATAAATATTTTAAAATGTTTTAAAAGATATTTGAGTTATAAAAATGAATTTCTAAATGATTGAAAAGTTGTTTTGGATCAAATAAGCCTTAAAAGCGTATTCGCAACACTATTCGCAGCACTTTTAATAACTTTTAAAATATGGCTTTAAACTTAATTATTCTTTCCCAAATCTTTTATAAATGTTTTTAAATAAATAATTAAGTATTTTAAATATGATGTGAAGGTTTTATAATTTATTTTAAAAAGTTTAAATAAATGATTTAAAGAAAAGCTGTTAAAATCAACCGATTTAATCTCGGTTCTAAAAGTCGACGACTAGACTGGATCTTTATATTCGTGAGATCCGGATGTGAGGTGCTTAAACTAAGGAGATGTTTAGGAGCAACCAGTACCCTGACTCACCTGGCCTTTTTCCTGGGCGAGGAATAGATAAGGTCGAAATGTCGAAAATGAGACAAGTATAAAAGATTTAATTTTTCAAATTTAAAAACTTGGATTGTATAGAAATAATCTTCTTACACTTGGTATTAAATTCCAAGGAGGGAATCCATACTATTTGTGTGAAATTAAAAGATTATTTCACCATTATTCGACGGATAGTAAAGGTTGAATACGGAAATTGATATTGAGTAGAATTATTATAATTTTTATCGACACTTCTTAACTCAATAATGTTTTCCAATATGACTTATGAAAATGATTTGGTATTTCCAAAGTTAAAGAGATGTTTAATTATTCCATATATACCGATAAGAAATGTTTTAAAGATATATATCTCTAGAAGATATTTTTGATAAAAAGAAAGTAATTAATCAAATGATAAGCACCTATTTACTTAACATCTTTTTATCGCTGATTGGTTCGAAGGAACCAGGGTCGGATTTGAGTGATTCTTGTCCGAAAACCACTTCAAAAAAATTTACATATTCGAAATGAAGGCTTGAAATGATAATAAATGAATAAAGGGCTGCTTGTCACTGAACGTTGAGGGAGATTTCCCATATCATATATATGTGGCAGTGGTATCTTCATTTGATCTTCGATGTAAGGGCTGCTCACTACTAATCCTAGGGATGATTCTTGACAAGATGTGGTAGGAGAATTCCTTCGGTTTATGCTGTTCCTATACAACTTGTATCGATGAATGTCTGACATTGCATTTCCAACATACATGTACATTGATTTTTTCAAACGTACATCTATTTGGTGGTGTAGGAAGTAACTCTCCTATACTTAACACCCTTCTCTGAGACATACGTGCTCAAAGGTTGTACATTTGTGGAAATCAACGGTGTGTGATGGAATTGGCAATGTGGCATTCAAAGTGGAATGTGCTATGTGAAAGGTAATCATTACCTCGGGCATCATCACCCAAAAATGGCTTAAACAGGGCATGCCGTATGGCTATGTGGTTCGCAACCATTAGGGTATGGTCATCACCTTTCTATATTACTCTTTATATATCAAATATGTTTGTGTATGCTATGAGATCTTGGATAGGTCGGTTATGACCGGGGTGATGTCATATTTGATTCTATCCGCCTCTAGAATGGGTCTGCGGGTAGGTCGGTCTTGCCAGGTGCAAAGGTTTCAAAGTTGTTGATCCTCGGTACACCGCTTTAGAGATGTACTGTATGGAAGGTAGTTCCTTACCTGCCATTTTATGGAAATCCATTCTCCAATAAGTGCCTTCGGACTTGATTATAGAGCCTAGTATGCTGGAATTTAATAATGTAACAATTTCGGTTAAGATTATGTATATTTACTTAAAAAGCATTTTCCAAAAAAATGTCATTAAAAATAATACTACCAAATTTTGCGTAGTAAATATTTTGGTTATCATAAGGTAAAAACTCGTTCTTTGTTTATGTGTGGCATAGTCTTATGAGATACCCTTTGTTTTCAGATATCTTTATTATGAATTTCTCATACCAGTCCCATGACTAACCCATAGTTTATTTTCTTTTCCCCTTAAACTCTGAGTGCCCTATTTTTCCGAGCAGCCATGTAGTTAGGTAGCATGGAACATTTTGGGAGAAGCTTAAAGCATTTTGGATGGAGCATGAAGCTGGAGGGTCCTATATATATAGTCATCTATTTTTATTTCCACTGTATTTTGTTATGTATCTACCAATACTTGTGAGGATAAGTAGTTATAACTACCCTGGCTGGACTAGTACTTACTAGAACTCTGATGGAGCAATTTGGAGAAATTTCATATACTACTCAAAGATTTTATTTTGTTTGTCTTCTATCTTTATTTTCTTTTACCCCATGATAATCTGCCTAATCGGCACTTGGATTTACGGCATGTGAATACCGAGGATGTACTAGTACCGATTTCAGAGGATCGAGGAGGTGGGTTGTCACATTTGGTATCGAAGCTTATGGTTGAGCGAATACCTAAGCCTGGATGAGGTTAACTCATTAGAGATAGGGTTAGTAATATCCTAGAATGAGTTTTGTCAGAAAGAGCACATATTTGAAATTTTATCCGAATAAGTATATTCGAGTTTACACTCATTCCCTAAGATAATTTTGTTTATATTTCTAAAAATGTTTCCTTACTATATGCAGATAGTAGGAGATGAGTAATAGAAGAGGACGAAGGGGAGGCAGCAACACTACGGCCACCAACGGTCGATCAAATGCTATAGTTATTGAGTAAGTGGTAATCCTTGTGCAGCCTCAAATTAACTTTGCTACTCTATGAAAAGATTACACCAATTTCGATGGTAACCATTCAAAGGAACGGAGTCCATTATTGAAGTTCAGGCTTGGATCTGCTCTTGTGAAAGAATTTTTAAGGGATTAAATATCGGGAATGAGCAAAAAAGGTTCTTAGCTTCTTGGCAGTTACAAGAAAGGGCTCTAGCTTGGTGGGAGTCCATAACTCTGAATGATTCAGAAGATAATTTCTCATGGCAACGGTTCAAGGAAGTCTTGGAAGAACAATATATGCCAGCTACAGAAAAATCCTGCTTTTATCGAAGTTTTATGGATTTAAAATAAGGGGAGATGTTAGTGGAATATTCCAACAAGTTCGGTGAATTGTCCCATTTTAGGCCAGATCTGATTGACACTCCTTTAAAGAAAAATGAAATGTTTACCGCTGGGATGAAGGGGAAATATCCGGACAGTATGACCGGGCATGTTAAGGGAACCTTCGTAGATTTGGTAGACATGGGTTTCCGATATGAAACTCTAGACAAAAAGAATCTGTCTACCACTCAAAGCAGCAGCAGTAACTGGAAGAAGAGGAAGTTCAACCATTCTAGGAAGAAGCCATGGCAAGGCAAGCTAGAAGGAGGATCGCAAGAAAACAATTTAAAGGATGTTACTAGTTATAATTGCCAATAGAAGGGTCACTTTGCCACCACCTATAAGAATCCTAAGGCTCTGGGTAGGCACTGCTACAATTGTCACAAACCAGGGCATCGGAAGAAGGATTGCCCATTGATAAAGAAAGGAGAACAAGTCAGAGTTTTTGCCATTAAAGGAGAACAAACCAGAAGAAGGGCATGAGAGTTCTTGTAGGTAATATCTATATTAATGAAAATCTAGTTAGAGTATTATTTGATACTGGGGCTTCCCACAGTTTTATTTCTAAAGAATTAGTTGATAAATTGAAACTTACCACAAACATATTAGATACCCCTATCTATGCCTCTAACCCCATAGGTGGTAAAAATAATCTCGATATAGTTTGTTAAAAAGTACAAGTTGCCCACCTATCCCAAAAAATTTCATGTGACCTAATCGTCTATGATTTTATTAGATTTGAGATTATACTCGGTATGGATTGGTTATCTAAATATAAGGCTGTTCTTGATTGTGTTAAAAGGACGGTGCATTTGGAAAATAAAAGAAGTGAACCTTTTAAAATAACGTGTGAAGAATCAAGTCCAGTAATGGATAGTTTTATGTATGCCCTAAATTCATTTCACAAATGTCTAGAAGAAATATCAATTGTTAAGGAAGTTTACCCTCATATAGGAAAATTAAGTTTCAATCGACTTGATTTCCGGTGCGAGGTCTGTTTTTCATTCTTCTCGAAGAATGGCCTCCAAGGAAGTAATGAATTAAGGAATCGAATAGACGAATTGTTAAAGAAAGGACTAATTAGATCGAGTCGCTCAAGTTGGAGCTCAGTAGTAGTTTTCGCTGCAAAGTCAGACGGCTCCTAAGACTTTGTTTAGACTATCAAGACCTAAATAAGCAAACGATTAAGAACAAGTATCCTCTACCCCCTATTGATAACTTGTTTGAAGGACTTCATGGTGCTCGAATATTCTCCAAAATGTACCTAGCTACAGAATTTCATCAATTAAGGATAGCAGAAGATTGCATTCCTTTAACTGCATTCAGAGAACCGAATGATTTCTACGAGTGGTTGGTTATGCCTTTTGGGCTAACCAATGCTCCCGCTTATTTTGTGGACCTTATGAATAGAGTATTCAAAGATGTGCTCCATAAATTCGTGTTGGTTTTTATTGATAACATTAATATATATTCAAAAGCCGAAGAAGAACATGAAAGTCATTTAGAGATTGTACTATAAATATTAAGAAGAAATGTGCTTAAGGCTAAGTTTTCAAAATGCCACTTCTGGGAAGAAAAGGTAAGGTTCCTTGGACATGTTGTGTCAAAGGAAGGAATCTCAGTTGATCCCGGAAGGATTACAACCATTCTAGATTGGAAGCAACCACAAAATCCAAAGGACATTCGCATCTTCTTAGGATTGGCAGGATACTACCAGTGATTTATTTAGGACTTCACCAAGATTTCTCATCACTTAAAAAAGTTGACTATGAAGGATGTTAAATTTGAATGGACGCTGAAATGTGAAGAAGCATTCCTGGAATTTAAGAAAAGGTTAACTACCACTCCAGTTCTGACTATCATTGATGAAAGTGACGGTTTAACCATTTATACTAATGCTTGTGGTGAAGGAGCGGGCGTGGTACTTATGCAACATGGGAAGGTTATCGCATATGCTAGTAGGCAGTTAAAGACGCATGAGAAAAGTTATGCAACACACGACTTAGAACTATCAGTCATTGTTCGCACTAAAGATTTGGAGACATTATTTACTGGGTAAGAATTTCACATAGTTTATTTTGATAAACTTTGTTTGACCTTGGTAAATAATATTCCCTCTTTAAATAGGTGAGAAGTTCGAACTCTTCACAGATCACAAATCTTTGAAGTATCTTTTCACTCAGAAGACTTGAATATGAGACAGCAGCGCTGGCTAAGATTTCTTACGTCATATGATTTAGATATCCTATATACGCCCGAGAAAGCCAATGCGGCAGCGGATGCATTTGTTATAGCTTATTTGATAGTACATCTAACTTTGATTAACCGTATAAAAGAGAACCAGCTTAGAGACCCGTTTATTCTAGAGATGGTCAAAGCAGTAGAGAAAAACACAGTACTAGGAAGATGGATAGGATTCAAGGTGGATGATCAAGGGATATTAAGGATAAATGGAAGAGTATGCGTCCCAAATGTCGATGGGATAAGGCAAGACGTTTTCATAGAATGTTACAATTCTCGACTTTCAGTACATCCTGGAGTTACTAAAATGTATCGAGATATGAAGAAGAATTTTTGGTGGGATGGTATGAATAGGGATATCTCTATCCATATTAGCATATATGCAAATTGTCAACAGATCAAAAAGCAATCAACAAAAGACTGCTGGATTACTTCAACCTCTTGAAATTCCAACTTGGAAATGGGACCAAATATCGATGGATTTCATCGACGGCTTACTTTGACCAAGGAAGAGAAATGAAGGCAATTTGTGTTATCATAGATCGATTGACCAATAGCACACACTTTATCCCAGTAAAACCAACGAGAACAACTACAAGTCTTGCCGAAATATACACGAGGGAAATAGTCTGATTGTATGGTGTCCTAAGCAGCATAGTCAGTGATCGAGATCCAATCTTTACCAGTAATTTATGGGAGGCATTACAAAAAGCTTTGGGAACGAAGCTGAGTATAAGCACCGCATACCATCTGTAGACCGATGGGCAAACTAAAAGGGTAAATCGAGTGTTAAAAGATCTTCTGAGAGCTTGTATATTAGATTTTGGAGGTTTATGGGAAAACTATCATCATCTTGTGGAATTCTCCTACAATAACATCTATCAGGCAAGTATTGGCACCGTACGAAGCTTTATATGGTCGTCTATATAGATCCCCGACATGTTGGATCGAAACCGAAGATCGGTTAGTACTTGGTACTGATATGATTCGGGAAGCTTTGGAAAAGGTAGACTTGATCAAAAAGAAGATGAAAGAAGCCCAGAGCAGGCAGAAGAGTTACACTGATCAAAGACGCACCAATTTGGAATTCTCAATTGGATATTTTGTATTCTTGAAAGTCTCTCCGATCAGAGGAGTGGTAATATTTGGTCGGGCAGGGAAGTTAGCACCTCGATTTATTGGACCTTTTCCCATCCTTGAGCGGATTGGCCCATTAGCTTATCGTATGGAATTACCTGAAAGGCTATCCGGTGTGCATAATGTCTTTCAGATATCCCATCTAAGGAAATATGTGCATAATCCGAAACAGATTATAAAAACATATGCCCATGAAGATTTAGAAGTAGAACCAAATTTGGCAGTTATCAGACGACCAGTTCGAACGTGGATTACGTTGAGAAACGATTGAGAAGGAAAATTGGTAAGGTTGGTTAAATTTCAATGGAGTGGTGATGCCGAAGACTAAAACCGAGGAAAGAATAAGGAAAGCTTATCCTGAGTTTAGGATTGGTGTATAGTAGTGCATATGGTATCGTGATAGTGTACTCACCGCTTGTGGTGTTATCACTTAACATATCTTGTATATATTTCCCCTTGTCAAATATATATTCCTTTTCGAGTCATTTTCTTCTTATCCTTAATTTTGAGGACGAAATTCTTTTAAGGGGGGAAGTATGTAACGACCCGTAAATTCATCATTTCAGAATTTTTTTGAAATATTGAAATATAAGATATTCTAACATAAATGATAATGTTTTGAATAATAAATAATATTGGTAATCCTGTTTTGAATAAATATTTACAAAAATATATGCTTTGAAATGTAACGACCCGTAAATTTCAACCGTTTTAATAACGTAATTAGTTGAAATTTTGTGAAATTTTAAAACGATAAAATTTTGAAATAAAATTTTATATTTGGAATACGTCTAGTTAAACATAGCGACTGGTAAATTTTCGTCCAAAAATATGAAAGTTTATTTCGCGCGTAAATTCACTTCAATTTAATCAGTTAAAAAGCGTTGAAGATAAAATGTTTCCAAAACCCAAATATTTTTACATGGAAAAATTCTAAACCATCTTCTGAGCAAGATGCCAGTTTGTCGTTTTTCCAAAATCGGACATCTTTGGCTCCGTCGATCTTATTTTTCAGTGTTTTTCTTGCATTTTCCGCTGGTAGAAATTTCGAATTTTTATAATTAAATCGTACCACTGATGTCTGTATACCGTTTTGATCGTCTCGCCGTGATGATCTCTACGATATATTCAATTTCGTGTTTCGAGATATGATACGCAGCAAAATCATCGAGAAATGATTTCGTACCGGTACAGGTTTTAAACCTTTCGGTTCTCTTTACTTTATACTCCATCGTTTAACTGTGAATAGCCGATAGCCTTTTTAGTTCTCAAAATTTCACCGTAACCGTTGCTTTTGATATTCTAGAATTTAATTGGATATTTTAAACGGTTCGCATATATTTCTTTACCAATGCTCTTTGGAAATATAAACTTTTTCATCTTCTGCATGACCTTTCTCCAGATCACATACTCACGCAAGAACTCCATTTTTCCCTACCAAACGCCACCTTCTTCCCCACGAAAATACTTCACTGCCACCGAGCGCCACCAGAAATTCCCCTCCGAACCTCTGCCTCCGATCCATCATAGTTCACCCGCTTCCTCCCATCGGCCACGACTAGATCCACCACTCCAACACCCGCCTCCCAGACTAAGAACCACAGCAGCTTCCGCCACCTAAGCTGCCTCACAGCCCACTCGCCTCTTCTCTGCAACTCATCTCCGTTCAGGTCAGGCCGTGACCCGCCACCTCCACACATCAACCATCGAACACGTCCTCTCCCCTTAGATCCACCAAGAACTGCCTGTTCTTCCTTTGTTCCTTCAATTAGCAGCCGATCCCCACGTGCCTTCCACCGATCATTCCTAGCTGCTACACCCAGCTACACACCCATGCCGTAAGCCTCTCTCCTCCCCTCTTTGTATATTTATTCATTTTTGTATATTTTTTTATATAATAGTATATATGTTTTGTGTTTTGTTATGTATAAACATTGTTTATATAAATCTGCTGGCAGGCTATTTTTAATATATATGTTTACGGGGTACTTTATAATATGATTTGATGCTAATATATTATATATTCATTGTTTATAATTCTTTTTATTCGTTTTAGTATATAAGTGTATACAGTAAATATATAAGAGTTATATTCTGTTTTGATATTTAGAAACGTATATATATATATATATATATATATAGTTATATAAAGTCTGTTGTATACAATGCATATTACGTTATAAAATTTGTATAAGGTAAAATATATACATACCATTTATATAAAGGTTAATTTATATAATTTACAATATAAAGCACGTTATGTTTTTCTCTGTTAGTTCACGTATATGGATATGTTTGTTATATAAGCTGTTGTATGTTACAGTTTATATATTTATTTGTATAACATGTAAATCTATTTTACAGTAAAGATGAAAAGAATTATGTGTGGGTTTATCTTAGTTTTTAAGTGATTTGTTGAGTTTATCTTTAGTTATACAGTTGTGGTTATAAATATATGAAATGATAGGCTGTTGCTTCTACATATATTCATCATTTGTCAAAGAGTATTATATGTTATATCATATAGTTTTAAAGTTATTGGGCATGTGCTGTTTATATATGTACATATTTACTATCCCTTGTCCATGTCTATAATTGAGTTTCTATGCTTGTGTATATACCTATTCATATATATATTTGAGTCTGGGTATATAAGTTTATAAAACCTATAGTAGATATGCATATTTGTAGTGCAGTTTATAGAATTATTGTGGCAAAATTCTAAGTTATCGTATTCTATACTTGTTTTCTCCTATATATATAGTTTTGTATACTAGTTATATTAGTCTATATACTGTATGATTTTGTACATATGTACAGTTTATAAGCGTATTTCATTGTCTGCTGTAAATCTTATTCGATGGGTATGTACTAGCCCATATTAGTATTATTATATGTTGTAAAAAAATTTTTTTTTTATACATATATGTTCACTTATATCAACTATGTTCATCGATCCAGTCTGACTTATTTCACCGATTCCTTTTATCAGCTTCGTCATCAAATTCGCGTTCAATCGCACTTCGCTTTGGAAATTCGTTCTTGGATTCGTAACCATTTCAAATCTATCTAGCCTCGAAAGGTGAGCACTCACTCACGATTAACGTTCTTTTATTTATTAAATTTGATTTCAATTGAAACGACAATTGAAATATGCTGCTGTTAGTTAATCACTGTTATATATGCTATTACCTGTATCAGTTCACCTGTGACATTTGACACCATTATCTGTTATATATATGAAATGATGATCCAGTTTGGTTGTTAATTGATTGATTGTTGATGTTTATATTGGACGTTAAAATTGTTAATGTTAAAAAGATAAGTAGTATGCAATTGAAATTGATATAGGATAATTAAATGTAAAAAATTTGATTAACTGACATTTGTATAATATGACCCCTTTAACTGTTGAATTTATTGACACGTAGGATTTGTTTAATTACATCTTGAACCACTGAATGTATGTTGTTAAATTGATGATGGATGAAATTGTAATAGATAACAAGTGAAAACCGTAATGTAATAATCTTTAATCTACATGAAATGATAGTGTAGATTCTAGAAATAATTATATTAATTCGTACAAATGACAATACGAATTAATACGGTTATTTCGGGATTATTTGAATTGATTATTGGATTGTTATTGATTGTTGTTATTGCTTGTTTATTTACTTTGACACCATCCCTGTTATCACACTGCAAGTTCCCTTTGTATGTTTTGATTTTTGAATTGAATTGGAATCGGGTTGAAATGATAAATACCCAAATTTAACTTTGACTTAGGATAGAAAATTAAATAAACTCGATTGGTCAATAACTTGATTTTGAAATAAAATAAGGATTTTATTTGAATAAATAATATGGTTTTGAAATGAAGTTGAAATTTGAATTTAAGTGAAAGGAAATGTTAATGTTTAATAATCTGAAACAAATTATTAAAAATGTGATTGATGAAAAAATGTTGTTTAATTTGAGAAACTATTGAGTTAAGTTTGAAATTATAATTAAGTTTGAAATTATTAAACTTTGAAACTATTAAATAATTAAGTTTTGAATTATTTAATAATTAAATAAGATTGAATTATTTAATGATTAAATTAAATTGAATTTCGAATAAGTGAATTTTACTTCGTAATAATTGAAATTGAGTTTCTTTATTAATTAAGTTTTGGAAAATTATTTAAGTAAGTAAATAAGTGAAATTGAATTTCTTTAACAAGAAATGAAAATGTCATATTTTTGGAATTAATGTAAGACTTGTAATTGAAAGAATTGATTTGATGAATTGAATTTAATTCAAAAGTGTAAGTGATTTAATGAAGTTGGACTTAAGAAATTGATTTAATAAATTGGAAATTTAATAGAAATTGTTTTGAATGATAAAGTAACTTAACGAATATTGAATGGAATCGATAAATGAGTTTAAATTGATTTGAATGTTAAATAGAATTTATTTAAATGATTTCGGAATGAAACTTATATACGAACTTGAATCAATATTTGAATTGTTTTAAATAGAAATTGAAATTGAATTATAAGATTTTGAAACGGAAAATTTGAAAGTTTTGAAACGAAAATTTGGAAATTATTTTAGGAAGACAAATGAAATGTTGATTTACGAATTGAAATTGAAATTGAAATTGATTTGGTTTTGAAATAAACAAACGACCAATCGGTGTAATAATTACGAAAGTTATTAAAGAGACCGGGATCGGTAATGGATATACTCTCTATTTGAACCGAAACCACTTTAATAACTATACGCGGAGTGTTGATCCAGAACGAAGTGGATGGTTTTGGTGAACGCGTTGACTGAAGAAAGAGAACGATAATGGATGACCCCTGACATGACTAAAACAGGAGCCGCGCCGGGCCATTGAGGTTCGCCATCTCTAGCGGACACACTTCTTCGATACCATATCTATTACTTTTGTGATTCGATTTGGGTGCACCCCTCGATTATGGGAGTGTTGTTTCGCGGTGTTGGGGTAGTAGCTGCTATGCCCAACATCAGTCTGGATCACGCAACTACTAGTATCCTAGTTGGTATCGCCTCATGTACCTTGTCATACTGATTATCCTATTCGCGACCACTACGATTTTGATTTGTACCTTTAGTATATGGATTGCCCTCTGGTGACTTCCGGTTTTGGGGAAACTACGGTCTTGTATATGCTTTTGGGAATAAACAGGTTAAGAGGTGTATGGGCCCTGCTTAACCCTACTTTGATATCTTTATATTACTGATAGACATTATCTACTTAGCGTACATTACTACCTAGTAGATAGTTTAACGGATCCTTAAAGGATGGTTATTCCAAACATCCTTTGAGTTACTTGTATTTCAATTGCTATTTCACTTGAGTTGGATTTATTAATATAAGAATGTTAATCCTGACTCGAGTGTTTTGTATTTTGCTTTACGCTCGGGTCAGACTGAGTAGTTCAGCTTTCGAGACTCACCTTTGGAGTTGGAGCTTTGCTTGAAGATCCAGCCATCTATTCTGCTTTCAGTATTCGATGATTCCAGTGATGCATTCTGATTTGTATCTAATGTATCGTGTTACTCTTCCGTTGTATTTGGTTTAACTCTGATGTATCATATTACTCTTCTGTTGTAAACTCTGATGTATTTTATATATTCATATAGTAGCTTCATGAACTACTATCTCTTTTATTTCCGCTGCACTTATTACTCTGTGTCTGTGATCTGTGATTATATCTATTTACTGTATATGTTCAGTTTTGCCAAATTTAAATTAACAACGCGGTATTTTGAGCAATTCAACTCCGGCATGAGTGTCTACCTATACACTTATAATGGACGCGAATGGCCTAAAATTCCGGGTCGTTACAGTTGGTATCAGAGCTTTGGTAGCTCTAGGCAAACCTCAACATATAGGGTAAATGTATTTACAGAATCACTCTCATTCGAGTTTCAATCTCTTCCTTTGACTCAATTCCTTTGAATTTTGGAACGTTTCCCTCGGTTACGAAATTCATTCGTGTCCTTCACTATCCGTCTTCTTTCAATCATGGAGCACCCCATAACTCCATTCTGAATGTTATCTATAATAGATCGGCGGTCTCGCCAATCTTCGAATGATTCGTAAAGGAGCAAAACTCCTTTACAATAGGCATTGATTTACCGGAGATTTTTGTATCCTCGGTTTATGATGTTATCTATCTCCTGATATACCTGAATTCTATTTCTTGGGATCGAGTGTTGATTTACCTCGGAATTCAGCATCGATCTTATTCTTGAAGTTACAGACGACCCGGTTAAGGTTGCCTATGAACTAAATAAACTCATCCATCTTCTGATTGTGGTAATTGAATTATCTTATCTTCTGTTTCAAACTTATTTTCGAATCAAAAATCTCTTTGATTTAAGTCAAAAAAAAAAAAATTTGAATCCCTATCCTTATTTTCAAAAAAATTTCCTGTATCGTCGAGCAAAGAAATGTATTTGTAAACTAATATAAATGTTTTAAGATATATATCGTGTTGTTTGAGTTGTTGATGTTGATTTGGATTTTCGATCGGTTCGTCTGATCAACGCTATCGATAGGATTTCCAAAACACTTGAACAGAACAAACTGACACCATGTTGTTTTCAAATTTGGTAAACAAAATAGTTTTGGATGATTACATTATATATAAATATAAGTTTTCTGAAATTAAATTGTTAATGAATTTGTTGTCTGAAATAATAATATTTGATTTTCATTTATTGTTTTGTAAACCATTGACTATTGCATAATATAATAAATGAATTTATAAACTTGGTTATAAATTGATTGGAATTTGAAATGAATTTAATTCAGAAATTTGAGAATTAGTTTCCGGTGATTTCGAACTTTGGTTTTTAAAATTTTAAAGTATATATTATTGAAAGTATTTTCGAATAGAAATCGTTTTCAAAGAATTTTTAAATGTTGAAATCAGTGCTCTTCTCTTTGTCGTTGGAAAATAATTTCGGTGATGGCGGCCGCATCATCGACATTCATTTTCGAGTTTCAAAGTGGAGATACTATTCTGTAGCTTTGCTACGGTCTTGTTTTGAAAAAAATAATATTTTGATTTGAACTTCTTCAGTATATTTTGATTAACATATATATATATATAGGTATCTTATTTTAAAATTTAATTTGATATAAATATATTATATATATATCTCTAAGTTGTTTAAAGTTAATCAGAAATCAAATTCTTAAGTTTTGTTAAAGGATGATTTAAATTTTAAATAAAACCAAAATTTGGAATAAATATTTAAACTTGAATAATTGAATTGGGAAAATTTTATTTGTATATTGTTCAACTGCATTCTAATACAACTTACCTAAATCATTCAGAAGTTGAATATGTAATTGGATAATATATAAGATAAATTGAATTTATAAATAAAATTTGAGTGTTTATAATAAATGTTATACACTAAATTTTGATTATAAAGATGTTAATAGAGTTAGATAGGATAATAAGTAAACTCGGTTAAAGAATTAATAAATTTATTTTGAAAGAATTAATAAATTTGTTTTGGAAGAATTAATAAATTTGTTTTGGAAGAATTAATAAATTTGTTTTGGAAGAATTAATAAATTTGTTGTGGAAGAATTAATGAATTGAAATTTGATCAACATATGAAAATACCCGGAATTTAAAAGCAATTAGTAGATGTAAATTAATTTAAATCGAAACTTTTATGGTTTAAATTAATTTATATGGGTTAAATAAATGTGAATAGATATATTAAGTAGAATAAATTTAACAATAATTTGGAATATAGAAGAATTTAAATTGCTGAGAAAAATATGATTATCATAAAAGACTATTCAAATTTAAGGTTTTAGAAATTGTAAATTGAAGAGAATTGGATAATAAGATAATGAATTTAGAAATAGTTGAGATTGATTTTAGTGAAATCAAATGAATTAAATCAATTATTAAATATCAATTAATTTAAATTTGAATTTATATGGTTTAAATTAAGTGTTATTTTATATTTCAAATCTGTTTTCTTTCTGGTTGTTTCTATTCTCCTACCTCGTTCCTTTTCGGGGACGAAAAGTTTTGAGTGGGGGAGAATGTAACGACCCGTAAATTTCAACCGTTTTAATAACGTAATTAGTTGAAATTTTGTGAAATTTTAAAACGATAAAATTTTGAAATAAAATTTTATATTTGGAATACGTCTAGTTAAACATAGCGACTGGTAAATTTTCGTCCAAAAATATGAAAGTTTATTTCGCGCGTAAATTCACTTCAATTTAATCAGTTAAAAAGCGTTGAAGATAAAATGTTTCCAAAACCCAAATATTTTTACATGGAAAAATTCTAAACCATCTTCTGAGCAAGATGCCAGTTTGTCGTTTTTCCAAAATCGGACATCTTTGGCTCCGTCGATCTTATTTTTCAGTGTTTTTCTTGCATTTTCCGCTGGTAGAAATTTCGAATTTTTATAATTAAATCGTACCACTGATGTCTGTATACCGTTTTGATCGTCTCGCCGTGATGATCTCTACGATATATTCAATTTCGTGTTTCGAGATATGATACGCAGCAAAATCATCGAGAAATGATTTCGTACCGGTACAGGTTTTAAACCTTTCGGTTCTCTTTACTTTATACTCCATCGTTTAACTGTGAATAGCCGATAGCCTTTTGAGTTCTCAAAATTTCACCGTAACCGTTGCTTTTGATATTCTAGAATTTAGTTGGATATTTTAAACGGTTCGCATATATTTCTTTACCAATGCTCTTTGGAAATATAAACTTTTTCATCTTCTGCATGACCTTTCTCCAGATCACATACTCACGCAAGAACTCCATTTTTCCCTACCAAACGCCACCTTCTTCCCCACGAAAATACTTCACTGCCACCGAGCGCCACCAGAAATTCCCCTCCGAACCTCTGCCTCCGATCCATCATAGTTCACCCGCTTCCTCCCATCGGCCACGACTAGATCCACCACTCCAACACCCACCTCCCAGACCAAGAACCACAGCAGCTTCCGCCACCTAAGCTGCCTCACAGCCCACTCGCCTCTTCTCTGCAACTCATCTCCGTTCAGGTCAGGCCGTGACCCGCCACCTCCACACATCAACCATCGAACACGTCCTCTCCCCTCAGATCCACCAAGAACTGCCTGTTCTTCCTTTGTTCCTTCAATTAGCAGCCGATCCCCACGTGCCTTCCACCGATCATTCCTAGCTGCTACACCCAGCTACACACCCATGCCGTAAGCCTCTCTCCTCCCCTCTTTGTATATTTATTCATTTTTGTATATTTTTTTATATAATAGTATATATGTTTTGTGTTTTGTTATGTATAAACATTGTTTATATAAATCTGCTGGCAGGCTATTTTTAATATATATGTTTACGGGGTACTTTATAATATGATTTGATGCTAATATATTATATATTCATTGTTTATAATTCTTTTTATTCGTTTTAGTATATAAGTGTATACAGTAAATATATAAGAGTTATATTCTGTTTTGATATTTAGAAACGTATATATATATATATATATATATAGTTATATAAAGTCTGTTGTATACAATGCATATTACGTTATAAAATTTGTATAAGGTAAAATATATACATACCATTTATATAAAGGTTAATTTATATCATTTACAATATAAAGCACGTTATGTTTTTCTCTGTTAGTTCACGTATATGGATATGTTTGTTATATAAGCTGTTGTATGTTACAGTTTATATATTTATTTGTATAACATGTAAATCTATTTTACAGTAAAGATGAAAAGAATTATGTGTGGGTTTATCTTAGTTTTTAAGTGATTTGTTGAGTTTATCTTTAGTTATACAGTTGTGGTTATAAATATATGAAATGATAGGCTGTTGCTTCTACATATATTCATCATTTGTCAAAGAGTATTATATGTTATATCATATAGTTTTAAAGTTATTGGGCATGTGCTGTTTATATATGTACATATTTACTATCCCTTGTCCATGTCTATAATTGAGTTTCTAGGCTTGTGTATATACCTATTCATATATATATTTGAGTCTGGGTATATAAGTTTATAAAACCTATAGTAGATATGCATATTTGTAGTGCAGTTTATAGAATTATTGTGGCAAAATTCTAAGTTATCGTATTCTATACTTGTTTTCTCCTATATATATAGTTTTGTATACTAGTTATATTAGTCTATATACTGTATGATTTTGTACATATGTACAGTTTATAAGCGTATTTCATTGTCTGCTGTAAATCTTATTCGATGGGTATGTACTAGCCCATATTAGTATTATTATATGTTGTAAAAATTTTTTTTTTTATACATATATGTTCACTTATATCAACTATGTTCATCGATCCAGTCTGACTTATTTCACCGATTCCTTTTATCAGCTTCGTCATCAAATTCGCGTTCAATCGCACTTCGCTTTGGAAATTCGTTCTTGGATTCGTAACCATTTCAAATCTATCTAGCCTCGAAAGGTGAGCACTCACTCACGATTAACGTTCTTTTATTTATTAAATTTGATTTCAATTGAAACGACAATTGAAATATGCTGCTGTTAGTTAATCACTGTTATATATGCTATTACCTGTATCAGTTCACCTGTGACATTTGACACCATTATCTGTTATATATATGAAATGATGATCCAGTTTGGTTGTTAATTGATTGATTGTTGATGTTTATATTGGACGTTAAAATTGTTAATGTTAAAAAGATAAGTAGTATGCAATTGAAATTGATATAGGATAATTAAATGTAAAAAATTTGATTAACTGACATTTGTATAATATGACCCCTTTAACTGTTGAATTTATTGACACGTAGGATTTGTTTAATTACATCTTGAACCACTGAATGTATGTTGTTAAATTGATGATGGATGAAATTGTAATAGATAACAAGTGAAAACCGTAATGTAATAATCTTTAATCTACATGAAATGATAGTGTAGATTCTAGAAATAATTATATTAATTCGTACAAATGACAATACGAATTAATACGGTTATTTCGGGATTATTTGAATTGATTATTGGATTGTTATTGATTGTTGTTATTGCTTGTTTATTTACTTTGACACCATCCCTGTTATCACACTGCAAGTTCCCTTTGTATGTTTTGATTTTTGAATTGAATTGGAATCGGGTTGAAATGATAAATACCCAAATTTAACTTTGACTTAGGATAGAAAATTAAATAAACTCGATTGGTCAATAACTTGATTTTGAAATAAAATAAGGATTTTATTTGAATAAATAATATGGTTTTGAAATGAAGTTGAAATTTGAATTTAAGTGAAAGGAAATGTTAATGTTTAATAATCTGAAACAAATTATTAAAAATGTGATTGATGAAAGAATGTTGTTTAATTTGAGAAACTATTGAGTTAAGTTTGAAATTATAATTAAGTTTGAAATTATTAAACTTTGAAACTATTAAATAATTAAGTTTTGAATTATTTAATAATTAAATAAGATTGAATTATTTAATGATTAAATTAAATTGAATTTCGAATAAGTGAATTTTACTTCGTAATAATTGAAATTGAGTTTCTTTATTAATTAAGTTTTGGAAAATTATTTAAGTAAGTAAATAAGTGAAATTGAATTTCTTTAACAAGAAATGAAAATGTCATATTTTTGGAATTAATGTAAGACTTGTAATTGAAAGAATTGATTTGATGAATTGAATTTAATTCAAAAGTGTAAGTGATTTAATGAAGTTGGACTTAAGAAATTGATTTAATAAATTGGAAATTTAATAGAAATTGTTTTGAATGATAAAGTAACTTAACGAATATTGAATGGAATCGATAAATGAGTTTAAATTGATTTGAATGTTAAATAGAATTTATTTAAATGATTTCGGAATGAAACTTATATACGAACTTGAATCAATATTTGAATTGTTTTAAATAGAAATTGAAATTGAATTATAAGATTTTGAAACGGAAAATTTGAAAGTTTTGAAACGAAAATTTGGAAATTATTTTAGGAAGACAAATGAAATGTTGATTTACGAATTGAAATTGAAATTGAAATTGATTTGGTTTTGAAATAAACAAACGACCAATCGGTGTAATAATTAAGAAAGTTATTAAAGAGACCGGGATCGGTAATGGATATACTCTCTATTTGAACCGAAACCACTTTAATAACTATACGCGGAGTGTTGATCCAGAACGAAGTGGATGGTTTTGGTGAACGCGTTGACTGAAGAAAGAGAACGATAATGGATGACCCCTGACATGACTAAAACAGGAGCCGCGCCGGGCCATTGAGGTTCGCCATCTCTAGCGGACACACTTCTTCGATACCATATCTATTACTTTTGTGATTCGATTTGGGTGCACCCCTCGATTATGGGAGTGTTGTTTCGCGGTGTTGGGGTAGTAGCTGCTATGCCCAACATCAGTCTGGATCACGCAACTACTAGTATCCTAGTTGGTATCGCCTCATGTACCTTGTCATACTGATTATCCTATTCGCGACCACTACGATTTTGATTTGTACCTTTAGTATATGGATTGCCCTCTGGTGACTTCCGGTTTTGGGGAAACTACGGTCTTGTATATGCTTTTGGGAATAAACAGGTTAAGAGGTGTATGGGCCCTGCTTAACCCTACTTTGATATCTTTATATTACTGATAGACATTATCTACTTAGCGTACATTACTACCTAGTAGATAGTTTAACGGATCCTTAAAGGATGGTTATTCCAAACATCCTTTGAGTTACTTGTATTTCAATTGCTATTTCACTTGAGTTGGATTTATTAATATAAGAATGTTAATCCTGACTCGAGTGTTTTGTATTTTGCTTTACGCTCGGGTCAGACTGAGTAGTTCAGCTTTCGAGACTCACCTTTGGAGTTGGAGCTTTGCTTGAAGATCCAGCCATCTATTCTGCTTTCAGTATTCGATGATTCCAGTGATGCATTCTGATTTGTATCTAATGTATCGTGTTACTCTTCCGTTGTATTTGGTTTAACTCTGATGTATCATATTACTCTTCTGTTGTAAACTCTGATGTATTTTATATATTCATATAGTAGCTTCATGAACTACTATCTCTTTTATTTCCGCTGCACTTATTACTCTGTGTCTGTGATCTGTGATTATATCTATTTACTGTATATGTTCAGTTTTGCCAAATTTAAATTAACAACGCGGTATTTTGAGCAATTCAACTCCGGCATGAGTGTCTACCTATACACTTATAATGGACGCGAATGGCCTAAAATTCCGGGTCGTTACAGTTGGTATCAGAGCTTTGGTAGCTCTAGGCAAACCTCAACATATAGGGTAAATGTATTTACAGAATCACTCTCATTCGAGTTTCAATCTCTTCCTTTGACTCAATTCCTTTGAATTTTGGAACGTTTCCCTCGGTTACGAAATTCATTCGTGTCCTTCACTATCCGTCTTCTTTCAATCATGGAGCACCCCATAACTCCATTCTGAATGTTATCTATAATAGATCGGCGGTCTCGCCAATCTTCGAATGATTCGTAAAGGAGCAAAACTCCTTTACAATAGGCATTGATTTACCGGAGATTTCTGTATCCTCGGTTTATGATGTTATCTATCTCCTGATATACCTGAATTCTATTTCTTGGGATCGAGTGTTGATTTACCTCGGAATTCAGCATCGATCTTATTCTTGAAGTTACAGACGACCCGGTTAAGGTTGCCTGTGAACTAAATAAACTCATCCATCTTCTGATTGTGGTAATTGAATTATCTTATCTTCTGTTTCAAACTTATTTTCGAATCAAAAATCTCTTTGATTTAAGTCAAAAAAAAAAAAATTGAATCCCTATCCTTATTTTCAAAATTTATTCCTGTATCGTCGAGCAAAGAAATGTATTTGTAAACTAATATAAATGTTTTAAGATATATATCGTGTTGTTTGAGTTGTTGATGTTGATTTGGATTTTCGATCGGTTCGTCTGATCAACGCTATCGATAGGATTTCCAAAACACTTGAACAGAACAAACTGACACCATGTTGTTTTCAAATTTGGTAAACAAAATAGTTTTGGATGATTACATTATATATAAATATAAGTTTTCTGAAATTAAATTGTTAATGAATTTGTTGTCTGAAATAATAATATTTGATTTTCATTTATTGTTTTGTAAACCATTGACTATTGCATAATATAATAAATGAATTTATAAACTTGGTTATAAATTGATTGGAATTTGAAATGAATTTAATTCAGAAATTTGAGAATTAGTTTCCGGTGATTTCGAACTTTGGTTTTTAAAATTTTAAAGTATATATTATTGAAAGTATTTTCGAATAGAAATCGTTTTCAAAGAATTTTTAAATGTTGAAATCAGTGCTCTTCTCTTTGTCGCTGGAAAATAATTTCGGTGATGGCGGCCGCATCATCGACATTCATTTTCGAGTTTCAAAGTGGAGATACTATTCTGTAGCTTTGCTACGGTCTTGTTTTGAAAAAAATAATATTTTGATTTGAACTTCTTCAGTATATTTTGATTAACATATATATATATATAGGTATCTTATTTTAAAATTTAATTTGATATAAATATATTATATATATATCTCTAAGTTGTTTAAAGTTAATCAGAAATCAAATTCTTAAGTTTTGTTAAAGGATGATTTAAATTTTAAATAAAACCAAAATTTGGAATAAATATTTAAACTTGAATAATTGAATTGGGAAAATTTTATTTGTATATTGTTCAACTGCATTCTAATACAACTTACCTAAATCATTCAGAAGTTGAATATGTAATTGGATAATATATAAGATAAATTGAATTTATAAATAAAATTTGAGTGTTTATAATAAATGTTATACACTAAATTTTGATTATAAAGATGTTAATAGAGTTAGATAGGATAATAAGTAAACTCGGTTAAAGAATTAATAAATTTATTTTGAAAGAATTAATAAATTTGTTTTGGAAGAATTAATAAATTTGTTTTGGAAGAATTAATAAATTTGTTTTGGAAGAATTAATAAATTTGTTGTGGAAGAATTAATGAATTGAAATTTGATCAACATATGAAAATACCCGGAATTTAAAAGCAATTAGTAGATGTAAATTAATTTAAATCGAAACTTTTATGGTTTAAATTAATTTATATGGGTTAAATAAATGTGAATAGATATATTAAGTAGAATAAATTTAACAATAATTTGGAATATAGAAGAATTTAAATTGCTGAGAAAAATATGATTATCATAAAAGACTATTCAAATTTAAGGTTTTAGAAATTGTAAATTGAAGAGAATTGGATAATAAGATAATGAATTTAGAAATAGTTGAGATTGATTTTAGTGAAATCAAATGAATTAAATCAATTATTAAATATCAATTAATTTAAATTTGAATTTATATGGTTTAAATTAAGTGTTATTTTATATTTCAAATCTGTTTTCTTTCTGGTTGTTTCTATTCTCCTACCTCGTTCCTTTTCGGGGACGAAAAGTTTTGAGTGGGGGAGAATGTAACGACCCGTAAATTTCAACCGTTTTAATAACGTAATTAGTTGAAATTTTGTGAAATTTTAAAACGATAAAATTTTGAAATAAAATTTTATATTTGGAATACGTCTAGTTAAACATAGCGACTGGTAAATTTTCGTCCAAAAATATGAAAGTTTATTTCGCGCGTAAATTCACTTCAATTTAATCAGTTAAAAAGCGTTGAAGATAAAATGTTTCCAAAACCCAAATATTTTTACATGGAAAAATTCTAAACCATCTTCTGAGCAAGATGCCAGTTTGTCGTTTTTCCAAAATCGGACATCTTTGGCTCCGTCGATCTTATTTTTCAGTGTTTTTCTTGCATTTTCCGCTGGTAGAAATTTCGAATTTTTATAATTAAATCGTACCACTGATGTCTGTATACCGTTTTGATCGTCTCGCCGTGATGATCTCTACGATATATTCAATTTCGTGTTTCGAGATATGATACGCAGCAAAATCATCGAGAAATGATTTCGTACCGGTACAGGTTTTAAACCTTTCGGTTCTCTTTACTTTATACTCCATCGTTTAACTGTGAATAGCCGATAGCCTTTTGAGTTCTCAAAATTTCACCGTAACCGTTGCTTTTGATATTCTAGAATTTAGTTGGATATTTTAAACGGTTCGCATATATTTCTTTACCAATGCTCTTTGGAAATATAAACTTTTTCATCTTCTGCATGACCTTTCTCCAGATCACATACTCACGCAAGAACTCCATTTTTCCCTACCAAACGCCACCTTCTTCCCCACGAAAATACTTCACTGCCACTGAGCGCCACCAGAAATTCCCCTCCGAACCTCTGCCTCCGATCCATCATAGTTCACCCGCTTCCTCCCATCGGCCACGACTAGATCCACCACTCCAACACCCACCTCCCAGACCAAGAACCACAGCAGCTTCCGCCACCTAAGCTGCCTCACAGCCCACTCGCCTCTTCTCTGCAACTCATCTCCGTTCAGGTCAGGCCGTGACCCGCCACCTCCACACATCAACCATCGAACACGTCCTCTCCCCTCAGATCCACCAAGAACTGCCTGTTCTTCCTTTGTTCCTTCAATTAGCAGCCGATCCCCACGTGCCTTCCACCGATCATTCCTAGCTGCTACACCCAGCTACACACCCATGCCGTAAGCCTCTCTCCTCCCCTCTTTGTATATTTATTCATTTTTGTATATTTTTTTATATAATAGTATATATGTTTTGTGTTTTGTTATGTATAAACATTGTTTATATAAATCTGCTGGCAGGCTATTTTTAATATATATGTTTACGGGGTACTTTATAATATGATTTGATGCTAATATATTATATATTCATTGTTTATAATTCTTTTTATTCGTTTTAGTATATAAGTGTATACAGTAAATATATAAGAGTTATATTCTGTTTTGATATTTAGAAACGTATATATATATATATATAGTTATATAAAGTCTGTTGTATACAATGCATATTACGTTATAAAATTTGTATAAGGTAAAATATATACATACCATTTATATAAAGGTTAATTTATATAATTTACAATATAAAGCACGTTATGTTTTTCTCTGTTAGTTCACGTATATGGATATGTTTGTTATATAAGCTGTTGTATGTTACAGTTTATATATTTATTTGTATAACATGTAAATCTATTTTACAGTAAAGATGAAAAGAATTATGTGTGGGTTTATCTTAGTTTTTAAGTGATTTGTTGAGTTTATCTTTAGTTATACAGTTGTGGTTATAAATATATGAAATGATAGGCTGTTGCTTCTACATATATTCATCATTTGTCAAAGAGTATTATATGTTATATCATATAGTTTTAAAGTTATTGGGCATGTGCTGTTTATATATGTACATATTTACTATCCCTTGTCCATGTCTATAATTGAGTTTCTAGGCTTGTGTATATACCTATTCATATATATATTTGAGTCTGGGTATATAAGTTTATAAAACCTATAGTAGATATGCATATTTGTAGTGCAGTTTATAGAATTATTGTGGCAAAATTCTAAGTTATCGTATTCTATACTTGTTTTCTCCTATATATATAGTTTTGTATACTAGTTATATTAGTCTATATACTGTATGATTTTGTACATATGTACAGTTTATAAGCGTATTTCATTGTCTGCTGTAAATCTTATTCGATGGGTATGTACTAGCCCATATTAGTATTATTATATGTTGTAAAAAAAATTTTTTTTTATACATATATGTTCACTTATATCAACTATGTTCATCGATCCAGTCTGACTTATTTCACCGATTCCTTTTATCAGCTTCGTCATCAAATTCGCGTTCAATCGCACTTCGCTTTGGAAATTCGTTCTTGGATTCGTAACCATTTCAAATCTATCTAGCCTCGAAAGGTGAGCACTCACTCACGATTAACGTTCTTTTATTTATTAAATTTGATTTCAATTGAAACGACAATTGAAATATGCTGCTGTTAGTTAATCACTGTTATATATGCTATTACCTGTATCAGTTCACCTGTGACATTTGACACCATTATCTGTTATATATATGAAATGATGATCCAGTTTGGTTGTTAATTGATTGATTGTTGATGTTTATATTGGACGTTAAAATTGTTAATGTTAAAAAGATAAGTAGTATGCAATTGAAATTGATATAGGATAATTAAATGTAAAAAATTTGATTAACTGACATTTGTATAATATGACCCCTTTAACTGTTGAATTTATTGACACGTAGGATTTGTTTAATTACATCTTGAACCACTGAATGTATGTTGTTAAATTGATGATGGATGAAATTGTAATAGATAACAAGTGAAAACCGTAATGTAATAATCTTTAATCTACATGAAATGATAGTGTAGATTCTAGAAATAATTATATTAATTCGTACAAATGACAATACGAATTAATACGGTTATTTCGGGATTATTTGAATTGATTATTGGATTGTTATTGATTGTTGTTATTGCTTGTTTATTTACTTTGACACCATCCCTGTTATCACACTGCAAGTTCCCTTTGTATGTTTTGATTTTTGAATTGAATTGGAATCGGGTTGAAATGATAAATACCCAAATTTAACTTTGACTTAGGATAGAAAATTAAATAAACTCGATTGGTCAATAACTTGATTTTGAAATAAAATAAGGATTTTATTTGAATAAATAATATGGTTTTGAAATGAAGTTGAAATTTGAATTTAAGTGAAAGGAAATGTTAATGTTTAATAATCTGAAACAAATTATTAAAAATGTGATTGATGAAAGAATGTTGTTTAATTTGAGAAACTATTGAGTTAAGTTTGAAATTATAATTAAGTTTGAAATTATTAAACTTTGAAACTATTAAATAATTAAGTTTTGAATTATTTAATAATTAAATAAGATTGAATTATTTAATGATTAAATTAAATTGAATTTCGAATAAGTGAATTTTACTTCGTAATAATTGAAATTGAGTTTCTTTATTAATTAAGTTTTGGAAAATTATTTAAGTAAGTAAATAAGTGAAATTGAATTTCTTTAACAAGAAATGAAAATGTCATATTTTTGGAATTAATGTAAGACTTGTAATTGAAAGAATTGATTTGATGAATTGAATTTAATTCAAAAGTGTAAGTGATTTAATGAAGTTGGACTTAAGAAATTGATTTAATAAATTGGAAATTTAATAGAAATTGTTTTGAATGATAAAGTAACTTAACGAATATTGAATGGAATCGATAAATGAGTTTAAATTGATTTGAATGTTAAATAGAATTTATTTAAATGATTTCGGAATGAAACTTATATACGAACTTGAATCAATATTTGAATTGTTTTAAATAGAAATTGAATTATAAGATTTTGAAACGGAAAATTTGAAAGTTTTGAAACGAAAATTTGGAAATTATTTTAGGAAGACAAATGAAATGTTGATTTACGAATTGAAATTGAAATTGAAATTGATTTGGTTTTGAAATAAACAAACGACCAATCGGTGTAATAATTACGAAAGTTATTAAAGAGACCGGGATCGGTAATGGATATACTCTCTATTTGAACCGAAACCACTTTAATAACTATACGCGGAGTGTTGATCCAGAACGAAGTGGATGGTTTTGGTGAACGCGTTGACTGAAGAAAGAGAACGATAATGGATGACCCCTGACATGACTAAAACAGGAGCCGCGCCGGGCCATTGAGGTTCGCCATCTCTAGCGGACACACTTCTTCGATACCATATCTATTACTTTTGTGATTCGATTTGGGTGCACCCCTCGATTATGGGAGTGTTGTTTCGCGGTGTTGGGGTAGTAGCTGCTATGCCCAACATCAGTCCGGATCACGCAACTACTAGTATCCTAGTTGGTATCGCCTCATGTACCTTGTCATACTGATTATCCTATTCGCGACCACTACGATTTTGATTTGTACCTTTAGTATATAGATTGCCCTCTGGTGACTTCCGGTTTTGGGGAAACTACGGTCTTGTATATGCTTTTGGGAATAAACAGGTTAAGAGGTGTATGGGCCCTGCTTAACCCTACTTTGATATCTTTATATTACTGATAGACATTATCTACTTAGCGTACATTACTACCTAGTAGATAGTTTAACGGATCCTTAAAGGATGGTTATTCCAAACATCCTTTGAGTTACTTGTATTTCAATTGCTATTTCACTTGAGTTGGATTTATTAATATAAGAATGTTAATCCTGACTCGAGTGTTTTGTATTTTGCTTTACGCTCGGGTCAGACTGAGTAGTTCAGCTTTCGAGACTCACCTTTGGAGTTGGAGCTTTGCTTGAAGATCCAGCCATCTATTCTGCTTTCAGTATTCGATGATTCCAGTGATGCATTCTGATTTGTATCTAATGTATCGTGTTACTCTTCCGTTGTATTTGGTTTAACTCTGATGTATCATATTACTCTTCTGTTGTAAACTCTGATGTATTTTATATATTCATATAGTAGCTTCATGAACTACTATCTCTTTTATTTCCGCTGCACTTATTACTCTGTGTCTGTGATCTGTGATTATATCTATTTACTGTATATGTTCAGTTTTGCCAAATTTAAATTAACAACGCGGTATTTTGAGCAATTCAACTCCGGCATGAGTGTCTACCTATACACTTATAATGGACGCGAATGGCCTAAAATTCCGGGTCGTTACATGAAAGATATATCGATAAAATGACCGAAAACCGTTTTATCAATAAACAGCTCTTAGACCATCCAACATCGTGCATAGAGCTGGATACATACACTCATTTATGTATATGGGTGAGAATATGTAATAAAATTATTTATTTTAATTTTGAAAATAAAATCTCTTTATGACATCATCAATGATATCACTATTTTGGAATAAATAATTTTTGAATTTAAATTGAGTTTAAATGTTTAAATAATTATTTTAATTATTAAATAAGCCCTTTTAATTATTATATAATGATAGAAATATTATTATCAAACTTTGTTTATATATATACATATATATATTAAATAAAAAGAGAAAATACGATCGAAAATCGAGATCGAAATCCGTAACGAATCAGCGTAGAAAAGTTGTGCAACGTTGTAAATCATTTGAGATATACATATGCATACATACATGTACATATACATGAACACATTCACATGCACATGAACATATATATACATACAAATATACTTACACATTTAAATATATATCATCACAAAATATCAAGATATTTTCCTAAAAACTTAACACTTAAGCAAACCATAATCAACCTCTTTTACCCAAAGTACAAGCACATGGGTACACACACATGGGGGGATACATGGCCGAACATGATGAGGTAGGAGGGGAGTGGGGCGGTGAGCAAATGATGATGTATTTATGTAGAAATATCATGATATTTACATCATCACTTTTGCCTATAAATAGCACCCATCTTTCTTCACTTCATTTCTTCATAAAATTCCTAAGCTTCTTCACTTCTTATACTCCACTTTAATGGCATCTTGCCTAAGAAAAGTTATGTCAAAAATTATGGTAAAAAGAAATTAAAATTATATAGTAAGTATATATTATCAAAACTCTTCAAAAAGCAAAGCAAATCCACTTCTTTTCCACTTCTCAACCCATGACCACACCTTCCATCAACCAAGGCCGAGCCCACCTCCATTAGCAAGCATATGCCGAGCCTTCCTAAAGGTCCAAGGCTCAATTCCATAGACTCCCGTGCGAATGTAATGGAGCTATAGCCGTTTTAAGGTTAGCCCAATCGAAAAACAAGTGAGAAACTCTTAATATATATATATATATATATATATATAAATGTGATGATGTGATATGATTGCTATGGTTGTTTACTATGATGGATCATCAAGTTTGGATGTTGATTATATGTTTATTTTAATGTTGAAATGGTTCACATTTAATACACGTCGAATATCACAAAGTAAATCACTTTCCTTTAATAAATGAAATAGTGTATATGAGATTATTAAACCTCTTTAAAATGGTTTAAAATTATTTATAAATGTTTTATAAACACTAAAATCCAATTTGGTGAAGTTTGGATAAGTTATGAAAACTGAGTCAAAAATAGGTGTGTCGCGTCATGGGAGTTCGCGATTTCGCACCATAGAAAGTTAAATCCATTTGAACGATGGATTCAGAGTCAGAATTCTTTGTAATAAGAATTTCTCAAACTCTTATAATCATAGTTTTCAAACAAAATAAAAGAATCGAGATTTCATTTAGTAGATTTTGAAATATGAGCAAAACAAATTTTCAAAATAGTCGCGGTTTGGCATTTCGAAAACCAAAGCGACAAATTCTTTAAAATAGATATTTTTAATTATTTAAAAATATGGAATAAATTCTATAAATATTTTAAAATGTTTTAAAAGAGATTTGAGATATAAAAATTAATTTCTAAATGGTCGAAAAGTTGTTTCGATCAAATAAGCCTTAAAAGCACTATTCATAGCACTTTTTACAACACTTAATAACTTTTAAAATATGGCTTTAAACTTAAGTGTTCTTTCCTAAAATCTTTTATAAATATTTTTCAATAAATAATTAAGTATTTTAAAATTGATTTGAAGGTTTTATAATTTATTTTAAAAAGTTTAAATAAACGATTTAAAGAAAAGATGTTAAAATCAACTGATTTAATCTTGGCTCTAAAAGCCGACGAGTAGGCTGGATTTTTCTATTCATGAGATCTGAATGTGAAGTGATTAAACTAAAGGGATGTTCAAGAGCAACCAATGCCCTGGCTCACCAGAACATTTTCTTGGACGAGGAATAGATAAGGTCGAAATGTCGGAAATGAGACTAGTATAAAATATTTAATTTTCCAGATTTAAACAACTTGAATTGTATAGAAATAATCTTCTTACACTTGGTATTAAATTCCAAGAAGGGAATCTGTACTATCCATATGAATTTAAAAGGTGATTTCATCGTTATTTGACAGATAGTAATGGTTGAATATGGAAATTGATGTTGAGTAGAATTAGTATAATTTCTATCGACCCTTTTTAACTCAATAATATTTTCCAATATGACTTAAGAAAATAATTTGGTATTTCCAAAGTTAAAGAGAGGTATAATGATTCTGTATATACTGGAAAGAAATGTTTTAAAGATATATATCTCTAGAATATATTTTTGATAAAAAAGAAAGTAATTAATCAAATGATAAGCACCTATTTACTTAACATCTTTTTATCGATGATTGGTTTGAAGGAACCGAGGTCGAATTTGAGTGATTGTTATCTGAAAACCACTTCGAACCAATTTACGTATACGAAGTGAAGACTTGGAATGATAATAATTGAATGAAGGGCTGCTTGTCATCGACCCTCGGGGGAAATTTCCCATATCATATATAAGTGGCAGTAGTATCTTCATTTGATCTTCGATTGAAGGGATTCTTACTACTAATCCTAGGGATGATTCCCGACAGGATGTGGTAGGAGAGTTCCTTCGGTTTGTCCAGTCCTTGGACAACTTATATGGACGAATGTCTAACATTGCATTTCCAACATACACATACATTGATTTTTACGAATGTACATATGTTTGGTGGTGTAGGAAGTAACTCTCCTATACTTAACACCCTTCTCTGAGACATATGGGCTTAGAGTTTGTAAATTCGTGGAAATCAATGGTGTGTGATGGAATTGGCAATGTGGCATTCATAGTGGAATGTACTATGTGAAAGGTAATCATTACCTCGGGCCTCATCACCCAGAAATGGCTTAAAAAAGGCATGCCGTAAGGCTATGTGGTTCGCAACCATTAGGGTATGGTCATTACCTTTCTAGATTACTCTTTATATATCGAGTATGTTGTGTATGCGATGGGATCCCGGATAGGCGGTTACGACTGGGGTGATGTCATATTCAGTTCTATTGGCCACCAAGGTGGGTCTGCGGGTAGGCCGATCTTGCCTGGTGCAGAGGTTTCAAAGTTGTTGATCCTCGGTACACCCCTCTAGAGATGTACTGTATGGAAGGTAGTTCCTTACCTGGCATTGTATGGAAATCCATTCTCCAATAAGTGCCTTCGGACATGATTGTAAAGCCTAGTATGCTGGAATTTAATAATGTAACAATTTCGGCTAAGATTATGTATATTTACTTGAAAAGTGTTTTCAAAAGAATGTCTTTGAAAATAATATTATCAGATTTTGCATAGTAAATATTTTTGTTATCATAAGATAAAAACCCATTCCGTGTTTATGTGCGGCATGGTCTTATGAGATACCCTTTGGTTTCAAATATCTGTATTTTGAGTTTCTCAGACTAGTCCGATGACTGACTCAGAGTTTATTTTCTTTCCCCTTAAATTCTAGGTGCCCTATTTTTCTGGTCAGCCAAGTATTTAGGTAGCATGGAACATTTTAGGAGAACCTCGAAGCATTTTGAATGGAGCATGAAGCTGGAGGGTCCTATATAGATAGTCATCTATTTCTATTTCCACTGTATTTTCTTATGTGTCTCTACCAGCACTTGTGAGGATATGTAGTTAGAACTATCTTGGCTAGATTAGTACTTACTAGAACTCCGATGGAGCAATTTGGAGTAATTTCATGTACTAATTATATGTATAATTAAACTTTGAATACGATATGAGATTTTATATTGTTTGTCTTCTGTATTTATTTTCTTTTACCCCATGATAATCTGCCTCTTTGGCACTTGGATTTACGGCACGTGAATATCGTGGATGTATTAGTGTCGATTTTTTAGGGTTGAGGAGGTGGGTTGTCCCAATCTACGGCAAGATGGGCTCCGGTCTAGATTTGAAAGGAAAATGGGTGATTAGGGTTGGTAGAGGTTTTCTGAAATGAGATCGCGGATGCCACTGATGAAGGGGATTGGTAGGTGGTTTAGAATAGAAAGCACAAAATTTTTATGATGCATTAGCAAAATTGGTAACAACCAGATCCAAAAGACTGCTAGAAAACAGTGTCAAATTTCAAATCGCACCTAATGCTACCAAATTTACTTATAGTGATGCTATCAAAGGTAAGGGGGGCTCTTTCTTAGAGGAAACAAAACTTAGATTTATTGCCCCTGTAGAAATGGATGGAAGGAGAAAGTGGGCACTATCTAATAAAGCGGTTTTAGAAGCTGAATAAAGGTAAAGAAACTGTGTTATCCTTTACATTGTGGGACTGAGACCATATTACAAAAATTTGGAGGCATACATGAAAGGAGTATGGAAAACAGAAGGTGTTTTTCTCTTTTCTCAAGAGAAAATGGTTTCTTTATTGTTCAATTTAACAACGACAAGTACTATGACAAAATCATTAGTGAGGGGCTTTGGTTCTTTGATAAAAACTTGATGATCATGAAGAGACATAATCCTGCTATGAGAACGAATAAAGACCTCCTCCTATTTCTTCCGGTTTGGATTAGACTACCCGGTTTGAGCTTTAAACTATAGGATGCAGAGGCCATCGGTGCCTTAGTCAGTGCTATTGCAATTAAAATGGATATGCCTATGTCAAATTAAAGCCGTATTTCATTTGTTAGGGTTCCTTTTGACCTCAAAGCGGATGTTAGTTTTTTCGGTGGAAATAGATGGAATATTTGAAGATGGTAGTATTTAAAAACAAAGAGTTGAATTTGAGAATCCCCCTTAGGTGCAAGAATTTCATATGTCTCAGACATACAAAGATTTGATGCCCCATGATCAAAGTCTAGGCTTTGATAGAGAAGAAATGTGATGAAACTAGTCAACCTAATCAAGTGAAGCAAGATATAAATAGGCTATAGGTTGATAGAGAGAAGACGGAGTATGATTTTAAAGGCCAAACAAAATGTAAGCCAAATCATGCGAAGCAAGTTGGAGATGGGTTAAAAGCTGGAAGGGAAGATGTAGAACAAAATGATAACCATAAAAATAAGGAGGCGTCTGATTCACAATCTAAATTAGAACGTCTTAGTAAAATAGCTAGAGACATTGAAGAAGCCATTGATCAATTGGATCAGGTAAAGTAAAGGTGGAGAAGGAGTTGGAGAATTCTAGCAAGCGGCCTAGAATGAGGAGTTAAATCCGCAAAAAGGCATTATTCCAGTCACAAATGTGGAAGACACTAGAACTAAATCAAATAATGAGGATGTTCATACAATCTCTAGCTAAGATGGTGTCGAGTTGGCCGAGGGGGCTCAATATCCTTCGAAGAGTTAGAGGGGGTGAAATTCATCGTAACAAATGTTGACTATTATACTTCAACTAGTTAGGGAGCCACGACAGCACTCGTTAGCAACCAAACCGTACCAACAACACCTAACCCAAGAGGAGTATCATCATCGAACAGCTTTCCTGAACCCACTTGCTCCAACCTTAGTCTTATTTTAGATGTTGATTCCGAGCCTAATTTGAATCTTAATAATGTTAGTTTTGTGTAGGTGTAGGAGATCCAATCCAGGGAGCAACTTGTGGCTAGTTCCTTAGATAGTCCTATAACCATATATGATCAGAAACAACAAGGAGGTGAGGTGGATCGTACAAGCCCCACTAGGAAAACTAAAAAGGCAAATAAGGTAAAGGTGGAATTACTAGTCAAGAACAATCCAGCCTGAGAAAATGTTGAGAAGAAAAAAGGAGGTGAACATAAAAGCTCTGCTCACAAAGGCATGGAGCTTAGAAGTGGCTTAAAATTTCAAATGAAAATTTTATGCTGGAAGGTAATAGGGCTACATAAGCCCTCCAGAAAGTTAAATGTTAAGAGTCATGTGTATTAGTGTAAAGCAAGTTGTATAAGCCTCCTTGAAAACAAATTATAGTCCGATGAAATAGAGGTATGGGGAAGACAATTAGACAACAAATGGAAAATTGTCAGCAATGTGAACTGTTATTTTAAATGTAGAATTTTAGTTTTAATAGATTATGAAGTACATCATTTCAGTGTCCTATCAATAAGTAATTAAAATATCATGTAAATTATGGAAGGATCTGATTCCAAGGCTATTGCATGCACATTTGTATGTGCATAGAATTTCTAACTGCTTAGAGTAGGTCTTTAAGACGGTTTAGAAGGAGATGCCCATGATATTTTCTTCACTCGGCTGCTTGTTAGCGACTATAACTGTATTTGACATGCTAATGACAAACTTGGCGGTATCAAGGTTCCTAATAGCAGGATGTGCAAATAGATTCATGTATGATTATAGCGGGGTTAGTGGAATTGAGCATCAGTGGCTTTAAGTGCTCTTGGTGGTTAGGGCCAGAGAAGAACATACTTACCAGGATAAATATGGACTTTGCTAATATTGAATAGGTTCAACAGTTTCCAGAATGAGTGCTTAAATACCTACCTTCAAGTAGTAGTGACCACTCTCCCATTTTGATTAGCATGTCTCAATAAAACATTAAATATTTCAAATACATGAAATGCTAGAGTTCGTATGAGGACTACTCCAATACCTTAGCAGATATCTAGATTAGGAATTTTGATGGGAATGCCCTGTTTAGCGTGCTTAAGAAATATAAAATATGTAAGGAGTGACTTAAATTATATAGTAAAGATAAAAGTGACATAAAAACGAAGATCGAGAAAATTAGATTGTGATGCAGAGTGCTTTAGAAGGAACTCTAACAGAAACATGATGAACAATCAGCTTGTAACACCCTGAAAATTTAAGAGAGAATTTAATAAAAAAATTAAATTTAAAATATAATAAGGGCAAAAACAGAATTTTTGTATACATCCAAATCTGGCTATGAAATATATACCATTGCGTTCGTAATGATTTTCTGGATGATTTTCATATATAACACTTTGAAATTGGAGCTAATATGAGAAAATTATAAATGTTTAAAAATTCACAGTTGAAAATAATTAGATATATAAATTTGGTAAGAAATTAATTAATAAATAAATAAAAATAGTGGTCGACACCCTAGAGGATCGCCGGTTGACATGTAGCGGTCGACTGGCCACCACCTAGTAGTCGATTGATTGAAGCTCCAGATCGAAAATCTTAAGCAGCCAACGACTCGGATTTAATGAAATATTTTTACTTGGGGTGCGAAGTAAAGGATTACCGTACATGATAAAACTAAAGATTCTCCAAGGTTGATCAATGATCTGTATCAGTTTGAAACCCCTATAAATACACAGTTAATTTAAACTCGATTCATTAGAAATTTGTTTGTGCATTGAAACTCTGCCAAATTCTTTCCTCTCCAAACCTAAATTCTTCAGAAGAAAAATAAAATAAAAGCAGAGAGATTAAGGAGGACAAATCAAGCAAACAACTAACAAAAGGGGAGGGGGAGATTATAGTCAAGATTCAAAGGAAAGCCTGGATCTGAGGTAAGTAGGTATATTTTTAATAAGATGATTTATATGTAGTTAATTTTAATATACCTAAATCGATTTAGGTTGTTAGAAACTAAATTGAAGAGTCATATTATTTAAATCAAAAATTGAATTATAAATTAAGTTGGTGTAAACTTGTTCAAATCTGAATTTATCCAGGTTAAACCCCTCTCTAATCAAGTAGAAATCCCTATAATCTGTTAATATAACCTGATAATATTGATGCTAAACCCTAAACTAAACTATTTATTGTAAATTGAACTAATTAGGAAATTTGGTAAATATCACTTTGATTTCATAGAAATTGTTAAACATGAAAAATATAACCGTTGAGATTTGAGAACAAAGAAAATTAAACAATAGTTAATCAAAACATAACGACGAACAAATTAACCTAAAATTTTCACTACGACTGGTCCCGTACTATCTAGAGCAGTCGACAGCAAACGATCAACCGCTCTAGGAGCGGGCGGTCGACCGGTTGGCGTTTCCTGATCATGACTTGAACCTCGGCATAAGGCCTAGGTTGTAAATAAATTTATTAATAGTGTGTGTGTGTGTTATATATGGATGTTAGGAGTAGGGAAGCTAGTTCCCTATAAGGCAACACTTGGACGCTGCGGGGTTGGATAAATGTCCTTATCCAGTAGGGACCGATATTCGACTAGGGGTGATTCTATCGCAAATGGCACTCATGGGAGGTTCTATGGTGGACATGCAGCATAAATGATGCCTAATGTAGTGTATGGCCCAGCATAATGGGAGTTCCTTAGTATTCAAGGATACTAACTTGACGTGATACCGTGTTGTTGTTGGATCCCAGCATATACAGTAAGAGGCATTACGTTACCATTGAGAGGTGGACATAAATCCAGACGATGAGATGCTTCGGCGAGTTGGCATTGCAGGCTCCCCCATAATGCGTAACGGAGGTACGTGTAGTAATAGTTATGGGAAACTTAGTCCCATGGTAGAAATTGTAGGAATCCTATGCAAAATGGTTACATTAGTCATAATGTGAGAGATGTAGTTTCATAAAGAAAATTGTAGGATAACACTATGCTGGAAAAGTTTCAGTAGTTATTAGCCGATCATTAATTGTCTATAGGTTCGATGAATTGTTTGTTCCTATGTACGAGCCTGCATAAGTAGTTGGTATAGGTGTGTATTGAGTCCCCAAAAATTAAGTAAACAAGTAATTCATGGACACTCTTAGGACACCCTAGGTCACACAGAGTATTATTAAAGTCAACTGCATGTGATCACCATATATTAATAGTGTACTCATTCACCAGACTTTGTCTGACCCATCCATTTTCCTTTCTTTCCCCACCATAGGAGGATAGGGTAGCCGGTAATAGGCATGTGATCAGTACATGGAGAGGCAAGCTCATCATTGAAGTTTCTTGTCATTTTAGTTTACTCTCTGTGTAACTATCGATTATATTCAGTACTTAGTATTTATCAGACTATGTATCGTATTTCTGTGTACTTTGGATTTGACTACACATTATTTTCTAAGACTATGTTTTGAGATATTTTCTGAGATGGTTGTTTTCTTTATTAATATTTTTTTGCCTTCTGGTGCAAGTTTTCAAGTGCATTATATCTTAGATCATATATGTATACCTTTAATCTTTGTAATGTTATAAACACCTGGACAACTCGTGCTTCGCGGCACCGATGCGAGTTCGAAAGTCACCCTAGGCTTTGGATCAATGTGTCGAGAAGTGCTGGTTGTCATAGTTGGTATTAGAGCTTAGGTTTGGAATTCCTTAGGGATTAGAAGCGTATTGAGAGAACATAATTGAAAATGTTTTCCGAAAAGATAAATTTTTCCAGATGTTTTCCAAAAGGTTGTCCAAAAAGGATTTCAAAATGAGTTTCCAAAGAGTGTGTGTGTAGATAATAACTTTTCAAAAAAATTAATATAAATATAATGCGAATAAATCTTTCCCTATTCTTGCAATGCTATCTATGAAAAGTTGCTAATAAATTCCTAACTCACAGATAAAAGGTATGTGATTTAGGCTTAGGCGATGTGGTTGAGACTGCAGGCATGAACGTCCCGATTTGGTTCCTCCGGTATCTTCAAGCAAGGGGACAAGCCGAGCTTAACAAATGACCCATAGAGCGAGCGGCAGGTGCAGTTCTTGCCCACCCAACTACTATCGATTTTGCTAAGTTGTGTAAGGATTTCGTGATCTTTGGAGGGAAGCAATACGTGGGGATGGAGTCATATATGGATTTAAAGACATGGATTTGTACATACGAGAGGATTTTTGGTTTAATGGGTCTAAGGGATGATGTAAAGAGACAACTTACCACTTGGCATCTATAGAGGAGGCTCTAAATTGGTGATATTGTTGAGGCGGAGACTGATGGGGGAGAGATCACTTGGGAGGAGATTAGAAGACATTTTGGGATAAAGTTTCTATCTGGAGCTAAAAAGGGAGTGCATTTAGAGAAGTTTATTCATCTGAAGCAAGGAGACATGTCGATAAAATAGTATGTCAATCAATTCAACAAGTTGGCTAGGTTCGGGATGGAGTTGATCAATACCCCGCACAAAAAGGCTTTGAAGTTTGCTGAAGGGCTGACCCCCTATAATATTTAGCTCTTAGTCATATTCCTATAGGTGCAACATGTGAGGGTTTAGTGGAGATGGCCTTGCTAAATACCATCTCTAAGGAAGAAGCAAAGGAAGAACCCAAGAAGTCTGGAGGAAAGGCGTCACAGCAGAATCAACGTAAGGGAGGATTGGGACCCAAGGGGAAGATCAAGAAGTAGGATATGCATTGCAGGAAGTGTGGCAAGAAGGGATATTTTGCTGCAAGGTGGGTAGTTCGAAGATTAAGTGTTACAATTGCAATCAATATGGGCACATAAGTTGGGAGTATCCAGCACCTCACCCAGGTGGTTCCAACTTACGCACTGGACGCAGTTCCTAGCTTGAGTGTGGCTGTAGTAGTGAACAAGGGGAAGAAGGTCGTGATTGAAGGTTTGTTAACTCTATTTGGTTTATCCATTCGTACTTTATTTGATACTGGAGCATCAAACTCTTTCATTTCCAATAGACCTGTAGATGAGTTACACATAGACACTAGCATAGTTATAGACCCTCTGGTTGTATCAAACCTTGTTGGAGGATCATATTATTTATCTATGACATGAAGGGGTTTGTAATTATTCATTTTAAGGGTCGAGTTCGACTGTGATGCTTTTGTCTTGGAATTTTTTGGATTTGGATTGGTTTTGGTCATGGACTAGATAACGATATATGGGGCTATTCTAGATTGTAATAGGAAGGTTGTTAGGTTGGGTACTTGTAGTAGATGCAGTTTAGAGGTTTATTGCGATTCTAGAGGTTAAGTTATGTTAAGTTACCTATATTCATTAGACCTATCGCGTGATGAGTTAGATTCAGTGCCTATAGTTAGAGATTACCCAGATATCTTTTTCAAGGTTACCAGCCTCCCACCCCAGAGAGAGATCGAGTTTCAAATTTATCTTGAGGAGAACGCCAGACTTGTTGCTTTACCCTTGTGGCATACGGCTCCGAAGGAGAGACACAAACTGAATAGTCAAATGAATGAGATATTAGAGAAGGGCTTCATTAAGAGGAGTATTTCGGAGTGGGGAGCACCATCCGTCTTTTTCACCAAAGTGGATTGGATGGTTCTCTGAGGCTTTACGCCGATTATAGGGAGTTGAATAAGCTGACAAAGAAGAATCATTATCCATTGCCCTGTATAGACGATTTCTTTAATTAGTTAGTTGGAGCAAAGGTGTTCTCACAACTCAATTTGGCTACCGGATTCCATCAGTTGCGTGCAGCAAAGGATAGTATTTAAAAGACTGCATTTTGGACACCCGACAGACTTTATGAGTGGTTAGTCATGCCCTTCGGACAAACCAATGCACCCACCTAATTTTTGATCCAATGAGTCGAGTTTTCAGAGGGTTGCTTGATAAGTTCGTCGTGGTATTTGTGGATGACATTTTGGTCTATTCAAAAAGCGAGGAAGAGCACAAGATGCATTTGAAAGAAGTGCTCAATACACTCCGAAGGCGAAGTTTTCTAAGTGTTACTTTTGGTGTGAGGAGGTACGCATTTTAGGACACATTGTCTTGAAAAGTGGGTTGGCTGTCGATCCGAGTAAATTTGCCATAGTTTAGGATTGTTATGTGCCGAAGAATGCCATAGAAGTGAGGAGTTTCCTTGGTGTGGTAGGCTACTATAGTAAGTTCATTAAGGACTTCGCAAAGATCTCAGCCTTTCTGACCCTCCTCATCATGAAGAATTTATTTTTCTCATGGGACGCGAAGTGTTAGAATGGTTTTATTAGGCTGAAGGAGGCGTTGACTAGTACACCTATTCTAGTGTTACCCGATGGTACAAAGGCATTCATAGTATATAACGATGCTTGTGGTATGGGGTTGGATGTTGTCTTGATGCAAGAAGGAAGAGTTGTGAGCAATGCTAGTCGATAGTTGAAGGTTCATGAGTCATGGAGGCATTATCAATTAGGAAAGCGGTTTGAGTTTCATACGGATCATAAGTCTCTGAAGTACTTGTTCTCCTAGAAGGACTTGAATTTAAGGCAGTAGAGGTGGATGGTGTTTTTGGCATCATACGATTTCGATATCCCATATACTCTAAGCAAGGGCAATATGGTGGCTGACGCCTTGAGTAGGCAACATGCGGTGTTGAGTCCTTTGTTCTTAGAGTGGAAGCATTTGGAGTTCATTTCTACGTTTGACTTTCGACCGTCGTCAAACATCACTCCAGGATTGTTAGCAACTTCAGGTGTGAAGCCTTACACTTATGGCCTAGGTTGGGTGAAGTTAGAAGCAAGATAAGGAAATAGTGGATATTTTCGAGAAGCTTGGTAGAGGAGACCAGTCGAGTTACTTGAGGTATTATACCATTGACCCAAAAGGGTGGTTATGGAAGGATAGTAGATTGTATGTTCCTTTCATTATGGATTGTATCACATGGTGCTAGCAGAATCTCATCGCACTAGGATGACCATTTATCCTAAAGGAGACAAAATATATCATGATATGAAGAGAGTCTTTTATTAGCCCGGTATAAAGAAGCATGTGGTAGAGGATGTAGCCCGATGTATAACTTGCTAGAGGGTAAAGGTAGAGCAAAAGAAGTCGGGAGGATTTTTGCAACCGTTGGATATTCCGCAGTGGAAGTAGGAGAGTATTTTTATGGACTTCATTGATGGATTCCCTAGGAGTAGGAGATGGAATGAGAGTATTTGGTTTATAATTTATTGACTGACCAAATTTGCTCATTTTATCTCAGCAAGGAATACAAGGACCATGGCGTCGTTGGCGAAATTATACATGAGACAGATTGTTAGGTTACACGAAATTCCTTCTAGCATCATTAGCGATCGAGATCCGCTTTTCACTAGCGAGTTTTGGAGGAGTCTGCATGAGGCTTTGGGCACCGAGTTGAGCTTGAGTACCGCTTATCACCCGTAGAAAAATGGACAGATGGAGAGAGTGAACCGGCTGTTAGAGGACTTGCTTTAGATGTGTATCTTGGATTTCTACGGCTCTTGGGAGGATCATTTACCACTAGTGGAGTTTACCTATAATAATAGCTATCAAGCGAGTATTAGGATGGAACTATTTGAGGCATTATTAAAGACCTTGTAGATCACCGTCGTGTTTTTGGGACACTACAGATTGGTTTATTCGAGGAGCAGGGAGGAGAAATTGGAAGAAGTGCTCAATACACATCGTGAGCATAACTTGAAGAAGTTTTCTAAATGTCACTTTTGGCATGAGAAGGTATGCTTTTTAGGACACGTTGTCTTGGAAAGTGGGCTGGCGTCGATCCGAATAAATTTGCCACAGGTCAGGATTGGCATGTGCCAAAGAATGCTACAGAAATGAGGAGTTTCCTTAGTGTGGTGGGCTACTATAGAAAGTTCATTAATGACTTTGTGAAGATCTTTGCCCCTCTGATGCGTCTCATCAAGAAGAATTTAGTTTTCTCGTGGGACACGAAGTGTGCAGATGCTTTTATTAGGCCGAAGGAGTAGTTGACTAGTGCACCTAATATAGTGCTACCTAATGGTACGAAGGCATTCACAATATCGATGCTTGTGGTACAGGTTTGGGCATGGTATTGATGTAAGAAGGAAGAGTGGTGAGCAACGCTAGTCGGCAGTTGAAGGTCCACGAGTGAAACTAACCTACCCATGATCTTGAGTTGATAGTCATTGTCTTTGCGCTCAAGTCATAGAGACATTATCTATTAGGAGAGTGGTTTGAGAAGCATACAGATCATAAGTCTCTGAAGTACTTGTTCTTCCAAAACGACTTGAATTTATGGCAGTAGAGGTGGATGGAGTTTTTGGCATCATATGATTTCGATATCTTGTATACTCTAGGAAAGTGCAATATGGTGGCTGACACCTTGAGTAGGCAACATGCGGTGTTGATTTCTTTATTCTTAGAGTGGAAGCATTTGGAGTTTATTTCTACATTTGACTTTCGACCATCGTCAGACATAATTATTTGATTGTTAGCAGTTTTGGATGTGCAGCCTACACTTATGGCCCAGTCAAGTTGGAAGCAAGACAAAGAGTTAGTGGATATTTTTTAGAAGCTTGGTAAAGGTGATCAGTCGAGTCATTTGAGGTGTTATACCATTGACTCGAAGGGGTGTTTATAGAGGGATAGTAGATTGTATGTTCCTTTCATTATGGATTGTATCGATATGGTGCTGGCAAAGTCTCATCACACTAGGATGACCATTCATCCTGATGGAGAAAAAATGTATGGTGACATGAAGAGAGTCTTTTATTGGCCTGTCATAAAGAAGCATGTAGCGGAATATGTAGCCCGATGTATAACTTTCTAGAGAGTAATGGTGGAGCAGAAGAAGCCGAGAGGATTGTTGTAGCTATTAGATGCTCCACTGTGGAAGTGGAACGTCATTTCTATGGATTTCATTAATGGACTGCCTAGGAGTAGAATAGGAAATGAGAATATTTGGTTCATAATTGATAGACTGACCAAGTGCACTCATTTTATCCTAGTGAGGAGTACGAGGACCACGACGTCATTGGTGACATTACACGTAAGAGAGATTGTTAGGTTACATGGAGTTCCTTCTAGCATCATTAGCGATCGAGATCCTCTTTTCACTAGCGAGTTTTAGAGAAGTCTACAGGAGGCTTTAAGCACCGAGTTGAGCTTGAGTACCGCTTATCACCTATAGATGGATGGACAGAAAGAGGAAATGAGCCAGGTGTTGGAGGACTTGCTTCGAATGTGTATCTTGTATTTCGGTAGCTCTTGGGGGGGTCATTTACCACTAGTGGAGTTTATCTATAATAACAGCTATTGGGCAAGTATTGGGATGGAACCTTTTGAGGCATTATATGGAAGACCCTATAGATCACCGTCGTGTTGGTAGGACACTATGGATAGGTCTATTTGAGGATCAAGGAGGAGCATAGGATGCATTAGAAAGAAGTGGTCAATAAACTCTATAAGCATAACTTGAAGGTGAAGTTTTCTAAGTGTTGCTTTTGGAATGAGGAGTGACGGTTTTTAGGAATTTTTTCTTAGAAAGTGGGCTGGCAGTTGATCCGAGTAAATTTGTCACAGTTCTGGATTGACATGTGCCAAAGAATGCCACAGAAGTGAGGAGTTTCCTTAGTGTGGCGGGCTACTATAGGAAGTTCATTAAGGACTCCACAAAGATCTCTGGCCCTCTAACCCGCCTCATTAAGAAGAATTTAGTTTTCTCGTGGGACTCGAAGTATGAGGATGCTTTTATTAGGCTGAAGGAGGCATTGACTAACGCACCTGTTCTAGTGATACCCGATGGCACGAAGGCATTCACAGTATATACCGATGCTTATGGTACGGGGTTGGGCGTGGTCTTGATGCAAGAAGGAAGTGTGGTGAGAAACATTAGTCGATAGTTAAAGGTCCATGAGTGAAATTATTCTACCCATGATCTTGAGTTGGCAGCCATTGTCTTTGCGCCCAAATCATAGAGGCATTATCTATTAGGAGAGCAGTTTGAGCTGCATATGGATCATAAGGCCCTAAAGTACTTGTTCTCCTAGAAGGAATTGAATTTAAGACGGCAGAGGTGGATGGAGTTTTTTGCATTATACGATTTCGATATCTTATATACTCAAGACAAGGGAAATGTGGTGGCTGAGGCCTTGATCAGGCAACATACAGTGTCAAGTTCCTTGTTCTTAGAGTGAAAGTATTTGGAGTTCATTTCTACGTTTGACTTCCGACCATTGTCAAACATCACTCCAAGATTGTTAGCAGATTTGGATGTGCAGCCTACACTTGTGGCTCGGGTTGGGTCAAGTCAAAAGCAAGACAAGGAGTTAGTGGATATTTTTGAGAAGTTTGGTAGAGGAGAGCAGTCGAGTCATTTGAGGCGTTACACCATTGATTCAAAGGGGTGGTTATGGAGAGATAGCAGATTGTATGTTCCTCTCATTGTGGATTGTATCAACATGGTGCTATGAGAGTCTCATCCCACTAGGATGACCATTTATCCAAGCGGAGACAAAATGTATTGTGACATGAAGAGAGTCTTTTATTGACCTGGTATAAAGAAGCATGTAGCCCGACGTATAACTTGCAAGAAGGTAAAGATGGAGCAGAAGAACCAGGAGGATCGTTGAAATCGTTGGATATTCCACAGTGGAAGTGGGAGAGTATTTCTATGAACTTCATATATGGACTGCCTAGAAGTAGGAGAGGGAATGAGAGTATTTAGGTCATAATTGATCAACTAACCAAATGCACTCATTTTATCCTGGTGAAGAGTACGAGGACCATGGCGTCATTGGCGACATTATACGTGAGAGAGATCGTTAGGTTACACAGAGTTCCTTCTAGCCTCGTTAGTGATCGAGATCCGCTTTTCACTAGCAAGCTTTGGAGGAGTCTACAGGAGGCTTTGGGCACCGAGTTGAGCTTGAGTACTGTGTAGTTAATGCCCCGCTGTTACCCCGCTATAACCCCGCTATATCTCATAGCGGATTTCTACCGCTACGATTTTTCCATATAGCCCCAAAATATAGCCAGTCCGCTTTAAGCCCCGCTATTTCCGCTATATCCCGCTATTCCCGCTATATTCTGCTATTTCCGCTATATCTTTTTTAATAAAATGAATTAAAAAATTGCATTTATACATTATAAAAATTATGAAACTAATTTATTTGATTTAATTTTTAACATATTTTCAGTAATGAAAATACTCTAATATTCTACTAAATTCAATTATGTTATATAACAGTTTTACGTTTATTTACAGTATATTTGCACATGTTTTTATTTAAAATTATTTATGTATTAATTATAATTCAATTGAATGATAATTTTTCATTTAATTACCCTTTATATATTTGTAAAAACATTAAGTATGAGTTTTATATGCTATTTTTGAGCCATCCGCTATATCCTCGCTGTATCCCCACTATGACTTTTTGCACCTCCACCATTTTGAATCTGCCGAGCGCTTTAACTGCACAGCTTGAGTACCGCTCATCACCCATAGATGGACGGACGGATGGACGAAGTGAACCTGGTGTTGGAGAACTTACTTTGGATGTCTATCTTGGATTTCAAAAGCCCGTGGAAGGATCATATACCACTAGTGGATTTTACCTATAATAACAGCCATCGGGCGAGTATTAAGATGGAACCATTTGAGGCGTTATATGGAAGACCCTGTATATCACCATCATGTTGATGGGACACTACGGATGGGATTATTCTTAGACTAGATATGGTGAGGGAGACATTAAAAAGGTAGGCTTGATCCATAGGGGGATGAAAACTGCACATGGTAGGCATATGTCTTATGCTGACAGGAGACGCACGGTGTTGCAGTTCATAGAGGGAGATATGGCTTTTGTGAATGTCTCACTGCTTAGGCATGTTATGAGATTTGGTAGTTCTGGAAATCTAACACTGAGGTTTGTGGGCCCTTTTTCGATTACTGGCAGGATTAGGAAGTTAACATATAGGGTGAAGCTTCCTGAGAAGTTAACTGGAGTACGTGACCTTTTCCATGCGTCGCTCTTACGAAAATGCTTATATGATATAGCCACCGATGTAACAACCTACCTTGAAACGAGCCTAATTTCTGATCCAAAAAAGGCCCATCGAATATTATACTCTTTCCAAAGCTAGCTATTAGTTCGTAAAATTAAACAATACACATAGCTATCTACTAATGCTATCAGAATTCTCACAGCGAAAGGATAAAATATAATATCAGAAATAGTACCCATTTTATAGAAATTAAAATTCCAAAACAAAACATAACATCCCAATATATATATATATATATAGTACAATATCTCAAAATATAATAACATCTTGTTTGAAAATATAATAACATGTTGTAATGAGGAGGAAGTCAAAACAACAATGTCTGATAAATAAAATTTTAAAGCCTTTCAATAATAGTATTTGGCAGTATAACTTAGATAAGAATATGTCTTATGTATCCAAACTATATTTTAAAAATATCTCCAACTATAAGCTCAAAGGCTCTCCCAGTCCAATCCTATGACTTACCCTTTTCTAATCCAACTCGATAGCCCACCTTCTATTGTAAGCCCAAGGCCATTCCCAGTCCCATGCATCTACTGTCTATCATATCCTAACAATATGAGAGAAAGTACTTAGGCCACTTAATATCTTTTCAATGGGAATTAGGCAGAGTTCGACCATTTAATACTTATATCTTAGGAAGGTCCCCATCATTTAATACCTAACCCAAGGCGGATCCCTCTCTGGCACTATCTAGATAACATCGCATAGATTCTCACCAGGACACTTAATACTTCTTTTTGGAAGAGGTGGACCCTATAATAGCCACTTAATACCTCAAACTCGAAGCAGACCCTTCTTAAGATTTCCATCTACCGCCTAACCGCTATACCCGACCATTTAATACTTCATAACTAGGGAGGAGGTGGACCTCTTCCTTTTTAAATATACAACAATTGGATTGTATATTGATTAGATTTAGAACTTCAGGGATTGAAGGAGAATATAATTCGAAATTGAATATTAATATCTAAAATCCCTTACCTGACGACCTTAAGAAATTTTTGAGTTGTGTGGAAGAAAGAAATTGATAGAGCTCTGCTTATGTTCCTAAATAATTTGTGAATAAAAGTAAGGGGACTAGGCACTTATTTATAGTGGTTAGAAATCACTAGAACCATTGGATTTAAGTCAGTCTAATAAAATCAAGGTCATTCCTGGCCTAAATAATCCTAACCACCACAACACGCACCGATCGACTGCTCCTACCTAGTGGTCGACCGTTAACTATCGACCGGCCATAGGTAAGCAATCGACCGGTTGCCTATATATGGGAATGTTTTATTCTGCCGTTTAATTATTCATTTTTTTAATTCCTTAATTAATTTTAACGTTTACTTAAACCCTAGCCCTAATCGTCGTTAACATTTGAAATTTCAAAATTTAATATTTGTTACATTTTTGAATTTGAATTCCATTTGAATTATTTTAAATTTGAAAACTTCAAACATTAATAACTTTTCAGTTTAAGATCCGATTTCATAACTTTATATATAGAAATTAATCAAAAAATTGTCACAAACATAAAAGTACAAATTTTGTGACTAAATTCTAACATTTACAAAATTTCCATTTTAGCCTTATTGTTGATTAATTGTTTCTTGTTAAATTTACGGGGTATTAGATGCTCCCCCTTAAAAAGGATTTCATCCCCGAAATCCCTAAGGACAAATAGTGTAACACGCATTAAGCATCCATGTTATCTACTCAACCAAAAAGTGCATTGTGTTTATATATGCAGACATACTATAGGCAAGCTCAGTCCTAGTGTGAATGCAAGATCGTGACATATAGGCATGTATGCAAACATCCTAAATATGCAGAGAATTTCTATATAAGTGCAACAGTAAAAGGTGTGGCAATCATCCCTTACCATCCAATATAGCAACCACAATGCTAACAAAACCTAATTTTGGAGATAAAAAGTTTACCAGAGAAAAGCTCAAGGTGAGAAGTCCTAATCATCTCTTAAGTTTCCCATGTGCTTTTCGCTGGATTATCTCCCCATTGTACTCGAACTAGCCTTAATTTTTTGTTATGGAGCTTCCTAGTTCAATGATCCACTATGTGTGCGATGGCATGGAGTGCTATTGGCTCTGTCTTTATATCTACTAACCGATCAAGCTCTACCATTGTGGCTGTACTATGAAGGCATTTCCTCAAGTGCGAAACGTGAAATATGTCATGGACTCTTTTCAACTTATTTGGTAGCTCTACTCGATATGCAAGTTTCCCTATTTTTTCCAAAATTGGGAAAGGCCCAATAAACCTTGGTGCTAACTTCCCCAATTACCAAATCTCATATCCTTCCTAAGAGGGGAAACTCTAATGAACACCATGTCTCCTACCTAAAACTCTAACTCTTTCCTTCGCTTATCCACATAGAACTTTTGGCATCCTGCGCGTCCTTTATTCGCTGCCTAATCAACTTATCTTTTCTACGGTCTCGCGAATCAAATCTAGTAAGTAGAACTTTTTCGGTGGTTTCACACAAACAATTTAGTGATTTGCATGACCTCCCATATAACATTTTAAAGGTGTCATACCAATTGTCGCTTGGTGATTGTTATTATATGTGAAATCTACTAAAGGTAAGTGTTGCTACCAATGTCCTTCAAAGTCTACGATGCAAACTCTCAACAAGTCTTCCAAATTCCTATTTACCTTTTCAGTCTAATCGTCGGTCCATGGGTGTTAAGCAGTGCTAAGGTTCGATGGTACAAACTCCTTTAAAATTCACTAGTGAATAAGGGGTTCCTATCACTAACAAAGCTAAATGGGATTCCATGCAGTCGAACCACCTCCTTAATATAAATTTGTGCTAAAGATGATGCGGTCATATTACTTCTAATGGGAATAAGATGGACGCTTTTAGTGAGCCTATCTACTATAACCCAAATACCTTCATTTCCCTTTTGACTCCTAGGCAACCCATTAATAAAGTCTGTTGATATATGATCTTATTTCCAAGTTGCCACCTCCAATGGAAATAAGTATCCTTCGGGCTTTCCTTGTTCAGCCTTTATCCTTTAGCATGTCAAACACCTAGAAACAAATTCAGCTACCCTCTTCTTCATCCTTGGCCAATATACAATTCACTTCATATCCCTATATGTCTTATCTCCTCTAGAATGAACGGTCATTCTAGAATGGTGACACTATGCTAGCACTTCTTTTAAAACATCCTCAATTATAGGGACACAAAGGCATCCATCTTTCCTCAAGCATTCCTTTCCTTAAATTGTATATCTACTAACATGGGAAAAATGCTCTCCGCTACTTAGCTTTCCCAAAATGTTTACTATCGCTGCATCCTTCTTATGTTCTAGCCAAATGCAGTCCATTAATGTTGGCCTAACCTCCATTGCTGCCAAATAGCCTATAATGTGTTCTGTTGGTGGTTGGAAATTGAAATTGGAGAGGAATTCCAACCACCTCCACTCATATATAGCACCTAAAGTAGCATACCTCCGGTTAAGGGTGTTGACGACGACATTCCCTTTTCCAGAGATATACTGTATTCCAAAGTCATATGATGTTATAAGCTTCATCCACCTCTGTTGCCTAAGATTCAAATATTTTTTGGAAAATAGGTATCGGAATGATTTATGGTCAGTGAAAAACTCAAACCTTTCTCTCAAAAGACAGTGCCTTCACATCTTTAAGGAAAAAAATGTTTGCTAACTCCAAGTCGTGAGTTGGTATCCCTTGTCATGATCCTTTAATTTTCAACTAGCATAAGCTATCACCCTCCCTTCTTACATAAGAATAGCCTATAATCCTATACCATATCCATCGGTGTAAACAGTGAAAGGCTTTACCCCATTGGGGATAGCTAATATTGGCGCGCTTGTTAACAACTCCTTCAGCTTTTCAAATGCTTCCATGTATTTTCATCGCATGCAAAAATAAGATTCTTTTTTGTTAAGCGAGTTAGTGGAACAACTATCTTTGCAAAGTCCTTGATGAATTTCCTATAGTAACCCGCTATCTTAAGAAAACTCCTAAGCTCTATGGCATTCTTTGGAATCTTCCAATCTTGAATGGCTTCTACGTTTGCGGGGACTACAGACAATCCTTTCTTGGAAAACATATGTCTAAGAAATCTCACCACCTTCTTCCAAAAGTGACATTTTGATAATTTGGCTTTAAGTTGTGCCTTCTTAAAGTCCTTAGTACCTCCCTTAAGTGATTTTCATGCTCACCTTCACTTTTGGAGAATAATATATCATCTATAAATAGTACGACGAATTTATTCAGCTATCCCCTAAAAACTCTACTCATCAAATCTACAAAGTATGTAGGGGCATTCGTCAATCCAAAAGACATCACTTCCTATTCATACAGTCCATCCGTAGTGTGAAATGTAGTCTTCTGCTTACTATCCTCAAGTATCGTAATTGATGAAATCTAGTGGCTACGTCTAATTGGGAAAAGAATTTAGCTCCAGTAATATGATTAAACAAATCATCTTTTCTGGGGAAGGGGTACCTATTCTACTTTATCAACTTGTTGAGTTTTCTGTAGCTGATGCATAACCTTAATGAGCTATCTTCCTTAGTGGCAAAGACAATAGGTGCTCCCCATTCATAAGTTCTTCGACGAATGAATCCTTTAGAGAAAATCCAAACACAGAACCTATAGAACATCTCACAGTGTATGGGTAAAATATAATATAACAACCTAAATGTAAAATAGGTGAGACTATGATATAATCAAATGAACCATAAACAAGAACATCAGAGTGCATAGGGTTCACAGACTATACAAAAACTGAAACAAAGAGTTTATACATCCCAAGTCTCCATAATAAACTCTATAACTATCTCTAATAACACCAGAGTTAACGTTGATCCACATTATTATATGGTATAATATAAGCAATGATAAGCTCCAAGTATAGATATTGAAAGCGTGGCCTCCTGCTCGTACTCTATACAGCTCTATATGCTATCCAGACCTAGTATCCCTAATTTACTCATTTAAGAGTACCCGAGATAATAAGAAGCAAAGCATAAAACCTAGAGTCAGACAACAGTCCGGTGTGAGCGATACATCATCTCAAAATACAATAAAACTCATATATAGTAAATATGGTATAGGATATGAACAACCATACCTGACCTATCCCTATATCCAAAGAGTTAGCACATAAACACAATATATGCTAAACTTCAATCACAAGAGGAAGATATGGGGTATAGGGATATCACACAGCATATCAAGTACACATCAAATATAACATCCATCATACAGCCTCGCATCTCTCACTCAAGTGCTACAGATATACGATAACTCTTTCAGATGCTTAACTCATTGCCCAAGCAGATGGCAAAGGACTAGACACACGCAAACATCCAAACACATGGGTACACGCAGACTACCTTGGGTATATGCAGACTACCCTATCCCAACAATGAGCAAAACAATCACAGAGTCATATATATATATATCCCTTAGTAGACGTACCGATAGAAGAACTATCCCGTAGATGCTCAACTCTTGTCCATGCAGATGGCTAAGGACTGGACATACACAGACGTCCAAACATATAGGTGCATGTAGACTAACCTGGGTACATGCAGACTACCCTTTTGTACTCACGAGCATCACAACCTCATGTTTTACCCTACAAGCTATCATGCAAAACTCGTCCTTTCAGTCCATCAATAGTTGCTACAGTCACTAGCTACATCGAGTTGTCAAGGTCATTGTACTTCATTTGGTTGCCATCCCAAAGTCATCCAGAGTCGTACTAAGGTCTTCCACCCTTATCCCAAGCCAACCCCCAAGACCTCCAAGCAACACCATGTCTTTTCACGAAATCAGCATCCCAAAGCTTCACCCCATATTTCGTTTAGCACTGCACCATAGCATCACCAGACCAAGCAACACTGAACAGGGTTTCCTGTTCAGCACCCAACTAGCCAAACCAATAACCACTGAATGAAATTTCTTGTTCAGCTCCTCCACTAGCCGAACTAATCACCTACCAAACGACGTTTCCTATTTGGTCTTCTCCTCTAGCCGAGCCAATCACCTATCGAACCACATTTCCTGTTCGGCATTCTCTTATAGCCAAACCAAGGACCCACCAAACCATCTTTCCTATTCGGCATTCTCCTATAGTCGAACCAACCACCTACCGGATAGGAATTCATGTTCGGTCTTCCACTACGTGCCGAGCTAATGCATTCTCTTCTTGAAGTCAACCACCGAGCTCCCAAATATCAGACCAATCCCTACCAAACTGAACCCTGTAGTTCTTTCAGCACTTCAACATCGCACCGAATTCGTCACTACACTTAACGCTTCGACCCTCATGCATCGCCTATGCAACGATATGACACCAAACGCTCTAGAGCCAATCCGTCGAAGTCCATCTCCACAGTTCCTACCTCTAGTTCGCTCCGATGAGCGTTTTCAACCATACATGCATATAAACAAACACTATACATGCACCAAACAACATTCAAATATGATAATTACATAATCAATCATAGTAACAATCATACAAGGTGTATACAACATAGCCTAACATCTATCAAGGCAATCATATATCCAAATAACATGTTTAGGGCACCAATAATCCATTTATTCATGTTTTTACTACATGTTCGATTTTAAAACAACATTAAAACTTATTTTTGAGTTTGAAAATGGATTCAAAAACATGTTAAAACCTATAGATGCATATATAGTAAGGTAAGAGATGATAAATCACTCACCAAATATCCAAAAATGAAATTTTGTAGGCAAATCGAGATAAATTCGGGAATTAATAGCAAAGATCCAATTTTTCCTCCTTAAAAATATAGATTTGAATATCTCTAGTGAATCTTCTTGCCAATCTAACCTTAGTCTGTGATTTGGACTTGATTTGACGAAGAAAAGAGAAGGTTTTGAGTAGAGAATGGATTAATGGAGGCTTAGATCTGTGGGAGGAGATGTAAAAGTGATTTGAGGATGATGGTTCAGCCATATAAGGTCTTCAAACCCAAAATGGGTTAGTGAGTTTGCCCTCAAATTCGCTAATTACCCACTAAGCTGCTCCAAAAACTGCTAATCTTCAAACATCCATATCTCCTAGCCAAAAAGTTCAAATCGCTATTATGACCGCTCCATGGAAAGGGAAACTATCGTATCTTTTCAATAGAAGTAGTCTCGTATGCTATTTCGGCTCCTATCAAAAGTTATGGCCGATAAAAGTTTTCAAGAGTTAAATTGTTTGGAAAAATTCTAAATATAGGAAATTTCATTAGTAAGCATTTCCCAAAGTTATAGAGTCGTACGGCCTCGCATGATTTTAAAAATAATATTTTACAATCCTCCAATACGTAAAATATGGATCGTTACACATGTGGACCAAGTTACTAAATAAGTTTATGAGACGGTTTAGAGTACATATTTCATACCCAAAGAATGCGATTCTGCTATTGAGTATGAAGAAAAGGGCCGGAGACACCCAAGGAGTTATTTAATTAGGTTTAATTCGACAACGTCTGAAGTTCATATGACGGATCCTCGGTGGTTTCGATGGCGGCAGTTTCATCCATTGCTGGTAAGATCACTTTGGAAAGGGATTCGCTGATGGATCTCATGGAGTTCTACCATAAGGCTAAGAGATACTTGTGTCAAGAGGACGTTGAAGCTGAAAAGGTAGAGGTTAATGCTGTGGATGATGAAGGACCGTCCGTAGCAAGATTTGGAAAAGACAAAGGAAAGCGAAAAGTGGATGATGGCTTTAGAGGAGGAAAGCGACAAAGAAGGGAACCAAAATTATTTTATTACATAGAGTTGACTAAAACCCCGGAGAGGATTTACCTGGATACCAAGGGAAGATTCACTACTGGAAACTGATGAAGAGAGAACCCACAGATCGGGAATAAAAAGATCAATAAAGTATTGCCTATTCCCTGAAATGGATGGGCATGAAACAAATGATTATAGACACCTTCATGATATGACTGACGAGCAAGTTAGGAACAATCGGCTATAGCAGTACGTAAGGAACCAAGCTGCATAACAGGAGCAGTCATTGTCTACAGTGAATGGAAGTAGCCAAGGATCTAGGTGGAGGATGGTTATCTCATGATCGGGATGATAAAGAGTCAGGTTTGATTTCCACACTTTGCTTCTGTTTTCAATAAATGATGCGGTATTACAATCAAATCACTTACTCGTGTATGGAACCTCGATCGGTCTCTATGCATGCTCTAAGTTGGATGATAGGCTGTAGCGCTTGGTGGGATAGATGTTGTGATGTTTTTTGGATATTTGGATTTGAATTCTACGAATGAATACTTGATTTTTAGAATCACTCAAATGCGAACTAATATTAATTTTGAAACACCAACTAAGATTGGTTACCCCTTAATATTGATTTATGAACTGATTAAATGCGGTTCTCCACACTGGAGAGATGGGGCGATGGACCGTAAGGTGCAAGTCCCCTTGCTGGAAAGCGAGTTGATTGGACTTGTATAAGATAGTAAGTCGCTTCACGGAGAGTGAGTTGCTGGATTCGCTCGGTCATTGGGTCCCTTAGTTGTAGAGTGAGCAGACTGTACTCAACATGAATTAACAATCCAGCGAGATCGAGGATTGAACTAACGATCCAAAGAGATCAAGGATTGAACAAATGATCCAAAAAGAACGAGGATTGAACTAATGATCCGAAGAGATCGAGGAATGAACCAACGTTATGGAGAGATCGAAGATTAAACTATCGATCTAGAGAGATCAAGGGATTGAACGAATGATCCACAGAGAGTGAAGATTGGACTAGCGATCCGGAGAGATCGAGGATTGAACTAACGATACGAAGAGACCGAGGATTAAGTTAATGATTTGGAGAGATCAGGAATTGCATAGGTCATTGATTACATGACCCTAAAAGATTAGAAGCTAACATGGACATGGACAATGCGATCCGGAGAAATCAAAGAATAGACCTTCGATTTGAATGCCAACTCACTTTGAAACGATTTGATAGAACATATCAAATTGAATCATTGCCTCGATTTGGTCGGACTCGTTTATGATGGGATGCCGAGCGATTTCGGATGATTTATAGATGATGCTCCGATCGGTGGCAATACACTTCTCCAATTAATAACTTATGATAACCAAATAATTGATGGAAATCATTGCTTCCATTCAGTTGAGCATTCTTATAGTGGGATAGTAGGCGATACTAGACAATTTATATATAACGTTCCAACCGGTGGTAATGAACTTATACGGTTATTGGTCTTTGATCACCCGATACATGCTCAACTCATGATAATCAAATCCCTGAGGAACATGGGATAACATTGATTTTGATATATAATTGCTAACTCCTGGACGAACAGGGAAGATTACTAGTTACCATATACAATATAATAATTCCAAGAAAACACAAAATGATAATGATTTGTGACTAACGCTCAAGCAAGGACTCGAGTTTTTAGTTATAACGGTCTAGAAAGACCTTTTATTTACAGGTGAATCCGAAGGAACTGGATGGTTCGCTGCGGTTTGATCAATTAGCTGTCATAAAATTCAACTACTGATGATTCATCGAATTTGATTTTTGTTCTTGAGCAGAGCACACCTTTCATTTATAAGGCGTGCTTTTGAGGAGCAAATGTTATCCAGCTTTATGACCAAACAATATTCAGATAAATTAGCTTGATCAAACAGAAAGATAACCATGCAGAAATTTGAAACGACAACATCTAAACTCAGATATAAAGTAGGACCAATGGATGAAGCCATAAACATGTCAAAGACTCCTAAAATAGCCAATATGCCAAGCAAATCCAAATGCCAAAGTAAAAAATGGAGATTCAATCAAAAGTCCCAGATTGGAACCGATCCATAGAAATTGCAAATAACTTTGCACTTCATGACATGTAATGCTAAGGCTTTCATCAACCCAAACATACAATTGGAGATGGTTCGCTAACCGTTATGACTCAAACATCGACCAATAAGTCCTAACTTTATAGCATCCTTCCATTTTTTACCGAACCAAGAAGCCCACTCCAAACCAAGCCTATTCCAATATATTGGAACCACACAACGATAAACACAAGTCAACTAAGCAACATTGAGGGACCAAAGAAAGCTTTACATTCAATTTTATGGATCGGTACTAATCCATAAGACACGGTTTGGTACTGATCGCCAAACCTTGCTGATATGGACATGATCTTCTCTTAGCAGCTCCTTCTAGACGTGGGGAAGAACGTGGTGGAGGGAAATCAATTGATTTTTAGGTATAAATAGAGAGTGATATGCATTATTTCGAGATCCCTTTTTCTCCACTCCAAATTTCTGTACTATTTTGATAATCTTACGGGTCATCATCGATCCATAAACCATCGATCCATAAAACCACAGTGTGTAAAAGTGACAAAAATCGAATAACAAAGTTTAAGTGGACGTAGGCCAGAATATTTGCCAAACCATTGTAAAATTATGTGTTCTGTTTTCTATTTCTTGCTTTTTCTTGATAATTTTCATATTTCTTACTTCATTGGGTGTTTGTGCCACTTTTGACGCAAACATGTATATTTTACAGTATTCATATATATATATATATAATAAATTTAATACATAATACATAATATACAGTATATATTATATCAATATATAGTTTTTAATATATATATATATATATATTTAATTTTATTATTTCGAAAGAACATATTATGTATATAAACTGATAAAATATATTTATGTTGATTTTATATAATGTATTTTTTAATTTAAAAATTCAATTTTGTCTAAACATCCTTTTTAAAATTATTATAATTTCGAAAATAAAAAATAATTTTGTTAAATACTTGCCGAATGATACATACATGCATACATATATATATATATATATATATTAGTTACATACACACACACACACTCATATATATATATATATCTACATTCATCTAATGACGATGTCACAAACATATGTGGATTCATGATAATTTGTCTACAATGTAATGCACATAAATGATATAATAAATTATATTATACATATATCAAGAGGATGGAGGCTTAAATTAGAGAGCCAAAAAATAAGGTTTGAGGTGTTTAAATAGTAGAGGTTCAGAGGAGCAAAAGAGGATCCAGATCCACATTTTCCTCCTACTATTTCCCATCTTTTGAATCATTATTCATCCCACTTCAAGCCCTTACGGATGGCTATTATATGCCCATATTTAGGCCTTAAAATTGCATCAAGCCTGATCCATAAAAAATGCATTTAAATCTAATTTAAATGCTCATAGATATCATATATCGATACATATGTATACAACTTTTATATGTGCACTATTTTAATTCCAATCAACACAAACAAAATAAAATTTATAGTTAATATTTCATAAATATTAATTAATTTAATTAATTTATAACAATTATAATTAATTAAATCAAGTGGTAGTTAAAGTATTCAATGTTTCGGCTATGCGACTCTTAGATATAAATCGTTCAACTATTGATATCAAACAATTTGAACATTAACGTTAACACATCATCTTAGCTACTGGTGTGAGCTTTGGTAAAATCTAATTTTACTTCTTTAAGTGTTACCTGGTACCAACAATTATCAACACTAGTTTTTTCATCAAAACTATAGCGCATTTGGGCTTATGGAATTTGGTAATGGTCAAAATTCAAATATCGTGCATATTCAACTTTATAGTCCAAACAGAAAGTCCTTGTTTCAATAATAACAATTATTATTAACCGAACTGCTTTGGTTAGAAACTTTGACTTGACTTTAGTTGACTGTAATACTAACCACATATAACTAAGGAGACAAAGTCCCTCTTAAATAGTGTCTCACTTCCAATACTTCCACTCGACCCAACTATAGTCGTTCGATAGACGTCATGACACGGTGCTAGTGGTAACTCATCGACCTAGCTGCCTTTAGCTTTCGTCAATCATCTATTCAGAATATATTTGACGATCTTGTTCACTACCTCCACCTGTCCATTCACTTGCATAAGTGCTACCATCGAGAATTTCTTCCTAATTCCATATCGACTACAAAAATCTTTGAATTCAATACTTTCAAATTGGGTTCCATTACCAGTGATCTACCATGGAATTCCAAATCTACATATGATATTTTTTTTATCACAAAGTTGATCACTTTCTTTCTACTGATCGTGGTTAGTGATTCCGCTTCAGCCCACTTTGTGACGTAGTCCGTGGCTACAATAGCATACTTTACTCTGCCTTTTATATAAGTAGCACACTGATTATGTCGAGTTCCCAAAATGCAAATGGCCAAAGGCTAACCATTTGCGTAAAATCTATGGATAGAGCATTCAAAATCTTGCAAACTTTTGGCATCAATAGCATTTTCTAGTGTAATCAGCAGCATCCCGATTGATCATTTACTAAAATTATCCTTAATGGAGAACCTTTCTTGCCAAAGTCTACCCCCAAGTGTGAGCACCAAAGCTTCCTTAATCCACATCAGCGAGGATCTTCTTAGATTCATCTTTAGTGACACATAGTAGTAGGGGAGTAGAGAACCTTCTCATGTATAGTTCTCCTTCATGCATGATAAATCATGGTACCTTACGCATGAGTTTCTGTCGCTTGTTTCGTACATTTAGAAGAGTTCCCTTTAGCATATATTCTTTTATCCGAGCCTTAAATGACTCATTTCCCCTTCGACCTCCAAGATCCAATCAACATACATCCGCTCAATGCTCGGAGCTGACAAAATCTCCACTTGAATGAGTCTCATAAGATGCGCATCCCTAGAGTTGGCTAGTTTAGCTAATGAATCTACATTTATATTCTCCTCTTTCAAAATGTGTGTTAGTATTTTGTATCCAATATTGTTTAGTGGTTCTAGAACCTTAGTTAGGTAAGAGGCTAGTCTCGCTCCCTTAGCCTGAAATTCCTTCTTGACTTGGCAAACCACCAATTGAGATTCGTTGAATATATGCAGTGTTTTAACTCCTAATTTCTTTGCTATCTTGAGTCGTACGATTAATGCTTCATACTCAGCTTCATTATTTGTTATTGGGAACTCTTGTACCAGGATATATCATATCATTCGTTCTTTGGCTTATCAAGATTTCTCCTGCCCCAGAACTATGTTCAATGGATACCGCATCCATATATAACTTCCATTGTGCCAGTCAGAACCACATGTTCTTCAATGTCTCCATCCTAGATGGTGAACTCAGTGATGAAATCAACCAACTCATATCCTAGTATTGCCCTCCTAGGATGATATGTTATATCATATTAACTCAGCTCGATGTTTCATTTTAGCAATCTCCTCAAAGTCTTAGGTTAATGCAGCACTTGCCTCAAAAGTTGATCAGTCAACACTTTTATCGGGTGAGCTTGGAAGTATGGTCGTGACTTCCTCGAAGTAATCAACAAAGAGTATGCTAGCTTTTCTAGCTTCGAATTATTCTTTTCTGCCTTTGGATTCTTAACTCCTCGCGCACTAAGGCCGCACTCATCGCATGAGAAGATACTACAAAGTAAATAAATAGATCTTATCCTTTCGATTGCTTTGACCAGATCAATGGTCTCTCTATAAGATCTAGCAGGTTCTGGAAAGCTTCCTGGCACTCCTCCATCCAGAAAAACTTTCCTTTTTCTTCCTTGAGGGCATCAAACAATGGTACACATTTATCTGTTGGCTTCGAAATGAATCAAATCGATGTATCTACCTTCCATTCAAGCTTGCATTTCCCTCATTGACTTTAGGGTAATAACATCTTTTAATGTTTTTATCTGCTCTGGATTAGCTTTAGTTCCCCATTAAGTTACAATGAAACCTAAAAACTTGCCCGATGAGACCCTGAAAGAGCATTTCAATGGATTAAGCCTCATCCCGTACTTTTGAAGCACATCGAACACATAGACCTCACAAGCTGGTAATTCACAAGAATATCATTCGTAATGATTCATCTATCATTGTGACTTCACAAGCATATCGTCCACATAGACCTTCATCGTCCCCCCGATATGATTTTTAAACATTGAGTTTACAATTGCTGGTAAATAGCTCTAGCATGCTTCAAACTAAATGGCATTACTAGAAAATAATATGGTACTAAAACAGGGATGAAACTAGTGTGCTCTTGATCTGGAACATGCATTGTAATTTAATTGTAGCAAGGGAACGCATCCATAGAGGATAATAGTTCCTGTCTGATGGTTCTATCAACGAGCTAGTCATTCAAGGCAATGGGAAGTTGTCCTTTGGGCATGCCTTATTCAGATCTGAATAATCGATGCATTTTCACCACTTTCCATTAGGCTTTTGATCAGCACAAGATTCGATTACCCATTCAGGGTATATAACATCGCAGACAAAGTCATTTGCCTTCAGCATATCCACTTCTTCCTTTAGCACAACAGATCGCTCTGGACCTAATCTGTGCCTTTTCTATTTCACAGGAGGGTGTCTTGGGACCACATTCAATGTATAACATGCTATCTTTGATGATATTCCTAATATATTGGACTCTGTCCAGGCAAACACATCCAGGTTTGCTTAGAGAAACCTACCAACTCCTTCTTCCCTTTCACGCTGAGCTGAGATCCGATCTTTAGGACCCGAGTGGGACCATCAACATCCATTGGGATGTTGATTGTCAACTCTATTGATGCTTCCCTCACATCCTCTGGCTCTTTCCGTGGGTCCATAGATTTGTGAAATTTACTATGGCATCAGAGTCAGGGCTTAGGTAGTGGTTGTTATGCGTCGATGGTTTTGATATAGAGAGCCTTCTCTACACCCTTTCCATTTTCATGTCACTTCCTACTCTGAGCACTACAATGTAACACTCACAGCTAGTACTTTGATCTCTCTGAATAGCGCCTACCCCATTCTCGATGGGGAATTTCATCATTATGCACCATGAGGCAAGGACCACTTTGAAGTTGGCAAGGGCTGGTTGGCCCAAGAAAGCATTGTAAGTTGAGTACTTGTTAATCACCACAAACGTCTACACCCGTACCATCTTGCAGTCTCCTTCACCCACCAACAAATTAATACAACCGATGAGATCCTTAGCCTTTTTGGTAAATCCCTAAATACGGGACTTACATGGCATCAGATCCTACCCAATAATCCTTACCTGGTCAAAAGTTTTCTTAAACAAAATGTTAACTAAACTCCCTCAATCAATCAGAACTCGGTGCACAATCACTAACCCACAACAGCCATGATCACCATGGGGCCAAGCGTCGATGCTTCTACCCTATCATCATCCTTACCTCTGAAGACAATATCGTCGCACATTGCCTTTTGTTGTTTCGTTCAAGTTTCATCTTCCACTTTGAAACAAGTCTCCTGAACTACATGCTTCAAAGAACTATCATACCTCTTCATCTCATTCCAGCTCCTCTCAACTGGTTGAGGTCCTTCAATAATAGCGTTAATCACAATCCTCTTTTCAAGCTTCCTAGGTTCCTCTCTACTAGGCCCTGCCTAATTTCGTTGGGCCATCCGCCCTTGGGATCTATTACCCATCTGCCTACCAATCTACGGGTCTCTCACATGTTGCTATAACTTCTTTTTCCTGATCAAGTTCCCAATTATATCCCTTAGATGCCAACACTCATTGGTATTGTGCCCATGTATCTCATGGAAGCGAAAATACTTCCCCGTACACCTTTCTTGTTCATTTGCCTCCCTCCATTGCATCTTTCTATAGTTTTCAGTCCCTTGCATAACAAGGTAAATATTTTCAATTGAATCGTTTAATGGAGTATAGTCTTTAGGCCTCATATATCTCAAGCGCTTCATGGTGTCTAGTTTCTTCAAATCGACACCTTGGTACATTCTCTTCGGGTTATTATTTTCGACGTTCACAACAACGTTTCTGGTGCTCTCACTGGTTTTCTTAATTACAATGTTGCTTTGCACTACATTGTTTGACATCCTACCACGAACAGGTCCAATGGTCAGGTCTGCCTCTTCCAAGTGCAGAAACTAGGACGCTTTATAGTAAAACTCCTCCATATTAGGTGGTTTCTTCCTTTTCAACCATCTACCAAATTCCTTGTCAAGGTGAATGCCGTGGATCAAAGCAATCAAAACAATGTCTTCTTTCTGATTGATTACTTCAATCATAGCATCGTTAAATCATTTCAGGAAATCCTTCAGAGTTTCTCCAAAACTCCAATGAATGTTTGACAAGGACATCACATCGTTGGGTTGAGCTGTATGGAGCCTGAATAGCTTCATGAACTTTTTTGCTAATTGGTCAAAGGAAGATATGGACCTCGGCACAAGCTAACCGAACCAAATCATGGCAATTCCTTTAAAAAATACAGAGAAGCACCTACATTTCACTACATCCGTAGCTCTGGCATCATCCAGGTGCCAATCATATTTCAAAAGATGTTTTCTCGGATCTGTCTTTCTATAGTAAGATGGCATCATGGCATAAAAAATCTCCTAGGATAATTTTCCTGTAATATATCATCATCGAATGGACTCCTACTAGATGACGAACCCCATCATTACTTCTCTGATGATTCTCATTAAGAGGCCTTCTCAACATATCAGCTATGTACTCTGGACTAGCCTAGGAAACTGGACGATGATCGTCAGGGAAAGCCCTGAGTGTTTAGCTCTATAAACGCTCTCTATTAATTCCATTACATCTGGGTTCTCTTGTCTCTGGGAGTGCCGTTCGATTAAACCTTTGTTGTCATTGTTCTTTCTTAGATAGTTATGCATTATTTCGTCTGAATACCACCATTCTAACCATCCATAACTCTCTCAAGATCAACACCAACCTCCTCATGAAGTCCACTATCAAAATCATCAATATCCATTTCCTATAATATCTCGATATCGAGTCGTGATGGTTCGACACTGAGTTGCATTTTTTCAGCAGAGGCTTTTCTAAGTCCCCGTTTTGATGTCCTGACTTCTCCTCTTTTCATCTTCTACTTTCCATCCCTTCGATTTTTGTCTACTGAAGAACTTTCTACTTTCGAGTGAGAAGATGATGGCTCTCTTTGTCTCTTTTCCACCTTTGGGGAAGTTGATCCATCATAGCAATACTTCTCTCCATCTCCTTTAAAATCATGTTTTGACTCTCTAACATCTTCTTATGCATTTCGGACATCATTCGATCCAACTCCACCCTAGTCATGACCTCTGGTGCACTCGGGATTTTAGTAGGAGTGGGTTGATTCATTTCCTCTTCGTGTTAACAGCCCACATTCTCTATTTCATTGATGTTTCTTAAGGTGGTTGACTTCTTCTTATCCTTCTTAGGTGCCATTACTTCTTCTTATTTCTTAAGGTTGGTAAATTTGAACAATACATAGAGCTATCTACTAATGCTATCAGAATTCTCACAGCGGAAAGGAAAAGTTATAATATCAGAAACAGTACCCATTTTATAAAATTCAAGCATCATAACAAAACATAACATCTTAATATATGCGGTACAATATCTCAAAATACAATAACATCATGTCTAAATGAGTACATCAAAATATAAAAAACACATAAGTAGATAGATAACTACCACAAGACTCCGTCTCAACCTTCATCTCCTAAATTTGCATCGTCTTCTCTAACTTGTGTTGTGATGAGGAGGGGGTCAGAACAACAATGTTTGATGAATAAAATCTCAAGTCTTTCCATAATAGTATTCGACAGTATAACTTAGATAAGAATATGTCTTACATATCCTAACTATATTTCTTATAAATACCTTCAACTATAAGCCTAAATTCTATAACTTACACTTTTCTAACCCAACTCTATAACTCAACTTCAACTGTAGGCCCAAGGCCATTTCCAATCCCATCCATCTACCGTCAATTATGTCCTAACAATGTGAGAGAAAGTACCCATGCCACTTAATACCTTTTCAATGAGAATCAAGCAAACTTTGACTATCTAAAACCTATATTTAGGTAGGTCCCTATCATTTAATACCTAACCCAAGGCAGATCCCTCTTTGGTGCTATCTAGCTGAGATCACATGGAATCTCATCAGGTCACTTAATACTTCTTTTTGGAAGAGTTGAACCCTACAATAGCCACTTAATACCTCAAAACCGAGCGGGCCCTTCCCAAGGTTTCCATTTACCGTGCCTAAATGCTACATATGATTATTTAATACTTCCTAAATAGGGAGGAGGTAGACCTTACAACAACCGCTTACTACCCCCGATCCGCAAAACAAGTCCTATGTATTATGACCCGTAACCCAACTGTGATGTCTCATATTAGTCCAATAATTCGTAGACACTAGTAGCCAGATTAACTAGGTAGACTTACCATATAGAATTAAGACAAACCTCGTGTCCTCCATAGGTACTTATTATAGGCGACATCTCACATCATCCCCAAAGTCACATTGCTAGTAGCCATATTAGCTGGGCAGACTTCTATGTGCTTTTGACTGACCTCGCATTCCTATAACTTAATCATAATTTACACTTTCCTAATCATACTACCACATACCTCACCGTATTCCATTAAGGCTATAAAGAAAGATTCTTTATTTCTCCACTAATCATAATCATCATTAACTTCCATCCTATGGGGTTTTAATGCTATTTACTAACCTATTTATTACGTGGTTAATACGTTATTAATTATACGTTATCCATACACTAATATATTTATAAATACATAACTAAAACATTCCTAGCATGCGAAGATTGCACCCTATACTGATAATTAAATGTCAAAACATCCAATTTATACAAGTCTAATTCCATACCATAACATATAAATTAGCTAATATACTTAGCCCAACAATAGACTTGTATAAGAAAATAGATTCAGTTACCAAACTTATTTTATATTAAACTAGTAGAATCAACATCAATAAAATTTATAATTTAAATCCTTTTACACTCTATTCAACTTCTGCATATAAAATGGAAAAGGATTCATATTTAGTTTCTAACCCTTGATCGCATCAGAAGAGAAAAGTTAGAAGTGAAATAGAATGTAAAGTATTAAAATTACAATAACTACACAAATTCTGCTATTTTAATGTAAAATAATTGAAATTCCAAAACATAAGAATTGATATTTCTCTTTGGGGGGATTTTGGGAGTTTTAAAGTTACGTTTTAGTGAAAAAAATTCCCCAAGGAATATATCAAATCCAACCAATACTATACAATTAATAAAATGAGAAAGACTTAGATTTTCATTCATAGATGATTCCCATCTTTCTCCTTTGGATTTGAATACGCTTGCTTTTTAATATCTTTTTAGACCTCTTCCTTCAGGAATATACAGTAATTGGATTGTATATTAATTGGATTTAGAATTTTAGGGATTGGAAGAGAATAAAATTAGAAACTGAATATTAATATCTAAAATCCCTTACCTAAAGATCTTAAGAAATTTCTGAATCGTGCAGAAGAAAGAAACTGACAAAGCTCCGCTTACGTTCCCAAATAATTTATGAATAAAAGTGAGGGAGATATGTTGTTATTTATAGTGGTTAGAAGTCACCGTCAGATTTAAGTCAGTTTAAAATAATAAAATCGGGGTCATTCCTGACATAGATAACCCTAGCTGCCACAGCACGCACTAGTCGACCGCTCCTACCTAGCTGGTCGACTAGTTGCCTATATAAGGAAATGTTTTATTACTACCATTTGATTATTATTTAATTCCTTAATTAATTTTAATCTTAACATTTCTTTTAATGTTTACGTAAACCCCAATCCTAATCACCATTACCTTTTGAAATTTCAAATTATAATATTAATTACAATTTTGTTTTTGAATTATGTTTAAATTACTTTAAATTCGAAAACTTCAAACATTAATAACTTTTCTAGTTGAGCTCCAATTTCAAAACTTTATATATGGAAATTGATCAAAAAATCGCCTATGAACGCAATGGCACAACATCCGGGCCAAATTTTGATAATTACAAAATTTTAATTTTTAGCCTTATTATTAAGTAACTAATTTTTTATTAATTTTTACGAGGTGTTACATGTTCATTCAACTAGTTGAGTATGAGTGGAAACCAGGTGTATGCCAAAACTGTAATTGTTTTGGGCACCCATTGAAAGATTGTGCATTTGAAAAAGTATGGGTTCCCAAAACAACGACAGATCAAAATACTACAACTGGAAACACAAATATAGACGTTTAAAACAAAGACACAAACTCAAAACAAAAGAACGTAGGCCAAAATAATGCACCTGGTAATAAAGTCGTAGATAATCAAAACAAGGATATAAACTCACAACAAAAATGGCAGGTAGCAACACTAATAAGTAACGAAAATCCACATAAGGCAGTCTAAATCCCACACAGACAAAGTAATATAACAGCCGCAGCATACTGATATTGACATAAACTTGTACTTCACTGAAACCCAAACTCGAGCCGAACGACCCACCTGAAAAGTAGTCCTAGTGTACTAGAAAACAGAGTTGACCAGACGACCGAGGGGAACACCTAGAGTCGGATCGAGGTTTGTGAGACACGGTCGGGCAATTCAAGACCTGTCTTAGCCACTCCAGGGCCAGTTTTTTATATGAAAAATGAATGTTTTCCATAACATGCATGGATGATCCTAGCTAGCAATTCAAGATAATTTGTGATTGCAGCAGACAATTCAGAAAGTTATCAAAAATTCAGTTCACGTTCCCATTTTAGATTACAACATGCAATCTGAATCAACTATTGAATACAATTCAAACAAATTGCGAAAAGACAACAAGTCGAGCGATAACAAAATCAGAGCCGCCGTGCTAAGTCAAAACTCAAGACAGATCATGGTTGGGCTAGACTCCTAGAACTCATAATAGCTAAACTTCTCCTCTAGACTTGATCACAACATCAACTCCCGTATAAGATGCAAGAAAAGTAGAAAACAACGACTAGACAAAACCTCTTCCGATTTCACAACAATACAAACTATGAATGTAATAGAAAATCCTACATGGCAAAACATGGTTTCTCATCTTAAAACAAAAGGTAAAAAAAATAAAAATATCAAAGATAAACATGAGTGTTCCTTCTCTTATTGAATTAGGAAAAATCTTAATAACTTTGATCAATGGATTTAATTATTTGGAATGTAAAGGGTCAAAAAATTTCCCTTTTAAACAATTAGACATAGCTTAAATTATTAGACTAAATTAAGCCTCCATGGTAGGATTATTAAAGAAAAAATTAATTGAAATTAAAATTAGAGAGGTGACCAACATCCTGAATAAAGATTAGGAATGAATTTACAATAATAATGAACATGAAAAGGTAGAATTATAGTTTTATGGAATAAAAAACTATGAAACATTTCAACAATACATAAAAATGAGCAACAATACGTGTTTTGTACATAATAAGTTAGGCATGGTTTTCTATTTCATGTTTGTGTGTGCTCACAATCATTCATGATAAAGGAAAGGGTTGTGGGATTACATAAAACAACAAGCTAACATCATCAAGTCACCTTGGGTCATAGTAGGTGGTTTTAATGCCATTTGTATTGTCATGACGGAATCAAAAAAATTAGTCACATTCTTCCACTAATGCTGAGTTTATTGAATGTGTTGAACTGTTAACCTTTTTGAACCACAAAGCATAAGGAACCATCACACTTGGAGCAGGGGAATAAACTAGTCGGTGCATAGTAAAATAAACGTACTGTTTATAAATAAGGAGTGTTATGATAAATTTCCTTGGTTTTCTGTCTACTTTGCTAATCACTCAACAAGTGATCACACTCCTATATTTTTTAATTTTGCAACTCAAAGATAAATTAAGAAGTGTTTCTCATTCAAGTACAACAATTCTTGGCAGTATAAATTTGACTACGATGACTTGGTGAAAGGGGAGTGGAATGCCACTTATATTGGAAACCAATTATTTCATCTTATTACAAAGTTAAAGAAGAAAAAAGAATATATGAAAAGGTGGAGTAAGAAACAAACAACAAAACAAGTCCTACTGATATGATTAGAAAAGACTTAGAAATAGAATTTTCACAACTTATCAATCACTGACATGAGCAGGCAGTGAAGATGTATAGACAATACGTTGACTTGCTTTCTGAGCTATTGCATAAACAAGCCACAAAGAACGTACAAAGGTCAAAATTAAAGTGGTTAACCCAAGGTGATAGAGCTTTACATTTTTTCATGCAAATTTGTCTGATAAAAAAACAAATGTTGTAAGTAAGATGTTGGGTCAAAATGTGACATAACACCCAAAATCGGTTAAAAGCGATAGTAGATAATTAAAAAACGAGAATAAAATAATGAGAACACAAAGATTTTTATAGTAGTTTGGCCTCAAATCACAGTCTATGTCCACTATTTTTTTGCTCTGAAATTTATCATGAGTACAAACAATTTACAATGATTTGTAGTCTAGAAAAAAAGGTAATCTCGGGTTTGATAGCACTTCATGATAATAGGATGAAGTATGGAGGTGAGAGTGATGAGTTAGAGTCAAAAGTCCTCGACCATAGTCACTAGATCGCAAAAGACCAGGTAAGAGCTCAGATCCACGTAGCCAAAAAGGAAGAACAATGCAAATCCGAGTACCAAAATCATATTGGTACCCACTAAAATATGGTCGGTGCCGAGCATATTTTCTCTCCATCAAAGTGCATGCTTCTTTATACTTGTATAGGTTCAAGTTCCAAGCTTAAATCTGGGGTCCTCCTCTTCAAATCAACTCACTACCGACCATAATTATGGTCCGTACTGACCATAATTTACTTGCTCCAATACACTTCAATCTTCTTATGCTTCTTTACTCCATCATCCCAAGCATCTCAAAGTTCTTGGCCCATTAAGTCTTGGTCTTGAAGTCCAAATTCACTTAGAAGTTTCTTATTCAAATACTGTATAACACTTGCCCCCCAAAGTATGCTTTCATGAAAACAAAGCATGCTTTGGATCAAGTCGAGCAACATAGTCTTGATTGCACAAGAATTACTGATTAGCCAATCATTATATTTAAAGCGTTGTATCTATTCCAAGAACATCCGTTCATTACTTCTAATAGTGGCATACCATCCTTTTTCTACGGTAGAGTTGGAGTTCTTAACGTTGTGGAAGTTACGTCGTGTCTCGATCAAGTAAGACCCCTTCATTTTCATTTTCTTTCTTTAATATAATGGTTAAATCATATCGGTACCAACCAAATCATGTCACCACCGTCATGATCTCCAAAGAGTGGTATAAGTATTCCAACACTTAACATTTTTTTCCTACTTCGAATTCATTCCTATGCACGTCTATTTTCTTTGCAAATCATACCTCCAGCCTCTGCTGCTTTTCGAGCTTCACCATAAATGTCCCCACCACTTTCAGGGCCGTCGAATCCAAATCCATCATCGTCATCAGCGTTGATCTCACTGACTATGATTTCAAATTGGCATCGAGCATCATACATCAACCACAATCAAATCTCGACGAAACCCTAGGTGGGGTTCTAATTTCGATGCCGTCGCGGTTGCCACTTCCATGTTATCATCAGCGAAATCATATTTTCGTTAGCGGTGCCACGGTCGTCACCATCGATCCATAGTTGGCCACAAGTCAAAGCTCTACATCTCATAGCTGAATTAGGACATAGTTTCTTTAGAAGGAATTTGAGTGGCATGAGGCTAGAACCAAGGGGCCAGGACTTGCATCGAAGTCCTTTATGTTTTCCAATACTTGGTGTTAGCTTCGTACCTTCACAACGCTTTCTCTGAGTTCTTCACATGGTTTATTTTTATTGTACATATGTGATAAGTTCTCATACATAAGAGTGGTTCATAAAACCTTGGCCAAATGTGGATTGATGACTTAATTTCGGTAAGACAATTTAAGGAACGATTATATAGAATGCACTTCGACATCCGAACAAAATATACATGTCAAGACTTCAAGTTGAACCTCACAATCTTGTGTCCCTACAAAGAAGACTCTGTGTCACTCTGGAAAATGGTTTTGTTATCGTACGCTCAGTAATAACGGTTAAGATATGACACACGGTTCTATCATGTGGCGGAGCTTGTTTGGCAGCACGAGCGGGCTATATGCATAGAATTTTCGCATACACCATACTCTGAACACTAAACACACTGCATAGAAAGAAACTTTACTCTACCTCGATCAACGTGCAAAGTCCAATTGGTCAACACACATCAACATTAGTTAGATTATGTACATCTGCTTCGCAGGTTTTGATTAAAATATTTCATTAAAATAAAGCATACCTGACCGCATTTCCCATCAAGCTTTTCAGTTCAAAATGACCTGATGATCTCCCCACGTTAAGGTCAGAATAACCCCTTCTACCACTCTAGAGGCGGGCTCTTCTCCAACTCGGGGATCTACGTCCACTCCATCCAGAGCAAGGCATTCAATTACCAGAGAACTTCAACTTTAGGTCTTTCCAGCTGAACAGCCTCATAGTAAAGTTCCTCTATTCGATGAACGACCTGTTCCAATGTTCTTAGGTAATCCTCGAGACCATACACCATCAAAATTGAAAGCAAGTCACTCCATTCAATCTGCCCCAAGCATGGAATTCCCGAGTATGAGGTTCTCTTTCCAATACTCAACCAACGGGCTCACCTCTCGCTTCCAGGCTATATAGCATGCAATATGTATATATGCCTATTCAGAGTCCTGCCGCCATTGAATGACTTCCTTAAAGTTTCTCTTCAGGAGATTGGGCTAGCTCCTACTCAAGTACATCCCAATGGCTGCTACCTACTCAACTCTCTATATCCTCTTCATAATGCAATTGAATCGCCCTCCAACCTCCAGAGAGCGAAGTTACCTCTTGACTTTCAAGAAGAGGTAATATTCGCCTTCTTTGCTGATAATTGAGGCCTTGAACCGTTGCAAGATCATCGAGGTGCTTCATAACAACCGTAGTTACTTCAGGAGATAGTATTTCATCATTCACTGCCCATAAGGTTTCAACCGTTTCTGGTTGTTTGGACATAAGTCTTCTCATCCCATGTCCTTTCCACGCTTGAGTTTTCTTCCCCCAAGCACCTCACTTCCGTTTTGTATCCATCACAGATCTCCCTAAATGAGTAGTCAATGATGACCATGCTCAATCTTTAGAGTTCTTGAAGGGAGTTGCCTATGAACTCCACACTACATTGATCTTTTTACGAATTCCCGACTTTGCCAATATTGACTTTTATACAATAGCATGAGCTCTGTTCCATACAAACTTCCCACCAAGAAATCTCGAGCAACCGCCGGTCCCTCTTTCCTAGTTTATGATTTTGATGACAAAGATCAAGGGGAAGAAGAGGGTCAAGAAGGCAAGGCAATTGTTGGTGAGGAAGAAAGAAGAGAAGAATAAACTATCATAAGAGAGGGAGATGAAGGAAAGGAATGAGAAGAAGAGGAGGAGAATGAAGGAGATGACTAGGACGATGATGATGAAGAATACGACCATGATGGGGATAAATCATGCAGAGAAACATCTCCTTAGGGAACTTCAGTTACAACACTAAACCATTCAAAACACCTAGTCATCAAGTCATCTTAACTTGCCCTTAGTCCATGACATGAGCCGAAGAAATAACTCCTTATGCAGGCTCATTTGAGAACATCTTCGGTTCTATGGGAGACCTCAGGGATTTTTTAGCTTTTGATTTTGAGGGAATAAGCTTTGGAGATATCCTCAATAGCATCTTCCATGAATTTAGCTTCCCTACTAGGAATATTCTTGCCAAGTGTTACGAAACCCCATCTCTGGGAACCCTATAGCATGGTCCATGATAAATTAAGGAACACCAGCACTTAAGACACTTCTAGGATCATGAGCATAAGAACTGAGCACTCATTCTTAATCTAGTGTCTTTCTTCTAACATATTCCTTCCTTTCAGGTACAATGGGTAGGGACCATTCGACAATCTCCATTCAAGCATAGATCAACGTCGTTCCTCAACTATAGAGGTTTATTATTGACGCTCCATTACCCATCAAGAGACAGACTCAAAAACAAAGAGAAGCAATTCCAAGATAAGGAGGATAGGCAACACCGCCATGAAGAGTAAATGCGCCATGATGCTGAAAGAAAACAACGTCGCTTAAACGAACATATGGGTCCTCGAGATCGCTCTAGGTGTGATTCCGACACCTAAATAGCTATGCTCTCACTCTCAACCTTCTCTACAGCAACCTCCAAGAACTCAACCTACTGCCACCATTGTTTCTATCTCCCATAAATCCAAAGAAACTTCTAGCCACGCTGCTCTGCCTCCACCCCATGTAAGCAAATCCGTAGTCATCACTACTAAGATGCAGGCAGATCACTTTACTATTGTCCACAAGGGGTAATGTTCGACTGCAATGTCAGTAATATCACTTAACAAGAAACTAATAAGGACATTAATATAGTTAAGGAGATCGTGGATTAGTTGTTTGAGTGGAAAATGTTTGCTAAGGGCCTCTTTGACGTTAGTCGGGCCAATTGGCAGATTATTCATGCTTTTGTCTTAGAGAGGGCTAAACATGAAAAAACATTAGAAGGCTACAAAGAATTAGCTGATATTACAAAGAAAATGGAAGAAGTAGAAAAGTCGGCCAAGGACTCCAAAGAAAGAATAGCCAAATAATCAAGGGTCCACATGTTAGCGACCGCAGTCATGAACGACTAGTTGAAGTATGCCTACACTTTAAATGCTAAGTATGAAAAGTAACTCAAAACTAAGGATGAACAACTTGCAGTGCTTCTGGCTAAAGTAAAGAAGCTTAAAGCCAATTTAAGGGTCGAGTTAGAATCTAATATTCAAGCCCAAATTAAGCTCTTTGGCGCTAGATAAGAAGTCACGAAGCTTTAAGAGAAGGCCACACAAATCCACATAGAAATGGAAGCCACTCTCCTTCAGTTCCTTGTCAATGTGGTCGAACAGAAAAATATGAAATAGCTTGGGGAGAGCTACCCAGTCATGCTTACCGATGCTTAGTAAGAGATCCTCCATAGGGCTAATGAAGTTGGCCAAAGTGTCAAGAAGACAATCTGGAGTCAATATTTATGGATGAGGAGGACCTTATAACCCAAGAAAATGGGAAAGTTATTTAGCCGGCACAAGATGTAGTTGTAAGGAAGGCAGCTGTTGAGGCTTCCGCTGCTCCTGCTGTTCCAAATACCTCGAATCAGATGGAAATATCACTTCCATTTCAAAAGAGCTTGCAGTAGACATAGTCACTTCTATATTTGCCACCTCTGACGCTGCCACTAAACCAAAAAATCCATTTCATAACGACTTTGAGCCGTTGCAAAAGCATTTCGCAACGGCCCAAAGTCGTTGCGAAATGGGTAGTGGCTAATATTTAGCAACGGTTATAAAGCCGTTGCAAATTTACAATTCGCAACGACCTCTGTTGCAAATTTTGAAATTGCAAAGGTTCACGGCCATTTTCAAAATGTAAATTCACAACGGCTCAGAGCCATTGTGAAATATTACAAATTTTAAAAAAATAAATTGATTTTGCTTCTTTTCCTACAATATCTACAAATAAAATATAATAAACCCATATCACAGATATACTATCTAAGGCACTTGAGTTGATAGAATTCAAATAAATAAGATATCATATCACAAATATAACATTCTTATACATGAAATAACAAGAATTGTTTTCGCTCATGGCATTTAAAGTCGCAACAAGAAGCATTCTGATAGTTTTATACAACTACACTAACAAACATGTCTATTGAAATACATATTAAATGAACTACAAATTCACTGAAATATACATTACTGAAATATCATATAGTCGACACCTCAAACACTCCATGTCCAATAAGTAGCAGCTGCTAGAACAACCTGCAACATATCAGGTAGTAGTTTATCATCATGAAAATTGCATTTATCAAATAATGGTTAAACAGGTAATAAAAAGCGAAACATGTAATAATAAGGCCAGATCTAATAGTAAAGTGTGTTTATCACAAACTAAATTCTGAGCTAAACAAAGCAAGTATTGTAATATTGTTTTTATTTTCTGACCAAATTTCACTTTAAAATTTGAGTAAGTGCCTCCTAATTTTCTACTCATCTCCTACTCCAGTTGTTTCTAATGACATGCATGGTTCTAACACTGAAACATAGTAATGGTAACATGCACAGTTCTATAGTACATCAAAGTGTTTGGAGGTAAAAAATATTTATTGATCGTCGTTGCAAATGATAAATACATGTATATAAAGTAGAGCTAATTTAGACAATCGTATTATGCGCGGATTGGATACATAAATTTATGCCGATGTACCCTTTCTAGTACTAATTTTCTAATTGAATTAGAAGCACTTGTCAATAGTATGAATAGCAAAAAAGATTGGATATGTTCATGGATAACAATTGCTTCTACTTTTGGTGGGTAATAATCTGCTCCAAATTGATTGTTGAGTTGATTTTTAATATGCTTATTGAATTGGTATAAATTGATTAATGAATGATTTTAATTGCAAGCTATCAAAAGATTACGAGGACTATTGACAAAAGCAATAGTCATCGATAATGTATAGAAACACAACTTTATACAAAATAGCTAAAATTAACAAACCATTGTTTTACCTATTTTACTTTAGGACCCAAGACTCCAGTCGACTCCATGATGACAGCCGATTACTAATGCTTGTAGAGTTAGAGGTTTGACTATTCGTGAGAGGAAGGGGAGGACGACTGTGATCAAGCTGTGGTAAGAGGGAGAAAGACGGCGATGGAGTGGAAACGGAACAAAAAAGAGGGACTTTGATAGTCGATTACTGATGCTTGCAGGGTTAGAGAGTCGATGATTTAAGAGAGGAAGGGGAGGATGATTGTGAGGTGAACTCCGTTACTTGAAGCTCGATTTAGAAGAATGGAGAGATTTGAAGGGATGTTAGAAGAATTGAAAGGATGGGAGAAGAGATGTTATGAAAGAAAAAGAAGGGAGTCGTGACTGTTCATTTCACAAAATACTCAAGGGGCTTGTGCGCTCTTGAAACCAAACTCAGTAATCATAATATAGTATAGATTTTCTAAATTGAAGTGAAAATAAATTGATTCCATCGAAATCAGTAAGCAATTAAATTGAAAGGGAGTGTAGATTAAGGATCTTAAGGCTAATTTAACACTAGAGGGAGGGGGTGAATAATGTTTAATGGATTCTAAGACTTATATGGACTAATTTAAAAATTATGATATAAAAAAATGCAGAACTTAATCACAGACCAAGTACAGAATCAAACACAGATGCAGAAAGTAAAAAAAAAGCAGTAAAAGGAAAGAACACACTGGATTTTATACTGGTTCGGAGTTACCCTACGTCTAGTCCTGCACCAAGGCAAACACCTCATACAGATTTTTATTATACCAATGCCGAGATTACAATCCTCAATTTCTAAAGGCCTTGAGGTACCCTCATGTCTTCGAGTCCGGGGCAAACTCTCTTGATTTACGGGACACAAGATCACCCAATTGATTTCCAGGCACAACCACACCTTATAGAGAGACTCGATAAACTTTTTATTACAAATTGATCCTATAACCCTGAATAGCACTTTGATCTTCGAGAGAGGGCAGAGAATCAAACAAGAATGAGATTCTAATTTGATTCACTTGAGAATTCGGCAGAATTTCGGCACGATCTTAAAAATATGAAAATTTTAGAATATGGATTTGTGGAGAAGAAGGAGTGAAGAAAATAAGAAAAATAGTTAGTTAAAAAATTCATTTGTGAAGGCTATTTATAGACCAGTAACGGTCATAACCATTCATGAAGAGATTTAAACGAATAGACACTTCTTTTGAAAATTGAAACTTTTGAATTTAACGGCCACCATGTCGACATGGGGTATCCCATGATGTCGACATCCCTTAGTTAAAATCAATGTAAAATTTGTTTTGAAAATGGTATTGAAAGGAAAACAAGATGAAATGATTCTTGAGTAAAATAAACTAATTTTCCTATGATTTAAAATAAAGAAGAGTAGAAAAATATATTTTTAGAATGTATACATAAATTTGATTTTAAATCTCAAGTATATATATTTTAAAAGAATTTTTAAAAATCGGAAGATAGTTTAAAAACAAACGAAGTTTAAAACAAGAGTTCATTTAAAAACAAAAACAAGGAATATTTTAAGGCTAAAACATCCTTTTGAAAATCATTTGAAAAGATAATTTTTAAAGCTAAAACATTTTGAAAAGCAGTTTTGAAAATCATTTTGAAAAACCATTTTGAAGTAGTTTTGCAAGCTTCTTTCTGCAAAATATCTCATCACATCAGGACTCGAGAACTTGTACAAAACCAGGATGTTCGTGGGTTTGTAAGCCACTTGTCATAGGTTTGTAAGCTACTTGTCGTGGGTTTGTAAGCCACTAAGAAGGTAGAAATGGGTTCCATCCCAAATGAAATTTGGAATGAAGATTTCCATGCTATTATGAAGTTTTAACAAAACTAGACACTTATCTTGAAACCTTGATCTTGATACTCATGAGTCTTCAAACTTGATTTCTTCATTCTTGATCTTTATACTGTACAGTCTTCAATAATCAGTACATGTCTTATATATATCCTGTATAATAACATTCATATATATCTAGACAATAGTGTTAGTATATAAGTTATAATAAAATAAGTTACAAAGGTTGTTGTCATCAAAACCACTATCTCCAGTTCCTAACCTTATAAAATATACTTACCACTTCGATCATACCATAACTCCCCCTTACACCAACAACTCCCCCTTACTCCAAGCCTACTATTTTATATAACTTCTCCCCTTTTGTCATCAACAAAAATAACCTATAAACCTTGAACTTAATCGAAAATGAGATAAACAAACATATGACATAAGAATAATAACCATGTATGAGTGAAATATAGCATCTTAAGTTAAATGGAATTCAAAATTTTATACACCAAAGATTGTTTTTAGAAGAACATTAGTTTTATTAAGATAACATTTATATACAAATTAACAAACCAATATATAATCAAGAAAGAGAAAAACGAAAAACGCTTAACGAGGACCCTTAACTATTGGTGATTTATGGACCGAACAATTTGGATAGTGGAGACAAAGTTTCCACTTTGTTCGACCAAGTTCCCATTAGCGTCAAAAAGGACCTCTCCAACGCATATCACGCCATCGTCTTCATCCATATGAACATCCAGATTCGGCAGAGGATGTTCTTCTTCTTGATCCTCTTGTGGTTCTTCTAGAGGCTCTTCTTCTTCAGAATCCATGGCTTGTGATGATTCTTCGATGACAATGGGATCGGCATGGTTATCCATAAGGAATTTTTGTAAATTCCTAAGGATTCTGCCTTGCCTATCCTGTTCTATAGCCATTCGCAGTTGACTCACTTGAATTTCCATCATCATTTGAAGCAAATCTTTTATCTTCTCTTGTAATTTGATGACTTGTACGTGTGTGGAACGTTGAAAAGGACCAAAATGAGGAGAAGTGGGTGAAGAAGGTTCATTATTAGAAGAGAAAGCCATTAATTTACTGTTTTAGAAGTCTATTACAAAGAATAGAACATAGAAAAGGAGTAAAAGTCGAAATATATAAATATATAACTTAATAAATAATTTTAGAGGGAAATTTAAATTTGAAAATCTCGGCCTGTATGTCGACATAGGGGGATGGGTCATGTCGACATGCCCAGTTCAATTTTTGAGAAATTTTTATTTATATTAATCATTAACTATACTTGTATTATTTATAATTTATATTTCAGTTAATGAACATATACCTAATTCTCTTCTAAATTTAGTAAAGTTTTGTTCATTTAATGGTTTGGTTAATATATCTGCAATTTGTTTTTCAGTATTAATATATTCAAGAGTTATGACTTCTTTACTTATATTATCTCTAAGAAAACGATGTCTAATATCAATATGTTTTGTTCTAGTATGATGAGTTGGATTTTTATATAGGTTTATTGCACTAGTATTATCACAATCAATTGGTGATTTAGTTATAGTTAATCTAAAATCTTTAATGTTTGTTGCATATATATGACTTGAGAACAAGTCAAAGCAGCAGATATATATTCTGCTTCAGTTGTTGACAAGGATACAGTGTTTTGCTTCTGACTAAACCAAGAAACCAGAGAATGTCCTAGAAAGTGACAAGTTCCACTTGTACTTTTTCGGTCTGATTTACAACCAGCGTAATCAGCATCACAATATGAAATTAAATCAAATACATCATTTTTAGGGTAAAATAAACCATAATCTAAAGTATGTTTTACATATCTTAAAATTCTTTTAACAACTTTTAAGTGAGTTTCTTTAGGTTGAGATTGGTATCTTGCACAGAGACAGACACTATGCATGATGTCAGGACGACTTGCTGTTATATAAAGCAGCGATCCAATCATTCCCCAATATAATTTTGGATCAACATCTTTTGATTTATCTTCTTTACTTAAAGCTACATTAGTTGTCATTGGAGTTGGTTTCCCACTAGAAATGGTCAATCCAAATTTATTAATTAAATCCTTAGCATATTTTTCTTGACTAATGAAAATTCCTTTATCTAATTGTTTGATTGAAGTCCTAAGAAGAAACTTAGTTCTCCCATATGACTCATTTCAAATTCTTTAGTCATTATATCTAAGAATTCTTTATTCATTATGTTATTAGTCGATCCAAATATTATATCATCTACATATATTTGTACTAATTAAATATCATTTTTGTTTCTTTTAATAAAAAGAGTTGTATCTATTTTACCAATTTCAAAACCAGATTGTAGTAAATAAGATCTTAGTCTTTCATACCAGGCTCTAGGAGCTTATTTCATACCATATAAATCTTTCTTTAATTTATATACATGATTTGAAAATTTATTATCTTCAAAAAGTGGAGGTTGTTCAACATAAACATCTTCTTTTACAAAACCATTTAGAAAAGCACTTTTAACGTTCATTTGATATAACTTGAAATTATTGTAGTTTGCGGAAGCAAGTAGAATCCTGATAGCTTCTAGTCTTGCTACGGGTGCAAAGGTTTCGTCATAATCAATTCCTTCTTCTTGACAATAACCTTGCGCGACTAAACGAGCTTTATTTCTCATGACCTCACCAAGTTCATTCATTTTATTTTTATAAATCCATTTTGTTCCAATTATACTTTTATCCTCAGGTCTAGGAACAAGTTCCCGAACATCATTTCTAGTGAACTGATTCAATTCTTCTTGCATAGCAAGAATCCATGAATCATCAGATAATCCCTCCTTTGGATTTTTAGGTTCAATAGTTGATATAAAGCTACATTACTCATACTATTTAGTTGATTTCTTGTTTTAACTATAGATTCAATATTTCCTAGTATATTTTCTATAGGGTGATCTTTTAATAGCCTAATTCTTTTATTAGGTTGAATGATTTCACAATTAGTTTCATTAGGTTCATTATTTAAAGTTACAAAATCTTCTTCATCTTCTATTTGTACAGTATCTTTAAAATTTTCATCAAAAGATACATGCATTGTTTCTTCAATAGCGTTAGTTCTTAAATTATAAACTCTAAATGCTTTACGTCTATTAGAATATCCGATAAAGGTACCTTTGTCGGATTTAGGTTCAAATTTATCTAAATTATCTTTTGTATTAAAAATAAAACACTTACTACCAAAAACTTTAAAATAAGCTACTATGTGTTTCTTATTGTAAAGTAATTCATATGGTGTTTTATTAGTTAATGGCCTAATTAAAATCCTATTTAATATATAACAAGTTGTAGCGACTGCTTCAGCCCAAAAGTTTTTAGGTAAGTTACTATTAGAAAGCATTGTTCTAGCACACTCTTGAATCGTTCTATTCTTACGTTCTACCACTCCGTTTTGTTGTGGAGTTCTTCGAAAAGAATAATTATAAGTAATTCATTTTTTATTATAGAAATTCTAAAAATTTTCATTTTCAAATTCTCCACCGTGACCACTACGAATAGTTTTTATTTTTAAAGAAAGTTGATTTTGAATTCTTTTAGCAAAATTCTGAAATAATTCAAAAGCATCACTTTTAAGTTTAAGAAAAATTGTAACGACCCGTAAATTTCAACGGTTTTAATAACGTAATTAGTTGAAATTTTGTGAAATTTTAAACGATAAAATTTTGAAATAAAAATTTAATATTTGTAATACGTCTAGTTAAACATAGCGACTGGTAAATTTTCGTCCGAAAATATGGAAGTTTATTTCACGCGTAAATTCACTTCAATTTAATCAGTTAAAAAGCAATGAAAATAAAATGTTTTCGGAACCTAAATATTTTTACATAGAAAAATTCTAAACCATCTTCTGAGCAAGATGTCAGTTTGTCGTTTTTCCAAATTCGGACATCTTTGGCTCCGTCGATCTTATTTTTCAGCGTTTTTCTTGCATTTTCCCGTCAGTAGAAAATTTTGAAATTTTATAATTCAATCATACCACTGATATCTGTATACCGTTTTGATCGTCTCGTCGTGCTGATCTCTGCGGTATATTCAATCTTGTGTTTTGAAGTTCGGTACGCAGCGGAAACTGCGAAATGGTCCAGCGCATCGGTATCGTTCAACTTTCCTATGTCCATTCAAATTTCCCAACGTTCGAATTTCTACAGTCATTATCTTTAATAATTGGCCTGAATTCTTGTGCTACTTTCATGGTTTCCTATATTCCAATTCATTACTACTCATGCGTTTATCTCGGTCCATTCCCTTACCTATTCGTTTTAGATTCATGCTTCCTCCCTAGAGAAATAATTCATTTGTGTGCTGTCCACGTTTGATTTCACTCTTTCATTTTTGCCTGGCCTCTTCACTTTCTTTTCTTTGGTCCTGTCACTTCATTTTCCTTTCATAAAGGAAGACTAAAATAAAATAGTTTATATTATACTTTTAGCATGCGTTAACACCTTCTCTTCCAACGCAATTCCTCCTTCAGTGCGCAAGCAACCGCTGCTCCTCTCCTCCCATCGCACCATTTTGCGGCTCACGCCAAGCTTCCGATCCCCGCCACAACAACTCCACCAGTGACCGCACCAGCCTCACCAAAACCCTTCACCACCTTCGCCGCTGGCCTCGACCACGTCCCCAAGTGCCAGACCACCCCCTGCCCGTTCAACAACCCATGGCAGCCTCCAATTGCCAAGCACGACCCACGAAATTCCGACCACGCATCTTGCCCACTTCCCGACAACCACAACCGTTCCCCTTCCTTTCTCACCTCTCCTCTAACAGTCGTTCCACCTTCCTCTTCTTTTCAATTGTTGGCCGAGCCCAAGCGGCATGTAGCTTCTTCCAGCATTTTGTGAATAGATGTGTAAGTTTGTTTATATAAGTATGTGCTGATCTTATGTACGTTTAAAATATATTATGTTATTATGATAAGTTATGACTATGTTGATTTTTAATACGATATGTATTTAGCGTCATAATAAATATTTTAAAAAGTAAGTTATATGTAGTATTTATTCCCTGTTAGGAGGTTTACATGTATTTGGCATGAGTTGGTTTCAAAATATAAGTCACTTTTGCGTCAGTATAAAATGGTTTATGTTCAGTCAATATAAATAATTAGTTAGTAATATACTTGTTTGGGCAGTGGTGTGTAGGTCAGTCGATATATATATATTAGTAAACATATGTATATAATATGTTAGATTTTATGTGCCGTGTTGCATGTGTATATATATTAAAATATATGTGTTGCGTGAGTATATATATTAGTATGCATAGCATTATAGTGTTGATCTGTAAGTCTATATTGGAAAAGTTTACAAAAGGGTACATGAACCGTTAGTTATGAATCCCAAGTTATACAATGTTTTACATTTTCTCCTATACTTAAACCTATGTTTACAGTGTATATTATAAATGTGGTATATATATATATATATATTTTTTATATATATTGGGTGCACTAAGATTCTGGAACAGGATAGTCGTATATTAATTTAGGTATCTATATATGTGTAGTGTATAAGATGGTTGTTGTAGTTATATGTTAGTTTTCAAATATAATTTTTTTTTTATATTTTAGCATATTTAGTTTAATGAATATAAAAGTGTATATTTGCTTAAAACAGTAATTTATATGTTTAAATGTTTTTATATAGATCTTAAAGTATAATCTGTTAGTATACAGGTTCTAAAATATCGACTTTATGAATAATAATAACAATAGCTTATATATTTTCTATTTTATCGAGCTATTTTGAATTATCCTCATCGATCCGATTCTGATTTGTTTCGTCAATTTCGATTTATCAGCTTTGATCGTCGAACTCATGTCCATCGTGCTTTGTTCCGAAATTTGTGCTTGGATTTGTAACTCATCTGATTCTTGTCTATACTCTAGCCTCGAAAGGTGAGCACTCACTCACGATTAACGTTCTTTTATTTATTAAATTTGATTTCAATTGAAACGACAATTGAAATATGCTGCTGTTAGTTAAATAAACTGTTATATATGTTATTGCCTGTATCAGTTCACCTGTGACATCTGACACCATTATCTGTTAATTATTTATGCGATGATAATACAGTTTGGCTGATAATTGATTGATTGTTGATGTTTATATTGGACGTAAAATTGTTAATGTTAAAATGATAAATAGTGTGCAATTGAACTTGATATAGGATAATTAATTGTTAAATTTGATTAACTGACATTTGTATAATATGATCCCTTTAACTGTTGAATTTATTGACACGTAGGATTTGTTTGATTACACTTTGAACCACTGAATGTATGTTGTTAAATTGATGATGGATGAAATTGTAATAGTTGACAAGTGAAGAACCGTAATGTAATAATCTTTAATCTACATGAAATGATAGTGTAGATTCTAGAAATAATTATATTAATTCGTACAAATAACAATGCGAATTAATACGGTTATTTCAGGATTATTTGAATTGATTATTGAATTGTTATTGATTGTTGTTATTGCTTGTTTATTTACTTTGACACCATCCCAGTTATCACACTGCAAGTTCCCTTTGAATGTTTTGATTTTGAATTGAATTGGAATCGGGTTGAAATGATAAATACCCAAATTAAACTTTGACCTAGGATAGGAAATTAAATAAAAACCCGATTGGTCAATAATTTAATTTAAAAATAAAATGAAGATTTTATTTGAATAATAATATGGTTTTGAAACGAAGTTGGAAATTGAATTTCAATGAAATTTAAATGTGAATATTTAGTAATCTGAAATGAAATATTTATAAAGAAATTGATGAAAGAATGTTGTTTAATTTGAGAAATGATTGAATTAAGTTTGAAATAATTTAATAATCAAATTTGAAATTATAATTAAGTTTGAAATTATTAAACTTTGGAATGATTTAACAATTAAGTTTGAAATTATTAAACTTGGAATTTTTTTTAATAATTAAGTTTTGAATTATTTAATAATTAAATAAGATTGAATTATTTAATGATTAAATTGAATTAAATTCTTTAATAAGTAAAATCGAACTTTTGAATAAGTGAATTTTTCTTCGTAAATAATTGAAATTGAGTTTTCTTTATTAATTAAGTTTTGGAAAATTATTTAAGTAAGTAAATAAGTGAAATTGAATTTCTTTAATAAGAAATAAATTGTGATTTATTGAAATTAATGTAAGACTTGAAATTTAAAGAATTTGGTTTGATGAATTTAATTTAATCAAATTTGTAAGTTTTGATATAACGAAGTTGAATTTAAATAATGGGTTTAATGAATTGGAAATTTAATAGAAATTGTTTTGAATGGAAAATTTACTTAATGAATATTGAATGAAATTGATAAATGAATTTAAATTGATTTAAATGTTAAATTAAATAAATTTAAATAATTTCGGAATGAATCTTATATACGAACTTGAATCAATATTTGAATTGTTTTAAAGGAAATTGAAATTGAATTATAAGATCTTGAAATGGTAAATTGAATGTTTTGAAACGTAAATTATTGGAAATTGGTTTTGAAAGACAAATGAAATGTTGATTTACGAATTCTAATTGAATTGAAATTGATTTGGTTTTTGAAATATATAAACGACCAATCGGTGTAATAAGTACGAAAGTTATTAAAGAGACCGGGATCGGTAATGGATATACTCTCTATCCGAACCGAAACTACTTTAATAACTATACGCGGAGTGATGATCCAGAATGAAGTGGTTGGAATGATGTACGTGTTGACTGAAGAAAGAGAACGATAATGGATAGCCTTGACACTTGTGTCAAATTGGAAATGACTAAAACAGGAGCTGTGCCGGGCCAATGGAGGATTTGCTACCTCAAGTGGACACACTTCTTCGAACTACTTATACTTGTTGTCGATTGGTGCACCCTTGATTTTGGGAGTGTTGTTTCACGGTGTTGTGGGCGCTGCGGCGTTGTGTTCTCACCAGTCCGGATCAGGCGAACGGTAGTATCACTACCTTGGGTATTGCCTCATGTGCCTTGTCATACTTGTATTCCATTTATACGCGACCACTACGATTTTGATTTGTACCTTTAGTATATGGATTGCCCTCTAGTGACTTCCGGTTTTGGGGAAACTACGGTCTTGTATATGCTTTTGGGAATAAAAATGTGTTAAGGGTGGAATGGGCCATGACTTAACACTATTTTGATATCTTATTATTACTGATAGACATTATCTACTTAGCGTATATTACTACCTAGTAGATAGTTTAACGGATCCTTAAAGGATGGTTATTCCAAACATCCTTTGAGTTACTTGTATTTCAATTGCTATTTCACTTGAGTTGGATTTATTAATATAAGAATGTTAATCCTGACTCGAGTGTTTTGTATTTTGCTTTACGCTCGGGTCAGACTGAGTGTACCAGTATTCGAGGCTCACCTTTGAAGTTGGAGCTTTGCTTGAAGATCCAGCCATCCATTCTGCTTTCAGTATTCGATGATTCCAGTGATGTATTCTGATTTGTATCTGATGTATCGTATTACTCTTCTGTGTAAACTCTGATGTATTTTATATATTCATATAGTAGCTTCATGAACTACTATCTCTTTTATTTCCGCTGCAACTTATTACTCTGTGTCTGTGATTATTTATTTACTGTATATGTTCAGTTTGCCAAATTTAAATTAACAACGCGGTATTTTGAGCAATTCAATTCCGGCATGAGTGTCTACCTATACACTTATAATGGATGCGAATGGTCCAAAATATCGGGTCGTTACAAAAATTGTCCAAGTATATCTAGAATAATCATCTACAATTTCAAAAACATATTTATTGTGATTAATTGATTGAACTTGAGATGGACCAAATAAATCTAAATGAAGTAATTCTAGAGGTTTAGAAGTAGAAATCGTATCTTTTAATTTAAATGAACTTTTCTTAAGTTTTCCTAATTGGCAAGCATCACATATACTATATACTTTAAGGTTTAACTTGGGAAGACCTCTAACTAAGTCAAGTTTTGATAACCTAGATAACAGTTTGAAATTTAAATGACCAAATCTTTTATGCCAAATCCAAGGGTCACTTGTATTAGCCAAAGGATGTAAATGTTTTTCTTCCTAATTCCTTCAAAGATAATATTTGACTTATTATCTTCGATGTGCCACTTATCTTTTCCAAATTTAATTTTACATCCTTTATCACATAGTTGACTTATACTAAAAAAATTATGTTTTAAATTCCTAACTAGCAAAACATTAAAAATAAGAGGAGTTTTAGAATTACCGACATTGCTGATGCCAATCACATATCCTTTTGAGTTATCTCCAAAGTTGACCAATCCATCATCTTGATATATAATGTCATTGAGTATCTCGGGATTTCCAGTCATATACCTTGAACAGCCCTATCAAGTATCCATTTATCTTTCTCAATTTGCATAGTTTGTCTATTGGTTGTTGATTCTTCAAAAGCCATGTAACATGTCTGTTGCTACATAATAAACCAATTCGGTAGATAACTTGATTTTACATAAAAACTATATGCAGACTTATGATACTTTGATGAAATGCATAAATTCAAACTAGTATTAACAAAATTTCCTAAAAATGCCATTTTTAACTTTTCAAGTTTCAGACTATGAAAACCTATGCTCTGATACCAATTGAAAGGGAGTGCGGATTAAGGATCTTAACGCTAATTTAACACTAGAGGGGGGTGAATAGTGTTTAATGGATTCTAAGACTTATATGGACTAATTTAAAAATTATGATATAAACAAATGCAGAACTTAATCATAAAATCAAACACAGATGCATGAAGTAAATAAAAAGCAGTAAAAGGAAAGAACACACCAGATTTTATACTGGTTCGGAGTTACCTTACGTCCAGTCCTGCACCAAGGCAAACACCTCGTATAGATTTTTATTATACCAATGTCGAGATTACAATCCTCAATTTCTAAAGGCCTTGAGGTACCCTTCTGTCTTCGAGTCCGGGGAAAACTCTCTTGATTTACGGGACACAAGATCACCCAATTGATTTCCAGGCACAACCACACCTTATAGAGAGACTCGATAAACTTTTTATTACAAATTGATCCTATAACTCTGAATAGCACTTTGATCTTCGAGAGAGGGCAGAGAATCAAACAAGAATGAGATTCTAATTTGATTCACTTGAGAATTCGGTAGAATTTCGGCACGATCTTAAAAATATAAAAATTTTAAAATATGGATTTGTGGAGAAGAAGGAGTGAAGAAAATAAGAAAAATAGTTAGTTAAAAAATTCATTTGTGAAGGCTATTTATAGATCAGTAACGGTCATAACCATTCGTGAAGAGATTTAAACGAATAGACACTTCTTCTGAAAATTGAAACTTTTGAATTTAACGGCCACCATGTCAACATGGGGTATCCCATGATGTCGACATCCCTTAGTTAAAAACAATGTAAAATTTGTTTTGAAAATGGCATTGAAAGGAAAACAAGATGAAATGATTCTGGAGTAAAATAAACTAATTTTCCTATGATTTAAAATAAAGAAGAGTAGAAAAATATATTTTTAGAATGTATATATAAATTTGATTTTAAATCTCAAGTATATATATATATATATTATAAAAGAATTTTAAAAAATCAGAAGATAGTTTAAAAATAAACGAAGTTTAAAACAAGAGTTTATTTAAAAACAAAAACAAAGAATATTTTAAGGCTAAAACATATTTTTGAAAATCATTTGAAAAGATAATTTTTAAAGCTAAAACATTTTGAAAAGCAGTTTTGAAAATTATTTTGAAAAACCATTTTGAAGTAGTTTTGCAAGCTTCTTCCTGCAAAATTTCTCATCACATCAGGACTCGAGAACTTGTACAAAACCAGGATGTTCGTGGGTTTGTAAGCCACTTGTCGTAGGTTTGTAAGCTACTTGTCGTGGGTTTGTAAGCCACTAAGAAGGTAGAAATGAGTTCCATCCCAAATGAAATTTGGAATGAAGATTTCCATGCTATTATGAAGTTTTAACAAAACTAGACACTTATCTTGAAATCTTGATCTTGATACTCATGAGTCTTCAAACTCGATTTCTTCATTCTTGATCTTTATACTATACAGTCTTCAATAATCAGTACCTGCCTTATATATATCCTGCATAATAACATTCATATAAATCTAGACAATAGTGTTAGTATATAAGTTATAATAAAATAAGTTACAAAGATTGTTGTTACCAAAACCACTATCTCCAGTTCCTAACATAGTTTTTCATTAAAATCCAATTGGTCGATCCAATTTTCTTCCTAAATTTCTTAAGAGATTAAGATTGAAAATTTTCTGATCAAAATTTGTGAGCAATGAAGATTCAAATTAAATCCCATCATTGAACTAATTTGCTTACTACAAAAAAGTTAGACAAATTGTTATTGTAAAAATTGGAATTTCATGCTAAATTGAATTGAAATTCATTTTAGTCGCTTCCTATAAAAACTAATTGATTGTGTAACTATCTAAAGACTTAAATGAGTCTGCACTTAGAGTTATTTCTGTACCTTAGTACAGATCCGTACCCAAAAACCCCTAGTTTAACTTGAATTCAGAGAGAAGGTTAGGGGAGATATGTGTTACAATGTTCCTGACACAGCTACTTGTTTTTTCATTTTTTATAAAAAATAGAGAACATAAATATTTATTTTATTATTTTATTTATTTTTATATAAAAAAGACAACATAGATAGTGATATAGTGCTGAAAAATGCAACTTGTCTACCATACCTCTTTATTAGGATAAACACGTCATATAAATTAGGAGCAATGCGAGGTAATACAACCACCCATCTTTTTTTTCTCCAAAAACCAGAATATTATAAAAGAATGGAGAAACAAGCCTTTCTCCAACGGCTCACAAAATACGGCAAGACATACAAAGTATGCGACCCACAAACCCGATAAACAAAGTAACAGAAAAAACAAATAGAAGAAAAAAGCTAAGCTGACAGAAGCAACATAATACAAAGCTAAAAAGACGTAATAAACAGCCGCTCAACCAACAATCCCGCTACACCTAAAGGTGTAGGCCAGTCCACCAGAAAGAAAACCACCCACCGACATAGAGAGCAAGAACCACAGAGAACCGCAAGCCAACACACGCTAACCATTGAGAACCATAAAAGCTGGCCTCAAACAAACCCAACCAGCGAAACAGCAATACCAAATGAGCTCTGGATACCAACATCCGACTAGAATAACGGAAAGCTGAAGTGCAACCAATGGAATCAATCCCAGGAGAAGATAAAACTCCCTACAAAACCTGGACCTGAAAAACTAACGACCACATCAAAACAAACAAAACGGGGGGGGGGGGGGGGGAGGGAGAGTCATGATCGTTGGATGTAGACCAACGCCCTGACAGGAACACTCAACCGACGCCAGTTCTAGCGGAACTCATCGCACAAGTAATAGAAAGAAGACCCACAAGCGGATGGATACCGGGACTTAAGCGTCCCCTGAAAGGCCGACCTCGAAAAGCAAGGAATACATCATTCCTGACTCGCCTAATAATGGTCACGGGCTCCATAGGAGTACTGTCGAAGATAGCCTTTTTCCGAGCACACCAAATGTGCCAGCAAAGGAGACAAGGAATCAAGCGTTGAATGATCGAACGAAGAGATTTCCTGGAGTTCCCAGACCACCATAATGAAGGTAGATTGTTAACAGATCTGGTAATTCCTCGGACACCTACCAAATTTCCGAAGAAGTTCCAGCAAGCTCTGGCTGTGGAACCAGCGAAGAATAAATGGTTCAAGGATTCTGATTCCCTACTGTCGTAGCAACTGCAACGGGAAACTAATGGGATGCCTATCCGCTGTAGATTCTCGTCTAAAGGAAGGCCATCATGGAGGATACGCCACATGAGGGTCGAAACTTTTGGTGAAGAGCGAGAATCCCAGATGAAAGAAAACAAAGGGCGAATGGGGGAAGGAATACGAATCGAAGTCCAAGCTCTGAGGATGGAAAACGGGGCGCCGTCCCATCCTAAAAGACCGCCATGGGAGTCAGATAAGGATTTAACTGGCTGCATGTGCTTCCAAGTCTCGCTAGCATAGGATGGAGAACCCGTATAATTAGAGCCCGCTAGCCTATGGTACTTAGCGTGAAGGAACGAGGACCATAAAGAGTTGTTTGCACCGAATCTGTACCACGGTTTGCAAGCGAAGGTGGAGCAAATATCCTTGGGGTTGCGCAGCCCCAATCCGCCCTCGTTCTTGGGGCGACAAACCGTGTCCCACGAGTTCCAGTGATGGCGGCGATCATCTTCCTTGTTGCCCCAGAAAAAGGAAGAGGCCAAAGAACGATACGACCTAAAGAAGGAGGCGGTAGGGGTCATAGTCGCAAAGACATGAGTTCCCATCGAATCTAACACAGACTTTATGAGTACCAGTCTGCCAGCCTGAGAGAGAAGAGCCGTATTCCAACGAATGACCTTACCCCGTACCTTGTCAGCTAAAGGGTCAAAATAAGCATTAAGCTTCCTACCGCGGTACAGAACTATACCCAGGTAGGGAAGAGGAAGCGTGGTTTCGTTGAAACCAGAAATTGTCTCAATCCAGGAAGCTCTAGAGGGGGAGCAATCCTTCGCCCGGACGAAACAACTTTTCGAAGAGTTAACGAGCTGACCGGATGATCTCTCGTAAAGATGAATGAAACTAAGGAGCCTCCGAATAGAGGAGCGACTACCGTTCGAGAAGATAACAATGTCATCTGCAAACGACAGAGACGAAATGAGAGGACAGCCCCTAGGAATCCCGAAACGCTGAATCTGACCGTATATCGTCAAGGAATGTAGACCGCAAATGAAAGCCTCAGCCGCGATCACAAAAAGAGAAGGCGATAGCAGGTCTCCTTGGCGTAGACCTCTCCCAGCCCTGAAATACCCATTAGCCGAACCATTAATGAGCACAGAGAACCAGCAGTTGGAGATAAGCCTCCAAACAAGGTCAATGAAGGTTTCCGGGAATCCGAAAGTTCTCAAAACCTTTATGATGAAAAACCACGACATACGATCGTAAGCCTTAGCCATGTCTAGTTTGAAAACAACATTAGAGCCCCGCACTTTCCTGTCTATCTGGGAAATAAGTTCCTGAGCCAACAGCACATTGTCAGAAATTAAGCGCCCTTTAACAAAACCCGCTTGAGATGAAGAGATAATACACTCAAGGAAAGGGGCCAACCGGCTAGCCAAAATCTTGGAAATAACCTTATTTGAAAAGTTGCAAAGGCTGATGGGTCGAAAGTCGCCACAGGCGCGCGGTAGGTCGCACTTAGGGATGAGAAAAAGGTTGGTGGATGTCCAGCTAGAGGGGAGGAAACTACCGACGAAAAAAGACTGGACAGCACGATAGAAGTCATCCTGAATAATTGGCCAGCAGCAACGGTAGAAGGTATCGTTGAAACCGTCTGGGCCACTAGCACTATCCTTACTAAGAGCGAAAGCACTAGATCGGATTTCCTCAGGCGACGGGAATTCCGAAAGGATATCACTTTCTGGCGAGAGGACCAACCTGGGAATGAAAGCTAAAAGAGAAGGGTCGGTTTCGGCAACCGAAGGCAAACCTAGGAAGGATTGGAAGTGAGTCACAATTGTATCTTTGACTTCCACAGGCGAAGATGCTAAAGATAGATCAGGACGCAGGATCTCCCGAATGGTAAGAAGGTTGTTTTTTTTCCGAATGAAAGAGTGGAAGAACTTGGAGTTCGCGTCGCCGTCGACTACCCACTTGACTCTCGCCTTTTGGCGAAGGAAGTCATTCTCAAGACGAAGTTCCGAGGCAAATAAGGATTGAGCAGAAGCCCACACCTCCTTGTTGGATAATGACGGAGACTCATCTACCAAAGCTTCCGCAACAATTAGAGCTTCTTCGGCAGTTCGAACACGATCGAATATGTTCTTGAATACGTTCGTGTTCCACACCTTAAGACAGCCCTTGAGGCGCTTCAGCTTGCGACTGAAAACAGAACAGGGAGGACCAATGATGGGAGCTGACCAAGAATCAGCTACCACTTGATGAAAAGTATGGTGAGATCTCCACATACTTTGGAAGCGAAAAGACGAGGGCCCTGACAGCGAGAAAGGAGAGCAACGAAATATCAGAGGGGAATGGTCAGAGAAGGTCCGATGAAGATGGACAACCGAGAAGGAGAAAGGTAAGCGAAACCAATCCTCCGAACCGAAAACCCGGTCTAGCCTGGATAGGATACGACTAGGGCCAACCTGGTTATTAGACCAGGTGAACGTCGATCCCACGAACGGGAGCTCAGAGAGACCAGATCCGACAATGAACGAGTTAAAATCCGCCATTGCAAGACGGTTGATGGCAGCTCCACCCCGTTTCTCTGCCTGGCATGCGACGATATTGAAATCGCCGCCAATCACTGAGGAAGAAAAACCCATAGAACCGAGACCTAAAATATCAGTCCAAAGAGTTAGCCTCTCTGACCGAACACATTTGGCATACACTGCCGAAAACAGAATAGGAGAAGCAAAAAAAGAAGAAGTGCAGGCTACCGATAAGAGTTGAGAAGAGTCGAAAATAGGGTGGACCGAATAGGATTTGGACCATAAAATCCAAATCTTACCCGCGACATTGGCAGACCCTCCGCCAAAACCTAAAGATAAAACGGTACTGTTTATGCCCACCGGATCTAGAAGAGGTTCCAGAATTGCTAGCAAACCGACCGAATGTTTCCGAACAATGCGTTTTAGCCTAGCCAAGGAAGCATGGTTCCCAATACCGCGAACATTCCAGAAGAGGAAATTCGACATGACGAAACAAAACAAAGAAGAAGGATAAAGCAGACAACAACAAGCAGAAAGACCGAGCGAACTCAAACAAGATATAGTGAGTATCGAGAAGATCTATCGACCTGCTCGGACCATCTGCAGAAGAATGAAAATAAATAATATTATGACCAGTTGAAATCTATAAGTGGAGATAGTCAATCATACAATGCATATAATACAACATAGGGAAACCAAACTGTTTACAACTCTCTTTAGCATAGGTTTTCATCTTAATCTTATTACTCTTCTTTTTCTTACATGTCATTTCTGAGAAGTGAAGCTGTATATAAAAACATGATATATTCATATAAAGTCTTCAATCTAAAAAAATTGACCAAGACATCTACCACACTTTTAATTTAACAAAAACAAGACACATTAGTGCAGTGAACACCATGTATATAAAGAGCTTCTTCCTTATAAAGAGTTCGAATCTGGTAAAATTCAAAGCTATTTTTACTAGGAGAAATTTTATGAGTTTTAATATAACTATTGCTGTATTTCACCGAAATTCATAGCTCTTAGAACAAAAAATGTTGCTTACTCATAACCATTTTTCTCACTCTCACTTCCTATTTTTACTGACCTATATAAATCCAAAGAACAAGAAAAACTACACATGATCCTTCGCTAGTAAAGAAATTTAGAGCTAAATAGTTTTTTAGTTTCAGTGAGAGATAGAATGTCATCCTTTGGAGAAAACATAGTAAAAACTATGGAAATACCGATGATCGGGTACCTCTTTCTCATATGAAAAATTAAAACATTATCATGAATAAGACATTTTTTCATGTAGATCATGAGAAGCCTGGATGGAAGAAGTTCCTAGCCTACGTCGGACTAGGTTTTTTTATATCATTAGTATATCTTGATCCTGGAAACTGTAATTTTTTTATTACTTAATTTTTGGTTTTATTTCAATTAATTTTTTACTATTATTACTATATAATTTTAATTAATAACTATTTAATTATAATGCAGTGGTAAGTGATTTGCAAGCAGGATCAAATCACAAATATGAGGTACTAATGATTTAACATACAAAGTCCCGCATCACCAAACAGATTTTGTTAACTAATTAGTGACAAATATTAAACTACAATCGATGTGGGTTACTTTGATTGGCTTAATCTTTGCCCTTATTATCCAGTCGCTAGCTGTCTTGGAGTAGCTACATGTGACATTATATGTTTAAAATCAAAAAATTGGTAATTAGTTAATTTGCAAAAATAAAAATTGGGTTAAATTGTTCAATACTTTTTGGTGCAGGAAAACATCTAACTGAGTTGTGCAAAGTCGAGTACCTAGTATTCATAAAATACACTTTATGGATACTGGCTAAGCGCTGTTATAGCTGCAGATATTCTTGAAGGTTACCCACCTTCTTACATATTTCATCAAAATAAAAATAAAAATACTGAAACACATTTACTAATACTGTATTTTTGATTTAATGTACAATTATAGGAATAACTTTTGCTTTAAATATAATATTTTCCACACCAGTTTGGACCAGAGTACTTATCACTGGATTAAGCACACTTTTGCTTCTGGGGTTGCAAAGATATGAGGTAATTATAATTTGATTATACTAACATTTTATCTCAACATGATCACCAATTCTGATTCTAGAGTAACAAGACACATATCTATTATTGAAAATGAATTGGTATGTTAAATAGTTTTTTTTCCTTGATTGTTGGTTACTGTGTTGCTTAGTTAAGGTTGTGCACATGTATGAGCTTATATTTCACTTGTTTGTATGAAAAAATAAATATACTCTACTAATTAACAAAGGGCAAGTCCTACTGCATTACAGTTCAAATGCAGTAATAAATAGTTCAGGAATTTATCTTTGTTTCTATTTTTTGATTCTCCAATTACTACTACAGCTCAATAAAGAAGGGGGAAATAGCATAAACAGTTTAACCTAAATTTTTGTTGTTATATATACATATACATAAGACATACACACACGAACACGCACACAGAGAGTTATATGCATATTAACTATAGTACAAATGTGACCTATTTGGCATGCTTAGCAGTTAGCACTGTTTTAAGGTGCTTATTCGGTATATGATTTAACCAAAAGTTATTTAAATAAAAATGTATCAACATGTCTTTGAACAAAAGTAATGGTAAAAGAGTAGCACAATTTATCACTTAATCTGCTTTCTTTTTCTCAACTGATCCTTTGGTAGAACATATTTAACATACACAGCTATTACATGAGATCCCAATGAAACATGTGACCAATATTTATTTTTATTTGATAAAAAATATATTGTTAAGAGCATTTCTAAGTACAACTTTGTTGTACACCAAACAAATACAGGATGCAAAATAGCAAAGAGAGCTTGCTACAATTAGCTTTCTGTAACAGTCCTAATTTTAAATAACATTTCAGGAGATTTTATTAGATAAATTAAATAGAATAATGTAAAGATTAGAGTGATAAGGGGATTGACATTTGAAATATAAATAGAGGTCGTGCTTATTTTAATAAAATTAAAAGAATGAGTTTATGGAAATGGTTTTATAAGTTAACTAATAAGAGAATAAGGCAGGGTATTATGGAAAATAGCCGTCCACCATAACCCTTAGCCCCTAAATCATTATTCCTATTTTCATTTCATACGTTCATAATTCAAAAACATAGAAAAGAGGAGCTCAAAGCCGGCCACAACCTAGGGAAAAAGGAGATTAAAAATTAACTAAAGCTTAGGATTCAAGCAAAGGAGTATTAATTAAGATCAAATCTCAAGTTCCTTATCCAAAGCAAGGTGAATAATAATCAAAACCATCTCATTTTCATTTTTAAAGAGCATTTGATTTCGGGTTTTAAGTTTAAAACCTTAATGATGATTTTAATATTGATATGCTTGGATTACATGATATGTTTGATTCAAAAAAGTATGTTTGATAAATGTTTTATTCGATTTGAAGGCTAAAATCATATATATTGGTTTTTGAATGCCATGACGTTTTAATATATTATGTAAAACTTGGAGATGGGTTTAAATTTTCGTAATTATCCAAGCTATAAATAATTTATTATGAATTTTTGAAAGAAGAAATAATTAATTGGGTTTAAAATTTTATTTCGACTATTATATAAAGGATTTTGGGGATGAAATTTATATATGTTAGATAACATATTAAAAGTGAATTTTGATGATTTTTCAGGATTTTTCCTAAGTGATTTACTATGGAAATTAAATTAATTATGTTGGAGGACTTAAATGTCTTAATTGTTTAGTTAAAGGGAATGGCTTCTTTGTTAATTATTTTTATTAATTCTGGATGAATTCGACAATCTTTTAGAAAAAATTTGGGAAAGTTTATGGCAACCAATTATATTTTTACAAATAGACAAGTTAGTTGAAAAGCATTTGCTTAAAAAGATAGCAAATAGTTTTGCACAGATTTACTACTTCCCCACTTCCAGTTGCAACCTTTCGACCCCATACTTCCACCTCCAACTAAGTCACAACCAATACACATGGTATCGATGCTTTGGTACATTGTGGATTGGAGAAAGGCGATAGGTATAGAGTCGAAACCATGCTTTCGAAGGGGTCGAGGCCATTTTAAATAGCTTTCGAAGGCCTTTGTTTTGCTTTCAAAAGAGATGTTGCTTGCCTTGATTTTAATGATGCTTCCGAAAGTGTAGTTTTGGACCAAGTTGAAACCTTGTTGCCGTCTTTATACCTTTCGAATAGGTTCAAAGTTTTCAATGAGTTCGAAAGGCAAGCTTTTATTTTATAAATATAACAAGCTGCTTCCCAATGCTTTTGAAAGGGCTATAATAGCCATTCAAACTAAAGGTTTCGAAGGCAATGGCTTCGGAAGGTGTTTCGAAGTTATCCTTCCAATTGTTTTACTTAAAAGATTAAAGCTTTCGAAATGATGGATCCGAAGCCATCTGTTTTTCCCATACTCTTTTACTTGAAGGTTAAAGGTTTCGAAAGGGTTACTTTCACTTATGTTTACTTTGACCCAAAAGTTATATTTAAGGTTAAACCCAATGGTTTTGAAAGGGGTACTATCAAATGGTTTCGTAGCTATGCTTCTATAAGTTGGAAATATATGCTTCAATACTTTCAAAAGGAATGTTTTGATGGTTTCAGAAAGGAAGACTTTGATACTTTCGAAAGAGATGTTTTAAAGTGTTTCGAAAGACATATGTTTTAAGTGCTTTGAAAAGAAAATTTGAATGCTTTCGAAAGATATATTCTAATGGTTTCGAAAGTAAAGGTCTAAGGTTTCGAAAGCCTTAGTTTTCAAAACAAAGGACCCCATCTCATTTTTAAAAGAAAACCCATGGCACTATAAAGAGCTTTGAAATGACTTTTAATTTTGGAGTTTTTGAAAAAGCTTTCCTTGATAAAAATAATGGGTTAAAGGTATTAACCATATTTTGTATGTTATGATCAGTTATTATGTGTGCTTCTTCTATTAACATATTCACTTTATAATTAAACCCATAATTGTATTTTTAGTAGTAAGGGGCAGAATAACCAGCTAGGTTGACGCAGTAGTGAATATAAATTGAGATTAACTCATGTATGAGTAGTTGCATCAAGGAGGTCAGGTAGACCAGAACATAGGATGCCCAAAGACTGATCAAGAAGTTGTCAGTTTAGACAGGTTCATAGTAAACCCAGGAAAACTATGTTTGGAGAGAGTTATTGGTAGGGGCCAATAGGTTCGTAGTGATCCTATGAAAACTATATCTGGATAAAGTATTGACAGAAGCAATATGTTCATAGTCAATCCATGAAAACTATGATATAAGAGAAGTTATTAGAGATACCAATAGGTTCAGAGAGAACCCAAGAAAGAATGAAGTTATTGGCAGGGAACAATATGTTCTTAGTGATCCCATGAAAACTATGAAACCGGACAGATAGTCCGTAAGTTTTGAACATGTTATTAGTTAGCCCATGAAAACTAATAGGTTTATAGTGACCCTAGAAACTATAACTGTGATCGATAGTCAAATGAATGGGGATGGGAAATCCAGGAAATTTTGCTTGTTTGCATATCATCATAAATTGCTATGTCTTTAACCATTGTGGATGCAGGAGCACAGTATATGGTTATTATAAATTTTTGGGTAAGATACTAGTGAGGGGAAAACCCGTTCTGCTAAGCGGCGTGGTCTCACTAGAGATCTAAATGGTTCGAGATGGTAGGTTATTATTCATTCCAGGATTTTTGTCTGACTTGAAGTTTATGTTTTCCCCTTAAACTCTCGGGTGCTCAATTGATTTTGAGTCGATTGAGAGTTGAGGTTTTCAAGTTCTCCTTTAGACGAATAAGCATCCAGAGACGTGTAGGAGGCAAGCTAGCTAATATGAGCTCTTTTTATTTGATTCCGTTGTGTTTTGATGTAAAGCAAAGTTGTTTAATTGACTACGTATAGACTCTGATCATCCAAGGGGGCATCTTCATATGTCGCTCTTGGCGTATTTTGTAATAATTATGTTTTCTCCGAACGTGGTTCTCGAAATTGGGATTATGTAATGAATTTGAAATATGATTGAAATGGAATGAGAAATTTGTTTAATGGTTTTAATTTTTTTTCATATCCATGTGTTTATGTTATATCAACGTATCTAACATTATCGCATTTGGTCACCGAGAATTAATAACTATGGATGACTGCAGCATCCGTAGCCATTAGTTTTGGGCCTCCAAATGGGGGATGTTACAAGTTGGTATCAAAGCATAGGTTTATAAAAAATTAAAAGAAATTTCGAACTTAAAATGATTTTTTCGAAACATAATCCAATGAATCAGAAAATAAGATCGGGGTTTGGGTTAACTCTATAATAACGTACTTGTATTTGATGTATATATAAGTACGTATTCCCCTCTCTCTTAGACCGTTCTTCTGTATTGTACTAAGGCTCGTATGTAGATTTAAGAGAAAGGAAGATATAGAGGCAAGAAATGGAAGATGAAATCTCGGTGGAGGAAGCACCACAACAAATGGAAATGGTCGACTCAACAGGAGAAACCAGGGTCGGCAGGCAAATGCTAATCAAAATGCAAACGCCAACGTAAGTGCTAGAAATCCGCCAGTAGATATGGAGATGATGTATCCATTCTTTGTTAGCTATAAGCTGAAGTAGCTGCTAGAGTAGTGGGGAATGTTGGAGGACCTAATTTTGTGGCTCCTATTGGAAACAACTATGCTAAGTTGAGCAGAGATTGTACCACTCTTGGTGGGAAGCTGTGTTTGGGAACATAGGATGCTATAGAAGTGGAGAACTGGCTTTTGCATTGTGAAAGGACCTTCGCTGACTTGGAAAGGAGGCATGCTTCTAGACAGTTGCAGGGAGCATCACTTCATTGGTGGAATGATGTTACTACCGGAGTTCTCGAGGAAGAGTTGACTTGGGCGGAATTTCAAAGGAGATTCAAAGAGAGGTTTTTGTCTAAAGTTGCCAACTCGGCATTGTTGAGGAAGTTCATGGACTTGGTGCAAGGTGAGATGTCGGTGACTGAGTATGCTACGACATTTGATGAGTTATCCAGATATGGATATGCTACCATTGAAACCGTCATCAAGAGGAATGAGAAGTTTATTTGGGGAATGAGACCCGAGATTGCTAGTGCGACCTTGCTACATCTTCGTGATCCTTGTAATGTTGTTGTGGAAATGGCAATCCAACATGAGGAGATGCTTGCTACTTATGGGAAGGAGAAGCAGGTTGAAACCCAGAGTTCTCTTAGCAAGAAGAGGAAGTTCTTCAAGAAGAAGGGAACCAAGAACGGAGAAGCTGCCAAGAAGGCAAAGGTTAATCTGCTTTGCTTTAAGTGTGATAAAAAGGGTCATTATGCTCATGAATGCCGAACTGGCAAGGGGAAGTAGGCCACAGACAAAAAGGGTCTGAAGTGCTTTAACTACGACTAGGTTGGGATTTATAAGAATCAGTGTCCAGAACCAGTAAGGGCGGACATGGGAAAAGTCTTTGCTATTGGACTATCGTCTACTAAGCCAACTACTGCTGAGAAAGGAAAGATTGTGATGTAAGGTACGCTTTTGGTTCAAAGTACACCAGTTAGGTTACTATTTGATACCGGTGCATCGCATTCATTTATATCTCAGCGTTTGGTTGATAGGTTATGTTTAGAACCCACATACCTTGTTACTTCATCAAGGGTTGCGAATCCGATAGGAGGTTATGCAACTCTGAGAATGAGATGTAACTAGTTAGAACTTGATTTGTTAGGTCATAAGTTTGCATTTAGTTTGTATGTTTTCGATTTCGTAGACTTCGAAATCATTTTGGGTATGGATTGGTTAGGTAAATACGAGGCTAGGATATTTTGCCAGGATAGGGAAATATTACTGAGACACCCTGATAGTTATAACCAAATTATATTTTCAGTGGAGGATTTTGACCGAAGTGCCTGTACTCTGTTGAGTGCTATGGAAGTAGAAGAAGAGTTAAGTTAGGTTCGGGTAGTAAGAGAATTTATAGAAGTTTTGAGCTGGTTACAGGATTACCACCGAAATAAGCCGTTGAGTTTTGGATAGATCTTGTACCAGGATCAGAACCTGTAGACCACCTAGCAGTATGACACCTACCGAGATGAAGGAATTGAAGGTGTAGTTAGTGGATTTAGAAGGAAATAATTTTATTAGACCAAGCAGTTCGCCTTGGGGAGCGGCCATGGTGTTGGTGAAGGAAGCAGATGGGTCGTTAAGGATGTGTATAGACTATCGTAAGTTGAACGAGAAGACGATTAAGAATAGGTATCCTTTGCCGAGAATCGATGACTTATTTGATCAGTTGTGTGGAACCAGAGTATTTTCCCAATTGGATTTGGTGACGAGTTTCCATCTGCTAAGAGTGGCATATGACAGTATTCCGTTGATAGCATTTCGGACTAGGTAAGATTCATACGAGTGGTTAGTAATGCCATTCGGGTTAACGAATGCACCAGCTTTCTTCGTGGATTTGATGAACCGAGTTTCCAAGAGTACTTGGATAGGTTAATATTGGTATTTATAGACGACATTTTAGTGTACTCTAAAGATGAAAGAGAGCATGAAGATCATCTTAGAGTAGTGCTTGAGAGGCTAAGGCAGCATTAGCTGAAAGCAAAGTTTTCCAAGTGTCATTTCCGGAAGAAAGAGGTTAAGTTTCTTAGTCACGTGGTTTCAGACCAGGGTTTGTCAGTCGGTCCAGATAAGATCGAAGCTGCTAATAACTGAAAGATACCAGAGACGGTGATTGAGATTAGAAATTTTCTTGGACTTGCTGGCTATTACCGGAGTTTCATTAAGAATTTCTTCCGGATAGCAGCGCTTTTGACTAAGTTAACTAGGAAGGATGCGAAGTTTATTTGGTCTGACAAATGTGAGGAAGCCTTCCTTAAGTTAAAGCATTCGTTGACCAACGCGCCCGTGTTAGTGGTTCCAGACGGAAACCAAGGGTTGGTGGTGTATACCGATGCATGCAGAAGTAGATTAGGAGCTGTGTTGATGCAGAAGGCTGAAGTCATTGCCTACGCTTCACGACAGCTTAGACCGCATGAGGCGAGATATCCTACGCATGATTTGGAGTTGGCTGCGCTGATCTTTGCATTGAAGATATGTAGACATTATCTCTTAGGGGAGAGATTTGAGCTACATACAGATCATAAGTCCTTAAGATATTTATTCTCTCAGAAGGAGTTGAATATGAGACAATAGAGGTGGTTGGAGTTTTTAGCAGCTTATGTTTTTGGTATAGCGTATACGCTTGGAAAAGGAAATAAAGTAGCAGATGCTCTTAGCATAAAACATCAGAATGTGGTGTTAGCTGTGTTGGCAGAATGGAAAGATTTAGAAGCTTTGACTACTTGTAGTGTGTAGTTAAGATTGACTGCTAGTTCTACTCAGAGCACCGCCATGTTATCCTATTTGGAACTTCGACCAATGTTGATCGAAAGGATAGCTTCTATGAAAAAAGAGGACCCATTATTAGCCGAGAAGATTGGAAGGCTTGAGGTTGGATCGGAGATCGATGATTTAAAAGATTTGAGTCTTGACCAGAGGGGATGGTTGAGAAAGAAGGGACAGTTGTTTGTTCTGAATGTTGATGACTTAAGGTAAGAAGTTCTTAGGGAATGTCATTGATCTAAATTCACGATTCATCTCGGAGGAACCAAGATGTATCAGAATATGAAGAGGTGCTTCTACTAGGAAGGTATGAAGAAGGATGTTGGCTTGTGGGTTTGGTAGTGGGCAAACTATCAACAAGTGAAGGTTGGAAATTAGAAGCCGAGTGGGTTGCTTCAACCTTTGGAGATACTAGTTTGGAAATGGGATTCGACATCTATGGATTTAATAGACGAGTTGCCAAGGTAGAATAGAGGAAATGAAAGTATATGGGTCATAATGGACAGGTTGACCAAGAGTACTCATATCATTCCAGTTAAGTCAACTAGGATGGCACCTGTTTTAGCTAAGTAGTTTGTGAAGAACATAGTTAAACTACATGGAATTCCTAGTAGTATAGTAAGTGATAGAGATTCCTTATTCACTAGCGAGTTCTAGAAGAGTCTATAGGAGACTTTGGGTACCATGCTCAAGGTGAGTACTGCTTATCACCCTAGGATGGATGAGTAGACAGTGAGAGAGTCAATAAGGTACTGGAGGATTCGTTAAGAGCTTGTGTATTGGACTATGGTGGATCTTGGGAAGATCACATACACTTGGTTGAGTTTTCCTATAATAAAAGTTATCAGACCAGTATAGGAATGGCGCCTTTTGAAGCTTTGTATGGAAGGCCATGCAAATCACCAGCATGTTGGTTGGAGACTGGAGACAGATTAGTCTTGGGTCCAGATCTGGTTAGAGAGGCGAAAGAGAAGATTTAGTTGATCCGAGGAAGGATGAAGGAAGCTCAGTCTAGACAGAAGAGTTACAGAGATAAGAGGCGTAAAGATATAGAATTCTCAATTGGAGATAGAGTCTTCATTAAGGTATCACTGATGTAGGGTGTGGTACAGTTCGGAAAGTCAGGGAAACTGGCACCGAAATATGTTGGTCCGTTCCTAATTATAGACAGGACCGGAAAGCTCGTATACAGAGTAGTGTTGCCGAGCAGTATGGCAGGTGTCCATAATGTGTTTCATGTATCTCATCTTCAAAAGTATGTGCATGATCCAAAGAGTACTATTCCTCCGACAAGGTTGGAAGATTTGATAGTAGAACCGAATTTGACTTATGTTAGACAACCAGTTCGGGTTGTAGCGAAAGATGAGAAGAGGTTAAGAAACAAGACAGTCAAGTTGGTGAAAGTTCAGTGGAGCGACAATAAGAAGGACTGTACTTGGGAGACAGAAGACATGATTAGAGATACTTATCCTGATCTGCTGTGAGGGTATGTTCTATATTTGCTTTATATAGACCATTGCTAGTCAGGTAGGCTAGTATGGTAGTTAGGAGATGTTACAGATGATAGCTATGCGTAGTATTTAGTCCTTACTGAATTACGAGGATGAAATTCTTTAAGGAGGGGAGCCTGTAATACCCCTAATATTAAATAACATTATTCAGGAGATTTAACTAGATAAATTAAATAGAATAATGTACAGGCTAAAGTGATAAGGGGATTGAGATTTGAAAACTAAATAGAGGCCGTGCTTAATTAAATAAAATTAAAAGAATGAGTTTATGGAAATGGTTTTATAACTTAACTAATAAGAGAATAAGGCAAGGTCATTATGGTAAATAGTCGTCCACCATAACTCTTAACCTCTAAACCCTTATTCCCAATTTCATTTCAAAAGTTAGTAATTCAAAAACATAAGAAAAGAGGAGTTCAAAGCCAGCCACAACCTAGGGGAAAAGGAGATTAAAAATTAACTAAAGCTTAGGATTCAAGCAAAGGAGGATTGATCAAGATCAAATCTCAAGTTCCTTATCCAAGCAAGGTGAATAATAATCAATACCATCTCATTTTCATTTTTAAAAAGCATTTGATTTCGAGTTTTAAGTTTAAAACCTTTATGATGATTTTAATGTTGATATGCTTAGATTACATGATATGTTTGATTCAAACAAGTATGTTTGATAAATGTTTTATTCGATTTTAAGGCTAAAATCATATATGTTGGGTTATGAATGCCATGAGGATTTAATATGTTATGTAAAACATTATTTTGGAGAGGTTTAAATTTTCGTTATAATCCAAGCTATGGATAATTTATTATGAATTTTTGAAAGAAGAAATAATTAATTGGGTTTAAAAATTTATTTTGGCTATTATATAAAGGATTTTGGGTCTGAAATTTATATATGTTAAAAAATATACCAAAAGTGAATTTTGATGATTTTTGGGGATTTTTCCTAAGTGATTTACCATGTAAATTAAATTAATTATGTTGGAGGACTTAAATGTCTTAATTGTTTTTTTAAAGAGTAGGGCTTCTTTGTTAATTATTTTTATTTCTTCTAGATGAATTTGGTAGTATTTTAGAAAAGACTTTGGTAAAGTTTATGGCAACCAATTAAATGTTTACAAATAGGCAAGTAGAGCTGTTAATGGGTCGGGTCGGGTCAAGTCGGGTTCGGGTTGATTTTAAATGGGTCGGGTCAACCCGTTTATTAAACAGGTCAGAAATAGCTGAACCCGAACCCGACCCGATTATAAACGGGTTGACCCGACCCGACCCGTGTAACCCGATTATAACCGGGTCGGGTCGTAAACGGGTCGGGTCAACCCGTATAAGGTATAAATGGGTTATAAACGGGTCGTAAATGGGTTATAAACGGGTCAAGTTCGGGTCGGGTCAACCCATATAAGTATAAACGGTTCAAACGGTTCACGGATCATAATCGGGTCGGGTCAACCCATATAAGTATAAACGGGTTATAAACGGGTCAAATTCGGGTTCACGGGTCAACCCGAAACCCACCCATTTATAAACGGGTCAAATTCGGGTTGACCCGAAAATGACCCGCCAACTTAACCGGATCGGGTTAACCTGCTAATTTCCATGTAATCTTCGGGTCATGCTGGAAATTGACAGCCCTATAGGCAAGTTAGTTAAAAGCATTTACTTAAAAAGACAACAAAACAATTTTGCACAGATTTACTGTTTCGCCACTTCCAGTTGCAACTTTTCGACCCCATACCTCCGCCTCCAACTAAGTCGAAACCAATACACATGGTATCAATGCTTTGGTATGTAGTGGATTGGAGAAAGGTGGTAGGTATAGAGTCGAAACCATGCTTTCGAAGGGACCGAGGCCATTTTGAATAGCTTTCAAAGGCCTTTGTTTTACTTTCAAAAGAGATGCCGCTTGCCTTGCTTTGAATGGATGCTTTCGAAAGGGTAGTTTTGGACCAAGTCGAAACCTTATTGCCGTCTTTATACTTTTCAAATAGGTTAAAAGTTTTCAATGAGTTCGAAAGGTAAGCTTTTGTTTTATAAATATGACAAGCCGCCTCCCAATGCTTTCAAAAAGGCTCCAGTAGCCATTTAAACTAAAGGTTTCGAAGGCAATGCCTTCGAAAGGTGTTTCGATGTTATACTTCCAATTGCTTTACTTTAAAGATTAAAGCTTTCGAAAGGATGGATCCAAAGCCATCTGTTTTCCCCAAACTCTTTTATTTGAAAGTTAATGGTTTCGAAAGGGTTAATTTCTCTTATGTTTACTTTGACCTAAAATTATATTTAAGGTTAAACCCAATGGTTTTGAAAGGGGTACTTTCAAATGGTTTCGAAGCTATGCTTCTATAAGTTGGAAATATATGCTTTAATACTTTTGAAAGGAATGTTTTGATGGTTTCGAAAGGAAGGCTTTGATGCTTTCGAAAGAGATATTTTAAAGTGTTTCAAAAGACATATGTTTAAGTGTTTTGAAAAAAAAATTGAATGCTTTCGAAAGATATATTTTAATGGTTTTAAAATTAAAGGTCTAAGGTTTCGAAAGCCTTAGTTTCCAAAACAAAGAACCTCATCTCATTTTTAAAAGAAAACGCATGGCACTATAAAAGAGCTTTGAAATGGCTTTTAATGTTGGAGTTTTTGAAGAAGCTTTCCTTGATAAAAAATAATGGGTTAAAGGTATTAACCATGTCTTGCATGTTATGATCAGTGATTATGTGAGTTTCTTCTATAAAAATGTTCACTTTATAATTAAACCCATAATTGTATGCCCAAAGACTGATCAAGAAGTTGTCAGTTTAGACAGGTTCATAGTAAACCCAAGAAAACTATGTTTGGAAAGAGATATTGGTAGGGGCCAATAGGTTCGTAGTGATCCTATGAAAACTATATTCGGATAAAGTATTGACAGAAGCAATATGTTCATAGTTAATCCATGAAAACTATGATATAAGAGAAGTTATTGGAGATACCAATAGGTTCAGAGAGAACCCATGAAATAATGAAGTTATTGATCGGGGACAATATGTTCTTAGTGATCCCATGAATACTATGAAACCGGACAGATAGTCCATAAGTTTTGAACATGTTATTAGTTAGCCCATGAAAACTAATAGGTTTATAGTGACCCTAGAAACTATAACTGTGATCGATAGTCAAATGAATGGGGATGGGAAATCCAGGATATTTTGCTTGTTTGCATATCATCATGATATTTTAAATTGCTATGTTTTTAACCATTATGGATGCAGAAGCACAGTATATGATTATTATAATTTTTTGGGTAAGATACTAGTGAGAGGAAAACCCGGTCCGCTAAGCGGCGTGGTCTCACTAGATATCTAAATGGTTCGAGATGGTAGGTTATTATTCATACCACGCTTTTTGTCTGACTCGAAGTTTATGTTTTCCCCTTAAACTCTTGGGTGCCCAATTGATTTTGAGTAGATTGAGAGTTGAGGTTTTCAGGTTCTCCTTTAGACGAATAAGCTTCTGGAGATGTGTAGGAGGCAAGCTAGCTAATAGGAGCTCTTTTTATTTGATTTCGAAATGTTTGATGTAAAGGAAAAGTTATTTAGTTGCCTATGTATAGACTCTGATCATCCAGGGGCATCTTTATATGTTGCTCTTGGCCTATTTTGTAATAATTATATTTTCTCCAAACGTGGTTCTTGAATTTGGGATTATGTAATGAATTTGAAATATGATTGAAATGGAATGAGAAACTTGTTTAATGGTTTTAATTTTTTTTCATATCCATGTGTTTCTGTTATATCAATTTATCTAACATTACCGCATTTGGTCACCGAGAAATTAATAACTATGGATGACTGCAGTAACCGTAGCCGTTAGTTTTGGGCCTCCAAGTGGGGGATGTTACACTTTCTCTATATAAATGGGAAGGTGAAACATATATACCTTTAGGTTCAAATCCTTAAGATTTGGAGTGGAGAATGTAGATTTAGCTCCAGTTCCCTATAGATCAAACACCTACACAAATTCAACTTGTAATTTTTCAATCTACAAAATGTCTCATTTATCTTTTCTATACATATATCTTTTATATACATATATCTTTTATATACATATATCTTGAAGATAAACTGTTTAAACTTCATAATTGCATAATGTAGAACATGGCCAAAAATATAGTGTATCTTTTAAACTTCGATTTGTGACAAATTAAGCTTGTGACAACTTCAGCTTTCCTAAGCAAACTATATGACGACTATGTTATAAACTTGAAGATCTATGTTGGTAGTTGTGGAGCAAAAACTTTTTCTCCATAAATGTTGCAAAAAAATTCGAGTTCCTAGGCAAGTAAATTCACATTCAACTATAAAACTATATAACATATATGCTTGACATTCTAAACTGTACATACTATGCTAAATGCACTTATTTATAAACACCATCATATGTTTATTCAGATTTTCAACTAGGGTAGGTGATCCAAATCCATGTATATACCAATGGCGCATAGAGGCTTGAGTAAAAAATGCTATTATATAAGATATATGTTGTTTGACTGATGCATATTTTCTCGGTAGTTTAAGGATAATGTTTAATGCAGGTAAATTATATACTAGGAGACTACCCGATGAAAATGAGCTATATGGTAGGACTAGGAGAATGCTACCCGAAACAAGTTCATCATAGTGGTGCGTCAATTCTATTGTTTTGAACATCTCCATGTATTCTGAGCGGGCGTTGAAGCATGCCTTTGAAAGAAAAGTTGTTGGGCAGAGCGGTTGAGTGACAGACATTAGTAGCTGATGCACATCTTTGAAAGTGTTGGACCACGACTTCGCGTGGAGAACGTCGAGTTGGGGGAAACAGTGTATTAAGAAAGCGGCGAACTAGGGTTTAGTTTTTAGATCTAGGAAGAATAGGAAGAACCTTTTATTTTGGACATGATAGCAGGAAAGTGGAAGATTGTTGACATGGCAAAGCTTCAAGCGATGGATTTTGGTGATGAAGGCAAGGCCGTCGGTGGCTTTTAGGCCAAAGTAGAGAGGAGTGGAATTAGGGATTTTCCATGAAATTTCTGAGTAGTTTTTTGGGAACGTATTATCTGGGTACAGGGTGTATGCTTCCCGAGGTCTGGTTTTTAACTAAAACGGTGTAGCTTTGAAATGATCTCTGGCTATTGCAAAATTGTAACGGTCATTAGCCATCACAAAAGCTTTTGCAACGGCTCAGGGCCATTACAAGTTTGCAACTATCCAGAGCCGTTGTGAATTTTCCGCAAAGGAGCATTGCAAAATTGCCTATATGATGTAGTGCGCCTTCATTGAAACTCTTGTCCCCGCTATATCAAGTGTTGAAACTCCTCATTTATCCCCTCCGGCCGTTAAACCGACTCAATCTTCTGTTGAGGAGGGTGAGATCAGCAAATCTCCAGCCAAGGTATATCCCTCATTTCTTCGGTGTTCGAAAAACTTTAGTTCTCGCCCGAGGATATCACTAACTTATACCATTCTATCCGTTAAGTTGTAGGTCATTCGTCGTTGCCTCCTCCACCTCCACCCACTCAAGCCCAAGTGACCTTACAACCATGTTTGCCTCCTTCACAACAATGTCGATCACTCTAATTCCTCCCTCCAGCTCTGTCCCCGGCACGGACTCGGAAAAGACAAGGGCATTGGAAGGGTTGGAGGACGTTGATCATTCTCAAGAAGAGAATGTGACTATTTTGGGCACTAAGGATCCTGATGATTATATCACAATGATGGAGAGGTTGAAGTGCGGCTTTGACAAAATCAAGGTCAAACAAGAGGTAGGAACTCAAAAGCCCCCAAACGGCTCTTGAAAACCATCACCTACCCCCAAAGTTCCTCCACTAAAAATCAAGCCTCCTAAAGGTTGCCGTGCTAGTGGATTCAAGACCTACGACCATGCCTTAAAAATATCTTAGGATCCATTATATGAGATGACCGAAGAAGAAGACTCTTCTTAGTTGGAGAGCTATATAGAAATGGAGGAAGAAGGAGGTGGAGACTCCAAGGAAACGTCCTGCCAAACTTGCAGTCAGAAGTAGCAAACATAGGAGAGGGAAGTAGGTGAACATCTTTGTTTTTAGAAGACATTTTCCTTTTGCCTTTCCTGTATTTTATATTCTTTTGGTATTTCTTGTATATGGGTCGTCACTGTGCGGGAGTGGGCCTTGTAACCTGTATAAAAAGCTATGTAAATAAATGTCTGTTTTCCATCCAATCTCTTCTGTATTACAATTCTGTATTTTATATTTTACTTCCTTATAAAATTGCCTACATACATAATATAATTATCTGTAAGGGGAAATTAATTTAAAGGGCAAAAATTTGTATATTTTTAGCCTCAATAACATGACCTCAATATTTTAACCATAAGGACAAACATTCTCCTAAAAATTATTCATAAGGATAAACATTCTTCCAAAATTATTCATAAGGACAAACATTCTTCAAAACTGCTACCAAACTAAAATCTGATACCTAAAAAGGCTACCAATAACTACAAACTGATACCTAAAAACTGCTATCAATAACTAAAAACTGATACCTAAAGAAAGTTGTCCTTCTGGCTAAAATACCGAAGGTCTGTCCTTGAGGCTAAAACGCTGAGAAATTTTGTCCTGGACAATAATTTCCTGTTATCTGTAATTCAATCACGTTTATATTATACATGCATGTGTCTGGGTAATGCTAATATATACTGTAACTCTGTACATATAAACAAATTTCTGCAATTGCTTAATGTTATTTCATTACTTAACTATATTTATCATTTCCAATATATTTCTTTCTTGGCTAAACGGTACTATATTTCTCCAGATAACTTTACTTGTCTTCGGCCAAGCATAACTTGCCCATTTGTAAGCAGAGCTACATCACTTTGGCCAATTCCGTGGCCAACCTTGTTTATTTTCAATCTGGTTCCATTCAACCATAATCAAGGTACAACAACCATTAACTTTGAACTATTTCCTGTCATTGGGAAATGGAAGTGTGGACGTCTATCTCTGGACATTCACTATTAATTTCACCCATTTTCGGGTGATAATCAAAATTACCTTGTTAATCAACCCTGTTTATCATTAGCTGAACATACCACATTGGGTTGTAAACGTGGTCGTGCCTAAAAACAATTAAGTTATACACCGACTCCTATTTCTAGGAATCGGTGGCTCGGATGCCTACCTTTGGGCATCCATATTCGATCTCTCCTATCTCCGAGTGTTGATCAAAACATCCATTGACCATCTTCTCTTATCTTCGGCCAAGTGTGTCCCACCAAGCTGTAAGTGTAGTCATGTCTGCAAAAGTTCCTATAATACACTGATTTCTATCTTTGAGAATCAGTGATTTGGATACCATCTCGAGGCATCCATTCTTGATCTCACCTATCTTTAGGTGTTGATCGGGAGGATTTATTGACCATCATTTCTTATCTTCGGCAAAATGTGTCTTGCTTGGCCGTAAGCATGGTCGTTACTATAAAAATAACACAATTCTACACCGGTTCCTATCTCCAAGATCTATCATCTTATGCCTATCTTTAGGCATCGATCCTTGAACTAGCCATTCTCCGGGCACTATTCAAAGATTAGGTATGAAAGGGCAATCGTTTAATCGACCTTAGAATGATTACACTATTTCATCATGATCACGGATTAGAAGAGTTCATCGCTGTTATCTTCGGGTAGCTAGACATCTTGTTTTCAAAACACAGAATGTCTTATTTTACCACTGATCACGCGGCTTAAAGTCAAACTTTTAAGAATACTCTTCATTGATTCTAAAAACCAACTGTACTTATAAACAAAACAAATAGCAAGTCATGGCTTATTACGTCTCATCCCATCAATCATGATGTTTTATTTGCAATACATAAATAAATTTAAGTGAAATAGCATCGTAGATGCTCACTATTCCATGTATGCAGAATTAGAATCTTGTAAGCAGTTGGTAGGTTAAAAGTTCCAATTCGGACCAAGCACCCCCATACCAAGGAGGACGGTTACAAAATGAGGTCGCCCACCTTAAAGGTAACCTCAAAGGTACGGTTTCTGACCATTGGGTTGAAGTGTCTTGCTACTCTTTTATGGTGAGCAGCTACCTTTAGTTCAACCTCTTCTCGTTTTTCATCAACTAAGTCAATGGACTCAAACAAGAGTTTCTCGTCCATCTTGGGATCATAATGCATTCTTCAGTGAGAAGGAACTTTGAGTTCTACTAGAATCTTGGTCTCAGCTCCATAAGCCAAAGTGAATGGAATATGCCCAGTTGTGGACTTGTGGGTCGTCTTAAAGCAAACAATGCTAGTGGTAACTCATCAACCCAGTTGCTATTGTCTTTCATCAGCCATTTCTTTAGGATGGATTTGAGGATCTTGTTCACCACTCTACTTTTCCATTCACTTGCGGGTGTGCTACCGCCAAAAACCCTTTTTAATTCTATACCGGTTATAGAAGTCTTTGAACTCGACACTCTAGAATTGAGTTCCATTACCAGTAATGAATCTTCTATGGAACTCTTTATAACATTCTTCACCATAAAGTTAATCACTTTCTTTGTAGTGATCATGGCCATCGGTTCTGCCTCAGCCCACTTCGTGAAGTAGTCCATAGCGTTGATAGCATACTTTACTCCGCCTTTAGACATTCTTAGCACATCGATTATATTAATCTCTCAAACAACAAACAGTCATGGGCTAACCATTTGCATAAGCTTTATAGATGGGGCTCTCGGTATCTTTGCAAACTTTTGACATCTATCACACCGTCTAGTGTAGTCAGCTATGTCTCGACAAAACGTTGGCCAAAAGTGTTCATAGCGAAGTACCTTCTTCGCCAATGTCTGGGCCATAGTGTGATCACCGCATCTTCCTTCGTGTACCTCCGCAAGGATTTTATTATCTTCATCTTTGGTGATGCACTGTAGTAGGGGGGTCGAGAATTATCTCATATATAGGACTCTTTGCATAATAAATCGAGGTGCTTTATGTATGAGTTTTGTTGTTCATTTCTTCTAGTTGGAGGAGTTCCCTTTAGAAAATACTATTTTATTGGAGTCATCCAGACACCTTTCTTCCTCGGCCTCCAAGATCAAATCGATGTCCATTTGGTCGATAATCGGAGCTAGCAAAACCACTACTAAAACAAGTCCCATAACCTACACATCCCTGGAGATGGATAATTTGGCTAGTGAATCGACTTTCATATCCTTTTCTCTGGGAATGTGTGTTATTGTATAGTGTTCAATGTCACTCAGTAGTTCCAGTACCTTCTTCAGGTAAGGAGCAAGTGTCGCTCCTTTAGCCTAAAATTTATTTTTAACTTTGCAGACCACCAACTAAGAGTCCCTAAATATATGCAGTATCTTGACTCCTAGCTCCTTTGCTATCTTCAGTCCTGCAATCAACGCTTCATACTCGCCTTCATTGTTTATCACAAGGAACTCTAGCTTCAAATCTTAACACGTTTTTCGTCCTTTCATGGTTACAAGAATCACTCATGCCCTGGAACTACGTTTATTGGGGGCTCTATCTATATACAATTTCTATTTGGATAGTTGGACCATGTCTTCTTCCACTTATCCATCTCGGATGGTAAATTCGATAATGATCAGCCGGTGCCCATCCTCGTATTGCCCTTCTAGGATGGTATGTTATGTCGTACTGACCTAGCTCTATATTCCACCTCAAAAATCTCATAGAGGTCTCTGGTCGATGTAGTACTGCCTAAGGGGCTCATCGATAGGCACTTTTATCGGAAGAGCCTGAAAGTATGGTCACATCTTCCTTGAGGTAATCAACAAGCAGTATGCTAGCTTCTCCGGCTTCGAATAATTTTTTCCGCTCTAGTAAATTGCTTGTTGATATAATTTACTAGCCTTAGGATTTTGGATTCCTCACGTACTAAGGTTATACTTAGTGCGAGGGCAGATGCTGCTAGGTAAATGAATAGATCTTATCCTTCCAAATGCTTTGACAAAACCAGTCATCTCTCTATGTGCGCTCTAACAATTTCTGAAAAGCTTCATGGAATTCCTTCATCTAGAAAACTTTTATTATATTTCTTGAGGGGATCAAAAAATGGTATACACTAGTCTGTTGCCTTCGAAATAGATCAATTCAGTACATTGACCTTTCCATTCAAACTTTGCATTTCCTTCCTTGTTTTTAGAGTAGTAACCTCTTTCAATTCTTTGATCTACTCTGGGTTAGCTTCAATGCCCTTTGGGTTTATGATGAAACCAGAAAACTTGCCCGATGCGACTTTGAAATAGCACTTTAGTATTAAGATTCATTCCATACTTTCTAAGAAAAAATCTCTGAGAGGTATCCATGTGATTCATCGATATCTATGGCTTCAAAAGCATATCGTCCACATAAACCTCCATAGTCCATCCAGTTTGATCTTTGAACATCTTATTTACTATTCATTAGAAAGTCGCTTTAATGTTCTTCAAATTGAACGACATTACTCGATAATAGTACAGACCTAAATCAATGATGAAACTCACATGCTCCTAATCTAGAACGTGCATTGCTATTTGGTTGTAGCTAGAATATGCATCTGTAATTTAGCAATTCACGTCCAGCTATGGAGTCTAAGAGTTGGTCAATTTTAGTGGCGAGAAGCTGTCTTTTTGGCATGCTTTATTCAAGTCCAAATAATTGGTGCATGTCCTTCATTTTCCATTTGGGTTCTTGACCAAAACAGGGGTTGATACCTATTCCGAGTAAGGCATCGCAGATAAAGCCGCTTACCTACTGCTTATCCACTTCTTTCGACGTAGTGGATCTCTCTAGATCTAGGCCGCATCTCTTTTACTTTACAGGAGGGCAGCTTGGGTCCATATTCCACGCATATCGTACTACGTTTGGGCAAACATATCTAAGTTTGCTCAGAGAAACTCTGTCGACTCGTTTTTCATTTTCACCTCGAGCTGAGATCTGACCTTGAGAACCCAAGTTGGATCATCATCATTGAGCAGGATGTTGATTGTCAGCTCTGCCGATACTTTCCTTGCATTCTCTAGCTCCTTCAGGGGGTCTATAAGTTTATACAACTTGCTACCGGACCCGAGCCATTGCTTAGGCAATAGTTGCTATGCATCAGCAGTCTTGATGTAGAGCCTTCTCTACATCTTTTCCTTTCTTCTTTTGCTTCGCCTCTCTGAGCTCAGCGATATAACATTCTTTACATGTGCTATGATCGCTTTGAATAGCTCCATCTGTTCTCAGTGGGGAATTTCATCAATAAACACCATGGAGCCAGTGCTACCTTGAAGCTAGCAAGGGTCAGTCGATCTCGAAAAGCATTATAGGCTGGGAATTTATCGACCACCATGAAAGTGTAAACCCACACAATCTTGCGATCACCCTCGCCCAATTCTATAGACAAGTCAATACATCCCACAACTGAGATTTACACGGCTTTAGATCCTTTGGACTGATCTATATCTGATCAAAGGTTTTCTTGAATAAGATGTCAACCGAGCTTCCACGGTCAATCAAAACTATGCACACTATTGCAGGCTCTAGAGTGGACGTAATCTCAATGGAGTCAAGTATTGGTACTTCGATCCCATTCGAATCCTTGTTCCGATAAACAATGTCATCTTTCATAGTTCTTTGTTGTTTCATCAGAGCTTCATCTTCAACAGCGAAACAACTCTCCCGAGTCACATGCTTCAGGAAGTTACCATACCTTTCCATTTCATTTTAGCTTTTCTCTATTTAATAGGGTCCTCCTGATATGGTGTTTATCACAACCCTACTCTTAGGTCGCCTTGGTCCCTCTTTATTTGACCCAGGCTGATCCCTTTGGGCATTCGGCCCTTGGGGTCTATTATTCTGTCTGCTATCTTGTGAATCCCTTACATATTGCTGCAATTTCTTCTTCCAAATTCAATATTAGTTACATCTCTTAGGTGACGACACTCAATGGTACTGTGCCCATAAGTTCCATGGAAGTGATAATACTTCCTCGAGTGACGTTCAACGTCAATTGCCTTCTTTCTAAGGCGGCTTCTTATAATTCTGTATACCTCGCATGGCAAGGTAGATGTTCTCAACAGTATCATTCAATGGAGTGTAATCTCCTGGTCTTATATACCTCGAACGCTTCTTAGTGTCCTACTTCTTCCCACCATTGCCTTGGTTTCGTCTCTTCTGATTGTTATTGCTTAGGGCGCTCTCACCGGTCTGCTTAATAGCAATATAGCTCTGCCCAACCTCACTCGATGGTCTACTATGACTTGGTCCTACGGCTAGGTTTGTCTCTTCCAAGCACAGAATTTGGGACACTTTTTGATAAAATTCTTCCATGGCTGCTTTCTTATAAGCCATTGTTCGTGCCAAAAATGGTTTTGAACACCCTATTATAAGTGAAAGCACCAATGTCCAATATTTAAATCCAAATAGAGAAATATAGATTCACAGGTCATATAATAGATTGCAGAGAAGTAAATAAACACGCAAGTTTTATAGTGGTTCGGCAAACTCAGGCCTACGTCCACTCTAATAATATTTTATTTATACTGTAAGGTTACAAGTATAGTTGTTTTTGCCTTAGAAAATTAATGGAGAAAGAGATAAGAAGTGATGAAGGAGAGCCAGCCAAAAAAAGTCTCTTGCAATGAGCCAAGTCCGCTATATTTATAGGTGAAGACGTGCATAAATCGGGCTGAAATTTCATCAGAAGAACCTCCAAATCCGTATGACCCGATCCACCAATTTTCGGATCGATCGCACACCATTGAAATGATCAGAGTCGATCATTCATATGAGCTCCAATGGAGCTATAATCGATCATGGTGGTGCTCCATGATGTAAGCTACTTGCTCTTCAAATTTCGTGCAATTCCGACATACCGTTTGTGAGATATCGTATTTTCCGTGGAGTCAAATTGAATCGTAGTAAATCAAGCACGATCATTCCATGCTTCATCCAATTAAGCTGCAATCGATCATGTAGGTTCCCCATGATGTAAGCTACTTGTTCTCCAAATTTCTTGCAATTTCGATGTACTGTTTGTGAGATATCGCATTTTCCATGAAATTATGGATCGTTCTGGCTGATTTTGTACGATCGTTATGGAACGATCAGTATGTTTTTCTGATATTTGTGAATTTTGAGATGTGATCAATCATGTAGGTTTCCTATGATGTATGCTACTTTCTCTCCAAATTCCATGTAATTCTGACCTACTATTTATGAGATATCGCATTTTCCGTGAAATTATGGATCATCCCGGCTGATTTTATACGATCGTTATGGAACGACCGGTTTGTTTTTATGAAATTTGTGAGTTTTGGCATGCGGTCAATTTTGGGGACTCCTTTCTTTAATATATTGATGCTCTGAAAGTTTCAAGTGCGTTGGCTTTGTAGATTTTAAAATATTGATCGATCTTCGTTGATTTATGCTGTTTTATGGATCGTTCCCGATCGATCCATATAAATTCTTCCTTTGTCCATAACTTGAGCGTATGAACTCCGATTGACTTGAAATTTGAAATATGGCCTCACGGGGCCTTTCTTGTCACTTCATATTGATTGCACCTTGATTGGGACACGGTCTGAATCAGCTTAACTAATGTCCATAGTTCCAAATATCATTGATTTTCGAGCCTGATAACCGTCTCTCCCGGCTTCCTGCCTTGATGGTCACAGAAGCTATTTAGCCAACTTTTATGATATACCGCCTAGTCAAAAGGTGGTATAATATTTTCTCCCCAAAACATGCCTTGCGGTAGGAAGGCGTATTTTGAATTGCCTTAAGTCCAATGTTCGAAACCCGTTGATGACTATGAACAAATATGTGATCTTGCCTGATAGTTAATCAAATTGTAGCCGTTCTAGGCTGATGATGATCGCATGAGATCGAGTGTCGGTTCGAGGCATAATGTGATTGTTTGAGATCGAGTGTCGTTCGAGGTGAAATGTGATCATTCGAGATCGAGTGTCGTTCGAGACGAAATGTGGTCGTTCGACATCGAGTGTCGTTTAGAGCAAAATGTGATCGTTCGAGATCGAGTGCCGTTCAGGGAGAAATGTGATCATTCGAGAACGAGTGTTGTTCGAGGAAAAATGTGAAATGTGATAGTTCGAGATCGATTGCCATTCGAGGCGAAATGCGATCGTTCGAGATTAAGTGTCGTTCGAGGCAAAATGTGATCATTCGAGATCGAGTGCCGTTCGGAACAAAATGTGATCGTTCGAGATCGATTGCCATTCGGGGCAAAATGTGATTGTCTGAATGGGACTCAAAATTATAAATGTCAGTCACGTTCGAGTGAGTTTTGTAATCATTTGTTATGGTGGTTCATCGCCATCTCAAAGCATGCCTAGGGACCAATCTCTATCCCATACATGTGTAAGTGACTTAGCCATTTTAATATGGAGTTTACTTTATATTTAGTTAGTTCATGCCATCCTGATCAAGAGATGACGACCTGTGCCCTTAAGCCAGACTCGCTCCGATTTGTGGTAGATGATGGTTGTTCCTGTTCCATTACCGCTCTTCGATTCGTAGCAAAGCCAACTAGATCCGTGCCCCCAGTACCACCATATACTAGATATACCTCATCATATGCATAGTTGGGTCTGACTTTTCGTCATATACTTCCAGTGTTGGTAGTTTGAATTCCGATAGATTCCTTGCATTCCTGATATTTGGAGTGAACCGACTCAGATTGACATCTTCAAAGCTCCTATTTACCAATCCTTCTCTCATAGCTCGTCTGGTCATTTCTAGTGTCAAAACCAACCCTTCCAAAAGCATTGGAGAAGCGGCTTGGGTTTTAAAACAAAGTATACCTTCCAAAACCATTTGCCTCGAAAGGTAGAAAAGCGGCAACTAGGGGTTTCGACCCCATCCGAAAGCATTTACTTAAAACAAAGGCGCAATTCATTCGAAACCATTCTTTGAATCAATTTGACCCAGTCGGAAGCCAACTAAGTCGGAAGCATACCCTTCAAAAGAAAAGCGGGTGCATTTTCATTTTAAAGCAAAGCAGCGCTTCGACCGCTTCGAAACTCCCAGTTTCGACCCAATACCTTCCGCCTATATCCAATTCGTTGCGCACCAAGTCTTTGATGCCGTGCTTGTTGGTTTCGATGGTGATGGTGGCGGAACTACTAAGTCGAAACCTAGGTACCAAAAGTGGTGAAACATGTAAAAAGCATGTTTAAACTGATATTTAACCTTTTTAAGTAATTCTTTTCTACTAACCTGCCTTATTTGTCAAAATATTATTGGTTGCTAATTTTCTTTTCTAAAAGTGCTGCCAAATTTCAGAAATAAAAAATTTAATTTATTTACAAAGTACCACTTCTCCTTTTATATAAATATATAAACATTTAAGTCCCACACCTTTAATTTTTTATTTATCTATTAAAACACTTAGGAAAATTCTACAAAAATTCTAGAAAACCATTTTTAATATGTTTTATAACATATATTAATTTCGGACCCAAAATATAAATAATTTAGCCGTACATTATTTCATACCCCAAATAAAAAATTTCTTCATTAGAAAATTATTATAAATCCATATTAATTCAGAAAATTATGAAAATTGAAACTCATCTCTAAAATATCATTTCTGATCTAGATCTAAAATTGCAAGGCATTTGGATGTCATTAAATAGGGTTTTCACATTAAAACATATCATAAAACTTATATGAGTGAGCAAAAATCATCAACAAGCATATATAAACATTTTATCCTTCAAAATCATAACATTGCAAATAAATTCGGATTATCCTTAAAACCGAAAAAAATTAAGAAAACAAGAGATGCAGTCATTATTCACCTTAGCTTTGAGATTAAGGAGTTTGAAATTTGAATGGATTTAAATTGATTAATTTTCTTCCTTTAGCTTTTCTTCCTCTTGTTCTTGCTAATGGTGGCCAGCCTCTACTTTGTCTTTGATTTTGAAATGAACGTGTAAATGAATTCCTAAGGGTTTAGGGTATAAGAATACTATTTTTCCTATTTTACCCCTTCTCTATTTCATTTTAACTCATATTTAGTTCATTGTTTACATGGCACGGCTACCCCTTGGTTTAATCACAAATCTCAATCCCCTAATCATCACATTATTTTATTTAATATAGCAAATTAAATATCCTAAATAATGTTACTAAAAATTAGGGTCGTTACAGACTCCCCTCCTTAAAGAATTTTGTCCTCGAAATTACGATAAGGTACACAACAAATCAAACATAAAGGTAAAACATACCATCAAACAAATCAGGATAAGCGTCTCTAATTCTGCTCTCAGTCTCCCAAGTACAGTCTCTCTCATCATCGCTCCACTGGACTTTAACTAATCCGACTGTCTTGTTCCTTAGCCTCTTCTCATCTCTCGCTCCTATCGGAATCGGCTTTCTAACTACAGTCAAATCCAGCTCTACTACTAAATCATCTAACACGATCGATGCTATAGTAGTCTTCAGATCTCTAACACACTTCCTTAGATGAGAAACATGAAAAACATTGTGGACTCCCGCCAAACTATTTGGTAACTCTACTCTATATGCGAGTTTCCTGATCCTCTCTACAATATGAAAAGGTCCAAGGAATCTCGGTGCCAGCTTTCCTGATTTTCCGAATCGAATCACACCATCGGGGACACTTTAATAAAATCATGATCTCCAACAGAGAACTCTAGGTCTTTCTGTCTTCTATCCGCATAACTTTTCTGCCTAGACTGAGCTTCCTTCATCCTAGCTCGAATCAACTCAATCTTCTCTGCAGCTTCTCTAACTAAATTTGGACCAAGAACCAACCTATCCCCGGTCTCTAACCAACAAAATGGTGACTTGCATGGCCTTCCATACAAAGCTTCAAACGGTGCCATCCTTATACTAGTCTGATAACTGTTGTTACACGAAAACTCGACTAAGTGTAGATGGTCTTCCCATGATCCTCCAAAATATAACACACAAGCTCTTAACAAATCTTCCAAAACTTTGTTAACTCTTTTTGTTTGCCCATCGGTTTTCGGATAGTAGGCGGTACTCATCTTGAGCTTGGTACCTAAGGTATCCTGTAGACTCTTCCAGAACTCACTAGTGAACAAGATCTCTATCACTTACTATACTACTTGGAATTCCGTGCAGTCTGACTACATTCTTCATAAACAACTTAGCCAAAACATGTACCGTCCTAGTTGACTTAACTGGAATGAAATGGGCACTCTTGGTTAATCTGTCCACTATGACCCATATACTTTCATTTCCTCTGTTTGACCATTGCAACCCGTCTATGAAATCCATAGAAATAGAATTCCGCTTCCATACCGGAATATCCAATGGCTAAAGCAACCCACTTGGCTTCTGATGTTCGGCTTTTACCTGTTGGCAGTTTAGACACTGCTTCACCCATAAGCCAACATCTCACTTTATACCCTCCCAGAAGAAACTCCGCTTCATATCCTGATACATCTTAGTTCCTTTCGGATGAATAGTGAACTTCGAACGATGGCATTCCTCCAAAACTACCTTCCTTATGTCTCCCACGTTCGGAACACATAACCTACCTTTCTTTCTCAACCACCCATTTTGGTCAAGGCTAAAATCCTTTAAATCATTGCTCTCCATTCCTTCCTTTAACTTTCTGATCCGTTCAACCAATATTGGATCCTCCTCCTGTTTAGAAGCAATCTTTTCGATCATCACCAGTTGAACTTCTAAACAAGACAGCATAAAAGGTTCTCTTCTAGGCCCAACCTTAGATCTCTGCTGCACTCTGCAAGTCGACAACGCTTCTAAATCTTTCCACCAAGCTATCATTGCCAACACTGCATTATGATGCTTTCTGCTAAGCGCATCTGCAACCTTATTACCTTTCCCTGATGTGTATTCAATTCCAAATCATAAGCAACATTAAACTCTAACCATCTCTGCTGTCTCATGTTTAGCTTCTTCTGAAAGAACAAATACTTCAACGAATTATGATCCATATATAACTCAAACCGCTCTCCCAAAAGGTAATGTCACCACACCTTCAGTGCAAAAATCACCGCATCTAACTCCAAATCATGCGTTGGATATCTAACCTCATACGGTCTAAGTTATCGAGAAGCATAGGCAATCACTTTACCTCTCTGCATCAACACAGCTCCTAATCCAGTTCCACACGCATCTGTATATACTACCAAATCCTGGTTCTCCTTCGGAACAACTAATACAGGTGCATGGATTAATGAGTGTTGCAAGCTCTGGAATTCTTCCTCACACTTATCGGTCCAAACAACCTTCACGTCCTTTCGCGTTAGCTTGGTCATCGGTGTGGCTATCCGTGAAAAATCCTTAATGAACCTCCTATAATATCCAGCCAATCCCAGAAAACTCTTTATCTCAATCACTGTCTTGGGTCTCTTCCAATTATTCACCGCCTCAATCTTAGTCGGATCCACATACAACCCTTCCTCTGAGACTACATGACCAAGAAACTTCACATCCTTCTTCCAGAAATAACACTTTGAAAACTTTGCCTTCAGTTGATTCTGCTTCAATGTCTTAAGCACCACTCTAAGATGAACTTCATGCTCTCTTTCATCTCTAGAGTATATCAAGATATCATCTATGAACACCAATACAAACCTATCCAAGTGCTCCTAGAAAATTCGGTTCATCAAGTCCACAAAGAATGCTGGCTCATTAGTTAGTCCGAACGACATCACTAACCATTCGTACGATCCATATCTAGTTCTAAACGCCTTCAAAGGAATACTATCCTCTGCTACTCTAAGCTGAAGGAAACCTGTTGCTAAATCCAATTGAGAAAATACCTTGGATCCACTCAACTGATCGAACAAATCGTCAATTCTTGGCAATGGATATTGATTCTTTATCATTTTCTCATTCAACTTACGATAAAATCGATACATAAGCTTAACGATCCGTCCGGCTTCTTCGCAAACAGTGCGGCTGCTCCCTAAGGTGAACTACTAGGTCTAATAAAATTCTTGCCTTCCAAATCCACCAACCACACCTTCAGCTCTCTCATCTCTGTAAGTGTCATCCTACTTGGCGGTCCACTCACTGGTTCTGCTCCAAGCACTAAATCTATCCAAAACTCAATGGCTCGTTTCGGTGCAATCCTTCTACCGGCTCAAAAACATCTGCGAATTCTCTAACCACGAAAACTCGATTCAACTCATTTTCTACCTCCATAACATCCAACAAAGCATTCACCTCACAACTAGGATTTTCTACGGTATATACAATCTGATCACTACAGTTAGGGTGTCTAAGTGATATTTTTCTATCATGGCAAAATATCTTAGCATCGTACTTACTTAACCAATCTATATCCAAAATAATTCCGAACCCTACAAAGTCAAAAACATGCGAATTGCAAACAAAGGTATGACCTAACAAATCAAACTCTAGGTGGTCACACTTCATCCCATGTGTCGCATACCCTTCTATCGGATTTGAAACCCTTAAGGTAGTAACTAAGTATGGGGGTTCTAGGTTAAGCTCATCTACCAAACAATGAGATATAAAGGAATGCGATGCACCAGTATCAAACAGAACGCTACAGACATACCATGAATCTGAAGCGTACCTCCCAACACTGCTTTCCATTTCTCTTGCGTTGTTGGTCCTGATGTAGCTGGCTCCAATGCAAATACTTTGCCCCTTCCATCCTTAGCAGGCTCTATGAATTGGTTCTTATAATGACCAATCCGATCGCAGTTGAATCGTTTGATATTCTTTTTCCCAATCACTTCCTTTGCCTTTGCAGTACAACACTCATTTGCGAAATGTCCTTTCTTATCGCACTTGAAGCAAACAACCACTGACTTTCCTTTCTGAGCACCCTTCTTTTCTGACTCTGCCCCACCTTGACCTCCTTTGCCTTATTCTTCTCCGGAGCAGCAAGCATATCCTCGTTTCTCAACGCCATCTCTACTACAACATCACACGGATCCCTGAGATGAGATAATGTAGCCCTAGCCAACTCAAGCTTCAACCCCCTAATGAACTTCTCATTCCTCTTCATCACGTATCCATAGTAGCATACCCATACCTTGCCAACTCCTCGAACCTTCTAGAATATTCAAACATAGACATCCCCCTGCTCCAACTCAGCAAACTTTCTGAGCAAAGCAGACTGCACCATCACAGACATGAACCTCTCCTGGAACCTTCTCCTAAACTCATCCCATGTCATCGTCTCTTCATTCACTCCAGCCGTTACACTATTCCACCAGAATAAAGCTGCTCCCTGAAGCTGTATCGAAGCAAGCCTTCTCTTCTGCTCATCAATGAGCCCCAAGTCTGCAAAGATACTCTCATAATGTAGCAAACAGTTCTCCACCTCAATGGCATCTTCAGTATCGATAAATGGCTTCCCTTCAAGCCAAACATAATCTCTGCTCAAGATAACATAATTGTTGGCCACTGGAGCTTCCTGAACTCCTACTCCAACATTTCCACTAACCTTCAGCAGAAATTCCAGCTTGCATCATGTTCACGAAAAACTGATACATAGCTCCCATATCAACTTGTGGGACCCCAGCACCCACATTTTCAGCTTGTGCCTGACTTGGGTTTCTCCTAGTATTTAGTCTGGCATTTCCATTTGTCATGGTACATCCACCTCCAAGATTCACTCTTCCACTTCTAGCATCCATATCTGTATTCAAGCCTCGTGAGATATAAAAGAATAGCCTAAGAGATATAGGAGAATAGAGATATAACATATACTTATATATAACAAATACAAGTACGTTACTATAGCGTTATCACATACCCCAATTTTACTCTAATTCCTTAGAATTATGTTTTCAAGAATCATTTTTAGTTTAAAGTTTTTCATAAACCTATGCTTTGATACCAAGTTGTAACGTCCTCTATCTTAAGGCCAAAAGCTAAACTCTACAGATGCTGCAGCCATCTATAGTATTAACTTCTGGTGATAAAATACGGTAATGTTAATGGTATCCATAATATCAGAGGCACATGAATATGAAATAAAATCATCATAGATTAAAAAAATTTCTGATTACATTTCAAAACAACATTTCATATTCAAATTACATAATCCCATCGCTTTCCCGAGTTCAGATAAAATATAATTATTACATAAATACGCCAAGAGTGATATAGAAAGATGCCCCTTGGATGACCAGAGTACTATATAGACATAACCGTCTTAAATACAACACGGCGGAATCAAACAAAATAAAACAACAACTCCTAAATAGCTATCTGTCAGCCACCTGCTCGTCTCCAGAAGCTGTATTCGACAACCTATTAAAACCTGAAAATCCTCAACCCTCAATCTACTCAAATAAACTTTGAGCACCGAGAGTTTAAGGAAAAAACATAAACTTCAAGTCAGACAAAAAGTCTGGTGTGAATAATACTATACATCTCGGTTATTCGATATTAAGTTTGACCACGCCGCTTAGCGAAACGAGCTTCCCCTCACTAATATCCTTTTAAAACATATCTTTTGCAAATCATTTCCTGCAACCAAAACTGGTTCAAACTGTAAAGCAATATCATGTAAAATACATGTCAGGTAACAAATGAACTATCTGTCCTAACACTATAGTTTTGTTTGGCTAACTACTAACCTTTGGCTGACTCGGGCCTACCAGACAATAAAATCTAACAACTGTTAGACAATCCTCTTCTGGACAGTCCGTCCCTAACTTGTCTTCTCCCAGGTTCACCTAATCCTAATGGTTTTGCGGGCTCACCAATAACCTACCTCCATACAAATTTATTTCGTTCTGTGCGTAATATCATTTTAGTCTTACCTGCGACAAAGCCCTACACACTGGAATTTTGGAGTAAATTAGCTGGGGCTAATAGCTAATGTATAGGGCGCGACCCTATACCAGTCCCATCTGGTATACAAATATCTAAGTCATTTTACTTAGGGTAATCTTCCCTTAAATTTTCTTTGAAAACCTTTTCATCTCAAATTAATTTAAAACCTTTAAATCAAACTTAAACAAGGAAAATATACTCTATGTTTTACTCAAAATCACCTTGCCATGTTATATATACTTTACTCAAATCTTTGTTGATGAAAACGTTTAAACCTTTGAAAGTACCCCTTTCAAATCCATTGAAAGTATCCCTTTCGAAACCATTGAAAGTACCCCTTTCAAAACCAAGTAAACCCCTTTCTTTCACCTCGGCCGAAAGGCCAAAACATTCCTTTCGAAACCATTCATATAAACCTTCCGAAACCATTAAAAAACCTTTCCTTCGAAAGCTATAAAACCTTAGACATCCTATCTTTAAAACCTTTAAACATTGCCTTTCGAAAACATTGGAAAACCTTTCCTTTGAAACCTTTCGAAACCTTCCTTTTAAACCTTTCAAAACCATTGGGGAACTACCCCTTCGAAACAATTCTTTAAAACCTTTCGAAAGCATGAAATCATCAAACCTTTTGAAAGCATTTGGGTTCAGGTAAAACATGTGGAACAACCTTTCAAAACCACTTAAAACTATCTCCTTCAAAACTTTTGGGTTCTACCTTCAACAAAGCAAAATGGTCATAAATCATTTAAGTTGAAAGCATTTCTTTCGAAAGCATTCCTAAGTAAAGAAGTGATGGTATTGAAACCAACCCTTCCGAAAGCATTGGAGAAGCGGCTTGGGTTTTAAAACAAAGTATACCATCCGAAACTAGTTGCTTTGAAAGGTAGAAAAGCGGCAGCTAGGGGTTTCGACCCCATTCGAAATCATTTACTTAAAATAAAGGCGCAACCCATTCGAAACCATTTTAAATCAATTTGACCCAGTCGGAAGCCAACTAAGTCGGAAGCATAGCCTTCGAAAGCAAAGCAGGCGCATTTTCATTTGAAAGCAAAGTAGCGCTTCGACCCCTTCAGAACCACTGGTTTCGACCCAATACCTTCCGCCTATATCCAATTCGCTGCGCACCAAGTCTTTGATGCCGTGCACATTTGGTTTCGATGGTGATGGTGACAGAACTAATAAGTCAAAACCTAGGTGCTGAAAGTGGTAAAACATGTAAAAATCATGTTTAAACTGATTTTTAACCTTTTTAAGTAATTCTTTTCAACTAACCAGCCTTGTTTGTCAAAATATTATTGGTTGCTAATTTTCTTTTCTAAAAGTGCTGCCAAATTTCAGAAATAAACAATTTAATTTATTTACAAAATACCCCTTCTCCTTTTATATAAATATATAAAACATTTAAGTCTCATACCTTAAATAATTTTATATATCTATTAAAACACTTAGGAAAATTCTACAAAAATTCCAAAAAATCATTTTTAATATGTTTTCTAACATATATTAATTTCGGACCCAAAATATAAATAATTTAGCTATAAATTATTTTATACCCCAAATAAACATTTTCTTCACTGGAAAATTAATATAAAATCCACATTAATTCAGAAAATTATGAAAATTGAAACCCATCTCTAAAATATCATTTCTGATCTAAATCTAAAATTACAAGACATTTCGATGTCATTAAATAGGGTTCTCACATTAAAACATATTATAAAACCTATATGAATGAGCATAAATCATCAATAAGCATATATAAACATTTTATCCTTCAAAATCATGGCATAATATTGCAAATAAATTTGGATTATCCTTAAAACCGAAAAAAATTAAGAAAACAAGAGATGTAGTCATTATTCACCTTAGCTTTGAGATTAATGAGTTTGAGATTTGAATTGATTAATCTTCTTCCTTTAGCTTTTCTTCCTCTTGTTCTTGCTAATGGTGGCCGGCCTCTACTTCGTCTTAGATTTTAAAATGAACGTGTAAATGAATTCCTAAGGGTTTAGGTATAAGAATACTCTTTTTTCTATTTTACCCTTTCTCTATTTCATTTTAACTTATCTTTAGTTCATTATTTATAGCACGACTACCCCTTAGTTTAATCACAAATATCAATCCCCTAATCATCACATTGTTTTATTTAATTTAGCTAATTAAATATCCTAAATAATGTTACTAAAAATTAGGGTCGTTACAGTTTGCCTCCTCATATAACACAACAAATTTTGAGGATTCCATTGTATCCCTCTTATGTTGAAGACTACTGGGCATGGTACATTCAAAATAACGAAGAATTCTCTTTTGCATCAGGTGGGAACCATGTCAGAGAGGAACACAATGAACTAGAGTTGTATAATCACCTTTGGAATAATGCACGTTCACCTAAGATGTCCTTATGTGCCATATTAGCAAAGTCAAACAAGCTAAACATCAATGAAAAAAATTTATAAATGAAATTCAGCAAAAGACATGGAGTGGAAATTGTGTAAACAGGGTGATGAGTCATGAAATCATCTGTTTTTTCAATGTTCCTACTCCAGTTTAATATGGAAGAGCATCAAAAATAAACTTCAACTTTCAGTTCATACCAATAATGAAATTGAAGAGATCTTTGCATGTGGCAATGAATCAATTAGAAAATTGGTAGACAGTGCAATTACTGTTCTAATTTGGCACAATTGGATAGAACGTGACATAAGAGTTTTTCGAAGCATTGAAACTCCTTCAAGTGTTAGACTACAATTAGTCAAAGTGGATTGCATGCAATTTCTTAATACACAAGTATCAAAGAGCAAGAAATCAATAGAAAAGAACTCATATTTAAGGAGTTCGGCTATGAACCCCTTCGGTCTCGGCGAAGTGTTTGGCAGTCATATACACACGACGATCGCACCTGAAGACTGAACTCCTAACAATAAATGATTTTAGCCAACAATCCAGTGAAGGAAGGTATTGAAGCTCCAGATCTACTGGGTGATGTTAGAGTTGCAACATAAGCGAAGGGTGGTAGTGGTATTTTAAACTTATAACCATTATTTTTCTCGAAAGTGATAGAATTATTAAATGAAGATAATTATGGAAATGTTCTATGGACTAGTCTACGAACTTGAATGAAGTTAAAAAGGGTGGTATAATATTTATTTAGCAGTAGTAATTGTATTTGACTTTTGTTTTTTTCTCTTTATTTTGGTAGTGGTAGCATCTAGGGAGTGTGCAATGGTTTTTAAGTATGAATATTGTATACCAATCCTACCATAGTTTGTTCCCCCATTGCTCTATTTTGTAACCTTATTCTTTTAGAAAATAAACTACCTATTTCAAAAAAATATAATGAAGTTTGTATGGACTTTTTTGAAGTAAAGCATTAGACACAAGTTCAATAGCTTACAGATCATTTATGCTAAATCCAATTTCTCATATTTATTAAGCTATACTTAGTAACGACATTTTGTACACGTTTTCCTTTTGTCATCAGAGTGTCACTTAGATATTTTGAGTTTGGTCTAAGGTCAAAAACTCTATTAATATCTGTATTTGATTATGTGGACTCATTAAAGTATGTGGTCCAATCAGATCGTTAGCGATTTACCGATTTACCCTAATAAGAGATTTTGACTTTATGTTGACTACCAATTATGATGATAGTCCTGTGCACTTCATGCCCCGCTATTACCCCGCTATAACCTTGCTATATCTCATAGCGGATTTTTACCGCTATGATTTTTTCATATAGCTCCAAATATAGCCTTTCCGCTTTAAGCCCCGCTATATCTGCTATATCCCGTTATTCCCGCTATATTCCGCTATTTCCGCTATATCTTCTTTAAAAGAAATGAATTGACAAATGACATTTTTTACATTATAAAAATTATGAAATTAATTTATTTAATTGAATTTTTAATATATTTTCGAAAATGAAAATACTCTAATATTCTACTAAATTCAATTATGTTATATAACAGTTTTACATTTATTTACAGTATATTCGCACATGTTTTTATTTATAATTATTTATGTATTAATTATAATTCAATTGAATGTTAATTTTTCATTTAATTACCATTTATATATTTGTAAAAACATTAAGTACGAGTTTATATGCTATTTTAGAGTCATCCGCTATATCCTGTTATATCCTCGCTGTATCCCCGCTATGACTTTTTGCACCTCCGCCGCATTGAATCTGTCGAGCGCTTTAACTACACATGATGATACTAACCTTCTACAACGAAAAAGACGAATCCTTTCTTGGGTATTTTTTAACTTCAAGTAGTTTAACGTATACCCAATTATGGTCGTAACATGGTCTCATGCCATATGTTTAACCATAATCAAAGTACAACCTAGCTACTTAAGATCGACGGTGCCCTCAGTTTGAAGACTACTGCATGTAATTACCACGAGATCTTCTATTTTGACTTTTTCATATTAACATGTAGAAGACTCCCGTTGAGTCGCTATATGATTGTTCCAAACAACCATAAGTACGTGACTCCTTAGTTCTCCTAACGATCATAAGTAAGTCACCATCCATCGTCTGTTACATACACTAGTTGTTAACAAGAAAACTTGTCAACACCTCAAATTGAAATTTGGAATGTGAGTGATGCTTTCTAAACTCCCTTTCGAACAAATGAAGGTTACTAGCTCATTTCAAGCTGGTAAAGATGGTCAAAAACTAATCTTCGGTACCTTTCGATGCAGTCGAAAGGTTTACTTCACTTTTGGAAAATTATTTCAAAAGGGTTGGATTAGAACTCTATCAGAATGACCTTTCGATACAGACAAGGTAGATTAGGTTGGGGACTTAATGATTTCTGGAAATATTGGAGCTGGAAGGGTTTTGACTCTGTCGAAAAGGGCAGCACTTGCTATCTTGTTGATTTGAGCGAAGTCTACTGGGGAATATGAGAACTAAAGGTTTCGATCCGGTCGTGGGCAGACATTTCGATCAGTTTGATAGCAGGTTGACATATTTATGAAAAGTAGGAAAATTAGAGTTGCTATGTAATCGAGATTATCCCAATCCTCTTTTAATTGAACTTAATTGTACAAATTGAACAAATCCCTCATTTGATTTTGGAATTAAGGTTTTCAAGTTATAAGTGAAAGAAATCGGATCCCCTAAATATGACCACTGGGGTCTTATTTATAGATGCGGGTCAACACCTTTCGTCCAAGTGCTTTCGATACGATCGAAAGGCTTGCTTTCCTGCTTGCGTGCGTATCTCTTGAGTTATGGCTTTCGACCTAGTCGAAAGGTTGCAAGGGTCATGTGGCCATCCTTTCACTGCTACTAAAGACTGGGCTTCCTCTTACTTTGTTTTATTCCCTTCGACCTCGTCGGAAGGCTTATTACTTTATTTCTTCTGACATCATTGAAAGGCAATGTCCGGCCCCTTTCGACTCCGTCGCAAGGTATATAACCGCGCTTTTCCTTTAACTGTTCATATGCAAGTCGGCATGTGCGCTGGCCTTCATTGCTGTCAAAACATGTGCTTTGGGTTTCGAATGAGTCGAAACACTGTAGAAACCGTTGCTGCAAAGGACTCCATTCGAAAGATCTCCATCTAGCTGGCGCGGAACCTTATCTCTTCCTTCATAAGTGAGAATAGCTTTAACCAATTCGAAAGGCTAACATATGCTTTCGAAAGGGTTAACTCAGCTAATCGCTTTTCTGGAGGTAAACAAAGACGAAACCAATCGTTTCGAATGGCTTGGTGCACATGCAGAAGGTTTGCTGTTGATTGCCTTCGGAAAGTAGCTTTCGACCTCGTCGAAAGCTCTTTGCTCGTACATAATATTGCTGAAGCATCCTTCTGACCTCTTCGAAAGGTGCTATTGGCGCCATCATCTTCCTGTTGTAAGCTTTATCTAATGTTGAGATAGACCATCCTAATGCTTTCAAATCTTCATCAATTCTCTTGGTCCTTCATTCATACCTTTATCTTTGAGAATATTTTATGGATAACACTAGTCTCAGTGGATGTATAAATATATTTTTCTTGATATATCTTAACTAGGAACATTTAAGAAGTAAATATTTAGATATCGATTCAATACTCATAGTTACAAACACATTCGTAACTGCAATTGATAAAATACTTCTTCTAAGCATTTTCTACTTATATATGTCAATATATATATAAGAAATTAAAACCAAAAGAAGACTTCATTTTGAAAAAAAATCTTTCATAAGAGTTAAGTATTAAATTACATAATCGTCGTTGGGCAATACCCTTAACTTTACAAGATTATGTATCGTCCCTTCCAGTTTACTTTATTTTATGATGAAATTTGCAAGTTAAGCAATGATGTGACGATCATATTATGGTGTAACCATTGGGATTTTGTATGTAAAAGTAGTTTGGTAGACTGTTTATTAGTGCATGTGTAAGTGTATATATAAACACTTAGTCAAACAATAAAAGAAAAGTTTGCCAAAATAAGAGAGTATACCATTATCTCATTTGATTAGGATATTAAACCACTAACCCAATAAGAATACTATATATATATATATTCATTTTCCAAATAGGTTTCTCTCTCTTCATTGTTCCTCACTTTCTTTTATTTCCAAATATCGCTTTTAATCCTAGTTACAAAATCGGTATAATCAATTAAAGTAGTATCATATTAATCAAACTTTGTGAGGAAATGAATCAAACCCCGGTTTCCTCTCCAAGCATATTACTTCTATATGTTCCAACTAAGGGCTATTAGAAAATCATGCATAAAATATTAATTTTCCTAGATATATTATGTATGTTTTATCCAAATTAGTGAATCGAGATTTGATTATCCGATATTAAGAATCTCTATCTAATTATAATTTCTTTTGTATCTCCTCTAAATTAAAGCAATAAAGAAAAGTTTGGCCAATAAACGCGATCTCTCCTTTTTGTGTTTTCTTTGATATAATTCATCATTCCTGGTGGTTTATTAGTCTCATAGTTGATGATTCCAGATCTCATGTTTTATTACTTACAAAGATGGGATATGTGTCAATTTTTCCTAATACGATTATTAGAAAACGTAAACACAAAATGTTGATAAAAGATTTAGTCAATAAAGATTTCAATCGAATAATGGCTTTTGAATTTGTTTTAGAACACGTCTATATAGGTTAAACTAAGAGTATAATAAAGAAATTTGGGGTTCAAGATCATGCAAAATTTTAATTGGTTGAGTCTAAGATGTTCTATGTTTATTAAAATTCTCTATTTATTCATTTTTTTCCTATCAAACAAGAGAAGAGAAGAAGGCCTTCGTGTGCATGGGTTTGTTATACTTGTACGTCAGCCTTGTTATATTTTTAACATATATTTTTAACATGATTGTAGATCATAACTATCCTGACATAATTGAGATATATCCTACTTTATAAGAAAATTTTGAATAACTAACAAAGTTGACTCAATATATTAGTCATCTAATTTGAGAAGCAATAGACATACCTCACACTATTTTACTTCTTTTTAACAACCAAAAGTGGCGGCGCCTTGAATCATCTTTGTGCAAGCACAGCTTGCAATGTGCAGGCTTCTTTCAGGCACATCCAATATACATCAACCAGTGAATTTATTGGGAAGACTATGTATTTCCACCAATACGACTTTTGTATCTGAGTTTTGAGTAGTTAAGTGCTCACAATTTTGAGCATGTGATGAAGAACACTTCATTCGAAAAATCTTGCACATGCCATTGCCTGGAAAATGGTCATAAAAAATGTCATTTCATATAAGTTATGTTTTTTTCATAAATATTCTAGCATAGTTTTATGACTAATCTTTGAATAATAATAAGGCTACTCACTCGTGGAAGCATATTTCTTAAGTAAAAGAATCAAGAAACAAGGAGTTCTATAGTAATGACCGTGTGAGTTAGTATGCATTTTGACAGAGCCTAATTTAGCATACGAAGTCGAACCTGCCTCTACTCAAGGCCCAAAGTGCCTCAATGCGAAACCAAGATCAACGGCTAAGATAGTATTCATATATGTAAATGCCTCAGATAGCCTAAAAGCTCATACAAAGCATACAGGTTACAAAACCTAATGTTATATATAGAAATGACATGTTATCGGTTCACATCAATCTGTAAGTAACTAGATGGCAACATGTCTAAATCTCAATCCTACAAGCTAGTCAAGTCGGTAATCCAAGAGAAAAGCTCTACATTAATGATAGAGCTATAAATCGCCTATAAGTACAAGGCATAGATCCCTATAAATATGAATCAAACTCTGAAAGACCGACATCATACTTCTCTACTTATTTGTTTTTAGTTCTTCCAGACTTAAGCTTTTCCAAAGGATCGTTAATGGCAGAACTAGCCTATCAAACCTTGTAAAGCCACTTAGGCTTAGTTAACTAAAGTAACAAAGAACTTCTCGACGGTAGATGTATAGACCTGCTCCCGAACCACTATAAACTCTTTGTGTCTTTACTTCCAATATCTTATTATCTTACTACTTTCGGCCTAGGCATCCACCATCGTCTGAATCTTATTCTCGTATTACTGCTTTTGTAACTTGCTTCTTAAAATCTTAGGTGTTAGTTTGTGACAAAAATCAGCTAACATTTCTAACACTAGAAGGATGGCTTAAACCTTCGTTCTAGCATATTATTTCTTATCACCTAATTTCCTATTGATCTTCTATTTGAAAAATGAAAGCCAAATCATCTTAAAGAAAGAATACTCTGTCATTGACAGCTGAGGAAGATATTTTTGAAACACCAGCTGAAATGGTGAACCAAACTATTGCTGGAGGACCTTCCCCTCCATTTTTGTCGATGAACATCTTGGCAACTGATGCCAACATTTGTTAAAAGCACAACAAAACTTTGGACGAGAACTAAGGTGAGATGAAGAAAACATTCGAAGGTATGGAAAGAAGAGTCGCTTCTTTCGTTGAGGAAGAAAGCCAACCACAGATAGTTGACTGAAACCCTGACAAATGGAAAATGACTAGGGAAGAACCGGAGGCAGAGTTTGCAAGTGATGCGGCCATTAAAGCTAGAGCAAAATCCTTTCAAGTAGCCAAAGAGGGTCAACCTGAGAAGGTCCCAACACTAAGCTCCGAAAGGATAAGCCTTGGTGGGCTAGTTAGGGATCGATCGAATGTCGAAATTGAACTAACTAACCATTTACATATCGGAAGTTATCGAAATATGGAGAAATTTTTACCGAAGTTGTTTGAACAGGAGCAGAAGCTTCAAGAAGAAAACCTGGCGTTGACACCAAAAATGGCACAATACCCAAAAACCGGTAGAAATATCAAGATGTAATAGAAAATGAATGTAAAGCAGTAATAACACCAAAATTTTATAGTGGTCGACAATCTCCGGACTATGTTCATTGTATATTTTGTTTATTAGAGGTTTGAGAGTCATTAGTACAAGGGATATACTGATCTAAAGCCTAGAACATTAAAAAGTAACTTCCTAAGTGACTCTAATAGAGGAGAGATAGGAGATGAAGGAGAGGTGCCAAAAGTCCCTTCCTAGTTGTCATAGGGTCTATATTTATAGGGGAATTTACTAGTAAAATCGGAGGCCCATGCAGTGCAAGATCTAGATCCAAGCCCAAAGGTGGTGGAAAGCAGTAGCCGGCCTAATCATCAATTGAAACTTACAGAGAGATTTGTATTTGTGGAAGTTTCCATCTTCTTCTTCCATTCTACTTTCTATCCCCGATCCACCATGTTCTAAACACTTTTCCTTGAAGATTGAGTTGTTTCTGATAACTTCTTTGATATTATTTATATTTTCCTGCTTTCTTTACTTCCTTCTCAAGAAATCCTTATAGTTGCTCATCTATTCTTTAAGAAAAGTACTCCATGACGATTGTTTGAAGTAGTACTAGAAGCGTAATGCATTTGGAGGGTCCCAAGTGGAGAAATTTCCTCTTGGTATCGAGAGATTCCTCTTGGTACCGAGTGGTCCTCATAGCTCAAATCCCCTTAAAAATTCTTGAGTTCAATCTTCTTGCTTTCCCAAACATGTTTCCAAGTTCGTGAATCGTTTTGTCTTCATCTTGACGTCCTAATTCCAATTGAAAATCCATTTGGTCAAAAAGCGGTTAACTCTTGCCCTTCAAAGTATGTCTTATGAATGTAAGATGTGTTTTTCTCAAGAACAAGTTTCAGTAATAGTTAATCTTCGATAGTTGAGCCCTTGGCCGTCCATTGATCTCGAACTTGGTGGATGGTCCGATTCCTTCGGATTCTCCGACAAATCCATGGTCATTTCAGACCGTCATGGCTTTCATATCGTATATCAAAATCATCCGTTGTTTGCTCGGGATCACCTATTTACTCTAATTACAAGGCTTTCAAATCCTAATATCGAGTCAATGTCTATTCTAGGATCCGTTCTCTCCGGATCGTTCAATAGCAAATCAAGGATTCGATCTCTCCGGATTGTTTATCATCCAATCTAGGATTAGATCTATCTGGATCATTTAACATCCAATCTAGGATTCGATCTCTCCGGATCGTTTGTCACACAATCTAGGGTTCGATCTCTCTGGATCCTTACGGAGTCCAATCTGCTTACTCTTCGGCAAGGGGACCCAACGTCTAAACAAGTCCATCCGCTCACTCTTTGATGAGGGGACTTACTTTTGATCTCTTTGGATCCTTGCTAAGCCTAACCCACCCACTCTCCGGCGAGGGGGTCCAATGTCCAAGCAAGTCTATCCGCTCAGTCTCCGGTGAAGGGACTTACTTCTGATCTCTCAGGATCCTTGCTGAGCCCAAGCCACTCTCTTTTCGACGAGGGGGACCAACATCCAAGCAACTCCATCCACTCACTCTCTGGTGAGGGGACTTATTTTTGATCTCTCTGGATCATTGCGGAGCCTAATCTGCTTGCTCTATGACGAAGGGGCCCAACGTCCAAGCAAGCCCTTCCGTTTACTCTCGGGTAAGGGGCTTGCTTCTTATGGTCACTGCCCCATCTCTTCAAACAGGACTACCACGATCAATATCATTCATTAGGTTAAAGTGGTTTTCAAAAATACAACATTCAAATCAAAGCAAGCAAGCATCCTAAATATTCATCCCGGACATCCGACTTAGAGCATGCTTAAAGACCAATCGAGCTCCCGTACACGTGTAAGCGGTCCGAGATTATTATTTTCTCAATGATTCAAAATGAAAAGCAAAGCATGAGAAACAAACCCGACTCATGTCCATCCGATCATGGGATTATCGATCTCAACCCAGATCCCTGGTTGTGTCTTGATGAACACGCTGTAGATGGTGATTGCTTTGGTCGCACCATCGTAGTTTGATTCCTAACATAATATTGCAGCTGGTTACTTCGAACTAATTTCAAATTACGAAGGTCTCTGCACTCATTTGTTTCATGTTCGTTTAGTTCATGGAAGAGAAAAAACTTTCTAAACCTTTTCCCTCAATCTGTGGGTTCCCTCTTAGCTTTCTTTTTATCGAGAATTTGCCTTTAGTATTGAGATAAATCCTCTTTGGGGTTTTAGTTAGGTCGGTGTAAGAAGAGAATTTCGATTCCCTCTTTGGTCGCTTAATTCCCCCAAAGTTATCTTCAGCTTTTCGCTTTCCTTTATCTCCATCATATCTTGCTTCGGATGGTCCTCCATCATCCACAGCATTATTTCAACATTCTTAGCTTCAACGTCTTTCTGACGCAAGTACCTCTTTGCCTCGTGATATAATTCCATAAGATCCATTGGTGGATCCCTTTCCAAAGCAATTTTAAAGTCAGTTTTATTCGCAACTCCTAAAATCGTCACCATCAGAATCACCGATGGATCCGGCTTATGAATTAAAGCGGTTGCCGCATAAAACCTAGTCAACTAACTCCTAAGGTCTCTCCAACCCTTTTCTTCATGCTTCATAGCGTCATTACATTCGTTGGTCATGAAATATGAACCCCGAACTATCTCATGAACCTATTCACTAACTCGGTCCACATGATTATGGTACCATTCTCCAACTGTCTAAACAACATCACTGCTAAATCTATTCGATATAATAGAAAACACCGCCCCATCACCTCCTCAGAAGCACTCAACACCTCCATATGTCTGATGTATATCATTAGATAAAATGTTGGATCTGTCTTTCTATCGTACATTTTCAACATCAGAAGCTTGAAATTAAGAGGATTCCTCGCATACCGAATGTTAGAGGTAAATGGATTTCTGCTTATGTCCTCCAAACTCTAGCCTGGAGGTCCACCCTTCACCATCCTTCTGACCAGCTCAACTATTCAATGGTTGTCGTCCAATGGAGGTCTTCAACCAATGGCTACATTCTGCCCCTCCCCCCCTCATATGGGGGAACTCTGGAACATACTCCTTCGGTTGCACGTTCGGATTTTATCCGCACCTCTAGCTTCATTTTGCTCCCCTTTCCCATGGGGAACCTTTGGCACATACTCCTCCTATCGATTTGCATTTGTATTCTGACTCGCGTTTCTGGCTCAAACATCATCTGTTCTCGGCATCCCAGCTTGCCCTAAGCCCGAACTAATATTTCCCCTAAGTAAATTCCTCTCGATACCGAGAGGACGGGTGTTGGCACCGGCTGATCTTAGTCGTGGAGGCATTGTTCCAGTTTGCTCTTCTCCAATTCCTGATGTTCCTATGTTAGTTCCTGGTCCTTGGTTATGAAATCCAGGTGCTACGACTATTCTTTGATCCATCCTTCTGAAAATTCCATCTAGCATCTCCTGTTTTTGAGCCGTTATTCCATCTTACATCCCTTTCATCTTCCATCGATCTCTTTTTTGGTCATGTAGATGGATTGATTGGAATTTGAGGACACCTACTAGTTGCCCCATGCTCTAGTTGACTCCCTCCAATTGGAGATCTGGTGTTAGAGCTCTTCATCTTCTTCGAATTTAATTCCTTGAGAAATTTCTCTAGAACCGAATGAAAACAATTTGGATCTAACCTCTAGACTCTTCCAATCCATAGTAGGTAGCTAGATCTGCACCTGAATTCATCTTTCTCAATGAAAGCAGCAAAATGTTAATGCCAAAAATGGCACAATGTCCAAAATCCTTACAGTTGCTCGTCTATTCTTTAGGAAAAGTACTCCATGACAATTGTTTGAAGTAGTACTCGAAGTGTAAGTAGTTTGGGGTCCCAAATGGAGAAATTTCCTCTTGGTACTGAGAGGTTCTCTTAGCTCAAATCCCCTAAAACTTCTTGAGTCCAATCTTCTTGCTTTTCCAATACTATTCCCAAGTCCATGAATCGTAATTATTTTATCTTCATCTTGATGTTCTAATTCCAGTTGAAATTTCGCTCGGTCAAAAAGTGGTTAACACCCGGTTCTTATACAAAAACAAAAATCAAGAAAATTCAACCGTTTTCTGTTGAGATTATGAGGGCTAATTGCCCATGGAATTTGAACCCTAGAAATATCTTATGATTGATCGACTGATCCTGAAAATCACATAGCATTTCACATAACATTCAAGCCTCCATGAAATCAAGTGTAAATTCTTGACGAGCACTTTCACCACGCTAGCGTTGAAATGGTTCCATAATTATCCTCCAAACTCGATCCTTTGCTAGGATCAGTTAACTACAGAATTTATGACTCGATTTTTCACATTAAGAGACACTTGGGGTGGAGTGAGTTTACTTGCTGATATCCGACAAGGGAGAGGGGAATCCCTTAAGGATCATTGCCGAAGGTTTAATGACATTGCTGCTAAAGTCAAAGGCATGACAGATGCATCGAAACTAATAGTTATTACTTCCAGGTTATGGAGGAACACCTTATTTTGGAATGATTTAATAAGATAAGAATGCACATCCTTGCATGTTCGTTTTTAGAGCGTTGGAAATACGAATTGAAGAATCAAGGAAAGCTTAAGGTAAAACCATGAGTGGATAGATGAAGGTCTGAACTTCACTTTATCAATGAAATGGAAATAGCAGTTTCATGCTACTAAAACTCCACCTTGGCCCATTCATATGCTCAAACATATGCATTAACATAAGATAGGATATCATATTTATAAGCAAGAAGTCAACCAAAGCCCAATCAAGTGGGCTAATATTGCTCTTATCATAGGCAGAATAGACACCAGATAAATAGTGTCAATTCTTGAAGAACTTCATGAACAAGCTTGTAAGAGATGGAAAGCTTGACAAATTTTCATGGAGCAAAAATGTGCAAGAGGCACCCCATCGGTTGAACCCGAAAACATGTAAAAAGCAAAACAAGTGCTGAGAAAATTTTCGGCTCCTCGAAATTTTATTAACGTGATCTTAGGAGGTCCACGTGTGGTTGATTGATTCAAGCAATGGTAGCTGGAAGAGGTATAACAACGAAGCCCGAAGGGCAAAATAAACTGTGTTTGAAATAGGAAGATTCGAAAAATGGAGAAAGCTTGAGCAAAGGATTACATTCTGGGATCCTGATAAGCAGGGCGTTTGCCATCCTCACAATAATCCCTTCGTGATCACTGCTCAACTTGGTTATTTGGAAGTATCCAAGATCATGGTAGAGACTAAAGTCGCTGTGAACATCATCTTTAAGTATGTATTTGAAAAAATGGGTCTACCTGAGAGTGTACTCAAACCGAGCCAACACCCATTTATGACTTCAATGATGAAGGAACCCTCAGGGAGTGCAGTCTTGCAGTGAAAGTCGACTCCGGATCATGCTTTAAAATTTTTGGAACTATGTTTATTATCATGGATGTACCTTTGGTTTATAACACTTCTTTGGGAGGCCAGCCTTAGACGCCGTCAATGGGTATGTCTCAACAAAACACTTATTGCTTAAGTTTCCTACCGAAAATGGTAAAGGGTGTGTGAGAGGAGACTAGTGGGCCTCGAGACAATTATATTATGCTAGTTTGAATATGGTTAATAAAGGGAAGAATTCAGTTTACGAGAATAGTGTAAAACCTAAAGAATTTACTATATCTTCCAAAAATAAAGAAAAACCCGAAAGATATGTTAATAATGCTAACTCTGAAGTTATGAACAGTAGCCAAAAGTTCCCAAGAATTCAACAAAGGTGTGAAAATACGACCATAGGGAAGATAGTTTAGGTACCAAGTAGTGGAAGGCAATTTGGCAAAATACAACTAGGTTAAAGTAGTAAATCTATATTTCAAAAGAGAAAGTATGCTCACGTGGTACAAGAGGTTTCGAAAGATAAAAAAACATTGAACTCAATTTAGATCCGAGAATCGAAACTGAAAAAGCTTCAACTATCAAAACTTTTGAGGAAATATGTATTGATTTAAAGGACCAATCCAAAACTACAACATTGGAACTTACCTTCATCCATCATACCGAGAGGAACTCATATCTTTCCTTTAAAATTGTTTTGACATGCATGCATGGTCCCATGCTGATATGGTGGGAATATACCCTTCGGTCATATGTCATTGTCTAAATATTGATTCCAAGTATCCCCATAAGGCAAAAGAGATGGCCTCTTGATAAGATCTAATATTCCGCATTGCAAGAAGAAATGAAAATGTTGCTAAGAAACAATTTCATAAGTGATGTCCAATATCCGAAGTGAATCGCCAATCCGGTATTAGTAAAGAAACCAAATGGCAAGTAAAGAACTTGCATCGACTTCGTAGATCTAAACAATGCTTTCCCAAAAGATTGCTTTCCTTTATCAAGAATAGATCGATTAGTTGACACAACTTGTGGACATCGGTTGCTTTTGTTCATGGATATCTATTCTGGCTACAACCAAATCCCTACATTCAAAATAAATGAAGAACACACAAGATTCATTACCAAAATGTGACCGTTTTGCTATAAAGTGATGCCCTTCAGACTAAAAAAATGCTAGGGCAACTTACCTAAGACTCGTTAACCGTATGTTTACTAAGAAAATAGGTCGAAACATGGAGGTCTATGCCGAAGATATGCTAGTGAAGTCTAAACAATCCAAAAGTCATGTTTTAAACTTAGCCAAGATGTTTGAGATCCTTCGAAAGTAAATATGAAGCTAAACCCTCAAAATGTTTTTTTTGAATTCAATCTAGAAAATTCTCAGGCTTTATGGTGAGCGCAAGAGATTAGAAATCAACCTAGAAAAAATCAAGAATATAACCGACATGAAAGTGCAAACAAAAGGAAAAGAACTTATGAAGTTAAGATCGCAGCCCTGAATAGGTTAATAGGCCGATTAACCGATAAGTGCATTCCTTTCTTTAGTCTACTCAAAAAGCATGTTACTATTGAATAAACTGTCGAATGCCAAAAGGCCATTGAGTATTTACAAAAATATTTTTGTACGCCTCTAATACTATCAAAGCCGACAGATAGAGAAGACCACTTTCTTTACTTAGCTGCTTAAGAACATGTCGTAAGTTTAGCATTGGCTCGTGACGATAATGGTAGGCCTGTCAATGAGTACCCGAAATATCCGAAATCCGTCCGCATCCGTATCCGAAAACATGAAAAATATCCGATATCCGAAAAGCGGATGCGGATATCCGATATCCGAAACATATTTCGGATACGGATACGGATATGGCTGTATCCGTATCCGATAAATATCCGTCCGGTTTGAAATTAAATATATATATATATATTAATATGTTATTTTATATCCATAAATTTAATATAAATATACTTCATTTTACAAAAATACAACCCATGGTATTTTGCAGGGTAATCTTTTGGTTTTGGAGCATTAACCACTTCATGGAAAAAGAATGCAATATTTTAGGCTATATGTATATTATGAAGATGATTTTTATTTTTTGGTATTTGTTACAATTAAGAAGATGTGTGATGCATGTTTGCTCTTATGATTTGCTGTGATTGAATTAGCCTATGGATTTTTCGTATGGATTATATTTATATATGCAATATTATTGTATGTATTTTGTGTGATTGGATTAGCTATTGTTAATTTGATGTAATTTATGTATTACAAGGTTTTTTCATCTTTTTTTCATTCCAATAAAATGAAATATGCATTATATTGATTAATTTTCGGATACATTTTGAGGTTCGAATACGGATATTTTCGGATATCCAAAAATATCTGTATTCGCTAAGCTGGATACGAATATTTTCGGATATCCGAAAATATTCGCGGATACGGATACGGATAATATTCAACGGGTATTCGCGGATATCGAATATGGATTCGAATACGGATTTTCATTTTCGGATACGGATACAGCACTATCCGTATCCGATTGCATCCGTTTACAGGCCTAGATAATGGGGTCCAGTGCCTCGTATATTACGTTAGGAAAAGATCATGTCAAGCCAAAAAGCACTATCCGGCCATCGAAAAGCTTGCCTATTGCTTAATCTTCATAGGCAGAAAGCTTTGGCCCTACTTCCGGGCTCATCCTATCATACTTCCAACAGACTAGTCTTTATGGTTAGTGTTCACCAAACCTAAAACTTCGAGAATGCTAATCAAATGGGTATAGAGCTTAGCCAATAAAACAATTAAATCTTTCCTAAAGAAGTGCTTAATTCGAGCCAAAGGAAATTAGATAGAGGAACTACCATTTGTGTTATAGGCATATGTAAAAAGTTATAAGACATCAACGAGGCATGCCCCTTTCTCAATTTATGGCCACGTAGCCATGCTCCCGATAGAGCTCAAAATAGCCTCTCACCGAAGACTTTACTACAGTACCCATTAAAATATAGAATTTGAAACGATTCACTAGAGTTCTTACCCAAACTTTGGGATCAAGTTACATTAAGAATAACATAGTACATCCATTGAATGACTAGATATTATAATCAATGGGTCCAAACTCGAAAATTCGAAAGAGGGGGTCTCTTTCCCTGCAAAATTATGTCGAACGCGAAGGATCCCATTGATGGACCTCTCGACCCTAACTGGGAAGGAGACCTCATCGTCCACGACATCATTCCTTTGGGAGCTTATCGACTAAAGAGGCCAGACGACAACATGATACCCCAAACATGGAATGCTAAACATTTGAAACATTATCACAACACAAGATTGTTATCGGAATAAACTTTCAAATACATCAAGTATCTTAGCCATGATCGAAGTTACAAATACTTTCAAATACATCAAGTATCCTAGCCATGATCGAGTAGTATCATGCAACTATTACAATTTCAAACTTATCGAAGTTACAAATACCTTCAAATACATCAAGTATCTATGCCATGATTGAGTAGTATCATGTAACTTCAAATCAATCAAAGTTACAAATACTTTTGAATACATCAAGTATCTTATTCATGATCAATCATTATCATGTAATAAAAACGATTTTAAAAAGTGAGCCATGAACAAGTAGTGACGTGAAAAAAGTGAGTCATGGCCAAGTAGTATCATGCAATATAGGCGCAATGTTGCCACTGATAATTTTTGCAAGGGGCATACATGTAAGACTCGGTCTCATTGATCAGAGCATGTTGTTAAGATTTATCGAAACAAATGATCGCCACTAGGCTGATTATTTTTTCATAACATTTTACGATTTTCGAAACTAAGCAACAAAACCCAAAATGGTGTTGCATTTAGTCATTACAATTCTAGTGAACTTGTGAACAAGGGCTTTGAGCTTTTCGGCATAGCCAGTTGCTTGAAAGCTCCAATCATCAAACCATTTCGGCGTCGGCTACAAATAGGAAAATTTCCTAAAGGTAGTACCTTAACTCTACAATCCACGTAGTAAGCCGATGAGCTCTAACACAATGGACCACGTAGTAAACTCAAAAGATGAGTCTATTACATAATAAATAAAAAGTTATGTTTATGGTTAATTCTACATCTTAAGTAGAAACCTTATCGTAATATTTAAAAATCAAAATAAGTATTTAAACAAGTTGAAACGTTAATCGATCAAAGAGGACTGGGAGCTCAGATTCCTCACAAGAATTTGCACTTGCCTAGAGAATCATTTAGAACACAAGAGGTTATCCATGTAAAAATTTATGGATGTCGGCAATTAGTCCAAGGAGTAACACCTCGAGTGGCTTAGATCGGTCCCCCTAATTCTAGTCAGCTAGTGTGGACCACATTATGGCATGCATAGTTATCTTTCCTATGGATATAATTTATATGTCCCTTAAACTTCCAAACCCTCATAACGAGGTCATATTTTCCAACCCTCATAAGGAGGTAGAAACTTTCAAATTCATTTTCAAACCTCTTACTACAAGGTTAGATTTTCAAAATTTATTCTTCCAAACCTACGTAACGAGGTAAAATTTTCCAATCCCTCATAACGGGGTAAAACTTTCCAAACCCTCATAACGGGGTAAAACTTTTAAATTCATTTTCTAAACCCTCACTATAAAGTTAGATTTTCAAAATCTATTATTGCAAACCCTCACTACGAGGTAATATTTCCAAACTCATTTTCAGATCATCACTATACGATGGGGTTAGATTTTCAAAACCATCACCATAAAGTAAAACTTTCAAATCCTCATTATACGATGATGTTAGATTTTCAAAACCCTTACAATAAAGCAAAATTTTCAAATCCTCACTCTATGATAGGTTAAAATTTTCAAATTTTCAAAACCCTTGCAACGTGGTAAACTTTCAAATCCTTACTATATGATGATGTTAGATTTTCAAAAGCCTTACAATGAGGTAAAACTTTCAAATTTTCGCTACACGATGATGTTAGAATTTCAAAACTCTTACTACAGGATATAGCTTTCAAATCCTCATCAATGTACGATGAGATTAGATTTTCAAAACCCTTGCTATGGGGTAAAACTTTCAAGTCCTCACTATACGATGATGTTAGATTCTAAAAGATGATACTATAAGGTAAAACATTCAAATCTTCACTATACGATGAGGTTAGATTTTCAAAATCCTCACCGCTAGGTAAAACTTTCATATCCACACTGTACGATGGGTTTCGATTCCAAGCTTTTAGGGTACATCGACCTATTTAAAAGTTATGAGAACCAAATATAAATTAGGGAAAGTGTAAAATACCCAAGTACAAAAGTATGATCTAACTCTTCTCAATTCAAAAATCACTTCATATTTATCGTACAAAGTAAACTTTAGGAGGCATGTGTTATACTATATTTTTTACTCAATTATACTCAACTACTATTAATGAATAATAAGAGTTGCAACTTTTTGGCTTAAGCTTGAAAGTTTTACTATTTATTTGACTTTCCATAAGTATTAAATATCAGTGCATAGATAATGTCTGAAGGATAACAGCCTAAAGGGTGGTTTAGGCTTGGTATTGCGATTCAAGTCCGACCACCCTAAAAGAAATGGTTACCAAGATGACTTTAAACTGAAAGCACAAGTCTCCAGATAGGCACTAATTAAAAGTATATGCTACAAGGCTAGCATCTTAATGAAAGCATAGGCCTCAAGCTGGGCCTTCAACCGAAAGATTAAAGGCATTAGAGCATGCTATAGTTCCAAAGCTACATTATGCTTTCAGGTCATATATTGAGACCTTTCCATTGTTATTACTTAAACAAAGGGCTTTAAGCAGCACTAACCCAGTATATAGGCCGACAGCACCTAATTCAGCATACCAAGCTGAAGCTGTCACTACTCAAGGCCCAAAGCGCCTCAATGCGAAATTGAGATCAATGGCTAGGATGGCCTTAGTATACATCAACGATTTAAATAGCCTAAAATATCATACAAAGCGTAGGGGGTTACACCACCCAAGGCTAGATATAGAAATAACATGCCATTAATCCAATTAAATCTGCAAGTAACTAAATAGTCATGTCCAAATCTCAGCCCTACAAGTGGGCCAAGTTAGCACTCCAAGAGAAAAGCTCTACACTAGTGACAAAACTGCAAATTGCCTATAAATACAAGGCACAAATCTCCATGAAGAGGATTCGAACTTTGAAAGACTAACATCATATCACTATACTCAATTGTAATAATTTTAGTTTTTCCAGACTTAAGCTTTTCCAAAGGATCATTAATGGCGAATCTAGCATATCAAACCTTGTAAAGCCTACTTAGTCTTAATTGACTAAAGTAACAAAGAACTTCTCAACGGTGGACGTAAAGGATCTGCTCCTAAACCACTGCAAACTCTTTATGTCTTTACTTCCAGCATATAACATCCCAAAAATTTACGTGAAATTTAGCAAGAATTAAATAGAGATTTAAAAGGAAATTCAACAAGAAAATTAAATTAAATTAAAACAAGGACTGAAAAGAAAATTTTCACATATGTCCGAATTTGGCTACAAAACTTGCACAATTGTGTTCGTAGCAATTTTTCGGACGATTTTCATATATAACACTTCGTAATCCGAGTTAGTATGGAGGAGTTACGGGAGTTGGAACAAAATTGGAAATTTAAAATTTTACAAGGCACTGGGTTGACCCAGGAGTGTTCTAGGTCGACCGGTAGCAGTCGACTAAGACCTAGGGATGGTCAACTCAACATGGAATAAAATCGTGTGTTGATTGTTCTATAACGACGTGATTCAATGGTCTGGATTCGTTGCTTGCTTGAGAAGAGTTAGCTGAGTGGTTAAGATGATAGCTGAGGTTAATCTAATGGCCTTAACCTAACTCTAACTCTATAAATAAAATGCTAATGAAACACTAATTCTCTAATGAAAACTTACAGTAACGACATTCTACCAATTTTTTTGCTATAAACCCTAATTCTCCTCAAAATCCTAATTTTCTTAAATCAATATCAAGCCCTAATTAATTTAAGAAGCAAGAGCAAGCAATCAAAGGAGGACTAAGGCGAACTAGGGAAGGAGCTACCGAGTGGAGGCCAAACTCTCAAGATCTAGAGCTTAGGCTAAAGGTGAGTGGGCACAAATTTGATAATTTAATTAGTGTAATTAAATTTTTATTGTAATTGATCTAGGATGTCAAAACCCTAATTTAATATGCTAAACCCTAATTGAATATGTTAGGAACCCTAGAATTGAACTTATTAACTTATATTTGAATTGTCTAAACACTAATTTGACCCTTAAACCCTAGAGATCAACTTACAGTAAATGGATAATTTAATTAATTAATTAAACACTTGTTTAATGTCAAATTTGCAACCCAAATTCACAAACCCTAGAATCGATTGAATTGGAAAATTAATTAATTGGAAATTAGGATTAATTGGAATTATTAACTGGTGGAATTAACAAAATTAAATAAAAATTTACCTTTGTTTAAAAATCGAACAACCCTAAAAATTTATATGCGACCGGTCAACTAAGATACCCTAGTGGTCGACCGGTAGCGGTCAACCTGAGGCATGTCTGGGTCAATCATTCAACGTCAAAAATGTAGATCCGGAACCTCGACATGAGGTCTCCGTTTAAAATAAAAAAATTATATAATTTAGTACAAAAATTATATAAATAGAAAATTGATTGTTTGAGCCTAGTTTTGAGCTAAGTAGACAAAATAGAGATGGTAGGGTCGTAAATCCCCTATCAAGAGAATTGTAGGGCCATAAATCCCCTATCAAAGAACTATAGGTCATCGCGGTTTGAGCAACAGAGAATACCTAAATGAGAGATAAGAGTTGACTAGGACGATCTATTTCGCAAACACCCAGGGGTACTCCGTCGTGGTGGCACGCGGTGAGTGAGCCCGATCCTAATGGGAGTTCTTGTATGCATGGTTCTGGCACGACGTACTACAGGTGGACGCCGGTATAGGATGATAAGTGGATAATATAAGAGACGTTTGGCACTACGATCGAGAGGTGGACAGTGGGTGCATACCATGAGTCGCATTATTGGTTTGTAGTACAAGTGTCCATTTCGGGGTTCTCCTCTCGTGCATAGTAATGATAGGTATTTTTGACAATTCAAAGGACGTTGGCTGATCACTAGTGTGAGGTCCGAATTGTAGTTCGACCCATTGTGTTGAATAAAAATCCTTAGATATTAGACCTTAGGAATCCACAGACACTTGTTACACACCCTACGTCCCTTAAAATAGTTTTAAAGTTAATTGCATTTAATCATCACTTATCAAACTTGTTCTCATTCACCAGACATAATGTCTAACCCATTCCTTTTCCATCTTTTTGTTCCCCACCACATGTGGACAGAGCCGTAGGTGATTTTCCCGTTTCGTATATTTAAATAGAGTCGTGCTTTTCTTCGAGTCTGCTTTTATCACATCTTCTCTTCATGTATCATTTTATCATATTAGTACAGTTGTTTTTTCTTGTATCAGACTATGAGGGATATTTTGCTATGTGCTCTGATTTGGATCACTTACTAATATTTTTCTGAGACAGTGATTTGATATTTTCCAAGACTAATATTTTCTGTGATATTTACATGTTTTATTTCTTTCGTTGTGATATGTATTGGATAGTTAGTTTATCTTTCCGATGTGATACGGATTTAATAGTTAGTTTATCTTGGATTATATCTGCTTAATCTTAGTCTATGAGATGTTAAAGTTTTAAAAACCCAGATGATCCGCATTTCTTGGTACGACGGCATTTGGAGCGTGTCGTGAGGTGCGGGTTGGTATCAGAGCATAGGTTCAATGTTCCTTAGGATTAGGACCATATTAGTGACGTATTTTGAAAAGTTTTTGAAAAAAATGGTTTCTAAAGTGGATTTCAAAATAGTTTTCCAAAAAAATGTTTTAAGAAATGGTCTTTTTAAAAATGTGTATATACATAAGTAAAAAAATTTCAAAGAGCTTTCCCAAAGATTTTAGACAAGTTATAATCTCTCTTTTTAGTGCCTATGCTATCTTTGATTCGTGTCTATGTTATCTCTTCTATTCGTGCCTAAAACTATATGTGAAAAGTTGCTAATCTAACCCTTGAAACTCATAGATAGAAGATGACCGATCTCGTAGGTTCCGGCTCTGGCGATGCAGTCGAAATCCCAAGCGTGAACATTCCTATATGGTTCTGCATATACCTTCAGGCTAGGGACAGGACGAGCTCAATCCCACTTGAGGACCCATGGAGGAAGCAATAGGTGTGATTCCTGTCCACCCACCTACGGTTCTAGACTTTACTAAGCTATGCAAAGATTTTTCTAGTCTTAGAGGCAAGCCGTATTTGGGGATGGAGTCTTATGTCGATTTGAGAGCATGGATCGGCACTTGTGAGAGGATATTTGGTCTGATGGGCTTGATTGATGTTATGAGGAGACGGTTAGCTTCTTTGTAGTTATAGGGAGAGGCTTTAAGCTGGTGGAAGGTAATTGAGTCGGAGACCGATGGAGATGATATTTCTTGGGATGAGTTCTGTAGGAGGTTCGAGACGAAGTTTCTTTCTAGGGCGGAGGAAGGTATTCAGTTGGAGAAGTTTATTCATCTCAAGCAGGGAGATATGTCCGTCAAGGAGTATATGAATCAGTTTAATGAGCTAGCAAGATTCGGTGTGGAGTTGATTAGTACCCCACACAAGAAGGTTCTTGAATTTGCTAAAGGACTGAACCAACCTCTCCAAGATTTGGCTGTGGGTCACATTCTGATAGGTGCTACCTATGAAGGGTTAATGGAGATGGCTTTGCTCACTGTCGTCACCAAGAAGGAAGAGAAATAAGAGGCTCCAAAGGCTGGAGAGAAAGGGCATTAGAATAATAAGAAGAAGGGAGTATTTGGACCGAAGGGGGAGATTAAGAAGGACACGAATTGAAACAACTGTAGCAAACTGAGGCACTTTGCTAAAGATAGTAGGGTGGGTTGCTCAAAGATGAAGTATTATAACTGTGATAAGTTTGGGTATTTGAAGCGAGCTTGTAAAGCACCATCCAAAGCTCCTACTTAGACTTCTACTTAGTTCCGGCTTATGCACTAGCGGTAGTCCCTAGCTCGAGTGCACAACTAGTGGTAGATAAGGGTAAGAAGGTGGTGATCGAAGGTGTGTTGACTCTTTCCGATTTATCTATTTACACTTTATTTGATACCGGGGCTTCACATTCTTTCATTTCTAGTAGACTTGTTGATGATTTTACACTTACACACTAGTATAGCCACGGACCCCATAGTTGTGCCAAACCCGTAGGAGGATCAGCCTATTTGTCTATGTTATGTGGTGGTTTGAAGTTGTTCATCTTAAGGATCAAGTTTGATTGTGATGCCTTTGTATTTGGATTTTTTGGGTTTGGGTTGATATTAGGCACGAATTGGATGACTATGTATAGGGCTATTATAGACTGTGATAGGAGGATTGTTAGGTTAAGCGTGTGTAGTGGGCACAGCTTAGAGGTTTACTGCGATTCCCAAGGATCTGTTATGTTGAGCTACATATATTTATTGGACTTATCACACGACGAGCTTGGTACAATGCCTGTAATTAGAGATTTCCCAGATGATTTTGCTGAGGTTATCGGTCTCCCGCCCTAGAGAAATCAAGTTTACGATCTACCTGGTAGAGAATGCCAGACCTGTTGCCTTACCACTAAGGCATATGGCTCCAAAGAAAAGACGCGAGTTGAATAAGTAGGTTAATGAGCTATTGAATAAGGGCTTCATTCAGAGGAGTATTTTCAAGTGGAGAGCACCAGTCGTCTTTATCACCAAGGCAAATGGTTCTCTAAGACTCTACGTCGATTATAGGAAGCTGAATAAACTAACGAAGAAGAATCATTATCCATTACCCCACATAGACGATCTCTTTGATCGATTGGTTGGAGCTAGAGTGTTCTCACGGTTTGACTTGGCTATTGGATTCCATCGATTGCGTGTAGTCGATGACAGTATTCAGAAGACGGCGTTCCATACACCCGACAGATTGTATGAGTGGTTAGTCATGCCCTTCGGACTGACCAATGCACATGCCTATTTTTTTGATCCGATGAACCGAATATTTAGGGGGTTGCTTAACAAATTCATCGTGTTAGTAGTGGACGATATTCTTGTATACTCGAGGAGTAAGGAGGAGCATGCATTGCATTTGCGAAAATTGCTCAGTACACTCCATGTACATAAGCTGAAGGCGAAGTTTTCTAGATGCCACTTTTGGAGAGATGAGGTACGTTTTTTGGGACATATCGTCTTAGAAAGTGGGTTAGCAGTTAACCCTAATAAAGTGGCAGCCGTTCAGGATTGGCATGTTCCGAAGAATGCCACGGAGGTGAAATTTTCTTTGTTTGGCGGGCTACCATCGCAAGTTCATTAAGGACTTTGCGAAGATCTCTACCCTACTGACCCGTCTTACCAAGAAAAAATTAGTTTTCCCGTAGGATGCGAAGTATGAAGATGCTTATATCAAGTTGAAGGAGGCATTGACTAGTGCACCAGTTTTGGTGTTACCCGATGAGACGAAGTTATTTATAGTTTATACCAACGCCTGTGGAACGGGGTTAGGTGCGATATTGATGCAAGATGGAAGGAGGGTGAGTTATGCGAGTAAGCAGCTAAAGACCCACGAGAGGAACTATCCCACACATAATCTTGAGTTAAAAGCTGTTGTCTATACGCTCAAGTCATGGAGGCATTATCTTTTAGGAGAGCGGTTTGAGCTATTTACGGATCACAAGTCCTTGAAGTACTTGTTCTCCCCGAAAGGACTTGAATTTGAGGCCAGCAAAGGTGTATGGAGTTTTTGACATCATATGACTTTGATATCTCTTATACCCTGGGCAAGGGTAATGCAATGGTAGATGCTTTGAGTGGACAGCGTGCAATGTTGAGTCCCTTGTTTTAGAAGTGGAGACATTTGGAGTATATTGCTACCTTCGATTTTCGACCATTATCAGATATTATCTCGAGACTACTAGCAGCGTTAAATGTTCAGCTTACATTGATGGAGCGTATTAGATCTAGGCAACAAGAGGATAAGAAGCTAGTAGGTATTTTTGAAAGGATTGGTAGAGCAGAGTCATCGAGTCATTTGAGGCGTTATGTCATTGACTCGAGAGGATGGTTACAGAGAGATGATAGGCTTTGTGTTCCTCATAGTATAGATTAGATTGATACGGTACTAGCAGAGTCCACTATTAAAGGATGACCATTCATACCGGTGCAGACAAGATGTATCGCGAGATGAAGCGAGTTTTCTACTACCCCGGTATGAAGAAGCAAGTAGCGGAGTATGTAGCTAGATGTATGGCTTGCTAGAGGGTAAAGGCAGAGCAGAAGAAGGTGGAAGGACTGCTGCAGCCAGTGGATATTCCTCGGTGGAAGTGAGAGAGTATCTCCATGGATTTTGTAGATTGTCTACCTAGGAGTATGAGAGGGGATGAGAGCATTTGGGTCATAATCGATTGGTTGACCAAATGCGCTCATTTCATACAAGTGAAGAGTACTAGGACGGCGGCGGCGTTGGCGGCTCTATACGCAAAGGAGGTCTTTAGATTTCATGGAGTTTCTATTGGCATAGTTAGTGACCGAGATCCACTTTCACTTATGAGTTCTGAAGGAGTCTATAGGAGGCTTTGGGGACTGAGTTGAGTTTGAGCACTGTATATCAACCGCAAACTGACAGATGGAGAGAGTGAATCGGATTTTGGAGGACTTGCTACGAATGTGCATTATAGACTTTGGAGGTTCTTGGGAGGATCATTTGTCATTAGTGGAGTTTACCTACAACAACAGTTATCAAGCAAGCATTAGGATGACAACTTTCGAGGCGTTGTACGGTGACCCTGTAGATCACCGTCGTGTTGGTGGGAGACATTGGAAATGGTAGATTTGATCTGTAGGAGGATGAAGACCGCTCAAGATAGACAGAAATCTTATGTTGATAGGAGACATAAGGAGTTGGAATTTGCAATGTGAGACATGGTGTTCGTGAAAGTTTCACCCCTTAGGCATATGATGAGATTTGGTAGTTCTAGGAAGCTAGCACCATGATTTGTAGTACCTTTCCCGATAGTGGATAGAGTAGGAAAGTTGGCATATAGAGTAAAGCTTCTAGAGAAGTTGGTGGCGGTACACGACATTTTCCATGTGTCGCACTTGCTGAAGTGCTTGCATGATACAGCTACTGTGGTCAAGCCGAGTTAGTTAGAGGAGGTTAAGGTTGAGCGAGAGTCACTTGTTCGTCATGCACTCACCCGTATTCTAAAGCATAGTACAAAGCGACTCTGCAATAAGGAGATTAGACTTGTCAACGTCCAATGGAAAGACGACAAAGAGTACGCAGGATCCCAAGGAGAAAATCCGTGCTACCGACCCGCGGCTCTTTTCTTGTACGTTTCCAATTTAATTCTCATAAGTGTAGAATTATTATGTATATGACTTAGGTGGTATGCCCTTTAGGTAGAGACCATTGGATGTTAGAAATGTTGTAAACATGTTGATAGGATGTGTTATGGATGATGGATGCTAATGAATGTATATAGATGTATTGTTCGTATTTTGCTCTTTTACACGTTAGAACAGTATATTCTCTAGGTACACACACGCACACTTATACCTAGATGCATGTTATCTCTTGATTCTTGGATGCTAGTGGATGTTGTGTATATGGATGCTGCATATGAATTATATGGTTGCGTATATATATAGAACTGCAAGTATATCTACATAGGATGTTGCATACATTTGGATGCATGGCATGAGCATTTTTACATAACAGAAGGTCGACTGAGTCGGTAGACCACCTACTTTTGCTTTAGTATAGGTTCACGTGCATTTCACGTCGCATATATATGTACATGTTGCATTAGAAATTTTTAAAAAATAATGATTGCTCGTGGATGTTGATTGAGTAGATGGTTGTAGTTAATGGTTGTTGTGTGTATGAGTTGTATTTTCCCGTCCTTAGAGATTTTTGAAACGAAATCCTTTTAAGGGGGAGAATGTAACATCTTGGAAATTTATGTGAAATTTAGCGATAATTTAATAGAGATTTAAAAGGAAATTTAATAAGAAAATTAAATTAAACTAAAACAAGGACTGAAAAGCAATTTTTCACAGACATCCGAATTTGACTACGAACTTATACCATTATATTCGTAGCGATTTTCCAGACGATTTTCATATATAACACTTCATAATCTGAGTTAGTATGGAGGAGTTACGGGAGTCGGAATGAAATTAAAAATAAAAATTTAAAAATTTACAAGGCACTGGGTCAACCCAGGAGGGTTCTATGCGACCGGTAGCGGTCGACCCGGACCTAAAAACGTCAACCCAATACAGAATAAAATCGTGCGTTAACAACGTGATTCAATGGCCGAGATTCATTGCTTGCTTGAGAAGAGTTGGATGAGTGGTTAAAATGATAGCTGATGTTAATCTAATGGCCCTAAACCTAACTAACTCTATAAATAAAATGCTAATGAAACCCTAATTCTCTAATGAAAATTAACAGTAACGACACACTACTAAATTTTCTATTGTAAACCCTAATTCTCCTCAAAACCCTAAGGGCCCGTTTGGTTTGCTGTTTTTAGTTTTGTGTTTTCATCTAAACAAAAATGCGCATTTCTTATGCATTGTTGGAAAACACACAATTTTGAAAAATGAAATTAACATAGAAAATAGAAAACAAATTTATTTGATTTTTCGTGTTTTGAGACATAACAAAAGGACGTAAAACAATTCCTCCCCTCCATTTCCCGTCCATCGTTGTAATGGCTAAGAGTTGTAAAAAAATTTCTTATGTTCTCTTGTATTTTGTAGTGTATGTTGAAAACACAAAACACAAAACTCAAAACGAAACCAAACGGGCCCTAAGTTTCTTAAATCAAAATCAAACCCTAATTAATCTAAGAGGCAATAGCAAGCAATTAAAAGAGGACAAAGGCAAACTAGGGAAGGAGCTATCGATTAGAGACCAAATTCTTAAAATCTAGAGCTTAGGCTGGAGGTGAGTGGGTACAAATTTGATAATTTGATTAATTAATTAAATTTAAACTACTGTAATTGATCTAAGATGTTATAACCCTAATTTAATATGCTAAACCCTAATTGAATATGTTAGGAACCCTAGAATTGAATTTGTTAACTTAAATTTGAATTGTCTAAACACTAATTTGACCCTTAAAACCCAAAAGATCAACTTATAGCAAACAGATAATTTAATTAGTTAATTAAACACATTTAATGTCAAATTTGCAACCCTAGTTCACATACCCTAGAATTGATTGGAATTAGAAAATTAATTAACCAGAAATTAGGATTACAGTGGAATTATTAATAGCTGGAATCAACGAAATTAAATAAAAATTTATCGGCGTTTAAAAATCAAACAACCCTAAAAATTTATACGCGACCGATCGACCAGGATACCCTTGCGGTTGATCGGTAGCAGTCGACCTGGGGCATCTCTGGGTCGACCGTTCGACGTTAAAAATGCAGATCCTAAACCTCAGTCTGAGGTCCAGGTTTAAAATAACTTTTTTTTATATAATTTAGTACAAAAATTATATAAATAGAAAACTGATTGTTTGAGCCTATTTATAAGCTAAGTAGACAGACTAGAGATGGTAGGGTCATAAATTACCTATCAAAAGAATTGTAGGGTCGTAAATCCTCTATCAAAAGACTATAACTCATCGTGGTTTGGGTAACAGTGAATACCCAAATGAGAGATAAGAGTTGACTAGAACGATGAATTTCGCAGACACCCAAGGGTATTCCATCGTGGTGGCGCACAACACTTACGAAGATACCAAGTAAGTGAGCCCGATCTTAACAGGAGTTCTTATACCCACGGTTTTGGTGCGACATGTTACAGGTGGATGCCGAATGATAAGTGGCTACTATAAAAGACGTTTGGCACTACGATCGAGCGGCGGAGAATGGGTGCATATCATGAGTCGCATTATTGGTTTGCAGTACAAGTGTGCATTTCAGGTTCTCCTCTCATGCATAGTAACGATGGGTACTTTTGGACAATTCAAAGAACGTTGGCTGATCGTTAGTGTGAGGTTCGAATTGTAGTTCAACTCATTGTGTCAGATAAGAATATTTAGGTATTGGACTTTAGAAATTCACAAACACTTGTTACACACCCTACATCATTTAGAGTAGTTTTATCGTTAGTGTGAGGTTCGAATTGTCGTGCTTTTCTTGAAGTTTGCTTTTATCGCATCTTCTCTTCATGTATTATTTTATCATATCAATATAGTTATTTTCTTGTATCAAACTATGAGGGATATTTTGCTATGTACTCTGATTTGGATCACTTATATTTTTTTGAGACTATTATTTGATATTTTCCAAGACTAATATTTTCTGTGATATTTACATGTCTTATTTCTTCCGCCGTGATACATATTGGATAGTTAGTTTACCTTTCTAATGTGATTCGGATTTGATAGTTAGTTTATCTTAGATTATATCTGTTTAATCTTAGTTTCTAAGTTGTTAAAGTTTTAAAAACTCCGATAATCCGCATTTCTAGGTACGACGGCATTTGGAGCGTGTCGGGAGGTGTCACACAACACCTTATCCTCTTAGAGCTTTCGGCTTAGGCATACGCCTTTGGCTAAATCTTTGTTCTCATGATATTGCTTCCGAAACTAGCTTCTGCAAATTTGGGATGTTAGTTTGTGATCAAAAATCACGCTAACATCGACTTTGCTACAATAATTGGAATATCATAGCATCTTGAATAGCGGTAGCAAGTGAGTAGTAATACCCGCTTGCTAGCAAGCGTAGTAAAATGCTACTTTATTTTTTACCAGATAGCTAAATTCAACTATTTGGTAGTTTTCACTTGTTGGAATTTCTGAAACTTAAACAAGTCATAATTTTGTTTCTTTCCCCAAACTTAACGGGAGCGAGTATCATTCAACCAATACAGTTCAGCTATATGGTAGTTTTCACTAGCTACACGTTTCAGAAATATTCAAGATGTTTATAATTACTATATATTTATTCAATTAATGTATACAACTTTATGTTTATGAATTCCATATCAAATAAATGGACAGTGGAATCATTTTGTTTTCTTTTTTCTTTTTGTGTGCCGTGTACTGTTACTTCATTCCCTACTGAGTAGGGATGAGTACCAAAAATGCCAAATACATTTTTTTTTCTTCTAATGATACCTCCAATCCAATGGTTAGGATGCTCTTAACCAATATGAGTACTTTTGACGTGAGATGGTACTAAAACACAATACATATACTTTGGTGTTTTCCTAAGGAAAAAAAGAAGTTTAAACATTTTCTTTCGTTCTTAAAGTGGCCTTTTGTTTATGGTCCAAAAGCAAAGGCCAACCTCCATTTCACAAAACATGCAGTGTCGCCATTATCGATATTCGAGACTTCTCTTTAAAGCTAAACAAAGATGAAGGAACTTAGTTATAGAATGACCATTTAAAAGCCAATTATTTAATGCACTAAGCAATGATAATATTGTATTTGCTTGATTTTAAGTTGCTGATGCTAAATTTTCACAAACCTTAGTGTGCGCTCAACTTACAGGGGTCGTGACATTTCAACTAATTACAAGTAGACGCAAAATCTGATTATCAACCCTGTAAATTATCCATCATTTTAATGTCAAAAACTTCAATATTACTTCCGTCACATTGGAAAAAGAGTCATGATGGCTTAAAAATAAAATATAAAAATAATAAATGCGCCAAAAAATTAAATGGACAGGCAATGAAAGGGAAATAACTGCAGGTTAAGTGGGGTTACGGAGAACATGAGAAAAGGTGCAATGCACAGCCTTTGACCCACTGAATTTGGCACAGAAAAATATTCTTATCTTCAAGAGTTCAGTTCTTAGCATTAGCATATAAGATGAACTGCTTTTAAGTTGGCAGGCATTATTCCATACATATAGGTTTATGTGGAAGCTATTAACTATGGCTGGTAGAGCAACTTGAAGAACACATGAAACTTTTTATTAAACCAGTCCAAGACACATAATTACTAGCTACATTTTTTAAATTCAGTCAAAAGTATTTCTGCCTTGTGCTACGATCTTCTAAAAAAAAGGATAAATAAATAAATAAATCATATTTGTGAACAATTTAAACCAGAGTTTTAACATGGATCCATCAATGATTTCTTCTTTGTGTGTAAGTATTAATATAAAAAAAATCACCAGTACAATCACTTTGTATGAATCCACCAACAATCCTGTCTTCTATGGAAAAATAAAGTGAAGGAACAATTTGATGATGGACATGTAAAAGTCCAAGTGACCCAGTAATCATATGCGATATGAACAAACTCTGAGATCCTTGGCCTACCCAGTACATTAACAAAGAAAACAGTATTTCTTTAAAGTAAGCAAAAATTTCACATGTTATAATTCAAATTGATGCTTATCTAGCAGCCATACATGTCGTTTAGCTTAATTTTATGGATGATTGATTGTTCACGTAGTCACATATAAAGGCAGACAACGAAATTCTCTCTTACTCGGACCACCTTAACAAATATCTGAGTTTCCAATTAACAAAAGTGTGTGTGTGTGTGTGTGTGTGTGTGTGTATATATATATATATATATATATATATATCATTCAACAATTTCTGAATTCCATATGCCAGAATCACGTTTGTTGATGTTATTCTATGATTACTATAATGACAGCATAAGACATGATTATTCTTAGCGAAACTTAGTCACGTGTTTCATAAAGAAATAAGGGCTCATTTGAATAGAACTGAATAAGTTACTTTTTTGGCTTATTAAAACCAAAAATGAATTGGTTTTGGCTTTCAATTTACCAAATTACTTTATCCTGCATCCCACAATTGACATCAACCCACAGTTTGCTGCATATTCCTAGTTCTCCATCATAACTGTAAAAATCAAGCCTGATAAAAACCAAAACAGAATAAAGAAAACCAAGAGTGATTAGATCTTAAAGACGATTCTTCTTCATATATGGTTTGTTTGCTTTTTTTTGAAATGGTACTCAGATACAACATGTCAATGGGACAACATAACACAAATCACATGTCAATATATGTTTGAATCACACTACGCAAGTTTCGAACTTGTGACCTTTCGCACCAAAACCGAATCACTTAACCACTGAGACAATGGTGCTTGTCCATATTTGGTTTGTTGCTCCAATCATTGTAATAAAAACACACACACACGATATTTTATATATATATATATATATATATATATATATATATATATATGATCAATTTAAAATATCATTAAACAAAATTTATATGCTGTGTATTTTTTACTACAAAGATTTATTTTATCATTTTGCAAAAATTTCATTAAATATAATGTCATATGCATAAAATTTCAAGCACAAAGATCATCTTAAAAACCAGAATTCAAACTAATGTAAGATATTACTCATAAATTAGGATTATATGCATATAATTTCAAGTAAAAAGTCATCTTAGAAGCCAAAATTCAAATTAATAAAAGAATATGGTATAATACGTTCGTATAATTTGCTTTGTGAGACAAATATGATATACGAAAGAAATGGTCTAATAAATAGTCAAAGAAGTGAATATTTCATCTTTATTCAATTATCACAATTTTTCAAAAAAAATATATTTAGTTTTCCACAAAATTTATTTAAAATGAAAATCACTTCATTTATATTAAATAGTGTTTGTGGTAAAAAATACAAAATATATGTATCATCATTATTATTATTTAAAATAAGACGCATGTACAACCACCTGATGATTTTATACAATTGAATGCTTAATCATTTGTTTATAAAAATTATCTTTCAGGTTAAGTGTATAACCATTGTTTAATAGCTAAATTTTCTGTTTTAAACATATAACTAATTTTATATATTTTAAAAGATGAAATTAACAACATAAGATATCCATGATATTATGCCTAATATGTCCTTATTTAGATATATTTGGATTTCTTTTACTCCGATATATTTATTTTGTTTATTATCGTTTCATGATTTTTAATAGTAATCTAGTATATCTTTATCATACCAAACAACAAAAATATAATTAAAATCTTACATCAATTTGTCCAAACGCAAAAATAAGAAAGTGTTATCATATCGTCATATGAACAAAAATATAACATATTGGAACATAAATTTTCAATTCTATATCACAAAATTAAACAATAAAGTAACATTCAGTAAAAATAAAAAGGCACGCATTTTGGATAAATGTGAAAAAATAAAATAAAATAAAGGACAGAAAAGACAACATTTTTGCACCATGCATTAATACGGCATTCGGAGTGCCTTCTCATATATGTACCATCAAAAGGTAAATGGTACAACCACAGCACCACGTCATGGTGTGCCTTCCATAATAATGAATAAGATTTAACTCATTTGATTTTACTAGTGAGCATATTTATGTTGGAGTGTCTCGCATTGTATTTGAGTAGTGGACGCATATTGAAAAAAGAACTGTTCCACGTCGTGAAAAATAACGAAAGTGGAGTGGTATATATATGATTTTGGTTGTATGTAACAATAAGTGATTCTTTTTCTTAAAAGGTATTGACCAAACTCTATGCTGCTACCACGGAGGGATGTGCGGACGGATCCAGAAATTTCAACATGATATTAGAGCCGATACATTTGGGACAATAGACAATGCGCAAGAGATCTGTAAATCGTGTTGCTTAGCAGTGTAGGCTTAAGTAATCAGACTTAAAGTAAATCTAGACCATAATACAATGCGAGCCAATGTGAAGATTTGTTGGGGGTGTCTCGCATTGTAAGTGGGTAATGAGCGCATATTGGAAAGAAGAATAGTCTCACGTCGTGAAAAATAATGGAAGTGAAATGGTATATATATATATGAGTTTGGTCGCATGTAACAACACGCGATATCTTTTTTTAAAAGATGTTGATCAAACCATATGCTGCTCACACGAAGTGATGTGCGGGCAGATCTTAAAATTTTCAACAATTTATGCCTAATCCAAACAAAGAGCATTGACAAACTTTGATGTGGATACTAAAATACTTGTGAGACACTACTAATTTTGGTTTGTTGTATGGCGCAGCTGATGGTATTTATATTTTTCATAAAGGCTATTGTGATTCATATTATGTCAAAGATGAAGACAAATGAAATTCAATATCGGGGTATATTTAGACACCTCTCAAATACGTGATTTCAGGGAGATTGAAGCAACAATTCATAGTAGAATTATCAGCAAACAAAACTAAGTTAATTGCTACCGTGAAACCAATAAAGGAGGATTTGTCTTGGTTGCACTTGTTAGAGGATTTTGATGTTGTGCAAAAGACTGTAAAAGTATTTCAAAATAGTTAAGAGCATGATTGGCTGGATAAAATAAAATCAAGCCTACAACTCACGGATGAAGCAAAATGCAAAATGGTTTTCTCTCATGCTCAAGGAGGAATAAAACAAGATTAATCTGGGAAATATGCATATGAAGGACAGTCTGATGGATATGATGATGAAGTCGGTTCTGAATGACAAGCTTAAACATTGTTCAAACTTAATTAGCTTGTTGAAGAGCTAATAACATCATGAGGTGTATACCCAACAACAAAATATCCACATTTCAGACCAAAGGTTATACTAACTCGAGATCTGATTGTATTTGTGTCAAGATGAAGTTTATAACAAAAATACATCGAAGAAGCAATGGAGAAATCAAATGAAAAGAGTGGAGGAAAACCAGATCAAAATTAGAGAAAAAGGGCACAAAAGAAAATAACTACCACTAGTCAATCGACCTAACAGTTGACTAATGGTCGATGATGTACATGAGGGTGGATCACTTAATTCTCTAATCTCATAATTATGATCACATGGCAACCGCTAAAGGAAACACCTAAGCAAGCAAACTTCAATATATCGACAACTCCTCTCTACGGTTGAATTGTAACGTTGGAGTTGGGATCTTTGGGCCCTATTTGGACATGGTTCAATGCGCTGAATCGCTCCATCTTTCATTTCACGATTGATATTAATCTAGGAGTTTACATATAGATGCCTAGTTCTCCATCATAATTGTACAAGCCTGAGAAAATCAAACAAAGTAGCAGCCATTTGACAAATACTATGTTTGTACCTCTTCAAAATAAGTTTTGGATAGTAATTTTTTGGTTGAATAGTAAAAAGGTAAAAACATTTGAATATAATTCGACCAAAGTAATTTAATTTTGATGTTTGGAACTTATAAATAATGAAGGTACAAGAACTTGCATAATTGGATATATCCATGTAAACGGATGATGAAGATATTATAAATAGTGATATTTTGCTTGTAAATTGTTTAAAACAACCAAGCTATCTGAATCATTTACTTAGTAAAAATTACTAATGAAATTCAATCATAAGTTATAAACAACAAAGAGTTGCTTCTCCAATTTCAATTTATAAGCTAATTATGCTACCTCCTTATAAGTATTTTCCAAACACCGAAGCTCGAATAAGCTATTTATAAGTAGTTTCGATTACTTATAAGAAGTTGCCAAAACGCTCTTAATCTCAAAGGTAATTGTTATACACATTCGCATTGTGTTTTCTTAGTTCAGGTTCAATAATAATTATAGTAATTTTATGAGTTGATCAAGTGCCCTGTTATCTCTTATGAAATTGAAATTACTAAATGTTGTTCGGTTGAAGATGTATTGATGTGGATCAAATTTGATTGAATCTCACTGAACTTGTGTCTCTCTGTTATTGTTTTATTGCTTGTGATTGTTTGGATTTACTGTTGTGTGATGGAATTGAGTTTTATAATTGTTGTTAGTAGTCAATATATAAATCCAGATCCATTGGATTTGCAAGTGTGGAATCGATGAGAAAGTACATTTCCGGAGGAGCAACATACTGCATCTTAATTGTACTGCCTGAAAATGGTCTTGATTATGTTAAAAGCTAGGCATCTAACTCACTAAAGCATCTCTCATGCTATAGGTCTATTATAGTTCAAGATGCCTTGTCACATGTAGCTACGTTAAAAAGGTTTGCACAGTTGAAGTACAATGACCAACTTACCGAAATGTGCAAAAGGGTTGTACGTTTATTTTTTTATCTTTAAATCTCACAGAAAGCAAGAAGGTTATCTGTAATGTATAAAATAGAATCCAGCAAATATTAACATCCATGTTTATATAATTGTTAACTCGCCTTTCGGCAAGGCCTTGGACAGACGGATTTAACGATACCGGTTGCTCGACTGTCGAGATCGAAATACGATGGATTTTAGTCAATTGGATGGATAGGCAACCAATCACGGATGGTAATCATGATTGTGCAGCCGGGATTCGCCATAGTCGATGGACGAAGGCTATTGGATACTTGAAACTTGCGTTTCGATGAGTCGCAAGTCGCCCTGGATTTGCTTCGAGTCGTATGGAGTCGAGCTTCGAGTCGTATGAATGATTTCTTCAAGTCTTTTAGGCGGCTCAGCATGAGTGGCTCGGCGTTGTGGCTCGTCATAGGTGGTTCGGCCTCAATTGTGGTTCGGCACACGGAGGTAGTTCGGCGTTGTGGCTCGGCATAGGTGGTCCGGCCTCAATGGTGGTTCGGCACACGAAGGCGGCTCGGCGTTGTGTTTCGGTCAGGGTGGCTCGATAATGGTGGTTCGGCACTGGAGGTCGTTCGGCCCGAGGGTTTGGCAAATGTGGTTCGGTCTTGGTGTGGTTCGGCATTGGACATCGCTCGGCATCGGACATCGCTCGACATGGGACATCGCTCGGCGTTGTGGTTCGGCCTTGGTTGCCGTTCGACATGTGTGGGTCGGCCATACTCGTTTGGTTGAAGGGAGTCGGCGTATATGTGCTTCGAGTTCTAACGTGAACTACTTCGGAATTTGGAGCTTCAGCCTCCTTTATTTCACCTTCCTCGGATACATCGGTAGTCTCTCTTGTCGAAGGCACCGAAGGCCTAGCATGCCTTTTGCCTTTATCCAACGCAGGTCCGGTTGTGGTGGCACTGTGAAGAAGACTTATCCGGCGACCTTCCGCTAACAATCCAAATCTCAAAAGCGATTCATTGGAAATGATGGATCTGATGTCCCGGTCTTCCGCCGGAACAACTCGGATAGCTTCGACGGCCTCAGAGTACCCGGAGCCTTCGGGGCGTGGGCTGATACCTGTAAAAGTCGAGAAAGGGTTTAGAAAAAATGCACTTTCTACTGCGTACAAGTATTGATCCAGAAAAGAAACCTACTCCCTTCTAGCCATCTCCTCGCAAAGCCAGTGGGACAACGCACATAAAACCATTATTGCTTGTATTAGGCGAATTTGCTCCACGCCCCCGTAAGGATTTGACACTTGTTATGTTGCTCAAGGAATACGAAAAATGGGCTGTCGGACCGTCTCTTGAAGCGATAAATATAGCGGATATCGCCGGGAGTAGGGAGCCTGAATAGAATGCTCATGAAAAGAATGCACGTGCCATATATGAACGCGTGACTGTTAGGATGTAATTATGCTGGGGCGATCTCAATATATTGCAACACATCGAGGAGAAAAGAGTTGAATGGTGGCACGCTACCAACCCAGCACATAAATTTGTTGCAGACAGTATATCCGGCTGGGGGCAGGTGGGGACGATCTTGTCCTGATGGGACCAGTACATCATCAAAAGAAATTCCATATATCGAACATAATCGACGAAGGGCGCTTTCATTAATTCTCAAAGCTTGAGAATCGACTGGATTGTCTAGAAAGATCGCTGCATCTAGGGCATCGGAAGCCAGGTCAACAGATACAATTGTGGGACTCGGAATATCTTGTACAGGAGTTGTCGATGGATTTGAAGTTCCAACCACTTCCTGTTGAGAACTGGGCCCGGGTTTGTCTGAAACTGTGGCGGAGCTTGACTTTCTAGACATCTTCAATGAATGTTGAATTTGATTAAGCACCTGTTTGAACTATACTTGAAAGACAATCAATATTAGACATAACGACAAAAGTGCTCCCCCCGTATGGTGTGTAGACTAATGCAATTGTTCGAGTATAAGGTTTAATCAATTAAAAGTCATGAAGCTGATAAAATAGGGTTAAGCTTTGAACTGTCATCTTCGAAGATCGTCATCGTTGACCGTCTCCGATAGCCTGTCGTATGATGGTTTCAATTTTGAACTCGGCATTGGCAATTTTGAACTCGGCATTGGCACTGTAGGTTGAAGGCTATTATTTGTATTAATCGAGTTAAACTCAGGATTATAGTTGTTGAAACTGGGAAGTTATCAGTCCAAATTAGTTCGATATGCTTGTTTGCTTAAGTCTTTGTCCTTGTTTTTTGTCATATGATTAGGCATGGGAGGTAAGTGAATTCGGCATGGGTTATGTTCAAGTTGGAATGATTTCGACTGTCGTTGCCCACTTCAAGGCTCAAGGCCGAGCGACACTCGAAACACACGGTCTAAATGTCGCTCGGCCTAAATGCCGCTCGGCCTAAGTCCATCGCTCGGCACTCTCTGTTTCGACCAACATCGCTTGGCATTTTAGTTTCAAACGCCTTCGCTCGGCATTCTCTGGTCCGACCGCCTAAGCCAGATACGCCGACCCACTCATTCAACACCAACCTAATTACTTCCTACTTCCCTAACACCGCTCTCGCAGGAAGGCAACACCGTCCTGCTTTCTTCCTACCTCCCTAACATCACTCTCGCATAAAGACTACCGAGCCACTTAGTTCGTAGTTGACCGTTCTCCACTCAAAGTACTAGTGCCGAACGACCACACTCATTTCTTCTTCGTTCCTTGATTACCGAACGACCTCGAACAACAGTCCAGTTCCACTTCAACATTCTAACTCCAACGCTCGGTGACCCAGCAGAAACCTACGACCTGGAAACGGCCGGAGTCCTTTTCCCTTCTCCTCTCCATTTCACCAGCCTTGAAATCGACTAAAGTCATGCTAAGTTCTAGCCCTAAGACATGTCCGAACCACGATTCGTCTTCCTCATCTACACGCCTCCTACTGTCCACAGACTAAAGAAAATTCGCGAATTCGAATTTCGTACTATACTTCCTAGTTTGAAAGAACGTTTGAACGAGAGATTCTTACCTAAGAGAATGGTTGAAGCTTAGGGATCTGATAGGCTTGAGATTGAAAGTCGTTTAGGCTCAATCTGGGGAGGAGCTGTAGGGAGAGTTAGCTAGATTCAGGGTAGGAAGGGAAGATTGGAGATATAGCCGAAGTTTGAGGGGAGGAAGGTTGCGAGTTCCTGTAGAATCGAGGTGAAAGTAAAGAAAAAGAAAAATAGAGAAGTGTTGGCTATTATATACCGAACGAGTATAGCCGACCCACAAATGCCGAACGGCAACCAAGGCCGAGCCACAACGCTGAGCGATGTCCAATGTCGAGCGATGTCCGATGCCGAGCGATGTCCAATGCCGAACCACACCAAGACTGAACCACATTTGCCAAACCCTCGGGCCAAACGACCTCCAGTGTCGAACCACCATTATCGAGCCACCCTGACCGAAACACAACGCCGAGCCGCCTCCGTGTGCCGAACCACCATTGAGGCCGGACCACCTATGCCGAGCCACAACGCCGAACCACCTCCGTGTGCCGAACCACCATTGAGGCCGAACCACCTATGCCGAGCCACAACGCCGAACCACCTCCGTGTGCCGAACCACCATTGAGGCCGAACCACCTATGCCGAGCCACAACGCTGAGCCACTCATGCCGAGCCACAACGCCGAGCCACTCATGCCGAGCCGCCTAAAAGACTTGAAGCAATCATTCATACGACTCAAAGCTCGACTTCATACGACTCGAAGCAAATCCAAGGCGACTTGCGACTCATCGAAACCCAAGTTTCAAGTATCCAATAGCCTTCGTCCATCGACTATGGCGAATCCCGGCTGCACAATCATGATTACCATCCGTGATTGGTTGTCTATCCATCCAATTGACTAAAATCCATCGTATTTCGATCTCGACAGTCGAGCAACCGGTGTAGTTAAATCCGCATGTACAAGGCCTTGCCAAAAGGCGGGTTAACAATAATCACACACACTTTTGATTGGAGCACTCTCTGGTCCAAATATAGTATTTTTGTTACCAACTGAGAGACATCAAAATTCAGATTGGATGTTATGCTGATGCATCTGGGCTCGGTTATTGCATCTGAAACTCGATGATAAGTTGCTATATAGGGCTGTCAATGGGTACTCGAAAAATCCGATATCCGTCCGAATCCGTATCCGAAAATATGAAAAATATTCGTTATCCGCCGTTATCCAAAAAGCGGATACGGATATCCGATATCCGAAAAGCTTTCCGGATACGGATATGGTTATTGTGGTATTCGTATCCGAAAATATCCGTCCAATTAACTGATGCATATATATATATATATATATATATATATATAATTAAAATTATATTTAATTATACATGATTTTCCAACCATTTCCTAACCATTGGATGTTACTACAATATGGTTTTTTGCTCATTTTTAGTGAAAACGGACGGTTTTAATGTTTAATTTTTGAATATTTTTGGATACGCATACGGATATTAGTATAAAACAATGTTTTATCATCACATTTTTTATTCCTTGGTTTTTTTATGAACATTGGTACAAAAACTGATTTATGTTGATCCAAACCTTTTCAATTATACTTTTAAATTTATTGATTATGGGCGGAGCGGATAAATATCTGATATCCGTCCGTATCCGAAAATTAAGCGGATACGGATATCCGATATTCGAAAATAAAGCGGATACAGATATCCGATAACCAAAAATGATTTCGGATACGGATACGGATATGACACTATTCATATCCGAAAGTATCCGTTGACAGCCCTATTGCTATATCCAAAACGTACCTCTCCACAGTGTAACAAATTTGTTTAATAAATATCCTTAATAAGTCAATATGTTAGGCTATCATGGAAAGATTTTCGGGCTAATTTAATCCATTATGCAGTACAAGTAACTAACAACGAGAAGAGAATAATTCAGCCTATTTATTTTGTAGACATTGCATTATTACAACGCATGTCTCGTATCTGGAAGTGGCACAGAACTAGATTCAAAAGAGCTACATTTGATTTTTACTATTTTCCTAATACAGTTTTGGATCCATAAATACATATGCGCGCACGTGTTTCTGTTTACCACTTGAAAAGCAAGTAAACGGAAAAATACAAGTGTGTGGGAAAACATAATTGGACATCCAAATTTCCTCCAAGTGACTGTCACCTTTAACCCAAATCAAAAAATGGACAGAAGATACAAGTTACAAGGATCCTTCAGTTGTGAATTATACAAGTTGATACTAAGAGCTAAGTTGATAATTATTGGTGTGATCTGCAAGATATATAAATGCCATGAAAAACATTCCATTAATAAAGTACATACCTGATACCACAGACACAAAAGCTAGTTCCTTCAGTCTAAAAAAACATGCTTCATAGTCACATTCTACTTGTACACACCATATTAGCGATCTAATTTGGAGCATGATGATATTGAAGTTTGTTCGTGTGACTGCTCCCAGTTTTTCCCATCGAAGCAGCGTATCTCAACATGCTCAAGGGTACCAGAATCAACACACTTGACAGTCACCGCAACTCCATCGGGGTTGGACCTTGGAATATAAAAGGAAGATATGCCACATACCTTGCAGAAAGTATGCTTTGCCGTGTGTGTGCCAAATGTATATGTGGTGATAAATTGCTCAGAATCTCCTATAAGCTTGAATTTGGATTGCGGGACTATGAAGTGAATGTTACCTCTCATCGAGCAATCAGAACAGTTGCAATTCCATGCTATCACTGTTGATGGTGCTTCTACTTGCCACCTAATGCGCCTACAGTGGCATCCACCTCTATGAGTGATGTCATTCATTTCCTTGAAACCTAAAGAAAGCAGCAATGCAATATGCCAATTTCCATCTCTAAGTGCATTTCTCATGAGACGTAATTAACAATACTCAGACTTTTTATCTATTTGCCATGAAAAAGGCATATTGCTTATTTATAATCACTTGCTATATTGTTCATTTACAATCAGAAGTTTTGTGCTCATTGCTTGTCCTCATTAGAACCTCAGGAAGCATTACAAAGTTATAAACCTCTCCATGTCAGTGTTCTCGCATTTATTAAGCAGGAAACATTTTGTCTACGTGCGTATCAAAAGCACCATCAAATTTTAATTCAAAACCTCTCTGTGTATTAGAAGGGGTTTTTGAATAGTAATTTATAACAAGTTTGAGCGAGTAGTAATAAGTTAAAAGTGCTTGGACAGACAAGTTAAAATTATGGTTAAACTTAGTTGTTAAATTTATAATAAGTCATAAGCAAGTATTTGTAGCTTATGACTTATCATCCTATTTACTCATTTTAAATCAAAATTTTAAGTGGTTGACAAACCCTTCAAACTGTAAAGGTGACTTATTATCTACTTTTGCTACTTATGATCCTTGCCAAACACCCATGTTATCTATTTTTTGTATCGAAACCACAATTTTCGTTGACATATAAATTCAAATAGCTTGCATGCACGGATTAGACGCAGGTAAATTAAATTTAGGAGCGATTTTTGTTTCTTAGCACGCTTTATCCAATATAAAGCAAGTAGATTAGAAAATACGACAAATGAAATCAATAATGATAGTAAAAAATCAATTACATATGGAAACTGAGTACAACCAAGAAAAATACGTATTTAAAAGAGAATATACCTTGATTGCAGCCGGATTGATCTCAGATTTTAGAATTTGAGCACAGCGGAGGCACCTTTTTGTTAAAAATAGGCATGGGACTCAAAAAGTGGTATGTTTTTCATTTTTTTTAGAGGGTGTTCTAAACAATTTGCGCCCCAACACCCCACATTAAAAGAATTTCTATGTTTTGGATGAGATCCCAATGAAAATAGTTTTCGAAAACAATGATCTATTTTTTTTCACATTTTTTGATAGGTGCCGAATTTTGCTTTGCGTGAAGGTAAGATTGTAAAACGTTTTATTCAAATGGAGTTTGTTTAAACAGTTTTTTTCTTAGATGAAGTCCCCTTAGAATTATATATAAATTTTGAATTGTCAAAAAAGTCTTTTATCAAATTATTTCATTACATATGAATATATGGGAACATTAGTCTTTGCGGCTCTCACCAAACTCATCAGTATGCAGACCATGTTCTCATCACGTTTCCATTTCATTCTCAACCACCTTAGAAGAAGGAAAGCAAACTCTAATGATAATTGTGTCATCTTTGCCAATTAGTCACCTTTCTTCCATCCCCAATGTTACTTATTTCACCTTAATTTATCAAATAAATTTAGTTCGAACCCTAATTTGTTTCAGGTGAAAATCATAAATTTTTTTCATATAATTTTCAAATAAAATTGTAGGGCTTCAGTCAAGTTTTGAATGAACTTCAAACCATAAGTTGATGAAGAAGAAGCGATGACTAACAAAGATGAGTTGGAAGATAGAGGGCTTCATTCAGATAAGTGAAGAATTGAAAGAATAAAATAGGTACTATTCTTCATATATTGTACTAACGTTTCCTTATTTTCTGTATTGTAGTAGAGTTTTATTTCAAAAATTATTGGGAAATTTATTTTGGTTGAGTAGAATCATGATTTAGATGCTTGCTGGATTTGCCTAAACTTCAAACTGACGCTAATTGAAATTATTTATCCCGTCTGGCGATTTTTTTTTCTTCCTTTTGTTAATGGTTTGCTATTACTGTATGTTTCATATTTAAATATTAACATATGCAAAGTAAAATGTGAAAACCAACTGCTTATTTTCTTTAATGTTTCTTATATATTTGAATTTTTGCAATTGCTAGATTTGGTACTCTCCCAAACTACCACAAGATTACCAATTGACACTGGGTTCACTTAGGAGCTTGCCTAGCTTCTCCTTATTCTCTTTTTAGTCACATTATACTATTGGGTTGGCCTTTAATTAAGCAATTACTTCATATATTTTTTGCTTTAAATTAAAAATCACCCAGGGCCATAGAGGCCAGGTTAAGAATTATATTCATTATTCCATGTTTATGTGTATTCCTACTATACCAACATATCAATATTTCACAGCATATTAACTTTAGTAGGAATAAATGATAATATAATAGGACGAGGATAGGCTCAAAATTGCAACTCTATTGTGGTAATGTACTTACCTCTTTAAGTTTCAAACAAGAACCAACGAGTCAAAACTAGTCAAGTTCACGTTAAGGAAACTTCCTATTGACAATCTTAGAAAACAGTAATCTTTTATGGATAATATTAGAAACCTATACACATCTGAATAAAACTAGCTTATATATATATCATAAATTTAAAGTAGAATTTCATAAAAATAAAAAGACAAATGGCGAAGAGGCTGATGTTACCTTGGAAAATGGAACGCAACTGTGCTCTCTTATTCCTATTATTTTTTCTCTCCTCTATATAAATTGCTACTTTTGACAAAGGTCCATTATTCTTCTAAACACTTTACATAATTATTTAATTAAATTTTTTGTAATATTCGGCGTTTATTTTTGAAATAAAGACGTTTAATTAGTGTACAGATCGTTAGTGATGTGCAGTTAATTGTTCTAACTAGATTAAATTTTAGTTAGTGTTAAAATTGAGCTGAGCATATCAGAATATCTTCTTTTTTAACATATTTGTAAAAAAAATCGTGTATGTATATATGTATATATATAATATATATATATATATATATATATAAAGTTTCTAGAAAACTTTCACCTTTCCTTCCAAGGAAAATCTAAAATACTTCTAATATTTTGAAAGATTGCATTTTTGAAAATTAAACGGATTCTTTATATATATAATTGTTTTATTTTTTTGGAAAAATATTATGTTATTTAGAAAAAAAATCGTATATTGAAAACAATTGCATTCGTTCAAAAAAATTGTATTATTTTAAGAGCTTTAATTTTTTATGAGAATTATTTTTTGATTTGACTGAATGCATATTTTGAAGTTTTATAATTATTTCTTTGATTCTACAATTTTCTAAAAATAATTTTTAACTCTTCTTAATTTCTATTTTTCTGCAATTTTTTTGAATTATGGATTTTTTTTGTAGACAATGCTGAACCTTGTGAAATAATACTTTTCTCAAGGTTTTCCATATTATTTAATCAATATGAATTTGTTTCATTTCTTTGACAATTTTATCAAGCAAATTAAAATCGTGGATCAAAATATATTTTACAGCATTTTATCAAATAAGAATTTCTATTATCGCTTATATTAGTCGATTAGACAATGGTAGTCACACAAGCTAATGTACCGATCTCCTAATCAAAGTACCTTAAATAATATGTTAATACGTTTTGCTTTCAATGGCTTGAATGTAGAGTAGAAATGAAAAGTATTTAGGTGAATTAAATTAAAGCTGGGGTACACACATATTAAATAATATTGACCTTGAATTGTTAGTTAAGAGCGTATACAGATTTCTTAAAACAATGAGAAAGATGAAAGCAAAGTTGGGTTTATGTGCAACTTTAATATGTATACGGTTTTTTTCTTTGATCTTTCCTCTTCACAACTCACTACGGATTATGCTCATGCTGATAGTAAAATTCATTCTTTTTCTCATTGATATTAATTCTATCACAAATTCCCAACCCTTTAAAATGTTGAATACTCCAAAAATATTACAATTAAGATATACGCTTTTTTTATTCTATGTATGTCATTAATTCGTTCATTTTGTTTGGTTCTCATTTTTGTGTAGTTAAGTTCATAATTGAACGTTTCTATATATTTTATTATCATTAAATTGAATTATGTAGTTATTTAATCTTTTATGGGAATTCTAACTCGAGGCCACTCAAATCAAAACCCCAAAGCACAGCGGAAAAGCGAGATCATGGTAAGAAGCATAAAAACAACCGATCAATATCTCAAGTCTAATTTGAACCAATCCAAAAACAATCGCAATCACCATATAAGCAATATAAAATAAAGCAATAACGATAAAATAAGTCACACACCGATTTATAGTGGTTCCACTAACATATTGTTAGTGTACATCCACTTTGAGAGAGAGCTTTTATTAATACCAATGAGAAGAGTAAAAGAGATTGATTACAATGATCACAGTATCACTCTAGAATATGATTTTGTGGATATTACAATTGAAGAAAACTAGATTTTTTGTTAAATTCTAATTAATGGAGAATAAAACCCTTGATTAAATCCTTAGAGTGATCATCCCTCTTTGAATATGAAAATAGCTTATATAGGGAGAGTTTAAGCCTAGGAGAATACTTGATTTGCCCCTTGAAACCTTCACAAACCAATGCAATCAGCTCGGGCAATTTAGAGACAACGCAGCCAATCAGGCATTTGGTTCCTTAACTCAAACGTCTGACTCAAAGACAAAATTTCTTCGTTCCAAGCGCTCAGATGTTTGGTCTCTATAACCAGATGTCTGAGCAAACTCTTAGGACGTCAAATCCAACTTTCAAAGACGTCTGACTCCAAATAGACGCTTGTACCAAGTGATCAGACGTCAGGTTACCCCAACAAGACATCTAAACAAGTCTCGAGATGCAACATACTATGCAAAGATGTTTGGGCATTATTCAGATGCCTCACAATAGTAGTTCAGACGTCTGAGGACCTCGATCAGATGTTTGTCATGTTGCTTACTATGTATTTCCTGAACTTTCAACATGCCACAACTCTCACCTCCAAGCTTCTATTTGTGAATCGTCTTCTCCATCACCAAGCTACTTCCAACCACTTCAATTCTCCATATAGTGCCACCAAAATTCAACATTCCACCTCGACACTATATCCATCTCCATCACCAAGAACTGATAGTGCCAAACTATCACCACTTCTACCTTCAACCAAATAAGCTTGAATACTTTCCAATAAGCTTTGGCAAAGCCATCGTCCATTACACTCCACCAGTGAGCTCCGGCAAATCCACTACCCGCTAACGAAGTGTTGAAAGCACCCAAATCCAAAATCATCTCACCAAAAGACAAAAGCACTAAGGAGTGTAAACTAGTACTCACCAAGAAGGCAGAACCACAATCTCTCACTGATACTCTTCATCATCCATAACCAAGCTCCTCCCTCAACCATGACACCCTGTGGCACCTAGCACTTCATCAAGCGAATCAAGTTCGAGCAATGCTCGAAATTCCCAACCGGTAATGCCTTAGTGAACATATCTGCCGCGTATCCTTTGTGTGCACTTTCTGAAGATATACTTGCTTATCTTCATCCATGGCTACTAAAAATGACTCTCTCACTTCAATATGCTTAGTCAGTGAGCTAAATGCCAAATTCTCCGCCAAGTGAATAGCACTATCACATTGAACATCGATATTATCGTGTTCAAATCACAAGTCACACAACAATCGCTCAAATATAGTGCCTCCTTTGCCGCCTCCACCGTGGTTATCAACTCTACCTCCGTAGTGGATATAGAAACTATGGTTTGCAATCTCGATCTCTAACTTATGGGCGTACCACCAAGTATGAAGACATATTCGAAAGTTGACTTTCTCCAAGCCCTATCACCGGCGTAGTCTGAATCACAATAACCAAACAACTTGCAATTTATCCCCTCGCTACCGCAAAAAACAAGACCATGAGATGACATACCTCTGAGGTATCTCAATATAAGCTTCACAGCTTCCCAATGCGATTTCCTCGGATTATCCATATACCGACTAACCATCCCGACGGCATTTGCAATATTGAGCCTTGTACACACCATAGCATACATTAAACTTCTAACCGCACTAGCATATGATACCTTTGCTATATAAGCCTTGTCTTGCTCCAAGATAGGTGATCCCTTACTTAAAAGCTTCACATGCAAAGGTAAAGGTGTATTTGATGCCTTTGCATTCTCCATGCTAAACCGGTAAAGCACTTTCTCAATATACTCTTTTGAGTCAATCTCAACTCAAACGCTTTCGATCCCTTTATATTTCCATGCCCAATATCCTCCTTGCTTCTCCAAGATCCTTTATTTCGAATTCCACTTTTAAACTCCATTTTAACTTGTTGATTTCATTTTTATCCTTAGGAGCAATGAGCATGTCATCCACATACAAGATGAAATACACCTAACAATCATTTTTCAACTTCTTGAAATACACACAAGCATTCTTGATGCTTCTATCAAAACCTTTTTCAAGCATAAAGTAATTGAATCTTTTGTACCGTTGTCTAGGGATTGCTTTAAACCATATAGTGATTTCTTTAACTTGCAAACCAAATTCGACTTACCATCTACGACAAAACCTTCCGGTCGCTCCATGCAAATATCTTCATCCAAGTCACCATGCAAGAAGGCGGTTTTCACATCAAGTTTCTCCAACTCCAAGTCGTGAATAGCAATTATGGCAAGTAATATCTGGATTGAAGTATGACGCACAATCGGTGCAAAAATCTCATCATGCTCCTTCCCCTTCCTTTGTCCAAACCCCTTAGCCACTAGCCTAGCTTTGTACCTTCCATCGTCTTTCACCTTGTATATACGTTCGCACCCAATAGCATGGTTTCCTTTAGGAAATGGAACCAAATCCCAAGTTTGATTCTTCATCAACGATTGCATCTCTTCCTCCATGACACAAATCCACTTCGAGCTATCACTCGAACCCATGACGTCATCAAGGTCCATCGGCACATCTTGGACTGCATGAAAAGCATAGTCCAACTTGTCGCAAAAGCTAAGATAGTTCCAATCACCATATCTATTGGGTGGCCTTATAGCCCATTGACCAACCCGAGTAGCAGTACCATCACCCAAAATCTTTTCGGCTCCACCTTGAACCGCTTCCTCCACACAAGCATCTTCAACTACAGTACTTCTTGGATGAAAAGTGGGAATAATTTCCTTCTCCTTTGATTCACCATAAACCAAATTCGAAACAACCGATGAGCTCTAATTTTCCTTGAACAAAGCCAACTCATCAAAAGTAACATGATGAGAATTCACAACCTTCTTTGTTTTCGGATCATATCAGATAGCCTTTTACACCGTCCGTATAGCCAACTAAAATCCCTTTGAAAGCTCTAGGCTAAAGCTTATCATTTCCCAGATCATGCACATAAATCAAACTACCTAACATATGAAGATAATTCAAGTCAATGCTCTTTTCCTTCCACACTTCCTTTAGGATTTTGTTACCAATAGCCGAGCACGGAATTCGATTCACAATATGCATCGCGGTTGATAAAACTTCAGTCCAAAATCCCTTAAACAAACCCGATGTCAGTATTAAGCATTGAGCTTTCTCTAGTAAAGTACGGTTCATCCTCTCCGCAACACCATTCGACTGTGGATCTCCCAATGTAGTAAAATGCCTTCAAATACCATGATGCTTGCAAAACTCCAAGAAATCTCCAGAAACATACTCTCCGCTATTGTCAGACCTTAGACCTTCAAAGACTTGCCACTCTCATTCTCAACAAGAGCCTTCCAAACTATCAACTTTGCAAATGCCTCCGACTTGGCCTTTATTACATACACCCATACCTTCCGAGAAAAATCATTAATGAAAGAAATATAATAACTTGCTCCTCCCAAAGAAGCTACTGCTGCCAGTCCCTAAACATCTGTATGGACATACTCAAGAACCTCTCTTGAATCATATTTCCCTTTATCGAATGAAACTTTATTTTGCTTTCCCATGACACATTCCTCAAAAAACTCAAGTTTGTTGAAACTTTCTTCATTGATCATCTCCCTCTTCCGAAGAATATCAAAACTCCTCTTCGAGACATGACCTAATCTCAAATGTTACAACCTAGTCGCATCCAAGACACGAGAACTATCAACACCAACACTAGTTTCGCCTTCAATAGTCACTCCTTGAAGCAAATAAACAACATGAGTCCTAGCACCTTTCATCACCACAAGCACACCCTTCGAAACCCGCAATCTATCACTCTCAATAGTGATCTTACAACCTAAAGAATCCAGCTGTCACAAAGAGATAAGAGACTTCCGAAGTCCCGGAGCATAGCATACATTAGTGAGAGTATGAACTACTCCGTCAAACATCCAAATTTGCATAGAAACAATGCCCTTCGACTTACAAATAGCACCATCACCCATAACAATTGCATTTCCCCCTATATCGATATAAGAAGAAATACAATTCCTATTTGGCGTCATATGATCAGACGCTCCCGAATCGAGTACCCATTTGCTACCCGAAACATCTAATGCTACCACCGTCAATACATTTACGTCTCCCTTACTAACTCCACTTTCCACCACAACCGATGAAGATGCTACTTCCTTCTTTGCCTTCTCCTTGTCCGGACACTCATTCTTCCAATCACCAGGTTTCCTATAAATAAAGCACTTGCTATTTCTTTCCTTCGACTTTCCTCACCAACAGACTTCCTAGATTTAGAACACCCTCGATTTCCTTTCTTCACATATCTCTCCTTCCCCATAAATAAACCGTGACCGTCACTAGCACCGTTACTTCCAACACTCAACTCCTTCATTTGATCTCGCAACTCTTAAGACCCGTTTTGACATCATCTAGCATCAAAGTATCCCGGCTTTAGATCAAACTATTTGAGAAATCCGTATAACGGTCCGACAAAGAACACAACAATATCATCGCCTTTTGTTCTTCCTCGGTCTTCGAATCTACCATCTTCATCTTCATTAGCAAATCATCAAACACATTCAAGTGCGCCTTTAGTGAAGTACCTCCTTCATCTTATAGGTGAAGAACGTTCTCAACAAGATCAAACGATTAGTTAGTGATTTCTACGAACTCCTCCAACTTGTCCCAAATACCCTTAGCGGTAGTCTCACCACTAATTTCGAAGATCACATTCTCTCCCATAGCAAGTTGAAGTATAGTGGATGCCTACTCTTCCATTTCCTCTCGCTCCACATCCAAGATATCCGCAAGCAACAAATGTGTATCAAACACAACCAGATGCACTCGATTTCTCTTAAGAACTGCCTTCATCTTCCATTGCCACTTTTCAAAATCATTATCGCCATTCCACTTGTCTATAACCAATTGTGATCCCGAAGCCACGTATGACACGCATATATACGGTGCTACACTACTTGGACTAACCATTGAGGGACTACCTAAGGTATTATCTAATTCCGGTATTTCTACAACCACCTACCAACACCAATGCTCCGATATTGAATGTTATTGAAATTCTAACTCGAGACCACTCAAATCAAAACCTTAAAGCACAGCAAAAAAGAAAGAACGTGGTAAGAAGCGAAAAAAAACTGATCAAATCCAATCTCCACTAATCCAAAATAATCACAATCACCATACAAGTAATATAAATTATAGCAATAACAATAAAAAAAGTCACATACCAATTTATAGTGGTTCCACCAACATCTTGTTGGTGTACATCCACTTTGAGAGAGAGCTTTTATTAATACCAATAAGAAGAGTATAAGATATTGATTACAATATCATAATATTCACTCTAGAATATGATTTTGTGGAGACTAGAATTGAAGAAAACTAGGTTTTTTTGTTAAACCCTAGTTAATGGAGGATAAAACCTTTGATTAAACCCTTGGAGTGATCATCCCTCTTTGAATCTGAAAATAGCTTATATATGGAGAGTTTGAACCTAGGAAAATACCCAATTTGCCCCTTGAAACCTTCACAAATTAATGCAATCATCCCAGACAATTTGGAGACAACGCAGCCGATCAGACGTCTGGTTTCTCAACTCAGACGTTTGACTCGAAGATAAAATTTCTTCATTCCAGGTGCTCAGACATATGGTCCCCATAACCAGACATCTGAGCAAACTCTTGGGATGCCAAATCTAACTTTTAGAGACGTCCGACTCTAAACAGATGCTTGTACCAGTGATCAGACGTCTGGTTACCCCAACCAGACGTCTAAAACAAGTCTCGGGATGCAACATACTATATAGAGACGTTTGGGCATAATTCAGATGCCTCAATAGTTCAAATGTTCGAGGACCTCAGTCAGACGTCTAACCTGCTACTCACTGTGTATTTCCTGCCTTCAACATGCCACAACTCTCACCTTCGAGCTTCGATTTGTGAACCATCTTCTTCGTCGCTATGCTACTTCCAACCACTTTAATTCTCCATATAGTGTCGCCAAAATTCAACAGAATCAACTTTTGGTATATGAGAATCTACATTGAGATTTTGTTGTCAATGCAAAAGATTATGTTTGGAAATTCCTATTACAGATAGGTGTATTTAATAAGCAATGAAAATTTATACTAAATTGGATTGATATATGCTGATCATTGACAAATATATCATAAAAAAATCGTCTTTAATAGTTATTTTGGATTATAAATGTATGAGTGTATCTCATTCTAAGTATTAATTAGTAATTCAATCATTTGGTCTGATTTGGATGTTTATGCGGTCAAGTTTAGTTTTTGCATTGAATTTTTATTAAAATTTTGTTATCGAAGTTTACCTTCATTGAATTGCAAACATAGTTATATCAGTTTTTGATTTTTGTTTCTAAGTTATTATTTTGTGGATTTGGTTGATTCACTAATTTGGTAAGACTGTCTATATCAGTGGTAAAGCATTATAGTGCTTTCCATTTAATTTTGACTTTCTATAAGTGAGTAAATAATGAAATGCTTAATTTTCATCGCAGTATGAAATATTTACTCAAATAGCATGCACCCTCATTAACCATAATATCAAACGAACTGAATTATCACACACTTTTTCGCATTAATGTACAAGCTATTTTTTTTGTATTCAATTTCATAATAAACATTTCTTTAATCTTATGTGGCATTAAATTAGTTTTTGTTTTGAAATGTATCATTAGTTATGCTTGAGCGAAAGCTATTTTTAAAGAGAGATACACTAAATGGTTGTGTCCATATGCGCTAATACCACTTTAAAGACATGGGAGAACTAACATTTTTTTTACTTTAAGTTAATATAATTGTACTTGCGTTGCTACAGTGCTCTTTGCTCTCAAACATGTGAGGTGGTAAATATCTATTTCTTTTATTCACACACATTGTTACACCAAAATTTATTATTAAATGATTGTCTTTAAGTAAATACAACAAACATCATTTTTTATTATTTGAATGATTTACATGTCACCTTTCAAAACTATAATCTTTATAATAATTTCTTTTCTGAGTGCTTTTCTTTTGTGATCCCAATACATGACGCACATGAAATGTTCGTGTTTCAAAACATACCAAACTCAAAATACAATGTTTTACAGAAATAAGTATAATTATTACAGCCCGATAGTCTAAGAATATGCAAAATATGCAATATAACCTTTACAGGTTATAATTTCATTTTGACAATGACAAATTTTCATGGGTCATGTTCACAATTTAAACTCTATGTTGTTTATCAAATCTTAATGTTAATAGTAGATCTTGGAAAACTCAGTAAGAAGAAGATATAAATAAGCTTCAACCTCTTCAAATTATGTGCTTTCTTCCCAATCAATTATTTATTATGTACCTAAGATTTTTTTATTGTATTCAATTGACTATATTTTATCATTCTTTTACACTTTTAAATTAATTTTATTTTATCATATTACCTCATATATTTAAATTTATTTAGATTTCATTCTGTTTATTTTACTGTTGTTTAGACTTATGGTGGACTATAATGGATTTACAGAAAGAAAAAAAATATTTTCTCAAAAGTTAAAAAACAATAAAGGTAATTTTAAATGTGCCATCAAAGTTGTTTTTATGCTAAATATATGGCCCTAAGAAATACTATCTTTACCAGTCTTCTGGACAACTAAAATATAAGTATTTTTATGCAAAATGATTTATGCAGTTGATCTAATCAATTTTTGGTATAAAAGAATTAACTAACCACTTCTATTGATAAAGTTATAGTGATTCCTAACATTTAAAACTGACCTTGATCGTGTTTGGGATCCAATTACAAATACATGTATTAATAAGTAAAGGTTTGTTTTTTAGTAAATTAGATTGATACTTACTGTTCATTAATAAATATAGCATTTATTTTTCTTCATTACTTATTTTGGACTATCAATACAAGTTATCCTAATTATGTGTTTTTAGAAAGCTAGTCATTTGGTCTATTTTGGTTTTTATGTGGTCAAGTTGATGTTTTAAATTAAAGTTTTGTAGTAATTCTGTCTTCACTATGTTGGAAACAAAATTATTTTAGATTTGGTTTTCTTACTAGGTTCTGACGTGTCACTATGGAGTTTTTAACAAGTCGAATACTTCTTGCAGTTATCCCGAGGCCGAATAGGGACTTGTCTCTCGATGAAGTTTTTCGAACCCTGAAGGCTATCGACGCTGAGGAAAGATCCGTTAAAGTTTTGCTAACCTACGACAAAATGCTCCGATATGGATTATTGCATCCAGGGAGATCTACCATTCCAGTTGAAGTCCCCTCTCCTTCTCGATCCAGGGTTCGCACGTGATCCACTTCCTCTTCCCACGGTTTCAAAGAAGGCGCTTCTCAAGAGAGAGAGAGCTTGTCCGGAGAATCAGCCGAAGAGGCTCGCGATGGAAGAGATGTTGCTGCAACCAGAGTTAGTCGCCCGGCCAGAATGCCTTCGATTCCGAAAGAAGGAGAAGAGGAGTTCAAATAGAGGGAAGGTAAAGCCGCGATGGACTTAGAAAAAAAGGAGGGGAAATTGGGAGTAGTATCGATGAGTCCACTTCTAGCGGTGATTTCTACGCAGAATCTAATGATAAGGATTCTGAATCGTGTGACGAGACTCCAGGGACGAGTCCCGTTATTCCGAGCTCACCTCCTCCAGACGTGAGAGATAAAGATGATGCCCCAGAAATCGGAAGATGTCAGGGTTCTTCGAGTAAAGATGCTGGCGCGGAGTTTGGAGATTTGAGCAATGTTTACGTCGATTTCGACGCGCTCATGGGGGAATATTTCAAATTTGAGGAGGTGCCGCCTCATTCGGGCCATGTCGCATCCGAAGTTAGTCCGATTCCTCCCACGGCGCCTGCCCGATCCGGTTTGTAACGTCGCTTTAGGCTCTCCTCAACACATCACACGCTTCACTAGGGTCACACTCACTTGTACACACACTTTTCATGTTTATTTTCCGTTTCTAAAACCTTTTATTTATGCTTCCTATCAGGTATGATGAGAGGACGTGGCCTTTATGATGATTTTGAGGAATTTACCGACTCCCAACACTGGTCCAAGCGTTCTTCCGGCCGTCACCAGCCCCAAGAGACGGAGGAAGAGTATAGAAGAAGAAAAGATATAGAGGTCGAAACTCGTCGTCGAGACGAGAGAGAGCGGAGCTGAATATACAAAGGCAGGTATGAAAAGAGGAACACTTTCGACAAGATAGAGGAGCCATCAAAGAGGTCTAAATTCGATCGCGGTTCCCATTCTTCGGAAAAGCAAGCTTTCGTTCTGACGCTCTCTTCAGCGGGTCAGGAAATCCCCGTCACTTCTGTCCCCGTTCCGCCTTCAACTTACATTCCATCATCTTCTGTTGCTCTTGCCCTCGGTGCTTCACGTCCCCACTGGAGATCCGCCTATATTCTTCCGTCCGGTCCTCCCAGGCTTGAGGCGGCGCTCCCTAGGTGGTTTCTAATGGAGGTTAAGTTTGATCGTGATCTCTGCTCGGTTCGTAGAGATTCTTACATGCCACATCTTCAGGCTATCCAGAATGATTTAGAACAAGCCGAATGGTGGGAGAAATTATGCAAGCAACTAGCAGATACGAACCACAACAATTACCAGGAAATCCTCTCTTTTGAATCGGAGAAAGATGATTTTAAAAGGGCGTTGACAGAGCGCGATGCCAGGACCAAGCAACTGGAGGAGGAGAAACAAGCGGTGCTTCAAGAAAGCAAAAAAGAATGTTGGCTTGCTGAAGGAATTAAAAAAGGTCCATGAGAGAATTGAGATCGTCTACCGGGACAAAATTAAGAAGGCTCATGCAGAAGAGGCCAAATTGAAAGAGGAGGTGGCATCTCAGAGCTCAACTATTGAGGCCCAAAAGAAAACCATCTCTGATCATGACCTTATCGTAGAGGGGCATAACAAGACCATCTCCGACCAGGCTGAGACAATCGCTAGGCTACAGGATCACGTTGCGCAGCTTAGCGTCGATAAGTCTCGCGTTAAAGTCGAAAAGGCTGTCGTTGCGGTGGACTATCTGGAGCTTCAGAATGCTTTTGAAAGGAAGATGGAGAAGATGGACGAGACCATCTTCAATTTTTATGTCAACTCTCTGCTGCATCAGGGGAGCCTCAGCTACTTAGGCACTAAATTCCCATGCACTCTCGTTGTGGTTTGGTAGGAAATCCTGTCCCACTTTCGTGACAGTGACGACGTTTATACCGAATGGGAGTTAGAGAATGCCTACCTCAATGAAGAATCAAAGAAGGTGTTGCTAGAAGGTCAAGAGATTTTACGGATTGAGAGGGAGAAAAAAGCTGCCGATGTTGCCATGACTGCGGTTGCTGAAGCGCTTATGGAGCCTTTCATTTCTGGTGCCGGCAAAAACCATCGGGGCAACCCCATGATCCGTTAACAAGTTTTAGGCTTGAGACTTCCCCTTGGATTATACAACCATCGAAGGAGGGTGAAGGCGGTAAATATGAAGTTTACATTCTCGGTCATTCTTCCGATGCAGGTAATCCTCTTGTTTTCCCCGAGTTCGGGAACTTTCAGCTTACGCCGCAAGAGAAGGAAGAATTTAATGCTTTTATTTTTGATCTTATAGGTCCATCTACCTTATCTATTGATCTGCCAGCTTCCTCGGTGCTTGGACTTGCTGCTATTTCCACTACTTCCATGCTTGTTTCTGTTCCTGCTCTGGTCTCCATGTCCGCGTATGGCTCGCAGTCGGGGCTGAAGTCTGAGAAGATAGCCGCACTTCATGGCTTGGACGGCCCTTCTATATCTCTGGAAGGTGACATAATGGCGGTCGAAGTTAGGAAGCAGGAAGTTCAAACTGAGCAGCCACACAAGACTCAAGAGCAGCTGGTTTCCATGAAAAAGGATAAGGTTGAAGCAATCAAGGCCTTCAAGAGCTCCCGCAAGTCATGGAAGCGTAAAACGAAGGGCGAATCTTTTGAGAAGGTTGCAGAGTAGGAGGAGGACACTAGTGCTGAGGATATTATTGACAAAACTAGCAGCGACACCACTCCCGAGGTAAAGCAGAAACTCCGAACAAGAGGCGGAAAGGGGAGTGGTGGAAAGAAGCGCTGAGAAGCTTGGGTGGTGACTGATCTGATTTTGATTCATTTTATGTTGTTTTGTTCAAGTGCATAGTCTACACTTAATGTTTTTGTTGTGGTTTCTGTATTTTTCTTTTGTTGGCCAGCATTGTGTGGGTACGGCTCCCATGTTTTGACCTTGTATAAAAGAAAGTTATAAGTAAATACACTGTTGATATTTAGGTTGTACTCTTACTTGTCTGTTCATATGTGTTCTGTGCACTTATGCTTGTTTTGTTTACACTTATTTGCTTATTTGTGTTCTGTGCACTTGCGTTTACTCTATATACTTTCGCTTCACTTTATCTAGTCCTGTGATTAATGCCAAAATTCTTTGTTTGGAGTAACAGAACTTGTGAAATTATTGTTTTTAAGTATTTTTATTTAAGTGCCGGTGTATGCCCCCCCCAGTTCACAGGGTTGTTACTTCAAACAATTGACAAATGGTCGGTAACTTATGGTTTAAATAGTCTGCATATTAAAACTTGAAATTTGACTTAGTCATAAATTGATTTTTCTTCTTTCAGAAGTTTTGTAACTTTAGCATGTAGTCCAAGTTTTTTGCACATTGTATTAGTTAACTGTAGGCAGTTACACATTGTCAACGTTAAATGTTATAGTTAGTCATTGAGTGTCAGCAATTGAAAATTTTCCGCTGGTTTGTAGCACTCCGATTTTGTTGGAGTCGCGCCCATTGCTTCCAACAATGGAAGTGGGTTGATTCTTGTTATTCCTGTATGGATAAGTTTTTCGGTATTGCTGGGGAAATTCCGGGACTTGAAAGTGCGTGCAGTTTATGGGATGCACATATTTTAGGATTGATATGACCCGTCGATTCAGAACGGTTCTGATGCTCATCGATGTTGCTTATCTTCGGGCAACATGAAGAGTTTAGGTTTAAGGAGCATGACTTCACGGTTTTGAGAGTTAATGCGCGGCTTTTAGGACTGATACGACCTGTCGGTCCGTAATGGTTTTAGTACCCCTCGATGTTGCCTATCTTCGGGCAGCGTGAGGAGTTTATGTTGGAAAGTTGGTGCGCGACTTATGGGGTGCGCGGCTTCTCGTACTCCTCAGTGTTGCCTATCTTCAGGCAATGTGAGGAGTGTAATTTTTAAAAGTTAGTGCACGACTTATGGGATGTGTAGTTTTTCGTAATCCTCGGTGTTGCCTATCTTCGACCAATGCAAGGAGTTTAAGTTTTAAAAGTTGGTGCGTGGCTTATGGGGTGTGCGGCTTTTCTTAATCCTCGGTGTTTCCTATCTTCGGGAAACATGAGGAATTCATGTTTGGGCCTTCCTGATATTGCTGGGGCAACACCGATTCTTTGAAGGCGGAGATCTGGTTCCACTGATCCAACGATTTGAGTTGATTTGCTTTTGTCGACCCGACGGGTAGTTATTATGAATACAGTTTTGTTGGTTCAAAAAGAGAATCAATTTTATTAAGAAAAGCAAGGCAGATTTTTCCTATTTTCAATGCCCCCGGCATCCCGGGATGGCTTATTTGTTGGAAAATAGAAAGTACATAAGGTAGTCTTCAGATAAAGTAACGGCAGAGCGATTCGTTATTCCATGCTCTGGGAATTTGGATTTTGTCGACGGTTGTTAGCTTGAAAGTTCCGTCCCTTAGCTTTTGATTGATGACATATGGTCCTTCCCAGATTGGTCTAAAGGACCATGGGATGGGGTAGACTCGCTTGAGTATGAGATCTCCCACTGCGAAGATTTGGTTGTGGACTTTGGAGTTGAAGTATCGTGCGACCCTTTTTTGGTGGCAGCGGTTCTCAACTCAGCTTCTTCCCTTCTTTCGTCAATCATATCCAGCGATTCAAGTAGAAGCTGCTCATTTTGTTTTTGATTAAAATTTTGCCTTTCGTGCGAGGGGATTTTTAATTCAACAAGAACCATTGCTTCTAAGCCATATGCCAAGGCGAACGGAGTGTGTCCAGTTGCCGCTTTGTGAGTTATTCTGTAAGCCCATAGTGCGAGTGGAAGTTCATCAACCCAGTTCCCTTTTGCCTTAGTTAGTCTCTTTTTGATAGTGGACTTGATGATTTTGTTTATTGCTTCCACCTACCCGTTTGCTTGTGGATGAGCTACCAAAAAAAAGCTCTTCTCAATTCGGAAGCGTTTGTAGAAGTCTTTGAACTCGGCGCTTTCGAATTGAGTTCCATTGTCAGTAATGATTTTCTACGGCACACCAAACCTGCAAATAATGTTTTTAGTAACAAAATTAATTACTTTCTTTGTGGTTATGGTGGTCAGCGGTTCCGTTTTGGCCCATTTCGTGAAATAATCAACGGAAACTATAGCATATTTGGCCCCTCCTTTTGCTATTGGCAGGACGCCAATCAAGTCGATTCCTTATATTGCAAATGACCACGGGCTGACCATCTGCGTTAGCTCTGTTGAAGGAGTTATTTTAATTTTACCGAATCTTTGGCAATGATCACATCTGTGAGAAATGCGGATTATGGATCTTAAGGCTAGAATTAACACTAGAGGGGGGGGTGAATAGTGTTTTAAGGAATTACTAATTCCTTTTGAGTTTATATTAATTTGAACTCAAATGTATGCAATATTCAAACACAGATATTATCACAGAATCAAACATAGATGCAAATATAAAGTAAAAGCAATAAAGAAAAGAACATACCAGATTTTATACTGGTTCGGAGTTACCCTACATCCAGTCCCGCAACACAAGTACAGATTTCCTTTCAAAATCAATTCTTACAATTACACCCTCGATTTCAAGGCCACGAGGTACACCACTCCAGATTCACAATCCTCTAGGTAGAGATACTTGATTTTACGGGCAACAAGTTCACCCAAGTGATTTCCTAGGCTACAATCACACCTTCTCTAGGTAAAAAAATGTTTTGGTAATTTATTAGCATAGTTCTCGCACACTCTTGAATCGTCCTATTTTTACGTTCTACTACTCTGTTTTGTTGTGGAGTTCTTGGAAATGAAAAATTGTGTTATTCCCTTTTTATTGCAGAATTCCTCAAACTTTTCATTTTCAAATTCACCACCGTGATCACTACGGATGGTTATAATTTTTACAGAAAGTTGATTTTGAATCCTTTTTGTAAAGTTCTTAAAACTTTCAAAAGTATCACTTTTATGTTTCAGAAATATTGTCCATGTAAATCTAGAATAATCGTCTACAATTACAAAAACATATTTACTGTGATTTATTGACTGAATTTGAGATGGACCAAATAAATCAAGATGAAGTAATTCAAGAGGTTTTGAAGTTGAAATCATATCTTTTAACTTAAAGGAACTTTTTTTAAGTTTTCCTAATTGACATGCATCACATAAACTATCTACTTTAAAATTCATTTTAGGGAGACCTCTTACTAGATCATGTTTTGACAATCTAGATAAGAGTTTGAAATTCAAATGCCCAAATCTCTTATGCCAAATCCAAGGGTCACTTGTATTTGCCAAAAGACACAGGTTATCATTAGAAACTTTCATACTAAGAGTATAAATATTCTTTTTCCTAATTCCCTCAAATATTATGGTTGAATTATTATCTTCAATGTGACACTTATCTTTTTCAAATTTAATTTTATATCCTTTATCGCAAAGTTGACTAATACTTAGCAGATTATGTTTCAGATTCTTAACTAGCAGAACATTAGTAATAATAGGAGTTTCAGAGTTACCGACATTGCCGAAGCCAATCACATATCCTTTTGAATTGTCTCCAAAGTTAACCAGTCCTCCGTCTTTGTATATTATATCATTCAGCATATCCGGATTACCAGTCATGTGTCTAGAGCATCCATTATCGAGTATCCATTTATTCTTTTTGATCTGCACAATTTGTCCATTGTGGATTGATTCCTCAGCACCCATAAAACATGTTTCCTGCACATCATAAAGATTTTGTAGACAACTTGAATTTGTATATAGATTATATGCAGCCTCAACATGCAATGATGATTTGAATATTTCTAAACTAGTATTAACAAGTTTTTCAAACATAGCCATTTTAAAGAAATTTTCAAAATTCATATTATGAAACTTTGAAAACCTTGCTCTGATACCAAATGTGAGAAATGCGGATTACGGATCTTAAGGCTAGAATTAACACTAGAGGGGGGGGGTGAATAGTGTTTTAAGGAATTACTAATTCTTTTTGAGTTTATATTAATTTGAACACAAATGTATGCAATATTCAGACACAGATATTATCACAAAATCAAACATAGATGCAAATATAAAGTAAAAGCAATAAAGGAAAGAACACACCGGATTTTATACTGGTTCGGAGTTACCTTACATCCAGTCCCACAACACAAGTACAGATTTCCTTTCAAAATAAATTCTTACAATTACACCCTCGATTTCAAGGCCACGAGGTACACCACTCCAGATTCACAATCCTCTGGGTAGAGATACTTGATTTTACGGGCAACAAGTTCACCCAAGTGATTTCCTAGGCTACAATCACACCTTCTCTCACTTGATTGATTTTCCAGGCTACAACCACACCTTTTCTCGCTCGATTGATTACAAAAGAAGCCTATAACTCTGAATAGCATTGGGATCTTGTTGAGATAGTGATAGAGAATCAAACCAGAGATGATCTAGTTAGATTCAATGGAGATTTCGGTAGAGTAATAGTAAAAATGTATATAAAGAAATGTGGAAGAAGAAGAGAAGTGAAATCAGAAAATTATGAATATAAATTCGTTTAAAACATCCCCTATTTATAGTAGAACAACAGCCATGTCCATTCGGGAAAGGATATGACGAATAGACACTTCTTTTGAAAGTCAAACTTTTGAAATAAACTGTCATCATGTCGACATGGGTACCTAGGGGTTGTCGACATGCCTAAGGTATTTTTGATAATTTGTTTTTCTTTTGAAAATAACTTCTATCTTATATTAAAACTATTTTAAACTTTATAAATATACTATAGTTAAAATACATAAATAAGTATAGAGAATAATATTTTGGTATGTATAAAATTTTACTATAATTTCATATTTAAATCTTAAATATAAATATTAAAAGTTAAGTACATTATAATTAAAGATAGTTTAAAACCAAGGATAATTTTGATATTGAAAATAAAGATTATTTTGAGGCTAAAAGCATTTAAAACCAGGATAGATGTTTTTGATTTAAAAAGGAAGATTTTGAAATCATTTTGAAAACAAGTTACAACTTTGTAAAACATTTGAATAAAAGTTAGTGGATACAAAACGATGTTCCACTAGATTTTTCGTAGGTTCCATCCTCCTTAGGGTCCCTTCCCTTTAACAGGCTCGAAGTGGATTCCATTCCACGAATAAAATGGATTTTAAGATGTCAGTGCTTTTCTAGGAGTTTTAACATAATTCTAGACTCGATACTTGTCTTGTACTATTGAAATCTTGAACTCTTGATATCTTGATACTCATGAGTCTTGAATCTCTATACTGTACAGTCTTCATTCTCAGTACCTGCATGTTTATATCCTGAATATACATATATATCTAAACTATAATGTTGGTATTTATATTTTATAAAAAGTCCTAAGGTTGTTGTCATCAAAACCATTCTTTTCAAGGACTAACAACATCTTCTGGCGTATTCTCCAGGTTTGCGGTTAATCGTTGGCCATAAGTATACATACTGAAGGACATTCTTCGCAAGAGTCTGCCCCTTAGTGTGGTCTCTGCATTCACCTTCATGCACTTCCTTTAGGATTGGTCGGGCTTCGTCATCGGAAACACATCTAAGAAGAGGGGCTGAGAACCCCCTTCGATAGAGTATTCCATCTTGTATCATGAATCGCGGTGCCTTTCGGAGAAGCATTTCCCGTTGATTCCGGTCAGTCGGAAGGGTCCCTGCAAGTAAATAATCCTGTATCGGTGTCATCCACGTCACTGGTTTGACGGTGATCTCGAGGATCCAGTCGACGTCCATTTCGTCTATGCTTGGGGTGGTTAGAGTTTCAACTGGGACCAACCCCAATGACTGAGCTTCTCTAGAGCTTGCCAGTTTAGCCAAATAATCTGCCTTGGTGTTTTGCTCCCGTACGTGGAATGTGAGTGATGGTGTAATGTTCGATGTCACTTAGCAGTTCTTGCACTTTAGACAGGTACGGGGCAAGAGTCTCCCCTCGAGCCTGGTATTCCCCTTTTACTTGGCAGACGACTAGTTGGGAGTCTCTGTAGATGTGAACAGATTTTATCTTGAGTTCTTTCACAACTTTTAGTCATGCTATCAACGCTTTGTATTCCGCTTCATTATTTGTAGCAGGGAATTCCAAGCGCAAAGTGTAGCTTTTGGCTCATCCTTCGGGGGTTTCAAGCACCAATCCTACCCCCGAACAGAGGTTGTTGGATGCGCCATCAACAAAGAGTCTCCGATGCGTGTCCACTTCCAACTGTGTTTCTTCCTCGTCATCCCGTATAATAAATTCGGCGATGAAGTCTGCTAACATTTGCCCATTGATGGCCTTTCTTCGATGGTATATGATATCATATTGACTCAGTTCTATATTCCACTTGAGAAGTCGTCCAGAAGTTTCATGCCGATACAACACTTGCTTCAAGGGCTGATCAGTCAATACTTTAATTGGATGAGCCTGAAAGTATGGTCGTAACTTTCAAGATGCGATCAAGAGGCAATACACTAGTTTTTCTATTTTTGGGTAATTTTTCTCGGCTCCGGTGAACCGCTTGCTAATGTAATACACAGGTCGTTGGATTTTTTCTTCTTCATGCAAGGGCGGTGCTCAATAAATGGGGCGAGATTGTTAAGTAAATGAACAGATCTTCTCCATCCACAGGCTTTGATAGGATTGGCGGAGCTTCCATGTGCCGCAGCAATTATTCGAATGCTTTTTGACAAGCTTCACTCCATTCGAAGCTTTTCTTTCCTTTCTTCAGTGCATCGAAGAATGGTATACACTTGTCGATAGCTTTCGAGATAAATCGACTTAGTACTACGACCTTTCCATTATGGCTTTGCAGTTCCTTCTTAATTTTTGGAGCTTGGACTTCTCATTGTGCCATTATCTGTTATGGATTTGCTTCAATGCATTTGGCACTTGCGATGAATCCTAAGAATTTTCCGAAAGCAACTCCGAAGTGACATTTAAGTGGGTTGAGTTCCATTCGGTACTTTCAGAGTATTTCGAACATTTTAGCGAGATTATCCAGGTGGTTGGTAGCTGCTCACGATTTGATCAACATGTCGTCCACATAAACCTCCATAGTTTTCCCGATTTGGCGCTTGAACATGGTATTTACCAACCTTTGATAAGTTGCCCCGACATTCTTTAAACCGAATGACATTACCCTATAGTAGTATAGGCCCAGGTCGGCGATGAAGCTAGTGTATTATTGATCAGGTTCATGCATCAGGATTTGGTTGTACCCAGAGTATGCGTCCATGAATGATAGCAACTCATGTCCAACTGTTCCGTCCACAAGCTGGTCTATTCTGGGGAGAGGGAAGCTGTCCTTCAGGCAAGCTTTGTTTAAGTCTGAGTAATTACTACAGCTTCGCCACTTCCCATTGGACTTTTTGACTAAGACCGGGTTAGATACCCATTCAGGATAAGTTGCATCACAGATAAAATCGTTGGCCATTAACTTGTCCACCTCTTCTCTTAACGTCTTGGACCGTTCAGGACCCAGGTTGCACCTCTTTTGGTTTACTGGTGTGAACTTGAGGTCAATGCCGAGTGCATGTCATGTGATTTCTGGTGATACCCCACACATATCGGAGTGTGTCCAAGCGAACACATCCAAGTTGGTGCGAAGAAACTTAGTAAGTTCTAACCGCATCTTATTTCCAAGGTGCCATCCAATTTTCAAGACTTTAGTTGGGTCGTCCATATCGACCGGGACAGACGCCGTCAATTCTGCCGGTGCTGCACGTTCCTCCCTTGAACTCTTCTTTCTAGGGTCCAAAGCCTTGTCGAATCGGCTATGGTCCCCAAGCCAGGGGTGGCTATGTAGTTTCTATTCAAAAGGTTCACGGATGTGGAGAGTTCTCCCCATATCCTTCCCTTTTTCCCTTCTTCTAGATTCACGTAACTCCGCAATATAACATTCTCTCACGGCGCACTGATCTCCTTTCACCACTCCGATTCCATTTGTAGTAGGGAACTTCATGGTTAGACACCATTAGACCATAGCTATTCTGAAATCTGCTAGAGCGGACCGCCCCAAGAAGGCGTTATATGTGGACATTTCGTCCACGATTACGAAAGTCTGAATGAGGGTGACTCTTCGATCACCCTCTGCAATTTCCACTAGCAGGTCGATTGTTCCCACATGTTGCTTGGGTTCGCCAGTGAACCCTTGGATCTTCGTTTGGCATGCAGACATGCTTTTCATGCCGATCTTCATTTGATCAAAAGCACATTTGAAATGTATATTAATAGAGCTGCCATTACCGACCAACACTCGTCGAACAACAGCGGGACCGATTCCCACCGTTACCACCATTGGATCGAGAGTCGGGGCTTCAATCCCTTCGGTGTCCCGATTTGAGAACACTATGTCATCACTCAATATTTTCTGCAGCTTGGCTGGATTTTCATCTTATATTGCGAGACATGATTCCTTTGAAGCATGCTTCAACGAACTTGTGTATCGCTCCATCTCCCCCCCAGCTTCTTTACGCGGGGTGTGGTCCCCCAGATATTGTTCCAATAATATGTCTTTGGTCAGTTTGTTTGGACCCTTCTTCACTAGTTCTGACTTGATTCCTTCATTCTCTAGGAGGCTGAGGAGCCGCGGGTTGATCAGGGTTCTGCGACTTTCTCACGTACTGCTGGAGTTTGTTTTCCCGGCTTAACTCTTCAATGAGATTCTTCAGATGGCGGCATTCATTTGTGTTATGATCATGAGTCTCGTGGAAGCGGCAAAACTTTCCTGAGCATTTTTGCTGCTTAGTTGCTTCCTTCCTATGGTTTTTTTTTATTCCTTAGTCCCCTATGTTGCGAAATAAATATTTTCCGGAGTGTCATTTAGAGGGATATAGTCTTCGGGCTTGAACCTTTAAGCCTTTTATTATTTCCATTACCATTTCTTTTGTTGGATTTTTGATTTCTTCTCTTTTGATTTCCATCTTTCCTTGTGGCTCCTTCAGTAGTTCCAAAAGTGTGCACGTTGTGATTCATCGCTACATCGCTCTGTCCGATGTTCATCGGTTGCACACTAGTAGACTTCCTTTCCAGCTCCCGTGATTCCTCCAATCTTAAGTATTGACTTGATTTATGATTGAAGTCTTTCCTTGTGGTGGGTTGCTTCATCTCAATCCACTTTCCAAATTCAGTCTTCGGGTGAATGACATGGACTAACACCATAAAAATCATATCTTCGTTGGGGTTGCTTACTTCTGTCACCGCGGTATTGAATAGGTTCATGAAGGATTTCAGCGATTCATTGCGTCCTTGGAACAATTCGGATAGGGACATGACATCTTTTGGTTGCGCGGTATGGAGCCTGAACTGATCAAGGAATCTTGTTGCTAGTTGGTCAAAGGTAGAGATATATCTTGGCGGAAGCCTAGTGAACGACATAGACGCAATTCCTTCAAGAAAGATGGGAAAACACCTGCACCGAACAGCTTCAAAGGCATTAGCCCCATCCATGTACCAACTGTACTTGTACAAATGGGGGTTTGAGTCTTTTGTCCCGTTGTAGGATGGAGTAGTTGGCATTGTGAATTTTTTTTGGATACTTCTCATTTAAGATTTCTCGATATAAGGAGTTCGACTTGGTGCAGATCCCCATTCATCATCTCTCCTATTTTTACTCTCGTCCATTAATCGTTTGACCATGTCTGCTATGTATGCCTCTGATGTCCGGTAATCCCGAGGGTGGTAGTCAGTCACTACACCAAGTGTTTGGCTTTGCAAATGGTCTTGGCGAGTGGGTTGAAGCCTAGGCTCTCTTGTCTTCGGGAGAGCCACTCCCGCGGGATCCCGTTGGCTTGCAGTTGGTCTGATTGGGGGCAGTTTGGACGTTCCTACTTCATCGAATGCATTGACATTCTCTTCCAACTGATTGTCTTGTTCTCCATCTTCCGAGTTGGAAAGGTCCATAACTATGTCTTCTTGCAGGGTCTTTTCCCCTTGGTTCAAGTTCATAGTTGGTTGCCTTGCGAGAAGCAAGGTTTTTCTTCCATGTGGAGTCACATGGCTCCTGTTGTTACTTTTTTTGCGGCTGTTTTCCGTTTCTTCTATTTAGACCAGAAATAGAGGAATTTTCTTGTTCTATAACACTCGCGGGTTGAGGCATAGTTCTTGGAGCAGGGTTTGATTGTAAGGTTAAGAGAGCGTTAAGCTTATCCATCAGAGCCTTCTGGCTACTTTCCATTTTTTGGTTGATTTTGTCAACCATCTTATTCAGTTCATCCCTAGTAACGACTTCGTGTTAACTGGAGGATGCTGGCGCCTGATTTCCGAAGTTAGCACCGTTTACTTCAGTTTGTTGAGGGTTAACATCTTCTCCAGCTATCACTACCCCTGTAGACATTCCAGAGCTAGTTCTCCTTCTTGCAGAAGCCACTGATTCCAAGCGGTAGATTTTTCAAGCAAAGATTAAGGATTTAACTTTTGGACCTATCTGATCCAAAGTAGACAGCTAGATCTGGATCTTGAGTTCAGCTCTTAGTGAAAGCACCAAAATGTTAACCTAAAAAATAGATCAACACCCTGGTTTGAGTGTGAAAGCACCAGCTCTGTTTTCATAGAGCAACAATATAGACAACAGATATAGAAAAAAAGTAGTAAGATAAAGAAGACAAGAAGATTTTATAGTGGTTCAGCTGTTAATGAAGCCTACGTCCACTTTATAATTTCTATATAGACTGCTTGCTATTACATGAAGTCTTTGATTACAAATCTCTTGATTATCCTTAGCTAGATCGAATCTCCAAGGTTGGAATCCACTGGAGAATCACAGTGAACCCCGTTGGAGATTGTTGTGAGGGAGGTGAAGAGTGAAGAAAGCTTCCAGCAGAGTTTCAGCAACCACTTCGGAGAAGATCCCGTTTACGTTGCAGGTAGGATGGTATTTTTAGAGATCGAAGAGCTTTTGAGCCAACCTATTCACCAACTACTTGCAAATGGACATAGGAAGGAACTACTGAAATTTGCCTCGCGACCCGATCCAAAAGTATGGATCGCCAACAGTCCATGGTCTATGGATCGCTGGTGATCCATAGTTTATGCTCGTATGTGAGCCATTTGCTTAGCACCTCTTTTGCTCTACTCCCTATGTGTCATAGCGACCCATGATGTCGTATGGATCGTTGGCGATCCATACACTTAGACTATTTTTGGACTTTGATGTCTGGAATGCTTTTGTTGCCTTGTATCGACGTTGTTCGTGTAGTCTCATTGTACGTCGCTTTGTTTTGATGACGATTTACTTGCTGGTTCTACTCCGCTGCTGATTGGACTTGATGGATGCTTGTCTCTTGGTTTAGCTAACTCGAAATCTTGTCAAATTCAGCCATTGCTTTTGTAGTATGAATTGGATCACGATGCAAGCAAACAGGTTGAACTCTGAGCTATACCCATGGACCGCTAGTGATCCATAGGCCATGGATTACTAGCGATCCATGTCCTTAGAGGATTTTTCCATTCTTTTTCTTGGCTCTCCTTAACTTGTTGCTTTGGCCCTTTTGGTTGAGTTCTGAGCCATTCAGAATTCATCAAGTTGTTCCATCTTCTCTTTGATCCTACAGTGTTAAAACCCGGATAACAGTTAGTGAAACTTCAAAATCAAAAAATTCCAATTAAATTGAACGTGTCTATGGTAAAATAAGTTAGATTGCTAGCTTTGTACAAACTTTCTTTCACAAAAACAGAAAATCAACAAGTATTTGTATTGAATTCGACGTTGTTATCACTCGATATGACTATATGTTCAATTTACAAACATATAAAAGTTACTAAGATATCACATTTTTACAGGAAAGAAAGTAGCTACAGGCATTATCAATCGTGTTTTGCATGCGGAATTGCTTTTTTTGAACATGTAACATGTAAAAAAGCTGACCTCACCAACATTCACACAATAATCTACAATTTTTCTAGCCATTCATCAAAATAACTGTGTTCTTCTCTATTCAAACAAATATAAACCAATAAGTGTTTAACAACTTCCTTTATAATAGGTGGAGAAAATAAAATTAATAGGATAAATAACAAATATAAAAATATACAATTACAAAATTATAATAGAAGAAATCACAATGAACTTGATCTGATTGATAAAATAAAATCATCTACATTTTGGTAACAATTCACATTTTGATAAGCGATAGATTTGTGCATTTATACGCATAAAAATGCAACATTATGGACACTTCAAAGTCATTTTGTAAAATCCAAAAAACCTTACAAATAGCGTTTTTAAATACCAATTCCATCAACGCACGTGCATTGCACGTGCACAAGTACTCGTGTGTTTTTATATATATATAATGTTTTTATTAATATATATATATATATCATGTTTTTATACGTCGAATGTTATTATGTACACTAGTATAAACCGCAGATACGTGCATCAATAAGGTAGAGATATTTACATTTTATTTAATATAAAAAATGAGTGGACGAATATGTATTGTAAATGTAAATGTTTTGGTAGGCACAACACATTTATGTAAAATTATTTTGTTAGTAGGGTCGATGAAAAATTGGTAGTAAAATTCTGTGGATAAGTAGGTGGTTGATGTTGCAAACAGATGATAAAATTCCGTTGATGGATGTGGGTATTTTCGTAATTTCAGAAGGACGATGTGAAAATCCTATTCATTGAATTCTCCTTATTAATAGTGTAGATATATATATATATTCATATATATAATGTTTTTTATTCCAAATGTTATTATATACATATAGATATATATAATGTTTTTTATATCGAATGTTAGTATGTATATTTTGACAAAATTTTATATGAAAGCTATATATATATTAAATTTTGTTTTAAAACCTTTTTATATTATTATTTAATTCGAATTTTTTAATACTATGGTTATGAGCTATATGCATGTACAAATGTAAATGAAGTCATTACCTTGACTATAGCCTAGTTGTAACAGGTTAAAATGTTGAATCAGTTGACTCCTTTAATCTATATCCAAAACATCTAGAGAGATCTACCAGACTGAAAGCACCAACCATCAATGTACTGCTTTTATTTAAATTTGTGTTTTAATCACTTGGAAATGTGGAGGATAGTGGGTGGTATGGCTGGCCAGAAATAAGTGAGGGGAGAGCAAATATTCAAGACCCAAAAGTGGGGGTTAAAGGAATTTAAATAGTAGAGAGAGAAAGGAGCTAAAAGTAGAGTCGCATCCACTATTTCCTCTTGCTATTTCAAAACAATTTTGTATCAAATTCAACTGCATTTTCAACCCCTCTTATGATCAGCTACATCACATCCCTTTATGGGCTACCCAATCACTTCAAGCTCGATCAATTAAAATACATTTAGATTTAATTTAAACGTATATCGATACCGTATATCTATTCATATGTATGCAACTTTTATATACACAATTTCAACACATCAAATAAAATTTTATAATTAAAATTTTATTATATTAATTAATTTATAACAATTATAACTAATTAAATTAGGTGGTAGTCGGATTATTTAAGGTTTTGTTATGTGACTCATAGGTGTAAATTGGATCGGTGATTAATATCGAACAATTCAAATATTACTATTCATATGTCACCTTAGAAAGTGGAGTGACATTATGGTCAAATTTACTTACATAGCATCAGTTAAATCCAATTTTACTTATTTTAAGTGTTACTCAATGTGACAATTATTTACATTAATTCTCTTCATCCGAACTACATCACATTAGGACTTATGGAATTTTTGGTTATGGTCAAAATTCCAATATCGTTCATATTCAACTTTATATTCCAAACAAAAAGTCCTTGGTTCAATAAAAATAATAATTATTAACTAATATTCTATGGTCAAAGACTTTGACTTTGAGTTTACTTCAGTTGACCATGATACTAACCTCATATAACCAAGGGCATGAATTCTCTATTGAATAGTGTTTCACTTTCAATGTTTCCACTTGATTGAACTATAGTCATTTGATAGATGCTATGCGATGATTTAACTATAGTCAAAGCGGAGTTTCCACATTGAAGCCCAACAGTTTTCTCAACTTGAGAGAATTGTCTAACATTGTTGCATTGATATTTTATGTTTGACCTTAGTTATATTAACCAACATAAAACTATCGAGTGAGTCATTCCATAGTTATCCAGTAGCTATCAGTACGTAACTCATTAATGTCCTAGTAGCCATAAGTAATATACTACCCAACATTTGGAGAACGTTACATGCTCTAGTCTCCATGGTGTATTGATATCCATTCTCGATACATCTTGACTATGAATATTTAGAATGATGTGTTTATTATACTATGATAAATTGCTCATGATTACAACACCTTGTAATACTATAAAAAAACACACCATTTATGGATTTTCTGTTAAATATACTTAAATTAATTAATTATAACACATTATAACAAGTATATAACAAAAAGAAAACATTAATAGTTTCGAACGAGATTTTATTACAGGGTTAATAATTTACAATAAATTACAGAATTGCCCTTAGGGCATACCCCTAACTCTATCAGTATCTCCTTACATTTGGGGCCAATTATGGAATCTCAATCCCATTCTTTTGATCAGCTTGACAAGAACTGATCGAGCTACTCCCTTCATGAATGGATCTGCTATGTTGTCCTTGGTATCTACCTTTTGTATCATAACCTCTTTCTTCTCAATGAATTCTCTAATTCGGTGGAACTTTCAAAGAATATATCGTGATTTCTCATGTGCTCTAGGCTTCTTTGCGAACTATATTATTGTCACAAAACAATGTAATTGGATTCTCCATATCGGGAATCACACCGAGCTCACTTAAAAGTTTATGCATCCAAACTGCTTCTTTAGTTGCTTCATTGAGGGCGTTGTACACATCCTCCATCGTGGAATCAGTTACGATTTCCTATTTGGAACTTTTCCAATCGACGACCCCATTGTTAATAGTAAAGACGTAGCCTAACACATGACTTACTATCTTCAATATCAGTATGAAAGCTTGAGTCGGTATACCCCTTCAAACGGAGATCTCCATTCCTATATACCAGGAATAAGTCCCTAATATTTCTTAAATACTTTACTATGCAGTTAATAGTTTTCCAAAACTTTTCTCCAGGATTAGACTGGTATCAGCTTATACATCCCTATGTGCATGCCGCATCAGCTCTAGTACATAGTATAACGCATATTATGGAACAAATTACCGAAGCATACGGTATCTTCTTCATACGCTTTTTCTCCTTACCGGTCTGAGAAGCATCCTTCTTAGAAAGAACGATTCTAGGTTACGTTGGAAAATTTCAACGCTTGGAATTCTCCATACTAAACCTTTTCAGTATGTTATCTAAGTAATGGGATGGGACAATCCCAACAGCCTAATATATCTATCTCTATAAATCTATATACCCAGCATATTGGCCACTTCTCCCAAATCCTTTATAGAGAATGTAACAGCCCGCATCTTAATGTGTTCGAATTTTGACTAAATCAAAACCCAAGTCCATTAAGATATGGATCGTTTGTTTTGGCAACCTATAATAAACATAAGTATATCAGAGATCGATCAGTATAAACTTTAAGTGGAATGGAAAATATAATAGAACATATATAATGACTGAGACTGCTGCCTTGGAGTCAATAGAATTCCTTCGATACCAATTGCCTTGTCAGCATTAAGCATAAATAATGTAACAACCCGTAATTTTACGATTATGTATTTAAATGTTTTATTTAAATATAACATCGTTAGTTGGATTAAATTCCGAAATGTGACTTTTTGTAAATAGTCAAATCCGGACTCGAGACCACTTTCATTGAGTTCAAAACAACGTTTACAACTTGTTTAAGTATTAATATTGATATGTTTGGAGTTGATTAGGATTTTGGTATTTTCATTTGGGCTTTGGGTTGTGTTCTAGCCCACTAACCCAACAAGATAACCCAAACCTTCTACCAAATACCTCCCACTCCACTCCTCTTCATTCATTCCATTTCTAATTTCCTAATACACTCAAGCCTTAGGAAAAATGGTGGGAAGAGGAAACTAAATTCCTAAGCCCTAGTTCTCTTAGGAAATTCAAATTCAAGTTCTAAAATCAAGGAGAAGCTTAAGTAAGCATCCTCTTCATCTCAATCCCTCTTCAATTCTTGATTTTTCCTATAACCTAACTTAGGAAAAACTTTGCATTTGATAATAGATTGAAGATTCTAGAGGTGTAGTGAAGAGGAATTGGTCTAAGCTTGTTTTATGGCTTCTCCTTTCTTGTTTTTGCATGTAAAAGTGAGTTCTTGAACTCACATCTGTTTCTATAGATTTCATTGTTGTTAGGTATGAATTCCTAACATCTATTTCATGTTCAATTGCTTTTGATTTGAATTGGTTTGGTGAATTTTCCAATTTTGGTTTTGAAGTCAAAATTTATGAAAATCCTACTATGTATGTTTGGACATGTTATTTGGGGTGTATCGAAGAGCCTATAGGGCTGGGTTGTCATTTGGCATAAATCCCAAGCCTCCATCACTCGTCCGATCGCCTCCGAATTGTTTTGGCCATCATTGGCCTAGGTAAATTCTGCCCAGGCCCAGGCAACCAAACGTCTGGTTGATTTTTCCAGACGTCTGGTAGGGGGTTCTGGAAAAAAATGGCAGAGCCTAGAGTCAGACGTCTGGTCAAACCAACCAGACGTCTGGTCCTGTTGAAATTTAGCCAATTGCCCGTTTTTATGCGAATTTCCATTTCTTTTCGATTTTTGTTGATCCAGTTAGTTGTTGTCATTTGTTATCGAATTTGATGACTTCTTTTCTAGATTTTTGGGAATATCCATTTGATGGATTTGATATCGATTTTCATGGTTTTAATTCACGTCGTCGAATGTGGATTTTTGGTGATAGATTGTTTTTACAATCATTTTTGTGGTTTGTCACTTTAAAATACAAATGTTTTTATACTAGTAGTAAATACTCAAACTCTTTCACAAAAATGATTTTAACATTACTTTTAATACAAAGCTCGTTTTTAAAACTGTTTTCCAATCTATTAGTATATACAATCCTTTACCTCATTCGTATGAGAAATCCAATTAAACGACTTAGCAAAACAAGTGGTATGAAACGCTTGCGTTTACTTCGTCGGTTAATTCTTGGACTTGTTCGATTGAAATATCGTGACAATTTTCGAGTGGAAATCTATAATCTGTTCGTAAATATTTAAGCTAAGCTAGTGGTTATGGGACATGAAGCCTAACTCGTTTATTTACTAGCTTAGTGTAATTACACTTATCGATCAATAATGATCATTTTATGGTTTAGACTAGCAATATGTGATGTCTCTTCGTCCGCGTAGGGGACTATATCCCGTTCTGGAGAGCTTCGTCTCATTTTTATGGGCTAGCGACCCATGGTCTTTTAACCATTTTATGGAGTTCGGTTCATCGAGCGTACCTTTATACTACGTCATTGTTTCGGATTATTTGAGTTTTAGGTTCCTCGGGTGTACCTTTGTACTATGTCGTTGCACCGGCTCTATGGGTTAGCGACCCAGGGGATAGCGTCCCGTTTATGATACACGTGTTGCTGAGTTTTCATGCTCCCGTTTGTGATAGGCCTTCCCCTTTTTTGTCACTTTTGGATTTCTAATTGATGATTTTTGGAATTTATGTTTCACCAATTTTTGTGATTTGCATTGATATGTTTTGTCAATATTTGAGGTTTGGTGAATAAGCTAAAGAATATGATATTCTTGGGTATTTAAGAAAACTTGAGATATTGTATGATTTTCATTGTTATCAAATATATACTTGTCACGACATGGTATTATTGTTATCATGTATTTTTGTCATATCTCTTATCCTATCTCATCTTACATGATAATTATAGCTAGACCGATCCGTTTATTATTTTTCTTCTTAAATAATACTCGGGTCAGACCGAGGTGTTTCCGGTGCTTCCACTTGACTTCTTAGTAGAGACTATCTTCTAACATTTGGTTAACTATTTTAGCTTAGTAGTTTTTGTCTTTCATGTATACGAGATAGAGACTCTTTGATGTATACTTATTCTTTTGTGTAGTACATGTACCTATTCTTTTGGCTTGTAGTGGATCTTATATGACCACTACTATGTGTTATATTCATATATGTTTCCGCCTTAGAGATATGAATATCTGTGACTGATTTTGTGTTGTGCTTATTTTATATTGATTCCAAAGGCCACTTAGCCACTGTGTAGTAGATTTGAGTTTGGATTGGATATGTCGGATTTCCTCTTGAAATGAAATGTATGACATACTATCTGACATATCGGTTCTCGCTCAAATCAATTATACAGTTGGTCGCTCCTCAACAGCCTTATTCTTCGTACTAATTGACGGCATTACCCAGTAGTGTCCTTGGTTAGTGTGAGTATAGAGGTGGGGCATCACAGCTTGGTATCAGAGCCAAACTTCGAAACAATATGGAATATTATGACAAGGATCATTATCCTAAGTCTCTCTTAGGATTCGTGCCTTAGGATTTAACTCGTGTCTTAGAACCCGTTCTATCTTATTTCCTTTTATGATGCCTTGTTTATCAATCTAGTTTATTTGAATTTGTTCTGAGAATAACCTTTTTCCTCTTCTTTCTTTCTTTCTTAAAGAAGAAAAATGGTTAGACTCGGCCGTCCTAGTGCCGGTCAATCCAGTGCTGTTTCCTCAAGATGGCATATTCATGTCTGCTCAACAGGTTTTGGATCTTGTAAAGAATGCCCAAGCTGCCGGACCCATTCCTGAGCCTACTCATCCTAAATCCGGGTCTGCACGCTTGTGAAATGATTATACCAATTTGGGTGGAAGGCCATTCAAGGGTTTCAAAAGCGTTATAGAAGTCCAAGCTTGGCTTAGAACATGCGATCGCATCTTTTCTCGCATGAATCTTGTGGATTTACATCGAGTCCAAGTGGCTTCTGGCATGCTCCAGGAGAGAGCATTAGATTGGTATGAGCTTTTGGTTTCGGAAATTGTTGAAGCGGATCTTACTTGGGAGCAATTCCAGGAAAGGTTTGAGTTAAAGTTTGTGTCGGAAGCTGAAAATGTAACTTTAGCCCGATGCTTTATTGATCTTGTTCAAGGTGAATCTTCGGTGATGGATTATGTCGCATCATTTGAATCCCTCTCTAAATATGGGGTCGATTATATTAATACCCCATTGAAGAAAAATCAGAGGTTTATCTATGGGTTAAATAAGAACCTCAAAAAGGCTTTACTTCTGAAACTAGAAGTTCTTTTCTATCGTTTGTAGATATCGCTATTCGACTTAAAGAGGCCGATAAAGAAAGTGATGTTGAAGTTGTGGGTGCCAAGAAGAACTTCAATAATAACAAGAAAAGGCATCTCAACAGTAAGTTTAAAGGCCCTAATCCCAACAAGAAAGGGAAGCAAGCAACTTCGGTAGCAAAGACTCCTACCTCTAGTCGTGGAGAATGCTACAATTGTGGTTCTAAGGACCATTATGCAAATAGGTGTCCGAAACCCCTTTATTGTCGCTATTGCAAAAGTTCGGGTCATCTTATATCTTCATGTCCCAAACTTCAAAGTAAGAAAGAGGGAAAGCTGAATGTTGTGCAAGCCCCTAGTAACACTTCTCTTGGTCAAGGTATTTCTCATTCTGTCCTTGATGGCATTATTATGTTTCGTGATCATCCTATTCGAATTCTTTTTGATATGGGTGCATCTCACTCTTTTATATCAAAAGAACTTGTTGATACTTTGTCTTTAAATGTTATGGGCTTGATGACTTCATTAAGAATTGCGAATCCGGTTGGTGGATCCGCAACACTCAGTTTATTTTGTATGGATGTTGAAATTATTCTATATTATTATGCTTTCCGTGCCGATTTGCATGTTATGCGTTACTTAGGTTTCAGAATGATTTTGGGAATGGATTGGCTTAATCATTATGAAGCCCATATCCTATGTCCCGAGAGGACTATCCATCTTCGACATCCTCAATCGGTTAAGCAGATTTCTATTGTTCTTAAAGATTCAGATTCCAATTCGGTAGCATCCTTATATTCTCTAAACCCGCATGATGACGATAATGATGATGAGGAAGATGTCATTTCCCTCATTCACGTTGTTTGTGAATTTCCCGGCATCTTTGAGCCCGTTTTAGGATTACCACCTAAGCGAGCAATTGAGTTCGGAATTAATCTAATCCCTGGAGCTCTACCTATCACTCGTCCTCCTTATCGTATGTCCAATAAGGAAAATGAGGAGATGCGTAAACAATTATCTGAATTGGAAGCAAAACAGTTTATTCGTTCTAGTTCCTCTCCTTGGGGAGCTTTAGCTATCTTTGTAAAGAAATCCGATGGTACACTTAGGTTTTGCATTGACTACTGCAAGCTTAATGATCTTACCATTAAGAATAAATCTCCCTTGCCTCGAATGGATGATCTATTCGATCAACTTAGCGGTGCTAGAGTCTTTTCACAATTAGACTTAGCAACCGGTTTTCATCAGTTTCGTATTGTAGAGGATAACATTCCTTTGACATCGTTCCATACTCGTTATGGATCTTTTGAATGGCTTGTTATGCCATTTGGTTTAACGAATGCTCCAGCTTATTTCGTTGACCTTATGAATCGAATTTTCAAAAACTTCCTCGATCGATTTGTTCTCATCTTTATAGATGATATTCTTGTTTATTCTAAAACCGAGGAAGAGCATGAAAAACATCTTCGAATTATGTTGGAAATCCTTAGGAGCAATCAATTAAAAGCAAAATTTTCCAAGTGCCACTTTTGGCAATCCCGTGTGAAATTTTTAGGACATATTATTTCTGAATCTGGAATTTCCATGGATCCTTCAAAGATTGAGGCGATTCAAAATTGGAAGAGACTGGAGAGTGTGGCGGAAATTCATAGCTTTCTTGGATTGGATGGCTATTACCGTCGGTTCATAAAAGACTTTTCTAAAATTTCCGTACCTCTTACTAGTTTGACAAAGAAGGGAGTTAAGTACAATTGGTTAGACAAATGTGAAGCTGCTTTTCAGAAATTAAAAGAACTCCTTTCCGATGCTCCTATTCTTGTGATTCCCGAAGGAAACCAAGACTTGATTATTTATACTGATGCTAGTCGTGTTGGTTTGGGAGCCGTTCTCATGCAAAGGGAATGTGTTATCGCTTATGCTTCTAGGCAATTAAAGCCTGCCGAGACTAGATATGCCACTCATGATTTAGAGCTCGCGGCCATTGTTTTCGCCCTTAGAATTTGGCATCATTATCTTTTGGGAGAGAAATTTGTTCTCTACACCGATCATAAATCTTTGAAGTATTGTTCTCTCAAAAGGAACTTAACTTGCGTCAACAATGTTGGCTCGAATTCCTTGCATCTTATGATCTTGATATTCTTTATACTCCCGGAAAGGGAAATCGTGTTGCCGATGCCCTTAGTCGTAAGCAACAGGCGGTTATTTCCATGATGATATCCGAATGGAATGATCTCGAGACTTTGTCTACTTGTGAGATTCGAAATCATGGCCCTGATTCATGTTCATCTCTTGTTTTATGTAGCCTTGAGGTTCATCCATCTCTTTTGGACCGCATTCTTGAAGCTTAAAAGCATAATCCCGAATTGGCTCATCTTAGCCAAAGTTTAGGGATAGAAATATTGATGGTTTGAAAGACTTTGAAATCGATGCTCATGGAGGCATTCAAAAATTTGGTAACTTATTGTGCCAAATATTAGTGATCTTCGTAAAGACATTTTAGAAGATTCTCATCGTTCTAAATTTACCATTATCCCGAAAGTAGTAAAATGTATGCGGACATGAAATGACTTTATTATTGGGATGGAATGAAATCTGATGTTGCTAACTTTATTAAGCGTTGAATGCCTTGCCAACTCGTAAAGGCCGAGCATCAAAGGCCCAGTGGGTCATTGCAACCTTTGGACATTCCCATTTGAAAGTGGGATCAAGTTTCTTTGGAATTTATTGACGGTCTTCCCCGTTCTCGCTCAGGTCATGACAGTCTATGGGTGATTGTAGATAGACTTACAAAATCCGCCCATTTTCTTCCCGTTCGGTCCAACCGAACCGTACCTTTTTTGTCTAAACTCTATGTTAAAGAAATTATTAAATTGCATGGAGTTCCTACTTCTATTGTTAGTGATCATGATCCATTATTTACTAGTGGATTTTGGAAGGGTCTTCAAAAAGCTTTGGGAACGAAGCTTAATTTTAGCACCGCTTGTCATCCTCAGTCTAATGGACAAACCGAGCATGTGAATCAAACTCTTGAAGTTCTCCTTCGTGCATGTGTTCTTGATTTTGGTGGAAGTTGGGAAGATCATATTTCTTTTGTTGAGTTTTCTTATAATAATAGCTTCCAATCTAGTATTGGTATGGCACCTTTCGAGGTACTCTACGGAAGGCTATGCTGATCTCCTTCGTGTTGGCTTGAAGCCGGTGAGAAGAAGGTTTTAAGTCCAGATTTTATTCTTGATGCCATAGAAAAGATTGACCTTATTCGTCATAGGATGAAAGTAGCTCAAAGTAGACAAAAATCCTATGCCGATAATCGAAGAAGGAATTTGGAATTTTCCGTGGGAGATTTGGTATTCATTCGTGTTTCACCTATGAAGGGTGTTGGGCGTTTCAGTCATTCGGGAAAATTAGCACCTCGATATATTGGCCCAATTCCCATCACTTAACGCATTGGTTCTGTGGCTTATCACCTTTCATTACCGGCTCAATTTTCCACTATTCATGACGTATTTCACATTTCTCAACTACGGAAATGCCTTAGAGATTCCGACTCTATTCTTGGGCCAAGGGCTATTGAAGAAATTGAGGTTTCACCTAATTTGACCTATGAGCAACATCCTATTTGTATCATTGCTACAGAGGTTAAACACAATCGAAATAAAGATGTTCCGCTTGTGAAAGTTCAATGGTCCTCAAATCCTAAGGAATGTTCTTGGAAATCCAGAGAATTCATCGAGCGAACACATCCGGATTTACTCTCTCGTGCTCCTTAAGGTGAACTTCTCATTTCAATTTTTTTTCTTTTGTGTTATTATACCTTAGAGTGGTTGTTATTCTTTATTTTCTTCTTAAATATTGCGAGGACGCAATTTCTTTAAGGAGGGGAGTCTGTAACAACCCGCAATTTTATGATTATGCATTTAAATGTTTTATTTAAATATAGCATCGTTAGTTGAATTAAATTCTGAAATGTGACTTTTTGTAAATAGTCAAATCCAGACTCGAGACCACTTTAATTGAGTTCAAAACAATGTTTACAACTTGTTTAAGTATAAACATTGATATATTTGGAGTTGATTAGGATTTTGGTATTTTCATTTGGGCTTTGGGTTGTGTTCTAGCCCACTAGCCCAACAAGATAACCCAAACCTTCTACCAAATACCTCCCACTCCACTCCTCTGCATTCATTCCATTTCTAATTTCCTAATACACTAAAGCCCTAGGAAAATTGGTGGGAAGAGGAAACTAAATTCCTAAGCCCTAGTTCTCTTAGGAAATTCAAATTCAAGTTCTAAAATCAAGGAGAAGCTTAGGTAACCATCCTCTTCATCTTCTTCTTCTCAATCCCTCTTTAATTCTTGATTTTACCTATAACCTAACTTAGGAAAAACTTTGCATTTGATAATAGATTGAAGATTCTAGAGGTGTAGTGAAGAGGAATTGGTCTAAGCTTGTTTTAGGGCTTCTCCTTTCTTGTTTTTGCATGTAAAAGTGAGTTCTTGAACTCACATCTATGTCTATAGCTTTCATTGTTGTTAGGTATGAATTCCTAACATCTATTTCATGTTCAATTGCTTTTGATTTGAATTGGTTTGGTGAATTTTCCAATTTTGGTTTTGAAGTCAAAATTTATGAAAATCCTACTATGTATGTTTGGACATGTTATTTGGGGTGTATCGAAGAGCCTATAGGGCTGGGTTGTCGTTTGGCATAAATCCCTAGCCTCGATCGCTCGTCCGATCGCCTCCGAATTGTTTTGGCCATCATTGGCCTAGGCAAATTCTGCCCAGGCCCAAGCAACCAGATGTCTGGTTGAAATTTCCAAACGTCTGGTAGGGGGTTCTGGAAAAAAATATATTAACGAACACAGAAAAAAATGGCAGAGCCTAGGGTCAGACGTCTGGTCAAACCAACCAGACGTCTGGTCTTGTTGAAATTTTGCCAATTTGCCTGTTTTTATGCGAATTTCCATTTCTTATCGATTCTTGTTGATCAGGTTAGTTGTTGTCATTTATTATCGACTTTGATGACTTCTTTTCTGGATTTTTAGGAATATCCATTTGATGGATTTGATATCGATTTTCATGGTTTTAATTCACGTCGTCGAATGTGGATTTTTGGTGATAGATTGTTTTTACAATCATTTCTGTGATTTGTCACTTTAAAATAAAAAGGTTTTTATACTAGTAGTAAATACTCAAACTCTTTCACAAAAATGATTTCAACATTACTTTTAATACAAAGCTCGTTTTTAAAACCGTTTTCTAATCTATTAGTATATACAAACCTTTACCTCATTCGTATGAGAAATTCAATTAAATGACTTAGCAAAACAAGTGGTATGAAACGCTTGCGTTTACTTTATCGGTTAATTCTTGGACTTGTTTGATTGAAATCTCGTGACCATTTTCGAGTGGAAATCTACAATTTGTTCGTAAATATTTAAGTTAAGCTAGTGGTTATGGGACATGAAGCCTAACTCGTTTATTTACTAGCTTGGTGTAATTTACACTTATCAATCAATATTGATTATTTTATGGTTTAGACTAGCAATATGCGATGTCTCTTTGTCTGCGTGGGGGACTATATCCCGTTCTGGGGAGCTTCGTCTCATTTTTATGGGCAGCGACCCATGGTCTTTTAACCGTTTTATGGAGTTCGGTTCATCGGGCGTACTTTTGTACTACGTCGTTGCACCGGCTCTATGAGTTAGCGACCCATGGGATAGTGTCACGTTTATGATACACGTGTTGCTGAGTTTTCATGCTCCCATTTGTAATAGGCCTCCCCCCTTTTTGTGACTTCTGGATTTCTAATTGATGATTTCTGGAATTTACGTTTCACCCATTTTTGCGATTTACATAGATATGTTCTGTCAATATTTGAGGTTTGGTGAATAAGCTAAAGAATATGATATTCTTTTTGGGTATTTGAGAAAACTTGAGATATTGTATGATTTTCATTGTTATTAAATATATACTTGTCACAACATGATATTATTGTTATCATATATTTTTGTCATATCTCTTATCCTATCTCATCTTACATGATAATTATAGCTAGACCGATCCGTTTATTATTATTTTTCTTAAATAATACTCTGGTCAGACCGAGGTGTTTCGGGTGCTTCCACTTGACTTCTTAGCAGGGACTATCTTCCGGCTTTTGGCTAACTACTTTAGCTTAGTAGTTTTTATTTTTCATGTATACGAGATAGAGACTCTTTGATGTATACTTATTCTTTTATGTAGTACATGTACCTATTCTTTTGGCTTGTAGTGGATCTTGTATGACCACTACTATGATGTTCATTTCTATGTGTCATTTTCATATCTGTTTCTGCCTTAGTGATATGAATATCTGTGACTGATTTTGTGTTGTGCTTATTTTATATTGATTCCAAAGGCCACTTAGCCACTGTGTAGTAGATTTGAGTTCAGATTGGATATGTCGGATTTCCTCTTGAAATGAAATGCATGACATACCTGACATATTGGTTCTCGCTCAAATCAATTATACAGTTGGTCGCTCCTCTACAGCCTTATTCTTTGTACTAATTGACGACATTATACAGTAGTGTCCTTGGTTAGTGTGAGTATAGAGGTGGGGCGTCACAAATAAGAAGACTTTCCCATCTACCATTCCCGTCTTACTCTAGTAACATGTCCCTCTAATCTATCATGTGAGTTTTGATGATGATGGGGGGTCAGAACAACATTCTAGTGAATAGAAAATTACATACTTTACCTATAACATTAATTTATGCCGATTGATTTCCATTCAAGTGTTATGTCTATTATTTACGGCTAGTCTGTTAAATCCTATATGCGCATATGATATGCCTAACCTCCTCCGACGTATAACTATATATTTGTCTACACATACATACACATGGATACATACATACATACATATATATAAATACACACACACATATATATATATACATATAATACCCAAAAAAAACTCTGGCCACTTGACTATACTTATATTTATACCGTGCAGGAAATAGGGAGCTCCACTGCCCCTCCAATTTCTCCAAGGAAACCAATAAGCTTATGCCATGTGTATTCTAACACTAAAATGTCACAAAGAAACATGCATCCTCCATTTTATTTTCATCTCTTGGTTTTAATTCCTAACCCTAAATTAGATAGGGACTATGGAGTTAGATTCCTCTTTGACCAGCCAAATATAGTACTGCCACTAAACTCGGTTGTTCCTGGTCATTTTCCCCCATCATTCTTTATGCATCTTTCCTACATTTATCGCCCTTATTTGTCTGGCATAGGTTGTCTCTAGGATGCTGCATTTCATGCTAAGCTATCTCTTATTCCTCCAATCCTGATATGCCACGTCTATTTCAGCACTGAATCGTCATAGCATCCAAGTCCAATGTTTTCTTTCAAAGCCCCCTTATTAGCTAACCCTAATATTAGTTTAGGGTACTGGGTCAAATTAAAACTTCAAAGAAGCAAACCCCAGCGGATCATTTCATTTAGGCTCCTTTGACAGCTATTATTTGCGCCATACTTGGCGGTTCCCAATCTTTCTCCATCGATCTGTCCTGGTAGCTATCTTGCCCTTTCTTAGACTGATCTTCCTTTATTCACCTAATTATCTATCGTCTTTCAGGTAAAAATCCTTATTTCCATTGATTTGCATGATTCGATTTGTTATGCATCACTTAAATTGGTTCTTCCTCAACTTTCTATATTGATTTCATATGTAAAAGAGTAGCGGATCAAGTATAGTTATGTAATTTAGAGAATACTTTATTACGTTGGACTGTGCTTTTGTAAAAAAAATCCGTTCTAGTTTTCTAAATACTAGAGTTATTTTTGCACGCATAGTCTTGGTAACTATAAGGCTTCCGTTGTTTTGCATTTATTGCTTACAATATATGTTATTTTCTAATGAATGGTTGCTTATTATGAGTTGCAATCTTGTAATTCATATGAATTACTATGTTTATTTTTATGTTTTTATAGTCTTGATAACTATAAGGCTTCTGTTGTTTTACATTTATTGCTTGCTGTGTTGTTATTTTTCCAACTGAATTGTTACCTATTATGAGTTGCAATCTTGTGATTCATATGAAATGAAGTTACATACTTCTATGGTAAAGCCTGGTCAGGAAATATCTGGAGCTATTGAAAAAACAAATGATAGGCTTGGGTATGAATAAGCCAACAAAACCACAACGACTTAAATTCTAAATATTAAAAAAATGTGAATTCTCTATTTGTCAGATGCTTCCACTCATTCATCATTAATCCCCAGTTTTTATCGAGCAGAAATTTTCTTATGAATGTAGGTTAATCTGTGCAGTTAATGCGCCCTGCCGCTCCATAGCATTTGAGGTGTGAAAAGTTGTAGCGGAGATATATCGGGGATATAGCGGACGACTTTAAAAGGAGGAATGATGAACAATCTACATTAAAAAAGGAACAAGTATTACTTATTATTTCACACCAAGCAAAACAAGTTATAATAAAATAAAGATAAACAAAGTTAACACTTAAAAAGTTAGAACTAGTTATTATAACCAACATCGTATATCATTGTTACATCAACTTTGAAGTTATCATAAAACTTAAAAGCAAGACATCAAGCAAAATGCTTATTTATAGGAAAGGGGATATAGCGGGGCAACAAAATCGGGAATATAGTGGATTATTGCCGCAATATCGGGGATAATAGCGGATCCGCTATATTGGGCCGCATTATTGGAATATCGTTGCCCCAAAAGTCCGCTACGGGATATATGGGGGATATATCGGAGCAATATCGGGGAATTGACTGCACAGAGGTTAATACAAAATGTTTCAAGAAAAATATATGTAGTTATTATATTTTTTCCCTATTTTTTAGTCTTGTCGATTTATCTGAATTTGGGTCTAAAAGGCTATGTTTGAAGGAGATGCTGCTTCATAGTTCTTCTTATATTTTCAACCCTATATCAATCCACGAAAAATACATAGCTGTGGTATTGAATATACCTTATATCAGCTGTTGAATTTCGTTAGAGGAAGGGAACAGTTCATCGGTACATTTAGTTACTTTTTTCTCTATCTATGAAACAAAAGGAAGTCGCATGATATATAGGTATACTATTTATGTCCAGAAACTGGAAAAATTATGGAGTCTTTTACCACTCTTAGGTCTGATATGGAAATGATAACAAAATTACGATGGTTTAAATTCAAGATAATTCATATGGTAAATGATCACATTTTCTAATGCCTCCACCAGTTCATCATAAATCTCCATTATTTTTTTTATCAAAGAAGCAATCAAACATTTCCTTATTTTTTCCAAAACATTATTCTAATTTTGTACATATATAGTAATTTTATTTAATACATACTAAAATTGTTATAATGGTGATCAGCCCATGTTGTAGGTATTCGATCAGATGAAGCGTAAGAAACCATGCTACAATAGTGATAATGAGTTATGACAATTAATTTGTGAAAATAAGTGCATGATAATTATTAAAGTGGTAGAAAGGTTGCAAATATCTTAAGGCGAATCAAGACATTTTTTGCAATTTGTACAGTTGAGTTACGTAAAATATTCTCTTTTAGAAGCACCATTTAATCAGTAACTTTGGTAATATATTAAACAAATAGGCACTCATGATAAACCCAATTTCAGGTGATAATCCATTAAACAATTTTGTGCCATATTTATTAACCTAGTTTCTGTCAGTACCTTTGATATGTTGTAGAACATCATCCATCATTACAAACTGGTTCGTTAATATACATTTTGAGTTATAGTAACCATTAATTAATATTTATTGTAATTTTCAAACAATTTTATGTATATGTTACTAAATTTTCACTTATTTGGACATGAGTTTGGTCTTTAACATATCTTTTTAACATCGTCTGTCCTTTACGATACTTATGAACTTCCATGATATACTACCTTTTTGACTCAATCTGATTGCTAATGAAAACACCTTTTTTTGATTGATCGGTGTATGTAATCCATATAGATAATCTTGGTTAATATACTGTAAATAGTTAGGCTGATGGTTATTAGAAAGTATTGGCAAGCAGCCCTTACACTTTGCGAAAAAAATATGGTGTATGTTATTCTATTCATTATTTTGTTGGTCAAGTTATATTTTTGTTTAAAGATGTCATGATTAAGGAATTAAAACCAAGTTTTATTTGATGGCTAAAGGTAGAATTACACTGGATGAATTCAATGTGATTCGACCCTCATATCACAATTAAAAAATCCTATAGCTGCTTGCTCAATGTGACCAACCTAACATTGGTACGAAAAGTATATAACAACTAGGTGATTAGAAATGTAGCAAGGGCATACAAAGTTTCATATTTTCATGAAGTTGATTTCATATATACTTGCAGTGTTGATCAGAATATAGGGATTAGGGATAATGATATTAGCTTAATTACAATTATTTAATAATATGTAAATTTATGATTTACTATTATGTCATTAGTGAATGAATCATACTCTGATATTAGTATGAAATTACATGAAGAAAAGGTATTAATTTTTCCAAGTGGCATTTTTGTTGGAATGAACTGGAAAAATTCAACTTAAAGGCATTTTATAATATTTTGTAGGTAGCGTGTAACTTAGATATATTCATTCGATTTGCAAATGAATTGTGAAGCAATATGCATAAATTTAGCACCTCTAGCCTCTATTTTTGTTATTTTCCTTGTGTCTTCAGCAACTTTAGAGTGACTTTAAAAGAGCGGGGATCAAGCTCAGGCTTTAACTGTAAGTTCTAAACTCTATTCTTTACAAGAAGCATTCCTTTGTTATTTTTATTTTTAATCCATATAAGCATGTCACCGTCGTTCATGATCATGGTAGCTAAAGACTATTGTCCTCTTCATGGTTATTGTACTTTTTTTTGAAAACCCATGAGAACCCGAAGGGCCGGTAAACTCCTGAGGAGGGTATAGTAAATCCGTCCTCTGATCCAAGCCCCCATACCCCAGTAAATTTATATAGGATAGGGAAGCGCATGGTAGGAATCGAACCCGGGTCTTTTTACCAGAACCCAAGCCTCCTTTCCACTTCGCCGCACCCGTGGACATTTCACCTAGAAGTTTAAACTATTAGAATGTGCAATTTAATAATCCTACCTTATGGTCAACCATATAACATAGTTGCAAGGTTGTGGTATAATAATGTATATCTAACTAAATTAATAAAAAGTGTTTCCCATTTAATATAATAAACTATTATTGATGTTAAGTTAGTTTAATGTATTCACTAATCATGAAACAAATTAGAATATAAGGCTTCTCTTGATTGGATGCTTTAAAACTAATATTCAAATCATAGTTTAGTTGAATTTGGTGTCCTAGAGTTTTGTAATAATTTATGTGTGTTTTATAGACCATAGCCTCATGTATGTTTAGAAGTTAATATTGTTATATATTCTCTTTATTACACTCATAGAATGATATCCTGCAATGCTCACAGTTGATTGTAGTGGGTAAAAAGTAAAGTTGGTAGTGCGTGTAAAATATTAAAAAACCATAACTAAAATAAGATTACTTTGACATGTAATTATCTTTCTTCACTATCAAGGGGAAATTATGTTTGATCAAAAGTGAAATTCTTAAGGTATCAATATGTATTCATTGTAAAAAATATATTAACTTCTGATATTAGTATGCAGTAACTAGAAACAATGCTACTAATTTTTACAAGACCTATTGCCATGTTTACCATGGAATGAATTGAAGAAATTCAACTTAACTAGTATTTATATATTTTTTTAGGTAATGTGCAACTTACATATACTTTTGTACGCCATGGGTTAGTTTGAAACCAAAATTCAAATCATACATCATCCACTTTTTTGAAATCTCATATATCTCCTTCAAGTAGATTGTTTTTCAACCATCCCTTGCTAATGTCAAGGATGATAGCCTAGGGAAAAACCTAAAAGTTGACCTCATAAACTATGCAAGTTTCTTAAACCCAACAACCATGATTAGTATTATTTATATTTGTAAAGTATAGCAAAATAGTGACTAATAAAAATTTAATAACTTAAAGTTTTACAATGAGTTTATTATCTAATATTCGACCAACTCCGATGTTTTACTTTCACAAACCTAACATATTATAAAAGCTTTAAATTTTGTGTTCTATGGAAGGTGTTAGGTATATATGGGAAAGGTAATAGAACTGGAATCTTTTTGTACTAAGTAAATAAATTTGGACTATTATATGGATATTTGCATCTTTGATGGTAGAGGCTATGGTATTATTTTAAGCTTATGCATGTATGTATTTTGGTTCGGATAGGAAACCATAGCATGTATTATTAAGTATTCAAAAAACTTACTACTGTTGCAAATATAGTTACTTCAGCTTATCGAACAATATTCTGACATAAGTTGGAAAAATATTCAGTAAATTAGTATATTTAGAGGGAATATTCTTTCGATTTTTAGATACTACTAATTGTATATTGAGTAGTTTTTGTAGCTAATTTGGTATTGTTACTAAATTTAAGGGTTGTTGTTTTTATGCTAATATATGCATTATGTTTTAGTTCTATTTATAAGCACCGTAAAAGGAATATAAAACTTCATCGTTCCATCATATTTGCAAACTTGATAATTAATATACAATTAAGTTAAATTGCAACAATAACATGAAGTAGAGAGTATCACTAACAATATTTTGTTAAAGGAAATTGCTTTGGCTTAAGGCAGCAAGTTGCAATGCTGACCCATATACTATTATGGCTAATATCTATATATAATTGAGTGGTAATTCATTATAGAAGGCATTGGTTGTATGCATGGATTTTATATTTATTTCTATTTGCTGAACCTTTATCACTTCAAGTTGTTGGCATTTTTACTGTAATGATTAAAATGCTTCAAAGCGTGTTGTATAGTTATTGTTTTCTGAATGTCCATGAATTAGCAAGTTATATAGCTTTTTTGCTTTAAATAACATATCTTTACTATCCAGTAAATAAAGAATATATAGGGTAAATGTTTTAGATGATTATATGCCATGCATTACCCTCATTTCATTTCATGTTCTACAAATATCGGACCAAACTAATTTTTGGATGTTGAATAATAAAATAAAACATTTCACTCAAAATCATTTATGAAAGAAAACCGTGTGCATAGCATGGTTTCATTTCTCAGGACATTGCAACTTTGGATAACTTTAGATGCAAAATTTGAATAACTCTAGTACCAATATTATATCATCTTATACTCTATGTTTAGGGACTTCAAATAGCGGCCTATTTTGTTATTAACATGAATCTACGTTTTGTACTGGATTACTACAAAAACAAAGATATGTAATTACCGTCAAACATTTGTATGTTTCAGTACTGAACAAAAATCGCCAATCTACCACGTTCATAAAAACTGAATTTAAGTATTTGCTGTCATTCAGTGTTTGTACCAAAATTGGACACAACACTCTTCGGAAGTTTTTGAAGAGATAAAGTGAAGAAATTATATGTAAAAAGAGGATTATCTAACAAAAACTCCAAATTTCAAATATGAAAGCAATTAAAATGCAAAGAGACACAAGAATTTAGAGTGGTTCGGCGTATTGCCTATGTCCACTATGAAGTAGTTTGCTTTATTGATCTTTCTCTGAAGATTACACGTGGATTCAATGAATTACAGCAGAGAATTATGATTTGCAGCAGTAAATTTCGTTGGTACCAGCAGCAATGGAGTTCAGATCTGGATCTGGCGGAGTCCGGGCGTTTGAGAGCTCAAAGAAGAAGAAGAACCCCTTTTCTATTGGCTTCGGGGGTCTATTTATAGGTGTAGGAGGCTGATATTTCGCTCAGATCTCGGGAGACCCTCTCTGGCACGTGACCAGGCCCGCGCGCCCAAGCCTATGAAGTTTCGGTCCGATCCGTGATCGATGCGAACAGATTTCGTATCGATCAAGATTTCATCCAATGGAGTCGAAATTTAGCGTGGACATTCTTTAGCTTGCACGCAGTCTCCTGCGAAAATTTCATAGCATTTGGACTTGTAGATTAGGAGATATGATCGATACGAATTGGGATTCCCAGTAGGCTGTTTGGTTCGACTCGCTCTGTTCGACTCGCTTCCGTTCGACTCGGTGACATGGCGCTCGAGTCTTTGGGTCATTCTTCCTTTGATGTTGTTTCGATCGAGTCGAACTGTGCATTGATTGAGCGAGTCGAAGTGTGCATCGATAGAGTGAGTCAACGTGGAGCTTCTGAGAGATTCGAACAGTGGCTTCGCCAATGGAGTCAAAGTTGATGGAGTCGAACAGTGGTTCGAACAGAGCGAGTCGAAGGAGTCACTTCTGATGGTTGCGAAGCGAGTCGAAGGAGTCACTTCTGATGGTTGCGAAGCGAGTCGAAGGGAGCGAGTCGAAGGAGTCACTTCTGATGGTTGCGAAGCGAGTCGAAGGGAGCGAGTCGAAGGAGTCACTTCTGATGGTTGCGAAGCGAGTCGAAGTTGGCTTTGAAGTTGGATTCCCCGATGGTTGCGAACGGAGCGAGTCGAAGTATGGCTTGAAGCGAAGCGAGTCAAAATGTGCACTCCCTATGGATTCGAACTGGAGCGAGTCGAAGGAGGTTGTTCTTAACCAATTTTGTATCGTTCACAACTTGAGCATACGAACTCGGATTGACTTGAGATTTGGAACGTTGACTCTCATAGCTTAGGTTGTCATGTCATATCAATTTTAGCTCGATCCGGACTCGGACAAGATTCGTCGATATCCATAGTGAGCCTGTGTATAACTGATCTCTAGGACGGGCCGTCACTGGTTACTAGTTAATTCCTTGGTGTCACGGCCTTGCCAAAAGGCGGGATAACATTTTCCCCCCAAAGTACGTCTTGTGAAAACATGATGTGCTTTGAAGTGATGCAATCTTCATTCTGAATAATTATCATCTTTTCGATGGAAGTTGTAACCTTTGACTGTTTTTCTTGATAATGTAAACTGTTGACTGTTAACTACTGTACCCTGTATTGTTGTAACTAACTGCTGTATGTTAGTGATTAGCTGTTCGCCGTTGTAATCGTTATTAGACGAGTTTCTGTTTCCTGTAAGTCTGGAACATTGAATATTAGTCCGACATACATGCATATAGGTTAACCTGACTCTCGTTGACGTTTGCACGCTCACGAGTCGTTGCCAGTTTATTTTATATGGAATTCCGTATCGATCCTCTCCTGAACCGACGTGAAATTCGTTGTAACAACGCTCGATGGTTGTTTTTGAATGTTCCTTCGTAACGATTCTCTCCTGAATCGATGTGAAAGGTTGAAGCATTGAGGACGTCTTTCATTGAATTTGTGGATGCGAAGTGAGTATTTCGATTCGATGGAGTTGGCCTCTGGAAGTCATGGTTTTATGGATTCGAACTGGTTGTTCAACTCGGTCTTGGGTTCAAACCACTTTGTTCGACTCAGTCTTGGATTCGAACTGGTTGTTCGACTCGGTCTTGGGTTCGAACTGCTTTGTTCGACTCAGTCTTGGATTCGAACTGCATAGGAGTCGGAGTCGAAACGCACAAGAGACGGAGTCGAAGGGGAGACGGAGTCAAAGTGATGCCTTTTATTGCTGCATCGGAGAGGGAGTCGAAGAAAAGCGATACGAAGGGGAGCTTCGCATTAACGCACTGAAGAGGGAGTCGAAACGTGTGTTCGAATCCACCGGGATACGAATCGTTTATTCCCTTTGTTTTCGAGTCCATATAAATACTTTGTACTTAGCCGTTTTTTCACTTTTTACTTTTCGCTTTCCTGCCTTACTTTCGCATCGCTCTGAGACTCGAGACAACAATATTGCCTTTGAACTGATTCATCCCTTCAATTACTCGAACTAACTGATAGATTTAGGTAATCCTTTAAGCAGACCCAACGCGTAAATGATGAGACTCGGTTTTTAATATCAAATCTACCAGAGTTGTGATCGATCGAAAGTTCCATGGCCTCAGCTTCGTGTCGATCTGAGTAGGGGTTTCGAGAGGATGCGGCGGAGGCCTTGGTATCGATCGATGGTGGAGCTTCGCATCGAGTCGAATGCTTTGAATCTATGGATCGATACGAAGGGGCTGTGTCTGATCAATTTGAAATGATGGCCTTCGATCGAATCGAAGTGGGTGGCTTCGGAGCGAGTCGAAGTGGATGGCTATGGATTGAGTCGAAGTGTGTAGCCTTGGGAGCGAGTCGAACTGCGTAGTCTTGGGAGTGAGTCGAACTACGTAGTCTTGGGAGCGAGTCGAACTGGAGGCTTTGGGATCGAGTTAGAGTGTTGCGCTCCGATCGATTCGAAATCCTTATCCCCTTAATCGAGTCGAACTTGCATTCCCACCTTTTGACCGAGTCTGACTCATATGCACACGACCATAACTTATTGATGTGAACACGGCTCTCGTGAGCAATACGAATTAAACATTAAAAATTTGAAACTCCTTGCACATTCGAACAATTGACCCCGACAAGCTTCAAACTTACATAACTGGACTCAACCGTTTTTCCGCATATCTGATTGCCTATCAAAGCTTGTCGATGGAACTACAACTCTAACATAACTTCAACAAACTTTAACTTCGACTGATTGCTAATAACCGGATGGCACGGTTGTGACGGTCAGCAATGACGGTCCTTCCGACTGAATTCCAAAGTTTCGTCGTTCACATGCTTTCTCTAATCCTGTAGATCTTCTCAAATGATATACAGTACTGCACCGCACAGCGCACACTCACACACTTTACACTGGGGGATGCACGAGCGTTATTGTCTGTTTAACAATGATTTTCCATAAGCTAGCTATTCATGGAACCCTCAAGTTCATAGCAGCAGGGACTTTCGAGTTCTATTCCTCCAACCATCGAGATACCGGTTATCGAAGCCGAAGTTATAGAGCCAGCTCCGGACGATCGTCCGGGTGCCCGGTTTATTTGTAATCCGCTAGATTCAGTGCCATCGGGTATCTCCGAAGATATGATAGGACGGATTTGCTTGAGGCACGGCTTGTCGCTTGATGACGTGCTACTTCCTGGGCCAAATGACAGGTTGCACGATCCCCCGGAGGGGTTTACTGCTTTCAACTGTCACGCTTGCACAGCGAGGACACTCCCTCCCTTCAACCAATATATAAGGGAGATGTTATCATTTCTTGGCATAGCTCCATCCCAGCTACATCCCAACGAGTATGCCTTGTTGAACAGCACCTTTGTCCTGTTTATGGAGATCCTCTTTCGACCGTCGAAGCCGATCAAAATCAGATATTTATTCAACGTCAAGAGCCATGGAAACAGCCCTTCTTTCACCTTCCTGGAAGCGGTCAGAAACTGCCACATTGTACTGGGCTCCTAGGGAAGGCTGAGTTACTATAAAACTGAATGGTTCTACATTCGGTGCCCCCTGGATTCGCTAGGCGGTGGTTGGATAGACGTAAGTGTTGCCCTTTCTCTTGAATCATCGAGATATTGGTGACTGACTTCAAAACTGACATACTTTTCCTTTTTATAGCTGCGATCTCTCGTCCTGATGGCGCATACTTCAGAGAGCTTGTTCGGATTCTTCAAGCGTTTCCAGGCAAAGAGAGGCACATCGACTTGGTCCTGACCGACAGGAATTTGAGGACTATCGGGCTGATAGAACGGAGGCAGAGCATACAACTGGAAGGGACACATAGAGTGGTCCCGAAGAAACGGGTGAAGCGCAAAGCGCCCGCAGTTGTGATCACCAAAGAATTTGATCCAGAAAGAACGCCTACCGATACCGAGCTCCCGGCTGGGCCTTCTGCCGATGTCCAAGATTCGGGAGGAAGAAGAAAAGGCAAGGCTGCTGCTCACAAATGCTCTAAATCTGAGAGATTTAAATCCGTGGTTGTGTCCTTGCCCATTCCAGGGATTAGAATTTCGGAGGCTTCTTCCCCGCCGGTAGAGAGTCTTTTTGAAGGGCTTGCCGATGTTCTGATTCCGGATTTTGTGTCGTCTCAACACGACGCCGGGATGGAGGAGCTTGACAGTGCTCTTGAACTGAGCGGGTCGCTTGCTACGAGTGCGGCCGACATTTCCGGTTGGTCGGGGGATTGCACATGCATACACTTCACTAAACTGCATGATTCACAACTATAAATCATTCAACTTAGGAAGTCACTAACTCTTTCTTCGTTTCTCATTTTCAGGTACTATGTCGGGAAGAGGATCGATGCTTGGGAATCTTCACTCAGCCCGAAAGGCTTCTGGTTACTATGATTCCCGCAAGAGGGATTCAGATAGAGATCGCGATCGCGAATACTCTAACCAGGACAGGTATGGGCGTGACAGAGAGTACAGACATCGATCTAGATCACGCTCTCCACCTCCTAGACTTCCGTCTCCACCCCCTGTTTCTGTCTCACATCCGCCAGAACCTCCTCGTCACAGGCCGTCTTCTCATTCTTCTAGACCTGAGACTCATCTTCAGAGAGTCGAGACTACAGCCTCCATGATTACAGAGCGGCTCTAAACTGAACCCATAGGAGAAGGGGCTCTTAAGTTGTCTCAGATGAGGAAGGATTTTTCGAATATCTGCTTCGATGGTTATGTCTTCCCACCACACTTAAAGAGAATTCCATCAGGGGAAGAAAACACAGTGCATGATTACGTTCACGACATATACACCCAGTACCAAGAGTGGGCAAAGGCTGCCGAAAAATCTTCCAAAGTGGCCTTTGAGCGAGCCAAATCGCTCGAGAAGATGGAGACCGAGCTCGCAAAAAGGGATCGGATTATTCAGGTACTCACCGCTGAGTCCGAGTCTTCTCGGAAATCTGAGATTGAGGCCATTAAAAAGGCTGACGAGGCGAAGGCAGCAATGGAGAGGTTGGGATAGAGTCACGTTGCCCTGGTGGAGGAGATGGGCCACCGGAACACCAAAGTCACTGCCGAGCGGGATGCGGCGGTCAAGGAGCTTAATGAACTCAAGGCCAAATTTGCTGATATGGACAAGGAGAAAGATGATGCGAACAACGCAGCCCAGGAGGCGTGCGAACAAGCTATCCTGCTCAGGGATGAACGGGATGCGGCGGTGGCTAAAGTCCACAAGGTGGAGGCTGAGGTGGAGGAAAAAGTGAAGTTGGCCGAGTCCAAGCTAGAGGCTGACATCGAAGACCTCCTCGTTATTTACAACGCTAACGTGCTGAGGCACAGGGGTCTAGCCTGGCTCGATGATTTTTCGACGCATCTCTATAATGCTTGGAGCCGACTGGTTGAGGAGGAGAAGGAGGCGCATCAAGGCGAGTCTGTGGATGAATTCGAACTCGAGAATCGCATTCTGACTGAGGATGAAAAGAAGATTCTCCACGAGTCGATGATTCTGCGTGAGAAGGAAAGACTTGGCGCCCAGCACTTTGAAGTGGGAGAGGGTTCTGGAGTTGACCACCATGAAGCAAGTCTTGAAGTTCTCGCGTCAACCCAGCCCGAATCCTCGTCTGCGGTTGATCCCCAGGCCGTTCCTGCTTATAATCTAGATCAACCGCAGATGTCTTTGGCTGCAGCACAAGTTACTGATGCCGCTCTGCCGCCTACGATTCAAACTGAGGAACGTATTCTGAACATTCCACATATCTTTCTTAAGTCAAAATCTTCGATCGAGTTAAGTTCTAACAGTTCTCTCATTCTTTGTCCAGTGATCGATGCTGCACCGGCCATGCCTCCTGCTACTCAAGAACCATATCAAACGCAGGAGGCTATCATGACCGAAGCAATCACCATGAGTATAGCCGCCACGCTTGACGATCTGTAGGGAGATACGATTATGTTTGACGAGCAGCTGATGGATGAACTCTTTCGTCGTCACGGCGATCCTCTTGCTGACTTGTCATCTGTGACGAGTGGAACTGATCCTACTGTAAGTTCTTCAATGCCGACTGCTGACGCCCCCAGCGGGGCTCGAGCAGTAACTGAAGAGGAGATGTTTGCTCAAATCGACGCTGAATGGCAGCAGCGACTCATGGTGGCAGTTTTGGAAGTGGGATGGCAGCACCGGGACCTGCTCCGCTTAGCATGATATCTCCCAGTGGTACTGTTTTCATTATCAGTGTCCCCATTCCACCTTCTGTACTTGATCCTGTCCCTCCGACTACGCCCGCAGGGAGCATTCCTATTCACTCGAGTTCGGAGGAGGATGTTGACATAATGCCCTCGCCTGAAGACCAACCGCCGAAAAGAAAAGGTTCGAAGTGGAAGATTAGCGGTGGCTCCAGCGGGTCTACACCGAGAAGGAAGCCAAGGAAGAAGAAAGATTAAACATGCTTCCCCAGTTCATTTTGACTTGCATTTTGTTAGCCGTGTATAGATGCGGGTTCGGCCCCTGCTAGTAGGAATTTTTGGAAACTTGTACACGAACTTCTATTACAAAGAATAGAAATGAAACTTCTCTTTTTTTGGCTTCTTTTCTATCATTGTGTACTTGTCCAAGTGTTTCAATATCTGAAATGTACTTGTGAAGTTTTAGCTTTCGAACCAAGTTTGTTTCTGTTCGCCAAGTTTGGAAACTGTGGACATGGTTTGTGACCGGGAAGCGAGTTGAATTTTGACGTCGCATTGCTTTAGTCGATGGTTGATGCTTAAGTATTGCCCCCCAGTCTTGGTGGTGTGTTGTAAAACATCAGTCAGCGATCGCCCTTTTCTTAGAGCATGTCGAGTCTAGTGCCAATGAATGGGTGTTTGAGACAAAGGGAGATTGAGTAATTCATCCATGCTTGTCTGATTGTCGATAATCCAACCCGCACTCCGGGGATTCTCATTTGTTTATTGGCGGTTGATCATGCCAGCTCAAGTTTTAATCACATGCCCGTGATCTGGGGACTCGTAATTGATGTTTAAACTCCGACTCGTGCTCTGGGAGTTTTGGAGTTGATATCCATACTTCGATTCATGCTTCGGGAACTTGAAGTTGGCGTCTACGCTCTGACTTGCACTCTGGGAGTTCGGAGATGATGTTTATACTCCGGTTCGTACTCTGGGAACTCGGAGTTGATGTTTATACTCCGCTTCGCACTCTGGGAATACGGAGTTGAAGTTTATACTCCGACTCGTGCTCTGGGAGTTCGGAGTTGATGTTTATACTCCGGTTCGCACTCTGGGAACTCGGAGTTGATGTTTATACTCCGCTGCACTCTGGGAACTCGGAGTTGATGTTTATACTCCGCTTCGCACTCTGGGAACTCGGAGTTGATGTTTATACTCTGCTTCACACTCTGGGAATACAGAGGTGATGTTTATACTCCGGTTCGCACTCTGGGAACTCGGAGTTGATGTTTATACTCCGGTTCGCACTCTGGGAACTCAGAGTTGATGTTTATACTCCGGTTCGCACTCTGGGAACTCGGAGTTGATGTTTATACTCCGCTTCGCACTCTGGGAATACGGAGTTGATGTTTATACTCCGATTCGCACTATGGGAACTCGGAGTTGATGTTTATACTCCAACTCGCGCTCTGGGAGTTCGGAGTTGATGTTTATACTCTGGTTCGCACTTTGGGAACTCGGAGTTGATGTTTATACTCCGACTCGTGCTCTGGGAGTTCGGAGTTGATGTTTATATTCCGCTTCGCACTCTGGGAATACGGAGTTGATGTTTATACTCCGGTTCACACTCTGGGAACTCGGAGTTAATGCTTATACTCCGCTTCGCACTCCGGGAATACGGAGTTGATGTTTATACTCCGACTCGCGCTCTGGGAGTTCGGAGTTGATGTTTATACTCCGCTTCGCACTCTGGGAATACGAAGTTGATGTTTATACTCCGGTTCACACTCTGGGAACTCGGAGTTGATGCTTATACTCCGCTTCGCACTCCGGGAATACGGAGTTGATGTTTATACTCCGACTCGCGCTCTAAGAGTTCGGAGTTGATGTTTATACTCCGCTTCGCGCTCTGGGAATACAGAGTTGATGTTTATACTCCGACTCGCGCTCTGGGAGTTCGGAGTTGATGTTTATACTCTGGTTCACACTCTGGGAACTCGGAGTTGATGTTTATACTCCGCTTCGCACTCCGCGAATATGGAGTTGAATGAAGGATTATCGTGTATCAATCCTTTCTTGACTTTGATGTGATGGCTGGTCCCCGAGCTCGGGTTTCACTTAGCGAGTGATTGGTTGCATCGCAATCACTCTCTATTTGAATAAATTCCACCGTATGGTGAAACTTAGCTCTCCGTGCATAGTGATGGTCATATGAAGCATTTCAAGTAAATCACAGCTCTGGCTCGAAGAGATTGCATTTTATTGCTGAAATAAGAAAGTATGGCAAGTCAGTTGCCTTATTACAAGTTCTAATTTCGAAATGCAGAAACAATTGCAAAAAAGGAAAGTAAACTAAATGGATAAAGATAGCATGTCATGTGTAATAGCGGCGAAGGTTCTCGCTATTCCAAGCTCTTGGCAGAGTAAGACCGTCGACGATCGATAACTTGAATGTGCCATCTCCGAGCCTTCGTTCGATAACATACGGTCCTTCCCATGTCGGATTCATATGCGAAGGAACCGGATAGATTCTTTTTAAGACGAGATCGCCCAGTTCGAAGGTTCGCGGACGGACCTTGGCGTTGTACAATCGGGCGACTCGACTTCGATGCGCAGTTGCCCTCAAATCAGCTTCTTCGCACTTCTCATCTAGTAGATCGAGAGATTCAGCAAGTAATATAGCATTTGTCTTTGGATCATAGTATGTCACACGATGAGAAGGTACTTCTAGTTCAACTGGAATAACAGCTTCTGAACCATAAGAGAGAGAGAATGGAGTGTGGCCGGTCGCAGTCTTGTGGGTTGTTCGGTAAGCCCATAGAGCCATAGGAAGTTCATCGACCCACTTGCCCCCGACCTTTTCCAGTCATTTTTTCAGGATGGATTTTATAACTTTATTAACTGCTTCGACCTGTCTGTTTGCCTAAGGGTGTGCAACTGTAGAGAATTTCTTTTGGATGTGAAATCGTTTGCAGAAATCTTTAAATTCAGCACTGTCGAATTGGGTTCCGTTGTCCGTAATAATGGTGTGTGGGAGACCGAATCGACAGATGATGTTACGAACCACAAAGTTGATTACTTTCTTCATTGTAATGGTAGCGAGAGCTTCGGCTTCAGCCCACTTTGTAAATTAATCAACTGCGACGATGGCGTACTTCGCACTACCCTTTTCTAGGGGTAGAGCCCCGATGATGTCGATGCCCCACATTGCGAACGGCCACGGGTTGACCATTTGCGTTATCTCGATGGGAGGAGCTCTAGGAATTCAGGCATATTTTTGGCACCTATCACATTTCTTTGCATAGTCCAACGCATCACGATTCACGGTAGGCCAGTAATATCCATAGCGAAGTATTTTCTTGGCAAGTGCTTGCCCCCCGGTGTGATCGCCACATTCTCCCTCGTGCACATCGCACAATACTTGTTTAATTTCATCGTGAGCGATACACCGGAGTAGAGGGACTGAGTACCCCCTTATGTACATGAGTCCATTCTGGATGGTAAACCGTGAGGCCTTCCGAAGGACTTGTCTCTTTTCAGTCCTGTGCTCTGGCAGGGTTCCGTGCTCAATGTAATTTCTGAGTGGGGTCATCCATGAATCCTTTTCGGGAACAGTTTTGCATACCCAGTTTATTTCTGTCCGGTCGATGCTTGGGGTAGATAGCGTTTCTATGGGAACGAGGCCCATTTGCTGAGCTTCACCTGTGCTGGCTAGCTTCGCCAATGAATCAGCCTTTTGGTTGCGCTCCCGAGGTATACAATAGATGGCGTAGTACTCGAACTGATTCAGTACTTCCTGAACTCGAGCTAAGTAAGCTACCAACCTTCGATCTCTTGCCTGATACTCTCCCCGTACTTGACACACAACCAATTGTGAGTCGCAATAAATTTCAACTGCGATGATTCTCAAATCCCTAGCAAGTTTTAAGCCAGCTAAGAGGGCTTCGTATTCAGCTTCATTATTAGTCGCATGAAAATCGAACTTCACAGCATAGCATATGGATCGGCCTTTGGGGGTTTCGAGTACAACACCAGCGCCCGAACACCGGTTGTTTGATGCACCATCAGTATACAGCTTCCAGACATATTCGGGGGATTTACTGGTTTCGGGCAAGTCCTCTGGAATGGTAAATTCAACTATGAAATCAGCGAGGACTTGTCCTTGGATTGCTCGTCTTGGAGTGTAAGTAATATCAAACTGACTCAGTTCGATGTTCCACTTGAGTAACCTACCAGACGTCTCAGGCCGTGAAAGGACCTGTCGTAACGGCTGGTCGGTGTAAACAACAATGGGGTGTGCCTGGAAATACGGTCGGAGTTTTCTTGATGCAATTACAAGGCAGTAGGCCAACTTTTCTAGCTTCAGATAGTTCCTTTCAGCCCTAGTCAATCGTTTGCTGACGTAGTATACTGGCTTCTGTATCCCGTCTTCTCCTCAAACCAAGGCAGCGCTGATAGCGTTTTCTGATATCGCCAAGTATGTATACAACTTCTCATGATCAATAGGCTTTGACAGTATTGGAGGTGTGGATAGATGTTGAACTAGTGCTTGGAAAGCGCCCTCACACTCCGTGGTCCATTCAAAGTTTCGCTTCCCTTCTCGGATCAGATCGAAGAAGGGAATGCATTTGTCAGTGGACTTTGAAATGAACCTGCTCAATGCCGCTACCTTTCCATTGAGACTCTGGACTTGCTTTATAGTCTTGGGAGTTTCAAGATTTCTGATTGCCCAAATCTTTTCAGGATTAGCTTCGATTCCCAGGGCGTTAACGATGAACCCAAGGAACTTTCCGGATGCAACTCCAAAGTGACATTTCAGTGGATTGAGCTTCATTTTGTATTCTCGAAGTATGTTGAACATAGTTTCCAGATCTTTAACATGGTCGGTGGAGAGCCATGACTTCACAAGCATGTCATCTACATATACTTCCATTGTTTTCCCGATTTAATTGGTAAACATCTGATTGACCAAACGTTGATAAGTAGCCCTGACATTCTTGAGTCCGAATGGCATAACCTTGTAACAGTAAAGTCCAAGGTTGGTTACGAAGCTGGTATGTTCTTGATCAGGTAAATGCATCAGTATCTGATTGTAGCCTGAATACGCGTCCATGAAGGATAAGAGTTCATGTCCAGCCGTCGAATCTACTAGCTGATCAATTCTAGGAAGCGGGAAACTGTCTTTGGGACACGCTTTATTCAGATCGGAATAATCGGCACATGTTCTCCACTTCCCGTTTGGCTTTCGGACGAGCACGTGATTTGACACCCATTCGGGATATAGAGCGTCCCGAACGAACCCGTTCGCTTTAAGCTTTTCTACTTCTTCCCTAAGGGCGACAGATCTCTTTGGATCCATACCATGCCTTTTATGTTTTATCGGGACATGCCGCGGGTCAATGTTTAGGGTGTGGCTCGCGATGTCCGGCGAGATCCCACACATGTCGGAATGCGTCCAGGCGAATACGTCAATATTTGCTCGCAGAAATTCAACCAATTCCTCTTGAGTTTTCTGGCTTAGCTAAGATCCAATCTTTATCATTTTCGAGTCATCGTCATTGTCAACCGGGACATCAATCGTCAGTTCGGCCGGGGATGCTTGACTTTCTTTAGACTCTCCTTCGTCTTCAGTTCTCTTGGGTCAAGATCTTTGAGGAATTGGCTGGGGTGCCCAGGCCTGGGCCCAGGCGTTAATTGTCAATTATCGGCGAAACGGACGCAGAGAGATTCCTCTACGCCCTTTCCTTTCTCCTTTCGCTGCGCCTCCCGCAGCTCAGCAACATAACAGGCTCTGGCAGTAGCCTGGTCTCCCTGAATGATTCCTATTCCATGATCAGTGGGAAAATTTAAAGTCAAACACCACGGGGCGATGGCTACCCTGAATTCAGCGAGGGCCGGTCGGCCCAAGAAAGCATTGTAAGGGGAGTCTATGTCCAAAACAATGAACTGCAACATCCGTACTCTCCGATGTTCTCCAACTCCCAACTCTACTGGCAGTTCCACCATTCTGGTGGGTATAGTAGCACTTTCGTTGAAACCATGGACTCGAGATTGACAAGGCTTCAAGTCCGTGGCTTCCATTTTCATTTGATCATAAGCTCGCTTGAACAAAATATTCACAGAGCTCCCGATGTCAACTAAGATCCTCTTCATCCAAGCGGGACCTACTTGTGCTGAGATGACCAGTGGATCGATAGTGGGGGCTTCGACTTTATCAGCGTCTCTGTTCCTGAACACGATGTCATCTGTCATCATCTTCTGTTGCTTGGCCGGAGCTCCTTCATCAAAGCTAATGCAACACTCGAAGTCCGCATGCCTGATAGAACTGGCATACGACTCCATTTCCTTCCAACTTCGATCTGTTGGGTGAGGACCACCACTTATCGTATTGATAACTAACCTCCCGCCTGTACGAGCGGGTTCCTCCTGTCTTTCCTGATTCGGCACACGATTCTGATTTGATGGGCCCGCACCACCAGACTGCAGCGCCCGCACATACTGATCCAGCTTCCGCTCACGTATCATTTTTTTAATGAGGTCTTGTAAGTAACGACACTCATTGGTGTTGTGGCCATAACTCTCATGGAATCTACAAAATTTTCCTGTTTGGATTTGTCCCTCAGTTGGCGGTTTTGGGGCCGGTTTCTTGTATTGCATGGTATTGCAGGTCTGCAAATACACATTTCCCAATGACGTGTTCAATGGAGTGTAATTATCGTACATGGAAGCTCTACGCCGTGGACCACGATTTAGATCGCGTTTTTTGCTTTGATTTCCATTGTCTCTCTGCTGGTTCTGTTTATTTTGTACGTTCAACTGAATTTTCCCAGAACTATCTTCGGATTGTTTAACAGCGACGTTACTTTGGATACCTTCGATGTTGGGCCCTGTGTCATCTTGCTTCCTAGACTGTTTTGCATCCTCCCTTATTAGGAATTGGGCTGCCTTGGAATAGAAACGGTCCAATGACGCAGGTGGTTTTCCAACTAACCAATTTCCAAACTCGGAATCAGCATCAATTCTCTTAGTCAATGCCATCAGGATAGAGTTATCATTGGGATTGCTTATTTTTGCACACGTAGCATGGAATCGCTCCAAGTAACGTCTAAGTGTTTCTCCGGGAGCTTATGTAACACTAGACAGAGTGTTAACGTCCTTAGGCCTTGCCACGTGCATACGGAATTGCTCGACAAACTTGGTGACCATCTGGTCAAAGTTAGAGATGGATCGTGGTGGCAAACGAGTAAACCACATGGTAGCGATGCCCCCTAGGGAAATGGGAAAACTATGGCACTTTACTGCGTCATCAGCTCTCGCAGCATTCATCAGCCATTCGTATTTCAGGACGTGTTGATTGGGATCAGAACTTCCTTCATAAACTGGCAAAGCTGGCATCCTGAAGTGCCGAGGTGGTTCAGCATATAATACGTCATCAGTGAAAGTGGTATGACTCCGGGAGATTCCCCAGTCGTCATTACTGAGACCCTGACTTTCACGGATCATTTGACGGATCATCGTTGGTATATCCAGCACTCGGATACCTGGAGCATGTTGTGCCAAGGTGTGGTCGGGTTCCACAGTGCGAGTCTGGACCGAACGCGATCGACGGTCCATGCCTCGCCTCCTTGGTTCAACATCCTCAGGGACATAAGGCTCAGGAGTCTGCTCTCGTTGTTCACGCTGAGGATCAGCTTGGTTTCTAGCATCACCTCTTCGTCTGGCAGTGGTGGTAGTAGCAATGTTGCCGGTGACATGGTAAGGAGCAGCACCTCCCCGAGACGAAGGTTCTGTACGGAGACTAGCTGATGGTCCAGTTCTAGGTTGCCCAAGATTTGAAGCAAGTTGGTGTCCCATGGCTTGGGTGTAGCTTACACCTAGCCGTGGGCGTGTGGATCTGGTTTGGCCATTAGAGGAGGCTGAACTCTCCGTGGAAGAATAAGAACCTTGGTCTCTTCTGGATCTTCTTCGCCTTTGGCGGTTTAGCTGGTTAGTCAACTCTGTGTTGGCGCGTAGTTGTTCAGTTAGCTGTTGTCGACTTTGGGTTAACTCTTGAAGCAATGTCTGGAATTCTTGTCTAGTGATTGGACCTGATGGATCTGAAGGTCCTGTAGCATTTTGGTTGGATGGAGGTGATTGCACGGGATTTTGTCGATCCCGTGCTCCTTGATCAGCAGCTGTAGAAGTGGTACGTGTGCTCACCATAATGAATTGATGAAGTCCTTTCCTAGATCTGATTGCAAATCTGAATAGAATGAAAGGGCTTCAAAGTTCTAGATCTGGATCTTCTTCTTAGATTTATGCAATCCAATATAGATAGGAGATCCAAAGAGCAGGAGAAAAATCGGGTTTTTTTTCAGTGAAAGCACCAAAGTGTTTGTACCAAAATTGGACACAACACTCTTCGGAAGTTTTTGAAGAGATAAAGTGAAGAAATTAAATGTAAAAAGAGGATTATCTAACAAAAACTCCAAATTTCAGATATGAAAGCAATTAAAATGCAAGGAGACACAAGAATTTAGAGTGGTTCGGCGTATTGCCTACGCCCACTATGAAGTAGTTTGCTTTATTGATCTTTCTCTGAAGATTACACGTGGATTCAATGAATTACAGCAGAGAATTATGATTTGCAGCAGTAAATTTCGTTGGTAGCAGTAGCAATGGAGTTCAGATCTGGATCTGGCGGAGTCCGGGCGTTTGAGAGCTCAAAGAAGAAGAAGAACCCCATTTCTGTTGGCTTTGGGTGTCTATTTATAGGTGTAGGAGGCTGATATTTCACTCAGATCTCGGGAGACCCTCTCTGGCATGTGACCAGGCCCGCGCGCCCAAGACCATGAAGTTTCGGTCCGATCCGTGATCAATACGAACAGATTTCGTATTGATCAAGATTTCATCCAATGGAGTCGAAATTTGGCGTGGACATTCTTTAGCATGCACGCAGTCTCCTATGAAAATTTCATAGCATTTGGAATTGTAGATTAGGAGATATGATCGATACGAATTGGGATTCCCGGTAGGCTGTTTGGTTCGACTCGCTCTGTTCGACTCGCTTCCGTTCGACTCGCTTCCGTTCGACTTGGTGACGTGGCGCTCGAGTCTTTGGGTCATTCTGCCTTTGATGTTGTTTCGATCGAGTCGAACTGTGCATTGATTGAGCGAGTCAAAGTGTGCATCGATAGAGCGAGTCGAAGTGGAGCTTCTTGAGAGATTCGAACAGTGGCTTCGCCAATGGAGTCAAAGTTGATGGAGTCGAACAGTGGTTCGAACAGAGCGAGTCGAAGGAGTCACTTCTGATGGTTGCGAAGCGAGTCGAAGGAGTCAGTTCCGATGGTTGCGAAGCGAGTCGAAGGGAGCGAGTTGAAGGAGTCACTTCTGATGGTTGCGAAGCGAGTCGAAGGGAGCGAGTCGAAGGAGTCACTTTTGATGGTTGCGAAGCGAGTCGAAGGGAGTGAGTCGAAGTTGGATTCCCCGATGGTTGCGAACGGAGCGAGTCGAAGTATGGCTCGAAGCGAAGCGAGTCCAAATGTGCACTCCCTATGGATTCGAACTGGAGCGAGTCGAAGGAGGCTGTTCTTAACCAATTTCGTATCGTTCACAACTTGAGCATACGAACTCGGATTGACTTGAGATTTGGAACGTTAACTCTCATAGCTTAGGTTGTCATGTCATATCAATTTTTGCTCGATCCGGACTCGGATAAGATTCGTCGATATCCATAGTGAGCCTGTTTATAACTGATCTCTAGGACGGGCCGTCACTGGTTACTAGTCAATTCCTTGGTGTCACAGCCTTGCCAAAAGGCGGGATAACATTCACCAAACAATATTACCACTTACTATCATTGTTTTTAATGGATTACTAGCCCTGACATTTATATTGGAGATCAATAATAAAGTAATTTATATTTATAATACAGTTTACTACATGATCTGTTTATTAACAAATAATGCAATATAAGTATACATGTCATTTAAACAAATCAACCATTGAAATATGGATATATAACTCTACACAATTACGATCTTTGCATGATAGAACCATTACGTTTTTAACAATATATCCGTGTGCAAAGTATGGATTCGCCCTAGTACTTCTTAAATAGGGAGGTGACGGACCCCATGGCCATTTAATATCTCAATCCCCGAAGCAGGCCCTCCGCAACGTAAATGCTAGTCAATCGGTCCTAACTATAGAGACCGATGACACCTATATACAACTCTATAATATATAATTTAATTATCATACCACCGACACATCTCAAAGACTCATCTAAGGGTTGACCAGTCCACCTCCGACAAACAAACGTCTAACCAACTAACTTTGAGGTGTGTGCATATCCTATATAGATTCTAGACTAGTAGGAAGCAAAATCCATCAAGAAATAATCCGAGCCTTTGCTATTGACCGCTCGGGGCCATTGGTGTTCATAGCTTATATGCCAGCCTTACTACAAAATACTTGTCCAACAAAAATAATGACATAGCCCGCCAACCTTCCTTGGCTGACATCCCATTTAGACTAACCTAATGTAAGTCAAGTAAAATACCTCTTTCAGTTACTTAATACCTTTTATTATAAATGAAGACCTCATTTTATTAAAAGTACTGGGCCATTTAACACTTCAAATCTGAGACAAACCTTGATAAATTTTCCCCTACCTATCCGCAACACATATCCCTACCCAATGGGTCCTATGGTTGGAGACGTCCCACATCAGTAGTAAGTATACACCACTGCTAATAGCCTCTAGGTGAAGTGCAGACTTCTATTGTGTAATTCTACTGACCTTGCATCCCAACCCAATAAACCAAACCAACCATCCTAGGTTTAAATATTGGGCTAGGCCCACTAATTCATGCTTGTTCTAATCGTATTGTTAAGGGTATATAATTTCCCGCTGTGGAAATTATATTGCCTTCTAGCATTTAATTCCTACCTTATATGCTTATTCATTATATTACACAAATGTCAATTGTCTGTAATAAATGGTCACTATTATTCCAATTGGAGAATCTCTAATAACATTTATTTATTCGTTCTAATTAAACCTATTATGGTTATTCATTTCTCCATAAATGCCATAATAAATTGTTTATCCAGTCCTTAACACATTTATATCCCCATTTAATTCCTGTAACTCCCTATTAATAGCACATGTATTGCCCTATTAATTTTGGAGTTACTATATCTTTTCCATCTACACCTCCTAATTCTATAATTTAATACACTATTAATAACTAATACAAATATTGTCGTAAATTACGCTATATACATATTTTTATTTTTAATTGACAAGCGCGGGTACACGTGTGTGTGTGTACATATCTTCCTATTTCTAACTACTGATTCCTAAACTAGAACATTCATTTCCATGTTTTAATTTATCAGAGTTATCCTTCCTAAAATAATTATGGTTATAACTTTCCATAAATTACCCAAAATAAGACATTTTCTCCGTTTGAAATTACAAGGAATTATCTTTTTTTTAATTAAAATAGAAAATGCAAACTACAAAGAAGAATGTCCATACTTTAAACATCTCTTTCCTTTTTGGTAAATTCCTTGTTAATTCAAATGATGCACTTTTATACATAATTTCTGGAATTGGATAATTTATTGAAATTACATGGAAAGAGATACAATTAAATTATTCCACTCCCAATAAATTAAAACATAGAAATTCACATTGAATGTCAAATTAAGGAAATCTAAATTTATACTAATAATTTACAACCCAATTATCATGAATCTAGAATAAATCTTACAACCTTATCAATATTCAACTTTAACAAATTCAGGGACTGCTTTCCAAATTTCCAGATTTGAGTGTAAATAACATTCATATTCCAATTACCTAAATTACAAAATATGCAGGGGACATTTCATCTTCCAAAGCCTACAACTCCATAGATATTGCATATGCATAATATTTAAATAAAACTCAACGATATAAATTTCAATATTATAAACAAATTATATAATTTTCCACTCACCTTTCAAGCTTTTCAAATCTCCCAAATTTGAATCCATTCCTTTACTTGACTCTTTTTTCTTTTCAATCCAAAAGAGAACATGTTGAGAAATTTACCTTCCAAATTTTACGAGTGAACATGGTTCTTCCATTAGTTCATCTATGACAAACAACATATTTTCAGTCCGTTATAGATCTTAGAAGACAGTTGGGTTAAAGGGGAATACAAATTTATAATAACAAAATTTACCTTTTTCCACAATAGTGATTCGCTTCTTCTCATTTTCTCTTTTATTTTTTTCCCTTCTCCGATTATATATAAAATATAATATTTTGTAATTAATAAAAATAGGGGAGAATGGAAAATAGAAGAGTTTAGCTATTTGGATCAGAAAATATGGAAAGAGAAATGAGGGGTTAGGCCTGTATTTATAGGCTTTGAATCAATCGTAATCGTCAGATCAAAATAATTAAATCCGGACTGTTTGGCCAAGGTTCAAATCGTAGTTACCACCATCCGACTAGTCGACTGCCCTCAATAAGCGGTCGAATGCTAGCGGTCGACCAACCCAAATAAGGGAGTCGACTATATGGTCCTACATTTAATAATATTTATTTGTTTTATTTGCTTTTCTAATTAGTTTCATTTCGACAACTTCAAACGCTAATAACTTCTTCGTATGAGTTGCAATCGCAAAACTCCAAATATGAAAGTTGCTCAGAAAATCGCCACAAATGCAATGGTGCAAGTTTCTTAATCGAATTCTGTCATTTGCTTGGATTCTACTTTTGGAGCCTCATTAATTATTGTTGATTTTTACGGGGTGTTACGGAGTTCTTGGAAAGCCAAGCTTTCACTGATTACAATAAAGAAATGTAGTTTTGCCAATCAATGGAAGATCATCAATGTATAGTACAAAGAACATAATAGCATTTCCATATTCCTTTCGGTATACACATGCTTCCTCTGTTTTCTAATAAATACTAACATGTTTGATCACTTTATCAAAACACTTATTCCAACCCCTTGAAGCTTGTTTAGGCCCGTAAATGGACTTTAACAACTTACAAGCCTCGCCCTCACTCCCACTAACTACGAAACACTCGGGCTGCGACATATAAACGGTCTCTTCTAAATAACCATTTAGAAATACCATCTTTATTTCCATTTTCCATATTTGGTAGTCATAGAATGCATCAATTGCTAGCATTATTCGAATGGACTTAAGCATTGCTATGGGTAAAAAAGTCTTGTCATAATCAATAACTTGAATTTGACATAATAAGTCTCCACTTGTCCATCTGCATTTTAGCTTTTTCTCAAAAATCCATTTGCGATTGATGGATTTTATCCCTTCGGATAAGTTAGACAAAGTCCACATTTTGTTTTCATAGGTGGAATCCATCTCGGTTTTCATTCCTCTAAGCCAAAGTGTAGAGTCTTTACTTTGTAATGCTTGTTGAAATGATAGAGGAGTGTTGTCATTTAAGACACGGTCCTCCTTCTCACCATCCATGAGAAAATTGTAGTATCTCTTTGGTACATGAGATTCCCTACTAGACCTTCTAATATGTTGCATGCTTTCATATATGGTGAACATGGTTCTTCCATTGGCTCACTCCGTGTTAGACTCTCGGATCTTATCCAATTCTACAACTTCATAGTTAATTTCTTTTAATGGAAGTTCCTTTTCCAAAAGACAACATGTTGAGAAATAATGATATTTTTTCCCTTGGTGTTGTAGAAAATATATCTCATGGAATTCTTGAGATATCCTATGAGTTCATATAAGATTGATCTTGCCTTAAGCTTATTGGGAATGATGTTCTTAATGTAGGATGGACAACCATACACCTTTAAATAACAGAAGTAGAGTTTCTTCCCATGCCATATCTTATATAGCATCTTAGGCACAAAGTTAATGGGCAACAAATTGAACATATGCAATGTGGTTTGTAGTGCATATACCCAATAAGGCAGAGGTAACTCAGCCTTACTTCTCATGGAATGAACCGGTTCCTTCGCTCCGAAATACCATTATGTAAAAAAGTATACGGTGGAGCAACCTATGAGAAAATCTAATTATCTTTTAAGTACTACTGTAGTTCTTGTACAAAGTATTTACCTCCTCGATTGGTTTAAAGTATTTTGTTCTTATGGCTCATTCTGATTTTCAACCTCGTTTTTATATTCGATAAATTTCTCACAGTCATTAGATTTGTTCTTCATAAGATACACATATCTTAGTCTTAAGAAATCGTCAGTAAAGGTCACAAAATAAGAATAATTATCTTTAGTAATTACAAGCATCGGGCCACATATATCACTATGTACAAGACCCAAGAGTTCATCAGTTCTTTCATTGCTCCCACTAAATGGGTGCTTGGTCATCTTACCTTTAAGACAAGATTTTCACATATCAAATAGTTCAGAATCAAATGATGGTAGAAAAACTTCGGTTTTCAATTTGTGTAGTAATCTCTTATTTATATGACCTAACCTATAATCCCAAAGATAATTTTTATTTATGTTGTCAATCGAAGAATTACTCATGGCAGATACATAATTTGTATTGATCATATAAGTACCATTATCTAAAATACCATCATAGACTTTACTATCACATAAATAATGTTCATAACCTTATCAACATAGTGAAAAATATAACCAGTCTCAAAAAATCTGGACATAAAAATAGTCTTATAAATGAAGTCTTTTACATAATTATTTAATATAAAAAAAATCCATTAGGCAAACTTAAATGAAAATCTCTAACTGTCATTGCATCTACTAGAGATCCATTAGCAACTTGAAGCCTCATCTCTCCATTTGCTATATGACACATGTTCATAAGTGTGACGACCCACCTTTTCGACCCTCAAAGATCGACACTAATACATCCTTGGTATTCACATGCCGTAAGTTCAAGTTCCGAAGAGGCGGATTTTCAGGGGTTTTGAAAGAAATAAAGATAGAAGACAGAACAAATCAGAATCTCACATCACATTTAACAACTTGTAATTATACATATAGACAGTACATACAATCACTCTCAAAATGAGATATCAGAGCCAAAGCAAGAACTAACCCAGCCAGGGACAGTTATAAGTGCCTACCCTTATAAGTGCTGGTAGATACTTATACATAATACAACGGAAATAGAAATAGATGATTATCTACATAGGACCCTCCAGCTTCATGCTCCTTCCAAAATGCTCCAGGTTACCTAACTACTTGACTGCTCGAAAAAATAGTGCATCCAGAGTTTAAGGGAAGAAGAAAATAAACTCCATGTCAGTTATATGACTAATGTGAGAAAACCCAAAAGAATGGATACTTTTGAAATCAAAGGGTATCTCATAAGACCATGCCACACATAAACACTGACGGGTTTTACCTTATGATAATCAAAACATTTGCTATATAAAATCAGAGATATTATTTTTAATGACATTCTTTGAAAAGACTTTTAAATAAATATATATAATCTTAGCCAAAATTGTTACATTAATTAAATTCTAGCATACTAGGTTCTACAACTAAAACCGTAAAGGCTCATATTGGAGAATGGATTCCATACGATGACAAGGTAAGGGACTACCTTCAGACAGTGCATCTCTAGAGGGATGCACCTGAGGCTCCAATCTCTACCAACACAGAACTGGCGTACCTCTACTATAGATAGTACTGAATATGACATCACCTCGGTCGTTCCCGACCTATCCGTGGCTACAACATACATAACAAACCCGAAATATAGAGGGTAATCTAGAAAGGTGATGACCATATCCTAATAGGTGCGACCCATATAGCCCTATCGCATCTACCCTGTTTTTGTCATTCCCAGGCGCGAGGCTTAAGGTCACATTTTACCTTGCATAGAATCATCAAATCCTACTTAGAATTCTGCATTGCTACTTCCACCACACGCTATTGATTTCCACAAATGTACAACCTCTAAGCTCGTACATCTCAGAGAAAGGTGTTAAGTGTAAGAGAGGTTGCCTCATATACCACCAACAGATGTATGTTTGTAAAAATCAATGTACGTGTATTTTAGAAATGAAATGTCAAATCTTCGTCCATACAAGTTATCCAGGAACAGAACAAACCAAAGGCACTCTCCTACTACATCCTGTTTTGGGAATCACCCTTATGTAGCAAGAAGTCCTTGCATCGAAGATTTTCAAAATTAATCACCACTTCCACCACATGTATATAGTATAGAAATTAAGAGGCTAGTGGTAAGCAACCTTTCATTATGAAGATCTTCGTCTTCAAAATCATCGCCTTTATCATGTTTTCACCTTCAAATGTACATTGGTTCGAAGCAGTTTTCGGATAGGAATCACCAAAATCTTATCACGATCTCTTCGAACCAATTATTGATAAAACATCTTTTAGAGATATATCATTTCTATGCCAGTATATACGAGATTATTAAACCTCTCTTTAACTTTGGAAAACACCAAATCATTTTTCATAAATCATGTTAGAGAACATTATTGAGTAAAAAAGATTCATAAAAATTATACTAATTCTACTCAATATCAATTTCCGCATTCAACCTTTACTATCCATCGAATAACGGTGGAATCACCTTTTAAATTCACATGGATAGTATGGGTTCCCTCCTCGGAATTTAATACCAAGTATAGGAAGATTAATTCTACACAATCCAAGTAGTATTAAATTTTTAAATTTGAATTTTTTATACTTGCCTTATTTTTGACATTTCGACCTTATCTATTCCTCGCCAGGAAAGTGGCCAGGCGAGCCAGGGCACTGGTTGCTATTGAACATCTCCTTAGTTTGAGTACCCCACATCCGGATCTCATGAATGGAAAAATCCAGTCTACTCATCTGCTTTTAGAGCCAAGATTAAATCATTTATTTATAACAGCTTTTCTTTTAACCATTTATTTAAAACTCCTATAAAAGTAATTTTAAAACTTCCAAATCATCTTTAAAATACTTAATTATTTATTTGAAAATGTTCCTAAATAATTAAGTTAAAAATGTTGTTTGCAAAAGTTTATAGAAAGTGCTGCGAAAAAATGTTGCAAATAATGTTTTTAAGGCTTCTTCGATCATAACAACTTTTCTATCAACTGGAAGTCCATTTTTATAACTCAAATCTCTTTTTCTTTTTTTTTATATTTACAGAAATGATCTCATAATTTTAAAGAATTAAAAATATCCATTTAAAGAATTTACGCTTTGGTTGCTGAACTGCCAAAGCGCGACTATTTTGAAAATTTGTTTTGCTTATGTTTCAAAATCTACTAAATGAAATCTCGATCTCTTTCTTTTGTTTGAAAAATATTATTTTAAAAGTTTGGAAAATTCATATTCCAAAGAACTCCGACTCTGATTCCATCGTATAAATGGATTTAAACTATTACGGCGCGAAATCACGAACTGCCGTTACGCGACGCAACTATTTTTGACTCCAATTTGAATTCTTTTCAAAACTTCACCAAATTGAGTTTTAGTGATTAAAACCATTTATAAACCAATTCAAAGAGGTTTAATCATCTCGTAACACTTTTATAATTCAGTTCAGAAAGTGATTTTTGTTGTGAAATTTCGACGTGTATTAAACGTGAATTATTTACACATCCAAACAACCATATTTTTCACAACCAAAAAATGATGATCAAAATATAACTACCAGTCATTCCAAACATATCATATAATCATCCATATCGTAATATAAAATCAAGCCTTGGACCTTTGGGAAGGCTCCGCCCATGCTTGCAAGTGGAGGTGGTCTCGGCCAAGGGTGATAGAGGCAGTGGCCCTGGGTTTGCGAGGAGAGGAGTGGATTTCACTTGATTTTGAAGTGGATTGCTAATGTATATATACTTATAAAAATTTATTTTCCTTTTGCTAATTTTTCTTTATAAATTTCCTAAGTAGAGAAGCCATTAAAATAGCTTGAGAAAGAGAAAGAAGAAGTTGAAGAACGGTGTTCAAATTATGAAAAAATGGATGAGTGTTTATAGGAAAATTTTGGAACAAAATATCTTAATGTAGAATTACCTTTTTACCCCTCACCCACACCCTTCCTTTCCCATCAAGGCGCACGACTCTTCCCTCCTCCATGTCAACCTCCATGTGCAAGTGATGATGGTGTGTAAGTGTGAGGTGAGTGATGGTTAGTTTGCTTTTTAAATGAGAAAATATCTTAGATATTTATAACTTTTACTATATGTATATTTAAATGTAAATGGTAAATATGTATATATATTTATATATGTTATTTGTAATTCATATGTATGTGTAATTGTATGTGTGTGCATGTCATATGTGTGTACAGGTTATATAAATAACATTGTACAACTCCTCTACGTTAAACCGTTACCAATTCCGATTCCAATGCCCGGTCATATTTTCACTTATAAATTAATTTACATATAAATGTAAACAAAATTTGAAAACTAATTTCTTATCATTTTTAACTGAGTAATGATCCCATTTGAATTATAATACCATATAAATCAATATTAAACAATTTTTTACAAAACGTGCTATTATATTGATAAAGCGATATCAATTTTCCTTATAATTTCAAGTCTCTCTCTCTCTCTCACACACACGCGCATATATCTTTTTAAAACTATTATAAATGACATATTATCACTTCATAACTAATTAAAATGAATTATTATCATTTAAAAACAATTATTTGAATAATTATAATAATTATTATATCATTAAATTTCAATTTAAATTCATAAGTCAATTATTAAACATGATGCCATTATTGATGATGTCTTAAATACATTTTATTTTCGAAAAAAAATAAATAATTTTATTACATATTATCAATCATATAGATAATTGAATGTGTATCCAGCTCCGTGCATGATGTTGGAGGGTCTAAGAGCCGTTTATCGATAAAACGATTTTGGGTTATTTTATCTATATTTTCCAAAGGGTATATTTTTGTAAATATTTATTCAAAATAAGATCACCAATATTATTTATTTCTCAAAACATCATTATTAATGTTAAAAATCTTATATTTGATTTTTAGATTTAAACATTATTTTCCAAAATGATAAATTCACAGGTCGTTACAGACTTCCCTCCTTAAAAGAATTTCGTCCTCGAAATTACGACATGAAGATAAATTAAAAAGGAATATATATATATATACACGATGAAATGTATACAAAGATACGATAAGTGACTATACCACAGGCAGTGAGTACACTATGACGATATAATACATACATATAGGCTACACATCAATCCTAAACTCAGGATAACCTTTTTCATTCCGTCCTCAGTTTCCCATGTGAAATCGTTAGCATCACCACGCCATTGAACTTTAAATAATTGCACAACCTTTCTCCTTAATCAATTCTCATCACGATCCACGATTCGATCAAGCTCTTTGATAATTGTCAAGTTAGGTTCCACTTCCAAATCTTCTTGCGCTGCTGTCTCTATAATTTGTTCCAGGTGATTCACATACTTCCGTAAATGGGATACGTGAAAACAATACATACACCCGACAACCTTTCTAGTATTCTACTTGATAGGCTAGCAGGCCAATCTGCTTAAGAATGGGAAAAGGTCCAATATATTGAGGTGCTAACTACCCAGTCCTTCCAAATTTCACTACTCCCCTCATCGGAGAGATTTTCAGAAACACCAAATCTTCAACCAAAAATTCTAGGTTTCTATGCCTTTGATCGACATCACTCTTCTTCATGCTTTAAGATTCTTTCAGCCTTTTCCGGATCATGTCTACCTTTTTTGAGGTCTATTGGACAACATCCTTGCTCCCACTCTTCTTAATAATAACCATCATCTTACACAGAGCTTCCCCCATCATCTCAACCTCTCACTACTACCATTTCTATCTTCAAACAATCCAAAGTCCTTAGTTGTACATTCTCATAGGACTAGCAAAGGAAATTCAAGTCACGTTGCTCCTCTCCGACCCCCCGAAGGCCAATCTTCCACTATTACCACAAAAATTCAAGTAGCTTTGCTTATCCTATGCCTAGAAGGGTGATGTTTGATTGCGACATCAAGGACCTTTCCTGTAGTGAAGTAGGCGAATTCCTTGACAAACTTAAGGAGGTCATGGAGCAATTGTTTGAATGGAAAAAGCTTGCCAAAGGCCTCCCCTATGTCAACCGGGCTAACCGTTGATTATCCATTCCTTTGGCTCAAAGAGGTCAAATCACAACAAAATATGTGAAGCTTATAAGAAAGAACTAGCTGAAATCACAAAAGAAGGGGACGAGAAGCAAAATCAGCCAAGGATTCTCAATATAGAGTAACTGAGCTATCCATGGTTCACATGCAAGTGACGCTAGTTATGACCGATCAGTTGAAGACCACACACGCTGCCAATGTTAACTTAGAGGAGAGGCTCAGAGAGAAAAAAGAAGAATTTTTGGCCCTTCAAGATGAGGTAGAAAAAACTAAAGCCGAGTTGAAAGCCAAGATAGAATTCAAAGAAAAAAAATCCAAGTTGAGCTTGTCGGCACCGAAGATGAAATTAAATACCTCCAAGAAAAGGCTATCTTGGCTAATGAGGAGACGGAGGCTACTCTTATCCAATTCTTCGCTAATATGATAGAAATGAAAAGTTAAAGTAGCTTGCAGATAGCCATCCAAAAACCCTTGCCAATGATTGGGAGGAAATCCTACGTAGGGCCAAGAGTAACAGCTATGACGTCGATGAGGAGTACATCAAACCAACATTCATGGACGAAGACGATTTGGTGGCCTTGGAAAAGGAAAAGAAGATATTGGTAGTGAAAAATGCAGCTGTAGGGCGAACGACTGTTGAAGCTCACATTGGTCCGAATGGATCATATGAATTTTTTTACTCTAACTCCCACAGGGCCCTCCTTAGATATTGTTGCTTTTATGGTGACCACCTCTGAGGCTTCCATAACTGAGATGCCTATCGCTGTTGCATTTGGTGATGATACTTCACCTTTCACTCCTTCGGTCATTCAACCGATCCAACCTATTCTTGAGGAGGGAAAAGTCATCAAGTCTCCACCAAAAGAACACTACAACTCGCCAAGGTATATCTCTGATCTCTCCAATCTTCAAGAAACTTCAGTTCTTGTCTGAAGACATCACTAATCTATACCTTTCTCTCTATCAATTCATAGGTCATTCATCGCCGCCCCCTCCGGCACCATCTACTTATGCTCCAGGCCCTAGTGTTGTCATAATGATGTCTACCTCCATTACCACAACATTCATCCTCCAATTCCACCCTCCAACTCAGACCCCGGTATGGACTCGGAGAAAATAGGGGTGCTAGAAGGGATGGAAGATGTTGATGTATCTTTTAGAGGAGGAGGTGACAATAGTTATGGGTGAAGAACCCTGATTCAACTTCAATGGTGGATAGGCTGAAGCTTGATTTCGACAAGATCGAAGTTAAGATGGAGATAGGAACAGAGAAGATCTTGGTTGGTTCTGGAAAATCAGCATCTATTTCTAAGATCCCTACTCTAAAAATCAAGCACCCAAGGTTGTGGTGCTGGCATCTCAAAAGCCTCTAACTGTTCCTCCGAAAAAATCCAAAGACCCTCACCATTAGACGATTGAGGAGAAAGCTTCTTTCAAAGGAAGTTTTGCAAAGGAAGAAGGGGAGGAGGAGGAGACAAAGGCTACCACCAAGAAACGACTGGCCAAGCAGATCACCAGGGGCCATAAGCAAGGAAGAGGGAAATAGATGATCACCATAGCCTTTGGAGACATTTTATTTTTGTCTTTGTTGTACTTTGTTCTTTTGTAGCATTTCATGTATATAGGTCATCTTTGTGCAGGCCCATAACTTCTATACAAAAAGATATTTAAATAAAAACAGTTTTGTGTTCAATCTTTTTCATATTTACAGTATGTTTCTTTTGTTTCATTTTCTTGTATACCTGCTTGCATATATAATATAATCATCTGCAATTCAATTACATTTACGTTATACATGCATGTGTCTGTGCAACGCCATTATTTATTGTAACTCTTTACATATAAATAAACTTCTATAGTTGCTCGGTGTTATTTTATTACTTAGTTTTGTTTATCATTGCCAATATGCTTCTTACTTGGCAAAACAAAACTGTACTTCTCTAAATAATTCTACTTATCTTCGGTTGAGTGCACCTCACTTGATCATAAATAGAGCAATATTACTTTGGTTAATTCTATGGTCAAACTTGTTTATCTTTGGCCGAACGTATTTCGTTCGTATCTCTAGGAAATGACATTTTGGACGCCCATCTATGGACATCTACCCTTGATTTCACCTAACCTGGTGTGACGGTCATAGACATATCGTCAATCAACCTCATTTATCATTAGTCGAATAAATCATGTTGGATTGTAATGTGGCTGTATATGCAAAAGATTTGATTATACACCAACTCCTATCTTTGGGAATCAGTGTCTTAGATGCCTATCTCTAGGCGTTCATCTTCGAGCTCGCCTATCTCTTGGCATTGATAAAAACATTCATCAACCATCTTTACTTATCTTTGGCCGTGCATGTCTCTTCAGACTATAAGAGTGGTCATTCCTGCAAAAAATATATAGTTCTACAATGGTTCCTAAATTTTTGGGATACGGTGCTTCAGATTCCTATCTCTGAGCATCAATCCATGACTTCGCTAAGCTCTAGGAATGTTCAAAGACTAGACGTGTAAGGGAAATCATTCGATCGACCCTAATATGATTATACTCCTTTGACCCGATCATGGATCAGAAGAGTTCATCGATATCTATCTCTGGTTACCTTGACATCTAATTTTCAAAATACAGAATGCCTGATTCCGCTACTGATCATGCCGCACAAAGTCAAACTTTTAAGAATATGGTTCCATTTCTAAAAGACCAAATTTATCATAAATGAAAAGATGACAGACTCTGCCTTACTACATCTCATCCCATCCACCAGGATGTTTTATTTGCAAAAAATAAATAAATCAAAGTGAAATAACGCTGTAGATGCTAGCTATGCCGCGATCGTGGAATTAGGATCCCATCAATAGCCGATAGCTTGAAAGTTCCATCTCTAAGCTTCTATTCAATTAATTAAGTACCTTCTCAATTCGGACCAAGTTCCCCTTACTAGGAAATACCATTTTAGAATGAGATTGCCTATCTCAAAGGTACGGTTTCTGACCTTCGTGTTGAAATGCCTTGCCACTCTTTTTTGGTGAGCACCGACCCTCAGTTCAACCTCTTCTCATTTTCCATCGACCAAGTCAAGGGACTCATGTAAGAGTTCCTCATTCATCTTAGGATCATAATGCATTCTTCAATGAGACGGGACTCGCAATTCAATCGAAATCATGGCTTCAGCTCTGTAGGTTAAAGCAAATGGAGTATGATCAGTCGCAGACTTGTGGGTCGTCTTGTAAGCCCACAATGTTAGTGGTAACTCATCAACCCAGTTGCCTTTGGCTTTCGTCAATTGCTTCTTCAAGATGGATTTGATGATCTTGTTTACTACCTCCACCTATCCACTTACTTGTGGATGTGTTACTTTCGAAGAACTCTTCTTAATTTGGCATTGCTTACAAAAGTCTTTGAAATTGACACTCTCTAATTGAGTTCCATTATTACTGATGATCTTCTGTGGAACTCCAAATCCGCATAAGGTATTCTTTACCACAAAGTTAATCGAGCTAGCGATTCCACTTTAGCTTACTTTATGAAGTAGTCCACAACTATGATACCATACTTTGTTCCGCCTTCGACATCAGTACCGCATCAATTATATCAATTTCCCAAACTACAAATAGACATGGGCTAAGCATTTGCATCAGCTCTGTAGGTGAGGCATGGTATCTTCACAAACCTTTAGCATCTATCACATGTTTGTTGTAACCAGTTACATCTCTGCTGATTTTTGGCTAAAAGTATCAGTAGCGAAGAACCTTCTTTGTCGATGTCTGCCCCTAGTGTGATCACACAGCTTCCTTCATGCAAATCCAAAAGGATTTTCTTAGCATAATCTTTGGTGACACACCATAGCAAGTGGATCGTGAGTCCTCTCCTATACAACACTCCTTGCATATAAATCATGGTACTTTACGCAGGAGTTTTCGCCATTTATTTCTTTCAGTTGAGAGCGTTTCCATTAACAAATAATCTTTTATTGGAGTCACCTATAACTCATTTTCTTCCTCGGCTTCTAAGATCCAACCAACACCCATCATTTGATGCTTGAAGCCGAAGAAGCCTCTACTGGAACGAGTCCCATGAGTTGTGCTTCCCAAAAGCTAGCTAGTTTGGCTAATGAATCAACTTTCAAATTCTCCTTTCTAGGGATGTGCATTATCATATAGTACATAATGTTATTTGGTAGTTTTAGAAATTTCATCAGACAAGGGACAAGTGTCGTTCCCTTAGCCTACAATTCCTTCTTAATCTGACAAACAACCAACTAAGAGTTAATAAATATATGCAGTGTCTTAACACCCAGTTTTCTTACTATCTTGAGTTCACAATCAATATTATTGAACTTCATTGTTTGTCACCGAGAACTCTAGTTTCAAAGAATAGCATATCCTCTGTCCCTCTAGGCTTACAAGAATCACTCCTACCTTGAAACTATGCTTGTTGGAGGCTCCATCTACATACAATTTCCATTAAGATAGTTGGACCACATCTTCTTCCACTAACCCATTCCAAAAATTGAACTCAACAACGAAGTCAACCAATGCTTGTCCTCGTATCGCCCTACTAGGATGGTAGGTTATGTCATATTGAATCAACTCAATATTCCACTTCATCAATCTCCCCAAAGTCTCAAGTCAATGTAGTACTTGCCTCAATGGTTGATCAGTCAGTACTTTGATCGAATGTGCCTGTAGGTATGGCCGTAACTTCATTGAAGCAATCAACAAACAGTACGACAGGTTTTCTAGCTTTGGATAATTCTTTTCTACTCTGGTAAACCGCTTGTTGAGATAATACACTAGCCTTTGGATTCTAGACTCCTCAAGTACAAAGGCTGCACTCAATGCACAAGTTGATAATGCTATGTAAATGAATAAACATTCTCCTTCCAAAGGCTTCGACTAAGCTGGTGGTCTATCCATATGCTCTAATAAATTTTGGAAAGCTTCATGGCATTCCTTTGTCCAAACAAACTTTTCTTTTTCCTTCTTAAGGGCATCAGAGAATGGTATACACTTGTCTATCACTTTGGAGATGAAACGACTCAATGTAGTGACTTTCCCATTCAAGCTCTATATCCACCTCTTTGTCCTTAGAGCAACAACCTCTTTCAATGCTTTTATCAGCTCTAGGTTAGCTTCAATGCCCCTTGAGTTTACAATAAAGCCCAAAAGCTTGCCCAACGCGATCTCGAAAGAATATTTCCATGAATTAAGCTTCATTCCATACTTTCAAAGCACATCAAACATCTTTTAGTGGTCGTCCATGTGATCTTTGAGCATCGTATTTGATCTTCCGTAACATGTTTACCAAAGATAAGTAGCTCTAGCTTTCTTCAAACCTAGTGGCACTAGTCGTCCATACAATAAACCTCCATTATCCATCCTATTTGATCTTTGAGCATTATATTTACTAATCGCTGATAAGCAGCTCTAGCTTTCTTCAAACCTAATGGCATCAGTCGATATAAGTTCCACCCCAAATCAGTAATGTAACTCGTATGCTCTTGATTTGGAACATGCATTCCTATTTGGTTGTAGCCAAATTACGCACCCATAAAGGATAATAATTCATGCCCAGCCGTTGGCATCCACAAGGTGGTCAATCTTTGGTAACGAGAAATTGTCTTTTGGGCATGCTTTATTCAAGTCTGAATAATCAATACATGTCCCACACTTTCTATATGGCTTCTTAATTAATAAAGGATTTGATACCCATTCAAGATATAGTGCATCGTGGATAAAGTCATTCACCTTCAGTTTATCTATTTCTTCTTTTAGTGTAGTGGATTGCTTTGGATCTAGACTGCATCTTTTCTGCTTAACAGAGGGTACCTAGGTCTGCATTCAATGCATAACTCGCTTTCTTCGATGAAATTCCGCACATATTAGAATTCATCCAAGAAAACACAACCAGGTTTGCCTGGAGAAACCCTTCCAACTCCTTTTTCATTTTTATGCCGAGAAGGGATCCAACCTTGAGAACTCAAGTGGGATCACCATCATCGATCAGGTTTTTAATCGCCGTCACTTCCAATGCTTCCCTCGCATCCTCTAGCTCATTTTGAGGGTCCATAGGTTTGTAGAAATTACTATAGGACCCGAGCTAAGACTTGGGTGGTGGTTGCTATGCTTCAACAGTCTTGATGCAGAGATTCTTCTCTGCATCCTTTCCTTCCTTGCGTCACTTCGCCTCTCTGAGCTCTACGACATAACATTCCCAACAGGTGCTTTGGTCACCTTGAATATCTTCTACTGTGTTCTCGATACAGAACTTCATCATCAAACATAATAGAGCAAGGGTGATCCTAAAAATATCAAGGGTCGGTCAGCTTATAAAAGCATTATATGTTGAAAATTCATCAACCACCACACACGTCTAAACCTACACTATCTTATGGTCTTTATTGCTTAATACAACCAATAGGGTCTTTAGCCTCTTCGATAAATCCTTGAATAAGTGATTTGCATGGCTTTAGATCCATCTCACTGATCGTCATCCGATCAATGGTTTTCTTAAACAAGATATTAACCAAGCTCCATAATCAGTGCAATATAGCTGACCTTACAATGGCCACAATCACTACAGGATCATGCCTGGGCGCTTCAATCCCATTGGCATCTCTATTTCTAAAAACGATATCATCATACTTTGTCCATTGTTGCTTTGTTAGAGTCCCATCCTCTATGATAAAACACGTCTCTTGAGGCACATGCCTTAATGAACTACTATATCTCTCCATCTCATTCTAGCATTTTTCCACGAGATGGGGTCTTCCAAATATAGTGTTTACAACAATTCTTCTCTCAAGCAGTCTTTTTCCCTCTATACTAGACCAAGCCCAATCTCTTTGGGTATTCTAACCTTAGGATCTATCACTTATCTGTTTGCCAGCCTACGGATTCCTCACATATTGCTACAGCTTTTTTTTTCGAATCTAGTCTTTAGTTACATCCCTTAAATGATGACACTCCTTGGTATAAAGCCTATCAAGGAAGCGAAAACACTTCCCTAAGCAGCTTTCTTCCTTAGTTGCCTCCCTTTAAGGTGGATTATTTTAATTTAAGTTCCTCGTGTAGCAAGGTAGATGTTTTCGGCATAATCATTCAAGGGAGTGTAATCCCCCGATCTCATATCCCTCATGCTCTTCTTGATGTCCTGCTTCTTCCAACCAGCGCTTTGGTTTTTCTTTTTTGAATAATTATTTCCAACAACATTTTCAGAACTATCATCGCTCTGCTTAGTAGTAACATTGCTATGTACTACATCATCGGATACTCCACCACCAATTGGTCCTATGCGTAGGTCTGCCTCTTCCAAGCACAGAATATGGAATGCCTTTTGTTAAAACTCTTCCATGGTAGGCAGTTTTTCTCTTTTAAGCCATCCACCAAAGTCCATATTAGGGAAAATCCCCCAAATCAATGCCATCACGACAATCTCTTCCTTCGAATTACTTACTTTTGTTACTGCAGTATTGAATCACTTCAAGAGATCCTTCAAAGTCTCTCTGGAACTTTAATGGATACTTGGTAAGGACATCACATCTTTTGGTCGAGCGGTATGGAGTCTTATCTGCTCCATAAACCTTTTTGCTAACCAGTCAAAAGATGATATGGATCTTAATGTAAGTCGAGTGAACCACATCATGGAAACTCCATCTAAGAATATAGGTAAGTACCTAGATTTTACTGCATCGGTAACGCAAGCACCAACCATGTGCTATTTCTACTTCAAATGATGTTGTATTGGATCCGTCGTTCCATTATAAGATAACATTGTTGGCATTAAAAACCTTCTGGATAACTTTCCTGCAGAATGTTATCATTGAATTTTCATTTAGCAATCTCTTAACCATATTTACAATATACTCTTTGCTAATTTGGGCAGCTAGATGGCGATCATCAGGAACAACTACTAGTGTTTGACTCGACAAACGCTCTCGGTTAGTTGCATGACGTCTAGGCTCCTCTGTTTCTGGGAGAGCCGTTCGTCTAAAACCTCTCGAACACCTTACTACATTCATCTAATCACATCAGTCTGCACACTAGTATCTTGTATTTCATCGGCAACATCATCCTACAAATGTTTCTCTCTGTCACACAAATTAGCAATGTCACATGTTGCTTGATGTCCCCACTTCGAAACAACTTAGTACTGAATTGATTATAGTCAGTACCAGCCATATTAGCCGTGGCCAGAATCATACCATCTCCTCCACTCTGCTTCTTTGATGCTCCAACACCCTTTCTCTTTATTTTTGATTGCTATAACTTCTATTCCAATCTAATGAGAACGAACTTTCCTTCTCGAAACTTGATGATGATGACTCCTTGCAGCTCTTCTTACACCTTTAAGGCTACTGGGATAACATAGGAAGGCTCTTCTCCAGATTTCAAAGATGTCATTTTGGCTATCCAACATCTTCTTGTTCATCTCATCCATCATCCTATCAAATTTAGGCTTTATCACCATCTCCTATGGGGAAGAAAGTCTTGGAAAAGCATTCTTAGGTTGCTTAGTCCCTTTATTATATTGAGAAGCATCATCTTCTCAAGTAGCAATTCCAGATCTCGTGGGAGCTTTCCTAAGGTCCATATCCTTTAGATCTGACGTAAATTCTTCTTCAAATCTCAGTAACTTCAGATCTACTACAATCAGATTCTAGATCTAACTTCTGAATGCTTGAATCCAAAATTCTAAGCTAGATCTTCACTTTAATATCTCACTCTTGGTGAAAGCACCAAAAATATTAAGTCAAAATTGACACAACATTCCAGATAAAAGACAAACACGAGTAAATAGATTAGAAACAAAAATGAACGTAAGAACACATAAATTTTTATAGTGGTTTAACCTCAAATCACCGCCTACTCCCATTTTGACTTTATTTCAAGAAATTTGACACGAATACAAATGATTTACAAGGTTTCATATCTACAAAACAATGTATTTCAACAATTTGTGGCAAAGGTTGAGCTATATATAGAGATTGAAGAAAAAGAGCCAAAAGCCCTTTTCATGCCGCTCTAATACTCATATTTACAGGCAAAATCATCCACCAGAGTCTCTAGCTTATACAAGACCAAGTAAGAACTTAGATCCACGCGATTAGGAAGGAAGAACCAGTATTCCGCACAATCAAAATCATGTCGGTATCGACCATAATCATGTCGGTACCAACCACAATTTGCTTGGTGGCAGATCACTTTTCCTTTATACTTGTTCATATCCTCAAGTTTCCAAACTTTGTATCCAAAATTGCTCCATCAAATCATGTTAGTACCAACATGACCGACATAATTTGTCCTATGCAAGGCTTGTCTTTTTCTGCCAAGTATTGGAGTAGTTCACCTACTTGCGTAGGAGTAGGTCCTCCTAAAATCATCTTGGTACGACATGATTATGGTCGGTACCAACCATAATTGAAATGCTTCAATTTGGCTCAAACTTCTTACGCCCCTTCATTCCATCATTCCAAGCAACCTCTTAAGTTCTTGATCCATTTCTTTTCTGTCTCGTAGTCCAGATTCATTAAGGAATCACTCGGTTCAACGTTAGATAACAAATATTTTTTATGTATGTTTGAAAGGTCCCCATCATTTGGATTGTAACCTTAATGCAAATAAATATTCTTGTTTTCTTTCCTTATTCTTTGTTTGCGCCAAAACTAGTCACAAACACCCAATTGCAGATGAAAGCACCAAATCACAGTCACAGATCACAGATAGATTATATGTAGTAGAATTAAATATAAAGAAAACTCCAAAAATTAAAAGGAAAGCAGTAGAAAGACAAGATTTATAGTGGTTCGGCGTTATAGCCTATGCCCACTTTGAAGAGTTGTTGTTTTATTGATGATTCTCGTTGGCTACAATTGATTACAACAGTACAACCGAGTTACAACGATGATTCCGGCAGAGTGTCGGCGTAAAAGAGCCAAAAGATCCCTTTTCTGAAGCTTTTGGACTGCTATTTATAGGTGTAGGCTGCAAATATCTCGCCCAGATCTCGAAAGACTTCTTCTGTCATGCGGGTGGGCCCACGGGATCGAGTTCAGGTGATTTCGACTCGATTTAAAAGCGATACAAATTGAGTTCGTATCGATCAATAATTGGTCCCTTTGGGCTGAAATTAAGCAGGTACGTTCTTGAGGTTGTAGGCAAGCTCCTGTGAAAATTTGGTGGCATTTGGACTTGTAGATTGTGAGATATGATCGATGCGAGTTTGGATTTGTAGGTTGACTATCACGCTCGTATCGATACATGACTCTACATTCACCGTCCTTCATACCCATGCAATTCGTACCGATGACATGGCTCGAGAATCCAAGGGAGTCCACTTGTCACATTCATTGACCGCTTCTTTTGTTTGACCATGCATTTCGTATCGATGCTGGCGTGTATCCTTCATATCGATCACCTGGTGTTGGCTTCGTATCGATGGAAAGTGATGGTTTCGTATCGATCATCTGGTTGATCGATATGAAATATACATCAACATGAACGATATGAAGTAGATAAATGTGGGCTACTTTGTATCGAAAGGGTTGGGTTTCGTATCCATCATGTAGCTTACCTTTCGTATCGATGCATGCCTACGTCCTTTGTATCGATCTAATTATCCCATTCATATCGTTCACCTAAATTTCCTTCGTATCGATTGGAGAACCTTTTGTGGCACGTTTCGTATCGATCGTTTACCAATCGATACGAATTGTGCAAACAGTGATCGATATGAAACATGTTTCAGGTGATGGATACGAAATGTGGTAGGTGGGATGGATACGAAGTGGTGCTTTCCCAATGATACGAACCAGTGCTTACCCGAGACTTGATCGATCCCTTGACTCAAAGTAGCTATCTCCTTGGCCTAAAGCAGATCTTCTAGTGACTCGAAGCAAGTGTTGTAATGACTCGAAGCAGCTTGTAAACATGTCACTCTATCCAAGACTCGAAGCAGACCATCCTCTGACTTGAAGCAAGCTGTCTAGAAACCCGAAGCAAACAAAAAAGTGCCTCGGAGCAGGTGCCAAGCAGTTTGAAATGGCTTGATCTTCGTTGAAATCATATTTTAAACATATTGTGGTGTTTGTTTGTCGACTATGTTGTGTCTTGTGTAGTTGATTGGGTTAAATCCGCCAGTATGTTGTCTTACCAAAAGGCGGGTTAACATTCTTCACACTTTTGGTATTGTTATTTTTACCCCTTTATCTGGCTTTAGAAATTGCTTGGCAGTTTTTAATTTGTTTAGATATACATACAATGGGCTACTAATAAAGTTCTAATTTAGTCACTTTTCTTCCATTTCTATATATTCCTTATGCAAGCACCATGCATTGTTATATCTAAATGTCCGCTTGCATTAATTTAAAGCAGATACATATAATTTTACCATAATAGGGGTATGATCACTAAGCGAATGACTAGAAAAATAAGTCCCAAATATAGGGAAACTATAAGGCCTTTGAGTGTTAATAAAACCTCTGTCAATTTTACTATGACTAGAGAAATTATTACCTCCTCTCCGTGTATAGAAGTTGCTAGAACACTTTGGTTCAAATAGTTCCTCCTCATTTACACATTGCGAAAATTGATCATCAATGGCGTTGATGAACTCACCTTCATTAATCCTTTCATGATTATAGATTGTAGCATTAAAGTCCCCAATAAGGATCCATGACAAGTTGATTATGTTTGCATGTGTTTTAATATATCGCCATAGTGTTTTTCTTCTTTCAAAGCAGTTATGTGCATATATCACCGAGCATATTAAACTCATTTTTCCAACATTAGGCAATAGATAAGTTAAATACTACTCATATATATGCATAGTTATGTTTAATCATTAATAAGGGTCCCACATTACCATAAATCTACTTTTCTAATCTGAATTACATAATTGATCACTTCTCACTTCTGAAGGAGAAGTTATCCCTCATGTTTAAGTCCTTTAACACTTTATACCCTTTGTTTTAATTTGGCTGATCATTGAATTCTATGTAGTGTTGTCCATTGCATCTAATGGGTTTTTAGCTTGGAATTCGAATGGAGTCTCATTAAGTTTGTTGTCTAATTTGTTTGGCTTTGTTGGAGTTTTGGGCATTGCTTCTTTCTTCATAAGTCCAATTAAACTCCTTTGTCTACATCATTTTGCTATTCATAGGCTCTAGGAGACCATGTTCCACTTTATTACACTACAAGAAAATATATTTTTCGCAGCATGGTTGAGCAGCGTTTTAATAAAATTGCCGCGATTATCTTGGTGATTACTTAAAAAAAGAAAATAGAATCTCTAAAACGCTGCCTACATTTACCTGAAATGAAAAGGAGGGAAAATAAAAATAAGTCGCGCGACTCTCTCCCTCTCTCCCACTTACCCTATCCCTAATTTAATTAGAAAAATCAAACTCTCCAACGCGAACATCGATCTTCCACCGATCTCAAAAATTCGCGCACCGCTCTGAGCCACAACTCCGCTATCGATCTCCAGGATACGTAATCTTCAGCAACCCTCCTCCGTCCATAATCTCCAGAATACGCGTATTACTGCTCAACATCGACCTTGCTGAGGTGAAAACATTTAATCTTTTTTTTCTTCCTTATTCATCTGTACCTGGATCTTGGTACAAATTGTATTTGCAGTTCGTCTTGATACTTTCATTCCATAGATCAAACACTAAATATTTGTTTTTGTTAACCCGCCTTTTGGCAAGGCAGCATACAGGCGAATTTAACCCTCTCAATTGCATAACGATCGGAGTTAGATCATTGCAGAAGATAAACATAATTATGAAGGTAGAATTCAGCATATTCGACGAACGAACATTACAAGATGCTTAGAATATGGTTTCGACAAAGTTTGAGTTGTTTCAAGTTGCTTGGAGTCAGCTTCGAGTTATTTTGCACTCGCTTCGAGTTGAAGGATAGCTAATTTCGAGGTTTCTGGTAAAGCAACACATTTGTATGTTACTTCGAGTCGATACACCGTTTGCTTCGGGTCATGGGATGGTTTGCTTTGAGTCAGGGAGGAAGCCGGTATGGGTTGTGGCCGTAAGCCCAATGTTTGTGTCCACCAAGTTCGAATCCATCAGCCTACCTCGTGTCCATGCTACTTCGTATCCATCGAGGACCGACCTAGTTCGTATCGATCGCATGTAAGGTTAGTCCGTATACATCCACTCTGCAGACCTCATTCATATCCATCAAGTTCATGGTTGTTCGAATCAATAGCATCCATGAGCCTTCGTATACATCGAGGATTGACCTAGTTCGTATCGATCACAAGTAAGGTTAGTCTGTATCCATCAACCTTGGAGACCTCACTCGTATCCATCAAGTTCATGGTAGTTCGAATCGATAACATCCATGAGCCTTCGTATCCATCATAGTCCTTATTCGTATCCATCATAGTCCTTGTTCGTATCCATCAGAAAACCCCTCAAACGAAGTCACTTCGTATCGATTGTATCTACAACGATCGATACGAAGTACACCATCAATTTATCGATACGAATAGGGGCCGAAATGGATGGATGCGAATGGAGTATTACAGATGGATACGAATGAAGTTTACAAGGATGAAAGCTCGGTCAATGCGGCGAAAAATATGGATCCACCCCAGTTTATCGTTCTACGTCAACAAGCAAGCACGTGCCTTTGATCGACACGATGGGGATGGAGGCGAAGGTATCGATACGAATGAATATCCGTGTTGGAGAGACCAATTTGTATCGATCATATCTCACAATCTACAAGTCCAAATGCCACCAAATTTTCACAGAAGCTTGCGTACATCCTCGAGAATGCTCATGCTCAATTTTGACTCAATTGGGCTAAATCTTGATCGATACGAAATTCATTTATATCGATCAAAGACCGAGTGCAAACCACATAGGATCGATCGCGTGGACCCACCTACATGTCAGAAGAGGTCTCTCGAGATCTAAGCGAGATATTTGCACACTACGCCTATAAGTAGCATCCCAGAACCTACAGAAAGGGGATCTTTTGGGAGGGGGGCTCTTCTACATCCAAACTCTGCCAAAATCACCATTGTATTCGAATTCCACTGTTGTAACACATTGTAATCAACGAGCAAGAATCAATAAAGTCAAATTATCCAAAGTGGATGTAGGCTAGAACACCGAACCACTATAAACTTGTGTGTATTCATTGCTTGTCTATTATTTTCTGAGTGCTTTTCATATTTTACTCTCTACAGACCCGTTATCTGTGATTGTAAACGGTGCTTTCATCGACAATTGGGTGTTTGTGACCAATTTTGCCGCAAACATTTTGGTGCTTTCACTGAGAACGCTATCACTCAGGGATTCTAAAGCTTGGAGTTTGGATTTGGAAAGATAGAAGATCAGATCTAGAAGCAATCATGGCCAAGCAATCAAAAAGAAGTCAAAGAATTGAAAGGAGTCAGCATGAAGGGAGTCAGGAGGCTTCCTCAGGAGTGAATCAGGCCTCAGTCTTCATCACCCGAGACGAGATGGAGATGATGATGAAAGCCATGCAGGAGGAAATGCTAAAAAGGCAAGAAGAGATGATGCAGAATTTACTTCGACAAGTTGGTCAAGTTGGAGTGCAGAATCAAGGGAACACAACTACAGGAAGCGCTAGAGATAGAGGTCAGGATCATGGAGCAATCAGAGCCCAGAATAGAGCAGAACGGTCGAGAGCAGCCCCACAGCTATGGGTCACTCCTCGGGAGCATATTGATCCAACCTCAGGTAGGCTACCAAGTGAAGCTGTTCAACACGGCATTGATAGAGGAATGGACGCCCGTCCAGGAGAGCAGATTCCAGGATTCCCTCGCGAAATTGAGGGGCAGACCAGAGGCAACAGACAAGGACCACAGCTTGGCAACAGTGATAGATTGGCGGAGATTGTCAGGTGAGCCATGAAAGGCGGACTAGCGAATAGAGATCTGGAAGACGTGAAAAGGAGCCCCTTCGCTCCCGCAATTAGACAGGATAGGAATCCACCAGAATTTAAGCTACCAACACTGGAGACGTACGATGGGAGGACGGATCCTGTAGTTCATCTGATAAGGTACATGAGGCATATGGAGGTACTGGGGGCATCGAAGGAGGTCATGGCCAGGTTTTTTCCATTATATTTGACGGATATTGCAGCACTATGGTTTAGACAACTGGAGAGCGGCTCCATTGAACATGGACCAATTTGACTGAGAAGTTTATGAGGCAGTTCAGAGTTCACATTTCGAGACCTAAGAATGTGATGAGTTTGGCAACACTGAAGCAAAGAACCGGGGAATCTTTGAGGAGTTTTCTAACACAATTCAATGCAGCGGCAAGATTGGTGGATCGACCCGATCCATCCATGGTTTTGATGGCAGTTGTATCTGGCATAGCTGATGGCACTGAATTTAAGAATTCATTGACAAGGGATCCACCTATGGATCTGAGAGAATTTTATCATGAAGCCGAAGGATTTCTGCGATTAGAAGATGCAAATGTTGAAAGAGAGGAAGGAAAGGGAGTTGAAGTTTATGTAGTCAAAGGCGGAGATCCTCCTGGAAAAGATTCAAGCAATGATAAAGGGAAACGGAAAGTCGAGGATAATGGTGATGGACCAAAGCGACCGCGAAAGGAACCAAGATTCACTTCTTATACGGAGTTGAATGAGACTTTGGAGTGGATCTACCAGGATACCAGGGGTCAAATTCCTTATCGAAAGCCAATGAGGAGGGATCCGACCAACAATGAAAGGAGATCCGACAAGTATGTCTTATTCCACGAGCTGAATGGTCATAGAACGAATGATTGCAGGCACTTGAAGGATGAGGTTGAGGGACATATCCAGAATGGTCTGCTATCGCAATATGTGAGAAGGGGAGCAACTACGGTGGAACGAGAGCGACCACCGCCCGCGTCAAATGAAGGTGGCTCCGGATCGAGGCATCAGCTTGTCATCGATTGATCGGAGTAACGTCGAATAAGTGGCAAACTCCACACCAATGCAATTAAGTCATTTACGCATGTACATGATTACGAGCGATCCTCAGGCATGCTCTGATACGACTATCAATTGCGTCGGTATAGGTGTCTGCACTTTGACATCTCTGTTCCGCTTTTGCTTTTATTTCGCACATTTGAACTTGATTTTGTTGAACATTTAAGTTGAAAGACTCATTTGAATGTAAATTTGTCTTTAATGGTTCTATGACGGCTAAGTCACTTACACATGTACGAGATCACGAACGGTCCTCAGACATGCTCTGAGATGGCGATAAACCACCATCACAATTCGCCTCGAACGGTCATAATTCACCTCGAACGGTCACAATTCACCTCGAATGGCACCCGACCTCGAACGGTCAAAATTCGCCTCGAACGGCATCTGACCATGAACGGTCACAATTCGCCTCGAACGACACCCGACCTCGAACGGTCACAATTCGCCTCGAACGGCATCCGGCCGCGAACGGTCATAATTTGCCTCGAACGGCACCCGACCTCGAACGGTCACAGTTCGCCTCGAACGGCGTCTGACCGTGAACGGTCACAATTCGTCTCGAACGACACTCGACCTCAAACGGTCACATACCGCCCCGAACGGGATACGATCGCGAATGATCACTATTCACAGTCAAGTAAGACTATCAATCTCTTTGCAGGTCATTAACAGGATACGAACGTCTAGCCTATCGAATTACAAAACACACCTTCCTACCGCAAGACATGTTTTGGGGGGCAAAGTGTTAATCCGCCTTTTAGCAAGGCAACATACAAGCAAATTTAACCCTCTTAATTCAATAACGATTGGAGTTAGATCATTGCAAAAGATAAACATAATTATGGAGGTAGAATGCAGCATATTCGACGAACGAACATTATAAGATGCTTAGAATATGGTTTCGACAAAGTTTGAGTTGTTTCAAGTTGCTTGGAGTCGGCTTCGAGTTATTTTGCACTCGCTTCAAGTTGAAGGATAGCTAATTTCGAGGTTTCTGGTAAAGCAGCACATTTGTATGTTACTTCGAGTCGATACACAGTTTGCTTCGGGTCATGGGATGGTTTGCTTCAAGTCAGGGAGGAAGCCGGTATGGGTTGTAGCCGTAAGCCCAATGTTCGTGTCCACCAAGTTCAAATCGATCAGCCTACCTCGTGTCCATGCTACTTCGTATCCATCGAGGACTGACCTAGTTCGTATCGATCACAGGTAAGGTTAGTCCGTATCCATCCACCATGCGGACCTCATTCATATCCATCAAGTTCATGGTTGTTCGAATCGATAGCATCCATAAGCCTTCGTATCCATCGAGGACCGACCTAGTTCGTATCGATCACAAGTAAGGTTAGTCCATATCCATCCACCCTGCTGACCTCACTCGTATCCATCAAGTTCATGGTTGTTCGAATCGATAGCATCCATGAGCCTTTGTATCCATCATAGTCCTTGTTCGTATCCATCATAGACCTCGTTCGTATCCATCATAGTCCTCGTTCGTATCCATCAGAAAACCCCTCAAACGAAGTCACTTCATATCGATTGTATCTACAATGATCGATACGAAGTACACCATCAATTATTGATACGAATAGGGGCCGAAATGGATGGATGCGAATGTAGTATTACAGATGGATACGAATGAAGTTTACAAGGATGAAAGCTCGGTCAACGCAGCGAAAAATATGGATCCACCCTAGTTTATCGTTCCACGTCAACAAGCAAGCACGTGCCTTTGATCGACACGAAGGGGTGGAGGCGAAGGTATCGATACGAACGAATATCCTTGTTGGAGAGACCAATTCGTATCGATTATATCTCACAATATACAAGTCCAAATGCCACCAAATTTTCACAGAAGCTTGCGTACATCCTCGAGAATGCTCATGCTCAATTTCGACTCGATTGGGCTAAATCTTGATCGATATGAAATCTGTTCGTATTGATCACAGACCGAGTGCAAACCACATGGGATCGATCGTGTGGGCCCACCTACATGTCAGTAGAGGTCTCCCGAGATCTGAGTGAGATATTTGCACCCTACGCCTATAAGTAGCATCCCAGAACCTACAGAAAGGGGATCTTGAGGGAAGGGGGCTCTTCTACATCCAAACTCTACCGAAATCACCGTTGTATTCGAATTCCACTGTTGTAACACATTGCAATCAGCGAGCAAGAATCAATAAAGTCAAATTATCCAAAGTGGATGTAGGCTAGAACGTCGAACCACTATAAACCTATGTGTATTCATTGCTTGTCTATTATTTTCTGAGTGCTTTTCATATTTTACTCTCTACAAACCTATTATCTGTGATCTGTGATTGTAAACGGTGCTTTCATCGATAATTGGGTGTTTGTGACCAATTTTGGCGCAAACAATTTCCAGTGATGAGGAATCAATAAATTTTGATTTTGATAGAATGTGAAAACGTTATTGGACATGAATATAGTAAAATAAATAAATAATAGTAAAATTATTGATTAGTCGATGATAAGTTTTATTTTTCCTTAGATTTCCTGTTTCGGTTGTAAACAAGAAGTCTTCTTTGCTAATTGTATATGGTAGTGTTTTTCACTATTTTAAATTTGGCAACTTAAAGATTTGAAAATATGAACTATTAATTAGCATGAATTCACTTTAGATCCAGCTCAAGCGAAAGCTTTGTAGAAAATGAGTGAAAGATATCACAATTGTATTTAACAAGTACATATCTCTAGATTAGCAAACAAAATTCAATATTATTACCAACTTTGATATTATACTCCTTACGGTTATATTAGAAAGAAGGGGCAAAAAAATCACCTTCAAACATGCACAATAATGCTTACAGGTACAACATAAGATGGAACAACATGCTTCATATAAATTCAGAATCACTCATTTTTCTTATAGCAAATATATATAAAACACATAGGCACAAGCTCTTATGCTCTAAGGAGAAACTGAATTCTTTTACTTTGCATGCACAAGAGGTTTCAGTTTCTGTATCATCTGATCAAAATCATCTTGAGTCTTAATAAGGCTCAAGTGTGTGTGCCGACTATCTGCTTCAATAAGCACACCACTTTGAGTTTTAATATGTCCATTTCTTAGTACAGCTTCACAGTCTGTGTCTTCTTTCCATTCGCACTTTAACCATCCATAAGCTATCATTCATTTAAATTAAACTCAAGTTAATGCCTAAATTTAATATATCTCTATATGAAGCATAAGAGAATACATACATGGAGAGGGGTCCCTAATTTTTTTGAAGTAGTTGCAGTATTTTGGGGCAAACTTTTGAAGGGAGAATCGGTTAGAAGATGATACTAACTTGCTTAATTCGATCCATCTCTTTCTTAGTGCTTTATAACCAAATTTATTGATGTCACCCATACTGTCGCGCTTTGTTTTATCTGTAATAAAATTTCTTTTATAAGCTTTAATGTTCTAGGCTGTGTGTCATAAGATGTCCCCTCAGAGTTTTGTGCCATATATTCTGTTATTTTATTGTATACCTTCTCTTCCTTTATCAATGCCCACCTAACAAATAATCATGAGAATTGTTACGATCTTCGTGAATGAGTAATATTTAGAGTTATATTGTGAAGTGAGGATATTTAGTTGATAAACCTACCCAAATCGACTTCCACAGTGTCCAGTAAACTTGGACATAGAAAACAACATGATGTTTTCATTCGAGGCATACTTAATAGCAATATACGGTGGCCGGTAGTACGCCTGATCATAGATATTAGAAGACCCTTAGATTATTAACTGCTAAGTCGACCCTTAGGATTATTCGGTGAAGTCACCCGTACTATGAAATTCACCGAAGAAGTTGTCTTCACATAATCCGATGCATTTCCTTTCCATTGGTACCCTTTAAAATTGTAAAAGCTGGTCTGTCTTCCGAACACCTGTTCCATGTAGAACAAATATTGTTCAAAATAAAAAGTACTTATATTGGACGAAACAAATAAAGCTAGTAGCTACTTACTCGATAGTAAGGAATAGTAGCAACGACTTTTTTAATAGGAGCTTTCAGATCACTGGTAACATTTGGTGAAAGTGAGATGATTAATCCATTGAGAAGTTGAATCACCATAGTACCGAAGGCAATGTGTCTACCATCAGTTTTAGCATTACCCACAACGTTATGTAAGAGTTTAATATGTGTTTTAAGCACTACCGAAATAAAACTTCCAGGAGCAAAATAGTAGCTCATTCTATGCCATCCTGGTATTAGTACTGTAGAGTTTGATTTATGTTGCATCCAGTATTCTTCCAGGAATAAGGAGTCACCACTATATTTTCAAATTTGTATTTGCATGTGATTAGAGTAAGTTTCTTAAGCTTAAATTTAAATTTGTATTTGATTTTTACATGGGAAACTAACCAGATATTGAAATCTTATTTTGAACATGTAACATGCAAATGTATATCATTATATAACAATATATAGTTTTTATATATACATCACCTAACCATGTTGGCAGAGCAATTAGGAAGCAATATAGAGCAGTCAGAACCATTGTAGCAATTATTGCACTTGCACATTGGAGCTCCATCGACAATAATCCTATCCAAAAATGCTTTGCCATGGCTGGAACAATTGATAGCGGCAACAACCTCAGTTTTTTTCGATGCCTTCCATGTCCAGCTTCTCCATGGAAATGCAGTGCTGTTCAATGTGATATTCTGTCCTACTCCTGCAACTTCACCGCCTTTGATTAAGTTGGATGAGATGAAGAGCAGAGTAATTAGTAGCAGTGGCTTTTCATAACCAAGTAAGTGGTACTCCATAGCTTGCTTTGCCTTTACTTCGCTTTCTTCAGTATACTTCGTTTGATGCTAATTGCCTTATTCTGCTCTCCTTGTATAGGGTAACGAGCTTACTCACTCTTATGTTTAAGAAGTGTGCGATGACATACATAATTTTTTTTGAAAATGTTTAGTAGCAATAACAGTGAAGATCATTGCAATATCTTGTATTGAATGAGATATTTTTGTTGTCCCACTTTCATTCTTTTTGGGCAAAGATCAAAGCCTCAAGTAATAATATATATGGATCATTCTCACAAAATTAGAGCTCAGAGGTTTCACATCCCCAGAGTTAATACAAATAAAAATTAAAAAAAGATGTCATATTACTTCCCATACTAACATGATATATTTCATTGCAGTAGTGTTGATTATTCACTTATTTTTACCATCAAGTGAATGCTAATAAGGTTTTTAATTGTCTTAAGAAAGTTACATTTGGAAACAATTATCATAAGCTATTGTATTCTAGTAACCACCTCTGTTTCTTTAGTTGATTGTAGCACCTGAGGTACATATACATATATTGGTTAATATATCATCATCCATGTGTACAAAATTCCATCATACTTTGTATATTTTTTATATATGTCTGTATATTATAAATTACCTATTCCTTAGCCTTCTGTTACTCTTTTCACATCAAGTTGCCTAAGCAAATCTAACAATACATATTCCTCACTTTTGCTTTTGTCGTAAATCAACAGTACGATTCCCGAAATGATTGTTAAGTTTTTATTGCATGTTTATGAGTACCTATTGTCTTGCATCTTTCGTGCTTCTTAATTTTTGATAAAATCCGGACTTTGAGTTCTAACTGGCATGGAAACTATATAATTATTAGACTAGTCCATTATATATACTACATGAATTGATTGGGATCAACACAAGAGATGTAGCAAATTGCCTAAGTTTAAAACTAAGGCCTCTGCTTGCCTCAGTTTGAAACTAAGACCGCCTCTGTTTTGAACTTGAGGCTGCATTAGTTTATTGATAATTTTGTGGCAATCTTATGGTATTTATATCATTACTTAACATTGTTTTGGAGTTTACAGTGAAAAGAAGGATTTTGAGAAGTTACAACATGAGGGGGAAGAATATGCACGCCAGAAAAAAGAGGGTATGAATTACACAGTTTCCTTTTGTGTGTGTGTTTGCGTGTTTACATCAAATTCATTGATTTTATAGAAGTATAGAGAGCACATTTGGCAAAAGAAGCAAAAGTTGCTGATGAAGCTCAAAAGAAAGCTGAAGTAGCTAAGAAGAGAAAGGAACTTGAGAGAGAACAGCACGTCAGCCCTTTTTAGAGGCAAGTTTATTGTTTGTACATGTTTTTATTATTAGCCTGTCCATATTTGCATGACTGGTAATTGGTCATAAATCAACTCTAAGTTACCTCATTTGAGTCAGTAACGATGATGGCAAAGGTTTATTTAGGGATGATAAGACTAAAGAAGATGATACTAAACTCTTAACAGTAAAAAAATTACATTGATAAATCTGGGCTAATTACAGTTGTTCCTAAAATATCAAATCGACCAATCAAGGTTAATTACAATCATGCCAACACTATCAATTTGATAAATCGATTTTAATTAAATCACTCATAACAAGGTAATTATAATGGAAACTTTAAAATTCATCGCTACCAATATTTGTGGAATCTACCATGTATGTAATTAAGCAAGAATTGAGCCACTGTCTTCTTCTCCAATTAATACTTAACAATCTTCATTGTAGAATTCCTTCCCTATGTTTGGTTGCTATGGCTACAATTGGTAGAGCCAATGCCAATTTGAAATACATATAAAACAAGTGGTTAGGTAACATGTCTTCTTTCATCTATTTTTTCAATGGTAGCAATGTTCTTAAAGAAATACTAAACTCTATATTTGAATACACATCAGTAATATATGAGATCATTTCCAATTACCGTAGGATTACAATTTGCAAGTGGAAGTCGTCTAGACAAGTAACTACTAATATAATATATGTTGCATCAAGTTGTTATCATATATGCATTTAAAATGACTGATGATCCATATGAGAAACTCAAAAGTTGATTTTTTTTGTTTTATTTTAAGTTCCCTTGCTTAACATATTACAAATTACAGGCTATACTTGTAACAAATACAAATTTTTAAGTAACTTCTTAAACTACACTTTTTTGTTGCAGTATATTTATATTTTGTTGTTGCATATATTTGTCAAACAAACTAAGGCAGATGACTATTTTCCTCAGTTCAACAAGATTGATGATTACTATATTTAGTGTTATTAACTCCATGTTATCATTGTTGCTATTAATCATTACTCACTTTCCTAGTTCTATTTGATTGGATCAAAATTCCTGCTCAAGTCTATCATTAACCATTTCCACCAAGAATCTGAATCGACTAACATAATTTACGTATTCATGAATTAGTTGTTTGATTTTTTATTTATCCGATGAATGTATTTAAAAACATCTTCATGCGTATGCTTTTTTCCTTACTTTTTTATGAACACCAAGTTAAACAAGATGTCATTAGCGAACCATTTGTAAACATCATAACAACGTATTGTGTGTGCCCTCCATTAGTTCTACAATTGATATATAATTAAATTCCCAACAAATATGCCTAGGAAAATGGTTCATTATTACATAATAACATAAATTCTATAAGACTAAGACACGCATAAATCAACTTAGGCCTTGCTTGCTTCAACGTCCAGCTCGTGTTACCACTGCTGTCTTTTGCAAAGTACAAATATAAAGTTCCATTATCTTTCTTATCAAAATTAATAAGAAAGAAAATTATAACAAATTGACCAAAATAAGTAGATTATTGTTCATTTTTTGTATACATATATTAACTTTTGATCAAAATGATCTGGTATATACCACACAATGATTACACATGTACTCATAGTTTTAAATTTCTTTTGTTCCATGGATAACATCAGAAAATCCACCAAAAAATCGTTATGTATTTCTTCTTGTGCACGGAAAATTTTATCTATTCGTAGGTCTCGTTAAGGAAACATATATTAACTTTGGATCACATTAGTAGTTATAGACTTATAGTGGCAGTCGCTTTCAGCTATTCCAAGGCAGGAGCGTGATCACGTTAGACAACTACTTGCACTAACTGTTTTCCATGTATTTAATAATGATCGAGCCATAGTACCAACTTGCGAATTGCCAAGTAAAATAACTCAGTCCAAAAGTAACAAAGAAAAAACATGGTAAATTCAATATCTTGGGTTAAGTATTTTCTGTTAATAACTAGATGCATATATAAATGCTAACAACTTATTACACGACATGTATTTACCATTTCCTTTCTGCTTACAAAAAAATGAAAGCATTGTAAATTATTTTGTAGGTATTTCCTATTTTCAACAAATCCAATAGTTTTGTATAATGTTGCATCCTAAATGCATAATGTTGAATGTTTCCCATGGTTCATTAACCAATTCCAATGCATGCATGTAATATCTACTATGTAACGAAACAATATATATTCATTATCATAGTACCAAATGGCAGTGCTGTGAGTTTGAATTTTATTGCTTTGATTTACAATAAGTTTTACCTTGCATATTACATTTTATCCAGAGTAGGTGCAAATGAACATTGTATTTCCTAAATGAAACAAAATATGGTTAGTAACAAATCTGTTGTAACAGAGAAGGATTTAGTGAAAAGAACAAATGTAAATCCCTCAATCAACAACCTACCATGATAAGCAGTTCTATATTTGACTGCTAACAACACGATTTCTAGTTCCTTCTAAGTTTTGATAAGAAACATCAAAAAATAATGAGATGAAGTAGAATAGATTTCATGCATATATGCTAAATTAATTTGAACTTGAACTTGCCATATTTGATGCTAAATAAATTCGTTTTGCTCTCTTCATTGCTCCCTAATTGCATTTTTTTCTTATAGGCATATTGGACTGTTGAAGAATACGAGCTTGAATTTCCATGGTTTATAATTTTCTCTTTTAGCAAGCTCTTTTTATTAGATTTTATGTTGCTAATATTTTTTCCTAAAACATTGCTCACGAAATGTTGTATATGATTAAATTTTTTGGTGGATGAAATTGATGTAGTTTTGATTATATTTACTCTTTATAACTACATATATTATCAGATTATATCTATTGGTGTTTTTTGAATTAAGCATTTTGTTTTTGATACATTTTTCATGGCTATTATAACTGTTTTAAAACTGCCGCAAAAATTGTTAAATGTAGCAAAACATTAATATAATGCAGTGTTTTGAAAGTGCTGCAAAATGTCAAAGAAACAAACCACGCAAAATGGGAATGCAACAACTATCAAAACATAATGGCATATAACCGCTGTAATAAATGGCCATTAACTAAAATGCTATGACTATTTCTTTCGCAGCGTTTCAAAACTGCTGCATTAGGACTGGTTTTATGGAGCTGGGCTAGAATACGTTCTTTAAAACGCTGCTAAATGAGTTGGCATCATTTAAGAAACACTGCAAAATTAATTTACAACAACGTTTTGGAAATGTTTTGGTATCCCATTTTTAGCAACATTTTTGAAAACACTGCGGTATCTCTTCACTCTATAGCAACATGATGTTATGCAGCGTTCTTCGAAACGCTGCGAATGAGTACAACATCATTTTTAAAATGCTGCAAGAGGTCTTTTTTGTTGTAGTGTTAGGGTTCTCATTGCATTCATTTCCCAATATTGGCATAGTATCTCCATTTTCGTTATTATGTATTCGATTTGTTTTCCAACATATGCTTTGGTCTTGAGTGGTCTCCTTTTGTATAATATTGGACTATAAAATTAAAACTATGGTTGTTCTATTTTCTTGGTTTGTTTGGTGATTGTTGCTATTTCGTGTTGCATGGTTTACACTTTCCTTACTTTTTGCTATGTTACCATTGGCATGTTCAAAAGTCTGGGCAGTGTTATGCATTTGGCAAATGTTATTATCTGCTCTTATCTCATCTAATTCCATTTTTGATTGTATTTGTGAATTAGTTTGGTATTCCTCTATAGTGTCTTTTTGTGTGTTTATCTATTGTTGTTAGGGAACCCAGGCATTTGTGAACTGGGACAAATGTTCTGAGTATCCAAAACAGAAATAATTTTGGCTAATGATAGGCTTCCATTCGTAATCTATGCTTTGTATCATCACTTTGTTTTTTTTCCATTTAAGATAGTTATTTGTTTTTTAGTAGGAAAATGAACTATTGATTTCCAAGAATACCTTAGAAAATGCAATTTGAACCATGCTCTTGGTAAATTTATTGATTGTTATTGGGTTTCCTATAACAAAAGCGATATGACTAATTCCCTCTTCTATCTAATAGTCAGGTGAAAGTCTAGGGATTCATATCCAAATAGGTATAGTTTGTAAGAAATCCTTATTTAATTGCAACCCTAGAGTCCACTTTTTCATCATTACATGCTTACGGTCGTAGAGGCATAAACCCCCTTCAAAAATTCTTTCACATCCTTCCTTTTTTCAAAATTTACCATATAGAAGTCATTATCTTTCAAGTAGATTGAGAATTCCCCTATTGGTTTCCATACTCTACGAGTGTATGATTTAAAGTATGGGCAGTACGTTTTGGATCCTGCGATATATATAACCATCACATTATCTCACTGTTTCCTAGCTTACTCAACAACATCGTTGGTCATTTTAGCATAACTCAAATTCTTAAATTCTATATGTTGAAAATTTTTGAGTGGGGAAGACACGGGGATTTGATTTCCCGTTTTACCTCCTTCCAAGTTCAAATTTTCAAGTTATAGTTTTCAGATACCATGCCAAAAGAAAAAAGTCTCTAGATTGGTTTATTATATGTATCTAATGTATGTTTTTGTTATTATAACACTTATAATCTATATATATGTTCATATGTATTCTTTTAGTAATTGAACAATATAATTAATTATAAGTATAATATTTATATTATTTAAATTTAAAGCAATTTAAAATTTTTCATTTTATAAATCTTTATGTAATTATGTAATTATTTATCTTAATTTAAACAATTTAAAATTAATTTTATAATATTTAAGTATGCTTATTTGAATCAAGCTAAGACTCAAAACACTTTTGAGTCTTTCACCAAAGCATTCCACAAAATAGATCATTTTGATGAGCCAGGTAAAGGCTGATCAGGAGGTTTTATGTCCACATAATGTTCCTTAATTGGAGTAACCTTAGTTTAAGCACCTTTTCGTTTACCACCCTCTAGTTTGGCTTTTCCAAAATAATGCCCTATATGTTGGTTAATTATTCATATAAACATAATATGGAACCGATACCATTGTTGTAAACTCTTGGATCAACGACCGTCGAACCCAGACTTCCTTTGAGCCGACCCAGTAAGATCCATCTGATGCAATTACTAGAAAACATAGAATCACCTACGATATGTCATTCTGATGCCAAAAAAGAGGAGAATTGGGATAGTATTGAAAAGTTGCAAAAAAGGATAATGGCATCATAAAATACCAACCCCATCACAACGCCAACTATTAATCTGTAACGACAAGCCTTTTCGACCATCGAATGTCGACACTAATAAATCCATAGTATTCTTGTACTGAGCATCCAAGTGCTGGAAAGACAAATTGTTAGGGTAAAATAAAAAGAAAAGGAAACAGAACAAGAAAGAAGAGAACACAATATCGGAATCTCATAACGGAACGATAACATGTATTATCAAAAGACAGTATGTACTATAACCGTAACGTACATAGCATTGCAGTGTTATAATTTTAAATACTATCATCAGCCTGGATAGTAATAATAGCCCGTCTTCACAAATTCTGATATATACAATATAGTAATGCAGCAGAAATAAGAATACTACGGTTGGTAAAACATCCAGCTCATCTCCTTGAGCTCCAAGAATATCCAACTAAAACATGCCTTTCTCAAACTGCTCAGAAGAACACATGAGGAATTTAGGGAGAACAAAAACCACATGTCATACATAAGCCTGGTATTAGAAACCCAAGAAATATGTGATTAACATATAACTGTACTTTTGAGACCGCACAGAATGCCATAATGGTTATCCCCTCAAAAGTTTCACCATCTTATTAGTGCATAAGGTTATATGATTGATAATGTTTAGGGTGAAGAATATAAATCAAAAAATAGCTGTGATGCTTGCATCTCACGACACAACAGTATTGAAGTACAATCAAAACTGCTAAGGCATGTTCGCATAATGGATTTTGCACGAAGATCTCTTCGATCAAGCCGAATTTGAATTCCATGCACAAGGATCAGAAGTTACCTTTGAGCATCGTATATCTCTAGAAAAATAATACCATAAGGAAAACAAAACTAGCTCATGCATGAACACTAGTATGAACCACATGGAAGCAAGTACCACTGAATCCCGTGCACAACATCAATAAGCATACTATAGATTTGGAGTTGATATACTCTGTCGTGGGTTAGCAAAACTTAGGTTGTGATTCTACTCTGTCTTTAGCCATTGCCGATGTCGGAGTCTCGTTCAGCATCTTTCACATGAGTTTCCATCACTCGAAATGAACATGAATCCCCAAATGGATTCCAGCACCTTGAACAGATCACGAATTCCATCATGGATTCGAGCATCTCGAATAGACCTCGAATCTCCACATAGATTCTTGCATAAGTCCTCCGACAAATGCTAACACTAATCTCTCCCTTGGATTTAACCTTAGGATAGATAGTTCAACTCCATAGCATTCCACTTCACAACGGCTTCTAAAACATAGAACCCATATATCAGTTTTGAAGTGGTATTCAATAAGTAAAAAAATTACTGATCTCGGTCTCTCTAAAACTAATCCAGTGAATTTGGTTAATTCCAACAAAAATGAAAATGATCACATATGGAAACCAAGTTTCATATAATTATCACGTTTCCAAACTTTTAAACTTACACTATCCCTCAGCCAGGAGTGAAGCTAGGTACGTCAGAGCACTGGTTGCATTAAAGCCTAGACACTTCATTCTTAACTCTCATAGATAGACAATCCTACTTCATCAACTTTTAGTGCTAATTGCATGAATAATACTTTCCATAAACGAGTAAACACACAAAGCACGATCATATCATCAAAGCATGATTAAGTCACATAAGCGACTTCTAATCCCTTTTTTAATTAATTAATAATTTTATTAGTTAAATCCTCTTTTATTAATAAAACTTCTTTTATCAAATAAAACTCTGTCTATCAATTTCTACTACTTATTTGTACTCTTTCAATACTTCAAAAAGTACTCATATACTTATTTCAAATGGTATAAGTATATTCACAAATCATTAACATGATTTCTTACTCCAAACCTTTACCTTTTTTTACCCTTTTCCAAAAGATTCCAAACTTGTTATTTCCTTCAAAATATCCATTTTAAGGATCTAAGTACTTTCAAAATCTATTCAAAAGGGTTTAAGGCTAATATTTCTTTAACATTGTTGCTATAAACCCAAAACCATTTCGCTTATGATTATCTTTAAGGCATTCTCTTTAAAGATCTATTTATATTCATAAGTATAATAAAAATGGGTTAAAGACGAATGTTGTTAACACATTGTCACAACAAACCCAAAACCTTTCCATACTTGTCATTATCTTTAAAAAATTATTTTTAAAGATCTAAATATACTTATTTACAAGATAATATACTTTTACTTAACTTCACAAAACCGTTTATTATAACATACATATTATAATTTAAATCTTCCACTTATTACAAAATACTTAACTTACTTTTTGCAAAATATACATACATATATAAAATACTTTAAAAAATACTTATAAATAGGTTTTAAATATCTATATAAATTATTACATGAAAATAACAAACATATAATTTGAAGAAAATAATTAACAAACATATTTTATATTATAAAACCATTTTACTTCAAAATTTCATACATAAATATCAAAAAAATATTAAAATTCAAACCAACTTTATAATACTGAAAAATATGTTAGAAAACATCCCTAAAACGATTAGGAAAAAAATCATTTTTAGAGACTTAAAATCTCAAATAACTTACTACAACATTTAAAAAAGCTGTTAAAAGTTTTTGACAAAGAATAACATAGAAAAGAGCGATCTTTGCAAGTAGTTTTAAACATTTAAACAAATGATTTAAGATTTAAAATTTTTATAGTAAGTACTACCCTTTGTATAGTTAAAATATATGGAAGGAAACCCTAAAGAATAATTCCCAATTTATTTATAAAAATTCCTGAGAATAATTTATTTACTAAAGCTTTCATTTAGCGACCATTTTACTCCAAATTTAGCTATTTTTCTTGACCAGTTCTAAAATCTTTTAAACTTTGATTTTTTTCTAGTAATAAGTATAAATATAATACTTATAAAAATGCAAAGAAATCCATAAGGATGTCTTCCAAATTAATTACAAAAATTCCCAAAAATAGGACATTTCAAAGTGCTTATATAGCGACCTTCTTCTCATTATTACTTTTTACAACTTTGTTTCACAAGTTATCGAACAATCTAAACTTTTATATTTTTCCAGAAATAAGTACTCTTATAGTGCTTATCAAAAATGGTAAGAAGCCACTTGGATATCCCTTAAAGTTGACTTTGAAAATCGCCGAACGTAAGGCATTTTCAAAGTGCATCCATAGTGACCTTTTCGCTTCTAACTTTCACCAATTTGTTTGGTAATTTCTATAACTTTCCAAACTATTTCTTTACGGTCTCATACACCAAATAATGTGTATAGAACAACCAAAATAGGTTATAGCAAGTTAAGATCATAAGTCTTCCATTTACACAAGTTAAAGTTAAGGGATATCGAAGTGTAGTTATAGCGACAATTCTCGCTTCAAACACTTTCAAAAATACTTCAATTAAACACACAACCCAAAATACCATTTAAACATCAAGTCAAGACCACACCCATGTTATAAAAGGTAATATGAGTGATATTATACGATATAAAGTTTTCATTTGCTTTCAAAAGCAAGAGGGTCCAAAGTTTATAACCTTAATTAGTTAATTTAGCTTTATATTTGCACACACATATAGACACACATGATACATACATACAAGATAGTGAGATAAATCACTCTAATCTAAGACAAACACATGATTAAACACACCCAAATTCAAGAACCACTTCCTTCCATCTCCAAAAGCATAAAGATCCAACCTTTAACACATCTAAGCCAAGCCAAGCCTCCCTTTCCTTCCTCATTCTCATAGCCCAAGATGGAAACCACATCTCCTCTTTGCTTCTTCCAGTTTTGACTTTTGATCCATGCTTCCTAAGGTGTTTGTGAAAGTTTGGTGAAAGTTTGAACTAATTAGAGAAAGATTAGTGAAAAACAAAGTGGATTAGTGCTAATCCACTTCCACTATTTTTATTCTTTAGTTATTTTCAAGCTTTAGAGATAATGAATGAACAAACATGCCTGAGTACCCCCTTTACATGGCCAAGACCCCCCATGTGCCTTGCATGCTTATTTTATTTTACACCTCATGTTTCCTTAGCAAATTACCCTTTTAGACTTACACACGAAATATCTCCCCATGACATCACCCATGACATCATCAACATTTTATTTTCCATAAACGGAAAAATAATTTATTTCATATTATTGATTTCCTAAGTGTTTTAGTGTATGTAAAAATGTTTGAACAACTTCTAATGAGTAAAATGATGTTTATCGATAAAACGATTTTCGGTTTCAATATTGATATTTGTTTAAAGTATTTATTTTTGTAAACATTTTTCAAAAACAAGTTTACCATCATTAGTTATTACGTAAAAGGGGGTTAACAAGGATATTAAATAAATTTAATCACATTTAATCCAAGGTTCAAATATTTAAACAATTCAAATATTTAAATTCGACGAGTCCGAAATTTCGGGTCCTTACATTCTCCCCTTTCCAAATAAAGTTCAATATTTTTCTTTTGACCAAGTTCAAAGTTCTCATTGGTATCTGGAAACATTGCATCCAATAGTATTATATGGGGTATATCACTCCTCTGATAAGCTCAACTCTCTCTGCTAAACTAAGCAGTGGTTTTGCTTCCCATCCTTCTATTTTGTGTTTAATTTTATCAATCAACGGAGCAAAATCTTTATTTCTCAAATTAACATTAAACAAAGGGATACCCAAGTATTTGATTGGAAGACATCCTTGTTTAATATTAAGGATGTTTAGGATATTTCATCCTCGAAATAGCAACACAAGCAACCAAAGAAACAATCACACATTAATACTTAACAGTATCCAAAATCACTAGCAGCCATAACTTATGGATTGCCTGGCTTCACAAATCCTTCTATCATACAGGGACGATAAATAACTTACTAAGTGTACCTTACGCTTAATAGCCTCAAGTCATTACTTAGTCAATTATTCATGCTACCTCATAACAAATTGAAGAGTCATCACCTAAACTCCATAAGCAAAAAAAACATAATATGCATATACTAAAGCCTATACAATGTACATGGATCATTCGTATGCAATATCCCATCTGATCACCTGCCCGATGGCATAAATTTCACTTCCAAACTAGTATAGATCACTTGACCTCTATATAGTGTGGACTATGATCAGGTTCCTTAATTAGAAACCTTTGTTTCTCCTTAAATAGCCATGTATATGGTAGAAAACATCGGGATTGTATCAAGAATCCATATCAAGTGTTCGCTATCAATAATCGAGTGAAAAATCCTTGTTCGGACCGATGTAAACCACCTTGAAACATTATACTCATATGCTGGATCAAGAACAGTCATGCAAGTAAAATGATATACGTACAACTTAAGTTTTATTCTACCGGTCTCTGAACTACACCAATTACTTTTAAATCACATTCATTTACACTAATAGTATGCTATTTGATACCAAAATAATTTATGAAGCATTTCATAAAAACATAATTTCAAGTTTATAAACATTTCACATGTTAAGTTTATACTCGTATAATACTCCGCTACATCCTAAAAGTATATACAAAACATCAAATTCATCTTACTTAACAGGTATGTTCAACAAATTCAAAACTTTTTTTACTTACTACCATCTCAATTCAAGAGTTACAGAACTCAACTTTTATATTTTCATGAAAACACTTAGCTTCAAATTCTATAATGATTCAGAAGTTGTCTAAAATCGTCAAAAATCTCGTTTCATTTAAACAAATGAAATCTACCAAACAAAATATTATAACATGATGCATAAATCATAACATCATAATGCATTGGATATATATGTCTATAAAATAACTTATAACAATTCCAATTATTTATTAAACACACACTTTACCCAAAAAGGGAAAACATGAAAAGTTCTAACATTTGTTATGGACTATGCCACTACCACTTAGGCCCCCAACATAGCATACGTAGAAATATTTCCCATATAGAAAGTTTATTTTAAAACTTTATTAAACCACTCTATATTTTATCTCAAATTTCTTTAAGGAAAACTTTAGAACTAAACATCGGGTTTTATTCCAAATCAGTTGAAATAATAATACATACATATATCTTTTTCACATCAAATCATACTTTCGGGATTAAACCAAAATCCTCTTTATTAAAACCACTCTATAGAATTCCCAACTTTGAAACTCGAGAATGAACATTGATAATGCTATAATCATTACCAAAATTATTTTCAAGTGATAGAAGTGAGTTCAGTGCATCCAAATCATACCTTTGGGACTTAACCAAAATCATTTTCAAAGCGGTATCAAGTACTTCGTAAATAATACCAAGTACCATGATCTCAATTTCATAAATCAATTTTCCAAATATTTAATTTCAAATAATACTATTATTATTATTATTTCCAAAATCTTGAAAAACATTTTCAGAGACATCAGGATTTAAGTTCTTAAAATATCAGTTTAAACAATTTTCATTTATAAACCATACTTACATAAAATCACTTTCTTATATAAAATCTTTTCAAAAATGTTTATCTACAGAATATCTTATCTTTCATTTAGATTATAATAAACATCTTTTATTAAAGTTAACTTTCAGCCCAACATTATCACCTAATGCCTTATAGTCAAACTATAAAACTCAATTCATAAGGTGTTCATTTCAATGCTCCCACAAATACTGTCTACCCAACCTATGCAGTGAAACGATAAAACTACTCATAAAATGGTTGAGGACAAATATATAATCAACAACCAATAGTCAATGCTCACAAAGTAGCCGAGCATGTCAAATCATTCTATAAAGGATAGTAGTGCTTAAAAATTGGCCGAGAATGGCTAAAATAATTAATGAGAGGTAACAAATGAACATCATTAATCCCTACATTAATTGAACTATACTTTAATAATTCATACTTGTATAAGTTACCTTATATAAGATCTTTAATTTTCGTAGTTGCAACTACCTTTAAAGTATACATTTATAACAAATACAAATACACTCTACTATGTGTAATACATTCAAATCATGCTAGGGCATTCCACTACTCTATCTCTTAATGAGTCATACCCCACCAAAGCCAAGGTTATTGCTTAACCTTCAGCTCTGATACTAGATGTAATGACCCATCTTTTCGATCCCCCGAATGTCGACACTAATACATCAACGGTATTCTTGTGCCGAGCATGCAAATGCTGAAAAGATAGATTGTTAAGGTAAAATAAAACAAAAAAGAAACAAAACAAGAAAGAAGAGAACACAATATCAGAATTTCGCAGCGGAATGATAACATATAATATCAAAATATAGTGGAAACTGTCACTTTAAGATACATAGCATTTCAGAGTTACAATTCTAAATACTATCCGCAGCTTGGACAGTTAGAACAATCTGTCCTCATAAATGTTGATATGTATAATATAGTAAAAATGAATACTACGGTAGGTGAAACATCCAGCTCGTCTCCTCGAGCTCCGAGAATATCCAACTAAAACCTGCCTGTCTCAGACTACTCAAAAGATCACACAAGGAATTTAAGGAAAACAAAAATCATATGTCAGACATAAGTATGGTTTAAGAAACTCAAGAAATATGTGATCAACATATAATAGTACTTTTGAGACCGCAAGGAATGCCATAGCAGTTATTCCCTCAAAAGAACCACCATCTAATAAGTACATAAGGTGATATAATAAATAATGTCTAGGGTGAAGAATATAAATCATAAACTAGCTGTGTCGCTTGCATCTCACGACACAACAATATTGAAGTACAATCCAAACTGCTAAGATACGTTCGCATAATGAATTTTCCATGGAGATCTCTTCAGTCAACCAAATCCGAACTCCATGCACAAGGATCGGAAGTTACCTTCCGAGCGTCGTATATCTCAGATAAAATATACCATAAGGCAAACACAACTGACCCACGTACGAATACTTGTATGAACCACGTGGAACCAAGTATCATCAACTCCCGCATGCAATATCGATAAAAATACTCTAGATTTGGAGGTGATATTCCCTGTCACGGGTTAGCAAAACCCCAGGTTATGCATCCTACTCCGTCTTTAGCCATTTCCAATGTCGAGGTCACATTCGGCATCTTTCACACGAGTCTTCATCACTCGAACAGAACACGAATCCCCAAATAGATTCCAGCACCTTGAATAGATCATGAATCCCTACATGGATTTGAGCATCTTGAACAGATCTCGAATCTCCACATGGATTCTTGCATAAGTCCTCCGACGAATGCTAACACTGACCTCTCCTTTGGACTTAACCTTAGGATAGACAGTTCAACTCCATATCATTCCACTTCACAAAAACTTCTAAAACATAGAAACCGTATATCAGTTTTGAAGCGGTATTCGATAAGTTAAAACACTTATCGATCCCGGTCTCTCTAAAACTAATCAGATGAATTTGGTTAGTTTACACAATAATGAAAATGATCGCATTTGGAAACTAAGTCTCATATACTTATCACGTTATTGAACTTTTCAAGTTACACTATCCCTTAGTTAAGAGTGAAGCTATGTAAGTTAGAGCGCTGGTTGCATCAAAGCCTTGCCTAGACACTTCATTCTTAACTCTCACAGATAGATAAGCCTACTTCATTGGCTTTTAGTGCCATGACTAAATACTTTCCATAAACAAGTAAACACAAAAGCACGATCAACTCATACAAAGCACGATTAAGTCAATTAAGCGACTTCTAATCCTCTTTTTATTTAATTAATACTCTTATTAATTAAAACATTTTTTATTAGTAAAACTTCTTTTATCTAATAAAACTCCACCTATCAATTTCTACTATTCATTTATACTCTTTTAATACTTCAGAAAGTATTTATATACTTATCTCAAATGGTATAAGTATATTCACAAATTATTAACAAGATTTCTTACTTTAAACCTTTAATTTTTCTACCTTTTTCCAAAAGATTCCATACTTGTTATTTGCTTCAAATATCCATTTTAAGGATCTAAGTACTTTCATAATCTATCCAAAATTGTTTAGGACCAATGTCTCTTAAACATTGTCGCTACGTACCCAAAACCATTTCACTTTTTCTATCTTTAAGACATTTTTTTAAAGATCTATTTATATTCATATGTATAATAAAAAAGGGTTAAAGTTGAATGTTGTTAACACATTGTCATAACAAACCCAAAACCGTTCTATATTTGTCATTATATTTAAAACATTCTTTTTGAAAATCTAAGTATACTTATTTACAAGATATTACATAACTTTACAAAATTGTTTATTATAACATACGTGTTTTAATTCAAATCTTCCTCTTATCCTTTTGCAAAATACTTAACTTACTTTTCAAAACTTATATATATAAATACTTTAGAAATACTTAAAAATACGTTTTAAATACCTATGCAGAATATTACTTGAAAATAACTAATTTATAATTTGACGAAAAAAAATTAAAAAGCATGTTTTACATTATAAAACCCCTTTACTTCAAAAATTCATAAATAAATATTAAAAGTATATTTAAACTTCAAGCCAACTTTAAAATATGTCAAAATAGGTTTGAAAACATCCCGAAAAATATTAGGCAAAACTACTAAATTTAAATATCATTTCTAGACACTTGAAATCACAAACAACTTACTACAATATTTAAAAATGCCGTTAAAAGTCTTTGACAAAGAAAAGCATAAAAAAGCACGATCTTTGCTACCAGTTTTAACCACTTAAACAAATGATTTAAGACTTGAAATTTTTACAGTAAGTACTACCCTTAGGGTAATTAAAATCTATATAATGAAACCGCTAAGAATAACAATAAATTTATTATAAAAATTCCTGAAAACATGATATTTACTAAAGCATTTGTTTAGCGACCTTTTTATTCCAACTTTAGCCATTTTGCTTAGTCAGTTCTAAAATCTATTAAACTTTTATTTTTCAAATAATAGTATACATATAATACTTATTAATAATGCAAAGAAACCCATAAGTATGTCTTTTAAATTAATTACAAAAATTTCCAAAAATAGGACATTTCAATGTGCTCCTTTAGCGACCTTCTTCTCGCTATAATGTTTTGCAACTTTACTTCACAAGTTAAAGAACGATTTAAACTTCTACATTTTTCTAGTAATATGTACTCTTAGAGTATTTATCAAAAATGCAAAGAAGCCCCTAGGATGTAGTTAACCAGATTTTGGTCAATACCCCAAATAACGCTTTCAACGGGAAAGAGGAGATGAGTTAAGTAGAACGAAACGTTAGCCTTAATTATTGTCTCTGTTCTTTGCTCCAATAACTGCCGAATGTAAATCTGAAGAATCACAATGTGGCTAGAAGGTTTAGCCTTCAAGCGGAAGGTTATCTATCAGAGATGAACTTATTTAGAGTCTTCATGAAGCATTTCTTTTTAACATGAACAAAAGTTAACTAGATACACTCTTTTAAAGTTGTTTTCCAGAACTCCCGAGAGGTTTGAATGATTAGTCTCTATGAAAATAAGGTAAATAAAGAAATCCTTGGTAGTGTGTGAGAACCCTTGGTTTTATTGTAAATATTAATCACTCTTAGGAGGTTGGACTTAACCTAGCCGAAAGGTTTTAGAATACTAACTGTCAGATTGGACCTTATTATCCTGTACTTAGATTGTTCTGAAGGGTTTGAGTGGTGGACTAATGTCCACAAAAGGTTAGGTTACTGCTTAAGCACAAGTATCTACTAATTTTGGTTGAAGAATTCTAGTCACAATGCTAATAACCACGGAAGTTACTTGTATCGACCTAGATCAGTTGTCGGTCCTTCAAACTTATCGGCATGAACCCTTCGGAGGAACTGATCCTGTAAATCAATATTATAACAGCAAAGAGATAAGCAATTAATAAAATGGTTCACAAAATTAGAAGAGTTCCCTTGCCATCCATAATAAGACTTTACTTTTATTGAATTTCCCCAAATCAAATCCCCAATTAGGGTTACAGAATAGTGACCAAGAAGTTACAAGTTTTTTGAATGAGGAAAAGGTCCCCCCAAACTGGACCCCTTGGGTCCTATTTATAGATGCGGGTGGCATCCCATCAGCCTTATGCCTTCATCCTGTACGGAAGTTTGCTTTTGGTATGCGGTTGCAATCCTTCCGGTCTTGCCCGAAGATAGTTTCTTGTACACGGTTGTAGGCCTTTCATTATTGTCGGAAAGTTCGTTGATTGTGTATCATCATAGTCTACCGCATGCTGCCGAAAGGTTTTTCCTTCACTTGTTTTTAAGAAGCCGTTGCCTTTACCAGAAGGTTTGTTATATACATAGCACGTGAACCATTCGATCCCACCGGGAGGTTTATAGCCTTTGTGAACCCTTTGGCCTTAGCGGAATGTCGCTTTTTCCTGCTTGACTACTATCGAAAGTCGTATCTTCCCTGGGTGATGGCGGAAGGTTGTTTTCCATTGACTTATGAACGCTGTTTATTTAAACCTTCCGGTAACATCGGAAGATGACTTGCAGGTATATTATCTGGCCTGAAAAGCTCATTGCATTTTCGGAAGGGTTGGCGTGAGATCACGTCTTTGTTTCCTCTTGTTTGCTTCCTCCGGAGGGTAAGCGCCTCCTGATCATTGTAGAATGACACTTTACTTCTTCCATGAAAGGTCTTGAGCCGTTTCATATTATTGACTGCATCCCTTCGATCTCTCCGGAAGGTCTGATCCTGCTCTTTTCCTTTCTTTCCTCTGTTTAAGTCCTCATGGCTTAAGAGGAAGATGAATTTTCTAAGTAACATTTGCCCCCCCCAATGCGAAGGGATGCACTTGACTTTCCAAGTCATTCTTTCTAAGAATCATGGAGTTTTTGGCTTCCTCTTCTTGCAAACATAAATTCCAAGTACAAGTAAAAAAGCCCTTTTAAACAATTTCACCTTCTTCACAACAAAGAAGTCATTTTTCATTCATTTTTTTTATAAAACTTGATTTATAACAAGGAGGCCATCTTCCAGCAAATGTGAGGTTTAGAGCTATTCTTAACATCGAGTTAATAATATGATTCAAGATTCATCTAAACTCCATTCTGGTAATTTAAAGCGTTCCTTTTGCCTCTCCAAAAGATTTTAAAGTTGCAGCGCTAAACCTTCCAATGGGATCGGAAGGTATTTCAGCTTTTACTTTACTTACTGTCGGTAGGTCTAAATGGCCTAATGCTTAATCCTTCTGACAACAAGCTTTTACTGGAATCAGAAAGTCCTAAACCTTCCGATTTCTTCCTGCTTTTCAAAATATCATATAATTAAGTAACAAGTATATAAATTCATCTTCAACTGTTCAACGTAACTTAAGAAATTCAACCATACATCTAAATATTCATATATATATATATATACACTTCTTTGTACTACACTTTGCAAAATGATCTATCACATTAACATCCTAAAGCTAAACACCGAAAGTGACCAAAAAATAGCAACATGTCTTCTTTCTCTTTATTCTACGGCCCCCTTGGGAAAGGCGGAAGATGTGGAGCTAAGTCAATGGAGTTGATGACAATGGGCTCAACCCATATTGACTGATATGGTGAATAAGTTATTAAAGCTGGATTCTCTCCCGAAACATCCCAGATGGCCAAATCCATCCAAAATGAGTTTGTAGCCAAGTCTAAAAGCAAAGAGTATGTTGCTTTTATATGTGGATTGGGAAAATTTGGTTGCGGGTGAGCAGCATTACTGGATTGCACACTAGCAACCTCTTCTGCTTCTTACGGAAGGTTTAAGATGCTTAATGCAAAGCAACAACAACAATGGGGTGCTTCCACATTGATGAAATTGGGATGAATCTGATGGAGGTTGCAATCAGCAATTGATTCTTTCCTCTTTTGCTTTGTTTTGTTTTCTTTTGTTTTTTTAGAAATAAATGCCTATATAATGAAAATTGGAGGGGACAAAAGGAGGAAGCTGAATCGGATCGTGTTAGTGATTTGGGTGCAAAAAATAAGAGGTTCTTTCGTTCTCTAGAATTCTTTCATTAATGGCTTTTGTCATTTTTTATGATGACTATTGTATTTTATAAATTGAAAATAATTTTCAGTTAAACCTTATTCGATGAAAATCTACAAAATAGCAGCCCTAACTCGACGTATTATTATTATTATTATTATTATTATTATTATTATCTTTTCCTTTTCCTTTTTTAGAAGGGTTCCGGTTTATCAATATAAGATTGCTTTTAAGTTTTTCCTTAGGTCCACTTCGTGTAAACCAGAGGGATGATCGTAAACACGTGACACGTAACTACTTTCATGAATATACATTTCTCACCGCACACCTTATATTTGGCCAGTCTGTACGAGGTTTCCAAGATTACCCATTTCTTGACTTGATTTACCTTAAGAGATCCGTCCAGTCAACATGCCCAATAGGGGAAACCTTCTTCAAAAGTGACTCAGTATAGAGAGTTATAAAGTAAATGGTTCCTGTACTAATTTTCAACTTGGAACGTCCATTTCGAAAATAAGAATTCAAAAGTTAGTTTGGTACTGCAAACCATTAGAACCATAGTTGGTAATCTTGTTTAGAGTGCCAATTTCATGATGCCTACTAGTTTCACATGAATGGTTAGCCAAAACTTGAGCATCTTAATATATATGATATATTCTCCATACCATAATAACACCGTGTTTCATAACGTGATATGAGGTTTACAATATTGCAAATTCTACCTGTTTTGCTGCTTTTCATTCACACCTTGTTTGAACCTGATTTAGACATTCCCTTCAAGGGTTGATGTGCTTCTCTACTTCCTGCTTTAATTCATGGTTTCTCTCTAAATCCCATGCTATTCTGACTTTTTTGCGAAACATGTAGCGCGTGGCATTCTTAATTATTGGCTTGAAAATTACAAACAAACCTGAAAGGCGCCATTTGCCTAGATTAACAAATCTTTGTGACAATTATATATAAATATAAATATAAATGGAATTCATTTAAAATGTTAAGGCCTCATTTTTTATGATGAGGGATGATCATAGATTTAGCTCCTTTCACTTGCTCGGCATTCCTGGAAATAGTTAATTCTGAGCTACACATAATTACTGAATTCTAACATTCATTCAATAAAGACTCCGTGGGGACACTTATGACTGAGATATTGATAGGGTAGTTTTTGGATTTATTCGTTGTTTTTAAGGGAATTTGAGAATAAAAAGGCTAGAAGTATCCTTCAAGAGATTCTATTGGCAGCAGTCTCTTTCCAAGAATATTCTTCGACTTGGGTCAAATTATATGAGATGAGTAAAAAGTCCAAAGATTTCATATCCAGATTAGGGTTTCAATAACCATGGGATACAAACCTTTCGGTATTAATGATGGACTTTTACAAGATGCCATCGGGCCCAGACTAGGGTATTAAGAAATATTAATACCATACGGCAGTCGTTCTTTAGTATATCGGTGTTATTTCCCATGATGAACAACATAAAGACATAAATTTATATTTGCTGGTAAGAAACTGAGGCCTTTAATCTGGAATAAACAGTGAAAGTTCGGAAAGCCATACATGGTGATTAAGTATTAGAGGTTCAAAGTTCCTTGTATAACACTAGATGATTAACAGAACACTAGAAATTTATTTATACTGGCAGTTAACAACGAAGACTAGAGATTTAGCCTGGTGATGAGCAATAAAATATGGAATTACCATTCTTGATAATAAGTGATAGAAGACTAAAATGCCACTCTCAGAACCTTCATATTGAGAGGTTAGAATATTATAATTCGATAACAAGTAAAGAAAGACCGGAGTATCGTTTCTGGTAATAAGTATTAGAGGAACGGAAGCGTACATCCTAATAATGAGTGATAGAAAGTCAATAATCCAATTCAGCATCAATAATGGAAGTTCAATAAACCACTTTTGGTAATAAATAATTGCTGATCATAATATTCTTTGTAGACATTTGATAGATGTAGTTCAGAGCATTATTTTAGACATTAATGATAGAAGTCCCGAAACCCATTTTTTAGAATTTAATAATAGGAAACCAAGATACCGTTTCTGACAGTAAATAGTAGAAGACCAGAATGTCATTCCCGGCAACTGATAATAGAAGACCAGACTACCATTCCTGGTAATTAATAATAAAAGTCTAGAATTCCATTTCTAGGAATTAATAATAGAAGACCAGAATACCATTTCTGGCAATTAATAATAGAAGACCAGAATATCATTTCTGGCAATTAATAATAGAAGACCAGAATACCATTTCCGACAATTAATAATAGAAGACCAGAATTCCATTTCTGGCAATTTATGATAGAAGACCAAAATACCGTTTGGCGGATGTTCGTGGGAAGAAGTCAGTGACTTCTTCCTGATTCTCTGGTTGAATGCGCCATCTCCAGGCTTTGATGATGTCTTGCATGCTTTTGCTTCCTTGGGCCAGAGATTTTTTTGTCCACTTGTCATTTGTCATTTGTTTTGGGCTATTTCAAGCGGGGACTCTTTTGTCCAATTTTTGTGCTTATTTAAGCAGAGCCCATTTCAGGCTGTTTGTCATTTTAGACATTACCGACCTTTTGGTGGTTGCTATTTTAAGCGATGCCGATTTTTGGCGGTGCTTATTTCAGGCATGGACTTTTCTTAGTCTGCCGGACATTTCATTTGGATTTTCGGTGCGCTCGGCTAGCTTATTCTGAAGCAGGGCTCGAGGACTTACCCGACCTCCCTCCAGGAGGTGCCTTAACCTGGCCATAGATCGACATGGCTAAGGGCTTGTCGGTACCTTGGCCAGGCTATAGCGTGGCGAGACCAAGGGATTACCCGTCCTCCCTCCAGGAGGCGCCTTATCCTGGCAATAGCGTGACGCAGATAAGGGCTTATGCTGCTTTAACCTGGCCATTTCTGACTTTACCGCAGCTAAAGGCTTACGCCCTCCCTCCAGGAGGTGCCTTGACCTGGCCATCTTGGCGCGGCCAATGGCTTTCTACCATTGTTGGTAGCCTGCATTTTAGGCAGTCCAAGTTTAGGGAGAATTCCTCTCCCGATCATGTAGACTTTTCTTACTTTAAGAATAGAGCTTTTATTTCTTGGCTTGATTAATCCTTTACAAACTGTTTTTGCTTCCCTTGTTGTAGAACGTGTAGGACCGTTTTTCTAAGTACTTTGCATTGGTTAGTATCATGTCCATTCATGAGATGGAAATTGCAATATACTCCTTTGAACCTTTTCTCCAACCCCGGTCTTTTCTTTTGAGAAGGCCAATAGTTCAGTTCCTCTTTGGTTTTAGTATATATGTCCTCGATTGACGTCGTAAGATTGTACTCTTCAAGAAGTATTGATTTTTGAGCCGTTCTTGACTGGCGTCTAAATCTTTTGTGGCTTGATCCAAATACTTCTTCTTGAGGAATGGACTTCCTTTTTATGGCTCGTTGGCTTTCTTCCAAAGGCTTTCCATCCAATCTCGAGGTCTCGGTTAGAAATCTCTTGGTGATTCTTATGTTTCCGCCAGGTAGTCCTTTTACCCGTCTTACTTTTTCAACCGCAGATTTTTCAAGATGCTCATAGCTTTCCCTGGGGTGATAAGCCGCACTTATGACCTTATTCCATTTGTTTGAGAAATTTTCATAATCCTTTATCATTTTTTTACAAAGATGGTTCCCTGGGAATATGATTGGATGGTTTTCCTCATTTTGTTAAAAATGTTGTCGCTTCTATTTACTCCTCTTCCAAGTGCAAAGATCGGGGTTAGTCCCATGTGGAAGGGGTTTAAGCTCCATTTTTCTGGATCATAGGATTCCACCTTCTTTCTGTTTATAATTCTCAAGGCTTCAAGCCTTAACCATTGTTCCTCATTTTGATTAGAACCTTTGTTGCCCACATATGAAAATCTTATGAGTTAGGGTTCAGAAGACCCTTGTTTGGACCACTTGAATCTTTTAGCCATAATTGAATCAGTAACAAGTGATTTTGATGTGAAATTAGCTCGATGAGAGTCCGAGAACTGTAGTGTCGGAAGATCTAACAAGTCGGAGGTTCGAGCCCTCCTTCTAGCGCCAAAAGTTATCTAGATTTTTGGTCAACACCCTAAATAACGCTTTCAACAGGAAAGAGGAGATTAGTTAAGTAGAACGGGACGCTAACCTTAATTATTATCACTGTTCTTTGCTCCAATAACTGCCGAATGCAAATCTGAAGAATCACAATGTGGCTAGAAGGTTTAGCCTTTCAAGTAGAAGGTTATCTATCAGAGATGAACTTATTTAGAGTCTTCATGAAGCATTTCTTTTTAACATGAACGAAAATTAACTAGATACACTCTTTTAAATATGTTTTCCAGAACTCCCAAGAGGTTTGAATGATTGGTCTCTATGAAAATAAGGTAAATAAAGAAATTCTTGGTAGTGTGTGAGATCCCTTGGTCTTATTGTAAAGATTAATCACTCTTAGGAGGTTGGGCTTAACCTGGCCAAAAGGTTTTAGAATACTCTGTCAGATTGGACCTTATTATCATGTACTTAGATTGTTCCAAAGGGTTTGAGTGGTGGACTAATATCTGCGGAAGGTTAGGTTACTGCTTAGGCACAAGTATCTACTAATTTTGGTTGAAGAATTCCAGTCACAATGCTAATAACCACGGAAGGTATTACTTGTATTGATCCAGATCAGTTGTCGGCCCTACAAACTTATCGGCATGAATCCTTCAGAGGAACTAATCCTGTAAATCAATATTATAACAGCAAAGAGATAAGCAATTGTAAAATGGTTCACGAAATTAGAAGACTTCCCTTGCCATCCATAATAAGACTTTACTTTTACTGAATTTCCCCAAATCAAATCCCCAATTAGGGTTACAGAATAGTGACCAAGAAGTTACAAGTTTTTTGAATGAGGAAAAAGTCCCCCCAAACTGGACCCCTTTGGTCCTATTTATAGAAGCGGGTGGCATCCCATCAGCCTTATGCCTTCATCCTGTACGGAAGTTTGCTTTTGGTATGCGGTAGCAATCCTTCCGGTCTTTCCTGAAGATAGTTTCTTGTACACAGTTGTAAGCCTTTCATTATTGTCGGAAGGTTCTTTGATTGTGTATCATCATAGTCTGCCACATGCTGCCGAAAGGTTTTTCCTTCACTTGTTTTTAAAAAGCCGTTGCCTTCACCAGAAGGTTTGTTATATGCATAGCATGTGAACCTTTTGATCCCACCGGGAGGTTTATAGCCTTTGTGAACCCTTTGGCCTTAGCGGAAGGTCGCTTTTTCCTGCTTGACTACTGCCGAAAGTCGTATTTTCCCTGGGTGATAGCGGATGGTTGTTTTCCGTTGACTTATGAATGCTATTTTTATTTAAACCTTCCGGTAACATTGGAAGATGCCTTGCAGGTGTATTATCTGGCCTGAAATGCTTATTGCGTTTTCGGAAGGTGTAACGACCCCGGATTTTAATTTAATTTAAATTGATAATTTATTGAATTTTTGAATAAAATTTGTGAAATAAATCGATAAATTTAAGCGAGTTTCCCGAAATCCAAATAAAAATATATTAAATCAATTTAAATTTAAAAATATTGTATATTGTGTATATATGTGTATATATGAATGTATATGTAATATATGAGTAAATTTGAAATAATATATATATATATACATTTGATTTGAATTTAAATTGTAAATAAATGGTTTAAAAATGAAAATATATAAGTAGAATAAAATACAAACAAATTGTACTTACAGAATAAAGTATAAAAAAATATATATGAAAGCTTACTAAAGAAGACAATAAAAATCTAAATATCTATGAATGTACTTGCTTAAGAAATTATAAACATATATGTGGAAGTATTGTAAAAGAAAACAAAGATTATATATGCATGAAGGCTTGTAAAGGAAAATAAAATATACTCAAGAATGTAAACAAAGACAACATATATTTTTCAAACATGATAAGTATGAACCAACAAAAATATATATACGTTAGCTTGCCAAAGAAAACAGTACAAATACATTCATATCTATAAACAAGAATACATGTATAAAAGCTTACCAAAGAAGCCACATCAACTATCTCAAACATGTACAGCCGAGAGAAAAGGAATTTTATAAATAGAAATTTGTATGGTACAACTAATTAATGCAAGCCACTATATATCATCTCAGCCGAGTTAAAGAAATGCAAGGCAAGAAGTAAGAACATAAACAAAGTATAAAATAAAATTATAATAAGATAAGTATAGAAACATAAAGTACCTTGGCATTAAATGTTAGCAAAATTTTAGTCAATTCGAATTTGTATAAAATTCTTTCAGCCACCAAAGAGCTAAGAAAATCTGCATAATTAATGAAACAAGGAAAATATCCCTGTCCTGTTTTGTACAACCCATAATCAACCTGTATAAAGAAATATATACATCACCTAGTAATCTCATTTTCCATATATCAACTTCTCACTTCATTTCAGCTCGTTCATTTAAACTAAGAAAATCTGAAGCATATCTCATCTTCAATTTAAACAAGACTTCACTTTAAACAACAATACAACTTCATTCAAATCAGAGATCAAGGGGGGTTTTCAGCTTGCATTTTCAAAACTGTTTCAACATCAGCTCTGTTCTTCTTCTTCTGGGAAAACAAGGTGAGCAAACTATCCCAAATTCAGTTAGATTTGTGTTATACTTTGATATGTATGTTAATTCTGGGGTGAAATTGTTTGCATAGATGATAGATGTTTGGAATATAGCATGAATTTATTCTGTAATTCATGTGTATGCTTGTGTCCATCATGTTATATATACCTCTGATATATATATACAGGCTCTAGAACATAAGAAAAAAAATCAATAGTTAAAATTCAATTATTCTAGATTGCTGATTCAACTATATAACTTGGATCTATATACAAAGGTAGGATTTTTAACATAAAAATGATAATTTTTATGTAAGCATCCAAGGTGCAGTTCGAACCACCGTGCACGTGCACGTTGGCGTTTGGGCTGTTTGGGTTGGTGCCATGGTTGTCGCGTGATGTTGCTCGAGTATTTTTGGGAAATGTATCGTGTCGAACCCGGTGCGCGTGAGTGTTTTATTACTGCAGTTTTAAAATTTATAACTTAAACTAAAAAAAGAAGAAGAAGAAAAGGATCAGTAGTAGAAGATGAAAGAGTAGAGGAGAAGAACTCGGGGAACATGGAAGAAGTCTCGGGTTTTACTCGAGGTAACACGTGGGTTGTCTCGGTTTCATTTTTGGGTTAGCCTATACCTTTAAGTTATTTGGTTAACTAAGTTAGTATTAAATATATAATGTTGACAAGTTTAAGCTAAGACTTAATTTAAAATTCTTAAGCAAGGTTTGTAAACGTAAGATGTTAAGTAAATTTAAAATGTAAGTTAATTTAAAATGTAAATTGATTTATACATGTAATTAAATAAATAATTTAAATAGATTTGTAATTGAAAATTGACATTAATAATTTGTTGTTAAATCAATTTTGAACTTTAGATTTTAATTAATTACTTAAAGTAAATTAATAGTTAACTAATTAAATGTAAATTGATTTATTTTATAAGGGTAAGTAAAGATTGGTTAATTAATTTGAAATTGTAATTAATTAGGGGTTTGTAATTAATAAATTGGTAATTAATAATTAAGTTTTTAATTTGTAATTAAATTTTTTTATTAATGATAATTAATTACAAAAATGGTTAATTTAAGATTTTTTTTATAAGTTAAGTAAATTAATTAAAGGATAATTGAATGATTAAAAATTGATTATTCAATAATTTAGGGTTGATTAATTTAATTAATAAATGATTAAAGGATAATTAATCAAATGATTTGAAATCAATTAATATTAATTAACCATGATCGATGACCCATCCGATCTAAATCAATTAGATAATTAATTGAGTTCACTTATAAATGTTTGAATTCTATTGATTGTCGAACTGTTTGCTATTCTGATATGTTGTGCTATGTGCTATGAGTTGTTTCAGTGTGATCTGTGATGAATGTAATTTATTTATTTATAAGGCATTCATATTTTCTATCTGTGAATCTGTGTATATAGATAAGCGTTATTGGAATATACCACTTACCGATATTATTGTGATTGCAATCTGTGATGACTGAATGATGTTGCACTATTGTGTAAAACCCCTGGACCACACCATACACACACAAATATGGATTTCACATGGAAATCGATTAAGTCATAGATTTTTGAAAATAGTTTTGAATTTGAATTTTTAAATTCAAATGGTTTGAAATGGAATCGGGTTAAATGTGAAAAGTTTTTGAAATGGAGTTTTTAAGATAAAAGTTATTTGGAATAACTTGGTAAGTTTTCTAATTTAAATAATTTAATTTGAATTTGAATTCAAAATTTGGAATTGAATTCCATGTCTGGAAATTACGGTTAAAGATGTTATAAATATGTTCATATGAAGTTAAACCATTTTAAAAGTATGGTTTTGAGAATTTGAATTTAACCCAAGAACCTTAACTCGTATAAATGAATCAGATTTCCGAAATGAAAACTGTTTGTTTTCAAATGATAAAAGCTTTCATATAAGAAATGAAATCCCAATTTACATACAGGAATTTCAAGTTTGAATTGGAAAATAGTTTTCCAAGTTATGAGTGAATTCTTTTTGAAAGCTTGAATCTGTTTATTTTTAACAGATTTAAAATGGTGATTTGTTTAAACCATTCGAATTGAAATTGTTTTGAAAGCTATCTGTTAAATCTTTGTTTTTAAAGATTTAACGAGTTAATCCAAATTGAAATGGAAATCGATTTGGAAATCTATGAATGAATTTTTGTGAAACTGAGTGAACTTTGTGAGATAAATCTTTTCGTTTAAAAAGATTAAAATGGTAATGTGTTTAAACCATTTGAAGAAAAGTTTTGGGTAATAAGTTGTGACTTAATTGAAATCCCAATATCCATATGTTTTTAAAGTATTACGCTCACTATTCGGTTTAGCCGGGAGAGGACCTTTGTCTCATACAACCCATTCCGAATAGTGATACGTCGTATATGGATCGCATTTGAAGACTGATGTTGAAGACCGGGTATTTGCGAGAACGATAGGATAACCTATCGATTGTCTCTGCACTGAGTTGCTCCGGTATAGAGATTTCCTAAGTGATGGGAAGTCCGATCGGGATTGTGAATACCCAGATTGCAAGGGCTTCTTCGGAAGTGCCTTCGGTTCTGTTCGAACCCGGAACAGACTTGTATGGTTACATGTCTGACACTACATTTTGAGATATAAAGCTGATTTCTTTCAAATACATTTCTGTTGGTGGCGGAGAATTTATTCTCTTAGCTTAACACCCTTCTCTGAGACGTACGAGCTCAGAGGTTATGTAGTTGAAGGTTATCAGCGATATACTCCCAATTTGGTAATGTGGCATGCTGAGTGTTGCTGTGTGTTGATCATTTATTGATCATTTGTAATCTGAGCATGGCTTTGTGAAAAAGCGTAGCTTTGTGGACGAGACCTCTTCGGACCTTACAACCCGGAAATGGTCGAAACAGGAAAGTTGCGGCAAGGTTATGAGGGTCGCGCCCCTTAGGGTATGTCATTTCCTTTTGGAAAAGGGTGGTATCATGGTATGGAGCCCAGATACTTACTCATGTGGACACACTTTATTTATTATGTGTGATGTTGGTTATCGAGCGCTCGGATAAAGGTCCCAAAGGACCGGGAGGTGGCATATTCGTGTAGTAGTTACCTAGTTACAGAGGTATAGAGGTAACCCGGCCTTGTGTTGGCAAAGAGCCAGGTTGGTTTCTCGGAACGTCCATCCAGAGGCGTACCCATGTGATAGTGGGAAGTTCCTTAGCCCGACCATTTGTTGGAAATCCAAAGAAACAATACGAGCCATGTACGGTTTTAGTTGTATAACCTGCTATGGAATGTGGCGATAACCTGCTATTGAACATAGTAGCTATAGTAGGCATAGTGTGAAATGCCTATGTTGGCTAAGATTAATATTATACTTTCGAAATGTTTTCCACTATGCACTAATAATAATATCAAAAGAGTTTTATTGTGTAGTAAGCATGTTTGACTATCATAAGAAGAAATCTTCTCCAATTCTGCGTTTGCATTGTGTGTGTGGCGGGAGGTCTTATGGTAGTTTCATTTTCCAAAAGCATTGCGGTTCTCTTTTATTTCCTTTGTTGTTGTTGTTTAAAGATAAACTGTTTTTGTTGCTCACACCAGTCCCACGACTGACTCGGAGTTTATTGTTCCCTTCCTAAACTCTGGGTGCCCAAAATTTTCCACACGGGCAGTCTAGAGTTGGTTTTTCTTCTTCAGATATTCAGGTTTAGTAAACTAGTTGGAGCTAGTTCAGTATTTGGAGTTCATTCCTCGGAGTTGCTTATCTTGGAGCATTGTGTTGGTGTTTCAAGCTTGATGTTGGAGTTATTGGTCTCATTCTATTTTGAGGATCATTTGGAGTTAGCACTTCTGTTATTTCCGTTGTATCATTATTTATCTCTAATATTGTTGTATCATATTGATATCATTGCTGTATATCATTCTAGATATTGTATTCATTGGAGTTATATATGATATCATTTATTTCTTTCTTCCGCTGTGTTGTTATACTTAATGTTGTTATAAGCTCCAGGGAACCAGATTCGGTGTTTGAATCTGCGGCATTTTGAGTACAAGTGAAGTACGGGTGCCGATTTTCGAAGGCCGAGTTTTGGATCTTTACAGTAGGTATCGGAGCTGAGGGTAAAACTTTAGCTCAGGAGTATAACACATTAAGTAGCTCATTAGAGATAGGGTGAAGTATACCCTAGAATGAGTAATTCTCAGATATCCGTCCGTATGCTTCAGTAAATTCTCTTGCTATCCACTGATAGTAAGTATGAGTGCAAGAAGAGGATGAGATAGGGGACAGGGGAATACGACTATTAATGGTCAATGTCCTGTGACAACAAGGAAACGATCTTTTCTCTATCAATCTCTTTTGTTCGTCGTTTCTCCTCAATTCTTCGATAGTTTCTGGTAAATACAGGAAGAAAAATTCGATATATTAATATGGGACATAAACTCCAGATAGGCCAAAATTATGTTTGGATGTATTGGTTACTTTGGTTGCTATGGTTGATAGGTATAATTTGGCTTCTAAACTGAAAGTTTTGAAATTGTATCCATATATCTATCTATCTTTTGGGTCCGGATATGTTCTACGAATGATTAGTTATCCCTTCGAACTAACCAATGCCACAGCATGCTTCGTAGATCTAGATAACCCGAGTATTTTGTGGAGTGTTAAACAGATCCGTTCTTGTATTTATTATTGATATTCTGATTTGGTGAGCCTAATGCAGAATAGATATTCAGTTTGATTTGATAAAACATTTTTCATCTATCTTTGTGTCTCCCTGTGCAATTTCGAGGACGAAATTCTATTAAGGGGGGAAGTTTGTAACGACCCCAGATTTTAATTCAATTTAAATTGATAATTTATTGAATTTTTGAATAAAATTTGTGAAATAAATCGATAAATTTAAGCGAGTTTCCCCGAATCCAAATAAAAATATATTAAATCAATTTAAATTTAAAAATATTGTATATTGTGTATATGTGTGTATATATGAATGTATATGTAATATATGAGTAAATTTGAAATAATATATATATATATATATATATATTTGATTTGAATTTAAATTGTAAATAAATGGTTTAAAAATGAAAATATATCAGTAGAATAAAATACAAACAAATTGTACTTACAGAATAAAGTATAAAAAAATATATATGAAAGCTTACTAAAGAAGACAATAAAAATTTAAATATCTATGAATGTACTTGCTAAAGAAAATATAAACATATATGTGGAAGTATTGTAAAAGAAAACAAAGATTATATATTCATGAAGGCTTGTAAAGGAAAATAAAATATACTCAAGAATGTAAACAAAGACAACATATATTTTTCAAACATGATAAGTATGAACCAACAAAAATATATATACGTTAGCTTGCCAAAGAAAACAGTACAAATACATTCATATCTATAAACAAGAATACATGTATAAAAGCTTACCAAAGAAGCCACATCAACTATCTCAAACATGTACAGCCGAGAGAAAAGGAATTTTATAAATAGAAATTTGTATGGTACAACTAATTAATGCAAGCCACTATATATCATCTCAGCCGAGTTAAAGAAATGCAAGGCAAGAAGTAAGAACATAAACAAAGTATAAAATAAAAATATAATAAGATAAGTATAGAAACATAAAGTACCTTGGCATTAAATGTTAGCAAAATTTTAGTCAATTCGAATTTGTATAAAATGTTTTCAGCCACCAAAGAGCTAAGAAAATCTGCATAATTAATGAAACAAGGAAAATATCCCTGTCCTGTTTTGTACAACCCATAATCAACCTGTATAAAGAAATATATACATCACATAGTAATCTCATTTTCCATATATCAACTTCTCACTTCATTTCAGCTCGTTCATTTAAACTAAGAAAATCTGAAGCATATCTCATCTTCAATTTAAACAAGACTTCACTTTAAACAACAATACAACTTCATTCAAATTAGAGATCAAGGGGGGTTTTCAGCTTGCATTTTCAAAACTGTTTCAACATCAGCTCTGTTCTTCTTCTTCTAGGAAAACAAGGTGAGCAAACTATCCCAAATTCAGTTAGATTTGTGTTATACTTTGATATGTATGTTAATTCTGGGGTGAAATTGTTTGCATGGATGATAGATGTTTGGATTATAGCATGAATTTATTCTGTAATTCATGTGTATGCTTGTGTCCATCATGTTATATATACCTCTGATATATATATACAGGCTCTAGAACATAAGAAAAAAAATCAATAGTTAAAATTCAATTATTCTAGATTGCTGATTCAACTATATAACTTGGATCTATATACAAAGGTAGGATTTTTAACATAAAAATGATAATTTTTATGTAAGCATCCAAGGTGCAGTTCGAAAATGAATAAGAGATGTGTTTTTGTCAATATCAGTTGATTTAACAAATTTTAATTGTTGAAACTTATTGTGAAGCAAGCTTAGTGAGTTTCTAACACTGGAAAAATGCTATAGAATTTTTCCAATGCAAGGATGTTAGTGACGAATTGAAAGTAGGGTTTTGTTCGAGTGTTTTTCGATTTCTGTAAAAATTTGATTTCGTCGTCGTGATTTGATCGAGCATTTCGCGATTCTGGGTGAAGGTAGAGAAGGGTACGGCAGAGATATGGGCGGAGTTCCATCGCTTCAGGTGGTCGTCGTTGGTGAGTCGAGGCAAGTTTGTTCGTGCGTTCGTATTGTTGGTTCGAGCTTCAGGCGTATTTTCGATTTCGACTTTTATTCGAACTACTGGGTTTCGATTTCGAGTTGGGGGTCGAATCGTGGTTTGTTGGAGGTGTCGAGGGTTGCCGGAGGGTCGGCGAACCACCGTGCACGTGCACGGTGGCGTTTGGGTTGTTGCCATGGTTGTCGCGTGATGTTGCTCGAGTATTTTTGGGAAATGTATCGTGTCGAACCCGGTGCGCGTGAGTGTTTTATTACTGCAGTTTTAAATTTTATAACTTAAACTAAAAAAAGAAGAAGAAAAGGATCAGTAGTAGAAGAAGAAGAAAGAGTAGAGGAGAAGAACTCGGGGAACATGGAAGAAGTCTCGGGTTTTAATCGAGGTAACACGTGGGTTGTCTCGGTTTCATTTTTGGGGTTAGCCTATACCTTTAAGTTATTTGGTTAACTAAGTTAGTATTAAATATATAATGTTGACAAGTTTAAGCTAAGACTTAATTTAAAATTCTTAAGCAAGGTTTGTAAACGTAAGATGTTAAGTAAATTTAAAATGTAAGTTAATTTAAAATGTAAACTGATTTATACATGTAATTAAATAAATAATTTAAATAGATTTGTAATTGAAAATTGACATTAATAATTTGTTGTTAAATCAATTTTGAACTTAAGATTTTAATTAATTACTTAAAGTAAATTAATTAATAATAGTTAACTAATTAAATGTAAATTGATTTATTTTATAAGGGTAAGTAAAGATTGGTTAATTAATTTGTAATTGTAATTAATTAGGGGTTTGTAATTAATAAATTGGTAATTAATAATTAAGTGTTTAATTTGTAATTAAATTTTTTTATTAATGATAATTAATTACAAAAATGGTTAATTTAAGATTTTTTTATAAGTTAAGTAAATTAATTAAAGGATAATTGAATGATTAAAAATTGATTATTCAATAATTTAGGGTTGATTAATTTAATTAATAAATGATTAAAGGACAATTAATCAAATGATTTGAAATCAATTAATATTAATTAACCATGATCGATGACCCATCCGATCTAAATCAATTAGATAATTAATTGAGTTCACTTATAAATGTTTGAATTCTATTGATTGTCGAACTGTTTGCTATTCTGATATGCTGTGCTTTGTGCTATGAGTTGTTTCAGTGTGATCTGTGATGAATGTAATTTATTTATTTATAAGGCATTCATGTTTTCTATCTATGAATCTGTGTATATAGATAAGCGTTATTGGAATATACCGCTTACAGATATTGTTGTGATTGCAATCTGTGATGACTGAATGATATTGCACTATTGTGTAAAACCCTTGGACCACACCATACACACACAAATATGGATTTCATATGGAAATCGATTAAGTCACAGATTTTTGAAAATAGTTTTGAATTTGAATTTTTAAATTCAAATGGTTTGAAATGGAATCGGGTTAAATGTGAAAAGTTTTTGAAATGGAGTTTTTAAGATAAAAGTTATTTTGAATAACTTGGTAAGTTTTCTAATTTAAATAATTTAATTTGAATTTGAATTCAAAATTTGGAATTGAATTCCATGTCTGGAAATTACGGTTAAAGATGTTATAAATATGTTCATATGAAGTTAAACCATTTTAAAAGTATGGTTTTGAGAATTTGAATCTAACCTAAGAACCTTAACTCGTATAAATGAATCAGATTTCCGAAATGAAAACTGTTTGTTTTCAAATGATAAAAGCTTTCATATAAGAAATGAAATCCCAATTTAATTAAAGGAATTTCAAGTTTGAATTGGAAAATAGTTTTCCAAGTTATGAGTGACTTTTTTTGAAAGCTATGAATTGAATCTGTTTATTTTTAACAGAGTTAAAATGGTGATTTCTTTAAACCATTCGAAATGAAATTGTTTTGAAAGCTATCAGTTAAATCTTTGTTTTTAAAGATTTAACGAGTTAATCCAAATTGAAATGGAAATCGATTTGGAAATCTATGAATGAATTTTTGTGAAACTGAGTGAACTTTGTGAGATAAATCTTTTCGTTTAAAAAGATTAAAATGGTAATGTGTTTAAACCATTTGAAGAAAAGTTTTGGGTAATAAGTTGTGACTTATTTGAAATCCCAATATCCATATGTTTTTAAAATATTACGCTCACTATTCGGTTTAGCCGGGAGAGGATCTTTGTGTCATACAACCCATTCCGAATAGTGATACGTCGTATATGGATCACATTTGAAGACCGGTGTTGAAGACCGGGTATTTGCGAGAATGATAGGATAACCTATCGATTGTCTCTGCACTGAGTTGCTCCGGTATAGAGATTTCCTAAGTGATGGGAAGTCCGATCAGGATTGTGAATACCCGGATTGCAAGGGCTTCTTCGGAAGTGCCTTCGGTTCTGTTCGAACCCGGAACAGACTTGTATGGTTACATGTCTGACACTACACTTTGAGATATAAAGCTGATTTCTTTCAAATACATTTCTGTTGGTGGCGGAGAATTTATTCTCTTAGCTTAACACCCTTCTCTGAGACGTACAAGCTTAGAGGTTATGTAGTTGAAGGTTATCAGCGATATACTCCCAATTTGGTAATGTGGCATGTTGAGTGTTGCTGTGTGTTGATCATTTATTGATCATTTGTAATCTGAGCATGGCTTTATGAAAAAGCGTAGCTTTGTGGACGAGACCTCTTCGGACCTCACAACCCGGAAATGGTCGAAACAGGAAAGATGCGGCAAGGTTATGAGGGTCGCGCCCTTTAGGGTATGTCATTTCCTTTTGGAAATGGGTGGTATCATGGTATTGAGCCTAGATACTTACTCATGTGGACACACTTTATTTATTATGTGTGATGTTGGTTATCGAGCGCTCGGATAAAGGTCCCAAAGGACCGGGAGGTGGCATATTCGTGTAGTAGTTACCTAGTTACAGAGGTACAGAGGTAACCCAGTTCCACGACTGACTCGGAGTTTATTGTTCCCTTCCTAAACTCTGGGTGCCCAAAATTTTCCACACGGGCAGTCTAGAGTTAGTTTTTTTTAGATATTCAGGTTTAGTAAACTAGTTGGAGGTAGTTCAGTATTTGGAGTTCATTCCTCGGAGTTGCTTATCTTGGAGCATTGTGTTGGTGTTTCAAGCTTGATGTTGGAGTTATTGGTCTCATTCTATTTTGAGGATCATTTGGAGTTAGCACTTCTGTTATTTCCGCTGTATCATTATTTATCTCTGATATTGTTGTATCATATTGATATCATTGCTGTATATCATTCTAGATATTGTATTCATTGGAGTTATATATGATATCATTTATTTCTTTCTTCCGCTGTGTTGTTATACTTAATGTTGTTATAAGCTCCGGGGAACCAGATTCGGCGTTTGAATCTACGACATTTTGAGTACAAGTGAAGTACGGGTGCCGATTTTCGAAGACTGAGTTTTTGGATCTTCACAGAAGGGTTGGCGTAAGGCCACGTCTTTGTTTCCTCTTGTTTGCTTCCTCCGGAGGGTATGCACCACCTGATCAATGTAGAATGACACTTTACTTCTTCCATGAAAGGTCTTGAGCTGCTTCATATTATTGACTGCTTCCCTTCGATCTCTCCAGAAGGTCCGATCCTGCTCTTTTCCTTTCTTTCCTTTGTTTAAGTCCTCATGGCTTAAGCGGAAGATGAATTTTTTGAGTAACAGATGTCTCGCAAAGTTGACTTTGAAAATCACCGAACACAAGGCATTTTCAAAGTGCATCCATAGCAACCTTTTCGCTTCTAAATTTCACAATTTTGTTTTGCTATTTATTTAACTTTCCTTACAATTTTTTTACTGTTCCATACACCAAATAATGTATAGAGAATAACCAAAACAAGTTATACCAAGTTACTATCATAAATATTCCATTTATACAAGTTAAAGTTAAGGGATATCGAAGTACACTTATAGTGACTATTCTCGTTTCAAACACTTTCAAAAATACTTCAATTCAACACACAACCCTAAAATCCATTTAAAAATTAAGTCAAAGCCACACCACATGTTATAGAAGGTAATAGGAGTTATGTTATACAATATAAAGTTGTCATTTGCTTTCAAAAGCAAGAATGGCCCAAAGTTTATAACTTTAATTAGTTAATGTCACTTTAACTTTATGTTTGTACACACACACAATATACACATATAAGATAGTGAGATAACTCACCTAAACCCAAGCCAAAAACATACTCAAACACACCCAAACTCAACAACCACTTCCTACCATCTCCAAAATCATAAAGTTCCTTCATTTAACACATCTAAGCCAAGCCAAGCCTCCCCCTCATTTCTCATGATCCTGGCCCAAGATGGAAACCCCTTCTCCTTTTTGCTTCATCGACTTTTTACTTTAGATCCATTCTTCCTCAGGTGTTTATGTTGTTGGCGAAAGTTCGGTGAAGTTTGGAAGATATTTGAACTAATTAGAGAAATGTTAGTGAATAACAAAGTGGATTAGTGCTAATCCACTTCCGTCAGTTTCATTCTTTTGTTATTTTTCAAGATTTTGGAGATAATGAATAAACACACATGCCTAAGCACCTCTTTTATATGGCCAAGACCCCCCATGTGCCTTGCATGCTTATTTTACTTTACACCTCATTTTCCCTTAGCAAATTACCCTTTTAGCCTTAGATACAAAATATGACATCACTCATGACATCATCAACACTTTATTTTCCATAAATGGAAAAATGTTTTTACTTTATATTACTAATTTCCAAAGTATTCTAGTGTATGTTAAAAAGTTTAAACAACTTCTGAGTAACTAGGTGTTTTTCGATAAAATGATTTTCGGTCACATTATCGATATTTCTTCAAGTTATTTATTCTTGTAAACATTTTTCAAAATCAGGTTTACCACCATTAGTTATTCTTAAAAAGGGTTAACAAGGTCACTAAATCAATTTAATCATATTTAATCCAAGATTCAACTATTTAAACAATTCGGATATTACAATACTCTGTTTCAAAAATTCCGGGTCGTTACATAATCCGACCATTATAATAAGGCGTCAGCATGATGTCGGTATTTTCTGACTTTTTTTCATCGCCATATTTGAAGATGCCATTATGGCATCAGTATTTTTTGATGCCTTTATGACACCATTATTAGTATGGTTGGATAAATATGTGGCATCGAAATGATGTCGGTGAATAACAATTCTTTTTAACCACAGAAATTTTTACACCCCGATATTCCTCTCTCAGGCTTTAATTCCTTTACATAAAAATTCCAAACAAAATTAAGAAAACCTAAGTTAATAAAACCATAGTCGATCCTTCACCTTCATCTCCATCGCATGACTCCACCCGTGCCTCCACCTCGACCGATGTGACACCACTTTATGTCTCCACCTGAACCCACGTCTCAGACCTACAACTGCACAATTCCTCCATGTCGAGCATTCCGCAACCATGGGACTCCACGCGCAACCATGCAACTCCACCCGCACGACTCCATCCATGCAACTCCGCCTCCAACATCTCAGATCTGACTCAAGAATACACCCACAACTATCTAAACTAAAGGAATAGGGCTGGTCTGTAGTGGGTAAAACTAGTAGATTTCATTTTTTTCATATTTGGATAATAGTGGGCCTATGAAGTCTAATGGTTTATACTAGATTCGATCTAGTTAATAAATAAAATAATATTTTATTTAACTTTATTTTACATTTCTTGATTAATCATATTAACTAATTCAATTAAATATTTAATTTCAAATGTACCATTAATACTCAATAACAACATAACATAACACAAACATGTGTACAACTATACACACACATACACATACAGATAGCTGTTGGAATTTATATCATGTGAATACAAATATATTTTATAAAAAGATATACATGTAATAAATTCACATGCATACGAGGAACATAAATGCCTAAGTGTATACATATGTTTGAATATACTACAATATATGTATATGATTTATATATAAATATTAATGGTACCGTATAAATAGTTTAGACATATATATGCATATATGATATTTTATTAACAATTATATATATATATATATATTATAAACATATATAATATTATTAAAACAAATCTTCATAAAAGTAGATGATTGAAATAAGGGAAACCTTGAAAAATAAAGATGGAAATAAAATTTTGAATTAGATTTAGATCTAATCAAATCAGAATTAAATGGAAATAATATGAAATGATATTTTATATTTTCCTTTTCTGAACACCATTTAATAATAGATTCAATACCATATAATTTCCATGCTAATCACAACAAAATCTAAACATTTAAAATTGCAAATCTGAAAGTGCACATTCAACATAAAATTATAAGCATTGTCATAATTTAATGTATTGCTCCAATGACAAAATCAATTCTAAAATATTATATGTGTGTGTCTGTGTGGGTGTAACTTAATTTATTTAAATATTATGTTTGTGATTTTAAGAGAATTATATTGTAATAATAAAAGAAAATTTTATTACAATATTAGATCCACATAAACTCACAATCTCAGATCCAACAAATAAGAAAATTAGTTTCATAAATCAAATGAATCAAACAAAATGGTTTTATTTAAATAATTAATTGATAAAATTTGTGATAAAAATGTAAATTTTTCAGCAAATCAAATCTATGTCAACCAATGAATTTAGATTCAATCAAAACAACAATATGAATACTCAAAATAAAACATACATAAGACTAATTTTCAATTTAATTGACAATATACAAGAGAATTTTAATAGTAGATTAAATAGGCAATGAACATACATATACGTGAACTAAAATATATACAAACATCATGAGTAAATTTTGAGATGGAAATTCAAACCTGAAAAGCCTTGCCCTTTGTAACACCTTGCCTTGTGGCTTCTCCTTGTATCTCCAAGACTTACATCCAGTCCGTGCAAGTGATGGATGAACCATATATGTTTTATTTTGTTTGATGTTTTTAATTTGATTTTTAGTTCTTTTCTCATTAGAGGGAAATGGAAGCCATGGATTTAGAGAGAGAGAAGGGGAAGGAAATTTTCTGTAAATAGAAATGAAATGAAGAGATTTGCTTTTAATAGGAAAAGAAACATTTTTCATTCTCCTCATTAAAGTCCCTTATTTAATTCCCTTTTAAAATTTCAATTATTTCTTCCTCTCATCTCTTTTAATTATTTCTGGTCCTAGCCTGCTCTATGAGGAGCAAAATTCTTAAAAACCCTCATAGTAAATATTTATTACTTAAACCCCATTTAAAAATATACTAGTATATATCTATATATGCAAATATAACTTTTATACATGCATTTAAATAATAACAAAAAAATTCAAAACATCAAATAAAATTACTAATAATTAATGTTTCTCAAATATTAATGAATTTAACTACTCTATAATATTTTATAATTAAGTAAATCATACAGTATTTCGAGGAATTCACAAATGTGATTGTGTGACTCAAACGTTGAATCAATTAGTAATTAATATTGAACAATTCAAATATTAACGTTCACACATCAACTTAGCTAGTGGTGTGACAGTTTGGCCGAGTTCATCGTTTACATACCTTTTCATAAAAATCATATTTTATATTATCTTAAACGGTACATTTAGTAATGATAAATTACACATATTCTCTTCGTCAACACTGTATCACTTTATAATTTATGGAATTTGGTTTTGGTCAAATTCCAACATCGTTGTTGATGCCAAAAGTGGCATAACACCTAAATATGACCTGCAGTAGGACTAGATCTAGTAAAAATAACAAGAAAATGTAGAAAAGCGTGGAAAAGTAGAGAGACACAAGATTTTTATAGTGGTTCTGGCCTACATCCACTTTATAGTTTTACCGACTATGGATTTTATAGAAAACTAGAGTCACTAGTATAAGGGATTGATAAGATCCTAAGCTTGGAACTACCAATAGTATCTGCCTGGTGACCATTGTGAGGGAGAGATAGGAGATGAAGAAGGAGCAGAGTCTAAGATTAGAGTGGAGACCCTTCTTTAGTTGCAGTGGAGTTTATATTTATAGAGAAACATCTATAAAGGTTCAAGAGCCCGCTTGCATTAAAGTCTAGAAGCAAGACAATGTCGTACAGGCGAACACATGGGGCCCACGAGCCAAAAAAACCTCTCGGTACCAAGAGAAAACTCTTAATACCGCATTGTTTTTCCTTGTGCAAATCCATTTCCTTCAATTATTTCATTCTTATATCTTTTATTTGATGCGTTTCAAGCTCTTCTCCATAGACACTGAGTTGATTCCGACGATTCTCCCGATAACACTTGTATTATCTTGCTTTCTTTGCTTTCTTCTCATCAGTCTTGAGAACTGCCTGTCCAAACTATGAGAAAATGACTTAACCATGAGAGGTTGAGTAGAGTATAAAGTATGTGGAGTTTGTGTGGCCAAAACAGGAGAAAATACCTCTCGGTACAGAGAGAAACCTCTCGGTACCGAGTGGTTTACTTTGCCCCGAACTTGGTGATTTTTCATGAGCTCCAATATCTTGTCCTTTCGATCGTGTTTCCAAGTTCTTGAGTCATTTTGTCTTGTCTGAACCTTCTACTTCTAGTTGAATTCTACTTGGTTGAAAACCTAGTTAACAGTCGTTCTTATTTAACTCAGTTAATCCTTAAACAAAATCCTTAGATCAGTAATAATATTTATTAATAGTCATACTACTTTGGCTAGAGATTTATACTTTGAGTTAGCTACCGTTGGCCATGATATTAACCTCATATAACAGAGGAGACGAATTCTCAATTGAATAGTTTTTTACTCCCATTGCTTCACTCAGACCAAACTATAGTCGCTCGGTAGATCTTCATGTCATGATCTAACTATAATTAAGATGGAGTATTCACGTTGAAGATCCATAGTATTCTCAAATCGAGGGAACTATGTAATATCATCACACTAATATTTTCTATTTGACCTGGTTGTTATCAATCAACATAAAACTCTCGGATGAGCCATTCCATTATAATCCAATGAGTATGTAACCCCTTGGTTTCCCCAGTAGCCATGAGTAATACACTGCCAACATCCGAAGAATAAATGCTCTTTGGTCTCAGTAGATGGATCGATATCCTTTCTCGAAACATCTTGGCCTAGAATATTTAAAATGGTATATTATTTTATATTGTGGTAATTTTCTTATGATTACAACTCTTGTGATTATTATAACACAACATATCATTTTAGAATTTTCAGTATTAATATACTTAAATTAATTACTTAACTATATATTACAGTATAACAAGTATATAATAAAAAATTAAACACCTTTATTATGTATAAGATTGGTCATAGAGTTAGATATAAGTTACAAATTACATAATTGCCCCCAAGGGCATACCCCTAATTCTCCTAATCTCTCACTTGCACTTAGGGTCAATTATTGGGTCTCAATCCCACTCCTTCAATTGGTTTTCTCAAAATGATTGAGATAGTCCCTTAGTAAAATGATATGCTATGTTTCTTAATTATCTACTTAATCAAACAATTCTCTCTGACATTGATAAACTCCCTTTATCATGTGGAAATTTTAAAGTATGTTTCTTAACTTCTAGTGAGCTCTAGGCTCTTTTATGTTCCTTATCGCGATACTGTTATTCACAAAACAAAGGTTTGATTCTAAACATTTGGAATCACCCTGGCTTGGTTATAAATTTGTGCACTATACATATATACAGCTTTTTCTACGGCATTATTCAAAGTGATGTACTTAGCCTTTTGGTTAAACCAACCATAACCTTTCATTTGGAACAATTTAATTTAAGCCTCCTAAATTAGGTTGAATATGAATTTATGGTTGACATACTATATTCTATATCACTTATGAAGTTTGAGTCGAACACTCCTTCATAAGGAGTTCACTGTTTCCATAAAAAAAATTAGTATTTCATAAATACTCACAAATGCTCATAACTATCCTTTAGCGATATTAATCCAGATTTGATACTCGCTCAATCATCAATTACATAAGCGAATAGTGATATAGTAGACAACATATCATATGTTATAATTCCAATTGCCTAAGCACAATGAATCCATCTCATATGCTTCATATTAACCATTTTAGTATGGTTTCTATGTATTCTGTTCGGGACAATCCTAACATCCTTACTTGTAGTTTTAGAATCATTTTAGTACATCTTTAATATTCTTTCTTACAGGCACACACTTCCTTTACATTTTGTTTTATAATCTTAATATTTGATTTCTCTATCAAAATATATGCTCAATTATGATGGCTGTCATGTGATATAGTCGTGCATTTTTGGATCTTATCCAATACTTATAAATTAAGTTATTTCTCCTACTAACATCATGACATTATGGTTATCATGTGCAAATAGCCTATTCTTAATCATTATTTGGAATTTCTGTTTCAAAGTAGTATACCAAAATTCAAAGTCATTTTGGGCGATAATTTTGCGATTTAAATATGAATTAACTTAAGCACGTTGAAAATTGGATCTGTTACATCAGACTCAATAATTGAAATTTACGATATTATTCTCATCAATGTTATTTGCTAAATTCCAACTGCATTAGTATTCCTTTTAAAGACGCACCTACGACCGATGGATCATATCCCTATGGGTAAAATTATCAAAACTGTATGTTGATAATGTACGTGGAATCTATTCCAGATTTAGGCGTCTTACCATATAGTAAATTCTATACCCATCATAGATTATTGAAAATCGAGGAAATTGTTATCGCTAACAATCCTTTTTCTCAACGTTGATAAGAAACTCATAGTTTCTCTTTAATGTGCGAGAATCCTTATTAAACACTATGATGAGTCATGTCCATTTTAGGCCTGGTTAATTATTTCTTCTTATGTTATCAATTTATATGTTAGAGTATTTGGATCATATCCAAGTCTATTGTACTACCACTACTTTCTAAAAGAAATTCCTTTACCAAATAGGTGGCATTTCTTGAAAGAAAATTTGTCTCCCATTAAGCCGGAATAGGCTTTTCTAAACATTTTATGAGTTGTCTTTTATTCTTGCATAAGAACCGATATAGTTTTAAGTTTACGAAGCTTATGTTCATAACATAAGTTGGACAACCACACATCTTAAACTATTTAAGATCGGGATTTCTTATCAATTCATACCTTATAAAAATATGATCTCGTAAAATTTGCTGTAGATGAAATAAAATTTAACATATGTACTTATTCTTAAGTACTAGTCCTTTTAGAAAGAAGTTATTTAAATTTCGCTCGTCATCAATCATACTTTATCCAACAAAGTCACATTCCTCCTCATTGGTTTTAGGTACACTTAGAACTCTTTTCCAACACACTAACATATTCGATCAAATCGAATTCTATTGTTTCATTTGCATATTATTTTTCTACTTCATTGTTATATTCTATGGACCTATCATAGACATACTACTTGTCTATCAAACACACATGTTTATTTCTATGATAATCTACCGGGGAATTTAATAAAGTGAGTGGATATGTTCTAGTATCATTAGACTTTCGACCACATACATTTTATATGTATTGACCCGAAGAGTTCATTAACTCCTTTTTCACTCCTACTAAATGGGAGTATTGCCCTTAACAATATGAGATATAATTCACTAGTATCATATGATTCATAATCATATGATCAAAGAATTATTTCTCAAACATACAGATTAGACTATAATTCCCAAATAATTTAAAATTTTAGATAATTTCGTATTTTCTAATGCATCAATTTTGGTGTGAAAACAAATACTATTATTATAGATTTATCTTTTAATGAATATTCATTACAAAATAAAACTATGTCTACTTTCATTCATCTTTGAAGGCAGTTATTATCTCATAAATAATACTAGGTATATTTATGAAAACAGTCTTTTGTAACTTGGTGCAACCAATAATAAGTGTCATATTGTATGCTTTGACTATTTCTTCCACAATAGGTAATAAATATGAAGCTTCATTTGACCACCTAATACGATCTGTTTATTTCATTTATTGTAATTAGTTGACAGTTGAAAGTTTCAGATCAAATATCATAAACTCAAAGAAATAACTTTCATAAAAAACAATTTTCTATAAGAAAAATACATTCGAATAGAAACCACAATTCTCATTCCATATTAATTATCTACTAGTGTTTTTATACAATATTCATTTCTAACGTCTCTTCATAAAGTAGAGGTGACATTCACTCTCTTTTTCCCAACTGTGTCTATCTTACATCTACTCTTGAACATTTGTTTTCTTTCCAAATAGTCAAACCATTCAAAAGGAAAGCCTAACTACAAGACTGAACAAATTTCTTTACAATATGCATCCGAACGTCCTTAACATTTAAGGATATCGAATAAGTTTCACCTTATATAAACCAATTAAACTAACATTTCATTGATCGAATTTCTAGGTCCTTCTTATATCCTTTGGTCTAGTGTTATATCTAACACAATAAGATCCTTACTAAAATCAATCATGTTGAATACACGATCCTACACTTTGATTTACTTGCTCATTTCAAACGAACTAATTTTATCAAGGTCTTGTACATTACAAATAGCGTTTGTTTACCATATAACATTTTAATGTGATCAAATATGGATCAAATATCTATATTTTAGTATTGCTTAAGAGTTCAAAACCCATAGAAGATAATACATAGTCTCGAGCAATATAGACACTTAAGTGACCAAGTTATGAATGTACCTAATATATGTATATAGGCGCTTGCATGAGTTTTGAACTGAAAACATGCCAAAGATTTTATTGATAAATATATATTTTATATTTCTATATCAATCTTACTTCAGTTCATTTATATATTTTAATTGATAAACATTTTGTCAATTGTCTTAGTTGCACAAATTTATCGAAGTAATTATTTTAACTTGTATAGCATATATTCTCACGATATCAGAAAAGTTAAATTTAAGTTTATTTCATTTTTATAATGAGGCTCCTTCTAGATTTTTATATTCCACAAAACCCTAAGTAAAATATAAAAATCTATCAATTTTTCTAGTGGGTTTTAAGACTCACTTACCTTGGGATTTTGACCTTGAGGATGTTCCCATATGTGATGGATAACACCTTATTAGTTGTATCATATACAACTCTTAATCCGTGGTCTTTGTCCTAATCTCATCTCGACCTTGAGGATGCTAAACAAATCAAAAGAGATTATTCATTCATGCCCACCATTTCACGATGGCCTAAGTATATTGCATGTACCTTGAGGAAGCTCAACAAATACATACATGCATCTTACTTCATCTAGAAAATATATTGATAATATTACACATAACATTCCTAGCTTAAATTTTCTCAACAACTAGCGAGTATGCAAGTAATCTGTCAACATACAAATGATAGTGGACAACTTTATATATTAGAGATTCATAATCTGTAACATAAACATTGAAGTAGTCTCAATTTAAGGAATAATATATTACTTATGAAATACACTCACGATTCAATTGTGGAAAACATTTGAAACCACGGTACACATACTTTATGTATGTACTTATTCTAAAAATCTGTTTTGATTGATTTCAGTTCCATTTTCATTATATTTGTACATAAATTGTTGTTGAGCCAAAAATTGACATAACAGCCCTATGAATCAAAAACGATAATAAACGAAGTAAAATAGAAATGAAATAGATTGAACACACGATATTTTATATAGTTCGACTCAAATCACTACCTACTTCCACTTTAATTTTATTGATTGGGATTTTGCATAAGTACAAGTGATTTACAATGTTTTAGATCAAGAAAACATGGTAAATTCAAGTTTGACAGTACTTTATGGCCAGATAAAATTGAATAGGAGAATTGGGATCAAAAATCCTTTTTACGTTGCTCTAATACTAATATATTTATAGGTGAATCCATCCACTGAAGTCACCAGCTCGCAGAAGACCAGGAAAAAGCTTAGATCCATATAATCAGGAAGATAGAACAAGTAAATCTTGTAATAAAATTCATGTGGGCACCGACCACAATCATGTAGGTACCGACCATATTTGCTCGGTGCTATCTACTTTTTCCTTCATACTTTTTTTCATCTTCTAGTTTCCAAGCGTCGTTGTAAAAAATTGCTCCTACAAATCATGCCAATACTAACATGGTTTGCTATATGGGACTTGTCTTTTTATGCAAACTACTTGAGTAGTTCACCTACTTGTTTAGGAGTAGTTCACGTACTTGTTTAGAAGTAGGTCCCCCATCAAAACAACTTGGTACATACCAAATCCTGTCGGTACCAACCATACTTGACTTGCACCATTTTTTCTCTAACATATTGTACTCCATCATTTTGTCATTCCAGACAACCCTAAGTTTTTGATCCATTTGTTCATTATCTTGATATCCTAATTTATCAAGAAGTCGCTTGGTTCATATGCGGGATAACACTTGCCCATCAAAATATTCTTTCGTGAATACGATGCATACTTTGGATCATTACAAGCGATCAGATTCAGCTGCATAAGAACTAATAGTTGATTAACCATCACATTGAAGCACTACTTCTATTTAGAGAGTGTCCGTTCATCGCTTAAAATAGTCAACATACTATTCTTTTTTCGTAGGAAAGTCAGAGCCTTCAACTTTTTGGAAGCCCCATCGTGTTTTGATCAAGTAGGCTTCTCTATTCTTTACTTCTTCTTTTTTTCTTTAAAACCTTTAGCAGAATAACATGTCGATACCGACCATATAATTATGGTACCAACATGATTCCTAGGTTCAATATAAACACTTCAACACTTAGGAAAATTTCTCCTTTCCATTCACCAGCTTGCTCGACCTTTTTAGGCTGTGATTTTTTTCTGTTGCTATAATCACTTTATAACTTCAATGCAGTCATCATCAATCTGACCACCATCATTTCTACTATAACGCCATCGAAGTCCAATCAAGCCTAGCTAATCAGCACTGACCACTTTGAAGTTCCTATCATAAAATCTTGACTGTAAGCAATGTGGGTTCTTGGCCTAGATCTATGTGTTGCATACATGACCACCACCTTGTTCATTGCTGCCTCATCACTTGTCATAATCGTCGAATCATATTTGACCATTATCGCATGCCCCTCTCTCGGCTATGCCTGACTTGAAATCACATTCGCTCAAGGTCTCAAAATACTCGAAGTTGGCTGAAGGTTTCTTCAGGCTTAACTTCGATTTTTTTTCCTCTTCTTGGTCTCCTTGGTGTCTACTTCAAGTCTCTACAACCTTTACTCTTTCTTTTCAAGGTTGGGCCTAATCCTTTAAATGTGAACTTTCACATGTAGATAAGGAGCTGCAAACTCTTTCGAATTTTGGTCAAATATGGATTGACGGTCAATTTTTATTGAGATAGTTTTATGAAATGATCACATTGGATGCACTCCGACGTCTGACTGAAACTTTCATCGACATTTTAACTCGAACACTACAATTCTGCATTCCTATAATGAATACTCCATGTCGCTGTGGACAACTATTCTGTTATTGTATATTCTATGATAATTAGTAAAATTAGACCCACAATTCCATTATGTGATGGAGCTCATTTTCCAACATGAGTGGGCTATCTACACAGAGTGTTTGCGTACATCGTACTCTAGACACTAGAAAAACACTACATTTGTTGACATTTCACAATGTCTCGGTCAATGTATAGAATTCGATTGGACAACACATATCGACATTCGTTGGGTTTCACACATCAAATACACGGGTTTTAACCAAAGAAAAATTTAAAATAAAACATACCTGACCACGCTCGTCATTATGTTTTCCCAGTTCATAATGGCCGATAGCAGTCAATCTCCTGGTCTTAGAACCGGTACAAGCCCTTCCACTCCTCTAGAAGAGGGCTCTTCTACTACTCAAGTATCTACTGCCACTCCATTGGAGCAAGATGCTCAATTACAGGGGAACTTCAACTCCTGTCTATTCCAGCAGCTTAACCTCGGATCCCTACTCCTCAAGATCAAACACCTTCCAAACTAACTGCCTATGAACTCAAGATGATTTGTATCAATCATGGGATCACCAATGATGAGGTCCTTCTACCTGCACCTCATCAAAGGGCTCATTTCCCGTTGATATGCTATATCACCTGCTATAGATATATGTGCATATTTGGAGTCAAGCCTCCTTTTAACTGATCAAATTCTTCCTTCAAGAGCTCGGGCTTGCTCCTACCCAGGTGCATCCAACTACCATTTGCTCAGCGATCTCTATATCATCTTCATGACACACCTTGCTCGTCCCTCTTCTTCTCAAGAGCTCACCATCTTATTCAGCTTTAAGAAGAGGCAAGAATCACTTTCTCTGCTAATAGTCGAAGATTACAACCACTACAAGGCTGTTGAGGCGCTCCATAACAAACGTAACTATTGCAAGAGCAAATATTTCTTCGATCGTTGTCCTAAGGGCTGTAATCTCCTTTGGCTATCTGACCGAAAGTTCTCTTACCCAATACCTTCCTTACACTTGGGCATTCTTCAACCAAAGGTTTAACACCCTTTTTATATCTCTGTCAGATCTCCTGGAATGAGTCCATACTAAAAAACTTGCGAACAGACTAGCACTCCTTAAGGGGATCGGTCACGACTTGAGAAAACAACGTATCTTCCTATAAATGCTCAAATACAATAATACCACCTCCTCAACAATGGAGGGAGTGCTGTTCCAAATCCGGTTCCAACCAAATCAACCCAAACTGTTGTTGGTCCTTCTACTTCGGTGGGTGACTTCAATGATGAAGAACAAAGGAGTCAAGATGGTCAGCAACTTCCTTGAAGTAATCGACAAACAATACACCGGCTTTTCTAGCTTTGGATAGTTCTACTCTGTTACAGTGAACTATTTGCTGACATAATACATCGACCTTTGGATTCTGCTCTCCTCACATACCAAAGATACACTCAGTGCATAAGCAGAGACTACTAAGTAAACAAACAAATCATCCCCTTCCAAAGGCTTCGACAACACCGGTGGTCTCTCCATGTTTTCTAGAAAATTTTCTCAAGCATCTTGACATTCCTTTAAAATTTCCTTTCTCCTTTTTGTGGGCATCAAAGAACGTTATGCATTTACCTATCGATTTTGAAATAAATCTACTTAATGTCGCGACATTCTAGTTCGTGCTCCACATTTCCCTTCTCATCTTTGAGGTAGTAACCTCTTTCAAAGCTTGATCTGTTCTGGGCTAGCTTCAATGTCCTTGTGTTTATAATGAAACCTAGCTAAGAACTTGCCCGATAGAACTTCAAAAGAAAATTTCTATGGATTAAGCTTCAATCCATACTTTCAAAGCACATTGAACATTTCTGGAACATTGTCTATGTTATTCATCGATCGTTTTAACTTCACAAGCATATCATCCACACACCTTTATTGTCCGTCTCAATTAATCATTGAACGTCTAATTTACTAGTCGTAGTTAAGTAGCTCCAACATTCTTCAAATCGAACGACATTAGTCGGTAAAAATATAGCTCCAAATCAGTGATGAAACTCGTATGTTCCTGATCTGGAATGTGCATTGCTATCTGATTGTAGCTGGAGTACACATACACAATGGATAGCATTTAATGTCCAACTATTTGAACTGCAAGTCGGTTAATCCTTGGCAATGGAAATCTATCCTTTAGGCACACCTTATTCAGATCTGAATAGTCAATGCATGTACATTGCTTTCCATTTTCCTTTTGACCAACATAGGATTTGACACCCATTTTGAGTACAAAGCATCGCAGATGAAGCCATTTGCCTTTAGCTTCTACCCTTTTTCTTTTAACATACTAGATCACTCTGGATCTATACTTCATCTTTTCTTCTTCACATAAGTGTATCTTGGATCTACATTAAATGCATGGCATGCTATTTTGATGAAATTCCATACATATCGAAACGCATCCAAGCAAACACATCCAGTTTTTCTCGGAGAAACCCTACCAACTCCTTTCACGTCTTTATGCTGAGTTGAGATCTGATCTTGAGAACCCATGTGGGATCATTATCATCTATCGAGGTGTTGTTCGTCAACTCTACTGGCCACCCTCGCATCCTCTGACTCTTTTCAAGGGTCCATAGGTTTGTAGAATTTGCTATGGGACCCAAGCCCGGACTTGGATGTGGTGGTCGCTATGCATCAACAGTCTTGACATATAGAGACTTCTTTACATTCTTTCCTCTTTCATGTATCCTTATCTCTCTATGCTCTATGACATAGCATTCCTGATTAGTACTTTGGTCGCCTTGATTTAATTCTACTCCATTCTCGGTGGGGAGATCATTAAAGACGATGAAGCAAGCATAATTATGAAACAAGTAAGGGCTGGTCGGCCAAGATAGCAATATAGGTTGAATATTCGTCATCCACCATAAATATCTACACCCGCACTATCTTGCGGCCTACTTCACCCAACTCCATGGATAAATCAGTGCAACAAAGAAACTCTTTAGCCTATCCGGTAATTCCCCAAATACATGATTTTAAGGCTTCGGATCCTTATTACAGATTTGCATTTTACCAAAGGTCTTTTTAAATAAAATATTAACCGAGCTCCTACAATTAATCAGGTACCAGTGCATTGTTGTCAGCCAAACAATGGCTGTAAATATCATGGGGTCAAGCATCGATGCTTCCATCCCATCTGCATGTCTATTTCTAGAAAAAATGTTATCATTCATTGTTCTCTACTGCTTTGCTAGAGTCCAATCCTTTATGGTAGAGCTTGTTTCTTGAGGCACATGCCATAACAAGCTACCATACCTTTCCATCTCATTCTACCTTCTCCGAATATAGTATTGATCATAATTCTCCTTTTAGGCTATCTTATCCTTCTCCACTGAACCCAGCCTAATCACTTAGGGTGATCTTCCATTAGGTTTCATCATTCATTTGCCCTCAAACTTGTGAGTTCCTCACATACTACTGTAGATTTTTCTTTCTGATCAAATCTTCAACCGCATCTCTCAAGTGCTTATACTCAGTGATATTGTTCCTATGGGTTTCATAAAAGCGATAATACTTCCTCGAGCAACTTTCCTGTTTAGGGGCCAATCTAGGGGTTGGTTTCTTATAATTTTTTGTACCTTGCATGGCATGGTAAATGTTTTCAATAGAATAGTTCAAGGGTGTGTAATCTCCTGGTCTTGTATACCTTCTGTGCTTCTTAGTTTCCTGCTTTTTCCCACCAATGCATTGTTTCTTTCTTTTCACACTATTATTATTCTCAACATTTATTACAACATTTCCAGCACCATTACTAATATGCTTGATAGCAACGTTGCTTTGTATTTCACTATTCGGTCCCTCGTGACTATCAGCAACTAACATAGAAGCCAAATACACCTCTTCCATGCACGAAAATTGGGATGAGTTTCAACAAAACTCCTCCATGGCAGTTGGTTGTTTTCTCTTCAACCACCTACCATAATTAGTTCTGGGACGAACCCTCCAATCAATGCCATCAAAACAATCTCCTCCATGAGATTTCTCACTTCTGTTACTATAGCATTAAATATAGTTAAAAAAAATTTCAAAGTCTCTACGAAACTTCGATGAAGATTCGATAACGACATCAGGTCTTTAGGCTATACAATGTGGACCTGAAACTATAAACTTCTTTGCTAACTGATCACAAAATGATATTGACCTCGGGGTAAGCCGAGTGAACCACATCACAACAACTTTGTTTAAGAATATAGGAAAGCACCTACTTCTCACACCATATGTAGCAGAGCATTGCCTATATGCCATCCGTACTATTTTAGATGCTGCCTTGGATCGGTAGTTCCATTATAAGATGAAATAGATAGCATTACAAACTTTTTGGATAACTTTCTCGCATAATGATATCGATGAATGGGGTTTAGCTAGCTAATGAACCACACTCTCCATTTCTTCTATATTGATTTTCATTCAGCAACCTCTTCACCATATCTGCTATATGTTCCTCATCGATTTCATTAGTTGGATGACAAGCATTGGGTACATCCTCGAGTGTTTAACACTGCAAATACTCTCGGTACGTAGCCTGATGTTTATGCTACCTTATCTTTGGGAGAGCCATTCGCCCAGACCCTCTTTAATGCCTGATCGGTTCTATGGCATTCGCTTGAAAACCAACAATCTGAGCACCAACATCCTATCCTACGTCATTTCTAGCATCTTGCAACTCTGCTTTACTAGTAGACAAATTCATTGCTTTTGCATTGGTCTCATTTCCAGCACTTTGAATCAGCACGGCACCGACATGATTGTGGACGGTATCGACCTGGTCAACATTTACACCATCTCTTGTGCCATGCTTATTTGATGCCAAAACAGTCCTCCTATTCATTTTCTACGTTCGATCTCTTTGATTCTGATCTGATGAAGATGAAATTTTCTCCTCAAAATCTAAAGACAACGAATCCTTGTAGCTACTCGTACGCCTTTGAGGTTGTTAGAACATCATAGCAAAGATCTTTTTAATTTTTTCCAAAATAGCATTTTGACTTGCCAACATCTTACCATTCATCTCAACCATCATTTCATTCATCTCGTTCTTTTTAACCATCTTTGCTGAGATGAAGGTCCTGGTAAAGCATTCAAAGGTTGAGTGGTCTCTTCATTATGTTAAAAGCCATCTTCACCACTTCCAATAGACTGATTGTCAAACTAAGAGGGTGAAAAATGTGCTTGAGGATTTCCTAAGGGCATACGTTTTGGATGTCAGAGGATCTTGGGAAGATCATTTTTCATCTAGTAGAGTTTACCTTTAATAATTATTACCAGTCGAGTATCGAAAGGGCATTGTTTGAGATACTACATGGTAGATCGCTTGATTCTCTTAATTGTTTGTTAGACATAGGAGGTAGACTAAGTTGGGGCACGATTTGGTAAGAGATGCTACTGAGAAAGTAGAAACGATTTGTGCCAAGATGAATGTAGTGCAACCAAGGTAGAAGAGTTATGCCGACAAGATGAGTAAAGAGCTCGAGTTCGCATTGGAAAATCATGTGTTTGCGAAGGTTTCTCTGATGCGAGGAGTCATGCGCTTTGGAAAGGTAGGGAAATTGGCACCTATATATATTGGACTATTTTCGGCGATTGATAGGATTGTAAACTTGCTTATTGAGTCGAGTTACCAGGTAGTTTAGCGAGAGTGCAAAATGTTTTTATATATCACATTTGAGGCAATGTGTGCACGACCCAAGTTTAGTAGTGGAGCCAAGGGCAATTGAGGACTTATATATAGAGCCAGATTTGACATATGATAGACGACCGGAAGGGATAGTAGGTCATGATACGAAGGAGTTAAGAAACAAAATTATCATAGTTGATCTCATCCAATGGAGAGACAACAACAAAAATATTATGCTTGGAAGGTAGAGGATATGATTAGGAATATCTATCTCAAGTTATTTTAGGCATTCATAGGCTATACCATGGGTAGCAAATTTGGTAAATTCTTTTATGCTATTATTGTATTATTGATAAGTTAATTATAATTGTATTATTGAAATGTAAAATTTGTTACACATGTATTCCTCAAGCTATGTTAAAAATGGGCTAAGCAATGTACGAGTCTCGGAGAACTGCTCCAAAAGTAAAATATCAAAACAGAAATAGAAAGAGTTAAAGCAGTTCAATCGATACTCCACAAGAAAATAGTAACCAAAGATGCTGTAGTGAAATACTCTACCATTCTCGTAAGGAGGGTCACAAAGACATCAAATTCGTGCGCATCCCATAGTTTTAATATTACAGATTGATGCTGAAACTAGGCATAGCCACAAGAAATAGGCATTGAAATACTGTGGTCACTTGCCATAATAAATGAGTGATTGAACTGCACAGTCAAGAACCCCTAGAACTTACACTTTGTTAACACCTTTAAAAATAGATCTACACTGCATATACCAAGGGCAACTTAGGCAGTATTGTACAGGGTCAAAAGCATCCCAAAGGGCTACAAGAGGGCTGCTTAAACGATGCTCCAATGCAGATGCATATTTATATGTAGATAGCAAAGAGAAAACCACACCTATCCCTAACTCATGCAACAAGCGCAATTCAAATCATAGTCATTTCATATTCCAGTCAGCTCGTAACATATTCATGTGTTTATTAAACTAACTTTCGGGCAAAGCCGATCACGAATCACCAAGCCCAAAGCAGCTCAAACCAGCACAGCCTCAATGTTTAACGACGGAATTTCTATTGAATTATAAAATCGCCGATAAATTTCAAATTAAAATTTACCGCAAGCACACGGCGTACAAAAGTTAGTACGTGGCGAGTACGGGTCGATCCGTAGGGAATTGTTAGATTTTAAATTTCTAATCAATCAAATTAAACCAAAGTCGAGGGATTGTTAACTAACTAAAGAAAGTAAAAACAAACTAAAACTAAGGAGAATAAAAATATGAGATTAAAGAGCAATTTAGAGGCAAATCCCCTCTCATGATCACATAAATCAACCTAATGAAATTATGATCTCTTTTTGGTCATTTGTGAGTTTAGTTGATGCATTTATCATAAGCATGGGCTAATTATGTTATTAATTAACACACTTAAACCATCAAACTTTAATGCACCCTCTAACCCACTTAATAACTTTAATGAAAATGACACGAAATTAAAAGTAGAATCTATTTTAAGCATGGCTTATTAACTATTAAATTAGAAACATAAACCATCAAATTTTGATTCTAAATCCACTTCCATTACCATGATCATATGTAGATGAAGAGGCAATTAGTGATTCATATGACTAAGCACAGCCTATTTGTTTTGAAAAATATAAGCTATCAAACTCAATATTAAACACAAAATCACACAAACATCTAACTTTCCATTAAGCACAAAAGAGACATAAATGAAAAATTATGTTGCATTTACATGATTCAAGAGAGCTTCATTACCCCTAAATTGAAGGGATTAGGCTCTCATATTTGTTATAATATCAACAAATGTAGAAAGCAACTTGAAACAACAAGAAAAGAAAAATGCAAGCTAATGAAAGTAAATTGAGAGCTAATCTACTTGCATAAATATGAAGAGCATGAAATAAAAAGACATAAAAGAAAATTGCATAAAAGAAAAGAGACTAAGAAGCCATTTTTATTTCTACTATAAACTAAAGAGAAGAAGAGAGTAGGAGTCTAAGAGAAAACTAAAGAAGAGGAGAGTTACATGAAACATAAGGGGTATTTATACATGTATGAAACCCTAATTCATATTTTTAGGGAATGCCCAAATTGCCCTTGAGGTAGTGTGGCCACCAAGTAATCATTAGCATGTGTTAATTCTCTACTTAAATATGCATGAAGCTTTAATGGCCTTTTAGCATGTGCATTAGCTCCTAATTGAAAATCAAGGTAAGTGGATAGGTGTGGTCCTCCATGTTCATGAGTTTGAATTATTTTCATCTTCATTTGCTTTGCTTCCTTTTGTGCATGCATATCTTCATGAAACCACTTGTAATTTTCATCCAATTTTCCTACAAAATAATATAGAAATTTCCAATTAAATTTTCTCAAATTAATATATGCACAAAAATGACCATTTTGTCCTTATATGAAGATAAATATGTGACGTTTTGAGAATAATTTGAATTTTGGTTTAAACATGTGAAAATACCCAATATGATCGTTTATTTAATTTAATTAGATTAAATATGGTAGTAAAAATATGCACATTTACGTGCACATCAAATACCCCCACACTTATCTTTTTATTCATCCTCGAATAAACTAAAAACTAAGATAAATCCATTTTCGTAGGGAGCATGATTGCATTGAGCGTATAAACAAGCCGTTAAACCTCTGGGTGTCCCCAGTAGGACGAGTGTTGTCTCGTGAGGATTTTCAGCGGATACTACCCACAAAATCCAAACGCGAAGTGAAAATTATTTACAAAATGCAAGATTTATTTACAAAGAGATGAATGCGAGTTTTTGAAAATATTTACAATGAAGGATTTACTTTTAAATCAACACAAATAAGTTAAATATAGGTTTTGGTCATTATCTTGAAAATTTAAGTCATTTACTCGTCAAAATTTCCAACAAAAATCAAGTTATCCTAGCAAATAGACTTTATTTTAACTCGTTGTTTTGGTTGATAACCCGGTGTAATTATGAAATGGATCCTTAGTTTATTATCAAAGTTTTTCAAAGTGGTATTGTCATTTCTTTTCAATAACAAGTCAAATCAAACAAGTTAAAATAATGCTTGGATTTCATTTGCTTACTCTCTCTATTTTTTTTTGAAAATTTATTTATATTTACAATATTTACATATGCCTAACTCAGAAAATTGAGGCCAGATATATTACCCATGCACTGCCTTTCAGGCTTATGTGAGGGGAATACAGAGCGTGGCGAGTGAACATACGAGTGTGAACACCTATCGACTATAGGCATTATTAATAAAAGAATTTTTATATACATCACCTAGCTTAGATAAAATGAGGCCAGATATACCGATCATGCACTGCCTTTCGGGCTTACGTGAGAAGGGTAAAGAGCATGACGAGTGTACACATAAGTGTGTACTCATATCGACCGTAGCTGTTAATAAATACATACATATATACAAGAAATTATTTTGTTTTTTTTTTGAAGAGAGAGTTTTGCAGAATCATCTTAGCACCATTTAACTTAGAAGACAAAAAAAATGTTATATCCTTTTATTTGAATTCACCACTTTTTAAAACAAAGATCCTCAATTAGGATATTTCATATTTAACACGTATGAATCTTCCTATATACTAGTTAAACCATCATTATTTGTAATCAAACTTTATTTTTATTTTTGTTGAAATAAATAAATTTTCAAAAATTTCAATTTAATAAACCAAAACCATATATTTATCCTATATTGTTTCTCTAAAAATAAATCAAAATGCTTTAAAAAAAATTTGAGATATTTTTTAGAAGAAAAAAAATTTGGAAAGAAAATGTCAAAATAAACCATGAAAAATCGAAAATGATGATGAGTCTCCCCTCCACACTTTATTTTGATTGTGTCCCCTATAACGACCTGTAATTTCGCTACTTCGAAAATGAGAGATTTCGTTTATTTTAAATTTAAAAAGGTGTCAAACTTAAATAAATAAGTTATATATAATAAATACTAATAGAGAAATTATTTATTCTTATAGTTGATAATTTAAAAAGTATAAATTTGAATTTTAGAACAAATCAACAAAACTTAAGTTTTGTTAAAAATAAATAAATGCTTAAATAAATAGGTTTAAATATTTATTTAAAAAGATAAATCTTATTGAAAACATTTAATAAAGATAATAAAAGTATATTAAAATATTTAAAAGTATGTTAATAATCGTTTTACAAAAATAACCAAATTTTGTCGTATTTTGTCAGTTTTACATACACTGTAAAATTAGAGATTTTGATATTATTTAAATATGATTTTAAGATATAAAGAGACATGTTTTAATTTATTTAAAGAAGTAAAAAGTTCATTTTTAAATTTGGTTTACATAAATAAATAGTTTAACTAAAACGTCAAAATGTGACCGTAAAACATTTTGTCGAAAATCAACGTTTTGTCGATTAAAAGTTATCGCAACGTTGTCGCTCCTTTATTTGCTTATATAGGAACATATATTCAAATAGTATAAGTATTAATTAATTCACTAATCAAGTTTACTTTTACTAAACATACTTAGAAAATTCTATAAAACAATTAAGAAAAAGTAAGCATAAAAAGACAAACATGTCATTTCAAAGCAAAAGATAAACATCAAATCAAACCAAACATAATTATTATATTCTTTACTTAATACTTAAGTGAAAATGACATAAAGTAGATTTGAAATGGTGATGTTAAGTGTTGAAAAAATAAGGTTGCTTAAAAGGTAAGTAAAGGGTATTTTGGTCTTTTTACAAAATATTATTTTAATCCAAAACTTTTTCTATAAATAAGCATCCGCTTTCTCACTTTTTTTCACTTCTTCTTCTTCCTTTTTCAAACTTTTCTTCCACTCTCTAATGGCTACTTCTTCTCTCTTTCCTTACTAACTTTTCTTAAAATCATATCAAATCAACTTCAAACACCACCAAACTTTGCCAAAGACCTTAGAATACCATTAAAACATGGTTTAGCATCTAAAAAGTGAAGAAATGATGGAGGAAGGGGTGGAATAGGAGGAGGTCGAACCTATGGAGGAGGGAGGAGCAAGTTGTGAAGCTTCGGAGCTAGAAAAAGAGAAAGAAGTGCCGCCCATTTCATTCCAAGGAAGTAGAAGAAAGTTTGAAGTACTGCAGAAGCTCTGTCGAATTTTCCAAAGTTGGTTGAAATTAAAAAAAATAGTGAAGTGTTGGATTAAAAAGAATGTTGGTAGGAAGTTAATCTTTTGGTAAAAGGTGAGTACTCAAATCTTAGTTTTATTTTAATAAAACTTAAGTTGATAATACACATGTTAAATTAGAAATTAATATGTTGAATATTGGTTGATATTGGATGATAACTTGGTTGCAAATTAGTTGATTATGTGATTGATTATATGGATGCTAACTTGGTTTGATAAATAATAAGAGAAATGGTTAGAAATCAACCATAGTTAATTAAATGAGAATTTAAATCCACAATAATATGTGTATGGAAGTTATTTAGCCTTTTAATAATCTAAAAAGATTGAAAATGATATTATAACAATATAACATTATAGTATGAAATGAAATGAAAAAATGAGTTTGAAATGGTGAAAATATTGTTTTAAATAAGTTAAAATAGTTTAAATATGGTTTAAAATAAATTTGAAGTGTTTCGGACAAGTTCCGAAGCAATTCACAAAATTGGTCAAAATAGAGCTCATCGCATAGCGGCAGTTCGTAAACTTCGACCCATAACTTCAAATTAACGTAGAGAATGATTTATATATCGTATTTCTTCGAAATAAAAATTCTTTGGTCCACAATGATAATAGTTTTCCAACGAAGAAAGAAAATCAAAATTTCATCAAGTAGAGTTTGAAATATGTCCAAAACAATTTTCTAAAAACATCGCGGTTTTGCAGTTCGGAATCCAAAAAGGGATTTCTTTATAAATGATATTTTTCAATGATTAAAAATATGAAATAAATTTGATAAATCTATTTAAATGGTTTAAAAGAGATTTGGAATGAAAAATATGAATTTTCAAATATTGAAAAGTTGTTTAAATCAAATAAGCTTATATAGCACTTTCCGCAGCACTTTTATGCTGCGAATTCTATAACCTTTTGAATATGAGTTTAAACGTAACGATTTTTCCTAGAAGCAGTTATAAATGCTTTTAAAAGGAAAATTAAGAGTTTAAAAGATAATTTGGAATCTTATAATTAATTCCAAAATAAAGCTAATAACTAAGTATGCGGAAACGACTAGTACATTTGTCCCGCCCTTGATATCTAGGAAGATAAAACAAGGTGTTTAAATAAGGTTAGGGATGGAGCAACCAGTGCCCTGAACTTACCTGGCCTATGTTTTCTCTTTTTAGGTGAGGGGTGGAATAGATCAAAAGGAAAGCCCGAATGCTCAAAAAGATCATATTTAAGTTTTTCTAAGATAAAAGAAAAGAAACAAATTCTTTGAATATTAATTAACCACTTTACATCTTTTATTCAATGATTGTTACGAAGGAACCGGGATCGGATTTGGGTGATTCCTATCCGAAGAACCGGGATCAGATTTGGGTGTTTCCTATCTGAAAACCCCTTCAAACTAATTCTCGAAATAAAACATATTGAAGACAAAGATCGTTGAAGACAAAGATATTCATGATGTAGGATTACTTGCCATTAGTCCCTGGAGGTGAAATTTACCATATCTAAGGTGGCAGTAGTACTATGTTATGAAAATCTTCGATTTGCAAGAATATGATTTGAAGTTAAGAAAGAAATCTTTAATTAAGATTTAATGAATGATTTGGAAAAGATTTCCTAAGTAAAAGAGAAAATGATTTGGAATTATTCGAAGATTTAAGAAAGGTTTAAATAAATCAAATGATTTAATAAATGTGGCTTAATGATTCCATATACACTTGAAAAGAAAATGGAATAAATTGAAAAGAATATATCTATGAAAGATATTTGATTTAAACAAAAGATGATGTAATTGATTAATGATTGATAATCACATTTGAACTTAACGCCTTTTTAATCGATAATTGGCTTCGAAGGAACCAGGGTCGAATTTGGATGATTCCTATCCGAAAACCACTTCGAACCAGTTTACGTGTTCGAAGAATGAAGTTATTTGAAGACGGAGATATTGAGACGAATAATAACGAGGGACTGCTTGTTGATTAATTGGGGATAAACTCCTGATTCACTATATTATAGCAGTGGTCTGTTTGTTATGAAAAACCTCAAAACCACAAGGACTTCTCGCCTAGTAATCGCCGCGAAAAGTTCCTTCGGTTTCGTTCAGTCCCAGAACGAACTTGTATGGATGAATGTCTGACATTACATTTTCTGAGATTACGTACATTGGTTTTAAAAACGTACATTTGTTTGGTGGCAGAGAAGGCAACTTCTCTTAGCTTAACACCCTTCCTTGAGACGTACGAGCTCAAGGGTTGTATTTTTGTGAAAGGCAATTAGTAGTCAACGGAAATGGTGAATGTGGCATTCAAAGTGAAAGAAGATGTGCTATGAGAAAAGGTAATCGTAACCTCGAGCCTCATCAATCGGAAATGACCGAAACAGGGTTAGATGCGGCAAGGCTAAGTGGGTCATTCCCAACTAGGGTATGATCATCCTCTTCTAGATATATTTCTTCCCACTATGACGTTCGGGATGTAAATTAATTTGATTTTTATGCTAGAGCGCTTGGTTAAAGGTTCGTAACAACCGGGGGATGACATATTCGGTACTACCTAGTTAAAGAGGTAGGCCGGTCTTGTGTTGGTAGAGGGCAGATGTTCTGTGCCTCGGGACATCCATCTAGAGGTGTACCCATCAGAAGGTAGTCCCTTCACCTGGTCATTTTTATGGAAATCCATTCTCCAATAAGAACCTTCGGACTTGATTGTAAACATATTATGCTGGAATTTAATCAATGTAACAATTTCGGCTAAGATTAATAAGTTTATTTGCAAATGTTTTCAAAGAGATGTCATTAAAAATAATATCAAATGTTTTAATATAAAAGTGTTTTAGTTATCATAAGGTAAAAACCGTCCGTGTTTATGTGTGGGCGTGGTCTTATGAGATACCCTTCTTTTCAAAGGTTTTGATAACATAGTCATTTTAAATTTCGAGTTTCTCACGCTGGTTTATCAAGCCTGATTCGGGTGTTTTCAATACTCGGGTCAGATCCGAGTAGTTTCAAGTTTAGTTGAAGACGGTTGGAGTTTCCAGAGGAGAGCTGGAGATATTCATCTACGTACAGACATATTCTATTATCCGCTGTGATTTGTTTTTTTTGATGTTTGGCAGCAATTGTAAGGACAGATGTTTATAACTGTCCAAGCTGAATTAAGGTTAGACTCTGATATATGTATTTAAAAGTTTTCCGCTGTAAAGATATTTGTTCAATATTATATATTATTCCATTCGTGTGAGATTATGTTCTGTCTTATTTTCTTTATTACCCTTCATGTTCCGTGTTTTCGTGCAATTTGAGTTGGATATGTGTGGTTTATTGTCGGTTTAAAGGGTACGAAAAAATGGGTCGTGACATCTGGTATCAGAGCTGAAGGTTAAGCGAGAACCTTGGCTTTGGTGGGGTAAAGACTCATCAGAGATAGGGTTAGTAATACCCTATGATGAGTGACTCATTAGAGATAGGGTTAGTAACACCCTAGAATGAGTTGAGCGTATTATATATGAGCGCGTATTTGTTATTGGATATAAAAATGTTTTGTGTTGATTTATCGATTGAGTGGTTTATAAATTCTGGTCGATATGGGAAGTACAACTGTATCGATAGGTATTTCTAAACTCTTAACAAGGCATATCGACACACTGATTTTGAAAAAAATGGTAAATGAAATAATTTTACCTAAGATTATATTTTGAATATAAAGTATATATTTTGAAAAGTTGTATAGTTAGAAATTAGGATTAGTGAAATTTAAATATGAGCATCTTGTGATTAGAATTTCACAGTTTGACTACAAGAAGTTTCATAAAGATAATCGATAAGTAAGAAATCTGATAAGATAATTAAGATCTTTAATACTTATTCCAAAATAATAAATTAAGAAATGATAATGTTAAGTTACTATCATAAATTGATCAATTATTTGATTTAAAAGTTTAAGTACAAATACCTTGTGAAATAAGTTTCACGATTTGACTATAAGGTGTTTGATAATAAGGTTAGTTTAAGAAATGAACACATAAGATAAAAATGTATTTAAATGATTGTTAAAAAAGACAAAAGGAATGAGAATTTAAATTCGAGTAATATAAAGAGTTTTGGTAATTTAAATGAAGTTAATTAATATAAGATAAAATGAATTTATAAAATAGGTTTTATAAAGTAAACTCTAAAGGATTTTGAAAATGGTATTATTTCAAATAAAACGAGGTATTTAATGATAACTAATTCGAATGGATCGAAAATAAATTAAAAATGGGCAGGAGATGTGTTCGGATGGTAAGCACTTCTCTTAAGTATTACTCTTCTTGTTAAGAGGATATATGATACTATTGGTAGTACCCAGTTCCTTGGATTGTTTTGGAGTTACTCGATCTATATAATTTTCTTAAGTTAAAGAAATAATGTGAATCATTGATTAGTAATATTTATAAAAGTGTTTAAACCAAAGATAAATTGGGATCGCTAATTGAAAAAAAAAACGGAATTTTCGACGATTTTGGACAGTCGAAAATTTCTGAATCATACCGAACTCAAAGCTAAGAAATTTATGAAATTTTTTGGTAAAAGATTGTGAAATATTTTAAGTAAATGAAATTGGATAAGTATAATTTATAAATGTGATTATAAAGAAAAAGGATTTAAAAGTGGAGAAATTTATAATAGCATTAAATCGAAAAAAATTTGTAATTTAAAATGATAACAACTTACAACAAACTGTAATTCACCCGGATATAAAACTGATCGGGAATTTGGGATGTGTGTGTGTGTGTATATTTAGGATGTAAAAAGGTATTATATAAAACTAGATTTAAGTCATGAACTATTAAGAAAAATAACGACTCTTTTAAAAAGGTAATTATAACCTAGAAAATGTTTTATTAGTGAATTCTAGCATTAATTAAGAATTTGGACTTAAGTCTTTAAAATATGATTGATTTGCATAAGTTATAAGATGAAATAAACTTAAGTAATAGTTTTACGAAATGATTCATAAATAATATTGGTGTTAATGAAAATATACTGAGTTAAAAGATTGTAGGAAATTTTTTTATAAAGATAAATTATCTTTTGAGTAAAGAAAATGGTTTCTTTAGAATATTTTCCTTTAATAAAAATATTTGGAAATAAATAACTAAAGGGATTGTATGAAGAAGCACCTTTATAAAATGTTTAAACTTAAGATAAAAGTTTATGAAAAGTTTTTTAAAGTAAATAAATATATATATTATATGTAGATCATTTCATCGCACAAATTTTGGTCTAAGATTCGAGTTCGGGACTTTGAGGTGTTTTCACTGGTCCGAAAAGGGATTTATCACTCGATTCTTGACGACGAACATTGATGAGGATTTTTGGTTAGGTACTTGAGTTTTCTATCATAATTGAGAAATATGCAAGAAAAGCAAAGGTTCTGATCTAGAAACCTGATCAGATCCGCACTGGAGGATCGGGGGATCGATACTAATTCGGAAATAAAGTTGTGTATTCGAATAGGAGATCGAATAAGATATTTCATGCGGATGATCATATATGTTTTGAACAAAAAAATCCATGTGATCATTGTAGATTTCGTCCATTTGTTCAACAAAATCCAATTTGTAGTTATTAACTTGAGAATTTTCGATTTGGATTTGTTGAGAGCAAAAATTTTCACTCGTATCATAGTCGAGATTATTACCATTGCCAAAATTATTTGAAAAGTGGATCACATTTTCGTTTTGATTTTGAAATTCATTTTGGAGTTCAAAATTGAATTGGCATATGTTATACTCGAATCGTTTGCATTTTGAAGTAAATTCAAATCTTGATTACTTTGAAAATTTTGACTTAAGTTATCACATAAATAAGAATTACACAAATCATTTATCATTTGATTTTGTTGTGTAGAGATTTCAAGTAAAGACGAAATGTTATTTTCAAGATTTGAAGGTTGGTCATCATTTTGAAAAGTTTGTGGTTCAAAATTTGAATCGTTTAAACAATAGTTGTTATTGAAATATCCATAAGAATTTGGCATGAAATTATATGGATTATATTGATTTTCACAACTATCGTAGAATTCACGTAAGTGGGGAAACTCGAACATTTTCAAGAATGTTTTTTATAGAGGAAAAATATTTACAGATAGAATTTATTTTTCAAAATGGAAAATTGATTTTTTTTTTCAATTTTTTTTGTTTTCGAAAAAATTTCATATTTTTTTTTTGATTTTCAAAAAAAAAACTAAGTAAATTCTTTTTTATTTTTTTTTTGGAATTTTTGGATTTTGGATTTTGAAAATTTTCAAAGGAAAGGAAACGAAATATTTAAATTTTTTTTGTTTACCTTTTACTTTTAAATATGCATGAACTAATGCAACTAAATGAATGCAAGGGTTTAATTACAAATTATTTATCCTAAATAGCTCCTAACCCAAAATTGTATAACCACACTTTGTCTTAAATCAACAAAAATATTTCTCAGCCAGGTAACGGGCAGGAGTTATCGGTGCACCACGAATTACCGTAGCAATGCAACTGAAGGTTTAAGTACCTTTAGAGGAACAACCACTATAATATTTATGAATCACCGTAATATTTATAAATAGTTATTACTCTACCGTAGCCTAGACACCAAGAAATTAAATTGTTCAAAGAAGACAACTTGTCAATATACAATTAAGAGTTATCGATGTCTAACCGTTATTGAAATTCTAGAATGAAATGAAGAGCAGAAATTAAACGTGTATTAACAATGCAACTACAATGAAATTTGTTTTTGAATTTTTTTTAAATGCAGGCAATCAACAATGCAAAATAAAACAATAGATACGGGTGCAAATTTTTTTTAGAAGCAAGCAACTTATTTTTGGCAGTAGTTCTTCTCCTTCTGTGATTCTGCTTTGGCAGCCTGAAATAAAAACAAGATATATACACGGTTTTATTTATATCAAAGAAGAAACAAAGAAAAATAAAAACAACGCAGAAATGAACCTAAAACAAAACCAATGATACTAAAAAAATGAAAAAAAAATATTAAAGCTAACTTGTTTGTTTTTTTAAGAAAGAAGTAAAACAAATTAAATAAAACTAAAACAAATTAAACAAAACAAAACTAGAACAAATTAAACAAACAAAGTAAACTAAAATTAAGTAATTAAAGGAGAACTTTTTTTTCTTTTTTTTTTAGAGGAAGAGAAGAATACAAAAACAATCTTGTTTTTTTTATTAAAGCTAACTAAAACCCAGCCCACTAACCAAATGCACACAATCAAAATTGAAGTCAACCCCAAATCAAAGCACACGATATTCAATAGTTACTAAATAGAAATCGAAACACACACTGCTTCAACACTTCAAATCGAAATCAACAAATCGAAATGGTGGCGATTCAAATTGAAATCAACAAGCTGAAATCAATAAATAGAAAGGTGGTCGCAACTGTAGATGATTCAAATAAGGTGGGGGATGTGGCAGAGATTTGAAGAATTTGTGGTGGAATTGGGAATGGTGGCTGAGTATGGATTGGGCGAAGTCGCGGTTGATTCAGGGATGTTCAGGTAGATGCTCTAACTGCAGCAGTGGGCTCGCAAAAACTGGTTCAGAGTCGCGAAGTTCACTTGCAATGGTGGTGGTTAAGTGCAGAGGTTGGTGAACTGGAGACTTGGTTCGTGGCAGAGGTGATGGTCGCAATGTTCGATTGGATTTTGGGGTGGGTTTGATGTTGCGAACTGTGTTGTGATATGGGGTGAAATGTCAATTATCATAATATTGGGTGGTTAGTTGAGATTCAAGAGAGTTTGTGCAATGGGATGTAGCATGTGGTAAGTTGAGGCAGTACTTGGAGTATGGGGATTGATTGATCAAGGGAATTATGGTAGGGGGTTCGACTGTGTTTGTATGGAGAGAAGTGCAGTGGCTTCTGGGTTGTATGGCAGTGAGATAGAAAGGAGTGGATTATGGGACAGAGTATATGGTAATTTTTTTTGGTTTGCACTCCAAATGTGTTTGCAGTGGCTTAATGCATGATAGTGGTGAAAGCAAGGATGATGGTGGTTAGAGGTGCCTGTTCTGATGTGATGTGTGTGGTTGATTGATACAGTCGTGAGGAGGAAGAAGTGGCAAGTAGTGGTATGTTGATGGCAAGTGTTCGACTGAAGGAGTTTGAAGAAGAGGCAGTTTCGACAGTGTTTGACTCGGTATGTTTGAAGAAGATGCAACAGTGAGTGGTTTAAGTGTGGGGGTATGAAGCAGTGATCAATGGTTAATGTAGAGGTGTTGGATGCAAGGCAGTTAGCAAATAGTGGAGCAGTTGTACAGAGCTGTTGTACAGAGCAGTTGTATAGGCAGAAGGCAAAAGTGTGGGGTTTATGGAGATGTGTCAGGGGTTAAGGGGTTCGTAGCAGTAGTGCAGTGTAGTTGCTGATGACGATGATAGTGGTTAACAGTGGAAAAAGTGGATGATGAAGTTTATGATGAAGTATATGATGCAGCCGTGGGTAGTGGTGATTGTAGAGGATGAGGATGTATTTCAGGTATGTTGGAAGTGAGGATGTAGTGGTCTGACTTTCGGGTGATGGGGAGAATGATTGTTTGATGATGAGATTGAAGTGCACAGTTGCACAGTAATTGAAATGAAATCGAGTATGTGTTTGCTTGGATGTTGTATTGTGTTTGCTTGTGGTATGTGAAGTGTGGTGGATATCTGGTAGAGGTTGTTGATGGGAACAGTGGATGGAGGACAGTGAGTATGTCAAGGAAGTTAGATGGTAAAGTGGTGAAGTGTGATGCAGTGTTAATGGCTGAAATGACAGTCAGTTTTAATGGTTGATGGCAGAAATGTCAGTGATGTTAGAAATGGTTGATGGCATAAGTTCAGGGGTGTAGGCAAGTTGATGGTTTGTTTGGGCAGAAGTTAAAGGAGGAGCAGTGATATATATAGGGGAATGAAGTGATTGGTGATTGTAGTTGCTTGAAGTGGTGGAACAGCGGGTATGTAATGGTGACAGGGGGAAGTTGAGAGGTAGCTGATGTAGGAAGGGTTGTTTGTGGATTTGATAATCAGGGAGGAAGCAGTGTTGAGTTGCAGAAGTGTAGTGAATTGTTGAGATATGTATGCACAGTGATAAATGTTCACAGATATTTAACAAGGCAGAGGAGAGAATTTTTGTGATATGGTTTGTATGTGAAACCTAGGAAACCAACATGAAAAGCCTTCACTAAGTCAGGTCAGAAAGGAGCAACCCACTGAGGCCTCTCACTCTAATTCTAAAATAGCCACTTCAATTTGGGAGTTCCTGCCTCCAATTCAAACTTCCTGCCAATGATTACAATACAGCCGCCCAAAATTAGGGATTTCCACCGAAATACATGTCAGCAATTCGGATACATCTAACCAAATATACAGATGAAGAACATGTGGCATGATCCAAAGGTTGAAATGTGAGGGAAAAGCAGGAGTGATGGTAATCCGCGTCCACCGTCAACATGATAAATAGGAGATGGTCAGGAATGTTTAGGGGGACCTTTTTTCCCCTTCTTTTTTGGAAGATAAGAAATTGTATCCCCTTGTTTTTTTAAGAAAAACAAATGTATCAGCAGAGAAAATATAAATGAATCTGACCCATGGACGTAGGATTCAAAAGAATTGAAATCACGTAAAATATCTCTGTGTCTTCTTTTACTTTCATGCATCATTATCTGTTTAGTTTATGATGAATGATAATTAATTGTAAAAATACGAATTCAATTTGACATTTTAACAAACAGTTGGAGTGCAACTACATGATTATGTAAGCATCTAGCAACATAATTTCTACACAAAGGCAACTTAATACAAGTTAAGTTTGTTGATCCAAGTTTGCAAATAAATGATTAAAATTACCATTTTAGTCAATCGAGGTATTATGGGAAGACATATCTCACCAACATTTATTGGCGGTAGAAGAAGGACATGAACCTTCATTCCCTTTTCCTAATCTCTAGCAAAATTTACTGAACCCCCATTTCCGACGAGTTTACAGACACTCCCCTAAAAATTATCTATCCCCTTCTTCCAAAATGGTCATATATTGTTCTCGAAACTCATATAAATCCCATCCAAGCTACTACTCAAACACCCTCTAACCAGTCAGATGGACGATATAAAAGGTTAAGTAAGACGCTGACTCAAAACTCTATTATCCGACCATCCATAGTCCACCACCATTACTCACCCATTATGTTGACTATATAACAGGCGAGTGATAACGAAACTCTTCGAAATGAGAATGGTGAGGCTGATCCATAAGTCATTGCTAGGTCACTTATTGTTATCCTAATACTACTTGATAGACTGATTCAACCTGCCCTCAAGGATGACAATGCTGCACTCACCCTACTAGAGAAATCCCTAGAGTATTTGTGGATATGAAGTTTCCCACTAACCAGAAGAGAGAAAGCAAACAAGCAACGATAGCTCGATAGCCAAGATAACCCCACATGTTCTTAGATAACACTACGACGAAAAAGGAATAATCATAGTTTCTATAGACCCTTGGCACCTTTAAACTTTTCATCTTCCTTAATATATGCCTCTACCTCCTTCAGTTATCCTCCTTTACCAAACAATGGCCGCCAAAATGCATGGGTATTTATTGATTTGGACGGCGATTCCGATGAAAGGATGGGAGGATCTGGGAAAACATTACTATGGTTAGTTCAATAAGGGCGTTTGCACTTCTCATTCAACGACCAGGAAATTCAGTTATTGGGTCCTCAACATCAACTATCATCCTGGCCAAGAAACGAGCCAAGGTGATTGAGTTGCACACAGAATTGGAGGTCCTAAACGGGATAGGTGCCAAGATCAAAAGAAAACCTAGGTCAGAGGCTACATACATTCGAAATGTCCAATATTGCACTGTAGAACTCAGGCCCAGATCAGGATATTCTGCACTACTTATGTAAATAAGCATTGTAGCTATTATAAAAAGTAATAATACAATGAACTGGATGTAAGGATATTAAACGGCCTAAACCAGTATAAAAATCTTTCTATGTTAATTATTTTGACATTGTTAAAAACTCAAGCTGGACGTAGGAATACTAGACGGCCCGAACAAACCATCAAAAACACTGCTCAACGTAGATCAACTCCTCAGCCAAACTAGACGTAGGAATATTAGACTGTCCAAACCAGTTATCAAAATAAAGCTGCTTATAACGTAGCACGGTTTCTCAGCCAAACTGGTCGTAGGGATATTGGACGACCCAAACCAGTATAAAAACCGCTCTATATTAGTACTACTAACATAGCACACTAGACGTACTGCTACTAGACATCCATAACTTGTACAAAAAATCATGCATATGGGAAGGTTGTAAAAACATGACCCGGCTTCATAGTCAAATATCCGTCTTCCCCCAATTAGTGGGGCGGACGTGCCAAGCGCACGAATGTGAATCAGTCTCTGAAAAAGAGAGCAGGTCATGCCCTATATGCGACAGAATATGCATGTTATATTCTCAGTTCAGCATTCATGAACTACATAAGAAATCAAGTCAGAAATGGTAAGGAAAAACGATGCATGGAATGTATCGCAGCTCATAAATCAGGTGCAATTTCAGAAATTAAAGCTCGCCAGGTAAACATCAAAAGCTAAAAACTTACTCAAGTTAACTTAATCCTATTTCTACCGACCAAAGATTTTATGTATAGTTTAACATGCCTACGCTTACTCCATATGAGAAAATGGATAAAAACAATCACAACATGAATTATACTAAATTCACAGAGTTACATTTTATAGCAAAACGAAAAGCTATGCTAAGAATCTGATTCAAGCTCAGAAAAAGAGATAGATAAGATCGTTCTACGGCTGGATGATCTACGATGGTATGAGCCTAAATGTAAAGAAGAAAGCCCGTTAAGGGGAGAATATAAGGCGGATCGTTTAATTCAGTAATAATGACTAATGAGCGATAGGAGCAGTACTACCATGAGCAGTACTGCAGTACGTAGATCATAATTAGAGCCAGCTCAGTGGTCGTCACAATTCTGTTGATCAAATTCATAATCTGCGTGGCTGTATAAGAAAGTCAGGTTGAGTCCGAGTAAAGAAAATATGTGAAAACATTGATCGCTCGCCCCCTACCTATTTCTGATGTTACCTTCTTTACTTTTTTATCATGAAGTTGCTCTACCAAGGAAACCCTATCTATCCCACCTTGGGAAACAACAATGGAGTCCAGACAAGCTTCACATTCTAAGTTGAAAATCTTATTCTCAAGGGCATTCACACGCCTCATAGCCACCGCTCTAATTCTTTCAATCTCACCTAAATGATGCTACCTCGTCTTTTCAATATCCCTGGAAAAGAGACCGAAAAGCTCTTCTGCAGTAAAAATGAAGGGCGAAACACGAGTGTCCGGTGTAGCCAATTCTTTCTTATAACGATCCTCAAGCTTGTTAAGCTTGGCTTTATAATTATTTTTCAAGTCACTCTTCCACTTCAAAATTTCGTCCGGATCAACCCTAAAGGGGGACGCGAGGGCAGCACTTAGTCTAGAAGATAAACCACTAGCCAAGGTTGCAAAAGGAATGTCTTCTGCACTAATTTACCTTGTAATATGCACATTTAACTCTTCAACCTTACATTTCAAAGCTTTGATTTCATTTGTATATACAACTTCTTATATCCTTTCGGCATCCATCAGTAAGCTTTTAAGTTCTATGAATCTGGCCAGAATAGAATCCAACTTCTCTGTAAGAATAGCAACGTCCGAATTTTGAGAAGCAGGCTGAAAATCAAATGAGCCCGCATGAACTGAAATCAAAGGAGAGTACAAATAAATTAAATAAGTTCAAGAAAAATTTTCAAACTTCACAAATGAATATCAATTCACATAACACGTTTATACGAACATGACGTAAGTTACAAAGTCACTCTCTAAATAATACTATCTTAAAAGACCTAAGACATGGATGCTAAAGGTGGGGCAGAATTAGCATGGAAAGTCCTTTGGGGGTCATAACAAGCCCCAACCCAATGGTCAGTTGGTCCTTTTGATGATACTCGAGCCCACAACATTACATAAGAAGTTTTGATCAAGAGAAGGATAAAAAATTCGAGAACATCCCTCGCGCACTACAGAAGAATCTGCTCCCTCTGACTTTTAATTTTCTCCTACTTAAATTTCTACAAGTAGGAAGAAATCTTGCATTGAGCAACACATAGGGAATTTTCAAGAGAATTAATCCATAATACAACCTCCTCCCTTGTTTTCTCTAAGGAATCAATTAGCTCAGCTCTAGTCTTCTTGGTACGCCTCGAGAAAGCCCCGAAAAACCTATGTGCATCGGGTTTGCCATCCTTTGGCACGAACGAAAAGGCCGCACTTAAAAGCTACCCTTGTTCAACCAGCTATCGGAGGTAACTTAGAGCATGTAGAATGAGAAGGAGCTGCATCAAGGTGGGGTGTCGTAATCACTTCTCGCTTTTGGCAGCCGCTTTCTCTCTGATTAAACAAGCAATCTCCATGGACATATCCTCAATAGTTTTCTTTTTCTACTCAATTTCCTTCTGAAGAACAGTCCCATAAAGGCTTGCCCAATCCTTCATTATCCACTGCATCTCACTTAACTTTGATTCAGCGGCATCAATCCCAATACGCAACCTAATGTTTTACTCATACCGATGGGTAAACACATTTTCGGCTTCTTTAAGCTCCTTGCGAACACGCTCTAACTCCCTTCCTAGTTTGGCATTCTCAACAACTGCCTCACTAACAGTATAAGGTCCCTTCACCTCAACCTAAATTCGGATATGCTCATCTCATCCGACTCAGGAATGACGGACGTCGAAGGAAGATCGTGAGTGGAAACTTCATGGGGCATGGGCATCGTTTTATATCGACCGACCAAATTAATAAAAAAGAGGAATATATAACCTCAAAGACAATCAAAAGATACCAAACAAGGGTCTAACATAAACTTCTCTTATTAACTACATTAATTTAACAAAGCCATATACAGAAAAGTAGCAAAAGTAAAACAGAATTCAATCCTCATGCAAATTCCTAAACTTAAGCCTAAACCATTCTAAGTTATGATTATCTGGCGACATGGAATGGTTTTCTATGGTACATTGCCACTAGCATAGTACAAAGCCATTAAGCGCCTCTTTTTCCTTAACTACTTGATCAATTCTCAAAAGCAACCCTTGGTTTTCGTTCTTAAGAGCGGTATGTGACTCATCTAATTCTCTCTTGTGGTTACTGATGACCATCACACTAAGACAAGACAATCTAAAGTTTAGGTTTTGAGGCTATCCTTGCTTTCCTCCAAAAACTTAGCAAACAAAGCTTCTTCAGAAGACTAAAACAAATAAAAATGACCCAATCATTTGTCAAGCAATAATATAGTAAAGTAACTACAACAAACCATTCATAATAAAATCAAGAAACAAGACATGCAGTCACATGTCTAAGTGTTAATATAAAAGATTTTAAATATCTGCATGAGGATTTGAAGTAACCTCAACCTCAGTTTTTGCCTCAGCACCATTAGGTGACGGGTCTCTAGGATCCTCCTCTGCCTCCTCGTCCCCAACTGTGTGTGGTGAATGTTCAGGAGAAGCATCTTGCTCATTATACTCTTTATTCCACCCGTCCTAGCAATGTTTATACACTGTATCAACCACAAACTGCTCACCAAAAAGCTAAGATCTACCCCCCTCCCGGACTAAATCTTAGTTGAAACATGTAGATTGAAAATCATGTTAGAAGCGTCCATCCTAATTTTTTCTTCTGAATCAGCTAGCTCTTTTCCCACCTTGGATAGGTCCTCCCTAGTCCCCTATAACTCACACACTTTTGTGGATAGATCCTCTGCCACAGCCACGATCACCTTCTCAGCCCTGCCTTCATGTAAATGAGTTGATCTTTCTCGACGTTAGATGAATGAGGTCGGCTTCAAGCTTGGCTACCCATTTAAGAGAGGCGGTCAGTTCGCTTTCACGCTCTCATGCTTCTACCATTTAAGGTGACATGCTAGAATAAAACAAAAATAATACACACAAATAATAAAGAAAATAAATTTATCTGGCATAAGATAAAATAGAAAGAGTGTCTCTTACATAAGACCATGAATTTTGCAATTCGTCCATTACTTTAGAAGAAGAAAACTTGGGAAGAGGAATGGGAAGAGAAAAGGATGAAGAAGATAAGGCAATAAGAGATAGTGTACACACCGCAGTCTTCCCCACTCTCTCTACCAAGTCAGATATAGCCCCCTCAGGCAAAGGTAAGTAGCGAATATTAGGGGCAGGACTACCCTGCAACAAAGGGATGGAGAGCGCTACTGAGTTAGAGGGGGAAGGAACGACTGGAAGGGGAGGAGGAAGAGATGAGGCTGCCTTTTTAGGGTCTTGGTAAGGGCTAGGGGCCTTGTCACGTTCTCGTTTTTGGTTCGCCTTTATGTGGTGGCTTTCTTGGCTTACAGGCTACGTCCACAAGGGCGGCATCCACTGCACCTATATAAGAAGGACACATTTAGAACAAAAACAAATCTCAAAGGAGAACAGAATCATAAGAATAATAAATCTATACTCTATCATCAGCAATCTATACTATATGGTTCGACCGAAATTGATGAAGGATTGAAAATGAAATGAGAAAAGCATTGAGGTGGGCTCAAGATCCCACACTTTATCTGGTTTTCTTCAGTAAAGAATGTCCCAAGTTCCCTTTTATCTTCATTTATATCTAGAATGCGCTTTCTACACCTCTTAAATTCCTCGCAATATTTTTTGGAACAAACAAACTGAATGGGATGCGTGTGAAAAGAAGGGAAATCATCGAGGTTGGAAATAAAGAAATAAAACTCTGCCCATTTCTGGGTCTATCGTGGAACGCCCGTCAGGACCGCCTCCTTAGCTTGAGCATAGAAAAAGCCGGCAATACCCTATTTTAGGAATTTGCTTAATTTCAAATAAAGACTGAAGCTAGTCACAAGAAATGGTGTAATCATTTTCGACATAAAGGATGAAAGTGGTGATCAATAGAGAATACGAAAGAGGGACAAGATGGACGGGTGCAAGACCAATGGAGGAAAGCTATTGTTGAAGAATTGGATTTGGAGGAAGATAAAATCCACAACGCGCGTGCTCAGGAATAACGAGAATAAACCCAACCGGGGGAGTGTCGATACGTTTTTGGGGTTTAGGAACCTTAATGCATTAACCCGAAATCCCCAATTGAGTTAAAATACTATTGACATCCTTCAGACGAGTAATTTCAAAAGGTGTAAATAAAGGGGAAGTTAAAGAGGAAGCCATTTCAGGATCTTAGGGTAAAAGAGAGGAAAGATGCTAACAGAAATTAAAACAAAAAACAAAGTTCTTACTTCAATCGAAAAATAAAATCCAGATGCAGAGATAGAATAGATTTTGAAATTTTTTTCCTCCTATTTTATTTCTTGAATAAAAATGTAAAAAAGAGCAAAGAGGAGATGAAAGAAAATATATGCACCTTAATTTTTGGTCGCATGATCGAAATTATGAAAGAATCGGCGAGATGCCAATCGATCAAGCTGCCAAAATAATAAGCACAAAGATTGATATAGATTTATGAAAAATGAAAGGTTTGATTTAACAGTGGTTTAAACCAAAACCCAGTAGAAATAACACATGGAAAAGAGCATTAAATGCAAAAGTAACCGATAAGACTTCTTCCACGAGCGATAAGAAACAAAAATATGTGAATATTAACAAGCCTACACCAAAAGGAATGGTTTTCACATCTCATCGCTGTCGTTCAACAACTGCGCTGACAGTGTATTATATATAAGACAAATGGCAATCTCTAAAATAAGGATGCTAATGTTAAATTCAACCTCAATCCCCCTCCAAACAACAAGGAAGACTATGCCAAGCATATGGACAAGCAACTTTTCAAAGCTCATCATCGTTGTTCGATCGTTATACTGATAACACAACATGTAAACCACAACGGCAATCTCATAGATGTGAATGGTAATGCTAAGTAATATATATAAGCAGGTATGAAGACTGGGAGAGCAAGCAAGTCCACCTGAACAGGAATAAAGGACTGTATGCTACTCCATAAGTAAAAAGCTCATGCGAAAGATAACATACAGAAAATAGCTTTTGAAGATATGAAGATTCAGAATGAATTACAAACAAGTCTACATCGATCTACGGTCACTACAGACTTAAAGGGAAAGTGTTACACCAGTATTCTTTAAGCTATGTTAAAAATGGGCTAAGCAATGTACGAGCCTAGGAGAACTTCTCCTGAAGCAAAAAGACCAAAATAGAAAGAGAAAGAGTTGAAGTAGTCCCACCAATACTTCACAAGAAAGCAGTAACCAAAGAAGCTGCAGCGAAATACACTACCGTGCTCATAAGGAGGGCCACAAAGACATCAAATCTGTGCCTAACCCTTAGTTTCAATATTACAAAAATATTTTGAAACTAGGCATAGCCATGGGAAACAGACAATGAAATACTGCGGTCACTTGCCATAATAAATTAGTGGTTGAATTGCACGGTCAAGCACCTCCAGAACTAACACTTTGTTAACACTTTAAGAGCAGATCTGCACTGCATATACCGAGGGCTGCTTAAGCAGTACTGCGCAGGGTCAGAAGCATCCCAAAGGGCTGCACATAAGGTCGCTCAAACAATGCTCCAACACAAATCCATATTTATAAGTAGACAACCAAATGATAAATCACCCATATCCCTAATGCAACAAGGTCAGCTCAAATCATACTCATGCGTTTATTAAACTAACTTCCAAGGAAAGACAATCAACCCTAAAGCCAAAAGCAGCCTAGGACGGTAAAACCTAAGAATCAGGCGAGAATCATAGCATCACGCAAATGTCTCACATCAACCAGCACAACCTCACTTTAAGTATATCAGCGAAACCCTGGAAACCAACATGCAAACCCTTCACCACATCAGATTAGAAAGGAGCAACCCACTATAGTCTCCGCTCCAATTCCAAACATTCACTTCAATTTTGGGAGTTCCCGTCTCCAATTCAAACTTCCCACCAAAAATTACAATACAACCGACTAAATCAGGGCTTCTCACCAAAAGACATATCAGCAATCTAGACACATCTAACCAACAATGTGGATGAGGAACACGTGACATGATTCAAAGGTGAAAAGTGAAGGCAAAGAAAGAGTGATGGTAATCCGCATCCGCCCTCAACATGATAAATAAAAGATGGTCGGGAATGTTTGGAGGGACTTTTCCCCCTTTTTTTAGAAGATAAGAAATTATATCCTCTTATTATTTTAAGAGAAAAAGTAAATGTATCAGTAGAGGAAATATAAAGATATTTGACCCATGGGCATATGATTCAAAAGAATTTGAACCATGTAAAAATATCTCTATCTTCTTTTACTTTCATGCATCATTATCTGCTTATGTTTATGATGGATTATAATTAATTATAAAAATATGAATTCAATTTGACATTCTAACAAATAGTTTGACTGCAACTACATGATTATGTAAGCATCTAGCAACATAATTACTACCAAAAGACAAGCTTAATACAAGTTAAGTTTGTTAATTCAAATTTGCAAACAAGCATTTACAATTACTAGTTTAATCAACATAGGTGTTGTGAGATGAAAAATCTCACCAACGAAATTGATGTGGTAATGTTGTCAAATAATTATATTATTGACTTGATGTTCTTTAATATTGATGTTTGATTCCGTTGAGAGCCTTTTCTCTTTTCATTTATTAATTTAGGATTTATTTAATTTTTATCTACCCATGGTCCACTATTTTTAATATCTGGAATTAGTTGCAAGAGTATTTTGACGTTTGTTTATACTTGATTTTAGATTAATAATAGTGGGTCGTCACACTTTTGCATCTCAGTAAGGTCAGGCTTGTAACCAGGGCCGAGACGGCTGCTGTGACATTTGGGAGAGGGGCCATGAAAATGAGTTCATTATGGAACCTCTGTTGGATAGGTTCAGAAGTCGAAGAGCTTATAGGCCTGGAAACAGATTTGGAATTGTGAGAGGGCATTAGAACTTGAAATGGTGGTGATTGGATATAGGAACGGCGTGAACTCTAAAAGTAGGAGGATGACTATCGGGCCTCGTGAAATGTCGGCCCATTTATTTTGCTAGTGTGGAATGCTCATAGAGCATGGAGTATGATCTCCTGGCTAACCTAGAGAGGTCATCAGTCCCAATTGCTATCCTCACAATATCACCTCTCCTCCTCCACCTGTCTTTCCTTCTCCTTCCCCTAAAGTCATGCAGCATCAAACTTTCATGATGAATCATGCCTGTAGAGAGAAGAATCAGAATGTTTGTAGCCAAGATATTGGGTTGCATTGCGGGTCACCAAAAGTACCAGAGCGTCCCATTATACCTAAAAAGAAATAGCATCAAGCTAGGACTTGGAAGTCAAAGAATAGCACATGTAGAGTAAAAATATTATGTCCTAAGTGTTATGTGAAGCGTTGGTGTGTCCTATTGATTCGACGGACCTTGCTCATGTAGTCGACTAAGTGCAGTTATTTCTCCCATAGAAGTTGGAGGCTCATCGGCCTTGGTTCAGATCGGGGAAGAAATGTCTGGGAGACTGAAGTTAACAATGTCATATTTTGGGGTGTTGTCCAAAATGCTGCCATGGTCACCAAGTGAGCCAAAGATGCCATCAGCAGTCGAGGATACAGTTTTTTCTCCAATTGGAGTTTATTGTGGCTCTAGGTGTGGTCATGGTGATAGAATTCTTAATGATCAGAAAACAGGAGGTGAAGTTCTTTCGCCCCTGCCCGTCTCCTCGATTGATTCATATCCATTATTGGAATTGTTGCCTTCGCCTTTTTCTATCATTGTCCTCATCTTCATCTTCATTACTACCATGTCAGTAGGGAAATCTTGTGATGCATGAAAAGCTTCTTATTATGTAGGAGTCGGTGGTTTAACGTCAAATTATGGTGCAGTCTGCATAGCTCTTCATGCAGAAGGTAAGATACCTAGACTTCGACCATTGTATAACAGCCAGAAATGTTGCATTTGCGAATCATTCAGGGGGGAATTCATTCTTCTTTCATTTACTGGGATGCTCATCATGACTTAAATTGTCTGTGGTAGAGCGATGTTAGTGGCCCTTAGCGGAATATCTATTATATTTGAAGAATAAATGAGTCATCAAATTGGATGAAGTAGGTTTTGATGAGTTAAAGAGTTATATTGAAATTGACATCTTGACAACCACAGAGCAAAGCTGACCATACAACGAATGAAAAAGTACCCATCATTGAAGTGGCTTAGATTATTGTGGAGGCCGACAACAATTCGACAGCCTTTTGAGGATTATTTTGGACGAATGATCACTTCTCTTTTTTGAAGCTGTAAAGATATCTGATTTCTTCGAGAGTAGGCACCCTTCCTAAGTTCCTAAGAAAGATCATGTAAGTACAATTTAATGCAGCATACCCATTCGGGTAGAGCTGGGCATGGATAAGCTTCATAAACTGAAGGACAAGTAGGATAAAGTGATTGAACAGGGGAACGCCTCCAGAGAGAAACATATAGAAGTTGCACAATTGTGCAACCATCTAGGGGGTTATGTGCCCTTTGTTGGGGTTTTGAAGTTAGAGTTTCTTTAATAGGAATCCCATGGAGATCGCGGATCCTTTTGATATCCATTATAGTTAGAGTCAAAGCCGAAGAATCTAGAGGGTATTCAAGGAACATTACACCATGTAGGTCAACATCGAAAGTGACACTGATTTGGGAATCTTCAACAATTGTAAATGGAATGACTTGGAGAGATCGCTTGGATCAATAGTGAGATTGCAGAGACCTAGAAGGCAATGAAGTAAATGTCGAGGTATAAGACGAACCTAAGTTAGAGAAATAAACTCGGAAGTAAAAGGACTTGAACCCAAGGTGGAGATATGTTAGGAGAGTCTACAATCCATAATTTACTAAAAATATAACACATGAGTAAGGTCAGGTATGGTTTGAATTTAATGTATATGCTTTGCATAAGTCCCATGTAGACAATATGTAAGATACAAAGGATGTCGACGTGTGTTGATAGATTGGGTCCCGTATATCGACAGGGGCAATGATATGTGATTCGATCTACATGGTTTGTGTCTTGTGTTCTTGGCATGATCAACGAATGCATTCCGTGTGGATACCTTGCCTGTGCTGGCAAATGAGTTCCGAGATGCAACGAACTATGTGTCAGATATTACTCTCTAATGTAAGATTTACGTTAGCGACACCGCTACCTAAAGCAGGTTGAAGCTTCTTTTCGAAGAAACTACAATGAAAATCTCAAGATCGAGTGTCGATTGTGCGAACATCTTAGAAAGTAATGACTCGTGGATTCATTGCGAGTACATTTATATGATTTTCTTAAGCATTTTCTATCGAGCTCAATACTATTGATTCATATTCCAAATTGACAAAAGAAGTGCTCAATGTGGATGGACTTTTTTCTAAGACATCATCACCATCACCCTGAATGGAATGAGAAGCATGCGTTGGTCATGAGAGAGTTAAGGTAGTGGTAATGAAGGTGACCTGAAATAGATTGACAACATGGAGTCTTGATCTTCGATGTAGAAATGGTGGTGGTGGCATATGAAATTGTAGTACATCAGTGGAACCCACCTAATAACTCAAGGTCAAAGTCTAGGTATGAATCAAAGAGCCAGGGTCGAAAACTAATGGAGTTCCGGTTGAGATTCAAATGGATCAAAGATGTATGTTCGTATGGATCGACGTCAAAGATTTGCTCAGATTTGATAGGTATTGGAGTTTGAAGGCGGTGCCAGTGCTGATGATATCACAATGGAAGTTGGAATCACAAGAGTTAAGTGAAAAGAGAAGGTAAGAGTACTGAAATGAAGTGAAAAGAGTAATTTTCACTAAATGTTACTTAAAAAGTAACACGTCAAAAACAATCAATACCAAACAATAAGGATCAGTACCGATCCATTTAAACATTTCATTTATTAAATGACGATGGATAAGATCATAATTAGAAAGGATTGGAATTCTACCTGGCCAAGGGAAGAGAAAAGCTTTTAGAAATCTTAGAACTGAATAGAGAATTTGGACCGAAAACTTCCACTTTTATATCCGCTGAAGAGATGTGATTCTATGACTGTTCGAAATGGTGTGCTGATATTCGGAGAAGATGCAATGTTTCGTGAAGATGGTTTGGAAGATAAAGGCATATTTTCATAAAAGAGTTTGAATTTAGTCAATTGTTTTGATCCAAAGCATGCTTTGTTAACACAAATCATACTGTTGGTAGAAAGTGTTATCTCGCATTTGAATCAGTGATATCTTGATGGATCTGGACTATTGGTTTGTCGTGAAGTGGATCGGGAAGAACTAGAGATAAGAAGACTGGATAAGCAAGGAAAATAGCTGCCTATGGAAAAGGTCAGAAGGATCAGTATCGATCCTTATAAGGAGCCGCTTAGTCATATTGAAGAGCCAAAGCATGAAGAATTGAAAGGGAAGAGAAAAAAGTAATACTGAAAAATGGAATAGTACCGATCCATAAGGATCAGTACCGAACCATTATGGTTCAAGATGTGGGCCATATGCATAGTTGATAAATCAATTCAAGGGAAGAATTCAAGAATATGACTAAGAGGTTGATTGGTATCAATCCATAATGATCAGTACCGAACAACACATGTTCATGATTTTTGTGTTATGTTCGTTTCCTCATATTGAAACTTCCGATATAAAGATGTAAATTTATCCAAATCGATTCCAACGATTTTGGTGGTCGATTTTGCCTACAAATACTAAGGCTAATCAATAAGTGGGGGTCTTCTTTTTAACTAATTGATTTTTGCATAGACACTGTTGAATTCATACATGAATTGTTTGAATCTTGAGATTGTTGTAAACCAGTTGTAATTGAAAAGGTGATCAGTAATAAAGCTAAAATTGGATGTAGATAATTGGACGTAGATAATTGAACTTGGCCGAACAACTCTAAAAGTTGTCTCTCTCTCTCTCTCTTTATGTTATTAGATTTTCAATTTTCGTTTATCTTTAGATTGGGTGTATGTCCCACTTTTGGAGCAAATACCACATGATTTAGTTAATTTATAAAATGTTATAGATAAGTTAAATTAATTAATATGTGAGAAATATTAATTATTATTAATTTATTTGATATTTTGAATGTTGTTGGCAATTATTTAAATGCATATATAAAAGTTATATTTGTATATATCGATATACGATATCGGTATATTTTTAAATAGGATTAAATAAAAATAACTAATGGGTGGATTTTTAGAAACTTTTCTCCTCGTAGAGCAAGCTAGGTCAAGCCATAAATAAAGGAGATATGAGGACGGATTGGGTGAAATTTTAAAAGGGAATTATATAAGGGAGTTTAATAAGGAGAACGGGTAAGGTTCCTTTTCCCATTAAAAATAAATCTCTTTAATCATTTCTTTTTATTGAAAATTTTCTTCCTCCTCTCTCCCTAAATCCATGGTAGCCATTTCCCTCTAATGAAAAAAACAATTCAAATGAAAAATATGAAATAAAATAAAATATAAGTGGTTCGTCCATCTCTTATAAGGACCGGATGTAGATCTTTGAGATCTAAGAAGAAGTCACAAGGCAAGGTGTTACAAAGGGTAAGGTTTTCCAGGTTTGAATTTCTAGCTTAAGTTCATTCATGATATTTAGATCTAATTTAGCTCACATATATGTATGTTCATTGCCGCATTTTGAATTGAATTTAAAGTTCTCTCGTGTATTATCAATCAAGTTGAAAATCAATCTTATGTATGTTTTATTTTGAATATTGATATTATTCTAAATGGATCTGCATTAATTGCTTGATATAGATTTAATTTTGTATATAATTTATTTTGTTATCACAAATTTAGTTAATTAGTTATTTAATTAAAACCAATTTGAGTTTGATTCATTTCTATTTTAAACTATTTTTTATTGGATCTGAGATTACGAGTTTATGTAGATCTAATATGTTGTAATAAAATTAACTTTTATTATTATAACTTAATTCACTTAGAATCATGGACTTAATTTTTAAATAAATTAAGTTATGTGTGTGTATTCATATTATTTATCTTTATGTTTTTCTGAAATGTAAATCGACATCAAGTTAAATTTTTAGTTAGGTTAATTTGTTTAAGATTAATATATTCAAGTTCATTGGTTAGTCAAATGTATGTTTTGAAATCAAATATTAGTTTACTGTATACACATATGTGTATATGTATATGTGATATTTTAGAATGAATGTGCAATTGGAGCAATACATTAAGTTATGATAATGCATTTATTTTTATGTTGAATGTGCACTTCTAGATCTACAATTTTAAATGTTTGTATTTTTATTGTGATTAAGCTAGTATTTTTATATGGTATCGAATTAGAATTCAATGGTGTTGTGATTAAGCATGAAAACCTAAAATATCACTTCGTATTATTTCCTTTTAATTCTAATTTGATTAGATCTAAACCTATTACTAAAATTTATTGCATCTTTAGTTTCCTTTTAACTCTAATTTGATTAGGTCTAAATCTAATACAAAATTTTATTTCCATCTTTATTTTTTAAGGTTCCTATTTTTTTGAAACATCTAAGTTTATGAAGATTTTTTTTTCATAAATTTGTATATGTATGTACGTATGTATATAATGTAAGTGACAACTAAATATCACATATATTTATATATATGTCTAATATATATATATATATATGGCACTGTCAATATGTGTATACAAGCCATATGCATATATCGTAGTATACTAAAACATATGTATATACTTAGGCGTTTATAATTCCGATATGCATGTGAATTTATTACATGTATATATAAGTATAATATATCTGTATATACAATAGATATAAATCCCAATATCCATATGTATATATATGTAGTTGGATACATATTTATATTATATAGTGTTATTGTTATTGAATGTATACATAATACATTCGAAATTAAATATTTAGTTGGAATAACTAATATGATTAGTTAACAAATCCAAAATAAATTTAAATTCAATATATTTGATTCAATAACTGGATTGGATCTAGTGTATATCATTGGACTTCTTAGGCCCACTATGATCTAAATAGGGATTTATTTGGAAATCCATTCGTTTTACCCGTTGTAGACTGACCCACTTCCTTCACTGGCAACATTGCATGGTTGGTTGAGGTATTCGCCTAGTACGTTAGATGTCCCAAGTTTGATCTCTACAACTAGCATGATAGGGGTTCTCATATTATGATCTGTGACGAAGTATTGTGTCTTACCTATACATGTCCTATAATGGTTGTACTAGGCAAAAGGCTGCATATAATGGTTGTACTAGGCGAAAGGCTGCATGTAAAACTCGCTTGTGAGGTACCTAGTTGGGTCACCCCAAAGGAGTTTGGACCGGACCTCTAAAGGTGTTAGAGTCCATATAAACTATGTAGTATAATTAGCCAGCATTAGGGGAAAATTAATAAACTTCTCTGTTTGATGGGTGTCTAGAATAGTAGTGTCTAAGCTTAGGGTTGTGTAACGAACCGGAGACATTCGACCCTCGAAAATCGACATCAATACGTTCACTGTATAACATGCCGAGCAATCGAGTGTCGGAAATACCATATCATTTGGGGTGAAGAAGAAAAGGGATAGAAGAAGAAACGGAAAAAAACAACACAGAATCTCACAATCGCAGCGGAACAAAATATAATATATAATAACAAATCTTACAAAGAAACTATAACTGTAATATACATACAATCATCAGAGTACAACAATCAACAATCAATTTGGACAGTTATAATAACTTGTCCTCACATGTACTGAATATACAACATAACACACACAACGGAAATAACCAAGTACGTGTAATATGCCTAAAATCCTCCAGCTCATCTCTTGAGCTCCATAGCATCCTAACCTGGAACTATTATATTAGGTCTGACCCGAGCATTATAACAAAATAACACCCGAGTCAGTTTGGAAAACCAGCGTGAGAAAACACCCTCAATTTAAATTATTACCGTTATCAAAATCCTTTGAGAACAAAGGTATCTCGTAAGAGCACGCCACACATAAATATGACGGGTTTTTACCTTACGATAACCAAAACATTTTTATATCAAAATCATCTGATATTATAATCGCGTCTATAGAAAATAATCTATAAAATAGCTGAAATGTTTGCATCATGCGTTTCAGCATATTTGGTATACAACTAAAACCGTACAGCTCGTAGTGGATATTTGATTCCATACAATGACAGGGCTACTGGGGTACCATCCGCCACAGTACACCTCTAGAAAAAATGTACCGAGATCGAACTTATCGATCCCTACCAACACAAGACCGGCCTACCCCTTACTGGATTGAACCGAATATGATCACCACTAACGGGCCCCCGAAACACGACAATAAAAGATAGTGATGATGATAAATGTCCACTCTAGATGAGTGATGATCATACCCTAATGGGAGCGGCCCACATAGCCTTGCTGCATCTCCTCTGTTTTAGTCATTCCCCGTTAATGAGGCTTGAGGCTACGTTTTACCTTAAGAATAGCATTCATACTTGGAATGCTAACACTATATTCCAAGCAACAATGCAATGATAGCATTCATCCTACAAGTTGTTCTGGGTCTGAACAAACTGAATCTACTAGAACTCCATCTTCATTATCTTCACGATATCACAATTCGTAACGCTCAAATCGGATCGAAGTGGTTTTCGGATAATTAAATCCAATCCCGGTCTCTTCGAAATGATTAACGAAATTGGCCAGATTTGATAGTCGGTTATTTAACTATCAAATTACACACATAAGCAGTCACTAGGCCCAATTTTATAAATCTTTCAAAACATTTATTTCAAATATCTTTACAAAGATATATATTCAACTCTCTTCTAACATTCCAACATTTGAAAACAATTTCAGATACTTATCTATGACAGGATATTTTTAAACCATATCAACACTCAGAAATATTTCCGCAATCAGTTTATAACACTTAGAAAAAATATTTCTATACCATTCATTTCACACTTAAAATATTTCCAAACCCTCTTTTCAATACTTAGGAGAATTTTTATAGACAGATTCTCTAAATTCATTTTAATATCAAACTTAGGAAATATTTCATAACTTATCTCATAAATTTTCGAAATTATTTATAAATTCATTTTTACAAATTTCCAAAACCGATTATACTCTTTTATAAACCCAACCAACAATTTATAACTTCTTTTATGAATTCGGATTCATTTCTGAAGTTCCCGTATCTAAAACATTTTGGAAATTTCTTAAATTTCCAGAATTTCATTATAAAATTCCTCTTACAAAACCACCTCCGTTAAATAACTTGGTATACAAATCTCGAGAGTATTTATAAACGCATTCCAATCACTTGCCTTTAAATTCCATATATAAAATAATAATAGTTCTATTTTCAAAACACGTTTAAGTAATCATTTAAAATATCCAAAACACTTTTAAACAAACAACGATACCAATTTCCAATCCCTTTATAAATAATACTAGTCGATTTACCAAGCTTATTATAAAAATTATAATTCATTTCAACTAATATCAAATATTTGAATAACCAACTTTTCGAAATATTTTCAATACTAAAACAGTTTTTAAACTACATAGTTTAATAAATAAAAATCCCATTTTAAAAACAAACTTAATTTCTCGACAAAAATCTATATTTATAATCCAATATTACCAATTTCAATTTATAAATCCCTCTCAATTCATATCACATCGATTACGTTTCAATTTCATAACCATTCTCACATTTCAAAAATAGAATCCGCTATTTTTTTTCAAAAACCGATTTCCATATCTCGATATAAATTCACACTGTGAATTTATGTTTCCAATTTATCAACTGATAATCATTTCCCCTTACTTATAAACATCGTTTATAAATATATAAACTCATTCAAGTTCACTTGTTTATAAAACATTCTCATTTATAAACTTCATTTTTAAATCTATCACTTTATAATCCCATTTATTTTTCAAATCTAACTTAAATATTGATTTCAAATCATTATCCATATTTTCAGAAATATCATTTAAAAATCTATTGTTAAAAATCCCTTATCTATATTATTTTAAAATCACTATTTAAAACAATTTACGAATAGTTAAGTACAAACCCAAAATCAAATCATTTTTTTATCCAAATTAATTTCCTTTAAAATAATCCAAAATTTGATATAAATATTTCCATTTCCAGAATATCCTTTGAATTTCTTTTTAAAATTCAAAATTATTATCTATGGTATTTATAATACCAAAATTTAGGCTAGTGCTTACTATAGCATCCAATAATTCAAATCACAACATATTCTATATCAGATTATTCACACACATCATATATCACTATATATGAAACTAAAAACAACAATCTTGAGGAATCCAGTTGGATCCCTCCTACCTGTTTCTAAAACACCCCACGCCTCTTAATATACCCAAAAGGACACATTAAAAGGTGTGGTGCATTGTAGGTATAACTGAAACTAACAGAGACTAAGATTCACAAGACAAAAATAGGTAAAAACGGCGGAACCTAAAATAATAACTTATTCAAAACAAAAACTTCATAATTGCTTCATAAACAAAATGAATCAAATACCAAATACAACATACATGTCTCAAAACCCAATATGTCTCATGAAATAAAAACTCGTAGTCTCAACAAAAATCAGAGTATAGATATCCCTCTCAAGTGCCAGTACAAAGAAAGAAAAACAGAAATAAAAGTAGGGAAATACATAACAGATCTTCTCCAAGAAACCTCCAAGTAGTTGCAATCTACTACCCTCTCCCTTGATTGCCTATGGAGGGGGAAAGGGGCAAATAGAGGAGTGGGTCAGATTAAAAGTCTGGTGAATGATAGTAACTACTGGAATCTTTAAGAAAAGTAAAAGTAATAGACTCTTCGGTAGATCTAGTATATACAAAAGGAAACAAAGGAAATAGGAAAGAGATAAACTGGAAAATACGATTAAACTATTACAATTGATAAGATAGCTCAACTTTGATTGTTTGCACTTGTCTTTGATAGCTGCTTGATTAGGCTGAATTCCTAATCCTATAATTAGGCTGAAATCCTAATTCTACCCTTTGATCGGCCTGCTACTCCATAGAACTTACTGCGGACTAGACGCTATATCGCTCCCTACATAGCAGCCAATGGTAACTACGAAAGATACAAAAAGTACCCATGGACTAGACGATACATAGCTCCCTATACAGAAGGCAATGGTGTCTACGAAAGACATACATACTAAGCGCTTGGAACTCATAGCGATTACTGAGCACCGAAATGGAAGTCGCACGCGTAACTACCACCATGCTCATGCTACATGTTGCTTCACCTATTGGGTCGTATTATCACCTCGACTCAGCATAAGCGTGCCCCTCGTCTCACTTCAGGATTATGTGAAACACCGTGTCCATAGAAAATATAGGGGAATGCTACCGGTACTAGCCCGTCATCCAAACAATATCTAATAGCGCCCTTGTCCAAATCCCCCGTGATTTGAACATCTCTATATTGACCAATTACTATTTACTACCACTACTAGCATAAGCGTGCCCCTCGTCTCACTTCAGGTTTATGTGAAACACTATAACCATAGAAATATTAGGGGAATGCTATTTGGTACAGGTCCTACTCTTATCTTTGCTTATCAACTTAGATAAATTATTTAAATAAGCCTTTATTTTTATCAATTACTATTATTGCTTATTAATTTATCCTAAGTCTTAAAATAAGCATCATAGTTTCCATAGTTTACCATAGTTTCCATAGTCTATCAATTTATAACTTATGTTATAATCATGCTTATTACTTAACCCAAGGTCAAGTGTGAAAATAAGCTTCTTTCTTCTTTTGTTCTTTTTAGGTACAATTCTAAGTTATAACTATGCCAATCTTCTTAATTCAGTCCAATTAATATCATAATTAGGCATAATTTCAGTCCAATTCCATTTATATTACAGTTTTTATAATTTACATCTTATTTTCCATTATTCAGATTTCTTATAATTTAATCCAATTTCGCGTTAATTCTATTCTAATCCATACGCGAAGAAGAAGAAGGAGGAATAAAAGAAAACTGAAAATAGAAGGAAATCCAAGGCATAAGAAGAAGATGTAAACAACACATTAATAACAGTAAATAAACTAAAATACTATAAATAAACTGTAAATAAATGGAAAAGCTAGAAATAAACTGAAATTAATTGAAAGAATAGCTAGAAGAAATAGATTGAAAATAATTCTAAAAACTGTAAATAAATTACTAAAAAGGTTACTCCAAAAATCGTAGTAAAACTACAACTATTGGAAACCCTATTATTTTAAATTACCTAAAGAAAATTAAAATAATTACAATCACTCACCTCTGGTCCTTAGCTCTTCCCTTTAGGCCTTCACAGATCCACTCGGGGTTGTTAAATACTTTTATTTAAAACGATTTCCTCCTTGGAAAATTATTCCGCTTAAGGTCCTTCCTGAATAGGTGAACCCAATTGGAGAAAATCTTAGAATGAGAAAAGGTGTTAGGCCTAGGGTTCTATTTATAGGGGTAGAAGTGGATATCAGACTGTTGGATTTGGGGATTGAATAGGATGCAACCACGTCATAGGCTAAATAGGGGCTATCGGATGATGAAATGGAAGGACCAGATCGAGTTGAAGAATGCAAAATACGTCACTAACGTTCGATCGAAACATCATGTTCGTGCCATGTATCCAAATGCAAAAGTATCATAAATTGCATCATGTTCATGCCAGTTATCCATTGTCCAGTGTATTCTACAACCGACTAACGTTCCTCACTAATTCAAAAGATTAGGCGGTCCACTGATTCAGTTAACCTCCTTTTATGCAATCATGTTCGTGCCATGTATCCAAATGAATATGAAAATTTCCAAATGATAACTGATAGTTCTATATGCGTGCTACAAACATCATCCAAATGCAACAACCATGTGAAAATCATCCATTTATAGCAACCATGGAAAATAGAATAAAATATGCACATCCATATGCATATGCTCTAGTGTCCTAGTTAGGCCGATCCCTAAAGAATAATAGGGCCTAGTGTACCTATATGCGTCCATTAGCATCCACTAGCAAACACTTGCAATCACTAGCATACATCATTCATAACATGTTCTATTAACATGTTTACATCAAATCCTACCATCCATAGGTTAAATCCTTAGTTCTACCCTCCCAAAGGATAATAAAGGAAAGAACTTATTCAAAACTAAAGATGGAAATAGGAATTCGAAATTTACTATCAAAGAGAGATGTGGATAAGAAGTACGCATTTTCTCCTAACCAATTTAATCTTCTTCGAAGTCTTTTTAACTTCTGTAGACTCTATCCAACACGTAAGCGACTTGCGTGGTCTTCCATAAAAAGCTTCGGAAGGTGCCATTCCAATGCTAGCTTGAGAACTACTATCTTATGTGAATTCCACTAAAGGAAGATGCTTTACCCAAGTTCTTCCAAAATCAGGAATATCCATTCTTAACCATGCGTGTCTTACAATTTTACTAACTCCATTTTACTGTTCTTCTTTAGTCTGCTCACATGAACCAACATTCGTAGGTTCTCACTAGGGTCCTATACACTCTACGGAAACTCTATTATTACTTCCAAAAGTAATTACTGATGTCTCCTTTGTAGCCTTACCCCTTTTCCGTTACTCCTAGGAAATGATTCCTATCCACTTCACATTTAGGAGTTTGATTCGGTGTTTATAGTTCCATTTTAGAAATTAAGGTTTCTAAAATTTTAAAACATCAAATCCCAAAATCTGTCTTTAAAAAGTGTTATTTTTGAGTTTCTATTAAATTCAAAAATACTTGGTTACTTAACATTATTTCCCAACTTAGAGGGGAAAACTTTCAAATTCTAAGTCCAAAACTTATTCCTCGTTTTCTTTTAAAGACCTTTTCAGTTTTCTATAAAAATTCAAAATTTCAAATTCTACTTTTATTAAGTTTTTCATTTCCGAAAACTTATTTACTTTTTCACCAAACCATTTTCTTTTAAAATATCTTTAAACTGTTTTTATGTGTTTCCAAAACATCTTCTTATTATACCATACGGTCTCATACCTTAATATATTGGAACTACTTTCTCAAATGAGAAATTATTAACGCTAAAATATTCTATGAACTTTTTAAAAGAGAATTTCATGTTTATGTGAAATTATAAGGAACTTATTTTATATTTTCCGAAATAGGCTATACAAAATATGGTGCTTTTCAAACCTTGTATATCTCTTTCATGTATTCCTTGTAACTTGCACAAAACATTTTTATTGGTTTCATAGAAAATCATACCATTATTCTTTTCATTCCAATAGATTAAAGTTGTTTACTTTATATTCTTCCATGATAAATATTTTATAATATCTAACTTACACATTTTCCTTTTAGAAAAACTCATCTTCAAAACTGTTTTAATATTTCCATAACTGCAAAAACACTTCCTTATACTTATTAAAAATAATAAGTGTACTTTACAAACCATTTTGTTTCTATACTTAGAAATTACCTTTTAAAATACATTTTTATTTGGGTTAAAGCGGATGTTGCATAAAACACCGTTACTACAACCCAAAAAATACCGGTGTATGGATTCAATTAAATAAATACCAATAAATCTCATATACCTATGTAAAAATATTTCTCTTGGGAGCCACTTACTATAATAATAGTGTTATAGCCTATGCTCCACTTATTTTTCACGAAAACATTTATTACAACAATAAAAGTTGTAATCTACGTTTTCGATACTTGATACACTCTAGGTTTTTATGTTTAAAATCTTTGTTAACTTACAGTGAAACTAGTGAGTTATATATATACTCCATAATTCTTCAAAAAGAATTCCAATTTTTCATTATAAAAACCAACTTAAATTTCATACCATTCTTCAAAAACTCCATATTTATTTTCTAAAAGAAAATATTAACAATGAAAATTTTCAATTCTAACAATTACATTTTTTTCCACTTTTTTAAATTTCAAAATTTTCATTTTATTGGGCTTGGCATAAAGTGGATTTTGTCCTTACTAACCTAGGAGTACTTTTCTTAAACCTTGGAAATCCCATTTCCTTACTAAAGTCTTTCGTTAGATTTATTCCAAGGTACTACCGTTAAATCCACTTATATGAAACAATTATAATTTCTGTAATTATCTACACATGGGTTTTCATCTTTTCTTATCAACTGAACCTATTGTACATCCCCCAATCTTTACCTACCTCTCTTTGGAATTCCACAGTCCGATCCTAAATGTACAAAACCGTTTCTTAAATCCCCACCATGTGTAGACATTCTCTATGCCCCAATAAACGCACTTCAAAAGTGATACTTCAAGAACTCTATCTTCAGCTGATGAACACGAAGCGTACGAAGAACCTCCTTTATATGAATAACATGCTCTTCCATACTTCTTGGAAAACACCAAAATGTCAACCACGAATACCACCACGAACTTTATTTTAGGACATCTCTAAAAACATGGTTCATCAAATCTATAGAATGGCTGGGACATTGGTTAGCCCAAAAGACATAACCAACCACTCAAAGAATCTGTCGGGTGTCCTAAATGTGGTCTTAGCAATGCTGTCATCAGCTACCCTAAGCTGAGAAAATACTGAAGAGCCAACTAACTGGTCGAAAAGATCATCTATCTTAGGGAGTGGATAATGGTTCTTCTTTGTGAGCTTATTCAATTCTCTATAGTCAATGCAAAGTCGAAGAGAACCACCTGCTTTGGTAGTGAAGATGACCGGTGCTCCCTATTCCGATATGTATCTTCTTATGAAACCTTTCTCAAAAGCTCACGGATCTTCTTGCTCAATCCCTTCCTTTCCCTAGGCTCCATATGCCCTATAGGTAATGCTACTGGCTAGCAAAATAAATCCTGAAGTCAATATCTCTCTTAGGGGGGTAGTCCCCTAAACTCCTCAAAGATGTCTGGAAATTTTTTGATGACAGGAACCAAATATAACTCTAATGATGATGAATCGAGGGAATAAAGGAAGCTCAACACAACTGACCCTTGCGGGTCGCAAGAAATCTCGCGAGTCCTACTGATGCATGTCTCTAGTCTAACGAATCTTCTCTCGTAGTCTAATATAGCTCCATATATGGATAGCCAATCCATACCCAAGACCATCCCATACCCCGAGAATCCCAAAACATAGGCGTCGCAGTAGAATTCTATGCCTAGGATATAAATTTTCAAATCCCTACCAACCATAGATAAGGGTGCCGATCCTCCTATGGGGTTTGAAAAAAAGAAGGGTTCTACTACTAAAGAAATGTCTAAGTGCAAACAATCCACATGAGAACTAGAGATAAAAGAGTGTGATGCTCCATAATCGAAAAGAGTCCCAATGGGAAAATCAGAAATAGAAATCAAATTTTCCTACCTAGATTTTGTCTACTGCTGGAAGGCACTGTATCCAAAGTCTGGATCTGTGATATTGGTACACCCGCACCCTGCCCCGTCTACTGGGGGCAACTTCTACTCCAGTGACCAGGTTGCCCACAACTATAACACCTTCCCCTCATCTTCTCTATCTTGCAGTCTCTTGCGCAATGACCAATCATCGTGCAACTATGGCACTTTACTTTTTTTCTTGATTCGCTTCTGAGGGCCTTCCGTTTTCCTCTTATCCTTCTTGCCCTTCCACCATGGCTTCTTAGAGCTTGTAGGAACCCCCTTAAGCCCTTCTTCCAGCTGCCAAGATATAGGTTGAAAACTCTGTCGGTGCTCCAACCCTAACCGCCTAAACCTTTGCTCCAAATTCTCAAAACTAACCCGCATCTCCTCGGAATCCTCCATGCCAGAAAACGTTCTGCCTCCTATACTAACGAAGTTCTTGCATAGCTCAGAAAAGGGGGCTGATGTGGGTGGATTAAAGGGATTTCCATCTACCGGTGTTGTATTGGGCACTTGCCCTTGCACCTCTAGTACCGTAGCTCTATGGAACCAGTCAGCCATTCTATGCAAAGAAAAGAGAATTTAGGCTCCAAAGAACCGAAAGAAGATTGCACTGGACTTGGAGGAGATTTTTATAAAAACTCTTTTATACTTAAAAACTATTTCTAAGAGTTCTTTTCTGAATTTTTTTTAAAAGAAGTTATTTTGGAAAATACTTTTAATTTTAAAATAAATTTTAAGGAATCCTGCAACCTGGCTCTGATACCAAGTGAAACACCCCCACACCCCTTATTATACCCAAAAGGATGCATTAAAAGGTGTGGTGCATTGTAGGTATAACTGAAACTAACAAAGACGAAGATTCACAAGACAAAAATAGGTAAAAACAGCGGAAACTAAAATAATAACTTATTCAAAACAAAAACTTCATAATTGCTTCATAAACCAAATGAGTCAAATACCAAATACAACATACATGTCTCAAAACCCAATATGTCTCATGAAATAAAAACTCGTAGTCTCAACAAAAATCAGAGTATAAATATCCCTCTCAAGTGCCAGTACAAAGAAAGAAAAACGGAAATAAAAGTAGGGAAATGCATAGCAGAATCTTCTCCAAGAAACCTCCGAGCAGCTGCAATCTATTGCCCTCTCCCTTGATTGCCTATGGGGGGAAAGGGGGAAATAGAGGAGTGGGTCAAACTAAAAGTCTAGTGAATGATAGTAACTACTAGAATCTTTAAGCAAAGTAAAAGTAATAGACTCTTCAATGGTTCTAGTATATACAAAAGGAAACAAAGGAAATAAGAAAGACATAAACTGGAAAATACGATTAAACTATTACAATTGATAAGATAGGTCAACTTTGATTGTTTGCACTTGTCTTTGATAGCTGCTTGATTAGGCTGAATTCCTAATCCTATAATTAGGTTGAAATCCTAATTCTACCCTTTGATCGGTCTGCTTCTCCATAGACCTTACTGCGGACTAGACGCTATATAACTCCCTACACAGCAGCCAATGGTAACTACGAAAGATACACAAATCACCCACTATGGACTAGACGATACATAGCTCCCTACATAGAAGGCAATGGTGTCTACGAAAGACACACATCCTAAGCGCTTGGAACTCATAGCGATTACTGAGCACCGAAATGGAAGTCGCACGCATAACTACCACCATGCTCATGCTACATGTTGATCCACCTATTAGGTCGTATTATTACCTCGACTCGGCATAAGCGTGCCCCTCGTCTCACTTCAGGATTATGTGAAACACCGCGTCCACATAAAATATAGGGTAATGCTGTCGGTACTGGCCCGTCATCCAAACAATATCTAATAACACCCTTGTCCAAATCCCCCGTGATTTAAACATCTCTATATTGATCGATTACTACCATTATTAGCATAAGCGTGCTCTCGTCTCACTTCAGGTTTATGTGAAACACCGTAACCATAGAAATATTAGGGGAATGCTATTTGGTACAGGTCCTACTCTTATCTTTGCTTATTAACTTAGATAAATTATTTAAATAAGTCTTTATTTTTATCAATTTCTATTATTGCTTATTAATTTATCCTAAGTCTTAAAATAAGCACCATAGTTTCCATAGTTTACCATAGTTTCCATAGTCTATCAATTTATAAATTACGTTATAATCATGCTTGTTACTTAACCCAAGGTCTAAGTGTGAAAATAAGCTTCTTTCTTCTTTTATTTTTTTATGTATAATTCTAAGTTATAATTAGGCCAATCTTCTTAATTCAGTCCAATTAATATCAAAATTAGGTGTAACGACCCGATATTTTGGACCATTCGCGTCCATTATAAGTGTATAGGTAGACACTCATGCCGGAGTTGAATTGCTCAAAATACCACGTTGTTAATTTAAATTTTGCAAAACTGAACATATACAGTAAATAGATATAATCACAGATCACAGACACAGAGTAATAAATGCAGCGGAAATAAAAGAGATAGTAGTTCATGAAGCTACTATATGAATATATAAAATACATCAGAGTTTACAACAGAAGAGTAACAGATACAAATCAGAATACATCACTGGAATCATCGAATACTGAAAGCAGAATAGATGGCTGGATCTTCAAGCAAAGCTCCAACTCCAAAGGTGAGTCTCGAAAGCTGAACCACTCAGTCTGACCCGAGCGTAAAGCAAAATACAAAACACTCGAGTCAGGATTAACATTCTCATATTAATAAATCCAACTCAAGTGAAATAGCAATTGAAATACAAGTAACTCAAAGGATGTTTGGAATAACCATCCTTCAAGGATCCGTTAAACTATCTACTAGGTAGTAATGTACGCTAAGTAGATAATGTCTATCAGTAATATAAAGATATCAAAGTAGGGTTAAGCAGGGCCCATACACCTCTTAACCTATTTATTCCCAAAAGCATATACAAGACCGTAGTTTCCCCAAAACCGGAAGTCACCAGAGGGCAATCCATATACTAAAGGTACAAATCAAAATCGTAGTGGTCGCGAATAGGATAATCAGTATGACAAGGTACATGAGGCGATACCAACTAGGATACTAGTAGTTGCCTGATCCGGACTGATGTTGGGCATAGCAGCTACTACCCCAACACCGCGAAACAACACTCCCAAATCGAGGGGTGCACCCAAATCGAATCACAATAGTAATAGATATGGTATCGAAGAAGTGTGTCCGCTAGAGATGGCGATCCTCAATGGCCCGGCGCGGCTCCTGTTTTAGTCATGTCAGGGGTCATCCAAAATCGTTCTCTTTCTTCAGTCAACGCGTTCACCAAAACCATCCACTTCGTTCTGGATCAACACTCCGCGTATAGTTATTAAAGTGGTTTCGGTTCAGATAGAGAGTATATCCATTACCGATCCCGGTCTCTTTAATAACTTTCGTAATTATTACACCGATTGGTCGTTTATATATTTCAAAAACCAAATCAATTTCAATTTCAAATAGAATTCGTAAATCAACATTTCATTTGTCTTTCTAAAACAATTTCCAAATTTTCGTTTCAAAACTTCCAACTTACCATTTCAAAATCTTATAATTCAATTTCAATTTCTATTTAAAACAATTCAAATATTGATTCGAGTTCGTATATAAGTTTCATTCCGAAATCATTTAAATAAATTCTATTTAACATTCAAATCAATTTAAACTCATTTATCGATTTCATTCAATATTCGTTAAGTTACTTTATCATTCAAAACAATTTCTATTTAATTTCCAAATCGTTAAATCAATTTCTTTAAATTTCAAGTCTTACATTAATTTCAATAAATCACATTTTATTTCTTGATAAAGAAATCCAATTTTACTTATTTACTTACTTAAATAATTTTCCAAAACTTAATTGATAAAGAAACTCAATTTCAGTTATTACGAAGTAAAATTCACTTATTCAAAAATTCAATTTCTCTTATTAAAGAATCCAAATCAATTTAATCATTAAATAATTCAATCTTATTTAATTATTAAATAATTCAAACTTAATTATTAAATCATTTCAAACTTAATTCAATCATTTCTCAAATTAAACAACCTTCTTTCATCAATTTCTTTATTAATATTTCATTTCAGATTATTAAATATTCACGTTTAAATTTCATTAAATTCAATTTCCAACTTCATTTCAAAACCATACTATTTATTCAAATAAGATCTTCGTTTTATTTTTAAATCAAATTATTGACCAATCGGTTTTATTTAATTTTCTATCCTAGGTCAAAATTCAATTTTGGGTATTTATCATTTCAACCCGATTCCAATTCAATTCAAAATCAAAACATAACAAAGGGAACTTGCAGTGTGATAACTGGGATGGTGTCAAAGTAAATAAACAAGTAATAACAACAATCAATATCAATCCAATAATTAATTCAAATAATCCCGAAATAACCGTATTAATTCGCATTGTTATTTGTACGACTTAACATAATTATTTCTAGAATCTACACTATCATTTCATGTAGATTAAAGATTATTACATTACGGTTTTTCACTTGTCATCTATTTACAATTTCATACATCATCAATTTAACAACATACATTCAGTGATTCAAAATGTAATTAAGCAAATCATACGTGTCAATGGATTTAACAGTTAAAGGGGTCATATTATACAAATGTCAGTTAATCAAATTTAACATTTAATTATCCTATACCAAGTTCAATTTCATACTATTTATCATTTTAACATTAACAATTTAACGTCCAATATAAACATCAACAATCAATCAATTATCAGCCAAACTGTATTATCAACGCATAAATAATTAACAGATAATGGTGTCAGATGTCATAGGTGAACTGATACAGGCAATAGCATATATAACAGTGTAATTAACTAACAACAGTAAATTTCAATTGTCGTTTCAATTGAAATCAAATTTAATAAATAAAAGAACGTTAATCGTGAGTGAGTGCTCACCTTTCGAGGCTAGATAGATTTCAGAAGGTGACATGGCTACGCACACTGATACGGACACTGAAATCGAATTTCGAATCCACGCAAAGCAAAATCGGCACGAATTTCAACGATCAAAGCTGATTGGCCCGAATTTATGACAACAGATCAGATCAGAACTGGAACGATAAAGATAAACTATATAAGCGAATTGTATAACCGTCTATATTATATATACATGTATGTTTTTTTTTTCAAAATTCGTTATTACAAATTAAAACACACACATAAATGCTTACTCTTTTTTTTAACATATATACATTATATTTGAAATACATATAATTGAAAAATACTTACTTTATAAACCAATATATACAATTTTTAAAGCCATCATTTTCCAGTAATAGAACATCAAAGTATATGACTAGCATGCATATTCTTGAACATATAAACAGACCACTATCTACTAGCAAACTGTAAAACACGTACACACCAACTTATCCATGATAAAATATATAGCATAAATATGTAAATATAAATATCTTACAAAACTATCACTTTATTTTAAAACGTATACATAAAGAAAATTAACGAATGCATATTTACTCAGATCGTAACAAGTATGCAAGCACTTATACCCAAACAGTGAAAATATATAACAATCTGAAACCTTATAACTAAAAATATATATATATATATATATATATATATATGTTTTTGTACACATTTACTTTTCAAAGATAAACCAATATGCAAAATATCTATACATACAGACCCGAGTAAAACAGTTTGGCTTTAGCCATAAACCCACGCATATGTATATAATAAAACAATGCTTACTAAAATAAATACAATACTTTCAAAATATCAAAATATACACCACGTATATACATCTATATTGTGTAACATCTCCGTATAACCATGTATATTACTATTTTACACTTATATAAACTTTAACCTATATACTTTATAAAACGTATGTATATATACTAATAGGTATACTAATATATATAAACATAATCACCTACCAATACAACAGAGGAGGACGAGTGGAAGACGCGGCTATGGTGGCCGAACGTGGAGAGGCTACACACGGGGTCGAGATGGATTCTAAGGCGGTGGATCTGGTGGCGGTAGTGGGAAGTTGGAGTGGAGGTGAGTGGATCTGGGTGGTCCCTGAGAGGGTGTGAGCAGTGTTACAGGGAGTTTGCATTCGGCGGAGGGATAAGCGGATGAAGGGGAGGAAGGGCAGTGGTAGGTGACATGGAGGCGGTAGCAGGGCACACGGCAGTGGGGACAAGGGGCGGTTCTGGTGATGGCGAGCAGGATGGTCTCGGTTGGATGGATGAGATGACTCACGTGATGATGATGTGGCGGTTTGTCAAGGCGGCAATGGGTCGAGTTGCTGTGGGGTGGTGACGCTTGGCGAAGGCGAGTGGGAGGAAGGGTGCGCTTGACGGTGGCTCCGGCGTGGCGGAGGAAGGAGTGGGGTTCGGCTGTCGACGTGGGTGCTGGAGGAAGTGAGGCTGTGCTCTCGGCCATGCTTGGCTCGGGTTGATGGTTGATGGGAGAAGGCCGGAGTTTGATGGTGGAGAATGGCGTTAGGTGGTTGGTGAGATGATGGAGGGTTGCAAGTGAATTGCAAATGGAAAGAAGGTGAATGGAATGAGCATTATACTTTAGTGGCAGAGAAGAAATGTGAACCAACGGTATGATATTGGGAATGGAAAAATGAAAGTGAAAATGAAAGTTGATTTCTGAAACGTTTAGAAATTTGAAGAGTTGGAAATAGTAAAGGCCATAATTAACTTTGAATTTATTAAGTGGCTATTGGTTTCAAGTTGAATAGCTAATAGTCACCAGAAATCCAAAAGACTCGGTTGCGGAACCGATACACTGAGCGTGTCGCAGATTTCACCGCACACCGGACTCCGAAATACCGAAGTGAATATACCGTAGAGATCGGCACGACGAGACGATCAAAACGGTATGTAGAAATCAGTGGTACGATCATCCGATAAGAATCGATATCGGTACCAGAATACTGCTATTTTGCAGAAAATAAGAACGACGGAGCAATAGATGTCCGAATTTGGAAAAATGACGAACTGATATTTTGCTCAGAAGATGGTTTAGAATTTTTCTATGTAAAAATATTTTGGTTTTGAAAACGTTTTATTTTCAACGCTTTTTAACTGATTAAATTGAAGTGAATTTACGCGCGAAATAAACTTTCGTATTTTCGGACGAAAATTTACCAGTTGCTATGTTTAGCTAGACGTATTCCAAATATTAAATTTTTATTTTAAAATTTTATCGTTTCAAAATTTCATAAAATTTCAACTAATTACGTTATTTAAAACAGTTGAAATTTACGGGTCGTTACATTAGGCATAATTTCAGTCCAATTCCATTTATATTACAGTTTTTATAATTTACATCTTATATTCCATTATTTCAGATTTCTTATAATTTAATCCAATTTCGCGTTAATTCTATTATAATACATACGCGAAGAAGAAGTAGAAGGAAAAAAAGAAAACTGAAAATAGAAGGAAATCCAAGGTGTAAGAAGAGGATGTAAATAACGCATAAATAACAGTAAATAAACTAAAATACAGTAAATAAACCGCAAATAAATGGAAAAGCTAGAAATAAACTGAAATTAATTGAAAAGAATAACTAGAAGAAATTGACTGAAAACAATTCTAAAAACTGTAAATAAATTGCTAAAAAGGTTACTCCAAATATCGTAGTAAAACTACAACTATTGGAAACCTTATTATTTTAAATTACCTAAAGAAATTTAAAATAATTACAATCACTCACATTTGGTCCTTAGCTCTTCCCTTTAGGCCTTCACGGATCCACTTGGAGTTGTTAAATATTTTTATTTAAAACGATTTCCTCCTTGGAAATTATTCCGCTTAGGGTCCTTCCCGAATAGGTGAACCTAATTGGAGAAAATTTTAGAATGAGAAAAAGTGTTAGGCATAGGGTTCTATTTATATGGGTAGAAGTGGATATCAGACCGTTGGATTTGGGGATTGTATAGGATGCAACCACGTCATAGGCTAAATAGGGGCCATCGGATGATGAAACGGAAGGACCAGATCGAGTTGAAGAATGCAAAATACGTCACTAACGTTCGATCGAACGAGTCGACCGCCCTAGTGCCCAGGTCGACCGGCCGGTCGACCTGGTCTATATTTTTTTTTCTGTTTATTTTGTTTAATTCATATCTCGTTCATTTTAGCTCAGATTCTGATGTTTTATATATAGAAATTGACCAAAAAATTACCACGGACACAATGTGGCAACTCCCATGGCTTAATTTTGATAATTTCACAAAGTTATTTTATTATTTAGTTAATTAACGAATTAATTATTATGGGTTAAATTTCAGGTTGTTACAGTTTCCCTGCAACCATAGATGTTATATAACATAAAATAATAATCCCGCTTCGAGGCGGGATATCGCAATAAAAATGGTCATCCGCTATTACACGGGGCGCATAGTGTCTCATCCGCTCCAATGGCGGGAATATACCCAACTACTAATATATATAATATAACATCCAACTGATAAATTATTATCAATCCATCCAATCAACCAATAAATATTTTTAACACTTTATATTAAAACCAGTAATCCAAATGAGTGAGATTTCCTCATCGAAATTTCAGTTGTCGCTTTCGCGTTCTATTTCCGACTAGACGTTCAATTTTAGCGCAATATTCCAATAGCTCCAATCCTATCTAAACCAATTCCACAGCGTAGATTTTATTCTTACGAGCACAACGCGACTGACAGCGTTCGATTTAAACCTTGTATGAGAAAGTTAATTAATTTATAAGTTTTGTGATATTAGACTAAAATTAGTTTACACTAATTACCATAATTAACACAATCACCTATATTTAAACTAATCTCCCACTCAATCCTTCTCCCTCATTCACAAAACGTGCATATCAGTTCACCACAAAGCCATGGCCCATGCCTCCTCTATCTCTCTCCTTTTCAGATCATCGAAACACCCCGCCGACACCGCCATACACTTCCTCCTCAAAAACTGCATCCACACGTACCAAAATTTCCACATCCGACGCCTCATTTCCAACTCCGACCTACTCTCCTTCGTACACTAAAATCCTAAGACCGTCTCCTCTTAAATGCGATCGGGCATCACCAAAATTCTCCCATTTCATTCTCTTCATCGTCTAACCCCATTTCCACTATCAAATCCAACACCCAAGCTTCCACTCCATCGAAAACCAAAACCCTAACCTTCATACTCTTCGTTTAGCTTGTGGTAGGCATCAGACCTCCAAAACTGCCATCGTTCCTCTCCATACTCACATCCACTTGTAGATCGCATAACAGAGACTCCAAGAATACTTGTTGTCGATTTATTCATGGAATATATTTGGGGTTTTTAATTTTTGAAGGTTGAAATGTTCATATTTTTTTATTTCTTTTCTTGTTACATGCGTTTATATAACGAGGATGATGGAAGATAAACACGTAAAGGGTATGCGGCTCGTACAGGTAAAAGGTGGCTGATAAGAAAGGTCAAGACATTGAAAGGTTAAATAAGTATAAATATATTATTTAAAATTCTAAAATATCTATTTAATTCCGAACCCCGATCGAGGGGTGCCGCCAGGCGTTCCTAATGTTATACCCCTATTCCAAACGCAATAGAACTAGTCTCGAACCCTAATTCTGATGATAATACACTATTACAAATCAAATGGAACTAGTTTCGTCGAATTCCAATACTATGCCCCGGAACGTTATTTTAACGGTTGATTAAATCGACGATTTCAAAAATTGGCGAAATCACTTGAAATTCCAGTTTTAAAAAAACTTACTAACTCAATTATAATTCAAATAGAATTTATATCAACATTAGAAATTGTTTCGATCATATTCAACTCAATCTCAATTATTTGCCCTATTTCCGTATTACGATAATCGCTGTATTTGAAATTTATATTCATTCAACAATTTCAACCGAAATCCTCATATTCAAAATCAACTTATATTCCAAATCCAATATTTAAAACCATTTAAATGTTCAAAATCAAACGACGGAAAATCCAGGTCATTACATTCCTCCCCCCTTAAAAGAATTTCGTCCCCGAAATTGCCAAGGTAGGAAAATGCTCCAAACCCATTAACTTTTCAAAACTCACCTAGTTAATCTTCGATATTTTACTTTTCTAAATCTTTTAGTTTCATTAAAAAACAATTAGTTCCATTCCTAAATCAAAACCCTTTATTTCAATTACAATTCAAAATCAAATTTTAATTAACGAATATTTTCCCAAAAATTTCTAACACTATAATTTCCAAAAAAATTTGGCAGAGTCTCCCTTGTACGGAGAGACATTTACAATATCACAAATATGATAGAAAGATATACATTGGTTCTCATGACCGAAAAACACATTATATATCAATATTTTTATTTTTCGCGCGCTAAATTCGTAAGCGTACCTTATTTTAGCGTTATTAAGCGAGCTCGCTCAATTTATATGCGGTCGCGCAACCAAAATCAAGCCAAATAGTCTTCTTGTACCTATACTTACTCAAATAAAACCCATAAGTACCAAAAACATGAAATTTAACAACATTCCATTTATTTAACTAGTTAAACATGCCATTTGCATAAATCAAACATGTTCTCTATGCATTTATAAGAAATTACAAGGTTCTAGCATGAAATTATCCACTTTCAATCGATTTATATACCTTTTATTCGATTTCTATTAATCCAAAAGCAATTTATTTGTGTTCAATACATATTTGCACACATTATATTCATATCCATTTCAAATTGATTCAAAATCAATTTATTCACTTTCCATTGAATCACAAAATTTTGTTTCTCCCGTTTATTTCAAACGACAAATTATTCCATGCAAATTGGGTGATATTCATTTAATAAAATAACCGCTTAAGCTTATAGCTATTTTAAATTGATTCTAAATCAATTTATAAATTTTTTGTTAATCCACATTCAATTTATTCACAAAATCTTGTTTTCTCAATTTTATATTCAACAACCCAATCCATGCCAATTTAATTTTTGAATCATCTCATAAATTAGTTACTTAAGTTGAATTTCATTCTTATCAACAATATTCCCAACCATATTCAATTTACTCTTAAATTGAATTCATTTATAAGTTAAGTCATCACCATTTCAATCCACTTCTATTTTATTTGACAACATTTTAAAATATACCTAATTCGCTTACATTTAAGTCGAATTCCATTTATAACTCAAGTTCCACATTCAATTTCAATCCACTATTCATTTTACTTAACCAAGTTGAGTCTCATTTCTATATTCAATTAACTAATTAATTTATCTAATTATTTCACTTCCATTTCATAATTCAAAATCTGATTTTTATTTCAAAAACCACTTCAATTGGGTTGGCTTGAGTTCACTTGATTTTTTAATTCAAAATCAGATTTCTATTTCTTTACCAAAAAATCAAACCATTTTTATTTTGGTCTTACCATTCCACTTTTTCAATTAAAAGTTACACAACTTATTTTTTTCCACATTTTCATAAATTCTTTACTTGAGTTGATTCCATTTCAAAATTTATAACTTATAGTTATGTATCCTTTTTACAACTCAAATTTTATATTCAATTCAATTTAATATGGGTCCAAATCCAATCCAATTTTATTTAACTTATCTTAAGTTAAATTCTAATCCATACAATTTCCTTTTACAAATTCAATTTATTTTACTTGCATAAGTTAAATTTTAATTTCATATTGAAATTCACAATTCTAGGTTATAAGTTCAAAACTTATTTTTCACAGGTTTGATAAAACATTCAAATGAATATTCCGGAATTCAACCACCCGGTTTCATTTCAAATCATTTGAAATCAAAGATATATATATATATATATAGCTCTTTTGGTTTAACAAACCATTTCTTTGGAATTTTCAAAATAAACATGGTTTTATCCAAACAAATTCCCTTCGGAATTTCCAAAACAACACTTATTTCCAACAAAAATCTCCATACCAATTTACTACGGTAGCAATCTATCACTTAGAAACTCGAAAATGAATATCGATGATGTTGTAGTCATCACCAGAATTATTTCCCAACGACTGAAGTGAGTTCAGTGCTTTATCACTTCCAAAAATCCATTTAAAACCATTCTTATTTCAACAATATTTTCAAAAATAATACTATTTTAATTTTCACAACACTTCGGAAAAATATTTTCCAAACTTTCCAGGAGTTTAAATCTCCAAACTCCGGTTTGAATCCATTTTTATTTATAATTCATTTGCATAAATCATTCTTATACAATCTCTATTTGGTTATATATAACCATTTCAAATTTTATAACCTTGTTTGGATTATAATAATAACAACCAACACACCAATATAGTATAATAATTTCAGAAAATTATTTCTTTCATATCAAAATATAGTTTGGGTAAAATTATTTCATTTACCCGCTTCAAAACAATACTATGTCGGTTTACCCGGTTCAAGTGTTTAGAAACCTCTATCGATATCGTGGCGTCCCACATATCGACCAGAATTCATAAGCCACTCAACAGATTAATTAACACAATATAAAACATTTTTATAACCACTAACAAATACGCGCTTATATCTATATACACTCAAACTCATTCTAGGGTACTTCTGACCCTATCTATAATGAGTAATCCCCACCAAAGCCAAGGTTCTCGCTTAACCTTGTGCTCTGATACAACTGTAATGAACCTGAGATTTTTGACCCTCGAAAATCGACATCAAAATGTTCACTATATAACATGCCGAGCAATCGAGCGTTGGAAATACCAGATCATTAGGGGTTAAGAAGAAAAGGGATAGAAGAAGAAACAGAAAACAAAAACACAGAATCTCACAATAGCAGCGGAAAAAAATATAATATATAATAACAGATCTTTATGCAAAGAAACTATAACTGTAATATACACAAATCATCATAGTACAATAGTCAACAATCAATTTGGACAGTTATAATAACTTGTTCTCACATGTACTGAATATACAGCATAACACACACAGCAGAAATAACCAAGTATGTGTAATACGCTTGAAATCCTCCAGCTCATCTGTTGAGCTTCATAGCATCCTAACCTGGAACTGTAATACTCGGTCTGACCCAAGCATTATAATAAAATAACACCCGAGTCAATCTGGAAAACCAACGTGAGAAAACACACTCAATTTGAATTATTACTGTTATCAAAATCCTTTGAGAACAAAGGTATCTCGTAAGACCATGCCACACATAAATACAACGGGTTTTTACCTTACGATAACCAAAACATTTTTATATCAAAATCATCTAATATTATAATAGTGTCTATAGAAAATAAACTATAAAATAGCTGAAATGCTTGCATCTCACGTTTCGGCATATTTGGTATACAACTAAAACCGTACATCTCGTAGTGGATATTTGATTCCATACAATGACAGGGATACTGGGATACCGCCCGCCACAGTACATCTCTAGAAAAAATGTACCGAGATCGAACCTATCGATCCCTGCCAACACATGACCGGCCTACCCCTTACTGGAACTGCCGAATATGATCACTTAATGGACCCGCGAAACACAATAATGATAGATAGTGATGATGATAAATGTCCACTCTAGATGAGTGATGATCATACCTTAATGGGAGTGACCCACATAGCCTTGCTGCATCTCCCATGTTTTAGTCTTTCCCGGTTGATGAGGCTTGAGGCTTGAGGCTATGTTTTACCTTAAGAACAACATTCATACTTGGAATGCTAACACTACATTCCAGGCAACAATGCAATGATAGCATTCATCCATACAAGTTGTTCTGGGTCTGAACAAACCGAATCTCCAAGAACTCCATCTTCATTATCTTCATGATATCATAATTTGTAACGCTCAAATCGAATCGAAGGGTTTTCAGATAATTAAATCTGATCCCGGTCTCTTCGAAACGATTAAAAAATTGGCTAGATTTGATAGTCGGTTATTTAACTATTAAATTACACACAAAAACAGTCACTAGGCCCAATTTTATAAATCTTTCAAAACATTTACTTCAAAATATCATTACAAAGATATATATTCAACTCTCTTCCAGCATTCCAACATTTGATAACAATTTCAAATACTTATCTATGACAGGATATTTTTAAACCATATCAACACTTAGAAATATTTTCGCATTCAATTTATAACACTTAGAAAAAATATTTCTACACCATTCATTTCACACTTAAAATATTTCCAAAGCCCTCTTTTCAATAATACTTAGGAGAATATTTATAGGCACATTCTCTAAAATCATTTTAATATCAAACTTAGGAAATATTTCGTAACTTATATCATAAATTTCCAAAATTATTTATAAATTCCTTTTTACAAATTTCCAAAACCGATCATACTCTTTTATAAATCCAACCAACAATTTATAACTTCTTTTATGAATTCAGATTCATTTCCGAAGTTCCCATATCCAACCAACAATATTTCTATACCATTCATTTCACACTTAAAATATTTCCAAACCCTCTTTTCAATACTTAGGAGAATTTTTATAGACAGATTCTCTAAAATCATTTTAATATCAAACTTAGGAAATATTTCGTAACTTATCTCATAAATTTCCGAAATTATTTATAAATTCGTTTTTACAAATTTCCAAAACCGATTATACTCTTTTATAAACCCAACCAACAATTTATAACTTCTTTTATGAATTCAGATTCATTTCTGAAGTTCCCGTATCTAAAACATTTTGCAAATTTCTTAAATTTCTAGAATTCCATTATAAAATTCCTCTTACAAAACCACCACGATTAAATAACTTGGTATACAAATCTCGAGAGTATTTATAAACACATTCTAATCACTTGCCTTTTAATTCCATATATAAAATAATAAGTATTTTTAAAGAATAATCGTTCTATTTTCGAAACACGTTTAAGTAATCATTTAAAATATCCAAAACACTTTTAAACAAACAACGATACCAATTTTTGATCCCTTTATAAATAATACTAGTTGATTTACCAAGCTTATTATAAAAATTATAATTCATTTCAACTAATATCAAATATTTGAATAACCAACTTTTCGAAATATTTTCAATACTAAAACTGTTTTTAAACTACATAGTTTAATAAATAAAAATCCCATTTTAAAAACAAACTTAATTTCTCAACAAAAATCTATATTTAAAATCCAATATTACTAATTTCAATTTATTAATCCCTCTCAATTCATATCACATCGATTACGTTACAATTTCATAACCATTCTCACATTTCAAAAATAGAATTCACTATTTTTTTCAAAAACCGATTTCCATATCTTGATATAAATTCACACTGTGAATTTATGTTTCCAATTTATCAACTGATAACCATTTTCCCTTATCTATAAACGTAGTTTATAAATTTATAAACTCATTCGGGTTTCACTTGTTTATAAAACATTATTATTTATAAACTTCATTTTTATATCTATCACTTTATAATCCCATTTATTTTTCAAATCTATTTTAAATATTGATTTCAACTCTTTATCCATATTTTCAGAAATATCATTTAAAAACCCATTGTTAAAAATCCCTTATACAAATTATTTTAAAATCTCTATTAAAACAATTTACGAATAGTTAAGTACAAACCCAAAATCAAATCATTGTTTTATCCAAATCAATTTCCTTTAAAATAATCTGAAATTCGATACAAATATTTCCATTTCTAGAATATCCTTTGAATTTCTTTTTAAAATTTAAAAATATTATCTATGGTATTTATAACACCAAAATTTTGGCCAGTGCTTACTATAGCATCCAATAACAACATAATCTGTATCAGATTATTTACACACATCATATATCACTATATATGAAATTAAAAACAACAATCTTGAGGAATCCAGTTGGATCTCTCTAACCTGTTTCCCTGCAACTACGGATGTTATATAACATAAAATAATAATCCCACTTCGAGGCGGGATATCGCAATAAAAAAGGTCATCCGCTATTATGCGGGGCGCATAATGTCTCATCCGCTCCAATGGCAGGAATATACCCAACTACTAATATACATACTAATATATATAATATAACATCCAGTTGATAAATTATTATCAATCCATCCAATCAACCAATAAATAAATTTTTAACACTTTATATTAAAACCAGTAATCCAAATGAGTGAGATTTACTCACCGAAATTCCAGTTGTCGCTTTCGCGTTCTGGTTCCGACTAAAATCGAACGGACGTTCGATTTTAGCACAATATTCCAATAGCTCCAATCCTATCCAAACCAATTCCACAGCGTAGATTTCGTTCTTACAAGCACAACGCGACTGGCGGCGTTCGATTTAGACCTTGTATGAGAAAGTTAATTAATTTATAAGTTTTATGATATTTAATTAAAATTAGTTTACACTAATTACCATAATTAACACAATCACCTATATTTAAACTAATCTCCCACTCAATCCTTCTCCCTCATTCACAAAACGTGTATATCAATTCACCACAAAGCCACGGCCTATGCCTCCTCCCTCTTCCACCTTCTCGGATCATCGAAATACCCCGCCGACCCCGCCATACACTTCCTCCTCAAAAACTACATCCACACGTACCAAAATTTTCACATCCGATGCCTCATTTCCAACTCCGACCTGCTCCCCTTCGTACACTTAAATCCTAAGACCACCTCCTCCAAAATGCGATCGGACATCACCAAAATTCTCCCATCTCCTTCTCTTCATCGTCTAACCTCATTTCCACTCTCAAATCTGATAACCCAAGCTTCCACTCCATCGAAAATCAAAACCCTAACCTTCGTGCTCTTCTCTTTGCTCATTGTAGGCATTAGACCTCCAAAACTGCCGCCATTCCTTTCCATACTCACATCCACTTGTAGATCTCATAACAAGGACTCCAAGGATATTTGTTTTTGAATTTTTTATGGAATAGATTAGGGGTTTTTAATTTTTGAAGTTTGAAAAGTTTATATTTTTATTTCTTGCTTTTCTTCTTACCTGCATTTATATAATAGGGATGATGGAAGATAAACATGCGAAGGGTATGCGGCTCGTACAGGTAAAAGGGGGCTGATAAGAAAGGTTAAGGCATTGAAAGGTTAAATCGATATAAATATATTATTTAAAATTCTAAAATATCTATATATTTAATTCCGAACCCCGATCGAGGCATGCCACCAGGCGTTCCTAATGCTATACCCCCATTTCGAACGTAATAAAACTAGTCTCGAACCCTAATTCGATCGTATGCAGAAGATAGCTTTTTAAATCGATGATTTTAATATAAATTATTCCTGTGCGTTTTTAACTCGCTAGACCAAACGGTGAATCCAATCGCCATGAAATTTGAAATCCGATAATAATACACTATTACGGATCAAATGGAACTGGTTTCGTTGAATTTCGAGACTGTGCCCCGGATCGCTATTTTAACGCGTCGATTAAATCGACGATTTCAAAAATTGGTGAAATCACTTGAAATTCTAGTTTTAAAAAACCTTACTAACTCAATTATAATTCAAATATAATTTATATCAACATTTGAAATCGTTTCGATTCATGTTCAACTCAATTTCAATTATTTGCCCTATTTCCGTATTACGATGATCACTATATTTGAAATTTAAATTCATTCAACAATTTCAACCGAAATCTTCATATTCAAAATCAACTTATATTCCAAATCTAATATTTAAAACCGTTTAAATGTTCAAAATCAAACGACGGAAAATCCAGGTCATTACAGGTTGGATAATCAAATATCCTCTCCCCCTTGGCTACTAGCCTAGCTTAACGGATGGAGTCAAAACGTTGGCCAGATGTAAGCCCCAAATTGATTTAGGAATTAGACTAATTTTCAAAATTTTGTTTGAAAATTTAAAGCTATTTCAAAATTATGTTTGAAATATAAAAGAATATTTTATAAATATTATAAAACAAACCAAAAAAATGTCAAAATTGTTTTAAGAAGTATTTCAAAGTTTTATAAATATTTAATGATTTGATAATTAAATATGTAATTAATCAAAAGTTAATTGATTAAAGTATATCCATATGTAGTAGTTTATACACATGTAATTATAAAGTTATCGTTGAAAATTTATCTTAAATTATTTAAGGTAATAAATAAAAAGTTAAATTTATTAAATTATTAAATTAAAATGTTTAATTAGATAAATGATTTATTTGATATATCATTAATTAAATATTAATTTATTTATTTATATATACCAATATATATAACTATTAAGGTTATTGTTCAATAAATTAAAATGTTTTTATTTTCTTAAATTATTTTGAGAAACTAAACAAAACAAAATTTTAAATTTTATTAAATATTTAGTTAAAATGTTGAATTAGATAATTAATTTATTAAATAGTTAATATAACATATATATATATATGAAACTATAATGGTTATAGTTGAATATTCTTCTTAAATAGTTTAAGTGATAAAATAAGTTTCTAAAATGTTAAATGAAATTTAGTTTAATTGGTTAATTAAATTAAAGAACTAAGGTTAATTAAATATGATGTAACTAATAAGGTAAATGCTAATTAAGTATGATTTAATTAATAATATACATTTAAATATTAGATAAGTTCATTAAATTATAAATGGTTATAAGTAAATTAAACTTATATGGCTACTATTATCCCACATTTGAAGTAAGTGACTTCTTGATAGATCCAGACTTCAAGATGATAAAAAAGTGGATCAAGAACTTAAGGAGTTATTTGGAATATTTGAATGACGGAGTACAAGAAGTTAGAGAAAAAATGGTGCAAGTCAAGCATGGTCGGCACCGATGTGATTTTGTTGGTACCGAGATGTTTCGATGGGGGACCCACATCTGAACAAGTAGGCAAACTACTCCAGTACTTTGTAGCCAAAAACAATAAGGCAAATCATGTTTGTACCGACATGATTTGTAGGAGCAATTTTTTATAACAAAGCTTAGAAACTCGAAGATGTAAACAAGTATAAAAGAAAAGGTAGAATAACACCAAGCAAAATATGGTTGGTACTGACATGATTTTGGTTGGTATTAACATGATTTTTATAACGAGATTTACTTGTTCTTCCTTCCTAATTGCACGGATTTGAGCTTTTACCAGGTCTTTCGTGAGCTAGTGACTTCACTGGACGAGTTCACCTAAAAATATCAGCGCTACAATAACATAGAAAGGACTTTCGATCCCGATTCTCCTCTTTAATCTTAATTGACAAAGAAGTGTTATCAAACTTGTTTTTTCATTCTTTTCTAGATTTGAAACATTGTAAATCAACTATACTTGTGCAAAAAAATCAATAAAATGAAAGTGGATATAGGCAGTGATTTGTGGTCGAACCATTGGAAAATATCGTGTGTTCAAGCTATTTAATTTCGATTTTGCTTTGTTTATTCTCATTTTTGATCCATTGGGGTGTAATTTCAATTTTTGGCTCAATAATTTTGGTGATTTCACAAAGAAACGAGATTCTAAAGTGTAGATCTAGCTTAGGACTTTGAAATTGAAGTATCCAGAAGGTATATCTAAGAGTGTTTATTGTAGATCTAAAGTTATTTGGATTTGGAAGAAGAATTTACATCAGATCTTAAAGAAACAGCCCCTAGGAAAGCTGCTTCAAATCCTTTTAAAAGGTGAATAGTGTTGTTTCTATCAGTCTTTGTAGGGAGAAGGCACAAAAGCTTCTTTCCGTAAAGACGGTTAGGCATATATGGCCAAAGCCTAGTGAGATAAGACAAAGCTGCTTTCGAAGGTGCATATAGCTAATAAAGAAGACAAGTGGAGGACTTTGTTGGGGTATAGGTCGCAAGCCAGGCCACTCAACTGCCGAGAGGGATGCTTCAGGGATAAATGGGCATCTGTCGTTATCACCCATAGGCATCTATGCGGGTGTTGCTTGACTTGGGCATATGACCCTACCGAGCAGGTTTTTTGTTGAAGGGTCCTTGCTGTGTGATCCAATTGCATGCCAAGCGATGCATAGGAGCCATAATGCCAGTATATGGATTCATATGGATCAAGTGATGGGCCAAGAGGCATGCCACTACAATCATACATGCTGGTTGGACAATGCAGGCCGACCCATTCCATACATATAAGAAATTCAAGCAACATTTTACCCTTTAAGTTCATGCTTGTGTGTGGGCACAGGCTTGTCATTTACATATTTAGTGTTGTATTCAATGCCACTACACATGTCACTTTGTTATTTATGGAGGCGGTTCAATTTTCCAAGTGTTGTATAGATGGTTCACTTATTCATGCGATTTGAAAAGGCATCACTACAAGAAAATTAGCTTTTGGGCGCACAAAAAATGCTATCATAACTTATGGTAGTGTTCTAGAGAACGTTGCTATATGAAATGCAACTAAAAATGCAGGACTTTCTACTATGTTTAACCCAAACGCTATTAAAAAGCATCCTTTTGCAGCATCCAAAAAACCCAACCAAAAACTTTTATTGTCGGGCTTACAAAATGCCACCAACGACTTACAATTGCTATGCCTACTACAATAAAATATTTTAGTAGCGTTTTTTAAATGCTGCCATATATATTTTGTAACATTTATTTTCCCGCATATTCTTTTTTTTAGCGTTTATTAAACACGGCTAAAAGTTTTTGATTTTTTATGCTGATTTCTCTCGCTAATGTTGCTCGTTTAGTTTAGTTTCCACTTCATTTTTTCATAACACACACACACACACACACACACATATATATATATATATTATATAGTAATAATTAACATATTTCAACATGAAACCAATAATCACTCGTATAATTATCACATTCAAGCAACTGAAAAATGCATTAATCACATGATGAAATATGATATACAAACAGTTAAATATAAAATACTTTAAACAAATAACCATGTTCACATAAAATCCGTAACCGTACAGATACAGTATCAACTCATTGCTAACAAAATGTTATAATATAGGTGATGATCAAAGGCAAGTACAATTCATTGCTGCAGATAATCATTTCTTCAGAAAAGCTTATATACCTGTAGACTAGTATAATAATCAACAATGAGAACTTGTTCAAAAATCTTCTGAGAAATATGGTACATAACTAGTTTAAACCACGTTATATAATATATACCATAATTAATATTTCCTACATTATGCAAAATGTGCTTCCACAAACAACTATAGTAAGTAGGCAGAATGCTCCACCATTACTAACCAGCTAGAACTAAATATTCTTCCAATTCAATTGTACCTGCCTACTTTTACAATCCTTACATCATTTTTCTTAGCTAACATTATTTTTCTTTTATCAGGTGGGTGAAAGAGGAGCATCCTGATGGGAAAATTAATCTCAGAAGTTAAAAAATTGCAATAAATAAATAATGGAAGGCACCGGCATTTTAAGCCCACATTTGTGTGTATATATATATATTAAACTGTTCATTAGCAAACATATTTGCAATGCCTGATAATGTAGATGATCAATAACTTGTCACCACTTATGACTTAATGTTATCAAAATTCATTTTTAAAATAATACAGTTAACATAATATGTTGAATACAACCAACAATTACACATTATTTAGAACTTTAAATATAATAAGAAATAATTCTATATCCCAGTTTTAGATAACCTTTCTTTAGTTTTGCACTAGAGTGGGCGAACTAATTTTGAACAAAATTCTCCCTATGAGTTAAGTACAAGTACCTAACTCATCTTTGGACTGCGTCATGCAGAATGGCATACATAAGATACAACACATGCAACCATCCATGCCATTTCCTCATGGTTGTATTTATCTCCTAGACTTTTGTCAATGAGCTCATCATAATCTTCAAGCTCTATAGCTTTTTGCAGCAATAGCCTTGCCTACAATATATAAAAAGCTAACTTTAAGTCTTTCAAGTCCATTATTTATATATCTTTTGAAACATGTATTGCAAATATTTGCATACAATTGTAGATATAATTAATCATAATACATAACTAATAGTTTACTTGCTTCTTAGGAACATATACCTTGTTCACTAGGAGGGAGTGGAAAGAATTGCAAGTAAGTAAAGGATGCAACGACCGGTCATGCATAAGAAAAATAAGTATCATCCATGCAATGTACTATAAAATCAAAGTTTTTACATAAAAACAGCAACAAAAGATGAAAACATACATACCAAGAAGCCGGCTTACAAATACACCTTGCCAGTGATGCCAGTAGTCATCGACCATGGGAACGTCAATAAAGGCAGCAATTAATAGAGGAAGCAACATTAAGAAAAGTTTTGCAATGTGTCCTCTTTGATTGAAAACCCTGATTTCCCCTATTATGTACTATGAAAGAAAACCTAATCCTGCAAATGACCCTGCATACGAAGAGGAATATAATAGAAGATGGAAATTTTTTTGTCTCTTGATGATGAAACTGACATGATGAATGGCCACTAGGGAAGCTTTTATATCCTTCCTTAATTTCTGCAGGGTCTCCACTACACAAGAGATCTCCTTGTTTTGTAATATCGAAAACCTAAAGAAATTGCACACATTGATTATTCAACTATTAGTAATTATCAAATATAATTTACTTTTCCGTTTTTACTTGCTACAATTCCATTAGGGAAGCACCGGCAGAAGAAATTTGGTCATGGTCGGCCAACAGCATCCTTGATTGAGTCAGTTATAACATCGGTAATAAGCACAACGTAAAAGATGTCTAGTATTTATATATAGAAAATTTACTTGTATATATATTATAGGTAGAAGAAATTTGAAAGTCATATACCTATTGGACATGTATTAAAACATCAAAGTGTATCACCCATGCTCTTGTATAAGTTGATCAGCTCATCATCCAAGGACCACCAACATAAATTTTTGATTATCTATGAATCCCTAAGCATGGAACTATTTCCCAAGAGTAGTTAAACCACATGCATGTTAGGCAATATCTATACAAATCAAACAACGTAGGCTATTTGTTCATAGCACTCCTTTCGGCAACATCCATGGTATGGTAAGACATGTCCCTTAAGTATTTGATAAGTTCTCTTATGATTCAATTGATATGTTCACTTATGATTCAAGCTAGGACATATCAGATCCATCAATTGAATGTTTGTGGAGCTAACAACATTATCTATTTTGTTGCATCAAGAAAGGATGTCCAATCCGTACAATATCAGCATTAAAGAGCATTTTCAATGTCAATACAAAGTTGATCTTGTAGGATCGTTTTCACCCTAGAGGGGGGTGAATAGGGTGTACTAATAAAAATTAATGCGGAAATAAAAAATAAACACAGAAACTAATGCAGTATAGATCACACACAGATTTACCCAGCTTTGGCAAAAACTGCCTACGTGCTGCCCCCAAGGTTTCTACTAGAAATTAAGTAATCATTCGCTTACAAACACACGTAAACTCACAATACTCGCTAACTCGATTAACCTAACTCTAAGCTCAAAACCCAGACACAACTCAGCCACTGAGTTGCGAATTCTCAAACTACGCCCCATAGTTTGTACCTAGTTACACAACTAGAAATTTACAAATTTTAAAATAGAAAGTTACAAATATAAATAAACTAAACAAAACCCTATTTTTAAAATTGAAGCCCAATACAAATAAGCAAAATCCGGCCCAATTAAAATTAGAGAAAAAGACTCTCCCCTTTTCTTCAGTTCGTATAATCACTCTAGCCGCTTGTTTCTTTTGCAATCTGGAAATAGGATTTTCAAATTTGAAGACGCCGATACAAATCGTTTGATTGAAGTGATGATTTTTCTTTGATTTTCTTTGTCAATCAACTTCCTAGCTTAGAGTGCTCACGGTCACTTCAATTTTGTCAAGCTCGAATGGTATGAAATTGGTATGTGATTTTTGCCCCTTTTCGATTTTTGATAATGCTCGACTTGATTTGAGTTTTGGATTTGTTTGTGATTTTGTTCTAAGAATGCTCTTTGAATTTTTGTTACGAACTGGAATGATTTTCCAATGATGATATGGGTTCAATTTATAGGGATCGAACCCTATTTTATCGTTCGTATATTTTTGGTTTGAATTTGCCCATTTCTTTGCTCGGCCATATGATTTTCGATTTAATGATTGTGATGAACTTTGACTTGTTCATTGTATTCACGTTACTCCATGAATTCGAATTTGCTTCATTCTTTTCTGCTATGACTTTGGTATTTGAATTTGAGATTGATTTGATGAAGTTTGACTTGTTCACTGGTTCTATTCTTTGCTGGCAATTTCTGAATTTTTGAATAATGGTGTTTGATCATTTCTTTCTTAAACATGACCTTGACTTTGTTCGAACTCCTTTTGCTGTAAATATGTAAACTGCTTCACTAATTTCGAACTACTATAGATACTATGCTTTGATCATGTCATGTGCACTTGTATATGTGTCACCATGTATATACATACATACATATGTATGTATGTATATATGTGTTGTGATTTGCTCGAGTATAATTTGTCCCTGTGCATGTGCTAGTTGCTGTCATGTTTCATTTGAAGTCATGGTTGGTTGAATCTTCATGTGTACATTTATGGTGCTCTTTGGTATTGCAGTCTTGTTCCATGTTTTCATGTTGGTTCTTGAGTATGTCTAGAGTTATCATTTCACTGATCTCGTGCATTGTGGTCTGGTTCTGGTTGCTTTTGAATCTGGTTCCATTGTGCTTTGCACTTGAAGTATTATCTCATGTCTTGCTTTGCATTTGTATCTGGTTTCATATTGTTTTGTATTGCTGTGTTATTGTTACCTGACCATGTCTTGTGCACTTTCATTCCCGAACTGATATATATGTATGTATATATATGCATATATGCATACATGTGTACATGTGAGTGTACTGATCAGGTTGCAGCCCTTGTGTTCACTGGTCTTGTCTGGTTACATGTTGTATGTTGGTTTGTACTGTGCTTGTTAGACTTGCTGTCTTGATTGCATGGTTCCATATGAGTCTGGACTGACCATGTGTACATTATTTTGCATGCTCCATTGTGTACATATGCACTACATGTTGATTTTATTTTCTCTGTTGTTCAGTTCCCTTGTGCCAATTTTATCGTAGTGTTGCCTTTGTTGTTCCTGACCATTGCATTGAACTTGTACATGTTTGGTGCCTTTGTTATTGTGAGCATTCATGTCAACACTAGTTGCATACGTGGTTCCACGTGTATTCTTTGTCCTTGAACTTGTTTGGTTTCATGTGATGTTTGATTTAAGTCTTCATGTTAACCCGTTTGTTGTTGTTATCCACACTGGTCTGGTCTAGTTCTGACCTTGTGCTCACCTGTCCCTGCAATTTTAACAAGCAAGTGTATATCGGTGTGCACGACCTTGTTGCATGCACAGTGATACACTGTGCATGTCACAAGTTGTTCGTGTAAGATGAATTAACAAAAATGATGATGAACAACCCAAATAACCGAGGCAAATAATTTTTTCAAAACACACACTTCATTGTGCACTGCAAAATATATTTTTTCAATTTTACTGCATCAGTGTTTATTTTGCAGATAGTTCAGATGCTGGATACAAACTGGAATAAAGTTGAAGATCAAATACGAGTGATGAGTGAATATGTAGTGAGGTGAAACTTGTATGAGTGATAATTGTGTTATAATTGAAACTTGTATAGTGAGAGCTTAAATTTGTACTATTTGAATTTGTAATAAAATATTTGTTGGAATAAAATATTTGTTTAAATAAGAATTCCGAGTTATTTATTTTATTCAACAAATATTTATTTAATTATGTGACAAAATAAAATAGTAAAATAACAAATACATTTAAACGAATATATATATGTTTATTATCATCAAAAAAAAATCATAGGCTATTGTATTCTACAATCTCCCTCTTTTGATGATAACAAACATATATTAAGATTTTGACTCTATTAAATGTATTTGACCTTGATGAATTCTATTAGCTCCCCCTATTTGAATACTCCCCCTACAACAAAGCTCCCCCTTCACATATGCATGAAAAATATGCAAATAAAATAAAGAAAACAAATGCAATGAGCCTAGATGAGAATATGCTATGCAAATAAAAAATATGACTTATTGCCAAAATCTTAACTTCCCTCTCCCTCTTTTGTTATCAGCAAAAGAGTAACAGTGTTAGAAAAAATTGTTAAAGTGATGGACATTAATACAACATTAATACCTAATCGAGTATAAATATTAAATTTCAAGAAAAATCAAACAGAAAACCATATAGCCATGTCCATTTGTGGTATATTTATGATAGGAATTTGAATACTTACTAACCATGCATAACCGTTAGGACTTTTAAATGAGATTAGTAGTATTCCCAATTTTTATTAAAAATAATAATTCCAAGCATCTTCTAACCACGCATAACCGTGATGACTTTTAAATGGGGTTAGAATCAACTCGCCTATTTTATCCAATTTTGATATGTGTTCCATACATGCATAACCGTAAGGACTTTTAAATGAGCATGAAAGCATATAATCAAAGATTCCAAGTAGTTCACCCATCCATAACCGTGAGGACTTTTAAATGAGAGTGAGTACTTTTGGATGATTTTATTGCTAATTAAAAAAAAGAGTAATTTCCTGTTTAAATACCACATTTTGACATACTATATTGGATTTTGATGAGTGATAGTCGTAGAAATATGATAGAAATAGAGATGGTCATGGAATTTTTACCAACCAAAGTTATTACAAATTTTGTTTATATTTTTAAAGAAATTTACTAAATATACTACCTCAAGTCATAATGTATGATCAAGATCATCACTCATCGCCTTTTCCAGTCATTATTTATCTTTTCAATAATCAGTAGGGAGTCAGATTAGTTAATATAGGCATTTAAGATCAAATCCAAAAAATATAAAAGAAAATTTCGAAAATGCCTAAACTGAGACAAAATCAACAAAAAACTATTTTCTGGAAGGGGTATTGTAAAAATGTCTGCCAATTGAAAATCAGTTGAAATGAAGTTTATGCAGATATTTTCTTTGGAAATGTGATCTCTAATGAAATGATGTCTAACATCTATATGCTTGGTGCGAGAATGATGTATAGAATTATTTGAGAGATCAATTGCACTTTTGCTATCACACATAAGTGGAACTCATTTAAAATCTAGACCATAGTCTTGCAAAGTTTGTATCATCCATAAAATTTGAGCATAGCAACCGCTTAGAGCAATATACTCTGCCTTAGTGGTAGATAATGCAATACAATTTTGTTTTCGACTTGACCATGCAACTAACGAATGTCCCAACATAAAACATGTTCCACTAGTACATTTTCTATCAACTAGACTACCAACATAATCTGCATCTGAATACCCTTTTAACTCAAAGTTATCATTAGTTGGATACCATAGACCAAACCGTGGAGAGTGAATAGATACCTTTCCTCTTACCTGAAAATAATGTTTCTTTTGATGATTGGTCAACAATTTTGCACAAATCAAAATAAAAAACAACATGCATTCCCTTATCACATAACTGGCTGATTGAAATCAAATTATGGTGCAGATTTTCAACATATAATACATCGTTTAAGGTAAATGTACCGTTACATACTTTACCTTTACCGATAATTTACATTTATCGTTGTTGCCTATTATGACTCTGCCACCTTTGTACTTCTCTAGGCTAAGGAACTTCGATTTGTCGCCCGTCATGTGCCTGGAACAGCCAGAATACAGGTACCACAGTTTTTGTTACTTAGCCTGCCAACACACCTACACGAGAGAAGAGTTTTGTGACCTATTTGTTTTCATAAGTCCATGATTGTTCGTGACAATTTTTTTTGAAAAACAAGTAGAACCAAGACGGTCTATGTTTGTTCCTTTTGGCACCCAGATTCGTTTGATTTTAAGAGATTTTACATTCATGCCTTTAGGAACCCAAATTGGTATGGTTTTCATGCGTTTGGACCTATGCCAGCACTTGTTGTGATTGTGTCCAATTTTTCCACAAATCGTGCACTTAGAGTTGACATGATTAGTTTCACTTTTACCTTTTTCAGATTGAGTATGCCCAAGTCCTTGTCTAATAGTATTAACAGTTTGTTTCCCTAATAGCATATTTAGTGATCTTTCTCCTTTGAAGAATTTTCCTAGAGTTGCAGACAATTATTGGACTTGTGACTTGAGAGATTCATTTTCATTCAATAACAAAGTGCACTTTTTAATAGAATTTTCTCTTCTAGTGTTTTCACTTTCTTTCAAAATCAGAATTTCATTTTCAAGCAATTTAATTCTAGTTTCTGATTTTTTTATTTCCTCTTCTAATGATGGACACTTGTCACACTTAGGGCTCTTATTTTTATAGTTTTGAACCAATTGATCAAGCTGCTTATTTAGTTCTATCAAACTATCTTTCTGTGATTCAATTTTAGCGTACTTCTCCCTAAGTCTTTCAAAACAGCCATTTACTTCATGAAAATATATAAGTAATTGTGAGTGAGTAAGTTTTGATACCTCACTTGGCCCATCATTATCGTTGTCACTTGTTTCTCCTGAAAAGCACAGATTTGCCTTTTCATTCTCACTGCTAGTGCTTTCATCATTATCTTCATCACTTTCATTCCAAGTTGCAACAAAATTTCTCCTTTTTCGGTTTCTTTCCTTTGCTTAATCTATTTTGAGGACAATTTGGCTAGATATGACCAAGTTTATTGCAGTTGTGACAAATGATCTCCTGCTCTTCTGAGTTGTCTAGAACTTTGACGATTATGCTTTTCAGTTGTTGATTTGGGCTGGATTTCCATATTTGCAGTTCCACCTTTTTAATCTCTTTATTATCAGTGCCAATTCAGTTGCTCCTTCATCATCACCATCATCTTCACTTTCTATTGTTCCTGTGAGAGCTATTGATTTCTTTCGCGTATCTCCTCCTTCACGTTCTTCCTTGAATTTGATTTCTAGCTAATAATTGGTGAGGTTTCTGATGAGTTCTTCAACTTTAACTTGTTTCAGATCCTTTGATTCTTGGACGGCCGTCGCCTTTGCTTCAAAATTTTGTGAAAGAATTCTGAGGATCTTTCGAACTATTTCCAGATCTGTGTATAGTCTTCCTAGAGACTTTGATTTGTATACAAGATTTGAAAGTCGTCCATACATTTCTTTGACACTTTCATCCTTTGCAATTGTGAAGTTCTCGTACTCGCTACTAAGCATGGCAAAGCGAGATTCTTTAACCTTGGAGGTTCCTTCATGAGTCACTTCAAGCGTTTGCCAAATTTCCTGTGTAGTTATACAATGTGAGACACGGTTAAATTCAATTTGATCTAACAAGCAAATAATAGAATTCATAGCTTTAGCATTAGCAACTTGCTGTTTATTTTCAAGATCTGTCCATTGATCCAAAGGTTTTTCAACTTCTTGCTTATCTACCATTATTGTTGGTGTGATATATCCCGTTTCAACATTATTCTATGCATCTATGGTTTTTAGAAAAATTTTCATTCTAGTTTTCCAATAAGCATATTCACCATTGAACATGGGTGGTCTAGCTATGGACTGACCTTTAGCAAAAGCATTATTAAAAGAAGCCATTGAAAGAAAAATCAAATTTTTTAACAAAAAATGGTTTTTGTTCCGCACTGATGCCACTAGTAGGATTGTTTTCACCATAGAGGGGGGGTGAATAGGGTGTACTAATAAAAATTAATGCGAAAATAAAAATTTAACACAGAAAGTAATGCAGTATAGATCACACACAGATTTACCCAGCTTCGGCAAAAACTGCCTATGTGCTGCCCCCAAGGTTTCTACTAGAAATTAAGTAATCAGTCGCTTACAAACACATGTAAACTCGTGATACCCACTAACTCGATTAACCTAACTCTAAGCTCAAAACGCTGCCACAACTCAGCCACTAAGTTGCGAATTCTCAAACTATGCCCCGTAGTTTGTACCTAGTTACACAACTAGAAATTTACAAATTTTAAAATAAAAAGTTACAAATATAAATAAACTAAACAAAACCCTATTTTTAAAATTGAAGACCAATACAAATAAGCAAAATCTGGCCCAATTAAAATTAGAGAAAAAGACTCTCCCCTTTTCTTCAGTTCGTATAATCACTCTGGTCGCTTGTTTCTTTTGTAATCTGGAAATAGGATTTTCAAATTTGAAGACGCCGATACAAATCGTTTGATTGAAGTGAAGATTTTTCTTTGATTTGCTTTGCCAATCAACTTCCTGGCTTTGAGGCTCACGGTCGCTTCAATTTTGTCGAGCTCGAATGGTACGAAATTGGTATGTGATTTTTGCCCCTTTTCGATTTTTGATAATGCTCGACTTGATTCGAGTTTTGGATTTGTTTGTGATTTTGTTCTAAGTACACTCTCTGAATTTTTGTTACGAACTCGAATGATTTGTCATGATGATATGAGTTCAATTTATGGGGATCGAAACCCTATTTTATCGTTCGTATATTTTTGGTTTGAATTTGTCCATTTCTTTGCTTGGCCATATGATTTTCGATTTAATGATTGTGATGAATTCTGACTTGTTCAATTTATACATGTTACTCCATGAATTCGAATTTGCTCTGTTCTTTTCTGTTATGACTCTGGTATTTGAATTTGAGATTGACTTGATGAAGTTTGAATTATTCACCGGTTCCATTCTTTGCTGGCAATTTTCGAATTTTTGAATAATGGTGTTTGATCATTTCTTTTTGAAACATGACCTTGACTTTTTTCGAACTCCGATTGTTTTTTCTGTAAATATGTAAACTGCTTCATTGTGTTCGAACTGCTACAGATACTATGCTTTGATCATGTCATGTGCACTTGTATGTGTGTCACCATGTATATGCATACATACATATGTATGTGTGTGTGTATTTGTTGTGATTTGCTCAAGTTTAATTTGTCCCTGTGGATGTGCTAGTTGCTGTCATGTTTCAATTGAAGTCATGGCTGGTTGAATCTTCATGTGTACATTTCTGGTGCTCTTTGGTATTGTAGTCTTGTTCAATGTTTTCATGTTGGTTCCTGAGTATGTCTAGAGTTTTCATTTCACTGATCTGGTGCATTGTGGTCTGGTTCTGGTTGCTTTTGAATTTGGTTCCATTGTGCTTTGCAATTGAAGTCTTGTCTCGTATCTTGCTTTGCATTTGTGTCTGGTTTCATATTTTTTGGTATTGCTGTGTTATTGTTACCTAACCATGTCTTGTGCACTTTCATTCCCGAACTGAGATATGTGTATGTTTATATATGCATATAGGCATACATGACTACATGTGAGTGTACTGATCAGGTTGCAGCCTTTGTGTTCACTGGTCTTGTCTGGTTACATGTTGTATGTTGGTTTGTACTGTGCTTGTTAGACTTGTTGTCTTGATTGCATGGTTCCATATGAGTCTGGACTGACCATGTGTACATTATTTTGCATGCTCCATTGTGTACATATGCACTACATGTTGATTTTATTTTCTCTGTTGTTCTGGTCCCTTGTGCCAATTTTATTGTAGTCTTGCCTTTGTTGCTCCTGACCATTGCATTGAACTTGTAAATGTCTGGTGCCTTTGTTGTTGTGAGCATTCATGTCAACACTGGTTGCATATGTGGTTCCACTTGTATTCTTTGTCCTTGAACTTGTCTGGTTTCATGTGATGTTTAATCTGAGTCATCATGTTAACCCATTTGCTGTTGTTCTCCACACTGGTCTGGTCCGGTTCTGATAACTGAGTCATCATGAACAACCCAAATAACTGAGGCAAATAATTTTTTCAAAACACACACTTCATTGTGCACTGCAAAATATTTTTTTTCAATTTTACTGCATCAGTGTTTATTTTGCAGATAGTTCAGATGCTGGATACAAACTGGAACCAAGTTGAAGATCAAATACGAGTGATGAGTGAATATGTAGTGAGGTGAAACTTGTATGAGTGAAAATTGTGTTGTAATGAAATTTAGATAATGAGAGCTTAAATTTGTACTATTTGAATTTGTAATAAAATATTTGTTGGAATAAAATATTTGTTTAAATAAGAATTCCGAGTTATTTATTTTATTCAACAAATATTTATTTAATTATGTGACAAAATAAAATAGTACAATAACAAATACATTTAAACGAATATATATATGTTTATTATCATCAAACAAAAATCACAGGCTAGTGTATTCTACAAACCTCTACCTTGATGAGCATTTCTCAATTCAATTTCAAGTTATACAAAGTCCTCAAACACTTGGATAAGGTCGCTAACACCAGCAGTAGTTTAGATTAGGTCACTACCACCTCCAGTAGTTGGGCTAAGCTATTTCACAAAGAGTTCTCTTTTCCACGGTTGGAGCAAGCCGCGTTCTAACTTATAACTCCACCTTAATGAGAATCCCGAGCTCAAACCACATATTGGAGTATACTTAGGTCAATGTTGCATCATATTAGTCCCATCGAACCATCGGCTCTGATAATATGTTGAAATTTTTGGCACCCCTCGCATCTTCCGCTATGTGTGCATTTCATTTAGTATAGAAAGGGCAAGACCACTGAACGAAGCTCTGTTGGTGACAGCATCATGATTAGATATTCCTACATCCCTTTTAGAGCACATATATTTTCATGGTAAAAATTGTTGTAACAAAAGGAATCCCTTGTGTTACATGCTACCAATCTCATATATATGCTCATCACTTTTAGAATATCTTGCAATATGGGACTGATCATAATCCTATCTACACACCCACTCTAATATAATGTGAGTCGTACCTAACAAATAAAAAGTTCAAAGGTAACAAAGAAGAATATAAGTGACATGTAGATATACATCATAAATATCGAACTCTATGTAACATTACCACACTGGAATTTTGCTTTGTGAATTTCACGGATCATGGGTAAATTTAAGATGTGAATTTTAGTAGGTCAAAATGTTCGAAAGCAGAAAATCAAGTATCAAATAAAAAGTCCCTGACTATGAAGAATATTACTTGTTATAGTTAGAACGACCTATGTATAACATATAATAAATATTAGGAAATCTAAGAATATTGTATGCAAATATTTATATATAAACTATTCAAAAAGTAACTGTTACAAACAAATATATACATCTACTTTTAGTCTCCCATTCAACTCCTTTCTTCTTCAAATCATTTGCTTAAACAAAATATTCTTTTCATAACTAGAAAATTGTCGGTGTGTGTAGTTATATGTATGTGTATGTGTGTGTGTGTGTATAATAGGACCTGGCATGTGTGTAATTTGTAAAATCCTAGCACTTTAAACATGTAAAACAAGATGCAGTATGTAAAACAAAAGCTACTTAATGTACTGTCAGTGCAATTAAGTATAATGTATAACATCATATGTCAAATTGTACTGTCAACTTTGTACTGCATGATATCAAATTTATATCCAAATTAGTTATAACAAATAAAAACAAGTCGCTCCTATAATATTATTCATGCTATACTGGTTACTAGCTCGCCTTAGAGCAGTTCTCTCAATAATAATCATATATTACTTTGAAAATATAATAGACTGTTATGTTTATTCAAGATAACACATTCCAACAGAATAATGATCAATCATGCAGATGAATTTTTTGTTTGCAAAACTAGCCTCCATGGATTTCATCACCTAATATATTTTTAACACGCAGCCTATTTTGTTTCTCAAAATTAAATAAACGGGCATGTTGGTGCTTAAACATGTAAAATGGTTCAAAGTCTATATTTTGGGTCAAAATAGATACAAAGAGATTACATGGCTACTAAGTATAATTCTACAAAAGTACAACAATGATGGGATATATTATCCCACCTTTTGGTAAGGTCGTGACACCAAAGACTTGACTAGAAACCAAGGACAATCCGTCTCGAAGATCGGTTGTATACAGGTTCACAATGGATACTGGAAAATTTGGTCTAAGTCCGGATCGAGCTACAATTAACATGATACGACAAGCAAAGCTATGAAAGCCAACGCTCCAAATTTCAAGTCAATCGGAGTTCGTATGCTCAAGATATGGATCGATCAAAAATCAATGAAGGAGGTGTCAGTTCGTATCCATCAAGGGCCACTCCTCTTCGTATCCATCTAACACCTTCCCTTCGTATCCATCATCCATCAACAAATGTCCATTTCGTATCAATCACCCTCCATCCATCTCGTATCGATCTCCCACCATCGATACGAAGAGCAACAACCACCAATCGATACGAAGACAGCAACATGAAGCATCGATACGAAGGCGGCCTCCAACCATCGATACGAAGTAGCATGCACGCATCAATACAAACAGAGCCACGCATGATCGATGCGAAGGGGTCGATACGCATTATTCAGCCTTTTGCAAATCCAAACTTGGATCGATCATAACTCAAAATATACAAGTCCAAATGCCACTAAATTTTCACTGGAGCTTGCGTATCATCTCAAGAATGTCCATGATCGATCTCAGCCCAAAAGGACTTCATCTTGATCGATACGAATGGTACACGTATCGATCATGGATCGATCCCAAACTACCTCAGATTGATTTGGTGGGCCAACCCACGTGAGAGAAGGGGTCTTCCAAGATCTGAGCCAGATATTTTTAGCCTACGCCTATAAATAGCATCCATATGCCTCTAGAAAATGGACTTTTTGGTTCCTCTACACCGATACTCTGCCAAAATTTTCATTGTATCTTGAGTGTATTGTTGTAATCAGTTGTAACCAGCGAGAATCGTCAATAAAAACAGCAAACTTCCTATAGTGGACGTAGGCTCAACTCCGAACCACTCGAAATCTGTGTTCTTATACTTCTGTTGTCTGTTTTTGGCGTGTTTGTTAGATTAACCTCATTTTTCATTTATATTCTTCACTTTAATCTCTTCAAATACGTCCGAAGAGTGTTGTGCCCAATTTTGATACAAACAGGATACACGGACTAGAGACTTGCAAAATACAATTTTATATTTTAACGATGCATTACGCTACCCAATCCTACAGCATCATCAAACCAATAGCATTTTTTTCTATTTTAGATATCACTGAAAATTAATATATTTAGAAAAGGAGGGGATGTTGATCCAGCAATAACTTGCATGCTTAAACTTATGGATCCAACAAACACAATGAACGTAAGATACGCTAACGAAAATAGAAATAGAGGCATAAAAAGCAAGCTTGTATTTCTGCAATCTACAAGCACAAAAAGCTAACCAAAATCAAATCACAATCTTACTCGTCTAAATGAATAAGGTGTGAAAAATTATTTAAAGCTTGATTTTTTTAAAAACAGAAACATACCAAAAAATTGGGAAGAAAAATAATCATTCCACATGTATAAAAGAAGGTAATTCTTAATGAAAACATATGCATAAATGAAAAGGATAAATATAGTTAATATTATGAGCAAATCATCATGAATAATTAAATCACAATCCTGCTCTATGAAATGGATTAGATATATTTTTCCATGGAAATATTTTTTTTCTAATTTGACATCAAATAAACCTATTTGTGGCTAGAAACTTAGAAACAACTTCTAAACCAGTATATCATTAATTTTGTGAAAAAAAATTTCATGTACAAATTTATCAATGGGAACTCAACCAGTAAATCAATGCCGATGAAAACTATATCCAATCATAAATAAATATAAAGAACAACCTGGAATCCATGTTCGCCTTGCATCTTTGGTGATGTATGCCTTGGATTTTTTAGTTTGTTTAGGCGAGAGGTATAGGTGTAATGTTTATAGCCCACACACCCACATTTAGATGCATTTAATGGAGTCTCGATAGTCCTTGGCTCTATGAGAAGATCCACCACAGTGGTAGCATATAGTTATTGTGCTCTGTCGATGAATCCACGAATTTCAATTTAGCTTAGTTCATGTGACACTAGGGCTTGCTTATGGCATTACGGAGGAGATAGCTTGAGTGTAAGATCGCTTGAAAGAAGCAGTAGTGAGAGGAGGAGCGAGATTAAAAGGAGAGAGAAGTTTAACTTAAGAAATTGGTCATTTCTACGGAAGACATGAGTGAATGAAAATTGTGAAAAAGGAGAGCGGGTGAGGGGAAAAATTGAGCGCCTTCTAAAATGTTAGCGGGTTTTCTTTCACAGCATTGGTATTTTTTAGTTTTATTTACTTTTATGCCAGTGATTGTACTTAGTCATTAAACGCTACTGTTTACTACCACCAATAACAGGTTTTCCTGTAGTGCATTGATGAAACCTAAATGGCTCATATTGAGATGTGCATGGCTGATCCAATAACCTGTCTCCTTCCCCGTTATTTATAAATACTTCCCTACCCATTCATTTCATTCTTTACTGAGAATTTTATAACTTCCACCATTAATAAAGAAAAAGAATCTTTCTTTATCTTCTTCATTTCCATTTGAGAATCAACAAATCTCAACTTCAACCAGTAAGTATTTTTAGTATCAATCTATTATGCTATTTTGAACTTTGATTGCTTTTGGGTAATGATTTCACATCCCTTGCCATTGTTTTCTTTTTTGCTTTTATGTCACCTTGTGTACTTCATTTCAATATCACATTGTTCTTTATTTTTAATGTTGTTGTATTAGCTAGAACATTGTCATCGCATTGATGAACTTTTACTGTACAAAACATCTAATGATCGTCATCGTGTCATCAACATTGGTCATTTGACATCGAACACTTGAATAGACCATACCGAACTTCTGAGTTAATATTACTGAACTACCTCTCCCCTGATAAAAATAGGAAGATGAAAAATTGAGCTCGAGCCCATGAATAGGGTCAGGCGACGGTTTGGTAGTGATGCATGCCACAAGGCCTACCTTGAGTTTGGGTTAGTGCTAGAATAGGCTTCTTGCATGGATATGGGTTGCTTTCACTAAGAGCTGGGGGAAGCTTGTCCCCGAGCCTAATCAGCCTTTTAAGTAGATCGGGGTGGTTCAGTAAACTAGGTTATATGTTATTTATTGCTAGTGGCTGACACTGCTTCTATTACTGTACAAACTCTCCTTTTGGGCGCCTCTAAGGTTCAAGAGGACTGGGTCAATTTGAACCGCTTTCTAGCCCGCCGTGTCTATACGAACATCAACCCTCTTTGCCCTATGGCTACCGATCGAGCAAACCAACCCCGATAGGATACTTCATGTAGTCTCTTACTTATATGAAGAGTAGGGTGATGAGCCCTTCATCCCTTCTTCATCTGATCCTTGAATGAGCACTATATGGCACCAGGACTGCTTACCCTAAACAATTATAGTCTACTAGTATCTCTCTTCATCGTCTGTCATGACTTGAACATCCCAAATCTAGTTTTGATTAGGTAGATCTTTAAACTCTACTTGATTGGCCAAGGTCGAAGCATTCAACTACTACTACCATTAGGGAATAGAGATGCTCCCCTCTTCTTCGATCTTCTAAGCAAGGTGTTGAGATACTGAGAGCAATTCATCTTCATTCCGGCTACCATCAACCCGACCCTCACAACGTGAGCCTTCGACGTGCTTGGTATATTTATTTACTTAATGCATTTTCTTTTCGAATTTTTTTAATAATTGGTAATCCATTCTTCTTTATTGCCATAATGTCCCCTACCAGAACCGACATAGGCGCTACCACCTATGAGGACAATACGCTAGATAAAGGTAAATAGAGATGACAACAGAACCTGGCGATGACCTTAACAAATGAAAACCTCCACTAGGTTGGGTTGATTGGTCCAAGGTAGACCATGTGGCTGATGTTAGGACCCCAAGTGAGCGACCAGCCATGCCCGCAGGGGTCATGATTAGAGAATAACTAATGGTGGTGCCGACATTAGATATAGAGGAGGAGGAAGAAGCTACCGCCTTGGACCCAAATCAAATTGGCGAGTAGGAGCCTTGTAATTCGGTACTCTTGAAGGACATTACGGTTCCAAACCATGTTATTGAGTGGTCTTCAAGTTATTCTACTACACTTGAGATGCCTGAAGCAGAGAGAACGGGAAGATGGGTGCTGATAGAGTTCGGGGTATGCCCTCGGGACAATTATGTAATTTGTTATCTACATCTAACTCGTTGACCAATCTTGTCTGAAATAAAGGTATTTTCTTTCTATTATATACTTGATATAATATGATTATATTAATTAATCAATTTAATTAAAATTATATTTAATAGAAAATCCATAAATTGCATGTTTCGTGAATGTAGTTACAAAGTGTTGTAACAATGAGTAATTTATCGCAATGAAACAAACATACAATTTTAAATGTTCCTATTCAAGATGCATCGAGATTGGATATCGATGTATCCATTGATACTAGAGTACGTAACGCTCTCCAAATGTTGTGTAGTGTATTACTCATGAATGTTGGGGGACACCAAGGGATTACGTATGGATAGTTATTGGATAACTATGGAATGACTCACTCGATAGTTTTCTATTGGTTAGTATAATTAAGGTCAAGCAAAGAATATCAATGTGACTAATTTACACAGTTCTCTCGACTTAAGAATATTGTTGAACTTCAATGCGGAAGCTCCACTTTGATTATAGTTAAATAATGGCAGGGCGTCCATCGAATGACTATAGTTGGGTCGAGTAAAAGCAGTGGAAGTGAAACACTATTCAAGAGAGGATTCGTCTCCTTAGTTATATGAGGTTAGTATCATGGTCAACTGAAGTCAACTCAAAGTCAAAGTCTCTGGCCAGAGTATTTCGGTTAATAATAATTGTTATTATTGGAATTTGGATCATTACCAAATTCGACTGGAATCATAGTAATATAGCATTCAACCTCAAATCAGCCTCTTCACGCTTCTCATCTAATAAGTCCAGAGATTCAGCAAGCAATATAGCATTTGTCTTCGGATCATAGTAAGTCACACGATGAGAAGGTACTTCCAATTCGATTGGAATGACGGCTTCTGAGCCGTAGGAAAGTGAAAATGGAGTGTGGCCGGTCGTGGACTTGTGGGTAGTTCGATATGCCCATAGGGCCATGGGAAGCTCATCAACCCATTTGCCTCCGGCCTTTTCCAGTCGTTTTTTCAGAATGGATTTGATAATTTTGTTAACAGCTTCGACTTGTCCATTTGCTTGAGGGTGAGCAACTGCTGAGAACTTCTTCTGAATGTGAAATCGTTGCCAGAAGTTATTAAATTCGACACTATCAAATTGGGCTCCGTTGTCGGTGATAATGGTGTGTGGGAGGCCAAATCGACAGATGATGTTGCGTACTACAAAGTTGATTACTATCTTAGTCGTAATAGTAGCAAAGGGTTCAGCTTCCGCCCATTTGGTAAAATAGTCAACTGCAACGATGGCGTATTTCACGCCACCTTTAGCTAGAGGAAGAGACCCAATTATATTGATGCCCCATATAGCGAACGACCATGGACTGACCATTTGAGTAATTTTGGTAGGTGGGGCTCTCGGAATCCGAGCATGTTTTTGACATCTGTCACACTTCTTGGCATAGTCTAATGCATCATGATTTACTGTTGGCTAATAGTATCTGTATCGGGGTATCTTCCTAGTAAGGGCTTGCCCCCCCAGTGTGATCGCCGCATTCTCCCACGTGCACATCGTGTAACACTCGTTTGATTTCATCATGGCCAATACACCGGAGTAAAGGAATAGAGTATCCTCTTCTATACATGACTCCATTCTGGATAATGAATCGTGAAGCTTTCCATAGAACTTTTCTTTTCTCACTCCTGCGCTTAGGCATGGTTTCATGTTCAAGATAATCTCTGAACGGGGTCATCCATGACTCCTTCTCGGGTATGGTTTCGTGAACCCAGTCGGTCTTCATCTGATCGATACTCGGAGAAGTAAGTATCTCAATGGGGACTAATCCCATTTGCTTCACTTCACTGGTGTTGGCCAGTTTTGCCAGAGAATCGGCCTTCTGGTTATGCTCTCGGGGTACGCAATAGATGGAATAATAATCGAACTGATTCAATACTTCCTGGACCCAAGCAAGATAAGCAGCCAACCTCTGGTCACTAGCTTGGTATTCTCCCCGAACTTGACATACGACCAACTGCAAATCGCGATAAATCTCCACAGCAATAATTCTCAAGTCTCTGGCGAGTCTGAGTCCGGTAAGTAAAGCTTCATATTCGACCTCTTTATTGGTTGCACGAAAATCAAACTTCAAAGCATAACATACGGATCGACCTTCTGGGGTTTCAAATATAACCCCAGTGCTTGAGCATAGTCGTTCGATGTGCCATCTGTGTATAGCTTCCATATGTATTTCGGAGATTCACTAGTTTTGGGCAAATCCTCTAGGATAGTAAATTCAGCAATGAAGTCCGCCAGAACTTGTCCTTGGATGGCCCGTCTCGGTGTATAAGAAATATCAAACTGACTCAACTCGATGTTCCACTTAAGCAACCTACCAGACGTCTCAGGCTGCGTAAGGACCTGTCATAACGGCTGGTCAGTGTAGACTGTGATCAGATGGGCCTAAAAGTAAGGATGGAGCTTTCTCGAGGATATGACGAGACAGTAAGCTAGCTTCTCCAACTTCGGATAGTTCCTCTCCGCCCCAGTCAATCGTTTACTAATGTAATAGACCAGTCGTTGTATTCGATCCTCCTCCCGAATTAATGCAGCACTGATTGCATTTTCTGAAACTACCAGATATATGTATAATCTCTCATGATCAATCAGCTTTGACAGAATAGGTGGCGTAGCTAGGTGTTGAACCAGTGCTCGGAATGCGCCTTCACACTCCTTTGTCCATTCAAAGTTCCGCTTTCCTTTCCTGATCAAATCGAAGTAGGGAATGCATTTGTCAGTGGATTTGGAGATGAATCTGCTCAATGCTGCTACCTTCCTGTTGAGGCTTTGTACTTGCTTTATAGATCTAGGAGTCTTGAGATTCCGAATCGCCCAGATCTTTTCAAGATTGGCTTCAATTCCTCGAGCATTATCAATGAATCAAAGGAACTTTTCGGACACGACCCCAAAGTGACACTTCAACGGGTCAAGCTTCATTCAGTACACTCGGAAGATGTTGAACATTGTTTCCAGGTCTTTGACATTATTGATGGAGAGTCGCGACTTTACAAGCATATCATCCATGTACACCTCCATAGTTTTCCCGATCTAGTTGGCAAACATTCGGTTGACTAGCCGTTGGTATGGTTCTCCAGCGTTCTTGAGTCCGAACGGCATCGGTTTATAGCAATAGACTCCCAGATCGGTGACAAAGCTGGTGTGCTCCTGATCGGGTAGGTGCATCGGTATTTGTTTATAGCCGGAGTATGCGTCCATTAAGGATAAGAGCTCGTGTCCGACCGTTGAATCTATAAGCTGACCAATTTTGGGAAGCGGAAAACTGTCCTTGGGGCATGCTTTATTTAAATCTTAGTAGTCCACACAAGTCCTCCACTTCCCGTTGGATTTCCTGACAAGTACCGGGTTGGATACCCACTATGGATATAATGCATCTTGGATGAACCCGTTTGTCTTGAGTTTATCCACCTCTTCTTTTAGGGTGGCGGATCTCTCTAGATCCATACCGCGCCTTTTTTGCTTGACCGGGACATGCCATGGGTCAATATTCAATGTATGGCTCGCGATGTTCGGCGAGATCCCACATATGTCTGAGTGCGTCCAGGCAAACACGTCGAGGTTTGCCCAGAGAAATTCATCCAATTCCTCCCACATCTATTGGCTTAGCTAAGACCCAACCTTTATCATTCTGGAGTCGTCGTCGTCATCGGTCCGAACATCGATCGTCAGCTCTGCCGGGGAAGCTTAACTGTCTTTGACTTCCTCTTCATTATCATCATCTCGTGGATCTAGATCCTTTAGGAATTGGTTGTGGTGCCCGGGCCTAGGCCCAGGCGTTAGCTGTCAATTGTCGGTAAAACGGACGCAGAGAGATTCCTCTACGTCCTTGCCCTTCTCTTTCCGTTGCGCCTCCCGCAATTTAGCAACATAACAGGCACATCCAGCCACCTGATCTCCCTGAATAACTCCAACCACGTTGTCAGTGGGGAACTTAAGAGTTAAACACCAAGGGGCAATAGCTGCCCTGGATTCAGCCAGGGCCGGCCGGCCCAAGAAAGCATTATACGGTGAATTGATGTCCATCACAATGAACTACAACATACGGACTCTTCGACGGTCTCTGATTCCCAATTCCACCGGTAATTCCACCATTCCAGTGGGTATAGTTGCACTTCCATTGAAGCCATGTATACGAGACGGACACAACTTCAAGTCCTTTGCTTCCGTTTTCATTTAATCGTATGCTCACTTGAAAATAATATTCATGGAGCTCCCACTATCCACTAAGATCCTCATCACCCAAGCAGGATCTATTTGAGCTAATATGACTAGTGGATCAATGGTGGGGGCTTCGACCTTATCGGCATCCCTATCTCGGAAAACGATGTCGTCTGTCACTGTCTTTTGTTGTTGAACCGGAGCTCCATCGTCAAGATTACTGCAACATTTGAAGCTCGCATGCCTAACGGAGCTAGCATATGACTCCATTTCCTTCCAGCTCCGGTCAGCTAGATGAGGACCACCACTTACTGTGTTAATAACTAACCTCCCACCAGTAAGTGCGGGTTCCTCCTGTCTAGCCTGATTCTGCACTTGATTCTGATTCGATGGACCCGCACCTCTAGCCTGCGGTGCCCGGACGAATTGTTCCAACTACCTCTCATAGATTAGCTTCTCAATAATGTCCTGTAAATGGCGACATTCATTGGTATTGTGACCATAGCAATCATGGAATCTATAGAATTTTCCAGATTGAATCTGGTTTTCGGAGGACTGCTTTGGAGCAGGCTTCTTATATTAGCTAGTATTACAGGTCTGCAAGTACACATTCTCCAGGGATGTATTCATAGGAGTATAGGTGTCAAACATGGGAGCTCTATGTCGCGGTCCATGGTTTTGATCTCGCTTCTTACCCTGAATTCAATCGCCTTTCTATTGATTATGCTTATGATGTATATTTAACTGTACTTTATTGGAACTCTCACCGGTTTGCTTCACAGCGATGTTACTTTGAATGCCCTCCACACTGGGCCCTGCATCATCCTTCTTCCTAGATTGTTTAGCGTCTTCTCTTCTTAAGAACCGGGCTGCTTTAGAGTAGAAACGGTCCAGCGACGTGGGGGGTTTCCCAGCCAACCAGTCGCAAAATTCAGAATCATGATCGATTACTTTAGTCAGCGCCATAAATATGGAATTATCATTTGGGTCACTAATCTCCGCATAAGCGGCATGGAATCTTTCCAGATAACACCTGAGCGTCTCTCCCAGAGCCTGAGTGACGCTGGATAAGGTGTTAACATCCTTAGGACTTGTGATGTGCATACGAAACTGTTCGACGAATTTTGTAGCTAACTGATCAAAGCATGAAACAGATCGGGGCGGTAGGTGATTAAACCACATGGTTGCGATAACCCCGAGGGAGATAGGAAAATTTCTACATTTGACCGCATCGTCAACTCATGCGGCATTCATCAGCCATTCATACTTCAAAATGTGTTGGTTAGGGTCCGAACTCCCTTCGTAAACAGGTAAAGTTGGCATTCTGAATCGACGGGGCGGTTCAGCATAAAGGATGTCATTAGTGCATGGTGTATGACTCCGGGAGATTCCCCAGTCATCATTAGAGAGGCCCTGACTTTCATGAATCATTTGACGAATCATGGTCGGGATGTTTGGCATCTTGACATTCTGAGCATGCTGGGCCAAGGTGTGGTCGGGTTCCACAATGTGAGGATGGCCCGGACATGGTCGACAATCCATACCTCGCCTCCTTGGCTCCAGGTCTTCGGGTACATAGGGTTCAGGAGTATGACCGTGTTGACGAAGGTTCGGATCTGTTCGGTCTCGAATGTCAGCATCCAAGTCGACGGCGGCGGCGGCAGCACGATTATCAGTAATGTGATAAGGAATTGTCCCCCTTGGGAGAAGGGTCATGCCTGGTGACTAGCAGATGGACCAGGTCCTGCTTGTCCAAGATTCAGAGTGCGCTGATGCCCGGGAGCTTGCGCATAGCTTCCATCCATTCGTGGACGTGTGGATCTGTGATGGTAATCAGAGGAAGCTGAGCTCTCAGTGGATGAGTAGGAAGCTTGATCCCTCTTGGATCAACTTCGTCTTTCATGATTCAGTCGGTTGGTTAACTCTGCGTTGGCACAGATCTGCTGGGTAAGCTGCTGGCGGCTTTGGGTTAGTTCTTTCATCAACATCTGGAACTCCTCCCTGGTGACAGGGCCTTGTGGATCTGAAGGTCCAGCTGAGTTCTGGCATGTGGCGGGTAGCAGCGCAGGGTTCTGTCTATCTCTTCCTTCCTGATCTACAGCGGTTGAGGCAGTCCATGTAGTAACCATGGTGAATGATGTAGCTCTCTCCTAGATTTGATGCAATCTGAATAGGATGGAAAAACTACACGATGTGAGATTTTGATCTTCTCCTTAGATTCTTGCAATCCAACGACGGTAGTAGATCCAAATAGCAGGAGAAAAGCTGGGTTTTCTCAGTGAAATTACCAAAGTGTTTGTACCAAAATTGGGCAGAACACTCTTCGGGCGTGTTTGAAGAGATTAAAGTGAAGAATATAAATAGAAAATGAGGTAGATCTAATAAACACACCAAAAACAGACAAACAGAAGTATGAAAACACAGAGATTTAGAGTGATTCGGCGTTGTAGCCTACGTCCACTATAGAAAGTTTGATGTTTATTAATAACTCTCCTTGACTAAAATTGTTTGCAACAGAACACTCAAGGTACAATGAAGATTTCGACAGAGTATCGGCGTTCCAGAGTCAAAAGTCTCTTTTCTGAAGGCCTTGGACTGCTATTTATAGGTGTTGGCTGAGAATATCTATCTCAAACTTCTGAAGACTTCTTCTTTCACGTGGGTGGGCCCACCTGATCGATCCCTAGACATTTGGGATCGATACGCATGAAATTCGCATCGATCCAAATTTGGTATTTTTGGGCCGAGATCGATCATGAACATTCTTGAGGTAGTACGCAAGCTCCTATGAAAATTTGGTGGCATTTGCACTTGTAGATTTTGAGATATGATCGAAACAAGTTTGGATTTGCAAGGCATTGTCGAGTTCGTATCGATGGTGTTTGTATCCATGCTGGCACGTGTCGACCAGATGACGTGGCGCTATATTTTAGGATCGATCCACTTTTCATGCTGAGTGACCGAGTCTTCCTGTTGAACGTGCTTCTTGCTCGTATCGATCAAACATATTCCTTTCGTGTCGACAGTTTCGTATCGCTTGTTGAGATCAATTCATATCGACCGCTTATACTCCCATTCATATCGATATAGGCTCAAGCTTTTCGTATCGATTGACGAGCGATACGAAATGTTGTCAAGTGATGGATACGAAATGGAGTTCTTTCATGGGTACGAACTATTGTTTACTTGATGGATATGAACTGTTGTTGGCCATGATGGATATGAAGTAGGGTGAGCTTGACGGATACGAAGCAATGCACATTCGATGGATACGAACCAATGGACGCTTGGTGGATATGAAGGAGGTCTTCTGAAGGGATGGATACAGACTTGCATGGATACGAATGGTGTTGATTCCCTTGACCGTGATCGATCAATATCTTGTGCATACGAACTCCGATTGACTTGAAATTCGGAACGTTGACTTTTGTAGCTTTGCTTATTGTATCATATCGACTGTAGCTCGATCTGGACTCGGGCAAAATTTACCAATATCCATAGTAGGCCTGTGTATAACCGATCTTCAGGACGAACTATCTTTGGTTTTCAGTTAATTTCTTGGTGTCACGGCCTTGCCAAAAGGTGGGATAACAGTCTAAATTAGTCATGTTAGGACTAACTAATTAAGCTTGCGCACTTAATACGGTGTCTAGAAAGGTGATGTCTAGGATTGGAATTGGATAATCAAGTACCCAGTCCTACCTTGTTACCTGCCTGGCCTTAAAGGTGAAGTAAGCCCAAAGGTTGCCCCTGATAGAAAAGGTCCAATTTGAATAAGGCCTTGTGCTAATTTTCAAAATAGTTTTGAAAACTAAGACAAGATTTTAAATTTAAAAGTTAAATTTTAAATAATAATATGTTTATTATAATTGGTTATAATATGACATAAATTTTCAAAATGTTTGAAAATGTAATGAAAATTTTAAAATGTTTGAAATTATTTAAATATTAATTTCAAAATTTAAAATTTATTAATAAGATTAATAAAATAAATTAATTAATTGATTTTATTAATTAATACTTATATGCGTGTATTATTATGTTGATATATGTTATGTTCTTTTAAAGTGTTTAAGATAACATAAGTATACATGTATGTCTATAAGATAAAATTTGAAATTAATATAATTTAATTAAAATTGTTTAATTAAAGATTAATTAATTAAATAAAAATACGCATATATAAGATATATGTATTATATTATAACGATAGTAATATACGCTATAAACGTTATAGTAGATATGTCCAATTTAAATGTTGTATTGGAATACTAATATAAAATTAATTAAAGAGTTAATTAATTTAAATTAATTAAATAAGATTAATTAAATAAAATATTATGCATAAGACTATCATATAAGTAATATGAAATATAAAAGTTATATAACAATAAAACTTATATGATATGAATTTATAAACTAAAGGTGGAACACTAAAGAAACCCAAAAAGACATAAGGCATAAATACATATGTAAATGTATGAATACTGTGATTTCTGATGTGTATGGCACTTGAACCACGAGGGTATTTCATAAGAAATACATTATTCCTTAAGTCGATATTACTCAGTATAATAAATTGAAGATTATGAATCTTCAATATAATGTTATCCTCTACCATATATATATACTTATAAATTACTTGCATACACCTTAGTTGTTGAGCAAACCTAAACTAGGGATGTTATGAGTGGAACTATTAATATATTGAATAGATGAGGTAAGATAATTATATGTATTTATTGAGCAAACTCAAGGTACATATACTATATCAGGCGGTTGCAATATGGTCAGTATGAGTGAATAATCTCTTTCAATTTGTTGAGAAAACTCAAGGTTAAAATGAGATTAAGACAAGGAAACATGGGTTAGGAGTTGTATGTGATACAACCAATAAGGAGTTATCCATCGTTTGTGGGGCAATAATTTGTTGAGCAAACTCAAGGTCAGAATACCAAGACGGACGAGTCCTAACACTCACTAGTGAAGTCGAAAGACTTCTATGTTTCATCTTAGGGTTTGAAGAAACATAAAGGCTAGTGGGAGCCTTATTAGAAAAATGAAATGGTAATATTTAACATTTCTAATATTGTAAGAACATATGCTAAATAATGTTATAATTATCTACAATGATAAATTTGTGCATTTAATATGATTGATAAAACGTTTATCAATTAATATATACAAATGAACTGAATTGAAAATTAACAAATTAAAATATAATATAATACTCACTATTAAATGCCTATTGCATGTTAATGTTTTCTATACCCATGTAAGTGCCTGATTTTTACAACTACTTAATACATTCGTAATATGTTCACTTATATGTTTATTTGGTTGAGACCGTGTATTGCATTCTGTGAATTTCAAACTCTAAAAGCAATATAAGACTATGGATATTTGATATGTATACTAACACATATAAATGTTATATGGTGAATGGTCATAGTTCATAATGTACGATACTTCGATGAATATAGTTCATTCGAAATAAGCTAATAAACAGTACTATGAGATCGAGTATTCAATTTGATTGACTAGCTAAAAGATCATATTGTGTTAATTGTAACATAAGGCCAAAACTATAGTATAAATCTAAGAACCTGATCGCTGAAATGTCGGTTTGATCGATTTACGTAAAGTGCAATATATTTAATGTCCTTAAATGTTAAGGATAATCAAATGCGCTTTTGTAAAAGGTTCGTTGTGATATTGTAGTAAGGGTTTTCTTTTGAATGGTTTGACCATTTTGATGTGCACGTAAATGTGCATATATTTACATCCATATTTTATCTCTTTTTTTAAATAAACATCATATTTGGGCATTTTTACATGTTAAAACCAAAATTCGATTATTTTCAAACCATCATATTTTCATCTTCATTCAGGGGCAAAATGGTCATTTGTGTGCATGTGTTAGTTTAAGAATTTTTACTTAGACAATTTTTATGATTTTTATAGGATATTTTGGTGCTTATGGAAGTGGGATTCATGATGATATATGCATGCACAAGGAAATACAAAGGAATGAAGAGGAAATAATTCAAGCTCAAGATCATGGAGGACCCCACCCACTTACCTAAATGTACAATTATGAGCTAATGGACAACTAAGTGGAGGTTAAAGATTCATGCACTTTTAATGAGGGATTAATTAGTGGCTAATGGTTACTTGGTAGCCACACTTCCTAAAGGGCATTTTGGGAAGCACCCTAAAAATGGAATTAGGGTTTTATGCATGTTTAAATAGCCCACTTGTGTACATGAAAACATCATCTACTCTTTCATTTTACTTAGGAAATTAAGAGATCAAATTGTAAGCTCAATGTTACATGAATTAAAAATGGCTTCCAAGCCTCTTTCTTCTCTCTTTTCTACATGCTTTTCCTTGCTTTTATGTTGATGTTTATTTTTATGTTATCTTTCTTTTCATGTTCATAGTTTAGATTTACATTTATGTACTAGTTTAATACATTTCCTTCTAGTAGTTAATCTTCTTTTTCTTGTTTGTTCTCTACTTTACTTCATTTTCAATGTTGAAATCTCTATGTGTTGAAATGATAACACAAAGGAGTAGCTAAACCCCTTCAATTTAGGGGTAATGAAGCTCTCAAATATTATGTGATTTCAACATTTCTATGATTTATGATCTCTTTGTCTATGCTTTATGAAAATAAATTTTGATGCAAGTTTATACAAGTGGGTTTGATAGCTTATGTTGCTTTTGCAAATGAGCTATTCTTATTCAACATAAACACAAGTTGCATCATCATTTGCTAATCCATTTTTGATTTTGAAATGAAAGTAAAAATGAAATTTGATGATCTATATTACTTGTTACAATAGTAAATAGATCATACTTAAAATAACTTTTGCTTTGGCTTCATTTTCATGAGAGTTATAAGTGGTATAATTGTTGTATTATAGTTTGATGGTTTGAGTTATGTTAATTAATAACATAAACAAACCATACTTATGATCAATGCAATGATTATTTCACTTAATATCAAAGCTAAAGATCATAAATTATTTGTTTGTTGATTTACAAAAATATGAGAGTGGATTTGCCTCTAAATTGTTTTCTAGTCTAATTGTTTTTAAATCACATTTTAATTCTAGTTTTAGTTTCATTTTTAGTTAACAATTCCTCCTCCATTTCGTCTAATTTGATTGAATAGATTTTTAAACTCTAATAATTCCCTGCGGATCGACCCGTATTCGCCACGTACTACGATAGTACGCCGTGCGCTTGCGGAATTCATTTCTAAATTCGTTCGATGGATTTCTAAACCGATAGAAAATCCGTCGCCGAACACATTTAGAAAGAAAAATGAATGTATAAGAGTACATGTGATTTAAGGTACAGTTGGGATGAAGAGAGCGAATGGTCAATTCTGGTTCATAAGGAAACATCAGAAATGAGAATTATAATAAAAATAATTGATACTTAACATTGGAAAGAGAAATGCGATTTCAACTCCAAAATATATTTTCATATAGAAAATTGTTTTCTATGAGATTTATTTCTTTGAGTTTGAGATATTTGATCAAAATCTCTTCACTGTAAATTAGTTACAGTATATGAAATAAATAATCTATATTGAGTGAATAATGGCCCTCCTAATTCAGTATGCTATTATAGGAATGGCGGAAATAGTGGGAGCATCCTATATAACACTTATTGATTAAATCAAATTATGAAAATAGTTTTCGTAAAACATGGCAAACATTATTTATGAAATAATGACTATTTTTTTTGGTGCCGACTGAAAAATAAACATGGTTATATTTCAATGTGAATATTATGAATATTCGTTATGAAATAAAACTATGCTGTGGTATTTGTTTTAATAAAAAATGATGCATTGGAAAATACAGAAGTATCTAACATTATTTACAGTTATTTTAGAATTATAGGCTAAGCCGTAGTTTTGAGAAATATTTATATTATATGAATATAAATCATATGACATTGCTTAATTATATCTCAAACAATTGAAGGGCTATGCACCCATTCAGTGGGGGCATCATAAGAGTTGATGAACTCTTCGAATTGATACATGTAGATGTGTGCAATCGTAAGTCTATTAATACCAAAACGGTTCCACGTACTTCGTCACATTCACCGATGAGTTATCACCAACATAGACATGTGTATTTGATACACATGTAGTATATCTATGGTAAACTCATAGAGTATAAAACAGAAGTAAATAAAATTACATGTGATAGAAATGATTCGATTTGATCGAATGAGTGAGTATATTGGAAAAGGTTTCGAATGTACCTAAAAATGAATAAAGATTCAATCTCAAAAGTCACTCCTCCATAGGATATATAATGATACATCGATAAGGAGTAATCGAACTTTGTCGGACAATGTACGATTAATTGCGAGTGAAGTTAAGTTAGTGTCTTTCCATAGGGTAATGTACTTAAGAGTATTACACAAGGTTAATATTATTTCATCTAAATAACAGTTTACAGAATCACACAAGATAAGGGTTATAAGAAACCCCAACACATCCTAGGCCAAAGAGTTTGCAAGTTGTGCGAGTCGAAAGATTGCATGTAATAATTGTTCGTAAGAGATCTTGTATGAATCCCCCCAAAATATTTTTTGGAAGACTGTCATTCAATAACATATCTATGTTTTGAACAGAAGTTTTGTAAACTAAAACCAAATCAGTTTTATAAATAAAGAAATTCATCAAAAGGTTTATGAATACCTATTATGTTGCACCGAGAAACAATTGTTGTTTCAAGAAATACCAACTTCATTGTGAAGGAATTTCTTTAAGGAATTATTAGTAGTAAAATAGAATTGGATACGATCCATAAATAGAACTGATTATATGAGATGAAATGAAATTGACTAACCTAAATGAATACATCGCATTATAGTGTCTAATATGTATTCTCGCACATTGAAGAGCAACTATGAGTTTCTTATCAATGTCAGAAATATGCAATCCTCTTTTGTTTAATTAAACCATTAAGAGTGTTCACTCTATGATATGGAATGACGCACAAATCTAAAAGAATTCCAAGTACGCTATCAAAATATGATTTTGGTAGCCATAACCAAAGGGATGTGGTCCATCGGTCACGATTGTGTCTTTATGAGCAAGACTAATGCAGTTGGAATTAAATGAGCAATGTTGAGAAGAATAATATCGCAAATTTCAATTGTTGAAATTAGCATAATAGATTCGGTATTCAACATGCTCAAGTTAATTCAGATTTATTCACAAAATTAACACTTGATATGACCTTTGGTTTTTTGATATGACTTTATGTTTGGTATGTATGTATTGAAATAGAAAATTCTAAATAATAATTTAGAGTAAACTGTTTACACATAATAACCAAAATGTCTCGAAGTCATTGCAAGCGATATTGAGTTTGTGGGTCTGTGGATAAAATCCAAGAAATGATAGAAAGTATCATTTTATAAGCATCAAAATTGAACAAATATTTTGATAGAAATATCAAATAGTTTGATTATCAATCAAAATGCAGAGGAAGCATGTGTTCATAAGAAAGAAAGTTAAAAGGTACGTTGATGTTTCTAAAATAAGTGAACAACACGTTGTTGATTTTAACGACGTATCTGTGTTAAAATTAACCTTAGTTGTTTTAATGCTCAATTTTGGATTGTAAGTAATTTCTTTTATAATGAGTATTAAAGATATTAGGAATGTCCCAAATCGATATGTAAAGACACCTTATTAAATTGTTTAATGCGGAACATGTGAGATTAGTTCCTTATAGATTGATAATAGGAATCATCATACATTTTATGTTGTCTACGATAACCTGATTTGTATATGTATTTGATACATGAAGAAAATATCAAATCCAAACTGATATCACTAAATAGTTGCTTGAGGTTTTTCTCATGTATTTATGAAATACTGGAGAATTGTTTGCAGAAATAAAGACTCCTTATGATGGAATGTTCGAACTCAAACTTCGTAAGTGATATTGAGTCTAATATGTCAACAATAAATTCAAGTTAAGAATCTTTAAGTTGGAAATGTTCCAAATGAAAGACCATGTCTGATTCAATGAAAAAGGCTAAGACATCGCCTCGAATGGCACCGCAATAAAAGCAATGTATATAAATATATAAGTGCATAAATTTATAACTGAACTGATTCCAAATGTTGAGAATCATAACGTTGTTATATGATAAAAATGTTGCAATATAGTTCGTAACAGAACTTAGAGCTCACTAGAAGTCAAGAGACATACTCCGAATTGTCCCACATGATAAAACAGTTTATCACCGCCAGAGAGAGTTGATTGACAGAGTAGATAACTAAAACATAATAGCATACCCATTCACAAAAGGATCGACCCAATTGGTTTTGAGAAAACCGATTGGAGAAGTTGGAATAAGATTCAATAATTGACCTCAAGTGCAAGTGGGAGATTGATAGAGATAGGGGTATAACCTAGGGGCAATTATGTAATTTGTTACATATATCTAACTCATTGACCAATCTTGTTCGAAATAAAGGTGTTTTCTTTCTATTATATTGTCAAGGCCCAGATTTTTGATGCTCGAAAATCGACATCAATACGTCCACTGTATTACATGCCGAGCAATCGAGTGCCGAAAATATCAGATTGTTAGGGAAAAAGAAGAAAGAGGTAGAAGAAGAAAACAGAACAACAACATAGAATCTCATAATCGCAGCGAAACAATATATAATAGATATCAAAATGTCTCTATATAAAAAGAGATATAAAACATTTCTTATACATTACATCATCAGAGTACAATAAATCAATAAGTCAATACTGGACAGCTATAATAACTTGTCCTCACAAGTGCTGAATATACAGCCTACAATACACAGTGGAATAAAATCAAATACGTATGATACGTCTTCGTCATCTAGCTCGTCCCTGAGCTCCATGGCATCCTATCCTGTATCTGTAATACTTGGTCTGACCCGAGCATTATAATAAAATAACACCCGAGTCAGTCTGGAAAACCAGCGTGAGAAAACACACTCAATTTGAATTATTAAAGTTATCAAAATCCTTTGAAAAATAAAGGTATCTCGTAAGACCACGCCACACATAAACACGACGGGTTTTTACCGTACGATAACCAAAACATTTTATATCAAAATCATCTGATATTATAATAGTGGCTAAGTACAAATACTTATTCAAATAGCTGAAATTGTTACATTAATTAAATTCCAGCATACTAGGCTCTACAACCAAAACCGTAAAGGCACATAGTGGAGAATGGATTCCATACAAATGACTAGGCACTGGGGTACCACCTGTCACAGTACACATCTAGAAAAATGTGTCGAGGACCACGTCGGGATCCCCTGCAATCACAAGACTGGACTACCCCTAACCTGGATAGACCGAATATGCTATCACCCTAGGTGTTCCCACCCTTTCCGAGTTCCTCCGTGCACCGTAGTAATAATATCCGAGGGTATCTAGAAAGGTGATAAACATACCCTAATTGGGTGCGACCCACTTAGCCTTGCTGCATCTTCCCTGATTTTCAGTCATTCCCAGTTGATGAGGCTTGAGGCTACGATTTCCTTTTAAAGGAATTTTCACTTAGAATGCTCATTGTCCTACAATGAAAATGTACTGATAGCATTCATCCATACAAGTCCGTTCTGGGTCTGAACGAGACAGAAGGCACTATTCCTACTACATCCATTTTGGAAAAATCCTCAGGATTAGTAGCGATTAGCCCTTGCACTTCATTGCTCCATCTTCGACTCCATGCTCTTGTTTTCACTTCGAAAACGTATTCGTTGGATCGAAGTGGTTTTCGGATAACTTATCTGATCCCGGTCTCTTCGAAACAACATTCGATATTTCCGGTAAACTCAACCCCAGTTTTTGGGAAAAAAACATACGAAAATAAGATCAGAGATTACCTCCTAACCGTTAGTGGATGGATTAAATTATCATCGTCCTAGAAGAACAAAACGAGTTTATACGTACAGTATAGCACCTCGAACGGCAACCGTACCACATAATTCCGTGTTTCTTCTAGATATTCCCAAAGTTATATTTTAGGTCCAGATTTGATAGTCGGTTATTTAACTATCAAATAAATAATCATTCAACCAAATATTTCATTTTCCACTGAAAAACACCAAGTCTCATTTAATTTAATATTTAAATAAATTAAATCTCTTTATCCAAAAGTATGTACTTATCTTAACGAAGTAAGTATGCTCATTAACCATTCTTTTCAAAAATATTTGAAAACTTTTTAAAATAAATCTTGAAAGTACCATGCGGTATCAACCATGGATTCGCAGCTCAATGATTACGTCTCTATCCCAGAGAAATTTAAAACTTAACTGTAGGCAATCTCTGCCTCCGATTCCACCATGAAAGTATACCATTACTTTCCGAAACCTTATTTAATAATTTTCTCAAAATAATACTTATAGAATTTCTATATAAATTCCCGAGTTTTATTTTAGGCAAATACTTTTTAAATAAAAGTTATTATATCAAATAATACTGATATTGAATAATTTATCCTTTAAAATAATAACACTAACTAATTCTTAATAATACTTAACTTAATATCAACTCTTTATAAACTACTTAATTCAAAATTAAATATACTTTAAACAATTTAAAATAATTACATAACTTTGAAATGATAATTAATTCTGATTTACTAATAAGATTCTAGTTGATTTACAAGACTTGTTTATAAAAACTTATAATTTATTTTGACAATTAAAAAATATTTAACTAACTAACTTTCTGAAATATTTTTAAACACTGTTAAATTACGTAGTTTAATAATTAAAAATCCTCTTTTTAAAAGAACTCAAATTCTCGGTAAAATATATATTTTTCAACTCCAATATAACCAGTCTAACATTTTTAAATCTCTCTCGGTTTATCACCAAATTGATTTACGTCCCAATTCCGTAAATCCCCTTTTCCACAATCTCAAAAGAAAAATCTATCTTCTTTTTTAAACCGATTTACTCACCCCACTACAAATTCTCACCGTGAACTTATATCTTCAATTTATCCACTGATAATCACTTCACTTTATTTATAAACATTGTTTATACATCTCACAGTTTTCAATTCCAGTTTATAACTGTTTCACATCACTTACAACCATTATAAATTGATTTCTACATTAAATTCCATTTATAAATCAATTTCTTAAATAATCCAATCTCTACTTTTCTTCTATTCCATAATTTAGAAATCTTATCTAAAATCCAGAATAACCAATTTTACATTTATTTCCACATTCACTTCTATTCTCCAATCTATTTAAAATCTTGATTTTAAAACCCTTTATATTTAAAACAAGTATCAACTAGGAATTATTTTTAAGAAAATCCTATATATATATAATATTCCCAAAATCTCTATTTACAATATCACGAACTGTTAGGATAAATTTAAAATCATTTATTTTATCACAACAATTTCTTTTTAATTAAATCCAAATTCCATATAAATATTTTACTTCAAAAATCCCTTTTTAATTTCTTTTTAAATTCAATATATATTTATGATATTTAAAAATACCAAAATCTAGGCCAAACTACCATAGCATCCAATAAATTCAAATCACACTATAATCTACCATAGTTTATTCAAACGGATCATATATCAATATATATGAAATTTAATTCAACATTTTTTAGGATTCCAGTTGGATCCCTCTAACCTGTTTTCCCTGCACCCACAGATGTTAATACAACATAAAAATACCAATCCCACTTTGAGGGGGATATCGCGGTATATAGGGTCATCCGCTATTATACGGGGCGCATAGGGTCTCATCCGCTCCAATAGGCGGGAACAATCAATCCAACTATATATACTACTATATATATAATAATAACATCCAACTGATAATAATTATCCAATTCAACTAGGCATAAATAATTAATTTTAACTATTTAAAATTAACCAGTAATCCAAAATTGAGTGAGATTAACTCACTTTGATTTTCATTGTCGTTTTCGTGCTCCGGTTCCGATTAAATCCGAACGCGTTTGAATTTTACTGAAAATTCCAGAAGCTCTAAATTCCATCAATCCAATTCCCTATGCGTAGGTGATGACAATACGGTCCCAAGGCAACTTGAATCGTCCGAATCGGACCTCGTGAGAGAGAGATAAACATTTTATAAGATTACATAATTATTATTGAAATTAGTTTTACTAATTACAACTAATATTTTAAATTAACCTCGTTTAAAAAAAGATTAGCCACCTAATCTTCTTCATCCCCACGTTGACCACCACCAAGCCACCTTTGACCACGCCCCATCATCACTACGTTGCGATTCCGACCACCACAACTCCTCCCCTAGGCTTGCCTAACCCCCAGCTACCCTCCACCCAACCGGCTTCGCCATCGACGCTACCACGACCACAAAATCCCCCAAAACCCGATTCCGTTCAACCACACATTTCCGCCGCCCCGGTCGATGTCGCGCCACCAGAGTCTGGCCGAAGGTGGCTCCTTTCCCCGCGAGCATTTCCCCTTCAGACACCTTCCCCCAAAGCCTACCGAAATGCCACAATCGATCACCAAACATTCACCGATCATCTTGTCCTCGCCACCGCCATAAGCCATCGGCCTCTACCGCACTCACGCCGAAGCTTGTCTACATCACCTCCTTCCCAATGGCTCTGACCTTATCCCCCCTCGTCCCCTATAACAGCCTGTCGAGGTCACCCTCCACGTCGAAGTTCATCCACGATCTGCTGCCAATTCGCCACGCCAGATCCAACCTCCACCGGTCACTCCCCCAGCTCTACACTTCTCTAGTTGGCGACGAATGTTGACACGGCCTGTGGTGGTCCAAGTGAATGCGGCCCATAGGATTTGCTGCGTTCTAAAATGAAGAAGATGAATGCGATTTTTTTTTCTTTTATTTTTTTCCTTTTTCGTTTGAACTGTGCTTAGTCGCATGGTTTTAAAAAGTTAAGGGAGGGAGAGATACCTTGCGTGTAGATGGCTATCTACAGTAGCTCTGAAGTGAAGGGGAAAAAGTTTTGATGGAAATATTGTCAATCAATACATATAATTATATTATTTAAATTTTAAAACGTCTCGATTTACACAACTCGAAATCTCAAACCCCTACCGAGGCATACTGCTAGGTGTTTATAATGTTATATACCCTTATTCTGAATGCAATGGAAAAGGTTTCGAGTCCTAATTCGATCGTATGGAGAAGATAGATTTTTGGACCCAATTCTTATATTGGATTTTTGATATAAATTTCAGCGCGTTTATATCCCGTACGACCAAACGATAACTCCAAATGCTACGAAATCTGAAATCCGATAATAATACACTATTATGGATCTAATGGAACTAGTTTCGTCGAATTCCGATACTATTCCCCGGAAGGCTATTTATATACGTTAATTCAAACGATATATTTTTAAAACTGAACAAATCACTTTTAAATTCAATTTAAAAAGTTTCATTATCTTCATTATTATAAATATAAATTTTATAAGCCTTTAAATTATTCTTAACAAGCTTAAAACTCAAGATTCAATATTTTAACCAATTTTCAATTATTAAATTCAATAATTAAATTATCAAATAAATAGTTATATTTGAAATTAAAGTTAAAAATTAACTTTTAAATATTTAAAATCAATTAAATATTCCAATTTCAAATAACCAAAATTCTGGGTCGTTACATATATACTTTATATAATGTGGTTATATTTTAATTAAAAGTATATTTAATAGAAAATCCATAAATGGTATGTTTCGTGATAGTAGTTACAAAGTGTTGTAACCGTGAGTAATTTTTCACAATGAAACAAATATACCAATTTAAAATGTTCCTAGTCAAGATGCATCGAGACTTGATATCGATGTACCCGTTGAGACTATAGTACGTAACGCTCACCAAATGTTGGGCAGTGTATTACTCATGACTATTGGAGGTACTAAGGGGTTATGTATTGATAGTTATTGTATAACAATAGAATGACTCACTCGATAGTTTTCTGTTGGTTAATCTAACTAAGGTCAAGCGGAGAATATCGATGTGACTAATTTACACAGTTCTCTCGACTTGAGAATATTGTTGACCTTCAATGTGGAAGCTCCGCTCTGATTATAGTTAAATCGTGGCACGGTGTCCATCGAACGACTATAGTTGGGCCGAGTGGAAGCAGTGGAAGTGAAACACTATTCAAGAGAGGATTTGTCTCCTCAGTTATATGAGGTTAGCATCACGGTCAACTGAAGTCAACTCAAAGTCAAAGTCTCTGGCCAGAGCATTTTGGCTAATAATAATTGTTATTATTGAACCAAAGACTTTGTGCTTGGACTATAAAGTTGAACGTGGTTGATACTGGAATTTTGACCATTACCAAATTCCATAAATCCAAAGTGATATAGTTTTGACGAAGAGAATTAGTGTAAATAATTGTCACTATTAGGTACCGCTTATAATAAGTAAAATTGGATTTTACCAAAAGATATGTAAGCGATAAATTAGGCCAAAATGTCACACCACCTACTAAGTGATGTGGGAACATTAATAATCGAATAGTTTGATATTGATCGCTGACTGAATTTACACCTATGAGTCGCACAACCGTAATGATGAATTCTTTGAAAAACCACATGATTTAATAATTTATAAAATGTTATAAATTGGTTAAATTAATTGATATTTGAGAAATATTAATTATTATTTATTTTATGTTTGGAAGTTATTTGTAATTATTTTAATGCATTTATAAAAGTTATATTTGAACGCATTGATATAGGTATTCGATGTAATTTAAAGATAATTGCATGAAATGATTTATGGAATTTTATGTCATTTGATGACATGATTTATGGAAATTTTATGTCATTTGTTGACATGATTTATGGAAATTCTATGTCATTTGATGACATACGTGTAAAGAAAGGGTTGGAAAGAGAGAAATAATCAAGGGAATCAATTAGAGAAGTTTTAATTAGAGAATGGGAAAGGTTTAATTCTTTCAAATAAAACATATTCTCTAATTCATTCTATACGTACAATTCATTTTTCCATCTCATTCATTCTTTCTCTTTCTCTACTCCTAACTTTTCATGGCAAAAACAAAAAATAATATGAATTTCCAAAATGTTTCAACTCCAAATAAAAAGATCAAATAAAATAAAACAAAAGTTGTTCATCCATCTCTTGTGGATCTTGAAGATCTGAGGAGATATTATCATACAAGGTGGGATTTCTAGACAACATCCTAAGGTGATTCAATCAGATTTAGAAGCATTCTTCATTCAAGGTGCAAATCAAAGGCAACATCAACAAGGTGTGTTTTAAGAATTGGGTAGCAAGGCATGTCATTTTCTACATATAGATAGTGATTTTGCAATGTTTGATGGAAATTTAATTTGACTTTCATAATTTGTATGATGTATTACTGTCTTGTTTAATTAAAAAATTGTTTATGAAGATTGAATTATTTGTTGAATTATATAATTGAGTTTTCATTTGATAAATCAAAATTAAATTTATTTATGTTTTAAAACAATATTTAAGTGTAGATCTATGTTTCTAAACATTCTAATTAAAGTTTAATTCCTCAGATCTGAATGTCTACATGTTTGAATTGATTAGCTGCTTTTCTTTACTTTGTTAAATTGAAACTAAATCTGTATATTTTAAAATACAATGTTTTATATTAGTTCTATGTATTAACATTTAACATAAATTCCATTTCTATAAATCTAAAAATTTACATTTTCATATTGATTGATTGAATTATATTCAAAGTTAAAAATGAAATTTATATGGAAGCGGTACAATGTTTCAATTGTAGATCTATGTTTTAATTTTTCATAAAAAAGTGTAATTTTAGTTTTGAATGTTAATATATGTATGTACGTATGCATGTATTACATGCACTTTTTATTGCATTAGATATTTACATATGAATAAAAGGAATTTTAGCAACAAATCAAAGTTTTGAAATTGACTGTAATAACTATCTAATTTATATTATTAAAAAGCTTTGACTGAATTCCATATATACATATTTGGACCTACTTGTACGTGTTTATATAAAATTTATCTTTCTTTACATATATTGTCATAGTATGAAACCATTTTCCCTTTTTAATTAAGACAATAATGTATATATACAATCATTGTTTACCTTCTATATTCTTACATTATGGTACCTATTGATTGTCATTAATATGTTGCATTAATTAGTTTGCTAAAAGGGAAACTATATCAATCACCCTTGTCATCCCTTATTTATTTCCGTTTCAATTCCTATGTAATAACCATTTAAATTGTTCTTGTTTATTTTATGTACACATATCAATTACCACTGACTAAGCACACTCCCTATATGTTGCACTTGCATAATATTTGATGTGAATATATTTACAATTCATGTCATATTTAGATTAGTCACTAATGTTATTTTATTAATCAATTATTTAATTTAATTAATAGAAGGAAATGAAAAGTTTCCTTCTGTAACTAAATTTATGATCCCTCGTTAATTGAATAATTTAAGGGAAAAGAAATGAAAAGTTTCATTCCCTAAATAAATTTATGCCCTCTCATTAATTGGATAAGTTAAGAGAAAGGAAATGAAATATTTCCTTCTCTAAATAAATTTGAAAAGTAAACGTTACACACAAATTTGTATATAAGAGTATATTTGTTATACTCTATTGACATACATATTAAATTAAAGTAAAACTTTATTTATCAATTTAAATAAAATATTGATTTTATTTAAAAGAAACTTAGAGAAGTTTCCAAAGAATTTAGACTTTATAGGCCCATTAAAGATCCAAAATGGTTAAAATTTTTGAAATTCACCTATTTCTTTCGCTGCGAGCTGGCATGGTTCCATCAGGTGCAAAACCCAAATACGATGTCACACGAGGGCTCCTCCACCGAGACGCCTCTTGCCCATGGTTCTACAACCCAAGTAACTTACACTATTCCCCTGACACATAAAACTACAAAGGGGCACACTCTAGCGGTAATAGTGCGGGGTCCTTCTACCCGCCTTTAGTTAGGAGGCGGTGTGTGTGGGGGGAAGGGGGTAAGCTAATGTGGGTTTCTTTGCCTTGTTGTTACCTTGTCTTTATTTTTCTTTGAAAATTTTCTAACTCTTTCCCATGTTTATTTTTTGTAATGGCTCACCTAAACCTTGTTGGGACACTTGATTCGGCTACAACAAGGAGCACCCCGCATAGACTCCCACCATACAACCTTGCACATGCACCAACACTCAGCAACTAATATCGATCACTTCTCCTCGACCCAGTCAAGTGAGGTTACCCCTTGCGGCCGCATCACCCTTGCCATAATGCTCCCTACTCACCAGGTTGATCTGAGCTAGAAGATTCACTCCAAGTTGGAAATTGGGAAAGAATCGGTTAGATTTAAGAGGAGAGAGACTAATAAGGATCCAAAGAGCTTCGAGGGGACACAACCTTTTCACTTTTCTCGAGAGGTCGAGCTTATTGGTTGGTTCCCTATGACTGCTTAGTTTAGGGTGATTAAGACCTCCAACTTCTCCATGGAAGCAAACTTGGACGAGACATGTTTGCTTAGGATTCTTCAGTCGCTTTTATGGATCACCTCAGAGGTCTTGGCACAGACTAGCTGACCTAAGTCCGGGTAGCTCGACCACTCCATTGAATTTATGTTAGACGTTGAAGTTAGAGAGGCCTTTCTGGTAAGATATAGACTTAGCCATTTTCTATTTTCTTTCCTTCCTTTTATTTATCCATTTCTTGTTCGCATGCTAGGTCCTACACCATCTGCCTCTGCAACGATGTGCTTCTTTACAAGAAGCAAGCCTCGGATGAGGCTACCCCCCCCATCGTTTGGTGGAGGAGAAGCTGCTTGAGCTTGAGAAGTGGGATATTAACGCCGGGGCAGCCGAGGAAGTTGCGACCAAGGAAGGAGTAGAGGCGGTGACCACGAGGGAGGATCAGGAGGCAGAAAATGCCCAACTAAGGGCGGATTTGGAGGATAGCCACAAGGAGGAGGATAAGATGAGGGTCAGGCTACAACATTTAAAATGCGCAATCCCAGGTCGATAAGGATGAGGAGTAGAATGGTAGGCTAACAAAGATGCTAAAGTTGACCTTTGCAGCCAACTAGCACCTTCCTTTAGCTATCACCTTCCTCTCCTAAGTGGAATATGTGGAGGTGCGATGGAAAGTGCAGAGGAGATGGTGGCCGATGGCAGGGTTCCCCTAGTAATTTTGACTTAGGAGCATATAGCCTCCTTGACAGGTAGGCCAAGCGAGTCAGCCTACAATGACTCCTCAGTAGTGGACAAGGAGCTAGTTTTTGATGATACCTGCCACAGTAACTGACATTTTAATGGATGATCACCTGGTCGTTATATTTTATTTGTACTTGTCCTTTTTTGTTGGTGTTTGATCGAGCGAGGCCCATTATTATAATGAACCTTTTGTTGTGATTACATTAACCCTATTGATGTACTGAACTCTCTTCTGTGTTGTTTTTGGATTCATCTGCTCACTTTTCTATTTTGTGCTTTCCTCTTACTTTCCAATTAGAATTCTATATAAATACTTGTCTTTCGTGTTTACTAATTTTATGACTTTTAGTTATTCTATGTCGGGCGGCTTAAGTGGCCGTCAACTTTGTTAAGTAAACATGTAAATCTAGCTATCTATGCACAACCATAACAAATAAGCGGACATAAAGAATACAAAGTAAAAACCAAACAGACTTATTTTTTGTTGAGGAAGTTTTCCCCCGATCTTACATTATCGATGTGAGTCGAAGGCGGGGAAGCCTTAGGTAGTTGCCTGGTGCTCATGATGTTCCACATTGTTGTATTTACGGGCTGTCTTGGAGCCAGCCTTTACTTGATAGCGCCAGTCGGGATGTATAAGTTGGCTAGCACTATAGATGCTAGGTTTGGGGTTACAACATGTGTTACTGCATCGTGTTGGCACTAATGCCTCGCCCTGTTAGAGGAGTAGGCTACATCACAAGAAAACGAATCAGGACCATAGAATAGGTGGTCGTGCTACCGTTTCATCGATGCCTCTAGCATGGGAGAGAGCATTAGATGGCTCAACATCCTCACAGAGCAGCACTAATATTCCAGGTTCGGGTTACAATATGGATAATCATGCGTACTTGACAGTATTGCCCTGCCTCATTAGAGGGTAGGCAACATCACAGAGAACAAACTGATACCACGGCTTGGGTGGTCGTGTTGTCGGCTCGTTGATGCCTCTGGTATGGAAGGGAGCATTGAGTGGCTCACACATCATCATGGACTAGTTTTGGCATTCCCCAGTTGCAAAGGAGATCCCATTATTAGCATATCCTCTCTGGATATTTTTTTCTTCTAGCGTTTCCCGGCAAGAAAGAGAGCATTGTGTGGTTTGTCCCTACCGGATAGTCCAATTATTAATGCTTAAGTCACAAATGCCTGTAAATTCTTTACTTCCATTTCATACTTAGATCAGTACAAAAAAAGTTTCTTTGTCTTATAGTTGTGGCTAATACAAGTTTTACACATAATACGCTCGAAGATGCTTTGGATTCCAAGTACATGGCAGGTGGGTGTCGTCCAAGTATGGAAGGTGATAGGCGCCGTCGTTGGTGTATGCGGCGATGAACATGTATGTGTCTTCCCAATTTGACCCCAATACTTTCTATATCGGGTTTCACAATGACTTGGCATTGTACTAAGTCTCTGAGCTTGAATTGCTGGAGCTTCACCCTTATGTTGTAATGCTTGGCTATTTTTCTTTCGTATGCCTCAGCTCGAAGCTCGGCCTTCGCTCTTCTTTCATCCAAAGTTTCAAGCCCAAGTTTGAGTAGTTCTTCATTTTGCTCGGGGTCGTGTGTGAGGCGCCTTAGAAATGGTACGTCGACTTCGACATATAGCATTGATTCATACCTATAAGCTAAAGAGAATGATGAGTTCCTGCTTGATGTGCGGCTCGAGGTCCAATATGACCAGAGTATGAGCAGAAGGTCTTCAACCTAATTCCCTTTTGCCTTCGTGAGGCACTTATTTAACATGGATTTAATGGTTTTGTTCATTGCCTCAACCAGCACATTTGCTTCTAAATAGGCAATTGAGGAGAAACACTTCTCTATTTCATTCTACTCGTAGAGCCCTTGGAATGGCCTGCTTTCAAAAAACGAGCCATAGTCTGTGATAATTTTCTTTGGAAGGCTAAAGTGGTAGATGATGACCTTAATTGTGATGTTTAGTATTTTGGCTTGGTGACCCCAGTGAAGGGCTCCGCCTCAACTCATTTTGTGAAATAGTTTATGGCGACTATGACATGGTTGTATCCGCCTTTGGCATTAGGAAGCTTTTCGATTAGATTGATTCACCAAGTGTTAAACGGCAACTAGATATCATGGAAGTTAGGAGATTTGGAGAAGCTTTTGGAATCTTGGCGAACTGTTGGCATCAGTTACATTTATTTGCACAATTCATTACTTCCTTGATCATAATAGGCTAGTGGTAACCCTGTCTTGAGGCCTTTTTGCTAGGTTTTTCCCCTCAACATGATCTCTGTAGAAGCCTTCCTGCAACTCTTCTAATATGTGTTTAGTTTCATCATTTGTGACACAACATTGAAGAGGAGTTGAATAACCCTGTCGTTAGAGCTTTTCGCACATGTCTTTGTAGTAAGGCACCCAATTTGGAATTATCTGGGCTTCCTTTCTATCCATGGGAAATTCCCCGCCCATGAGATACTTTAAGGACATCTTAGAATCAATTTGAACCTTATTAATTTCTATGGCTATTGCCTTCGATTCGAACCAGGGAACACCAGCACCTCCATTGGGACCCAGTTGTGCTTTCTTTAGGATTGCTTTTCCCCTTAGGCAGCCGGTCGACCTTGGTGTTTGTTTTACAGGGGATTTTCTCTAGCTTGAAGTCTATGAAGGTGGTGATAAGTTTCTTGTCTTTGTTGACATAGATGGCCAATGTGTTGCCCTTAACTTGGAAGTGCATTCTGATTTGGTTGACAACCAGCACAGGTTCATCGAACATATGCAAGTATTCTATTTGTATCTCTCTATCCATCCCGAGACTGACAATGACGACTTTATACCCGACTTTGTTATTCATGGCTTTGAAGCTAAGGTAGATAGCGAAGCAGAGTTCTCTCCCATCGGGTGTGAATAGGACCATGCCGACCCTAGCCCCATTCTTGTTGACAATCCATGAACATACAACTGCCATCTTGGGGGCTAGTGATTGTGTTCTTTTGCCGCTGTCTAGGCTTGAGCATTGCGTTATAAAGTTGGCCATAGCTTTGCCTTTGACAGAAGTGTAGAGGTGGAAGGTGACGTGATGCTATCCGAGTTCCACAAACCACTTCAAGAGTTAACCCGCTGTATCGGAACGGCTCAGTACTTGCTTGAGCGGTTGGTTGGTGAGAATCTTGATGGGGTATGCTTGGAAATAAGGCCGAAGTTGCTGGGCCACTATAAGGAGGTAGAAAGCTAACTTCTCAAATATGGTGTATCTCATTTCTAGCCTCATAACCTTTTAATTAAATAATAGATAAGATGTTGGATTTTCTCTTCCTTTCGAACCAGGATATCATTGATCACATGATCAGTAAATGAGGTATAAATACAAATCTTCTCATCAATCAGTTAGGAAAGCATAAAGGGTGATGTGAGATACCACTTTAAGTATTCAAAAGTGATGTAGGGTATCAAAGGAAAGAAGCAGAAAGACTCACCTTTAGGCAGTTACTTCTCCTAGGTCGCCCCATGACCTACGCTAAGTCGTTCTACGACCTATCTCCACCATTCAACGACCTACCGAAGCTCAAGCGACCTAACCTTCAAATTCCTGATTCGGTCTATGACCTAACCAAACCAAGAAAACGACCTAAATCACCTCGTGCTACAGCTCAACGACCTAAATCACCACCCAACGACCTAAATCACCTCACGCTACGACCTAATGCTCTTCGACCTAAGCCCTATGTCGCTAGATTCACATCGCCTGCTCCGACCTAACCCTAGGTCGTTCCAATCCCAACCCGTAACTGCTAAGTCGTACTCCATAGCTCATTGCTTTTAGCTCGTGGTGGTTAACTCGTTGCTGTTAGAGACTGCCTTTTGATTTGGAGCTGCTACTTTGAAGTGGATAGGTCGTAGATGATGTCGTTTGATTCGTGCTTTGTATTCTTAGGTCGTACTGTGTATTTTAGGTCGTGCTGAAGTATGTAATATTAGGTCGTGATATTTTTTAGGTCGCGTACGACCTATGCTATGTTGTAGCGTGTGTGTTTGTAAATATCTATAAATACCGGGTCGAGTGTTCATTTGTAAGGTTGTTGAATTTGAATAAAATTTCTTTTGTGTGCTCTTGTGCCACCATTAAAATTGGTAGTTGAGTGTTATCTCCTATCTCCACCTTCGGATATTCGAGTGCGCTCGAATCAACGATTGTTGAAGCCGATTCATGGAATCTAGTACGCTAGATCAACGTTCGAAGAATCGTAGATCTTCTCTCGCGGCATCGTGCGCGATCAACGTGTCGAAGATAGCTAAAGTCCGGCATCTCGCAAGATCAACGGATTTGAGCATTTGGGTATTTTCAATCCATCGATTCTGCATCAATTCACCGATTAATTCCACTAATCGGATTGGATCCTGGACGGATTCGATTGACATCGTCGAATTCGCTTATCACGCCGCGTCATTTGGTATCAAAGCTAGATCGCAAGGAGTTTGCGTAGATTTTTGGAGTTTGTGCGAGATTTGCATCATTTGGAGAATTGGGTTCTCGAGATTTTGAAGAGATTTGTTCGTTTGGTGATTTTTTGAAGATTTCAACAAGTGGGTAGTTTTGATTTGAAGATTTTTAGATCGAAGTGAAGTTTTTGTTGGAATTTGTTGAAGAGTGATCATGCCTCCGAGAAGAGCTAACCGTTATCGCAACATTGATGCTTTGTATGGGAGAGAAGAGGCCGATGAGATGGAGCAAAGAATTAACGAAAACTTTAATGAGAAGCTTAATGAAGGGATTGGTCGATTAGAGAGAATGATGTTGGAGATGAATCAAAATCAGAGAAGGGTTTCACCTGAATCTAACCATGGGGGAAGTAGAGTTTCACCACATTCGAATCGAGAGAGAAGTGTTGATAGTGATCATAGAAGTATGGGTCGAGATTGTGATAGAAATGTTGATGATCGAAATCGTGATAGAAATGTGAATGATCGTGATCGGAGGAATGTAGATTGAAGGGATGTTGATGGAAGAAATGGTGGTAGTAGAGATGTTGGTGGTCAGGATCGACATCGATATGCATCAGATTTTGAAGAGGAGTTTGATGGTGGTAGTGTTCATGGACGAGGACGATGTCAAGGAAGAAATCATTCGGAGTATGATCACAAATGGGAGTCCGGGATGAAAACTGAAATACCGGAATTCAAGGGAGGTATGCAGGCCGAGGAATTTCTTGATTGGCTAGCTTATGTTGAGGAAATTTTTGACTTCAAGGAGGTTCCGGAAGATCGTAAAGTGAAGTTGGTTGCTACTAGGTTGAGGGGAAGAGCTATGGCGTGGTGGCAGCAAACCAAACTTACTAGAGAGCGGATGGGGAAGTCGAAGATTGTTGCTTGGGAGAAGATGAAGAAGTTGATGAAGGCTACTTTCTTACCCTACAATTACCAATCACTGATGTATCAGAGATTACAGAACCTGAGGCAAGGGACGAAGACTGTTACTGATTATGCTGATGAATTCTACCAGTTGATTGCTCGAAATGACATTATGGAGACAGAAGAACAATTGACCACTAGGTTTGTTGGGGGACTTAGAACACAGATCCAGGATATGGTGAACATGTTCGACCCTAGATCTGTGGCAGAAGCACATCAAAAGGCGTTGGCTTGGAAGAAACAAGGTAGACGTGGGGGAGGTGTGTTTCCAAGTTCTACGGGGCAGAACAAAGGAGCGGGTAGTAGTTTTAATGTTCCTAAAGCATCAAGTAAGCTGGTTGTTCATGAAGTGGCTAAACCAAAAGTCAACACCAATTTCAAATGCTATAATTGCCAGGAAGTGGGTCACAAGAGCAACGAATGTCTGAAACCAAAGAAGAGAACTATGATTGCTGAACTGGAAGATGAGGATGTAGAAGAAGATCTCAATTCACACCGTGATGAGGAGGAAGAAGAGGTGTCGGGAGACGAGGGATGTAATCTGATGCTACGGAGATCTTGTTTAACCCCGAAGCAGGAAGAGGAGTCGAGTTGGTTAAGGAGTAACATTTTTCAGTCAACGTGCACTATTTTGGGGAAGGTCTGTAAATTTGTCATTGATGCTGGGAGTTGTGATAATATCATTTCAATGGAAGCTGTGAGGAAGTTGAAGTTGAAAACGGAGAAACATCCTAGTCCTTATAAACTTGCTTGGTTGAGGAAAGGAGGAGAAGTGAAGGTAGAGAGGTGAGCTCATGTTCCATTTTCTATTGGGAAGAAATACAAAGATGAGATTTGGTGTGACGTGGTTGACATGGATGTTTGCCATTTGCTGTTGGGAAGGCCATGGCAGTACGATCGGGAGGTACAGCATAATGGTCGAACAAATAGCTACAGTTTCTTGTTCGAGGACATGAAAATCAGTTTAGTTCCGAAGAAGCGACAGCAGAATGAAAACAAGCTGGAGGAGATTGAGGAATTGAAGACCTTGTTGTCCTTGAAGGAGTTCGTGGAAGAGGTAGATGAGAGCCCTGAAGTTTTTATGTTGATTGGGCATGAAAGCAGTGAAGTTACTGAAGTTCCAGAGGAAGTGAAGCCAGTTTTGGAGGAATTCAAAGATGTGTTTCCAAAGGAGTTGCCGAAGGAGTTACCACCGCTTAGAGACATACAGCATCAGATTGACTTGGTGCCAGGTGTTGCATTGCCTCATAGACTGAACTATCGGATGAGTCCAAAAGAACACGAGGAGTTGAGAAGACAGGTGGAGGAATTACTGGAACAAGGGCGTGTTCATGAGAGTTTGAGTCCTTGTGCAGTGCCAGCTTTGTTGGTGCCGAAGAAGGATGGAACGTGGAGAATGTGCACAGATAGTAGAGCATTGAATAAGATTACGGTGAGATATCGATTTCCTATGCCGAGATTGGATGATCTGTTGGATCAGTTGAGCGGTGTTGTTGTGTTTTCGAAGATTGACTTGAAAAGTGGATACCATCAAATTCGTATTAGACCGGGTGATGAGTGGAAGACTGCTTTTAAAACTCGGGAGGGTCTGTACGAATGGTTGGTGATGCCGTTTGGCTTGTCAAATGCTCCGAGTACATTCATGAAAGTCATGAACCAGATTTTTCGACCATTTATCGGGAAGTTCGTAGTGGTATATTTTGATGACATCTTGATCTACAGTGGAAGCACTGAAGAACATCTACAGCATTTGCGGGAAGTGTTGTTGGTTTTACGACGTGAGGAATTTTATGCTGCAACAAAGAAGTGTACCTTCATGACTACAAGTATTCTATTCTTGGGCTATATTGTGTCGAAGGATGGTATTCAAGTTGATCAGAGTAAAGTTGAAGCTATTCGAAATTGGCCACAGCCTAAGACAATAACAGAAGTGAGGAGTTTTCATGGTTTAGCATCATTCTACCGAAGATTCATTCCACACTTCAGTAGCGTGATGGCACCAGTTATGGAATGTATGAAAGGGAAGAAGTTTGTTTGGACTGAAGAGGCTGATTCTGCTTTTCAGAGAATCAAGACACTCTTGACCACAACGCCCATTCTTAGATACCCGGACTTTCAGTTACTCTTTGAGCTAAATACTGATGCGTCCAAGGTTGGAATTGGGGGAACGTTGAGTCAAAGGGGTCATCCTATTGCCTACTTTAGTGAGAAACTGACGGGAGCTAAAACGAGATACAGTACTTATGACTGGAATTCTATGCAATAGTCCAAGCCATAAAGCATTGGAGACACTATCTATTTCATAAAGAATTTGTGCTATACACTGACCATGAAGCTTGGAAACATTTGCAGGGGCAAGATAAAATTTCAGCAAGGCATGCTTCGTGGGTTGCTTATTTACAACAGTTTACTTTCGTTGTGAAGCACAAATCAGGAGTTACTAACCGAGTTGCTGATGCATTGAGTCGTAGAAATCATTTGCTGACAACTATGCGAGTGGAAGTAGTAGGATTTGATTTATTGCCAGAGTTGCTTATTTCAGATTCTTATTTTGCGAAAGTGCTGGATCAGGTGCAGGAAGGGAGTTCTGATGATTTTGTGGTGAAAGATGGATTCTTGTTCAGAGGAAATCGGTTGTGTATTCCGGATTGTAGCTTGAGGTTGAAGATTGTCAAAGAATTGCATAAAGAGGGTCACGTGGGCAGAGATCGTACATTGCAGTTGATTTCGCAATCATATTTTTGGCCTTCTATGAGAAAAGAAGTTGAAAGATTTGTGCAGAGATGTCACATATGTCAAGTTTCCAAGGGGACAGCTACGAATGCAGGATTGTATATGCCATTACCCGTGCCTACTAGACCATGGGTTGATATCAGCATGGATTTTGTTTTGGGATTGCCAAGAACTCAGCGAGGAAATGATTCAATATATGTTGTAGTGGACAGATTTTCGAAAATGGCACATTTTATAGCTTGTAAAAAGATCGCTGATGCAGTCTGTGTTGCTCAATTGTTCTTTAAAGAAGTGTATCGACTACATGGGCTACCTGAATCCATTGTTTCTGACCGAGATACGCGATTTCTAAGTCATTTTTGGTTGAGTCTGAGGAAGATGGTTGGAACGAAACTGAATTTTAGTAGCGCCTATCATCCTCAAACAGATGGGCAAATGGAAGTGGTGAATAGATCATTGGGAAACTTGTTGCGATGTCTTGTGTAGGATAATTTGAAAAGTTGGGATATGAAGTTGTGTCAGGCGGAATTTGCACATAATCATGCTGTTAATCGAAGTACTGGATTTAGTCCATTTCAGATTGTATATTCAAGCTTGCCAAAGGGGCCGTTGGATTTAACGGTAGTACCACAACCGAAGGGGACAGTTAAGCGGGCTGCTGATTTTGTTGATGGGTTGAAAGATTGTCATAGAATCGTTCAGGAACGTTTGGAGAAGACGAATGAGAAGTATAAACGAGATGCAGATAAAAAGAGAAGTGTGGAGTTCAACGAGGGTGAATGGGTGTATGCTGTGTTAATGAAGGATCGTTTCCCAGTGGGTGCTTATAACAAGTTGAAAGCCCGAAAGATTGGTCCAATAGAAATTATAAAACGGATCAATGAAAATGCTTATAAGTTGAAGCTGTCGCAGGGTGTTTACACTTATGATGTGTTTAATGTGAAGCATTTGATTCCATATTATGCTGATGATCAAGAAAATGTGAATTCGGGGACGAATTCTTTCGTACCCGGGGAGGATGATGCAGGGTATCAAAGGAAAGAAGCAGAAAGACTCACCTTTAGGCAGTTACTTCTCCTAGGTCGCCCCACGACCTACGCTAAGTCGTTCTTCGACCTATCTCCACCATTCAACGACCTACCGAAGCTCAAGCGACCTAACCTTCAAATTCCTGAGTCGGTCTACGACCTAACCAAACCAAGCAAACGACCTAAATCACCTCATGCTATAGCCCAACGACCTAAATCACCACCCAATGACCTAAATCACCTCACGCTACGACCTAATGCTCTCCGACCTAAGCCCTATGTCGCTGGATTCACATCGCCTGCTTCGACCTAACCCTAGGTCATTCCAATCCCAACCCGTAGCTGCTAAGTCGTACTCCATAGCTCATTGCTTTTAGCTCGTGGCGGTTAACTCGTTGCTGTTGGAGACTGCCTTTTGATTTGGAGCTGCTACTTTGAAGTGGATAGGTCATAGATGATGTCGTTTGATTCGTGCTTTGTATTCTTAGGTCGTACTGTGTATTTTAGGTCGTGCTGAAGTATGTAATATTAGGTCGTGATATTTTTTAGGTCGCGTACGACCTATGCTATGTTGTAGCGTGTGTGTTTGTAAACATCTATAAATACCGGGTCGAGTGCTCATTTGTAAGGTTGTTGAATTTGAATAAAATTTCTTTTGTGTGCTCTTGTGCCACCATTAAAATTGGTAGTTGAGTGTTATCTCCTATCTCCACCTTCGGATATTCGAGTGCGCTCGAATCAACGATTGTTGAAGCCAATTCATGGAATCTAGTGCGCTAGATCAACGTTCGAAGAATCGTAGATCTTCTCTCAAGGCATCGTGCGCGATCAACGTGTCGAAGATAGCTAAAGTCCGGCATCTCGCGAGATCAACGGATTTGGGCATTTGGGCATTTTCAATCCATCGATTCTGCATCAATTCACCGATTAATTCCACTAATCGGATTGGATCCTGGACGGATTCTATTGACATCGTCGAATTCGCTTATCACGCTGCATTAAAAAGCCTTAGTGCATTCCTCACTCTAGAAAAATATTTTCCCTTCCTTGATGAGGGCAAAGAAAGGGATACATCGGTGAATGGCTTTTGATACAAAACGGCTAAGTGCCATGATCATCCTATTCAATATTCAATCTCTACACTTGCTTGATAGTGTGGGGTGCTACATGTCTTAAGTTGCCTGAATTTTGTCAGGATCGGCTTCAATGCCTTTGGCAACCACAAAGCCAAGGTACTTCCTTTATTGCACGACAAAGAAACACTTCTTAGGGTTAGGCTTCATTTTATACGTGCGTAGGATGCTGAAAGTCTCGGCCAGGTTCTCTACATGCCCCTTGGCCTTTTCAAATTTCACAAGCATCACATCCACGTATACTTATTAGCCTATCTATTGGAAAAAAAAATTGTTGATGAGTTGTTGATAGGTTGCACCCGCATTGCATAGTCTGAATGGCATGGCTCAACAATAATACAGCCTAGCATTGGTGATAAAAGAGGAGTGCTCTTGATCAAGGTCATGCATAGTGATCTGGTTATAACCAGAGTAGGCATCCATAAATGTGAGTAACTTGGTTCGTTGGTCATGCCTATGAGCTGGTCACTTTGGGGCAGCGGGATGCTATCTTTCGAGAAAACCTTGTTAAAATTTGAGAAATTAATACAAATCCTCCATGTCCTACTGGCTTACGGACCAACATAGGGTTGACTACCCAAACCGGGTATGTATCTTCCTGAATAAACCCATTTTCGAGCAACTTCTCCACTTCTTTAAGCACCCACAACACCAAAAAGTATTTTTGGTGGCCCACAAAAAATGCTAGCATAATTTACAATAGCATTTTGGAGAACGCCCCTAAAAAACGTGCAACTAAAAATCCTGGATTTTCCGTTGCTTTTTCATAAACGCTCCAAAAAGTAACATATTGCAGCATTTTAAAAAGGCAACCAAAGTTTTTTATTGTAACGCTATATAACCGCCACTAAAACGTATTATTAACGCTGCTCTAAAATTTTATAGTAGCGTTTTGTGTCTGCTACCACATATATTTTGGTAGCTTTTAGTAAACGCTGCTAAAAATTATTAACTTTTCATGCAATTTTCCCTCGCTGTTAGCTCATTTAGTTTCCACTTTATTTTGTTCACAACATATATATATATATATATATATATATATATATTATAGTAATAATTAACATATTTCTGTATGAAACCAACAATTACTCATATAATTATTACATTCAAACAACTGAAAAATATATTAGTCTATATACAAACAATTCGATATAAAATATTTTAAAAGAAATAACCATATTTACATAAAATCCATAACTGTATAGATACAATAGTTTCAAGACCATTAAATTTTTTACAACTAGTGCTAACAATGATCTAACATTATAAAAAAGGGCAATTCAAAAGCTTCTTTTGGACCTGTAGTGCTTGAAGGAAATCTTATTTCATTCCTCCTATTGACTTGAAGTTCAGACATCTTATCAACTAGTTTAAACTACATTATATAATATAGATGATGATTAAATAAACCAAGCAAAAAAGTTTCAATCTGTGTTTACACACTACACCAAAAAAGGGATTTGGTCACTATCACCATATCTATCTATATCAACAATAATACTACCTTTTGTATGTCCACTATACATGTCCTCTAGTTTCACGCTCTCTTTTAGCTCTCTATAAGTGGAAATTTTGAGACTGTTTTGAACTTTTTGAAAACCTGAATTAGCTACATTCCTTTCATTCATATCTAAACGGTTACTTTACAAACATATTTTGGTAATAAGATGGTAATTTTCACATACCTAAAACCTGAAGGGCAATAATTAATACCATGTTTCAGTCTAGTTCGGCTTCAAGGCTTCAGTTCAGATATCATCAGAAGTGTTGTTTAATCCAGTACAGAACTCAGTCTTTGTTTACTCGGTCCCTTCTCAAACTGCAAATGCCATCACATGGAGTTCATTTAGTTGATTTCTTACAAGATATTGATAAAGTATACGTTAATGTTTAGTCAAATATTCTAAATAATGAGACGAATAAGAATACAACACAAGTTGCTCAGAATATGAATGTTCGGAAAGCTCATATTATTTTAGAGGCATAGTAGTATTCCCCAGTAGTTCAACACTCACATGGTAGAATTCCTCTAGAACAATTTGCTACAAACAATAATAAAGTTTACAATCAAGACAAAAATATAGTCAGCACCTTCCCTGTTACAAATGAAGATAATCAAGTTGAAAATAAAGTTCCTAGTGATGAGTGCAAATCATGCAAATAGACAACATGATAATGACGATTTCGTTCTTCACCGAAACAAAAGGTCAGAGGGTGTTGGGAACAACGAACTTTGGTTGAGTCGTGTACGTTGTCACTCTTTTGAAGACATTTCGGCGTTCTGCTCGAAGGTGCAAAGCAGTTCTGAAAAAACAAACGCCGCCGCCTCTAGGATAAAACACCCTCTTTAATCTGAAAAATATCAACCTGTTTGCACTGACAAAGTTGATTCTGATTTGCACTCTGAAAATACTGCTCAAGGTGTTTAGTTTTGTTGAAGGAAGAAGAAAAAGAAAAATGTCTGTTATTCTTACCATTTCTCTTCTATTTATCTATCATTTAAATAGGCAGAATGGAAATTGTATGCGTTACTAAAGTGATGGAATGTTAATGGATTTTAATTTATTCTCATTTAAAACAATATTGTAATACCATTGGCTTTTGTAACAGCTCAATAATAATGTCATATAAATATATTACCATTGTGCAAGTGTAACGGCTCAATAATAATAATGATTCATAAATATATTACCGTTATAAACTAGCAACGGCTCAATTATAATAATGGTTCGTAAATAAATTACCATTAACATGTTTTTTATTTAATTTTTTTAATAAATTCACTTCATAAACAAAAACATTTCCAACAATCCCCCACTTGAATTTTTTTTAAATATTTTTCAAGCAATTTCTGAAAATATAAGATTGTGCATAAACAAAGGTGTCTTTCGACTTGAATCTTTTCATAGTGGATAGGATTCAGTTTTTACTAGAGTGACGCGTAGTCTTAAACTCTATTCTTGACATCAAACCACACACAATCTTTCTAGAGTGCAATTAAATACTCCCGTGCATTTATGGCCATGCACATCTATCCCAGTTTAGTGAATGCTCTAGGAATTTTGCCCAAAACTCCATAGGAAACGGCCACATTTCCACATTCACACGGGTGATTCTATCAAGAGTACTCCTGAAGGTAGGTACTCCACTCCAAATAGAGTATAGATCTCATTAAGAGTTTCTATTAATTCATCCTCTAATCACTTCAGGAATACATGCTTCTTAATATAAAAATAGCATGTTCAACTAATATCACTTCACAACTTGTTCTTACCCATTGAACCTAGTTCTTGGGATCTCCAGTCATTAGGACGGGTTACCATTGTGCGTGACGCAGCAATCTAAGGGAAGTAGTCCCATTCTTTTAGAAGTTCTAAGGACTTTCTCTCTGGCAAGTCCTTTTGTCAAAGGATCTGCCAAATTCTCATCACTATGTATGTGATCCACTTTAACAGCACCTGAAGAGAGTAGCTCTCTAACAGTACTGTGCTTATGACATATTTGTCGTCTCTTACCATTGTAATAACGGTTTTGTACTTTTGCAATAGCCGCGGTACTATCGCAATGGATCAACAAAGCTGGTATCGGTTTTTCCCATAAAGGAATCTTAGCTAGCAGATTTCTTAAGTACTCTGCTTTTTCACTAGCTGTGGCTAGTGCTATTATCTTAGACTCCATAGTAGACTGAGCCAAAATAATCTGTTTCTTGGATTTCCAAGAAACAACTCCTCCAGCAATTCTAAAGATATAGCCACTGGTTGCTTTTGAATAATCAGATAAAGTATTCCAGTCTACATCGGTGTAACCTTCAAGGACAGCTGGAAAGTTTTCATAATGAAACCCAAGGTTCATGGTTCATTTTAGGTATCTCATAACCCTCTCAATAGCGTGCCAATGCTCTATACTAGGTCTACTAGTAAACCTGCATAATAATCCCACGACATAGGCAATGTCGGGTCTAGTACAATCAGTGGCATACCGAAGGCTGCCAATGATGCTCGCATAATCAGACTGTCTTACACCTTCACTAGTGTTCTTAAATAGCTTTACACTAGGATCATATGGTGTACATGCAGGTTTACAGTCAAAGTAATTGTATTTCTTTAGAATCTTCTCAATATAATGAGATTGATCCAAAGAAAGTCCCTTTTCGGACCTAGTTATCTTAATACCAAGGATTACACTTGCTTCACCTAGATCTTTCATATCAAAATTGGCACTTAACAAATATTTAACAAAGTTTATGGCATCACCAAAAATAAGTAGGTCATCTACATACAGACATATGATAGTACAAATGTCATTCTCAGATTTATAGTAAATGCATTTGTCACTTTCATTAACTTTGAAACCATGTGAGGTTATTAAGTTATCAAATTTTTCATTTCATTGTTTAAGTGTTTGTTTTAAGCCATATAATGATTTATCTAACTTGCAAACTTTATGTCCTTGACCATGAACTACAAATCCTTTAGGTTGGTCCATATAAATTTCCTCTTCTAATTCACCATTTAAAAAGGCAGTTTTAACATCCAATTGGTGTATTATTAAATTATGAATAGATGCAAGTCAAATTAGTACTCGAATGGATGTAATCCTAGTTACAGGTGAAAAGGTGTCAAAAAAGTCTACATTTTCTCTTTGCTTAAATCCTTTAGCTACTAAACGGGCTTTATATTTATCAACTGTGCCATCAGGTTTTAATTTCTTTTTAAGTATCTATTTACAGTCTATAGAATTACAACCAGGTGGTAGATCTACTAAGTGCCAAGTCTTATTGGATTCCAAAGAATCCATTTCATCATTTATAGCCTCTTGCAAAAAATCGGCATCTAAGGAAGATAAGGCCTCTTGGAGGTTTAAGGGATCCTCCTGTATAGTAAAAGCACAAAAATCTGAACCAAAATCTTTTGCGGTTCTTGCTCTTTTACTTCTTCTATGTTCATTTTCAGAAGACTCATTAAGTTCTGTTCTAATAGGCATGGTGATACTTGATGTGCCCCCACTATTCCTCAATTTAAAAGGAAATCTAGATTCATAAAAATCAACATCATTAGATTATATTATATTATGTGTATTCAGGTCATAAAAGCAATATGATTTGTTATTAATAGCATAGCCAATAAATACACATTCATATGCTCTACTTGCTAATTTTATTCTCTTAGGATCTGGTATACGAACATATGCCAAACATCCCCAAGTTCTAAAATAAGACACGTTTGGTTTATAATTTCTTAAAATTTCAAGTGGTGAGATTTTACTTTTTGATTTAGGATTCTATTCAATACATAGCATACAGTCAATAAAATATCCCCCCACCAATGTTTAGCTGCACCCGAATTCAATAAGATAGCTACAACTAATTCGGTAAAGTTTCTATTTTTTCTTTTAGCTTTACAGTTCATTTCAGGTGAATAAGGTGCAGTTCTCTCATGAATTATACCATGCAATTTATAGAAATCAAGAAATAAACTAGACTCGTATTATGTTCCTCTATCACTACGAAGTCTCTTAATTTTCTTATTAGATTGATTCTCAATTTCAGTTTTAAATGATTTAAGCATATCAAATGCATCACTTTTATTTTTCATAAGGTATACATAAGTAAAATCAGAAAAGTCATCAATAAAAGTGATAAAGTAACGGTGTCCATGTCTAGTCAAAGTTCCATCAAGCTCACATATATCAAATGAATCAAATCTAAAGGTTCAGAAACTCTATCAACTAATTTATGTGGTTTCTTAGTATTTTTGCTTGACTACAGAATTCACATTTATCAAAATTAGTTTGTGACATTTTAGGGATAAGATCTAAGGTACTGTTAGTGCCAAAATTGGTCACTAACCCCAAAATCCAGATGAAAGCACCAAATACCAATCACAGCTCAGAGATAGAATGTATGTAGAGAGTAATAATGTGAAGAACAGTTAAAACTGAAATGAAAGCAGTAAAGAACAATAGATTTTATAGTGGTTCGGCTAACTCTGGCCTACGTCCACTCCAGAAGTTTGCTTTTTATTGCTGTAATAATCGATTACAGTTATAGAATGGCAGAGTTGCCTTAGCCTTAGAAAAGAGAAAGTAAGAGAGCAGAAAGAAGATCCCCCTTTTACTGTGCCCCTGTCTCTCTATTTATAGGCAAAGATGGGTTGGACTTCCCTGGTGGGCCTTGTAGCCGAGTACCTCAGCCCAAATGGAGTGGTCTCCATATGCCGAACCATAGATGCCGAACGCTGAATGCCGAACAAGGCGTGAATGCCGAACGATCTCCTCATGCCGAACGTTGGGAGGTGCGAGGTACAGAGGTATCGAGGTGCGAGGTGCGAGGTACCGAGGTATGGAGGTGCGAGGTACCAAGATATGGAGGTGCGAGGTATGGAGGTGCGAGATATGGAGGTGCGGAGTATGGAGGTGCGAGATATGGAGGTGCGAAGTATGGAGGTGCGAGATATGGAGGTGCGGAGTATGGAGGTGCGAGATATGGAGGTGCGAAGTATGGAGGTGCGAGATATGGAGGTGCGGAGTATGGAGGTGCGAGATATGGAGGTGCGGAGTATGGAGGTGCGAGATATGGAGGTGCGAGGTGCAATGTCGAGCGAGGTGAGGTATGCCGAACGACCCATCCAATGCCGAATGCTCCTTGATGCCGAACGATCCATCCAATGCCGAACGTCTCCAGATGCCGAACGTTGGTTAATGCCGAGCGCTCCATCCAATGCCTAACGACGAACTCTCTATGCCGAACGGTCGTCCAGTGCCGAAAAAGATTTATGCCGAACACTCCATCCAATGCCGAACGTCGATCTCTCTATGCCGAACGCTCGTCCAGTGTCGAACATTCCTCTATGCCGAACGATCCTTCTAATGCCGAGCACTCGCTCAGTGCCGAACGACCCCTCTAAATGCCGAGCACTCGTTCAATGCCGAACGATCCCTCTAAATGCCGAGCGCTCCTGGATGCCGAACGCTCTGTGCATGCCGAGTACTCTTGAATGCTATTCGAACGTGAATCGTACATGCCAGACGAACATGTAGTTGATTAAGTTAAACCCGTCTGTCCGCGGCCTTGCCAAAAGGCGGGTTAACACTTGCCCCCCAAAACATTCCTTGCTTTGAAAGGTGTGTTTTGAATAGCCTCAAGTCCAATATCCAAAGTCCATGTTTCATCCATATCCAATAACCAATAGGGGACTTTAGGACCTCTTCGGGTCAATATCCAAATCCATAACCTCTCCGGGCTCTTGCCAAGCGCAAGCCACACCTGATGACCGTGGTCCAGTGTCCCTGGACGTTAAGATAACCTCTCCGGGTTCTTGCCAAACGCAATCCACACCTGACGACCGTGGCCCAGTGTCCCTGGGCGTTGAGCTAACCTCTCCGGGTTCTTGCCAAGCGCAATCCACACTTGACGACCGTGGTCCAGTGTCCCTGGACGCAAGTAATGCCGTGGCTTAAGTCCTAAGCCGAATCCTGGTCGCTCCGGACCCTTGCCGAGCATAGTCCATACTCGACGACCTTTAAGCCAAAATCCAGAGAAAATCCAATCAAAATCCAATCCGAAAAACAAACATTCAAACCAAAATTCAAACCAGAAAAACGAGAAAAACAGGGAGTTCAAACCAAACTCCAAAACCAAACCAGAAAAAGCAAATGTCCAAGTCAAAGGAAAAACAGATTTCACAAACCCGGGCGTTTCGGTAAGCCATCATCTCAGAGCATGCCTGAGGGTTATCTCCGACCCCGTACATGAGTAAGTGATTTAACCGTTTGCCCGGAGTTTGTTACTTATTCCAAACCATCAAGATTAGTTGATGACCAATCGGTCACCATTCCTGGGCCTCGCGCCCTCGTCGTTCAAGGTAGGCGGAGGCTGTTCATGTTCCACCGCCGCATTCCGAGTTCCGACATAATGTCGCAACTGACCATTCCTTATATAATCCTCGATTATATCCTTTAGATGTCGGCAGCTGTTAGTATCATGCCCGTCCAGGTCATGAAAGAGACAGTGCCTTCCTGATGCCCTTTCACGTTCTGTGGGTTCCCTCCTTGATGGCCTTCGATAGGGAAGACGATCTCGAGTATCTAAGAAAATCCGCTCCAACGTTGCGTTCAATCCTGTGTAAGTGGAGAACTTTGGTTCTCCCCAGCGCTTCCTTTTCCCTTTATCCTTGTCCCCACCTGAGCTTTCGCCGAGTAATCTTCCATCCTTAGTCATGTTTACTTCCTGTGACCTCATGTCCAAACATGCATCCTCTTGTCGAAGAAATCTTTCAGCTTCATGAAAGAATTCCCCAATATCCAACGGTGGGTCCCGTACCAACGATACTTTGAACTCCGAATTATCTCTAACTCCTGATACCGCAGCCATCAGAACCATTGATGGATCTGGCCAATCCACCGAAGCAACTGCTGCATTAAATCGAGTTAAGAATGTCCTGAGCGATTCATCTGCCCCCTGTTTGACTGATGTTAGTGTCATCACGTTCTTTGGCCTTTTTATGTGAACTCGAAATTAACTTAAGAACTTGTCCACCAGTTCTGTCCATGTTCCAATGGATCCATCCTCCAGCTGTCTGAACCACATAGCAGCAATTTCAGTCAAGTACAGGGGGAAACATCGGGCCATAACCTCCTCCGTTGCCCCCAGCACTTCCATATGCCTAGTGTACCTCATCAAGTGGTCGGTGGGATCCGTCTTCCCATTGTATACTTCCAGAGTGGGTAGTTTGAAATCGAACGGATTCCTAGCTGTCCTGATGTTCCGGGTAAACGGACTTTTGTTAACTCCCTCTGAATCCCTGTTCGTCAGACCTCCGCGAATAGCCCGCCTGATAATGTCAGCCAATCTAGTGTTTCCAACTAATCCAGACTGCCCAAGTCCCCGAGGAAATTCTGGCACATATTCTTCATCACGTACTCCTGGTGGCGTGCCCCCGAGTCTAGGTCCATCCGGATTGTTAACTGTTTGTTGATTGGGAGCTGCCCCCTGCTGATTCACTCCATCTGTCCGTTGGTTGAGTTCCTCTGGTCCAGCTCCATGATCTTGAGCACCTGTAGTTCCTGGTTGTCCAAATTGCCTAAGAAGAGCCTGCATCATCTCCTCTTGCCGTTTCATCATCTGCTCTTGCATAGAATTCATCATCACTTGCATCTCGTCCCGAGTTATGTAGATGGATGTATGACCCTCTCCAGCTCCAGAAGATGCCGCTTGACTTCCTTCCTGATTGCTCCTTTCTACTACTTGCCTCTTCGTTGGTGGTCTTGCCATTGCTTTCTGAGATCCAAGTTCCTAACTCCAAAATTCCTGATTGTTTCAATTTCTCGGTGAAAGCACCAAAGTGTTAGTGCCAAAATTGGTCACTAACCCCAAAATCCAGATGAAAGCACCAAATACCAATCACAGCTCAGAGATAGAATGTATGTAGAGAGTAATAATGTGAAGAACAGTTAAAACTGAAATGAAAGCAGTAAAGAACAACAGATTTTATAGTGGTTCGGCTAACTCTGGCCTACGTCCACTCCAGAAGTTTGCTTTTTATTGCTGTAATAATCGATTACAGTTACAGAATGGCAGAGTTGCCTTAGCCTTAGAAAAGAGAAAGTAAGAGAGCAGAAAGAAGATCCCCCTTTTACTGTGCCCCTGTCTCTCTATTTATAGGCAAAGATGGGTTGGACTTCCCTGGTGGGCCTTGTAGCCGAGTACCTCAGCCCAAATGGAGAGGTCTCCATATGCCGAACCATAGATGCCGAACGCTGAATGCCGAACAAGGCGTGAATGCCGAACGATCTCCTCATGCCGAACGTTGGGAGGTGCGAGGTACAGAGGTATCGAGGTGCGAGGTGCGAGGTACCGAGGTATGGAGGTGCGAGGTACCAAGATATGGAGGTGCGAGGTATGGAGGTGCGAGATATGGAGGTGCGGAGTATGGAGGTGCGAGATATGGAGGTGCGAAGTATGGAGGTGCGAGATATGGAGGTGCGGAGTATGGAGGTGCGAGATATGGAGGTGCGAAGTATGGAGGTGCGAGATATGGAGGTGCGGAGTATGGAGGTGCGAGATATGGAGGTGCAGAGTATGGAGGTGCGAGATATGGAGGTGCGAGGTGCAATGTCGAGCGAGGTGAGGTATGCCGAACGACCCATCCAATGCCGAATGCTCCTTGATGCCGAACGATCCATCCAATGCCGAACGTCTCCAGATGCCGAACGTTGGTTAATGCCGAGCGCTCCATCCAATGCCTAACGACGAACTCTCTATGCCGAACGCTCGTCCAGTGTCGAACAAGATTTATGCCGAACACTCCATCCAATGCCGAACGTCGATCTCTCTATGCCGAACGCTCGTCCAGTGTCGAACATTCCTCTATGCCGAACGATCCTTCTAATGCCGAGCACTCGCTCAGTGCCGAACGACCCCTCTAAATGCCGAGCACTCGTTCAATGCCGAACGATCCCTCTAAATGCCGAGCGCTCCTGGATGCCGAACGCTCTGTGCATGCCGAATACTCTTGAATGCTATTCGAACGTGAATCGTAAATGCCAGACGAACATGTAGTTGATTAAGTTAAACCCGTCTGTCCGCGGCCTTGCCAAAAGGCGGGTTAACAGGTACTCATGTTATGAATTATACGCTTATTCACATGATATAATCTAGAATGCCATATATTAAAATCACACAACATATAAGCAGAACCAGACATTTTATTACATTCAACATTCAGTTTAAACATACCATCAGTTGCATAAGCCCTACCCACAAACATACCATTCATAGTGATGGTGTACATATCAGCCCCAATAGTCTGTGTAAAAACAGCCTTATTAAGAAGATAACCTGAAACAAGATTCTTTCTCATCTCTGGAGTGTGCATTACGTCCTTCAGAATGACGGTCTTCCCAGAGGTAAACTTCAGCTCTACGCTTTCAATCCCAGCATCAATAGTGGTGTTAGAGTCTCCCAACAACACTTTCTTATTCTCAGTCTCCGTGTATGTTTTGAACATAGCACGGTCATAGCAGACATGGCGTGTAGTATCAATATCTACCCATCAACCCTCTGATCCCCCAATAAGGTGGATCTCATCAGTAACCATAGCCGTTAGAGGCTCCTTGGTCAGGTTAGCCTGCGGTGCAGGGTCTGGTCTGTTCCTACACTTGCGTGTCATATGACCTGGTTTTCCACAGTTGTAGCAAAGAAACAAGTGTTCAGAGTCATTCTTTTAGTGTGGTTTCTGTTTGTTGCGGTTCTGATTCTTAAAAATTTTAGGATTTGATTTCAAAACTGCAGCTTTCTTAGTGTTGCCTGTAACGGCAAGCACTTCTTCCTTCATATCTTGTTTATGTGATTCCTCCTCAATACGAAGGCGAGTTATCAAGCTTTCCAAAGAAAATTCTTTAGTTTTATATCTTAGATTATTCTTAAAATCCTTCCAACTAGGGGGTAGTTTATCTATCAAAACAGCAACTTGGAATTGTTCATCAATAACCATACCTTCGGAGACGATCTCATGAGCTATTTTCTAAAGTTCATGAGACTGCGTCTCTACTAACCTGTCGTCCGTCATCTGAAATTTGAGGTAGCGACTGACGGCATATTTCTTTACTCCGGCTTCTTCTGTATCATACTTCTTTTGCAGCGCCTTCTAGATTTTCTTGGTTGCCTTGTCCGAATTGTAGTAGTCGTAGAGATCGTCGCTCAGGCCATTGAGTATGAAGTTCTTGTAGAGGTAATCCTACTCTGTCCAATTCTGCAATTTTTGATTTTGTTCCTGCCAGATCTGCAGTTGTTGTGCATCGGTTTCAGCGGGCTTCTCTGGTACTGTCAGCTTTTCTGCAATGAGCACACCAACCACCTTCCTCATCGTCAGAAAAAATTCCATCTTTTGTCTCCAGCGCTTGAAATGGAGGCCCTCGAATCTGAAGGGCGCAGAAGCGACCATGGGGACCTGAAACATTGAGGTCGGTGCAGCATCATCAATAATTGCAGCAAAAGTCATTGTTGTCTGGATCGTCTTCAAATTGTTGGGAATAATGAACTTCGGTTGAGTCGTGTACGTTGTCACTCTCTTGAAGACGTTTTTCGGCGTTCTTCTGGAATGTGCAAAGCAGTTCTGAAAAAACAAACGCCGCAGCCTCTAGGATAAAACAGCCTCTCTAATTTGAAAAATATCAACCTATTTGCACTGACAAAGTTGATTCTGATTTGCACTCTGAAAATACCGCTTAAGGTGTTTAGTTTTGTTGAAGGAAGAAGAAAATGAAAAATGTCTATTATTCTTAGCATTTCTCTTCTGTCTATCCATCATTTAAATAGGCATAATGGAAATTGTATACGTTACTAAAGTGATGGAATGTTAATGGATTTTAATTTATTCTCATTTAAAACAATGTTGTAATACCATTAGTTTTTGTAACGGCTCAATAATAATAATTCATAAATATATCACCGTTGTACAAGTGCAACGACTCAATTATAATAATAATTTATAAATATATTACCGTTGTAAACTTGCAACGGCTCAATTATAATAATGATTCATAAATATATTACCGTTATAAACTTGTTTCATAAATATATTACCATTATAAACTTGGCTCAATAATAATGGTTCATAAATAAATTACCATTAACCTGATTTTTATTTAATTTTTTTAATAAATTCACTTGATAAACAATAATATTTTCAACAGAGGGGGTTTCACCTCGCATACTGCTCACAAATTCAAAAGCTCAACGTGGGTTCAAACTTAGTTTTTTTTTTGTTAAAGAAATATATATATAACTAGAATGAGAAAAAAAACCTTTCTCCAGGAGCTCACAGGAAGAAAAAATGCCTTCCAAAATACAGAAAACAGATACAAGCCTATCAAGTGTACAAGAAAGAAGAAAAAGGAACCAAAATCCACTGCCAGAAGAATACAAATAATCCCGGATGAACCAAGAGGAACAACATCCCGCAGAACAAACTTCCCCGCTACACTCAAGACGGTGTAGGCCAGACCACCTGATAGAAAACCAACCACCACCAGACAAAAAAAAGACCGAAAACCAGCCAATATCAAAACACGCTCAACAGAAAACCCATAACAATTGGCCAAAAACCACCGAGAGAGAACCGACAAAGCCACCACCCTGAGAAGGTGGCGAAAAGCAAAACAAGCTCCACCCGAAAGAAGGTGGAAAACCAGAGGAGAACACCAGAGGAGCAACCACAGCCATAGACGGCAGCGAAGTCACAACCTAACCAACAGGGTAGTCGAAACACCGCAAAGACGCCTAATCCTGTAACACTAGCAAACACATCAAAACAAAAAATAAGGGAGGGTGGGGGATCAAGATCGCTGGATGAAGGCCAGCAACCCGCCTGGAGTACCTAACCAACGCCGATTCTGGCGGTACTCGGCACACAAGAAATGGAAAGAAGACTCACTAGACGATGAGTTCAAACTTAGTTCTTTCAAAAATGCAACAGCTAAATGATCTAGTCACTGTGGATCACGCACAGCCCATACCAAATAATCATGCAGAGCAAGAGTTGACATAAGATAGGGATAAGCACTTAAATAGTAAGCAGCACGAAGTAGCTCCAAAAAATACTGTCAGATGATTCTATTCAACTGCAACATGCATATCATACCGTAGACGACTAATCAGGCACTGACAGAGATCTATTATTAGAAGCTGATGATCATATAAATAGAACAGAAACTTTTGTGAAGCAAAGATCTCAGACACCACTAGTTTCTCCTAACGCACACGACATTAGACCATCTATTCTTGCAAAAAACGTTGAATATGATACGTTAGAAGATGAAGACAAATGCACACATGCGCAGCTAGCTAAAGATAATTAGGTAGAAGTTAAAGACTCACATGCAAAGGAAGTTTCTAATTGCAAGGAGATAGGTAAATTACTACATGATAAAAATATTTCTGACAATACTATTGAGTCTGACGATGACAATAATTTCTTTGATGAGGAAAAATATTCAAACAATATAGCAAATGTTATAGACATACTACTAAGTCTACCCCAGTCCTGATTAGTGATGAATGCATCATGAAGCTTGCCTTGTAAGTTCAAGTCAGCCATTGCCGGAGTAAGACCAAGTTCAGTCGGCACATTCTATTAGCACTCGGCCTTTGTCAGTGAAAACTTGTTGAGCACCACAAAGAATGTGCTTATACACATGCACTACTGCATATCTCAGTCCAATTCATCTTAATGGGAAGTCATTTCATAAAAAACATGAGCACCCAATTCAAGAGACAAAAACACAAATGAAAATTGCAAAAGAAGATGATGTTGAAAGTCTTCTATAAAATAACAATGGGACCTATAGAGCAGTAGTCATGAAGAAAAATTAAAAAAAATTGTTTACCTGCTGATAGAAATTGATATCGTCTTAAATTGATTGGAGACTGATTTGATCAGTAAAATTTGAAAATAGCGAATAGATACCTAGATAAAGATTTACTTGATTAGCCATGTTGATTAGTAGAGAATTTGATTAGCTACGAATGCAAAACACTGAAGGAACAATAGGACCATCATCAAGTAATGTTAAGAAAGGAAATAAACCTCAAAGTTAGGATTATATTTTCAGTAAATTTAAAAAACCGTATATATATCAAAGTCCAGCAACTCCAAACCATGAAAATTCGTACCGAAGGTGAAAATACATATGTGAACACATCTTTTCTAGCATTTGCAAAGAAAATATACATATATATTAGCTTCTAGAAATATGAATATGATTGCAGAAATCATTTCGTACCAATGGTAAATAAGATTAGTTTGAATGAAAAGATTAAAAAAAGTTATTACTTTGTATATAAAAGAAAAAGAATATACACATATTAATTGCAGAAATATAAATATGTTTGAACATGGAGGTTAAAATGAAGTTGCAAATGAAGATACATGTGGAGCATTGTCACTTGAAACATTGACTGATATTATCTGAAGTATGATTTAGCAATGACGAAGGAGTGCCTTAAATAGGAATGCACTTTTATTAAATTGATCATAAAGGTTATTAAATTTTATGCGAAGGTCTCCATTAAATACACGTAACAATTAGATTTCCATTTACACATTAAATCTGTAAGTTTTGAACACTGTAAATTTCTTATTGAATGATAAATGCAATTTCTTATTGAATGATAAATGCATTGAAAGTGTCTGTATTTAATTTATCTGTAGTCATGAAAATGTGAATATGAGATGACTTATAACCATTGTAATCCTTTTAATAATATTTAAGTATCTCAACCATCAAAAGTTTCATTCATCACATCAGTCTATTTTATAATCGACTGCCTGATAAAAATCTTATAATCAACTATTGTTCTTTTATATCTGTTATCCCGCCTTTTGGCAAGACCGTGATATCACCAACTTGGCTAGGAACGGATAATCATCAGCCTTAAAAATCGGTTACATACAACACTATAGACGATGGTCGGGCAAATTCGGACCACCTCCCAATCGAGGTGCAATCAGCATGGAGTGACTGGCATAGCCCCATGAAGTTATATTTAAAATTTGGAGTCAATTGGTATTCGTATGTTCAAGTTACGGACGAAGCAAAGATTTGCAGGAATTGATCGAGAACGATCCATAAAACAGATCAATTCATCGGAGAACGATCAATATCTCAAGATCCACAATGCCAATTCATTTGAAACTTCTAGGGCATCAACAAAATGAAGATTGAAGCCTACAAAAACGATCGTAGGTCATAAGGTTGGCCGATCGTTTTGTCAAGCCATAAAAACGATCGGCATATTACAGTGCATGATCCAAGTACAACAAGATCGATCCATATCTCCCAAGTTACAAGTCACAATGATTCCATATTTTAGGAGCAATTTCAAAAGGCATGTGGGATCCCCCAAAAACGATCGGTGAAAGTTTAGCTGATCTTTCTTGTTTGTCAAGTTGAGTCCACCGATCGTTACGGTGGGCCCCTATGGACCTAGAGAGCCTTCTGACGAAGTCGTAGCGAAATATCTCATCATCTCTCCCTATAAATACAGGTCTTATGGTTCATTTTCAAAATCTTTACGCTGCTGGGTACTTTAGACTTCATTGTAATCAAGTGTTCTCTATTATCAGTTGTTGTAATCAGATTCATAAGTGATCAATAAAGTTAATCTTCAAAGTGGACGTAGGTATACAACGCCGAACCACTATAAATCTCTGTGTTTCTGATTATTGCTTTTTATTTGTTGTTAGCTTAATCTATTCTTCGGTTTTAATTTTACTTTCTTCACTTGCTTCTCTACATAAATCTGTCCTTGGGTGTTTGTGATCAAATTTGGTGCAAACATTTTGGTGCTTTCATTGAGAGACCTGATTCTCAGCTTGCTAGGATCCCTTTGTTGCTACTGGATTGGATAAATTCCTCGAAGGAGATCCGTAGTTATCTTCATAAAGTTTCTTATACTACTCAGATTTGCAGAAATCTAAGCAAGGAGATTGATATTGGCCAGACATACTAGATCTGCATCTCAGAACATGGATGAAAATGAGACTGCTAGCATTTAGCAAGGAGACCCAATCAATCAATAAATAAATGTGATTGCTAATCCGGTTGAAATTCAAAATCCCACCGATTCTATTATAAGAGCTAAATTTCATAATTTAATAAGAGAGCAAATAGAGAGCCATCGACAGCTAAATCAGTAGATTCAGACCAATATCGACTTGATGAACCAAATCAATCAACGGCAACGGGGCAAAGCTATGAGGGATCTCACCCCTTACTCGGTATCGGAAAGCTCTAGTTCATCGGATGAATATCACAAACATAGGCGCCGCAGAATTGACAGACATCATGCAGAAACTTCAGGACGTCAACAGATAGACCGTCGTGGTCTGCCAGGAATGATTAGTGTCGATCCCTCCGCTAGAGAAGGAAACTTGCATGTGCATGCTGGGACTCAAACTGGAGCTGCAACGGTTAGTTTGGATGATCGAGTCTGGTTGAATGCTGACCGGTTCTTCCCCAGAATGATGGTGAAATGATTGTACAAGACGCGCACCGGAAAGATGGTGATCCAAGAAGGCATGAAACGTGTCGTAGACATCGACCGGACCGTTCACGTGAGGTGGAGCACGACCACCGCTTGGCACCAACCATCCAAACGCCAGACTTATCGGCAATGGACAGACAGTTGGTGAGGGAGAACTAGGGCTTGACTAATGATGACTGGGGAATCTCGAGAAGCCATACCCCATTCATTTAAAATGTTTTACATGCGGAATACCCAAGGAAGTTCAACATGCCATCGATTCCCTCTTACGAGGGAAAAACCAACCCCAGGCAACATATTATGATATACGAATGGCTGATGGATTCTTTGCGAGCCGATGATGCGACCAAGTGCAGACGTTTTCCCATAAGTCTCTCAGGAGTAGCGACGATGTGGTTCACGAGACTACCCCCGCGATCAATTTCTAGATTCGAAGATTTGGCAACCAAGTTTGTGGAGCAATTCCGAATGCACGCAACTCGTCCTAAGACGTAATGTCCCTTTCCAGCGTGATCCAGGTTCCATAGGAGTCGTTGAAAGATTATTTTGAGAGATTTCATACAGCTGTTATAGAGGTCAGTAATTTGAATGATCATGCGATACTCATGGTCGTGGCGAGAGGGATTGACCCAGAATCTAAATTTGGTGATTGGTTAGCCAGTAAGCCGCCCACAACGTTGGAGCACTTTTACACAAAATCAGCCCAATATTTGAGGAAGGAAGAAGCCAGGTCCTCCAGAAAAAAGATTGTTGTGGGACCGAGTGGAGAAGGAGTACAGAGTAACATTGCAATCAAATAGTCTGACGATAGTTCTGCGAAAGTCCAACTGAATGTTCAGAATAAACCAAATCAGCAAAAGAGAGGCAGAGATATGAACCAAGAATGAAAGAGGGATTCTAGAAGGTTGAAGCCTAGGATCCAATGTATGATAATTACACGCCGTTGAATACGTCCTTGGAGAATATCTATCTGTCTATGTGCAATACCATAGAGTATAGGGAGTCGCCTCCAAAAGAATCAACGGAGAAGCAGACTGGAAAATATTGTCGGTTTCACGAGTGTTATGGGCACAATACAAATGAATGCAGGCATCTTCAGGATGTTATAGAAAAACTAATTTGACAAAAGAAGTTACAACAGTTTGTAAAAGCCCCGTAGGATGGCGGGCAGGGGACTTCTGACCCCAACCGAGGCCAAACGCCGCGTAGGACCGAGGAGCCTGCACAGATTGGTGGATGGCTGATGATAAATACAATAGTCGGGGGATCACACCCGACAGATAAGAGTTGGCAAGAGATGGAGCTCTATGATAGCGCGATTAGGCATGTGGATTTTGAATGCTGTTCAAATACGGAAGATGGAGCTTCGGCATAACGGCAACGTAAGATGACGGATGATGTTGTATTTGGGAACAGAGATGCAGATAAGATGGAGGCTCCGACGATCGACCCAATGGTCATTTCAGCCATGATTGGTCCTGCTTTGGTGAGAAGGATTTTGATTGATTGTTAAAGTTCGATAAATATAATCTTCAAAAAAGCTTATGATTAGATGAGGATGGAAACCAAAGATTTAAAATCATCTAAAGCTCATATACACAGTTTTAACAGTGTTGCAACCGAAGCTGTTGGTTATGTGGAATTACCTATTGAGTTGGGAGAAGGTGAACGAAGGAGAGTGCGGATCTTGCCATTTATTGTTTTGGATGTTGACTCTCCATACAATGTTTTTCTAGGTCGACTGGCCCTAGCTGAATTCTGAGTAGCTCTTGCCCCGTGGTGTTTGACTTTAAAATTTCCAACGGATAATGGTGTAGGAGTTGTTCATGGCGATCAGACCACTGGATGTGCCTGTTATGTAGCTGAGTTGAGGGAAGCTCATCGCAAAGAAAAAGGTAAGGGTGTGGACAAGACTGTCCGCATCCAAACCACTAATGATTGACAACTAGCGCTTGAGCCTTGGCTCGGGCGCCACAGTCGGTTTTATAGAGATATAGATCCAAGAGATAATGAAGGAGAGCCCAAAGAGACCAAGGCTGCACCGGTTGAGCTGACGATTGATATCATGGTCAGCCATGACGACCCAGCACCAGCCCTAAAGATTGGATCACAGGTCAGCCCCCGATGATGAAGGAACTTGCTAATTTTATTCGAGCAAATCTAGACGTGCTCGCTTGGACTCCCTATGACATGTGTGGAATCTCACCTGCCATTGTGAGCCATGCATTGAATATCGACCCGAGGTATGTCCCGGTGAAGCAAAAAAGACGCGACATGGATCCAGAGAGATATGCTGCTCTCAAAGAGGAGGTGGATAAAATAAAAGACAATGGGTTCATCCGCGATGCCCTCTACCCTAAATGGATATCTAATCCTATACTTGTGAAGAAAGCGAATGGGGAATGGAGAACGTGCATTGATTATTCGAATTCGAACAAGGCATGTCCGAAAGATAGTTTTTCCCTTCCGAGGATTGACCAGCTAGTGGATTCAACTACAGGACAAGAATTTCTATCTTTCATGGATGCATACTCGGGATATAACCAAATCCTGATGCATATCCCTGATCAGGAGCACACCAATTTCATTACCGATGTTGGATTGTACTGTTATGTAGTAATGCCATTTGGATTAAAGAATGCAGGAGCTACTTATCAGCGCTTGGTCAATAGAATGTTTAAAGATCAGATTGGAAAGACAATGGAAGTGTATGCGGATGATAAGCTCGTGAAGTTGCAACGATCAAGCGACCACATTGGAGACTTGGCGGAAATGTTTGGCATCCTCTAACATTACAAGATGAAGATCAATCCTTTGAAGTGTTCTTTTGGTGTTGCATCAGAAAAATTATTGGGCTTTATTGTCAATGCTCGTGGAATAGAAGCTAATCCCGAGAAGATTCGAGCTATCTGTGATATCTAAGCGCCAAGAACTATTAAACGAGTGTAGAGTCTAAGTGGGAAAGTTGCCGCCTTGAGCCAATTCATCTCCAGAGCTACCGACAAATGCATTCTTTTCTTCGCTTTGATTAGGAAAGGGAAAATAAATTGTGAATGGATGCATGATTGTAAAGACGCGTTTCAAGCTTTGGTAAACCATTTGGAGAGATCCCCTATCTTGTCAAAGCTGGTGGATTATGAAAAGTCGTACATTTATTTGGCCGTATCGGCACACGCTATAAGTGCAGCGTTGCTTCGTGAGGAGAATCAGATCCAGAGGTCGATGTATTACGTCGGCAAATGATTAACGGGAGCTGAAAGGAACTATCCAAAACTAGAGAAATTGTCATGCTGCTTACTAATTGCATCACGGAAGCTTCGTCTGTACATCCAGGCACATCTTATCAATGTTTATACCGACCGGCTGTAACGACAGGTCTTACAGCGACCTAAGACATCTGGAAGGTTACTTAAGTGGAATATTGAACTCAATCAATTCGACATTACTTACATCCCTTAGGAGGGCTATCTAGGGTTTGGCATTGGCAGACTTTATAGTTGAGTTTACTGTGCAGGATGATTCTCTAGAAGGCAGCGGAATCCTTACCGTACGGTGGAAATTGTATACTAATGGAGCATCTAACGATCATTGTTCCGGAGCTAGGATTGTGCTTGTAACTCCTGAAAATCGGTCAATCTGTTATGCATTAAAGCTTGATTTTCCAGAAATAAACAACGAAGCTAAATATGAAGCTCTGATTGCTGGACTTAAACTCGCTAGAGAACTTGGAATAAAATCTATCGAAATCTTTTGCAATTCAAAATTGGTAGTGTATCAAATTAGGGGAGATTATTAGGCCAAGGGACAATGGCTTCTGTTGGCGTCAAAATTGACCACCAATACCCAGTTGTACGTGAAAGCACCAAATTCCCAAAACAATATCCAAATAGAAAGACAAACACGCAGATCATAGAATCAATGGTAGAAAAAGTAAAGGAACACACAAGTTTTATAGTGGTTCGGCTAATTCCGGCCTACGTCCACTCCAGAACGATCCCTTTTATTATACTGAAGCTTGATTACAGTTAATCTAGAATTCCAAAATAAAAATGTAGAGTATCCGCTAGGTAGAAGATGAAGAGAAACATAATGAAGATCCCCTTTCTAAAGCCAAGCCTGCTGCATTTATAGGTTAAACTTCGACTACAAGGCCTTCTCACCTACATGGGCTCATCATAACAATGGGCATGTATGATTCGTCCATAAGTATCGATCAACTAACATACTACCGACCCTTTTTCCTTTATACAATTCAAGGACGAGCGTCTTTGAAGAGTCCTTCATGTCGATCCCTCCCTTTCCACATTGCTACGCCAATCCATCTCCTTCCAATAGCCTATACTGATCAATCCTCCACAAAGCATGCCGACCCTCCTCCTTCATGAGGATGCGCCGATCCTTCATGATGTCGCCTGGAATGTATACCGATCCCTCTAGCTTTATAGGTGCATACCGACCCATCTTGCTTAGAGTGTTATGCCGATCCATAGTGCGCCGATCCATATTATGCTGATCCATATTATTTCGAACCCTCCCATCCAATCCATACTCGGTCGTACGTAGCCCTTAACTTGACATGTCGATCCCTTTAGCGCCAGAGACATATGCCGAATCCCCCATATCCTAAATGCTATACCGATCCAAACTTTGCTAATCCATGCTATGTCGGTCCTTACTATGCCACTCTAAACTATGCCGATCCATACTGCTAATCCAATCTATGTCGATCTGTATTATGATGGTCGTCCTAGAGTAATCAGTAGGAACGATCGGCCATCTCAAGATCTCCACTTTTTGGTGTGCGGTCGTTTGTGTAAGCTCCCTTCTCTATTTTATTGATGCTCTAATGACTTGAGCTGTTTCATAGGTCGTCCTTGGTCCATACAGATCCTTTCTTCATCCAAATCCATTCAACTATCGTCCATAGCTTTAACTGTAATTGATTTTTCATCCATCCATTTGAGCCAAATCAATGATATCTCAGCCTTGACAATCGTGAAGTCTATTGGGTTAAATCCGCCTACGTATTGCCTTGCCAAAAGCCGGGTTAACACTTTGCCCTCCAAAACATGCCTTGCAATAGGAAGGCATGTTTTGAATTATCTTAAATCCAAAATCCGAAGTTCATAATTCATTGATTGCCATATTTTCCAATCCATTATCCAATCTGTTACCAATCCAATTCCTTGATCTCTCCGGATCATTAGCGAAATCCACGACTGTTCGTAGTTGATATCCTACTCTAAATCCATCCCAAATCCATTAACCAAATCCATGATCTCTCCGGATCGTTTTACCCAAATCCGGGACCGCTCTAGGTCCATATCCAAACCCTTAGATCTCTTCGGGTTGTTTTATCCAAATCCGGAACCACTCCGGGTACATATCCAAATCCTTAGACCTCTCCGGGTCGCTTTATCCAAATCCAAGACCGCTCCGGGTCTATATCCAAATACTTAGACCTCTCCGGGTCGCTTTATCAAAATTCGAGACCGCTTAGGGTCCATATGGAAATCCTTGGACCTCTCTGGGTCGCTTTATCCAAATCCGAGACCGCTCAGGGTCCATATCGAAATCCTTGGACCTCTCCGGGTCGTTTTATCCAAATTCGGGACGGGACCGCTTCGGGTCCATATCCAAATCCTTAGACCTCTCCAGGTCATTGCCGAGCACAATTCGTACTCGACGATCTGAGTAGGCCAATCTTGTCGCTCTCCGGCGAAGCGGCCTTCCCCTTGCCGGGTATATTCCATACCCGACGATCTGTTGTACTCCATGCTTCGGCCTCGACTCTTCGATCGAGGGCTTAATCCATGGGTATCCTACTCTGGCCTCGATCCTCGGTCGAGGACTTGATCCGTGGGGTATCCTACTCTGGCCTTGATTCCCAGGTCGAGGACTTGTCCATGTTCGAGTCTATCATGTCGCTCTTCGGGGAAGGGACTCGTAAAACTCGCGGTTATTGCCCCGTCTCTCCGGTCGGGGCCATAACCGTAACCTATGTTATTTATTACATTAATCTAGATTTAATCATTCCAAAGTCCACTTGGTAAAATATAAAATAAAAGTTCGTACAACCAAAAACTAAATAGCCGTAGTATCAGAAAAACCAAAATTGCACAGCCTCGAGCACTACAGTTCATCGTCATCTCAGAGCATGCCTAGGGACTGTCCTCGATCCCGTACATGTGTAAGTGACTTAGCCGCATTACTACGGGATTTATTACTTATTCCACACCATAAATCCAATCAGTTAATGATAAGTTGACGATGATGCCTTGGTCCAGTGCCATCTTCATTCGAGGTGGGCGGTGGCCACTCCTGCTCCACCGCCGCAGCTCGAGTCCTTATATATTGTTGTAACTGACCATTCCTCACATGTTCCTCAATGATATCCTTCAAATGCCTGTGGTCATTTGTATTGTGCCCATCCAGTTCATGGAATAGGCAATGCTTTCTTGATGCCCGCTCATATTCGAAGGGTTCCCTTTTTGCCGGCCTTCGATACTGAAGGCATCCTCGAGTATCCAAATAAATCATTTCTAAAGGTTCGATCAAATCCATGTAAGAAGAGAATTTTGGTTCTCTCCATTGCCTTCTCGACACATTACTGCCATCATTCATTTTCCGTTTGCCTTTATCATTCTTGTTTTCATCCCCTGATGGTCCTCCACTTTGCATAGCATTCACCTTCGGTTTGTTTGCTTATGCATCTTCCTGTCGCAGGAACCTTTCTGCTTCATGGTAAAACTCCCCTAGATCCATAGGTGGATCCCGTGCTAGTGAATCCTTGAACTCTGTGCCATCAGCAATTCCAGATACAATTGCCATCTGAACCATGGATGGATCTGGACGATCTACCAATGTCGTCGCAGCATTAAACCGTGTTAGAAAACTCCTTAGGGACTCTCCAGTCCTTTGTTTCAGTGTTGCCAAACTCATTACATTTTTGGGTCTCGAGATATGAACCCTAAACTGCCTCATGAGCCTTTCGATCAATTCAGTACATGTGCCAATAGAGCCGCTTTCCAACTGTCTGAACAATAGCGCAGCTATATCCCTCAAGTAAAAGAGGAAACACCATGCCATGACTTCCTCCGATGCCCCGAGTACTTCCATGTGTCTCATGTATCTTGTCAAATGAATGGCGAGATCTGTTTTTCCATCATATGTCTTGAGCATTGGCAGTTTAAATTCTGGTGGATTCCTAGCTTGCCTAATCCCACGAGCGTCCTATTCACATCTTCCAGATCCCTATTTACCAATCCTCCTCTCATAGCCGGTCTAATCATTTCCGCCAACATGTCATTGTCATCAAGTGGTTATCTTGTTTTTGATCATTGTCTCCGACCTGCCCTCCAAGTAACCGAGGGAATCCTGACATATGCTTTTCTAGAGAAACATCCATATTCCGATCAGTGCCAAGCTGCACAGAATCGCCTAGTATCTTGCCTGGAATCGAGCCAACATGACCCGGGGGCATGCCCTCGAGTGTGGAACGATCGGCACCGATCGTTCTATAACGATCGGCTATAGTTTCGCCGATCGTTCCTGGTCAATCAGGCACTGCTCTTGGTGGTTCCACACCATCCTACATCATGTTTGCTTCGTTTCTTTGGTTCTGATTTTGGATTTCCTCTGCTCCTACTGCTCCTGCTACTCCAACTGCATGATCCATATTTCCAGTATTCTCTACTACACCATTTCCTTGGTTTTGGACTCCAGCTTGTCCAATCTGTCGGAGTAGGTTCTACATCATTTCCTCTTGTCTCTTCAGCATCCTTTCCTACATAGCATCCATCATTGTCTCCATCTCATCTTTGGTAATGAAGATTGAGGTTTGATTAGCTCCCAAGGAAGCCTCCTGACTCTCTTCATGATGGCTCCTATCAGTTCTTTGTCTCCTTGTTGATTGCCTAGCCATTGCTTCCTAGATCCAAGTATCCAAGCCTCTAAATCTGAGATCTTAGCTTCCAAATCCACGAGTGCAAGCCTTCTCAGTGAAAGCACCAAAATATTGATGTCAAAATTGACCACCAACACCCAGTTGTTCGTGAAAGCACCAAATTTCCAAAACAATATCCTAATAGAAAGACAAACATGCAGATCACAGAATCAATAGCAGAAAAAGTAAAGGGACACGCAAGTTTTATAGTGGTTCGGCTAACTCCGACCTATGTTCACTCTAGAAAAATCCTTTTTATTATACTGAAGTTTGATTACAGTTACAATCCAAAATTCCAAAACAAAAATGGCAGTTACAATCCAAAATTCCAAAATAAAAATGGCAGAGTATCCACTAGGTAGAAGATAAAGAGAAACAGAATGAAGGCCCCCTTTCTGAAGCCAAACCTGCTATATTTATAGGTGAAACTTTGGCTACAAAGCCTTCTCACCTATATGGACCCATCATAATGATGGGCATGCATGATTCGTCCATAAGTATCGATCGGCTAACATACTACCGATCCTTTTTCCTTCACCAATTCAAGGCTGAGCGTCTTTGAAGAGTCCTTCATGCCGATCCCTCCCTTTCCACATTGCTACGCCAATCCATCTCCATCCAATATCCTATACCAATCCATCCTCCACAAAGCATGTCGATCCTTCTTCTTCATGAGGAAGCACCGGTCCTTCATGATGTCGCCTGGAAAGTACACTGACCCCTCTAGCTTTATAGGTGCATACCGACCCATCTTACTTAGAGTTTGAGTACTATGACATTTCGCACATTCCACGAGATCAAAACAGAGAGGCTAATTCATTGGCAAAGTTTGCTAGTACCGGTGATGCACAGTAGATGGGCTTGGTTCCAGCCAAAGTATTAAATACCCCAAGTACAAACTGTAGGATCTAGATTAACCCTAGAGGGGGGTGAATAGGGTTATAGCAAATTTTCATGAATTTACTGAATTAAACACAATAACAAACTGCAGAGAAGTAAATATGCTGAAAAGTAAATCACACACAAAATTTACCCAGCTTTGGCAACCCCTGCCTACTGCTGCATTCCCAGATTTCTATTAGAATTAAACAGTCTCCCGCTTACAAACACTCTAACAGACTCGCACACCCTGCTACTGCCTATAGAGTTTTACAAACTCGCACACCCTGCTCACTGAACTAATCCTAACTAGACAATCTGACACAACCTAAAACCTAGGTGGTGATTTACCCAAATTTGTTTCGAAAAGTACAGAAAATAAAAACAAAAACAAACTATAAAAAAACCCTAATTTGTAAAATTAAAGCCCAATAGAAAACTTAAATAACCGGCCCAAAAAATAATTAAAGTAAATTTGCTCGTTCCCTTTTTCGTTTGTATTATTTCTTTGGCCCGTCCTTATTTGGTGAAAACGGCGGCTCGTCGCTTGCTCGAAAATTAGGGCTTCGTGTTGAAGTTGCCGGCTTTGTCGATTTGATTGATGATGCTTTGATTCCTTGCTCCGATCAATTTGTTCACGGCTACTTCAATTTGGTCGAGTTCGACTGTCAAATGGTATGCAATTTTTCCTTTTTCAATATTGATTCTGCACGACCTTTTTGATTCGAGTTGAATAATTGTTCGTTATAGTTGTTACTTGAACTCGAATGATAATTGCAAGTGATGATTGGGTTGTTTAAATAGGATACGAAATCCTTGATTTTCGTTTGATTTGATTTCTTTGAATTCGTCACATCTTTTGCTCGGCCGTTCGATTATTGTTGGATGTTGAGATGATTTTTGACCTTTTCAAAAATACGTATATATGTGATTCTTGGTTTCGTGGTCACCACGGTGTTGAAATTTGACTTGTTCGATCTTTCCCTGGTTATCACGTTTCTGACTTCGATTTGTATTTCGTATATACACGTATATTTTGTAATTCTTGGTTGACACATTGTTGACTTCGATTAGAAACTACAGTTGACTTTGTAAATTTTTCTAGCCCCTGTGAGCTTCGTCTCTGACCATCTTCTCTGCCATTCGAGTTTATCCCTGACCTGCTTTGATGTTTTTCTGACTTTGTTTCAGTTTGATTTACTGTGAATTATATTCATTTTGATTTCTCTGGTCTCATATGCATACTGCCTATGCACATGCTTGGTTCAGTTGAACTTGATTTGGTTTGTGATAATGTTCTGATATGTACTGTAACCTTTTGGAGGCAGTTGACTTAACTTCTGCATTTTGAACTTGTTACTGTTCGACCTTGTTTCATTGATGTAGTCTTTTTGCTGATGTTGCCTTCACTTGACATTGTTATTTATACAGTTTCATTGGTACATTTGAATCTTGTTGTAGCTAGTCTCTGCTTGTCTGATTTATCTTGTACTTGGTCTGGTTTGATGTGCATGTGTTCACTGTCTTGAGTTTATTGGTGTCATTTGTCACTTTGCAGTATGGACTTGTTTGAATCTGTAGACTTGAGCCTTGTGATATTGAACTATGCTTGTGCACTTCTCTTTTTGTATTGTTGCAGTTGCCTTTGTACTTGATAATGATGTTGTGGTTGCTATGGGATTGAACTTGATATTGTTCACTGTTGTACTTGTTGAGTTCACCCTGTAGTTCACTGTCTTGATTTGAAACTGTGTTCATATGCACTTGACTTATGTTGATTATTTGATGTTAACTGGCTTGTATTGTGCACTATCTTCACTTGAGTTTGCATTACTCCATGTACATCCTACTTGTCTGATTCATTTGTTTGTTGGTTGGTTGGTTTCACTTCTTGTCTGGTCTGATTCATTTGTTTGTTGGTCTTTGCTGTATTGAGTTGCACCAGTCTTCGTTCATGTATGATCTTGTAAACTGTTTTGAACTTGTTTGCATTGGTTTTGTACATTTTCCTCGAGTCTGATTTGGTTCTTTGTTCATTTGAGTCATGTTAGCTGTGGATCACTGTCATCTGGATGCGTTCTGTTGTTGTCTGATTCACCTTTGATTCATGCTGTACATATTGAGTCTCACTTGAGTTGAATCCAGTTTTAAACTCGGGTTTGACCTTGTGCTAATTGTCGAGACTTTATTTATATTGCACCTGAGTTGAACCCGTCTTTGCATTTGGGTTTGACCTTGTGCTCACCTGTCCCTGTAGCATTATCAAGTGTATATCGGTGTGCACGGCCTTGTGGCATGTACAGTGATACACTGTGCATGTCACATTGTTCGTGTGTGATGAATTCAAATATAAATGATGACGAGCAACCCAAATAACTGAGGCAAATATTATTTTCACAAATCACATTTTATTTTATACTGCAAAAACATTTCCTTTTCAATTTTACTGCATCAATGTATATTTCTGCAGATTGCTCAGATGCTGGATTCACATTGGAATGAAGTTGAAGATAAATACGAGTGTGAGTGATATGTAGTGAGGAATTGATGTAACTATGAAATTGTGATGTAATTGTATTGTGACTGAAATTGTATAGTTATAGTGAGAGCTTGAAATTGTACTATCAAAATTGTAATAAATATTTGTTTGAATAAAATATTCGTTTGAATTCCAATTCTGTGTTATTTATTTTATTCAGCAAATATTTATTTTATCTGTGAAAAATAAAATAGTACAATATCAAATACATTTAAATGAATGTATATATGTTTATTATCATCAAACAAAAAGCAAATACATGCATATTCCACACAAACATGATAGAAATCGACCAAACACTGGAAGTGGAGCCTAAAAGGGAGTCGTGGATGACTCCAATAAAAAACTATTTACTACATGGAGTCCTACTAGATAAAAGAAAATACTCCGTTACGGCTATTATTGGCCAACCATAAATGAGATAAAACATGTTCTAAGAGAAGTTCATGAAAGGGAATGTGGCGATCACACTAGGGGCAGACTCTGGCAAAGAAAATACTCCGTTACGGTTATTATTGGCCAACCATAAATCGAGATGCTGCTGATTATGTAAGACGATGTGATAAGTGTAGATATATGCAAAAATTCCAAGAGCTCCACCAACGGAAGTCACACGAATGGTCAGCCCATGGCCATTTTTCATATGGGGTATAGACATTATCGACTCCTTGCCGATCTCTAAAGGTGGCGCAAAGTATGCTATCGTCGTAGTTGATTACTTCAGCAAATAGGCCGTAGCAGAACCTTTATCCATAATCACAACCGAGAAAGTGATCAACTTTGTTGTTCGAAATACCATATGTCGATTCGGTTTACCAAAAACCATCATAAAAGATAATAGGACCCAATTCGACAATGTTGAATTCAAAGACTTATGTCAGAGATATCATGATGAATTCCTGTTGAGCTTGAGGTTCCGTCTCATCGAGTGACTTACTATAATCCCAAAATGAATAAAGATCTTCTTTTGGAATCTCTTGACTTCATTGATGAGAAGCGTGAGGAAGCCGATCTGAGGGCAGCTGGACATCGACACCGAGTCGCCCGGTATTACAACATTAAAGTCTGACCTAGAACCTTTGAAACCGGCGAACTCATTCTGAAACGGGTCTTTCCTACCCCATTGCACATGAATCCGATCTAGGAAGGACCATATGTCATTAAACAAAGGCTTGGAGAGGGAACTTCCAAGCTAGCAACTGTCGATGGCATCACACATCCAAGGGCATCGAATAGCGAGCATTTATGATGCTATATCACTTAGTTTATTTCTTTTTCATTTTAGTTGTATTTGCTTTCATAATTTGCTGTAGTATTTGATTTTCTAGATATGTTATAAGACAAGATTATGTCATTCTTTTCCACTTAACAAATAAAGCCTTGGGCTCCTTTGTATTTATGTTTGTTGTAGCATTGTGTGCTTGTTACACGACGAGACTGAAATAAAATAAGAACGATTGTGACATGACAGGTCACTCGCTAAATTAAACCCCTAACTCCGGGGGAAGTCAATCAATTACGGAAAATTCGGTCTGACTGCTCTCCGAAGTAACTCTAAGTCCCCAGAGTGCAGATTGGAGTATAAACATAAATCAAGTGTGAATCGACCACCCGTGAAATAACTCTAAGTCCCCAAAGTGTGGATTGGTGTATAAACATAAATCGGGTGTGAATCGACCACCCGTGAAATAATTCTAAGTCCCCAGAGTGCGAACTAGAGTATAAACATAAATCAGGTGTGAATTGACCACCAGTGAAATAACTCTAAGTCCCCAGATTACGGATTGGAGTATAAACATAAATCGGGTGTGAATCAACCACCCGTGAAATAACTCTGAGTCCCAGAGTGTGGATTGGAGTATAAACATAAATCGGGTGTGAATTGGCCACCCACGAAATAACTCTGAGTCCCTAGAGTGCGGATATGAGTATAAACAAATAGATGAGTGCAGTTCGACCATTCACTATTCAATAAACTTTGGACTGAAAACGAGAGCAGGGGTGTAAACCCGTTGAGGATGGAGTTCGACCATCCGCGACTTAACTCAGCTAACCAAAGGCTGCGGTTAAGAATATAATTACCTATACCACTGAGTTCGGCAAGCGTAACGTTAAAGCTCGAACCTAGTGTTCGATACGACTCGAGGACAAGACCTCAGGGAGGCCTTGGGATGGATGAATCGAATCGACATCCGATTCGATGAGCAACGAATCACAAGTACATAAAATGAAAAATATGATAGCTCGAACATTTGAACAAGTGAGTACAAGAATCATACATGATAATAAAAGAATTCTTATTTACACTAAACTCGCTGTACATTATATAAGTTTATCCAAAATGCAAAAAAAAGTGGAGATCGTGCCCAAACAAACATGACCAACGAGAAGGAAAAGTAATCATCCAAGCTATTTACATATCACCCTAATCAAGAGATTATTTCTTGGATTTTCTATCTTTTCTTTGCTTCTTTGGAGTGGCTCCTTCTTAACTACCGCTGGACCCTCTCTTCGACCCTTTTCTACCTCGGCTTCTCTTCGAAAAAGTATCCTCGGTTGTATGAATCCAGGTGGTATCATCTTTGAAGCAGGAGAGATGGAGGCACTCTCAACACCAAAAGCAGGGGGATATCATCCCGGGGAATTGTCCCACCAGGATGGATCATCTGAAGTGGGATAGGAATCGGTTCATCGAAGCCCTAATCATCAGGCTCATTTTTACCTTCTTTTTCAACAGTTCTTCCCCCTTAACATGCTCTTTCATGCTGAGCTCGCTAATGGGGTCGGAAGAACCTATGATCACATCGTCTTCATCAAAGGGAATTTCATGGTGTGGGTCGCTCCCTTCCTTGAATAATGCCTACATGAATTGATCATCAATAAAAAAGGCCTCTTCCTGAGCACCTTGAGCAGCAGCCGAAGTTAATGGATTCTGTCGCAGCCGCTTGTGAGTCCAACTGAGACTCTTGTGAGGGGAGAGGAGCAACACCTGATGGATTCAAAGTTGAGAAAAAATAGGCAAAAAGATTAGAAATATCAACTGATAACATCCCAACTTTATGAAAGATGGGAAATGTCGAATACCTTCCTCGGTATGTCTCCCAGGTTGAGTCGAACATCCTTAGAACTACGCTCAGGAATTGAAGAAAGTTGTGGCTTGTCTGGATCATACCCAGGAATGGTTGAAGAGCCTTCTACGGAGCTATGGATGATCTAGGCTACCGGGGGCAATTCAGTTGTAATATCGGGTTGCGCCAACCCGGATCCTTCACCCACTTCATGTAAAGAAGCAACATCATATTCTTTCTGGAGTGAGAGCTAGATATCGTGCAATGTTTTGGGTCCATCGCCTAATAGCATTTCATTTTCAAGTCTGGATAGGTCGATATCCTCTGAGTTAAGAAGTTTCTTCTCTTCTGCAACAAGAAATTCCCAAGCACGCCAGAGATGGTAGGGATAATCTTCACTAAGCCATGTCAAATTCCTATGCTTGAGAACGTTAGCGTTGTAAAGAATGAGAAGCGGGTCAAGTTCATTCATTATCTCCTCCCTGACTTTGTCCTTGGTAGCTTCTGCTTCATGTTGAATAAGTGCATCGACATTTTTGGCCCTTTTGATAGCCGTGTCTCTATCAAGTCTGACGTTTACCAGCTCATCGCAAGCATCTTGAGCAATCTTCTGGGCATCATCTTTTTCTTTATTTGCATACTCAAGCTTGGCCTTGAGATCCGCTATCTCCTTCAAGGTCGTGGATTCATTATTCCGAACTGTATCCTGCTCAAGCGCTATCTCTTGATTCTGATGATGCAACACTTGAACCATATCAAGATGGCTGGATTTCATCTCTTCCATGGATTTCACAGCAGCATTAGCTTTTCCTTTGGCTTTTGGTAAGGAGGTCCTAGAGAATTCTAGCTCATTGTCAAAGTGTCAATGATTCTTTTATCCTGAGCTTCTTAGCGTTTTAGCTTTTCAATCTCCGTCGCATGCTCGAATGAGACTTTTGACATTTTCTCTGCCACCTTCATCCATTCACGATACTGCATGTGGATGTCGGTGACACAATCAATAGTCATCTTCTGAACATATACGGAACCCTTTTCAGGTTGGGAATAAAATAGAACCCTTCTAAACATAGCTTCAGAATTTCTTCGCAATGCTATGTCATACGAGCAGTCGGATTGGTCGTAGAATCTTCAGTAGCTGCTTCAACTTTATTACTCTCTGTGCCGGGCATATAGACGGAAGCATGTTCACTATGGCGGCGATAATTGCTCGGACGTTGAGAATGAGATTGAACCAAAGGCTGTGGAGGTACTGGAGTGGTAGGAGGACCACGAGAGGGATTGATAGGCAAGTCCCTGCGATCAGTTGGCTTATCGAAACCCTTTGAAGGAGGATATCTCGATCTCGATCGATGTTTGCTTTAGGGTGGCTTATCCATGTCACCTCTATCTTGATGACCTCGGTCCCGGTTGGGGTGGTAACTAGAATCGTAGTACTCTCGACTACCACACTAAGAACCAGAGCGTGAACCTAATGATTGGTGGTGTATATCCCGGAGGGAATCAAACATGTTCCTCTTCCTCACCATTGTTTCCGCAAAGAAAAACAGAAATCAGTTAACTTTAAGCGTTAGAGAGCATAACGTCAAGTATAATGCAATGTTGAGGAGTGCAAGTGTGTGCAAGTGTCCTTGTGTAACCCCTCGACAAACCAGGTGCAGGAGCCTTGCTCATTGGTGTAACTTCTCCTTTAGAAGTAGGAATCTCGGTGCCAATTCTGGTGGGAGATTCCGACCCCTCGATGCTCACATCAGTAAAGTGAAAAGCGTCAAGATCATGCAGAATCGGTAGACCAGACAAAGAGTCAAGTGGTAAATTTGAATGCTTTGACGGTTGGGAAGAAGATTCATCTTAAACAACTTTAGGAGCCATCGACGACTTGGATTGATCAAAGAGACGACTTCTTGGAAATTTATGTACGAACGTTTTCTTCTTTCTCCTATTGAGAACCAAGGGTTGTGAGGCCTGTGAGGATCCGGCATCAACCCTGAGATCGGATTTGTCGCCATTATGATCGAGCACATCGCCTCTATGTCCTCCGGCATCAATATCAATGAATTCTTGAGCACTTGTAACTAGGGGCACCATGGGATCGGCTCGATTTTCCCTTTGACTGATTGCAGCCCATGGTCTTATCCATGTCGTCTAAGAAACTTTGGTTTGCCTTACCCTAAGACCCTTTTCTATCAAACAAAAAGTGTGACGCCCCACCTCTATGCTCACGCTAGCCAAGGACACTACGGTGTAATGTCGTCAACTAGCGCGAAGGATAAGGCTGTTGAGGAGCGACCATCCGTGTAATTGCCTTGTGCGAGCACCGATATGTCAGATAGTATAACATGCATTTCATTTCAGGAGGAAATCCGACATACCGATACAAACTCAAAGCTACCACACAGTGGCTAAATGGACCTTCAGAAACAAATATAGAAATAAGCATAACATAAATCAGTCACAGATGTTCATATCTCAAAGGCGGAAACAGATATGAATATAACACATAAAAGTGTACATCAGAGTAGTGGTCAAACAAGATCCATAATATCACAAAAGAATAGTTACAAGTGCAAGACAAAAGAATAAGTATACATCAAGGAGTCTATATCTCAAATGTATAACAACAAAAACTACAAGTGTATTGTAGTTAGGCAAAAGTCAGAAGATGATCCCAGATAAGGAGTCAAGCAAAAGCACATGTAACATCTCCGTATGAACCGAGTATTATTTAATAAGAAAATAATAAACGGATCAGTCTAGCTATAAATATCAGATAAAGGAATGAGATAAGGGTAGAGATATAACAAAAACGTATGATAACAATAATGTCAAGCTGTGACAAATATGTTTTAAACAACAACAAATTCATACCATATCTCAAGAAATATAAAAAGCATAAAAAAGAATGTCATATTCTTTATTTTATTCACCAAGCCACAAATATTGACAAACATATCATTGCCAATCACATAAAGAGGTGAAACACAAATTCTAGAAATCATCAATTAGAAATCCAGAAATCACAAAGGGGGAGGCCTATCACAAACGGGAGCATGAAAACTCACCAACACGTGTATCACAAACAGAACGCTATTCCATGGTCGCTAACCATAAATATTGAGCCGAAGCTCCACGAACGGTCCAAAGACCACGGGTCGCTACCCCGCCAAATTGAACCGAAGTTCCACAGAAACAGGGTTTAGTCTCCCTCACAGACAAATAGACATCGCACATCGCTAGTCTAAATCACAAAAATGATCATCATTGATCAACAAAAAGTGTGAATTACACTAAGCTAGTAAATATATGAGTTTAGCTTCATGTCCCATAACCACTAGCTTAACTTAAATATTTACGAACAAATTGTAGATTTCCACTCGAAAATTGTCACAAGAGTTTCAATCGAACAAGTCCAAAAATTAACCGACGAAGTAAACGCAAGCGTTTCATACCACTTGTTTTGCTAAGCCGTTTAATTATATTTTCTCATACGAATGAGGTAAAAGTTTGTATATACTAATAGATTGGAAAACGGTTTTGAAAACAAGCTTTATATTTAAAAATAGAGTTGAAATCATCTTTGTAAAAGAGTTTGAATATTTACTACTAGTAAAGAAAACCTTTATATTTAAAAGTGACAAATCATAGAAATAATTGTAGAAACAATCAATCACAAAAATCCACATTTGGAGACGTGAATTAAATCATGGAAATCGATATCAAATCGATCAAATAGAAACACCAAAAATCCAGAAAAGAAATCATCAAAGTTGATATTAAATGACAATAACTATATGGATAATTAAAAATCGATAAATTTGGAAATCCACATAAAAATAGGCTAATTTCCAGAAATCAACAGCCACAGACGTCTGTGGATAATCCACAGACGTCTGTCACCTGTTTCGGGAAATATTTTTCCTGAAGCCACAGACGTCTGTGGATAATCCACAGACGTCTGTCACCTGTAGCAGGACAGAATTTTCAAAGCCCAAAAATGGGCAAACCTACACAACTTCTCGGATTCGGAGCGATTGAATGAGCAACGGCGACAAAGGATTTATTCCTAGCGACAACCCAGCCCTAAAGCTTTCCGATTCACCACCAAAACATGTTCACAATTCAAAGCTAGGATTTTCAAAGTTTTGACTTCAAAACACCAAATATTGGAATGTTCACCAAATCAATCAAAATCAAATGATCATGAACAGGTGTTAGGAATTCATACCTAATCATCAAAGATAGTTATAGACAAAGATGTGAGATAAAAATCTCACCTTTTTACACAAAACAAGGAAGAAGAAGCTATAGAGCAATGGCAAGGACAATCACTCTTCAATTCCAACTCAACAAGCTTGAATCTAAGCTTAAAAGGGAAACATTTCCTAAGTTAGGTTTAGGAATTTCTGAGATTGAAAAGAGAACGGGTTGGAGAAGATGAAGAGAAGGCTTACCAAAGCTTCTTCTTTGAATTTGGAGCTAGAACTTGATTTGCAAATGGAACTAGGGCTTAGGAATTCTAATTCTTTTTCTCCTCCACCATTTTTATCTAGAACTTGAAAGTGTTAGGAAAATGAAGTGAATGAAGATAAGTGGGGGTGGAGCTAAGGGCTTGAGTTAGGATATAGGGCTGAAACCCAAACCAAAGCCCAAAGTGAAAAAGTAGCAAAATTCCACTAACTCCAAACATATCAATGTTTATACTCAAAAAGGTCGCAAACGTCATTTTGAACTCAATGGGGGTGGTCTCGAGTCCCAATTCGACTGTTTGCAAAAAGTAGTTTTTCGGACCTTAATCCGATTAATGATTCTATATTTAAATAAAAATATTTAAATATTCAAAACTTTAAAATATGCGGGTTGTTACAGACTCCCCTCCTTAAAGAAATTGCGTCCTCGCAATCTTTAAGAAGTAACAACAACAAAAGCATATCAACACAAAAAGAAGAAATTTGAAATAAAAATTTCACCTTAAGGAGCACGAGAGAGCAGGTCCGGATGTGTTCGCTCGATGAATTCTCTGGATTCCCAAGAGCAATCCTTAGGATTTGAGGACCATTGAACTTTCACAAGAGAAACATCTTTATTTCGAAGGCATTTGACCTCCGAAGCAATGATTCGAATAGGATCTTGCTCATAAGTTAAATTAGGCGAAACTTCAATTTCTTCAATAACACCGGGCTCAAGAATAGAATCGGAATCTCGAAGGCATTTCCGTAGTTGAGAGACGTGGAATACGTCATGAATAGCAGAAAATTGAGCCGGTAACAAAAGGCGATAAGCCATGGAACCAATGCGTTCGGTGGTGGGAAATGGGCCAATATATCGAGGTGCTAATTTTCCCGATCGGCTGAAACGCACAACACCCTTCATCGATGAAATACGAATAAACACAAAATCTCCCACAGAAAATTCTAATTTCCTTCTTCGATTATCGGCATAGGATTTTTGTCTACTTTGAGCTTCTTTCATCCTATGTCGAATAAGGTCAATCTTTTCTGTGGCCTCACGGATAAAATCAGGACCTAAAACCAGCTTCTCACCGGCTTCAAGCCAACACGAAGGAGATCGGCATGGCATTCCGTATAGTGCCTCGAATGGTGCCATACCAATACTAGATTGGAAGCTATTGTTATAGGAAAATTCAACAAGAGAAATATGATCTTCCCAACTTCCACCAAAATCAAGAATACATGCACGAAGAAGATCTTCAAGAGTTTGATTCACAGGCTCGGTTTGTCCATCGTACTGAGGATGATAAGCGGTGCTAAAATTAAGCTTCGTTCCCAAAGCTTTTTGAAGACCTTTCCAAAATCCACTAGTAAACAATGGATCACGATCACTAACAATAGAAGTAGGAACTCCATGTTGTTTAACAATTTCCTTGACAAAAAGTTTAGCCAAAATAGGTACGGTCCGATTGGACCGAACGGGAATAAAATGGGCGGATTTTGTAAGTCTATCTACTATCACCCATTTTCTATCATGGCCCGAACGAGAACAGGGAAGACCGTCAATAAATTCCATGGAAATTTGATCCCACTTCCATATTGGAATTTCCAAAGGTTGCAATAACCCATCGGGCTTTCGATGCTCGGCCTTAACAAGTTGACACGTCATGCAACGCTTAACAAAGTTAGCAATATCGGATTTCATTCCCTCCCAGTAATAAAGTCGCTTCATATCCGCATACATTTTACTTCTACCGGGATGAATGGTGAATTTAGAACGATGAGAATCTTCTAATATATCTTTACGAATATCACAAATATTTGGCATGATAAGTCTACCAAATTTTCGAATACCGCCATGAGCATCAATATCAAAGTCTTTCAAACCTTAAATATCAATTTTATCCCTACAACTTTGGCTAAGAAGAACCAATTCGGGATCATGCTTTTGAGCTTCAAGAATGCGGTCTAAAAGAGAAGGATCAGCCTCGAGGCTACATAAAACAAGAGATGAGCATAAATCGGATTCACGATCTCGAATCTCACAAGTGGACAAAGTCTCGAGATCATTCCACTCGGATATCATCATAGAAACAACCGCTTGTTGCTTTCGACTGAGGGCATCGGCAACACGATTTCCTTTTCCGGAAGTATAAAGAATATCAAGATCATACGATGCAAGGAACTCGAGCCAACATTGTTGACGCAAATTAAGTTCCTTTTGAGAAAATAAATATTTCAAAGATTTGTGATCGGTGTAGAGAACAAATTTCTCACCCAAAAGATAATGGCGCCAAATTCTAAGGGCGAAAACAATAGCCGCGAGCTCTAAATCATGAGTGGCATATCTAGTCTCGGCTGGCTTTAATTGCCTATAAGCATAAGCGATAACACATTCCCTTTGCATAAGAATGGCACCCAGACCAACGCGACTAGCATCGGTATAAACAATAAAATCTTGGTTCCCATCGGGAATCACAAGAATAGGAGCATCGGAAAGGAGTTCTTTTAATTTTTGAAATGAAGCTTCACATTTGTCTGACCAAATGTATTTAATTCCCTTCTTTGTCAAGTTAGTAAGAGGCACGGAAATTTTAGAAAAGTCTTTTATGAACCGACGGTAATAGCCCGCCAATCCAAGAAAGCTACGGATTTCCATCACACTCTCCGGTCTCTTCCAATTTTGAATCGCTTCAATTTTTGAAGGATCCACGGAAATTCCGGATTCAGAAATGATATGGCCCAAAAATTTCACACGAGATTGCCAAAAGTGGCATTTAGAAAATTTTGCTTTTAATTGATTGCTCCTAAGAGTTTCCAATACAATCCGAAGATGATTTTCATGCTCCTCTTCGGTCTTAGAACAAATAAGAATATCATCGATAAAGATGAGAACAAATCAATCGAGGAAGTCTTTGAAAACTCGATTCATAAGGTCGACGAAATAAGCTGGAGCATTCGTCAAACCAAATGGCATAACAAGCCATTCATAAGATCCATAACGTGTATGGAACGATGTCAAAGGAATGCTATCCTCTGCAATACGGAGCTGATGAAAACCAGTTGCTAAGTCTAATTGTGAAAAGATTTTAGCACCACTAAGCTGATCGAATAAATCATCAATCCGGGGCAAGGGATATTTATTCTTGATGGTGAGATCGTTAAGCTTGCGGTAGTCAACGCAAAGCCTAAGTGTACCATCAGATTTCTTCACAAAAATAGCTGAAGCTCCCCATGGAGAGGAACTAGATTGAATAAATTGCTTCGCTTCCAATTCAGATAATTGTTTGCGCATCTCCTCATTTTCTTTATTGGACATACGATAAGGAGGACGAGTAATAGGTAGAGCTCCAGGGATTAGATTAATTCTGAACTCAATTGCTCGCTTAGGTGGTAATCCTAGAACGGGCTCAAATATATCGGGAAATTCACAAACAATGTGAATGAGAGAAATGACATCTTCCTCATCATCATTATCGTCATCATGAGGATTTAGAGAATACAAGGATGCTATTAAGTTGGAATCCAAATCTTTAAGAACGAGAGAAATCTGCTTAATAGATTGAGGAGCCGAAGATATATAGTCCGCTCAGGACATAGGTTATGGGCTTCATAACGGTTAAGCCAATCCATTCCCAAAATCATTTCGAAACCAAGGTAACGCATAACATGCAAATCAGCACGGAAAGAGTAATCACACAAAATAATTTCGACATCTTTACACAATAAACTGAGTGTTGCGGATCCACCAACCGGATTTGCAATCCTCAAAGAAGTCATCAAGCCAATAACATTCAAAGACAAAGCATCAATAAGTTCTTTTGATATAAAAGAGTGAGATGCACCCGTATCAAAAAGAACTCGAATAGGAAATTCACGAAATATAATAATGCCATCAAGGATAGAATGAGAAATACCTTGACCACGAGAAGTGTTAGCAGGGGCTTGTACAACATTTAGCTTGCCTTCATTCTTGCTTTGAAGTTTGGGACACAAAGATATAGTATGACCCGAACTCTTGCAATAGCGGCAAGAAATAGACTTCAGGCACTTGTTTGCATAGTGGTCCTTAGAACCACAATTGTAACATTCTCCCTGACGAGGTGTAGGAGTATTTGCTACCGTGTTGCTTGCTTTCCCTTTTTGTTGGGATTAAGTTTGAATTTGAAAGGTCTCTTCTTGTTGATGTTTGGTTTGACCTCAGCATCACTATCTTTATTAGCCTCTTCGAGTCGAAGAGCAATATCAACAAGCTGATCAAAAGAAACTTCCAATTTCAGAAGTAATGGCTTTTTTAGGCTCTTGTTCAAGCCATACACAAATCTCTGATTTTTCTTCAATGGGGTATTAATGTACTCAACCCCATATTTAGAGAGAGATTAAAAAGAAGCGACGTAGTCCGTCATAGAAGATTCACCTTGAACAAGGTCTATGAAGCGTCGGGCCAAAGATACTTTTTCAGCTTCCGGCATGAATTTCACCTCGAACCTTTCCCGAAATTGCTCCCAAGTAAGGTCCGCTTCAATAATTTTGGAGATCAGAAGCTCGTACCAGTCTAATGCTCTTTCTTGGAGCATACTAGAAGCCACTTGGACTTGATGAAGATTAATAAGATTCATGCGAGAAAAGATACGGTCGCATGTTCGAAGCCAAGCCTAGACTTCTATAACGTTCTCGGAACCTTTGAATGGCTTTCCACCCAAGTTGGTGTAATCACTGCACAAGCGGGCAAACCCAGATTTAGGATGAGTGGGCTAAGGAATAGGTCCGATAGTTTGAGCATTTCTTACAAGATCAAGAAGTTGCTGAGCAGACATAAATACTCCATCCTGGGGAGTAGCACTAGATTGACCAGCGCTGGGACGGCCAGGTCTAACCATTTCTCTTCTTTAAGAAAGAAAGAAAAGAGGAAAAAGGTTAATCTCAAAATGAATATCAAACAAACTTGATTGATAAAACAAGGCATCATAAGAAGAAATAGGATAGAACGGTACGAAGACCCGAATTAAATCCTATGGCACGATTCCTAAGAAAGACTTAGGACAATGATCCTTGTTAGATTATTCTATATTGTTCCGAAGTTTGGCTCTGATACCAAGCTATGACGCCCACCTCTATGCTCACGCTAGCCAAGGACACTACGGTGTAATGTCGTCAACTAGCGTGAAGGATAAGGCTGTTGAGGAGCGACCATCCGTGTAATTGCCTTGTGCGAGCACCGATATGTCAGATAGTATAACATGCATTTCATTTCAGGAGGAAATCCAACATACCGATACAAACTCAAAGCTACCACACAGTGGCTAAATGGACCTTCGGAAACAAATATAGAAATAAACATAACATAAATCAGTCACAGATGTTAATATCTCAAAGGCGGAAACAGATATGAATATAACACATAAAAGTGTACATCAGAGTAGTGGTCAAACAAGATCCATAATATCACAAAAGAATAGTTACAAGTGCAAGACAAAAGAATAAGTATACATCAAGGAGTCTATATCTCAAATGTATAACAACAAAAACTACAAGTGTATTGTAGTTAGGTATTCTTTTCATTTTTAATAACACTTAGAAAACTTAGAAAGATCTTTTTTATCAAAAAATAAATATAAATTATTGTAGTTAGGCAAAAGTCAGAAGATGATACCAAATAAGGAGTCAAGCAGAAGCACCTGTAACATCTCGGTCTGACCCGAGTATTATTTAATAAGAAAATAATAAACGGATCAATCTAGCTATAAATATCAGATAAAGGAATGAGATAAGGGTAGAGATATAACAAAAACGTATGATAACAATACTGTCAAGCTGTGACAAATATGTTTTAAACAACAACAAAATCATACCATATCTCAAGAAATATCAAAGCATAAAAAAGAATGTCATATTCTTTATTTTATTCACCAAGCCACAAATATTGACAAACATATCATTGCCAATCACATAAAGAGGTGAAACACAAATTCTAGAAATCATCAATTAGAAATCCAGAAATCACAAAGGGGGAGGCCTATCACAAACGGGAGCATGAAAACTCACCAACACGTGTATCACAAACGGAACGCTATTCCATGGTCGCTAACCATAAATATTGAGCCGAAGCTCCACGAACGGTCCGAAGACCACGGGTCGCTACCCCGCCAAATTGAACCGAAGTTCCACAGAAACGGGGTTTAGTCTCCCTCACAGACAAATAGACATTGCACATCGCTAGTCTAAATCACAAAAATGATCATCATTGATCAACAAAAAGTGTGAATTACACTAAGCTAGTAAATATATGAGTTTAGCTTCATGTCCCATAACCACTAGCTTAACTTAAATATTTACGAACAAATTGTAGATTTCCACTCGAAAATTATCACAAGAGTTTCAATCGAACAAGTCCAAAAATTAACCGACGAAGTAAACGCAAGCGTTTCATACCACTTGTTTTGCTAAGCCGTTTAATTATATTTTCTCATACGAATGAGGTAAAGGTTTGTATATACTAATAGATTGGAAAACGGTTTTGAAAACAAGCTTTATATTTAAAAATAGAGTTGAACTCATCTTTGTAAAAGAGTTTGAATATTTACTACTAGTATAGAAAACCTTTATATTTTAAAGTGACAAATCACAGAAATGATTGTAGAAACAATCAATCACAAAAATCCACATTTGGAGACGTGAATTAAATCATGGAAATCGATATCAAATCGATCAAATAGAAACACCAAAAATCCAGAAAAGAAATCATCAAAGTTGATATAAAATGACAATAACTATATGGATAATTAAAAATCGATAAATTTGGAAATCCACATAAAAATAGGCTAATTTCCAGAAATCAACAGCCACAGACGTCTGTGGATAATCCACAGACGTCTGTCACCTGTTTCGGGAAATATTTTTCCTGAAGCCACAGACGTCTGTGGATAATCCACAGACGTCTGTCACCTGTAGCAGGACAGAATTTTCAAAGCCCAAAAATGGGCAAACCTACACAACTTCTCGGATTCGGAGCGATTGAATGAGCAACGGCGACAAAGGATTTATGCCTAGCGACAACCCAGCCCTAAAGCTTTCCGATTCACCACCAAAACATGTTCACAATTCAAAGCTAGGATTTTCAAAGTTTTGACTTCAAAACACCAAATATTGGAATGTTCACCAAATCAATCCAAATCAAAATCAAATGATCATGAACAAGTGTTAGGAATTCATACCTAATCATCAAAGATAGTTATAGATAAGATGTGAGATAAAAATCTCACCTTTTTACACAAAACAAGGAAGAAGAAGCTATAGAGCAATGGGAAGGACAATCACTCTTCAATTCCAACTCAACAAGCTTGAATCTAAGCTTAAAAGAGAAACATTTCCTAAGTTAGGTTTAGGAATTTCTGAGATTGGAAAGAGAACGAGTTGGAGAAGATGAAGAGAAGGCTTACCAAAGCTTCTTCTTTGAATTTAGAGCTAGAACTTGATTTGCAAATGGAACTAGGGCTTAGGAATTCTAATTCTTTTTCTCCTCCACCATTTTTATCTAGAGCTTGAAAGTGTTAGGAAAATGAAGTGAATGAAGATAAGTGGGGGTGGAGCTAAGGGCTTGAGTTAGGATATAGGGCTGAAACCCAAACCAAAGCCCAAAGTGAAAAGGTAGCAAAATTCCACTAACTCCAAACAAATCAATGTTTATACTCAAAAAGGTCGCAAACGTCATTTTGAACTCAATGGGGGTGTCCTCGAGTCCCAATTCGACTGTTTGCAAAAAGTAGCTTTTCGAACCTTAATCCGATTAATGATTCTATATTTAAATAAAAATATTTAAATATTCAAAACTTTAAAATATGCGAGTTGTTACAAAAAGTAACGAGACGTTCGTCCATAAGCAAATATTTGATGTTCATGTCCTTAGGTAGAGCATTCTTAAGAATTGTGACCGCCTCTTCATAAATATTACCGCTAGGCCGGATGATGACACCTGTAAAGGAGCAACACAGTTAGGAATATGACGTGGATATTGTTTTTCCATGCTAACATGAAAATAGGGGGTAACACTTACGTCTTTCCAGCCATTGTTGAGCAAAACCAGGCAGGCAGCAAATGAAGAACCATTCGCTTTTAAAGGCACTTAACTTGCTCCTCGCGCCAGTCAGAATCTGGCATCTCTTCGCCGATTCAAGAAATGTAAATGAGAGACTCCCTGTCCGTCACTTGAAAGTGAAAATAAATCGAATATCTTCAATGGTTGGAGGATAGTGTAGGAACTCCATAAATACCATGTAAGTACAATTAAGGAGAGCATAGCCATTTGGGTGGAGCTACGCTGGAGCTATCCTTAAATAATGAAGAATATCCCGAACATATGAATTAAATGGCGGGATGCATCCGACCTAGCACACAAACTTGTTGCATATCGTATGCCCTTCTGGGGGTCTGTGAGCCCTATCATCCCACGATGGGCCAACACATCGCCAAAAGGAATCCCGTGCCTTACGCAGATTCGTTGGATGGCATCTTCCATTATTTTTAGGGCTACCAAATCAGAAGGGTTCTCCAGAATGACTGCGTCCTCTAGAGTATCAGGAGAAGGATCGATAACCTCCGGTGGAAAGATGGGAATAGCGTCAAAAAGATCAAATTGTGGGCCCGGACTTTCCGGCTATTCTAAATGATGACTAGATGGTGGACTATCGGATTCAGTTGCCGAACTTGATTCTACGTCAAAGTTATCCCATTGGGAAGATGATCCAGCTGGCATAGCTGGAAGGCACCCAGAACGTCTAGAGCCCATTGCTATTAAACTTAGTAAAAATCATGGTTAAATAAAGGAACATGTATTCCCTAATGTATAGTGAGTGCTTGTGTGGTGCGGTAAAGTGCTATACAGTATGGTAATAAGTTGTGCAAAACAGAAGGCAGAAAAGATGACGTGACTTCGTGGTTCAACCAAAGAGACCGACATTCCTGACCGTCTCAACTGTTTCTGTGTGTCATCAGGAAACGATGCAGCTTGAATTTCGCGATTGATCGTCCGCCAGCAAAAGTTTGGTTTTTATCTAAGTTATTGGTGAGCATCAAGATAATAGTCAAAGGCATTGGTTTTTGTCGTAGTTCTAAGGTCATTTTTAACCAAGTATGCAGTTCAAATCGTATGCAAGCCATATGTAAGTCCTAATGTATGTTCAAGTATGCAAGGCCAAAGCTCATCATTTAGTTCAAGTTTACTTATTTAAGTTCTGTTTTTTGAAAAAAGGTTCATTTGCAAACAAGGCTGATCATTCGTGAATGCAAACAAGGCCGATCGTTCGTGAATGCAAACAAGGCCGATCGTTTCCCTAGATAGCATCATCCGATCTTTTTCTATATGCCATCAGCCGATCGTCCCACTTCGCCCTGTCCACCTCAAGGGCCTCAACTCTAGAGCACTATCGATCATTTATAGGCAATCTTCAAGCTCTAACGTCTTAAGGCTTCGCCGATCGTCCAAGAACGATCATGATGGATCGATCGTATGACTTCTTCATTTCCACTACACCATATTCCTCAAAAAACGATCGGCTAAGGCTGCAATTCGATCATCCCTCATCAAGACAAGTCACGTCATTTCTCTGCATATGATCGTAAGAATTGGAAAAGGTAAAAGCATCAGCCGAACAAATCGATTATCACAACGCTAATGAAGTTCAAAGCCTCATCCTCGAATTATAAAGAAAATTTAAGATTCGGGAATGGAGGAAGATTTGAAATCGATTCGAAGTAAAATCCGAAGGAGGGCGATGATTTTTTTTATTTTGAGATGATGAATCGTTGTTAAGATCGGCAAGAAGAAGAAAAGGAAACTCATTTTCTTTGCTTTGGAATGGAACGATATGAAATAAGTAGAAGGAAGAAAAGAAATGGCTAATTGTCGATGCTTATATAGGAAAGGTGTATGCCGGTCGTTATCGATCACAAAAATTATGCCGGTCCATCCACATCCAAGCCATATGCCGATCGATCCACATCCAAGCTTTATGCCGATCGATCCACCTCTAGGCTTTATGTCGATCATTCAATATCCAAAACATACGTCGATCGTTCCATAAAATAGCTTACGCTGATCGTTCCATAACCTAGCATATGCTAATCGTTTCATAATCATGAACAATTTGAAATTTATTTTCTAAGAAAGAGAGGATTATGGATATAAAAAATAATAAATAAAAAAAAGGAAGAGAACATGCATGAAAGAATGACGACCAGTGGAAACTATATATAGAAAGTTTTTTCCTTAATACTTGACAACGACTTGTGAATGTGTAATCGTGATCGGGGGTCAGGTACGTACACGTATACATACAAGTACATACACGTATATGTACAAGTACGTACATGTATACGTATAAGTACATACACGTATACGTACAAGTACGTACACGTATACGTACAAGTATATGTTTCAAAATTTAATTTTTTGGAATTGACAAAAAACTGAATAATCACCTAGAGTAGACCAGATGAAAACTAAAGCTAAGTTGCTGAAGCTTAGAAATTGCTAAAATCAAAACAAAATGATCGCTAATAAGTTGTGATCCCATGTTTTTGCTATTGGAAATCGACCAATCATCACGACGAATAAGGAAAATACGACCTTCGACAAGAAAATAGCTTAATTAAAGGATAACGACTATTCGATGAACCAGATGGGTTTCTTTCAGATGATTTTAGCTTGTGACGATTCAAAGCACGTCATGTTAGATACAAGATGTACTTTAAGAGGCAAATGTTATCCTACCTTTTGACAAGACCATGATATCATCAACTTGGCTAGGAACGGATGGATATCAGCCTTAAGAATTGGTTACATACAACACTATAGACGATGGTCGGGCAAATTTGGACTGGGTCCACATTGAGGTGCAATCAACATGAAGTGACTGACGTAGCCCCATAAAGTTATATTTCAAATTTGGAGTCGATCAGAGTTCGTACGTTCAAGTTACGGACGAAGCAAAGATTTGCATGGATCGATTGAGAACGATCCATAAAACAGCTCAATTCATCGGAGAACGATCAATATTTCATGATCCACAAGTCCAATTCATTTGAAACTTCTAAGGCATCAACAAAATGAAGATTGAAGCCTACAAAAACGATCGCAGATCATAAGGTTGAAATTAGAGGTTGGCCGATCATTGTTGGTCGATCGTTTTTTCCAAGCCATAAAAACGATCGGCATATTTCAGTGCATGATCAAAGTACAATAAAGATCGATCCATATCTCCCAAGTTACAAGCTAGAATGATTCCATATTTTAGGAGCAATGTCAAGAGGCATGTGGGATCCCCAAAAATAACCGCACTCGAATTGGATGCAAGAAAAACGATTGGTGAAAGTTTAGTCGATCGTTCCTATTTGTCAAGTTGGGTCCACTGATCATTATGGTAGGCCCGTATGGACCTAGAGATCCTTTTGCCAAAGTCGTAGCAAAATATCTCATCATCTCTCCCTATAAATACATGCCTTGTGGTTCATTTTTAGGATCTTTACGCTGCTGGGTACTTTAGCATTAATTGTAATCAAGTGTTCTCTATTCTCAACCGTTGTAGTCAGATTCATAAGTGATTAATAAAGTTAATCTTCAAAGTGGACGTAGGCCCACAACGTCGAATCACTATAAATCTCCGTGTTTCTGATTATTGCTTTTTATTTGTTGTTAGCCTAATTTATTCCTCAGTTTTAATTTTACTTTCTTCACTTGCTTCTCTACATAAATCTATCCTTAGGTGTTTTTGACCAAATTTAGCGCAAACAATATCATTAAAAAACGATTTTTATCCAGACATATGCATAGCCTTGTCAAGCAACTTAGTATGTTATCCCGCCTTTTGGCAAGGCCGTGACACCAAAAAGTTGACTGGAAAACTAAAGACAGTTCGTCGTAAAAGTTCGTTATACACTGTTTCACCATGGATATCGACGAATTTTTGTCCGAGCCCGGATCAAGCTACAATTGATAGGACATGGCAAGCAAAGTCATGAAAGCCAACACTCCAAATTTCAAGTCAATCCGAGTTCATGTGCTCAAGTTATGATCGATGCAAATTGAAAAAGATAACTCCATTTTCGTTTCCATCAGTAGGCCGCACTTCGTATCGATGGACTTCGAATCCATCAGTAGAGTTTGCATCGTATCGATCGGAATGGCCAGGTCTTCGTATCGATCAGATTCATGTCGATCAACCTTCGGCCAGAGAAACTTATTCGAATCCATCGGCATGGCTCCTTGTTCGAATCCATCAGTAAGTAGTCCACTTCGTAACGATCACTTAACGTCAACTTCGCATCCATCAGAGATTCGCTGCTTCGTATCCATCATGGGACCATGTTCGAGTCCATGAGCAGAGGCTTGTTCATATCCATCAGGTCAACGAGCCTAGGTGACGTGTTATTCCTCGATACGAGCAAGGCGAAATTCATGGAGTCGACACGGTCATCTCGGAGTAAAGAATGGATTGATGCGAGGTATGCGTGCCACATCACCGCAAGAGCACGTGAGGTGATCGATTCGAAAGCATCGAATCGAATTAGTCGATTCGAACCAAACAGCATGCCGAAGGATCCCATTTCGTATCGACGATATCTCCCAAACCACTGGTCCAAATGCTACGAAATTTTTACAGCAGCTTGCATACAAGGTGAAGAACAATCCTGCCAGGTTTCAGCTCGATTGGATCATTTCTTGATGGATACGAAACTGCTTCGTATCGATGGCAGATCGAGTCGAAACTTGGTAGGATCGGTCGCGTGGGCCCCCTCACGTGCCAGAAGAAGTCTCCCGAAGTTTGGGCGCGATCTCAGCCTCCTACACCTATAAATAGCCCCCTGAAGCCTGCAGAAAAGGGATCCTTTGAGCCATTCAACGTCCAGACTCTGACGGATTCAATTCTACATCTTACCATCACCATTGTATTCGAATTTGAGAGCTATCATCAATTGTAATCTGCTGTAACAGATTGAAGTTATCAAGTGAATCAATAAAATCATAAGCTTCAGAGTGGATGTAGGCAAGATCGCCGAACCACTATAAAATCTGTGTTGTTTACTGCTGTTATCTTCAATTTTCTGAGTGTTCTTCATTTTTGTGTCTCTGCATATTTGTTATCTGTGAATTGTGATTGCGTACTGGTGCTTTCAACGACTATCGGGTGTTTGTGACCAATTTTGGTGCAAACATTTTGGTGCTTTCACTGAGAACGCTAATTCAGGAGTTCAATCATTTGAAAGTTGAATCAGAAGGCTAAGAGATTTAGATCCGAAGAATCATGACAAGGCAAACTAGTAAGAGACAAAGGCCAGAGCAAAGTCAGCATGGAGGGAGTCAAGAGGCTTCCTCGGGGCAAACCAAGCATCGATCTTCATCACCAGGGATGAGATGGAGACGATGATGAAGAGACAGGAGGAAATGATCCAGAATTTGCTTCAACAGATTGGACAACTTGGAGCGCAAAATCAAGGAGCAACCAGAGTCCAGAACGGAGCAGGACCATCAAGCGCAGCGCCGGAGCTGGGGGCCACACACTTAGAGCATGTTGATCCAATCCCAGGAAGAGATTCAGGGACATCCGAGCAACCTGGTGGTAATAGAGGGGTGAACGCTCAGCCAGGGGGGCCGAACGAAGGTGTCACTCAAAAATCACAGCCTGACGACAATGACAGGTTGGCAGAGATGGTCAGACGGGCCATGAGAGGCGGACTAGTCAATAGAGATCTGGAGGATGTACATAGGAGTCCCTTTACTCCTATGATCAGGCAGGCCAGGAATCCACCAGACTTCAAGCTACCATCGGTGGAAATGTATGATGGGTGGACGGATCCAGCGGTCCATCTGACGAAGTATATAAGGCACATGGAAGTGCTGGGGGCATCACAAAAAGTCATGGCCCGGTGCTTTCCATTGTATTTGACGGACATTGCAGCGCTATGGTTTAGACAACTGGAGAGTGGCTCTATTGGGACTTGGACAGATTTGACAGAAAGGTTTATGAGACAATTCAGGGTCCATATTTCAAGACCCAAGAACGTGATGAGTTTGGCGACTCTAAAACAAAAGGCCGGGGAATCTTTGAGGAGTTTTCTAACACGATTTAATGCGGCAGCAGCATCAGTGGATCGACCAGATCCATCTATGGCCATGATGGCAGCTGTATCTGGAATATCTGATGGCATGGAGTTCAAGAATTCACTAACTAAGGATCCACCTACGGACCTGGGAGAGTTCTATCATGAAGCCGAAAAGTTTTTGCGATTAGAGGACGCTCGTACGGAGAGAGAAGAAGAAATCGATGTTTACACAGTTAGAGGCGGTAATTCACCTGGAAAAGGTGCAGAGACTGGTAAAGGGAAGCGAAAGGCTGAAGAAAATGATGATAGATCAAAGCGGCAACAGAGGGAGCCACGATTTACCACCTATTCAGAACTGAACGAGGGATTGGAGCGAATCTACCAAGACACTCGAGAGCAAGTTGCCTATCGTAGACCAATGCGACGGGATCCGACTACCGACGAGAGAAAGTCAAACAAATAGTGTTCATTCCACGAGCTGAACGGTCATAGCACAAATGACTGTAGGCACCTGAAGGATGAGGTAGAAGGGCATATCAGAAACGGTAGGCTACTTCAGTATGTGAGAAGGCGAGCTCCAACGGTGGAACCAGAGCGGCCACCATCTACATCAACTAGGGGTAACCCCGAGCCGGGGCACCGTTTGGTTATCAATTGATTTAAATAATGATGAACAAGTCGTAAACTTCTCACTAACACCATCACACCATTTACACATGTATGAGATCGCGAACGATCCACATGCATGCTCTGAATGATTATTGACCGTCTCGTAGTGAGAATTTACACTTTGACATCCTTGCTTTGCTTTTATTCTATGTTGATTTGGACATTTAGACTTTGCTTGTTTGGACATCTCAGTTATGGAATTCATGTGAACGTCAATTTGATATTTGCAATTGTGTAGAAGAAGTTACTCGCGTATGCTTTGGATCGCGAACGGTCCACAAGCACACCTTGTATGGCGACGAACCGCCACGATCGCTGATTCAGAAATTCACCCGAACGTGAACCTGACATCGATAATACTAAGTCCCCCCCGGGCACACTCATTCACCTCGAACGGCACCCGACCTCGAACAGTCACCATTTGCCTCGAACGTCACCCGACCGCGAACGGTCACACTTCATCTAGTATAACATTCGATCGCGAACGATCGCACTCTGCCTCGTGCAGCACCCGACCTCGAACGGTCACAATCTGCCTCGTACGGCATCCGACCGCGAACGGTCTCATTTCTTTATTTGCCGTGAACGGCATCCGACTGCGAATGGTCCCATTTCTTTATTTGCCACGACGGCATCCGACCGCGAACGGTCCCATTTCTTTATTTGCCGCGAACGGCATCCAACCGCGAACGGTCCTATTTCCTTATTTGACGCGAACGGCATCCGACCGCGAACGGTCCCATTTCTTTATTTGTCTGCGAACGGCATCCAACCACGAACGGTCCCCTTCCTTTATTTGCCGCGAATGGCATCCGACCACGAACGGTCCCATTTCGTTATTTGCCGCGAACGGCATCCGACCTCGAAAGGTCATCAACAGGATATGAACATCCAGCTTATGGAACTACAAAACACACCTTCCTATCGCAAGGCATGTTTCGGGGGGCAAATGTTATCCCGCCTTTTGGCAAGGCCGTGACACCAAAAAGTTGACTGGAAAACTAAAGACAGTTCGTCGTAAAAGTTCGTTATACACTGTTTCACCATGGATATCAACGAATTTTTGTCCGAGCCCGGATCAAGCTACAATTGATAGGACACGGCAAGCAAAGTCATGAAAGCCAGCACTCCAAATTTCAAGTCAATCCGAGTTCGTGTGCTCAAGTTATGATCGATGCAAATTGAAAAAGATAACTCCATTTTCGTTTCCATCTGTAGGCCGCACTTCGTATCGATGGACTTCGAATCCATCAGTAGAGTTTGCATCGTATCGATCAGAATGGCCAGGTCTTCGTATCGATCAGATTCATGTCGATCAACCTTCGGCCAGAGAAACTTATTCGAATCCATCGGCATGGCTCCTTGTTCGAATCCATCGGCATGGCTCCTTGTTCGAATCCATCAGTAAGTAGTCCACTTCGTAACGATCACCTAACGTCAACTTCGCATCCATCAGAGATTCGCTGCTTCGTATCCATCATGGGACCATGTTCGAATCCATGAGCAGAGGCTTGTTCGTATCCATCAAGTCAACGAGCCTGGGTGACGTGTTATTCCTCGATACGAGCAAGGCGAAATTCATGGAGTCGACACGGTCATCTCGGAGTAAAGAATGGATCGATGCGAGGTATGCGCGCCACATCACCGCGAGAGCACGTGAGGTGATCGATTCGAAAGCATCGAATCGAATTAGTCGATTCGAACCAAACAGCATGCCGAAGGATCCCATTTCGTATCGACGATATCTCCCAAACCACTGGTCCAAATGCTACGAAATTCTTACAGCAGCTTGCATACAAAGTGAAGAACAATCCTGCCAAGTTTCAGCTCGATTGGATCATTTCTTGATGGATACGAAATTGCTTCGTATCGATGGCAGATCGAGTCGAAACTTGGTAGGATCGGTCGCGTGGGCCCCCTCACGTGCCAGAAGAAGTCTCCCGAAGTTTGGGCGCGATCTCAGCCTCCTACACCTATAAATAGCCCCCTGAAGCCTGCAGAAAAGGGATCCTTTGAGTCATTCAACGTCCAGACTCTGCCGGATTCAATTCTACATCTTACCATCACCATTGTATTCGAATTTGAGAGCTATCATCAATTGTAATCTGCTGTAACAGATTGAAGTTATCAAGTGAATCAATAAAATCATAAGCTTCAGAGTGGATGTAGGCAAGATCGCCGAACCACTATAAAATCTATGTTGTTTACTGCTGTTATCTTCAATTTTCTGAGTGTTCTTCATTTTTGTGTCTCTACATATTTGTTATCTGTGAATTGTGATTGCGTACTGGTGCTTTCAACGACTATCGGGTGTTTGTGACCAATTTTGGTGCAAACACCAGACATATGCATAGCCTTGTCAAGCAACTTAGTATGTTATTCATGTAAATTAACAACCATTTAGATCGACAAGTTTTAATGCACTTTAGTCATATTATCTATAATTATCTGATTTAAATAAGCTTTAGCTTGTTTACGCATTAAATACAACACTAGAATACTAAAACAAAAAGGAAACATGACTAATTGTATCCCAAAATTATCAATGGGATGAATACGCCTTTGTAAACAACTAAAGCTAGCAAGAGTAGAAACAAACCCATTCCACTGTAATTTTTTTATGCCTTTTGCAAGATCCATTCCCATACTGCAGAGTTAACAAGTTAATATAAAATTAAGCAAGAATAAACATAATTCCCAATCATATATATGAATGTCGGTAGTCTCGGCTTTCCATTCAAGACATATAATGTATTGTACTGTTTGAAGTGAAATTTTATCAAGGAAATACTAGCTTTATTATAATTCTTGTATGTTACAGCAAATATAAATAAAATGTACCTTGAAAGATTTTGCTTATATGCTTTTGTTTGAACAGCATGGTGATAAGCTCTGAGTTTTGCAACTAGCTCAGTTGCATCCACGGCAACATTTATAGCGAGTACCTAAACATAATGGTGTTCAAGCTTACCGCATGTAAATTAAATGAAGTGTGCTTTTACCTCTGCTGGTTATCAATCCGCTTACCCCTTCTCTTCTGCATCTCAGCCATCCGTTACATCGTGTGGTCATAACTTTTCTCAGATTCTATTTGGATCATGGACCTTTATATATTAGGCCCAATACTTTGTGTATTTAATGTAATCTCTGTTAGACACTGTATTGTATCATTTCTTTGTACAACTCTTTGCATCTAAATAATAAAGCAATACATATTCTTTTTACAAACTATTACAAATCGAATCATTCATACAACTTTAGATTCTCAACTTGGTATCAGAGCGCAGGTTCGTACAAGCCTACAGCATCGATCACATTTGTGAGTCCATCAGAAAATCTTCATCACATGGACTCCTCCCATCAAGAATTCAGAATTCTTTCATCTGAGAGTTATAGCTGTTCTCAGATAAACAGTGCCTCGCCAGCACATCTGTCTGACTGCATCAGTTTATCAAAGAAAGCAAAATTCCATACTTTAAAGAGCATTCTGATCAAGAATATCAAGAAAATCCTCCAGTTGAATCAAGGGCATAGCAAAAAAACTCATCAGAAAACAACACAGTCACAAGAAACCAAAGAAACCAAAGAAATCATCACTCAAGTTCTCAGAATTCCATCAAGATTCAACATAGGAAAATTTTCTTGAAAATCCTCAATTCAAAGAAAGCTCCAGTTAGGAATTTACATACCTGTCTCTTCAGATTTTTTCAAATCTGTGTGTTCATCATGGCAGATCAAGATGATGCTGCTAGCCCACAGTTTTCTAGCTCAAGAGTTTCTCAAAGCCAGCCACAATCTGATTCTGTGAATGATCTGATGAAGGCAATCATCAAACCCCAGAGCCAGATGATATCCATTCAACTGGATGAATCAAATTACCTGCTTTGGAAACTGCAAGTAGAAACATCAATTAGAGGATATGGGTTAGAAGATTACATACTTGGTACAAGAATAACACCACCAAAATTTGTCAAAAATAATGAAGACAAACTGGTGTCTAATCAAGATTACACTGCACATCAAAGACAAGATAGCCTTGTATGTGCATGGATGATGTCATCCATAAGTGCATCTATTCTGCCTCAACTTATTGGATGCAAAACAGCCCAAGAAGTTTGGACCACAATTGAAAGAAATTTCACTTCTCAATCATCTGCAAGGATCATGCATCACAAAAGACAATTGCAGAGTATCAGAAAGAATGACATAACAATGAATGAATATATGCTTAAAATCAAAAACCTATGTGATCAACTGGCCTCTGCTGGTCACAAGGTTCCTGAATCTGAACAAGTTCTACATATAATTAGTGGGTTAGACAGTGAATACAAAGCTGTTGTGGCTATCATCTCCACCATGGAACCAACACCCTCCTTACAGTTCGTTTACTCTACACTCCTCTCTCATGAAGGAAGGATAGAACATAATAAAAGCATGAGTTCAGATGCCTCTGTCAACTACACTTTTAACAAAGGTAAACAAAACTCAAACACAAAAGGCCAATACAACAACTTTCAAAGAGGAGGTTCAACAGGCAGAGGAAGAAGAGGAGGTAGAAGCAACAACAACAGCAGAATAAGATGCCAGATATGTGAAAAGTACGGTCATGGGGCAAACAAATGCTATTTTAGATTCAACAAAAACTACACTCCCTCTCAACAAGGTGGCAGTTCAAATGTAAATCTAGTCACTACACCAAAAGACTGCAGCTCAACTCAAACAGAAATTCTGAATACTGAAACTTCAATAAATAATGACACTGGTGATGACTGCTGGTACCCAGACTCAGGGGCAACTAATCATGTGACCAACAATCTCAACAATCTGAACTTGGGAAATAGAGAATACAAAGGTACACAAAATCTTTTTGTTGGTAATGGTAAAACTGTACACATTACACACACTGGAAATGCTAGTTTACATGGACCCAAACAAAGACTTCTGTTAAAAAACTTGCTAAGGGTTCCCTCAATTAAAAAAAATCTAATGAGTGTTTCCCAATTTGCAAAGGATAATAAAGTCTATTTCGAATTTTATCCTGACACATGCATAGTTAAAGATATTCTAACTCAAGAAATTATCTTGCAGGGTAAAGAAAACAATGGATTATACAGATTTGATTTGTCAAAATCACAAATTTCTGAGAATAGGGAAAATACTCATGTATTGAATGTTGTTAGGAATACTGAAAACTGTAGCAAGTTTGAATTGTGGCATCGAAAACTGGGACATCCCAGTATAAAAGTTGTAAAACATATAATGAGTAGTAATAAAATTTCTTTTAATGATAATTCTGATTCATATTTTTGCACCTCTTGTCAATTGGGAAAGAGTCATAAATTAGCATTTCCAGATTCTCAAACACTTTACACAAGACCCCTTGAATTAATTGCTAGTGATCTATGGGGGCCAGCACCTATTAGTTCTTATTATGGATATAAGTATTACATATCTTTTATAGATGCTTATTCAAGATTTGTTTGGATATATATGCTGAAGTCTAAATTTGAAACTTGTAATATAACCATACAATTTATCAACAAAGTAGAAAATATGACTGGAAATAAGGTGTGCACTTTTCAGTCAGATGGTGGAAAAGAATTTTTACCTTTAAAAAATTATTTTGAAAAGAAAGGTATTAATCATAGGACAACATGTCCTTACACCTCTGAACAAAATGGAATTATTGAAAGAAAACATAGGCACATTGTAGAAACTGGATTAACTTTACTAGCACAAGCCTCTATGCCTCTAAAATTTTGGCCAGAAGCATTCAATACTGCTGTGCACTTAATTAATATACTTCCCACAAAAGTTCTTCATTTTAAATGTCCTCAAGAAGTACTTACTAAAGTTAACCAGATTATGAGCACTTAAAAATATTTGGATGTCAATGTTTTCCTTATTTAAGACCTTACAACACACACAAGTTAGACTTCAGATCTACTCCTTGCACATTCTTAGGGTACAGCAACAAACAGAAGGGGTATAGGTGTATAGACAACAAAGGAAAAATATATATATCTAGACATGTAAGATTTAATGAGCAAGTATTCCCATACAGTAGTACAGAAATTAAAACTACTGAAAAGGTAAGGAATCCAAGATTCATGATTCCTGATCTACCTGAAGAGTTTGAGATGCAGCCCTCAGCTCAGCCTCTAAGGGACAAGATCATCACAGATTCTCAACACATCATAGCTGATCGAGAATCTGATCAAGAACAGACTACAAATGAAGATATCAGCAACAATCAGAATGCTCAAAATCAAGGAACTTGCAGCTCAAACCATGATCAAGTCATCAGTGATGATATTATGAGCTGCAGTAACAATAACTCTGATAGTAATGTCAGAGATAGCATCAATATTCACCCAATGTTAACTAGAGCAAAGTGTGGTATCTACAAACCAAAAATCATGAACAACATTATTGTTCACAATGAACCCTCTTCCTACATAGAAGCTACTCAAAATAAAAATTGGAGAGCAGCTATGCAGGAAGAATACAATGCTCTAATCAACAAAAAAACTTGGGATCTGGTAAAGAGACCAGATAACAAAAATATAATTGGGTGTAGATGGACTTTTAAATTAAAGAAAAATGCAGATGGTTCAATTTCTAAATATAAAGCAAGGTTAGTTGCTAAGGGTTATTCACAACAGCATGGATTTGATTTTTCAGAAACTTTCTCTCCTGTTGTGAAACCATCCTCAATTAGAGTTATACTAACCATTGCTTTAAGTAGAAATTGGAGCATCAAACAATTAGATGTTAATAATGCATTTCTCAATGGTGTTTTGCAGGAAGAAGTATTTATGGAGCAACCAGAAGGGTTCACTCAGAAATCTGACAAGCAACAAGTGTGCAAACTTAATAAAGCTATCTATGGCTTAAAACAAGCTCCAAGAGTTTGGTTTGATAAGCTCAAGTCAACTCTAATGAAATATGGATACAAATCGTTGAAATCTGACAACTCCATATTTACTAAGATTAATGATATTGCTACCACTTATATCCTAATTTATGTTGATGATTTTGTAATTACAGGAAGCAGTGTACATGAAATTGAAAATATCACTGCAATGTTCAACTCAGAATTCTCAATCAAAGATCTAGGTGATCTAAATTACTTTCTAGGAATTGAAGTTCAAAGAACTTCAAAATCAGAGATGCATCTTAATCAAAGAAAGTACATTTCAGAAATATTAACAAGAGCCAAAATGGACAAAGCAAATCCTTTACCAACACCAATGATTACAAATCATCAATTATCAAGATATAAGGGTGAAGCAATTCAAAATCAAAAGCAATACAGGAGTATAGTGGGTGCACTTCAATATGTGTCTATAACAAGGCCAGACATATCATTCTGTGTTAATAAAGTCAGTCAATACATGCAAAACCCATTGGATAATCACTGGAAAGCCGTCAAGAGAATACTTAGATATCTCAAAGGAACTATAAATCAAGGTCTCATCTTAAAATCAAGTCATTCACTCAATATAAATGCTTATGCAGACGCTGACTGGGGTACAGATACTGATGATAGGAAATCAACATCAGGCTATTGCATTTATCTAGGAAAAAATCCCATATCATGGAGTGCAAGAAAGCAAAGCACAGTGTCCAGATCTAGTACAGAAGCAGAGTTTAGAAGTGTGGCAAGTGCGGCAACTGAAGTTATGTGGTTAGAATCATTGTTAAGCGAACTTAATATCAAGCAAAACAAAAAGGCAATAATTTGGTGCGATAATGTTAGTGCTATATCTCTAACTTCCAATCCAGTTCTTCATTCAAAGACCAAGCATATTGAATTAGATCTCTACTTTATCAGAGAACAAGTAATCAAAGAAAAACTAGGGATTGGATACATAACAACGCAGCACCAAAAAGCAGATATACTTACAAAGCCGCTGTCAAAACCAAGCTTCATAAAATTAAGAGAGGAGCTTAATGTCGACGAAGCTAATCCTGACCAGAGATCTCGAAGGGACATATTTATTCCTGAATAAAGTATGAATTTGAAGATGGACACTATCTTTTTCATCTCGAAGTTCCGTCTTGAGACAAAAAGAAGAAAGGAGCCGCCATTATTTATCTTTTGTTGGCAAACCCTAGCTCGGATTTGAAGGGGGGAATTAAATGAAGTGTGCTTTTACCTCTGCTGGTTATCAATTCGCTTACCCCTTCTCTTCTGCATCTCAGCCATCCGTTACATCGTGTGGTCACAACTTTTCTCAGATTCTATTTGGATCATGGACCTTTATATATTAGGCCCAATACTTTGTGTATTTAATGTAATCTCTGTTAGACACTGTATTGTATCATTTCTTTGTACAACTCTTTGCATCTAAATAATAAAGCAATACATATTCTTTTTACAAACTATTACAAATCGAATCATTCATACAACTTCAGATTCTCAACTATGTACGAAAAAAATGTGTTGATATAACTAAGTATTTAGCACAATAAAATACCTTAGGAATAACTAGAAGAGCCTCAGCAAACTCTATAATTGCTAATTGTTCTCTTGAACCTACTGTTGTCGCAAGGTACTCCAGGTACATAGAGAATGGAGACTCTACTGCACCACCACTACCAACTACCTATATCATGCAGACTGATTTCATCTACAAATGTAGCATGCATGTATTTAAAATTAAAATATTATAATATCCATACCATGTAGGGGTTAGTTTAAATTGGTGTTAAGAAACATTTGTATGAACAAGGACAAAACTTTGGTGCATTATCATTCAATCACCTCTTGCCCATTCATTGCCTATTGATGCCACGGTTTAATATGCAATAATGCTCCAAAAATTTTGCTTAACAATTTTGTTCACCTCTCTTACATGTTGTTTGCCTATTGAAATAATACACCACCACAGTTTATAATATATATCAAAAAAATTTCTCACAAAAACTTCTTTATATGCTCCAAAAATTCATTGTTCATATGTCGTGTAGACAAATTATTTTAATAAAATGAATTTACTAACTTGATAGATGGTGTACTATTTTTATTATATTATCAGTGCAATAATCAGAATGTCAGACCGTTGATGGTGATGGGCACTTTTGTTTATAGTTTACTCATTTTATGATAAGCATGTGTTGTATCTGTACACATATTCATTTTCATTTATTTAAATTTTATGCTCCAATATTTTTCAACTATTTGAAACATTTTCTACTTTTAACGTTTTATTGTAAAACTTCAATTTATTTGGGAAAGGCATACATACCTCAAACCCAAAGCAAACCTTTCAAATTTGACAAGAGCATCCAAGGCGATAGGCAACGGCTTCTTTCAAATTGCTTGAGTTCCAAGCAAGCACGACAACAATGACGCACCTCCAACGACTCCTTAGATGATGTGAATTCCAGATTTTGGTAGGCAACGACTATCTCTTAGACGTCTATAATTCCCTAGGCGACGACAATCTCTTAGGTTATAGAGGCACTCGATATCAGGAAATGGCATTTAAAATTTGATGGCAGCAGCACAAACTCCTCCATGGTGGTAGCAAACTCATTCTCTAGATCTCGATGATAACTCCTCTATGGTGGTTCCAGATTTTGGCCGCACTTCAACTTTAAGCGGTGGCAGTGGCGATTTCTTATCATGCGGCGGTGTCATGGTTGATCAATTTAGGGTAAAATTAAGAAAGAGGAAATGATTTAGGGTAGGGGAGATAGAGGGATTTTGTTTAAGAAGTGGATATGATTTTCAGAACGTAATTTTTGTGTATAACCATAGTAGCGCGGCAAAATAAAAAATGGGTGGGCAAGCTATTTTTTTTTTGGGTACGTTGAAGCTTAATAAAATATAAGTGAAAACCAAATATAGTTTTCTTTGAAACACAACCAATAAATGCAACTAGAAGCAAGATTTCTTGTAGTGACCCTATACCCTGGGATTTAGGGGTCGTCTCTTTTAACGGACTAGGTGGGCTGGAGGATTGATATTGAGGGTGTGGCAAATAAATGAGGGATCTATGCTAGTCATGTCAGCATGCTCTTAGGAGAACACATCTTTGTTTTCTCTCAAAAAGTAGATTAGCTCATTCCTTACTTCTAGACTTAGTCCTATGCCTACTTGGACAAACTTGTTAGGATCTTCATTGTCAATTCATATTGCCTCAAGCGAAGTCATCGGTCCACCATTGGGTTTGAGTCTTCCATACGGGGATCAAGCGAGTCATTATTGTTATTTCCTGCACTCTCTTCAAGGTTACCCTGGTTAGTGCATATATCATGCATTCACTAACATCCTTAATTGAGTCGGACGTCCATGCACGAACCGAAGAGCTATGGCTGCCCCTAGCTCTCACAGTTAAGTCTGCCAGCATTAAGAGGAAAAGTGAGGTGGTGTCTTTTGCTCCCATATAACAATGGGGATGAACTTGATCATTACATGTAGCTATGAACTCTCTTGTATTGTTTGGGATAGCTAGGGAAAGATGATGCCCATCAGCCATGATGCCTATACCTCTGCATGAACCGAAGTGTTGAGCAGCTAGCACATTCTCTCAAGGGTGATAGTTGTTGTGGATGCTTCGAATATGAAGCTTTAGGTGATCCCTCTATGAACAAGAAAATTGAGTGGCTCACGTGTTATCTTAGGTGTGTCACCACTGAGCATTGCTAACTCTTGTTGTCACATGAGTACTATCTTTTTTGCTTATTATAGTGATATGGTGTAGCTGTCTCTGATGGCCTGCTGGTTACTATGGACGGAACCATATCCATCCCTTTATTGGGAACTTCATTGTTAGCCACTAAAAGGCTATAATTGCATCTAGGTCCATCAATGTTGGTGTACCTATTAAGATAATATATCTAGATGAGCAGTCTACTAAAACGAAGTTTACTTGAATCTTAGCTGCAAGAGGTTCTTGGTCAAATGTAACTATGTGTGAGGTTGTCCCTAGTTCCAACACACCCAAACTTGCAAATGGGTAATGTATAAGGTGTGAGGTTGGAGGCGGAAAGCTTCATGTTGTCCAAAACTTCCTTGAACATCATAGTAATGGAGCTGCCCCCATCAATGAAAACTCGATGAACCTTTGTGCTAGCGATGTTGACTGATATGACCATGGAGTCATGACGAGGGAAGCCGATTCCCCCTTTTTCCTCTATGGTGAATGCGATGTCTTCCATCTCTTCTTTGACCTTGAGGGTCCTTTTGGGCCCAAAGGTCAGCATAATATACTTGATCGTTGGAGCCAAGCTCCCTTCTATATTAGGACTGAGACCCTAACTGCTGTCGACTACGTTTGGGCCACCATTAATTGATAGTATCTATTTATCAATTGCATCCATATCGTTGTCATCTACCCACTGGGGTTGGTCAGTTGACTTCATCGAGCATTTTGATGTTCTACCCGTTGTCTCACTTACGGCAAAAATATATCTTTATGGATCAACCACTCTATTTCATCTTTAAGGTGCTGCCACTCATTGGTGGAGTGGCTATTGAACTAGTGAAATTCATAATAGTTTCCATACCCTTGGGTTCTTCCCTCCATTTAGACTAGAAGGGAGTAGGCCATTGAAACGGCACATGATCGTGTATGGCAAGATAGATTGTTTCATGTCATGATTCAAAGTTGCATAATTTTTGTACTTAGGCTTGAATTGCGAACCGCATTCCACATGCTTTTTACTATTTTTCTTTAGGTGGTTATCTTTTCTTGGGTCAGCTTTGTTTCTTCAGCTACTCTCTTGATCCCAGTCAAAGATGTCGGCCACTTCCACCCTCAATATGCCCTTCACCCTTTAGAGAAAAGCGGTCAAGAACGAAGCAGGTTTCTTTTGTAGTTCCTTCCACATTTTGAACTTGTACGTTAACCCAGAACATAAGGCAACTACCAAGCTATCTTCGTATGCTCCCCTAGCATAGGTTGATTCCTTGTTGAAGTAGTTGACATACAAAAGGAGGGATACAGTTTGACCTTGCCTTATTTTTCCAAGCTTGCTCGTCGCCGTGACTCTTTTCTTTGAAGCAAAGAAGCGAGATTTGTAGTCGAAACATAACTGGGACCAAGAGTGGACACTTTTGGCTTGTAAATGAAGGAACTAACAGGAGGCCAGTCCGGTCAGGGTAGAGGGAAAAGAAGATACTTCGCATTGTTAAAGAGTTGACCTACTTGGGTTATTGAGTTAAAGGTGGTGATATAGTCGGTCGGGTCAGCATTCCCATCGTACTTGTCCGTAGAAGGGAAAACATACCTCAAGTGGATGTAGGAACCTAAGATTTCTTTGGGAAAGCGTCTTAGTTCTCCGTCATCTGATAGACCCTTTCCGCTTGTGATCCTAGTTTGGATTATGTGCATCTGCTGGCATAGGATGACCATTTCTTCAAGAAGACCAACCTTCGCATGTTGCAAGTGGTGCTAGCCCCTTATTGGGGAGCAACTCCTTCGTCGCCTTTCTAGTAATAGGAATCTATTGTGGCGGTATGGCAAGAGGGAATAATGATGCCCGACTGGTGTAGAAGATTTGCTTCTAATGATTGATGGTGATCGGGGTAGATAAGGGTGCCTTTCACGAGACCGAGGTCGGGGCACCTCCTACTAAGGTCGGGAGTGGACTGATGGTTCTCTAAGTTTTAAGTTTATACCTTACCCTCTGGCATTGGGACGATCAAAGCACAGGTCGTGTGCCTTATTTGTTTCCCAAAGGTAATGAAGTGTTGAGAATCTTTCTGCTGAAGAGGAATGACAATCTACGTGGATCTCTCAATACACCACTGGTTTAGGTTTTGGGATGTCATGGATGTTTCCTTACTCATAGACAGAATGCACATTCCTATGGTGGATGGAAACACCTTCCTCCAAGGTTTTAAACATGGCCCTCTAGCGAGCATCATGCATTATACTATAAGTGCTAGAGAGAGCGGGCTGGACAGGGGTCCGGTCAGCGATTGGTGGGTTGTCAGGCCAAAGTTTATAGTTATCTAAGCATACATTCTAACCTAGAGGTCATTCACATCATGAGAAAGTTATCGTATGTTATTCAAGTAATTGATCATGCTAAGTGACATGTCATTGCTCAGCCCAGAGATGGGACAAATGACACTTTCCCTAGTAGCTTCCTTGGTATTGTGACAATTGGAGTTTTTAGCCTCATCATCGGTAAGATTTTGAATCATGAAAGGATTTTATAGAGAAGAAGTGAAGATAAATGAGAGAGTTTAGGGGAAGTGCTTCTTCTAGTGTCAAAATCTTGACTAAAAATTTAACCAACCTCGAAATTATGATTAATAGTTGATATTTAGCAAATGTTATTTGCTAATATCTTGATAAATCGGAAATGGGGGATATAATATTCGAAAATTAGTAAAGAAACATAATGTAAAGTGGTTCGCTTAACGTTGATCTACGCCTACTATAGAGATCTCTTACTACTTTGCTTTTCTTATAATTGATGTGTTACAAGAGGCAATAATAAGAAATTACAATGTATAATATCTTAGATTGTTCAATCCTTGTGAAAATAAATGTCTTACTAAGTTTATAGCTCTCTGAATAGATACTGGGTGGTTGAGACATGTCGCTAAGGCTCAAAAGTTGCTCTGAATTATTGATGTAGCTGATCGGTGGATGCGCATGCCAACTAGGATGCTAATTGGACTATATGGTATGGATGATGCCTATTGGCAGATCTTACTTAGAGCATGCTTTAAGCAAGGGTAGGAGGCATGAGTTTTGCGGCGTGATTGTTGATAGAATTAGGGGTATGCCCTAGGCGCAATTATGTAATTTATTGTAAGTTATTAACTTTGTATCAATTCTCGTTCATAATAAAAGGTATTATTTTCTATTATATGCTTGTTATAATATGTTATAAATAATTAATTTTTAATTTAAGTATATTTACTAGAAAATCCACAAACAATGTGTTTGTGATAGTAATTACAAATAGTTGTAATTAAGAGTACTTTACCGTAATATAATAAACACATCATTTTAAATATTCCTAGTCAAGATGCATCAAGACTTGATATCGAAGCATCCATTGAGACTAGAGTACGCAATGCTCTCCAAATGTTAGGTAGTGTATTAGTTATGACTGTTGAGGCACTAAGGGGCTACGTACTAATAGTTATTGGATAACTATAGAATGACTCACTCGATGGTTTTCTACTGGTTAATATAATTGAGGTCAAATAGAAAATATCGGTGTGACCATATTACACAGTTCCCTTGATTGGAGAATACTGTTGATCTTTAATATTAAAGCTCCATTTTGATTATAGTTAAATTGTGGCACTGCGTCCATCGAACGACTATAATTCGATTGAGTGGAAGTATTAGAAGTTAAACACTATTCAAGGGAGGATTTGTCTCCTTGGTTATATGAGGTCAGTACCATGGTCAATTGAAGTCAACTCAAAGTCAAAATCTCTGGTCAGAGTAGTTCAGTTAATAATAATTGTTATCATTAAACCAAAGAATTGTGTTTGGACTATAAAGTTGAATATGGACAATATTGGAATTTTGACCATTACCAAATTCCATATGTCCTAATCAGAAATATTTTGACGAAGAGAATTGGTTTAAATAATTTTCACTATTGGGCAACGCTTGTTATCCCGCCTTTTGACTAGGCAGTATACAGACAAACTTGTCAAGACAAACTTCAAAGTTATCAGGGCAAGTATCCCAGAGAGATGACTGCGAAGCCCAAAATTCAAGTATAACCAAGATCACAAAGCAAATATAAGGCCATTCCAAAAAACGAGGACCCAAAAATCCAACATGTGTTGGATTGGTACCGATCAACCTTCTGGTTTGGTATCGATCAACGATATTTCATCAATTTGGCCTTCGACTTTCTACACTCCAAATCCATGCTGCCTATAACCCATTTTTGGCCTCCAGTGATCGTTCGCATGCACCGGTGATTGATCTCCTTGAACTTCAGAAATCAGCAACTCCATTCATCCATAGATATATCATTTGGACTCAGAAACCAGCTGATATGATGCAAACAAGCTTGGAATCACGAAGCTAATCATGAATCAAGCCTAAAGTATAAATCCTTGCTTAAGCATAACCAAGATGTGTTCTCATGGACTCATGATGACATGATGGGAATCAACCCCTTGGTTATTTGCCACTGCTTGAATATAAATCTTACTCTTGTAAGGCAAAAGAGGAGACCTTAGGACAAGTATCGATATATGGCTCCACAAGAAGAGGTTGAGAGGTTACTAAAGAATAATTTCATCCAAAACGTACAATAGCAAAAATGGATCGCTAATTCGGTGTTAATAAGCAAACCAAATAGAAGTGGAGGACTTATATTAACTTCATCGATTTAAACAAAACTTGCCCAAAGAATTGCTTCCCTCGGTCGAGAATTGATCAGTAGTAGATGCTACTAGTGGGTGCCCATTGCTTTCGTTTGTGGATGTTTATTCAAGATAATGTCCTTCGGTCTTATGAATGCAAGGGCAACATATTAGAACCGGAAAGTCATGTTTCGAATCCAACCGAGACATTCAAGGCTCTCCAAAAATATCAGATAGTGTTGAATCCTTAGAAGTGTACCTTCAGAATATAATCCAAGAAATTCTTAGGTCTTATAATAAGTGCTAAAGGAATAGAAATAAACCTAGATCAGATAAAAGCTATAAGCAACATGAAGGCCCCAACTAATGGAAAGGAGTTAATAAGCTTAAATGGAAAGATAGCTACTTTGAACGGACTCATATGATGATCAACTGACAAGTGTGTTCCCTTCTTCAACCTCTTAAAGAAGCATGTTACTTTCAAATTGACAAACGAATGCCCAAAGGCATTTGAGATACTGCAAAAGCACCTAAGTTGCCCCCTGATGTTGTCGAAACCGACAAATGAAGAAACTCTTTTCTTTATTTGGCTGCCTCGGACCAAGTCATTAGTTCAGCCTTGGTTAGAGATGATGATGGAATCCAGAGACAGGTATATTATGTAAGCAAAAGGCTAGGTCCAGCCAAGAAGCACTACCCAGTAATTTAAAAACTTGCCTATAGCTTGGTATTTAAAGAAAGAAAACTTCAACCATATTTCAAGGCACATCTCATTAATGTGCTTAAAGGTCAACCGCTTCGGCAAGTTTTAATAAACCCGAAACCATGGGGAGATTAATTAAATAGGCAATAGAACTCAGCAAGTATGAGATACCTTATGTGCCTAGGACACCAATCAAGGGTCAAGTGCTAACCGACTTCATTAACGAAAGCTCTGGTTTCGGAGCCAAAACTGGAAAAGAAGATAGTAAGAGTAAACAACTCTCATGGCAACTTTATGCAGATGGAGCCTCAAATGAGCAAAGGGCAAGTGCCGATTATATCTTGGTAACACTAGGTAATCATTAGATTTACTAAGCGATTATGCTCACCTTCTCGGTAGCCAACAATACAGCCGAGTATGAGTCCTTAATTGCTAGGTTAAAAATGGCTATCTATATCAAGGTCTCAAAGATTCAGATATACAGTGATTCTCAGATAGTCGTTAATCAAGTTATTGTCCATTACCAAACATGAGTTCCGAGGTTAGCTCTGTATGTTAAACAGGTACTGAAGAAAGTGTTAGTTACAACCCATACTCAATCCACCCGAAGTCAAACAACAACGCCAACAATAACCGGAGACAGTGATCAATCTTTTAGTCATGCCTCGGGTATATAACACGAAACGTCAATCTTCTTAAGTATCAAGCATTTAAAACATTGCACCAAAATGTTTTAGTCGTGATTATTTCCATGATCAAGCAATATCACGCAACTTCCAAAAGTGCATCAAAATGTTTTAGTCGTGATTATTGTCATGATCAAGCAATATCACGCAACTTCCAAAAGTACCTCAAAATGTTTTAGTCATGATTATTTCCATGCTCAAGTAATATGATTATTGCCATGATCAAGTAATATCATGCAACTTCCAAAAGTACATCAAAATGTTTTAGTCATGGTACTACTTTGATCAAGTAGCGTCATGCAAGTTTAAAAGCCATGCTTTCACCTTTAGCCAAGTAAATGACTTTGCCTCATGGCAATTACTTAGTTTCGCCAAGTATATGAATTTGCCTCATGCCAATCACTTAGTTTCACCAAGTAAATTATTTCACCTCATGGAAGTTACTTAGTTCATCAAGTATATGATTTTTCCTCATGGAAATTACTTAGTTTCACTAAGTAAATGATTTCGCCTCATGGTAATACTTAGTTTCGCCAAGTATATAATTTCACCTCATGGCAATTACTTAGTTTCACCAAGTAAATTATTTTACCTTATGGCAATTACTTAGTTTCACCAAGCATATGATTTCACCTCATGGAAATTACTTAGTTTCACCTAGTAAATGATTTTGCCTCACGACAATACTTAGTTTTGCCAAGAAAATAATTTTTCCTCACTGAAATTATTTAGTTTTGTAATTGGGTAGATTTCCAAAGAGAGTAGAAAATTGGGTAGATTCCCAAAGAGATTAATAAGTTGGGTAGATTCCCAAAATATCGGATTAGGTAGATTCCTAAAGAGATTAGTAAGTAGGGTAGATTCTCAAAAGATTATAAAATTGGGCGGACTCCCAATATAGTGAGCCATGGTCAAGTAGTACCATGCATCGAGTAGATTCCCTAAAATATTAGAAAGACGGGTAGACTCACGAAAGATTAGAAAATTAGGTAGACCCCAACGTAGTGAGCCATGATCAAGTAGTATCATGCATCATTTAGATTCCTTAAAATTTTAGAAAGATGGGTGGATTCCTGAAAGATTAGAAAATTGGGTAGACTCATAAAAGGGTGGGCCATGGTCAAGTAGTACCATGCATCAGGTAGATTCCCTAAAATGTTAGAAAGATGGGTAGATTCCTAAATGATTAGAAAATTGGGTAGACTCCCAATATAGTGAGCCATGGTCAAGTAGTACCATGCACCGGGTAGATTCCCTAAAATGTTGGAAAGACAGATAGATTCCTAAAAGATTAGAAAGTGGTAGATTCCCGAGAAAGTTAGAATAGTAAGTAGATTCACAATAATAGTAAATAATGGTTATGTAGAACCATGCGTTGGATAGATTCCTAATGATAGTGAGCCACGGGCAATAGTATCGTATAAAGTGTGAGCCACGGCCCAGAAGTGTCGTGCAACTAGTGAGTCACGGCTGATAGTATCATGTAAAGAGTGAGGCACGGGAAGTTGCCCGTGCCGAATGCACGAAATGATTCACGACCATGGCATTGTGCAAAGAGTGAGCCGTGGCCAAATTGTGTCATGCAAAAAGTGAGCCATGGCCGAATCTTGTCATGCAAAGAGTGAGGTTAGATTTCAAATTTTTTTCTAAAATCCTCTAGACGATGCACGATGCAATATAGTGAGTCACGTCAGTCGCGTGCAAAATATAAGCATTATATCGCCATTAGTAGTTTTCTAAAAACCCGATACCTATGTGAGACCAAGTCAAGATGACTGGATCATGGTATCAGAGTATTTTCGCCTCTAGGCACTCATTTCAAGTTATTTTCCAAAACCCTCTAAATGAGGTTAAATTTCAAAAAAAATTCTGAAATCCTCTAGACAATGTTAGATTTCAAATTATTTTCCAAAATCTTTTACATGAGATTAGATTTCAAGTTATTTTCCAAAATCCTTTATACGAGGTCAGATTTCAAGTTATTTTTCGAAATCCTCTATATGAGATTAGATTTCAAGTTGTTTTCTGAAGTCCTCTAGATGAGGTAAGATTTCAAATCGTTTTCCGAAATCCTCTAGACGAGGTTAGATTTCAAGTTATTTTCTAAAATCCTCTAGACGAGGTTAAATTTCAAGTTATTTTCCAAAATCCTTTATACGAAGTAAGATTTCAAGTTATTTTCCAAAACCCCTAGATGAGGTTAAATTTCAAGTTATATTTTGAAATCCTCTAAGTGAGGTTAGATTTCAAGTTATTTTCCGCAGTCCTCTAAGTGAGGTTAGATTTCAAGTCGTTTTCTGGAATCCTCTAGATGAGGTTAGATTTCAAATCATTTTCCAAAATCCTCTAGACGAGGTTAGATTTCAAGTTGTTTTTCGAAGTTCTCTAGACGAGGTTAGATTTCAAGTCATTTTCCAAAATCCTCTAGATGAGTTTAGACTTCAAATCCTTTTTTGAAATCCTTTAGACGAGGTTAGACTTCAAATTATACTCTAGTCAAGGTTAGATTTAAAATTATTTTCCGAAATCCTCTAGACGAGGTTAGATTTCAAGTTGTTTTCTGAAGTCCTCTAGATGAGGTTAGATTTCAAATCTTTTCCAAAATCCTCTAGATGAGTTAGATTTCAAGTTATTTTTCAAAATCCTCTAGACGGAGTTAGATTTCAAGTTATTTTTTGAAATCCTCTAGACGAGGTTTGATTTCAAGTTATTTTCCAAAATCCTCTAGACGAATTTAGATTTCAGGTTGTTTTTAGAAGTCCTTTAGATGAAGTTAGATTAGAAGTCATTTTCAAGAATCCTCTAGATGAGGTTAGATTTCAAATCATTTTTTGAAATCCTCTACATGATGTTATTTTTCAAAATCCTTTAGATGAGATTAGATTTCAAGTTATTTTCTAAAATCCCCAAGACAAGGTTAGATTTCAAGTTGTTTCCGAAGTCCTCTAAATGAGGTTAGATTTCAAATCATTTTCCGAAATCTTGTAGACGATGTTAGATTTCAAGTTGTTTTCCTAAACCCTCTAAATGAGGTTAAATTTAAAATTATTTTTCAAAATCCTCTGGATAAGGTTAGATTTCAAGTTATTTTCCAAAATCCTCTAGACGAGGTTAGATTTCAAGTTGTTTTCCAAAGTCCTCTAGATGAGGTTAGATTTCAAGTCATTTTTTGGAATCCTCTAGATGATGTTAAATTTCAAATCGTTTTCCGAAATCCTCTAGATGAGGTTAGATTTCAAGTTATTTTCCGAAATCATCTTGACGAGGTTAGATTTCAAGTTATTATCCAAAATCCTCTAAATGTGGTCAGATTTCAAATTATTTTTTGAAATTCTCTAGACGAGGTTAGATTTCAAGTTATTTTCTGAAATCCTTTAGACGAGGTTAGATTTCAAGTTCTTTTTCGAAATTCTCTAGACGAGGTTAGATTTCAAGTTCTTTTCCGAAGTCCTCTAGATGAGGTTAGATTTCAAGTGCTTTTCCGAAGTCCTCTAGATGAGGTTAGATTTCAAGTCGTTTTTCAAAATCCTCTAAATGAGGTTTGATTTCAAATCGTTTTTCAAAATCCTCTAGTTGAGGTTAGATTTCAAATCGTTTTCTGAAATCCTCTAGACAAGGTTAGACTTCAAAAAAATTTCTGAAATCCTCTAGATGAGGTAAGATTTCAAATTATTTTCCAAAATCTTCTATAAGAGATTAGATTTCAAATTATTTTTCTTCGAAATCCTCTAGAAGAGGTTAAATTTCAAGTTGTTTTCCGCAGTCCTCTAGATAAGGTTAGATTTCAAGTCATTTTCTGGAATCCCCTAAATGAGGTTAGATTTCAAATAATTTTTCGAAATCCTCTTGATGAGGTTAGATTTCAAATTATTTTCCGAAATCCTCTAGACGAGGTAAGATTTCAAATTATTTTTCAAAATCTTATAGACGAGGTTAGATTTCAAGTTATTTTCCAAAATCCAATATATGAGGTTAAATTTCAAGTTTTTTTCCAAAATCCTCTAGACGAGGTTAGATTTCAAGTCGTTTTCTGAAATCCTCTAGATGAGGTTATGTAACAACCCACACTTTTATGGTAATTAATAAGAATGAATTTAATTAATAAATAGTAAATAGTGGAAAATGGAATTTTGCAAACTTTAAAATTTGGCTATGAAGGTTATTCCATTATATTCATGGCAATTTTCTAATTAATTTTCATATATAAACTTTTTCGATCGGAGTTCAAACGAGAAAGTTATTAGTGTTTGAAATTTTGGCTTCGGAAATAATTATATATGTAAATGTGGTAATAAAATCAATTAAGACCAACCAGATGTTAATAATTTTTAACATTCAAATTAAGATCTCAAAGGATTAATAAAATGAGTAAGAATTGATAAGAATCAATTAATAGAGGAAATTAATCAACGCAATCAACTAACAAATGAAATAAACGAACTAAATCAAGGAACAAAACAACTAGCCATTTGAAACATACATAGGTCTACCCTGAATGTGCCCAGATCGACCATGAGCAGTTGACCATAGGGGTGGGCGGTCGACCCGTATATATGTGAGGGCTGCAATGGATTGTTTTTTTAAACGTTTCGGATTTAACTAGTTTAATCCAGTGGTTAGCACTAATTTGAACCTCTATAAATTAGAATCTAGGGATTCATTTCCAACTCATTATTTTTTTAATGAGTGCGGAGGCTCTATCACTTTCTCTTCTCCTCCAAAAATTCTAAATATACAAAATAGAATAGATTGCACGTATACACTTTGGAGAAGAATTAAAAAAAAGTATAGAGGATAGGAAATAGGTTCAAATCAAATTTCTGCATCAAAGGTAATCTGATCTTGATTAGTAAATCTATATCCAAATCTCTTTTTTATAATCCAATTTCTAATAGAACTATATGAATTTTATTTATGAATTCGAATAGGGAGTCAAAAAAGGAGAATACAGATAACAAGGTTTAGAACTGCATTAGATATAGAGATTTGGGAATGCTAAAGCAAGATGAGTGGGAATATTATATATTTTTATATAATATTAGATTATCATTGCAGATCTATTCCCATATGTCTAAGAATTGAGTTATAATTGCAAGTGCATAATAATTAGATTTAATTCTGTAATTGCATAATGATTAATTTTATTTATGTAATTATGTAATGATTAGATTTAATTCTGTAGTTGCGTATTGATTAGATTTAATTGGTATTTTCACAACAATTAAAATGAATAAAATCATAATGAATGCATAATGGTTAGGAACTTATTTTTATTTGACGGACATAAATTAAGTTGAAGTAAACTTCATTTTGTTATTTGGGGTTTTAGTGATATTTTACTGTATTGGAACTTGAAATGTTGCAAGCAGGTTTCTGCATATTAACAAGTTTAAAATAAAGAAAAGCGTGATGTTTGGAATAACAAGGAATGCACATATGAAATAAAAAGAAAGAGAAGTACAAAACAGGGAAAATTTCCATGTTTTGTACCGTCTATTTCAAGAGAAACTAAAAGGGCAATCCTTTGTAATTACAAACGCCGTACAAACATCTCCTCTTTTGATAAGATATGGAAATTTACCATGTTAAAATATATTGATTAGAAATTTAGTTCCAATATATTAAAATCTAGTAAATCCCAAAAGTTAAACATTTAGTCAAGAATATAGTACGAATACCAATTAAAATGGAAGAAAGAAGCTTTAAGGAATAGGCAAGAAAAACAATAGAAAATGAAATGGGAATAGAAATGTTAGTTGGAACCAATAAGCAAAAAGGCAATGATATTAAGAAATTGAAAAGGAAGCGATAAATGAATTCGAAAAAGGAAAATATAACGCATAATTAAATGAAAACCTAAGGTCAAACATAAAAGATGTAGAGGCAGTAAAGAAAATGTAAGAAGAACGAATATACATGAATATGAAATATGTATAAATGTAGCCTTGGATATGCGTTTACGAAGGGCGTGGATAGTTATAATTTAGTATATAAATTATAGAAATAAAATGACATTAAGAGTCATTAGAGTAGGTTGAAGTGCGAAAGCATATTCAACCATAGGATCCATGGAGAGTATACGCTTGCGTATAGAGAAGGGATACCCTCAGGTTAGGACTGTGCTTGAAATAGAAGCTCCGTAAATGTGGGCCATCGGTCCGTTAGGCAGATATCGAGGCTGGACTCACACAGTCAAAGTAGGTTTTCTTTAAAAAAATTAAAGGAGGGTATTGCCTTGATTGCATTAGGCAATCTAAATAGACGGTGATGAGGATCGAACACTGTGCAACATTGTGTGTTACCAGGTTAAAAGTTAAGTGGTAGGGGTTGCATAGGTCCTAGGTCTACCATCGGTCCCTTGCGGTCAACGGCAAGGACAGAGTTACACTAATTTATCATTGCCGCCTACCAGGATTGATTCAATTGGGTAATGCAACGCCATAGTTGTTTGTTAGTTTGGTTAATAGGGCAGGGCTAGTTAACCAATAAGGAGATACCTTCAAAACATGGATGGGGTGGTTTGTGGAGCTGAGTCCACGTAATAGGAAGCAGATAAAGTTCAAAATCCCGAAAGAGAACATGGCCTTATGGAGGAAAGTTCGTCGATGTGCACTAGAGGATTTCCTTAAGATATACGATGACGAGATCGTGATAGATGAGGCATTGAATCCTAATGAGTTGCTGAATGAGAGATACCAGTGGATAGTAGCTAGGTCCATTAGGGGACCATGGGATATACATACATACATACATATATATAGGTCTATGAAATGTAGATGGGAACGGTTCGTACATAGAGACGGAGTTGTAATAACTAATGATATAATCAAACATACATGTAATAGTGAACAATTGGCATAAGTTAGCTTTATGTATAAGATGTATAATTGACCAACCACCAGAACGTTGTTTCGGCCCTCTCCTCATTACAACCCACATAATAGATTAAAGGATATGTACTAGTGTTTGGGCACGTTCGGTGCTGACAAGGACACTTGATTTGGAAGTGTCAAACCTTGGTCAGTACTTTTGTGATCTGTTATATTTTAAGTTATTCTACTGCAAGTTATTTCGTTAGAGCTCTGAGATGCATTCTTTTGTTTTAATTTCAGGATACCAAACCAACGATCCATACTTTTGTGGAATTAGGTTTTCAATTTAGCAAAAATTTAGGCCCACTGGGGTGCGGGTTATTACATTTGGTATCAGAGCTTAGGTTAGTAAATCCTGAAAAGTTTAGGAAATGTTGAGTGAATGTATTTGTATTTTGTCCATAAATATAAGTATAATATATGTTAAATCCTAATAATTCCAACTGTAGAATAGTTCCATAAGGAAAATCCCTGAAAATGGATAGTACTTTGGAAAATCCCTAAAATGGATAGTACTCGACTCCCTAATGGGCCTTAGTAGCCCAATGATTGTAAATCCCATATGATTATGGATTAATGATGTACAATAGGTCTAGATAAAGGGAAAATAAGAATCCATATGTTATAGATTATGGAAGATGTGGAAGTTCCTAATAGATAATTGGATTTTCAATATTGAGAAAGGAACAAGTTAGTAGATTGAAGGAAAGAGGTTCTTAACTGAACAGTTAGAAATACTCTTTAAGTCCAACCCAATAATAAGAAGTTTTTAAATAATTGTGAAAAAGTATAAATTGTATACATAACTAGGGTTTTAATGAAAATGATTAAAATATTGGATTTTGGGAAAAAAAATATTTACACAATGAAAATTTTATTAGAAATGTGTGTATTTAGTTAAACTGAAAATTTCCATAAAATGGTTTTACAAAAGCAATACGTTTGGAAAAAAATTATAGAGCATATCTAGCTCGCTAGTTTCTTTGAAAGAAGAAGTGTAAATATAAAACTCTAGTTTACATTAATTTGTTGAAACCTAAAAATTTCAATAAAGGAAATTTTATAAAAAGCTATTTCTTTTGAAAAGAAATGATAGAGCAATATAACTCATGGATTTTTCTATGCAATGAAATATTTTAAGTTGTAAAGTTTAAAAAATTTAGGGTGGACAATAAGAAGTGGTACAAGTTTGGAATAGGGTGAATAATATAGACAAGAAGATTTAAAACCCTAAAACAAAGCTATAAGTGGACAATACGGTAGTTCAAGTAAGAAACAATAAATTAAGAAAAAACTAATTGGAATTGGTGCAGTTTAGGTAGAGGGGTTGAATAATAGAAAAGTTATGAATTTGTTAATAATAAAAGTTAGTTATGAAATATAATTAGAAACGATATTTAATTTATTGTAACTAGGTTGGGATTTGACATACTTTAATTCATTGGAATGAAAAGGAATAATAATATAAGTTTCTATGAATCAATCAAGTTATAAATAATGGTGTTTTTTTTGAAATAATAAGGAATGTAAATGTAAAGAAAGAGATGTACAAAATAGGGGAAATCCAGTGTTTTGTAGTGTCTATTTAAATAAAGAAATGAAGTATAATTCCTTATAATTTCACACAAAACACGAATCCTCTTTTAAGTGATCATAGAGAATTATGACGTTAACAATTCCTCTTGAAGTGGGAGAGTAGTTCCAATACATTAAAGCATAGGATTCTTAAGTACAATAAAAAAGGAAAGTGTAGTGATTAGAACTTTTGTAGGGGATCATGAAAAGAAGTTCTGTTAAGAAATTAAATTTGTAGCAACATAGGAAATTAAATGCTAATAAAGGAAAAGTAGACATTTTCCACTGTTGCGCATATTTCTTGCAAGTATCTTTTAGAAGTCCCCCTAATATGGTATTAGAGACTCCACTAAAGATTGGAAGTGGAGATAGGAGGAATAATAGAGTAAGAGTTGTTCTTATCTACTCTAGTTTTATAGTTTAAAAATGTATAAAAGATGCGGGAAAAACTGCAAACTGTATTTTTAGAAAAGAATGGTTTGGTGAAACAAATAAGTTTTTGAAGGAAAAATTAATAAATAGTTTGTTTAAAAATCCCAATTTTAAGAAGTAAAAGATAAAAAGATCTCTTTGAAAAGAAAAGGTTAATTTGAAGAAAAAAACAAGAAGAAACTTTTAGTTAAGTTTTGTTAACATTCTCTTTTACGTTTAATGAATGAGTTAAATTTAAAAGATTGTAAATTAAAGTTTTAAATGGTTGAAACACCAAGTATTTTTGAATTTGAAAAAACATAGTTTCTAAATTGTACTTCTTAAAGACAAAGGTTTTAGGATTGAGTGTTTCAAAAATTTGAAGTTTCTAATTTTTGAAAAAAACATATAAAGACTAAACCAAGATTTTAAATATGGAGTAGATAGGAATTAGTGCTTAGGAAAGATGGAGAAAAGGATTAGTCTATGAAGAGATAGCAATACTTACTCATGGAAAAGTAATAGGGAACCCCGTAGAGCATAAAGGATAATGGCAAGAACCTTGAAATACTTTGTTCGACATGAGTGCAAGATTTGAGAATACCATCCAGGAATTTGGATTAAAAGAAGATGGTAACAAAGGATTATGAAGTGGCAAACACTCATGGAGGATGTTGGTAGACTCGAGTTAGGGGAGCTAGATAGGAATTGGAAAGGTTATTTCCCAAGCCTAGTTGCCATTAAGATATGAAGATTGTAGAAGGATGACCTATTAGGATGGTCAATTTTAATCTGAAGTGGTAGTGGTTATTAGTATTGTGTTTCCTTCCAGTATGTTTTCTTTTTATGGGTTGTAAGTATTAGTTGTTGTTATGAACTGCGTAAGTTTATGGAAATATTCCTTTTTATGTGTTTTCTATAGGGACCGCTATAATTTGAGAAAACAATAAAAATAAGGAAATTTTAGGAAGTCGCTTAACTAATGCGAGGGAAAAGAATATAATTGAAACTGGAAGTTAAGTATAAATTAAGAAAATTTATTTAACTAAATACTAAATAAAGGCAAATTGAAAATGCAGGTTTTGAAAAAAGTAAATTTCAATAGAAGGAGGACAGGGTTATGGTAAGGCGGGCCATGGGTCAATATTCATGTTCCTTGAGGAATGAAACTTAAAATTTAACTTGGTTGTTGGTTGCTGTTTTAAATAAAAGAAAAGTTTTTGAAAGAAACTTAAATTTTACTGCATAAGTTAAGAGTAGTCCACTATGGACATTGGATTGTTGACTAAACCCCGATTTCTTGAGATGTGGGAAATTTGTATTTTAAAAAACCTAGATATATGTATTGTGACAATCCGCCTCCTTGACCCTTAGAAATCGACACTAATACATCCTCGGTATTCACGTGCAGTAAATCCAAGTGCCAGGGAGGCAGATTATCATAGGGTAAAAGAAAATAGAGATAGAAGGCAAAAAAATAGAATCTCACATTGCATTCAACATTTAATCATACATATGAGTAGTACATGCAATCACTCCAAATTGCTCCATCAGAGTTCTGATAAGTACTAATCCAGGATAGTTACAACTGCTTATCCTCACAAGTGATGGTAGATACATCATATATAATACAACGGAAATAGAAATGGACGACTATCTACATTAGGACCCTCCATGCTTCATGCTCCATGCTCCATCCAAAATGCTCCAAGTTACCTAACTACTTGGCTACTCGAAAAATAGGGCACCTACAGTTTAAGGGAAAAGGAAATCAAACTCCAGGTCAGTTATGGGACTGGTGTGAGAAACTCAAAATACGGATATTTGAAAACAAAGGGTATCTCATAAGACCATGCCACATATGAACACAGAACGGGTTTTTACCTTATGATAACCAAAATCTTAACTATACGAAATCTAGTAATATTATTTTTAATGACATTCTTTTGAAAACACTTTTAAAGTAAACTTATATAATATTAGTCGAAATTGTTACATTGATTAAATTCAAGCATAATAGGTTCTACAATCAAGTCTGAAGGCACTTATTAGAGAATGAATGTTTATAAAATGGCAAATAAGGAACTACCTTCCATACAGTACATCTCTAGAGGGATGTACTGAGGATCAACACCATTGAAACATCTATACCTGGCAAGACCGACCTACCTGCAGACCCATCTAATGGCTGATAGAACCGAATATGACATCACCCCGGTCGTAACCGACCTATCCGGGATCATATAGCATACGCAACATACTCGACATATATAGAGTAATCTAGAAAGGTGATGACCATACCCTAATGGTTGTAAACCATATAGCCCTACGACATGCCATGTTTAAGCCATTTTCGGGTGGTGAGGCCCGAGGTAACGATTACCTTTCACATGGCACATTCCTCTTTGAATGCCACATTGCCAATTTCACTGCACGCTATTGATTTCCACAAATGTACAACCTCTGAGCTCGTACGTCTCAGAGAAGTGTGTTAAGTATAGGAGTGTTACCTCCTACACAACCAAACAGATGTACGTTTGTAAAAATCAATGTACCCGCATGGTAGAATTGCAATGTCAGACATTCTTCCATAAAAGTTGTCCAGGAATAGGACAAAACAAAGGAACTCTCCTACTACATCATGTCAGGAATCATCCCTAGGATTATTAGCTAGCAGCCCTTGCATCAAAGATCAAATGAAGATACTACTGCCACATATATATGATATGGGAAATTTCCCCCGAGGGTTAGTGACAAACAGCCCTTTATTCCATTTATTATAATTCCATGTCTTTACCTTTGAATGCGTAAATTAATTCGAAGTGGTTTTCAGATAGAAATCACCCAAATCCGATCCCGGTTCCTTTGAACCAATCATCGATAAAAAGATGTTAAGTAAATAGGTGCTTATCATGTGATTAATTACTTTCTCTTTATCAAAAAAAATATCTTCTAGTGATATTTATCTTTTAAACATTTCTTTCCGGAATATACGGAATCATTAAACCTCTCTTTAACTTTGGATATAGCAAATCAAAATTATTTCTCATAAATCATATTGCAAAACCTTATTGAATAAAAAGGGTTGATAGAAATTATACTAATTCTACTCAACATCAATTTATGTACTCAACCTTTACTATCCGTCGAATAATGGTGTAATCACCTTTTAAATTCACACAGATAGTACGGGTTCCTTCCTTAGAATTTAGTACCAAGTATAAGAAGATTATTTCTATTACAATCCAAGTTGTATGAAACTAAATTTGTAAATTTGAATCTTCTATACTTGTCACGTTTCCGACATTTTGACCTTATCTATTCCTCGTCCAGGAAAGAGGCCAGGTGTTCCAGGGCACTGGTTGCTCCTGAATATCTCCTTAATTTAAGCACCTCACATCCGGATCTCGTGAATAGAAAAATCCAGTCTACTCATCAGCTTTTAGGGCAAGATTAAATCATTTGATTATAACAGTTTTTCTTTAAATCATTTATTTAAACTTTTTAAAATAAATTATAAAGCCTCCATATCATCTTAAAAATACTTAATTATTTATTAGAAAATTTTTATAAAAAATTGGGAAAGAATACTTAAGTTTAAAGCCATGTTTTAAAAGTTATAAAAAGTGATGCGAATAGTGCTGCGTATAGTGTTTTTAAGGCTTATTTGATAAAAACAACTTTTCTATCATTTAAAAAACTATTTTTATAACTCAAATACCTTTTAAAAATATTTATAGAATTTATTCCATATTTTTAAAGAATAAAAAATATCAATAGAGAAATTATCGCTTTGGTTTCCGAACTGCCAAACCGCGACTATTTTGAAAACTTGATTTTCTCATATTTCAAAATCTACTAAATGAAATCTCGATCTTTTTCTTTTTTTTGAAAACTATGATGTAAGAGTTCATAAAATTCTTATTACAAAAAATTCCGACTCCGAATCCATTGTATGAACGGATTTAACTTTCTACGGCGCGAAATTGCGAACTATCGTTATGCAACACACCTTTTTGACTCAACTTTCATAACTTGTACAAACTTTATCAAATTGGATTGAGTATTTATAAATCATTTATAAACCATTTTAAATTATTTCAAAGGGGTTTAATGATTCCATATTACTTTTACAACTTGATTCGGAAAGTGATTTCCTAGTGTAATATCGACGGGTATTTAACGTGACTTGTTTACACAATTAAACACTATATTAAAACAACAAATACTTGATGATCAAAGCATAGTAATCATGCATAGAAATCACATCACATTATCATTATATATATAGTGTTTCTCATATGAATTAATTTCTAACTTTGCGAAAATTTGCTATAACTTCACTACGATCGCACCGGAGTCTATGGAATTGAACCTTGGACCTTTGGGAAGGCTCGTTCTATGCTTGCTAATGGAGGTGGGCTCGGCCTTAGGTGGTGGATGGTGTGGCCATGGGTTGTAAAAGGGGAAAGGAGTAGATTTGCTTTGGTTTTGAAGAGTTTTGATAATATATACTTACTATATAATTTTAATTTCGTTTGCAATAAAATTTGACATTATTTTCTTTAGGCAAAAGGCCATTAAAGTGAGTATAAGAAGGGAAGAAGCTTAGGAATTTATGAACAAATGAAGCGAAGATGGGTGGTGGTACTTATAGGAAAAAAGTGAATAAAAATATCATGATATTTGCTTGCCATTTCATCACCCTTGCCTCACCACCACACCCCCTCTCACCTCATCATTCTCGGTCGAGCATCTCCTCCCATGTATGTAGCCATGTGCTTGTACTTAGGGTGTAAGAGGTTGACTCTGGATTTACTTAAGGATGAAGTTTTAGGAAAATATCTTAGATATTTTGTAATATATATAAGTATATTTGTATGTATATGTTTGTTCATGTGAATGTGTTCATGTATATGTACATGTATGTGTGCATATGTATATCTCAAATGATTCACAACGTTGCACAACTTTTCTACTTCAATTATGGATTCCGATTTCGATTTCTGGTCATATTTTCACTTTTAATATATATATACACACACACACAATTGTAAACAAAGTTTGATAATAACATTCCTATCATTATATAATAATTAAAAGGGCTTATTTAATAATTAAAATAATTATTAAACCATTTAAACTCAATTTAAATTCAAAAATCATTTATTCCAAATTAGCGATATCATTGATGATGTCATAAAGAGTTTTTATTCAAAAATAAAATAAATAATCTTATTACATATTCTCACCCATATGGATAAATGAGTGTATGTATCTAGCTCCGTGCATGATGCGGATGGTCTAAGAGCTGTTTATCGATAAAGTGGTTTTCGGTCATTTTATCGGTATATTTTTCAAAGTATACATTTTTGTAAATATTTATTCAAAATAAGATAACCGATATTATTTATTGCTCAAAAAATTATTATTTATGTTAAAAATACTATATTTGAATATTTTAAAAAAAATTCGAAGTGATGAATTTGTGGGTCATTACATACTTCCCCCTTAAAAGAATTTCGTCCTCGAAATTTAGAATAAGAAGAAAATGACTCGAAAAGGAATGTATATATTTTGATAAGCGAAATATATACAAGATATGATATGTGACCATACCATAGGTGATGAGTACACTATCTTGATACCATATGCAAACTATACACCAATCCTAAACTCAAGATAAGCTTTCCTTATCTTCTGTTTCCCAGGTGTAGTCTTCGGCATCACCACTCCATTGAACTTTAACTAACCTTACCAACTTCCTTCTCAATCACTCCTCATCGTGATCCATGATTCGAAATGGTCATCAGATAACTGCCAAATTTGGTTATACTTCTAAATCTTCCTAGGCAGCTGTTTCTATAATATGTTCTGGATCATGCACATATTTCCGTAGATGAGATATGTGAAAGACGTTGCACACACTAGATAACCTTTCGGGCAATTCCACACGATAAGCTAATGGGTCAATCCGCTCAAGAATGGGAAAAGTTCTAGTAAATCGAGGTGCTAACTTCCCTGGCCGACCAAATCTTGTCACTTCTCTCATCGGAGAGACTTTCAAGAATACAAAATCTCCAATTGAGAATTCCAAATTCCTCCGCCTTTGATTAGCATAACTCTTCCGGCTGCTCTGGGTTTCTCTTATCTTCTTTCTGATCAAGTCTACTTTTTCTGAGGCTTCTCGAATCATATTAGGATCAATTACTAACCGATCTCTGGTTTCGATCCAACATGCTGGGAATCTACATGGACGACCATATAAAGCTTCGTATGGTGTCATGCCAATACTTGTCTGATGGCTATTATTATAAGAGAATTCCACGAGATGAAGATAGTTTTCCCATGAACCTCCAAAATCGAGGATATAAGCTCTCAGAAGATCTTCCAACAGTCGATTTACCCTTTCAGTTTGCTCATAAATCTGGGGATGATATGCGGTGCTTATACTTAACTTCATTCCCAAAACTGTTTGTAATGCCTCCCGGAACTTACTGGTAAAGATTGGATATCGATCGCTGACTATGCTGCTTAGGACACTATGCAATCGAACAATTTATTTCATGTATATCTATGTAAGACTTGCAGCTGTTCTCGTTGGCTTTACTGGGATAAAGTGCAAGCTTTTGGTCAATCGATCTACGATAACCCAAATACCTTCATTTCCCTTTCTCGATCATGGTAAGTCATCGATGAAATCCATCGACATTTTATCACATTTTGAAGGTGGAATTTCAAGAGGTTGAAGTAATCCAATAGTCTTTTGTTGATCGCTTTTGATCTGTTGGCAATTTGCACATTTACTAACATGGATAGAGATGTCCCTCTTCATGCTTTCCCACCAAAATGTTCGTTTCACATCTTTATACATTTTATTAACTCTATAGTGTATATTAAGCTTGGATTGATGGCACTCAATCAACACTTCTTGTCTTAAGTTGTCAACATCAAGATCACAAATTCTTCCATTTAACCGTAATATCCCATGGTTATCTACTTCAAAGCTTGAATTCTACCATCTGCTTATATCCTTAATAGTTTTCCTTCGACATCGATCTTATCTTTGTTTACTAGCAATTCTCTCTAGAAGAGTCGGAGTCACTACCAAATAAGTTATAACGGCATGCTTTATGCTTAATGCATCTGCTTCTACGTTGGCTTTCTCGGATGTAAATAGGATATCTAGATCATATGACACGGGAATCTAGCCAACGCTACTGTCTTATATTTAAGTCCTTCCGAGTGAAAAGATACTTCAAATATTTGTGATCCGTGAAGAGTTTGAACTTTTCACCTATTTAAAGAAGGAATATTATTTACCAAGGTCAAACAAAGTTTATCAAAATAAACTATGAGAAATTCTTACCCAGTAAATAATGCCTCCAAATCTTTAGTGCGAACACAACGGCTAATAGTTCTAAATCATGTGTTGCATAATTTCGCTCATGCATCTTTAACTGCCTACTAGCATATGCGATAACCTTCCCATGTTGCATTAGTACTACGCCCACTCCTTCTCCACAAGCATCGGTATAAACTGTTAAACCACCGCTTTCATCAATAATAGTCAGAACTGGAGCGTTCGTTAATATTTTCTTAAGTTCATGGAATGATTCTTCACATCTCGGCTTCCATTCAAATTTAACATCCTTCATAGTCAACTTCGTTAAGTGATAGGAAATCTTGGAGAAGTTTTGAATAAATCTTCGGTAGTATTTTGCCAATCTTAAGAAGCTGCAAATGTCCTTCGGAGTCCGTGGTTGCTTCCAATCTAGAATGGCGGTAATTTTTCCATGGTCAACTGAGGTTTCTTCCTTTGACACAACATGTCCAAGGAACCTTACCTTTTCTTCCTAGAAGTGGCATTTTGAGAACTTAGCCTTGAGCGCATTCCTTCTCAGTATTTCTAGTACGATCTCTAAATGTCTTTCATGTTCTTCTTCGGTCTTTGAATATATAAGAATATCATCAATAAAAACCAACAAGAATATGTGGAGCACATCTCTGTATACTCAATTCATAAGGTCCACAAAATAAGCGGGTGCATTGGTTAGCCCAAAAGGCATAACCAACCACTCGTAGAAATCATTTGGTCCTCTGAATGCAGTTAAAGAAATGCGATCTTCTGCTATCCTTAATTAATGGAATCTTGTAGCTAGGTCAATTTTGGAGAATATTTAAGCACCATAAAGTCGATCAAACAAGTCATCGATAAGGGGTAGAGGATATTTGTTCTTAATCTTTTGTTTATTTAGGTCTCGATAGTCTACAAAAAAACTTAGGAAGCCGTTTGACTTTGCAGCAAAAACTACTGCTAAGCTCCAACTTTAGTGACATGGTCAAATTAGTCCTTTCTTCAACAATTCATCAGTTTGATTCCTTAATTCATTTACTTCCTTGGTGGCCATTCTTCAACAAGAATGAAAAACGGACCTTGCACTGGAAATCAAGTCGATTCGGAACTCAATTTCCCTATGTGCAGGGTAAACTTTTAACTTCCTGAAAAACATCCGAAAATTCCATAACAGTTGGTATTTCTTCTATAAGTTTTTAAAATTAATTTAGGGCATACATAAAACTATCCATTACTGGACTCGATTCTTCACATGCTATTTTAAAAGGTTCGCTTCTTTTATTTTCCAAATGTGCCGTCCTTTTAACACAATCAAGAACAACCTTATATTTAGATAACCAATCCATACTGGGTATAATCTCAAATCCAATAAAATTGAGGACAATTAGGTTACGTGAATTTTTTTGGGATAGTTAGGCAACTTGTACTTTTTCATAAACTAGGCCGAGATTAATTTTACCATATATGGGGTTAGAGACACAGATAGGGGTATCTAATATCTTTGTGGAAAGTTTTAATCTATCAACCAATTCTTTAGAAATAAAATTATGGGAAGCCCCAGTATCAAATAATACTCTAACTAGATTTTCATTAATGCGGATATTACCTTCTATAAACTCTTTTTAACTTAAGACTCAACACTTTTGAGTCTTCGACAAGGGCATACCCAAAAAACATATCATTTCGATGAGCTAGGTAAAGGCCAAAAGATCGGGAGGTTTTCCACAAAGAGTGGCCCTTAATTAGAGTAATATTCTCCTTAGTTCAATCACGTTTTCCATAGACACCTATCCACTTTGACATTTCTAAAAATAGTGCCCTACGCATCGGTAAATTATTCACACAAACACAATGGGACGCTGATACCATTGTTGGATCAGGTGCAGTTGTAGTGGGTTAAAATGGTTAATTTTAAAAAAATCATTTTATTAAGTTGTACAAGATCTTATTTTGTGTTACTGTAAATAATAGTTTATTTATACTAAATCAAAATTTAGCATTTAAGTAATAAAAGAGAGTTTTGATAATATTTTAATAGAATTAATTTGATTAAAATATCTATTTGTTGTTAATGTTTAAATAACATTTATTAATAATTTAATTTGAAATTAATTTTTTAATTTATTTTAGTTTCATATTTTAATGTTTATGATATTCATATTCATAATAGGAAAACTGCAACATTTTATTAACAGTATCACCATATGTCATCTTATTGATGGTATGGCACAATGTTCGAATTCTCCGCTTGAAACCCTAGGATAATTTATATATATAAGCTATCATATATAAAAGCTATGGTCAGTAGCCCCCTTTATTTAGCAATTTAGCACCATTTTGTAGCCCCTGATATCAACCATAAGTTTTTATTTAAATATTTATCTTTTTCTCTCTTCTATCACATGGACCAAATATTTAAATATAAAATTGTGGCTGATATTAGGGGGCTACAAATGGTGCTAAATAAAGGGGACTATTGATCCAAGCTATATATATATATAAGTTATCCTAGAGGTTCAAGTGGAGAATTGAACATTGTGTCATACCGTCAAGAAGACATATGGTGATATGAGACCGTATAAAATCATATAAAATTATACATACTAATAAACTAAATTTACTTTTTTTGGTCATGTAAAATTTTGTATAAATATTTATAATTAAAAATTATATATAATTATTTATAATCTAAAATATGTACATAAAATATTATTATAATTTTTTTACTATAAATATTTGCATTGAATAATATGTGTATGTGTATATTTTTTATTCTAAATAAAAATGATTTTAAATTTCAAAATTTGGAATATTTGACTTATTCAAAATTATATATATATATATGTATGTTTTCAAATATATATATATATATATATATTTCAGCTGAATAAAATGTTATTTGAGAAATTGAAATAATTGAATTTTGAATTAGTTTGACTTGAAAATAAAATATAAAAAATGTTTTCTTAAAGAATGAGATCCAAAAGAATTATATATAATTTTTTTATTTAAATATCTATATGGGTATTATATATAAATACGTGTGTGTGTGTGTGTGTTTAAACACAAACTTGTAAAGACTTAAATAAAATATATGTATTTATTTTAAAATCAAAACGTATTTAAATTGATTTTGTTAAAAATGTTTATATATAATTAGTATACATATATGTATATATAATATTCTAATCTAATTTTTTTATTTACCGAAAACAAATAAATATATAATATATATACATGTATAAGTTAATAATGATTAATCATTAAATGCATACATTTAAGTGTGTGTGTGTGTGTGTGTATGCATGTGTGTGTATATGTATATATGTGAGGTTTTATAATATATGGTCGAACATATTTTAAAGGGTCAAGGTGATATAACATGAACATTGACATATAGATATATAGTACATCAAGTTAAAAGAAATTACTGATCATCGATGTAGTCCGATAAAGAATCTAACATGTTATTTTCTTACTCCTTCCTCTTGGAGCTTCAAGATCTCCTCCTTAACTTCAATTTGCAATCCTGAAATGAAGGCTTTGCCATTGGAGGCTATAGGCAGCCAGAGAGAGAGAGAGTGCAAAAAAGTGTAATTAAAAAGGTATTGGGGCTAAACTGTTTAGAGCCAGAGATATGCACCTTTTTCTCCTGTTCCTTCTCAACCCCTAGAAAATTTTGCCCAGTCTTTACTATTCAAAAATGTGGTCAGCCTCAATAGGAGACCAACCATGGTCAACCTCCATTGGACTCTCATTTAAATCATAATTTAATTATTTAATTTCAAGCTTCCAAATCGACCGAACTATCGTACAATTTTTGTACATCGTTCTGTTCAATTTTAAGATTTAAATAAATAATTAAAAATAGCCACAAATTATTAGTACAATATTTTTATTTATCGTTAATTTACAGTATATTCATAAATTAATTTTACCATCGGTCAAACTCGGAATTAATTAAAAACGCAGTTGTGTTGACTCTTTGGTATGAACTCAGTCCTCAGTCAATATTTAAATGATTTAAATACTAAAGCATGTACGAACTTTACTGAAGCATAATATCAGGTCGAGTTCAATGCTTACAGAACATTTAGGTGAAATCTGATTTCTGATCTAAAATAAGCGGACCTAGTAATAACGGTTTATACACGTATTATATTCGTCATCACTGTATCACATGGATATCTAAAGTTTTGTCTACGGTCAAAAACCCTATTAATATCCATATTTAATTATGTAAACAACTTTTAAAGTCCTTATTTCAATCCAATAATATTTTTCAATTAACCAATTTACTTTAATCATAGATTTTGACTTTTAAGTCATATATCAATTACGGTGATACTAACCTTCTACAGCAAAGGAGAAGAATCTTTTCTTGGTTAGTGTCTCACTTAAAGTAGTTCAGCATATACCTAAATATGGTCATTATAAGGTCACCATGTCAAGTATTTACCATAATCAAAGTATAACCTAACTACTTAAGATTGACAGTACCCTCTAGTCAAAAGACTACTTGTAAGTAATTATCATGAGATCCTTCGTTTTGCCAAGGCAAGCCGTTTTTATAGTTGTTAGTCAAAAAGTCAACTCAAGAGCCAAAGTATGAAAGAAGGTTATAAGGTTGAGGTTTTGATGAAGAAGCAGTCATAGGCTTCATAAGAGTCGTAAGAGGATGTTTCGAAGGCATAAGCAGGTGTCGAAGGAGTCGAAGGCACCAACTGCTCATACAGTGTGAAGACTTTTGATCCAGATGGAAACAGATAAACCCTTCTACCTCTTTCAACCTTTTGACACAGATAAACAAACAAGGACTGCTTCGAAACCCCTTTCGAAGGCAATAGATGATTCTCTCTCACTTACACGCCAAACCTTTTTGGAATTAATGGTTTCGTCCCTTTCACAACATTTTCAAAAGCATATACAAGCCTTTCGAACCGGTCGAGGCCCATAATATTTAGGGAAGGTTCCGCCTCAAACCTAAGGCATGCATTCAAAGGCTACTCAACATCATCAAAACCATTGACACTTGAATCTCTACGAAACCAATATGAATAACCTATCGATAGTGTCAGAGGCTTCAAACTTACTTCCAATAGCAACAAGGAAGGAGAAGACGCATTTAGGAAACCTTTCGACAGTGATGAAAGGTGCTATGGAGAAAGCAGTACTCAGAAATCAACAAAGGCGAAAGGATGATAAAGACCTCTTTCGACTCAGTCGAAAGGTCTGGGAAAGGATAAAGGAGGCGCAAGAGTAAACCAATAAGAACAAGAGGATGCCTTTCGATAACATCGAAAAGGGATATGGCCTTTCGACTAAGTCGAAAGGCTTGAAGCGGCATATAAAAAGGTGTCCTTTCGACCCAGTCGAAAGCAAAGGTATGGAAGGGGGCCAACCTACATCTATAAATAAGACCCAAGGGGTACAGTTTTACGGATCGAATTCTGGAATCCTGAATTCATTTCCTTTACTCTACTTTCTTAGTTACAATTGTATTCTCAAGAAACCCTAATCAAATTAGGGAAAAAGCTCTATATCTTGTAACTCATTTTGGATTATAAATAAAAAAGGGAGATGGCTTGTTCATTAAGATATTGACAACGAGGAAGATCATTCAGATGATTAGCTAGACTAATGATTCATTGCACATGATTCTAACCTATTCTCATGATTTTTTTTCGTCAATGCAATGCATAGGATCGACCTAGGAAAATTCGATCAGAACACATCATCATCGAAACTTGCACTTAATACTAAAAACCAGAGTGATGATGGGGTTTCGACCATGTTAAGCTCAAGATACTTGGGGATACCTAGGTCGATCTTATGCAAGGAAAATAAAGTGAATTGTAGGCAGTAATAAGCTAGGACTATTTCGAAAGGGAGAAATCCATATCGACCTGATCGAAATGGGTGTTTTCGAGAGGAATCCTAGTTTATAATTGGCTAACAATTGAATATAGGGGAACTTGTTCGAAGGGGATCAATCTCTAGAGGTATCAGAGACCCTTTCGAAGGAGTTCCATAGCAAGAGTAATGAACCCATAGGGTCGAAAGCAACTATTTCATATTAATGAAGTAAACATCCCTTTGGACATAATTGGAAGGTCCTGAATGCTATCTTTCGACATGGTCAAAAGGAATGAAGAGCAAGGATGATCGGCTACTTTCGACTCACTCATAGGATAGGACTCAATCGGATGTTGCTCTCTAAAACTGTATCCCAAAGCTAACTCCTTGAAGCCTTTCGACTAAGCCAACCTGGTCGGAAGGTAGGGATGGCTTTTATTAACCCTTTCGATTAAGTCTTCTTGGTCAAGAGGTGGAGCAATCACCTTAAACCCTTTCAACTATGTCAATCTAGTCGAAGGGCATGCTTCTGAAGGAGTGGATCCTTTCAATAATTTGGTTTCGTTTGAATTTAATAACCTTACAAATAGCATTGGGGATGTCGGCAAGTTTTCTTGTTAACATTTTAGGTGCTAGAAAGAGGGCCTGAACCTCCGCCTTTGTCACTGTATACAGACTAATTGTGGCTCATTTCTCTTGCATAGGAAAAATGAGGTCAAAACGTTTAAGTGGAATTGTGGAAGGAGCAATACACACCACTACTCTGGAAGAGAATATAGCTCCATCTTTCAAACTGGATGAGGCCTTTCCTGGATAAACTTCATCACCAACACAGCAAGATGAAAACACGGCTAAAATCAAATACCTGGAACAACAGTTGTTGGAGATGAAGGAGCTTCTTAAGATGGCTTTATCTCAAAAGGCTTCGAAGACTCCGAGACAAACTCAAGGAGAAGAAATGGTCTCTCCCAGGAGGAATCAAAAAGCTAATTCCAATGAGCATAAAGGCAAAGTGGATCTGACGTCCAAAGAAGGAACTTCCCCAATCAAAAGCTAATCATCGGGGAAGAGTTCTCGACAAATCACTGGAACAATCTAGGAGTTCTACATCAAAGGAATATTGCCTAAACCAGAAAAATTATGGCAATATCAAAGCTTATCTGAAAGATGCCGTTGAGAAGGCTATTAAAGATGCCATGAATTCAAAAGGGAAAGAACAATGGACGAGAATGTCAATGACAATGAGAGAGTTCCACCTTTCACCGACGAAATCATGGCTACAGTTATACCACCATATATCAAGATTCCATCCATGAAGTATCATGGGGCTACAAACCCCGACGATCACTTGATGGCTTTTGACAGCCAAATGGACTTGTATAACGCATCTGGAGCTGTCAGATGCCGACTGTTCTCAGTCACTCTCCAGGAAGCAGCAACCAAATGGTACATGCAATACAGGGAAAAGACCATATACTCCTGGAAGCAATTTTCTTATGAGTTCTCTGCCCAATTCTGCATTTCCAAAGATCCTACTATCGACTATACAGTCTTGGCAAATATAATACAAAGGCAGGAAGAGTCTTTGGGGGATTAATTGAGAAGATTTGATGTTGAGGCTTTAAAAGCCAATGATATGAACGATCGTGATAAGCTCATAGCTATCCATTCTGGCTTGATTGAAAAAAACCCTTTCTAGAAGCAACTCTTTGTTAATGGCTGCAAAGACCTACAAAACTTCCATTTTGAAGCTGACAAGTTCATTCGAATGGATGAGCTTTACTATGCCAAGAGGAAAACAGTTCTCAGAAAAGAAAGGGGGGATTTTTCAAGGACCATGGCCACAAGAGGACCAGATGGGAAGAATCGATTGCTAACACAGTTGCTTTAAACAAGCTGATGTCTTACGTGTATGCTATAGCTAAGGAAAGATTCAACTTTCCAACCTCCTTCAAAGCCAAGAATAATCCTGAATAGAAAAAAGGAGGAGACTATTGTGCTTATCACAAAACTGATGAGTGTAGAGTCCTGGCTAGGATTATACAGAAGTTGATCCAGGAAGGCCATTTGAAGGAGTTTGTTTAAGATCAACAGAAAGTCCAGCGAACAGAAAATGCTACAGAAGCGCCCAAACAATGCTATGAATGTGTTAGAAGATGAGGACCCCTTAAGCTTGAGCCCGCTAATCAACAGGATTGACATAATTCATGGTGGACCGCATCCAGCTGGAAACAGTAAGGGGGCCCGAAGCAGGTACATCAAAGAGGCCAAAGAAGGGATCTACTTAGTTCAAGAGGAACCCCCAATGAAAAACCCTCGCCTTAACATTCAAATGCCTAATATGGTTGTCACTCCATAAGAGCTAAGAAAGGGGGTTCATCATCCTCATAATGACCCTCTGATGATTACTTCACAGATTAGGTTATCTATTGTCTCTAAAATCTTGGTCGACATAGGAAGCGCGGTCAATGTAATCTTCAAACACGCCTTCGATCAGATGAACATTCCTGAGCACAAGCTAGAGCCAAGCACAAAGCCCATATTCGGATTCAACAACAAAGGATCAACTCCAGTGGGACAGATAAAGCTACTCGTACAAATGTGAGTGCCACCAACATGTAGAACATTCGAAACTATTTTTTTGATAATCGATCTATCCTCATACTACAATGCCTTCTTTGGCAGACCAGCTCTTGACGAGATCGAGCTTTTGTCTCACCAAAATATCTCATGGTAAAGTTCCTAACAAAGCGAGGCTGGGGAACTGTACGAAGGGAACAATTTAGCTCCCAGGAAATGTACTTTGCTACTATTGACTAATATAAAATGGAATATTCTTCTTACGTTGATTCTTCTACTACTTTACAGCCTTCGGATGATGGATTTTCACATCCAACATTCAAAGAAAAGATTAACTTTAAAAAGTCTAACAAACGTATGTATCAAAGGTACATTCCTTCTGGAAGCAAGAGAAAGAGAATCGATTCTAACTCAACAAAAGAAAGCCCTATAGTCATAGAGTTCGACTGTATAGGAGAAACAGAGAGGATAAAACCCATAGAAGATCTTGAGGAAGCTCACATAGATTCAGGTGATGTTTCTAAGGTAGTCAAAGTGGGAAAGGATCTTAATGGTGACTTAAAGAAAGATTTGATACAGTTTCTCAAGATCAACAAGGATGTGTTTGCCTGGTCACTTCGGACATGGTGGGAATTGATCCAACTGTCATGTGCCATGCCCTCAATATCAACCCAGGAGCAACCCCCATAAGATAGAAAAAGAGACAACTGGATAAGGTGCGATCAGATGCTTTAAAAGAAGAGGTTGACAGACTTCTTGAGAATGGATTAATCCGGGAAATATATTACCCTAAGTGGTTAGCTAACCCAGTTTTGGTAAAGAAGTCAAATGGGAAACGGAGAACATGCATTGACTACACAGACCTAAACAAAGCATGTCCAAAGGATTACTTCCCGCTACCGCGGATAGATCAGTTAGTGGATGCAACAAGTGGACACAAATTGTTATCCCTCATGGATGCTTATTCAGGGTACAACCAGATACCAATGTTCAAACCGGATGAGGAGCATACCAGCTTCATAACTGAATGGGGAATTTATTGCTACAAGGTAATGCCATTTGGGTTAAAGAATGCGGGAGCAACCTATTAAAGATTAGTTAACCAAATGTTTAAGGAACAAATTGGCCGAAACATGGAAGTTTATATGGATGATATGCTGGTAAAATCTAGTGAGCCTGAGAAATATCTCAAATACCTAAAGGAAATGTTCAGAATATTGCGAAAATATCACATGAAACTAAACCCACAAAAGTGTTCATTTGGAGTCCACTCTGGAAAGTTCTTAGGTTACCTTATAAGTGGTCAAGGGATCGAACCAAGCCCTGACCAAATTCAAGCCATAAAGGACATGGCCGAACCTAAAACCAACAAGGAAGTGATGAGTTTAAATGGAAGGGTAGCTGCCCTAAGCAGATTCATCTCAAAAGCTACTAATAAGTGTATCCCTTTCTTTGATGTGATAAAGAAGAAGAAAGAACTTCGAATGGGGAGAGGGTTGCAGGAAAGCCTTTTTGGAATTAAAAATCCATTTGGGAAAACCGCTGATACTTCCAAGTCCCGAGAACAGGGAAATCTTATACCTATACATGGCAGTATCAGAACATGCAGTCAGCTCGGTACTCATTAGAGAAGAGAATAGGGCATAACTTCTGGTATATTATATAAGCAGACAATTAAAGGATGCTGAGGTTCGATACCCAGTCATAGAAAAACTAGCCTAATTCTTGATTCTCACAGCTCGAAAGCTATGAGCATACTTTCAAGCACACTTGATCAGGGTATTAACGAACTTCCCCCTTAAGCAAGTTTTTAGTAAACCCGAAACTTCTGGAAGACTGGTAAAATGGGGAATTGAGCTTAGTCAATACGACATAGAATTTCAACCACGAGCTGCAATAAAAGGGCAGGCATTGGCAGACTTTGTTAACGAGTGCATTAGCTTTACTGAGGAACAATAGGAAAAAGAGAAAGATCAGAAGCCCATGTGGCAATTATTCGTCGATGATGCATCGAATGAACAAGGGGGCGGGGTAGGGTATATAATCATAACCCCAGAGGGACACCGCTTGCATTATGCCATGACATTTGGGATTTCCCACAACAAATAATATGGCATAGTATGAATCATTAGTAGCAGGATTAACCTTGACACTAGAACCAAAAATTCCACGAATATAGATCTTTAGCGACTCTCAGATGATGGTGGATCAAGTAAAATAGGTATATCAAACAAAGGACCCCAAGCTATCCTTATATGTGAAGAAGATACTATGAATGCTTGCTTTGTTTGAAGCTTTCTTGATACACCAAGTTCCAAGAGCAGAAAATTCACAGGCAGATTCCTTAGCAAAATTAACTAGCTTAAAAGGAGCCATAGAGACACAAATTGTCCCAGTCGGATATCAGGAAAGTCTAAGTATTGAAGAGACATCCGAACAAGGGAAGGAATTGTTAGTTATGACAAGGTCTCAAGCCAAATCTCAAGGGGGAGAAAGAGAAGAAAATGATAAAGAAATATCATATGAAGTGGTTGACCGTTCGAAATCAAGTAGCACATATGATAATATCTGGATGTCACCTATTGTTGAATACCTTGTTAAAGGAATACTCCCATCCGACAAAGGAGAAGAGAGAGAAATCAGGAGACAAGCTCCAACCTTCATTATGATGGACAAAATCCTTTATAAAAAAGGATATGCTCTTCCCTATCTTAGATGTGTAAGCAATAAGCATGAATGATGGGATAAAATTAATGGCTGAAGCACACGGAGGGTTTTGCGGAGATCATTCAAATGGGACAAAGTCGGCAAAGAAAATAACGAGGCAAGGATTTTACTGGCCACATATGGTAAGCCAGGCCATAGAATATGTGAAAAGATGTGAAAAGTGTCAGAAATATTCAAAGATACCCAGATTGCCCCCAAGTCATATACTCCAATTACAAGTCCATTGCCCTTTGATGTATGAGGAATAGACCTAATCGGCCTATTGCTAATTTCAAAGGGAGGGGAAAAGTATACTATAGTTTCCATTGACTATTTCACCAAATGGGTTGAAGCGGAACTGCTTCCAAAGATTACTTCTGGGAAGATACTTAGATTCGTTATCAAGAACATCATAACCAGGTTTGGAATTCCCCAGAAGATAATTTCTAACAATGGGACCCAATTTGAGAACGAAGAATTCTCCCACTTCTGCCATAAGAATGGGATTATTAAAAAAATCATCTTTCGCACATCCAAAAGCCAATGGAGCAGTTGAGGCTGCAAATAAAACCATAAAGACAATTCTGAAAAAGCAACTAAACATGGCAAAAGGAAATTGGGTAAAAGAGCTTCCACTTGTGCTATGGGCTTACCGAACGTCTGCTAAGACAGCAACGAGACATACCCCATACTCTTTAACATATGGGTGTGAGGTGATGCTACCAATCGAGATTGAGATACCCTCCCACTGAAGGATTCCTATGCATTCGATAAAAATCAAGAGCTAAAAAGAGAATCATTGGACTTGATACATGAATTAAGAGATGAAGCAGCAGTAAGAACCGCCGAATATCAGAGAAGAATCTCAAGGTATTACAATTCAAGAGTAAGAGCTCGATCATTTCACGAGGGGGATTTGGTACTCCATAGAGTAATGGCCAATACTAAAAATCCTGTAGATGGACCCCTAGGACCAAACTGAGAGGGACTATTAGTTGTGTGCAAAGTAATCCCCCCGGGAGCCTACAAATTGTGCCGCCCCGACGGCAATATGGCGCCTAGAACATGGAATGCCGAACATTTGAGGCCATATTTTCCAAAAATGAGTGAATAAAACATCTTTTTCTTCAAAAAGAGAATCTACATGGTTGTGAGTCAAATACTCCTCATATTTGGATACTACCTAAGATGGTAGTCAACCTAAGATGGTAGAAAAGCCTCTATCCACGCCGAGATGGCCAGGGCAGAGCACCTCCTAGAGGGAGGGCGGGTAAGCCTTTAGCCGTGCTATGAGATGGCCAGGTTAAAGCACCGGACAAGCCCTTGGCCGCGCCTCTGGTCAGGTCAAGGCACCTCCTGGAGGGAGGACGGAGTAAGCCTTTACCTGTTCCATAAGATGGCCAGGTTAAAGCACCGAATAAGCCCTTATACACGCCACGCTATGGCCGGGGTAAGACACCTCCAGGAGGGAGGATGGAGTAAGCCTTTATCCGTGCCATAAGATAGCCAGGTTAAAGCACCAAACAAGCCGCTGTCCATGCCGCAAAAGGGCCAGGGCAGGGCGCCTCCTCGAGGGAGATCGGGTAAGTCCTTGGTTCCAGCCTCTAAGATGAGCTAACCAAGAGCACCGGACAACAATGGACTAAGATGTCCAAGCCCGAGAAGAGGCTCATTCAACAATGGACTAAGATGTCCAAGCCCAAGAAGAAGCTTATTCAACAATGGACTAAGATGTCCAAGCCCAAGAAGAGGCTCAATCAGCAATGGACTAAGATGTCCTAGCTCAAAGAGAGGCTCGTCAAATTATGGACTAAGATGTCCAAAGCCCGAAGGAGTCTCATCAAGAAAAAGACTGAGATGTCCAAGCCTGAGAAAGCAGCATATCCGATTATGGACTAAGACGTCCAAGCTCAAGAAGCAGCTAATCAAATTATTTTTATATGTTCAAAACCTGAAGGGTTCATACATGTCAAAGAGGATAGAAGCAAAGGAGTGAAACATAACTCCGCTTATTATTACCCGAATCTAGGTTTCAGGACTTTCATTCCTAAACATCATCTATTAATATCCGAATTTGGGTTTCGGGTCTCTCATATCTGAGCTCCATCAATTAATACCCGAATATGGATTTCAGAACATACATTTCAGGACTTTACTTATTAATACCTGAATCTAGGTTTCAGGTCTTTATCAATCACCATCTTTATTATACCTGAATCTGGGTGTGGGAACCTTATTGATCACTACACTTGTTATACTCGAACCTGGGTTTCGATATTATTTGATTTCACCTTAATGCCCTAATATGGGTTCAAGGCCTCTATTATAAAAATAATTTTCATGCACTACTGGTTGTCCAATATATGCCCTAATCTGGGCAGAGGATCGTTATCTTAACAACAACTACTATGGAAGTCTGCTTACACAATATATGCCCTAATCTAGGCTGAAGATTCTTTTGCAAAGATAATTGTCTAACATATGCCCTGATCTGGGCTCAGAACTTGATACAAAGACAATACCTGCTAATTCCTGGTTAATTTACCATGAAAACCCGAATATGGGTTTAGAAATGCAACACGGAAGATTATTTTTGGATATTGTTATCTGGATTCTAGATTTCACATTATCAACTTCCAAACTTCACAAGTTAATACCCTAATCTGGGTTAAATTTCATTGTTTCCTAATCTCCATCAAATCCTAAACCGGGGGTATGATGAAATAAGAATTGAGATTATCGCAGACAACCGAAAGTTTCAAGCTGGTCCTTTTAATGCCAAAATTAGAGTTGATGTTTATTAACTCTAAATGATGCACACCAACATCCGAATGAAGGCTTCAGAATCGTTTAAATTTCTGAGAAAGTTTCCAAATAACAACTCATGTCCCTTATTTGCCTCTATTGGTTATTTCCCACAAGGAGCTTATAAACCATATCTATTATATGCATTCGTAGCTACTGGTTACACGTCATAAATTTGATAAATCAGAATTATGATCAACTAACTATCCAAATATGAAGGCATTAGTATGTCGATCTATTACTAAACCTGCATGTAAGTATGATAATGGGCTAATAACAGCAAATATTACTAACTTCGAATTTTGTAGGAAAATAAAATTATGGAGAGTAAGAAAGTTATGAAATCTTTATCCTAAAGAACAAAAGCTTATTTCATAAAAGGGGGGCAAAATGTTAGCCATAAAATCTACTCAAGAGCCAAGGTATGGAAGAAGGTTAATAAGGTTGAGGTTTCGATGAAGAAGCAGGCCTAGGCTTCATAAGGGTCGTAAGAGGATGTTTCGAAGGCAATAAGCTGGTATCAAAGGCAACAACTACTCATACAGTGTGAAGGCTTTCGATCCAGATGGAAACAGATAAACCCTTCCGCCTCTTTCAACCTTTCGACACGGATAAACAAGCAAGGACTGCTTCAGAACCCTTTCGAAGGCAATAGATGATGCTCTCTCACTTACATGCCAAACCTTTCGGAAATAATGGTTTCGCCCCTATCACAACCTTTTCAAAAGCATATACAAGCCTTTCGAACTGGTCGAGGCCCATAATATTTAAGGAAGGTTCCACCTCAGTCCTAAGGCATGCATTCAAAGGCTACTCAACATCATCAAAACCATTGACACTTGAATCTCTTCGAAACCAATATGAACAACCTATCGACAGTGTCGGAGGCTTCAAACTTACTTCCAATAACAACAAGGAAGGAGAAGATGCATTCAGGAAACCTTTTGACAGTGTCGAAAGGTGCTTTGGAGAAAGAAGTACTCAGAAATCAACAAAGGCGAAAGGATGATAAAAGCCCCTTTCGACTCAGTCGAAAGGTCTGAGAAAGGATAAAGGAGGTGCAAGAGTAAACCAATAAGAACAAGAGGATGCCTTTCGATAACATCGAAAGGGTTCATGGCCTTTTGACCAAGTCGAAAGGCTTGAAGGGCATATAAAAAGGTGTCCTTTCGACCCAGTCAAAAGCAAAGGCGTGGAAGGGGGTCGACCTACATCTAGAAATAAGACCCAAGGGGTCCAATTTTAGGGACCAAATTCTGGAATCCTGAATTCATTTCCTTTACTCTACTTTCTTAGTTACAATTGTATTCTCAAGAAACCCTAAATCAAATTAGGGAAAAAGCTCTATATCTTGTAACTCATTTTGGATTAAAATAAAAAAGGGAAATGGCTTGTTCATTAAGGATATTGACAACGAGGAAGATCATTCAGATCATTAGCTAGACTAAGGATCCATTGCACATGATTCTAACCTATTCTCGTGATTTCTTTTTGTCTATGCAATGCATAGGATCGACCTGGGAAAATTCGATCGGAACACATCATCATCGAAGCCTTCACTTAATACTAAAAACCAGAGTGATGATGGGGTTTCGACCATGTTAAGCTCAAGATACTTGGGGATACCTAGATCGATCTTATGTAAGGAAAACTAAGTGAATTGTAGGCAACAATAAGCTAGGACTGTTTCGAAAGGGAGAAACCCTTATCGACCTGAACGAAAGGGGTGTTTTCGGGAGGAATCCTAGTTTATAATTGGCTAACAATTAAATATAGGGGAACTCATTTGAAGGGGATCAATCTCTAGAGATATCAGAGACCCTTTCGAAGGAGTTCCACAGCAAGAGTAACGTAACCATGGGGTCGAAAGCAACTGTGTCATACTGATGAAGTAAACATCCCTTTCGACATAATCGGAAGGCCCTGAATGCTATCTTTCGACATGGTCGAATGGAATGAAGAGCAAGGATGATCAGCTACTTTCGACTCACTCAGAGGATAAGACTCAATCGGATGTTGCTTTCTAAAACTGTATCCCAAAGCTAACTCCTTGAAGCCTTTCGACTAAGCCAACCTGGTCGAAAGGTAGGGATGGCTTTATTAATCCTTTCGATTAAGTCATCTTGGTCGAGAGGTGGAGCAATCACCTTAAACCCTTTCAACTATGTCAATCTAGTCGAAGTGCATGCTTCCGAAGGAGTGGATCCTTCCAATAATTTGGTTTCGTTTGAATCTAATAACCTTACAAATAGCATTGGGGATGTTGACAAGTTTCCTTGTTAACAATAGTGATTGTCCACATTAATAAAATATATGAACCGGTGTGAGGTAAAGATGGCTCAGCAACTATAATGATGCAATACTAAACAGGAGAGAGACTACATGTCTTGACTACTATAAAAACAAATATAGACTATCCCTTCTTAGATGAGGAGGAGTCACTAACATTAGAAGAAGATACAGGCCCAACAATATGAAAATAACCAGAAAATAGGGATGTAAGACACAGGAAAAAAGTCCATAAACTCGATGGTGTATAAATGTTTCCTGTCCCGTGAGTCATCGTCCAAAATAGATATGTTCTTGTCGCTGATAACACCAAGGACAGTCAGTGATAGGTCGCCCCTATAACATGGTAGAGTAGGCATCTTACTTCATTGGCATTGCCACTTACGTACTTGTATAAAATGCCACTCATTTGATCTAATCGCATTCCAGAGTGCTCATGGATCCATACTTGTTCATAAGACTGTAATTTATAACAGTAGTAAGAGAAACTGTTACATTCATAGGGCTAGCGTCATAGGTGGGAGAAAAGGCACCACAAGAAGTGCGACCTCAATGGAAGAAGCATCACGAATAGTGCCCTGAGGAAAAGTAACAACATCACTAACTATCACAGGAGAGAGAGAGAGAGGTGAGCTTAGGTTTAAGGACCCACCTTCTGACGGGAGGTTGAAGAAGAGGGACTATGACTAGAATAGGCAGCGGGACATCAGCAACAATAGAAGAGATAAGAGCGATATCATACTTACATGATTCCTTAGCATGACCAAATGAGTGACAAGTCATACATATGTCAGGAGACCAGCTGTAATGGTCATCAACAATAGCAACACGACCCTTAGTAGCCTGCACTCTAAGCTTCGTGGGAAGGGGCTTGTTTTGATAAATTTCAACCAAAGCCTTCAAATAGACAAGTCTCCTCCTTTCCATAGTGTTTGCATCAAAACATTTGAGTTTTCTAATAAGGCTAGCTAGCCAATTGAGAGCAATTATGGATTGCAATACAGACGGGATGTGAGAGAAGTGTGTCCAAACGAGAATATATAATACTTGTTCTCTTGCATTATCCATAGATGGACTCCATGAAGTAATAATAAATGTCTTGCCATCATTGTGAAAGAATTTGAAATAGAACATGGAATCATTAAAATGCACTTCCAAGCCACCATTAAGCTTCCAAACACGAGAAAAATGATCTCTAAGTACGTTGTAAAGTGAGTTTGAATCTAAGAAGAAACCAACCATGTATTCGACCAAAATTCAATGTTCGCTTGAACAAGCTCAACCGGAGGCACCATTACACCATCAATTTCAACAATATCAAAATAATAAACACCAGCATTTCTTGGCAAGGATGTGAATAAAGAGGACCATGGTTTTATAGAAAAGGGGATTCTAGTATAATGATCATTGATAATGTTAGTATGATGAGTTGGAAGAATTTCGGGACTAGGATCAGCAGGCATGGATGGAACTGGAACGGAGGACTGCAATTTGGATCCGGTACACAAATGTTTGGTCCTACGTTTTCACAAAAACCTAGTGTGAATTTTCCAAGCCAGTAGTAACAACAAGTGGGAGCACAACACCGGACATCAAAAGAGATAGCAAGGCATCGATGGTGGATGGCAAATCAAATAGGGACTCGACTGCAAGTTGTGTTACAGTTGGAAGTTCATGGGTATCCGAAAAGATAAGTAAAGCATTGTCAGAAGCGACAACTCTATCAGAGTCGGACGATGGTGGGTGCTAGCATGCAGCAGAAGGTAAATAAGCATTGAATAGCATTCCAGAGCACGTAAGAGAAGCACCATCGTCGTTGGTAGGATCCAGATCTTTAAGAATTATTTAGGTCGGTTACGGTTCTTCTTGCTAGGCATAGGATGGACGTTGAGGAAAAGGGAGCGAGGACAAGGACATAATGACGAATAAATGCATTGAGGAGGTGTTGGTGTGGAGGACGACAGGGTAGGAAGAAGAAAACATGCTGTAAGCGACGACCATTGAAAATTAAATTGATTGAGTAGAAGCACACATCTTCTATGACTTAGCATATTAACCGTAGAAGACTCTGATCGAGTCCTTATGTGATTATTTGGTGTCCCTAACGGTCATAAATAAATCATTGTCCATCGTATGAAGAGTGCTTCGTACACTAATCTCAATGGATGTATCGATATCATTTCTCGATACATCTTGAATAGGAATATTTGAGGAGTTGGTGTTTAATTTACGTCGATTCAATACTCATGGTTAAAAATACATTCGTAATTGTAGTCGATTAAGCACTACTTCTAAGGATTTTCTACTTATATATGTTTAATATAATTAACTGATTATTTATATCACATATAACAATACATATAATATAAAATAATCAAAAGCATACTTTAGTATGAACAAGATTGTCTACAAAGTTAAGTTTATATAATAAATTATATAATTGCCCTTATGGTACACACTTAACTCTATCAAGTATAAGATCTAAATGGTTTATGTCTTGGGTTGCTTCAAATAAGCGTATTTAATAATATACAAAATTTAATTTAAAATTGTTTAAATTAAAATTAGAATTTTTTAGAGGTTATGAATAAATTTAAAATTATTTTAAGTTTAAATTCATAAATTTATAAATAATAAATTCAATTTTTTAATAAAAATCTAAATTTGTAAAAATTATAAATGAATAAATTTGATTTTTTTTTGAGTTAACAATTATAAAGGTTATAAATAAATAAAATTCAAATAATTTTAAATTTTAGTACTAACTATAAATGTTATAGTCCACAAATGGTTACAATTAAGTTGTAATATTAATTAAAATATTAACAAATAATATGCATACATAAATATATGATTTAACATTATACTGTAAAATTTATAATTAAATAAGAGAATCTTACCTAATGTATATATAAAATAAAATTTATATGATTTTAAAGCTTATTATCAAAATAAACAGATATTATAGTTATAAGAATGAATACATACGTATAAAATTGTATGCGCATGTAAAATGACAAATGATGTTATTAAGTATTGCGAATATGTATCGTTCCTTATGGACGATAATACTCATTATTGTTATTATGAGATAACGAATCTAAAATAATGTTGCTTTAGACCATTTACAATATAAATAGTGTATTATGTATACTTATGGTTGTCGAGCACCTTTAAGTCATAAATTATGTATAACAATGTTTATACCATCTCTAGGTTGGTAAGGATATTTTGTAATATTGTTGAGCACCCTCAAGGGTTACAAGATTTATTTTTGAGCAATCAAGAAATGATGCGTCATGAGTATCTAATGTGCTTTATGATTTATTGAGCACCTCCTAGGCCATAAAGATGATTAAAGAAAATTATGTATGGTTAGAAGTTATATACGGCATACAACTAATACCGTGTTAGTTACCATTTATGAGGACTACAATTTGTTAAGCACACTCACATTTGTAGTAATGTGATAAATGGATCCTAACACTCATTCGAGTACTTTATAATTCTCGTATCTCTTTTAGGGATTTTACGATATGTAGAATCTAGTGGGAACCTTATTAGAAAAATATAACAAACGATTCCAATAAGTATAAGAACATATGTAATACTATAATGATCTATTTTAACAAATTTGCACGACTAATGTAATTAATAAAATTGTTTATCGATTAAAGCATATTAATTGAACTGAACTAAAGACCGATGAAGCAATGTAAAGATTTACTTACCAATATATTAACTTTTAGACATGTTGTTGCTTCAACGCCCATGCAAGAACTGAATAATACAGGAATTTAAAACTTTCGAGTGTTGGCTACTTAAGCATAAACTTGTCTGTTACTATGTGTTGTCTAGTATTGGTGTGAGCTATAAAGAAAATACAAGAGTATGGATATACAATACATATTTGATGACATAAAAAAGTTTAAAGTTGTAAGATGAAGAAAAGAACTCATCTCAACTAAAGATTTAGAGAAAAAAAGTTGTCTTTCAATAGATTGATAAAGTGATTACTTTATTGATTAGATTTCTAGTAAAATTATACTTTTGATCAACGGTTATTATCTAAATCGATTCATTCTAAAATGACAACTCCGAATACTTTATTGATTAGATTTCTGGTAAAATTATACTTCTGATCGATGATTGTTATCTCAATTGATTCATTATAAAATGACAACTCATATTAGATGTGCGCTTTTGAACAAAATGTTACGGTCTACTATCCATTGCAATCATCATGCAATTTTTGTTTGCTACTTCAATTATAGATAATCATTTTTGTCATTTGCAACCATATGTAATGCCCTGGTTCAATACACATGCAATCAGAGGGAGTTAAACGTGCAAAAGCATGGAGTATAGAACACGACGAGGGCAATCCTTGTGTACACTCCCTTGGGCCAACACATTTACATTTCAATATAATAATACATCTCGCTAATACGTATCTCGTTTCAGCACAAAGCAATGTGTACAAGTTCCCAAGATTTAAATGATTCAAAAACAGTATACATACACATACGCGCACACATATATATACACTACAACAGAAAATTAATTTACCGACGCCAAAATGGCGAGTATGGCATCGGAAACGTCTTTGCGACGCCTTGCCGACGTCTTTTTTGGCATCGATAAAACTAGCATGGAAAAAATATCTTCCACGCCTCGCCATGCATAGGGTGTTTTTCAATGCCTTTCCGACGTCGTTTTTCGATGCTCTTCCGACGTCATTTTTTTGACGCATTTCCGACGTCTTTTGATAGCTGTTTTTTGACGTCTTTCCGACGTCGATTTCTCACGTCTTTTCGACGCCAGGCCGACGGCTAGATGACACCAAATTTAGAATACAATTTTTTATTTTCTCACACCTTATCGACGCTTTTTCTAAAGCAATTTTACAACATTTTTCGCTATATTTCTACACTCTCAAACTCAACAATATATATATATATATATATATATCTCAACTAAACAAAATAATATCACCAATAATATTATAAAGCAACAAAAAACAATGATATAGTCGATGAAACATAACGCATAATTGTCAGAGCATTATCCGATACAACTTGAACTAATATCGCATATATGCAAATCTAAACAAAAATCATATCCACATAGTAGATGGATATATACATCACAATCACAATGTCAGAAGTAAAAATACCATAACTGCATATCAAACAAAAAACTTCACTCGTCTTCTACGTGTTCCTCGTCCCGACGGTTCTCAATCACTGCTTGATTCTACGTTGTGAGTCTTGCGATAAACCTCCCATTCCTATGAAGATCTTCCCACTCATAAAATGAAAACAAAATATTAAATATGACAATACTCAACTAAAACTAAAAGCATTATTCAATATAAACATACATAGGCATGTCTCTCTGCAAAACCACAAACAAAGTTACTTCAAACCTAAAAAATGTTCTGCCTTTTTGTCAAAACTCGACACGGTTTTGTGCATTGAGTCAAAATGGAGCCTATGTTCAGTTTTGTGTCAAAACTGAGCATAGGCTGTGCCAAAACTGAGCAATGGCTCAGTCTTTTGTTAAAACTGAGCTCAGGATCAAACTGAGCAATGGCTCAGTCTTTTATTAAAACCGAGCTCAGGATCAGTTTTGCTTTGAGGGAAAACACATAGACCGACACGTTTCATGCACCAACACGTTCAATCTAATACTCCAACCAATTTCACGATTTATAAGACACGTTCACATGGCGTAGAGGCTACAACCAATCTTATACCCCCAAATAATTATTAACAGCACCCTTCCCTTTCGTGCAATGAACGACATAGTACAACAACTCATAAAATTGGAATCGGCGTGCAAGTTTTTATATTTAATGTATGTGCATACCAAAAACGTAACCAACAAGGCTACAGCAAACATATCATCCTCCCATCGGTTACCAAATTTAGAAGAAAGAGAACAGGTAAACTTGTTTATGGTTGCTCACTTGTAGCTATATCTTTGAGCTATTTAGTATGTGTGTAAGTGTGCATATTTATGTGTGTGTTTGCGATGAAACACTGTGTGTTGGGCGTGCGTGTGTGAGTGAATCTGGGGTGCGTGTGTGTGCGTGCATTTCCCTGAGTTTAGGTAGTTGCGTGTGTGCATGATGGTGTATTCAAGCAAGTGTGTGTATGTGTGAATATAGTATTTTGTGTGTCTTGTGTTAGCTAGTATACCATAGTGCTGTGTTTTGCATGTGATATAAGGCGTGTGTGTGTTGAGTTGCAAGTTCGTTTTCTGTTTCCATTCGATTACACAGTACACTCTCTTGCTTTATTAATTTGGTTGCATACCCATATACCATGCTCTGTTGATCTCCAGGTTTTAAGTGACTAACTCATAGCACAATTACATTTATTTCTTTCTTATATGCAGAGAAGAAGTACACCATACATTTTATCAAGGATGAAGATTGACACACTAGCTTGTTGAACTTACCTGACCAATGTGTAGAACGTTGTTAAACCAAGTAAATAATTGTTTTACGTTCCTAAAGTGTGGCATCAGTGTTCCGACCCGTGTTAACAGGTAGTACTAATGTGAACTCATATTTTATCGATGTTTACGAACTTTAAATACTAACATGAACAGATATCGTCTCACTATGTTTTCGATCATATCGGCTCAACAACTGTGATAGCGATTGATAAGGAAGCTGTGTGTGCATTCGAGAGGAACGTGGATGACATGATGGACATGTACAATTGAGCGAATACAGAAAGATTTAATTCTCGCAAATGTTTCTACTTTTACTACTGCATTTTGTTTGTGAAATCTCTACAATCTTTTGAAAACTACCTCCAACTTATGAAAAGTACAAATTGAATCTGTGCTTGCATTCACTATATTTATGACCTATCCTCTTAAACTTCTTACTGTTGCATCAAAGTTTCTACCATTATGCTTCTTCACATAGCTAACTTCTACAATTTTAAATATCTTAGGAGAACAAAGAAAACATGGTTGGAAAACTATTTAACCAACTAATGGTGCGGTAGTTCAATTGGAATTTCAGCTTGCAAACTATGACATAATCAATAAAGGAAAACACTCACTGGTAGCAAGAGTTTCATTATCCATCTTCTATACGCTCCAGTACTAGTTGTTAAAAACTTATTAATATATATTCTCACACATACTCTAACACTCCAACCCACCAAAACACACATGTTGCTGAACTGGTAGCAAGTGTTCATGTCCGAAATTACATTGTGAAAATAATATAAGGGATGTGAATATTGTTTTTACTTCAAAGTTAACATGTTTCAAGTTCCTAACTCCTAGCACAATTTCACGATGTCAAGTATGTGAAAGTCTATATTCTTTTCATCAAAGCAAAACATGCAAAAAGAACAATTAATACTCAAACCATCCATGGCCTAGCCACTCAAACAAAACTCTAAATTAATCAATGTCAAAAAAGAAATCCATAACATACCAGATCGGGACGATAATCAACATTAGATTTTGAACCACCGGTGTGTAGCATAAGGGTTTTTCACCCTACTTTCTGCAACTGCTTTGGAAATAACCTGAAACTCCGGCGACGCCCAATGCGCCTTGAACTTGTCAAATATTTCCTGAGGTAATGACAGATGCTTCTTTCCTGACTTATGCATCTGGTGCGCCCAATCACGATACTTTATGCTAGCTTTCATTTCCCACGCTTTACGTGCATGCTCTTCGGACACATTCTCGTCCCAGGTAAAAGAATGATGTATATGCAATTAAACATATTTTCAAACAAGTTACAAACATACTTATAAGAGTTATACATATTGTTGTGTCATTAAATTAACTTACCCAAAATTCCTTAAACATGACTTTCTTAACATCAGACGGGATAGCCTCTTGAATGACGGCCAAAAATCATCGACATGTGCCAACATGCCATCACGAATGGCCACATGTGACATGTCACTGAAGTCATATCTGCATGTTGCTGTAGCTATTACTGCAAATAAATAAAGCGAGCCTATACAAATTATGTATATGCACATTGTGCATGTTAGTATGCTATATGATGAATATCAAATGCACATACATGTTCGTGCAAAATGCTTCAATCAAATGTTGTTGTGCATAGTGGCACGGCTAACATAACAAAACAATACACCCAAACCAAATATAGATCATCTGGCACTTAAAAGCTTTAGTCACGAAATTATACAAGTCTACATTATCCCTACAAAAACAAAATCTTGAAAGAAAAAAACAACTCAAGCCATGGTCTATTTTATGGTCTAACCCCTGCGCAAAAATAATCTATATTTAAGAAAAAAATAAGTATATGTATGATGAAAGTGGAACAAAGAAGGAGGAAAAAAGAAAAAGACAAATCTTCTTTATTTACTGTGTTTAACAATAACTTCTTAATTTTAAGTTGCACTTATAATTTGAAGTGTTTAACAACTTAATTTTTTTCAGCACATCACTGTATAATCAACACTTCTATATATCATAAGCACCAAATGTTGTGATTATGCAGCTATAATTATCAAGTACAGCAACATTTTTAGTACATTGGGAAAAGAAATACGGGAAGAAAAGTAAAACGGAGAAAAAAGAAGAAATTTTTAGCTATTTGTCCTCTTTTATTTTATTTAGTTCTCACGGAATAAAATAAATTGCGAGAAACAAATTCATTAATTTGCCAACAGCTCAGATTTTTTGAAACAAATTATGAAACTGATTAGTTATTTAAATTGAAGTAAAAGATGTGCAGCTTCTTTTACAGACAATTACAGAAACCAGGTTGACAAATTAGGTAAAACTCATTTGTAAAGTTTTAACAGACAATTACTTCTACCATAATCTTTTACCATGTAAGGAAAAAATGAAATCATTTTCACATAAATTATCTTTATGCTATTTTTATCATTCAACATTCATCAAATTCTGAACTGGTTTGCTATGTTTGGATATGGATGTCGATATTGACTAGCAAGCCTAATCAATAAGAAACAAGTTAGAACAATGCTACTTTACTTGCAAAATAGTAAGTACTTTATATATAAAAAATGTAAATTTACTTGCAAATTTGTTATTAAGACACTACAACAGAAAATTGATTTTCCGACGCATTAATTAAGTACAGCAAATTTGTTATTACTTGCAAAATATTAAGTACAGCAACATTTCTGAATCGGTTCTGTTTCTTAAGTCTTAACACCTTGACTAGAAATGAAAATCTTAAAGTGCACTTATGAAGGCACATAGTCTCTTCGGAAAATTCTTCTGATCGTGCACAATATTCAGCGTACATCATTTCTAAAGTTTAACATACTGTCTAAACGCCTAGTAAATCTATGAAGGCGCTAACTCTTCAGGATGGTCAACTTTAATTTGTAACACCGAAATTTATCTTACAGTCAAGGTCCATCAAACGGTCAATTGAAGTTATATTTCATGTAAGTTATAGCAAAAAAATTCTTCATCGGTTTAAATGTTAAACTTATAAACAAACTATATGGTGTGCTTTTATTTGCCTGATCGTGATTTGCCTGAGATTGCAAACTATATTATCCTTCGATAAAAATTAAAGAAACAACGACAATATCCAATACATATTATTTAAATCTCCCTAAAAAATGTAAAACATAAAAAAGATAAACATCCAATCACATAAATAATTAAATACCGATTGCTAGCAAGGCAGGGGCAGGCGGTTCCGGCTACGTTGGTCGTGGTTAGCAAGGCGGATGCTGGGATCAGCGAGGCGGAGAAAGGGGCAGGCTGGCGCTACAGACGGCGGTTGGGATTAGCGAGGTGGAGGCTGGCGATTAGCGAGGTGGAGGCGGGAGTGAGTTTATGTTTTAGGGTTTTGGTTTTGGGGATGCAGGTGATTTTGTATCGGCCGCGTAAAATGAAAATAAGAGAAATGTGGCGGGTGTTTATTTGGGCATGATGAAAAAGGTATCCCAATGGCGTCGGATCTGACGCTTTTTATATATTTTTATATTTTGAACATTTTTAGATAATAAACATGTTTTTTATATGTTTTTTTAAATCATCGAATTGGATTAAAAAAAACAGAAAAATGGGCACATGGAAGAAGTTGCAAAAAAATTTAGTGTCAAGGACAACAAGTTTGTTTTTTAGTCTGAAAGGCATTTTTTAGTGTAAACAGAAAATGATAGTTGCAACTATCATTATGTGATTTGCACTAGAAAGTGTCCTTCAGCCTAAAAAACAAACATGTTTTTTAGGTCTAAGGACATTTTTAGTGTAAATCACAGAATGTTAGTTGCAATTATCATTTTCTGTTCACACTAAAAAGTGTCCCTTAGACTAAAAAACAAACTTGTTGTCCTTGAAATTAAATTTTTTTGCTTGTGTCTATTTTCCTGTAAAAAGAATTAGTATTGTTAAATATTATAAAATATATGAAATCTCAGATAGTGCTAGTCGTTTTCGATAGAACTTACATATTTAATGAAAACGTCCAGTTTGAACTTTTGAATCTTGACCTTAAAGAATAGACATTGTTGTCTTGGATGATTAAGTATAAAATTACATTGCATTCTGAGTCAATATGATCTACGTTCCCGTGATTTAATCGATTATTTTCAATAATTAACTTACATATAGGATGGTCAAACCGACATGAAACCATAATTTTAAATTACTTATACGGTAGTAACGAATGTGTACGATCCGATTTCATAAATTTGAATATAAAGTATAAATAAAATATTAATATTTAAATTAAAAAATTAAATTATAACCGTATATATTATTATAATATATAAAATATATAATTTTGAAATAATTGAAATATATAGAATTTGAAAATTATGTAAATCTACCAAAATTATATAATCCAGGTAAATCAGTACGGAGAAGTGGAGAAAGAGAGAGATAATAAAGCGTCGCAGCGGCGTCAAAAAATACCGACGTCTTTCCAACGTCGTCTGTTTACCGGGCAAAAATAAATTTGGCGTCGGAATGGAGTCGAAGTATTTCGACGCCTTTATTATTTTTGTCAGGTAAATAATTGGCGTCGGAATGCCGTTGGAAATTTTCGACACCATTTCAACGCCATTGTTATGATTTACGACTTTCCGACGTCTTTTCGACGCCCCGCCTTTTTGGCGTCGGAACGGCGTCGGAAAAATTCGTAGTGATACACACACATACATACAATCCCCAAAATAGAATCACGAGTGGAGCAAAATAAAATATATGCATATATAATGTCACGGTAGGTAATAAATATTATAGTACATCTTGTTTCCATATTTATAAATACTTTAATACAATTTTTTTTCAAGTACATAATATTCATGATTTATGAAAATCGCATGCTTGCTTACATGATTTTATTTTTTTTGATGTTTAATATACATCCATCTAAACCATTAGTGACAAAGCAATGCATTACACTACATTCATTTATTCACAAAAACAAGCAAATATTCAATTAATTATATTTTTATTTTATTTTTATTTTCATCACTCCAAATAGTTATTATATATAATATACATATTATCATTATAAACATATTTATTTATCCCATAGCGGTTCATTATTGACGAAACCATTGACTTCTATTAATATTTGGCTTTATTCACATTCAAGTTGGTTTACAGTTTTTGAGTGATAACTATACACAAATTAAAAAAACAAACATCAACACAACAATACACATATCGAACCGAACAAACGTACAAACAAATGCCTTCAACGGAAAGCTATCTACCAACTTCCGCTGCGAAACTCTGATGACAGTGGGATCCTACTACTCAAACTTGCTTCATCTTAATTTAATATTATGACATAAATATAATGCGACTTCATGTTAGAGTCTTTTATAGCTTCCTTAACCAAGCAACTTCATTCTCATATACAAGCCACATGGAAGTTTATTTAAAATCATCGAAGCCAACACTACTGGTCTGGTAGACAACTCCTTCCTTCACTACTTCCATCAACCACTCTCATCTCACACAGAGACAAATATTTAAACGAAATAGAAGTAATGTAAAGGCCCGTAAATCCGTACCCCCTGAGTCGACCATAATCCACACCAGAGCCAACTCAAATTGAACGGAAATACGAATCTTTAGGGGGAAGAAGAAAAGGGTAGAAGAAAAATAGAACAACAAACACAGAACCTCACAATCGCAGCGAAACAAATTATAATATATAATAACAGATTTTAAATACAAGAACTATGCTGTTAATATACATATCATTATCAGAGTACAATATACAACAATCAATCTGGACAGTTTACTAACTTGTCCTCACACAACGGAAATACAAATCAAGTACGGAAATACGTCTTGTCATCCAGCTCGCCTCCTGAGCTCCATAGCTTCCTATCCTGAATCTGTAATACTCGATCTGACCCGAGCATTATAATAAAATAACACCCGAGTCAGTTTGAAAAACCAGCGCGAGAAAACACACTCAATTTGAATTATTAACTTTTCTCAAAATCCTTTGAAAACAAAGGTATCTCGTAAGACCGCGTCACACATAAACATGACGGGTTTTACCTTACGATAACCAAAACGATTTTATCAAATCATCTGATATTATAATAGTGTCTGTAGAAAGTAAATAGAAAATAGCTGAAATGCTTGCATCTCGCGTTTCAGCATAGTTGGGCACAATCAAAACCGTACGGCGCTTATTGAAGAATAGATTCCATATGAATGAATGAGCCACTGGGGTACCGCCCATCACAGTACACCTCTAGAACAATGTACCGAGGACCATTGCCGGGATCCCCTGCTACACAAGACCGGCCTACCCCTAACCTGGATAGATCGAATATGTTATCACACCGGGTGTTCCCACCCTTACAAATCGACCGCTCCTTCTTTCATGCACAAGCATATCCTTAATATATATATATATATAGGTTTCCGAGGATATCTAGAAAAGTGATAACATATCCTAATTGGGTGCGACCCACTTAGCCTTGTTGCATCTCCCCTGTTTTATTCATTCCTGGTTGACGAGGCTAAGCGTTACCTTTCAAGAAATAGTTCTACTTAGAATGCTCATCGTCCTCCAATGACGATGTTCTGATAGCATTCGTCCATACAAGTTGTCCTGGGTCTGGACAAACTGAATCACCGTCTTCATCATCTTCACGGTATTCATTCGTAACGTTCATACCGGATCGAAGTGGTTTTCCGGATAATTAAATCTGATTCCGGTCTCTTCGAAACGATTAACGAAATTGGCCAAGATTGATAGTCGGTAATTTCACTATCAATAAAATATCCATAAGCAGACACCAGACCTTATTATAATTTTTTTCCAAAATTTATTTTCAAAATATCTTTATAAGATGTGTATTCAAACCCTTCCAACATTTTAATAGTGGAAATCAAACTCCATTTTGTATATCCTTAATAGGATATTTTCAAGTCATTTCAATACTTAGAATATTTTTCTCGCTTCCAATTTTAATCCATCCCTTTGAAAATATTTCTATAATTAAAATCTCGAAGTTAAATATTTTCAAATTCTTCCCGTCAAAAAACTCAGGAATATTATAAGCATGTTCCCTAAGATTTTTTATTTTCAATATTCAGGAAGCAGTCTATTTATTTCCTATTTCTAAAAATTCTTTACAAATTTTATTTGTAAATCCCTTAATATTTCCAAAGTCGAATGTACTTGTCTATATCTCCAAATATCCATTTCTAACTTCTTTTATGAATTCTAGTTCATTTTCCGAATTTCTCGTATTTTAAACACTTTGGAAATTTCTTTAAGCTCCCAAAATCCCACTATAAGATTTCTCTTCTAAAATCATACTCATTTAATAAACTTCGCTTCCAATCTCGAAAGGATTTATAAATAAATTCAATCTTTTAAAACTATATATATAAAATAAGTATTTTTAAAGAATAGTAGTTTATTTTTAAAATATGTTTAAGTAAACCAAAACATTACAAATAACATCGATAACTCATATCCAAATCATTTTTAATAACTAACTAATTTACAAAGCTGATTAATAAAATTAGAATTTATTTCAATAAATATTAAATATTATAATAACTAACTTTTCAGAATATTCTAAATCTAAATAATAGTTTAAGTTATATAGCATAGTAATTAAAAATCTCATTTAAACAATTTTTAATTTCTCGACAAAAATCTATTTTAAAAATCCAATATTGCCAAATTCAATTTATAAATCCCTCTCGATTCGTATCACATCGATTATATCTCAGTTTTACCACTATTCTCACATTCAAAAATAGATTCCACTATTTCTTTCCAAAACGATTCCCATAACTCGATGTAAATTCACACTATAAACTTATATTCCAACTTATCAACTGAAATCATTTTCCTTATTTATAAACATCGTTTATAAATTTATAAACTCCTTTGAGTTTCACCTATCTATAAAACAATCTTATTTGTTAAACCTCATTTATAAATCCATTTCTTAATATATTCCATTTATTTTTCAAATCCATTTTAAATATCGATTCCAACTCCTTTCTATATTTTTTTTCTGAATATCATTTATAAATTCTTTTAATATAATTCATTTTTAAAAATCTCTATCTTAAAACAATTTACGAATAGTTAAGTACAACTTAAACAAAAATTTACTATTTTATTTTTCAATTCAGTTTTCATTAAAATAACCCAATTTCCAGTATAAATATTTATCCAAAATTTCTTTTTATTCCTTCGAATTCCAAAGAATAATATTTATGGTATTTAAAAATACCAAAATTAAATGCCATTGCTACTATAGCATCCAATAATTTAAATTTCAACATAATCGATAATAGATTTTCTGCACACATCATATATCACTATATATGAAAAAAAAACAATATATTTGAGGAATCCAGTTGGATCCCTCTAACATGTTTCCCTGCATCCACAGATGTTAATATAACATAAAAAATACCAATCCCACTTCGAGGGGGATATCGCGGTATAAAGGGTCATCCGCTATTATGCGGGGTGCATAGAGCCTCGTCCGCTATAATGTGCGAGAATATCACTCCAAATACTAATATATACAGTACTATATGTATATAATATATCATTCATCGGATAATAATTATTAATCAAACAGGCATCCAATAATTAATTTTAACTATTTTTAAAATTAATCTGATAATCCAAACGAGTGATAATTTTCTCACCTTTGATTTTCACTTTGCAATCCGTTCCAACTCGACTTGTTTTTCATGATTTTTAGACCTCATATAAATTTAATATGAAATAATAACTACAAAATAAATTAATTGACAGTTAACTTAGATTAAAAATCGTTTTAAATAAATTACCCTCCGATCTAATCTTAAAGATCACCTTCCCTAACGATCGACTTCACCCCTAAATCCACACTGCCATCTTCGTGAACCACCACCACTTCAGCAGCCTTCTAAGCTTCCGATATCACTAAAATCTTCACCAGAACTGATCGCACTCGAGCACAACCTCGCATCTGCCATCATACACTTGCGCGCTCCCCTCTACCTCACCAACTCCTCCACGGCCAACCAAAAGAACGCACCCGCTTCCCAGGTCATGCCGACCTCGCCCAAGACGCCAGAACCATCACGGCGTTCATCAATTCGAGGCCTACCTTGCCTCGTCGTGGCCAGAGAAAAATCGCAACTTCCCTTCTGACATCGCACAACCAGAGACTTCGACTTCCCCTTAATGCTCGTGACTCTCGTTCACTTCCTCCTCAAGAATACTGCCACTTTGAAAACCCACACGACAAGAATCAAAGCCAAAACCACTCGCGTGCGAGTCGCCCCACCATCGCCGTTCGACTACTCCAACCGTCGTTCATCGCTCAGTAGAAATAATCACAACTAAGTCGTGATCGCTCATTCCCTTTTTTATTTATTTTATTTGCATCTGATTTTGAATTCTCGTGGACGAAGGAAAAGGAAAGTAGACGTGGTTTTAAATCTAGAGAGGGACAGCTGCGTGTTTAGGAAGGTAAGGTGGTGTGTTTGAATGGAGAAGGGGGCAGATTTGATTTTGATCTGATTTTTATAATTATATATATATATATATATATAATTTTATTTTATTGTAAATATCTCATATTGCATAACACGAAATTTTGAACCCCTATCGAGGCATTTATAATGTTATACCCTTATTCCGAACACAATGGAAAAGGTTTCGAGTCCTAATTCGATCGTATGGAGAAGATAGCTTTTTGGACCCAATTATTATATTAGATTTCGATATAAATTTCAACGCGTTTCTATTTCGTACGACCAAACGATAACTCCAAATGCTATGAAATTTGAAATCTGATAATAATACATTATTACGGATCCAATGAAACTGGTTTCGTCAGATTCCAAGACCGTGCCCCGGATCGCTATTTTGACGCGTCGATTAAATCGACGATTTTCTATTTTTACGAAATCGCTTAAAATTTTCAGTTTTAAAATCTTACTAACTAAATTATAAATTCGAATCCAATATTTAAACCATTTAAATATTCGAACGTCGAAAAATCCGGGTCGTTACAAGTAAAGATATTTTATAATACGAAAATAGAAAATACATCCCATGATGATTACCTCAGTAATCATCGTATACTCATACTACCGTTTTAATGTATGACAACTACCACAAATCGAAGGGAATAAGGAACCCTAAGCTCATCTAAGTTCGAGACTTGTATCTCATATAGTTTATATTATTCTGAACCTGCTCTAATACCACTGGAAATAATGACTTTCCCAACTAACCTCATTGTGGCCACTACCGGTACCTCATAGACTGATTCTACGATCAACTTCTCGACTTCCAACCAACCCTTGTTTTCTGATCTTGCGGGGGTAAAAGTCAAAGCTTCGCCACATAGGATGGACAAACTGTAAACACTGTCTTTCGAGGCTAACCCCACCGTGGCCACTGTCGGTACCACCTAGACTGGTTTTATGGTCAACCTCTCGATTTCCAACTTACACTTATTTTCGGATCGTGTAGGGTAAGAGTCAAAGTTTTGCAACAGATCACAAAGCGAGAACCCTCAATTTTGATTTCTTTATTTTATTCACATGAACGATTTGATTCCGTGTTTTTTATTTTGTTGCATATGCAGATAGATGAAAGAGTTGATGTGTGTTTTTTTATCGAAATTTGGGCAATTAATATTAAGTGGACGTGGATAATTTTTATATGGGTTATTTTCACATGAAAATATGAGGTATGTAGTAAGACTCTTAACAAAATGTTGTCCCGGTGTCTAAGCAATTAAATCCCTGATAATGCACTTAACACACTTCAACCACTATGTTTTCACAATTTAGCGCTTTTAAAATAGATCCGCTTAAATCCTCATTATTCACCGCTAAATCCGCTAAATCAATATTTATAGCACCTGTTTAGCAGTTTTAGTGTATAAAAAATTGACCAATTTTCTTTATGTAAAATGAAAAATAGGATATAGGTCCAAATTTATGATCCAAGCGCTTAACATTAATTAGAACAATATTTTTGGAAGAATTGCATGCATCAACACATTTTTGGATTTTGTTATATAGAAGCAACAATGTTTTATTCCTAGAACAATAAATCATTAATGATATATGACTAATAATAACTTAAATTTGGCTTTTTATACCCCTGCTATTTACTAGTATATCTTATTATTATATTCGTTATAATTTTTTGCAACTCCACCGCTCTAGAATTGTTAGGTGCTTTGAATGCACTGCTCGGTATTTGATGTTTAGTCTATATTAATTAATCGGACGTCTCACTTTATGAGCACATGGTAAAATACTTGTTATATGCAACGTGGTTGTTTTGGATATGTAAGGCTACCATGACCATTATTCACGTTGTGTTCGGTTTTTTAACCAAGTTTCAGAAATAGTTTTTCCAGTAATGAAAGTAAGACTGTGTACAACTTGTCCATTGAAGGCTTTGTTCAGGTTGTAATAGCAATCTTATATTATTATGAGATAGAGTGATTCAGTAATGCACTCAACAGCAATATAATGATACTATATGTGTTACACTCTGTACATAATATATAGAGATGACGTTCATGGAAAAAGACTATAATGCCCCTGAAACCCTTATTACATTTGTCTAATATTATGCTGCGTTTGTTTACTTGGTCTCATTTCTTATTTCCCCCGTCAAATGTAACTAGGGTTTCTTCCTCTTCTCCTCAAATTTTCCGATGTTCAATCGATCTTCGGATCTGATAATATTCTTGTAAAATCACTTCTTTGTGAGTAATTTGATACGAGCGCTTGTTCTCTAACAACTTGCTGATAGTCAATTTGTGTAGTTTTCTTTCTCAAACACCTAAGTCTTTTGTAATCTTCAGATCTGATAGCATTCTTGTGAAATTGATCTCCTGCGAGTGATTTTACATGAATATCTATCCCCAAATAGCTTGCTGATCAATGATTCAGGCGGTTTCCTTTCTCAACCTCCTGATACTTCTTCGATCATTAGATCAGACTTTAGTCTTGCAAAATTAATCTTTGAGAGTGGTTTTGTAAGAATATCTACTCTTTGATGACTTGTCGGTATATGATTTATGTCCAATTTCCCTTTAATGACTTATTCACGAACGAAGAACAGATCAATTTCTATGTGCTTGGTTCGTGAATGAAAGATGGGATTAGCTGAGAGGGAGACTGCACTCAAGTTGTCGCACCACATTACTGACTTTTTGGTGGTATGCACTCTTATTTCTCTGATGAGTGATTCGAGCCACATAATTTCGATTGTTGCACTGGCCACACTGTGATATTCAGCTTCTGTACTTGAGCGAGAGACAGCTGGTTGCTTTCTTGAGCACAAGGAGATTGGATTATCGCCTAAATAAATGCAGTGATCTATTGTGGATCTTCGATCGTCACAGTCAGATGCCCAATCTGTGTATCCTTGAATATTTAATGCTTTACATGCTTTTAAACATACTCCTTGATTTGCAGTGCCTTTTAGATATCTCAAAATTCATTTCACTGCTTTCCAGTGATGATCCAAAGGTTCCTGCATATGTTAACAAACTTTATTTACGCTATATGTTATATCTGGTCTGGTAATTATAACATATTGTAAGGCACCTACTATACTTCTATATTGTTTTACATTTTCTATAGGCTCACTTCTATGCTTAGATAAGTGAAAATTACTTACCATTGGTGTTGGCATAGGCTTAACTTCACTCATGTTTGCCCTGTCAAGAATTTTTGAAATATACTTACTTTGACGTAGAATTAATTCATTACTTGATTTCCTGAATACTTCAATTCCTAGAAAATAGTTTAGATTCCCCAGGTCTTTAATTGAGAATGTCTTGTTTAAATGATGAATGACATTTTTTATTTCATCATTAGTGCTTCCTGTGATTATAATATCATCTACATATACTAAGATATAAATTATAATATTATCATTCATCTTGATATAAAGAGAATTATCAGACCTGGTTGGTTTGTAACCTAAACTGGTTAGAGTAGTTTTTAATTTTTCATACTAGACCCTTGGTGCTTGTTTAAGTCCATAGATTGCTTTGTGTAGTCAGCATACCATTTTCTTGTTGTCATTTCTAACATATCCTGGTGGCTTCTGCATATATACTTCCTCATGAAGTTCACCATGTAGGAATGCATTATTGACATCTAGTTGTCTAATATTCCATTTGTTATGTAGTGCAACTGTAAGACTCACTCTGATTGTTGTTGGTTAACTTGGTTTGACCACTGGAGAAAATGTTTCACTGAAATCAAATCCACATTGTTGTGAATATCCTTTTGCTACAAGTCTTGCTTTATACTTTGCTATTCTACCATCTGCAATCCTTTTGAGTTTATATATCCATTTACACCCAATGATATTTTTGTCCTTTGGTACTGGCATAATGCTCAAAGCTTATTTCTTATTAAAGCATTGTATTCTTCATCCATGGCTAATTTCCAGTTGTTATCTCTGACATCATCTTCATAATTGATTGGTTCATCATGATTCGGGATTGTGGTGTAAACTTTAGGTTTAAAGATTCCATGCTTGAATCTTGTTATCATATGATGACCTTCTCTTGCAGGTGATTGGGCTTGGGTGGTACTTGATTGACTGACCTGTTGTGGACTTGAAGAGTGTTCCTCATCATGATATGATGTTTCATTTCCTTGCCTATTTGCCCCATGACTGCATGAACTTTTAGGTGTATCTTGACTTGATTGTTCATTAAACATAGTATGTTGAGATTCATGGCTCACTTGATCATCAATTTGTACCTTTTTTACTTGCCCACTTGAGTAAATTGGTATTGGATGAATAGATGCTTTGGCATTGTAGACTTTCTGAGTAGTTTTTATTTCAGTCCTTGCAAAGGGAAAGACATGTTCATTGAAAGCAACATGCCTTGAAGTAATTATCTTGCCATCACTGGTTAGACACTTGTATCCTTTTTGGTTAGATGCACAACCAATAAATGTACATGGTAAGGATCTAAAACTCAACTTGTGGGTATTATATGGCCTCAAGTATGGAAAACACTGCCAACCAAATGCTTTGATAATAGTATAGTCTTGTAATACATTGAATAACTTTTGAATTGGAGATTTGTTTTGCAGTACCTTAGTTGGCATTCTATTAATGAGGTACATTGCTGAATTGAAAGAGTTTGACCAGAACTTCAAAGGCATTGATGCATGTGCTAAAAGTGTGAGACCTATATCAACTATATGTCTATGCTTCCTCTCAACTAAACCATTTTGCTCAGAGGTATATGGACAGGTAGTTCTATGTATTATTCCTTTTTTCATGAAATAATCCTTTATAGGCTTGAATTCTGCTCCACCATCAGTCTGAATTATCTATAACTGGTTGTTTGTTTGCTTTTCTGCTTGAGTGATAAATTGCACCACTGCATTTTTTGTTTCTGCCTTTGATCTAAGAAAATATATCCAATTATATCTAGAAAAGGAATCTACAAATGAAATATAATAATTAAAACCATAATCTAAGTTAACTGGAGCTGGACCCTATAAGTCAATTGCTAACATCTCTAGTGGTTTGTTATACTTAGTTGATGATTTCAAAAATGGTAGCTTATGACTTTTTCCCATTTGACATGATGAGCACATATATGGTAATGATATATTCTCAAATTCAATATTATTATTTTTCAACACAGTTTTTACAGTGTCTACACTTGGATGTCTCAGTTTACAATGCCACATATCAAACACTCCTTTACTATCAACATTAGTATCACACTTGGAGTAGTTGCACCATTTTCTTTTAGGGGTTGACTTACAATTCTACATCAGATTGAAAATGTATAGTCCATTTTGCACATTACCCATAGCAAAATTTCTCTGTTAAGTAAGTCCCTAACTAAACAAAATTTTGGATAGAATTCAAAATATACTTGGTTATCATTGGCAAATTGAGATACATTCATTAAATTTTTCTTGATCTATGGTACTCTAAGTAAATTATTGAGATGCAACTCTCTTTTGCCACTGATTTTTGCATTTCCAGTGTGTGTTATTTCTATTGAATTGCCATTACCAATAAAAATAGATTGCATATCTTTATACTCCTTGTTTCCAAGATTGAGATTATCAAGATTATTTGTTATGTGATTTATTGCACCTGAATCTGGATACCAGTCTTCATATTGTATATCATCAGATTTTGCTTGTTGTTCCATGTCAGTTTGACTTCTTGAATTGTTGCCTTGTCTTCTTGAATCCAGATTTGTATGTGCAATGTCAATATATTGATTAAAGTTTTTCTGATTGTTGTTTTGTTGGTTTATTGCAAAGTTTTGGTCAAATCTGAAATAGCACTTAGCAGCTGTATGTCCAAACCTTTCACATATCTGACATCTAGGCCTATTTGAGTTGTTCCATCTTCCTCTACCTCTATCTTTGTAGTTTTGTCCACCTCTTTGATTGCTTTGTTGAAACTTGTTGTTTGTTGCCTTTTCCTGATTCTTGCCTTTGAAATTTGATGCATAGTTTACTGATAAATCTGAATTCAGTGGCTTCGTTTGCTCTATTCTACCTTCATGTGTCAAAAGTGTAGAATGTACATATTGAATGCTTGGTAGTGTTTCTTTTGAGGATATGATTGCTACAACTGATTCATATTCCTCGTCTAAGACACTCAAGATTGTTGATATTTGTTTAGTTTCTGAGATTCTATGGCCAGCAGCATCAAGTAAATCACAGTAAATTTTGACTTTGGTTAAGTACTCTTGCATTGACATGTTATCTTTCCTCAGACTTTGAAGTTGTCTTTTGTAGTGAATGATTCTTGCTGCTTTTTGAGAATTGAAGATTTGACCAAGTGTTGCCCATATTTCTTGAGAGGTCATGCATCCAACAATTTGGGATAAAAGACTTACACTAATAGATGGCATTAGCCAAGAAGCTAGTAGACTATCTTGTCTTTGATAGTTTATATAATCTTGATTTGCTATCAAATTGCCCTCACTGTCTTTTGTCATTTTTGGTGGTATTACTATTGTACCATTGACATATTCTTCAAGTTCATACCCTCTTATTGCAGTTTTTGTTTGATATTTCCACAGTAAAAAGTTGGTTTCATCTAGTTGAACTGCTAACTGACTTTTTGGCTTTATGATGGACATATTTGAGGTTTCTTTGATTGAGTTTGAGGTATTTCTTCTTGTTGATGTAGTTGCAGAATTATTTTCTTCTTCTCCAGCCATGCTGTTAGTTTTGATTCACAGAATTGGATTGAAAACAGTTGATCTTGGCGTGGCAGACTTTAAGTATGCAGTCGAGTGATATGTTCTGAGGAAATAGACTTGAAACTACCTTTCTTCAATCAAGAATCTGATTCTTGATTGAAATCTGGTGAGTAAAAGATGATAAATCACTTCTTCAGTGAAGAGATGATCTGAGGAGAAGATACACACTACCAAAAAACAATGAATTAAAGACTGCAAATTTGAGTCTTTAGTTAAAGAATTCGATCTTCAATTAACATTTAAAGACGGACTAAAAACCAAACGATTCAATCACTAATTCCTAAGTCCCAAAAACATTTAAGACCGAAAATTCGAGTCTTAAAATTTAAAGACCAAAAGTTAGTCTTTAAAATTTATAAAGACTGAATTTTAAAGACTGACATTTGGTTTGTAGTCGGTCTCAAATCAAAAAAATAATTTAATTTTAATTTGCCTATTTCATGTATGTTTGTATTGTATGTACGTATAAGCATGTCGATGCGTATATATGCGTGCAAACACGCAATACTAATTCTAAAAAATAATCGAGATCTTATAGTATAATTCCTTTGCAACTTCATATTTTATTAACTTGTAAAAGAATTTACACAAACACATGCTCTACAAATAAATCTAAGGCTCTTAGTAGTCCAAATCAAACACACATATACATAATGACAATTTAAACAAAGCCTTATTAGGGGAATTACAAATTAAAATAACTCATAGTAAACATGTCAAATTTTTCCTGCACGGTCGTCTTCCACAGTTGTCAATAATCTAAATTTGAAGTCACGCAGTTGAAAGTATGGGAAACTAGCTCCAGTGAAATCAAACTATCCACTGGCACTGCCATCATAAGTTTTAACTGACTCGTTGAAAGGATAAGAGGACTTTCATCGGCAATGAGATAACCATAGTATTTTAATTTCTTTAACATCATACAAAATATTAACCTTTTCCATAACTAGCCTACTTGAGATCAGAGTCAAATCGCAAATCATACTAATGGCCATGCTTTTCGGAAAGATCGCTGCCTGCATCCGAGAAGATGCTTCACTCAAATACAGATTAAACCCATCAATTAATCACTCATTAACTGTAGTGTAACATGCTTTGTAACTTAATGGTTTATAGTCCCTGTTCTTGACTCGGATCTTCATTGTAAACTTTGAGCTGCTACCATTTATTCACTAAGGAATTGGGTTGATCAGAACATTTATTGAAAACATAAAAGAACGTGGAAGCAAAACTTGATAGAGAGAAAAAGCATAGAGGAGATGTTAATTCAAGCACTGATTCATTGATTTTATGGAGTAATTTGAGGTAATTGCTGCAATTTAATTAGGAAGTGGAGAAGTTAGCGTGAGAAGGGGGAAGTGGAGAAGCTACATGTGTGAGTGGGGAGGATATTGCTGCAATTTGTTAGGATATTAAAATAATTATTTATTATATTGGGAAATCCAAAGCACCATGACATGGATCACCAATACAACCGTTAGATTAACGGAGATAAAATGATTATCATCCATTGATATTAAGTTATCTAAATACCGGTTAGAAACGGATGTCTCTAAAGTAAGATATCAAAGACTGAATTTTTCAGTCCTTAATCGGTTTATGATTAGAGACGTAAATTTTTTGGTCTTTAATTTTCAGTCTTTAGTTCAATGTTATTTTGTAGTGACATTAAAGCCTATCTTGTGTGATGAAATCTCTCTGATGAGATTTAGGCGTGACAGTCATAAGATTAATCTTGTGATTCTGGTGACTGAACAGTGAATACTTGATCAAGAAGTGAGTTAATCTCCATGAGTCTAAATTCTGAGAAGAATTGATACAGTTATCTCTCAAATGATGATTCTGATCTGATGAAGAAATTGAATCGGGTTTTCTTTGCCGTTAGGCACTATGGCTCCGATACCATAATAGTAATCTTATATTATTGTGAGATAGAGTGATTCAGTAATGCACTCAACAGCAATACAATGATACTATTTGTGTTACACTGTACATATACATTTGTATAAGATTATGCTGCGTTTGTTTACTCGGTCTCATTTCTTATTTGGTAGGAGTTTTGTGTACAGTATAGTCCTAATAATTATATGAAACTTTGAAATTATTCAAGGTATAATTTGATCAAGTATCCGCTGTATATGTTCAAGTCTTTTGCATAAACAACTCACACATTCATCTGCCTAAAGTAGTATACAATCATATAAAACCACTAATATTATTCTCTACTAGTACATCTCCATATAATCCTAATTTCCTTTCTGTACTCTCTCTCCCCTTAGAGGTACTGGCAAAGAAGAGGAAAAAGAAGAAAAAAGAAGGAAAGAAAAAGCAACAAAAAAATCATATACATATCCACATTACATGTAAGTTATGACAACGAATTTACTAGAGAAAACTTAACATGAATCCCAATCTTTCCTTTATCTGTATTGAGCTTTGCTCCAGTAACTAACCAATACCCTGGAGAATCTTGAGGTCCTTTTTTTATCTCTGTTGTATTCACATACTTCAGCAATTTTTGTGCATGCACTGGCACAGGAGGTCCTGTAGGAAACACACCGGAATCTACTACAACGGCTGGCCTCTGATGTTTTTCCATCTCTCTTTCTGTGCTATTATTTGAAAAAGACAAAAAACTAGTCTTTTGTGAAAAGTTCGATTTCCCTCCTCTCTCCCATTTTGATTGACTTACCATACAGTTTGGTATCTCAGAGAAAAGCAGACGAAGTTGAAGTACATGTGTTGAAGCATGTGGCGTTACATATAGCTGTGCTCCAGTTACTATAAACGCTGATCTACCTTCAAATATTAAACAATGTTATTTGGTTTCACCAGAGCAGGTGATCTGAATCCTACTATATTATCGTCATATATGTAACAGTGTACCTTTTTCCTTGGGCCATTGTGGATTATATTTAACAGGCATGGTGCACACATGCCCAAGCTTCTTTCGCTGAATTGGTTCGAAGAATTTCTCATCAATAGTTGCATCTGATCCCGTCCATAGCAAATGACTTGAATTTTGTTTGAGGATATTTATGAACCTCGGACCGTCTGATAAATGCTGAAGGTGTACTGCTAAACTATAGTACAACATTGATATGTAAACAAAATATAATTGACTTGAGTTAATTTTTTAATACGCAAATGATCAATATAGTAATTACCGGTCGTTCTTTTTGCCTTCAAGATGGAGTCGTAAGCCTGTAACAGGCGTTTGTCCAACATTCACCTGATATTCTTGAGTTAATTCTTTGAGTTGTAGGATTTAGTATTGAAGTAAAATGCTGGAAATAAATTTGAATTTTGCAGAATAGATTAGTACCTGACTTGTATTTATATAAAGTTTTGGTCCCAAGAGATTAAATTGCAGGGCAGGAACTCGTATTGATATATTTGAGTTTGGGCCAAGAGGATGCTCATTCAGCAGAGGCGCCCATACCCTATGAGACTGAAATTCCAAGAAGAACTCTAATTCTGATATGGGAGGCTTATCTATAGACATAAAATATTCATACATGGTTAATATACAATTCATCATGTATTATATACAATAGGAGAAAATTCCATACATCTTAAGTAGAGATTAATGGCATGAGTTAGGAATCCAGTTCCACAAACACCCTTTAAAAGAGAAATGATAGGCATAAAAGTGAAGTTGATAATATCAGGCATCGATGGAACGGTGAGAAGCCATTCACAATGACTGTTCGCCATGGCATTTCCTCCTCGCTTTGAGCTTATCACTGTCACACCCTATATATATATATATATATATTTCATTTTTTTCATTGTTATATAAATAAATAACAATATATAGTGAGATTATGAATGACTGTATGAGTGGTATGAATTCCTTAGCCATATATAATAGCAAGGTTCAAAGAAGAAAAAACATAATTTTTTAGGCCAGCAATTCAAATGATAAGTTCTTATCATGTACACATACTTTTTTGCTTGATACCGTGGTGAATCCATCTACAAGCAATTGATGTGGATCGAAGATATTGAAAGCTTCATGAACCTATATTGATAAAATTCACATGAATATATCGATTGTTCTTTTGTGAGATGACTTGTCGCAAAACACATTAAGCATACCTTAAGTTTATTGTCTTTAGACTTAAAACGAGGAGGAATGGTGCAAGTACCGGTGAATAGTTGGTCACCAAGTTTATGCAAATGTTGTTTGATTTCAGATGCAGTTAGAGTTGAAGACTGATCTTGTCGAACATATATCGCGTCTTTTCCACCCATACTTACTCCTACTATTATGTGTGTTCCATATTTCTCTATGAACCTGTTCATATAAATACCTTATGTATCTGTATTTAATAAGTATCAGATATATATATTATTCTGACATTGGGAGCAATATATTGATATACTCGAGTTGTGTTTTATATATCATATATAGTAGACTTTTCAATGTATTTGGCATGTTAATCAAATCTAATTAGGAATATTAAACTTGATCTCGTAAGCAGAAAATTTTAAAAATTAAAATGAATATGATCGATGTGCCAGGTATTTATCTGCTAATGGTTGACAGTGTAAATGAAAATAGACGCAATTCTTAGCTAATTAAAATAATCAGTCACCTTGTTGAATAATCATTTCTAAACTGTTGCTAGTATAGAATAGAACACATTTTCAACTGCTTGTTTCTAGACACTTGAAATATATGTACACGGTTAATTGTTTAAATATTCCAGCTCGCATACTATGCATAGTCCTGGTATGTATAATAGCAGTTTCCAGCATGTTGTATGGAGGTCTAGACAAAATAACGAATGAAGCTTCCTGGAACATAAAAGTTTCTACTTCAAAATTCATGCTTCTATTTTAGATAAACTGATTTTTAGATTTGTACCTTCTTCTTTTTTGGTACAATACTAAAATTACAATCTGGAAGTGTATACTATACCTAGCCAAGGCAGACGGATCCCATGTAGTGGGAACAGACTCGATAATGTGTCTGGAAAGAGTCAGGGGCCGTCGATCAATATGAAGATTGAATAGAGATATGAAGTAACCATCCATAGCTAAGTACTTTGTCTCATACGCGTCTCTAGCCCAAGTGCTTCCAGTATAATCAAACATGGAATTAAAATAACCCGACGGGATCTTTCCCGCTATAGAATTTCTTTTGTTAAACACTTCTGACATCTGTAAAAATATACATAAAAATTTAACTCAGGTAATAACAATGATTGACTTATGAACACATTTTTTATGATTTTAAGTATCCTATGAACAGACATGTGATGAATATCTATTGTCAAAACTTAAGCATCCCATTCACACTACTATTAAACTTCTACATGTTCTGATTTTGTTCTTAGTTATATAGTTAGGTTTGCTTATATGAATTAAAACTGATTTGAATTATGAGAACAGAAGCTAAAAATACTACCATGTGAACATAAGTATATGTTTCAGATTTAGAGTATTTATGAAAGTGTGATAAAATTGACACTTGTGACATTGAAAGCTTGAATTGGTCTACAAGGCTAGAAGTTGACAGTATCAATATTTACAAATATTTGCAGCTAACAGGAAGTTTCATGCATCTTGTCTCAGTCCTTATGTCAACTTGTTTGAATGCATTTCACATGTCTCGATCAGTTTTCTTACTTTTTCCTTTTCTCACATAGCAAAAAACTTTGTGCATTAATTGGACTCATGCATTCAGTCTTTAAAATATCATTTTGTTTAATAAACTTATTAGTATATATTACATAATGAAAAATGAGATATCGATGTAAGGATATCTATCATGCACTTCTTTTTTTTATCAAAGGAGATGAGTTTCGAAACAGATAGGGATTACAAAGTTGAAGGTGATATGATATTGAAATTATTGATCAAAGATAAATTATATGCAAAATATCAGTACAATTGATCTTAAAATGTAATATGCATATTACATAATACCACACTAAGCAAACAAAGTGCAAATATGCAGAATATGAATAGAAAAAGAAGATGGATCCAATACCCGGTTAAAATCAAGAATATCTGATTGGTATCGAATTCGATCGCCCTTGTCGGAGTTCACATCAACTGAAACATCCGAAATAGAGCCAAAACCTGGAATCACAAGCTCTCTCTTCTCATCTTCATTTAGCACTACTAGTCTTTCTTTTCCTTTGCAGTATTTAGCTCTAAAATCAGATGTGACATCGAATCCTTTGCCTAGGCATCGTAATGCTTTTTCTATGAACTCACTCATTCCTTGAATTTATTTATTTTATCGTTGCTTCTTTCTTTGTCCGAGTTATACTTTGTTTATATATATAAGGGGTTGTAAAACTTTATAGCATTGTTTATGGTTGTTGATGAATGACTTCTTATTTGAATTGGTAATAACTGGAAACAGGACATATCTGTACCAGGATATTGAGTATTAATTAAAGTTACATATACTGCTGGTGGCTTATTATTATCTTTGGCATGATACACGTTAAAGATGAAAAAAAAAGTAAAACTAAATTTGTGTAAATTTGAATTAAGAAAAGTGTATAAGTATTCTTATAAATAAAATGAATATTCTAAATTTTAGTAAAATAAAATTCTAAAATAATACAAAAGTTGAGCACTTGAATTGATCCCATATTTATTGACAGGTCAGCGCATACCTTTGAGGAAGATTTTTACGGACAGTGTGAGGTGAGGTAAACTAATATGTCTATGCGGACTATGATAATTGAAACAACAATGATACATTTTAGGTATCGAGGACAAGCATTCCCCGGGCCAATTAGCACGGAGTGTCATGGGTTTGGATGAAATGCAAAATAGTAACCACAAATTGTGCACGCTTAATGTGTGAAAAGAAGAGTAAAAGCTAGAACCAACATGTGAATATTCCAAATTTCTTTGTCCGCGGACGTGGGGCAATAAAAAGGGACGTTTAGACCTAGTAATAGACTCAGTTTCGAGCCATACCTTACACACACTTCTCGTAAAGAATAGTATTCGGAAATTGCAGGTGTCATAATCTTTACTATTAATAATAATAATTTAATGAACTAAGTTCAACCGTGTCTTTTGGGATTTCCAATAATACCATAATCTCATTTCCTACTTCATTTCATTTCGTCTCGCGCAAATTACTATTTATGATAGGCTAGATTAGTGCACACGGTCAGACAATACTGCGAATGTACAAAGCCAGACAATACTGACACAAATGCAAGTATCTAAATATTTTCACATGGACACACGTCACTGACAATAAAGAAATGATCAAATACACGAGAAAATACACACACACCCCTATAGCAACACTCACGAAATATATATAAATGGACATACTACATACTACATATAATATAAAAAAAAATGAACGGTCACCGAAGACTAACGGAAACCGCTCATCTTAGGAAGGTATGGGCCACCCAGTCCGCAACCGCAAGCTTGTACAGCTTATCGCAGTCCCCCTTGGACAGTCCGCAATACCGGGTGAGATTTACTTGGGGCAAAGGTGCGCAGGCCAGGGCTCGAACTCAGGACGTGATTAATTGTACATGTGGCCATAAAATGAACACGAAGTATAACTAGACGTGAAGGCTATAAAATGTACACAAGTTTTGCAAACGTGAAGGAAAATATGTACAAGCTTCACACCATGTTAAATTCAAAAGTCTGGACGTGAAGGCTATAAACTGTACGTGAAAAATATATATTTATATCTTCAGGCGATTGCTTTGCAAACGTGGGAATAAATTGGCACGATGGTTCCACGCTAAGACGATGTGACACATCTCTACTGTTAATAAAAGAAATTCAATGAATAAGATTTTCATGGTGTCATTTTGAAATTCTGAAAACTCTACATCAATCAACGAACTTTCATCATTGGTTTGCAACCTCCATCAACATTCCCTTACCAACCACCAATCAACGGAAATTCAGTGTCAATTTGCTTACAATAAAAGTGTTGTGACAAACAAAGCTTTCGCACTTATAAGCACACATTCGTCTATAAATTTTTTTATTGAATAAAAAGTAAATATTTCTAACTATTATATACACATACGCGCGATTTACACTAGTATATGTGAAAAATAAAATGTTATAATCTAAGATTCGAATGTTAAAATGTGACGTGACACTATTACTGTAACGACCCTGAATTTTTGATATTGGAAATCAGGATATTTAATTGATTTTAAATATCTGGATGTTAGTTTAATTTGAAATTCAAATATTTGAATGAATTTGGTAATTTAATTTTTGAATTTAATCGTTAAATCTGGGTAAAAATTTGAATCTTCAGTTTTAAGCTGATTAAAAATATTTTCAAGGCTTAGAAAATTCATATTAATAATACTGAAGATAATGAAAGCTTCAGAAGAATTTGAAACTGTTCTGTTTTGAAATTTTATCGTTTAAATTGAATTTGAAAATAGCGTTCCGAGACGCAGTCTCGAAATTCGACGAAACCAGTTCCATTGGATCCGTAATAGTGTTTTATTATCGGATTTCAACTTTCGTAGCGTTTGGAGTTGTTGTGTGAGCGTACGATAGATAAACGCGCTGAAATTAAATCGAAAATTTAATATTATAACTGGTCCAAAAAGCTATCTTCTCCATACGATCGAATTTGGAGTCGAAACTTTTTCCATTGCGTTCGGAATAGGCGTATAACATTACAAACGCCTGGCGGCATGCCTCGATAGGAGATCATGATTTTGAGTTGCAAATTTAGAGACAATTTGAATTTAAATTTAAATTATATATATTATATTGGTCAATTCCCAGCTGCATTATTTCACATCAGTGTTTTTTCCTTCACTTCAAAATACTGTAGCTCATCTGCTACACGCAAACTTCCTTTCAAAAATATCACTTTCCCCTTCATTTCATTTCATAATCGACCTTTCTAAAATATCAGAGAACAGAATAAATAAAAATGGCCGACACTTTAAAAATCTCGTTCCCCTCTTCTATTTAATTCCCAAACTCACGAAGTCAGAGGGAAAATTAAAAATCGAATTTGTTCCTTCCATAAATCAATGGCCGCACTCTCCCAAATTCGAATTCAAAACCAAATCACGAAAACTCTTTCATCTTCCTGTTTATATTCGTGAAGTAGGTCGAATCATTCGTCCTCGTTCAACCGCGATCAAAGGGGGAGGAGCGATTGGGGAGTTTGGCTTCCTAAGGGCAAAGCTCACGTACGCGCGTACGTACGCATGGGAAGAGCTCGATCGCGTGGCCGATGGGACTGGCAGGGAATTCGACTTCGCGGTGGTTGTCAAGGAATCGCGAATCTGGATCGTGTTGTCTTGGTTTCGAGCACGCACGATGGCGATGAGCGGATGGGCGAAGGCTCAAAGTCGAGCAATAGGGGTTCGTCATCGAGTTCTGTAGATTGGGGGAGGAAGCAGACGGGGCGCTGGGTGGTTCGTTCGCGAGTTGGGCGTGTGTCTACTATGTTTTTCCTGGAGCGAGGAGGAAGAGTGCGGGTTCGTTGTTTCGCTGGGAGCAGTGAGGTAATTTCTTCTGAAATTTATTTATATAATTGTATATGCTGAAATCAAGAAAAAATATAAATCAAATATTTACAGCAAGGAATACTGTCTGTTTACAGTAAATTAAAAGAAAATGGTATATGCATGTATTTTGATTTACTAAGTTATATTATAAATAATTTATTAAGGTGATTAAAGTGGTTAATAAACTTATTTAAAATTATCTAGTTACTAAAAGATATTTTAAAAGGAAGAATGGTTTAAATTAAATAGTTAGTTAATAAAATTTATTTAAATAGAAATTAAATTTGTTCGACAAATTTGAATATTAATAAATTGTATAAATGTTTATACAAGGTCTGAAATGGAGAAAAACAAATTGGATTGGAAATGGATTGCAAATTAAAAGCAAAGGTGAGATCTTCTCACTCAAACAAAGGGTTTTGTTTAATTTTAAATAGTTATATTTAAAATTATTGATTGTGTTGATTGTGTGCTTGAATGATAGTATATATGCTAGTAGTATATAGCAATATATATATATTGGAATATATATATATTGGAGTTGTGATTTCCCGCATTATATAGCGGATGAGACTCTATTGCGCCGCATAATAGCGGATGATATTTTATAAATCCCATATACCGCGATATTCCACCTCGAAATGGAATTGGTATTGTGCTAACATCTGTGGATGCAGGGAAACAGGTTGGAGGGATCCAAAAGGATTCCTCAAAACATTTGAATTTGTTTCATATGTTGTGTGATGATTTATTTATAATCTGTGTATGATTATATCTGTGATTGAATTTGTTGAAGGCTATAATTTAGCCGAATGTATTTTTGGTATCGTTGGATACCAGAAATAAATAAAATTGGATTTTTGAAATTAAATTTGGAAATTTTAAGTAAATTCATTTTGAAAGGATTGGGTGAATTTTAAAAGAAGGAATTTGAAGGCATAAAATTGATTTTTGAAATCTCATCGAATTATTTCCAAAATATTGGAAAAGATTTTAATAAATGGGTTTGAATATTATTGTTGAAAAGTTGAAGAATTTATTGAAAGTAGAATTTTTAAATAAATTGGAAAGAATAAAGGGATTTATTTAAAAGGTGATAAATTGTTGAAATCAATTTGAAATTAAATCTTTGGGAAATCAATATGAAAAATTGATTGGTGTTTTGAATGAAAATGATTTGGTATTTGGAATTAAACTTAGAAATCAATTTGTAATTGATTTGGTGCTTGAAAATAAACTTGTAAATCAATTTGAAATTTGATTTGGTGTTGAAATAAATTTAGAAATCAATTTGAGATTGATTTGGTGTTTGAAAGTGAATATTTGGAAATTTAGATTCAAATGGAATTTATAAAGGAAAGGGAAATTTGTTTTAAAAAAATAAACACTGATTTGTTTTTAAAGTGTGGAAATAAATTTACAGATTTGGGATGTAAATTTGAAATAAATCGATAAGGATTTATTTAATTAGTTTAAATGGACCATTTTGAGATGAAGTGTGAAATATGATTTGAAATTTGTTTTCAAAGTGAAGAAGTGTGGAAAATATATATCTTGTGAAGATATTGTGAAAATAAATAATTTAGGAAAATTATTTAAATCTGATGATTGTTGTGAATGTTGTTGATAGTTAAATCACCGACTATCAATATTGCCTTTGAAATGACACTTGAATTGTTTTTAAAACAAACGCTTATTATTCGGTTTAGCCGAGAAAGGACCTTTGTGTCAGATAACCCATTCCGAATAATGATACGACGTGTATGAATTGCAATTGAAGACCGGTGTGAAGACCGGGTATTTTCGAAAATGAAAGGACAACCTGTCGAACGTCTCTGCACCGAGTTGCTTCGGTATAGAGATTTATATCACTCTTCTTGTGATGGAAAGTACGGACGTGATTAGTGAATACCCGGATTGCAAGGGCTTCTTTGGAAGTGCCTTCGGTTCCGTTCGATCCCGGGACGGACTTGTATGGATGTGTGTCTGACGTTACACTTTGAGATGTAAAGCTGGTTTCTATCAAATACATTTCTGTTGGTGGCGGCGAATTTATTCTCTTAGCTTAACACCCTTCTCTGAGACGTACGAGATCAGAGGTTATGTAGTTGATGGTTACTAGTGATACATTCCCAATTTGGTAATATGGCATATGAAGTGCTGTTGATCATTTGTTGATCAAAGCATGGCTTTGTGAAAAAGCATAGCTTTGTGGACGAGACTTCGTCGAGCCTCACAACCCGGTAATGGTCGAAACAGGAATGTTGCGGCAAGGTTGTTAGGGGTCGCGCCCCTAGGGTATGTCATTTCCTTCTGGATAAAAGGTGATATCATGGTATGGAGCCCAGATATTTTACCTATGTTGATGCTGCAAATTTATTATACTTTGTGGTTGTTGCTTTGTGGTTGAGGATCCTCGGATAAAGGTCGGTAACGACCGGGGGATGGCATAGCTCGTGTGTTAGCTACCTAGTTACAGCTGTACGGCGTGAGGTAGCGTCGGCCTTGTGTTTGCAGAGAGCAGGTTGACTCTCGGGGCATCTTTCCAGAGGCATTTCCATTTTGGTGTAAGGAAGTTACTTTGCCTGACCATTTGTTGGAAAATCCAAAGAAACAATACGAACCCTGTACGGTTTTAGTTGTATAACCTGCTATGGAATGTGGCGGTAACCTGCTATTGAACATAGTAGCTATAGTAAGCATACAATAATGGTTGTATGTTGGCTAAGATTGATATTATACTTTCGAAATGTTTTCCACACTAGACATTAATAATAATATCAACTGATCTTTCGTAGTAAGCATTTTTGACTATCATAAGGAGAAATCTCCTCCAATTCTGCGTTTGCATTTTGTGTGTGGCGGGAGGCCTTATGGTAGTTTCATTTTCCAAAAGCATTGCGAATTTGTTTTATTTTCTTTGTGAAAATAACTGTTTTACGATCTCACACCAGTCACCATGACTGGCCTGGAGTTTATTGTTCCCTTTCTAAACTCTGGGTGCCCATAATTTTCCACACGGGCAGCCTAGAGTTATGTTATCAGGATATTCTGGAGCTTTGGAGATGAGCTGGATGGCGAGACGTACTACCGTACTTGTTTATTTATTCCGATGTGTATTCTGTATGGGACAAGTTTATATAACTGTCCATTGTTGTATTGAGTTGTATATTGACTCTGATTGATGTATGTATAAACTGATATAGTCTTTTGTTTTAAAGATTAGTCATTCATCTATTGTATATTGTTCCGCTGCGAATGTGAGATTCTGTTATTGTTCTGTTTCTTTTTCTTTTGTCTTCTTCTACCTCTTCTTTTTAATCCTAATGGTTCGGTTTTCCGGCATTCGATTGCGCGGCATTTGATACAGTGGACGTATTAATGTCGACTTTCGAGCGTCGAAAAGTCGGAACGTTACATGTGGTATAGAGCTGTTGGTTAAGCGACAACCCTGACTCTGTTGGTTGTTACTCATTAGAGATAGAGTCAGTAGTACTCTAGAATGAGTGTGAGTGTAATAATAGATATGAGCGCGTATTTGTTAGTGAGTACAAAAATTTGTTTTGTATTGTGTTGGCTTATCAGTTGATTGTTTATAGATTCTGGTCGGTGCAGTCTGGCCAACTGTAATCGATAGGGTTTCTAAACTCTTAAACAAGATAAACTGACACAGTATTGTTTTAAATAGGGTAAATGAAATAATTTTACCCAAAACTATTTTTGTATAGAAAAGAAATCATTTTCCGTAAATTATTATAGTATATGGATGCTTGGTTGTTAGGAAGTGATAATATTGAATTATTATCATTGTTGTATGGAAAATGAACAAGAAATAATGGTATAACCAAAGATTTGGAGATAAATTCATTTAACAAATGAATTTATAAATATGAATCGAAAGTATAAGGTAATGAATTCATATATGAATGAGATTTGTAAATGTAAATTGTAAATGTAATTTATAATTGGAAATAGAATTCCAGGCAAATATTTGAAATAAAATTCATTAACGAAATTGGTAATGTGAATTTATAAATGAATTTTATAAAATGAAATAAAGTGCTAGAGTAATTTTGGAAATACGAATTAAAGGATATAATTAATTTCAAAGTTAGTTTTGAAATGTGAGTAATTGTTTAAAAGACTCTGGAATTTCATTAAAATGTTATGGAATGTAAATAAGTTGATGACTTATAAAAATATTTGAAATTTGATTGGAATAAGATTCAAATTGAAAAGGAATGAATTTGTGAATGAACAAATGAGGTTACATTTGTAAATAAATGAATTGGAATTGAAAAATGAAATGATATTTTATTTGAATCAAGTTGAATAAAAATCCAAACTTGGAAAAATAAAATAAAATGGATTGAGTTTAACTAAACTGATTTGATAATTTATTAATTCACGAAATAATGAATTGGTTAAATTAAAGTTGAATTGTGAGCTGAATTGAAATGGTTTGAATTTGCATATATATTCAAGTAAGTAGTAGCTAGAAATAAATTGAAAATTTCCTTGTTATTGATAAAGTGAATTCAGGACGAATTGAATATGGAAATTTGAAATTTAAAATGAATAAGTGAATGTACTAATTGAATTAAATTAGTAAATGGAATGGATTTGATTAAATGAAAAAAAATCAAATCAAAGATTTAAATTGGAAATTGTTTACAAGGAAAATATAACTTGAGTTTGAGTTGAAATGACTTAAGAAATATTTTGACAAAAGCGTTGTCAGGTTTTGTGAAATGGTTTCAAATGAAATGAATGTGAATATGAAATGCAAATTAAATTGTATGTGAATTGGTCGTAAGAAATTTAATTTGTATTGAAACCATATAAATTGCTAATGGAAATTGTTTTGGATGTATTGCTTATGAAATCTATGTATTTGCTATTGAAGATAAGTGAAATGTTAATAGATTTCCTATATGTATCACTTACGTGTTTAAATTGAGTAAGTACAGGTTTTTGGAAGCCGTTTGGCTGCATTTTTATCGCGCAAATGCTAAAAAAAAACTGCTTTGCTTAAAAATGCTAAAAAGGTACGCCTGCGCAATAAAAATAGGAAATATGAACCGTTTTTCTGCTTTTCCGACCGTGTGGGTCGATGTATATATATTTATATCTTTTGTCAAATTGCAAAAGCTCCTCCGTACAAAGGAGACTCTGTCAAAATTTTCTGAAAATTTTGGGAGTTAGAATTTTTTTTTGAAAAATTTGGAAAATTTTGGTTAACGGAAAATTGATTTGCAAATTGTAATGAAAGAGTAGGAATTGAACTAGAAAAGTGAATTTTTAGTTTTTGAAGATAAAATGAATTCAAAATAGAATTGAAATTGTAATTGAATTCAAATGGGATTGAAAATGCAAAGTTGAAAGGAAATGAATATACAACTTTGTTTTTGAAGTGAAAATAAATATAAGAAGTATGTAATACTTATATTGAACTTAAGAAAGGAATGGAGGAAATTCTTAAGTAAAATTTAGAATTGAGAAATATTCTAAGTTAATAAGTGAATAAATTTAACTGGAATGTTGTAATTAGACATTATTGTTAAGTAAAATATACAGGGGTTATAAAGGAAAAGAAAGTTGGGATTTTTGATTTTGAAGATAATTTGAATTTGTTCGACAAGAGGTATGTATTTGAATTTCGGTATGAAATTGATGAGTTTTTTATTTTGCCACTTGGCATTTTGTTTTCTTTTGGAATTTGGGAGTCCGTAGGGACATTTTGTAGTCGTACCGAGCTAGCCGCGCAAAGGAGACGCTGGCGAAATTTTTCGGAAATTTAGAGAGTTAGAAAATTTTTTGAGTAAATTTTAAATTCAGAATTTGAATTTGAAACGAAACTTGAATTGTTAAGAAAACCATATTATTTGGAACTTATGGTTGATTTTGGAAAATTAGTTAAAGTAATAATGGATCTTTTATGATAAAAAGATTTGGGTTGATAAGTTGATAAAATTGTTTGGTTTTGGGAAGTTAGTGAACGGGTATTGGAGCATTCTTCTTAACTTGTAATTTTGGGACGGAATTCTTTTAAGGGGGGAAGATTGTAACGACCCTGAACTTTTGATATTGGAAATCAGGATATTTAACTGATTTTAAATATCTGGATGTTAGTTTAATTTGAAATTCAAATATTTGAATGAATTTGGTAATTTAATTTTTGAATTTAATCGTTAAATTTGGGTAAAAATTTGAATCTTCAGTTTTAAGCTGATTAAAAATATTTTCAAGGCTTAGAAAATTCATATTAATAATACTGAAGATAATGAAAGCTTCAGAATTGAATTTGAAACTGTTCTGTTCAGTTTTGAAATTTTATCGTTTAAATTGAATTTGAAAATAGCGTTCCGAGACGCAGTCTCGAAATTCGACAAAACCAGTTCAATTAGATCCGTAATAGTGTTTTACTATCGGATTTCAACTTTCGTAGCGTTTGGAGTTGTTGTGTGAGCGTACGATAGATAAACGCGCTGAAATTAAATCGAAAATTTAATATTATAACTGGTCCAAAAAGCTATCTTCTCCATACGATCGAATTTGGAGTCGAAACTTTTTCCATTGCGTTCGGAATAGGCGTATAACATTACAAACGCCTGGCGGCATGCCTCGATAGGAGATCATGATTTTGAGTTGCAAATTTAGAGACAATTTGAATTTAAATTTAAATTATATATATTATATTGGTCAATTCCCAGCTGCATTATTTCACATCAGTGTTTTTTCCTTAACTTCAGAATACTGTAGCTCATCTTCTACACGCAAACTTCCTTTCAAAAATATCACTTTCCCCTTCATTTCATTTCATAATCGACCTTTCTAAAATATCAGAGAACAGAATAAATAAAAATAGCCGACACTTTAAAAATCTCGTTCCCCTCTTCTATTTAATTCCCAAACTCACGAAGTCAGAGGGAAAATTAAAAATCGAATTCGTTCCTTCCATAAATCAATGGCCGCACTCTCCCTAATTCGAATTCAAAACCAAATCACGAAAACTCTTTCATCTTCCTGTTTATATTCGTGAAGTAGGTCGAATCATTCATCCTCGTTCAACCGCGATCAAAGGGGGAGGAGCGATTGGGGAGTTTGGCTTCCTAAGGGCAAAGCTCACGTACGCGCGTACGTACGCGTGGGAAGAGCTCGATCGCGTGGCCGATGGGACTGGCAGGGAATTCAACTTCGCGGTGGTTGTCAAGGAATCGCGAATCTGGATCGTGTTGTCTTGGTTTCGAGCACGCACGGTGGCTATGAGCGGATGGGCGAAGGCTCGAAGTCGAGCAATAGGGCTTCGTCATCGAGTTCTGTAGATTGGGGGGAGGAAGCAGACGGGGCGCTGGGTGGTTCGTTCGCGAGTTGGGCGTGTGTCTGCTGTGTTTTTCCTGGAGCGAGGAGGAAGAGTGCGGGTTCGTTGTTTCGCTGGGAGCAGTGAGGTATTTTCTTCTGAAATTTATTTATATAATTGTATATGCTGAAATCAAGAAAAAATATAAATCGAATATTTACAGCAAGGAATACTGTCCGTTTACAGTAAATTAAAAGAAAATGGTATATGCATGTATTTTGATTTACTAAGTTATATTATAAATAATTTATTAAGGTGATTAAAGTGGTTAATAAACTTATTTAAAATTATCTAGTTACTAAAAGATATTTTAAAAGGAAGAATGGTTTAAATTAAATAGTTAGTTAATAAAATTTATTTAAATAGAAATTAAATTTATTCGACAAATTTGAATAATAATAAATTGTATAAATGTTTATACAAGGTCTGAAATGGAGAAAAACAAATTGGATTGGAAATGGATTGCAAATTAAAAGCAAAGGTGAGATCTTCTCACTCAAACAAAGGGTTTTGTTTAATTTTAAATAGTTATATTTAAAATTATTGATTGTGTTGATTGTGTGCTTGAATGATAGTATATATGCTAGTAGTATATAGCAATATATATATATTGGAATATATATATATATATTGGAGTTGTGATTTCCCGCATTATATAGCGGATGAGACTCTATTGCGCCGCATAATAGCGGATGATATTTTATAAATCCCATATACCGCGATATTACACCTCAAAATGGAATTGGTATTGTGCTAACATCTGTGGATGCAGGGAAACAGGTTGGAGGGATCCAAAAGGATTCCTCAAAACATTTGAATTTGTTTCATATGTTGTGTGATGATTTATTTATAATCTGTGTATGATTATATCTGTGATTGAATTTGTTGAAGGCTATAATTTAGCCGAATGTATTTTTGGTATCGTTGGATACCAGAAATAAATAAAATTGGATTTTTGAAATTAAATTTGGAAATTTTAAGTAAATTCTTTTTGAAAGGATTAGGTGAATTTTAAAAGAAGGAATTTGAAGGCATAAAATTGATTTTTGAAATCTCATCGAATTATTTCCAAAATATTGGAAAAGATTTTAATAAATGGGTTTGAATAATATTATTGAAAAGTTGAAGAATTTATTGAAAGTAGAATTTTTAAATAAATTGGATAGAATAAAGGGATTTATTTAAAAGGTGATAAATTGTTGAAATCAATTTGAAATTAAATCTTTGGGAAATCAATATGAAAAATTGATTGGTGTTTTGAATGAAAATGATTTGGTATTTGGAATTAAACTTAGAAATCAATTTGTAATTGATTTGGTGCTTGAAAATAAACTTGTAAATCAATTTGAAATTTGATTTGGTGTTGAAATAAATTTAGAAATCAATTTGAGATTGATTTGGTGTTTGAAAGTGAATATTTGGAAATTTAGATTCAAAATGGAATTTATAAAGGAAAGGGAAATTTGTTTTTAAAAAATAAACACTGATTTGTTTTTAAAGTGTGGAAATAAATTTACAGATTTGGGATGTAAATTTGAAATAAATCGATAAGGATTTATTTAATTGGTTTAAATGGACCATTTTGAGATGAAGTGTGAAATATGATTTGAAATTTGTTTTCAAAGTGATGAAGAGTGGAAAATATATATCTTGTGAAGATATTTTGAAAATAAATAATTTGGGAAAATTATTTAAATCTGATGATTGTTGTGAATGTTGTTGATAGTTAAATCACCGACTATCAATATTGCCTTTGAAATGGCACTTGAATTGTTTTTAAAACAAACGCTTATTATTCGGTTTAGCCGGGAAAGGACCTTTGTGTCAGATAACCCATTCCGAATAATGATACGACGTGTATGAATTGCAATTGAAGACCGGTGTGAAGACCGGGTATTTTCGAAAATGAAAGGACAACCTGTCGAACATCTCTGCACCGAGTTGCTCCGGTATAGAGATTTATATCACTCTTCTTGTGATGGGAAGTCCGGACGTGATTAGTGAATACCCGGATTGCAAGGGCTTCTTTGGAAGTGCCTTCGGTTCCGTTCGATCCCGGGACAGACTTGTATGGATGTGTGTCTGACGTTACACTTTGAGATGTAAAGCTGGTTTCTATCAAATACATTTCTGTTGGTGGCGGAGAATTTATTCTCTTAGCTTAACACCCTTCTCTGAGACGTACGAGCTCAGAGGTTATGTAGTTGATGGTTACTAGTGATACATTCCCAATTTGGTAATGTGGCATACGAAGTGCTGTTGATCATTTGTTGATCAAAGCACGGCTTTGTGAAAAAGCGTAGCTTTGTGGATGAGACTTCGTCGAGCCTCACAACCCGGTAATGGTCGAAACAGGAATGTTGCGACAAGGTTGTTAGGGGTCGCTCCCCTAGGGTATGTCATTTCCTTCTGGATAAAAGGTGATATCATGGTATGGAGCCCAGATATTTTACCTATGTTGATGCTGCAAATTTATTATACTTTGTGGTTGTTGCTTTGTGGTTGAGGATCCTTGGATAAAGGTCGGTAACGACCGGGGGATGGCATAGCTCGTGTGTTAGCTACCTAGTTACAGCCGTACATCGTGAGGTAGCATCGGCCTTGTGTTTGCAGAGAGCAGGTTGACTCTCGGGGCGTCTTTCCAGAGGCGTTTCCATTTCGGTGTAAGGAAGTTCCCTTGCCTGACCAATTGTTGGAAAATCCAAAGAAACAATACGAACCCTGTACGGTTTTAGTTGTATAACCTGCTATGGAATGTGGCGGTAACCTGCTATTGAACATAATAGATATAGTAGGCATACAATAATGGTTGTATGTTGGCTAAGATTGATATTATACTTTCGAAATGTTTTCCACACTACATTAATAATAATATCAACTGATCTTTTGTAGTAAGCATTTTTGACTATCATAAGGAGAAATCTCCTCCAATTCTGCGTTTGCATTGTGTGTGTGGCGGGAGGCCTTATGGTAGTTTCATTTTCCAAAAGCATTGCGAATTTTTTTTATTTTCTTTGTGAAAATAACTGTTTTACGATCTCACACCAGTCACCATGACTGACCTGGAGTTTATTGTTCCCTTTCTAAACTCTGGGTGCCCATAATTTTCCACACGGGCAGCCTAGAGTTATGTTATCAGGATATTATGGATATTCTGGAGCTTTGGAGATGAGCTGGATGGCGAGACGTACTACCGTACTGGTTTATTTATTCCGCTGTGTATTCTGTATGGGACAAGTTTATATAACTGTCCATTGTTGTATTGAGTTGTATATTGACTCTGATTGATGTATGTATAAACTGATATAGTCTTTTGTTTTAAAGATTAGTCATTCATCTATTGTATATTGTTCCGCTGCGAATGTGAGATTCTGTTATTGTTCTGTTTCTTTTTCTTCTGTCTTCTTCTACCTCTTCTTTTTAATCCTAATGGTTCGGTTTTCCGGCATTCGATTGCGCGGCATTTGATACAGTGGACGTATTAATGTCGACTTTCGAGCGTCGTAAAGTCGGAACGTTAAAATTACACTTTTATTCAATAATTTTTTTCACATTTCTTTGTAGACTGCAAAAATGTGCTACCCACAAATAGTTCATCACATAGTTTAGTTGATAATGGTTTTTTTTTTTGAATTTTCGATTATATGAAGGTAAAATTGTATGTTTATGAATTGTAAAATTTTTTCAAATTATTTTTTTTCTTAAACACCACTGGCAAAAATTTCGATTATAACCCAAGTATTACTAATATTTTGAAATAACGATGGCTATATAAGAAATTTGCTAACGTCAACTATTAGTTATTCCTAACTTGGTAAGCGTTACATTACTAAACATGCCTATTAATTTTCAAGTTCCATATCACAACCATTAGTTGTTTCCAACTTGTCCTTTGCTTTTATAATTTATAGTCAATAAATGCCTCATTATTTTTGCATATATGGAATGGAAACATATATCTAAATCAAGCATCCAATATTTGCCTTTTCTTTCACCCACACATAAGTCATTGTCATCAAATTCCTCATCAAAATGCACCTCATCTTCGCTATTATTCTTTTGGTCTTCTTCTAATGTCTCCATCCTCTCTTTTTCTCTTTTTCATTTGTTGCAAAATTTAGTTGGTGACCTGATTTTCCACAGCAATCGAAGATGAAATTCATTTCCATGTTTGATCTATTTGGCCGTCTTTTCATATTTGGATGATTACCCCTCCTTACAAGATGCACCTCTTCAATTGAATTTCCATTTCCTTTTTCATTAACCTTTACTTCCATTAGTCTCATCTTCCGTATCTCCTCATTAAGCAAACTAACAACCACCGAACTCATTGAAATAACTCCATCCGAATATGAGTTGTTTAATGCAATCATAAGCATTTCCCGACTTTCTGGTAATGAACTCATCAGCATCAAGGTTTATGTCTCATCATCAACTTTGTAATTCACGGCCGCCAATTGATTAACAACTGTTTAAAATCAGCAAGATACTCTCTAATTGATCCATCTTTCTTAACTTCAGGTTCATCAATCTTCTCTTAAGAAGAGCCTTGTTTGTCGCAATATTGTTTGCATAAATTCCTTCCAACTTCTTCAAATTGCATAAGCAAATTTTTGTTAACAACAATATAAAACACTATACTCTCCAAAAGCGTTGAATAACTTCATAGCCTTCTTATCCAATGTCCCATTTTGTTTATATCATACTACTAAGTCTCTCCCCTTTGTTCTTCAATGGTTGATGAAGATTAAGGTATAGAAAATGTTCCATCTTCGCCTTTCATAACCCTCAATTTCTCCAATTAAAATTTTCAACACCTATCTTATCCATAACCAAATTTTCTTCAGCAAAAATTTATGTAGTATATTATGATTCTAATTATTAGAGTTATCCCATTGATCACTACATAATTAGATTTGAAAAAAGATAAGAACTGAAGAAAAACAATCGACAAATAATTTCCTCCAAACAAAACTTTATTAATTCAGCAAAAGATTTTTAAAAAAACTCCTAAAAGTTGAGAAGAAATCTCAATCCCCAAAACTCTAGTACAATAACCCTAATCTTCTCTTACAATGAATATGAAGTTAGTCTATTTATAATAGCCTACCTTAATCCTAGTCATAGGATCAAAAGTATGCAAAAATTTATAGTGGAAACTCCAAAACACGTTGAAAATGACAAAATTGCCCCTGAAAATTTGAATCCAGCTTCTCTAGAATTTTCGATCTAATAGATTGTAAAACCTCTTCTGTTCTGGTTCCAGTTGATTGGAAGGGATTTACAATCGACCGAAGACATAGGTGAACTCGGGCTCAAATTGTCCCATATTCCATTCAATGGGAAAAGTCTGCTAGTCATTGGAAAGGGTTTTAATTGACATGTAGCTGATTCTAGTCGAGAGGAAGCCTATACCTATAGGTCTCTACCCTTTTTCCACTTCGTCATTTCTCCTTCTTCGCTTCATCAATTGATGCACCATCTTCATTGATGCGATCATGGTGCCTTCACTTTCGATCCAGAAATATTAAATCACTTATCCCAATATAACATCTATACTTAACATGAACATACTTTCCTATGATAATGTGTTCTAAATGTGGAATACATAAATTGTGCTCAAAATGAAATAATATTACAAATTTGGTTTAAAAAACATCTAACATTTGCATATTAAAATTCTTAACTTCACGCGAACTTGACCGAATTAGGAAAATATTAAATAGCTCTGAAACACAACATTTTCTTACACATATAACAAAACATGACGTGATAACATAAAACTAAATTAGTACATCAATAACCATAATTTATAGTAATTCCACCATAACACAAAATACTTGCTACACATAACTGGAAAATATTATTCACCCTCTGCGATATCCGGAGAAGACCTGGAATTAAACTGTTTTATTCTTTCTACTTCATTTTATTTCTCATTCACCGGACTTTATGTCTGACCCATTCCTATTTTTTCTATTTTCCCCAAATCACAGGAGGGTGGGTCTAGGTTGCAGTTCTTTGCAGCTTGGAGGGTCATTGGAGCAGTTGTTATCTTCAGTTTTTGTTTCTTTTGTTTCATGTACTTCGTTTCTCTTTTCCGTACTTTACTATATGTATGGGGACCTATACTGTGAACTTTGTTATGTTTTATGTTTTGGTGGAGACTACTTGGTACTTTTGGTTTCAGAAATAAATTTGGGATAATGTTGTTTTTAATGACGCCGTTTTGCTATTAATTTATAATTAGTGAAAGTTTTCTTCTGCTGTAATATTCTAATCATTTTATGTTGTTGCCTTAGTCTCTGTGCTATGTTATGGATTTTTATTTCACCCGACCATTCGTACTTCTAGTCATGTCCGATTTTTGGGGTGCCTAGAGGTGCGGGGTGTCACAATTCCATATACATAGCATCGGAATCCCAAGGGCATAAAACACATTTTGATGTTAAGCTCTCATTAAGAAGATGATTTCTTCACTCATTTCAGCTGAAATCTTCAAATTAGAGTACGTTGCCTTGTATGATTTTTCAGATGACTTTATTTTTTGGTCTCTAAAGCAAATGTACTCATGGGTATTGGTTGAACATAACCAAATTGACGAAGAACTTTTTGAGGAAGGTATAATAACTCTACTACTTTAAAACACACAACGAGACCATTGTACAACACACACCGTTGAAACGGGTAATGGTTTCGCATATCCTTCATACAGTCCCATACAACATCACTAGCTTGAAAACCTTCAGTCTTCTCCCTTAGACCGACCAAATCATATGCCAAGTTGTTAATTGGTTCCATTGCAAAATAAAAACTTGACCTCGGTTCACCAAGCACTGCACGCCATACGTGTGTCGAGATATATTACTAAACACGACAAAGGGATGCTTAACAAAATTAATAATTTCGACAGTTAGGCGCCGAACTAAACATTTTTCAACCGCCTATACCATTTTCCATCGACAACCATACTGCCGCTAAAATAGTAAACACAACAATCAAGTTCCGAACTACCTATACTATTTTCTATCAACTAATTCAATAATCCTGATGCCGAGCTAAACTAAGAAATACGAAAATCATCATCGAAAAAAAATATGGCTTCAGAATTGAAATATTGAATCGATTTATGAAACCCAAAATCAATTGCGTTGAACCATGTTTCGGATTCAAAAAAATCAAAAGAAATAACTGCGGTTAAAATTACTTACCTCGCCATGGCCTTCTCGACAATCTTTGGGTCAAGACGCGATGATCAGGAAGTCTTTTTTGTTCTCACCATTGCTTACTTAATGAATCGAGAACAGTTGAGTTGAATGGTAGGAGGAAGAGAGGGTAAATGGTTAGTGAGTGAGGTTAGGAGTAAGTGAAGGGTAGAATAGAAAAAAATATATATTATTAGATAAGCATAAGTACCCTTCCTAACCATTTTAAATTTAATGGAGTGAAAATAAAAAATGGCCTCCTCTTAACTAAATACGAAGTGTCATTAACATACCATATAACAAATCATTTTTAATATAACGTATTTTCTCAAATCATCTCAACATCCATGATCTGATCAAAATTTCTTTTTATCTTCTCTTGTTCATCAACATCCCAAAGAACATATTGAACTAAGCATACAAGATCTAAACATACAGCACTTCACTATCATCAACTTGGAAATTATGAGATAGAGAATCGCAGAGATTGTAGAGAAAAGAGAATGGTAGAGCTCCGCTCTATGACTCAGAAAATATTAGAAGAGAAGTGAAAAACTAGGTCTATATTTATAGGGGTTTCGAGTTAATTTGGAGCATTAGATTTACCCTTTGCAATCATTATTTTAAACAGAGATGCATGTCAGAAACTCGGCATGGAAGAAAAATATTTGGTTGCATCTCCATCGTTCAATTTATGCTATAATATCTCCAATTTACACGTCAACGGTCAATCTTAGATGACTTTGGGTCGACTGCTAGCGGTCAACCTGGGTGCATCTTGGGTTGACCGTTGTGTGTTTTAACGGTGATTTAATTAGCGTGCTTTGATTTTGTGTATTTTGTTCTTTGTTTAAATGATTATGCTTGTTTGATTCCTTTTTAAACCTTATTGCAATAATTTATTTCTACTTATATATATTCTCTTAAATTTAATTTAATGTTAACATTTATTAACATCTAAGTTTCTATTACATTGCTAATTAACGTTAATTAACTTTTATTACTATAATTACATATATAATTATTTTCGACTCTAAAAGTTCAAACGTTAATAACTTTTTCAATTGAACTCCGATTAGGAAACATTATATATGAAAATTGATCAGAAAATCGCCATGAACCTAATGGTGTAAGTTTCGTAGCCAAATTCTAACGTTTGTAAAAATTCTACTTATCAGCATTTACTATTTATTAATTAATTTCTTTTAAATTAATTATCGTAAAAATCGTAGGATGTTATAGGTTACATGGGTGAATTTAAAAAAAAAATCCATTTTAAACTTAGTTGAGTCCATAAAGTCTAAATGAAATTTCGATCCAATCTGAAATATTTTAAATAAAATCTTTAATTTTTTTTTAATTTACAAGTATATCAAATATACCTGTTTGTGTAAAGTGCACATGCCACAAATAGGAGGTGTACAAAGTTAATGTTATAGAGTATTAAAATCGATGATTTTTGTTTGATAATAACAAACGCATATTTATTTCATTTAATTTCGTTCATTAAGTGTGCAGAAATTATACATAATATATATAAAAGTATGATTTTTTATCAATGATTTTATTTGATAAATATATTGGTTTATCTGAATTTTATATTGATATTAATTACCGAGTGTGTTACAAATAAAATATCAACAAGGAAAATAATAAGCAATTTCAATTACAAAAAGGGTGAATATTTTCTATTTGAGAGAGTGTAAATATTTTTTCCAAGTGGTTATTCTTTCAAATAAGATTATCACTTACAATTAACTTTTCAAATAGTGATATTAAATATGGATTGAATAACAAATTGATATTTTCATAGTGAAGTGGTTAAAACAAGCATATAATTTTATACATTTGTATACGCACAAAAGATTGTTTTTTAAACAACCTCAAATGGAAACACAAAAGAAATATCACTACTAAAGGGATTATTCAACTAAAGGTTTTCCATTTCACTTGAAATACAGCTGCATATTGAAGTACACAACTAAATTTACACTGCACAAATTGGTGGAATCTTTCTCAAGCTAGAAATAGTTTATAAGTGAAGTTTTTTTTTCTTTTTTTCTTTTATGGATACAAAACAAGTTTATGCATGCTATACGCATCTGAGAATAATATTGGTACAACTCAAGAGTTTGTGTACAACAGATTTTTTTTACGAATCATAACAAGAAATAATTCAATGGGCCACATAATAACAACTCATGGAAGACCTGTTCACCAAATATTCAAATTTCAATGTAATGTAAAAGGAATAGAATAATTCATTTTAAAACGAAAAAGTACACAGGAATAAAATCTTGAACAAGGCTTCAACTCAATTTTCCAAAAGCTTACGCGCGATTACTTTCAAGAAGGAAACGGACTTGTTCAAATTAAAAGAATCATTGAAATCAAACTTTTCTCCAGCGAGTCTTCTGCCTGTATTAGTGGATAATTGAAACGTCAACAATCAACATACCAAACAACATATTGAACTTAGCATACAAGATCTAAACATACATCACTTCACTATCATCAACTCAAAAATATACCAATATATATGGACCATCATCGTTCAACTTATTTCACAAAAGAGATCATCAATAGTTTCCATCCTCTCCATCTTGAAGCACAGCAAAAAGACTCTTGCCAGAGTTAATAGCAGACCAAGGCAGCCTTTCAATCTACTGATCCAAACTACATCACTATCAAAAGTTTATTTTCAGTTTCAAGAAGAAGCTACCAACAGAGCAGTATCAATTTATTATCAAGTCACGTGTCCATGAACGACGTATCCAACAAGCAATCACATTCCAATTTTTCAACCGAGGCAACAAAACTATGTTACCTCTGAGTAGAAAGGCCTTCCTCTTCAGATCATTGAAAGCAGCAATGGTGACGGCAACTTTCCAATCCACGAATGGCTTTACTACAGGTAATCAATCAACTCACAGCATCCATTACTTCATCTCTAAGCAGCCGCGATAAGCACAAAGCTCCTCAGTTTAGATTTGGACAATGACGCGGCACTGAACTTTAGGCAACAAGAAGGAAGGCACCACTTCATCATCGAAAACTGCAGGTTTGGCGTCCCCTTGTCCTCTCAGGCAACTCGCGAATCTGCAGATCTGAACCAGACAACGCAACTATTATAGTTGGACGAACAACCAACGACGCAAGCAACTTCGATCGGCAGAGACGTGTAAACGCAAGGCAAAGACGGAGCATTCTCTACTCAGATTGGCGGGAGCTCTATTTTGAGTAACAATTTTGAGGCGGTTGAATTCGAATTCGAGAAAGGAACTATATATATATATATATATATATACACATACACACATATACATATACACACACATATATCATGTTGTGCTTAAACAAGAAGAAAGGAAAGAAGTTGTGGAGCTAAATAAGAGAAGTAGGCTTTAGTAAAAAGGGAATTCTGATTTTAAACCCACTTGTTATTTACTTTAATAATCTTTTAGGGGCATTTATTTATTAGTTTTGTATTATCTTTTTAATTTCAAACTCTAGATTTATATAGGATTGAACTATGCTTCGTAGTTCGTAAAATTCTCGATTTAAGGATAAAGTCGAGGCCGGTTAAGAGTTTTTAGGGACCAATTCGTAAGGAGTACATTTTAAAAAAAAATTCCTTTATTGGATCTTTAATAGGCCTATGAAGTCTAATTCATTTACAACTTTTCTAATTTTTATTTAAATAACATCAATTTTTTTTTAATTTCATAAGCAAAGTTTTACTGCAGTTTAATGTGTATTATATTTGTATATGTGTATTGTATACACATGTATGTTCGTGCACATGCAACATAATAATGTGTGCATGGTTTAACATGTCCGTGTGTAGGTGCTGGAATTTATGACATGTTAGACCCTATTGTATTTGATTCGCTATCTAAATGCGCGTGGGTGCACGCGCATGCACATCAAGATATTATATGAATACATACAGGTAAATATATGTGTATCCATTTCTATTGAAGTTAAAATAATAAATGTGAACAATTTTGTAAAACATTTGTAAACTCTCCTCTATATATATATATATATGTGTGTGTGTGTGTGTGTGTATGTATATATGTGTGTGTGCATATGTATGTATGTATGTGTGTATGCATGTATGTGTATGTATGTATGTATGTACATATATACATAAAACTGTATTATAAAATTAATTATGTATAAGGTTAAAGAGAAGAATTGATGAAAATAAAACGACAATCTCTTGTTAAAGGAGCAATTGAATGTAGACATTAGTATGGGATTGATACCAGTTAACATAGCCTTTTCATCTTTTTGTAATTAAGATAACCTTTTCATTTAAAATTAATTCTTTTTTTTTCATACATGTATATATATTTAAATTATCATACATACATATATATGCATGCATGCATGTATAAATGTAAATAATAATGATAAAATTTATATTAAATATTTACTTACTTATTCTCACTGTTTGGAATGAAGTTCTATTGGAAAGCCAAATTAAAGAAGAAGAATTAATGTTGTGATTAATATGGTCATTAATCTCCTTTAATACAACTATTTCATTTCAAAATTTAAAAGGAGAAACCCCTTTGTTTGCTTCTTTCAAGTCCAGAAATGCGTAATATAATTTTCATAAAGTTTATACAAATTTAAAATTATACATATAAATATATATTTATATAATCAATTTAAGTTGAATAATCAATTATATATCAATATAATAAATGCATATATATTAAATAAAGTAACATTTTTTTAAATGTATGTTTTACATAAATAAATTTATGAATTTTAGAACATGTAATATATGATTTATAATGTTTAATTTTTTTTACTAATTTACCGAAATTAGGAGTAATAATATGTTATTATAAAAATATAAATAAAAAAATTTGCTGGTCCTGGGCATTAGCATAGCAAATGTTCATTAATGAAAATTTTAATTACTTATTTATGCTATATTGTAACGATCCGCCTTTCTTACTCCTAAAGACGACACTTAATACATCCACGGTATTGATGTGCCGATCATCTAGGTGTCCGAAAGACAAACCGTTGGGGTAAATGAAACGAAAAGACAAGAAAAATGATACATAGAATCTCACGGCGCAAGGAAATTATATATAATAGAACATAAGATGAGACATATGATTACTTCCAAAATGAAACATAGAGTCAAAACAAGCACTAACTTCAGCCAGGGACAATTATAATTATCTGCCCCCACAATGTTGATACATAATATACATGCACAGTGGAAATAAATAGATAACCAGATAACATCAAAGCCTCCTGCTCCATACTCCTCCAAAATGCATCCGTAAAAACTTGGATTATTTGGCTGCTCATACAATTTGAGTACCCAAGAGTTTTAAGGAAAAAAAACTTTAGATCAGACATGGGTCTGGTGTGAGTAAACTCCAAACTGGATTTTAATACTTATAAAACCTTTTGAAAATAAAGGCATCTAGTAAGAGCACGCCACACATAAACACTGGACGGATTTTTACCTTACGATAACCAAAATCTTTCAATAGAAAATCCAATGATATTATAATAACGTCTAGGGTTTAAAATAAATATTTAATCATAGTCGAATGGTTACATTAATTACGTTTCAACATAATAGGTATACAACAAAGTCCGTAAATGCACTTATTGGAGATTCCATCAATGATAGGGCTATGAGGTACCGCCCGTCATAGTACAACTCTAGATAAAATATACCAAGGTTGAAAACATTTTGACCCCTTCATGGCAAGACCGGCATACCCCTTACTAGATAGTACTAAAGATAATCATCCCTCGGTAACGATCAACAACCGTATTGGACCACAAAGCATACATCTAAAGAAATAATATCGATCTAGATCAGGAATGATTACACCCTAATGGTAGCGAACCACATAGCCTTGCGACACGTCCCATGTTTTAGTCATTTCCGGTTGTGAGGCTTGATGCTACATTTTACCTTTCTATATAGCAATCCTACTTGGAATGCTAACGCTGTCCTCTAGGTGATAATGCAATGTCAGTATTCGTCCATACAAGTTGTTCAGGATATGAACAAACCGAAAGCACTACTCTAATACATTCATTTTGGAATCACCCTCAGGATTAGTAGCAAGTAGTCCTCGTTATCCCGCCTTTTAAGGCCGTGATACCAAATATTTGATTGAAAACCGAAGATAATCAGTCCCGAAGATCAGTTACATACAAGTTCGCTATGGATACTGACAAATTTTGCCCAAGTCCGGATCGAGCTACAATTGATATGGTACGACAAGCAAAGCTATAAAAGTCAACGTTCCAAATTTCAAGTCAATCGGAATTCATATGCTCAAGTTATGGATCAATCAAGTCTCAAGTGAAATATATCTGGTTCGTATCCATCAAGTGCACGTTGCTTCGTATCCATCAAATGAGCACTGGCTTGTATCCATGGAAAAAGCACCACTTTGTATCCATCACATCTACTTCAGTTCATATCCATCACCCGAGGACGTTTCGTATCGATCCAACCAACTTGTATTCATTACACAATTCGTATCGATTGGTCAATGATCGATACGAAGCATGCCACCAACAAACAATACGAAACAGCATCGATACAAAATCGTCCTTCAATCGATACGAAGGGCTGGAGTTTATATCGCTATGAATAGGAGTAGGAATGATCGATACGAAGTAATCTCAAATACCGATACGAAACCATCGACACGAAAAGAATACATTTGGTCGATACGAATAAGAACGCGTTCAAGAGGAAGACTCGATCAGTCGGCATGAAAAGTGGATCAATCCTGAAGTATAGCGCCACGTCACCTGATCGATGCGAACTAAAAGCGACACGAAGCCATCGATACGAATTGTATCGATACGAACTCGGTAGTGTTTTACAAATACAAACTTGGGTCGATCATAACTCAAAATCTAGAAGTCCAAGTGCTATCAAATTTTCACAGAAGCTTGCATACCACCTCTACTTGGTCTCTGATCGATCTCATCCCAAATGGAGTCGATTTTGATCGATATGAATTGTATATGTATTGATCATGGATCGATCCCAAATGTCCAGGGATCGATCACGTAGGTCCACCCGCATGTGAGAAGGAGTCTTCCAAGATCTGAGCCAGATATTTTCAGCCTACACCTATAAATAGCAGTCTTAGGCCTTCAGAAAAAGGACTTTTTGGCTCTTCTACGCTGTTACTCTGCTGAAACTCCATTGTAACTTGGATACTATCGATTGTACTCTTGTTAATCAGTTGAGAATCATCAATAAACAGCAATCCTTCAAAGTGGACGTAGGCTACAATGTCAAACCACTATAAATCTTGTCTTTCTACTACTTTCCTTTTATATTTTTGAGTGTTCTTCATATTTAATTCTACTAGTTACAATCTATATGTGATCTGTGACTGTGATTTGATGCTTTCATCTGCAATTGGGTGTTTGTGACCAATTTTGGCGCAAACATTTTGGTGCTTTCACTAAGAATTTAACTCAGGGACTCTATAGCTTGGATTTTGGATCTGAAGGCTTAAAGACTTAGATCTGGAAAGCTATGACAAAGCAATCAAAAAAGAGACAAAAGCGGAAAGGAGTCAGCATGAAGGAAGCCAGGAGGCATCCTTAGGAGCTAATCAGACTTCAGTTTTCATCACCAGATATGAGATGGAGATGATAATGGAAGCTATGCAGGAAGGGATGCTGAAAAGACAGGAGGAGATGATGCAGAACCTACTCCAACAAATTGGATAAGCTAGAGTACAGAATCAAGAGAACGCCACTGCAGAGGGTGATGGAGATAGGAATCAGAAGCATGGAACAACCAGGGTTTTGAATAGAGCAGGACCATCAGGAGCAACCCCTTAGCTAGGGGGCACTCCCCTGGAGCATGTTGATCTAATCTCAGGCAGGATACCAGGCAGAGCTGTTCAACATGGCGTTGATAGAGGAATGGATGCTTGTCTAGGAGAGCAGATTCCAGGATCCCTTGTGAACTCGGGGGGTAGATCGAGGGCAACAGACAAGGACTACAACTTGGCGACAGTGACAGATTGGCGAAGATGGTCAGACGAGCCATGAGAGGCGGATTAGTGAATAGAGATCTGGTAGATATGAACAGAAGCCCCTTTGCTCCCGCAATTAGGCAGGCCAGGAATCCACCAAAATTCAAGCTACTAATACTGGAAACGTACGATGGAAGGACAGATCTTGTAGTTCATTTGGCGAGGTATATGAGGTACATGGAGGTACTGGGGGCATCGGAGGAAGTCATGGCCCGGTGTTTCCTATTGTATTTGACGGACATAGCAACACTGTGGTTCAGACAATTGAAAAGCGGTTCGATTGGAACATGGACCAAGTTGATAGAAAAGTTTCCGAGGCAGTTCAGAGTTCACATTTCAAGGCCCAAGAATGTGATGAGCTTGACAGCACTAAAGCAGAGAACCGGGGAGTCTTTGAGGAACTTTTTAACGAGGTTTAATGCGGTAGCAACATCGGTGGATCGTGCAAATCCGTCAATGGTTTTGATGGCAGTTGTATCTGATATAGTTGATGGAACAGAATTCAAGAATTCTTTGACAAGGGATCCATCCATGGATATAGAAGAGTTTTACCACGAGGTAGAAAGGTTTCTACGACAAGAGGATGCAAATGCTGAGAGAGAGGAAGGAGAGGGAGTTGAAGTTTATGCAGTTAAAAGCGGAGATCCGCCCGGAAAGGATTCAGGCAAGGATAAAGGGAAACAGAAAGCAGAGGGTAGTTGTGATGAGCTAAAGCGGCTGCGAAAGAAACCGAGATTCACCTCTTATACGGATTTGAACGAGACTTTGGAATGAATCTACTAAGACACTAGAGGGCAGGTTCCCTACCGAAGGCCAATGAGGAGAGATCCAACCAATAATGAGAGGAAGTCGGACAAGTATTGCTTATTCCATGAGCTAAGCGGCCATAGTATGAAAAATTGTAGACACTTAAGGGATGAGATCGAAGGACATATCCAGAATGGAATGCTTTTACAGTACGTGAAGAGGCAAGCAATGACAGTGGAACAAGAGCAACCACCATCCACATCGAATGAAGGTGGCTCCGGATCGAGGCGTCATCTTGTCATCAACTGATTGGAATAATGACGAATAAGTGGCAAACTCTACACTAACATGGTTAAGTCGCTTACATATGTTCAGGATCCCGAACAGTCCTCAGGCATGCTCTTAGACGACTATCAACCGCATCAGTATAGGTGTTTGCAGTTTGACGTCTATGTTTTGCTTCTATTTTCTATTTTTCACATTTGGACTTGATTTAGTTGAACATTTTTGTTATAAGACTCATTTGAATGTAAATCTGGTATTTATAATTTCATAAAGGCCAAGTCACCTACACATGCACGGGATCGCGAATGGTCCTCGGGCATACTTTGGGATGGCGATGCACCGCCATAACAAGTGATTCAGAAACTCACTCAAATGTGAAATCTGACATTAATGACATTAAGTCCCCCTCGGGCATATACAATTCGCCACGAACGGCACCCGACCGCGAATGGTCACAATTCGCCACGAACGGCACCCGACCTCGAATGGTCACCGTTCGCCACGAACGGCTCCCGACCGCGAATGGTCACAGTTCGCCACGAACGGCACTCGACCTTGAATGGTCACCGTTCGCCACGAACGGCACCCGACCATGAACGGTCGTAATTCGTCTCGAACAGCACACGACCTTGAATGGTCCCCATTCGCCTCGAATGACACACGACCTCGAACGGTCACCATTCGCCTCGAACAGCATCCGACCTCGAATGGTCACCATTCACCTCGAACGGCATCCGACCTCGAGCGGTCACATACCACCCCGAACGGCATACGATCTCGAACGATCGCTACTCACAATTAGGTAAGATTATCAGTCTCTTTACAGGTCATTAACAGGATACGAACATCCAGTTTATCGAACTATAAAACACACATTCCTATCGCAAGGCATGTTTTGGGAGGCAAGTGTTATCCCGCCTTTTGGCAAGGCCGTGATACCAAAGAATTGACTGAAAACCGAAGATAATCAGTCCCGAAGGTCAGTTACACACAAGTTCGCTATGGATACTGAAATTTTTTTCCCGAGTCCGGATCGAGCTACAATTGATATGATACGACAAGCAAAGCTATAAAAGTCAACATTCCAAATTTCAAGTCAATCGGAATTCATATGCTCAAGTTATGGATCGATCAAGTCTCAAGTGAAATCTATCTGGTTCGTATCCATCAAGTGCACATTGCTTCGTATCCATCAAACGATCACTGGCTCGTATCTATGGAAAAACAACACTTTTATCCATCACATCTACTCTAGTTCATATCCATCACTTGAGGACATTTCGTATTGATCCAACTAACTCGTATTCATTACACAATTAGTATCGATCGGTCAACGATCGATACGAAGCATGCCACCAATAATCGATACGAAACAGCATCGATACAAAATCGGCCTTCAATCGATACGAAGGGCTGGAGTTTATATCGCTACGAATGGGAGTAGGAATGATCGATACGAAGTAATCTCAAATACCGATACAAAACCATCGACACGAAAAGAATACATTTGGTCGATACGAATAAGAACACGTTCAAAAGGAAGACTCGGTCACTCGGCATGAAAAGTGGATCAATCCTGAAGTATAGCGCCATGTCACCCGATCGATGCAAACTAGAAGCGACACCAAGCCATCGATATGAATTGTATCGATACGAACAAGGTAATGTTTTACAAATACAAACTTGGATCGATCATAACTCTAAATCTACAAGTCCAAGTGCTATCAAATTTTCACAGAAGCTTGCGTACCACCTCTACTTGGTCTCTGATCGATCTCAGCCCAAATGAAGTCATTTTTGGTTGATACGAATTGTATACGTATCGATCATGGATCGATCCAAAAGTCCAGGGATCGATCACGTGGGTCCACCCGCTTGTGAGAAGGAGTCTTCCTAGATCTGGGCCAGATATTTTTAGCCTACACCTATAAATACAGTCTTAGGCCTTCAGAAAAAAGGACTTTTTTGGCTCTTCTACGTTGTTACTCTGCTGATTGTACTCTTGTAAATCAGTTGAGAATCATCAATAAACAGCAATCCTTCAAAGTGGACGTAGGCTACAATGTCGAACCACTATAAATCTTGTCTTTCTACTGCTTTCCTTTTAATTTTTTGAGTGTTCTTCATATTTAATTCTACTAGATACAATCTATCTGTGATATGTGACTGTGATTTGATGCTTTCAGCTGTAATTGGGTGTTTGTGACCAATTTTGGCGCAAACAGTCCTTGCACTTCAAAGAACTTCTTCTTCGATTCTATCATCTTCAAGATGTTTTCCAAATTGAATGCTTACGTTGGTTCGAAGTGGTTTTTGGATAACTAATGTTACCCAATTTCGTTCTCTTCGAACCAACGTTCGATAATTTTAAAACTGGTCCAATTATCGATAGTGGAAAAATCCACCATCTAGGGTGAGTATAGATTTGCATATGAAGTATAAGACATCATATACTTATCCTCACTTTTGGATTTCAAACAGTATTATCCCTTGGTTAACAATGAAATCGGACAAGTTAGAAATCTAACCTTGACCCGACGTACATTCTTGCTTCTTGGGATAGAGATGAGTTTCCATATCTCGGAATTTAATGTTGAGTATACAAAGAAGTATCTTCCATATACATAATTTATCATGACCTATCTATCGAAATTAACTCTCTTATATTTATCACGTTTTTGACATTTTGACTTCTCTATCCCTCGCTTAAAAAATCAAATTCTGGATCTCACAGATAGAGGAAAGCCTACTCATAGGCTTTTAGTGCTAAACACAAGATGACTCGCTTTCAATAAAACATGTTAATGTTTTAGCAAAACTTATCATATTTGGTTGGTTAGTTAATGACACAGACAAAGAGATCCCTTGTATTTAAAACATCCTTTGTAACAGAAAGTTGCTTTTAAATAAACCAACCTTTGGAAATAAAGTGATTTAAAATTAAAAAAATTATTTAATTAATTAAATAATAATTAAACCTTTGCATAAATAATAATTAAACCTTTAATTAATTAATTAATTAATTAAACCTTACTTAATTGATTACTTAAATAATAATTAGCCTTAATTAATTAATTAATTAATAATTAGCCTTACTTAATTAATAAATAATGACCCTTTTCTTAATTAATTAATAATCAACCTTTACTTAATTAATTAATAACCATCCTTTGCTTAATAGATAAATAATTAACAATTATTCTTTACTTAATTAATATTTAATTAGTAATTATCCTTTAATTAATAATTATTGAAGATATTATTAATACTTGAAAATTCCTTTTTAATACTTATAATATATTTTAAAAGATTTTTTCAAAATATTTAAAGTAAAACCCTTTTAGTTTACATAAAGGTTGTCGATTTACGAACTACATCCATAGCGACTATCGCTATATGGACCATAACTTTCAAAACTTTTTTTATACATCAAAATAGCCTTTAAATATTTCCTTCCATATATAAATCACTTAAATAACTTAGTATAAGAGTTGAAAATAAAAAGGAAAGTTTGGAAAACTTTTTAGAAATATTTTTAGAAAACAAGGAAATAAACAAGTTTTAAAACACATGGAATTTCGATGTCGAACATAAATAAATTCAAGTGTTAACTTTCCACTAACATGCAACAACCACATACATAAATACATACATATACACATGTAAATTTCATCCATAAACAAGGAAATATTATTACTTATGCATCATATATAAGCACTTCGATTATATTCCAAGTCATCAACCAATCATCACATATACCCTCCGCTTTAAATGGGAACCAAACCAACAACATTTAATCCAAACTTATACACATAAGTAATAAGTTAACTAAAATTATTATCACGATAATAAAGTTAAAAACTTGGTTTTTAAAAGTGAGATTTACTCACCAAAACCAAACGGATTTGAACCAAAACTATTACAATTCTTATATCGACACCCAAGCTTAGCCTTTCTTTGTAAAATTTTGATTTTTTAGAGCCTAGGGGTTGGTGATGGGCTCGGCCTAAGTGAAAGAGGGCTCGGCCATGGTTGAGGATGGTGCGATCTTGATTGAAAATGGATTTTGGGTCTTATTTTTGGAAGCTAAGAGAAATAGAGAGGAAAAGAGATGTTTTTAGCTAAATTTAAGGTTTAAAAATGAAAAAGTTAAAGATTTTTAATTCAAAAACATTAGTGAAGCCAATGAAATAAAAGAGAAGCTTGGAAGGGAAGAAAATAAAGTTTTGAAAATGAATGAAGTGGAGTAAAATGAGAATTAGAAAAAGAATATTTTATATAAAATGAAAAATAGAAATTATCCTTTTACCCTTAGCCATTTACCCTCCATGACTTGTTGTGCGGCTTATTGCAGTGCACGACTTATGGGATCAATACAACCCGTCAATCCAGAATGGTTTGGAACTTCTCGATGTTGACAATCTTCGGGTAACGTGAGGAGTTCGTGCTTTGAGAGCATAGTTCCACGACTCAAGAAGTTATGTACAGCTTATGGCAGTGCATGACTTATAGGACAGATATGACCCTTCGATCTGGAATGGTTTGGAACTTCTTGACGTTGCCAATCTTCGAGTAACGTGAGGAGTTCATGCTTCGAGACCGTGGTTCCACGGCTCAAGAAGTGATGCACGGCTTATGGGAGTGGGCGGCTTATGAGATCGATTCGACCCGTAGATCAAAACGGTTTGGAGCTTCTTGATGTTTCCATTCTTGGGTAACGTGAGGAGTTTGTGCTTCAAGAGTGTGGTTCAATAGCTCAAGAAATGATGCACAGTTTATGGGAGTGCACGGCTTATGAGATCTATACGACCCATCAATCTGGAATGGTTTGGAACTTCTGGACGCTACCAATCTTCGGGTAACGTGAGAAGTTCGTCATTCGAGAGCATGGTTCCACGATTCAAGAAGTGATGAGCGGCTCATGGCAATGCACGACTTATGGGATCGATATGACCCATCGATCCGGAATGGCTTGGAACTTCTTGACGTTGCCAACCTTCGGGTAACGTGAGGAGTGAAAGGGAGTGCGGATTAAGGATCTTAAGGCTAATTTAACACTAGAGGGGGGGGGGTGAATAGTGTTTAATGGATTCTAAGACTTATATGGACTAAATTAAAATTATGATACAAACAAATGCAGAACTTAATCACAGAACAATCACAGAATCAAACACAGATGCATAAATTAAATAAAAAGCAGTAAAAGGAAAGAACACACCGGATTTTATACTGATTCGGAGTTACCCTACGTCCAGTCCTGCACCAAGGAAAACACCTCGTACAGATTTTTATTATACCAATGTCGAGATTACAATCCTCAATTTCTAAAGGCCTTGAGGTACCCTCCTGTCTTCGAGTCTGGGGCAAACTCTCTTGATTTACGGGACACAAGATCACCCGATTGATTTCCAGGCACAACCACACCTTATAGAGAGACTCGATAAACTTTTGATTACAAATTGATCCTATAACTCTGAATAGCACTTTGATCTTCGAGAGAGGGCAGCGAATCAAACAAGAATGAGATTCTAATTTGATTCACTTGAGAATTCAGTAGAATTTCGGCACGATCTTAAAAATATGAAAATTTTAGAATATGGATTTGTGGAGAAGGAGTGAAGAAAATAAGAAAATAGTTAGTTAAAAAAATCGTTTGTGAAGGCTATTTATAGACCAGTAATGGTCATAACCATTCGTGAAGAGATTTAAACGAATAGACACTTCTTTTGAAAATTGAAACTTTTGAATTTAATGGCCACCATGTCGACATGGGGTATCCCATGATGTCGACATCCCTTAGTTAAAAACAATGTAAAATTTGTTTTGAAAATGGTATTGAAAGGAAAACAAGATGAAATGATTCTGGAGTAAAATAAACTAATTTTCTATGTTTTAAAATAAAGAAGAGTAGAAAAATATATTTTAGAATGTATATATAAATTTGATTTTAAATCTCAAGTATATATATATTATAAAAGAATATTAAAAAATTCAGAAGATAGTTTAAAAAACAAACGAAGTTTAAAACAAGAGTTTATTTAAAAACAAAAACAAAGAATATTTTCAGGCTAAAACATCTTTTTGAAAATCATTTGAAAAGATAAATTTTAAGGCTAAAACATTTTGAAAAGCAATTTTGAAAAACCATTTTGAAGTAGTTTTGCAAGCTTCTTCCTGCAGAATATCTCATCACATTAGGACTTGAGAACTTGTACAAAACCAGGATGTTCGTTGGTTTGTAAGCCACTTGTCGTAGGTTTGTAAGCTACTTGTCGTGGGTTTGTAAGCCACTAAGAAGATAGAAATGGGTTCCATCCTAAATGAAATTTGGAATGAAGATTTTCGTGCTATTATGAAGTTTTAACAAAAACTAGACACTTATCTTAAAATATTGATCTTGATACTCTAGAGTCTTCAATCTTGATATCTCCATTCCGAATCTTGAGTCTTGAGTCTTTATACTGATCAGTCTTCAGTAATCAATACCTGCATATATATATATATATATATCTTGCATAGTTCCTGCATATACATTTCTATCTAGATAATAGTGTTAGTATATATTTTATAATAAGATAAGTTAAAAAGGTTGTTGTCATCAAAACCAACATCTCAGTTCCTAACAAGGAGTTCGTGCTTCGAGAGCGTGGTTCCATGGCTCAAGAAGTGATGCGTGGCTTATGGCAGTGCATACAATGGTTTAGGCCTTCCTAGTGCTGGTGGAGTAATACCATTTCTTAGAAGGTAAGGATTGAGTTTTCCCATCAATCTGGCAATTTGACTTCGTTGGAACGCGATTTCTTCAGTTCTAAGAGAAAAGTTATTTTTGGACCGGGTAACCATAGCTTGGACGATCCTCCTGGATTGAGTGTGAAAGTACTAGTCCTGTTCTTACAAAGCAATAATATAGAAAATAAATGTAAAAGAGCAGAAATAGTATAAAGACAAGAAGATTTTTATAGTAGTTCGGTTGTTAATGAAGTTCACGCCCACTTTATAACTTTCTATTAACTGACTGCTGTTAGATGAATCAGATTACAATATGATTGAATCTCCTAAGTTAGATCAAGTCACAAGTACAAGAGTTCACTGGAGAATCATAGTAAAACCCTGGATGACTATTGTATGGGAGGAGAAGAGTGAAGAATAATCTCTGTACAGTTCCAACAGCCAGTCCAGAAGATCCTCTTTATTTTGTAGGTAGGATTGTATTTATAGGAGTTGGAGAGTGGGCCAAAGCCGCTTTGCTAGATGCCTAAACTTGACGTTAGAAAGGAGTTAGAAATTTTGAAGGCGACCCGAGCTAACTTGATGGATCACTAGCGATCCATAGTTGATGGATCACTAGAGATCCATTTACTTAGTCTATTTTTGAGTGATCTCTATTTGGTTGTCTTCCTATCTTCTATTTGAGTGCCTTATCCAAATATCAAGTCGTTTGGAGTTTGTTCGATCATCGGACTTCATGGGTCATCTAGTCCAGAAGAATCATCCATACTAACTCAAAACCTAACAAAATCAGATGAAACTTTGCAGGTACACTCTAAAGGGTCTGTGGGACCTACACTATGAATTTAAGATGGTGGGGACCAACCTACATGGATCGTCAAAGATCCATTAAATCTTCTCCAATCATGCTCATATTTTCTATGAGCCTTTTTTATGTCTTCCAAGAGTTCCCTCCAAATTTCTAGTCAGTCCGATTCCGCATGAGTTCTCTAGGTCCAGTTTAAGCTAGCTGCTTTGGTCAAAACAGCTTAAATTAGATGAGTCTTTACTTCTTGAACTACGCTGCTTAGAATGCTATGAAACTTGGTAAGTATTCTTAGAAGAGGTGGTAGATCATGATGCAAGAGGTTTGACAACTCATAATGCTTCCTTTTGTATCGTCAGTGATCCATGGATGATGGATCACCAGCAATCCATTTACTTAGTGGATTTTTGGTTTGTTTCTCTTAAGTTCCATTGGCTTGTTCTTTTAGATGCCTTGTTCAAGTTTCAAGTTATTTTGGCTTACTCTGGATGTTCTAACTCCTACTGAATTATGCTGGGTTAAAAACCCAGTTAACATTTGCCCCTAGAGTATGCTTTCGTTGGAAACAAAGTGTGCTCTGGAACAAGACAAGTTTCATATTACTATTCTGTGAATTTCAATGAATCGTCGGAGTCCATCTCAAGATGTTGTTTTCTATTTACTGACTTTTGATAGCCATTCGTTTTTTGATTTCGATCTGAATTTTAATTCCTAGTATTGACGTTGCAATCTTTGCTCCATAGTTAATATAAGGGTTTAGATTGGTAAGTGGGTGCATGACATAGGATTGGAGTCGACCTATATAGTTTTAACTCGACCTGCGGTGAAGCTAAGTTTTGTCTCGAATGATTGTACGCCATTCTGAAGTGAAGTCTTGCTCTTTGTCTTTAACTGTTTCTTTTCGAGGACTTGGTTAAGTTCCTATCGCTGTTTTGAATTCTAATGCGACGATTTATTCCAAAATCGGATATAGTGGATGATTCAATCATTTCGCTCTTCCCATTTCTGTACTCCAATGACCCTTAAAAGAAAAGCTTCCCTTATTGCTTTGGACAGCGGCACCGTTATTGATCGTTGATCGACAACGCTTAAATGTGGAAAAGATAATTTCAAAAGATGATATGGATTGTTTTTAAAATGTAAGTAGGCTATCTTCATTAGATTGTTCATTTCCAGTATTTGTGATACTGGACTCTTCTCATATAGATAACACACTACATCTGCCCCGATCAACAGTCAGAACCCGGCTAGTCAACATACGCCAACTTCCCTTGGATTCCGGCGTTGGTTAGATGAAGATATTATTTGAAGTAAAACATACCTGACATGGTTGAATGCTAAGTTTTATTGTTGAAAATGACTTTCCGGTCATCCAATCTTTAGTCCGACGGAGGGATTTCCACTCCTCCAAAAGCTGGGTCCTTCGCAACTTAGGCTTCGCTTATTATTCCTGTCATATTGGAATGATTGATTACAGTTAAATAATAAGGCACAGTAGCTCTTTTATAGTTGTAGTTGAAGTTCGATCAGGCATAGTTTCAGTCTTCGGAAACTAACGCATGACTTGTTCAATTGCGATTATCCTTCCTTTGCGTTTTTCGGAACTCAACCTGTACACAGCCTCTGTTTTCGGGGACTATTGGTTTAATTGCTCGATTCCAAGCATTGATTTTTCTCGCTGTTGCACTTTTTGTGTTCATGTGCAGCATATGTTGGGCGTGTTCCCACCCAGAAGACCTCGAGACCAGGAAGCGTGATCCATTCGGCAGACCCCATTCGGCAGACTTCCTTCGAAGCCATTCGGCAGACCCCATTCGGCAGACTTCCTTCGAAGCCATTCGGCAGACTCCATTCGGCAGACCTCCTTCGAAGCCATTCGGCAGACCTCCTTCGAAGCCATTCGGCAGACCTCATTCACACCACGACCGAACCAAATGCCACCGAACCAACCTCACCTTCCCACCACCGGTCCAAGCAACTACCGGTCCACTCTACACTCCAGCCACTTCCGAACCAAGCGATGCCGAACCAAGTCATACCAGGCCAGATCACATCAGCCCAGGCCCATCAGCAACTATACATATCCTGGACCCCTACCCCCAGCCTCACTCTATAAATAGAGGGGAAGGGGTACAACAATGGAGACAGTTTTTTTGAGAGCTCAAGCACGGAGAGAACTTTCAAACAACTTTCTTTTACTTGTATAAAAGCTTTGTACTTGTAATCAAAACAAGAGAAGAGAAATAACATATAAAGTGGACGTAGGCATATTCTGGCTGAACCACTATAAATCTGCGTGTCTTTTTACAATTTAGCCCCTGCTTTTCATATATTTGCATAAATCACCCAAATCACTAAGAACAACATAAGATCTACTAAATCATACAACTTTGAGGTGTTTGTCCATTTTTTGTGCAAACATTTTTGGTGCTTTCACTGAGAGGCAGAAGCTCGAAGCTTCAGCTTCATCTGCTTAACAAGTTTTCCTAACAGCATCGTTCGCCGCTTGGAAAACATGCCTCCCAAACAGAGAAAAGATGTTAACAAAGGAAAAAAACATCGCATCCAGCAGTCTCCCAGATCCAGCTGTCACGAATCAAGCAAATCGTCCTCCTCCAGCAACAGTAACGAATGAAGAACAGGCTAACCCAACTACTCCTGCCACAGAATAGCCTGCAGCAATTACTAGAGCAGATCTGGACAGAGTTGTGGTTGAAGTAACTAACCGCTTCACGTCCCAGCAGGAAGCCTTGGTGGACCATCTCATGTCACGCTTGAGGGACGCTGAAGAATCCAACCGCAACACTGAATCATGGGGCGAGTCCCAGTCTGGAGGATCTCAAAGACAGCAAAGATCTTCCTTCTCCGAAGGAGCTAACGGCAGAAGTAGCCGTGGTAGGAGCCGAGACCGAGCACAGCCCGAAGTTAGGCCTGAGGAAACGTTTGGTACCGGACCCAACGGGGAAGGTACCGGGCGAAGGTCAACTGTAGTTGAACCTGTCATGCTGCCTAACCACAGAAACACCAGTGAACGGGGCCGAGCTAGAGTTCAGCCCGAAGTTGGACCCGAGGAAGTGCTCAGATCAGAACCCAACAGGGGGAGATCAAGGCAAGGGCCAACTGTAGCTGACCCAAGCATGCTCCCAGAAGATCAAAGGCAGCCACTGGAAAGTATGAGGAATGATAGACGATACCATCCCTACAGGTCGTCTGGACGGAATCAATCCCACAGAACAGAACCAAACTCATTTCTATCTGCTCCAAGTTCTGATGAAAGGATGGCACGCTTATTCAGAGAGTGTGTCCAACGGGAGCAAAGAGATCGAGGGATAGGCGCTAGGGTAACCAGCCCTTTCGCCCGCAATATCGAAATTGCTATCACCCCCCGAGAATGGAAGATGCCAACAATGGAACCCTACAAAGGAACCTCCGATCCCGTTGTACACTTACAGAGGTATACGCAGCATATGCTCATGAGTGGAGCAACAGAGGGAGTACTCTGCAAATGCTTTCCGCTCTTCTTAGCAGATCTTGCTACCTCCTGGTTCTGTCATCTACCCCAAGGATCCATCAGCTCGTGGGAAATGTTGAAAGAAAAATTTATCAGTCAGTTCCGCATTCATGTGGAGCAACCTAAGGACGCTTATTCCTTATCCAGCGTCAAACAGAAACCTGGAGAAAAGCTGCAGCAATACCTAACCAGATTCAACGCCGCAGCAACCGCAGTTCAAGATGCCGATGAGAAGCTTATCCTAATGGCCCTCTGCAGTGGTGTGCATCCGGACACTAAATTCGCTAGAAGATTGACAAAAGAAAAACCAGCTACTTTACACGATTTCTTCCATGAAGCCGGAAAATACATGAGGCTTGAGGATGCTGCCGTTGAGGGGCCATCCGGACAGCAAAATAGGACGACCCAGGGCAATGCCCCTGCCGTGGCAAGAGACGTTCGAAGAAATGATTCCAGAGACAATGCTGGGGGCAAGAAGGTAGAAAAGCGCCTATATCGGCCAGGACCAAGATTCGACACTTACACCCCTTTGAACGAGACCGTCGAAAATATCTTCCTTGCCACCCAAGGCGAAGTTAGGTACAAACGCCCACCATACAAGAAAGAATCAGATAACGCACAGAAGTCTGGAAAATTCTGCCGCTTCCACGAATCTCACGGACATGATACCAACGAATGCCATCATCTCCGAGATCTGATTGAGGAACACATCAGAAGGAAGAAACTGGAACGTTATGTAAAAAGTCAAGACAGGACTCCAGCTCCTGCCAATGAAAACCCAAGGCTACCCTCACCGGGGACCGACAGAGGAAACCGCAACGCTAGCAGCTCTAGTCAAGAGAAGATAGTGGTCCATACCATCTCAGGAGGTCCGCACATCGCAGACAGAAGTTGGAGAGATATGGAAAGATATGGGAAGTCGCTTAGAGACAGTATAGACTGTGTCAATACGGTTATAGAAGAGCGCCACCCAAAGCGGAAAGAAAGTGATAACATCACATTCAGTAAGCATGACCTAGAAGGAAGACAGTACCCTCACATGGATCCCATGGTTATCTCTGCCCGACTCGGTCCCGCCGAAGTTTACCGAATCCTGGTAGACACTGGAAGCTCTGTAAATATCTTGTTCAAACACGCATTCGACAAAATGAAGCTATCAATGAAGGATGTATCTCCCTGCGATAAACCACTACACAGTTTCACTGGAGATGCGAAGATGCCCCTCGGGCAGCTGGACCTCTTTGTTGAGATTGGAAGCCATCCCCGCTCCGCTGTAAGGAAACAGACGTTTGTGCTGATAGAAAACCATTCGGCCTACAACGCCTTCTTAGGAAGACCAGCCTTGTCTGACTTCCAAATTGTCCTAGCCCCATGGTGCCTGAAAATGAAATTTCCAACAGACAATGGGGTAGGGGAAGTGGAAGGAGACCAGGATATTGCACGAGACTGCTATGTAACCGAACTTCGCAACAACCACAGGAAGGATAAAGGGAAAGGTGTAGAGATTGCCCTCTGCACAAAAAGCCTTGAAGCATAGCAACTAAAGAAAGCCCCTCCTCTTCGATACACCAGCGACCCCTTCAATGAATTAGACCCTAGGGACAAAGAGGAGGAGGCCACCGCCGAGCCTACAGAGGCTATGGAATTTATATCTGTAGACAAGCACGACTCAAGTAGACTACTGAAAATTGGGTCCCAGCTAAAAGCTGAATTAAAGGAACAACTCATTGATTTTCTCCGCCACAACTTGGATGTATTCGCTTGGTCACACGCTGACATGACCGGAATCTCCCCCGACATAGCATGCCACGTATTAAACATTGATCCTACCAAGGCGCCTGTAAAACAAAAAAAGAGAAGTATGGGGGCAGAGCGATCAGCAGCCCTCGATGAAGAAGTGAAGAATCTACTCGCCAATGACTTCATACGAGAAGCTGTTTACCCGGAATGGATCGCCAACCCAGTACTAGTAAAGAAGGCTAATGGGAAGTGGCGGACCTGCATCGACTTCTCCAACCTAAACGACGCCTGCCCAAAGGATTGCTTCCCGCTTCCCAGAATCGACCAACTTGTAGACAGCACAGCCGGGCACGAGCTCCTATCTTTTATGGACGCATACTCAGGATATAACCAAATTCCTATGCATGCTCCCGACCAAGACCACACTGGTTTCATCACCGACCGGGGTTTATACTGCTATAAGGTAATGCCTTTCGGACTTAAAAATGCAGGAGCCACCTACCAACGCCTCGTCAACAAGATGTTTGCAGGGCTAATAGGACAAACTATGGAAGTATATGTGGACGACATGCTGGTGAAATCACGGAAAGCCAAAAATCACGTAAGCCACCTAAGCGAAATGTTCCAGGTACTTCGACAGTATGGAATGAAGTTGAATCCACTAAAGTGCTCCTTCGGAGTGTCATCGGGAAAATTCTTAGGGTTCATCGTCCATGCCCGAGGGATTGAAGCAAACCCTGAACAAGTCCGAGCATTAAGGGACATCAAGATACCTTCCACCCGAAAGGAAATGCAAAGCCTAAATGGAAAAGTGGCCACCCTAAGCCGATTCATCTCTAAAGCAACGGACAAGTGCGTCCCCTTTTTCGAAGCTCTAAAGAAAGATAAAGGAAAGTTCGAATGGACGGACGAATGCTTAACCGCTTTCCTTAGCCTAATCGAACACCTCCAGAAACCACCGGTACTATCGACCCCATGCGAAGGCGAAGAATTATACCTATACCTTGCTGTGTCATCTCGCGCTTTAAGCGCTGCCTTGGTAAGGGAAGACGACCGCACGCAACGACCAGTTTACTTCGTCAGTAAAAGGTTTACTGGGGCAGAAGTCAGATATCCTAAACTTGAAAAGTTAGCATACTATTTACTATTCACTTCACGAAAACTACGTCACTACTTCCAATCCCATTTCATCAAAGTCCTGACCGATCAACCACTGAGGCAGGTACTCCATCGTCCTGACACTTCTGGGCGACTACTTAAATGGTGCATTGAACTAAGTCAGTATGATATCACCTATCACCCCCGCACCGCCATCAAGGGACAAGCCATGGCTGATTTCATTGCAGAATTCACTACCAACGAAGATAAGGAGCAATTGGACATAGCAGAAGATATCAAGTGGAATCTCTTTGTGGACGGTGCATCTAACGAACAAGGCTCGGGGGCAGGTGTGGTAATAATCACTCCCAGGGGAAATAAACTGCACTATGCCATAAGGTTGGAGTTCGCTGCCACCAACAACGATGCAGAATATGAAGCGGTGATAGCTGGACTAGAAATTGCCATAGAAATCGGAGCCAATTCTTTGTGTCTTCACAGCGATTCTCAACTTATTGTTAATCAAATACTAGGAGAATTCCAAGCTCGAGAGGAACGACTCATAGCGTATCTAAAGAAGACCAAGTTGCTTCTCAGCCGATTGGATCAGTACTTAGTCAAACACATCCCTCGGGAAGAGAACCAAGAGGCCGATGAATTGGCAAAGCAAGCGAGTATGAGAGACATCGCCATCTTCGGGGCAGTAACCATCTCAAAGCAAACGGTCCCAAGTTTTGAGCAAGTGAATCTGATAGCCGCAGCCGAAGAAGCAACTTGGATGACTCCCATCCGAAACTACCTACAAAGTGGCACACTACCCGACGGGCGTAATGAAGTCAAGAAAATCTTGAGGAAAGCGTCCCGTTATACAATACAAGAAGACATCCTCTATCGGCGCGGTTTCTCCAACCCATTATTAAGGTGTGTCGCCGGAAGGGAAGCCAAGGAAATCTTATCCAACATCCATCAGGGGAGCTGTGGAGATCACACCGGGGGGCAAACATTAGCAAAAAAGATACTCCGATACGGATATTTCTGGCCCACCCTAAGCAAGGACGCCTCAGATTTCGTCAAGAGATGTGACAGATGCCAAAAATTTGCTAAGATTCCACGGCTACCAACAACTGAGATTACTCAAATGACCAGCCCTTGGCCCTTCGCAATATGGGGAATTGACTTAATCGGCGAACTACCGATGGGCCGAGGCGGGGCCAAATATGCTATAGTGGCAGTTGATTATTTCACCAAATGGGTGGAAGCAGAACCTCTGAATAAAGTATCTTCAGCAAAAGTTATTAACTTCTTAATCAAAAATGTTCTGTGCAGGTATGGAGTCCCACTCAAAATCATATCAGACAATGGACTTCAATTTGACAGCGAGGAATTCGCCAACTGGTGCCAAGAACACCGAATTCATAAGAGCTTCTCATCCGTAGCATATCCCCAGGCAAACGGACAAGTCGAAGCAGTCAACAAAATTTTGAAAACTCTAATCAAAAAGAAGCTCGAAAAATCAAAGGGCGCTTGGGTGGATGAACTTCCTACGGCACTATGGGCCTATCACACATCTTTCAGAACATCGACAGGGCACACTCCTTTCTCTTTGGCATACGGATCGGAGGCTATGCTCCCAGTTGAAACTATTGTGCCTTCCCACCGTCGGATCCACTATAACCCAGAAGAGAACGAAGAACTCCTTCACATGTCTTTGGATCTAATCGAGGAGAGAAGAAACGATGCAGTCCTCAAAACAGCAGCCCACAAGCAAAAAGTGGCAGCGCGATACAACTCCAAAGTCAAGCATCGTACCTTGCAGGAAGGGGATCTTGTCCTCAAACGAATCTTCCCTCGCCCTGGAGCACTAGACCCAGTCTGGGATGGACCATATGTAATTCATAAAGATCTCCACAACGGAGCCTACATTTTGTCAACAGTGGACGGAGAGGTGTTCCAGAGGGCATGGAACATCCAACACCTCCGTCGATACTTTTCTTAACTTGTATTGCCCATATGAAGTGAATTAACAAAGAGAATCAGTGGACGTAGGCCTTTTCGTGCCGAACCACTTTAAAAAGCTTTGTCTTTTTTTTAACTTGTTCCTTTGTATCTTGGCTGCTTGTTAACTTTATCCTTTTCTGTTGAACAAAATCCTGAGTATACAGCATTTCTATTCAAAGCACTCCACAACACAACTCCACCTGGACAAGACCCAACAGGTACTATGCGAATCTATGCCCTCGCCAATGAGACACTTTTGCTCCAGCATCCCTCTGCTGCGGTTTAACTCATTGCTCGCGACGGCCCTGAAAGCCAACTGTAATGAGCCGATTATAAGCCACCGAGAAGGCCGACTATAGCCGAGGCAGCTCATTATGGCGTTAGGCTTGCCGGCAACTGTGAACCGACTATAAGCCCCAACATAAGGTGTGGCCAGCCAGGGGCAGTTCACAGTTGACGATCGGCACCCACGCTAGCCGGCCACAGTAAATCGAATAATACCCACGATTACGGGCCATAATGGCCCGGGTAGTTACTGTGCGCGATCTCGGCTCCGATGTGTCTTAAGTACGGCTGTGGTAAAAAAGAATTAACTCCCCGCGGAGGCGTAAGATGGGTGACAAATGTCTCCAAGACCCACAGCTAGGGAAAGTGACTACAAAACCCGTTTGCCACGAACTTAAGCACATCGAAGGCCTTCCGTGATTGGAAGTTTTACTATTTCACGTATTTCAATTTCACTTAAAAAGCTTTTTTCCTATCCCCTATAACAATCCCTAAAGTACATGATACAGAGCAGGAGATACTCGCCAATGGGTGTAGGGACTCACAGTGGCAGGACATTCGACTACATTCCATGCTCGGTCCTACAAGATATTCAAGACTGCCATCTACGATTAAAACATGAAAGGCGGTATTTCCTTCTTTTATGTACAAATACATGACTATAATTTGTTCACACCACACGCTAATATTGCAAGTCATAAAATTATGGTTTAGAACCAGAGTCTAACATCAAACACAATTTAATTACAAGAATATACATAGCTACATTTCTCATACGATATGTCGAAATAGCAACAAATATTCAAGAAACGACAAAATCAGCTTAAGTTAAAAAATTACACGTCAAGAATAATGTTGATTGTTACAAGTAGCAAGAATTACAACTTAGAAGTTACTCTACTGTCTTAAAACTAACGTATACAACCATACCAAGCCTACAAAAAGAATTTTCCAGGTCTAATCAGGGAGCCGGTTGCGTCAGAGTCTTGTCCTTGCTCTGTTGCCCACCTGTCCGGTCATAAAAAGGATTCATTAGTGATAAGCAACCAAGTTAATCAGGAAGCTGAAAAGAAAAACTTACCAGCATAAGCTTACTGGCCACTCTGGTCGTCATCATCCACTTGCACCCCTGCCTCCTCAGCAGCGAGCAACCGCATACCCTCCTTCACTGCCACCTTCTCCCCCTTGGCAAACTGGGCAGTGACCACATCCATGCTGAAGGCCACGCCACCATCTTTATCCGCATCGGCCTTGGCCTCTTCCAAAGCCCGAAGATAGATCTTAGCCATGACCCTGGGATAATCATCCATCCAAGAGAGATTGCCCTGCTTCCAAGTTCGGAAATACATGTCCTGGAGCATGTCATCCATCATTCCCTCATTCTCCTCAAACTCCCTCATCCAGGCCTCGGAAGCCGACAACCTTTCGACGGCAGCATCTCTCTCCAATCTGTATCTCGAGCAATCAGCCTGAAGGGACCTCCGCATCACCTCCATCTCTTCCCTCAACTTAGCTTGAGCAAGCTCTACAGCCTCAAGTTTCTCGGACAATTCCTCCACCTGCTCGAGATCCGCTTTCCGAACCTCGTCCACCGTGGCAATAGCCATGTCAATCCGCTCTTTGCAAGTAGCTTCCATTTTCCGCAATTCGGCCCGACTGGCCTCTTCCATGTTTTTCCTTAATCGTCCAGTAGCAGCCTCATGCTGAGAAATCTGAATAGCCTGATCCGCAAGCTGTTTGGCCTGATCCGAAACCACCAATCGAAGTCGGATATTGGCGCTCCCAATCTCCTCTCCGGCCTTAACCAGCCGGGCATGATGCCCCATCAGCTTCTTGGTCTCCTCCGCCACCCAATCAATATTAGCCTTGGCCTCATCTCCCATAGTGACTATACGAGTAGTGAGCAAATCGAGATCTAAGGACTTGGCTTCATCAAGTACTCGTACCATAGGGTTACGGGGGAGAAGGTGTTCACCAGTGACTTCGTCAAAAATAATATCATGAGAGCTTGGATCCAGATCAGGATGACCCACAAATGGATTACGAGCCAAGTCGGGACGGTCGATGTGGATAACAGAAGGGTTTCCAGACGGGTGCGGAGAAGGTGCAAACTCGCTACCCTCCTCAGTGATATCATGAAGAGGCTGAGCCGGAAGATGAGGACCAGGCAAAGGTTCGGATAAAGGATGACTCCTCCTCCTCTGCTGAATACCTTCTTCGATGACCCCAAGAAGAGGACGGTAGCCGACTACATCCCCAGAGCGTTGGGTCGAGGGCTTCGGCTTAGCAGAAGTTTTGGAAAGCTTATATTGCTCAAGCCTGTGTCGAAGGTCTGAGGCTTTGGACGTCTTGCCTGCTCCTGATATAAAGAACAAGTGTCACAAACTTACATCACTATATGATTCGAGAAACGCGGTAAATTACAAGTTAAAAAAGGAAAAGAAACACAGCTGTGGTTGTACAAACCCTGGGGAGGAGTGGGATACTGCAATAAGTCCTGGATTTCGTTCCAGGACGGGAGCGGGTCATAAAATATTCCTAAGTCCCTATCATTAATGAAGCATGCAGGAGTCAAGAGTTCACCTTGAGTCGTCGGAGCCACCTTGGCTGGAATGGTCGGAGAAGACTCACTTGCACCAGTCCCGGCTTTGTCCGCCTTCCCGGTCTTCTCTACCAAAGCCGGATCTTCATCCAACCCCTCAAAAGCCTGGTGGAACGCATCATCCGTCCACTCCTGAATCTCGCCCGCTTGCCCAGGAAGTAGGGCCCCGATGCCATCGCCACCTTTGTCACCATCCCGACCATCTCCACCCTCGCCTCTTTCCTCCTCTATGTCTTCCTCCTCCCGGGTAAGTGGACAATTGCTGGGGGAGGGACCGTCCGACTTCTTGAGTTTCTTACCTCCGACAGCTGGAGGTTTTGTGAAAGGTTTCCTCTTACTACTCTCCACCGAAACACCTTCTTTGGTCTGAGCAGCCGCCCTCTCCTCCGCCGTCTCCCTCAGCTTAACTACTGACTGCTGCGGGAGGATTAAGTTATATTCCAGAAGAATCGCATTTCTGATCAAGAAGGCAGATGATCTATATTTTCCAAGAATAGCTTCTATCTCAGCCGCCGTCTGAACCAGGCGGTCAGTCTCCACAACTGGAAAGCCACCTGTCGCTAGCAAAAATGAGAAAGTATGAGAAGAAGCATCGCAATCGGAATAGAAATTATAAGTAAAAGCATCAACTTACATCCAGAAGTAAAACGCCGGATTGAAACGGAGTCGTCCCTAACAAAGAACCACTCTTTCTTGAACATGCTGAATTTAGAGTACAGATCCAAGACCGGTTTGAAGGTCACGGCTGACTCCAAGCTAATGTATGGGGACCCCTTCTTATAGCCCCTCAAATTATACAAGTACCGGATCTCCCGGTTAGAAGGAGCACGACCATACTTCCTTTGGAAAATGACGAAGAGGCTCACCAGGATGGCATAGGAGTTGGGTTGAAGCTGGAATGGGGCCACCTTGAGATATGTAAGGAAGCTGACTACCCAAGCATGAAGAGGCGGAATGGCACCACACATGCAGTGGTATCTGCTGTACGCAAAGTACCCCTCAGGGGGGTCGTATGGCATAACATCTCTCCCTGGCAACAGCATTCGCGCCCTATCAATTCCAAAAGAACGAGAGATGGCATCTAGCTGCTCCTCCTTGAGGGAACTAGGAAAACAGTCGGGCGGGGAGTTCAAAATTTCCTGAGGGCCGTACCCGTCCACTAATGATCTCGGGGTTGGTCCGTGACGTTCGGGATTCGGCTGAGCTGGGGGCACGGCAGAGGAACCTCCTTCACCCCCGGATTTCTTCTTGTCTGATCGAGTTTCTACTTTGCGAGACATTATCTACAACACCGGAAAAACATGCTGTTAGAGCGAAGGATGTAAAAAAAAAGGTAAGTATATAACATGGAATTCCACTCATGAGATCAGAAGGCTCAAACTCCCGTTGTCATTCGCTAAAGTAAATGCAAGATTCTCAAGGCCATTCGGTAGTTCTCATATCCATTCGGCATTCCCAGTTCCACCCGTCGATACAGATATACAACTACCAACATGGTAAGGATCTCACCTGATTCAGTGAAAATAGGGAAGTTGATTCGGCTACCACGCTGGTTCGGCTACCAAGTTGGTTCGGCTACCACTCTGATTCGGCAACCAAGTTGGTTCGGCTACCCCTCTGATTCGGCTACCAAGTTGGTTCGGCTACCACGTTCAATTCAACTACAAGGTTTGATCCGGCAAGAGCAGATGTTAGTTCGGTAGGTAGGAATAGCAAAGGCGTACGGCCCCTACTTATAGACAAAAGGACGCGACCGGATCATCTGGTTCGGCATCCGAGAGCCCAATGGAAATGTCAAACAAAGCACGCCATATTCGAGAATATGCCCCACTTTGGGGGGCAAATGTTGGGCGTGTTCCCACCCAGAAGACCTCGAGACCAGGAAGCGTGATCCATTCGGCAGACCCCATTCGGCAGACTTCCTTCGAAGCCATTCGGCAGACCCCATTCGGCAGACTTCCTTCGAAGCCATTCGGCAGACTCCATTCGGCAGACCTCCTTCGAAGCCATTCGGCAGACCTCATTCACACCACGACCGGACCAAATGCCACCGGACCAACCTCACCTTCCCACCACCGGTCCAAGCAACTACCGGTCCACTCTACACTCCAACCACTTCCGAACCAAGCGATGCCGAACCAAGTCATACCAGGCTAGATCACATCAGCCTAGGCCCATCAGCAACTATACATATCCTGGACCCCTACCCCCAGCCTCACTCTATAAATAGAGGGGCAGGGGTACAACAATGGAGACAGTTTTTTTGAGAGCTCAAGCACGGAGAGAACTTTCAAACAACTTTCTTTTACTTGTATAAAAGCTTTGTACTTGTAATCAAAACAAGAGAAGAGAAATAACATATAAAGTGGACGTAGGCATATTCTGGCTGAACCACTATAAATCTGCGTGTCTTTTTACAATTTAGCCCCTGCTTTTCATATATTTGCATAAATCACCCAAATCACTAAGAACAACATAAGATCTACTAAATCATACAACTTTGAGGTGTTTGTCCATTTTTTGTGCAAACAGCATACTCATTTACTGTAATTCTATACATGTAAGTAATACTTCTTCGGTCATTTCAGCATATTCTATTTCATAGCTTTGTTCAGAACTATAAGGTAGCTTGGTCTAGCTAGTTCTTTAGCTAATCCCTACTTATGCTCAACTGAGTTCGTTTCAACAAAGTGTTGGTGTATCTTCCCTTGTCCATAGGGTTGATTTTTATGAATACTAAGTCAATATGTTTTCGGGAGACTAGGTCTCCTGGGCAATACGTTTGATTACCCCAGTTTGATTAACATGATAGCTTCTATCTCTAGGAACTAGGGACTTTGCTGCTTGATTCAAGGCTCTGGTTTTTTCAATGATGTTTATTTCCTGACTGTAATTGAATTCCTCCAAGTTGACATTGTCATCCAATGTCATTCTGGGCACATGTGCCAGAAAGATGCGTCGCCATCATCTTTTGCTAGAGTGAATTCTTCCAAGTCCAGTGTTGAGGCCCTAATCATGTATCAGTTTATATCTCTAGAAACAAGTGCGCGGATGACTCAACTCTGTGGATTTTTCCTTGATGTTGTGAATCTTCAGATAGCATGAGTTGCCAGAAGGTAGGGCTGAAGATTTAATCAAACCCTTGATTCTGTTTTCAAAAGCCAATATGTTGATAGTTTCATCCTGGGGGTTTCTTCTTAGTATTACCAAACTTCGGATAATGGCATATTCTTGAAAGTTGGAACCAAATGATCTAGTTAGACCGTAAGTAGGTCATCGATCCTTCTCATCATCGCCAGACTGCGAACGACTGTTGATTTTTGAACATTAATTCCTTCATTTCCTTTTTTGGTGATTTTGTTTCTAGAATGCTCTGTTTTGCGATACAGAACCGTTATCTAACCAACCTTGTGGTTATTTGTGTTTGGACTTTGCAACATTTCCTTTGATCAAGTATTTGTGCATCTATACCTGCTCAAGGGACTAGCTATTTAAACGCCTATATTTGGGTGATTGTAAGAGATAAAAGGTTTGGGACAAATAATTCGATTGCCCCTGGTCTGGCTCCTAATCATATTCTAATAGTGAGGAAGTATGATGGTTTTAGTTTCGACCTTCCATGATTTTCCTTACATGTCCTTAGTTGTGCATGCTTTGCTTGATTGCTGTCGTCATGGAAATTCTATTCATACGCTAATTCATGTCTTCGGGAATTGATACCCTAGCTGGTTGGTTCCTAGCAACATTTCCTTGAGGCTGCCTATCTTTTGGTTGTATCTAAATTCTTTCTATGTTGAATTCAAGAAATTCGGTTGTGCACCAGCTTTCAACCCTAGAAATTAGCATATGAGCAATTCAATCCTGGGATTTCCTTTTGGCGCTGCTTTATTCCTATGCAGTGGCTGATTCCTATAATGAAAGGTCGAACCATCCGGCTGACCTATGAAAGGTTATGTCTTCCTGTTGTTTCCCAGTTTCGGGCAACAATAGTTTCTGAAGATAAGGGTAGAATCTCAGTTGAGGACCAACTTCTATCTCCGAAAGCTAGTGTATTGACGGTTTACTACGATGAGTATTTCTCATCGAACCTATAGATTAAAGTTTTCTTGGCGTTGCCGAGGCAACACCGGTACATAGTGAATAGAAAATTTTCCGGTATTTCCGGGGCAATGTCAGTACTTAGGAAATAGAGGGTGTCCCAATGTTTCCGGGGGAATACCAATGCTTATGAAATAGAAAGTTTCTCGACGTTGCTAGGGCAACACCGATACTTAGGAAATGAGAAAAGGCTTTAGCATTGCCGGGGCAACACCAACACTCATGAGGTTGGGATCAATTTTCCCTACCGATCAAGCAATGCTTTTTATCTAGGTGGGCCCTAGTTTCAGTCTTTGAAAACTTGCACTTTGATGATTGGATTGTAGAAGTCTTTTCTTAGTGCTGCCTGTCTTCGGGCAATGTTAAAGTCATATTGGTTAGGATTGAATCATTCATCCGATACTGTATAGTTGAGTAGATCCCTTTCAACCCAATGTGGCTATTTTTCACTTAACTTCGGGATACACCATGTTCTGGAAGGATGGGAGTCCCAAGCATTTCTGTTGCCTAGGCTTGTTTATTGCCGTCAAGTGTTACCCTTGGAAATGTAGGGTTGTTGTTTAACCAATTCCATGGTTATTCTTATTCACAAAAACTCAAATGTCCCCCAACCAATTTTTGTGATGATGCGACTTCTATCTGCGAAACCCTTCATTTCTAGACGGAACCCTTCATTTCTAGGTGTCAAATCCCTAGTGCTTATAGAAAATTAGAAATTGTGGAGCAAGTCATCACATTGCCCCCGGTGCAACCGCGCTCATTCCTATCCTGATCACGGACCGGTAGTGTTTTTCTTGAATCAATCACATTTAACTTTGCTTGTCTCAACCCATATGCGTTATGCTGGGTTGATAGCATTGTTGGGGATATCAACCTTATTTTTTGGTTCCAATCTTCTGGAATCAATAGTTTAGCTGCTCGATTTCGAGCGTTCTCTTCTTGCCGTTTTCTATCTTTGGATAATAGCTGGTTTTTTGCAAGTTGGGGTTTGAGACCTTAGTCGAGCACCTGCTTTGGCTTTTGAAAACTGGTGCATTGATGATTTGATTCTGGAAATGCCTTCTATCATCGTCTGCCTCTAGACAATGGTAAGTTCCCCTTTTTATTGCAAGTTAAAGTGATTTTTTATCCTGACCAAGTGTTAATGTGTTATGCGCCCCTTAGTCCAAAGGTCTGATTATTCTAAACAATTGATGTGAGACTTGATGTTCTGGGCAGCTCCTAAGATGCCCCCAGTCAAAGGTGCATCACAGCTCCTATTTCTAGGAACTCGTGACTTGGATGTCTTGAATTTAGACATTTGTACATTAACTTTGGTCAAAGATCAGAATTGTTTGCTGACTTCTAGGTTTATGAACTTTGCGGCACTACCGGAGCAATGTCGGTTCTTTTGGGTAGCGAGACTTGATCCCTGTTAATCCTGCAATATACAAGTTTCTCGGTGTTGTCGGGACAACACCGGTACTTAGAAAATTTTAACGGTTCGTTGATGATGCTAGAGCAACAGCAAGCAATGTTTGCGTGGCTTATCAGAAGTGCGCCTTATGAAAATGCACGGTTTATGAATGTGAGGATTTTGAGAGTACGCGGCTTACAATATGCATAGCTTTAGAGAGTGCGCGACTTACAAAATTCCCGGCTTTTGAGAGTGTATGGCTTACGAAATGCGCAGCTTTTGAGAGTGCGTGACTTATGGGATTGATACGACCAGTCGATCCAGAACGGTTAGGAATTTCTTGACATTGCCAATCTTCGCGTTACATGAGGAGTTTGTGCTTCAAGTGTGTGGTTCCACGGCTCAAAAAAGTGATGCACAACTTATTGGTGTGCATGGCTTATGGGATCGATACGACCCGTCGATCCAGAACAGTTTGGAACTTCTCAACATTGCCAATCCTCGGGTAACATAAGGAGTCCATGCTTCGGGAGCATGGTTCCATGGCTCAATTCAAGTGTTAACTTTCCACTAACATACAAACAATCATATACATAAGTACACACATATACACATGTAAATGTCGTCCATAAACAAGAAAAGATTATTACTTATACATCATACATAAGCACTTCGACTATATTACAAGTCATCAACCAATCATCACATATACCCTCCGCTTTAAGCGGGAACCAAACCACAACATTCGTTCCAAACTTATACACATAAGTAATAACTTAACTAAAAATATTATCATAATATTTTAGTTAAAAACTTGGTTTTTAAAAGTGAGATTTACTCACCAAAACCAAATGGATCCAAACCAAAACCACGACAACTCTTGTATCGACACCCTAACTTAACCTTTCTTTGTAAAAACTTGATTTTTAGGAGCCTAAGTGTTGGATATGGGCTCGCCTAGGTAAAGGAGGGCTCGGCCATGGTTAAGGAAGGTGCAGCCTTGATTAAAAATAGGTTTTGGGTCCTGTTTTTGGAAGCAAAGAGAAATAGAGAGGAAAAGAGACGATTTTAGCTAAATTTAAGGTTTAAAATGAAAAAAAGGAATGATTTTTAATTCAAAAACTTTAGTGAAGCCATTGAAATAAAAGAGAAGCTTGGAATGAAGAAAATAACGTTTTGAAAATGAATGAAGTGGCGTAAAATGAGAATCGAAAAAATAAAATTTGTTTTTATATAAAATGAAAAATAGAAATTACCTTTATACCCTTAGCCTTTTAACCTCCATGACTTGTTGCCACATCACTCCTTTTTCCCCTATCCTACACACAACCTCCAATCCACCTACTCTCATCATATCACTTCACTTCTTTTCCAAGATATGAAGTTACCTTTTACACTTTTATTTTATTTTAAAATTTAAAAGAAAGTCAACATTTACTATTTTATTTAAGTAGATAATTTAAACTTATTTAACTCTTACCAAAGCACATGTTATTTATATATGTGTGTATGTATATATTTATAACCTCTAGTGTATACAATATGTTCGATAACTTCTAGATGATGGAAAGTCGAAAATCCAAAAAACAATTTTTGGTCACATTTTCGATTTTTCTTCGAACTACTATTTTTGTAAACCTGATTTCAAAACAACTTCACCATCACTAGGTATCACTTAAAATAGGTTTATTTGAGTTATAAAATCCATTAATTAATTATTTAATAATAGTTCAAATATTCATATTTAAAGTGACTAAATTACGGGTCATTATATATATTACATACATATGTACATACATACATACATATATATCTTTTATAGATGCAACTGCACAAACAACCAACCAATTTTCTGACATTATCTCGATGTACATGATTCTTAATATAATCTAACATCATGTAATATAACATATAAATTTGAAATAACAAAATTTAAATATAGATTTACCTTTCGCCAAAGCCTTTGCATACACATTGAAACACTGAATTGATCTCCTTGAATCAGCTCACAAATTAGAAGGTGCTAGCTCTCGAATTGCTGACCACCAACTATCGAATAGTGTTAAATTTCATGCAGTATGAACTTGAGAATATTTTGTATTTTTTAGGAAACCGTGGCCGAAATTTTCTGGTCTAGAAATGTGGTTTTGAGTGAAGTGGTCTAAAAAAATTAAAGGGTTAGGTTTTATTAAAGAAAAGAGAGTTAATGTTGTGATTAATACCCTTATAACTTACATAGCCTTTTCATTTCTAAACTAAAAGAAAACCCCTTCATTCACCCATAACATGGCCGGCCACACCTAAGGCAACTAAGGATGGATTATATGTGCTTGTCCATGGATTTTAAACATATTTAAGTCCGTACAAAAATTCCCACATTTAAATCTAATTTAAACGCATACTGATATCGTATGTCTTTTAATATATTTATAACTATTATAAATACATTGTTTAATCATGTTTAATACATCAATTAAAATTTTATAACTAATATTTCATAAATATTAGTTAATTTAATTAATTTATAATGAATATAAATTAATTAAATCAAATGGTCAATGGAATATTCAATGTTTCGAATGTGTGACTCTTAGCTATAAATTTGATAGCGGTTAATATCGAACAGTTCGAATATTAAAGGTCATATGTCACTTGAAACGACTTGGAATTTTGGACACTTCATATTTAAATATCTGAATTATTTAAATATTTGAATCTTGGATTAAATGTTATTAAATTGATTTGATAACCTTATTGACCCCCTTTTAATAATAACTGATGATGGTAAAGTTGTTTTTGAATTTTGTTTGCAAAAATAAATACTTCAAAGAAATATCGATAATGTAACCGAAAATCGATTTATCGGTAAACAGCTTTTTAATCGATATAAGTTGTTTGAACTCTTTTGTGCTAGACTAATGAATATATGAACACATTAGCAACTAATTAACATATTGTGCTTCATAAAGTAAATGGAACATTCCATAAGCTTCTAATAGATAAGAGATATTTCATGTAGGAGTTTGGTCGTTTACTAATGGTAAGAGGTGTAAAGGAGAGTGATGAGCATGTGGAGGGGTGGGCCTTCCATGGCATGAGGGGGGGGGGGGTTAGAGCAATGGTAGGTGATACCTACATGAAGCCTATATAAGAGTGGGCATACCACTTTGATTCACTTTTGCAAATTTACAAGTTGAAAACTATATTCTTCGTATCCTTCTCTACATAATTTCCTAAAAGAAATTAATTTCAAAGCATCTTCAAATCTCTTCAAACTTTTCCACAAGCCTTAGGACAACATCACAACACCTTCTAGTAAGTTGGATCTTGAAGAAACAAAGCACAACCCCCCTGCACTTGAAGGTCGTGAGCTATTATAGGGGTATTTGGGCTTAAGCTAGTGCAAAGGAATTGGACGTGGTAGGAAGTTGGTGTTTACAAGGTTAAGTAGGAAGTGGAGGCTGGACTTGCTTGTTTGATTGGTTAAGGGTTAGTTAATTCACCGTTGAATGGAAATATATTGTGTATATGTGCTTATGATTAATTGCTTATATGTTGTTTGAATTGATATTGATATATGTTGTAAAATTGGTTTTGATTCTTGCTTTGAAAGTAAATGGCATACGTAATCCATATGTATGGACTTGAATAGACTTAGATGCACTTGTATAGCTCATAGCTTAGTCTTGAAATAAAGCACATAGGTTGTAGTTGAACTTTGGTTAGGTTAGACTTGGATTTGAAAATGCTCTTATAGTGATAGTTGCTATAGATGCACTTAGGAATTGCCTTATGTTCGACAATTTCTATGGAACTTTGTTGAGAGATCCTTAGGGTTTTTCCATCATATTTTGATATATATTGGGTATTATTACTGCAATAAATAGTTTGGTTGACAAAAATTTAAGTAACATATCGAAAAGTGATCAAACTTCCACTTGTGCAAAACTGCCTCGTTTTAGCCTTTGTTCTGAACTTTAAAGGTTTGGAAAAGACTTTTAAATGAAGTATTTAGTTTTATTATTTTTACAAGTATTTACTAACTCTTATTAAAGTATTTTTAAAGTGGTTTGACATGTTTTGAATTTTTAAGAATTAGTTATGAATTTTTAATGATGATGGTTTACTTCTAAATATAAAGGAAATATGGTATTTCCAAGTTTTTAAGTGAATTATAAACTTGTTATTTTCAAGTAGTATTTTGGGTGAATGTTTTAAAATTTATTATAAGTATTTTGGAAGTATTTTTAAGTATATATAGTTTTTAGAAAATATATTGACTATTTTATCATAGTATAAATATCTTATGTAATAAAATATATTTTAAATTGTTTTAATAAATATTTAGTTTTGTAAATAAATTAATATACTTATATATAGCATTTCAAAAAGGGTTTAAATTATAAACAAAGGATTTAGAGAGGGGTTATGAATTGCTTAGTGGCTAAATTGTGTTTTGTTTAATTACATGTTTGAAAAGTAATTAACTATGTTTAACACTAAAAGTCGATAAAGTAGGCTTATCCATTTGAGACTGTTAAGATTAATGTTCGAGTAGGGATATAAGCAGTAGTGCTCTAACCTATCAGCTTCCCTCTTGACCGAGGAATAGTTAAGTTGTGAATATACCAAATGTGTTAATCATGTTGATTTCTTACTCGTTTATGGAAATCATTACTATTATACTTAACACTAAAAGCCAACGAGGTAGACTTATCAATTTGGAAGAGTCGGGAATGGAGTATCTAGGAAAGGCTTTGATATGCAACCAGTGCTCTAACTTACCTGGCTTTTCTCTTAAACAAGGGATAGTACAGGTTGGAATGTTGGAAATGAGTTAAGTATACGAACCTTAATTTCTATAAGCAATCATTTTAACTGGATAGTCGATCAGTCGACTATCGAACTTGATCAAAGATTAACTTAGATCTTTAAATGAATGTTTTAAAGGTAGTAACAAGTATAAAATTGGTTTTGGGTTTTTTGTCACAATGTGTTAATAACATTCGTCTTTAACCCTTTTTATTATACTTAAGAATGTAAATAGATCTTTAAAAGAATGTTTTAAAAGATAAGCACATGTGAAATGGATTTTGGTTTGTAGTGATAATGTTTAGTAACATCAATCTTAAACCTTTTGAATGGATTTGTGAAAGTACTTAGATCCTTAAAATGGATATATTGAAGGAAATTATAAGCATCAAATCTTCTAAAAAAAGATAGAAAAAGTAAAGGTTTAAAGTAAGAAATCTTATTAATGATTTGTGACTAATTGAGATAAGTATATGAATACTTTTTGATGTATTTAAAGAGTACAAATGAATAGTAATGATTGATAGACGAAGTTTTATTAGATAAAAGAGGTTTTACTAATAAAAGCGGTTTTAATTAATAAAAGTTATTAACTAGATAAAAAGAGGATTAGAGGTCGCTTATATGACTTGATCATGCTTTGTATGTTTATTCGTTTATGATAAGTATACGAGAATTGGTTTCCATTTATGATCATCTATCTTGTACTGGATACTCAATTTCAACTATAGAAAGCGACTAAAATAACTTAGGAAATATATAGAAGAAACACGAGGGCTATATGGTACAGTTATCTTCGGAGATGTTATACTGTACATATAAACTCATCTTGCTCTTCTAGGACAAATGATAAGGAAATCTATCCCGGTAGGAGATTATCTCCACCCTTATGTATTTTCTACTTATTTATGATAGAACTGGGGTTAAGATAACCAAAAATTCCTAGATTGGTTTTGGAGCGTCCGATAAGTAGGGAAAGTATACTTATATGAGATGACATGAACCCATAACCACTTCAAAACTATATATTATCTATTTTTTTGGAAGCGTTCGTGAAGTGAAATGTTATAGAGTTGAATTGTTTATCTTAAGGTTAAGTCCAAGGGAGAGTTCAGTGTTAACATTTCGAACGATGCTATCATGTGGGACTGTTTATTTTGGGGAATATTCTAAGAGAGGGGACATCATTAGCCTTCGTTGGAGGACTTATGCAGGAGTCTATGTGGAGATCCGAGATCTGTTCGAGATGCCGATCCATGTAGCGATTCATGATTTGTTCTAGATGATTGAATCCATTTGGGGATTTGTGTTCTGTTCGAATGATAAAAACTCATGTGAGAGATGCCGAACATATCCTCGACATCGAAAATGACTAAAACCAGAGTAGGATACACAATTTTAAGTTTAGGTAACCAAGGAGGGTATAACAACTCCAAATCTAGAGATGCTTTCTATTGTTAGGCGCCGAGAGTTATTGATACTTAGTACCACACATTTCACCATTGGGTCAGTTGTGTTTACATTATGGTATATTTTATCTAGAGATATACGATGCTCGAAAGAAATTTTTTGATCCTTGTCATCGAGTTCAGATTCGGCTAGACCGAAGAGATCTCAAGAGATATCATATACATTTATGCAAACATGCTTTAGTGGTTCTTGATTGTATACCTAGTTATCGTTGTGGTGTACACGAACCTCATCTATTTCGTACTTATATTCTACACCCTAAACATTATCTATTATATCAAAATATATACTTAATAGATGGTTGGCTCTTTTGAGGGGAAAACCATTATGGTATTCCATGCGGCCTCAAAAGCTGTTGTTACATGTCCCATATATTTCTTGAGTTTCTCATACCAGACTTATGTCTTACTCATGGTTTTATATTTCCCATATTTTCATGGGTGCTCTTTCGAGTAGTCTGAGAAAGATTGGTTTTCATTGATGTTCTTTGGAGCTTCTGGAGATGAGCTGGATGCTTCCACTCATCTACCATAGTATTCTTATTTCTGCTACATTACTTCGTTGTTTATATCAGCATATGTGAGGACGGGTTGTTATAACTGTCCTGGATGATGATAGTACCTATTATTGTAACTCCAAAATGCTACGTATCTTAAAGTGATAGTTTGTAATGTCTTTTGATATTACATGTTATCGTTCCATTGTGAGATTCTGATGCTGTGTTCTCCTCTTCCTTGTTCTCTTTTCTTTTATTTTACCATAACAATTCATCTTTTTGGCACTTGACTACTCGACACATGAATACAGTAGATGTATTAGTGTTGACATTTAAGGGTCGAAAAGGTTGATCGTTACATCACTTAATAGGTGGTGTGACATTTTGGCCAAATTTATCATTTACTTGGTTTTTGTAAAATCCAATTTTACGTTGTTAAGCATTACCCGGTAGTGACGATTATTTACAGCAATTATCTTTGTCAAAGCTGTATCACTTTAGTCTTGTGGAATTTGGTAATGGTCAAAATTCCAATATAATCTATATTTAATTTTATATTCCAAACACAAATTCCTTGGCTCAATAATAATAATAATAATAATTAACTGAACTATTCTAGCCTGATATTTTGACTTTAAATTGACTTTAGTTGACCATGATACTAACCTCATATAACTAAGGATACGAATCCTCTTTTAAATAGTATTTCACTTCAAATACTTCCACTCGACCTAACTATAGTCGTTAGATGATACTTGTTTCACGATTTGACTATTATCAAATCAGAGTTTTCATATTGAAGATCAATAGTATTCTCAAGTCAAGAGAACTGTGTAAATTAGTCAAACTTCGATATTTTCTATTTACCTTAGTTATATTAACCAATAGAAAACTATCGAGTGAGTCATTATATAGTTATCCAATAACTATCACTATGTAACCCCTTGGTGCCTTCATGAGTAATACAAACACCCAACATTTGGAAAGCGTTATGTACTCTAGTCTTAAAGGATGCATCGATGTCCAGTCTCGATGCATCTTGACTAGGAATATTTAAAATGATGTGTTTATCATATTATGGTATAATACTCATGGTTACAACTATTTGTAACTGTTATCACAAACACATCATTTATGGACTTTCTGATATATAAACCTAAATTAACTAATTAATTATTTATAAAATTTTAGAATAAATATATAATAGAAAGGAAATACCCTTTATATTGAACAAGATTTGTTACCGAGTTAGATTTATGTAGCAAATCAAATAATTGCTCCTAGGGCATACCCCTAATTATATTAATCTCGCACTTGCGTTTGGGGTCAATTATAGAATCTTATTCCAACTTCTTTAATCGCTTTCTTCAAAACCAATCGGTCTAGTCCCTTAATGAACGGGTATGCTATTATTTTTCAATTATCTATTATGTCAATCAACTCTTTCCAACGTCTATAAACTACCTTTATCATGTGGAACAATTCAAAGTATGTTTCTCGACCTCTAATGATCTTTGAGTTTTGTTACGAACTATATTACAACATTCTTGTCATATAAAAATGTTATGGCATTCTCAACATTTGAAATCACTCTCAACTTAGTTATAAATTCATGCATTTATTATGTATATACATTGCTTATATCATGGTGCTATTAAAGGCGATGTACTTGGCCTTTTGTTGAATCAGCTACAATCTCTCATTTGGAACATTTCCAACTTAAAGCTTCTTATCCTAGCTTTGAACATGAATTTTATATTGACATTCCATGCTCAATATCACATATGAAGTCTGAGTCCGAATACTCCTTTATAAGGAGTTCGTTGTTTATATAAACAATTCTCTTGTATTTTTTAAATACACGTAAACACTATAAAATACCATTAATTGACCTTAATTTGGATTTGATATTTGCTTCATGTATCAAATATATGAACAAATCACAATATTATAGACAGTCTAACAAGTATGATAATTCTGATTTCCAATGCACAAGGAATCCATCATACACGTTTCTTATTAAACATTTTAATAAGGTGTTTCTGCATATTGTCTGGGACATTAACAATGTCCTTTATACTCACTATAAAAGATATCATTTGCAAATCCAACATCGAGTATTAAAATAACTAAGAGCTAATTTTAATGCAAGTACATTATTAAAAATCAGCAGCATGTGGTTTTCTTCTATTTAGAAATATAAATGTACCTACATCTTTCTTTCTTAAGAACGCATGCTTCCTCTGAATTTTGATTGAAATCAAACTATTTGATATTTCTATCAAAATATTTGTTCAATTTTGATGCTTATCGAACGATACTTTCGTATCGATTCTTGGGTCATATCTAAAACCTATGAACTCAATATTGCTTCCATTGACTTCGAGACACTTTTGTTGTTATATGCAAACAGTCTAGTTTATATATTTATTTAGAATTTTCTGTTTTAATACATATGCACCAAAACACAAATTCATACTAGGCGATAATTTTGTGAGAAAATCCAAATCAACTTGTGCATATAAAATGGTGAATCCATTGTGCTAATTTCAATAATTGAAATTACAACATCATGCCAATTCAGAGTTACAGTAATGAGCCCGAACAGTTATAACAACCTGTCATCACAAATGCTGATGATACAATAGTAATGCGGTGGAAATAATAATACTATGGAAGGTAGCCATCCAACTCTTCTCCATAAGCCCCAAAGGGTCCAAAGCTAAACTGGAAACATACATGGGGTTGACCCGAGCATTATAAGAAAATAACACCCAAATCAGTCTGGTAAACCAGCGTGAGAAACTCAAGAAATATGTAACATGAAACAACAACCATTGAGATCATACGGATTCCTGTAACAGTTTTCTCCTTAAAGAAACCAACCATTCATTAAGTTTAATATATTGTGATATGATAGATAATGTCTAGAGTGTAGTACATAAATCATATCAAATAGTTGTTGTATGAACACCAGAACAGTAATAGGAACACAATCAATACCGCTAAGGCATGTTCGCATAATGGATTTTCCATGGAAATCTCCCCGGGTCTAGCCGAATCCGAACTCCTACGTAAGGATCAGAGATATCCATCCGAGCAACGTACATCTCTAGAGAATGTACTATAGGAAATGCATAACTGGCCCTTTGTCACATCCCAATAATTTTCGACTTTCGAAAATTCGACATCGATACTCACTTTATCGACTGCCGAGGAATCGAACGCCGGAAACTCCAATAGTGAGGGTTTTGAGAAAAAGAATAGAAGAAAAGATAGAAGAAAAGAGAAGAAGAAGAAGAAAACACATCAGAACAGAAACAGAACAATATCAGAATCTCACATATCGCAGCGGAACAATATATAATAGATAAATGAATAATCTTTAAACAAAGAACTATATCATTTTATACATACATCAATCAGAGTCAATATACAACTCAATACAACAATGGACAGTTATATAACTTGTCCTCATACAGAATACACAGCGGAATAAATACTATCAGATACAAATACTACGTCTCGCCATCCAGCTTATCTCCAAAGCTCCAGAATATCCAGATAACCTAATAATCTAACTCTAGACTGCCCGTGTGGAAATTGGTGGGCACCCAGAGTTTAGAAGGGAAACAATAAACTCCGAGTCAGTCATGGAGACTGGTGTGAGATCGTAAAACAGTTATATCTTTAAAATAAACAACAGAAGAATTTTAAAGTCAATTCGCAATGCTTTTGGAAAATGAAACTACCATAAGACCTCCCACCACACACACAATGCAAACGCAGAATTGGAGGAGATTTCTTCTTATGATAGTCAAAGATGCTTTCTACGAAAAAATCAAATTCTTTTTGATATTATTATTAGTGCATAGTGTAGAAAACATTTCGAAAGTATAATATTAATCTTAGCCAGCATAGGCATTCCGCACTTATGCCTACTATAGCTACCATCCAAACAGTGGTGACCACCATAAGTGAATGATAGGTTCTACAACTAAAACCGTACAAGATCGTATTGTTTCTTTGGATTTCCAACAAATGGTCAGGCTAAGGAACTTCCTATCCACGATGGGTACGTCCCTGGAATAGACGACCCGAGAACCTAACCGGATCTCTGCCAACACAAGGCCGGGTTACCTCTGCAAAAATAGGTAACTACTGACACGCGTATGCCATCCCCCGATCGTCACCGATCTTCCCGAGGATCCCCGATTCGCAACAAACCACATAGAAATAATAATGCAGTAACCACAGAGGTTAAGTATCTGGGCTCCATACCATGATACCACCTTTATCCAGAAGGAATGACATACACTAAGGGGCGCTACTCCCTAGAACCTTGCCGCATTCGTCCTGTTTCGACCATTTCCGGGGTGTGAGGCTCGACGAAGTCTCGTCCACAAAGCTATGCTTTCTCAAAAAGCCCTGCTTCGGGTCAAACAAAATGATCAACCTATGATCACAAAGATATAAGATCAAACAAATGATCATATCACAAATGATCAAACACCGATCATTTCACAGCAACACTCAGTATGCCACGTTACCAAATTGGGATATATCGCTGATAAATTTCAACTACATAACCTCTGAGCTCGTACGTCTCAGAGAAGGGTGTTAAGCTAAGAGAATAAATTCTCCGCCACCAACAGAAATGTATTTGAAAGAAATCAGCTTTATATCTCAAATTGTAATGTCAGACACACTATCCATACAAGTCTGTTCCGGGATCGAACAGAACCGAAGGCACTTCTCACGAAGCCCTTGCATATCCGGATAATTTTCAATCACGTCAGGACTTCCCGTCACTAAGGGTGATAAAACCTCTAAATCGAAGATCAGTCGATGTAGAGTAACTCGACGGTAATCCTTCCGTTTTCAAAAATATCCGGTCTTCAACACCGGTCTTCGAATGCGATTCATAACGACGTATCACATATTCGGAATGGGTTATACGACCCCATGGTCCTTTCCCGGTTAACCCGAATAGTGAGCGCTTATTTAAAAATAAGTGTGGCATTCAAATTCATCCAATTCACAACAAATACCTATCTAAAGGTAATTATTGATAGTCGGTTATTTAACTATCAATAAAGATGCGCAACATCATCAGATTCCAAATAATTTTCCAAATTATTTCATCTTCAAAAATATCTTTATTAGATATATTATTTCCACACTTCAAAAATAAATCAACGTTTATTTTTAAACAACTTCCCTTTCTTTTATAAATTCCATAGTGAATTTATATTTTCAAAATATCTACAGATATACGATTTTCAAATCGTTCTCAATATTCAATCTCGATTTATCTTTAAGAAGATAAAATCTCAAAAACAGTTCATTTCATATTGGAAAAGCATTTCCATACCTATTTAATAATAAGAAATTCACAAATCTATTTATTTTCAACATTTGAAAATATTCGATATACTTAAATCAAATTAAGTATATATTTCATTCTTTAAGGAAATCATTTACTATAACAACATTTATTTGAATCAAAACGAATGTTACGTAAAACATCGTTACGACGACTCAAATCACTAGTATAGGGATTCGGATTTAGATAGATATATAAATCCCAATACTACATTAAAAACATTTCCTTTCGGAAATCATTTACTATAACAACAGTGTTATAGTCCACCATTTCCTTATATTTCTCGAAAACGTTTATTTCAACAATAAATGTTGAAATCTATGATTTCGATAGTTCACACGTTTTAAAACATCTTTTAAAACAATTAACTTCATTTATAATATCGTTTTTCCAAAACCATATTTATTTTACTTAAAGATATATTCACTGTCCAAATCGTGAATATACTTCACTAACCACATTTCAATCTTTTCTACACATTTATTTCAAAGATTATCCACTGTCCAAAATCGTGGATAAAATTCCCTTAAAAATCTCTATATTTAAATTCATCAAATTTGATTGATTTCGAATTTATAAAACAACGTTTATAAATTCACCTTTATATTTTCTAACCACTTTGATTTATAAAATTCTCCTTTTATTAACTTCTAAAATTACTTATCAAAATAAGTGATTTTGGATTTATAAAACAATGTTTATAAATCACTTTTATACTTCATAAAAATTTCAACTTATGCAATCATTTCATTCAGAAATTTCTATTTATATCCCATCTCAGTGCAAAAATCTAATTTATAAGTAAATTACTTATAAAGCGTTTATTCTACAACATCTATTCACTTTATAACTTCACGTTATAATTTATTAATTTCATTCACTTATGAAATCCTTTTATACTTCTTTTTAACACTTATAAAAACTCGTTTTATAAGTCCAATATTTTGATTTAAAAAATATCAATTTGATAAATCTTTTTATACAAATCGTTTATAGTTATTTAAAAATCTCGACTTAAACCCTTTTATAAATAAATCAACTATTTATTTCAAAAACGACCCTTTGGTTTTATTTCACTAAACATTATAACTTTTATAACTTTAAAATTTTAACGTTTATAAATCAATTCAAAAATTCCATAAAACGTTCACTTCCAAAAATCACTTTAAAGTAAAAAGTTGTTATTTTTAAATTCCAAAACTGAATCCGATGATGCAACAGCACCAATCAGTCCATCACAACAGTCAATATCATATATCAATATGATAACAGAATATATCAAAATATCTGTAAAAAAATCAATACGGTGAGGAATCCAGTTGGATCCCTCCAACCTGTTTCCCTGCATCCACAGATGTTAGCACAATACCAATTCCGCTCCAGTACGGAATTATCGCGGTATATGGGTTTTTATAAATCCGCTTACTAACGGCGCAATAGGGTCTCATCCGCTATACGAGGCGGGAAATCATCAATCCAATATATACATATGCCAATATGTATATACTGCTATATATAGATATATATCCTACTATATCTAATAGCACATTCAATAGCAACAATCAGTCAATAAATAAATAACTGAAAATTCCACTTTCATTTTTTTGAGTGAGAAAAATCTCACCTTTGCTTAAATTTGCAATCCACTTCCATTTTGACCATTTCTCCATGTTTTAACCTTGTACAAACAATTTATACAATTTATAAATATTCGAACAATCGAATAATCAACTTTCATTTAAAATTTGACTTAACAAAAAATTAGTTTTAAACCAATTCCTTTCTTTAAAAATCTAGTCTTTATAAACTCTATATTGTTTTAAAATCCCTATACTTTCAAAATCCTATATATACATATATTTACTGTTTCACATATATTTAATTGAAAACAGATTTATCTTCATTTTACTGTAAAAACTTTTCTGTATATATACATTCAAAAATATCTTACTGTGCATTTAAAATCAAATCAATCTGTATATATATATATATTCCAAACCAGACAATTTAATTAAAATCAGAAAATACCTTGTTTCCTTACCTTTACGACCCTGACAACAACCTACAACTTGGCTACACTCGAACCACCCAAATGACAGCAACTTCGAGCCGCTACAGCAACTCTAAACCCAACGAGTTCACCCAAAACCTTCAACTTAGCATCTTCCCAGAACCGACGATGACCACCATCACAACTCGCAAAATTGAGACCACCCATCCACCACGCAGCCTCCCCAGATCAACCTCGGCCATCAACAACCGTGACTCCAGAACTCGACCACGCCGTGCATTCCAAAATCGCCTCAAGTTGCCACGCGATTAAATCGCGACCTCCCTCGCGAGCGCGAGTGCACGCTGCTGCCGAGCTCAACATCGAGAAACCCTTCCCAGTCGAATCGCGCGCCTCGACTTCGCCTGCCGCCGCTCACCGTTTGCCCAAAATCCACGCGATCGCCTCCCTTCGTAAATCGAACGCGCCCCACTCCTGGCCTTGCGTTCTCGAACTCGCGGTTTTTTCTTTATTCTCGTCTGCCATCTTTTTTTTTTATTTGATTTCGAATAGGTTTTGGGAATGGAAGAATTTCGTGATTTATGAAAGAGGAGGGGGCTACGGCCATTACTTTCAAGTTTTGAAGCGGAATTTCGATTTCAGAAGACTGGGGTTTAAACTTGGGAATAGAAGATATCGGCCATTTTTAAATTTCGAACGAAATGATTTCGTTTTTTGAAAAAGAAGAGTCTCGGCTGTAAATGTCAAAGAGGGAGGAGACACGATGATGTTGGCGTGTACGAGTGGAGACAGTGATTTGAAAGAAAGGCAGCTGGATGTTGGGTTGTAGGAGAATAGATATATATTCAATTTAAATCCAAATTCAAATCGTTCCGATAAATACAACTCAAAATCTTGACCTCCTATCGAGGCGTGCCGCCAGGCGTTCGTAATGTTATACGTCTATTCCGAACATAATGGAAAAGGTTCCGACTCCAAATTCGCTCGTATGGAGAAGATATCTTTTTGGATCAGTTATTAAATTAAATTTTCGATTTAATTTTAGCGCGTTTGCCTATCGTACGGCCAAACGATCACTCCAAACAATACGAAAATTGAAATCCGATAATAATACAATATTACGGATCCAATGGAACTGGTTTCGTCGAATTCCGAGACTGTACCCCGGAACGCTATTTTTAAATATCGGTTCGAACGATTAAATTCAAAACTGAACAAAACAGTTTCAATTTCAATTCTGACGCTTTTATTATCTTCAGTATTATCAATACGAATTTTAAAAGCTTTCGAAATATTTTTCTTCAGCTTAAAATTGAAGATACAAATTTTTATTCAACTTCAATCGATTAAATTTTTATAATTTAATCGCCGATTTCAATATTTAAATTCGGGATTCGAATTAGATTATCGTTCAAAAAATTAAAATAAATTAAATATTCTCAATTTAATTCGTTCAAAATTCTGGGTCGTTACAAACTTCCCCCCTTAAAAGAATTTCGTCCTCGAAATTACAAGTTAGGGAAAAAGGTTCTTAACTCGTCTACTATTTTTCACAATCCAATAGTTTTATCAATTTATCAAAACAAATCTTCCTACTAAAGATTCGTTATCAATTCAACTAAATTCCAACTTCAATTTTAAGTTTCAAACAACATTGTTTAACTTCTAAATTCAAATTCGAATTCAAATTCAAATTTTAAACTTTCAAAATTTTCTCAAAAATTTTCTAACGCCCGATATTTTCGAAAAATTTCGCCAGCGTCTCCTTTGCGCGGCTAATACGGCACGACTACAAAATGTCCCTACGGACTCTCAGATTTCAAAAAGAAAAAGAAAAAGCCAAGCGGCTAGAGAGAAATCATCAAAAACTCATATTAAAACTCAAATACATACCTTTTTCGAGCAATTCAAATTCTCTTCTAAATTAAAATCCCAATTCCTTTACACCTGTATATCTACTAGCCATTATATCTAGTTACAGCATTCAAACTATTTTGCAAATTTTATTACAAAATTTCAAATATAAACTGTTTACACATTTTTAACTTACTATTGAAGTTACATATCTATTCTCATTCAAATTTACATTTCAATTCTCATTCGAATTCAATTCACAATTCCAATCTAATTTGGATTTAGTTCAACTTCTGAATATTGAATTTCATCAATTAACTTTAGTTCACTTCAAACTAATCTCAAAACTTCATTTAATTTCACACAATTCAACTTCATTTTCAATATTCAGTTCTAATTCCAGTTCTATTTACTTTCAAATTCAAAAATGAATTTTAACATTCAATTTCATTTTCTGGCACTTGCAATCGCAATTTATTCATTCATTCACTAATTCATTCGTTTTTCAATTTGAATTTCATTCTAATCAAATTTCAAATATTTTATAAGTCTTTGACTTATTTACATATCGATTTATCAAATCATTTATACAATCACATTTACAATTTCATTTCGTTAATGAATTTTATTTTCAATTATCTTCTTGGAATTCTATTTCCAATCATAAATTTACATTACAATTTCTATTCACAACTTTATTCATATATAAATTTATCTCTTTACGTTAGATTTTTATCTAAACTTTACAAGTTATCAACCTTCATAATATTTCATAATATTCCAGAGTCTTAGCAACATTTCAAAATCATTTTGAAACCAATTCAAATTACCCTTTGAATTTCCAAAACTAAACCCAAATTTTTCAAACAACTTCCATTTAAAACAATTTGACAGCAATTCCTCTTTTGGAAACCCGAATATGAACACCAACGATGCCGCGGTCATCATCGAAGTTATTTTCCAGCGACCGAAAAGAGTTTAGAGCTCTCATCTCTTCCAAAATACTTTTCAAAACCTTTGAAATTCATTTTCAAATCAAAAATGATTTAAACTTCCAAATCTCCAAAATTTTCAAATCCTTTTCAAAACATTTCCAAATACTTCTCTGGAATTCCGTTTTAAATTACAAATCACATTTATAATTTATATTCTTAAATTTCATTCGTATGTGAGTTCATCTCTTTATCTTTCAATTCACATTTATAAATTTCATTCGTTAAATGGATTTATTTTCAAATCTTTGGTTATTATTTTAATTTCTCATTCCATTTCATATAACAATGATAATAATTCAATGTTATTATTTTATAACAACCAAACATCCATATACTATGATAATTCATAGAAAATCATTTCCTTTCTATACAAAAATAGTTTTGGGTAAAATTATTTCATTTACCCTATTTTAAAACAGTACTGTGTCGGTTTATCTTGTTTAGAGTTTAGAAACCCCTATCGATTACAGTTAGCTAGACTGCACCGACCAGAATCCATAAACAATCAACCGATAAGTCAACACAATACAAAACAATTTTATATTCAAATAACAAATACGCGCTCATATCTATTATTACACTCAAACTCATTCTAGAGTACTGCTGACTCTATCTCTAATGAGTAACACCCAACAGAGCAGGGTTGTCGCTTAACCATATGCTCTGATACCACTTTGTCACATCCCAATAATTTTCGACTTTCGAAAATTCGACATCGATACTCACTTTATCGACTGCCGAGGAATCGAACGCCGGAAACTCCAATAGTGAGGGTTTTGAGAAAAAGAATAGAAGAAAAGATAGAAGAAAAGAGAAGAAGAAGAAGAAAACACATCAGAACAGAAACAGAACAATATCAGAATCTCACATATCGCAGCGGAACAATATATAATAGATAAATGAATAATCTTTAAACAAAGAACTATATCATTTTATACATACATCAATCAGAGTCAATATACAACTCAATACAACAATGGACAGTTATATAACTTGTCCTCATACAGAATACACAGCGGAATAAATACTATCAGATACAAATACTACGTCTCGCCATCCAGCTTATCTCCAAAGCTCCAGAATATCCAGATAACCTAATAATCTAACTCTAGACTGCCCGTGTGGAAATTGGTGGGCACCCAGAGTTTAGAAGGGAAACAATAAACTCCGAGTCAGTCATGGAGACTGGTGTGAGATCGTAAAACAGTTATATCTTTAAAATAAACAACAGAAGAATTTTAAAGTCAATTCGCAATGCTTTTGGAAAATGAAACTACCATAAGACCTCCCACCACACACACAATGCAAACGCAGAATTGGAGGAGATTTCTTCTTATGATAGTCAAAGATGCTTTCTACGAAAAAATCAAATTCTTTTTGATATTATTATTAGTGCATAGTGTAGAAAACATTTCGAAAGTATAATATTAATCTTAGCCAGCATAGGCATTCCGCACTTATGCCTACTATAGCTACCATCCAAACAGTGGTGACCACCATAAGTGAATGATAGGTTCTACAACTAAAACCGTACAAGATCGTATTGTTTCTTTGGATTTCCAACAAATGGTCAGGCTAAGGAACTTCCTATCCACGATGGGTACGTCCCTGGAATAGACGACCCGAGAACCTAACCGGATCTCTGCCAACACAAGGCCGGGTTACCTCTGCAAAAATAGGTAACTACTGACACGCGTATGCCATCCCCCGATCGTCACCGATCTTCCCGAGGATCCCCGATTCGCAACAAACCACATAGAAATAATAATGCAGTAACCACAGAGGTTAAGTATCTGGGCTCCATACCATGATACCACCTTTATCCAGAAGGAATGACATACACTAAGGGGCGCTACTCCCTAGAACCTTGCCGCATTCGTCCTGTTTCGACCATTTCCGGGGTGTGAGGCTCGACGAAGTCTCGTCCACAAAGCTATGCTTTCTCAAAAAGCCCTGCTTCGGGTCAAACAAAATGATCAACCTATGATCACAAAGATATAAGATCAAACAAATGATCATATCACAAATGATCAAGCACCGATCATTTCACAGCAACACTCAGTATGCCACGTTACCAAATTGGGATATATCACTGATAAATTTCAACTACATAACCTCTGAGCTCGTACGTCTCAGAGAAGGGTGTTAAGCTAAGAGAATAAATTCTCCGCCACCAACAGAAATGTATTTGAAAGAAATCAGCTTTATATCTCAAATTGTAATGTCAGACACACTATCCATACAAGTCTGTTCCGGGATCGAACAGAACCGAAGGCACTTCTCACGAAGCCCTTGCATATCCGGATAATTTTCAATCACGTCAGGACTTCCCGTCACTAAGGGTGATAAAACCTCTAAATCGAAGATCAGTCGATGTAGAGTAACTCGACGGTAATCCTTCCGTTTTCAAAAATATCCGGTCTTCAACACCGGTCTTCGAATGCGATTCATAACGACGTATCACATATTCGGAATGGGTTATACGACCCCATGGTCCTTTCCCGGTTAACCCGAATAGTGAGCGCTTATTTAAAAATAAGTGTGGCATTCAAATTCATCCAATTCACAACAAATACCTATCTAAAGGTAATTATTGATAGTCGGTTATTTAACTATCAATAAAGATGCGCAACATCATCAGATTCCAAATAATTTTCCAAATTATTTCATCTTCAAAAATATCTTTATTAGATATATTATTTCCACACTTCAAAAATAAATCAACGTTTATTTTTAAACAACTTCCCTTTCTTTTATAAATTCCATAGTGAATTTATATTTTCAAAATATCTACAGATATACGATTTTCAAATCGTTCTCAATATTCAATCTCGATTTATCTTTAAGAAGATAAAATCTCAAAAACAGTTCATTTCATATTGGAAAAGCATTTCCATACCTATTTAATAATAAGAAATTCACAAATCTATTTATTTTCAACATTTGAAAATATTCGATATACTTAAATCAAATTAAGTATATATTTCATTCTTTAAGGAAATCATTTACTATAACAACATTTATTTGAATCAAAACGAATGTTACGTAAAACATCGTTACGACGACTCAAATCACTAGTATAGGGATTCGGATTTAGATAGATATATAAATCCCAATACTACATTAAAAACATTTCCTTTCGGAAATCATTTACTATAACAACAGTGTTATAGTCCACCATTTCCTTATATTTCTCGAAAACGTTTATTTCAACAATAAATGTTGAAATCTATGATTTCGATAGTTCACACGTTTTAAAACATCTTTTAAAACAATTAACTTCATTTATAATATCGTTTTTCCAAAACCATATTTATTTTACTTAAAGATATATTCACTGTCCAAATCGTGAATATACTTCACTAACCACATTTCAATCTTTTCTACACATTTATTTCAAAGATTATCCACTGTCCAAAATCGTGGATAAAATTCCCTTAAAAATCTCTATATTTAAATTCATCAAATTTGATTGATTTCGAATTTATAAAACAACGTTTATAAATTCACCTTTATATTTTCTAACCACTTTGATTTATAAAATTCTCCTTTTATTAACTTCTAAAATTACTTATCAAAATAAGTGATTTTGGATTTATAAAACAATGTTTATAAATCACTTTTATACTTCATAACAATTTCAACTTATGCAATCATTTCATTCAGAAATTTCTATTTATATCCCATCTCAGTGCAAAAATCTAATTTATAAGTAAATTACTTATAAAGCGTTTATTCTACAACATCTATTCACTTTATAACTTCACGTTATAATTTATTAATTTCATTCACTTATGAAATCCTTTTATACTTCTTTTTAACACTTATAAAAACTCGTTTTATAAGTCCAATATTTTGATTTAAAAAATATCAATTTGATAAATCTTTTTATACAAATCGTTTATAGTTATTTAAAAATCTCGACTTAAACCCTTTTATAAATAAATCAACTATTTATTTCAAAAACGACCCTTTGGTTTTATTTCACTAAACATTATAACTTTTATAACTTTAAAATTTTAACGTTTATAAATCAATTCAAAAATTCCATAAAACGTTCACTTCCAAAAATCACTTTAAAGTAAAAAGTTGTTATTTTTAAATTCCAAAACTGAATCCGATGATGCAACAGCACCAATCAGTCCATCACAACAGTCAATATCATATATCAATATGATAACAGAATATATCAAAATATCTGTAAAAAAATCAATACGGTGAGGAATCCAGTTGGATCCCTCCAACCTGTTTCCCTGCATCCACAGATGTTAGCACAATACCAATTCCGCTCCAGTACGGAATTATCGCGGTATATGGGTTTTTATAAATCCGCTTACTAACGGCGCAATAGGGTCTCATCCGCTATACGAGGCGGGAAATCATCAATCCAATATATACATATGCCAATATGTATATACTGCTATATATAGATATATATCCTACTATATCTAATAGCACATTCAATAGCAACAATCAGTCAATAAATAAATAACTGAAAATTCCACTTTCATTTTTTTGAGTGAGAAAAATCTCACCTTTGCTTAAATTTGCAATCCACTTCCATTTTGACCATTTCTCCATGTTTTAACCTTGTACAAACAATTTATACAATTTATAAATATTCGAACAATCGAATAATCAACTTTCATTTAAAATTTGACTTAACAAAAAATTAGTTTTAAACCAATTCCTTTCTTTAAAAATCTAGTCTTTATAAACTCTATATTGTTTTAAAATCCCTATACTTTCAAAATCCTATATATACATATATTTACTGTTTCACATATATTTAATTGAAAACAGATTTATCTTCATTTTACTGTAAAATTTTTCTGTATATATACATTCAAAAATATCTTACTGTGCATTTAAAATCAAATCAATCTGTATATATATATATATTCCAAACCAGACAATTTAATTAAAATCAGAAAATACCTTGTTTCCTTACCTTTACGACCCTGACAACAACCTACAACTTGGCTACACTCGAACCACCCAAATGACAGCAACTTCGAGCCGCTACAGCAACTCTAAACCCAACGAGTTCACCCAAAACCTTCAACTTAGCATCTTCCCAGAACCGACGATGACCACCATCACAACTCGCAAAATTGAGACCACCCATCCACCACGCAGCCTCCCAGATCAACCTCGGCCATCAACAACCGTGACTCCAGAACTCGACCACGCCGTGCATTCCAAAATCGCCTCAAGTTGCCACGCGATTAAATCGCGACCTCCCTCGCGAGCGCGAGTGCACGCTGCTGCCGAGCTCAACATCGAGAAACCCTTCCCAGTCGAATCGCGCGCCTCGACTTCGCCTGCCGCCGCTCACCGTTTGCCCAAAATCCACGCGATCGCCTCCCTTCGTAAATCGAACGCGCCCCACTCCTGGCCTTGCGTTCTCGAACTCGCGGTTTTTTCTTTATTCTCGTCTGCCATTTTTTTTTTTATTTGATTTCGAATAGGTTTTGGGAATGGAAGAATTTCGTGATTTATGAAAGAGGAGGGGGCTACGGCCATTACTTTCAAGTTTTGAAGCGGAATTTCGATTTCAGAAGACTGGGGTTTAAACTTGGGAATAGAAGATATCGGCCATTTTTAAATTTCGAACGAAATGATTTCGTTTTTTGAAAAAGAAGAGTCTCGGCTGTAAATGTCAAAGAGGGAGGAGACACGATGATGTTGGCGTGTACGAGTGGAGACAGTGATTTGAAAGAAAGGCAGCTGGATGTTGGGTTGTAGGAGAATAGATATATATTCAATTTAAATCCAAATTCAAATCGTTCCGATAAATACAACTCAAAATCTTGACCTCCTATCGAGGCGTGCCGCCAGGCGTTCGTAATGTTATACGTCTATTCCGAACATAATGGAAAAGGTTCCGACTCCAAATTCGCTCGTATGGAGAAGATATCTTTTTGGATCAGTTATTAAATTAAATTTTCGATTTAATTTTAGCGCGTTTGCCTATCGTACGGCCAAACGATCACTCCAAACAATACGAAAATTGAAATCCGATAATAATACAATATTACGGATCCAATGGAACTGGTTTCGTCGAATTCCGAGACTGTACCCCGGAACGCTATTTTTAAATATCGGTTCGAACGATTAAATTCAAAACTGAACAAAACAGTTTCAATTTCAATTCTGACGCTTTTATTATCTTCAGTATTATCAATACGAATTTTAAAAGCTTTCGAAATATTTTTCTTCAGCTTAAAATTGAAGATACAAATTTTTATTCAACTTCAATCGATTAAATTTTTATAATTTAATCGCCGATTTCAATATTTAAATTCGGGATTCGAATTAGATTATCGTTCAAAAAATTAAAATAAATTAAATATTCTCAATTTAATTCGTTCAAAATTCTGGGTCGTTACACCCATGCCCAGACAATCGTGGTTCCGAACGCACAGCTCTCACATGCATGTCCATAAGTAATACTAGATGGGAGTCACCTACACCCATGGAATTGCTAAAATGCTACATTCCCGAAGGATTGCTAAAATGCAACGTTCCTTTTGGGCATGCATCCTTTCTCTAGTTTTAGTCATTTCCAATGTCAAGGCTACGTTCGGCATCTCTCACTCGGTTCTTTATCACTCGAACATAACACAAATCTCCAAATGGATTTCCATATCTTGAACAGATCACGAATCACTACATAGATTCGAGCATCTCTAACAGATCTCGAACCTCCACATAGGCTCCCCGCATAAGTCCTCTGACAAATGCTAACGATGTCCTCTCTCTTAGAATACTCCTCAAGATAGACAGTCCCATACGATAGCATTATTTGAAATGTTAATGCTGACCTTTCCCTAGGACTTAACCTTAGAATTGACAGTTCAACTCTATAATATTTCACTTCATAACCACTTCCAAAATATAAAACTTGTACACTACTTTTGAAGTGGTATTCGACAAGTAAACCACTTACCGATCTCGGTCTCTTTAAACTAACTCAATAAGCGGCTAAATCAATTCTGGTTCTTTCAAAAGTAAGCGAAAGCTAGAGATGTTTCGTACCAATACTCCTCCTTGGGGGTTCTTATTAGTATGAAATCGCAAAGTCTTTCGATAACTTTCTAAGTCAATATTTGGTCAATTTTGATAGTCAACTAATCGACTATTTGGTACAAGATAGATGTTTGTAAATGGAAACCATGTCTAGTATACTTTCCATAAACAATTGAACATACAAAACACCATCAAGTCATACAAGCACGATCAAGCCACACAAAGTTTGGTTAAGCTACTTAAACAACTCTTGATCCCTTTTATTTAATTAATCCTTTTATCAATTAAATATTGTTTAATTAGTAAACTTCTTTTCTCCAATAAACTTCTAACTTTTTCCAAAAGATTCCATACTTATAATTTCCTTCAAAATATCCATTTTTAGGATATAAGTACTTTCTCAAATCCATTCAGAAGGTTTAATACTAATGTTACTTAAATACTGTCACTACAAACCCAATACCATTTTGCTTATGCTTATCTTTAAATCATTCTTAAAGATCTATTTACATACCTAAATATAATAAAAAAGGGTTGAAGATGAATGTTATTAACACATTGTAATAATAAACCTAAAACTATCCTTATACTTTTTCTATCTTTACAAACATTTGTTTTAAAGATCTAAGTTCATAATCAGTCAATTTTAGTATTTGACTAGTTAACTATCAAGTTCTAAAAATGATTGCTTATAGAAATTAAGATCCATATGCTTAACTCATTTCCGACATTCCAAGTTAACTATTCCTCATTCAAGAGTAAAGCTGGGTAAGTTAGAGCACTGGTTGCATTAAAGCCTTGCCTAGACAGTTCATTCTTGAATATCACAAATAGATAAGTCTATCTTGTTGGCTTTTAGTGTTAAGTATAGTATTAACAATTTCCATAAACAAGATGAAATCAACATGATTAACAGGTTTCCGAAATTTTTCGACTTACTATTTCTCAGTCAAGAGGAAAGACCGGTAGGTTAGAGCTCTATTGCTCCGTCCCTACTCCATATCAATCTTAACTCTCACAAATAGATAAGACTTACTTTGTCGACTTTTAGTGTTAAGCATAGTTAATTACTTTCAAAAAAGTAACTAAACAATCAACCATTTGGCCATTTAGCAATTCTAACCCTTTTTCTAAACCTTTTGCATATACTTTTAAAATACTTAAAAACATTTATAGTAGGTTTTAAAACATTTATCTGAAATATTACTTGAAAATAACAACTTTACAATTTTTCTTAAAACTTGAAAACGACATGTTTTCGAACAAAATATCTCTTCTTTAAAAATTCACAACTAACTCTTAAATTCATAAATATCTCAAACCACCTTTAAAATACTCTAATATGAGTTAGTAAACACTTATAAAAAGAATGAAAATACTTAAAGTTAAATATCTTATCAAACCTTTTAAAGTCCAAAATCAATGCTAAACGGGGCAGTTTTGCACTTGTGATGCTTTGGCCACTTTTCGAGATGTTACTTAACATTTTACTATTAAAGCTTTTAATAGCAAAAAACATAAATATATATAAGACATTATAAAAATGGTGAGAAACCCCTGAGGTTCTCTCTACAAAGTTCCATAAACATCGCAAAAAATAAGGCAATTCTGAACATCATCCATAGCGATTATCGCTATAAATGCACTTCTAAATACAAATCATATTATAACCTATATTCAACTACAACCTATATGATTTGTTCCAAGGTATTGTCTTAAGTCATAAAATTCCATTATAAGTCCATTCAAGTCCATACATATGGATCCTATGTGCCACTTGCTTTTAAAGTATGAATTAAAATCATTGTTTTCAACATATGTCATTAACAATTCAAATAACATAAACTCATTCAAAGACAAACATATATGTCCTATATTTTCATTCAAAGTGAGGTGTTAACTCACCTTTAACTACAAAAACAAACAAGGTACAAGAACCTAAGACAACACCAACTTGCAACCACCTTTCCTCCTCCTCCTCCTCCTTGCCTTGCACTTGCCTCTTTGCCTTTCCTCTCACATAATGCTCACGGCCATTGCCTAGGGGGCGAGCATGGCTCCACTTCTTCATCTTTTGGCTTGGTTGAAGGTATTTTAATATTTTATTAAGCCTTATGGAAAAGTTTAAAGCAATTTGGAGTTGATTTGCAACTATTTCACTTGGAACATAAGATAAAAAGAAGACGAAGAAGCCATTAAAGGAGCTTGGTTTTTCATTTGTGTTTTTGTGATTATACTCTAAGGTAAGCTTCTCTTTATATAGGAAATGAATGGTGTTGCCTAAGCTTTCTCTCACCCCCACCATTCCATGGAAGCTTCACCTTCCATTACTTCTTCTTTATGTCGCTTCTCCTTTAGGCTAATTACCGTTATACCCTCACCATGATAATATCTCTTACACTAAAGGAAGCTTCTTGAACTTTCCAAGCTTAATGAAGGGGTATATGGGTTAATTATTTGCTAATCTGGCCATTTGATCATTAGTCAAGTGCATAAGAGTTCGAACAACTTACATCAATCGAAAAGTTGTTTACCGATAAACCGATTTTCGGTCACATTATCGATTTCTCTTCGAAGTACATATTTAAACATTTTCCAAAGTTTACCATCATTAGTTATGATTTAAAAGGGGTTTAACAAGCTTATTAAATCATTTTAATAAAGTTTAATCCAAGATTCAAATATTTAAATAATTTAGATATTTATAATATGAAGTGTTTGAAATTCTGGGTCATTATAATGATGGCTCTTGAAGTTGCATTTTTGATGGATTTATTGTTTTAATTATTTATATCTTTTTAAAAGATTTTTAAAGATGAGTAATGTGACGACCCACATTTTGGAAGGTTCAAGTCTACCATAAACCACACAAGTCCAACTCAAACAATCCAAAAAACAGATAATCAATGGGGTTAAATTTCGAAAAAGAAGAAAACTAACACAGAATCTCGTAGTGGAATGACAAAATATAATAATCAGATAAACAGTTCATGAAGCTGTTTATACTATACATTTTATTATACTTTTACAACATCAATCAGAGTTATACATACAACTGAGACAAAATAAAACAATGCAGCAGAACAACATGATGCATGGGAATAATACTAGTAATATGATATACCAAATATTTGTCTTTGTCCTCCAGAATAATATGATCTTCAAGGCACTAAAAACTCAGGGCTAACCCGAGCATAAATAAAAACAATACACTTGAGTCAGAACTAAAATATCCTTATGTAAGTCAAATCAATATCACATATAACATGAGTGTAATAGCATCAGAGATGTTTACAGGGTTTTACATCTCCTATCTAGTGTATAATGTATGTGCAATAACTCAAAAGATGTTACGGGATTTTCCATCTCTTAAGGATCCATAAAAATATCTATATATAGTAGAATACGCTATATATGTAATGTCTAATAAATAAGATAAATATTTTTCCTAGCATTATGGCTTTATATTAATCCCCCTTAACGCGTTTTTAAGAACTAGTGTACAGTTTGCATATAACACCCCAGTAGCACGTCAGGGGATATGGATGCACCGTGATACGACAATACTAACCAAACTCGTAGTGGTCTCGTATAAGAATAAAAGTATGACAAGGCATGTGAGGCAATGCTCTAGGTAGGATACTACCAATTTGGGTCGCAGGGCTGGTAGTAACGCATCATAGTCACGACCTCCCACCGCATCCATCCATCCAATATCGAGTCAATGGGAGGTCATCTCAAATCAAGGTGCACCAATCGAAGCCAACATCAAGGGTAATAGTATGGACCTAGTCCAAAAAAAGAAAATCGAAGAACAGATGTCCGCTAGAGATAGCTAGCCTACTTAACCCTGTCAAGCCATCTTGTTTTAGTCATTTCAATTTGATACAAGTGTCGGGACTATCCATCATCGTTCTCTTTCTTCAAATCCAGTAACGTACACCAAATCCAACCACTTCATTCTAGAGTCTCCTCCACATACACAGTTGTTAAAGTGGTTCCAACATTGACAGAGAGTATGCCAATAATCGGCCCCGGTCTCTTTAACAACCAAACATCATTTTACACACCGGTTGGTTCTTTCACATTTCGAAAATGATTCATATTTGATATCAAAATATCATATTCACTTCAAAATATCCTTCATTTCAAAATCATCATATTTAATTCATATGTCATTTTCACTTGAAAATCATTTCATTCAAATTCCCATTTCAAATTTTAACTTAGGTTATAACTTCATTTTAACCACATTCGTATTCAAATCAACGATTTAAATAGAAACAGTAAGCATTTAATGCATGAGTGACAAGCCTGCACCCATTCATGGGTGCGAGCTTGGGAGGGCAAAATGTTGCTCGATTTTCTAGCAAGTAAAGAATGGCTAGCTCGCATCACTCAACAGACCTATATGAGTATAATGACATATATTCTAGCCCACATATCTTTGAAGCCTAGCACATTGGATCACCCACCATGCATGGGCTCTCTTCGGTTCTAATGGAAATGCTCACTCAACAAGCAGTCCACCTGGCTTCGGCACGGGCGCTAGTCTAGTGCCCACCTAGACAACAACGGGCAAGACAACAAGTAGCAGTACAATTGACGGACTGGGCCGCAACGGCCAACTGACCTAGCTGTTGACTTAATCCTCGAGCTGGCCTTCCACCCGTCTTCAACACCCACTTCTCAAACTTTCCAAAGACCATTTGTCGTAATGCAGCAGGCTTTAACCATAGGCGCAAGACTGTCATTGCCAAGAGAAGCTTCGCATGCACTGTTACTTTGAGAAGATTGGTACAAACAACATTATTCATTTGATAAAAGCGCCACTGTGTAGTAGCCACTCCATGCCCTTTGCAGCTGCCATAGAAACTTTGCACAACCACTACATGAACCTATGTCTCCTTACTTTGACCAATGCATGCTCTAAGTACGGTCAGCCGGATGGCTCCATCTAGACCATCTAGTCAACTAGCATCACTTCTGGCATGTGCATCAACCAGTCGGCTAAATCAACGGATCAGAGCAACTTTTGGGCTTTGTCAACACAATCTTAGTTGCTCAATATCTATTCTAGTAGCTATATATAGATCAATACATGCATTTTCACAAGGGTTGAACAATCTAAGCTCTCGAGCACTGTAATTTCTTATTATTGTCTCTTATAGTCACATCTATTATAAGAGAAGCAAAGTAACAAGAGGTCCTTCATAGTGGACGTAGATCAACATTGACTGAACAACTTCATATTTTGTGTTTTTACTTACTTTTATATATATTATCACCTCATTTTCCATTTTCAAACCAAGATTTAGTGTGTTGCACTAGCTATAATCTACTCTACATCATAGTTCCTAGATTGGTTAAATTTTTAGGCAACACTACCTTTGTGGCTCTTTCCATGTATGTCATATATCTCATCAGTACTCCTCTCAAAACAACTAGAAGCTTGTGTACGACTTGACTAAGGATTGCGAAAGAATTTGCTTCCACTGCTTGAGAATGCACTTGAGAAGCTTGTTGATGCTGCTTTGAGGTTAGAGAAGGAAGATAGAGAGAGTGATGATGAAGCTTGGAAATGCAAGAGTGTCAGTTAGAAGTAGAAGTTCCCATTCCATAAAAAGAAGGCTAACTTTCAAAGGAATTAGTTTAAGGCAAAGACTCAAAAATTCAAGAGGCAAGCTAAAGAGCTAGTAGAGTACCTCAAATGTAGAGAGCATGATCATTATTCTAGAGAGTTCAGAAAGCCACCTTTAGTTTCTCCACCAAAGTGTCAGGTATGCAAAGAGGTTGGACATCTTCACTATTCTTCCATGGTAGCGAGAAAGAAGGTTGGCGGGTTGAATGCTATAGAAGCTACTAGTGGACCATCTAAGGTAAATGGAAATGCTTCAACCGTCCTCGAAGGTATTATCTTATTCGGATATTTTTCTATTAGAGTTCTTTTTTATATAGGTGCATCTCATTCATTCGTGTCGAAGGAACCAGTTGACATATTTTATCTAGATGTGGTATGAGTATTACATCTATGAGGATTACTAATCCTATAGGGGGATATGCACCCTTGGGATGTTATGTAAGAAAGTTGTGTTGGACTTTTGTGGGCTTTTTTTATAACTTGCACGTGTTTGAGCATTTGGGATTTGGCATTATTTTTAGGATGGATTACCTTGATAATTATAGGGCTTACTTTTTTGCCCCAAAACAGTAATCACTTCTAGCCATCTCGATGCCGTAGAGAGAGTTAGCCTTGCTCTTGGAAATATTAGTCAAAGCTCGAGCATTCCCTTTTTGCTTAAGCGTCTCATGAAGATGATATTGCTAGAATCCCTGTTGTCATAGATTATTTGGATGTATTTGAGAGTATCACTGATTTACCTTCGAGCCTGGCTATAAAGCTCCGTACTGCTATTATTATTAGAGCTTGGCCAATTAGTCATCCTCCCATGAGGATGTCTGCTAAGGAGAATGAAGAGTTGAAGAAGTGGTTATCTGAGTTGAAAGCTAAGCATTATATTAAATCCAGTAGTTCTCCTTGGAGCACCATAGTAGTACTTGTGAAGAAGACAGATGGTTCCCTTAGATTGTGCATTGGTTATCGAAAGCTGAATGAGCACACTATTAAGAATAAATATCCCCTACCTAGGATTGATGATATATTTGACCAGTTGAGTGGTGCTTAGGTCTTTTCTCAACTTGACTTAGTAATCGATTTCCATAAGCATAAAGTTGTAGAGGATAGCATTCCCTTGACAACCTTGTGAACTATATATGATTTTTATGAATGGTTAGTGACGCCATTCGGATTGATGAATGCGCCTGCATATTTCATCAATATGATGAATAGAATTTCAAAAATTATATTGAGAAGTTTATTCTGGTTTTCACTGATGACATCCTAATCTATCCAAGTCAGAAATGGAGCATGAGCAACATCCTAGAATTTTTGTAAAGACACTTAGGAAGAACCAGTTGAAAGTTAGGCTCTTCAAATGCAAGGTTTTGAAAAAAGAAGTGAAATCCCTAGGCCATGTTGCTTCTGAGGCCAATATCTCTATAGATATATCCAAAGTTGAAGTTATTAATAATAGGAAGCGGCCTAAAGTAGTTGCCAAGATCTAAAGGTTTTTAGGATTAGTCGGCTATTATCAGCGCTTTATTAATGATTTCTCAAAGATAGTGCTACCTCTTACTAAACCTCACAATAAAAGGATTTAAATTCTAGTAGGTAGACAGATGTGAGGAAGACTTTTGAAGCTTAAGGACTTGGTAACTCATGCACCTATTCTTGTTGTCCATGAATGTAAATAAGATCTTGAAATTTTAACAAAAGCATGTGGTGCTGGTTTGGATGCGGTTATTATGCGAAGGGGCATAATTGTTTCTTATGCATCAAGGCAGTTAAGGCCTAATGAAAATCATATATGCCACTCATGACCTAGAACATGCCGCCATAGTCTTTGTATTGAAGATTTGGCATCATTATTTTCTGGGTGAGAGATTGCTTTTTTATACCAATCATAAATCATTGAAGTATATGTTCACCTAGAAGGATCTTAATATGAGGCAGTAATGGTGGCTGGAGTTTCTAGTAGCTTAAGATTTTGAGATCCAGCACACCTTTGGAAAGGGGAACAGAGTAGCTGATGCATTAAGGAGAAAGTATCATGCAGTGGTTTCCATAATGACAACCGAGTGGAAGGATCTCCCATTTCTTTCTATGTAAGACATCCAAGATAGAGATTCTTATATTGGTTCGGGTTCGACGATTGCTAGTTTGGTAGCCCATCCATCTTTGATCGACCAAATTGCAAATGCTTGGAGACGAGATCAAACTATGCTTATTCTTATTCGAACATTACAGACAGGAGATAGTAAAAATGATTAGGTTAGTTATGAGCATGATTCCCATGGTTGCTTATGGAGGAGAGACAGACTTGCAGTTCCTGATTTAGATAGACTCCATAAGGAAGTGATGGATGATTGTCATCGTTCGTGCTATACAAATCACCTTGGAGGAAGCAAGCTGTATATAGATATGAAGCGTCTTTAGCATTAGGATATGATGAAGCATGACATTGGCAAGTATATGAAGGGATGCATGACATGTCGGCTTTTGAAAGCTGAACATCAGAGATCTAGCGATCTTCTGTAGCCTTAAGAGATTCTGCTATGGAAGTGGTATCAGGTGTAAATGGATTTAAATTTTATAATAGTTCACTTATATAAATACCTATAAAATCTAGTAAGGATTTAATAAATGTTATTTCATTTTTGGTGTCTATGGATTTTGTTGATGGCCCGTCTTGATCTAGAAACTGCCACGATAGCGTTTGGGCAATCGTTGATCATTTGACCGAATCAGTGCATTTCGTAAACAAGACTGTTCTATATCAGGCCAAGTTATATGTGAAAGAAGTATTAAGGCTTCAAGGTGTTCCCAATACCATTGTATGTGACTACGATCCATTATTCATCAATGGTTTTTGTAAAAGACTTCAATCAGCTTTTAGCACGAAACTGAACTTCAGTACTATGTATCATCCACAAACTGATGGCCAGATAGAGCGAGTTAATCAAGTCCTTTAAGACTTACTTTGCCCTTGCATACTTGATTTGGATGATAGTTGGGAGGATCATCTTTATCTAGTCTATTTTTCTTATAATAACACCTACCGATCTCATATTGGCATGGATCCCTTTAAAGCTTTATATGGAAGACCGTGTCAGTCACATTCTTGTTGGTTGGAGATCAAAGGTAGATTTATTTTGGGTCTAGAATCTATTAGAGAAGCTTTCGAGAAGATAAAGTTAATTAGGCAGAAGATAAAGGAAGCTTGGGGTTGTTAGAAGTCTTGTGTAGATCGAAGGAGGAAGGATACTAAGTTTCAGGTTGGTGATCTATTTTTTATGAAAATATCCCCTATGAAGGGAGTGATGAGGTTTAGCAAATCTGGGAAGCTCGCACTTGCTTAGTTGGTCCATTCATGATTGCTGAGCGCGTTGGAATGGTTGTGTATCGAGTTGTTCTTCTTGATCATTTCTTCGGTATTCATTATGTCTTTCATGTATCTCATCTAATGTAGTGTTTGAGGAATACCAAGACAGTTTTGGAACCAACGCTATTAAGGAGCTTGATATTTCCACATATTTGACTTATGTGCAGCGACCTATCCATATAGTTGACTCTACTGTCTGGCAACGTAGGAGTAAGTAGGTTCCATTAGTAAAGGTGCAATGGTCTGATAACATATTGTATTATTCTTGGGAGACCAGGGCACAGGACTCGGACATAACCCAAGATTTTTTCCGATGCACATGAGTCAAGTATATGTTGTTGCTTGTTGTTTTCTTTGTTTTATTTGATAACATGGTTTTTCTAGTAGTAAATGGTATAGACAAGCTAGAAATTATTAGCTAAGTTATAAATTTTTCCTAAGTAGAAATTGCAAGGACGCAATTTTCTTAAGGGGGAGTTTGTAACAATCCGTTGTTGAGAAACAATTTTTGGGGTTTTATAACGAAGACTAAATTAATTAAAAGGTTTTAAAATATTAAAATATAGATAAAATTGGGCAATTTAGAAATTTAATGGTGAAATATTTCTATAAACTGAGAAGATATTTTGTTTGGGTAACTTTTGATTTTTATAAATACTCAAGCTATTTTTAAAAGCCGGAATGATTTTTAAAAGTTAAATAAAAATGGTTAAATAATCTTTATAAAGTTTACAAATTTTAGTTGTAAAAGAGATGAGTTTTTATTTTATTTATATGAGGGATTTGGAATTTATTTGTACGTGGGCCTAATATTATAATTATTAAATGATAATTAATTTAAAAGGAGTTAAATTACGAAAAATAATTTGTATAAAAATATTTAATGGTGATTAGACATTGATAGAAAGCAATTATGGTTTTTATTTGTAATTTGGGATTATTTTTGAAGGAGAGGAAAATTAAATTGCTAAAGAAAGGAAGAAAATAAAAGGAGTAAATAAATCATTTTGTAGCCCAGAAGAGGCCCAAGACTCTAATTGAATTCATCAATTAGCTTATTCTCTCTTTATTTCTCCTTCAAAATGCAGAGTCTTCGACTCCTTATCAAATATCTCTTCCCGTAACCATTTGAGCATATTATAGCTCATTTTCAAATTCCTATTGAAAAATTAAAACCCTAGCTTCATGTTATAAAATCAAAATAAAGTAATATAAAATCTCACAAATTCCCAAATCAAGATTTAAGCTTCTCAACACAATGCTACACCATTAGGACCAAGGAAGTTGGAGTTTGGACCTGGGTGGACTTTGTTTTTGCACTTTACAATAAGCAAAGAAGGAGAAGAAAGAATGAGCAAGAGAGCTTAAGTGGAGCATTTTGTGATGCTACTTTCAGTTGAGTGAAACTTCACTCATGTATCTGTGTTTGAAATGCAATGGCTAATTTTGAACGTTGTGTTTGTGCTAGCGTAGTAGTATAGAAATCACTCTGATATTTGTTGTACTCATCATTATTGAATGAACCCATTCACTGTCAATTTTCAACTTTAATATATGAAAATCTTTGTTGCTTGCTACGAGAAATTGGGTATTGAATTGTTGCTTTCATGTGTGCACGTGGTTAAGTTTGATTAGAAATGAAAATGGGTGAAGAATTGACAACTAAAAGGGGTAGAATGCAACACCTCGTAAATTGAAGGATAATTAATAAAAGTAAATTAATAAATTATCATTAATGCTCGAAAATAGAATTTTTTACAAACGTCGGAATTTGACTAGAAAACTTGCACCATTGTGTTCATGACGATTTTCTGATCAATTTTTATAAGTTTTACGTTCGAAGCTCAAATGACAAAGTTACTAGTGTTTGAAGATTTCGAATCGGAAATAATTATATATGTGTTAAGAAATAAATCATATTAATTAATGTTAAATAAATACCTAACGTCTAAGCAACATTAACGTTAATCAGATCAGTGTAAATTAGTGTAATTAGTAAAGAGAGCAAACGAGCATCAACAATTAACATATACAACGACCGGTTGACCCCCTTATTGGGACCGATCAACCACTAGCGGTCGATCGATGGATGTATTGTACCAACCCACACCTTATTGGGCCTAAATTTTTACTAAATCGAAATCCAAGTCCATTAGGGTACGGATCATTGGTTTTGGTGACCTGTAATAAATATAAGCATATAAAAGAGCGATTAATATAAACCCACAGCGGAATTGAGAAATTTAATAGAACATACGTATTAATTGACCAAGGCTGCTACCTCAGAATATCATTCCTTGGATATTTAATTGCTTTATAAGCACCGAGCATGAATAAGAAGACTTCACCATCTGCAATTCCCGTCTTATTCCAGTATCCAATCCTTTTAAACCTAACCTATGGGTTGTTATGAGGATGGAGGTCAGAAAAATGTTCTGGTGATTGAAAAATTACATACTATACCCATCCTATTAATTTATGCCGATTGGTTTCCATTTAACTATTATGTTTATTATTTACGGCTTATCCATTAAATCTTATGTGCACGTACGATATTGGAATTGGGCCAGCCTACAACGGAAGTTATGGATGAATTTCAAATTTTTTTACCCTACTGGATCTTTATTGGGCCTATGAAGTCTAATTTATTTAGAACATTTCTAAATTTAATTTAAATAAAACCATATATTTCATTTAAATTCATAAATTGTTGATAAAAATTTATTTAATTTATTTTTACATAAATATACATATGTATCATATACATATGTGTATGTGTGCATGTGTAATATGATATTCTGTATAAGGTATAAAATGCTTGTACATAGATGCTAGGATTTACATCGCAATGGACATGTTAGCTCATCCAATATGTATTGTATATTGTTCAAATATGTGTATATATTTATACTTATTATATATAAAATTCCAAGTGTGTGTATACATATATGTATATGTTTGAACCAAAAAATGGCGCAAACACTCAAAAGTTGATGTGGCAGAGATTAAATGAAGAAAAGTAAATGAAAATGAGGAAATAAACAAGATACAATCATTTATAGTGGTTAGGCCAAGCAAGGTCTACATCAACTTTTAAGTTTTATTGCTTATTTCTGTTTTGGAGGCAGAATTTCTTGGGCGTCGATACAACTCCAACACTTAGAATTTCACAGTTACAAGATTATAAGAAATAATGGAACTAGAGCCGAAAGATTCCCAAAAATAAGCCCTAGCCCCCTATTTATAGAGGTAGGGTGCCTAGAATCACGTTTGAAATATCTCCAAACCATTATGCACGAACTTGACCAATTCTTCCAAAATTATAGATGACATCTCAGGAGAAGTTGGGACTCGGTACCAATCTTAGGTGGGAGTTGTACTGATCCCCAAGATGCCCATATTTGGCGTTTTCAATCCCTTATCTCGAATCATCTTGTAGTTAACTTCTTGATTCCATAGTCGTTTATACTTGTTTTAGCTTGTTTTCGAAGCCCAAATGATGGAGCTGAAGGAGAACAAAGTTGTAGTTTCAAGCATCCATGGAGTTCAGTGGGGAAATGCATTGAATCAACAAACCAACTTTGGAAATAGGCTTTTGGCACCATGATAAGCATATAGGAAAAAGATGGGGTCCACCTAAGTTGTATTTGGGAGTCGGTACCAATCCCCTGTGGGAGTCAGTATCGATCCCCAGTGGTAGTCGGTACTGATCCCCAACTTGGGGAATCTCATTGTCTTATTGCCTTTTATGGTATTGGCTTTGATTTCGTGGCTCTATCTATGCTTGTTTTCTGGACCCCTAGGCTATCTTTCTGGGCTTTCTCCCTTGATAACCCCAAGTTCTATCTATCTAGTTTGTCCGGTCCTGCCTGGTCAAAAGGCGGGATAACTCTTACCCCCAAAGTACATCTCATTTCCAATATGATGTGCTTTGAATCGAGACAAGTTTGGATTTCCATGAAGGATTCCACTCTATGCTTTGAATGGTCGCTATCCTTTCACGAATTGATTCTATGAATTGCTATATCCATAATGATCCATTACGATGTTTTGCTAACATCCGGAACTATAAATCCGTAACGTGATCCCATGGTATGCTATTCCAAGACTGATGATTTTAGACTAATTCCATCCATGAGTTCCCCAGGTATAAGTCCGATCTTCCTTCAACATTAGTCATCAAGTATTGGGTATATACACATGGCTCATCACAACCGCATAGGCACTCATAAACATACACATATACCATACGTATGCTTGTACATGTTTGTGTGTTTTTTTGATGCTTGGTATCGATCCCTGGTTTGGGAGTCGGTATAGACTCCACACTTGGAAAGTGTACCAACTTTTTGACCTTAGAATTCGGGTTTGGGACATTATATAACCCATTAGTTCTTGCTTTGGCTCTCTACTTGCTCATTCATCTTTGATTTAAAGCTTTGAACAACCGCCATTAAAGATTCCTTGCTCCCTAATTAAGATCCATCGCCTTCTATCCCTGACTGACGCTACCGCCGCTCATTATCTTGGCCGGATCTGCCTCCACCGACCCGAATCCCAGTTTCAGGAGCCTGTTTCTACTCGAACCGACCCTTCTTTCAAATCTAAAATTAGAAGTAATAGGTAGGTGTATGGCGAACTTATTGATGGAGATGAACTGGAACGGCCGTGGATGTGGATGAAGGAGGGCATTAATGGCCGTGGTTTTTGGAGTCGACGGGGATGAAGGAGGCCTTTGATTGTGAGGGTCAATAAGACTTCCACACTTAGGCGAATTTTTGCCTACTCCAAGTTTCACAACTAAACTTTGCCTTGGGATTCACGTCGAATTCCTCTTTCATCTTGAACATTTCCAAAGCACGGCTGATAACATTAAGCTAGTTGGGATAGTCAGCGAATACCGTCACGTCGAGCAATATCTAGACTTCAAAATAAACTACTAAAATAAATAGTTAAATAGTAACCAAAATCTGAATTACACCACACTACACCACATTGCACTAGAATCTACTTTAGCATGGGGGCACGGGTTGTAGTTAATCCTCTAATCCTAATTATCTGTCAAGCTTTTTATAGAAATGGAACAAAGAAGTTCCAAACGTCTGGCTACTCAGAATATAGGTGCTTTACCTTCAAAATATATCGAATTTGATGTAGAATTAAGCTTAGCTACAACGTGTCAAGTGCAACAAACTTCTATTCAACAAGAGAAGCAACCAAAGATTTCATGTGTTGATCAACAGAATCTAGAGAATCTCGAAGTAGAGAAACAGCTACCCAAAAGTTGGTTGAACTTGTAGATGTGCCTCAAATAGATCTAGCACCCGATACTCTTGAGGATACTGTAATACTGAATAACCCGGTCGATTCTGTTCCTTCCAAAATCGATGAGGGATCTTTTTGGAGGATATGTAGTAAGCATGGCATTCCATTTGACGATGTCTTGCCACCATCTTGCGATTAGAGGGCTCAGGATCCTCCTGAAGGGTACATAGCTTGCAACAGGTATATATGCCTAGCGGGTTGTATCCCGCAATTTAATCAATTCGTTCATCGAGTCTTGAACTTTATGAGGCACAGCTACATCCAAATAACTATGCTTTTCTTCTGAGCACCTATCTAGTTTTCTCTGAGCATTTGAACCAAGTGCTAAGCAATGAAGAAACCCGATACATTTATAGCTTTAAAAGTTGCAAAGAAAACTCGTCTCTTATTAACTTTGGGCCAATGAGGAATTGTAGAATCATCTTTGAGGCTTGGAATAAGCTAAGTTATTTCAAGGTTGAGTGGTTCTATATGCGCTGCCCACTCGAATTTGCTCATAGATGGATATCCAGACGTAAGTTTTATTTCGAACGCCATCCGTGCATTTGCCTTATAATCTACATGCTTAATTTATCTCTCACTGTTGTACAAACGTTTTGACAAGACCTAAGGGTGGATCACTTTTGGATACCGTTAGTACTCTTATGGAAATCCAAGGTGTGGATAGGTATATAAGAACTCTATTGATTAATGAGAATCTTCACGCTCATGGCTTATTAAAGGAAGGCTGTAGCACCAACTTTATTCCAGTTGTTGACATTGAGGATGATGATGATAGCGATCCCCCTATATGAGGCGAAGTTGAGTCTTAGTTGCCCCTAGTTCTAAGTCCTGGGGCTAGAGCCGTAGAAAACATGGACTCGGAACATAAAGGCGCCGAGGAAGATGAAATTATTGGAGAAGGTGGTAAGCCCGGCCAAAGTAACATTGAAGTGGACCACATATCCCAGATTGAATAACCCAAAGACGACCCACCACCTGCTCCCAAAAAGAAATTGATTATGAGAATTTCGAAGGCCCAGACTTCCACTCAATCTCCACCAGTCACAAGTGCAGAGAAGACACCATCTATTCCTTCAATAGGAACGTTTGCCATTCTAGGGCCTATCCCTATGGAGTTCAGCTCCTTCGACGTTAGCAACATCAGCATTAGTCACATCAGTACTCCAATCCGCTTTGAGAAAGAAATCATTCCAATCGGTGCGAGAGAGGTTACTCCCATGAGTAAAGCTCCAGTACATGGTCCGTCGGGGGGGCACTAGGACAAACACACATGCACGCTCTATACGACACTTGCACTTGACCCATATTCTTACCCATTTGATCTAACTCATCCCTATTTTTTTACAGGTTCGATGGATAAGAGAAAACATTCATTTCGATCCCTGGAAGAGAAAGCGTACCATGTTCAACACCCCTATCAAGCTCATACCATCAAGGGAGTGGTCAAGACTATGATTTAAGCTACCGCTCTAGCTGCGACAGAGATGACCGGGATAGGAATAGTTACGACAAGGATTGTTCTTCTTTTGAATTCGCTTCTAAGCACCGATCTAGATCCAGATCACCTCCTTCTAGAGGCCTGGATAGGCAGTCTGACCGCCACGATGATATTCCACTGGCCGACTCTTCCCAAGCTCCGTCACCTGCCTTTGTCCCTTTACAACCCATGGCACTATCTCACTCCGGCCGGTCTTTTGAGTGCAAACATCATAAAAGTGGCTCTGATACTTTTCATCAGAGACTAAGAAAAGGAAGTGCTATTGCTCCGACCATTACAAAGGAGCAACAGGTGACACTATAGGATGGATGGCCAAGCTTAAGAGCGAATTCTTCAACATTTGCTTTGATGGAGTTAAGTTCTTGCCAAACTTAAAGAGAAGTCCTACTGAAGTCCAACAAAGGACCATCGACTGCAAGATTGATGTCCATAATCAATACAATGGATGGGCGAAGCTGGCTGAAAAGATTTCAAAAGTTTCAAGAGACAGGCTGCGAGAGATAAAGAAACAAAAAATCATTGAGGTTGAGAACAATCGAATCATAGCTGCTCTCGATACTGAGCTCGAGAATTCAAGAAAATCTCAAACCGGAGTTGAGAAGAAGGCCGAGGAGGCTATTAAAGCACTCGAAGTAGAGAGATCCAAGCATTTGAACGAAATCGAGCAAGCACATCATCGTAATCATGAGCTTGTAATGGAAAGGGATGCTACCAAGAGGAACGTAACCGAATTGAAAACCAAGCTCGAGCATGAGATCAAGGAAAAATATGAAGCGTAGAAAATTGCTCAGGATGCATGCGACAAGTGATCACCGTCAAGATTTAGAGGGACAATGCGCTTGAAAGGGTTGGGACATTGATGCTCTCGTCAAGAGAGAAGTTGAAGCTGCGGTAAAACAGGCTGAGGAGTGAGAAGAAGAGAAGATGATGAAGAAGTTTGAGCTACTGCTCACTCAGTTCAACGCCAATATGCTCAAATTTCGAAACCTGGAGTAGTTTAGGGAAGACTACCCTTTGATGCTTGCCCGTGCCTGGGAACGTGATGTCGAGGAAGAGAAAGAATTCCTTAATGGTGATAATGTTGATATGGAGCAGTTGGAAAAAGAGATTTTAAAGGGAGATGAGCCCAAAATCCTCCATGATAACCACCATCTTATTCATCTGGAACTTGATGCAACCACTCAAAAAGAGTTAAGCGAAGGTTCCAGCTCTGCGCATTATGATGCTACAGCTGATTAAACTTCCGAGACTCAAGCTGCTCCTAGTTCCACCGTTGATTCCTCTACAGAAGCTGGTTATGACCTAAAGAGGCCACAACTCCAGAAATCCACTGTTTTCTCCCTTATCCCTGAGGGAACTCCCCGCAGTACTCCAGCTCATGCGGAAGTTCAAATTGAAGAAGTTATCTTGTTGACTTCTCCTATTTTTCGGAGAGTTGACATGTCATCGATCAACATCACTATCCTCCCTCTTTATATTTCTTTAGCTACAGGTCAGCCTGCAATCGCTTCGCTTCATCCCAAAGATTCTCAACTAGGGCCATGAATATCGATGACGGAGTCCGTAACCGTCATGATCTTGCTAAAAATTCCTAGCATCCTGATTGAAGAGACCCTGAGCCTTGACGAGCGCATAATAGATGCTTTTTTGGAAGAAGGAAACAATGAGAATTAGAGGACTCAAGTTGTTGGGGATGTTATTATTACTAGGGTCTCCCGGTCCCTGTCGGGCTCCTCCATGCATGAGCTTGAGCAAAAACCTAGGGCGAATATCCTCCTTGCCAGTCAAATAAGGTAGAAGCAAATATAAGTTTTCCCTCCTTCATTGTCGATTGGTTTTCCCAGGCAAACCATTTTCGCTCCTGTTTACATTCCTCTACCTAGGGGTGCTCAAAGTACGTCGACGATATTTTTGCAAAGCATTTCGGCCTCCAATTCTCCACCCAAGAGCGGCCAGAATGCACCTGCTGGGTCTTCGCAAAGAACTCCTTCAAACGGCTAAGGCGGTAGAGGAAGAGGCGGAAAGAGGCAAGGAGAAAGCTCGAGTGAAGTCTGCCGTCGTTTTAAGAAGAGAAAGTAGTCCAAAAAGAAATAGTCGCTAGTTTGGTTTTCCGTATATAGACTCCTTTTGTTTGTTGGCCAGCTTTATTTGGGTTTGGCCCCCCGTTGCTACTTTTTCCCTTTTGGTGTGAACCACTTGTGATGACCTACATTTTCGACCCTCGATGATCGACACTAATACATCCATGGTATTCACGTGCTGCAATTTCAAGTGCCGAAGAGGGGGATGGTCAGGGGTAAAAGAAAATAAAGATAGAAGATAGAAAACACAGATTCTCACATCACATTTAACAACTTGAATATTTTACATATAGATAGTATGAACAATCACTCTCAAAATGATGTATCAGAGTTATGGCAAGTACTAACTCGGCTAGGGACAGTTATAATTGCCTATCCCTATACAGGTGTTGATATATAGTTATACATAATATAGCGGAAATAGAAATGGATAACTATATATAGAGGAATCTTCAGCTCCATGCTCCAAGCTAAACCTGACTACTTGGCTGCCTGGAAAAATAGGGCACCCAGAGTTTACGGAAAAAAATAAACTCCAAGTCAGTCATGTGACTGGTTTGAGAAAAATCCAAACAAAGATATTTTTGAAAACAAATGGTATCTCATAAGACCACGTCGCACATAAATATGGACGGATGTTTACCTTATGATAACAACACATTGCTACGTAAAATCTAGTGATTTTATGATAGTGTCTAGATTACAAGTACATATTAATCATAGCTGAATTTGTCACATTGATTAAATTCCAGCACAATAGGTATAGAACTAAGTCCGAATGCACTTATTGGAGAATGGATTCCATAGAATGATAGCTAAGGGACAACCATTTATGCAGTACCTCTTTAGAGGAATGCATCGAGGATCCCACTGACAGACTGGCAACACCGGCCTACACTTTTTCGGTGACCAACACAATGGCCCTGGATAGTATCGAATATGGCATCTTCCCGGTTGTTACCAACCTTTACCGGGATCCTATAGCATACCCAACATACTCGACATATAGAGAGTAATCTAGAAAGGTGATGATCATAATCTAATGGGTGTGGCTCATATAGCCTTGCAGTATACCCTGTTTCAGCCATTTCTAGGTGTGAGGCCTGAGGTAATGTATTACCTTTTACAAAACAAATCCCACTTTGAATGCCACGTTGCCATTTCTTATAACACACTATTGATTTCCACAAAAGTACAATCCCCGAGCTCATACGTCTCAAGGAAGGGTGTTAAGTGTAAGATGGGTTACCTCCTACACCACCAAACAAATGTATGTTTGTAAAAATCAATGTATGTGGTCTTAGAAATACAATGTCAAACACTCGTCCATACAAGTTGTCCAGGAATAGGAAAAACCGAAGGCACTTCTCCAACTACATTTTGTTTGGGAATAACCCCTAGCATTAGTAGCGAATAGTCCTTACATCGAAGATTTCAGAATGAAGATACTACTGTCAACATATATATGATATGGGAATTACCCTAGAGGTTAGTGGCAAACAACCCTTTATTATGAAGATCCCCATCTTCAAAATCATTGTCTTCGACATGTCTTTACTTTCAAATGGGTATATTGGTTTGAAGTGGTTTTCGGATAGGAATGATCCAAATCCGATCTTGGTTTCTCCGAACCAATTATTGATAAAAGATGTCAAGTATATATATATATGTGATTATTATTCAATTAATCAATATCTTTCATTCAAGTAAAATATCTTCTTAAAGATATACGTCTTTAACCATTTTATTTTTCATCAAATATGGGATTATTAAACGTCTTTTTAATTTTGGAAATACCAAATCATTTTTCTTTGATTACTTAGGAAAAGTCAATCTTAATGAAGATTTCACATATCCAAAATATATCTTTAATGGGTCAAAAACAATGTATTTTAAGACATTGTTTGCTGTAAACTCAAACCAGTTAGTATTGAGTAAAAAGGGATCCATAGATTTTAGATTAATTATACTCAATACTAATTCTTGTATTCAACCCGTACTATTCGTCTAATAATGATGAAATCGCCTTTTAAATTCACACGGATAGTATGGGTTCCCTCCTCGGAATTTAATACAGAGTTTATCTTGAACATTCTCTTTACCATCAAAATATTATCTAAAATCTTGTTTAACTTTGTGGTAAATTCAAAATCTTTTTTATGATTCAAGCAAATCAAATTAACTATCCCCTCCGTCGGGCCATTCCGAATAGCTAGGGAGAGCAGACAATTGATTACCCAAACTCCAGCCTTTGGGCTATCTCTCTGTCACCCGTAAGGCGGTCAAGTTATTTGATTGACTCTAAAACCTTTAAAAATACTTGCTTTATTATTTGAACATCATTTATAAAGGATTAGGGAAGAAAAACCCAAGTTTAAATCTTATTTCCAAAATTTCCAAATTCCTTTGCTAAATTGCAGGTGAATAGTGCTTTTAAGGGCTTCGTAGCACAAATATCATTTTAAACCTTTTATATATTTAATTTTTTCATTTAAAACTCTTTTAAAATATTTTAACATATTTTTAGAATTTATTCCATATTTTAAAGATTAAAGATATCCATTTAAAAATAATTTGAAACTTTTGCTTTCGAACTGCCAAAACGCGACGTTTTTGAAAACTTGATTTGGACATATCTCAAACTCTACTAAATGAAATCTTTATTTTTATTTTTCAATTGAAAACTATAACTCTAACAATACTGAAATTTTTTATTTCAAAGAACTCTGACTTATAATCCACCCTACACATTCGTTTAATTTTTCGAATCGCGAACTGTTGAAACGCGACGACTTATTTTGACTCTAATTTCATATCTTTTCAAAACTTTGCTGAAATGAGTTTTAAAAACATTTGTAAACCATTTTAAACCATTTTTATTCATGTTTAAAAAAGTTTAAATATGCCGTAACACTTTTATAATTCATAAAAGAAAGTGATTTTTTTGTGTAAATTCGACGTGTGTTTATCGTGAATTATTTCCATAACCATGCAAACATATTATCACATTCAAAACATGATGATCAAACATAGAAAACAAGCATAGAAAACATATCATATCATCATATATTTTAATAAAATAAATTAGAAGAGTAATTCTCACATATATAGCTATCCTTCTCTTAGTGTTACAAAATTGACTATAGCTTCACTATTCCTGCACCGAAGCTTATGATAACTATCTCGAGACCCTAGGGTGTGCTCGGCCTTGTACTAGAGAGGGTGGAGAGGTAGTGGTGGCTCTTGATGAGCTTGACCAAGCAAGGATAAAAAAGAGGAGATGATTGCTCGCTTTGATTTCAAACTAAGGCGATATATCTTTCTATATGAAAGTGTATTTCTCAGTAGAGCTTTGCTACGACTATGGAAAAATTTATGAAGACATGGCCATGAATGGTCTTATGAAGAAGGAGAAGAACATAAGAATTTTGGCGTAAGGAAATGAAAGGATATGGACATGTATTTATAGCCTTTTTCTAGCAAAATATCTACAACATCATCATCACCATTCCTGTCACCCATGTGCTACACCCATACCCCCCCATATGGCCAAACCACCCTCCTCCCATGTGCCACCCCATGTGCTTGTAAGTGCTGGTGAGTTTTGTTTTTTTTCTTATAAAATATCTATATTTTTATATATATTTACCTTAAGTAAGTTAGTAGTTGTTAATGGTAAATATATATTTATAATGTATGTGTGTTCATGTGCATGTGTATGGGTGCTTTTATGTCTATTTTTAACAAATCATGCTGCAATGTTTCGGTACAACTTTTGTTCGTTAAACCGTGGTGAATCCGGGATTCGAATTCTGGTCATATTTTTACTTCTTAGTTAAAATATATGTATGTGTGTGTGTATATAAACAAAAATTGAAAATGACATTTTTATTATTATTTAATAATTAAAACGGCCTCATTTAATATTTCATATAATTATTAAATCATTTAAACTCAATTTAAAATCAAAATTTAATTTTTTAAAAATGATGACATCATTGATGATGTCATAAAGATGTTTTATTTCCAAATATAAAATAAATAATTTTATTACATATTCTTTCTTAAATGGAGAAATAAGTATATCTATCCAGTTTTGTATCCTCTAATATTGAGAAAATCTCAATTTTACCAAAAACTGATTCTCGTCGCTTTTCTAACGGAAATCCCAAATATTTTATTTATTACTATAATTTTAAAACAAGTTTACCATCATTTATTATTTTTCAAAACAGTATAATTTGTGTTGTAAAATCTTATATTTGAAATTTAAAATTATATATTTTTTCCAAAGTGATAAATTTCTAGGCCATTACACCACTTGTACTTAGCTTTCTTGATTTGACATCAATAACATAGACTTTTTGTTTTGTATAAATCTTTGCTCAAATTTTTCTAAGCACTTAAGATATACGCTTTCCATTCAATGGACTTACGATTTATCTCTTAGTGATCGTTTTTGGATCCGGTCCTTAATTCATTCTGTAATTTGCTGATTCGCATCGTTCTAGCGAATGTAAAGGAATTCTTCGGTAAACAACCTAAAACAATGGCTTGAATATCCAGGTGCAAGTTCAAGTTGACTACTTAATATCATAGTCCACATAACCTCATCCAGGGTTTTAGTATTCGATCACGCCTAATTCTGAGGGTTGACCGAAGGCTTACAAATTGGATCCCGCTTTACTCGAAGCATGGACCCATCATTCTGCCCACGTCGGGCAAGAGGTTAATTATCAGATGTACTTGTCACGGCTGTTTCCATTCATACTTCTTCCCCTAGTCCGGGGATGAGAGTTGAGTGATCGATCGGTCATATCATGCTCTTTTTAATTTATACTCCTACACTCCATCCGAGGATAAGAGTTGGTTTACGGATGGTTGTACCATGTCCGGTTCCAAGTTTGTGCTCTTGCCCCCAATCCGAAGCAAGAGCCAGTTTGCGGATGAACGTGTTTCACCGGCCTAAGTTTATACTCCGGCTCCTACTTCGGGAATGAGAGTTAGGGCACAGAGGCTCGTATCGCATCCGATTTGCGTTTAAACTTCTGCTCTTAATCTGAAGGCAAGAGTCGGGATACAGATAGTCATATCGTTTCCAGCTTATGTTTAAATTCTAGCTCTTACTCCGAGAGTGAGAGTTAGGATGCAGACAGTTATGTTATGTCCGGCTTATGTTTATACTTCTGCTCCTAATTCGAAGGCAAGAGTTAGCTGATGTCAATCTCCGGATATCAAAAAGGAACTCCACGAGCTCGATTATGGGCCATGGAAAGTTTGACTAGCACCTATCTCCGGGTACCTACACACCTGCATTAATCATATGCACATTCATTCGAGTTAATCAAGTCACAACTCTTAAGAAATGGAGATATAGAATTTTTGGATTTCAAGGTCGTTTTATTTGATTAAAGACGAGAAGTGACAAAATTTTGTCTTATTACACATCTCTAGCTAGTTATTTACAAATTTATTCTCATAATGAAATAGCATTGTAGTTGCTCGCTATTCCATGTTGTTGGGAATGAGATCTCTTCTATAGTTGCCAACTTGAAGGTGCCATCTCCAATCTTTTCCTTTATTGCATATGGACCTTCCCAAATCGGGCCTAAGTTCTTAGGGACAGGGAAGATTCGTTTAAGGACTAAATTGCCAATTTCAAAGGTTCGACTTCTAACTTTGGTGCTATAATATAGTGTGACTTGGTGTCTGTGCACAGCTGCTCCCAACTCAGCTTTGGTCCGCTTCTCATCGATCATATCAAGAGACTCTAAAAGTAGTTGCTCATCCGTTCGTGGATCATAGTGAGTAACTGGATAAGAGGGCACTTCCAGTTCGATCAGGATCATAGCCTCCGACCCGTAGGCCAAAGCGAATGGAGAATGCCAGTCACTGACTTGTGGGTGGTTCGATAATCCCAAAGCGTTAACGGGAGTTCATCGACCCACTTTCCTTTGGCCTTTTCCAATTGTTTCTTAAGAATGGACTTGATAATCTTGTTTACAACTTCAACCTATCCATTCCCCTGAGGATGTGTTACCACTGTGAATCTCTTCTCTATGTGGCATGGGCGGTAGAAATCCTTAAACTCCATGCTATCGAATTGGGTCCCATTATCAGTAATGATTGCTTGTGGGACTCCAAAGTGATAGATGATATTCCGAACAACAAAGTTGATGACTTTAGCCAAAGGCTCCGCCTCGGCCCATTTAGAAAAGTAATAAACTGCTAAGATTTGGTGTACTTTGCACCACCTTTAGATATTGGCAATACACTGATAATATCAATACCTCAAACTGCAAACGGCCAAGGACTGACCATTTAGGTAATTTCTGTCGGGGATGCCCTCGGAATTTTAGCGAATCTCAGCACTTGTCACATCTTCGGGTGTAATCAACTGCGTCTTGATTGACAATCATCCAGAAATACCTATAACAAAGGATCTTCTTTGCCAAGGTCAGCCCCCCAGTGTAGTTGCCATAGACTCCTTCATGAACTTCTCTCAGAACTCATTTGGCCTCATCGACAGTGACACACCGTAACATAGGGACCGAGAAATCCTTCATGTATAGTAATCCTTTTTGCATGATGTATCTCGTAGCTTGGCGAAGGATTTTGCATCGTTTATTCTTTCTCTCTAGAAGGATCCCTCTTTGCAAATAATCCCAAATAAGATTAATCCATGACTCTCGTTTAGGCTCAGCCTCCAAAATCCAATAGACATTCTGTTTGTACCAAAAATGGGCACAACACTCTTCGGAAGTTTTTGAAGAGATAAAAGTGAAGAATGAAAATTAAAACTGTGGATTATCTAACAAAAACTCCAAATAACAGAAAGTAAATTGCAAAGACAAACGATTTAGAGTGGTTCGGCGTTTTGCCTACGTCCACTGTGAAATTTGATGATTTTATTGCTCGATTACTTGAAGATTACAGTAGTTAATAAGGCAATACAACTGAATTTAAATGCTAAGTGTCAATCTAAAGCAGCGGCGGTGTTCTGGAGTAAATCTGGCAGAATCTGGGCGCTCTTCAGTACTTAGAATTCTCCGACCCCTTTTCTGAATGACCAGGGGCTCTATTTATAGGTGTAGGAGGCTGATATTTCGCCTAAAATGAGGGGAGACCAGTTCTGGTACGTCAGGGGGCCCACATGGCCAAAATCTGGAGATCCGGGCCCACTTTGGGATCGATTCGACCCTTGGTTCGAATCGATCAAGAAATCATCCAATCGAGCTAAAATTTGGTGTGAACATTCTTCATCATGTGCTTAAGCTTCTGTGAAAATTTCATGGCATTTGGACTTATAGAACTTGAGATATGATCGATTCAAGTTGAAGATTTCCGTTTTCTGAAGTTGCTCGAATCGATTCGTTCGAATCGATTCGTTCGAATCGACTCTCCTTCATGCGAAGACAACGGCGTGGCGCGCATGCTTCGGGTCATCCCTCTTTTCTCTCCGAGTTTTACTGAGTCGTACCCGGGGTTTTAGCTGTGCTTGCTTGGTGGATTCGAAGTTACCGATTCGAAGAGGTGGTTCCTTCGAATCGATCGAATTCGCGCTCCTTCGTATCGATCGTGGAAGGTCATAGCTGATCGATACGAAATACCCTCTGTCTTTTGGGATTCGAAGACAATCGTGGTGTGGAGTCGAAGTTCCTTCAACTGTATGGAGTCGAAGGACTTTCGTTCGGTGGATTCGAAGACGATGGACTCGAAGCGAGTAGCCTTTACGGATTCGAAGGAAGGGATGCTCAATGGATTCGAAGCAAAGCGTATTCCGATGGGTTCGAGGCAAGGCTCGTCGTGATCGATTCGAGCCAAAGGTTTAATCGAGGGATTCGAAGTAAGCTGACTTCCCATGGATTCGAGGCCACGTATGTTTGATGGATTCGACCTTCACGGATTCGAACATAGTCTTCGCCTATGGATTCGAACTAAGGACTGTCTACTCCATTTTTCGTCGGTGATATCTTGAGCATACGAACTCGGATTGCCCCGAAATTTGGAACACTGGTTTATACTACCCTGCTTGACGTGTCTTATCGATTGCAGCCCGATCTGGACTCGGACAAATTTCATCGATATCCATCGCGATCCTTGTGTGTAACTGATTTCCGAGATGATCTGTTACTGGTCTCCAGTCAAATCCTTGGTGTCACGGCCTTGCCAAAAGGCGGGATAACATTTGCCCCCCAAAGTACATCTTGTGTAAACATGACGTGCTTTGAAAAGCTACAGTCCCTTATTGAACAGTTATCACATGCTTTGTCGAAAATTGTATTTTTTGCTGTTGTAATCAATCGTTGTATGATCATGATCGACTGTTAGGCTTTTGAGTCATGACGAGATGAACATCTGATTCCTGTTGATGATAAAGACCAAAACATTAGTCAAAAAATACGTGCATACGTGTACTATCTTGACCTTGGTTAACGTTGCGTGATCGCAAGTTGTTGTCCGTTTGGTTCGCTATCGAAATCTGCATCGGTCCTCTCCTGAACCGATTTGAGATTTGAGTTAAAACATTGCTTTTATGATTGTCTACGATCATCCTCTCGTATCGATCCTCTCCTGAATCGGTATAAAGAGTAGACAAGCAATTTTTCACGTTGGAACGGTTCGTCCATTTGACCAGTGGTATTTGATGGATGCGAAGCTATGTTTTTTGATCCGCTTCGAGTTGAGGGTTTCGAAGTGGGTACTTCGAATCGATGGTTCTCCGAATCGATATTGCGTGGATTTGAATTTTTCTGAGTTGGTGGGTTCGGAATTGATGGATTCGAAAGTGGTCGTTCGAATCGATGGTGTCGTACGTTCCCTTGACTCTTCTGACGTTGTGCTTCGAATTGATGAAGCTTCGCATTGATATTGTATGGATGGATTCGGAGGAATGGATTCGAAGATGATTTGTAACCTACGTACCTCTGAGTTTGAATCGATGAAACCATTCTGTCAGTTTCGAATCGATGGATGCTTTTTAGTGATCGATTCGAAGATACTCGTTCGAATCGATAGGCTGGAGCCATTTTCACCGGTTGCATCTGACCGGGATGCGAATCGTCTCGCAATCCCCTATATATACCGGGATCTTTTTTACTTTCATTTTTTACTTTCTTACTGTTGCGAGAGCCCTTTCTTCGAATCGATCTTTCAAAGTTCTGCGTTTTGCACGAGTTGATCAAATTCCTTCAAGTTTTCATCTGTAATCGAATTCAACCAGGTAACCAAGGGATCGATTTGAACAATGAAAGATAAAACTGGAACCTTTATCACTAATCTCAACTCTTCTCGAAAATTATGAGGAACTGTGCAGTCGGGAGTGGGTCGACTCGATGGATCTGAGGAACGAGTCCGTTCGCGTCGCATCGATCTTGAGTGCTAAAATGGAGGAGCGTCGTTACTTCGACTCGATCAATTCGATGCCCAGCTAATGTTATCCTGATCGATTCGAAGGAATCGACTGCTGATCGATTCGAAGCTACGCGGAGCTTATGGATTCGAAGCGCTCTTCCATCTTAAGGCTTCACCGAGTCGACCTTAATGGAGTCGAGGCGTATGGATTCGAACATCACCGATTCGACTTATGTCGATTCGAATCGATCGATTCGAACGTTCTAACACTTGTTCTTCTGATTTGCTCCAACATCTGAGCTACGACCAATCTCAAGTTGAACTTTGACGAACATAATGAACTTTAGCATACTCGACTCCGACGAGCTTCGGCCTTGCATAGTCGAACTTGACCGAAAGATTTGACCTCCTTTTTGAAGCTCGTCGATGGAACTGTGACTTAACCAACAATATAACTGACTTATACACGAGGTTGGTTCGTAGCGTTTGGATGTTGTGGAAGTGACGGTCAGCGATGACGGTCATTTTCATTCTCAAATTCCCAAGATATGTTGTACGAACATCTTGTTTTATTCTGTTAAATTTGCTTAAGTGATGCATAGCACTTGCACTGCACGACACGTTCATACACACACTATACTGGGGCATGCATGGGCTGGTTATGAACTTAACGTTGCTTTCTGATGAGTTAGCCAATTATGGAATCTTCGAGCTCCCAACAACAAGAGGTGCAGAGCTCGACTCCTCCTGTGCTTGAGATTCCTGATATCCCTGCCGATGTAATCGATCCAGCTCCAGACGAATTGCCAGAGGCTATATTCATTGAGGACCCTGTTGATTCAGTTCAGTCTAACATCTCTGAATCCTTATTGGGATGAATATGCCTAAAGCATAACATATCTCTAGGTGATGTATTATTGCCCAGTGCCACTGATAGACCGCACAATCCGCCTGAAGGATATACAGCATTCTACCGTCATGCTTGTGCGGCTGGAACTCTTCCTCCTTTCAATCAATATATCAGAGGGATGCTATCATATTTAGGAATCGCTCCTTCACAACTTCATCCTAACGGGCACGCGTTGCTGAACAGTGCCTTTATCATATTTATGGACTGTCTCTTTCGCCCACCGAGGCCCTCCGAGATCAGACACATATTTAACTTCAAGAGTAGGGGTGATAGCCCGTCTTTTACATTTTTGGAGGCGGTTAGGAATTGCCAAGTTGTAGTTGGAGCTTGGACTCGACTGAGCTATTTCAAGAACGAGTGGTTCTACGTTCGGTGCCCCCCGGGTTTCGCTAGGCGATGGTTGTCTAGACGTAAGCGCCTTAACCTGTTTCCTTGACCAATAGCTCTTCGGTGTTATAATTAACATTTCATTCCTTTTATAGCTATTATCTCTAGGCCCGATGGAGGGCGTTTCAAGGGTACCGTCCGGAGTCTTCAAGAAGTCCCAAGCGAGCTGAGGCATATTGACTCGGTGCTGAACGACTAAGAGTTCTGGGTTTGATCGACATTAATCAAAGCATAGTTGTTGAGGGATTTTCAAAGTCCGTCTCCAAGAAGGAAAATAAGAAGAAACCCAAGAAGAGAAAAGCGAAGAAGTCACTCGGAATCAAAATAATCGAGGCGAGCGACGAAGAAAGAACCCATACGGATTCAGAGCCAATGGCTGACCTTTCGGGAAACTTGGAGGAATCGGGAGAAAAACGGAAAGGCAAGGCCGCCGTTTCCAAAAAACTTAAGTCAAAGGGGGAAAAATCTGTAGATGTGTTTCTTCCCGCTTCCGGAGTTATGATTTCTGAGGCCGCCCCTTCTCATTCGAGAGATTCTCTCAAAGGGCTTGACGACATTCCTATCCCAGATTATATATCGATTTCTCATAATCCTGGGTTGGAGGAATTGCAAGATGTCCTAAACATGAACGAGCCCTTTCCTTTAAGTGCGGTCAACACTTCCGGTCGGTTTGGGGGTTTACACATTTACACACACTTCCACGGCACTTCATGACTTCTTCATAGTAAACATTGCTCTATGGGATTTTAACCCGTAATTCTTTCTTATCGCAGGCGAGATGTCAGGACGTGGCTCTACTCTAGATAGGCTTCGGAATGTGCGCCAATCTTCTCCATTTTACGATTCTCGTAGGAGAGAGACAGATAGGGATCATGGGCGAGGCTATTCGAGTCAAGAACGTTATGATAGAGACAGAGATTACTCGCGTAACCGTTCTGGCTATGATTACTCTGACAAAGACCGGGGATACCAGTACCGACCCCGATCTCGTTCTCCTCCGCCTCCCAGGGCTCCAGTAGACCTCCCAGGGCCATCTCATCAGCAACAGTTGCCGTCTCAATCTTCTCGGCCTGATGCTCAACGGCCAAGAATGGAACCAACGGCAGCCGCTATAATTGAACAAGCTCCGGCTGAGTTGACAAGTGAGGGAGCTGCTAAACTCGCTCAAATGAAAAATGACTACCTGGAAATTTGCATGGATGGCTATATCTTCCCTCCTAACTTTAAAAGAATCCCTCCGGAAGCTGAGACCACTGCTCATAGTTATATCCACGACTTCTATGCTCAGTACAAGGAGTGGTATAAGGCAGCCGTGAAGGCTTCTAGAGTAGCTTTCGACAGGGCGAAGGTCATTGCTGAACGTGATGCCGACATTGCCAAGTAGAAACGCATCATTCAGGTTCTTCAATCCGAGGTGGAGACGTCCCGGAAGTCAGAGCTTGAAACACTTAAAAAACATGAGGGTGTCATGGCCAAACTAGCGAGGATGCAGCAAGAACATTGCGCCACGGTGGAAGAGATGGGCCATCGCAATACCACCATTGCAGCTGAGCGAGACTTAGCCGTTAAAGAGCTGAACGAGCTCAAGGCCAAATTCGCTGAAATGGTGAAGGAGAAGGATGATGCGAACGCCACTGCTCAAGAGGCTTGCGACCAAGCAGTATCTCTCAGGGCCGAACTTGCTGCGGCGGCGGTCAAGGCTAAGTCTGTGGAAGCAGAGATTCAGGAAAAGATCTTGGAGGAGAGGTCTAGGCTAGATGCTGAGTTTGACGATCTCTTAGTCACGTATAACGCTAATGTGCTGGAACACAGAAATTTAGCGTGGCTGGGAGATGACTCCATGATCTTGTACAATGCCTGGACCCGGCTGGTGAATGAGAAAAGAGCAGCGCATCCAGATGGAACACTTGACGACTTTGAACTGGAGATGCGTCTGCTTACCGAGGATGAGAGGAAGACCCTTCATGAGGTGGTAATCTCTATGGCGAAAGAAAAGCTCGGCGTCCAATCTCTAGAGACAGGCGAAGGCTCGGGGGTCGTGCATCACGAGACAGATGTTGGAGCTGTAATTCCAACATTGCCCGAAACCACTGGTGCGGTAGATCCCCAATCTGTTCCTGCCTATAATCCTGACCAACCATTATTATCTTCTGCCGAGGATTCTGCCCACGTTTCGGTTCAGACCAAGGAAGGTATTTGAACGCTTCTCGTAGTTTAGTTGTGAAGAACCTTAAGCAACACACTTGGCTAACAATCTTCGTTTTGTCGTATTTCAGTGACCGAAGTTATTGTTTCTGCGCCCCTTGCTTTATCAGTTCCCCATCAAACACAAGGGGTTGTTTTTTCCGAAGCCATCACGACTTCTACTTTGATTAGCGAGGAGGGAGATGCAAATATGTTTTCTTTCAGCGCTCAAATGATTGAGGAGCTTCTCAATGAACCCATCGATCCCTCTGCCAACCCGTCCGATGCTGTGAGTGAGGCTGCTCCGGCCGTTAGTTTATCTATGCCAGCTATTGGCACATCCGATGCGGCCCAAGTATCTCGTGAGGACGACGTTATTGCTGAGATTGCTGCCGAGATGGCAGCAGGGAATGTTGGTGCTAGTCCGCCCGGGCCTGCCCCGTTAATGGTGATTTCACCGGGCGGTACTGTATTGATCGAGACCGCTCCCGTCCCTCCTCCTGCTACTACTCCTATGCCTCCAGCTCGTCCTCCTAGAAGAACTTCCGTCGCCTCCAGCTCTGAGGAAGACGTCGACATTATATCGCTGCCGGAGGGCAAGCCCGAAAAGAGCAAGCGATTGAGGAAGAAATCGGGCAGCGGATCGGGTGGAGCTACTCCGAAGAAGAAGATAAGGAAGAAGAAAGATTGAACTCTTTCTCTAAATCTCTGTTGCGTAGGGTAGCATTTTGTTGATTTTTCTATAGCCGTGTATAGATGTGGATTCGGCTCCCACTAGCAGAATTTTTCGTAAACACTTTGTAATCAGATTCTTTTTGTTGATAGTGGAAATGAAAATCTATTCCCTTTCTGTCTTCAACTTGTTATGTGTTATGGTTCTGCCCCCTGTATTGGGGATAAGTGTGGAGTTGACGTATGTTTATACCCCGTCTCGCGCTCCGGAGTTCAGAGTAGAATGAATGTTTATACTCCGTCTCGCACTCTGGGAGTACGGAGTTAGATGAATGTTTATACTCTACCTCGCACTCTGGGAGTACGGAGTTAGAAGAATGTTTATACTCCGCCTCGCACTCTGGGAGTACGGAGTTAGAAGAATGTTTATACTCCGTCTCGCGCTCTGGGAGCACGGAGTTGGAAGAATGTTTATACTCCGCCTCGCGCTCTGGGAGCATGGAGTTAAGTAAAAAGCTTGTACCCAGCTCGCGCTCTCGGAGTACTCTGGGATTTAGGAAAAATGTTTATACTCCGCCTCGCACTCTGGGAGTACGGAGTTGAATGAGAGTTTATACTCCGCCTCGCGCTCTGGGAGCACGGAGTTTAGTAAAAAGCTTGTACCCAGCTCGCGCTCTCGGAGTACTCTGGGGTTTAGGAAAAATGTTTATACTCCGCCTCGCACTCTGGGAGCACGGAGTTTAGTAAAATGTTCATACTCCGCCTCGCACTCTGGGTGTACGGAGTTGAATGAAGGGTTGTCGTGTATCAACCCATTTCGTGGCCTGATGTGATGGCTTGCCCCCGAGCTCGGGTTTCATTTAGTGAGTGGTTGATTGCTTCACCGCCACTCCCTACTTGAATAAATTCCACTGTGTGATGGAACTTAGCTCTTCGTGCATCGTGATGTTGTACATTGTATTTAATGAATCACAGCTCTGGCTCGAAGAGATGGCATTTTATTGCTGAAATAAGAAAATATGGCAAATCAGTTGCCTTATTACAAATTCTAATTTCGAAATGCAAAAGTAAATTGCTGAATAAAAAACATAATGAAATAAATAAAGCCTGTCATATGTAATAGCGACGGAGACTCTCGCTGTTCCAGGCTCTTGGTAAAACTAGACCGTCCACGGTTGATAGTTTGAATGTGCCATCCCCAAGTCTTTGTGTAATCACGTACGGTCCTTCCCAATTTGGTTTCATGTGTGAAGGAACCGGGTATATTCTCTTGAGGACCAGATCACCGAGATCAAAGGTTCGGGGGCGAACTTTGGTGTTATATAATCGGGCGACCCGACTTCGGTAAGCGGCCGCTCTTAAATCAGCTTCTTCTCGTTTCTCGTCCAACAGATCCAAAGATTCAGCGAGTAATATAGCTGTTGGGCGCATTCTCACCCAGAAGGCCTCGAGACCAAGAAGCTTGATTCAACCATCCAGGCTTGCAGGAACTCATTCGGCATTCTCATTCTCCAAAGTCCATTCGGCTCATTCTCCAAAGTCCATTCGGCAAGAACTCATTCGGCATTCTCATTCTCCAAAGTCCATTCGGCAGGAACTCATTCGGCATCCTCGTTCTCCAGAGTCCATTCGGCAGTCTTAGGCAACTGCCGGACCAACCTCCTTCATGCAACTGCCGAACCAACCCACCTCCAAGCTTCGCCGAACCAATTCATCTCCTACTACCGGACCAAGGCATGCCAGGCCAGACCACATCAGCCCAGGCCCACCAGCAGCTATATACCTCCAAGACCCCTACCCCCAGCCCCACTCTATAAATAGAGGGGCAGGGGTACAACAATGGGGGACAAGTTTGAGAGCTTAAGCATGGAAGGAACTTTCAAACAACTTTCTTTTACTTGTACCAAAGCTTTGTACTTGTAATCATAACAAAAGAAGAGAAATAACATATAAAGTGGACGTAGGCACATTCTGGCTGAACCACTATAAATCTGCGTGTCTTTTTACAGTTTAGCCCCTGCTTTTCATATATTTGCATAATTCTCCAAAATCACTAAGAACAACCTAAGATCTACTAAATCATACAACTTTGAGGTGTTTGCCATGGTAGGGGCCGAGACCGAGCGCAGCCCGAAGTTAGGCCTAAGGAAACGTTTGGTGCCGAACCCAACGGGGGAGGTACCGGACGAAGGTCAACTGTAGCTGAGCCTGTCATGTTGCCTAACCACGGAAACACCAGTGAACGGGGCCGAGCCAGAGTCCAGCCCGAAGTTGGACCCGAGGAAGTGCTTAGATCAGAACCCAGCAGGGGAAGATCGAGGCAAGGGCCAACTGTAGCTGACCCTAGCATGCTTCCAGAAAATCAAAGGCAGCCGCCGGAAAATATGAGGAATGATAGACGCTACCATCCCTACAGGTCGTCTGGACGAGATCAATCCCACAGAACAGAACCAAACTCCTTTCTATCTGCTCCAAATTCTGATGAAAGGATGGCACGCTTATTCAGAGAGTGCATCCAACGGGAGCAAAGAGACCGAGGTATAGGCGCTAGGGTGACCAGCCCTTTCGCCCGCAACATTGAAATTGCTATCACTCCCCGGGAATGGAAGATGCCAACAATGGAACCTTACAAGGGAACCTCCGACCCCGTCGTCCACTTACAAAGATACACACAACACATGCTCATGAGTGGAGCAACAGAGGGAGTACTATGCAAATGCTTCCCATTATTCTTAGCAGATCTCGCTACCTCCTGGTTCTGTCATTTACCCCAGGGATCCATCAGCTCATGGGAAATGTTGAAAGAACGATTTATCAGTCAATTCCGCATTCATGTGGAACAACCTAAGGATGCTTATTCCTTATCCAGCATCAAACAGAAACCCGGAGAGAAACTGCAGCAATACCTAACCCGATTCAACGCCGCAGCGGCCGCGGTCCAAGATGCCGACGAGAAGCTTATCCTAATGGCCCTCTGTAGTGGTGTGCATCCGGATACTAAATTTGCTAGAAGACTGACAAAAGAAAAACCAGCTACTTTACCCGATTTCTTCCATGAAGCTGGAAAATATATGAGACTTGAAGACGCCGTCAGCAAAATAGGGCAGCTCACGGCAACACGCCCGCTATAGCAAAGGACATTCGAAGATTTGACTTTAGGGATAATGCTGGGGGCAAAAAGGGGGAAAAGCGTCCATATCAGCCAGGACCAAGATTTGACGCTTACACCCCTCTAAATGAAACAATCGAAAATATCTTCCTGGCCACTCAAGACGAAGTTGAATACAAACGCCCCCCACACAAGAAGGAATCAGATAACGCAGTTAAGTCTGGAAAATTCTGCCGCTTCCACGAATCCCATGGGCAGGATACCAATGAATGCCATCATCTCCGGGACTTGATTGAAGAACACATCAAAAGAAGGAGACTGGAACGCTATGTAAATGGTGCATTCAACTAAGTCAATATGATATCACCTACCATCCTCGCACCGCCATCAACGAACAAGGCTCGGGGGCAGGTGTGGTAATAATCACTCCCAAGGGAAATGAACTACACTATGCTATAAGGTACGGAGTTCTATTCAAAATCATATCGGACAATGGACTTCAGTTTGACAGCGAGGAGTTCGCCAACTGGTGCCAAGAGCACGGAATTCACAAAAGCTTCTCATCCCTAGCTTATTCCCAGGCAAACAGACAAGTCGAAGCCGTCAACAAAATTCTGAAAACTCTGGTCAAAAAGAAGCTCGAAAAATCAAAGGGCGCTTGAGTGGATGAACTCCCTATGGCACTATGGGCCTATCGCACACCTTTCAAAACATCAACAGGGCATACTCCTTTCTCTTTGGCATACGGATCGGAGGCTATGCTCCCAGTTGCAACCATCGTGCCTTCCCATCGTAGGATCCACTATAACCCAGAAGGTAAAGAAGAACTCCTTCACATGTCTTTGGATCTAATTGAGGAGAGAAGAAATGATTCAGTCCTCAAAGCAGCAGCCCACAAGCAAAAGGTGGCAACACAATACAACTCCTAAAGATCTCCACAACGGAGCTTATATTTTGTCAACAGTGGACGGGGAGGTGTTCCAGAGGGCATGGAACATCCAACACCTTCGTCGATACTCTTCTTAACTTGTACTGCCCATATGAAGCGAATTAACAAAGAGAATCAGTGGACGTAGGCATTTTCGTGCCGAACCACTTTAAATCAAACTTGTCTCTTTTTAACTTGTTCCTTCATATCTTGGCTGCTTGTTAACTGTATCCTTTTCTGTTGAACAAAATCCTGTGCGAATAGCATTTTCATTCAAGGCACTCCACAGCGCAACTTCTCCTGGACAAGACCTAACAGGTACTATGCGAATCTATGCCCTCACCAATGAGACACTTTCGCTCCGGCATCCCTCTGCTGTGAGTTAACTCATTGCTCGCGACGGCCCTTAAAGCCAACTGTAATGAGCCGATTATAAGCCACCGAGAAGGCCGACTATAGCCGAGGCAGCTCATTACGGCGTTAGGCTCGCCGGCAACTGTGAACCGACTATAAGCCCCAACATAAGGTGTGGCCAGCCAGGGGCAGTTCACAGTTGACGATCGGCACCCACGCTAGCCGGCCACAGTAAATCGAATAATACCCACGATTACGGGCCATAATGGCCCGGGTAGTTACTGTGCGCGATCTCGGCTCCGATGTGTCTTAAGTGCGGCTGTGGTAAAAAAGAATTAACTCCCCGCGGAGGCGTAAGATGGGTGACTAATGTCTCCAAGACCCACAGCTAGGGAAAGTGACTACAAAACCCGTTTGCCACGAACTTAAGCACACCGAAGGCCTTCCGTGATTGGAAGTTTTACTTTTTTCACATATTTCAATTTTACTTGAGAAACTATTCTCCTATCCTCTGTAACAATTCTTGAAGTACAGGACACAGAACGGGAGACACTCACTAATAGAAGTGGATATTCACAGCAAAATACTGGACCGCATCCCTTACTCGGTCACACAGGATATTCAAAGCTGCCATCTACAAGAAAGATATAAAGGACGGTATTTCCTCCTTTCATATGTAAACACATGACTATAATCTATTCACACCTCACGCTAACATTGCAAGTCATAAAATTATGCTTTAAACAAGAACCCGACATCAAACACAATTTGATTAAAAGAATATGCATAGCTATACAACATGTCAAAATAGCAACAAACATTCAAGAGACGACAAAATCAGCCTAAGTTAAAGAATTACACGTCAAGAATAGAGCTATCTATTACAAGTAGCAAACAATTACAATCTAAGAGTTACTTTACTGTTTTAAGACTAACATATACAGCCATGTCAAGTCTACAAAAAGAATTTTCCAGGTCTAATCAGGGAGCTGGTTGCGTCCTAGTCTTGTCCTTGCCCTGTTGCCCGCCTGTCCGATCAGAAAAAGAATTCATTAGTGATAAGCAACCAAGTTAACAAAAAGACTAGAAAGGAAGACTTACCAGCACCTGCTTCTTGGCCACCCTGGTCGTCATCCTCTACCTGCAACACCTCCCTTAGCCTGAGCAGCCACCCTCTCCTCTGCTGTTTCCCTCAGCTTGACCACTGACTGCTGTGGAAGAATCAAGTTATACTCCAGAAGGGCCGCATTTCTAATCAGGAAGGCAGCTGATCTATCTCTCCCAAGGATAGCTTCTATCTCAGCCGCCGTTTGAACCAAGCGATCGGTCTCCACCACCGCAAAGCCACCTGTCGCTAGCCAAAAAGAAGACGTATGAGAAGAAGTATTACAACCAGAATAGCATAAGAATTGGGCTGGAGCTGGAACGGTGCAATTTTCAAATAGGCGAGGAAGCTCACTACCCAAGCATTCAGAGGCGGGATGGCGCCACACATACAATGGTATCGGCTATAGGCGAAGTACCCCTCGGGAGGGTTAAATGGCATAGCCCCTGGCTCTGGCAGCATCATGCGTGCCCTATCAATGCCAAAGGAACGGGAGATGGCATCAAGATGGTCTTCTTTGAGAGAGCTGGGATAGCAGTCCGGGGGAGAATTCAGAAGCTCCTGCGGACCGTACCCGTCCACTAGTGATCTCGGGGTTGGTCCGTGACGTTCTGGATTCGGCTGAGCTGGGGGCACGGCGGAGGAACTTCCTTCGCCCCCGGATTTCTTTTTATCCGATCGAGTTTCCGCTTTACGAGACATTATCTGCAAACACAAAGAAGAATGTCGTTAGAACAAAGGATGTAAAAAAAAAGGGTAAGTATGTAATATGGAATTTTCACTCATGAAATCAGAATGCTCAAACTCCCGTTGTCATTCGATAAAATAAATGCAAAACTCTCAAGGCCATTCGGTAGTTCTCATATCCATTCGGCATTCCCAGTTCCATCAGTGTATATAGATATACAACTACCTTCGATAAACCATTCATCCAACAATAGAAAGGATCTCACCTGAGTCAGTGAAAATAGGGAAGTTGATTCGGCCACCAAGTTGATTCGGCTACCACTTTGATTCGGTCACCAAGTTGATTCGGCCACCAAGTTGATTCGGCTACCACTTTGATTCGGCTACCAAGTTGGTTCGGCTACCACGTTCGATTCAGCTACAAAGTTTGATCCGGCAAGAGCAAATGTTTAGTTCGGCAGGTAGGAAATAGCAAAGGCGTACGGTCCCTACTTATAGACAAAAGGACACGACCGGACCATCTGGTTCGGCATCCAAGAGCCCAATGAAAATTTCAAAACAAAGCGCGGCACATGCCGGCATATGCCCCACTTTGGGGGGCAAATGTTGGGCGCATTCTCACCCAGAAGGCCTCGAGACCAAGAAGCTTGATTCAACCATCCAGGCTTGCAGGAACTCATTCGGCATTCTCATTCTCCAAAGTCCATTCGGCTCATTCTCCAAAGTCCATTCGGCAAGAACTCATTCGGCATTCTCATTCTCCAAAGTCCATTCGGCAGGAACTCATTCGGCATCCTCGTTCTCCAGAGTCCATTCGGCAGTCTTAGGCAACTGCCGGACCAACCTCCTTCATGCAACTGCCGAACCAACCCACCTCCAAGCTTCGCCGAACCAATTCATCTCCTACTACCGGACCAAGGCATGCCAGGCCAGACCACATCAGCCCAGGCCCACCAGCAGCTATATACCTCCAAGACCCCTACCCCCAGCCCCACTCTATAAATAGAGGGGCAGGGGTACAACAATGGGGGACAAGTTTGAGAGCTTAAGCATGGAAGGAACTTTCAAACAACTTTCTTTTACTTGTACCAAAGCTTTGTACTTGTAATCATAACAAAAGAAGAGAAATAACATATAAAGTGGACGTAGGCACATTCTGGCTGAACCACTATAAATCTGCGTGTCTTTTTACAGTTTAGCCCCTGCTTTTCATATATTTGCATAATTCTCCAAAATCACTAAGAACAACCTAAGATCTACTAAATCATACAACTTTGAGGTGTTTGTCCATTTTTTGTGCAAACAATAGCGTTTGTTTTCGGATCGTAATAAGTTACGCGGTGAGAAAATACTTCTGTCTCAACTGGAATGACGGCCTCCGAGCCATAGGATAAGGAAAATGGGGTGTGTCCAGTTGCGGTCTTGTGAGTTGTTCGATAAGCCCATAATGCCATAGGAAGTTCATCGACCCATTTGCCCCCAGCCTTTTCCAGTCGTTTCTTTAAGATGGATTTGATAACTTTGTTAACAGCTTCGACCTGACCGTTTGCTTATGGATGTGCGACTGCAGAGAACTTTTTATGAATATGAAATCGTTGGCAGAAATTCTTGAACTCCCAACTTTTGAATTGGGTCCCATTATCGGTGATGATGGTATGCGGGAGTCCAAATCGGCAAATGATATTGCGGACCACAAAGTTTATCACTTTCTTTGACGTAATCGTTGCGAGAGCTTCGGCCTCGGCCCACTTTGTGAAGTAGTCAACTGCGACGATGGCATACTTCGCACCACCTTTTGCCAGAGGCAAAGCGCCAATGATATCGATACCCCACATAGCGAACGGCCAGGGACTGACCATTTGAGTTAACTCGGTAGGCGGGGCTCTTGGAATTCGAGCGTGTTTTTGGCACTTGTCGCACTTTCTGGCGTAATTGGCTGCATCTCGATTCACTGTCGGCCAGTAATATCCATATCGGAGTATCTTCTTAGCAAGCGCTTGTCCACCGGTGTGATCGCCGCATTCTCCCTCGTGTACATCATGTAACACTCGTTTGACTTCGTCGTGAGCGATACACCGGAGGAGTGGAACAGAATAACCTTTTCTATACATGATCCCATCCTGAATGATGAACCGCGAAGCTTTTCGTAGAATTTGCCTTTTCTCATTTCGGTGTTCAGGCAATATCCCATTCTCAATATAATTTCGATACGGAGTCATCCATGATTCTCTGCTGGGAAAGGTTTCCAACACATCATTCGTTTTGATTTGATCGATGCTTGTGAAAGGCAAAGTTTCGACCGGGACAAGTCCCATTTGCTGTGCTTCACCTGTGCTGGCCAACTTTGCCAATGAATCGGCCTTTTGATTGCGATCTCGTGGTATGTAGTAAATAGCATAATAATCAAACTGATCCAGCGCTTCCTGAACTCGGGCTAGATAAGCAGCTAACCTTCGATCTCTTGCTTGATATTCTCCCCGTACCTGACACACAACCAACTGTGAATCACAATAAACTTCTATAGCGATAATTCTCAGATCTCTGGCAAGCTTTAACCCAGTCAACAGGGCTTCATACTCGGCTTCATTGTTGGTTGCGTGAAAATCAAACTTCAAAGCATAGCATATGGATCGACCTTCGGGGGTTTCTAGTACAACTCCAGCGCCCGAACACCGATCGTTTGATGCACCATCTGTATAAAGTTTCCAGACATATTCAGGAGGCTCGCTGGTTTCGGGTAAGTCGTCTGGAACAGTAAATTCAGCTATGAAGTCAGCTAGGACTTGCCCTTGAATGGCTCTCCGCGGAGCATAAGTAATGTCAAATTGACTCAGTTCGATATTCCACTTGAGTAACCTTCCAGACGTCTCAGGCCGCGCAAGGACCTGTCGTAACGGCTGATCGGTATACACAGTAAGCAGATGAGCTTGGAAATAAGGACGAAGCTTTCTCGAGGCAATGACCAAACAGTAAGCCAGTTTCTCCAACTTGGGGTAATTTCTTTCAGCTCCGGTTAATCGTTTACTAACATAATAGACCGGTTTCTACACTCGATCCTCTTCCTGGACCAGAGCAGCACTGATCGCATGCTCTGATACCACTAGATAAAGGTATAATTGTTCGTGATCAATTGGTTTCGACAAAATCGGTGGCGTAGAGAGATGCTGAACCAGCGATCGGAATGCGCCTTCACATTCCATGGTCCATTCAAAGTTTCGTTTTCCTTTCCGGATTAGATCGAAGAAAGGGATGCATTTATCAATGGATTTCGAGATGAACCTGCTTAGCGCTGCTACCTTCCCGTTGAGACTCTGGACTTGCTTTATGGTCTTTGGAGTTTGCAAATTCCGTATTGCCCAGATCTTCTCGGGGTTTGCCTCTATCCCACGAGCGTTGACGATGAACCCCAGAAACTTTCCGGATGCGACGCCAAAGTGGCACTTTAACGGGTTAAGCTTCATTCCATATTCACGCAAGATGCGGAACATTGAATTTAAATCCTTGACGTGATCTGTGGAAAATCGGGACTTAACTAACATGTCATCCACATAGACTTCCATGGTCTTCCCGATCTGATCAGCGAACATTCGATTAACCAAGCGTTGGTAAGTTGCCCCGGCATTCTTTAAACCGAAAGGCATGACTCTGTAACAGTAGAGTCCTAGATCAGTCACAAAACTAGTATGTTCTTGATCAGGTAGATGCATGGGTATTTGATTATAACCGGAATAAGCGTCCATAAAGGATAACAATTCATGGCCTGCAGTTGAGTCTACGAGTTGGTCAATTCGAGGAAGTGGAAAACTATCTTTAGGACAAGCTTTGTTTAAGTCGGAGTAGTCGACACAAGTTCTCCATTTCCCATTCGGTTTCCGAACCATTACCGGATTTGACACCCACTCTGGGTATAGAGCATCTCGGATGAAACCATTTGAGTGCAACTTGTCAATTTCTTCTTTAAGGGCGGCAGATATCTCTGGATCCATACCACGCCTCTTTTGCTTGACCGGAACATGTCGCGGATCAATATTCAAAGAGTGACTTGCAATGTTCGGTGAGATTCCACACATGTCTGAGTGCGTCCAGGCAAAGACATCAAGATTTGCTTGAAGAAATTCAACCAATTCCTGTTGTATCTGTTTTCCCAGTTGAGATCCAACTTTTAGCACTTTCGAGTCGTCATCCTCACTGACCGGGACGTCCACAGTCAGTTCAGCTGGAGACGCTTGATTCTCTTCTACTTCATCTTTATCTTCGCTATCTCTAGGGTCAAGATCTCTAAGGAATTGGTAGTGGTGCCCGGGCCGGGGCCCAGGCGTTAGTTGTCAATTATCAGTAAAACGGACGCAGAGAGATTCCTCTACGCCCTTTCCTTTCTCCTTCTTCTATGCTTCACGCAACTCAGCAACATAACAGGCTCTTCCTGCTGCCTGATCTCCTTGAACGATTCCTATACCATGATCGGTTGGGAATTTAAAGTAAAACACCACGGGGCAATGGCTGCCCTGAATTCAGCAAGGGCTGGTCGACCCAGGAATGCGTTGTACGACGAAGCGATGTCAAGAACGACGAATTGCAGCAGTCGGACTCTCCTGCGTTCTCCAATCCCCAGTTCTACTGGTAGTTCCACTATTCCAGTAGGTATCGTTGCACTCCCGTTGAAGCCATGAACTCGGGATTGGCAGGGTTTCAAGTCTTTGGCTTCCATCTTCATCAAATCGTATGCTCACTTGAATAGAATGTTTACAGAACTCCCACTGTCAACCAGGATCCTTTTCATCCAAGCAGGACCAACCTGGGCAGATATGACCAGTGGGTCAATCGTTGGAGCTTCGATTTTGTCAGCATCCCTGCTTCTGAATATGATATCGTCATACATCGTTTTTTGTTGCTTAGCCGGGGTTCCATCCTCACAATTACTGCAGCATTCGAAGCTCGCATGCCTGATAGAGCTAGCATACGACTCCATTTCCCTCCAGCTCCTGTCCGCTGGATGAGGACCACCACTTATGGTATTGATAACTAGCCTCCCGCCTATACGAGCGGGTTCCTCTTGTCTTTCCTGATCTTGCGCACGGTTTGGATTCGATGGGCCCGCACCACCAGACTGCGGCGCCCGCACGAATTGATCTAACTTCCTCTCCCTGATCAACTTTTCTATGAGATCTTGCAAATGGCGACAGTTATTAGTATTGTGGCCATAACTCTCATGAAACCTACAAAACTTTCCCGTCTGAATCTGCCTTTCTGATGACCGCTTCGGAGCGGGTTTCTTATACTGTTCTGTGTTGCAAGTTTGCAGGTACACATTTTCCAGCGAAGTGTTTAACGGTGTATAACTTTCGAACATCGGAGCCCTACGCCGTGGGCCTGGATTCAGATCTCTCTTCTTATTCTGACCATTGCCACCTCTTGGCTGAGTTTGTTTGTTCTGTATGTTTAACTGGACTTTTCCGGAATTGTCACCGGACTGTTTAACTGCTACATTGCTTTGTATTCCCTCACTTTCGGGTTTTGCATCGTCTTGCTTCCTAGACTGTTTCGCTCCTCTTGCCGTAAGAATTGAGCGGCTTTGGAGTAGAAACGGTCCAACGATGCGGGTGGTTTTCCAGCTAACCAGTTTCCAAATTCAGAATCGGGATCAATTCCCTTTGTCAATGCCATTAAAATTGAGTTGTCGTTGGGATTACTAATTTCCACACATGCCGCATGGAATCTCTCCAAGTAACGCCTTAATGTTTCCCCATGAGCCTGGGTAACATTGGACAGGGTGTTAACATCTTTGGGTCTAGCAACATGCATACGGAATTGTTCAACAAATTTCTTAGCCAATTGGTCAAATGACGAGATAGATCTTGGAGGTAGTCTTGTAAACCACATTGTTGCAATTCCTCCCAGTGAAATGGGGAAGCTGCGGCATTTTACTGCATCGTCGGCCCTTGCGGCGCTCATTGACCATTCGTATTTCAGTATGTGCTGATTGGGATCAGAACTTCCTTCGTACATAGGGAGAGTTGGCATTCTGAATCGCCGAGGAGGTTCAGCGTATAGTATCTCGTCCGTGAAAGGAGTATGGCTTCGAGAAATCCCCCAATCGTCGTTGGTAAGACCTTGGCTTTCACGGATCATCTGACGTATCATAGTCGAGATGTCTGGCATTGCTACGTTTTGAGCATGCTGAGCTAAGGTGTGGTCGGGTTCCACAGTGCGAGTTTGGACCGGGCGCTGTCGACGGTCCAAGTTTCGCCTCCTTGGCTCAGCGTCTTCCGGGACGTATGGTTCAGAAGTACGTCCTTGCTGTTGATTACTCGAATCTGGAAGATGTCGGGTATCAACCCTTGTTTCTACTGTGGCAGCTGTGACATGATTGTCCGTAGTATATTGTGGAGTGCGGCCACCTCGTGCTGATGGCCCAGCCTGGAAGCTGGTTGATGGTCCTACCCTCAATTGCCCGACAGTCAGGGCGGGCTGATATCCAGCAGTCTGAGCATGATCTCCGTCTAATCGGGGACGGGTAGATCTATGATGATAGTCAGATGAGGCAGAACTTTCAGTGGATGAGCGGGAAACATCATCCCTTCTGGGCCTCCTACGGCCCTGGCGGTTCAGTTGATTTGTTAATTCAATATTGGCTCGCAACTGTTCGGCTAACTGTTGCCGACTCTGAGTCAACTCTTGAAGTAACACCTAAAATTCTTGTCTAGTGACTGCCCCAGACGGATCCGAGTGGGCAGTGTTGTCTTGGTTGGATGGCTGCTGTTGAGCAGGATTTTGTCCATCCCTACCTTCTTGTCCTGGAGCTGCAGAAGTGGTTCTCGTGCTAACCATTTTGAATGATGAATCCTTTTCCTAGATTTTATGCAAATCTGAGTAGAATGGAAGGACTGTGAATCAAAGATCTGGATCTTCCTCTTGGATTTGTGCAATCCGGTATCGATGGTAGATCCAAGGAGCAGGAGAAAAAAGCTGGTTTTTTCTCAGTGAAAGCACCAAAGTGTTTGTACCAAAAATGGGCACAACACTCTTCGGAAGTTTTTGAAGAGATAAAAGTGAAGAATGAAAATTAAAACTGTGGATTATCTAACAAAAACTCCAAATAACAGAAAGTAAATTGCAAAGATAAACGATTTAGAGTGGTTCGGCGTTTTGCCTACGTCCACTGTGAAATTTGATGATTTTATTGCTCGATTACTTGAAGATTACAGTAGTTAATAAGGCAATACAACTGAATTTAAATGCTAAGTGTCAATCTAAAGCAGCGGCGGTGTTCTGGAGTAAATCTGGCAGAATCTGGGCGCTCTTCAGTACTTAGAATTCTCCGACCCCTTTTCTGAATGACCAGGGGCTCTATTTATAGGTGTAGGAGGCTGATATTTCGCCTAAAATGAGGGGAGACCAGTTCTGGTACGTCAGGGGGCCCACATGGCCAAAATCTGGAGATCCGGGCCCACTTTGGGATCGATTCGACCCTTGGTTCGAATCGATCAAGAAATCATCCAATCGAGCTGAAATTTGGTGTGAACATTCTTCATCATGTGCTTAAGCTTCTGTGAAAATTTCATGGCATTTGGACTTGTAGAACTTGAGATATGATCGATTCAAGTTGAAGATTTCCGTTTTCTGAAGTTGCTCGAATCGATTCGTTCGAATCGATTCGTTCGAATCGACTCTCCTTCATGCGAAGACAACGGCGTGGCGCGCATGCTTCGGGTCATCCCTCTTTTCTCTCCGAGTTTTACTGAGTCGTACCCGGGGTTTTAGCTGTGCTTGCTTGGTGGATTCGAAGTTACCGATTCGAAGAGGTGGTTCCTTCGAATCGATCGAATTCGCGCTCCTTCGTATCGATCGTGGAAGGTCATAGCTGATCGATACGAAATACCCTCTGTCTTTTGGGATTCGAAGACAATCGTGGTGTGGAGTCGAAGTTCCTTCAACTGTATGGAGTCGAAGGACTTTCGTTCGGTGGATTCGAAGACGATGGACTCGAAGCGAGTAGCCTTTACGGATTCGAAGGAAGGGATGCTCAATGGATTCGAAGCAAAGCGTATTCCGATGGGTTCGAGGCAAGGCTCATCGTGATCGATTCGAGCCAAAGGTTTAATCGAGGGATTCGAAGTAAGCTGACTTCCCATGGATTCGAGGCCACGTATGTTTGATGGATTCGACCTTCACGGATTCGAACATAGTCTTCGCCTATGGATTCGAACTAAGGACTGTCTACTCCATTTTTCGTCGGTGATATCTTGAGCATACGAACTCAGATTGCCCCGAAATTTGGAACACTGGTTTATACTACCCTGCTTGACGTGTCTTATCGATTGCAGCCCGATCTGGACTCGGACAAATTTCATCGATATCCATCGCGATCCTTGTGTGTAACTGATTTCCGAGACGATCTGTCACCGGTCTCCAGTCAAATCCTTGGTGTCACGGCCTTGCCAAAAGGCGGGATAACACATTCATCTGGTCGATGCTCAAAGCTGAAAGCACTTCCATTGGAACCAGGACCATGAGCTATGCATCCCTGGAACTAGCCAACTTAGAAAGTTAGTTGACTCTCTCATTTTCCCCTATGGGAATATGAGTTATCAGGTAATATTCAAACTCATCAAGCAGCTCAAGAACTTGGTTTATATAGGGAGCTAGCCTTGTTCGTTTCGCTTGATATTCTTTCCAAACTTGGCATACCACTAGCTGGGAGTCACAGAAAATGTGTAAAGTCTTTATTCCCAGTTCCTTGGCGATCTTGAGTCTGCAATCAAGGCTTCATATTCAGCTTCATTGTTTGTTGCTGGAAAGTTGAGTTTCAAGGCGTAGCAGATTAGATGTTCTTCGGGAGTGACAACCACAACTCCAGCACTAGAACACCGATCATTGGAAGCACCATCCATGTACATCTTCCATCCAACTTCTTTTTCTCTATCGCTCTTCAGAGGATCACCTCGTGCAGTGAATTCAGCTATGAAATCCGCCAAAGCCTGACCTTGGATTGCTCTCCGAGGGTGATAGGTGATATCGTATTGGCTTAATTCGATGTTCTATTTTAACAGCCTTCCAGAAGTCTCAGGTCGTTGTAAGACTTTTCATAAAGGCTGGTCGATAAGGACATTAATCGAATGAGCTTGGAAATAGGGAAGGAGCTTTCTCGAAGCGACCAACAAACAATATGCAACCTTTTTCCAGTCTCCGATAGTTTCTTTCTGCTCCTATTAACTGCTTGCTAATGTAGTAGTCTAGTCGCTGGATTCGAGATTCCTCGCGCACAAGTGTGGGCTCAAAGCATGCGCTGATACTGTCAAATATAAGAACAAAACTTCATCATCCATCGGTTTTGAGAAAATGGGAAGTCTCTCCAAGTGGTCTACAAAAGCTTGGAATGCATCTTTGCAATCTTGGTTCCACTCGAAATTTCGCATTCCCTTCTGGCTCACCACGACGAAAGGGATGCATTTGACAGGTGCTCTGAAGATGAATCAACTCAAGGTGGCAACCTTCCCGTTTAAGCTTTAGACCTCCTTGATCGTCTTTAGGGCTTCAATTTCTCTCAAAGCCTTAATTTTTCTGGATTGGCTTTAATTCCATGAGAGTTTACGATGAAACCCAAGAATCTTCTTAACGGAACATCGAAAGAGCATTTCAAGGGATTGAGCGTCATCCCATATTGCCGGAGAACATCAAACATCTCTGCCAGATCATCAACGTGATTTCTCGAATGCCATGACTTCATGAGCATATCATCTATGTAAACTTCCATTGATCTTCCGATCTGGTTCTTAAACGTCCGGTTCACAAGTCTCTGGTAAGTCGCTCCTACGTTGTTTACTCCGAAGGGCATGACCAGATAGCAATAGAGTCCTAGGTTGGTGATGAAGCTAGTATGTTCTTGATCTGGGATGTGCATCGGGATTTGATTGTATCCAGAATATGAATCCATGAATGAAAGTAACTCGTGTCCAGCAGTTGAGCCTACCAACTTATCTATTCTTGGAAGCAAAAACCTGTCCTTTAGGCCTGCTTTATTCAAGTCAGAATAATCGATGCATATCCTCCACTTCCCTTTTACTTTCTTCACCAAAATAAAATTTGATACCCAATACGGGTATAAGGCATCGTGGGTGTAACCGTTATCTTTTAACTCATCCACTTCTTCTTTGAGCATAGCGGATCTCTCCGGACCTAGGCTGCGGCATTTTTGTTTTACAGGAAAGCATTTAGGGTTTATGTTCAATGCATGGCTTGCTATCCCGGGCGAGATCCCACACATATCCGAGTGTGTCCAGGCAAACACATCGAAGTTTGCCTGGAGAGAACCAATCAACTCCCTCATCACGCAAGTACCAAGCTGAGATCCGACCTTCAGGACTTTACTTGGGTCATCCTTACGGACTGGAATAGCAATTGTCAACTCGGCGAGAGCTGCTTGTCCACCCTTCGGCTCTTCCTGCCGGTCCATGTCATCGTAGAGCCGACTAGTTTGCCCGAGCCGGGGTTCAGGAGGTAGTTGCTATGCGTCCAAAGCCTTTATGTAGAGGACCCCCTCTACACTCTTTCATTTCTCCTTATACCTTGCTTCCTTTAGTTAGTGATATAGCACTCGCAGCCAGCTACTTAATCTCCATGCAAGATCCCCACTTCATTGTCTATAGGGAATTCCATAGTTAAACACCAGGGAGCAATAACAGCTCTGAATTCAGCTAAGGCTGGTCAGCCCAAGAGTGCATTGTAATCAGAATAGATATCCAACACTAAAATTGGCATGACCCACACTCGCCTACGGTCGCCCTCATCGAGTTATATCGGTAACTCGACAAACCCTATGGCTTTACTAACCTTTCCGTTAAACCCATGTAAACGAGACTTACAAGGCTTCAAATCTCTTTCCTTAACATCATTTGATCATAAGCTTTTTTGACCAAAATATTAACTGAACTCCCACAGTCAACAAGCACTTTTCGTACAACAGCAGGACCAATCACGGCTAAAATCACGATTGGGTCGATTGTTAGAGCCTCAACTCTACCAGCATCCCTATTTCGGAAAACAATGTCATCTGTTATAGTTCGAGATTGTTTTGCCGGAGCTCCATCCTCGACAGCATAACAATTTTGGTTCTTGGCATACTTCAGGGCTCCAATATATCTATCCATCTCCGCAAAGCTCTTATCGGTAGGATGATGCCCACCGATGATTGTGTTCATAACTAACCATTTTTCTAGCCGCCTAAATGCATCAGCACCAGGCTCGACTTGCCTCCACTGGGAGGACGGCCTAGGCGTGCTAGAATTTACTTGCCTGCCATCCTATGGGGCTTTCACACATTGCTGCAATTTCTTTTCCCTTATTAATTCTTTAATCACGTCGAGCAAGTGCCGGCACTCATTAGTATTATGACCGTGAGTCTCATGGAATTTGCAAAACTTGGCCGACATCCTCTCCTTCTCGGTTCACTCCTTAGGAGCTAGTTTCCTATACAATTTGGTAATCTGAGTAGCTAGATAGATGTTCTCTACCGAATTGTTCAACTTGGTGTAATTGTCATACTTGGGACCTCTGAAACGACTCATGTTATCTAGCTTTTCCTTTTTTGCCCAGTCATTATTTTGTTTTCCTCCTTTGTTCTGGTTATCAACTTTCACATCAACATTTCCAGAGCTTCCTCCAGATTGCTTTACAGCAATATTACTATGAATTGGCTTATTTGAACATCCAGTATCAGTTCTTCATGGATGCTTACGTGCGTCCTACCGACGTAGATACTCATTAGCTTTCCTATAGAAAGCTTCCATTATCGATGGCTGCTTTCTTTCTATCTAATCTCCAAAATCCTAGTCAGAATGAACTCCTCTATAAAGTGCCATCAATACCATATCTTCCTTCGAATCGGATATTTCCATTACAACCATGTGAAACCAATTTAAATAATCCTATAGCGACTCCCCTTAAGCTTGATATACATTTGACGACATTACATGCTTCGGACGTGAGATATGCAAACAGAGTTACTCCATGAACTTCCATGATAATTCAGCAAAAGATGATATGGACCTCGGTAGAAGCCGAGTGGACCACATTGTAGCCACCGTTTCAAAGAAAATTAGGACACAGTGGTACTTTACAGCATCCAAAACCCTGGCTGAATCCATGTGCCATTCATATCTTAATAAGCGTTGCCTAGGATCGGTCGTTCCTCCATACAACGACATCATTGGCATGTTGAATCTTCGGGGGTATTTCGTGTGAAGGATGCCCTTTGTAATGGGTTTCGACTGGCATAAGTTACTCAATCATCATTAGTTATGGACTTGCTTTCACTAACCAACCTCCTAACCATCTCTTCCAGATAATCTGAATCAATTGGTTCGACTGAATGGCGGTAATCAGGTCCTGCCCTAAGTGTTCGACCCGACGAACACTCTCGGGAAGGTGCTTGGTACGTAGGCACTCCAAACTTTGGAGAACCCATTCGTCCAACATTCCCCCTATTTCATTCCCATAAGCAGCATCATCGGCAATATTGTAATTCTCCAGATTCAGATCTTCAATAGCACGTCCAGGGACGACATCCACGCTGCCTTCCAAAGGATGGACCCTAGGCCTACCATTTTGGGGATTAGTACCGAGTCCCAAGTGGGGGTCGGTATCGATCCCTGAACTTGAGCATGGGTCTCGTCCTCTTCCTTGTGCAGAAGTTCCAGCAGCATATTGAGTTTTCTTCTGTCTTCCTCCCTCCGTCTTCACTCGGATGAAAAAGAACTCTCTGACTATGAGTTGGAATCCCTTCTACTCCTTCTATGGCTATTTTGAGTCAACTCATTCCGTAGCCTCAAGCTCTATTGCATCGTGTTGTTCATCTCATGTTGGCTTGCTTGGAGTTGTTTTCCATTTGCTTCATCGTCCTGTCCATCTCCACTATGGTGACAACGTCAGTAGGAGCCTAGACCTCAGGTTGAGTTGGCTGGGCAACTCCATCTTCTTGTTGAGGATTTTAATTCTCGATTTCGGTAGTAGCTCTAGAATTGGTAAAACGATTTCTTCTTGATGGGGCCATGGTAGAATGCTTCTGGTAGACCTTTGCAATTATGAGTTATAGAATTAAAAGATAGAGAGATTGGATCTATCTCTTGGATATAGAAAATCCAATAGTAGATGATGAATCCAAATGGCCCGAGAATATGATTTCTCAGTGGAAGCACTAAAATGTTTGAACCAAAAATGGCACAAACACCCAGAAGTTGATGTAGTAGAGATTAAATGAAGAAAAGTAAATGAAAATGAGGAAATAAACAAGACCCAATCGTTTATAGTGGTTCGACAAAGCAAGACCTATGTCCACCTTGAAGTTTTATTGCTTATTTCTGATTTGGAGGCAGGTGTTCTTGGAGGGTCGATTCAACTCCAACACTTAGAATTTAAGAGTTACAAGATTATAAGAAATAATGGAAGTAGAGCAGAAAGATCCCCAAAAATAAGCCCTACCCCCTATTTATAGGGGTAGGAGGCCTGAAATCTCGTTTGAAACATCTCCAAACCATTGTGCACGAACTTGACCGACTCTTCCAAAATTATAGGTGACACCTCAGGAGAAGTTGGGAGTCGGTACTGATCTGCAAGATGCCCATCTTTGGCGTCTTCAATCCCTCACCTCGAATCATCTTGTAGTTAGCATCATGATTCCATAGTCGTTTATACTTGTTTTTAGCTTGTTTCGGAGCCCGAAAGATTGAGTTAAAGGAGAACAAAGTTGTAGCTTCAAGTGTCCATGGAGTTTGATGGGAAATGTGTTGAATCAACAAACCAACTTTGGAAATAGGCTTTTGGCATTGTGATAAGCATGTAGACAGAAGATGGGGTCCACCCAAGTTGTATTTGGGAGCCGTGATCCCCAGTGGGGGTAGATATCGATCCCTAACTTGGGGAATCCCATCATCTTGTTGCCTTTCATGTTTTTAGCTTTGACTTCGTGGCTCTGTCTGTGCTTGGTTTCTGGACTCCTGGGCTATTCTCCGGGCTTTCTGCCTTGATAACCCCAATTTCTATCTATCCTGTTTGTTCGGATCCTGCTTGATCAAAAGACGAGATAACAGTATTTATGCATATTATGAGAAAATATTATAAATTTATTTCTAATTAAAATATTATAGTGTTAAATATTAAATAAACATGCAAGTATATATATATACAAAATTTAAGTTTAATTTTTAATTAATTTTTTAATATGTAAATATTTATTTATATATATGTATGTATTAATGTAAAATAATTTCATATATATATAACAATATGTATGTGTATATACATATATATAATAATTAATGTAAATATGAGTTGGAATAGTTTGTATAAATACATATAAATTATTTTTTTTTTTGCATTACAGATGGAATGCACAGTAGCTCTAAATTTGATTATAATTTTATTATCTTATATATAAAGCGAATACTACCCAAAGTGAAGCCTTTTTTGGATTGACAAAACCACCCTTCCATTTAAGGAGAAGAAAGCAAAAAAGTAGCACGTAGCCAGGGGTATAGTTGCAATTTTGACCCATATTCGCTAATAACTGCAACACCCATTTATCCACGTTCATTTTCCCACTCTCAGTATCATCGTTATTCTGCACAGTAAAAAAAAAAGAAAACTAAAAGAAACAGAGAAATCTTAAACTTGATAATGGCAGAGAGAAGGAAATTATCGACAACATTAAGAAGCTCGACCTCCACTTCTTTTAGATATCACTTTCCAGCTCTTGCAATAGGTACACTTTGAAACCCTAATTTTATCATCATTACGCCGTTACTCTCTATACCAGTGTTTCAAAATTCTGATGTCTTATACTAAATTCGTGAACCTTATGTTTATTGTATTTATGTTTGGTTTATTTTATTGTTTTTGATTTTATGCTTGATTGCTCTTATTTTTTGTGAATTGTTTGATTTAGTTACAGGCACATGAATGCCTAATTGAACCTATCTCTGCTTCTTTTAGATGTCACACGCAATACCTAGCTGTTTGCGCCAAAATTGGTCACAAACCCCGAATGTTGTGAAAGCACCAGTGTATGAATGTAAATCAACAATATTCACACACAAATCTCAAATCTAAGCAAACAGAGTATCACAATTCAGAAATAATGAACATAAACACGAGATTTATAGTGGTTCGACGATCTTGCCTACGTCCACTCTGAAATTGATGATTTTATTGATGTTCTCTTGATGATTACAATTTCTTCTGATGTAGTATAACTGATTATATGATTATAATCTGAATCTAAGCAAGCAGTGGTGATTCTGAGTAAATCTGGCAGAGTGTGGGCACTCTTTAGCTCCTAAAATTGTCCGACCCCTTTTCTGAATGACCAGGGGCTCTATTTATAGGTGTAGGAGGCTGATATTTCGCCTTAATTGAAGGGAGACCAGTTCTGGTACATGAGGGGGCCCACATGGCCGAAATCTGGAGATCCGGGCCCACTTTGGGATCGATTCGACCCTTGGTTCGAATCGATCAAGAAAGAGTCCAATCGAGCTGAAATTTGGGGTGGACATTCTTCATCATGTGCTTAAGCTTCTGTGAAAATTTCATGGCATTTGGACTTGTAGATCTCAAGTTATGATCGATTCAAGTTGACGTTCTTCACCCTATGGATTCGAACTAAGGCTTGTTCTATGGATTCGAACTGAAGCTCGGCCTATGGATTCGAACTAAGGCTTGTTCTATGGATTCGAACTGAGGCTTGTTCTATGGATTCGAACTGAGGCTCGGCCTATGGATTCGAACTGAGGCTTGTTCTATGGATTCGAACTGAGGCTCGGCCTATGGATTCGAACTGAGGCTCGGCCTATGGATTCGAACTGAGGCTCGGCCTATGGATTCGAACTGAGGCTTGTTCTATGGATTCGAACTGAGGCTCGGCCTATGGATTCGAACTGAGGCTCGGCCTATGGATTCGAACCGAGGCTTGTTCTATGGGTTCGAACTGAGGCTCGGCCTATGGATTCGAACTGAGGCTCGGCCTATGGATTCGAACTAAGGCTTGTGTCCTCATCTTGTATCGACTATATCTTGAGCATACGAACTCGGATTGACTTGAAACTTGGAACGTTGGTTTGCATGGCTTTACTTGTCATGGCTTATCAATTGTAGCCTGATCCGGACTCGGACAAAATTCATCGATATCCATGGTGAAATTGTGATGTAACCGTCCTACAGGATGGACTGTCATTGATTTCTAGTCGACTTTTTGGTGTCACGGCCTTGCCAAAAGGCGGGATAACATTTGCCCCCCAAAACATGCCTTGCGATAGGAAGGTGTGTTTTGTAATGCCATAAGCTGGATGTTCATATCCTGTTGATGACCTGTGGTACAACCTGCGAAGAGTTTGACAGTTTTATATGACCTCAAATGACGACCGTTCGCGATCAAGCCATTTCTATATGGCCCCAAATGACGACCGTTCGCGATCGAGCCATTTGAGGCGAGGGGTGCCGTTCGAGGCGAGTTGTGACCGTTCGTGGTCGAGTGCCGTTCGTGGCGAATCGTGACCGTTCGAGGTCGGGTGCCGTTCGTGGCGAATCGTGACCGTTCGTGGTCGAGTGCCGTTCGTGGTGAATCGTGACCGTTCGAGGTCGGGTGCCGTTCGTGGCGAATTGTGACCGTTCGAGGTCGGGTGCCTGTTCGAGGCGAATTTGTGACTGTTCGAAGTCGGGTGCCTGTTCGAGGCGAATTGAGTGTGCCCGGGGAGGGACTTAGTATCATCAATACCAGGTTTCACGTTCGGGTGAATTCCTGGATTGTTTGTTGCAATGGTTTATCGCCATCTCAGAGCATGCCTAGGGACCGTTCACGATCCCGTACATGTGTAAGTGGCTTAGCCGTTATGAAATTACAAGTAGCATTTTTCATTGAAAATAAGTCTTTTAGCAGAAATGTTAAACAAAATCAAGTTCAAATATTCAAATCAAGATGAAACAAAAGCAAAGCAAGGATGTCAAAGTGTAAACTCTCACAACGATAGGGTTAATAGTCATTCAGAGCATGCCTATGGACCGCTCGTGATCTCGCACATGTGTAAATGACTTACCCGTGTTGGTGAGAGGTTTACGACTTGTTCATCATTATTTCAATTAACTGATAACCATACGGTGTCCCGGCTCAAGGTCACCCCTAGTTGATGTAGACGGTGGTCGCTCTGGCTCCACTGGTGGAGCTCGCCTTCTCACATACTAAAGTAGCATACCGTTCCTGATTTGCCCTTCCACTTCATCCTTCAGATGTCTACAGTCGTTAGTGTTATGACCATTCAGTTCGTGGAACAAGCAATATCTGTCTGATTTCCTCTCGTCAACAGTGGGGTCCCTTCGTATTGGCCTACGGTAGGGAACTTGCTCTCGTGTATCTCGGTAGATTCGCTCCAAACTCTCATTCAACTCTGAGTAGGTGGTGAATCGTGGCTCTCTCCGCAGTCGCTTTGTCCCTTCACCACTATTCTCAGTCTTTCGTTTTCCTTTATCCTGGTCTGAACCCTTTTCAAAAGGCTTTTTGTCTTTAAGTGCATAAACTTCTATTCCATCTCCTTCTTCTCTTTCAGCATTAGCGTCTTCCAATCGCAAAAACTTTTCTGCCTCGTGATAGAATTCCCCTAGATCCATAGGCGGATCCTTAGTTAATGAATTTTTGAATTCTGTGTCATCAGCTATTCCGGACACAGCTGCCATCATAACCATGGATGGATCTGGCCGATCCACCGATGCTGCTGCCGCATTAAACCGCGTCAGGAAATTCCTTAGAGACTCCCCAGCTTTCTGCTTTAGCGTTGCCAAGCTCATCACATTCTTGGGTCTTGAAATGTGAACCCTGAATTGCCTCATAAATTTCTCAATCAAATCAGTCCATGTCCCAATGGAGCCGCTCTCTAGCCGTCTGAACCATAAAGCTGCTATGTCTGTCAAATACAATGGAAAGCACCGGGCCATGACTTCCTGTGATGCCCCCAGCACTTCCATGTGCCTTATATACCTCGTTAGATGGACCGCAGGGTCCGTCCTCCCATCATACCTTTCCACTATTGGCAGTTTGAATTCTGGTGGGTTCCTAGCCAACCTAATCGTAGGAGAAAAGGGACTCCTGTTTACGACTTCAAGATCTCTGTTTACTAATCCGCCTCTCATGGCTCGCTTGACCATCTCTGCCAATCTATCATTGTCTCCAAGCTGTAGTCCTCGTTCACTACCTTCGATCTGCCCCCCGAGTCCGTGTGAGCTTTCGGGTGTCTGCCCCCCTGGCTGAGCGTTCATCCCTCTATTGCTGCCAGGTTGCTTGGATGTCCTTGTCTCTCTTCCCGAGTTCGGATCAACATGTCCTAAGTGTGTGCCCCCCAGCTCTGGCGCTGCGCTAAATGGTCCTGCTCTGTTCTGGATTCTTGTTGCTCCTTGATTTTGCGCTCCAAGTTGTCCAATCTGTTGAAGCAAATTCTGGATCATTTCCTCCTGTCTCTTCATCATTGTCTCCATTTCATCCCTGGTGATGAAGACTGAAGCTTGGTTTGCTCCTGAGGAAGCCTCTTGACTCCCTTCGTGCTGACTTCGCTCTGGTCTCTGCCTTTTACTAGTTTGTCTCGTCATAGCTATTCAAATCTGAACTTTTAAACCTTCGAATTCAACTTCCAAGCGGTAGAATCCCTGAGTTCAATTCTCAGTGAAAGAACCAAAGTGTTTGCGCCAAAATTGGTCACAAACCCCGAATGTTGTGAAAGCACCAGTGTATGAATGTAAATCAACAATATTCACACACAAATCTCAAATCTAAGCAAACAGAGTATCACAATTCAGAAATAATGAACATAAACACGAGATTTATAGTGGTTCGGCGATCTTTCCTACGTCCACTCTGAAATTGATGATTTTATTGATGTTCTCTTGATGATTACAATTTCTTCTGATGTAGTATAACTGATTATATGATTATAATCTGAATCTAAGGAAGCAGTGGTGATTCTGAGTAAATCTGGCAGAGTGTGGGCACTCTTTAGCTCCTAAAATTGTCCGACCCCTTTTCTGAATGACCAGGGGCTCTATTTATAGGTGTAGGAGGCTGATATTTCACCTAAATTGAAGGGAGACCAGTTCTGGTACGTGAGGGGGCCCACATGGCCGAAATCTGGAGATCCGGGCCCACTTTGGCGAATTGATCAAGAAAGAGTCCAATCGAGCTGAAATTTGGGGTGGACATTCTTCATCATGTGCTTAAGCTTCTGTGAAAATTTCATGGCATTTGGACTTGTAGATCTCAAGTTATGATCGATTCAAGTTGACATTCTTCGCCCTATGGATTCGAACTAAGGCTTGTTCTATGAATTCGAACTGAGGCTCGGCCTATGGATTCGAACTAAGGCTTGTTCTATGGATTCGAACTGAGGCTTGTTCTATGGATTCGAACTAAGGCTTGTTCTATGGATTCGAACTGAGGCTCGGCCTATGGATTCAAACTAAGGCTTGTTCTATGGATTCGAACCGAGGCTTGTTCCATGGATTCGAACTGAGGCTCGGCCTATGGATTCGAACTGAGGCTCGGCCTATGGATTCGAACTGAGGCTCGGCCTATGGATTCGAACTAAGGCTTGTTCTATGGATTCGAACTGAGGCTCGGCCTATGGATTCGAACTGAGGCTCGACCTATGGATTCGAACTGAGGCTTGTTCTATGGGTTCGAACTGAGGCTCGGCCTATGGATTCGAACTGAGGCTCGGCCTATGGATTCGAACTAAGGCTCGGCCTATGGATTCGAACTAAGGCTTGTGTCCTCATCTTGTATCGACTATATCTTGAGCATACGAACTCGGATTGACTTGAAACTTGGAACGTTGGTTTGCATGGCTTTACTTGTCTTGTCTTATCAATTGTAGCCTGATCCAGACTCGGACAAAATTCATTGATATCCATGGTGAACTTGTGATGTAACCGTCCTACAGGATGGACTGTCATTGATTTCTAGTCGACTTTTTGGTGTCACGGCCTTGCCAAAAGGTGGGATAACACTAGCTTAAGCTTAAGGAGTTTATAATAATCATGTACTAAGTTTTTAATAGTGATAAAGTGATGGTTTGTTACCATGCTCTCAAATGATCCATAAGTGGGCATGGACAAATTATGTTCAGTCGAGAAGTGTATTCACTATAATTTTCTAAATCTATTGAAATTAACTCGACTTCATATATTATTATTATGTATACAACCACAAATTATTGTAACGCTCTTCTAACTTTATTACATGTAATAGGTGGTTTGATAGAAAATCATGGATTTTTGACTACTAGGAGTATCAGCAGGTTTCCAAGTTATTACTGTTAGTGAAAAAGGAAGCAAAATGGTATGTTCCAACTTATGTTATCTCTAAAATAATACTTTCTTCTGATTTCATATGAGTTGTGGATGAAATTTTAGTATTAAGAAATATTCAATATATATTGTTTGTTAATTTTCCCCTAAGTTAATAAATTTTCCCCAAAGTCAGTCATTCCTTATTTTTATACTACAAAATAGGCACTTCTACAAATTTCACTCTTTTTGACTAATTTGATCATCAGTGTTATATCTTCATATTCTACTATCTAAATTGTCGTCAACCGTTTCATTTAGCTTTTTTATTGGATTTGTTATGGTCTTAAAATTTTACACTTATTAAATATAACGATAAAATGCAACTTTTGGTCTAAGTAGTTGTTTTATTACTTTATCCTGCATAATAAGGGTTCAGATTAGAATATTGCTTTGTTTAAATTTTTGGTGAGTTGAATCGTTGAACTATTGCAGTGTCATTAATAGTGCATTATTTACTGCACAGACCTTAGAAGTATACCCGGTTATTTTAGTTTTATAATCCGGATGGTTGTAAACATTGCATTTTGTGAAGATGTATGAAGTAAACTAACTAAATTAATACATTAGTAAAGAGTTAAAGCACTCTTTAACTCAATAAGTATTTCTTAATGTAACCTCTGCTTTTTTCTTCTATTTTGTAATTAGACAAACAAATGTTTAATCCAATGAGTATTTCTCATCATTTTTCTTTATGTACATATATATATATATAAATGGAAATCGTTGAAAATCCCTTTATTAGGCATTTAGTTGGATGAAATGATGAGGCTTGGTAAAGCAGATGTAATATAGTTTGAACTAAAAGCATATTTGAAATGCTTTGTTAAAGGGTTATATAATTGAGCTGAATTGTTAATGCAAACACCGAACAAGGTAAATTTCGAAGGCATAAGTTGATTGAATTGCATGGCATGAAGTGATGATTTAAGGTATGCATGATTGTTGTGCACCCTGACTTTGAATGTTTCTAATAGACTTAAAGTGAGGCAAATATGTGGCCATTACTAATTACATGAGAAGCCACCATTGCTGAAATGAGGATAGCTACTGTTGCTGCAGCAAAGACAGGTATCACTACACTGAAGCAAGTATCACTACACGCTACGATGGATGTAAACAAATCCCCAAGTTGCTGATGATGAGAAGCCATTATCACTGCTCTAAGACATGGAGTAGTTTGCTGGATGGACTAGATCAGGGTGAAAATGGAGGAGTTGATGCTCTGTTCTGAAGTTAGGAAGTGCATATTTCGTCAGGACCTACTTTAACTGCAATATATAGAAGCTACAGAAACGTCTTCACACTGAATAGAGGAAAATTAGGGGAATTGTTGCTGAGGGAACTGAGAACCAAGGCTGAAATAAGAAGATATTTGGTGGAACATTAGTAGCTTGCAAGCGACTTAGGTGCCAATCACTCATAATATAAACTAAAGAGGCTTGCATATGCTGTGATGACTTGCCTTTGACAACTGGCTTGCGAAGATGGAGGTGCCAGAATGTACAAAACTGCCACATATTTAGCAAGACTTGCTTGGACTGATCTGTTGGAGTGTTTTATTGAAACTGGAATTGCATATGAGAACTTCAATTGAAACTACAAGCATCTCTGAAACCGAGGCAAGTTGTACTGTGTACATGTTGCAGAGAGTAGGAAGACATGTTAAGAGCAAAGGTGCATAACCGAGAGGCCTATGAAAGATCACCATAAAGTTTTGAAGCTTCAACTTCTACAATTTATGTTTTGATACCGTCATATATTTCAGCCATATTAAGCATTCATTCAGTTATTTTGATATAAATCTTCTTTTTATTTTAGTAAATAAAAAAGGAAATGGTTTCACAATTAGGCATATGCTTTTCGACTTAAGAAAATTTGAAGCCAGGCTGCTTTTGAATTAACACTGAGTCACATGCTATGATTATAGGATGTGTATGACTGAAGATAATGGGATACATGGAAGAAAGATCATGTGTATGATTGAGACTTTGTGATATTATTACCATTTCATATCTACAGAATGCACTTTACTATCTCCCTTGCTATATTTCTCTTCAATATATGTTTGTAGTATTAGTTTTTAGTACCAACTGTTATATCATGTACCAAGTGCAGAAATATATTATCCATATATTATATTATATTATATTATATTGGTACTTTTGACTAACAAAGATTTGGAGGAGTTTGGAGTAGTCCCGAATGACAGAAAGTTTAGTTGATAGTTGAATGTTTGGAACAAATAACAAAAATAAAATATTTGAATACATCTAAACTTACTGAATATCTAAAAGAGAAACATATAGCGATGAATACTAATTGAGTGTTATAAAGATAAAATAACGAAAAAAATGACTGTTTACAAGTTTATTTTCTTATGCAAGCATTGAGCATTCCTATTTACAAAGAGATCTGGACAGGAGTTTGCAAAAGTAAGCATGGAGGCAATTGATGATGATACATGCTGTCGGCAAATGATTCTTGCATGTGGCTTGAACTGCAATTCTTGCCAAGGTTTACACTTCTGTTGTTATATTAATTTTGTTGATGTAAAATATATAGAATAACCAATTACTATAGTACAATAGTAATAGAATGATGAGACTATGTATTACTATTGTCTGTTGCATACAAACCAAGATTAGCACCCATATTAGAAATGCAAAATTACAGAGTTATTATTGATTTATGCTCTTGACTTATCTTATCTTTTGTCACGTGCGTTACATTTATCTTCCCGAACATGTTTTCAGTCATGGTCAGCTATATGTTGCGTTATCAAGAGGCGTTTCACGAAAAACAACAAAAGTTTTGGTGAAAAATGGAAAGATTCGAAATAGAAATGGCACACATACTAGAAATGTTGTGTATAAGGATGTGTTATTACAATGTACTCACGAACTTAATTAACAATACTACATTTTTCCACTTCACATGTTGTAGTTTTACTATAATTATTACTCTACAACATTGGGTACACATATAAGTTCTTCACCATTATTTTCTTACTCCACTTACATAAATAAGGGATTTTTAATCCGCCCATAAATGAGTAATACCTGCACTTATAATCTTTTTCTCCATTTTATTGTTTTTCGGTCATATATTTAGCTACAGCTTATACAAAATACAAAACTGGGTTTACAAAAAATTCCTCCTTTACTACTCCAACTCACTTTCGGTTCACATAAAAATTCCCTTAAAAACCGTTTTTAACTCCACCATCAACTTACTACTGATGCCCGTCTCAAGCCCGGAATAAGTAGGAGAGAAAACGGTTACGACAACTACACTTACTACCTACAATTTACTATCAAATAGTTTCTTAGGTGCAACAACTCATTCTGTTTCCCTATCCCCACAAAATGCTTTCATATCTACCTCTAATCACCTACTATACGTAACGAAGACCATATTCTATTTCCATTACAAATTAAAGTTATTCTCTACGGTTTGCATGAACATGCGTTAATAATTCATTACACCATATGTATACTACTTTTCTTCCTACCCACACAATGTCAGTCTGATCTAACGCTTCTTCCCATGTTCGATACAAATTTTCTACGTCCACGTCCATCTGCTGTAGATTCATTCTGCATGTCAATATCCAAAATATTCAACAATACATGTACGTCACAGTCATTTTGTCGCATTCAACAACTCTCATAGACATTGTTTCTTAACACAAGCTCCTTCTGCGCACGTGCATCGCACGTGCCAATCTACTCGTATTAATATATATATATATATATATGAAAATTAAGAATTAATTAGTTAAACAAGAATAAATAAATGATAAAAAAATTTAAATAATAAATATTTCAAATTTTAAAATCTAAAATTCATAGAATCAAGAATGATATTTCAGAGCTTAAGAAAAAATTTCAAAATTTTCTAGGTCAAAATTTTATTTTTATTAATTAAATACTTCCGATCGAATTTAAAAATGATTTTTAAAAATATGAAAATTTATTAAAAAATTTGATTTTTTGACCAAGAGCTTCTATGATGATAATTTAATTTTAGAAAATTTAAAATTAAATTTTCAAAACATAATTTATTAATTCGTATAATAATTAAATAATAATAATAAGTATTAAATAATTACTAGAAAATTATTTTCGACCATTAAAAATCATAATCAACGTAAATATACAATTGAAAATTTTTAATTCAATTATTTATGTGAATAGTTACATAGTTTAATACAGATCATATAAACAAATTAATTAACTTATTAATATATGTATAAATCAATTAATAAAATAGTAATTAATAAAACATAATGATTTTAGCTGCGTGTATCAGACCCTTAATGAAAAAATTTGTTTATTTACTTATTTTATAAACACATACACATAACCACTTAGTATGTGACAACATCAATACCTATAGGAATCTCACCTAACTAATAATACAATAACCACAATATATATATATATATATATAGGTACGAACGATATACAGTTATATAGAGATTATGTATCATATATAAATATAGGCACGAAGAATATACAGTTACACAGAGGTTATGTATCGTGTGTGTGTGTGTGTATAACGGAACACTTACCTAAAGAAAATGCCCTTAAGTCCACATTGTAATGATGAATTCTCCTCTTTCGAAAACTTCTCGATTCTACAAATGCTAGTCCTGAATCGTAGACTCTTTAGCTATCAAATAGTTGATTTGATTTGATTTGAGTTTTTTTGGAGCTTTTGAAAGGTGTAATTTAGCCAAGATAAAGGAGATAGGAGGCATCAAAAAGCTCTTCTAAAGTTAGGTTTAGGGTTCTTTTTATATTGGTTGAATCGGTGAGAAAAGTGGATCACAACACATAACTTTTCTCACAAAACCTCTACCATCTATCACAAACCCTTTTACCCTATTTTGGCCACCCCCTATATATAATGTTTGCTATCGAAATTTTGCCTCCAACTTCATGTGCTAATGGCCCATTTAAGCCCAAGTAAATATATTTAATTAAATCCAGTATAATTCCTTATCAATATCTCATATCGATCGATATATTTATAACTATTATAAATATATAAAAAACAATATTTATTCCTCAAATCAAATTCAAATTTTATAATTAGTATTTCATAAATATTAATTAATTTAATTAATTTATAACAATTATAAACTAATTAAATCATTTGGTCTAAAGTGAATTCATCATTTTGGTTATGTGACTCGCGGATGTAAATTCGGTCAGCGATTAACATCAAACTATTCGAATGTTAATTTTTACACGTCACTTAGCAAGTGGTGTGACATTTTGGCCAAATTTATTGATTATTTAGTTTCGGTAAAATCCAATTTCACTTTATTAAGCGTTCCCCAATTGTGACATTTATTTACACCAATTCTCTTCGTCAAAACTATATCACTTTGGACTTACAGAATTTGGTAATGGTCAAAATTCCAATATCATCTATATTTAACTCTATAGTCCAAATACAAAGTCCTTGGTTCCATAATAACAACTATTATTAACCGAAATGCTCTGGCCAAAGACTTTGACTTTGAGTTGACTTGAGTTGACTATGATACTAATCCCACATAACTGAGGAGACGAAACCTTTCTTGAATAGTGCTTCATTTTCAATACTTCCACTCGACCCAACTATAGTCACTCGATGGATGCTATGCCATGATTTGACTATAATCAAAGTGGAGTTATCTTATTAAAGATCCATAGTATTCTCAAGTCGAGAGAACTATGTAAATCAATCACATCGATATTTTCTGTTTGACTTTAGTTATATTAACCAATTGAAAACTATCAAGTGAGTAATTCCACAGTTATCCAATACTTATAAGTACATAACCCCTTGGTGCCCCTAATAGCCATGAGTAATTAACTGCCTAACATTCGGAGAGCATTACGTACTCTAGTCTCAACGGATGCATCGATATCCAGTCTCGATGCATCTTGACTAGGAATATTTAAAATGGTATATTTGTTTTCATTATGATAAATTATTCATGATTATAACATTTAGTAACTAGTATCACAGAACATACCATTTATGGATTTTCTATTAAATATACTTTTAATTAATACAACACATTATATCAAGTATATAATAGAAAGAAAGCACCTTTTATTTCGAACAAGATTGGTTATCGAGTTAGAATATGTAACAAATTACAGAATTGCCTCTAGGCATACCCCTAACTCTATCAATCTCCCACTTTCACTCGGGGTCGATTATGAAATCTTATTCCAACTTCTCCAATGGGTTTCCTTAAAACCAATTGGGTCAATTCCTTAGTGAACGGGTATATTATTATGTTTTAATCATCTACTCTATCGATTAACTTTCTCCGACGCTGAAAAACTACCTTTATCATGTGGAACAATTCAGAGTATGTCTCTTGATCTCTTATGAGCTCTAATTCTATGACGAACTACATCGTGACATTGTTATCATGTAATAATGTTATGGGATTCTCAATATTTTGAATCACCCTCAGCTTAGTTATAAATTTTTGCATTTATTATATATACATTGTTTTATTGTAGCACTATTCAAGCAGTGAATTAGCCACAATCTCTTCTATTTGAAACATTTCCAACTTAAAAATTCTTAATTTATTATTGACATATTATACTCAATATCACTTATGAAGTTTGAGTCCGAATACTCGTTCATAAGGAGTTTGTTGTTTCTGTAAACATTTCTCTAGTATTTCACAAATACCACGAAACACCTCAAACAACCATGTAGTGAAATCTATTTGGATTTGATATATGCTTCATATATCAAATACATAATAAAACATGATATCGTAGACAACATGACATGTTTGATAGTTCCTGTCGCCAATGCATAATGAATCCATCTTACATGTTCCATATTAAACATTTTAATATGGTGTCCTTACATACCATTTGGGACATTCCCAATATCCTCTACACTTACCATAAATGACAATATTTACAAATCCAACATCGAGTATTAAAACAACTAATGCTAAATTTAATAGAAGTATATCATTAAAAAATCAACAATGTATTGTTTACTTATGATTTAGAAATATCTATGTACCTTTTAACGTTCTTTCTTATGAACACACGCTTCCTCTACATTTTAATTAATAACCAAACTATTCGATATCTCTATCAAAATATTTAATTAATGCCGATGCTCATAAAATAATACATTTTATTATTTCTTGAATCATATCCAAAAGCTCACAAACTTAATATTGCTCCCATCGACTTCGAGACACTTTGGTTATTATGTGTAAATAGTCTATTCTAAATCATTATTTAGAATATTGCATTTCACCACATATGTACCAAACACCAAGTCATACTAAGCAATAATTTTGTGAGTAAATACAAAATAACTTGAGCATATCGAACGGTGAATCTGATAAGTTAATTTCAACAATTGAAATTCATGGTAATACTCTTATCAATGTGGCTCACTATATTCCAACCGCATTTGTCTTTCCTATAAAAACACATTTGCAGCCAATGGATTATATCCTTTTGGATACAGCTATCAAATTCATATTTTGATAATGTACTTGGAATCTTTTTCAGATCTGCACATTGTACTTTATCATAGAGTCGATACTCTTATTAGTTTAATTAAACAACCAAGGATTATATATTTTTGACATTGATAAGAAACTCATAGTTTCTATTAACAAGGAAACTTATTAACACCTCAAAGTAGAGTTTAAAGTGCAGGAGTCTCTTTCAAAACCCCTTTTTGATTAGGTAGGGGCAGTTAGAATCTTATTATTCCATTTAATCTACCTTTAGAATAGGTCGTTGTAGTAAAAACTTCTCTTTATTCAACCTTTCGACTTAATCGAAATATCTAAATCCCTTTCTTTTAAGTCTTCCAAACTTGCTTTGATGGATTACTTATCCTTTCAAAACCCCACTTTTGAAATTATTGAAATGTCCTAAAGGTTGGACCTAATGACTTAAAGTTATGGTTTGAGTGGATAGGTTCCGACTTCGTCGAAAGCTGGCCTCTTTGATGGCTTGGGTTTTGTCCTATAAATCTAAGGAAATATGTTGAGTTAAAGGTTTTGACTCACTTAAAAGATGACCCTTCGACTTGGTTGATACAAGAAAATCATAATTGAATCCAATAAGAGTTTTAAAACAGCTGCATATTCAAAAGTATCATAACCTTGCTTTCATTAAGCAAATATTGTACAAATTGATCAAGTCCCCAATCTGATTTCAAAATTAGCGTTTACAAATTTAAGAAAGTACAAGCCTAAACCAGACCCTCTGTCTTATTTATAGGTGCGGGTTGCACCTTTCGAATAAGTGCTTTTGTCTTGGTCGAAAGGTGGGCTTGGATATCTTTCATCACCGTTAACACTTGCACTTCCTTCTACATTGCATTTGAATGGATTTGAGTGCTTTTGACTTCATTGAAAGGGGTAGGTACGCTTTTCCACTTTGTGTTGCCGTTTTGTTGTAAGCACGAAAAGGTACGAGTTTTCAACTCTATCGATAGGTTGATCTTTGAAGCTTCGAAGAAGTTGAGACATTGAAGATTTTTGGGCGGATGGTCTCTTTCTTAATTGTGAATGGTTTCGACCAGTTTGAAAGGTTTAATTATGCTTTCGAAGGGGTTGGTCTAACAAAACATCTTTCTGAGTAATTTGAATAAAGGTGAAACCTTCGGTTTTGAAAGGTTTGGCGTGCATGTGAGTGGCTGTTATTTGCTGCCTTCGAAAGGTATTCCTCAACTTATTTGAAACATCTTCATGTAGGTGAAAGCATCTATTTCGAAAGGAAGCAATTGAAGCGAAAGAGTGCTTTCGATCCTTTTGACCCCTTCAAAAGCTTGTGACACTTCTGAATTTTGGCTGTAGCATTCGACTCCTTCAAAAGGCTTTGTTGATGTTATTATCTCTTGTACATCCTTCTCTTCTGTTCATCTTAGTTTTGACAAGGTTGAAGTGAGAATTGGTGGTAATACTTGCCCCCTGCGAAGGGATGCCTTTGACTTTTCAAGTCATCTACTTTGATACTCCTCTTTATTTTAGCATTGAGATTTCCCACCTTTCCATATTCTTGCATAAATCATGGCCGTTTATTTTGATTTGATCGTACGGTCTGTTCTTTATGCTGACTTTTCTTATAAATTGTGCTTCTTTCTTTCCCACTTTCATTTACCTGCGATTGAAAGAAACTTCCAGCAAGAATTAAAATTCTTAATTTCTTAATAAACTCCTATTTCCATTAAACAGAAGTTCGAACTCAAAGTAAGTTCTTATTATCCTGCTTTTCGAACCAATTTTCCACTTGAAATTTTTATTTTAAAATTCGTTAGGTTTGAATTACTGTTCTAATTTCATAAAGATAATTTAAGTTTTTTTCGTTCATATGAAAGTACCCTTTGGTTTCTTTTTATTGCTTATTTTGTTCCATTTCCCATGTCAATTTATATTTAGAATTCACCTTGGTTTTTTTACGGTTCGAATCTACATTTTGGGGATTTCTTATGATTATTGATTATAAATCCACGCTCAAATCAATTTTTTTATTTTCTTATTAATTTTTTAAAGTAGTGGGTTAAAATTGAATTTGGGGAAGAAAGGTTTTTCCAATTACTTTATAGAGAAGTTTAAGCCGTATGAATCGCAACTTGACGTTGTAATTTTACCTTTCTACCCCTTCGAAAGGGGTTAAGGCGGCTAACTTTGTTTTGCTTCTTCAACCTCTTTCGATGAGGTCAAAAGGAAGTCTAGCATCTATCTCTTAATTGATCTCATTGAAAGTGTTGATGTAGTTAATACGAAGTGGACTTCTTTGAAAGCATAAGCATGCTTTAGTATATTCTGATACCTTTCGAAGAAGTTGCCTGATGTGCTTCACTAAATGATGACATAGTACATAGTTTCGAAAGCATAATTTTTATTTTATAGGTTTTGAAATTTCTAGTACATGCCTAATTTTACTTTATTTTAAGAGTGTTGGGAGTTAGAAATTCATTCCTCTTTTCATAATTAGATTGAGGAAAACATATTTTGTTTAGGTTGAAAACCAAACCAAGCCTTTCAATTTGATGAAAACCTGCTATACCGAATCAGGTTTGGTTGTTTGTACGTTTTTGAAGCCTTACATCCCTTTCGACTTACTCGAAACCCATTGTATTTAATTGAGATTTGATCATCATTTCATACAAACACTATCGAAACATCCTAAAGCCCTTTCATTTATATTGATTTTACTCAAACCCATACCTTTCGACTCAATTGGCATATAGGGTTTCGACATCATGCATATTCTCTTAGTAAAACAAAGTTCATGGGTTTCGACAATGTCGAAAGGTTTAGTTGTCTTGTTTATTGAATGTTGTTAGTATATATTTATGTTCAAATTAGTTGTGTAGGCTTTAACTACTCCTTTCAATAATAAAGTTCTCCTTTGGCTTTCGACATTGTCGAAGGGTGTTTGTTGGAGTTCCAATTCCATTTTCCCTTTCGACACTGTTGGAAGCGCAACGAATTTCATTTTCCTAAACTGAATCTAACATTCTTTCAAGGATATGAAATTCTATATTTTGGTTGATATTTTGAATTGTTGTAATAGGTTTTTGGTATCCTTGAAAAATGTTGATTATATACCAAATTATAACTTTTTACTCAATGATTTCTCCTGGCAGGATCACAGGCATGAAAAAGACCTCTCAGAAACCAAAAAAAGATATAGTACCGGTGATGGAATCTTCTCCAAAGAAGATTGAAGCAGTTTCCAAACATTCTTTAATATCCTCCCAGGATGAGGTCGATGCTATTCTAAATGACTTCGGCATCACTGAGGCAGAAGCCATTCCCCCGAGCGACAACGACACCATTCAAAATCCTCCTGAAGGATACTTCGCTTATACTGCTATCCATATTCGACATGGTGGCTTCCCGCCTTTCTTGGATTTCTTGACCAAATTCTTGACCCAGCTAGGCATTGCTCCCATCCAGCTATCTCCCAATGTATATACATATCTTCTTTCCTTGGAACTTATGGCTCTGGAGTTGGGGATTCTGTCACTAAATGCTGAAGTTTTAAACTATCTAGTTCGATTAATTAAACTCAACAACCTGAACAACCAAATTTTTAGAGCTAATCCCCCTAAAAAAACTAATTTCTGATGGGTTAAACAAATTTAGAGATTGGTAAACACAATTCTTCTTTGTCAAATGCTTTCCTAATATCAGTGGAGTCTTCTCTTCCCCTCGTAAGTTGATCACAATCTTTATCTTTATTTAGTTACTTTCTTTTGCTAACCTACGCTTCTTTGTCGAGTCCTTCCGCTAAAGATCTAAATGATAAGGATAAGAAAACTGCCAAGCTATTGGTTTCTGCTTCGAGTAGCATTGGAAATAGGCTTACTTTGTTGAATCCCTCAAACCTTCAAAAGCATTCCCTCCTACCAGTAGGTCAAAGGGTACTTGGTCAACCTCCCATAGTTTAACACACTTCTCGGAGCAAACACATCTTATCATTGGTTGACCGAAGAACTTCTCACCTATGTCTCCAATTTTCCCCGATCACACCGGTAGGCTTAAACATAGTACTTGCAGTTTGTTGTTGTGTTAATTCTTAAATTACTTCACTGACTTGTAATTTTTTTGAATCTTCAACAACTGCTCCTCAGGTTGAAACAATCACAAATGATCCAGCTCTCTTAACTTCTACATCTCTTGCATCATCTTTGACTCGGGCCGTTGCTAGGTCAAAGATGACTGCTAAAAGAAAATTGGGCAAGGTGGCCGTGGTAGGACCATCCCTCAAGAAGGCCAAGATTGTTGAAGTTCCAAATTCTCCACCACTAGAAGAAGGTGAGACTGTTGATATTGACAAAATTTCGAAGAGTCCAATTGTTGAAGCTTCTATTGATCGACCCTAGATGACTCCCTCAAAGAACGATCTATTATCTCGCATCGTCGTTTCCTACTCTCCTCACATCATTGAGCAGATGTAAAAGACCTAGGAACTTCAACTCCCTCCCAGGAGTTGAACCCTTCTAGACCCACGTCACCCATGCCTATAAGTGATTTTGAAAAGATAGTTCAATCTATCCTGAACACTTCATGTAACAACCCGAATTCCAAGTGGTCCGGATTTTTCACAAAAATGCTAAAATCCAAGCCCACTGAAGCCCGGGTTGGGTATCTGGTATCCTGCAAATAGGCAAAGACAAATATATCAGAGCTCAAATAAATATCTCGCAACGGAACTGACCAAAATATAATAGTAAGTAAATACTCACCAATATAACACTTTCTAAATAAGTGTCTCAAAGCTGGAAAGTCTGTGCCATCTACCTAACCTGTAGGATGTTATGAGGAGGAGGTTAGAACTAAGTTCTGGTGAATGGACAAATTATATACTTCTAAGCTTAATTCTACATATACCGTTTTATTTCCATTTTTTGTTATATTAGGTTTACTAGGTTTATAACACTCTCACATCTGTGCGTGAATCGTACCCATCTACCCTTAGTAAATTAAAACCTAATAACTAATATATATGTAGCTATATGCCCAATGACCGCATCGGTCCTAGGTACTACCCATAGTACCTTCCATATCCTCCTCGGAAAGGACTCCATCGTCTTGCTCCTAGAGCATTCTGTGACTACATCTGTAAAGGACAGCTTCTTGAGGCCTACAGTACAGATGTTCCGTCATCTGGTATGAAAACATAAAACTACGTTCGCACTAGCCTATACTAATGCTCGGACATCCACAATGTACCACCCAGTGCGTACATGGAGGACTATACGTAATCGTTCTGTCTACTCCCTGAATCCCGCTTAACAAGGTCTACCTTGTACGGAACTTAGTCGGAGATTTTCTATATCTGTAAAGGACTACTTCGTTAGGCTTACAATACAGATATTCTACTTGGTCTGTCTCTTTTCTCATCGTGGCTATGGCCCCATGCAGCCAACCCTCAACTAATCGAAAGACCTCTAAAGAGCTAAGTGGTTGTGCCCTACTGCAAACAACCTAAACATCCAATTGGCTGTGCCCCTCATCCAATGTCTCGATAGTGAAAGAATCATTGGCCTGTTGGTTTAACTCTAGTCTTTCCTGAACTCGCTCTTGGTTTGATGATGGCTTGGTCTCTATAAGCGACTATCCTTTTGGGTCCTGCCTACTAAATCCGACTCGCAAGTCAGAGTACGATGTCATACGAATATCCTGCTCCATTCATCAACCTTTTGACTGCCTACAAAGGTCTGCTTTGTTAGGCCTGCAATGCAAAAGCAGTCAAGGCATACTCTCTTGATGGAACACCTACAGACCTGCCTCCAGGGGTGCAGCTTTGTTAGGCTTACCCCAGAGGGCCATCCTAGAGTACCCTCATGTCCCGTTGAAGTCTCGTACTTCCTTCTAGCCCAAATTAACTAAGTTGGACATGCTTCTTCTTGAAGTGCTTCGTTGCCATCAGCAAAAGCTTGTCCCAGCCTCACCTAACTATTGTGAGACCATCAGTTCCTGACTGAAAGGGACTACTGTTGGTATGGGCCCCATTTCTATGTTTGCTTATTAACTTAGTGTAAGTTTTAAAATAAGCCTCTTATGTTATTTTTGCTCTATTTGCTTATTAACTTAATCTAAGTCTTAAAATAAGTCTTTTCTGTTCTTTCTACTTAATTATAACCTATGTTATAATTTTACTTGCAATTGTCACTTCTCTATTCTTTTATAATCTATATATTATAAATATAATTGCAAGTGTCTCTTTTCTATTCTAGTTTGTCTTCTTTTATTATGATATTGAATTCTATTTAATTCTCTTATATTATACGACAATCTTGGCTTGGGACTACCTCCGGCTGTCACAAATTTACTTATCGTAATAACTGCTTTGCTTTTATTCTACTATCTGCGCAGTAAATGCAGATCTAGGTACATTTCTGTTTATTGTTTCTAGTCTTGTCTAATAATTAACTTGATTTCTTCTTTTATTCTTCACTTTATTTTCTTTTATTCTAGGAAGTAGTTCTATTCTATTTGGTTGGTTACAAAAACTGTGCTAAAAATCCATTTCCATGTTTTAATACTAAATAATGCTATAAACAATAATTCATAACTACAAGATATTTCTTTTATTATTTCCTTACTTTTTGGGTAGTGCAAAATACAGTAGTGTCTCTATTTTACACTAATTTCCCCTTTTTCTTTCTTTTATTCTTGCAATTACGTTTATCGTTATCTTTTTAAATACTAAACTATGGAAATGTATTTTATTTTCTAAACCAACCAATTAATCTATAACTAACTTCCAAATCAAGGTATTAGATTTACTTCTCCCGTTTTAGCATAATTTACTGTAAATTTCTTACTTCTAGGCTTAAGCCTTTCTCTATAATTATTAAGCCTAATATTATTCATATTTAATTGGATTTCTTTCTTTCTTTTCTATATAAATAATAGTTAAATATAAGTTCTCTTATTAAATTTACAGTTTCAACATAACTAATTAACATAACTAATTACTAAAAATAAATGCTGAATTAAATATTAACGGGAATCTAACGATAATATATCATAAACGTAAAAGATATATAATTTAATTCCACTCACCTGTCATCCTTAGCTTTGCTCCATGGCCTTCCTGGATTCCCTTCTAAGGTGTCTAATATTTTTATTAAAAATATCTTCTCCGTAGAAATATTTTCTATTTAGGGTCCAGCCTTAGGCAATGAACCCAATTGGGAGAAAATCTGATTGTGAGAAAATAGCTAGGCCTAGGGTCCTATTTATAGTGTAGCTTAGGGATCCCAAATCATTGGATTAAGCAGATTAAATCTGAAGCCACCACGTCACGGGTTTGTTTGGAGCCATCAGATCCACCAACGTATGGCTTAGATTGAATAAAAATCAAAATAATTTGGTTCGGCACGTACCTAGATGAATTATCGTCCAGGACACTACGCACGTCGACCTGTGTTTTCTTTGGGTCGACCTTAGGGTCAACTTGTGGCTTTGTGGGTCGACCTATGGGTCAACCTATATATATATATATATGTGTGTGTGTGTGTGTTTTTCTCCTGCTTTCTTGTTCTTTTTGTAACTTCTTCGTATTAACTCGGATTTCGACAAGTTATATATGGAAATTGATCAGAAAACCACCATGGACACAACGGTATAAGTTTCGAGGCCATATTCTAACAATTCCAAAAATGTTTATTTTCATTGTTTATCGTTATTTGATTATTTAATTATCTAAAAATGCGGGGTGTTACACTTTATCTTTTGCTTCTATTCACCAGCCTTCTTCTGTTCCTGATCCGGCGGATCACTATTGGTCTCTTATGGAACAACAACTTCTAGTACGTTTCACATTATTTATCCTTTTTATCATTATTTCTCTTTGAATGCTGACTTGCATCATACTTTTCCTTTCAGATTTCCAAAAGCTGGCTCTCTCTTAAGGAAAATGCATCAAATCTTCTACTGAGACCTTCAGGCTTCAAAAGGAAATCTCAACTTTGAAAAGCCAAATCACTTCCCTATCTGTTGACAAAGGTATTGCTATGAAAGAACAAGAAAGAACGAAAGCCTCTCTCGCTCAGGCAGAATCCATTATTTCTGAAGAGAGGAAATCAAAACAACTTCTAGCTAATGAAAATATGGCTTTGAAAATTGCCTTGAAGGAAGCTGAAGATGGAAAAGCTCAAATGGTGATCAAACAATCTTCTCTCATGAAAAAGCTAGAGAAAAGAAAATTTCTCTAAAGTTGGCTGTCAATACTATCTTTGATGCAAAGCAATGGGTGTCACAATTTTTGAATACTTCCCTCGGTAAAATCATTGTTAGCTATTATGAGGACGCCCTAATGCTTGCTTATGCTGACAACATTGAAAAATGCTTTGATTTGAGCTTTCCTTCACTCGACCCTACTCTTGTCAATATATTTATGGACAAAGACAGAAATGGAGCAAGGGGTTGAAGTTACTGAGAGAGAGGAAATTGGTGCTTCTAAAATCTTATCCTTCAAAGTCCCTTCCATCGAAGTAGACTCAGATTCCGATGAAGAAGGCGACGAAGATGAAGCCACCGCAGAAGAAAGCGGCAATGATGATGATGATGATAATGATAACAAGGATAGAGGCCAGGGTTCAGGTGGCAATGGAGGTGGTCACACCGATGTTCATGAAAAAGATGGTGATGACATCACCGGGGCTTCAAAAAAGGTCAACCCCAATCCAAATATCCATGAAGCAAGCCAACTTGAACCCTCAGAGCCTTCTGACCTTCAAGAAGAGACTATGAACATCAACATCAAAGAACAAAGAGAGAAAAGCAGGTCTCTCAAACTACAATTCCCGCTTCCCAGGTATGGGATTCCTTGTCTAAATGGCTTTCACTTCCAAGATAATAATAGTTTACATCTTTTATTTTAGATAAGTAAGAAATCCATCCACCTTTATAAAACCAAGCTTGAAGAAAACAAGCAAAAATAAATAGTTTGTATAGAGAGTTAGATAAGCAGTTAAAAGAACACAATATCCTCTCTGATAAATATCATAGGCTTAACAAAAGTGCAGTAGTGTTAGCGTCTTTCAAAGATCAAGAGCTTGCCCCATGACTGAGGAGGGCACGCCTTTGATACGATAATCATTTGAAAGAGAATCGGGAGTTAATTATGCTCTTTTGGATGTTGGTTGAAGAGAGGAACATCCTTGTAGACTTCTTGTACCAAGACTATTGTAGACATCGAACTGTAGATTTTTCAGATTTAGCTGATTTTAGTGGGGTTCTACTTAGGCATTTACACAAGAGATATTTGGATGAATTTGGATTTGATCCAAATCTAGGAGCCCGCTGAAACTTACCATGAGTCAAATCAATTCCCCATGAGTTTCCTTCTGAAAAACTTAAATATTATAAGGACAAATTTGTTTCAAAGTTATTCAAAAAGTCAATTTTGTATGAACCGGATGAACACTTATAATTTTGTAATAATATCAATTTGTAAATTTCTTGTTCTAGCTTCCTTTTATACTTAATTGCATTTTATTACGTTATCACAGAATAAATGTTTCCCTAGCAGCCTTGTTTCTAGAGACTATTTAAGCAAGTATGTTAAATTAAGAAGAGATTATATAGGAAAGGCTTCACTTGCGAAATCTTCAAAATTAGCTAGATACTTCTTTCTTGGAGACTTGTAGAGACTTTACATGGAACATCCCCGCCTTCGTTTCAATTTCCTCGGTGAAGACAAAGAAAAACTTCTTAAGGAAATTCGAACATATCACACCAAATTAATATGTGGTTCCGACAGCACCTCTGCCGGGGAATGGGATTATAGAAAATATCCTCTAGTTATTACCTTGGAAGGATTTATTGCTTCTTTTGATTCAACAGTTATTCTTTCAGCTAATTCCTTGAGTAAAGTCAGAAACGCAATTTCTCAACTTTAAGTGTGAAACAAATGTCCAATTGTACTTTTTTGTTTCATTTCTACTTAAGTTGTAATCTTTTATTGTTATAATAAAAGAGATTAATTATTCGAGTCTTTACTTTATTTTCTTTTTATTTGTTTAAATAGGATTTACAATTATCTACAATGCCACTCTAGTTAGATTCAACATCTCGCTTTATTAGTATTAGAGACAGGTTGTTAGCAGATATTGAAAAGAGGAAGCTTCTTAACAATCCTTTGTCTACTTGTCTCCAAGGCAACACTGAAGCGCTAGAATGGCATGGGAGATTTTTGCTTCAAAAGTTGATTGTTAGAGGCCTTAACGATCAGATTACAAGTCTTGAAGCAGATATTAATAAAAAGGATGAAACAATTTCTCAAATAAAGCGTTAAGTAAATCCAAATCCTTCAATTGATTTTGACCATAAGAAGTCCAAACTTCTCCAGTAAATAAATGATTTGGAGATTAAGTTAAAAGATAGTCAAGCTTAGTGTGAACAGCTAGAACTCATTATGGGGAATAACATTTCAAACATTGATTTACCAGCTTCTCCCATTATTTCTTCTGTTGCCAAATCAACAAGGTCTACTTCTCTCGCCATCCAAAGGTTTCCTACTACGAATAATCCTCCTCCTGGCTTAGACGAGAAGGTAGTAGGAGAATGGTGGAGAAAAGCCAAATTTGAGATGATGAAATATTTCGATGAACAACAGAAAGTGAGGTACTCGCAGCGCATAAATGAGTATGTGGCTAAGATTTAGAAACTTGAACGTGAAAAGTATCTTCTTTAGAAGCGTATTGCTGATTAAAAGAAAGGGAAAATAAAACTCTCAAAGGTGCAAACAAAGCCTTTAATCGTGCTTTAAAGACTCACATCAAATCCATTGATGACGCCGATAAGATAAGGAAGAAAAAGAGAAGAAGCTTAAGGAAATTCTTCATATTACAATTCGTCACATCATTGATCCTTTAATTGTCAAAAATCTAAATAAGGTTGTTCAAGATTTATGAAATGTATATTTGTACCGTATACATGTAAATAATTTCATAAATTATGAAAATTTTGTAAATATCACCTGGTTTGTAGTCCTTTCTTATAATATTGTTTCTGAATCTACTTCTGATAGCTTGGTCTATGGTTTTGGTATTTGCTGATCCATTCAGTCTTCCTTTCTGATCTTATTTCCCTAAAAAGTATGAAGTAAATAATATTCTTTATCGTTAACTTGAAATCTATATAGAAGTTTATCTACATTATTAGCGGAGGTTAACAGTTCATTATGTAAACATATGATAATATGTGAAAAGTAATTCTATGATCGAATATGGTTGAATGTCTTGAAACCCATCCTTGGTAATGATGAGAGAGAGCCAGGAATTCAACTTCAATTATATTGATAATATACTAGAAACCCAATGATAGAGAACCAAAAATTCAATTCAGGATTTAATTATAGATGTTTAGAAATTCATCTTTTGGAGATAGCTAATAGAAGGCCAATAATAACCGCATAATAGAATTCCAGAAATCGTTGACTAAAAGTTTGTAGTAGAAGTCCAGTGACCCAGATTCGGGCATGAATGAAATTTAAAAGTTAAAAGATCCGGAATCCAGATTCGGGTATTAGTGGATGATAACCAGACATCCATAATAATACTCTTCATAATAGAAATCCTAAGCCCAGAATTAGGCATTAATGAGTGAAGTTTAGTAATTAATAGTAATATCCTCGAAACCCAGATTCGGGTATGATGAAGACCACAGTTTATTAGTAAAGACCTGAAACCCTGATTTGGGTATTATTAAGTGAAGTCTCGAACTTAATAATGAAAGACCCAGAACCCAGATTTGGGTATTAATAAGTGAAGTTCAGAAATTCTTCTTTGATAATTAGTCGTAGGCTATAGACTCTTATTTAAGCCTTCTATTCTATACCACTCCTTGGAGTTTTACTCTTTTGGCCTATGTCAACCCTTTAGGCCTTTTATGTAGTTGTTGTTTGATTTGCCGCTTCTCAAGCTTGGACGTCTTAGTCCTTGTTTGATATGCCACTTCTTAGGCTCGAACGACTTAATCCGTTGTTTGATATGCCGCTTCTCGGGCTTGGACGTCTTAGTCCGTTGTTTGATATGCCGCTTCTCGGGCATGGACGTCTTAGTATATTATTGTCTGGTGCGCTTGGTTAGCTTATCCACAAGCTGGACCTAAGGACTTACTCAACCTCCCTCCAGGAGGCGCCTTGACCTGGCCATAGTGTGGTGCGATCAAGGGCTTGTTCGGTGCCTTGACAAGGCCATAGCGTGGCGGGACCAAGGGCTTACTCCGTCCTCCCTTCAGGTGGTGCCTTGACCTGGCCATAGCGTGGTGCGATCAAGGGCTTTTTTGGTGCCTTGGCCAGACCATAGCGCAGCGGGACCAGGGGCTTACTCCGTCCTCCCTCCAGAAGACGCCTTGACATGGCCATAGCATGGTGCGGTCAAGGGCTTATCGATGCTTTAACCCGACCGTAGCGTGGTGTGGATAAAGGCTTACTCTAACCTCCCTTCAGAAGGCGCTTTGACCTGGCAAATTCGGCGTGGGCAAAGGCTTTTCTAGTTTAAGGTAATTTCTAAGTGCAAGGAGAATTCTACTCCTGACCATGTAGATTTTTCTTAGTAAAGTAGCTCTTTATTGAATCCAATTAGGATCTCTTTACCAATTCATTGATTTTGCCTTGTCTAAAGAAACTGATCACCATTCCTTTCAATGCTCTATATTGATTTGTCTAATGTCCATTCATTATGTGGTAGTGACAATAGGATCCTCCCAGATTCCTTTCATATTTAGATTTGTTCTTTTGTGATGGACAATAGTTGAGCTCTTCTTTGGTTAGTAGGTAAACATTCTCGATTGATGTTGTCCAATTGCATTCCTTAGGGAGTCTCGACTTGAAGCTTGTCTTTTGAAGATGGTTACTGGATTTTTTATTACTTGGTTCTACAGCTTCACCCTCAACAATCAGCTTTCTTTTTAAAACCCTTTGAAGTTCCTGTATAGGCAGTGTCCCACTCGTTGCTTGATGCCATTTGTGTGCAAAGGCGTTGTAATCAGCCATCGTTCCCTCTTCAAAGATTGTGCCTTTGGTGTATAATTTAATTTCTTTCTGCATTTGATCAAACAAGTTATCACTTTCATTTTTCGTTTCTCCTAAGGCAAAGATAGGGGAAGGGTCAATATGAAAAGGATTAAAACTTCATTTATTTGGAGCATAGGATTCAACTTTCTTTTTCCTTATAATCCTTAAGGCCTCCATTCTTAACAGTTGTTCTTCATGTAGACTTGAATCATTAACTGTTTCATGCGAGAATCCAACTGGATGTGGCTCCGAGGATCCTTGATTGGATCTTTTGACTTTGCTAATCATGATGAAGTAAAGTCAAAAGTAGTTAAGCTTGGAATAGAATTGGGTTAGAGGAAAGTGGAGTTGGAAGTTCAACAAGGCCGGAGGTTCGGCCCCTCCTTCTAGCGCCAAAAATGTTAACAAGAAAACTTATCAACACCTCAAAGTAGAGTTTAAAGTGTAGGAGTCTATTTCGAACCCCCCTTTTGATTAGGTAGGGGCGGTTAGAATCTTATATTCCCTTTAACCTACCTTTCGAATAGGTCGTTGCAGTAAAAACTTCTCATTATTCAACCTTTTGACTCAATCGAAACATCTATATCTCTTTCTTTTAAGTCTTTCAAACTTTCTTTGTTGGATTAGTTATCCTTTCGAAACCCTCCTTTTGAAACAGTTGAAATGTCCTAAAGGTTGGCTCTAATGGCTTAATGTAATGGTTTGAATGGATAGGTTCCGACTTCGTCGAAAGCTGGTCTCTTTGATGGCTTGGTTTTTGTCCTATAAATCTAAGGAAACATGCTGAGTTAAAGGTTTCTACTCACTTAAAAGACAACCCTTCGACTTGGTCGACACAAGTAGATCATAATTGAATCCAATAAGAGTTTCAAAACAGCTGCATATTCAAAAGTATCATAACCTTGCTTTCATTAAGCTAATATTGTACAAATTGATCAAGTACCAAATCTTATTTCAAAATTAGGGTTTACAAATTTAAGAAAGTACAAGAATGGAGTGAATGAACTCAGATCCCCTAAACCAGACCCCTAGGGTCTTATTTATAGGCGTGGGTTGGCACCTTACGAATCGGTGCTTTCATCTTGGTCAAAAGGTGGCCTTGGATACCTTTCGTCACCGTTAACACTTGTGCTTCCTTCTGCATTGCATTTGAATGGATTTGAGTGCTTTCGACTTCATCGAAAGTGGTAGGCGCGCTTCTCCACTTTGTGTTGTCGTGTTGTTGCAGGCAAGAAAAGGTACGAGTTTTCGACTCTGTCGGTAGGTTGATCTTTGGAGCTTCGAAGTAGTTGAGACACTGAAGGTTTTAAGGCGGAAGGTCTCTTTCTTAATTATGAATGGTTTTGACCAGTTCGAAAGGTTTAATTATGCTTTCGAAGGGGTTGCTCTAACAAAACATCTTTCTGAGTAATTTGAATGAAGGCGAAACCTTCGGTTTCGAAAGGTTTGGTGCGCATGTGAGTGACAGTTATTTGCTGCCTTTGAAAGGTATTCCTTAACTTATTTGAAACATCTTCATGTAAGTGAAAGTATCTGTCTCAAAAGGAAGCAATTGAAGCGAAACAGTGCTTTCGGTCCTTTCGACCCCTTAGAAAGCTTGTGACACGTCTGACTTTTGGCTGTAGCATCCCTTCGACTCCTTCGAAAGGCTTTGTTGATGCTATTATCTCTTGTACATCCTTCTCTCCTATTCATCTTGGTTTCGAAAAGGTTGAAGTAAGAATTGGTGGTGACAGTTTCTATTCATTATGCAAAAATACTTATTAGACACTCTAATCCGATGTGTTCGTTTAGGTAAGTTAATTTCATTTCATCTTATGTAATCGATTTTGTCTTTGGATCGTATCCAATTCCATTTTACTACCAATAATTTTGCAAAGAAATTCCTTTACTATGAATTTGGTATTTCTTAAAACAACAACTGTTTCTCAGTTCAACAGAATAGGTATTCGTAAACACTTTATGAATTGCCTTTTGTATAGAACTGATGTAGTTTTAAGTTACAAAACTTATGTTCAATACATAAATATGTCCTCCAATGACAGTCTTTCACAAAATCCTTTTGGGGAGATTCATACAAGATCCCTTACGAACAATTATTATGCGCAAATTTTTGACTTGCATAACCTACCAACTCCTTGGCCCAGGTTATGTTGCAGTTTCTTATAAACCCTTATCTTGTATAATTTTGTAAACTATTATTTGGATGAAATAATATTTACCTTGTGTACTACTCTTAAGTACATGACCTTATAGAAAGAAATTAACTCAGCTTCACTCACAATTAATCGTACTTTGTCCAATAAAGTTCAATTACACCTTGTCGATACATCATTATGTATTACATGAAGGAGTGACTTTTGAGATTGAATCTTTATTCATTTTTAGGTACACTCGGATCCTTTTCCAATATACCCACCCATTCAAATAAATCGAATCATTCCTATCGCATGTTACGTTATTTACTTCCGTTGTATATTCTTTAGTTTACATAAACATACTACATATGTATCAAATACACGTGTCCTTGTCGATGATAACGCATCGGTGAATATGACGAAGTACATGGAATCATTCTGGTATTAATAGACTTATGATTACATACATCTATATGTATCTATCTAAAGAGTTTATCAAGTCTTATGATGCTCTCACTAAATGGATGCATAGTCCTTAATTGTTTGAGATATAATTAACTAGTATCATATGATTCATAATCATATAATAATTTTTTTATCAAAACCACGGCTTAGTTTATTATTCCAAAATAACTGTAAATAATATTAGATACTTTTGTATTCTCTAATGCATCACTTTTGTTATGAAAACAAATACCACATTATAGTTTTATTTCATAACGAATATTTATAATATTCGTATTGAAATATAGCTATATATATCTTTTAGTCGATGCCAAAAAAGTAATTATTTCATAAATAATGCTCAGTACATTTTATGAAAACAATTTCTGTAATTTGATGCATCATTAAGTGCTATATGACATGCTCCCACTATTTCCGCCATTTTTATAATAGCGTATCGGATTCAGAGATCCATCATTCACTTAATACAGATTATTTACTTTATATATTGTAATTAGTTTACAGCAGAGAGTTCTTTGATCAAATATCTTGAATTAAAGAAATAAATCTGATAGAAAACTATTTTCTATATGGAAAATACATTTCGGAATAAAAATCATATTTCTCATTCCAATATTAAGTATTAATTATTATTACAATTCTCGTTTTCGATATTTCTTTATGTAGCAGAAGTGACTATTCACTCTCTTCATCCCAACTGTACCTTAAACCATATCTATTCTTGTACACTTGTTTTTCTTTCTATATGCTTGAACCATTCAAAAGAATGCCCTTACTGCAATATCAAAATGGACTTTTTACAAAAACGCACTCGATTATCCTTAACATTTAAGGACATCAAATATGTAGCACTTTGCGTAAACTGATCAAAAACTGACATTTCAGTGATCGATTTCTTAGGTTTATAATGTAGTTTTGATCTAGTAATATATTTAAGACAATATGATCTTTTTGTAATCAATCAAATTGAATGCTCGATCTCGCATTATAGTTTATTTGGTTTTTCAGATAAACTAATTTAATCGAAATATTGTACATTACAAACTTTGACCGTTTACCATAAAACATTTATATGCGATTGTATATGGATCAAATATCCATAGCCTTGTATTACCGTTAGAGTTCAAAACTCATAGAATGCAATACATAGTCTCAACCAAATAAATGAGTAAATGACCAAAATACGAATGTATTTAGTAGTTGTAAAATTAGGTGCTTGCATGGATGGGTATTGAAACATTAAAATGCAAGAAGCATTTATTAGCAAGTATATATTATATTTCTATTTATCAATCTTTGATTAAAATCATTTGTATATCTTAATTGATAAACATTTTATCAATTATATTAAATGCACCAATTTATAATTGTAGATTATTATAACATTGTAAAACATATGTTCTTTCAAACTTAGAAAGGTTAATATTATCATTTCATTTTTCTAATAAGGTTCCCACTAATCTTTTATATTTCACTGAACCCTAAGCAAAACACAGAAGCCTTCCGACTTCACTAGTATGTGTTAGGAATTGTATATCTTGAGATTCTAACCTTAAGGAAAGCTCAACAAATCATAATCCCATACACGATTGATAATTATTGGTCGTATCACTTACAAATCCTAACCCATGGTACCTTGTCTTAATCCCACATTTACCTTGAGAAAAGCTCAACAAGTAAAGTGGGACTATTCACTTGGACCTATCATTTCACGATGGCCTAAGTATAATGCACATACCTTGAGGAAAGCTCAACAAATAGGTGCAACTATCTTACCTCGTCTATTCAATATGTTAATAATACTACACATAACATCCCTAGCTTGAGGAAAGCACAACAACTAAAGAGTATGCAATTAATCTATTAATACATAAATGATAAATGACAACTTTATATTAAAGATTCCAAATCTTCAATTCATTATATCGAGTGATATCAACTTATAGTGTATTTCTTATGAAATACTCTCGTGATTCAAATGTCAAATAGATTAGGAATCATAGTATACGTATATATACGTATGTATTTATTTCTTAAGTCTATTTTTATGATGACCCATCTTTTTAACCCTTGGGAATGATACTTAATGCATCCATGATATTCGTGCGTCGTTGCCCAAGCATCCGAAAGATGAGTTGTTGTGGGTAAAATAAAAGAACAAAATAGAAAATCTCATAATGGAATGGTTAATTACAATATAACAATTCGATGGTACAAAAGGTTACTCCTTAACATGGACTTAATAGAGTTACATAAAAGTACTACTACTATCAGCCTAGGCAGTTATAACCACTTGCTGTTACACTTGCTGATACAAAATACACATACATAACTAAACATAATAGTGGAAATAGATTGCTAGATAGCTAAGGAGCCTCCTACTTGTCTATCATCTTAAAAAGAGCCCAAAGAAACCTACTACTATCGGACTACTCAAATATAAATGAGTACCGGAGAGTTTAGGGAAAACAGATACCTTGGGTTAGACAATAATTCTGGTATGAGTAATATCTAAACACAAGGTGGAAATGAACAATAATATGAGAGATCATGCTGCCAAATGTGGAACAGATTTCTCCTCATAAGAACAACATCCAACCATAAGTTATGGATATAAATAAGTAAATAACGCGAAGTGCGCAAGATATTTCCCAATGTAATTAAGAAATAAATAAATTCAGGGGTTTGAATCAAAAACAAGGAAAGGAAAATTTTCCAATAACGACTAGGAGGGTGCACTCCCGACAGAAAGTATACCTCTAGTAAATATACTTGAGACCTACGATGGCCCTTGGAAACCTCCAAGCTAGACCCCGCCAACCTTACCGAGAATCCAAGTATTTCACATCTTAGTGCACATATAACCAAAACCAATCTAGAGTAGATGTGATATTACCCTAATGGGAGCAACCCCACATAGCTTGGCCCTCACTTGCTCTTTTGTTTCAGTTATTCTCACCAAGGATATCAATGCTCAAATGAGTAACAAATCGTTATAGATTGATGATACAACAAGAAGAAAGTGGAATCGATAGTCAATAAATCAATTGTCAGAAATAATTAAAATGATCGTATACGGAAAGTAAATCTCATACCCTTAGCACTACTCGTTAATTTCAAACTTGTACTATCCGTTGGTTAAAAAAGAAGCCGGTGAAGTGAAGGTAGTGTTACCTATAAGCTTTGCCTTGATGACATTTTTAACCTTCGAGATAGAAACGAGTTTCCGTACCTCGACGTTTAGTGATAAGAGTATGACTAAATCCTTTCCATATAAGCGATATCGTTTACGAAAATTAAATTTCTTATCCTTTCCATAGCCGAATCAAACTTTTAAATTTTTGAAACCGAACTTGTGCTTGGCTTTTACATCATAAATATTAACTTCAAACAGCTTTATTAAAGTTATTAGTTAACTTTAAACATTATTATTAAAATGGTTAATTAACCTTAAGCATCATTATTAAAATGATTAATTAGCTTTAAACACCATTATTAAGATGATTAGTTCACTTTAAACATCATTATTAAGATGATTAATTAACTTTAAAACATCATTATTAAGATGATTAATTAACTTTAAAACATAATTATTAAAAATAATTAATTAGTCTTTAAAACATCATCATTAAATGATTAACTAACTCTGAAACATCATTATTATAATGATTAATTAAAACAATTTATTATTAATATCTCAAAATAACCTTTCACTTTAAGAAACCAAATATCTCCAAAATGCATCCATAGCGACTATCGCTATATGGATCAAAACATCTAAACTTGTTTTGTAAATTAAAATTGCTTCAAAACCTTGGTTCAAACAACATTTTAAAAGTGTCAAAACACAACCAATATTTGTTTTTGTAAAAACCAAAGCACAAGATCAGCAAAAAGATTTTCAAAAGAGATGATATTTCAAAGTGTCGATATATCGATAGTCGCTATATCAACACTTCCATAAAACATTTCATACGTCTTATAGATTCATCCAAACATCTCTTAATAAGAATATACATGTATACAAACGCAAATAACATCCATACAACATGGAGAGAGCATCACTTGTAAATAATTACTTAAACATTTTGAATAAATATCGGGTCAATAACTAATTATCACATATGTCATCCGCTTCAAGCGGGAACCAAATCAAACAATCATTACTTTCCACACATATAAACATAAGCTACTAACATCTATTACTATCACAATAATAAAGTTTAAATCTTTTTTTTAAAAGTGAGATTTACTCACCAAAATCCACACAAATGCAAATTAAAGCTTCTACACTCTAGCATCAACACTTGAACACACTTTTCCTTTCAAAGACTTTATTTTTAAGGGCTAGGAGGGGTTAATATGGTTTGGCCTAGTGCTGGTAATTAGAACCGAGAACCGCAAAACTGAATCGAACTGACCCGAAAGACCCAAATTCGAACCGAACTAGACGGGTCTCGGTGATGAAAAAATGTAACGAAGACCCGATCAAACCTGACCCAAAAAGACCTAACCAGAAAGACCAGACCATAAAACAATGAGTTGTATGAATTTTTAGTTTTATTACCAACCTGGACCTGAACCGACCCGTTCCGAACCGAAGCTCGGGTCAGATAGGGTTCAGGTTTTTGAAATGTATAGTTTGGACCCGACAAAACCCGACCCATCGGGTCGGGTCAGGGTCCATCGGGTCAGGTCTAATTACCACACCTAGTTTGGCCTAGGTCCCTAAGGGCTCGGCCTTGTCTTGGTTGGGATGGCTTTGGGTTTTGATGTGGAGTACATGAGATGTAGAGAGGAAAGGAAGTATTTTGGCTATTGTTTTAAGATTTTAAAGTGGAAAAGAAGGATTTTTAACTTATAAATTTTCAAAGAGGCCATGGAAATAAAAGTAAATCTTGAAATGGAAGAAATAAAAGTTTTGAAAATGAATGAAGTGGAGCAAAATGAGAATTGAAAAAAGAAAAATTATTTTTATATAAAATGAAATATAGAAATTACCTTTTTAACCCTTGGCCATTACCCTCCACCAAAATCAAGCCACATCATCTCCCCTTACCCCTTTACACATGCAACCAACATCCTTTCCCTTATTTCCATTACTTCATCACTTCACATGATTATGTCTCCTCATTTTGTACCTTTTCCTTTTTAAAATTTAAAAGATAAGTCAAAACTTACTAAATTTACTTAGTATAAATTTAAACTTATTTAAATATAACCACTTCCTTAACTAAAGTATATGTTATTTATATATGTGTGTATATACATACCCTACTGTACACAACATGTTCCAATAATTTTTAGATGATGAAAAGTCGAAAATCCAAAAAATGATTTTCGGTCACATTTTCGATTTTTCTCCGAATTACTTATTTTTGTAAACCAAATTTTAAAACAAATTTATCATGATTAGTTATTACTAAAAATAGGTTTATTTAAGTTATAAAATCCATTATTTAAATATTTAAAAGTATATTAAATATTCGAATTCAAAGTGATTAAATGCGGGTCGTTACATCCTCCCCTCCTTATATGAAATTTCGTCCTCGAAATTAATCACATACAACAAGAAATATCAAAGAAAACTAAATGATATAATTCAACAAACAAGCAAAGGAAGTGACTCTACCGCAACTGGCGAGTACATTAAAAAGATACGACAACACAAACAACCACAACAACTTGGGCTTAGAATCCCTAATCTAGTCCTCGGTTTCCCAAGTACAATCTCTATCGTTTCCACACCATTGAAACTTAACAAGGTTCACACGCCTCATCCTTAATCACTTTATATCTCGAGCGATGATATGAGTAGGCTGCCTAAGAATGGTTAGATTAGGAAGAACTTCCAAATCCATTTGTTGTGTCGGTTCGACTATCGTCGAAGGGTTGTGCACATACTTATGTAAACGAGATACATGAAATTTGTTGTGCACATCTGATAGTCGATATGGTAAATCACTCTGTATGCAAGTCTACCAATCCAGTCCAGAATGGGAAAAGGGCCAATATATCGAGGAGCCAGCTTCCCCGATTTCCCAAACCTCACAACACTTCTCAACATAGAAACTTTCACCAAAACCGAACCTCCAACCGAGAACTCTAGATCCCTAGCCTTTGATCTGCATAACACTTTTGCAGATTCTGCACTTCCTTCATCTTCCTTCTAATATCAGCTACCATCTCACTAGCTTCTAAGATCATGTCAGGCCCATGAACAATTCTATCACCAGACTTAACCGTACATGAAGGAGAACGACATGGATGACCATAAAGAGCTTCGAAAGGGGCTATGTCAATACTTGCATGACAGCTGTTGTTGTAAGTGAATTCGACTAAGGGTAAATGATCTTCCCAAGAACCCTCACAGTAGAGAATACATGCTCGCAATAAATCTTCCAAGATCTGATTCACTCTCTCCGCCTGCCCTACTGTTTAAGGATGGTAAGCTGTACTCAGACTAGCTTGGTCCCTCAAGTAGTTTGTAGTCCCTTCCAGAACCTGCTAGTGAATATCAGGTCTCGGTCACTTACAATACAAAAGGAATACTATAGAATCTTACCATCTCCTTCACATACAAACTCGCCAGACTTATAGCATTCCTAATCGACTTAACATGAATGAAATGAGCAATCTTGGTCAACCAATCGACTATAACCCAAATACCTTCGTTCCCTCTTCTTGACCTAGGAAGCCTATTAGTAAAGTCCATGGAGATCTACTCCTACTTCCACTTCGAGATCTCAAGTGGCTGAAGCAATCTAGCTGTCTTTTGTTGGTCACTTTTAATTTGTTGGCAGTTTGCAACTAACGCACAAAGATCGAAATATCTTGCTTCATCCCATTCCCCTAGAATACACTATTCATATCTTTGAACATCTTGGTCACTCCTAGATGGAGAAATTGAACGACGGTATTTGGCTAACACATCTTGCCTAAGTCCATTAACATTTAGAACACACATACGCATGTTCATTTTCAATACGCCCCGAGGATCAATCTCAAAGCTAGAAACAACACATTCTTGAACATCCTTCTTCAGTCGAGAAAAATTAGGATCTACCTCCTAACTAGATGCAATCCTCTCCATCAATAGTAGCTTAACTTCTATGTTTGCGACCATTGCTACATTTCTACTCAACGCATCTGCAACGACATTTGCTTTTCTAGGGGTATACAGAATCTCCAGATCATAAGAAGCAAGAAACTCTAGCCATCTCTACTACCTCAAATTTAAATCCTTCTTGGTAAAGACGTTTTTTAATGATTCGTGGTCCATGTATAAATCAAACTTTTCACACAAAATATAATTCCTACACATCTTTAGTGCGAATACAACAGCCAAAAGCTCCAAATTGTGCATAGCATAATTTTCTTATGTAGCTTTAGCAGTCGACTTGCATATGCAATGACTTTCCCATGCTGCATCAGAACTGCTCCTAAAATGATACCACAAGCATCTGTATAAATAGGAAAATCCTCCAGTCCTATCTCGAATGGTTAAAACATGAGCGCTAGTCAACCTCTCCTTCAATTCATTGAATGCTTGATCACACTTAGCCGTCCACACGAACTTAACATCTTTCTTTGTTAACTTCGTCAGATGAGAAGCGATCTTTGAGAAGTCTTTGATGCACCTTCAGTAAAAACCAGTCAATCCTAAGAAACTTCTAACTTCCGTCGCACTTTCAAGCTTCTACCAATCTTGAACTGCAACAACTTTAGCTAGGTTAACTGATATGCCTTCTCCCGAAACAACATGCCCCAGAAACCTAACTTCGGATTTCCAGAAATGGCATTTAGAAAACATAGCCTTCAACACATTGCTTCATAAGTTATTGAGTACGACATCGAGATGATATTTGTGCTCCTCCTCCTTTTTCAAATAGACAAGAATGTCATCAATAAAGGCGAGACCAAATTTATTAAGAACATCTCAAAATACTTGATTCATTAAGTCCACAAAATAAGCGGGCATATTAGTCAACCCAAATCGCATGACTAACCACTTGTAGAAATCTTTCAGAGTCCAAAAAGCTGTTAAGGGCACACTCTCTTTTGCTACCCTTAATTGGTGGAAACTGATGTCAAGGTCCAATTGAAAAAATACCTGAGCGCCATGGAGTTGATCAAACATATCGTTGATTCATGGTAAAGGACATGTAGTCCTCTTGTTTAACTCTCAATAGTCTACACAAAACCTTTGAGAACCCTCCACCTTTGTAACAAAGACGACTGGAGATCCCCAACTAGAAGTACTACGTTCAATCAAATCCATCTGTAGCAAGTCAAATGTCTTACCTTCTAACTCCCACTTCTCTTTCGAAGCCAACCTTTATGGGGGTTGTACAATAGGTCTGGTTCCTGAAATTAAATCAATACGAAACTCCACTTCATGGTGAGGAGGTAAACCTTGCACTTTGTCAAAAACAAAAGTGAAATCTCGAACAACCGGTATATCTTTTAGCTTCTCTTTAGCCACTTTGAGTGAATAAAGAAAACTGCTTATTAACTATTAGGCTTTTTATAACAATATCTACACCAACATCTCTAGCATCACTAACTCTGACATTCCTTCGATCACAATTCAAGATTTTTCAAGACTTAGATACCCAATCCATTCCCAACAACACTCCAAAACTGTAACACCCCAGATTTTTGATAAGTGTTTGTGCCAAAATTGGTCACAAACCCCAGAAGTAGTGAAAGCACCAATGTATATACACAGATTCACAATATTCCAACACAGATCCTAGATCCATATAAAGTAGAGAATAAAGATCAAGAAACAGTAAAGTTAAAATGGAAGAAAGTAGGAAAGAACACAAGGTTTATAATGGTTCGGCATTCCAACCTATGTCCACTTTGAATCAATCCTTTTTATTCCCTTTGTACTGCAGTTACAATTACAAGCCTTTAGTATCAATCACAAAAATGGCAGAGCTTCTGCGTCAGAGAAGGAGAAGATCCCCTTTTAGTTGCCATAGCACTCCTATTTATAGGTGTAGATCCGAAAACATCTGCCTCAAAACCTGGAATACCTTTTCTCCTGCAGGTGGGCCCGTCACATCGATTTGGAGTCGTTTGGGACCGATCCATGTTCAATTCGCATCGATCCAAACTGGCTCCAATTGAGCTGAGATCGATCACGAACCTTCTTGAGTGGATAAGGAAGCCCCTGTGAAAATTTCGTTATGTTTGTACCTGTAGATCTTGAGTTATGATCGATCCAAGTTGTAGTTTGCATGAAGGCTGAATCGTTCGCATCGATCTGAAGCTCCACATTCTCCTCTCTTCGTATCGATATAGTTCGCATCGATGACATGTCTTGAAGATCCAGGAAAGATCCACCTTTCGTGCCGTTCGACCGAGTCATCTACTTATCTGTATCCCATTCGTATCCATCGGCATGCGCTGTTTGTATCCATCGACCAACCCTCTTTCGTATCCATGTTGTTCGTATCGATCCAAGCTTTGTCACGGATCGAGACAAACAAGACCGACACGAACTGTGTCTTCATATCCATCCCCCGTGTATGTCCGTCGTATCGATCCATGCCTACTACCTTCTTCGTATCGATCAATAGGTGATCAATACGAAATGTCCATCCGAGTGATTGAAACTGCTGCCCCACTCTTCGTATCGATCCCAGCCTTGATCGATACGAAGCATGCTACCTTCCTTTTGCCGTGTCCATCCAGATTGATGCACATTGCATCGATACGAAACAATAGACACGAAGTATGCTACCGTTTCCGTCCTGATCGATACGAACCATCGATACGAACCTACTTTCATTGAAAGTTGATCTATCCATATCTCGAGCATACGAACTCCGATTGACCTGAAATTTGAAACATAGCCTTTCCTAGCCTTGTTCATCATTCCCAATCGATCTCGCCTCAATTAGAGCTCAGTCAAATTTTGACGGTATCGATCATATCCTTGTTTCCAATCGATCTCCAATTCTGATATCCATCCTTTCCAGCCAATTTTTTGATATCCCGATCTTGGCCAAAAGGCGAGGTAACATTTGCCCCCCAAAACATGCCTTGTGGTATGAAGGCGTGTTTTGAATAGCTCCAAATCCGACATTTGAAATCCATATTCCATCCATAGCCATACCGTCCGATCCATAACCCAATCCATTACCAAGCCATCCTATTCGAGTGCCACATCCATATCCTTATCCAAATACGCGACTGCTCCGAGTCGATGTCCGATTCCAAATCCAGTAACCAAGTCCTTAGCCAGTTTCATATCCATCGTAACCCGACAACCGAGTTCTAATCCATCCATATCCAATAACCAATCATCTAATCCTGGACCTTTCCAGGTCGATATCCAAATCCTTAGCTATTCATAGCCGATATCTGAATCCATAACCTCTCCGGGTTCTTGCCAAGCGCAATCCACACTTGACGACCTGTACTAAGCAATGCCTTAGTGTCCATGGTCCAGTGTCCCTGAACGGTGAGTAATTCCATGGCTTAAGTCCTAAGCCGAATCCTAGTCGCTCCGGACCCTTGCCGAGTATAGCCCACACTCGACGACCTAAAATAGTAACCGATGATATAGGGCCTAAGTCCTAGGCCGAATCCTGGTCTTTCCGGACCCTTGCCGATCATAGTCCATACTCGACGACCTGAATAAGTCGATTCGCCATGCTCGGATGAAGCGACTTACCCCTTGCCAGGCATAATCCATACCCGACGACCATTTACTAAAAGCCACATAAAAAATCCAATCGAAATCCAATCCAAAATCCAGATCAAATCGGAAAACCAAAAGTCCATACTAGAAATCCAAACCAATATCCAAACCAGAAAACAAACAAAACCAGGAGTTCAAACCAAACTCCAAAATCAAACCAGAAAAAAGAAAATGTCCAAACCAAAAAAGAAAAAACGGATTTCACAAACTATAGCGTCGCGGTTTATCAGCATCTCAGAGCATGCCTAGGGGTTATCTTTGTCCCCGTACATAAGTAAGTGACTTGGCCGTTTGCCTAGAGTTTGCTACTTATTCCATATCATTCCTGTCAGTCGATAACCAATCAACCATCATTCCTGGGCCTCACGCCATCATCATTTGAGGTAGACAGTGGATGCTCCAGTTCCACTACCGCATTCCAAGCCCCGACATATTTCCGCAGCTGACCATTCCTTATATGCTCCTCGATTATATCCTTTAGATGCCTGCAGCTATTAGTATCATGCCCATCCAGGTCATGAAAGAGACAGTGCCTTCCCGATGCCCTCTCACATTCCGTGGGTTCTCTCTTTGGCGGCCTTCGGTAAGGAAGGCGATCCCGAGTCTCCATGAATATCCGCTCCAATGTTTCATTCAATAAGTAATTAGGGATTATTAAAATTGTAACGACCCGACTTCCTATGCCCAGAAAGTCGCATCATTATGAAGAAAGAAAGGGGTAGAAAATAGAAAAGAAGAGAAGAAAGAAAGAAACAACAACAACGATCTCACAGCGGAACGAATAAATTATATTAATAACATATACTATTACATAGTATACAACACTTTACAGAGTTACACAACATATACATCACTTACTAGACAGTTATAACATCTGTCTAGACATTACAACTCAAATACAAGACAAGACACTATTAATATTGTATTTCAAAACTTATCTATATATATATACTTTAAATCTTATTTATTAAGCAATATTTAAAAAGAAATAAAATAGTCCTTATTATAAATTTTATTTAAAATCATATAGTTATTTATTTAAATAACTTTGAAAAGCTAATATTAAATAAATCATAATTTCCACATTTATCAAAATATATTAGAAATTTAAAAACAAGATTTTATTTATTATTTAAATTTCAAATCCAAGCTTATCTATTTACAATATATACATATATATATACATTATAAATAGAAATCATTTTATTAGTTTTTAAAGGATAAAATGATTTCTATTTATAATGTATATATATATGTATATATTGTAAATAGATAAGCTTGGATTTGAAATTTAAATAATAAATAGAATCTTGTTTTTAAATTTCTAATATATTTTGATAAATGTGGAAATTATGATTTATTTAATATTAGCTTTTCAAAGTTATTTAAATAAATAACTATATGATTTTAAATAAAATTTATAATAAGGACTATTTTATTTCTTTTTAAATATTGCTTAATAAATAAGATTTAAAGTATATATATATAGATAAGTTTTGAAATACAATATTAATAGTGTCTTGTCTTGTATTTGAGTTGTAATGTCTAGACAGATGTTATAACTGTCTAGTAAGTGATGTATATGTTGTGTAACTCTGTAAAGTGTTGTATACTATGTAATAGTATATGTTATTAATATAATTTATTCGTTCCGCTGTGAGATCGTTGTTGTTGTTTCTTTCTTTCTTCTCTTCTTTTCTATTTTCTACCCCTTTCTTTCTTCATAATGATGCGACTTTCTGGGCATAGGAAGTCGGGTCGTTACAATTTCTATATCATAGATCAGCACATCTCTTATCAGAGATATCAACAATGCAAAGCATTCAATATCATTCATCCATCCTTAAGTAATGATTTATCATCTCTAATTAATTTAATTCACTTTAAATTAATTAGAGATGATAAATCATTACTTAAGGATGGATGAATGATATTGAATGCTTTGCATTGTTGATATCTCTGATAAGAGATGTGCTGATCTATGATATAGAAATTGTAACGACCCGACTTCCTATGCCCAGAAAGTCGCATCATTATGAAGAAAGAAAGGGGTAGAAAATAGAAAAGAAGAGAAGAAAGAAAGAAACAACAACAACGATCTCACAGCGGAACGAATAAATTATATTAATAACATATACTATTACATAGTATACAACACTTTACAGAGTTACACAACATATACATCACTTACTAGACAGTTATAACATCTGTCTAGACATTACAACTCAAATACAAGACAAGACACTATTAATATTGTATTTCAAAACTTATCTATATATATATACTTTAAATCTTATTTATTAAGCAATATTTAAAAAGAAATAAAATAGTCCTTATTATAAATTTTATTTAAAATCATATAGTTATTTATTTAAATAACTTTGAAAAGCTAATATTAAATAAATCATAATTTCCACATTTATCAAAATATATTAGAAATTTAAAAACAAGATTTTATTTATTATTTAAATTTCAAATCCAAGCTTATCTATTTACAATATATACATATATATATACATTATAAATAGAAATCATTTTATCCTTTAACAACTAATAAAATGATTTCTATTTATAACGTATATATATATGTATATATTGTAAATAGATAAGCTTGGATTTGAAATTTAAATAATAAATAAAATCTTGTTTTTAAATTTCTAATATATTTTGATAAATGTGGAAATTATGATTTATTTAATATTAGCTTTTCAAAGTTATTTAAATAAATAACTATATGATTTTAAATAAAATTTATAATAAGGACTATTTTATTTCTTTTTAAATATTGCTTAATAAATAAGATTTAAAGTATATATATATAGATAAGTTTTGAAATACAATATTAATAGTGTCTTGTCTTGTATTTGAGTTGTAATGTCTAGACAGATGTTATAACTGTCTAGTAAGTGATGTATATGTTGTGTAACTCTGTAAAGTGTTGTATACTATGTAATAGTATATGTTATTAATATAATTTATTCGTTCCGCTGTGAGATCGTTGTTGTTGTTTCTTTCTTTCTTCTCTTCTTTTCTATTTTCTACCCCTTTCTTTCTTCATAATGATGCGACTTTCTGGGCATAGGAAGTCGGGTCGTTACAATTTGTAAGTGGAAAATTTTGGCTCTCCCCAACATTTCCTTGCCTTGCCAAAGTTGTCATCCGACTTCCTTTTTCATTTATCCTTGTCCTTACCCGAGCTTTCCTCAGATGGTTCTCCATCCTTAACCACATTCACCTCCTTTGGCTTCAGATCCAGACTCACGTCCTCCTGTCGAAGAAACCTTTCGGCCTCGTGAAAGAACTCCCCAAGATCCATCGGTGGATCCCGTATCAGTGATACTTTGAACTCTTAGTTGCCCCTGACTCCGGATACTGCCGCCATTAAGACCATTGATGGATCCGACTGATCCACCGAAGTAACTGCTGCATTGAACCGAGTTAAGAAAGCCCTGAGTGATTCTCCTATCCTTTTCTTTATCGACGTTAGTGTCATTACATTCTTCGGTCTTTTGATATGAACCCGAAATTGCTTCAAAAACCTGTCTACCAACTCTGTCCATGTCCTGATAGATCCATCTTCTAGCTGCCTGAACCACATAGCAGCTATGTCCGTTAAGTACAGAGGGAAACACTGGGCCATAACTTCCTCCGATGCCCCCAGCACTTCCATGTGCCTTGTGTACCTCATCAGATGATCGGTAGGATCAGCCCTGCCGTTGTATACCTCCAGAGTAGGTAGCTTGAACTCCGGTGGATTTCAAGCCATTCTGATGTCACGGGTAAACGGACTCCGGTTTACTCCTTCCAGATCTCTGTTTGCTAAACCTCCGCGCATAGTTCGCCTGATAATCTCAGCTAGTCCAGTGTTATCCACCAATGGTTGCCCCTCGAGTCCTTGAGGGAATTCTGGTACATACTCTTCGTCACAAACTCTTGTGCTCCTGCCAGCATCTTGTTGTGTGGTGTCACCTAGAATTCCTCCATGAATCGGTCCATCGTTGCCAGGTGGTGTGCCTCCGAGCCTGGATCCATTCAGATTAACAGTTGTGTGCTGATTAGGGGCTGCGCCCTGTTGAGCTGCTCCATCTGCCTGCCTGTTGCGTTCTTTTGTTCTAGCTCCGTGGATCTGAACTCCTGAAGCTCCAGCTGTTCCTGCCTATCTAAACTGTCTGAGAAGGTTCTGCATCATTTCCTCCTGCCTCTTTAACAATTCTTCTTGCATGGCTCCAATCATCATCTCCATTTCATCTCTGGTGATGAAGATTGATGCTTGATTTGCTCCTGAGGAAGCCTTCTGACTCCCTTCATGTTAACTCCTTTCCGCTCTTTGTCTCCTTGTTGATTGCTTTGTCATGGTTCCCTTTAGATATGATCCTTTAGCTTTCCAAATCTGAACTTCAAATTCGGTATAGCGGGTGCTAGCCTTCTCAGTGAAAGCACTAAAGTGTTTGCGCCAAAATTGGTTACAAACAACAGAAGTAGTGAAAGCACCAGTGTATATACACAGATTCACAATATTCCAACACAGATCCCAGATCCAGATAAAGTAGAGAATAAAGATCAAGAAACAATAAAGTTAAAATGGAAGAAAGTAGGAAAGAACACAAGGTTTATAGTGGTTCGGCAATCCGGCCTACGTCCACTTTGAATCAATCCTTTTTATTCCCTTTGTACTGTAGTTACAATTACAAGCCTTTGGTATAAATCACAAAAATGGCAGAGCTTCCGCGTCAGAGAAGGAGAAGATCCACTTTTAGTTTCTATAGCACTCCTATTTATAGGTGTAGATCCGAAAACATTTTCCACAAAACCTGGAATACCTTTTTTCCTGCGCAGGTAGGCCCGTCACATCGATTTGGAGTCGTTTGGGACCAATCCATGTTCAATTCGCATCGATCCAAACTGGCTCCAATTAAGCCGAGATCGATCACGAACCTTCTTGAGTGCATAAGGAAGCCCCTGTGAAAATTTCATGATGTTTGGACCTGTAGATCTCGAGTTATGATCGATCCAAGTTGTAGTTAGCATGAAGGCTGAATCATTCACATCGATCTGAAGCTCCACATTCTCCTCTCTTCGTATCGATATAGTTCACATCGATGACGTGTCTCGAAGATCCAATAAAGATCCACCTTTCATGCCGTTCGACCGAGTCATCCACTTATCTGTATCCCATTCGTATCCATCGGCATGCGCTGTTCGTATCCATCGACCAACTCTCTTTCGTATCCATGTTGTTCGTATCGATCCAAGCTTTGTCACTGATCGAGACGAACAAGACCGACATGAACTGTGTCTTCATATCCATCCCCCGTGTATGTAATTCGTATCGATCCATGCCTACTACCTTCTTCGTATCGATCAATAGGTGATCAATACGAAATGTCCATCCGAGTGATTGAAACCGCTGCCCCACTCTTCGTATCGATCCCAGCCTTGATCGATACGAAGCATGCTGCCTTCCTTTTGCCGTGTCCATCCAGATTGATGCACGTTGCATCGATACGAAACAATGGATACGAAGTATGCTACCGTTTTCGTCCTGATCGATACGAACCTGCTTTCATTGAAATTTGATCCATCCATATCTCAAGCATACTAACTCCGATTGACCTGAAATTTGAAACGTAACCTTTCCTAGCTTTTTTCATCATTCCCAATCGATCCCACCACAACTTGAGCTCAGTCAAATTTTGACGGTATCGATCATATCCTTGTTTCCAATCGATCTCCAATCCTGATACCCATCCTTTCCAGCCAATTTTTTGATATCCCGGCCTTGGCCAAAATGCGAGGTAACAATAACATTATTTAGGATATTTAATTAGTTGAATTAAATAAACTAATGTGTTGATTAGGGGATTGAGATTTGATTTTCAATTAAGGTGTAGTCGTGCAATTTAACCATGAATTAAAATAAGAGTTAACTGGAAATAGAGGAGGGGTAAAATGGGAATGAGACCATTCCTATTCCTATATCCAGATCCTCTCCTTCCTCCTCTTCTTATATTCATCTTCTATTGCCTGAATACAAGGATAGTATCAAAATAGTTTAAGGTCAAACAACACCAAAGGATATAGAACGAGACTTTAAAGGATATATATTATTATTATAAAAATTACAAATACGCTTTATCAAGATTAACTCATTCTAGGGCATCATTTACTTTATTCTCTAATGATTTGTATCCCAATCAGGCCAAGGTGTTCGCTCAATCGAAGCTCTGATACCAACTGTGATGATTCACCTTTTTGACCCCTAGAAATGACACTTAATACATCGACTGTATGCGTGTGTCGTTGCCTAAGCATCCAAAAGATGAGTTGTCGTGGGGTAAAATAAAAGAACTGAATAGAAAATCTCACAATGGAACTGTCAATTATAATATAACATTTCGATAGAACAAAAGGTTACTCCTTAATATGGAGTTACCAGAGTTACACAAAAGTACTACTACTACCAGGCTAAGTAGTTATAACCACTTGCCTTTACACTTGGTAATACAAAATACACATACATAACTAAACATAACAGCGGAAATAGTTAACTAGATAGATAATTAAGCAGCCTCTCATTGTCCATCATCTTCAAAAGAGCCTAAGAAACCTACTACTCTCGGACTACTCAAATATAAATGAGTACCCAAGAGTTTAGGAGAAACAAAAAAGTCAGGTCAGACAATAAGTCTGGTATAAGTAAACTCTAAACAAATGGTGGAAATAAACAACAATATGAGATCATGCTGCTAAATGCGGATTGGGTTTCCCCTCACAAAAACGACATCCAACCACAAGTAATAGGTTTAATAAGTAAACATCGTGAAGTACGCAAAACATTTCCTAATGCAATTAAGAAAGAAATAAATTCAAGGGTTTAAATAAAAAATAAGGAAAGAGAAATTTTCCAATAATGACTAGGAGGGTGCACCTGCCTACCGAAAGAATACCTCTAGAAAATATACATGAGAACTACGATGGCTCTCGGAAACATACAAGCCGGACCCTGCCAACCTTACCAAGAATCCGAGTATTTCACATCTTAGTGCGCATATAACCAAAACCAATCTAGAATATATGCGATACCCTATTGCGAGCAATCCCGCATAGCTTGGCTACCAATCGCACTTTTGTTTTAGCCATTTTTAACAAAGGATATCAATGCTTAAATGAGCAACAAATCGTCTTAGATTGACAATACAACAAGAAGATAACAGAATCGATAGTAACTGAATTTACTATCATGAATAATTAAAGCGATCGTATATGGAAAGTAAATCTCACACCCTTACCACTGCTCGTCAATTTCAAACTTGTACTATCCCTTGGTTAAAAATAAAGCCGGGCAAGTGAAGGTAGTGTTACCTCTAAGCTTTGCCTTGACAACATTTTTAACCTTCAAGATAGAAATGTGTTTCAATACCTCGACGTTTAGTGCTAAGAGTATGACTAAATCCTTTGCATATAAGTGATATCTTTTACAAAATTAAATTCTTATCCTTTCCATAACCGACTCAAAATTTCAACTTTTGAAACCGAACTTGTGCTTGGCTTTCACATCATAAATATTAACTTTAAACAACTTTATTAAAGTTATTAATTAACTTTAAACATCATTATTAAAATGATTAATTAACCTTAAACATCATTATTAATATGATTAATTAGCTTTAAACACCATTATTAAAATAATTAATTAACTTTAAAAATCATTATTAAAATGATTAATTAACTTTAAACATCGTTATTAAAATGATTAATTAACATTAAACATCCTTATTAAAATGATTAATTAACTTTAAACATCATGTATCATCTCGCATTCTGAGGTCCAAAGCTAACCGCTACGGATGCTGCAATCATCCATAGTGTTTAATCCCTGGCGACAAAATGTAGCTATGTTAACTATATCAATAATCAGGAGCACATGAATATGAAATTTTTTCAACACAATTCAGAAATAACTTTTACATCTCATTTCAAAATATAATTTCATATTCATTACATGATCCCATTTGCGATTCCATGTTCAAAGAAAAATATAAATATACAAAATACTCCAAGAGCGACATATGAAGATATCCCTTGGTTGATCAGAGTCAAGTACTTGGTAATTATACAACTTTGCCATTACATCCAAATAGAAAAAACCAAACTACACAATAGAATTTGATAAACTCCTAATAGCTAGATTGCCTTCTGCATGTCTCCGGAAGCTTATTCGACTAACTGGTAACCTAAAAATCCTTATTTCCGACCTGCTCAAATAAGTACCCGAGAGTTTAAGGGGAGAAACAAAAATTTCGGGTTAGACAATAGTCTGGTGTGAATAATAACCTACCTTCTCAAACAAATAGATATCTAGCGAGCCACGCCGCTGAGTGGAACATGTTTTCAACTCACTTATATCCTAATCAAAACATAACAAACATATACTATACTCATGCATCCACAATGGTTAGAACATAGAAAATAGCATTTATTACAATTCAACTTATACCGAAATACCCATCCCAATTTATTAGACTATCCATCTTAATTTCAAATGACTATCCATCACAATTTAAACTATCTGTCTTATTTAATCTAAGTACCCATCTTATAATTATATGGACTACCAATCTCACATGTAAACATATTCAAAATTATGTGGACTATCCATCTTATAGGTAATTATCACTTGGATTACCCATCCCCTACCATATTGAATACCCATCACATATGGTTCAACTATTTAAATTATAGGGACTGCCCGTCACACATATTCATTTAATTTAAAATGATGTAGACTATCCATCACCTATTCCATAGTTTTTCTATGATGACTATGAACCATTCATTAACCTCATAGAGACTATCCATCTCCTGCATGATGTGGACTATCCATCTCACATCCTATAGTTTTCTTAGGATGACTATAAACCTATAACTTAACAATTTAATTCATGTTACCCACATGTTTAGCCTACACCTGTTGGTGTCCCCAATTAGGTTATCTCTCCTATAAAGTTATTACATCTCACGGAGACATACATTGGTATCCCCAAATGATCTATGTAAAACTTATTAAAAATATCCATAGGTATCCCTAAGGTTTTAAATTCACAATAAAAGATATATGGCTTACGACCATTAAATAGTTTAATTTAGATCAACGTCGAAGTAAAAACATTTATCATGTCAAAGCTTATCTACATTGGTGTACCCAATGATAGTGTCGAAATTTTCATTTAAAATGATATCGGTATCCCCAATGATTTAGGTTAAATTTACTTTGCTTTGGTACCCTCAATAACCATGTCGAAAAGAAATTTAAGGCTCTCCGCCCTTAAAGAGGAAAGGTGACATATAAGCTGCGCTATGCCTCTTCGAACCTCTATCCAAGGTAAACCAAGCTTATATTCTTTTAAGTATAATATTTCCATTTCCAAGATAATGCCATCGACATAGGTAACATATAGGTTACCCACCCTCTTTAACAAAGCTTTAGGATATTATAAAATAATTAGCTAACTGCTGAAAACGAAACATATAGGATCGCCAACCTTGATAAATAGCGATAACAAGACTAGCGAATTCATTGGAAGTTTTAAACTTAACTTACTTCGGCTATTATGCCGCAAATTTTTTATAAAGTCAAAGTCGATACAGGTGGCAATACTACCCCTTATATGATGAGTGTCGAAAGTATTCAAATTGGTAATATGCGACATCGATTAAAACAGTAGGAAAACAAGCGACAATGAAATGCGGTGATGGTATGGGGCAAAAAAATTGGCGACATTGATTATATAATATGTTCTCATGGCACTTATGGTTCAACGCATCACATACTTACTATGTAAGTATCCCATGTGTTGTCCTATATGGGTGTCGCCTTTCATCACTGACGTCTAACACAAAGTCACCGACTTTAATGGGACAATAGTAATTAACTTGATAATTGATTTTCTTTCAATTAAAAGTAATTACTTTTTACCAAATCTCAATTCTTGTCCAATTTCTATTGGATACAAAAATACTTTAAGAATTCTTTTTAGAAATTACTGCTGCATAAGAGTTACAAGTTCCAAAACATTTCTTAATTTTAATTAGTTAATATCCTTAATTAATTATTAATTTTAAATTCTTATCTAGCTATTAAATTCATAATAAATCATCTTCACTTAGGGAAAGTCCCAAAAATTCACAGAGATTCGAGAATATCCTTTTGCTTACCATAAAAAAAATCGAAGCCAAAAACCATATTTAATTATTTTAAATAATTAAAACCTGAAATACTCCAATATCCTCATTAATTAATTCATAAAATATTTATTTCGACTTGGAAAATTATGAAATTAAAAAAACATCTCCAAAATATCATTTTACATATCATATCAAAAATTCGAATTATTTGGAGACTAAAATCTTAGGTTTTACACTTAAAACCTACTTAATAATTTCACAAAATTCCATAAATCATTATTCTATCTAAACAATGATTATACTGGCATATCTTGGCAAAATAAACCATAATCATTCGGGTACTATCCATAACCGAATTATAAAATAGGCAGAAGAAATGGATCTTGTATTATTCACCTTAGATTTTAGATGTTGGGGTTGAGATTTGATATTGCTTTAGTTTCCCTAAGCTTCTTCCTCTTGAATTCGTGATTTCTTCTTTAGGTTATAGCCAACACTTTTTCGTCTTTCTTTGATTTTTTATGAATGAGTAAAGTGAGAATGAAATGAGGGGGAGAGGATTTAAGGAGTGAAAGTTGGATTTACCTAATTTGCACCTCTCATATATTCTCTTATATTTTAATTTTAATACAATCTTACTTTGTTTATTATTATTAGCTTGAATTAATTAGTTTTCAAATTTCACTCTCCTTAACCATTTACATTATTCTATTTAATATATCAAATTAAATGTCTTGACTAATGTTAAACTAAAATTAGAGGTGTAACACATAATTATTAAAATGATTAATCAATTTTGAATATCATTATTAAGATGATTAATTAACTTTAAAACATCATTATTAAAATGATTAATTAACTTTAAAACATCATTATTAAAATGATCAATTAAATCAATTTATTATTAATATCTTAAAATAAACTTTTGCTTTAAGAAACCAAATATCTCTGAATTGCATCCATAACGACTATCGCTATATGGACCATAACGTCTAAACTTGTTTTGTAAATCAAAATTGCTTTAAACCTTGGTTCAAACAACAATTTAAAAGTGTCAAAACACAACCCAATATTTGTTTTATAGAAACCCAAGAATGAGTTCAACAAAATGATTTTCAAAAGAGACGATATTTCAAAGTGTTGATATAGCGATAGACGCTATACAGACACTTCCATAAAACATTTTATACGTCATATAGATTCATCCAAACATCTCTTAAACATAAGCATATACATATGTACAAATGCAAATAACATAAATACAACATGGAGAGAGCATCACTTGTAAATAATTACTTAAATATTTCGACAAAATCTCAAGTCACTAACTAATTATCACATGTGTCATCCGCTTCAAGCGGAAACCAAACCAAACAATCATTACTTTCCAAACATATAACCACAAGCTACTAACATCTATTATTATTGAAATAATAAAGTTTAAATCTTTCTTTTTAAAAGAAAGATTTGCCCACCAAAATCCAAACAAATGCAGATCAAAGCTTCTACACTCTAGCACCAACACCCTGATCCACTTTTCTTTTCAAAGACTTTATTTTTAAGGCCTAAGAGCGGCCAATATAGTTCGTCCTAGATTCTTGGGGACTCGGCCATATCTTGGTTGGGATGGTTTTGGGTCTTGATGTGGAGTATATGAGATGTAGAGTGGAAATGAAGTATTTTCACTATTGTTTTAAGATTTTAAAGTGAAAAATAAAAGAATTTTAACTTAAAAATTTTCAAAGAGGCCATGGAAATAAAAGTGAAGCTTGAAATGGAAGAAATAAAAGTTTTTAAAATGAGTGAAGTGGAGTAAAATGAGCATTGAAAAGAGAAAAAAAAATTTATATGAAATATAGAAATTACCTTTTTACCCCTTGGTCATACCCACCACCAAAATCAAGCTACATCATCTCCTCTTACCCCCTTCCATGCACAAGCAACCTCTTCTTCCTCATTTCCATCACTTCATTACTTCACATGATTTGATATTTTCTCATTTTGTACCTTTTCCTTTCTAAATTTTAAATGATAAGTCAAAACTTACTAAATTTACTTAAGTATAAATTTAAACTTATTTAACTCTAACCACTTCCTTAAGTAAAGTATATGTTATTTATATATGTGTGTGTATATACCTTAATATACACAACATGTTCCGACAACTTTTAGATAATGAAAAGTCGAAAATCCAAAAAACGATTTTTGGTCACATTTTTGATTTTTCTCCGAACTACATACTTTTGTAAACCAAATTTTAAAACAACTTTATCATCATTAGTTATTACTAAAATGAGGTTTATTTGAGTTATAAAATCCATTATTTAAATATTTAAAAATATATTAAGTATTCGAATTCAAAGTGATTAAATTGCGGGTCATTACAATTTTGGGTTTCTTCGATGTTCCACCTTTAGTTTATACGTTCATATTATATAAGTTTTATTATTATATAACTTTTATATATTATATCACTTATATAACAGTCTTATGTATAATATTATATTAATTAATTCTTATTTAATTAATTTTCAATTAATTAACATTTTAATTAATTTTATATTGATTTAATATAACATTTATATTAAATATTTATTACATACTATAACCTTTATAATATTACACATATATCTTATATATGTGTATAGTCGTTTAATTAATTAATCTTTATTTATTTATTTATTTAATTAAACAATTTAGTTATATTACATTAATTTCAAAATTCAATTCATATAAATACATGTAACTTATGTTATTTTAAACATTTTAAAATATTATAATATATATCACAATATATAATACATGTATATATTTATTAATAATTAACTTATTTAATTAATTTATTTTATTAATCTAATTAATAAATTTGAAAATTTTCAAAATTAACATATGTATATTTTAAGACATTTTGAAAATTATTATTATATTATAACTTTTATAAAATATTTATATCTTATTTTAAACTTAACTTTTAAATTTAAATATTTTATTTTTAATTTTCTAACAATTTTAAAAATTTATATTATAATATTTATAATATTTTTATTATTTTAAACTTAAAACTTTTATTCTTAATTTCAAAACAATTTTGAAATGAGCCTAAGGCCCAATACAAATTAGGTCATTTCTATTAGGGATGACATTTCGGGCTTACCATATCATTTCGGGCTAGGCTAGTAGCCAAGTAGGGCAAAGTACTTGTTTACCTAAACGCAACCATAAACACTACTTTTCTAGACACGTTACTATATGGGTAGGCTTTAATTAGTTAACCCTAACATGACTAATTATACCATATAGGCTATTGGGATCTGATACCATTGTTGGAACTGGGCCAGCCCGCAGTAGAACTTATGGGTGAACTTCAAATTTTTTCCCCTATTGGATCGTCTAATTTATTTAGAACATTTCTAAATTTAATTTAAATAAAATCATATATTTCATTTAAATTCATAAATTGTTGATAAAAATTTATTTAATTTATTTTCAATTTATATATAGGTATACATATGTATCATGTAATATGTGTATGTGTGTGCATGTGTAACAAGATATTCCATGCAAGGTATAATATGCCCATATATAGATGTTGGGATTTACATCGCAAAGGACATGTTAGCTCATCATATATGTATTGTATATTGTCCAAATATGTGTATATATTTATAGTTGTGGAAATTAGCCACAAGGGCCTCTTTAGCTAGTGCAATTAGTTTCTATGACGCACAACTGAAATAATTACTTTTAAGGACAAAATGCAAAATAATTAGTTTCTAAGGCCTAAAAACCTATGAAATTATGTCCTTGAAAGTAATTGGACTGCTGACCTTGTTCTTAAAAGTAATTATTCTACTGACTTTGGCCTTGAAATTAATTTCTATGGATGTGTGTCCTAGAAACTAATTGGACTGCAAAGTTTGTCCTTCTAGTGAAATGCCCCTTTATAGTTACTATACGTAAAAACCCAAGTGTGTATGTATATACATATGTATATATGTATATTATGAGAAAATATTATAAATATATTTATAATTAAAATATTATAGTATTAAATATTAAATAAGCATACATACATACATAGATATATATATGCAAAATATAAGTTTAGTTTTTAATTAATTTTTTAAAATATGTATACATTTATTTATATATATATGTATGTATCAAAGTAGCATAATATATATATATATATATATATATATATATAACAATATATGTGTATATATACATAAATATAAATATAATAATTAATGTAAATATGAGTTAGACTAGTTTATATAAATATATATAAATTATAAAATATAATTTATTTTGCATTCCAAAACAAATACACGACAACTCTAAATTAAATTATAATTTTATTCTATTAATATATATATATATACATATATATATATACACACACGCACACACATATTATGAATTAATTAGTTAAATAACATGAATAAATGATAGAAAATATTTAAATCATAAATATTTCAAAATTTAAAATTTCTCTAAAATTAGGAATGATATTATATAGCCTACGAAAATATTTCAAAATTTTCTAAGTCAAAATTTTTATTTTTTATTAATTAAATACCTTTGGTCGAATTTAAAAATGATTTTTTAAAAATACAAAAATTGATTTTAAAAAAATCTAATTTTTTGATCGAGAGCTTCTATAGTGACAATTTAATTTTAGAAATTTAAAATTGAATTTTTGAAATATAATTTATTTTTTGTTAATTTAGTCTATATTAATTTATTAATTCGTATAATGATTAAATAATAATAATTTTTTTAAATAATTATCAAAAATTATTTTCTATCATTAAAAATAATAATCAATGTGAATATAGAATTAAAAAATAGTGGAAATTAGGCAGGCATCCCTATCATACTTTCATATTGTAAAGCGGGTCCCTATCAAAGTTTCATTGTAAAGCGGGTCCCTGTTTTCTGGAAACGAAGAAAAATTATTGCTGAAATGTCAGCAACTTTTATAAATAAGTGCTGATATTTCAGCAACTATCTGTGTCAAAGTTTTATTGTAAAAACAAAGAAAAATTATTGCTGAAATGTCAGCAACTTTTATAAATAAGTGCTGATATTTCAGCAACTTTCATAAACTGTTCACAGTGTACATAAATGTTGCTGAAATATCAGCAACTTTTATAAATAAGTGTTGATATTTTGGCAACTTTCATACACTACGTTCACCGTGTACATAAATGTTGCTGAAATATCAGCAACTTTTATGAAATGTTGCATCATGCTCTGCAATAATCGTGAATAAAAAACAGGGACCTAATTTACACTGAAATTTAGTGAAGGACTTTTCATGAATTTTGAAACTTAATAAGGACCTGTGCCAAAAGTACCCTAAAAAATATTAGTTCAGTTATTTATATGAAATAGTTATATAGTTTAATACTAATCATATAAACAAATTAATTAACTTATTAATATATGTATAAATTAATTAATAAATATAATGATATTAGCCGTGTATATTAGATCCTTAATGAAAAAATTATTTTATTTTATTTTATAAATATATACACATAATCGATCAATATGTGACAACATAAATACATATAGGAATCTCACCTGACTAACAATACAATAATCACAATATATATATGAACAATATACATTTATATAGAGGTTATGTATCATATATATATATATATATATATATAACTGAACACTTACCTAAAAATAGTGCCTTTAAGTCCACCTTGTAATGATGTGTTCTCCTCTTTCAAAAACTTCTTGATTCTACAGATCGCTAGTCCTGAATCACAGACCCTATAGTTATCAAATAGTTGTTAATTTGAATTGATTTTATTTGAGTTTTGTTCGAGCTTTTGGAAGGTGTTGTTTGGCCAAGATAAAGGAGATAGGAGGTAGCAAAAAGCTCTTTAAAAGTTAGGGTTAGGGTTCCATTTATAATGGTTGAATCAGAGAGAAAAGTGGATCACATCACATACCTTTTCTCACTAAATCTCTACCATCCATCACAAACCCTTTTACCCTATTTTGTCCGCCCCCTATATCTAATGTTTTCTGTCAAAATTTTCCCCCCAACTTCATGGGTTAATAACCCATTTAAGCCCAAGTAAATATATTTAATTAAATTTTATTTAATTCCTTATCAATATCTCATATCGATCGATATATTAATAATTATTATAAATATATATACTACAATAATTATTCCTCAAATCAAATTTAAGTTTTATAATTAATATTTCATAAATATTAATTAATTTAATTAATTTAATTAATTTATAACAATTATAAACTAATTAAACTGACTGGTCTAAAGTGAATTCATCATTTCGGTTGTGTGACTCGCGGTTGTAAATTTGGTCAGCGATTAACATCGACCTATTCAAATTTAACGTTTACACGTCACTTAGCAGGTGGTGTGACATTTTGGCCAAATTTATTGGTTACTTAGTTTTGGTAAAATCTAATTTCACATTATTAAGCGTTGCCTGGTTGTGACATTTATTTACACCAATTCTCTTCGTCAAATCTATATCAGTTTGGACTTACGGAATTTGGTAGTAGTCAAAATTCCAATGCCATCCATATTCATCTCTATAGTCCAAAAAAAAGTCATCGGTTCAATAATAACAATTATTATTAACTGAAATGCTTTAGCCAGAGACTTTGATTTTGAGTTGACTTGAGTTGACCGTGATACTAACCCCATATAACTAAGGAGACGAATCCTCTCTTGAATTGTTCTTCACTTCAAATACTTCCACTCGACCCAACTTTAGTCATTCAATGGACATCGTGCCATGATTTGGCTATAATCAAAGAGGAGTTTTAACATTGAAGATCCATAAGTATTCTCAAGTCAAGAAAATTGTGTAAATCGGTCACATTAATATTTTCTGTTTGACCTTAGTCATATTAACCAATAGAAAACCATCGAGTAAGTCATTCCATAGTTATCCAATAACTATCAGTACGTAACCCCTTGATGCCCCTAATAGCCATGGGTAATATACTGTCCAACGTTTGGAGATCATTACGTACTCTAGTCTCAATGGATGCATCGATATTTGGCCTCGATGCAACTTGATTAGGAACATTTAAAATGGTTTATTTGTTTCCATTGTAATTAGATTACTCACGGCTACATCACTTTGTAATTACTATCATAAAACATACCATTTATGGATTTTCTATTAAACATACTTTTAATTAAATTAATTTACTAATATAACACATTATATAAAGTACATAATAGAAAGAAAACATCTTTTATTTAGAATAAGATTGGTTATCGAGTTAGATATATATAACAAATTACATAATTGCTCTTAGGGCATACCCTAACTCTATCACAATATGTCTAACCTAATCTTCTCCAAGGTAAAACTATATAACTATATGCCTATTCACATATATATCTAACAGTTCCACTACCCAAAATCTCGGCCACTTAATACTTCTTAAATAGTGAGGAGGCGGACCCCATAATAATTGCTTAATACCTTAGTCCTTGAAGAGGGTCATCCGCAACATAACTCTAGTCAGTCGATCCAAACTATATAGACCGATGGCATCTAGATAAGGCTTTATAATAATTGCCATATTACCAACATCATCTCAACTCTACAACTTACCCTCATCTATAGGCCAAAGGCCATACCCAATCCCATGCAACTACCATTAATCATGTCCTATGAATGTAAGAGAAAGTATCCAAACCACGAATACCTTTTTAATCGCAACTAGACAAACTTTGACCATTTAGTACCTGCATTTTAGGCAGGTCTCCGTCATCTAATACCTATCCCAAGGCAGACTCCTCTCAAATACCATCTAACGAAAATCACATGCATTCTCATCAGGCCACTTATCACTTTTTTATGGGAGAGATGGACCCTATAATTGCTACTTATTTACCTCAGATCCGAAGTAGGCGCTTCTAGAGATATTCACTACCGTGCCTAATAGCTAACCCCGACCATTTAATACTTTTTAAATAGGGAGGAGGCGGACCTTGTAATAGCTTTAATACCTCTGCCCCCTACGTCCTACTCATATTCCTTCTCTACGGGTCCTATGGAGGAGATGTTCCATATCAATAGTAAGTATGCATGACAACTGGTAGACTCAAGGTAAAGGGCGGACTTTTGTTCTGTAACTCTACCGACTTCGCATCCTAACACACTAAACCGAACCAATCACCGAAATCCCAAGTGTTGGGCTAAGCCGACTAATTCACGCTTGTTCTAAACATATAATATAAGCTATATAATTTTCGACTATGAAAATTATATTTCCTTCTATGTATATATTTAGTATTAATACTTACTTGTTTGCTGTGTGATTATTTATAATTTATACACTTAGGCTTTGGTTTCCTTGTAATGTCTAATAAATATCTATTATCCGTAATAATTGGTCATTAATCTGAAAATTAGACAATCTCTAATCAATCCTCATTTATATCATTTAATCTATTTACCAATTTCAAACTCCATTTATTATGCCTATTCAATTTCCTTATAAATTCCATATTAAATTCCGTAATCAGTCCTCATTTAATTCCTTTTTAACTATCTATTAACTATAGATTATTCCCATTAAATCTGTAATCAATGTCCATAAATCCTAGTCTTATAAATACTACACTGTTAATAACTAATACAAATATCGACACAAATTACGCTATTTATTTATTTTTATTATCGAACGTTAAGCGCGATTATATATGTTTATTTATTTATTTATTTACAATTCTAACTATTAATTTCTAAAATAGAACATTCCTTTCCACATTTTAATTTATCAGATCAGCCTTTCCAAAAAGTACTACCATTATAACTTTCCATAAATTGACCAAAAGTGAGATCTTTGCTTCGTTTGAAATTACAAGGAATTGTTTCTGTTCTTTTGTTGAAATAGACAGTGTAAACTATGGAAAAGAATATTCATATCTTATACATCTCTTTCCCTTTTTAGTATATCTCTTGTTAATTCAAACAATGTGCTTTTATACATATTTTAGAATGGGATAATTTATGGAAATAATACATAATATGCTTTAAATAAATCAAAACATAGAGATTCACATTCCAAGTCAATTAGGGCAATCTAATTTACAACCCAATTATAAATCTGGAATAAACAAACATTCTATAACAATCAATATTTGGAACTGAATTCAGATTTCCAGATAAGGTTATACATATTATTCCTATTCCAATAACCTATTTTATTGAATGTGTAGGCGATAATTCTATTTTATGCCGCAAGTTTTCTATGCCATCAATTTTATATCGCATGTTTTAATGTAATATTGATAATGCTGCAACTTTATAGAGACATCCATGATGCCACATATTTTTTCTATATTGACATCAACATCATAAGGTAACAATGCAGCTATAAGTATATTTTTGACATCAGTTATGTTAAGGCATTGATGCCACACATATGAATTTCGACATTGATTTTAAAGAGGCAATGATGCTGCTAGTTTCTTACATCATCGTTTTTTGGCCATGACGCCGCTATAGGCTATTTTCGACACCGGTTTTATATGGCAACGATGTCGCCAAACCTAAATTTTGACATTCCCATATTTTTATGTTTTATAGTTTTATACTATGCTAACTCATAAATATGCCCCTTATAGTCAGCAACCTACATACATTTATGATATAGGACATAAATGGTTTTGGTCTTATAGCCTTATGCTTTATAAATCGGATGTTTTAACATGGTTTCGATATAGAGGGGTGCGACAATACCATAGCGGCTATATCAATGCTGCACTTTATCAACATAAATGGTTTCATTGTATATGGCTTCATAGCATAAGGTTTTGAGGTGCGAAAACCTCTAAGTGATTTTGAAATTCATCAATGTTATTTTGTAAAAGCATATATATATCTTGGCATATTATTTTGGATAAAGTAAGAGGCTATAGTTTCCTTGTTTAAAGTATGATTTCAAGGGTAAATCAATTATATAGATTTATATTTTCAAGGAAATATAGAAGGGAATTTAGCCCAGAACTTTGCTAGATAGATTATTATTGTTATCACCTTTAGATAAATTGTGATAGGATGCGTTGACTCAGAGATTAGAAAACCAGATGGGACCTATGTAGGACCGCGTCTTATACTTCAGCTATTAGCCCCTAGCTGATATTCATCCAAAATCCTAGTGCGTAGGGCATCGACCAGGGTAAGACTAGAAGTAGGTTTATGCATAGAAAGGAATACACAAAGATGAGGTGGGTTATTGGTTGGCCTGCAAAACCATTAGTGTAACGACCTAGAATTTCTGTCATTTGAAATTCAGATATTTAATTGATTTTAAATATTAACAAGTAAGATTTGCAAGTCGAATAAATTTAATTTCGAATATCTAGATTTAATTGGATAATTAAATCGATAATTTAAAATTTGAAATTACAGAAATAATTGGAAATCGGGTTTAATGTGATTAAAATTGATTTATAAAGTTATATTAAATCATATTGGAGTTAGAATGATGTTTGTGAACTTTTAAAATTGAATTAAAAGTTAAATTGCAGAAATTGAATATTTTAATATTTAATTGACTAGTGAAAATAGTCATTTTTCAAACAGTCTCGGATTTTAGCGAAACTAGTTTCATCGGATCCGTAATGTGAAATTATTGTATGGTTTCAAATTTCGTGTCAATCGGATGTACGGTTTGTCCGGGGCAAGCTGAAACGCATAGAAATCGTTTTAAATCGATTTAAATTTAAATTGATCGTTTATTTCCGTAACTCTCACATACGATCGAATTAGCTCTCGAAACACGTTCCATTGTGTTCGGAACGCGGGTAAAACCTTAGAAACGCCAGCCGGCACGTTTGATTTCGAGTTCGGAAAATTTTGGATGAATAGTGTTTCGTAGAATTTTCTATATAAGGACCTAACTTTCTTCATTTGCAAACAAAAACCAAACAAGGGTTTCAGCCGGCCCTAATAATTCAATGGCCTAAAAACATCCACCTTCATCTCCTCCGATCTCCTCATCCATCAACAATCATCAGAAATGTTTAACTGCAATGTTGAAGAGCACATCAAGTTCTATAATCTCAACGGTGGAAATCGTTTAAAACGAAGCCGATTGGCGGCAAATCGAGCTTGAATACGGCACGTTCAACTTCCTTTTTCTCGACCAATACTCAACCGAGTTCGACGAGATTCAGGCCGATGGCGTGTCGTGGGTAGGCGCTTGGATTGGCAGTGTTTGATCGATTTCCGGTCGTCGTAGGGTGATGCGACATCGAAGGGAACGGTCGCGTGTATGGGTTTCTTGATCGCGTAAATTCAAACGATGGAAGGGAGAAGATGATTTTCGGCCTAGATCTGATGTTGCATGGATGAGCGACCTGGATTATTTGAGGGTATAAAATATATATAAAAAAAAATTGTAGATTATTATATTATAAATTCGTTCGAACTTTAAAAATGCATAACTTTTTGATGCGAGGTCGAAAAATTACGAAACGAATTGCGTTGGAATCGTTTCGACGAGCACTTCGCAATGGAGCTGGATTGAAGTTGATTGGAGATAGTGAAAATTTTGAGTAAAATTAAACGCGTGTTTAATTTAATTCGAAATAAAATACTGCAACTGTTATCAGAACTCAAGGTGAGAACTTCTCACTCAATCGAATATTGTTTTCGATTTAAAATTTTGAATAGTTAGATTTAAAATTTGTTGATAGTGTTGATTGTGTGGATTGAATGATGGTTGCTATTTATTATGTTGAAATAGACCCTATACGCCGTATATTAAGCGAAGGTTATTTATTAAAAACATATACTGCGATAATTCCACCGTGAAGTGGAATTGGTATTATATACGTATTTGGAGTTGATTTCCTGCATTATATAGCGGATGAGACCCTATTGCGCCGCATAATAGCGGATAGTATTTTATAAATCCCATATACTGCGATAGTCCACCTCGAAGTGGAATTGGTATTGTGCTAACATCTGTGGATGCAGGGAAATAGGTTGGAGGGATCCAACTGGATTCCTCAAACATTTGAATTTATTTCAATGTTGTGTGTGATTAATTATAATCGCCGTGTGATTATATTTTGTGATTGGAATTGTTGACGGCTATAATTTTGTCGAATATATTTTCGGTATCGTTGGATACCATAAATAGAAAAATTGGATTTTCAAAATTTAAGTTGAAAATTTATCGAAAAATTTATTTTTGATAATTGAATAAATTTAAAAGGAGTTTTAAAAAGATTAAAGTCTTATTTTTGAACTGTATTGAATTAAATTTCAAATTTGGAAAAAGGGCTTAATAAATGGATTTCGAAAATATTATTTATAAGTTGAGAATTTATTTAAAATTGGATTTTTAAATAGTTTGAAAAATAAAGGAATTTATCTTCTTAAAAAGGAATTTATTTTAAAAAGGAAATAATTTAGAAATCTATTTGGTAATTGATTTTTGGTGATTGAAAATAAATCTTTTGAAAATGTTCGGAAATTTGATTTGGTGTTTTGAAATAAATTTGAAAATCAATTTGAAATTAATTGATTATTAATTTACTATAACTAGTAAAATTGATTTATTAAAATTTATCTGATTTAAATTAATCAGATAATTAAATTAATCCTACTTATGGATGTTTGGATTTTTATTGGACGTTGAATTGTTTGACATCTTTGATGTGTGATGTTTTGTGATATATCCTAGTTTGTGTTGTGATCTGTAATTTGTTTATCTGTGATATATATATCTGTGATCTGTGAATGAAAGATAAGCGTTATAGTTTATACCGCTTATCAATTATATTGTTATATTTGATCTGTGATGATTGAATGTTGTTGCACTATTGTGTTAAACCCGTGGACTACACAATACACACACAAATGTGGATTTCACGTGGAAATCGGTTAAGTCATAGATTTTTATCAATTTTGGAAAATTGAGTTTTTGAATCCAAAATAGTTTTGGAATTTGAATTGAAAGCTTTTGAAAACGAGTTTAAAAAAAAGAGTTATTTTAAATAACTTAATAGAAATTGAATTTAAATCATTTGATTTAAATTTTGAATTCAATATTTTGAATTGAATTCAATAATTTGGGAATTTTGGTTTAAAAGATTTTATAAGTATAAAAGGTGTTTATATGGGTTTTTTGTAACGACCCGTAAATTTTAACTGTTTTAATAACGTAATTAATTGAATTTTGCGAAATTTTAAACGATAAAATTTTGAAATATAAATTTAATATTTGGAATACGTCTAGTTAAACATAGCAACTGGTAAGTTTTCGTCCGAAAATATGAAAGTTTATTTCGCACGAAAATTCACTTCAATTTAATCAGTTAAAAAGCAATGAAAATAAAATGTTTTCGAAACCAAAATATTTTTACATAGAAAAATTCTAAACCATCTTCTGAGCAAAATATCAGTTCGTCATTTTTCCAAATTCGGACATCTATTGCTCCGTCGTTCTTATTTTCTGCAAAATAGCAGCATTCTGATACCGATATCGATTTTTATCGGATGATCGTACCACTGATATCTGTATACCGTTTTGATCGTCTCGTCGTGCCGATCTCTACAATATATTCATTTGTGTGTTTTGAAGCCCGGTATGTCGCGAAAAACCGTTAAACAGTCAATCGTATCGGTACCCGTTCGAGTCTATTTGTGTTCCATGACCATTCAAATCTTCCCCAGCTGAAATTCAACGGTAATTTGCTTTTATTATTCCATTAAAATTCGTGCCGTGACACACCCTATTCCCAACATTCAAAATTTAATTTGGCCTTTATTATTCCTGCCGTTCAAATTTTGGATCTCTGCAATTTAGTTTTGAAGAACCCAAAGGTTTGCCTACCGGTTCTCCATCTCGTTTTCCTTTCTTCCACAAATCACGTTTCATTTTTTTTCTTCTTCATTTTTCACTGTTCAATCCCTGTCCGCCTTCACCATTTAAAACTCCTCCGCCCCAGTCATCAACCCCCTTAACTCCCACCAAAGCAGCCGCCTTGTGCTCGCTAGCAACCCCTCTCCTCCCCTCTCTCTCTCCTCCGCAGTGCACCCAGGCCGAGCCTCTCCTTAGCCTTATCTTCCACCCTTGTCTGCAGTTCACCCTAACAACCAATGCGACCGCCCATTTCCCTCTCCTCCGCCCGGAGCCCTCCATGGTTGACCTCCTACCTTGGCCGAACGAGCACCAGGCCTTCGCCTCCACCTCAATAGCTTACACTTCGGCCTATACTTGACCTCGGCTCCATCACTCCTCCCACCTTTCTTGCATGTCTCGGCTCAACAAGTCTCACTCACCTCTTCGTGCATGTGTAGAGGATGTCTGGAAGGTAAATCTTGTTTACATAAATACGGGTCTGCTATATATATAAGATCTTTACACATATATATGTTTATAGCTTTTATTTGCTGATTTTATATATAGACCCACCAATGTATTTGTCTGCATATTATATAAAACTTTTGAAAGACAGCATACTTGTTTTGTTAAACATTGATCTTAAGTATATATATAGGTGTTCGTGTGTATATGAATAAAATTATATAAGCTGTTGCATTATTAATATATAAGTTATGTATATTAATACATAGTGTGTTTAGTATATTTTATTATAAAAGTATGATACGTATTTTAGAGTGTATACATATATACGTGTATATCAACCTGCATACCTATACTAGGATACAATTCAGAGCCATATCCATGTAGGTTAGTTCATTTAAGTTTATATATTAATATACATATGTTAGTTTATAAACGTTAAATAAGGTATAGTGAAGTTATATATGTTTAAAGAATACATTTGGGTGTGTGCTGTTGCTATCTAGAACCTATGTTTTTTATATATTTGTACATAGTTCTTGGCATGCGTGCATTAGTATATTGGTTATTATATATTGAATATTAGTGTGCGTATGGAAACTTCATCAACTCAAAATTTTCATTTACATATATACTAAGCTGACGTGTATATGGTATTATACTTATGTGTGTGATTATATATAAGTTAATATTTAGTTCTAACAGTGTATTATGTATATACATTTCAAATCGTTTGTATTTGTTTTCGAATGGATTACAGTTTCGCATATTTCCCCAAGCTGTTACTTATATTACGTAGTGTATAAACTATTGTTGTTCATGTGGTATGTAAATCACATCAGTATTTTTAATTTGCATTTTGATAAATACATGTATTTGGTGTAGATTTGTTATTTTAATATATGTGTTTATATTTTTAAACAAAATTTTGAAATATGAATATATATTTAATGTAATATACGTTTGAATTTAAAACATGTGGTTATATCTAGTTATACAAGTTCACTTATACCAATTGCCTTCACCGATCCCGTTCTGATTGGTTCCATCTAATTCTTTTATCAGCTTTCATCGTTGAATTCGGGCCGATGTTGCTTTGCTTCGATTCGTCATTCAAATTTCAGTGTGTGTATCAGTGTGCATATCCGTATCATCTTCTGCATTCTCTAGCCTCGAAAGGTGAGCACTCACTCACGATTAACGTTCTTTTATTTATTAAATTTGATTTCAATTGAAACGACAATTGAAATATGCTGTTATATATGCTATTGCCTGTATCAGTTCACCTGTGACATCTGACACCATTATCTGTTAATTATTTATGTGATGATAATACAGTTTGGCTGATAATTGATTGATTGTTGATGCTATATTGGACGTTAAATTGTAAATGTTAAAATGATAAACAGTATGAAATTGAACTTGATATAGGATAATTAAATTTTAAATTTGATTAACTGATGTTTGTATAATATGACCCCTTTAACTGTTAAATTTATTGACACATAGGATTTGTTTAATTACATTTTGAACCACTGAATGTATATTGTTAAATTGATGATGCATGAAATTGTAAATTGAACGACAAGTGAAAATCGTAATGTAATAATCTTTAATCTACATGAAATGATAGTGTAGATTCTAGAAATAATTATATTAATTTGCACAAATAACAATGTGAATTAATACGGTTATTTCGGGATTATTTGAATTGATTATTGGATTGTTATTGTTCGTTGTTATTGCTTGTTTATTTACTTTGACACCATCCCAGTTATCACACTGCAAGTTCCCTTTGAATGTTTGATTTTGAATTGAATTGGAATCGGATTGAAATGATAAATACCCAAAAGTTGAACTTTGACCTAGGATAGAAAATTAAATAAAACCGATTGGTCAATAATTTGATTTAAAAATAAAATAAGGATTTTATTTGAATAAATATTATGGTTTTGAAATGAAGTTGAAATCTGAATTTTAATGAAAGGAAATTGTAATATTTAATAATCTGAAACAAAATATTTACAATGTAATCAATGAAAGAATGTTGTTTAATTTGAGAAATGATTGAATTAAGTTTGAAATGATTTAATAATTAAGTTTGAAATTATAATTAAGTTTGAAATTATTAAACTTTGAAATTATTTAATAATTAAGTTTTGAACTATTTAATAATGAATTATTAAATGATTAAATTGAATTGAAATTCTTTAATAAGAAAAATTGAACTTTTGAATAAGTGAATTTTACTTCGTAAAGAATTGAAATTGAGTTTCTTTATTAATTAAGTTTTGGAAAATTATTTAAGGAAGTAAATAAGTGAAATTGGATTTCTTTAACAAAAATGAAATGTGATATTTTGGAATTAATGTAAGACTTGTAATTGGAGAATTGATTTGACGAATTTAGTTTAATTCAAAATTGTAAGTTTTGTTTTAATGAAGTTGAACTTAAGAATTGATTAAATGAATTGGAAATTTAATAGAAATTGTTTTGAATGATAAAGTAACTTAACGAATATTGAATGAAATCGATAAATGAGTTTAAATTGATTTGAATGTTAAATTGAATTTATTTAAATGATTTCGGAATGAAACTTATATACGAACTTGAATCAATATTTGAATTGTTTTAAATAGAAATTGAAATTGAATTATAAGATTTTGAAACGGAAAATTGGAAGTTTTGAAACGAAAATTTGGAAATTGTTTTAGAAAGACAAATGAAATGTTGATTTACGAATTCTATTTGAAATTGAAATTGATTTGGTTTTTGAAATATATAAACGACCAATCGGTGTAATAATTACGAAAGTTATTAAAGAGACCGGGATCGGTAATGGATATACTCTCTATCTGAACCGAAACCACTTTAATAACTATACGCGGAGTGTTGATCCAGAACGAAGTGGATGGTTTTGATGAACGCGTTGACTGAAGAAAGAGAACGATTTTGGATGACCCTTGACATGACTAAAACAGGAGCCGCGCCGGGCCATTGAGGATCGCCATCTCTAGCGGACACACTTCTTCGATACCATATCTATTACTTTTGTGATTCGATTTGGGTGCACCCCTCGATTTGGGAGTGTTGTTTCGCGGTGTTGGGGTAGTAGCTGCTATGCCCAACATCAGTCCGGATCAGGCAACTACTAGTATCCTAGTTGGTATCGCCTCATGTACCTTGTCATACTGATTATCCTATTCGCGACCACTACGATTTTGATTTGTACCTTTAGTATATGGATTGCCCTCTGGTGACTTCCGGTTTTGGGGAAACTACGGTCTTGTATATGCTTTTGGGAATAAAATGTGTTAAGGGTGGAATGGGCCATGACTTAACGCTATTTTGATATCTTTTTATATTACTGATAGACATTATCTACTTAGCGTATATTACTACCTAGTAGATAGTTTAACGGATCCTTAAAGGATGGTTATTCCAAACATCCTTTGAGTTACTTGTATTTCAATTGCTATTTCACTTGAGTTGGATTTATTAATATAAGAATGTTAATCCTGACTCGAGTGTTTTGTATTTTGCTTTACGCTCGGGTCAGACTGAGTGATCCAGTATTCGAGACTCACCATTGGAGTTGGAGCTTTGCTTGAAGATCCAGCCATCTATTCTGCTTCAGTATTCGATGATTCCAGTGATGTATTCTGATTTGTATCTGAAGTATCATATTACTCTTCTGTTGTAAACTCTGATGTATTTTATATATTCATATAGTAGCCTCATGAACTACTATCTCTTTTATTTCCGCTGCATTTATTACTCTGTGTCTGTGATCTGTGATTATATCTATTTACTGTATATGTTCAGTTTTGCCAAATTTAAATTAACAACGCGGTATTTTGAGCAATTCAACTCCGGCATGAGTGTCTACCTATACACTTATAATGGACGCGAATGGTCCAAAATGGCGGGTTGTTACATTTTTAACCATTTAAAATATGGTTTTGAAATTTAAATTTAAATTCAAGTTTTGTACTTGAATGGCTTTAACCTGTGTAAGTGTAACCAGTTTTTCCCAAAACGAAAACTATCTGTTTTCAAATAATAATAGCTTTCATAAAGTGAAAAGATTTCCAATTTGTAACGAAACATTTCAAGTTGAAATGAAATTATAAATAGTTTGGAAAAACTATGAATTAACCTTTGTGAAGATGATTAAGCTTTATTTTGAAATCAAAGAAGATTTTAAAAGGTGTATCTTTTATATTATAAAAGACTTGAATTGTGAATAGTTTTGAAAGCTATAAATTAAATCTTGATTTAAAGATTTAATGGGTTAGTTCAATATAAATGAAAATTGATTTGGAAATCTGTGAATGAATCTTTGTGAAACTAGATAAACTTTGTGAAGTAAATCTTTTTGTTTAAAGATTTAAAATGGTAATTTGTTTAAACCATTTAAAGGAAAGGATTTGGGTAATAAGTTGTGACTTAATTGAAATCCCTATATCCATATGTTTTAAATATTGTGCTCACTATTCGGGTTAGCCGGGAAAAGACCTTTATGTCATATAACCCAGTCCGAATCTGTGATACGACGATATGGATCGTATTGAAGACCGGTGGTGAAGACCGGGTATTTGTGAAAATGATAGGATGACCTATCGATTGTCTCTGCATCGTTAGCTACGGTATAGAGATTTCCTTTGTGATGGGAAGTTTTATCGGGATTGTGAATACTCGGATTGCAAGGGCTTCTTCGGAAGTGCCTTCGGTTCTGTTCGAACCCGGTACTAACTTGTATGGTTACATGCCTGACATTACATTTTGAGATATAAATCTGATTTCTTTCAAATACATTTCTGCTTGGTGGCGGAGAATTTATTCTTTTAGCTTAACACCCTTCTCTGAGACTTACGAGCTCAGAAGTTATGTAGTTGAAATTTATCAGTGATATACTCCCAATTTGGTAGTGTGGCATGTTGAGTGTTGTTGTGTGATGATCATTTATTGATCATTTGTGATCAAAGCATGGCTTTGTGAAAAAGCATAGCTTTGTGGATGAGACCTCTTCGGACCTCACAACCTGGAAATGGTCGAAACAGGAATGATGCGACAAGTTTATGAGGGTCACTCACTTTAGGGTATGTCATTTCCTTCTGGAAAAGAGTGGTATCAGGTATGGAGCCATGGTATTTAATCTATGTGGATACTCCAATCTCATTTACTGTTTGATTATTGTTTGATCGAGGCGCCTCGGATAAAGGTCCCAAAGGACCGGGGGTGGCATATTCGTGTAGTAGTTACCTAGTGACAGAGGTAACCCGGCCTTGTGTTGGCAGAGAGCTAGTTAGTTCTCGGGACGTCCCGCCAAAGGCGATCCCATGTGGCATAGGAAGTTCCTTAGCCTGACCATTTGTTGGAAATCCAAAGAAACAATACGAACCTTGTACGGTTTTAGTTGTATAACCTGCTATGGAATGTGGCGGTAACCTGCTATTGAACATAGTAGCTATAGTAGGCATAAGTGCGGAATGCCTATGCTGGCTAAGATTAATATTATACTTTTGAAATGTTTTCTGCACTATGCACTAATAATAATATCAAATCGAATGATTTTGCATAGTAAGCATGTTTGACTATCATAAGAAGAAATCTCCTCCAATTCTGCATTTGCATTGTGTGTGTGGCGGGAGGTCTTATGGTAGTTTCATTTTCCAAAAGCATTGCGAATATTTCCACTTCCTTTGTTGTTGTTGTTTTAAAGATAATAACTATTTTAAGTTCTCACACCAGTCACCATGACTGACCTGGAGTTTATTGTTTCCTTCCTAAACTCTGGGTGCCCAAAAATTTCCACACGGGCAGTCTAGAGTCAGGTTATCTGGTCATTCTGGATTCAGGAGATGCTGTGGAGCTCATTGGCGAGCTGGATGACAAGGCGTAGCATTTGTATATGATATTATTTATTCCACTGTGTATTCTGTATGAGGACAAGTTTATATAACTGTCCATTGTTGTATTGAGTTGTATATTGACTCTGATTGATGTATGTATAAACTGATATAGTTCTTTGTTTAAAAGACTAGTGATTATCTATTATATATTGTTCCGCTGCGAATGTGAGATTCTGATATTGTTTCGGTTTCTGTGTTTTTCTGTTCTCTTTTTCTTCTGTCTTCTTCTACCTCTTCTTTTTAACCATAACAATTTGGTTTTCCGGCATTCGATTGCTCGGCAGTTGATACAGTGGATGTATTAATGTCGACTTTCGAGCGTCGAAAATCCCGAATCGTTACAATTAGGATCAGAGTGACCCTAGGAATAGTAGTTTCAAATAAATGGTCCAGTTTTCCTCTAATAGTAAGTTAGAGAATTTGATGTATTTGGTAAGCCCGAGTCAGCCATACAGGTTTGCATTTACCTTGAGAAAACTATAATGTTGGGACCGATAGTCCATATAATTTGAGAGGTTGGTCATGATTACCGAAGTTGCATGCATGCATATGATTGTTTATATTATCTAGTTTAACCATTGTGGTTGCAGGTGCTTAAATCATAAAAGTCATATTTTTAGAGGATACTAATGAGGAAAAATATGTTCCGCTCAGTGGTGTGGTCTCACTAGATATCTATTAATCGAGATGGCATATTATTATTTGCACCGGAATTTTTATCCGACTTGAAGATTTTTTTCCCCTTAAACTCTCGGTTACTCAATTTAGTAATTCGAGGATAAGGTTTCAAGGTTATTCAAGTTTGGCAAATTTAGATTTTGGAGACATGCAGGAGGCAGAGCTTGCTATGTAGGAGTCTATCTATTTACTTATCTACTATGTTGTATGACTTTTGTCTGTATGTTTGTAACAACACAAATTGTATCTGTCTAATAGGAAACTCTAATAAACTAAGGGGCATCTTCATATTTCGCTCTTGGTGTATTTTCTAATAATTATATTATATCTGAACCTGGGCATCGTTTGGGAGTTGTAATGAATATGAAAATTAATTAATAAAATCCGTGTTTTGAAAAACATTCATAGTCCTATGGTCTGATGTTAATGATACTATTAACTGATCTCATTTTGTCACCGGAGAATAATACTATTTATGACCGCAGCATCAGTTGTGCTTATTTTCGGGCCTCAAAATGGAGGATGTTACATCTTGGTATCAAAGCAAAGGTTTATGTAAAATAAAAGAATTTTGAATTTAAAAGAGTTTTTGAAAACATAATCCTAATGAATTAAAGAACGAGATTAGGGTTTGGATAATGTTATAGTAACATACTGGTATTTGCTATATATAAGTGTATAGCTTATGTCTATTCTTCCATCTCTCTTTAACTGTTCTTCCGTATCTGACTAAGTTTCGAATGTAGATTTAAGGAAAGTAAGGTATGGAGGTAGGAAGCGGAAGAGTGGATCTCGAGGAGGAAGCACCACAACCAATGGAAATGTCAGGCTCAATACTAGAAGGAATTCAGGTCGACAAACAGCTACTATTGTGGGTCCTGGAACATCATTAGTGAATATGGGAGCTATGTATCAGTTCTTTGTTAATATGATGCAAGCAGAAGCTAATGCTAGGCTAGTTGGTGGAACTGTTTGAGGAGCAAATCTCGAAGTTCTGGTTGTTAACAACTATGTTGTTTTGAGTAAGGATTATGCAAGACTTGGAGGGAAGCCATTCATTGGAACCGAAGATGCTCTCGAGGTGGAAAATTAGCTACAGCATTGGATTTTTGCTGATTTATGATTAAATGATAAGCAGAAAAGAAGATTGGCATCCACTCAGTTGCAAGGAGGTGCATTATACTGGTGGAATAATGTTACTGTTGGAGTGCTAGAGGAAACTTTGTCCTGGCCGAGTTCAAAAGGAGGTTTGAGGAGAGGTTCATGTTTGAAATAGCCAAGTCAACTTTGCTTAGGAAGTTTGTTGAGTTAGTGCAAGGAGACATGACTGTATTGGGGTATGCAACAAGATTTGAGAAGTTATCTAGGTATAGGTATGCTACGGTTGACACAGTGATTAAGAGAAATGAAAAGTTCATACGTGGATTAAGACTAGAGCTTGCTAAGTCAACCTTGCCGCATCTCTGGGATCCATGTGACGTGGTAATGGAGATAGCTTTGAGAAATGAAGAAATGTTTGCTTTCTTTGGTGGTAACAAAGCACTGGAGACTCAAAGTAGGCATAATCAGAAAAGGAAGTTCTTTCATAAAAAGGGAGCTCAGAAGGGTAGAGTTGCCAAGAAGGGAAAAGCGGATGTTATGTGTTACAAGTTTGACAAGAAAAGGCATTTTGCGAATGAATGTCGTTCTGGAGATGGAAAGAAAGTTCTTAGGGGGAAGAACATCAAGTGCTTCAATTGTGACTAGATAGACCATTACAAGAATCAATGCAAGGAACTAGCCAAGGTTGAGAAAGGAAAAGTGTTTGCTTTGGAACCGGCTACCTCAGGACCAACAGCAGAGCAGAAAGGAAAGTCTGTGATGGGAGGTATGCTTTTGATTCATAGCATACATGTTATAGTATTGTTTGATGCTAGTGCATTACATTCTTTGATATCTCATTGCTTGTTAGATAAGCTAAGTTTAAAACCATCATACCCTGTTACTTCCTTAAGGGTTACGAATCCGATAGGAGGGTATGCAAATCTAGGGATAAGATGCGACCATTTGGAGTTTGAGTTGTTAGGTCGTATATTTTCCTACAGTTTGCATGTGTTTTATTTTATGGGCTTTGGAATTCTATTGGGTATGGATTGATTAAGCAAATATGATGCTACGATATTGTTCCAAGGTAGGAAAATATCGCTAAGACGTGCTAATAGTAGTGATCGAATTATATACTCGGTAGAAAACTCGAATTTTGATGTCTGTGCTTTGTTGGGTGCAATGGAGAAGAAGACTAGTTGAATCAAGTTTTTGTCATTAGAGAGTTTGCAGATGTCTTTAAGCCAGTAACAAGACTGCCACTGAAATAACCTGTTGAATTTCGAATATATCTTGTACCTAGAGCTAAACTCGTGAGTAGAACACTAAGCAGAATGATGCCAACTAAGATAAAGGGGTTAAAGGTGTAGTTGGTGGACATAAAAGGAAAAAGTTTTATTAGGCTAAGCAGTCCGCCTCAGGGAGCAGCCGCGGTGTTCGTGAAGAAACTGGATGGGTCATTGAGATTATGTATCGATTATCGTAAGTTGAATGAAAAGAGATAAAGAATCGATATCCTTTGACAAAAATAGACGATTAATTTGATCAGTTGAGTGGAGTCAAAGTATTTTCCCAATTGGGTTTGGTGATAGGGTTCCAATTGAGAGTAGAAGAGGATAGCATTCCCTTGACAGCGTTACGAACAAGATATGGTTCATACGAGTGGTTAGTAATGTCATTTGGATTGACTAATGCGCTTGCTTTCTTTGTAGATTTGATGAACCAAATCATCCGGGAGCATTTGGATTGGTTTGTGTTAGCAGTTATAAATGAAATTATGATATATTCTAAAAATCAGCAGGATCATGAGACTCGCCATAGAATAGTGCTTGAGATGCTAAGGCAACATCAATTGAAAGCGAAGTTCTCGAAATGTCATTTTTGGAAGAAAGAAGTGAAGTTCATTGGTCATGTAGTCTGAGAAAAAGGGTTGTCAGTGGATCCAGCTAAGATCGAAGCTGTAAATGGTTGGAAGAGGCTCAAAATGGTAATTAAGATAAAGAATTTTCTTGGATTAGCTAGCTATTATCGAAGATTCATCAAGGATTTCTCTCGTATAGAAAAATTAATGACTAAACTAACAAGAAAGGATGTGAAGTATGTTTGGACTGATAAATGTAAGGAGGCATTCTTGATGCTAAAACATTTTTTGACCAATGCACCTGTGTTAGTTGTTCCAGATGGTAATTAAGATTTAGTGGTGTATACTAATGCATATGGAACATGATTAGGAGCTGTGTTGATGCAAAAGGGGTAAAGTAATTGCCCAGACTTCTCGACAGCTTAGACCGCATGAAGTTAGGTATCCAACTCACGATTTAGAGCTAGCAGCAGTAGTCTTTGCTTTGAAAGTATGAAGACACTATCTTTTGGGAGAAAGATTTGAGTTGTTCATGGATCACAAGTCTTTACGATATTTATTATCTCAGAAGGAGTTGAATATGAGACAGTAGAGATGGTTAGAGTTTATAGCAGCTTATGATTTTGGAATTGAGTCAGTGGGGAAAGGAAATAAAGTCCCAGATGCACTTAGAAGAAAACATCAAAATGCAGTGTTGGCGACGTTAGTGGAGGGGAAAGATTTAGAATCATTGACTACTCATAGTGTGTAGTTAAGATCGATCGCTGGTTCTTGTCAGTGAACTGGAATGTTATCTTGCTTGGAAGTTCGACCAGTATTGATTAAAAAGATTGCTTCTAAGTAAAGAGATGATCCATTGTTAGTTGAACGAATTAGAAGAATTGAAAGTGAAACCAAGAATTGATGACTTGAAGGTTTTTTATCTTGATCAAAATGGATGGTTAAGAAAGAAGGGACGATTATGTGTTCTGGATGTGGGTGACCTAAGGAAAGAAGTACTTAGGAAGTGTCATCAATCAAAGTTTACTATTCATCATAGAGGAACTAAGATGTATTAGGATATGAAGAGAAGTTTCTTCTAGGAAGGTAGGAAAAGGGATGTAGGCTTATGGGTAAAGCAATGCTTGAATTGTCAACAAATAAAAGCCGAGCATCAGAGGACAAGTGGATTGCTTCAGCCTTAAGATATACCAGTGTGGAAATAGGATTCTATATCTATGGATTTCATTGATAGGTTGCCAAGGTCGAATAGGGGAAATGATAGTATTTGGGTTATAGTGGATAGACTGACCAAGAATGCACATTTCATTCTCATTAAGCAACAAGTACGACACCCATTTTGGCTAAGTTATTTATGAAGAATATTGTTAGACCGCATGGAATTCCTAGTAGTATTGTTAGTGATAGAGATGCCTTATTCACTAGCGAATTCTGGAAGAGTCTACAAGAGGTGTTAGGCATTAAGCTCAAGATGAGTACCGCTTATGGTCCAAAGACAGATGGGGGAACAGAAAGAGTTAACAAAGTCTTGGAGGATTTGTTGATAACTTGTATGCTAGATTTTGGAGGATCATGGAAAGACCTCTACACTTAGTCGAATTTTCCTATAATCATATTGATCAGACTAGTATAGGAATAACACCGTTTGAAGCTTTGTATGGAAGATCATGCAAATCACCTATATGTTGGTTAGAGACCGGAGATAGATTGATTCTTAGTCTAGATTTGTTAAGAGAAGCCACAGAAAAGGTTGAGTTAATTCGAGTTAGGATGAAGGAAGCTCAGTCTAGGCAAAAAACTTATGCAGATAAGAGACGGAAAGGCTTAGAATTCTCAATGGAAGATCATGTCTTCATCAAAGTATCACTGATAAAGGGTGTAGTAAGATTCAGAAATTCGGGGAAATTAACACCTAGATTATTTGGACCATTTTCTATTATAGAGAGGATCGAGAAACTCGCTTATAGGATAGAGTTACCGAACAGTTTGGTAGGAGTCCACAACGTGCTTCATATTTCTCACCTTAAGAAGTGTGTTCGAGATCTAGAGACTAATATCACCCCGACTACATTGGAAGACTTCTCACCTTAAGAAGTTTATTCGAGATCCAGAGACTAATATCACTTTGACTGCATTGGAAGAATTAGCTGTGGAACCGAACATGACAATTGTTAGGCAACCAGTCCGTATTGTGGCTAAGGATGAGAAGAAGTTAAGGAATAAGACAGTCAGATTAGTGAAGGTCCAGTGGAGTCACAATAAGAAAGACTGTACTCGAGAGACAAAGGATAAGATTAGAGACACTTATCCTGACTTATTTTGATGGTATGTTTTATTTTTATGATTATATTTGATGTTATGTACCTTATCAAAATTTCAAGGATGAAATTCTTTAAGGAGGGGAGTGTATAACACCCCTAATTTTGATTAACATTATTTAGGACATTTAATTAGGTAAATTAAATAAAATAATGTAATGGGATAAGAAAAATGATATTTGATAATCTAATTGGTTGAGCTTTAATTAATGAACTAATAAGGTTGATTATAACATTAATAAGAAGGAGGAATTTAGCGAGGGGCAAAATAGGAAAAAAGGTTACATTTTCTAACATAAACCCTTTGACTCTCCTCTCCCTCATTTCATTTTCATTTATACAAACCTAAACATACTCAAGGCTAGCCATTGTTAAGAGATTAAAGAGAAAGCGAAGCCAGGAAATCTAGATTTAGCTTGGGGAAAATCAATTCTAAACTTAAATCTCATCCTTTTCTATCAAATCAAGGTGAATAATGATAACCCATCTAAAGTTTGCTTATTTAATCTCGATTTTATGATTAAACCTGAATCCTATGATTGTTTTATGCCACATTTTGAAAGATTGGGTTAATATATGCTTGAATGATGAATTATTGGATTTATTATGAAATTATTTAATAGGTTTCAAGAGTGGAAACCTAGTTTATGACATTCATTCGACTTGAAATTTTGATACGATGTTAGAAACATTATTTTAGAAGTGGGGTTTTAATTTCATTAATTTTCAATTAAGTATGAATATTTCATGAATTTCTTAAGTGAAGAAAATGCTTAATTTTTTCTTTTAATTGTTAAAAATAATTAAATAATGTATTTGGCCTCGAAATTTTTATATGTTAATAATATGATAAATCTGATTTATTGTGATTTTTGTGATTTTTTCCAAGTATTTGTGATTTATATAAATTTATTAGGCTAGAAAGGCTTAACAATTATATTAAAATAATAAAATAAAATTATTGGTTTTCAAAAATTAATTTGGGAATGTAATCTGATTCATGGCAATAATTCTGAAAAGAATTTGATAAATAAAGATATCATCCAATGAGAATTTGATAAAAATTAGGAGTCGATGAAAATAAAATACTTTATATAGAATATTTGCACCTTTTGTAATAACTACGGGATATGTCATTGCCGTCATTATTGATGCCACTGTCCATCTACGCCGCATGGCATCACTAACCTTTTGGGAAGCATATGGTATTAGCCTCGTTGATATGTAATGATTCAACTAAGGTTGGAGCGCATATAAGCCAATGCCGACATTATTGCCAGTGACATTGGTGATCCCACTAGTGGTCTATGCCGCATATCTTTTATGCCGCACATTTTCTATGCCACTAGTTTTCTATGCCAGATGTTTTATACCACATGTGTTATTGCAACATTGATAATGCCGCATGTTTATAGTGACGTCCTTGATGCTACATATTTTCTATATTGACATCAACACTATAAGGCAGCAATGCCGCTATAAGTATATTTTTACATAAGCTATGTTATGGCATTGATACCGCGCTTATGAATTTTGATATTGATTATAAAGAGGCAATAATGCTGCTAGTTTCTTATGCTATCATGTTTTGGCCATAACACCGCTATAGGCTATTTTCAACACTGGTTTTATACGTCAATGATGTCGCCTAACCTAAATTTCGACATTACCATATTTTTATATTTTAAAGTTTTATACTATGCAAACTCATAAATATGCCCCTAATAGTTGGCAACCTACATATATTTATGATATACAACATAAATGGTTTTGGTCTTATGGCCTTATGCTTTTATAAATCAGATGTTTTAACATGGTTTCAATATAGAGGGGTGTGGCAATCCCATAGCTGCTATATCAATGCCGCACTTTATCAATATAAATGGTTTCATTGTATATGACTTCATAACCTAAGGTTTTGAGATGCGACAACCTCTAAGTGACTTTGAAATTCATCAATCTTATTTTATAAAAGCATATATATCTTGGCATAATATTTTGGATAAAGTAAAGAGCTATAGTTTCCTTGTTTAAAGTATGATTTCAAGGGTAAATCAATTACAAAGATTTATGTTTTCAAGAAAATATAAATGGGTATTTTGCCTAGAACTTTACCTGAGAGATTATTATTTTTATCACCTTTAGATAAATTGTGATAGGATGAATTGACTTAGAGATTAGAAAACCAGATGGGACTAGTGTAGGGTTGCATCTTACACTTTAGCTGTTACACCCTAGCTGATATTCGTCCAAAATTCCAGTGCGTAGGGCATCAACAAGGGTAAGACTAAAAGTATGTTTACGCATAGAAAGGAATACACAAAGATGAGGTAGGTTATTGGTTGGCCTACAAAACCATTCGGATCAGAGTGACCCTAGGAATAGTAGTTTCGAACAGACAGTCCAATTTTCCTCTAATAGTAAGTTAGAGAATTTAATATATCTGATAAGCCCGAGTCAGCCATATAGGTTTGTAGTTACCTTGAGAAAACTTTGATCTTGGGACCGATAGTCCATTTATTTAGAGTGGTTGATCATGATTACCAAAGTTGCATGCATGCATATGATTGTTTATATTATCTAGTTTAACCATTATGGTTGCAGGTACTTGATTTATAAAAGTCATATTTTTAGAGGGTACTAGTAAGGGAAAAACCTATTCTGCTCAGCGGCCTGGTCTCACTAGATATCTATTAACCGAGATAGCACATTATTATTCGCACCAGACTTTTTGTCTGATCCGAAGTTTTTGTTTTCCCCCTTAAACTCTCGGGTACTTAATGAGTAGTTCGATAGTAAGGTATCCAGGTTATTCAGGTTTGGCGAATAATGCTTCCAGAAACGTGCAAGAGGCAGAGCTATCTATGTAGAAGTCTATCTATTTACTTATCTACTATGTCGTATGACTTTTGTCTATATGTATGTAACGACAGAAATTGTATATGTCTAGTAGGAAACTCTGGTCAACCAAGGGGCATCTTCATATGTCGCCCTGGCGTATTTTGTAATGATTAAATTTTATATGAACCTGGGCATCGTTAGGGATTATGTAATGAATATGGGAATTAATTAATGAAATCCGTGTTTTGAAAACTTTTCATATTCCTATGCTTTGATGTTAATGATACTATTAACTGATCTCATTTTATCACCGAATAATAATACTATTGATGACTGCAGCATCAGTTGCACCTATTTTTGGACCTCAGAATGAGGAAAAAAATTTCATATTCCTATGCTTTGATGTTAATGGAACTAATGAAGGGTTGCGCCCTATACTTCAGCTGTTAGCCCCTAGCTAATATTAGTCCAAAATTCTAGTGCATAGGGCTCCATCAAGAGTAAGAATTAAAATAAGTTTACGCAAAGAAAGGAATACACAAAGATGAGTTAGGTTATTGGTTGGCTTGTGAAACCATTAGGATCAGAGTGGCCCTAGAAATAGTAGTTTCATACAGACAGTCCAGTTTCCCTCTAACAGTAAGTTGGAGAATTTGATATATTTGGTAGGCCCAAGACAGCCATATAGGTTTGTAGTTACCCTAAGAAAACTATGATGTTGGGATAGACAGTACATTTATTTAGACAGGTTGGTTATGATTACCCAGGTTGCATGCATGCATATGATTGTTTATATTGTCTAGTTTAACCATTATGGTTGCATGTGCTTGATTTATAAAAGTCATATTTTTAGAGGACACCAATGAGGGGAAACCTATTCCACTCAGCGGCATGGTGTCACCTGATTTTTATTAACAAAAATGGCACATTATTATTCACACTAGACTTTTTGTCTGACCCGAAGTTTTTTTTATCCTTAAACTCTCGGGTATTCAATTGAGTAGTTCGAGAGTAAGGCTTCCAGGTTATTCAGGTTTGGCAAATAAAGCTTCCAGAGATGTGCAAGAGGTAGAATTAGCTAGTAGGAGTCTATCTATTTACTTATCCCCTATGTTGTATGACTTTTGTCTGTATGTATGTAAAGGTAGAAATTGTATCTGTCTAGTACGAAATTCTAATCAACCAAGGGGCAACTTCATATATTGCTCTTGGTGTATTTTGTAATAATTATACTTTATCTGAACCTGGACAACATTTGAGATTATGTAATGAATATAAATACTAATTAATGAAATCTGTGTTTTGAAACTTTTTCCTATTCCTGTGCTTTGATATTAATGATACTATTAACTAATCTCATTTTGTCATCGGAGAATACTACTATTGAAGAGTGTAGCATCAATAGCGCTTATTTTTGGGCCTTAGAATGAGGAATGTTACATCTAGCCCACTCACTCATAAATGATGGTCATCTCATGAGAACCACACCGTACCTTCCGAAGCAGGCTTTGGCGACATCTATGTAGGATCTAGATTAACCCTAGAGGGGGGGTGAATAGGGTTATAGCAAATTTTCTCGAATCTAAACACAAAACAAACTGCAGAGAAGTAAATATGCTGAAAAGTAAATCACACACAAAAATTACCCAGCTTCGGCAAACCCCTGCCTACTGCTGCATTCCCAGATTTCTACTAGAATTAAACAGTCTCCCGCTTACAAACACTCTAATAGACTCGCAAACCCTGCTATCGCCTATAGAGTTTTGCAAACTCGCAAACCCTGCTTACTGAACTAATCCTAACTAGACAATCTGACACAACCTAAATCCTAGGTGGTGATTTACCAAGGTTTGATTCGATAAGTACAGAATTCAAATAAAAAAAAAACAAATTAAAAACAACTCAACACCCTAATTAAATATACCAAAGCCTTATTAATTAATTAAATAGGACCGGCCCACAAACTTCCCTCTTTCATTCTGATGTCGGCCCGTTCCCTTGTGAAAAATGGTGGCTTCTCTCGATCTCGTTCCTCTGTGAGAAATTAGGGCTTTTGGAATTTCAAAGATGCCGACTTTGAATGGATGATTTATCACGTTGTTTACTTTGTTGATCGCACGTTTCTCTGAGATGCTCACGGCTCTTTGAAATTGATCGAGTTTGTGGATATTTGTGTGTTTGATTTATCGATCGTTCGTCTTCCACTTCGCTCTGAAAATTAGGGCTTGAGAAAATTAAAGGCACCGCTCTGTCGAATTTATTGTTGATGCTTCCATTTCTTTCTCTGATTAATTCGAATATTCGCGGCTCCTCCTCTCGAGTTCGTCTACGATACCGGTATGTGATTTTCTCCTTTTGCTTTGCTGGTTTTGGCTTGATTGAACTCGATGCACTTTTAGCCGATGATGATTGGGTTTATATAGGAATTCAATTCCTATAATTTCGTTCGAATATACTGTTTGAATTTGTCAATCGATTTTGCTTGGCCGCTTGATTTTTCTTCAATGATGCTGATGACTTCTGACTATTTCATATGCGTATATTTTGTTTTTCCATTACTTGATAATCACGGTATTCATTACGTGATGATTCTTTTCTTGGTCAAACTACTTGGCCACTACGGTATCGTTCACCACGTCTCTGACTTTGTTGGTCTGTGAATTTCTTGCTTTGACTTGTTCGACTCACGACTTTGCTGGCATTTTTGGTTCGAACTTGTTATATTTCTGACTTGGTTAATTCGTATAAATCTGTTGCCTTGACGACTTCGACTGTGAACTGTTTATATGTGTATATTTGTGCATCACTATATATATATATGATATCATCTCTGTTTATTCATGTTTGTTGATTTTGGTGTAGTTGCTCATTCGAGCTTCTGTTTCACTGGTCATTACATGTTATACATATGTTGTATTTTGGACATTGTTTCAACTCCACTTGATTCTTGTTTGCTACCTGGTCGACCATTGCAGTTCACTGATTTTGGCCTTTGTATTGATTTGAGTTTTGCTTCCATTTGCTTGATTCTTCTTGTGTGTCTGCACATGTGTACTCATGTTTAGTTTGGGTTGCCTTCTTGTCTCGACTTTGGTATTTGCAGTTTTTGGTTTCCAGTTGCACTTGGTTCATGTCAGACTTGAAGCCTAGTTCCTTTTGTAGCATTGAGTTGCACTGCACTTGAGTCTTGTCTCCATTTGCTTGATGTCTTTGATTGGTTCTGGTCTTGCTACTTTGAGTTTGGTTTGGCTTGTGTACTTCACTGCTATATGTGCACTGTGCTTGTTGACATGTCTGGTGCACCACTTCATATGTGCACTCGTTTACATATGCCTGGACTTGACTGTTGCATTGCTCCATTGTATTCATGTAGTCTGGTCTGTTCATCATGTAGTTGTATATATACATGTCTCTGATTTGATGTACTTGAGTCACTTGTGCATTTTCAAATTTCTGTTTCAATTTGGTCTGGTTAAACTTGAGACTGTAGCATTCATGTGTACATTACTTGTTTCACTGATGGTCTTTGCTTTTGGTTTCACTTGTGTTGAATCCAGTTTGCAGCTCGGATTTGACCTTGTGCTGAAAATTGTGACATTGTTTTATTGCACTTGAGTTGAACCCGACTTTTGGTTTGGGTTTGACCTGTGCTCACCTGTCCCTGTTACTATATCAAGTGTATATACATATATCGGTGTGCACGGCCTTGTGGCATGTACAGTGATACACTGTGCATGTCACAAGCTATTCGTGTATGATGAATTCAAATATAAATGATGACGAACAACCCAAATAACTGAGGCAAATATTATTTTCAAAATTCATATTTTGTTTTATACTGCAAAAACATTTTATTTTCAATTTTACTACGTCAATGTATATTTCTGCAGATTGCTCAGATGCTGGATTCACATTGGAATGAAGTTGAAGATAAATACGAGTATGAGTGATATGTAGTGAGGAAGTGATGTAACTATGAAATTGTGATGTAATTGTATTGTGACTAAAATTGATGTAATTGTACTGTGACTGAAATTGTATAGTTATAGTGAGAGCTTGAAATTGTACTATCAAAATTATAATAAATATTTGTTTGAATAAAATATTCGTTTGAATTCCAATTCTGTGTTATTTATTTTATTCAGCAAATATTTATTTTATCACTGAAAAATAAAATAGTACAATATCAAATACGTTTAAATGAATGTATATATGTTTATTATCATTAAACAAAAATCATATACATGCATATTCAACAATCTCCCCCTTTTGTTGATAACAAACATATATTTAAGATTTTGACTATTTTAAATGTATTTGATTATTCAATTTGCTCCCCCTATTTAAATGCTCTCTTTCTACACAATACTCCCCCTACATATATGCATGAGAATAAAAAATTCAAATGAGCCTTGATACAATTAGTATAGTTAGAAAATCTTTGACCATTATTTTCAAAATCTTAACTTTTCTCTCCCCCTTTTGTTATCAGCAAAAGAATAATAGTAATAGAGAAATAGAGATATAGTGATAGACATTAATACAATATTAAAGCTCAATCGAGTGTAAATATTAATTTCAATAAGAAAATCAAACAAAAATCATAAATACTTTAATTGACGCATATTCCACTTTAGAATGATAGGATGATATCATCAAATAAAACCATATAGTTGTGTCTATTTGTGGTATATTTATTTCAGGAAATTTGAATATCTACTACCCATGCATAACCGTTATGACTTTTAAATGAGATTAGTAGTATTCTAAATTTTTATTTTTATTTTAAAAATGAATTCAAGTATCTTCTAACCACGCATAACCGTGAGGACTTTTAAATGGGATTAGAATCAACTTGTTTATTTAATCAATTAATTTTGATATGCGTTCCATACATGCATAACCATGAGGACTTTTAAATGAGCATGGAAACACATAATCAAAAATCCAAGTAATTCACCCATGCATAACCGTGAGGACTTTTAAATGAGAGTGAATATTTTGGATATTATTATTTATTGTTAGAAATATAATAAAATTGAAGCACAAATGATTTCCCGTTTAAACTACCATATATTGACATACTATATTGACTTTTGATGAGTGATGGTCGATAGAAAAATGATAGAAATAGAAATGATCATGGAATATTTATCAACAAAAAGTTTTTATAACTCTTGTTTAAATTTCTAAAGAAATTTTCTAATTATACTTTCTCAAGTCTTAATATTTGATTAATATCAACACTTATCTTATTTTCAATCACTATCTATCTTTTTAGATAATTATTAGGGGGTCAGATCAGTTAACATAGTTATTTAAAATCAATTTCAAAAATAGTTATCAAATTTTCTTAAATAACTAATCTGATACAAGATCAACAGAAATTATTTTCTAGAAGGGGTTTTTAAGAAAAAATTTCTGCTCAAATAGAAATTATTTCAAGTGAAAAATATGCAGATATTTTCTTTGAAAAATGATGCAGCAAATGAATGTCTCGAAATATAATCACGTTCCACTAGTAATTTTTCTATCAACTATATTACCAGTGTGATCTGCATCTGACTTTAAATTTCACTCAATATTCACTCGTTGGATGTCATAGACCAGATTGTGAAATTTCAACAAACTATCTCAGAATTATTTTCAACAATTTTTAAACGAAATTTTCTTGACTTTGAATAGAAGTCGTTTAACCATCAAACAAACATCATAGTGTCAGATTTAGAAACCGTAGGATCAACAGTCATTAAACCATCATCATTATTTCAAAACAATTTCTTGAAGTTTCACCAATTTCATAAAGTTTCAACAATTTCTTAAAAACCTTTTTATAGCATGAGTAATCAGTAATCAATCAACATCATAATTTGACCAAAAAGATTAAGTTCAATGAAAAAAATGGTTGGTCAACTTTTAAGCACAAATCAAAGTCCTAGATAAGAACAAGTCATGTAAGATCATATCAAGTTAGTTAGAATCTGTCAACCATCATAATTACTTCAAGTAATTCTATTTAAAGATGATTGGTAAAAAAATCAGAATTAACATCATCAATCATTTCACATATAACTGGCTGATTTAATTTAGATTATGGTGCAGATTTTCACATTTTATCTATCGTTTGAAAATAAATACAATTACCTGTTTTACCTGTACGATAATCTTTCGTTGTTTGCCCATTGTGAATCTGTCACCTTTATACTAGGCTAAGGAACGTTGATTTGTCGCCCGTTGTGTGTCTGGAACAGCCAGAATCCAGATAACACTAATGTTGTTCCTTAGCCTGCCACCACACCTACACGGTAAAAGATTTTTGTGACCTATTTTTTTTTATAGGTCCATGGTTGTTAGTGGCAGAATAATTTGATGAATATGTTTGAGTAGACCCAAAACTATTAATATATGTTCCTTTTGGCACCCAAACTTGTTTTATCCTTTTATTCTTGTTCCAATAGACATGAAATTTGTTTGTAGAATTCTTAGGAACCCAAACTTGTATAAATTTTGTGTTCTTGTTCCTATGACTATAATTTTCAGCACGATTTCCAATTATTCCACATCTAGCAAAGACACTCTTACCTTTTGCATTATCATCAACTTGTGTTTTCCCAAAGCCTATTCCTTTTCTGTTGTTAGCAAAAAGTTGATTTCCCAATAACATGTTGAATGATTTTTCTCCTCTTGAAAAGTTATTCAGAGTTCTCTCAAGATTTTGGACTTTGGTTTTTAGTGTTGTATTTTCAGTCACAAGTGAGGTGCATCTATTTATAAAATCCCTTTTTCTAGTGTCAATAGTTTCCTTAAGACTCAAGTTTTCTTTTTCAAGATTCTCAAAGCTATTCTTAAGTTTTGATAATTCTAAATCTAAAATTTTACATTTTTTACAATCTAGGTTTTGAATATTTTCAAGTTCAGTTTCTAACCTAGTATTTTCATGGACAAGTTCTCTTCTATCAGATTTCAGTTCTTCAATTTTAGATTCAAGAGTATCAATTGTTTTAGCAAAATCACAACACATCAAAACAAGTTCTTTATATGAATAGTTACTTACCTCACAAGATTCCTCTGAACTTGCTTCTGAATCTGATTTGGTCATAAGACACAAATTAGCCTCCTCTGAGCTATTATTCGAAACTTCCTCTCCTTCTTCATCATCCCAAGTCGCTGCAAAGGCCTTCTTCTTCTTTTTCTTTCCTTTGTTGTTTTTGAGAAGTGGGCATTCTTGTTTGAAGTGGCTAGGCTTCTTGCAGTTATAACAAGTCAATTCATTATCGGAATTGTCAGATTCTTTTGACCTATTACCACTTGTTATCTTCTTGCGTGGCCCGAATCTTGACCATTTTCTAAGATTATTGACAGCCATTGCAAGCTCTTCAATTGGATCTTCTTCTTCTTCATCGCTCTCTTCTTTGCTCTTTAAGGCAATCGTCTTCTTCTTTGATTCGGAGTTGTTGCGTTCCTCCTTTGTTTTTAGCTCAAGCTCATATGTCATCAAGTTGCCAATCAAATCCTCCATGCTTAGTTTACTTAGATCTTTCGATTCTTGTATTGCCGTGACTTTTGCCTCAAAGTTCATCGGTAAAACTCGTAGCACCTTCCTCACAAGCTCTACCTCAGTGAATACCTTCCCAAGCGCTCTAGCATTGTACACCAAAGTTGAAAAGCGTCCAAACATGTCCTTTATGCTCTCGCCTTTGTCCATCACAAAGTTCTCGTATTCATTGCTGAATAGGGCTAGACGAGACTCCTTGACTTGAGAAGTTCCTTCATGTGTCACCTCCAAGGTATGCCAAATTTCCTGTGCAGTTTTACAATGAGAAATTCTATTAAATTCATTCTTATCAAGAGCACAGATCAAAGCATTCATGGCTTTAGCATTTGTAGTTTTTAATTTCTTTTCGTTAGCGTCCCACCTATCCTTAGGTTTAGGAATCTCAGTATCACCAACAGTTATAGTGGGAGATTTATAGCCAGTTTCAAAAATGTCCCAAACATCATAATCAACAGAACTAAGATAAATACCCATCCTAACTTTCCAATAAGCATAATCATTCCCATTAAACATGGGTGGCCTAGCAATAGATTGCCCCTAAGAAAAAGCATTATTTGGTGGATTCATGACTCTAGAGTTAAAGAAAAATACCGGGCTCTGATACCACTTGTAGGATCTAGATTAACCCTAGAGGGGGGGTGAATAGGGTTATAGCAAATTTTCTCGAATCTAAACACAAAACAAACTGCAGAGAAGTAAATATGCTGAAAAGTAAATCACACACAAAAATTACCCAGCTTCGGCAAACCCCTGCCTACTGCTGCATTCCTAGATTTCTATTAGAATTAAACAGTCTCCCGCTTACAAACACTCTAATAGACTCGCAAACCCTGCTACCGCCTATAGAGTTTTGCAAACTAGCAAACCCTGCTTACTGAACTAATCCTAACTAGACAATCTGACACAACCTAAATCCTAGGTGGTGATTTACCAAGGTTTGATTCGAAAAGTACAGAATTCAAATTAAAAAAAAACAAATTAAAAACAACTCAACACCCTAATTTAATATACCAAAGCCTTATTAATTAATTAAATAGGACCGGCCCACAAACTTCCCTCTTTCATTCTGATGTCGGCCCGTTCCCTTGTGAAAAATGGTGGCTTCCCTCGATCTCGTTCCTCTGTGAGAAATTAGGGCTTTCAAAATTTCAAAGATGCCGACTTTGAATGGATGATTTATCATGTTGTTTACTTTGTTGATCGCACGTTTCTCTGAGATGCTCACGGCTCTTTGAAATTGATCGAGTTTGTGGATATTTGCGTGTTTGATTTATCGATCGTTCGTCTTCCTCTTCGCTCTAAAAATTAGGGCTTGAGAAAATTGAAGGCGCCGCTTTGTCGAATTTATTGTTGATGCTTCAATTTCTTTCTCTGATTAATTCGAATATTCGCGGCTCCTCCTCTCGAGTTCGTCTACGATAACGGTATGTGATTTTCTCCTTTTGCTTTGCTGGTTTTGGCTTGATTGAACTCGATACACTTTTAGCCGATGATGATTGGGTTTATATAGGATTTCAATTCCTATAATTTCGTTCGAATATACTGTTTGAATTTGTCAATCGATTTTGCTTGGACGCTTGATTTTTCTTCAATGATGCTGATGACTTCTGACTATTTCATATGCGTATATTTTGTTTTTCCATTACTTGATAATCACGGTATTCATTACGTGATGATTCTTTTCTTGGTCAAACTACTTGGCCACCACGGTATCGTTCACCACGTCTCTGACTTTGTTGCTCTGTGAATTTCTTGCTTTGACTTGTTCAACTCACGACTTTGCTGGCATTTTTGTTCGAACTTGTTATATTTCTGACTTGGTTAATTCGTATAAATCTGTTGCCTTGACGACTTTGACTTTGAACTGTTTATATGTGTATATTTGTGTCATCACTATATATATATGATATCATCTCTGTTTATTCATGTTTGTTGATTTTGGTGTAGTTTCTCATTCGAGCTTCTGTTTCACTGGTCATTACATGTAATACATATGTTGTATTTTGGACATTGTTTCAACTCCACTTGATTCTTGTTTGTTGCCTGGTCGACCATTGCAGTTCACTGATTTTGGCCTTTGTATTGATTTGAGTTTTGCTTCCATTTGCTTGATTCTTCTTGTGTGTCTGCACATGTGTACTCATGTTTAGTTTGGGTTGCCTTCTTGTCTCGACTTTGGTATTTGCAGTTTATGGTTTCCAGTTGCACTTGGTTCATGTCAGACTTGAAGTCTAGTTCCTTTTGTAGCATTGAGTTACACTGCACTTGAGTCTTGTCTCCATTTGCTTGATGTCTTTGATTGGTTCTGGTCTTGCTACTTTGAGTTTGGTTTGGCTTGTGTACTTCACTGCTATATGTGCACTGTGCTTGTTGACATGTCTGGTGCACCACTTCATATGTGCACTCGTTTACATATGCCTGGACTTGACTGTTGCATTGCTCCATTGTATTCATGTAGTCTGGTCTGGTCATCATGTAGTTGTATATATACATGTCTCTGATTTGATGTACTTGAGTCACTTGTGCATTTTCAAATTTCTATTTCAATTTGGTCTGGTTAAACTTGAGACTGTAGCATTCATGTGTACATTACTTGTTTCACTGATGGTCTTTGCTTTTGGTTTCACTTGTGTTGAATCCAACTTGTAGCTCAGATTTGACCTTGTGCTGAAAATTGTGACATTGTTTTATTGTACTTGAGTTGAACCCGACTTTTGGTTTGGGTTTGACCTGTGCTCACCTGTCCCTGTTACTATATCAAGTGTATATACATATATCGGTGTGCACGGCCTTGTGGCATGTACAGTGATACACTGTGCATGTCACAAGCTATTCGTGTATGATGAATTCAAATATAAATGATGACAAACAACCCAAATAACTGAGGCAAATATTATTTTCAAAATTCATATTTTGTTTTATACTGCAAAAACATTTTATTTTCAATTTTACTGCGTCAATGTATATTTCTGCAGATTGCTCAGATGCTAGATTCACATTGGAATGAAGTTGAAGATAAATACGAGTGTGAGTGATATGTAGTGAGGAACTGATGTAACTATGAAATTGTGATGTAATTGTATTGTGACTGAAATTGATGTAATTGTACTGTGACTGAAATTGTATAGTTATAGTGAGAGCTTGAAATTGTACTATCAAAATTGTAATAAATATTTGTTTGAATAAAATATTCGTTTGAATTCCAATTCTGTGTTATTTATTTTATTCAGCAAATATTTATTTATAAAATAGTACAATATCAAATACATTTAAATGAATGTATATATGTTTATTATCATCAAACAAAAATCATATACATGCATATTCAACAATCTAGTCTACTCGTGGATGATTGTCATCGTATGTGAACCGCAGCGTACCCTTTGAAGCAGGCTTTGTGACATCTAGTTCACCCATGGATTTCTCAAGAACTTGTGTACGCCTCTATCAAACAAATAACGACACTCGTGTCTCGTGTAATACGCCATCGGGGCCACAAAGGAACACCAATACCATATAGATATGTATATCAAAATATAACATCACGTAATCAAATACATCTATCACAAACGAAGATTGATATCTCGCCATCATCCATCTATATGGATGGTCTCTGCTGAAAGACCGATAATACCATGACCACTAATATAAGGTCAATTCGATGTATGATCAATAATATAAGATCAATACGGCATACGGTAATTAATATAAGACCGATATAACTTGCGGTCACTAATACAAGACTGATACAATTTATATAACAATACGTACCCCCGGATCAACCCTTGAAGCTATGAATTCAACCTATTCGATCATACAAACTCGTCATGCAACCAATCGCCGTACCAACCCCATGCCTGATCGTTATTGATTCCAAAAGAATCACTTAATATTCATATTCGAACCATGAGTTTCACCTTACATCCCACCTCCCCGAGTAGCCTAGAACCTCCCCGAAGTCATGCCAAGACACCACAAAGAACCACAATCGAATGGGGAAAAAATCCCCCAAAGTCGTTACTACCCCAAGGTTTCAGTCGACTGGGGATCTTATTTAGTCAACTGAACCCAGTCGATTGAACCAAATCACCCCTAGTCTACTGTTTGGACCCTTGGATTCTATATGGAATTACCCCTCATTCAGTCGACTGAACTTTTGCTCAGTCGACTGAAAATCTAGAAAGTCCTGAACTTAAACTTGGCAGGGATAAACCCTGCCAGTGATTATAGTGACCCAACTTCCTCTAAAACGCAAAAACTACCTACCCGACCTCCTTGCCTAATGCATAGCTTATACGTGTGTCAATACAGCCGTTTGTGCATGCTTATGAACAAATGTTGATGCAAATACACAAGAACTTCGCAAGTCGCATTTCAGACTTCATCGGAGCAATTATTCGACCTAGTTTACTCTCACGCAACTTAGCGCACACGATAATCGCTATGGCTACGTGAAATGCCAATAACGAACTTGTAATTAATAATATATCTAAATAATCAAACAAATACACAAAAAAAACCAACTTACAACATCTCTAACTATAATTCACTGAACATATTAATTGTTATATATTTTCAAATACACTTACATATACTTGCCTATACTCATATACACGTAATATTTATTAAGTAATTATTTTATTATTTAATCGTATCTTACTTCTATTTACTAAATCTTTTTAAGAAAAGTAAAACTTCCTTTTTATAAAATCTCTTATCATTTTATAAAATACAATACTAGCTTAGAAATTATCTTAAGCCTTTGAAATACTCAATCTCTTAATGTATAATTTATGTATTTGTTTTATAAACATTTTATAAAATCTTATAACCATTTTACAAAATGTCTTATTCATACTATTTTATAAACATCACTATTTTATAAAATATCTATTTCTTACTATATTATTAAATCATCTATCTTATAAAATACCACTTTTACACTATTTTATAAACTCACTTATAAAACATCGCTTTCATTTATGAAAATTATTCCTTTACATAAATAATCTATATATAAATGAATCATTAACTTATACAAATCATTCCTTACTTTAAATAATATTTATATGTACTAATTAAGCTTCATTAATCACTTAATTAGCTTACTAACTTTTTTAAAACCATTTAAATTAATTTTATTATTGCTAATCAATGATATACACTTAATTATATCATGTAATTAGCCTCAAACCAATCACAACAGCACTCAAAATCAATTACTTAACCCATAGTCTAATTTGGAGCTTACTAACTTTTCCAAACATGATAATTAAGGGTTCGAACAATTAATTAGCTAAGAGAAATGTGTTTATAACATGAATACAAGTCCAAACCATAACATAGAAGTCTCCAAATCATTCCATAATAATTCATAATTATAAATGAACGAATTAATAAAGTATAGTACTCAAATTAAATAGGAGAATCATCTCATTCACGTTGCTTCTCCAAACCAAGCTCTAATCATCATAAACCCGACCCTCGCTCTCTTTAAATTTTGAAATCCACACAAATACTCCGATACATGCAAATTCCTTCGTAGGTTTTGTAGAGAATTGGTTGAAAGGATTTATGGTGATTTTTATTTAATTTTAGGAATTTTATTTAATAGGTTTAGGGCTTGGGGATTAAAGTGAAATTAAGGGGTGATTAAGAAAAGATTAGGAGAAGGAGAAGGAGAGTGAACGTGAAATGAAAAGTGAGAATGAAAATATGAAGGGGTTAGCTTTATATAGGCTTGGTAAATGGACTTAACCCAAATTCATCTCTTTTCCCAAAATCAACATTCATCTCAGAAATTTGTCGACTCCAAACATAGACAAGTTTATACTCATTTTACTCACGTCGAAAAAGTGAACACAACTACAGGTATATCGAGTCCTAATTCGTTCGTTTGTAAAAATCGAGTATAAGAGGAATTTTGTTACTTAACGACTAAATATTTAAAATAATCGTTTAAATATTTATATAAAGGATTCCATTTCCATAATTGAGGCTATGGTTTTTATGTTTGCTTACCAAGCCTATCACAACCCTCCACCTTTATCCTAGCTTGGTCTTCGGTCCTTATTACTATTAGTACCATTATTATTACTATTAGGATTATTATTACTATTATCATGGTTTTTTGTAATTTTTTTATCTATTTTTATTTTTATTTTATTTATTATTATTAGTTTAATTACTTTACTTTATTTTATTTTTATCTCTATTTGTATTTTCACCTTATATATATATTTAACTCAAATATTGTTATTATTACTTTTAAATTGACATAGTTTTGGGTTTCGTCTCTAGCTGACCCCAACTTGTTTGGGACTATTGGCTTAGTTGTTGTTATTGTAATCATTTAAATATTTGATCGTTAAAATTGTGGGGTGTTACATTCTCCCTTCCTTAAAAGAATTTTATCCTTGAAATTCCCATGAGTACGAGAAAGTAACAGGATTGACTAAACTTTCTGAATCTCTGTTTCGAAAAAATTCCAATAGTACCTTCCCTTATGCTATCAACATCATGGAAAACTCCCAAATTAGAATGTATCACACACAACGAAATATGGGATGACCTACATCATCCCATATTCCTGGAAAATTCATACCTCTCTTAAGAAACCTTCTCACTATTCGAACACCAATCAAAGCAAATAAGCATTCAAACAACTATACATCAGCTCTCAGGTACCTAATTGTATTATATAAAGAGGATTGTGCACTAACACAGAATCCAAATATGTATAACCTTAGCGTGGTAACCTTTACTACTATAGTCATACACGATAATCAATTGGAGAGTAAGCTCAAGTGAGTCAATATCAAAATATACTGCTAACTCCAAGTCACATTAAAAGTCAGTGAACTTGTATAGATCCCATCTCCACCCCACAGTTGGTATGGATGATATACGATCTATTGTAGGTAGCTATCACTATCCCTTTCCGAATCTATTTAAAATTGTGAAATTATAACTACCATACAAGCAATCGAACACATAAGACAAGCAATAAAAACTAGCATCCAAATTATTAAACACGAAAACAAGCAATAAACAAAAATCAATAATAATAAATTCAGCCAACATCAAAGTCAAACAACAACAACAACAAAAAATGTCAAATAGAAAACAACAATAGCAAGCAACAAGCAATTACAAGCAATAAACAATAGCAAGCAACAAATAATAGCAAACAACAAACAATAACAAGTAACAAACAATAGGAAAACAACAAACAATAGCAAGTAACAAATAATAGCAAACAACAAACGATAATAAGCACAAGCAATAGCGAATAACAAACAATAGCAAGTAACGAACAACATTACAAAACGTTGAAAAATTTAAATGAGTCTATACCAACATGCACGGTAACCATCAAGAGTAAATGCGCATGATCCATAAACTGGGTACGTTCAACATTCAAAAGGAATAAACGCCTGAGTGGTGTAACCTCTTTCGTAAATATAATAAATGAAAGACTATTACACCTCACTTTATGAGAAGGAAAAACCTATACGATATGCATGATCATCGAGTCTCAAGACTCTCGAATAAATCCAGCAACCAATGACTCAACTTTTCTTTTCTTCCGAACAGAACTCATTCTCCAAAGGAGGAAATTATACTAACTAAATCACCATAAAGTAAAGATAAATAATTGCCTTGACCTACTTGGGTTCAAACCCACCTCGGCTGCATAATGTTAATAAGGATAATATACCGAGTGCACTACAATGCTCGCCTAGGCAAGCATCATCTCGTTGCTTAGAAGATTGTCCAAATTGCCACAAAACTAGTCGAGAAATCCTTCCTCAAACTATCCTATGTAACAATTATTATCCAAATTGCCACAAAAACTAGTCGAGAAATCGTTTCAACCCTTCGTTTGCTCATAAGTTTTCTTCATTAAGTTAGGGTCGGCCACCTGACTCTCTCCATGCGAACTCCTATTCGGTTCCTTCATCTGACTACTAAAGTTTCCTTACATGACTAAGGCCGTGTTTCAGAAATCTCTCAGTCATCTCAAGAATCCGACTCAAGTGCTCGTTTGCCGAAATCAAGTAAAAAACCCTTTCCTAATAGGTGCAGATTACCTAGAAACTCTACGCTCAAAGTATAGATTTAGAACTAGCACGTGAATGGGCTAATCTTTAGGAAATGTTCCTTTCGGTACATGGGGTTACTCCCATCACTTGAGGTATACTGTCATAAATAAAAACAATTAAAAGACAAACGACTCTAGTCAAACACCTATAAGTCATCTGCATGGTCTCTACTCATTACTGGGCAGCCATCGAACCCTATTTAGATATAAATCCAAGTCATTTCATCAATCAAACTCACTCAACTTCAAAGCTCGTGCATCAAGTTTGAATGGTAACACATTCGGTTGCTTCACCTCAGGTTTGCAACCCAGGTAACACATACAAGGTTTATCTCTACCAAAGAATTTACCTAATATAAAAGGTGTTAAGTTAGCCTATTTACCGAGCAACTATCAACAGATAAAATGTACCGCATGAGTGTAGGAAGGAACAGAAGAGAGTTCCCAAAAATAGAGCATACCTCACCATATAAGCTCCTTTCGATTTTCCTGAGACATAAGCTTGCTAGGACCGGGTAATGCCTTAGAGGAAATAGTCATCATCATTTACATAACCTTTAATAATGTAGAAAAGTCCTCCTTCAAGTGGTCAAGCCGATTGCAATTGAAGCACGTGCGCTTCACTTTAGCTGGATGACATTTCATTGCGAAATGCCTCCCATATGCCACTGGAGTGACATACTAGGCCAGCTTTGCTTTTTCAAACAAGCTCGATATTACTTGTATCATGGTCGTTTTGCTTGGGTTAGAGTTTTGATTGCTTTCCACTTTTATTTCCTCAATGGTATCTCATGGGCATTCTCACGAAGGAGAACCATCCTAACAAGATATTCAAAAGTGAACCCTAATAGGGATAAGGCTAAGCAATGAACCTCTAACCAATGCTTAAGACCCAAGGCAAATCTTTTTGCCTACAACAATGGAGTATCAACCATCTCAAATCCAAAAAAAGGTTGAATTGGTCAACACTCCTTTACTAACAAGCTATCCTACTCAAGATGGATGGAATATCCAAGCTATACGCTTTCCACAATCTCAGAAAGGAACTGAGAACCAAAACGATGCTTGAATAAATATTGAATTACAGGTCTTCTAATCAGCCACACAAACACCGCATCCTACCCAGCCAAAGCCTCTCTTTCTCAAATGCCAAGAAATAATATTCCCTAAGAACACATTCCCATAGCCTTATATCGAAGAATGCATGTGTCAAAGACTATTCCTCCGCAACAGTCTCAGGACCTAGATATGAATTCCCTCTAAGGCTAAAGAAATTCTAGCATTGCTTCAAAATGCCTAAAGCTAGTGGAGCTAGAAATACTGATGCCTAAAGGCCACACCACTTCTAACACTAACCGTAATTTGCTGGAAATGTTCACGAGTAGCAGAACATTTTTTTAGCTAAATAGTCTCTGAACTAACCAAGCATCTCAAACTACCTATCCACAGTCGCTCATGGCTGCTTATACGGATAGTCCGATGAAGATACCTTAGCAAATATCAGTAGAAATAATTCAAGTCCAGAAGGCAAGTGGTATATATAGTACAATGTAGTAGAAAAATACGAATACGCTCTCTCTACGTATCTCCTATTGCCAGATTGATTAACTTAAACTGGTTTACTTGGTCCCAATGTTGAGCCTAAGCTCTGATACCAACGGTAACAGCCCACCCTTCGGGAATACCCAAAAAGACGGATCGTTAGGGTAAAATTTAAAGAAAAACACTAAATTAAGACATCAACTAGATCTCACAATGGAATGGCAACATATATTATACTAAATATACATGAACAGAATAGAGTAACAATATATAGGAGACTGCACTAGCAGAAGCAACTGATAAATAAGTATCAGCTCAAAAAGTCAGAATACATTAACTCCTAAAGCATGGAGTTCTAAATAAATATCTAATACAACAGTCTCATATACAAATAACAGATCTGTTATGTATACATGAAATAATGAGTATATATCTCAAAAATATCGATGCCATGCCTTCAAAATGCTCCATTTGCACACTCTGATAGTGTATCCCCAAAAGCATCTAACTCCCGAACTACTCAATTGAGTACCCAAGAGTTGTCATGATATAACCAAACAGTGACAAAACGCGGGTCAAACAAAAAGCCTACTATTAGGGGAACTATCCAAAAATTCTGTATATTAAAGCTATATACAAATAGACAGGAAAAACTAAAGCACACTCGACACTCTCCACAAACATGGCTCAGAGGTAATTCAGACTGCTTATAAACAAGTATAGTAAACCCATCTTAAAATAAGGGATCATACCATAACCTACTCTTCTCATGTAATCAACTAGTTGGCACAATTGATATAATGGACTGAAACGTAAATATCGTACTATGGTAAAAGTAACCCAACGTCCAAAAGTAAGGTGATCATAATATAGGTCTATCGTGAAGTATGGAATGACAATAAATATAACAACAACAACCAACTAATAACACACAAAACATAACAATGCAAGATAACTAAGGAAAACAAATCAATACCCGTCGTTACTGGCGGGTGGAGAAAACCATGGACACATATCGCGATCCAACGATTCCCTTCTAGGGTTCAAGATAAATAATCTTGTATAGGTCCTACCGTACCCTCTAAAGCAAGCTTTGGTGGTATTTAACCTACTTTGTGAGCCACACCGTATCCTCCGAAGCAGGCTTTGGTGAAATCTAGCCCAATCACTCATAAATGAACGTCATCCTATATGAACCACACCGTACTCTCTGTAGCAGGCTTGGCCACATATAGTCCACTTGTGGATGATCATCATTGTATGTGGACTACACTATATGTAGTGACCCGCAGTTCCATACCCCTTGAGTTGATAATAATTCCTCCTCGCTCAACCCAAAGTGTACAAAAGAGCGAATAACTAGGGTAAAGAAGAAAGAGGTAGGAGAAAAATAAAGCAAAAACGCAGAATCTCACAATCGCAGCGGAACAAAAAATATATATAATAACAGTACAAAGAATCTGTAACTATTTTATACTTATAATCATCAGAGTACAACAATCAATACATCAAACTAGACAATTATATAGCTTGTCCTTACACAACGGCAATATAAGCCAAGTACGGAGATACATCTCTGTCATCCAGCTCGTCTCCTGAGCTCCATAGCATTCTATCATGAATCTGTAATACTCGGTCTGACCCGAGCATTATAATAAAATAACACCCAAGTCAGTCTGGAAAACCAGCGTGAGAAAACACACTCAAATTGAATTATTAGAGTTATCAAAATCCTTTGAAAACAAAGATATCTCATAAGACTGCGTCACACAAAAACACGACGGGTTTTTACCTTACGATAACCAAAACAATTTTATAGAAAATCCTCTGATATTATAGTAGTGTCTAAATACAAATAATTATTCAAATAGATGAAATTGTTACATTAATTAAATTCCAACATACTAGGCTCTACAAACAAGACCGTAAGCTTGTATTAGAGAATGGATTCCAATGAATGACTGGGCCACTGGGGTACCGCCCACCACAGTACACCTCTAGAACAATGTACCGATGACCACGTCAGGATCCCCTGCTCACAAGACCGGCCTACCCCTAACTATCGAGCACTCCTTCTTTCATGCACAACCATATCCATAATAAATAGGTTTTCGAGGACATCTAGAAAAGTGATAACATATCCTAATTGGGTGCGACCCACTTAGCATTGCTGCATCTCCCCTATTTTAGTCATTCCCGGTTGATGAGGCTCGAGGCTAAGCGTTACCTTTCAAGAAACAATTCTTCTTAATGCTCATCGTCCTCCAATGACAATGTTCTGATAGCATTCGTCCATACAAGTTGTCCTAGGTCTGGACAAACCGAATCACCGTCTTCATCATCTCCATGGTATTCATTCGTTACGTTCAAACCGGATCGAAGTGGCTTTTGGATAATTAAATCTGATCCCAGTCTCTTCAAAACGATTAACGAGATTGGCCAATATTGATAGTCGGTTATTTAACTATCAATGAAACATCCATAAGCAGTCACTAGGCCTTATTATGAATATTCCCAAAATATCTTTACAAGATATATTAATTCCTTCCAACATTTGGAAACAATTTTCAAATACTTAAATCCATAACAGGATACTTCCAAACATCTCAACACTTAGAAATATTCCCAAATTTCCATTTTTTATACTTAGGAAAATATTATAAGTCTTATTTTCCAAAGTCCTTTCAAATATCAATACTTAAGAGAATGTTTTGCGACTTATATCATAAGTCTTCGAAATTTACATTAATTCCTTTTTCCTTTTCAAAATTGTTCATATCTACTTATAATCTCTTCTATTTATTTATAACTTCTCTATGACTTAAGATTCAACCCTGAAGTTCTTATTTCTAATATTTCAGAACCCCCCTTAAGTTCTAAGAATTTTATTATATCCCTTTATAAAATCCTATCCGTTAAATAACTTCGTTCGCAATCTCGAGAGGATTTACAAATAAATTCCAATATTTTATAACTATATATACAAAATAAGTATTTTTAAAGGATAATAGTTTATTTTAAAATATATTTAAGTAAATTTAAAATATCAAAACATTTTAAATAACATTGATAACTGATTTCCAAATCATTTTTAAATAACTAATTAATTTACAAAGCTGATTTATAAAATTAGAATTTATTTCAATAAATATTAAATATTAGAAAAACTAACTATTCGGAATATTATAAATAATAATTTTAGTTACATAGTATAGTAATTTAAAATCCCATTTAAAACAATTTTTAATTCCTTGACAAAAATCTATTTTAAAAATCCAACATTGCTAATTTCAATTTATAAATTCCTCTCGATTCGTATCACATCGATTATATCTCAATTTTATCACCATTCTCGTATTCAAAGATAGATTCCACTATTTCTTTCCCAAACGATTTCCATAACTCGATATAAATTCACATCGTAAATCTATATTTCTAATTTATCAACTGACCATCATTTCCTTATTTATAAACATCGTTTATAAATTCATAACTCCTTTGAGTTTTCCATTATATAAATTCATTTCTTATAAATCCTATTTATACTTCCAATCTATTTTTAAATATTGATTTTAATCTTTTTTTATATTTCCATAATATCGTTTATAAATTTTCTCTGTATAATTCATTTTTAAAATTCCCATCTAATAATTCACAATAGTTAAGTATAATCAAAAATCAAATATATTTTTCTAATTCAATTTCTTTTTAAATAAACTCAATTTCAATATAAATATTTTTATATCAAAAATTTCCTTTAATTCCTTCCATTTTAAAAATATATTTATGGTATTTAAAATATCGAAATTTCAGGCCAGTGCTACAATAGCATCCAAATAATTTCAACCACTACAATAATCTATACTAAATTATTCTACCCAATCCATATATCACTATATATGAAATTAAATTCAACATTTTGAGGAATCCAATTGGATCCCTCTAACCTGTTTCCCTGCATCCACAGATGTTAATACAACATAAAAATACCAATCCCACTTCGAAGGGGATATCGGGGTATATAGGGTCATCCACTATTATGCGGGGCGCATAGGGTCTCATCCGCTATAATGTGCGAGGATATCACTCCAAATACTAATATATATACTACTACTATATAAAATATCCAACAGGTAATTATAATTCATCAATTCAATCAAGCATCCAATAATTAAATTTTACTATTTAAAATTAAAATCTAGCAATCCAAAAGAGTGAGATTTACTCACCTCGATTTTCGAGTATTTTTGTTTATCATTCCAATCCCAATAAATTTCCAATTTAATTCCAGATTGTCAATACAAGTACATCGCAACTTTGTTTGTCCGATTTCGACCTCGCATTAGAAAAAATCATTCGATCTTAAACATTTGAATTTTATAACTAATTCATCATTTAAATTTTCTTAACCTATATATACCTTTAATAAATTTAATTAAAGATAAAATCATCTTATACCTTCACTATCGACCACCAGAACGCTCTGCTTCGCCGCGACCTCGTCCAGACAGCTGCTCGATTGACGAACCATACCACCAAGCCACGCACGCTCAAACCTCCCCGCTAGCTCCACCCTACCAGTTCGCCGTTCGAGCTCCTCCAAGCACTCGCCTCCCTGCAGCCTCGTGAGCAAAACCCTAATGCGAAGTAAACCCCGAGCCTCTCCAGCTTCGCCTTGTCCACGCCCCTGTAGCGACCACGACGAACTCCAACACCCACGCACCTCCCCAAATCACCTCCGGTCGCTGCTCGATACTGTCGAACGATCGCGATTCAATCGTGAAGTCCCCTCCTTTCGTCGCATCGTCGCTCCACCTTTGCCGGACCAAAACGTGAACGACGTGCCACCTCTTCTGACCTTAATGCCTCAGGCCACCGCGACTTCGAGCCACCACCCGATCGACTTCCCCTCGCCACTCCTTTTGAACGCGAGCGCGTCTTTTTTTATTTATTTTTTCTTCGAGCATGAGATTCATTCTTGTTTTCATTTTTTTTTCATCTGATGAAAACGATTTCGATTCAATTTCTTTGAGACGAGGGGACTTGGTTTTCGATCTGAATGAAGAAAGGCGGTCTCCATTTTTTTTAAAGCTCCATTCGATTTGAACGAATGAAAAGGGAAGGGATGTGATTTTTAAAAGGAGGGATATGGGAAACGTGAAAGGATTGGTTGCATGTTGGAGGGGCTGAAAAGATATAATATGGCTGTTGACTAGTCAAAATTTTAAATTTAAATTACAAAATGACTCGTTTTACACTACGAAAAATCTCGCACCCCTATCGAGGCATGCCGCTAGGTGTTCATAATGTTATACCCCTATTCAGAACGCAATGGAAAAGGTTTCGAGTCCTAATTCGATCATATGGAGAAGATAGCTTTTGGACCCAATTATTATATTGAATTTCGATATTAATTTCAATGCGTTTACATTCCGTACGACCAAACGATAACCTTAAATACTACTAAATTTGAAATCCGATAATAATACACTATTACGGATCCAATGGAACTGGTTTCGTCGAATTCCAGGACTGTGCCCCAGATCGCTATTTTAACTTGTCGATTAAATCGATGATTTCAAAAATTCCGAAATCGCTTAAATTTTCAGTTTTAAAATCTTACTAACTAAATTATAATCCCAAATCCAATATTTAAACCATTTAAATATTTAAAATTAACCGTCGAAAAATCCAGGTCGTTACACTATACCTTCTGAAGCAGGCTTTGGTAACATGTAGTTCACTTATGAATTTCTCAAGAACTTATGTATGACTCTATCAAAAGAGAACGATACTCGTGCCTCATGTAATATGCCATCAGGGCCACAAAGGAACACCGATACCGTATAGATATGTATAGCGAAATATAACGTCACATAATCAAATATGTCTATCACAAACAAAGATTGATATCTCACCATCATCCATCTATATGGATGGTCTTTGTCGACTGATAATATACATGACCACTAGTATAAGGTCAATTCGATGTTTGATCAATATAGCATACGATCAGAATATAAGACCGATACAACGTAATATCACTAATATGAGACTGATACAATCTATAAAACCATAAGTACCTCGGGGTCAACCCCCGAAGCTACGAATTCAACCTATTCGATTGTACATGCTCGTCGGACGTGATCGTGCGACCAATCGCCGTATCAACCCCATGCCCGATCGTTGTTGATTCTAAAGGAATCATTTAACCTTCGTATTAAATTCATGAGTTTCATCTTGCATCCAGCCTCCCAGAGTAGCCAAGAATCTCTCCAAAGTCATGCCAAGATGTCATGAAGAACCGCAATCGAATGGGGGAAAATCCCCCAAAGTCATCACTGCCCCAGAGGTTCAGTCCACTTGGGATCTTATTCAGTCGTTTGAACCCAGTCAGTCGATTGAACCCAGTCAACTGAACCCAATTCCCCCCAATCTACTGTTTGGACCCTTGGGTTTTGGATAGAATTTCCCTTCATTCATTCGACTAAAATTTTCCCTTAGTCGATTAAAAATTGGAAATTCCTAAATTTGAACCTGGGCAGGGACAAACCCCGCTAAACGGTCATTGAATCGTGTGTCGTTTCCATTGATGCTTCACCCGATAAGTTGCATTACTTTTAGAGCCTGAATCTATCCCATTGGACATCTACTAGGGTTCATTTGTTGATGCTTTGGAAGTGAATTCCATAAGTAATTGAAAGCTGGTTATGATACCAAAATCCAATCTTTGAACGAGCAGAGTTGTACGACGATTATAGCGACCTGGTTTCCTCTAACATGCCAAAAAGACCAACCCGGCCTCCTTGCCTCGTGCGTAGCTTATACGTGTGTCGATACACCCATTCATCTACGCTTATGCACAAACGTTCACACAAACACACCATAACTTCACAAGTCAAATTTCGGACTTCACCGGAGCGATTATTCGACATGGTGTACTTTCATGCAACTTAGCGCACACGTAGTTGCTATAACTACGTGAAATGCCCACAACGAACTTATAATCAATAATATATCTAAATAATCAAACAATTGCATATATATATATATATATAAACAACTAGCTTACAACATCTCTAACTGCAATTAACACAATGTATTGATTGTTATATATTTTCAAATACACGTATACATATACTTCCCTATACTCATATGCATTCATTTATTTTTAAATAAGTAATTCTTTTATTACTTAATCATATCTTACTTCTATTTACTAAATCTTTTCAATAAAACTAAAACTTCCTTTTTATAAAATCTCTTATCGTTTTATAAAATACAATACTAACTTAGAAATTCACTCAAGCCTTTGAAATACAAAATCTCCTCATTTATACTTAGGTATTCCATTTATAAACATTTTATAAAATCTTATAACCATTTTACAAAATGTCTTATTCAAACTATTTTATAAACATCACTATTTTATAAAATATCCCTTTATTACTATTTTATAAAATCATATATTTTATAAAATACCACTTTTACACAATTTTATAAACTCATTTATAAAATATCGCTTTTATTTATAAAATGTATTCCTTTACATAAATAATATATATATAAATAAGTGACTCATTCACTTATATAAACCATATCTTACTTTAAATAACTTATAGGTACTAATTAAGCTTCATTAATCACTTGATTAGCTTACTAACTTTTCTAAAACCATTTAAATTAGTTTTATCATTGCTAATCAATGATATGCACTTAATTATATCATGTAATTAGCCTCTAATCAATCACTATATCACTCAAAATCAATTACTTAACCCATAATCTAATTTGGTGCTTATTAGCTTTTCCAAACATGATAATTAAGGGTTCAAACAATTAATTAACTAAGGAAAACATGTTTATAACAAGGATACAAGCCTAAACCAAAACATAGAAGTCTCCAAATCATTCCATAATACTTCATATTGTAAATGAACAAATTAATGAAGTATATTACTCAAATTAAATAGAAGAATCATCACACTCACCACTTCTTCTCCAAACCAAGCTCTAATCATCATAAATCCAACCCTAGCTCTCTTTAAATTTCAAAATCCAAACCAATACTCCGATTCACACTAATTCCTTCACGGGTTTTGTAGAGAATTGGTAGAGAGGATTTATGGTGATTTTTATTTAATTTTAGGAATTTTATTTAATGAGTTTAGGGCTTGGGGATTAGGAGGGATTAGTGGGTGATAAAGGAAAAACTAGGAGAAAGAGAGTGAAATTGAAATGAAAAGTGAGAATGAAAATATGAAGGGGTTAGCTTCATATAGGCTAGGTAAATGGACTTAGCCCAAATTCATCTCTTTTTCTAAAATCAATATTCATATCTGAAACTCATCGACTCCAAACATAGATAGGTTTATACTCATTGTACTCGCATCGAAAAAGCGAACAACTATGGGTTTATCGAGTCCTAATTCGCTTGTTTGCTAAAAAAATGAGTATAGTAGGCGTTCCCATACTTAACGTCTAAATATTTAAATTAGTCATTTAAATATTCGATCGTCAAAATTGCGGGGCATTACAGAGGGGGTCGACCAATAGGGTCCCATATTTAATGTTATTTATTTCCTTTTTCATTTTTAATTATTTTCGCTCCAGAAACTTTAAACGTTGATTATTTTTTCGTTTGAGCTCCGATTGTGAAACTCCAAAATATTAAAGTTGCTTAAAAAATTACCATGAATACAATGGTACAAGTTTCATGGTCAAATTCCAACATTTTTCAAATTTCATTTTTGGAGCCTTATTAATTATTTATTGATTATCGTTAATTTTATAGGGTGTTACATACTCCTCACTAAAAAAATCATCCTCGAAATTCCCCAAGGGTTGAATCATGTAACATAGCACACAACCATCTAAGTTACCAAACCAATTAGTGTACAACCAATTTTGCAACCAAATGTGTACAAGTACATGGTGTATCACGACATATAAAATATGTATGCAGAACACTATAAGAAAATCTGTTATTGGTTGCAATAAATAGTAGCGTTTGATGACTAAGTGCAGCCGTTCATCTAAAAGTTAAAATAAAATGCAAAATTAAACGCTGCTATACCGATCCCGCCAAACATTTTCAGAAGACAAGAATCTTTTTTCCTTGCCCACTTTCATTTTTATTATTTTCATCACTCGCCGCCTTAACGCAGTTACATGAAAATCTTGATCTAAAAATACTTTCTACTTCTAAAACATAATTCTCAGTTCCCCAAATCCTGAATCGTTTCCTCCTTCGCGTTCCCTTACTACTCTACTCCTCTCTGTCACTGTACTCTTCGCCACTAATTTACTCCTCTTCATGTCGTTGATCTACTTCTTCGATTTGTTCTTTGGAAACATCAATTCAAGGCTAATCTGAAATCGAGGCTAACCATTCTTCAAGTGAAATGCTAGTTGGGTGCAATCCACTACTTTCCATGAGGTCTTATTTAGATACACCAAATCGAGGCTATTCCAATACCCTAATTTTGGCTGAGGTAATTAATTTTATTTGCTAATTTTTTATATATAGTATAATCAAAATGATGGGTTATTTTTTTACATGGTGATGTTAAATGGTTATTTGTTTTCATAATACAATATTTTTCTATAATTGTTTAAAATACCGACTAGGATTTTAAGTACTAAAATTGCAATTTGCAATGAAATTAGAAGGTATTCTGGAAAATGTTTTGCTATAATGGTTTAAATTGTTTTACTTTTGGTTGCTTTATGCATATTGATAATTAGTTATACATGAAATTAAAGAGTATGTTGGAAAATCAGCTTGGCTATTCCCGTAATGTACCGCTTAGGTGGGATGCACAAATTTTTTTGTGCAAAACTACATATGAAAAGTAAAGGAAAAGAAACAGTGTACTTTGGATACTCATGTAAATTATTTTATGCATAGGTAAGAAAGCTAGATATCTAGAAACTGCTGTGATTTAATTGCTGATACTAAGGTCTTTATTTCTTGCCTTGCAGATACTATGCATTGAATGTGCAATTATATTTAGCATATCCAATGTAACACAACAGAGTATCAATACCGCGCTATTCCATAATTTGAATTTTTTCTCTTTATTTACAGCATGGAAATGGTCATTCAGCGCCATCGACAGTTCTCAGATGCATAAAGAGAAGTCAATAAAGGTGAGGTTGGAGGACAAGTGATTATTCTTAGTATCTAAAATTACGTCCAATTAAGTAAATTAATGCTAGATCTGATTTTGTGCTAACAAACGCCAATAGATGAACATAATTTTTTTTATTAGATCTACTCTGGAAACTTCAATACAGGCCCTTATCTAGTGCTATAGGAAAAAAAGAGTTTATCATGTACCATGATGTTTACTTGACTTCTGTGGTTAATCCATAACATTGTATTTACTTGAAAGTGTCTCCAAAAATCAATTTCAGAAAAAACTATAGTGAGAACAAATTCTATAATAAATAGGAGAGGAAAGGTAAGGTTGGTCAAAATTTTGGGAACTTTGTTGTCTACCATGATGTATCAAAACAAAATGAGGGTTTGGTAATAGGAGTTAAAAGGAGTATAAATTTGTAGTTATGATAATGAATAGACCTTGCTAATTATAATAAACATCGATAATTCATATATTCATTTGCTATATATCTAGAAAGCACACCTTTTAAATATAAATGTTTTCTTCTCTTATGAAAGTAGGCAACAAAGAAAAGTACCCCATACCCAAATTGAGGATACTGCATGCCTAAGAAGCAATGCTGAACTAATGGAAATTGCTCAAAAGTAATACAACAGTAGGCAAGTTTAAAATAGAAAACTAATACCAAAAATCAATAGTTTTCTTTGTGTTTTAGATACAAATGAACTATTAATTAGTAAAAGCCACTGTAAAGAGAGATTTCCTAGACTTTATGGAACAGATTATATTTATATATTTGAAAGCATATAAACAATACAACTGAGAGATGTTATTATTGTGTTACATGTATATTTTGTAGGTACTCGGATGACACAAATGTTGAACAACTTAATGCAATTGAAAATGGTCAAGTAGAGAAAAAATTAGATGCAGCTCTAAGACAAACAATACCGAGAAAGGTCAGACTAATCTCCCACTGTACCTGCAATTTTACTAAGACGGGAGTATGCATGTATAGTTTTTACAACTTGCAGATGGCCCTCATGTCAAAACAGGACAATTTGGACATGTGGAAAAAGGTCATCTAATATATACACATCACGAATTTGATATTGCATAAAGCAATCAAAATGTTTTCAAAGGAAAAAATACAGATGCAGTAGGTAACCAAGAATATGAATTCGCCGTGTTTATTATATTACGAAAATGGCAAATATAAGGGGAACTTGCACCTACACGCATCTGACTGATGTAGTAGGGCAGCAGCCTTTTTGGTTTACTGAGAATAAGTCATACCTAGGTCTCTACCAAGTATTATAATCAAGTTGAAAAGTGAAATGAACCAGCTTGATCACTTGCTTGATCCGGAGGTGCCCATTTTGATGGGACGAAACGGAAGGTTTGCATTGAATATCTATCCTTGGTTTTTCACTAATTTTACGCCGGGAAGGTTTAAGTCAACAATATGTTATCACTAATTTTAGCAATGATTTCAAAAATTCATTTGTTGTTGTACAGAGCACCTTGACCAAAATGATAATAATTGCATACATATGGAGGCTAGCTTTTGGATGGCGACCCAGGTGTAAAAGCCTTTATTTCTCAAAGACAATTGAATATCTCCTTTTGTTTTTCTCTGGCTAAGGTTGTTTTTTCTCCTTGACCAAATCTCATGACTGGACTCATTATATATATTCTACTATGATAATTTTCCATTTGGTCTTATTTTAAAGGATGTCACTAGTGATGTTGGTAGTTTAATCTATGTTACTATCTGTAATATAAACCTGTTTAAAGCACTGAGAAAAAATCATGTATTTATAAGGAAATTAAACTTGATACTGATACACACACTAGTACGAACCCCGTGCCGATGGCATATGTCCGGACTTTATGTTATAAATAGATTATGATTATGTATTACATGGCTGCAAAGTTTGATTAGTTTTAAAATTGTTGTATGTGAACATAAAAACTGTACCTTTTCGGATCAGTCATTGTACACAAATTAAAAATCTTATTCATATGTCTACATATATATGTTAGTGCATAGCCCATGCATTACATAAAAATCTTATTCATGTGTCTACATATTCATGTGACTTCTACTTCTGGACTCGGACCCATAATCTCGAAGAAACCACACCAATATGTAAGTATATATTTTGAAGTATTTTTATGTATGTATGTATTCTGCATAATAACCTCGTTTTTTGCTAGCCAATTGCAAAGTTGATAACAAATAATAAATTCAAGATAATTGATGTGGGTGAAACAAATGAAGTGGTGGCTGAAGGAACTATCGCTTCAACTGATCCAACATCGACGGTTCATTGTCGTCCATTGGGATGTGATGCTGTAAAAGTTTGGGTAGACTTCGTAAGAGTTCCAAATGCAGTGCTATGGAGACCTACATCGGAGTTGACACGCATGGAAGATGCCTTTGGTACCACCATAGCTTGGCTGATCTTAAAAGTCATTGGGGAAACAAAATAAAAGGTGTGATTTCTATTATATATGAAAAGTTATTATTTTAATAGTTAGCCTCCTACTTTTTGCAAAGTTGTTGATCTATAAAAGGTGTGATTTCTAATATATTTATGTTGGAAAAATATTCATGAGTGAGTTGATTGCTTAGTAGTGTCGTATATATAAAATAGTTAAAAAGTTATTAACCTTGGGTTGATATTGCTGTCATATTTCATTGCACTAAATATTTGATCTGGCGAGGACATATGTGAGTTTGAATTTAATTAACTATTGAAGTTTATCAATCGAAACAAAGTAGAAGGTAGATGTAGAGTTTACAGTAGGAATGAAAATGAATGCACCTGGGAAATAATTTGTATGGTTATTGATGCTAGAAAAGTGTTGTAAATTATATTTTGGTAGATATGTAATACATAGATGGAATGTTATTTACAAAAAAAATTACACAGAGCTAGAGGTGCATTTGTTAAAGACTTTTAAATACACAACATTTAACATTGCAAGAATAAATTTTGTCGTCGATAACATTGCTGAACCGAAGACATATATATACATACTATGTATGTATATTTCTCTTTCACAACTTACACAGGGGTTTTTTAGGTAGGAAAGTTAGAAGATTTCAGAATAAGTTGATTGGCATATAATAGTGAAAGTGAGAAATAAATGCCTGGAGTGAACTGAGACTGTTTTGAGGGAAGAACCTCTATAGCTTTTGCATTGTATTTGAATGAGTGTGTTCTGGTCTTGCCTTACCATGTACACAAGTCCATTTACAAAAATATTCCTGATACTCTGAGTGTATACCTTAAGCAGCATGTTTCTTACCTACTTTAAATATATTTTATTGAATTTTGTAGATGAATCTTTGTACTTGCACATAGTTAAGTCTGCTCCTTTTTGCAGTGGTTGTACATTTCTAATAGGGTAGCTAAGAACACTAGAAATTATGGTTATACCTTTTTTATTCCAATATTCAAGTTTTAGATCCTCATTGTTGATTATTACTTGTCTAAAGGTGGATGAACTTCTCCGAAGAAATTATCAGTTGCTTATGGTATTTGCTTAGCTAGTTGTTTATGGTATTTGCTTAGCTAGTTGTTTATGGTATTTGCTTAGCTAGTCATCTACGTATGGATTTTACGGTAGTTCAGTTGTTTATTTCATTTTGTTTCTAGTATTTCAGTTGTATAAACTTCTCTACGTATGGATTTTATGTTAACTTTTGTCTTGAAACTACTGTATTTATGTACTAGTTGTGTGACTATGTACGGTTATGTACCACTTCTGTATCTATGTATGGTAATGTACTACTTGTGTTTATGGTAGTTCATTTGTTCATGTATTTTTTGTTTACTATTGAACTATTTATTATTACTGTTTAATATAAATTATGAATAAAGTGAATTGGAGAGTGAACGAGCTAGCAGAATGTGAGAAATAGACATAGAAAAACAAAAATATTTAGTGGCGTTTATCAAATGCTACGGAAAAAATATAATGGCAGAAAAAAATGCAACAAAAAAAATATTGCTGCGGTGAAATATACAGCCTTTAAAATGATCAATCTATAACAGCGTCTATTTAGTTACGTTTAGAAAACGCTACGGAAAAAATATGTTGAAAAAAATCGCTGCCAAAAAAGATTTATGGTGGCGTTTTTTTACCGCCGCAATAAGGCACATTATAACGGCGTTTACAAAAACACAACAAAAAATATTGGTTTTTTAGTTGCATGTCGTATGACGGCGTTCTCTAAAACGCCACCATAAGTTATGGTTGCGTTTTTTGTACGCCACCAAAAGTACTTTTTGGTGTAGTGGAATGACTATAAATCGGTCCCTTTATATGAACGAATTCTTTTAAAACCATTTTGAAAATAAGATGCAAACAACCTAGATATACATGCAGTTCTATATGTATGCAATTTTTCAAAAATATTTTTTCGCACAATAATTACCATGCTCCCGCAAGTAAGAGTATGGTTTAACCAATTTTGAATCCAATCCCTACCTTCCAAAACCAAGCACACAATTTTTAACATCTAAAAATTTGAAAGTCCAGTTTTGAATCTATACTCCAATGCCGGAAAAGGAATTTAGATGAAATTTTTTCCAATTCCACCCTTCTTTTGGATACCTATTCCATTGTACCTTGGAATCTTCTCTTTCGCCCCTAAAAAATCCAACTTTTCCAAGTACAATTTGTATAAGAAGGTTTATTTTTGGATGTTAAAGCGTATTATCTTAAGTGTAAATTTTTGTTTGCTGTCAACAAGGTATGAAAATAGAAATTCCAAAGCTAAAACAGCCTTTTCTTCTTATCTATGTTAAGTATACTGTCACCCTTTTCAGATAATAAAATTCATATTTACTAACATGTCGACCCTCCCTACGTTACACGTATGACCCTAGAAAATTGAAAAAAAAAATCATTTTCCGTCAAAAATCTTTTTCCTTTTCCAACCAAACATGCAAAATCGTTTGAAAAACCAAATTCCCGAAAGCATATAAACACCATTTTATTATTATTATTATTTTCAAAAGCGCTTGGCCAAAATTTTCCCAAAACATTTGAACACAACTTCTCAAAAGCATTTAAACAAAAAATTTCAAAAGCATTTGAACATAGTTTTTCAAAACATTTGCCGCTCCATCCTTAAAACAGTCAGGCCACGTCTTAACATAATCGGGACTCAGTCTATGATCTAATGTATATGATTGACCCTACTATTGTGCAATTCATCCTAAATTTAAGGAACCTTTGCTTTCTTTAACTCCAAAACAACAAACTACTACAAGCGTATTTATAAATTTTAGCTTTTAAGGCATTGGGATAGTGACCCGTGATTTCATAAAAACCTTTCCTTGTCCTCCATTTGCTAAAATTTATTTTTTCTAAAATTCAAAAGTTTAGGGATCTAAATATTTTTAATTTCTAATTGCTGACTTAATTTCCTAATTTATTTTATAAACTTTCAGTCTTACCTACATTTTTATAGCTAGTTAAGTATCCTAATGAGATCTCCTTATTTACACTGTTTTCCAATATATTTATATTTATATAGCGATCTAATCCCATCCATCAAATCAATACAATGATAACACAGGAACATATATCATACCATATCGTATGCTTTTCTTATAACCTAAGGAAGAAAACTAGTGATTACAACCGAATGACCCTTAAAGAAAATTTTGCTGGAAACTAGCATTCCACTATCACCCACCTTCCATGACTCTACTCCTTACTAAATTAAGATGGACATTCCTAGTATGCCATTCCACTATCACCCACCTTCCTTGACTCTACTTCTTGACTGCTAATAATGTGGTTATCCATTAGTTCAATTATTACACCCGAATATGGGATAAATTGTGCATTCCTATTCCTAGTAGGTAAGAAATATAAACTATGCACATTTAGACTAACTCTTTAGAAGATTGGTTCGGCGGAATAACTTCCCCACCGGCTATCTTGCCTTCTTCAACCTTGAGTCAACCAACATCCTTCATGCATGTTTTTCATCTCATTATTCCCTAAACCTAACTTGTGGGTTGTTATGAGAAGGGGGGTTAGACCAATGTCATGGTGATTGGAAAATTACATATTTTACTCATCCCGTTAATTTATACCGATCGGCTTCATTTAAATGTTATGTCTATTAATTACGGTCAATCCATTAAATCTTATGTGCACCTATGATATGTCTAACCTAACCTTCTCCAAGGTATAACTATATAAGTATATGCCTATCCGCATATATGTCTAACCGCTCCACTACCTAAAATCTCGGCCACTTAATACTTCTTAGATAGGGAGAAGGCAAACCCCATAATGGCTACTTAATACCTCAGTCCCCAAAGCGAGCCCTCCACAACATAACGGCTAGTCAATCGATCCTAACTACAAAGACCGATGACACCTAGATAAGGCTATATAATAATTTCCATATTACTAACGCATCTAAACTCTACTACTTACCTACAATCGTAGGCCAAAGGCCATTCCCAGTCCCATGCAACTACCATCAAACATGCCATAACAATGTAGGAGATAATACCCAAGCCACTTAATACATTTTTAATGGAAACTAGGCAAACTCTAACCATTTAATACCTACATTTTAGGTAGGCCCCTATCATTTAATACTTATCCCAAGGCAGACTCCTCTCCGATACTATGTAGCTGACGTCGCACGAAATCTCATCAGGCCATGTAATACTTCTTTATAGGAGAGGCAGACCCTATAATAGCTACTTAATACCTCAAACTCGAAGAAAACCTTTCTCGAGATATCTATCACCGTGCCTAACCACTAACTCCGACCATTTAATACTTCCTAAATATGGAGAAGGCGGACCCTATAATAGCTACTTAATACCTTCGTCCCAGAAGCAGGTCCTGCGGCATACTCATTTCCCTTCCCCATGGGTCCTATGGTAGGAGATGTCGCACATCGGTCATAAGTATATACAACTGCTGGTAGCCTCTAGGTGAAGGGTAGACTTCCATTGTGTAACTCTACTGACCTCGCATCCCAACCCACTAAACCGAACCAATCACCCAGAGCGTAAAGATTAGGCTAAGCCTACTAATTCACGTTTGTTCTAAATGTATAATTGAAGCTATAAATTTCCTACTATGAAAATTATATTACCCTCTACGTATATTTAATAGTATTAATACTTCTTGTACACTACATATTATTACTAATTTATACTAAGGCTTTGCTTTCCTTATAATGTCTAATGAATGTATATTACCCGTAATAATTGGTCATTAATTTCAAAATTGGACAATCTCTAATCAATCCACATTTAATTCATTTAATCTATTTACCAATTTCAAAAACCATCTATTGTGCCTATTCAATTTCCTTATAAATGTCATATTAAATTCTCTAATCAGCTCTCATTTAATTCCTTTTGAACTCTCTATTAACTACAAATTTATTGCTCATCAAATCTGTAATTAATATCCATAAATCATAGTCCTATAATTACTACGCTATTAATAGCTAATACGATTACCATCATAAGTTACGCTATTTATATAATATATTTTGAACGTTAAGTGCAGTTATACGTGTTTATTTATTTATATATAATTCTAACTATTAATTTCTAAACTAGAACATTCCTTTCATGTTTTAATTTATCAGAACTACCTTTTCAAAAAGGATTACCATTATAACTTTTCATAAATTAACCAAAAGGGGGATCTTTGCTTCGTTTGAAATTACAAGGAATTATTTCTTTTCTTTTATTAAAATAAATAGGTAAACTATGAAAAAGAATGTCCATATCTTAGACATCTCTTTCCCTTTTCAATATATGCCTTGTTAATTCAAACGACGTGCATTTATATATATTTTGTAATGGGATAATTTATAGAAATAACACAAAACCTGCTCTAAATAAATCAAAACATGGAAATTCACATTCCTAGTCAACTAGATCAACCTAATTTACAATCCAATTATAGATATGGAATAAACAAACATTCTACAATAACAAATATTTTGGACTGAATTCAAATTTCTAGATTAGGTTGTACATACTAATTCTATTCTAGTTACCTATTTTATTAAATATGTAGGTGATAACCCTATGCGTTTGTTTTAAGCCTACAATTCATCAGACCTTATTTAGGCATAATAATTAATAAAATCCAATGATATAAATTTCAATGTTCAAAATAAACTATATAATTTTCCACTCACCTTTTAAGCTTTCCAAATCTCCAAATCTGAATCTATTCCTTTACTTGACTCCTTTTCCTTTCTAATCCAAAAGAATATGTATAACAAGACATATGCATGCTATTACAATTACAGAACTGAGTAGAGATTTTAGGTTAAGGGGAATACATATTTATAATTAAAAATTTACCTTTTTCCACAGTATTGCTTCGCTCCTTCTCTTCTTCTCTTATATTTTCTACTCTTCTCCGATTATATATTTATATATAATGTTTTATAATTTTTAGAAGTAGTGAAGAAGAGAAAATGGCAGAGCTTCGCTTCTTGTATAAGAAAATATGAGAAGAGAAGTGAGGGATTAGGCCTTTATTTATAGGCGCATGAATCAATCGTAACCGTTAGATTAAAATAATTAAATTTGGCTTATTGGCCAAGGTTCAAACCCTAGCCACTACGTTCAAACGGTCGACCGCTCCTATATATGTGGTCTACTGCTAGCAGTCGACCAGTCCAAAGAGGGGGTCGACCAATCGGGTCCTGTATTTAATGTTATTTATTTCCTTTTTTGATTTAATTATTTTCGCTTCGGAAACTTCAAACGTTGATAACCTTTTCTTCTGAGATCTGATCGTGACACTCCAAATATGAGCGTTGCACAGAAAATTGCCACGAACACAATGGTGTAAGTTTCATGGCCAAATTCCAACATTCGCTCAAATTCCATTTTGAAGCCTTATTAATTATTTATTAATTACCATTAATTTTACAGGGTGCTACACATATAACAGTTGACCGATGGTAAGCTTGTGGAGTGTATTGAACCTAGGTTACATAGCTCGAATTTAATATAATCTAATCTAACGGTTGGGGTTGATTCGAACCCGTATAAATACATGTCGAACCCTCACTCTTTTCATATTTTTTGAAGCAATGGTGAAGTGCTACCATTTTCTTTTCTCCACAAAATTCTAAAAATTGTATAAAGTATAATATATATATATATATATAAGTGTGGAATAGTGGAAAATAATATAGAAGAAGAATAAGGTTGAATCAAACTGCCAAAGCCAAGGTAAATTGTAAATCTAATCCAAATATACATTTAATTCAAATCTCTTCTTAGATCTTAATTCTAGTAAATACGTATACACTTTAATACATATTTTGATAAAAGAAAAGGGAGTCAAATAAGAAGGATGGATTTACATCTGGAGATTTGAGGGCTAAGAGGTTAGTGGGTAATTATATATTTTTATACAATATTGGAATTATATCGTTATGAATCTATTCCTAGTATGCCTAATTGTAAATTTTGGAGGGTTAGGCTTAAATATGTATATGTAGTAAATTGATAACCTTTCTTACATATTCTGTGAATTGTAAAACCTGATTAAATATCATATATACCTAAATGTGGAAATAATAATCCTTCAAGTGGTTTCAGCTATAGAGGCTATTTAAATGATTTTGAAAGAGTTTAAAAGACTTTGAATATATATAACTCTTTTTGAGAAATAATTGCATGGTTTGAAAATATTTTGGATAAGTAAGAACCTTGCTCTATAAAACGAGAAGTATAAATAAAATAGAGAATAAAAGAAATATCTCATTTCCAGTTATTTTAAGTTTAAAAGGTTATATAAGTAACTTTTAAAATGGTTATATGTCTTTGGCAAAGAATTATCTATTTCTTAAAAATGAATTTAAGGATTTAAATGACTTTTATGGATGAATTCAGAGTAATATTTTAAGGAATGATATTTAAAACCCTATATCCATCATGTATCTAGTTGGAATACAAAACGATTTGTAGAAATCTATTAATATTTCTAAAGAATATTATTTAAAAATATATAGATAAATGCTTTCAAACCTTGTACAAAGAAGTATATTGAAAGAATATTAGCTTAGCTTTTGAGAATTGCATGCTCATATTTTTAAATGAATATGTGTTTTATAAGTAAGCGACGATTTATTCAATTTCAAGAATAATATTTCTTATGATTTTAAAAACCTAAATTTACTTACATAATTAAGTATATAAGAGAGTTATATATATATATATATTAATTGAGAAACTATTTCATATGTTCATATAGTCAAAACTTCTCTATAATATTATGATGTGTTTAATTTTGAGACTATTTATTTCTCATATGGGATGTTCTAATTGACTTTGAATTATTACTTTCACGCAAAATTCTTGTATCTATGGAACGAAAAATATAACTAAACAATCTAGTAGTACCGATGTACTGACCCACTTTTCCGTACAGTTTAAGTGGACAATCAACCACACATGACCCACTCAAATTGAACGGAAAGGCAGATAGTTAGGGAAAATAAAGAAGAAGGAAGACAAGAAGAAACAAACAACATAGAATCTCATAGCGGAATGAATAATCTATAATATACAACAAATCTTTACACAAATGAAAAATGTAATATACATACACTAATCAGAGTATACTAACCTATTTCTGCCAGGACAGTTATAACAACATATCCTTACGATTGCTGATAGATACAAACAATAGACAACACATCAGAACACAAAGAAATACGTCGATACGTCTTGAACCTCCATCTCGTCTCCTGAGCTTCAATGCATCCAAAGCAATATGTAAATATGCTCGGTCTGACCCAAGCATTATAATAAAATAACACCTCAGTCGGTCTGGTAAACAGCGTGAGAAAAACACATCCAAATAGAATTTAATATTTATCTAAGACCTTTCAAATAAAGGTATCTCGTAAGACCACGCCACACATAAACACGGACGAGTTTTTACCTTACGGTAACCAAAACATTTTCTATAGAAAATCCACTTATATTATAATAATGTCCAGAGTACAAAAACTTATTAATCATAGCCGAAATTGTTACATTAATTAAATTCCAGCATACTAGGTTCTACAATCAAAATTATAAAGGCACATATTGGAAATTAGATTTCATATTATGACAAGGTAAAGAACTACCTTCCAATGGTATATCTCTAAATAAAATGCACCATGGTCTAACAAGAACATCTTGTACCCCTGCCACATAGGACTAGCCTACCACTTGACTAGTAGTACCGAATATGATCACCCCTTTTGTTAATGGGCCCCGAAGCATATATAAGTAGGTAATAACCGATCTAGATTTGGGATGACCATAACCTGATGGGAGCGACCTACTTGGCCCTACTGCATGCCCGATTTTTTTCATTTCCCAGTTGATGAGGCTTGAGGCTACGTTTTACCTTTATATAGAACTTCCTACTTGGAATGCTAACACTACCCTCCAAGCAACAATGCAATGCCAGCATTCATCCGTACAAGTTGCTCAGGAGATGAACGGACCGAAGGCACTAATTCTACTACATCCATTTTGGAGTCACTCTCAAGATTAGTAGCAAGTGGTCCTTGCACTTCAAAAAGCTCCGTCATTAAATTCCATCATCTTCATGATGTCTTCACTTCCAAATGCTTGAATTGGATCGAAGTGGTTTTCGGATAACATATCCGATCCTGGTCTCTTCGAGCAACAACAACAATCGATAATTTTTCGGTAAACTCAAACCCAGTTCTTTAGGTAATAAACAATCCAAGATAAGAGCGGAGATCACCTCCTAAACATTAATGGACGGATTTTCCTTATCGTTTGTCCTAAGAGAACGAAACGAGATTTATATGCATAGTACAACATCATCGGAGATGACTGTGCCATATAACTCACGGTTTCTCCTAGATATTTCCAAAGTTACATTTTAGGTCCATATTTGATAGTCGGTTATTTAACTATCAATAGACACACATCCAAATCGGGGATTTATTTCAAAAGGAAAAACCAACATTGGGTAAGCATATAAGCAACCACTAACCTCTTTAAATTAAACTTTCATTGATAAAAATCACTTTGTAAATTACTTGTATAAAAATACTTTTACAAAGATATACCCACAAATCCCTATATTTTCAATACTTAGAAAATATCTATATACTTATCTTAACAATGTAGGTATATTCACAAAATTGGGAAAGATTTTCCCTTTTGATGCAATTCTAAAATCATTTATAAATTTCTTTATAAATCTCTAAAATCATTTATAAACTATTTATAAATATATTTTGAAGTCGTTTATAAACCCTTATAAATCCATGCCACTATTTATAAAACTCTTTTTATAAATCTATAAACCCATTTATAAAATTTCTTTATAATTATCTAAAACCATTTGCAAAACTCTCTTTGTATATTTTAAGAAATTTCTCTTTAAATCTCCAAAACATTTTATAAAACTTCTCTTATAAAACCCAAGTCCATTTATAAAACTCTATTTATGAGTCTCGAAAACATTTATAAATAAATAAAAACCATTTACTTTAAAACACTATTATATAATAATAATAATTATTAACCATAAACATTATAAATAAATAATGATTATTAACTACGAAACATTTTAAAAATAATAATTAATAATTTCAAACATTATTAATAAAACAATAATAATTAATCTTTTCCATTATTATAAATAGTAATAATTTATTTCCACAACATTATTAATAAATCATTATTTTTAATTTAAAGCCCTATTAACTAATTAAAAAAATTAACTTTTCAAAATATTAAAATATAAAATAACTTTAAAACAACATTAAATAAAAATAAACAATCTTTAAAACAATATTAAATATAAATAATTAACATTAGAACAATATTAAACATAAATAAATAATCTTTAAAACAATATTCAATATAAATAAATAACTTTAGAAAAACATTTCAAATGAGTTAGAAAAGACAGATAATAAAGTTGGAGTAAAATAGAAATTTAATCCTTTTAAAATAAAATATTTCCAAAAATCCCACATTCTGATTTTAAATCATTCTCCATCTCAAAAATAAATCCCAACCCAAGGGCAATTTATAGTAATTCAAATACTAATTTAAGGACAATGGCTACCAAACGCTTAACCAAAAGCGATATTGATTCCTATTACTACAAGGTTTGAGTTTGAGCATATAACTATGTCATAAACCATAGTTTCAACAATTAGGTTTGATTTTCAAAAATTCATTTAATAGACATATTAAAGAAAACATTTCAACAATGGCGAGGAATCCCGTTAGATCCCTCCAACCCGTTCCCCTTGTATCACAGCTTAAATATATCAGCACATATATATGTGAATAAAATCAACATTGGTGAGGAAATCCTGTTGGATCCCTCCAACCTATTTTTCCCTGCATCAAAAACAGTATATAATCATATAATAAGGGTAATCCACTACTAGGCGGGTATATATAAAAGGTTAACCACTCCAGGGGTGGGAATAAATACAAACCAACTAATAAAACAGGAAATCATCCAAACATCCAATCAAAAAAATTTATCGACTATATAATATATTAGTTGACCAAAAAGATGAGTTTAACTCGCCGAAATTATTGTTGTCGCCGAGCCATTCCGATTTGGATTAAAATCGAGCAAGCATTCATTTTTTTACCTAAATTCCTACTAGCTCTAAATCCATCCAATCCAACTCTATATCGTAGTATTCGCTGATACAATCGCAATGCAACTCGTTGCGTTTGTTTTCGACCTCGTATGAATTAGATATGAATTAATGAACATTTGAGGTTATTTAAGTTATCAAATTAAATTAATTAACTTTTAAACTAATTACTCAACTCTACTATTCCCTTCCCCTAATCTCCTCTCTCATTTTCATATACCCAGGCCGACTTCGCCTCATCGTCGCTGCCACCTTTGCTCATCAGATGCCGCTGCGACTTGCCAACGAGTAGCCCCACCTCCTCCTCGCCTAACGCCACTTGTAACGACCCGCTATTTTGGACTATTCGCATCCGCACATGTCGGACTTGAATAATTCAAAACAGTAGATTGTAAATAAAATTTGGCAAAACTCAGCAAATACAGTAAATAAATAAATCTCGGAATCACAGACACGGAGTAATAACAATAATGCAACGGAAACAAATGAATAGTAGTTCATGAAGCTACTATATATATAACAGAGTTAAATAAGTTACAACAGATCTCGAATACAATAGTCAAATACAAGAATCAGAATACATCACTAGAATCAACTGAATATCTGAAAGCTGGATCTCCAAGCGAAGCTCCAACTCCAAAGGTGAGTCTCGAATACTGGTACACTCAGTCTGACCCGAGCGTAAAGCAAAACACAAAACACTCGAGTCAGGATTAACATTCTTATATCAATAAATCCAACTCAAGTGAAATAACGACTGAAATACAAGTGACTCAAAGGATGTTTGGGATAACCATCCTCTAAGGATCCATTAAACTATCTATATATACAGTAGAATACGCTAAGTAGATAATGTCTAATCAGTAAAGTATGATATCAAAATAGCGTTAAGTCATGGCTCATTCCACCCTTAACACATTTTTACCATGTCATAGTCTATACAGCACCGTAAGCCCCACCATAAACTAGTGGTTATCAGAGGGTACCCCATAGGTATAACACAAAACAAATCGTAGTGGTCGCGAATAGGATAATCAGTATGACAAGGTACATGAGGCGATACCAACTAGGATACTAGTAGTTGCATGATCCGGACTGATGTTGGGCATAGCAGCTACTACCCCAACACCGCGAAACAACACTCCCATAATCGAGGGGTGCACCCAAATCGAATCACAAAAGTAATAGATATGGTAACGAAGAAGTGTGTCCTCTAGAGGTGGCGAACCTCAATGGCCCGGCGCGGCTCCTATTTTAGTCATGTCAGGGGTCATCCAATATCGTTCTCTTTCTTCAGTCAACGCGTTCAACAAACCATCCACTTCATTCTGGATCAACACTCCGTGTATATTAGTTATTAAAGTGGTTTCGGTATCGACAGAGAGTATGTCCATATTCGATCCCGGTCTCTTTAATAACTACGTATTATTACACCGATGGTCATTTAATAAAATTTCAGAATAGTTATATTTCAAAACCGACATATCATTGCCATTTCAAAACCATATCAATACGATATCACTTTCACTTTAAATAAATCCATTTCCAAAATCATATCACTTTCCAAAGTTATATCGCTTTCGAAATCATAAGTCTTTCAAAATCAAAACACTTTGGAAATCAAAACCTTGAAATTCATAACACTTTCAAATCATAGCTTGAAATCATATCATTTTGGAATCCTAACACTTTTCTCTTAAGTAGTTTAGATATTAAAATTTGTATATATAGAAAAATAGTTTATTCAATAAAATAGTTTATATAAAATAGTTATAAGTTAAAATAGTTTATAATAAAATAATTTATATTGAAAATGATTTATATTAAAATAATTTATATTAAAATAATTTATAAAGTAAAATATAAATAGTTGTAGATATAGTTTAAAAATACTTTATATAAAAATGGCTTCCTCAAATTTCACAAATCAATTCACATAAACTCGAATTCCAAAATTAAAATTTAATCAAATCTCAAATCATCAATTTCAACTCGATTCAGCTTCTCAATAAACCATTTCAAATTATAAATTTCAAATACATATTTGAACCACAAAATAAGCCATTTCAATTTCAATATATTTCAAAGCCTTAAATATTCACATTTCAAAACTAAATGTAACATCCCGTAAATTTTCGACTTTCGAAAATTCAACATCGATACTCACTTTATCGACTGCTGAGCAAACGAATGCCGGAAACCCGAAAAGTTATGGTTTTAAGAAAGAAGAAAAAGGTAGAAGAAGAAGATAGAAGAAAAAAAGAAGAAGAACAGAACAACATCAGAACATCAGAACAGAAAACAATATCAGAATCTTACACATCGCAGCGGAACAATATATAATAAATAAACACTAGTCTTTAAAACAAAGAGCTATATCAGTTTATACATACATCAATCATCAGAGTCAATATAAAACAATGGACAGTTATATAACTTGTCCTCATACAGAATACACAGCGGAATAAATACTATCAGATACAAATACTACGTCTCGTCCTCCAGCTTATCTCCAAAGCTCCAGAATATCCTGATAATCTAACTCTAGACTGCCCGTGTGGAAATTTGTGGGCACCCAGAGTTTAGAAGGGAACAATAAACTCCGAGTCAGTCATGGTGACTGGTGTGAGATCGTAAAACAGTTAATCTTTAAAAATAAACAGCAGAGAATTTTTAAAGTCAATTCGAAATGCTTTTGGAAAATGAAACTACCATAAGACCTCCCACCACACACACAATGCAAACGCAGAATTGGAGGAGATTTCTTCTTATGATAGTCAAAGATGCTTACTACGCAAAATCAAATCATTTTTGATATTATTATTAGTGCATAGTGGAAAACATTTCGAAAGTAGAATATAAATCTTAGCCAGCATAGGTACCATTATATTATGCCTGCTATAGCTGCCTCCTGAGGAGACAGGTTATACAATTGAAATCGTAAAGGCTCGTATTGTTTCTTTGGATTTCCAACAAATGGTCAGGCTAAGGAACTTCCTATCCACGATGGGTACGTCCCTGGAATAGACGACCCGAGAACCTAACCGGATCTCTGCCAACACAAGGCCGGGTTACCTCTGCAAAAATAGGTAACTACTGACACGCGTATGCCATCCCCCGATCGTCACCGATCTTCCCGAGGATCCCCGATTCGCAACAAACCACATAGATAATAATAATGCAGTAACCACAGAGGTTAAGTATCTGGGCTCCATACCATGATACCACCTTTATCCAGAAGGAATGACATACACTAAGGGGCGCTACTCCCTAGAACCTTGCTGCATCCTTCCTGTTTCGACCATTTCCGGGGTGTGAGGCTCGATGAAGTCTCGTCCACAAAGCTACGCTTTCTCAAAAAGCCCTACTTCGGGTCAAACAAAATGATCAACCTATGATCACAAAGATATAAGATCAAACAAATGATCATATCGCAAATGATCAAACACTGATCATTTCACAGCAACACTCAGTATGCCACGTTAACAAATTGGGATATATCGCTGATGAATTTCAACTACATAACCTCTGAGCTCATACGTCTCAGAGAAGGGTGTTAAGCTAAGAGAATAAATTCTCCGCCACCAACAGATATGTATTTGAAAGAAATCAGCTTTACATCTCAAATTGTAACGTCAGACACACAATCCATACAAGTCTGTTCCGGGATCGAACAGAACCGAAGGCACTTCTCACGAAGCCCTTGCATATCCGGATAATTTCAATCACGTCAGGACTTCCCGTCACTAAGGGTGATAAAACCTCTAAACCGAGGATCAGTCGGTGTAGAGTAACTCGACGGTAATCCTTCCGTTTTCAAAAATATCCGGTCTTCAACACCGGTCTTCAAATGCGATTCAAAACGACGTATCACATATTCGGAATGGGTTATACGACCCCATGGTCCTTTCCCGGCTAACCCGAATAGTGAGCGATTTTTCAAAAATAAGTGTGGCATTCAATTTCATCCAATTCACAACAAATACCTATCTAAAGGTAATTATTGATAGTTGGTTATTTAACTATCAATAAAGATGCGCAACATCATCAGATTCCAAATAATTTTCCAAATTATTTCATCTTCAAAAATATCTTTACTAGATATATATAATTTCCACACTTAACCGTTTGAAAACAATTTTCAAATATTCACTTTTCAATTTATCTTTAAAAGATAAAATTTCAAACCCTTCGTTTCATATTGGAAAAGCATTTCCATACTTATTAAATAATAAGTATTTCACAAATCATTTATTTTCAACATTTGAAAATATTCAATATACTTAAATCAATATTAAGTATACATTTCATTCTTTAAGGAAATCATTCTTTAAACACATTTTATTTGAGTCAAAACGAATGTTACGTAAAACATCGTTACGACGACTCAAAATCACTAGTATAGGGATTCGGAATTTAGATAGATATATGAATCCCAATACTACATCAAAACATTTCCTTTCGGAAATCATTTACTATAACAACAGTGTTATAGTCCATCATTTCCTTATTCCTCGAAAACGTCTATTTCAACAATGAATGTTGAAATCTATGGTTTCGATATTTAACACATTTTAAAACATCTTTTAAAATAATTAACTTCATTTTCAATGTCACTTTCCCAAAACAATATCCATTTTACTTAACAATATATTCACTGTCCAAAATCGTGAATATACTTCACTAATTACATTTCACTATTTTCTACACATTTATTTTAATAATAATTCGCTATCCAAAATCGCGAATATATCTCCTTTGATAATCTTCTATATTTAATTTATCAAGTTCAATCGATTGGTTTCCGAATTTATAAAACAACGTTTATAAATTCACCTTTATATTTCCTAACAACTTTGATTTATAAAATTCTCCTTTTATTAACTTCAAAAATTCACTTATAAGAATAAGTGATTTCGGATTTATAAAACAACGTTTATAAATCACATTTGTACTTTATAACGATTTCAACTTACAAAATCATTTCATTTTGCAATTTCTATTTATATCCCATCTAAGTGCAAAAGTCAAATTTATAAGTAAATTACTTATAAATCGTTTATTCTACAACATCTATTCACTTTATAACTTCACGTTATAAATCTATTTATTTCATTCACTTATGAAATCCTTTTTATACTTCTTTTTAACACTTATAAAAATTCGTTTTATAAGTCCAATATTTCAATTTATAAAATATCAATTTTATAAATCTTTTTATACAAATCGTTTATAGTTATTCAAAAATCCCAACTTAAACCATTTTATAAATAAATCGACTTTTATTTTCAAAAACGACACTTCGGTTATACTTCACTAAAAATTATAACTTTAAAATCTTACGTTTATAAATTGATTCAAAAAATTCCATAAAACATATATTTTCAAAAATCACTTTAAAAACCCTTTTTTTAAAATAACAGTCGTTGTTTTTACATTTCAAAACCGAATCCGATGATGCAACAACACCAATCAGTCCATCACAACAGTCAATATCATATATCAATATGATAACAGAATATATCAAAATATCTGTAAATAATCAATACGGTGAGGAATCCAGTCGGATCCCTCCAACCTGTTTCCCTGCATCCAAAGATGTTAGCACAATACCAATTCCGCTCCAGTACGGAATTATCGCGGTATATAGGTTTTTATAAATCCGCTTACTAACGGCGCAATAGGGTCTCATCCGCTATACGAGGCGGGAAATCAACAATCCAATATATACATATGCCAATATGTATATACTGCTATATATATAGATATATCCTATCATATCTAATAGCACATTCAAACAGTCAATCATCAATCAATAACTGTAAATAATTCCACATTCAATTGAGTGAGAAGATCTCACCGTGATTTAAATTCTGATTCCAGCGTTTATTTCGAATAAAATTAAACACGCGTTTAATTTTACCCGAAATTTTCACTGACTCCAATTGACTCCAAACCAGCTCCATTGCGTAGTGCTCGACAATACGAACGCAACGCAATTCGTTTCGTTCGATTCCGACCTCGCAGCAAAAAGATATGCATTTTTAAACATCGTACATATTTTAATAAAATAAATTTACAATTCTTTTTAACTTTAAAACCCTAAGCTCACATCTGCCGTTCACCATTCATCACGAGATCTGGGCCGTCCCCTGAAGCTTCTTCACCCTTCGTTCATTTCGAACGAGAATAACCCATAGCCGCCTCTAAAACCCTAGACGACGCAACCATTCCGACCACTTCCTCAACGATCAAGGACCACCGTTCAACGCGCCACGACAAGAGCTCCCTTCTCCCTCAGACCGGCCCCACTCGGTCACGCCCCCAGCACGCATGACGAGGCTGAACGGTCACCAAACGCGGCTCTCCTGTGCCTCCATCGTCGCGCCTATGACGATCACAGCCGTACGAAATCGAAGTCCTCGCGAATCTCTACAATATTGTAGTTAATCATATCTTCAATTGATTTGTGGATTTGAAGTAATTGAGGGAGGAAGGAGGAGACGTGCTGGCCGTTCATCATGGGAGTGGCGGCTCTGAATTAAAACCCTAGGCTCGTTTTCTTATTTGCAAAATGAAAGAAAGAAGGTCCTTTTATAGAAAATGGCCAATTTTACTATTCATCGAATTTTTTTCGAACTCCGATTCGAGCGTGCCGGCTGACGTTCGTAAGGTTTACCCCGCGTTCCGAACGCAATGGAATAGGTTTCGGAAGCTAATTCGGACATCTGTGCGAGATACGGAGAAAAACGATCAATTTAAATTAAACCGATTTAAATCGATTTCGAGGCGTTTTAATTTGTACCGGACAAATGGTAAATCCAAAAATTACGAAATTTGAAATCTTACAATAATATCACATTACGGATCCGATGAAACTGGTTTCGTCGAAATCCGAGACTTTCTGAAAAATGACTATTTTTAACTCGCCGAATTAAAATTAAAACGATATCGATGCGTTTCGAGCTGCCACGGTCAAACGACAACTCCGATGGATACGAAAATTGAAATCCGATAATAACTAACTATTACGGATCCAATGGAACTGGTCTCGTCCAATTCTGAGACTGTCCGAAAATTGGCTATTTTTACAGTCGATAATTAAATATTAAAATATTCAATTTTCACAGATTAACTCCAAATTCAGTTTTAAAAGTTCTATAACCTTTCTATAACTCCAGTATGATTAAATAAAATTGTACAAATCATTTTCAATCATTTTAAACTCGATTTTCAATTATCTCTGGAATTTCAATCGTTAAATTATCGATTTAATTGACCAAATTAAATCCAATATTCGAAAAATAAATCATTCGACTTCTTAATTCCACTTATTAATATTTAAAATCAATTAAATATTCAAATTTTAATTATCAAAATTTCTGGGTCGTTACACTAAATTTGATAATTCCATTTATAATTCAATTTAATTTCATTACATTTTGTTTCTGAGATATTTCTTTAATCATTTCAATACATCTAAATACGACTTCAATTTAAAATTTTAAATAACCAAAATATCCCATTTAAATTTATATAAGTTTGAAATATTCATTTAAGTCACTTTAATCAAATTCAAGTTATAAAACATATCTTTCAATTTCCAAATTTAATAAATTTCAAATCAACCTTATTTAAGTAAAATTCTTAAATAAATATAATTTCAAATCAATTTCAATTTATCTTTCCAACCTGAATCATTATAAACTCTATATTTGAAAATATAAACTTACATAAATACTTGAACATTATTTTATATTGATTAAATCGACTTTATTAAATCAACTTTATTAGATCTTTAAAATCAATATTTATTACAACCATATATTTCCTTCAAAACTATAGAAATCATTTTTCAAATTTTGATATATAGACCAACGGTGTCTGTATATAATTTTCTACCCTATGGTCAAGTGATAGGGATATTTATCATTTCAATCCGTAATTTAAATATATATACGGGTATATATCTTTTCAACCCGTAATCCCAAATTCAATTCAATGAAAATCGCTTGGGTTTATCATTTCAACCCATAACGATTTCCTCCTATTCTAAAGTCCGTTCGGGTATGTATCATTTCAACCCACAGTGAATTCTATACTAACAGGGAACTTGCAGAGTGATAACAGATATGAAAATAAAATAACAACAGTAACAGACATATATCATCAGTGATAAATAACAGATAATGGTGTCAGATGTCATAGGTGAACAGATACAGATAATGGCATATATATAGAAATATAAATTACAGATAATGGTGTCATATGTCACAGGTGAACAGATACAGATAATGGCATATATATAAATATAAATTACAGATAATGGTGTCATATGTCACAGGTGAACAGATACAGATAATGGCATATATATATAGCAATGTAAACAACTAGCAGCGGCATATTACAATTGTCGTTCCAATTGAAATCAAATTTAATAAATAAAAGAACGTTAATCGTGAGTGATTTCTCACCTTTCGAGGCTAGAGAGATTTTATACCGAAACGGGTTACGAATCCAAGCACGAATTTCAAAACAAAGCAAGATTGGCAGGAATTCGACGAATAGAGCTGATAACAGGAATCGATGAAACAAATCAAATTAGCTTGATGTAAGCTGATCAAAATATACGCCACATATATAAAATTCTTTTCTTAATCAATTTCAAATAAATTCTATATATAAAATTTCAAATTAATATGGACTTACTTCATTATTATATAGGCACTTTAAAATCAATATAATATTCAACATATGCATAAACGCTATGCAAATAAAATATCTTTTTTTTTGAAATATAAACATATATACTGGAATAAACGCATACTGCAAATGTATATATATTATAAATCAAGATCACTAAAAAAAATTATTATTAAAACCGGCCCATATCACTCAAATATCTATACATATCCAGATCTTAAAGTCAACATAAATCTTTAATACTTAATAACTAAATCCCGATACATTATAATTTAACTTCAGATTCCTTCTCTGACGCATAACTAAGTCTTCCACTTTCCAAACAAACCAAGCAGGCAAAGCTTTTATATTTTACAAAACTTATATAAATATATATAGCATTAGACATCTAATAAATATTATATAACATACATATGTAATATATGAACTACCGTAACTTATATACAACAAATATATATAGGTATACATATATACTACAGATTACGAAACCTATATAACAAACATATTATATCTTTATAATTTATATATACCACATATATAAACTAACATATATACTACTTCTTTTGTAATATAATAGTAAGTGTAAACAACATAACACACCAGACTCAAATTTTCAAATACACTTAAATCAAACTTTGAATAAAATAAGAAGAATAAATATAACAACTTGTGAAAAATTTATATTTTACTAACTAACATTATCTACAACCTACGAAAGCTCCTTTTTTTCAAAACAAGATAATATATACTATATAACTAATAATATACATATAACATATAACAACAGAGCTAATATACAAATTCTGTAAAATATATATATATAAACTATATATATATATAAAGAACAGACGCGAATAAACATGTACCTCCCAAGAAATGCTTGGCCAAAGCTTATGGAGCTCGATCGGCCTGGGTTTCGGCGATGGAAGGTAGGGACGTGGTCTGGGTGTTGGCCGATGGTGGCTACACGCGGCAACAGGGAGGGTGAGAGGTGGATGCGTGCTGTGGCTTAGGGCTGTTAGGTGGGGAAGAGGGTGTGCGTGTGGGAAGCAGCGGCAGGAGATGGTGATGGCGGGTCGGGTGAGATGCGATGGCCGGTGTGGCATTTATGTGAGGGGCTGAAGTGGTGGAAGGCGTCTGTGTGGGAGGAGAGGGGGTGGCACAGCCTGAAGCTTGGCCGAAGGGGAAGGAAAGGTGGAGATTGGCGAGGCTTCATGTGGCAGGTAGCTTGGCCGAGCTATAAGGTGGTCGGGGTGGGTGCCTTGGTGGTTCGGCGAGTGGGAGGAGAAGTTCAAGGTGGATGATGGCGGAGGAAACAGGGCGGCATGACTGAGTAATGGGATGAAGGAGAATATGAGCAAGAGTGGGCTACAGGCAACTGTATACATGTGAAAAGAAATGAAGGTGGGATATGTGAGGTGATGTCTGGTTGCGTGCGAGGCAGAGAGGGGAGAGGCCAATGGGGAAGTTCAGCTTTGGATCTGGGGAGAAGGAATGAAGCTTGGCAAAGAAATAAAATTATAAAATGAAGAAAGAAACAGGAAGAGGAAGAGAGAATGAAGAGTGAGTGAGTTTGCAAAGTTCGAATATATGTTTTCCTTTGCAAAATGAACAGAACCGAAAACAGAGAAATGAACCACCATAAAGTAAATTGAAATGATGGAGATGTAATAGCTTACCCTTGAATTCTGCAAATATTTATGACTAGTGGCCGTTTATTTCAACCGTTTGAAATTCGAATGGACACACTATCAAAAGTGAAATAGTGGTACCGATCTAGTTAACATTTTCACGGATTTCACCACGTACCGGGCTCCGAAATATACAATTGAATATACTGCGGAGATCATCATGCCACGACGATCAAAACGGTATAAAGATATCAGTGGTACGATTTAATTATAAAAATTCGAATTTTCTACTAGCGGAAAATGCAGCAAAAACGCAGAAAAATAAGATCGACGGAGCTAAAGAAGTCCGAATTTGGAAAAACGAAAAATGACGTCTTAGTCAGAAGATGGATTAGAATTTTTCTATGTAAAAATATTCAGGTTTGGAAAACATTTTATTATCATCAATTTTAACTGATATAAATTGGAATAAAATTACACTAGAAAATAAACTTCCAAATTATCTAATGAAAATTTACCAGTTGCTATGATTAATTAGACGCATTCCAAATATCAAATTTTTATTTCAAAATTTTATCGTTTAAAATTTCACAAAATTTCAACTAATTACGCTATTAAAACAGTTAAAATTTACGGGTCGTTACACTCTCCCCCACTCAAAACTTTTCATCCCCGAAAAGGAAGGAGGTAGGAGAACAGAAACAACCAGAAAGAAAATAGATTGGAATACAAGTAAAACAATTAATTTAAACCATATAATTTCAAATTAAACTAATTAATATTTAACAATTTGGTTTAATCCACTTGGTTTCACTTAAGTTAAATCAATCTCTCTATTTCTAAATTCATTATCTTATTATCTAGTCATTCTCAGTTAACAATTTCTAAACCATCAATTTGTATAATCATTTATTGAACTCATATTTTAGTCAACAAATTTAATTATTTTATTCCAAATTATTATTAAGTTTATTCCACTTAATATATCTTATTACATATATTTAAACCATATGAATTAATTTAAACCATATAAATTTCAATTTAAATTAATTTATATTCAATAATTGGTTTAAATTTAAGGTATTTCCATAAGTTGATCTAATTTCAATTTGTTAATTCTTTCAAAACAAAATTTATTATATTCATCTCATTCCATTAACTTATTATTCTATCATCTTTATTAGCATTTTTTTATAGTTAAAATCTAAGTGTATAACATTTATTATAAACACTCAAATTTTATTTATAAAATCATTTTATATTGTATATTATCCAATTACATTTTAACTTCTGAATAATTTAGGTAAGTTATATTGAAATGCAATTTAGTACTATACAAATAAAATTTTCAAATTCAATTATTTCAAGTTTAAATATTTATCCAAAATTTTTGACTTCAGTTTATAATTGAAATCATCTTTAAATTACAAACTTAAGAATTTAAATCTTCGATTTACTTCAAACGATTTTGAGATAAAATATATATAGTATATATCAGATCAGAATTAAATCTTTATATATATAATAAATCAGGTCATACCACAGAAATTCAAATCAAATTTCCAAACAAAGTGCAGCAAAGCTACTGAATGGTCTCTTCACTTCGAAACTCGAAAATGAATGTCGATGATGCGGCCGCCATCCCCGAATTTATTTTCCAGCGACAAAAGAGAAGAGTACCGATTTAAACATTTAAAATTCTTTGGAAATCATTTATATTCGAAAATACTTTAAATTATACACATTTAAACTTTAAAACCAAAGTTTGAAATCATCGAAAATTAAATTCTCCAATTTTTGATTTAAATTCATTTCAATTCCAAATCAATTTATAAACCATGTTTATAAATTCATTTAGAACAATAAATGATAATCAAATATTATCATTTCAAACAACCAATTTAATTAACTATTTAATTCCAGAAAATCCTATACTTATATATATAATATAATCATACGAATCTATTCAATTTACCAAATTTGAAAATAATATTGTGTCAGTTTGCCCTATTCAAGTGTTTTGGAAATCCTATCGATAGCATTGATCAGACGAATCGATCGAAAACCCAAATCAACATCAACAACTCAAACAACACAATATATAAAACATTTTAATATTAATTACAAATACACTCCCTCACTCGATAATTCATGAATGGATTTCAAATCAAAGATGAGATTCAAAGTAGGGGAACTCTAATCAAATAGAATTCAACTAAAAGATAGACTCGATAGGGAGATAAGATAATTAAATAACAAAATAGGTAAGATGGATAGACTTATATAAATCGCGGGCAACCTTCACCGGGTCAACCGTGACTTCAAGAATAAGATTGAGGTAGCATTCTGGAACAAATCGACATTCGATCGCCAAAGATAGAATTTGGGCATAGCAAAAGGTAGTAGCATCGTAAACCGAGGATACAGAAATCTTCGATGAATCAATACCGACTGTAAAGGAGTTTCACCCCTTTACAAATCATTCAGAGATTGGCGAGACCACCGATTTATTATAGAGATCATTCGAAGTGGAGTTATGGGATACTCCAGAATCAAAAAGACACGAATAGGGGAGACACAAATGGACTTTGGAATCGAAGGGAACGTTCCAAAATTCAAAGAACCCGAGTCAAAAGAAAGAGATTCAAGCTCGAACGAAAGTGATATTGTAAATAAATTTACCATATATGCTAAGTTTTGCCTAGAGCCAAAGCTCTGATACCAACTGTAACGACCCGTATTTTGGACTATTTGCATCCGCACATGTCGGACTTGAATAATTCAAAACAGTAGATTGTAAATAAAATTTGGCAAAACTCAGCAAATACAGTAAATAAATAAATCTCGGAATCACGGACACAGAGTAATAACAATAATGCAGCGGAAACAAATGAATAGTAGTTCATGAAGCTACTATATATATAACAGAGTTAAATAAGTTACAACAGATCTCGAATACAATAGTCAAATACAAGAATCAGAATACATCACTAGAATCAACTGAATATCTGAAAGCTGGATAGATAGCTGGATCTCCAAGCGAAGCTCCAACTCCAAAGGTGAGTCTCGAATACTGGTACACTCAGTCTGACCCGAGCGTAAAGCAAAACACAAAACACTCGAGTCAGGATTAACATTCTTATATCAATAATCCAACTCAAGTGAAATAATGACTGAAATACAAGTGACTCAAAGGATGTTTGGGATAACCATCCTCTAAGGATCCATTAAACTATCTATATATATAGTAGAATACGCTAAGTAGATAATGTCTAATCAGTAAAGTACGATATCAAAATAGCTTTAAGTCATGGCCCATTCCACCCTTAACACATTTTTACCATGTGATAGTCTATACAGCACCGTAAGCCCCACCGTAAACTAGTGGTTATCAGAGGGTACCCCATAGGTATAACACAAAACAAATCGTAGTGGTCGCGAATAGGATAATCAGTATGACAAGGTACATGAGGCGATACCAACTAGGATACAAGTAGTTGCGTGATCCGGACTGATGTTGGGCATAGCAGCTACTACCCCAACACCGCGAAACAACACTCCCATAATCGAGGGGTGCACCCAAATCGAATCACAAAAGTAATAGATATGGTAACAAAGAAGTGTGTTCCTAGAGGTGGCGAACCTCAATGGCTCGGCGCGGCTCCTGTTTTAGTCATGTCAGGGGTCATCCAATATCGTTCTCCTTCTTCAGTCAACGCGTTCACCAAACCATCCACTTCATTCTGGATCAACACTCCGCGTATATTAGTTATTAAAGTGGTTTCGGTATCGACAGAGAGTATGTCCATATCCGATCCCGGTCTCTTTAATAACTACGTATTATTACATCGATGGTCATTTAATAAAATTTCAAAATAGTTATATTTCAAAACCGACATATCATTGCCATTTCAAAACCATATCAATACGATATCACTTTCACTTTAAATAAATCCATTTCCAAAATCATATCACTTTCCAAAGTTATATCGCTTTCGAAATCATAAGTCTTTCAAAATCAAAACACTTTGGAAATCAAAACCTTGAAATTCATAACACTTTGAAATCATAGCTTGAAATCATATCATTTTGGAATCCTAACACTTTTCTCTTAAACAGTTAAGATATTAAAATTTGTATATATAGAAAAATAGTTTATTCAATAAAATAGTTTATATAAAATAGTTCTAAGTTAAAATAGTTTATAATAAAATAATTTATATTGAAAATGATTTATATTAAAATAATTTATATTAAAATAATTTATAAAGTAAAATATAAATAGTTGTAGATATAGTTTAATAATACTTTATATAAAAATGGCTTCCTCAAATTTCACAAATCAATTCACATAAACTCGAATTCCAAAATTAAAATTTAATCAAATCTCAAATCATCAATTTCAACTCGATTCAGCTTCTCAATAAACCATTTCAAATTATCAATTTCAAATAAATATTTGAACCACAAAATAAGCCATTTCAATTTCAATATATTTCAAAGCCTTAAATATTCACATTTCAAAACTAAATTTGATAATTCCATTTATATCTCAATTTAATTTCATTACATTTTGTTTCTGAGATATTTCTTTAATCATTTCAATACATCTAAATACGACTTCAATTTAAAATTTTAAATAAACAAAATATTCCATTTAAATTTATATAAGTTTGAAATATTCATTTAAGTCACTTTAATCAAATTCAAGTTATAAAACATATCTTTCAATTTCCAAATTTAATAAATTTCAAATCAACCTTATTTAAGTAAAATTCTTAAATAAATATAATTTCAAATCAATTTCAATTTATCTTTCCAACCTGAATCATTATAAACTCTATATTTGAAAATATAAATTTACATAAATACTTGAACATTATTTTATATTGATTAAATCGACTTTATTAAATCAACTTTATTAGATCTTTAAAGTCAATATTTATTACAACCATATATTTCCTTCAAAACCATAGAAATCATTTTTCAAATTTTGATATATAGACCAACGGTGTCTGTATATAATTTTCTACCCTATGGTCAAGTGATAGGGATATTTATCATTTCAATCCATAATTTAAATATATATACGGGTATATATCTTTTCAACCCGTAATCCCAAATTCAATTCAATGAAAATCGCTTGGGTTTATCATTTCAACCCATAACGATTTCCTCCTATTCTAAAGTCCGTTCGGGTATGTATCATTTCAACCCACAGTGAATTCTATACTAACAGGGAACTTGCAGAGTGATAACAGATATGAAAATAAAATAACAACAGTAACAGACATATATCATCAGTGATAAATAACAGATAATGGTGTCAGATTTCATAGGTGAACAGATACAGATAATGGCATATATATAGAAATATAAATTACAGATAATGGTGTCATATGTCACAGGTGAACAGATACAGATAATGGCATATATATAAATATAAATTACAGATAATGGTGTCATATGTCACAGGTGAACAGATACAGATAATGGCATATATATATAGCAATGTAAATAACTAGCGGCAGCATATTTCAATTGTCGTTCCAATTGAAATCAAAATTAATAAATAAAAGAACGTTAATCGTGAGTGATTTCTCACCTTTCGAGGCTAGAGAGATTTGATACCGAAACGGGTTACGAATCCAAGCATGAATTTCAAAACAAAGCAAGATTGGCAGGAATTCGACGAATAGAGCTGATAACAGGAATCGATGAAACAAATCAAATTAGCTTGATGTAAGCTGATCAAAATATACGCCACATATATAAAATTCTTTTCTTAATCAATTTCAAATAAATTCTATATATAAAATTTCAAATTAATATGGACTTACTTCATTATTATATAGGCACTTTAAAATCAATATAATATTCAACATATGCATAAACGCTATGCAAATAAAATATCTTTTTTTTTTGAAATATAAACATATATACTGGAATAAACGCATACTGCAAATGTATATATATTATAAATCAAGATCACTAAAAAAATTATTATTAAAACCGGCCCATATCACTCAAATATCTATACATATCCAGATCTTAAAGTCAACATAAATCTTTAACACTTAATAACTAAATCCCGATACATTATAATTTAACTTCAGATTCCTTCTCCGACGTGTAACTAAGTCTTCCACTTTCCAAACAAACCAAGCAGGCAAAGCTTTTATATTTTACAAAACTTATATAAATATATATAGCATTAGACATCTAGTAAATATTATATAACATACATATGTAATATATGAACTACCGTAACTTATATACAACAAATATATATAGGTATACATATATACTACAGATTACGAAACCTATATAACAAACATATTATATCTTTATAATTTATATATACCACATATATAAACTAACATGTATACTACTTCTTTTGTAATATAATAGTAACTGTAAACAACATAACACACCAGACTCAAATTTTCAAATACACTTAAATCAAACTTTGAATAAAATAAGAAGAATAGATATAACAACTTGTGAAAAATTTATATTTTACTAACTAACATTATCTACAACCTACGAAAGCTCCTTTTTTTCAAAACAAGATAATATATACTATATAACTAATATTATACATATAACATATAACAACAGAGCTAATATACAAATTCTGTAAAATATATATATAAACTATATATATAAAGAACAGACGCGAATAAACATGTACCTCCCAAGAAATGCTTGGCCAAAGCTTATGGAGCTCGATCGGCCTGGGTTTCGGCGATGGAAGGTAGGGACGTGGTCTGGGTGTTGGCCGATGGAGGCTACACGCGGCAACAGGGAGGGTGAGAGGTGGATGCGTGCTGTGGCTTAGGGCTGTTAGGCGGGGAAGATGGTGTGTGTGTAGGAAGCAGCGGAAGGAGATGGTGATGGCGGGTCGGGTGAGATGCGATGGCCGGTGTGGCATTTATGTGAGGGGCGGAAGTGGTGGAAGGCGTCTGTGTGGGAGGAGAGGGGGTGGCACAGCCTGAAGCTTGGCCGAAGGGGAAGGAAAGGTGGAGATTGGCGAGGCTTCACGTGGCACGTAGCTTGGCCGAGCTATAAGGTGGTCGGGGTGGATGCCTTGGTGGTTCGACGAGTGGGAGGAGAAGTTCAAGGTGGATGGTGGCGGAGGAAACAGGGCGGCATGACTGAGTAGTGGGATGAAGGAGAATATGAGCAAGAGTGGGCTACAGGCAACTGTATACATGCGAAAAGAAATGAAGGTGGGATATGTGAGGTGATGTCTGGTTGCGTGCGAGGCAGAGAGGGGAGAGGCCAATGGGAAAGTTCAGCTTTGGATCTGGGGAGAAGGAATGAAGCTTGGCAAAGAAATAAAATTATAAAATGAAGAAAGAAACAGGAAGAGGAAGAGAGAATGAACAGTGATTGATTTTGCAAAGTTCGAATATATGTTTTCCTTTGCAAAATGAACAGAACCGAAAACAGAGAAATGAACCACCATAAAGTAAATTGAAATGATGGAGATGTAACAGCTCACCCTTGAATTCTGCAAATATTTATGACAAGTGGCCGTTTATTTCAACCGTTTGAAATTCGAATGGACACACTATCAAAAGTGAAAAAGTGGTACCGATCCAGTTAACAGTTTCACGGATTTCACCGCGTACCGGACTCCGAAATATACAATTGAATATACTGCGGAGATCATCATGCCACGATGATCAAAACGGTATAAAGATATCAGTAGTACGATTTAATTATAAAAATTCGAATTTTCTACTAGCGGAAAATGTAGCAAAAACACAGAAAAATAAGATCGACGGAGCTAAAGAAGTCCGAATTTGGGAAAACGAAAAATGACGTCTTAGTCAGAAGATGGATTAGAAGTTTTCTATGTAAAAATATTCAGGTTTGGAAAACATTTTATTATCATCAATTTTAACTGATATAAATTGGAATAAAATTACACTAGAAAATAAACTTCCAAATTATCTGATGAAAATTTACCAGTTGCTATGATTATTTAGACGCATTCCAAATATCAAATTTTTATTTCAAAATTTTATCGTTTAAAATTTCACAAAATTTCAACTAATTACGCTATTAAAACAGTTAAAATTTACGGGTCGTTACACCACTGGACATGCCCCTCCATTAGCCGCCATCAACAAGAAAATATCCGACCACCGAACCAAAGTTCATCGCCAGAATTATATCGCCTTCGTCCATCTTACGGCGCCACAAGTTCACCGAGGGTGTCAATCATCACCGCCGTCTCAACTATGCCAGCCTCATTCTGTTCCTTCCCCTTAATTGCCACGACGAATGAAAAAGACAATTTTCGTTCATTAAAGAACTATCACCGCTACGCTCCACCATAGCTAATCTCCACCGTTGATTGCACTCAACGCATCTTCGCCAACATTTCTTTAGTTGGCAACATGGTCTAAAAACGCATCGAAGGGTTCCGATCGGTACGGGTCGTTGGATGGAGATGATTTGAATTTGAAATTTGTAAATGATTCTCTGATACAAACATGATAATATATTGGGAAGAAGACATGGGTTAGATGTGTGAGAGGTATGGTTTGAGTGAGGGGAAGTATTGTTATAAAAATAGAATATATATATATATATATATATGTATGTATATATTATTTATATAATAATATCGGACGCCGTATGCCCTAAATATTCAAACCCCAAACGAGGCATGCCGCTTGCGTTCAATAGGTAATACCCCTATTTCGAACACAATGAATATAGTTTCGAGACCTAATTTGATTATATACAGAAGATAGCTTTTCAAACCCAATTATATTATATTAATTCCTGAAATTGATTCATATGTGTTTCAAACTCATACGACAACACGATACATCCAATTGCCACGAAATTCGATGGCATACAATAACTCATTATTACAGATCCAATTAAACTGGTTTAGTCAAAATCAGAGACAGTGTCCCATTAGGCACATGTTAATTAAAACGAATTATTATTTAAAACCAGTTCTAATCACTTTAATTATAAATTAAAGTTTAGTATCTTCATTCTTATTCAAATTAAATTTTTAATCAGCTTTCGAAATCATTTTTATTCATATTAAATTCAAGATTTAATTATTAAATAATTCCAATTATTTGAAATTTATGCTATTTGACTTATAAGATAATATTTCAATATCTAAAATTAATTAAATATTCCAAGTTCAAATGACTAAAATCCTAGGTCGTTACACTCTTTTCCCTTAAAAGAATTTCATCCTCGAAATTAACAAGTAAGAATAAATGCCCCAAACCAATTAACTTTCCAAAACAAATTAGTTGAAATAGATTTTTAAATTCTTTTAAGCCTTTAACTTCATCCACCGATACCAACTAATATCATTCCAAGTTATAACTCCAAAAATAAAATTTTAGTTATCAAAATTTCTCAAAATTCCGAAAAAAAAATTATCGCCTTAAATTTACGAAAAATTTCGCCAGTGTCTCCTTTGCATGGTTTGATTGGAAAAATTTACAATACATTTATATATTCACAAATATACATCTCATTTTCAAGGATGAGGCAACCCGTAGGGAAAAATATAAAACGATATGTGATTCGAGATGTGTACCTTTTCTTAGTATTAGCAAGCATGTACAATCAATATAATGTGAAAGCGAGCTCCAAATTCGAAGCATACGCCATCTGCGTCTACTAATCACTCAACAACCAATGAGAACATGTATAGGGAAAGTAATATCAGTATATAACATAAACTATACAATACCCACACAAAAATGTAGCAAATGTAACCAGAGAAGTCATCCAACAAATAATATCTAATTGATTCATAACCATATCAATTTACCTTTCCCAATGTCAACACTTAATTTATTAAAGCCCTTACGATGTACATATACCATTCGTATGCAATATCATACCTGGTCGCTCGCTCGATCACACAATTTCACTTCTGAACTAGTGTCGTTCACACGACCACGCTAGTGTGGACCCAGATCTGGTTCCTCAATTAGAAACCGCCATTCTCCTTGCACAGCCATATACTATGATAGAGATTCCCAAAATCAATCAAAAACCCATATCTAGTGTTCGCCGTCGAGAATCGAGTGAATTTTTTTAACTTGGACCGATGTAAATCATCTCGGAATCTTGTACTCGAATCTGGATTAAACAGTTATGCGAATAAAATAATATACGTACAACTTACGTATTTGTTTCAGTTAGTTTCTCATTATTCAGATTCTTTTATTTACATTCATTTATTCATAATCATTATTCGCATTGCTTTATTCACCTTCATTTATTACTTAGTATATTTCTTTCAATACTAATATCACTAAGAACCATTCCTTAAAATTTTACTTAAGTTTATAAACATTTTATACAACCACTTATGTTTATTATCACTTCACAACTTAAGTTCACATCCAATTCTATCAAACAACATTCCAAAACATATTCAATTCATTTACAACTTAAGTTGAGTTTCATTTTATCACTCAAGTTCATATCCATTTCATTGATTCATTACAAATCAAATTCATTTTCATTTAACTTTACTTAAGTTAAATTTCTTTTCAAAATTCATTTTGTTTAACTTAAATTTCATTTCATTATTAAATTTCAAATTTACTTTTCTTAACATTCATATTTAACAATTTAAAACTTTGTTTTAACTTATTATTCCTCAATTTATAAGCTACAAAACTGATTTCTTATAATTTCAACACAATATTTAGATAAAAAATTTCAGAATTTAAACACTATATTTTATTTCAACCCTATTTTAAAATAATACATAATATATATATATATATATATATCTTTTTGTATAACAAATCGTATTTGGGATTTAAATCAAAAAAAAATTATCAAAACAAATCTCTAATGGTAACAATTCCTCTCTTGGAAACCCAAAAATGAACATCGATGATATTGCAGTCATCATCGAAATTATTTTCCAGCGATCGGAGTGAGTTCGGTGCTTTCTTAATACTTTTAAATTCCATTTAAAAATATTTCCATTCATAAATATTTTCCAAATACTATTCTTATTGTTTTCCAAAACTTTGAAAAACAATTTTCAAAATCAACGGGATTTAAATTCTCATATACTCAGCTTTTAATCCTTTTTATTTACAAACCATATTATTAATTTCCCTCATACATATAATTTCATTTTGGTTATATAAAACCATTCTTAATTGTTTATCTTTGTTTACATTATAATAATAACAACTTTTATTAGAACACGAACAACAAACAACAAATGATAACAATCAAATATTATCATTCACTAACAACCAAACACAACCTATATACTATAATAATTTTTGAAAATTTATTCCTTTATATATAAAATATAATCAAGGTAAAATTAATTCATTTACACAATTTCAAAACAATACCATGTAGAATTGCTCTCCTTAAGTGTTTAGAGACCCATATCATTTACGATAATTACTGGTATTGACTAGAATCCATAAGCCACTCAACGGATCAATCAACACAATATAAAACATATTTATATCACTAACAAATACGTGCTCATATATATATATATATACACACACACACACTCAAACTCATTCTAGGGTGCTACTGACCCTGTCTATAATGAGAAATCCCCACCAAAGCCAAGGTTCTCAATTAACCTTGCGCTTTGATACCACGCTGTAACGACACACTTTTTTGTACATTTTAAGCGAACAATCAACCACACATGACCCACTCAAATTGAACAGAAAGGCAGATACTTAGGGAAAAGAAAGAAGAAAGTAGACAAGAAGAAACTAATACAACAGAATCTCACAGTGGAACGAATAATCTATAATATACAACAAATCTTTACACAAAGGAAAAATGTAATTTACATACACCAATCAGAGTATACTAACCTATTTCAGCACAAACAGTTATAACATCCTATCCTTACAATTGCTAATAAATACAAACAACAGACAACATAGCGGAATACAAAGAAATACGTAGATACGACTTGGACCTCTAGCTCATCTCTTGAGCTCCAATGAATCCAAAGCGGTCTGTAAATATGCTCGGTCTAACCCGAGCATTATAATAAAATTACACCCGAGTCAGTCTGGTAAACCAGCATGAGAAAAACATACCCAAATGGAATTAAATGTTTATAAAAACCTTTCAAATAAAGGTATCTCGTAAGACCACACCACACATAAATGGGGATGGGTTTTTACCTTACGATAACCAAAACATTTTCTATAGAAATCCATTTATATTATAATATTGTCTAGGGTACAAATACTTATTAATCATAGCCAAAATTATTACATTAATTAAATTCTAGTGTACTAGGTTCTACAATCAAAACCGTAAAGGCACATTTGGAGATTGGATTCCATACTATGACAAGGTAAGGAACTACCTTCCAATGGTACATCTCTAGATAAAATGCACCGGGGTCTGACAAGAACATCTTGTACCCTTGCTACACAGGACTGGCATACCACTTGACTAGTAGTACCAAATATGATATCCCCTTTTGTTAATGGGCCCTGAAGCATACATGAGTAGATAGTAATCGATCTAGATTTGGGATGACCATACCCTAATGGGAGCGACCCACTTGGCCCTGTGTCATGCCTAATTTTTGCCATTTCCCAATTGATGAGGCTTGAAGCTACGTTTTACCTTCATATAGCACTTTCTACTTGGAATGCTAACACCGCCCTCCAGGCAACAATGCAATCTAGCATTCATCCATATAAGTCATTCAGGAGATGAATGAACCAAAAGCACTACTCTACTACATCCATTTTGGAGTCACCCTTAGGATTAGTAGCAAGTAGACCTTGCAGTTCAAAGAACTCTGTCTTTAAATTCCATCATTTTCAAGATGTCTTCAAATCGAAACATTTGAGTTGGATCGAAGTGGTTTTTGGATAACTTATCTGATCCCAGTCTCTTCGAACAACATTCGATAATTTTCCGGTGAACTCAACCCCAGTTCTTTAGCTTATAAACAATCAAAGATAAGAGCAAAGATCACCTCCTAACCTTTAGTGGATGGATTTTTCTTATTGTTTGTCCTAGGAGAACGAAACAAGATTTATACGCACAGTATAGCATCATCGAAGATGACTGTGCCATATAACTCACGTGTTTCTCCTAGATATTTCCAAAGTTACGTTTTGGGTCTATATTTGATATTTGGTTATTTAAGTATCTATAGACACACATCCAAATCAGAGATTTATTTCAAAGGGAAAAACCAACATTGGTTAAGCACATAAGCAACCACTAGCCTCTTTAATTGAACTTTCATTAATAAAAATCGCTTTGTAAATTACTTGTATAAAAATACTTTTACAAAGACATAGCAACAAATCCCTATATTTTCAATACTTGGAAAATATCCATATACTTATCTTAACGGTATAAGGATATTCACAAAACTTAGAAAGATTTTCCCTTTTGATACAATTCTAAAATCATTTATAAACTCCTTTATAAATCTCTAAAATCATTTATAAACTATTTATAAATATATCTTCAAGTCATTTATAAACCCTTATAAATCCATGCCACTATTTATAAAACTCTTTTCATAAATCTATAAACCTATTTATAAAATTTCTTTATAAATATCTAAAACCATTTACAAAACTCTCTTTATACATTGTAAGCAATTTCTCTTTAAATCTCCAAAACATTTTATAAAGCTTCTCTTATAAAACCCAAGTCCATTTATAAAACTCTATTTATGAGTCTCGAAAACATTTATAAATAAATAAAAATCATTTACTTCAAAAGACTATTTTATAATAATACTTATTAACCATAAACACTATAAATAAATAATGATTATTAACTTCAAAACATCATTAAAAAAATAATTAATAATTTCAAACATTATTAATACAACAATAATAATTAATCTTTACCATTACTATAAATAGTAATAATTTATCTCCAAAACTTTATTAATAAATCATTACTATTAATTTCAAGCCTTATTAACTATTTAAAAAATTAACTTTTAAAAATTTTAAGATATTAAATAACTTTAAAAAAACATTAAATAAAAATAAATAATCTTTTAAAAAATATTAAATATAAATATTAACTTTAAAACAATATTAAATATAAACATATAATCTTTAAAACAACATTCAATATAAATAAAAAAACTTTTAAAAGAACATTTCAAATGAGATAGAAAACACAAATAATAAAGTTGGAGTAAAATAGAAATTAAATCCATTTAAAACAAAATATTTCCGAAAATTCCACATTCTGATTTTAAATCATTCTCCGTCTCACAAATAAATCCTAACCCAAGGCAATTTATAGTATTTTAAAATACTAATTTAAGGACAATAGCTACCAAAAGCTTAACCAATATCGATATTAATTTCCTATTACTACAGGGTTTAAGTTTGAGCATATAACGATGTCATAAACCATAGTCTTAATGATCGGGTTTGAATTCCAAAAATTCATATAACAAGAATATAAAAGAAAACATTTCAACAATGGTGAGGAATTCCGTTAGATCCCTCCAACCTATCCCCCTGCATCACAACTCATATATTTCAGCACATATATGTAAACAAAATCAACGGTGGTGAGGAAATCCTGTTGGATCCCTCCAACCTATTTTTCTCTACATCAGAAACAGTATATAGTCATATAATAAGGGTCATCCACTACTAGGTGGGTATATATAAAAGGTCATCCGCTTCAGGGTGGGAATAAATCCAAACTAACTGATAAAACATTAAATTATCCAAACTTCCAATCAACAAATTTTTATCGACTATATAACATATTGGTTGACCAAAAAGTTGAGTTTAACTCACCGAAATTCCTGTTTTCACCGAAGCATTCCGATTTGGATTAAAATAGAGTTAGCCTTCAATTTTAACCCAAATTCATACTAGCTCCAAATCCATCCAATCCAACTCTATGCCGTATTATTTACTAATACAATCGCAACGCAACGCATCGTGTTTGACTTTTACCTCGTATGAATTAGATATGAATTAATGAACATTTGAGGTTATTTAAATTATCATTAACTTAAATTAATTAACTTTTAAACTAATTACCCAACTCTAATCTTCCCACCCCTAATCTCCTCTTTCGTTTGCGTATACAAACCCAACCGAGGCCGACTTCACCCCATCGCCACTGCCACCTTATGTAACGACCCGGGATTTTCGATTCCCAAAATTCCAGATAGTTAGGAAAAGAAGAAAGAGATAGAAGAAGAAACAGAAAACAAAACACAGAATCTCACATTCGTAGCGGATCAAAATATAATATCAAATAATAACAGTTATACAAAGGAAATCTGTACTTGTCAAATTACACTTTAATACATCAGAGTTACAACATATACACAAACACTGGACAGATACAATCAACATGTCTCAGACAAACTACAATATATCACAGCGGAATACACTCCATACGTTCCTGCCATCCAGCTCGTCTTCTAAGCTCCAGAATGTCCTTACCTGAAATCTATAATACTGGGTCTGACCCGAGCATTACATCAAAGTAACACCCGGGTCAGGCTGGAAACCAGCGTGAGTAAACCCATCTAACATGAAATACTAAATTCAACATAAAAGGAAACCCGGGTAACTCGTACTTCACTACAAGTTCAAATCTTGTTATAGTCAACACTTATTTCACAAACAATCACTAAGTACCCTTACTTAGTTTAAATGGTCCATTTTACTTAAATTATTCCATCCCAGCCTATTGATTTCACATATCAAACTATAAAGAATTACTGTAGATTCTAAATCGAAGTGGTTTCGGGTATTTACTGATACCCAACCCCGGTCTCTTCGAATCCAATTTCATCTTACAAACAAAGTTGTTTAAGTTTAAAACAATTCCATTTATATCCAGAATTACATATTTACATAGCCATTCATCACAGATAGACAAACCCTATTATCACAGTTCAACTAAAATATCTCATATCTCAAAGTATCATATATCAGAGATATCAACCAATTCAATTCATTCAACCATCCATAAGAAAGATTATAGAATATATAATTATTAATTTATTTAATTAATTCCTAATTAAATTAATCACCAATTTACTCACTTGGATTACCTTAATCCTACTTACTTAACATTAATCAATTACAACTCAATTAATTAATCATCCATCTCAATTAATCCTCCTTGATTAATTATCCTTTAATTACATTAAATAATTAAACTTTAATAAATCACATAGATTAATTATTCTTAACCAGTCACATTAATTAATCTTTAATTAATTCATTAATGATCCTTAATCACTTCTAGTAATTAGTTATTCCTTTAATTAATTACATTTAAGAAGTAATTTTTAAATTAATCACTTTATTAATTAACCTTAATTAACCTCATTTAGTAATTAATTATCCCTTAATTATTAATTAATAAACCTTAATTATCAATTAATAAAACTTAATTACAATTAATTAATTCTTAATTACTAGTTAATTAATTCTTAATTAACAATTGATAAATCTCTAATAACTTAATTAATTAATACTTGATTGCAACTTAATTTCTTAATTAATTAATCTCGAATTATCTAATTAACAACCCTTAATTACATTTCTAAATTAAGTTTTTAAAATAACTACAGAATTTAACTTAACAAGTTTAAGTTAAACAAATCACATAACTTAAAAACTTTACTTGCCTTGTTTAAAAATTTTAAAACTTGATTTGTTTTACAAAATTTTTGCTTTAGATTAAAACAGAAAATCCCCTTAGGCCAAAACCCGAGTCAAACACACTAAAAACTCAAGCCAGCCTCGAGTCATCTGCCAAACTCACCTACTTCGAGTCGCACATCAAAATGCACGAGCACGACACCGAGTTGAACTTAATCTTCCCAAAACAACTTCCACCAGATACACAAATGACACTGTGCACGTACACCGTCGATCCAACGCTCTCCGACCCTTCCTCTGATCGTCGACCAGTCATCAACAACCTCGCCGTCCCTCTCAATAACTCAGATCGTCGATATCACCCATGAATCAAAATCGAACCCATCGTTCGAAAATCTGGAACCCACCACCATCAGAAATTCTCCCCTCACCGTCGATCCTGACCTAGATAAACCTCACCGTCCTCACCAGAGATTCGCCTCGACCTCCAGCACCGATTCCCAGATTTGGTGGAACTCGATCCACCATAGATGCTGAGATGATCAGAAACTCCCGACCTTGTCAAAACTAGGGTTACAGACTAACCCGATCACCCACCGCCACTACAGCAACTTATACACCTATCTGACATTTTTCCCAAGGTCTCCGATCACTCCACTACTACCAGTGATAATCGCAACTCCCCAGACCACTGAGACCATCAGAAACCACTGAAAACTCATATTCTGTTCAAACCCGTAAAGCTCATTCAAGCTTAATCTAAAAATTATGATTTCATTCTTAAAAATCACGTTTAGGGTTAAGGATTCAGTTTATATTCCTGAATTGATGAATTAAGAAGTTTGAATTTTAACATAACTTAAAACTTGCACTGTTCTTTTAGTTTCCAGAGCAATTCCACATTCATTTTAACCTAAATCAAATTTTAAACTTTCATTTATGATGAAACAAACAACTTTTGTTTATAGCCTAAGTTCTAACAGAGATCAGATAAGGAGATAATGAATTTTGATTAAAACCTAAGCTTGAAAACAAAGAACAGAGAGGTCATAGATAATAGGCATGCACACATATCTATACATCCATATGTATATACAGAAACTCACATATATACACACACACAAACATACTTTCTTTCAGAAGTTAACATGCAAACAGATTTCTTATACTTAAGCTTTTAAAAAAAAGAAAAGTTACTCACCTTTTTCCTTGAACAAAGCAGACTTTATTCTTCCCAGTTTTGATTCCTGCAGTTGAATGCTTATATCTTCTTTAAGTTTGTAATGGTAGTTTGAATTTCATTTTCTTATCTTAGTCGAATGACTGAAATAAAAGAAGACAGTAGAGATATATTTGAGAGAAGTAGGCTGCCTTCTACAGCAAGCTTCTTTTTTTTTCTTTGGCCAGAAACTTGCTTGACCAAGTTTTGCTGTGACATTGATTTTTCTTTTGTGTGCTTGAATTGAAATGTTGTGTGCTTGCATTTAATTCATGTCAGGATGATGTTTCTACACATATATACCCATATTCACCCACACACTTTTATAAACATATACATATATCTATTCATATATGTTGTTATTATTATATATGTATATACTTACTGTGATGACCCAACTTTCTACTACCAGAAAATTGCATCATCTTTAAGAAAGAAAGGGGTGAGAAAATAGAAAAGATAGAGAAGAAGAAGAAACAACATCAGAATCTCAACAGCGGAACGAATAAAATATAATATATCACATAAGAGATTACATATTATCATATACATCAGAGTTACACAGATAATACAACACATACTAGACAGTTATAAACACCTGTCTAGTTAATACAACTCGATACAACTCAAATACAACACAGATACAACACAGAGATACCAACACAGCGGAACACTATATATATATATCTACAACGCTGAAGCCTCCTGCTCCATTGCTCCTCCATAATTCGTCAAAGCAAACCTGAATCCCTTGGCTACCCGTAAAAATTTGGGTACCCGAGAGTTTAAGGAAAAAACAGAAATAAACTCCGGGTCAGACATGGGTCTGGTATGAGTAACAGGTTAAAGTTGCTTAACTAAAAAAAATCCTTTGAAAACAAAGGTATCACGTAAGACTTCCCACACATAAACATGGAAAAGTTTTTACCTTACGCTAACCAAACATTTGATAGGAAATCCAGTGATATTATAGTAGGTCTAGGGTTTTCAAGTAAATATGAAATAGCTGAAATTGTTACATGATTAAATTCCAGCATACTAGCCACAAAGTGGGTAATACAATCAAAACCGTAAGGTCACGTAGGAAGATTGGGTTTCCAACAATGGCTGGGCTACTGGGGTACCGCCCGTCACAGTACGTGGCCTAGATCACCGTACCGAGGAGTACGCCCGCTCCCCTACAACACAAGGCCGGAACCATTCCTTACTGAACAGTTCCGAACGAAACAACCCCAGCAGTTGTCGCGAATCAACTGCCCACTAAGCCGAATATAAAGGGACATCTAGACAGGGGTATATCTCGCTCTCAAGTGGGTGCTACCCACGAAGCCTTGCTGCACCTCCCCTGTTTTAGCCATTCCCGGTTGCTGAGGCTTGAGGTCACGATTACCTTTACAGATCTCATCACTTAGAATGCTCATCGTCCGCCTGACGATGTGCTGAAAGCATTCAATCCATACAAGTTCGTTCCGGGTTCGAACGAAACCGAAGGCATTATCTCGTTACACTCATTTTGGAATCACCCTCAGAGTTAACGACAATAACCCTTGCACTCTGAATCACCATCTCGAGCCTATAAGTACTATCTCCGTCAAACTCATTACGGAATCACCCACAGAGTTATACTGACGAATAGTTCTTATACCTCGAGTCTTCACTTGCTCCAATTGAATTTCACGACCTAACGTTAATTTGGATCGATGTGGTTTTCGGGTCTCCAGACCTGGAATCCCGGTATACGGAAACCCGATCCCGGTCTCATCGAAATCCAAAACGTGTCTTTTAAGGCCAAGTTGTTTTAAAGTTAAAACAGTTTAATTCAATTATCTATATACCACATATAGATAAATCGCAATATAACAATGGATAATCACATCATCATCATAAACAGATAATCCATATTATCTACTCAAACGGATAATTAATATCATCATACTTAAAACAAGCATCCATATCACAATAGATATTACTCATCTCATATCTGAGATCACAATCAATCAAGGAAATCAATATCATCCATCATAAGCAATGATTAATAATCACACAATTTATAATTAATTTAAAATGAATTAAATTAATTACAAATCTCTAATTAATTTAAAGTAAATTAAATTAATTACTTCATTCTATAAATCATGCTTACTTAACCATTGATTAATTACAAATCAATTAATTAATCATTCTCTAGATTTCCATCTTAATTAATCATCCTAGATTAATTATCTTTTAATTACATTCAAGTAATTATTCTTTAATTAATTACACAAATTAATTATTTATAACCAAATACAGTAATTAATCTTTAATTACTCTATTTATTAATTAACCATAATTAATTACATTTATCCTTAATTAATTACAATTAATTAATTGCTTATAACACTTATTATTGATTTATTAATATTAATGAATCAATCCTTTAAATTTAACATTAATCATATAATTAATGATTCTAAGTACATTTTTGAATTAATTATTCCATTTAAATTAATTACATTGAGTTATTAACCTTTACTTAACCATAATTATTAATCATCCTTGATTAATCCCATTCAGTAATTAACTACCCTTAATTACTTCACTTAATAAATTAATTACTCCTTAATTAATTTTCTAAATTAATCCCTTGATTAATTTTACAAAGTAATTTAATCCAAATTACTATTATACTCAAAACATCTTCAATCAATTACATATAGTAATTATTATCAATTACTTCATTAAGTAATTTCACTTCATTAATTACATTTAAGTAATTATACTCATCAAATAATCCAATGATTTATTTACATTAATTAAACTCGATAAATTAATCTAAACAAATCATATTAAACCCAATAATTTTATTAAGTAATAAACTCAATAATTCTTTAATTAATTTATCTAATTAATTATTAAAATTAATCACATAAATATACCAATTAATCAACTTAGATAATTTAAATTTATTTAATTCATTATCTTGAGTAATTAATTCCTTTAATTACACTTAAACAATTCCACAATTGATTTTATTTAATCAATCTAATTAATTATTAAAATTTCATATTGATAAAAAAAAACAAATCTTGAGTTAATGACCATTATTACTATTAACAGTACTAAATTTCTTTCTTAAGAAATTTAACTTAGATAAACCCTTATTAATTCCAAATTAATTTATCCTTAACCAAATATTAATTAACCACTAATTATTTAATTAATTCAAGTTTTAAACCGTAACTTAATTAACCTTTAATTTCTTGATTAATTAACATTTAACCATTAGTTTAAAATCTAATTTATTCAAATTAATGATCTTAACTCCAATTTAATTATTCCTAATTAATTTACTTAAAACTAAATTAACGAGCTTAAAACTCATAATTACTTAATTAATCCAGTTATTAATTAAATTTGACAATCTATTTAATTAACTTAATAATTTAATGAATCCAATCACTAAATTCCACTTTACAAATTTTAAACTAAATTTCTTTTTTAAATTTTCACATCATTAAAGTATACTTTACCTTTAAACCTATTTACATCATTTAAAATTATATACTTTATTTATTTCAAAACCTAAGATTCAAATTCAGTTTAAATTCAGATTTTAAATTTAAACTTGGCTTAAATTCTATTTCAAATCTTATTAAATTCAAAAATCCAGAACTGCCAGGCTTTACTTTCTTAAAAGCCTGGAACCACACTTACTCGAACAAACAAAATACTTCGAGTCATTCCTTAATTACCCCGAGTAAATCACTAGAGAATCTCGAGTGCAACCCGAGAGGAACTTCTTCGTCCTCCCCAAAGAAAAACAGAGATGAGGAAAACGTGCTCGTGCACGTGCACGATCGATGCCACCAACTCCGATCGCCAGTGATGATCTTCTCACATCGGAAAACCCCTCTACAACCAATAACGATCACCTGAACTCGACTAACTACCCAAAATCAAAATCGAGTCTTACAACCCAAACCTGGAAACGTGAAGTGAATTCTCCCAAACCTGGCACGGCGTCGTTCTCGTCACCACGACAACCAGACGACTCGAAACTTCGGCCATCTATTCGACGTCAACCCCTCTACCATCACGTTAAACCCCATCGCACTCGATCCATCCTTCACGCTGCTACAATCAATTCAACATAGCGTAGTTAAACTAGGGTTCTAGAAATGAAACCACAACCACGACCTCCTCGATGAATTCGATCACCATCAACCATTTTTCCCCTCAACTACGCTTGCTCCTCCATCATCAGGGAGAACCCTGACCACCACCATGCATTAGATCGCCAGAAATCACCTCGTTTCCTATATTCAGATGAACTATAACTGCTCATCCCAGACTTAACTAAAAATTATGATCCCTCCTTTAAAAATCCTAACTTTTAATAAGGCTTCAGATCATAGATCTGAATCAACGAATTAAGACATTCGAATTTCTAGTTATCTTGAGTTTACTCTGTTGTTTTAGTTTCCTAAGACATTCAAGTGAGATTTTAACTTAATTAAAATTTTGAACATTAGTCTATGATTAAATAAACAGCTTTTGTTTATAATCTAATTCCTAACAGAAATTAGATCAAAGGGAAAGAGGATTTTTAAACAAGTCTTAAGCTTGAAAAACTGGCAATAGAAGAGATACAGGAAACATACATATACTCACATCAACACATTCACATATAAGCAGAAACACACCATACAAATAAATTCACAAAGGAAACAACATTCCAGAACTTAATATTCAACCAAAATCAATTTATAGTTTTCAAAAGTGTGATGTTACTCACCTTAAAAGATGATGAAGAACAGAGCACTAATTTGAAGTTGCTTTTAACTGAGAAAACCTGAATTCCCCTTTGCTATAAAAACTGAGTTGCTTGTTGTTAAGGTTTGCATGCAGGCTTGACTCCAGATGCATTTGAAAACTTTAAATTTGAATGCTTTAATTTTAAAACTCGTAGTTGCATGCAGAGATAGCTTCATCTCAGGTTGAAGGAAATGAACTACAGGCAGGCTTTGAATTGAACTAAAGCTTTAGTTTGTATGTCTTTGAAAACTTAAAAATGAAAAATGCTAAGTTTTCTTTTTGGCAAACGAAATGAAATGGAAAAGATAAAAGAGACAGGTGGTTTTTACAGGGTGTTGTTTACATTGCCTGGTACAAATTTCCCAGAGATATTTTCTATAGAGGGGGCTGGAATGAGATATTCGTGTACTAGAGATACAACCATTTAATGCTATGGTCCTTCATGTCTACAACTACATCCTTTACTATACATTTCGTATGTACTTATATCTTAGTGTATAAGTTTCTTCTTTTTATATGTGTACATACCCAATTAATACTCCCTGTACAAGCATGGAGGTATGTTTCCCTTTATACTTTGTTTCATTTTATTCTATCAAGTGTACATAATCATTTAATACCACCTGCCAGAATACATGTTTGTTTCTTTTGCCAAGCACTGCAAACTTGTTTCCAGAATTGTCTAAGTGTCTATGTATATATAAAGTTGCTTTAAACTTTGTATTGGTTTATTGCCTAATTTATATCCATATACTTTCATACTTTGTCTTAGTTATTTGTTATAAATTTTGACTTATGTATTAAGTTCTATGCTTATTTATATAACCATATGTTTGTCTCATTTTAGTTTTACACATTTGTACTTTAAATTTCCAGTTTCTATTGTATACATACTTTAATTACTTAGTCCATGTTTCCATTTATATTTGTATTTTAACCTTGACTATCAATATTTAAGTTATGCTCAATATGATTTACTTACATTTTATATTTATACTTTATATTGCTAGAATTAGATTTTTATTTAAACATTATCATCCATATATATTTTTATCAAATGATGACAAGACAAAGTATTTTAAATTAAATTATCTAAGACAAATTTATTATAAATATTATTGAGATATTTTAGTTTTAAAGTTTCAAATCAATTTCCTTTTTAGGATACCAATTTATATAAATAATTGGTAAATATTTCCAAAATCATATCTATTTTAAATATGATCAGATTACATTTTATTTAATTAGATTAAATATTTATAAAAGAGATTATAACTTCCTATTATTATTTAATAAACTAATATCTCATATTTATTAAACAATATTTTAAAATAAACCTTTTATTTATCTTAACATAAGCTAAGATATAATTTAAATCAATCAAACATTTATCTTAACTATTTTAAAACCATATAGTTATTTATTTAATAGCTTAATATTAAATTAAATCAAATTTCCAAATTATCAAAAATATTAGAATTATAAAACAAGATTTACTTATTTCTTATATTTTAAACAAAGCTTATCAATTTACAATATATATAAACTTATATACATTATAAATAGAAAACAGTTTATTTAGCTTTTTAAAAAGATAAATTCACAATTTAAATGTTTATTAAAAGAAGAATTATCAAATCAATTCACCAACAGAATCATCAAATCAATTTAATTTTAAATGCAGATTATTAAATTGATATTGTCAGAAATTCCGGGATGTCACATTCCTCCCCTCTTAAAAGAATTTCGTCCCCGAAATTTAAAACAAAGGTAATTTAATAATCTAATTAAAGATTTAATTTTAAAACACAAGCATATATTAACTATACGCTAACAACCATAGCAAACAACTCATCCAAACAAACAAATCTAATGATCCAGACAAAATTCTGGATAGAGTTCTCTCGAGTTCCCAAGTATATATACTGGGATACTCGCTCTACAGAATCCAAACAATCACTACTAAGCTACAGAGCTCCTACTCATCTAGATCTACAAAACCAAACAGATATCAGACTACAGACGAGTCTGACTCAACAACCAAACCCTCTAGAACTGCTGGTTCCAAAACCAGAGATAGATCATACACGTACTCCCTCAGAGATACGTGAAACTCATCGAATTTCAGTTGTCCAAACTGACAATTCACTCCAGAAGATCAAACACTTATCCTCAGAAAACAACAGAAAAGATCCGAGATATCTCGGAGCTGGCTTCCCAATCTTACCCAATCTATACAGCTCCTTTGACCGGAGAAAACTTGCTCAAAATCAAATCCAGATTTCAAAATCCAAATTCCTCCGTCTCTTATCCACAAAGCTCATCTGACGATCCAGGCTGCCTCTATCCCTACTGATGGGCTCAACCTTCGCTGATGCCTCAAAACAACTCATCACAATGATCCACTCACAATCAATCCAAGAACACAGCCTCTACTATCATCAGTAGAAAACAACTTCTCCTATCCGGAAAAGAAAAACAGATGCACTCCCAAACTGCTTCCGCTGCACAACTCTGATCTGAGTAGAAGAAATGCTGATGGTACACCCGAGCACAAACCGGACAACACATCCCAAAAATATGGTTCAACATATCCATAAAGAAGAAAACTCAGAAATCTCGAAAGATATCTGACAAGCCAAGAGAATACTCCACTATCGCAAGTCACTTTTGCGATCAATCCAACCCAATATCCAAAGAAAAACTGCTCTCTCTTTACCAATCAGAACAACTTAAGCTTATCTAGCCAATCCACCGAAGAAATGGATTCACTCTACTGCTTCTGAACTTCACTTCCAGAAAACTGCTGATAGACGACCTCCTGCCTACCCACAGAACAATCAGAACTACAAATGCTACCACTGCCGCCAAGGACATCCTAAACCAAACTCCTTGAGAAACACAGGCCTCAAAGCCAAACACAAACACCCGGCTAAACACAGCCTCAACACCGAAGCAGACATACTTCTTTAAACTGTTCCAAAGAAACTTTTCAGAGGCATCCATAGTCACTGTGTCTCATCACACAGCTACTACATCCTAAGGTATCAAAATATCATAACTCGCTTCTGTCCAATCGGCAGATCCAAACTCTACTCATCCAAACTATACACTTCAAAAAGGGACTCCGAACCCTAACAGATATTGGTGAAATCCTTACACCACAACAAAGATTCACTCGAGACGGTATTAGGTCTACAGTCTCGACAGATACACTTCCAAACTCAACAACTCCAACTATTGGTAGTCGTGTTACACACACCACTACCCTATCTACCTTCATAACTTATATTGGACAACCCGAACAGGTAACCCAACAGAGAGATAGAAATAAATATATATATATATATATATATCAAAATTACAAATACGCTCTCTCAAGATAGATACCACTCCAGAGCTTAGGTATTCGCTCAACCTATGCTCTGATACCACGTGTGACGACCCAACTTTCTACTACCAGAAAATTGCATCATCTTTAAGAAAGAAAGGGGTGAGAAAATAGAAAAGATAGAGAAGAAGAAGAAACAACATCAGAATCTCAACAGCGGAACGAATAAAATATAATATATCACATAAGAGATTACATATTATCATATACATCAGAGTTACACAGATAATACAACACATACTAGACAATTATAAACACCTGTCTAGTTAATACAACTCGATACAACTCAAATACAACACAGATACAACACAGAGATACCAACACAGCGGAACACTATATATATATATCTACAACGCTGAAGCCTCCTGCTCCATTGCTCCTCCATAATTCGTCAAAGCAAACCTGAATCCCTTGGCTACCCGTAAAAATTTGGGTACCCGAGAGTTTAAGGAAAAAACAGAAATAAACTCCGGGTCAGACATGGGTCTGGTATGAGTAACAGGTTAAAGTTGCTTAACTAAAAAAAATCCTTTGAAAACAAAGGTATCACGTAAGACTTCCCACACATAAACATGGAAAAGTTTTTACCTTACGCTAACCAAACATTTGATAGGAAATCCAGTGATATTATAGTAGGTCTAGGGTTTTCAAGTAAATATGAAATAGCTGAAATTGTTACATGATTAAATTCCAGCATACTAGCCACAAAGTGGGTAATACAATCAAAACCGTAAGGTCACGTAGGAAGATTGGGTTTCCAACAATGGCTGGGCTACTGGGGTACCGCCCGTCACAGTACGTGGCCTAGATCACCGTACCGAGGAGTACGCCCGCTCCCCTACAACACAAGGCCGGAACCATTCCTTACTGAACAGTTCCGAACGAAACAACCCCAGCAGTTGTCGCGAATCAACTGCCCACTAAGCCGAATATAAAGGGACATCTAGACAGGGGTATATCTCGCTCTCAAGTGGGTGCTACCCACGAAGCCTTGCTGCACCTCCCCTGTTTTAGCCATTCCCGGTTGCTGAGGCTTGAGGTCACGATTACCTTTACAGATCTCATCACTTAGAATGCTCATCGTCCGCCTGACGATGTGCTGAAAGCATTCAATCCATACAAGTTCGTTCCGGGTTCGAACGAAACCGAAGGCATTATCTCGTTACACTCATTTTGGAATCACCCTCAGAGTTAACGACAATAACCCTTGCACTCTGAATCACCATCTCGAGCCTATAAGTACTATCTCCGTCAAACTCATTACGGAATCACCCACAGAGTTATACTGACGAATAGTTCTTATACCTCGAGTCTTCACTTGCTCCAATTGAATTTCACGACCTAACGTTAATTTGGATCGATGTGGTTTTCGGGTCTCCAGACCTGGAATCCCGGTATACGGAAACCCGATCCCGGTCTCATCGAAATCCAAAACGTGTCTTTTAAGGCCAAGTTGTTTTAAAGTTAAAACAGTTTAATTCAATTATCTATATACCACATATAGATAAATCGCAATATAACAATGGATAATCACATCATCATCATAAACAGATAATCCATATTATCTACTCAAACGGATAATTAATATCATCATACTTAAAACAAGCATCCATATCACAATAGATATTACTCATCTCATATCTGAGATCACAATCAATCAAGGAAATCAATATCATCCATCATAAGCAATGATTAATAATCACACAATTTATAATTAATTTAAAATGAATTAAATTAATTACAAATCTCTAATTAATTTAAAGTAAATTAAATTAATTACTTCATTCTATAAATCATGCTTACTTAACCATTGATTAATTACAAATCAATTAATTAATCATTCTCTAGATTTCCATCTTAATTAATCATCCTAGATTAATTATCTTTTAATTACATTCAAGTAATTATTCTTTAATTAATTACACAAATTAATTATTTATAACCAAATACAGTAATTAATCTTTAATTACTCTATTTATTAATTAACCATAATTAATTACATTTATCCTTAATTAATTACAATTAATTAATTGCTTATAACACTTATTATTGATTTATTAATATTAATGAATCAATCCTTTAAATTTAACATTAATCATATAATTAATGATTCTAAGTACATTTTTGAATTAATTATTCCATTTAAATTAATTACATTGAGTTATTAACCTTTACTTAACCATAATTATTAATCATCCTTGATTAATCCCATTCAGTAATTAACTACCCTTAATTACTTCACTTAATAAATTAATTACTCCTTAATTAATTTTCTAAATTAATCCCTTGATTAATTTTACAAAGTAATTTAATCCAAATTACTATTATACTCAAAACATCTTCAATCAATTACATATAGTAATTATTATCAATTACTTCATTAAGTAATTTCACTTCATTAATTACATTTAAGTAATTATACTCATCAAATAATCCAATGATTTATTTACATTAATTAAACTCGATAAATTAATCTAAACAAATCATATTAAACCCAATAATTTTATTAAGTAATAAACTCAATAATTCTTTAATTAATTTATCTAATTAATTATTAAAATTAATCACATAAATATACCAATTAATCAACTTAGATAATTTAAATTTATTTAATTCATTATCTTGAGTAATTAATTCCTTTAATTACACTTAAACAATTCCACAATTGATTTTATTTAATCAATCTAATTAATTATTAAAATTTCATATTGATAAAAAAAAACAAATCTTGAGTTAATGACCATTATTACTATTAACAGTACTAAATTTCTTTCTTAAGAAATTTAACTTAGATAAACCCTTATTAATTCCAAATTAATTTATCCTTAACCAAATATTAATTAACCACTAATTATTTAATTAATTCAAGTTTTAAACCGTAACTTAATTAACCTTTAATTTCTTGATTAATTAACATTTAACCATTAGTTTAAAATCTAATTTATTCAAATTAATGATCTTAACTCCAATTTAATTATTCCTAATTAATTTACTTAAAACTAAATTAACGAGCTTAAAACTCATAATTACTTAATTAATCCAGTTATTAATTAAATTTGACAATCTATTTAATTAACTTAATAATTTAATGAATCCAATCACTAAATTCCACTTTACAAATTTTAAACTAAATTTCTTTTTTAAATTTTCACATCATTAAAGTATACTTTACCTTTAAACCTATTTACATCATTTAAAATTATATACTTTATTTATTTCAAAACCTAAGATTCAAATTCAGTTTAAATTCAGATTTTAAATTTAAACTTGGCTTAAATTCTATTTCAAATCTTATTAAATTCAAAAATCCAGAACTGCCAGGCTTTACTTTCTTAAAAGCCTGGAACCACACTTACTCGAACAAACAAAATACTTCGAGTCATTCCTTAATTACCCCGAGTAAATCACTAGAGAATCTCGAGTGCAACCCGAGAGGAACTTCTTCGTCCTCCCCAAAGAAAAACAGAGATGAGGAAAACGTGCTCGTGCACGTGCACGATCGATGCCACCAACTCCGATCGCCAGTGATGATCTTCTCACATCGGAAAACCCCTCTACAACCAATAACGATCACCTGAACTCGACTAACTACCCAAAATCAAAATCGAGTCTTACAACCCAAACCTGGAAACGTGAAGTGAATTCTCCCAAACCTGGCACGGCGTCGTTCTCGTCACCACGACAACCAGACGACTCGAAACTTCGGCCATCTATTCGACGTCAACCCCTCTACCATCACGTTAAACCCCATCGCACTCGATCCATCCTTCACGCCGCTACAATCAATTCAACATAGCGTAGTTAAACTAGGGTTCTAGAAATGAAACCACAGCCACGACCTCCTCGATGAATTCGATCACCATCAACCATTTTTCCCCTCAACTACGCTTGCTCCTCCATCATCAGGGAGAACCCTGACCACCACCATGCATTAGATCGCCAGAAATCACCTCGTTTCCTATATTCAGATGAACTAGAACTGCTCATCCCAGACTTAACTAAAAATTATGATCCCTCCTTTAAAAATCCTAACTTTTAATAAGGCTTCAGATCATAGATCTGAATCAACGAATTAAGACATTCGAATTTCTAGTTATCTTGAGTTTACTCTGTTGTTTTAGTTTCCTAAGACATTCAAGTGAGATTTTAACTTAATTAAAATTTTGAACATTAGTTTATGATTAAATAAACAGCTTTTGTTTATAATCTAATTCCTAACAGAAATTAGATCAAAGGGAAAGAGGATTTTTAAACAAGTCTTAAGCTTGAAAAACTGGCAATAGAAGAGATACAGGAAACATACATATACTCACATCAACACATTCACATATAAGCAGAAACACACCATACAAATAAATTCACAAAGGAAACAACATTCCAGAACTTAATATTCAACCAAAATCAATTTATAGTTTTCAAAAGTGTGATGTTACTCACCTTAAAAGATGATGAAGAACAGAGCACTAATTTGAAGTTGCTTTTAACTGAGAAAACCTGAATTCCCCTTTGCTATAAAAACTGAGTTGCTTGTTGTTAAGGTTTGCATGCAGGCTTGACTCCAGATGCATTTGAAAACTTTAAATTTGAATGCTTTAATTTTAAAACTCGTAGTTTTGCATGCAGAGATAGCTTCATCTCAGGTTGAAGGAAATGAACTACAGGCAGGCTTTGAATTGAACTAAAGCTTTAGTTTGTATGTCTTTGAAAACTTAAAAATGAAAAATGCTAAGTTTTCTTTTTGGCAAACGAAATGAAATGGAAAAGATAAAAGAGACAGATGGTTTTTACAGGGTGTTGTTTACATTGCCTGGTACAAATTTCCCAGAGATATTTTCTATAGAGGGGGCTGGAATGAGATATTCGTGTACTAGAGATACAACCATTTAATGCTATGGTCCTTCATGTCTACAACTACATCCTTTACTATACATTTCGTATGTACTTATATCTTAGTGTATAAGTTTCTTCTTTTTATATGTGTACATACCCAATTAATACTCCCTGTACAAGCATGGAGGTATGTTTCCCTTTATACTTTGTTTCATTTTATTCTATCAAGTGTACATAATCATTTAATACCACCTGCCAGAATACATGTTTGTTTCTTTTGCCAAGCACTGCAAACTTGTTTCCAGAATTGTCTAAGTGTCTATGTATATATAAAGTTGCTTTAAACTTTGTATTGGTTTATTGCCTAATTTATATCCATATACTTTCATACTTTGTCTTAGTTATTTGTTATAAATTTTGACTTATGTATTAAGTTCTATGCTTATTTATATAACCATATGTTTGTCTCATTTTAGTTTTACACATTTGTGCTTTAAATTTCCAGTTTCTATTGTATACATACTTTAATTACTTAGTCCATGTTTCCATTTATATTTGTATTTTAACCTTGACTATCAATATTTAAGTTATGCTCAATATGATTTACTTACATTTTATATTTATACTTTATATTGCTAGAATTAGATTTTTATTTAAACATTATCATCCATATATATTTTTATCAAATGATGACAAGACAAAGTATTTTAAATTAAATTATCTAAGACAAATTTATTATAAATATTATTGAGATATTTTAGTTTTAAAGTTTCAAATCAATTTCCTTTTTAGGATACCAATTTATATAAATAATTGGTAAATATTTCCAAAATCATATCTATTTTAAATATGATCAGATTACATTTTATTTAATTAGATTAAATATTTATAAAAGAGATTATAACTTCCTATTATTATTTAATAAACTAATATCTCATATTTATTAAACAATATTTTAAAATAAACCTTTTATTTATCTTAACATAAGCTAAGATATAATTTAAATCAATCAAACATTTATCTTAACTATTTTAAAACCATATAGTTATTTATTTAATAGCTTAATATTAAATTAAATCAAATTTCCAAATTATCAAAAATATTAGAATTATAAAACAAGATTTACTTATTTCTTATATTTTAAACAACGCTTATCAATTTACAATATATATAAACTTATATACATTATAAATAGAAAACAGTTTATTTAGCTTTTTAAAAAGATAAATTCACAATTTAAATGTTTATTAAAAGAAGAATTATCAAATCAATTCAAATTTACCAACAGAATCATCAAATCAATTTAATTTTAAATGCAGATTATTAAATTGATATTGTCAGAAATTCCGGGATGTCACACTTACATTTTCACTATTTAAATATGTATACATACATTTCCTGTATTGGTCACCACATTACACACATTTATACATTTTCTCATATACACTGCTTATGTATATTTTTGATATTATATATATATATATATATTCACAATTATACAAACTTTTCTCTATTTGATTTCATTTGGGCATATATACACACATATATATATATATATATGCATTTATATACTTATATATATATATATGTTAAACATCATAAGCTTCTATGTATTTTATTTGTATATTTATGGATATTTCGTCTTAATTCAAATGGTGGAGTTTATATAAATATATTCTTTATTACTATTATTATTATTTTCTTATAGAACTTATCATACCTAGATATTTCATAATTCAATATTTATTACAGTTTCAAATCAATTTATATATTCAGGTATTTTAATTATCAGAGATTTAGTCGTTTGACTAATTAAAACTAATATTCCAATAATCACATCGGTTAACCACTCACTAATATTCCAATAATTTTCATATATATTGTCTAGCATCATAAACCTTTGTACATATTTGTATATACATCACTGAATATTATATCTAAATTTTAAATGGTGGAATTTATATTCACACTTCTATAATATTTTTTATATCCAGTAATTTAACTTATATATCTAGATATCTTTTATTGTCAGAATCTTATTCGTTCGACTTATAAAATTAATATTCCGATAACTTCAAATCAGTTATTTACCCAATTAACCGGGGTTAAAAATCCGAGTCGTCACACCTTAGCTCACCAGAGCCTGCCACAACTCGCCAGGGAGTAACCCCACCTCCTCCTTAGCTAATGCCATTGACCACGCCCCTCCATTTGCCGCCATCACTAAGAAAATACCCCAAAATCGAACCAAAATTCATCGCCAGAATTCGATCGCTTCCGTCCATCTTATGGCGCCGCAAGTTCATCGAGGGTGCCGGTCGTCCCGCCGTCCCAACTATGCCAGACTCATCCTCTACCTTCCCCTTATTTGCCACGATGAACTGAAAAGACCACTTCCATTCATCAAAGTACTATCACCTCCATGCTCCACCATAGCAAATCTCCACCATTGATTGCACTCAACACATCCTCACCGACATTTCGCTAGTTGACAATATGGTCTGAAAATGCCTCAAAGGGTTCCGATCGATATGGGTCGTTGGATGGAGATGATTTGAATTTGAAATCTATGAACGATTCTCTGATATAAACGCGATAATATATTGGGAAGAAGGCATAGGTTAGATGTATGAGAGGTATGGGTTGGGTGAGAGGAAGTATGGTTATAAAAATAGAATATATATATTATTTATATAATAATATCGGATGCCGTATACCCTAAAACTCTCGAACCCCAAATGAGGCATGCCGCTTGGCATTCTATTGGTAATACCCATATTCCAAACACAATGGAACTAGTCTTGAGACCTAATTCTATCATATACAGAAGATAGCTTTTCAAACCCAGTTATATTATATTAATTCCTCAAATTAATTCATATGTGTTTCAAACTCATACGACCATACGATACATCCAATTGCCACGAAATTCGACGGCATACAATAACAAAAATTACAGAACCAATAAAACTGATTTTGTTGAAATCCATGATAGTACTCCAGAAGGTTACTTTCACACGTTTATTAAAACAAATTATTATTTATAACCAATTCTAATCGCTTTAATTATAAATTAAAGTTTACTATCTTCATTCTTATTCAAATAGAATTTTTAACCAGCTTTCGAAATCATTTTAATTCTTACTAACTTCGAGATTTGATTATTAAATAATTCCAATTATTTGAAATTTATGCTATTTGACTTATAAGATAATATTTCAATCTAAAATTAATTATATATTCCAAGTTCAAATGACTAAAATCCTAGGTTGTTACAACCGAGTGGTATAGGACATTCGATATCACTTCTTTGATTGATTATGCAACTTATTATGTAGAATAATTGAGTGGTAGAATTTACTAGCTTGTAATACATACTCTAACAACACCGAGTGGTATGTGACATGTGGCGTTACTTTAACGGTTACTACTCAATAGTCACTACAAGAAAAAGCATTTTTATTTGCATTTATTCGTGGTGTTTATTATCAAGTGCAATCAAAAAGTTATTTAGGTGCAACCCATATTTTATGTAATAGTGTTTATCTAAGTCTAACCAAAGGAGGGAACCAAAATTTAAGGTGGGACTTAATTTTTTTCGTGCCCGCACAAAAGCTCTTCCTCCCTCTTTTATTTTCATTTACCGCTTAAAATTTATTTTACTTTCTCTCTAAAATAAGCATCCTTAAATCTAAATCCAAATTCATCGGTTGTTCCTTCATCCGTCGACTGCCACCCATGAATGCTTCTCCCTTCGTTGGACAGAAGATGGAGTGCGAACTGGTTTTGTACTTTAGCATGATTCTTCGTGAATCACCCTAATTCATCCTTTTATCTTCAGAAGAGACTCCTTCATCCACAATATTTTCTTCCTCGATCCATTTCTTACTAAAAGGTTATAGAAGAAAAATCCTCTTTCAATTCTGTATTGAAAATCCACAATATTGATAAATTAACAGCACGTCTATGTTTTAACTATTTATTTCCTCTTCGATTCAAACAGGTAAGCAGAGAAAAAGGGATCAATTGGGAGATTGATGGGGAGCTGTCTGCAATCTTTGCCCAAGCTTATAAATTCAATCATCGGATTTGTCGGGATGGGAATGATATTATATTCTCTGTGGATGATTCGTGTTCGGTATAAGCATATGGATAGTTTTTAGGACAATTCTATTCCGCCATGGTTTGTGATTATTTTCATTTTTTCGGTCTATTTTATGTTTTTCATGATTATGTTACGGCGTAAAGGCTTTTTCATGAAGTCTATCAGTCTGAAAATGCATGATATAGAATAATTTTAAGATCACTCGTTAATTGGCTATTTATTTTTGAATATATCTATTTTATTACTTGGCAGCTACTTAATTCATAGGGAACATTTCTACATTATGGTGGAGGTAAGGTGGAACTCAATCATGTTTAGAATAGGTTTGTGGTTATATGTCTGGTAGGTGCAAATTAAGTAACAGTTCATAGATGATGCAATAATCTCATTTGGTAAAACACTAAAGTTCAGAATAGGATGTGCCGAGTAAAATTTTGATGGTGGTATAGACAGAATTACTGAATTACGAACAGTGCAGCATTATGGTAGCTTCAGTATATCCAAGTTTAACTTTGTCTTCAAAATACTAAGCAATTGGTGAAGTGGGGCTTTGTTCTAGGTGCAGTTACATTATTTGATCATAAAATTATTTAGATATTATTCAATTTTTCTTTTTCATATAGTAGATGACTTAATGAAATTTATATCTCAAATACTTGTAATAAATTGTTCATGGCTTGCTTTCATATTAGAAATATCATAGCATTTCAGTTTTTCATGTAATACCCTAGAAATTTTAGTATTACACACTAAATTCTATGATCACTTTTCTTAACACGTCTATTACGGAAGCAATGCCTAAAGAATTAGGTTTGTTTTGAATTTCTAACTGGTGAGAAATTTTTTTCAATGGCTTCCAGATCTAGATCTGGAGACTAGGGTTTCTTCCCTTTTCTCCTTTCTTCTTTCGTTTTCCAAATTTTCAATTTTTCCTTTGATTTTTCTTTTCCGTCTTCACTGCTTTCTCCTCAAACTGGAGCCATGGGATCTTTGCGGGATTAGGAAGGATGGGAGGAGGTGAGAAGGAAAAGGGGCAAGGCTCCAGCTTCTATGGGTCCTGACCAAAGGCTAAACTTGGGAGGGCAAAGACCGAGCAGATCTGGTCCTCTTCCAGATCGGAATAGGGGGAAGAATGTGCATGCGAAATTTGCCGGGCCGACTATGAAACCAACGAAGCAGAAAGGTCTGCTGCCTGGTAACAACCCAAAAATCAAATTCACTGTTTCTGATAACGCCAAAAAATTCTCGTATAGTGAGGCAGTGAAAGTAGGAGCGGTAGGGGACCTAGGTAATCTAGATCTTGAGTTTATTGAGCCAAAATTAGAGAAAGGTAAAAGGATTGGTTCCCTTTCCTCTGACGCTATCAAAGAAGTGGAGGGAGGCTGGGAGTTTTGCATTTTACTGTACGTGGTTGGGTACAAACCATGGCTGAGAACTTTTGAGGGATATGCCAATAGGGTTTGGGTTACAAAGAAAACTTTTTCTGTTCATTCTAGAAATAATGGTTTTTTTGTAGTGAGATTTGGTTCTGATGAGGATTGCAATAAGATTCTGAAGTCTGGTCCTTGGTTTATGGACCGGAATTTGATCATTATGAAGAGACTATCTCCAGACATGAAAACAGATAGAGACCTTCTTACTTCAATGCTTATGTGGGTCAGACTTCCGGGTTTAAGCTTTAATCTTTGGGGGAATAAGGCTATTAGTGCTCTTACTAGCACCATTGGAATTCCAATTAAGATGGATGAGGCCACGAAAAATAAATCTAGATTAGCTTATGCCAGAGTCCTGGTTGAGGTTAATGCTACTTATGGCATGCCTAATCTTATAGAAGGTATGGATGACAATGGGAGGAGTATTACCCAGGAAGTGGAATACGAGAATCCTCCTCCCATTTGTGGTAAGTGCGTGTGTTTTGGTCATGTAACTGACGAATGCCCAATGACTAAGACTTAGGTTCCAAAATTGAATCTAGATCCTATTTCTGATAAGGATAACCCTGTGGTTCAGAGTTTGGATGGTATTGTGGAAGATGAAAAGGTGGAGGACGGAACTGGGAAATCTATTGACCTTGAAAAGCAGTTGAATGGTGGATGCCCCAATGATTCTTATTATGAAATCAGTAGGAATCCTATGGAGGTGGTCTCTATTGGGGAGGCTCTAACTGAAACAATACAGTCAGTAGATTTTAATGATAATCGAAGTTTAATTGTTGAATGCCTTCCTAAGGAAGGGACTTGGGATAGATCACAGATAGTTTCCGAAGGATCGGAGACAGAAATTAGAGGAAAGTCTCTTTCTGACCAATTGCAAACAGAAGTTAGTCCCACAGTTCAGGTCGTAGAAGGAGCTGCATCCTTAGCTAAGCGTGGTGAGGGGGCAACCTCAGAAGCTTCAGGGTCAGAACCTGCCACTCGCACCGAGGTAGGAGTCAGTGAAGATTGTCACTTAGCCCCACTAGCCAGGTTGGAAGTTCTGCCTGATCAAGGAACCGTTGAGCCTCTTCTACCTGCTTCTCCAACTACCCCGGGAGCCAGAGCTCTGAGCCTATCTCCTCCGAAGTCACCTTCGCCCCACAAAACCATTCTTAAACGCCATTCGTCATCATTGGAGTCTCCTTCTGTTCCCAAATCTTTATTTTCTAATAATATATTTATTGATGATTGTATAACTAATAACGTTAATTGTAGAAGAGGTACTGAAGCTTGTATTGATTTACAGGTATAGAACAATCTGGACCAGGATACAAGATCGTCAGAGAGGGTAGAGGGACAGAATACTTATGATAATGCAGACCCAAATCAGGATGTCCCTGTGGAGGTTCCTACTCCTATCCCTCAAGACATAGAGTTTGTGAACATTCAGAATGATAAGCTTGTTCGTAAGAACCCCAAGTGGGTTCAGATGCTAGGTATTCGAACAGAAGACAAAGGAGAATCCTCCAATAACAGGTCGTTGACGACCCGTAATAACAAGGTTTTATAATGTCTATAGCCTGTTGGAATGTAAGAGGGTTTCATAACCCCAACAGATTGGGAGAAGTGAGAAAACTCATTGAGAAGCACAAAATCAGTTGTTTCGGTATTTTGGAAAATAAGTTGTTGTTATCGGATATTTTGAAGTTGGAAAAAGCTTTAGATGGCAATTGGAAAAATTTTAGTAATGTCTCTTGTTATTTTAAGTGTAGGATCATGGTCTTCATTAACGGAGATTCTTGGGATTTTAACTTTATTAGTATGAGTGATCAGCATATCTCCATTGAACTGATTAATACCTCGAATTTCAAATGTAACCTCACTTTTGTGTACGCTCATAATTTTGCTACATTAAGAAGTAGACTTTGGAAGAATTTACAGGAGGATGCTATCAATATTTTTAGACCTTGGCTTGTTCTTGGGGACTTTAATTGTATTCGTAGTCCTTTAGAAAGAAAGGGAGGTAACCCAGTTAATTTTGGAAATTTGTTTGAATTAGATGATATGTCAAATCTTACTGGTCTTAATGAGATTAATATTAAAGGTTATGAATTTTCTTGGTGGTCTGGTCCGAGTCGTAACATATTTTCCAAAATTGATAGGGTTTTTGCAAATCTAGATTGGATCAATTTATTTACAGCCTTATCGGCTGAATATTTGCCACCCTCTGTGAGCGACCATAATGCAGTCCTAGTTTCGCTCTATGCAACGCCACGGGTAAAGAATAGACCATTCAGATATATGAACCACTGGTCTCTATGTGATCATTATTTTCCCTTGATTGAGAAGAATTGGGTTTCTAATCTTATTGATAGGCCTTTGTATCAAATCATTAGTATCCTCAAGAAAATCAAGAGAGAACTTAAGAGATGGAGTGCTAATTCTCGAGACACCAAACAAGAGGTTATTGTACAGAGAGAGAATTGTTCAAGACTTCAGAAATTGCTGGAAAAATCTTTTGATCACAATTTGGCTATGGAATTCCATACTGCCAGGACTAACTTGGAAATTGCTCTGAAGAAAGAGTTCCTGGATGCCAAACAAAAGACTAAATGTGAATGGCTGATGATGGGTGATGAAGCTTCTTCTTTTTTCTATGCTAAAATGTCTAGTAAAAGAAGTAGAAATCGATTCACCAACATAGGTATAGATGGGAAGGTAATTTCGGAAGATAAGTTTGTAGAATCGGCTATTGATTTCTATAAAAGAATTTTTAACCTCCCATCAGGTGATCAGTTTCCAGAGGTAATTTGTAAATCGATTATTTCTGATTATGGAGCTAATTTTTTGAATGATGGTATATCTTTGAAAGAAATTAGATTTGCTTTGTGGGATATTAAAGATTCTTCTTCTCCAGGTCCGGACGGTTTTAATTCGATGTTTTTTAAAATTCATTGGAATCTTTCAAAAGACTTGATTTTCAAAACTCTGAATGATATTTTTCATAAGGGTCTTATTATTAACGAATGGAACCATACGTTTATACACTTGATTCCAAAAAAAGACCATTCCTCTTGTATTCAAGATTTTAGACCCATTGCATGTTGTAATACCTTATATAAAGTTTTCACCAAAATCCTATGTAACAGACTAGGAGTTTTCTTAGACAAGTTGGTGTCCCCGAACCAGACGGCTTTTATTAAAGGTAGATCAATAGGGGATGGTATTTTGTTTTCCCATGAAATTATCAGGGGTCTTGGTAGAAAGGATAATAAACACATGTGTATCAAAGTTGACTTAAAAAAAGCATACGACTCGATTAATCGATCTTTTGTCATACACATGATTATAAGCCTGGGCTTCCCTAATAAATGGGTAAGAATAATAGAAACCTTAATTAAGACTCCCGTGTTTTCTATTATTGCTAATGGTGAAGTGCATGGTTATTTTAAGAGTTCTAATGGTCTTAGACAAGGTGATCCACTTTCCCCTATACTGTTTACCCTGGTTATGGAGTATTTTACTCTCTTGATGGAAGAAAAAGTCAAAGATGGTCTTATTTCTCCAATTTCAGATTTCGATAATAAAGTTACTCATCTTATCTACGCTGACGACATAATTATTTTTACTAAAGCCAATGATAATAATGCATTTGCTATAAGTGATGTATTTAAGACCATGAAGAGGGTTACTGGTTTGGAGCTTAGCTTTGAGAAATCTAATGTTTTCTTTGGGAAAGGGGTGGATTGCTGTAATGACATTAGTAAAATTCTCAATATTCAGCAATCGGATCTCCCAATAAGGTATTTGGGAATTCCTTTGTCAAGTGCTAATCTGAGGGATAAGGATTGTTTTTCTTTGATAGAGAAGATTAAGGCTAGGATTGATAGTTGGGAAAATAGAATGTTGAGTTTAGCTGAGAGACTTGAACTTATCAAATCTACCATTTACCCTATTATTCAATTCTGGATGCAGTGTTTTTGTCTTCCAGTTTCTACTATTCAAAAAATTAAACATTTGATCTTGAATTTTCTTTGGAAAAGTCGTAGCAGTAAGATTCCTTGGGAGGTTCTGTGCAGGCAAAAAGAAGAAGGAGGTACGGGATTGAGAAATCTAGAAGAGATGAACAAAGCCCTATATATCAAACTGATATGGAAAGTAATTAATTTAGAAGGTATTTGGGCGGATCTTATTCACTGTAAATATATTGGCCATAAAAGTATTTGGGATATTAACCAGCGTTCGGACGATTCGGGGGTGTGGAAATTCATTTTAAAAAACAGAGTTGAAGCTTTAAAATGCCTTCTCTTAATATTGCTGACGGTAAAACTACTTCTCTCTGGTTTGATCCTTGGTTAAATGGCAGTTCTATAATGGAACGCATTGGGAGAGACACGGCTTTCAGAACTGGAACGGAAAACCTGTCTCTCAGTAAGATATTAAGTAATGGTAAGTGGAAGTGGGACTCGTATAGTTTTTTATTCCAAATTCATGCTGAAATTGAAGGTGTCAAGATACACAAGAACAGTGAGAGGGATTTCTGGTCCTGGAAGTGTTCCAAGGATGGTTTGTATCAGTTTAAGAAAGTTTGGAATTCGGTTCGATCCAATTTTGAAATTAAGAGTTGGGCGTCTTTGGTCTGGAACAAAATTCACGTCCCTAAGATGGCGGTATGCCTTTTCAAAGCCATAAATGATTATCTGTTAACTAAAGAAAGATTACTACAGAAACAGATAGTCGTCGATCAAAACTGTGTTTTCTGTAATAATTACATTGAAAACATAGACCATCTATTTTTTCAATGTAATTTTACAGAAAAGGTGTGGCTGTGGAGTTGTAAGAAAATTTTCAAATCACTGAGAAGTATATTATCCTTTTCTTTGAGAGATGATTTACAGAAAATTGTTTTTGTATCTAGCTCAAACAACCTCAATTCGGACTTGTTTCAACTATCCCTTTCAGTTTGTGTTTGGCATATTTGGAAAGAAAGGAATGATAGGATTTTTCAAAATCGTTTTAAGGATAGGATGCAGATCTGTTATAATATATTCCAAACTATGAATATTAGAATGGTTAAATCTAAACATTTCAAGAACATCACTGACTTGAACGGAACAATTGCATTGAAATGGGGATATACCTTCCAAAGTTAAAGTGGGGCTTCTGCTGATTTATCATAAGTACCATTCCTCTGCCTTTCTCTAGTTCAACGATCCTGCTCCAGGTTTTGTGAACCTGTATTAATTACATTTTTTTGTCCACCTTTTACCCAATTACATTATCAATTACAAGACTTAATAAATATTGTATTAGCTTGTAAGGATGCAGGTTGCAGGTAGATCTGAGCGTTGCAGTCTTGTCCTGGTCATTCAAGAAATTAGAAATTTCAGATTGTATTTTCTCGAAACTTTTTCTGGTTAAAAAAGACTTATCTTTTCTATGCTTTCTTCTCGAGGGAATGCTTCTAAGATCTGGAAGAGGAAGTTGCATGAGAGTTCCGAGGTCTTGTCTTCCTGACCTGTTCAAGATAGAAGTTAGTTCGATTTCAAAGTTAAAGGAAGCATCTTTTAGGCCATAAGTGACTTATCTTGTCTTTTTCTTCTTGGTTCTTCTCGAGGGAGTGCTGTTTGCTTTCTAGATCTGGTAGTTGAAGTCGATTTCCCAAACTTTTTCAGTCTTCTGACCTATTTCATGTACGAAGATTAATACGAGGACTGGAGGCTTCATAGATAATTTGTCAGATCTATTACCTGTTTCTTCATGGATGGATTGAAGACTTTGTTGGCTGTTGATTTTCTAGGTGTTGCTGTTGCTAATCTCCTTGGTCTTTAAGGAGGAAGTTATGATAGGAAAGTAGATGAAGCTGCAGTTTTGAAGTGGAAGCAGTGAAGCTGCTGTTTAGTTCGCCGCCATTATTTCATTTTTATTTTCTTTGAGAGGAGATAGGAACTACTGAAGTGTCGGTTTGCCATTTTTACTTCGAGTTATGTCTCGAAGCTTTTGGTAGTTGTTATTGCTATGTGGGCTTTAGGCTGGCATTCTGTTTGGTCTGGTCCAGATTTTGTTGTTTGAGTGCTGTTTTGTTTTGTGAATGGTCTTTTTAGACTTTTGTATTCTTTTGCTTATAGTAATAGTAGTTTGAACCCTTTTTCAAAAAAAAATATTGGTGTTAAATCTATAGTGCAATGGATGCTCAGCTTAGCAGAAAGTCTGCATTATTGATCTCTTGTGCTGTTAAATCTACAATGGACATCGGCTTACTAGTGTTACTAAAAGGTACCTTTACATTTTGTCCTTGTTGTTCCTCCATTGATGAAGTTACATATGTTCATGACCAAGTACAGTCGTCTTTCAGCTTACCCAACAAGACTAAATGTTACTGGTATGTTTTTCTTCTTCCATTATTTATGTTTACATGTCTATATAAATTTTAATTTTTAACTCAAATCAAAAGGAATGAACAAATTTCCATGATGACCACGGCTATAATATACTGAACTTATGCTAATTACCAAATTGATGATATAGGATTCTATACAACTCATTTGGTTTCTGTACAATATTTAAGAAAATTCTTCAGAATTAAAATGAAATATTGGAGACTGTAGTGTAAAGATAATAAACATCCAACAACTCTTTGCAAAAAAATGAGGGTGATACAAAACTACATGTCATTTGTATTTGACTTTAGACTTCAAACTCGCCCAACCCCATCTGAAATATATTTTCTTTTCTTTTTTTCTAAAATAGAACAATGTGTTTTCAATTATTGTTTCCATTTTTTGAAATATGGATTACCCATTTTTAAATATATAAGTTTTTTTGATGCAATATTTTTGAATTTGAGTATAATATGTGCATTTAAATCCATGGTCTTTAACTGCATAATGAAGCATCAGTACCATAGGTAATAATATAAGCCTATAACTAATCCTATTTTACATAGCTATTGGAGAAAGCTTATATGCTTAATGACTCTTCTGTAGAAGTTTTCTCATCTATAATATTATTTATTCAAAATTTCAACACACCAACTGTTGAAATTTCACAACCAAAACTGACATTTCTTATCAAACAAAATTTGGCTATAGAATATTTATGCTTGAAACATTGCTTATAGACTGCACAATGCTGTTCTTACTTTAAATTACCATGTCATTGATAGAGTAATAAATTAGTTGTCAAAGTAATTACCATGTCGTTGTAATTTGAAACCGAAAACTATTTTAACTTACATATTTGACATCAAGAAGGTGTTGAAATTGTTAAAGTAATTACCATTTTGTGGTTGAATTCAAAATCTCAACACTCTAACTAGGATGCGCACCACGTTCGAATTACAAGTTAAATCTGAAAGCAACTAGCATTGTTTTTCCATGCTTATACCTATCATAGGAACATGTAAAAGTAATAAAATGGAACATATAAAAGGATTGAAAACTGTATCAAAAAAGGAAAAGGAGTTCTTGATTATACCACTTCCATGATACAATTTGATGGCTTATAATTCATTTTAAGTTTTTCTTCATGTATACGTGTGGGTTCTAATCTATCATGTTTGTATCATGTGTTATTTTATATGGCATGTTTAAGCTAAACATGGTGAACTTCCTTTTTCAGTATTCATGGTCAATGTGCAATCATTATGTCTGATGTCACTGCCCGACTTACCTACAAGAATGTTCCTACATGGCATAAGGATCTGTGCAGGTAAAATTTTGACAACTTGATATCTAGTTGAAAATAGATTCTTTGTTACTACTACAACCAGGCATTTTCAGTCCAATTCACAATATAATCCTTTTATACTATTATTGTATAGGGTCTGTGAGAATATCCCTATTGTTCTCTGTGACAACAAGGTTGACGTGAAGAATAGACAAGTGAAAGAAAAGATGGTCACATTCCGTAGAAAGAAGAATCTTCAATATTATGAGATCTCTGCTAAAAGCAACCACAATTTTGAGAAACCCTACCTCTATTTGGCTAGAAAACTTGTTGGGTAAGAGCATTATATTTTCCAAATGCCACAACTACATGAATATATATGTAGCATTTATTTTATATTTTCAACGGTACTATATTACTTTCTTTTCTTAATAATTTTTCATGTATGTCTTGGGCAGTGATATGAATCTTCACTTTGTCGAATCCCCAGCCCTTGCTCCTCCAGAAGTTCAAATCGACATTCAAGCACAACTACAGTAAGCCAACAAATCATATTATCTGATATGATATAGATTAAAACCTAAAATAAACTATACTTTTATAATGGTTCTTCACCTAATTGTGTTCTCGAAATGGGTCAGGTATTAGAAAGAGATTGACAAAGCAGCAGCACAACCACTTCCAGATAATGATGATGATGCATTTGATAACTAAACGGCTTCAATTCTGCATTTGGAAGTTCAGAGGCAGTGTTTTTGGGTCTTGATTTATTTGTCAAACGTCGAGTCAATTTGCATTCGATAGAGATGCGGCATCGGAATTGGGTATATATTATTACTATAACCGATAAGGATGCTGAAGCTATGCAAGTATAATAATTCTAATTTTTGATTTGTTTTGAATTTGCTAGTTTTGTTTCTTCATGTTTGTTTGAAACTATCTATATGTCATAGGGAGTGGGTGGAATATCGATATTAGCTCCAGGTTACTTGCTTATTGTGTATAAAAGTATAAAGCAAGCTAGTGGCATATGCATAGCCGATGAAGTACAATCAAAATTTACACACACCAGACATTTTTGGGGATTTGAAGGGCATGGTGTGACTCTTGATATTGCGACAATGGCAAAGGTAAATTTGAACTTAAACTCACTGTCGTATTTTTAACCTTATATTAAAGTATTATAATATAATAATAATAATAAACAATTTTGGTAAATAATTAACTAAGTTTATAATAACAACAACAACAACAACAATAACATACTAAGTTTGATGAAAAATTAACTAAGTTTATAATATAATAATAATAACAACAATAACAATTATAGTCTGTAGTTTGATGTAAGTCAAACAACAACAACAACTACAATAATAAACTAAGTTTGATAAAAAATTAACTAAGTTTATAATAATATATAATAATAATAATAACATTACAATAACAATAATAGTCTATAGTTTGATATAAGTCAACTAAGTTTATAATAATAACAAATAAAATAATAATAACGAAAACCAAGTTTATAAAAATTAACTAAGTTAAATAAGTTTTATGAAAATTTACAAAGTAAGTTTATAATAAAATAATATAAGTAATTTAACATAGTTTTATAAATAATGATGATGATGATGAATTAACTAAGTTTATAAATTAACTAAGTTTATAATAATTATTATTATTATTATTATTATTATTATGATAATATAACTAAGTTTATGTTAACTAAATTTTATAAATAATAATACTTTAACTAATTTAACAAAGTTTTATAAATAATAATGATGACAACGAGGATGAATTAACTAAGTTTATAAAATTAACCAAGTTTATATTATTAATAATAATACTAGTAATAATAATACAATTAAATTAACCTTGTTTTTTAATAATAATAATAATAATAAATTAACTAAGTTAACCAAGTTAATAAAAATTAACTAAGTTTTGTTAAAATTAAACAAGTTTTATAAAATTAGTTAAGTTTAAGCTAACTAAATTTTTTAAATAATAATATAACTAATTTAATAAAGTTTTATAAATAATAACAATGATTATGATGATGATGATGATGAATTAACTATGTTTACAAAAATTAACTAAGTTTATAATAATAATAATTAAATTAACCGATTTTTAGTAATAATAATAATAAATTAACTAAGCTTTGTTTAAATTAACTAAGTTTAAGTTAACTAAATTTTATAAATAATAATATAACTAATTTAACAAAGATTTATAAATAAGACGACGATGATAAATTAACTTAGTTTATAAAATTTACTAAGTTTATAATAATAATATAATTAAGTTAACTGTGTTTGAATAATAATAATAATAATAATGATAAATTAAGTTAACCAAGTTAATAAAAATTAAGTAGGCTTTGTTAAAATTAAAGAAGTTTTATAAAATTAACTAAGTTTAAGTTAACTAAATTTTATAAATAATAATATAACTAATTTAACAACATTTTATATATAACTGTAAGATTGGACTTTATTTATTTCATTACGTTTATAACTTTGATTATTTATATGACATTATTTATAATATGATATACTCATACAATGTTGTAGATGTTTGATATTAGATTTGAAGTCCTACAAATTAACATAATTGTTTGACTATATGTTGTGCCACTTGTGCAGGCATTGGATTTCCGAAGAGAGCAAGGTTAGACTTTTATGGTGCTAGCTTTCACTTGTGCATGCAACAAAGAATTATGGGTAATCAAGCGTTTTTTAGCACCAGTTTGGTATAAAATTTTATTAGTACTAGGTGTGTAAATTTGAATACGAATGGTTATTGTATGTGAGTTTGGTCATTTTATCAAAAAACTATTGTATTAAAATGGTTATGGATATCTTATTTGATTGTATGATTAATATGTTTTTTTAATTGTTTGAATATGATGATTATGTAACAACCCGAAATTTAAGCGATAGTAATTAATTAAAGAATTAATTAAATAATAAAATAACTTTGTGAAATTATCAGAATTGAGCCATGGGAGTTGCATCATTGTGTCCGTGGTAATTTTTTGGTCAATTTGCATATATAGATTGCCAAAATCCGAGCTAAGATGAAGAAGTTACGGAATAAACAAGAAACGAGAAAACAAAAGAAAAAAGTAGGCAAGGTCGACCCTAGGGTCGACCCTCACCATGGCTAGGTCGACCCTAGCAAGTGGTTGGTCAACATGAAGGTCGACCCACCTACATTCTTTCATGCAGCCTTGTTCGAACACATCATTTTTCTATTTTAATCCAATCCTGTGCGTCCGTGCTTCCGTCTGACAGTTCCCATCGAGCCTATGACATGGTTTCACCAGATTTAATCTCTAAATCCAATGGTCCGAGATCCACAAGTGACACTATAAATAAGACCCTAGGCCTAGTTATATTTCTCATTCATATTTTCTCCATCTGGGTTCATTGCATGAGGCTGGACCCTAAAAGGAATATTTTTCCAAGGAGAAGATCTTTTTAATTAAAATATTTTATACCCTACAAGTGGATCTGGAAATACCAAGGAAAAGAGATAAGGAGCATAGGTGAGTGTTTAAGTAATTATTTTAGATTTTTAAGTAATTTAAAATAATAGGGTTTCTAATGGTTGTAGTTTTTCTACAATTTTGGGACAACCTTTATGCAAGTTTATTTACAGTTTATTTTTAATTAAATTTTGGACTTACTTTTGAGTCTATTTTCTTTTAGCTATTCTATTTCAGTTATTTGCAATTATTTACTATCAATGATAGCTTTTTCAATTATTTATAGTTATTTACAGTATTTACAGTTATTTACTGTTATTTACATTTTATTTGCATCTGTTCTACGTTGGGATTTATTCTGTAAATGTTAGTTCTTTTTAATTCCCTTTTTACGTGAATGGAATAAATAAAAGAGAATAATTTGCTAATATGGACAAGAATATAAGAACAATGGATTTACAGAAAATTAGATGTAAAATAAGAAGAACTGTAATAAATTGGATATGGACCGAAATAAGCAAATTTAAGATATTTGCAAGCATAGTTATAACATGTAATAATAACTACAAAAGAGAAAATAGAAGAAATAGCAGAAGAAGCTTATTTTTTTAACTTAGATCTTGGGTTAAGTTAATAAGCAAAATTATAACACACAGGTTATAATTAGAGACAACAGAAAAAGGCTTATTATAGAACTTATATTTAAGTTAATAAGCAAGCATAGAAGAAATAATAGAAAAGGCTTATTTTAAAACTTACGCTAAGTTAATAAGCAAAGATAGAAATAGGACCCGTACCAACAGCATTCCCCTTAAGTCAAGAATTGATGGTCTCACAATAGATTAGGTGGGGCTAGGCACGCTTATGCTGGAGTAATGGTAATAAGAGGTCAATAAATAGAAGCTCAAATCAGAGGATTTGTGCAAGGGGCGCAACTAGATTTTGTTTGTTAGAACTCGAACCAACAGCATTCCCCTTTAGTTAGGAACTGGTGGTCTCACAATTGCACAGGTGAGGCCGGGCATGCTTATGCTGGATTTATGGTAAATAAAAGGTCAAAAAAGGTAGCAACAAATAGCGCAAGCCGACCGTGGTCGAGCGTGCAACCTCGGTGTAGGGATATATGTCGCTATTGAGTTCCAAGCGCTAAACATGTGTCTTTTGTTGTGCGACCCACAGGATGGGACTAGCTCACAGTGGCACAATAGAGATAGAAGGCCGATCAAAGGGTAGAATTAGGAATTCAGCCTAATTAAAATAGGATTGGAATTTCAGCTTAATCAAAGCAGTTTTAGAAAAGTGCAAACAATCCAATTGAACTATCTAAGCAAAGCAAACAATTAAACCATATTTTATTCCAGCTTTATCTTTTCCTTTATTTCCTTTTATACTAGAACTATTACAAAGTCTATTATCTTTATCTTGCTTAAGAATACTAGTAATTACTTTCATTCACCAAACGTTTTGTCTAACCCACTCCTCTATTTTCCCCTTTACCCCCCCCATAGGCAGCAGAGGCAAGGACAGTAGACTTTCAGCTTTCTTGGAGTGATATTCTTGGAGATTCTTCATGTATTCTTCTTCTTTTCCAGTTTTCTTTTTATTTGAGTTTAGATGTGCTGGTACTGATGAGAGGGATGGTTTTATTTATGTACTCTGATAGTAAGACTAAGATGGTATTTTCCTTTTTATAAAACATGTATTTGGTATTTTGAGATATCTTATGTATTGGGTTTTATGACTCCTTTTATGAAGATTTATTTTGAATAATGAGATTACTATTTAAATGTTTTCGCTGTTTTATTTATTTTGTCTTGTGAATCTTAGTCTCTGTAAGTTTTTAACTATACCTATAACGCACCATATTCTTTAGTGTGCCCATTTTGGGTATACTAAGGGGTGTGGGATGTTTCATTTGGTATCAAGCCAAAGGTTACAAGATTCTTAAAATTTGGTTTTAAAAGTAAAGAATTTTTCAAAATAACTTGTTTAAATTTTTTTTCCAGAAAGAAGCTCTTAGAAATAGTTTTCAAGTATAAAAGAGCTTTTATAAAAATCTCCTCAAAGTCTAGGTCAACCTACGACACCAGAGGGTATCCCAGTCCCAGGCTGGTTTCATAAATTCCTTCAAGCTACGACACCAGAGGTGCAAGGGCAAGCACCCAATCCAGCACCAGCGGGTGGAAATCCCATCAATCCGTTGTAGTAGCCAATTTCTCTAAGCTATGCAAGGACTTCGCCAATCTAGGAGGCAAGACAATTTTTGGTACGGAGGATTTTATGGAGGCGCGAGCTTGGTTAAGGAGTACAGAGAGGATATTTGGGCTATTGGGAATGGAGGATCAATATAGAGTTTAGCTTGCATCTTGGCAGCTGAAAGGAGAGGCTTCTTATTGGTGGGAGGTTGTTCAGTTTGAAGGAAGAGACGTTGGATGGATTGGATTCTGAGATAGATTTGAGAGGAAGTTTCTGTCACAAGCAACAGAGTGTATGCAGTTGGAAAGGTTTATTAGTTTGAAGCAAGGAAGTGTTTCTGTAAAGAAGTATATCAACCAATTTAATGAGTTGTCACGGTTTGGGATGGAGCTAGTGAATACACCGCACAAGAAGGCCATGAAGTTCGCAAAGGGATTGAATCAGCCCCTCCAAGGGTTGTTATTGACTCATGTACCGATAGGAGCTACCTATGAGTCACTGGTGGAGATGGCCCTCATGTCTGATATAGCTAAGGAAGAAGAGTCTAAGGAAGTCCCTAAGTCGAAAGGTTCTAAGAAGAAATGGTGGAAGAACAATAAAGATAAGAAGAAAGGAGAAGGCCTTCAGAAGCAGATCAAGAAAGGAGGGAAGTGCAATAGCTGCGGATTGCTTGGTCATTACACAAAAGTCTGCAAGAAGGAGAAAATGAAGGGAAGGTGTTATAATTGTAGACAGCCCAGTCACCTTAGTAGAGTTTGTCCTCAGAAGACGGGGTAGGGAGCAGGCGCACCGACAGCACAGATTTAGGCATTGGATGCAGCACCTTCCAGCAGCGGACCAGATAGAGGTAGGAAAGTCGCTGTGGAAGGTTTGATCTCTATTTTTGATTTTCCCATTTAGACCCTTTTTGATTCCAGAGCATCACACTCTTTCATTTCGAGTTCTTTGGTTGATTGTTTGCACTTAGATATCTCCTTAGTAGCAGACCCCATAGTTGTTTCAAACCCCATAGGAGAATCGGCACATTTATCTATGGTTTGTAAGGGTTTGAAAACTTTTATACTAGGCGTAGAGTTTGACAGTGACGCCTATGTATTGGGGTTTTTGGGGTATGGGATGATTTTGGGGATGGATTGGCTATCCACTTATGGAGTGATATTAGACTGCGAGAGGAGAGTCGTAAGACTAGAGACATTCAGCAGTAGGACTCTCGAGTTTTCTTGTGACCCACAGGGGTCAGTCATGTTGAGCTTCCTATATTCCCTCGATTCATCACCAGCAAAGTTAGATTCGATTCCAGTCGTCAGAGATTTCCCAGACGTCTTTGAGGAGGTTAGAGGGCTACCCCCTAAGAAAGAAATCGACTTCTGAATCTATTTGAATGACAATGCTAAGCCAGTGGCATTGCCCATGAGACACATGGCACCTAGGGAGAGGAAGGAGTCAAGTAAACAGATTAGTGAGCTATTGGAGAAAGGCTTCATCAAAAGGAGCATATCTGAGTGGGAAGTGCCAGTTGTCTTTGGTACAAAGACGGATGGTTCCTTCGACTTTGCGTAGACTATAGGGAGTTGAATAAGCTCACTAAGAAAGACCATTATCCACTTCCTAGGATAGATGACCTTTTTAATCAGTTGGTTAGCTCTTTGGTATTTTCTCAGCTTAATTTAGCCACTGGATTTCATTAGCTTAGGGTCGCTGACGATAGCATTGATAAGACGACATTTAGGACACCTGACGGATTCTTTGAGTAGATGGTTATGCCATTTGGGCTAACCAATGCCCCAACATATTTTGTAGATTTGATGAGCCGTGTTTTTCAAGATGTCCTAAGTAATTTCAAAGTAGTATTTGTGGACGCCATTTTGGTGTTTTCCAAGAGTATGGAGGAGCATGCTATTCATCTAGAGGAGGTTCTTCGTACACTTCGTGTTCATCAGTTGAGAGCAAAGTTCTCGAAGCATCACTTTTGGCGAGAGGAGGTACATTTCTTGAGGCACGTAGTCTAAAGAGAGGGTTTAGCTGTTGATCCCGCTAAGGTAATTGCAGTGCAAGATTGGAAGGCCCCCAAGGACTTTACCGAAGTTAGAAGCTTCCTAGGTTTGGCTGGTTATTATAGGAAGTTTATCAGAGATTTTGCTAAGATTTCAGCACCGCTTACTCGCCTCACTAAGAAGAATAAAGCATTCGTGTGGGACGTGGATTGTGAGGATTCCTTCACGATGCTAAAGAGAGCCCTTACTAGTGCACCAGTGTTAGTTTTACCCGATGGAGCTAAGCCTTTTATAATATATACTGATGCATGTGGGACGGGTCTAAGAGCAGTGTTGATGCAAGAAGGGAAGTTAGTATGTTATGGAAGTAGACAGTTGAGGACGCATGAGAAGTACTACCCTACCCATGATTTGGAGTTAGCCGCTATAGTTTTCGCACTCAAGTCTTGGAGGCATTACTTGCTAGGAGAGAGGTTCGAGCTTTTCACTGACCATAAGTCATTGAAATACCTATTCTCACAGAAGGATTTGAATTTGAGGTGGCAGCGATGGATGGAGTTTTTGGCATCGTACGAATTTGAGATAGCTTATACCCCTGGCAAGGGAAACGTGGTTGCAAATGCATTGAGTAGGAAGAAAGCAACCCTTAGTCCAATGTTCATGGAGTGGAAGAGCCTAGAGTTTATTTCCACTTTTGATTTTAAGCCCTCTACGGACATTACCCCGGGATTATTGGCAACACGTGAGGTTAAGCCTATCCTCATAGATCAAATTAGCTCAAGGCAGCGAGAGGATTCAAAGCTTATGGATATTTTAGATAGGATTAGTAGAGGAGAGGTCACTAGACATCTCCAACGCTATTCCATTGATAGCAAAGGGTGGCAAATGAGAGATGGAAGACTTTGTGTCCCCGCACTAGTGATTTGTTGAGAGCAGTTCTAAAGGAAGCACACCATTCTCGAATGACTATTCATCCGGGTGGTGATAAGATGTATAGGGACATGAAGAGAATGTTTTATTGGAGTGGCATGAAGAAGGATGTGGCGGAGTTTGTAGTTAAGTGTCTTATGTGCTAAAGATTTAAGGCATAGCAGCAGAAGCCCGGTGGATTACTCCAGCCATTGGATGTACCCGAATGGAAGTGGGATAGTGTTTTGATGGACTTCATAGATGGTTTACCCCGGTCTAGGAAGGGGAATACTAGCATTTGGGTGATTGTAGATCGATTGACTAAAAGTGCCCACTTCATTCCGATCAAGAGTAAGATGACGACACCTTATTTGGCATCCTTATATGTTCGTGAGATAGTCTAACTTCATGGAGTTCCCTCTAGCATAGTGAGCGATAGAGACCCTATTTTTACTAGCGAGTTTTGGAGGAGCTTGCAAGAGGCTTTAGGGACACAGCTTAGATTGAGTACGGCCTATCACCCTCAGACGGATGGCCAAACGAAGAGGGTTAATAGAGTGCTTGAGGATTTGTTGAGGATGTGCATTCTTGATTTTGGAGGAACTTGGGAGGAGCATCTTTCTTTGGTGGAGTTCACATATAATAATAGTTTTCAAGCTAACATTGGGATGGCACCTTTCGAAGTTCTTTATGGGAGACCTTTCAAGTCACCTTCATGTTGGTTGGAGTCTACGGAGAGATTGCTACTTGGTCCCGACAGGGTTAGGGAGACTTCATAGAAGATTGATTTGATTAGAAGGAGGATGAAGGTAGTCCAAGATAGATAGAAATCTTATGTAGACAAGCGGAGGAGGGATATTGAGTTTGCAGTTGGATACTTAGTTTTCATTAAAGTATCCCCGCTAAGGAAGGTGGTGAGATTTGGATCAAGTGGAAAACTAGCTCCCAGATTTGTTGGACCATTCCCCATTGTAGAGAAAGTAGGGAAGATGGTGTATCGAGTGAAGCTACCGGAGAGGCTCGTGGGAGTACACGATGTTTTTCATGTTTCGCACTTGAGAAAGTGCTTACATGACTCAGCAAAGATTGTGGAGCCTAGTCAACTAGAGGAAGTTGAAGTGGAGAGAGAAGCATCGGTTCGTCGTATTCCTACCAAGATCATTGGACGTGACATCAAGAAGCTTAGGAATAAAGAGGTCTCGTTAGTAAAGGTGCAGTGGGGAGACTATGTTGAAAATGCTACGTGGGAAGCTGAAGAGAAGATTCGTACCTCTTATCTGCATCTCTTTGATAGTAAGTTTTAGAATTTCCTATTCCCATCTTTAGTTTGAATAGGTTCTTTGCTTTATTATCCTTTGGGAGGGTAGAACTTAGGATTTAACCTATGGATGGTAGGGTTTGATGTAAACATGTTATTACAATATGTTATGTATGATGGATACTAGTGGTTGCAAATGGTTGTTAGTGGATGCTAATGGACGCATATACTTACACTAGGCACTGTTATCTCTTAGGGATCGGCCTAACTAGGACACTAGAGCATATGCATATGGATGTGTGCACATTTGCATTTTTATTTTTACTTTATTACATGGTTGCTATAAATGGATGATGATTGTAGCATGCATATAGAACTATCAGTTATCATTAGGGAGATTGCATTCATTTGGATACATGGCACGGACATGATTGCATAAAAGGAGGTTGACTGAACCAGTAGACCGACTAATCATTTGCATTAGTTAGGGACATTGACACTACACTATTGCATATATATCATAAACTGCATTAGAAAACTTAAGGACAATGGATGTAATGGATGATGGTTGAGTAGTTGGTTGTAAAACTTGGATGAAAACATTTGTTTCATTCTTCTATCCTTAAAGATTTCGGGGACGAAAACCCTTAAGGAGGGGGGAATGTAACAACCCAAAATTTAAGCTATAGTAATTAATTAACGAATTAATTAAATAACAAAATAACTTTGTGAAATTATCAGATTTGAGCCACGGGAGTTGCACCATTGTGTCTGTGGTAATTTTCTGGTCAATTTCCATATATAGATTGTCAAAATCCGAGCTAAGACGAAGAAGTTACGGAATAAAAAAGAAACGAAAAAAAAGAATAAAAAAAGGCAAGGTCGACCCTAGGGTCGACCCTCACCATGGCTAGGTCGACCCTAGCAAGTGGTTGGTCAACATGAAGGTCGACCCGCCTTCATTCTTTCACGCAGCCTTGTTCGAACACGTCATTTTGCTATTTTAATCCAATTATGTGCGTCCGTGCTTCCATCTGACGGTTCCCATCGAGCCTATAACGTGGTTGCATCAGATTTAATCTCCAAATCCAATGGTCTAAGATCCACAAGTGACACTATAAATAAGACCCTAGGCCTAGCTATTTTTCTCATTCATATTTTCTCCATCTGGGTTAATTGCCTGAGGCTGGACCCTAAAAAGAATATTTTTCCAAGAAGAAGATCTTTTTAATTAAAATATTTTATACCCTACAAGTGGATACGGGAAGGCCAAGGAAAAGAGCTATGGACCACAGTTGAGTTTTTAAGTAATTATTTTAGATTTTTAAGTAATTTAAAATAATCTGGTTTCCAATGGTTGTAGTTTTTCTACAATTTTGGGATAACCTTTATGCAAATATATTTACAGTTTATTTTTAAGTAAATTTTGGACTTGCTTTCCAGTCTATTTTCTTTTAGCTATTCTATTTCAGTTATTTGCAATTATTTACTGTTAGTTATAGCTTTTCCAATTATTTACAGTTATTTACAGTATTTACAGTTATTTACTATTATTTACATTTTATTTGCTTCTCTTCTACGTTGGGATTTATTCTGTAAATGTTAGTTCTTTTTAATTCCCTTTTTACGCGAATGGAATAAATAAAAGAGAATAATTCGCTAATATGGACTAGAATATAAGAACAATGGATTTACAGAAAATTAGATGTGAAATGTAACAACCGGCCATTTCGAACCGTTCAAATCGACAATCATCCACATATGTCAGACTTGAATTGCTCGAAACAACAGATTGTTAATTTATATTTAGCAAAACTTAGCATATACGGTAAACAAATCAATCATAGAATCACAGACACAGAGTATTACAACAATAAGCAGCGGCATAGATAAATAGTAGTTCATGAAGCTACTATATAAACATCGGAGTTTAAAGTAAAATACAATAGAATCTCAAATACAAATGAATCTCTAATACATAAGCAACTGACGAGTCTGAACAAAAATGGCTGGAATAAACTAGAATAACTGAAAGCTGGATAGATAAATCTTCAAACAAAGCTCCAATCTCTAAAGGTGAGTCTCAAATACCGTGACACTCAGTCTGACCCGAGCATAAAGCAAAATACAAAAAACACTCGAGTCAGGATGAACATTCTTATATCAGTAAATTCAACTCAAGTGAAATGTCAACTGAAATACAAGTAACTTAAAGGATGTTTGGGATTTCCATCCTTTAAGGATCCGTGGAACTATCTACTATGTAGTAATATACGCTATTATAATATGTCTATAATAAAGTAAACTATTAAAATAGCGTTAAGGCGTTACCCATATCCCCCTTAACACATTTTATATATTTCCGTAGTCTATACAATGCCGTACGCTCCACTAAACGGGTGGTTTACCCAGAGGACACTCCATAGGTACGGTACAAAACAAACTCGTAGAAGGCGCGATAAGGCATGCGACAAGGCACACAAGGCAATGCCCAGGGTAGATATACCGTTTGCGTATCCGAAATGGTGGTAACGCATAGCAGCTACTACCGCCCACCTCGAGACACACTCCCAAATCAAAGGTGCACCCAATCAAATCATAAAGTAATAGAATGGTATCGAAGAAATGTGTCCGATAGGAGGAATGACCTCACTTGGCCCGGCGTGGCTCCTGTTTTAGCCACATCAAGCTGACTCACGGGAGTCAGGGCTACGTTGATACCTCATACAGAATCGTCGCCAAACCATCCTACTTCGTTCTGGAATCTCCACCACATGCATAGTTTTAAAGTGGTTTTTGGTATTGGCAGAGAGTATGAGAATATCCGATCTCGGTCTCTTAACAACCAAACGCTTATTTCACATCGTGGTCATTTCATTTCAAATAGTTCATACTTCATATCAAAATATCATATTCATTTCAAAACCATATCAATTCGATATCATTATTCACTAAAAAAATATTCATTTCCAGAATCGTAACACTTTAAAAATTATAACACTTTCGAAATCATAACACTTTTAAAATCATAACACTTCCAACTTAAAGAGTTTAGATATTGAGACTAGTATATATATATTAAAGTAGTTATAAACTAAAATAGTTTATATATTAAAATAATTTATATATTAAAATAATTTATATATTAAAATAGTTGTAAATTAAAAATAGTTTATATTTATTTAAAGAGATTATACTGAAATAGTTTCCAAATTAGAATTGTTTCATCCAATTCCACCAATCGATTCAAATCAACTTAAATTCCAAAATTCAATTTAAATCAATCCCTGTTCAACACTTTCAATTAAAAAAAAGTTAAAGATTCAATTCAAATTCTCAATAAACCATTTCAATTTTTATCAATTTCAAATCCAGGTTTGAACTATTACTTCAATTCCAGTAAGATTCAAAGTTTAAATATTCAAACATTTTCAATCTAAGTTTAATTTAGATTTCAACATTTAACTTTAATTTTATTCAAATTGGAAAAAAATATATTCACTTAATCATCTTAATAACACTTAAATAGAATCTCAATTTATAAATTTAAATTAATATTAAATATTCAGTCTCAATCTTATTTAAAGTTGAGAATATTCATTCAATCGTTTTTATCAAATCAAGTTATAATCATACCTTTCAAAATCTCAAAATCAATAATTTCAAATCAATTCTTATTTAAATTCAAATTTTAACCAATTTAAATTCCAAGTCAACATTAATTTATCTTCCCAACCTTTATTATTAAAGTTATAAAAATCTATTTTTAAAATATTAATATAAATTTGAATAAATACTTAAACATATTATGAACCAATTAAATTAAATTTTATTAAATTAAATCTTATTATTAAATGTATTTTGTATTAAATCTTATTTTATATAATAAAAAATTATAAGCAAAATCTTAAAAATTATATTTTCAAAACTAACTTATAAATTTAAAATTTCTAAAACATATAATTCAAAAAATCTAAATTTTACACATATATTAAAATAAATTCTTTATATTATAATTTAAAAATCAATATTTAATAAAATCCATATATTTCCTTTCAAACTTTGGAAATCACTTTTAAAATATAGACCAACGGTGTCCGTATATAATTTTCTATCCTATGGTCAAGTGATACGGATATTTATCATTTCAATCCGCAAATTAAATATTTACGGATATATATCATTTTAACCCGCAATCCCAAAATTTTGAATTCAATGAAAATCGCTTGGGTTTATCATTTCAACCCATAACGATTTCCTTTAATCTATAAAATCATTCGAGTATGTATCATTTCAACCCATATGAATTCTAAATTAACAGAGAACTTGCAGAGTGAGAACAAATATGATAAAAATATACCATATCAACAACAGACATATATCATCAATAACAAATTTAAATATAATATATCAACAACAGGGTTATGGTGTCATATTTCATAGGTGAACAATTGCAAATAATAGCATATCAGATTTAACAATTAAATAACTAACAATTTAATATTTAACAACATATTTCAATCGTCATTTCATGTGGATTTAATCTACTAAATATAAGAATGGTAATCGTGAGTGATTGCTCACCTTTCGAGGCTAGAGAAAAATAGAAAATGAACATGACGCCTACACGAATACAGACACGGACCCGAAGGAAGGCAAACGCTGATGCGACTAATTCTAGACAATGGTGAAACGAAAGTAAGGCAAAAGGAACTGGATTTGATGAAGATCAATTGTATAAGTGAACTTATATATATAATATATATATATATATATATATATAAAATCATATTTTAAATTTAACACTTATTAGAATAAAATCTGTAATTTCAAAAATCATTGTTTTATTTAAAACACATATTGAAATTTAATATAAACCTTTACATTATACTTAAAACCAAAACTCATGTTTATACTTATATATAAGCTAGTATATATACTTATATACATATTATATTATAGAATAAAATCAGCAAGCCACTATGCAAACTTTTATATATAAAAACTTACTTTACTATATATATAACAACGGCAAACTGCACTATACCAAATTCACCTATATAAACTAATATAAAGAATCTGATATACAATAGATTATATATAATACTAATCTAAACTTATACAAACAGATAATATATAATACTAATATAAACTTATACATAATAGACAACTATATATACTTATCTACATACACTTTAAAATCAAACATCATTATATATATCATATTTAAACTAAAATTAGTATATATATATTTTTCATAGAACAAAAATAGAATTTATCATATATATATAGTACCCTTTTATATATACCTTTCTTATAAATGATATCAAATATATGTACTGTAGAAGAAGGTCGTTTTCATATTATAAATTGAAACTTAAATATCTAAACATACTACATAAATGCTTTATACATACCACATAACACCTATATAATAAAAGAGGTGGAAAAGCTCACGTGTAGGAGATGGAAAAAAGCTCGGCTGGGCTGCATGGCTTCGGGAAAATGTACGGGCCGTATGTGATTGGGTGTGTCGAGACGAGGTGGTCAGGTGGCGGCCAAGTGAGGGAGAGAGATCGTGGGATGTGGCACGAGAAGAAGGAAAAGGCGCTATTGCCAGTGGAGGGTGGAAATGGAGAGGCTGGGTGAAGTTTGCATCGGCAATGATGGTGTTGATGTGGCGGAGGTTAGTGGGTGGAGGCTGGGTCATGCGGCAGTGGAAGGGGAGAGCTAGGCGGAGCACGGGTTCACGCATGAGGTCTTGGTGGGTGAACGATGAGGCAGATCTGTAGATGCGTTTGGTTCAGTTGAGCAAAGGTGAAGGATGTGCTGGTAGGCGGCCGGAGGGAAAAGAGGTGGGTGCGTGGATCTGGAGTTTGGGTGTCTTGCATGGTTCGGCCATGGTGACTGACGGTGGGTTTCGGCAGTGCTTGGGTGGAGGACGGGGAAACAATGGATGGATTTGGCAAACAATGGAGACAGAGTGATGTTTGGGTGGATTGAAATGACCCGCAGTTCCGTACCACTTTAATTGACATTAATCTCCATTAACTCAACTCAAGAAGAACGAAAATACGAACCATTTGGGTTAAAGAAGAAAGAGGTAGAAGAAGAAAATAGAAACAACATCAGAATCTTACAAACGCAGCGGAATAATATATTATAGTTAATATCTGATCCTTTACACAAAATAAACTATATCTGTTTTATAATTACATTATCAGAGTACACCCAATCAATAACACACAACTGGACAGTTATATTAACTTGTCCTCACCAACAGACAATACAACTTACAACACAGCGGAATAATACATCAAGTACGTATGCTACGTCTCGCCATCTAGCTCTTCTCCTGAGCTCCACATCATCCTATCTTGTATCTGTAATACTCGGTCTGACCCGAGCATTATAATAAAATAACGCCCGAGTCAGTCTGGAAAACCAGTGTGAGAAAATCACACTCAAATTGATTATTAAAGTTTCAAAAATCCTTTGAAATCAAAAGCATCTCGTAAGACCATGCCATAAATAAACATGTCAGGTTTTTACCTTACGATAGCCAAAACACTTTTTATCAAATCCGTCTGATATTATAATAGTGTCTATATACAAATACTTAATCAAATAGCTGAAATTGTTACATGATTAAATTCCAGCATACTAGCCACAAAGTGGGTAATACAAACAAAAACCGTAAAAGGCACGTAGGGAGAATTGATTTCCAACTAATGACTAGGCACTGGGGTACCACCTGTAATAGTACTTGGTCTAGATCAGCGTACCGAGGACCACGCCCGATCCCCTACAACACAAGGTCGGGACTACCCCTTACTGGATAATCCCGAGTAAGATCATCCCACGGTTGGGATCAGCAACCGCACCACTAAGCCGAATATAAAGGAACATCTGGACAGGGATGACCTCACCCTAATGGGTGCTACCCACATAGCCTTACTGCATAACCACTGATTTTCAGTCATTCCCGGTTGATGAGGCTTGAGGCTAAGCGTTACCTTTTTAGAACATATCATTTAGAATGCCCACCGTCCACCTGACGATGTTCCGAAAGCATTCATCCATACAAGTCCATTACGGGTTCGAACGGAACTGAAGGCACTATTCCTACTACATCCATTTTGGAATCACCCTCAGGATTAGTATCGATTAGCCCTTGCACTTCACTGCTCCATCTTCGACTCCAAACTCGTTTTTCCACGAAAACGTACAAACCAGATCGAAGTGGTTTTTCGGAAAATAAATCCCGATCCCGGTCTCTTCGAAACGATCAGTGCATTGTCCAATATTGATAGTCGGTGATTTAACTATCAATTAACATTCACAAACATCCATCAACAATAAATAATTTTCCAAATTATTTATTTACCTCACAAATATCTTCGCAAGATATATTTCCACCTTTTAACCCTTTGAAAACAGTTTCAAACCGTCTTTCTCTCATGGAATAAATTCTCAAATAATTTCTATTTCCACTGAAATCACCAAGTACAAATACTTTAGATTTTAAAAATAACTTAAAACACTTTATTATAAAATATACTCTAAACATTTAAATTATAAACTACTTTCATACTTTATTCAAAAATATATACTTTAAGAATATTTAAAATAAAACTACTTTATAAAATATAAAACTAACTTTTTATCTTTTAAAACATAATACCCAATCACCTTTAAATAATTATTACTAAATAAATTTGGAAAATACTTTCTTTAAAACTTAAACGTTTAAAAATAATAAATTTTCTAAAACATGCTTTTAAAACAATTCTTGCTTTCCACGATGCTGATGACGAAGACGAGCTGGAGGATTGCATATTGTTTTCTTACTATATGTACTGGATGTTCCGCTGCTTGTATATTCTCTGAGTGATATGTAGTGAGGCTTGATGTATTGACTATTCAGATGTTTGTATTCAACTATTATGAAGTTTTATAGATGAGATTCTATTCTGTGAAGCTTCACTATATATATATATATTCTATTGTATTTTGTCCATGCGCTGTGAGTAATACGATAGATTCTGTTGTTTTAATTTACCCTGACAATCGTCCATGGCTGCCTGGCACACTTTACAGCGCACTATCTCTAAGTTCAGTGTAGGGGTCGTGGGCGGTCGTCACATTTGGTATCAGAGCATTGGTTAATCGATTTTACCCAACGCTCGCTGACGTAACTACGTATGAGAGACGTAATTGTATTTTGATGGATGATTACTATATATAATATAGTAGCCTAGTAGAGTTTGAGTCCTTTATGTAGTTGTTTCTCAAGGTGTGCTAATCATTCCTTTTTATAGATATTAAGGATGAGTCGAAGAGGGAGACCAGCTGCTAGGGAAGGCCGTGCTGCTGAGGGGACTGCTGATTATGCAGCTATGTTCGAAGCTATGATGACTTCGATCATGAGAAGGATACCAGTTCCGGGGACAGCAGTTGATGTTGGAGTTCAAGTTCAAACTCCAAGACCAGTGGATTTTGCCAAGCTGTGTAAGGATTATACTACTCTTGGAGGAAAGGTTTTCTTGGGAACAAAATCAACTATTGAAGTCCAGAGGTGGATAGATGCTTGTAGAAGGATCTTTAGTGATTTAGGAATTGAGGATGCGACTAAGAGGAAGTTAGCATCAAGACAGCTTCAAGGGAGAGCTTCTGATTGGTGGAACTCTATCACTATTGATACTCCGGAGGAAGAGATTACTTGGGAGCAATTCCAAGCCAGATTTGAAGCTAAGTTCATTTCTACAGCCCAGAAGTCTGTTCTGTTCAAGAAGTTTGTGGAGCTCAAGCAAGGTGGAAGACCAGTTCTTGAGTATGTTTCTGAGTTTGAAGCTTTGTCCAAGTATGCCCGGTCGTATATTGAATCTTCATATCAGAAGAATGAGAAGTTTGTGACAGGCTTGGACAGTTATCTTGGGAGGCAGTTGGTGGATCATTTGGACGATCCATTTGAGAAGCTTGTAGAGAAGGCTCTCAGGCATGAGAATCTGTTTCCTAAAGAGGGATCTGTTGTTGCTGTGACCAAGGAGGAGTCTAGACCACAGCAGGGTGGAAACAAGAAGAGGAAGCAGCAGCAACAAAAGGGTAAGGATGGCCAGAAGAAGCCGAAGGGCGAAGTGACTTTCTTCAATTGTCAGCAGAAGGGCAATTTCTCCAGGGATTGCAAGAATCCGAAGGTGCCGGTGAAGTGCCACAACTGTGACAAGCTGGGGCATGTTAGGAAGAATTGTCCGGAACCGCGGAAGGACAAGCAGATTGTGCAAGCTTATGCTTTGGGGGCTGTTCCATCATCTTCGAAAGCTCCTACCGCTGAAGAGAAAGGAAAGAGTGTAGTGGTTCAAGGTACTCTTTTCCTATGTGGTGTTCCAGTTAGAGTGCTATTTGATACTGGGGCGTCGCATTCGTTTGTTTGTAATGAGCTTGTAGGCCGGTTAGGTTTAGAACCGGATATTGTTGATAGGCCATTGGTTGTGACTAATCCAGTTGGGGGTTCGTCTTGTTTGAGTATGCTATGCTGTGGTCTGATTGTATCGAGTCATGATTGCTCTTTTGTTTGTGATTGTTTTATTCTGAACTTTGCAGGGTTCGGAATTATTTTGGGTATGGACTGGCTTAGGAAGTATGCGGCAAAGGTTGATTGTGAGAGGTTGGAGGTGACAGTCGAGAATGTGGAGGGGCGAAAGGTTGTGATACGATGTAAGCATGAAGAAGGCGTCTTCATGAGCTTCATATATTCGCTTGTTGTTCCATGGGATGGACTGTCATCGTTGCCAATCGCTAATGGATTTGAGGATGTCTTTGACGAGGTCAAAGGGTTACCGCCGCATAGAGAGATCGAGTTTCGTATAGATCTAGTGGAAGGAGCCAGACCTGTTGTGATGCCTCTTAGGCGGATGGCACCTAGGGAACAGCAGGAGTTGAAGGTGCAGGTTAATGATCTTTTGCAGAAAGGATTCATTCGGCGTAGTGTGTCCGAATGGGGTGCACCAGTTGTGTTCGCAACCAAAGCAGATGGATCGTTGAGGTTATGTGTGGATTATCGTGAGCTGAATAAGGTGACTAAGAAGAACAAGTATCCATTGCCGAGAATAGATGACTTGTTTGATCAGCTTCACGAAGCTAAGGTGTTTTCTCAGATGGATTTGGCAATGGGATTTCACCAGTTGAGAGTGGCTAAGGATAGTGTGTCGAAGACTGCTTTTAGGACACCATCCGGTTTTTTTGAGTGGCTGGTAATGCCGTTTGGATTGACTAATGCGCTAGCATATTTTGTGGATCTTATGAATAGAGTGTTCAGAGATAATTGTGAGCAAGCTTTCAGAATCCTGAAAGAGCGACTGACAAGTGCTCTTGTTTTGACTATTCCAAGTGGGAATGATGAGATGGTGGTTTACACCGACGCATGTGGTACAGGACTTGGAGCTGTGCTGATGCAGAGGGATAAAGTTGTTGCGTATGCAAGTCGACAACTGAAGCCGCATGAAAGGAATTATCCGACTCATGATTTGGAGTTAGCGGCGATTGTTTTTGCTCTGAAGATGTGGAGACATTATCTATTGGGAGTTCGATTCGAGTTGTTTACAGATCATAAGTCGTTGAAGTATCTTTTCTCCCAAAAGGATTTGAATCTTCGGCAACAACGGTGGCTAGAGTTTTTGGCATCATATGATTTTGGTATAGCCTATACTCCGGGAAAGGGTAACGCAGTGGCAGATGCGTTAAGTCGAAGACATGCATGATTGGGAGTCATGTTTTCAGAATGGAAGAATCTTGATTTTTTAGCTGGATTTGACTTCAGGTCCATATGTGAATTGGAACCTGAGATGTTGGCAAACTTATCGATAAGACCGACTATTGTGGAAAGGATTGGCAAAAGCCAAAAGCGAGATGATAAGCTTGTCATGATTATCCGTGATTTGGAATCTGGATTGGACCCAGAAAAGGATAAAGGATTCGAGGTCGATCGAGAGGGTTGGCTTCGGAAGCAAGGACGACTGGTTGTTCCCGATATAGATGAATTGAGGAGTGAAGTTCTGAAGGAAAGTCATCACTCAAAGTTAACAATTCATCCAGGTGGAAACAAGATGTATCGGGATATGAAGAGGACCTATTACTGGGAAGGTATGAAGAAGGATGTCGGAAATTTTATTTCCAAATGCATGAACTGCCAGTTGGTAAAAGCCGAGCAGAAGAAACCAAGTGGATTGCTTCAGCCATTAGAAGTTCCTACATGGAAGTGGGAGAAAATATCGATGGATTTTATTGATGGGCTACCTAGAACAAGAACGGGAAATGAAGGGATTTGGGTCATTGTAGATCGTTTGACTAAGAGTGCAAGATTCATTCCTGTTCGATCGACTAGGACTGCATCAAAGTTGGCTGAGTTATATGTTAAGTGGATAGTTCGATTCCATGGTATTCCGAAGAGTATAGTGAGCGATCGAGACCCATTGTTCACTGGTGGATTTTGGAAGAGCTTCCAGGAAGTTTTCGGAACCGAGTTGTGTTTGAGTACAGCTAATCACCCCCAAACAGATGGTCAGACCGAGAGAGTCAACCGAGTTTTGGTAGATCTCCTCAGAGCTTGTGTTTTAGATTTCGGAGGATCATGGGAAGATCACCTTCATTTGGTGGAATTTTCATATAACAACAGTTACCAGTCAAGCATTGGTATGGCACCGTATGAGGCATTATATGGAAGACCGTGTAACTCTCCGACATGTTGGTTAGAGACAGGAGAAAAGTTGATACTTGGGCCAGAAATGATTCGACAGACTTCAGATTGCATAGAGATCATTCGGCAACGAATGAAGGCAGCCCAAGACCGTCAGAAAAGTTATGCCGATAAGCGTCGTAAGGATTTGGAATTCGACATAGGTGATATGGTTTTTGTGAAGATTTCTCCACTGAAGAATGTTATTCGATTCGGGAAGAAAGGAAAATTGACTCCGAGATTTGTTGGACCATTCCCGATCATCGAGCGAATTGGAAAGCTCGCTTACAGATTGGAGTTACCAGAAAAGATGTCGAGTGTGCACAATGTTTTTCATATATCATATCTAGGGAAGTATGTGCACGACTCGAATACGGTGGTTTCTGCTGATAGCTGTGAAGATTTAGAAGTCGATCCGGTTGTTGAGAGACCTCGTAAGCCGCTTCGTGTTGTGGAAACCGACACGAAACAGCTTAGGAGGAAGGTAGTTAAGTTGCTCAAGATACAATGGAGTGATGATGATAACGACTGTACATGGGAGGTGGAAGAGTGGATGAAGGCAGCTCATCCTGAACTCTTCAAGGTATGGCCCTAAGGTGTCGTGTCATCTAACGACATTGTAACTTGTTCTAGTTTTAGAATTCTGCATGCTAAGCTAGAATTGGATGCATGGTTTGTTGATTGCTATGGATGGTAGGCATGCAGAATAGTCTTTTGATTGCTCTGTTTGTTTGGAATTTCGGGGGCGAAATTCCTAAGGGGGAGAGAATGTAACGACCCGTATTTTTACGGATCGAAACATCGTAAAACAGTTATTATTAGACTGTTAGTGTTGTTGATAAGTTGTCTAGAGTCTAAGTCTTAGGTCGTATGAGAGTTTGGAGCGACCTAAGGAAGTTGGAGAGTTAAGGAGTGGACGACTTAGTGAAGTTGAGTGACCTAAGAAAGTGGAGCGACCTAAGGTAATTAGCGACCTAAGGATTTTGGGGATAGGTCGTATAGAAGATAAGTCGTATGGTGGCTTAGGTCGTGGGGTAGGATTAGGTCGAATGAGCGACTTAAGAGGTTGGAGCGACCTAAGAGAGTTAGCGACCTATAGGAGTTAGTAACCTACAGTATTTAGCGACCTAGTAGTGAGCGACCTAGTGGTGAGTGACCTAGTGGTTAGTGACCTAGTGGTTAGCGACCTAGTGGTTAGCGATTTAAGGGATAGCGAATTAGCGTAGTTAGGTCGTTAGACGACCTAAGGAGTTAAGTCGTGAGCTTCTGTGTTGATTTAGGTTGTAGGCGACCTAAGTTAGTTAGGTCGTGAGCTTCTGTGTGTGTTAGGTCGTAGGTCGCGAGGAAGCGCGTGTGTGTTAGGTCGTAGAGGCGCGCATATGTTAGGTCATTAGGTCGTATAAGCGCGCATGTGTTAGGTCGTAGGTCGCATGGATGCACAGATCTGGGTTAGGTCGTAGGTCGCGTAGAGGCTTGGGGTTGTTAGGTCGTAGGTTTTAGGTCGTGGGTTTTTAGGTCGTGGACGACCTAAGAGCGAGCGACCTAAGGAAAATCTGCCTATAAATAGGTGGGTTCTTCTTCATTTTTGGGATCTGGATTTTGAAGCGACGAAGTGCTGCCATTTTGAGAGCTCAAGTTCTACACTTCTTCACTTCTTTTCTCCACTTTGATTTAGTACTTCCTTCCATCCAAGATCGAAGATCCAAGAGCTTAGATTGAAGATCTTCATCCATCAAAGAGAGATTTCATCGTTTGAAGCGGATTTGTGATAGATCGAGTTAGATCCTTCGCTGTCCAGATCTGAAGTGTGTAGCTTTTGAGGTGTTTAGGTGATTTGGTGAGTGGTGATTATCTCTCACACGGATCCAAAGGAGTATATCAGATCGTTGGTTTGATTTGGTGTTAAAGTAGTGATTTTCATGCATCTTTGTAAACTTAAGTAGAGATCCATTGTTCATGATGATTTGATATCCATTTTACTACATGTTAACCTATGCAAGTTCATTCATCAAGATTATAGAGATATTGCTCATGTTTTCATGCTTGTTAGACTTTAGACTCTTTATTTACGAAATTGACATTATTGTTATAATTGTTCATTAGATCATATTTGAATGCTTGATTACTTGGATTAATGTTTGACTTGATTGATTGCTATGAATTAGATGATTGATGATTTGACTTAGACAAGATGGTCGAAGATGATTCAAAAGCTAAGGGAAAGGCTCTTGAATTAGAAAAGCTGCTTGTGGCATATGTGGCAGATGAGGAAGCTCATATGGATAGATTTGATGATGATGTTGAGATGAGGCTTTGCTATGATGATGATGAGGCGAAGCATGATATGAGATAGCCTTGGTCTAGTCCAGACGGGATCATTCCAAGCATGTTGATAACTCGATGATATGGTTCGAGTTTGAGGATAATGGTTTGCTCGAGAGGCGCTTGAGCTAGTATGGAAATAGTCGTCGAGGAGGATGACTAGAAGGCTGAGATCTCATCGTTGTTAAAGGTTCTAGCATGCTCAAAGCAAGAGTACGTTGGGCAGATTCGATAGTCCCTGAAGGCTACTGATTGGTAGTCGAGTACTCTAGGCAGATTCGATAGTCCTAGGCACGGGTCACGATGACGTGCGGAGTCATGTCTAAAACCGGGGTTTCCATTAGCCCTTGACGGACGGATGAAATAATGAGCCGGTCATTCAATTAACGATGATATCGAAGCAATGATAACAGTGATAGCCAGAGTCATGGATGTTTGGTTGTATCGTCATTCGGTCTCAAGAGCAGTGTTTTCTGGGTGCTTATCTGATCTTGGTTTAGGCCTTGGGGGTTTGTACTTGGAAAACATCGCCCTTGACTCGAGTGATAATTGCTTTACTTTAAATTGTATGCTTTGCTATGTTTGCTTCTGCTTAGTGTGTGTCTGAGGGGCTATCACTGTAGAAAGAGGTGGAGTGGGAGGGTTGTATTCCTATTCCTTTTTCCTTTATGCTCTTTTGGTATGTTGTTAGTTAATTTACCGCTCACTAAGACTGTTGTCTGACTCAAGGCTTTATGTTTTAACTCTTATTGCCTTGGGCTGTTCGTCCATTTTGGGACGGGAAGACTAGGTAGCAGGTGACAGGTGCTTTTCTTGCTTTCCACGATGCTGATGATGAAGATGAGCTGGAGGATTGCATATTGTTTTCTTACTATATGTACTGGATGTTCCGCTGCTTGTATATTCTCTGAGTGATATGTAGTGAGGCTTGATGTATTGACTATTCAGATGTTTGTATTCAACTATTATGAAGTTTTATCGATGAGATTCTATTATGTGAAGCTTCACTATATATATATATTCTATTGTATTTTGTCCATGCACTGTGAGTAATATGATAGATTCTGTTGTTTTAATTTACCCTGACAATCGTCCATGGCTGCCTGGCACACTTTACAGCGCACTATCTCTAGGTTCAGTGCAGGGGTCGTGGGCGGTCGTCACAATACTTTAAACATTTAAATTATAAACTACTTTCATACTTTATTCAAAAATATATACTTTAAGAATATTTAAAATAAAACTACTTTATAAAATATAAAACTAATTTTTTATCTTTTAAAACATAATACCCAGTCACCTTTAAATAATTATTACTAAATAAATTTGGAAAATACTTTCTTTAAAACTTAAACGTTTAAAAATAATAAATTTTCTAAAACATGCTTTTAAAACAGTCCTTAAAACTTTTAACTTATACGTAAAAATTTGCTTTGAAAACGTACTTGGCTATCCTGGGAAATACGCTTCTCTTTCACATCTTTAAAAATAAATCACTATTTATTTTTTAACAACTTTACCCATTCCTTTAATAAATTCCCACCGTGAATTTATCCTTCCAAATATCCACTAGTATATTACTCCACTTTTATAAACCCAGTTTATAAATTTGATGGTAACATCCATCTTTTAAACACGGTTTCAACACTTTATCAAATTTCAAATCGATTTCCAAATCAACTCCATTTTAAAAATAAATTCTTTTATTTACCCAATTTATTTTAAAATCCCATTAATTCCATTAATTCCATATTTGACTTCTTATTATGATTTAAAATCTTATTTAAACTGAAATAAAATTTCTTTTATTTCTTTCCAATTCCTTCTTTATCCTTTCGAATAAATTTAAACCTTGAATTTTAGAATAAATTCTTTATTCCTTTAAATAATATCACCTAAGTTTCAAAATCCATTATTGTCCCTTTTATTCAAAATCTGCTTTCCCATACTCGAAATTTATTTAATAGAATTTAAAAAATCTCTTTTATTCTTTCTAATTCATTCCTGAATTTATCCAAATTCTCTATCCTTATCTACTTAAAAATCTTCTCTTATATTTCCTTTTCAAAAATCCGATATATATATTTTTTGTAACCTAGTATACCCAAATATATTCAATCAACCCGTTGCATCCAACATTCCAATCATCAATATAATTCATCACAGGATATCAAATAATCATAACAGAGAATATTAAACATTCTAAATAAATTTTAAGGAATCCAGTTGGATCCCTCCAACCTGTTTCCCTGCATCCACAGATGTTAGCACAATACCAATTACACTTCGAGGTGGAATATCATGGTATATGGGATTAATATAATATCATCCGCTATTATGCGGCTTATAGGGTCTCATCAGCTATATAATGTGGGAAATCAATCACTCCAATATATATATATATACTATATATAATAATATCATCCAACAGATATCATAATTCATCAATCAACATCCAATGATTTAAATATAATCATTTAAATCTAAATGAGGTTAACCAAATGAGTGAGAAAATCTCACCTTCGCTTTTTAAGTTGCAATCCATTTCCATCTCGACTTGTTTCTCCATGATTTTAGACCTTGTATAAATATTTATACAGTTTATTAATATTCAAAATAATCGAATAATTAATTACCGTTTAAATAAATTTAATTAGAACTAATGATTTAATTTAAAAGTAATGATTTAATTAACTAATTATTTAATTTAAACTAATAATTTCCCTTTTAAAAATCTTTTAGTGACTATAATAAATTAAATAAGTTAATTGAATAAATTAATCACCAATCCGTTATTTTTAAAAATTAAGCTAGTAGGTTAAGAAAAATGTGTATATTTTTATTTTAATTTTGAAACTTCACATATACTTATAAAACTATTCTATATAGATAAAAAAAATCAAATCTTTATATAAATTCCTATATTTTTTTTCAAAGTCTTATAATTTTCTGTTATTTGAAAATATATATTTCACTGTAAAAAAACAAATACCGATTTATATATATATTTTCAATTTCCTAGCTTGAATGCATACATACAACAATATATTAAGAACGAATCTGCTCAAACCTAAGGCTCATAACTCCCCTAACTCGGCCTCGACCTTGGCCGCCACGTGAGTAAACCCTAGCCTCGCAACCATCTCAATCACTCGAGCAGCAAAACGTCAAACTCAGCCAAACTTGCGACCCCGCCGTGCTCGAGCTCGAGCCCAAAAAATCGTGACTGGAACCACAACGACCTTACCTTGCTTCGCAATTCGACTTTACCACCAGCCTCATCTGCTGCCACCGTGCCCACGCCCTTCGTTCCCAAAAGTCGAACAGTAGCCTAACAGCACCGCGACTTCGAGTCGCCTTCCCCTTTGAACGAATTTGATCTCGCCAAAACAGAAGATAGGGAAGCTCGCTCTACTTCTCTTTCCGTATGTCGATTCGACTAGGTAAAATGCAATTCTCGATTTAGTCTGAAGGAAGAATGGAAGTGAATATCGTGATGGTGGTTTTCTATTTTTGTTCCGCCATTTATTTTGATTTTTCGAACGAAAACGGTTTGCGTTGGTAAATAAATTTGATTCGTTGAAATAGGAATTGGATGAGGAGGGAAAGGATAATGTCGAGTGCCCCATTTTTCTTTCAGAGAATTTCGTTTGAATGAACTGAAGAATAAGGAAGAGAGCGCCGTGATTTAAAACGATAGGAACGGCTATGAAATGAAATAAAGGGGGAAAAGATGTTTGCGTGGAGAATATTTTGCATGTAGCAGATGAGCTACAGTGCTCCTGAAATGAAGGCGAAAAAGTAACGACGTGAAATTTATTTGACTGGTCAAAATACCCAACATACTTATTATATTTAAATTTTAAATTTAAATCATCTCGAATTAGCAACTCAAAATCTTGACCTCCTATCGAGGCGTGCCGCCAGGCGTTTATAATGTTATACCCCTATTTCAAACGAAATGGAAAAAGCTTCGAGTCCTAATTCGATCGTATGGAGAAGATAGCTTTTTGGACCCAGTTATTATATTGAATTTTCGATATAGATTTCAGCGCGTTTATATATCGTACGCTCACACAACAACTCCAAACACTACGAAAATTGAAATCCGATAATAATACAATATTACGGATCCAATGGAATTAGTTTCGTCGAATTCCGAGACTGTGCCCCGGAAGGCTATTTATAAATGCAATTTAAACGATATATTTTCAAAACTGAACAAAACACTTTTAAATTCAATTGTAAAATTTCTATCACCTTCAGTATTATTAATATGAATTTTATAAGCCTTAGAATTATTTTTAACAAGCCTAGAATTTCACATTCAGCAATTCACCCAATTTCCAATTATTAAATTCCATATTTAAATTATTCAATAAATAGGGATATTTGAAATTTAAGTTAAAAATTCACTCTTGAATATTTAAAATCAATTAAATATTCCAATTTCAAATATCCAAAAATTACGGGTCGTCACATGGATGGTGAGTGGCTGTGCGTGCTACTCGTCGGGCAAGGTGAGGAGGTTGACAAATGATGGTGGTGGTGGCTGTTTCAAGGGGAAAAGGCGGGTTTGGATCTGTTGTAGGTCAGCAGGCGTTGAATAGGAGGAGATGGGAGGTGATAGGTCGACAGTGGTGGGGAGAGGTACGGCTGTGGGTTGATAACATGGAGTGTATGGCTGGGTCGATGAACGAGAGCAGGTTGAAGGATGTGGTTTGGAGAGGAATGCAAGCTTCACAGAGAAATACAAATGCTTTTATATATAATTTATATTAGTTATTATATATATATATATATATTTAAAGTAATGAACAGAGTAAACAGAGGAAAGGAGAGAGAATGGCAGCAGTTCACAGCAAAATATATAACTTTATATATCATAATAATTTTTTTTCAAACGAAACAAGGAAGGGGTAAGAACCAGAAATTGAACAAGTGGAATCGCAAAAGTCATGGCATTGATTTCTGGGAACAATAATAACCAGTGACTATACAGTTTTACACGATGGAAAATGAATGGTCACGAGGAAACCAAAAGACTCTAGAATTGGTTACCGATATTGTTAACTGTTTCGCGGATTCCACGGCGTACCAGACTCCAAAACACACAAATGAATATACTGCGGAGATCAGCACGACGAGTCAAGAAGAATGATACATAGATATCAGCGATACGATCATCCTATCAAAAGTCGATATTCGTTGCCAAAATGCTGCTAATACGTCGAAAAAAAGATAAACAGAGCTAGAGCATTCCAAATTTGGCGAAACGAAATATGACGTCTCACTCAGAAAATGATTTACATTTTATTATATAAAAATATTTAGATTTTTTTAGAATATTTTATTCTCATCATATTAACTGATTTTTAAATTAAAATTGAAAGTTACACAATAGAACCAACTTCCATATTTTAGAATGAAAACTTGACATTTGATATGTCTAAATAGACGCATTACAAATATTAAATTTTCATTGCTAAATTTAATTATTTAATTCCAAGCAAAATTTCAGTTAAGTACGTTATAAAAACCGTTAAAATTTACGGGTCGTTACATAAAATAAGAAGAACTGTAATAAATTGGATGTAGACCGAAATAGGCAAATTTAAGATATTTGCAAGCATAGTTATAATATGTAATTATAACTAAAAAAGAGAAAATAGAAGAAATAGCAGAAGAAGCTTATTTTTTTTAACTTAGACCTTGGGTTAAGTTAATAAGCAAAATTATAGCACACAGGTTATAATTATAGACAACAGAAAAAGGCTTATTATAGAACTTATATTTAAGTTAATAAGCAAGCATAGCAGAAATAATAGAAAAGGCTTATTTTAAAACGTGCACTAAGTTAATAAGCAAAGATAGAAATAGGACCCGTACCAACGGCATTCCCCTTCAGTCAAGAACTGATGGTCTCACAATAGATTAGGTGGGGCTGGGCACGCTTATTCTGGAGTAATGGTAAATAAGAGGTCAATAAATAGAAGCTCAAATAAGTGGATTTGGGCAAGGGGCGCAACTAGATTTTGTTTGTTAGGACCCGTACCAACAACATTCTTCTTCAGTCAGGAACTGGTGGTCTTACAATAGCACAGGTGAGGCTGGGCATGCTTATGCTAGAGTTATGGTAAATAAAAGGTCAAAAGAGGTAGCAATAGACAGCGCGAGCCGGCGGTGGTCGAGCGTGCGGCCTCAGTGTAGGGATATAAGTCGCTATTGAGTTCCAAGCGCTAAACATGTGTCTTTTGCTATGGAACCCACAGGATGGGACTAGCTTATGGTGGCACAACAGAGATAGAAGGCCGATCAAAGGGTAGAATTAGGACTTCAACCTAATTAAAATAGGATTGGGATTTCAGCCTAATCAAAGCAGTTTTAGAAAAGTGCAAACAATCCAATCGAACCATCTAAGCAAAGGAAACAATTAAACCATATTTTATTCCAGCTTTATCTTTTTCTTTATTTCCTTTTATACTAGAACTATTGCAAAGTCTATTATCTTTATCTTGTTTAAGAATACCAGTAATTACTTCCATTCACCAGACTTTTAGTCTGAACCGCTCCTCTATTTTCCCCTTCCCACCCATAGGCCAGCGAAGGTAAGGGCAGTAGACTTTCAGCTTTCTTGGAGTGATATTCTTGGAGATTCTTTATGTATTCTTCTGCTTTTCCAGTTTTCTTTTTATTTGAGTTTGGATGTACTGGTACTGATGAGAGGGATGGTTTTATTTATGTACTCTGATAGTAAGACTGAGATGGTATTTTCCCTTTTATAAGACATGTATTTGGTATTTTGAGATATCTTATGTATTGGGTTTTATGACTCTTTTTATGAAGATTTATTTTGAATAATGAGATTACTATTTAAATGTTTCCGCTATTTTATTTATTTTGTCTTGTGAATCTTAGTCTCTGTAAGTTTTTAGCTATACTATAACGCACCATATTCTTTAGTGTGCCTTTTTGGATATACTAAGGGGTGTGGGGTGTTTTAGATTATGTGAGTGATTGTTGATTGATATAGTAGAAACAAAATAAACCATCAACAGGAAATAATATCATGAAAAAATGGTGCAAAATGATCAACAACTTTTAGTAGCGTTTAAAAAACGTTATAGAAATACATATAGTGGTGCTGAGTAAACGCAACCGCAAAGCAGGGGTAAAGTTGGAAACCCTGTTGTTAGCGCCAAAAAAACCTTTTGGTGCTTTTATAAAACGCTACAAAAAGAGTTATGGTGGTGTTTGAGAAACGCTGTAATAAAAAGGATTTATAGTGGCGTTGAAATAATGCAACTAAAAATCATTGCGGGCTGTATCATGGTGTCTATCAAAACGCTACCATAAGTTTTGGTAGCGTTTTTTGTGCGCCACCAAAGATAAAATTTCTTGTAGTGAGTATATAACACTTCATGATTAAACTTTATATTTTGGAAACATGATATGCCCACAGCTCACTAGTTTTGTTAGTGTGTATTTCCGTTAAACCTTGTAGACTAGTAACCATTATAGCAGCTTACTGCGGTGGTCGCTCCCCGAGTCGTCGTAACCATGTTAGTTTTCGCCCAATACCAAAAACGCCAACAGTCAGTACCATGGGAACTGCTTGTGTTATAAGGATCTAGTATGATGGCTATAGGGGTTTATAGGTGACAGTCCTTCCAAAACTCCTGGTGCATGTCTTGTAAGTCTCCCCTTAGAATAGAGCAGCTCTCACCAATAATTTTCCCATAATCAAGACACTAATACGTACAACTGTATGTATTCTGTACTTGCTAATTAAAGGTAGTATAAATTTATGTTATATATATGTTGCTATCATCCAACCTTATGTTTGATTGGATCCTTTTCACACTAAAATGAAATGATAACCGTTGATGATCATGAAACGACTTTATGACATAGTGATTTGGTCTTGATATCTTTTATTGAATGTGGCACATTATATAGTTATTGTTATACCCTGTGTATTATACATGTTTATTATGAGATCTCACCCAATTATATTTAGGGATAGTCTGACCCATTTATTATTTTTATAATACTCGGGTCAGACCGAGACTTGACAGGTATAGGGATTCAATGATCTTAGATGTTGGGCTAGCTTTGGAGATAGATATATTAAATGTATCATTTTTTAGTCCTTATATATAAGAATTGTATAACTCTTATATGAGAGATAGTGACTCGAGATGTATGTTATGTAGTTATCTAACTATTGGAATTGTATGTATATAAGTGAATCTAGTATTTCTTTGCAGACTCACTCTATGTAAAACATTTGGACTACATTATAATTTCTGCTATGATCTGCATAATACCAATATATTAGCTAATTTGTGTATTGCTTTTTGTCGAGATTGGTCATGCAAAAATTCATTGCTTCAGATTTAAAGGTAAAAGCGTGGTAGTGTTAGCCCAAATGAATAAAAACGATTAGTTAATTTAGAGAAAGTATGAGTATTATTTTCTAAAATTGGTTGAAAGAATTTTAATGATTTATTTCGTGTTAATTGGTTCATCGAGTAGGTTATGGATTCTGGTCGATATGAGTGGCTAACGTATCGATAGGGATTTCTAAATGCTTAAACGAGACAGAATTGACATAATATTTTGGAAATGTAACAAGAAATGATTTTCTTGGAGTTTTATACTGTTTTATATTGTTTTATAAAGTAATATGTTAATATAGAAAAAACTATGTTTTCCAAATTCAAATATTTTCAAACAACATGTGAGGCCACAGGATTAAATGAAGTTGAGTAATGGTGAGGCATTGTTGATGTAAAATTATAGATAATCAACATTGTAGCCAATTGACGAGACAAATTACTAAGTGCTTATGGCACGACAACGTTGTTTATTTTATTATAAATTAAATTTGAGAATTACATATAAATTGATACACTTATTAAAATTGGATTCAAAAGCATTTTCTAAGGATATGTCTATAGATATAATAAATCCTTTTGAATAATAGAAATTAAATTAAAGTGAAATTTTCTAGCAAGGATATATATATATATGAATTGAAATTTCAATTCAAAATTTCCAAATGAGAATTTATAATTTGGCGAAAGTACTTGAATGATTGAAATCATATTAGAAGGAAATGTTTTATTATTTGAAATATAAATACTTATCATTTTGAATTTTTTATAAAATATTTGATTCTTAAGAAGTTTTGATCCAAAAATCATTTTGGAAAATAAAAATGAATAATATTATGTAAGGAAAAATAAAATGATATAGATTTGGATATAATGGAGCAAGAGAATAAAATCATATGAAAGTTTTAGGTCTCACGGAATTGTGATGAAAGAAAATTTTTGTTCCTTAGTAAGAAAAGTTTTAGGATAGAAGAAAAATAAAGTTTTGAACTTAAAGTTAATATAGTAAAAATGTCTTTGAATTAATAAGACTTTATACCAAAACAAGGAAAATGTTTGTTTTCAAATGATGCTTTACTCTAACTATAAATCTCAAGCCGTCAATTCATTTTTGATGACTTTACTTTTGTTAGAAGGTTATGTTTTAGTAGAAATTTTTTTCTTTTAAGTGCAATGCAAGATTATATAATTTATTACTGTTAAAACATGAAGCAAGAAGCAAAGTTCGTCGCTATCCCAAAGTTGAAATTTTTTTAGAATCGTATTGTGTTCATTTAGTCATATCTTTTAGTTTAGCTGTCTAATTGTGATGATTTTTTTAATGAAAGATATTTTATTATAGAACAACTTTCTTTTTCGTACACTTTTGAAATTTTTTGAAATCTACTGCTGTTTAGTTCAATTGAATTTAAATCAAAATTCTGGCTGGGTTAATTAGTTTTTGAGTTTTTGAGCTTAAGTGTTTTCACCGTATCTTTTGAACAAGTTGTTTGATTTTGATGATTTTGCCATTCCCGGAAAGCTAATGACTTAATCAACAACTTCTATGCTAAGAGTTTTATAAAATCTTAAAGTTTTCTAGGCTAAAAACATAGATTTCTTATGTGGGCCTGTGTTTACACTATGATTTTAGATTTTTGTTCCCTAAGATAAATCACTATAACTTATATTATTCTCCATATTGCTGTAAGCTAGAATTTTTTTTAGAATCTAGTACAATATGGCAACAACTCTACATTGTAACCCTCGTCTAATTTTGTGACTTTGACCTTTAAATCCTTGTCGACGAGTGGCATAACCATAATGCATGATGCATACATATAAATGAATGCAAATTTGGCATATCTTTCTATATGCTACTAATGTTGGATGCTAAGTTAAGTACAAGAGCTCTAGAAGGCCTAGTGCGACTATGCGGCGACTTTAGCTTGCTTTTGCTGGCAATATAATAAGGTAACTTGCTTTATATTGCTAAAATAAAGGTAAGCCTACCGTTTAAAATATAATCATGCTAGAAATATTGATATAATCATGTTTCCGACCGTGTGGTCGATGTATACTGTATATATTGTATTTATGAAATTGCAAACGACTTTCCGTACAAAGGGGATTTTGCCGAAGTTTTTCAAGAATTCTAACACCTAGAAAATTTTCAAAAATTTTTCGTATGCGAAGAAATGGAAATCAAAAAATGGGTCTATTTAAATTTATGACATACGATAAGTTTGACTCTAATGTTAACACTTAGAGAATTGAGTGAGTTTCAACTTGATTATATGATAAGAAGAGAGTTAATGTTTGAGTGCTTATGCCGCGTCTCCTTATAAGAAATTGCGAGGACGCAATTTTCATAAGGAGGAGGTCTGTAACAACCATGTTTTAAAGTTGTAATATTAAACTAATTTAATTAAAATAGAAGTGTTTGAATTCGATTTTGGTAGTAATTATTTTTGGAATCAAATTATTATTCAATTAAAATCTATTTAATAAAGGATTTTGTTATTATAAAATTGAATTAGTTAACAGATTTATTTTCAGATAATATGTTAAATGTCAAATAAAATGTTTTAATAAATAAAAAATATTTTAAAGTGTAAATAACTTTATATACTTTGAAATTGATGAAAAGAAGATTATTTGATATTTAATAAAACCAATAAATCAACAAAGATGAATAATTAAATAGAGTGAACTAATATTGAATTGAATAGAATTGTGTAGTTATCGAATTAGATTTCGTAGAATAAAGTGCAAATCAGTTTAAATTAAATGGAAATATAATTATACACAAATTAAAAGGAGCTTCTTGAAAAAGAAAATATAAGGAAAATAAAAGGAAAATATAAAAGAAAGGAATTTGAATTAAGGCCCAAATAAACCAGCCCACAACCCTATACTCAAACCCACTCTCTTTTCTAATTCATTTTCCCCCAAACTTGACCTCAGCTTGTATCGTTTTGCCTTAATTCTCAAATCATGAAGCTGCATTAAAAAAATAGCATGCATGAACGCACGTGAGCTCTTGAAGGCAACATGACTTCGTCAATTGTAGGTGGAGGGAGGACCATGCACGCAAGTTCTGGTCTAGAGCGGAAGTCGATGACGGACCTGGGCTGCTAGGTGCAGAGGTGATCATCACACATTTTGAGGTGCTATCTGGCGATACTCGAGCATGGAAGCATGGAGGCTAGAGTAGCGGAGGTCGATGGAACTTTAGAATGGTTGCAGCTCGATGTGCGTGCAATCTGGTGCGTGGCAAAAGGGCAGACCAATGACTGCTAATGGCGGGTTACTTCGCATTTGTTAAACTCACAAAATCTTACCTCTGCTCAATTGCATGTTGCGATTATTATTTGTTTGGAATAGTTGAGATGAATTGTTGGTCACCTCTCTATTTTGTCATTAATGCATGTGTTATAGCTTAGTTATTACATATAATTTTGGAGGTAGTTGATTAATTTGGAGTGTTGATTCCTTGCTTGGATTGATTGTGTAAATTTTCAAACGAAACTCGGTCCATTTAGGGAATTAAAACCTTATAGTATGTCGACACTTATACATTGTCATTTGTTCAGAGTTGTTGGAAAACAACTCAGATCAATAAATAATCCCATATTTTGAATAAAATTTTATAGAGCGATATTGGCTCTAGAAGATGCATTTTTAGCGGGTTTATTGTTTGAATTGTTTAAATGTTTTTAAAAGAATTTTGAATGAGATTCTATTTATTTTAAGCCTTATTGGAATTTTGTTTATAGAATATAATTATATCATATTATATTCTTAACTATTTTCTTGTTTCAAAATTATATTCTAAGCTTTAAAAGAGGGGTAATATCTATTCACAAAATCTTTTAAATTCACTACCATAAGTATATTATAAATTTGGAAATGTGTTAGTGGTAAGAAGAATAAAATGTTTTTTTTATTTTATAAAATATGTTATGGAAATAATAGTTCAATTTCAAGTGATTTTAGCTATAAAAGCTATTTAAATGATTTTGAAAGAGTTTAAAAGCCTTTGAAAATATATATCTCTTTTCGAGATATAACTATACGGTTTGAAAATATTTTGGATAAATAATAACCTTGCTCTATAAATGAGAAGTATAAATAAAATAGAGAATAAAAGAAATGTTTCATTTCCGGTTATTATAAGTTTAAAAGGTTATATAAATAACTTTTAAAATGGTTTTATGTCTTTGGAAAAGAAATATCTATTTCTTAAAAATGAATTTAAGGATTAAATGACTTTTATGGATAAATTAAGAGTAATATTTTTAGAAATGATATTTAAAACCCTATATTCATTCATGTATCTAGTTTGAGCACAAAATGATGTGTATAAATCTATTAATATTTCTAGGGAATATTATTAAAAAATATGTAGATATATGCTTTCAAACCTTGTACAAAGAAGTATATTGAAAGAATATTGGTTTAGCCTTTGAGAATTGCATACTCATATTTTTAAATGAATATGTGTTTCATAAGTAAGCAATGATTTATTCAATTTCAAGAATAATATTTCTTATGATTTTAAAAACCCATATTTACTTACATAATTAAGTATATAACGGTGTTAAATATATATATATATATATATGTATGTATGTATGTATGTATGTATGTATGTATGTATGTGCATATATGTTTGTATGTATATTAATTGAGAAACTATTCATATGTTCATATAGTCAAAACTATGCTTTATAAATCAATACTTCTCTATAGTATATGATGAGTTTAACTTTCAGACTATATATTTCTCTTATGGGATTCTCTAATTAACTTTGAATTATTGCTTTCATATAAATTCTTGTTTCTATGGAACGAGAAATATAATTAAACAATCTAGTATTATTGAGCGGTATGGGACATACGATATCACTTCTTTGATTGATTATACTACTTGTTGTGTAGAATAATTGAGCGAGTGGAATTTACTAGCTTATAGTAAATACTCTAGCAACACAGAGTGGTATGGGACACACGCTGTTACTTTAGTGGTAACTATTCAATGGTATATAACACTTCATGATAAAACTGTATATTTGGAAAACGTGCTATGCCCACAGCTTACTAGTTTCGTTAGTGCATATATCTGCTTGACCTTGTAGGCTAGTAACCATTCTAGCGGCTGACTACTGTGGTTGTTCCTCGAGTCGTGTTAACTGCGTTAGTGTTTGCCCAATACCACAAAAATCCAACAATCAGTTCCATGGGTACCCTTTATGATATGAGGATCTGGTATATAATGGCTGTAGGGATTTATAAGTGCTAGTCCTTCCTGAACTCTTGGAGCATATCTTGTAAGTCTCCCCTTAGAATAGAGCAGCTCGCACTAACAATTTCCTTATAATCAAGAAATTAATAGGATCAACTATATGTATTATGTACTTGCTAATTATTGGTAGTACAACTTTATGTGTTATATGTGTTGCTGTTATGCAATCTTATGTTTGATTGGATCATTTTCACACTATAATGAAATGATAGCCGTTGATGATCATGAGACAACTTTATGACAAAGTGATTTGGTCCTGATATCTTTTATTGAATGTGGCACACTATATAGTTGTGTTATACCCTTTGTATTATACATATTGTATTATACATGTTTATTATGAGATCTCACCTAGTTATATTTAAAGATAGTCTGACCCATTTAATATTTTTATAACACTCGGGTTAGTCCAAGACTTGATAGGTATAGGGATTCAGTGACCTCAGATGATGGTCTAGCTTTGGAGATAGATATTTATATGTATCATTTTATTCTAGTCCTTGTATATATAACTTGTATGACTCTTATATGAAAGATAGTGACTCTAGATGTATATTGTATACTTGTCTAACTATTGAAATTGTATGTATATAATTGAGGCCCGTATTTTCTTTTGTAGATTCACTCTATGTAAAACATTTGGGCTATACTATACTTTCCGTTATGATATGTGATTTTGTGTCCTGTATTATATAATATATTATTTTGTTTTATATAGGCAAACTTGTATATTGCTTTGTGTCGAGATTGGTCATGCAAAAATTTATTGCTTCAGATTTAAAGGTAAAAGTGTGGTAGTGTTAGCCCAAAGGAATAAACACGGTTGGTCGCTCCTAACCAGCCGCATTCACTGTACTACTCGATAATATTGCTTGTAATATTATTGAATGGTATGGGTATAGTGATGGGGAGTTACACAGTTCTAATGTTGTTATTAGGCAGTAACGAGAGATTCCTCGGTGTACGCTGGAAATAAATGCTAGACAAAGATGGTGGATACCTGGCGTTGTGCAGAGTTGCGGATATGTGCGGGGAAATATTCTGGTCCATGGGAGGATTGTGATACTTATATACACACACACATATACGTATGTAGTTATTTGTATACCTCGAATAGGTTAGGCATATCGTATATGTGCACGGAGTCAAAATGACTAAGCTTTAAATAATAGACATAACACGTAATGGAAAATAATTAATATAAACTAGTTATGGATAAAGTTTGTAATTAACCAGTCACCAGAACATTGCTTTGACCCCCTCCTCATTTACCACATGATAAATCTAAAGGAACATGAACAGGTACAACGCGGGAATGATGGAAGGCTAGATTCCTTATGCATGCTCGACTCTGACAAGAGCACCGGATACTAGTGGTACCAGTCTTGGTTAGTAATTATATGTTTTATTATATTTATTTATTCCATTGTGAGTTCTTTTCGATAGTCCCTGATATACTTTTGTTTATTGTAGCATACCAAATGTAACACCCCGTATTCTTATATAGTCAAAATTTAACGTATAACGATAAGTAATGAAAATAAATAATTTTGGAATTATTGAAATATGGCTCCGGAACTTGTACCACTGCGTCCAAGGCAATTTTATGATCAGTTTCCATTTATAACTTGTTTAAAACCGAACTAATATGAAGGAGTTAAGAACGAAGCAAAATAAGTAATCGATCTGAATATATATATATATATATATATATATAATATAATAAAACATATATGGGCCGACCTGTAGGTCCACCCAATGGGCGCAACGGTCGACCGCTCGGTCGAGCGCTTGCTAAGGGCGGTCGACCGCCCGGTCGACCCGCGCGCAATTTCGACGAAAATTCATCCAGGTTTATAATGTGACATGTTTTCTTCTTTTTGGGCGATAAAAGCCATATGTTCTTCAATCCTATAGCTCCGAATGACCCTGTGGCGTGGTAGCTCCAGGTTCAATCCAAGAATCCGACGGTCTAAGATCCACAAGCTCCAATATAAATAGGACCCTAGGCCTAGCTATCTTCTCATAAATTAGATTTTCCCCCACGGGTTCATTACCTAAGGCCGAACCCTAAAAAGAAAATAATTTCTAGGGAGAAGATCTTCTGAACTAAAATATTATACGCATTGGAAGAAGGGGATCCAGAAGGACTGTGGAACCAGGCGGAGCACAAGCAAAGCTAAGGACGACAGGTAAGTGGATTTATTTATATATCTTTTAAGTTTAAGATATATTATCGTTAGATTCCCGTTTAGAAAATTTATTCGGTAATTAATCATATTAATTAAAGTAGGATAAACTATAAGAAAACTTGTAGTTTATTTACAGTATTTAAACACTAATTTCTATGCCTTATTTACACCTTTTGTTCTACGTTTTGGAGGTTTATGCAAGCGTCGGTTTTCTTCCATCCCTTCTTTTCTTTCTTCGCGTATGGATTAGAATAGATAAAACGCGAATATGGATTATATAAATAAGAAAATTGAAATGAAAGAAAATAGATGTAAAATAATAAAAGTTGAGAGATAAAATTACTGTAATAAATTGCATTGAAACGAGAAAAGTTAATTTGGGGTAATTATTAGATTAATTGGTTGGTTAGAAAATGGGATACATTTCCATAACTTAATATCTAAAAGATAACGATAAACGTAACTGCCAGAATAAAAGAATAAAAAGGGGAAATTAGTGTAAAATAGAGAAACCACTGTATTTTACACCACTCCAAAATAGTAAAAGAGACACCTTGCAGTTAGGGATTATTGTTTATAGTGTTATTCAATATTAAAATATGGAAATGGATTATATAGTCTTCATAACCAACCGAATTAAATGGAATTACTTTCTTAAATATCAGACAATAAAGTAAAGTATGATTTGAAATAAGAAAATTATTAATTTAAGAATTTGAGGCTATAAAGAAATTTAAGGAGCCTAAGCATGCATTTACTATGCATGCTATTTAATTAGGCAATTATTATGATAAGTGAATCCTATAATATTAGGGAATTAAAGAAAATTCTATATCGTAATAAAAGAAGGCAGACTAGGCAAGAAACGCGTGTAATTGTATAACAGACTATAAAAGAAGAAAAAGTAACAATTCCTAGTGGAATTATAACATAGGTTATAATTATGAAATAAGAACGGAAAAGCTTATCGTGAAACTTAAAATAAATCGATAAGCGATGATAGTAGAGAATAATGATAGAAGCTTATTTAAATAACTTATATTAAGTTAATAAGCAAATAAAATAGAAATAATAAAAGATGCTTATTTTAAGGGACTTAAGAATCAATATATTATGTTAAATAAGCAAGATAGTAAATGTGGCTCATACTAACAGCATTCCCTATTAGACCTACGGTTATCTCACCATAGTTAGAAGTGAGACGGGGGCAAGAATATACTAATTAAATTAAAATAGGTAGCCAACAGAATAAGAAAGCAAACTAAATGCAGATTAAAAGATTAGACTTAGGGTCTAATAAAGGAATCGAAATGTGTTTGGAGCAGCCCAAAGGAAGAAGCGCCTAACGAAGCAGTTCATCGCGCATTTTAGAAATGGAGGAGCACGTCCAACTTAGTGATTTTAGGCTAGAGGGAAGTATGAGACTTTAACGGGATGTGAGGATACTCTAGGATGGCCCTCTGGGTAGGCCTAACGAAGTTGCATCCCCGTAGGCAGGTCTATAGGTGTTCCATCAAAAGAGTATGCCTTGACTACATTTGCATTGTAGGCCTAACGAAGCGGATCCTTTGTAGGCAGTCAGAAGGGCTTGGTGTTCGGAGTAGGGTATTCGTATGTCCAGTACTTGCAAGTAAGGTTAAGGATAGTCGCATGCGGATATCGACCAACATCAAGACCAAGAGCGAGTTCAAGAATGACTAGAGTTAAACTAACAGTCCAATGATACTTTCACTATCGAAACATTGAATGGAGGGGCACCGCTAATTAGATGTTAGATTGTTTGCAGTAGGGCACGGCCACTTAACTCTTTAGAAGTCTTTCGATTAGTTAAGGGGTGGCTGCATGGGCTATAGCCACGAAGAGAAAGGGATAGACCAACTAGAATATCTATATTGTAAGCCTAACGAAGCAATCCTTTACATATATAGAAAATCCCCGACCGAGTTCCGTACAGGGTAGACCTTGTTGGCGGAACTCAGATGGTAGACAGAACGATTACATAGTCCTCAACATACGCACTGGGTGGTACATTGTGGATTTCCGAGCACTGGTATAGACTAGTGCGGATGCAATTACGTTTTCATAGTAAGTAGTGGAGCATCTGTATTGTAGGTCTTATGAAGCGGTCCTTTACAGATGTAGTTACGGAACGCTCTCAAAGCTAGACAATGGAGTCCTTTTCGAGGAAGATACGGAAGGTACCCTGGGTGGTACCTAGGACCAACATGGTCATTGGGCATATAGCTACATATATGTATATATTAGTTATTAAGTTTTTATCTACTATGGAGTAGATGGGCACGGTTGACGAGCAGAGGCGAGAGTATTGTAACCTAATGAATCTAATATAAGAATAAATGGAAATAAAACGGTATATGTAGAAATAAGCCTAGAAGTACATAATTTATTCATTCACCAGAACTTTTGTTCTGACCCCCTCCTCATAACATCCTACAGGTTAGGTGGATGGCAGAGACTTCTCAACTTTAAGTCACTTGCTTAGAAAGTGTTATTATTTGGGTGAGTATTTACTTACTATTATATTTTAGCCAATTCCAGCTATGAGATAATTAATTGAGCTCTGATATATTTATCTTTGCCTATTTTCAGGATACCTGATACCAAACTCGGGCTTCAGTGGGCTTGGTTTTAGCATTCTTGCGAAAAATCTGAACCGCTGGAATTGGGGTTGTCACACCAAATACCAATGATTCATACTCTAGTGGAATTGGGTTTTCGATTTAGCGAAAATTTGAGCCCACTAAGGTGCGGGTCATTGTAAATAACCTGGAGCTTCATGCTTCAGGTGCAACCAGAGCGGTCGACCCCCACGTTATGAGCGGTAGATTGCTCATGACTCTAGGTTAACCGCTGGGTAGACCTCTCTTGGAGCATAAGGCTCCAGTTTTCCGTTCGTTCTACTATTTAAAAAAATTGAAAAATGAAATAAAAAATTAGATTTGAAAAGTAGAAATGAGATGTTTTCAAATGTGATATATTTTGCGAAAAATAATTTATTTTCAGTGGAAGAATTAATGACTTAAATTAATAGAAATTGGTTTTGGGCTATCAAAATTCATTTAGAAAGTAAAATAAATTCTAGAAAATTATAGAATGGTTCTAATAAATATTACTTGATTTTACAGAGTTTTCTAAGATTTATAAAATGAGTGAGAGATTTTCAAAATTAATTCTATAGTAAAAAAATTCCTTATTTTGTATTTAAATAAATGGAGAAGGTTATATTTTTACTAATAAATTAAATAAAAGTTTTGAGATATATAAAGGGGCATTTCACCATAAGGACAAACTTCGCAGTCCAATTAGTTTCTAGGACACACATTCAAAGAAATTACTTTCAATACCAAAGTCAGCAGAATAATTACTTTCAAGGACAAAGTCAACAGTCCAATTACTTTCAAGGACATAATTTCATAGGTTTTTAGGCCCTAGAAACTAATTATTTTTACGTTTTGTCCTTGAAAGTAATTATTTCAGTTGTGTGTCCTAGAAACTAATTCCACTTGCTAAAGAGGCCCTTGTGGCTAATTTCCACATATATATATATATATATTTCCTATAAATGAAACTCCTTTTATAAATAAATTTGAGTGTGATATTGTTATATTTTTTGTGCAACGAGGAAGTTAAATAAACAGTGTTATGAAACAATCCAATATGGGACATCCTATAATATTTCACCAGTTATTCTTTGGACTTGTTATAAGAATATTATAATATATAGAAAGTGTAGTTTACGAGCATGGAGTAACTAAGTGAGTAACACCAGGTGGTATGGGACACGTAAGTTGATATTTATTCGGTTATTTTTTGTAAGTAGATGTTTCTCATATGGGGATGCCTAATATAATGTATTCACATTTAAGTTGTTATGAGATGAGAGTGAGCAAGTTGAGAGCCATATTTGTGTCTATTTGTTATGTGTGTATTGTAACAACCTGACTTTTCACGCCCATATGATCGAGTCATATGCATTGTAAACAAAACAACGTGATTGTTTTAAAATAATAGTATATGGAGAGCTAAGCTAACTAACTATGTCTTTTAGAACTCACAACGGAATCGATCAAATTATAATATAGATAAAATAACAAATCTCATCTATATACATCATAAGTCATACATGGTATTCATACATACACATGTTGTCACACTACCTATGTAGTAAATACAATTAAATGGATAACATATGCAAAATGTCTTCATAGTCATCTTCTTCAAATGCCATGCATGCAAAGGTTACTCCGTTAGCCTATAGTGTATGAGGAAGGGGGTTAGACACATGTCTGGCCACTAAATATATTACTAAGCATAAACTGCTAACATGATTTCATAAACATCATATGAAAGCTAACACTTAATTTACCTTAACATCTCTCACCTGCATCTACAAAGTTAGTCTATATAATAAACATAATATTAGGCTCACTATCATATACTTAACAATCATACACATGCAAAAGACAAAGAGTTAGTTAAACATATACTTACCCATCAACATATACAAGAGTTAATTAAACGAAGACTAACCCCGTGATATAGTTAAACATAGACTAATCCTATAAATGTAAACAAGCACATAAGTTAGGTAAATATAGACTAACTTATGCATGCACGATGGTATAGGTAAACATAGCCTAACCCCATTAACCGACGGTGTAATATCATCGTAGTAACACATACAAATCAACCATATTCATTTTTGGAAAATAAACACCTTCAAACATCGTAGCTTAGTCAATACATCATCTGTCATCTATTTCGTGTAGGCCTTGTTGAAGCAGGTTGGCCCAAGTTTAATCTTGGTAGAAAAATGCCCACTGGTGGATCGGTGCACCTGACACCCATGGATTGGTGAACATCAGAAAACCAGATTTCTGAACTGTTTCTTCCTTATTTCATTTTTCTTCCATTATTTATTGTTTTGATGCATTTCTACTTCTCCTAAACATCATTTTATACTACATTAGCCATTCATATTCATATATTAACCACATATCCATAATAAAACTGATCGCTTACTTCTAATTTTTGTGTTATATAGTATTGTTACCAATTTAATCCTAAATCAATTATCATTATCAGTATTAAATCCTATAATTACATTATTATTCCCAAATTTGGTTTATCTAATTCCATCACCTAATCTACCTAATTTACAGTCAAATAATGCATACTACATTCATCTGAACAATATATGTAACGACCCAGAAATTTTAATGATTTAAATAATGTAATTAACTAAATTTTCATGAAAATAAACAATTAAAATTTGATATTTGGTATGCGTCTATTTAAATATAGCAAATGGCAAATTTTCATAGGAAAATATGTAAGTTTGTTCAGTTGTGAAATTTCAAATTAAAATTTAAATCAGTTGAAAATTGATGGAAATAAAATATTTTTGAAATCTGAATATTTTTATATAAGCAAAATGTAAATCATTTTCTGAGTGAGACGTCATATTTCGTTTCGCCAAATTTAGACTGCTCTAGCCCCTTTTATCTTATTTTCGGCGATTTAGCAGCAGTTTTGGTAGCGAATATCGAGCTTTGATGGGTTGGTCATATCTCTAATATCTATGTACCATTTTATTCATCTTGTCATGCTGATTTCCGCAATATATTCATTTGTGCTTTTCGACGTCCGGTACACGGCGAAATCTGCAAAACGGTTAGCCGTATCAGTACCCGTTTTGAACCTTTTTTGGTTTCCTTACGTCTTTCCATTATCCACCGTGTAAACCAAATAGCCATTTGCATTTATATCTTCCTGAATTCAACGTACCTGGCTGTTGTCATTCCCACTATATTCAATATATTATTGGTCCATATCCTTGCTCCCATTCCTTCTCTTCTCTTTTCTTTCGTCCTGACATGCTATAGAAAGAAAAATAAATGTTATCCCGCCTTTTTAGCAAGGCCGTGATACCAAAAGATCGACCGAGAAACCAAAGATAGTTCGTCTCAAAGATTGGTCAACTTAACACCTCAACAGAGCAAGTCCTTGTTAGGTCGTCTCGACCTACGACCTAAAACCTAGAGTAACTCAACAGTTAGCGACCCAGCCTCTTCAAGTAGGACGTTCACGACCTAACGACCTAAACGCCTCAGCGACCTAAAAGCCTCAGCGACCTAAAAGCCTCAGCGACCTAAAAGCCTCAACGACCTAAAAGTATCAGCGACCTAACGACCTAACAATCCCATGAAGGCAGCGACCTACTACCTAAAGGAAGAGCGACCTAGCACAAGCGACTTAGCGACTCAATCATTCTGCGACCTACGAGCTAAGAGCTTATAACTACATAGGCCACACCTCCTTAAGCCGTAACCCGTGCTCATTGGGTCGCCCACGACTTAACCCAACTCTTAGGTCGTTCACAACCAATGACCTACCTCTAGATCGCTCCGCTTGATACCTCAACATATTTAAGTCGTTTACCATTCTCCGTTAGGTCGCTAACGACCTACTAATCCCTATGCCACTACTCCTTAGGTCGCCACACCTCCACTACATACACTAGGTCGCTCGAAGCTTATACCCTATCCAGGTTGACTCCATTAGGTCGCCAACAACATACGACCTATCCCTTAGGTCGCCAACGGCCTACGACCTACCCAACCTGCTCCAGATTTTCCCTATAAATACCTCACCTACTCCATATTTAGGGGGGACTTCTTTCGGGACTTGGAAGCGTCGAAGCTCTGCTACTTTCTGAACCTCCATAACATTTCATTTGCCAACAACACTACAAAGAGCCGAGAGAAGAGATCAACCACATTCAACATGAATCCGAAGAGCAATTCACCATCAAAGTTCTAGCTACTTGTCTTGATTGTGTTGTAGCCGAAGATTCATTGTAAACATTGTAAAAGTTGTAATCAAATCAGCAATAAAGAAGAGATAAAGTGTATGTAGGCTTGACTTTGAGTCGAACCACTATAAAAATCGTTGTCTTTTTACTGTTTTTGCTATTTTCTGTTTACCTTTAGTTCCCGTGCAAACGGGTGGTGCTTTCACTTTGTCACAACTTACACCGGGTGTTAGCGTTCAATTTTTAGCGTTAACATTTTGGTGCTTTCACTGAGAACCGAACTCAGGAATTTTGTCAACTAAGGGTTAGATCAGAGAATTTGTTGGTTTGGATCTGGAAAATTATGGCAAGGCGATCGAGTAGAAGGCTAAGACTAGAGAGTAGTCAGCCTGAAGGAAGTCAAGAGGCTTCCTCAAGAGCAAACCAAACTTCAGCCTTTGTTACCAGGGACGAGATGGAGGCAATGATGAAAAGGCAAGAGGAGTTGATCCAGAATTTGTTTCATCAGATTAGACAACTTGGAGCACAGAATCAAAGAGGAACAGGAACCCAGCCAGAAGAACAGATTCCACCATCCCCTTGTGAACTCGGGGGGCAAGACGAAAGCAATGGGCGAGGACTACAACTAGGAGACAACGACAGATTGGTGGAAATGGTCAAAAAGGCTATGTGAGGCGGTTTGGTAAACAAGGACTTGGAGGATGTGAATAGGAGTCCTTTTACCACGACAATCAGGCGAGCTAAGAACCCACCAGACTTTAAGCTACCATCGTTGAATATGTATAATGGAAGGACAGACCCTACGGTTCATCTAACAAAATATATGAGGCATATGGAAGTACTGGGGGCATCAGAGGAAGTTATGGCCCAGTGCTTTCCATTGTATTTGACGGATATTGCAGCATTATGGTTCAGACAACTGGAGAGTGGATCTATCGGGACATGGAATGATTTGACTGAAAGGTTTATGAGGCAATTCAGGGTCCACATCTCGAGGCCCAAGAATGTTATGAGTTTGACAGCACTAAAGCAAAGAACTGGAGAATCTTTGAGAAGCTTTTTGACGTGATTCAACGCAGCTGCGGCATCGGTGGATCGACCAGATCCATCCATGGTTCTAATGGCAGCCGTGTCGGGCATAGCTGACGGCACAGAGTTCAAGAATTCATTGACCAGAGATCCCCCTATGGATTTAGGAGAATTTTTCCGTGAGGCTGAAGGGTTGTTACGATTAGAAGATGCAAAAGTTGAAAGAGAAGAAGGAGAAGGAATAGAAATTTATGCACTCAAAGGCGGAAAACCTCTTGAAAAGGATCTTGGCAAAGATAAAGAAAAACAAAAAGCTGAAGATGACGATGATAGGTCAAAGCGAGCATGGAGGGAGCCGCGTTTCACCACTTATGCGGAATTAAATGAAAGTTTGGAACGAATTTACCAAGATACTAAAGGACAGATTTCTTATCGCAAGCCAGTAAGGAGGGATCCGGCCAGTAGTGAAAGAAAATCAGACAAGTACTACTTATTCCATGAGATGAATGGTCATAGTACAAATGATTACAGACACTTGAAGGATGAAATTGAAGGGCATGTCCGCAATGGCCTACTATCGAAATATGTGAAAAGGGGAGCAACGGCTGTGGAACGGGAACCGCCACCACCTGCACCTACTAGTGATGCCTCGGGATCGAGACGTCAACTTGTCATTGAATAATTGGGATAATAACGAATAAGTAGTAAACCCCACACCAATACGATTAAGTCTTTTTACACATGTATAGGATCACGAACGATTCTCAGGCATGCTCTGAAACGACTCTTAATCGTAGCAGTGTAGGTGTTTACACTTGGACGTCCCTGTTTTGTTTTTGTTTTTCTATTCTCATGATTGGACTTGATTCTGTTTGACATATCTACTAAAAACTCATTTTCAGTTTAAGAATGCTACTTGTGATTCTAAAACGGCTAAGCCGCTTACACATGTACGGGATCACGAACGGTCCCTAGGCATGCTCTGAAATGGGGTTGAACCGCCATAACCAACGATCCAGGAACTCACCCGAACGTGAATCTGGCATCGGTAACGCTAGGTCCCTCCAACATTAAGTCCCCCCGGGCACACATCAGCTCACCTCACCTCGAATGGCTCGATCCCGAACGGTCGTCATTTCAGGTCAGGAAAACTCGCCTCGAACGGCAAAAACTCGCCTCAAATGGCTCGATCCCGAACGGTCGTCATTTGGGGTCCACCCCCTGACCGCCAACGGTCACACTTTACCTCGAATGGCTCGATCCTGAACGATCGTCATTTGAAGTAAGGCGCTTGACCACGAGCAATCACATTTCACCTCAAATGGCTCGATCCCGAACGATCGTCATTTGGGGTCCACCCCCTGACCGCCAACGGTCGCACTTTACCTCGAATGGCTCGATCCCGAACGATCATCATTTGAAGTAAGGCGCTTGACCGCGAGTGGTTATATTTCACCTCGAATAGCTCGATCCCAAACGATCGTCATTTGAGGGTCCGCCCCTGACCGGGCACGGTCGCACTTTCCCACAAATGGCTTGATCCCGAACGATCGTCATTTGAAGTAAGGCGCTTGACCATGAACGGTCACATTTCATCTCACATGACTCAATCCCGAACAATCATCATATGAAGATAAGCGCTTGACCGCGAATGGCCGCACTTCACCTCAAATGACTCGATCCCGAACGGTCGTCATTTGAAGTTAGGCGCTTGACCATGAATGGCCGCACTTCACCTCAAGCGGCTCGATCCCGAACGATCGTCACTTGAGATCCGCCACTTGACCGCGCACGGTCGCACTTTACCGCAAATGGCTTGACCCCGAATGGTCATCATTTGAAGTAAGGCGCTTGACCGCGAACGGTCGTCATCTGAGCTCCGCCACTTGACCGCGCACGATCGCACTTTACCACAAATGACTCGATCCCGAACGGTCTTCATTTGAAGTAAAGCGCTTGACCATGAACGGCACCTGACCGCGCACGGTCGCACTTCGCCTCAAATGGCTCGATCACGAATGGTCGCCATTTGAAGTCAGGCGCTTGACCGTAAACGGCCGCACTTCATCCCAAATAGCTCGATCCCGAATAGTCGTCATTTGGGGCCACATAAACTGTCAGTTCCTTTGTAGGTCATCAACAGGATATGAACATCCAGCTTATGACATTACAAAACACACCTTCCTACCACAAGGCATGTTTTAGGGGGCAAGTGTTATCCCACCTTTTTAGCAAGGCCGTGATACCAAAAGATCGACCGAGAAACCAAAGATAGTTCGTCTCAAAGATTGGTCAACTTAACATCTCAACAGAGCAAGTCCTTGTTAGGTCATTCTCGACCTACGACCTAAAACCTAGAGTAACTCAACAGTTAGCGACCCAGCCTCTTCAAGTAGGACGTTCACGACCTAACGACCTAAAAGCCTCAGTGACCTAAAAGCCTCAGCGACCTAAAAGCCTCAGCGACCTAAAAGCCTCAGCGACCTAAAAGTCTCAGCGACCTAACGACCTAACAATCCCATGAAGGCAGCGACCTACTACCTAAAGGAAGAGCGACCTAGCACAAGCGACTTAGCGACTCAATCATTCTGCGACCTACGAGCTAAGAGCTTATAACTACATAGGCCACACCTCCTTAAGCCGTAACCCGTGCTCATTGGGTCGCCCACGACTTAACCCAACTCTTAGGTCGTTCACAACCAATGACCTACCTCTAGATCGCTCTGCTTGATACCTCAACATATTTAAGTCGTTTACCATTCTCCCTTAGGTCGCTAACGACCTACTAATCCCTGTGCCGCTACTCCTTAGTTTGCCACTCCTCCACTACATATACTAGGTCGCTCGAAGCTTATACCCTATCCAGGTTGACTCTATTAGGTCGCCAACGACCTACGACCTATCCCTTAGGTCGCCAACGACCTACGACCTGCCCAACCTGCTCCAGATTTTCCCTATAAATACCTCACCTACTCCATATTCAGGGGGGACTTCTTTCGGGACTTGGAAGCGTCGAAGCTCTGCTACTTTCTGAACCTCCACAACATTTCATTTTCCAACAACACTCCAAAGAGCCGAGAGAAGAGATCAACCACATTCAACAATAATCCGAAGAGCAATTCACCGTCAAAGTTCTAGCTACTTGTCTTGATTGTGTTGTAGCCGAAGATTCATTGTAAACATTGTAAAAGTTGTAATCAAATCAGCAATAAAGAAGAGATAAAGTGGATGTAGGCTTGACTTTGAGCCGAACCACTATAAAAATCATTGTCTTTTTTACTGTTTTTGCTATTTTCTGTTTACCTTTAGTTCCCGTGCAAACGGGTGGTGCTTTCACTTTGTCACAACTCACACCGGGTGTTAGCGTTCAATTTTTAGCGTTAACAATAAATAAAGTTTATAATATATAAGTTATATATAAAAGTTTATATCAGAGATTACTACGGCCATCTCCTTCTTCGTGCTTGCATTCATTTTTATTTTTTTACCTATAGCAGCTCATCCCCTTCGGCCTCGTGCTTCCCGTTACCGGCTTATCCCTTCGGCCTTGTGCTTCCCGTTGCCGATCCAGCTTTAACGTTCCCGCATCCCTACACGAACACAGTACAGCCAGCGCCACGTCAGCCAACACCCTCCCATCAGCTTCCACCACTCCGAGGCAGCTGAGCAGCCACCACCCAGCATCCTTCGACCACTGCCCATCACAAACCTATGCAACACACCACCTTCCTCCTCAACTATGGCCTTTCCTCCCCTTGCCAGTAGCCTGTCCTCCCTTCATCACCCACACCAAATGCCACCCACACCTTTCAGCCCTCTCTACGCCTTATTCCCCCTCACCAACGCCATCCCACAGCCCACGTCCATCTTTGTTGCCAAACCCCTTGCTCCTCTGGCCGCTGCAATCCTCCCCTTCACACCTTCCACCAGTGCCGTTGTTCCATCGCAACACCCTACACCACTGAGCCACTCCTATTTCCTCCACCGAACCTCACTGCCAGCCTTCGGCAATTGTCCTCCGTGATAGCCCACAGCCTACGCCAACTCGCCATCCCATCACCGAAGCTTTTTCACCGCAGCCGAGCACTTCCCACCTGACCGCCTCTGCCTTATTCATCGCCATCCCTCTTCACAGCACGCCCACGCAAGTAGCCTTTCTCCCGACCATACACAGCAGTCGCCCAGCCCTTAACACCGCCGCCTTGGCCTTCCGTCCCGCTTTCTATCATCATAGCAGCCTTTTCCACCTTCCATTCGAACAACCACCATCAGTTGTAGCCACACCTTGCAAGCATCGCCCACTAACACTCGAGTACCTAGCATTCTACCAGCCAAGCAGTAGTTTCTCTTCATTTTTATATAATAATAAAAATTGAATAGGTATATATGTTACATATATATACATATATTGTGTAATATATTTGATTCTCAAGTTAAAGCTAATATTGCTTTGTTTTCTACTGTCCTGACCAGTGTCGTAGCAGTTTTCTAGTTTGTCGTTGTCCGAATCCGTATTACAGTAGTTTTCTGGCTTTGTCACTTATCCGTGTGCGTGTCCATGTCACTCTCTTCGCTGTTATTGTTTCCATAGCCTCGAAAGGTGGGCGATCACTCACGATTGACATCTTATGTTTAGTAAATTGATTTCACATGAAATGACAATTGAATTATGTTGTTAATTTTGAATTGTTTAGTGATTTGATCGTTAAATATGATATGTTAATATTTAAAAATTGTTCACCTTTTTAATTGACAATATTGACACCGATAACATGTTGTGTGTATATATATATATAGTTTTAAGTTGTTAAACATGTTGTATATATATATATATATTTTTGTTTTAAGTTGTTAATTATGATCCATGCTATAATTGATATGTTATGTTATTTATTATTATTATTCTATTGTTCTCACTCTGCAAGTTCCCTGTTAGTTAGGAAAATCCCTATGGGTTGAAATGATATATACCCAAACGATATTATAGATTAGGGAAAAATCGTTATGGGTTGAAATGATAAACCCAAGCGATTTTACTGAATTTGAATTTTGGGATTACGGGTTGAAATGATATATATATATCCGTAAATTTTAAATTATTACGGATGAAATGATAAATATCCGTATCACTTGACCAAAGTTTTGAAAGGAAATAGATGGGTTTTAATAAATATTGATATTTAAAATATAATATAAAGATATTTTATTTAGATTTTTAAAATTATATGTTTTGAAAATTTTAAATTTATAAGTTGAGTTTGAAAATTTAAATTATAAAATTTTACTTATAACTTTATTATTTTTAAAATTATAATTAAGATTTAAATTAGATTTAATAATAAAATTTAATTTAATTATTATATATATAAAATATGTTTAAAATATTTTTTATTCAGATTTAGGTTAATATTTTAAAATAGATTTTTTAATAACTTAAATATATATAATATGTTTTAAAGTATTTATTTAAATTTATTTTAATATTTTTAAATAGATTTTTTTATTAACTTTAATAAAAAAATAAGATCGATAAATTAAAGTTTATTTGTAATTTAATTTATTTAAGGATTGTGTTTAAATAAAATTGATTTGAAACTTATTGATTTGAGATTTTAAAGATTTGACTTTTATAACTTGATAACAGGATTTTTGATTTAAGGTGATTAAATGAATATTTTCAAATTTAAATAAAATTGAAATTGAACATTTAATATTGATTTAAATTGGTAATTTGAGATTTTATTTAAATGTTATTAAAAAAGATTAAGTGAATATTTTCATATTTTAAATAAAATTAAAGTTAATTTTGGAATAAAAATGAAATTTATCAAATTGAGTTATTGTAAATTGTTTGAATATTTAAAATTTGAAACCTATTAAATTGGAAGTGGTTTAAATTTGTAGTTCAAACCTAAATTTGAAATTGGTATAAATTAAAAATGTTTTTAATGAGAATTTGAATTGAACCTTTAACCTTTTTAATTGAAGTTGTTGAACTGAGATTGATTTAAATTGAATTGTGGAACTAAAGTCGATTTGAATTGATTTGTGAAATTGGAAGAAACAATTCGAGCTATAAACTATTTTAATATATAAACTATTTTTAATATATAAACTATTTTAATCTATATCCTATTTTTAAATATAAACTAATTTTAATGTATAACCATTCCAATGTATACACTACCTTCAATATTCAAACTTTTTAAGTTGGAACTGTTATGATTTAGATTAAATGAATTTAAATGTGAATACTTTGATATGATGGTTTAAACTATTTTCTGGTTATGATTTTTGAAATGAATATGATTTTGAAGTAAATAATGATTTCGAAAGTGATATGATTTTGAAACGAATATGATATTTTGATATAAAGTATGAACTGTCTGAAATGAAAAATGACCACGGTGTGAAATAAGCATTTGGTTGTTAAAGAAACCGGGATCAGATATTTTCATACTCTCTGCCAATACCAAAAACCACTTTAATAACTGTGCACATGGTGGAGATTCTAGAACGAAGTAGGATGGTTTGGCGAACGATTCTGTATGAGGTATTAACGCAGCCTTGACCCCCTCGGGTCAGGTTGATATGGCTAAAACAAGAGCTATACCGGGCCAAGTGGGGTCGCTCCGCCTATCGGGCACATTTCTTTGATACCATTCTATTACTTTGTGATTTGATTGGGTGCACCTTTGATTATGGGAGTGCGTCTCGAGGTGGGCGATAATAGCTGCTATGCGTTACCACCAGTCCGGGAGTGCAAAATAGTAGTATCATATCCTGGGCATTGCCTCACGTGCCTTGTCATATTCCTTATTGCGCTCATTACGAGTTTGGTTTGTGTCGTACACTATGGAGTGCCCTCTGATAGTCCTCCAGTTTACCGGGGAATTACGGTACTATATAGACTACGGCGTTTATATAAAAATGTGTTAAGGGAGATATGTGTAACGCCTTAACGCTATTTTAATATTTTACTTTACTGTAGAAATTATCTATGTAGCGTATTGTACTATGTATGTAGATAGTTTAACGGACCCTTAAAGAATGGAATCCCAAACATCCTTTATGTTATATTTCATTTCACTTGGACATTTCACTTGAGTTGATTTACTTGCATGAGAATGTTAATCCTGACTTGTGTTTTGCTTTATGCTCGGGTCAGACTGAGTGTCACAGCATTTGAGACTCACCTTTGGAGCTTGGAGCTTTGCTTGAAGATCTGTCTTATATCTATTCAGCTTTCAGTTATTCCAGTTATTTCCAAATTTATGTTCAGACTTACATTTGCTTATGTATTAGAGATTCCTTTGTATTTGAATTTTTGTTGTATTTGCTTTAGACTCTGATGTTTATGTAGTAGCTTCATGAACTACTATTTATCTATTCCTCTTCTTATTGTTGTATTACTCCGTGTCTGTGATTCTGAGATTGATTTATTTACTGTATATGCTATGTTTTGCCAAATATAAATTAACAATCTATTGTTTTGAGCAATTCAAGTCTGACATGTGTGGATGATTGTCGATTTGAATGGTTCGAAATAGTGGGTTGTTACATGTGGTATCAGAGCTCTGGTTTAGGCAAAACTTAACATATGGAGTAAAAACTCATTAGAGATAGGGTAGTAATATCCTAGAATGAGTAGAATTGATTACAGAATCATCTTCATTCGATCCTAAAATTCTTTGTTAGGATCCTCCTGGATTAGAATTTTTTTACTTTTGGAACTTTACCTTTGTTCTAAAATCCATTCTTGTCTTTTCCTATTCGTGTTCTTCTTGATACTGGAGCATCCCATAGCTTAATTTCTGTTGATCTCTGTAATATATATTCGAGCACATCTTGCAACCTCAATTGTCAAGTTCATCCTTATGTGTGACTAATCCCATCGGCGGTCCCGCCACCCTTTGTATGATTTGTAAAGGGGTGAAACTCCTTTACAATAGGCGTCGATTCACCAGAGATTTCTATGTCCTCGGTTTTAATGTTGTTATTTCCTGCAAAGCCCGAACCATTTCTTTTGGTAGACGACCAGGGTAATTCTCTTGTGGTCGAATGCCTTAGGATTATGCAGGCGGTTTTATCTTTTTTCTTGATTCTCAGCCTAGTGATCTTGACTTCACCCAGATAGTCAGCGATTATCATGATGTTTTGATGAAGTCGCCTCTCTTTCTTTCAAACGGGAAATTGAATTCTGAATCGATCTTATTCCTGGAGCTCGACCTGTTGTCCTTCCTCCCTGATGAACGGCACCCAGAGAGAAAGTGGTTAGTCATGCCCTTTGGATTAACCAATGCTACTTCCTTCTGCGTTGATCTCATGAAACGCATTTTCCATGTTGTTCTCAACTAATTTGTCCATACTCTTAGGAGTCATCAGTTGAAAGCCAAATTTTCTTAATGCTATTTTTGGAGAGATGAAGTCCGATTTCTTGGGCACATTGTTTCTGAAAATGGAGTCTCGGTTGACCCGATTAAGGTCGCCGCGATTAATATAAGTCTATCCATCTTTCCTCTTTTGTAATTTAATTATCTTATATTCCTTTCGAGTCTATCTTCTTAGTTAGAATTCTCTTTGATTAGGGTCCCTCTAAATTTGAATCTCTATCCATGTTCTAAAATCCATTCTTGAATTATCGTATGAGAGAACGTATTTGTAATTGATATAAAAATGTTTTATATTGTGTTATTTGAGTTGTTAAGTTTGAACATTGGGTTTCGATTGGTTCATCAGGCCAACGCTATCGATAGGAATTCCAAAACACTTGAACAGAGCAAACTGACATAATATTGTTTTCGAAATTGGTAATTGAAATAATTTTATGTATGATTATATTATATATATAAAGGTATAATTTTCTGAAGTTAGATAGTTAAATGAATTGTTTTTTAGAAATGATAGTACTAGATTATCATTTTTTTGTTTTGTTGACATTCTTAAACCATTAACTATATATATAAAGGTATAATTTGATTTTTGCGCAATCACGAGCATTGTTTTCTGGATCCAACAATTCACAGCAAGCCTGTGACGTGGTTGCACCAGATTCAATCCTAAAATTTGACGGCCTGAGATCCCTAAGATTCACTATAAATACAACCCTAGGCCTAGCTGTATTCTCACAATCAGATTTTCTCCCAATTGGGTTCATTGCCTGAGGTTGAACCCTAAGTAGAAAATATTTCTAGGGAGAATATCTTTTTAGTAAAAATATTAGATGCCTTAGAAGTGGATCCAGTAAGGCCATGGATTAATGCTAAGGACGACAGGTGAGTGGATTTAAATTATATATCTTTTATGTTGATAATATATAATATCGTTAGATTCCCATTAAATATTTTATTTTAGCATTTAAACTAATTTCAGTAATTACTTCTACTAGTTAGTTATGTTAAAACTGCAAATTTTATAAGAGAAGTGTATTTATATTTAAATGTTATTTATATGGAAAAAAGAAAGGAATCCAATTAAATATTAGTAATATTAGGCTTAAAAATTATAAAGAAAGGCATAAGCCTAAAAGTAAGAAATTTACAGTAAATTATGTTAAAACTCGAGGAATGAAATAAAAAGGGGAAATCTAATAACTTGATTTGGAAGTTAGTGATGATTAGTTGGTTGGTTTAGAAAAGGGAATACATTTCCATAGTTTAATATTGTAAGAAAAACGGTAAACGTAATTGCAAGAATAAAAGCAAGAAAAATGGAATTAGTGCAAAATAGAGACATTACTGTATTTTGCATTACCCAACAATTAAAGAAACAATAAAAGAAATATCTTGCAGTTACCAGTTATTGTATATAACATTATTTAGTATTAAAATATGGAAATGGATTTTTAGCATAGTTTTTGTAACCTACCAAATAGAATTGAACTACCTCCCAGAATAAAAGAGAATAACGTGAAGCGTTAAAGAAAGTAAAGAGGAAGAAATAATCAAGTTAATTACTTGACAAGACTAGAAACATAAACAGAAAATGTGACTAGATCTGCATTTATTGCACATATAGTAGAGTAAAAAGTAAAGAAGTTATTATGATAAGTAAGTTATGACAGTTGGACGTAGTCCCAAGTTAAGATTGTTATATAATATAATAGAACTGAAGAAAATTTAGTATCATAATAAAAGAAGACGGACTAGAATAGAAAAGAGACACTTGCAATTACATTTAAAACATGTTGGTTATAAAAGAAAGAAAAGAATATAAAAGTGACAATTGCAAGTATAATTGTAACACGTAGGTTATAATTAAAAAGAAAAAATAGAAGAGGCTTATTTTATTAAACTTAGATCTTGGATTAAGTTAATAAGCAAAAATAATAGCAGTGGCCCGTACCGACAGCACTCCCTTTCAAGTCTAGGACCGATGGTCTCACACGTGGGTGGGGCTGGGCATGCTGATTAGGGTAAATAAGTAGCCAACAGAATAAGAAAACTAAACTAAACGCATAATAAAAGATTAGACGTGGGGTCTAATAAAATGGTATAGTGCGTTTGGAGTAGCCCAAAAAGAATCTGGATAAAGTGCCTAACGATGCAGTTCATCGCAGATTTTTAGTACAGAAAGAGCACGCCCAACTTAGTTATTTTGGGCTAGAAGGAAGTACGAGACTTCAACGGGACATGAGGATACTCTAGGATGGCCCTCTAGGGTAGGCCTAACGAAGCTGCACCCCCGGAGGCAGGTCTGTAGGTGTTCCATCAAGAGAGAATGCCTTGACTGTTATTGCATTGCAGGCCTAACGAAGCAGACCTTTGTAGGCAGTCAAAAGGTTGATGATGGAGTAGAATATTTGTATGAAACCATACTCTAGTTTGCGAGTAGGTTATAATGGGCAGGACCCATAAGGATAGTCGCATGCGGATATTAGCCATCATCAAATAGAGCGAGTTCGGGAAAGACTAGAGCTAAACCAATAGGCCAATGATTCTTTCACCAACGAGACATTAGATGAGGGGTATAGCCAATTGGATGTTTAGATTATTTGTAGTAGGGCACAACCACTTAGCTCTTGAAAAGTCTTTCGATTAGTTGAGGGGGGGGTTGTGAGGGGCCATAGCCACGATGAGAAAAGAGACAGACCAAGTAGAATATATGTATTGTAGGCCTAACGAAGCAGACCTTTATAGATATAGAAAATCCCCAACTGAGTTCCGTACAAGGTAGACCTTGTTGGCGGAATTCAGGGAGTAGACAAAACGATTACGTGTAGTCCTCAAGCTATGCACTGGGTGGTACATTGTGGATGTCCGAGCACTAGTATAAGCTAGTGCGGATGCAGTTTCATGTTTCCATAGTAGACGATGAAACATCTGTGTTGTAGGCCTCACGAAGCTATCCTTTATAGATGTAGTTACAGTACGCTCTAGTAGCGTGATGATGGAGTCCTTTTTGAGGAGGATACGGAAGGTACTATGGGTAGTACCTAGGACCGATGCGGTCTTTGGGCATGTAGCTACATATATATATATATATTGGTTATTAGGTCTTAATTTACTAGGGAGTAAATGGGCATGATTCACGCATAGAGGCGAGATTATTATAAACCCATTAAACCTAATACAATAGAAAATGGAAATAGAACAGTATATGTAGAATAATGCTTAGAAGTGTATAACTTGTCCATTCACCAGAACTTTAGTTCTGACCCCCTCCTCATATCATCCCACGGGTTAGATAGATGGCGGAGATTTTCTAGCTTTGAGACACTTGTTTAGAAAATGTTATTACCTTGGTGAGTATTTACTGATTACTATATTTTACTCAGTTCCGCTGTGAGATATTTATTTAAGCTCTGTTATATTTATCTTTGCCTATTTGCAGGATACCAGACACCCAACTCGGGCTTTAGTGGATTTGGGTTTTAGAATTTTTGCAAAAAATTCGGACCCACTGGAACTTGGGTTGTTACATTTGGTATCAGAGCCTAGGTTAGTAGATCCTAAGAAAATTAGAAAATATGAGTGAACGTATTTATATTTTTGAATGAAATATAAATATATTATGTACTAAAATCCAAATAGTCCCCAATTTTAGATTTTAACATATGGAAAGTTTTTAGAAGTTTATTTGTGCATAGTTTGCTAGTTGGGTTTGGGATGACCCAAGGATGTTGAGCCCTATGTTATTGCCGATTTATAGTGTACAATAAGCTATGTTTTGAGAGAAGATTGGTATCCATATGTTATAGGAAGTGGGAAAGTTTCCTAGGGATAGTAGGGAGAGTATTTTTATTTTGGAAGGAATAAGAGATTTTAGTAAGGAAATGGGATTTCCAAGGTTTAGGAAAGGTATTCTTGGGGTAGTAAGAAGAAAATCCACTTTATGTCTTGCCCAATAAAATGAAACTTTTGGAATTGAAAAGTAGAAAAAAAATATAATTGTTAATATGTTTGAGGAAGTAAATATTGGGTTTTTGAAAAAAAAGTGGTATGAAATTTAAATTGGTTTTTATATGATGTAAATTTTGTTAAAAATGAAATTCTTTTTGAAGAATTATAGAGCATGTATAACTCATTAGTTTCTCTGTAGGTAAACAAAGTTTTAAATATAAAAACCTAGAGTGTGTTAAGTATCGAAAACGTAGGTTATAACATTTATTGTTGTAATAGATGTTTTCGTGAAAAATAAAGGAAGCATAGACTATGACACTATTGTTATAGTAGGTGACTTCCAAAGGAAATGTTTTTACATAACATATAGGATTTATTAATATTTATTTTAATTGAATCCAGATACTATTATTTTTGGGTTGTAGTAACGATGGTTTACACAACACCTGTTTTGACCCAAATAAAAAAATGTGTTTTGAAGATAATTTCTAAGTATAGAAATAAAGTGGTTTGTAAGTACACTTATTATTTAAATAAGTATATGGAAATGTTTTCTAGTTATGAAAATATTAAAACCGTTTTGAAAATGAATTCTTCTGAAGAAGAAAACGATGTAAGCTAAATATTAGGAAATTAATAAATTTCATAGGAAATGTCTATTGTAAGTGAATATAGATTAAACTTACTTTAATCTATTGGAATGAAATGAATAATGATATAATTTTCTGTGAAACCAAATAACAAATAGATGTTTTGTGCAAGTTATAAGGAATACGTGAAAGAGATGTACAAGGTATGGAAAGCACCATATTTTGTATAGCCTATTTCGATAAAATATAAAATAAGTTCCTTGTAATTCACATAAACATGAAATACTCTTTTAAATGATTTAGAGAAGGTTTTAGCGTTAATGGTTTCTCATAAGAAAAATTAGTTCCAATACATTAAGGTATAAAACCATTAGGTGTAATAAGAAGTGTAATAATTGGAGACAGTCTTAGTTAGGAGGGATATTATAGAGAGCCTTAGTAGAAAAGCTAAGCAATGGAAATTTCATATTTTTCCATTGATTATGCATAGTGATTGGTTGCCTTTGTAGAAAGTCCCCATTTGTAGTAAGTTAGAAACTCCTCCAAGGTTAGGTAATTGGAAGAGTAGGAAAGTTAAGGGATTTTTGATAAAATAATTGTTCTTATCTACTCCAGTTTTTGTAAATTTGAAAATCTATGAAAAGAAGATGTTTTGAAAACATGTGAGGACATTTTTGAAAGTCAGGAAAAAAATGTTTTAAGGACAAGCAAGGCATGTTTTAAAGAAAAATGGTTTGGTGAAAAAGTAAATAAGTTTTTGGAAGAGAAAAACTTAGTAAACAGTTAAATTTAAAAATCCAAATTTTTTTTACAGAAAGCTATTAGGTCTTTAAAAGGAAAAGAGAATAAGTTTTGAACTTAGAATTTGTAAGTTTTCCTCTCTAGGTTTGGGGAATAATTTAAATTCAAAGAGCTGTAAAGATGCAAGTCTAGAAAGATAAAATGTTAAGCAACCAAGTACCTTTGAATTTAATAGAAACTTCAAAGTAACACTTTTAAAGGTAAGAATTTTGGGATTTGATGTTTCAAAAATTTAGAAGCTTTAATTTTTGAAATGAAATGATAAATACCAAACTAAACTTTTAAATATGGAGTAGATAGGAATCATTTCCTAGGTGTGACGGGAAAAGTGTAAGGCTATGTAGGAGATAGCAGTGATCACTTTTAGAAGTAATAATAAAAGTTCCCGTAAAGTGTATAGGACACTAGTGAGAACCCAGGAATGTTGCTTCATGTGTGTAGACTATAGAAGAATAGTGAAGTGATATTAGTAAGATAGTAAGACACATGTGGTTGGGATAGGTAAACCTTAGTTGGGGAAAAATGAAAAGTAAAGGTAAAGAGAAAATTTCCCCAAGCTTAGTTGCCTTTTTAGATAGAGACTGCATAGATTGGAATCCTTATTCGTTGCAGTAAATGAGACTTGGTTATTCCATTTTGAGTATGGAATGGAAGAGATGCATAGATCTTATTCATCGTGAGTAATACGGCGTAAGTTAGTAACAAGTAATAGGCGGCAGGAGGAGCATATGACTTACTTGGATTCCTAGAGTAGGACCTTTCTGTGTCAGGGTGGACATGGTCCTAGGCCTCCTAGCTCTAGATGATAGCTGTGTTTACACTACACCAAAACAGGTGATTCCCAACGAGTATAACTGTCGCAAATAGTTTCAGCAACGCTTATTAGCGTCGCTGTAGGGGCGTCGCAATTTATTGCCAACGCTTATAAGCGTTGGCGAGTTTAGTTTCTCAACGCTTATAAGCGTTGGAAGGTTGTATTCGCCAACGCTTATAAACGTTGGTGTATATTATTTAGCAACGCTTATAAACGTTGGCAAATTAACCATCCAACATTATTTAATTTTCTATGCTGACGCTTATAAGCGTTGGTAAATTTTAATTGCCAACGCTTATAACGCTGAAATATTTTCATTCTCAATATAGTCAATTATTTTAACATTAATAAACAATTAATAACTAACATGATATGCATTATTATACTACATTCAATAGGAACCCAAAATTTACAATATTCATGATCAAATAACAACATAAATTTCATAGTCAACTACTTCATAACAATGTCAACTACTTCGTAACAAGTACAATACATAATTAAGTTGGTTAATTCAATACATAATCAACTACTTCATAACAATGTCAAATTGGAATATAAAAGACAACGTAAATTTCATAGTGAAATTCTACAAATACCGAGTACGAAACTCCGGCCATATAACGAAACCTCCATCTGACACGGTTGGAGTAACAACTACATTATTGTTTGTATGAGAATCTCCTAAATTAGAAGCACCTTCCGTTTGTGGAGTCGTAGAACTTGTAATTAATCACAAGACAAAGTTGACATAATTAATCACCAAATGCAGAAGCTGGTATCTAACCTACAAGACAAAGTTGACATAATTAATCACCAAATGCAATCAATCACTAGAAAGACACACAATTATAAAATAAGCATGATATGCATCCTAACTAACAACAGTGTAGTAGAATATATAGAACCAAAGAAGACAATTTAGATGAAGTGGCTATAAATACTTGTCAATGAAGTTACAAAAGCAGGAATTTCACTAATGTGCTCAGTGTGTAGTGTTGTTTGACTGACCATAATTTAGAAAAATGTCTATAAAATGATGCTAAGTACTATATAGACTATCAGTAGTCTAGTTATATTAACTATAATCATATTGTATGCTATATGAAGATGCTTGATTTCACTGGTGAAATATGTTTCTCATTTTGTTTGTTTTATGTTAGGCAAGAAGTCTTAATCCTTAATTATCACTAGTTCTGTCAATGATATACTTATACTTCTCGATACTATTCAACTTAATCAAGTAATTTAATTCGTTTAAGCCTTTTAGTAATGTAAATAACTGTACTATCACCACAGTAATAACTATAATCGCATCTTTCTCGTTCAGTTGTATATCTCTGCACTTGAATTTCATCCATTTGATGGAACTGCGTTCTTTATCTCAACGTTGAGGATCATTTCATGAAATAATTAGTATAATTTGAACGTGGAAGTAAAAAGGAATTTTAATGGTACTCCCAAAAAGAATCTTTACACTATTGTCATCTGAAATTGCAACAATGAGCATGGCCTTTAGCTAAGTTATCCCATAGGCAAATCATTTGTCTTGGCGACTGATAATGAGCAGTGTAGTAGTTTTCAGTGCATCCAAACCAGCAAAATTTCCAGCTATGAGAATACTGAACCAGGTTTGTCGTGTTGTACTGTTCTACCCACATGCCCATGCTCACATCCTCCATTTTGAATATCTGCATTTTTCATGAATTTGGGTGTTGTGTTATTAATATGAAATGAAGCAGTTTTTATTATTACTAGGATAACTGGTGGAGCTAGAACTCACCCTTAGACTTTGATTGGCATGATCTGATGTTTCCAGCTATGACCACCATCTCCCTTTCCATCGACAAACTATCAACCTTAATCATATCCGTGCTAACCCCTTGAGTGCTACCCATATCAACAACTAGCTGGCAATTAGACGAGAACCGTAAAACCGAACCGACCCGAACCCGATGGGTCTCAGGTCAGATTTAGATGACGAAAAATATAATAAAGACTCGATCAAACCCGACCCTAACAGACCCGAAAGACCCAACAAAAAACATTAAAATATATGCTTTTTTTTAGTGTTACCGCCCAATCGGAACCGAACAGACTCAACCCGACACAAATCAGCTATTCATTCTCAGCATATTTAATGTTAAATCATGCTCATTTTTGCCATTACCTAGTTTTGTCGGCAGTGTTATTTTTTTCATATTAATATTTTTTTCCTTAGGTCACCAGCATATTAACATCTAAATATCCAGTCAGGAATACAAAAATAATCGGGTAAAACCAAAAACATAGTACTAGGAAGTAGAAAATAAGATGTATATAGCAATACTGAGCAAAAGAAACTACCTTCTTATGTTGCGAAGTGGTACTGACAAGGAAATCATCAACACCTAAATGCTCCAGTTTCCTTTTCTTTGGAGGGAGACATTCAAATAACAGTGACAAGAAGTCCAAATGCATTACCAAACTTGATCGCTACATGTCCAAGTCAAAATAGCCCCGAATCAGCTATTCATTCTCAACAAACTTCAATAACCCCTTCTCCACATGCAAACAAACGGATCCTTCTAACTTCACCAAGTTAGCAACTACATCCTTCAGTAAATATGTAATGACCCTAAAATAAAATAAAATAAAAATATATACATTTAATATATATGGGGCATTTTCTGTTTTATATATATAGGTAAAATAAAATGAAGTTTAATAAAAAGATTTATAAGTCTTATAATTGTGCCAGAAATAATTAGCATAGTATATGTGATTTTTAATTTAAGTGTACAAAGGAGATTTTCAGATTCTCTAAACTTATAAAAAAGAAATGAATAAAGAATCACATGCATATGGCATGAACAAAATAGAAACATGAAAATAGCATGCAGTGTTCAAAATGTTCAACTCCCAAAATAACCAATTAAAGTAACCTGATGTGTACATTTCCCATTTAGGACCACACAGGAATGAGATGTATGCATGAACAGCTAAGGGTATTAGGATAATTACCCATTTTCTTAAACCCTAGAATGGATTTATAAATAACTACACATGGCCAAAACCATCACTCTCTCGGGATCAAAAACAAAGATAAAAATAAACTAGGAGAAACACTAGCTTGGGGCTTTGGGGGATTTGCTATTCAAAAGATTAAAGCAGTGAAAGGAAAAACATAATGTGAGTACTTATCCCTTGTATGCAATGGCATTAAGTCCTATTGCAGGCAGCCTAAAATATTATGAGACATTCAAATCTCTGAATTAATTTTGTTATGGGTGATATGGATGTTTGTTTGTGCATTTTTTTTTGTTTATTTGGAGTATTAATCCGTAAGTGGGCTTTTGGTGCTAACATGATTGGAGCATTCTTGTTCTATCTTAGTATCATTAAACATGAATATAGATTAAACAGAGGAACATGGGGTTGAATCAGAAAAATATACAAGCAGTTATATCTTTCTGAAATATGAATGAAAGAAAAACTAAATTGGTCACTTGGGAGTTAGTCAATGATTTGCTTACTTCAGGTGGAAGCAAGTATATGCATGGTGCAACTGCACCCTGAGGCCTTTGTGTGTTGGAATAATTTAAACAACCTGGGAGTTTCCTTCACAATGCATACATAGTATTCAATTGACAAGGAGTTAAAGACCATAAAATAAATGGGGACAGGGGTTTAAAAATCTGGGTTATAAATATCCAGATATGGTGTTAAATTAATCAAGTTAAACTTGTTCATTGATTAGTTGCCGGGTGAAAATTTGGAGTATGAAACTTGGGTTTATTTATCTAGATTTGGGGAGAATAAATCAAGAATTGTACATATGCTTATCTTTACTGTTTGCTGTGTATTTGTTTGAATAGATGAATGTTTTTTTGTATTACCTTGTATGAACCAAAACATGCTAAGTATAAACATCTGTTAAACTAGGAAGGCACTACAAGATTATGTTTTAAAATCATGAATATGTATACAAAATTGATAAATGCTCATACCAGTGAAAACTGACCCTTTTGGTTGCCCTTGCAATCATCTGGGTGTCTCAAAAATTCTTTGGGGCAGCTAAATGATTTGCTTGCAGGAAATTGAAGTTGGCTTGATGAGTAGAGAAGGCATTGGCTGCTAGTATTAATAAGAGAGAGACTTGTTTTTAAAATTTGCAGATGCATTGTAATGAAATCACTAGGCACATTTTATTTTCTGCAATTGAAGTTACTTTTAGGAAACTTTTAAGTATTTTGAGTTGAAGATATGTACTTAATCAAAACCTGTTATGAGTGATCATTGATGATGTTTTTGATAACTACTAAATTTATTTTATGAATGTCTGATTTGGAGAAAATAAGGGGTTAGACATGTCATATACATTTGGTATGGATACATATATATTTGAACTCTGATTTTCATTGCTTATGTTTTGCCTTATGGAAATTAATAAGCTAAGGGGATTGATTTTTAATGAACACTCAAGAATTTAGTAGAATATTCAAGTGAGATGAATTTGTGCATGGCAGGTAAGTGATACTTGCATATGCACGAATTCTGGAAATTTATAAGTAATTGAGTATTCAAGTTTTAACCTCTGAGAAAACTTATTAAAAAATTTAGACGTCTAAGATCAAATGAGACGTCTGTCATAATAATTTAGACGTCTGAGATTGCATTTAGACGTCTGTTAATAAAAATTTAGACGTCTGAACTTAGTTCAAAATGTTTTCTACTCTCTGTTTAAAATCTAGACACTCTGAGACGTCTGTCATAATAATTTAGACGTCTGAGATTGAATTTAGACGTATGTTAATAAAAATTTAGATGTCTGAACTTAGTTCAAAATGTTTTCTACTCTCTGTTTAAAATCTAGACACTCTGAGACGTCTGTCATAATAATTTAGACGTCTGAGATTGAATTTAGACGTCTGTTAATAAAAATTTAGACGTCTGAACTTAGTTCAAAATGTTTTCTACTCTCTGTTTAAAATCTAGACACTCTGTAACAACCCGTATATTTGGACCATTTAAATTGACAATAATCCACACATGTCAACTTAAATAATACAAAACACGAATCGTTATGGGATTATAAATACATAAATGTAAATGAGAATCAATACAACATCACAGAACAGTCACAGAATAATGCAGCGGAAAATACATCGTCATAATAGCAGTTCATGAAGCCACTATATAATATACAACAATGTCTTAACATCAAGTGACTAATACCAAAAATGTCCAACAGACTAGGACATCAATACAGGAATAGAAATAGACTGATAAAGATAAATGCTAAGCCTTCAGCATCTTCAACCAACCTTGATCAGCAAACTGGATAGCTTCAGACTGACCCGAGCATATGCAAAAGAAACACTCGAGTCAGGACTCAAAATCTTATACAATTTAATCAAGTGCAAGGTAATAGTTCATAACTTAAAGATGGGTGAAATAACATCTCTAAGGATCCGATAAACTATCTATATATACAATAGAATACGATAGGTAGATAATGTCTATTCAGTAAAGTACGATATTAAAATAGTGTTAAGTCATGGCCCATACCACCCTTAACACATTTTTATTCCCAAGAGCATATACAAGACCGTAGTTTCCCCAAAACCGGAAGTCACCAGAGGGCAATCCATATACTAAGGTACAAATAAAAACGTAGTGGTCGCGAATAGGATAATCAGTATGACAAGGTACATGAGGCGATACCAACTAGGATACTAGTAGTTGCGTGATCCGGACTGATGTTGAGCATAGCAGCTACTATCTCAACACCGCGAAACAACACTCCCAATCAAAGGGGTGCACCCAAATCGAATCACAAAAGTAATAGATATGGTATCGAAGAAGTGCGTCCGCTAGAGGTAGCGAACCTCAATGGCCCGGCGCGGCTCCTGTTTTAGTCATGTCAGGGGTCGTCCAATATCGTTCTCTTTCTTCAGTCAACGCGATCACCAAACCATCCACTTCATTCTGGATCAACACTTCGCGTGTAATAGTTATTAAAGTGGTTTTCGGTATCGACAGAGAGTATGTCCATATCCGATCCCGGACTCTTTAATAACTACGTATTTATTACCCAATGGTCATTTAAGTTAAAGTTTAAAACAAATCAAAGTCCGAAAGTCAAGGTGCAAATTTGACTTCCAAAATTTGACATTTCACGATTCAATTTATTTCGGATATTTAAAATCATATTTCCAAATGAAATCTGTAGTTCAACATTTAATTAACAATATAGTTAAGTATTCAAGTTCAATTTAATAACTCTCTTATTAAATTTAGTTCAAAAACAATTAATTCGAATTTTACCGGTCAATTAAGTTCGAATCGTTAAATCAAATTCTATTTATCTCAATTCATATTTACATTCATCGTTACATTAAATATAATAATAAATTTGATTAAATCAATTTTCTTAAATTTAAAATCATTTTACATTTAAATTATCGCTAAATTAAATCCATAAAACTTTAGTTAGTTTCGTATTCCATTTTAAGTCAAAATTTCCTAAATCTAAATTATTATTTATGACAAGTTCAAATCTATTTAATTTAAAACTCAGTCTAAATCTAAATCTACCAATCTAATAAATTAAATTATTAAATTTTAAAACTCACTTGTTTTAAATCTTATTTCAATCAAATTTGCCAATTCATTTTTCTTTAATTAAATAGATTTATTAATCCGTTTCAATTAAATCCATTAATTTATTTCAATTAAATCCATTAAGTCGTTACTTGATTTCCAACCAATTTAATAAGTTCATTTCTTAATTTCAATTAGATTTCAATTTCAAAATAATTTCGTTGACCAATCGTGTTTCTTATTTTTAATTGTCTATCCTAGGCCAAGTTATTTAAGTGGGTATTTATCATTTCAACCCGATATCATTCAATATAAAACAAATCATAACAAAGGGAACTTGCAGTGTGATAACTGGGATGGTGTCAAAGTAAATAAACAAGCAATAGCAACCATACATATCAAATTAACAATTTATTCAAATAATCCCGAAATAACCATATTACTTACATTCGTTATTATGCAAATTAATACAATTATTCCTAGAATCCTACGGATTAAAGATTATCACATTTATATTTTTACTTGGTGTCCGTTATCAAATTTCTACATCAATCGTACTTATCAATTTTACTGTCACTATTATTTACTCTAATTAACATCGTATTACAGTTCAACATGTTTAAACAATATATGGCGTCAAATTTTTAGAAATTAACAATTTATTTCAACCAAATTTTAACAATCAACAATTTAATATCCAGATTAATATTAACAACAATTATCACTTGATTATCATAGCATAATAGATTGAGTCGTGAATATAAAATATTCACCTTGCGTGGTTGAAGAAGATGACGGCGAAGCACGAAGACGAATAGATAAAATAGACGACACAAGCACGAATACAAACTACAATCAAACAACAATTTATCAATAATTCGTTTATTACAGTATATATATTGATTGAATATATATATAAAACCATACCCACGACGAGGCAAGATAGATTCAAACAAGCCGGATGAAGACTAGGACTGAGATCCCGGATCCGCTATAACTGTCAAGCAAGCGAAAAATATGAGATACTGTAACCCATGTTTATTTATATACTAAAATATATGTAAAATCGTACTTTACTAATATATATATATAATACGAATCTGCCTTTAAAAGAAAAACAGCTTTTATGTTTTCTTTTTTTTTTCTTTTTTTTTTCCAACTAAATCTGAAGCATATAAACCCAACAAAATTTTGAACTGGACCGGTAAATTAATATATATTAGTAACTTTATATTCAAAACTATTTGTAAAATATCTACACAGAAACCTGTTTGCATAACAACTCTTATAATTATAAAATGAAACATCATGTACAAAACTTTCTCCTCCACTTTCTAAAACTAAAACTATATATATATTTATATAAAACAACAGTGTAGTGGAAGGTTGGCTGTGGCGGGCGAAGTCGGGCAGTGGGGTGGTCGACGTGGTGTGGTGGCGGGTGCATGGGCTGCAGTGGCGGGCGAAGGCGGGGAGGCTGGTGGCGTGAGGGGTTGCAGGCGGAGTAGGCAGTGGGCGGAGGCCGGTAGTGGGGTACAGCCGGGTGGCAGAGCGGAGGTGGGGTGGGTTGTAGGTGCGAGTGGGGTTCGGGTGCGGGGCTGGACGTGGGGCGGTAGCGGGTTGTGGTTGGTGGCTGGGGAAGGTGGGCTGCAGGCGGGTTGGTGGGGTTCGGGTGCAGGCTGGACGTGGGGCGGTGGCTGGTGGAAGGTGGGCTGCAGGCGGGGGATGTGGGGTTCGGGTGCAGGCTGGACGTTGGGCGGTGGCTGGTGGAAGGTGGGCTGCAGGCGGGGGAAGTGTGGTTCGGGTGCAGGCTGGACGTGGGGCGGTGGCTGGTGGAAGGTGGGCTGCAGGCGGAGGTAGGCGGAGCGGGGTTGGTTGGCAGTGGGGAGGTGAGTATGGGCTGTTGGGTGGTCTGGTTGGGAGCTGGATGTGGTGACGTGACTAGCATGGGGTGGGCTTCATGTTGAAGTAAGAAAATAAACAAAACAAAAGAAGCGTGAAGAGAAGAGAAGTGTGAGCTGTCACCTTTTCAAAATGAAATATATGAAAGAAGTATGAAGGGTTGGCTTCTGCTTAATGTGAAGTATATATAAAATAAAGAATGGGGAGGGAAAAGAGAATAGAATTGCAGAGGAGAGATGCAGAGGAGAGAAGACAGCAGTTGTCACGTATCAATTAATGATGCAGAATGAAGGCAGGGGTTCAGTGCACAGTTAATGCAATGATGTTTTTCAAAAAGGTGGCTATTTGGGTTCCCAAGGTCAGCTGAAAGGCTCTCTCAATTTTAAATATTGAAATGTTGGGTACCGGTTTGCGCTGCGTAACGGACCGGTGTGTGCTCCGTTTACAATTATAATTTGCAACGCCGAACTCCGATTGACACAAACAAATATACCGTTTTGATCAGCGCGACGAGGCGGACCCAACGGTATGAAGATATTGATGGTTTGACATTGTTTGCGAAGTGGCGAATCTTATTAACCCATTTGCACGAGTGAACATTTTAACTAGCAATTAAAAGCGAAATTTGACGAAACGAAATGCGCCGTTATGATCAGAATATTTTTCTTATGCAACATTGTGAAAAATATTTGGGTTCGGACGATAGAAAATTTACACATAAAATTAAAACTAATATGTAAATTTGACGAGCGAAATTTTCTACAATATTTTTCGACGAAATTTGGCGTACGCCTATGTCTATCTAGACGTATCCCAAATGTGAAGTTTGAACGTCAACGGAAATTGTTTGTGAATATTTGAAATTTCTATTACGGAGAATGCAGCAAAACACCGAAGAATAAGATCGACGGAGCTAAAGATGTCCGAATTTTGAAAAACGAAAAATGACGCCTTTGTCAGAAAATGATTTAGAATTTTTCTATGTAAAAATATTTAGGTCCGGAAGATGAAATTTTCACGCTTTAAAATGAACTGATGTGCAGTAAAACGCGCACGAAGTTTACTACGGTATTTTCCGACGAAACTTTACCCATATCTACAATCATCTAGGCGCAATTTAGAAACAAAGTTTGGACGCCGATTGAAATCGTATGTAAGTTTCACATTTTAATTAAAATAACGGTTTTGAAAAAATTTTAAATTGGGTCGGAATTTCAGGGTCGTTACATTCTCCCCTACTCAAGACTTTTCGTCCTCGAAAAGGAACAAAGTAAAGAGTGGAAGAACAGATAACAGAGATACAATGGATTCAGAATAGATCATTGATTTTAGTAAAGAGTATAGAATGGAATTTACCTTCAACAAACAATTCTGGATTAGAATCCCGGATACTCTCCTCGGTTTCCCAAGTGCAATCACGATCATCGGGACTCCATTGGACTTTGACTAGGCTAACCGACTTCCTTCTAAGTTGCTTTGTATCCCTATCAACAATACGAAGTGGTCTCCTCTCTATAGTCAAATCCGGCTCAATATCAACTTCATCTAACTAAGCAATAGGGATGGTCAAGGATGGATCGTGTACCACTTTCCGAAGATGTGAAACATGGAAGACGTTGTGCACGCCCTCAAATTTCTCTGGTAGTGCAACTCTGTAGGCTAGTGTACCAATTCTCTCAGTGATAGTGAATGGTCCAATAAATCTAGGAGCGAGCTTCCCTCTACGACCAAATCGAATAACATTCTTCAAAGGTGATACCTTAAGGAATACCTTATCCCCAATCAGGAATTCTAAATCTCTTCTACGCCTATCAGCATAGCTCTTCTGTCTATCCTGTGCGGTCTTCATCTTTCTTCTGATTTCATTTACCTTCTCGGATGCTTCTATAATCATATCTGGGCCAAGAATTAATCGATCACCAGGCTCAATCCAACAAGCTGGCGATTTGCATGGCCGTCCATATAAAGCTTCGAACGGTGCCATATCGATACTTGCCTGAATATAAAGGTGGTTAAATTTCAATTCAAATTTACTTATTCAATTTGAAATTTTTATTTACCTGATAACTGTTATTATAAGTGAATTCAACCAAATGGAGATGGTCTTCCCAAGATCCACCGAAATCAATAATGCAGGCACGGAGCAGATCCTCTAAAATCTGATTCACCCTTTCAGTTTGGCCATCTGTTTGAGGATGATAAGCTGTGCTCAGATTCAGTTTAGTGCCCAAGACGTCCTGAAATGCCTTCCAGAATTTACTAGTGAATAAAGGGTCTCTATCGCACACAATACTAGATGGAACTCCATGGAGTCTAACAATCTCTCTCATATATATCTCGGCCAAACTCAAAGCAGTACGAGTGGTCTTAACCGGAATAAAGTGAGCAGATTTTGTCAACCTATCAACAATCACCCATATACTCTCGTTACCTTTTCTAGTCCTCGGTAATCCATCAATGAAGTCCATAGAAATCTGATCCCATTTCCAACACGGAATCTCTAGGGGTTGAAGTAATCCTGCAGTCTTCTGGTGATCGGCCTTAACTTGTTGGCAAGTGGTGCATCTACTGACATATATAGAAATATCCCTCTTCATCCCAGTCCACCAATATAAACGCTTCATATTTCGGTACATCTTAGTGACCCCAGGATGAAATGAAAGTGATGACCGATGGTTTTCTCTAAGCACTTCTTGTCTCAATCTATCGACATTAGGGACGCAAATACGATTGTCAATCCTCAGAACTCCATTACTATCTATCTGTGCTCCCACTTTACTGTCGGTATTTCCAACTCTACCAAGCACTAACTCCTTCATGCGATAGAGCAAGGTGTCCTCATATTGTTTGTCCTTGATGCGATCCACAAGAGATGGGGAGATAACAAGCTGAAATAGCATGCCTTCTACAAGATTACAGCATGACAATGCTTTGCTACGGCTCAAAGCATCAGCTACAACATTTGCTTTCCCAGGAGTATAATTGATATCGAGATCGTATGCAGCTAAGAATTCAAGCCATCGAACTTGTCTCTGGTTCAAATCCTTCTGAGAAAAGATATACCTCAAGGACTTATGATCGGTGAATAATTCAAATTTAATTCCCAAAAGATGATGCCTCCACAGTTTCAAAGCAAATACAACTGCAAGAAGCTCTAGATCATGAGTTGCATAGTTTACTTCATGGATCTTCAACTGGCGGCCAGCATAAGCAATAACCTTTCCGCTTTGCATAAGAACAGCGCCTAAACCTTCTCGGCAAGCATCTGTATAGACAGTTAATTCTTCACTTCCATCTATTACCGCAAGAACTGGGGCTGAAGTTAACTTACGCTTCAATTCATTAAAAGCTGATTCGCACTTCTCACTCCAAATAAACTTGACATCCTTACGGGTTAAAGCAGTGAGTGGGGCAGAAATCTGAGCAAAGTGCTCAATAAATCTACGATAATAACCGGCCAAGCCCAAGAAGCTACGGATATCAGTAGGAGTTTTGGGAGTCTCCCAATCCTGTAGATAAATTTCAAATTAGAAAGGGATAAGAGGAATTGAATAGAAATAGCGAATAGGATAGAACTTACATTGATTACGGCGATCTTAGCTGGATCGACCGAAATCCCATTTTCAGAAACTATGTGGCCCAGGAATCTCACTTCGTCTCGCCAGAAGTGGCATTTAGAGAATTTGGCCTTAAGTTGATGATTTCGGAGAGTTTCCAGAACATAAGCAAGATGTGTCTCATGCTCCTTCTTGTCTTTGGAGAAGACTAGAATATCATCAATGAAAACAAGAACAAACTTGTTAAGCACATCACGGAAGACTCGATTCATCAAGTCGACGAAATAAGCAGGTGCGTTGGTCAAACCGAATGGCATAACCAACCATTCATAGAATCCGTTCTCCGTACGGAAGGCTGTCTTATGAATACTATCTTCTGCTACTCTGAGTTGGTGGAAACCAGTGGCAAGATCAAGTTGGGAGAAAACTTTAGCTCCATGGAGCTGATCGAATAAATCATTGATGCGAGGCATCGGATAGCGGTTTTTGAGAGTGCGTTTGTTCAGCTCCCTGAAATCAACACACATGCGGAGAGATCCATCCGATTTGGTGACAAATACAACTACGGCGCCCCATTCAGAACGACTTCTCCTAATCAAACCTTTAGCAAATAGATCATCAATTTGAGTTTTAAGTTCAGCTTTTTCTTTAGGAGCCATCCTTCTGTGAGGAAGAACTACGGGAGTAGCTCCTGGAATAAGATCAATGCGAAAATCGATTTCCCGTTTAGGTGGTAGGGAGTTGACCTCTCCAAATACATCGGGAAATTTTTGAACAATTGGGGTAGTACTAAGATCATCCGGGTGAGCATCAAGAGAAAATATGAAGCTTCCGGCATATTTCTGCGGTGATTTGCATTCAATGACAAGCGGTAGGCCCTTGTCATTGACTAGAGAAACAGAACGAGCCTTGCAAGAAATAACAGCATCGAATTTCCTTAACCAATCAGCACCTAACAAGATGTCAAATGCTGCGAAGCCAAGTACATAAAAATCCCAAGTGAATCGATATCTTCCGTACAAGAGCACAACCTCTTTACAAATTCTACAGAGGTTGGCAAGTCCTCCAATAGGGTTGGAGACGCATAAGGAAGTAGTAGCAAGAGTAGGTTCTAAGTTGAGCTTATTGCAAAGATCAATAGATATGAAGCTATGAGAAGCACCAGTATCGAATAATACCCTAATAGGTAAATCATGTAATGAAAAAGTACTTCGTAAGGTACCTTGGTCATCCTGAGCAGGCGGTGTAGGAGTTGTGATGGCAAAAACTCCAGATGGTGTGCCACGCTTGTACAGTGGGCAGTCTTTCTTGAAATGACCCGGCTGGAGGCAGACATAGCATAAATCTTTCCTAGTCGAAGAAGGTGGTGGAACAGCAGCTCCTGAAGATGGACAACTATTAGCATAATGGCCCTTCTTATCGCATTTGAAGCAAGTGATATTAGCAAGGTCGATTGGGCTTTTCTGAGCATATCCCAATCCTGTAGTCTTCTGCCAAGATTTCTTTTGTTGATCAAAGTTCATCTTCCTCTTCCCGAGCTGACTAGAGGAGGGCTGAGTAGGAGCAGCCTTGGCAGTAGGTCCCCTAGGCTTTGCCTCATATCTAAGAGCATAGTCAACAAGCTCTGTGAAGGTGCAGTGAGTGTGGCCAGTAAGCAAGTCATAATACTCTGGTCTAGCTCCCAAAATGAACTTCTCGTTCTTTAGAAGCGGTGTATCAATCAATCCCGGGCCGAACTTGGAGAGTTCGTTGAATTTCCTCTCATACTCAGAAAAATTCATACTGCCCTGCTTAAGATCCATAAAAGCTCTATAAAGTTGGGTTTTCCCAGCAGCGGGCATCCATTGTGCCGAGAAAGTATCCCTAATCAAAAGATAGGCAAGATGAATAACATTTCACGATTAAAAGAAGAATTTAGACTACGAAATCCAATTGAATTTTATACCTAAACTGGGCCCAAGTAATGGTGTTCTCCTCGATACGAGAAGTAACTGATTCCCACCAATCTTGCGCGGCATCCTGAAGTTGCCAGGCAGCAAGCTGACGCTTTTGAGCATCAGTGATCTCCAGACCGGAAAATATCTTCTCTAAGCCTTTAAGCCATTGCTGAGCCTCAATAATGTTCTCGGATCCAGAAAACTTAATACCTCCCAACTGTGTATACTCCTTACTCAGAATGATGAATTTGACAGGAGCTGGAGCGATAGGTGCAGCCTGAGCAGGACCATGGCCCCTTCCTCCTCTATGGTTTCCTCTGGTACCCATCCTGAAATACCAAAGAGATTATTAAAGCCAAAGGATAGAAAATCACAGAATTTTAAGGAAAGTCTAATCAATGAATCAAAAGAAGTTTGAAATGAAAGGATTTGGATATTGAACCGATTCTCCTCATTCTAGGGTATTGCTACCCTATCTCTAATGAGTTTATATATAATCCCAAACAATGGTTTTTTTAGGGAAACCGAAGCTCTGATACCAACTGTAACAACCCGTATATTTGGACCATTTAAATTGACAATAATCCACACATGTCAACTTAAATAATACAAAACATGAATCTTTATGGGATTATAAATACATAAATGTAAATGAGAATCAATACAACATCACAGAACAGTCACAGAATAATGCAGCGGAAAATACATCGTCATAATAGCAGTTCATGAAGCCACTATATAATATACAACAATGTCTTAACATCAAGTGACTAATACCAAAAATGTCCAACAGACTAGGACATCAATACAGGAATAGAAATAGACTGATAAAGATAAATGCTAAGCCTTCAGCATCTTCAACCAACCTTGATCAGCAAACTGGATAGCTTCAGACTGACCCGAGCATATGCAAAAGAAACACTCGAGTCAGGACTCAAAATCTTATACAATTTAATCAAGTGCAAGGTAATAGTTCATAACTTAAAGATGGGTGAAATAACATCTCTAAGGATCCGATAAACTATCTATATATACAATAGAATACGATAGGTAGATAATGTCTATTCAGTAAAGTACGATATTAAAATAGTGTTAAGTCATGGCCCATACCACCCTTAACACATTTTTATTCCCAAGAGCATATACAAGACCGTAGTTTCCCCAAAACCGGAAGTCACCAGAGGGCAATCCATATACTAAGGTACAAATAAAAACGTAGTGGTCGCGAATAGGATAATCAGTATGACAAGGTACATGAGGCGATACCAACTAGGATACTAGTAGTTGCGTGATCCGGACTGATGTTGAGCATAGCAGCTACTATCTCAACACCGCGAAACAACACTCCCAATCAAAGGGGTGCACCCAAATCGAATCACAAAAGTAATAGATATGGTATCGAAGAAGTGCGTCCGCTAGAGGTAGCGAACCTCAATGGCCCGGCGCGGCTCCTGTTTTAGTCATGTCAGGGGTCGTCCAATATCGTTCTCTTTCTTCAGTCAACGCGATCACCAAACCATCCACTTCATTCTGGATCAACACTTCGCGTGTAATAGTTATTAAAGTGGTTTTCGGTATCGACAGAGAGTATGTCCATATTCGATCCCGGACTCTTTAATAACTACGTATTTATTACCCAATGGTCATTTAAGTTAAAGTTTAAAACAAATCAAAGTCCGAAAGTCAAGGTGCAAATTTGACTTCCAAAATTTGACATTTCACGATTCAATTTATTTCGGATATTTAAAATCATATTTCCAAATGAAATCTGTAGTTCAACATTTAATTAACAATATAGTTAAGTATTCAAGTTCAATTTAATAACTCTCTTATTAAATTTAGTTCAAAAACAATTAATTCGAATTTTACCGGTCAATTAAGTTCGAATCGTTAAATCAAATTCTATTTATCTCAATTCATATTTACATTCATCGTTACATTAAATATAATCATAAATTTGATTAAATCAATTTTCTTAAATTTAAAATCATTTTACATTTAAATTATCGCTAAATTAAATCCATAAAACTTTAGTTAGTTTCGTATTCCATTTTAAGTCAAAATTTCCTAAATCTAAATTATTATTTATGACAAGTTCAAATCTATTTAATTTAAAACTCAGTCTAAATCTAAATCTACCAATCTAATAAATTAAATTATTAAATTTTAAAACTCACTTGTTTTAAATCTTATTTCAATCAAATTTGCCAATTCATTTTTCTTTAATTAAATAGATTTATTAATCCGTTTCAATTAAATCCATTAATTTATTTCAATTAAATCCATTAAGTCGTTACTTGATTTCCAACCAATTTAATAAGTTCATTTCTTAATTTCAATTAGATTTCAATTTCAAAATAATTTCGTTGACCAATCGGGTTTCTTATTTTTAATTGTCTATCCTAGGCCAAGTTATTTAAGTGGGTATTTATCATTTCAACCCGATATCATTCAATATAAAACAAATCATAACAAAGGGAACTTGCAGTGTGATAACTGGGATGGTGTCAAAGTAAATAAACAAGCAATAGCAACCATACATATCAAATTAACAATTTATTCAAATAATCCCGAAATAACCATATTACTTACATTCGTTATTATGCAAATTAATACAATTATTCCTAGAATCCTACGGATTAAAGATTATCACATTTATATTTTTACTTGGTGTCCGTTATCAAATTTCTACATCAATCGTACTTATCAATTTTACTGTCACTATTATTTACTCTAATTAACATCGTATTACAGTTCAACATGTTTAAACAATATATGGCGTCAAATTTTTAGAAATTAACAATTTATTTCAACCAAATTTTAACAATCAACAATTTAATATCCAGATTAATATTAACAACAATTATCACTTGATTATCATAGCATAATAGATTGAGTCGTGAATATAAAATATTCACCTTGCGTGGTTGAAGAAGATGACGGCGAAGCACGAAGACGAATAGATAAAATAGACGACACAAGCACGAATACAAACTACAATCAAACAACAATTTATCAATAATTCGTTTATTACAGTATATATATTGATTGAATATATATATAAAACCATACCCACGACGAGGCAAGATAGATTCAAACAAGCCGGATGAAGACTAGGACTGAGATCCCGGATCCGCTATAACTGTCAAGCAAGCGAAAAATATGAGATACTGTAACCCATGTTTATTTATATACTAAAATATATGTAAAATCGTACTTTACTAATATATATATAATACGAATCTGCCTTTAAAAGACAAACAGCTTTTATGTTTTCTTTTTTTTTTCCAACTAAATCTGAAGCATATAAACCCAACAAAATTTTGAACTGGACCGGTAAATTAATATATATTAGTAACTTTATATTCAAAACTATTTGTAAAATATCTACACAGAAACCTGTTTGCATAACAACTCTTATAATTATAAAATGAAACATCATGTACAAAACTTTCTCCTCCACTTTCTAAAACTAAAACTATATATATATTTATATAAAACAACAGTGTAGTGGAAGGTTGGCTGTGGCGGGCGAAGTCGGGCAGTGGGGTGGTCGACGTGGTGTGGTGGCGGGTGCATGGGCTGCAGTGGCGGGCGAAGGCGGGGAGGCTGGTGGCGTGAGGGGTTGCAGGCGGAGTAGGCAGTGGGCGGAGGCCGGTAGTGGGGTACAGCCGGGTGGCGGAGCGGAGGTGGGGTGGGCTGTAGGTGCGAGTGGGGTTCGGGTGCGGGGCTGGACGTGGGGCGGCAGTGGGTTGTGGTTGGTGGCTGGGGAAGGTGGGCTGCAGGCGGGTTGGTGGGGTTCGGGTGCAGGCTGGACGTGGGGCGGTGGCTGGTGGAAGGTGGGCTGCAGGCGGGGGATGTGGGGTTCGGGTGCAGGCTGGACGTGGGGCGGTGGCTGGTGGAAGGTGGGCTGCAGGCGGGGGAAGTGGGGTTCGGGTGCAGGCTGGACGTGGGGCGGTGGCTGGTGGAAGGTGGGCTGCAGGCGGAGGTAGGCGGAGCGGGGTTGGTTGGCAGTGGGGAGGTGAGTATGGGCTGTTGGGTGGTCTGGTTGGGAGCTGGATGTGGTGACGTGGCTAGCATGGGGTGGGCTTCATGTTGAAGTAAGAAAATAAACAAAACAAAAGAAGCGTGAAGAGAAGAGAAGTGTGAGCTGTCACCTTTTCAAAATGAAATATATGAAAGAAGTATGAAGGGTTGGCTTCTGCTTAATGTGAAGTATATATAAAATAAAGAATGGGGAGGGAAAAGAGAATAGAATTGCAGAGGAGAGATGCAGAGGAGAGAAGACAGCAGTTGTCACGTATCAATTAATGATGCAGAATGAAGGCAGGGGTTCAGTGCACAGTGCACAGTTAATGCAATGATGTTTTTCAAAAAGGTGGCTATTTGGGTTCCCAAGGTCAGCTGAAAGGCTCTCTTAATTTTAAATATTGAAATGTTGGGTACCGGTTTGCGCTGCGTAACGGACCGGTGTGTGCTCCGTTTACAATTATAATTTGCAACGCCGAACTCCGATTGACACAAACAAATATACCGTTTTGATCAGCGCGACGAGGCGGACCCAACGGTATGAAGATATTGATGGTTTGACATTGTTTGCGAAGTGGCGAATCTTATTAACCCATTTGCACGAGTGAACATTTTAACTAGCAATTAAAAGAGAAATTTGACGAAACGAAATGCGCCGTTATGATCAGAATATTTTTCTTATGCAACATTGTGAAAAATATTTGGGTTCGGACGATAGAAAATTTACACATAAAATTAAAACTAATATGTAAATTTGACGAGCGAAATTTTCTACAATATTTTTCGACGAAATTTGGCGTACGCCTATGTCTATCTAGACGTATCCCAAATGTGAAGTTTGAACGTCAACGGAAATTGTTTGTGAATATTTGAAATTTCTATTACGGAGAATGCAGCAAAACACCGAAGAATAAGATCGACGGAGCTAAACATGTCCGAATTTTGAAAAACGAAAAATGACGCCTTTGTCAGAAAATGATTTAGAATTTTTCTATGTAAAAATATTTAGGTCCGGAAGATGAAATTTTCACGCTTTAAAATGAACTGATGTGCAGTAAAACGCGCACGAAGTTTACTACGGTATTTTCCGACGAAACTTTACCCATATCTACAATCATCTAGGCGCAATTTAGAAACAAAGTTTGGACGCCGATTGAAATCGTATGTAAGTTTCACATTTTTAATTAAAATAACGGTTTTAAAAAAAATTTAAATTGGGTCGGAATTTCAGGGTCGTAGAACAAGACTTAGAAAAGAAATAAGTGGCTATGTCAATAGCTCGTATGGTATTTTAATTTCTTTTTGATTTAGATTCCCTCTGAAAAAAAAATATATAATAATAATAAAGAAACAATTGTATATCATCAAATATACAATTGACTTAGTTTGTTTGTACACTGATATGATTATATTGGTAAAACCAGGGTCTTGGGAAAAATATTTGGAAATTACATAAATATTCAAATATAAAAGGATTGGGGTTTAGTGGTGAAGGCCTCTTGAAAGTTAATAAAGTTAAAAAAAAACTATGTGTTATAGAGTGAGGGTCACCACAGTTTGGTATCAGAGCTATGTTTTAAATAACATAGTAAATGTTGTTGTATGCATATGAATGTTGAATGCATTGTTTGAATTATTGATGTTGAATGCTTTTGTTTTATGACTGAATAAAATATATATATATAAATGTGTACATGTGATACATGCACAGTGTGCACAGAAATAAAAATGAACCAAGTAAAGACACCAAAAATGATAGGGGTAAATAAACTAATGTAAAAATCATATTTATAGCATTATGGTAGGACCAAGGCATCATACAGGTGCAGGATCATCACGAGAGCCACCTGTGATGAGCATGGAGGATTTTGTGAGAGCTTTAAGGGATGGAATGGCACCAAGGCAAGACAATCCTCATGAAGAACTCTCCAAACTGCTAAAGACATGTACCACTTTGGGAGGAAAGGATTTTGAAGGTACTAAAGGAGCTATAGGAGTTCAAACTTGGATAAGAACTATGGAGAGGGTCTTCACAGATATGCAAATCGATGACCAGAGGAAGAGACAGATAGCTTCAAGGAAATTGAAGGGGGTTGCACTGGATTGGTGGGAAGTTGTAACAGCAGGAAGACAAGAGGATACTATCACTTGGAATGATTTCAAGGACATGCTTGAGGCCAGATTTGTCCCAGCATCTGCCAAGGCCACACTGCTTGAAGACTTTATCAGATTAAGGCAAGGAAGCATGAGTGTGAATGAATACACTCAGAAGTTTGAAGCATTATCCAAGTATGGACTGGTGTTAATAGGGAATGCAGAAGCAAAGAATGCAAGGTACATTCAAGGCTTGAACCCTAGTCTGTCGAGGGCAATGTTGCCATAAAAAGACAAAACTTTTGATCAAGTAATTGATCTAACTCTCTCATTTGAGCAACATGACACTGCAAGAGAGAAATTCAGGAATATGAAGCTCAATAAGAAGAAGGGTGGCTAGAACAAAGTGCAACCTTATGACAAGAGAAATGCAAGTAAAGGAGTTAAGAAAGGGGAAGGAGCAACAACACTTGAAAACAAGAAATTCACTCATTGTTTTAATTGTGGAAAAGCTGGACATTATAGTAACCAATGCCCTGACCCTAAAATACCTAGAGGAGGCTGTTATAATTGTGGAAAGATGGGTCATCTCAAGAAGGATTGCCCAGAAACTATTAGAGGAACAGCAAGGGTAGGAGCTTTGGCAGCAAGTAACACTGGGAATGTTGGGCAACTTGAAGGTATAATTTTTATTCATACCCAACCAATATCAGTAATATATGACACTGGTGCCTCACATTCACTAATATCTTTGGAAATTGTAAAGAAGTTAGCACTTGCTTGTGTTTCTATTGATCAGCCCTTAATTGTACACAGTCCCATAGGGAGTCATTGCATGTTGGGGATGAAGTGCATGGGTCTGAAATTAATTATAGGGGGTTATGAATTTAATTCAGATCTATATACCTTAAATTATCCTGGTATTGGGATTATATTGGGGGTAGATTGGTTAATGAGAAATAAAGCAATTTTAAATTTAGAAAACCTCACTATTTCTTTGGAAACAAATGAAGGCAAAAGAATTACCATCTTAAGTGAAATAGCAAAGAATACATGTTTTAATAAAATCTGGAGTATTAATGAAGTTCAAAAGGAATTAAAGGTAGAGGAAATCCCAGTAGTAAATGAATATATAGATGTGTTTGGAGAAGTAAAGAGAGTTCCTCAAAACAGACCAGTTGAATTTAAAATAAAATTAATTCCTGGAACAAATCCAATCATTAAGAAGCCTTATAGAATGGGTCCAAAAGAGTTGGTAGAATTAAAACATCAACTAGAAGAATTAGAAGAGAAAGGATTCATAAGATCAAGTAGTTCCAGTTGGGGTTCCCCAGTGCTTTTTGTTAAGAAGCATGATGGAACAATGAGGTTGTGTGTAGACTACAGGGATTTAAACAAGGTAACTATCAAAAATAAGTACCCACTGCCTAGAATAGATGATCTATTTGATCAATTGCATGGAGCTAAAATATTTTCAAGGCTAGACTTAGCCTCTGGATTTCACCAAATGAAAGTTGTAGAGGAAAGCATTGAGTACACAGCCTTCAATACAAGGTATGGCCTTTATGAATTTCTAGTAATGTCATTTGGCTTGACCAATGCTCCCTCCTATTTTGTAGACTTGATGAATAGAATTTTTAGAGACTTTTTGGATAAGTTTGTCTTGGTATTTATAGATGACATACTAATTTATTCAAAGTCAGAAAATGATCATGCTATGCACCTACATTTAGTATTATCCAGACTTAGAGAACATGAATTAAAAGCCAAGTATTCAAAGTGTGCATTTTGGCAACAAGAAGTAAAGTTCTTAGGACACATAGTGTCACAGCAGGGAGTAAGTGTAGATCCAAGCAAGGTCATTGCAGTTCAAACATGGAGTAGGCCCAAAACAATGACTGAGGTGAGGTCATTCTTAGGTTTGGCAGGGTATTATAGGAGGTTCATCAAGGATTTTTCAAGAATAGCCGCACCAATGACCAAGCTAACCAAGAAGAACCAACCATATGTGTGGACTGAGCAGTGTGAACAAGCTTTTGAGAAATTGAAGCAAGCATTGGTGGAAGCTCCTGTCCTACAAATCCCAGAAGCAAATGAAGGAATGGTTGTATACACTGATGCTAGTGGATCTGGGTTACGTGCAGTGCTTATGCAACATGGCAAGGTAGTAGCATATGCATCAAGACAGCTTAAACCCAATGAAACCAAATATGCAACTCATGATCTAGAATTAGCTGCAATAGTGTTTGCACTAAAACTATGGAGGCATTATTTGCTTGGGGCAAAATTTGAATTATTCACAGATCATCAAGCATTGAAATATTTATTTTCTCAAAAAGATTTAAATATGAGGCAAGCAAGGTGGTTGGAGTTTCTAGCTGCATATGATTTAGATATATTGTACACTCCTGGAAAAGCTAATAGAGTAGCTGATGCTTTGAGCAGAAATGATGTTAGATTAGCCAGTTTGATGATTGATGAGTTTAAAAATCTTGCAGTGCTTGGGGAGGCAGATATATACAGCAAGGATGCAGTGAATTTTAAAGAACATGGTGATATGGTGGAGTATGGTACACTGGGGATAATCACAGTGAAGTCTAATCTGGTGGAGAAAGTTGGCAGCATGCAAGATCAAGATCAAAGTCTAAAGGAGAAGAAAGAAATGTTATTAAATAACATTGAGTCAGAGAATTTTAAAATAGATTCCCGAGGTTATTTGAGGAAAAATGATAAACTTTGTGTGCCAAACATTGCAGAATTGAAGGAAGAAATAATGAATGAGCATCACAAGACCAGGTACACCATACACCCTGGTGGTACTAAGATGTATCATGATTTAAAAAGAGGCTACTGGTGGCCAGGAATGAAGCAAGCAGTGGCAAGATATGTGGCAAAGTGTTCCACATGCCAACAAATTAAAGCAGACCACCAAAAGCCCTCTGGCATGTTGCAACCTTTGGAGGTACCTCAGTGGAAGTGGGAAAGCATTTCCATGGATTTTGTGGATGGTTTACCTAGAACTAAGAAAGGCAATGATAGTATATGGGTAATTGTTGATAGACTAACCAAATCAGCTCACTTTGTCCCTGTCAGGTCAGATAGGAATGCATCTAAGCTTGCACAATTGTTCATTAAAGAAGTGGTGAGGTTACATGGTATACCCAAGACTATTGTAAGTGATGGAGACACTTTGTTCACCTCAAGATTTTGGGAAAGTTTCCAAGAAGCAATGGGAACACAACTTTGTTTAAGCACTGCCTACCATCCTCAAAGTGATGGGCAAACAGAGATAGTGAATAAAATATTGGAAGATTTACTTAGAGCATGTGTGCTTGATTTTGAGGGTAATTGGGAGGATCATATCCACTTGGCAGAATTCACTTACAACAATAGCTATCAATCAACAATAGGAATGGCTCCTTTTGAAGCCTTGTATGGGAGACCTTGCATGTCTCCTGCCTGTTGGTTGGAAGCAGGAGAGGGTGTAATGTTGGGGCTAGATCACGTTAAAGAAACTTCCAACATGATTGAATTGATTAGGCATAGAATGAAGGCAGCACAATCAAGACAAAAGTTTTATGCAGATAGAAAAAGGAAGCCAATGGAGTTTGAAGTAGGAGAGCATGTTTTTCTGAAAGTATCACCAATGAAGAAAGTGTTCAGGTTTGGAAAATCTGGTAAACTATCACCAAGATTTGTAGGACCATATGAAATTATGCAGAGAATTGGTGCTATGGCCTACAGACTTAAGTTACCTGAGGAGTTGAGTGGTGTGCATCCTGTATTTCATGTTTCTCAATTGAGAAAATGGGTGCATGATGAAGGAGCAATTCTGGAGTCACCTACTCAAGTTCAAGTCCAGAAAAATCTGGTTTATGCAAATGAACCAGTAGGGATAGTTGCCAAGGAAGAGAAAAAGTTAAGGAACAAGGTGATCAAACTGGTGAAAATCCAATGGAGCTTGGACACTAATGATTGTACATGGGAGGTTGAAGACAAAATGAGGGCTAAATACCCCGATTTGTTTACAGGTGGAGAGGTATGTTTAAGCAACCTAAGATAATTTTTCTAAATGTATTTATATATTGTTTGTTTCCATAAAATATGAGTATGGGGTTATGGAGTTAAAACAGGCTATGGGTTAGTGTTTTTAATTGGAGAAAATAGGTGAAATTATGGGGACATAATTCCTTTAAGGGGGAGGGTATGTAATGACCCTAAAATAAAATAAAATAAAAATATATACATTTAATATATATATGGGGCATTTTCTGTTTTATATATATAGGTAAAATAAAATGAAGTTTAATAAAAAGATTTATAAGTCTTATAATTGTGCCATAAATAATTAGCATAGTATATGTGATTTTTAATATAAGTGTACAAAGGAGATTTTCAGATTCTCTAAACTTATAAAAAAGAAATGAATAAAGAATCACATGCATATGGCATGAACAAAATAGAAACATGAAAATAGCATGCAGTGTTTAAAATGTTCAACTCCCAAAATAACCAATTAAAGTAACCTGATGTGTACATTTCCCATTTAGGACCACACAGGAATGAGATGTATGCATGAACAGCTAAGGGTATTAGGAGAATTACCCATTTTCTTAAACCCTAGAATGGATTTATAAATAACTACACATGGCCAAAACCATCACTCTCTCGGGATAAAAAACAAAGATAAAAATAAACTAGGAGAAACACTAGCTTGGGGCTTTGGGGGATTTGCTGTTCAAAAGATTAAAGCAGTGAAAGGAAAAACATAATGTGAGTACTTATCCCTTGTATGCAATGGCATTAAGTCCTATTGCAGGCAGCCTAAAATATTATGAGACATTCAAATCTCTGAATTAATTTTGTTATGGGTGATATGGATGTTTGTTTGTGCATTTTTTTTGTTTATTTGGAGTATTAATCTGTAAGTGGGCTTTTGGTGCTAACATGATTGGAGCATTCTTGTTCTATCTTAGTATCATTAAACATGAATATAGATTAAACAGAGGAACATGGGGTTGAATCAGAAAAATATACAAGCAGTTATATCTTTCTGAAATATGAATGAAAGAAAAACTAAATTGGTCACTTGGGAGTTAGTCAATGATTTGCTTACTTCAGGTGGAAGCAAGTATATGCATGGTGCAACTGCACCCTGAGGCCTTTGTGTGTTGGAATAATTTAAACAACCTGGGAGTTTCCTTCACAATGCATACATAGTATTCAATTGACAAGGAGTTAAAGACCATAAAATAAATGGGGACAGGGGTTTAAAAATCTGGGTTATAAATATCCAGATATGTTGTTAAATTAATCAAGTTAAACTTGTTCATTGATTAGTTGCCGGGTGAAAATTTGGAGTATGAAACTTGGGTTTATTTATCTAGATTTGGGGAGAATAAATCAAGAATTGTACATATGCTTATCTTTACTGTTTGCTGTGTATTTGTTTGAATAGATGAATGTGTTTTTGTATTACCTTGTATGAACCAAAACATGCTAAGTATAAACATCTGTTAAACTAGGAAGGCACTGCAAGATTATGTTTTAAAATCATGAATATGTATACAAAATTGATAAATGCTCATACCAGTGAAAACTGACCCTTTTGGTTGCCCTTGCAATCATCTGGGTGTCTCAAAAATTCTTTGGGGCAACTAAATGATTTGCTTGCAGGAAATTGAAGTTGGCTTGATGAGTAGAGAAGGCATTGGCTGCTAGTATTAATAAGAGAGAGACTTGTTTTTAAAATTTGCAGATGCATTGTAATGAAATCACTAGGCACATTTTATTTTCTGCAATTGAAGTTACTTTTAGGAAACTTTTAAGTATTTTGAGTTGAAGATATGTACTTAATCAAAACCTGTTATGAGTGATCATTGATGATGTTTTTGATAACTACTAAATTTATTTTATGAATGTCTGATTTGGAGAAAATAAAGGGTTAGACATGTCATATACATTTGGTATGGATACATATATATTTGAACTCTGATTTTCATTGCTTATGTTTTGCCTTATGGAAATTAATAAGCTAAGGGGATTGATTTTTAATGAACACTCAAGAATTTAGTAGAATATTCAAGTGAGATGAATTTGTGCATGGCAGGTAAGTGATGCTTGCATATGCACGAATTCTGGAAATTTATAAGTAATTGAGTATTCAAGTTTTAACCTCTGAGAAAACTTATTAAAAATTTTAGACGTCTAAGATCAAATGAGACGTCTGTCATAATAATTTAGACGTCTGAGATTGCATTTAGACGTCTGTTAATAAAAATTTAGACGTCTGAACTTAGTTCAAAATGTTTTCTACTCTCTGTTTAAAATCTAGACACTCTAAGACGTCTGTCATAATAATTTAGACGTCTGAGATTGAATTTAGACGTATGTTAATAAAAATTTAGACGTCTGAACTTAGTTCAAAATGTTTTCTACTCTCTGTTTAAAATCTAGACACTCTGAGACGTCTGTCATAATAATTTAGACGTCTGAGATTGAATTTAGACGTCTGTTAATAAAAATTTAGACGTCTGAACTTAGTTCAAAATGTTTTCTACTCTCTGTTTAAAATCTAGACACTCTGAGACGTCTGTCATAATAATTTAGACGTCTGAGATTGAATTTAGACGTCTGTTAATAAAAATTTAGACGTTTGAATTTAGTTCAAAATGTTTTCTACTCTCTGTTTCAATTTTAGACACTCTGAGACGTCTGTCATAAAAATTTAGACGTCTAAGATCCAATTTAGACGTCTGTCCTAAAAATTTAGACGTCTGAACTGCTGATTTTGCCAAATTTGTCTATTTTCGAGTAAATTTCCAAGATTTATCGATTTTAGTCGATCCAACTTATTGTTATTAATTATTATCAACTTTGATAACTATCATGAGATCAAGTAAATGCTATGTGAGTGTCAAATAGAATTATCTAGGCAAGATATATATATATATATAGGTGTTAGTATTTGTCAATGTGCACCTATAGCAGTAGAACAAGACTTAGAAAAGAAATAAGTGGCTATGTCAATAGCTCGTATGGTATTTTAATTTCTTTTTGATTTAGATTCCCTCTGGAAAAAAAAATATATAATAATAATAAAGAAACAATTGTATATCATCAAATATACAATTGACTTAGTTTGTTTGTACACTAATATGATTATATTGGTAAAACCAGGGTCTTGGGAAAAATATTTGGAAATTACATAAATATTCAAATATAAAAGGATTGGGGTTTAGTGGTGAAGGCCTCTTGAAAGTTAATAAAGTTAAAAAAAAAACTATGTGTTATAGAGTGAGGGTCATCATAAAATACCTGTTCACAAGTACATGAAACACACTCACAATTACATAATAATTCGAGACTAGCAATCTCATCATCTTTCAGCTTTGGAAGAAGCCACCCAACTATATATATGTTCATGTTTAATCCATACATAATTGGTCAATTGTATATTATTTGTATTTCAAATAACATAAGTTTGAATGCACAAAATCCACATACCTTTGTTATTGCTCACATTCTTGCACATTGTAATAAAAAGGAATGCATCATTTCAAATCATCAGCTTTCCCTCTCGGCCTAATACGAACAGGTAACCCTCCTCTCATCCTTAATGTTATGGACAACATATGCTCCGGGTGACTCGCATCCTCCCTTACCACATGAACCTCAAACCTCTGCAAAACCGACAATACAATAGACTTCATTTGTATATATGTCATCTCTTTCCCCAAACACACTCTAGGTCCCCCATGAAAAGCTAGAAACTTAAACGGACTCTCCGCCTTGAACCTCCCATTCTCATCCAACCATCTCTCTGGCCTGTATTCCAAACAGTCCTTCCCCCATACCGACTCCATCCTCCCCATTGCATATGAATTGTACGACACATACCATCCTTTCTTCACTTCAGTGCCATCCAGCAACACATCATCCTTCATGCACTGACCCACATTCGCGGGTACAGGTGGGTACAGCCTCAATGACTCCGTTATGGCTGCATGCAAATACTGCATCTCTCTCAGCTCCTTAAACTCAAACAGATTAGAAGAGTTCCCTTTGGATTTGGATTCGATGGATGAGATTTCATCCAGTATTTTGTTCTGGACGTCTGGCCGAGCGGACACCAGCCAGAAAAACCATGTTAGGGAAGATGAAGTGGTTTCACGTCCTGCAAGGATAAAGCTTACTATTATGTCTCTTAGAAACTCTTCTGAATGATTCTCTAGAGCTATGAATCTTGATAACAAATCCTCGTCTTTTTTATTGTATTCATTGGATGACGTGTGCATCTCTTTCTTTCTAGCATGAATAATTTGCATTGCGTAATCGTGCACAACTGAAATGGACTCCTTCAACTCTTTCTCTGAACCACCGCGTAACAATTTTTTAAGTTTCCAAACTACAGGAATGGCGTAGCGGAATCTTCTAGCGCTGATTTCTGCTGCGTTTATGAAGGCGTTGGTAAAACTGGATGACAGTTGATTAGTTTTACTGAGTGATAGTAAAGCAGGGTTTTCGTTGAAAGCCAGCTTACAAATGTTATAAAACGCAAACTTTTCAAGTAAATCTTGCAAATCGAAAATCTTGCCTTTTTCAAGGTGATTTTCTAACACAGGGAGAAGTCTGGAGTGTATCTCTTCTTGTACGATCTCCACAACAAAATTACGCGAAGAGCGTGTGTTGAATTCGAAGATCTGTTGGTTCAGCTTAATTGATGTTTTTTGCTAGCTTTTTTATTTTTATATTTTCTGTATATACGTTAAAATTCATAGATCAATCTAGAACGTATTGAAGATTTAGGCTTAAACCCCTACTCAAAGGCCAAGTATAGTTAGAGTAATAGCACCGAGGCATGAGCAAACAATTCTCAAATTAACAGGTAACATTTTTCCTTAATGAACGACAAATATTCATTAAAATATACACTTCCAACTTCAAAATAATGTAAACAATTAATCAACCATATGAGACATTTATCTATGTTAAAACAGGATAGTATGTAGGGACACAACCACATATAAAAGTATGTCACAATCTCATACAATTTCAGTAAGAAGAAGGTCAAAATTCCATTATTTTCTTTTAGTGAAAAATGAAATCAGCACAACTACTACTGCTCTCATTTCTTGTTCTGCTTCTTGCACAAATTGGAACATCTCAAGTTTCTACATACCTATCATCATAATAGCTAATTATTTTAGATATATTCAGTTGAGATAATGATACAGATCAAGCATTTACTTTTATTTTCTTTTGTGCTTAATCTTTGTAGGAATTCGCTTACTAGAAGAGCCTTCACTGTTCTTCAACAAGCTAGTTAATGTAACCAGCTTTCACGTTTATTTTGTTTAGCCCTATTCCTTTTGACTCGACCATTACAACCAATGTGAAATCAAAAACATAAACTTAATCTGTCACTTGTGCATGCTAACTTTCGGGTTCTTTAAGATTCACAAGAAGATGATGAACCCGAATTCACAAGAATGTAAAAAGTGATGAACCCGAATTCCCAAGGATAGCTAATTATTTTGGAAACATAAACCACAGAAATGTTGAAAACTAAAACAAAATTAACAAGAAGATGATGAACCTGAATTCCCAAGATGAATAAAAATCGTCAGATATATCCACCTAATAATCCATTTCAACAATAATCGAAAGCAAGTAAAAAGTGATGAAAACATGAAGCTAAACCATTTAAAAGTTAAAATTAAATGAATACAAAGAGATAAACCTGTAAGCAGCAAATCAGCTTGAAATAGAAACTGCCGCAATCGATCAATAATGCGAGGAGAGATCGAAATTTTGGAGGGTAGATCGAAATTGTGGAGGGTAGATCGAAATTTTGTAGGGCGGATCAAAAATACGGAGTACTGATTAGATTGTGGAAGCTTTGGAAAGGGCTATGCGTAAGTTAAACTGCTCATTTACTATTTTGCCCCAGTACATTCCAATTAAATTCAATTCAACCTGGTTTTCCAACGCAAAAAAGTGTTAGCATATTTAAAATTGTAAATGTTTATTTTTGGTAACATATTTGTTGAATTGTGACGCTATTTTAGTGAGACTAAAATGCAACGCAAGTAAGCGTTGGCAAATAAAAAATAAAAGCGTTGCCAAATGACAGTTTTGGTGTAGTGTTAGCTGCTATATTTACCTATTTAGTATCACTTTGTAGTAGGACTTGTTTTCTCTTTTAGTTATAAGATTGTACTCCTATGTAAGCATTTAGTTCCTATTGTAGTAAATCAGTGATGATTAGTATGATGCTTTTTCTCTGTGTTTTTGTGATGTTCACAAGAAGAGAATAAGGACATAGGACGTAAATAATAAAAGAAAAGTAAAAGCAGATAAAAGTAACTAAAAGAAAAACAGTAAAATCTAAAGAAAGTGACAGAAACGTCAATAAAAAATAAATGAGAATTGCAAAAGAAAAAAAAATTTCTTTCCAAAAATTAAGCTTGGGAAATTTTTTGGAAAGGAAGTTTTTCTTATGTAAACCGTGCTTGGAAAAGAAAATAAAGATTTTTATAGAATAGCGACATAAGTTCCAAGTACGGAGAAAGAGACGCGCAAAAGTAAAACAGGGAAAAGTGAGGTTTTCCATTTTCTACCTTCTTTCTAACATAAGAAATCGAGTTCGGAAAATTAGATTTTTCTGAAATTCAAATATTAAAAGTTGTGTGGTAGGGTTTGGATGAAAAAAATTATTGAACTACGCCCCTATTCAGTAGGAGTGTGGGAAAAATTAGATAAAAAATGTTTTGAGTTTTCAAGAGATTGCATTCATATAAAAATTGCAAGTATATTTAGGATGTGTGCATCATATTTTAAAAAGGAGTTTTTAAAGAAGAAAAGCATTCATATAGGAGGTACCCTTAGAAATTCATGTACATGCATATATTTTATATTGAATGACACTTTGCACAATGACTCAAATGGTTGCAAAATTGGATGTACACAAAATGGATAGGATTGATGCGAGGAATTACATAGTTTTACCCTAATCAAATTTCGGGGATGAAATTTCCTAAAGGGTGGGAGAATGTAACACCCCGCATTTTTAGATAATTAAATAACCAAAATAATTATTAAACAGTGAAAATGAGCGTTTTTGGAATTGTTAGAATTTAGCTACAAGAGTTGCACCATTGAGTCCGTGGCAATTTTTTGATCTATTTCCATATAAACTTGTCAAAACCCGAGCTAGAATGAAGAAGTTATGAGAGAAACAAGATATCAGAATAAAATAAAAATATACATATTTAAATGAAAAAAAAAACGCAGGACCCTACGGGCCGACCCTTGCCAGGGTCAGGTCGACCTATTGGTTAACCCGCAAATCCCCCAGGTCGAACCGCATTTCCCACCTGGACGTTAAAACGTCCAGGAGCGAGCTGATGGATCCAAAGTTGATTTTCGTGTGATCTGAAATGTTGTTTTCTGAATCCAACGATTCCCAGAGAGCCTGTGACGTGGTTGCACTAGATTCAATCCGAAAATCCGATGGTTTAAGATTCCCAAACTCCACTATAAATAGAACCCTAGGCCTAGCTATTTTCTCACAATCAGATTTTCTCCCAATTGGGTTCATTGCTTGAGGCTGAACCCTAAATAGAAAATATTTCTAGGGAGAATATATTTTTAATAAAAATATTAGATGCCTAAGAAGTGGATCCAGGAAGGCCATTGATTAAAGCTAAGGACGACAAGTGAGTGGATTTAAATTATTTATCATTTATGTTGATAATATATAATATCGTCAGATTCCCGTTAAATATTTTAATTCAGCATTTGAACTAATTTTAGTAATTAGTTCTACTAGTTAGTTATGTTGAAACTGTAAATTTTATAAGAGAAGTGTACTTATATTTAAATGTTATTTATATGGAAAAAAGAAAGGAATCCAATTAAATATAAGTAATATTAGGCTTAAAAGTTATAGAGAAAGGCATAAGCCTAAAAGTGAGAATTTACAGTAAATTATGTTAAAGCTCGAGGAATGAAATAAAAAGGGGAAATCTAATAACTTGATTTGGAAGTTAGTGATAGATTAGTTGGCTGGTTTACAAAAGGGAATACATTTCCATAGTTTAATATTGTAAGAAAAACGGTAAACGTAATTGCAAGAAAAATGGAATTAGTGCAAAATAGAGACATTACTGTATTTTGCATTACCCAACAATTAAAGAAACAATAAAAGAAATATCTTGCAGTTACGAGTTATTGTATATAGCATTATTTAGTACTAATATATGGAAATGGATTTTTACCATAGTTTTTGTAACCAACCAAATAGAATAGAACTACCGGTCAGAATAAAAGAGAATAACGCGAAGCATTAAAGAAATTAAAGAAGAAGAAATAATCAAGTTAATTATTTGACAAGACTAGAAACAATAAACAGAAAATGTGACTAGGTCTACATTTATTGCGCAGATAGTAGAGTAAAAAGTAAAGTAGTTATTATGATAAGTAACTTATGACAGTTGGACGTAGTCCCAAGTTAAGACTGTTATATAATATAAGAGAACTAAAGAAATTTTAGTATCATAATTAAAGAAGACAGAGTAGAATAGAAAAGAGACACTTGCAATTACATTTAAAACATGTTGGTTATAAAAGAAAGAAAAGAATATAAAAGTGACAATTGCAAGTATAATTGTAACACGTAGGTTATAATTAAAAAGAAAAAATAGAAGAGGCTTATTTTATCAAACTTAGATCTTGGATTAAGTTAATAAGCAAAAATAATAGCAGTGGCCCGTACTAGCAGCACTCCCTTTCAGGTCTAGGACCGATGGTCTCACACGTGAGTGGGGCTGGGCATGCTGATTAGGGTAAATAAGTAGCCAACAGAATAAGAAAACTAAACTAAACGCATAATAAAAGATTAGACGTGGGGTCTAATAAAATGGTATAGTGCGTTTGGAGTAGCCCAAAAAGAATCTGGATAAAGAGCCTAACGAAGCAGTTCATCGCAGATTTTTAGTACAGAAAGAGCACGTCCAACTTAGTTATTTTAGGCTAGAAGGAAGTACGAGACTTCAACGGGACGTGTGGATACTCTAGGATGGCCCTCTGGAGTAGGCCTAACGAAGCTGCACCCTCGGAGGAAGGTCTGTAGGTGTTCCATCAAGAGAGTATGCCTTGACTGCTTTTGCATTGCAGGCCTAACGAAGCGGACCTTTTTAGGCAGTCAAAAGGTTGATGATGGAGTAGGATATTCGTATGACACCGTACTCTAGTTTGCGAGTAGGTTATAGTGGTCAGGACCCATAAGGATAGTCGCATGTGGATATTATGCATCATCAGTCAGAGCGAGTTCGGGAAAGACTAGAGCTAAACCAACAGGCCAGTGATTCTTTCACTATCGAGACATTGGATGAAGGGTATAGCCAATTGAATGTTTAGATTGTTTGCAATAGGGCATAGCCACTTAGCTCTTGAAAATTCTTTTGATTAGTTGCGGGGGGGCTGCATGGGGCCATAGTCACGATGAGAAAAGAGATAGACCAAGTAGAATATCTGTATTGTAGGCCTAACGAAGCGGACCTTTACAAATATAGAAAATCCCCGATTGAGTTCCGTACAAGGTAGACCTTGTTTGCGGAATTCAGGGAGTAGACAGAACGATTACGTGTAGTCCTCAAGGTACGCACTGGGTGGTACATTGTGGATATCCGAGCACTAGTATAAGCTAGTGCGGATGCAGTTTCACGTTTCCATAGTAGACGACGGAATATCTGTATTGTAGGCCTCACAAAGCTGTCCTTTACAAATGTAGTTACAGTGCGCTCTAGTAGCGAGACGATGGAGTCCTTTTCGAAGAGGATACAGAAGGTACTATGGGTAGTACCTAGGACCGATGCGGTCTTTGGGCATGTAGTAATATATATATTGGTTATTAGGTCTTAATCTACTAGGGCGTAGATGGGTACGATTCACGCACAGAGGCCAGAGTATTATAAACCCAGTAAACCTAATATAACAGAAAATGGAAATAGAACGGTATATATAGAATATGCTTAGAAGTGTATAATTTGTCCATTCACCGTAACTTTAGTTCTGACCCCCTCCTCATATCATCCCACAAGTTAGATAGATGGGTATTATTTTCCAGCTTTAAGACACTTGTTTAGAAAGTGTTATTACCTTGGTGAGTATTTACTTATTACCATATTTTACTCAGTTCCATTGTGAGATATTTATTTGAGCTTCGATATATTTATCTTTGCCTATTTCAGGATACCAGACACCCAACTCGGACTTCAGTGGATTTGGGTTTTAGCATTTTTGTGAAAAATCCGGACCCACTGGAACTCGGGTTGTGACAATTTTTCTTTAAAACATGCTTTGCTTGTCCTTAAAACATTTTTTTTCTTGACTTCCAAAAATGTCCTCACATGTTTTCAAAACATCTTCTTTTTATAGATTTTCAAATTTACGAAAACTGGAGTAGATAAGAACAATTATTTTATCAAAAATCCCTTAACTTTCCTACTCTTCCAATTACCTAACCTTGGAGGAGTTTCTAACTTACTACAAATGGGGACTTCCTACAAAGGCAACCAACCAATGCGCATAATCAATGGAAAAATATGAAATTTCCATTGCTTAGCTTTCCTACTAAGGCTCTCTATAATATCCCTCCTAACTAGCACTGTCTCTAATTATTACACTTCTTATTACACCTAATGGTTTTATACCTTAATGTATGGGAACTACTTTCTCTTATGAGAAACCATTAATGCTAAAACCTTCTATGAATCCTCTAAAAGAGGATTTCATGTTTATGTGAAATTACAAGGAACTTATTTTATATTTTATCGAAATAGGCTATACAAAATATGGTGCTTTCCATACCTTGTACATCTCTTTCACGTATTCCTTATAACTTGCGCAAAACATCTTTATTTGTTATTTGGTTTCACAGAAAATTATATCATTATTCATTTCATTCCAATAGATTAAAGTATGTTTAATCTATATTCACTTATAATAGACATTTCCTACGAAATTTATTAATTTCCTAATATTTAACTTACATCTTTTTTTTCAAAAGAACTCATTTTCAAAACTGTTTTAATATTTTCATAACTAGAAAACATTTCCATATACTTATTTAAATAATAAGTGTAATAACAAACCACTTTATTTCTATACTTAGAAATTATCTTCAAAACACATTATTTTTTTGGGTCAAAACAGATGTTGCGTAAAACACCATCACTACAACCCAAAAATACTAGTATATGGATTCAATTAAAATAAATATTAATAAATCCCATATGCTATGTAAAAACTTTTCCTTTGGGAGTCACCAACTGTAACAATAGTGCCATAGTCTATGCTTCCTTTATTTTTCACGAAAACATTAATTACAATAATAAAAGTTGTAACCTACGTTTTCGATACTTAACACGCTCTAGGTTTTTATATTTAAAATTTTTGTTTACTGTAACAACCCTGGATTTGCATTACCAATTAATAAATAAAAGTTAGGATTTTTATTTATTTTAATGAAGCATAAAAGGATTTGGAATAACAAAATTTATTTGAAAAAGGCTATTTTAATTAAATGGAAAATATGGGTTTTTAAAATGAGGATAAAATGTTATTTTTAAAAAGTTAAATATTTTAGAGAGATTTTAAAACGGGCTTGGGTAGGAAAAATGAGTTTTATAAACATATATGAACACTTAGACTAATTTTTGGAAACATGTAAATAACACTCTTCTTATTGGGTTACTAAACCTAGCCCAATAACCCACCCTAAACCTCCTCTATAAATTATCTCAAACTCTCCAAACCTCATTCATTCATTCCTAATCAAAACCCTAATCATTTCCTAAAGCTTTCATAACAAAAATGGCCTCTATCTTCATCTCCTTCTAGTTTTAGCTTATGCAAGTCATTCTATGCAAAGGTAATGCAAATACCCACCTCAAATATATTTTTTATATCTTTTTCATTTCTGAAATTTATTTGGTAACACATGTTTTATGTGTTTTTTTATATCTTATAGCCTTCTAATTATCTTTTGCTATCTTGGGTTGATGTTATAGTAGTCTTTGTTGCTTTCTAGAGAGGTATATTGCTAAAAACCTCTTCTAATATGTGTTTAATCATCTTTTGGTTTTGGTAATCAGTTAGTAACACATGTTTTATTATGTAACATGTGAATCATAGCTCTTTGATCATCTTTGCTTTCATTTGGGGTGTGCACATACGGTATTTGTAATATATGCTAGCTGAAATTATAATTAGTTTATTATTGTTAGTAAATTAGGCATATCTCATTCATCTTAAATCGGAATTAAGATTTTCTTGATGTTCTGGAAAGCTTATTCTGTAGGCTATAAATTTTATGTTTTGAGCTTTGCCTAATTTTGTGGTTTGAATGGTCGAAATCACGTTTGTTTGTCGCTGACCTGACAACAAACTACAGGGTTGAGAAACTAAAAACCTGTAATTGATTTGGCCATAAGTTACTCGTTTCTTATCCAAATCTAATAATTTTGGATGTTCTGGAAAGTTAGATTTAGGGCTAAAACTTTCATGTTTTGAGTTTCATGAAATTTCGAAGTTAATTTGGTCAAAACTGTGCATTCTTACCACTGTCCCGAGAGCACAACGACAGTGATATAAAATTTAGATCTGAGAATTGTTTTAGTCATAGAATTTTCATCTCTGGTCGGAATTTGACGATCTTGGTCATTCCGGAAAGCTTAGAAACTAAGCTACAACTTTCATTTTATTCATTTTGTCAGAATTTGAACTTTACTATGCCAAAATTGTGGTTTTTCATCTCTGACCAGTTAGTGCATAGCTATAGACCTTAGTCTCTTTTCTCCCGTTGTTTTCAGCGTAGAACCCCGACTTTACGACGCCATCCCGGGCTCGTCCTTTGTCGGATTTCATCGTTTTTGGTCTCGTTAAAATGATGAGATCGAGATCTTTAACCATGCAAAGTTTGGTTTAGATCTGGGTGCATTAGATACTTCGTTTCTATTGCCGAAGTAGCACCCAGAAACTGTTTTACAATAATGATCATTTTCAGTTATCGTCGGACCAACTTTGAAACATTGTCGTTTCTTCGTTTCAAGTCGAAACCGAACGATTCTTATTGCATATCAAAGTAGGAGTACTTTACTACGCTCCTGCAAATTTTCACCAAGATCTGAGTTCATGTGACCCTTCGACCATGTCGTCGAAGTGGGACCTTTACACTGTTTTGACACAGTAAAGTTTTATGAGTTTTGTCCGACTTTGAGACGACGCCGTTTCTTCGTTTCAAGTCGGAATTTCCCGATTCTTTTTGCAGTTTGGAGCAAGGATGTTGGACTATATGTCTACCAATTTTCATGCCATTCGGATTCAGTTTGCTAGTCCGAATAATTTTCCGAACTTGGATTCGCGTCATTTTTGGACTATTTTCCAACACTTAATATTTTCAGTGATTTTCTGGTTTTATTGATTTCTTTGAGATTTGTCTCTATATTTCGTACACGGGTTTTATGAATTATTTTCAAAGGATTTTTCACTCCTAAATGGCTTTAGAAATTATTATATAATATTATTTTTAATTATTAAATTAATTACTCCATAATAGGAGAGTTTCCAAAAGACGTTTTAAAGTGATTTCAAAATCAATTATAAATCCGTTTCGCACCATTATTTTCTATAATAAAAATCTCACACTCACTTTTTAGCACGTCGAGCGAAGTGGAAAGGTGCTTAAACGGTTAGGAAATCTTCGACCTATGGAACCGTGTGTATTTCCTTTCCGGTTAATCCCCGACCTATTCGATTGATCGTTTTGACCTTTGGGTCTAGTTTACCGATGATACGAGGTGGACTTTTTATTGTTTGGAGTGTGAGCTTGCTATTGGTTAGTAAACCGTTTAGTGCGAACGTGGGGTATGAGACTCATTGTTAACACTTTACGGGTTCCTCTCCAAGAAGTTAGTGACACATTAGCCTTTGGGCGGCCAGTACTGGACCTCTGGGTCACCACGCCTCTGGGCAACCGTCTCTGGACACCTGCTCTATGGAGCAGTTTATTTTTTTCGGCATGCGCCTCTGGGCCTTTATCCTTTTGGGAAGGATCTTGCCGTCTCGCGCGTTCCGCATCTGTGCGAGTGATCGATCACAACTCTACAGTACTTGGCAACAACGACTCTGGTCGGTGCACGTGCAATATTGGTATTATTTGATGATTTTACATCCATTCGAGTACCGCCATTCGGTGTTGGTTCTATGGAATCATACGATGTAAGTGCGATTACCTTGTGGATTCACAGTGTCTCTGGACACTGCTTTTCAGTGTTTTGATTTCATTGACTTTCCAGTATATCCTCATTGCTCTTTGGAGCATCGATCTTTGCTTGGGCATTGATTACGGACTCTGGTCACTCTTGGGATTATTGCCTATGGGCATCTTTTTATAGCTTTGGCTACGCCGATGATATGAGGCGATTTTATTTATTCTACACTTTGGTGTTGATTTCTCTTTGGAGATTTTTATTGTTTATTGATGATTAGGGATCGTCATTATATTCATGTGGTTCATAATATACTTCTCTTTGGATAAGTATTGTTTTATTTATGTACCGCATTACTATATATCTCAGTTATTACTGATTGTTTAGCTAGCCTAACCCGAGTGTTTTCGCTCGGGTCAGACCGAGTTGTTTCTGGTTAGGTCTCTAGACTTAGCTTCTGTGCTTCCGCTTGGACATTATCTGCTATGCTGATAGATAGCGCTTTTATTTGTCCACTATTCCGCTACTCTGTTATTATTCAGACTTTGATATGTACATATTTTTAACCCACATGTGTGGGCAGTGGCTTTGTACCCACTTATTGTATTTGGATCTGTATTGACGATGTATTGTTCTGGGATTTTATATCTGTTATGTGATTCTGTTTTGTGATGTTTTATCATTTAATATTATGCTTTGTCCTGATAGATCTTTTGCCATTTGTAATTTCGTTATAAGTATTTACTGAATATGTCGAACCACTTGAAAAAAAAAATATAGACACCATCCTTTCGACGTATTCAGTAGATAGTTATAGCTTGATTACAAATGGTCGCTTCCACTATACTCTATTCTCCGCTTTAACAGACAGTATTACTCCCGTAATACTCTTTGTTACAGTGGGTCTCAGAGTGGGGCGTTACAGCTTGGTATCAGAGCTTGGTTTCAGGAATAAGCATAATAAACACAGAACAGATACACTTAGTACAATACATTTTAAATTAGATCCAAATTAAATCAAATCCCTTCCTTATGTTTATTGATAGATAAGTTAGGAATATGTATAGGAATCCGTTATATTCCGTAGTATTCCTTAATTAATTATCTATCATTAAATCATGTCTAACTCTAATTCCCGTTACGACATGTTGAGCAGTGCGAAGGTCTTCTCTCAGCTTGACCTTGCCACCGGATTCCATCAGCTACGAGTCGTGGAAGACATCATTCCTCTTACAACATTTCACACTCGTTATGGTTCTTTTGAGTGGTTGGTCATGCCGTTCGGCTTGACGATTGCTCCGGCTTTCTTCGTCGATCTTATGAATCGAGTATTCCGGGAATACATCGATAGATTCATTCTGGTTTTCATCGATGATATTCTTGTTTATTCTAGATCTGAGGCAGAGCATGCTCATCATTTGCGGATCGTCTTGGATACTCTTCGTCAGCATCAGCTTAGGGCAAAACTCTCCAAGTGCCATTTCTGGGAGAGCAGGGTCAAGTTCTTGGGTCATATTGTTTCTTCTGAGGGTATATTTGTTGATCCTGTCAAGATTGAAGCTATTCAGAATTGGAAGCAGCCTGAGAACGTTCATGATATTCGCAGCTTCCTTGGTCTGGCGGGTTATTACCGTCGATTTATCAAGGATTTCTCTCGAGTTGCACTTCCCCTCACGATTCTGACTCGTAAGGGGGTTCATTTTATTTGGTCTGATAAGTGTGAAGCTTCCTTTCAGCGACTGAAGGAACTTCTCACTCATGCTCCTATCCTTGTAGTTCCTGAGAGTAACCAGGATCTTGTTGTTTACACCGACGCTTGTGGTAGCAGCCTCGGTGCTGTGCTTATGCAGAAAGATCGGGTAGTTGCTTACGCTTCTAGGCAGCTACGTCTGAATGAGGTTCGCTATCCTACTCATGATCTTGAGTTAGCAGCTATCGTCTTTGCCTTGAAGACGTGGCGTCATTAACTATTGGGCGAACATTTCATTCTCTACACCGATCACAAGTCGCTGAAGTATTCATTTAGTCGGAAGGATCTCAATATGAGGCAGCAGCGATGGCTCGAGTTTCTCGCCTCATATGACTTAGATTTTCAGTATACCCCTGGCAAGGGGAATCGTGTTGTAGATGCGCTCAGTCGCAAACACTCGGCAGTTGTTTCTATGATGATTACCGAGTGGGTTATTCTTGAGACTCTTTCTATGTGTGATATTCGAAATCGAGCTCCGTCTTCTGATTCTCAGATCTTGTTATTCAGCTTGGAAGCTCGACCTATTCTATTGGATCGCATTGCCCATGCTCAGCGGCAGGATCCAGACTTGTTGCGATACATTCATCTCCTTGAGTCGGGATCCAGTGATGAGACATTGTTGGATTATTCTATTGATTCTCATCGGTGTCTTCGCAGGAAGAACCGTATTTTGGTACCATCTGATTTATCACTTAGGCATGACATTCTAGACGAGTGTCATCACACTAAGTACACTATACATCCCGGGTCGAGTAAGATGTATGCCGACATGTGTCGCCTATTTTTTTGGGAGGGCATGAAGAGTGATGTTGCAAGTTATGTAAGCCGTTGCATGACTTGTCAACAGATCAAAGCTGAGCATCAGCGTCCATCTGGTCTTCTTCAGCCGCTAGAGATTCCATTGTGGAAATGGGATCAGATATCCATGGATTTTATTGACGGTCTGCCTCGATCGAGGTCAGGCCATACTTCTATTTGGGTCATCATCGATCGCTTGACCAAATCAGCTCATTTCATTCCTATTAAGTCCACTCGGACTGCTCCTCAGCTTGTCAAGCTATATGTGAAGGAAGTCGTTCGACTTCATGGCATTTCTAGCTCTATCGTCTGTGATCGAGACACTATCTTTACTAGTCACTTCTGGAAGTGCCTACAGTCAGCTTTGGGCTCAAAGCTGAATCTCTCGACTACTTATCATCCTCAGACCGACGGTCAGACGGAGAGGGTGAATCTTGTTTTAGAGGATCTTTTACGCTGTTGTATTCTGGATTTCGGAGGTAGTTGGGAGGATCACTTACCGCTTGTAGAGTTCTCCTACAACAACAGCTTTCAGTCTAGTATTGGCATGGCTCCTTTCGAGGCTCTTTACGGAAGGCCATGTCGTTCTCCTTCGTGTTGGTTAGAATCTGGCGAGAAGCTCCTTCATGGTCCAGATTCAGTTCGGGAATCTTCTGAGAAGATTATTCTTATTCGTCAGAGAATGAAAGAGGCGCAGAACCGTCAGAAATCCAACGCGGATAACCGCAGGAAGCCTCTTGAGTTCTCCATTGGTGATCATGTCTTTATTCGGATATCTCCTATGAAAGGGGTTGTGCGTTTCAGCTCTACAGGGAAGTTGGCTCCTCGCTATGTTGGACCATTTCCTATTACGGAACGCATTGGCCCTGTGGCTTATCGTGTGGCTCTACCTGCTCACTTCTCTGGAATGCACGACGTGTTCCATGTTTCCCAGCTTCGCATGTGTGTCCGCGATCCTAATTCTATCTTTGAGCCGCATGCTGTGCCTGATTTAGAGATCTTACCTGATTTATCTTTAGAGCAGCAACCTCTTCGTGTGCTTGATTCGGAGGTTAGACGCCTTCGCAACAAAGAGGTTCCACTCGTGAAGATTCAATGGTCACCGAATCCTAAAGACTGCACTTGGGAGACCAGAGAATCTATCGAACGCTCTTATCCTGGCTTTCTCCCATCTTCTTCTGTGGGTGAGAATTCTCTATTTTATCTCTATCACTTCTTTTAGGGATTTGACGTTATAGATGACGTCTATCTTAAGGAATTGCGAGGACGCAATTTTCTTAAGGGGGGAGTCTGTAATAACCCTGGATTTGCATTACCAATTAATAAATAAAAGTTAGGATTTTTATTTATTTTAATGAAGCATAAAAGGATTTGGAATAACAAAATTTATTTGAAAAAGGCTATTTTAATTAAATGGGAAATATGGGTTTTTAAAATGAGGATAAAATGTTATTTTTAAAAAGTTAAATATTTTAGAGAGATTTTAAAACGGGTTTGGGTAGGAAAAATGAGTTTTATAAACATATATGAACACTTAGACTAATTTTTGGAAACATGTAAATAACACTCTTCTTATTGGGTTACTAAACCTAGCCCAATAACCCACCCTAAACCTCCTCTATAAATTATCTCAAACTCTCCAAACCTCATTCATTCATCCCTAATCAAAACCCTAATCATTTCCTAAAGCTTTCATAACAAAAATGGCCTCTATCTTCATCTCCTTCTAGTTTTAGCTTATGCAAGTCATTCTATGCAAAGGTAATGCAAATACCCACCTCAAATATTTTTTTTATATCTTTTTCATTTCTGAAATTTATTTGGTAACACATGTTTTATGTGTTTTTTTTTATCTTATAGCCGCCTAATTATCTTTTGCTATCTTGGGTTGATGTTATAGTAGTCTTTGTTGCTTTCTAGAGAGGTATATTGCTAAAAACCTCTTCTAATATGTGTTTAATCATCTTTTGGTTTTGGTAATCAGTTAGTAACACATGTTTTATTATGTAACATGTGAATCATAGCTCTTTGATCATCTTTGCTTTCATTTGGGGTGAGCACATAAGGTATTTGTAATATATGCTAGCTGAAATTATAATTAGTTTATTATTGTTAGTAAATTAGGCATATCTCATTCATCTTAAATCGGAATTATGATTTTCTTGATGTTCTGGAAATCTTATTCTGTAGGCTATAACTTTTATGTTTTGAGCTTTGCCTAATTTTGTGGTTTAAATGGTCGAAATCACGTTTGTTTTTCGCTGACCTGACAACAAACTACAGGGTTGAGAAACTAAAAACCTGAAATTGATTTGGCCATAAGTTACTCGTTTCTTATCCAAATCTAATAATTTTGGATGTTCTGGAAAACCTAGATTTAGAGCTAAAACTTTCATGTTTTGAGTTTTATGAAATTTCGAAGTTAATTTGGTCAAAACTGTGCATTCTTACCACTGTCCCGAGAGCACAACGACAGTGATATAAAATTTAGATCTGAGAATTGTTTTAGTCATAAAATTTTCATCTCTGGTCGGAATTTGACGATCTTGGTCATTCCGGAAAGCTTAGAAACTAAGCTACAACTTTCATTTTATTCATTTTGCCAGAATTTGAAGTTTACTATGCCAAAATTGTGGTTTTTCATCTCTGGCCAGTTAGTGCATAGCTATAGGCCTTAGTCTCTTTTCTCCCGTTGTTTTCAGCGTAGAACCCCGACTTTGCGACGCCATCCCGAGCTCGTCATTTGTCAGATTTTATCGTTTTTGGTCTCGTTAAAATGATGAGATCGAGATCTTTAACCATGCAAAGTTTGGTTTAGATCTGGGTGCATTAGATACTTCGTTTCTATTGCCGAAGTAGCACCCAGAAACTGTTTTACAATAATGATCATTTTCAGTTATCGTCGGACCAACTTTGAAACATTGTCGTTTCTTCGTTTCAAGTCGAAACCGAACGATTCTTATTGCATATCAAAGTAGGAGTACTTTACTACGCTCCTGCAAATTTTCATTAAGATCTGAGTTCATGTGACCCTTCGACCATGTCGTCGAAGTGGGACCTTTACACTGTTTTGACACAGTAAAGTTTTATGAGTTTTGTCCGACTTTGAGACGACGCCGTTTCTTCGTTTCAAGTCGGAATTTCCCGATTCTTTTTGCAGTTTGGAGCAAGGATGTTGGACTATATGTCTACCAATTTTCATGCCATTCGGATTCAGTTTGCTAGTCCGAATAATTTTCCGAACTTGGGTTCGCGTCATTTTTGGACTATTTTCCAACACTTAGAATATTTTAAGTGATTTTCTGGTTTTATTGATTTCTTTGAGATTTGTCTCTAGATTTCGTACACGGATTTTATGAATTATTTTCAAAGGATTTTTCACTCCTAAATGGCTTTAGAAATTACTATATAATATTATTTTTAATTATTAAATTAATTACTCCATAATAGGAGAGTTTTCAAAAGACGTTTTAAAGTGATTTCAAAATCAATTATAAATCTGTTTCGCACCATTATTTTCTATAATAAAAATCTCACACTCACTTTTTAGCACGTCGAGCGAAGTGGAAAGGTGCTTAAACGGTTAGGAAATCTCCGGCCTATGGAACCGTGTGTATTTCCTTTCCGGTTAATCCCCGACCTATTCGATTGATCGTTTTGACCTTTGGGTCTAGTTTACCGATGATACGAGGTGGACTTTTTATTGTTTGGAGTGTGAGCTTGCTATTGGTTAGTAAACTGTTTAGTGCGAACGTGGGGTATGAGACTCATTGTTAACACTTTATGGGTTCCTCTCCAAGAAGTTGGTGACACATTAGCCTTTGGGCGGCCAGTACTGGACCTCTGGGTCACCACGCCTCTGGGCAACCGTCTCTGGACACCTGCTCTATGGATCAGTTTATTTTTTTCGGCATGCGCCTCTGGGCCTTTATCCTTCTGGGAAGGATCTTGCCGTCTCGCGCGTTCCGCATCTGTGCGAGTGATCGATCACAACTCTACAGTACTTGGCAACAACGACTCTGGTCGGTGCACGTGCAATATTGGTATTATTTGATGATTTTGCATCCATTCGAGTACTGCCATTCGGTGTTGGTTCTATGGAATCATACGATGTAAGTGCGATTACCTTGTGGATTCACAGTGTCTCTGGACACTGCTTTTCAGTGTTTTGATTTCATTGACTTTTCAGTATATCCCCATTGCTCTTTGGAGCATCGATCTTTGCTTAGGCATTGATTACGGACTCTGGTCACTCTTGGGATTATTGCCTATGGGCATCTTTTTATAGCTTTGGCTACGCCGATGATATGAGGCGATTTTATTTATTCTACACTTTGGTGTTGATTTCTCTTTGGAGATTTTTATTGTTTATTGATGATTAGGGATCGTCATTATATTCATGTGGTTCATAATATACTTCTCTATGGATAAGTACTGTTTTATTTATGTACCGCATTACTATATATCTCAGTTATTACTGATTGTTTAGCTAGCCTGACCCGAGTGTTTTCGCTCGGGTCAGACCGAGTTGTTTCAGGTTAGGTCTCTGGACTTAGCTTCTGTGCTTCCGCTTGGACATTATCTGCTATGCTGATAGATAGCGCTTTTATTTGTCCACTATTCCGCTACTCTGTTATTATTCAGACTTTGATATGTACATGTTTTTAACCCACATGTGTGGGCAGTGGCTTTGTACCCACTTATTGTATTTGGATCTGTATTGACGATGTATTGTTCTAGGATTTTATATCTGTTATGTGATTCTGTTCTGTGATGTTTTATCATTTAATATTATGCTTTGTCCTGATAGATCTTTAGCCATTTGTAATTTCGTTATAAGTATTTACTGAATATGTCGAACCACTTGAAAAAAAAATATAGACACCATCCTTTCGACGTATTCAGTAGATAGTTATAGCTTGATTACAAATGGTCGCTTCCACTATACTCTATTCTCCGCTTTAACAGACAGTATTACTCCCGTAATACTCTTTGTTACAGTGGGTCTCAGAGTGGGGCGTTACATTTACCTACAAAGAAACTAGCGAGCAATACATTCTCTATAATTCTTCAAAAAGAATTTCACTTTTAACAAAGTTTACATCATATAAAAACCAATTTAAATTTCATACCACTTTTTTTTCAAAAACCAAATATTTACTTCCTTAAACATATTAACAATTATATTTTTCAACTTTTCAATTTCAAAAGTTTCATTTTATTGGGCTAGACATAAAGTGGATTTTCTTCTTACTACCCTAGGAATACCCTTCCTAAACCTTGGAAATCTCATTTCCTTACTAAAATCTCTTATTCCTTCCAAAATAAAAATACTTTCCCTACTATCCCTAGGGAACTTTCCCACTTCCTATAACATATGGGTACCGATCTTCTCTTAAAACATAGCTTATAGCACATTATAAATCGACAATAACGTAGGGCTCAGCATCCTTGGGTCATCCCAAACCCAACTAGCAGACTGTGCACAAATATACTTCTAAAAAATTTCCATATGTTAAAATCTATAATTGGGGACTATTTGAATTTTAGTACATAATAAATTTATATTTTATTATAACACGTTCACTCATATTTCCTAATTTACTTAGGATCAACTAACCTAAGCTCTGATACCAAATTTAACAACCCGAATTCTAGTGGGTTCGGATTTTTCGCAAAAATGCTAAAACCTAAATCCACTAAAGCCTGAGTTGGGTGTCTGGTATCCTGCAAATAGGCAAAGATAAATATATCAGAGCTCAAATAATTATCTCACAGCGGAACTGAGTAAAATATAGTAATAAGTAAATACTCACCAAGGTAATAACACATTCTAAACAAATGTCTCAAAGCTGGAAAATCTCTGCCATCTACCTAACCTATGGGATGAAATGAGGAGGGGGTCAAAACTATAGTTCTGGTGAATGGACAAGTTATACACTTCTAAGCATTATTCTACATATACCATTCTATTTCCATTTTCTATTGTATTAGGTTTAATGGGTTTATAATAATCTCGCCTCTATGCGTGAATTGTACCCATCTACTCCCTAGAAGATTAAGACCTAATAACCAATTTATATATGTAGCTACATGCCCAAAGACCGCATCGGTCCTAGGTACTACCCATAGTACCTTTCGTATCCTCCTCGAAAAGGACTCCATCGTCTTGCTACTAGAGCGTACTGTAACTACATCTGTAAAGGACAGCTTCGTGAGGCCTACAATACAGATGTTCTGTCGTCTACTGTGGAAATGTGAAACTGCATCTGCACTAGCTTATACTAGTGCTCGGACATCCACAATGTACCACCCAGTGTGTACTTTGAGGACTACACGTAATCGTTCTGTCTACTCCCTGAATTCCACCAATAAGGTCTACCTTGTACGGAACTCAGTCAGGGATTTTCTATATTTGTAAAGGTCCGCTTCGTTAGGCCTATAATACAGATATTCTACTTGGTCTATCTCTTTTCTCATCGTGGCTATGACCCCACGCAGCCCCCCCCCCTCAACTAATCAAAAGACTTTTCAAGAGCTAAGTGGTTGTGCCCTATTGCAAACAATCTAAACATCCAATTGGTCGTACCCCTCATCCAATGTCTCGATAGTGAAAGAATCATTGGCCTGTTGGTTTAGCTTTAGTCTTTCCCGAACTCGCTCTGACTAATGTTGGATAATATCTGCATGCGACTCTCCTTATGGGTCCTGTCCACTATAACCTACTTGCAAACTAGAGTACAGTGTCATACGCATATCCTACTCCATCATCAACCTTTTGGTTGCCTACAAAGGTCCGCTTCGTTAGGCCTGCAATGCAAAAGCAGTCAAGGCATACTCTCTTGACGGAACACCTACAGACCTACCTCCGAGGGTGCAGCTTCATTAGGCCTACCCCAGAGGGCCATCCTAGAGTATCCTCACGTCCCGTTGAAGGCTCGTACTTCCTTCTATCCCAAAATAACTAAGTTGGACGTGCTCTTTCTGTACTAAAAACCTGTGATGAACTACTTCGTTAGGCACTTTATCCAGATTCTCTTTGGGCTACTCCAAACGCACCTTACCATTTTATTAGACCCTACGTCTAATCTTTTATTATGCGTTTAGTTTGCTTTTCTTATTCTGTTGGCGACTTATTTACCCTAATCAGCATGCCCAGCCCCACTCACGTGTGAGACCATCAGTCCTAGACCTAAAAGGGAATGCTGCCGGTACGGGCCACTGCTATTATTTTTGCTTATTAACTTAATCCAAGATCTAAGTTTGATAAAATAAGCCTCTTCTATTTCTTTCTTTTTAATTATAACCTACGTGTTACAATTATACTTGCAATTGTCACTTTTATATTCTTTTCTTTCTTTTATAACCTACATGTTATAAATGTAATTGCAAGTGTCTCTTTTCTATTCTAGTATGTCTTATTTATTATGATACAATTTTCTTTAGTTCTCTTATATTATATAACAGTCTTAACTTGGGACTACGTCCAACTGTCATAAGTTACTTACAATAATAACTGCTTTACGTTTTACTCTACTATCTGCATAATAAATGCAGATCTAGTCACATTTTCTGTTTATTGTTTCTAGTCTTGTCAAGTAATTAACTTGATTATTTCTTCCTCTTTAATATTTTTAACGCTTCGCGTTATTCTCTTTTATTCTGGAAAGTATTTCTATTCTATTTGGTTGGTTACAAAAACTATGCTAAAAATCCATTTCTATATTTTAATACTAAATAATGCTATAAACAATAACTCGTAACTACAAGATATTTCTTTTATTGTTTCTTTAATTGTTGGGTAATGCAAAATACAGTAATGTCTCTATTTTGTACTAATTCCATTTTTCTTGCAATTACATTTACCGTTTTTCTTACAATATTAAACTACGGAAATGTATTCCCTTTTCTAAACCAGCCAACTAAACTATCATTAACTTCCAAATCAAGTTATTAGATTTCCCCTTTTTATTTCATTCCCCGAGTCTTAACATAATTTACTGTAAATTTCTCACTTTTAGGCTTATGCCTTTCTCTATAATTTTTAAGCCTAATATTACTTATATTTAATTGGATTCCTTTATTTTTTCCATATAAATAACATTTAAATATAAGTACACTTCTTTTATAAAATTTACAGTTTCAACATAACTAACTTGTAGAACTAATTACTGAAATTAGTTCAAATGCTGAATTAAAATATTTAACGGGAATCTAACAATATTATATATTATCAACATTAGAGATATATAATTTAAATCCACTCACCTGTCGTCCTTAGCTTTTATCCATGGCTTTCCTGGATCCGCTTCTGTAGCTACTGTTACTAACTGAGCAAATTTTGCACTACTTCCTCTTTCCCTATCCCTCATAATCTGTGTTATTTTTATAGGACTACTTCAAAGCTGAGCATGTTTATTTATGTTGATCTTATACTTTCCTTTTTAAATCATTATTACTACTATATCTGTGCCATAACAGCAGTAATACGTGCCTCAATGCCACACTTTCAAACATGACCAGACTATGAAAGATTAATTATTGATAAAGTAAAATAAACTAACTCCATTTACTATGTAATTGGATAAACGATATTCATCTTTGTGGAATGCTTTTCTACTTTTCTCCTTTTCTCTCAAATTACCAGCATTACATACATGCCCAATCAATATGAGATCAATATCATTAATAGTATATATCTGTGCCCATGCATTTGTTTGGAAGTATTTTATACTTCCCTCTTTGCTCTCTTTACTGCCTTATCCATCCTATTTAAAATTTTATAATTGTCCAAATTTACTCTTTTCGGGCTTAAAGGTATTCATATTTGTTTGGAATGATTTTACACTTGCCTTTTCACTCTTGCAATGTTATTGTTTCATGCAACCTCTGTCAATATTTGAACCCTCAATGTCACTAACAATTACTACGGTAATTTTTATTTATGTATGACATTAGTAATTGTATTATTTATCCTATTTGATTTTTTCGACTTTGTAAATGGCAGTTCAAAAGAATTACCAAAATTTACTATTTTATACTCTGTCATGTAGACATGGACTGTAATCAATTTATATTTAGCTCTTTCTTCATTTGGTTATTATTACTATATGCAACTAATTCTTTTTAATTATATTGATATATGAAATCAATTCTGCTTTTGCTTACTAAAAATGCTCACAACATTCATGTGACAGCTGAAAAAAGGGATTGGTACACAATAGTCTTTCATGCCTCATACATACAAAAAAACAATCTCTAAGAAGAGACTATAATATGAATCTAGAATGCCAGTGCCATTGATTTTTTTCCACTGTCACCATTACTACAACCCTTTCTCTTCATATAAACAATGAACTTCCAATAATCCACTACTTAATCTCCTAAATGATTGACTAAAATTGAACACAATATGTTTATTTATACTGATTTTATACTTTCCTTTTTGTCTCATTATTACTGCTATATCTGTGCCAGCAGCAGCAATACGTGCCTCAATACCACACTTTCAAACTTGACCAGGCTATGAAAGATTAATTATTAGTAAAGTAAAATAAACTAACTCCATTTACTATGTAAATGGATAAATGATCTTCATGTCCGTGGAATGCATTTCTACTTTCCTCCTTTCTCTCAAATTGCCAGTATTACATACATGCCCATTATATATGAGATAAATATCGGTATTAGTATATATCTGTGCCTATGCATTTGTTTGGAAGTATTTTACACTTTCCTCTTTCATCTCTTTACTGCCTTATTCATCCTATTTAAAATTTTATAATTAGCCAAATTTACTCTTTCTAAGCTTAAAGGTATTCATATTTATTTGGAATGATTTTATACTTGCTTTTTTACTCTCCCAATGTTATTGTTTCATGCAACCTCTATCAATATTTGAACCCTCAATGTCACTAACAATTACTACACTAATTTTTATTTATGTATGACACAATAACAATAGATCAAGATGGATATCCTATTTACCATAGACAAAATGATGGAAGATTTTTTGTCATCAAAGGTATGCATGCTGACAATAGAGATGTAGTTCCATATAATCCAATTCTTTCAGAAATGTTCAACTGTCACATAAATGTAGAAGGATGTGCAAGTGTACGTGCTATAAAATATATACACAAATACGTATACAAGGGGCATGATCAAACTACAATGGTAGTAGGTGAAAAAATGAAATCAAAGAGTATCTTGATTCAAGGTACATTGGACTACCTGAAGCTGTATGGAACATTTTTGGTTATCATATGCATGAGGAGGACCCTACCGTTATACATTTGCAGCTACATCTTCCTGGAATGCATCAGGTGACTTTTAACCCAACACAATCTATCGATGATATAATGGTAAGGGCCCAAAACCAAACATCAACTTTGATTGAGTTTTCAACTTCTGTAGGGCACACCCTAAAGCACGACAATTTACATATCAGGAATTTCTCGAGCATTTGACATGGAACAAAGTTACACACAAGTAGTCACCAAGAAGTTTACAATCCAAAGCAATTGGTCGAATGTACTTTGCAAGTCCTAATTTAGGAGAATGTTTTTATCTACGTTTACTGCTGACTATTACCAACGGGCCAACACATCATTAGAAGATTTGAGAACAAAAAATGGCCAAATACATCAAACATTTGAAGATGCCTGTGTTACTAAAGGCATGTTAGAAGATGAGGGTGAATGGGTTACATGTTCGGAAGAGGCCTCGGTCTCAGGGTATCAGTTAAGAAGACTTTTATGTATTATCCTCACACAATGCTCCCCATTACAACCACATCTTCTATGGCATAGATGCAATGACCTACCTCATACGATCATAATGAAATTTTTAATTCCTAACTCATCAGAGTATAAACCAAAGACTATAGGTTACATCTTCTAAATAAATTGCTACAGGAATCTGGGAAAAGTTTATCAGATTTTCCACCAATGCCTCTACCAACCGAAAATTGGAATGTGATTTGTCATAATAGACATATATTGGAACATACCTAATTACGATATTCGGGACAAGCTGCAAAGGCCGAACAAAATATTCAGTCATTCAATAAGGACCAACGCAATGCATATATAAAAATATTTGATTTTGTAAAAAATGATCATGGTATAATTTTCTTCTTAAATGGAGGGGCTAGAACTGGAAAAATGTATTTATATAACACACTTGCTGAAAAATGTTGTAGTGAGGGATACATTGTCATAACCATAGCTTACTCTGGTAGTGCTTCACTACTCTTGCTTGGAGGTAGAACTGCACATTCAACATTCTCTCTTCCTTTGAATATTTTAGAAGATTCACTATGTGGATTTACAAAGCAACCCATGACTGCTGAACTTATAAGAAAAACAAGCCTTATTATATGGGATGAAGTGCCGATGCAACAAAGATTTTATGTCGAAATTGATCGTTCTTTATAGGATATTCGAGACAGTTCTAAGCCATTTGGTGGAATAACGGTAGTTCTAGGAGGAGACTTTCGTCAAATTTTACCTGTTATCCCTAGAGGTTTACGTGAAGATATTATTGGAGCAACATTACGACGTTCAGCTTTATGGAAATATGTTGAAGCATTAACACTACCGAAGAACATGCGTTTAAATTCTGAAGATTATGATACTGCTGAATTTTTATCTTACTTGGAGCAGGTTCTATTATTCGCATTTTCTACTATTATTTCAACTTGTAAACTTTACGGTGTTGACATATATAATCGAAATACCTTTCTCCTTTTTCATTCAATGTGCAGGTAGGCTCTAATCCTGGGCTATCAGTTGATTTGGCAATGATGAACAAATGTAGTAGCCTAACTAATTTAGTATCCAAAGTTTACCCCTAAATACATGTGATACCAAAACCTCCATTATTTTTTACCCAACGAATAATTTTGTCTGCACGTAATGAAGATGTTAACACAATAAACTCTACATATCTACAACTGTGTCCAAGTGAAGGTCACATTTTTCTTGCCGCAGATAAGTTGGTCGAGACTTTGGATAATGATCGTTACCCAAGCGAGTTTCTGAACTCAATAGAATGTAGCGTTTTACCACCTTCAAACTTGAAATAAAGGTTGGAGGCCCTATAATTCTACTAAGAAATCTCGCTCCTAAAGATGGTCTTTGCAATGGTACAAGACTAATAGTGGTTCGATGCGCAACACGGATAATAGAAGCTCAAATATTGTTTGGGGATAAATCAGGAAACTTAGTTTTCATTCCATGAATATCGCTTCAGCCATCCTCTTCGGAACTAAGTATAAACATGTCAAGAAGGCAGTTTCTTATCAAGCTGGCTTACTCAATGACTATAAACAAAGCACAAGGACAATCCATGAAGTATGTTGGTATCGATTTACGCACCCCAGTTTTCACCCATGGACAACTTTATGTAGCTCTTTCCATATGCACTACCTTCCATCGAATATCTATCCTTCTTCCAAAAATAGAAGAGACAACTATAACAAAGATAGTTTACCCCGAGGTTTTACTATAACTCACATACATTACCTTCTAATCCGCAGACTACCAATGCATGCCTCTTCATCACAAACATTCAGGTATGTCATGCTTTTCTTTTAACTTTTACATGTATTCACTTCTTACCATACTAATTATATCTTTGTACAACTCTGATGCACAAACATTAATATACCTGTGATTATGTGGTAACAGGGTCATTGTATTGCTTGTTGGTGGTCCTTCAACAATATTGAAGGCAACATGAATATGAGTGGTTTACTATAATTTTAATCATCTTCTACTTATTTTGTTATATCCACTATACATGTATTGTCATATGAATCTTCATACTTATATACCATATTTGCGGTTCAATTTTCACTCTAACTGAAATGCTATAAAATTTGCCGCTTTTTTATCCAACGTTACTTCTAACATAATTTCTTCCAATTTATTGTTTTTTCTACCAAATAATACATACAAACTATTTTTTTATTTTGCATTTGTATACCAATTTTTATATTGTCCAACATTCACAATTGAGTAAAAGAAGTATGTTCATGCTACATTTTTATTACATTAGCACTTTTGTTACTGAAATTTATGCATAACGGTAACAACTTAATTTTGTCATTATTTAAGGTTTGAAAATCCTCAAGGAGCTAATGTTTGGAGAAACTTCAAAATCTTCCCTTTTTATTTCTATTAATGTAACAACACTATCAGGTATCTATATTAAAAATAAATTTATGCTCGGTTTTGTATATCAAATATTTGATGGTATTCACAAACTTGATATATTATGCATTACTAAATTTTCATTACATGAATGTATGGGCTTTTTTCTCCACTTGGCAAGTCCAATGCTACAACTTAATTGTTTCCTTTACGTCTTTCCTAAAGAAACGGGATATATACTGCATTTGATAATCTATCAATTTTCGAATTTAATTTTGATTTACAATCCCATTATCATTTTTAGTAACATATTCTTATTAAACTGATAGTGGTTTTAGCTTGCTTTTAAGATTTACAAGTTGAATGTACTTTATTTTTATCATTATAAATTAGTGTAATTTATTATATATAACTGCAAAAGAGGTGCAATTTTTTTATTTTATTTGCTATTTGTTTTTTATTTAATTGTTCTTTAATATGAATGGTGATACTACATATTCAAATATCTGACTAATATTAAATACAAATTCATCTGAATGGTGGAAACATAAACCAAATTAGTGGATCACATAATAAGAAGATAAACCAATGTTTTAATGTAACCTGATAGTTATTTTGATGTATTTGATAAATGGACATGACTCTTTTTATTTCACACCATTCTAGACCGATTATGTTAGTGTAGATGTTTTCGCCAAATTATGAGTTCATATAATCATCTTAATTTTTGTTCTATTTATGATAGGGTTTTACAAGTAATTGGTCGTTTTTATGTAATTAATTGTTTGTTTCCATGTAAGTTAGTATTTTATTGCTACTATTGCCATTAATGCATGTTTGTTAACTCATTTCTCACTTCTTAGTCAAATATAAATTTTTTAAATTATGAAATATTTTCTATGTTGGCTCTTCATATCTAATGTTCTAGGTCTTGATCAGTTTTCATTAGCTTAGGATTTTTCTACGGTTTATCCATCCTTTTGACTTAAATAGTAACAATATTGATTCATCGGCCAAAAGTACAGTCCTTCGTCTAATAGAAGGTCCTCCAAGAGCTTATTTGCTCATAAATATTCCAAAGAATAATGTGATCAACAAATATTAAATTCCATGCATCACTTGATTAGTTATATTTTTCAAATACATTACATAAACAAAAATATATTTTTTTACATTTTTTTATACAACATTGTATACATGATCAAAATTTGCATCACTACAACATATAGTGCCATAAGCTTTATATAAAATAAAGTATGCACCCATGCCATCGGCATGGGCTTCCTACTAGTATATATATAATTAGGAGTTTCGCATATTTGTTTTGGTTTTCAATCGGAGAATCGGCTATAGTTCCGCTACTCGTGGTTTTTAGCTCACGAATCCTTGCAAGCTCGTCTCTAAATGGCTTGGCTTGGACTTAGAGAGGGAGGAAGGGATCACGGCTAGAATATGGAGTGGAAATGCTCATGGCTAGAGGGTAGGGGTGAGGTCGTGGGTTACAAGGGGAGGAAGGGGGAGTTTTGAAGCGGTTTTGAGGTGTTTTAACAAATTTATACTTTAATTTATTTTTAAACTATTTTGGCCATTATTTTGTAAGCTTGGAAGAAATGAAAGTAGTGAGGAGAAACTTGGAAATGAAGAAGAAGAAGTGTAAATGAAAGTAAAGAAGGAGAGGTATTTATAGAAAAGTTTTGGAATAAAATATTATATCAAAAAATGACCAAAATACCCTTACTTATCCATAAAACAAACCATATTTTTCAACTCTTACCATCACCTTGTCATATCATCACTTTATGTCTTAATCACTTAAGGGTTAAGAAAAGAAAAGTAAAGATTTGGTTAGATTTGATGTGATTTGTTTTTTTTTGTCCTTTCTTACTTACCTTTGTTAATGATTTTCTAGAATTCTCTAATCTTGTTTAGGAAAAGTAACCTTATTTAGTCATTTTGTTAATACATACCATATTACAAAATGTGTACATGTCTATGTAAATAAAGGTGCAACAACGTTGCGACAACTTTTATTTGATAAAAACTCAACTTTTGACAAAATATTTCCCGGTCATATCTTGACGTTTTTGTTAGACTATATATATTTGTATACAAAACTTGAAAATAAACTTGTATATTGTTATTAAAAATAATAACCCTTATTAAATAATTAATATAATTTATTTAACCATCAAAATTTACTTTTACTTAAAACAGTGTCACTTTCATCGATATAAGCAAAAGTTTCTATTTTTGTGTAATATTCTATCTCCAAATCCTATCTAATATTATTTGGATCATAAAATCTTATATATTTTATATTTAAAACAATTTAAATATTATATCTTAGAGTGATCAAATTCTGGGTCGTTGCATAATTTTCAAGACCTTCGCTCTATAATTCTTTGCCTCGTGTCCTCTTGTATTGCTTCTTTCACTCCTTATGTCATGCTTACTACCCTATCCACTTGGACCTTCAAGATCTGTGCGCTTGCCTTGAGTAATATTCTTTTTCGGCAACCCTTTAGAAACTTCCATTATTGTGGTATCAACAACACTACCTTAACTAAAATTTCGAATGTTGCTCCCATAGGAATCTAATGAATCACCAATTCCCTAAGTGGAAAACTCAACCCTTTCGCAAACTTCGTCGCCCTCTTATGTGTGATATCTATCAATTCAAAACCAAATTTCACCAACTCATTAAAGCTATTACTATACTTTTTCAAGTTGAATTTCCTTATTGAGATTGATAAACTTCTCAAGCATCAATTCCTTTTAGCTCTATATAATTTTTTCGTCTCAAATATTTCTTCAAATCAGTCTAGAAATATCATTTTCATTGACTTCTTCTATAACAACATCCCACCAGTTCCCTACTTCCCCTTGTAGGTGCTAAGAAGCAAGTTGCCATTTTACCTCATTACTCAAATTCAACATACTAAAAATCCTACCAAATATACGTAGCCAAGCTCGTGTTTCAATAAAATCTTTCATTGCCTTGTATGGCTTGCCACCCTTATTCATTAAATCGTTACGTAATTTCGGGAAGGTCGGTCCCGTTACCCGAAAAACATCTCCATCTTGTATCCCAGTTACAAGTGCCCTTCGTTAACGGTGGCCTGGTTTCTAGCTTGTAGATAATGGTGGAACCAAAATCGAACATTAATGTCCGGTATTTCAATGGCTTCATTTTCAGTGCCAGTCTTAGTGGGGTTACTCATTCTACTATTTGTAAAATTGGATTCAATATTAGATCCTCCCAGAGTAGAAAACAGAGATGGTAAACATAAACCCGAAATTAAACGTCCATATGGCCATTTACTTTAATTAATACACACACGCGTGTGCATATACATTATATAAAAGTATATAAGTATTCTCTCTTTACACGTCCTAACCTACTATACCAAATATTACAACCCAACTTTTTAAGACCATATGATCGAGTCATATGCATCGTAAACTGAAAAGCATGATTATTTTAGAACTATAGTATACAGAGAGCTAAGTTAACTAACTATATCTTTCAGAACTCACAATGGAATAGATCAAACTATAGTATAGATAAAATAAAAAAAATCCCATCTATATACATCATAAGTCATACATAGTCTTCATACACACACACATTATCACATTACATATACAATAAATACAAATAAACGTATAACATATCTAAACGTCTTCATAGTCACTGTCTTCAAATGCCACATACGCCAAGGTTATTCCGTTAACCTGTGTATGGTGAGTAAAAATATTATTAAATATATACTGTGAACATGATTTCATAAACATCATATGAAAGATAACACGTACTTTACCTTAACCTGTCTCACCTACATCTTCAGAGTTAGTCCATCATAATAAACATACTATAAGGATTGCTATCATATACTTAACAACCATACACAAAAGAGGGAGAATTAGTTAAACATATACGAACCCACTAATACATACAAGAGTTAGTTAAATGAAGACTAACACCAGGATATATTTGAACATAGACTAATCCTGTAAATATAAACATGGACATGAGTTAGGTAAACATAGACTAACCATGCGCGCATGAAGTAATAAGTAAACATAGTCTAACCCCATTAACAAATGGTGTAATATCATCATCATAAAACACACAAATCAACCAAATACACTTCTAGATAATAAACACCTTCAAACATAGTAGAGGAATCAATACATATATTTCTTATAGGCTTTGCTGAAGCTAAAGTGCTTCATCTTGGTCCAGGTTCAATCTAGGTGGAAAAATGCCACTGGTGGACCAGTAAACGTCAGAAAACCATAAATCCAAACTATTTCTTTCTTATTTTATTTTTATTTCGTTGTTTACTACTTTAATGCATTTCTACTTCTCCTAAATATCATTTTATATGCCTTAACCATTCATATATCACATATTAACCACATATTCATAATCTAACCTTGATCATCATAAAATTGACTGCTTACTTCCAATTTTCGTTTTATATAGTATTAATACCAATTTAATCCTAAATCATTTATCATTATCATTATTAAATCATACAATTATATTAGTAATTATTCCCAAATTTGATTTGGTTAATTTCAACACCTTATTGGTAATCAAATATTGCATACTACTTTCATGTGAACAATATATATCCCAATAATGATTCCTAATCACCAATCTATGTCGCCAAGCCCTAGATATCGCTCGATGGCCTCTAATTTCTCGCTATCCAAAAATTACAGTCCTCTAGAGTTCCTTAAATCTACAAATGATGGGTATCCTTTTGTAGCCCTTCTCATGTTCGTCGATTTGATATATGTGTGTGTGTGTTTAGAGTTTTATTTAGAATTAAAAGAGAAAGAGCGATGGTGGAGAGGAGGATGAAGAAGGAGTAACATAAAACATACATGAGAAATGATTTAAAAACTACTCGGTCTATTTTATTACTTCTGAACCATCACTTCACTTAAATGGGCTTAGGCCCGTTTAAACTAATAAAAATCCTTTACTTAAAATATATGTATCTCCTTTATACAAACTCTGATCTAGACAAATAAATATACCATCTCGATAAGAAAAATGAGTTCTACGCAATGGCATAGTTCTCATCGTCTGATTCTAATTTGTAAAATTACCATTTTGCCTCTACTAAGTAAATATACGTCTAAACCTCATGGGTATTACACGAGTATTCCTATTATTTTGTGAGGACACGAGATTGGGCTAGTATCCATCCTAATGGACTGGTTGTAGGATCACTCCCCGAATCCGTGACATAGCTTATGATGTGTATGGTCGAGAGCTAAGACTAAAAGCCATCGCTCCTATGTTAAATAAGCTAGTAATCTGTTACCGTTTAGGGAACTTGTAGGGTCATGACTATTGGATTGTATAGTCATGCAGCACATTGGTGCAAGATGGATACCGTGCCATGATGGCCATTGAGGTAACTAAAGACTATAAGAGTAGCACAAAGAGCATGTGAGAAAGGCTCCTAGAGTAGGTAGAGCTGTCGGTCACCATCTGGTTATTATAATTGAGATCAAATAGACATATACTTATTCACCTACATGAGAATTTTTATTTTATGGCTTCGGGCCATTATTATTTTTTAATTGAGGACCTGTGAGATAATCAACCTCGTATGTGTGTCTATTATATGATTATCAATGAGATAATCCACGATATTACTAATAGTAGGTTATATTGGGTAGTTCGATCCTGGACTTATTTATCTAGTGTTTTGTTGAGAGATAATCAAGGCATAGCTAAATGCATGCCATATCTTCATTTAGATGACCTCTGTCTGTTATTTGATGATTGGTTGTATGGTCAATTCACCTACTATGCTATTACTCCATGTAACAACCATTAAATTAATGAGTAACTAACTAAGGAATTAATTATTAAAATATAGGTTTAAAATATTTAATTAAGAATTAAATAAGAAAATGAATGAGTCAAACAAGGTAAATATTTGGAGGGAAATTTACGTACTTATTGTGTACATGTGATTAAATTAATAATAGGGAATTATTGAATGAAAATTTTGGGAAATTAATTAAATGATATATAATTAAATTTGGTTGTGTATAAAGAGAAAATGGTAACATTTTAGTGAAGGAGACTTTTATTTAGAGAAATAAATTAGGTGCGGAATGACTGAATGTAAGAGGTTTTATATTAAGAGAAAAAAATTAATATAAATAGGAAAGGAGGGATTCTCCAAATCAAAAGCCCTGGCTATATATATTCCACTGAACATATCCTTTTCCTTGTACATTCATTCTGTCCTTGAATTTAAATAAATCAAAAACTTATCGGTCGCTATTGCAAAGAATAAAAGAAGAAAAGAAGAAGAATATGAGACAAAGCTGATGAAACCTAAGAAGATTAAATATCAAGTGAAATCTTTGGACTTAGTTATGTAATATCATTTCTTTTTAGGTTATTTTCATCTATGTAGATTACGGCTTTCATTTTCTATAATGTTGTTCATGTAATATGTGTTTATAAATGATAGATCTTGATTTAATGAATATTTTGGATTGAAATAACCTGACTAGAGGATGTTTAGCTATCATTCCCTACTTTAATGATTTCGAAATACTATGAAAAATTAATATGAGAATAAAACTAAATTTTAGAGCTGGGTTTTAAGTCTGTAGACTTTCCCACGTCAAACTATTTAGTTATGAATTTTTGAAGCAACCCATGTATTAAATAAATAAAGGAAAATAACTAAAAGTAGAATGTTGGTAAAAATGTGCAAATGAGCTTGTTCACAAATTTTTAGAATTTATTAAGTATTTTCCAATTAGAAATAACTATTTTTGAAAGTTACATTTGAATACTGAATCCAAATATTAGTACAACTGAGACCCAAGTATGCATGCTAATTTCATGACTTAGTAATAAGGAGAAAATATCCTATAAAAGTGTTGTAAAAATAAAATAAAGGACACTTTTATTAACAAAAATGGAGGTAGAATGAAGAAGGAGTCGGCATGTGGAAAGGCATGTGCAGACGTGCTTATAATTGCAAACATGGGTAGTTAGTTTTGCAAGATTTATTGTGTACCGAAGGAGGATACTAGCCGAAGGTGTTATAACAAGGGTATAACTCCTGGAAACTAAAATGAAACAAGAAATTACAAGAAAAAGTTCTAAGTAAATGAACTAAGAAAGATTATAGCCGAAGGTCTTCCTAACAAGAGTGAATAATCCATGATTCTGTAGGATGAAATCCAAGGGTACTGATTCGATAGCTGAGATCTATTGAATTTCGAGGAGTAAATATTAAGACCTACTATTTTCGGAGGAAAGCTAATATTGAGGCCCGTGGATTAAAATGGTCAAAGATAGAACTTAAAGTTTTCAAAAGCATAATGCATTACGGAAATAGTTTTGAGGTTTAAGATAGCCAAATGTACGCTAGGAGTCCAAGGAAGCTAAAAGTATAGCTAAAGTTGAAACCTAATAAATGAACGATTAGGTAAAGTATGGAAAGTCAAATATACCTAAAAAGTAAATTAGTTAGAACCAACAAATAATGTCAGTTTGGAAGGGCTATTGACGCCGAGTGCGGGCGCTTAGTTGAATGCACCTACTATAAGAGGCAGGGTTCCGCGTTTGAATTCCAGAGTTATGTGGGATGTCCAGGCGAGTTGTATGCTTTTGTAGGAGTGTATGTACTCTCTTATGTGGTTCAAGTTCAAGAAAAAGATAAAGAGACTACTTAGGGTTATACTTTGTAATATAAATATAATAAATTGAAACCGCTTAGGGCAGTACTTTGCGATATAAATATAATGAACCGAGACTGCTTAAGGTTGTACTTTGTATTATAAAATTAATGAACCGATGCTGCTTAGGGTTGTACTTTGTAATATAAAACCTAAAGAACCGAGACTACTTAGCAATGTACCTTGCAGAATAAACCAAGTTAAATACTAACCAAGACTGCACGTAAGGATACTTTGTAGTATAAGACTAACTAATGGGTTAGTGAGACCATGAGGGGTTGTATCTTCTAGTATAGAAATTATAATAATCGGAACCTAAGATAGTTTCATATATAATATTTCCAAAATCTGAATATGATCATAAAATAAGTATTATGTTATAGACCCTAGACCTAAGATGGCGTTGGGTATAGTTTTATTATGACCTATTTATGTATGTTTAAGTGAGCATATATCTTGCTATGACTTATTACTTATGATATTCTTATATTGATTATGCAACCAAGGCTAGTGTGGGGGAAAAATCGTTTCGTGCTTTAGCGGCATGGTCTCACTAGCAGAGGAACTTAGATGGGAAATGCTATTATTCATACCGGATTTATGTCTGACTAGTGTATTTATTTTTATCCCCCATAAACTCATGGGTATTCATTTAAGTAGGTTGAATTGAAAGGATTCCATATTTCAGTCATTAGCCAAAGAAATGACTTTTATCGAGACTATGATGAAGACGAAGACAAGAAGAATGCCTTACTATTACTATCTTTGTGGTAGCTTAAATTATGGCATGTAATGTAAATATTTATTAAGTTCGAAGGACTGTAAGGGTTCAACATCATCACATGTCGATATTTGATGCTATTATGTAATGATTTATATTTTACCCCAGTGTGGGCATGATTTGGAATGCATGTAAAAAATGTAAAGCCTATTATGTGTAATGAACTTTACTTAAACTACTATATGTATGTATGTGTGTATATACTGAACTCATTCCGTCCCCAAGGGATAATTTCAAGGTAACTATAGTACATTAAGGTTCCATCTTTGGGGTTCAAAATCTAGGACATTACAGTTTGGTATCAAAGCTTAAGTTAAGGGACACTTAAGTAAAACGGAACTATAATTGGTTAAGTACTTAACAGGAAATGAATACCTTGGGAGGTATAAGATATTATAAAAAACGCACTTGAATTTTTCTATATGTGTGTGTGTGTGTGTGTGTGTATTTTATGTGTGTGGATATACTTATCTATCTATTATTGTCTCACTCTCTTTCATTTCGTTTCTAATGAAGACTTGCTCAATATAAAAGCAGATGGAAATAAGAAGTGGATGAGTTATTGTAGGAGGAGTAAATGCAAGAAGGGAGACCAAAAGCATCCAGACTAATAGGAGAAACGAAGGTGAATTGTCAAGAGTAGTTGAAACCAAAGCTTATCCACTAGTTATTGCGATGGGTATGGATGTAAATGCCTTGTTCTGGCATTTTATGGTGCAAATAATGAGAAAGAGTACGCCGAAGGCTATGAAGCCAAGACCTATAGTAAGAGAATATTTCTCAAAGATGAACCAAGTCTATCAAAACTTGGAAGGAAAGATGTTTACGGTAAAGGAGCATGCGGTTGAATTATTAAATTGGCTAAGAGTTTATAAACATATATTTGGAGATTTGGAATTGAATGGTGCGTAAAGGAGAAGGTCTTTACTGACTTGTAGCAGAGAGACTTTCGGTGGAAGGGTATATCTAGAAGTTCAACTCTTTGGCTAAGTATGGTTGAGAGATAATAAATACCCTATTGAAAGAAAATAAGAAGTTTATCTAGGGTTTGAAGTAGGATCTGAATCATTAAGATGATAGCAACCTTGGCATCTCCTTTTGAATTTGATATGGACATGACCTGAAGATATGATGGGATGTATCATGAAAAGAGGAGAGTGGAGAGCAAGCTAAAGGCAATGCAAAAGAAGCAGTTTACTCCTTATGCTAAGGGCAACCGAAATGTAGGAGTGTCAAAGCAGCTATTGCTGAAGTTGCTTGTTTTAATTGTAGGCAAAAGGGGCATTATGCACCCCAAGTGTCCAACATCGCGAATTCATGGAAAGATGAATTAACTTCGATAAGTTTGGGCATGAGAAGAAACACTATCCAAAGTTTTAGGCTAGAGTGTTTGTTTTGGAGGGACCAAGGGAAGGATCGTTTATCTAAGAGAAAGACAAGAATTTTGTTTTGGAAGATATGACTTTGATTTTTCATACTTCAGTTAGAATACTAATTGATATCGGTGCTACTCATTCATTTATAACTAATGACTAGGTTGATACACTTGGGCTACGATTACCTATTTAGTCTGTTCCATACGTGTAGTCAAACCGATAGTGGGATATGCCACTCTCAGATTTAGATGCACTGACTTAGGATTGAGTTAGGTGGGTGTCAGTTTTTGTATGATCCTTATGTGTTTAACTTCATAGGCTTCAGAGTTATTTTAAGGATGATCTGGTTAGAGCATTATAGTGCTAGAATATAATGTGCCAAAAGGATTAGAGCATTGAGTCACCCAAACCAAAATGAAATGAAAGAGTGCAACCCATGCCGAGCAATCCGTGAGTGAATACTTCACATACCAAAAGGTCCAATATGCCCTAAAATTATTCGCAGAGCTTATGCATTGCTGGCATTTTCAGGGTTGAACCCACACTGCACTCATTAATAACTTCCTAAGCGGTACCATGCAGAATTAAAAGCATTCCAAGGGCTGCACATAGGGAAACTCAAACAGTACTATAGCACAGTTCTAAACTTATTAGAAAACATCAAAGGTACAAGCAACCCTCATCAAGCAAATGGTGCATATCAACATCAAGAGCAGCTCAGGACAAATTCATACAAATATTAGGCTAACACCACTGGTTAGGGACAAAGCACCGCAGCTTCATTTATCCTCTTCATAGTGTCAAACAAATAATGCAGATTGAGTGAGACAACTCAGTCTTAACCGTCCCCAGGGAAGTACCATGCAAACAGTGTGCATCAAACAGCCTAATTCAGCCCCACAAATATCAACAACGCCCAAGGCAGAACAAAGGAACAACTCTTAACATTTTTTATAAAAGTGCTAAAAATAGCACAGCTCACCCTAGGAAAAAAGGACAACTCCTAAGCCATCCCCTCCTTAGATCAGAAGTGCATAACCGATTGAAATCTAAATTTACCGCCTCAATTCCAGGTGTTCCTGCTTTAATTTCAAAATTCCCGCCAAAATCTAATATTCAACTGCCCAAATTGCAACTTCTAGCCAAAGTCCATGCATAGCAAACAAGTGAGATGGATAGATGACATATAGCAGGATCCAATGGTGGAAATTAAGACAGGAGAAGAAGAGTTATGGCGATTTACATGCATCTCTATACTGTAAATAGAAAAGGCACTGTAGCAAAAAGGGACCTTGTTGGAATTTAATATTTTTAAGAATAATAGTGAAATCCCTGTACTCTCTGCCATTGATATCTATACCAAGGAATATAAAAAGGAGGAAGCAATAATTTTCCAGTGGACGTAGGATTCCTTAATATATGAACCACGTAAATTCTCCATGTCATTACTTTCTCTACATTTTCTTTTTACCTGCTTTGTTTTCAATGTTAGATTCTCTCTTATTATTTACCTGAATTGGATGTTAATTCAATTGGACATTCTAACAAATGGTTATAGTGCAATGTAACACCCCTAAATTTAAACAACATTATTCAGGTGATTTAATTAAATAAATTAAATAGAATAATGTAAAGGTTAGAGTAATAAGGGGATTGAGATTTGAAAACTAAATAAAGGCCTTGGTTAACTAAATAAAAATTTAAAAGAATGGTTTTATGGAAATGGTTTTATAAGTTATCTAATAAGAGAATAAGGCAAGGGTATTATGGGAAATAGCCGTCCACCATAACCCTTAACCCTTATTCCCATTTTCATTCACAAGTTCATAATTTTAAAACATAAACCAAGGAGCTCAAGCCGGCCATAACCTAGGGGAAAAAGTGGAGAAAAATCGATTAAAAGCTAAGGCATCAAGCAAGGAGAATTAAGCAAGATCAAATCTCAAGTTTCTTATCCAAAGCAAGGTGAATAATAATCAAAACCATCTCATTTTCGTTTTTAAAGAGCATTTGATTTTGGGTTTTAAGTTTAAAACCTTTATGATGATTTTAATGATGATATGCTTGGATTACATGATATGTTTGATTCAAACAAGTATGTTCGATAAATGTTTTATTCGATTTTAAAGCTAAAATCGTATATATTGGGTTTTGAATGCTGTGAGGATTTAATATGTTGTGAAAAACATTATTTTGGAGATGGGTTTAAATTTTCATAATTATCCAAGCTATGGATAATTTATTGTGAACTTTTGAAGGAAGAAATAATTAATTAGGTTTAAAATTTATTTCCGCTATCATGTAAAGACTTTGGGTCTGAAATTTATATATGTTAGATAACATATTAAAAAGTGAATTATGAAGATTTTTGGGGATTTTTCCTAAGTAATTTACTATGTAAATTAAATTATTTAAGTTGGAGGACTAATGTCTTAATTGTTTGGTTAAAGGGAAGGGCTTCTTTGTTAATTATTTTAAATTAATTCTGGATCAATTCGGTAGTCTTTTAGAAAAGATTTTGGTAAAGTTTATGGCAACCAATTATGTTTTTATGAATAGGTAAGTTAGTTGAAAATAATTTACTTAAAAAGGTAACAAAACAGTTTTGTACAAATTTAATGTTTCGCCACTTTCGTTTGCCACCTTTCGACCCCATACTTCCATCCCTAACCAAGTCGAAAGCAATACACATGGTATCAATGCTTTGGTACATAGTGGATTGGAAAAAGGCGGCAGGTATAGAGTCAAAACCATGCTTTCGAAGGGGTCGAGGCCATTTTAAATAGCTTTCGAAGGCCTTTGTTTTGCTTTCCAATGAGATGTCGCTTGCCATACTTTTAATAGATGCTTTCGAAAGGGTTGAATTACTTTAATATAGATTTCGAAGGGGTTGCCGTCTTTTTTTTAAAGGGTAGCTTTCGAATGAGTTGCCGCATTTTATGTTTTAAAAATGGAGCTTTCGAAAGGGTAGTTTTGAACCTAGTCGAAACCTTGCTGCCGTCTTCATACCTTTCGAACAGGTTAAAATTTTCAATGAGTTCGAAAGGCAAGATTTTGTTTTATAAATATAACAAGCCGCTTCCTAATGCTTTCGAAAGGGCTCCAGTAGCCACTTATACTAAAGGTTTCGAAGGCAATGGCTTTGAAAGGTAGTTTCAACGCTATCCTTCCAATTGTTTTATTTAAAAGGTTAAAGCTTTCGAAAGGATGGTTCCGAAGCCATCTGTTTTCCCCAAACTCTTTACTTGAGGTTAATGGTTTCGAAAGGGTTACTTCCGCTTATGTTCACTTTGACCCAAAAGTTATATTTAAGATCAAACCCAATGGATTCAAAAGAGGTACTTTCAAATGGTTTTGAAAGAGGCACCTTCAAATTGTTTCGAAGCTATGCTTTTGTAAGTTGGAAAATGATGCTTGAATACTTTCGAAAGGAATGTTTTGATGGTTTCGAAAGGAGATGTTTTAAAGTGTTTCGAAAGGCATATGCTTAGTGTTTTGAAAAGAAGATTTGAATGCTTTTGAAAGATATACTCTAATGGTTTCGAAAGTAAAGGTCTATGTTTTCGAAAGCCTTAGTTTTCAAAACAAAGAACCCGATCTCATTTTAAAGGAAAACCCATGACAATATAAAAGAGCTTTGAAATGGCTTTTAGTTTTGGAGTTTTTGAAGAATCTTTCCTTGACAAAAATAATGGGTTAAAGGGATTAACCATGTTTCATGTGGAAATGATTTCAAGAATATTAAACTGTAAATGTTGGCATTATTATTATGTTATGATCAGTTATTATATGTGCTTCTTCTATAAATGTATTCACTGTAAAATGGACCTATAACTGTATTTTGGGGAGTAAGGGAGAATTACCAGCTAGGTTGACCCAGTAGTGAATATAAATTGAGTTAACTCTTGAATGAATAGAGTTGCATCCAGGAGGTCAGGTAGGCCAGGACATAGGATGCCCAAAGACTAATCAAGAAGTTGTCAGTTTAGACAGGTTCATAGTAAACCCATGAAAACTATGTTTAGAGAGAGTTATTGGCAGGGGCCAATAGGTTCATAGAGATCTCATGAAAACTATATCTGGATAAAGTTACTGAAGGAGATCAATAGGTTCATAGTCAACCCATGAAAACTGTGATATAAGAGAAGTTGTTGGAGATTTCAATATGTAACGGCCTTAATTTTGATTAACATTATTTAGGACATTTAATTAGGTAAATTAAATGAAATAATGTAAACAGTTAAGGGATTAAGATTTGTATAATCTAAGGGGTAGCCGTGACATTTGAACTAATGAACTAAGAGAATTAAAATGAATTATGTTAGGGAAGTAGACAAGAGAAATATAGGAATAAGTAATAACCTTACACCCTAAACCCTTACACACATTCATTTTATACATTCATTTTCACAACCTAAAACAAAACAAGAGGCCAGCCACCATTAAAGAAGAAAAAGGGGAAGATAAGCTAAATCATGAGAAAGAAGCTAATCAACTTAAATCCAACATCAAATCTCAACTCTTTAACAACGAAGCAAAGGTGAATAATAGGTTACACCTCATGTTTTTGTTTTTCAGTTACTAGATAGAGATTCAAAATTTATTTTGCAAATGTTTTGCCATGTTTTAAATGATTAATGGATATATATATATACATACACTTGTTGATGATTTAGGCTATTTCATATGAATTTCATAATAAGAATTGATTTAGAAAACCTATTAGATGACATCCAAATCACTAGCGATGTGACGACCCGGAATTTTTGAGCATTTGAAATAGGAATATTTAATTAATTTTAAATATTCAAAAGATAATTATTAACTTTAATTTCAAATATACAGTATTTATTTGGATAATTAATTATTAAATTTAATTATCGGGATTGGGTAAAATATTGAATCTTGATTTTAAGTCTGTTAAAAATAGTTCAAAGGTTCAGAAAATTTATATTGTTAATATTGAAGGTGATGAAATTTTTAAAATTTAATTTAAAAGTGTTTTGATCAGTTTTGAAAATATAACATTTAAATTGAATTTAAAAATAGCCTTCCGAGGCACAGTCTTGGAATTCGACGAAACCAGTTCCATTGGGTCCGTAATATTGACTTATTACCGGATTTCAATTTTCGTAGCGTTCAGAGTTGTTATGTGAGCGTACGAGATAAAAACGCTTAGACATTGGTTAATCGTTTTAATTTAAATATCTTTCATCTTATCAACTGTTAAAGTTTTATCAACATCAACAGCACAGTGGTGAGACTATCTTCTCGCGCAAGACAAGTAATACGTTTAACATCTGATAGCTGAGATCTTTTTCTCCTTCTTCACAAACGAAACCCCTCTTCTTTTCAAAACGGCAGAGCTTTTGAAATCAAAAATCACGGCCGATACTTCTTCCATTTAAAATTTGTTCGTTCTCCCAATTTACCTCCAGTATCCATCAGTGTGCCCCTTTCTCAAAATCGAAAACCGACTTCGCGAAAGAAAAAAAAAGAGAGGGGGAAACGAACGGAATAAAACAACTTTCAACCCTCCTCTTCAAATCGAATCACGAGACTCGATCGCAAGGGAGATGAACGCGATTTGATATCACGTTCGATTTGCAAGTTTTGTGCCGAGTGGTTGGGGCACGTTGCTTGGGTTCGCGAGAGGGCGGTGGGTGTCGAACGGCAGTTCGAGGTGGTTAGGATGTCGTTCGCGTGGGAGTCGCTGTGGCGTTCGCGTAGGGTTCGAGTGGTGGCACTCGATTTGATCTCGGCGACGAAGGTTTTGTCGTGGTTGTTAGGGGAGTGTCGCGATGGAGCGCGACTTCACTGTACGCGAGGGGATTTGGGTGGATCGTTGGTATTGGGTTTTGTGGTGAATTTTGGTGGTTCGAGGTTATGGGCGACAGTGCGATTTCGTGGGTCTGGCATCGCGGGGTTAAGTTTTGGCAGCTAGGTATTGCTTTGATAATTTATTTAATTTAGTTTCTAAAATTTGGTTGTTTACTTTTACAGTAATAATAATTATAGCGAAGTCTGGACAGTTTTAGTTTTAAGATTTAATCAGTTATATATATACAGGAAAGCAAAGTATATTGTTTCACTATCAAATGCTAATTTTATTTAGTATATTTATAAGAATCTTGAATGTAGAAGAATTTTATAAAACTAGATTTAAACAGTTTGTTTTTATTGATAAATAAATAAATACACATACTGTTCAACTTTGAATATATTAATAATGGTAATTAGGATATGTATATAAACCCATCTTGTTAATAAAATTTATAATTTTGGGTTAGGAAAGATTAGTTCAAAACGAATTATTAGTTAATTAAATTATTGGTTAACTAAATTCATCAAATTTAAAATATATTGTTCGATTAGTTCGCATATTAATAAATCTTGTAATGTTTCGTGCTAAGGTCTAAAATCGAGAAGGTAATGGCCAGTTGGATCAGACTGAAATTAAAAACCAAAGGTGAGTTAATCTCACTCAGTTAAATTTTAATTTTAATTTAATTGGTTAAATTTAAATATTGATGGATGATTGAATTGATTGATTTGATTGATATGGTATATAGTAGTATATACCAATATATACATATTGGCATATGTATATATTTGAGTTGTTGATATTCCCGCATTTATATAGCGGATGAGACCCTATGCGCCGCATAATAGCGGATGATATTTTATAAAACCCATATACCGCGACATTCCACTTTGAAGTGAAATTGGTATTGTGCTAACATCTGTGGATGCAGGGAAACAGGTTGGAGGGATCCAACTGGATTCCTCAAAATATTTAATTTTGTTTAAATATGCTGTGATATGATTGTTGATATCCTGTGATGATTTATATCTGATAATCTGGTTGGATTGAATTTCCCAGTATAATGAGTTATCAAAAGCAATTGAATTGGATTTTTTTGAAAGAATAAAAGAGTAAAATTTAAGTTAAATAATTCTAGTGAATTCGAATAAATTAAATAGGGAATTGTAAAAGAAATAAAGAAATTTCTTAATTCGAACAAATATGGGAAAAGAGGATTTTGAATTTAATAGTGAAGAAATAAATCTTTAACTAAAGCGATATTATTTAAAAATATAAAAGAATTGATTTTATTGAAATTTAAAGATTTAATTTAATTAAAATATTAATTGAAGAAGTTTGGAAATCCGAAATTGGTATTTTAGTTAAAAAGGGTTTTAACTCATAATAAGGAAATAAAAGATGAAAGTTAATGTATTTGAAATAATTGAAGTAAATAGGGAAATTTACTTCAAAGTAAAGTAAAATGGAAATCAATTGGAAATTGATTTAAGAGTTTAAAAACTTGGATTTTTAAAAGAGAAATGAGATTTTGGAGATATAAACTGGGTTTATAAGGTAAAATAAAATATCAGTGGATATTTGAGAATATAAATTCAAGATGGGAATTTATAAAAGGATATGGTTTGGTTTAAAAGTAAATGTTGATTTATTTTTAAAAGATGGGAATGAGAAGTGTATTTCTCTGGATAGCCAGGTACGTTTTCAAAGAAATTTTTTATATAAGTTAAAAGTTCTAATTGTGTTTTTAAAAGCATGTTTTAGAAAATTGATTATTTCTAAATATTAATTTCCTAAGTAAGTATGTTTTGGAAAATCTATTCTTTTTAAATGTTTAAACTTTAAAGTAAGTATTTTTCAAATCTATTATTGTAGTAATTATATAAAAGTGATTTGGTATTATGTTTTAAAAAGAGAAAGTTAGTTTATATTTATAAAGTGGTTTTATTTTAAATATTCCTTAAGTATATATTTTGTTAAGGTATTAAAGTAGTTTTTAAATTTCAATATTATAAAGTATATTTATAGTAAAGTGTTTTTAAATTATTTTAAAATTTAAAAGTATTTGGTACTTGGTGATTCAGTGGAAATAATTATTTGGGAAATGTATTCCGTAAGCGGAAACTGTTTGAAATGGTTTTCAAATGAGCTTTGAAAATTGGAAATATATCTTGGAAAGATATTTGGGCAAATAAATAATGTGGGAAATTATTTATTGTGTGATGGTTGCTTGTGGATGTTAATTGATAGTTAAATAACCGACTATCAATATTGGCCAAATGCGTTGATCGTTTCGAAGAGACCGGGATCGAGTTTCCGTATACCAGGATTCTAGGTCTGGAGACTCGAATACCACTTCGATTCGGTTTGTACGTTTCGAGTAACGTGTTCAAAGTCGAAGATGGAGCTGTGAAGTGCAAGGGCTAGTCGCTACTAATCCTGAGGATATTTCCAAAATGGATGTAGTAGGAATAGTGCCTTCGGTTCCGTTCAAACCCGGGACGGACTTGTATGGACGAATGCTTTCGTGACATCGTCAGGGGGACGATGGGCATTCTGAGGGATATGTTCTGAAAAGGTATCGTTTAGCCTCGAGCCTCATCAACCGGGAATGACTGAAAATCAGGGGTTATGCAGCAAGGCTTCGTGGGTAGCCCCCACTTGAGAGTAAGGTCATCCCTGTCTAGATGTCCCTTTTATTTCAGCTTAGTGTTGCGGTTGCTGATCCCAACCGTGGGGTGATTTTATTTGGAATTATCCAGTAAGGGATGATTCCGGCCTTGTGTTGCAGGGGAGCGGGCGTACTCCTCGGTACTGTGATCTAGGCCATGTACTGTGACAGGTGGTACCCCAGTGCCTAGTCATTCGTTGGAAATCCATTCTCCCTACGTGACTGTACGGTTTTGATTGTGCCCAACTATTGTTGAAATGTGAGATGCAAGCATTTCAGCTAGAATCTATTTTACTTTCTGTAGACACTATTATAATATCAGAGGATTTTGATATAAAGTGTTTTAGCTATCGTAAGGTAAAAACCCGACATGTTTATTTGTGGCGTGGTCTTACGAGATGCTTTTGTTTTAAAAAGGATTTTTGAAACTTTAATAATCAATTTGAGTGTGATTTTCTCACGCTGGTATTCCAGACTGACTCGGGTATTGTTTTATATGATGCTCGGGTCAGACCGAGATAAACAGGTTCAGGATATGATGCTGTGGAGCTCAGGAGACGAGCTGGATGACGATACGTACTCCCGTACTTGCTATTATTTTTCCGCTGTGTACTCAGTTGTATGTTATGGATGTTGATGTACTCTGATGATATATTCTGATGTTATATTGTATAAAACAGATATAGTTTTGATTTGTGTAAAGATCTGTTGATATATATATTATATTTTATTCCGCTGCGATGGTTAGATTCTGATGTTGTTTTCTATTTTTCTTCTTCTACCTCTTCTTCTTAACTAAAATGGTTCGATTTTCCGGGTCTGGAAAGTCGGGTTGTTACAGTGGTATCAGAGCTTAGGCTGGCGACAACCTTGGCTCTGGTGGGAATTTTGAGAGTATTAATAGATATGAGCGCGTATTTGTTAGTGAATATAAAATTGTTTTATATTGTGTTGATTGGTTTATTGAGTAGTTTATGGATTCTGGTCGATGTGTGGGACGCCACAACATTGATAGGGATCTCTAAACGCTTGTATAGAACAATTCGACACAGTATTGTTTTAAAGTAGGGTAAATGAAATAATTTTACCCAAATTATTTTTGTATAAAAAGAAACGTTTTGTAAACTATTCTAGTTAATATATATGGTTGTTCGGATGTTAGAAGTGATAATATGGAATTATTATCATTAATATATGGAAACTTAACTAGAAATTGAAATCTATAACCAAAGCAAAGAATAAAATTTTATAATAAAATAAAATTTGAGATATAGATTACAAATGTAATTTTTAAAATTGAAATAAAACCTCATATACAAATGTGATCTAAAATTTGAAATAGGATTCCAGAGAAATATTTGGAAATAAATCGGAATGGGTTTCAAATTTGGAATTTTGGGAAAGGTTTAAATTCCTTTGGATTTTAAAGATAGTTTTCAAAGAGTTTGAGGAAATAATAAGTGGTATTATTTCAGGAATATTTTGAGTTGAGTTTGGAATCTGGAAGGATTTGAAATTTAAAAATATTTGAAATGGTTTAAAGAGATAAAAGCATTTAATTCTCTTCCGGTCGTTGGGAAATAATTTCGGTGATGACTGCAGCATCATCGATGTTCATTTTCGAGTTTCCAAAGAGAAATTGCTACCAAACTGTTTTAAATTGGAATTGATTGTGAACTGGGTTGGTTTTGAAATTCAAAGGGATAATTGAATTTACCAAAGGAGTTTGGATGTGATTGATTTCAAAAGTGATTTTGAAATTTTGGAAAATTGTTTAAAACTCTGGAATCTTATTTAAAGTTATTTATGGAATAATAAAAATATTTATTGGCTAAATAAAATGTATAATTCTGAGTTAAAAGATAAAATGTGAATAAAATTTATTTTAAATAGATGGAAGTATGAATATAAAAGAATGTGACTTATAAAATTTGGAAGTAAGATAAATAAGCCAAATAAAATTGCTTGTAACGGTAATGAATATAAAAATCCAAATTTTAAATTATGAAATAGATTGAACTCAAGTAAAATTGTTAAGAGTGATTTTTGAAATAAAAATCGAATATTGGGTTTAAAATTTGGAAACAAACTAATTTGATAATAAGTTAGTTAATGGAATTTAAAGTGGTTAAATTTAGATTAAACTGTGAGTTAGCAATAGAGTTTGGAAATAAACTCGAAGTTTAAATAGAATTCGACCTAGACTGACAATGATTTAAAATTTAGCAAAGGTGTTGTAAAAATAAAACGGAATTGGATTAAAGTGGTGATGGTTTGTATTGCAAATAAAATCCAATTTAGTAGAGATAAATTGAAATGGCCTTGCTATTAATCAAATAAATTTGTAGAGTGAAATGAGATTTGATTGAAATAGAATCAAGTTAAATAGAGATGGATTGAATAACTATGGTCTGAGTTGAAAATAAAATTCAAGTGGGAAGGAATAAATTGAAATGAATTGAATGAGATGGTGTGTAAATGGATTTGAAACCATTTAAATTTGCATTGGAACCTTATAAACTTACTTATGGAGGTGTTTAGTGGATATTGCTTAGGTTTTACAAATGTTAGCTATTGAAATTTAGTAAGATGTTAATAAACTTTGAATATTTGTCACTAACCTGTTTAAATTGAGTAAGTACAGGTTTATGGAAGTCGCTTTGCTGGTTTTGACTGCGCTAAATGCTAAAATAAATAGCCGCTTGTTTAAAAATGCTAAAATAAGGTACGCTTACGCAAAAAATTCAAAATAGGAAATATGAACTGCATATATTGATATATATTGTGATTTCCGGCCTGAGGCCGATGTATATATATATTTGTGCATCCTGCGATATCGCAGAAGTCCCTCCGTACAAAGGAGATTCTGCCAAAATTTTCCGTAAATTTTGGGAGTTAGAAAATTTTTGAAAATTTTCATTTACGATAAATGATTTAAATTTGTTAAGCAAATGAAATTAAAACTGGATATTGAAATCTAATTCAAATATGAATGTAAAGTAAGTGAAATCGAAGGAACTAATGAAAGAAAAGTTCACAAATAAATGTTTAATTGAGGGTTAAATTAATTAGTAAGTGCAACTAATTAAATATTCAAGTGAGAGCCAAATTGGAATCAAATGAAATGGTAAAGGCAAGAGTGAATAGAAAAGGATATGAACTTCAATAGTGAAGTTAAAATAAGTATAAGTAGTATGTAAAATATTTATATTGAACTTAAGAAATGAATAGTGAGTTCTTAAGTAAATTTGTATTGAGGAAAATTATTGTAGATGAATAATTGAATGACGATTAAAATTTGAAGTTGTGAAATGAGATAGTTGTGAATAAAGGAATAACAATCAAAAAGAAATGTGAATAAAAGAGAATTGATGAAATTGATAATCAATTGGAATTTATACGTAAGATGTACGTATATTATTTTATTCGCATAGCTATTTGGTCCAGATGTCGAACACAGAATTTCGAGATAGTTTTATCGATCCGAATCAGGATTTTTCACTCGATTTTCGACGGCGAACCTGGATATGGATTGTTGATTGATTCTGGAAATTCTCTATCATAGTTGGTGGCTATGCAAGGAGAATGACGGTTTCTGATCAAGAAACCAGATCTGAGTCCGCACTAGGAAGTCGGGTGGACGATACTAGTTCGGAAGTGAAATTGTGTGATCGATTGAGCGATCGAATGTGATATTGCGTACGGATGATATATGTGCATCGTACGGGCTTAAGTAAAACAAATGTTGGAAATTTGTAAAGGAAAGTATAAGATGACTTTGGAATTGTGATTGAATATTATTGCTTAGTAGGATATACAGGTGTATAAAAGCAATGGATAGATTGGGATTTTGATTTTAGAGGATAAAATTTAATGGCCCGACAAAAGGTATGTATTTGAATTTCTATATGAAATTTGATTGGGTTTTGATCCAGCCACTTGGCTTTTTGTTTTCTTTGTGAGATTGGGAGGCCGTAGAGCCATTTTGTAGTAGTACCGAGCTAGCCGCGCAAAGGAGACGCTGGCGAAATTTTTCGGAAATTTAGGGAGTTAGAAAAATTTTGAGAAATTTTGATAATTTAAAATTTGAATTCAAATTTAAATTTGAATTGATAAGTAGGTGATATGAGTTGAACTTATGAATAAGTTGGAAAGTTAAAAGATGATTAGTGTGTCATTGACAAAAGATTGTTTGGGTATTGTTAAAACTGTTTAAATTTGGGGAATAGCTAACGGGATATGGGACATTCTTCCTAACTAGTAATTTCGGGGACGAAATTCTTTTAAGGGGGGAGGAATGTGACGACCCGGAATTTTTGAGCATTTGAAATAGGAATATTTAATTAATTTTAAATATTCAAAAGATAATTATTAACTTTAATTTCAAATATACAGTATTTATTTGGATAATTAATTATTAAATTTAATTATCGGGATTGGGTAAAATATTGAATCTTGATTTTAAGTCTGTTAAAAATAGTTCAGAGGTTCAGAAAATTTATATTGTTAATATTGAAGGTGATGAAATTTTTAAAATTTAATTTAAAAGTGTTTTGATCAGTTTTGAAAATATAACATTTAAATTGAATTTAAAAATAGCCTTCCGAGGCACAGTCTTGGAATTCGACGAAACCAGTTCCATTGGGTCCGTAATATTGACTTATTACCGGATTTCAATTTTCGTAGCGTTCAGAGTTGTTATGTGAGCGTACGAGATAAAAACGCTTAGACATTGGTTAATCGTTTTAATTTAAATATCTTTCATCTTATCAACTGTTAAAGTTTTATCAACATCAACAGCACAGTGGTGAGACTATCTTCTCGCGCAAGACAAGTAATACGTTTAACATCTGATAGCTGAGATCTTTTTCTCCTTCTTCACAAACGAAACCCCTCTTCTTTTCAAAACGGCAGAGCTTTTGAAATCAAAAATCACGGCCGATACTTCTTCCATTTAAAATTCGTTCGTTCTCCCAATTTACCTCCAGTATCCATCAGTGTGCCCCTTTCTCAAAATCGAAAACCGACTTCGCCAAAAAAAAAAAAAAGAGGGGGAAACGAACGGAATAAAACAACTTTCAACCCTCCTCTTCAAATCGAATCACGAGACTCGATCGCAAGGGAGATGAACGCGATTTGATATCACGTTCGATTTGCAAGTTTTGTGCCGAGTGGTTGGGGCACGTTGCTTGGGTTCGCGAGAGGGCGGTGGGTGTCGAACGGCAGTTCGAGGTGGTTAGGATGTCGTTCGCGTGGGAGTCGCTGTGGCGTTCGCGTAGGGTTCGAGTGGTGGCACTCGATTTGATCTCGGCGACGAAGGTTTTGTCGTGGTTGTTAGGGGAGTGTCGCGATGGAGCGCGACTTCACTGTACGCGAGGGGATTTGGGTGGATCGATGGTATTGGGTTTTGTGGTGAATTTTGGTGGTTCGAGGTTATGGGCGACAGTGCGATTTCGTGGGTCTGGCATCGCGGGGTTAAGTTTTGGCAGCTAGGTATTGCTTTGATAATTTATTTAATTTAGTTTCTAAAATTTGGTTGTTTACTTTTACAGTAATAATAATTATAGCGAAGTCTGGACAGTTTTAGTTTTAAGATTTAATCAGTTATATATATACAGGAAAGCAAAGTATATTGTTTCACTATCAAATGCTAATTTTATTTAGTATATTTATAAGAATCTTGAATGTAGAAGAATTTTATAAAACTAGATTTAAACAGTTTGTTTTTACTGATAAATAAATAAATACACATACTGTTCAACTTTGAATATATTAATAATGGTAATTAGGATATGTATATAAACCCATCTTGTTAATAAAATTTATAATTTTGGGTTAGGAAAGATTAGTTCAAAACGAATTATTAGTTAATTAAATTATTGGTTAACTAAATTCATCAAATTTAAAATATATTGTTCGATTAGTTCGCATATTAATAAATCTTGTAATGTTTCGTGCTAAGGTCTAAAATCGAGAAGGTAATGGCCAGTTGGATCAGACTGAAATTAAAAACCAAAGGTGAGTTAATCTCACTTAGTTAAATTTTAATTTTAATTTAATTGGTTAAATTTAAATATTGATGGATGATTGAATTGATTGATTTGATTGATATGGTATATAGTAGTATATACCAATATATACATATTGGCATATGTATATATTTGAGTTGTTGATATTCCCGCATTTATCTAGCGGATGAGACCCTATGCGCCGCATAATAGCGGATGATATTTTATAAAACCCATATACCGCGACATTCCACTTTGAAGTGAAATTGGTATTGTGCTAACATCTGTGGATGCAGGGAAACAGGTTGGAGGGATCCAACTGGATTCCTCAAAATATTTAATTTTGTTTAAATATGCTGTGATATGATTGTTGATATCCTGTGATGATTTATATCTGATAATCTGGTTGGATTGAATTTCCCAGTATAATGAGTTATCAAAAGCAATTGAATTGGATTTTTTTGAAAGAATAAAAGAGTAAAATTTAAGTTAAATAATTCTAGTGAATTCGAATAAATTAAATAGGGAATTGTAAAAGAAATAAAGAAATTTCTTAATTCGAACAAATATGGGAAAAGAGGATTTTGAATTTAATAGTGAAGAAATAAATCTTTAACTAAAGCGATATTATTTAAAAATATAAAAGAATTGATTTTATTGAAATTTAAAGATTTAATTTAATTAAAATATTAATTGAAGAAGTTTGGAAATCCGAAATTGGTATTTTAGTTAAAAAGGGTTTTAACTCATAATAAGGAAATAAAAGATGAAAGTTAATGTATTTGAAATAATTGAAGTAAATAGGGAAATTTACTTCAAAGTAAAGTAAAATGGAAATCAATTGGAAATTGATTTAAGAGTTTAAAAACTTGGATTTTTAAAAGAGAAATGAGATTTTGGAGATATAAACTGGGTTTATAAGGTAAAATAAAATATCAGTGGATATTTGAGAATATAAATTCAAGATGGGAATTTATAAAAGGATATGGTTTGGTTTAAAAGTAAATGTTGATTTATTTTTAAAAGATGGGAATGAGAAGTGTATTTCTCTGGATAGCCAGGTACGTTTTCAAAGAAATTTTTTATATAAGTTAAAAGTTCTAATTGTGTTTTTAAAAGCATGTTTTAGAAAATTGATTATTTCTAAATATTAATTTCCTAAGTAAGTATGTTTTGGAAAATCTATTCTTTTTAAATGTTTAAACTTTAAAGTAAGTATTTTTCAAATCTATTATTGTAGTAATTATATAAAAGTGATTTGGTATTATGTTTTAAAAAGAGAAAGTTAGTTTATATTTATAAAGTGGTTTTATTTTAAATATTCCTTAAGTATATATTTTGTTAAGGTATTAAAGTAGTTTTTAAATTTCAATATTATAAAGTATATTTATAGTAAAGTGTTTTCAAATTATTTTAAAATTTAAAAGTATTTGGTACTTGGTGATTCAGTGGAAATAATTATTTGGGAAATGTATTCCGTAAGCGGAAACTGTTTGAAATGGTTTTCAAGAGCTTTGAAAATTGGAAATATATCTTGGAAAGATATTTGGGCAAATAAATAATGTGGGAAATTATTTATTGTGTGATGGTTGCTTGTGGATGTTAATTGATAGTTAAATAACCGACTATCAATATTGGCCAAATGCGTTGATCGTTTCGAAGAGACCGGGATCGAGTTTCCGTATACCAGGATTCTAGGTCTGGAGACTCGAATACCACTTCGATTCGGTTTGTACGTTTCGAGTAACGTGTTCAAAGTCGAAGATGGAGCTGTGAAGTGCAAGGGCTAGTCGCTACTAATCCTGAGGATATTTCCAAAATGGATGTAGTAGGAATAGTGCCTTCGGTTCCGTTCGAACCCGGGACGGACTTGTATGGACGAATGCTTTCGTGACATCGTCAGGGGGACGATGGGCATTCTGAGGGATATGTTCTGAAAAGGTATCGTTTAGCCTCGAGCCTCATCAACCGGGAATGACTGAAAATCAGGGGTTATGCAGCAAGGCTTCGTGGGTAGCCCCCACTTGAGAGTAAGGTCATCCCTGTCTAGATGTCCCTTTTATTTCGGCTTAGTGTTGCGGTTGCTGATCCCAACCGTGGGGTGATTTTATTTGGAATTATCCAGTAAGGGATGATTCCGGCCTTGTGTTGCAGGGGAGCGGGCGTACTCCTCGGTACTGTGATCTAGGCCACGTACTGTGACAGGTGGTACCCCAGTGCCTAGTCATTCGTTGGAAATCCATTCTCCCTACGTGCCTGTACGGTTTTGATTGTGCCCAACTATTGTTGAAATGTGAGATGCAAGCATTTCAGCTAGATTCTATTTTACTTTCTGTAGACACTATTATAATATCAGAGGATTTTGATATAAAGTGTTTTAGCTATCGTAAGGTAAAAACCCGACATGTTTATTTGTGGCGTGGTCTTACGAGATGCTTTTGTTTTAAAAAGGATTTTTGAAACTTTAATAATCAATTTGAGTGTGATTTTCTCACGCTGGTATTCCAGACTGACTCGGGTATTGTTTTATATGATGCTCGGGTCAGACCGAGATAAACAGGTTCAGGATATGATGCTGTGGAGCTCAGGAGACGAGCTGGATGACGATACGTACTCCCGTACTTGCTATTATTTTTCCGCTGTGTACTCAGTTGTATGTTATGGATGTTGATGTACTCTGATGATATATTCTGATGTTATATTGTATAAAACAGATATAGTTTTGATTTGTGTAAAGATCTGTTGATATATATATTATATTTTATTCCGCTGCGATGGTTAGATTCTGATGTTGTTTTCTATTTTTCTTCTTCTACCTCTTCTTCTTAACTAAAATGGTTCGATTTTCCGGGTCTGGAAAGTCGGGTTGTTACAAGCGATTTTAATATAAGGTCAGAAATATTATTTTGGAGATGGGTTTCAAGTTTCATAATTTTCTGAATTATTGTGGATTTATTATGAATTTTCTAGTGAAGAAAATGCTATTTTAGGTTTAAAATTATTTATGGCCAATATATGATGGCTATGGGTCAAAAAATTAAATATGTTAGAAAACATATTAAAAGTGATTTATTGGAATTTTTGGAGAATTTTCCTAAGTGTTTTGTTAAGTATATAAAATTATTTAAGGTATGGGACTTAAATGTTTTATTTGTTTAAAATAGGAGAAGGGGCATTTTGTAAATGTTTTAAATAAACAAATTTTGAATTCAGCAGCGCTTTTAGAAAATATTTTGAAAAAGAAATTGGCAACCAATTATATTTTAACAAATAAGCAAGTTAGTTGGAAAGAAATTACTATAAAAGGAAAGAAAACAGTTTTTGTAAGTATATGCTATTTCGCTACCTTCGGCAGCAACTTTCGATTACATACCTCCACCTCCATCCAATTCGAAACCAATATACATGGTATCAAAGACTTGGTACGTAGTGGATTAGAGATAGGCAAAAGGTATAGGGTCGAAATATGGCTTCCGAAAGAGTCGAAACTTTGTTTTGGCTTTTAAAAGAAAACGCGCTTGCTTGCTTTCGAATAAGGTGGCTTCCGACTTGGTTAATTGGTTTAAAGATAAACTTTCGACCCAGGTTGCCGCCTTTTGTTTTAAAATGGTATTCAACAGTATCGAAACCCTTGTTGCCGCAATTCTACCTTTCGACCTAGTTGAGGCCACCTTGCCTTTAAACATGGTTTCGAAGGGATGCTTTCGACTTTACTAAAGAAGTCGCTTCTCCAATGCTTTCGAAAGGGATGGTGTCAAAGCCATCTACTTTCTTTACTAAGGAAACTGCTTTTGAAAGAGTGCTTTCGACTTGGTTGTTTTAAGATCCTTTGTTAAGTTGAAAGATAAACCCATAGGTTTCGACTTAAATGGTTTTAATGGTTTTGAAACTATACTCCACAAGCTTTTACTTGAACCCAATGCTTTCGAAATGTTTGTTTTAAGTAGTGTACTTTAATGCTTTCTAAAGGTTGCTAATATAGGTTTCTAAGGGGAGGTTCCCCATTATTTTCGAAAGGTAAATGATAAAGGTTTCGAAGGGGTGATTCCCCAAAGGTTTCGAAAGATACTTAAGGCATTTTAAATGGAAGGTTTCCAATTGCTTTCGAAAGGAAAGTTTTATGTTTTGAAAAGTGGATGTCTAAGGTTTAGAAAGCTTTCGAAAGAAAAGTTTTCATTATTTCGAAAGGATTATTGTAAATGGTTTCGAAAGGTATGTTTTGGCCTTTAGGCCTAAGGTTACAAAGTAAAGTAGTTTACTTGTATCGAAAGGGGTACTTTCAATGGTTTCGAAAGCTTTGTTTAAAGGTTTTAAACAAAGGTTTCGAATGATTTACTTTGGCAATATAGCCTAAGTGTTTTAAGTTAAAAAGGTTTCTAACTTATTTTGGAGGGATAGGTAATCCTCAATATATTTCATCAACATTATTTTGGGTAAAGTATATATAACATGAGAAATAGATTTGAGTAAAGTAAAGAATATATTTTCCTTGTGTAACTATGATTTAAAGGGTTAAATCATTTTGAAAAGGTTTTCAAGGAAAATTTAAAGGGTAGTTAACCCTAACAGAAATGACTCGGATATTTGAAGACCAGATGAGACTGGTGTAGGAACGTGCCTTATACATTAGCTATTAGCCCCTAGCTAATTTAGTCCAAAATTCCAGTGTGTAGGGCTTAGTCACATGTAGACTTAAATAATGGTTACACACAGAAAGGAATGTATGTACAGAAAAAGAAGATAGGTTATTAGTGAGCTCGCAAAACCATTAGGATCAGAAGACCTTGGGAGATGTAAGTTAGAGACAGACCGTCCAGAAGTTTGTCTAACAGATGTTAGATTATTTGTTATTTTGTCTGGTAGGCCCGAGTCAGCCAAAGGTTAGTAGTTAGCCAAACAAAACTATATTATTTCGAATAGATGGTCTATTTATTACCTGTTTTTGAGCATATATAATATTTGCTATTATTGATATATCAGTTTGATTAACCAATCTGGTTGCAGGGTTTTGATTTGAAAAAAGATATGTTTTAAACGGATATTAGTGATGGGAAACTCGTTCCGCTAAGTGGCGTGGTCTCACTTAATATCAGTAAACCGATATGTATAGTATTATTCACACCAGGCTTTATGTTTGACACGAAGTTTATTTTTTTCCCTTAAACTCTCGGGTTCCCAAAATTAATTGAGTAGGCTGAGGGTTGAGATTTTCAGGTTTTAGTAGGTGGACAAATAAAACTTCCGAAGACGAGCAGGAGGCTGATGCTAGCTATATTTTGGTGTTGTTTTGTTTTATTTCCGCTGTGTAGTATTAAGTCTGTTATGACTATTTAGTACTCTGATCAACTAAAGGGGCATGTTCCTATGTTGCTCTTTGCGTATTTTTGTAATAATTTTACTTGATCTGAACTTGGGAAAAAATTGGGATTATATAACTTGGATATGAAATGTTGTTTTGAAATGTAATCAGAAAAGTGTTTTAATCTGTGATGATTTTATTTCATATTCAAGTGCTTCTTATATTATGGATACCATTACCATTATCGTATTTGGTCATCGGAAGTTAATACTATGGATGATTGGAGCATCTGTAGCGCTTAGCTTCGGGCCTCCAGATAGAGGATGTTATAACTTGGTATCATAGCATAGGTTTATGAAAAAATTTAAACTAAAATGATTTTCGAAACCATAATCCTAAGGAGTTAGATATAAGATCGAGGTATGGGATAACGCTATAGTAAAGTACTTGTATTTGCTATATATAAGTATATGCTATATCTTTATTCTCCTACCTCTCTTAGGCTATTCTTCTGTATCTTACAAGGCTCGAATACAGATATGGATGCTATAAGTGGAAGAGTTAACCTTGGAGGGGGAAGCACCACTACAAATGGAAATGCCAGACCAAATACGAGAAGGAACCAAGGTCAAGCACAAGCTGCAATTGTGGGTGCTGGAGTCCCGCAAGTAGACATGGGAGCAATGTATCAGTTCTTTGTTAACATGATGCGGGCGGGAATTGATGCTGGAGTGGTCGGAGGAAATGATTGAGGAGGGAACCAAGAAGCTCCAGTGGTGAATAATTATGCTATTCTGGGTAGAGATTTTTCTCGGCTGGGAGGAAAGCCGTTTATCGGTACCAAGGACACAATCGAAGTAGAGAACTAGTTACTTCATTGCGAGAGGATTTTCGCTGACTTAGGGCTCAACGATGAGTAGAAAAGGAGACTCGCTTCTAGACAACTTCAAGGGGCAGCACTGTTTTGTTGGAACAGTGTGAAAGTTAGAGTCAACAAGGAGAATATGACTTGGGTTGAGTTCAGGAGGAGGTTCGAGGAAAGGTTTATGTCAGAAATTGCTAAGTCCACTATGCTTAGGAAGTTTGCCGAGTTGGAGTAGGGGATATGACTATGCACGAGCATGCAACGAGGTTTGAGGAGCTAGCAAGATATGGTTATGCTACGATGATACTGTGATTAAGGGGAATGAGAAGCTTATCAGGGGGTTGAAGCCTGAGCTTGCTAAGGCCATGTTACCGCATTTAGGGGTCCAAGTCATGTTGTTGTTGAGATGGCCTTGAGGAATAAAGAGATGCAAGCTTTTCTTGAAAGAAATAAGGCTAAAGAAGCTCAAGGAGGGTAGAGTCAGAAAAGAAAGTTTTTCCACAAGAAAGGAACTCAGAAGGGGGGAGCTGCTAAGAAGGGAAAGGCAGAAGTGGTCTGTTACAAGCATGATAAGAAAGGACACTATGCCCATGAGTGCCGAACAGGCAAGGGAAAGAAAGCTGCTGAGAAGAAAGGAAAAAAAGTGTTTCAACTGTGATCAGATTGGGCACTATAAGAACTAGTGCAAGGAGCCAGCCAAGGATGGAAAGGCAAAATGTTTGCATTAGAACCAGCTACCTCGAGACCAACAGCAGAGGAGATGGGAAAAGCTGTGTTGGGAAGTACGCTTTTGATTTATGGTGTATTAGTTAGAGTTTTATTTGATACCGGTGCATCGCATTCTTTTATATCTCATTGTTTGGTAGATCAGCTTAACCTAGAACCCTCATACTTAGTTACTTCCTTAAGGGTTGCAAATCCGATAGGAGGGTTTGTGACACTCGGGATGAAGTGTGACCACCTAGAGTTTGAATTGTTAGGTCATACCTTTATTTGCAGTTTGCATGTGTTTGATTTCGTAGGGTTCAGAATTATTCTGGGTATGGATTGGTAAAGTAAGTACGATGCTAGGATATTTTTCCATGATAGGAAAATATCGCTTAGACACCCTGACTGTAGTGATCGGATTGTACATACCGTAGAAAACCCTAGCTGTGAGGTGAATGCTTCATTGGGTGTTGTGGAGGTAGAAGATGAGTTAAATAGAGTTTTCATGGTTAGAGAATTTGTGGATGTTTTTGAACCCATAGTAGGATTGCCACCGAAACGAGCTATTGAGTTCCGGATAGATTTGGTACCTGGAGCATAATCGATGAGTAGATCGCCAAGCAAGATGACACCTACCGAGATGAAAGAGTTGAAGGTGCAGTTGGTGGATTTGGAAGGCAATAATTTTATCAGATCAAGTTGTTCGCCTTGGGCAGCAGCCGCATTGTTTGCGAAGAAACTGGATGGATCATTAAGGTTATGTATCGATTATCGTAAGTTGAATGAGAAGGCGATAAAGAATCGATATCTGTTACCTAGAATTGACTATTTGTTCGACCAGTTGAGTGAGGCCAAGGTATTTTCTTAGTGGGATTTAGCAACAGGTTTTCATCAGCTTAGAGTAGCAAAGGATAGTATTCCTTTGATGGCGTTTAGAACTAGATATGGATCGTACGAATGGTTAGTGATGTCGTTCAGACTAACTAATGTGCCAGCATTCTTTGTGGATTTGATGAACCAAATTTTCCGAGAGCACTTGGATAGGTTCGTGATGGTATTTATAGATGATATTTTGATATACTCTAAGGATGAAAGGGAGCATGAAGTTCATCTTAGAGTGGTGTTTGAGACGTTGAGGTAGCATCAGCTAAAGGCGAAGTTTTCGAAGTGTCATTTCTGGAAAAAGGAAGTGAAGTTTCTTGGTCATGTAATCTCAGAGAAGTGGTTGTCTGTAGATCCGACTAAGATCGAGGCATTAATAATTGGAAGAGACCCGAGACAATGACTGAGATAAAGATTTTTCTTAGATTAGCTGGGTATTATTGAAGATTCATTAAGGATTTTTCATGAATAGTAGCACCAATGACCAAGCTAACGCGAAAGGATGTGAAGTTCGTTTGGACCGATAAGTGTAAGGAGGCATTTCAAAAGCTGAAACACTTATTGACTAATGCACCTATGTTAGTTGTTCCAGAAGGGAATCAGGATTTAGTGGTATATATAGATGCATGTGGAACTGGGTTAGGAGTTGTGCTAAACCAGAGAGGTAAAGTGATTGCCTATGCATCTTGACAGTTTAGACTGCATGAGGTTAGATATCCAACGCACGATTTGGAGTTGGCTGCGGTGATTTTTGCATTGAAGGTGTGGAGACATTATCTTTTAGGAGAAAGATTTGAGTTATATACAGATCATAAGTCACTGAAGTATTTATTCTCTCAGAAGGAACTGAATATGAGACAACAGAGATGGTTGGAATTTATATTTACTTATGACTTTGGTATTGAGTACACACCGAGAAAGGGCAATAAGGTTGCAGATGCACTTAGCAGAAAACATCAGAATGCAGTGTTGGCAATGATAGCTGAGTGGAAAGATTTAGAAGAGTTGATGACATGCAAAGTGCAGTGGAGATCTAAAGTTAGATCTAGTAAGGAGACCGCTATGTTGTCATATTTAGGAGTTCTACCAGTAATGATCGAAAGGATTGCTTCTAAGCAAGGAGAGGATCCAATATTAGCTGAGTGGATTAGGAAGTTAAGGGATGGAACAGAGAGCGATGACTTGAAGGATTTCAACCTTAACCAGAGGTGGTTGAGGAAGAAAGGGAGATTGTGTGTTCCGAATGTATGAGGCATCAGGAAATAAGTTCTTGAGGAATGCCATCGTTCGAAGTTCACCATTCATCGGGGAGGAGTAAGATGTATCAGGATATGAAGGAGAGTTTCTTCTGGGAAGGTATAAAGAGAGATGTAGGCATATGGGTGAAGCAGTGTTTGAACTATCAGTAGATAAAAGCCGAACGTCAGAAACCAAGTGGGTTACCTCAGCCTTTAAATATTCCAGTATGGAAATGGGATTCTATCTCGATGGATTGTATAAACGAGTTGCCAAGGTCAAACAAAGGAAATGAAAGTATATGGTCATAGTGGACAGGTTGACCAAGAGTGCCCATTTCATTCCAGTCAAGTCAACCAGGACGGCACTTGTTTTGGCTAAGTTATTTATGAAAAATATAGTTAGACTTCATGGAATTTCTACTAGTATAGTAAGGATAGAGATTCCGTATTCACTAGCGAGTTCTGGAAGAGTCTACAGGATACTTTAGGTACTAAGCTCAAGATGAGTACCGCTTACCATCCACAGACTGATAGGAAAACGAAAAGAGTTAACAAAGTCTTCGATGATTTGTTACGAGCTTGTGTGTTGGATTTTGGAGGATCATGGGAAAACCATCTACACTTAGTCGAGTTTTTGTATAACAACAGTTATCAGGCTAGTATAGGGATGGCGCCGTTTGAAGCTTTGTATGGAAGGCCATGCAAATATCCAGTTTGTTGGTTAGAGACCGGGGATAGGTTAGTTCTTGGTCTGGATTTGGTTAGAGAAGCAGCAGAAAAGATTGAGTTGATTCGAGCTAGAATTAAAGAAGCTCAGTCTAGGCAGAAGAGTTATGCCGATAAGAGACGGAAAGACTTAGAGTTCTTAGTCGGAGACCATGTTTTCATTAAAGTGTCACCAATGAAAGGTGTAAATCGATTCGGGAAATCAGGAAAGTTAGTGCCGAGGTTCGTTGGACCATTTCCCATCGCAGAGAGGATCGGGAAACTCACATATAGGGTAGAGTTACCGAACAGTTTGGCAGGAGTCCACGATGTTTTTTATGTTTCTCATCTGAGGAAGTATATTCAAGAACCAGAGACTACTATTACACCGACCGTGTTAGATGACTTAGTAGTGGAACCGAAGTTGACTATAGTTAGAAAGCCAGTTCGTATAATCGCGAGAGATAAGAAGAGGCTAAGGAACAAAACAGTCAGATTAGTCAAGGTCTAGTGGAGTGATGATGAGAGAGACTGTACTTGGGAGACTGAGAACAGGATTAGAGATGCTTATACTGACTTGTTTCATGGTATGTTTTACCTTTTTGATTGATTTGATGAGTGCCTTATCATAATATTGAGAACGAAATTCTTTAAGGAGGGGAGTCTGTAACGACCCTAACTTTAATAACATTATTTAGGACATTTAATTAGGTAAATTAAATGAAATAATGTAGATGGTTAAGGGATTGAGATTTGTATAATCTAAGGGGTAGCCGTGCCTATTTGAACTAATGAACTAAGAGAATTAAAATGAATTAAGTTAGGGAAGTAGACAAGGGCAATATAGGAATAAGTAATAACCTAGTACCTTAAACCCTTACACACATTCATTTTACACGTTCATTTTCACAACCTAAAACAAAACAAGAGGTCGGCCACCATTAAAGAAGAAAAAGGGGAAGATAAGCTAAATCATGAGGAAGAAGCTAATCAACTTAAATCCAAGATCAAATCTCAACTCTTTAACAACAAAGCAAAGGTGAATAATATGTTACATATCATGTTTTTGTTTTTCAGTTACTAGATAGAGATCCGAAATTTATTTTGCAAATGTTTTGCCATGTTTTAAATGATTAATGGATATATATATATACACTTGTTGATGATGTAGGCTATTTCATATGAATTTCATGATAAGAATTGATTTAGAAAACCTATTAGATGACAATGACATCCAAATCACTAGCGATTTTTATATGAGGTGAAGATGGGTTTCAAGTTCCATCATTTTCTAAATTACAGTGGATTTATTATGAATTTTCTAGTAAAGAAAATGCTATTTTGGGTTTAAAATTATTTACGGCCAATTTGATGGCTATGGGTCAAAAATTTAAATATGTTAGAAAACATATTAAAAGTGATTTATTGGAATTTTTGGAGAATTTTCCTAAGTGTTTCGTTAAGTATATAAAATTATTTAAGGTATGGGACTTAAATATTTTATATGTTTAAAATAGTAGAAGGGGCATTTTGTAATTGTTTTAAATAAACAAATTCTGAATTCGGCAGCACTTTTAGAAAAGATTTTGGAAAAGAAATTGGCAACCAATTATATTTTGACAAATAAGCAAGTTTGTTGGAAAGAAATTACTATAAAAAGGAAGAAAACAGTTTTTGTAAGTATATGTTGTTTCAGTACCTTCGGCAGCAACCTTTCGATTACATACCTCCACCTCCAACCAGTTCGAAACCAATACACATGGTATAAAAGACTTGGTACGTAGTGGATTGGAGATAGGCAAAAGGTATAGGGTCAAATTATGGCTTCAGAAAGAGTCAAAAATTTGTTTTGGTTTTTAAAAGAAAACGTGCTAGCTTGCTTTGGAATGCGGTGGCTTCCGACTTGGTTAATTTGTTTAAAGATAAGCTTTCGACCCAGGTTGCCGCCTTTTGTTTTAAAATGGCATTCGACAGTGTCGAAACCCTTGTTGCTGCAATTCTACCTTTCGACCCAGTTGAGGCCGCCTTGCCTTTAAACATGGTTTTGAAGGGATGCTTTCGACTTTATTAAAGAAGACGCTTCTCCAATGCTTTCAAAAGGGATGGTATTGAAGACATCTACTTTCTTTACTTAGGAAACTACTTTCGAAAGAGTGCTTTCGACTTGGTTGTTTTAAGATCCGTTGTTCTATTGAAAGATAAACTCATAGGTTTCGACTTAAATGGTTTTAATAATTTCGAAACTATGCTCCATAAGCTTTTACTTGAACCCAATGCTTTCAAAAGGTTTGTTTTAAGTAGTGTACTTTAATGCTTTCGAAAGGTTACTAATATAGGTTTCGAAGGGGAGGTTCCCTAGTATTTTCGGAAGGTAAATGATAAAGGTTTCGAAGGGGTGATTCCCCAAAGGTTTCGAAAGATACTTAAGGCATTTTAAATGGAAGGTTTCCAATTGCTTTCGAAAGGCAAGTTTTATGTTTTGAAAAGAGGATGTTGAAGGTTTATAAAGCTTTCGAAAGAAAGGTTTTCATTATTTTGAAAGGATTATTGTAAATGGTTTCGAAAGGTATGTTTTGGCCTTTAGGCCTAAGGTTACAAAGTAAAGTAGTTTACTTGTATCAAAAGGGGTACTTTCAATGGTTTCGAAAGGGTTGTTTAAAGGTTTTAAACAAAGATTTCGAATGATTTACTTTGGCAATATAGCCTAAGTTTTTTAAGTTAAAAGGGGCTCTAACTTATTTTGGAGGGATAGGTAATCCTCAATATATTTCATCAACATTATTTTGGGTAAAGTATGTATAACATGGCAAATAGCTTTGAGTAAAGTAAAGAGTTTATTTCCTTGTGTAAGTATGATTTAAAGGGTTAAATCATTTTGAAAAGGTTTTCATGGAAAAGGGTGGTTAACCCTAAGAGAAATGACTCAGATATTAGAAGACCATATGGGATTGGTGTAGGGTCGCGCCCTATACATTAGCTATTAGCCCCTAGCTAATTTAGTCCAAAATTCCAGTGTGTAGGGCTTAGTCACAGGTAGACTTAAATGATGGTTACACACAGAAAGGAATATATGTACAAAAAAAGAAGATAGGTTATTGGTGAGCCCGCAAAACCATTAGGATCAGGAGACCCTGGGAGATGTATGTTAGGGATAGACCGTCTAGAGGTTTGTCTAACAGATGTTAGATTATTTGCTATTTTGTCTGGTAGGCTCGAGTCAGCCAGAGGTTAGTAGTTAGCCAAACAAAACTACATTGTTTCGGACATATGGTCCATTTATCACCTGTTTTTGAGCATATATGATATTTGCTATTATTGATATATTAGTTTTTTTAACCAGTTTAGTTGTAGGGTTTTGATTTGCAAAAAGAAATGTTTTAAAGGGATATTAGTGAGGGGAAACCTGTTCCGCTAAGCGACGTGGTCTCACTTAATATCGGTAAACCGATATGTATAGTATTATTCACACCAGGCTGTATGTCAGACTCAAAGTTTATGTTTTTCCTCTTTAACTCTCGGGTGCTCAAAATTAATTTGAGTAGGCTGAGGGTTGAGGATTTTCAGGTTTTAGTAGGTGGACGAATAAAGCTTCCGAAGACGAGCAGGAGGCTGATGCTAGCTATATTTAGGAGTTGTTTTATTTTATTTCTGCTATGTTGTACTAAATTTGTTATGACTATTTAGTACTCTGATCAACCAAGAGGGCATTTTCATATGTCGCTCTAGGCGTATTTATGTAATAATTATACTTGATCCGAACCAGAGAAACGATTAGGATTATGTAACTTGGATATGAAATGTTGTTTTGAAATGTAATCAGAAAAGTGTTTTAAGCTGTGATGATTTTATTTCATATTCTTGTGCTTCTGATATTATGGATACCATTAACATTATCGTATTTGGTCACCGGAAGTTAATACTATGGATGACTGCAGCATCTGTAGCACTTAGATTCGGGCCTCCAAACAGGGGATGTTACACAATAGATTCAGGGAGAACCCATGAAATAATTGAATGAAGTTATTGGCAGGGGCCAATCGGTTCTTAGTGATCCCATGAAAACTATGAGACTGGACATATAGTCCATAAGCTTTAAATAGGTTATTAGTCAGCCCATGAAAACTAATAGGTTAATAGTGACCTTAGAAACTATAACTGTGATAGGTAGTCAAATGATTGGGGATCTGAAATCCAGAATATTTTGCTTTTTTGCATATGATCATGATATTTTAAATTGCTATGTTTTAACCATTGTGGATGCAGGAGTATAGTATATGGTTATTATAAATTTTTGAGTAAGGTACTAGTGTGGGGAAATCCTGTTCCGCTAAGCGACATGGTCTCACTAGATATCTAAATGGTTCGAAATGGTAGGTTATTATTCATAATAGGCTTTATGTTTGACTCGAATTTTATGTTTTCCCCTTAAACTCTTGGGTGCTCAATTGATTTTGAGTACATCTAGAGTTGAGCTTTTTAGGTTCTCCTTTAGACGAATAAGCTTCCGGAGATGTGAAAGAGGCAAGCTAGCTATTAGGAGTTCTTTTCTATTTGATCCCGCTGTGTTTTGGTTGTAAAGGCAAAGTTGTCTGATCGCGTATGTATAGACTTTGATCTTCCAAGGGGGTATCTTCATATGTCGCTCTTGGCGTATTTTGTAATAATTATATTTTCTCTAAACGTGATTCTTGAATCTAGGATTATGTCATGAATTGAAATATGATTGAAATGGGATGAGAAATTTTTTTAATGCCTTTAAAAAAAATTCATATCCATGCGTTTCTGTTATACCAATGTATCTAACATTACCGCATTTGGTCGCCAAGGATTAATAACCATGGATGACTACAGCATCCGTAGCCGTTAGTTTTGGGCCTCCAAGTGGGGGATGTTACATGCAACTACCTAATTGTGTAAGCATTAAGCAACATAATTACTACTCAAAAGGAAAATTTAATATTACTTAAATTTGTTGATATAAATTGCAGAAATAATTAGTGCTATAATTACTTTTGCGACCACCTGAGGTGTTGTGAGACAAAAAAGCTGAATAACATTTTTTGATGTTAGAAGGAAGGCCTGAACCTCCGTTTGTCTTTCTTAGCAAATCTTACCCTTGTTTTCCTTCACATACCATGAATCCCATGGATTCCACTCCCCCTACGCAAGAACAGTTACACCTAACCTTAAAAAAAGGCCAGTCATAATTCGGAAACCTCGGCTGAGGCGGAAACTTCAGCTAATACCCCCATAGATCTAATCATGGCCATAATTCATTCCTTCACCAAAATAAACCGACATATGGAGGGGTTAGAGAAAACGATGGACCAACATACCGCTCACAGGCCAACCTCCCCTCCATACTCCATAGCTCATTGCCATCACTTGCCAACTGCGCTCACTATGCAGCGGGCAAATGAAACGGTACTCCCAGAAATGGGAACGATGATGTTGGCCGAAAAACTAATGCCAAACTAAAAGACAAGACCCGGATCAACCCGTATATCTTCTCTCAATAATGATGCTTCTTCACTCTATGATTGTGATTCGTCCTAAATGGATCCTAGAGAAGACAAGATCCGACAGTTGAAGGCCCTTATGGAACAACTTGTAAAACTTTGCCAACAAAGCACTGGGGAAAAGGTCAGGGAAGAAGATTCTTCCCCATTTAACAAAACCATAATAGAAGTAGGAAACCCCTCCAACCTCATGGCCTCAATTCATAATAGACTATACCTCGCTGGAACAAGCAAGAAAGCATGAGAGAAGTATTCGCAAGAGGCTAAGGCATAACAGAAGAAAGTCTTCCATATTATGCAGAAGCCGGTGCAGGAAGTAGTACAACACCCCTAATTTTTGTTAACATTATTCAGGAGATTTTATTAGATAAATTAAAAGAATAGTATATGTGGTATGATAAGGAAAATGAGATTTTTAACTAATTTGAATCGTGCCTCAAGTAATCAATTAATAAGGTTGATTTGAACATAAAATAGAAAGAAAGTAATGAGAAGGGCATATTGGGAATATTTCCTTTATTCATTCCCTAAACCCTTCCTCTCTCATTCATTATCATTTCATTTTCAAAAACATCAAAATTGAACCTAAAAATGGCCAGCCATTATTTAGAGCAAAAGGAGGAAGACAGCTAAGGAAATCAAGAGGAAAAGCTTAGGGAAACTAATCTACATGAAATATCAATCTTCTTACCTAATCCAAGGTGAATAACAGCATCAATTTCATTTATTTATGTTTATTTTTGGATCTATGCTTGATTTTCGAATTATTATGACGATATGTCATGTTTGGATAGTTTATATCATTGTTTGATTAAATGATAATTTATTGGAATTTTGTTGAATTATTCCAAAGGATTTTATAGGTAAAAACCTAGTTTTTGACCATCAATTGACTTAAAATTCGAATATGTTGTGTAAAACCAAATTTTGGAGATGGGCTTTTAATTCCATAATTTTCCAAGTTCATATGAATTTCTTAAGATGGAAAAGGTGTATTTTGAGTTTAAATTATTAAAATTAATAAAATTAATATTTTTGCTTCGAAATTTTTATATGTGAAAGAAGATGGAAATTCAGTTTTTTGGTGATTTTTGGGGATTTTCCCATATGATTATGATTTTCTATGAATTTTGGATGATAGAAAAGCTTTTAATTAATATTAATTAATGATATTAAATATAAAGGTTTGCAAATTGTTTTGGAATTGTAAAATGTGATCTTCCAACAAATTCTGAATAGAACATAAAAAGAAATTTTGTTATCTAATAAAAATTTGACAAGAGGCAAAAGTTGGTGGAAAGTATTATCTTTAAAAGGAAATAACTCAGTTTTTAAACAATTTACAGAAATGTCATTCCACGTTTTAGATGTCACCTGCTGTTGAAATACGACAACCTGTTAGATGCCATCTGTTTAAGCATACAATAACCTTTTAGATGTCATCTGTTTAGGCATATGGAAACCTATTAGAAGTCATCTGTTTAGACTTACGATAGACTGTTAGATGCCATTTGTTTAGGCATATGATAACCTGTTAGATGGCATATGTTTAGGCATACGACAATATGTTCGATGTCATGTGTTTAAGCATACGACAACTTGTCAAATGATATCTATTTATATTTACGACAATCTGTATTTAGTACGACACCTCATATTTTAGATACTCTTTATCTCATATTTTAGAGGCTCGACACTCCATATTTTAGAGGTTATTTACCTCATATCGCTTATGTTTTATAGAGGCTTAATAGCACTGTTTTGATAGTGAATGTTTTAAAAGCTATGTAATGATGTGGCTATCGAATGAACATATTCTGATGAATGCATTATGTTCTTGTTATCATTGATCGATTAAATTTGCATATTTGTCATGCTCACATTATTATAACCCAACACCACATCTTGGGAGTTTGAGGGCATAATTACCAATTATGTTGTCCCAGTAGTGAGTATGGTCAGACTAAACTCCTGAGTGAGTGAAATTGCATCCAGAAGATCAAATAGATCAATGGTATTAGGATGTTCTAAACTAATCAAAAGATATGACTCATGGATTTAAAACCAGATAAGATTGTAAGTGGGACTGGTGTAGGGTCGTGCCCTATGCATCATCCATCAGCCCCAATTGGTAAAGGTCCGCGATTCCAGTGTGTAAGGCTTTGTCAGTAGTGAGACTAAAAGGATGTTGCTGACATCAAAAATGGCCGCCAACATCTAAAATCAGTGTGAAAGCACCACCAATCCGATATTAAATATCCAAACAAAGAATTAAATGCGTAGATCACAGATTCAATAGCAAAAGGAGTATATAAACACATAAATTTTATAGTTGTTCGGCAAACTTTGGCCTACGTCCACTCCAATAATTTCTTATACTGTAGGATTACAAATACAGTTTGTTTTAGCCTTGGAAAATTAATAGAGGAAGGAAAGAGAAACAATGATAAAGAGCCAAAAGAAGACCATCTAGCCCCAAAAAGAAGATCCCTTGCAATGAGCCAATGATCTAGTATTTATAGGAGAAGACATGCAAATATCCAACTGAAAATCCATGTGCAAAAGACCAAAACCAAGATGGACCAATCGAGAAAAAAAGGGCCTATCTGGGCTATTGGGAACGATCGGCACCGATCCCTATGTGGGGACGGCACTGATTGGTCTTGCTCTCAACCATGAGGCCGACGACCCCATAGTGGGTCCCTCTCTTCTGTTGCTCCTTGTTTCTGTACTCATTTTCTTGATTCCACTGGTACTTGTTGAGTTATTGAGTGATCATTGTTGAGTTGAACTGCTAATCCGAGTGATCCATAGCCATAGTGATCCGATCTGATACGTTCCTAACCATATTGATCCGATCTGATCCCCTGCCTAGAGGAAGTGTAAATCCATACTTAGCCATTCCTTGGATAGTATTTGCTTGAACCTACTTCACTATCATCCATAACCTTGCTTATAACTGATTTCTAAGCCTGACAATCATCTCTCCAGGCTTCCTGCCTTGATAATCATGAAACCCAAATAGCCAACTCCAAGGTATCACGGCCTTGATAAAAGGAGGGATAATATTTGCCCTCCAAAATATGCCTTGCAATAGGAAGGTGTGTTTTGAATTGCCATAAATCTAAAGTCCATAATCTGTAATCCATCGATAGCTGAGTTTTTATCCAAAATCCAATCCTTTGCCAAACTAAGTTGTCGTAGTCCATGACTGTTCTAAGTCGATAGCCAATTCCAAAATCATTCCAAATCCTTAGTCGAATAAATTTCCATCTAAAGCCAATATCCAAATTCATGATCTCACTGGATCGTTTTCCAATTCCAAGGTCTCGTTGGACCAATAGCCTGGTTCATAATCTCTTTGGACCGATCATACCCTCTTCGAGCTCTTGCTAGACCTCATCCAGTCACTCTCCGATAAAGGGGGGAACAGCGATAAATAAACCAATCTTGTCGCTCTCCGATGAAGCGGCAATACTTCATGCACTATAGTTCAGTATCCCTGAACATAAAGCGATGTCATGGCCTTCCTAGGTCGATCATGGTCTCTTCGGACCCTTGTTGGACCCTACTCACTCTCCAACGAGAAAGGCACAATGATAAGCAGGCCGATCTTGTCGCTCTCCGACGAAGCGGCCTACTTCTTGCTTCTCCGATTCCATTTCTCTAGTCGAAACATAATGCGATCTGTGGGGTATTATCCTCTGGCCTCAATCCCCTAATCGAGGACTTAATCTATGTACGAGTCCATCTTGTCGCTCTTCGACGAAGGGACTCGCACCTTTCGGTTATTGCACTGTCTCTCCAATCGGGACAACCACGATCAATTTCAGCTATTACTTTTAAAAGCAGATTTGAGCATTCCAAAATCCATTTATTAAATAAAATTAAGTTTTTACAACCAAAAAACTAGAAAACCAAAAACAAGGAAAACCAAAAACTACCTCTCCGGGCATGACGGTTTGTTGTCATCTTCGAGCATGCCTAAGGACCGACCTCGATCCCGTACATGTGTAAGTGACTTAGCTATTTTATTTTAGAGTTTATTATTTATTTAGTTCATGCCATCCCGATTAAGAGACGATGATCCATGACTTCGATCCAAGGCCATTTCCATTTGATGTAGACGGTCGCCGCTCCTGCTCTACTACCACAGTCCGAGTCCTTATATATTGCAATTGCCTGCCATCCTTGACGTATTCCTCAACCATATACTTCAAGTGTCTGCAGTCTATGGTAGTGTGCCCGCCCAGCTCATGGAATAGGCAATATTTTTATGATACCTGCTCGCACTCGGTGCGCTCTCTCCTTGTCAACCTTCAGTATGAAAGGCGTCCTCGAGTATCCAAATAAATCCTTTCAAAGTCTCGTTCAAATCAGTATAAGTAGAGAATTTTGATTCTCTCATTTGCTATTTCGATTTGTCGAAGCCATCATCCGCTTTCCCTTATCTTTGCCTGAACCCTCCCTAGACGGTCCTTCATCACTCACTGCGTTCACTACACCACAAAGCTGTTTTAGCCACACCCCTATCCGCCTTATTTGATACGGCTCAAAGCCGTATCAAATTTGATATGGCTAAAAACCGTATCTAAACGTTTAGATATGGCTCAAAGCCGTATCAAATTTGATACGGCTTTGAGCCGTATCAAATTTGTGCCTATTTTGGTTGGAAAATCATACACTCTGGAAAGCAAGGTCTCCCCCAAATTCATTCCTTCCCTCGTTTTTTTTCGTTCTCCCTCCAAAACATAAATGTCGATCTCTTGCCCAGATTATTATCTACTTCGTGCTTCTAGTTCTCCCGACTATTCAGATAGGATCAATAGAAAAAAAAACGAGAAACCTTGGATCCAATTAGTGAGTTCAGCGTTCATCTTCGAAAATCCTAGATCTGCTCAAGTGCTCATCTTCATCTGCTAATCGAAAAACACGAGAAATCCCGACTATTCAGATAGGTTCATGTTCATTGCATTTTTTTTATATACCCTCGTTTCAGTTCTCATTTACTTTCATCATGTCTTTCCACTGTCTCTCTCTCTTCCTCCTAATCTCAACGCTACCGACTAATTCCATAACTTCATTTCAATCTCTATTACAGCTCCCTCACCATGAAAACAACCATCAAAAAGATTGCTTTCACTGTGAAAGCTGGAGGCTATCAGTAGAAACAAACAACGACGGTCCATGGACCACCATCCCTTCTGCTTGTCTTTCTTATGTCACTAAATACATGAACGGCGAGAAATATTACTGGGATTCAGAAATGGTTACAACTGAAGCAATCGATTTTGCAGCAAGGGTCGACGTCGGTTTGGATGGAAAAGACATTTGGGTGTTTGATGTTGACGAAACCTTGCTTTCTAATCTGCCTTATTACAGAAGCTGTGGATTTGGGTATGTCCTTTTATAATCTGATTAATTCACTTGTTACTTGTAGAGGAATTGAACAATTATAAGTTATAATCACTTGTCTTCTAACATATAAATAGATCAAGGGCATTCAATGAAACGTCGTTCAATGCATGGGTTGACTTGGCAAAGGCTCCAGCGTTGCCTGCAAGTTTAAAACTGTACAGAGAGCTTCAAGGTCTTGGGTTTCAAATAGTGCTTTTGACAGGAAGGGATGAAGAGCATAGACTGGTTACCGAGCAGAATCTCTTATTTGATGGTTATCACTCTTGGGAAAGGCTCCTCTTGAGGTATATATATTATTAATTCTGCATCTGAGAGTTCTCCTTTGACAAAGGAACTAAAAATATTTCATTCGTTAATCAAATTTGGACTCTACTACAGAGGTTCATCCGACCATGGTATAAATGCTGTATCATATAAGTCGAAGAAGAGAGCGGAGTTGGTGGCTTTAGGATACAGAATTCATGGCTGCTCTGGTGATCAATGGAGTGATCTCATAGGAATGCCAACGGCGACGAGGTTGTTCAAACTTCCCAATCCAATGTATTACATTCCTTGATTTGGTAATGTATGTACTATGTAAGTGCTGAGTTGCTTGTTGGTTAACATGATGTAATTGCTGAATTTGTCTTTAAATTATGCTGGTTAATACTTATTGAATATGTAATGTAATAAATGTATGCATTGTAATATGATAGGTTGATAGCTGCTTGCTAGTTAGTATGTAATGTATGCATGCGTACCAGTTAAATCAAATTTCTTATGTGCTTATTCATATTAGTTTGTTATAATGTACTGTATAGTTGTTGTCTTGCTCAGTTACCACCTTATGTGCTTATTTTCAGTTTTATTAGTTTCAGTTAATTTTTAACCGTTAAATGCGGTTAATTATTCGGTTAACCGATCAATATACATGGTTAACCACGGTTAAATTTGGACGGTTCGATCGGTATGAACCACCCAAATTTATTTTCGGTTCGGTTAACTGAACCGTATACTTTGGTCGGTTAAGTCGGTTAATTAACCGATCGGTTCGGTTAACCGACCGTGCCCACCCCTAATACTGACCATATTTTGTATAATACTGCTTCTATTGTAATCCAACTATTTCCGTATCTATTACTGCTTTAAATACTGAAATATTAATGCATTATTTTTTTTACTTTAATACATTAATTTGATACGGCTCAAAGCCATATCAAATTCCTGAATTTGATACGGCCCAAAGTCGTATCAAATTCATGAATTAGGCAGTGCTTTGAGCCGTATCAAATTCATGAATTAGGCAGTGCTTTGAGCCGTATCAAATTCATCAATTTGATACGGCTTTGGGCCATATCAAATTATTAACCACGCCAAAATTTGATACGGCCCAAAGCAATGCCTAATTCCATTTGATACGGCCAAAAGCACTGCCTAATTGGCATTTCTGGTGTAGTGGTTAACCTCTTCTCTACCGGCCTTAGCATTTTCCTACCGTAGGAATCTCTCGACGTCAAAAAAAATTTCTCCGAGATCCATTAGTGCTGATGGATCCCATTCCAGTGATTGCTTAAAGTCTGTGTTGTCCGCAATCCCAGATATCGCCGACATTAAGACCATTGATGGATTCGACCGATCCACTGAAGCGACTGCCGCATTAAACCATGTCAAGAAATTTCTCAAGGACACTCACGTTCTCTGCTTTAGTGTTGCCAATGTTATTACACTCTTGGGTTTTGTGATGTGAACCCGAAATTGCCTTATGAACTTATCAACCAACTCCATCCAAGTACCGATAGTTACGTTCTCCAATTGCCAAAACCATATTACAGCTATATTCGCCAAGTACAAGAGAAAATATCGTGCCATCAGTTCCTTTGATGTCCCCGGATGTAGGGTCCGATTTTCCATCATATGCTCTCAATGATGGTAGCTTAAAGTCTAGTGGATTCCTGGCATACCTGATATTAGGAGTAAATGGACTCCTATTCACATTTTCAAGATCCTTGTTCACCAATCCTCCTCTCATAGCTCATCCGATCATCTCCACAAATCTATCATTATCATCCAAAAGTAGCTTCCAATCATCATTTCCAACCTGCCTCCCGAGTCCACGAGGGAATCCTGGAACATGCTCCTTTGAACGGACGTCCGCATTCCGATCTATACCAAACTGCATAGAATCAACCATTGGCCAACCGTTGACCAATCCAGCATGCCCCCTAAGTCCTAAGCGAACAATGCTGATCCCTATAGTGGGATCGGTGATGATTGGTCCATGTTGACTGAGGGCCGCCCTCGGCTGCTCCACTTCATTCCTTTGCTTGTTAGCTTCATTTCCCTATTCCTAGCTCTGATTTTCTACAACTCTTGCTGCTCCAATTCCTTGATCCAGATTGCTATTAGCTCTTGCACCAGCCTATCCAACTTGCATGAGGAAATTCTGAATCATCTCATTTTGCCTCTTCATCATCCTCTCCTACATAGCATCCATTATTATCTCCATCTCGTTCCTTGTAATATAAATGGAGGAGTGATTAGCCCCAACTCCTGAGGAAGCCTCCTGACTCCCTCCATGGTGACTACTATCTGCAAATGCTCTTCTTGTTGATTGCCTAGCCATTGATCCAAATCCAAGCTCCTAATCCTTTTCAAATAAGCTGATGCTAGCCTTTTAAGTGAAAGCGCTAAAATGTTGACGTCAAAAATGGCTGCCAACACCCAAAATTAGTGTGAAAGCACCAACAATCCAATATTAAATATCCAAATAGAGAATTGAATGCACAAATCACAGATTCAATAGCAAAAAAGTAAATGAACACATGAATTGTATGGTGGTTCGGCAAACTCTAGCCTACATCCACTCTAATAACCTTTTTATATACTGTAGGATTACAAATACAGTTTGTTTTAGCATTAGAAAATTAATGGAGGAAGGGAAGAGAAATAATGAAGAAGAGCCAAAAGAAGATCAGTTTAGCCCTAAAAAGAATATCCCTTGCAATGAGCTAATGATCTGGTATTTATAGGAGAAGATGTGCAAATATCCAGCTGAAAATCCACATGCAGAAGCCCGAAGCCAAGGCATATTATCCAGAAAAAATGGGGTCCATTTAGGCCATTGGGAATGATCAGCACCGATCCCTATGGGGGGATCAGCACCAATCGGTCTTGCTCTTGACCATGGGGTCGGTGATCCCCATGGTAGGTCCCTCTTTTCTGCTGCTTTGTGTTTTCTAGTCGTTTGCTTGTTTCCCCCGGTACTTGTTGAGTTATTGAGCGATCATTGTTGAGTTGAACTACCAATCCGAGTGATCCATAGCCATAATGATCTGATCTAATCCTTTCATAACCATATCAATCTTATCCGATCCCCTGCTTAGGGGAAGTGTAAATCCATACTTAGCCATTTCTTGGACGCTATTTGCTTGAACATGCTTGACTATCATCCATAGCCTTGCTTATAACTGATCTATGAACCTGACAATCATCTCTCTGGACCTTCTACCTTGATGATCATGAAATCCAATTAGCCACCTCCATGGTATCATGGCCTTGCCAAAAGGCGGGATAACAGATGTTTATGCAGAGAAAGGAACTCATAGCTCTATAGGCTTACCATATTATTTAAGTTATTTTACTCCTAACTGTATTTGAAGATTTGTGGACATCTGGTTATGATTTGGTCCAAGTCAGCCTGATAGGTTATTAGTTGGCCTGTAAAAACTAATAGGTTCAACGTGACCCAAAGAAAACCATGATTTGAGACAGCTAATCCATTTTTGGGAAGGGTAAACTTTGGGAATGCATAACCCTTAATGACAGACTAGTCACATTTACCCATATTGCGTGTATATTATCATATAACTTTTGTTTTAACCATTGTGGTTGTATGTGTAGGATTTATGTTATCATTGACATATTTTGGTGAGATACTAGTGAAGAGAAATCCCATTTCGCTCAGCGGTTTGGTCTTATTGGATATTTTTTATGGTTCAAGATGGTATATTATTATTCACACCGGACTTTTTGTCTGACCCAAAGTTTTTGATTTTCCCCCTGAACTCTCGGGTACTCATTTGAGTAGGTCGAGAATAGGGAGTTTTCAGGTTAGACGAATAAGCTTTCGGAGACGTGAAGAAAGTAAGCTAGCTAATATTAGAAGTTTATTTTCTGTTGTGTTGTTCAAAGCCATTGCTTTGTTGAGTGGATGTAATGAAGAATTTATAATTGTCAAGTAGTTAGACTTTGATCATCCCAAGAGGGCATCTTCATATGTCGCCCTTGCATTATAATTGTAATTATTATATTTTCTCTGAATGCTGAATCGATGGAATTATGTAATGGGATGTAATGAATATAAAAGTTATTAATGAAATATGTTTTGAAAATTTTCACATTCATATGCTCCTAATGTTATAGATATAATTAACTGCTCTTAATTTATCATCGGACATTAATACTATGGATGACTACAGCATCCATAGCGCTTAGTTTCGGGCCTTAAAATGGAGGATGTTACAAATAGTCTTCACGGCTACTGATGCAGTGGAGTTGTTTTTCCATACAAGGACCTGCTCATAGTCATGATATAGATTTTGAATTGCACCATGAAAAAAGTCTTTTTATATTTTAGAAGCTCAATCAATGTAATTTTCAAGTCAGCATACGACCAGACGAAGCTTCTATCTGATGTTCTAAAACCCAGCCTTGAGCAGATTTACGGCTTCAACAACACAGCAACTGTCCATGTTAGATCAGCGCACCAGCTCGTCATAACTAGAATGGCGCGTCTGCACAAATCCTTTTAAGCGAGTTTCGTGATTATTGAGCAGCCATCACCATACAATACCTTTCTACGAAGACCTATGTTGATGGACCTAGGGGCAATTATCTCTCAGAAATATCTGCTTATGAAATTCAACACTCCTACGGAGATAGGATCAATGAGGGGAGAACAATTTTTAGCTAGGGAACTATACAATGTAAATCTTAGCTCTAGCAATAAAATTGTTCAAAACTACTCTGTTGTCTCTTCTGATATTTGTGAAAACGGTAATAAACAAGAAATCAAACCAGCTCAAAAAAGTATATCGCTAGCGAAATAAGTCAACCTACAACCATAAAAAAGAAAAAAAAAGGACATATGTGCATGTGATCGGCATTGACGAATATAATTCATTTTACACATAATACTTTTTTGAAAAGACTCAGAAACAGGCGCTCAAAGTCAACTCTCAACCAGAAGTACAAACAGAAAGTGAAATAGACCCGAGATTAGGGGAAACAAAGATAGAGTTAAAGCCAATGGATGACCTTGAAGATATGCAAATAAATCCAAAGAACCTTATAAAGTTTTTGAAGATAGGGTGGAATCTCAGTGTAGAAGCCCGAACTAGACTAATATACTTCTTAAAGAGATCAGCAGATGTATTTTCCTAGACATATTCAGACATGGTAGGATTAGATCCAGTCGTCATCTATCATGCACTCAACATTGATCCTGATGCCTATCCAGTCAAGCAAAAGCGCAAAAGCCTAGATCAAGAAAGGTATAACTTCTACATGAGGAAGTCAAGAAGCTAAAGGAGAACGGATTCACTAGGGAAATGTACTACCCAAAATGGATTGCTAATCCAATACTTGTGAAAAAATCCAGTGGAAAATAGAGGACCTGTATCGATTACACCAATCTCAACAAAGCCTGCCCTAAAGACAGCTTCCCCGACCTAGAATCGATCAGCTAGTGGATGCAACCAGTGGATATGAACTGCTCTCATTTATAGACACATATACAGGGTACGATTAGATAGCTATGTTCGAGCTAGATCAGAACATACTAGTTTCATGATGGACAAAGGGTTGTACTACTACAAAGTAATGCTATTCGAGCTCAAGAATGTCGAGGCAACTTACTAAAGGCTGGCTAATATGATATTCTCATATCAGATCAGAAAAAATATTGAAGTATATGTGGATGACATGCTGGTTAAGTCAAAAGCAACATCAAGTCATGTCCAAGACCTGGGACAAACATTTGATTAAGGCCGTACAGTATGAAGTTGAACCCATTGAAATGCACTTTTGCGATTAAGTTAGGTAAGTTCCTGGGATATATAGTGAGCGCACGTCGCATTGAAGCAAACCTAGAAAAGATTGAAATCATAAGCAAGATGGGAATCCCAACAAATCTGAATGATCTCATAAGCCAAAATGGCAAAGTAGTGATGCTAAGTAGACTCGTCTCTAAATTAACGGATAAGTGCATACCATTCTTCGATCAGGTGAAGAAGGGACAAAATTTCAAATGAACCGAAGATTGTAAAGGCCCATTCCAAAACCTAAAAGACCATTTAGTCAACACTCACATACTGTCTAAACTGATAACAAGTGAGGACTTGTATATATATTTTACTGTAACCGATAAAGTTGTTAATGCTACAGTGATTTGGGAGGACGAAGGGATCCAAAGGCCAATTTACTTCACAAATAAGCATTTGTCAGGAGCGAGCTGAATTTCTCCGTTATTGAAAAGCTAGCTTACAACTTGCTCCTCACACCAAGGAAGCCACGGCCAAATTTCCAAGCATACCCTATCAAGGTCCTCACAGACAAACCGCTAAGAAAAATACTGCAAAAGCCAGAGACATCAAGCCGATTATTGAAATGGGTAATGGAGCTCAGCCAATATGACATCACTTACTACCCGAGGAAAGCAATCAAAGGTCGGGTGTTGGCAGACTTCATTGCAGAATGCACACTTCCAACTGAACACCAACCAGAGAAAAAAGAGCTTATCCCATAGTCATGGCAACTTTTTGTAAATGGAGCTATAAATGAATAGGGGGTAGGAAATGAATATACATTTGTAACTCCATATATGCAGAAAATATATAGAGTAGTACAGCTTTGGTTCAAGGCGACGAACAACGTGGTGGAAAATGATGCTCTCCTCGCAGGCCTGAGAATGGCTCGGTTAATGAAGGTAACCCATATTGAAGTTTACAGCAATTCCCATTTAATTGTGAACCAAGTTCGAGGCAATTACCAAGTGAAGAAGCCAACCTTAGCCAAGTATGTGGAACTTTCTAAGAAATTACTGGAGCAGATCGAATGATTTAATATAGAGCAAATCCTATAGGAAAATAACTCTTTTATTGATTCATCAGCTAAACTTGCAAGCACCAAAGTAACAAATGGTATGAAAGCAGTTCCAATAGGACATCGGGCAGAGCCGAGCATCATAGGGGCTAACCAAATACTTTCCCTAACCTGAGCCCAATAGGCAATGATCTAAGGATCTCAAGTCTAGGAAACAGAGGAAAACCGAGGGTAGTCCCAAGTTAGGCTGCGCTTTAGCAAACTGAAAAGAACACCTGGATGACTCCCATAAAATAATTATTGCAAAACGGAATCCTACCCCAAAATAGAAATGAAGCTCGAAAAATAAGGTATAAGGTTCCATACTATTCGTCCTTTAATGGCACATTATACAAGAGAGTGTATTCCACCCTTTATCTTAGGTGCATTTCCAAAGAAGAGGGAATAAGAGTCGTGAAAAAACTAGTTGAAGGGAAATGCGGGGACCACTCCAGCAAACCAAATTAGCAAAGAAAGTACTGAGGCATGGTTGTTACTGGCCTACGACACTTTAGGATGCAAGAGAATTTATAAGAAGATGCGATAGGAGTTAAAGATTTGCAAATATCCCCAAACGGCCATCCCACGAGCTCATCCCACTAGCTAGCACATAGCCCTTCAATATATGGGGCATAGATTTAATAAGTCCACTTCCAATGTCAAAGGGAGAAGCGAAGTACGCAATAGTGGCAACAGACTACTTTACCAAATGGGTGGAGGAAAAAACCTTAGCTACAATCACCACAAAGAAGATAGTCGCTTTGTAGTGAGAAACATAATACCATGTTCGGAATCCCTCACAAGAAAATCTATGAAAATGGAACCCAGTTTGAAAGCAAGTAATTCATAGAACTCTGTAAGAAGAATGGCATAGTCAAAAATTTCTCCTCTGTCGTGCACCCACAACCAAATGGGCAAGTCGAAGCAGAAAACAAGACTATCAAGATGTTATTTAAGAAAAGAATGCAAAAATCGAAAGGAAAGTAGGCATAATAATTATCCTTAGTATTACGGGCATATAGGACCTCTACCAGATCTCTAACCGGTCATACACCTTTTTCATTGACCTATGGATAGGAAGCCATGCCCCTGTTAAAGTAGAAGTCCCACCACATAGAAGAATACCGTATATGGCAGTGAAAAAAGGAAGTTGAAGGAAGTGGCCCTCGACCACGTCCAAGGAAGAAGAGATGAGGCTACAGTTATATCTGCAGCATATCGACAAAGGATGGCAAGAAGTTACAATGCTAGGCTCAAGGAGAGAAACTTCTGCAAAGGAGATCTTGTACTGTGGAGAGTCATGGCCAATACAAAAGATCCAGCTGATAAAGCTCTGGGCCCAAGTTGGGAAGGCCCATTTGTTATAGCGTAGGTCTTATCCAATGGGCCATATCAATTTATCAAAACCTAATGGAAACATAGTTCCAAGAACATGGAATTCAAAGCATCTCAGGCCTTATTTTGTATGATCAACATTACTTATGTAATAAACACTATAATTGTTATGAAAAGTAATAATATAATGAACTGGACGTAGGGATATTGGACATCCCAAACCAGCATAAAAATCTTTTTGTGTTAATCTTTTTGGCATAGCTATATAATCATATTGGACTTAAGGATATTAGATGGCCCAAACCAGCCATCAAAACAAAATTGTACAAAGTACAACCCAGCTTTTTTAGCCAAACAACTAAACTAGACGTAGAGATATTGGATGGCTTGAATCGGTATAAAAATCCCTCTATGTTAATTCTTTTAACATAGCTACACTGGACGTAAGGATATTAGATGGTCTGAACCAGTACGAAAAACCATGCACATGAATTAAGGAGGTTGTAAATACACGACCTGACTTTACAGTCAAAATAACAATACACCACCAAATAGTGGGGCAGATCGTGCTAAGCCTACGACAAGGCTTAAATATTGAAAACAACGTTCAGGAAGCATGGACAATGCAAATAACAAACCCTAAAGATAACAAGAAAAAGGAAAGTCATGGGATACATAACAACTATTAAAATAGATGCGGTCCTAGAAATTATTTAAAGCTTGCCAGGTAAACATCAAAGAACAAAGATTTTCTTACCTTTATTTAGTCCTCTTAATATACATTGAAGACTCGCACATGTTTATACAACCCATACTTCTATGAACATCTTAAGTGCAAACACGATAAAGTACAATTTATAATAAAACAAAACGATATCATGAATCAGACTCAGATTTGGAGGAGGTATCAATTAAGAATCTCCTTTGACTAGAAGGTCTGAAAATATCTGACAAAGGATGCTAAGCAGAATTGTGTTCAAGTTGAAGAGCAGGAGACGGGTCATTTAACTCGGTAATTACAACTGATGAGCGACTAGGGGCAACGCTGCCAAAGGCAACTCGAGGGTCGTTATTAGTGCCTATTCAAACGTCATCATAATCATGTGGATCATACTCATAGTCCGCACGATTGTATAGAAAGGTCAGATCTAGTCCAGGCCAGAAGCAAGCGAAGACATCAATCGCACGCTTCGTGGCAATGTCCATCATAACCCTTTTTACCTTCTCATCATGGAGCTGCTCAAACAAGGAAGCCCTATCTAACCGACCTTAAGAAGTAGCAGCAACATTAAGACGAGCCTCAGACTCTAATCTGAAATTTTTATTTTCATGGTCGTTTATACGTTCCATAGTCACTCTCTTAACCTAATCAATCTCATCCAAAAGTTGATCCTGTGTTTTATCAGTAGTTTTAGTATTGAGTCCAAAAGGCCCCTGTGCATTAGAAATATAAGGCGAGCTGCTACTACCAGCAATTTCCGATCCCTTTTTATAATGATCTTCTAACTCAATTTAGCCTCGTAATATTTTTTAATTCACTCTTCAATGTAAAAATGACATCATGGTCTGCCCCACATAAGGGAGTAGGGCCAGCACCAGGTTTCGAAACCGCACCTTGAGTTAAGATGTAACATCCCCCTACTTGGAGGCCCAAAACTAACGGCTACGAATGCTGCAGTCATCCATAGTTATTAACCTTCGGCGACCAAATACGGCGGTGCTAGATTCACTGATACACAGATCACAAGAATATGGAAAAAAATTAACAATTAAAAAAACATGTTTCCCCATTCCATTCAAAACATTTTATGTTTATTACATAATCCTAAAACATTAACTACATTTAGCAAAAATATAATTATTACACATACGCCAAGAGCGACATATGAAGATGCCCCCTTGGTTGATCAGAATATATAGTAAGGCTAATAAATCTGCCTTTACAAACAAAATACACAGCGAAAAAAGATAACTCTAGATAACTAACTTCCTCCTGCACTCCTCTGGAAGCTTTATTCGTCTAAGAAGAGAACCTGAAAACCCTAAACCTCAAACTACTCAAAATCAATTGAGTATCCAAGATTTTAAGGGGAGAAAACTTTGAGTCAGACATAAAGCCTGGTATGAATAATAATCTAACATCTCAATCCTTTTAGATATCTAGTGAGACCACGCCGCTTAGCGGAATGGGTTTTTCCCTCACTAGTATCCTAAAACCTTTATAAAACCATATATTGTGCTCCTGCATCCACAATGGTTAAAAACATACATTTCAAAATATTATGATGATATGCATATATAAAAACATTTAGGATTTCACATCCCCGGTTTAAATTGACACCTTGTCATACTTATAGTTTCTACGGTCACTATTAACCTATTAGTTTTCATGGGTTTACAAATAACCTTTACCATAACAGATGGACACCCTATCCTATTTCATAATTTTCATAGGACCACTAAGAATCTATAGGCTCCTGCAATTAACTTAATTAATTCATGGGTCCCCATGAACCTATTAGTCATTCCAATAACTAATTCTTTATCCTAGTTTTCATGGGTTGACTAGGAACCTATGGATTTATCTAGTAACTCACTTCTCATCCTGGTTTTCATGGGTTGACTAGGAACCTACTGATGCCTCCATAAACTTCTTTCTTATCCTAGTTTTCATGGGTTGACTCGGAACCTATTGACTGATGTCAATTCTTAATCCGGATATAGTTTTCATGGGTTCACTACAAACAAATTAGCACATGTTAACCTACCTTAATACATAGTTTTCATGGATTTACTATGAACCTGTTGGTTACCTCTAATAACTACATAATCATAGTTTTCATGGGTTTACTATGAACCTATTTCCCGGACAACTTCAAAGTTTAGGCATCCTATGTTTTGGTCTCCCTGAATCCTTGGATGCAATTCTACTCATTCAGGAGTTTAATCAATTTATATTCGCTACTGGGTTAACCTAGCTGCTGCTTCTACCCTTTTATCCCCAAAATACGGTTATGGGTTCTTTATCATGTGAATATATTCATATTTGAAGAAGCAAACATAACAATTTAACAATACAGCTCATGTGGGTTTAAGGTCCTTGAAATACATTTCATATAAAACATAGTTAATCCCTTTAACTTATATTTTTATCAAGGCAATACTTCTTCAAATTCACATACTTAAGGTCATTTCAAAACTCCTTTATTTAACCATGGGTTTTTCCTTTAAAAATTTGAGTTCGGGCTTTAGAACCTTTCGACTCCTTCGAAATCTTGCTTTCGACCTCATAGGATGACCTCCTTTCAAAAGCATAAAGTTCTACCTTTAAAACATTAGGCTCCTGCCTTTCGAATACTTTAAAACATCTCTTTCGAACCCTTTCGACCATATTAAAGTATTATCATATAAGTATAGAAGCATAGCTTCGAAACCATTTGAAAGTACACTTTCAAAACCAATGAAGGTTACCCTTCGAAACCATTGAAAGTCCCCCTTTCGAAAGCGTTGGGTTTATACTTAAACTTAATTTTTGGGTCAAAGTGAACATAGGCGAAATCATCTCTTTTGAAATCATTCTTTATTTCAAAAAGTATTGGGGAAGGTTGATGGTGTCGAAATCATCCTTTCGAAAGCATTAAAACATCTGGGTAAAACAAGTAAAGGTTAGCTTCGAAACCCCTTTTGAAACCATTGCCTTCGAAACCCCTAACCCCTTTCGAAAGCATTAGGAAGTGGCCTTTATTTATAAAAACAACATCACCTTTCGACAGCATTTATGTCTTCAACACCATCAAAAGATCATCAATTTACAGAAGGGTATCGACCTGGTCAAAACTACCCCTTCCGAAAGCTTTAATAAAACTCTTAGTAACTCCTTTGGAAGCTGCTTCTTTAAAACATAGGCGGCGGCTCTCTTTCAAAAGCTTCTTTTGGAAATGCCCTTTCGATACCATTGGTTTCGACTACTTTGAAACTCATTTATAAACAGGCAAGCGCTTTTCTTTCAAAACCAAATAAAACAAAGAAACCAACCCCTTCGAAAGCTACCTTTCGACACCCTACCATCCTCCTTTCTCCAATCGACTACATACCATCTGAATGATACGATGAGTATTGGCTTATCTGGTTTCGTCCTAGAAGGTTTCAACTAGGTTGGATATGATGACACACCTTTTTGGATAGTTTAAATCGACAATAAACCACACATGTCTAACTCAAACCATTCAAAAGGGAGGATTACCAATGGGGTAAATAAGAAAATAAGAGAAAAGAAGGAAAAACAAAACATAGAATCTCGCAGCAGAATGACAAAATATAATAATCAAATAAACAGTTCATGAAGCTGTTTTACAAATAACATTTTATTACACTTTTACAATATAATCAGAGTTACACATACAGCGGGTATAATAGGATAATGCAGCAGAACAACATGATGCAGTGGAATAATACTAATAATATAATACTAAACTCCGTATTCGTCCTCCAGAAATAATGTCCTCAAACACTGAAATGCTCAAGCTGACCCGAGCATAATGTAAAGACAAAACACTCGGATCAGAACTAAAATATTCTTATGTAAGTCAAATCAATATCACGTGGAAAATGAGTGTAATGGCGTCAGAGATGTTACGGGGTTTTCATCTCCTATCCGGTGTATAACATGAGTACAATAACTTAAGAGATATTACAGGATTTTTCCATCTCTTAAGGATCCATCAAACTATCTATATGTAGTAGTATACACTATATATGTAGTGTCTATCAGTAAAGTATAATATTGAAAATAGCGTTAAGGCGTTACCCACATCCCCCTTAACACATTTATATAAGCATCGTAGTCTATACAGTACTATAAACTCCACCGTAAACTAGTGGGCTATCAGAGAGCACTCCATAGGTATGACACAAACCAAAATCGTAGTGGGCTCGATAAGGCATGTGACAAGGCACGCGAGGCAATGCCCAGGGTAGGATTCTACCATTTTGCGGAACCAGGCTGGTGGTAACGCATAGCCGTAGCTACTGCCCACCTCGAAACAACACTCCCATAATCAAATCGAGGGTAGCCACCAATCAATCACAAAGTAACAGATATGGTATCGAAGAAGCGTGTCCGATAGGAGGAGCGACTTCACTTGACCTGGTTATGGCTCCTGTTTTAGTCATATCAAGCTGACCCGAAGGTCAGGGCTGTATTCTTACCTCATACCAGTAGCGTTCGCCAAACCATCCTACTTCATTCTGGATTTCCACCACGTGCACAGTTGTTAAAGTGGTTTCGGAATTGGCAAAGAGCATGACAGACCCCGGTCTCTTTAACAACCAAACGCTTATTTCACACCGTGGTCATTTTATAAAACATTTTTAATAATAAATCCAGAAAACAGTTTATATCTTCATATCAAGATATCTATATACTTATTCCAAAAGTATAACTATATTCATAAATACCGAGGAAGATTTCTTTCAATCAATTTCGAAAATAATTTATAGGTCTCTCCTAGACCATTTATAAACTAATTATGCTTTAGAGTCATTTATAAAGCTATTTATAAATTCCAAAATAGTATACAACTCTTCCCCTTTTCATAATCCTCTACGCAAATTCCTTTAAAACGCTTCCAAATCCCATTATACAAGTTCTTTTATAAAACTCTTTATAAAATCATTTAAAACCCTTATAAACTCCTTTATAAAACCATTATAAAAATCCTTTACAAAACTTTTATAAATTCCTTACAAAACCTTTTACAAAAATTCTAAAATCTTTTACAAAAATCTTTTATCTATTAAAGTTATTATAAAAGTCTATATTTATTATCTTAAATTAAATTTTAAATAAATCTTTAAAACTATATTAAATATTTTATTAAATTAAATTTTTAAAGCGTTTTTATTAAATTACATTATTTAAATTATATATTTTAAAACTAAATAAAATTATAAGTTAAAATCTTAAAATTTAGATTTTTTAAAACTTATATTAAATAAAATATAAATTTTAAATAAAATCTTTAAAATAAAATTTATTAAATACAAACATACTTTACAATCTACGAAAATAATTTAAAACCATATATTAACTTATAATTTGAAACTTTAACATAAAAAATAAATTATTTTCCAAATACAAATTTTTAAATAAAATCATTAAATTAAATTTATAAATCAAACATACTTTACAATTTAGAAAATAATTTAAAACCGACCAACGGTGTCCGTATATAATTTTCTACCCTATGGTCAAGTGATCAGTTAATTTTAATTTTAATTTAAATTTCAGGGATTGATATATATCATTTCAATCCAAATCAGGTATCATAGGTATATATCATTTCAACCTATTTCTTAATTTATTTAATTTTAGATTTATTTAATGCCCGTAACATCCAGGTGAATAACAGGAATAAATCAGCATAAAACATCTAGGGTGGATAACAGGAATAGATCAGGATAAACAAACATCCAAACATCTAACATATCAATCATTAGGCTTCCATCACAATCACAACCAAAACAGTCACATATCATAACAGATTACTAGTTATAAATTCTCGGGTGTTTAACTAGCAAATTAAATTCCAATTTCAATTTAAATGTCAATTTCAAATTAACTGTCAAAATAAATTACACTATCGATGCAATTCAATATAAATGTCAATTTTAGACCATCAAACAACAATCAATAAATTTAAATCACTTCATGATTTCAATTTAACGAGCATCAAAATATTTTAGTATTTCATGAGTGGTTTGAACACTCACCTTTGATTTTAGTCGAATTAAAATCCAAAAGAACGCCCAAATTCCAACAGTCTCCAAATGCAGCCAATCTTGTTCCATGTTGTCCAGAATTTCAATACGAACACAACGCAAGAAACCGCGCGTGAATCCGAGTCCGTATGCAAAAGTTATTGAAGTTAGAACGTTGAAATTAAAATTAAAATTAAAACAAAAGAAGGGAAAACTTGTAATTTGCATTAGCTTCAACAAACCAGTGCACGTGAATGAAACCCTAACACTGAGTAGCCGCCAACATCCATGATGCCGCCGCACAAATCTTCGACCACGATTCGACCATCGGACCTCGCCATCGTCCTTGCCACCACCGGCCGGACCCCCTATCACCTCGTGACCCCTCCACCATGCTAGAAATGCCAACGGCCGTCGTCGCCTATTTCGAATTTTCTGGCCAACTCGAGGCACTTCTAACACGAATGAACCCCATGGATTGAAAGCCCTTGACGCCCTCTACGACGCAGCACCTCCAGATCGACGAATGGATGAAGATCCACCGTTGAAATCGAAAGCCTACAACGGACGGCCGAGAGTACTTCGCACATTTCTGGCCAAATGAAGCCTTTAATCGAAAAATGAATTGCATAAATAGATTATGTTCATCGAGAGCTTCACGATGATATAGTATATGACATGATTTGAGCAGTTTGAATTTGCGATTTGATTTGGAATTGGGAATTGGGGTTTTTGAATTGTCTGCCATTGGGAAGGAAGAGGAGATAGAAATTTGTATGTACGGAAATCAGAAAAGAAGCTGCTAAGGTTTCAAGAAATATCTATTTACATAGACAGAGATGGATAAGAACGGATGGAACAGATCGAATTGGGTCGAAACGATAACAACGACCCGAAAAGCCCGTTTCGTTCCCGAAATGAAAGTAGGTCATCCCATATATCAAAATATAGGTTTTCAATATTTTTAAAATTAATGGAACTAGTTTCAAACTCTAATTCCATCGTATATAGAAGTTATCTTTTAAAATCAAATTATATTCATTTAAATTCTTTAATTGATTTCTACGCGTTTCGAGCTTGCACGATCAAACGATAAGTCCGATCGCTACGAAACTTGAAGTCCTACAATAATTCACTATTACAGATCCGATGAAACTCATTTCGTCGAAATCCGAGATGGTGGCCAAACGGCTATTTTTTTACATGTTAATTAAAACAATTTATTTAAAAACCAATTTAATCACTTTTCAAATTTCAAATTAAAAGTTTTTATCATCATTCTTGGTTAAATAGAAATTTAATAATCTTTTAAAATACAATTTTCCATGTTAATTCCAATATTTATTATTCAATTCCCGTTATTGATAACAAACACATTCAATACATAGAATTCATTTCAATATTCGATATTGCCAAAATCTTCGGAATTGTTTATTTTCAAAAATTTATTATATCCAATAAACTACAATAATAAATCATTAAATTTTTATTTCTAACCATTTTTATCCAATAATCACATTAAATTTAATAGTTAAAAATATGGGTCGTTACACTCTTCCCAACTCAAAACTTTTCATCCTCGAAAAGGGGTTAAGTACGGAATTTAACATTCGATATATTTTATCCAAATAATCCTTATAAACAATAAAATCTTATTTGCAAAACTTTTACTACGCTTATATTACGCCACTCCGATATCGATTTTATGAAAAATATACCTTATATATAAAACAGGTCATAAAATTTTAAAATCTAAAAAAAAATTAACACCCGGATTTATGGAAAATTTCGGTAGCGTCTCCTTTGCGCTGCTCGATCGAGAAAATTTTACAATACAATATATAACCCAAATATATATCAAATATACATCTCACTCGATGATGAGGTATCCCGAAGGGAAAAATATAAAAGCGCGGTATGTAATCCGAGATACGTACCTTATTATTATTAATATGAGCGAGTTCGCTCATATTAAGCAAGCCAAAGCAAAATATAATCCGCATATACGTCCAAACGGTCTTCGTATGTACCTATCTCTACTCAAATTAGAATATTAGTTACTTATAAAGGATTTAGCAACATATATGAGTCTAATGGAATCATATAATATGAATGTTGAATCCAAATCATAGGAACAAGCACAAATACACAACATACAACAATCATATGCAATCAAACAGTTATAACAATGATTTGTAACAAAAGAAACCATTCATCTAATTAATCCAAATTATCAATATTTACATTTCCAATGTCAATATTAAATTTATATACTTCATTCTTACTACACCTAATTTTTATTAACATTTAATTGGTATACTTCAAATTTATTCACATTTATTCCATTCACATTCAATTTATTCAATTCAATTTCCAATTGTTTCACTTTCTTGTTCAACATATTTCATATAAATTCATTTATGAATCATTTATAAAATTATTCTATTTAACCTTGTTTAAGTTAAATTTTATTTCACTATCCCTTAGTATATTCTCTTTAATACTAATATCATTTATAAATCATTTCATAAAACCATTTATATTTATTACAAACATTTTATAAAATGCTACTCATTTTTATTATTGTTTCGTAGGTTATGTTCATATTAATCCATTGGTTCACTTCATTAGTTTATTTCATTCATTCAAATTCATATTAATAATTTTACTTAAGTAAATTTTATTTTATAACTCAATTCATATTAAAAAAATTCTTTTATCACAATCAATTCGTTCAACTTCTCTTAAGTTAACTTCAATATATAATTTATTCCATTAAATTATTTCATATTCAATTAGTTACCATTCAATTTTATTGAAACACATTCTATTTGCATTTAATTTATTTACATCCAATTCAAATTAAATTCAATTACTCGTATTAATTTTACATACACTCATTTTTTTCATTCAATTTCTTTCATAATTCAAATTGCATTTCATTTTACAATTCAAGTTGTATTCATTCTATTAATTCATTTTATAGCCTAAGTGGAATTATTCCACTTTACTAATTTATCTAGTTTCATTCAAATCCAATTCATTTCAATTAATCTTTATTAATTTAAACTTATTTCATTTAATCCATTACTCGGTTTATTTAACTCTATTTTTAAAAAAATTCTTTCTTCTTCTTATCATTCACATTGAACAAATTTGAATTTGTTTTACCTTAACATTTCTCAAAACTATAAGTTATATATTCACTTAAATTCATTTCGTTATTTAATTCATTTCAAATACAATTCACTTTTATTTAAGCTTTCTTGAGTTAGACTTTATTTTATTTTCTTCATTTTACTAACACAATTTATTTAACATTTCTTATGTTAATTATTTTATTTCATAACTCAAATTCAAATTTTCCTTTGTTTGCTAAACCAAAATATTCAACTGTTTTAAAATTTAAATTTTTACTTTCCTGTTCAAATCTATAAGTTATAACTTATTTTTATCTATACTATTTTCAATTATAAGTTCAAAACTATTTTCATATATTCATTGAAATCATACTTAGAATATTTTCTCACAATCAAATCTTGTTTTAGTCGAAAATAAATTCCTTTTGGTAGCAATACTCACTCAGAAACTCGAAAATGAATACTGGCGATGTTGTAGTCATCCCCACAATTATTTTCCAGCAACCAAAGCGGGTTCAATGCTTTTATTTCTTTCAAAAATCTTTTCAAAATATATTTCTCGTCAAAACAGTTTCAAATAATAATATTATTAATTTTGAAGGCTTTGAAAATAATTTTTAAAAGAACAGGTTTTAAATTCTAAAATTCTCAATTTTTTATTTTTATCCTTTCTATATATAAGCTATATTATAAATATACTTATATAATTTCATTACCTTGAATATTTCATTAATTTACATCTTTGTCATTTTAACCAATTCTTATTTTAATTGATTTCAATTAAATTTAATTATCGAACACTTCGTGAAATGGAGTTCACAAAGTATTCATTTTTAAATTTAATTCAACCAATAATCGATGATAATTAAATATTATCATCTCCTAACAACTAACATTCATTGAAAATTATCATTTTGTATATAAAAAATATAATTTAGGTAAAATTATTTCATTTACCTGATTTTAAAACAATATTATATCGACTTGCCTCGTTTAAGTGTTTAGAAACCCCTATCGATAACATGGCGTCCCACGCACCGACTAAAATTCATAAACGACTCAACGGATAAGTAAACACAATATAAAATATTTTATAACACTAACAAGTACGCACTCTCATATATATATACGCTCAAACAAACTCATTCTAGGGTATTACTAACCTATCTCTAATGAATCAAACCCCACAAAGCTAAGGTTATCACTAAACCAAAGCTCTGATACCAACTGTGACAACCCACCTTTTTGGACTGTTTAAATCGACAATAAACCACACATGTCTAACTCAAACAATTCAAAAGGGAGGATTGTCAATGGGGTAAATAAGAAAATAAGAGAAAAGAAGAAAAAAAAACACAGAATCTCACAGCGGAATGACAAAATATAATGATCAAATAAACAGTTTATGAAGCTGTTTTACAAATAACATTTGATTACACTTTTACAATACAATCAGAGTTATACATAAAGCAGGTATAATAGGATATTGCAGCAGAACAACATGATGCAATGGAATAATACTAATAATATAATACTAAACTTCGTCTTCGTCCTCCAGAAATAATGTCTTCAAACACTGAAATGCTTAGGCTGACCCGAGCATAATGAAAAGACAAAACACTTGGATTAGAACTAAAATATTATCATGTAACTCAAATCAATATCACGTGGAAAATGAGTGTAATGGCGTTAGAGATGTTACGAGGTTTTTGTAACAACGCATATTTTACGATGGAATATTTAAATATTTTATTTAAATATAGAATCGTTAATCGGATCGAAGAAGGAAATTAGAATTTTCTGTGGGAGATTTTGTGTTTATTCGTGTTTCACCTATGAAGGGTATTGTGCGTTTCAGTCGATCGGGAAAATTAGCACCTCGATATATTGGCCCATTTCCCATCACCGAACGCATTGGTTCCATGGCTTATCGCCTTTTGTTACCGGCTCAATTTTCTGCTATTCATGACATATTCCACGTCTCTCAGCTGCGGAAATGCCTTCGAGATTCTGATTCTATTCTTGAGCCAAGTGTTGTTGAAGAAATTGAAGTTTCGCCTAATTTGACTTATGAGCAACATCCTATTCGTATTATTGCTTCGGAGGTTAAACGCCTTCGAAATAAAGATGTTCCACTTGTGAAAGTTCAGTGGTCCTCAAATCCTAAGGATTGCTCTTGGGAATCTAGAGAATTCATCGAGCGAACACATCCAGACTTGCTCTCTCGTGCTCCTTAAGGTGAACTTCTTATTTCAAATTTCTTCTTTTTGTGTTGATATGCTTTTATAGTTGTTACTTCTTATTTATTTCTTAAAGATTACGAGGACGCAATTTCTTTAAGGAGGGGAGTCTGTAACAACCCGCATATTTTACGATGGAATATTTAAATATTTTATTTAAATATAGAATCGTTAATCGGATTGAAGTCTGAAAACTACTTTTTGCAAATAGTCAAATTGGGACTAGAGACCACTTCCATTGAGTCCAAAATGGTGTTTGCGACTTTTTTGAGTATAAGCTTCGATATGTTTGGAGTAACTTGAATTTGGCTATTTTCTATTGGGTTTGGGTTTCACCCCAACTCACCTTATAACCTAGTTCAGCCCCCTCCTCTCCTCTTCACTTCACTTTTATTTTCTTAAACACCCAAGCAAAACTGAAAATGGAGAGAGGAATGAGAAATTAGAAACTCCAAGCCCTAGTTTTCATTTGCAAACTCAAGCCTAGCTCCAAACTCTTGGAAAAGCTTTGGTAAGCCTCCTCTTCATCTCCTCCAACTCATTCTCTCTTTAATTTCAGAAATTTCCTAAACCTAACTTAGGAAATGTTCTTCTTTTGAGCTTAGATTCAAGCTTCTAGAGTTGAGGTTGAAGAGTAGTTGATCTTCATTTGCTTTCAAGCTTCTCCTTCCTCGTTTTTGGGTTTAAAGGTGAGATTTTTATCTCACATCTATGTCTATAACTATCCTTGGTCGCTTGGTCTAGATTCCTAACACCCTTTCATGTTCATTTGATTTTGGTTTGGATTGATTTAGTGAACATTTCAATTTTTGGTGTTTTGAAGTTAAAACTTTGAAAATCCTAGCTTTGATTTATGAACATGCTTTTGGTGGTGTTTTGGAGAGCTTATAGGGCTGGGATGTCTATTGGCAAAAGCCCTTAAAGTCCATTGCTCGACCGGTTGCAAATGGTGTGAGTTTGCTCCTCCATTTGATAGGCTGAAAAACAATTTCAGCTAAAGCCAGTCGACTGACCCCCTGTAGTCAGTCGACTGACTACAGGCCCAGAAAACTTTCGGGTTCTGGTTCAGTCGACTGACTGCAGAAGGCCAGTCGACTGACCTGCTTCATTTTGCCTATTTTGCCTTATTAACGTGAGAATCCAACTTTTATCGATTCATTGACTATCCGATTTATTGTTATCATTTATTATTAACTTTGATGACTTCTTTTTCGGGATTTTTGAGAATATCCATTTTGATGGATTCGGTATCGATTTCTTTGGATTTAATTCACATCTTCGAATGTGGATTTTTGTGATTGATTGTTTCTACAATCATTTTGTTATTTGTCACTTCTAAATACAAAGGTTTCTATACTAGTAGTAAATATTCAAACTCTTTTTCAAAGATGATTTCAACTCTATTTTTAATACAAAGCTCGTTTATAAAACCATTTTTTAACCTATTAGTATATACAAACCTTTACCTCATTCGTATGAGAAAATATAATTAAACGGCTTAGCAAAACAAGTGGTATGAAACGCTTGCGTTTACTTCGTCGGTTAATTTTTGGACTTGTTCGATTGAAATTCTTGTTACAATTTTCGAGTGGGAATCTATAATTTGTTCATAAATATTTAAGTTAAGCTAGTGGTTATGGAACATGAAGCTAAACTCATATATTTACTAGCTTAGTGTAACCGACACTTCTATTGATCAATGATGATCATTTTGTGATTTAGACTAGCGATGTGCGATGTCTATTTGTCTGCGAGGGAGACTAAACCCCGTTTCTGTGGAACTTCGGTTCAATTTGGCGGGGTAGCAACCTGTGGTCTACGGACCGTTTGTGGAGCTTCGGCTCAATATTTATGGTTAGCGACCATGGAATAGCGTTCCGTTTGTGATACACGTGTTAGTGAGTTTTCATGCTCCCGTTTGTGATAGGCCTCCCCCTTTGTGATTTTTGGATTTCTAATTGATGATTTCTAGAACTTGTGTTTTCACCTCTTTATGTGATTGGCAAAGATATGTTTGTCAATATTTGTGGTTTGGTGAATAAAATAAATAATATGATATTCTTTTTGGTGCTTTGAGATTTTTGAGATATTGTATGACTTTGTTGCTGTTTAAACCATACTTATTCTAGTATGACATTCTTGTTATCATACGTTCTTATTATATCTCTGCTTGTATCTCACTTCTTTAATGATAATTATAGTTAGACTGATTCGTTTATTATTTTCTTCTTAAATAATACTCGGGTCAGACCAAGATGTTACAGGTGCTTCAGCTTGACTCCTTATCTGGGATCATCTTCTGACTTTTGCCTAACTACATTAGATTTGTAGTTTTTGTTATTATACATTAGAGATAGAGACTCCTCGTTGTATAATGATTCTTTTGTCTGGCACTTGTATCTATTCTTTTGTGATATTGTGGATCTTGTTTGACCACTACTCTGATGTACACTTTTAGGTGTTATATTCATATCTGTTTCCGCCTTTGAGATATGAACATCTGTGACTGATTTATGTTATGTTTATTTATATATTTGTTTCCGAGGTCCACTTAGCCACTGTGTGATAGCTTTGAGTTTGTATTTGATATGTCGGATTTCCTTATACTATCTGACATATCAGTACTCACACAAAGCAATTACACGGATGGTCGCTCCTCAACAGCCTTATTCTTCGTGCTAGTCGACGGCATTACTCTGTAGTGTCCTTGGCTAGCGTGAGTATAGAGGTGGGGCGTCACAGTTTGGTATCGGAGCCAAACTTCGGAACAATGTAGAATAATCTAGCAAGGATCATTATCCTAAGTCTTCCTTAGGAATCGTGCCATAGGATTTAATTCGAGTCTTCGAACCATTCTATCCTATATTCTTTATGATGCCTTGTTTTATCAATCAAGTTTGTTGATATTCATTCTGAGATTAACCTTTTTCTCTTTTCTTTCTTTCTTAAAGAAGAGAAATGGTTCGACCTGGCCGTCCCAGCGTCGGTTAATCTAGTGCTACTCCCCAGGATGGAGTATTTATGTCTGCTCAGCAACTTCTTGATCTTGTGAGAAATGCTCAAGCTATCGGACCTATTCCTGAGCCCACACATCCTAAATCTGGGTTTGCACGCTTGTGCAGTGATTACACCAATTTGGGTGGAAAGCCATTCAATGGTTCCGAGAGCGTTATAGAAGTCCAGGCTTGGCTTCGAACATGCGACCGCATCTTTTCTCACATGAATCTTATTGATCTTCATCGAGTCCAAGTGGCTTCTAGTATGCTCCAAGAAAGAGCATTAGACTGGTACGAGCTTTTGATCTCTGAAATCATTGAAGTGGACCTTACTTGGGAGCAATTCCGGGAAAGGTTCGAGTTGAAATTCATGCCGGAAGCTGAAAAAGTATCTCTAGCTCGACGCTTCATTGACCTTGTTCAAGGTGAATCCTCCGTGACGGACTACGTCGCTTCTTTCGAATCTCTATCTAAATATGGGGTCGAGTATATTAATACCCCATTGAAGAAAAACCAGAGATTTGTTTATGGCGTGAACAAGAACCTTAAAAAGCCATTACTTATGAAATTAGAAGTTTCTTTTGATCAACTTGTTGATATTGCTCTTCGACTCGAAGATGCTGATAAAGATAGTGATGCTGAGGTCAAACCAAACATCAACAAGAAGAGACCTTTTAAATTCAAGCCTAATCCCAACAAGAAGGGAAAGCAAGCAACCCCGGTAGCAAATACTCCTACACCTCGTCGCGGAGAATGCTACAATTGTGGTTCTAAGGACCACTATGCAAACAAGTGCCCGAAGTCTGTTTCTTGCCGTTATTGCAAGAGTTCGGGTCATACTATATCTTTGTGTCCCAAACTTCAAAGCAAGAATGAAGGCAAGCTAAATGTTGTACAAGCCCCTGCTAACACTTCTCGTGGTCAAGGTATTTCTCATTCTATCCTTGATGGCATTATTATATTTCGTGATCATCCTATTCGAGTTCTTTTTGATACGGGTGCATCTCACTCATTTATATCAAAAGAACTTGTTGATGCCTTGTCTTTGAATGTTGTTGGCTTGATGACTTCATTGAGAATTGCGAATCTGGTTGGTGGATCCGCAACACTCGGTTTATTATGTAAAGATGTCGAAATTATTTTGTGTGATCACTCTTTCCGTGCCGATTTGCATGTTATGCGTTACCTTGGTTTCGGAATGATTTTGGGAATGGATTGGCTTAGCCGTTATGAAGCCCATATTCTATGTCCTGAACGGACTATGTATCTTTGGCATCCTCAATCTATTAAGCAGATTTCCCTCGTTCTGAAAGATTCAGATTCCAATTCGAAAGCATCCTTGTATTCACTAAATCCTCATGACGACGATAATGATGATGAGGAAGATGTTATTTCTCTCATTCACATTGTTTGTGAATTTCCCGATATATTTGAGCCCGTTCTAGGATTACCACCTAAGCGAGCAATTGAGTTCAGAATTAATCTAATCCCCGGAGCTCTACCTATTACTCGTCCTCCATATCGTATGTCCAATAAAGAAAATGAGGAGATGCGCAAACAATTATCTGAATTGGAAGCGAAGCAATTTATTCAATCTAGTTCCTCTCCATGGGGAGCTTCAGCTATTTTTGTGAAGAAATCTGATGGTACACTTAGGCTTTGCGTTGACTACCGCAAGCTTAACGATCTCACCATCAAGAATAAATACCCCTTGCCTCGGATTGATGATTTATTCGATCAACTTAGTGGTGCTAAAGTCTTTTCACAGTTAGACTTAGCAACTGGTTTTCATCAACTCCATATTGCAGAGGATAGCATTCCTTTGACATCGTTCCGTACTCGTTATGGATCTTATGAATGGCTTGTTATGCCATTCGGTTTGACGAATGCTCCAGCTTATTTCGCCGACCTTATGAATCGAGTTTTCAAAGACTTCCTCGATCGATTTGTTCTCATCTTTATAGATGATATTCTTATTTATTCTAAAACCGAGGAAGAGCATGAAAATCATCTTCGGATTGTGTTGGAAACTCTTAGGAGCAACCAATTAAAAGCAAAATTTTCTAAATGCCACTTTTAGCAATCTCGTGTGAAATTTTTGGGGCATATTATTTCTGAATCCGGAATTTCCATGGATCCTTCAAAGATTGAAGCGATTCAAAATTGGAAGAGACCGGAGAGTGTGACGGAAATTCGTAGCTTTCTTGGATTGGCGGGCTATTACCGTCGGTTCATAAAAAACTTTTCTAAGATTTCCGTACCTCTTACTAATTTGACAAAGAAGGGAGTTAAGTACATTTGGTCAAACAAATGTGAAGCTGCTTTTCATAAACTAAAAGAACTCCTTTCCGATGCTCCTATTCTTGGGATTCCCGATGGGAACCAAGATTTTATTGTTTACACCGATGCTAGTCGTGTTGATTTGGATGCCGTTCTCATGCAGCGGGAACGTGTTATTGCTTATGCATCTAGGCAATTAAAGCCTGCCGAGACTAGATATGCCACTCATGATTTAGAGCTCGCGGCTATTGTATTCGCCCTTAGAATTTGGCGTCATTATCTTTTGGGAGAGAAATTTGTTCTTTACACCAATCATAAATCTTTGAAGTATTTATTTTCTCAAAAGGAACTTAATTTGCGTCAACAACGTTGGCTCGAGTTCCTTGCATCTTATGATCTTGATATTCTTTATACTCCCGGAAAAGGAAATCGTGTTGCCGATGCCCTTAGTCGTAAGCAACAAGTGGTTGTTTCTATGATGATATCTGAGTGGAATGACCTCGAGACTTTGTCCACTTGTGAGATTCGAGATCGGGAATCCGATTTAAGTTTATCTCTTGTTTTATGTAGCCTTGAGGCTCATCCTTCTCTTTTAGACCGCATTCTCGAAGCTCAAATGCATGATCCCGAATTAGTTCATCTTAGCCAAAGATGTAGGGATAAAATTAATATTGAAGGTTTGATAGACTTTGATATTGATGCTCGTGGCGGTATTCGAAAATTTGGTAGACTTATTGTGCCAAATATTATTGATCTTCGTAAAGATATTTTAGAAGATTCTCATCATTCTAAATTTACCATTCATCCCGGTAGTAGCAAAATGTACGCGGATATGAAGCGACATTATTACTAGGAGGGAATGAAAGCTGATATTGCTAACTTTGTTAAGCGTTGCATGACTTGCCAACTCGTAAAGGCCGAGCATCAAAGGCCCATTGGGTTATTGCAACCATTGGAAATTCCAATATGGAAGTGGGATCAAATTTCCATGGATTTTATTGACGGTCTTTCCCGTTCTCGTTCGGGCCATGATAGCCTATGGGTGATAGTAGATAGACTTACAAAATCCGCCCATTTTATTCATGTTCGGTCCAATCGGACCGTACCTATTTTGGCAAAACTTTTTGTCAAAGAAATTGTTAAATTGCATGGAGTTCCAACTTCTATTGTTAGCGATCGTGATCCATTATTTACTAGTGGATTTTGGAAAGGTCTTCAAAAAGCTTTGGGAACGAAGCTTAATTTTAGCACCGCTTATCATCCTCAGTCCGATGGACAAACCGAGCGTGTGAATCAAATTCTTGAAGATCTTCTTCGTGCATGTGTTCTTGATTTTGGTGGAAGTTGGGAAGACCATATTTCTCTTGTTGAATTTTCCTATAATAATAGCTTCCAATCTAGTATTGGTATGGCACCTTTCGAGGCACTATACGGAAGGCCATGCCGATCTCCTTCGTGTTGGCTTGAAGCCGGTGAGAAGCTGGTTTTAGGTCCAGATTTTATCCGTGATGCCACAGAAAAGATTGACCTTATTCGTCATAGGATGAAAGAAGCTCAAAGTAGACAAAAATCCTATGCCGACAATCAAAGAAGGAAATTAGAATTTTCTGTGGGAGATTTTGTGTTTATTCGTGTTTCACCTATGAAGGGTGTTGTGCGTTTCAGTCGATCGGGAAAATTAGCACCTCGATATATTGGCCCATTTCCCATCACCGAACGCATTGGTTCCGTGGCTTATCGCCTTTTGTTACCGGCTCAATTTTCTGCTATTCATGACGTATTCCACGTCTCTCAGCGGCGGAAATGCCTTCGAGATTCCGATTCTATTCTTGAGCCAAGTGTTGTTGAAGAAATTAAAGTTTCGCCTAATTTGAGGTGGGGCGTCACAGTTTTCATCTCCTATCCGGTGTATAACGTGAGTACAATAACTTAAGAGATGTTACGGTATTTTTCCATCTCTTAAGGATCTGTCAAACTGTCTATATGTAGTAGTATACGCTATATATGTAGTGTATATCAGTAAAGTATAATATTGAAAATAGCGTTAAGGTGTTACTCATATCCTCCTTAACACATTTTATATAAGCATTGTAGTCTATACAGTACTGTAAATTCCACCATAGTCATATTCTTTATCGTAGTCTATATAGTACTGTAAATTCCACCGTAAACTGGTGGGCTATCAGAGAGCACTCCGTAAGTATGGCATAAACCAAAATCATTGTGGGTTTGATAAAGAATATGACAAGGCACGCGAGGCAATGCCCATGGTAGGATTCTACCGTTTTGCGAAACCAGACTGGTGGTAACGCATAGCCGCAGCTACTACCTACCCCGAAACAACACTCCCATAATCCAATTGAGGGTGGCCACCAATCAATCACAAAGTAACAGATATGGTATCGAAGAAGCGTGTCTGATAGGAGCAGTGACCTCACTTGGCCTGGTTATGGCTTATGTTTTAGCCATATCAAGCCGACCGAAGGTCAGGGCTGCGTTCTTACCCATCCAACTTCGTTCTGGATTCTCCACCATGTGCACAGTTATTAAAGTGGTTTCAGAATTGGCAGAGAGTATGACAATATCCAACCCCGGTCTCTTTAACCACCAAACGCTTATTTCATACAATGGTCATTTTATAAAACATTTTTAATAATAAATCCAGAAAATAGTTTATACCTTTATATCAAGATATCTGTATACGTATTCCAAAGGTATAAATATATTCATAAATACCGAGGAAGATTTCTTTCAATCAATTTCGAAAATAATTTATAAATCTCTCCTAAACTATTTATAAACTAATTATATGCTTTAGAATCATTTATAAAGCTATTTATAAATTCCAAAACAATTTACAACTCTTCCCCTTTTCATAAACCTCTACGCAAATTCCTTTTAAACGCTTCCAAATCCCTTTATACAAGTTCTTTTATAAAACCTTTTATAAAATCCTTTAAAACCTTTATAAACTCCTTTATAAAACCATTATAAAAATCCTTTACAAAACTTTTATAAATTCCTTACAAAACCTTTTACAAAAATCTTAAAATCTTTTACAAAAATCTTTTATCTATTAAAGTTACTATAAAAGTCTATATTTATTATCTTAAATTAAATTTTAAATAAATCTTTAAAACTATATTAAATATTTTATTAAATTTGATTTTTAAAGTGTTTTTATTATATTACATTATTTAAATTATATATTTTAAAACTAAATAAAATTATAAGTTAAATTCTTAAAATTTAGATTTTTTAAAACTTATATTAAATAAAATATAAATTTTAAATAAACCTTTAAAATAAATTTTAAAAAATAAAATTTATTAAATCAAAACATACTTTATAATCTTAGAGAATAATTTAAAACCATATATTAACTTATAATTTGAAACTTTAACATATAAAATAAATTATTTTCCAAATATAAATTTTTAAATAAAATCATTAAATTAAATTTAAAAATCAAATTTATTAATCAAACATACTTTACAGTTTAGAAAATAATTTAAAACCAACCAGCGATGTCCGTATATAATTTTCTACCATATGGTCAAGTGATTAGTTAATTCTAATTTTAATTTAAATTTCAGGGATGGATATATATCATTTCAATCCAAATCAGGTGTCATTGGTATATATCATTTCAACCTATTTCTTAATTTATTTAGTTTTAGATTTATTCGATGCTCGTAACATCCAGAGTGAATAACAGGAATAAATCCGCATATAACATGTAAGGTGGATAACAGGAATAGATCAGCATAAACGAACATCCAAACAACTAACATATCAATCATTAGGCATCCATCACAATCAACATCCAAAATAGTCACATATTATAACAGATTACTAGTTATAAATTCTCCGGTGTTTAACTAGCAAATTAAATTCCAGCTTCAATTTAAGTGTCAATTTCAGTTTCAATTTAACTATCAAATTAAATTACACTATCGATGCAATTGAATATAAATGTCAATTTTAGACCATCAAACAACAATCAATAAATTTAAATCACTCCATGATTTCAATTTAACGAACATCAAAAATATTTTAGTATTTCGTGAGTGGTTTGAACACTCACCTTCGATTTTAGTCAAATTAAAATCCAAAAGAATGCCCAAATTCTAACTGTCTCTAAATACAGCCAATCCTATTCCATGTTGTCCGTAATTTCGAAACGAACCCAACGCAAGAAACCGCGTGTGAATCCGAGTCCGTATGCAAAAGTTATTGAAGTTAGAACGTTGAAATTTAAATTTAAATTAAAACAAAAGAAGGGCAAACTTGTAAATTGCATTACCTTCAATGAACCAGCGTACGTGAAAGAAACCCTAACACTGAGCAGCCACCAATGTCCATGATGCCGTCGCACAAATCTTCGGCCACGATTCGACCATTGGACCTCACCATCATCCTTGCCACCACCGGCCGCACCCCCTATCACCACGCGACCCCTCCACTACGCCAGAAATGCCAACGGCCGCCGCCACCTATTTCGAATTTTCTGGCCAACTCGAGGCACTTCTGACATGAACAAACCCCATGGATCGAAAGCCCTTGACGCCCTCTACGATGCAGCACTTCCCGATCGACGAATGGATGAAGATCCACCGTTGAAATCGAAAGCCTAGAATGGACGGCCGAGAGTACTTCGCAAATTTATGGCAAAATGAAGCCTCCAATCGAAAAACGAATTGCATAAGTAGATTAAGTTTGTCGAGAACTTCGCGATGATATTTTATATGACATGATTTGAGTAGTTTGAATTTTCGATTTGATTTGGAATTGGGAATTAGGGTTTTTGAATTGTCTGCCATTGAGAAGGAAGAGGAGATAGGAATTTGTACGTACAGAAATCAGAAAAGAAGATTCTAGTGTTTCAGGAAATATCTATTTATATAGACAGAGATGGATAAGAACGGATGGATAAGAACGGATGGAACAGATCGAATTGGGTCGAAACGCAACGACCCGAAAAGCCTGTTTTGTTTCCGAAATGAAAGTAGGTCATCCCATATATCAAAATATAGGTTTTCAATATTTTTAAACTCAATGGAACTAGTTTCAAACTCTAATTCCATCGTATATAGAAGTTAGCTTTTAAAATCAAATTATATTCATTTAAATTCCTTTAATTGATTTCTACGCGTTTCGAGCTCGCACGATCAAATGATTAGTTTGATCGCTACGAAACTTGAAATCCTATAATAATTCACTATTACGATCTGATGAAACTGGTTTCATTGAAATCCGAGACAGTGGCCAAAACGGCTTTTTTTAACACGTTAATTAAAACAAATTATTTAAAAATCAATTTAATCACTTTTAAAATTTCAAATTAAATTTTTTTATCATCATTCTTGGTTAAATAGAAATTTAATAATCTTTTAAAATACAATTTTCCTTGTTAATTCCAATATTTATTATTCAATTCCCGATATTGATAACAAACACATTCAATACATAGAATTCATTTCAGTATTTGATATTGCCAAAATCTTTGGAATTGTTTATTTTCAAAAGTTTATTATATCCAATAAACTACAATAATAAATCATTGAATTTTTATTTCTAACCATTTTTATCCAATAATCACATTAAATTTAATAAATTAAAATAGTTAAAAATACGGTTCATTACATTGGAGGCGGAAGGTCTGAGTCGAAGGGTCCTTCTAATGAAGGCGGAACCCCTTTTTCTGTGCAAAATGGTTATTTTTACCAAATAAAGTAAACTTTTTGTAACTAACTTGCCCACTTGTAAATACATGATTTGTTACATTAAACTTTCAAATTATTTTACTAAAATTTGCCGCATTTTCTCAAATCTAAAACTAAACAACATTTAACACATAAGCCCTTCTTATTAACAAAACAATTAAATCATTTAGGTCCTCCTTTTAAAATAATTTAATTTCCATACTAAATCACTTAGTAAAAATCCCCAAAAATTCCAGAAATTCACTTTAATCATGTTATCTAAAATATCAAAATTTCAGACCCAAGTTCTCAATATATTTTTCAAAATAAATTTATAAACCAAACTACCATATTTACCTTTGAAAATTCATAATTAATTCTCCACGGCTTGAAAAATTATAAAAATTGAAACCCAACTCCAAAATCATGTTTTCCATAACATATAATTTTTCCATAGCATTTAAAAATCATTTAACTTCGGTTTTACCCTAAAACCGTTCATATCTCTATTTAAACCAACTTGTTTAAACCACATAAATCATAAACCAAGGTTATCATTATTCAATAAATCATAAAAACGAATTTATCCCTTATATCTGAAACCATATGATTATAAAACCAAAAATAGAGATGAGGTGATTATATTCACCTTGGATTGGATAAGGAAATTGAAGATTGATTGAGATTGATTTCTTCTAGCTTGAATCCTAAGCTTTACTTGAATTTCTCTTCTCTTCTTTTTTCCTAATGGTCGGCCTTGCTTTTTCTTACGTTTACAATTTTGCTTGTGATAAAAAGGAACGTGTATAGATAAGGGAAATGGTATAAGGGTGGGAATATGGGCGGCTATTTACCCTAATGCCCTTATATTTAATTAGCTAACACATAACCATTTATATGTTCATCTAATTTAATAAGCACGGCCACTACATGTTTATTAATCAATCTCAATCTCTTTATCTACATTATTCTATTTAATTTATTCTAATTTAATTTTTTGAATAATGTTATTAAAAATTAGGGGTTTTACAGGCTCCCCTCCTTAAAGAATTTCGTCCTCGAAATTCGGTAAGGACTAACTAGCAAACATAGCAATCATCTGTAACAACTCATAACATACATACTAGCCTACCCGATATCTATATAAATATAATATAGACATACCCTTAAAGTAGATCAGGATAAGAATCTCGAATCATGTCCTTTGTCTCCCAATTACAGTCCTTCTCGTTGTTGCTCCAATGAACTTTCACCAAATTGACCGTCTTGGTCCTCAATCTCTTCTCATCTCTCGCTATAACCTGACTGGTTGTCTAACAAAAGTCAAATCAGGCTCTACTACCAAGTCCTCCAACTCTATCTGAGGAATAGTGGTCTCTGGATAATGCACATACTTGCAAAGATGAGACACATGAAATACATTATGGACACCTGCCAAACTGCTCGGCAACTCTACTCTGTACGCAAGCTTTCCAATCCTTTCTATAATCTGGAATGGTCCAACTTATCTCAGGGCCAACTTTCCCGACTTTCCAAATCGTACCACACCCTTCATCGGTGATACTTTAATGAAAACTCTGTCTCCCACCGAGAACTCTAGGTCTTTACGCCTCTTATCTACGCAACTCTTCTGCCTGGATTGAGCTTCCTTCATCCGTCCTCGGATTAACTCAATCTTTTCTGACGCCTCTCTAATCAAATCCGGACCTAAGGTCAATCTGTCTCCAGTCTCTAACCAACATGCTGGCGATTTGCATGGCCTTCCATACAAAGCTTCAAAAGGTGCCATTCCTACACTAGTCTGATAACTATTTTTAGAAAAACTCAATCAAATGTAGGTGATCTTCCCAAGATCCACCAAAGTCCAATACGCAAGCTCTCAATAAATCCTCGAGTACCTTATTGACTCTCTCTGTCTGCCCATCTGTCTGTGGGTGATATGATGTACTCATCTTGAGCTTGGTACCCAATACCTCTTGTAGACTCCTCCAAAATTCGCTAGTGAATAAAGCGTCTCTGTCACTGACTATGCTACTAGGAACTCCATGAAGTCCAACTATGTTCTTCATGAACAACTTTGGCAAAACTGGTGCCGTCCTGGTCGACTTTACTGGAATGAAAGGGCACTCTTGGTCAACCTGTCCACAATAACTCATATACTTTCATTTCCTCTGCTTGACCTTGGCAACCCATCTATGAAGTCCATCGATATCGAATCCTATTTCCATATGGGAACCTCTAAAGGCTGAAGCAATCCACTTGGCTTTTGATGTTCGACCTTCACTTGTTGACAGTTAATACACAGACTAACCCACAAGCCAACATCCCTCTTCATGCCTTCCCAATAGAAGCTTCTCTTCATATCTTGATACATCTTGGTCCCTCCAGAATGAATCGTAAATTTCGATCGATGACATTCCTCCAGAACTTCCCATTTTAAGTTCTCTACATTCGAAACACATAATCGTCCCTTCTTTCTCAACCATACTCTTTGGTCAAGACTAAAGTCCTTTAGATCATCTATCTCTGATCCTACCTCAAGCCTTCTAATCCTCTTAGCTAAAACTGGATCCTCTCTCTGCTTATAAGATATCCTCTCAATCAACACTGGTCGAACTTCTAAACAAGATAACATGGCAGCACCCTGACTAGAACTAGCAGTAGATCTCAACTGCACACCACAACTTACCAAGGCTTCTAGATCCTTCCATTCTGTCAACATTGCTAACACCACATTCTGATGTTTTCTACTGAGAGCATCTGCTACCTTGTTTCCTTTCCCGGGGGTATACTCGATACTGAAATCATAAGCAGCAAAAAACTCCAGCCACCTCTGCTGCCTCATATTCAACTCCTTTTGAGAGAATAAATACTTTAATGACTTATGATCGGTATATAACTCAAATCTCTCCCCTAAGAGATAATGCCTCTAAATCTTCAAGGAAAAAATCACCGTTGCCAACTCCAAATCATGAGTAGGATATCTTACTTCGTGTGGTCTAAGCTGCCTAGGTGCATAAGCAATGACTTTGCCCTTCTACATCAACACTGCTCCCAATCAGTCCCACACGCATTTGTGTATACTACCAACCCTTGGTTACCATCCGGAACTACTAACACTGGAGCATTGGTCAACAAGTGCTTTAACTTAAGGAATGCTTCCTCACATTTGTCGGACCAAATAAACTTCACATCCTTCCTGGTAAGCTTAGTCAAAGGCGCTGCTATCCGTGAGAAATCCTTGATGAATCTCCGGTAATAGCCAGCAAGTCAAAGAAAACTCCTAATCTCGGTTACCGTCTCTGGTCTCTTCCAATTATTGACAGCTTCGATCTTAACTGGATCAACTGACAAACTCTCCTCTGAAACTACATGACCAAGAAACTTAACCTCTTTCTTCCAAAAATGACACTTGAAAAACTTCGCCTACAGCTGATTCTGCCTCAGCGTCTCCAGCACCAGTCTAAGATGAATCTCAAGCTCTCCCTCATCTTTCGAGTACACTACAATGTCATCTATGAATACCAATACGAACCTATCCAAGTGCTCTCGGAAAACCCAGTTCATCAAATCTACAAAGAAAGTAGGTGCATTCGTCAATCCAAACGGCATCACCAACCACTCATACGAACCATACCTAGTTGGAAATGCCGTCAAAGGAATGTTGTCCTCTGCCACTCTCAACTAATGGAACCCCATCGCCAAATCCAATTGGGAGAACACTCTGGCTCTACTCAACAGATCAAACAGATCATCCATCCTCGGCAAAGGGTACCTATTCTTGATCGTTCTTTCGTTTAACTTACGATAGTCGATGCACATCCTTAACGACCCATCTGGCTTCTTCATGAAAACCGTGGCCGCCCCCTAAAACGAATTGCTTGGTCTGATAAAATTCCTTCTCTCAAGATCCACTAGTTGCACCTTTAATTCCTTCATCTCTGTCGGTGTCATCCTACTAGGTAGTCTACTGACAGGTTCAGCTCTCGGTACAAGATCTATCCGAAACTCAACAGCTCGTTTCGGTGGTAATCCCGTAACTGGCTCAATGACATCTGAAAATTCTCTTACTACCCAAACCTGACTAAGCTCATCTCCAACCTCCATGGCACTCAACAAAGCACAAACACTCATACTGGAATCCTCCACTGAGAAGATGATTCAGTTATGACTATCTGGGTGCCTCAACGAAATTTCCTTATCCTGGCAAAATATCCTAGCCTCATACCTACCCAACCAATCCATACCCAAAATGATTCTGAAATCTACGAAATCAAAAACATGCAGACTGCATGCAAACTTATGACCTAACCAATCAAGTTCTAACTGGTCACATCTCATCCATAGAGTTGCATACCCTCCTATTAGATTCGCAACCCTTAAGGAAGTAACAAGGTATATGGGTTCTATACATAACCTATCAACCAAATACTGTGATATAAATGAGTGTGATGCACCAGTATCAAATAATACCCTAACTGGTATACTCTGAATCAAAAGCATACCTTTCATCACAGTCTTTCCTTTCTCTGCTGCAGTAGGTCTAGAAGAAGATGCTGGTCCAATAGCAAACACCGTCACTCTGTCCGCCCTGACTGGCTCTGGACATTGGTTCTTATAATGCCCAACTTGGTCGCAGTTGAAGTATTTCACATTCTTCTTCTCTGCAGGCTTCTTTCCCTTGCCCGTCGGGCACTCTTGAGCATAATGGCCCTTCTTATCACACTTATAGCACACTAAATTAGCCTTCACTTTCTTGGCGGCCTCCCTTTTCTGGGCTCCCTTCTTCTTAAAGAACTTCATTTTCTTTCCCTGAGGAATTGGGGATTCAACTGGCTTCTCTCTAACTGACACAACAAGCATCTCCTCATGGAGGATGGCTATCTCCACCACCACATTACAAGGCTCTCTGACATGAGTCATAGTCATTCTGCCTAGCTCTGGCCTTAGTCCATGAATAAATCTCTCATTCCTCCTGATATCAGTGTCTACCAAAGCAAATTCATATCGAGACAGCTCATCAAACTTAGCAGCATACTCAATCACTGACATCTCTCCCTAAACAAGATCCATGAACTTCCTCATCAATGTCGACTTGGCAACCTCAGATAAGAACCTCTGCTCAAACCTTCTTCTAAAATCATCCCCTGTCAGCTCTTTCTCCGGAACTCCGGTTGTCACACTGTTCCACCAGTGAAGCGCTAACCCTTGCAATTGTCTAGAGGCTAGCCTTCTCTTTTCTCCATCATCCAAGCCTAAATCAATAAATATCCTCTCATAGTTCAAAAGCCAATTCTCAACGTCAACAACGTCCTCCGTTCCCATAAATAGCTTCCCCCACACTGGTGTAATCTTTGCTCAGCCTAGCATAATTATATCTAGCTGGAGCTACAAGATTAGCTCCTCCAACATTATCAGCAGCTCCTGCTTGCAAAAGATTTGCTAACAACCGATACACCATCCCCGCATCTAGTGGCGGATTTCCAGCACCTACATTGGCCTCAACATTTGGACTAGCATTAGCCTATCGACCTTGATTCCTCTTGGTATTAGGTTGAGCATTTCCGCTGGTTGTGGTGCTTCCTTCACCAAGATTTCCTCTTCCGTTTCCTGCTTCCATATCCTCTTTCTCGTAAATCTGCATACGAGCCTTAGTAAGATACATAAGAACGGTCTAAGAGAGAGGGGAACACGTACTTAGATATATACCTATATATCAAACACAAGTACGTTACTATAGCATTAACCCAAACTCCGATCATATTTTAAAATTCATTGGATTATGTTTCAAAAAGCTTTTAGGTTTAACTTTTCTTTTAAAGTTTCATAAACCTATGCTCTGATATTAACCTGTAACATCCCCTTACTTGGAGGCCCAAAACTAACAGCTATGGATGCTGCAGTCATCCATAGTTTTTAATCTTCAACGACCAAATACGGCGGTGCTAGATTCATTGATACACATATCACAAGAATATGGAAAAAAATTAACAATTAAAATAACACGTTTCCACATTTCATTCAAAACATTTGATGTTCATTACATAATCCCAAAACGTTAACCACGTTCAGCAAAATATAATTATTACACATACGCCAAGAGCGACAAATGAAGATGCCCCCTTAGTTGATCAGAGTATATATAGTAAGGCTAATAAATTTGCCTTTACAAACAAAATACATAGCGGAAAAAGATAACTCTAAATAACTAAATGCCTCATGCACGCCTCCGGAAGCTTTATTCGTCTAAGAAGAGAACCTGAAAGCCCTAAACCTCAAACTACTCAAAATCAATTGAGTACCCGAGAGTTTAAGGGGAAAACGAAAACTTCGAGTCAGACATAAAGCCTGGTATGAATAATAATCTAACATCTCAATCCTTTTAGATATATAGTGAGACCATGCCACTTAGCAGAATGGGTTTTCCCTTCACTAGTATCCTAAAACCTTTATAAAACCATATACTGTGCTCCTGCATCCACAATGGTTAAAAACATGCATTTCAAAATATTATAGTGATACGCATATATAAAAACATTTAGGATTTCCCATCCCCAGTTTAAATTGACACTCTGTCATACTTATAGTTTCTAGGGTCACTATTAACCTATTAGTTTTCATAGGTTTACTAATAACTTTTATCATAACATATGGACACCTTGTCCTATTTCATAATTTTCATGGGATCACTAAGAACCTATAGGCTCCTACCAATTAACTTAATTAATTTATGGGTCCCCTGAACCTATTAATCATTCCAATAACTAATCTATTATCCTAGTTTTCATTGGTTGACTAGAAACCTATGGATTTATCTAGTAACTCAATTCTCATCCTAGTTTTCATGGGTTGACTAGGAACCTACCGATGCCTCCATTAACTTCTTTCTTATCCTAGTTTTCATGGGTTGACTAGGAACCTATTGACTGATGTAAATTCTTAATCCGGATATAGTTTTCATGAGTTCGCTACAAACCAATTACCCTTGCTAACCTACCTTAATACATAGTTTTCATGGGTTTACTACGAACTTATTGGTTACCTCCAATAACTACATAATCATAGTTTTCATGGGTTTACTATGAACCTATCTCCCGGACAACTTCAAGGTTTAGCATCCTATGTTGTGGTCTCCCTGACCCCTTGGACGCAATTCTACTCATTCGGGAGTTTAATCAATTTAATTCACTACTAGGTTAACCTAGCTGCTTCTTCTACCCCTTTATCCCCAAAATACGGTTATGGGTTCTTTATCATGTGAATATATTCATATTTGAAGAAGAAAACATAACAATTTAACAATACCACTCATGTGGGTTTAGGGTCCTTGAAATACATTTCATATAAAACATAGTTAATCCCTTTAACTTATATTTTTATCAAGGAAATACTTCTTCAAATTCACATACTTAAGGTCATTTCAAAACTCCTTTATTTAACCATGAGTTTTTCCTTTAAAAATTTGAGTTCGGGCTTTAAAACCTTTTGGCTCCTTCGAAATCTTGCTTTCGACCTCATAGGATGACCTCCTTCGAAAGCATAAAGTTCTACCTTTAAAACATTATGCTCCTGCCTTTCGAATAATTTAAAGCATCTCTTTCGAACCCTTTCGACCATGTTGAAGTATTATCATATAAGTATAGAAGCATAGTTTTGAAACCATTTGAAAGTACCCTTTCGAAACCAATGAAGGTTACCCTTTGAAACTATTGAAAGTCCTCATTTCGAAAGTGTTGGGTTTATACGTAAACATTATTTTTGGGTCAAAGTGAACATAGGCGAAAGCATCTCTTTCGAAACCATTCTTTATTTCAAAAAGTATTGGGGAAGGTTGATGGTGTCGAAACCATCCTTTCGAAAGTATTAAAACATCTGGGTAAAACAAGTGAAGGTTAGTTTCGAAACCCTTTTCGAAACCATTGTCTTCGAAACCCCTAAGCCCTTTCTAAAGCATTAGGAAGTGGCTTTTATTTATAAAAACAACAGCACCTTTCAACAGCATTGATATCTTCAACACCATCGAAAGGTCATCAATTTACAGAAGGGTTTCGACCTGGTCGAAACTACCCCTTCTAAAAGCTTCAATAAAACTCTAAGTAACTCCTTAGGAAGCTACTTCTTTAAAACATAGGCGGCGGCTCTCTTTCGAAAGCTTCTTTTGGAAATACCCTTTCAAAACCATTGGTTTCGACTACTTCGAAACCCATTTATAAATAGGAAAGCGCTTTTCTTTCAAAACCAAATAAAACAAAGGAGCCAACCCCTTCGAAAGCTACCTTTCGACACCCTACCTTTCGCCTTTCTCCAGTCCACTACGTACCATCAGAATGATACCATGTGTATTGGTTTATCTGGTTTCATCCTAGAAGGTTTCGACTAGGTCGGAGGCGGAAGGTCTGAGTCGAAGGGTCCTTCTAAAGAAGGCGGAACCCTTTTTTCTGAGCAAAAAGGTTGGTTTACCAAATAAAGTAAACTTTTTGTAACTAACTTGCCCACTTGTAAATACATGATTGGTTACATTAAACTTTCAAATTATTTTACTAAAATTTGCCGCATTTTCTTAGATCTAAAACTAAACAACATTTAACACATAAGCCCTTCCTTTAGGTCCTCCTTTTAAAATAATTTAATTTCCATACTAAATCACTTAGTAAAAATCCCCAAAGATTCCTTAAATTCACTTTAATCATGTTGTCTAATATATCAAAATTCCAGACCCAAGTTCTCAATATATTTTCCAAAATAAATTTATAAACCCAAACAACCATATTTACCTTTGAAAATTTATAACTAATTCTCCACGGCTTGAAAAATTATAAAAATTGAAACCCAACTCCAAAATCATGTTTTCCATAACATATTAATTTTTCCATGGAATTTAAAAATCATTTAACTTCGATTTTACCCTAAAACCGTGCATATCTCCATTTAAACCTTCTTGTTTAAACCACATAAATCATAAACCAAGCTTATCATCATTCAATAAATCATAAAAATGAATTTATCCCTTAAATCCGAAACCATATGATTATAAAACCAAAAATAGAGATGTAGTGATTATTATTCACCTTAGATTGGATAAGGAAATTGATGATTGATTGAGATTTATTTCTTCTAGCTTGAATCCTAAGCTTTACTTGAATTTCTCTTCTCTTCTTTCTTCCTAATGGCCGACCTTGCTCTTTCTTACGTTTATAATTTTGCTTGTGATAAAAATGAACGTGTATGGATAAGGGAAATGGTATAAGGGTGGGAATATGGGCGGCTATTTACCCTAATGCCCTTAAATTTAATTAGCTAACACTTAACCATTTATAAGTTCATCTAATTTAATAAGCACGGCCACTACACGTTTATTAATCAATCTCAATCTCCTTATCTATATTATTCTATTTAATTTATTCTAATTTAATCTCTTGAATAATGTTATTAAAAATTAAGGGTGTTACATAAGACCATGGATGGAGCGTCTTCAACACTCATTTGCCTTGCAATTTTCTCATTTAACTCTTCAACTTTACATTCTAAAGCCTTAATTTCATTTATATACACAACCCTGTATACGCCTTCCGCATCCTTCAACAAACCATCTAACTCAGTAACCTTAGCCAAAGCAAAACTAAGCTTCCCTTCCAAGACGACTGTCGCTGAACCTCGATCAAAGGAAATGGGTCGAAAAATCAAATTAGCCCTCACAAAACAAAATTAAATAGAAGTACAACCAAGTAAATCACTTACAGGAAATTCACAAACTCCGCAAAGAACCTTGATTTACATAATATATGTACAATCCAAAAAAAGGGTGTCCAATAATACAAAATTACAAGGTCATTCTTAGTTATAAGTTCCTAAACTGCTACACTAAAAGCACCTAAGGTATACTAGCTAGAGGCGGGGTGAGCTAACGGGGATAGTTTTTCGAGGGCCATAGAAAGTGCCCGCCCAAGGATCTACTGGCTTCTCTTCAGTCACTTCGAGACTTTTGACATTACGTAGGAAGCTCAGATCAAGTGTAGTGTAGAAATAATCAAATATGTTCATGGCACGTTGCAAGGAAATCTTCTTGATCTAGCTTTTAATTTTCTCACGTCTAAGTTTTTCTGAGAAGGAGGCAATCTTATTCTCAAGTTCATAAATCTTGAGTATAGCTTTCTCCCTCATACTTTCTAATGTATCAATCAGCTAAGCCTTCGTTTTCTTGGTATTTCTAGCAAAACCACCAAAATACCTGGGAGCATCGGTTCTTCACCCTTCCCTCCATGGATGGGAAAGCATCTTCTACTCCAACTGCGCTATCTGCTATTTATAGTGTGCCTCCGCCTCTCTAAGTTTGTGCTGGAAGTGAAGCTCCATCCTTTCTTCTACTCACTTGCCAAAGAAGGACTCACGCTCATAGGGGGAGCAAGATCCAAATCCGAACTGGGCCCTTTTACCATTTTCCTTCTTGGGTACCTTCATTTTCCTTAATTTGGCAGGCAAGTTGAGCAAACAAATCTTCAATAGTCTTATTCAATTTCGCCATCTCTGGCTGATAAATGATACCATAGAGTGCCTCACCATCTTTAAAGGATTGCAGCAAGTCATCCAACTTTGATTCAGTTGCCACAAACTCTTCATGTAGCTTAACATTAAGTTAGTGTTAATGACTCAACACATCTTTTGCCTCCTTGAGCTCTACATGGGCCTCTTTTAAGTCTTTCTCGAGCGTTTCATTAGCGATCGTCAGACGGATATTCTCCTCTTCTAAGGCTGTAGTAGGAGTCATGGCCTCAACCTTAAATTCGGGCACACTCGTGTCATCAGGGCCATGAACGATGGGAGCAGAAGGAATGTTGGATTCAAAGACTTCATTAAAATTGGATGAAAGCCCATGGGAACCAATCTAGTTGGTAATAATTAAAAGTTTGACTCAAAGAAAATCAAAATGCACCAGGTTAAAATTAATTAGAAACAAATATTATTAACTACGTCGTCATACGATAAATTTAACGAACCCATGGATAAAAAAATGACAAAAGAAAGCAGAACTCAATCCTTATGTATATTTCTAAGCCTACACCTAAACCACTCCAAGTGAGGACTATTGAGTGGAAAGGAACCACTTTCTAATGTATACTGCCATCGGCGTAGTACAAAATCACCGAGCGCCTCTTTCTCTTTAACGACTTGATCAATCTTGGAGAGCAACCATTGGGTTTTCTCCTTAAGTTGGGTAAATTACTCATCTAACTTCTTCTCATTCCTATGAATAGCTGCTACACTAAGGCAAAGACAATATAAGGTTTGAGTTTTAAGCATCTCCTCGCTTTCCTTCAGAAATTAGTAACCAAACCTTGTTTAGAAGACTAAAACAAAAAAATTGCAACAAAGACAACACGATCATTCATAAGACAATAACAAAATAAAATGACAACAAAGAAAATTTACCATAATAAAGCAAAAGTAACAAGCCAACTTTTATTGCATACCAAAAAAATGTTGAAATTCACATATAAACGTTAAGTAGTTACATGAGGAGGTGAAGAGATCCTAGTTTCTTTGAATACCTCAGCATCATCAGGCATCCCGGTTTCCTGGGATGCCGCATCCTCGCTTTGCTGCCCAGAAGTTGAAGGAGAAACATCCTCTACGGCTCACTCCTTGACCTACTTCTTTTTACGGTAATCGAGAGCAGCTTCAATTTTCTTAGGCTTGCCCTGGAAGCTGAGGTCAACTTAGGCGGAAAATTGACTGAACTGAAGCATACAATTAAGAGAGTACTGCATATGTAATTCGCTCAAGGTGGTCCCTAGCTCTCTTCAGAGTCATTTCCTTCTCCTCCAAGTCACGATCCTTTGGCTTTAAAGCCTCCGCCGCAGCCTTTGCTTTCTTTTCAGCTGTGACCTGACATGTTTTAAGATCCTCCTCAACTTTAGCCTTTTCAGAAGCGGCTGAAGTAAATCTTGCTTCAAGAGTAGCAACACAAGCCAAGGAAGTGACCCGCTCTCCTTCCCACTTCTTCTAGGCTTCTATTGTCAAGGACCCATGCTAAATAAAGAAAGAGAGAAAGATAATAATAATATCAATATATATATATATATAACTTACGCAAGTCCAAGACCTATTCATTTCGGCCAAGAGCCCAGAGGAAGAGAGCTCAGGAAGTGAAAAGTGTAGAAGAGAAGGAGGAGATAAAGTGAAGTTGGATAGGTTATCCAAGGCAACCCTTCCAAACCTCTCAACAAGGTCGGTAATAGCACCCTCGGGCAGGAGCAGATATCGAGTATGTGGATATTGAACAGGCCGTAAAGGCGGAATAGAGAGCGCACCTAAAGAAGGAGGAGGAGGAGTCACAGTAGCCTTTTTAGGAGATTGGCCGAAAGCATCAACCTTGGTAGGTTTCCTCTTCATCCCTTTCTTAGTTGTGGTAGCCGGCTTCGTAGGATTAAAAAACAGAGAAGAAAGACTCATCCATTTCAGCTGTACATAAATGTAATGACCCTAAAATAAAATAAAATAAAATAAAATAAATGAAAAATACATTTATATTAAGAAATTCTGAAATTATAATATATATATATATATATGATGCATTAAAACAGAAAAGAAAAATTGGCAATAAATAAAATTGCATGGGAGCTTCTGTTTGATAAAATGCAAGGAGTTAAGGTGATTAAAAGAAAATTGGAACTCAAAATAAATATAGCTCTATGTCCAAAGAATTATATAAATACATATATTTAATATATATGGGGTGTTTTCTGTTTTATTTAAAGATAGAATAAAATGAAGTTTAATAAGAAGGTTTATATGTCTTATATTTGTGCTAGAAATAATTAGCATAATATATGTGATTTTCTTTTTAGATATAGGAGGAGTTACTGTTTTGACAAAAAGGCAGAGATATATATATATACATACAGGATCAAATAAAAATTTCCATATCTTATATTTATTTCAAGCAAATAACATGGGTGAATGATTTTACATTACATGATTAGGTATGATAGTATGCATGATTGAATGGAGATGATAGATAGGTAGAAAATACAAAGGAGATTTTCAGATTCCTTAAACTTATAAAAAAATAATAAACCAAGGGTCACATGCTTATGGCATGAGTAGAATAGAGTCATGAAAATAGTATGGAGTGTTTAAAAAATGCTTGATTCCCGAAATAACTAATTAAGGTAACCAACAATGTACATTTCCAGTTAAGGACCACACAGGGAAATGACTTGTGCATAAACATCTAAGGGTATCAAGGAAATTACCCATATTTCTTAAACCCTAGAATGGTTTTATAAATAACTGCACATAACCATATCCACCATTCTCTCGAGATCAAAATAAAATAAAATAGGAAAAACATTAGCTAGAGACTTTGAAGGATTTGTTGTTCAAAGGATTAAGGCAGTAAAAGGAGAACATTATGTGAGTATTTATCCTTTGTATGCAATGGCATTAAGTCCTCTTGCAGGCAGCCTAAAATATTATAAGTCATTTAAATCTCTGAAATGATTTGTTATGGGTGATATGGATGTTTGTTTGTGCATTCTTGTTTGGAGTTTTAATCTGTATGTGGGCTTTTGGAGTTAAAATGGTTTGAGCATTTTTGTTCTATCTTATCATCATTAAATATGGATATAGATTATTTAGGGGATAGGCAGCAAGACAGTGATCTAGCTCATGTTTATTTCTTGGATAATGAAGCATGAAACTAAATGTTCATATCATAAGTTGGAGGAGAAATTCTGGGTAGTAGGACAATGATGCTTAAACTATTCTTAGGAAAGAAATTTATTATAAGCAAACTGGGGTATTTTCTGTAATAGGAAAATAAATAGGGGAACATGGGGTTGAACCAGAAAGTATTAAAGAAGATAGCCTTTCTGAAACATGAATGAACTGTGAGTTTTTATGATTGAATTCATAAGTAGGAGCTTAATAAAACAAGCTGAAACTAGAGGGGGATTTATCAAAGAAGAACTAAACTGGTCATTTGGGAGATAGTCAATGATCTGCTTGCTTCAGGTGGGAGCAAGTATATGCATGGTGCAACTGCACCCTGAGGCCTTTGTGTGTTGGAATAAATTAAATAACCTGGGAGTTTCCTTCACAATGCATACATGGTGTTCATTAGACAAGGAGTTAAAGACCATAAAATAAATGGGGGCTGGGGTTTAAAAATCTGGATTATAATATCCAGATATGATGTTAAATTAATCAAGATAAATGTTGTGCATTGATTAATTGCTGGGTGAAATTGGGAGTATAAAACCTGAGTTTACTTATCTAGAAATGGAGAGAATGAACCAAGAATTGTACGTATATTTATTTTAACTGTTTGCTGTGTATTGTTTAAATAAATGAATGTGTCTTTGTATTACTTGGTATGAACCAAAACATGCTAAGTATAAAAATCTGTTAAACTAGGAAGACACTGCAAGATTACCAAAAATTATGAATATGCATACAAATTTGATAAATGCTCATACCAGTGAAAACTGACCCTTTTGGTTGCCCTTGCAATCATCTGGGTGTCTCATTAAAATTGGGGCAGCTCAGTGATTTGCTTGCAGGAAGTTGAAGTTGGCTTGATGGATGAAGATGGCAATTAGCTGCTAGTATAAATAAAAGAAACCAGTTTTAAAAATTTGTAGTTGCTTTGTAATGAATTTATTAGTCAAATTTTATGTTGTAACTGAAGTTTCTTGTAAGGAGATTACTAAGAATTTGGATTAAAAATATGTACTTAAGTCAACCTGCTATGAAAGACTATTGATGATGTTTGGTTAATTACTGATTTCATGAATGTCTAATTTGGAAGAAAAATAAGGGATAGACATATCATATAAATATGATATGTGCATGTGATGATCTCTGATTTTTATTGCTTGAATTTATATTTTGACTTTATGGAAATTAAAGAGCTAAGGGGGTTGATTTTAGGAATGAACTCTTAAGATTTGAGTAGGGGTATTCAAAAGAAATGAATTTGTGCATGGCAGGTAAGTGATACAGGCATGTGCATGAATTCTGGAGATTTACATGTATTTGTGTATTTAAATTTCAAATAAAACTATGAGAGAAATGAACCTGGAAGATACTGTATTTTGAATAATTGATTGAATACATATAAGGATGCATTTCCAGAAAACTTAAACTAGGCATAAACATAATTGGGTTAGGAGTAGGTCTTTGTAGAAGTTTGTTAATATGAGGATATGGGTTTGCAAGTGGTAAAAGAGGGACTATGGCCGGCCTAGATGGCCATGGGTCAAACTCTTGGAGCCTGGAACCACTTCATTTCAATTAATGAAGTGTAAGTGCTTCCGGGACAAAACAAAAGAAAACACCAAGCAGCCCTCAAATAACACCAAGCATATCCAATAAAACACCAAGTATGTAAGTTTGCACCATGTCAAACTTAAAAATGCTAAAAGTCCTCACCTATTCAACCTGAAATGATAAATGGAAATTAGTTCCAATATCCATGCCTGCAAGTATAATTTTTGTGGTAAATTCATACAAGTACTTGATAACTACCTTAAGGTCAATTAAATACCAGTTCTGTGTTAATAAAATTATTTAGGCAGAAAGCCTAGAAAGCTTAAGAAAAGTGCACTGTGCATTGCAATATTAAAAAAAAGAAATTAAAAGGTTGTGTTGTCAACATATATGATAATTTGGTTTCCTGTTTGATTCAAACTCTCTTTGCAAACTTGTTAGCTCTGAATGGCAAAGGGAAACAATTATGTATCTTCAAATATATAATTGTCTTAATTGGTTTATGCACTGATATGATTATATTAGTAAATCCAGGGTCTTGGGAAAAATATTTGTAAATTGTATAAATATTAAAATATAAAAGAAATGGGGTTTAGTGGTGAATTCCTTTTGAATGATTAGGAAAAAAAATCTCTGTGTTTTAAAGTGAGGGTCACCACAATAAAAGAAACCTTAAGATTAATAAAAATATCCCCATGATTGTCAGAAACACAAAATAATAAGTCTATGATCTATTTCTAACAAATTATACCCTTAGGTTCATCCAAAATCAGGGAAAATGTAAAAATAGAACGAGAGAATTTGTGATTTGGGCGTAGAAGTCTGTGCTTTTCCAGCATCGATTTGGTAAATAATGACTATATTCTTTTTTCTTGTTCACCTAAACCCAAAATATAATCTCTATAGGACTCATACGACGACAAAATCATAGAAAATGGGCTGGTTAGGGTGTGGGTGGAAAGAAGAAGAAAGTTATCAGAATTTGAAATAAAGAAATATTAGTTGACCTATCTCCAAGTCTTATGAGAGATAGATACCAGGATCGACTTTTTAGCTTGAGCATAATAGAAACCAACATTACCACCTCTAGGACTTTTGTTGAAATCAAATAAAAATTAGAGCTCCTCGCAAGTGGAAGGAGGACTGTTCTCGGCATAAAGAATGAAAGTGTTGATTATAAGAGAATAGGAAAGGGGAGTGATTTGGATAGGAACAAGATCAACCATAGTTAACCACTAATGAAGGATCTGATTCAGAGGAAGGTAAAGTCCAAAACGTATATGTTCGGGGTAAGAGTCGTAAATCCATTAGGATGGGAATGCATATGTTCATAAGGCCCTGGAATCCTAGTTTCCTAACCTTCAAACCCAAAGTAATTCAAAACACCCTCGATGTCTTCCAACCGAGTTAATTTAGAAGGCAAAGATAAGGGAAGAAGAAGAGGCCATGCCAAGAATCATAGGTTTAGTTGCTAAAATTTATCAAAATGTAAAGAGGGATACAAGAAAAGGGGGATCCTTGCTGTGATTGGGAAAAGAAACTAGACCTAAACAAATCGGTCAAACAAATGAAAACCCTTGTTTAGTTCTTTCTTTTTACAATTGCTTAAACGGGGAGGCGTGAAAAGAATAAGAAGAGGGAAAGGAAAATATATACATACCTTACTTCGAATGCAAGTCGCACAATTAATATGATGAAAACTTTCTAAAGCATCCATCGGTTAACATCAAAAATGAGAAATACGAAGATCAAGAAAGATTTAACTAGAACATGAAGTTGTTGATTTGATAGCTATTCAAAGGGTCGGGCAATGAGGGAGTGACATGTGTGCAAAAGAATTAAATGCAAAACGGCTATAAAGACTTTTTCCCTTTTTTCAAAAGAAAAAAGGAATAGAAAGAAGTGATGGGATGTAGAGAACGAATGAGAATGGGGACAAGTCCACACCTATCTGTGATCGATGTAGATTTTGGGGGCAAGTGTTACGCCCGTATTTCCCAAACCCTGTGAAAGGCAAGCTGATGCAAGCGTTGAACCAAAGGTACTACTCCTACAATAGAGGTCAGAAAGCGAAAGGATAAAGTGAAATCTAGAAACTACTTGTAACAACCCGATTTTTTTAGTAATAATTAATTAACATTAATATAGTAATTTAATTAACTAGATTAGATTTGGAAGATTTGATTAATAACTTGACATTGAAATTATTTAATAAAATGATTTAAATTATAAAAATATGATAATTAAAATTCAAATAAGATAAAAGAACATATATATATATAATTTAGTATATATTCCAATTTCTATTTTCAAGGCATAAATCCAAGAATTTCAAGCCCAAACCACTCTCTAGAATTTTCTTCTTCTTTACTAAAATAATCACATACCCTACTCCTCTGGTTAATAATTTCTTTTCCTGAAGTAGCTAAGAAGCCAAAATCCTTTTGTTTGAAAATAATAAAATATCAAATTCACTAAATTATCTAAAATCAAAAAACTTGAGAGAATCTATTTCGACGTCAATAAGCATGTATGGTAACTAGTTAATGTGCGTTCGATGATGGAGGTTGGCATGCTATATGGTGATGATGGATACAGTGCACGCAAGCACAGTGCCAGGCGAGTCTTCGGCTCACAAATCTATGTCGAAATCTCTTAAATCTATACTTATGCTGTGATAAAATCTGGCTTCCCTTTCCTTCTTGCGCGCGTTGTTAAATTGAGTATCATTTCCTATTTTGCATGTGTTAGCTTGTTCTTGTGTATGTGTGCACTAGTAGTAATGTTTGACAAGTGAAATATGAGCAAATAAATTTTGTAATGAAAACCATATATAAATTAATATTTTAAAGATAAAATAAATTGAAACAGGTATGCGTTGTGCCATATTTAAACCTGATGTAAAGATACTTATGCATACTATATATTTGTGTGTGTGGTGTGTCCTTGTATATGTATGCGTGTGTGTTTCCTGAAATGATGGTGAGTGTTTATGTGTGAGTTTAGTCTATAGGGATTGGTGTGTGTTGAGTGCTATTTTTATATGTGTGCGTGCATAGGTTTGAGCGTTTTTTTGTCTACTGCTTTGGTGCTAGTGGTTGCAGGTGTGTGCGTAGATGTAGATATGTGTGTGCTAATTGGGTGTAGTGTGCGTCATGTGCTATACATACTCACACACACACACACACATATATATATATAGGTGTTGTTCTTTATTCTTTTAGTGATGCGTATGCACACTTATTTTGGGTGTGAACAAGTGTTTAGTTTAATGTATGTGAGAGAATTAGTGAGAGGATGAGTGACAGTATTTAGGATTAGTGTGTACATCGGTATATTTATATGTGTGGTGTGAGTAAGTGCGTTGGTGTATTAAGAGTGTAAGTGTGTGTCCAAGTATATTATAAATGTGTCGGTGTGCATTAATGAATGTATTTTGAGGGTGTATGTATGTATGTGCATGTATAAGTGACAGTATTTAGTATATCAGTTTATATATATATATATATATGTATGTGGTGTGTAAGCGTGTTAGTTAGAGAGGGTGAACTGTTGTCTTGGGTTGAGAGTTACAGAGTTGAGTTTCAGTGAATTGAGTGAGTATTTGTTTTGGTATTATTCTTGTTTTTACATTTGAGACATTGTTTGCTTGCTATTACCAAACTATGGTTGCCGTGTTTCCTGTTTAACTTTCAGTATTAGTTAAGAAAAACGTTATTTATTATGTATACTCTTTTTGTATATGTGCAATTATGGATATGTATATGTAAATGTTTATATAAGTTAAATAATTTATAAAGCGATTTTAACAATATTATGAATGGTTTTAATTGTCACTTTATAGTGATGTGAATTTATATACATATATATATATATATGAATGTATGTATGTATACTTTTAGTTTTGAAAATATATTTATTTGATGATAAATTAAATTAAATGTTTCATATTCATTTAAAATAGTATTTAATCGTATTAAATTATGAAATAATTTTTTATATGTAATAGTTGGTTTATTTAACTATTTTGTGAATTTAAATGAAATAATTAAGTCCTAAATGTTATTAGTAAAGGTTAATTATGGACAATCTATATAAAAGATTATGAAATTATTTATTTATTATAAAGAATAAACCTCTAATGGAATTTGAATTTTAGTTAATCTTAGAAGAAGATGTTATTATTGATCATTTTTGAGTATTTCTTTTGGGGCATTTCACCAGAAGGACAAACTTTGCAGTCCAATTAATTTCTACGACACGCATCTGAAATAATTACTTTCAAGGCCAAAGTCAGAAAAATAATTACTTTCAAGGACAAAGTCAGCTGTCCAATTACTTTCAAGGACATAATTTCATAAGTTTTTAGGCCCTGGAAACTAATTATTTTGCGTATTGTCCTTAAAAGTAATTATTTTAGTTGTGTGTCCTAGAAATTAATTTCACTTGCTAAAGAGGCCCTTGTGGCTAATTCCCACATTTTTCTTTTCTTATATAAGACTAAGAAATTAGTTGTTTGTTTATAGATATTTATTTAATTTATTCTGGAATGAATTTATTATCCATTCCTTAGAATCTATTTTGTTATATAAAATTATATCTGTAAATAATTCATTATTAAGTATTGATTCGTTTATTTATAATTCTTTAAATTATCTATTTTTATATTAGTTTCTTGATCATTCTTTTTATGTATATTGAATTGAATTCTATGAATGATTTATTCTTAGAAATTGATTGGTTATTTTATATTTATTTGAATAATTTATTTTTATATTTCTATTCTGATATATCTTTATTTGTTTAATTATATAAAGATTATATAAGTGGTTCACCATTGATATAGATTTGATTAATGATTTTAATATGATACGGTGATGACATCTTTGATAGGATTTTATTTTATTTCATTCTGTGTGACAAGAAATCAGAATAAATAGAGTTATAATGCCGTTTGGGATGGGGCATTCGGTAATGATTCTCCGGTTATTCTTTGGACTTGTTATACATAATAGTATGGAGATGAGTGTCGTTTATAAGAAGGGAATAAACATTTAAGTATCACATAGCGATATGGGACGCGGTTGTGATATTTATTTGGTTATTTATTGTAAGTAAATGACACTCACATGACGGGAATAGAGTGGATAGTGTGAGATGATTTATAGCTTTGTAACTATAGTTATTGAGAATTTGAATCTACATGTATTGTTCTTATATGCCACTATTACGACGTACTCCCACTACAAAAGAAGCACTGTTTAGCGACGGCTATTAGGCATTGGCGGCCGTCGCTAAATGGCGTCGCTAATTATCTCGTTGCAACAAAAGAAAGCGACGGCAAAAGTGACTGCTCCATCGTTCTTTTTGCAACGGCTTGTAACGGTTAATTGTCCACGTGGAATCAACCGTTGGGGTTGTTGGTTTCCCGGGTTGTTGATGCAAAGCGTTGCAATTTGGTCGTCGCTAGCCGTCGCTATATGCGACCATTTGGCCGTTGCGAGCCGTTGCAAATCTGGAACAAAATTAGCTGCCACATTTCAGCACCTTCAACCCTCAATCCCAATCAATCCAAATAATATAATTCCATCATTCTGCACATATAATACCATTCCATCATACCATATAATCAATATCAACACAACCAAATCATCAAATATTGCATATTCCAACATATATTCACAAATCATATAAGAAAATCAACATAACCAAATATGAAAATCCACCAAACAAACCCACATAACTAAATTAAACAACCAGTACATATCAAGTGCCAAAGTATCAATGACAACAACCAAAATATCAAATCCACCAAAACACTAAGTACTAATCACAACATCCAAATTACCAAATGTCAAACCCCTCATAATATGTACATATATGTATATAAAGCGTACCCGTCAAAACAAACCAACTAAGCATCATCATCATCTGCACCTCCTTCCCCGGGCATTGACCCATGCTCCTGATAGAAGGCAACAATACGCTCATCTATCTGCGTCGCCAAATGACTCTTCCGCCAATCATTGAGCTCATCCAATTGTGTTTGCATCCGAGCAATCTCTTCCTCGTCTATGGATCTCCTATATGCTCTTTGGAAATTAAGAGCTTGAGAAATAATTCAACTGAATAAGAAGTTCATGGCATACAATAACAATAAGAAAACTCAAGTTATCGCTAATAAACTCAAATGAATAAGAAGTTCATGGCATACAGGTTTCTACTGTGTAAACGTTGAGTACATACCATATTGCTAAAACTGTAACGCCTGTTTCGACTTGCCGGTTCAATGATTGAGTCCCATATCCGATTAGACTCATCAACCGTAAGCGACTCCCGTCCACTCGCTTGTATCGCTCGATCATGCTCTGCATTATATCTCTCCTACAATTACGAACAGATATTTGACATAATTGATATACAATTTACTTATTTACTGTGAAATAAACGAATATGAAATATTTTCATTACAGAAATAAACATATTTACCATTACAGAAGAGGACCATATGGCTAGAATCCACCCTAGCGACCTGATCCCGGGGTCGCTCCCAGATCCATGACATCATATTATTATATATCTTTATGATTTACTTTCTGGTTAGCTTTGTGATCGCCCCTGCATCACTTAGGCCAGTAGTCTATTCAATATAGAGGCATTTGTAGTGTCATGACCGATTAACCCTCGCATTGACGAGCACATTGGTGGATGCGGTCATGATGACTGAAAGGTAACTAAGACTATAGAGACTTTGTGACTTTGGAGTTTACTTTGTGCAATCAGTCTACCTTCTGGTACTAATGTAGTAGTAGATTGGCATATACAATTGATACACCTCACTGTAGTATTTACATGGCCATGTGCCCTATATTATATCATATAGACAACTCTACTTGGGACCTTGTGTTTGTCATACAGTCATTTTGTGTTACATTTTCAGATATATATATATATATGAGGAGATAAGATTATACATGTGGTACGAATCTAGAGTATAGTGGATCCTCGGTATTAATAGGTCGCCTATCCTATTTTATATATATTGATGATTATATTTGAGATTGAGAGATATATTGAGCAGTGCTTCATGCTAGCCTGGTATATTTAGGGATATCTCATTTATGTTTGTTACTGAGTTTGGATCCAAGCAAGAATAAGAAAAGGAAAAGGATGAATCAAGAATTTAGAAGCCATTAATCAGATCTAAGTTTCTTTCATGTTATTTCATTCTATTCTTGTAAAGGAAGATACACTGATATATATATATATATATATATATATCAGTGATACATATACAGGCATTGTTCTGGAACCAAAGAAAAAAATAGGAAAGGCCCAAACTGACTCCAAGTCGACTCCGAGTAAACTCAATCTCGACTGCAAGCAGATCTACCAAAACACCAAGCACACTGTTTGGACCAGCAACCAAATACATATACATATATGTGTTTCATTACACTCCTCCTCAAGTTGGGTTATATATCTATTAAACCCAACTTGTTTTTCAGGTATTTAATTCTATCTCCATTTAATGCCTTGGTAAGAAGATCAGCTGGTTGCTTTTGAGTATGGACATAGTGTGTAATTACTTCTCCCTCTTGAATTGTCTCGAATAAAATGGCAGTCAACTTCTATATGCTTGGTCCTCTCATGGAATATAGGGTTCGATGCAATGTGAATGGCTGCCTTTTTGTCACACCATAGTCTTGCAGGTTGCTCAAACTCAAGTTTACACTCTTTCATTAAGTGTTTAATCCACATAACTTCACACACTGCCTTGGACATTGCTCTATACTCAGATTCTGCACTTGATCTTGATACAATATGTTGTTTCTTACTTTTCCATGATACTAAATTCCCTCTAATGTATACACAGAATCCAGTGGTTGATCTTCTATCATCCTTTGATCCAGCCCAGTCAGCATCAGCAAAACTTTCAATCCTCATATGACCATGGTTGGCATATATGATACCTTGGCCAGTAGATCCTTTCAGATATCCTAATATGTGTTCCAGTGCTTGCCAGTGTTGTTTTGTTGGTGAAGCCATGTATTGACTCACCATACTCACAGGAAAGGCAATATCAGGCCTAGTTATGGTTAGATAGTTCAACTTGCCTACAAGTCTCCTATATCTTTCTGGATCATCAAATGGTTCTCCTTCAGATGTTAGATAACTATTAGGAAAGATAGGGGTGCTTTGTGGTTTAGTGCCAAGTTTTCCAGTTTCTGATAACAAGTCCATGGCATATTTTCTCTGGCATAATAAAATTCCTTTACTGCTTCTTAGAACTTCTACCCCTAGGAAATATTTTAACTCTCCTAAATCTTTAGTCTGGAATTTATTGTGGATAAATTGCTTCAGTGAAGCAATTCCTTGTTCATCATTTCCTATTATGATGATATCATCTACATACACCACTAATAGAAGTATACCTTTTTCAGAATTCTTATAAAACACTGAATGATCACTCGTGCATCTGGTTACTCCAAATTCTTCCAGAGTTTGACTGAATTTTCCAAACCAAGCTCTTGGACTTTGCTTGAGTCCATAGAGAGTTTTTTTCAATTTGCAAACAAGCCCACTCTCTCCTTGTGCAATAAATCCATGTGGTTGAGTCATATAGATTTCTTCTTTGAGATCACCATGTAGAAATGCATTCTTAATATCCAGTTGATGAAGCTTCCAATTAAAATGTGCTGCTAATGCTATAAACAATCTAATAGAAGTCATCTTAGCCACTGGAGAGAAAGTTTCTGAGTAATCCATACCATATACTTGTGCATATCCTTTAGCCACGAGTCTTTCCTTGAATCTATCAACTGTTCCATTTGGATTCATTTTAACTGAATATATCCATCTACATCCAATTGCCTTTTTATTCTTTGGTAGCTTGACCAGATCCCATGTATTATTTTTTTCTAAAGCATTCATTTCATCAATCATAGCTTCTTTCCATTCTTGTTTGGATAGAGCTTCAGCAACAGTTTTAGGAGTATAGATAGAGTCTAGGGAAGTGGTGAACATGTAAGATGATGGTGAGAGATTATCATATGACATGTAATTAGAGATGGGATAGGTGCATTTCCTTTTCTCTTTTCTAAGAGCAATGGGTAGATCCAGACTTGGATCTACAGGTGTAGAGCTTTCACTGATGGTTCCAGAAGTTGTATCACTCTCAGTATCTGGTTCAGATTCTTGAGATGGAAAAGTGTAGTAGACCATATACTCATCAGTCTCCTCCTGACTTGGTGTGTGTGGTGCTTGATAGAATGGTCTTTCTTCCATGAAATTTACATATATTGATACTATATATTTATTTAGACTTGGGCAGTAACATCTATATCCTTTCTGCAGTCTTGAGTACCCAACAAATATACATTTTAAAGACTTAGGATCCAGTTTTCCTACTTGAGGATTTACATCTCTCACAAAACAGGTGCACCCAAATATCCTTGGTTTAATGGGATATTGTAACGACCCAGAATTTTTGATAATTAAAATTCGAATATTTAATTGATTTTAGATATTAATAAGTGAAATTAATAAGTCGAATAATTTAAAATTCGAATAATTGGATTTAATTTGACAATTAAATCGATAATTTAATGTTTGAAATTCCAGATTTATTTGAAATCTGGATTAAATAAGAATGAAAGTGATTTGTAAAATTTTATTTAATCATACTGGAGTTATAGAGAGGTTATAGAACTTTTAAAATTGAATTTGGAGTTAATCTGTGAAAATTGAATATTTTAATATTTAATTATCGACTGAATATTAGCCAATTTTCGAACAGTCTCAGAATTGAACGAAACCAGTTCCATTGGATCCTTAATAGTTAGTTATTATCGGATTTCAATTTTCGTATCCATCGGAGTTGTCGTTTGACCGTGGCAGCTCGAAACGCATCGATATCGTTTTAATTTTAAATCGTCGAGTTAAAAATAGTCATTTTTTCAAAAGGTCTCGGATTTCGACGAAACCAGTTTCATCGGATCTGTAATGTGATATTATTATAAGATTTCAAATTTCGTAATTTTTGGATTTACCGTTTGTTCGAGGCAAGTCGAAACGCCTCGAAATCGATTTAAATCGGTTTAATTTAAATTGATCGTTTATTGCCATATCTCACACATACGATCGAATTAGCTTCCGAAACCTGTTCCATTGTGTTCGGAACGCAGGGTAAACCTTACGAACGTCAGCCAGCACGCTCGAATCGGAGTTTGAAAAAATTCGATGAATAGTAAATCGTGAAATTTTCTATAAAAGCACCCCATTATTCACAAATTGCAACAAAACCCTAGTTTCTAGGTCAGGCCGCCACCATTCATTTCAATGGCCGAAAATAGTCGATTTTCTTCCTTTAATTTCTTCAAATCCGTAGAGAATTAGGGAAAACGTTCAACTGCAATATCGTAGAGGGTGACGACCTCTTCGAATCTATATGAGGATGATCGAGTTTGGAGCACCATAGTGTCATCAGGGAGGCCGCGTTCTCCACCGTCCGTGCACGTTTTGGCTCACGTGGGGACCACCGAGTTCAACTGGAACGTGGCCGTGGTTGGGGCTCTCATTGGCGAGCTTGTAGGCAGTGATGGATCAAAGTATCGAGGATCGGAGGTGGAGTCTTGGTCGGTCAAAGTTGGACGATGTTGGGTTCCAACGTGTGTTGCTTGCCTGGAAGATAACGTGAAGGGGAAGAGGAAGTTTTCACGTATACGGCCAGATCTGGATCAAAGGGAATTCACGGTCCAGATTAGAGCTAGGTTAAAAGTAAAATAAAGTTTTATATTAAATTGTATTTAAATTTGTACGATGTTTAAAATACGATAACTTTTTGCTGCGAGGTCGAAAAATTTCAAAACAAAATGCGTTGGAATCGTATCGTCGAATACTTCGCGATGGAACTGGATTGGAAGCGATCGGGGTTAGTGAAAATTTTGAGTGAAATTAAACGTTCGTTTAATTTCATTCGAAATAAATCGCTACAAATTGCTATCAGAAAATCACGGTGAGATCTTCTCACTCAAAATAAATTTGGATTTGCAGTTATTGATTGTTGTTTTGGATGTGATATTAGATATAGTAGGATATATCTATATATATATATAGCAATATATACATATTGGCATATGTATATATTGGATTGATTGATTTCCCGCCTCGTATAGCGGATGAGACCCTATTGCGCCGTTAGTAAGCGGATTATTTTTATAAAACCCATATACCGCGATATTCCACCTCGAAGTGGAATTGGTATTGTGCTAACGTCTTTGGATGCAGGGAAGCAGGTCGGAGGGATCCAACTCTCAACTGTATTTATTTATTTACAGATATTGATGTATATTCTGTTATCATATGATGTTATATGATGTATGGTTGTCGTGATTGACAAATTGGTGCGTTGCATCATCGGATTAATTTTTGAAATTTAAAAATAACGATGTTGATTTTAAAAGAGAATTTTTAAAGTGATCTTTGAAAAATATACGTTGTATTTAAATTGTTGAATTTGATTTATTTTAAATAAATAAACGTTAAAACTTTAAAGTTATAAAAGTTAAGATTTGTGAATTTTAACCAAAAAGTAATTTCTTTTTGAAATAAATAGTTAAGAAATTTATAAAATGGTTTTAATTGGAATTTTTGAATTATTAAAACGATGTATGTAAAAGATGTACAAGATTGATATTTATAACTTTAAAATGTTGGTATTATAAAACGAGCTTTTATAAGCGTTAAAATGAATTTTTAAGAATTTATAAATAAATGAAATTTATAAATTGTGAACTTACAAATGGAAATGATTTTGTAAAATAAAGGAATTATAAGTATTTAACTTATAATTATGGATTGTTGGTATAAGATTTGAGTTATGAATCGAATTGTTAATAAAGGAGATTTATTAAATTGAAGTTGTTAGAAAATAGAAATAGAATTTATAAACGTTGTTTTATAAATTCGAAATCAATCAAATTTGATGAATTTGATATAGAAGTTATTAAGGGAATTTTATCCACGATTTTGGATAGTGGATAATTCTTGAAATAAAATGTGTAGAAAATATTGAAATGTGGTTAGTGAAGTATATTCACGATTTTGGACAGTGAATATATTATTAAATAAAATGGATATGTTTTGGAAAAGTGATATTACGAAGTGAAGTAATTGTTTTAAAAGATGTTTTAAAACGTGTTAAATATCGAAATCATAGATTTCAACATTTATTGTTGAAATAGACGTTTTCGAGAAATAAGGAAATGGTGGACTATAACACTGTTGTTATAGTAAATGATTTCCGAAAGGAAATGTTTTATATAGTATTGGGATTTATATATCTATCTAAATTTCGAATCCCTATACTAGTGATTTTGAGTTGTCGTAACGATGTTTTACGTAACATTCGTTTTGACTCAAATAAAATTTGTGAAAGAGAATGATTTCCTTAAAGGATGAAATATATACTTAATTATAATTTAAGTATATCGAATATTTTCCAAGTGTTGAAAATAAATGATTTGTGAATTACTTATTATTTAATAAGTATGGAAATGCTTTTCCAATATGAAATGAACTGTTTTGAGATTTTATCTTTTAAAGATAAATTGAAATGTGGAAATTGATTTGAAATTGTTTTCAAATGGTTAAGTGTGGAAATAATATATCTAGTAAAGATATTTTTGGAAGATAAATAATTTGGAAAATAATTTGGAATCGGATGATGTTGCGCATCTTTATTGATAGTTAAATAACCGACTATCAATAATTACCTTGAATGGTATTTGTTGTGAATTGGATGAATTGGAATGCCACACTTATTTTTAAATAAACGCTCACTATTCGGGTTAGCCGGGAAAGGACCATGGGGTCGTATAACCCATTCCGAATATGTGATACGTCGTTATGAATTGCATTCGAAGACCGGTGTTGAAGACCGGATATTTTTGAAAACGGAAGGATTACCGTCGAGTTACTCTACATCGGCTGATCTCCGATTTAGAGGTTTTATCACCCTTAGTGACGGGAAGTCCGGACGTGATTAGAAATTTATCCGGATATGCAAGGGCTTCGTGAGAAGTGCCTTCGGTTCTGTTCGATCCCGGAACAGACTTGTATGGATTGTATGTCTGACGTTACAAATTGAGATATAAAGCTGATTTCTTTCAAATACATTTCTGTTGGTGGCGGAGAATTTATTCTCTTAGCTTAACACCCTTCTCTGAGACGTACGAGCTCAGAGGTTATGAAGTTGAAATTTATCAGCAATATATTCCCAATTTGGTAACGTGGCATACTGAGTGTTGCTGTGTGATGATCAGTGTTTGATCATTTGCGATATGATCATTTGTTTGATCTTATATCTTTGTGATCATAGGTTGATCATTTGTTTGACCCGAAGCATGGCTTTTTGTAGAAAGCGTAGCTTTGTGGACGAGACTTCGACGAGCCTCACACCCCGGAAATGGTCGAAACAGGAAGGATGCAGCAAGGTTCTAGGGAGTAGCGCCCCTTAGTGTATGTCATTCCTTCTGGATAGAGGTGGTATCATGGTATGGAGCCCAGATACTTAACCTATGTTGATACTGCTTATTATGTAGTTTGTTGCGAATCGGGGATCCTCGGGAAGATCGGTTACGATCGGGGGATGGCATATGCGTGTTAGTAGTTACCTATTTTTGCAGAGGTAACCCGGCCTTGTGTTGGCAGAGATCCGGTTAGGTTCTCGGGTCGTCTATTCCAGGGACGTACCCATCGTGGCATAGGAAGTTCCTTGGCCTGACCATTTGTTGGAAATCCAAAGAAACAATACGAGCCTTGTACGGTTTTAGTTGTAGAACCTGCCATCTAATATGGCAGCTATAGCAAGCATACTATAATGGTACCTATGCTGGCTAAGATTTATATTCTACTTTCGAAATGTTTTCTACACTATGCACTAATAATAATATCAAAAATGATTTGATTTTGCGTAGTAAGCATCTTTGACTATCATAAGAAGAAATCTCCTCCAATTCTGCGTTTGCATTGTGTGTGTGGTGGGAGGTCTTATGGTAGTTTCATTTTCCAAAAGCATTGCGAATTTGTTTTATTTTCTTTGTGAAAAATAACTGTTTTACGATCTCACACCATTCACCATGACTGCCTCGGAGTTTATTGTTCCCTTCTAAACTCTGGGTGCCCACTAATTTCCACACGGGCAGTCTAGAGTTAGGTTATCAGGATATTCTGGATATTCTGGAGCTTTGGAGGCAAGATGGATGACGAGACGTAGTATTTGTATCTGATATATTTATTCCGCTGTGTATTCTGTATGAGGACAAGTTTATATTACTGTCCATTGTTGTATTGAGTTGTATATTGACTCTGATTGATGTATGTATAAACTGATATAGTTCTTTGTTTTAAAAGACTAGTGATTATCTATTATATGTTGTTCCGCTGCGATGTGTAAGATTCTGATATTGTTTTCTGTTCTGATGTTGTTCTGTTGTTCTTCTTTCTTCTCTTTTTCTTCTACTTCTTCTTTCTAAAACCATCACTATTCGAGTTTCCGGCGTTCGATTTCTCGGCAGTCGATAAAGTGAGTATCGATGTCGAATTTTCGAAAGTCGAAAATTTCGGTATGTGACAAAGTGGTATCAGAGCATATGGTTTAGCGACAACCCTGCTTTGTTGGGTGTTACTCATTAGAGATAGAGTCAGTAGTACTCTAGAATGAGTTGAGTGTAATAATAGATACGAGCGCGTATTTGTTAGTGAATATAAAATTGTTTTATTATTGTGATGATTGGTTTGTTGAGTGGTATATGGATTCTGGTCGGTATTGTCCGTACAACTCTATCGATAGGGATCTCTAAACACTTATATAGAACAATTCGGCACAATATTGTTTTAAATAGGGTAAATGAAATAATTTTGCCCAAAACTATTTTGTACATAAAAGAAATGATTTTCTGTAAATTACTACAGTATATGGTTGCATGGTTGTTAGGAAAGTAATAACATTGAATTATTATCATTATTATATGAAATTGAATAAGAAATTGAAATCGTAACTCCAAAGTTAGGAAATAAATCCATGTATAAATGAAATTTGAGAATATAAATTTTAAATGTGATTTGTAATTTGAAACGGAATTCCAGAGAAGTATTTGGAAATGTTTTGAAAAGAATTTGAAAATTTTGGAGATTTGGAAATTTAAATTTCTTTTTGATTTGAAAATGAATTTCAAAGGTTTTGGAAAGTATTTTGAAGAGATGAAAAGCTCTAAACTCTTTTTCGGTCGCTGGAAAATAACTTCGGTAATGACTGCAGCATCACCGGCGTTCATTTTCGGGTTTCCAAAAGAGAAATTGCTGCCAAATTGTTTTTAAATGAAAGTTGTTTGGAAAATTGGGTTTGGTTTTTGAAATTCAAAGAATGATTTGAATTGTTTTCAAAAATGGCTTTGAAATGATGGTAAGACTCTGGAATCCTATTAAAAATATTTATGGAATACTATTGAATTGATAACTTATACCATTCGAATTTTGATAGAATAAATCTAACTTAAAGATGGAGTTAAATTAAAGAAAGTATAAGTGAATAAATTTGAATAAATGAATATGAAAATGAAAGTTGAGATTCATTTTGAAGTTGTAAGCAATAGAATCGAATTGAATAATTATAAATGAAAGATGAATTAAAATTCATATGGAATTGGAACTCCAGTTTGAATGTAAGTAGATTTAACCGAAGTGGTAAATTGAAAATAAATATAATGTGTATATGGAATATTTATATTGAACCTAAGAAATGAAGAGTGAAATTCTTAAGTGAAAATTTGATATTGAAATTATTCTAAGTTAATGATTGAATGAAGATAAAACTGGAATTAAAACTGAATGTTGAAAACAAATTTGAATAAAAAGAATTAGAATTTGTGATGAATTAGTAATTGAAACTAATTTGAAATAGTGCAGTTATGAATGAAAGATAATTGATAAATTCAATATTCAGAAGTTAAATAGAATTCAAATTGAATTGAAATTGTGAATTGAATTCAAATGAAATTTGAAATGTAAAATTGAATGATAATAGATATGTAACTTCAATAGTGAACTAAAAATGTGTAAGAAGTAAGTATCGAAATTTTGTAATAGAATTTGCAAAATAGTTTGAATATATGTAACTAGATATTATGGCTAGTAGGATATACGGGTGTATAAAGGAGTTGGAATTTTGTTTTCAAAGATAAATTGAATTCCTCGACAAAAGGTAAGTATTTCAATTTCAATATGAGATTTGATTATTTCTTGGGTAGCCGCTTGGCTTTTTCTTTTTCTTTTTGAAATCTGAGAGTCCGTAGGGACGTTTTGTAGTAGTGCCGTATTAGCCGCGCAAAGGAGTCGCTGGCGAAATTTTCTGAAAATTTAAGACGTTAGAATATTTTTGAGAAAATTGGAAAATTTGAAAATTTTGGAAAACTTAGTAAAAGATTTTGTAAGAAGTTTAACTAAGGATTTTTGGAAAGTTAAACACTTAAGAGATTTGTAAATCTAATTTGAGCAGTTTGTTTTGAAAAGTTAATGGATTTTGTATCTTTTCCTTACTTGGTAATTTCGAGGACGAAATTCTTTTAAGGGGGAAAGTTTGTAACGACCCAGAATTTTTGATAATTAAAATTCGAATATTTAATTGATTTTAGATATTAATAAGTGAAATTAATAAGTCGAATAATTTAAAATTCGAATAATTGGATTTAATTTGACAATTAAATCGATAATTTAATGTTTGAAATTCCAGACTTACTTGAAATCTGGATTAAATAAGAATGAAAGTGATTTGTAAAATTTTATTTAATCATACTGGAGTTATAGAGAGGTTATAGAACTTTTAAAATTGAATTTGGAGTTAATCTGTGAAAATTGAATATTTTAATATTTAATTATCGACTGAATATTAGCCAATTTTCGAACAGTCTCAGAATTGAACGAAACCAGTTCCATTAGATCCTTAATAGTTAGTTATTATCGGATTTCAATTTTCGTATCCATCGGAGTTGTCGTTTGACCGTGGCAGCTCGAAACGCATCGATATCGTTTTAATTTTAAATCGTCGAGTTAAAAATAGTCATTTTTTCAAAAGGTCTCGGATTTCGACGAAACTAGTTTCATCGGATCCGTAATGTGATATTATTATAAGATTTCAAATTTCGTAATTTTTGGATTTACCGTTTGTTCGAGGCAAGTCGAAACGCCTCGAAATCGATTTAAATCGGTTTAATTTAAATTGATCGTTTATTGCCATATCTCACACATACGATCGAATTAGCTTCCGAACCCTGTTCCATTGTGTTCGGAATGCAGGGTAAACCTTACGAACGTCAGCCGGTACGCTCGAATCGGAGTTCGAAAAAATTCGATGAATAGTAAATCGTGAAATTTTCTATAAAAGCACCCCATTATTCACAAATTGCAACAAAACCCTAGTTTCTAGGTCAGGCCGCCACCATTCATTTCAATGGCCGAAAATAGTCGATTTTCTTCCTTTAATTTCTTCAAATCCGTAGAGAATTAGGGAAAACGTTCAACTGCAATATCGTAGAGGGTGACGACCTCTTCGAATCTATATGGGGATGATCGAGTTTGGAGCACCATAGTGTCATCAGGGAGGCCGCGTTCTCCACCGTTCGTGCACGTTTTGGCTCACGTGGGGACCACCGAGTTCAACTGGAATGTGCCCGTGGTTGGGGCTCTCATTGGCGAGCTTGTAGGCAGTGATGGATCAAAGTATCGAGGATCGGAGGTGGAGTCTTGGTTGGTCAAAGTTGGACGATGTTGGGTTCCAACGTGTGTTGCTTGCCTGGAAGATAACGTGAAGGGGAAGAGGAAGTTTTCACGTATACGGCCAGATCTGGATCAAAGGGAATTCACGGTCCAGATTAGAGCTAGGTTAAAAGTAAAATAAAGTTTTATATTAAATTGTATTTAAATTTGTACGATGTTTAAAATACGATAACTTTTTGCTGCGAGGTCGAAAAATTTCAAAACAAAATGCGTTGGAATCGTATCGTCGAATACTTCGCGATGGAACTGGATTGGAAGCGATCGGGGTCAGTGAAAATTTTGAGTGAAATTAAACGTTCGTTTAATTTCATTCGAAATAAATCGCTACAAATTGCTATCAGAAAATCACGGTGAGATCTTCTCACTCAAAATAAATTTGGATTTGCAGTTATTGATTGTTGTTTTGGATGTGATATTAGATATAGTAGGATATATCTATATATATATAGCAATATATACATATTAGCATATGTATATATTGGATTGATTGATTTCCCGCCTCGTATAGCGGATGAGACCCTATTGCGCCGTTAGTAAGCGGATTATTTTTATAAAACCCATATACCGCGATATTCCACCTCGAAGTGGAATTGGTATTGTGCTAACGTCTTTGGATGCAGGGAAACAGGTCGAAGGGATCCAACTGGATTCCTCAACTGTATTTATTTATTTACAGATATTGTGATGTATATTCTGTTATCATATGATGTTATATGATGTATGGTTGTCGTGATTGACAAATTGGTGCGTTGCATCATCGGATTAATTTTTGAAATTTAAAAATAACGATGTTGATTTTAAAAGAGAATTTTTAAAGTGATCTTTGAAAAATATACGTTGTATTTAAATTGTTGAATTTGATTTATTTTAAATAAATAAACGTTAAAACTTTAAAGTTATAAAAGTTAAGATTTGTGAATTTTAACCAAAAAGTAATTTCTTTTTGAAATAAATAGTTAAGAAATTTATAAAATGGTTTTAATTGGAATTTTTGAATTATTAAAACGATGTATGTAAAAGATGTACAAGATTGATATTTATAACTTTAAAATGTTGGTATTATAAAACGAGCTTTTATAAGCGTTAAAATGAATTTTTAAGAATTTATAAATAAATGAAATTTATAAATTGTGAACTTACAAATGGAAATGATTTTGTAAAATAAAGGAATTATAAGTATTTAACTTATAATTATGGATTGTTGGTATAAGATTTGAGTTATGAATCGAATTGTTAATAAAGGAGATTTATTAAATTGAAGTTGTTAGAAAATAGAAATAGAATTTATAAACGTTGTTTTATAAATTCGAAATCAATCAAATTTGATGAATTTGATATAAAAGTTATTAAGGGAATTTTATCCACGATTTTGGATAGTGGATAATTCTTGAAATAAAATGTGTAGAAAATATTGAAATGTGGTTAGTGAAGTATATTCACGATTTTGGACAGTGAATATATTATTAAATAAAATGGATATGTTTTGGAAAAGTGATATTACGAAGTGAAGTAATTGTTTTAAAAGATGTTTTAAAACGTGTTAAATATCGAAATCATAGATTTCAACATTTATTGTTGAAATAGACGTTTTCGAGAAATAAGGAAATGGTGGACTATAACAATGTTGTTATAGTAAATGATTTCTGAAAGGAAATGTTTTATATAGTATTGGGATTTATATATCTATCTAAATTTCGAATCCCTATACTAGTGATTTTGAGTTGTCGTAACGATGTTTTACGTAACATTCGTTTTGACTCAAATAAAATTTGTGAAAGAGAATGATTTCCTTAAAGGATGAAATATATACTTAATTATAATTTAAGTATATCGAATATTTTCCAAGTGTTGAAAATAAATGATTTGTGAATTACTTATTATTTAATAAGTATGGAAATGCTTTTCCAATATGAAATGAACTGTTTTGAGATTTTATCTTTTAAAGATAAATTGAAATGTGCAAATTGATTTGAAATTGTTTTCAAATGGTTAAGTGTGGAAATAATATATCTAGTAAAGATATTTTTGGAAGATAAATAATTTGGAAAATTATTTGGAATCGGATGATGTTGCGCATCTTTATTGATAGTTAAATAACCGACTATCAATAATTACCTTGAATGGTATTTGTTGTGAATTGGATGAATTGGAATGCCACACTTATTTTTAAATAAACGCTCACTATTCGGGTTAGCCGGGAAAGGACCATGGGGTCGTATAACCCATTCTGAATATGTGATACGTCGTTATGAATTGCATTCGAAGACCGCTGTTGAAGACCGGATATTTTTGAAAATGGAAGGATTACCGTCGAGTTACTCTACATCGGCTGATCTCCGATTTAGAGGTTTTATCACCCTTAGTGACGGGAAGTCCGGACGTGATTATAAATTTATCCGGATATGCAAGGGCTTCGTGAGAAGTGCCTTCGGTTCTGTTCGATCCCGAAACAGACTTGTATGGATTGTATGTCTGACGTTACAAATTGAGATATAAAGCTGATTTCTTTCAAATACATTTCTGTTGGTGGCGGAGAATTTATTCTCTTAGCTTAACACCCTTCTCTGAGACGTACGAGCTCAGAGGTTATGAAGTTGAAATTTATCAGCAATATATTCCCAATTTGGTAACGTGGCATACTGAGTGTTGCTGTGTGATGATCAGTGTTTGATCATTTGCGATATCATCATTTGTTTGATCTTATATCTTTGTGATCATAGGTTGATCATTTGTTTGACCCGAAGCATGGCTTTTTGTAGAAAGCGTAGCTTTGTGGATGAGACTTCGACGAGCCTCACACCCCGGAAATGGTCGAAACAGGAAGGATGCAGCAAGGTTCTAGGGAGTAGCGCCCCTTAGTGTATGTCATTCCTTCTGGATAGAGGTGGTATCATGGTATGGAGCCTAGATACTTAACCTATGTTGATACTGCTTATTATGTAGTTTGTTGCGAATCGGGGATCCTCGGGAAGATCGGTTACGATCGGGGGATGGCATATGCGTGTCAGTAGTTACCTATTTTTGCAGAGGTAACCCGGCCTTGTGTTGGCAGAGATCCGGTTAGGTTCTCGGGTCGTCTATTCCAGGGACGTACCCATCGTGGCATAGGAAGTTCCTTGGCCTGACCATTTGTTGGAAATCCAAAGAAACAATACGAGCCTTGTACGGTTTTAGTTGTAGAACCTGCCATCTAATATGGCAGCTATAGCAAGCATACTATAATGGTACCTATGCTGGCTAAGATTTATATTCTACTTTCGAAATGTTTTATACACTATGCACTAATAATAATATCAAAAATGATTTGATTTTGCGTAGTAAGCATCTTTGACTATCATAAGAAGAAATCTCCTCCAATTCTGCGTTTGCATTGTGTGTGTGGTGGGAGGTCTTATGGTAGTTTCATTTTCCAAAAGCATTGCGAATTTGTTTTATTTTCTTTGTGAAAAATAACTGTTTTACGATCTCACACCATTCACCATGACTGCCTCGGAGTTTATTGTTCCCTTCTAAACTCTGGGTGCCCACTAATTTCCACACGGGCAGTTTAGAGTTAGGTTATCAGGATATTCTGGATATTCTGGAGCTTTGGAGGCAAGATGGATGACGAGACGTAGTATTTGTATCTGATATATTTATTCCGCTGTGTATTCTGTATGAGGACAAGTTTATATTACTGTCCATTGTTGTATTGAGTTGTATATTGACTCTGATTGATGTATGTATAAACTGATATAGTTCTTTGTTTTAAAAGACTAGTGATTATCTATTATATGTTGTTCCGCTGCGATGTGTAAGATTCTGATATTGTTTTCTGTTCTGATGTTGTTCTGTTGTTCTTCTTTCTTCTCTTTTTCTTCTACTTCTTCTTTCTAAAACCATCACTATTCGAGTTTCCGGCGTTCGATTTCTCGTCAGTCGATAAAGTGAGTATCGATGTCGAATTTTCGAAAGTCGAAAATTTCGGTATGTGACAGATATACTTCTTTGTTAGGACATAACACTTTGTAAGGAATCTTGAAATTAAGAACTGTTGAAGGCATTCTATTAATAAGGAAACAAGAAGTTAGCATTGCATCGGCCCAATAGACTTTTGGAACATTCATTTGAAATAATAGTGCTCTAGCAGTTTCAAGAAGGTGTCTATTCTTTCTTTCAGCCACCCCATTTTGTGCATCAGTATCTACACATGATGTTTCATGTAGAATGCCATGTTGACTCAGGTATGAGCTAAAGGTATGAGCAGTATACTCCTTAGCATTATCACTCCTTAATGTTTGAATACATGTTTTAAACTGGTTTTGAATTTCTACATGAAAAGTACAAAAAATAGAGAAGAGTTCAGATCTACTTTTCATTAAGAATAACCAAGTAACTCGAGAGTAGTCATCCAAAAATGTCACAAAATATTTATAACCAGATTTAGAAACAACAGATGATGGTCCCCATATATCAGAATGTACAAGCTCAAATGGTGCACTTGCACATTTATTTATTCTAGGTTTTAAGCTACTCCTATGTAGTTTAGCATATTGACAAGGCTCACAGTCAAGAGTAGATATATAGTTATACTGAGGATAGAGATGCTTGAATAAGGTGAGAGATGGATGACCAAGTTGTTGATGAAGTTTGATGGCAGCATTCATACTTGAGCAAGTTACTGGTGGATTTTCCAAAACATAGAGTCCCCCTGATTCATATCCTTTACCAATAATCTGTTTCGTTCTAAGATCCTGAAATATACATGTTTCAGGAGAGAATACTACACTACAATTCATGTCTTTAGTAAGTTTTCTCACAGACAACAGATTGTATGATAAGGAGGGTATGAATAATACTGATTTTAATGAAAAAGTAGTATCAATATTACCAAATCCATGAACATTAGATTGTGACCCATCTTCCAAAGTGACTGCTTGACTTTCTCCATGTTTTTTAAAATCTATAAATAATTTAATATTACCTGGCATATGATTTGTGGCTCCTGAATCAATGATCCACTTTGAAGTTGATTTTTCTGAGTTGGCAATTGTAGAAACAGCTGGTTTATTTTGAGATTCCTGATATTTTGAGTACTTATCAAATTCTTCCGTGGTCATCAGAACAGTTTTATGAGTATTGTTATTATTACTGGATGCTCCTTGATTCTTGAGTTGATTGTTGTATTGTAATTTCCTACATTCAATGATCAAATGTCCTGGCTTTTTGCAGTATGAACACACTTTGTTATTTGGTCTCCCTCCACTTCTTTGAGGCCTCCAAGATCGAGATGGTGGTGGTCTCCATGTTTCAGGTATATGTGAAGGATTCCATGGTGGTCTAATGTCAAATGGGGGTCTCCACACAGTAGGGGGTGTGTTAGAGCTTATTAGTGCACTATTATTCATGTTTATACTTGGTGATACATTCTCAGTTCTGAGAACACGACTAAAGACTTCCTGAAGAGATGTTATTGTGGATCCAGATAGTATTTGTGACTTGGCTGACTCAAACTCTGGTGGTAAACCAGCAAGGAAGGACATTATGGCCATTTGTTCTCGTTGAAGTTGCTGAACCTTCACATCTGGGCTCATAGGTAGTAGAACATTGAATTCTTCATAAGTTCTTTTAAAGTTCATGAATTAATTTGTGAGAGATTGATCTTGTTTCTCAGTTCTATAGAATGATTTACATACTTCAAACATATGAGTGAGATTGCCTTTTCCAGAATATAAGAATTCGAGATATTCAATTAACTCTTTTACAAATTCACAGTGATTTATCAGGCTAATGACTTCATCATCAATTGAGTTTCTGATTTGCAAGAATAGTCGAGCATCTTCCCTTAACCAGATAAGATCCTTTTCTTCTGTAGTTACTGGTGGATTTGTAGTTAAGTGATCATCCTTATCAATGCTTCGAAGATACAATCGGATTGTCTTACTCCATTCTAGGAAATTTGTATGGTTTAACTTGCGATCTGTGATTTTTGACATTATTGGAAGAACATCGACCATAGTAGAATTTTTGCTTTCAGACATATTTCCATATTTAAGAAATTGGTAGATCTGAGTCGATTTTGAGAAGCGCGATTTCGAGAAGCCGTAGATCGATATCAGACGCTCTGATACCATGTTACTGAGTTTGGATCTAAGCAAGAATAAGAAAAGGAAAAGGATGAATCAAGAATTTAGAAGCCATTAATCAGATCTAAGTTTCTTTCATGTTATTTCATTCTATTCTTGTAAAGGAAGATACACTAATATATATATATATATATATATATATATATATGTATATGTATGTATGTATGTATCAGTGATACATGTACAGGCATTGTTCTGGAACCAAAGCAAAAAAAGGAAAGGCCCAAACTGACTCCAAGTCGACTCCGAGTAAACTCAATCTCGACTGCAAGCAGATCTACCAAAACACCAAGCACACTATCTGGACCAGTAACCAAATACATATACATATATTTGTTTCATTACAATTTTTATTTCTAGATTTGATTGTGTTTTCTGGATATGTATGATTCACCTATTACTGTTGATTATATGATTTCTGGTTTGATGTATTTCTAAATAGGTGATGACATCTTTTGGTACCATTATAGACAGGAGTAGAGCAGGTTATGGTATGATTTCATATCACCATGAAATAGTTTACTTAACTTATTTATGGATAGTTCGGGTTACACCTGAGCCACGTTTGTAGAGAGGACCGGCTGTGCCTCGGTATGATCTTGTTTTACTTGTATATGGTTTTGATATAAAATATTTTGAGATAGTTCCCCTCAAGCCAGGCTTTATGTCTGGCTTGTGTTTTGTCTTTGTCTATTTATGTCATGCAACTCTCGAGTACTTGATTGAGTAGTTTGGGAGTCAGATGCTCTTGGAGATATGCTTTTAGGACAGTTGGAGCATGCTATGGAGGCGATGTTGAAACTTTGTATACTTGATGTTATTGTAATATATAATAGATATATATTTATATATGAGACGTTTTGTATCAAATGTTATATTCTTAACTCCGAATGTATGAAGTAAATGTATTTTGATATACCTATACATATATTTATTTATTAGTTACTTCAATAAGTGCAGTCTCTTTAGTATTGTTTATTCAGTTATGTTTATGTATATTCAGTATATTATATATTATCGTTTCATTGTGAGATTCTATTGATATTCCTTAGTTATGGTGTTTTGTTTCTTTCATTTTACCTCTACTGACTAACTTTGCGGCATTTTTGAGTCAGATGTATTTCTAGACATTGATTCAGGATACTACGAAGGGTGGGTTGTTACAGTGTTGCTTTTGAATTCGGAATTCATTGAATGCAATAATAAATGCGTGAGTGACCAAATTTACGAACGTATTAAGTAGTTGTAGAATTAGCACTTACATGGGTATAGAAAATATTAACATGCAATAAGTATTTATTAATAAGTATATGTTATATTTCTATTTTTCAATCTTTCATTTAGTTCATTTGTATATCTTAATTGATAACCATTTTAGCAATCGTATTAAATGCACAAATTTATCAATGTAGCTAATTATAACATTATATAGCATATGTTCTTACAATATTAAAAAGGTTAAATGGTATCATTTCATTTTTCTAATAATGTTACCACTGGTCTTTTATGTTTCACCAAACCCTAAGCGAAATATAGAAGCCTTTTGACTTCACTAGTGGGTGTTAGGACTCGTATTCCTTGGGATTCTGACCTTAAGGAAAACTCAACAAATCATAGGCTTATATACGATAGATAGCTCCTTATAGCTTATATCACATACAACTCCTAAACCGTGGTTCCTTGTCTTAATCCCGCCTTTACCTTGAGGAATGCTCAACAAGTAAAGTGGGACTATTCACTTGGACCTGTTATTTCGGATGGCCTAAGTATAATGCACATACCTTGAAGAAAGCTCAATAAATACGTGCGGTTATCTTACCTCTTCTATTCAATATATTAATAGTGCTACACATAACATCCATAGCTTGAGCAAAGCTCAACAGCTAAAGAGTATGGAAGTATTCTATTAATATATAAATGATAGAGGACAACTTTATATTAAAGATTCACAATCATTAATATATTATATTGAGTGATATTGACTTATGGAATAATGTATTTCTTATGAAATACCCTCGCGATTTAAGTGTTGAACACATCAGAAATCATGGTAGACACACATATACATATGTATTTATCCTAAAGTCCAGTTAAGGTTTCTTTAATATTCCACCTTTAGCTTATACATTTATATTATATAAGTTTTATTATTATATAACATTTATATTTTAATTAACTTATATAATAGTCTTATGTATAATATTATATTAATTAAATATTATTTAATTAATTTTAATTAATTAACATTTTAATTAATTTTATCTTATATTAATATAAAATTTACATTAAATATTTATTATATACTATAACCTTTATAATATAACACATATATCTCATATATGTGTGTTTTTTATTTAATTAATTGACCTTTAATTTATTTAATTAAAGTTAACTACTTTTTTTAATAATTTACCTTTAATTAATTTACCCAATAAATTAACCTTTGGTTAATTTATTAAATTAAATAATTTTAATTAAATTATATTAATCTCGAAAAATCATATTATATACATACATTTATTTTTATGATATTTTAAAATATCATAACATATATAAAAAATATATAATACATGTATATATGTTTTATTAGTTAACTTATTTAATTAATTTATACATTTTATTAACCTTATCAAAAAATTTAAATTTTCAAATTTAATTTATAGCATTTTCAAGCATTTTGAAAAGTTATATTATAACTTTTATAATATATGTTTTATTTTAAATTTAACTTTTACATTTAAAGCTTATATTTTTATGTTCAAAATAATTTGAAAATCTATGTTATAACATTTATAATATTTTTCTTATTTTAAATTTAACTTTTAAATTTAAAACTTTTATTTATTTTCAAAAAAAATTGAAATTTAGCCTAGGGCAAATTTAAATTTGACCTTTTTCTATTAAGGATAACCTTTAGACTTACGTTATTTCAGGTCAGGCTAGTAGCCAGATAGGGCAGAGTACTTGATTACCCAAACTAACCTTAGACACTACTTTTTTTGTCACCTTACCATCTGGGTAGGCTTTAATAATTTATTTTAGCCCTAATATGACTAATTTTTACCGCATAGGCTATTTGGGCTCTGATACCATTGTTATAATTAGGCCAACCCGTAGCGGAAGTTATGGATGAATTTCAATATATTTTTTACCCTACTGGAGCTTTATTGGGCTTATGAAGTGTAGTTTATTTAGAGCATTTCTAAATTTTATTTAAATAAGATCTTTCATTTTATATTAATTTATAATATGATATAGTATTATTTGAATTTATATTAGAATATACATATATATATATATGTGTGTGTGTGTGTATAACACACATACTGTGTGGTTGTGTGTGTAACATATCAACTCGTGCAAGGTATAACATGTCAGTATACAAATGCTGGGATTTATATCGCAACAGACACATTTGCTCATCCAATATACAAATATATTGTCTGAATGTATGTTTATATACTATTACTTATATATATAATATTATAAATTTATATATACATATATACTATAATTTATTTAAATATTTTTGTATGAATATATGTATGTATGCATGCATAAACATATGTATAAAATATTACTATATTATGTATATATATGTATATATATCAAGATAAATATAATTAAATCATAATTTTTTTTATAAAATCAAAACCAATATACACACGCACTAATATATATACACTAAATATTTATATATAAATATATGCATAATAATATAATAATGTGTGTGTATATATTAATGTTTATAAAATTATAGAAAATAATTTGATAAATATTTAAAACTAGGTCATGCGCATGGCTCTGTAGTTTTTTTTCTTCTAATTTTCAGTTTTGTTTTATTTATTTATCTGTACGAAAATTTAAAATATTAATAAAACGTTACTTTCAAAACTTTATTTTAAATTTTCTGTAAATCCTAAATGATATTTTTGAATATTGGATATTTTATGATCTAAAATAATATTAAAAATAATTTTTATTCTTAACGTTATATAAAATTAATTTTAAAAATTAATTTTTTTTATTTTTTCTACCGAGAGTGTATTTTATGCTAACACGATTTTATAAAATATAAGATATATTTTTATAATATACAGATATTTTTATAATATGCTTATATTTATATAATTAATTTATATGATTAATTAACTTAAATGATATTTAAATAATAATAATAAATATATAAATATTATTTTGTCACTGTCGTAAATAATATATACTAAATACTTTGTATATAATATATATAACCATATTTAATTAGAGTATGATGTTATAACTAAATTATAAACTATATATATCTATTTAATTATTATATATTAAATCACTAAAATAAAAAATTATTGCAGAGCCAAGTTGATTTGAAATATACATGAATATTTTTTTAATTATATACGTACATACAACCAAAATAATTCTGTGACAGTATAATTTGCATATCAGAATCATCACCTAACTAACAATATATAATATTATATCTATGCATTTGTAGTTATATTTTGATCAAAAATATACCTTACTTCCAATGCCTTGAAGTACACCTTGAAACGATAATGTATGCCCCTTGAAATAATTTTCAATCCAAAAGAATACTAGTCCTTGAACCGTTGACCACTAGCTATCGAATAGCAGTTGAATTAATTTGATTTAAACTTCAAAAAGATAGAGAGGGGAGAGGATAATTGTAACAACCTGATACTTCGAGAAGCTATAAATTTTAAACTTATTGTATAATCATTGATAATAGAGATTAATTAATAAGAAATATGATGAATCAACTTTTAAAAATATGTTATATGACTTTAGTAAAGAGTAATCGAGTAACAGACTAAATTGGTGAAATATAATAATTTTGAAAGTAGTGTAAGTGAAGAAAACATTATTGTTAATAAAGTGATTAAGAAGCAAACAAGAAATAAATTGAAATGAAATGGGTAACAAAAACAGTTGGCCCAAGCCCATTTATGCATACTCTTTAATTATCAAGATTATTCTAGTAGTTTCCTTCTCACTTATCATCTACAAACCCTTCTTCTTCTCTATTTTCGTTTTCAGCATGAAACTCTATAATGGCCTCTCTTCCGAAATTCATTAAATATCAAATAAATATCAAAAAATTACGAAACTTTAAATAGAGCTTCTCAATACTTATTTACATTATTACAAGTTATCAAAGTTAAATTTTGATCAAGTTTGGATGGTGAAAGAATTGGTAGATTGAGATATATTTTATGGTTTATAAACAATGGAAAAGCTGCTTGTTCTAAGAGTGATTTTGTGTATCAAATCAAATTATTTTGGCTTCAAATTTTTCAGGTGAGTTTCATAGACTCTTATCTTTGTTCATTAGGAGTACCTTTTATTTATATGGTTGCAAAAATAATAGTGATGATATTTGTTGATATGGTTGTGTTTTGGTGAATTCTGTGAATTTAAACTCCCTTCACTATAAAATTCGTATTTAATTCATACAAAGTGTAAAAATTCTCACATTTTGATATATTATTCCTAAAATATTCCAGCACCTATATTCCAAATTTCATGAATTTTCATTTAGTTTAAATGTGTTAAATATTGTGATTTCCGCAAGATTTTCCTGCGCAATTTGGGAAGAAAACGCCTGTTGGTTTTTAATTCATATTAAATTGTAGAAAAATCTAAAAGTTTCGAAATTTGATTATGTTGTTTCCAACTCAATTTCGAGCTAATGGTAAACCTTTCAATTAAAAATACTATGATTTGTTGCCCTAAACTATTGACTTACAGAGGTGAAAATTATGTTTTATTGCTGTAAATTATTTACAATAGTTCAATGACATTAATTAGTTTCCATGTTGAATGATCCTACTCTCTACCCATGATAAAGTCTATTTAATCTTTGAAATGGGTTTTGATTTACTTTGATACTCTTGTGTTAAAATTTAAAAGATGGACGATTTTAGGAAAATATATAAATGGAATAATTTTGAAGATTTTGTGAATTAAAATTGTTTAGTAAATGACGAGTTTTGAAATTTTATTAAACAAATGAAGTTTGAATATTTATATTTAGTCACCATTGATTATAAAATTTTACAATGATCTATGAACTCACAACTAGAAATAGGCTGACTCGGGGTTTGTTTTTATCGACAATCCTCGGGTCAGACCGAGGATTTGTTGTAGGTTTAGTTGATATACTTTTGGGTACGAGGTGATGGATGGACAGAGTCAGCGGTTTTATGTATTCTTTTGTATTAGAAATTGATATAGTTGTATATTTAAAATAAATGGTTTGAAATGTATAAAATAAAATCATATATTGTATAAGATGTTAAAATGTGTAATATACATTATTTGCTTTCATTAGAGTACGATGTGATCTATTTATATGTGATGATGTTATTTTTGCATTGTTCAATCCTAGAAACACCCACATCACCTCATTCTCCGTGTTACTCGATAGTATTACACGGTAATACTTTTGGGTGATATGGGTATAGAGGTGGGGTGTTACATTTTTGGTACCAGAGCAAGGTTCAGAACAATGTAAAATTTCAGAAGCACATATTTGACCTTAGTGGAGGAAGACTTAGGAAAGTTACCCAGTTTTTAATACAACTCTAACTATAGTTTCTCATATAAATATTTTTGAATCTCCAAAAATACGTGAGATTTCAAGTAATTTGTATTATTTGTTAAATGAAGTTCTTGCTTATTATAGTAAGTTTTATGAGTTGGAAATTTCAGAATTTTTTGAAAATTGATACTTTACAAGTGATTTAAGAAAATTTGATAGAAAGTGATTTTAGATGGCTTTGGAAATATGGTACCAAATGTTTTGCCAAAAGTTTGGAAAGTTGAAATAATTTTAAAAGCGGTGGAATGTTTTAGAAAACAAAATGGTGGATAAACGAATTTTATGTGACTTATAGAAGATGGTGAATATTTTGAAAAGTTGATTTCAAAGTTTTTGAAAATTATGAAATGATGGTGGTATATTTAGAAATGCTATGAAATATTTTCAAAAAGGATTTGAAAATTTATTGATTGTTTAATAAATAGTTTTGGAAATATTTTGGAAGTAAAGTCATTTTCTAGTATTTTCGAATACTATGATTTAGATGAAAAATTGATATGGATATTTAGTAAAATATTTCCATTGGAAAGTATGTATGCGAAAAGTAATATTTTCCCATTTTTGTGAAAATTGATTTGTGAGAATGTTTTGGAAAGGAATGTGAGATAATTGTTATCATTGGAAACTATGATGTGATTGTGCTCGCCATTATTGTGATGGTTTTTACAGTGTTGGAGTGCCTTTGGTTGTGGCTATCGAGGATGATAGTCATAAGGCCATACACCAAACGTGACTGGCGAGTAGCGGTAGTTTGTAGTTATCCATTGCTAGTTGTTTTTTCCTAGTTTTGGAAGATGATTTGAAAATTTTGGAAAAATGGTTAAAATGATTTGAAATGAAAATTTTGAATGTGATGGGGAAATATTTCGAAAATGATTTTGGTGAGGTGGATTTCAGAAATATTCAGTGAAAATAAGTTTGCAAATTTTTTGAAATGTCATATGTATGATTTGTAAGTGAGATTTTATATAGGCTATGATTTCCAAAAGCTTTGCTAATATTGTGAATTTCAATTTTTTATAAACGTCCACCATCCTAAATGTATTTTTGGAAAAATATATATATTTCGTGATGTGTTTGAAAAGAACTCCACAATTGTAAATTTGATTTTGAAAATCTTTTGTGAAGTGATTTAGAAAAGGAAATCCACTGCTATTATATTTATTTTGGAAAATGATGTTTGAAAAATACCTTAATGTTTTAAAGATATGGCTTTGAAGGTATTTATATACATATTTTTGAAAAGTATATTTGTTTATGTAAATATTGTAGATTTTTCCTAAGAAGAAATTGCGGGGAGACAATTTTCTTAAGTGAGGGAGTCTATATAACAACCTGATATTTCGAGAAGCTATAAATTTTAAATTTATTGTATAATCATTGATAATAGATATTAGTTAATAATAATTATGTTGAACCAACTTCTAAAAATATGTTTTATGATTTTAGTAAGGAGTAATCGAGTGGTAGACTAAATTAGTGAAGTATAATAATTTTGAAAGTAGTTTAAGTAAAGAAAACATTATTAATAAAGTGATTAAGAAGCAAACAAAAAATAAATTGAAATGAAAAAAGTAAAAAAACACTTGTCCCAAGCCCATTTATGCATACTCTTTAATTATCAAGATTATTCTAGTAGTTTCCTTCATCACTTATCATCTACAAACCATTCTTCTTCTCTATTTTCGTTTTCAGCATGAAACCCTATATGGCCACTCTTTCGAAATTCATTAAAAGTCAAATAAATATCAAAAAATTATGAAACTTTAAATAGAGCTTTTCAACACTTATTTACATCATTACAAGTTGTCAAAGTTCAATTCTGATCAAGTTTGGATGGTGAAAGAATTGATAGGTTGAGATATATTTTCTGGTTTATAAACAATGGAAAAGATGCTTGTTCAAAGAATGATTTTTTGTATCAAATCAAATTATTTTGGCTTCAAATTTTTTAGCTGAGTTCCATAGACTCTTATCTTTGTTCATTATGAGTATCTTTTGTTTATATGGTTGCAAAAATAATTGGTGATTATATTTGTTGATATGGTTTTGTTTTGATGAATTCTGTGAATTTAAACCATCTTCACTATAAAATTCGTGTTTAATTCATACAAAGTGTAAAATTTCCCAAATTTTGATAAGTTATTCCTGACATATTCCAGCACCTATGTTCCAAATCTCATGAATTTTAATTTAGTTTTGATGTGTTAAATATTGTGATTTCCGCAAGATTTTCCTGTGCAATTTGGGCAGAAAACGCTCGTTGGTTTTTAATTCATATTAAATTGTAGAAAAATCTAAAAATTCTGAAATTTGATTATGTCATTTCCAACTAAGTTTTGAGCTATTGGTAAACATTTCATTTAAAAATACTATGATTTGTTGTCCTAAACAGTTGATTTACAGAGGTAAAAATTATGTTTTATTGCTGCAAATTATTTACAAAAGTTCAATGACATTAATTAGTTTCCATGTTGAATGATCCTACTCTCTCTACCCATGATAAAGTCTAGTTAATCTCTAAAATGGGTTTTGATTTACTTTAATACTCTTGTGTTAAAATTTGAAAGATGGATGATTTTGGAAAAATATATAAATGGAATAATTTTAAAGATTTTGTGAATTAAAATTGTTTAGTAAATGACGAGTTTTGAAATTTTATTAAACAAATGAAGTTTGAATATTTATATTTAATTACCATTGATTACAAAATTTTATAGTGATCTATGAACTCACAGCTAGAAATAGCCTGACTCGAGGTTTGTTTTTATCAACAATCCTTGGGTCAGACAGGGGATTTGTTGCAAGTTTAGCTGATATACTTTTGTATTAGAAATTGATATAGTTGTGTATTCAAAATAAATGGTTTGAAATGTATAAAATAAAATCGAATATTGTATGAGATGTTAAAATGTGTAATGTACATTATTTGCTTTCGTTAGAGTATGATGTGATCTATTTATATGTGATGATGTTATTTTTTCATAGTTCTATCCTAGAAACACCTACATCGCCTCATTCTCCATGTTACTCGATAGTATTACACGGTAATACTCTTGGGTAATATGGGTATAGAGGCGGGGTGTTACATTTTTGGTATTAGAGCAAGGTTCATAACAATGTAAAAATTTAAAAGCACATATTTGACCTTAGTGGAGGAAGACTTAGGAAAGTTATCTAATTTTTAATACAACTATAATCTATAGTTTCTCATATAAATATTTTTGAATCTCTAAAAATGCGCGAGATTTCAAGTAATTTGTATTATTTGTTAAATGAATTCTTGCTTATTATAGTAAGTTTTATGAGTTGGAAATTTCTAAAGTTTTTGAAAATTGATACTTTACAAGTGATTTAAGAAAATTTGATAGAAAGTGATTTTAGATGGCTTTGGAAATATGGTACCAAAAGTTTGGAAAGTGGAAATAATTTTAAAAGCGGTGGAATGTTTTAGAAAATAAAATGATGGATAAACGAATTTTATATGATTTACAAAAGTTGATGAAAATTTTGAAAAGTTGATTCCAAAGTTTTTGAAAATTATGAAATGATGGTGGTATATTTAGAAGTGCTATGAAATATTTTCAAAAAGGATTTGGAAATTTATTGATTGTTTAATAAATAGTTTTGGAAATATTTTGGAAGTAAAGTCATTTCCTAGTATTTTCGAATACTATGATTTAGAAGAAAAAAATTATATGGATATTTAGTAAAGTATTTCCATTGGAAAGTATGTATGCGAAAAGTAATATTTTCCCATTTTTGTGAAAAATGATTTTGTGAGAATGTTTTGGAAAGGAATGTGAGATAATTGCTATCATTAGAAACTACGATTGCGCTCGCCATTGTTGTGATGGTTTTTACGACATTGGAGTGCCTTTGGTTGTGGCTATCGAGGATGGTAGTCATATGGTCATACACCAAACGTGACTGGCGAGTAGCGGTAGTTTGTAGTTATCCATTTCTAGTTGTTTTTTCCTAGTTTTGGAAGATGATTTGAAAATTTTGAAAAAAGTTAAAATGATTTGAAATGACAAATTTGAATGTGATGGGGAAATATTTTGAAAACTGATTTTGGTGAGGTGGATTTCAAAAATATTTAGTGAAAAAAAGTTTGCAAATTTTTTGAAATGTGATATGTATGATTTGGAAGTGAGATTTTATGTAGACTATGATTTTGCAAAAGCTTTGCTAATATTGTGAATTTCAATTTTTTAGAAACATCCACCATCTAAAATGTATTTTTGGAAATATATATATATATATATATATATATATTTCATGATGTGTTTGAAAAGAACTCCATAATTGTAAACCTTGATTTTGAAAATCTTTTGTGAAGTGATTTAGAAAAGGATATCCACTGCAATTATATTTATTTTGGAAAGTGATGTTTGAAAAATACCTTAATCTTTTAAAGATATGGCTTTGAAGGTATGTATATACATATTTTTGAAAAGTATATGTGTTTATGTAAATATTGTAGATTTCTCCTAAGAAGAAATTACGGGGACGCAATTTTCTTAAGTGGGGGAGTCGGTAACAAACCGATATTTCGAGAAGCTATAAATTTTAAATTTATTGTATAATCATTGATAATAAAGATTAATTAATAAGAAATATGATGAACCAACTTATAAAATATGTTATATGTTTTTAGTAAGGAGTAATCGAGTGGCAGATTAAATTGGTGAAGTATAATGTAACGACCTGGAAATTTTAACGATTTTAAATAACATAATTAACTTAATTTTTTTTCATGAAAATAAACAATTAAAATTTGGCAATGAAAATTTGATATTTGGTATGTGTCTATTTAAGCATAACAAGTGGCAAATTTTTATCGGAAAATATGAAAGTTTGTTTGGTTGTGAAATTTCAATTTAAATTTAAAATCAGTTAATTTGATGGAAATAAAATATTTTTGAAATCTAAATATATTTTTTATAAGAAAAATGTAAATCATTTTCTGAGTAAGACGTCATATTTCGTTTCGCCAAATTTGGACTGCTCTAGTTACGTTTATCTTATTTTCGGCGTTTTAGCAGCATTTTTAGCAGCGAAAATCGAGTTTTGATAGGTGGGTCGTATCTCTCATATTGTGTACCATTCTGTTCGTCTCGTCGTGCTGATCTCCATAGTATATTCATTTGTGCATTTCGGTGTCCGGTACGCGGCGAAATCTGCGTAACGGATAGCCGTATCGGTACTCGTTTGAGCCTTTTGGTTTTCCTGTGGCCATTCATTTATTCACCGGTTAAAAACCTAATAGCCACTAACCATAAATATTCCCTGAATTTAGCATTTTGACTTTTGTTATTCCCTGGCTTTTGCTATTTCCATTTATACATTGGTTCGTTTTTTCGGGGTCTTTTCCTTTCTTTGTTCTATTCATTCATCTGAGAAAAATAATAATATAAGTTAGTTTATATTTTTTAGAGCCTTACCTGCTCGTCATCCCCACGTTCGAACCCACCTTCCTATCTTCCTTCAACCGAGATTTCCTCCGCCACCACAACATCAACGTCAGCCTCCCTCTCCGCCTTATTCCCCTCTCCACCACACTAGCTCCCAACCCGATCCTAGCTCCCAAACCCTCACCTTGCATCCCCACGTGAACAGCATCTCTTCCTCTCCCACTCCATCCGAGCCCACTGCCACCTATCAGCCATCCACCATCTTCTCCAGCTACCCCGCTGATCCTTGCAGCCATGCACCCAGTCCCCTCCCTACGAATGCCTCCGCCCTCTACTCCACTGACCCACAACCTCTGCCGCCTTGTCCTTCACCAACTTTCCCTTCACACGCAGCTCCTCCCCTGACAGGCAAGCCCCTCTGACCTTCAGCCAACCCAGATCCGCAACCTCCCTCGTCCAACCCGTTAATAAACCCTCCTTGCTCCGACCCTCCCTACGACACAGCAGCCTCCACCGCCGATCAACCCATCGCATCACCCATCACAGCAAACCCAACTGTAGCCGCATCCTCTACATCGCTTTGTCAGCCACCGAACACAACAATGCACTCACCACCACTCATCCCCTCGCCTTGCAGCGCAGCACCTTGCTTCCCATTGCTAAGCACTTCTAGCTTCTATTTCTCAGTCTCTATTTTTTTTAAAAGGGGGAAAAGGGAATATATATTGATTCTCGAATCAAGTTCGCATATTATTATTCTACGACCTGCAGCCTTCTTTTGCCTTATAGAAAAATAAGGTATATGTATATTATATATATATATATTGTTCCATCAATCTCAAGTTTGTTTTGATTTGTTTTTCATCGATTCCAAGCTATCAACTTTGCTTCGTTCGTCGAATTCGTGTTCATCGTGCTGTGCTTTGGAATTTGTGCTTGGATTCATGGCTTGTTGTGTGTCTAATTTCTCTAGCCTCGAAAGGTGAGCGATCACTCACGATTAACATTTTTATATTTAGTAAATTTAATTCATATGAAATGATGATTGAAATATGTTGTTAAATTTTGAATTGGTTAGAAATTTAATGGTTATGTATGATATGTTATTATCTGCATTTGTTAACCTATGTTAATTGAAATATGACACCATAACACGTTGTATATATATTATATTTTAATTTGTTAGTTATGATCCAAGCTTGCAATTGATATGTTATGCTATTTCAAATTATTATGTTGTTGTTCTCACACTGCAAGTTCCCTGTTAGTTTACGAAATCCCTATGGGTTGAAATGATACATTTCCAAAGGATATTATAGATTAGGAAAAATCGTTATGGGTTGAAATGATAAACCCAAGCGATTTTATTGATTTTGAATTTTGGGATTGCGGGTTGAAATGATATATACCCGTAAATTTTAAATTATTGTGGATTGAAATGATAAATATCTGTATCACTTGACCATAGGATAGAAAATTATATACGAACACCGTTGGCTATTTTTAAATGATTTCCAAAATTTGAAAAGGAAAATATATGAGTTTTGATTTTTAAAATATCATATAAATATTTTTATTTTAATATGTGTAAAATTTAGATTTTAAATTATATGTTTTGAAAATTTTAAAATTATAAGTTAAGTTGTGAAAATGTAAAATTTAAGATTTCACTTATATTTTATTTATTTTTAAAATATATAAAATAAGATTTAAAATAGATTTAATAATAAGATTTAATTTAATAAAATTTAATTTAATTATATATATGTTTAAATATTTATTTTAATATTTTTAAATAGATTTTTTGTATTAACTTTAATAAATAAAAGTGGGAAAGATAAATTAAAGTTGATTTGTAATTTAATTTATTTAAGAATTGAATTTAAAAGAAATTGATTTGAAACTTATTAATTTTGAGATTTTAAAGATATGATTTTTATAACTTGATAACTTGATTTTTGATTAAAGGTGATTAAATGAATATTTTTAAATTTAAATAAAAATTGAAATTGAATATTTAATATTGATTTAAATTTTTAATTTGAGACTTTATTTAAATGTTATGAAAAATAATTAAGTGAATATTTTCAAATTTAAATAAAATTAAAGTTGAATTTTGAAATATAAATGAAATTTATCATATTGAGTTATTGTAAATTGTTTGAACATTTAAATTTTGAAACCTATTGAATTGAAAGTGGTTTTAAAATTGTAGTTCAAACTTGGATTTGAAATCGATATAAATAAAAAAATGGTTTTAATGAGAATTTGAATTGAACCTTTAACCCATTTAATAGAAATTGTTGAACTGAGATTGATTTAAATTGAATTTTGGAACTAAAAGTTGATTTGAATTGATTTGTGAAATTGGAAGAAACAATTCTAATTTGAAACTATTTTTGATATAAACTCTTTTTTTAATATATAAACTATTTTAAATATATATACTATTTTAATCTATAACCTATTTTTAAATATAAACTATTTTAATGTATAACTATACCAATATATAAACTACTTTCAATATTCAAACTGTTTAAGTTGGAACTATTATGATTTAGATTTAATGGATTTAAATGCGAATACTTTGATATGATGGTTTAACCTATTTTGCGGTTATGATTTCGAAAGTGATATGATTTCGAAAGTGATATGATTTCGAAAGTGAATATGAATTTTGAAAGTGATATGATTTTGAAATGAATATGATATTTTGATATGAAGCATGAACTGTTTGAAATAAAAATGACCACGGTGTGAAATAAGTGTTTGGTTGTAAAGAGACCGGGATCGGATATTGTCATACTCTCTGCCAATACCGAAAACCACTTTAACAACTGTGTATGTGGTGGAGAATCCAGAATGAAGTAGGATGGTTTGGTGAACGATTCTGTTTGAGGTATGAATGCAGCCCTGACCCCCTCGGGTCAGTTTGATATGACTAAAACAGGAGCTATACTGAGCCAAGTGAGGTCGCACCTCCGATCGAGCATGCTTCTTCGAAACTATTCTATTACTTTGTGATTTGATTGGGTGCACCTTTGATTGGGAGTGTGTCTCGAGGTGGGCAGTAGTAACTGCTATGCGTTACCACCAGTCCAGGAGTGCAAACGATAGAACCTACCCTGGCATTGCCTCACGTGCCTTGGCATATGCCTTATCGTGCCTACTACGAGTTTGGTTTGTATCGTACCTATGGAGCGCTCACTGAGTATCCCATCGGTTTGGTGGAGCTTACTGTCACATACCGAAATTTTCGACTTTCGAAAATTCGACATCGATACTCCCTTTATCGACTGCCGAGAAATCGAATGCCGGAAACTCCAATAGTGAGGGTTTTAAAAAAAAGAAAAAGGTAGAAGAAGAAGAAGATAGAAGAAAAAGAGAAGAAAGAAAGAAGAAGAACAACAGAAAACATCTGAACGACATCAATAGAAACACAGAACAGAGACAATATCAGAATCTCACATATCGCAGCGGAACAATATATAATAGATAAATGAATAATCTTTAAAACAAAGAACTATATCATTTTATACATACATCAATCATCAGAGTCAATATACAACAATGGACAGTTATATAACTTGCCCTCATACAGAATACACAGCGGAATAAATAATATCAGATACAAATACTACGTCTCGTCATCCAGCTTATCTCCAAGCTCCAGAATATCCTGATAATCTAACTCTAGGCTGCCCGTGTGGAAATTTGTGGGCACCCAGAGTTTAGAAGGGAAACAATAAACTCCGAGTCAGTCATGGTGACTGGTGTGAGATCGTAAAACAGTTTATCTTTAAAACAACAACAAGATAATTTTAATGTCAATTCGCAATGCTTTTGGAAAATGAAACTACCATAAGACCTCCCACCACACACACAATGCAAACGCAGAATTGGAGGAGATTTCTTCTTATGATAGTCAAAGATGCTTACTACGCAAAATCAAATCATTTTTGATATTTTTATTAGTGCATAGTGTAGAAAACATTTCGAAAGTAAAATATGAATCTTAGCCAGCATAGACATTTCGAACTATGCCTACTATAGCTACCATCCAAACAGTGGGGCGCCACCATAAGTGAATGATAGGTTCTACAACTAAATCCGTACAAAGCTCGTATTGTTTCTTTGGATTTCCAACAAATGGTCAGGCTAAGGAACTTCCTTCTCCACGATGGGTACGTCCCTGGAATAGACGACCCGAGAACCTAACCGGATCTCTGCCAACACAAGGCCGGGTTACCTCTGCAAAAATAGGTAACTACTGACACGCGTATGCCATCCCCCGATCGTCACCGATCTTCCCGAGGATCCCCGATTCGCAACAACCACAAAGAAATAAATTTTGCAGCAACCACAGAGGTTAAGTATCTGGGCTCCATACCATGATACCACCTTTATCCAGAAGGAATGACATACACTAAGGGGCGCTACTCCCTAGAACCTTGCTGCATTCGTCCTGTTTCGACCATTTCCGGGTGTGAGGCTCGATGAAGTCTCGTCCACAAAGCTACGCTTTCTACAAAAAGCCCTGCTTCGGGTCAAACAAAATGATCAACCTATGATCACAAAGATATAAGATCAAACAAATGATCATATCACAAATGATCAAACACCGATCATTTCACAGCAACACTCAGTATGCCACGTTACCAAATTGGGATATATCGCTGATAAATTTCAACTACATAACCTCTGAGCTCGTACGTCTCAGAGAAGGGTGTTAAGCTAAGAGAATAAATTCTCCGCCACCAACAGAAATGTATTTGAAAGAAATCAGCTTTATACCTCAAATTGTAACGTCAGACACACAATCCATACAAGTCTGTTCCGGGATCGAACAGAACCGAAGGCACTTCTCACGAAGCCCTTGCATATCCGGATAATTTTCAATCACGTCAGGACTTCCCGTCACTAAGGGTGATAAAACCTCTAAATCGAAGATCAGTCGATGTAGAGTAACTCGACGGTAATCCTTCCGTTTTCAAAAATATCCGGTCTTCAACACCGGTCTTCAAATGCAATTCATAACGACGTATCACATATTCGGAATGGGTTATACGACCCCATGGTCCTTTCCCGGCTAACCCGAATAGTGAGCGATTATTCAAAAATAAGTGTGGCATTCAAATTCATCCAATTCACAACAAATACCTATCTAAAGGTAATCATTGATAGTCGGTTATTTAACTATCAATAAAGATGCGCAACATCATCAGATTCCAAATAATATTCCAAATTATTTCATCTTCAAAAAAAATATCTTTACTAGATATATAGTTTCCACACTTAACCATTTGAAAACAATTTCAAATCAATTTCCACATTTCATTTTATCTTTGAAGATAAAATCTCAAAACAGTTCATTTCATATTGGAAAAGCATTTCCATACTTATTTAAAAATAAGTATTTCACAAATCATTTATTTCCAACATTTGAAAATATTCGATATACTTAAATCAAAATTAAGTATATATTAATTCCTTTAAGGAAAACATTCTCTTAAACACATTTTATTTGAGTCAAAACGAATGTTACGTAAAACATCGTTACGACGACTCGAAATCACTAGTATAGGGATTAGGAATTTAGATAGATATATGAATCCCAATACTACATTAAAACATTTCCTTTCGGAAATCATTTACTATAACAACAGTGTTATAGTCCATCATTTCCTTATTTCTCGAAGACGTCTATTTCAACAATAAATGTTGAAATCTATGTATTCGATACTTATCACGTTTTAAAACATCTTTTAAAACAATTACTTCATTTCTGTAATATCGCTTTCCCAAAACAAGTTCATTTTACTTAACAATATATTCACTATCCAAAATCATGAATATACTTTACTATTTACATTTCACTATTTTCCACACGTTTTATTTCGATAATAATTCGCTATCCAAAATCGCGAATATATCTTCTTTAATAACCTTCTATATTTGATTTATCAAATTCAATTGATTTCGAATTTATAAAACAACGATTATAAATTCTATTTCCATTTTATAACAACTTCTACTTATACATTTCTTTTTATTAACTTCTATACTTTACTTATCAAGATAAGTGATTTCGGATCTATAACCAACTTTTATAAATTCCAATTCCATTCATAAAAATTTCAATACCAAATCAATTTCAATATTGATTTCTAAATTTATTTTCAACTTTAAAATAAAATTTCCATACTGATTTCTCAAAAATCCATTTCCAAATATTAAATCAATTACAGATTGATTTTTAATTTTATCCCTACTAAAATAAATTCTTATTTTCCTTCAAATTTTTCAATATCCTGTTTTTAAATGGATTCTTTAAATTGAAGTCATTTTACATTGACTTCTCAAATCATTTCAATTTACCAAGTAAATTTCTAGTCGGATTTCCAACTTATCTTCTTTTAATAAATTCCTTTTTAAGAAAATAAATTTCAATCGTTTCTTTCAATCTATTTAAAAATCCAGATTCTTAAATTAATTCTTCAATTTATAATCACTATTTTACGAGATCCATTTATTTAACATTTTCACTTGATTCTGGAATTAATTTCGATAAGATTATAAAAATTAACCTTTTATACTTTAAAAATTCCTTTCTTCAAAATTTCTTCAATTTCAAAATTGATTCACTTAGAAAATTTCTACTTGAATTTCAAAAATTCAATTTCGCTAATCTTTGGAATCCAATGATGTCAAAACATCCATCCAGCTAAATTTTAGCTTTCAAACAATTTCCAGGCATCAATATGATCAATATAATCATTCACAGATTCATATCACAGTATAAATAAATTCGATCAATGTGAGGGGTCCAGTTGGATCCCTCCAACCTGTTTTCCTGCATCCAAAGACGTCAGCACAATACCAATTCCGCTCCAGTACGGAATTATCGCGGTATATGGGTTTTATAAAAATCCGCTTACTAACGACGCAATAGGGTCTCATCCGCTATACGAGGCGGGAAATCATCAATCCAATATATACATATGCCAATATGTATATATTGCTATATATATATAGATATATCCTACTATATCTAATATCACAATCCAAACAGTCAATCAATCAAATCAATAACTGCAATTCAAAATTAAATCTGAGTGAGAAGATCTCACCTTAGCTTTTTAACCTGCCATCCAATTTCATTCTCGGTTTGATTTCTTTACAGATTTTGACCTAGTATAAATAATTATACAATTCGTTAATATTCGAACACATTGAATAATAAATTTTCATTTGATCATTTTGAGTCATCGGTGATTTCATTTTAATAGTTAAATTAACTGGTAGTTTTATTTAAACCCGTATTTTCTCCTTTAAACAGATTTTTCCACTCCCTTAACTATTTATATATAAATGTATATAACTTAATAAAATAATTTTACTTATTTAAATTTTCTTCTTCTGCATACATTCTTTTAAAAATTTACTAAATTAAACAATTTAAAATTTTAACTAACAAATTTCTTCCTTTACTGTATACAAGTGATAACAACATATTTTATCTTACTGCAATTACTATATACCTATTTTTTTTCTAGCTGATACAAATTTTCTGCTTCTGTATTTATATTTCCAGTTGCAACTATCTGAAGGGGCTATCTAATAAAACAATCTTTTTTTTTCTTTTTATACGTATTTGAATTAAATTCAGATTTACTTGAATTTTCAAAACTGCTTAATAACAAAATTCCTTTACTGTAAAAATAAAATAAGATTTCGTTCACTGTTTAAAATTCCAGTATGAATATATCTATATAAATTAAAATACTGAATACCTTCACATCGCTAGCCTCAAGATGCTCGATTGACGACCACCTATTCGAAGCCATCGACTTCAACGTCACCGCTGTTCCACCTGACTTCGCGGTCACCTCCCCACGAGCATCGCCATCTGACGCCGCGCCCACAATCGCGACATGCCGCGCTACTCCTCCAATCGCGAGTCGCCACCCACGCGAGCCAAAGCCCACGCGCTATCCCCAAAATCGAACGACGAACCTCCTACCAGCGACCACGCGAACAACCCCCAATCGAATCGCCTGATGCCTCACGAAGAAGACCACGAGCGATACCTCGTCGCTTTGATGACGTCGTCCATGCCCCAGCCTTAAACCTCTCGAATCCCTAACGCTGCTCGATCTTGCTTCGTGCTCGCGCCCTAAGGCTGGTAATCCTCTATCGATCGCGACACTCTACCCCTTTCGTATTCTTATTCTGACACTCTAGGTATTTGGAATGAGGGAGAACGAAGCTCTCCCTTCTTTTTATTTTTTGACGAAGGCTTCGGCCATTTAGGAGTTTGATTTTGAACGAAGGAAATTGTTTTCGTTTAAACGAGAGGAGAGCTTCGGCCATTACCTTGAGATGAAAGGGGTATGGTTTACACGATAAATTCTCGTCATCTTTGGCGTGATTTAAGGAAGAGAACGTGTTGCATTTGACAAATCTAAAGTTTAAATTTAAATTGAATTCCATTTAAATTCCAACACGTTTAACTATCGTATGGTTACATAACCATCCCGAATGCTACGAAATTTGAAATCCGACAATAGTTCAACGTTACGGACCCAATGGAACTGGTTTCGTCGAATTCCGAGACTGTTTGAAAATTGACTATTTTTAAATATCGGTTCGAACGGTTTAATTTCAAAACTGAACGAAACAGTTTAAAATTAAATTCTGAAGCTCCTGTTATTTTCAATATTGTAAATACGAATTTTAAAAGCTTTCGAAATATTTTTCTTCAACTTAAAATTGAAGATTTAAATTTTTATTCACTATTCAATAGATTAAATTTTATAAATTTAATCGCCAAATTCAAATGGAAATGGGGGATTCAAATTAAATCGTCGTTCAAATATTTAAAATAAATTAAATATTCCCAATTTAATTTTGTTCAAAATTCCGGGTCGTTACACTTACAGTGACTACGGTATTTATATAAAAATGTGTTAAGGGGGATATGGGTAACGCCTTAATGCTATTTTAATATTTTACTTTACTGTAGACATTATCTATGTAGCGTATTGTACTATGTATGTAGATAGTTCCACGGATCCTTAAAGGATGGAATTTCAAACATCCTTTAAGTTATATTGCATTTCACTTGGACATTTCACTTGATTTGATTTACTTGCATAAGAATTTTAATCCTGACTTGAGTGTATTGTGTTTTGTTTTATGCTTGGGTCAGACTGAGCGTCACAACATTTGAGACTCACCTTTGGAGCTTGGAGCTTTGCTTGGAGATCTATCCTTATCTATTCAGCTTTCAATTATTTCTAGTTGTTTATATTCAGACTTTTCATTTGCTTTTGTATTGAGACTTCTATATATTGGATTTCTGTTGTATTTGATTTTAGACTCTGATGTTTCTATAGTAGCTTCATGGACAACAATTTATCTATTCCGCTGCTTATTGTTGTATTACACTGTGTCTGTGATTCTGTGATTGGTTTATTTACTGTATATGCTAAGTTTTGCCAAATATAAATTAACAATCTGTTGTTTTGAGCAATTCAAGTCTGACATGTGTGGATTATTGTCGATTTGAATGGTTCGAAATAGCAGGTCGTTACATATAATAATTTTGAATGAAGTTTAAGTGAATGAAACATTATTAATAAAGTGATTAAGAAGCAAACAAGAAATAAATGGAAATAAAAATGGTAAGAAAAACACTTGGCCCAAGCCCATTTATGCATACTCTTTAATTATCAAGATTATTCTAGTAGTTTCCTTCATCACTTATCATTTACAAACCCTTCTTCTTCTCTATTTTCATTTTCAGCATGAAACCCTATAATGGCCTCTCTTTCGAAATTCATTAAAAATCAAATAAATATCAAAAAATTACGAAACTTTAAATAGAGCTTCTTAACACTTATTTACATCATTACAGGTTGTCAAAGTTAAATTTTGATCAAGTTTGGATGGTGAAAGAATTTATAGATTGAGATGTATTTTCTGGTTTATAAACAATGGAAAAGATGCTTGTTCAAAGAGTGATTTTATGTGTCAAATCAAATTAATTTGGCTTCAAATTTTTCAGGTGGGTTCCATAAACTCTTATCTTTGTTCATTATCAGTATCTTTTATTTTTATGGTTGCAAAAATAATTGGTGATGATATTTGTTGATATGGTTGTGTTTTGATGAATTCTGTGAATTTAAACCATCTTCACTATAAAATTCGTATTTAATTCATATGAAGTGTCAAAATTCCCAAATTTTGATATGTTGTTCCTGACATATTCCAGCAGCTATATTCCAAATTTCATGAATTTTCATTTAGTTCTGATGTTTAAATATTGTGATTTCCACAAGATTTTTCTGTGCAATTTGGACAGAAAACGCCTGTTGGTTTTTAATTCATATTAAATTGTAGAAAAATCTAAATATTCCAAAATTTTATTATGTTGTTTCCATCTTAATTTCGATCTACTGGTAAAAATTTCATTTAAAAATACTATGATTTGTTGTCCTAAACAGTTGATTTACAGAGGTGGAAATTATGTTTTATTGCTGCAAATTATTTACAAAAGTTCAATGACATTAATTAGTTTCCATTTTGAATGATCATACTCTCTACCCATGATAAAGTCTATTTAATCTCTAAAATGGGTTTTGATTTACTTTAATACTCTTGTGTTAAAATTTGAAAGATGGATGATTTTGGGAAAATATATAAATGGAATAATTTTGAAGATTTTGTGAATTAAAATTATTTAGTAAATGACGAGTTTTGAAATTTTATTACACAAATAAAGTTTGAATATTTATATTTAATTACCATTGATTATAAAATTTTACAGTGATCTATGAACTCATAGCTAGAAATAGGCTGACTCGGGGTTTGTTTTTATCGACAATCCTCGGGTTAGACCGAGGATTTGTTGTAGGTTTAGCTGATATACTTTTGGGTATGAGGTGATGGATGGACAGAGTCAACGGTTTTATGTATTCTTTTGTATTAGAAATTGATATAGTTGTATATTTAAAATAAATGGTTTGAAATGTATAAAATAAAATATGATATTGTATGAGATGTTAAAATGTGTAATATACATTATTTGCTTTCGTTAGAGTAGGATGTGATCTATTTATATGTGATGATGTTATTTTTGCCTTATTCTATCTTGGAAACACCCACATTGCCTCATTCTCCGTGTTACTCGATAGTATTACACGGTAATACTCTGGGGTAATATGGGTATAGAGGCAGGGTGTTACAGTAATTTTGTCCAGCAATGATTAGGTATAGAAGCTCTAAAATGACTAATATCAAGTTGAGGAAGAGATGCTTAAATAGAGGAAGGAAATTAGAGAATTTGGGATCTTATCTTTTACTCAATCTCCTTTAATATGAGCCATGCATCCAAAGTCAAGCCATCTCTCCCCATATTAGAGATGCCTATACCATATTATGGCCACACATACCAGCACCTCTAATGAGCTATGAACCCATCTATGGTCCGAACAAATATTTTGCATTTTAAATCTAATTTAAAATGCCTACCGATATAGTATATCGATTCATATATTATAGCTTTTATAAATACATTTATTATTTGTTTATCAAATCAAAATCAAAATCAAATTTATAAATAATATTTCATAAATATTAATTTATTTAATAAATTTATAACAATTATAGCTCGATTAAATTGTTTGGTCAAAGGAGAATTCATCATTTCGGTTGTCTGACTCGTCGGGTGTAAATTTTGTTAGTGTATCGAACTATTCGAGTATTAACACTCACATGTCATTTAGCAGATGGTGTGACATTTTGACCAAATTTATCGCTTACTTGGTTTTTGTAAAAGCGCTATCTAATTTGTGACTTTTATTTACACCAATTCTCTTTGTTAAACTATATCATTTTAAACTTATGAAATTTGGTAATGGTCAAAATTCTAATATCATTTACATTCAACTCTATAGTCCAAACACAAAGTCCTTGGTCTAATAATAATAATTATTATTAATCGAAATGCTCTAGCCAGAGACTTTAACTTTGAGTTGACTTGAGTTCACCGTGGTACTAACCCCATATATCGAGGAGAAAAATCCTCTCTTGAATAGTGCTTCACTTTCAGTACTTCCACTCGACCTAATTATAGTCACTCAATGGACGTCGTTCCATAATTTGACTCTAATCAAAGTGAATCTTTCATATTGAAGATTGTCAGCATTCTCAAGTCGAGAGAATTATGTAAATTAGTCGCATCGATATTTTTTGTTTGACCATAGTTATATTAACCAACTGAAAACAATCGATCGAGTCATTGTATAACTATCCAATAACTATCATACGTAACCCCTTGGTGCCCCCGACAGCCATGAGTAATACACTGCTTAACATTTAGAGAGCATTACATATTCTAATCTCAACGGATGTATCAATATCAAGTCTCGATACATCTTGACTAGGAATATTTGAAATAGTATAATTATTTTTATTGTGATAAATTACTCACGGTTACAATTTGTAACTACTATCACAAAATATATCATTTATAGATTTTATATCAAATATACTTTTAAATAAATTAATTAATTAATATAACACATTATATCAAGTATATAATAGAAAGAAAACACCATTCATTCTGAACAAGATTGGTTAACGAGTTAGATATATGTAACAAATTACATAATTGTCTCTAAAGCAGACCCCTAACTCTATTAGGTTCAATCTTAGGAAGAAGATAAAGAGACTGCTTAGAGTGTACTTTGTCGTACAAGTATAATGAACTGAGATTGCTTAGGGTTGTACTTTTATAGATATACGTAGTCTGACACGTTTATTAGTTCTATAATACTCGAGTCAGTTTGAGACATACAGGACCATGAATGAGTGACTAGTTAGTTCTATTTAGGCATATTTTGGAGGCTAGTATACATAGTAGGATTATGATACTTTATGTATTTTTATAGCCTCATTTATGTATATCTATGTATGATGATATGTATTTGACTATGTTATGTATATTTTGGGGAACGTGGGCTTTAGACCTAATTATTAGACCTACTGTGACTTATGTATTATATTTTATCACTGTGTTTATGACTCTATGATCACTTTACCTTTTCCATATTATGTATATTTCTATCTTGGAAATATGCGTGTTTATTGTATTATGCTAATATTGAGTACATATAGATAAGTTTTTTATGATCTGAGATACGTACCGGTTAACATGAGGGAATATTCACGTTGAAAACCCAACATCGCCACATTCTCCATGTTATCGAACAGAACTACTTAGTATACTCTTTGGTGGTATGAGTACAGAGGTGGGGTGTTACGCACTTAATTTAGCTAGTTGCGTGGATGTAAAATGGATCATGGGTTATCTTTATTTGCTTGAAACTTGAATTTTCAAGTATTTCCCATTTTCCCATCCATGTACACGAATATATATAGAAATTTTGCCTCGAGCGGCATGTTGGAATCCATCAACGGATAACACTATGTTTGTTACAATGATACATATTTTCTTGATAATATTGAGTTTGATTAAGTACTTGCCAATTTATTAAATATAGTATGTTTATGCTAAAAAATATTATTCTTCCATTAATTTTTATGTTTGCTTATTAGGTTGTTCCGTATGTTGGAGCTCATGCTTTCCATCCATTTAATGATATTGCTTATTCTCTTTCTTAATACTGTGGCACCAAATTATCCCACAAGAGTTCTAAGATAATTTGGAACAGTGCAAAATATTCTTAGACCCTCATTCCTTCTATGACCACCACTAAACAATGGGGTCCTAGTCATACATCTTATACCAAATTTTGTTATCAATTCTTCGAAAGTATATGGAAGGAATAGTGTAGCTACGTAGTTGCCAAGAGATATAGATCAACACCCCTAGCATCTTCAAATTTAAGTTGCAGTAGTGACTATTTAGATTGGTATATGCATTGAATCGTCATACGAGTTCAAAATCCAAACAATCTCCTGAATAATGTTATCCAAAGCCTATACTATTATCAATCTAATATGACTGATTATACATCCAAAAATGATTCACAATTTTGATTGAGAATCGATCACATTGGAGTGTAATAAAATGATCACAAAACCAAGCCATTTTTCATTATTCCATACCTGTTCCACCTATTTTTCTCAATTTGAAAATATCATTGAATTTTCATATTGTTATTTAAAATTAAAATATACAACGTATACTAAAATTAATGTAGTTCCACTTACATCATAGGTTGTTGATTCGTTGCTACAATCAACTGTTCAGTCTTTGCAATCATCATCATCTTCACTATTACGTTCTGAAATAATCCAGAAAAAATAGTCCTTAATTACTATAACATAAACAAAATCCTAAAAAGGCAAATGCAAGGAAAAATAGAATTCGGGTAGGGCCACTATGGAGAAAAATACTTCCCTCGTCGCCTTCCTGCACGGTTCTATTATTTACCGCGTACTGACGTTGTGTTCATCGCGAGTTCAAGCATCCCCTACCCACCTGCGTTGTAATGATGAAAAAACAATTTCTTTTACCTCTTCTTGAACTTTAAAAACACAATCCTTTTTTATTTACCCCAAAATCATAAGATTCCTTTGATTCTATTCCTAGGGCCGCGTTTGTTTTCAAAGTTGAATTCTAGATGTTGATTACTGACTTCTGAATTTTGAATGTTGATTGCTAAATGCTGAATTCAAAATAACGACTTACTTGTTTGTTTGCATTCTAAAATTTCTGATTAGATTTAATAGTTAAGTTTCTTTTGACAATAATGCCCTGTATATTAATTAGTTTTTAAATAATCATTATTAAAAATAGAAATTTGAAATATTAATTTTTAAATGCTTTAAATTACAAACATGTATGAATTGAGAGAAATTTGAATACTGTAAAAAGTTTAGAAAAAATATAATTTTGGAAGATTAAATCGTCGATATTATTAACTATAGTTTTTTAATGTTTGAAATTATAATTATTAAAGGTAAGGAAATTTTGGACTTCCAATTTAATTTTCTTTGGATTTTTTATTAAAATAAAAAATTTCAAATTTTTATTTTCGATTGAACTTAAAAACCGTTAATTTTCCAAATTAAAAATTTTCAAAAGTGTAGATTTTAAAAGTATATTAAATTTTGGAAATTTCATTTTTCTAAAATTTGAAATTTAAATGGTTAATATTAAAATTTTAAATTTGAGTTAGATTTATATATTTCAATAAGGGTATAAAGAGAAAAAATGTCAGCAAACTAAGAAAAAGCAAAAAATAAGTTATGTTGTGTCTTAATAAGCTGTTTTAGAAGACTAACTCAAAAACAAACAATAAAAAAGTTCTGTGTTGCTAATTAAAGGTTTTAGGACAAATTTTCGAACTGGGCTTATTTTCGTAACCATTTCTCGTTCAGAGCTGGTTTTCAAACTTTTTACCCAACATGGCTGGTTTGCATCCAATCAGCAGCCACATCAACGTTTTTGTAACTAACTTTGTTAGGCGCAACTATGAGTTACGCCTATGTTAAAAAATTAAAGGCACTACGCATAGTCGTGCCTTACCTATTGTTTCCAAATACATCAGGGGCAACTAAGAGTTGCGCTTTATATTTTGATATCGGTGCAACTCATAGTTGCACCTGCACAGGTTTTGTTGTTGCATATAAAGGTAGCAGCAACCCCACCCTCACATATTCTATTAAAACCAATTTCCTCTCCCCTCTTGTTGCAGCTTGAATCCAACCTCCCTAAGCCCTAAAATTTTTTTCCGCTAATTTCATACAAAATTTACAAATTTCTTCGTCAATCTTTGATTAGAACAAATCTATAACAATGGAAGTCGGGATCTTCTTCAACACAATACAATTTTGGTATTCTCTAAACCTTAGTTTTTTCATTAGTTTCTAATTTGCAAATTATTTTTTCTCTTTGTGATCAACATTGTCAAATAGCTTGTTCTAGGTTGTCGTAATCCAATTCTACCTTTGAATCAATCGTAGCTTGTAAATAATGCCATTAATTTACCTTTTTTGCATGAACTTTTAGAACCGAAGAGCGGACCCATCGATGGTAGTGTGAGAAATGCGGATTAAAGATCTTAAGGCTAGAATTAACACTAGAGGGGGGTGAATAATGTTTTAAGAAATTTGTTAATCTTTTTAAATTTATCTTAATTTGTTAACAATGTATACACTAATCAGACACAGATATGAACACAGAATCAAACACAGATGCAAATATAAAGTAAAAGCAGTAAAGGAAAGAACACACCGGATTTTATACTGGTTCGGAGTTACCCTACATCCAGTCCCGCAACACAAGTACGGATTTCCTTTCAAAAACAATTCTTACTAATACAACCCTCGGTTTTAAGGCTACGAGGTACACCCTCCAGAATCACAATCCTCTGGGTAGAGATACTTGATTTCCGGGGCAACAAGTTCACCCAATTGATTTCCAGGGCTACAATCACACCTTCTCTCGCTCAATTGATTACAAAAAGTCTATAACTCAGATTAGCACTTGGATCTTGTAGAGATAGTGGAGAGAATCAAAACCAGAAATTATCTAGTTTGATTCGATATTGATTTCGGCAGAGTAATGGTGTAATTTGTAAATAAGAAAGTGGAGAAGAAGAAGAGAAGTTAAATCAGAGAATAAAGTGATTAAAATTCGTTGAAAACACCCTTTATTTATAGTAGATCAATAGTCATGTCCATTGGTGAAGGGATGTGGTGAATAGACACTTCTTTTAAAAAACAATTTAACTGTTACCATGTCGACAGGGGTACATGTGACCATGTCGACATGCCCTTGTAATTTTTGGTGATTTGTTTTTTTTTTGAAAATAATTTATATATTATATTATACTTATATTTAAACTTTAAAATATACTTATATATAGTTATAATACATAAATAGCTATAGAGAACAATATTAAAATATATATAATAATTTTCTATACTTTTATATTTAAATCTTAAGTATACATATATAAAACAGCTAAATATATTAATATCAGAATTATAGTTTAAAAACTTAGGATAACAATTTAAAAACAAAGATATTTAAAATTAAGGATATTTAAAACTAAGGATATTTTTGAGGCTAAAATATATTGAAAAACCAGGACAGATGATTTTGGTTTATAAACAGGAATATTTAAAATCATTTTGAAAAACAAGCTATATATTTTGAAAATCATTTTGAAATAAAAGTAAGTGGATACAAAAAGATGTTCCACTAGATTTTTCATAGGTGCCATCCTACTTAGGGTTCCATCCCTTTAACGAGCACGAAGTGGATTCCATTCCACGAATAAAATAGATTTTAAGATGTCAGTGCCTTTCTATGAGTTTTAACAATATTCCTAACTATATAACTTATCTTGGAAACTTGAACTCTTGAAATTCTTGATACTCATGAGTCTTGAATCTTGATATCTTTAATCTTTTGATCTTGAATCTTTATACTGTACAGTTCTTCATTCTTTAGTACCTGCAAACATATCTATATATATCTACACAATAATGTTAGTATTATATATTTTATAATCTAATTCTAAGTAAGGTTGTTGTCATCAAAACCAACTCCTCAGGGACTAATAATCTCCCCCTTTTTGATGATGACAACCTTTGTTTATAAAATATCACTTCTATCCTAATACTTCTAATAACTCCCCCTTAATCTATGCCTAACTATCCTATTTTATACTTCTCCCCCTTTGTCATAACCAAAAACCATATAACTCCCTAATACTATATAACTCTATATAACTCTATATAACTCCCCCTGAAACTAAGACTACATTACTTGTGATTATAATGATAGTGTTATCATGCATAATCAATACTTAACTTTAAACTAAACTCTTAATAACTACTAAACTATTTATTCAAAAGATAAGAGAATATACGAATAAGAGAACACAATTTATTTATTCATAATGGAGTTTTTAATATAAAAATAGATAGTTAAACTGATAATCATGATATCATAAAAGATCATATATTATTAATACTAATCATATGTATGTTATATTTTACATACATAATATCAATCCATACTAAGTCAAATTCAAGTAAATCAAACCAAATCCTAATTAAGCAAGCAAACAAATAAAAATTAAACAAAGTTAATCAAATATTACGAGGAACATCAACCCATCCTTCTTCTCCAAAGATAGGGTCTTGTTTGATGGCATCCCAATTCTCATTATCAACAGATGGAGAAACGGGAGGATGTGCTTCATTATCATCCTTGTGCAGGGAGGAAATCATTCATCGAATTGCTTCGAAATGCCTTTCTTGCTCCTTGATCATCTGCATTTGACTCAATTCTAAGTGATGCTGATTACGGAGAATGATAGAGAGAATATTCTTGAAGGATTTAAGAGTTTCTTCAAGATTTTCAGATAAATTGTGAATAGGATCGGCCATTTTTGTGAAAAAGAGAAGAAATATAGATAGAATAGATAAGTAATGATTTTGAGTAAAGATTTCTAGAAGAGAACAGGTATTTATAGGTGTAAATTTCGTTTGAAATGAATAGATACAAGTTAGTTATATAAAATTCAAAAATTAAAATGAAAATGTAACATCCCAGAATTTATTAATTTAAATTTAGCGACTTATTTGAATTTTGGAAATTTAATTTGAAAAGTTTTAAAATAAAATAATGTGTTAATTTAAATGAATAAAACTCCAAATTCTTTTGAATTTAAATCACTTGGATTTAACATCTTATATATGTATGTATATATGTATTGAATTTGAATTTTAAGTTAAAATAAAAATAAATATATGAAGTGAAATAAAATATAAACGAAATACACTTACAAAATAATACAAACAAATTTTATAAATTGTTCAACACTAGAAGTTATGCAATTTACATAAGTATAAAATTATATGAATATAAATAAGATACTTGGTAGTTTAAGTTTTAAATAAATAATAATAATAATGTAAAGACAAGAATTGTGTTGAACATAAATGTATAAGGTAAGTTTAAAAACTATTGAAATAAAATAAAATAATATAAAAAAAATAACTATGGTAATTTTTCATTTAGTAAAGCAAATCACACAAGTAAACATGAAGCTATGAAAAAAAAGACTAAAACAGCAAATACAAGAGTGAAGCAAGAAAAAAAATTATATACGAAATGTACTTGCAAGAAGAAAAAATTATATGTGTAAACATAAGAAGGGACCAAGGCATTTAATGCCATTACCTCTAGTACATCAAGCAAGATTATCAGCCACCATATTTATAAAAAATCTCTGGTTAACAATGTACAAATAAATTTAAAAAGTACAATTATATCGTGTTTCAGCCTACATTGTTTTCTTTATCACATCCTCTATACCAGCTCGTTCAAACCAAATTTAGCAAAGTCAGAAAAGAAAAAGAAGAAGTAAAACATCACTTTGTTTTACAGACCTAAGCTAATCATTCCAGATCAAAACAGGAAGAAAGAAGTCAAATTGCAGTCTATTTCCAACTTTCTGTATTTAAAAGCTCTTCTCTATTTTTATAAACTGAAGGTAATATCTTTTAAAAATTTGAGTTACAGTTGTTAAATAATCAAGTAAAAACATTAGAGCTTAAGCAAGTTCATACAAATTTGTTGCAGTTAACAAATTTAAAATCAAGCTAAGAAGAAAAAGAAAAGGCAGTCCAGATTTTTGATTTTCAGATAGGAAACTGTCTCTGCTAAAAATTTCCAGGTGAGTAAACATAAATTTTTAAAAAAGTTTTAAGTTGATTTAAAACAGTTTAAGACTTTTTGATGATCTGGTTGTACATGCTTCAGTTTGAATATATTTTTGTGATGCTCTGTGTTCTCTGCAAATTTATACAGGGTGTATATTTGTTTCAAAACTAAAATTCATTTACTGTTAATCATTGTAAAGCTTTGATTTTTCAATAAATCAAGATGTTTAATCCTCAAGCAAGATTTTCACAAAGCTTATTTAAACATACAGTGAATTATCCCCACTGGAACTTAGTTTACAGGTAATCAAACAATCCTTTGATAAATTCGATTGTCATAAAAGGTTAATTCAACTTCATAGTTTGAATCTATACTGGAAATCATGATTTTTAAACCAAAAATGAAGATTTTTAAATGGGTATTTTGTGAGCAGTTCGTATTTGAATGAAAACTACAATTTTACAAATTTAGGATGACTGAATCAATTTTTATTGTCGAAACTTGAATTGAAGCAAGTTTAACCATCCATGATTTCGGGAAAAATGTAAAAAAATTATCCATTGCGTGAATTAGGAGGACGAGTTCGAATTAGGGTTTTAGTCGAGCTTTTGCACATGTTTGTTGACGTGACGAGTTCGTCATCTAGAAGCGATCGAGTCACTTGGGATTTAGCGGGATGGTGGTACAGTAGGGTGACATGGTGTGGCCGGAGTTCGAGCTACTCCGATGGTTGGAGTGATGAGGGCGAAGCAAATTTGCTTGGTGAGGATGGGTTCGAGTTTTGAACTGGAAGCTCGATTTTGTTCTGGGGTTGTTAGCAGTGAATCGATCATTGCTATCAAATGTAAGGATGATATGCGACTTGCCGAAGGTCGCGATGTTCACCAGAACGGCAGCACGACGTCGTGCACGTGCACGACGTCGATTTTGTGTCAGTGGGATGGTTTGGGAAAGGAAGGGGTAAAGCTCGAAGCAGCACGTGGGGGAATTGAGGAAAGACTCGAAGTCTGACTCATGTCGTTTTAGCATCGTACCGGGTCGTTTAAAAAAAACTTAAACAAAATTTTAAGTTGAAAAAAAAATATACGGGTAGATTTGTGGGAAACTCGAAGCAGGGAGCATTCTTGCTCGGGCGCGACTCGGGGTAGCCTCGGGTTAGCCACCTAGAACTGTATTTCCAGTTTAAAAAAAAAAAAATTTAAGTGTAGATGATTCTTGAAATTCCTTCTTTATTAAATGAAAATGGTTTGTTAATGAATATGAAGTTAATGGCATTGAATTTGAACTTAAGAAAGAAATATTGAGAAATCGAATATTCAAATTTGTTAACTTAAAACAAACTCATTTATAATGATTAAACAATTAATGATTTGTAATTACTTTATAATTAAAAGTTAATCAATTAAAGAACAGATAATTAATAAAAGTAATTAAGCTTTAGTTAATTAACGATTAAGAATTAATAAATTAAGATAGTTAATTAAAGAATAAATAATTAATAAATCCAATTTAAAATTTAATAAATTTATAATTAAGTGAAATTTTAAACATAGATTTAAAATAATTAATAAAGATAATTTTATGGTCAATTCACTTTAATCACGACCACCTTAATCGAAGATGATTAACTATCATCAAATACTATGTACTGGATTGATATTGCTATTGTGATACTGTGATTGCTTTGTGATGAACAGTGATTTGTGGTTTGTTTCTATATGTATGTGGAAACCCTTTTGCCTGTAAAACGACATTTAAACTTCGATGCGACAGGGGGTCGGATTCCAGTTGGGTATCTGAAACCCACATCGAACCCTGAATATAAATCTTTGTGATTGTCATATCCACGTGTTTTAAAAATTTATCGATCACTATTCAGTTTAGCCAGAAGAGGACCTTTGTGTCATATAACCCATTCCGAATAGTGATACTTCGTAATGGATAGCATTTGAAGACCGGTGATGAAGACCGGGTTTTTACGAAAACGATAGGACGACCTATCGATTGTCTCTGCACTGAGTTCCTCCGGTATAGAGATTCCCTAAGTGATGGGAAGTCCGATCGGGATTGTGAATACCCGGATTGCAAGGACTTCTTCGGAAGTGCCTTCAGTTCTGTTCGATCCCGGAACAGACTTGTATGGTTGTATGTCCAACACTACACTTTGAGATATAAAGCTGATTTCTTTCAAATACATTTCTGTTGGTGGCGGAGAATTTATTCTCTTAGCTTAACACCCTTCTCTGAGACGTACGAGCTCATAGGTTATGTACTTGAAGGTTATCAGTGATATACTCCCAATTTGGTAGTGTGGCATGCTGAGTGCTGCTGATCATTTGTTGATCAAAGCATGGCTTTCGTGTAAAGCGTAGCTTTGTGGACGAGACTTCAACGAGCCTCACAACTCGGAAATGGTCGAAACAGGAAAGATGCGGCAATGTTATGAGGGTCGCTCCCTTTAGGGTATGTCATCTCCTTCTGGAAAAAGGTGGTATCAGGTATGGAGCCCTGGTATTTAAACTATGTGGTTGCTCCAATCTCATTTACTCTGTGATTGTTGCTTTGTGATCGAGGGCCCTCGGATAAAGGTCCCAAAGGACCGGGGGGTGGCATACTCGAGTAGTAGTTACCTAGTGACAGAGGTAACCCGGCCTTGTGTTGGCAGAGAGCCGGGTAGGTTCTCGGAACGTCCATCCAGAGGCGTACCCATTGACAGTGGGAAGTTCCTTAGCCTGACCATTTGTTGGAAATCCAATTTCCAATACGAACCCTGTACGGTTTTAGTTGTAGAACCTGCCATTTACTTATGGTGGTCACCACTGTTTAGATGGTAGCTATAGTAGGCATACAATAATGGTTGTATGCTGGCTAAGATTAATATTATATTTTCGAAATGGCTTTCTACACTATGCACTAGAAAAATATCAAAGAATTTTTCACGTATTAAGCATATTTGACTATCATTAGAAGAAATCTCCTCCAATTCTGCGTTTGCATTGTGTGTGTGGCGGGAGGTCTTATGGTAGTTTCATCTTCCAAAAGAATATCGAATTTTTTTTAAAATCTGTTTTATTTAAAGCAACTATTTTTGTTTACTCATACCAGTCCCATGACTGACCCGGAGTTTATTGTTTCTTTTCTAAACTCTGGGTGCCCATCATTTCCACACGGGCAGCCTAGTAGCAGGTTTCCGTATTCTGGTGTTAGCGGTATTTTGGGGACTTTTACCTTGAAGATATTTTGGAAGCTTTTTGGATCACCAGGTGCTTAGTTATGGATATTCACTATCGTCTTCATTCCTTTGAAGACTTTTGCTTGTGATCACTGTTGTACTATTATGATGTTTTATTTGGAGTTGTGGCATATGTATTATGATACTCTGATGTAGTACTGGATATTATGATGATGTTGTATCTATGATGTAATGTATGATATTCAGTTTATTTCCGCTGTTATATTCATCTGATGTTGTTATAAGCTCCGCCGAACTGAAGTTTGACGTTTGAATATCTGACAATCGAATACAAGTGAGGTATTTGATGTTGATTTTCGAATGCCGGATTTCAGGATCGTGACATTTGGTATCAAAGCTGAAGGTTGAGTAAGAACTTTAGCTATGGATAACACATTAGATGGCTCATTAGAGATAGGGTGAAGTATACCCTAGAATGAGTATAACCCGAAACCTTGAATTTTCCTAGTCTATTTCTTTTTACTGTTGATATTTCTTGAGATATTTTGTCCATGGATCTAAATCCAGTTTTTCTTACTAATTATAGATAGTAAGAATGAGCGGACGAAGAGGAAGAGCTAGGGGTCAAAGAAATGCCACAACAGCTAATCAAATTCCCCCAACAGCAGAAGTAGTTTTACCTACTCAGAATCAGCCGAATCTGGCTGACTTATATAAGAACTTCTCGAAGCTTGGTGCTAAGCCGTTTACCGGCAAGGAGTCTATTGTTGAGGCCCAAGCATGGATCAGATCTTGTGAAAGAATCTTTAGAGGGCTAAAGTTGGAAGATGATCAAATGCGACTAATCGCTTCTTGGCAACTTCAAGAAGAAGCCTTAGCATGGTGGGAGACAGTCACTGTGGATAAGCTAGAAGACGAGTTTTCTTGGGAGAAATTTAAAGAAGTATTTGAGAAGCGCTATATGCCATAAGCTGGGATTTCTCGTATGTATCATGAATTCATGGACTTGAAGCAAGGAAGTTTGTCATTTGAGGAGTATCTAAACAAATTTAATGAATTATCTCGCTTCGGTCCAGAATTGGTGAACACACCTCTGAAGATGAATGAAAGGTTCATTCGTGGGATGAATAAGAAGTTCCATGAAAGGATGACTGGCCACGTCAAAGAGCCTTTTTCTGATCTTATCGATATGGGGTATAAATATGCTACACTTGATATGCAAGAGGTCCCGAAGGAGGGAGGAAATACGAGCAATCAAAATTGGAAAAAGAGGAAGTTTGGAGGCAAGAAACTGTGGCAGGGTAAGGAGAAAAAGGAGAGCAACCAGGGAAACACAGCGAAGAATGTCACTTGTTATAATTGTCTAGAGAAAGGCCACTACTCAAACAGCTGCAAGAAGCCAAAGAGAGATCAATCCGTTCTAGCAAAGCCCAAGAAATGTTATGCTTGTCAGGGAGAGGGACATGAAGTCAAAAACTGCCCAATGATGAAGCAAGCTCAGGTAGCAAAGGTGTACGCAGTCAAAGATCAACCTACAACTTCTAAAGCAGAAAAGGGGAAGGGGGTTCTGGAAGGTAACCTTACTATTAATGATAGAATTGTTCGAGTTCTGTTTGACACGGGTGCTACACATAGTTTTATTTCTCAGCAAGCTATAAATGAACTAAATCTTGAACCTGATTTTGTTGAGGAGCCTATATGCGTAAAGAATCCAGTCGGAGGCCCAGCAAACCTTTGTCTTCGATGTAGAGATGTTCCTATCTCATATTCTTGTTACCAATTCCCTATTGGTCTCTTTGTCCTTGATTTTAATGAATTCGAAATCTTACTCGGAATGGATTGGCTAGCGAAATACGAAGCCAAATTGGATTGTAACAATCGATTGATTTCGATTAAAACCGAATTTGGAGATTTTATTGAGATTTCTTGTGAGGACCCTAGTCCTAAGAGAGAAGGGTTGATGTATAATTTGGGATATTCCGAACCCAGTTTGGAGTCCATACCCATTGTTAGAGATTTTCCAGACATGTTCGAAGAAGTAAAATCCTTACCTCCATACCGAGAAATAGAATTCAGAATTGACTTAGTTCCAAATGCTCGTCCTGTAGTTCATGCAAGTCGCAGGATGGCGCCCAGAGAGAAGGGTGAATTAGTCAAGCAAACTAATGATCTGCTAAGCAAAGGATTAATTCGTCCTAGTGTTTTTGAATGGGGTTCAGCCGTTGTGTTTGTTGCTAAATCGGATGGATCTTTGAGATTGTGTGTTGACTACCGCGATCTCAATAAGCAAACTCTCAAGAATAAATTTCCTCTACCTAGAATTGACGACTTATTTGATCAATTGCACGGCGCTCGTTTCTTTTCGAAGATGGATCTAGCTCAGGGATTCCATCAGTTACGAATTACCGAAGATTGTGTTCATTTGACCGCTTTCAGGGGTCCTAATATGTTCTATGAATGGTTAGTTATGCCTTTCGGGCTAACCAATGCTCCGGCATACTTCGTAGATCTTATGACTCGTGTATTCCGGGAAGTATTGAATGAATTTGTGCTTGTATTTATTGATGATATCCTAATTTATTCCAAAACTGAGGAGGAGCATTTTGAACATCTCAGAATTGTTTTGGAGATATTAAGAAGAAACGTTTTATTCGCTAAATTTTCTAAATGCCATTTTTGGATCAAAGAAGTTAAATTTCTTGGCCACATTGTTAATGAAGAAGGAATTTCTGTTGATCCTAGCAAGATTTCTTCTATTCTAGATTGGAAGTAACCTACTACTCCGAAAGAAGTTCGAAGCTTTTTGGGTTTAGCAGGTTATTATCAGAAGTTCGTTCAGGATTTTTCTAAGATAGCGAGTCCGTTGACGAAGCTAACAATGAAGAATGCAAAATTCAATTGGACTCCGAAATGTGATGAAGCTTTTCAGGAGTTAAAGAAGAGATTAACCACCACTCCTATTCTCGCGATTATCAACGGGAACCAGGGTTTATCTGTCTATACTAACGCTTGTGGTGATGGGGTAGGTGTAGTATTAATGCAGAATGGGAAGGTAATTGCCTACACGAGTAGACAGTTACGTCCACATGAAAGAAACTACCCAACACATGATTTGGAGCTTTTAGCTGTTATTTTTGCCTTAAAGATCTGGAGACATTATCTTCTGGGTAAGAATCTCCTTCAGCTTTCTAAAAGAAATTTTAAAGTTCAAATTAATTTAACATATACTTATACTTAATAAATTCTTTTGTTATAGGTGAAAAATTCGAACTATCCACCGACCACAAATCTTTGAAATATCTCTTCACCCAGAAAGATCTGAATTTGCGACAACAACGTTGGTTGGAATTTCTGGCATCTTATGACTTAGATATTCTGTATACACCCGGAAAAGCCAATATAGTTGCTGATGCCTTGAGTAGGAAACACGCTATTCTTGCTCATCTTGTTATTGCTCCTACTCTTCTTAAAAAGATTGCAAGACAACAGACAGAAGACAAGTTTCTTCGAGAAATGTATAGAAGAATCGGTTGTGGTGAAGATTCCAGTTTTGAAATTGATAAAGATGGGGTTCTAAAATTAAAAGGCAGGATCTGTGTCCCTAATATTCCAGAGCTAAAACGCGAAGTTTTAGACGAATGTCATAAGTCTAAACTTTGCATCCATCCAGGAGTCAATAAGATGTATCGTGATATCAAAAGAACTTTCTGGTGGAAGACAATGAAAAGGGACATATCTATATATGTGAGTCGCTGTGCTACTTGCCAACAAATTAAGAGCGACCAAAAGAAAATGGCGGGTTTACTTCACCCTTTAGAAGTACTGAAGTGGAAATGGGACCAAGTATCGATGGATTTCATTGACGGGTTGCCTCGTTCTCGAAAGGCAATGGAGCCATTTGGGTCATTGTGGACCGTTTGACTAAGACAGCCCATTTCTTGCCAGTAAAGTCTACCCGTACGGCAGCAAGCTTAGTTGCGTTGTATGTGAAAGAGATTGTCCGTCTCCACGGTATTCCCAGTAGTATAGTGAGTGATCGTGACTCGATCTTCACTAGTAGATTTTGGGAGGCATTTCAAGACGCATTGGGGACAAAATTGAATTTCAGCACTGCTTATCACCCACAGTCTGATGGGCAGACTGAAAGGGTTAACCGAATTTTAGAAGACCTATTGCGTGCTTGTATACTTGATTTTGGTGGTTCCTGGGAGGACCATTTACATCTAGTCGAGTTCTCTTATAACAACAGTTATTAGGCCAGTATAGAAATGGCTCCTTTTGAGGCTTTATATGGTCGTCCGTGTCGATCACCTACATGCTGGATCGAGTCAGGTGATAAACTCGTCCTTGGACCAGATATGATTAAAGAAGCCACTGAAAAAGTCGATTTTATACGGAAGAAGTTGATAACCGCTCAAAACCGCCAAAAGAGCTATTATGATCGAAGGAGAAGGGACCTGTAATTTCAAGTTGGGGATTCTGTATTTCTGAAAGTGTCTCTGATGCGGGGTGTATTGAGGTTTGGAAAGACCGGTAAGTTAGCACCGCGGTATATTGGTCATTTTCCTATTCTGGAAAGGATCGGTTCTTTAGCTTATCGAGTACAGCTGCCTAGCTAGTTGTCTGGTGTCCATGATGTGTTTCACATTTCTAGCCTTCGGAAATATGTGCACGATCCAGACTATATTATTGAAGAAGCTGCTCAGCAGGATCTCGAAATCACTCCCAATTTAACGGTCAGAAGAAAACTTATAAAGATCATTGATCGTGATGAAAAGCGCTTGAGAAACAAAGTTGTAAAACTGGTTAAAGTGCAATGGAGTGGCGATCCAAATTAGGACAGCACTTGGGAAACTAAGGATAGCATGCAGAAATCATATCCCAAATGTAGAGTGGATATCTCGGCTTAAACTGGTAAGCCATTTCTCTATCTTTTCTAAATTCGTATGTTCTTTGTTTATTTTTCTCTCTCTTTCAAATTTCGAGGACGAAATTTTCTTAAGAAGGTGATATTGTAACATCCCAGAATTTATTAATTTAAATTTAGCGACTTATTTGAATTTTGGAAATTTAATTTGAAAAGTTTTAAAATAAAATAATGTGTTAATTTAAATGAATAAAACTCCAAATTCTTTTGAATTTAAATCACTTGGATTTAACATCTTATATATGTATGTATATATGTATTGAATTTGAATTTTAAGTTAAAATAAAAATAAATATATGAAGTGAAATAAAATATAAACGAAATACACTTACAAAATAATACAAACAAATTTTATAAATTGTTCAACACTAGAAGTTATGCAATTTATATGAGTATAAAATTATATGAATATAAATAAGATACTTGGTAGTTTAAGTTTTAAATAAATAATAATAATAATGTAAAGACAAGAATTGTGTTGAACATAAATGTATAAGGTAAGTTTAAAAACTATAGAAAAAAAATAAAAAAATAACTATAGTAATTTTTCATTTAGTAAAGAAAATCACACAAGTAAACATGAAGCTATGAAAAAAAGACTAAAACAGCAAATACAAGAGTGAAGCAAGAAAAAAAATTATATACGAAATGTACTTGCAAGAAGAAAAAATTATATGTGTAAGCATAAGAAGGGACCAAGGCATTTAATGCCATTACCTCTAGTACATCAAGCAAGATTATCAGCCACCATATTTATAAAAAATCTCTGGTTAACAATGTAAAAATAAATTTAAAAAGTACAATTATATCGTGTTTCAGCCTACATTGTTTTCTTTATCACATCCTCTATACCAGCTCGTTCAAACCAAATTTAGCAAAGTCAGAAAAGAAAAAGAAGAAGTAAAACATCACTTTGTTTTACAGACCTAAGCTAATCATTCCAGATCAAAACAGGAAGAAAGAAGTCAAATTGCAGTCTATTTCCAACTTTCTGTATTTAAAAGCTCTTCTCTATTTTTATAAACTGAAGGTAATATCTTTTAAAAATTTGAGTTACAGTTGTTAAATAATCAAGTAAAAACATTAGAGCTTAAGCAAGTTCATACAAATTTGTTGCAGTTAACAAATTTAAAATCAAGCTAAGAAGAAAAAGAAAAGGCAGTCCAGATTTTTTATTTTCAGATAGGAAACTGTCTCTGCTAAAATTTTCCAGGTGAGTAAACATAAATTTTTAAAAAAGTTTTAAGTTGATTTAAAACAGTTTAAGACTTTTTGATGATCTGGTTGTACGTGCTTCAGTTTGAATATATTTTTGTGATGCTATGTGTTCTCTGCAAATTTATACAGGGTGTATATTTGTTTCAAAACTAAAATTCATTTGCTGTTAATCATTGTCAAGCTTTGATTTTTCAATAAATCAAGATGTTTAATCCTCAAGCAAGATTTTCACAAAGCTTATTTAAACATACAGTGAATTATCCCCACTGGAACTTAGTTTACAGGTAATCAAACAATCCTTTGATAAATTCGATTGTCATAAAAGGTTAATTCAACTTCATAGTTTGAATCTATACTGGAAATCATGATTTTTAAACAAAAAATGAAGATTTTTAAATGGGTATTTTGTGAGCAGTTCGTATTTGAATGAAAACTACATTTTTACAAATTTAGGATGACTGAATCAATTTTTATTGTCGAAACTTGAATTGAAGCAAGTTTAACCATCCATGATTTCGGGAAAAATGTAAAAAAAATTATCCATTGCGTGAATTAGGAGGACGAGTTCGAATTAGGGTTTTAGTCGAGCTTTTGCACATGTTTGTTGACGTGACGAGCTCGTCATCTAGAAGCGATCGAGTCGCTTGGGATTTAGCGGGATGGTGGTACAGTAGGGTGACATGGTGTGGCCGGAGTTCGAGCTACTCCGATGGTTGGAGAGACGAGGGCGAAGCAAATTTGCTTGGTGAGGATGGGTTCGAGTTTCGAACTGGAAGCTCGATTTTGTTATGGGGTTGTTAGTAGTGAATCGATCATTGCTATCAAATGTAGGGATGATTTGCGACTTGCTGAAGGTCGCGATGTTCACCAGAACGGCGGCGCGACATCGTGCACGTGCACGACGTCGATTTTGTGTCAGTGGGATGGTTTGGGAAAGGAAGGGGTAAAGCTCGAAGCAGCACGTGGGGGAATTGAGGAAAGCTCAAAGTTTGACTCATGTCGTTTTAGCATCGTACCGGGTCGTTTAAAAAAAACTTAAACAAAATTTTAAGTTGGAAAAAAAATTATACGGGTAGATTTGTGGGAAACTCGAAGCAGGGAGCATTCTTGCTCGGGCGCGACTCGGGGTAGCCTCGGGTTAGCCACCTAGAACTGTATTTCCTATTTTTTTTTAAATTTTTTTTAAAGTGTGGATGATTCCTGAAATTCCTTCTTTATTAAATGAAAATGGTTTGTTAATGAATATGAAGTTAATGGCATTGAAATTGAATTTAAGAAAGAAATATTGAGAAATCGAATATTCAAATTTTAACTTAAAACAAACTCATTTATAATGATTAAATAATGATTAAACAATTAATGATTTGTAATTACTTTATAATTAAAAGTTAATCAATTAAAGAACAGATAATTAATAAAAGTAATTAAGATTTAGTTAATTAACGATTAAGAATTAATAAATTAAGATAGTTAATTAAAGAATAAATAATTAATAAAGCCAATTTAAAATTTAATAAATTTATAATTAAGTGAAATTTTAAACATTGATTTAAAATAATTAATAAAGATAATTTTATGGTCAATTCACTTTAATCACGACCACCTTAATCGAAGATGATTGACTATCATCAAATACTATGTACTGGATTGATATTGCTATTGTGATACTGTGATTGCTTTGTGATGAACAGTGATTTGTGATTTGTTTCTATATGTATATGGAAACCCTTTTGCCTGTAAAACGGCATTTAAACTTCGATGCGATAGGGAGTCGGATTCCAGTTGGGTATCCGAAAGCCACATTGAATCCTAAATATAAATCTTTGTGATTGTCATATCCACGTGTTTTAAAAATTTATCGATCACTATTCAGTTTAGCCGGGAGAGGACCTTTGTGTCATATAACCCATTCCGAATAGTGATACTTCGTAATGGATAGCATTTGAAGACCGGTGATGAAGACCGGGTTTTTACGAAAACGATAGGACGACCTATCGATTGTCTGTGCACTGAGTTGCTCCGGTATAGAGATTCCCTAAGTGATGGGAAGTTCGATCGGGATTGTGAATACCCGGATTGCAAGGACTTCTTCGGAAGTGCCTTCAGTTCTGTTCGATCCCAGAACAGACTTGTATGGTTGTATGTCCAACACTACACTTTGAGATATAAAGCTGATTTCTTTCAAATACATTTCTGTTGGTGGCGGAGAATTTATTCTCTTAGCTTAACACCCTTCTCTGAGACGTACGAGCTCAGAGGTTATGTAGTTGAAGGTTATCAGTGATATACTCCCAATTTGGTAGTGTGGCATGCTGAGTGCTGTTGATCATTTGTTGATCAAAGCATGGATTTCGTGTAAAGCGTAGCTTTATGGACGAGACTTCATCGAGCCTCACAACCCGGAAATGGTCGAAACAGGAAAGATGCGGCAAGGTTATGAGGGTCGCTCCCTTTAGGGTATGTCATCTCCTTCTGGAAAAAGGTGGTATCAGGTATGGAGCCCTGGTATTTAACCTATGTGGTTGATCCAATCTCATTTACTCTGTGATTGTTGCTTTGTGATCGAGGGCCCTCGGATAAAGGTCCCAAAGGACCGGGGGGTGGCATACTCGAGTAGTAGTTACCTAGTGACAGAGGTAACCCGGCCTTGTGTTGGCAGAGAGCCGGGTAGGTTCTCGGGACGTCCATCCAAAGGCGTACCCATTGACAGTGGGAAGTTCCTTAGCCTGACCATTTGTTGGAAATCCAATTTCCAATACGAACCATGTACGGTTTTAGTTGTAGAACCTGCCATTTACTTATGGTGGTCACCACTGTTTAGATGGTAGCTATAGTAGGCATACAATAATGGTTGTATGCTGGCTAAGATTAATATTATATTTTCAAAATGGCTTTCTACACTATGCACTAGTAAAAATATCAAAGAATTTTTCACGTATTAAGCATATTTAACTATCATAAGAAGAAATCTCCTCCAATTCTGCGTTTGCATTGTGTGTGTGGTGGGAGGTCTTATGGTAGTTTCATCTTCCAAAAGCATATCGGATTTTTTTAAAATCTGTTTTATTTAAAGCAACTATTTTTGTTTACTCATACCAGTCCCATGACTGACCCGGAGTTTATTGTTTCTTTTCTAAACTCTGGGTGCCCATCATTTCCACACGGGCAACCTAGTAGCAGGTTTCTATATTCTGGTGTTAGCGGTATTTTGGGGACTTTTACCTTGAAGATATTTTGGAAGCTTTTTGGATCACCAGGTGCTTAGTTATGGATATTCACTATCGTCTTCATTCCTTTGAAGACTTTTGCTTGTGATCACTGTTGTACTATTATGATGTTTTATTTGGAGTTGTGGCATATGTATTATGATACTCTGATGTAGTACTGGATATTATGATGATGTTGTATTTATGATGTAATGTATGATATTCAGTTTATTTCCGCTGTTATATTCATCTGATGTTATTATAAGCTTCGCCGAACTGAAGTTTGACGTTTGAATATCTGACAATCGAATACAAGTGAGGTATTTGATGTTGATTTTCGAATGCCGGATTTCAGGATCGTGACAGAAAAGACACTTCATATTTTAAGCATGTCGACAGGGTGCCTTTGGGGGTTGTCGACAGGGTCATCTGTGTTTTGATGGCTTGTTTTTGATTTTGAATAAATGTATGTATATATATATATATCATATTAACAGTTATTCTAGAGATGAAATAAGCTAGATAACAGAAAGAACTTCAACATTAATTCAAACTGGAATGATACATGGATTAAACAACATGAAATACAATAACATTCATACTTAAAACAAACTTAAACAACTACAACAAGGTATGAAAAGATAGATCTAATTGGAGGATGATGAGGATGATGAAAGGTTAAACTTCTTGCTGACTTTTGAGAAGAACTTGTTCATCTTAGAAGACATTTTATCCAACTTTTTACTAACGGATCTCTTAAGTGTCCGTTGATTTTTCACAATTATCTTTTGGTTTTGGATAATCATCTTGTTGGTTGGTTTGGAGGTGTAATCAATACTTTCAAGAGATGTTTCACCTTCCTCTTCTTCTTGAATATCCATTTCATCCCCTTCTTCTTCTTCTTCTTCCTCTCCTTCTTCCATTTCTTCGTGAGCTAAACGCTCTTCCTTTTCCACAAGGGATTCATAAGGTTGAAAGATGTATGGAATTTTCATAAGTGAGATATTGGAATGATTGAAAACTTTTCTAGAAATGAATTCCTCTCCTTTAAAATTCACTCCAAAATAGTTGAAAATTCTAGTAAGGTAAATTCCATGATATAAAATCTTTTCTCCCATTTCCAAGTTTTTAGGCCGAAATTCATCCAAAATAACTTGAGCCCAATTAATATCATAGTTTCCAAAAAGAGCGAAAAGAGCTTTACAAACTTTTGAAGTAGGATTATTAAAACTTCCCGATCTCAGGGTCAAAGTGTGTTGCAAAAGAAGACTCACAATTTTTGCTTTTGGACGAAAATTGCGGTTTATAAAATCAAAGTTTTCGTCACTTTCAAAAATATGGTGAAAAGTCTCACGATCACTTTCATTAAAATTGAAATTTGAAAGATCCATACCCGTACACTTACAATTTAGAATCGCTCCGAAAACATCACAATTTAAAACAATTTGAGTGCCTTTTACACTACTCCAAATTTCATCATCGTTTCCTTGATAAAAGCCACGATTAAGATTTGCATAAAACATTTTCACAAGATTTGGGTAGCATACAAAATCATTTTGAGAATCGTCAACAAGACTTAAAATGTTGTTGCTAACACAAAGAGAATCGATTTCATAAGAAGCGAAATCGCCGAAAATTGCAAACTTTTCGGGATGAACTTTTCCATAATTAGCATAGCCAATATAGGCTTTGATTGCTTCCGGATCATAAAAGAGGTGTTCTTTTAAGGTTTTGGAGAGTCTCATAGTTGATGGAGTACTTGAGGAGGCCATTGATGTAGAGAGAAGAGAGCTTGAGTTATGAAGAAAGAGTTTGAATTTGAAAAGTTAAGTGAAAAGATGAGATAAATGATAGTAAATAAATAGAAATTAAATGGACAGTTTCTCTGGTCAAAAAGTGTCCTTTCAGAGTCTCGAATGGTGTGAAAGAGTGAAGGAAAATACAAGCATTTGAATTCAAAATTTGAATTTCAAATTTTCTGTACCATGTCGACAGGTAGGGATGGACCCATGTTGACAGGTGTCCGTAAATTTTGATGACAAGATACTTTTATATATATATATTATTTTAATGTCTATATAATATCTGGAATATTACTAAGACTCATAAAATATTATATAAAATTATTAAAAATAAAAATAAAAATAAAATAAAAATAAAAAAATTCAAACGACACATCAATTCAAAAACAACCAATCAATCAATCAATTCAAGTAAGCAATTTCAGCCAATGTATTGTAAACGTGTACCTTTTTCAGAGTCCGTGTCTTTGGTATCGACTAAATTGAGAATTGCTGTGAAACATAGATTTGAATTATCTTTCTTCTGTTCATCGTCGCTGGAGGATGAGTCAGAGTCATCTAGAGTAGTAGTGAATGCACGTTTCCGTTTCTTTGCAGAATCATTGTTTGTAGGAGGGTTTTGCTTATATGGATGCGAACAGTCTCTTTTGATATGACCTGGTTTGTCACAATTGAAGCATTTGATAAAGTTTGGTACTGTAGTCTGATTACCGGAATTCTTAAAGTTGTTTCTCTTGGAGCTATTCAATTTTCTGTACTTCAGGAATTTTCGAAAATTCCTGGTCATAAATGTTATCTCTTCATCATTATCACTGTTTGAGTCTGATCCGTCGATTAATGCATTGAATGCCATTGATTTCTTTTCAGATGCTTTGCTTTCTCTTCTCCCAATCATTTGAACTTTAAACGACATTAGATTTCCAATCAATTCTTCTATCTTTAAAGTACTGATGTCATTTGCCTCTTCAACTGCAAGTGTCTTTTGATCCCATTCTGGAGTGAGAGAATTTAAGATTTTTCTGTCTTGATCTTCTTCCGAAAATTCCTTTCCCAAAGATATTAAAGAATGCACAATATCTTGAAATCGACTATACATATCTGAAATAGACTCATTAGTAATCATTTTAAATAACTGAAACTGATTTGTGAGCATGGAAATTTTGGTCTGTTTAACTTTGCTTGTTCCTTCGTGAGTTACTTGCAAAGTTTTCCAGATTTCATATGTAGACTTACAAACTGACACTCTATTAAATTCATTTCTTTCAAGTGAACAAAACAGAATATTCATTGCTTTAGAATTATTTTGTGCAACAGTCTTTTGCTCAATGGTCCACTGTGCAAAATTAGTTGTGGGTTCAGAATATTCAGTTTGTGTGATATTCCAAGTATCTAATCCTACAGATTGTAAATATATTTTCATCCTACATGCCCAATATGCATAGTTACTGCCATTAAAAAGTGGTGGTCTGGCAGTAGACTGACCTTCTACAAATGAACTAGTGACAGGGATACTAGTGTTAATAACAGTACCAGTGTTGGTAGCCATTTTGAAAAATTTTCAAAAATCAAATTATGAAACTTTTGAAAACCTTGCTCTGATACCAAATGTGAGAAATGTGGATTAAAGATCTTAAGGCTAGAATTAACACTAGAGGGGGGGTGAATAGTGTTTTAATAAATTTGTTAATCTTTTTAAATTTATCTTAATTTGTTAACAATGTATACACTAATCAAACACAGATATGAACACAGAATCAAACACAGATGCAAATATAAAGTAAAAGCAGTAAAGGAAAGAACACACCGGATTTTATACTGGTTCGAAGTTACCCTACATCCAGTCCCGCAACACAAGTACGGATTTCCTTTCAAAAACAATTCTTACTAATACAACCCTCGGTTTCAAGGCTACGAGGTACACCCTCCAGAATCACAATCCTCTGGGTAGAGATACTTGATTTCTGGGGCAACAAGTTCACCCAATTGATTTCCAGGGCTACAATCACACCTTCTCTCGCTCAATTGATTACAAAAAGTCTATAACTCAGATTAGCACTTGGATCTTGTAGAGATAGTGGAGAGAATCAAAACCAAAAATTATCTAGTTTGATTCGATATTGATTTCGGCAGAGTAATGGTGTTATTTGTAAATAAGAAAGTGGAGAAGAAGAAGAGAAGTTAAATCAGAGAAAAAAGTGATTAAAATTCGTTGAAAACACCCTTTATTTATAGTAGATCAATAGCCATGTCCATTGGTGAAGGGATGTGGCGAATAGACACTTCTTTTAAAAAACAATTTAACTGTCACCATGTCGACAGGGGTACATGTGACCATGTCGACATGCCCTTGTAATTTTTGGTGATTTGTTTTTCTTTGAAATTAATTTCTATATTATATTATACTTATATTTAAACTTTAAAATATACTTATATATAGTTATAATACATAAATAGCTATAGAGAACAATATTAAAATATATATAATAATTTTCTATACTTTTATATTTAAATCTTAAGTATACATATATAAAACAGCTAAATATATTAATATCAGAATTATAGTTAAAAACTTAGGATAATAATTTAAAAACAAAGATATTTAAAATTAAGGATATTTAAAACTAAGGATATTTTTGAGGCTAAAATATATTGAAAAACCAGGACAGATGATTTTGGTTTTTAAACAGGAATATTTAAAATCATTTTGAAAAACAAGCTATATATATTTTGAAAATCATTTTGAAATAAAAGTAAGTGGATACAAAAAAATGTTCCACTAGATTTTTCGTAGGTTCCATCCTACTTAGGGTTCCATCCCTTTAACGAGCACGAAGTGGATTCCATTCCACGAATAAAATAGATTTTAAGATGTCAGTACCTTTCTATGAGTTTTAACAATATTCCTAACTATATAACTTATCTTGGAAACTTGAACTCTTGAAATTCTTGATACTCATGAGTCTTGAATCTTGATATCTTCAATCTTTTGATCTTGAATCTTTATACTGTACAGTTCTTCATTCTTTAGTACCTGCAAACATATCTATATATATCTACACAATAATGTTAGTATTATATATTTTATAATCTAATTCTAAGTAAGGTTGTTGTCATCAAAACCAACTCCTCAGGGACTAACAGGTAGAGTTTTTATTTACAGGATAAGCACCGTACAAACGTTGAAGATTTAATGGGGGTAATTTTTTTATTTTCTAAGTATACTAAATTGTTAAAGAATTTGAGCATTTTGAACTAAATAAACGTTATAATTTTCTGTTTTGTAGAGCATAAAACCTGTCGACTATATGGATCATTCTTATAGTTTTGAAGACCTAATGGAGAAATTAGGAACCCGTCGACTGGGAATCATCATACAATGACTTGTCACAATTTCTTTGTACAAGGACAGTTGGATTGACAAAAGTCTTAGAAAGAAGGATGAACAATGAGCTCTGTACAAGGACAATGGCGATAGATTTTGCATGATGACTACCAATGCTTTGGAGAGTTTCAATAAATTTTAAAAGGTGCAAGATCATTACCGGTGAAGGCATTAGTAGCATGTACCTTTCATCGCCTTATTAGTTATCTATAGACGACGTACTGATGGATTGGAGTACACATCTACATTTATGCTAACGTATGAAAAAATAATGAAAAAATGTGCAACAGAAGCACAAAGTATGAGCATTAGCAGGTTCAGCGTGATGGAATGGAAAGTAACAAACACAAATACATGCAACTACATAGTAAATATTACCAATGACAACTGCAATTGTTCATGCAATATTCATATTCTTGCACATTTTCCATGCTCTCATATTCCCGCTACATGTGCATGATGCAAAGAAGGAGCTAACAAAGCTTACCATGACCTTATATCACCTTGGTTTACGGTAGAGAATTATAGACATAGTTATTCTCTGGTTTTTCATCCTATGCCCGATAGTAGATTTTGGGATGTACATGAAGACCCTACTATAAAACCACCACCTACACATAGAAATATAGGAATACCAAGATTCACAAGAATTAAGGGGGTCATGGACGGAAGGGGGAATATAAGACACATATAGATGTGGTCAATGTGGTAACTTGGGTCAAAAGATAAGAATGCGTGGGAAAAAATAGATAATTTGTTTGTTTTACTACATACTCATTCGACTATTGTACAACTTTTATATTGTATGCAACTTTGGTATTAAAAGTTATGTATTTTCGACATTGATGTGAGTTGCTATGTTCTGTGATTATGAAAGCAATTACGCGATATCCATTATATGAAAAGTCGAACAACAACCAAGTAATACATCAACCATTACATAGCCATTCTAATTAAAACCACTGAATACATAACTCTAACAAAGAATGTGGGCTGAAGTGTTGGATTTTGCCATATAAAAACAGTAGGTATTCTACAGCACAACTATGAGTTGCTCTTGTGTCAAATATATTAGCGCAACTCGTAGTTGCACCTATGTTGTTCTCTAATAAACTGTTAGACCAAAAAATGATATAACACTCAAGATGTCAATTGTGATAGATTGGCCCTTGATTTGAACTCGTATGAAGATACAATCAAGTATGACCTGATCAATATCGCTTTAATAGTGTATCAAGGACCGTCTTATCACTTGTGACTAAGCGTATAATAGAATCATTAATGAATGGATGATAATAGGCCCTTGAGGAAAGATATATAAAGTCCCATTAGTTCTCTTTTGTCATTATGCTTAAGTCCTTTGAGGTCAATAGGATTATTATATTTATGTGTTCAAATAGGTTTAGATAAGATAGTCCAAAAGTCCCATGTCATGTCATATGTTTAATAGATATAGAAGACAAGTGATGAATTTGTGTTATAATCCATTATGCAGGATAATAGGTTATGTATCTCGTCCTTATGTTCGAAGTCCATGGTCCATATAATTATGCATATATGCGTTCGTCATAGTTCAAGGCTCCTTGAATTTATTTATGTCGAAATTGATCTTGATAAGTTCATATATACGCAAGTCCACAATGATAATGTCCAAAAAAGTTCATAACTGATGTTAATAAGCAAGTCCTTGTTCATATAAAGTATGCATGTTTACAGTCAAATAGGATTCGTCCCTAATTTGATTTAGGGTTTACAAAGCTTTGATTTAAGAAAAGAGGGAGAGAATGAAAATCGTCCCCCAAAATGGGACCCCTAGGTCCATATTTATAGAGGTGGTGTAGCTTCACTCTGCTTCTCATGACTCCGGTACACTCGACTTCGGCAAGCTCGACTTCGACAATGTCATCCTAGCATTAGCTTCGTCACTGAATAGACGACATTGTCCTTCTTTCAGTGTCTTTGACGTTGATGATCATTGGCACTAGCATAGAATGGTATCTTCGAAGTGCCACAAAGTGCGGCGCCGCTTGAATGCAGTGTTGATAGCCTTAAGAGTTATTGACAATGAGCATGCCTTGGTCACGATAAGCAAGTAGTGTCACCACTAGTACATTGATGGTGGTATGTCTTCGAGAATGATGACGAGTTCAACGAAGTGTGGCTCCTTGCCGGGAAAGGCAGTGTCAATAGACTTAGCATGAATGAATTGCGCTTTGGTCACTTCGACATCCATTGATGGCTTATAAAGTTAGTTGTATTTGACCACTTCACTTCCTTGGTTACACGCGACACTATATGTATTCTGTCATTGACGAAGCGCGGTACCCTATTCCTTCGACACTAATCATGAAAGGTAATGTTATCTTTATATCTCTTTTTGTATATCTTCGAAGTCGGTAAGAGGTGGCACCGATTAAGTTCGACGTTCATCCCGGCTTTTTTGACCTGTGGCATTACTTGAGCATTAGTGTTGAAGAGGGACAATGATGACGAGCGAAGTTGTTCAATGACGATGTAGATCTTTGTTGTTGATAAGAGATAATGCTGATTGAAGGCGATGTTGGTTAGGTGCGACATCCTTTCATTTCTTATGGATGGAGTGTGATGCTGGTGAGCCACGATGTGATGAAGCATGATGTGGTTGAGGATTGGCACTGAAGAGACACGTCACCAACTTTATATAAAGTACAGTGAGATACATCATCGAAGAGATACGTTATTGAAGAGATATAATGCCAAAGTAATGAAGTGCGGTACTGTTGGTCTTCAACATATGACCTAGTGGCATCAATTCCTTTGTGACATTACCATTCATAGCATTATTTTTTATATTGAAATTATACAGATAATATTTAACTCCCCTTGTATGAAATACGTTTCTTACTCTTTAAGGTAAAACCAATAATTCCTTTGTGTTGCCCAATCTTTAATAAGATTCCTTTGCTGGCCATGTTTTCCTGTAAAACGTGAAGTGAACGATACTTTTCATTAGCAATTATCCTTTTGGATTCGATTGAGTTATGAATTGGTATATATTGCATATATTATCTGTGTAAATTTAAGTTTATAATTTTATTATAAAAGATCAACAAATAGCTATAAGTTTTCAAGTAAAAGCCTGGAAGATTAACCGGTCATGTTATAGGTAGAGGCATCATAATTTTTCCTTGACAATAATAGGAGATTAAAAATTCATTTAGTAATAAAATGTACTTCTAGCAATGAGAGGAGACTAGAAATCCATATCGGACCATCATAAAAGAAGTTCGGAAATCAATATCTGATAATAATAGAAGACCAAGAATCTTTATCTGATAAAAGAAGACCAGAATTCCATATCTGATAATAATTGAAGACCAGAAATCCATATCTGATAATAATAGAAGACCAGAAGTCCAGAAACCTGTATCTAGAAATGATTAAAGAAGACCAGAAATCCAATTCCGATAATAGTAATAGAAGTCCAGAAATCCATAGAAGAAGACCAAAAATCCAATTTTAATAATAATAATAGAAGTCTAGAAATCCAGAACTAGAAATAATAGAAGAGGATCATAAATTCAAATCTGGTAATAATAATAAAAGTCCCGAAATCCACATTTGGAAATAATAGAAGAAGATTATAAATTGAAATTCCGTAATAATAATAGAAGTCCATAAATCCATATATGAAAATAATAGAAGAAGACCAGAAATCCAAATCCGATAGTAACAATAGTAGAGTAGAAATCCACACCTTGGTAATAATAGAATAAGACCAGAATCTCTTGTTTGGTGGTTGAAAATTGCATTTTTTGGGAAGCATAAATAACTCATATTTGATGGACTTTCCTCTAATAGACTTTGTTTGATTTGAAGCGATAGTTAGCTCGAATTTTGATAGATCTTCCTCCAGAAGATTAATTCATATGAAGCTCGACTTGGCTCTGATTTTGATTGATTTGGAGCACCACCTGGCTCTAATTTTGATGGATCTGGAGCACTACCTGGCTCTGATTTTGATTGATCTTCCTCTTGAAGATTCGGTGCTTTAGTGAGGCTTTTGTTGACTGGCACTAAAGGCTTACTCCGTCCTCCCTCTAGGAAGTGCTTCGGTGAGGCCTTTGATGATGGCACTAAAGGCTTACTCCAGCCTCCTTCTAGGAGGCGCTTCAACTAGGCCATGTAGGCTAAGGTTGAAGGCTTTCCCAGTGCTTTAGTGAGGCCTTTGATGGAGGGGCTATAGGCTTACTCCGACCTCTCTTTAGGAGGCGCTTCAGTGAGGCCTTTGATGGTGGTGCTGAAGGCTTAGGGCCTTTGATGGCCAGGGACCTCTTACGGTCATGAGCCTTTGATGGATGGGGCATTTGATGGTCAAGGACCTCTTGCGGTCACGAGCCTTTGACGACCTTAAGAGAATCCTAATCATTTTCAATAAATTATTTTTATTCATCCATTAAAATATGGCCCAAATGTTCGGCGTTCCATGTTCTTGCTATGACATTGCCATCTGGTCGATAAAGTTTATAGGTCTCAAGTGGGATTACCTTGTGTATGATTATGGGCCCTTCCTAGTTTGGTACTAGCGACCCATCCGTTGGATTCTTAGTATTTGTCATAACTCTGTGGAGCACTAGATCTCCTTTTGAATGATTTTCCTCTTTCTCTAGAGTTGTAGTACTTAGATATTCTTCATTGATACTCAGCCGTTCGTATGACTGCTTCATCTCTTAACTCATTGATTCAGTCCAGGGATTCTTTCTTTAATTCATGATTTGGATTGAATGCATATGCAATCCTTCGATGAGAAGGTACTTCAACTTCAATTGGGAGCATAGCTTGACATCCATACGTTAGGGAATATGGGGTATGACCCGTTGTAGTCTTAGTCGAAGTTCTATATGCCCATAGAACGAGAGGTGGTTCTTCTACCCAATTTCCTTTTGCCTTATCTAACTGCTTCTTCAGAATGTTTTTACAGTTTTATTGGCTACCTTAACGGCTCCATTTGCCTTGGGATGAGCTATAGATGAAAAGCTCTTAATGATTTCATTCTTGTTACAAAATCAGATGAATTCTTCACTCTCAAATTGTGTTCCATTGTTGGATATTATCTAGTATGGAATTCTGAATCCGGTAACGATATTCTTGATTACAAACTTGAGAACCTTTCCTAATGTAATATTCGGAAGTGGCTCGGCTTCTACTCACTTTGTGAAATAATCAATGGCCACCACTACATATTTAGCCCCTCCTTTGGATATTGAAAGTGACCCTATTAAATCAATTCCCTATACGTCAAAGGGCCATGGACTTAAAATAGAAGTCAATTCACCTGACGATGGGCATGAGATCTTAGAGAACTTTTGACATTTTTCGCATCTTCTGACCTAGTCAATGGCTTGACTAGTCATCTGGAGCCAATAGAAGCCCTGTCTCATAACTTTCTTGGCTAATTTTATACCATTGGAATGGTCTCCACAGAACCCTTCGTGGTCTTCCCTTACCAATCCTGCCCCTGTCCCTGGATTAACACATCTTAAGTAAGGAAGCGATTATCCCTTTTTATAAAGTATCCCGTTTGTCATGATAAAAGTCGGAGCTTGACATTGTATCCTCCTCGCCTCCTTTTTATCCGTTAGTAGTGTTCCTTTTGTCAAATATTCGATGATAGGTGTCATCCAATTATCCTTGTATTGATTGCTTATTTCCGCTTTAGGGGGTCTTTCTTGATGAACCTTGGCTTCATCTTCCATTTCCTTGTTGTGTGTTAAAGCTTGAGACCTGGTCAACACTAAAACTTTATTTTTCGGATTGGAGCCTTTCTCCTCTATACTAGGGGTCACTTGGTAACCTCGGCGCAATTCGGGCTTATGGTGCCCCTCACGCGCTAGCCAGCTTAACCAAAGAATCAGTTTGAGAGTTCTTGCCTCTGGACACTTGGTGTATTGAGAATCTTCGAATTGAAATATCTTCTTGACATATAATGTCAGTTTGACATCTTTCATCCGATATTTCTGATTTAGTTGGTTCACCATCAATTGTGAATCACTAAAAATTATGTATTCTAGGGATTTTCAACTGGAGGACTAGAGTAAGTCCTACTATCATAGTTCATATTCTGCCACATTGTTGGTGGCTGGAAACCCTAACTTCATCGCATAGTGCAAACGATGTCCATCAGGAGTTATAACCACATATCCGGCTCTGGCTCCTTGTTCATTCGAAGCCCACTCTATGAATAGTTAGAACTTAGGTTTTAGGTCCTTTTCTTTCTCTAATTGCTCTTTAATGAATCTGATACATTCGTTGACAAAATCAGATAGTGACTGCCCTTTAATTGACATTCATGGCAGGAATTTGATATCGTATTGGCTAAGTTCAATTCCCCACTTAACCAACCTTCCTAAAGCTTCAGGTTTACTAAAAACTTGCTTGAATGAGAAATTGGTTAGGACTTTGATTAGATGTGCTTGAAAATAAGCTCTTAGCTTGAACGCGGTAAGTATTAAATAGTACACCAATTTCTCTATAATTGGATATCTAGCTTCTACATTTTTGAGTCTTTTGCTAGTATAATATACAAGAAGCTGAATTCCCTTTTCTTCTCTTATAAGTACTGAGCTAATTTCATGTTTGGAAACTGCCATATAGAGATAAAGACTTTCTCCATCCATAGGGCTAAAGAGAATCGATGGCTTTTCCAAATGATCTTTTAGTTCTTGGAAAGCCATTTGATAATCCTCATTCCATTCGAAGTCTTTCTTCTTCTTGATCACATTGAAGAAGGGAATGAATTTGTCGGTAGCTTTAAAAATAAATCGATTCAATGCTGCCACTTTTCCATTCAGACTCATTACGTCTTTGCTTGTCTTAGGTTCTGCCATTCCTCTAATAGCTTGAATTTGGTCAAGATTTGCTTCAATTTCCCTAGCACTAACGATTTACCCAAGAATTTGCCGGACTAGATTCCAAAAGAACACTTTTGTGGTTTAAGCTTCATTTGGCGCCTTTGCAACACATTGAATATTTCTTCTAGGTCTTTTAAATGACTGTTTTTCTCCTGGGACTTGACCAACATGTCATCTACATATACTTCCATGTTTCGACTGAATTGTTCCCTGAACACTCTATTCACTAGCCGTTGGTATGTTGCTGCAGCATTCTTCAATCCAAAGGGCACCACCTTGTAGCAATACGTTCCCCAATCAGTTGTAAAGTTGGAGTTTTCTTCATCTGGTTTGAACATTGGAATTTAATTGTATCCAAAATATGCATCCATGAAGGATAAGAGTTGGTGTCCGCTCATTGCATTGACTAGCTGATCTATCCTCAAGGATATCGGTCTTTTGGAAACGCTTTGTTCAAATCAGTATAATTGATACACTTCCTCCACTTCCCATTGGAATTCTTGACTAGCACCAGATTAGCTAACCACTTCGGGTGGAAAACTTCTCTGATAAATCCATTCTCAAGCAATCTTTTGACTTCTTTTAAAGCATTGGACTGAACTTCATCAAACCGTCTCTTCATCTGCCGAACTGGTGTGACATTTGGGTCTATGTTCATGGCGTGACACATTACGGCTGGATCTATTCCAACCATATCCGAGTGAGTCCAAGTAAATACATCTTTGCTAGATTGAACGACCCGGATTAATCCTCCCTTGATTTTGTCATCTAATTCTTTTCTGATCTTAACTGTCTTCGTTGTATTAGCCAAATCTAGGCATGCCTCTTCAAGATCCTCTATTGGTTTCATCATTTCCTGCTCGTTTCTAAAATCTAGTTCAGTGTCAATTTCTTTATCTTCTACCAAGTTTGCTTCCTTCCCTTTCTTTTTCTTTTTGGAGAAGTCAAATTTTCTCAACACATGTTTAACCATCTTAACGGGAGTTTTTTTTGCTTTGGGTGATGAGTTTGAAGAAACATTATCCAAAGTCTTTTTTAGTATCAGTTCTGATTAATTTGTTTCTCTCTAAATCGTAATAAGGAAGGGTGACTCATTTATATTGCTCAACAGTTGCAAAATACATCTCTCGAGCACTAAATTGCTCTCCTCTTATGGTTCCCCACCCCTTTTTGGTTAAGAATTTTACCATCAAGTACTTTGGGGAAACAAAAGCATCAACTTCATCCAGAGCCAGTCTTCCAAAGAAGGCATTATAATAAGAAGGCTGGTCCATGACGATAAAAAGGGTTTCAAAGGTTCGAGAACACGGTGGCACTTCCATCTACACGAGAAGCTTTACTTGTCCTACTAGTGTTGACCCTTTATTATTAAACCCAAAGATAGGCTCAAAGCTCGGTTTAAGTTTTTCTTCTGGAAGTCTCATCTGGTCAAATGCATACTTAAAAATTACGTTGACTCCACTAAAATTATGGAGACCACAAAAAGTCTAATTTTTGCGGTAGTCATAGGTGGATCATTATGCGGATGGCGAACCCCCTTAGTTCCTGAGGAGTGATGGTCAAAGTATGCATTTGGATTTGAAATCTTAGGTTCTTGAGCGGTGGTTCTTCTTGGATAGAGAAAATCCCTTCTTTTTGCTTCTCTAACCTATCGACTCTTAGCTCCTTTGTTGTTCCTAGCCAAATGTGGGCCTCCATAAATTACATAAGTTCAGTTTAGAGGTGGAATAAAGCTGGGCTAAATACCATCTTCTACCATACTTGCAGTGTTGCTTGGCAGCCTTTGGTTGTTGTTTTCAGAACGAATTGCCTTCTGACCATCTTTAATGAATTCCTTCAGTTGTCCTAAATTTATCATATGTTGGATTATACCCACTGGTACTCGGCATTTATCCATTTTATGCCCATTCGATTTGTGCTAAGCATAGTAATCTCCTCCTCTCCTTGGCTCGGGGTCAGTTTTTTGCTTTGTAAGAGATAGGCAGTCATCTTTTTCCTTCATTGTGGCATATATATAAGATAGCGGCTTATTTAAAGCAACATGGTTAGCATTTGAGTCTTCTGCCCATCTTGGCTTCTTATGGTTGCAATTATTATTAATCTTTCCTATCTCCTTCTTGCCTTGGGCCTTCTTTCTGGCATGATATATTTCATCCATGCAAATGAACTTATCGGCTTGGAAATGAAAATCTTACAAGTCTTTGCACCCGTGTATATAGCCAGAATGTGGTTTGTTCGATCAGTCCAGAATATACTACCACCAGCTTATCTCAATCAGTCATATTCTTCGCCTTCAGGGCTTTCGCATTGAATCTCTTAAGGTAATCACCCAACAACTCTCCTGGTCTCTGTTTGATATTAGCTACCACAGTGCAGTCGATGACGGGATCTTTACAGATACAAAATTGCACTAAGAATTCATAAGAAAAATGTTTCCAAGAATAGATAGTCGTCTCCCTATATTGTCAGTACCATTTAGTTGCTGTTCCTTGAAAGATAGTTGGGAAAAGCCTACAGTGCAAAGCTCCAAATGCATTGTATAGGTTCATCTGGCTCTCAAAGGCCAATAAGCAATCTTCTGGATCGGTTGTTCTGTTATCCCTGATAGATGGGATCTTGATTAAGAGGGGATTTTCATGGACATGATTTCATCTATGAAGGGAGCTCCTCAATGATTATCATTGACTTTGTCATCTAGAGTTCTTTTTCCCTTGAGATTAAGCGTATCTTTTGCCATTTTCTACCAAGTCTTTCAATAAGATTCATCATTATGGTAGTTGCTTCTTTCATATTTGTACCCTTCAGAAGTTGAGTATCCAAATTGTTCCTTGGGTTTTTCTTTTAATCTTCCTTGATAGTTTAGTTTAGCTTGCTGGTCACCTCCTCTCTTTTGTGGAATTAGGGTAAGTTTGTCTTTGCTTTTATCTCTAAGCAAAGAAGCATTCAAATCTCTTCTTGGAGATTTTGCTTCATCTCCCTTTGTAGGCCTGGTAGTTTTAGAGGATTTCTGAGCAAGTACTGCTTCCAACAGTCCCTTTATCTCTAGCATATGTTGTTCTAGAGTTTTAATCTTGGCTTCGCTGCTAGTAGGTTGTGTTAGCTCTGACGGTTGTCCAGGCTCTGCATTTCCTAAGTTAAAGTTGGGAATTGCATTCTCTTCTAGTATTGTTGTTTGAATAACCTCTTCATTTAGAGCATTAAGTCATCTTGATCTCATTTTCTTGAAATAAAAAACTTTCTTAATTAGTTTAAAGAGAGAGTTAAACAAGTCAGAGGTTTAAGCCCTCCTTCCAGCGTCAAAAATGTTAGACCGAAAAATGGTATAACACTCAAGATGCCAATTGTGATAGATTGGCCCTTGATTTGAACTCGTATGGAGATACAATCAAGTATGACTTGATCAATATCGCCTTAATAGTGCATCATGTACCGTCTTATCACTTGAGACTAAGCGTATGATAGAATCATTAATGAATGGATGACAATAGGCCCTTAAGGAAAGATATATAAAGTCCCATTAGTTCTCTTTTGTCATTATGCTTAAGGTCCTTTGAGGTTGATAGGATTATCAAATTTATGTGTTCAAATAGGCTTTACATAAGATAGTCTAAAAGGCATGTGTCATGTCATATGTTCAATAGATATAGAAGTCATGTGATGAATTTTTGCTATAGTCCATTATGCAAGATAATAGGCTATGTGTCTCGTCCTTATGTTCGAAGTCCATCGTCTATATAATTATGTATATATATGTTCGTCATAGTTCAAGGCTCCTCGAATTTATTTATGTTGAGATTGACCTTGATGAGTTCATATATACGCAAGTCCATAACAATAATGTTCAAAAAAGGTCATAATTGAAGTCAATAGGCAAGTCCAAGCCCTTGTTTATATAAAGTATGCATGTTTACAATCAAATAGGATTCATCCCCAATTCGATTTAGAGCTTACAAAGCTTTGATTTAAGAAAAGAGGGAGAGAATGAGAATCGTCCCCCAAAACAGCACCCCTAGGTCCGTATTTATAGAGGTGGCGCAGCTCCACTCCACCTCTCCTGACTCCGACACACTCGACTTCGTCACGGTCGGCTTCGACAGTGTCATCCTAGTGTTAGCTTCGTTACTGAATAGGCAGTATTACCCTGCTTTAAGTGTCTTTGACATTGGTGATCATTGGCGCTAGCATAGAATGGTATCTTCGAAGTGCCATGAAGTGCTACGCCGCTTGAATCCAGTGTTAATAGCCTTTAGGGTTATTGATGATGAGCTTGCCTTGGTCACGATAAGCGATTAGTGTCGCCACTAGTGCGACTCCTTGCTGATAGAGTTTAGGGTATTCCCTAGAGGCAATTATGTGATTTGTTACATATATCTAACTCGTTGACTAATCTTGTTCAAAATAAAGGTGTTTCCTTTCTATTATATACTTGATATAATATAGTTGTATTAATTAATTAAAAGTATATTTAATAGAAAATCCATAAATGATATATTTTGTGATAGTAGTTGCAAAGTGTTGTAACCGTGAGTAATTTATCATAATAAAAATAAATATGTCATTTTAAATGTTCCTAGTCAAGATACATTGAGACTGGATATCGATGTATCCGTTGAGACTGGAGTACGTAACGCTCTCTAAATGTTAGGCAGTGTATTACTCATGACTGTCGGGGGCACCTAGTGGTCATACTAATAGTTATTGGATAACTATGGAACGACTCATTCGATAGTTTTCTGTCGGTTAATATAACTAAGGTCAAACAGAAAATATCGATGTGAATGATTTACACAGTTCTTTCGACTTGAGAATACTATGAATCTTCAATATGAAAGCCCCGCTTTGATTATAATCAAATCATGGCACGATGTCCATCGAGTGACAATAGTTGGGTCGAGTGGAAGTATTGAAAGTGAAGCACTATTCAAGAGAGGATTTGTCTCCTCAGTTATATGGGGTTAGTATCACGGTCAACTTAAGTCAACCCAAAGTCAAAATCTCTGGCTAGAGTAATCCGGTTAATAATAATTGTTATTATTGAACCAAGGTCTTTGTGTTTGAACTATAGAGTTGAATGTGGACAATGTTGGAATTTTGTCCATTACCAAATTCAATAAATCCAAAGTGATACAGTTTTGAAGAAGAGAATTGGTGTAAATAATTGTCATAACTGGGCAACGCTTATTAAATTAAAATAAGATTTATCCGAAAATGAGTAAGCGATAAATTTGGCCATAATATCACACCACCTGCTAAGTGAAGTGTGAAAGTTAACGTTTGAATAGTTTGACGTTAATCGCTGACCGAATTTACACCCAAGAGTCACACAACCGAATCAATGAATTCTCTTAAGACCAAATGATTTAATTAGTTTATAATTGTTATAAATCGATTAAATTAATTAATATTTATGAACTATTAATTATTAAATTTGGATATGATTTGAGAAATAATTTTGTTGCATGTATTTATAAAAAGTTATAAACATGTTGATCGATATGAGATATTGACAACAAATTTAGTTGAATATAATTATGTATATTTAAATTGGGTTAAATGGGCTCACAACCCATGAATTTTAGAGGTGAAAGTCGTTGGTTTTGATAGAGGAAGGGGTAGCTACTATGCATGAGATTAGGTTTTTGAGATGTGTGGTTGAGATCATTATTTGCTCTCTTATCCTACTGATATAAAATCTAATCTCAAAACCTTAGTCAAAGGCTAATTAAATTTTTTAAGTTGCCACTTTCTTCTTATTCTTCCTCATTTTAATGGCAGCAACTCTCCTCTAAAATGATACCAAAAATTCACAAATCCAATTTAAATTAAAAATACTAATTTGTAGTAGAAGGTCTCCAATCCCGGATTAGCAACCTGATGGATTATGGATTGTTCTTAGAAGAGAATTCATTGTTCAACGTGGACTCAAAGGCTTCATCAGGAGGTGAAATTTTATTTATTATTATTGTTTTGATTTCAAGTTTATCATATAAATATTGATTTTCATCCAAATCACTTGTTTGTATTTGGATCTATTTATTGTTTAATTTAGGTGAGATTTTTGTGGGTACATGTGTTTGTTATAATTGGATTGGTTATGTGCTTATTGCAGTATTTTGTTCATTTATTTACTGTTGAATTTTTTTCAAAAAAAAATAAAATAAAATAAAATTTTGATTTATATTAATATTTATAAATAGATCTAGATTAATGTATACAGATTTGCAAATTGTCTATATGTATAATTGTATATATGTTTATATCTTGTATATATTTAATCTAAAAATTTTCTTATGATGTTTATACCTATTGTGAGTCATAAAATATAGAATTATTTTATCACATACGTATATACATATTTTATTATTATTTAATGATTTTGTGAATCGTTTATTATGTATAAAATAATTAATGATTCATAATTCATAATTCATAATTTATATTTTTTATATTTTCTAAACCATGTAAGATGCTTACTGTAAAATTTTAAGATTTTTTGAACTTAATTTATTATTTTTTAAAATTAATTTACTTTCAGCCTGCAATCAATTATTTAATTAAGAAATATAAATTCGATTGATAAAATTATGGAATTTTTTTATAAGCATTAGATATTTCACAGGTACCTTCATAAAAAAATTTAGATTCATAAAGCTTAATTTAATATTTTTTATACTTAATTTATTTTCGAACCGCAGTTAATTATTTAATTAAAAATATAATTTCAACTGTGAAAATTCTAGAAAATTTTTCTATGCCATGATGCGATGAAGCATGGTGTGGTTGAGGATTGGCACCAAAGAGACACGTCACCAACTTTATATAAAGTGCGGTGAGATACATCATCGAAGAGATACGTTATCGAAGAGATATAACGCCGAAGTGATGAAGTTGCAGCATTGTTGGTTTTCAACATAGGACCTAGTGGCACCAATTCCTTTGTGACATTACCATTCATAACATTATTTTTGATACTAAAATTATATGGATAACAAAAACATTATAGCGCAACTTGAGTCGTACATGTTGTCTAAACAACAATGCCCAACTTTTAGTTGTGCTATAATGTTTTATTAAAGGAAACATAGACGCAACTATGAGTTGCGCTAATTTTATTTTTTTCATATGCGCAACTCATAGTTGTGCTTATAACCAAGACAGTTACACAAACGTCGATATGGCTGCTGACTAGACACAAACAAGCTCTGTTTAATAATAAGTTTGAAATCAACTCTGAACGTCAAATAGTTCCAAAAATTAGTCAACTTCGAAAATTTATCCAAAGTTTTATTAAAAACTTCTTAATAAAAACAAATTTAGCCTAAATCAATTTATTCTTCCCCAGTTTTCATTACTAGAGGGTAAGAGTTTGATTTTCTATATTTTATTGGATTAATAAAGTAAAATAATCAGATTGTATTATTTAGGGCTGTTGTATATAAGAGTATTTTTATGTTAATTTTATTTTTTATTTTTTTATCTTTAATTACTATTATTTTTTTAGAAAAAAACCATGTTTATGCAAAGCGAACCTAGAAGCCTTGTAATTTGTTTGGGTATTTGAGTTTATAAGATAAGATAGTTTTTATAGTGTGCTCCTAAGGGCACCGGATTAGGTGATCAAATCCTTGTTTAGTTGGCGTTCCGCCGACCGCAGTTAGTTTTACTTTTTTCACTATTTGACCGTTCACGGTGGAACATGATAGCCCAGCAGAAAACAGGTGCCCTAGGCACCACGCTTTTTGTACCGATCTCTTCCTAATCACATTTTGGAATTTTAACTTGATCTCTATTCCTCGTCGAAAAAATTGGGTTTTTATATTGATCTGCAGGATTTTCTCCCGTCTCAAATCGCAAAAATGGGTTTATCATCCACAACAACTAACCCTTCTGATAATTTCCAACTGTGCGTTTTCGATTTGAGAAGAGGGCAATTCGAAGGCCAAGAGCTCGACAAAATTCTTTTCTTTTTTCCTGCTGAATGCCCGTATACTACTCAGCTTTCAGTTGTTGGCCTCTGCGAAGGGATTATCACGTTTACTAGGTCGGTAAAGTTTGATTCTTCTTACCATTTCTTTTCTCTAGGTCTAGTTAACCAAATGCTACAAATGTGTTGTTATTATAGTGAAACCTGTTTTGAGAATAGTGATTTGACTAAAAGATGTAGTTTTGGAATGTTCATATAAATTTTCTGAATTGAAAATGCAAAATATTTTTAAAAGAAGAATACGATATTAGTAGTCTGTCTATTAGTAACAATGTCGATTAGGTCACATGTAAGTATATATACAGAATATTCTCCCCGGATGCTGCTTCTGAAGTCATAGAAGCCGAAAGACACTCTCATGTGTTCTACGAAGCCGAGCCAGACATATGGATGGTTATGGTAAGTTTTATTTGTTCATTTATTTTTCGTTGGCGAATTATTTCATTTTAATATGATATTATTATAGTGCATTCTATCCAGTAAGTGCGTCCTTGTAATTTGTGGACTAGCAGATGACAATTTTATTTTATTTTTAATACTTACTGTCAGCAGCAGATGATTTTGTTTGTGTGTGCTCACACACATGCATGCGTGGGTGTTTGCCCGTGCGCATGCACATGCAGTGTCTGTCCTAATATATGGGTTGCCCTAGACGATTAACATCAAGTTGCTTCAAACCATATAGAAAAGTAGTTATATCGAGCCTAACATCGACAGTGACAAATGAAATAACAGTAGCTTGGTTTGAAATTTAACCTTCAAATTAAGGTGCAAAACTATAACCGCTAAACCTACATTAAATTACTGTAAACATTTTCGATATAATGGTATTATGAGTGGGGGTTGCTTTTCGTAAAGGGTTTTCATTGCCAATTGACTTGCTTGTCTTACCCTGGGGCTGACCCTATATGTGCACACACATACATAGTCATATACGCATACGTTTATGTGTATGAATGGGTTAATTCATTCATAAATGTTTTACTGGACATGGTTGCATATATATTATATGTACTCAAGGTTTTATGACACTGGATATAGGTATTGCATCAGATGGGTATTTAATACCATATTTCAGCTAGATGGTGATAAGGAGTTATTACTTCATACCGGGCGACATTTTTAACAAATTTTTTAACTTGAAAATCATTACAAGGTTTATGCAAATTTGATCACTAAAATCTGATATCATATGATACATTGGAATTATTGTTTCAAAGATGGGCCAAGATAAAGAGCTTACAATTGGTGATGCTTAGTTTGGATATCCTTTTTGTCTTGATATCTTTTGGTAGATACCTACATTTCATATGCAGTTCATTCTCTTGAACAATATTGATTTATTAGTACTAGGATATTCTTTCTCATCAATGTGGTTTGATATGTTGGCTCATTCGCTTAAGAGGGAATTACAAATTAGATGGGAAATGGCTGTCATTTAGTATATAATAAATTATCCGGATAGACCAAATTCGATATCTATTAAAAAAAGATTTAGCCTTAGCTGATAAAAAAATCGGTTATTTTGTGTGTCAACGTTATGGGGATTTTGGTGCTTATCGTAATGCAATCTGTTATAGTTCATGGATGTTGGTATGAATCATTGTAGGGTTGTTTGAATTATGTACAGTTCCTAAAACCTTTATGCCCTGCATTGAATTATAGAAGGTAATAGTCAAAAGTTCAGGTTTCAAAATATATAATGTTGTGAGGTTGTGTAGTCTAGTTTGTATCTGCTGATGTTTTTGTTACATGCTTGTACACGTTTATTCGTCTTGCATTTTACTTTTCTTTCTTTTGTGATCTTTTAGTTCGTTTGGGCTTGAATGTTATCAGCCCAATTCTATTTGTATATAAGGCTTATGGTATGGAATAAGAAAGAGAGTTTTTTTTGGCTCGCATCTTCATTGTGCATTCATCTGAAACAACATGGTATCAGAGCCACGAAAATCTCAAATTCAAATTTAACAAAATCACAAAATCTATCAAAATTCAATCAAGATGGGAGATAGTACTGCAGAGAGTACCGTAAGAAGTGGAGAAAACAAAATCGCGATGGATGCAATGCAATTGATGCCTAAAATCACAGATCATAAATTGAATAACACGAATTTTCTGAATTGGAGCAAGACGATTCGATTATATCTTCGAAGTATAGACAAGGATAACCATCTGATTGAAGATCCACCTGCTTCAGATTCGAAGGATGAAAAGGACTTGCTGTGGCTTAGATCTGATGCTCGTCTATTCTTACAAATCAGAAATTCAATTGATAACGAGGTAATTGGATTAGTTAATCACTGTGAATTTGTTAAAGAACTGATGGATTACTTAGAATTCTTATATTCTGGAAAGGGAAATTTAACAAGAATGTATGAAGTGTGCAAATCATTTTATCGGGCTGAAAAACAGGATCAAACACTTATGAATTATTTTATGAATTTTAAGAAGACTTATGAGGAATTCAATATGCTTCTTCCAATAAGTTCAGATGTTAAAATTCAGCATCAACAAAGAGAACAAATGGCAAGCATGAGTTTTCTAGCTGGTTTAACCCCTGATTTTGAAGTTGCTAAGTCTCAAATTTTATCTGGTTCAGAAATTCCTTCTTTACAAGAAGTTTTTAGTAGAATTCTTAGATCTGACACTGCTCATGTACAATCACCAAATACAAAAGTAGAAAGTGCATTGATAAGTAACAACAAGGGTAATACTCAGGGGAACCAGAGTTATAGTAATCAACTTGAATCTAAATCTCCATGGAGTAATCCATCAAGGCCAAATTACAATTCACCACGGCCAAATACATCAGAGTTTAAACCTTCAAATCAGGGAAAATTCTGTACGTACTGTAAGAAACCAGGGCATATGAAGTTTGAGTGTAGAAAACTCCAATACAAGAATTCACAGTTGAATAAGGATATGAAATCTGTTCTAATGTCAGCAGAAGATTATGATCAGTATATGAAATTTCAAGGATTGTTGAAGAAGGAATCAACTGATAAAAGTTCAACATCATCTGTTTCAACTATTGCTAATTCAACGAGCCAGTCTAAGTGGATCATAGATTCTGGAGCTACTGATCATATGACAGGTAATAGTAGTTTAATTTCAGATATACAATATACAAATTCAACTCGGGCTGTCACATTAGCAGATGGATCACAAGCTTTTGTTAAAGGAACTGGGAACATGAGAATGAACTCAAATTTTAAATTAAGCTCAGTTTTATACTTGCCAAATCTATCATTTAATTTGATCTCTGTGAGTCAAATTACTAAGAATTTGAACTGTTGCATATCCTTTTTCCCTGATCACTGTGAGTTTCAGGATCTAACAACGAGGCAGATTATTGGTAGAGGTGTAGAATGTGGAGGTTTATATGTTCTTAATAATGTGCTGCCCAAATCTGTAAGTTGTTCAAGTGTTAATTCATCTGCTTTTCAAATGCATTGTCAGCTGGGTCATCCATCCTTGCCCCTGCTCAAGAAGCTATGTCCACAGTTTAATTCCTTATCAACATTACATTGTGAGTCTTGTCAATATGCAAAGCACCATCGTGTTAGTCTATATCCAAGGGTGAATAAAAGAGCTAGTTCAATTTTTGAAATTGTACATTCAGATATTTGGGGTCCATCAACAGTTGTGTCTAAACAAGGGTATAGATATTTTGTTACATTTGTTGATGATTACTCACGTGTAACTTGGTTGTTTTTAATGAAAAATAGGTCGGAGTTGTTCTCTATATTTTGTATTTTTTGTGCTGAAATACAAAATCAATTCAATACTTCTATTAAAATATTGAGGAGTGATAATGCAAAGGAGTACACAAGCAATCAATTCAATTCGTACTTGGCACAGCATGGTATTATTCATGAATCATCATGTGTGGACACAGCAGCTCAAAATGGAGTAGCTGAGAGAAAGAACAGACATTTACTTGAAACTGCTAGGGCTCTCCTTTTTCAAATGAATGTTCCAAAAAGCTTCTGGGCTGATGCAGTGAGTACTTCATGTTTCTTAATTAATAGAATGCCCTCTACTGTGTTGAATTATGAAGTACCGTATCAAGTTTTATGTCCAAACAAACAAGTTTACCCAATAAAACCCAGAATCTTTGGTTGTACTTGTTTTGTGAGAGATGTCAACCCACAATTAACGAAGTTAGATCCAAAATCCCTAAAGTGCATATTTGTTGGCTATTCGAGACAACAAAAAGGTTATAAGTGTTTTTGTCCCAGTCTTCACAAGTATATTGTATCAATTGATGTTAGTTTTGTTGAAAATGAGCCCTTTTATTCATCAAAAACAATCCCTTCAATTCAAGAGTCATCTGAAGAACAGTTAGTAGAAAATGAAGATGATGAATTTTTGATATATCCTAATGTTTCCACACAAGATAATGGTAAGCAAGATATTCAGTTACCAACGTCTGATACTTCATTTTTGTCTGATCCTGATCAACAAGACATTCAGCAACCAATTCCAAATCTAGACCTACCTATTGCACTAAGGAAAGAAAAAAGAAAGTGTACTTATCCTATATCTTCTGTTGTAAAGTACAACAACTTATCACCAGAATCTTATACTTGCATTTCCACACTAGATTCAATTTCCATCCCAAAAACAATTGAAGAAGCTTTATCAAGGGCAGAGTGGTACAGGGCTATGCTAGAGGAAATAGATGCATTGAAACAGAATGATACATGGAATCTAGTCCATTTACCTGAAAATAAGAAGGCAATAGGTTGTAAGTGGGTATATTCAGTCAAGTTAAATTCAGATGGATCACTTGAAAGGTTGAAAGCTCGTTTAGTTGCAAAAGGGTTTGCACAAACATATGGAATTGACTACTCTGAGACATTCTCACCAGTAGCTAAAATGACTTCAATACGAATATTCATTTCATTGGCAACACAACACAATTGGAGACTACACCAACTGGATATCAAGAATGCATTTCTTCATGGGGATTTAGCTGAAGAGGTTTATATGGAGCAACCACCTGGGTTTGTTGCTCAGGGGGAGCAAGGAAAGGTGTGCAAATTAAATAAAAGCTTGTATGGTTTGAAGCAAAGCCCTAGAGCTTGGTTTGGTAAATTTAGTCAAGCAATTATCAAATTTGGCCTATCACAAAGCAAAGCTGATCACTCAGTATTCTACAGGAACATGAAAGGTACATTAATTCTGTTAATTGTATATGTAGATGATATTATACTCACTGGAAATGATGAAAAGGGAATTTCTGATCTAAAAGCATATATCCATTCACAGTTCCATACAAAAGATTTGGGAAATTTGAAATATTTTTTAGGTATTGAAGTCATTAGAAATAAAGATAGAACATGCTTATCACAGAGAAAATATGTTCTTGATTTGTTGAAAGAAACTGGGATGATGGGTACTAAACCTTGTAATGTGCCTATGCCTGTTAATACATCACTTACAAAAGAAGGGGATTCATTTGAAGACCCTGAAAGATACAGGAGATTGGTAGGTAAACTGAATTATTTGGTCATGACAAGACCTGATATTGCTTATCCAGTAAGTGTTGTTAGTCAATTCATGGAGTCACCTACTGTGAATCATTGGAATGCATTGAGGCAAATACTGTGCTACTTGAAAGGTTCTGTTGGACAGTGCATAGTTTACACAAATCAAAGACATGGCAGAGTTGAAGCATTTGCAGATGCTGATTGGGCTGGTTCAAAATTAGATAGAAGATCAACTTCAGGGTTTTGTGTATTGTTGGGTGGTAATATGATTTCATGGAAAAGCAAAAAACAAAATGTGGTGGCTCGATCAAGTGCTGAGTCGGAGTATAGAGCAATGGCTAACACAGTTTGTGAGTTGATATGGGTTAGTCAATTTATGGATGAAATTGGGTTGCAATGTGACAAGCCTATGAAGTTATGGTGTGATAACAAGGCTGCTCTACACATAGCACATAATCATGTATTTCACGAAAGAACCAAACACATTGAGGTGGATTGTCATCTCATACGAGAGAAGATACAACAAGGAATTATCTGCACTGGCCATGTGAATTCAGAGGAGCAACTAGCAGACCTTCTAACCAAATCATTATCTGAAAACAGAATTGGTTTCTTATGCAACAAGCTAGGCATGAACAATTTGTATGCACCAAATTGAGGGGGAGTGTTGTGAGGTTGTGTAGTCTAGTTTGTATCTGCTGATGTTTTTGTTACATGCTTGTACACGTTTATTCGTCTTGCATTTTACTTTTCTTTCTTTTGTGATCTTTTAGTTCGTTTGGGCTTGAATGTTATCAGCCCAATTCTATTTGTATATAAGGCTTATGGTATGGAATAAGAAAGAGGGTTTTTTTTGGCTCGCATCTTCATTGTGCATTCATCTGAAACAACATATAACATATATTTGATAACTATCATCAGACATCTTGAAGTCAAAGCTATATCGCATTGCCTAGGTATGTCAATGGATGCAAGCTAGTGCTATGTCTGCATTTGCATTCAAAGTAAAAGGTTACTGTCAATTTGCATCAAAAATAATAAAACATCACCCATTTCTACAAAATTACACACTATTTTTCTTATTGTAAACCGGATGGATATATTGAATATGGGTACCATTATATCTGCACTCACATTTTGGATTTTAGATATTTTCTCAATATCTTTATAGATCTAGGCATAATTTATGTTTTTGGTTATCCATTGAAAAGGCAGGGCCTTCTTTAGTGAACTATTCACCTTAATCAGATGTTACCCTTAGTACCATCTCATGATCATATAATTTTGGTTAATTAATGCAACACACTCAATTGCTTGTTTTTCTGGGAAGGTCGCTGTTGTCATTAAAAAAGTTTAATGTCGTGGTTAGATAAGATTTCTTTTTACAGTTCCAACAATATGCGATGGAAAACTGATCATAATACCTCTTTTCCAACTGCTATCTTCTCATTTCTGTCTCCATTTGTATTAGTTATATCGAAAGTCAGTTATTAACCAGTCAATGATCTTGGAGATATTAGGTAGTGTTTGGCTTGAAAACAAATTTTGTGTTTTGCGTTTTCAATATATATGTCAAATGTCGTTGGAGAAAACGAGGAGTTGGAAAATCCAAGTCATTCCAACAAAGGGAAAAAGGGGAAGAGAAAAGATAGTTTTTGGTATTTCCCAAAATGCGGACGTCAAGAAAAAAATCATTTTCAATTTTATATGCTAAAAACATTTTTTAAATCGACTATTTTCAACCTGTTTTAATCTTCCGTGCATTTTAAAATACAAGTTGAAAACTTAAAACCCAAAACTCATTTTCAAACCAAACACTATATTAATTTCTCGTATCCGTCAATATTCTATTCTTACTCTGAACCCACCACCTCATCTCAACTATAGTCATTGAGTTGTCCAAGGTTGCCGAAATGTGTAGCACTGTGGTGGTTGATTCAGTGTTTTTTAAATTCGTCATTATGCGTTCCATTTCTTTGTATTGTTTTAGTTTGTATGTATGGCAATAAAAAAAATCTATCCGCAGGACCAGAATACCATGTATTTTAAGTTTTAACCAAAAAACAATAATATACGTCAATCAAACTGTCAGATGGAACTGTCTTAAAATCAATAGTAATGAAGCTAATATTATGTTTTACTAAGTGTTATGTTTGCATGTTTTCTTATTATAGTATCAAATGAAATTGGCTAAAAGCTTAATGTGATTATTTTTAACAAGTAATGTGCATGCTGATATGCTGGTCGATTTTATTTTTTTTCAAATTTGTAAAATTATCGCTAATTTAATCTATATATCTATCGCTGTTGAAGGTTGTAGGAAAGAACAAAGATTCTGAATCTATTTGGCGGACTGATGCGCTTAGAGATGTTCTCAAGGAAGTGCATTCTCTTTTTATGATGTTTCATGGATCTGTAAGGTCTTTGCTTGATAAACAACAAGGTGGTGAACTTGCTCGCAGCCATCTGTATACATTCATCTTAGATTACCTAACTGGTAATTCAATAGTTTATCTTAATGTTCTCGAACTGAATGTTTGATTATCAGCATAACTATATTACACATCATTGTTTCTGTGAAGAATTTCAAGTTGGCAAAGGATTTGAAATGCCATCATTCACGGAATGCTTAAAGGAGAGAGGAACCGTTGAGATGTTGACGATGTCCAGAGACATGGCTATTGAAGTGCAGGTGTCTTTAACACTTTAATTAGCCTATGTACACTTTATTTTTGGTTTTTACACTCTGATATTTGTAGTTTTTAACTAAAACTTGTGTGTGCACTGAGAACCATTTTCATTTGATTTGTATTGCAATAAAAGAATAAGATTGTAAACTTTGCTTCTTATAGCCATTTTCTGTTACCTTCTTATATTTTGGTTTATTGCATACCTACAGAGGCAAAATCGGACTCATCAAATTATTTCTACTCAATATAAATAATGTTTATCAGTTTTATGCTGAACTTTAACAGGTTTTACTATTTCGGTGTTAAAATCCCTTTTGTTTTGGATTATTATGAAGATATTAGTGGAGTTACATTCTTCTAATAGATTTACATTTCACAGTCGTTAGTCAATGCCTTGGGATCTGTTGGTAATAATAAGACTTGCAACTTCATGATATTATTTCAAGACTTGCTGGTGTCAACCACACTTTCTCCTGTATGGTGATGCTTACAACTTCATATACATATCATTGTTTGCATATGTATCTGTTAACATTTGTAACTTGATTTCTAGGATGACACTACAAATTTATATGCATATGCTGTTATGAGGTTGACACCAAATGCATTGTCTGCAAATTCAAGTACATGGTCATATTTACTAAGGACTAAATCTGCATCTAATCTAGCTGATGGCTCAAGTATGCCTAATGTGGGACCTGCAGAGTCTGGTTATGCATCTCGTGATGCTTCTGTGGGGAGTGCACAGCAAAGAAATATTATCCTGAGACCATTATTACGTGACAAATGGTGTAAAAGAAAAGATGGATTTGTTAGTACTGAAATCTGGGGTGCAGAAGCAGGCGATTCAATTACTTTGACTCCTACTGTGTGGCTAAAGCAAATCGATGAGCGAATGTGTCTACTTGTTTATCAGCATAATCAATTGACGATTATACTACTCATTCCTTTTTCATCCTTTGCTAATGGAGGAGGCATAAGCTTGATTAAGAAACAACTACTGGAGAATGTGAGTGAATTTTACTGACTATGCAATTACCTGTTTGTATCATGCTGTTTGTGCATTTACATCTTGCAGTTATATTGCCAGGTCATAAGATAATATGTTGATTTTGCACATACTTTACCAATATATGAAAGGTCACAATTTCTTTTATGTACACTAGCACATGCCACCTTTATATACATACATATACATATACATACATGTATATGTGTGTGTACACATACATACATACACACATTTACATATATGTATGCATGTATAAACAATTGTATCAAATATAATTTGGATTTTGAATTAGTCAATTGTATAAACAATCTGATCTACATGGTTTGCCATAATGGATTTTTTGGTGCCAAGTGGTTCATGACCATCTTCATTATGATTATAGGCTTAATCTCGAATGTTTCAGTTTTATTCATTTAAAATGCACTGACACACACACACACTCTCTCTCTCTCTCTCTCTCTCTCTCTCTCTATATATATATATATATATATATATATATATTCAAATGTCAATGACTTGGTTTATTTCCATTTCTCTTGCAGGCATCTGAAAAGATTGTGAATGTGGAGAAGAAATTGTCAAGACAGTGGGGCGGTGAAAATACATATCATGTTAGTGGTTACAGATACTTAATAATTGATACCGATAAAAAGATTTCAAGGGCCACTCCCCCAGGAAAAGTCACAACTTTAGCAAAGGTAATTTCTATTTGTGTATGTATTTTCTGTAATTATACGACTACAACCTGGCTCGACTCACTGTATTGTACTGGTTGCTTTTAGTATTTAATAATATTGATTGATTTAGTTCTTTTAATAATTTGCTCCTATATATTACTCCTGTCGCTCAAAGCAATTTGATTTTGACTATTGTGCAATTGTTAAGAAACGGAAATTGGGAAAGTAAGTTTAGTGGGGTTATCGATATGGTCAAGGCTGTCGATTTCTGAAGTAGCTGTTGGATAATGGGACACATGCTTTCTATTACCTGCTTTAATAGAAACACACAACTTCTTTTATTTTGCATCTTTTCTTTTACTTTGTTACTTTTGTTGTTTTCTTGGTTGATTTTTCAGTTGCTTTATTAGTCAGTGTGAATGAATTTTGTTGAGAGGGGTTTTTCATTGTTGAGTGCAGCAACTGAAATTGCAAGAATTTAATTTATGTTAATAAAGTACCAAGTGTCAAAAAAAAAAATGTGCCAGAAAAAAAAGGTTTTTGCACAATTTTCTTTTTCACACTTTTGCAAATTAATTTTCGCAACCCATTTTTAGAACGTTGTATATTTTGTAAACTTACATTATGCTCTACAACATCATTCTTTTTAGAAATGTTGCACATTAATGAATAATTATTTGCTTCTATATATTACTCCTGTTGTTCAAAGCAATTTGATTTTGACTTTTGTACAAGTCTTAAGAAACGCAACTTCCAAAAAAAAAAATATAAAAATAATTATTACACAATTTTCATTTTCGCGCGCTTGCAAATTAATTTTCACTGCCCATTTTTAGAACGTCGTATATTTTGTAAACCTACATTAAACTTTAGAACATCATTCTTTGGAAGATGGAATGAGTACTCCATTGACATCTACTACATGTTTTGTTTATCACCATTATTATTTTGGTAATTTGAGTCCTGACGTTATTGATTTGAACTGTATCAGTCCCATGATGATACAATGAGTTAAGTATCATTTTATACAATTCTCACTACCTTATGGATCAGTTTTGCATTGATAAATGCAAGTGTTATACAACTCTATGAATCTTTCTTATTGCTTACTAGCATGTTAATAAACCATGGACAGATTTTACCTTTTAGTTCCTTTTTTCTTTCTTTTTCATTTGAGGACTTAAAACCGAGCTATTATAGTGTTACTGTAGACCATTGTTCTAGCATAAGTGCATACTTATGCCCTAGGAAGGCAAACCATGTTAGCAATCATTCTCTGAAAATTGGAATATGGTAATATCATCCTTTTTAGAAGTCTGTATGTATACATCAGTAATATCATCCTTAATAAAAGTCAATATATGTGTACAAGCACTCAACATCTTACATGAGTGCTGCAAAGGAAGACTGAATTTCACAAGTTCTTAACTAACCAAAAACAATCATATTATACAAGCACTCAATTTAAAAATAGCGCTTTCAACTTTGGCCTTCAATTACAAAGTACTCTAAACTTTTGAAAATTAAAGAAAATCCTTAATTTTTGCATGAATTTTTCTTCATGGATATTAGGCCAGACAAGGTCAAATTGGAATGAAAAAGCCTGAACCTAGCATGTAGTTATAAAATTCATACAAGTTTAAGAATATAAGTTTGTAAATGGACACTTTTCCTTAAATGTAGGATGTTTTTTGCCAATTATTACATATTTTTCTAGTATTAACCTTAAATATGGCTATTTTGGCTGAAATTGTTCAAGGTAAACCCAAATTGAAGCTGTTAAACTACAATTAGAAACCGTTTATTTGCACTCACATTCTCACATTATGTCAATAAATAAAACCGAATTCGCAGTTCAGTGTTTCATAGATATCACATCGGCCTAGCGATTTCAATTTGTAAGTACTATTTTTAACATTTGTGTTTATTATTTATAGATAGTCAAATGAAATTTTCTAGTGTGATGCAGGCTTCTTTGCGTGCACTTAATAGTTTAAGGGAAGATGTAGATATAGAGAAAGCAAGAGCAGCGAGGGATAATCCTGAACGTTTAAAAGATATGGAAGTGTGTATTAGAGCTAGAAATAATGCATGGGTTATTGCTAAAATTACAAGAGGTATGGAGCTTTACATGGTCTTGGAAAAAGCTAGTGAAACACTTCTTTATGCATCTGATGCTCTTGAGAAGTTTAGCAACAGGTGATCATCTTTTCTGATAATTAGCAACACTGTATAACACACCCAGCAAATGTTTAATTCTAACTTAAACTATCTCAGCATTTATATGATTAGCCGTATTTTTAGTTTTATATATGTAAATATGCTTTTATATCTACATCCTTGAATCTAATATGTATATATAGATAGCATCCTGAATCACAAATCAAACATTTTTTATTTGTGGTCAATTTTTCTAAATATTGTACATTAATATTGATTTATTTATTATATTTTGTAAACAATAATCACACAAATAGCACAAAGACAACGACCTCTTCTTCTTCTTCTTCTTCTATTCTTGATGATAGGCCATAGATGAAAATAAAATACAACCCAAATGGCAAATACCCCATTGTTGATGATAGGCCGCATAAGACTGATTTTAACAAAAACTTAGATTATTGGAGTAATATGTATGTTATATGTTAATTATGTTCCTATATTAATGAGCAGATAAAATATTAAGGTATAATTCCTTCATTATTCATAGTTCATACATCAATTTTTATCAAAAATGCAATTTTGTTTCTCTAAAAGAACCAGTCAGTTATCAGTGTTAAGTCATTCAACTTTTCACGTTGTCATGGAAATTCATGGAATTATTCAAGATACCATCCCACATTCATTTCTTACTTGCTTATTCATATAAATGCACAGATACTGTGATGGAGCATTTTCCTTGGACTAAGGAGAAAATGAACTCGCAAGACCTGAAAATTCCTTTCTTTGTTGTCTTACAACATTTAACTCGAACAATGCCTTCAATTCATACCCTGAAAACGAGCCGACCAATAAAATACATGCTTAAAGGTGTGTTTTCGTGCAACCTGAGAGTAGTTATACTATTTGTTGAGACATTGCCTCATTGATCTTTCATTGGTTTTATTAGTTGCACTCTTAACGTGTAAATTATGTAAAGCTGTCCACTAGTAAAGTGATATAGTTTATAGAGTGGATCTAGAGATTTTGGATTTGAATTCTCCAAACACCGATTATCAGTTTACAAAAAAAGAGAAGAAAAACATATGTAAAACCGGTTAATAATATTTTTGGTTGCTGCTACTGAAATGTTTATAATGCTACATGGAACAATCTGTCCCTTGTTTTCCATTTGTTGCTATTTGTTACTGTCCGATAGTTCCACCAATTAATCATAGTTGTCTAGGTATATGAATATGATTCTTTATTGGTGCATTGGAATCATAAGCCTTTTTTTCTTTTCTTTTTGAAGTTTAATGTTTATTTGTTTTACCCTACATCTTTTTTAGTTCCAGAATATATAAACTGTAAATAAAGTTGTGATTTTTTGATACAGATTTGATGTCTTGCCAAATTTTGTATATTTTTATTATTTTATTGAAGGTTGGCAAAATTATATACCTAAAAATTTAACATCTTATGAACCTTTGTGTGTACCATTTATTGCGTTTCATGGATCATTTCATTTTTGTTCGGCTGCTACTCACTCTCAAAGGTGTAGGTTGGAAAACCATCATTATTACCTTCGACTGTAATCATTACCATTGTCGATGGTTATGATTTTCATCTTCGTTTTTATGATGGCTAACCATCATATTTTAAAATGCAGAAATTTTTGCAGACGTATTATTATTAGTTTAAACAAAATATTATTGGTAAATAACTATGGTTTTAATTTCTTTTTTCACAAACTAGTTTGTTAATTTATAAAATAAGCCATGCATACGTCTGTAGTTGATACATGATTGCACCTGTCATCAGTGTGTACATGTTTCTCTACCTTAAAATAGTAAGATGTATATTTTTTTAAATACAATACAAAAATCATACATGATTGGTATGGTTTAATGTGATTGTTAAACTCTTTTAACTATTGACGTAACCGTCGCCTTCTGTTTAGGACAAATATTCAGTTTAGACTTTCGGAAAAAACTTATTTCAAGTTTAGGTTTCGTTCGGAATTTATTATAAAAATAGATCTTTTTATTATAGTACAACGATTTTGTATATGTGCATTCTGTAAAGGCGCAAAAAGGAAATTTTGATTTGTACTTGCACATTTACAGAGTGTGCAAGTGTATTTTTTTTTAAACTTATACATGCGCATTTACAGAATGTGCATGTACAAAATTGTTGTATTATGAAAAGAAGGTATATTTTTATAATAATTTCAAACAAGACCTAAAATTAAAATAAGTTTTTTTCGAAGGAATAGATTGGAAATTTATCCTTCTGTTTAAACCCTATACTTTGCACTGAAGATCCTTATTTTTCATGTTGTTGTAATAAAAGTCCATATGATAATGAGTATGTAAATTAAGTCCCTATTTTTTTTCTAAATCAGAAAGTGCAAACTATCTTGTGCTTTCCTTATAGAAAGTGCAAGTTAACTTGCGTTTTTTAAAAATTTAAATTTTTTTGAAAATTGCAAAATTTTCAAAAAAAAATTCAAAATCAAAAAGCACAAACTAGCTTGCGCTTTCCTGATAAAAAGTGCAAGTTAACTTGCGCTTTTCAAACATTTGAAAATTTTCGAAAATTTTAAAAAAAAATTCAAAATCAGAAAGCGCAAACTAGCTTGCGCTTTCTATCAAGTTAACATGCATTTTTCAAAAATTTTAAAATTTTCAAAATTTTCAAAAAAATTCAAAATAAAAGCGCAAACTAGCTTGCGCTTTCTATCAGTTAACTTGCGCTTTTTAAAATTTTCAAAAAAAAATTCATAGTCAAAAAATTGACAGGGACCTGTGACACTTTTCTTGTTGATTTTATGTATTAAACACTATTATTAATGTATCTAGTTTCATAATTTTAATGTTTCTTATGTATTTTTGTTGTCCAAATTATGAGTATTTATAGCATTCTTTAATCTACTATTGTTCTAATAAATGAACTTTAATTAATGAAATCTAACCGTAGCAAAGCAGCATCAACACTTGTATAAATTAATCGTGTTATCCAGAAATAAAGCTTGATATTTCATGGATTCCTCGTCTTGAACTTGATGATCTCAAATACAAAATTTATATAATAGATGTAAATGAATCTGCATTATACACTGCCAAATCATTAGTCATTGTACACAGAACCAACTGTCATGCCTGAAGGGTTTAGTACAAAATTACTCTTATGTAGACTCTTTTCATCTCTGTGTTAAAAGAATTTGAAATGAAATAATTTTTGTAGATATAATATATTCTATTATATACAAAAGAGAATAGGTAACTGTTTGTATATTTATTTCTTATTCCATCTGAAGTCGTATGCTCATCTTTCTTTGATTTGAGTAAACAATTTGCAATAATCTTCTTTATTTTTTTTTAATCAGTTTCAGTCTAACCATTTTGTTTGGTGCTTATTTGTATTCTTAGTTCATATCTATATTCTTCTCCTTCATTCAAGTAATTATTATGCATCCATTTTCTTTTTTCTCCATGCTCAGTTCATATCTATGTATTTTCTCATGTTTATTTCTTCTTCTATTTTGCTTATACTCAAACTTAAAAATCATTTATTTTATGTCTCTCATCAAATCTAAGTCGTTTCAAGACTCAAATTCTTTATGCTTTTAACATTCAATGTTTCAACATTGAGTAATGAAGCGGATGAGAACATCTCAATATAAGATTCAACTATTAGATTTATTTATTTTGGATTTTGTTTGACTTTTTGATTGTCATTCTTAAATCCTTATTTAATAATGATGAAAATATATCTATGAACACAAGAGTTTTTGGTTTTTCAAATTTGTATATTTTCTTATTCTCGCTCTTTAAGAGTAATTACGTGAATATTTTCATAAAAATAAAAACTTAAATGATAAGTTTGTAACTCCAACCATTTATTCTTGGATTATGGCATGAATTTTATAAATTGATAATTTTACATTGAAATATATTATGGTTTAACAATTATATATCATTCTTTATCATATGCAGAATCAGATTATTGACTTTTAACTATCCATTTATGTTTATTTGATTTGGTTGTAATAGATGTCTAAAATAGTTCATTCGATTTTGAAACTAATATTCCTTATATTAAATTGTGAAAAGTAATTTTATAAATGCAAGGTTACTTTTTCAGATTTGTAGATTTAATTATAATCTCTTTTTAATTTATGTGAAATCATGTGAATACTTTTTTATTAGTTTGTGACATGAGTTTTGTGATTTTATGATTTTATGATTTTGTATTGAAATTTATTATTAAATTTGTTCACGATTGTGTTTTCTTTCATATCATCTACTCATGTACATCACTGGTTTTGCTATTTCTTTCATGTTAACAGCTTTTAACTATTATGCATTTATATTTGAACTATTGTTATTTGTTATAACTAAAAATATATCTTAATGGTAATAGGTGTCTGTAAATATTAATTGCCCATAAGTTGTGTGTTATTTTAATTTTTATATTCATACTTCGTATTTTTGGTGTTTATCATATAAATTTTGGTGGCCATGTTTGTGCAATAAATTATTAATTGTTTTGGTCTATTACGAGATATATAAGTTACTTATTCTTACTGTAGATATTATCTGATATTGTATATGATTGAATATTTTTTCAAGGTTTTTTCTTCTTTATTTGCTAATTTAAGTTTTATTTGCTAATTTTAAATCTTATTATCGATTTTTTATTCAAACCTTTATCTTAACATCTTCTTTTTTACAATAGTGGGTTGTTCTCATCAATTCCATATTGGCCGGTTCAAAGGGAGAGATAAGACGTAACAATAGAGAGAATTCTCATAAATAGTAAGACCATTACTATTCATCGTAATTGTAACTTATTGTAATTTAATTAATTTATTTCATAATACACATGCATTTGCTCACTTTTATTGTAATAAATACATTTATTTCACAATAAATGCATCTATCTATCTATTTCAATTTTATCCAACTGTGGTCTTTTCCTCTTCTTAGCACATTTAATACTAGAAAAATTCTTATTTCCTCAATTGCTCCATCATCAATTTGTTCTCCCTCCTTTCATAGTTGTATGTATTCCCTATCTTCGGCTTTATATGAAAATTTCAGTTTTAAACTAGAAACAATTAGAGATTCTTTCCAAATAGTATATTTACTTATCTCATAATTTTTTAAACAATATTCTAATTTGATTGAATACATCAATAGTTCTTCATCTTTTGTATTCACCTTAATTGTTTTTTATTTTATTCACATTATGCAATGGTTGTATTTCTACCATTTGCTTTAGGGATGATTCTTATGGATAAATTATCTAAATATTGCCAGAAGACTTTGGCTTACTGGATCTACAAGCTCGATCTAAAGGTTGGATATTTATTCTATTATACGTCTTTTCTTTTAATTTAAGTTTGAACTTATTTCTTTTATTCTAAATTTATGATTTTACATATTTGATTCGAATTTTGTGTATCAAATTTTTGTTTTCCTCTTATTTTTATTTCGGTTAGTAAGGTTACGAATTTAGTTTTCTTCATTTATTTGGTAGAAGTTCATTGGATTTATTAATTTACAACCAACGTAGAAGCTTCTTTTATTTTATAAAATCTATTATAGGTAATGTTGAGTTATTTCTTATTTTTCATATGTTATATCAATCATAGTTTTGTTATGAACCTAATAATAACCTCCTCTGTAAGGTACTACTTTATAAAAGGAGTTACTATTGGGAGGTAATTTGTTCTCCCTCCTTTAATTATTTTGCAGGGATTTATTGGTCTCTTAATTGTAATACATAGATACCAATAGAATCTTTAAAAAAAATTCTATAACCATATAAATGCAAAGTTGATCCTTATTTCATTCTCAAACATACGCATATAAGAAAATCAAGTTGGAAGAAAAGCATGATAATACTAAAAGAAATTTCATATAATAAATACCATATTGTATTATGGGGAGAAGCATGAATGTATAAGCAAAAATTCTGTTCTGCTTTCAGCACACAATTCTAAATTTTGTTAAAAGTTTAGTGTTAAATACATGTTTTGAAAATTTGTTTACTTTAAACGATTTATATAGTTTTAGTCAATCTAATTTTTTTTATAAATTGTGATATTGTTCTTCTTAGTCAGTAGAGGCTTTTAATATTTTTCTATTATGTTATTTAATAGATCATGAATCATTCATATGCAAAAGACATTTATGGTTATCATCAAAGTCTTGGTGATCTTATACAACAATAAGACGTTTTGAACTTTATGTAGTTTGGTAATTTTTATAAATAGCTATAAATTAGAGATATAGTTATTCATAATGGTTATATGTGAATTATTTTAAATAGGAAGGATCATCTCAAATATTTCTACTATACAATAAATGAAAGTAATTAAGTGCTTTTAATCTAGATCAATTTGAATCCAAAGTAATTTCAAAATTAAAGTATAATCCAATCTAAGAAGAGAATCAAGTACAATAGCAAATTACTATTTTTATTCCCTTCTATCATCAACATTTCAAAACGTATAACAACCTTAGAAGCTCCTATGGTTCTTTAAAATCTACTATAGGTGAAGCTGAACTAATTACTTTCTCACATTTTATATCAATTTCCCTTTTAATATTTTTCTTTTTTATTAGTAAGACTAGGAATTTAGGTGCTTTCATTTATTTTGTATCAAGTTATTGGTTTATTAATACATATATACAGAAGAAAAAAACTTATTTTTTTCTATATAATCAAATAGAGGTTAAGTTGATCTTTATTTCCTTCTCACACATCAGTATATAAGAAAATCAAGTTGGAAGGAAAACATTATCTTTGAAATAAAATAATATTCAAATAAAAAATTTCATACATTATTTTGATAAAAGTATAAATGTATAAGCAACACTTTTGTTCTTCGGTAGATAATTTTAAATTTTTGTAAGAATTTAATTTTAAATACATGTTTTGAAAACTTATCTATTTCTGAAATGCTTTATGCACACTTAATTAATGTAAACTTCATCTTTTTTAATAAATTCTAACATTGTCTTTCTTATTCAATCTAGGCTTCTAATATTTTCTATTATGTTATTTAATGGACTATAAAATGCCCGTAGGCAACACGCATTCATGGTTATCATCAAAGCCTTGGTATTCTTATGCGGTAGTTATCTATGATTTTTTTATGAAATTTGTTTTTACGTTACATTACTTTGAATTTTTTGGGGTTTTAAATTGTTTATAGGAAACCTATAGCTATAAATTAGAGATACTACTATCCATAATGTATCTAACAAACTATTTTAAGTAGGAAGGTCATATCATGCATAATTACCAAGCAATAAATGAATGAAATCAATTGCTTTTAATTTTGATCAATTTGAACTCAAACTATAAACATTAGTTCAAATCAACGAGGGAATTAATTACATATCAATTCTCATTATGGTAATCAATTATAGAATTAATATGTAATAAATCAATTCTTTTTAATTTATTCCTTTTATCAACATCATTTTGGATGCATAACTCTATTATATTAGGGAACATGTAACATGAAGTGTTATGTAGATTTAATAAATGTATTGTCGATGTTTGAAATATGTGTATCAAACAAAATAGTAACTTTGGAACTCATTACATATTCATAACAAATAGTTTCCTTTTCTTTAAAAAGGTTGATAAAAAACTAAAATGATTGAGAATAAATATATTTATAGATAATTTTCTTAACAAACTTACCAAACTATAGGTAATACTTATGCTGTTATGGCTATATTGTATTTTTGACATATTTGTTTATGCTTGAAAGGAAACATATATAATCAATATATTTCAAAACACAATTCTAATTTTTGTCTTCACATGCATAATAATAGTATTAGGTTATAAATATCATATGATGTGGTGTTAGATTACAAACAATTTTTTCTATAAGCATTCGTAATGGCATATAATTACATGATATTCTAATAGTTCACCGCATCGACTGTATTTTCTTATGTCATTTTATTTTATGGTTATCTTCGATGTTGTGTCATTTATATATTTTATGTGTATCCATATGAAAATTTTCTAATGGTGATGTATTATTTTTTACTGAATTATGCTAAATTTTGTATGATTCAATTGTTATGGTGGTATGATTATTTGAAATAAAAGAAAACATTATTTGGTTGTTCTAGAAATTAAACCATGATGTCCTTGAGTGTTAGCTTATTGGCTAATGGCATTAATGATATTGAAGGTGCAATGATTGATTCCCAATGACAATATTAAATCAGTTTGTTAACTACTCAGAGTATAAGGATTCTATGGAGTACACGCTTAAGGGTGAATGAAACTATTTGGTTTAACTAGGTATTCAAAAAAAAGCCTATAAGATGTTTATGTTTTACATATGTTTCTCGTGTTATATTATGTTATATGTATTAAAAAAATAACTTTTCAAGCTGCTTAAATATTATTCTAATTCAGTTAGTATTGGATAGTGTGAAATAGTGTACTATTGCAGATGTTAGAATATTATTTATTCAAATTGATTTTGAAACATTATTTTTCTTTTAGCATGATCTCTATATGTCATATATAAGGAACTCTATTATCATATTAAATGTATACATATTTGGATTTATATTTTATATAAGACGAATCTATGTTGAGGTTATGCATTATTTAAATTAATAGGCATGCTCGATACTGTAATGCTTAACAAGGAAGAAACAATTAGCAGTTGACGTTAGTGTATTTTGTACAAGTCTACTATTCTCTAAAAAGAGTTATTATACTTTGTGCACCCTGTAATTACTAAAATGGATGTTTTAATGAAAGCGTGCTAATGGTACTCAAGAAAAGTGATAAGATAAATAATTTCAGTTCATAAACATACATTTTCATTTTTATATTACTACAAAAATGTAGGCTAAATAAATTATGTTGTGAACATCGTATGCATAACACGGGTTCACACTAGTCTATATATGTTTTTAAGATCATCTACATAAATTTTGGATTGGTTTGAAACAACTGATTCCGTCAATATTACATTTTGCATCAATTGTTAATACTGAATTGCGATTTTTAACAAGTTAGAAGTTTTGCAGGATCCAAATTGTTGTGTAGTTAATATTAGTATCATGTGATGTAATCTATAACGTTTATTTCATTTCAAATAAATGTGATAGGGGTATCTAAAATGGATAATTTCATTCTTCTTTTTATTTTATTCATTATGCATTAGATTTTTATAATATGTTATCATGAATAGTAAAGTTTACATTAAATCATATTTGATTTATTTTGAATTAAAATTAATTCTATGGTAATTAATTCAATTAAACTATATATAACATATATTGAACATTGTATATTCAATATAATATATTATAATAGGATAAATTTTGACATACATCCTTACAATTAAAAAACTTTAGACCCACACCCACATCCCTTCAATATAATGCTATGTTTTTAACATAATTGTTTGAACTTCCACTTTTGCTATAAATAACACAATTTTCATCACACAATAAATAACCGTTCAAATTCTAAAAAAAACCAATCATTTTGAACAACACATTATCCCAAAATGATTTCTTGAAAACCTAAACTGATTTCGTCGGCATCAATTACATCAAAATCCATTGTAACTCATCGTTAAGATTCGAAATCGAAATTAAAAAACCTAAATCCACCGTATCTCTCAAAAACCAAAGTTGAAATTATTGCATATTCGTTCATGAAGACAAAGCTGTAGCGAAATTGCTACTTATGAGAAGTCGTTATCAACACATAGAAGCACAAAGTCAAAATGAAAATTCAAAAAAAAGCAGGTATAATGTTCCTAAATATTATTCTCCGCAAATTTCAGTAGACTACAATTATGAGTAAAGATATTCTACCACAATTTCACATTATATTGTACAACATAGCATTAACTTTAATAATAGACTATAAAAATAGACCAAATAATGACAAATTTTGCCAGGCAAAAATCTGCATGGCAAATATTTGCTTGACAAATATTTGTTTGCAGTAAACATTGTTGAAACTGACATAGTTTACAATGGATGAAATGAGAGAATTCAATTTTTTTTCACTAAATGGATCTTGGTAGGCCTATGAAGTCTAATATAATACACTAGATCCAATCTAATTATTTTAAATAAAATCATATTTATTCTAATTATTTTGTTTTTATTGAATTATTTTATGCTAATTAACTTAATATTTGTATAATTTGAATATTTCACTATATATTCTAAGATGTATGAGATATAATAAATCTGTGCAATGTGCAACATATCAAAAGTGTACATAATCAAGTTTATACATAAGTAGATATTGTGGTTTATATATCCACTTTCCAAATTAAAATGTTTCATTATATATACATATATTATAGTGAATATTAGGCTCAGGTCCCTAGTAAGTTTCAAAATACACAAAAACCCCAGTAAAAAAAAGTGTGTAAATTAGGTCCCTAGAATTAAGTTACTAAGTAATTGCATATAGTTATGCAATTTTTTGGTGAATAATTGCGGAATTTTCTGCAACTTTTTGAAAAAATTGCGTAAATTTCCGCAATTTTTTGGGTGAATAATTGCGGAATTTTCCGCAATTTCTTGAAAAAATTGCGTAAATTTCCGCAATTTTTTGGATGAATAATTGCGGAATTTTCCGCAATTTTTTGATATAATTGCATAAATGTCTGCAATTATTCACTGAATAATTGCATAAATATATGTCATTATTCAGTAACTTAATTCTAAGGACCTAATTTACAAACTTTATTTTACTAGGGTTTTTGTGTATTTTGAAACTTATTAGGGACCTGTGCCAAACTGTCCCTATATTATATTTGAAAATTCTAGTTAATAAAATATAAAAGTAAATTATATGATTACATAAAATTTGGCCCAACTATCTATTTTTCAAATTTGAAACTTAAAATATATAGTTTGGCTTATAAACAATCTATAATTTAAAGAAGATCTAAATTCAATTTTCAAAATTATAATTTGACATAGTAATATATTAAAATTTTACACACACACATATACATACATACATTAACTTATTGAATTATAGCTAAAAATATAATTTATTTTAAAGTTATATACATATACACACATATATATTAAAGGACATACATACATACATACATATAGACACACACATGCATGCTCATACTTAAACATATAATACATATGTTTCAGCAACATAATTTTTTTAGCTGTCGAGAGCAATTTTATTTATATGCAAATAAAAATTCATAACCGATATATATATATATATTATAATTTGGTGGAGACCAATATGTTTTTTGAAAATACTATACAATAAATAAAATGTATGTTCATTATTTAAGTTGATTTAGTTTACATCCAAATTATCTAATTAATGAACGCTATTTTTTTAACATTCAGAATTAATTTAAATCAAGTTTTTTATGACCAAAACATACACAAACACACATGTATAAATCTACGGACACAATATAATATTTAGGTGATGTATGGAAATTAAACATTAAATATGAAATTGATATATAAAAAAGGTAGCCATCAACATATATGAAGGTAATAATATTAACATGATATATATATATATATATATATATATATATATATATATATATATATAGCCATGATCAATAGCACTCTTTATTTAGCACCATATTGTAGCCCTTATATCAACCATAAGTTTATATTTAAATATTTGTTATTTCTCTCTCCTATCACATGGACCAAATATTTAAATATAAATTTGTGGCTAAAATCAGGAGGTTACAAATGGTGCTAGATAAAGGGTGCTATTGATCCTAGCTCACACACACACACACACATATAGTGTTCATTATATATTATAAAATAATTTTTACCTTAAGATGATGATGTAGATTCACATGTCGATCTAGACTATCTCCTAGATCTCTCACATCTTCACCCACCATTGCAAATAAATGGCATGTCAACTCCGGATCTAACTATATCTACTTGAATTGATGTGAATGAAGTTGAAGGAAATGGGTTTGTGGTTATGTAATATGCGGCTAAGACTAGGCATAGAGCAAACAAAAAAGTCAAGAGGAAAAGTGGAGGCTAAGCTTTGAATTTATAGTAAGATTTGGAGAAAATATCTACATGTTTCTAATCTACCAATTCAAACACCAAAGCCTCTCCTTTAGCCCCTTATTTGGTTGATCATATACCAGGTCCAAGATGGACCAATATCTAGAAAATCGATTGGTAAGTTATATGATTTAAATCCAGTTTAAATATATATTAATATCGCATATCAATACATACATAACTTTTATACATGCATCCAATCAATCATTAACAACACCCTGAACAATTCTAGAGGCCACTCTATTTTACTAAATACATCCCATATAAGAAATACAAAAATAAATAATATCTCTAAAATATCAATTAATTTAATTAATTTATAACTATTATAAACCAATTGAATCGAACGGTGTTTCAGAGATTGAATATATTTGGTTGTGCGACTCACATGTGTGAATTTAGCCAACGACCAGTATTTGATCAATTCAAATACTAATGTTCACAGGTTAACTTAGCTAGTGGTGTGACAACTGTGCAGTTAATGCCCCGCTATATCCCCGCTATAACTCCGATATATCTTATAGCGGATTCCTACCGCTACGATTTTTTCATATATCCCCAACATATAGCCTTTCCGCTTTAATCCCCGCTATTTCCGCTATATCCCCTTATTTTTGCTATATTCCGCTATTTCCGCTATATCTTCTATAAAAAATTGGATTGAAAAATGATATTTATACGCTATAAAAATTATGAAATTAATTAATTTCATTGAATTTTTGATATATGTTTAGAAATGATAATACTCTAATATTCTACTAAATTAAATTAAGTTATATAACAGTTTTACGTTCATTTACAATACATTTGCACATATTTTTATTTAAAATTATTTTTGTATTAATTATAATTCAATTGAATGTTAATTTTTCACATAATTACTATCTATATATTTGTAAAAACAACAAGTATGGGATTTATATGCTATTTTAGAGTAATCCGATATATCCCGCTATATCTTCGCTACATCCCCGCTATGACTTTTTGCACCTCTACCGCATTGAATCCACCGAGCGCTTTAACTGCACAGTGTGACAGTTTGACTTAATTCATCACTTATAGATCTCATAAGTAAAATCTAATTTCATAGTTTTAAATGGTACCTTTAATAACAATTATTTACATGTTCTGTTCATCAATATTATATCACTTTAGAATGTATGGAATTTGTTTTTGGTCAAAATTCCAATATTATCCATATTCAACTCGGTTAGTCCATAAACAAAGTCATTGGTTCAATAACAACATTACTATTCTGGCTAGTGATTTTGACTTTGAGTTGACTGCATGTGACCGTGATACTAACCTCATACAATCAAGGAGATGGATTTTGTATTGAATAGTGTTTCACTTCTAATGCTTCAACATAGACCCAATTATAGTTGCTCGATGTCCTCATGTCATGATTTAACTATAATCAAAGTGAAGCAACCACATTGAAGTTCAACAATATCCACAAGTTGAAAGAACAGTGTAACATCTCACTTTGAAATTTTCCGTTTGACCTAGTTATTATTAACCAATTGGAAACTGTTAGATGAATCTTTCCATGGTTATCCAATAACTACGAGTACATAATCCTTTGGTGCCCCCAGCAGCCATGAGTAATGTACTGCCCAACATTTGGAGAACGTTACGTACTCTGTTCACAACAAATGTATCGATGTCCTTTCTCGAAACACCATGACTAGGAATGTTTAAAACAAAATATTATTTGTGTTGTGAGTAACTACTCAGGATTGTAACTATTTGCAATTTGAATAACACAATATTTTATTTAAGAACTTTTTGATAAATATACTTAAAATAATTACTTAATAATTTATCTCACAATATAATAAGCATATATGAGAAATCAAAAATCTTTTATTTACAATAAGATTTATTACGGAGCTAGATAATTTACAATAAATTATTGAATTTCCTCTAAGTCATACCCCTATCTCTCTCAATCTCTCGCTTGCACTTCGGGCCAATTATGGAATTTCAATCCAATCACTTTAATAGATTTGTTTAGAACCAATTTCGAGCCATTCCCTTCCTGAATGGATTTGCTATATTGTCCTATCTACTATATTAATAATCACTTCTCCATTGCAACAAATTCTTTTATCAGGTGGAACTTTAGGAGTATGTGCCTCGATTTCGTATGAGCTTTTGGTTCTTTTGCAATCTGCATCGCGACAGTGCTATCAAATTCTCAACGTTTGGAATCACACCTAACTCAACCATAAATTTGCGCATAGCTCTTTGTTTAGGGCGATGTACTCAACCTTTACTGTTGTATCAGCAACAACTTTCTGCTTGGAACTTTTCAGCTAACCGCTCCAACATTAAATGAGAACACATAACCTAATATCGATTTACTGTCATCAATATCACTCTTGAATATGTATATCCCTTCATAAGGAGGTCTTCATTACCGTATATAAGAGGATACATTTCACTATAGTCCAATGTTTTCTCCAGGTTTGATTAGAATATGATTACACATCCTAATTCATATACCACATCCGGTCTTGTATATAGCATAGCGTACATAATGGATCTAATGGCTGAAGCATACGATATCATTTTCATACGCTCTCTCCTTATTAGTATGAGGACCATCCTTCTTAGAAAGGATGATTTCAGATGGTGTCAGAATGTTTCTGCGCTTGGAATTCTCCATACTAAACCGTAATAGTATGTGTTTTTATATACAAGAATTGGGATAATCCTAGCAACCCCTTAGGTCCATCTCTATAGATCATTATACCAAATATATAGGTCGCTTCTTCCAAATTATTCATGGAGAAGATCTTGGATAACCAAGCTTTTACTTATTACAACAACCAATTATTATTGCCAATTAGGAGCAAATCATTGACATATAAGACAATAAACACTATAGTACTACTTTGCTCTTCTCGATATACGCACGTTTTCTCTATGTTTTGATAAAAACCAAACTGTTTGATTACTTTATCAAAACATTTATTCCAAGTCCTTGAAGCTTGCTTAGGACCATATATTAGTCTTAACAACTTACAAGCCTTTTCTTCGCTCCCACTGACCTCGAAACCCTTAGGCTGTGATATGAAAACGGTCTCTTCTAAATCACTATTTAGAAATGTCAAATGTCCATATGCCTTATTTCGTAGTCATAGAACGTGATGATAACAAGTAACATCCGAATGGATTTCAACATGGCTACGGACAAAAAGGTTTTGTCATATTCAAATGAATCCGACAGAAATATTTTTTGATTAGTCTTGCCTTATAGGTCTCTACCTATCCATCTGCATTTAGTTTCTTCTTAAAGACCCATTTGTAGCCAATGTTTTTTATCCCACTAAGTACATCATCCCAAGTCCATACTTTGGTCATGTACATGAAATTCATTTCAGATTTCATACCATTAATCCATAATATATAGTCTTTACTCTGTAGTGTTTGTTGGAATGTGAGGAGAGTGTCGACTTCTAAGACATAATCCTCATTCTTGCTATCCATGAGAAAACCATAGTATCTCTCTGGTGCACGAGATACTTTACTAGACATTCTAATAGGTTGCATGTTTTTGTATAATTGTGAATTTGATTCTTCTTCTGGTTCGGTTTCTTTGTTAGTTTTTCGAATCTCATCCAAGTCTATAATTTCATTGTTAATCTTTTTTGACAGAAGTTCCTTTTCCAAAAAGACAGCGTGTCAAGAAATAACAATATTTTATTCCTCAGTTATAGAAAATATTTCCCATATAATCTCTAGGATATCCTATAAACTTTCACAGTACCAATCGTGCCTCAAGTTTACTGGAACCACCATTCTAAATGTAGGCTAGACAACCCCACACCTTTGAATACTTGAGGTAGAGATCCTTCCCATACCATATCTCATATGGCATCTTAGGCACAGATTTAGTAGGCATGAAATTCAAAATATACGCCCTGGATTCTAACACATCCCCAATAGGATAGAGGTAACTCAGCTTCACTCACCATAGGTCGAAATATATCTAATGGGGTTTGATTCCTTCTCTCCGAAATATCATTATATTGCATAGTATAGGGTGGAGTAATATGAAAGATAATCCCATTATTTTTTAAGTATTATTGGAGTTCTTGTCCAACATACCCAAATCCTTGATCAAATTAAAATATTTTGATTTCATGCTTTATCTGATTTTCATATTCGTTCTTATACTCTTTAAGTTTCTAACAGACATCAGATTTATTATTCATAATATATATATATAGCATAGTCTTGAGAAATCATTAGTAAAAGTTACAAAGTAAGTGGAACTATTCTTGGTCACTATAGGCATTGGGCCATATACATCAGTATGTATGAGCCGAAGAGTTCATCAACTGTTTCGTTGCTCCCACTGAAGGGCAAATTGGTTATTTTTCCTTTGATACATGAGTCACATATGTCAAATGATTCATAATAAAATGACGTAGAAAACCTTCAGTTTTCAGCTTGTGCAGTCTTTTGTCACTTATGTGACCTAGCCCATAGTGCCATAAGTAATTATCTTTAATGCTAATCACTAAACAATTATAAACAACACGTATATGACTAAAATTAAAACCATTATCTAAAAAACCATTGTAGATTTATTTCTATCAAACAATATGTTTATAACATTATTATTACAATGAAAGCTAAATCCACTCTTAGATAATATAGGCAAATTTATTATCCCACAAATAAAGTTTTTAATATAATAGCAATTAGTCAAAATCAAATCAAAACCATTAGGAAAAGCTAAGTGATAGTCTTCAACTACAGTTGCAGCTATAATAGCTTTATTAACAACTTGAGGACTCGTTTCTCTTTTTGTCACATCCCGTCGAACCTTTAGTTTCTGAAACAAATTACAAATATAAGTTCCAGATATAGTATCAAAAACTAATAATATTTATTGATTGCAAAATAATTTTTAATTGTAAATGTACCTCTAGGAGTGGAGTATTCAGATTCCTTCTCTTTGACCGTCTTCAGATAGTCCAGACGGTTTTGTTTCTACTACCCCTTTTTATGACAATGGCGACATTCACCTTTTCAGTAGTGGCACCCTTCTTAACTTTCTTTGAACCATGCTTATGTTTCTTACTATTTGAAAATGATGCTTTCCCTTTAACGGAAAACACAATGCTTTGTTCCTTGAACGACCCCTCAGTTGACCTTAACATATTGAGTAGCTCAACGAGGTTCACGTTCAACTGATTCATATTGTAATTCAATATGAATGACTCAAACTATGAAGTTAACGAGCCTAGAATCAAGTTCACTTGCAGTTTGTTACTTATCTGAATGCCTAGCTTGAAAGTCCATCCATATACCTTTCATCGATATGGAAAAGTCCTCAACACTACTATCCTTACTCATCTTCGTATTGAACAGTTTCTTAGTAATCTCCTACCTTGTGAAACGAGATTGCTCCCTAAATGAAGCTTTGAGGTTTTTCAAATATTTTATGGACAATTATGTTTCCTTGTAGTCGTTGCAACGATTTGCCTAATGTCAACAGCACGTATGCTAGGGCTATGTTATAGTTCGTAGCCTAAGTGTTATAAGCTTTTACTATTTTGGGATCAAAATTATCAACGGGTTTTTCCTTTAAAGGTTCAATAATTATGGACCATAAACTTTCGAAATTTAGTGCTATTTTAATTGCCATTAGCCAATCATCGTAGTTGGGTCTGATAAGTTTGTTATTATCAAAAAATAACCTTATGTCAGTCGTTATGGTGCAAATTTAATTTAAGTAGATTACTACAATTGCATAGTAGACGTTCTTCTACAATATTATAAAAGTTAAATGTATTTATTTCGTTCTTCTAATAAGCTCCCACTATGTTTTTATCTTCCTCAAAATCCTAAGAGAAATATAGAAATCTTTCGATTTCTCTAGTGAGTGTTAGGACTCACTTACCTTGCGATTCCGACTTTGAGTTTGCTCAAAAATCATAGGCCCATAAGCGATGGATAACTCCTTATCAGTTGTATCACATACAACTCCCAACTGTCATCTTTTCCCTAATCTCGACCTCAACCTTGAGTTTTCTTAGCAAATCAAGAGAGATTATTCACTCTTACCTAACTTTTCATGATGGTCTAATATAATGCATGCACCTTGAGTTTGCTTAATAAATACATGCATGCACCTTACTTTGTCTAAGCAATATATTAATAGTACTACACATAACTATCATAGCTTGAGTTTGCTCAACAACTAGTGCGTATAAAAGTAATCTATTAATATATAAATGGTAGAAGGTAACTCTATAAATTAAGGATTCATAATCTTTAATAGATATATACATACATTGAGTGATATCCATTTAAGGAAGAATGCATTTCTTATGAAACACTCTCGTGATTTAAGTGTCAGACATATCCAAAATCATGGTATATATACATTACATATATACTTATTTCCAAAAATATTTTTGGGTTTATTTTAGGTCCATTTACATTATTTTATATATACATATATAGTTATATAAGTTTAATTTGTTTATAACTTTTATAATTTAATTAACTTGTATAATGTATTTATGCATCTTATTAGTTAAATCATATTAATTAATTTAATTCTTATTAATTATATCCTATTTAATTAATCTTAATTTTATCAATTAAATCGCATTTAATTAATTTAATTTTTTAAAATTTTTGAAATTTTATATTATTCATCCAAAACTATTTAAACACTATAAACATGTATAGTTTGTTAATTTATATGCATACTAATACACACACACACATTTAATTAATTAACTTTTAATTGGTTTTATTTAATAAATACATTTATTTAATTAATTTTTTAATTAATTTGAAATTTTAATATAATTCATCTTAAACAAATTATATATATATAACAATTATAGTTACATACATTTATACATGTATGTATTTATATGTATATGTATATGCATATATATTTAATTAATTAACCTTTAGGCATATATATATATATATATTAATGGCGTCTTCTCTTGCCAAACTGCTACAACAAGGGTTCCGAATGAGAATGATTCTGATGGCAGGGAAGGGTGGCATGAATCCAACGTGAAAGCAAAAAGAAGGCGCAAGAAGGAGAGGCGTTTACTCAGAAACCAAAAGCTTGGTCTAACCCTAGATCTAGAACGAACCTTTTTAAGGTTAATAAGGAACAAGGGTCAAAAACCTAGGCCGATCTGCTTGGTAAAAGTATTGAGATCAAGGAATGCGTGGTTTTTCATAACCCTATTACTGATGAATCGGGGGTTTTTCCAGCAATTGATGATATAGACCATCAACACTCAAATGCTATATGGAGCAACTCCATGTTCATCTACATTGCAGGTAAGCGTCCTTATTATGTTTACTTTAATGCATATGTGAAAAGGAATGGACACCTAAGGGTAAATGGGAAGTGTTCTCAAGGGACAATGGCTTCTACCTAGTGAAGTTTGAACTACAAGAAGACCTAGAAAAATTGTTACATGGGGGTCCATGGTTCATGGACAACAAGCTTATTTTTATGAAAAGGTGGGATGCTAATTTTCAGTTTGAGAGAGACTTTCTAGAATATTATCCTATTTGGGTAAGGTTAAATAATCTACATCTCACACCGTGGAATGCAAAGGGGATAAATAAACTCACAAGCATTATTAGGAAACCTATAGACATTGATGAGAACACTAGGCAAGTGAATAGACTGAAATTTGCTAGGGTCCTCATTGAGGTAAAGGCTGACAATAAATTTCCTAGAACTATTCGAGCTAAAGACTCGAAGGGGAGAACATATATACAAGAGGTGGAATATGAATTTATTCCACTAATTTGCAGAGATAGTGACTGCTTTGGGCACATTGGAATTCAGTGCCCAAATATCCAACTTGCCCAAACTCAAGAATGGAGACCCAAAACTTGTGTTGTCGGCCCGTCTTTAAACCTTGGACTGCCACCTCACTTTCTTTACTCTCACTTTCTACGTTTCTTTTTTCCTTGGGTTTTCCTTCTTTGAGCTTGCCATTGCCAAAGCTTATGCTGTCGGCCCGTCTTTAAACCTTGGACCGCCACCTCACTTTGACGTCGAACCATCAAAAACGATGCTAGACTCGCTGCCCTCAGGTCCTAATTCGCATGCATCGAACCAAATGACCAATTTGAACTTCAAATCAAACAGAAATCGAGCTTGATTCCCTCCTTGAATAGATTCAGGTAGATAGTGGCATGACTCCACTTAAATTGCCCATGATTGACTATCGTTCCCATTTGGTCATGTCCAATAACACTATCTCCCCTCCTATGGAATGGTGAAGATCCTTGACTTGGGAAATTTTCAAAATTTTCAGTAGAAGATGATGGGATTTGCAGACCTAAGGATGACTCGAAGTGCGCCTAAGGATTTTTAGGGAAGGACTTGGGTTTTAACTCAAGCATTGTTTTGCATGAACTTCCTTAGGCTTGCTTAAAGTCGAACCCGAGCCTTGCTCGAGTTTTTTCTTGGACTTGTAAAACTACAATTTTTTTCCAAGTAATAGTAAAAAAACAAAAAACTTTGCAAGTCCAAAGTAAAAACCAAATGAGTAATCTAAGCGATCTTGGTCGAATGATGGTTGATAACTATAATTTATCGAGATGGTTCCTAACGATGGTCACATTAAATGCCAATCGGCACCTGAGCAAGCTATCTGCTAGTCTTTTAATTGAATGATGGACTTGAATTGCACGATGTCAGATGCACGCATTGCATAGTTTCATATGCACACACTGCACAATTTTAACCACACACTATTTCCCCCCGTCGATGTATGAGATTTGATCGATCAACACACATTAACATTCATCAGGTCCAGTACATCGACTATATAGGGCTCTTTTCTAGATGAAGATTACAGCTTTTAATATGTATGACATCTTTTACATGAAATTTTGATAGTTATGAATCGTAGACGCTCCCTTGTCTCTCTGCTATGGCCATAGGCCCTTCGACATCACGATATGCCGAGTTTGATACTGAATCCAGCTCAACGACTATACCTATAATGAAGTCTACTCTTGCTCTATCCTAATCTCATTTTGTCAGTCATCAAGTAGGGAAAGTTTTAGATATGGTTCCTTTTGTTTTGGCTAAAGAGCCCGCTGTAGGGGTTGCACTAGATGTTGATATGGGTGATGCCATTATTTTGGATAATCCCTAGGATTCCTCAACTTTAAAAGTTTATGAACCATCCCTCGGGAGGATATGTGAAAAGCATGGTATTCCATTCAAAGATGTATTAGTTCCAGCCCACTATCAGTAAGCGCATTTCCCCCTTATAGGATATACAGCCTGCAACCGATACATGGCATGGTTGGCTATTTTCCGCTGTCTAACCATTTATACGCACAATTCTGCAATTTATGAAGTCGACTCTGGCTCAACTACATCCAAAAAGCTATGCTTTTCTGAACAACATATATATGATTTTCGTTTGCCATCTGATCGTGAGCCCGGTATCCAGGAGATCAGTTATTTATACAGCTTCAAGTGCTGAAAAGGATCTTCCTCACTTATCTACTTGGAATCTTCTAGGGTTTGCCGAATAGTGCTGGGCCTTTGGAATAAGCTAAGTTACTTTAAAGATGAATTCTTTTTTGTATGTTGTCCGCTTGACCATGTGCAAAGGTGGCTGTCTGGACATAAGTCTCATTTTCATCTTCTCTTTATTCTGATACGGACGTCGTAGCTCCATCTACTCACATCGTCATTCCTTGTAATTTGCAAATAATTCAAGAAGGCCTAATGGTGTGGCCTTAGCAAGTACTCTTGCGGATCTCCATTAAGCCCCACTCGAAGAAAGGGAGATGAGAATTCTTCTCACAAATGAGAATCCGCGTACTTATAATTATTAGAATAGGGTCGTATCGTCGACCATGTCCTGGAAGTTAGGGAGGATGATGGTGATGGCGGCGAAGATTCTTCGCAAGAACACGATGTTGTTATAGATGCCGATGAAGGCCATGAGGTGCCCCCAGTTTGAGCCTTGTTGTTGATCCTGAAGAAATTCAAAGGGCCAAATATAGCAAAGGAGTAAGGAGTAAACATGTCGAGGAAGGAGGGAGTGATGGTATGGGCAATGGTGATGCCGATATTGGCTATGAGTCCTCTAGTGATGGGATGATGATGATCGTGCATTCCTTATAGCTTGGTGACAAAAATAAAGATTGTTTCATATCAGACGTCTGTATAACCCCCGTTAACTACCAAGATAGAGGGGACCCCCATCCCACCTTCTTGGGGTATCACTGGGTCCATAGGAAGTATTCCAGATGAGTTTGGCTCCTTTGTCCTTGGCAATATCAACATCAGGGAAAATGGATCTCCCATCTGTTAGCTTGATGAAGTGCCAACTACTCATGCTAGGGAAATAACCCTTGTTAGCAAACTCCAAGTCCACGGTCCGTAGGGGGGCACTAGGACACATTCACACTTACACAACACTAGAGTTCTACTCTGTTTACACCAGGTTTCCATTTCATTGATGCTAACTTGTTCGTGTTTCATTTACAGAGTCAATGGAGTGTAAAAATTTATATGATACCCTCCATAAATAGGGGTACAAGTACAAAAACTGGATCGATCGGTCGTTCTCACGGTTCGTCTCATGAGTATTATTTGGGAAGGCACTTAGGTCGAGATTATAGGAAGGACAGAAGTTATTGGTCCCGCAAGTCATCCTCACAACGCAGGTCTCGTTCACCTCCGCCACACAGTATAGATCCATATTCAATGAGACCTGATCATGTCCCATCCATTGAGATACCGATTTTCCTAGTTTGAGCTCCTCCATTGACACAACCAGCAACATATTCTCATGTGCTATGATGCTCCAAGTTATTATCTGGGCTGGTTGCTTCGATGCCTCTCATTTGAGAGCTGATAAGAGGCCAATTCCACCCATGTCACTACTATAGAAACAAAAATTATTTCTAATCCTTAGCTAGATATTATGAAGCATGCATTTCCAAAAAAAATCTTCGATGACGTCCTTTTTGTTCCTCAACTGAAAGGTATCCCTCAAAAGGTCAGATCTGATGTCGTGGCTTACATGGACTATGTATACGATCGGTATTTCAAATAGAAAAGACTAGTTGAGGCAATTTTTGAAGGTACTTACAAGACAAAAGTGGAGCTTGATGGAGTGAAAAAATTAAAGGAACAAGACAAGCTTATCATCTCATTTTTAAAAGGAAGCTGAGGAGCTTAGTGCATTGATGGCTGCTGCCAAGGAACAGGTGAGGATCTATTTAAATCAGCCGAGGAGGAGCATCAAAACCAGTAGAGGCAACTTGAGGGAGCTCACCATAGGAGCCACACTCTATCATTAGAAAACGAGGAACTCAAGAAAAAAGAAAAGGAGCAAGCCTTAGAAATAACTTGGTTGAAAAAGTTGCTGGAAGAGGAAAATAAAGAAAAAGACAACACCCTCACCCAGTCTTGGATTTATTATGAGGAGTTGCTAGATGCTCGTCAAGCAAAAGAAAAAGTAGAGGCTCGAGTAAAGGGTGGAGAACAGAGTTAAATCCGAGCTCGAGCCTATTCTGAGGAATATACACAGGCTTTAGCCATAGCATGGAAGGAGATCACGAGATAAGAGCAAGAACACTCCGATGGAGTTGAGGTCAATGAAGAGGAACTAAAACTTGACCTTTTGTATGCCGAAGACCTAGAAGCACTTAAGCTCGGTGAATGCATCCTACACCCTGAATTGGTTACCATGGATCAAAAATATGGGGGTGAGAATCCAAGACTACTCTTCTTGACTCAATAGAAAACATCACTGCTCCCTTGACTTCAAAGCCGCTGATTATTGAAAATATCATTTCTCTTTTTAACTCTGCCGATGTTTTTACTACGGGGGCGGCTTCTGAAGTTTCAACTGTTTCGGCACTCTTGGTGGATGCTCAATACACTCCTGATGAGCCATTCTTTTGAAGTTGCCCATCTTATCTTCCATTCTAGTGGGAGGCTCCAGCAGCACTCCAGCTCATGTTGAATCCTTATCACTCGGAGGTATATCATTAAAATCGCCCGTATTTGAGATGGCCCATATGACATAGGTCGACGTCACTAATATCTGGTTTTATGTTTTACAATGTAAGGTCAACCTCCTATCATTGCTTTTCCTGAGGGAAGCTTACCACTGGGCACACAAGCTACGAAACTGAATTGGTCATTGTATCTGCACCTATACCGACCTCGACCTCTCTGGCGGGTTCCATTCCTAGCCCCGATGATGAAGTGATTCTTGCTTTAGATGAGGAAGCCGAAGGTGATCTTCATGGGCTTAAAAAGAGGAGGACATCACTATAACTGGGGCTTCTGAGCCTTCCCCAGGATCTACAATGCAAGAGATGTTCCGATCCCAAGTCATGCTGGCCAAGGAAATTAAGAAAGAAAAAGATGTTGATATATGTCCCCTCTACCTATCTCGTTTCCCAATCAGTCTATCTTTGCCCCCGTCAACATCCCTACCTCTGAAGGTGTTCAAAATGTGACTTCTGAGTCTTTGAGGAGCGATCTTCCGAAGGGTACTAAAGCCAAGGAAAGAAGAAGGAAGACTGGCAAGCCTGGTGTGCATTCTTCCGGGGAAGGGAAGAAGGAGACGAAAAAGAGGAAGAAGACTTAGTTGCATCTTCCTAGTATTTATCATCTTTAGTTTTGTTCTAAACTTATGTAAATAGACTGAAGTTGTGTGAGTGTAGCCCTCGCTTTTTTTCCAAGCAGCATGTTGATAAAAAGTAGTCTTATTTTCTTTCAAGCCTTGTGTCAATCTTCTTAAGCATTGAGAAATGTACGAATCATTTCCCGGTTATCATTTAGCCAAATCAATACCTTATTTCATTATCTTTAGTCGAGTTCCATCCGACCAATGATAATGTTTGAAATTACATTATTTCCATTTTTGAAGAATAATGGCTTGAATGCCTATCTCCGGGCTTCCTGTTCGGTCGAGCCTATCTCCGAGCCTCGATCAGAATTATTCATTTCGAGCGATGGTGTGAAAATCCAATTCGTAGTTGTCTTCATCTGACCTTTCCTAGCTCTGGGCATTGAGTCAAGATTTATCACCTTGAATGGTGATTATAATGTCCGTTTCTTGGACGTTTGGGGAAGATTCCGCCTAACTCGGAGCATTGATCTTTGGCCTTACCATCCTCCAGCTGAGGAGTTTGCGCTTTGCCAAACTTCGGGCAAGAGCTTTGTTTGGGTGTAGCATGTCGTTCCACCCTTGGATGTTTATACTCTTGTCCTCAAAAAATGGGTTGGAAGAGTTAGTTGGCTTCCATCTCTGGACACCAGGGATAATCTTATTCCCCATCCCAGATCATGGACCGTTAAGCTTTGAATGGGGCCTATCTCTGGTCACATGCATACATGCATTATTTACATGTGGATTGTTCAACTTCGCTATCATTCGTAGCATACGATTAGGCTAACGAGAACACAAATTCATTGATTCCGTAAGCCAAATTGTTTTATATTCACAAGAAAGGATAGATTCAGTCTTTTTACCTCAAAGTCAATTAAATATATACAAGATCTAAGTTAAGTGAAATAGCATCGTAGATGCTCGCTATTCCACGCTCGCGAGATTGAAATCCCATCAACAGTTACTAGCTTGAATGTTTCATCTCCAAGTTTGTGTTTGATTGCATACGGACCTTCCTAGCTTGAGCCCATATTCATAGGACTAGTGATGCAGTGCAAACCTCGAATAGTCGAAACCCTAGATTGCCGCTCCTCCTAGCTCGCGATGACGAAGCAGATCCAGAAGTCCTTAGGTCGTGAACGACCTACCTATGTCGCGAGGAAGAAGACAACCCATAATCATTAGGTCGCGAATCGCTTCCGAAGTCCTTAGGTCGTAAGTCGCTTCTACCTTAAGCCGAAGCTCCAGATTCCTTTAGGTCGCTGATGATTTGTTAAGTCGCGAATGAAGTTAGGTCGCTGCCATTCCTATGTCGCTCCAGCAATGTCGCGAGGCAAATTCCTTAAGTCGCGAACGACTTTCTTTAAGTCGCGAATTTTCTTTACGTCGCAAAATCCAGTAGGTCGCTGCTAATCCCTTAGGTCGTTCAAGATGTTAAGTCGCAAGTATTATGTCATATTTGTTAAGTCGTTTGTTTTTCTTAGGTTGTTGATGTATATTGTTTTGAGTCGTATGTCGTATGTCGCATGTATGTTGCATTGTTAAGACGTGATATTGTAGTTTGTTAAGTCGCAGCAGTTGAGTCGTAGGTCGCATCGTCTGATAGGTCGAGTCAGGTGTTGAATGGGTTATGTGTGTTGTAAGCCTATAAATAGGCGGGGTTGTGTCATTTGTAAAAGTTGATTTTGAAATAAAATTTGGTTTGTGCATCTTGCCTCCATTAAAATTGGTAGTTGAGTGTTATCTCCTATCTCCACCTTCGGCATTCGAGTATGCTCGAATCAACGATTGTTGAAGCCAATTCATGGAATCAAGTGCGCTTGATCAACGTTCGAAGAATTGTAGATCTTCTCTCACGGCATCATGCGCGATCAACGTGTCGAAGATTGCTAGAATCCGGTATCTTCGTGATCAACGGATTTGGGCATTTGGGTATTCTTAAATTCACCAATTTATCATCGATTCATCGATTATTTCTGCTAATCGTGTGAGATCCTGGACGGATTCGATTTACATCATCGAATTCGCTTCCTTGGCTGCATCAGTTTGGTATCAGAGCTTGGAGACGAACTTTTCCAAGTTCGTTGGGTGTGAAGTTTCGAGATTTGAAGTTTTGGGAGTTTGAATTTATGGAGAATTGACAATGCCTCCAAGAAGAGTTAATCGTCATCAGAATGTTGCAGAGGTGTATCGAAGAGAAGATGCTGAACAAATGGAGCAACGAATTAGTGATAAATTCAATGAGAAGTTTGATGAGGGGATTGGTCGATTAGAGAGAATGATGCTTGAAATGAATCAAAGTAGAAGAAGGGTTTCACCTAAATCGAGCCATGGGGGAAATAGAGTTTCACCACATTCAGATCGGGAGAGAAGAGAAGATCATGATCGTAGAAATGTTGACGATCATGGTAGGAATGTTGATGATCGAAATCGTAGAGATGTTGGTGGTCATGATCGACATCGATATGCATCAGATTTTGATGAGGAGTTTGATGGTGGTAGTGTTCATGGTCGAAATCGAAATCAAGGAAGATATCATTCAGAGTATGATCACAAATGGGAGTCCGGAATGAAAATTGAAATTCCAGAGTTTAAGGGTGGTATGCAGGCTGAAGAATTTCTAGATTGGTTATCTAATGTTGAAGAGATCTTTGATTTCAAGGAGGTTTCGGAAGATCGTCGAGTGAAGTTGGTTGCTACTAGGTTGAAAGGAAGAGCTATGGTGTGGTGGCAGCAAACCAAACTTACACGAGAACGGATGGGGAAGTCGAAGATTGTTGCTTGGGAGAAAATGAAGAAGATGATGAAGGCTACATTCTTGCCTTACAATTATCAATCACTCATGCATCAGAGGTTGCAGAATCTGAGACAAGGGACGAAGACTGTTAACGATTATGCTGATGAGTTTTATCAACTGATTGCTCGAAATGACATTATGGAGATGGAGGAACAATTGACTGCTAGGTTTGTTGGGGGGTTGAGGATCCAGATCCAGGATATGGTAAATATGTTTGACCCTAGATCTATGGCTGAAGCGCACCAGAAGGCGTTGGCTTGGGAGAAGCAGGGAAGACGAGGAGGTGGTGTGTTTCCAAGTTCCAATACTCAAAGCAAGGGTGCTAATGGGAGTTCCAATGTTTCTAAAGCTGTCAGTAAACCAGTTGTGAATGAAGTTGCGAAGGCAAAGGTCAACAACAGGTTAAAGTGTTATAATTCCCAGGAAGTGGGTCACAAGAGTAATGAATGCCCGAAACCGAAGAGGCGAGCTATGATTGCTGAAGTGGAAGGTGAGGATGTTGATGAAGATTATTCTAATCCAGTTGAGGAGGATGAACAGGATATCGCGTCGGGAGATGAAGGATGTAATCTAATGTTGAGGAGATCATGTTTGACACCGAAGCAGGAAGAGGAGGCTAGTTGGTTGAGGAGTAATATCTTTCAGTCGACATGCACTATACTGGGGAAGGTGTGTAAATTTGTGATTGACGCAGGAAGTTGTGACAATATCATTTCTACCAAAGCTGTGAGAAAGTTGAAGTTGAAGACGGAGAAGCATCGAAATCCTTACAGGTTAGCGTGGTTAAGGAAAGGAGGAGAGGTGAAGGTGGACCGGCGAGTTCATGTTCCATTTTCTATTGGGAAGAAGTATAAAGATGAGATCTGGTGTGATGTGGTGGAGATGGATTTTTGTCACTTGCTTTTGGGAAGACCATGGTAGTATGACCGAGCAGTGCAGCATGATGGTCGAACCAATAGCTACAGCTTTATGTTTGAGGGTACTAAAATCATTTTAGTTCCAAAGAAGAGACAGCAAGGAGAGAGCAAGTCAGAAGAGATTAAGGAGCTGAAGACTTTGTTGACTTTGAAGGAGTTTGTTGAAGAAGTAGAGGAGAGTCCAGAGGTGTTCTTGTTGATTGGACATGAAGCTACTGAATCTGTTGAAGTTCCAAAGGAAGTAAAGCCAGTGTTGGAAGAATTCAGAGATGTGTTTCCTGAAGAGTTGCCAAAGGAGTTACCACCGTTGAGAGATATTCAGCATCAGATTGACCTTATGCCAGGGGGGACATTACCTCACAGGCCACATTACAGGATGAGTCCTAAGGAGCATGAGGAACTGAGAAGGCAGGTGGGGGAGTTGTTAGAACAAGGGCGTGTTCAGGAGAGCTTGAGTCCTTGTGCAGTGCCAGCCTTATTGGTACCGAAGAAGGATGGGACTTGGCGGATGTGTACGGACAGTCGGGCTCTAAACAAGATCACTATGAGATACAAGTTTCCTATGCCGAGGTTCGATGATTTGATTGATCAATTGAGTGGGGCTGTTGTGTTCTCAAAGATTGACTTGAAGAGTGGATACCATCAGATTCGTATTAGACCGGGTGATGAGTGGAAGACTGCTTTTAAAACTAGGGAAGGTCTATACGAATGGCTGGTTATGCCGTTTGGCTTGTCAAATGCTCCTAGTTCTTTTATGAGAGTGATGAACCAGATTTTTAGACCATTTATTGGGAAGTTCGTAGTAGTTTACTTTGATGATATTTTGATCTATAGTGGGAGTATGGAAGAGCATATCCAGCATTTGCGAGAAGTGCTGTTGATTCTACGACAGGAGCAATTCTATGTAGCAACGAAGAAGTGCGTGTTCATGACGCACAGTGTTTTGTTTCTGGGATATGTTCTGTCAAAGGAGGGTATTCAAGTGGATGAAAGCAAAGTGAAAGCTGTCAGGAGTTGGCCACAACCCAAGACAATAACTGAAGTGAAGAGTTTTCATGGGTTGGTATCTTTTTATCGAAGATTCATTCCACATTTTAGCAGTGTGATGTCACCTGTAACCGATTGCATGAAAGGAAAGAAGTTCGTGTGGACAGAGGAAGCAGAGTTAGCTTTTGAGAAGATCAAGACACTTTTAACGACAGCACCCATTCTGGTACTGCCGGATTTTTAGATATTGTTCGAGTTACACACTGATGCTTCGAAGGTTGGGATTGGTGGAGTATTGAGTCAGAATGGAAGACCAGTTGCTTATTTCAGTGAGAAGTTGTCTGGAGCCAAGTTGAGATATAGCACTTATGACGTGGAGTTTTACGCAATTGTTCAAGCTGTGAAGCACTGGAGACATTATCTATTTCAGAAGGAGTTTGTTCTTTATACGAATCATGAATCTTTGAAACATTTGCAAGGGCAGGACAAAATTTCAGCTAGACACGCTTCATGGGTCGCGTATCTGCAGCAATTTACATTTGTTGTAAAACACAAGTCTGGAGTAACTAATCGCGTTGCCGATGCATTGAGTCGGAGAAATCATATACTCACTACCATGCGAGTGGAAGTGATGGGTTTTGACTTACTTCCAGAATTGCTTATTTCAGATTCATATTTTTCCGAAATCCTAGATAAGTCAAACAGGGAGAAATGGATGAATATATGTTGGTGGATGGTTTTCTGTTCAAAGGAAATCAGTTGTGTATTCCAGATTGCAGTTTGCAACTGAAGATTATTAAAGAGTTACATGAAGAAGGACACGTGGGCCGTGATCGTACTTTACAGTTGATTGCAAAATCTTATTTTTGGCCATCAATGAGAAAAGAAGTTGAAAAGTTTGTTCAGAGGTGTCATATTTGTCAAGTGTCAAAGGGGACCGCGACAAATGCAGGGTTGTATATGCCGTTACCTGTGCCGACTAAACCGTGGGTGGATGTTAGCATGGATTTTGTGTTGGGACTGCCGAGGAAGCAACGTGGCAATGATTCTATCTATGTGGTGGTTGACCGGTTTTCAAAAATGGTACATTTTATCGCATGCAAGAAGACGGCAGATGCGGTTAATGTTGCACAATTATACTTCAGAGAGATCTATCGTCTTCATGGGTTGCCTGAATCTATTGTATCAGATAGAGACACTCGTTTTCTGAGTCATTTTTGGATGAGTCTCGGGACTAAGCTGAAATTCAGTAGTGCTTATCATCCACAGACGGACAGACAGACTGAAGTTGTAAACAGATCCCTAGGTAATTTATTGCGATGCCTCGTGGATGACAATTTGAAGAGTTGGGATTCGAAGTTATGTCAAGCTGAATTTGCACACAACCATGCAGTTAATCGTAGCACTGGGTTCAGTCCATTCCAGGTTGTGTACTCAACAATTCCTAAAGGACCATTGGATTTATGTGTAGTTCCACAGCGGAAAGGAGTGATCAAACGGGCTAGTGATTTTGTGAATGAATTGCAAGAGTGTCACAAGGTTGTGCAGGAACGATTGCTTAAGGCGAATGAGAAATATAAGCAATCCGCAGATATTAAACGACGACATGTTGACTTCAAAGAAGGAGATTTTGTATATGCAGTATTGACCAAGGATCGATTTCCTGTTGGCACTTACAACAAACTAGCTGCTAGAAAGATTGGTCCTTTAGAAATCATAAAGAAGATCAATGATAATGCATATCAGTTAAGGTTGCCAGAAAATATTCATACTTCTGATGTTTTCAATGTCAAACACTTAATTCCGTATTATGGGGAGAAGTTTGTCGAAGAAGAGGGGAGCGTGAATTCGAGGTCGAATTCTTTCCAACAAGGGGAGGATGATGCAGTGCAAACCTCAAATAGTCGAAACCCTAGATTGCCGCTCCTCCTAGCTCGCGATGACGAAGCAGATCCAGAAGTCCTTAGGCCGCGAGCGACCTACCTATGTCGCGAGGAAGAAGACAACCCAGAATCATTAGGTCGCGAATCGCTTCCGAAGTCCTTAGGTCGTAAGTCGCTTCTACCTTAAGCCGAAGCTCCAGATTCCTTTAGGTCGCTGATGATTTGTTAAGTCGCGAATGAAGTTAGGTCGCTGCCATTCCTATGTCGCTCCAGCAATGTCGCGAGGCAAATTCCTTAAGTCGCGAACGACTTTCTTTAAGTCGCGAATTTTCTTTACGTCGTGAAATCCAGTAGGTCGCTGCCAATCCCTTAGGTCGTTCAAGATGTTAAGTCGCAAGTATTATGTCATATTTGTTAAGTCGTTTGTTTTTCTTAGGTCGTTGATGTATATTGTTTTGAGTCGTATGTCGTATGTCGCATGTATGTTGCATTGTTAAGACGTGATGTTGTAGTTTGTTAAGTCGCAGCAGTTGAGTCGTAGGTCGCATCGTCTGATAGGTCGAGTCAGGTGTTGAACGGGTTATGTGTGTTGTAAGCCTATAAATAGGCGGGGTTGTGTCATTTGTAAAAGTTGATTTTGAAATAAAATTTGGTTTGTGCATCTTGCCTCCATTAAAATTGGTAGTTGAGTGTTATCTCCTATCTCCACCTTCGGCATTCGAGTACGCTCGAATCAACGATTGTTGAAGCCAATTCACGGAATCAAGTGCGCTTGATCAACGTTCGAAGAATTGTAGATCTTCTCTCACGGCATCGTGCGCGATCAACGTGTCGAAGATTGCTAGAATCCGGTATCTTCGTGATCAACGGATTTGGGCATTTGGGTATTCTTAAATTCACCAATTTATCATCGATTCACCGATTGTTTCCGCTAATCGTGTGAGATCCTGGACAGATTCGATTTACATCGTCGAATTCGCTTCCTTGGCTGCATCAACCAGGGAAGATTCGTTTAAGGATAAGGTCGTCGATCTCGAAGGTACGATTCCTGACCTTAATATTGTAGTGTTGGGCTACTCGCTTTTGATGAGTAGCTGCTCTTAAGTCGGCTTTATCTTGCTTCTCATCGATCATATCAAGCGACTTCAACAAGAGTTTTTTGTTCGTTTTAGGGTCGTAATGGGCTGTCCGATAAGAAGATACTTCTAATTCGATCGAAATCATTGCTTCTGATCCATAGACCAGAGCGAATGGAGTGTGACCGGTCCTGGACTTGTGGGTTGTTCGGTAGGCCCAGAGTTCCAACAGTAATTCATCAACCCATTTTCCCTTGGCTATCTCCAGTCATTTCTTCAGAATAGATTTGATTATCTTGTTCATAGGCTTCCACTTGTCCATTTACCTGTATGTGTGCTACTATTGCAAACTTTTTCTCGATGAGATATCCGTTGCAAAAGTTTTTAGACTCGGCGTTATCGAATTGGATCTCATTGTCAAAAATGATCATTCGTGGAATTCCAAATTGACTGATTATGTTTTTAACTACAAAGTTGATCACCTTCTTCATGTTTATGGTGGCCAATTGTTCCGCTTTATCCCATTTCATGGAGTAATCAACAACAATAATGACATACTTTGCACCACCCTTTGACATCGATAATACACCAATAATATCAATTCCCCAAACCGCAAATGGCCAGGGATTGACCATCTGTGTGTTCTCTGTCGGTGGGGCCCTAGGAATCTTTGCAACTCTTTAACATCGATCGCACCTCCTAGTGTAATCGGCTGCATCCCTATTGACTGTAGGCCAGCAATACCTATAGCGAAGAATCTTCTTCGCTAGTGTTTGTCGCTCGATGTGATTGCCACATGCTCCTTCATGAACATCTGTAAGTATTCTTTTCACTTCATTGTTGGCAACACACTGCAATAGGGGAACCAATAATCCTTTCCTGTATAGTACCCCTTTCTGAATAAAAAATCATGAAGCTATACCATGGACTTCTGTCGCTCATTCCTTTTGTCGAGGAGGGTTCCTTTTAACAAATACTCCTTAATTGGAGTCATCCATGGCTCCTTCTTACACTCAGCCTTCAAGATCCAATCGACATCCATCTAGTCAAGCTGATAATACTTCCACCATAACAAAGCCCATGAGTTGTGCATCCCCTAAAATAGCCAGTTTGGCTAGTGAATCGCTTTTCACGGTCTCTGTCCTGGGTATATGCATTATCGTATAATATTCAATATCATTTAGTAATTCCAGGATCTTGGTCAAATAAAGAGCAAGCCTCATCCCTTTGGCTTGGAATTTCTTCCTCACTAGGCAAACCACCAATTAAGAGTCACAATAAATGTGCAAAGTTCTGATCCCCAATTCCTTTGCAATCTTGAGTCCATGATTAATGCTTCGTATCGACTGCGTTATTTGTTGCAGGAAAGTCAAGTTTAAAGGCATTACAAATTGACTACTCCTGGGAGTTACCAAAACAACTCTAGCCTTTGAGAAACATTCATTTGATGCCCGGTAAGTATACAATTTCCACTTAACACTCTAGTCCACATCATCTTCTGCATTGTCATCCCGAGCCGTATATACAGCAATGAAATCTGCCAAAGCTTGGCCTTGAATTGCTCTCTGAGGATGATATGATATGTCGTACTAACTCAATTCGCTGTTCCACTTCAATAATCTTCCAGATGTTTCAGGTCACTCTAGTACTTGTCTTAGGGTTTGGTCAGTTAGTACTTTAATTAGATGAGCCTAAAAATACGGATGGAGTTTTCTCGAAGCGATCAACAGGAAAGAAGCTAGTTTTTCTAGCTTTGGGTAGTTTTTCTCTGCCCATGTCAATTGCTTGCTATATGTAATATAGTGGCCTTTGGATTCTGGACTCTTCACATACATGTGCGACACTCAGGGCATGAATCAATACTACCAGATAAATGAACAAATCCTCTCCTTCCAAAGGCTTTGACAAGATGGGAGGCCATTCCAAATGAACTACCTGGCTTGAAAAGCATCATTGCATTCTTGTGTCCAAGCGATCCCTACTTTGAGGACATCGAAGAATGATATACATTTTTCCGTAGCCTTCGAGATGAATCGAATTAGGCAGCTACTTTCCCCATTCAGATTTTGTACCTCTTGCATCGTCTTTGGGGCTTTAACATTCCTCAAGGCTTAAATCTTCTTTGGATTGGCCTTTATGCCTCTTGAGTTCACTATAAAACCCAAGAACTTTCTTGATGCAACATCGAATGAGCATTTCGGAAGGTTAAGCTTCATCCTATACTTTCAAAGTATGTCGAACATCTTTGACAATCTTGCACGTGGTTCATCGATTGTCGTGACTTTATAAGCATATCATCCATGTAAACCTCTATTGTATGCTCGATCTGCTTCATGAACATTGAATTCACCATTCTCTGGTAAGTTGCTCTTGCATTCTCCAAATCAAAAGGCATAACAAGGTAACAGTACAACCCTAAGTTAGTTATGAAGCTAGTGTGTTCCTGATCGGGATATGAATCAGAATCTAATTATAGCTGGAATAAGCATCCATGAATGACAATAATTCGTGACCGGCTATCAAATCCACCCGTTGTTCTATATTTGACAGTTGGAAGCTATCCTTTGGGCATGCTTTGTTCAAACCAGAGTAGTCAATGCATGTTTACCACTTCCCATTAGATTTCTTGACCAACACTAGATTAGATACCCAATCAGGGTATAGTGCATCATGGATGAAGTCGTTGGCTTTTAGCTTATTCACTTCCTCTTTCGAAGCAGTGGATCGCTTTGGACCCAAGTTGCACCTCTTTTGCTTGACAGGAAGACATCTGGGGTTCACATTCAACGTGTGGCATGCTATCTCCAACAATATTCCATACATGTCTGAATGTGTCCAGGTAAACGCATCCAAGTTGGTCCGGAGGAACCTAGTCAAGTCCATTTTCATCTTTATGCTGAATTGCGATTTGATTTTATGGATCCGTGTAGGACCATCTTGACTAATTGGGATGCTGATCGTCAACTCAGTAGGGGAAACTCTTGTATCCTCTGGCATCTTTCTTGGGTCTATAGCTTTGTGAAACCTATTATGCTGACCGAACCAGTCTGAGGTAGTGGTTGCTATGCGTCCATTAATTTGATGTAGAGGGTCTTCTCTACGGCCTTTTCCTTTTCCCATCACTTTGCCTCCCTTAGATCGACGATGTGGAATTCCCTTCCAGTATTCTAATCCCCTTGAATAACTCTTACCCGGTTTTCTTTAGAGAATTTCATTGTCAAGCACCACTGGGTAAGGTCCACTTGAAAATTGGCAAGGGCCAGTCGACCCAAGAAAGCATTGTATATAGAAAAAACGTCCATCGCCATGAAGGCCGCATCCCACACCTCTTGCGGTCATCTTCACCTAAAATCACTAAAAAATCCACACAACCAACAGGTTTCGTTGCCTCTTCGGTTAATCCTTGTATTCAGGATTTACATGGCTTAAGGTCTTGGCCATCCATCAACATTTGATCATAGGCTTTTTTAAACAAAATGTTTACTAAACTTCCACAGTCAATTAGAACCTTCTGCACAGTCGCCGACCCAATCACGGTTGATGTAACGACCCTGAATTTTAATTAAATTTAAATTGATAATTAAATGAATTTTTGAATTAAAATTGTATAGTTAATTGGAAATTTAAGCGAGTTTCCCCGAATACAGATAAATTCTGTATAAATCATTTAAATTTAAAAATATTGTAAATATTGTATATATGTGAATATATATGTATACGGGCATATATGAGTAAAAAAAAATTGAATATATATATGTATATATTTGATTTGAATTTAAATCTCAAATAAATGGTTTAATAATAAATGATAATAATAAATATTAGAATTTATGGTTAATAATGGTTTGAGTTTATAAAATAATATTAGACAATAAATATGAAGTAAAATAATAATAATTAATATTTAAACTAGAAATAGAAATTAATATAAGATAAATTTTGAATAAAAGAAATAAAATAAATACATTTGTTAAATTCTAACAACATAATAAAATAGAAATTTATTTATATTGCAAAGCACTTAGACAAAGCATAAGATAGTAACATACATTCAACTAAGTAATATGACTAAAACCAAAAGTATATATGTAAGTTAAAAATAGAAATATATATATATATATATATAATAATGATTAAGAAGATGTATTTATAAAATAAGAAAAAAATATAATATAAAATTTATTTAAAAGCTTTTAATTAATGAGAAACACAAGTGAGTCATTCGAATTGAACAAAACAACAAAATAAACAAGTGTATGCAAGAAGTAGATAAAACAAAAGAATGTAAGTAAGGCAAAAGAAAAATATCTACATACAAATACAAGATCAAATGAAATGATTCATGTAAACTTAAAAGGAAACATTTGTACTAACTAAGATCATATCAGCCGAGACAAAGAAATCCAAGGCAAGTAGAAATGATCTGCATAGTTGATAAAGCAAGAAAGGAAAAAAATAGATAAGTCTAAGCTTGCAAAAGAAACACAAGGTACATATGCATTAAAGGTTTGCATCTCTAAGTACACCATACAAATATTATCATACAGCCGAAAGTAAAGAAAAAAATATGAATTTGTACAACTAATTAATGCATGGAACATCAGCCCCATTTGCTAATAAAAATCTCTACATATATAGTACTGAAGGAAAATAATATATATCAACTTTGTACAACAAAACATGATCACCTGTACAAAATATACTCACCCCGGTAAACTCAATTTCTTATATCAAACTCTTCTTCATTTCATTTTTCGTTCCATCCCAGCTGAGAATAAACTAAAGTTAATATCATTCAAACTTAAACAAAATTTCAATTTAAAACAAAACAACTCAAAACTAGAGATCAAAGGGGATTTTCAGCTTGCATTTTCAAAACTGTTTCAACATAAAGCTCTGTTTCTTTTTCTCTGAAAACAGGTGAGTAAACTTTGATTTAGAACCTTTAAATTATTTAATAACCTGATATATGTGATAATCATTGAAGCTATAATATGAAAATTGTTTGCATTGATGTAGATATGCTTGTATATAGATAAATATACAGATGTTTGTGTATGCATGCCTGTACAGGTATATATATTTCTCTGTTTAACATTTCACATACTAATACCACAAAGAAATTCAAATTCTTCTTCCCTCAATCTGATTTAGGTGATGATCTATAAATGAAAAAGGGTGGTAACCATGTAACATTCATTTTAAAAATAGATTTAAGTATGTTTATTGGATTAATTATTTCAAAATATGGAATTAACGGTATAGATCATATATATGTCAAAAATCAATTATCTTAATTTTAATTTTTGATTACACAACTAAATTCGTATTGAAAATTCATGATTTTTGATAATCGTTTTGGAATTTTTAAGTGTGTATTCATGGGGAACTCTCGAGTTGAACGGAAATGACACTTTGGTCAAATTCCGTCGAACGACGAGATGAAATTCGTCGTGCTTGGGTCAGATGATGGTTCGAGCATCTAGGATCAATGGAAAATTACAATTTGAATTTATAAGTGAATGAGGCATGGGAACGATGTTGATTTAGGGTTTTAACACTAGTTTTACTTGTATGGGTTTGAAGTGGAACTGCGTCGCCGTCAAGATGATCCAGGTCATCGGACCTGGGGGAATAAGGAGAGGGGATTCTGGCGAATCTCTGGACGTGGCCGCAGGGTCTCAGGTCACCGTGGGAGGCGGCGAGGGGTAGTTTTTCTCGATCAGTTCAAGTTCTTGAGGTGTCGATTAGAAAATTTTAGAGTTTCAATGAGTTTTGCGATTCCGGGTGGTCGGAGCAGGTGAGTTCGTCGTCGATGATTTGCGAGTGTTCTCGGTGTCGTCTAGTGACGATCGGGGTGACTGTGCACGTGCACGCGTGTGTTTGTGTGTCTGGGTTGTTGATGGAACGGGGAAGAAGAAGAGCGCTCGGGGTTGAACACGAGGAATCGGAGGAGCGACTCGAAGTGAAGTATGGACCCGTGGAACTCGAAGCCTTGCTCGAGAAAAATAAGGGTTGTCTTGGATTTTCTGGAATCCATGTCTTAGCAGATTTCAAGTTAGACCAGATTTTAAGTTTAGTGGAATAAATAAGTTTTTTTCAAAGCTTGTAAACCAGATTTTCCAAAGTAAAGATTATTAAACAAGATTTCGAACGAGTTCAACTTTTAGATATTCAAAGTTAAGTGTTTTTAAATATAAATTGTTTTGGTATTCAATTAATTACTAACAAATGTTTTGGAATGATTTAGTATTAAATTTTAATTAATCAATGTTCTTGTATAGAAATGATTCCAAGTATTTAAATTAAATAGATTCAAATGATAAAACTAAGTAATTGGATAAGATATGTGGTATATCTTAAATAATGTAATTACTTGATGAAAATAATTAAGAATGGATAATTGAAGAATAATGATTGGTTAATCAAAATGTTAAAGGTTAATTAATTTAAAGGATAATTACTTAATACAAGGGGTAATTTATAAAGGGTTGGTAAATAAATTTGTAATTTAAAGATTTATTAAGTGAGTAAAAGTTAATTTCTTAATAATTAAAGGGTAATTAATTAAAGATAAATTTCAAGATTGATTAAGGTAAATTAATTTATGATTTAAAAGGTTAATTAATTTGAAATTAAAGGGTAATTAATTTTGTAATTAACTCAAAGTTATTCTACTTATGAGACTAATGAATTAACGTAATTAATTTGAGAATAATTGATTCATTTAAGAGTAATAAATGATTAAAGGATAATTTATCAAAATGATTTGTAATTTATTAATGTTAATTAACCAGGATTAATAATTCATAAGAAATAAATCTGATTTGAATTAATCAGATAATTAATTGATCTTACTTATGAATGTTTGGATTTGTATTGAATGATTGAATTGTTGATATCCCCTTATCTATGATGCTGTGTGATATATTCTGATTTGTGTGTGATTTGTAATGTAGTTAATTATCTGTGATGTAATATATTATCTGTAATTTATATATCTGTGATCTGTGAATAAAAGATAAGCGTTATAGTTATACCGCTTATCAACTATATTTCTGTATTTTAATCTGTGATGATTGAATGATGTTGCACTACTGTGTGAAACCCCTGGACTACACCATATACACACCAATATGGATTTCGTGGAAATCGGTTAAGTCATAGATGGTTTAAATTTAATATTTTTGAAATTGAAATTTTAATTTCAATTGATTTTGGAAATGAATTTGGATTTAATGTTAAAGCTTTTGAAATGGAGTTTTTAAGATGAAAGTTATTTTAAATAACTTGGTAAGTTTTCCAATTTAAATAATTTAATGTGAATTTGAATTCAAAATTTGGAATTGAATTCTATGTTTGGAAATTACGATTAAAAATGTTATAAATGTGTTTATATGAATTTGAACCATTTTAAATATTGGTTTGAGAATTTGAATTTAACCCAAAGACTTTAATTCGTATAAATGAATCAGATTTTCCGAAATGAAAACCGTTTGTTTCAAATGATTAAAGCTTTCATATAAGAAATGAAATTCCAATTTAAGTTAAAGGAATTTCAAGTTTAAATTGAAAATGATTTTCCAAGTTATGAGTGAATTCTTTTTGAAAGCTATGAATTGAATCTGTTTATTTTAACAGATTTAAAATGGTGATTTGTTTAAACCATTCGAAATGAAATTGTTTTGAAAGCTATAAGTTAAATCTTGATTTAAAGATTTAACGAGTTAATCAAATTAAAATGGAAATTGATTTGGAAAATCTGTGAATGAATCTTCGTGAAACTGAGTGAACTTTGTGAATTAAATCTTTTATTTAAAAGATTAATATGGTAATTTGTTAAACCATTTGGAAAAGAAATTTTGGATAATAAATTGTTACTTAACTGAAATCCCATTATCCATTTGTTTTTGAATATTACGCTCACTATTCGGTTCAGCCGGGAGAGGACCTTTGTGTCACATAACCCATTCCGAATAAGTGATACGTCGTATATGGATAGCATTTGAAGACCGATGTTGAAGACCGGGTGTTTGCGAAAACGATAGGATAACCTATCGATTGTCTTTGCACTGGGTAGCTCCTGGTATAGAGATTCCCTAAGTGATGGGAAGTCCAATCGGGATTGTGAATACTCGGATATTGCAAGGGCTTCTTCGGAAGTGCCTTCGGTTCTGTTCGAACCCGGAACAGACTTGTATGGTTACATGTCTGACATTACATTTTGAGATATAAAGCTGATTTCTTTCAAATACATTTCTGTTTGGTGGCGGAGAATTTATTCTCTTAGCTTAACACCCTTCTCTGAGACGTATGAGCTCAGAGGTTATGTAGTTGAAATTTATCAGCGATATACTCCCAATTTGGTAATGTGACATGCTGAGTGTTGCTGTGTGTTGATGATCATTTATTGATCATTTGTGATCAAAGCGTGGCTTTGTGAAAAAGCGTAGCTTTGTGGACGAGACTTCGTCAGACCTCACAACCCGAAAATGGTCGAAACAGGAATATGTGGCAAGGTTATGAGGGTCACGCCCTTTAGGGTATGTCATTTCCTTCTGGAAAAGGGTGGTATCAGGTATGGAGCCCTGGTATTTAACCTATGTGGATACTCCGGTCTCATTTATTGTGTGATTGTGTGTTTATCGAGGCGCCTCAGATAAAGGTCCCAAAGGACCAGGGGGTGGCATATTCGTGAGTTACCTAGTTACAGGGGTAACCCGGCCTTGTGTTGGCAGAGAGCTAGTTAGTTCTCAGGACGTCCAGCCAGAGGCAATCCCATGTGGCAGTAGGAAAGGAAGTTCCTTAGCCTGACCATTTGTTGGAAATCCAATTTCCAATACGAAACCAGTACGGTTTTAGTTGTAGAACCTGCCATTTACTTATGGTGGCGCCCCACTGTTTAGATGGTAGCTATAGTAGGCATAGTTCGGAATGTCTATGTTGGCTAAGATTAATATTATACTTTCGGAATGTTTTCTGCACTATGCACTAGTAATAATATTCAATGATTTGTTTTGCGTAGTAAGCATCTTTGACTATCATAAGGAGAAATCTCCTCTGATTCTGCGTTTGCATTGTGTGTGTGTGCGGGAGGCCTTATGGTAGTTTCATTTTCCAAAAGCATTGCGAATGTCTTTTACTTCCTTTATTGTTGTTGTTTTAAAGATAAACTGTGTTTTTGTTGCTCACACCAGTTCCACGACTGACTCAGAGTTTATTGTTCCTTTCCTAAACTCTGGGTGCTCACAAATTTCTACACGAGCAGTCTAGAGTTGGGTTTTTCAGATAATCAGGTTCAATTGACATTGGAGCTAGTTCAGTTTTGGAGATCACGACTGACATTGCTTACCTTGTTTTACGTGTTGGTGGTTCAAGCTGATATTGGAGTTGTTGGAGTCATTCTCTAACTGATCATTTGAAGTTATCACTTCTGTTATTTCCGCTGTATCATTATTTATCTCTGATATTGTTGTATCATATTGATATCATTGTTGTATATCATACTGGATATTGTATTCATTGGATTGTATATGATATCATCTATTTTTCTTTTTCTGCTGTGTTGTTGTACTTAATGGTGTTATAAGCTCCGGAGAACCAGATTCGGCGTTTGAATCTACGACATTTTGAGTACAAGTGAAGTACGGATGCTGATTTTCAAAGGCCGAGTTTTTGGATCTTTACAGTTGATATCACCAAGGGATCAAGCGTAGGTGCTTCGATCCCGCCTGCATCTTTGTTCTTCAACATGATATCATCAGTCATCATCTTGAGCTGTTTTGCTAGAGCTCCATCTTCAACAACAAAGTAGCTTTCATGCACAACATACCACAAAGAACTTGCATACCTCTCCATCTCGTTCCAGCTCCTCCCAGTCGGATGAGGTCCACCAGTAATTGTATTAATAACTAATCTTTTTCTAAGCTGCCTAGACTCGTCATCACTAGGTCCGGCTTGGCCCCGTTGGAACCACAGTCCTTGGGGGTGAGCACTTCTTTGCCCACCATTCTATGGGGCTTTGAGATACTGTTGCAGCATCTTCTTTCTAATCAAATCTTCTATCATGTCATAAAAATATCTACATTCATTTGTGTTATGACCATGGGTCTTATGAAAATGAAGTATTTTCTATACCTTTTCTCTTTCTCGTTGATTCCTTAAGAGATGGTTTTTTGTAGTGCTTCGTACCTTGCATTGCAAGGTAGATATTTTCGACCGTCTTACTTAACAGCGTATAGTCTTCATATTTCAAAAATCTTGAACGTTTCTTGGAGATCGATATTCTATCTCCACTTTCCTGGCTATTCCTTTTCTAATTGTTGCCTTTGTTCTCCACATTCACGCCCACGTTGCCGGAATTCCCTCCAGGTTATTTTATTGCAACATTGCTTTTAACTACTTCAGCTGATTGTCCATCATCAACTTTCTTAGTAGCTATACTTGCCTTTTCCATGTATAAGAACTGATCCGCCTTTCTGTAGAAAACATCCATAGTTGATGGGCTTTCATTTTCAACCATCTTCTAAAGTCAGTATCTAGATGTAACCCCTTGATCAGTGTCATCAATACTTTGTCCTACTTAGAATTAATCACTTTCGTTATTGCCGTGTTAAATCTGCTCAAAAATTCCTTCAACAACTCCCCACTACTCTAAAAAGGTTTGATAAAGACATCACATCCTTTGGACGAGTTGTGTGCAAGTAAAACTACTCAAAAAACCTTTTTTCTAATTGATCGAATGTCGATATATATCTCAGTGGAAGCCGAGTGAAGTGAACCACATCGTCTCCACACCTTTAAGGAATATGGGGAAACATCGACACCTGATGGCATTTATCGCCCTAGCCGTGTCTTTGTGTCATTCACATTTCAACAAGTGTTGCCTTGGATCTGTCGTCCCATTATAGGACGGCATCATCGGCATTGTGAACCTTTAGGTATACTATTTACACAATATCTCTTTGGTGAATGGGTTTATACTAGGAGAAGATCCTCATTCATCGTTGTTTCATGCCGGTTTTCATTTACTAACTTCTTTACCATGTCATCTAAAGATTCTAGTTCAATTTGATCTACTAGACGGCGACAATAATATCATACCTCATGTGTTTGGCTCTGCAAATTATCTCGGTTAGTTCCATGGTACCTGAGTTCTTCTGTCTTTAGGAGAACTGTTCATCCAGTCGACCTGTTTCTTTAATTTTTACTCGATGGATCAACATTATCCATTTGAATTTCAATATCCTAACCATCAGCAACATGGCCCTCTCCACCACCAACATTACCATCCTAGTCAACAATACCCCCTGCACCTACATCACATCGGCATGGTTCGGTATCGATCCATACTTTTGTATTTTGGAAATTGTATTTGCTTTTCGAGGTTACTGTTTCCTTCCTCTAAATTTTCTGCTTCTCTTCTCTGTGTTTCACACTAGATGATGAGGAACTATCTCCATCTTCAGAACTGGAAGGCGACAACTCTTTTCTATTCCTTCTGCGACTATTAGTTAACTGGTTGAGCAAGTCAAGACTTTCCTTCATCTGCTTCCTTAATTCATCCTGACTTTCATTCATCTTATCATTCATTTCCTTTATTATCCTGTCCATTTCAACCCATGTTATCATATCTGATGGGCTTTGAATTTTAGTAGCATTGGGCTGAGTGATTTCTTCAACATGTTGAGAAGCAGCGTTCTCAACATCATTAGCAAGCCTGATGGCGGCAGATTTCTCCATTCATGGGGCCATAACTGTAATTAATCCTATGATAGATTCTGAGCACATATGAATAGTTATGGATTACAAGAACAATACCAATGGGTCTACTTCGTGGATTAAAGCAATCCAACAGTAGAAAATAGATCCAAATAGTCTAAAATCAATACGCTCTCAGTGAAAGGACCAACACGTTTGTGCCAAAAGTTGGCACAAACACCCAAAGATTAATAGAGGATAATAAAATGAAGAAAATAAATTGAAAATGAGGAAAAAGAGAACACAAAACAAGTATAGTGGTTTAGCTAATCAAAGGCCTACATCTAGTTGAACTTTGTTTATGTTTCTATTGAGTTTTACAAAGTTGATCTTATGGATTGGTAGCTATGGATTGGTGATGATCCATGAGATTATAGAGAAAGTATAGAAATTTGTTAAACCAATAAAAAAATCCTTTAAATAATGCCCCTCCTCCTATATTTATAGCTGTAGGTTGACAAAATTCTCTCCACTACGTTCTTCACATCTAAGAGAAGTTGAAATGAAAAGATGTCGTTGACTTAGCAAGAGCTATGAAGCAGTATTGAACAATGTATAAGGATTCATAGCGATCCATAAGATTCTTCTCTAGACTTTCTTCAATTTCTTGAGGAAGCTTAGTCAATTCGTATCTTTTTCTTGGACATTTAGTCGCATCAATATGGTGTTGAACTTGAGTGAATTCCTTGGTTCAGAGGTTGGACAAAAGCACTTGACTTATCCATTGACCGTTTTGGTCAGGGACTGTGAGCGAACCATTGTTTATTGTTTGCATCGACCGATAATCGCTAATGCCTTCTATGGCATGAATTTTGGCATGGATTTGAGCAGAAGATAAGGATTGGTACTGATCCATGTCTATGGATCGGTATCGATCCATGATTTCATTTGATTCTTAGGCTTTTGATGTTATGTTGGCTATTCTTGAGGATTCTTGGAAAGTTTATGACTCCACTCCTTGGTTTCACCTGATGTTGAGCCTGGCAGTTATTGCTTTGGATTCCTGCTTGGTTATTCTCTTATTTTACCGATTCGATTTGTTTGGATTTGGCTTGGCCACAAGGCAGAATAACATATACTTATACAGATTTGAATGATACTATAGAAAACATCTACCTCGCCACACAAGCAGAACTCAAATATGATAGGCTCATGCCAAAGAAAGAAATCAAAGCTGAGATGAATACGGGGAAGTATTGTAGGTTTCATGAATCTCATAGATATAACACCAATGAATGTCACTTTGCGGGATATAATAGAAGAATACATCAGGAAGAGAAAGTTGGAGAGATATATCAAGAATCTGAATGCTCCCCCGGCTCTCGTACAACAGGTCCCGAAGCAACCTGGAAATGGGGGTGAAGAATTTAATGCTAACCATGAGAAGGATGTGAGGTTTATAATCAATGTTGTAACATGAGGACCTCACGTAGCTAATAAGATCTAGGCTGAGATGGAAAGATATGCAAAGTTGTTAAAAATGGAGAAGCTTACGTGTACATGATAGGCGAGGAGCAGAAAAACAAGTCTTGCTTTGGGAGCAGGACGAGATAATCTTCAACGATTATAACTTATGAGGTAAGAAAATCCTGCATACAGATCCCTTAGTGAGTTCGGCAATGCTCGGCCGGTAGAAGTACATCAGATTCTAGTAGACAGTAGGAGTTCGGTAAACATTCTATTCAAAGATGCATTCGATAAAATGGGGTTATCCATGGAGGATGTTACAGCGTGCAACTAGCGATTTCATGCTTCAAATGAGAGGGTACAATGCCCATGAGAAGGCTGGATTTGTTTGTCATGGTAGAAACCCTTCCCCGATCAGCCATACAAAAACAAACTTTCATTTTGGTGGATGGATTCTTGGCATACAGTGCTTTCCTACGGCAGTCAGCTTATTCAATTTCCATGCAGTGGTGGATCAGTGGTGCATGACCATGAAATTCCCCATGACCAACGGAGTAGGGCAGTGGAAGGAAGCCAGGATGCCTCTAGTGAGTGTTGTGTAGTGGAGCTTAGAGAACAAAAATGACGAGAGAAAAAAAGGGTATAGAGGTTACGCTTCATGCCCAAAATTCTACCACATAGTAATTAAAGGAGGGCCCTCCTTGGGTTCACAAGTGATCCTTATAATGAACATGACCTAAGGGATGAAGGAGGGGGCCACAGCTGAGCCCAGAGAGGCAATGGAGTTTATGGAAATGGATAGCAATGACCCAACGAGATTTATGAAGATCAAATCCAAACTAGAATGGGATCTTAAGTTACAGTTAATAGGATTCTTACGGGACAACCATGATATATTTTTCTGGTCCATTGTAGATATGTGTAGAATCCTCCCTCGATTGCATGTCATGCCTTGAATATTGACCCATAGAAACCCCCAATCAAACAAAAGAAATGAAGTATGGGTTGAAAGCGGTTAGCGGCACTTAGTGAGAAGGTGAAAACCTTGTTAGAAAATGGCTTCATCAGGGAGTATCGGTACCTGGGATTGATTGCAAACCAGTTTTGGTCAGGAAGTTGAATGGAAAATGGAGGACGTACAATGACTTCTCAACTTAAATGATGCTTGTCCATAAGACTGCTTCGCTCTCCCGGGAATCAATCAATTAGTAGATGGAACGGCAGGGCATGAACTTCTATTTTTTTATAGATGCATACTCTAAATACAATCATATTGCTATGTATGTCTCGGATCAGGAACACACTAACTTTATTACCGAATTAGTACTCTGTTGTTACAAGCTCATGCCATTTGGGCTCAAGAATGCAGGGTTGAATATTAATGCTTAATTAACAAGATGTTTGTTGGCCAAGTTGGAAAGACTATGGACGTATACATGGATGATATGCTAGCGAAGTCGAAAAAGACTGAAGATCATATCCACACTTGGATGAAATGTTTCGAATTCTACGAGAGTTTGGGTGAAGCTGAACCTACTAAAATATTCTTTTGGTGTTTCTTTTGGAAATTTCTTGGAGTTCATCGTACACACTAGGGGAATTGAAGCCAACCTAGAACAAGCCCAAGCTTTGAAAGATATCAAGATCCCTGAAACTTGGAAGGAGATGCAAAGCCTAAACGAAAAAGTAGCAGCATTAAGTAGGTTCATATCTAAGACTACTGATAAGTGTGTTCCATTCTTTGAAGCACTTAAGAAAAGGAAAGGGAAATTTGTGTGGACAGACGACTGCTTGGCCACGTTCCTTAATTTATTAGAGTATTCATAGAAGTCTCCGGTTCTTTCTACACCGGTCAAAGGAGATGATCTATATCTGTGTCATCCTATGCCATGAGTGCAGCATTTGTTCGAGAGGAAGGTCGGGTGCAACTTCTTGTATATTATGTGAGTAAGCATTTCATAGGGTCCAGAGTCAGGTATCATAAGCTGAAGAAGTTGACATATTGCTTGTTGATCGCGTCCCGGAAGTCGAGGTATTATTAACAATCTCATCCCATCCAACTGCTAATAGATCAGCCTCAAAGACAGTTCTACATCGACCTGATACTTCAGGGAGACTTATCAAATGTAGTATCAAATTAAGTCAATATGAGATTACCTATCATCCTCGAACGGCGATCAAATGATAAGTTTTAGCAGACTTTATTGTTGAATTTACCATTAGGGACGACGAAGTGGAATCCTAGGAGGAGGAAGCCCTGAAATTGCGAATGTATGTGGACAGGGTTTCGAATGAGCATAACTCTAGTGCAGGGGTATGAAAGTTACTGTGCTATAGGATCGTGTAATATGCATAAACTACTTGTGAGGAATAATGATTTAGTAAGTAAATAATTAAAGTAGTAAAGCAAATGACACCAGAGATTTTTATACTGGTTCGAACTCCCGTTCTACGTCCAGTCCCAGACTCCTTCTGGAATTAAACTAGCAACCCTCACTTAACCCGGAGGAATAGGTTTACACCGCTTGAGAAACCGAACAGGACTTCTACCGCCCAAGCAATTGAATTGGACTTCCACCGCCTGAGCAACCGAATGGGACTTTTTTACAAATAACAAAAGTATCTGACTATAATATGCTCTTTAAATAGCACTGATAAGTCAATTAAGTACAATCTTCCTATAATCTTCTCCTTTATGATATATAGTGTAATGTGCTTGAGAAATAGGGAAGATAGAGTAATCAATGATCAAAGACTGTATGCAGTTTGAGTGCAAATTGAAAACATAGAGTAAGAGATAAGAATTCAAGAATACTAAAATCAATTAGGTGAATTGTTTGTTGAATTCTAAACTCTATTTATATAGATGAAAAGGTTGCAATCTTTGATGAAAGATAACTTTGAAAAGAAACAGATCCAACTGTTGATTTTAAGATGTTTCTCTTCGTTGAAGAGAAGCGTCTTTTCATAAAAACTAGCCGTTATAAATAATCAACCGGCTGAAATTATAATTCAGTCTTTTGAATTTGTTAAATTCGAAACAGTAAAGAAATAGGCAATTTTTGGCCTAATTCAGACGGCTGAATGAACTCATTCAACCGGCTTAATATTGTGAAATATTAAAAAATATTTCTAGCAAACAGACGGCTGAATGAGGTCATTCAGCCGACTGTTTTCAGCCTGAATTGTGCATTTGTGTGCATGTGAGTGCATGTTAATATATATATTATATATATATATATATATATACCATATCAGAGAGATTTTAACATATTTCTAATACTAAACATACTCTAAACATTAGACTAACAACTTCAAAACATTCTGAATCTGCAACAAATCTCCTGCATAAATAATTAGTATACAGAAATATTGATTTATATAGTTGTCACAATCAAAACGATGAAAATCGAGATTCTAACATTCTCCCCCTTTTTGACGATGACAACTATATAAGTATAAATAATATATTACTATGAAACTTACATGAATTCTCCCCATGTCAATATGCACACTTATTTAAACAAATTTATACTAAGCTTTCTCCCCCTTTGTCATCGACAAAAAAGAAGGATATTCAAAAATTAATAATGAAGATAAAAGCATGTAGATATAAATTGGAACATTTTAAAAGCAAACACATACTAGAGATAATATTACGAAATAAAGTTAGAACATCTATACCACATTACATACAACTAAAAAGAACCATAGAAGTTTTGAAACAATATTACAAAACCAAAATGCTAAAGTTCAAAGATCATAGAAGATAAAACTAGATAGAATGAGAGGGGTCATCGTTACCATCATCATCATCATTTTTCGAACTTGAAGACGACCATTGGAAAGGACTGGGTTATAAGCTTCGATAGATGTTGAACCCGAGCAAGAGATCTTATCCTAAATCCTATTAAGAAACCCTCTTATAGAATTGAATTTCTTCTCCGTCTTCTTTTCAAGAGTTTTAATTTCCCGATGAAGTTTTGATTGATTTCGGGAGAGGGTGATGATAACTTGCCTAGAGGAGGTGTCGGGGCTAATAATTTGAATGGAGTCATCTTCCTCTTCTTCTTCTTCATGCCGAGTTTGTGAAGAGGAGGCAATATTAGTGTCACGAGGTTATGAAACACCTTGTTCGACATTGTGAGCCCATTCTTGAAAGGAGATAAATTGTTTAGGATGAGGCCGTTGAGGAAGACCCATCAATCCCAAGGTTTTGCACCTAACTCGCTAATGGTTGAATACTCGAAATCGGGCATTGGAACACCAAAATTGAGTATAATGCGCATAATATAGACGCCATAATGAATTGTCTTATATTTCCTTTGGATTGTGACATATTGAAATTCATCTAAAATTATTTTACCCCAATTTACTTGTTGATTAGAGTAGATGGCATAGAGAGCTTGAAAATCTCTTTTGTAAACTTTTTCATGGCTTCCCGTACGGGGTTGCAAGGATCGAATGAAAGCTCGGTGGATGAGATGTGCTTGTGGCCCTAAAGCACTAGACTTATGCTCATTTAAGTTGACAAGGTGATCGGACAAGAAAAGATGTGAAACTTCATCTCGATGGAGCATATTAACTTGTATATCTTCTATATCGACTCCTTGATAGGGACAGTTCAAAATATTACCTAATCTTTGCAAAGGTAAGAAAATTTTGATACCACAAACTAAAGACCAAACACAATCTTCATGGTTTTGAGGATTATGGTGGTCAAGATTTAAATTTGCAAGGAAAAGTTTAATCAAAAGATGATTTAATTTAATATTATTATGAGCATACCCCATGAGATTATCAAAGTGGAATTGCTCGGCCATTTCTCTAATTCGATATGCTATGAAATCCGAGAATTTCATGAATGCCCATTCAAAAATGTTGGATTTTTTCATGGAGTTGTAGCGGGAGACAGCAACATCATTCCATAGCCATTGACGAATTTGGCCTTCGGAAGGACCGGAGGTAGAGTCCCTTGACCTTTTGGATCTTGGAGGCATTATTGAATAAATTTTGAATTTGAAAGTTGAGTTTATGAGACAGTGGAGGCTAGGTTTCTGAAAGGAGGAGGTAAAAAGTAAAAAGATGTATATATAGGTAGGTTAAAAGTAAGGGTAGAAAGGGTAGTTGGAATGTAGGGCTGTATGAAAAAAAATTCTCCAGGGCGATTCTGCCAGCTGTTTGACTGTAAACAGCCGTCAGAATTCGTTCCCACAAGAAAATAGGCAAAAGATGAACTGATTCAGCCGGCTGTTTACAGTGTATTCAGCCGTCTGAATCTGGGCCAAAAATTATTCCGAGTACAATATTCAGCCGTTTGTTTCTATGTGCTCAGCCGGCTGAATTTCCTGTAAGAGTATGGTTACCCTATTTTTTAAACAGCTAACATTATTTTTAGGAAGTAAATCATATATATTCATATGAACAAGTAATAGAATAAAGTAGACATTAGATATATATATAAATTTAAATAGATTTTGATGAGGAACTTAGAGTGTGATATTCCATCGATTCAACCTTGGTATTCTCCTGTAGTGGACGGAGAGGGGACCGACCATTTCCACGTTCCCAAGAGTTCGGAGACACTGGAGGACGTTGTGGCGATGGTTCCCAAGGATTGTGGTGAGGAGAATGGATTGGAGATGGTTGATGAACCGTGCTCTTGGATGAGGAACCGCAGAATTTCAAGGCGACTTGCTCCAAAAAGCTTAAACGCATGGTGTTAACTTTTTGTTTGTAATAAAGTTCATGCTGTAATTCCAGTGTTTCCCTTTGGTAGTGGTGAATGTCGTCTATCTATTCTTTGGTAGATGGTGATCCGAAAAATAGAGAGCGTCTGGTTCTTTTTCCGGGTGGAGTGTAACCCATGTGAGTAGAAGGAGCAATAATCGGGACTGGTTCATAAATCGGTGTGGGAGTAGGTAAATTTACTGATCCCGAACTTGGAGAAGTATATGAAAGTGAGGAAGATTCAGAGTTGTGTTATGAAGACATTTAATGACTAAAGCTTGGAGAAAAAAACTTGTACAAATAAATTGCTGAAAAGATTATGTTAAAAAGACTTGGTTGAAGAGGTATTTATAAGGCATAAGAGGTCGGAAATAGGTATTGTATTTGAGGTTAAAAGAATGCTAACCAGAGAAATATTGTCTAGTTAAAAATTGTGTGGTAGGAAAAAAATTTGATAGGAATAGAAGAAATAATAAAAAATTAGTATGGTTCTGTTGAGAAGTATGTTGTAGTGAAGTGGTAGTGCATCAAACTTACAAGCAAGAGACCAGAGTTCGAATCCTAGAAACTTCAATTTTTGTAAAAATTTATTTTTGAGAGAAAATTATAAATCTTTTAAAGATAAAATTCCCAATTCTCTTCTTAGTTTTATAAAAATATTTTCATTTAAAGGTTTTGTAAATATATCTGTCAGCTGGTTTTCTAAGGATACAAATTCTAATATGACAAAATCCTTTTCAATATTATCACGAAGAAAATGATGACGAATGTCAATATGTTTTGTTCGTGAATGATTTACAGGATTTTTAGATAAGTTTATAGCACTTGTATTATCGCAAAAAATAGTTGATTTAGATAAATTTATACCAAAATTTTGAAGTGTTTGTTTCATGTAAATGACTTGTGCATATGCTAAAGCATCATAAATATATCCTGCTTCACGCGTCGATAGTGAACACAATTTTGTTTCTTGCTAAACCAGTAGACTAAGGATTTTCCAATGAAGTGACAAGTCCCACTCGTACTTTTTCGATCCGTCCGACATCCTCCAAAGTCAGCATCACTATATGATACTAACTCGAAAGGACATTCTTCGGATAGAAAAGTCCAAAATCTTTGTTTTGCTTAGATAACGTAATATTCGTTTCACTGCTCGCATATGTGATTCTTTAGGGTTTGCTCGAAATCGAGCACATAGACAAACACTCATCATTATGTCAGGTCTACCAGCAGTTAGATAGAGTAATAATCCAATTATACTTCGATATAATTTTTGGTCAACACTTTTGCCATCTTCATCTCTATCGAGATGTATTGTTGTACTCATTGGAGTTGGTTTGGCAGACGTGTTTTCCATACCAAAGCGTTTAATTAGACTATTACAATATTTTTCTTGATTAATAAAAATTCCATTATTTAATTGTTTAATTTGTAAACCAAGAAAATAAGATAATTCTCCCATATGTGACATTTCAAATTCTTTGATCATTATATTAGAAAATTCCTAACATAATTTTTCATTTGTAGAACCAAAAATAATATCATCTACATAAATTTAAATAACTAAAATATCCTTTTTATCTCTTTTAATAATAAGAGTTTGATCAACCTTCCCAATTTCAAAACCTGAATCTATAAGATAGCTCTTAAGACGTTCATACCAAGCACGGGGTGCTTGTTTTAGACCGTATAAGGCTTTCTTAAGTTTATAGATATGGTCTGGAAATTTTTCATGTGCGAATAAAAAAGGTTGTTTAACATAAACATTTTCTTTTATATATCCATTTTAAAATGCACTTTTAACATTCATTTGATAAAGTTTAAAATTATGAAAACATGCAAAGGCCATAAGATACGTATTGCTTCTAGTCATGCGACTGGAGCAAACGTTTCTTCATAGTCAATTCCTTCTTCTTGATTATATCCTTGTGCGACTAATCTAGCTTTATTCCTAGTTATATTTCCTTGTTCATCTGCTTTATTTTTGAAGACCCATTTAGTACCAATGACTGTTTGGTCACTTGGTCTAAGAACTAATTCCCACACTTTGTTTCGTTCGAATTGGTTTAGCTCTTCTGGCATAGCTATAATCCAATAGTCATCAGTAGAGGCTTCTTTGGCATTTTTAGGTTCAGTATTAGAAAGGAATGCTACATGGCCTGTAACGCCCCACTCCAAGACCCACATTAGCAAAGAGTATTACTAGGTAACACCGTTTGCTAATGCGGAGAATAGAGCTGGTTAGGAGCGACCATCTATAACCCTATCTTAATTATCTATTGAATACGCCGACAATGCCACTTCTTACTTAAATAGATCGACATCTCCAATAAATACTTAATACAAAGCCATAGATGGCTGAAGGATCTATCAGAATAAAATATAACAACTCAATGTAATTCACATCACAGAACAGTAAGTCATCACATACACTTTCACATATACAGATACATTACAGAGTTTACAAAATGATACATATCAAGTGGTATAGCAAACCACAATATACAGGCGAGTCAAAAGAATACATATCAAAGTTACAGACAAAAAAAGGACTACACAAAAAGCTATAACAAAATGGAGCTAGCGAAATAGTCCATGCGAAAGCAAAAGAGGTCTAACCTGTCATGCGGAATAGTCCATGCGGAATAGTCCAAAGTACCTAACCTGAAACATCTCGGTCTGACCCGAGTATAAAATACACGGGTCAGTCTAGCTAAACAAATCAGTTAGATATACTAATGATAGTGAAGATACAAGATCATAAGATACAACAATTATCTCCAAAAGAGATATCCAAATCATCTAACATAAGATGAATCAAAACAAGCCTCATATCATAGGCAATTCAAATAAACCAAGGACATACATATCCCAAAACACGCCAAAAGACAAATAACAAATACCAACAAAGGTACACAAGTTTCCACAAGGTAATCTCTATATATCGTGTGGTTCAAAGAACCTACACCGAAAGGCGATACACTAGGGAAATATAATTGTCAAAGAAACAAAAGATGCTCGAGCTCAGTACAAGGATCCATACGCCCGAAGGCAACAAACCGCAGTGGCGGTACTGGACACCACTGTTTGGCGGAATGTGTCACAACTCTCAGAAAGGAACCCGAAAAATGTTAACGTGAGTCCCATACCCCACGTTCTCACTAAACGGTTTACTAACCGTTAGCCAATCTCACACTCAAAGCAGTACAAAGTTTACCTCATCTCATCGGTAAACCAGACCCAAAGGTCAAAACGGTCAAACGAATAGATTAGGAATTAACTGAAAAGATAAACGCACTATTCATAGCACGCGTTTTATTTAATCATTTAATTCTCTTCCCTCTTCGCTCGAAGTGCAAAACTGTGTGTGTGTGTGTTTTAAATAGAAATTAGAAGTTAGAGAAACAAGCTTTTGATACAATTTAAAAAGATCATTTTATAAAGACCCGTGTATGAAATCAAAAAGGAATCATCAAAGTCAAATATGCAATAACAACTAATTGGAATCGACATGAATCGATTAAAATTGGAAACCAAGCAAAATAGGCAAATTGGGCTGAGCCAAGCAGGTCAGTCGACTGACTGCAGAGGTCAGTCGACTGATCCAGAAACTTGAAAATTTCATTTCCTGCAGTCATTCGATTGACTGCAGAGGCCAGTCGACTGACTGCAGGAAACATAAACTTTCTGTTTCTACAGACAGCCCTAGGAACAACTATTTGCTACAGCCAGTCGACTGACTAGCACTGGGGCTGTTTTTCAGCCTATCAAATAAAGAGCAATTCTTCCAATTTTCGATCGGACGAGCAATGGGCGGTAGGGGTTTATGCCAATCGACAACCCAGCCCTATTGGCTCTTCAATACAACACCAATAGCATGTTCGAACATCCAAGCTATGATTTTTAGAGTTTTTGACTTCAAAACACCAAAAATTGAAATGTTCACCAAATCAATTCAAACCAAAAGCAAATGAACATGAATAAGTGTTAGGAATTCATACCTAACATCAATGATATCAAGAGAAGTAGATGTGAGTTCAAAACTCACCTTTTTTTAACTCAAAAACAAAGATAAGAAGCACAAACGCAAAGAAAAGATCAACCACTCTTCACTTCTACTCTACAAGCTCCAATCTAAGATCAAAACAAGTATTTCCTAAATTAGGGTTTAGGAATTTTCTGAAATTGAAGAGGAGAAGAGATGGAGAAGATGAAGATGGAGCTTACCTTAGCTTTTCTTTGAATTTGGAGCAAGAACTTGGAGTTTGCAATTGGATCTAGGGTTTTGAATTTTAATTTCCCTTTCCTCTCCCCATTTTCAGTTGTGCAAGAGAAAAAGAAATGAAATGAGAATGAATGGATGAAGAGAGGGGCTGAGTTAGAGTATATGAGAAGTTGGGTGAAACCGAAAAGCCCAACAGAAAATAGCAAAATTCAACTCACTCCAAACATATCAAAGCTTATACTCAAAAAAGTCGCAAACGCCATTTTGGACTCAATGGAAGTGGTCTCAAGTCCTAATTCGACCGTTTGCAAAAAGTAGCTTTTCGGACTTTAATCCGACTAACGACGTTATATTTAAATAAAATATTTAAATATAAAATCGTAAAATATGCGGGTTGTTACAGATCTCCCCTCCTTAACAAAATTGCGTCCACGCAATTTCTAGAGAAGAATTTGCAACAACTACATACTTACAACACCCAAAAAGAAAGAAAAGAAAATAAGCTTGAGATAAAGAGATATTCTCTCCATTGCTAAGCAAAGATAGAAAACCCGGATAGGATCGCTCGATAAACTCTCTGGTTTCCCAAGTACAGTCATTGGGATTAGCGGACCATTGAACTTTAATGAGCGGCACGTCCTCGTTTCGAAGGTGTCTCACCTCCGTGGCAAGTACGCGAATAGGCTGTTGTACAATAGATAAATCTGGTGAGATCTCAAGCCCTTGCAAATCAGGAGAGTCGATAACAGAATCCGATTCTCGAAGACACTTCCGAAGCTGAGAGACGTGAAACACGTTGTGAACTCTGAATAGATGAGCTGGAAGTGAAACTCTATAAGCCACAGGGCGTTCAGTAATAGGAAACGGTCCTACAAAGCGATGAGCCAATTTCCCTGTCACACTGAAGCGCATAACCCCTTTCAAAGGAGAAACACGAATAAAGATGAGATCACCAACCGAGAACTTGAGAGGCTTCCTACGGTTATCCGCGTAGGATTTTTGGCGGCTATGTGCCTCTTTCATTCTCAGACGAATAAGATCAATCTTCTCAGAAGAATCATGAACAAAATCTAGGCCAAGAATAAGCTTCTCCCCAGATTCCAACCAACAAGAAGGTGATCGACATGGCCTTCCGTATAAGGTTTTGAAAGGAGCCATGCCGATACTGGACTGAAAACTATTGTTGTAGGAGAACTCCACAAGGGGTAGATGATCCTCCCAACTACCTCCGAAATCAAGAATATAAATATGGAGGAGATCCTCTAAGATACGATTCACCCGTTCAGTCTGTCCATCAGACTGTGGATGATAAGCAGTGCTGAAATTAAGCTTTGTTCCCAAAGCTTGCTGAAGACTCTTCCAGAAATGACTGGTGAATAAAGGATCACGGTCACTCACAATCGAACTAGGAACACCGTGAAGTCTCACGATTTCCTTGATAAATAACTTAGCCAAAAGAGAAGCAGTCCTATTAGATTTAATAGGGACAAAATGAGCTGACTTGGTGAGGCGATCAACAATGACTCAAATGCTAGAATGGCCCGATCTCGTACGAGGTAGGCCATCAATGAAATCCATCAAAATCTGATCCCATTTCCACAATGGAATCTCTAGAGGCTGAAGGAGACCAGAAGGGCACTGATGTTCGGCTTTAATACGTTGACAAGTCATGCAATTACTCACATAACTCGCCACATCACGCTTCATGCCTTTCCAATAATAAAAGCGATGCATATCGGCATACATCTTACTACTACCAGGATGGATAGTATACTTAGACCAATGACAGTCATCAAGAATGTCATGCCTAAGTGCAGAATCAGAAGGCACAACAAGACGGTTCTTCTTGCGAAAACACCCATCAAGATCAATGCTGAAATCCCGCAACGCCTCATCACGGGGTTCAGTCTCACAAAGCTGAATCAAATGCATAAGATCAGGATCATGCCGCTGAGCATCGGCAATACGATCCAATAAAGAGGGTCGAGCTTCCAAACTGAATAATGCTACCGGAGAATCAGAGGATGGAGCTCGATCATGAATATCACAAAAAGATAGAGTCTCAAGAATATCCCATTCGGCAAGCATCAAAGAAACAACAGCCGAATGTCTGCGACTAAGCGCATCAGCAACACGATTACCCTTACCAGGGGTATATTGGATATCAAAGGCATAGGAGGCAAGAAACTCGAGCCAACGCTGTTGCCTCATATTGAGTTCCTTCTGAGTGAACAAATACTTCAAGGATTTATGATCGGTATAGAGAATGAAGCGCTCGCCTAATAAATAGTGTCGCCAAATCTTCAAGGCGAAGACGATGGCGGCTAACTCAAGATCATGAGTGGCATAGCGAACTTCATTCGGACGCAGTTGCCTAGAAGCATAAGCAACTACCCGATCCTTCTGCATAAGCACAGCACCGAGACCACTACCACAAGCATTGGTGTAGACAACAAGATCATGATTCCCCTCGGGAACCACAAGAATAGGAGCATTAGTGAGAAGTTCCTTCAATGTCTGAAAGGAAGCTTCACACTTATCGGACCAAATATTTCGAATGCCTTTCCGAGTAAGGCTGGTGAGAGGAAGCACAACACGGGAAAAATCCTTAATGAACCGACGGTAATAACTCGCCAATCCAAGGAAACTACGAATCTCATGAACATTCTCAGGCCTCTTCCAATTCTGGATAGCTTCTATCTTTGAGGGATCGACAGAAATGCCGTCGGAAGATACAACATGGCCTAAGAACTTAACTTTATTCTCCTAAAAATGGCACTTGGAGAATTTGGCTTTAAGCTGATGGTGACGAAGAGTACTCAAGACAATTCTCAAGTGATTAGCGTGTTCGGCTTCAGACTTAGAATAAACAAGAATGTCGTCAATGAACACAAGGACGAACTTATCGAGATATTCCCGGAATACTCGATTCATAAGGTCAACAAAGAAAGCAGGAGCGTTCTACAAACCGAACGGCATAACGAGCCACTCGAAAGAACCATATCGAGTGCGGAAAGCTGTAAGGGGTATGCTATCTTCCGCGACTCGGAGCTGATGAAAACCAGTGGCAAGGTCGAGCTGAGAGAAGACCTTAGCGCCACTCAAAAGATCGAACATATCATCGATCCTCGGCAAAGGATACCTATTCCTGATGGTCAACTCATTAAGCTTGCGATAGTCGATGCAGAGCCTAAGAGTTCCATCGGACTTCTTCACGAAGATGACCGCGGTACCCCACGGTGAAAAACTGGACCGAATCAACTGCTTGGACTCAAGCTCAAAAGGCTGCTTCTTGAGTTCCTCATTTTCTTTGGTAGACATCCTCATGGGAGGACGGCCAACTGGCTGCGCGCCTGGAATGAGATCAATGCGGAACTCGATCGCCTGCTTGGGTGGCAAACCCGAAACCGGCTCAAAAACATCAGAGAAGTCACAAACAATAGGAATACGAGATATATCATCATCATCTCGTGAGTCAAGAGAATATAAGGCCATTTCGGAATTATCCACATTCCGAAGAACAGGTGATAGCTGAGTAGACGAATCTGGGTGTCGAAGATATAAAATTCTTTCAGAACAAATAATCCTGACATCGTATCTCACTAGCCAGTCCATACCCAAAATCATATCAAAATCCAAATAAGAAATAACGTGCAGATTCGCACGAAAAGAAAAGCCACATAAAACAATCTCAACATCATCACAAAGCATGCTAAGGGTTGCGGATCCCCCAATAGGATTCGCAATCCTCAACGAAGTAACCATACAAGAAACATCCAAAGACAAATCATCGACGAGCTTTTTCTGTATGAAAGAATGCGAAGCACCCGTATCGAAAAGAACTCGGATACTACGGCCATGAAATAAAATAGAACCTTCCAAAATAGATGGAGATATACCTCTGGGCTGAGAAAAACCTCCAGAAACTTTAGCAACATAAAGCTTGCCAGACTTAGCACTAGCAGGAGCAGTAGGGCAGGTGGAAACACGGTGACCTTCCTTCTTGCAATAATGGCAGAAGAGAGGCTTAGGACAAGCTCGAATCATATGATCAGAAGAACCACAATTGAAACACTTCCGAATGGAAGGTGTTCCAGCAGATTGAGAGTTAGAACCAGATTCAATAGGCTTCTTCTTCTTAGAAGGAAGAAATCCCTGCTTATGAAATGGAAACTTCTTCTTATTGGGGTTCTTGCGAACCTCAACATCATCACCACTATCACACTCCTTCTCGATGGCTTCGAGATGAAGTGCCGAATCAACCAACTCCTCAAAAGAAAGCTTAAGCTAAAGCATTAAAGATTTCTTAAGATATTTCTTAAGACCAAAGACAAACTTCATATTCTTCTTATAAGAAGTGTTAATGAATTCAAGACCATACTTAGATAAGGCCTCGAATGATGCAACATAATCAGAAACGGAGGACTTCCCTTGCTTCAACTCAAGGAAGCGACGGGCTAATAAAACTTTCTTAGATTCAGGAACGAATTTGAGTTCGAATCGTTCCCGAAACTGAGTCCAAGAAAGAACAGACTCATCAAGTTCGGCTATAAGAAGCTCGTACCAATCAAGGGCACGCTCTTGCAATAAGCTAGAAGTTACAAGAACTCGATCATGGTTAGAAAGATCCATGCGAGAGAAGATACGTTCGCATGTGCGAATCCAAGCTTGGACCTCAAGAACGGACTCGGAGCCTTTGAATGGCTTCCCACCAAGATGAGAAAAATCACTGCACAGGCGTGCAAAGGAAGACTTGCGGGGAGGAGATGCACGAATAGGAGATGGAGGCTGAGTGCTCCTAAATAACTCCAAAAACTGATCGACAGACATATAAACGTCGTCCGGATGCGAGCCGCTGGATTGCCCAGCATCCGAGCATCGTCCTCTGCCTCTTCCGGCCATTAGCTGAAAGATAAGATAAGAAAACGATTATTCATAAGGTAGATATCATTAATTCAAATATGGAATACTACGGAATAAAATGCATTCCTAGACGTATCCCCAAAATCCTATCTACCCCAAAGGCACGATGATTCAAAGATTCGTAACATTCATACTACCCTTTGATGTACCATAATATGTGTCTCTGTTCTATGTTTATCATATTTTGTTCTGAACTCAGCTCTGATACCAAGCTGTAACGCCCCACTCCGAGACCTACATTAGCAAAGAGTATTACTAGGTAACACCATCTGCTAGTGCGGAGAATAGAGCTGGTTAGGAGCGACCATCTATAACCCTGTCTTAATTATCTATTGAATACGCCGACAATGCCACTTCTTACTTAAATGGATCGACATCTCCAATAAATACTTAATACAAAGCCATAGATGGCTGAAGGATCTATCAGAATAAAATATAACAACTCAATGTAATTCACATCACAGAACAGTAGGTCATCATATACACTTTCACATATACAGATACATTACAGAGTTTACAAAATGATACATATCAAGTGGTATAGCAAACCACAATATACAGGCGAGTCAAAAGAATACATATCAGAGTTACAGATAAAAAAAAGGACTACACAAAAAGCTATAACAAAATGGAGCTAGCGGAATAGTCCATGCGGAAGCAAAAGAGGCTAAGTCCAAAGTACCTAACCTGAAACATCTCGGTCTGACCCGAGTATAAAATACACGGGTCAGTCTAGCTAAACAAATCAGTTAGATATACTAATGATAGTGAACATACAAGATCATAAGATACCACAATTATCTCCAAAAGAGATATCCAAATCATCTAACATAAGATGAATCAAAACAAGCCTCATATCATAGGCAATTCAAATAAACCAAGGACATACATATCCCAAAACACGCCAAAAGGCAAATAACAAATACCAACAAAGGTACAGAAGTTTCCACAAGGTAATCGCTATATATCGTGTGGTTCAAAGAACCTACCCCAAAAGGCGATATACTAGGGAAATATAATTGTCAAAGAAACAAAAGATGCTCAAGCTCAGTACAAGGATCCATACGCCCGAAGGCAACAAACCGTAGTGGCGGTACTGGACACCAGTGTCCGACGGAATGTGTCACAACTCTCAGAAAGGAACCCAAAAAATGTTAACGTGAGTCCCATACCCCACGTTCGCACTAAACGGTTTACTAACCGTTAGCCAATCTCACACTCAAAGCAGTACAAAGTTCACCTCATCTCATCGGTAAACCAGACCCAAAGGTCAAAACGGTCAAATGAATAGATTAGGAATTAACTGAAAAGATAAACGCACGTGTTCATAGCACGCGTTTTATTTAATCATTTAATTCTCCTTCCTCTTCGCTCGAAGTGCAAAACTGTGTGTGTGTGTGTGTGTGTTTTAAATAGAAATTAGAAGTTAGAGAAACAAGCTTTTGATACAATTTAAAAAGATCATTTTATAAAGACCCGTGTATGAAATCAAAAAGGAATCATCAAAGTTAAATTTTCAATAACAACTAATTGGAATCAACACAAATCGATTAAAACTGGAAACCAAGAAAAATAGGCAAATTGGGCTGAGCCAAGCAGGTCAGTCGATTGACTGCAGAGGCCAGTCGACTGATCCAGAAACTTGAAAATTTCATTTCCTGTAGTCAGTCGACTGACTGCAGGAAACAGAAACTTTCTATTTCTACAGACAGCCCCAGGAACAACTATTTGCTACAGCCAGTCGACTGACTACAGAGGGTCAGCCGACTGACTGGCATTGGGGCTGTTTTTCAGCCTATTAAATGAAGAGCAATTCTTCCAATTTTCGATCGGACGAGCAATGGGCACTAGGGGTTTATGCCAATCGACAACCCAGCCCTATTGGCTCTTCAATACAACACCAAAAGCATGTTCGAACATCAAAGCTATGATTTTTAGAGTTTTTGACTTCAAAACACCAAAAATTGAAATGTTCACCAAATCAATTCAAACCAAAAGCAAATGAACATGAATAAGTGTTAGGAATTCATACCTAACATCAATGATATCAAGAGAAGTAGATGTGAGTTCAAAACTCACCTTTTTTTAACTCAAAAACAAAGATAAGAAGCACAAACGCAAAGAAAAGATCAACCACTCTTCACTTCTACTCTACAAGCTCCAATCTAAGATCAAAACAAGTATTTCCTAAATTAGGGTTTAGGAATTTTCTGAAATTGAAGAGGAGAAGAGATGGAGAAGATGAAGATGGAGCTTACCTTAGCTTTTCTTTGAATTTGGAGCAGGAATTTGGAGTTTGCAATTGAATCTAGGGTTTTGAATTTTAATTTCCCTTTCCTCTCCCCATTTTCAGTTGTGCAAGAGAAAAAGAAATGAAATGAGAATGAATGGTTTAAGAGAGGGGCTGAGTTAGAGTATATGAGAAGTTGGGTGAAACCCAAACCCAAAAGCCTAACAGAAAATAGCAAAATTCAACTCACTCCAAACATATTGAAGCTTATACTCAAAAAAGTCGCAAATGCCATTTTGGACTCAATGGAAGTGGTCCCGAGTCCTAATTCGACCGTTTGCAAAAAGTAGCTTTCCGGACTTTAATCCGACTAACGACGATATATTTAAATAAAATATTTAAATATAAAATCGTAAAATATGCGGGTTGTTACATGGCCCATTTGATTAACTTGATTTCTAGTTCTGACATGTGAATTAATTTCTCCTATTACATTTTCTACTAGGTGGTCTCATAAAATCCTAGGAGGAGATTTTAATTCATTTTCATTATGAACAATGTTTTCATCTTCTTCAAAGTTATAAACGATGTTTTCATCTTATTCAAAATTATTTTGAGTAACCGTATTTGTGACCGTCTTAGTGATTATCTCATCATCCTTAAAATTTGTATTAAATTTAAAATTTTCGTCGAAGGAAACATGAAGTGTTTCTTCGATTGTTTTATTTCTCTTAATAAAAATTCGATAAGCTTTGCTTTGTTCTGAATATCCTATGAAAATTCCTTCATCGGATTTTGGATCGAATTTTCCAACCTGATCTTTTGTGTTTAAAATAAAACATTTTGAGCCAAAATCTTTAAAATATGAAATATTTGGTTTTCTTTGATGAAATAGTTCATATGGAGTGTGTTTGGTTAGTGGTTGGATGGAAACACGATTCAGAACATAGCAAGCAGTTGCTACAGCTTCTGCCCAAAAATGTTTTGGTAAAGTGTTTCCGTTTAACAAAGTTCTTGCACATTCTTGTTAAGTTCTATTTTTCCTTTCTACAACTCCATTTTGTTGTGGTGTTCTAGGAAAAGAAAAATTATGAGAAATTCCCTTTTTATTACAAAAATGTTCAAAAGCTTCATTTTCGAATTCACCTCCATGATCACTTCTAATATATTTAATTTTTAAATTTTTGAGATTTTGAATTCTTTTAGCAAAATTTTTGAAACTTTCAAAAGTACCACTTTTATTTTTTAGAAAAATAGTCTAAGTATATCTTGAAAAATCGTCTACTACAACAAACACATATTTGCTATGGTTTATAGATTGAACTTGAGTTGGACCAAATAGATCCAAATGTAATAGTTCAAGCGGTTGTATAGTAGAAATATTTTTCTTTGATTTAAAGGATTATTTTGATAATTTTCCTAATTGACATGCATCACTAATATTGTTTACTTTAAAATTCATTTTTGGTAGACCTTTTACTAATTCATTTTTAGATAATTTGCTTATAGCTTTGAAATTAATATGACAAAATCTCTTGTGCCATAGCCAAGGATCATTTTCTTTGGCTATTAAACACATGTTAGTATTGTAATTTATATTCATATTTAAAACATATATATTTTTATCTCTAAAACCTTCAAAACTAAGATTTTTATTTTGATCAAAAATGCTACACTTATTTTCAGAAAAAGATATATTGAATCCTTTGTCACATAGTTGGCTGATACTAAGTAAATTTTTTTTTAAATTTTTAACTAATAAAACATATGTAATAAGAGGTAAATTGAATATACCATTATTTCTCACATCGCCTTTGTCGATGACATATCCTTTGGAATTATCTCCAAATGTGACAGAACCTCCATCTGAGTAGATAATGTTCGTTAGCATCCCTTTGTTTCCTGTCATGTGTTTCGAGCAACCACTGTCTAATATCCATTTTCCTCTCCTTTTAGGTGGTACCTGCAAAATACAGAATTAACATTGGTACCCACCGTTTTATTTGGGTCCTACGAGTTAGGTCTTAGGAAACCAAACCCAAGAGGGTTCAGAATTCCTTTTAAAAATAAAATCTTTGTTTTTATGAACAGTTTTTATAAAAGATTTTATATATTTATCGCTAATTAAATAATTATTTGTTTTAGGAACTCAAATCTTAATTGATTTAGAATAATCTGTACATTTAGAACTAGGTTTTTCAATTTTATTATCATTCCTTTTAAAATTGCTATATAATGAATTATTTTTCTTTAGAATAACTTTAGAAGCTTGCTTATATCCTAGTCCTCTTTTATTTGAAACGGTCTGAGAATTTTCTATAATTTTAGAAATATTTTCCCTACCTTTGTTAAAATTAGAGACATTTTTAGTAATATTATCTAATTTTGTTTTAAGACTAGAGATATCTAATTCCAAAATTTTAACATTAGCTTTAAGATCATGATTTTAAATTAATAGAGCATCATTCTTTTTTTTCTGAGTTCCTATCTCTTGACTTAGCATAGTGAGTTAAGATGTCATATTAGAACAAGACTCTTGAGTAAGTTCAAGTTCCTCTTCTAAAATTTGTGTCTCATCTCTTAACATATCTACTTCAATTTCAGTTCTATTTAATTTTTCAGAAGTTTCTTTATATTTTCTTTTGATGTCTCTTAGTTTGTCAACTAGTTCAAAGTTTATTTCCAATAAATCATCAAAAGTTAGATCACTCACTTCGTTATTTGTGGCCATAAAACATACATTGGCTTGTTCCGTATCACTGCCCGAGTCATTATCTGATGATGAAGATGATTCTAAATCGTCCCAAGTGACAGAGAAGGCTTTCTTTTTGAATCTGTCTTTCTTGTGCTTATATTTGTCTTTCTTGATGTGGCCTTTCTTGTGACACTCATAACATTCTAGAGCAGATGATGATGGTTTGTTGCTGATGTTATTGTTGCTGGAGCTGTTCTTGTTATTTCTGAATTTGTTGCTCTTTTTAAATTTCAAAAACTTTTTGAAATTTTTAGCAATGAACACCATATCTTCTTCATCTGAATCTGATTCATCCTTTTCTGCTTAGAATGCTATATTCTTCTTATCTTGAGCCTGTACTCGTTTTGCCTGGAGATTAACTTCATAAGACATTGGATTTCCAATAATCTCTTCTGGTTTAATGGTTGAAATGCTATATTCTTCTTACCTTGCTTCATTTTGAAATTCTGGAACTGGTTTTTGAGCATAGAGATTTTACTCTGTTTTACTTTGTTAATACTTTCATGTGTAATTTTAAGTGTACACCAAATTTCATAAGCCGTTTTACACATGCTTACTCTATTAAACTGATTCTTGTCTAATGCACAATATAACATGTTCATGGCTTTAGCATTTGAAGTAGCATCCAGTTTTTGTGTGTTAGACTGTTGTGAATATTCTGTAGTAGATATGTCATATTCAGTTTGAGTAATATTTCAGGATTCATAACTATTTACTTGTATATAAATTCTCATCATAGTAGCCCAATAGTTATAGTTCGTTCCATTAAATAGAGGTGGTCGTGCAGTAGATTGACCTTCAAGAAAGCTAGTGTTAGTAACGGTGCTGGTGTTGTTTTCCATATTAAAATATCAGATAACCGTGTTACGGTTATAAGATGATCTTGCTCTGATACCAGATGAAAGTTACTGTGCTGTAGGATCGTGTAATATGGATAAACTACTTGTGCGGAATAATGATTAAGTAAGTAAATAATTAAAGTAGTAAAGCAAATGACACCGGAGATTTTTATACTGGTTCAAACTCTCGTTGTACGTCCAGTCCCAGACTCCTTCTGGAATTAAACTAGCAACCCTCACTTAACCCGGAGGAATAGGTTTACACCGCTTGAGCAACCGAACAGGACTTCTACCGCCTAAGCAACCGAATAGGACTTCTATCGCCTAAGCAACCGAATAGGACTTTTGTACAAATAACAAAAGTATCTGACTGTAGTATGCTCTTTAAATAGCACTGATAAGTCAATTAAGTACAATCTTCCTGTAATCTTCTCCTTTATGATATATAGTGTAATGTGCTTGAGAAATGTGGAAGATAGAGTGATCGATGATCAAAGATTGTATGCAGTTTGAGTGCAAATTGAAAACAGAGAGTAAGAGATAAGAATTCAAGAATACTAAAATCAGTTAGGTGAATTGTTTGTTGAATTCTAAACTCTATTTATATAGATTAAAAGGTTGCAATCTTTGAAGAAAGATAACGTTGAAAAGAAACAGATGCAACTGTTGATTTTAAGATGTTTCTCTTCATTGAAGAGAAGCGTCTTTTCATAAAAACTAGCCGTTATAAATAATCAACCAGCTGAAATTATAATGCAGCCTTCTGAATTTGTTAAATTCGAAACAACAAAGAAATAGGAAATTTTTGGCCTAATTCAGATGACTGAATGAACTCATTCAGCCGGCTGAATATTGTGAAATATTAAAAAATATTTCAGCAAACTAACGGCTGAATAAGGTCATTCAGCCGGCTGTTTTCAGCCTGAATTGTGCATATGTTTGCATGTGTGTGCATGTTAATATATATACCATATCGGAGAGATTTTAACATATTTCTAATAATATACAGACTCTAAACAATAGACTAACAAATTTAAAACATTCTGAATCTGAATTCGCAACAAATCTCCTGCATAAATGATTAGTATACAGAAATATTAATTTATATAGTTGTCACAATCAAAACGATGAAAATCGAGATTCTAACAGGGTAGTCCTATTGACACCTGAAGGGAAGAAGTTAAGCTACGCAATACGACATGGGTTCAAGATGACAAAAAATGAGGCAGAATATGAAGGTTTGATAACAGGATTAGAGATAACAAAGGAGCTGGGAATCAGTCCTTGTGTGTGCATAGCGACTCATAGGTTATCGTAAACCAGGTGCCCGGAGAAGGCTAAGGGGGAATGCTTGAAATCCTATTTTGGAAAGGTGAAGGTTTTGCTTAATGAAATGGAGTGGTATGCGATCAAATACATCCCATAAGAAGAGAATCGGGATGCAGACGAGCTAGCGAAGATGGCAAGTTTAGGAGCTGGGCCTCTGTTGGGATCAATACCTGTTGCGACCCTACTTAGTCCCAGCTTCGAGGAGGTGAATGTGATTATAAATACAATAACGAGGAGACTTTGATAATGCCATTAATCAGATATGTGAATGAAGGGATATTACTTCTTAACGGGAACAAAGCTAAGAAAGTCCTACGAAAGGCGCCTTGCTTTATCATTCAGAATGGTGTGTTATATCGAAGAGGATTTCTAACTCATTGATGAGGTGTGTCGTCGGAAAGGAAGCCGAGGAAGTGTTTGAAAACATACATCAAGAGAGCTGTGGGGACCACACCGGAAGAAAACTCCGATGAAGAAGTTTTTGATGTAGGGATACTTCTAGCCGACACTAAATCGAAATGCGGTAAAATATGCCAAAAGATGCGACAAATGTCAATGGTTTATGAAAATCCCAAGATTGCCTCCGACAAAGCTGACTCACATGGTTAGCCCCTGACCTTTCACGGTCAGGGGAATAGATTTGATCGGAGAAATTCCTATGGCTTGGGGTGGAGCTAAGTATGCTATAGTGGCAATTGACTACTTTACTAAGTGGGTCAAAACCGAATGCTTACAAAGGTATCAATAGCCAAGGTCTTAAAAATTTTGATCTAGAATGTGATTTGTAGTAAAGAGCTCCCCATCAAATCATCTTGGACAATGGACTGCAATTTCACAGCAAGGAGTTTGCTGATTTCCACTGACAACATGGGGTAAAGAAAAGTTTCTCCATAGTAGCATACCCATAGGATAATGGATAGGTGGAAGCGTCAATAAGGTTTTGAAGACCCTCATAAAAAAGCTGCTGGAAAAGGCAAAAGGAGCATGAATGGACGAACTTCGATTGGCATTGCGAGCTTATCACCCATCTTTTAAGACAGTAAGACGTACTCCTTTTTCATTGGCTCATGGATCGGAGGCAATGCTATTGGTGGAAACCGCAGTGGCATCTCATAAGAGTATTTATGATGACCCAAGTGAGAATGAGGAGCTACTGAGCATGTCATTAGACTTAGTTGATGAAAGGCATGATGAGGCTGCCTTGAAGGCCAAGGCGCATAAACAAAGGATAACCAATCAATATAATTCTAAAGTCAAAACTACCCACCCAAGGAAGGGAACCTAGTGCTAAAGCGAATATTCCCTAGACCGGGGCACTCGACCCAATCTGGGAAGGACTGTATGTTATTTATGTGCACGTAAATGTGCATATTTTTACTTCCATATTTTATCGAATTTAATTAAATAAATGATCATATAGTGTATTTTAACATGTTTAAACCAAAATTCAAATTATTTTCAAATCATCACATATTCATCTTCATATAGGGGCAAAATGGTCATTTTAATGCAAATATTAATTTGAGAAAAATTACTTGGACATTTTTATGATTTTTTGTAGGAATTTGGATTCAAATGCAAGTGGTTTCATGAAGATATATGCATGCACAAGAGTGAAGAGAAACAAATGAAGATGGAAATAATTCTTGTCATGAATCATGGAGGACCCTACCTACCGACCTACCTTGATGTACAACTTAGAAGCTAATGCACATGCTAATGGCCATTAGAGTTTCATGTACACTTAATGGATAATTATCTCCTGCTAATGATAACTTGGTGGCCACACTTCCTAAGAGGGTAGTTTGGGTAGTTCCCGAAAAATGGATTAGGGTTTTAAAACATGTATAAATACCCCATATGTTCATGTGATTCTCTCTTCCTCTTAGCCTCTTTAGTTTAGTTTAGGATCAAAAATAAAAACAAAGCTCTCTTTTCATTCTTTTCATGGCTACATAGCAATTTCTTTTATGTAATTTTTTATGCAATTTTAATACATGCTCTTTTCTTTTCTTGTTTATTTCCTTTCATGTTAGTAGCTTAGTTCAATTTATGCAAATAGATTAGCTCTCTTTTACTTAGCTTGTCTTTTGTTCTTGTTTTTATTTTCATGTTGAATGCTACATTTATTGATATGATAACAAATATGAGAGGCTAAACCCCTTAAATTTAGGGGTAATGAAGCTCTCTTAATCATGTAGCTTCAACATTTTGATAATTATTGCTCTCTTTTTGTGCTTAATGGCAATGTTTGAATGGGTCAATTTTTGTTGTTTTAGCTTTGAATTTGATAGCCTATATTGTTGACGTCAAATATGTTATGCTTAAACAATCACTAAACACAAATTACCTCTTCATCTACATATGATTATGGTAATGAAGTGAATGTTGAAATCAAAATTTTATAGTCTATATTTCTAATCAATAGTTAATAGGTCATGCTTAAAATAGATTTTATTTTCAACTTCATTGTCATTTTTCATGAGAGTTAAAAGTGATTTAAATGCTGTGTTATAATTTGATGGCTTATGTTGAGCTAATTAATAGCACAAATATGCCATACTTATGATAAAAATATCAATTAAACTCACTAATGACAAAAAAAGATAATAATTTCATATTTTGTTGAACTATGTCATCTAGAGAGTGGAAATTACCTCTAAACTGCCTTCAAACTATCATATTTTTATCCATTTCCTTTTGTTAGTTTTCTTACATTTTTAGTTTAAACAACTCTCAACTTTGGTTAATTTGATTGAATAGAAAATTTAAAATCTAAATAATTCCTTGCGGATCGACCCGTACTCGCCACGTACTAGAATTGTACGCCGTGCGCTTGCGGTTATTTTTAGTTAAAATTCGATTGGCCATTTTCAAATCGATGGAGAATTAGCCGACACAAACAAGTTTTTGGCGCCGTTGCGGGAGAATTGCTTTCATTTTATTTTCTATTATTCAAATTATTTTTGTTAAATTTTATTGTGTGTTTGTTTTGTGTGTTAATTTGCATTTTATAAAAAAAGAAAAAAAAATCGTGTGTATGTTTTTGGTGTGATTTGATTTGTGTGCATGTTTTTCTTGTTTGCTTTTGCATTTGAATTTGCATATCAAAAAAACACACACAATTAAAAAAATATTTTATTTCATTTTCGTCTTCATTTACAATTTACATTTCTTTTTCATTTTTACAAACTTTTACAAACTTTCACTCCTCTACATTTCTCACTTTCAACTTGCACAGCCCCCTTCCTGCTACAACTTCACTCAAGCAAACACATACAACATCCAAACTTTTGCATACATACCCCCATCACAACTGCCACAGAGCCACACCCATACTTCTTACATCATCCATGCCCTACTACATACTTGACCACGCTGCATCAACTACCACCATTACTGCCTTATCACAGATACCCCTCTCCTCAAAACTGTGCATATCACAAAATTACAACAATTCCACCAAACAACTGCAGCTTCACTATCCACCGGTGCTTTTCCATCCACCACAACAATCAACTACCCTCTCTGTTGACAGCATCATTTACAGAACTTCCCACTGTCTTTTCTGGTCTTCCTTGCAACTACAACTCACGCACACAACTTCCCTGCCTAATTCAATACCACATAACCATCAAACTGTTGCATCCAACCCATTGCTACACCATCATCCAATCTTCACAACATCACTTCCCCGACCATCTCACTTCTGCAATCTTCACAGCAAAACTGACCGCTGTCTCCATACAAAACTGACAGCTGTCATACAACTGCTCCACTCACACAGCCTATATCACTGCATACAATTCACTAATACCACAACAGTCTTCCTATCTGCCTCTACTACAAACACCATCAACAACCACCACTTATTGACTGCCAACAACCATCATACCACATCTGCCTGCATACCACATCATCTACCCTCCACAATTCTGCCACTGTCAAAAAAAAGAAAAAAATAGAAACCATTACTCCTTACTTCATCAACTCCACAATCACCATCTTCATTCTCACAACAAAAACATCAACATTACACACTCATACTCAACATCACCTTGCCTTGCACAAACAACACCTACTGACACTTGCCAACCCCTGTTTACCACCTACATCTGCCACTACATCTTCTGTCACTGCTACACATCCGACCACAGCCTCCGCAATTACCACTGCAACAGTCACTGCTGCTCACAAACCCACCAGAACTCCTCTACTCCCTTCAATACACAACTGCCCTGTGCCATAAGCCTCAATGCTCCAAGCAAACAAGACTCCCATGTGCAACTGTACATACATTCACCACTTGCCCACCAGAAAATGCAACAGCCACTCCAATTCCAACCTTGACCTCCATTACAAACCAAATCGCAAATCTGTCAAACACTCACAGCAATCGAGCAACACCCTACAACGCGGCACATCACCATCCACTCTCTGATTCGACTCTGATTCGACTTCAACCCCGACAGCACTTTGCCGGCAACCACCAAGCTGAACCACTCGACAATCTCCAAACCTATGAAAACGCGACCAGCGAATTGAACGCAAATCTTCAACCACGCAAACAGAATTAATCGCGATTTGGATTTCAATATTTTTTTCTTTTTCCTTCTGAAATTTGCCGTATTTGTTTTCTGTGATTTGGACTTTTTTTAATGAAGAGAGAAAGGGGAAGTAATGATGGTATGAATTGATTTGGAGTGGTTTAAATTAATTTGCAAGCGAGCCGGGTAGCATTTACTTTATAGGCCTGTAAGTTTTTTTTATTTACTTTCTTTTGTTGCAATTTGTTTTTTTTTTAGGCCATCAAAAAAAAAGTGGGTTGATTTGATTTTTACAATCTTCTTTGTTTACAATTTTCTTTTGTTTTGAGTTTGGTTGTATTGTGATTTTTGGCTTTTGTTATCCTCTATTCTGTATTAAAAACAAAAAAAATTGTATATATCTTGGTTCACTCTTTTTCAGGTTGCCAAAGGAGATTAAAAGAAAGAACTGCTTGCCAAAAATAATCGCTTTGTTTTACTTGCATGCTTAAAAAAAATCGTTGCTAAAAAAATAAAAAAATAACTTGCTAATAAATTCTGCACGCTCTGGTATCGTGTTCTAATCTCTAGATTTAATCTGCATTTTTGGTTGCTTGCATTTGCATTTATATATATATATATATATATATATATAATTCAAAAATCCAAAAAAAATTCAATAAAAAATCCATTCTTAATTACATTGTTAATACATGTTTAATTTCAGTTTTTCATTTCATCCTAGAATTTTGATTAATAATAATGGTTAGACATCGATAAAACTTAATTGTATATTGACAAATTGTCTTCTTTCGACAATTTAATTTCTTGGTGTCTAGGCTACGGCAGAGCAATAACCATTTATAATTATTACGGTGATTCGTAAATATTATAGTGGTTGTTTCTCTAAAGATATTTAAACCTTCAGCTGCATTGCTACGGTGATTCGTCGTGCACCAATAACCCATGTCCGTTACCTGGTTGAGAACTATCTTGTTGAATTAAGACAAAGTGTGATTATACAATTTTGGGTTAGGAGCTATTTAGGGTAGAAAATTTGTAATTAAAACCCTTGCATTCATTTAGTTGCATTAGTGCTATTTAAGAACAAAAAAAACAAAAATTTCAAAATCCAAAAAACAAAAATTGTAAATATTTCTTGGCTTGGTTTTTAAATTCTTTCTTTTGAATTTTTTTTAATCAAAATCAAAAATCCAAAAAAAATTTACTTAGCTTTTTTTTAGAAAAACAAAAATTCAAAAAAATATATAAAATCTTTTCAAAAACAAAAAAAAATTGAAAATCCAAAAACAAAACAAAAATCAAATTTCCCTTTTTTTGAAAAAAATAAAATCCTTTTAGTAAAAAGTTTTCCTTTATAAAAAAATTAAAAAAAATTCTAAAAAATGTCTCAATTTCCATATTCACAAGAATTTTACAATAGTTGTGAAAATCAATATAATCCATATAATTTCACTCTAAATTCTTATGGATATTTTAAGAACAATTATTGTATAAATAATTCGGATTTTGAACCATAAAATTTTCAAAATGATGACCAACCCTCAAATCTCGAAAATAGCATTGAAATGATGTCGTCTTTTACTTGAACTCTCAACACAATAAAACCAAATGATAAATGATTTGTGTAATTCATATTTGTGCAATAACTCAAGTCAAAGTTTTCAAGATAATCAAAATTTGAATTAACTTCAAAGTTCAGATGATTTCAGTTATAACCCATGCCAATTCAACTTCGAATTTCAAAATGAATTTCAAAATGAAAATGTGAACCACTTTTCAAATAATTTTGGCAATGATAATAATCTCGATTATGGTTCAATGGAAAATTGTTGTTCTCAACAATTTCAAATTGAGAATCCTCAAGTTAATAATTATAAATTTGATTTTGTTAAACAAATGGACGAAATCTACAATGATCATACAGATTTGTTGTTCGAAACATATATGAAACAACGTCAGAAACAAAACCAAATCCCAACATGTGGCGAGTCAAATAATAATCCACCTTTTACCCAATTTCACGATTTTCAAATAACAACTTTTGAAATGGAAAATGACAATCTTAATGAAGTTGTTGAAAATTTGGTAATTGAGTTGGATTTCATTTCTTTTAAGGGTGAGAAACTCGATTTAAATTTCGATCTTCCTTTTTCTGATTTCGAAAATTTGAATACAACAACTTTGGATTTGGAAAATGATATATGCAATGAAGTTGTTGATAATCCAACAAAGGAAGACGAATTTTTTGGACCTTTTGATGACGAGTTGTTGAGTTCCGAAGGGGAAGATTTAAATCACCATTTTGATTTTGAAATCGATAATTCTGAAGAAGTTTTCAATGACGAGTTTGAATTTTAATTCGGTGAAAATAAATTTGAATTTCAATCAATTATTTTATCAACCTCAAAAATCATCGAAAATAAAACAACTCATAAGATTTTTAATAAAATGACATTCGTTTTTCCAAATCAACATTCAACTCTAAAATCTTTTATGGTTTAGTTTTCCAAGTCTTGCGTATTTGACGAGACAAATGAATTGGTCTTTGAAAGACCGGTTCATTAATTCTTTAACTGTATATTTTCTTATATCGTGTAAATAAGCTTTTCATTTTCATGTAAATATAGGTCGTATTTTTATTTTTATTTTTTCTCTTTCCACTTAGGTTGATTGTGGGGACACAGTCAAAATCAAGTGTGGGGGGAAGCTTATCTTCGTTTTTTTTATTTTTCATGGTTTATTTTTGCATTTTCTTTCCAAAAATTAAAAAAAATCTCCAAAAATAATAATTAGCCTTTTGATTTATTTTTGTAGAAAACACTATAGGATAAATATAGGATTTTGGTTATTAACTTGAAAATTTATTCATCTTAACAAAAATAAAAAATAAAGTTTGATTACAAATAACGATGGTTTAACTAATATATAGGAAGATTCATACGTGTTAATTATGAAATATATCCTAATTGAAAATCTTTGTTTTAAAAAGTGGTGAATTTAAATAAAGGATATAACATTTTTTATCTTCTAAGTTAAATGGTGCTAAGATGATTTTGCAAAACTCTCTCTTTAAAAAAAAATATAAAAACAAAAGAAAAAAAATATATTTGTATATATGTATATATATTTTTTATTAACACCTAGGGTCATGTGTTCACACTTGTGTGTTCACTCGCCATGCTCTGTACGCTTCTCACGTAAGCCCGAAAGGCAGTGCACGATCGGTATATCTGGCCTCAGTTTATCTGAGTTAGGTGTATGTATATAAAAATTCTTTTATTAATAATGCATACAGTTAATAGGTGTCCACACTTGTGTGTTCACTCGCCATGCTCTGTATTCCCCTCACGTAAGCCCGAAAGGCAGTGCATGTGTGATATATCTGGCCTCGGTTTTCTGAGTTAGGCATATGTAAATATTGTTAATATCAATAAAATTTTCAAATAAGAGAGAGTAAGCAATTGAAATCCAAGCATTATTTTGACTTGTTTGATTTGACTTGTTATTGAAAAAAAATGAAAATACCACTTTGAAAAACTTTGATAAGCAACTAAGGATCCATTTCATAGTTACACTGTGTTATCAACCGAAACAACGAGTTAAACTATAGTCTATTTGTTTTGATAACTTAGTTTTTATTGGAAATTTTGACAAGTTAAAGGACTAAAATTTCATGATAATAACCAAAACTTATATTTAACTTATTTGTGTCGATTTAAAAGTAAATCCTTCATTTGTAAATATTTTAAAAAAACTTGCATTCATAACATTGTAAATAACTCTTGCATTTTGGAAGTTTTCATTTCGCATTTGGATTTTGTAGGTAGTATCCGCTAAAAACCCTCACGAGACAACACTCGTCCTACTAGGGACACCTAGAGGTTTAACGGCTTGTTGCAAACGCTCAATGCAATCGTGCTCCCTACTAAAACGGATTTATCTTAGTTTTTCTATATTCGAGGACGAATAAAAAGATAAGTGTGGGTGTATTTGATGTGCACGTAAATGTGCATATTTTTACTTTCATATTTTATCGAATTTAGTCAAATAAATGATCATATAGGGTGTGTTAACATGTTTAAACCAAAACTCAAATTATTTTCAAATCGTCACATATTCATCTTCATATAGGGGCAAAATGGTCATTTTTGTGCATATATTAATTTGAGAAAAATTACTTGGACATTTTTATGATTTTTTGTAGGAATTTGGATTCAAATGCAAGTGGTTTCATGAAGATATATGCATGCACAAGAGTGAAGAGAAACAAATGAAGATGGAAATAATTCTTGTCATGAATCATGGAGGACCCCACCTATCCACCTACCTTGAAGTACAAATTAGAAGCTAATGCACATGTTAATGGCTATTAGAGTTCCATGTACAATTAATGGATAATTATCTCATGCTAATGATAACTTGTTGGCCACACTTCCTAAGAGGGTATTTGGGTAGTTCCCAAAAAATGGATTAGGGTTTTAAAACATGTATAAATACCCCATATGTTCATGTAATCCTCTCTTCCTCTTAGCCTCTTTAGTTTAGTTTAGGATCAAAAATAAAAACAAATCTCTCTTTTCTTTCTTTTCATGGCTACTTAGCCATTTCTTTTATGTAATATTTTTTATGCAATTTTAATACATGCTTTTTTCTTTTCTTGTTTATTTTCTTTCATGTTAGTAGCTTAGTTCAATTTATGCAAATAGATTAGCTCTCTTTTACTTAGCTTGCCTTTTCTACTTGTTTTTATTTTCATGTTATACATTTGTTGATATGATAACAAATATGAGATGCTAAACCCATTTAATTTAGGGGCAATGAAGCTCTCTTAATCATGTAGCTTCAACATTTTGATAATTATTGCTCTCTTTTTGTGCTTAATGGAAATGTTTGAATGGGTTAATTTTTGTTGTTTTAGCTTTGAATTCGATAGCCTATATTGTTGACACCAAATAGGCTATGCTTAAACAATCACTAAACACAAATTACCTCTTCATCTACATATGATTATGATAATGAAGTGAATGTTGAAATCAAAATTTTGTGGTCTATATTTCTAATCAATAGTTAATAGGTCATGCTTAAAATAGATTTTATTTTCAACTTCATTGTCATTTTTCATGAGAGTTAAAAGTGATTTAAAGGTTGTGTTATAGTTTGATGGCTTATGTTGAGCTAATTAATAGCACAAATATGCCATACTTATGATAAACACATCAATTAAACTCACTAATTACAAAAAAAAGATCATATTTTCATATTTTGTTGAACTATGTGATCTAGAGAGTGGAAATTACCTCTAAATTGCCTTCAAACTCTCATATTTTTATCCATTTCCTTTTATTAGTTTTCTTACATTTTTAGCTTAAACAACTCTCAACTTTGTTTAATTTGATTGAATATAAATTTTAAAATCTAAATAATTCTCTGCAGATCGATCCGTACTCGCCACGTACTAGAATTGTACGTTGTGTGCTTGCGGTTATTTTTAATTAAAATTCGATCGGAAGTTATCTAGTCCGATAGAGAATTGACCGACGCGAACAGTTATTCACAAAGACTCGGATAATGGAGCTTTCATCCTCAGTGCGGTAAATGGAGCAATATTCAAAAAAGCTTGAAATTCACAGAATCTCCGTCGTTTTTTTGCTTAACTTCTGTTTTTTTAGTAATTATATCGCAATCGTGTAATTGAAATAGTTATGAAACAAATTTTAATCAAATGCGATTTTCTTGAAATTTTGTTATGGTAGGCAATGAGTATGAAATGTGACTTTATACTACAGCCCAAACATTTTGGATTAAAGTTGGTACTAAGCAAAAAGCAGCAAAGGCTTAATGAGCCTAACTCTCTGCTTAGGGGAAAAATAACGTCCCTACAATAAAGGACTTCTCCCCTCAAACTTCTTACCAACAGTAGCAGACCAAAATGACCTAACCAGGTGTCTACCATCGACGATTGGCTCAAACTTCTTACCGGCAATGGCGGACCAAAGTGACCCTAATTGGGTGTCCACTCTCGGCGATCGGCTCAAACTTCTTTTTGGCAATGGCGAACCAGAGTGACCCTAACCGAGTGTCCACCATTGATGATCGACTCAAACTTTTTGCCGGCGATGGCAGACCAAAGTGACCTTAATCGGGTGTCTACTATTGATGATTAGCTCAAACTTCATGCCGGCAATGGCAGACCAAAGTGACCCTAATTGGGTGTTCGCCATTAATGATAACCTTTAAATCCATGGTAAGTAGCAGAGAACTTGACTTACTGACGATCAGGACATGACCGACACCTAGTTGGTACACCCCTGATAATGGACACTAGATTTCGATCAGCAGCAGATAGTCAAGTTTGCCAATAGCAAAAGACAACTATCAAATAAAACTTGGTTAAAATCATGCATGGATTATGTGCACAATATTAAACAAGCAGGAATGATGAAAGTGCGATAAGAAAAACTAGAAACGCAAAGATAATAGACATATAGACCATACTACCAGACATCGAAACATTTAAAATGCAAGTTCACAAGTGTCAAGAAATAATATGTACTTGCCCTTAACACATCAAAATTGGATAAGCATAGATAATAACATTTATTACAGACAAAGAAATACGATAATCTATTCCAAAGAAGAAACAAAAGGAACGTGAACGCTGCCATCACTTGGATCTAGATTTAGAGATAGCTCGCTTGCCATGGGATTTGGAATGCCCTTGCTCTCCTTCTTTCTTCTCTTCCTTCAGCTTGGCGATAGCCACCACATCAAGTTCTGCTTTTTCTTAATCTGTTTTAAGTCCTCTGGAGCTTCTAACTTGACTCTCACAACCTCCTCGAGAAATTTTTCCATAACATTCTGTCTGAGGGTTTCCTCCCTTCAAAATCCTTAGCGGACTTGGTGATGCCATAAATCTCAACATCAACGTCATCCTTAAAAGCCGCATCATCTTATCTTGACCCTCATCGACTAAAAGGTCTTAAGGACTTGGAGGCATGGTTCTTGATACTGGGGCTTTCGAAGTAATTACAGCTCTGAAAGGATCCATCACAAGTGTGTCACCTACATGGAAATGAGAAGGGCTATCAAATACACTTTTTTCCAAATAGGCTCAAACATATTGAACAGTGACCCAAGCAGCTATAAAAAAGAATCCTACCTCCTTTAGCAAAATTAGTGTGTCGCCATGTGGTTGAGCATTGTCTAGAGGTGGAGGCATGTCCCGAGGTTGGCTCATAGTCTACGCATCTGAAAAAACATGGAAAACAATTAGAGGGACATCGTCATGGTGGAAAAGATAACCTGTTTTGATGTTTGACCTTGTGTCGTCGCCTCTGAAGTTAAGCCGTCATTCTCTTATCTCTCCTCCTCCTCTTTTTTGGCCTTCTCAACCTCAGCCATTTGATGTAACCAAAGCGGACAACCTTCCTTTCCTATGATGTGAAACTAGAGTTAATGGCCTCAAGGCTAAAATGTGGCCCTCCATGTTTACTAGAGGCTTTAGCTTCCTTGATTATTCGCTTATGAGTGGAAACCATAAATTACTGATAGTCGTCCATCCAAGCCAAGCTCTTTTCAGTAAACATCTTGAAGTATATCTTGTCTAGGAGCTCTTCCACCTGATATAGTTGGTTGTTCATCTCATCGCACTTCTCTTATAGCCTCTAAGCCCTGGTGGTTTCAAAAGCCTCTTCGATAGACATGGATTCAAGCTCAGTTCGAAGGAAACCCTTTCGGCTTTCCTTTCCACCACCTTCTTTTTCATATCAGCAAGCCTGGGTTCCACTTTCATAGTCATCGCCTGGAGCTCATCCAATCTCTTTGTGAACTTGGCTATAACGTTCTTGTAGTCCTCGAACAGTCACCCATCTTTAACTTTGTACTCCTTATCGGCAGCTTTATTGTTGCCAAAATGATTTCTCTTTAGCTTCTCTAATTCTTCGACTTGGGCAGCCTTTGTTTCTCAATCTCCTCCACTTGAGACCACTCCAATGCATTTAACACTACTTTGTGATCCCCTATTTATGCATATATTTCCTCAGTTAAAAAATATTTAGATTCTGCTCAACATTCTTTTTGCTGATCTCCTCTCTAGCCCTGACCACTCATGTATGATTTCTAAAGGCGCCTTTACACCGGTTAGCCCATCCAATTGATCGTGCAAAGGAAAGAGAGGGATCCTCAATAAGCAAGAGGGCAAGAAGGGATCCCTTGGCTGATAGGTTTGCTAGAACTCATCAAAATTCAGATCTGTGGGATCAAAAATAATGACTGCTCCTTCTTTATTTTTCCTTCTCTTTGCCTTCTTCAAGGTTAGGAACAACCACTACTTTCTTGTCTGTCCTCTCCTGTTGCTTTGAAGTTTCCAAATCTGATAGGAGAAAAGGTAAAGCCTAAGGAGATTTAGAGGAATGGTCGAGAGTCTTGGATCTTGACTTGCCACAGGGGGAGTGAGATCTTTTTCTGGAACCATCTTAAGGTCTTAGTCGGTTTTGTCCTCGGTTGGGCAATAAAATGCAGTTTCCCCTATTTTGAGCTCCATAGCCGGCTGTTCCACATTCTCGCTTGGACAAAACGAAAATGCAGCCTTCTTGATATCTTTAAGATGTGCACCTGCCTTCAACTACTTTATTTTAGATAGTAGTTTTCCCCTTTTCGAACTCATACTCCCTACAATATTGTAGAAACGGTGGATTAGAGTTAAGCAGACGTCCAAGAGGCGCATGACTATGACATAGATGTGCATGAGTGTGTGTGTGTGTACAAAAAGTGCATGGTGCCTAGACGAACCCTTGGGGTCCTCGTGGGTTTCCAACTGCCTTTGGATTTTCGAAGCAAAGACCCCTTAATCAATCCCTAGCTTGAGATCATGAAGATTTTCGAAAATGTTGATGTATCCCCGGATAAAATCTACCTCCCTCTCGGAACCAAAAGTGTAGTGTAGGGTTCTGCCATGTCCAAGTTATATTAATTGTCAAGGCCAATATGCCTTAAAGAATGGGCTACACTACGATCTGAAGCAATGCCCTTGCTATCATGAGAATGAGAACTTGTCCATTCTACCATCTTTGTTTGGATGCTGTCATCATCTTACTCCCTTATAGCAAAAGGTTGGTTGCCTTTGCACGATTCGAACTTGAAGGAATCTGATACTAGCTCTTCCATGTCCATGTGAACTATGTGATCGGCTCCAAGCGGGTCTGAAATCAAGATGGCATCAGAAACAGAGGGTTGAGAAGATGGTCCTTCACTTGTCCCATCTGTTACTAAAGTTTTCCCTTCTTTCTATTTACGGGCTTATGGGCAGAACGAGCCCTGCCTTTCCCAATCGAACATCTGGCGGATAGTAGCCCAAGCTATTTTAAATTCTCGTCTATTACCAAGCAGGGAATCTTCTTAAATTCCATGGGAATTCATTGCAGTCTTCTCAACATGTCTTCCAGTTCATCCCCCGAGGCATCTCTCGCCAAACCTATAGGTAAAGTCAAGAGAGGAGAAAATTAGGAATAACATAGAGTTGTTTAGGAAAGGATAAACAAGATAACTTACATCCTGAGTGCCATTAATGGAAGCATGGGGAAAATCATCATGGATGAAGAAATACTCTTTTTTTTAAATACTACACTTGGAGTATAAGTCCTCTACCGGTTTGAACTTGCTCCCTGCCTTAAGAAAAATGAAAAGAGAGCCTTCACCTTTCTATTAACTACATAGAGGAACCTGATCTGCCGATGTATATAAGGAACTTGAAACTCCCTCATAAAGATGGTATATAGGCTGGTAAGAATAGCATAGCCATTGTGGGTGCAACTGGAAGGGAGCGATCTTCAAGTACAAAAGGAAGCCTGTGATCCATTAAGGAAGAGGAGGCGGGGCACTGATCTCACAGTGATGTCTTAAATAGGCTATGTACCCTTTTGGTGGAGCATGAGCCTATTATTCCGGAGTAGGCAAGAGAATATCCTCTTTAGGAAGGCTATGAGTGGCCACACTTAAATCCAACTACCTGGAAGTTAGAGTAGAAGCTAAGAAGTCAACAGGATCTACCAATAATTATGACGGTCAATACCCATGCACCAATGAATGAGCGGAACTAGGTTGATTAGTCTAATTCCCCAATGGCGCAGGACCCTGAGGAGCGGAAGAAGATGGAGCCTTTTCTCCAAAAGCAGTCATTGAGCAAGTCTGACGATGGTCCGACATACATGTCTGATATAATAACCTATCTCATGTACTATTGTAGAGTGTGTGAGTGCTTATGTGTGTATGAGTGTGCACATGTGCAATGAAAAATGTAACGAATTGCTAAGCAATGTTAGTATAGACTTCCTAGCAAAAGTAAAAATTACTACTATGCAACTTGAGGCATCGCACTACCTAACAAACCTACGCAAAGTCTCATTCGGCAACTTAACCACAAATGGTAGATAAGGAATATCTAATAATAAAGTTCGGCATACAACTAGCATCCTACTAGCAACCCTCTATTTGATAGTCGAACACATGAATAGCCAAACCGTAGATTGGAGTTCAAGGCTATAACGACCTGTATTTTTAATGATCGAATATTTAAATAATTGATTTAAATATTTAATCATTAACTAAATAAAGGCCCAAAAATGTGATTTTTCACATACGGTCGAATCAAAACTCGATACCACTTCCGTTGAGTTTGGATTGACGTTGCGAATCAAAATGAGTATATGGATCACTATATTTGGAAATCAGACGATTCGATGGCCGAAATGATCTCGAAATGCGCGAAATTAGCATCCCGGGATGCAGTCTCAGATAGTGACAAGATTTATACAGTTGGATCCAAAAAAATGAGGTGATGTATGAAGACGAGTTTTCTGACGATCGAACACGTCATCTGATCGTACAGACTCGAAACGTACGACCGTTTGTTTGAGGAATCAAATAAACAAAGAATTAAATATTATAATTTAAATCCCAAATCCATCTCTCCCTCCAAATTCATTTCTTACTTTACTGTTTCATTAGAAAATCATGTTCGAACTCTCATCTTGACATTCAAAAATCAAAATATCTATTCCGCTGCACTAAAAACCATGAAACCAAATCCAACAAGCTTGTATCAATGAGAGCTTCGATTCTATATCCTCGATTTGATGTTTAGCCAAAGTTGACCCATCCATGGTCGATTAGGGTTTAACTTTTGCCGATCTTGGAGTGATTATAGGTGGATCAGAGACTTGCATGATGATTCTCGTGCGAAGGAGCACTCGTTCCTAGAGTTTAGTGTTGTCCGATCGTTCCTGGCCTCATGCTCGAAGTCGAGGCATAAGCCATGAGTGATGATCAAGATGAGTGGATCGATCGATATATGGTAGGGTGCATATTGAAGAGGGCGCAAAGAGAGGTTATTTGGCAAAGACGGATTCGAATTTCATTGATTACCGAGTGAGAAATCGATGGAGCAAGGAGATGGATTTGCACGATTTCCTGCAGCGTACATGTACAAGTTGGAGAAGAAGAGGGATTAGAACTAATTATGGTAGTTAATGATTTAATTTGGTTAAGTAATTATTTAAATAATCACGATTCATATATCGATCATATCTTTTGCATACCAGGTCCATTTTGGATGTGGTTTCTTGCATTGTGCTTGTAATGGAGAGATCTACATTTTGGTGCTAGTTTGGACAGATTTTATGAAGATGAGTGATATTGTCTCCCACTATACTATGATTGGATGATACTGTTAGATTAACGTTCAGGAATGATTTTTGGTTTTAAAATGTATTTTTCCTATACTTTTGGTTACATTAAAACACCATGATAATTTTATGGAACAAACCAAATGGGTTCTTTCGGTTCTGGATTCATGGTATTGCTTTAATATTTAATTAATGAACCAATAGCTTAGGTTTAATTCTGAATCAAATAAATTATTGCTTTGGTATTGTAAAGGGAAAAACCCATCCCGTATATTAATAGAGAAGTCTTTCTATTTTCTAGCTTAGGGTTATATGTTACTCATGCCAGACTTTATGTCTGATCGTGTTTTTATTCTTGTTTTACTTATAAACTCACAGATACTCATTCGAGTAGGTTGAGTTTATGGACATAGACATGTTGCTTTTGGCATGATCGAATAATGCAAGCCAAGACGAAGCATGCGGCTTGGGGGGTTAAATTTGTGTTGTTTTAATTTCGATGTATCTTGTTTTCATGTTAGCATCTTCATATGTAGTGCATGACACTAATAGTTATGCTGTACTATATTTTTGACCCCGCATTGGCATGATTTTAGGATTGTAAAAACAGTTGTTAAACTAAATCTATAATAATGTGTTTCATTTTGTACATCTACTCTATTTACTTAAGTTTGTAATATAACTGATCTCATCTCTATCACCGAAAGATAATTCCAAGGCAACTACAACATGTTAGAGTTTCATCTTTAGGTTTCAGAATGAGGGTTGTTACAGTTGGTATCGGAGTTTAGGTTAGGGGATACTTAAATTAAATAGAGTTAACATCAGATAGTAAAAGATAAACACCTTGGGGGAGGGTATGTGCTATTATATGATGTAATTGTATTCACTATATGGAAATATAGATGAGTTTAGTAGAGATTTCCAATTGATAACCACTTTCATTTATTTTTTATGAAGACTTTCTTAGTAGAATATGGATTTGAGAAGTGGAAGAGCCACAGTTGAAGGTGCAAATCCTAGAAGAGAAAAATGACAGTACTCAGATCGTTGAAGGCAATGGCAGACTCCAACTATGGTAAATAAGGCAGTCCTACCTATCTTTGGGATGGATAGAATGGTTTGTTTCGACTATTTAGGGCTTCAATGATGAGAGAGGCAATGTCGGAAGCATTCGAACCAAGACCCGCGGCTAGGGCGGACTTCTTTAAATTAACTCAGAACTACAAGAGCCTTGGAGTAAGATGTTTACTGGGAAAGAGCCACCATTGGAAAATTAGTTAAAGGTGTGTGAGTGCATTCTTAGGGATTTAGGACTGAATGATGATAAGAAGCGATGGTTGACTTCTAGACAGTTGCACAAAGATGCTTTAGATTGGTGGGAGATTGTGATAACTGAGATTCCTGAGGAGGAGATTACTTGGGGCAGTTTAGGGAGAGATTTAAGGCCCAGTTTATTTTTGAGTCTAAGAGGAGTGTGTTGCTGGAGGATTCATTGATCTTAGGCAAGGGGATTTTTCCTTAGAGGAATATATTCAGAAGTTCAATGCGTTGACAAAGTATGACTGGGAGTTGGTTAACACCCCTTTGAAGAAGAACGAGAAGTTTGTTAGGGGTTTGAAGCAGGGTTTAGGTCACAAGGTGATGCCTCATCTAGGGGCAACTTTTGAATTTGTAGTGGACATGGCAAGGAGGTATAATAGCATGTTGCAAGCTCAAAGAAGGGTGGGAGTGAAGCCGAAAGTAGAGCAGAAGAAGAGGTTTACTCTTTACCAGAAAAGGAAGAAGAGCCAATGGCTGAAGGGAAGGCTCAAGAGGGGAGTGGTTAAAAGGATGTTTTAGAAGTGGTTTGCTACAACTATAGGTAAAATGTGCATTATGCATCAAGATGTCTGCAACCACCTATTATGGCCAAGGTCTAGTGTTTCAATTATGATCAACCGGGCCATAAGAAGAAGGACTACTCGAAGTTGACGCAAACAAGGTTATACGCTTTAAAGGGATAGAGAGGAGACCCATTGTCGAAGAGAAAGGCAAGAATGATTTATCGGAAGGTATGCTTTCCATTTCTAGTTTTTCAGTTAGAGTTCTCTTTGATACCGGAGCTATGAATTCTTTTATTTCTAAGGATGTGGTTGATATAGTAGGGTTGGATGTTGCATACTTAGTTACTTCTTTGCATGTAGTTTATCCGACCGGTGGGTATACCACTCTCAAGTAAGGTGCATCGACCTAGAGTTTATTCAGTATGACCATTCGTTTGTGTGTAAATTTATGTTTGACTTTGATAGGTATAAAGTGATAATGGGTATGGATTGGCTAGTGCGGTATTATGCTTGGATTTATTGCTTTGAAAGAATCGTTGCTCTACATAACTAAACAGGGAGACAAAATTCTAGTATACTTGGATGGGATGAAGAGAAGATATGGTGTTTCATTGTGTGCCTTAGAATGTTTTGAAGAGGAAGTTGATAAGGTTTTGTAGTTCGAGAATTTGCTAATGTTTTTAAGCCTGTGATTGGTTTACCGCTGAAAAGAGTGATAGAGTTTTGCATTGATTTGGTGCCTAGGGCATAACCTGTTAGTAGACTACCTAACAGAATGTCGTTAAAGGAAAAGAAGGAATTAAAGAAGCAATTAGTGGAACTTGAGCATTGGAGTTTCATTAGATGGAGTAGTTTACCATGGGGAGCCACGGTAATATTCGTGAAAAAGTCAGATGAATCATTTTGGGTTGTATCAACTATAGGAAGTTGAATGAACTAATAGTGAAGAATAATTATCCAATGCCACTGATAGACGATCCATTTGATCAGCAGAGTGGAGCTATAATATTCTCACTGTTAGACTTGGCTACTGGGATTCATTAAGAGTTGCAGAGGAAAGTATTCCCTTGATTGCGTTTTGGACAAGGTACAGCTCACATAAGTAGTTAGTTTTGTCATTTTGGCTGATCAATGCTCTGGCTTTCTTTGTAGATTTAATGAATCGAGTCTTTCACGATCAATTCATAGATTTATGTTGGTCTTTGAGTTGATATTTTGGTATATCCTAAGAATGGGTGAGAGCATGAAACTCGTATTAAATTGGTATTTGAGACCTTGAGGAAACATAAGTCGAAGGCAACGTTTTTTAAGTGTCATTTTCGGAGACCGGAAGTGAAGTTCCTAGGCCATGTAGTTTCATATGAGGGATTGGCTGTAGATCCTTCAAAGGTCGAAGTCGTGAATGATTAGAAGAATCAAAAGACAGTTACGAAGGTGAGATGTTTCTTAGGGTTGGCTGGATACCATCGAAGATTCATTAAGGACTTCTCTAGAATAGCAGCGATGTTGATCAGACTTACCTAAAAGAATGAAAGGTATGTTTAGACGAAAGAATGTGAAGCTGCATTTTGAGAATTGAAGCTTCGGCTACTGAAATCCCTAATTCTAGTTATGTTGGAAGGAAATGGGGATATAGTTTATGTACACAGACACTTTTGGTTCTGGTTTGGGAACCATGTTGATGCAAAATGGCATGGTTATATCTTATGTATCTAAGCAATTAAGACCCCAAGAGGTTAGGAACCTAACTCATGACTTAGAATTAGCGGTAGTTATCTTTGCGCTAATGATTTGGAGGCATTACCTTTTAGGAGGGAAAGTTTGAGTTATACACTAACCATAAGTCTTTGAGATATTTGTTCTCTCGAAACGAGCTGAACATGAGGCAATAAGGGCATTGTTAATGGGACTTCACTTTTGGATATGAGTGGGTTTTTGGTAGGGGTCATCGAATTTAGGTGTGTTTTTGGGTATGAGTCACTGTGCGTAGTATATTTTTTTGTTTGATGAGGGCTGATCGAACTTTTTTGATCCCCTCATATCCAAAAGTAGAGTCCCTTTAGCGATGGCGGGAACAAAGATGGTTGAAGTTTTTGACATCGGATGATTTTAGAAAAGAGTATACCCCAGGGAAGGAAAATGAAGTCATTGATGCCTTGAGTCGAAAGCAACAGAATTTTGTTTTCGCGATGATTGAGGAGTGCAATGTCTTAAAGACATTAGCTCCATGCGATGTGCAGTTTCAGTCGAATATAGGTTCGAGCCAAAACGGTAGGATGTTATCTTGCTTAGAAGTATATCCAATGCACATTGAAAAGGATTATAGAAGGACAGAAGGTAGATCCACTATGTTTCAAAAGGATCAATGGCTTGAGAAGCAGTGCCAAGACCGAAGAGTTGAAGGACTTCGGTATTAATAAGAAAGGATGGCTTCAGAGAAGAAGGGAAGGTTGTATGTTCCAAATTGGAAGACCTTCAAAATTTGGTTTTTCATGAATGTCATCGATCCAAGTTTGTTTTTTACCTAGGACGCACTAAGATGTACTGAGATACAAAGTAAAGCTTCTACTATGGAGGAATGAAAAGAGAGGTTGGGGAATGTGTAAAAAAACGTTTCAGTTGCAAACAATTTAAGAAAGAACACGAAAAACCAAGTGGTCTTATGCAGCCTTTGGAAATACCAATATGGAAATGGAATACGGTTTCAATGAAATTTTTGATGGTTTGCTAAGAACAAGAGCCGAAAATGAAATTATATGGGTTATAATTGATCAGTTAACTAAGAGTACCCATTATATTCTAGTAAAGTCCACGAGAATGACGGCCAGGTTGGCTGAATTATATGTCAAGACTATAGTAAGACTTCATGGAATTCCAAGTACAATAGTCAATAACCGAGACCCATCTGCAGATGGACGGTGAAACCGAGAGGGTCAACCGAGTGCTGGAAGATTTGCTAAGAGCTTGTGTGCTAGAATTCAGTGGATCTTAGGAAGATCACTTGCACTTAGTGGAATTTTCATACAATAATGGTTGCTAATCGAGTATTATGATGACAACTTTTGAGGCGTTTTATGGAAGGTCTTGTAAGTTGCCGATAATTTGATGTGAGAGGAAAGATAAACTCATGTTAGGTCCGTATCTGGTAAGAGAAGCTTCAGGGAAAATTGAATTAATTCAACAAATAATGAAAGTTGCTTAATCTAGGCAAAAGAGTTACACCGATAAGAAATGGTGGGACTTTGGAATTTGATCTGAAAGATTATGTGTTTGTGCAAGTATCGCCTATGAAAGGCATAACGAGGTTCAAAAAATCCAAAAAGTTAGTGCTGATATATGTTGGCCCGTTCCTAATACTTAAGAGGATCGATAACGTAGCGAATAAAGTCGATCTACCGAGTTCTTAGCCGGGGTCTATAATGTGTTTCATGTATCACATTGACGGAAGTGTATTCAAGAACCTAAGGATGTTTTTATTCTGAGAGCTATGAAAGACTTGGTCGTTGAACCAGACATGACCTATATAAGAAAACTTATTTGGACTGTAAATTGATATGTTAAGAAGCTTAGGAACAAGGATGTAAATCTTGTTCGAATCTAGTGGAGTGAGGACTGGGATGATTTTACTTCGGAAACAGAGGATAAAGTCTAGTGGAGTCAAGACTAAAGAAAATTGAAATAATGAAAAAGAGTGAATATTCATGGGACGGTTAGTTAACTCATTTTACTTAGGAGAACCAAGTGATATTAGGAAAAGTGGAAATTAGGGAGGCATTCCTATCATACTTTCATATTGTAAAGCGGGTCCCTATCAAAGTTTCATTGTAAAGCGGGTCCCTGTTTTCTGGAAACGAAGAAAAATTATTGCTGAAATGTCAGCAACTTTTATAAATAAGTGCTGATATTTCAGCAACTATCTGTGTCAAAGTTTTATTGTAAAAACAAAGAAAAATTATTGCTGAAATGTCAGCAACTTTTATAAATAAGTGCTGATATTTCAGCAACTTTCATAAACTGTGTTCATAGTGTACATAAATGTTGCTGAAATATCAGCAACTTTTATAAATAAGTGTTGATATTTCAGCAACTTTCATACACTACGTTCACAGTGTACAGAAATGTTGCGGAAATGTCAGCAACTTTTATGAAATGTTGCATCATGCTCTGCAATAATCGTGAATAAAAAACAGGGACCTAATTTACACTGAAATTTAGTGAAGGACTTTTCGTGAATTTTGAAACTTAATAAGGACCTGTGCCAAAAGTACCCTTAGGAAAATCCTAGTTGAAAATCTAAGTTAATGAGAATCAAATGCAACTGTTAGTGCTAACTAATTTATAAGAAAAGGAGATGGTGGGTGTAACAACCCTGGTTTGGAAATTACCTATTAATATTAAATTATAACGGTAGTTATAATTTAATATTGTAATTAAAAATAAAATTGGAAATTTTAAATTGTTTATTTGGAATAAACAATGAATTTTGGAGATAAAAGGAGAAAAATAAAGTTTGGAACTTTATTTTATTTATTTGGGATAATAATGATTGGTAAATGGTTTTTATTGGGAGAAAATGCAATAATTGTATTAATTATTGCCAATTACTTCTTTTAATAATTTTTAAAAAATATATGTGATTATTAAAGGGTGTTTATTTAAATAAAATAAAATGGAGAAGATAAATTGGGTAAAAAAGAATTTATTTTAAATAAACAATGTGTTTGAGAATAAATATTGGGCTTGAAATTTGATTGTTAGGAGATTTGGTTAAATAAGATGAAAATATTGGAATTTTGTTAATTTGAGTTAATAAATTAATCAAGAGATGTATTTCAACATTAAATTGTTGAAATAAATAAACAAAGTTTTAAAAACTTTATTTTGAGAATTTGGAGTGAAAATAATCAATTTGTAATTTTATTTTGGTAAATGCAATAATATTGGAAATTAATGACAATATTAACCATTTATTGATTTTAAAAAAAGGAAAAATGAGTACCAAATCAGCATACTTAGCTCTTATCTAATACAAGACTATGATGGTCGCCATTAACCAGCCCTATTCTCTGTATTAGCAGACAGAATTACCCAGTAATTCTCTTTGTTAATATGGGTCTCGGGGTGGGGCGACACGGTGAGACAATGACTCAATTATTCTCTTGGAATAAAGATAACCACCTCCCTATTTTCATTTTATTACAGTATAACTAAACAAAAGTATTGAGTTCTTTAATGGTACTTAGGCCTAAATAAGAAAAAGAAGCAGAAGAAAATTTTAAGCTAAGGTAATTAGAGACTTGATTAACTAGGAAATATAGGTGAGTAATATATTCTCTAATCCTTCTCTTCTTTGAATTTCTCACAACCAAGTTTTTATTGAATGGTTTTCATACTTCTTATGATCTTTAAGCACTAAGAATTTAATATGATAATGGACACAAATTATTAGAAGTGGGTTTTTATTCATAGAATTCTTCCCCAAAAAAATAAATTGTCATGAATTATTAGGATGCCATACAATATGGAAAATGGGTAGAACTAGGAAGGTTTAGGAAGCATGAATGAAAAAATCATGATAAATGTTACTACATATCATTAAAGAAAGTTTGTGTGATTTTCAGAAGAAAATAGGCATAGTCGAAGGGTTATAATAAGGAACCGAAAGGTAATTAACTATCGTCGAAAGGTATTTTAATAAGAAAAATATTTATATTGGTTAATGGACCAGATCCTCTTTATATGCTGAACATATCAACTAAGCGCTGAATAACGGTCTAAAGGACTAAGTCAAATGAATCAGAAATCGATACGTGGAAGTTAGTGGTAGATGTGCATGAGCGATTTCCAACATGTACCGAAGGGTAATGCCGAAGGAGGTAGGGAAAAATTGAAATGTTAATAAAACCAAAATTTTAAGTATAAAGGCTTAAGTAGAAATGTTAAGATAAGCTAGGTTGAAGGGTAAGGATGACAAAACGAATGTATTAACCGAGAACCGAAGGCGGTCGACAGTTAAGGAGGAAATATGAGTAGAGGAGGTGATTTCAAATAAATTAAGGATTAATTTCACAAATCATTGAAACTAAACAATAACAGATTTCCCTAGACGAACCCCGGGTTTGTTTGCCGAAAGCAAAATAACTCTCGGTAGAGAGTGTAAACTAGGACTGTAACAACCCAAAATTTAACCCGTAATAATTAATTTGTTAATTAATTAGATAATAAAATAACTTTGTGAAATCATTAGAATTAAGCCACGGAAGTTGCACCATTGTGTCCATGGTAATTTTCTGGTCAATTTCCATATATAGAACGTCAGAAATAGAGCTAATATGACTAAGCTATAAAATAAACAAAATAAGCAGAAGAGAATATATATATATATATATGTATGTATATGTATGTATGTATGTATGTATGTACAGGTCGACCGGTCGGTCGACCTGGGCAAGGGGGTGGTCGACCCGCCTTGCCTTTTGGCAAGCGAACGAACATTCGTTCGTTCGAACGAATCAGCAGCTAGTGAACACGTATTTTGCATCGTTTAAACCGATTTGGTCCCTCCGTTTCTGCATCCGATGGCCCATATTTAGCCTATGACGTGGTTGCATCCTATTCAATCTCCAAATCCAACGGTCCGAGATCCACTTCTACACCTATAAATAGACCCCTAGACCTAACACTTTTTCTCATTCTAGGTTTTCTCCAATTGGGTTCACCTTTCAAGGAAGGACCCTAAACGGAATAATTTTTCCAAAGGAGAAAATCGTTATAAATTAAATTATTTTACAACTACGAGTGGATCCGGGAAGACCAAAGGAAGAGCTTAGGACCAGAGGTGAGTGATTGTAATTATTTTAAGATTTCTTTAAGTAATTTAAAATAATAGGGTTTTCAATAGTTGTAGTTTTACTACGATTTTTGGAATAGCCTTTTCATTAGTTTATTTACAGTTTTTAGAATTATTTTCAGTCTATTTCCTTTCAGCTATTTTTTTCAGTAATTTTGGTTTATTTTTGTTAATTATAATTTTTTACTATTAAGCATAGCTTTTTATTTATTACAGTTTATTTACAGTATTTAAATTTATTTACTGTTATTTATTTCTTATTTACATCTTTTTCAACGTTTTGGATTTTATGCAAGCGTCTATTCTCTTCATTCCCCTTTTCTTCGCGTATAGATTAGAATAAATTAAACGCGAATATGGATTATATAAGTAAGAATATTGAATGAAGAAAATAAGATGTAAATTATAAAGACTGCAATAAATAATGGAATTGGACTGTAATAAATAATGGAATTGGACTGAAATTTCGCCTAATTATAATTAGAATTGGACTAACTAAAGATAATTGGCATAGTTATAACTTAGAATTATAATTAAATAGAGTAAAAGATGAAAGAAGCTTATTTTCACACTTAGACCTTGGGTTAATTAATAATTATGATTATAACGTAGGCTATAATAAGAAAAAGAACATAATAAGGCTTATTTTAAGACTTAAGATAAATTAATAAGCACAAATGGTAGAGAAAAGTGTAAAGGCTTATTTAAAATAATTTATCTAAGTTAATAAGCAAAGATGAAAGTAGGACCTGTACCAAATATATTCCCTATTAGACAAAACGGTGAGCCTAGGGCACACTTATGCTAAGAATTGTAGTAATTGGTCAAATAGAAGTCCAAATCACGGAAGATTTGGATAAAGGGCGCAACTAGATATTGTTTGGATGAAGGGCCAGTACCAACAACATTTCCCCTATAGATTTTATGGACACACGGTGATATCATGTTAGCCTGAAGTGGGATGAGGGGCACGCTTACGCTGGATGTTGAGGTAATAAGAAGACCCAATAGGTGGAGCAAAAGGTAGCATGGGCATGGTGGCAGTTACACGTGCGACTTCCATTCGGGTGTTCAGTAATAGCTATGAGTTCCAAGCGCTTAGTATGAGTGTCTTTCGTAGACACCATTCTATGTAGGGAGCTATATATGTCGTCCGGATCCACAATGGTTCCTCTGTGCATCTTCCGTAGATACCATTGGCTGCTGTGTAGGGAGTTATATAGCGGCTGGTCCATAGTAAGGTCTATGGAGTAGCAGGCTGATCAAAAAGGGTAGAATTAGGGTCACATCCTAATTACAGGATTAGGAATTCAGCCTAATTAAAGCAGAAATCAAGGACAAGTGCAAACAATCAAAGTTAACCTACCTTATAAATTGAGAAATATTTAATCGTACTTATTTTCAGTTTATCTCCTTCCTATTTCCTTTATTATCCTTATTTATGCTGGAACTGTTGTAGAGTCTATTACTTTTATCTTGCTTAAGGACTCTAGTAATTACTATCATTCACCAGACTTTTAGTCTGACCCACTCCTCTATTTTCCCCTTTTCCCCTCATAGGCAATCAAGGGAGAAGTCAGTAGATTGCTGTTGCTTGGCGGATTCTTGAAGGAGTTCTCTACTATGTATTTCTTTTGTTTCAGCTTTAGTTCTTTGTGGGTACTGGCTTATTATAAGGGATATTATGTACTCTGATTTTGAGACTATGAGTTTTTTTTTCATGAGACATACTGGATTTTTTAGACATGTATGTGGTATTTGGTATTTGACTTATTTATGAAGCAATTATGAAGCTTTGTTTTAATTAAGTTATCATTTTAAGTTTCCGTTGTTTTTATCTATATTTGTCTTGTGAAATCTTAGTCTCTGTTAGCTTTAGTTATACCCACAACGCACCACGCCTTTTAATGTGTCCTTTTGAGTATATTAAGGGGTGTGGGGTGTTTCAAGGACTAATGACTTTTGGAGACAACAAGGGATGCCGGAACTTAAGATGGATGAGATTAGAACTAGATACATCGATGATAATGTAAGAAGTGATATTAATAACCGAAAGGCGGTTAGTTGAAATATTAGTTTAGTAAACAGCTAAGTGAAAAGCCTAAAAGTGAATAGTCGGGTAGAAGATTTGGTAGATGACATAAGGTCTTAGGTGGTGGTCAAGGAATCAACAACGATGGTGTAAGGCCTATGTGGCAACCGAAATATGACAGCTTATGTGTAAGGCCTGTGTGCCAGCTGAAACTGAAAGTGTTGGTGCAAAGCCTGAAGAGGAAACCAAGGGAAAGGTAGAAGGCGTAAGATCAAGAGTGGCAGTATATGAACCGTAAGCAAAGTAGGCATAAGGCCTAGGGTGGTAACCAAATTACGAAAGCGTTGATGTAAGGCCCGAGTTGCTACCATGAATGATGGGACAAAAAGGCCTTAGTAGCAGCCAAAAGTTAAGTGTAACTATATATAGTATATAAGCATAAAGCCGTTGTGGCACCCGAAAGCTAAGTGTAAATGTATATATATAATATATAGGCGTAAGGGCTCAGTGGTAGCCGAGTAGTAGAACTTAAATGATTGTATCTGCCGTAAAAGTACGTAAGGCTTTAGTGGTAGATAAGGGTAGGACATATTAGTTATATTAAAACATCGTGATAATTCTATGGAACAAACCGAGAGGGTTTTATGGTTATGGCTTCACAGTATAGCTTTGATATTTAATTAATGAACCAAGAACTTAGGATTAATTGTAAATCAGATAGTTTAGTGCCTTGATATTGTAGAGGGGAAAACCTATCTCATATATTAATGGAGTCGTCCTTTTGTTTTCTTACTTAGGGTTATATGTTAATCATACCAGACATTATATATGACCCACGTTTTTATTTTCTTTTTCCCTATAAACGCACCGGTACTCATTCGAGTAAGCTGAGTTTATGGACACAGATAGGTTTCCTTTGGGATGGTCGAACAATGCAAGCCAAAGATGAAGCAAGAGGCTTGGGGGTTATATTTGTGTTTTTATAATTCCGATGTATCTGGTGTTCATATTCGCATCTTCATATACGATACATGATACTAATAGCTATGTTGTACTATATTTTTGACCCTACGTAGGCATGACTTTGAGATTACAAAAACAATTGTTATACTAAATCTATAAAATGTGTTAACTTTGTATATCTGCTCTATGTAGTTAAGACTATATAATACAACCGATCCCATCTCTCTCGTCAAAAGATAATTCCAAGGTGATTGCATCACACTGGGGTTCCATCTTTAGGTTTAGGAATAAGGGATGTTACATATTTCCTATTCGGAATCTTTCTCATTTCTCCTCCTTGCTTAGTTTGCAAGGCTAATTCGGCTAAAGCTTAGCCTTTTCTCCACCGGAGGCTAAGGTTTACGTAATGAACTGTATGAAAAGAATGCGTGGGTACAAAAAGAATAAGAGAGTAGGGTGGTATTTGTAGCCTCAAAATTGGCATAAAATATCCAATATAATTCCACTTTTTTCTCATCTTATTACTCCTATTTATTAAATACACTTTCTTAATAAAAAGGAAACCTCTTACACTATTTTACGGTCTACCAAAGACTAATACAACATACTTGTAAAATATGAGCATAATTAACCGTCATTATTAATTATTTATATAATTTTATCCCATTTATGTAATCAAATCAATATGTAACGTTTATATGTTATTTTAATTAATTTCAAGGCTTTAAATAAATAAATAAAAACCATAAAAACTAGTGAAACATTTACATTATTTTTCTCTATTTTAATTTATAAATTAGTTCGATTAAGTTGAATTTGTGAATATGTGTTAGAACTACTATTCTATGATTTCGATGATAACAACCATACAATCATACACATACAATATATATTCAATCTACTTGGAGGAAAAAGCATTCAGAAGTCAACTTGAAGACGACTAACAAGTGAGAACAATCATCAGTATTAGATAGTGTGTTAAGTGTCATAGATATGTAGCTTGTAAAATCTCCTTTAGTAGATTTCAAACGTTGCACAACCAAAGTTTTTAATCTTCATATAGCATAGAAACTGAAATGTAAAATAACATATGTCAGACGTCTGACGTTATATATCAGACGCCTGAACACAGCCTCTGTTTCTATATCAAGCACATACATCAGACGTCTGTCAAGAACGTTCAAACGTCTGACTCAGGGCACTGTTTAAAAAATATATAAACGGTCATACGTCTGAACATATGGACAGACGTCTGAGCTGAGCAACAGCCACTTACAATGAAAGGTCATCTGCTTCATTTTAACAGCTGCTTTCACAACTCTTCATTGCATCTCTTCCTTCTCAACGATTGCACCCTTTAGACTGAAACATAAAACTCTAATGGATATTACTCTTCACAAAAACTCTTCACCATCTATATATATGTGAAGATTTTAAGAAAAAACTCACTTGAATTTTCTAAATCCTATTTCTGTATTCTTTTGCATACTCTGATTTCTAAAATGCAAACCATATCAGTCTTTATCACTTCCTGAAATCAAAATCTTCACATACACATACTATTCAAAGGAGATTATAGGAAGATTTGTGTTGTACAGTCAAAGTCGGTGTTTTCCAGAATACATGCTTGTCTTAGAAAGAAATTTTGTATTAAGCCTATTCCTCCGGACAAAGCGAGGGTTGTTTACTAGTTAAAGCCGAAGAGGACCTTCGGGACTGGACATAGGATGGGAGGTCCGAACCAGTATTAAAAACTCTAGTGTGATTGTTTCCTTACTATTATTTACTTTACTCTGTTAACTATAAGCTAGAATTTTACTACACTTGCATATTGGATATAAACATACGATCCATACATCCTTTCATTTGGTACCAAAGCGCGGTTATCTTAATTCACAGTAACACGTGATTGAAACATATTTAGTATGGCAAGTACATTTCAAGAAGGACAATCAACTACACATCCACCACTATTCACTGGATCAAACTATGCTTACTGGTCTACACAAACGCATAATTTTATGGAAGCAAATGGCTTAGAAATTTGGCAAGAAACACAAGTTAAATATGTAGCACAAGAAACAAATATAAGCACTTGGACTGATGCTCAAAAGAACACAGTAACAAAAAATGCTAAAGCTATGAATGTTTTATTCTGTTTACTTGAGAAAAATGAATTCTCACATGTCATGTTGTGCACTACTGCATATGATATATGGCGTACACTACAAATCACTCATGAAGGCACTAACAAAGTTAAACAAACAAAGGTTTTCATTTTACAAAATCAATTTTCTTCATTTAAAATGAAAGCAAATGAATCTTTTGGTGATATGTATGCTAGATTTCAAATTATACAACATGATCATATGGCAGTTGGAGTCAAATTCATAGATTTTGATTTAGTTACACATATTTTAAATTCCTTAACAAATGAATGGGAACGAAAAGTATTGGCCATCGAAGAGGCAAATCACTTATCTCAACTAAAAGTTGAAGAATTGATGGGAAATTTGATGTCGTACGAAGCAAATTTGCAGGCAAGAAAAGAACAAATCAATGAAAAGAAAAATATAGCCTTTCAAGCCAGTGATATAATTCAAACTTAGACGAAGATGAAATCGTATTCATTGCCAAAAATTACAACAAATTCAAGAAATTCAAAAAGATGACGAGATCCCAAAACGAAGGAAATTCAAATTCATCCAACCAAACTTTGATTAAACATTTTGGATGTGACAAATTCGGACACATGAAGAAACAATGCCCAGAACTCAATAATGACAAAACGAGAGGCAACTTCGAGAAATTCAAGAAAAGAAAATGGGCTTTTCAAGTAACTTGGGATGACTCAGATTCATCTTCATCATCAGACAATGATAACAATAGTGATTCTAAGCAAGCTAATGCATGCTTCATGGCAAACACTGAAGAGGTATGTCCCGATCTTACTTATAATGAAATTTTAGAACTTGGCATGGAATTAGATGGCAAATATAGAGAAACTAACAAATTAAATAAAGAATATGTTGCTAAAATTAATCGAATGGAACTTGAAATAGGATTATTAAAAAATGAAAAAACCATTTTAGAAGAAGAATTAGAAACTTCACAAGAGAAATTAAGAATCTACCTATTTAAAATGACTCATTATTATGTGAAATAGGAAAAGTTAAACTAGAAAATGATGAAATTAGAAAAGAAAACGTTATATTAAAGAATGGTTTAGAAGCATTAAAATTCGAAATTTCTCATCTTAATGATAAGTTAGACAAGATTACTAACAATGTTTCAAAATTTAATAAAGGAAAGCAGAACTTGGATAACTTGATCAAAATTTCAAAACCATCTGGAAGTCGCAATGGATTAGGATTTAAGAAATCTTCAAAACATAAAAACTATAGCTCACTATATAATAGGTTCAAGAAGTTAGATACTATAGAAAAGAAGTCTAACACCAAAATAATTAAAATATGGATTCTGAAATCCAATAACAAACTAATTAGACAAAAACACATAGATAACTATCTAAAAAATGTTTTTCATAATAAAAATTATTTTTTAAAAGGTCCCAAACCCTCTTGGGTATGGCACCCGTCTGTTTCTAACACTTAGGACCCTAACAAAAGAAGTGGGTACCAATCAAACTATTTTTATCTTGTAGGTACCTATAAGAAAATCAAATAACAAGGAGAAATGGATACTCGATAGCGGATGCTCCAAACATATGACAGGAAATGTACAAAGTTATCAAATATGACATACAAAGATGGTGGTACTGTAACTTTCGGAGATAATTCAAAAGGATTTGTCATTGAAGTTGGAGATGTCATCAATGTTGGTGTGTCCACTTCACCTGTTATTACAAATGTTCTTTTAGTTAAAAATTTAAAACATGATCTTTTAAGCATTAGTCAACTGTGTGACAAAGGATTTAAAATAGATTTTGAAAAGAATAAATGCAACATTTTTTATCAAAATAAAAATCTGATGTTCAAAGGATCAAGGAAAAGAAACATCTATGTTTTAAATATGAAATTTAATAACTCGAGTGATTTAAGTCTAGCCGCAGATTTTAATGACTCATGGATATGGCACAAATGATTATGTCATATAAACTTTAAATCTTTAAACAAACTAGCTAAACACAATTTGGTTAGAGGTCTCCCTAAAAAAAATTATAAAGTTAAAAATTTATGTGATGTATGTCAATATGGCAAATTGAAAAGGAGCTCTTTTAAACCTAAAAAGGAAATTTCTACCAAACAACCCTTAGAACTTTTACATCTTGATTTATTTAGACCTACTCAAATACGATCAATAAATCATAACAAATATGTATTTGTTATTGTAGATGATTTTTCACGATATACATGGACACTATTCCTAAAACATAAAAGTGATACTTTTGAAATGTTTAAATTTTTTCTAAAAGAATTAAAAATTTAATGAATCTTAAAATAAAAAGTATAAGAAGTGATCATGGAGGTGAATTTGAAAACGAAAATTTTGAAATTTTTTGTAACAAAAAGAGAATTACCCATAATTTCTCATTTCCACGAGCACCCCAACAAAATGGCGTTGTGGAAAGAAAAAATTGTACACTCCAAGAATGTGCACGAACTATGCTTAACAGTAGTAATCTACCAAAAAAATTTGGACAGAAGTTGTAGCTACTAATTGTTATGTATCGAATCGTGTTACATTACGTCCATTAACTAAAAATACATGTTATGAAATGTGTTTTGGTAGAAAACCCAAAGTATCATATTTTCAAATATTTGGGTCAAAATGTTTTATACTAAATACTAAAGATAATCTTGGAAAAGTTGATTCAACAGCTGACGAAGGAATCTTTATTGGATACTCAGATCGTAGCAAAGCTTTTAGAATATTTAATAAACGTACTAGTACAATAGAAGAAAGTCTACATGTTTCCTTTGACGAAAACTTTTCCATTAATAAAAACAGTGATGATGATGAAATTTTAATAAAATCTTCTGAGAACAACACAATTATTCAAAACAATAATGAGACTATCATTGACAATGATAATACATTAAGATCACCACCTCGTATTTTAAAAAACCATCCAGTTAACAATATAATTGGTGATTTAAATACAAAAGTTTCTACCAGACATCAATTAAATCAAATAAGTCACATTGCATTCATTTCAAATTTTGAACATAAGAATTATAAAGAAGCTTCAAACGATGAATCATGGATTATTGCAATGAAAGAAGAACTCAATCAATTCGAAAGAAATGAAGTATGGGAACTTGTACCGAGACCTACGAATCAATCTGTAATCGGAACAAAATGGATATACAAAAATAAAACTGACAAAAATGGAAACATTGTTCATAATAAAGCAAGGATAGTAGCGCAAGGGTATAATAAGAGGAAGGCATTGAGAAACGTTTGCTCCAGTCGCACATTTAGAAGCCATCCGAACATTACTTGCTTTCGCATGTCATCATAACTTTAAACTTTTTCAAATGGATGTAAAAAAGTGCCTTTTTAAATGGTTTTATAAAAGAACAAGTTTATATTGAGCAACCTCCTTTGTTCATACATGAAAAATACCATGAACATGTGTATAAACTAAAACAAGCTTTATAAGGTTTAAAACAAGCACCTCGTGCTTGGTATGATAGACTATAAACTCATTTAATAAATTCTGGTTTTCATGTTGGTAAAATAGATGCAACCTTATTTATAAGAAGAAATTATAACGATGTTTTATTTTTTCAAATATATGTAGATGACATAATTTTTGGATCAACTAATGAAAATCTATGTAACGAATTTGCAGATATTATGAAAAATAAATTTGAAAAGTCGCATATGGGAGAATCAACTTTTTTTAGGTTTACAGGTTAAACAATTACAAAAGGTATTTTATAAATCAAGAAAAATATTGTCAAAATTTGTTAAAACGTTTTGGAATGGAGAAAACATCAAGTAAACCAACTCCCAGGAGCACAATTAACCATTTAGATAAAGATGAAAACGGAAAGGATTTTGATCAAAAATTATATCAAAGTATAATAGGATCACTATTATACTTAACGGCTAGTCGACCTGATATCATGATGAGTGTGTGTCTGTGTGCAAGATTTCAAGCACAACCAAAAGATTCACACTATCGGGCAGTTAAATGTATTTTTCGTTACTTAACCGGCACTACGAATTACGGCCTTTTCTATCCTAAAGATAGCTCCTTTGAACTTGTATCCTATAACGATGCGGATTTTGGCGGTAGCAAAACCGATAGGAAAAGTACAAGTGGTACATATCACTTTATCGGTCAGTCTCTAGTCTCGTGGTTTAGTAAAAAATAGAATTGTGTATCACTTTCAACTTGTGAAGCATAATATATTGTTGCCACTTTAGCTTGCGCACAAGTAATATATATGCAATAAACCCTTAAAGACTTCGGAAAAATTATAAACAAATCTCCAATTTTTTGTGACAACACTAGTGCAATAAACCTGTTTAAAAACCAAATAAATCATTCTCAAACAAAACACATAGAATTTCATCATCACTTTTTAAGAGATAATATCGAAAAAGAAACAATAACTCTAGAATTTGTAAACACCGAAAATCAAATAGCTGATTCTTTTACAAAACCTCTAAGCGAACAAAATTTTATTAAGTTAAGACGTGAACTAGGTATCGTATCATTACACGATCTATAATACGATATATTTTTTAGTTATTTTTTTTCTTTCACTGGCTGAAATTTCAACTATTTTATAGACCATTTATTTTTTTACTAACCAATGTCTTATGGCTGACATTGTTTACCAACGAATAAACGGAACTTACTCTTAAAATAGTATATAAAAATTCATATATATATGATAACTTTATCAGAATTTTATCCAAATTTTTTTTACATAACCAAACAAATAGCTTTCAAAACTGGTATATCAAAAATGTCTTTGGACCATGATTCTACATATTATACAATCGACTTCGCCACACCCTCTTCCGGAAGCACTTATACTTCTCCGTCTAAAGTCATGCCTAAATCATCTCCATCCCTTAACATCATTCCGTCGCCAACTTACCATACTGGCTATTCTCCAAAAAGAAAGAAAGCCAAACATGGAATTGACCTTCAATTAGCCTCACTCTCCGACAAAGTTGACGGTATCCATCTGTAACACCCCGTATTTTTATAACATTATTTGGGATATTTAATTAGCTAAAATTAAATAAAATAATATGGAGATTAATGGATTGAGATTTGTTTTAGCTAAGGGTAGCCATGCCATGATAGTGTGTTAATCAAAATAAAATAACCTAAACAAAGGTGTTAGGAAATGACAAGGGCAATATGGGATATAGGTGGAGTTTAAACCCTTAGGAGATGGTTGCTCATGTTCATTCTCATTTTTATCAAACTAAAAAAAATACTAAGGCCGGCCACCATTTTCACTCTCAGGGAGAAGATTAAAACTAGGATTCAAGAGAAGGGAAAAAATCAACTAAATCAACATCAAATCTCATATCCATAATCTCAAAGCTAAGGTGAATAATTACTACATCCCATATTATTTTGGTTTTCGATTTTAAGACAAAGATCTGAAATGTTTTTGCAAGTAGTTGCCATGTTTTGAGGATTAAAAGTTATATGTATATTTTTTGGTGAATTATGCATGTTCATACTTGTTTTAAATGATATGTTTGATATGAAAACCCTAATTGATGACATCCAAATTCCTTGAAAATTTAAAAATAGGTCGAAAATGATATTTTAGAGATGTGTTTCAATTTCATAATTTTTCGAATTAAGGTGAATTTTATATTAATTTTCTAGTGAAGGAAATTGTTTATTGGGTTATAAATTAATTTCGACTAAAATAATTATTATTTACGGTTGAAATTTTTATAAGTTAGGCAACATATTAAAATAGATTTTCTGGAATTTTTCTAGATTTTTCCTAAGTAATTTGATGAATATATAAAATTATTTAACGTATGGGACTTAAATGTTTTATATATTTAATTAAGGAGAAGGGGCATTTTGTAAAATAAAACAATTATTAATTTTGGAAATAGTGGCAGCATATTTTTGAAAAGAATTTTCTAACCAATGAGAATTTGACAAACAAAGGCAGGTTAGTTGAAAAGTTATCCTTTTTAAGTTAAAAACAAAGAAATCATACTTTTAGCATGTTTCAGTCTATTACAGCAGTAAACCTTCCGACCTAGACCTTTCGACAGGTCGAAAGGTTCTAAGCTTTCGAAAGGTCAAACCAATGCATATGGTATCAAGCTACTTGGTACGTAATGAATTGGACAGAGTCGAAGGGTTCTTAGTCGAAAGGTTGATGGCCAAAGAGGTTGGGGTATGTTTGTTTTATAAACCAAAAGCTTTCACCTACTTTGCTTTCTAATTAGAGCTTTCTACTTGGTTGCTTTCGACCAGGTCAATATATTTTTAAAAGAAAGGTTTTAAACATTTCGACACAGTTGAAAGGTTACTGCTACTAACTTTATTTTGAAACCTTCCATCATAGTCGAAAGGTTACTGCCGCTTTATATAAATATTTTGTTTTGAACCTTCCGACAAAGTCAAAGGGTTTACTTTGATTGATTTCGAAAGGTTTTCTTGTTTTAAAAAAACTAGCCGCTTCTCCATGCTTTCGAAAGGAAGCTTTCGACTTAGGTGATTTACCCTTAATTTATAAATTGAACTATAACCCAAAGCTTTCAAAAGAGTTGTTTTAAAAAATGCTTTAAAGCTTTCGAAGCAGAGCTTTCGACTTAGCCGAAAGTTGCTTCCAATGGAGTCGAAAGGTTTTAAAAGAAGGTTTTCCACCTGTTTTAAATTGAACACAGAAAAGTTTTCGAAAGGTTGTGTTAAAGAAGAGCTAATGCTTTCAAAAGGATTTGTTTACTGAATGGTTTTAAAAGGGGTCGAAATCCAAGCTTTCGATGGAGTCGAAAGGTAACCTTTCGAAGGGGTCGAAAGGTAGCTTCTGACTAGGTCAAAAGATTTAGTTTCTGAATGATTTCAGAAGGTTTTAAATGGAAGGATTTCCAAAGATTTTCTAAGGCAATGTTTCAAGTTGTTTTAACATAGGATGTCTAAGGTTTTATTGCTTTCGCAAGGTTTGAAGTTCAATGGGTTTGAAAGGTTCGAGGTTCAATGGTTTTGAAGGGTTGATTTTCAATGGTTTCGAAAGGTTTTGATTTCTAAGGGTTTTGAGGGTACCAATGGAAACAATAAATGAATATGACCTAAGTTAGGGATATTAATGGAAATAGGTTAATCATGGAGCTAACATGATATAAATAGAATCATGGGGTTAACATGATATAAATAGAATCATGGGGCTAACATGATACAAATAGATTCATGGGGCTATCATGAGTCAAATGGCAAATTCAAATAGAATCATGGGGCTAACATGATACAAATAGAATCATAGAGCTAACATGATATAAATAAACTCATGGGGCTAGCATGAGACCATTAAATTCATGGGGCTAACTTGAGACAATTAGATTCATGGGGCTAGCATGAATCAAGTGGTAAAATGATGGATTCATAGTCATCCTAGGAAAACTATGTGATGTGAGATGGATATTCTATATCAACTTAAGAAAAATGAATGTGAAATAGGTAGTCCCTCCTTGATATAATTAAACTATAATTGGGGATGGGGAAATCCTAATTGTTTTCAAGTATGCATATCACCATAATGTTTTATTAATACATGTTTTAACCATTGTGGATGCAGGGGCACAGTATATGGTTTTATGAAAGGTTTAGCAAAAGATATGTTTTAAAAGGATGTTAGAGAGGGGAAACCCGTTCCGCTAAGCGGTGTGGTCTCACTTAACATAATTAAACTAGGATGTATAATATTATTCACACCAGGCTTTATGTCTGACTCGAAGTTTATGTTTTCCCCTTAAACTCTTGGGTGCTCAAAATTGATTTGGGTAGGCTGAGAGGTTAAGGACTTTTCAGGTTTTTATACGATGACGAATAAGGCTACCGTAGGCATGCAGAAGGCAAACGGATAGCTATTTAGGAGTTGCAGTTTTATGCTTTGTTATATTTCCCCTGTGTTTGTATTAAGTCTATTATGACTATATGACTCTGACCATCCAAGGGGGTATCTTCATGTAACAACCCGGGATTTAACTTCTATTAGTAATCGTCGCTTAACGATTCAAGTAATGATAAATTGCTGTCAAATGGATATTGAAATTGTTAAAAATTGGGATGAGATTCTTTTTATAATTTGTTAAAATTTGGTGGGCTTTGAAATGCAATCTGGTCCAGACTTTATCTTGCTTTGTTGCCGTGATTTATTTGAACCCGTTCCCTTTCATTTTATCTTTGGCTTAAACCCTAAATCGAAAGAAAGAAAATAAATGGTGGTCGTTCCTTTTCTTCCTCTTCGACAATCAGGGTTTTGCGAAGCACCGACCTATTGTTGTTCGATCGCGAGAAAAATCGTGGGAAGCTTTGATCGATCGTTCTCGTTGCTCACTTCAGCTGCTTCGATTTGATGGCGTTCAACTTCGAATCGAAGGTGAGTAATTCTTATTACTCGCATCTAATTCAACTTCGTTTATATGTGATGGTGATTTCCACGGCTTTAAATTCTTGGATTTTCGTTCGTATTCGTTTGTTGATTTCATTATTCGTTTTGTTGGCCATAATGACTTTGAGTGTTTCGAGCAATTGGGTATTTTCGGCCATTGGTTGAACTGTTGTGACTTCGACGTTTACTTGATCTTTGTTTGTCTGAATTCCTTCACGTGATGGTTTGGTCTCTGTGATTTCGTCCTTTTGAACCGATTTCTGGAATTCATTCGAATTGGTATATTTTGTGATTTGTAGTTTTATAATCTTGGTTTCGTGAATTTATGTTGACTTCGGCTTCAACCTGATTTTGAGATGGAGAGAATAAGTTTTGGTTTTGCTCGACTTTACTAATGGGATATTTCTGATGGCTTCGGTTGTGATTTCTTGGCTTGTTTCGAGTTTTGCTGAGGTTGACTCTGTTCTTGTTGTTTTTCGATGTTGAATATACGTTTCATGTAGTATCTGTGGCCTGCTTCTCTGGTTTATTATGTATATACGAGTCACTGGCCTTGTGTCACTGCATACTGTCAAACTTCCATGGTATTGTTGCAGACCACTTTTGAACCTTCCTCTGAGCTCCACTGATATCTTTATTTGAGTCATTCGAAGTTTGTTGTGCACTGACTTTGTGGTCTTCATACATGTGTATGCATACATTCTTGATTACCTTCTTATTTTGAGTTGAACACTGTCTTTCATTCACTCTAAATATTGTTATCACTGGCTTCACTGTAATTTGTTCAACTTGAAATTGTTTCAAGCACTTGTTCATTCGACCATTTGTGTCACCCTGCACTTGTGTTTGATTGTCGTTGTTCTTTGTAGTAGCACATGACTTGTTCATGTGTCTTCGACTGTGACTCTAGATAACACTGTGTTTGGCAATTTGATTGCTACTTCGAGTTATTGCTGTTTTCACTCTTGCTCATGCAGTTTTATGTGATGTTTAGTCTAGTCATTCATACTTTATGTTGTATACATGTGCATGTTATCACTTGATGTGCACTTACTTGACCCAGTCGGTAGTGTATACTGCTGCTGTCTTGTTCCCTTGCTGTCGAGGCGGTTGCTTATACATTTGAGTATTGTTGATGCCTGGACCCTATGGTTTGTGTCTGCATGAACTTGTTTTGGTATAACTGCCCTTGTACACTGTTTCATTGATCCACCACTTGTAGTTGCCATTTACTTGGATTCTGGTTGTACTTATCTCTGTTTTGAGTCTGACATTTTGGAAGTTTCCATCTGTAGCTTGTAGTTCATGTACCCGCTTTGATTTTGTGCCTTGTACATGTTACTCCTTTGGCATTGTTGCCAGTTACATTGTTAAGTAATTGGGTAGTCTAAATTGTTGCCAGTTGCATTCCATTGTTGCCAGTAGCATTACTTTGTATTCGAGTCTGATGTTTTTGGAGCCTTATACTATCCTGTTTCACCGTTGTACCTCTGACTCATTTGCCATGTGCAGTTTGTTATGTACCATCACTTGTGTACATATTTCGTATTCTCTTAGTTGAAGCTTTATGCTGCTGCACTGCCTTTGTTCTCGAATCTGATACATTGCATTGATGCTTTGTATCCATTTGCATTTGGTCATTGCGCTTCACTGGTGACCTTATTTTCAAATGAGGCTGATCTGCGTCCTTTTCTGTTGAGTGTTGTAATGCCATATCCTTGGTGCTCTCACCTTCAGTTTGCTATTACACTGTGCTTTACTTTGTGACATGTTGAACTTGTTTCACTTGTTGCCTCTGATCTTGTAGGTATTGATTTGGGTTGTGTTTCACTTGCATTATTGTAGTGGCGAGGCAGTACACGCGTGCGTGTACTGCAGCCCTAGCAAAAGTGACAGTTTTAATTGATAATTCGATTGTTGAATTGTTTCATTGGTTCAATTCAATATTTTGAGTTGTATCCTGATTTGGCTTAAGCTGATGATTTTGTTGATGTCTAATTATCTTTTAGATAATTAGATTATATGTTTTCTGATTATCGTATCGATAATTAGATTTTTGTTGTTTACGCTGTTTTGTTGGCTTGGGTTTCACTTTGATATTTGCAGTTTTGGTTGCTGTTAGTATTCACGGTTGTGATGATTTCACGTACTGTGTGGCGAGGCAGTGCACGCGTGCGTGTTCTGCAGCCACATAGAAATTTGATTCGATTGATCATTTTGAGAATTTAACTCTTTATTTAATGACTGGATTTTGTTGTTAATTGTCGTTTAGAAAATTCTGGTGTTTTCTAAATTATCTCCATTGATATTCATTTCACTTATCTTTGTTGATGATTTAAATCTGCTGATTTGTTGTCTAACACTGTTTAGTGTTATATCTGCCGTTATCCAATTCTCTTATCGAAGAGTTGGATATACGAGATTTATGTGACTGTCGTCTATTTGATATTGATTATTATTGCTTCTGTGCATTAATAACTGTGTTTGAATTAGACTGACCCGTGTATTATTTTCTTTTGAATTTAATACTCGGGTCAGACCCGAGTTATTTCAGGTTGTAGATTTCCTGCTTTGAGTTGCTGTTTGAGCTATGAAGACTTTTCACTCTTTTGGAGTAGTCGTGTCATAGTATAGGTTGATATGTATTCATGTATATTAGTTGATAATGTACGTGTATATATAACTTCCAGAGTCGACAATTGTAGTTGTATCATATGTATTGTGTCAAATGTATTGTAACTGACATCAGTTATTATATATATGAGACTTTTTGTTTTACCTGTGTTCCACATTTATATTATCTGTGTTATTATTATATATATTGTCCTAAACTATTATGAACCATCGTAGTTCGTTTTATACTAGTAATTGGGTATGTCGATGGGAGTAAATAAATAAGAGATAAAAATTGAAAAATGTATACCACTCCTATTGAGGTAACCAATACTAGTGTAAGGCCAACTACGGATGGTCGCTCCTATCCAGCCTTATTCTTCGTAATAACAGACAGTATTTCTTTTAATACTCTTTGTTATTGTGAGCATAGAGGTGGGGCGTCACAGTTGGTATCAGAGCTTGGGGTTTATGGACATAATATAAAACATAACTTAGATGGAACATATGTTACAACTATTGGTCGGTATTTTTATTTGTGCTTTGAGTCAAAACTAAAGTTTTGAAATTTTGATGAAATTTTAAATATCTTTTTTTAAAAATAATAGTGTAACTGAGTTTTGTTGATTGATTAAATTGTGGTCTGTTAATCAGAGTGCGCAGCGGAAATAGTGAAACTGTCTTCGCTAAGTACAACTGATAATCTTTTTGATTTAAAAATCAAAATATGAAATTTAAATAAATTTCATTTGCGGTTTACATAGCTGTGTTTAATTTGTTTTCTTTGAGAATTTTGAATCCGAATTGAGGATTCGAAACGATTGCAGTTATGTGATTCTTGTTGAGATTTTTGCTGATTTTCTTTTATGATAATCACATGTTGATTAGATTTTTGCTGTTTTAAATTATCTTCATTGAAGATAATAGAGTAATTTCTTTGTGTTTATTGTAGTGTGCGTGCAAATATGAATTGCGCGTTACTGCATTACTTTTACGTTGAACCCATGCTTGGTTATGAAACGTATTTTGTTGTCGTTATTTTTATAACGGGATTTTTACACCAATGCTAAATTTTTGAAGCACGGTGTTTTGTGGCATTTTTTATGAATGAAAATTCACTGATATTACATTTTGATGTAAATTATTTTGATGAGATTTTGACGTTTAAAAATTACTGTTGCTTTGCTTCAGTAACCGTTAAATTTTAAAAGTGGATTTTCAAGCGGTTATTTCGCAATGCTGATTTTGAGATTCGTTTTACGATGTTTTAAGAAGTACAATTCCCTTTTCGAAATTGCTACTGATGTTGTTGCTTTAATCACGTGATTGGAAAATCGTTTTAAAATGAAAAATTGTTTTATAAATTTTTTAACCGTTTGCGATTTCAAAAGAATGAGGAAGCGACTTAAACGTTTCTAAAAAATCGAGGACTATGACCCCTTTCTTTTACTGTTTCGCTTAACTCCGGACTTGTCCAGTTGAGAATGTGAATTGTTATTTTTACAAATAAATAAAATTGTTTTCAGGAATTTTACAGTTTGCGCTTTCGAAAGAATGAGGAAGCGATTTAAACGTTTCAGCAAAATCGAGGACTATGACCCCTTTCTTTTACTGATTCGCTTAATTCCGGACTTGTTCGTTTGAGAATGTAAAATGTAGTTTTACAAAATACACAGTTTTGCACTTTCAAGGAAACGATTTAGTTAAACACGTGGTATGGGACATGTGCGTTTGCTATTTCGGTTAATTCCGGACTCGTTAATTGAAATATTTGATGATTTCGTGTGCTTTCGAGCCACTATGAGGACCTTCGGGTCATTTGTTGGACCTTCGGGTCAAATACCAGTACTAGATCTTCGGGTCATTTGTTGGACCTTCGGGTCAAATACCAGTACTAGATCTTCGGGTCATTTGTTGGACCTTCGGGTCATTTGTTGGGCGCCAAAATTATGTTGAGTACTTGGTAGGCTTCGGCCATTTGTTGATGCACGTGCGGCGAATTAAAAACTCGCCATCTGATGGGATCGATCCAAGCTTTTATGTTGATTTTCTAGTCTTCTTAATTGATTTCTAGATATTTGTTGTTTCTAATTATCTGCAGGTAATTAGATATCTGATGTTATGAGGTTTAATTATCGTATCGATAATTAAATATTTGAGATTTCTTATTATCGCTTTTGATAATCGGATATTTGTTGTTTCTAATTGTCGCTTGTGATAATTAGATATTTGTTGATTCTGATTATCGTTTTTGATAATCGGATATTTGTTGTTTCTAATTATCGCTTGTGATAATTAGATATTTGTTGATTCTGATTATCGTTTTTGATAATCGAATATTTGTTGATTTGAGAAATTTGATTATCGTTTATGATAATCGAATATTTGTTGATTTGAGAAATTTGATTATCGTTTTTGATAATCGAATATTTGTTGATTTGAAATTTGATTATCGTTTTTGATAATCGAATATTTGTCGATTTGAAATTTGATTATCGTTTTTGATAATCGAATATTTGTTGATTTGAGAAATTTGATTATCGTTTTTGATAATCGAATATTTGTTGATTTGAAATTTGATTATTGTTTTTGATAATCGAATATTTGTCGATTTGAAATTTGATTATCGTTTTTGATAATCGAATATTTGTTGATTTGAGAAATTTGATTATCGTTTTTGATAATCGAATATTTGTCGATTTGAGATTTGATTATCGTTTTTGATAATCGAATATTTGTTGATTTGAAATTTGATTATCATTTTTGATAATCGAATATTTGTTGATTTGAAATTTGATTGTCGTTTTTGATAATCAAATATTTGCTGATTTGAGATTTGATTATCGTTTGATAATCGAATATTTGTTGATTTGAGATTTGATTATCGTTTTTGATAATCGAATATTTGCTAATTTGAAATTTGATTATCGTTTTTGATAATCGAATATTTGTTGATTTGAGATTTGATTATCGTTTTTGATAATCGAATATTTGTCGATTTGAAATTTGATTATCGTTTTTGATAATCGAATATTTGTTGATTTGAGATATTTGATTATCGTTTTTGATAATCGAATATTTGTTGATTTGAGATTTGATTATCGTTTTTGATAATCGAATATTTGTTGATTTGAAATTTGATTATCATTTTTGATAATCGAATATTTGTTGATTTGAAATTTGATTGTCGTTTTTGATAATCGAATATTTGCTGATTTGAGATTTGATTATCGTTTGATAATCGAATATTTGTTGATTTGAGATTTGATTATCGTTTTTGATAATCGAATATTTGCTGATTTGAAATTTGATTATCGTTTTTGATAATTGAATATTTGTTGATTTGAGATTTGATTATCATTTTTGATAATCGAATGTTTGCTGATTTGAAATTTGATTATCGTTTTTGATAATCGAATATTTGCTGATTTGAAATTTGATTATCGTTTTTGATAATCGAATATTAGTTGATTTGAAATTTGATTATCGTTTTTGATAATCGAATATTTGTTGATTTGAAATTTGATTATCGTTTTTGATAATCAGACAATTGCTAATTTTGCTGATTGTAAGATTTTCTAATCTCTAATTGATTCTAGATTACGTTGGTTATATTAAATTGCGGTTTTCTATCTATCTCTGTTGATAGTTATAGTTTGCTGATTATGAAGTCCGTGTTTTCTATTTATCTGTTGGATAACTAGATATTTGCAGCTTTGCGATTTGCAAATTTTGTTTTCTAATTATCTTTGTTGATAGTTAGATTTTGCTGTTTTTTAATTATCGTATCAATAATTAGATATTGCTATCTTGTGATTTCTATATCCTAATTATCTGATTGGAAATTGAATATTGCTGATGATTGCATTTATTCAGTTTTGCTGCTTTCTAATTGTCTATTGATAGTTAGATTTTGTTGAAAATTTGTGAATCTCTTTTATTGGAATTAAAAGATTTCTTTGGCATTTGAATGCTCGACTTTTCTAACTTAACCAGTTTATGTTAGAAGAATAATAGTGGTTGATGACCTTAATTATGAAAATTGCGGGGACGCAATTTTTATAAGGAGGGGAGTCTGTAACAACCCGGGATTTAACTTCTATTTATAATCGTCGCTTAACGATTCAAGTAATGATAAATTGCTGTCAAATGGATATTGAAATTGTTAAAAATTGGGATGAGATTCTTTTTATAATTTGTTAAAATTTGGTGGGCTTTGAAATGCAATCTGGTCCAGACTTTATCTTGCTTTGTTGCCATGATTTATTTGAACCCGTTCCCTTTCATTTTATCTTTGACTTAAACCCTAAATCGAAAGAAAGAAAATAAACGGTGGCCGTTCCTTTTCTTCCTCTTCGACAATCAGGGTTTTGCAAAGCGCCGACCTATTGTTGTTCGATCGCGAGAAAAATCGTGGGAAGCTTTGATCGATCGTTCTCGTTGCTCACTTCAGCTGCTTCGATTTGATGGCGTTCAACTTCGAATCGAAGGTGAGTAATTCTTATTACTCGCATCTAATTCAACTTCGTTTATATGTGATGGTTATTTCCACGGCTTTAAATTCTTGGATTTTCTTTCGTATTCGATTGTTGATTTCATTATTCATTTTGTTGGCCATAATGACTTTGAGTGTTTCGAGCAATTGGGTATTTTCGGCCATTGGTTGAACTGTTGTGACTTCGACGTTTACTTGATCTTTGTTTGTCAGAATTCGTTCACGTGATGGTTTGGTCTCTGTGATTTCGTCCTTTTGAAACGATTTCTGGAATTCATTCGAATTGGTATATTTTGTGATTTGTAGTTTTATAATCTTGGTTTCGTGAATTTATGTTGACTTCGGCTTCAACCTGATTTTGAGATGGAGAGAATAAGTTTTGGTTTTGCTCAACTTTACTAATGGGATATTTCTGATGGCTTTGGTTGTGATTTCTTGGCTTGTTTCGAGTTTTGCTGAGGTTGACTCTGTTCTTGTTGTTTTTCGATGTTGAATATACGTTTCATGTAGTATCTGTGACCTGCTTCTCTAGTCTATTATGTATATACGAGTCACTGGCCTTGTGTCACTGCTTACTGTCAAACTTCCATGGTATTGTTGCAGACCACTTTTGAACCTTCCTCTGAGCTCCACTGATATCTTTATTTGAGTCATTCGAAGTTTGTTGTGCACTGACTTTGTGGTCTTCATACATGTGTATGCATACATTCTTGATTACCTTCTTATTTTGAGTTGAACACTGTCTTTCATTCACTCTAAATATTGTTATCACTGGCTTCACTGTAATTTGTTCAACTTGAAATTGTTTCAAGCACTTGTTCATTCGACCATTTGTGTCACCCTGCACTTGTGTTTGATTGTCGTTGTTCTTTGTAGTAGCACATGACTTGTTCATGTGTCTTCGACTGTGACTCTAGATAGCACTGTGTTTGGCAATTTGATTGCTACTTCGAGTTATTGCTGTTTTCACTCTTGCTCACGCAGTTTTATGTGATGTTTAGTCTAGTCATTCATACTTTATGTTGTATACATGTGCATGTTATCACTTGATGTGCACTTACTTGACCCAGTCGGTAGTGTATACTGCTGCTGTCTTGTTCCCTTGCTGTCGAGGCGGTTGCTTATACATTTGAGTATTGTTGATGCCTGGACCCTCTGGTTTGTGTCTGCATGAACTTGTTTTGGTATAACTGCCCGTGTACACTGTTTCATTGATCCACCACTTGTAGTTGCCATTTACTTGGATTTTGGTTGTACTTATCTCTGTTTCAAGTCTGACATTTTGGAAGTTTCCATCTGTATCTCGTAGTTCATGTACCCGCTTTGATTTTGTGCCTTGTACATGTTACTCCTTTGGCATTGTTGCCAGTTACATTGTTAAGTAATTGGGTAGTCTAAATTGTTGCCAGTTGCATTCCATTATTGCCAGTAGCATTACTTTGTATTCGAGTCTGATGTTTTTGGAGCCTTGTACTATCCTGTTTCACCGTTGTACCTCTGACTCATTTGCCATGTGCAGTTTGTTATGTACCATCACTTGTGTACATATTTCATATTCTCTTAGTTGAAGCTTTATGCTACTGCACTGCCTTTGTTCTCGAATCTGATACATTGCATTGATGCTTTGTATCCATTTGCATTTGGTCATTGTGCTTCACTGGTGACCTTATTTTCTAATGAGGCTGATCTGCGTCTTTTTCTGTTGAGTGTTGTAGTGCCATATCCTTGGTGCTCTCACCTTCAGTTTGCTATTACATTGTGCTTTACTTTGTGACATGTTGAACTTGTTTCACTTGTTGCCTCTGATCTTGTAGGTATTGATTTGGGTTGTGTTTCACTTGCATTATTGTAGTGGCGAGGCAGTACACGCGTGCGTGTACTGCAGCCCTAGCAAAAGTGACAGTTTTAATTGATAATATGATTGTTGAATTGTTTCGTTGGTTCAATTCAATATTTTGAGTTGTATCCTGATTTGGCTTAAGCTGATGATTTTGTTGATGTCTAATTATCTTTTAGATAATTAGATTATATGTTTTCTGATTATCGTATCGATAATTAGATTTTTGTTGTTTACGCTGTTTTGTTGGCTTGGGTTTCACTTTGATATTTGCAGTTTTGGTTGCTGTTAGTATTCACGGTTGTGATGATTTCACGTACTGTGTGGCGAGGCAGTGCATGCGTGCATGTTCTGCAGCCATATAGAAATTTGATTCGATTGATCATTTTGAGAATTTAACTCTTTATTTAATGACTGGATTTTGTTGTTAATTGTCGTTTAGAAAATTCTGGTGTTTTCTAAATTATCTCCATTGATATTCATTTCACTTATCTTTGTTGATGATTTAAATCTACTGATTTGTTGTCTAACACTGTTTAGTGTTATATCTGCCGTTATCCAATTCTCTTATCGAAGAGTTGGATATACGAGATTTCTGTGACTGTCGTCTATTTAATATTGATTATTATTGCTTCTGTGCATTAATAACTGTGTTTGAATTAGACTGACCCGTGTATTATTTTCTTTTGAATTTAATACTCGGGTCAGACCCGAGTTATTTCAGGTTGTAGATTTCCTGCTTTGAGTTGCTGTTTGAGCTATGAAGACTTTTCACATCTGTTGGAGAAGTCGTGTCATAGTATAGGTTGATATGTATTCATGTATATTAGTTGATAATGTACGTGTATATATAACTTCCAGAGTCGACAGTTGTAGTTGTATCATATGTATTGTGTCAAATGTATTGTAACTGTGACGACCGCCCATGACCCTTGCACTAAACATAGAAATGGTGCGCTGAAAAGTGTGCCAGGCAGCCATGGATGATCGCCAAGGTTAAGTTAAAACAGCAGAATCTATCGTATTACTCACTACGCATGGATAAAATACAATAGAGAATATATATAGTGAAGCTTCACAAAATAGAATCTCATCAATTAAGCTTCATAATAGTTGAATACAAACATCTGAATAGTCAATACATCAAGCCTCACTACATATCACTCAGAGAATTATACAAGCAGCGGAACATCCAGTACATATAGTAAGAAAATAATATGCAAGCCTCCAGCTCGTCTTCGTCATCAGCATCGTTGGAAACTAAGAACAACACCTGTCACCTGCTACCTAGTCTGCCCATCCCAAAATGGATGAACAGCCCAAGGTAATAAGAGTTGAACATAAAACCTTGAGTCAGACAACAGTCTTAGTGAGCGGTAAATTAACTAACAACATACCAAAAGAGCATAAAGGTAAAAGGAATAGGAATCCAACCCTCCCACTCCACCTCTTTCTACAGTGATAGCCCCCAAACACACTAAGCAGAAATAAACATAGCAAAGCAGACATTTAAAGTAAAGCAATTATCACTCGAGTCAAGGTCGATGTTTTCCAAGCACAAACCCCCAAGGCCTAAACCAAGATCAGATAAGCACCAAGAAAATATCGCTCTTGAGACCGAATGACGATACAACCAAACATCCATGACTCTGGCTATCACTGTTATCATTGCTTCGATACCACCGTTAATTGAATGACCGGCACATTCTTTCAGCCATCCGTCAAGGGCTAATGGTAACCCCGGTTCTAGACAGAACTCTGCACGTCGTCGCAGCCCGTGCCTAGGACTATCGAATCTGCCCAGAGTACTCGACTACCAACTGTAGCCTTTTGGGACTATCGAATCTGCCCAGCGTACTCTTGCTTTGAGCCTGCTAGAACCTTCAACAACGATGAAATCTCAGCCTTCTAGTCATCCTCCTCGACGACTATTCCCATACTAGCTCAAGCGCCTCTCGAGCCAACCATTATCCTCACACTCGAACCATTTCACCGAGTTCAACATGCTTGGAATGATCCCGTCTGGATTAAACCAAGGCTATCTCACATCATGCCTCGCTTCATCTCATCATAGCAAAGCCTCATCTCAACATCATCATCAAATCTATCCATATGAGCTTTATCATCCGCGTCATATGCCACGAGCAGCTTTTCCAATTCAAGAGCCTTTCCCTTAGCCTTTGAATCATCTTCGACCATCTTGTCTGAATCTAATAACTAATCAACTAATCTATAAAAATCAATCAAATCAATCATTAATCCAAGTAATCAATCATGCAAACAAGATCTAAAAGCAATTATAACTAAAATGGCAATTCTGTAAATAAAGAGTCCAAATCTAACAAGCATGAAACATGAGCAATATCTCTATAACTTGATGAATGAACCTGCATAGATTAACATGTAGTAAAATGAATGTCAAATCATCATGAACAATGGATCTATACTTAAGTTTACGAAAATGCATGGAAATCACTATTTTAACACCAAATCAAGCCACCAATCCGATATACTCCTTTGGATCCGTGTGAGAGATAACCACCACTCACCGAATCACCTAAACACTTCAAAAGCAACACACTTCAGATCTGGACAGCGAAGAATCTAACTTGATTCTCCAAAATTCCGCTTCAAACGATGAAATCTCTCTTCGATGGTTGTAGATCTTCAATCTAAGCTCTTGGATCTTCGATTTGATCTTCGATTTGGATGGAAGGAATCACAAGATTAGAGTGGAGAAAAGAAGTGAAGAAGTGCAGCACTCGAGCTCTCAAAATGGCAGGACTTCGTCGCTTCAAAATCCGGATCCTAAAAAGTGAGGAAAAACCCCGTATTTATAGGCTGGAATCCTTAAGTCGTTCGCCCCCCCTTAAGTCGTCCATGACTTAACGAAACCCCACGACTTACGACCTATCGGATCCTACGACTTAACACTTGCGCGACTTAGCGACAATCGCAAGTGCGCGACCTAACGACTTATCATAAGTCGCGACCTAACTGTACACGGCCTATTGACCTAACACTAAGCCAAGTCCCAATGACTTAACAGAAGTCACGACCTAACACACACGCGACCTAACGACTTAACTGGAATACGACTTAACGACTCAACACTAATGCGCGACTTAGCGACTCATCCAAGGTCGCGACCTAACAAAACACAGGGTCTCTCGACCTAACACCTAAGTCGTCTGGACGACCTAACTACTCATACCCATAGGTCGCTCACGACCTAACTACAACAACTCCTTAAGTCGCTCGAACGACCCAAACTCCCTAGGTCGTTAACCCACTTAGTTCCTTAGGTCGTTAACTCGCTAACTCCTATGCTACTAATCCTTAAGGCGCTAACTACTAGGTCATTGCCGCTAATTCTTAAGTCGCTAACTTCTTATAGGTCGCTCCAAACCCTTAAGTCGTCTACCCCTTAAGTCGTCTACCCCTTAAGTCGCTCCACGACCTAACCTCCTTCACGACCTAAGCTCCAACACGACCAAACTCCTTAGGTCTCTTCTATCTCTTAAGTCACTCCACGACCTAAGCTACCACACGACTTAAGCTACAACACGGCTTATCTCCGAACGACCTAACTTCTACAAGACTCAAGCTCTAGTCGACCTAAACTCTGGATGACTTAACACACTAACAATCTAATAACAACTGTTTTACAATCTTTTGATCCGTAAAAATACGGGTCATTACATTCTCTCCCCCTTAGGAATTTCGCCCCCTAAATTCCAAACAACCAAGAGCAATCAAAAACTATTCTGCATGCCTACCATCCATAGCAATCAACAAACCATGCGTCCAATTCTAGCCTAGCATGCAGAATTCTAAATCTAGAACAAGTTACAACGTCGTGAGATGACACGACACCTTATGGCCATACCTCGAAGAGTTCAGGATGAGCTGCCTTCATCCTCTCTTCCACCTCCCATGTACAGTCGTTAACATCATCACTCCATTGTATCTTGAGCAACCTAACTACCTTCCTCCTAAGCTGTTTCGTGTCAGTTCCCATAACACGAAGCGGCTTACGAGGTCTCTTATCGACTGGATCAATCTCAAAATCTTCACAGCTATCTGCAGAAACTACTGTATTCGAGTCGTGCACATACTTCCGTAGATACGATACATGAAAAACATTGTGCACACCCGACATCTTTTCTGGTAACTCCAATTTATAGGCGAGCTTTCCAATTCGCTCGATGATCGGGAATGGTCCAACAAATCTCGGAGTCAATTTTCCTTTCTTTCCGAATCGAATAACATTCTTCAGTGGAGAAATCTTCACAAAAACCATATCACCTACGTCGAATTCCAAATCCTTACGACGCTTATCGGCATAACTTTTCTGACGGTCTTGGGCTGCCTTCATTCGTTGCCGAATGATCTCTATGCAATCCGAAGTCTGTCGAATCATTTCTGGCCTAAGTATCAACTTTTCTCCTGTTTCCAACCAACATGTCGGAGAGTTACACGGTCTTCCATACAATGCTTCATACGGTGCCATACCAATGCTTGACTGGTAACTGTTATTATACGAAAATTCCACCAAATGAAGGTGATCTTCCCATGATCCTCCGAAATCTAAAACACAAGCTCTAAGGAGATCTTCCAAAACTCGGTTGACTCTCTCAGTCTGACCATCTGTTTGGGGATGATAAGCTGTACTCAAACACAGTTCAGTTCCCAAAACTTCCTGAAAGCTCTTCCAAAATCCACTAGTGAACAATGAGTATCGATCGCTCACTATACTCTTCGGAATACCATGGAGTCGAACTATCCACTTAACATACAGCTCAGCCAACTTTGATGCGGTCCTGGTTGATCGAACAGGAATGAATCTTGCACTCTTAGTCAAACGATCCACGATGACCCAAATCCCTTCATTTCCCGCTCCGGTTCTAGGTAACCCATCGATAAAATCCATCGATATTTGCTCCCACTTCCATGTAGGGACTTCTAATGGCTGTAGCAATCCCCTGGGCTTCTTCTGCTCGGCTTTTACCAACTGGCAGTTCATGCACTTTGAAATAAAATTTCCAACATCCTTCTTCATACCTTCCTAGTAATAGGTTCTCTTCATATCCTGATACATCTTATTTCCACCTGGATGAATTGTCAGCTTCGAGTGATGACTTTCCTTCAGAACTTCATTTCTCAATTCATCTATATCGGGAACAACTAGTCATCCTTGCTTCCGAAGCCAACCCTCTCGATCGACCCCGAATCCTTTATCCTTTTCTGGGTCCAACCCAGATTCCAAATCACGGATAATCTTGACAAGCTTATCGTCTCGCTTTTGGCTCTCGCCAATTCTTTCCACAAGAGTCGGTCTTATCGATAAGTTTGCCAACATCTCAGGTTCCAATTCACATCTAGGCCTGAAGTCAAATCTAGCTAAATACTCAAGACTCTTCCATTCTGAAAACATGGCTCCCAATCCTGCATGTCTTCGAATTAACGCATCTGCTACTGCGTTACCCTTTCCCAGAGTATAGGCTATACCAAAATCATATGATGCCAAAAACTCTAGCCATCGTTGCTGCCTAAGATTCAAATCCTTTTGGGAGAAAAGATACTTCAACGACTTATGATCTGTAAACAACTCGAATCGAACTCCCAATAAGTAATGTCCCCACATCTTCAGAGCAAATACAATTGCCGCTAACTCCAAATCATGAGTCGGATAATTCCTTTCATGCGGCTTCAGTTGTCGACTTGCATACGCAACAACTCTACCCTTCTGCATTAGCACTGCTCCGAGTCCAGTACCACATGCGTCGGTGTAAACCACCATCTCATCATTTCCACTTGGAATAGTCAAAACAGGAGCACTTGTCAATCGCTCTTTCAGGATTCCGAAAGCTTTCTCACACTTAGCATCCCATCTGAATACTTGGTTCTTTTTCGTCAATCCTGTCAATGGTGCAGCTACCTTGGAAAAGTCTTTGATAAATCGATGATAGTATCCTGCTAATCCAAGAAAACTTCTCACATCAGATGCATTCTTAGGTCTACCCCAATCCTGGATTGCTGCTATCTTGGCGGGATCAACCGCTATACCATTTCCAGAGATAATATGGCCTAAGAACCTCACTTCACTCTTCCAGAAGTGACACTTCGAAAACTTAGCCTTCAGTTGATGTTTCCGTAAGATTTCCAAAACAATATGCAAGTGCGTCTTGTGCTCTTCTTCAGTTCTGGAATAAATCAAAATATCATCCACGAACACTAGTACGAACTTGTTCAACTGATCTCTGAACACTCTGTTCATAAGATCCACAAAATATGCTGGTGCATTGGTCAATCCAAACGGCATTACCAGCCACTCAAAGAAACCGGATGGTGTCCTGAAAGCAGTCTTCTGCACACTATCCTTTGCCACTCTTAACTGGTGAAATCCCGTTGCCAAATCCATCTGAGAAAACACCTTGGCTTCGTGAAGCTGATCAAACAAGTCATCTATTCTTGGCAATGGATACTTGTTCTTCTTAGTCACTTTATTCAACTCACGATAATCCACACACAACCTCAACGATCCATCCGCTTTGGTTACAAACACAACTGGTGCACCCCATTCGGACACACTACGCCGAATGAATCCTTTCTGTAAAAGATCATCAACTTGCACCCTCAACTCTTGCTGTTCCCTAGGCGCCATCCGCCTAAGAGGCATCACAACAGGTCTGGCTCCTTCAACTAAATTGATACGAAACTCGATCTCCCTATGCGGCGGTAACCCTTTGACCTCATCAAGGACATCCTCAAATCCATTAGCGATTGGCACCGATGACAGTCCATCCTGTGGAACAACCAGCGAATACATGAAGCTCATGAAGACGCCTTCCTCATGCTTACATCGTATCACAACCTTTCGCCCTTCCACATTCTCGACTGTCACCTCCAACCTTTCACAATCAACCTTTGCCGCATACTTCCTAAGCCAGTCCATACCCAAAATAATTCCGAACCCCGCAAAGTTCAGAACAAAACAATCACAAACAAAAGAGAAATCATGACTCGATACAATCAGACCACGGCATAGCATACACAGACAGGACGAACCCCCAACTGGATTAGTCACAACCAATGGTCTATCAACAATATCTGGTTCTAAACCCAACCGGCCTACAAGTTCATTACAAACAAAAGAATGCGACGCTCCAGTATCGAATAACACTCTAACTGGAACACCACATATGGAAAGAGTACCTTGAACCACCACACTCTTTCCTTTCTCTTCAGCGGTAGGAGCTTTTGAAGATGATGAAACAACCCCCAAAGCATAAGCTTGCACAATCTGCTTGTCCTTCCACGGTTCTGGACAATTCTTCTTAATATGCCCCGGCTTGTCACAGTTGTGGCACTTCATCGGCACCTTTGGATTCTTGCAATCTCTGGAGAAATGGCCCTTCTGCTGACAATTGTAGCAGGTCACTTCGCCCTTCGGCTTCTTCTGGCCATCCTTACCCTTCTGCTGTTGCTTCCTCTTCTTGTTCCCACCTTGCTGTGGTTTAGACTCTTCCTTGGCCATAGCAACAACAGATCCTTCTTTAGGAAACAGACTTTCGTGCCTGAGAGCTTTCTCCACAAGCTTCTCAAATGGATCGTCCAGATGATCCACAACTGCCTTCCAAGATAAATGTCCAAGCCTGTCACAAACTTCTCATTCTTCTGGTATGAAGATTCAATATACGACCGGGCATACTTGGACAAAGCTTCAAACTCAGAAACATACTCAAGAACTGGTCTTCCACCTTGCTTGAGCTCCACAAACTTCTTAAACAGAATAGATTTCTGGGTTGTAGAAATGAACTTAGCTTAAAATATGGCTTGGAATTGCTCCCAAGTAATTTCCTCCTCTGGAGTATCAATGGTGATAGAGTTCCACCAATCAGAAGCTCTTCCTTGAAGCTGTCTTGATGCTAGCTTCCTTTTGGTTGCATCCTCGATTCCCAAGTCACCAAAAATTCTTCTACAAGCATCTATCCATCTCTGGACTTCAATGGTTGACTCTGTTCCCATGAAAACCTTTCCTCCAAGAGTAGTATAGTCTTTACATAGCTTAGCAAAATCCACCGGTCTTGGAGTTTGAACTTGAATCCCAACATCAACTACTGGCCCCGGAGCTGGCATCCTCCTCATGATCGAAGTCATCATAGCCTCGAACATAGCAGCATAATCAGCAGCCCCCTCAGTGGCACGGCCTTCTCTAGCAGCTGGTCTCCCTCTTCGACTCATTCTTAATATCTATAAAAAGGAATGATTAATACACCTTGAGAAACAACTACATAAAGGACTCGAATCCTTCTAAGCTACTATATTATATATAGTAATCATCCATCAAAATACAATTACGTCTCTCATACGTAGTTACGTCAGCGAGCGTTGGGTAAAATCGATTAACCAAAGCTCTGATACCAAATGTGACGACCGCCCATGACCCCTGCACTAAACATAGAAATGGTGCGCTGAAAATTGTGCCAGGCAGCCATGGACGATCGCCAAGGTTAAGTTAAAACAGCAGAATCTATCGTATTACTCACAGTGCATGGATAAAATACAATAGAGAATATATATAGTGAAGCTTCACAAAATAGAATCTCATCAATTAAGCTTCATAATAGTTGAATACAAACATCTGAATAGTCAATACATCAAGCCTCACTACATATCACTCAGAGAATTATACAAGCAGCGGAACATCCAGTACATATAGTAAGAAAATAATATGCAAGCCTCCAGCTCGTCTTCGTCATCAGCATCGTTGGAAACTAAGAACAGCACCTGTCACCTGCTACCTAGTCTGCCCAGCCCAAAATGGATGAACAGCCCAAGGTAATAAGAGTTGAACATAAAACCTTGAGTCAGACAACAGTCTTAGTGAGCGGTAAATTAACTAACAACATACCAAAAGAGCATAAAGGTAAAAGGAATAGGAATCCAACCCTCCCACTCCACCTCTTTCTACAGTGATAACCCCCAGATACACTAAGCAGAAATAAACATAGCAAAGCAGACATTTAAAGTAAAGCAATTATCACTCGAGTCAAAGTCGATGTTTTCCAAGCACAAACCCCCAAGGCCTAAACCAAGATCAGATAAGCACCCAGAAAATATCGCTCTTGAGACCGAATGACGATACAACCAAACATCCATGACTCTGGCTATCACTGTTATCATTGCTTCGATACCACCGTTAATTGAATGACCGGCACATTCTTTTAGCCGTCCGTCAAGGGCCAATGGTAACCCCGGTTCTAGACAGAACTCCGCACGTCGTCGCAGCCCGTGCCTAGGACTATCGAATCTGCCCAGAGTACTCGACTACCAACTGTATCCTTTTGGGACTATCGAATCTGCCCAGCGTACTCTTGCTTTGAGCCTGCTAGAACCTTCAACAACGATGAAATCTCAGCCTTCTAATCATCCTCCTCGATGACTATTCCCATACTAGCTCAAGCGCCTCTCGAGCCAACCATTATCCTCACACTCGAACCATTTCACCGAGTTCAACATGCTTGGAATGATCCCGTCTGGATTAAACCAAGGCTATCTCACATCATGCCTCGCTTCATCTCATCATAGCAAAGCCTCATCTCAACATCATCATCAAATCTATCCATATGAGCTTTATCATCCGCGTCATATGCCACGAGCAGCTTTTCCAATTCAAGAGCCTTTCCCTTAGCCTTTGAATCATCTTCGACCATCTTGTCTGAATCTAACAACTAATCAACTAATCTATAACAATCAATCAAATCAATCATTAATCCAAGTAATTAATCATGCAAACAAGATCTAAAAGCAATTATAACTAAAATGGCAATTTTGTAAATAAAGAGTCCAAATCTAACAAGCATGAAACATGAGCAATATCTCTACAACTTGATGAATGAACTTGCATAGATTAACATGTAGTAAAATGGATGTCAAATCATCATGAACAATGGATCTATACTTAAGTTTACGAAAATGCATGGAAATCACTATTTTAACACCAAATCAAGCCACCAATCCGATATACTCCTTTGGATCTGTGTGAGAGATAACCACCACTCACCGAATCACCTAAACACTTCAAAAGCAACACACTTCAGATCTGGACAGCGAAAAATCTAACTCGATTCTCCAAAATTCCGCTTCAAACGATGAAATCTCTCTTCGATGGTTGTAGATCTTCAATCTAAGCTCTTGGATCTTCGATTTGGATGGAAGGAATCACAAGATTAGAGTGGAGAAAAGAAGTGAAGAAGTGCAGCACTCGAGCTCTCAAAATGGCAGGACTTCGTCGCTTCAAAATCCGGATCCCAAAAAGTGAGGAAAAACCCCGTATTTATAGGCTGGAATCCTTAAGTCGTTCGCCCCCCATAAGTCGTCCACGACTTAACGAAACCCCACGACTTATGACCTATCAGATCCTACGACTTAACACTTGCGCGACTTAGCGACAATCGCAAGTGCGCGACCTAACGACTTATCATAAGTCGCGACCTAACTGTACACGGCCTATCGACCTAACACTAAGCCAGGTCCCAACGACTTAACAGAAGTCACGACCTAACACACACGCGACCTAACGACTTAACTGGAATACGACTTAACGACTCAACACTAATGCGCGACTTAGCGACTCATCCAAGGTCGCGACCTAACAAAACACAGGGTCTCTCGACCTAACACCTAAGTCGTTTGGACGACCTAACTACTCATACCCATAGGTCGCTCACGGCCTAACTACAACAACTCCTTAAGTCGCTCGAATGACCCAAACTCCCTAGGTCGTTAACCCACTTAGTTCCTTAGGTCGTTAACTCGCTAACTCCTATGCTACTAATCCTTAAGCCGCTAACTACTAGGTTGTTGCTGCTAATTCTTAAGTCGCTAACTTCCTATAGGTCGCTCCAAACTCTTAAGTCGTCTACCCCTTAAGTCGTCTACCCCTTAAGTCGCTCCACGACCTAACCTCCTTCACGACCTAAGCTCCAACACGACCAAACTCCTTAGGTCTCTTCTATCTCTTAAGTCGCTCCACGACCTAAGCTACCACACGACTTAAACTACAACACGGCTTATCTCCGAACGACCTAACTTCTACACGACTCAAGCTCTAATCGACCTAAACTCTGGACGACTTAACACACTAACAATCTAATAACAACTGTTTTATAATCTTTTGATCCGTAAAAATACAGGTCGTTACAGTAACTGACATCAGTTATTATATATATGAGACTTTTTGTTTTACCTGTGTTCCGCATTTATATTATCTGTGTTATTATTATATATATTGTCCTAAACCATTATGAACCATCGTAGTTCGTTTTATACTAGTAATTGGGTATGTCGATGGGAGTAAATAAATAAGAGATAAAAATTGAAAAATGTATACCACTCCTATTTAGGTAACCAATACTAGTGTAAGGCCAACTACGGATGGCCGCTCCTATCTAGCCTTATTCTTCGTAATAACAGACAGTATTTCTTTTAATACTCTTTGTTATTGTGAGCATAGAGGTGGGGCGTCACACTTCATATACCGCTCTTGACGTAATTTGTAATAATTATATTTTATCTGTGTCTGGGAATAATTTAGGATTATGTGTTGTGAATGTGAAACAATTGGTTTTAAAATGTAATGAAGTAAAAAATTTGTTTTGAAATCTGTGTTTTTTTCATATTTAAGCGCTTTTGATATTATTGATACCATTAACATAGCTGTATTTAGTCACCGGAAGCTAATACTATAGATGACTGCAGCATCTGTAGCGCTTAGTTTTGGGCCTCTAGATAAGGGATGTTACAGCTTGGGATCATTGCATGGTCTATGAAATACTTTAACTAAAAATGATTTTTGAAAACATAATCCTTAGAAAGTAGAGTTAAGATCGGGGTATGGGATAACGCTATAGTAACGTACTTGTATTTGTTATATATATATAAGTATACGCTATATCTCTAGACTCCTATCTCAGTTAAGCTATTTATCTGTATCTCACGAGGTTTGAATACAAATATGGAAGGAAGAAGAGGTAGAGTAAACCTTGGAGGAGATAGCACCACTACTAATGGGAATGCCTGACCAAATGCTAGAAGAGGTTCCGGTCAGGCTCAAGCTGAAAATGTGGGTATCGGGGTTCCTCAAGTGGATATGTGAACCTTGTATCAGTTGTTGGCAAACATTTTGCAAGCAGGAGCTGCTGGGAATATTGGTGGAGCAAATCCTGTAGTTCCAGCTGGATATAACAATGCTAAGTTGAGTACAGACTATATCAGTCTGGGAGGAAAGCTGTTTGCTAGAACAGAAGATGCTATTGAAGTGGAGAATTGGTTGTTGAACTATGAAAGGATCTTTATAGATCTAGACTTGAATGATGGGGAGAAGAGAAGGCTAACCTCGAGACAGTTGAAAGGGTTAGCGCTTCATTGGTGGAACAGTGTGACGGCCGGAGTGCCAGAGGAAGAGTTGACTTGGGCCGACTTCAGGAGGAGGTTTGAGCAGAGGTTCTTGTTTGAGGTGGCCAAGTCGGCATTTATGAGAAAGTTTATGGATCTTGTCCAAGGACAGATGTCTGTGATCGAGTATGCTGCTAGGTTTGATGAGCTATCTCGATATGGTTATGCTTTGGTTGACACGGATGTCAGAAGGAATGAGAGATTCATCAGAGGATCGAGGCCAGAGCTTGGCAGAATGACTGTGGCCCATATCCGAGATCCTTTTAATGTGGTAGTGGAAATAGCCATTCACTATGAGGAAATGCTTGCTGTTTCGGCTAGGGAGAAGCTAGTTGAATTCCATGGTCCTCAGGGGAAGAAGAGGAAGTTCTTCAAGAAGAAGGGTGCTCAGAGAGAAGGAACAACCAAGAAAGGGAAAGCAGATATAATTTTCTGCAAGTGTGATAAGAAGGGTCACTAGCTAATAAGTGTCGTTTGGGAGATGAAAAGTTGGTTGTGGGGAAGCAGAATGTGCAATGCTATAATTGCAACCAGATGGGGCATTATAAGAACAAATGTCCTGAAGCCGCCAAGGCAGGAAAAGGAAAGGTCTTTGCTTTGGAGCCATCATCCTCTAAACCAACTGCCGCTGAGAAAGGAAAGTCTGTGATGGAAGGTACGCTTTTGATCCATGGCATACCAGTTAGGGTATAGTTTGATACCGAAGCATCTCATTCTTTTATTTCTCGATATTTGGTAGATAAGCTTAACCTAGAACCATCATATCTAGTTACTTCCTTAAGGGTTGCAAATCCGATAGGAGGGTATGCAATGCTTGGGATGAGGTGTGACCATTTAGAGTTTGATTTGCTAGGCCATACTTGTGAGTGTTGTTTGCATGTGTTTGACTTTGGGGGATTTGGGATTATCCTTGGGATGGATTGGTTAAGTAAATATGATACTAGGATATTTTACCATGATAGGAAAATATCACTTAGTCGCCCAGATTGTAGTGATCGGATAGTTTATACCGTAGAGAACCCTAGTTGTGAAATGAATTCTTTATTGGGTATCATGGAGTTGGAAGATGAGTTGCAACGAGTCTTTGTAGGTAGAGAATTCGCAGATGTGTTTGAGCCGGTAACTAGGTTGCCACCGAAACGAGCAATTGAGTTTCGGATTGATTTAGTGCATGGAACAGAACCAGTGAGTAGACCGCCAAGTAGAATGGCTCAAACCGAGATGAGATAGTTAAAGGTGCAGTTGGTGGATTTGGAAGGCAAGAGTTTTATCCGACCAAGTAGTTCGCCATGGGGAGTCGCCGCTGTATTTGCTAAAAAGCCGGACGGATCGTTGAGGCTATGCATCGATTATCGTCAGTTGAATGAGAAGACGATAAAGAACCGATATCCATTGCCGAGAATTGACGATTTGTTCAATCAGTTAAGTGGAGTCAAGGTATTCTCTCGGTTGGAATTGGCGATGGGATTTCATCAGCTTAGAGTGGCAGAGGATAGCATTCCTTTGACAACGTTTAGGATAAGATATGGATCGTACGAATGGTTAGTTATGTCGTTCGTACTGACTAATGCATCGGCATTCTTTGTGGACCTGATGAATAGGATTTTCCGAGAGCACTTGGATAGATTTGTGTTGGTCTTCATAGATGACATTTTGTATACTCTAAGGATGAGAAGGAGCACGAAGTTCATCTTAGAGTTGTGCTAAAAACTTTGAGGGAGCATTAGTTGAAGGCTAAGTTTTCAAAGTGTAACGAATCGTATTTTGCCTGCTCGAAAATCGATATCCATACTTTACATTGTACTCGAATGCCGTAGATTCGACCGTTCAAATCCGAGTCGCCGGAGCTTATAACACAATTAAGTAAACAACACAGCGGAAGAAATGAATAAAACATTGATATACAGCATTGATACAATATCTGATACATCAGAGTGATACAATGAATATCAATATACATCAGAGATATGATACAACAAATAGCAGCGGAAAGAAAATGGATAACACCAGCAGCGGATAATCTCCATCTCCAAAGCACCAATCCAGAAATATCTTAAACTCCCAATAACGAGGCACAAAGATAAGCAAGTGCAGTCCATATCCAAAGACTGAACTAGCTCCAAAAAATCTACTAATTCTGACTATTTGAAAAACCCAACTCTAGACTACCTGTGTAGAAAATTTTGAGCACCAAGAATTTAGGAAAGAAACAATAAACTCCGGATCAGTCATGGGACTGGTGTGAGCAACAAAAAAACAGTTTATCTTTAAAAACGAACAACAAGAGAATTTTTAAAGTCAATTCGCAATGCTTTTGGAAAATGAAACTACCATAAGGCCTCCCGCACACACACACAATGCAAACGCAGAATTGGAGGAGATTTCTCCTTATGATAGTCAAAGATGCTTACTACGTAAACAAAACATTTTGATATTATTATTAGTGCATAGTGTAGAAAAAGTATTTCGGAAATAGAATATCAATCTTAGCCAACATACGACCATTATCATATGCTTACTATAGCTACCATCTAAACAGTGGTGACCACCGTACGTAAATGGCAGGTTCTATAACTAATACCGTACAAAGTTCGTATTGGAAGATGGATTTCCAACAAATGGTCGGGCAAAGGAACTTCCCAAGTAAAATAGAACGCCTCTGGAGCGACGTTCTCGGATCCTAACCGGATCTCTGCTACATAAGGCCGGGTTACCACTAGCTGGGTAACTACTGACACGAGTATGCCACCTCCCGGTCGTTAGCGACCTTTATCCGAGGTACCTCTAATCCAACAACCACAAAGCAATCACAAAGTAATAGATTCGCAGCAACCACAAAGTAAGTATCTGGGCTCCATACCATGATACCACTCATAATCCAGAAGAAAATGACATACACTAAGGGGGCGCTATCCCCTAATAACCTTGCTGCCACGATTCCTATTTCGACCATACCGGGTCGTGAGGTTGAGCCTTGCTGCCACGATTCCTGTTTCGACCATAACCTTGCTGCCACGATTCCTGTATCTGGGCACAAAGCCATGCTTTGGGTCAACAGATGATCAAAGTAATGATCACAAAGATAAATGATCACACAAATGGTCATATCACAAATGATCAAACAATGATCATCACACAACAACACTTAGCATGCCACATTACCAAATTGGGAGTGTATCGCTGATAACCTTCAACTACATAACCTCTGAGCTCGTACGTCTCAGAGAAGGGTGTTAAGCTAAGAGAATAAATTCTCCGCCACCAAACATAAATGTATTTGAAAGAAATCAGCTTTATATCTCAAAGTGTAATGTCAGACATGTAACCATACAAGTCTGTTCCGGGTTCGAACAGAACCGAAGGCACTTCCAAAGAAGCCCTTGCAATTCCGGATAATTTTCTAATCACGTCCGGACTTCCCATCACAAAAAGAGTGATATAAATCTCTATACCGGAGCAACTCGGTGCAGAGACATTCGACAGGTTGTCCTTTCATTTTTGAAAATATCCAGTCTTCACCAACGGTCTTCAAATGCCATCCATATACGACGTATCACTAATTCGGAATGGGTTATATGACACAAAGGCCTTTTCCCGGCTAACCCGAATAGTGAACGGAATATTTTAAAAATATATGGATATTGGGATTTCAATTAAGTCACAATTTAAACCCAAACTTTCTTCTCAAATGGTTTAACAAATTACCATTTTAATCTTTTAAATAAAAGATTTAATTAACAAAGTTCACCCAGTTTCATAAAGATTCATTCACAGATTTTCCAAATCAATTTCCATTTCAATTTGATTAATTCGTTAAATCTTTAAATCAAAGATTTAACTCATAGCTTTCAAAACAATTTCATTTCAAATGGTTTAAACAAATCACTATTTTAAATCTGTTAAAAATAAACAGATTCAATTCATAGCTTTCAAAAAAAATTCATTCATAACTTGGAAAACCATTTTTCAATTCAATCTTGAAATTCCTTTAATTAAATTGGAATTTCATTTCTTATCTGAAAGCTTTTATTCCTTTAAAACAAACAGTTTTCATTTTAGAAATCTGATTCATTTATATGAGTTAAAATCTTTGGGTTAAATTCAAATTCTCAAACCAATATTTTAAAAGTGGTTTAAATTCATATAAAACACATTTATAATATCTTTAATCAAAATTCCAATCATTGAATTCAATTCCAAATATTGAATTCAAATTCAAATTTAATTATTTAAATTGGAAGCTTTATTAAGTTATTTAAAATAACTTTTATCTTACAAACTCCTTTTCAAAAGCTTTAACATTTAACCCAAATTTATTTCCAAAATCAATTGAAATTAAAATTTCAATTTTAAAATATTAAATTTAAAATATCTGTGACTTAACCGATTTCCTCGTGAAATCCATATTTGTGTGTGTAAGGTGTAGTCCAGGGGTTTCACACAATAGTGCAACATCATTCAATCATTACAGATCAGAATACAGAAATATAGTTGATAAGCGATATAAATTATAACGCTTATCTTTTATTCACAGACCACAGATATGTAGATTTCAGATAATATATTACATCACAGGAAATTAATTACATTCATCTCAGAGAAATAGATCATAACACAAATCAGGATGTATCACAAAGCATCACATATCAGGTAATATCAAACAATTCAATCATTCAATAGAATCCAAACATCCGTAGGTAGGATCAATTTAATTATCTGGTTGATCTAAATCAGATTTAAATTCTATGAATAAATTACTAATCCTGGTTAATTAACATTAATAAATTACAAATCATTTTGATTAATTATTCTTTAATCATTTATTAATTAACCATTAATAATGAATTAATTAACCTTTAATTATAATTCATCAACCTTTAATTATTAAATAATTAACCTTTAATTATTTAATTCATCATTTAATTAATTATCTTTAATTAATAACTTTAATTCTTAATTAATTTCTTTGCTAATTATTCTAAAACAATGTTTAATTTTACTTCACTATGAATTGATTAGATCTTAATTAACTTTATTACTTAATTATTTATTAATTAATCTTTAATTTATTAATTATCCTTAATTAATCACATTAATTAACTAATCACATTCATTAATTTATCACATTGATTAACTAATTGACCTTAATCAAATTCAAAGTTTATTTAAAAATAACGGTTATATATATTAAATCACTTTAAACTTAATTTAAATTTACAAACATTTCTTAATTACTCAATTTAATCTATTTAAATAAACTTGAAAATTAACTTGATTAATTCAAGTTAAAAATAGATTGTTAAACTCATGTTTATCCAAACCCTTTTAAATATCATTAATCTTTTTAAAGATAATTTATCTTAAGAAGATAGTTTAAAACTTGGTTGTTTTAAAATCCTAAAACTTGATTTATTGAAAATTTAAAAACCTGTTATCTATTTAAATAAAACCCGAGTAAATTGCCGAGATACCCGATCCCTTCTTCGAGTTCCTCACATTATTCATTACCCCGAGCAATATCATGAATCCCTTCGGGTTAAATCCACATTTTCACGCGTGCTACATGAGCTAACCATCGCCTTCCCCACATTCAAAAACAACCCAGCTCAAAGCGTTCGCATGCACGTGTACATGGTCGTCGACCAACTCCGGTCACCTCAGATGGCTTCTACGCATCATCCAGCATCCACGCAACCACCTCCGACCATCCAAATTTCCTCACGCATGCGAAATCGAATTTGAGTTGTTCCAACTCAAACCTGGAAAACAAACAAGGACTTCACCCCAAACCTGGAACATCGCCTCTAACTCGCCGCCTAGACCACCAGAAAATCCCAAACTTCGGCCAACCCTTCGTCCACACTCCCTCTACTATCACCCACAATCGCGCGTCCCTCGATGCATCATAGAGGAAGAACGAATCAAAAATGCAACCCCTTCTTAAAGCTAGGGTTAGAAACATCAAATGCCTGCCGCTATCACCACCGTGGCCGTGGCCACCTCCAACTATTTTTCCTCGACTCACCGTAGGCTCGTCCATCACCATCCAAAATTTCGACCCCTCCAAACCCGTGGATCGCCAGTGATCACCAAAAGATCAAAATTCGATCAAACGCGAACTGCCCTTTTATCTTGGCTCTAAAAATCATGATTTTTGTTTTAAAAATCATGTTAAAGTATGCGAATTCAGGTTATATACCTGAATTCATGAATTAAGAAACTTGTATTTTGACCAATTTAAAGTTTTGCTCAGTTCTTTTGGTTTACAGAACAATCAACAAATTATTTTGACTGGAATAAATTTTTAAACTTAGCTTATATTCAAACAAACAACTTCTGTTTATATTGCAGGTTATAATAGTTATCAGATTAAGAAATCAAAAGTTATTTGCAAACCTGGGACTAAAGATAAACAAGAACATGGTATCAAATGGTACAGGTATGCATTCATTCCAATACCAACATATATCCACAGGAAATCATACTCATATTCATTCCAGATATAATAAGCAACAATCTTAATACTTAAGTTTAAAAAGGTGAAGTTACTCACCGTTAAATTTTGAAGAACAGAGGCAGCTCTGTGTTTTGAATTTGCAGTACTGATCTTCTTTTAAATCTTGTTTGTTTTGCTTTGATCATTTTTGGTTTGTTGGAGTTTTGAGATGATGCTACTTTATTTCTTGTTTTAGTTTGAGAGGAACGAACTGAATGAATGGAAGGCTGATATGTATGAGGTTGATATATAGAAAAGAAGAAGTGTTTACAGGGTGTTATTTTGTGTTGTACAGGGTATTATATTATTTAGTACAATTAGGCATGGCTACTGAATCTTGCTTTTGTGCTAGGGGTAATATCTTGTTTGTACTTTATGTTCTTACTTCTTTAACTCGGCTGATAGATGCTTGCATTATGGCTGAGATTTATTAGAGGTATGGCAGATATTCTATTTTATGCTTTGTATTTATTACCTTGTTTATTCTTTTACTTGCCTAGCTTGCTTATATGTACTTAGTTGTAGATATTTGTTTTGTCATATTTCATACATATGTTTACTTTGTTTGAATTTTCTTTTTCTTTTGTTTGTTTTATCACTTTGTAATATAGGTGAATTTCTATTTTTGATCAATTTACCAATTAATTTCGCAAAATTTTATTCAAAAATTAATTAATTATCAATTTACACTCATTAAAATCCGGGATCGTTACACGAAGTGTCACTTTTGGAAGAAGGAATTGAAGTTCCTTGGTATGTCGTCTCAGAGAAAGGGTTGTCTGTAGATCCAACTAAGATTGAGGCGATGAATAATTTGAAGAGACCCGAGACGGTGACTAAGATTAAGAGCTTTCTTGGATTGGCTGGATATTATCGAAGATTTGTCAAGGATTTTTCGCGGTTAACTGCACCGATGACCAAGCTTACGCGAAAAGGTGTGAAGTTCGTATGGACTGATAAGTGTGAGGAAGCATTCCAGAGCTTGAAACAATTATTAACCCATGCACCGGTGTTAATGGTTTCGGAGGGGAATCAAGATTTGGTTGTTTATTCTGATGCGTGTGGATCTAGATTGGGAGCTATGTTGATGCAAAGAGGTAAAGTGATTGCTTATGCTTCTAGACAGCTCAGACCACATGAAGTTAGGTATCCAACGCATGACTTGGAGTTAGCTGCCGTCATATTTGCTTTGAAGGTGTGGAGGCATTATCTTTTGGGAGAGCGATTTGAGCATTATACTGATCATAAGTCGTTGAAGTACTTGTTCTCTCAAAAGGACCTGAACATGAGACAGTAGAGATGGTTGGAGTTTATTACTGCTTATGATTTTGGAATTGAGTACACACCCGGAAAAGGAAACAAGGTGGCGGATGCACTCAGCCAGAAACATCAGAATGCAGTATTGTCTATGATCGTTGAGTAGAAATATTTGGATGGATTATCAGCTTGTAGTGTGCAGTTTAGATCCGAGGTAGGTTCTAGTACTGGAAGTGCTGTATTGTCTTGTTTAGAAGTTAGACCGGTAATGATTGAGAAAATAGCTTCTAAGCAGGAGGAGGATCCAGTTTTGGCTTAACGGATCAGAAGGTTGAGGGAAGGAACGGAGAGCGGTGACCTAAAGGATTTCAATCTTGACCAGAAAGGGTGGTTGAGAAAGAAAGGGAGGTTGTGTGTTCCGAATGTAGAAAACATGAGGAAGGAAGTTTTGGATGAGTGCCATCGTTTGAAGTTCACTGTCCATCCAGGAGGAACGAAGATGTATCAGGATATGAAGAGAAGTTTCTTCTGGGAAGGTATGAAACGGGACATTGGTTTGTGTGTTAAGCAGTGCTTGAAGTGCCAACAGGCGAAGGTTGAACACCAGAAGCCTAGTGGATTGCTTCAACCGTTAGAAGTTTCGTTGTGGAAATGGGATTCTATCTCTATGGATTTTATTGGTGGGTTGCCAAGATCTAGTAGAGGAAATGAAAGCATATGGGTCATAGTAGATAGACTGACTAAGAGTGCCCATTTCATTCCGGTAAAGTCAACTAGGATAGCACCTATTTTGGCGAAGTTATTCATGAAGAATGTAGTTAGATTGCACAGGATTCCTAGTAGTATTGTCGGTGATAGAGATTCTTTGTTTACTAGTGAGTTCTGGAAAAGTCTATAGGAAGCTTTAAGAACCAAGCTCAACATGAGTACCGCTTGCCATCCACAGACTGATGGGCAAGCGGAAAGAGTTAACAAAATCATGAAAGATTTGTTAAGAGCTTGTGTATTGGATTTTGGAGGATCATGGGAGGACCATCTTCATCTAGTCGAGTTCTAGTATAACAATAGTTATCAGACTAGTATTGGGATGGCACCATTTGATGCTTTATATGGAATACCATGCAAGTCTCCCGTATATTGGTTAGAGACCGGGGATAGGTTGGTTCTTGGCCTAGATTTGGTGAAGGAAGCTGCGGAGAAGATTGAGTTAATCTGAGCTAGGATGAAGGAAGCTCAATCTAGGCAGAAAAGTTATGCTGATAGAAGAAGGAAAGATTTGGAATTTTCTGTCGAAGACTATGTTTTTATTAAGATTTAACCAATGAAGGGTGTGATTAGATTTGGGAAATCAGAAAAATTAGCACCAAGATTCATTGGCCCTTTTTGTATTGTAGAGAGGATCGAAAAACTCGCTTATAGAGTAGAGTTACCGAGTAGTTTGGCTGAAGTCCATGATGTTTTCCATGTTTCTCATCTTAGGAAATGTGTTAAAGACCGGAGACTACTATAGCACCTACAGTTTTAGAAGATTTAGTAGTAGAACCAGATTTGACCATAGTTAGAAAGTCGATTCAGATTGTGGCTAGAGATGAGAAGAAGTTGAGGAACAAGACAGTCAAGTTAGTAAAGGTTCAGTGGAGTGACGATGCTAGAGACTGCACTTAGGAAACAGAGAGCAGAATTAGAGATACTTATCCTGACTTGTTTGATGGTATGTTTTACCTTTGATTGTTTTGTTGTGTACCTTATCGTAATTTCGAGGATGAAATTATTTAAGATGGGGAGTCTGTAACACCCCATATTTTTATAACATTATTTTGTATATTTAATTAGCTAAAATTAAATAAAATAATATGGAGATTAATGGATTGAGATTTGTTTTAGCTAGGGGTAGCTGTGCCATGATAGTGTGTTAATCAAAATAAAATAACCTAAACAATGGTGTTGGGAAATGACAAGTGCAATATGGGAAATAGGTGGAGCTTAAACCCTTAGAAGATAGGTTGCTCACGTTCATTCTCATTTTTATCAAACTAAAAAAAATACTAAGGTTGGCCACCATTTTCACTCTCAAGGAGAAAATTAAAGATAGGATTCAAGAGAAGGGAAACAATCAACTAAATCAACATCAAATCTCACATCAATAATCTCAAAGCTAAGGTGAATAATTACTATATTCCATATTCTTCTGGTTTTCGGTTTTAAGACTAAGATCCGAAATGTTTTTGCAAGTAATTGCCATGTTTTGAGGATTAAAAGTTATATATATGTTTGTTGGTGAATTATGCATGTTCATACTTGTTTTAAATGATATGTTTGATATGAAAACGCTAATTGATGACATCCAAATGGCTTGAAAATTTAAAAATAGGTCAGAAATGATATTTTAGAGATGGGTTTCAATTTTCATAATTTTTCGAATTAAGGTGGATTTTATATTAATTTTCTAGTGAAGGAAATTGTTTATTGGGTTATAAATTATTTTCGGCTAAAATAATAATTATTTGGGGTTGAAATTTTTATACGTTAGACAACATATTAAAATAGTTTTTCTGGGATTTTTCTAGATTTTTCCTAAGTTATTTGATGAATATATAAAATTATTTAACGTATGGGACTTAAATGTTTTATATATTTAATTAAGGAGAAGGAGCATTTTGTAAAATAAAATGATTATTAATTTGGAAATAGTGGCAGCACATTTCTGGAAAGAATTTGTTAACCAATGAGAATTTGACAAATAAAGGCAGGTTAGTTGAAAAGTTATCCTTTTTAAGTTAAAAACAAAGAAATCATACTTTTAGCATGTTTCGGCCTATTGCAGTAGTAAACTTTCCGACCCAGACCTTCCGACAAGGTCGAAAGGTTCTAAGCTTTCAACAAGGTCAAACCAATGCATATGGTATCAAGCTACTTGGTACGTAATGAATTGGACAGATTCGAAGGGTTCTTAGTCGAAAGGTTGATGGCCAAAGAGGTTGGGGTATGTTTGTTTTATAAACCAAAAGCTTTCACCTGCTTTGCTTTCGAATTAGAGCTTTCGACCAGGTCAAAATGTTTAAAAGAAAGGTTTTAAACCTTTCGACACAGTCGAAAGGTTACAGCTACTACTTTGTTTTGAAACCTTCCATCATAGTCGAAAGGTTACTGCCGCTTTATATAAATGTTTTGTTTTGAACCTTCTGACAAAGTCAAAGGGTTTACTTTGATTGATTTCGAAAGGTTTACTTGTTTTAAAAAAAATAACCGCTTCTCCATGCTTTCGAAAGGAAGCTTTTGACTTAGGTGATTTACCCTTGTTTTATAGATTGAACTATAACCCAAAGCTTTCGAAAGAGTTGTTTTAAAAGATGCTTTAAAGCTTTCGAAGCGGAGCTTTCGACTTAGCCGAAAGGTTGCTTCCAATGGAGTTGAAAGGTTTTAAAAGAAGGTTTTCCACCTGTTTTAAATTGAACCCAGAAAAGTTTTCGAAAGGTGTTGTTAAAGAAGGGTTAAAGCTTTCGAAAGGATTTGTTTACTGAATGGTTTTAAAAGGGGTCGAAAGCAAAGCTTTCGAAGGGGTCGAAAGCCAAGCTTTCGATGGAGTCGAAAGTTAACCTTTCGAAGGGGTCGAAAGATAGCTTCCGACTAGGTCAAAAGGTTTAGTTTCTGAATGATTTTGGAAGGTTTTAAATGGAAGGATTTCCAAATATTTTCTAAGGCAATGTTTCAAGTCGTTTTAAAATAGGATGTCTAAGGTTTTATAGCTTTCGAAAGGTTTGAAGTTCAATGGGTTCGAAAGGTTTGAGGTTCAATGGTTTCGAAGGGTTGAGTTTCAATGGTTTCAAAAGGTTTTGATTTCTAAGGGTTTTGAGGGTACCAATGGAAACAATAAATGAATATGACCTAAGTTAGGGATACTGATGGAAATAGGTTAATTATGGGGCTAACATGATATAAATAGAATCATGGGGTTAACATGATATAAATAGAATCATGGGGCTAACTTGATACAAATAGATTCATTAGGCTAGCATGAGTCAAATGGCAAATTCAAATAGAATCATGGGGCTAACATGATACAAATAGAATCATGGGGCTAACATGATATAAATAAACTCATAGGGCTAACATGAGACCATTAAATTCATGGGGCTAACATGAGACAATTAGATTCATGGGGCTAGCATGAATCAAGTGGCAAAATGATGGGTTCATAGTCATCCTAGGAAAACTATGTGATGTGAGATGGATAGTCTACATCAACTTAAGCAAAATGAATGTGTAATAGGTAGTCCCTCCTTGATATAATTAAACTCTAATTAAGGATGGGGAAATCCTAATTGTTTTCAAGTATGCATATCACCATAATGTTTTATAAATACATGTTTTAACCATTGTGGATGCAGGGGCACAGTATATGGTTTTTTGAAAGGTTTGGCAAACGATATGTTTTAAAAGGATGTTAGTGAGGGGAAACCCGTTCCACTAAGCAGCATGGTCTCACTTAACATAATTAAACTAGGATGTATAATATTATTCACACCAGGCTTTATGTCTAACTCGAAGTTTATGCTTTCCCCTTAAACTCTCGGGTGCTCAAAATTGATTTGGGTAGGCTGAGAGGTTAAGGTCTTTTCAGGTTTTAGTAGGATGACGAATAAGGCTACCGAAGGCATGAAAGAGGCAAATGGATAGCTATTTAGGAGATGCAGTTTTATGCTTTGTTATATTTTCGCTGTGTTTATATTAAGTCTTTTATGACTATATGACTCTGATCATCCAAGGGAGTATCTTCATATACCGCTCTTTGCGTAATTTGTAATAATTATATTTTATCTGTGCCTAGGAACGATTTGGGATTATGTGTTGTGAATGTGAAACAATTTGTTTTGAAATGTAATGAAGTAAAAAATTTGTTTTGAAATCTGTGTTTATTTTCATATTCAAGTGCTTTTGATATTATTGATACCATTAACATAGCCATATTTAGTAGTCGGAAGCTAATACTATAGATGACTGCAACATCTGTAGCGCTTAGTTTTGGGCCTCTAGATAGGGGATGTTACACCATCATTACCAATAGGAAATGATAGGAGTACAAAGAGAGATGTACTACGAACAACACCATCAAGGAGCTCACTTGATCTTCCTTGAAAAATGCATCCTTGCCATATGTGGCCATTCACCAACAAAGGACTACATACATGCAAGGTCTCCACGTTTCAGGGAAAATCCTCCTAGAGCTCACAAGATCACTCCACAACAATTATGGGGTGAAGGGACATCGTAAGCAGAACATAGTCCCGTGCCTTCTTACTGGTCACCACATCGGCCGTTAAACGAGCATACCAAGGATGAACCGAATTCTTGGGAGAAACAAAACAATTTTTCTTCTGATTCCCCAACTAACAACTGAAGAAGAATTTTATCGATGGTTAATATATAAATATATATAATATAAATATGCTTATAATTATTTGTATTTTCTTCATTTTTTAATAAATATTTATATGTATAAATTCGCAGAGGAAAAAATAATTTTTTTCTCCAAACAGATGTCGAAAAAGAAACGACAGTCGTCTGAATGTATACACAAGAATCTATTAACCCTGAAGTCTGACGTCTAAGAAAAAAGAAACATGTAATATTTTTTTCTTCTTTCAGCACAGACGTTTACTTAAATCACCAGACGTCTGTTTCAACTCTCTGGAATAACAAAAAAAAGATGACGGTTTCAGCAGAGACGTCTAAAACATAACGTCGGACGTTTGTTCAATCACTCTATTACATAAGATTCAACTTCGTTTCAGCACAGACGTATGTGATCATCATCAGACGTCTTTCTAAACGCACAGTAAAAATTCCACTTCCAAAGACGGACGTCTGTTCTACTGCCTAGACGTTTGAAAAACTTCACTGCCTACGAACATTACCATGCTCAGACGTCTGTTCCCATAACACCACACATCTGAACGCAGATTCTACCTCACCGTTTCACTCTCCTATAAATCATCTTTTTCATCTTCCTTCTTTTTCACCGTTCATTTTTAAAACCCTCAAGCAAACTCTAAAACCCCAATTCTATTTTTTTTTCCCAAAATACGAAATCAATGGCCCCAAAACAAAATAATCCAGTACCAAAACGTCGCAAACCTTCCTCAGGACAAAGCTTCCAACCTCCATCTCAACAATATGTAATCGATCACCACATTGAGGAATGGACCGTGGAGAAGCAAAATGGAAAACAATGGCTTCAAGAATTGGAGAAAAAGCCCTTCCATACCGGACCTTTCAATCCTCTTCCCCGATTCATCCACTATGATGTTGGAGAACCGCTTTAAGATGCTGAGATCTACCACTTGGTCAACTACGACGACAATGCCACAAAAATTGACCAACTAGCGGTATTTCTTTTCTTAATTAATCTTTGTTCATTATCTCTTTGGAATCCTTCAGATGAAGATAATTGGATTTGGACTGGTGTTTATGGTCAATTGATAAAACTTAATGTTGACATGATTGGGCAAATGCTTAACTGTTCTTATAAGGGAATTCGATTACAAGAAGTTCCTGATAAGCGCTATGCCCCCAGAGATGCTATTACTCATCTAATCTGGGATGACGACTTCCGGAAATTAAAACCATCTAATTTCCATCCACAAGCATGACTTCTTAACCAAATGTTAATAAACACTGTCATCCCTAGATTAGGAAGTCACGAACAAGTCTACGACGATGGCCATAAAGCTTTATATGCTATTTTTGGTCAAATTAAAGTAAATTGGGCACAATACATTTTTGACCAAAGAAAAAGTTTTTGGACTCCAACCCGCTGTAGCATTGTTTATGCTCCCTACATCATGGGAATTCTACGGTCATTAGGAATTCCTTCATATCTCTCCCAATATGAAGAAATATCTATAAAGGATAGTGGCATTATATTTCTCTTCTTAATGCATCTCCCAGAGACATCGCCGAACATTATTCTGTTTTCCCAATATCAAGCTCCTCAACAACATCAACAAGCACCTATAACTCGGCCTCCCCAACCACCCAGAGCTTCAGCATCTATAGAGTATTACTCTGACTCTAAAATACAAGAAGCTAGAATAGCAGCAGGTCCAGGAGAGAACTATCGAGATATTGCACTACAAAATCAACATCTTCTCTCCCTAAATCCAAAGGTGCTAGACAAAAAGATGTCACGTTTGGAACGATCTTTTTCTCTCGTATGACCAAAGTAGAAAAAACGTTAGATAAGGTTGTTTCAACCTTGGGAAAGGTTCGCGGTCGTTCTTCCTCCCGCTCATCCTCTTTTCCCCCTACACCACCATCACCATCGGTTTTTCACTCAGGTCCATCTTTCGACGTAGGGCCTTCATAGAAACCTCCACAACACTCTCGTCCTGGAAAAGTGTCTATTTGTCTTGACACTGAAGAGGGTGAAGGTTTATCGTTCCCTTCAGAAGATCCTCATGCTTCACACAACCCCCAGGACTACAGTTATTACCCATCATTTCAGGGTCTCTCTATTCACGAAGATGAGGAATATGCTGACCAGTCTCAATTGCAACAAGGTACATATGATGAAGACTCGTCGAGCTTCTGGGGATATTATAACTATCAGTAAAAAAATTAGTACGTTCGATCATATTTATTCATGTATCTCTGTTATTTTATTCCAATGTTGAATGCATGTATAACTGGTTAAACTTTTCTTTGCTTGACTGTGGACTTATATTTTTTTTCAGTTGTTCATCTATATTCTTTTTTATTATGCCAAAGGGGGAGAAATCACAGTCAAGGGGAGTTATATATTTATAAAGCGATTGTATAGTTGCCATCATCTAAAAGGAGGAGAATGTTAGAACTACTATTCTATGATTTCGATGATGACAACTATACAATCATACACATATAATACATATTCAATCTACTTGCAGGAAAAAGCTTTCAGAAGTCAACTTGAAGATGACTAACAAAGGAGAACAATCATCAGTATTAGATAGTGTGTTAAGTGTCATAGATATATAGCTTGTAAAATCTTCTTTAGTAGATTTCAAACATTGCATGACCAAAGTTTTCAATCTTCATATAGCATAAAAACTGAAATGCAAAATAACATATGTCAGACGTCCGACGTTATATATCAGACGTCTGAACATAGCCTCTGTTTTTAAATCAAGCACATACATCAGACGTCTGTCAAGAACATTCAGAAGTCTGACTTCGGGCACTGTTTAAAAAATATATAAACGGTCAAACGTCTAAACATATAGATAGTCGTCTGAGCTGAGCAATGGCCACTTACAATGAAAGGTCATCTGCTTCATTCTAACGGCTTCTTTCACATTCCTTCACCGCATCTCTTCCTTCTCAACGATTGCAACCTTTAGACTGAAACAGAAAACTCTAATGGATATTACTCTTCACAAAAACTCTTCACCATCTATATATATGTGAAGATTTTAAGAAAAACTCACTTGAATTTTCTAAATCCTATTTCTGCATTCTTTTGCATACTATGATTTCTAAAAAGCAAACCATATCAGTCTTTATCACTTTCTGAAATCAAAATCTTCACTTACACATACTACTCAAAGGAGATTATAGGAAGATTTGTACTGTGCAGCCAAAATCAGTGTTTTCCAGAACACATACTTGTCTCAGAAAGAACTTTTGTATTAAGCCTATTCCTCCAGGCAAAGCGAGGGTTGTTTACTAGTTAAAGACGAAGAGGAGCTTGAGACTGGACGTAGGACGGGAGGTCCGAACCAGTATAAAACTCTGGCATGATTTTTTCCTTACTATTATTTACTTTACTCTGTTAACTATAAGCTAGCATTTTACTACACTTGCATATTATATATAAACATACGATCCATACATCCTTTCAATATGTTGACAAATACTATTTTGTGGCTCACTGGTGTGAACTGAACCCTAAGTAATATTTAAATAATTTAAATATTAAAGCCTGTATGGACTTTACTAAAGCATAATAGTGGACAAGAGTTCAGTTGCTTATAGATCATTTCGGTGAAATCATATTTAAAATCTATTCATGCTACACCATAAGTAATTATATATTGTGCATGTATTCTTTTCATAATCAATATATCACTAAGATATCTAAATTTTGATCAATGGTCAAAAACTCTAATAATATCCGTACTTAATTGCGAAGTAGGACTTTAAATCCTTAGTTCAAATTGATAAAATTATCGATTAACTATTTTACTTTGATCGGAGATTTTGACTTTAAATTGACTATCAATTACAGTAATATTAACCTTCTAGAACATTGTTTCACTTTAAGTGATTGAACGAATACCCAACCATGATTGCAATACGGGCATTATGTCATGTGATTGCCATAATCAAAGTACAGTCGATTCACTTTATCCATGGTACTTTCAAATATAAAGACTGTTGCACATCGTTACATAAGATCCTTTATTTGGACTTGGTTGCATTTAACCTATATATAGAAGACTACCATTGAGTTGCTTTGTAATTGTCCAATGACCGCAAGTAGTATCCTCTTGGTATCCCCAACGCTAATGAGTAATTCACCATTCATCGCACAGAGAGTATTACATACACTAGTCTCAACAGATGTATCAGTATCTTTTTCTCGAAACCTATCGACTAGGACATTAAGGATAAGTAATTTACATGATTTAGTATTTATGGTTACAAACACATTTGTAACTACAATAGTTTAAATAATTTTTTAAGGATTGTTTACTTGTATATATTTAATGTTTTCAAAGCATTGCTTATATTGCAATATAACAATACATATAATATAAAAAAAACCAAATGCATACCTTACTTCGAAAAAGATTCATTTATAAGAGTTAAATTATATAATAAATTACATAATTACCCTTAAAACACAATCTTAACTCTATTAACTACTTTCCTAAATAATAAGATTACCTTCAAATAACTCAAAATCTATTACCATTGCTTATATTGAAAATAATAATAATCTACTTCAAAGTACGATATTATCATTTACCTCCAAAATAGTAATATTTCACATAATAATCAACTACAAAATGCAATATTAACATTTATCTCCAATAATATTTCACCTTTATCTCTAAAATTAAGTTTATGTTTCTTTTGATAATGGTACCCCTTTGTATTAGTCGCTCTTTTAAATAATGATTATTAAAACGAGGAATTTGAATTTTAAATGTTTTAAATTAGAAAATGTTTGAATTGAGATTAATTTGAATACTAGGAAATGTTTAAAATATTAGTTTTGGAAGATTTGATTTTCAAAATTATTAGTTATGGAAGTTTCTAATGTTAAAAAGTGCACTGTTTAAAAGTAATGATTTTTTTCGTTTTAAATTTTTTGAACTTTTAACTAAATAGTTTCCAAAATTTCTATCCAAATATTTGATTTTAAAAATATTAAAATTTCAAATTTAGAATTTTCAAAATTCTGGATTTTAAAATTATATTAGAATTTGGATTTTTTTAATGAAAGAATGATCCTCAGATAGAGGAGAGCACTCAAGGTTATTTATAACTATAAAAACAAATACTACCAACAAGCCTACTTGTTTATGGTATAATTGTATATTATATATATCTAGTTTGCTTGAATGTGGGACTAAGCCAAATGATCATTTGACTGATGATCGAAAAAACAAAACACGACAAATAAGAGCGTACACAATGTGAGGTGATATTACAAAATGCAAAGATTTCCTAATTAAAATAGCAGCAGATCAAAATAAATTAGGATGATACCACTTTATTTGTAATGACCCATATTTTACGCATAGGAGGATCGTAAAATATTTTTATTTTATCCGTATGAAGTCACGTGATTCTATAATTTTGGGATATCTCTTAAGGACATTTTACACACTTATAATTTTTTACGAATTTCTATGTGACTATTTTGACACTAGAAATCTTGTTTGGCTACAACTTTTGATAAGGGTTGAATTAGAGTCTCAAACTAGTTTCATTGCTTAAGGATGATGGTTTCCCATTTAGTGAAGTAATCATAATAGAAAAACGGGCTTATGGTTAGAGAGTTATGTCTGTTTTAAGTTTTGAAAACCGCTACTCAGAATTAGTGTGCAATTAGTGAAGCCCATTAGTTGGCCTATTAGTCTAATCAGAGAATTAATATAAGTAAGGATTATAGGAGTCAAATGAAAACTTTCCCTCTCATTATAAATCAGGTTTAAACCCTAATTAGTCCTAAATCCATCCTAATTCATCCAAATTTCTCTATAAATCTAATTAGATTGTCGACTAGTGATTAGATCATCAACTAGAAGATAAAGATCATCGATTTGCTTGATTTGAAGTGCATTCCATTTGTAACGAACCGGATTTTCGATCCTCGAAAATCGACACTACTACATCCATTGTATCACATGTCGAGCAATCGAATGTCGGAAAACCCGATTGTTAGGGGAAGAGAAGAAGAAAGAAGATAAGAAGAAAACTAAACAACATAGAATCTCACAGTGGAACGAATAATCTATAATATATCACAAGTCTTTACACAAAAGCAAAACAGTAATATGTATATATACAAACAACAATCAAAGTATTCTAACCTATTTCAGCATGGAGAGTTACAATAGTTTGTCCTCACAATTGCTGATAACACACCAATGAATACAGCGGAAAATATACCATCTATGTGAATACATCCCTGGCCTCCAACTCATCTCTTGAAGCTCCAAGCATCCAAACTAATCTGTAATATACTCGGTCTGACCCGAGAATTATAATAAAATAACACCCAAGTCGGTCTGGAAAACCAGTGTAAGAAAACACACCCAATTGGATTTAAAGTTATAAGAAAATCTTTGAAATCAAAGGTATCTCATAAGACCACACCGCACATAAACATGGACGGGTTTTTACCTTACGATAACCAAAACCACTTTTATATAAAAATCTTGTGATATTATAATAGTGTCTAAGTACAAATACTTATTAAAATAGTCGAAATTGTTACATTAATTAAATTCCAGCATATTAGGCTCTACAATCAAAACTGTAAAGGCACGTATTGGAGAATGGATTTCATACAATGACTAGGCACTGGGGTACCACCTATCATGGTACACGTCTAGAAAATGTACCGAGGACCTCGCCTGGATCCCCTGCCAATACAAGACCGGCCTACCCCTGACCTGTATAGTATTGAATATGTCATCACCCCGGTTGCTTTACAGCCCATTTTATTTGAAATCTCATGCACAACCAATCCATAAATATGTATATGTATCTAGAAGGGTGACAACGTACCCTAATGGGTGCGACCCACTTAGCCTTGCTGCATCTCCCCTGATTTTCAGTCATTCCCGGTTGATGAGGCTTGAGGCTACGATTACCTTTCAAGAATTCACACTTAGAATGCTCATTGCCCTCCAATGACAATGTGCCGATAGCATTCATCCATACAAGTCCGTTCTGGATCTGAATGAAACCGAATGCACTATTCCTACTACATCCATTTTGGAATCACTCTCAAGATTAGTAGCGATTAGCCCTTGCACTTCACATCTCCATCTTCGATTCCATGTTCTTCACGATGTCTGCACTTCGAAACGCATTCGTTGGATCAAAGTGGTTTTCCAATAACATATTCGATCCCGGTCTCTTCAAAACAACGTTCGATAATTTCCAGTAAACTCAACCCCGGTTCTCTAGGAAATAAACAGACAAAGATAAGATCGGAGATCACCTCCTATCTGTTAGTGGACGGATTTCCTTATCATCATCCTAGAAGAACGAAACGAGATTTATACGCACAGTACAACATCATCGGAGATGACTGTGTTATATAACTCCCGTGTTTCTCCTATATATTTCCAAAGTTACGTTGGGTCTATTTTCGATAGTTGGTTATTTAACTATCGAATAACAACATTCAATCGGGATTTTATTTCATTTGGAAAATCTACATTGGCTCAGTATATAAGCAATCACTAGCCCCCTTTAATAAGTCTTTATACATACAATTACTTTGTAAATTACTTATATATAAACACCTTTAAAGAATATACTCGCAAATTCCTATATTTCAATACTTAGAAATATCCATATACTTATCTCAACGGTATAAGTATATCTACAAAACTTAGAAAAGTTTCCTTTTTATTTGATTCTCAAATCGTTTATAATTCCCCTTACAATTCTCCAAGATCGTTTATAAACCATTTTATAAAATCTCCGAAAAACATTAATAATCCCTTTACCAAGAATTCAGTCACTTATAAACTTCTTGTATATTTCAAAATCATTTATAATCCTTTATGAGCCCATATACCATTTATAAGCTTCTTTTATAAATGTATAAACCCGCTTCTAAAATTCATGTATAAATATCTAACCATTTATAAACTCTTTCACCTTGCAAATAATCTTTAATTCTTCAAATCATTTTATAATTCCTTTATAAAATTTAAGTCTTCCGACTCCATTTCCGGGTCTCGGAAGCATTTATAAATAGTTTTAATCATTTACCTCAAACATCACTATATGATAATAATTATTAACAATGAACAATATAAATAAATGGAAATCGTTAACTTTAAATATCCTAAAAATAATAATTAGTCATTCCAAAATATTATTTAAGAAATAATAATAAAAATTAATCTTACCATTTTATAAATAATAATAATTTATTTTAAAACCTTATTAATAATCCTTATTATAAGTTTCAAACCATAATTATTCTTAAATAATTAATATTTTAATTTATTAACTCTTTTTTTATAATTTCTTAAAACATATTAACTATAAACAAATAACTTTTAACAATATTAAAATAATTAAATAACTTTTAAATAATATTAATATGATTATGTAACTTTAAAACAATATTAATATATTTAAATACTTCAAAAGAATATTATTATAGTTAAATAACCTTCAATTAATATTATTATAATTAAATAAACTTACATTAATATTAAATAACCTTAAATTAATATTATTATAATTAAATAACTTAAAAACAATATTAGTATAATTAATTAACTTTCAAACAATATTAATATATTTAATTAGATAATCCTTAAAATATTTTCGAAATCCAATTTCGGATTTAAAAATCCTTTTTGTCTCAAAAACCAAATTCCGACTTAATCGGCAATTTATAGTATTTTCAAAATACTAACTTGAGGCCAATAGCCACCCTACACTTAACCAATGTCGATATTCATTTTTCTTATCACTATTGGGTTTTATATCCAAACATATAACGATGTTATAACCACAACATCCACAGTCATATTTATACATCAATAAACCATATAAAAGAAATATCATTAAACAGTTCAATAATAGCGAGGAATCCCGTTGGATCCCTCCGACCTGTTTCCCTGCATCACAAACATTTTACAATCATAGAATATAAGTCAACCGCTTCAAGGCGAAATTTGTATATAAAAGGCCATCCGCTCTTACACGGGAATGTAATAGGGTCTCATCGGCCCAATAGGCGGGAATATATCCAAACCAACTAATATAAATATAATAATTCATCCAAACAATCATTCAACAATTTTTATCACTATAAATCAAACTAGTTATCCAAAAAGGTGAGATTAACTCACTGAAATCTTCTGTTGTCGTCGAGGCATTCCCGTTTGGAACTAAAACCGAACGACGTCCGATTTTAGCCCAAAATTCAACAGCCTCCAAATCCGACCAAACTAGTTCCATTGCAAAGATTTCGTCATCACGAGCGCCATGTAAAAAGTTTCATCTCGATCGGACCTCGTATGAAGGAGTTATTAAATTTTTAAGTTATCGACATATTTAAATAAACCAATTTATAACTTTTAACAATATTACAAAATTGTCAACTTCTTCAAAACGTGCACATAAACATGTCTTCCCCTGTAGCCGATCGTACAGGCACGCCCAATGCCTCCTTCTGATCTACGAAAACGAGCTCCGACGTCACGTACGTGCCTCTCGCCCCCTCCTCGTTTGATCGCACCCCTTCGCCAGAGTTCCGCGTCCTCAAATCAAAAGACGATCCCCAAACCTGCATGCGACCCCTGCTATGTCGCATTCAACATCCCTCCACCGCGCCCTACCAGACTATGGCAACAGCTGCTCCACGCGACGATAAACACATCTCCATCCTTCGAATGCTCAAACTCTGTCTCCACGTCCAATGAAACCCAGCACTAGTTTGGCCATTTCAGTTCGAATTCCGCCGATCACCACAAACCATGGTCGAGCACTACAAAACCTATATCAGCATGAAGCTCTCCTCGAATCATGATTTTTAAAATTGGTTTTAGATTATTTTTTTGTTGAGTACTTGTCGAGATATAAATATTTTTGAAGTTGAAATCCCTTTATTTTCTCCGCAGTGTTATATATCATGAAAAAGGATGGAAAAAATGAGGAGGGTGTGCACTCGTACATGTAGGTCGGTTGAAAGGAAAAGTGAAGGCCGTGAATGGTTAAATCAAATAAAAATATATTATTTAAAATTAAAAATATCTATATATTTAATTCCGAATCTCGATCGAGGCGTGCCAGCTGGTGTTCCTAATGTTATACCCCTATTCCAAACGCAATGGAATAAGTTTTGAGACATAATTCGATCGTATGCAGAAGATAGCTTTCTGAACCCAATTATTATATTAAATTTTCCATATTAATTTCAACGTGTTTCTATCTCGTACGACCAAACGGTGCATCTGATTGCTACAAAATTTGACGGGTATTATAATTAGTTATTACGGACCCAATAACACTAGTTTCATCGAAATCTGAGACAGTGCCCCGGAAGGCTATTTTCACTCGTTAATTAAAACGAGATGTTACAAAAATCAGTTAAATCACTTTTAAACCCAATTTAAAAGTTTATTGTTTTCATTCTTATTAATAGGGGTTAAATAAGCCTTTAAATTTTTTATCCAAATAAAAATATAAGATTTAATTATTTAAACGATTTCAATTATTAAATTCAATAATTAAACTATCTAATAAATTGCTATATTTGAAATTTAAGTTATTTAACCTATAAAATTAACTTCTCAATATTTGAAATTAGTTAAATATTCCAAATTCAAATAACAAAAATTCTGGGTCGTTACACCATTGTTGTTCGGATTGGACTTACATTCATATTGATCAAATTTGGTAATTGGTGAGTGATTTATGCCATCTCATTGTACTATGCATATTTATATGGTAGAATCATAGGATTTAACATGTTTTAAATTGATTTTTGTCCATAAAACCTTTTCTAACTTTAATTACATGTTAAACTATGTATATGATCTAGATTGATTAGAATCACCCTTGCTCATGCTCATATATTCATGTTATATGTAGATCTATGTTAGAAATTGACTTGTTTGTCTTATTTTGATGGATTGCATGTTTGGTTGGATGAAATTGCTTGTTATTCTATATTTGGATGACATGATTTGATGTTGTTTGCTAGTATTGTGCATGCATAGAATGATAGGTCGGAGGATTGAGCAAATCAGAAGTTAAGTTGGTCGGAATTGGACGAAACTTGGTAATGAGTCGCAACTCAAATGGGGCTACGTACATAACTCAGCACTGACTTATGCCTATAACTCGATACCGAGTTATGATGGAGGATGCTATGACTCGGTGGTTTGTATGGCTAGGCAGAGCATGGCTAGATGAGATGTTCTATAGCAAGAGGTTGGAAGATTTGGCTAAGTGTTGGGTTGGAGCCGAGTTATCTCTGGAACTATAAGATGATGCTTTGGATTGGGATCGAGTTATCAAAGAGGGATGAGTTGGGGTCTAAGGCACCTAGGGAAGAGTACTAGAAGCAAGGAAAGATATGGTAGCCAATGATTGGCTAAGTGTATAACTCGGTACCGAGTTATCTCTATGAGTTGGTACCTAGTTATCACATTGCATGGGATGGATGTGGAACTTTCAAGGCAGAAGAGAATGCTCTGTATATCTTGTTGGTGGTGTTGGCTCGTTCATATCAGGTTGGATAATGATAAAATAGCATGATTAAAAACTATGGTCTTCAGATGTTGGTTCATGTTGGGAGTAGGTTCTGAAGATGGCGGTTCGTAAAGAAGGGAGTTGTATGATCAGGGAATGAGGATGGTTTCCTCGAGAATAATGGAAAATGGATTAAGCAAGAAGGGCTCGGTTTCCAAATGGAGAAAATGTGGGCTTGGATATATGTGCGAAGAAATCATTGATGACTCAGAGAGTTTTCAGTTGTATTTGAAGCTAGGGTATTGTAAGTGGGGATGCCCATGGGTCTATTGAGGGGCCTGTATACCTTGGACCTGTAGCTTTGGATCTAGTATCCAGCTTTGGGCTGCGAGACACGTATCTAGCTTTGGGCTGTGAGATACAAGAGTATAATAGAGAACTAGGATTTCCATTAGTCTTTGGCTTAAGGGTCATACGAGTTATCATATATTCAGAGCATAAGGAGTGATAGTTAGGATTGTTGATAGATGCTATGGATGCTTTGGTTGTTTTCTTTAGTAAGCTACCACTCATAGGTATCAATGGAAGTAGGTATCGGAGATAGGAATACCTGGAAGACTGATATCCTTTATTTGGTTTGTGATGTATCTTTATGATATTGTAGAGTAACATATTATAATGTTATATACTAATTCTTTGGTTGTAGGGATAGGTCAGGTATGATTTGTGTACTCTTCTTCCTTACCATATTTACCTATATAGTATTTGAGACTCAGTTACTCCACACACTTGACTGTTGTCTGACACATTGTTTTATGCTTTGTTTCTTATTATCTTCAATGCTCTTAAATGAGTATACTAGATAACAAGTCTAGGTGACGCAGTAGTTGTTCGGAGGACGAGTTGGATGGAGCTATCTCATATTATATACATATATGGATTTCTACGCTTTTTCGCTAAGTAACTGTTCGTCGATGGAAATTCTATCGGTTTAGAAAACCGTCGAACGAATTTAAATTAAAAATATAACCGCAAGCGTACGGCGTACACTTGTAGTACGTGGCGAATACGGGTCGATCCGCAGGGAATTGATGATTTTAAAAATTCTATTCAATCAAATTAACCAAAGTTGAAAATGTGATTAGCTAAAAATGTAAGAAACTAACAAAAACAAGCAAAAGAACAATAGATAAAAATATGAGAGTTAAATGACAATTTAGAGATAAATCCACCCTCTAGATCATATAATTCAACAATTAATGAAATTATGATCTCTTTTTTGGTCATAAGTGAGTTTAAATGATGTGTTTATCATAAGTATGGCTCATTTGTGCTATTAATTAGATCAACATAAGCCATCAAACTATAACACAACCTTTAAACCACTTACTAACTCTCATGAAAATGACAACAAAGTTGAAAATGAAATTTATTTTAAGTATGGCCTATTAACTAACTATTAATTAGAAATATAGACCATCAAATTTGAATTTCAAATCACTTTCTTATGCCATAATCATATTTTTATGAAGAGGCATTTGTGTTAGTGATTGTTTAAGCATAGCCTATTTGGTGTCAACAATATAGGCTATCAAATTCAAAACAAAAACAACAAATTAAACCACTTCAAGCATTGTCATTAAGCATAAAAAGAGAGCTATAATTATCAAAATGTTGAAGCTACATGATTAGAAGCTTCATTACCCCTAAATTGAAGGTATTAGCCTCTCATATTTGTTATCAAAACAACAAATATAGCTTGCAACATAGAACAAAACAAAGAGGAAAAGAGAGCTAAATGAAAGAAAACTATTCTAATTGCATAAAAGAAAATCTACACTACTAGCATGAAAGAAAATGAACATATAATTAAAAGGAAACAATAATTACATTGCATAAAAAACAGGAAAGTTACATGAACTAGAAATGGCTAAGTAGCCATGAAAAGAAAGAAGAGAACTTGATTTATTTTTTAGCCTAAACTAAACTAAAGAGAGACTAAGGGAGAGGGAGGGTTACATGAAACATAAGAGTATTTTATACATGTGTTAAACCCTAATTCATATTTTTGGGGAATGCCCAAAATACCCTCTTAGGAAGTGTGGAGGCCAAGTAATCATTAGCTTCAAATAATCCTCATTTAAGTGTACATGAAGCCATTAATTCCATAAGCATGTGCATTAGCCTCTAATTTGTACATTAAGGTAGGTGGGTAGGTGGGGTCCTCCATTATCTTCACTTTGAATTATTTCCATCTTCATTTGTTCTCTTCACTCTTGTGCATGCATATATCATCATGTAACCACTTGTAAAATTCACCAAATTTCCTACAAAAAAGCATAGAAAATTCCAAGTAAATTTTCACAATTTAATAAATGCATAAAAATGACCATTTTGCCCCTATATGAAGATGAATATGTGACAATTTCAAATAATTTGAATTTTGGTTTAAACAAGTTAAAATACCCAATATGATCATTTATTTAATTTAAATAGATTAAATATGGTGGTAAAAATATGCACATTTGCGTGCACATCAAATACCCCCACACTTATCTTTTTATTCGTCCTCGAATAAAGAAAAACTAAGATAAATCCTTTTTCGTAGGAAGCACGATTGCATTGAGCGTATGCAACAAATCGTTAAACCTCTGGGTGTCCCCAATAGGACGAGTGTTGTCTCGTGAGGGTTTTCAGCGGATACTACCCACAAAATCCAAATGCAGGATGAAAATATTTACAAAATGCAAGATTTATTTACAAAGATGTGAATGCAAGTTTTTGAAAATATTTACAAATGAAGGATTTACTTTTAAATTAACACAAATAAGTTAAATATAGGTTTGGTCATTATCTTGAAATTTAAGTCATTTATTCGTCAAAATTTCCAACAAAAATTAAGTTATCATAACAAATAGACAATAGTTTAACTCGTTGTTTCAGTTGATAACAAAGTGTAACCATGAAATAGGTCCTTAGTTGATTATCAAAGTTTATTAAAGTGGTATTTCATTTCATTTCAATAACAAATCAAATCAAATAAGTTAAAATAGTGCTTGGATTTCATTTGCTTACTCTCTCCATTTTTTTGAAAATTTTATTGATATTTACAATATTTACATATGCCTAACTCAGATAAACTGAGGCCAGATATATTACCCATGCACTGCCTTGCGGACTGATGTGAGGGGAATATAGAGCGTGGCGAGTGAACACACGAGTGTGAACACCTATTGACTGTAGGCGTTATTAAAAAGAATTTATATATATATATATATACACACCTAGCTCAGATAAACTGAGGCCAGATATACCGATCATGCACTGCCTTTCGGGCTTACGTGAGAAAGGTACAGAACATGGCGAGTATACACACAAGTGTGCACACCTGTCGACCGTAGGTGTTAATAGAAAATATTTACATATATACAAATGTTTTTTTTTCTTTTTCAGTTTTTTTTTATAGAAAGAGAGAGTTTTTTTTTTTGCAAAATCATCTTAGCACCACTTAACTTAGAAGACAAAAAAAATGTTATATCCTTTACTTTAAATCAACCACTTTTTTTTAAAACAAAGATTTTCAATTAGGATATATTTCATAATTATCACGTATGAATCTTCCTATATACTAGTTAAACCATTATTATTTGTAATCAAACTTCATTTTTATTTTTGTTAAGACGAATGAATTTTCAAAAATTTCAATTTAATAAACCAAAACCATATATTTATCTTATAGTGTTTCTTTAAAAATAAATTAAAATGCTTAAAAAAATTATTTTTGGGATTTTTTTTTGAGTTTTTTTTAAAAGAAAAAAAATATAAATCATGAAAAATTAAAAATGAAGATGAGTCTCCCCCCACACTTGATTTTGACTGTGTCCCCACAGTCAACCCAAGTGAAAGGAGAAAAATAAAAATAAAAATGGCCTTTATTTATATGAAAATGATCGGTATTTACACGGGATTAGAAAGTATATCGTCAAAGCGTAAATGAAACGGTCTTCCAAAAACCGATTCATTTGCCTCATTAAGTATACGAGACACAGCTCAAGTTCGAAAAACCAAACCGTAAAAGATTTCAAAATTGAATGTTGATTTGGAAAAACGAATGTTGTTTTATCAAATATCGTACGAGTTATTTTATTTTGGATGATTTTTGGGGTTGATAAAACAATTGGTTGAAATTCAAGTTTATTTTCACCATTTTGAAATTCAAACTTGTCATTGAAAACTTCTTCAAAATTATTGATTTCAAAATCAAAGTGGTGATTTAAATCTTCTCCGTCAGAATTTAACAACTCATTTTCGAAAAGTCCCAAAAAATCGTGTTCGTTAAATTCGACTTCCTTTGTTGGATTATCAACAACTTTATTGCATAAATCAAGGTCAAAATTCAAAGTTGTTGTATTCAAATTTTCAGAAAAAGGAAGATCGAAATTTAAATCGAGTTTCTCACCCTCAAAAGAATTGAAATCCAACTCAATTACCAAATTTTCAACAACTTTATTAAGATCATCATTTTCAATTTCAAAAGTTGTTATTTGAAAATCGCCAATTTGGGTAAAAGATGGATTATCGTTTGACTCGTCACACGTTGGGATTTGGTTTTGTTGTTCACGTTGTTTCATATAAGTTTCAAACAATGAATCCGTGTGATCATCGTAAATTTCATTCATTTGTTCAACAAAATCCAATTTGTAGTTATTAACTTGTGAATTTTCGATTTGGATTTGTTGAGAACAAAAATTTTCACTTGTATCGTAATCGAGATTATTACCATTGCCAAAGTTGTTTGAAAAGTGGATCACATTTTCGTTTTGATTTTGAAATTCATTTTGGAGTTCAAAATTGAATTGGCATGGATTATACTCGAAATCGTTTGAATTTTGAAGTGAATTCAAATTTTGATTATTTTGAAAACTTTGATTTGAATCATTGCTCAAATATGAATTACACAAATCATTTATCATTTGATTTTGTTGTGTAGAGATTTCAAGTAAAGACGAAATGCTCTTTTCAAGATTTGAGGATTGGTCATCGTTTTGAAAATTTTGTTGTTCACAATTTAAATCATTTAAACAATAATTGTTGTTAAAATATCCATACGAATTTGGAGTGAAATCATATGGATTATATTGATTTTCACAACTATTGTAAAATTCAAGTGAATATGGGAATTCAGACATTTTCAAGAATGTTTTTGGTTTTTTTTTTATAAAGGAAAAATATTTACAAAAATAATTTATTTTTCAAAAGGGAAAATTGATTTTTGTTTTGTTTTTGGATTTTCAAATTTTTTGGCTTTTTTGAAAAGATTTTATATTTTTTTTTTGGATTTTTGAAATTTCAAAGGAAAAGGATTTAAAAATTTCAAAGAAAAAGGAATATATACAATTTTTTTAGTTTTGGATTTTAATTTTTTTTTTAAATATGCATGGACTATTGCAACTAAATGAATGCAGGGGTTAATTACAAATGATTTATCCTAAGTTAACCCAAAATTGTATAATCACACATTGTCTTAGATAAACAAGATAGTTCTCAGCCAGGTAACAGACAGGATTTATCGGTGCACCACGAATCACCGTAGCAATGCAGCCGAAGGTTTAAGTACCTTCAGAGTAAGAACCACTATAATATTTACGAATCACCGTAATATTTATAAATGGTTATTACTCTGTCGTAGCCTAGACACCAAGAAATTAAATTGTTCAAAGAAGACAATTTGGCAATATACAATTTAGTGTTATCGATGTCTAACCGTTATTATTAATCAAAATTCTAAAATGAAATGCAAACTAGAAATTAAACGTGCATTAACAATGCAACTATGATGAAATTTTTGTTTTGTTTTTTTAAATGCAAGTAAACAATAATGCAAGACAAACACAAACAATAGATATATACAATGCAAGGCAAATAAAAAGAATTATAAATAAGCAAGAAGTTTTTTTTTGGCAAGCTCAGCACGCAGCAATTTATTTTAGCAAGCACTTCTACTCCTTCTACAACTCTACTTTGGCAACCTGAAATAAAACAAGATTTATACAGATTTTTTTTTGGTTTATTTTTTTTTTGTTTTTTTTTTGAAAAGGAAACTTAAAAGTGACGTTTTACTTTAAAAAAAATGGAAAACAGAATTCTCTGTTTTTTTTAATGAAAACAAGAAGATACTTGGATCAAATGAAAACAAAAACGATTTTAAAACAAAAACAAAGCAAACTAATAGCAAATTCAACAAACTAATTTACTCGGCCCACAAACAAGATAACCTACGAGCCCAATACTCAACCAAAAAAAAAACTTATCCTCCCGAAGTCAACAAACGAGATTCACTTCTTCTTCTTTTTTCGTTCGTTTAAAAATGAAATGGCAGAGATTTTTTTTTCAATTCTGAATAAAATTCCACCACATAAATTTATAAAATTTTCGTTTGAAATCCAAAACCAAATCAGAATCCTCAATTCAATTACAAAATTTGTTCGACTCCTAGCAGCATGAGCTCGAGTTCAAATTCAATTCCAACAGCTTGGTCATCGACTGATGGTTGGACTGGAAGGTCGATGTGTGATTTGGAAGCGATTTTGGTGAAACTGTCGGAAAGAGGTGGTTTCGGCGATTGGGTTGTCGTGCTGGGATACTAGGGTTTAAGGCGATTGTTTGATTTGGGGGGGTTGTTCGTTGGTTCGGAGATGGTTCTAAGAAGTTGCAGGCAGATGTTTTTTTTCTCTTTTTTTCGATTTTGAATGGGAATGAAGTTGCTGATGACTGTTGAAGGTGGTGACCGATGTTAAGGAGGTGGTGGATTGGCTTTGCAGTCAGGTATGTTGGTGACGTTTGACAGAAGCTTGTTGAAGTTTTGAATGTGAAAAGGTGATGTGCCAAGTTTTGTTGAAGTTTGTCGAAGTAGAGATGATGGTGGGCGTTATGAAGTGGGGGATGTAGAGAAAGCAATGAAGCATGGTGCTCGACTTGTGGAGTTGTTCGTGGAGAAGCAGCAGTAAGGTGAAGATGTATTGCAGTGAGGTATTCGAAGGGGATGAGTTGTTGAATGATGAGCAGAAGTTCTATGATGTTGGATGAATGGAAGTTTGTGGCTGCAGTAAAGGATGAAATTAGGGTGCGGCCGGTGGAGGAAAATGGGAGTCTGTGGTTAGTCTGTGCTGCTTGATGCAGAGGTATAGCAGACAATGATGGTTGGATGACGGCTGAGTCGATTGGAATGGTACGAAGTGGTTATCAAGGAGTCTATAGTGTATGGTTTGAGATGAGTGGGGTTCGAAATAATGTAAATGGAGTGGCACTGATTTGTAGTTGGCGCTGCGGCTGTTGATTGGTAGAGGGTGGTTCAAGTATGTGATGGGAATAAAGCAGTTGTATGTGGTTTTCAATGTAGTTTTGAATATGAACGAATTTGGGGTAGTTGTTAACAACAGTTGCACATGTATGTGATATGATGTTGTATATGAAGGTTGGCAAGGCTGTTGTAGCAAAAGGTTGATCAGAGGAGAGGTCGGTAATGTAGTGTATATGCAGTGGGCAGGAATTTGTTTGGAAGTTGCGGTGGTTGGAGCAGCAATTTTGAAGTTGATTGAACTGTGTATTGGTATGGATGGTTGACAGTTCGTTGGTGATGTGTTGTCGGGCTGGTGTTGTAAGTTGTTTGGGTGAGTTGTTTGGGTGAGTGGTTCAGGCAGTTTTGAAGATGTTGAGATGGTTATGTTTGGTGGTGAAGGGTATGGGTTGGATGTGATTGTTAATATTTAGTGGTGGAGTGGCACAGAATGTTTGAGCAGCAGGGGTGGGATGGTTTGTATGTGCAACAGAGAATGTGGCAGAGGTTGATAGGGGAGTGAGGCTGTTGGCGACAGTGAAGATATGAGTTGTTGACAGGAGTATGGTGAAGTTGTTGATGAAATGTTTCAAGTGAAGTAACTGCAAGTGTAGGATTGGAATGTTCAAGTGGTTTTGTGGTAATGATTGTGTAGAGGCAGAAATGAAATGGAGTGGTCTTGGAGGTATGTAATGTGAATTACAGTGTACAGGGGCTGTTGTAATGACTTGGACTGGGGGTGGGTTAGAGGCAGTTCTGTTGTTATGAGTTGAGTAATGTTGACAGTGGGAAATGAAGTGAAGGAGGCTGGTTATGATTATAGGCAGTTTGGTTGTTGTATTGTGGCGAGGGGAGAATGTTTGGATGGCAAGATGAAGGCAATGGTGTTAGTGAAGGGGAAGTGAGGCAGCAGTAATGAACAGAGAGGCACACAACAGCAGAAATTGAAACAGCTTAAAAAAAAATTAGCACTGAACAGAAATTGTAAAATAAAAACAGAGATTGTAAAATGAAATGCAAAGTGTAAATGAAATGGAAATAAAATATTTTAGTTTTTGTTTTGAAATTTTGTATTTTTTTTTTCAATATGAATTGCAAATAGAAAACAAGCACACAAAGAACACAAACAAATGAAAGCAAAATTCACACAAAAACACACAATTTTTTTTTTCCACAAGAAATGAGGACACAAAACAAACACGCAATAAAAAAAATCAAACAAAAATAATTCGAAGAATAGAAAATTAAAATAAAAACAAGTTCCCCGGCAACGGCGCCAAAAACTTGTTCGTCGATGGAAATTCTATCGGTTTAGAAAACCGTCGAACGAATTTAAATTAAAAATATATCCGCAAGCACACGGCGTACACTTGTAGTACATGGCGAATACGGGTCGATCCGTAGGGAATTGATGATTTTAAAAATTCTATTCAATCAAATTAACCAAAGTTGAAAATGTGATTAGCTAAAAATGTAAGAAACTAACAAAAACTAGCAAAAGAAAAATAGATAAATATATGAGAGTTAAATGACAATTTAGAGATAAATCCACCCTCTAGATCATATAATTCAACAATTAATGAAATTATGATCTCTTTTTTTGTCATAAGTGAGTTTAAATGATGTGTTTATCATAAGTATGGCTCATTTGTGCTATTAATTAGCTCAACATAAGCCATCAAACTATAACACAACCTTTAAACCACTTACTAACTCTCATGAAAATGACAACAAAGTTGAAAATGAAATTTATTTTAAGTATGGCCTATTAACTAACTATTAATTAGAAATATAGACCATCAAAATTGAATTTCAAATCACTTTCTTATGCCATAATCATATTTTTATGAAGAGACATTTGTGTTAGTGATTGTTTAAGCATAGCCTATTTGGTGTCAACAATATAGGCTATCAAATTCAAAACAAAAACAACAAATTAAACCACTTCAAGCATTGTCATTAAGCACAAAAAGAGAGCTATGATTATCAAAATGTTGAAGCTACATGATTAGAGGCTTCATTACCCCTAAATTGAAGGGATTAGCCTCTCATATTTGTTATCAAAATAACAAATATAGCTTGCAACATAGAACAAAACAAAGAGGAAAAGAGAGCTAAATGAAAGAAAACTATTCTAATTGCATAAAAGAAAATCTACACTACTAGCATGAAAGAAAATGAACATATAATTAAAAGGAAACAATAATTACATTGCATAAAAAAAAGGAAAGTTACATGAACTAGAAATGGCTAAGTAGCCATGAAAAGAAAGAAGAGAACTTGATTTATTTTTGAGCCTAAACTAAACTAAAGAGAGACTGAGGGAGAGGGAGGGTTACATGAAACATAAGGGGATTTTATACATGTGTTAAACCCTAATTCATATTTTTGGGGAATGCCCAAAATACCCTCTTAGGAAGTGTGGAGGCCAAGTAATCATTAGCTTTAAATAATCCTCATTTAAGTGTACATGAAGCCATTAATTCCATAAGCATGTGCATTAGCCTCTAATTTGTACATTAAGGTAGGTGGGTAGGTGGGGTCCTCCATTATCTTCACTTTGAATTATTTCTATCTTCATTTGTTCTCTTCACTCTTGTGCATGCATATATCATCATGAAACCACTTGTAAAATTCACCAAATTTCCTACAAAAAAGCATAGAAATTTCCAAGTAAATTTTCACAATTTAATAAATGCATAAAAATGACCATTTTGCCCCTATATGAAGATGAATATGTGACAATTTCAAATAATTTGAATTTTGGTTTAAACAAGTTAAAATACCCAATATGATCATTTATTTAATTTAAATAGATTAAATATGATGGTAAAAATATGCACATTTGCATGCACATCAGTAACACTGTGGAGCCCGTGACAGTGCTTGCTTATTTCTATTTGTTGAGATGGTTTATTTGAGTTTACTTCTATCGTATAAACTCTACTGCATTTGATGTCTAACTTTGTGGATCTATTGCTCTGATGATGACTTGTTTACATAGTTATTACTGTCTCCTCTGTTATATCTGTGATATTATATTTTTATCCATGCATTGTGAGATATGACAGGTTATATGCTATATTTGTTTATTTTAAACCATGATCATCGTCCTATATTGGCCGGGCACGACTACAGCGCACTATTTATATACAACTGGTGTCGGTGGTATAGGGCGGTCATCACAATGTTGCAGCCTATTGAAGTGCAGAATATAATCTACTGAAGTGCCAAGGGTTAGGAGATGATGATGGACTGGTGAAGTGTTGTTAACTGGATGGGTTCCTTATCTCAAAGTAGATTTTGAAATTTTAAATATTTGAAATATAAATATTTTGATAACAAGAGTGATATTTTATTCAATCAGAGTATTATTTATGATGTTTCAAGGGCTTGAACCCATGACCATTAGAACCATCGACGAAAGTGTCATACCTCCAACCACTTGAGTTATAAGTCCTTGACATAAATATTGTAAATATTAATATTAAAATTTTAAATTTATGTTAAAGTTATAGATTTTAATAATGATATAAAGGAAATAAATTATTATTCCATTCAAAATTAAGAATAAGCCAAAAAAAAGCATTGAAGATTTTTTTGTTTAAATAAGTTGTTTTAATATGAAGATTGATTAAAAACAAAAAATATTTTTTTCTTCTGATTTAGTAATTGAAAGTTTTAGTACTCATGTTTTTGTTTTTGTTTCGACATGAAAAAAGGTAATAGCGTGTGTGGAAAACATAGACGTGTAAATTTTAGAGGAACATTTGGGATGCTACTAAACCCACTAATACACTTCTTAACATCACTTAAAGAGATAATAAAAGAAGTGGAAATTAGGGACATGTCGCTCTTTTCTAAACGTATTTGTTTTACATCCTTCCTTTTCAGAAACTATATTCTATATCCTCTTTTGTATTCTTTCTTTTTTACTTCTCTTATTTCTAAATTTAAAAGCAGCTATTCTGACGTGTATTATGGCGGTTATGAGTTATGAATGTATGCCCTAAGAGTGCATGTTAAGGTTAATAAAATTACTCAAATACCCCCGTGAATTTCACCTTTTTAAAAAAAATATGGATGTAATTTATAAAATAATTTGTGCTGAGGATGACGTAATTTCTTAATACCGTTTTCTAAATAATTCTACCAAAATATGATATTCTAAACTTAATACCAAAATTCCAGGGGTTGTCATATTGGACACATGCGACAATTTATCATTGATTGAGATTTTTTCTATCTAGGTTGTGAAAGCTTAAATCACCATACGGTGATTTTCAGTTGTCATCGACAAATTCCTACGTTATTCATTATCGAATGCTGGTTTTCAACCAAGTGAAGTAATACAAAAGATGGTACTCGTAACAATATCATTTTTATTAAAATTTCCATGGTATTACTTAAAGTAGAATGTGTGGTCCCTCACTTGTTGACATGGAAGATCTAAATTTCTAAATACTGATTCAAATTTATTTATCAAACCAGTGTGTAACCCGTACGTTGCACACGATAATGTTGTAAAAGAAATTGTCAAATAAAATAGTTAAATAGTTGACAATGATGTAATATGTTAATGTTAAGTATATATTTGTGTAAGTCATGTATTTCAATTATTATGTATATGCTAGTCTATAATAAAATACCAATTTTGAAAAAAAAACAACATAAACTTAAATGTAGTTAGTAAATGGAATTAAAGGCAACATTCCAAATCATTTGTAAATTATAATTCAATATAAAGTGGTAAGGAAAAATAAAGAGAGCGTTTATTATTGTTCGTGTCTGTGCAGTTAATGCCCTGATATTACCCCGCTATAACCCTGCTATATCTCATAGCGGATTTCTACCGCTACGATTTTTCCATATAACCCCAAATATAGCCTTTCCGCTTTAAGCCCCGCTATATCCCTTTATTCCCGCTATAATCCGATATTTCCGCTATATCTTCTTCAAAAGAAATGAATTGAAAAATGATATTTATACATTATAAAAAATATGAAATTAATTTATTTAATTCAATTTTTAATATATTTTCAGAAATAAAAATACTCTAATATTCTACTAAATTCAATTATATTATATAATAGTTTTACGTTTATTTACAGTATATTCGCACATGTTTTTATTTAAAATTATTTATGTTAATTATAATTCAATTGAATGTTAATTTTTCATTTAATTACCATTTATATATTTGTAAAAACATTAAGTATTAGTTTTATATGCTATTTTATGGTCATCCGCTATATCTCGTTGTATCCTCGCTGTATCTCCGCCATGACTTTTTGCACCTCCGCCGCATTGAATCTGCCGAGCGCTTTAACTACACAGGTGTGTGTTTATCATTACTAAATATCATTTAAGAAAGAAAATAATAATACAAACTTAAATGTAAATAGTTGAAGTTTATTAAACAATGATGGATCTATACCTAAAACTAAATGGTACACTAGAATCAAGCAGAGACTTGTTAATAATCGAAATAATAATAGACTTTAATTCTCAAAATTCATAAGTGAGATATAATTCCTTCTACCTTATTATTATTTAATAGAATATATTTAAAAATTATTCTATTAATAATTTAAGTTGCATAAGGATAAATTACCGAAAATTATATCTATTATTATTTTGGATTATAAATAAATACGTTTGAATTTAAAATAATTATAGAAAAATGTTTTTGGAATTTTGATAAATTATACGTTAAGTATGTTATTTAATAAATTTATATGTATAGTAAATGAGTATACAAATATATTACTAGAAAATTTATATTGCTATTTTCATATCTTTGCGTTAACATGATATATTTGTTGTTGTAAAATAATTTAAAATAATATTTCTCAAATTGAGTCAGTTACATTTTAAATATCATACTTAAATAATTTATATGTTTAAATAGTTATAGTGACTGCTATTTTCTCATTTTGAATATTCACAATAAAATATATAGTTTTGTTTTTTCATTATAAAGAAATATTTGAACTTGGTTTGGGAGGAGAGAAATGCTAGGTGCTTTGAAAACAAAGGGAGTAGTCTTGCTAGCATGTGGTCCAGAGTAATGCAATCAATTCACCAGGGAATGAGATCAAGCAAACATGATTTCTCATCGCTTCATGTTTGGTCTTAGGCTAATTTAATATCTGTCTTTTATGTTTAATATTTTGTTTTCTTGTTTCCTGCAGTTTGCTTTGTGTCACTCTTATTGCCTCTATAGTTTCTTTTTTGTGTTTGTTTTATTATTTTTTCCTAGGTTCGAGCATGTTCTTTCCCAGTTTGTTTTTCTTTTTTTTTGAATAAATCTGGTAGGGACCCAGCCAACCTCGCTTGCCTTGCAAAAAAAAGTAACGTTATATTTTAAAGTTTTATTAAGTTATATTTTAGATTATTTGAAATATTCAGATTTAGATGAAAGTATAAAATTGTAATATATATATATATATATAAGATAACCAAGTCCGCCTTAGTGGCGCAGTGGTTAGGGGTTCTTGCTACCTAGTAATAGGTCTCGAGTTCGAGCCCTGGCCTGCGCACCTTTGCCCCAAGTAAATCTCACCCGGTATTGCGGACTATCCAAGGGGGACTGCGATAAGCTGTACAAGCTTGCGGTTGCGGACTGGGTGGCCCATACCTTCCTAAGATGAGCGGTTTCCGTTAGTCTTCGGTGACCGTTCATATTTTTTTATTTTTTTATTTATATAAGATAACCAAGGACGATACTATTTTATATTTGGCTTACTTAAATCATGAGAAGCTTCTTGACAAATCGATAGAGAGAATAAAGAAGAAATCTTTAAAAGAGAGAATTAAGAAGAAAAATATATTTTGTTTTATTTTATTATTATTTAACAGATCAATACTTAGATAAACATATATATATATATATTAATTAATTTAATATATTAACAGAATAGATTATAATCACCTACATTCTTTTTAAGATTGTAAATATCTAAAATTATATATTTGGATTATACAATAATTTTGAAATTTATAAATTAAATATAATATTTCACCGATTTATATTTGCTAAATTAATATAGATGAATTTACAGAATTTTTTTTTGTGATTTTAGCATGTTAAAATGTTACGTTTTAGTAGTAAAATATATTTATTTTCGAATAGTTAAAAATAATCATATATTCATTATTTTCATATTCTAACTATTTAAAATGATATATTTTATTTCAAACTAGTTTTACAATAATATTTCAAAAGTTTAAGTAAATCACATGTTAAAAATATTATTTTATTAATTTATACATTTAAGGAATGTAAATAAATAAAGATATATTATTGTTATTTTCGAAATTTTATGTTTTAAATATTTTTTTGAATTTTAAAATAAGTTTAATTTATATTTTGAAATTAACAAATTATACGTTAAATATGACCGTTATACCTATATATGTGAAACGATTCCAAGTATGTATTTATGTAATAAATTTCAAAGAAAAATATTGATGTAATTTTTTTCTTTTTGAAGTAATATTAAGTAAATTTGTGATCTTGTATGTATTTATGCACATGCGCACCCGCATATGTGTCTGATGATGGATTTTAGATGTTAAATTCCAAAATCGGTATTGATAAGAATTTAAATGGAATTTAAGATAATTTAAGGGAAGAACTATTTTTTTATTCACTAAAATTGTGAATTATAATGATAATAATATAATAGAATGTATCGCATGCATTGCGCACGCAAATGTTGTAAAACATAGTACTCATAATTTAAATATTGTTAAAATAAAATTTTGTTATGCAATGTTTGATATATCAATCATAAATTAAATCTTTTATTGTTGTTTATGCATATAATTTTTGTTACGTGATTCACATATTTTCATATTTGAAAGAAATATCTGTTTTACCATTTTGTTACTACGAATGCGGTATATAAATTGAAATTGTCAATTTGTTATAAATTATCAGAGAACTTAATGAGTATTAATTACTTGAATTTATAGCGTTTGATTAATCTAAATACATGGATTTGAATGTAAAATAATAAGAGAAAATCGATGAAAACTTTCTAAATTACTGTAGAAATTATAAATTCCCGGTATATGAATATAGAATCATGGAAAAAATTAACGTAATATTTTGGATAAGTGTAAAATGATAATTTATATGGATTCAAAAAAAATGAAAAGAATTAAGTAGTGGAGATGAAATTTTTATAATTACTGAGATGATTTGTAATTTTTAAACATTTCTATCATTTAACTAATAATTTATTAAAATAAATAATTACACATTAAAGTTGTTCTTATTGTCTTTTATGTAGTCCATATTTTTTTAGCAAAGCTAGCCGACTTTATAGTGGGTCGTGCCACTGTATATAAATAAACAACAGGTGGTATGTACATGAATAGAGCAGCTGATTAAAGTGGACGATCCACCTACAAACTAAGGAACATGAGATAGACAAAAAGGTCTATAGTACTACATATGGACTTGCCTAACCTCCCAAAGTGGAGGAAGGACAAGCACTACCATCATTTGACTCAGGACCTGTAACATCAGCATACCCAGCGAAAAGAAGAGCCAGATCAGCAACGTAACCAACAGAAGCAGGAGAGTAGATAAACTTCCTATCCCACGTAACATCATAGAACTTACTCTTGTTCACCTCACCAATCTCACCCTCCCTAGTGAGGGCAAGGCCCTCACCAACAATATGATAAATAAGACTTCGCATTTCCTCTGCAAAGTCACTGATGAAAGCATAAAAGGTATTAGTCTCAAGCGAGAACCTCGTGTCGGAAGGAAGGTGTAGCCAAGCATGCTCATCTAGGTCCCAAACAATAGTATCAGAGGAAGGTCCATCACACAAAGGGTCAGAAGAAACATCCACGACCAGGTCAATAACAGGAGGAGGAACAACAGGAGGATCAGCCTGAGTAATGTCATCAGATGGAAGGGATGAAATAACTGGGGTAGCTTTTGGAACCCACTTCCTAATAGGGGGTCTAGGAAGCGGGACCCGAGAGGACAAAAGAGCAGGAGCAACAACTGTCCCACGCGTACATGACTCAGTGGAATGTCCAAAAGACTGACATGACGAACAAATATCAGGCTTCCAACTGTAACGAACTCGAATCTCGGCATCATGACCGTTAGGTAGACGAACCTGAAGAGCAGATGGCAAGGGTTTGGTAGGAGTTATCTCAATCAAGGCTTTAGCATAAACCAGTCTCTTCCTTGCAACTGTGTTCACGTCATAACAAATCACCTTGCCAACAAGGCCGGCCAACCAGTCGATACCGATCATAGGCTGTAGCACGGAAGGAATATAAGAAAAATGAGCCCAGATAGGAATAGATAAAACCTGCTCGATTGCCCTGTCAACCGATGAATTCCAGGAAGTGATTATGAAAGGCTTTCCAACAATTAGAATCAGATCAGATTCAAGGATATGTTGTGTAACAGCCCGCAAATCCGTACCCCTTTGAGTCGACAATATTCTCCAATAGATCAACTTAAAGTAGACGGAATTACAAACCATTAGGGTTAAAGAAGAAAGAGGTAGAAGAAGAAATAGAAAAACAACAACATCAGAATCTCACAATCGCAGCGGAACAAAATATAATATATAACAATAGATTTTTATACAAAAGAATCTATAACTGTTTAATACTTACAATCATCAGAGTACACAATCATCACATCAAATCTGGACAGTTTAGTAACTTGTCCTTACACAGCGGAATATACGAATCTACGGAAATACGCCTCGTCATCCAGCTCGTCTCCTGAGCTCCACAGCATCCTATCCTGTATCTGTAATACTCGGTCTGATCCGAGCATTATAATAAAATAACACCCGAGTCAGTCTGGAAAACCAGCGTGAGAAAACACACTCAATTTGAATTATCATTATATTTTCAAAATCCTTGAAATCAAAGGTATCTCGTAAGACCACGCCACAAATAAATATGTCGGGTTTTTTACCTTACAATAACCAAAACATTTTAATCAAACCGTCTGATATTATAATAGTGTCTATAGAAAGTAAATAGAATCTAGCTGAAATGCTTGCATCTCACGTTTCAGCAATAGTTGGGCACAATCAAAACCGTACATGCGCTTATTGGAGATTGTATTCCATACAATGGCAGGGCTACTGGGGTACCGCCCGTCACAGTACCTGGTCTAGATCAGAGTACCGAGGATCCCCCTGATCCCCTACAATACAAGACCGGAGTTACCCCTTACTGGATAGTCCGAATAAGATCACCCCGTGGTTGGAATCAGCAATCGCCCACTAAGCCAAAATAAAAAGGGACATTTAGACAGGGATGACCTTACCCTAATTGGTTGCTAGCCACTTAGCCTTGCTGCACCTCTCCTGTTTTAGCCATTCCCGGTTGATGAGGCTTGAGGCTATGCGTTACCTTTTTAGAACACATTTCACTTAGAATGCTCATCGTCCTCCTGACGATGGTCTGATAGCATTCATCCATACAAGTTGCCCTGGGTCTGGACAAACCGAATCACCATCTTCAACATCTTCACGGTCTTCATTCGCAAACGTTCAAACCGGATCGAAGTGGTTTTCGGATAACTAAATCCGATCCCGGTCTCTTCGAAACGATCAACGCATTGGCCATTATTGATAGTCGGTTATTTAACTATCAAATTAAACAATCATTCACCCAACTGTTTTTATTTCCACTAAAAAGCACCAAGTCCTTAAAATTTAGCTTTTAACCAAATTAAATTACTTTATCCAAAATACACTCAAAACATTTAAACAACTACTTCCATTACTTTACTCAAATAATACTTATAAACTCTAAATAATTTCCCGAGGAAAACTTTAGCCAAAAACTACTTGTCAAAATAAACTGTTATATAAGGTATAAGTATTTAATAGTTATACTTTGCATCAAAATACTAATTTAACCTTTGAAAAATAATTACTACTATAATTAACTTAAATAAATATTTACTTTAAAATTTTAAAACAACTAAATAATAAATTTTTCTAAACATTCTTTCAAAAACAAATTTTAAAACTTTTAATCCATACTTAAAAATCTCCTTTGAAATTATACTTGGCTTTCCAGGAAATTACACTTTTCATTCCAATATAACCGTCCAACATTTATAAATCCTTCCCGATTTATTTCCACCTTAATTTACGTCCCAATCCCGTAAATTTACTTTTCCATACTTTTAAAAATAACCCACTATTTATTTTTAAAACAAATTATCATCTCTTTATAAATTCCCACCGTGAATTTATATTTTCAGATTTATCCACTGATAATTATTTCACTTTATTTATAAACCCAGTTTATAATTCCCATACCCTCATTTTCCTTTAAATCGCAGTTTCCAAAACACTTAATCGATTTCCCAATCGATTCTCTGAATTAATTCCATTTTAAAATTTTATTCTGATTTACCCAAATTTAATCCAAATCCATTAATTCCATATTTACTCCTTTATTATGATTTAAAACCTTATTTAAAACTGAAAATATCCATTTCACCCTTTATTCAAAATTCCCCTTTATTTTTCCCAACTCATTTTAAACTTGAATTTTTTAAAATAAATTCTTTTCTCTTTAAACAATATCACTTAAGTTGTCAAATTCTTTTATTCCCATTTATACAAAATCTCTATTTTTCCCATATTCGGAATTTATTTAATAGGGTTTCAAAATTAAACTTTTTATTCTTCTCCAACTTCATTTTTCCAATTTATCCAAATTCATTATAATTATTTTACCTATATTTTTCTCTTTTTATTTCCTTTAAAAAAATCCAAACTTTATTATTTTTTACATCTTAAAATATCGAAATGTATTCAACCAAACACATCATTCATTCATTCTAATTTCCAATATAATCAATATGATCCATCATAGATTATCAAATAAATCACATTACTGAATATAATATAAATTCAACATTTTTGAGGAATCCATTGGATCCCTCCAACCTGTTTCCCTGCATCCACAGATGTTGGCACAATATAAAATAGCAATCCCACTTCGAGGTGGGATATCGCGGTATAAATGGTCATCCGCTATTATGCGGGGCGCATAGGGTCTTATCTGCTATATAATGCGGGAATATCAATCACTCCAATATATATACTACTATATATATAATATCATATCCAAACTGATAATAATAATCAATTTCAATCAATCATCCAATGGTTTAATTTTAAGTAATTAAATTAACTAGTAATCCAATTTGAGTGAGAATAACTCACCTTTGCTTTTTAACTTTGCATTCCGCTCCAACTTGACTTAGTTTCCTAATTTCCGACCTTGTATAAACATTATATGGTTTATTATCATTTGAACTAATCGAACAATCTATTTCGTTTAATAATTTGATTTAAACTAATAATTTAATTAAACACATTTTCCTGTAATAAATAATTTTTAGTAATTAAAATAAGCAAATAAATTAATCGAACAAATTAATCACCAAAATACATTATTTCTAAAAATAACCTAGTAAATTAAAAATGTGTATATATATACTTATTTAATTTTTTTCTTCTCTTTGAAACTACATATACTTTAAAATTTAATTTATATAGATTCAAAATCTGATTTTATATAAATTCTCCAACATTTAAAATTCCTATATATATTTTCCAAAATTTTTTGTATAAATTTTCCTGTTAACCTGCAATATAAAATAGGTATGTGCATACATATATTTATATTTCAAAACTAGACAGTAAGTTCCAGTATGCGTATTATATTTTTTGCTTAATCTATATACATATATTAAATTAAATTAAATTAAATTAAGGGCAGAACTGTTTATACCTTACTGCAAATATATATTTTCTTTCTTTTTTTTTTCAGAGAAAAACAAAACCAAGCTCAACTGTTCTTACCCAAAAAAAAATCTAGCGATCCCTCACTGACATCGACCTAGCTCAACCTCACGCGCCGCCAAACCCCCTTGCCCTCGCGACCTCCCCATCGCGCCTCTCCATCGAGTTCGAGTTCGACACACAACCCATCACCAACCCTTGCGAATGAATGCCTCCCCTTGCTCTCGACCCCGCAACCCACCCTAGCACTGCACGACGCGTGATACAGTCTTCCCTGGCCACGAGTTTTAAAGCCTAGGTGATCTCGAGCTAAGGGTCGGTCGCCACTTTTCCTCGATTTATTTATTTATTTTGAAATTGAACTCGGGATTTATTTGAAAGAGGGGAAGGCTCGTAAATCCATTTGATGTCATCGAGGAAGAAGAGAAATGAAATCGCGATTTTCGTTCTCGAATGAACAGATTTCATGAAGTATCAATATCCAGAGAAAGCCAAACGAAATTGGGATTATATATATATATATATATATATATATATATATTCTCTTTTGATGAACGAATGATTTCGTCTTCCCACAGATTTGAGCACGAGATAGGCTTTTAAAAAGAAAGGGTTGCGTGTTGAATATGATTGCGTGTTGTTTTTAAAAGGGGGAACATGATTTTGAAAGGAAGGCTGCTTGCTGTCTTTTGGCTGCTACAGTGCTTTTGATAAGAAGGGGAAAAGTTGTGATGTGAATAGAATTCAGCTGATGGTTGACTAAAATATGCAAATATATATATTAATTCAAATTCAAATTGTCTCGGTTTACATAGCTTAAAATCGCGAACCCCTATCGAGGCGTGCCGCTAGGCGTTCATAATGTTATACCCTTATTCCGAGCGCAAAGAAAAAGGTTTCGAGTCCTAATTCGATCGTATGGAGAAGATAGCTTTTTGGACCTATTTATTATATTAAATTTTCGATATAAATTTCAGCGCGTTTATATATCGTACGACCACACGATACCTCCGAAAGCTACGAAATTTGAAATCTGATAATAATATATTATTATGGATCTAATGGAACTAGTTTCGTCAAATTCCGAGATTGTGCCCCGAAAGCTATTTTTAAATATCAATTTAAACTATATATTTTCGAAACTGAACAAATCACCTTTAGATTCAGTTTTAATACTTTTACTATCTTCAGTATTATCAATATAAATTTTACAAGCCTTCAAATTATTTTTAACAGGCTTAGAATTTCAGATTCAACAATTTACCCAATTTCCAATAATTCAAATCAATAATTAAATTGTCCAATAATTAGTTATATTTGAAATTCAAGTTAAAAATTAACTTTTAAATATTCAAAATCAATTAAATATTCCAATTTCAAATATTCAAAAATTCTGGGTCGTTACACATTGCCTCTCATCAGAACGAGAGAACTTGAAATAGTACATAGCATTATCAAAGTGAACACTAAGACCACCTCTGGGCTTCCAAACTTGATTGCATCTCGCTTTAACTAAATGATAGTCCGGCTTGGAATCCAAGAAAAATCCAACTAAGTAGTCCTTCCAATAGTCAATGCCAGCTTGTATCACTTCGGAAGGTGGAACCATGGCTCCTTCAAGCACAACATTTTCAAACACTCTCGGGGTATGAACACCCGCATTGCTGGGCATCTTAGTGAAAAGAGAAGACCAAATTGGCGGCACATTAGGTGGAGAAGCTAAGGCAGGAGGGATACACTTAGAACTGTCAACAGCAAATGCAGACACACAGTCATTTCCACAAGCAGTTGTTTGGCATTCACCATTTAACAAATTGGCAGTAATGGCTGGGTTAACAACTTCCACGTTATCAATATGATACTCATTGAGCATCACAGCATCATCCCCACGCATACACAGTTCGACAGTATCACCATCGACAGTATCATTACCTTCCACGTTATCAAAAGAAGGAACACTAACGTCTGACCAAGGCTTAGCCACGCTACAAGCGCAAGCGCCAAGCAGAGGCGACATCGGAGAAATTAAAGAGGGCTTGTTAATACCAGAGATTGACAAGGCACTCACAGTCACGAGATTCTGGAGGGCAGAAGCTAAAGCTAGACTCGATGACGATTCCAACACGCCCAGGTCGCCAAGGAGGCCGCGAATTCCAGAAGAAGGGGTAGACTCCAGAGGAAGCTCGAAAGCCTGAAGGTCAATTGCACGAGGCGGAGACAGATCTGGGATAGACGGGGAAAAACTTTTCCAGATCTGGTCTCCGACCTGAGCGCAGCAAGGGCAGTGGATGACGGCTTCTTGCGTCGTGGCATGGCAGGCAGGAACGGAGACGAACACGCAAAACACAATCGCCCGAAAATTCACCAATTAAGGCCGCAAATTAGGACACCATTTTTGTGAAATGTTAATTATTAAATTTTTAGATAAAGGAATAAATAATGGTTTATACTGTTTTGTTACAATAAACGTGATATACTTATTGACATTGTTATCTGAATTATTTAGTAGACAAATTAATAAATAATGGTTAATCAATTTTGTTTAAACAGTTTATAGTTAAATTATTTAATTAGTTTGAATATACAGACTTAAATGTAAATTGTACATGAAAATTGAGAACTCCGAAAATAATAGTAGAAAGTAGAAGTATAGGTTTTTGAATGTAAAATGATAGTATACAAGTAATAAAATATTATGAACAATTCAAAGATAATAAATTGTATTTGGTCTTTAAAATAAAATCTTTAATAATAGTTGTAATACCTTTGATGTCATACTTTTTCAGTGTCAGCGTGAACAAACAAAATTGCTTTTTTTTTTTTACATGTTATCAAAATCCCACTACCACTTAAAATTAGGATATAACAAATAAACTTATTTTGTCAATTCAAAACGCCCATCCACAAATATTAGTAAATCAAATCTTAATTACTTAAAAATAGGATCTAATAAATAACCTTTCTTCACCGATTTAAATGTCCCTCTACAAATATTATCAAATCAAATCTTATCACTTAAAAATATAATCTAACAGATAAATTTCTTTTCAAAATTCATTCTTTATTAATAAATAATAGAAATAAAAATTGGAAAAAGAAAAAAAAATGTCGCAACTTAAAAATAAAAACTAAAGCTAACTACACCATACGATTTAACATATATAATTTGTGAAAAAATAGTTCATTTTAGTAAATATACTGAGTTTAGGCAGCATGAAATGCTGTTTTGGCAAAATTCTAAGTGGAAGATTTGCGCAGCAGCTATTCTCTTAAACCCAAATTCTCGCTGTCATTTCTTAGCCGCCAAAATTCACGAAAATTGAATAAAAAGAATGGCGGAGACATCAAAACGATGGATTTTGATAGGCACGAGTGCTCTGTTTGGTTCGCTCACCACTTTAGCTCTCTTGAAAATTTTCCCCAGGTACTATATTTCTCTGTGTTTGAAAAATTGAACCTAGTTATTGCTGTATATGAATCTGTAATAGTAATTAAGTTTGGCTAAATCTCCAATTATTTCCCTTCCCTACCCAGCTGCACCTAAGGTTTGCGTGTATATTTCATATGCCAAAATATTAATTTTGGGCATTGGTGGTGAAGTTCAACGTGGCGGGCATGGTCCATCAATAGTTCAAGTCACACTCCCATAATCCATCCATCCTCTCTTCGCAGAATCCACTTCAACTATTCTTATTAGATATAAGAACTAAACTACTTCGGAGTTGAAGAGAAATATGAAAAAACATGTCTTATTTTTTTGTTATTTTTTCGTTACTGCCCCTCCAAATTTGAATATGAGGGGGATTTTAGGATGAAATTCGGTTGGCTATGCCGAATTTAAGCCTGAAATTCGGTGGGCTATGTCGAATTTAAGTTTGAAATTCGGCAGGTGTAAGCCGAATTTGTAAAAATTTATTTTCGATGGGAGTACGCCGAAATTTATTTTTTGGGTTGTTCCTCTGATATTCATTTTTAAAGTGTCAAGCCTCACTGAAAATAGTGTATAATTTTCATGTTTATATCTAGTTCCATTCAAGGAATCCAACATGAAGAAAATTTGTATTCAATTTTGCAAAGGAAAATTTGCAAACTTAAGCTAGTTTTCGAAAACAATAACACAAACAACCCACTTTCGTTTTTAATTACAAACATAGACCTGTTTCTGCCAGCTAGACGAGGGCGAATTTTCAAAATGCGCCATTGGCAAATTTTCAAAATGCGCCTACAGGCGACTTTCGAAAATTCGCCCGAAAGCGCATTTTGAAAATTCGCCTTCGTAAAAACCCTGCACACATAAACAAGTTATGTTGGTCCATTTAACAATCACATACATATATAATTTCTTATCTAACAACTTTCGTAGATATAAGCTTGCAAATCTAACAATTGCGAAGTTCATTTAAGTTCGACACATAACTAGTTCGTTTGATACATAGAAATTACATTCGATACGCAGTCATACATCTGACAATAGAAGTTTAGATCGCAGCAGTACATCGCTTTCTGTTATGGCCCTGTGATCCACATTTGCTGCACCTGTTTGATTTAGGCGTTTGATGCTCGTCCATAACGTTTTTTATCCTCGTAGATTTAGGCCGTCCAGGTTGTCTTCTTGTAGGTGGAGGCAATATATGTGGACCGGTGTATGGTCTCCAGTATCTCTTATCACGCACGGGATGAAACTCTGGCTGATATGAAGCTTTGTAACTGCGAACAGAGTACCACTCTGATGCGAACTCATGATGTGCTCTGTTAGCACCGTAATCCGGTGCCGAACAAGCCGCCATGACATGGGCACATGGTAATTTTTGCAGTAGGGGGATGTTGCATGTACATGAGCAGTTAGGACCATCAATTAACACTTTAAATTCATCGCCGTAGCAATGAATAACTTGCCATTCTGTTCGACTAAAGCGAACTAGTTTACAACGACGTGCTTCAATAGCTCGATCTGCTATTTTAGCTTCCCATTTTCAAGTCAAACGTGTTGTAGTAGCATCCGCCGTCTCTCGTCTCTTACAAAAATATTCAACCGATCGAAAGAAGGTTCGTGCAACCAACGCCTTTATAAGTAATGATCGAGCACCTTTCAGCACACCATTAAAACTTTCAGAAGCATTGGTGGTCATAACATGAAAGCGTCCTCCATCGTCTTTGCAAAGGGCCCAATTCTCTTCAAAATTCCCTAAACTTCTTTCAATCCATTCATGAGCCCGTGAATTTGTAGCTTTAATTTCTTCTCTGATTTTGTTGTACTCAACTACTTCTGAAGCACATGCAACTGAATAAAATAAAGCTGTAAGTCGGTTATCCCTAAAACCCGCTGTTTGAAAATTAGCTTTAAGATGCCGTGCACAAAACCTATGTTTGTGTGGTTCTCGCCACTTCTCCTGTAAAGCCTTCGGAATTCCTTTCATCCGATCCGATATGAAAGTAATACGACGATTGCAAACACTGTGAATGAATTCACGCATGCAAGAAAAAAACCAACCCCAGCTATCATATGACTCGGATTCGACAACCGCATAAGCTAATGGAAACAGACAGTCATCCGCATCTACAGCAGTAGCAACAAGCAACGTCCCTTTGTATTTACCATACAAATGTGTCCCGTCAATACATAGCAATGGCCGGCAGTGTAGAAAACCTGTAATGCAAGGGCCAAATGCCCAAAACGCATGATCAAATACGCCAACTTCATCGTGGGTCACATGTCCAACAGTCCCCGGATTACTTCTCTTTATTTCCTCAAAATATTGAGGCAAAGTCGCATACGATTCGGCCCAGTCACCATAAATTCTTTCTATTGTTTTGTTTAATGCTCGCCAAGCTTTCATGTAACTAATTTTGATGAACAATTGGTCGTCGACAAGCACTTGAACTGTACCTGCTGTGATATCCAAATCGGCCTTCACAAATGACATGATTTTTGACACAAGAAAATTAGAAGTGGCTTGCTTGTGGTTGGAATTAACTGTAGGATTGACACAGGTATGTTCGCTAGGCAATTTTCTGATTTCCCACCAACCAAACTGCGATTTCTTTGAGACTATTGCATGTATTCTCCATGGACAGTTAGTGTCAACATTACATATAGCAGTGTATATAGTTTTATTCGACTTGACCGGCTTGTACGAAACTCCATGTAGAATTGACCATTCGGTTAATTGGTGTAGCATGTTTTGCTTACTTTCAAATACCATTCCAACAGCAAATCCATTTTGTATGCACGCGGTTGAAAATTTTTCCCCAGCAAATTGCAGGTTAGCAACGATCGATCTTGCCATCATTTGTGCAGTACATAGATCATCATCCAACGGTACTTCCATTTGAGCTTCTTCACCATCCCCTTCAGCATCATCTATGCTTGGAAAATCGTAGTTTAACGATTCATTGTTCACCTGCATTCGTTCTACCCAACACGCATCATTATTAGTGGTCGCAACAGCCATACTATCAATTTGAGGAACATGTTCGGTGTCTCTATCTATATTAACATCCATATTAGTGGCAATATTGGAATCATGTGAGTGTTGTGACGGTCCTGCACCACATTCTGCAGCAAACCTTTGACTTGTACCATACATTTGTGATGGAGTAGGATATACCGGTTGCGACAAATGAATATTTTGTTGTTCAGCACAGACATTTTGTAGATGCATTTGTTGTTGGAAGCTGAATGTGTTAGAAGAAGGTATTAGGCAACTGTAATTTAAAAAGGTACACGCAAAATACCAATGTTAACAACGATACCTTGTATAGTACGGAAAATACTGTTCTGGAGTTGGTTGCGACATCATGTAAGGCATGAAACCATAGTTTATGGGAGGAGGACCATGACCCCCATCATGTGCATATGGATTATTGTAAGTAGGAGAACCTAAGCTTGCTGTAGGAATTTCAGTTTCCAACATTTCTGTAAAATGCCCTAATCCTGTGCCAACGATAGGAGATTGTACATGTTCTTGCAGATTTTCTTTTGCAACTTTCCCAACGTACAACTCAATGGATTTGGTAACCGCTGAAAACATAACTTCAACATCATCATCGTCTGAAAGTGTTATTGCTTTTGAACCAGAATCCGTTGGCCAGTTAACGACCAACTCAATATCAAATTCGATTGGGCTTATTTTTGTCGCTTTGTAAACCGATTCTTTCAACTCAAATAGTGTGCAACATTTGCGTACTCTCCCCGGTTTACATAAACCGTCGACATACTTCCCGTTTTTCTGTTTGTCGACGATCAGTTCACCGTCGTAGTAGCAAAGTGTGGGAATCAGATTTCTAGCCATTCTACAAACAAATAGTTTTTATTTGACCAACCACTTTCTGTCCATTCATATGAAAATATTTTAATGGATCTAACAAAGCTAGGGTTTGTATTTTTCTTACCAATTTTTGTGCCGGGATATAGTGAAGACGTTTGCGTAGACCAGCAACGACTCTATTGCAACAACTAACCGATTATCGAAAGAAATTGAGGCTTGGTGTTTGGGAATATAAGCTGAAAGAAAATGGATTCTTCAGATCTGAAAAAAAGTTGGGATGTGTTATGAGGATGTGAGTGCTAAAGCTGACTAGATGTAAAGAAGTTTTTTAATTGGCGACATTTTAAATGTCGTCTTCGTGCGAATTTTCAAAAGTCGCCCAAAGGCGAGTTTTGAGAATTCGCCTAAAGGCGACTTTTGAAAAGTCACCAATTAAAAAACAACCTAAAACACATTATAAAACAGATTATTAGTCCGTTGAACTACAGAATACATCTCAATAGAAAATACAGGACTGGCAGACGATTAAAAGCAAGTATATACAAACAGCAACCACCGGATACTACTTTACTACCAATACATCAAAACATACAGTCAATCACGTGGTAACCGGTAGCACCCTGCAAGCATTTCATTGCGAATTGCAATATTCATCCTCTCCAAGCGACTAACTTTAGCTTGCATCTCTAGCGCGTATTGGACCTCCCTTTCTGTCAATGGAGGATCGAACCATTCAAAAAATTTACAACTACGCATCCTCTGATGCGTCTGTGCATCGATATACGCTTTACAGCCGTAAAAACGACGTCCTGCATTTCTCTGACTTTTGGAAACAACAACGTTACATTCAACTCCGCAATAGCAAAGTACTGAACGTCCCATGATGCTAGAACTTGATCTATCAGGGTTTTGATGAGCAAGTACAGTCATCAATCTGGAATGCATTGATTTTTGAACCGGTTGGGGATTCTCGAGTACGACATTTGCCTGCGTAGCACAAACAAGTTCTGTTTCTACTTCTTCATTTGTTTCTGTAGCATCCACTGTTGGTAGATCTTCCACTTGGGTCTCCGGAACAAAATCGATCTCACCGTCTGCGCCCTTGTTCCGCTCGTAATCGTCATATATTTTCATCATCGTTTGATCATCGATCTCCCAATCCTCCATTTACACCTAGAATAAAAGTTGAATAAAATACCCAAATTAGTCAAAACTTGCAACCATGGATTGATTCACTTTCCGATTTGAACAGATGTGAAGAATGACGTACTATAAATCAACAAGTGTGAGAAAAGATGAAAAAAATGGACAAAATACCAACCTTAATGACTTCTGCAAAATATTTTGGACAAATTAGGATTTTTGGTTCGACCTTAAAGCAAAAAAGAAATGAAAAAGGAAGAAGGGGCTGACTGGTTATAACAGTGCCGGTTTCTATTGGCGAATTTTCAAAATTCGCCATTGGGCGAATTTTAGGAATTCGCCCATGGGCGAATTTTGAAAATTCGCCCATACAAGCCTGCTGCTGCAAACAGAGCAGCAATTTCAATCCCCGCCTAAACTATATCGTTTTACACAAACAGCCACACAAGTTTAACAACATTTCAGAAATCCAAACAACATTAGTTCGTACATTACAAATCCAAACAACATTAGTTCGTACATTACAAATCCAAACAACATTAGTTCGTACAATACAAATCCAAACAACATTAGTTCGCATCAAACAACATCATCTATTTATTCGTGAAGCTCATGAAATTCGCGCGAGCTTCTTCTTTGCCGACGCGTTACCAATGGTCTCGAACTGCTACTGCTGCTGCTGCTACTACTCCGTTCTCTGCGGGCAGTGGAGGACGAAGGTAATGCGGCCATTGGTTGAGATGGGCCAGGAACAAATTCTTCGTGTACCGGTGCATTTTGTGACGAGGTGCCTTGTGATGATGACCCCGCACCTCCTCTAGGCCGACGTCGTGTGTACACAAGCGCTGGAGGCGGTGGAGGTGGAGATGGAGCTCTCGGCCTATCAAGTTTATTCCTGCATAACACAACATCTAGAATTCTTTGGATGTTGGTGCACATCCTCCTACCCTCCTCGTCGGTTTGACGTTTGCGAAGATTTTCTGCTTCTTCCCAAGCCCTGCTTATACCGGCTGCCTGTAAATTTGAATGAAAATTAGCAAAAGACAAAACCATCATAAGTAATTGATATAGTACTTACAATATCAACTTACCACGTTTGTAATAACCCGCTTTTCCGTACCCCTTGAATAGACACTAATCTCCATCTATTTACTCAAGGTGAACGGAAAACCGAATCATTAGGGTTTTAAAAGAAGAGGTAGAAGAAAAGATAGAAGAAAAGAGAAAGAAGAAACAAAAGAACAACATCAGAAACAGAAACAATATCAGAATCTCACATATCGCAGCGGAACAATATACAATAGATAATTACTAGTCTTTTAAAACAAAGAACTATATCAGTTTATACATACATCAATCATCAGAGTCAATATACAATAATGGACAGTTATATAACTTGTCTTCATACAGAATACACAGCGGAATAAATATATCAGATACAAATACTACGTCTCGTCATCCAGCTTATCTCCAAGCTCCAGAATATCCAGAATATCCTGATAATATAACTCTAGACTGCCCGTGTGGAAATTGGTGGGCACCCAGAGTTTAGAAGGGAAACAATAAACTCCGAGTCAGTCATGGTGACTGGTGTGAGATCGTAAAACAGTTATTTTTCACAAAGAAAATAAAACAAATTCGCAATGCTTTTGGAAAATGAAACTACCATAAGACCTCCCACCACACACACAATGCAAACGCAGAATTGGAGGAGATTTCTTCTTATGATAGTCAAAGATGCTTACTACGCAAAATCAAATCATTTTTGATATTATTATTAGTGCATAGTGTAGAAGTCATTTTCGAAAGTATAATATAAATCTTAGCCAGCATAGACATTCCGAACTATGCCTACTATAGCTACCATCCAAACAGTGGGGCGCCACCATAAGTGAATGATAGGTTCTACAACTAATACCGTACAAAGTTCGTATTTGGAAGGTGGATTTCCAACAAATGGTCAGGCTAAGGAACTTCCTTTCCTCCTGCCGAATAGGATCGCCTCTGGCTGGACGTCCCGAGAGACAAACTGCTCTCTGCCAAACAAGGCCGGGTTACCCCTGTAACAGGTAACTCACGAATATGTCATCACCCGGTCCTTTGGGACCTTTATCCGAGCGCTCGATATCCAACATCACACATCATAAAGAAAGTGTATCCACATGAGTAAGTATCTGGGCTCCATACCATGATACCACCCCTTTCCAGAAGGAAATGACATACCCTAAAGGGCGCGACCCTCATAACCTTGCCGCAACATTTCTGTTTCGACCATTTCCGGGGTGTGAGGCTCGACGAAGTCTCGTCCACAAAGCTACGCTTTCTCAAAAAGCCCTGCTTCGGGTCAAACAAAATGATCAACCTATGATCATTAAGATATAAGATCAAACAAATGATCATATCGCAAATGATCAAACACTGATCATTTCACAGCAACACTCAGTATGCCACGTTACCAAATTGGGATATATTGCTGATGAATTTCAACTACATAACCTCTGAGCTCGTACGTCTCAGAGAAGGGTGTTAAGCTAAAAGAATAAATTCTCCGCCACTAACAGATATGTATTTGAAAAAATCAGCTTTATATCTCAAAGTGTAATGTCAGACATACAATCCATACAAGTCTGTTCCGGGATCGAACAGAACCGAAGGCACTTCTCACGAAGCCCTTGCATATCCGGATAATTTCCAATCACGTCCGGACTTCCCGTCACTAAGGGTGATAAAACCTCTAAACCGGAGATCAGCCGATGTAGAGTAACTCGACGGTAATCCTTCCGTTTTCAAAAATATCCGGTCTTCAACACCGGTCTTCGAATGCAATTCATAACGACGTATCACATATTCGGAATGGGTTATACGACCCCATGGTCCTTTCCCGGCTAACCCGAATAGTGAGCGTTTATTCAAAAATAAGTGTGGCATTCAAATTCATCCAATTCACAACAAATACCTATCTAAAGGTAATTATTGATAGTCGGTTATTTAACTATCAATAAAGATGCGCAACATCATCAGATTCCAAATAATTTTCCCAAATTATTTTATCTTCCAAAATATCTTTTACTAGATATAAAATTTCCACACTTAATCATTTGAAAACAATTTCAAATCAATTTCCACATTTCATTTTATCTTTGAAGATAAAATCTCAAAACAGTTCATTTCATATTGGAAAAGCATTTCCATACTTATTTAAAAATAAGTATTTCACAAATCATTTATTTTCAACATTTGAAAATATTCGATATACTTAAATCAAAATTAAGTATATATTCATTCTTTAAGGAAATCGTTCTCTTTAAACACATTTATTTGAGTCAAAACGAATGTTACGTAAAACATCGTTACGACGACTCAAAATCACTAGTATAGGGATTCGAATTTAGATAGATATATAAATCCCAATACTACATTAAAACATTTCCTTTCGGAAATCATTTACTATAACAACAATGTTATAGTCCATCATTTCCTTAAATTCCTCGAAAACGTCTATTTCAACAATAAATGTTGAACTCTATGATTTCGATATTTAACACGTTTAAAACATCTTTTAAAACAATTAACTTCATTTTACAATATCGCTTTTCCAAAACTATCCATTTTACTTAACAATATATTCACTGTCCAAAATCGTGAATACACTTTACTAATTACATTTCACCATTTTCTACACATTCTATTTCAATAATAATTCGCTATTCAAAATCGCGAATATATCTCCTTTAATAATCTTCTATATTTAATTTATCAAATCCAATTGATCTCGAATTTATAAAACAACGTTTATAAATTCTATTTCTGTTTTTAATAACAACTTCAACTTACAAATCTTCTTTTTAATAATTCGATAAATATTCCATCTAAAGGTAAAAATCCAATTTATAAGTTAATCTCTTATAAATCTTTTATTCTACAGTTTCATCCATTTTACAACTTCACAATTTATAAATCTATAAATTTCATTCACTTACGGATTCCATAATATTTCATTTTTAACACTTATAAAATTCGTTTTATAAGTCCAATATTTTGATTTATAAAATATCAATTTTATAAATCTTTCTATACAAATCGTTTATAGTTATTCAAAAATCCCAACTTAAACCATTTTATAAATAAATCAACTTTTGTTTCAAAAACAACACTCCGGTTATATTTCACTAAAAATTATAACTTTTATAACTTTAAAATTTTACGTTTATAAATCGATTCAAAAATTCCATAAAACGTATATTTTCAAAAATCACTTTAAAAATCCTTTTAAATTAAAAGTCGTCATTTTTAAAGTTCAAAACTGAATCCGATGATGCAACAACACCAATCAGTCCATCACAACAGTCAAATATCATATATCATCATATGATAACAGAATATATCAAAATATCTGTAAATAATCAATACGGTGAGGAATCCAGTCGGATCCCTCCAACCTGTTTCCCTGCATCCACAGATGTTAGCACAATACCAATTCCGCTCCAGTACGGAATTATCGCGGTATATAGGTTTTATAAAAATCCGCTTACTAACGACGCAATAGGGTCTCATCCGCTATACGAGGCGGGAAATCAATCAATCCAATATATACATATGCCAATATGTATATACTGCTATATATATATAGATATATCCTATCATATCTAATAGCACATCCAAACAGTCAAATCAATCAATAACTGCAAATAAATATTTTCCTTCGAGTGAGAAAATCTCACCGTGATTTTAATTCTGATTTCAGCGTTTATTTCGAATAAAATTAAACACGCGTTTAATTCTACCCGAAATTCCAACTAGCTCCAAACGACTCCAATCCAGCTCCATCGCGAAGAGCTTGTCAATACGATCCCATCGCAAAAAATCTCGTCCGAAATGGACCTCGCAGCAAAAAGATATGATTTTTCAAAGTTATACGAATTATTTTTAATCAATTTACAAATATTTTATTTTCAAATCTAATCCCTACTGAATCTGCACCGTTCGTTTCCTTGATGAGAATCTGGCCCGTCTCCTTCTTTCTTCCTTCACGTAGCTCCCAGGTTATCACGCGCATGAACGAACCCACTAGCCGCCGCTTTAACCTAATGTCGCAACCCAAAACATACACCTACAGGTTGATCAACCACCGCCATCGCGTAGCCCCACGCTAGTGCCACCTTCGACCAAAACGCGGTCAGACCCGATGCCCCCCAGCGCACGCAAAACGAGGATGAACGGCACTGCCTTGAACGAAAACTGCCGATGATTTCCTCAACTACAAATGATCATACCCGTATAGATATGAAGCCCTCGAGATGCCCTTCTAGTTTCATTTAGGAATTTTCGTGAATCGTTGCTTGGATGTGAAGAAATTGAGGGGGGACGATGATTGTTTTCTGGCCGTTCAATGCTAAAGTGGCGGCTGCTATTTAGATGAAACCCTAGCCCTTTTTATTTTTTTTCAATTTGTGAATAAAGGGGGCTATTTATAGAAAATATCGAACACTATTCATTCCGGTTTTCTGAACTCCGATTTACGCGCAGTAACTGGCGTTTCTGGGGTTTATCCCGCTTTCCGGACACAATGGAACAGGTTTCGGAAGCTAATTCGATCGTCTGTGCGAGATATGGAATTAAACGATCAATTTAAATTAAACCGATTTAAATCGATTTTGAGGCGTTTTAATTCGTACCGGACAAACGATAAATCCAAAAATTACGAAATTTGAAATCTTACAATAATATCACATTACGGATCCGATGAAACTGGTTTCGTCGAAATCCGAGACCTTTTGAAAAATGACTATTTTAACTCGCCGAATTAAAATTAAAACGATATCGATGCGTTTTGAGCTGCCACGGTCAAACGACAACTTCGATGGATACGAAAATCGAAATCCGATAATAACTAACTATTACGGATCCAATGGAACTGGTCTCGTTCAATTCTGAGACTGTTCGAAAATTGGCTATTTTTACAGTCGATAATTAAATATTAAAATATTCAATTTTCACAGATTAACTCCAAATTCAATTTTAAGAGTTCTAAAATATTTCTATAACTCCAGTATGATTAAATAAAATTTCCCAAATCATTTTCAATCATTTTAAACTCGATTTTCAATTATCTCTAGAATTTCACTATTTAATTTATCGATTTAATTATCAAATTAAATCCAATATTCGGAAAATAAATCATTCGACTTCTTAAATTCATTTATTAATATTTAAAATTAATTAAATATTCAAGTTTTAATTAATATAAATTCTGGGTCGTTACAAACTTCCCCCCTTAAAAGAATTTCGTCCTCGAAATTACCAAGCGAGAGAAAGATACAAAATCCATTAACTTTTCAAAAACAAACCGTTCAAATTAGATTTTCAAATCTGTTAAGTGTTTAACTTCTCCAAAATTCATAGTTAACTTCTCACAAAATCTTTACTAAGTTTTAAATCATAACCTAGTTTTCAAAATTTTCAAATTTCTCAAAAATATTCTAACGCCTTAAATTTTCAGAAAATTTCGCCAGCGTCTCCTTTGCGCGGCTCGATCCGAAAAAAAAAAATGACAGTGTATATATATCACAAATATACATCCCATCAAGTGATGAGGCACCCCGTAGGGAAAAAGTGTAAAAGTACGATATTTAATCCGAGATATGTACCTTATTATATTTTTAGCGAGCGTATACGGCTAATATAGCGCGAAAGCGAGCTCCAAATGCGAAGCAACGCCATCCGCACCTACTAAACACTCAACAAACCATATGAGAACATGTAGATATGAAAATATAGTCAATATACATCATATAGCAACATAACTACATATGTCAATATAGCAAATGCAACAAAACAACAAATGCAACCATCATTCAATAAACATTCAACAACTTTATAACCAAATCAATATAGATTCACTTCTTATTAACATTCATTGAATTGGTTTTCAATTTTAAATCATATTCGATTCATTTACATTGGATTTAATCAACATTCTCTTTCAATTCAATTAGTTTACATTAACTAATTCACATTCGTTCACTTCCAATTTGAATTTAATCACATAGCTTTCCAATTTGCTAATTCAATTTCATTAATACTTAATGAATTTATACACAATCAACTAACAATCAAATAACAACCAATGTATATTCAACACAACCAAATTATAAATTTTACATTCGATTTGGTTCAACACTTTAAGTTTCAATTTGTTGATATTAAATTGATTTCCATTCAATTATTCAATTCCTTTAGCTTCTAATGAATTAACACTTATGTTCATTGCTTCATATCAATTATTTATATTCAATTGATTGACATTCAATCCATTTATTAATTCAATTGCTAATTCATTTTAACAAATAAAATTGAATTTTATATAACTCAAGTTCACATTCATTTAATAAATTCACTTTATTAATTTCTTTGATATCAAAATAAACTTCACTTCAACATCACTTAAGTGATATTCCAATTAAACATCATTTGTTTAACTTAACTTAAGTTTCCACTTATAAATCCAAATTCAAATTTTAATCCTATTTAACCTTTACCAAGGTCAAATTTCTTCACTTATTCAAAATTCATATTAAATCCAGATTTCATATTCCACAATCTCAACTTAGATTTAATTGATTCACTTATACTTACTTTAATTTAACTTCATCCTTTAAGTTAAATTTATTCTATCAGAATTTAAATTATATAAGTTATCAATCCATTCAATTCCAGAATCTTTTCAATCTTTCAAAACTATTTTGAAATCTGTTCAAATTTATCTTTTGAATTCCCAAAACAAAATCCAAAATTTCCCAATCAACTTTTATTTAAAATATTCTGGCAGCAATTCCTCTTTTGGAAACCCGAAAATGAATTCTAATGATGTGGCCATCATCATCAGGATTATTTTCCAGCGACCTGAAAAGAGTTTAGAGCTTTCATCACTCTAAAACATTTTTCCAAAATATCAAATCCTTTCAAAACACTTCTCTGGAATTTTATTTCAGATTATAAATCACAATTACAAATCTTTTACTTATATAATCTTCACTTTATATATATAAGATTATTCCACAATTGTAAATCATATTAATTATAACTTCATCTTTATAATTCGTTGGTTTATACAATTTACTCTTTCACAATTGTTGTTTTATTTAACTTATTCAAACAACTTTAATTAACTTGTATATATATTTACATTTTCAAACTATCAAATAATCAATTATATACACTTTAACACTGAAAAATTATTTCTTTATATATATAATATAATCGAGGTAAAATTATTCCATTTACCCAATTTAAAACAATACTGTGCCGAATTGTTCTATATAAGTGTTTAGAGATCCCTATCGATAGAGTTGTACGGACAATACCGACCAGAATCCATATACCACTCAACAAACCAATCATCACAATATAAAACAATTTTATATTAACTAACAAATACGCACTCATATCTATTATTACACTCAAACTCATTCTAGAGTACTACTGACTCTATCTCTAATGAGTAACACCCAACAGAGCAGGGTTGTCGCTTAACCATATGCTCTGATACCAAATGTAATAACCCGCTTTTCCGTACCCCTTGAATAGACACTAATCTCCATCTATTTACTCAAGGTGAACGGAAAACCGAATCATTAGGGTTTTAAAAGAAGAGGTAGAAGAAAAGATAGAAGAAAAGAGAAAGAAGAAACAAAAGAACAACATCAGAAACAGAAACAATATCAGAATCTCACATATCGCAGCGGAACAATATACAATAGATAATTACTAGTCTTTTAAAACAAAGAACTATATCAGTTTATACATACATCAATCATCAGAGTCAATATACAATAATGGACAGTTATATAACTTGTCCTCATACAGAATACACAGCGGAATAAATATATCAGATACAAATACTACGTCTCGTCATCCAGCTTATCTCCAAGCTCCAGAATATCCAGAATATCCTGATAATATAACTCTAGACTGCCCGTGTGGAAATTGGTGGGCACCCAGAGTTTAAAAGGGAAACAATAAACTCCGAGTCAGTCATGGTGACTGGTGTGAGATCGTAAAACAGTTATTTTTCACAAAGAAAATAAAACAAATTCGCAATGCTTTTGGAAAATGAAACTACCATAAGACCTCCCACCACACACACAATGCAAACGCAGAATTGGAGGAGATTTCTTCTTATGATAGTCAAAGATGCTTACTACGCAAAATCAAATCATTTTTGATATTATTATTAGTGCATAGTGTAGAAGTCATTTTCGAAAGTATAATATAAATCTTAGCCAGCATAGACATTCCGAACTATGCCTACTATAGCTACCATCCAAACAGTGGGGCGCCACCATAAGTGAATGATAGGTTCTACAACTAATACCGTACAAAGTTCGTATTTGGAAGGTGGATTTCCAACAAATGGTCAGGCTAAGGAACTTCCTTTCCTCCTGCCGAATAGGATCGCCTCTGACTGGACGTCCCGAGAGACAAACTGCTCTCTGCCAAACAAGGCCGGGTTACCCCTGTAACAGGTAACTCACGAATATGTCATCACCCGGTCCTTTGGGACCTTTATCCGAGCGCTCGATATCCAACATCACACATCATAAAGAAAGTGTATCCACATGAGTAAGTATCTGGGCTCCATACCATGATACCACCCCTTTCCAGAAGGAAATGACATACCCTAAAGGGCGCGACCCTCATAACCTTGCCGCAACATTCCTGTTTCGACCATTTCCGGGGTGTGAGGCTCGACGAAGTCTCGTCCACAAAGCTACGCTTTCTCAAAAAGCCCTGCTTCGGGTCAAACAAAATGATCAACCTATGATCATTAAGATATAAGATAAAACAAATGATCATATCGCAAATGATCAAACACTGATCATTTCACAGCAACACTCAGTATGCCACGTTACCAAATTGGGATATATTGCTGATGAATTTCAACTACATAACCTCTGAGCTCGTACGTCTCAGAGAAGGGTGTTAAGCTAAAAGAATAAATTCTCCGCCACCAACAGATATGTATTTGAAAGAAATCAGCTTTATATCTCAAAGTGTAATGTCAGACATACAATCCATACAAGTCTGTTCCGGGATCGAACAGAACCGAAGGCACTTCTCACGAAGCCCTTGCATATCCGGATAATTTCCAATCACGTCCGGACTTCCCGTCACTAAGGGTGATAAAACCTCTAAACCGGAGATCAGCCGATGTAGAGTAACTCGACGGTAATCCTTCCGTTTTCAAAAATATCCGGTCTTCAACACCGGTCTTCGAATGCAATTCATAACGACGTATCACATATTCGGAATGGGTTATACGACCCCATGGTCCTTTCCCGGCTAACCCGAATAGTGAGCGTTTATTCAAAAATAAGTGTGGCATTCAAATTCATCCAATTCACAACAAATACCTATCTAAAGGTAATTATTGATAGTCGGTTATTTAACTATCAATAAAGATGCGCAACATCATCAGATTCCAAATAATTTTCCCAAATTATTTTATCTTCCAAAATATCTTTTACTAGATATAAAATTTCCACACTTAATCATTTGAAAACAATTTCAAATCAATTTCCACATTTCATTTTATCTTTGAAGATAAAATCTCAAAACAGTTCATTTCATATTGGAAAAGCATTTCCATACTTATTTAAAAATAAGTATTTCACAAATCATTTATTTTCAACATTTGAAAATATTCGATATACTTAAATCAAAATTAAGTATATATTCATTCTTTAAGGAAATCGTTCTCTTTAAACACATTTATTTGAGTCAAAACGAATGTTACGTAAAACATCGTTACGACGACTCAAAATCACTAGTATAGGGATTCGAATTTAGATAGATATATAAATCCCAATACTACATTAAAACATTTCCTTTCGGAAATCATTTACTATAACAACAGTGTTATAGTCCATCATTTCCTTAAATTCCTCGAAAACGTCTATTTCAACAATAAATGTTGAACTCTATGATTTCGATATTTAACACGTTTAAAACATCTTTTAAAACAATTAACTTCATTTTACAATATCGCTTTTCCAAAACTATCCATTTTACTTAACAATATATTCACTGTCCAAAATCGTGAATACACTTTACTAATTACATTTCACCATTTTCTACACATTCTATTTCAATAATAATTCGCTATTCAAAATCGCGAATATATCTCCTTTAATAATCTTCTATATTTAATTTATCAAATCCAATTGATCTCGAATTTATAAAACAACGTTTATAAATTCTATTTCTGTTTTTAATAACAACTTCAACTTACAAATCTTCTTTTTAATAATTCGATAAATATTCCATCTAAAGGTAAAAATCCAATTTATAAGTTAATCTCTTATAAATCTTTTATTCTACAGTTTCATCCATTTTACAACTTCACAATTTATAAATCTATAAATTTCATTCACTTACGGATTCCATAATATTTCATTTTTAACACTTATAAAATTCGTTTTATAAGTCCAATATTTTGATTTATAAAATATCAATTTTATAAATCTTTCTATACAAATCGTTTATAGTTATTCAAAAATCCCAACTTAAACCATTTTATAAATAAATCAACTTTTGTTTCAAAAACAACACTCCGGTTATATTTCACTAAAAATTATAACTTTTATAACTTTAAAATTTTACGTTTATAAATCGATTCAAAAATTCCATAAAACGTATATTTTCAAAAATCACTTTAAAAATCCTTTTAAATTAAAAGTCGTCATTTTTAAAGTTCAAAACTGAATCCGATGATGCAACAACACCAATCAGTCCATCACAACAGTCAAATATCATATATCATCATATGATAACAGAATATATCAAAATATCTGTAAATAATCAATACGGTGAGGAATCCAGTCGGATCCCTCCAACCTGTTTCCCTGCATCCACAGATGTTAGCACAATACCAATTCCGCTCCAGTACGGAATTATCGCGATATATAGGTTTTATAAAAATCCGCTTACTAACGGCGCAATAGGGTCTCATCCGCTATACGAGGCGGGAAATCAATCAATCCAATATATACATATGCCAATATGTATATACTACTATATATATATAGATATATCCTATCATATCTAATAGCACATCCAAACAGTCAAATCAATCAATAACTGCAAATAAATATTTTCCTTCGAGTGAGAAAATCTCACCGTGATTTTAATTCTGATTTCAGCGTTTATTTCGAATAAAATTAAACACGCGTTTAATTCTACCTGAAATTCCAACTAGCTCCAAACGACTCCAATCCAGCTCCATCGCGAAGAGCTTGTCAATACGATCCCATCGCAAAAAATCTCGTCCGAAATGGACCTCGCAGCAAAAAGATATGATTTTTCAAAGTTATACGAATTATTTTTAATCAATTTACAAATATTTTATTTTCAAATCTAATCCCTACTGAATCTGCACCGTTCGTTTCCTTGATGAGAATCTGGCCCGTCTCCTTCTTTCTTCCTTCACGTAGCTCCCAGGTTATCACGCGCATGAATGAACCGAACCCACTAGCCGCCGCTTTAACCTAATGTCGCAACCCAAAACATACACCTACAGGTTGATCAACCACCGCCATCGCGTAGCCCCACGCTAGTGCCACCTTCGACCAAAACGCGGTCAGACCCGATGCCCCCCAGCGCACGCAAAACGAGGATGAACGGCACTGCCTTGAACGAAAACTGCCGATGATTTCCTCAACTACAAATGATCATACCCGTATAGATATGAAGCCCTCGAGATGCCCTTCTAGTTTCATTTAGGAATTTTCGTGAATCGTTGCTTGGATGTGAAGAAATTGAGGGGGGACGATGATTGTTTTCTGGCCGTTCAATGCTAGTGGCGGCTGCTATTTAGATGAAACCCTAGCCCTTTTTATTTTTTTTCAATTTGTGAATAAAGGGGGCTATTTATAGAAAATATCGAACACTATTCATTCCGGTTTTCTGAACTCCGATTTACGCGCAGTAACTGGCGTTTCTGGGGTTTATCCCGCGTTCCGGACACAATGGAACAGGTTTCGGAAGCTAATTCGATCGTCTGTGCGAGATATGGAATTAAACGATCAATTTAAATTAAACCGATTTAAATCGATTTTGAGGCGTTTTAATTCGTACCGGACAAACGATAAATCCAAAAATTACGAAATTTGAAATCTTACAATAATATCACATTACGGATCCGATGAAACTGGTTTCGTCGAAATCCGAGACCTTTTGAAAAATGACTATTTTAACTCGCCGAATTAAAATTAAAACGATATCGATGCGTTTTGAGCTGCCACGGTCAAACGACAACTTCGATGGATACGAAAATCGAAATCCGATAATAACTAACTATTACGGATCCAATGGAACTGGTCTCGTTCAATTCTGAGACTGTTCGAAAATTGGCTATTTTTACAGTCGATAATTAAATATTAAAATATTCAATTTTCACAGATTAACTCCAAATTCAATTTTAAGAGTTCTAAAATATTTCTATAACTCCAGTATGATTAAATAAAATTTCCCAAATCATTTTCAATCATTTTAAACTCGATTTTCAATTATCTCTAGAATTTCACTATTTAATTTATCGATTTAATTATCAAATTAAATCCAATATTCGGAAAATAAATCATTCGACTTCTTAAATTCATTTATTAATATTTAAAATTAATTAAATATTCAAGTTTTAATTAATATAAATTCTGGGTCGTTACAACGTTCCTCTCAAGTGGTGCTCTGGGAACGTACGGGCTTCTATACACTGCCTCCACTGGCGCCGTAAGAACATATCGCCGTGTTATGTTCCAGTACCACCGTTTGTACCGCTCTAGCGTGATGGTAGGCTCCCTCTCAATCTAGGTAGCTGTATGACGATCATTCCACAACTGAATGTGGGATCCATACTCCTCTGCATTGTACGTAGAAGTGCAGGGTGGCGCATCATCCGGTATATGCTGTATCATGCCAAACTGTCTCATAACCCTATCGGGTAAGTGAAATGCAGTCTGGGTGTACAATATGAGTGGCACTCTCGCAGTCCACAAGTATCTAGCAGCTGTACACATGGCTGGAAGCTGTGCTAGCACATCCTGCGTGTACGGTGTCCATGTCACCACTTCATCCTCCAGCACATCTAACTCGTTGCGGTAGAACTTCACACTCCGTCTCGGGGTTTGGCGCGTTTTTTTTGGTCCTACCCACCTGTTATAAGACATTAGCAAATGAATATTACACATGAAAATTGCATTGTTTAAGTAATTTTATAGGATAAAAATATACCGAGACCCAAGCGGCATCGACTGATCGACAACAACGTTTGTCACTAACAATCTTCCGATCGGAAGATAAGTCCACGACCACAGCTGCATTTATAAGAAAAAATTAGGACAAAAAATGAGACAAATCATGTAAAACAGTAAACTATTGAAGTTTGTTTCAAACCTGTACTAGTGTTAGACATCCACCAACAGATTTATTCTCCAAAAGAGAAAGCCTGGATAACTCCATATACGTATAAGATAACACAGCACTGCCCCAAGAGAACTTACCACACTCCCCTAAATCAGCAATATATGGTAGCCATTTCAGATCTACCCGAGTCTTCGTATGGTCGCACATCAATCGGGAAACAATGATGTGCAAAATAATAGCACGTGCTCGCTGCTGAATCTGAGCCTCTGTAGCATCAGCAGGAATATCGTGCGACAATTGACGTCTATACCACATGACTTCCACGAACTCATTGCCCCTTGTTTGTTCGGGGGGTGGGTCAAGACCGAGTAAATCATGACACAATTGCATATAGTCATATGCCACTTCTCCATAAGCCACTGCATTGCCTTCAATAGGCAAACCTAACAACACGGCTACATCACCTAATGTAATCGTCATCTCACCAACAGGAAAATGAAAAGTGGAGGTCTCCGGTCGCCATCTGTCTGCCAAAGCAGTGATAAGATAGTGGTCAAGCTGGACGTATCCTAACTTCATTATATGTAAAAAACCGGCCCTCTCAATCTCAGCCAATACTCCTGGATGGTTTGAAGTCACTTTCTTCACCGATGTGGAGTGATCTATAGTTGTATCTGGATCGTCACGCTGATCAAATGATAAATACAATTAGAAAGCAGGAATTATACCACCTGACATAAAATTATATTTTTTTTAAAACCACCTGCATCCATATGTCGTTAGAAGTACGATGCTGTGCTTGAAGAAATAATACCCTTCCATCAACGGGTCCGGCCTCCATCTCAACATATTCTACAAAATACAAGTATTAAAAATCATTTCATTTCAATAAAAAATATACCCTAACTAAAATGTGTGCAAATACTTGTAATGATAGTGTTGTAAATGCTTTATCAATGGTGATGTTCAAATGATTTACTTTACAAGCACAATTTTTTTTCTTGAACAACAAATTATAAGATAACATTGACTTCAAACCCTAAATTATAAACAACAAATTGCTTGTTTCAATTGAATTGTTGTTTCTAAACATTGACTTCAAGCCCTAAAAATATTGACTTCAAGCCCTAAAAACATTAACTTCAAGCCCTAAAAATTTGGACTTCAAGCCCTACATTACAAACAACAAATTATGGGTATAGATTCATACCTATTTCTTGTTCTATACCGGATGTGCTTGCCATTGAGTAATTTGTAAAAGAATTTGAATATAAAATGAAGAAATGAAAGTGGAGGAAGGTTTTGAGGGTTTGTGTCTTTTGGGTTTTGGTTGGAAGAGTTGGGAGAAAGGAAGAAATGAATGAAGGGGATGGGGCTGCTGCTGTCTGGTTAAAATGTGTGCAGGGTTTTTATGAAGACGAATTTTCAAAATGCGCCTTCGGGCGAATTTTCGAAAGTCGCCTGTAGGCGCATTTTGAAAATTCGCCAATGGCGCATTTATGGCGCATTTTGAAAATTCGTCCTCGTCTAGCTGGCAGAAACATGTTTATGTTTGTAATTAAAAACGAAAGTGGGTGGTTTGTGTTATTGTTTTCGAAAACTAGCTTAGGTTTGCAAATTTTCCTTCTGCAAACTCCAAACATTATTTGATCAATTTGAAAAAAATTAAATTAAATTAAAAATTATAGTTTGGGGAGATGGAACAAATATTTTCTTTTGATGATTTAACTTTCATCTTTTGAGGACGATAAAAATTTGAGTAATTCTTCATTCTAACTTTCATCAATTGTAGAAGGTAAAAAGACAAAGATATAGAAATTAAATGCAAGGAAAAAAAAAGATAAAGTTGGTAAAAGATGGGGTAAGAAAAGAAAATTGTAGGATGTAATTATTTTTTGCTGAATACGGGGTGGAAAAGGTGAATTAAGGGGTGTTAATAGGTGTAGTCATTAAGTTTTTGTTACTTATAAGTTATAAGGGAAAACCCTTGCGTTGCACGAATCTGAAGACGGTTATATGTTTAATGCATCGTTCCATTTACATGATTCATGGATTACTTACTCATATGTCATTTAGTTAATGCATTTTACTTCACTTGTTGATTGACATTTTTTGTACTGTGTTCATGTAATTGTTTATGTGTTGTTGAATGTAAGAGATGTTACTTTGATAATACTGTTTTTTAAAATTCAGATTTTCTATTTTAAGAACTTGGATTTGTGTAGATTGCAAAAATCTATGGACTAATTTATCACTATCATGGAATATATTAAATAATTGGATGGATATTGTGATGTGAACTGCTTTGATGATACTGCTTTATTTGGTTAGATTACATGTTTTTGATTTTCTGTAGTAACACACTACGAACTAATTAGAAACGTTTTTAAAGGCAACAGATTCATGGCAACAGCAAGTATGCTTGGAAGCATTGGATAGATTGCTCTTGGTAACAAATATATATCTTAAGTTCAATCCCACATTTAAAATTTATTGTCGTGAAACTAATATAAAGTTACTAATGTCCAATTTTAAAAGAATACTTGCATAGCTTGAACTTGAAAAAAACCACAGCAAAAGTGTGTTTCATATTAAATCACTTATCCTATGTAATACATGATAATGTTTTATATTGGTACACCATTTTTTTTCACCTCTTTCTCTCTATCCCAGCTTAGGTAACCCACCAACGGCAAGAAATCTGTCTCACACCACACTTTAATTGTAACTTGGTTCAAGATCATATTCCCATATAAGTATATATGTGTATGTATGTATATATATATATATGTGTGTGTGTGTGTGTATACATACATATATGTGTCTGTATACATACATACATATATTATGTGTGTGTATGCGTGTGTATATATGGATGTATGTATGTATATATGAGGGGCGTTCAACAACACCCCAAATGCCCTCTGATTTCCACCACAAGCTCCGATTTAAATAATAGCGGTAGTGAGAAGAGAGAGATGTAACTACTACTTAAATCGGAGCTTGTGGTGGAAATCGGGGGCATTTGGAGGTGTTGTTGAACACTCCTATATATATATATATATATATATATATATATGACTTATGTTAAAGCTCACCAACGTTTTTCAACACTTGCTCTCTCCCTTCAAGATGAAAAACTGACTATTGTGACCTTCCTCTTCTTATTCAATTACTGTCTGTTGTCCTACCACTTTTAATGAGTTTCCCCCATATTATGCGCAAGTGCTCCAGTGACCACGACCATCAAACTCTACCACCAATAGCTGTGGCTCCTCCATCACGTCGCTGCCATTTTATTCATTGAACAACACTGCGGCCACCAGTAGTAGTCAAAACTTCCCGAGTCCTGTTAGCTCCAAATCTCAAATCATGAGCCACACCATATCATAGTTGTACCACTATGTCACGTTTAGCTCAATAACCACTATCGGTAGAAAACATGAGACTTGAGCTTGGCATTTGTTATCATTCGTCACACATGAGATTTGGTTCTTTAGAAGTGTGCAAGTATTTGAGAGCATGATGATGCGTATCATGATCTGCATGAGTAAACAATAAATGTTTACAAATGATCAGTTTAACAAATCTATAATTAGTATGACAAACAAACCTTGTGTTCAGCACTAACACAACAAATTTGAAAGAATCAAATGTGGCATACCATAGTTCTAATGAAACTGTCAAAAGCTATTACTTATTCGATATAGAATTACTTTTTTATATATCAGCATTAAAATAATTTTATATACTCCCACAGATCACAATCCATGCAAATAATCACCAAAGCTTTATTTTTGCTCAAAATGGTTACCTTAAACTCTATATTATAATGAGTCAACTAACAGTAAGGATAATTCTTTTTCTGTATGTAGTAGCTCATATCAAGGTAACTTTGAATAGACACAAATCAAGATTGATGCTATTGCTTCAGTATCGTTTGGTAAAAATGGTTTAGAAAGCTTTCAAGTAAGCCAACTACTAATATTTGACACATGCATGGCAATAAAACCATCCTATACAAAAAGATTTAAATAATTCCAAAATTTCCATTGTCTTTTTTGAGAGGGCATAAATACACAACTTAAATGTATACAAACACATCCATAGTAAGCAAATTTGATGATATACTCATGTCAAAAGGTATATTGGCATTATAGCTGTGTTGTGTTATCTGTGAAGAAATACCCAATATTGTAGCAAAGGAGTTACTTGCCCATGGTCTAGAAGGCTAACGTGTATAGAAATGAATTCATAAAGTCATAATTAAGTGGCAACACTTAGTAGAATCACAACTTTTAGCTAAGGAACATTAAATGCTCAGCTCACTTTGGAGTTGTCAAATGTATAATGATAATGTCGTAGTTTTTCGCTTACACAATAATTTAAGCATATTCAAGACACATAAAACCACCATAGCTTGCTGAACCATGGTATGACAATTTTAGCACAAAACATGTCGTGCACACAAATACAAAAAGAAAACATGTTTTATAGTATAAATGGCTTAATAATATATTACGATGGTCATACAATATTCCCATCAATTTTTGCATCAAGTCTCTACTTTCCGCCTTTTTACCTTGTATTTTTACTCTGTAATTTTTATACATGGTGCCTTGTTTTCTATTCATGTTAATAATTTTCATTACTAATAAACAGTCAAGATTGGAAAATATGAATGTTTAGCTCAAGTGCTAGTCTGCTACTTTTTTTTTTCCTATAGTGTAATCTATGTAGAAACCATTAATTATAGCATTTACTAACTATATAATCTCCAAAGCAATCTTCATTAAACAATTTCTAACTATGGCAATTTATTTGTTTCCATTTTGGATTTTGAAATGCCTACATTAAAACGATCTTCATTTAACAATTTTTAACAGTGGCAATTCATTTGTTTTCATTTTGTTGACATGTATTCATGAAAGCAATATTCATTAAATAAATTCTGATAAGTCTATTTGCAAAAGTTATATCAAACTTGGTTGAAGATATTTAACATCAATAAAAGCATTATCCATGACCCATATAATGATAAAGTTTGGTTTACTACATTTATGTTTGCAGTATTGAACCGTGCAATGTAGAACGATAAGAAACTCACAAAATAAGCTATATGATCTTATTTGACCATCTACCATAGGAGTTACCTGACATATACTTCTTAAAAGCATTAATGGAAACAAAAAACATTCATCGGGAATAATGGTAAACTACAGGGTTACCAATGACTGAGCTATATATATATATATATATATATATATATATATATATAGTTCACATAATAACTTCCAACTGTTTGGTCTGATAATGAATGCCACATAAATATGAACATCTCATATGTACAAATCTCCAATCTAGAAGATTACAGAACAGAAGTAATTATGGTAAACTACAGGGTTACCAATGACTGAACTATATATATATATATATATATATATATATATATAGTTCACATAATAACTTCCAACTGTTTGGTCTGATAATGAATGCCACATAAATATGAACATCTCATATGTACAAATCTCCAATCTAGAAGATTACAGAACAGAAGTAATTTTGAACATGCACTTGTGGTATAAAAAAATGCAAAATAGAGCAATTTTGGAGTACAAATGCAAAATAGAGCAATTTTGGAATACAAATATATGAAACGGTAAACCAAGCATCTAAAAGAAACACATGCACATATTGGCAGTGTTAAAAAGGCAGAAAAGAAGACATACATGTCAGTTATCTACTTCTACATTCATGAAGCTTTCATGTACTGATGTACATAATATGTATAATAGAAAACATTTGCATCGTTGTCATATTTCATTTCCCCAAGTACTATTGTAGGTCCTGCACAAATAATTCAAACAAAAAATTTAATAGCCGGAAAAAACAGAGAGACTAAGATATATATTTATGATACAAAACAAGAAAAGAGTCACAGGTCCCTGTTTTTAATGTTGTTATACAAAAAGTCCCTGCAGAAATGAATTTGTAAATTTGGTCCCTATTTTTCAAAAATAAAAAAAACGAAAAGCGTCTTGCGCTTTTCTGACAGAAAATGAAAGATAACTTGCACTTTTCTAATTTTGAAATATTTTTCGAAATTTTCGAAAATTTGAAAATTTTGAAAAGCGCAAGTTAACTTGCACTTTCTATCAGAAAAATGCAAGCTAGTTTGCGCTTTCTAATTTTGAAATTTTTGAAAAGCGTAAGGTAACTTGCACTTTCTAATTTTGAAATTTTTTTGAAAATTTTAAAAAATTTAAACTTTTTGAAAAGCGCAAGGTAACTTGCGCTTTCTATCATGAAAACGCAAGCTGGTTTGCGCTTTCTGATTTTGAAAATTTCAAATGCGTTTTCTAATTAGGAAAAACAGGGACTAAATTTACATACTTATTTCTACAGGGACTTTTCTTGTAACACCATCAGAAATAGGGACCTTTCGTGCAAAGCCTCTGATACAAAATCTATTTAGATGGTCAAAAGGGAGAAAATGGAAAAAAAATCAAGATGCCTTATCAATAATTAAATGATGAGATGATCAAGATGGTACATCATTCCAAAATAAGATAATAAGCATGATTCATTACCCTAAAATCTTAGGAAGTAAATGAATCAATTATTAGTTAAAAATTTAATTATTAAAAACTAAAATATGAGATAGTATAATGAATGTTTACCAACGGTGGTCCTACGATTTGAGACAACAATTGATTCCGGTGTTTGTGGAGATGAGAGGAAAATGGATATTCATGGCTTTGCCATTTGATTTAGCATGAGGAAGAATAGATTTAAAATAGCAAAGTGAGATAAGGCAAAAAAGTAAATCGGTAACTAAAATAGATCGTGTGGCTTTCAACTGGTTGTATGTGATTTTTTGTTTTATAAGATGAGGGGTTAGTGAAGGCAGTTGAGTAGAAACGGTTTCATAGATTAGGTTAAGCATTTTAACGGATAGTTATTTGAGTTGTTTTTCTGTTGACGTGAAGTAATTACAGCCAACTGATGTCTTTGTAAAGAGTGAATATGAACCGTTTGTCTTCATCGTTAAGTCCGAGCAAAATTATTATATAGATATTTGATCTCGTGCTTATTTCATTTTACTTAACTATAAGTGGTGCAAAAATTCTGCAATATTTTTCATTTGGTTATTTTACAATGTTTCGGTTGATCACATTATCTAAACGTTAAATAGAAGAATAAATAATAAAACTTATAAATTTCGGGCATTGTTAAAGGGGATTTTTTTTAATTGTTACGTGGATACACAAAAATTCAGCCTCCTGGTAGAAAAAGTTAAACACAATTATTAGTTACCGCGGTTCTATCGGCATTTTACATTAAAATGATGGATCTCTGCGGTTTTTTTTTAATTATTATTACAGTTTTCCATGGATCCTTGGCGATAACATACCGCTTTTATGTAGATTTTTACGGTACGCAACTACCATTTTTCATTTTAAATTTCGATGAGGTGCTAGCGAATTTTGCTTGAAGGGGGTAAAATTGTGGCTGAAGCACCCTATGTTATGTTCCCCTTTAATATTTTTTTTGGTTGAAATATTCTTAACAATTTTGGAGTCCTTTTAACAATATGCTCTAGATTCACTGGTTTTCAAGCTTTTGGAATGATCTACATGGTTTCGGAAACTGCATTTGTAGAAATGTTTATATGGTGATGTTGTGTCCCTAGATTGTATATCTACAGGTCTGATATAGTTTTAGATTTTTTTATAAACTAACGTTGTAACGTATGTATGTGTGTGTGTGCGCGCGCGTGCACACACACTGTATGCATATAGAGATTTCAGGAATTGCTAACATTATCGTGTATAGTTTTTTTAGGGACAACTTTTAAATGGGATACCTACGTATTTCATCATATGTAGCACTGCCTGTCAATGACTCAATGGTATGCGTTGTAGGTAATTCTCAAAATATGCATGGCTGAGATTTATGTGTACATATTACGGATGTTGTGATTTGCGTTGTTAGACATCAACATTTCGAATTTTACTTTGGTTTCCTAAGCAGGGCTTGAATTTGCAGGTGGGGTGGGCATCATAAAGATTCGAAGATTGAAAAAAGTTCAACTAGAAACTTGAAAGTTAATGGCTGCACGCCTGGTGATTCCTTGAAGGATATGATTGGTTTGGATCTTCTAAATGATGAAGTTGTTTCCGAGCAGCTTACAAGGTTTGATTATTTGAGTTTATTGCACTCTTTAGTTGACTAGGTTGCATGTGGTGTTGATTTTCTGTCTTAACTAGCTTCTATAAGCCGTTCATAAAAAAACATTTTCTTTTGGAATTTACTGAATAAACGAGGATAGAAATTGTGACGCCCCACCTCTATACTGACGCTGTCCAAGGACACTACTAAGTAATGCCGTCAACTAGCGCGAAGAATAAGGCTGTTGAGGAGCGACCATCTGTGTAATTGCTTCGTGCGAGTACTGATATGTCAGAAAATATGACTTACATTTTATTTCAAGAGGAAATCCAACATATCGATACAAACTCGAAGCTACCACACAGTGGCTATGAGACCTTCGGAAACAAATTTAGAAATAAATATAACACAAATCAGTCACATACATTCATATCACAAAGGCGGAAACAGATATGAATATATAACACAAAAAAGTGTACATCAGAGTAGTGGTCAAATAAGATCCACAATATCACCAAAGAATAGATACAAGTGCTAGACAAAAGAATAATTATACATCACGGAGTCTATATTTCGAATGTATAACAACAAAAACTACAAATGTAATGTAGTTAGACAAAAGTCAGAAGATGCTCTCAGATAAGGAATCAAGCAGAAGCACCTGTCACATCTCGGTCTGATCCGAGTATTATTTAATAAGAAAATAATAAACGGATCAGTTTAGCTATAAATATCAGATAAAGGAATGAGATATAAGCAGAGATATAATAAGAATGTATGATAACAATAATGTCATACTAGAACAAATATGATATAAAACACCAACAGAATCATACAATATCTCAGTAATATCAAACCACCAAAAAGAATATCATATTCTTTATTTTATTCATCAAACTACAAATATTGACAAATATATTATTGCCAATGGCAAAAGTTGGTGAAACACAAATTCTAGAAATCATCAATTAGAAATCCAAAAATCACAAAGGGTGAGGCCTATCACAAACGGGAGCATGAAAACTCACAAACACGTGTATCACAAACAGAACGCTATTCCATGGTCGCTAACCATAAATTTTGAGCCGAAGTTCCACAAACGGCCCGAAGACCACGGGTCGCTACCCCGCCAAATTGAATCGAAGTTCCACAAAACGGGGTTTAGTCTCCCTCGCAGACAAATAGACATCACACATCGCTAGTCTAAATCACAAAATGATCATCATCAATTAATAAAAAGTGTCGATTACACTAAGCTAGTAAATATATGAGTTTAGCTTCATGTCTCATAACCACTAGCTTAACTTAAATATTTACGAACAAATTGTAGATTCCCACTCGAAAATTATCACAAGAGTTCAATCGAACAAGTCCAAGAATTAACCGACGAAGTAAACGCAAGCGTTTCATACCACTTGTTTTGCTAAGCCGTTTAATTAGATTTTCTCATACGAGTGAGGTAAATGTTTGTATATACTAATAGATTAGAAAACGGTTTTATAAAAGGGCTTTGTATTAAAAACAAAGTTGAAATCATCTTTGTAAAAGAGTTTTAATATTTACTACTAGTATAGAAACCTTTGTATTTAGAAGTGACAAATCACAAAATGATTGTAGAAACAATCAATCACAAAAATCCACATTCGAAGACGTGAATTAAATCCAAAGAAATCGATACCAATTCCATTAAAATGGACATTCTCAAAAATCCTGAAAAAGAAGTCATCAAAGGCAATAACAAATAATAACAATAAATCGGATAGTCACAAATCGATAAAAGTTGGATCCTCAAGCTAATTAGGCAAAATGAAGCAGGTCAGTCGACTGACTGCAGAGGGTCAATCGACTGAACCAGAAACCAGAATGTTTCATTTCCTGCAGTCAGTCGACTGACTGCAGAGGGTCAGTCGACTGACTGCAGAAAACAAAAACTTCCGTTCTCTGCAGACAGACCCAGGTTGGCCTGATTTCTACAGCCAGTCGACTGACTGCAGAGAGTCAGTCGACTGACTGGCACTGAAGCTGTTTTTCAGCTTATTCAAATGAAGCGCAAACTCTTCCAATTCACGATCGGACGAGCAATGGACTTAAGGGGTTTTTGCCAATCGACAACCCAGCCCTATAGGCTTTTCGATTCTCCACCAAAAGCATGATCAAACATCAAAGCTAAGATTTTTAGAGTTTTAGACTTCAAACACCAAAAATTGAAATGTTTACCAAATCAATCTAAACCAAAATCAAATGAACATGTAAAAATGTTAGGAATCCATACCTAACAATCAAAGATAGTTATAGACAAAGATGTGAAATAAAAATATCACCTTTTACACAAAAAAAGGAAGAAGAAGCTTGAAAACAAAGGAGAATCAACCACTCTTCAATCTCAACTCTAGAAGCTTGAATCTAAGCTCAAAAGAAGAACATTTCCAAAGTTAGGTTTAGGAAATTTCTGAATTTAAAGAGAGATTGAGTTGGAGAGGAAGATGAAAATACTTACCAATAGCTTCTCTTTGAATTTGGAGCTAAAACTTGGATTTGCTAAAGAAACTAGGGTTTAGGATTTTAATTTCCCATCTCCACCACCATTTTTGCTTTAGCTAGAGAATATAAGGAGAATGAGAATTAATGAAGGAGCTTGAGTGGAGCATAGGGTATTCAGTTGGGTTAAAGGGGCTGAAACCCAAACCCAAAGTGAAAAAGTCATAATTTTTTACTCGACTCCAGACATATCGAAGCTTATATTCAAAAAAGTAGCAAACGCCATTTTGGACTCAATGGAAGTGGTCTCGAATCCAAATTCGACTGTTTGCAAAAAGTAGCTTTTCGGACCTTAATCCGATTAACGATTCTATATTTAAATAAAATATTTAAATATTCAAAACTTTAAAATATGCGGGTTGTTACAGAAATAATGCATCATATTCTTTTGTATTTTTTTGCCAATTACTTAAAGGTTCCAATCAACGCCCAATATCTCAGCTAAGGTCTCATTTTGAGTTTAGGTATAGCGTACACAAAAAATTGTTTATCTGGAAGTAATCTCGGCCAAATTTCAAAATCCCAACCAATACCTCAGGCAAAACTTCAGTATAATATGTCGGACAGTATTTAGCATATTGAATTTGAAGGTAGGTTAACATATTCCCTTTGACAAACTTAACTTGTTTTTTATTACCATGAAAAAAACCCAATTATATCTTTACCACTAAATTAGTTAAGTATATGCATAAAATATTTCTGTAACTAAAGACATATTGTGATATTTAAGTAACTGTTTTCTTGAATTGTACGATCAAGATAGCTTTGGAGATTAATTTTCAGAACTCATGTATTCATCTTGTTCTTGTTTGTCTCATTGAGAGTTATAAAGTTAGTATATTTACATGTCATACACATATTTGCTTTTATAATTGGTCAAAAAGAGCATAAAAGATAATAAATATGTTCTGTAGTTTTACATATCATTTTTAAAATACACAAAATGAAAGAATTGGTTTTTGTGTCCGTCCTGTCCTTCTCAATGAAAGCTTTCTACATTCAATATGTTAAACTGATTAAAAATGGATGAGATATTTTATGTGTAAGTTAATAATTGTACCAAGTTCCCTAACTTATGTCATTTAATTGCAATTTTAAAATCCCACAAAAGAAATATTTTACTCCACCTAAGAATTACTATTACCAAAGTGAAAATTAACATGGACCCAATGTGGACTTGTTAACATTTTCTATTTTCCAATAACTAGTATTCATTTTACTGGCAAGTAAAACAAATTATATTGGGTATATCATTAATCAAATATATGCTTCATTCCCTTATGATTTTTTCTTTTCCTTATGAATCCTCCTGAATTCAATTTTGTGCCTTCTAGGTTTGTAAACCTAACCTGAATGTGTTTAGCATGTTTAACTTGTCTGCATCCTTTTTTCATTTGTAATCTTCAACTCCTTACATTGCATATCACATATAATCAATTATGTTATTTTGTCGATGCAATTTCCATAATTTATGTAAATCCGAGTGAAACTTATGGCTAAATATTGTTTACAGATGTCAGTCCAAGATATATTGCTAGAATACATTTTTCTTGTCCTAGATCTCATCTCATGTATCCTATATACTGACTTTTTTTATCCAAATTGAAACAAAAGCTAAATAATGCTCAATGTGATATAAATACTTCAGTTCCTCCATATCTGAAATATTAGTATACTATGTACTTTACCTCAATTGCACAATATCAATGTCAAGTTATGGTCTGTGGAATTGTTGTCTTTTCATAAACACATATTTTTGATAGTTTTATTTTATCAAGACAGCTCAAAGATACGAATAGTTTGCTCCTCCCTTTTGTGCTTAAGTATTACCTGTGTTTGATTTATTCTTTTGCTGTAGAAACATTCAGTTCTTTGGATTGAATTCACAAAGAAAAGTGACCGAATCATTTGTCGTGGTAATTGGCCTTGGAGGAGTAGGTAGCCATGCTGCATCTATGCTATTAAGATCTGGTGTTGGTAGACTCATGCTTGTTGATTTTGATCAGGTACTTTATGCTCGAGTAACATTATTCTATCTTGAGGGAGTTAGCTTTTTGGCATGAAATGTGTGAATGTTATAACTTTCTTCAGTTTTATAATGAGTGTAAAAATTGATTGATGGCATAATAATAATTTATTGTTTGTATTTATATGTGCTAGTACTTGATGTTCAAATATATTTTTCTATGAAAACATTATATAAGCAGTGTACCCATAAATCATGATACAGTGCAACTAAACAATTGTTTTCCAATATAACAATATATGGGAACCATGATGAAAATGGTAATTCTTTATTTTACTAGGTTTCACTTTCGTCACTAAATAGACATGCTGTAGCTACAAGAGAAGATGTTGGAACTCCAAAAGCATTTTGCCTTCAGAAGCATTTTTTGTCTATATTTCCTGAGTGCAAAATTGAAGCAAGAGTACAACTTTACGATGCATCAGCAGAGGAGGACATATTGTCTGGTCAGCCTGATTTTGTTCTTGATTGCATTGACAACATTGACACCAAGGTCTTCTTTCTTCCTCTGAATTATTATTATTACTACAAACAGGAAATCACTTTTGAAGCTATTGCATAAATTTTTGCTTGACAGTTAACTGACATGCCAAGTTAATTACCACATCAACGATTGATGCAATTTTTATGAGTACTGATATCAAGTTAGAATAGAGTCTATCTATGTTTTACTTAGCCTTGTGATTAATTCATATTGTCGCTAATGGTAATGTATTGTTACCTTGTTGGCCAACCATCAGCATTGTAAAGGCCATTGTTGCCTCCACAATATCATACCTAGCTGTTCAACTCCATTCTGGTTCACCTGGATCCACCTTAGTTCGCTTGACTGATTCAAGGACTTATTTTCACAACTCTACTGTTGATTCTTATTAAAGCTATTAACTATCTCTTATCTCAATTTGAGCTTCTACCATCTTATTGAGATTGCTCCGAAAAGTTTCCCAATGACAATAAATTGAATACAAGTCCCAACACAGCATGAACAAACATAATATTCTCTAAGGTATATTAGTATATTCTTGAATAATGATGTACACTAATTCAAAATTCATACATCATCTTCTAGTCATATACATATATGCTATGGTAAGCCTTTTCTTCATTTAAGGTTTTGCTTATTTCCATTTAGAATTCTAATCACTGACTTGGGACCTTTTCCGATATGATCGGTACCGAGTGAGTCAATAGCCATAAAAATATGATTATTGGTTAACTATTAGCATGTAACTAACTGATGAATAACTCGCCTGAGAAAAAGAAAAAGAAAAACCCAATAAGCAATTTGTGGTAAATTGAGGAAGCCACAGCCTAAGTTAAAATCGTCATTGCAGCTTAGTGGACCGATCATCAACTTCTAAATCATATATATTTTCGTTTGATTTTTTCTAGAAAAAAATTAGTATATTTTGATAGAATCATACACACACACACTCACATACACATACATGTATGTATGTATATGTGTATACATACGTACGTACATACATACATAGATATATAATTAATATGATACATAGTTACGTATGGTTTCACAATGATAAACCAGCCTTGTATTATATTGCAAAAAGGAGAAAAAACGCAGCTACTCACGTGGGAAATAAACCATTTCTACTACTGCTCAATGTAAAATGCAAATGTTGTAATATCTAAGTTATTCAAGACTACTGTCACTGTCTCAAGTAGTGATGACTTCTATCCTTTTGTGAAGCAACTTTGAACCCTTTATTATTATTTCTACCACTTCACTTCAACTTCCTCATATGTTCGTGTAGGTTGGATTATTGACAAGAAATCTATCAACCGAGCATCAATATTCCATCTCTTCGGAAACCTTCGTTCCTTTATTTATATCTGTCTCCAGCCCCATCCTTTCTTATGAATTATGCTAAGACATTTCAGTTATCAATTTTTCTCTTGCTCTCATCTGACTTTGAGCACATGTTTAACATTACACACACGCACACACGCACCCCACACACACACTCTATTCTATGTATACTGTAAAGTAACATAAGTATTATGCAAATTGTGGATAACAGGTGGCACTTCTTGCTGCATGTTTTCGCAGAGGCTTGAAGGTTCTCTCTGCAATGGGTGCTGGTGCTAGAGCTGATCCAACTCGAATTCGTATCGCTGATATTAGAGAATCAACCAATGATCCCTTATCCAGATCGGTATTTACCTATTTTATATTAAAATTTATCTGAAAAATACACAAAATGGTTAGATTCTTTGTTATTTAAGTTTGGGTCTTGTCTAGTATTGCTAGATTAAGCTGATCTGCAATAAATTTAAACTCAAAATATAGCACTGCGCGCGCACCCATACACACACACACACACTCACACAGAGTATGTGTGTGCGTGTGTGCGTGTTGATTGCAGTTTTATCGATTCTCATCATTATCATAGATTTATCCCAATGTATAGGTGTTGGATATAATCCGCCAGTCGTACTTAATATTTCAGAATTTAATATTAAGTTCTTCGGACATGTTGAGTATCATTTAAGTTGAATATAACCTTAAGATGTCATCATAAGCTTTAGTAAGGACTGCGGTAATACCAACTCCCAAGGTTTTCAAAACGTAATTCAAATCGTAAATCATAAAGTTCAAGCTTTAAATCGAAACGAGATTTAAATTGTATATCGTAGATTCAAAAAGTCCATATTTTAAACTTTGTACACACTTTAAAATTGATAATGATGTTTGAATTTCTACATCTAAACATAAAACTCGGTTTTCTCTCGTATTCCATTTTTATTTCATTTAGAAAACTCTAGAATCGGAATTGTGGATCTAAATAAACATATTGAATATACAAGTATGGATTGAATAATTTTTCTCAATTTCGGTTTTAACCGAGTTTGAATCGGAATGTAAATCGAATCGGAACGGGAGAGATCCAATCCGTAAAGGGATTTAAATCGTATGATTTTAATTTTTTTGATGGAAACTCCCTTTTTAAATCATTTTTATAAGCCGATATCATTCTAATTTCAAATCACAGAAAAACTCTGATAATGTTGATGTCAGGTCACATCTAATTCTTTTTTTTTAAGAACAAAAGTTGACATTATTTCTTCCCATAAATCCACGCTAGCATAAATTATCACTTTTTGTCCTGTTAATTTGTTGCACAGATGCCTCTGTAGGTAAGATATCTTTTATTTTGAATTTTAATTATTTTTTTGTCACACCCCATCTGCCTCTATAGGTAAGATATCGGTTAAGAAAAGATTATGGAATTGAAGGCGGTATTCCTGTTATATTTTCACTGGAAAAACCTAAAGCAAAGCTCCTTCCCTTCAAAGCTCCAAATGGTGAAGAAGAAAATCCTTCTGATTATCAGGTTTAGATCACAATGTCAATGATTTTTATTGTATTTCTAATATTATTATTATTCTTTCCTTGATATATTGATGTGAAATAGCCCATGTTGCTGTCAGTTGATCTCTAGCTGTAAATTAGTATGTAAAAATGCAAACTAGATTATACTGTGAGATGTATAGACAAGATCTAGAATGTATGACACCCATTTAATTGGTGGGGCTTAAATTTAGTCCTCCACATTGAAAGTGAGATGAGTGAGTTTGATGTTTATACACGAGAGACTGGTGTTGAGGCTTGTAAGTAGGGCTGTCAATGAGTACCTGAAAAATTCGAAATCCGTCTGTGTCTGTATCCATATCCGAAATATGAAAAAATATCCGATATCCAAAAAATGAATACAGATATGGCCATATCCGTATCCGATAACTATCCGTCCAGTTTTAATCAATATTATAGTTATTTACTTATTTATTTTAGTACATAAAATGATTGTCGTTTACTATTTTATCCAGGTAAAAAAATTAATATGTATATTAAATCAATTTTTACCGCTTAAAATTGTTTTTCTTAGTATATTTATTATTTTTTATATATTTAGTACAAAAATGGATTTATAATAATAAAAAATTTCTATTTATTTGTTTAGATTTATTGGTTGTGAACTGGTCGAAGAATATCCGATAAAAATTTGATATCCGTCCGCATCCGCGGATACGGATATCCGATATTCGAAAATAATTTCGGATACGGATATGGCACTATCCGTATTCGAAAGTATTCGTTTATAGGCAACTTATAAGTGACTTTCAGTAGTACAGGGCAACTTTATGTTTCATCTCAATCTAAATCAGTCCCGGTAGTTTGGTCGTACCACCAGAACATCAGAACCTTTTGAAATTTGTTACTTCTGTCCTGAATCAACTTGCCTACGAGTTTAACTAGTTTGGCCATGTTTTGCTTCCAGTCATAAACACCTTATTCTTTCCCAATTGGCCTTCCTTTCCCTTATGCTATTTTCTTTTTTATTGTATGTTACTTATTAATTTGTTAGTTATGAGATCCTAACATAAAACATTGATATCAGATTGTACCAGGTTTCAGAGTTCGCATAATCCCAGTTCTAGGGACCATACCTGCAATTTTTGGACAAATGATGGCTTCATATGTCATTACTTGGCTTGGAGATTTATCTGTTCACCCAGAACCAGTTGTAAATTTGGATCTTGATCATTACAGGATTCTTTATCAACGTCTTCTTGAGCATGAGGAGCTGGTATATGGGTCAACTATGGAGGTTTTGGTATGATATTACATCAATCGTTTTTTCAAAATAATAATAATAATAATAACTGTGTTAAATTTCCAGGAAACTGATACCAGGGAGAATAACAGTTCAAGTAGGTTGAACCAGTAGATAAACTCCAATATGACTGACCTCCTGTGCAATTTGGCACAGAAAATATGAAGCAATTTATAAAGTGGAGTGATAAAATAAATTATAATCGTAAATAAAATAAAATAAGGTATTTACGGTTACATTAAATGCACAATAGTTAGTTATGCATGCGTTCAGTAAGAGAAACAGACAAAACCTATGTAAAATTTAGCATTTCTATCAGCTTTAGCACCACTAGATTGGCTAGGTTCCTTTTTTTTCTTTCTCTAAACCATTCTCACTCATATAATACATTTGAATTTAAGGTTGGTGTCGAGGAAGTTATGTACATTGTAAAAGAGTTGTGGCATGGACGGAGTGCCAGAGATGAAAGTCAGAAGGATGTCGGTCGCAAAATGTGGCGATCTATAAATGAATTGATGCTTGTAAGGTATATGTTGATTATGAATCACAGCTCAATGATAACTATAACATCACGTCTTCCTTTTTTTTTCTCATTAAAAAAAAGAAAATAAAAAAAGAGAAGAAAAAAGAAGATGGCTTCTGGCATCTGAAAGTTGCTTGTAATTCATGTACATCACACATTTGAGTTTACTCGATCCTCTATATAAACTTGTTTGATCTATTCACATCTGACAGAAATACTCTTTTGTTCTGCTCCATATAAGAATTCACCTATTGATTTTTAAAGTTCTGAATAGTTTCATAGTAGTTTATCTTTAAATTTGACTTCTGTAGTGATTTATTTATTTTTGTTCATACACGGACCATAACATGCTATTTGTTCATGCATCGATTCAAATATGAAGTCTCAAGTGAGATTGCATGTTATGTGAGTTTGCAGTAGTAGATATTAATGCTTGTTGGCAGATATGCTTGATCATTTATATATCAATATGTAGCAATCTAAAGTAGTGCATTTCATTGTTTTTAGATGGGACAAAGAGAAATCAGCTTCTGTTTCTAATTTGATTCTTCTGAAGTTCAAAGAGGTGAATTGTTTTATTTCTTTTCTCTGGGCACGCATATTTGAAAGGGAAAAAAGAAAAGAAAAAAAAGGTCTGTACTCTACAGTGAAATATGTAACAAGCAGTAGTCTAAATATGGTACCTTTTAATACTGTTATTTAGGCAGAGGAACATGAATTAAAGAGTGTTGAGAGCATAGAGGAGGATGAACCAGAATTTTTCAACAGGGTAACTACGACATTGAGAAGAGCTGAACTGGATTTTGCTTTGTCATGATGCCTAGGTATTTTATCTTCCCAGTTCTCCTAATTAAATAGTTGATTACTTGATTCTTCAATTCTTATATTAATTATTGGTGGAAAATAGGCACAAGGATAAATTTTCACAAAAATTTTGGCTAAAGGACAACAAGTTTCATTTTTAGACTGAAGGACAAACTAGATAATTAGGTTGAAGGACAATGCTAATACAACTAGCATTTTGTACAATGTAAAACTGGATACTAGTTATAATTAGCATTTTGTACAATGTTTGCACTGTACAAAATGCTAACTATATTTAGCATTGTCCTTCAGTCTAATTTTCTTTTAAAGTTTGTCCTTCAGCCCAAAAATGAAACTTTGTGTCCTTCAGCCTAAATTTTTTTCAAAGTTTGTCCTTGTGCCTAATTCCCTCTATAAATGCAATTAGTTATTGCCATAACTTGGTTAATTGCAGAGTATATCTAACCAGGACTTGGTTAAGCGATATAAATGCAATTTGCTAGCGGAAAAATACCAGTAAAGGGTAATTGCTTGAATTTTTTCATACAAAAATACCAAATATATAAGCTGTATATGCTCAATAAGTACATGTGCATCTATATCTTATGTACACCGTTTCAACTAAAATACCTATCCAAAAGCTAATTTATATTCAGATTCACTTCAACATTGTTCGCTAATGTTGCAGACTTTTTAACGACTTCATATACATGGGGTTGCAGTTATTCAACAAAGAGTAACGTTTTTCTATTTCTTTCCTATTTTCGGAGAGCATCAGAGTGAACAGATCAAATTCTTGCAAAATGGTTGTGCAGTGAAATATTTGAATTGATGCCTCTAGAAGACTAAAAATGAGAGAACATATATTGTATTATTGTATTTGACCAGTTAAAATGTGAGTTTACCGTGCTTTTTCTTTTTCCAATGTTTATTGTATAATTGTTTGTATTTTGAGTTTAATGATAAGATGTCCTTGAAATACAGTTTAATGTATTTCTTTAATTCGTACAATCAATGAGACAAAAATAGATCATCGTCCTTGATCCTTATCCAATTGAATGTCTACACTTCCTTTTTCTTATTGAATCATTTTATCACATTTAGCATTTTCTATTGTTTGGATCAAAATTTTGGCCAAACCTGATCGTAATTCACTAAATCTATACTAATTTCTACGACATTTTTAGATACAGCTTTTGTTTCCAAAAACAATCAAAAATCAATCGATATTAAATTCTAATAGTGACGGACCCTTTAACATGATTAATAATGTAATACATATTTCATTACCTAACTTATCCTAGTGCTTCCAATACTTAAGTTGAAACAGGAGGTATCAAATGGTTACGAAATTAAACCAAAACACAATTTATAATTGGACGTTAACATAACGGATCAATAAAAACATATTTTTTCTTTTTGGAATAGCGTGTTGCTATTGGCATTCATCATGTGTCTTTGTTGTTACAATTGTCTTTCACTATTGTGTCCAATGCCATTAATCTTCATTCATCAACAGCTTAACATGCGAATAGTAAAATTGAGTATTTGAGTGTATTTGATAAAATAAAATAATGTATGGGAATAGTAAACGTATAAGCGGCTTTTCTACTTGTCAATGGTAATATAGTTGATAGGATCTTTGTTCTTCAAGGCTAGTTGTTACACTCGTACATTTCATCGAACAACTGATCAGCATCAAGTGGGAAAAGCTTTTCATCAAACAGTTTTGAAAGACAAAGCTAACATGATATCCCAATCATTTGAAATCAATATGAAGGCAGGTTTTTGAAAGCCGAGGAGTTAGAGAAGATGCAGGAAGAAACAAGTAAAATTACAAGTTCTAGCTTGGGAAGAAGGATTTGAAGTTGTGCACATGGTGCACATGTGTACGGGCACAAACTGGAATAACCAGTTTGGCATTTTTGAAGTAGTTGATTGCAAATATATTTTTAGTTTAGTACTTTTTGAATGAACGGGTGGGTAGTTGTGTACGGGTGTAAAAATAGTTTAGAAAAAGAATGATACTTTATTTAGCGTAAAACTCATTTTCATGTCTCGAAGGTTCAAAATCCTATAGAACTCCGGTCTAAAGTGTCGTACCACTCGACACTTAAGCTAGGGTCTTTGATCAAATAAAACAATTTTATGTTACTGAGTATTGCTAACTTTATTTTTAATGTCTAACAACAGGTTTTTGAATGAGGAAATCAAAAACAAACAAACTGGATGTAGACCACATGTTTCAAAAATTGAGTAACAAACTACTTCCATCATTTATCATCTACTCTAAATCACTCCAGCATCAAAACATGCCTCCAAATCACGATATCGCACTTGACCAGAACTCCTTGTCATCCCACCAAAGTTCTTACACGAATACAACGCTATATAAATATTAAAGTGTAAAAATGTAAATTAAACTAATGTTAAGTGAACTTATGTTATACTCAGTTTTATAGTTCACAAATTGCTAAATTAAACTAGCCCTCTGTTTCAAAAAAATGCTAGTTATAATTAGCGTTAGAAGCTATAATGCTATATCCATTGCTATGTTACTACAAAAAATGCTAATGATATATGCGCTATTTAGAAGTAGAAAATTAACCAACCATCACCAAGCGGTGACACCTCTGTTAGAATTTGATATAAAGAGAAGGGAGAGAGGAACAACGATAAAGCACAAAAGGACTACATTGTTATTTCTTACATAAACAAAAGAGATACGAGTACTTAAATAGACCTAAGACACTAAACCACTAACTAATTACTTGACCTACAAACTAGGAAAGACCAATACTTACGCTAATTATTAGGCACACATGATTGACCAATTAAAACATACTCAACTTCTAACACCCTTTCTTAAACTAGATATGCTAATATCCAGTTTACAAAGCAATGAACTGCGCTTCTCAATTTCTTCATCGTCTTGTATAGACGAACTCGATCACAAATCTCATCTCTACCTGGTTGGGCATGCTCAACTGTTTTACGTTGATTGGTACTTTAACTATCAACAAATACTCTTGGTTTTTTACTTCGGATCCATTGACCTCTCCATTCGGGTCATTCTCTGATACCGCTGCATCTATCATCTCCCCAACAAGTGAGAACCGTAGCTCTTCTTACTTACTTGTTGGATGACACAAAACCAAGTTTTCTCACTCAGCCTACTTCACATGTAGGCTTGCCTATCTTCTTATATACATATCTTCAAACAGTTCCTCTTGAGCACTCCACATATTGTCCAACCTCATAGCTGACGTTCTACTCTTCGTCGTCTTCACATCTACATCACTACTCTGGTTCACTGTTCAAACACTCAGCAACTTCGAAAGCACTGCATAACCACTTCACACCATTGCCTCCCACTTCACATCGAACACTTCAATCACAAAACTGCTTCTCCCTTCATTGTATAATTGCTGTTCACCAATTCCATTTCCACCATTCCACAACTGCACCTTCCTGCCAATCAATCTACATCACAGCCACTGCTTCACTACTGTCAACTTCCAGCACCTACCACTACTCATTTCATGTTCAATCTTCACAACATCCTTCTACTTTTACTTCAAGTTTTTCCAGCAATACTCCAAACCCGCCAAAGAAAACACAGTCCCTCATTCATTCACTACTTAGCACGTCAACAACCAGGCTACATCTTCAATCAAATTCACCTCACCCAGTACATACACCAATTCACACTTCTGCCAACAAAACCTGAAACCATCTACTCAACCACACAGAAACCTCCCCAGTCACCTCAAACTCCATTTCAAACTCCTACACAATTTACATACCTTGAGTTCTTTGCAACCCAACCAAGCGCAGCTCCCCATACTGAATCATTTAAAACTAAATGAAAAAAGGTTTTCTTTCTAGCATTATATCAAACACCTCACCTACAACTGACACAGCAAGCACCAATTCACAACTCCAGTGTCATCATCGCCATTACCACAAAAAGCTACAATAACTCAAACAACATCTCTGAAACACCACATCCAAGAACAACACCAATATCATCATTTTTTTTGCAACATATCATCACTGAAATTGCATACAACCTCAACGGATAATCAATCACTGTTTCTACGTCACAACCAACACAGACAAGACAAAGAAATACTCACCGTCGACACATTGCATCCATACTCCAATCTTGCAACAAACAAGTTCAGCAACAATCTCAGAGCCAAAGCAAACAAAACAATGCATTTCATCTTTCAAAATCAGTCAAGCAAATATCCCATAGGAGCACAACAGTCCAGGCAAACATCTACGAGGTCACTAGGCAGCACTACATCAACCTTCAGCCTTTCAGTCACAAAAAATTGCAACAACCATTGTTTCAGCATCATTCGATCTCAAAGAAGAAAACCACAAATGAGCACATCCATCTCAGATTTGAGTTCATGAATTCCAATATCAAGTAATGCAATCAAAACTTCAGCCGACGTCGATCCCAAAGTTGCAAGCATCTCGTCGAGGAAAGATAGATGCAGAAACTCACATCAACGAAGCGAGTTTCCTAACAAGATCCAGGCATAGCAGAATACATCAAAGGCAGCGTGACTTCTCTGAAAATTCAAGGCAGTGAGTAATGCTCTAGATTTCATCATCGGAACCATCAGGTGACAGTTTAACCTTGACGGAAAATTTTAAGCAACCACCGTAACAACCTCAGCCATCAACCAATAACAAAGGCAGATAACGAAATTAGCATGACAGCTACTCCTCAATACCTCGACAAAAGCATCCGGTTCTGAGAATCCATTCGTTATTTTACGATGGTTTTTTCTCTCTCTCTCTAGACCTCTCTATCCCTCTCTTTTCTAACCTCGCTCTGATACCATGTTAGAATTTGATATAAAGAGAAGGGAGAGAGGAACAACGATAAAGCACAAAAGGACTACATTGTTATTTCTTACATAAACAAAAGAGATACGAGTACTTAAATAGACCTAAGACACTAAACAACTAACTAATTACTTGACCTGCAAACTAGGAAAGACCAATACTTACACTAATTATTAGGCACACATGATTGACCAATTAAAACATACTCAACTTCTAACAAGCTCCACTATCACCGTCAACATCGAACCTCCATCAAACTTTACTATTGCACTGCCCACAACTATCTCTGTCGTAAATTTGACCTCCTTGCTTAAAAACGAAAACCTTAAGGCTATGTTTGGTAATTTTGTAGAAGCTGTTATCCGAGATTTTAAAGTACCGATTTTGACCATTAATGAACTTAGCGGTTTTGATTGTTTCGTATGAAGTATTCTTATACTTAATCTACATTGGTTTTAATAGTTTTTCACTAAAGTAATATTACATTTATATTGTTATATTTATTCTATATTTTTTTTAAAGATTTTTTCGATATGATTAGTAGAGATATAATTTTAAAAAAAATAGAACCCTTTAAAACATTTTAATTTGATGAGTTGAAAATTACTATCAAAATTGCATTGCATCAGTTTTTCATTGATTTTACAATCAGCAATGACTAACATGAAAAAACTTATAAGCAAAGATTATGACATGTTGAATATAAAGCTACTGGCATAAAATAACTTCCAAATGAAGTCTAAATCTGACCACCGTCCCGTTGTTGCCATTGTTGTCATCAGCCCCAGTTTGGTGGAGGTGTTCCATTGAGGTCAAAATCAAAATACCGTAGGTAACAAATTTATGAGGTTTGTCCTTGTTTCTATATTACACTTTATGAATTTTGTTTAGGATGCACATGGAATTACAAACTAGTTCAACGTAAAAGAAGGAAATTTGAAAGAAGACGTGAGGGTAAAAATGAGAAAAAGAAAAGGAAAAAAGCAGAAAGAGGAGGAATTGGGAGTCCTCTGATTCGTGCAATATATTAATTTGATACTGTGTGAAAAAAAATTAGTTTGGCTTTTTTTTTTTCAAATATTGTACATATCCATAGAAGTTTCAAAATCAATTTATTTCATATATAGAATGCTTTAACATTAACATTGTTTTATGGTCAGGAGATGCTTAGAAATTTCAAAATCAATTTATTCCGTATAGAATGTGGGTGCAACAGAATATATATCATGAATATCCTACATGATCCGAAATTAATTTACTGGTTAGCAAACGATAACAAGTACAAAATATTAGTTTAGCAGCACAGATGTACATAACTCTTACCAACCTAAAATGATTGACAATAAAAAAAAATAAAAAAAAAAATAGGATAGAGGAATACTGTGCATGTGCATAGATGTGCCAAGGAAGACGGGGTCATAGTATATTGTCTTTTTGGTGCAAAGCAGATATTTAAATGCAGAAGCATTGCATGTTGCATGAGGTAGCCACACTCCATTTGCCTTTTTCCTCTAACTTTTCGTTTGGATTTTTCCAAGTTTCGCGTGGCATCCACACTCTTTATTCTCCTTTCACACCATCAAAAAGGTAGTTCCGACAAAACATGTCATATCAAATTCAATTACTCTTCTTGCTTCTTATCATACAATATGTCTACGCATATACCTTTTAATTGCAATTGCAATTTTAGATCCGGGGAAAGATTATTTCCAAAGTGAAATTTTGTTGTTAAACTTTGGATGGCTAAGCACCGATCCCACATACGTATATTAGGCAATTGATATGATTTTATTTACTTGTCTTCATCATTGGATTCTGTATTTGTGATTTTCTTTATTAAATTCACGCCTCTTATCAAGATTCAAATTGATGCACTGACAATTTATATATTAATCTAATTTGCATTGCATAGCATTTGTGAAATATATTATTTTTATAAAATATGCCATTAAAACGTTTTTATGCAACGTTTAATTAGTTATCATGTTTGAGTTAAATCGATATATTAATGCATGCACAAGCTTTCTCTTCCCCCCGCTATTACATACAACAAGTAATGTCAATTACAGCGGTGACAAGCTCAACTCTCACGGCATAATAAAGATTTGGAACAGACAAGTAACAGGATGTTTTGCTACGAAGAGCTGCCATTCATACAAATGTAACTTTATTTTATCAAGAAAATTCTTCTTCTGAAAACGGTAGCTTTTTGTAATATTTGAGTTGGCAAACCATACTATGCAATAACCCTTTTCTTATTATTATAACATATATATTATACACTGCTCTCTTCCTATTCAAGCTTATCTATTTAATAGAATAAATAAATAACGGTGAATGGAGAGAGACAGATGTCATCAGAAATTTGACTGCATCTGTCGTTCTTGTTTATACCAACGCCTTGCATCTGCAACCATATGACCTTTTGTTTACCACATCTTTTCGTTTTAATGACACGCTCTTTAGTCTTTATCTTCAATCACTACACTAACCTACCTCCGGAACCGCTGTTCCAAATTCCAATGTTAAAAAAGATGCTACAGGGCACGGAAACAAATTATCAACACAGGGAGATGAGCGTTTGATTTGAATACCACTTGTATGCATTGCCTTTTCAATATTTGCGTGAAATAACTTTGCAACAGTTAGAAACTCGATTAGTGTTTGGTTTAAAACGAGTTTTGTGTTTCCAACGCTTTAAACTACACGGAAGAGAAGAAGATGTTGAAAAGCTTGATTTGAAAAATGGTTTTAACATATAAAATTAAAATGATTTTTTGTTTTTGTTTTTCATCTTTTGAAATATGAACCGTCTTCCTTTCCCTTCTCTCCTTTGTTAAAATGAGAATGATCTTCTAATTCCTCTTCCTCTCCCGCACCTTTTGATATCGTTTTCAAACCAAACACTAATGTAGCGATACATTGCATGTTTATATCATAAGATTTTACAACTAAGATAGGATTTAAATCTAAGTTTTCATTAAAATCATTGTAATCATAAAGTATATTTTTTGGACACCAAAAATGTGTTATCTATTGAAACATCATGATTAAATCCTGTTTTCAAATTTCACATTATGTGTATAATACATACCCTTTTATCAAGTTAGTAGCTTATATTACATGTATTCTAGTACATAATCGATTAATAATTACATTTTTACCAGGATAACAATTTATATTATGAGTTATAAATGAATATCGCTTCTTAAAACTATTTTTTATAATAACATCTTTTATTTCTTTTTTTATATGAATTAGTACTAAAATAGTTTTGTACCAAGCTAAAATTTTCTTTTTGATTCTTTAGATAGCAAATAAAAATAATTTGCCGATGTGGATTACCAATATCTGGAATGGTTTCAGAGACAAATGAACATATGACACAATTCATGTCCATATCCTTACATTGAAAATTCAAGATAAAATTTTGTTGGTGCAAGTATTTTACAATTTAAAATATATATATATATATATATATATATATATATATATTCACATTACTTATATTCTATTTGCAATCTAAGGCAGAAAATTGTTACCTTTTCCAGTTTATTTATAGTTTGAAAAGGTCACTACAAATTGTCGCTCTCATATCACAATAAAAATATCCTATTGGAATTTCGTTTCCACTACTATTTACAAACAATATATTATAAAGAGAAGGGATCTACATATCCCAAGTTTTATCACATCTCCATTTATCTACGTAATCTCATTCGTTGGATCTAGAAGATCATGGGGTGGTCAACAAGAAAGATTGACTAATAAAACAAATAGTAGAAATAATTAGATGTAGCAGATGACATTTTGGTGATAACTGATCGGATGCAAAAAAAACTAGGATCTTGATCTCTTATATGTATGTATGTATACGTATGTGTGCGCGTGCGCAATTCAAAGTATAAGCTGTGAATATCCAATGAAAGTTTGACTGTTTTATTTCTTATTATATACATGTTAAAAAAGCATAAATAATTTGATTTTATGGTTAAATAGAATTTTACATTTCAACTTTTCTATGAGAAGGTATTTATAATTTTTTTGGTCAAAAGTGATGGTACTGTTTATAATGTGATATGTTAAAGTTTGAGATCTAACCTAACAACAGTAAAATTTACATCTAGTAATTAAAATGATTAATTTAATAATTAATCTGTTAATTAAATAATAAATGGTGAAAAATGAATTTCGCAAATTAAATAATTAAGGCATGAAACTATTTCTATTGCATTGAGAAGACTTTTCTGATCAGAACAGCCAATGAACTTGCTATGTTTGGAGTTACGGAGAGAGAGCTATGTTTGAAATAAGAATTTTATAACACGTGACATATTTTCAGCAAATTAACTAACTTGGTCTAGCCCACTTAAGTATTCAAACTATTAATTCATTTCCAAAGTTTTTGTATCCATTTCTCTAACTTCTTCTCAAAGAAATCCACATCTAGGCCAAAATAAAATCCCTAAAATCAAAGTAAAATCATATTAATTCAAATCATGACAAGAGAAATCTATATAATCAAATTTCATTTTTGGGAGGTTGATTAATTTTTGGATAGCGGTTTACATCAAATTTGGGATTGTACGATTGTTTTTATCGCTTGCACGAAGGTTCTAGGTGAGTGGGAACTATCTCTAACGGTATTATGGTCCATATTTGTGTATATGCTTATTAATATGGATCGACCATAGGGATATAACTAGATCTATGCCGTAGATGTACTATATGCTATTATATGGCTATGTTATGATTAGTTATCACCTAAAAACACTAAACATGTGATTAGATCTAATTAATATGCAGTGCAGTGCAAATTAAATGATAGATATGATATGTATGCTTGACTTTTTGAAATGCTGATTATATGTTTGGATACGATGCTTGTATTTATGAGATTTTTCATAGAAAATTTTAGTATAATGAATAGAAAAAGAGGCGTAGGATCATCGATGGATGTTGGATCGATGTTGAAACGAAGCAAAGCCGATATTTTTCTAACATATGGATCGGTATCGATCCATATGGACCGTTATCAATCCATCATGGATTGACTATGATCATTACAAGTTGGCCAAATAATGAATGGAAGTCGAAAAATGAAGGTGTGGATCAATGTTGAAAATGGCTCGGGTTAAGCCTAGGGTCGACTTAAGGAAATCTAATGAAAATCTCGAAGTCATCAAGGCAATTTTATGGATCGGGGTTGATGGTACTCTAGAGAAAATGCATTGGAACTTCAGGAAAAACCTATGAAAATCTCAAAGTCAGCTGCTGAAAATGGTCGAAGGCTATGGATCAGTTGTAGAATTATTTCAGTGCAAGGAAATGAGTCAAAAAGAAATTTTTGGCTAATTATATGGATCAACCCCAATTCATGATGCATTGACATCGATCCATAAAAGCTTAAACAATCGTCAAGGAAGCATAGAGGAAGGACTGAATTAAGCAAGGAAATCCTCAAAGTAATTATTGATTGATATTAGGCATAGATTGGGGTTAGGCTATCGATCAGTATTGAAGCTACTTTAGGGCGGACACGGAGGAAACCTAGGGAAGACTAAGAATAAACATAGTGTAGTAAGAATTGATCTTCAAAGTGGAATATATTCCACATACGAGTCCGATTTCAACGAAACTTTGAACACTATGTTCATTACTGCTTTTACTCCATTATATGAAGCCTTAGAGAATGAAACTTAGAACATTGTGTTCATTATAGTATGTTCTTTGTTATATGAAGCCTTAGACAATGAAATTTCGAACATTGTATTCATCACACTAGGGATAAGTTGAGTGACAAGTCCAACTCAAGTGTACAATAGGAAGCGATATGTAGGAAAGTTTCTATAAGTAAAAGCCATTATGGATACTTGTGGGAACAAAGTACACATAAGTGTTGAGGCACTCGTGTAAGGTGAAGGTCTTATGGCGTCCAAACGTATGAGAGAATGTATATATATTTTTGATACCATATTGTATATGTATGCACATTTCACCGCATTATATTACTTCTTGTTCCTCTTATGGTTGCTAATCGAATTCGTTTGTAGATTAGCAACACGAGAATGAGAAGAGGACAAGGATAAGCTAGGGCCAGCTCCAAGGCAGCAATAACACATAAGTTTTGCTTGGTTTGGGCAGTTCCTACAAACCATAACCTAAGTGAATCCTCAATCGACTACAACTGGAACTCTTGAAGTTGTGGGTTGTGCAAATGTGGTGGAACCTGTAGTCGTCCCAGCTCTTAGGGTCAACTTCGATAAAATCTGCAAGAGTTATGCTAATCTGGGAGGTAAACTAGATGTAGGCAACTGGCCGTACGTTAAGACTCGAACTTGGTTATGCATGTGCAATCAAATCTTTGATGATATGAATCAAGATGATATGATGAAGAGGAGAATTTCCTCTTGTTAGCTTTATGGTGAAGCCCTGAATTGGTGGGACTTATTAGCGGTTGATGTTGAAGAAAATGTTATATCTTGCTAAGAGTTAATACGCTGATTTAAGACTCATTTCATTTCTATCGGAGAAAGGGATGTGCAACTGACTAGGTTCATTAACTTATAGCAAGGAGAGTTGGTTGTGAAAGAGTTTGTTGCTCAATTCAACTCTTTGGCACTGTTGGGCATGGGATTGGTAGATACTCCCTCGGCGAAGGTAAGAAGATTTGCTAATGGTTTGCATCCCTCTGTACACGACCATGTTCTTAGCCATGTCTTCCAGAAGTGCCTTTTGAGAAGATTGTTGATACGTCAATCAGGCATGAAAGTTTTCATACTGACTCAAAGGTGGTTGAGGCAATTGAAAGTCTATAGGATGGATCGTGTAGTGTATATGCAAGTATATGTGACTAATTATATGATGTAACTAATATAAAGTTAATCTTAGTAAAATATAAACTAAGCACACCAGGATTTTATACTGGTTCGGACCTCCCGTCTTACGTCCGGTCCCGAAGCTCCTCTTCGGAATTCGACTATCAAACACCCTCACTTCGCCCGGAGGAATATGCTTGGTTACAAAAGCTTGTTCTTGTCAAGTGTGTGTTCTATAACACGAATATTGACTATTAATTACAATTGCTTCCGTTATATATATCCAGAAGATATTGATTGAAGAGTTCTGTATATATGGAAGAGTGAAATACAAATATATGATTGCTAGAGATCAAGAATATATGAGTATAAGAGTAAAGAGCACAAGTAAGTAAGGTAAGATCTTCTCTTGGATTCTTGATGCTATTTATAGTGGTAGAGAGATTCCTTGAGTAGTTGCATCCATTAACAAGTGTTCTATGGTCGCTTCTGATGGTGATGAAGAGTTGCAGCGAAGAGAAGTGAAGGTGTCTTTTCAATTGCGGCAGTTGTAATTTGAATGTTATCAGCCGAGTTCAGTTTCAGACGCTTGGAATATGTCTCAGACGTCTGGCTCTCTATATTTTTTGTATATAGTAGACTTTCAGACGTCTGAGTACATTAACCAGACGTCTGATTCTGTCTGGTTTGTAATCCAGAAGATTTATTCAGACGCCTGGCTAGTGCTTCCAAACGTCTGATCTTGTGCATGTTGCTTTTCTTGTATCTGTGTTATTGCACTTCTGATTCTATCGAATTGTAGCCTCTTGATACGTTCTTTGAGCCTTGTTCTTGTCTCTCCAGTGATGTTACTTTAGCAATTACCTACAAATAGAAGTATATATGCATATTCGATTTCCATTGTATAGTTGTTGTCATCGAAATCGTAGATTTGATTTCCTAACAATCTCCCCCTTTTTGATGATGACAACTATACAATGTACTTATATATAATTTATAAATCTCCCCCTAAATATGTGCTTATTTTAATGTTTTATAATTATACTTATATTTCTCCCCTTTTGGCATTATCAAAAAAGAATTATAAAATTTAAGCCAATCGTCAAAGATAAAACACAAAAGGAAAATTTCATAAATAATTCGACATTGATTACATTCATAGATTTTGTCAATTTTACAAAAGTTGAAATCCTAAAATTCTAAAATCTATGATTTCTTTGGAGAAGCTTTGTCTTGATCATCCCCTGTTCCTTCTTTTTCAGAAGTGCTAGGCTTTGTAGGAGATGTCAAAGCTTGTTTGAGAGGTTCGTCCTCAGAAAGTTTGGAATGTTTTGCGGGAGGAGAAGGTACTGGGGTTGGCCAATCTTCAGAAGGTGGTGTTGGACCGCGGACCTGTTGGAGTACTTCTTTGAGAATCGATAAGACAGTCGAAAGAGATTCTTCAACTGTTGCTAGGCGTGTAGCAAACGATGTTTCGAATTGGTCAATCCGCTTAGCCAAATTTTTTTGATTTTGAGATAATATATGTTGATTTCTAAGGGTAAGATCTCGAACACTTTCATTTGGATTTGTATCCGTTCGAGTCTCCATAATCTCATCCTGTCCTGGATAATCAAATGGTGCAGGAGGAGGTATGGTTGCTTCTCGATGGTGTTCCTCCTCTTGAGATGGTGCATTGTGTGGTTGAGGTGGAGGCTCAACTTGTCTAGTTTGACGATTGTGCATCCAATCTTCGAAGGATATAAATTCTGGGGGAATCTCGGGTAAGTGCATAAGTGAGAAAAATTTGGTGGAAGCATATTTTGGTGAGATTTCTTCGAAAGTTGATAGGTAGGATGGGATGTTATGTGCCGAAGAAGTCTTATAATATATGTCGTGTAAATGATTGATGGCCGTGATCGAGTCCAAAACTGTTTGAGCTCATCAAATATGAATTTGGCCCAATTCACCCTTGTTCCACTAAATAGAGCATATAAGGCTTTGTGCTCTAACTCTGTTATTTGCTCATGGCTTCCCATACGTGGAATGATGGTATTGATTATCATTCGAGTTAGGAGTCGCGCTTTTGGACGTAGATATTTAGAGGCAAACTTTGGCATGTCATCTTCTTAAATTTGATGTGTTATACTATTTCTTGGCTTGAAGTGCATATCGGGAATGTTGTATAAATCTTCGCCCGTGTCAGAATATCCTAGGGTTCTACCTATTATGCCAGGAGTTGGTCTAATCGTGTTGCCATACACGCTAGACCATAGCCAGTTATCTTCATCTTCAGTGTTCCATACTGAAGTGCCATCCAAGTTTGCATAGAAAAGAAATATTGCTAATTGATCGATTTAGACGTCATTAGGAGTGAACGAAATTAATGTTTCTAGTCCGGCATTCTCACACATTTCATCCAAATCGTACATTGGAAACTTAAGTAGATTATAGAAAGGACCTGTGTGAAGCTTTTTCTTTTGTATATCTTCATACCTCTTGATTGAATGTGGTGCTCTATTCATCAATTTTTCAATTTGATCATCCGAGCAAACTTGGGGATTTGAAGATGATGTTGGTTGGTCTTGTTTTCGTTTTGATGTCTTGAGATTTTTAGTTCTAGGAGGCATTGTGATTTGAGCTCGCGTAAAAAGGAAATTTTTGAGAGAAAAATCGTCAATGGTGAAATCACAAATGAAAATTTTTTAGATGAAAGTAAAAAATGACGTTATCTGGGTTAATTTAAAGAGTCGATTGAATTTCAGACGTCTGGATGCTAAATCAGACGTCTGGTTTGCCCTAAATTGAACACAGTAGATAAGTTCAGATGTCTGGTTTATGAGTTAGACGTCTGGTTTGATCGAATGTGTAAAATTTGATAGTCAGAGAGTTTTACCAGACGTTTGGAAACAAATTTTAGGCGTCTGAAAGCTTCTGATTTTTAAATTGAGTAGACAAAGCAAATTTTCAGACGTTTGGGAGGTATAACGGACGTCTGATATATGAACAGTGGAAAAAATAGACGTATATCAGAGTATCAGACGTCTGAGGTCCATATCCAGACGTCTGATTTAGGCAATTTTCTAAAAATAGCCTAAAATTTGATGGTTTTGCTTATTTCTTGATTCTCTATTTTATTAAAAAAAACAAAATGTATATTTATTTGTGTAAAATAACAAACAAACATAGATACATACAATAACAAAAACTAAATAATTTATTTAGAAGGCGATGGAGTTTTACGATCTCCTGACTTGTTATCCTTCCATGGTTTAAGTGGAGACCATATATTTCCACGTTCGTGGGTTCTTGGAGAGGCAGAAAATCATCTCGGTGAAGGATCCGAAGGTGTACGATATGAAGACGAGGGATCTAAAGAACTGCAAGGCTTTGAAAGCGGTTCATGGACATCTTTCTTCCGTGACGTACAAAACTTCATCGCTACTTGCTCCAAAAAGCTTAGCCGACGTGCTGTAACTTTTTGTTCAAAATATAGTTCTCATTGAAGATATATTTGTTGTTTCTGATAGTGATGAATTTCATCAATTTTCTCCTTTGTGTTAGGAGAGACAAATAGATATCTTTTAGTCTTCTTGCTATCGGGAGTAAATCCCGTGTGATATGAGGACCACCTATACGTTGGTTCCTGATTTGGTGTGGGTGTAGGAAACCGTTGTGGTGTATCAGCCGAGCTATCCGGCGTAGGTATCGAGATGGATATATAAGAGTTATCGGAAGACATGGCTATATTTTGTTTCTTGAAGAAAATATGAATTGTGTGTATATAATTTTTCTTGTAGTATAACTATTTATATATAAGTTAAAAAATTATTTATAGAAAAACTAACTATCTAAAAAAACAAAAGGTGCACAAATTATTAATTATAATTTGTGGATAGAAAAACAAATGACTAAACATAGCCTAGATGAAGCAGTGATTATTAAGTAAGGAGATCATGAAGAGAGCAAATCCCTAAATCACGTCGGAGTTTAATAAAAATTTGTTCATTTAGTGGTTTTGTAAAGATGTCTGCTATTTGATTTTCGGTATTTACGTATTCTAATGAGATATTTCCTTTTTCAACATTGTCTCGTAGAAAATGATGTCGTATATCTATATGCTTAGTTCGTGAGTGATTGACAGGGTTTTTTGATAAATTTATTGCACTCGTGTTATCACAATATATTGGAGATTTATTGATAATTTTGCCGAAGTCCGTAAGTGTTTGTTGCATGTATATTACTTGTGCACATGCTAGAGCTGCTGAGATATATTCGGCTTCGCAAGTAGATAAAGAAACACAATTTGCTTTTTGCTAAACCATGAAACTAATGATTGTCCGATAAAGTGACATGTTCCACTAGTACTCTTACGATCTGTTCTACATCCACCGAAATCTGCATCACTATATGAAACTAGTTCAAACGATGATCCTTTAGGGTAAAACAAACCATAATCTCTAGTACTAGATAGACAACGTAAAATACGCTTAACAGCTTTTAGATGAGATTCTTTTGGTTTTTCTTGAAATCGAGCACAAAGTCATACACTCATCATAATATCGGGTCGACTAGCCGTCAAATAGAGTAAAGAACCAATCATGCTACGATATAATTTTTCATCAAAAGCTTTTCCGTTATCATCCTTTTCTAAGTGAACAGTAGTACTCATCGGTGTTGGTTTGCTTGAAATTTTATCCATTCCAAAGCGTCGTAATAGGTCGTTACAATATTTTTCTTGATGAATAAAAATACCATTTTCAAGTTGTTTTATTTGTAAACCCAAGAAGAAATTTAATTCTCCCATGTGAGACATTTCAAATTCATTGGTCATAATATTTGAGAAATGATTACAAAGATTTTCATTAGTTGAACCAAAAATAATATCGTCTACGTAAATTTGCACAACTAAAATATCGTTATTTTCTCGTTTAATAAATAAAGTTGTATCGATTTTACCTATTTGAAAACCAGATGTAATTAAGTGATTTTTAAGTCGTTCGTACCAAGCTCGGGGAGCTTGTTTTAAACCATATAAAGCTTTTTGTAATTTAAAAACATGATCAGGATATTTTTCGTGAATAAATAATGGAGGTTGTTTAACATATACGTTTTCTTTGATAAAACCATTTAAGAAAGCACTTTTGACATCCATTTGAAATAGTTTAAAATTGTTATGATTTGCAAAAGCGAGTAATGTTCGTATGGCCTCGAGTCTTGCTACTGGAGCAAAAGTTTCATCGTAGTCGATACCTTCTTCTTGATTATAACCTTGAGCAACTAAGCGTACTTTATTTCTAACAATATTTCCATTCTCGTCTGCTTTGTTTTTAAATACCCATTTTGTTCCTATAACCGATTGTTCTTCGGGTCTTGGTACTAATTCCCAAACATTATTACGTTCAAATTGATTCAATTCTTCTTGCATAGCCATTATCCAAAAGTTATCATTTGAAGCTTCTTTATAATTTTTTGGTTCAAAATTTGACACAAATGCTACATGGCTTATTTGATTAAGTTGATTTCTAGTTACTCTAGAATTGAGATCTCCAATGATATTATCTTTTGGATGATTCTTAAGAATTCTAGGGGATGATATTAAAGTGTTATTTTGCACATTTGTTTCATTATTAATAGAATTTGTTGAATTTGTTAGTGGAATAATTTCTTCATCATCATTAGTATGATGGTTAAAAAGATTTTCGTCGAACGAAACATGTAAACTTTCTTCAATAGTATTATTTCGTTTATTAAAAATTCTATATGCTTTGCTATGATCCGAATATCCAACAAAGATACCTTCATCGGCCTTCGGGTCAAATTTTCCTAAGTTATCTTTTGTATTTAATATAAAACATTTTGAACCGAAAGTTTTAAAGTATGATACTTTAGGTTTTCATCCAAAAAATATTTCAAACCAAGTTTGTTTAGTCATAGGATGTATGGTTACTCGATTCAACACATAACAAGTTGTGGCAATAGCTTCTGCCCAAAAGTGTTTTGGTAAACCACTACTATTTAGTAGTGTTCGTGCACATTCTTGTAACGTACGATTTTTTCTTTCTACTACACCATTTTGTTGAGGTGTGCGAGAAAAAGAAAAATTATGACTTATTGCTTTCTTATTGCAAAAGTTAGTAAAAAGATCGTTTTCGAATTCTTCTCCGTGATCACTTCGAATATTTTTAATTTTCAAGTCCATTTGTGTTTTAATTCTTTTAGCAAATATTTTAAACATACCAAAAGTATCACTTTTATGTTTTAAAAACAAGGTCCATGTATATCTCGAAAAATCATCAACTATTACGAAAACATATTTGTTATGATTTATAGATCGTATTTGTGTTGGACCAAATAAATCTAAATGTAATAATTCTAATGGTTGTTTTTTAGAAATATTATTTTTAGATTTAAAAGAGCTTTTCTTTAGTTTTCCAATTTGACAATCATCACATAAATTTTCTACTTTGTAATTTATTTTAGGTAATCCTCTAACTAACTCATATTTTGCCAATTTATTAATATTTTTCAAATTGATATGACAAAATCGTTTATGCCATAACCATGGATCATTATGTTTGGCGGTTAAACATAAATTTGAATTTTTATTTATATTCATGTTTAATACAGAGATATTTTTGTTTCTAAAACCTTCAAATACAAGTTGTTTGTTATTATCTAAAATATTACATTTATCTTTTTCGAAATTTATTTGAAACCCTTTGTCGCATAATTGACTAATACTTAGTAGGTTGTGTTTTAGATTTTCTACTAATAAAACATTTGTAATAATAGGAGAATTAGAAATACCAGAGTTGATGACTTCTCCAATGCCCACGACATATCCTTTTGAATTATCTCCAAAGGTTACAGTTCCACCATCGATGTATGTTATATTTGATAACATTTTTGAATTTCCGGTCATATGCTTGGAGCATCCGCTATCTAGTATCCATTTCTCCTTATGTTTTATTTTGGGTACCTGCAAAATAAAAGATGTTTTAATTGGTACCCATATACTTTGTTAGGGTCCTAATTGTTAGGAGAAGGTAGCCATACCCAAGATGGTTTGGTACCTTTATAAATATAATTTTTATTATAGACTACATTCTCTAAGAAATTATTAATATGTTTTTGTTTAATCAAATTATTATTTGTCTTAGGAATCCAAATTTTCATAGTTTTGGTATTCATATTAGACGTAGGTAAACTTTTTGTTTTTTTATAACTAAATTTTTTAGCATTATTTCCTTTTTGTTTAGAATTATTTTTAAATCCTATTCCATTTCTATTGCCTGATGGTTTTGAAGTTTTGATAAGATTTTCCAAATCTTGTTTTCCTTTATTAAATTTTGATACATTATTTGTAATTTTATCTAATTTTTCTTTTAATTCTAAATTTTCAATTTTCAATATTTCAATATTGCTTTTAAAGTTGACATTTTCTTTTAGCAAATTATCCTTCACTATTTTAGTGTTTTCAAAATCAATAGCAATAGCCTTACTTTCTATCAAATTATTCTTAATTTTTTCTTGAGATAATTCTAGTTCTTCTTCTAAGATAATTTTTTCATCTTTTAACATTCCTACTTCAGGTTCTAATCTATTTATTTTGACTATATATTCTTTGTTCAATTTTTTAATTTGTCTAAATTTATCATCTAATTCCATGGTAAGTTCTAATAATTCGTTATAGCTAAGTTCTGGACATACCTCATCAGTTTGTGCCATAAAACACACATTAGCTTGTTCTCCGTCACTATCACTATCACTTTCAGATGATGAAGAATCCGAGTCATCCCATGTTACTTTGAAAGCCTTCTTCTTTTTGAGTTTTCAAATTTGTTCTTCTTTTTATCATTATTGAGTTTAGGGCAATCCTTCTTCATATGTCTGTATTGATCACATTCATAGCACTTGATTTGAGATAAGTTTGTTATGTTGGACTTCCCTTCTTTTTGGAATTTGGTCATCTTTCTAAATTTCTTGAATCTGTTATAATTCTTGGCAATGAAGACTATCTCTTCTTCATCTAAATCAGAGTCATCATTTTTTGTTGCTGGGAATGCCATGTTCTTCTTTTCGGAATTTAGTTCTTTTCGTGCCTGCAAATTAGCTTCATAGGACATTAAATTTCCTATCAACTCTTCAGTTTTGAGAGTAGAGAGATCATTGGCTTCTTCAATAGCTAATACCTTCCTTTCCCAATCTGATGTTAAAGAGTTGAGTATTCGAGAAACTAAATCAAAATCAGTAAACTTAACTCCTAATGCCATAAGATCATGTTGAATAGTTAGAAATCTAGAATACATGTCAACAATAGTTTCATTTTGCTTCATTTTAAATGACGAGAGTTGGTTTTGCAAAATTGAAATCTTAGTTTGTTTGACCTTTGTTGTAGCTTCGTGTGTAATTTGTAAGGTACGCCAAATGTCAAATGCAGTTGTGCATAACATGACACGTGAAAATTCATTTTTATCTAGAGAGAAAAATAAAACGTTCATAGCTTTAGCATTGTTTGATGCTAAGGTTTTTTGTGCATCGGTCCATGTGTTCATAGCAGTAGTAGGTGCTTCATATTTATCTTGAGTGGCTGACCAAATTTCTAGATCATTAGCTTCCATAAAAATTCTCATACGTGTTGACTAATATGCATAGTTAGAGCCATTAAAAAGTGGGGGTCGTGCTGTGGATTGTCCTTCTTGAAAAATACTTGCCATATTAAAATGATTCAAAAACGTGTTACTGTACTTTGATCAAACCTTGCTCTGATACCAATTGAAAGTCTATAGGATGGATCGTGTAGTGTATATGCAAGTATATGTGACTAATTATATGATGTAACTAATATAAAGTTAATCTTAGTAAAATATAAACTAAGCACACCAGGATTTTATACTGGTTCGGACCTCCCATCCTACATCCAGTCCCGAAGCTCCTCTTCGGAATTCGACTATCAAACACCCTCACTTCACCCAGAGGAATATGCTTGGTTACAAAAGCTTGTTCTTGTCAAGTGTGTGTTCTATAACACGAATATTGACTATTAATTACAATTGCTTCCAATATATATATCTAGAAGATATTGATTGAAGAGTTCTGTATATATGGAAGAGTGAAATACAAATATATGATTGCTAGAGATCAATAATATATTAGAGTATAAGAGTAAAGAGCACAAGTAAGTAAGGTAAGATCTTCTCTTGGATTCTTGATGCTATTTATAGTGGTAGAGAGATTCCTTGAGTAGTTGCATCCATTAACAAGTGTTCTATGGTCGCTTCTGATGGTGATGAAGAGTTGCAGTGAAGGTGACTTTTCAATTGCGGCAGTTGTAATTTGAATGTTATCAGCCGAGTTCAGTTTCAGACGTCTGGCTCTCTATATTTTTTGTATATAGTAGACTTTTAGACGTCTGAGTACATTAACCAGACGTCTGATTCTGTCTGGTTTGTAATCCAAAAGATTTATTCAGACGTCTGGCTAGTGCTTCCAGACGTCTGATCTTGTGCATGTTGCTTTTCTTGTATCTGTGTTATTGCTCTTCTGATTCTATCGACTTGTAGCCTCTTGATACGTTCTTTGAGCCTTGTTCTTGTCTCTCCAGTGATGTTACTTTAGCAATTACCTACAAATAGAAGTATATATGCATATTCGATTTCCATTGTATAGTTGTTGTCATCGAAACCGTAGATTTGATTTCCTAACAGCAATGACCAAAGTTTAAAACAAACCAAAATGGTTTGGGAAATGAAAGGGCCATGGAAAAAAGGAAACTTTAATTATAAGAAAAAGAGGGCAGAGTTTGTCTACAAATCTTGTGGCTTATAGGGATACTTCATCAACGAGTGTAAAACTCTTAAAGATAAGATTAATTGTTTCATCTACAATTAGCTAGGTCATATGAAGAAAGATTTTCCAAACTTACAAGAGGAGGACAAGTGGTCGATGCTTACATATTGGACGAGGTTCCTATCTCATCTTATTAAGCTAGCAATGTAAAGGGAAAGAATATCATTACCGTAAGATACATTTCTAGTATTCAATTTATCTATATGTGTTTTTTATTGGAGCTTCACATTAGTTTATTTTTAGTCGCTTGGTAGATATACTTGACTTTAAAACCGATATTATGGAAAATCCCCAGATAGTCACTAACCCAGTAGGTGGGTTAAGTAGCCTTAGTTTGATTTGCCAAAATATAAGGGTAGTCATGGGTAGTATGAACTTAAAAGTTAATACATTTGTTCTTGTTTTCTCTTATTATGGTTTGATACTGGGTATGGATTGGATGGGTATGGATTGGATGGAGGAATAGTGGTAGTTTTAGATTATGAGGGACATATGCTCATGTTGAGGGATGGTAGTGGGAGTGGAATCTATATACATTATGAGCCCGAGAGCTCAATGATGATGACCTACCTTTATTCTTTACAGCTCTCTCAAAACGAGCTAGCGCCTGTACCTATAGTCTGAGAATTTTCCCATGTATTTGTAGAGGTTTGCGGTTTACTTCTCCACTAGTAATCAAGGTTCGTATCGATCTAGTTAAGGACGCGAAGCTAGTAGTTATGCATATTTGGCGAATAACGCCAATGGAACAACGCAAGTTAGTGGTATAAACCCAAGAACTGTTAAAGATGGGTTTTATTTATAAAAGGACTTCCGAGTTGGGAGCATCGGTAGTAATTTCTACAAAGGCGGATAGCTCATTACGATTATGTATTAACTATAGAGAACTGAATAAGTTGATGAAGAAGAACACCGGAAGTGTCCATAGTGGTTGGTTTGTCCATTCGGGCTGACCAATGTACCTGCCTATTTTGTAGACTTTATGAACCGGGTGTTCAGGCATTAGTTGAAAAGTTTATGTTTGTATTAGTAGACGATATCCTGATTTACCCTTTAATCGAGGAAGAACAAAAGGCTCACTTGAGGATGGTGTTAAACCAAAATTGGTATAACACCCATGATGTCATGAATGATAAATAAATTCTTGGTTCGAGTATATTTGATAACACGACTAAGAATGACTTGGTTGGTATTGATTGAATCTAGAACGAATATAATATTTGAGGCCAACTACAAGATGAGATTATTAAGGTATAGGCTGTAATTCCCATGGGTGTTAGATGTTTGCATATTCGATGGTTTCATGTGTCATCTTGGAATATAATATTTGAGATCTCTTAAGGTTATTTGGAACAAAATGCTCGAATGTCCTTAAGATCACTTGGAATAAAATGTTCGAGAATCTATATGGTCCTTAGGAATAGAGCACTCCAAATCCCATGCCATACAACTAAATGAGAATGCCCTTAATATGTAATGAGCTAATTAAATAGCACTTATATTCATAGTCCAACGTCCATATGTAATAGGCAAAAAATGAGATATGCATATAAACACTTTTTAGATCGAAGCTCATTTGAATCCATGTAAAATAGAATCTCAATTGCTTTGGATCTAAAGGGCTTTATTATATGCATGTTCATGTCCAATAATGTTCAAAGCATACAATCAAGGTAATATGTATATCCAAGTCTTTCTCATATAAATTAAGCATGATTACAGTGGGATTAGAATTATCCCCAATTCGATTTAGGGTTACAAGAGTTTAATTTTGAGAGTTGAGAAAAGAAAATCAACGTCCCCTCTCTATAACCCCTACGTCCGTATTTATAGGGGTGGGCGTGCGACATGACGCATGGCTTCGACACGCTTTAATGTTGCACGACGTTAGGCTTTGTTTAATGATGGCGTTCAACATCCCTTGGTAAATAATATAACTTTGGAGCCGTCTTAGCAGTAATAGCCTTCGGCCTTGATAACCTTATGCATTGAAACACTCTCAATTGGTCTTTGAAAACATCGGTTGGAAGCAACATTAAGCACTAGTGAAGAGCGGCATTGAATAAAGTAGTATAGATAAAGAGCGGCATAGCATTTTCCATGGATATTGATGACTCTCGGTGTCAGTATCACATGTACATATGGTCGGTATCTCCTAAGTGTTGTTGAAGTGCGGTGTGGCATCGGCATTCTTAAGTGGCGATATGGGTAATGATCGGCCTCCGTAACAAACAACGGTAACAATGGGTGATGTTAATAGAAAGCAACATCACTTTGGAGGGCGACACTGGTAACATACAACATCAATGAGATGCAACGTGGTTATATTGACATTCATTGATGGCTTACTATATTGATTGTAGTCGAAGTCAATAACTCCTTAAAGGGGAGTGGCATTGATTATCGGCGACATCAATGATGGACAACATTGATTAGTTCAGTATTATCTAAAGGACAACATTAGTGGCGGTGGTATCGAAATAGAAGCAGCATCAAAGAGACGCGGCATCATTACTTTAAGGCTTTGATTGCAGGTAGTATCCGTGATGAGTGATGTTCATCTTATTTTCACAAGTGAAAGGGGGACATTGATAAAAGGCGGCGCTGATGAAGGGCAGCATTGAAAGAATGCAACATAAAACATTGATGAAGTGCGGAATTAAATGTAGCAATGACCTAGAGCGGCACCGTTATGGAGCATCATCTACTTTGATAGCCTTTATAGACATTGACAATGTTCATCATCAATGTCGCTTTAGAGGTCTGTGATGATATTTCCAAAGTGCAGCGCTAATGTAATGCGGCACCGATGATATATGGCTTAAGTGGAACATAGCATTGAAGTAAGGCGGCATGAATACGAGCGATATTGCTTTAATTTGCAGCATGCTTCTTATTGACAAGGTGTGGTATTGACGGAGTGTGACGTTGCAACGCTGCATGAGATGCGGTACCATAGGCTTTCGGCATCGATCCATCTTCATTCTTTCAGTCATTAGTTCATCACCATTCCTTTGACGTTGGTCCTAATGTCATTGATTTCTCTATAATGCCACCACTTATAGTATTACCTTCGGCATTGAAATTATGTGGATAACATTTGCCACTCCGTTTTTGTAGAAGAAACATTTTATACTTTAGTGTAAAACCAAGAATTTCTTCGCTTTTTGATTCCTTGTGAGATTTCCTTTCTAGTCCCATTTTCCTGTAAAACATAAAGTGAATGATAACTTTCGTTATTAACTTTAAACTCAATTTCAATTTCAAGAATCCCCTTTTCGATTTAATTGAGTTATAAATAGTTATATACTATCTACATTATCTATACCAGTTAGGTCTATAATTTTGCTATAAGAGGTCAATAGAAATAAATTTTCAAACGGAAGCCTAGAAGATTATCTAGTAATATCATAGGAGGGAGCATCAGAAATTTTATCAGGCAATATCATAAAATAAAAAATGGAAATTCATATGACAATAATAAAAGACCAGAAATCCATATGATAATAATAGAAGACCAGAAAATCCATTTGATAACAATAGAAGACCAAAAATTCATCTGATAATGATAGTAGACCAGAAAATCCATCTGACAATAATAGAAGACCAGAAATCTGTCTGACAATAATATAAAACTAGAAATCCTCCTGATAATAATAGAAGACTGGAAATCCATTTGATAATAATAGAAGACTAGAAGTCCATCTAATAATGATAGAAGACCATAAATCCATCTACTAATAATAGAAGACCAGAAATCCTTATCTGGCAGTAATAATAGAAGACCAAAAATCGTTATCTAGCAATACTAATAGAAGACCAGAAATCCTTACTTGGCAATAATAAAAGACCAGAAATCCATCATGCAATAATAGAAGACCAGAAATCCATCTCTATTAATAATAATAGAAAACCAGAAATCCATCTCTATTAATAATAATAGAAGACCAAAAATCCACATTTTCCTCTCATTAATTTACGCTTAATGCCATTTACTCTTTCTTTAATGCCAGTTAAATGCACCACTAATCAATCAAATTCGAATCTATTTTACCAAACTAGTCAAAAATATTAAAATATTTTAAATTACATATTTCATTTAATACATAAGTTAATTTTGGTATATATGCGTGTGTGTATAAATATTTACATATATGTTTAAAATGTTTTGTGACAACCACTGAACATATAAATGGCGAACGTTTATGTCATATATGCAAATCCCAACATATATATATATATATATATGTGTATATTTTACTATGTACACCCTATGCCATGTTTCACGTGCACTATACACATATAACTGTACTTGAAATACTCATAATAATATGTCAGTTACGAATTAAATAAAACCTCTTTGAAACAAAATAAATAAAATAGGATTTTATTTAAAAGCAATATTAGTTTGGATTTATAGGCCCAATAGATCCAAAATAGAAACTTTTTGAACTCTATCTATTTTATTCGCTTCCGATAAGCTTAGTTCCTTTACCTTAAACCTTCTTCGTTAAGCTTTTAATCCTCTTTTTTAATAGAATGCTGAATTTAAAGAGAGAAGGTCATTAATATGGGATTTATTTTCTTTTGGACGTGAAAATGAACGAGTAAAATGTGGAAAGAGGATGTAGGAAATTTCCTAAGTGGGTTGGGCCTTATGTTTTTTAACATTTCTTTCTCTAGAAACACTTTTATAAAAATAGATTCTTCCTGTGACGTGTCTAGGCTTTTCCGTACCCCTTTGAGCCGACAATATTCCAATCTGTTCAACTCAAAGTGGTCGGAAATACAAACCATTAGGGTTAAAGAAGAAAGAGGTAGAAGAAGAAATAGAAAACAACATCAGAATCTCACAATCGCAGCGGAACAGAATATAATATATAACAACAGATTTTTATACAAAAGAATAGTAACTGTATAATACTTACAATCATCAGAGTACAACACAATCATCACATCAAATCTGGACACTCTAGCATAACTTGTCCTTACAAAAGCTGACTATACAGCTTACACTGCACAGCGGAATATAAGTCAAGTACGTGTGATGCGTCTCGCCATCCAGCTCGTCTCCTGAGCTCCACAGTATCCTATCCTATATTTGTAATACTCGGTCTGACCCGAGCATTATAATAAAATAACACCCGAGTCAGTCTGGAAAACCAGCGTGAGAAAACACACTCAATTGGATTATTAAAGTTTTAAAACCCTTTGAAAACAAAAGCATCTCGTAAGACCACGCCACAAATAAACATGTCGAGTTTTTACCTTACGATAGCCAAAACACTTTTTATCAAATCCGTCTGATATTATAATAGTGTCTATATACAAATACTTATTCAAATAACTGAAATTGTTACATGATTAAATTCCAGCATACTAGCCACAAAGTGGGTTCTACAAACAAAAACCGTAAAGGCACGTATGGAGAATGGATTTCCAACTAATGACTAGGCACTGGGGTACCACCTATCACAGTACTTGGTCTAGATCAGAGTACCAAGGATCCACCCTAAATCCCCTGCAACACAAGACCAGACAACCCTTTACTGGATAGTCCGAGTAAGATCACCCCACGGTTGGGATCAGCAACCGCACCACTAAGCTGAATAAAAAGGAATATCTAGACAGGGATGACCTCACCCTAATGGGCGCTACCCACTTAGCCTTGCTGCATAACCCCTGATTTTCAGTCATTCCCGGTTGATGAGGCTCGTGGCTAAGCGTTACCTTTTTAGAACATATCTCTTAGAATGCTCATCGTCCTCCTGACGATGTTCTGAAAGCATTCATCCATACAAGTCCGTTCCGGGTTCGAACGGAACCGAAGGCACTACTCCTACTACATCCATTTTGGAATCACCCTCAGGATTAGTAGCGATTAGCCCTTGCACTTCACTGCTCCATCTTCGACTTCCAGCTCTTGTCTTCCTCACGAAAACGTACAAACTGGATAGATGTGGTTTTCGGGAAATAAATCCTGATCTCGGTCTCTTCGAAACGATCAGCGCATTGGCCAATATTGATAGTCGGTTATTTAACTATCTAATAACATTCACAAGCAACCATCAGACCTTTAAATAATTTCCAAATTATTTATTTCAAATTATCTTCGCAAGATATTTTTCTACACTACAACCCCTTGAAAACAGTTTCAAAACCACCTTTCTCTCACGGAATAAATTTCCCAATAATTTCTATTTCCACTGAAATCACCAAGTACAATTACTTTAGAGTTTTAAAATAATTTAAAAACACTTTATTATAAAATATACTTTAAAACATTTAAATTAAAAACTACTTTACTACTTTATTTAAAAATATATACTTTAAGAATATTTAAAATAAAGCTACTTTATAAAATATAAAACTAAATTTTTATCTTTTTAAAACATAATACCAAGTCACCTTCAAATAATTACTACTAAAATAAATTTGAAAAATACTTACTTTAAAATTTAAACATTTAAAAATAATAAATTTTCTAAAACATATTTTTAAAACAACTTTAAATTTTTTAACTTATACTTAAAAATTTGCTTTGAAAACGTACTTGGCTATCCAGGGAAATACACTTCTCTTTCACATCTTTTAAAAATAAATCACTATTTATTTTTAAACAAATTTACCCATTTCTTTAATAAATTCCCACCGTGAATTTATTCTTCCAAATATCCACTGATATATTACTTCACCTTTATAAACCCAGTTTATAAATTTCTTAGCCCCATCTTCCTTTAAAATTCCAATTTCCAAATGCTTAAATCAATTTTCAAATTGATTTCCAATTTACTTCACTTTGAAATAAATTCCTTTACTTACTCCATTTATCTCAAAATCCATTAACTTCAGCTTTTATTTTTTTATTATGATTTAAAATCTTTTAAACTGAAAATATCAATTTTAGGTTTTCCAAAAATCCTTCTTTATCCCTTTAAATAAATTCAAACCTTGAATTGTTTATAATAAATTCTTCATTCCTTTACATAACAACACTTGAGTTTTCAAAAAAAAATCACCTATTCCCATTTATTCAAAAATCTCATTTCCCATACCTGGAATTTTATTTATTAGAATTCAAAAATCAACTTTTATTCCTTTCCAATTTATTCTTTAATTTATCCAAATTTCAGTAAGTATTTACTTAAAATTTTCACTTTTATTTTCTTTCTAAAATCCAAATTTATACATTTTTTTTACAACTCAGTATAAAAATATATTCAATCAAACCATAGCATCTAACATTTTAATTATCAATATAATTCATCACAGAATATCAAATAATCCTAACACAGGATTGTTAGAACAATCTAAATAATTTTGAGGAATCCAGTTGGATCCCTCCAACCTGTTTCCCTGCATCCACAGATGTTAGCACAATACCAATTCCACTTCGAGGTGGAATATCGCGGTATATGGGATTAATATAATATCATCCGCTATTTTCCGGCGCATAGGGTCTCATCCGCTGAATAATGCGGGAAATCAATCACTCCAATATATACTACTATATAATATACCACATCCAATCAATTCAACCATTCAACCAAAATTTAAATTTAACTATTAAATTTAAATTAAACCCAGATGAGTGAGATTAACTCACCTTAAATTTTGTTTTGCAATCCGACCCTATCCAGCTTGTTTCTTCACAAATTTTAGACCTTGCATAACATTATTCAGTTTATTAACATTTGAATTAATCGAACACTTAATTACTACTTATTTTATTTAATTTATACTAATAATTTGGTTTTAAACTAATAATTTAATTTTAAACAAATTTTCTTTTAATAAAATATTTTTAGTGACTAAAATAATTAAATAAGTTTATTAAAAAAATTAATCTCCATTATTTTAAAATTAAACTAGTAAATGAAAATAGGTACATATGTATTTTTATTTTATTTTTCTTTGAAACCACATATACTAAAAAGTAACCTATATACATTTTAAAAATCTAATTTTTTATAAACTCTATAACACTTTTAAAATTCCTATTATTATTATATATACGAGTACATATGCACGCCCAGGTGGGCCTGCATTTAACCACAATGTGCATGCATTTTTATTTGTACCTGTGGAAGTAGATTTGATAGTAGCATCCCCACATTTGAATGCCGCCTAGGCAGAAACCGCTATTTTTTTGTTCTGACTACAATAACTTCTTCATACTAACTCGGAATCAGGAAAAACTTCGACCGATGAACTCCCACCTAAATTACGGACAATATGAAACACTCGGATACTTCATCTTGTGAACGTACACTGTAGTTCTCCATGGGGACTGACAGTTGTACTTAGAAAATAACAGGCTACCACATCCCCATATTTGAACTCCGCCTAGTGTAGAAGCCGCTATTTTTTATGTTCAAACTGCAATAACTTCTTCATACTAATTCGGAATCCGGTGAGACTTCGACCAATTAACTCCCACCTAAAGTACGGACAATATGGAACACTCGAATACTTCATCTTGTGAACGCGCGCTATAGTTCTCCATGGGCACTGACAGTTGTACTTAAAAAATAACAGGATACCACATCCCAATATTTGAACTTCGCCTAGTGCAGAAGCCGCTATTTTTTTTGTTCAGACTGCAATATTTTCTTCATACTAACTCGGGATCCGGCGAGACTTCGACCGATTAACTCCCACCTAAATTACGGACAATATGAAACACTCGGATACTTTATCTTGTGAACGTACACTGTAGTTCTCCATGGGAACTGACAGTTGTACTTAGAAAATAACAGGCTATATTTCCATATTTGAGTACTATTTCTCTATAAGATGTAAAAGGGTATATTTGGAATTTCAAAAAGACACTGAGTAAATCTATTCAATGAATTCTCTTTATTAGTAGTAAAGATCGAGTGAACGATTTCCATTATTACAATGAGGGGTATTTCTGGTATTTCAAAAAGACGCGGTTGAATTTCTATTCAATGAATTCTCATTATTAGTAGTAAAGATAAAGATAAAGATGTGATGTTGACATAACAATCCATGTGGACTGACAATTGTACTTAGAAAATAACAGGCTACCACATCCCCATATTAGAACTCCGCCTAGTGCAGAAGCCGCTTATTTTTTTGTTCAAACTGCAATAACTTCTTCATACTAATTCAGAATCCGGTGAGACTTCGACCAATTAACTTCCACCTAAATTACAGACAATATGGAACGCTCGGATACTTCATCTTGTGAACGCATACTGTAGTTCTCCATGGGCACTGGCAGTTGTACTTAGAAAATAACAGGATACCACATCCCCATATTTGAACTCCGCCTAGTGCAGAAGCCGCTATTTTTTTTGTTCAGACTGCAATATTTTCTTCATACTAACTCGGAATCCGGCGAGACTTCGACCGATTAACTCCCACCAAAATTACGGACAATATGAAACACTCGGATACTTCATCTTGTGAACATACACTGTAGTTCTCGATGGGGACTAACAGTTGTACTTAGAAAATAACAGGCTACCACATCCCCATATTTGAACTCCGCCTAGTGCAGAAGCCGCTATTTTTTTGTTCAAACTGCAATAACTTCTTCATACTAATTCAGAATCCGGTGAGACTTCGACCAATTAACTCCCACCTAAATTACGGACAATATGGAACACTCGGATACTTCATCTTGTGAACGCACGTTGTAGTTCTCCATGGGCACTGACAGTTGTACTTAGAAAATAACAGGATACCACATCCCCATATTTGAACTCCGCCTAGTGCAGAAGCCGCTATTTTTTTTTGTTCAAACTGCAATATTTTCTTCATACAAACTCGGAATCCGGCGAGACTTCGACCGATTAACTCCCACCAAAATTACGGACAATATGAAACACTCGGATACTTCATCTTGTGAACGTACACTGTAGTTCTCCATAGGGACTGACAGTTGTACTTAGAAAATAACAGGCTATATTCCCATATTTGAGTACTATTTCTCTATAAGATGTAAAATGGTATATTTGGAATTTCAAAAGGACACTGAGTAAATCTATTCAATGAATTCTCTTTATTAGTAGTAAAGATATATATATTTCCCAAACTTTATCCATATAAAAATAATTTTCTGTTTCTGTAGATAACAACAGTAATCTACTTTACTGTATACAAATACATATACATACATAAATCTATAAATTGAGGAGAATCAATTGTTTTATAAACTTACTATTACTTCCTATTTTCTGTTTAAAACTTCATATTTATTTTCCAATCTGTTTATATACATTTTTATTAAATCAAGTTTAAAAGAAAAAAAAGAAAAAAAGTAAAAAAGAACAAATACCTCACTGCCCAAACTCTCGCTCAGGCAACCCTTAACCGGTCGCATCACCCACTAGCGCACGTGCGCTCCAGATGATCGCCGCTTTCTGATTTGAACCTCGCCGTCCCCTAGCTTGCCTCCATCCACTGTCAATCTTCACGAACGACGAGATTGCTACGAGTCCGAACCCTCTAACTGCTCGATTAGGCAAGCTCCACCATCGATCGCCGCACGCGAGCACCTCCCCTCTGGCCTTGCTCGAGTTCGAGCCTACGTACTCACGACTGAACCGATCATCGAACCTCGCTGTTCGATTTGAATGCGGCTCCCTTTTCCTGAGACGATTCGTGAATTCACGATTTAATTTCGTTTTCGCTCGATTTTTTTTTGAACTGGGAGGATTTCCTTTGCTTTCCTTTTTTTATTGGAACGAACTAATTTTACTTGAATTATGAAGAGAGGAATTTGACTGGGTGTCGGCCATTTTTTTCTTCTTCTCTCTTTGGCTTTCGATTGAATGAATGAAAAGGAGATGTCGTGCTCTGCTTTTTAAAAAGAAGGGTTGTGATGTTGGCGTGTTAAAGAAGGGAAGCTACAGTGATTTCGAAAAAGCTCTGATGGGAAAGAATTTCAGCTGAAGGAAATTTGACTGGTCAAACAATATTTGATATTAAATTTAAATCGTCTCGAATTAGCAACTTAAAATCTTGACATCCTATCGAGGCGTTCCGCTAGGATTTTATAATGTTATACCCCTATACCGAACGCAATGGAAATGTTTTCGAGTCCTAACCCGATCGTATGGAGAAGATAGCTTTTTGGACCTAGTTATTATATTGAATTTTCGATATAAATTTCAGCGCGTTTATATACCGTACGATCACACGATAACTCCAAACGCTACGAAAATTGAAATCCGATAATAATACAATATTACGGATCCAATGGAACTGGTTTCGTCGAAATCCGAGACTGTGCCTCGAAAGGCTATTTTTAAATGTCAATTTAAACGGTATATTTTAAAAACTGAACAAAACACTTTTAAATTCAATTTTAAAAGTTCTATTATCTCCAGTATCATCAATATAAATTTTACAAGCCTTCAAATTATATTTAACAAGTTTGAAACTCTAGATTCTGTATTTAATTCGATTTTCAAATTATTAAATTCAATAATTTAATTTCCCACTAAATAGTTATATTTGAAATTCAAGTCAAAATTACCGTTTTGAATATTTAAAATCAATTAAATATTCTCCTTTCAAATATCCAAAATTCCGGGTTGTCACATTCCTTCCCCCTTAAAAGAATTTCGTCTCCGAAATTACTAGGTAAGAAGAATGGTCTGATACCCGTTTACTATTTTCCTAAAACCAATAGTTTTTAACTACTTCCCAAAAACAATCTTTTCTTAAGGACACACTATTACCTTTACTAACTTCCCCAAACCCATCCATAAGTTCCCAATAATATTATTCCCTCAATAATTCAAATTATAGTTTAAACCAAATTTTAAACTATCAAAATTTTCTTTAAAATTTTTCTAACTCCTTAAATTTTCGAATTTTTTTGCCAACGTCTCCTTTGCGCAGCTAGCTCGGAACAACTACAAAATGCCTCCACAGGACCCCAGATTCAAAAAGAAAACATAAAGCCAAGTGGCTAGACCAGAAAATCATCAAATTTCATATAGAAATTTTAAACACGTACCTTTTTAGTCGGGTAATTCAAATTTCTATCTTCTGAATTTGAAAACATCAATTTTCCTTTTGCCTTTAAATACCTGTATCCTACTAAGCAATATTATCCAATCATAAAATTCAAAATCATTTCATTCATTTCTTTTCAAAAGTTTCAATATTTATTCCATTCAAGCCCGTACGATGCACATATATCATCCGTACGCAATATCAAATCCGATCGCTCACTCGATCACACAATTTCACTTCCGAACTAGTATCGTCCACCCGACTCTCTAGTGCAGACTCAGATCTGGTTCCTCGATCAGAAACCGTCATTCTCCTTGCATAGTCATATACTATGATAGAGAAATTCCAGAATCAATCAAAAATCCATATCCAGGGTTCGCCGTCGAAAATCGAGTGAAAAATCTCATCTCGGATCGATATAACTATCTCGAAATTCTGTGCTCGAATCTGGATCAAATCGCTATGCGAATAAAATAATATACGTACATCCTACGTATTTATCCATTGATTATTAACTATATCAATTCTCTTTTTATTCACATTCATTTTTATTTCTATTCACTTATCAACACTTATCATTTCACATATTTTTATCAATTTTTCACTCAAATGCTTATTCAATATATTTTCCCGACACCCATATTACTTAAGAATTCTACCATTTCGTCTTAAGTTCAATATAAGTATTTTATATACTTCTTATATTATTACTTTCACTTTACCACTTAGTTTTTATCTACATTTAATCAATTCGGATTCCAATTCCATATAGATCCAATTTGCTTCAATTTACTAATTAATTTCAAATCTAAATACTTCTTCCCAATTTCCATTCAACTTTTCATTTTCAATTCTACTTGCGTTCAATTCATCTTCAAACTCTGAATATTGAATTTTATCAACTATCTTCCATTCGCAATTGGTTCATATCATTATTTAAATTAGTTCCACTTACTAATTTATTTGGTTCACTTCAAATTAATTCTATAACTTTACTTTATTTTACACACTTTAAATTAAATATCCTACCAATATTAAATTTCCATTCATTTGCTTACCATTTTAAATCAATTAGTTTATTTACTAATTTTATTTTCAATCCTTTGTTTTATTTAGTCCAACCTGACTAATTTTCCATACCACACAATTCGAATTTAACTCCAATATCCATTTTCAATTCCATTTACTTACAAATGTAAATTCATTTGTTCATTCAAAATTTTTATTTCCAACTTATAACTTTTTGCTTAATTAACCATTTTACTTAATTTCCTGAGACTTCTCTTTAAATTCACTTTTATTTAACTATATTTAATCACACCCAAATTCAATTTAAATTTTAAACTTTTATAAGTTTTCCAAATTTAACTACATTTGCTAACTTCTCTTAATTTACTTCAATTAATTGGCTTACCTTCCAACTCATTTTTTTTTCACACTTACTTTTATTTACCTTTTTACGGGTTAATTCCATTCCAGGAAATTTCCAAACTTATAAGTTTCCAAACCTGTATATAATCCATAAACACTTTTAGTTAAACCTTCAGAGTTTAAACTCATTACTTAAACATTTTCAACATACCTTCAGAATTTTAAACAATTCCTTAATCATTCCAAAACATTTAAACCAACTCCAGAGTTTCCAACAATCTCTTAAATATTTCAAAAATCAAAGGGGTTCACCTTTGAAATCAATTATATCCAAAATCCTTTGCATCTCTAAAATCAAACCCAACTTTTGCAAACAATTCCAATTTAAAACATTCAGGTAGCAATTCCTCCTTTGGAAACTCGAAAATGAACATCGATGATGCTGCAGTCATCACCGAAGTTATTTCCCAACGACCGAAAAGAGCTTAGTGCTTTTATCTCTTAAAACATTTCAAATAATTTTAAATTTCAAATCTCACCAGATTTCAAATCCAATTCAAAAATATTTCCAAACATATATCACTATCATTTCTTCAAGCCTTTGAAAACCATTTTCAAACCCAAAAGAATTTAAACCTTTCCCAAAAGTTCAAATTTTAAATTCTTTCAATCTATATTCAACATTACTCTGGAATTTTTATCTCATTTCCAATTATAAATCACATTTATAATTCACATTTATAAACTTCATTTGTATATGAATTTATTTCTTAACTTTTAGTTATGGTTTTCAATTTCTTATTCAATTTCTACACAATAATGATAATAATTTATTATTATCATTTTCTAACAACCAAGTAACCATATATAACTATAATAATTTACGGAAAATTATTCCCTTTATATACAAAAATTATTTGGGTAAAATTATTTCATTTACCCTATTTTAAAACAATATTGTGTCGGTTTATCTTGTTTAAGAATTTAGAAACTCCTATCGATGACATGGCGTCCCACATATCGACCAGAATTCATAAACACTCAACCGATAAGTCAATCACAATATAAAAACAATTTTTATATTCACTAACAAATATGCACTCATATCTATTAATACACTCAAACTCATTCTAGAGTACTACGGACTCTATTTTCAAATGAGTAATCCCCACCAGAGCCAAGGTTATCGCCAGCCTAAGCTCTGATACCAACTATGACGGTCTAGGCTTTTCCGTACCCCTTTGAGCCGACAATATTCCAATCAGTTCAACTCAAAGTGGTCGGAAATACAAACCATTAGGGTTAAAGAAGAAAGAGGTAGAAGAAGAAATAGAAAACAACATCAGAATCTCAAAATCGTAGCGGAACATAATATAATATATAACAACAGATTTTTATACAAAAGAATCAGTAACTGTATAATACTTACAATCATTAGAGTACAACACAATCATCACATCAAATCTGGACAGTCTAGTATAACTTGTCCTTACAAAAGGTGACTATATAGCTTACACTGCATAGCGGAATATAAGTCAAGTACGTGTGATACGTCTCGCCATCCAGCTCGTCTCCTGAGCTCCACAGCATCCTATCCTGTATCTGTAATACTCGGTCTGGCCCGAGCATTATAATAAAATAACACCCGAGTCAGTCTAGAAAACCAGCGTGAGAAAACACACTCAGTTGGATTATTAAAGTTTCAAAACCCTTTGAAAACAAAAGCATCTCGTAAGACCACGCCACAAATAAACATGTCGGGTTTTTACCTTACGATAGCCAAAACACTTTTTATCAAATCCGTCTGATATTATAATAGTGTCTATATACAAATACTTATTCAAATAGCTGAAATAGTTACATGATTAAATTCCAGCATACTAGCCACAAAGTGGGTTCTACAAACAAAAACCGTAAAGGCACGTAGGGAGAATGGATTTACAACTAATGATTAGGCACTAGGGTACCACCTATCATAGTACCTGGTCTAGATCAGAGTACCGAGGATCCACCCTAAATCCCCTGAAACACAAGACCGGACTACCCCTTACTGGATAGTCCGAGTAAGATCACCCCACGGTTGGGATTAGCAACCGCACCACTAAGCCGAATAAAAAGGAATATCTAGACAGGGATGACCTCACCCTAATGGGCGCTACCCACTTAGCCTTGCTGCATAACCCCTGATTTTCAGTCATTCCCGGTTGATGAGGCTCGAGGCTAAGTGTTACCTTTTTAGAACATATCTCTTAGAATGCTCATCGTCCTCCTGACGATGTTCTGAAAGCATTCATCCATACAAGTCCATTCCGGGTTCGAACGGAACCGAAGGCACTACTCCTACTACATCCATTTTGGAATCACCCTCAGGATTAGTAGCGATTAGCCCTTGCACTTCACTGCTCCATCTTCGACTTCCAGCTCTTGTCTTCCTCACGAAAACGTACAAACCGGATCGAAGTGGTTTTCGGGAAATAAATCCCGATCCCGGTCTCTTCGAAACGATCAGCGCATTGGCCAATATTGATAGTCGGTTATTTAACTATCAAATAACATTCAAAAACAACCATCAGACCTTTAAATAATTTTCCAAATTATTTATTTCAAATTATCTTCGCAAGATATTTTTCTACACTACAACCCCTTGAAAACAGTTTCAAAACCACCTTTCTCTCACGGAATAAATATCCCAATATTTTCTATTTCCACTGAAATCACCAAGTACAATTACTTTAGAGTTTTAAAATAATTTAAAAACACTTTATTTTAAAATATACTTTAAAACATTTAAATTAAAAACTACTTTACTACTTTATTTAAAAATATATACTTTAAGAATATTTAAAATAAAGCTACTTTATAAAATATAAAACTAAATTTTTATCTTTTTAAAACATAATACCAAGTCACCTTTAAATAATTACTACTAAAATAAATTTGAAAAATACTTACTTTAAAATTTAAACATTTAAAAATAATAAATTTTCTAAAACATATTTTTGGAACAACTTTAAATTTTTTAACTTATACTTAAAAATTTGCTTTGAAAACGTACTTGGCTATCCATGGAAATACACTTCTCTTTCACATCTTTTAAAAATAAATCACTATTTATTTTTAAACAAATTTACCCATTCCTTTAATAAATTCCCACCGTGAATTTATTCTTCCAAATATCCACTAATATATTACTTCACCTTTATAAACCCAGTTTATAAATTTCTTAGCCCCATCTTCCTTTAAAATTCCAATTTCCAAATGCTTAAATCAATTTTCAAATTGATTTCCAATTTACTTCACTTTGAAATAAATTCCTTTACTTACTCCATTTATCTCAAAATCCATTAACTTCAGCTTTTCTTTCTTTATTATGATTTAAAATCTTTTAAACGCAAAATATCAATTTCAGGTTTTCCAAAAATCCTTCTTTATCCCTTTAAATAAATTCAAACCTTGAATTGTTTAAAATAAATTCTTAATTCCTTTACATAACAACACTTGAGTTTTCAAAAAAAAATCACCTATTCCCATTTATTCAAAAATCTCATTTCCCATACCTGGAATTTTATTTATTAGAATTCAAAAATCAACTTTTATTCCTTTCCAATTTATTCTTTAATTTATCCAAATTTCAATAAGTATTTACTTAAAATTCTCACTTTTATTTTCTTTCTAAAATCCAAATCTGTACATTTTTTTACAACTCAGTATCCAAATATATTCAATCAAACCATAGCATCCAACATTTTAATTATCAATATAATTCATCACAGAATATCAAATAATCATAACACAGGATTGTTAGAACAATCTAAATAATTTTGAGGAATCCAGTTGGATCCCTCCAACCTGTTTCCCTACATCCACAGATGTTAGCACAATACCAATTCCACTTCGAGGTGGAATATTGCGGTATATGGGATTAATATAATATCAACTGCTATTATGCGGCGCATAGGGTCTCATCCGCTATATAATGCGGGAAATCAATCACTCCAATATATACTATATATACTACTATATAATATACCACATCCAATCAATTCAATCATTCAACCAAAATTTAAATTTAACTATTAAATTTAAATTAAACCCAAATGAGTGAGATTAACTCACCTTAAATTTTGTTTTGCAATCTGACCCAATCCAGCTTGTTTCTTCACAAATTTTAGACCTTGCATAACATTATTCAGTTTATTAACATTTGAATTAATCGAACACTTAATTACTACTTATTTTATTTAATTTTAAACAAATTTTATTTTAATAAAATACTTTTAGTGACTAAAATAATTAAATAAGTTTATTAAACAAATTAATCTCCATTATTTTAAAATTAAACTGCTAAATGAAAATAGGTATATATGTATGTTAATTTTATTTTATTTTTCTTTGAAACCACATATACTAAAAAGTAACCTATATACATTTTAAAAATCTAATTTTTTATAAACTCTATAACACTTTTAAAATTCCTATTATTATTATATATATATATATTTTCCAAACTTTATCCATATAAAAATAATTTTCTATTTCTGTAGATAACAACAGTAATCTACTTTACTGTATACAAATACATATACATACATAAATCTATAAATTGAGGAGAATCAAATGTTTTATAAACTTACTGTTGCTTCCTATTTTCTGTTTAAAACTTCATATTTATTTTCCAATCTATTTATGTACATTTTTATTAAATCAAGTTTAAAAGAAAAAAAGAAAAAAAGAACGAATACCTCACTGCCCAAACTCTCGCTCAGGCAACCCTTAACCGGTCGCACCACGCACTAGCGCACGCGTGCTCCGGATGATCGCCGCCTTCTGATTTGAACCTCGCCGTCCCCTAGCTTGCCTCCATCCACTGTCAATCTTCGCGAACGACGCGATCGCTACGAGTCCGAACCCTCTAACTGCTCGATTAGGCAATCTCCACCATCGATCGCCGCACGCAAGCACCTCCCCTCTGGCCTTGCTCGAGTTTGAGCCCACGTACTCGCGATTGAACCGATCATCGAACCTCGTTGTTCGATTTGAATGCGGCTCCCTTTTCCTGAGACGATTCGTGAATTCACGATTTAATTTAGTTTTCGCTCGATTTTTATTTGAACTGTGAGGATTTCCTTTGCTTTCCTTTTTTTTATTGGAACGAACTGATTTTACTTGAATTATGAAGAGAGCAATTTGACTGGGTGTCGGCCATTTTTTTCTTCTTCTCTCTTTGGCTTTCGATTGAATGAATGAAAAGGAGATGTCGTGCTCTGCTTTTTAAAAAGAAGGGATGGGATGTTGGCGTGTTGAAGAAGGGAAGCTACCGTGATTTCAAAAAAGCTCTGATGGGAAAGAATTTCAGCTGAAGGAAATTTGACTGGTCAAACAATATTTGAATTTAAATTTAAATCATCTCGAATTAGCAACTTAAAATCTTGACATCCTATCGAGGCGTGCCGCTAGGTGTTTATAATGTTATAACCCTATACCGAATGCAATGGAAATGTTTTCGAGTCCTAACCCGATCGTATGGAGAAGATAGCTTTTTGGACCTAGTTATTATATTGAATTTTCGATATAAATTTCAGTGCGTTTATATACCGTACGATCACACGATAACTCCAAACGCTACGAAAATTGAAATCCGATAATAATACAATATTACGGATCCAATGGAACTGGTTTCGTCGAAATCCGAGACTGTGCCTCAAAAGGCTATTTTTAAATGTCAATTTAAACGGTATATTTTAAAAACTGAACAAAACACTTTTAAATTTAATTTTAAAAGCTCTATTATCTCCAGTATCATCAATATAAATTTTACAAGCCTTCAAATTATTTTTAACAAGTTTGAAACTCTAGATTCTGTATTTAATTCGATTTTCAAATTACTAAATTCAATAATTTAATTTCCCACTAAATAGTTATATTTGAAATTCAAGTCAGAATTACCCTTTTGAATATTTAAAATCAATTAAATATTCTCATTACAAATATCCAAAATTCCGGGTCATCGACACACTTCCATTACTAAACATAAATCCCCTTTACACAAAAATATCATTATTGCACTTTTCATAAAACTTCAGAATTATATAATTAAGTACTTCTCCATGCTTATTCCATTCTTTCACATTATCATTATCTAATTATTAATCAATTAAATTACCCATAATAATGTGTACCAAAAATAAGGTGTTGCAAAAGAAATCTGCATGGGTAAGGACATACAAGGTAAAGCATGATGCTATTCTCAAATGGCAACGTGTAATGTGACAATCGATCTTAATTTTACTGGTTTGCCCATGGAAAACTGAGTTACGAGAAATCTGAACAACATTTTTATCATCGTAAAACATAGGAGTAGAACCAAAAAGAGAAATTTCCTTATCCACAAGCAACTAACAAAGCCAAACTTTCTCTTTGGTAGTAGATGCCATAGCATGGTATTATGTTTCAGTTGAAAAATGAGAAGCATTTGATTGTATCTTACATTTCCATGACAAAAGAAAGTCACCCGAAATGATACAAAAACTAGTAGTCGATTTACGATCGGTGGTATCACTAGATTTAAGTAGGCATGAGATTCTAAGGAAGAGGTGGATTAAGGTAGAAGGCTATGAAAGATGGTGTCATGAAGATACCTCTGAATTCAAAAAACATCTTCCCAATAAACCATAGTTGGGATGTTATAAATGTTGAGTTTCAGCATTCCCACGTTCCATATGCATACGCTTCACCGTGTCTAGTCGGAGTCAACAGTCGAAATCTCTTATGCCGACGTCCCGATTGAACATCCCTTCATTTCCTTTAATCGGGCATATAATCTGGTCTTGGCAACACATTGTAACAAAAGGAATCCCCAATGTTACGTGCCACCTATCTCATATATACACCACGATTATTCCGAATATCCTACGATGTATGACTTTAATCCATTCAATCCACTCACTCACTCCATTTACAATGCGAGCCACATCTAACAATAAACTAGCTAACAACATGAACAACATATGAAATTTTTGGACGAGTAATAGTAAGGTAAATCGAGCTTCCAACATTGGTAAGATATAATCTAGCAAGTTTATATCATCTAAGAAGAATACTTTATGTTAACTTCAATAGGAGTTTCGACAGTCTTATTATCTACGATTCTTGCCTACTCAAGAATATATGTAACATAATTTGATCGAGAAAAAAGATAAATCTTTAGGTGAATATGCTATCTTGATCCCCAAGAAACATCTTATAGAGCCTAAATCCTTCTTTCTAAATTTCCTACATTAGTCTTTCTTTAAAATGGAAATACCATTAACGTCATCTTTAATAACAATTATATTGTCAATGTATAAAGATAGTATGATATGTATTACATGATTATTTTTAACGAAGAAGGAAAAATCATGAAAGCTAGGGATAAATCATTACAATAGAAAATTTCTCAGGCCACGAGGTGCTTATTTAAGCCCATACAATGGCTTCCTAAGCTTCCAAACGTATCCAAAATCATGTAGAACACCATGAGGAAACTTATATAAACCTCTTCTTAAAGGTCACCATTTAAGAAGGTATTTTTAACATAAGATTTGAAATATACCATTGCCAAATTAAGGCTACAAAATAATAGTACGAATAGTAGTAATTTTTGTAATGGGAGAAAGAAGTTTCTTCATAATCCATACTATACTCCTAAGAATACCCTATTGCAATCAATCTAGCTTTTATCTTTCAATAGATCTATCAGAGTTCATTTTGACCTTGTATACTCAACGACAACGTACAAACCTCTTACCATGAGGTAGAGGAACCATATCTATCTTATGCAAAGTAGAAAGTTCCTTATCCATAGCCTTTTGCTGATGAGAATTATGTCCCTCTATAGGAATTTGGCTAAAAACAACCACAAATGAGATAAAAAAACGAAAAAAAAACGATAAAGAATAATAAGAATAAGCAAAGCCCGGTAATATTATGGACTTACTAATCTATGTATAATAACAAGCAGGTTGATCTATAGTATGAGGTAGTGATTGAAGGACCATAGAAGACAAAGGAGCTTTACTTGTATCGATCTTAGTAAAGTCACTTGTATCAGAATCCTTAGTGAAAGGATCAATGTAAACAAGATCATATCTAGTTCAATTATGATTGCTAACAGATTCAAACAATATTTATTTAAGAGAAACCAAAATTTCAAACATAATTTTGTTGAGTACTTAGATTAAATCATGCATACCCTTTTTATCCTTACAATAACCAAGAAAACACAAAATAGAAAACCGAAAAGACAACATGTTGTATTTAACAAAAAGAAGGACAAAATAAGTACATCCAGAAACTTTATAGATAAGTGTATGTCAATGCAATTTTTCAAAAGATGAAATACTAGAAATGTGAGATGGAATAATATTAATTAGTTTTAAAGCTGTATGAGTAACTTCACCCCATAATTCTCTAGGAGTGGATGTAGAAAGTAATGTGAATAGAGTAGTTTCAATAATATTTATATGTTTTCTTTATACAATGCTCTTATGTTGAGAATTATCAATACACGAGGTTTGGTGAATGGTTCCATCTCAGGCAACCAACTCACAAAAATTATCAGAAGTATCTTCTCCACCCAAGTCACACCTAAAACACGATTATAGCTAAACGTTATATTTGAAAAGTGCTCGAAAGATTTTGTATATGTTAAAGATATTAGAATGATGTTTCATTAAATAGACATAGTAGCATGTATGATCATTAATAAAAGAAACATGATATCGAAACCCTTCTTTAATGGGAATACGGGAGGATCCTCATATGTCAGAGTGAATCAAGTCAAATAGAGCAAAGAAATAAAACTATAATTTTTAAAGGTATGGTAGAAAATTTTAAAAGTTTTCATCCACTACAATCAAAAATATAATGAGTATGCAAAATATGCAATTCCGATGTTTCAAATGAGAAGACAAAACATGACTAAGACAATAATGCTATAAGTAAAAGATAGAAGAAGAAAGGCAAAAAAAATTTATAAATCAACATTAGTAGAATCACAAAGTGGAACTTTTAATTTATTCAAAACATATAACCTGTCTCTTTTATGGTTTGTCCCAACCAGCTTTTAAGGTTGTATAACAACTTATACAAAGTATGAAGAGGTAAATGTTACAATATTACCAGAATCATGTAGCTGACCAACAGAGGCAAGTTTTAGTGTGATTTTTGGTATATAATACACATTCGAAAGCGACAAATTAAGTGTAACCATAGAATCAACTCATGTTATGGGCATCAAAGTGCCATTGGTAGTTATAACAAGAATATAAGATAAAGAAACCAAAAGACAGAGGATCCCATGAAATAAGATGCGAAGCACTTGAGTCCATGAATAGTAAAGAGGATAAATTACCTGATGAATTATGATGTAATTGACCTATAGAAGAAATGGCAAGCAAAGCTTGATGCTACAAAGATAGGATTTTTGAATTTGCTCAACTAAAGTAATGGGCTTGGTAAAAGGAATTGATGAAGCTACTCTTGTAGTATTTGGTTATGAGTTTATAGGATTTTGTTTCGATCGTGTAGGATATTATATTAAATTATCCAATGAACTTTTGTTTGTACTAATGATACTCATCTTTTGCAATAGTAATACAAGGATTATTATAATGGTTAGGCTTTGGCTTAGTAGGCACTGCTAATTCGAAGGAATTTTAAAGGGCACCACTTAATTTTTTAGAACAAAACTTAAGACGTATTTATTTGCTATTAACTCAAAGATAACCGAATCGATTAATGATAGTGGAGGGCAATAAAAATTGAACCTAGGGCTAGTCGAAAGTGGATGAAATAGGTAATTTAAAAAATTCCCATTTTTCATCTGTTAGAGCTATGGAGTCTATAGGGTTTATCAGACCCAATCTAATATTGTTTTAAATAAAATCTTATGTCATTTAATTTGTTTAAAAGGAGTTTCATTTAATTTAAATTAAATATATTATAGCGAGCATATCAAATATGCTTATATATGTATAGTACAAGTGCAACATATAAACAATGTTCATGGTTAATGCATACATTTATAGTGCTAGAATTTACACAACAACATCCGCATTTATCCCTTTATTTATGCTTTTGTTGTCCATAGTTTTTATTTTGAAAACATGTAAAATAATAATAATATATGTATATTCATATTACACTTATACTTCTACATAATATGGCATAAAATATTTTTAGCTAATAGACAATGGTTTACCAATATTTATAATATGACAATTAATGAATTCAAGTAGGCATTTAATAGTAAGAAAAGATGAAGGACTTTTCTCCTTCCTTTATTCATTCGATGCTATTTCAAATTAACATTTTAACACTTGAACCTTTATACATATTAAAATCAATTATGACAAGTCTCATGTGTTTTGATAATTAAAAATAACATTTGAAATTCAATTTTGACTTGGAAAGATTGAACAATGGATTTACAATTTTAAACAAAAGGCCTTTAAGATTTGGAATTGAAATAATATACATACATACATATATAATAGACCATATTTTGAATTCAAAACAACATACATACATACATACATACATACATACATATATATATATACATACATACATACATACATACATACATATATATATGTAAAACTTACAACTTTATATGTTTTGAAATATAAAGTTAACAATTTGAAAACAAACTTTGATTTAGGATGAATCCAAAATTAGATTTATAAAATTACACAAAAGTCCTTTTATAAATTCTTAGTTGAAATAAAAATATAAACATCTATAAATAATAACCAAATGTATTTTGTATTTTGAAAGACATACATACATGAAACTTACTCAATTCCATGAAAAACATTTCAACTAATTAAAATCGGTTTTAGATCTAAATTTATTATTATTATTATTAAACATTAATTAAAAACAATAGTAAATAATAGATTGGACAACATAGGCATATGCAAATTCATTGTATAAGATATGGAATTTAAACAATACGAACATGAAATAACATATAATCAAATGAGATGCATAAGATATGGATCTAAAATATACTAACTGTGGTGTAACTTATAATTGAATCAAACTGAGAATCACCTTATGATGTAGAAATAATTCATACCTTGAATGAATGAAAACTCCTAAAGCCGATTGAATCAGCTTCAGAGAAATCACAAAGATCTAAAGCACCACTTTTGTATTTATTATACTTGATTTGTTTTGGGAATTTTTTCTTCCATAAAGCCGTGGAATTTTTGGCTATAAGGAGAGAGAGGAGTCGGAAAAGCGAATTGTGAGAGAAAATTAAAAACTGAATGTACAGATTTTTTTTAAAGAAATAATTGAAACCTTTCCAATTCCTTCATTAAAACATTCCCTTTTTAATTTCTCATCAGATGTCAATCAAATCAAGCTCCCTTATCCATGCATGGTCGACCAAGAAAGAGCCTATAAAGGTTTTCAAAAATTCTAAACCCATTTGGCGACTAATCGATTTATAATTATTAATATTTCATAATTATCAAATAATTTAATCAACTTACAATGATTATAATTTAATTAAATGGTATGGTTCCAAGAAGTATTCATCATTATGCTATGCGATTTAGAAGTGTAAATCCGATCAACGATTAATATTGAATAATTCGAATATTAATATTCACACATCACCTTAGCTAGTAGTGTAACATTTATGCTGAATTTATTGCTTCCACATCTTTTGGTAAAATCTAATTCTACTATTATAAGCGATACCTAGCATTGACGATTATTTATGCCAATTCTCTTCGTCAAAGCTATAACATTTTGTTTTGGTCAAAATTTCAATATCCTCCGCTTTAAATTTGATTAGTCCAAACACAAAATTATTAATTCAATAATAATAATTATTATTAATCATACTTCTCTGACCAAATACTTTGACTTTAAGTTGACTATATTTGACCGTGGTTCTAACCCCTTATAACCGAGGAGGCAAATTCTCTATTAAATAGTGTTTAACTTCCAATGCTTCAACTCAAGCCCGACTATAGTAGCTCGATGGATCGTCATACTACGATATAAGTATAATCAAAGTGGGTGATCATATTAATGTTCCATAGTATTCTCAAGTCGAGGGAACTACATAACATCGTTGCTTCGAGATTCTTTATTTGACTCCAGTTATACTAATCAACATGAAACTTCTGAGTGATCATTCCATAATTTTCCAATTACTATTGATACGTAACCTCTCGATGCCCCCAGTAGCCACAGTATTAACCAACATGAAACTTCCGAGTGGGTCATTCCATAATTGTCCAATTACTATCGATACATAACCTCTCGGTGCCCCCCAGTAGCCACAAGTAATACACTACTAAACATTTGAACGTACTCTAGTCTCAACGGATGAATCGATGTCCTTTCTCAAAACATCTTAAGTAGGAATATTTAAAATAATTTATTATTTTAATGCGATAAATTTCTCATGATTACAACACGTTATAATTACAATCGCGAACATATCATTTATAGATTTTCTATTTAATATACTTTAAATTAATTACTTGGCTAATTATATCATAAAATATAACAACGTATATTACAGAAATCAAACATCTTTATTATGAACAATATCCATTATCGAGTTAGATATATGTAACAAATTACATAATTGTCCATAGAACATACCCCTAACTCTATCAATCTCTCGCTTGCACTTGGAGTCAGTTATTGAATCTTATTCCAACTCCTTCAATCGGTTTTCTCAAAAACTAATCGGGTTAGTCTCTTAGTGAATGGGTATGCTATATTGTTTTAATCATCAACTTTATCAATTAACTCTCTCTGATGCTGACAAACTGTCTTTATCATTTGGAACCATTCGAAGTATGTTTTTCGACTTTTAGTGAGTTCTAAATTCTTTCGTGATCTGTGTCATGGCATTGTTATCGTATAACAATATTATGAGTTTCTCAATATTTGGAATCTTCCCCGACTCAGTTATAAATTTATTTATTTATACTTCTTTTATTGCAACGCTATTCAAGACAATGTACTTATCCTTTAGTTAAATCAATCACTACTTATTGTTTGAAATATTTCCGACTTAAAGTTCTTAACTTAAAATTGAACATGAATTTCAGATTAATATACTATACTCGATATCACTTACGAAGTTTGTATACACACTCCTTCATAAAGAGTTCGTTGTTTTTATAAATAATTCTCTAGTATTTCATATATACTCGATAATACTCTAAACTGTCATTTAGTGATCTTAATTTGGATTTGATACTTGCTCTATATATCAAATACATAAGCAAAATGTGATACTGTAGATAATACAACATGTACGAAAATTCATATTGCCAATGCATATGGAATTCATCTTACATGCTCCATATTAAACATTTTAATATGGTGTATATGCATATTGTTTTGGGACAATCCTAGTATCCTTTTATATTTATTATAAAATTTTTAGTTTCAAATCCAATATCGAGATTAAACAATCAAACTAAAATGATTTTGATACGAGTACATCTTTAACAATTATAAGTTTGTTGTTTATTTCTAGTTTTGAATTATTTTACTACCTTTATAGTGCTTTCTTATAGACACGCGCTTCCTTCGCATTTTGAAAGAAATTTAAACTTAAACTGTTTGATTTTTCTGACATATTTGCTCAACTATAATGCTTGTCGAACGATACTTTCGTATTAGTTCTTGGACCCTATCCAATAACCCACAAACTTAGAATCACTCCCACTAACTTCAAGAAACTTTAGTTATTAAGAGCAAACAACATATTAACAATCAATATTTAAAATTTATATTTCAACATGCATATACCAAATTGAAAATCATATCAAGCAATAATTTTGCAAGTGAAGTCCAAATTAACTTAAGTACGCTGAATGGCAAATCAGTTACGTTAATTTCCATAATTGAAATTTATGATGTTATTTTATCAACGTAACTTACCATATTTCACTTGCACTGATATTCTTCTTAAAGACACTTTTGCGGCCGATGGATCATATTCCTTCGGGTATAATTATTAAAATCATATTTTAGTAATGTATTTGGAATCTATTCCGAATTTGCACATCATGCCATATGGTAAAGTCAATGCTCTTAATGGCTTATTGACGGTTAAGGAAATTATTTTCTCAACGATAATAAAATCATAGTTTTTATATAATGTGCCGGAGTTCTTAATAGACATTCTAATTAGTTATGTCCGTTTAGGTTGGTTGGTTTCATTTCATCCTTTGTACTTAGTTTTATCTTTGAATTGTATCAATTCATTTTACTACCAATAACTTCTAAAAGAAATTCCTTCGTCATGAATTGATGTTTATCGAAACAACAGTTGTCTCTCAGTGTAACAAAATAGGTATTTATAAATATTTTATAAATTGCATGTATAAAATTGATTTGGTTTTTAAGTTTACGAAATTTATGTTCATAATATAAATTGATAAATCAATATTGATCAATTCCCAAATTCATTTGAAGTGATCTGCACAAGATCCCTCACGAACAAGTATTACATGTAGTCTCTTGACTGATACAAACTTTCAACTTCTTAACCTAGGATATGTAGGGTTATTTTATCAACTCTTATCCTATATGATTTTGTACACTTTGTTTTAGATAAAATTTTACCTTATATACTTACTCTTTAACTACACGTTCTTCTAAAAAGAAGTTAATTCAACTTCAATCATCATTGATTTTATCTTGTCAAACAAAGCTCGATCAGTCTATCGATATATCATTATGTATCATAGGATAGGGTTATGTTATTTACTTTGTTTCGAGTGTTATGAAGTTGTCATAGAAATACGTGTGTATATTTTGGGATAGTTGTTTTTGAAAACAAACGGAATTGTAATAAATTTGAAAATAAGCTGCATGCTATTTTCCACTGGAAATAAACTTACTGCAAGCGGTAACTTCTTCCAACTAGTTACAGTAAGTGGATGCTCAACTGCAAATCGATATGAATCAATGATTTCCAAATCAAACCTCGCAAAATCATATTTTAAAACTATCCAACCAGTGGCATTTCCGTAATATGTACCAGCCAAATTCCTTTAAATTCCCCCTCATTCAGACCTTCAGATCGTGCGTCGCAACCAAACCAATTTTCATTTTTCCACAAAAAGCAAAACAAAAAGGAAATGATATCAGAAAACGAGCAAGTGCTGTTAAAGCATCACAATGAGAAGCACTTCACGGCTGGCGACGTGGTAAGGGACGTCATAATCGGAGTGTCGGATGGTCTGACGGTGCCGTTCGCTCTGGCGGCGGGTCTCTCCGGTGCCAATGCCGTTTCTTCCCTCATTCTAACAGCCGGTTTGGCAGAGGTAGCCGCCGGCGCTATTTCCATGGGTCTTGGAGGGTATGTAATGCTCTCTTTCTAAAGATTTCAAATTTCCCACGTTTCTAATTATTAGTTTCTAGTTAGAATATTGAATGGTAGTAGAATTTCGCTATTTGAGTTGTACAGTCGTTTTGCGCGTTTTGGATTGAATATTCAATCTTTACCTTTTGGATGAAGTTTGCGGAAATTCTTTTGCACTGTTTAATTAAAGTGGTGGAGTTAGAGAATTTGGGAAAACTGTTTATATACCCCTTGAGCATCTGGCACTGGCAGTTTTGAGCACTCGATTGAAAAAAGATAACTAAACATTTCGATTATGAACTAATTTTGCTTTTGAATAGAATTATTGTTTGTGGGACATATTGGATGTTAACTGAAACCGAAAGAAAACCTTTTTGGAAAAGCAAACTTTATTGGAAATATGTGTGGTATATGTGATATAATACACTAGGCATATATTTTGATTGCTTTATTGGAAAAGATAATAGAGTAACTGTTAATTTTAAAATTCATAGTGCTTAAAAATAGTTTTATTGGATGTCCAGAGGTAATACTAAGTGTTGACGTCTTTTTGAGTATTGTATTAGTATTTATTATCTATTTTTGCCCATGCAATGTTTGTGATGTTGAAGACATCATCTTCTGTTTATATGATTCAATTTTAGTCATATTGAAATTCACTGCATATGCTTGTTGATTCGACACTTATTTTACATCGAGCCAGCAAACCATTCTTGTTACTGTAAATATAATATATTTAAATCTTGTGGATTGATGGCTCATGTACCAGTTTCAATATGCAGTTTTTGTTCTTGTTTATAGCACGATAAGTTTGACCACTTTTCCTCGTTGAATTTGATTGAATTCTGAATAAGATAAGAATTAAGAGTCTGAAAAGGGTTTGACATGATGGAACAAGTATTCAAGTTCGCTCATCATAAATGGTTTCTGCATAGCTGTTTTTGGAATTGACTGAAAAATTCACTACACCAACCATTTTTTTAATAATTTAAAATTTCTACTTTATCCAGAATTGGAAAAATTAGAAAAGTAAAATGGAAAAAGAAGAAAGGAAAAAAGAAAAAAAAAGTATCAACGGATTGTGTTGTGGCTTAAGAGATTGAAAACAATATTAAATCATCTACTGAGCATATCAGGAGCGTGATTCGTTGGATTAATATGATGTGTAGGATTGTTTCTCAAAAGTTTGTTGCTTAAACATATAGGTGGATCATTACTTCTAGCAATTTGTTAAGTTTTCTCAACTTGACCTGTACTTATTGTATATCCTTGTGCCATTGCATGGCTGTGGTTCTCTCATAATAGGTTTTCATTGCACTAACTTTTCTTTATCGGAATGGTCCATCTGAACATTTGTAGCACTCGATAAACTTAAGCACTATATAAAGTTTTTTGTCATTGTGCAAGATGTCTATTTCTCATTTTTCATATGAAGCAACTGTTATCTCTTTGGCCAAGGCCACACCATAATTATGCAGCAAAGATTCTTAAAAAATTCTGAGAAAACTCAAGAAATTGCTAGAAATAATGATGCACTTATATCATAGTGCAACAACAAAGTAATTTGAACAATTTGTTGCCTAGTCTAATGAATCTAATCCATGACATGTATCTAGGACTATCAAATCACCTAGTTGAACTTGAGTTTTGATAAGCTCTGATAGGAAAAAAAAGGACATTTTTAGATCCGTTATTGATTAGCTTTAGAAATTATGGACCCTGATCTATAATGAACGATTTTGATTTCCCTGTATTCCACCTGAAATTCTAAACCCTTGAATTAAATTTTGCAACCAATTCATATTTCTGTTTTATCCTAAGTTTACTTGTATAATCAATATGGTTTTAGTTTCTAACTCTAGTGTTTTAATTGCAGATTAGCTGTCAATTTTAGTACTCAACTTAGTATTTTACATTGATAATTTAATATTGTAATTACTAAATTTTATTGAAAACTAGTCAATTTTGGTACTAATTTTGTATATTAGCCTATAGTTTAATGCTTTATTATAGAATTCAAAATTTTGATTTTTTTTTACTTCAGTATTTTCGGTTTATAATAAATTGGATTAAATTATGAATTCTTATCTAATCAATATTTTTTTTTGATGAAATTATCTAATCAAATTTAATTCTAATCTATGAATATCTGATAAATTAAGCATCAGTGTTACATCGAACAATAAAATTCTGCATACCAAATTTGCTTATATAGAATAAAACCAATCCATAACCAGACCTACATTGCTACATATACCCAATATATCCAAATATTTGTAAACTCAAACGGAAATTAATTTTATTGAAGGCTTAATGATTTACACTATTTTTATAACGTGACAAATCAATTTAAAAATCTTGATAAGTAGTCTTGCTTACTAGAATTCACGGAGGGTTGCACATACTCTGCTTTAAAAATACAATTTTGAGTATATACTTGGAATATTATGCAACTTTGTATTTAGTGCCTTAAAACTGTAAATCATTTTAAACAAATATACCTTGATTTACATTTATTTTAGATTAAATTAGTATTCATTGAATGCCCTATGTTTGTATCATTGATAATGTCACATCTTTTAGCATAGAGACCAAAACTATCAGGCTAAAACCAAAACTATCAGGGGACATATATCGAAAAACAGGAAAATAGGCACAAGGACAAACTTAGAATTTTTTTTTAAGCTAAAGGACAACAAGTTTGTTTTTTAGGCTGAAGGACAATGCTAGTTATAACTAGCATTTTGTATAGTGTAAAACTGAATATAATGCTAGATATAACTAGCATTTTGTATAGTGTAAAACTGAATATAATGCTAGATATAACTAGCATTTTGTATAGTGTAAAATTTAAATATAATGCTAATTATAACTAGCATTTTGTATAGTGTAAAATTTAAATATAATGCTAATTATAACTAGCATTTTGTATAGTGTAAAATTTAAATATAATGCTAATTATAACTAGCATTTTGTATAGTGTAAAATTTAAATATAATGCTAATTATAACTAGCATTTGTTCTTCAGCCTAAAAATGAAACTTGATGTCCTTCAGCCTAATTTTTCTTCTTCAAAGTTTGACCTTTTTCCTAATTCCCTCTATCAAAAAACTATGGGTTCTTTTTCATATTTGAAAATCGTAGCAGTACTTAGATTTGTCAATAGGGATGAATGATAGATGGTTGAAACTTCTTATTTGTCCCCTTGTGATGCAAAGTCCATCCCTAATACTTGTTAAAATTTTAAGGAAGAAGCACACTAGAGGTATGCCATGGTCACAGTTGTTTAAACATCAAATATATTGTGCTACATATGTTTAAATGAACCCAAATTTTGTTGAGATGTTTTCGAGTATGGGATGGAGATAATTATTAAATTTTGTAGCATTTGAAATAGTGTAGCTCATGATATGATAGAGGTGCTCCAAAATAGGGGTGTCATTAAACATTCCTCTATGCACACATGTAAATATGTATGTGTGTAATGATTACTCCAATCTCAAATTTAAACATGCATATGGCAGGTACCTAGCTGCCAAGAGTGAAGCTGACCACTACTTACGGGAAATGAAGAGAGAACAAGACGAGATAATCAATGTTCCAGATATTGGTAGTGCATTGTACAATAATATCACAGCCTTTTGTGATACTTATAGGGAATACTAATAGGTGGGAAATTATTTCATTTGAACAGAGGCAGCGGAGATTGGAGAGATTATGTCAGAGTATGGTCTGCAGCCACATGAGTACGATCCAGTTGTGAATGCTCTTCGCAAGAACCCTGAAGCTTGGCTTGAGTTCATGATGAAGTAAGTTTGTAAAAATTACATAGAGCTCTATTATTTGTTCTGTGCTTTCATTGATCATCCATGTTTTCAGGTTCGAATTGGGACTGGAAAAGCCGAATCCGAGAAGAGCGTTAGAAAGTGCACTAACAATAGCACTTTCATACATCGTTGGTGGTTTAGTGCCTCTTCTTCCATATATGTTTGTTGCAGCTGCACAAAAGGCTTTGTTGATCTCAATCGGGGTTACATTGGTAGCACTCTTATTCTTTGGTTATATAAAAGGTCATTTCACGGGTAACAGGCCTATTCTTAGTGCTATTCAGACTGCATTTATTGGTGCTATTGCCTCTGCTGCTGCTTTTGCCATGGCTAAAGTTGTGCAGTCTGTTTGAAAAAGTGTGAAATGTCACTGTGTAAGAACATCGTTGTAAGCTTGATTGTGGTTGTTCCGTGTAAGCAAGTAGTGTCTTTAGATTAAGTCATGTACTGATCATCGTTTGCATTTGATCACATGGCTGTTTACTTTATCATACAGCGTGTACAAGTTGGCTTATGTTATTTGTACTTTAAGAAAATGTCAATTTGGATTTCATTTTGCTCCTTGTAACTGGGACTTGGATCTCCTGCTTTATTCGTTATTTTTGCACATTATGCTAAGTCCATCAAACTATTCATCTAATAATCCTGATAATGTTAATTTATTGCCCTCGATGATAGTATTATGATGCTCTCGATATTAATATTATGAATGTTGAACTAATCGACAAGATCAATGCCAGGTTCAGTAGCCGTGGTTTCGGCAGTATTCCGACCCACTATAATGATCGATATACATGAATCTTTGAGTTGTCAATATTAATCTTGAATTGATTAGTAGGCAGGGTGACCAGGTGTGAATAATAAATTTGTGGATTAACATTGGAACCTTTTTTTTGACTTCCTGATGTTGACTGCAGTTTTTTTTACTCAAAGCTCACAAGACTCCATCCGAGTAATAATGTTTGATAATACTGCGAATGATGCAAATATTGAGCTGTCCCACATGAATATTCCGTTGAATTAGCATCGGTACATTTTTCAAAATCACATATCACTAACATATACATACACAGTACCGACACAAAACGATAAACAAATATGTTTTCAAGATAGAACAATACACAGTATATATATCAATGAGCACAGAGTCAACAAGAAATACATATAAATGCATCGGTCTACATAAATGAGTCAAATACTCACTATCTCCCAAAATATAGATGACGTGTCCAATACATACAACAACATGTACATGTACGTAGGCGACAGAAATACATATATGATACACAAACTAGCCTCCAACCCAATGTCCAACAACCAAAAGCTAGTCATTTCGACTTCAAACCTTAAATGTCCCGGAGTGACCCAAGTATTATATAAATAATAAATGGGTTAGACTATGTCTAAGGTGTAGATATTAGCATATAACGTAGTTGGCAAAGTATGAAGCAACATAACATAATAATAGTATATGAGCATGTAACAGTCAGGTATTGAGAAGTAATTAATTAAAATAAAAAATAGGGATTTAATTAAGGGGTTTTTAGGCTCAAGGAAAAAAGTTAGAGAAAAATTTAGTTTTAGAGACAAAAAGTTTGTTTTTTAGGCCGAAGGACACATTTTAGTGTAAATCACAGAATACTAGTTGTAACTATCATTTTCAGTTTACACTAAAAAGTGTCCTTCAGACTAAAAAGCAAACTTGTTGTCCCTGAGACTAATTTTTTTTGCAAATTCTTCCTTGTGCCTATTTACCTGTTTAAAATTAATTAAAATAAGTTTTAAAGATCACAATGAGAATAATTTTGGATTTATTTGAAGATATAGGGAATTTATAATGGTTTGGGAATCTAGATATTTATTATCATTTTAAATGATGAAATATTTCGGAAGTTAAGAATTTTGCTAATAAAATATTATTGATGAGAATTGATAAAAAGTGCAACGAACCGGATTTTTGATCCTCGGAAGTCGACACTAATACAGCCATGGTATTCATGTGCCGAACAACCAAGTGTTGGAAAGACGGATTGTTAGGAGAAAAGAAGGAAGAAAGAAGAAAACTAAACAACACAGAATTTCATAGTGGAACGAATAATCTATAATATACAACAAATATTTACACAAAGAAAAAATGTAATACACATATACCAATCAATGTACACTAACCTATTTCAGCCCGTACAGTTATAACAACATGTCCTTACAACTTCTAATAAGTACAACCAACAAACAACACAGCGGAACACAAAGAAATACGTAGATACGTCTTGGACCTCCAATGCATCCAAACAATCCGTAAATATGCTCGGTCTGAACCGAGCATTGAAAGGGAAGAACGTCTGGATCAGTCTGGTAAACTAGCGTAAGAAAAACACACCTAAATGGAATTTAATGTTTATCACAAACCTTTCAAATAAAAGTATCTTGTAAGACCACGCCGCACATAAACACAGATGAATTTTTACCTTACGATAACCAAAACATTTTCTATAGGAAATCCATTGATATTATAATAATGCCTAAGGGTCAAAGTAAAGTATGAATATAGCTGAAATGCTTGCATCTTCCATTCCCACATAGTTGGACACAACTAAGTCCATATGGCGTTTATTGGAGAATGGATTCCATACAGTGACTGGGCTACTGGAGTACCGTCCATTACGGTGCATCTCTAGATAAAATAACACCGAGGACCTCGCCGAGATTCCCTGCCAACACAGAATGTGACGACCCGACTTCCTTACGCCCAGGAAGACGTATCGTTTTGAAGAAAAGAAAGAGGTGAGAAAGTAGAAAAGAAAGAAAAGAAGAAGAAACAACAACAGAATCTCAACAGCGGAATGAATAAAATATAATATATCACATAATATAATACATAGTATCATATACATCAGAGTTACACAGATAATACAACACATACTAGACAGTTATAAACACCTGTCTAGTTAATACAACTCACACATCACAGAAATACAACACAGCGGAAATACAGAATAAACTCTAACACAGCGGAACCAATATATATATCTATACGCTGAAGCCTCCTGCTCCATTGCTCCTCCAGAACTCGTCAAAGCTAACCTGAATCCCTTGACTACCCGTAAAAAATTTGGGTACCCGAGAGTTTATGAAAAACAGAAATAAACTTCGGGTCAGACATGGGTCTGGTATGAGTAACAGGTTAAAGTTGCTTAACTTTTGAAAATCATTTGAAACAAAGGTATCACGTAAGACTTCCCACACATAAACATGGAAAAGTTTTTACCTTACGCTAACCAAAACATTTGATAGGAAATCCAGTGATATTATAATAGTGTCTAGGGTTTTCAAGTAAATAGAAAATAGCTGAAATTGTTACATCTATTAAATTCCAGCATACTAGCCACAACGTGGGTAATACAATCAAAACCGTAGAGTCACGTAGGGAAATTGGATTTCCATCAATGGCTGGGCTACTGGGGTACCGCCCGTCACAGTACGTGGCCTAGATCACCGTACCGAGGAGTACGCCCGCTCCCCTGCAACACAAAGCCGGACCCGTTCCTTACTGAACAGTTCCAAATAGAATAACCCCGCAGATGGCTGCAGACCAACTGCCACTACCGAAATAAAAAGGAACCTCTAGACAGGGGTATATCCTACTCTCAAGTGGGAGCTATCCACGAAGCTTTGCTGCACCTCCCCTGTTTTAGCCATTCCCGGTTGATGAGGCTTGAGGTCACGATTACCTTTATAGAATTCATCACTTAGAATGCTCATCATCCACCTGACGATGTTTTGAAAGCATCCAATCCATACAAGTTCGTTCCGGGTTCGAACGAAACCGAAGGCATTATCTCGTTACACTCGTTTTGGAATCACCCTCAGAGTTAACGACAATAACCCTTGCATTCTGAATCACCATCTCGAATCTATAAGTACTATCACCGTCAAACTCATTACGGAATCACCCACAGAGTTATACTGACATATAGTTCTTATACCTCGAGTCTTCACTTGCTCCATTTGAATTTCACGACCTAACGTTATTTGGATCGATGTGGTATTCGGGTCTCCAGACCTGGAATCCTGGTATACGGAAACCCGATCCCGGTCTCATCGAAATCCAAACCGTGTCTTTTAAGGCCAAGTTGTTTTAAAGGTTTAAAACAATTTCAATACATTATCTATATCAACACAGATAGATAATTCACAACATCACAATAGATAATCAACAAGATCATCGCAATAGATAATTCATATTATCATCGTAATAGATAATTATCATACTTCAACCAAACATTAATCATATAACATCAATTATCTCATATCAGGGATATTAAACCATTCAAAAGTAAATATCATCCATATATAAGCAAGGATTAAATCATCATACAATAATTAATTTAAAATGAATTAAATTAATTATTACCTCTTTAATTAATTTAAAATAAATTAAATTAATTACTTCATCAAATCTTGCCTACTTATCCATTAATCAATTTATCAATCATCAGTTACTTAATATCCCAAATCAATCATCTTTGATTAATTTAACTTTACTTATATTCCAGTAATTTCTTTTAATTTATTTACAGAGAAAAATCTTTTGAGTAAATCCCTAAATAAATTATATTTATATTGATTTTATTATATTCAATTACCTTATTGATTTATTAGCCAAAATAAATCAATTCTATTTATACCATTAATTATAATAATTAATGATCTTTAATTAATTATTTTATTAATTAATTATTTAAAAAAAACTTAATCTTCAAATCACATAATATTAATCATTTCTGATTTAATTCATACAGTAATCAACTTCCCTGAATTAATTACTCTTCAACCATACTCGATAAATTCCTCGATTAACTTCAAGTAATTATACTGCAATTACTTTTATCAACAACTTCATCCAATTGATTACCTTCAGTAATTTCTCATCAATTACTTCTCCAAATAATTTTACATCAATCATCGAGTGATTAATCCAATGATTTAACTCAAATTAAACCAATCTGCTCCATTTATTTAATAAGTGATTTATCATTCGATCATTAATTAAATCTTGATTTCTCTTTTAATTAATTACTTAATCAATAATTAATTCCATTATTAATAAATCTTTAATTTCTTTAATTAATTAATTTCTCGAAATTTAAAACAATCAAATAAATCAATTTCAATTTATACCTTAAGTGATTATTAAATCACTTTTCCCTAATTATTCTCAATATGTAATTATTACTAATTATTTCCATAATCAATTACTTATTCCTTATTACATTCAATTATAGCCATTGATTACAAATTAATCATTCATATCATTAATTAATTAATTAATGAACTACCCATTTACATTAACTTAATATTTCAAATGAATCCAAATTCTTAGTTTCTAACTTAATTTTAAGAAAATATTTCTTACTTATTTAGAGTATTTTAAAATACTCTGTTTCAAAACTACTTAAAATTTCACCTATATTTCATCTTCATATTTCACTTACATTCATTAAATTTAAGATCTGTAATATACCTTGAATATGTTATTTTAGATTTAAACTCAAAACTCTAAAGCTTACTTACATTTTAGCTTCACTTAAATCCAAATCATTTAATTATTTTTAAAATAATTTAAAACAATTTAAATTTAACTTATTTCCTTTCAAAATCCTAAGATTTCAATTCAAATTGGAATTCAGGTTTACAATTTAAAATTTAAACTAACATTAAAAATCTTGTTTTTAAATCTCTTTCCCAAATTTCCAATCACTTTATAAAATACTATACAAACCTTAAGTTGTTTAAAACATTTACTTTGATATAATGTGAAACTAGAATTCAGATTTGTTTGGGATTCATATTTTAAATTTGCTTCAACCTTAGTTTAAATCTTGCCTTGTTTTCTTAAAAGAAATAAGAATTTGTTTAAATTTAAAACAGGAAACTGTCAGGTTTAAACAAACCAGAAAACTACTTACTCGAGCCAGTATTTAAATTCTTCGAGTCTTCCATCTCCCATCTTCGAGTAAAAACTAGAAATACTCGAGTGAATTCCGAGCATATTCACCCCTCCAAAACACAGCCTCACCAGAAACGAATCACTGTGCACGTGCACATAGCCTCTGACCACCTCCGTCAACGCGGCTCCGCCACCCAAGTCGACGATCGTCCTCCGATCAGCCCACGACCCTCGACAACTCTCCATCCCCTCGAAATCGAATTCGAGCAATACCTTCGAACCTGGAAACATTCGAAGACACATCACCCAAAACCTGTCATCACCCAGTGTTCAACGCTCCGATCACCAGCGGCTACCCAACTCCGGCCATCAACTCGTCCACCCTTCCTCTTCCTTCTCTCAAACCCACGTGGCGCTCGATCCACTGCTGACGATGCGCGAAACGAAAACTCCGGCCATCAAAGATTTAGGTCACCAGCCTTCGTTTGCCTTCTGCCACCACCATGGCCATCGGTCGACCCTCACAGCATTTTTCCAGTGACCACCCTAGGCCCCTCTGTCACCACGAGGCAACTCGACCTCCATAAACCATCACATCGCCGGAAATGGGTAAAAATACCGTCTCCGTTCGACCTCGAACTGCTACCAAACCATCCCGCTAAAAATCACGCTACCTATCTCAAAAATCATCATTTTAGTTACGCATTCCAGTTATACTTATGAATCACCATTTCGTAAGGTTCGAAATTTGACAAAAATTTAGTTTGTTCAGCAATTTGGGTTCCAGTGATAATTTCTAAGTAGTTTAATCTTAACTAAATTTATAAACTTAGTTTACGATGATACGAACATCTTTCGTTTGAATTTGAGGTTAAATTATCAACTAGGGAAAGAGTGAATGATTTTTGAAACCAACAGGCCTGAGTTTTGAACTAAGAACAGAGAAGATTTTAAACAAACAGCATAAATAACATGTCCCAGCTTTCATATATATATAGATAACTATATATGCACATCCACACACATATCTTAATGAGCTTGCAAGGATTTAAACATTTTTAAATTTTTAAAGTAAATTGTTACTCACCATTTTAATAAGAACAGAGCTCTGATCATTTGAACAGGCTTGAGTACAAGCTAAAATCCTTTTCTTTGCTTCTCAATATTGACATGTTGTTTGTTGAATCTTGTTTCAGGTTTAAAATGAAAGCTTCATTACATTTTTGCTTAATTCGAACTGGCATGGAAAGATGATATATGAAGAAAACAGACAGGGATATATGGAAAAGGAAGAAGACATGATATCAACATTTGTACAATTTGCAGTGATATTTCTTGCCTAAATTCGGCAGTGTAGATTTTCTTTTGTTAATGGAGGCTGATATGAGATTATGGTGGCTGGCATTAAATGTTGTTGTACAATACTATATTGTTTATAATTTTATTTCTTTCTTGTTCACTTATACTCCTAGCTTTTCATGCAAGCTTCCCTGGTTATTCACTTTCTTATTCGAGCTTACATATATACTTATTTTTGTTCTAGTGGCTGATAGATATATCAGGGTGTGCTATAGATACGGCATTTATTTCAGTTGTCTTCTTTTACAAGCCTACGTTCTAATTTGTACATACCTGAATGTATGTTGTAATTTGTTTGCTTTAAATCTTAAGTATATGCTACTGTTTCACTTACTAGTTTACAAGCTTACAGGTTATTTATTTTTAGTTTATTTGTTGTCTAATTATTGTAGTTGTTCTACTTACCTATATATATGTTTATGAGTATTACTTATTTTATATAATATTCTATCAATGTAAAAGAATGTTATTTCTTTTATTTCAATATATTTTTAAATTGTAAAGCAATGATATTTTTAACAGGTCATTTGAAATATTTATAGTGTATTTATTAATATCATTTAAAAGTAACACAATTTATCAATTAAAATAAATTACAAAAGAAATTATCTTCCTATTATAAACTACTTACTTCCTATTTTACAAAACAATTAAAAGTTGTCTTTAGTATACTTTGTTTTATTTCTATGTTTGACTTATCTCTAGAATCCTATATTTCCATATATATATTTATTTTATTAATATTACTTTAAAAAAAAATACATTTATTAAATTTAAATAAAAGAAACTGTCTTTTATAATATACTACTGATTTTATAAAGATATAAAGTTATCGTTTGACAAAAGGGTATAAAACTTACATACATATATTAAACCATACTTTTGTATCTGCTATATTAAAAGAAAACAAAATAAATCTTAATGAATTTTAAATCTAACTTAAGCTAAAAACAAGTTTTTAAAACTATTTTTAACATTTATCTTATGTATTAAAACCATATTTTTATTAAATAAATAGCTTGCAAGGTTTAATATTAAATAAAACAAAATTTCCAATTTATTTAAATATATATATTATAACTTCGAAAATATAATTTATTAATTCAGTAAAACGAACTCAACTATTTACAATGTATACGAATATATATACATTAATAAATAGAAAATAACCAATTTATTTTACAGATAAAATTTACCAATTAAATATTTATTAAAACAAAGTATAAATCCAGATTTTATTTACAAAGATTCAGCAAATCAATTTAATATTTAATACAGATTATTAAATTGATATTGCTCGAAAATTCCGGGATGTCACATTCCTCCCCCCTTAAAATAATTTCGTCCCCGAAATTTAAAGCAAAGGTAATTTAATAATCTAATTGAAGATTTAGTTTTAAAACACAAGTTTATATCAATCATATGCAAGCAATCATAGCAACCAATCAAACAAATTTAACTAGCCAGATAAAATTCTGGATAGAACTCTCTCGAGTTTCCTCGAGTATAAATACCGGGTTACTCGTCCTACAGAATCCAAACAGTTCATACTACTAAGCTATAGAGCTACCACTCATCTAGATCAGCAAAACTAGACAGATATTAGACTACAGACACGTCTGACTCGGTCATCAAAACTCTCTGAACTGCTGGTTCTATACCCAGAGATAGATTATACACGTACTCCCTCAGATATACGTGAAACACATCGAATCCCAGATATCCAAACTGGCAATTCACTCCAGAAGATCAACACTTAACCTTTCCTGAACATAGAGAAGATACAGAACATCTCGGAGCTAGCTTCCCAGACTTACCCAATTATAGAGCTCCTTTGAATTAGAGAAAATTTATTCAAAATCAAATCTCCGACTTTTAAATCCAAATTCTCCCATCTCTTATCCACCAAACTCTTCAGACGGTCCAGAGCTGCCTACATCCCTATTGATCAGCTCAATCTCCCCTGATGCCTCTCAGAACAATCTGAATCCAAAACAATCCAGTAGAATGATCAACCCAAAATCATGAACACCTCACTACTATCATCAGTAGAAAACAACTTCTCCTTTCAAAAGATCAGCAGATGCACTTCCAACTGCTTCCGCTGCACAACTCTGATATGGGTAGATGAAAATGCCGATGACGCACATAAGCACAACTTCCACTGATACCAATGTGATGGACCTAGGCTTTGCAACCGTCGGCCAGCGATCACAACTGGTCTTTCCAACCATCCTGGGAATATGGTTCAACTGATCCAAAAAGAGAAACTCAGAAATTCCACGGTAGCTTGATCTGCTTTACCAAAACTCTCCCTAGAAATCATCCTCAACTAGCTGGACCCTCGGTACCTCTCCTGGAATCCAGTCGATACCACTCAATCTCCCAATGTTGACAAAATTCTTCGAAAACACAAGAGAATACTCAGCTCCAGATGCTAAGGCAAACCTCTGTCCCTTCAAAAAGACATCCGGAAAGATCTCTGACAACCCCAGAGAACACTCAACTATCGCAAATCACCTTTGCGATCAACCCAGTCTAATATCCAAAGAAAACTGTCTCTTCTTTACAAATTAGAACAGCTTAAACTTATGAAATCAATCCATTGAAGAAAATGGATCCACCAAGCTGCCCCTGAACTTCATCATTAGAAACTACTGACAGAAGACCTCCTTGCTAGTCCACAGAACAGTCTGAGCTGCAATGCTATCACAGATGTCCAAGATATCCTAACCCAAAATTCCTCGAGAAACTCGGCCTCAAAGCCAAACACCAACCCCAGCTGCACTCAGCCTCAGCACTGATGCAGTTACAGTTCCATATCCAAAGCTTTTTGAGAAACATCCTCAAAAACAAGACATAGTTACTGCATCCCCACATACAACTACTCCTTCCTGAGCTACCAAGATAACCTTTCTAGTTTCTGCTCAACTGACAGAATCCAAAATCTACTCATCCAACTATACATCTCAAGATGATCTCCGAATCTAAACAGATTGCCTTCAGAGACTCGGTGAAATCCTTACACCATAACAAAGCTCACTTGAGAAGGACAGCAGACCCAATACCGTCTCGATAGATACACTTCCAATCTCAACAAATTCAACCATTGGTAGTTGTGTTACACACACCACTATCCTATCTACCCTTATAACTGATTGGAAAACCCGAACAGGTAACCCAACCGACAGGTAGAAATAGATAAATATATATACATATAGATAAAAATTACAAATACGCTCTCTCCGGATAGACACCACTCCAGAGCCTAGGTACTCGCGCAACCTAATGCTCTGATACCAACTGTGACGACCCGACTTCCTTACGCCCAGGAAGACGTATCGTTTTGAAGAAAAGAAAGAGGTGAGAAAGTAGAAAAGAAAGAAAAGAAGAAGAAACAACAACAGAATCTCAACAGCGGAATGAATAAAATATAATATATCACATAATATAATACATAGTATCATATACATCAGAGTTACACAGATAATACAACACATACTAGACAGTTATAAACACCTGTCTAGTTAATACAACTCACACATCACAGAAATACAACACAGCGGAAATACAGAATAAACTCTAACACAGCGGAACCAATATATATATCTATACGCTGAAGCCTCCTGCTCCATTGCTCCTCCAGAACTCGTCAAAGCTAACCTGAATCCCTTGACTACCCGTAAAAAATTTGGGTACCCGAGAGTTTATGAAAAACAGAAATAAACTTCGGGTCAGACATGGGTCTGGTATGAGTAACAGGTTAAAGTTGCTTAACTTTTGAAAATCATTTGAAACAAAGGTATCACGTAAGACTTCCCACACATAAACATGGAAAAGTTTTTACCTTACGCTAACCAAAACATTTGATAGGAAATCCAGTGATATTATAATAGTGTCTAGGGTTTTCAAGTAAATAGAAAATAGCTGAAATTGTTACATCTATTAAATTCCAGCATACTAGCCACAACGTGGGTAATACAATCAAAACCGTAGAGTCACGTAGGGAAATTGGATTTCCATCAATGGCTGGGCTACTGGGGTACCGCCCGTCACAGTACGTGGCCTAGATCACCGTACCGAGGAGTACGCCCGCTCCCCTGCAACACAAAGCCGGACCCGTTCCTTACTGAACAGTTCCAAATAGAATAACCCCGCAGATGGCTGCAGACCAACTGCCACTACCGAAATAAAAAGGAACCTCTAGACAGGGGTATATCCTACTCTCAAGTGGGAGCTATCCACGAAGCTTTGCTGCACCTCCCCTGTTTTAGCCATTCCCGGTTGATGAGGCTTGAGGTCACGATTACCTTTATAGAATTCATCACTTAGAATGCTCATCGTCCACCTGACGATGTTTTGAAAGCATCCAATCCATACAAGTTCGTTCCGGGTTCGAACGAAACCGAAGGCATTATCTCGTTACACTCGTTTTGGAATCACCCTCAGAGTTAACGACAATAACCCTTGCATTCTGAATCACCATCTCGAATCTATAAGTACTATCACCGTCAAACTCATTACGGAATCACCCACAGAGTTATACTGACATATAGTTCTTATACCTCGAGTCTTCACTTGCTCCATTTGAATTTCACGACCTAACGTTATTTGGATCGATGTGGTATTCGGGTCTCCAGACCTGGAATCCTGGTATACGGAAACCCGATCCCGGTCTCATCGAAATCCAAACCGTGTCTTTTAAGGCCAAGTTGTTTTAAAGGTTTAAAACAATTTCAATACATTATCTATATCAACACAGATAGATAATTCACAACATCACAATAGATAATCAACAAGATCATCGCAATAGATAATTCATATTATCATCGTAATAGATAATTATCATACTTCAACCAAACATTAATCATATAACATCAATTATCTCATATCAGGGATATTAAACCATTCAAAAGTAAATATCATCCATATATAAGCAAGGATTAAATCATCATACAATAATTAATTTAAAATGAATTAAATTAATTATTACCTCTTTAATTAATTTAAAATAAATTAAATTAATTACTTCATCAAATCTTGCCTACTTATCCATTAATCAATTTATCAATCATCAGTTACTTAATATCCCAAATCAATCATCTTTGATTAATTTAACTTTACTTATATTCCAGTAATTTCTTTTAATTTATTTACAGAGAAAAATCTTTTGAGTAAATCCCTAAATAAATTATATTTATATTGATTTTATTATATTCAATTACCTTATTGATTTATTAGCCAAAATAAATCAATTCTATTTATACCATTAATTATAATAATTAATGATCTTTAATTAATTATTTTATTAATTAATTATTTAAAAAAAACTTAATCTTCAAATCACATAATATTAATCATTTCTGATTTAATTCATACAGTAATCAACTTCCCTGAATTAATTACTCTTCAACCATACTCGATAAATTCCTCGATTAACTTCAAGTAATTATACTGCAATTACTTTTATCAACAACTTCATCCAATTGATTACCTTCAGTAATTTCTCATCAATTACTTCTCCAAATAATTTTACATCAATCATCGAGTGATTAATCCAATGATTTAACTCAAATTAAACCAATCTGCTCCATTTATTTAATAAGTGATTTATCATTCGATCATTAATTAAATCTTGATTTCTCTTTTAATTAATTACTTAATCAATAATTAATTCCATTATTAATAAATCTTTAATTTCTTTAATTAATTAATTTCTCGAAATTTAAAACAATCAAATAAATCAATTTCAATTTATACCTTAAGTGATTATTAAATCACTTTTCCCTAATTATTCTCAATATGTAATTATTACTAATTATTTCCATAATCAATTACTTATTCCTTATTACATTCAATTATAGCCATTGATTACAAATTAATCATTCATATCATTAATTAATTAATTAATGAACTACCCATTTACATTAACTTAATATTTCAAATGAATCCAAATTCTTAGTTTCTAACTTAATTTTAAGAAAATATTTCTTACTTATTTAGAGTATTTTAAAATACTCTGTTTCAAAACTACTTAAAATTTCACCTATATTTCATCTTCATATTTCACTTACATTCATTAAATTTAAGATCTGTAATATACCTTGAATATGTTATTTTAGATTTAAACTCAAAACTCTAAAGCTTACTTACATTTTAGCTTCACTTAAATCCAAATCATTTAATTATTTTTAAAATAATTTAAAACAATTTAAATTTAACTTATTTCCTTTCAAAATCCTAAGATTTCAATTCAAATTGGAATTCAGGTTTACAATTTAAAATTTAAACTAACATTAAAAATCTTGTTTTTAAATCTCTTTCCCAAATTTCCAATCACTTTATAAAATACTGTACAAACCTTAAGTTGTTTAAAACATTTACTTTGATATAATGTGAAACTAGAATTCAGATTTGTTTGGGATTCATATTTTAAATTTGCTTCAACCTTAGTTTAAATCTTGCCTTGTTTTCTTAAAAGAAATAAGAATTTGTTTAAATTTAAAACAGGAAACTGTCAGGTTTAAACAAACCAGAAAACTACTTACTCGAGCCAGTATTTAAATTCTTCGAGTCTTCCATCTCCCATCTTCGAGTAAAAACTAGAAATACTCGAGTGAATTCCGAGCATATTCACCCCTCCAAAACACAGCCTCACCAGAAACGAATCACTGTGCACGTGCACATAGCCTCTGACCACCTCCGTCAACGCGGCTCCGCCACCCAAGTCGACGATCGTCCTCCGATCAGCCCACGACCCTCGACAACTCTCCATCCCCTCGAAATCGAATTCGAGCAATACCTTCGAACCTGGAAACATTCGAAGACACATCACCCAAAACCTGTCATCACCCAGTGTTCAACGCTCCGATCACCAGCGGCTACCCAACTCCGGCCATCAACTCGTCCACCCTTCCTCTTCCTTCTCTCAAACCCACGTGGCGCTCGATCCACTGCTGACGATGCGCGAAACGAAAACTCCGGCCATCAAAGATTTAGGTCACCAGCCTTCGTTTGCCTTCTGCCACCACCATGGCCATCGGTCGACCCTCACGGCATTTTTCCAGTGACCACCCTAGGCCCCTCTGTCACCACGAGGCAACTCGACCTCCATAAACCATCACATCGCCGGAAATGGGTAAAAATACCGTCTCCGTTCGACCTCGAACTGCTACCAAACCATCCCGCTAAAAATCACGCTACCTATCTCAAAAATCATCATTTTAGTTACGCATTCCAGTTATACTTATGAATCACCATTTCGCAAGGTTCGAAATTTGACAAAAATTTAGTTTGTTCAGCAATTTGGGTTCCAGTGATAATTTCTAAGTAGTTTAATCTTAACTAAATTTATAAACTTAGTTTACGATGATACGAACATCTTTCGTTTGAATTTGAGGTTAAATTATCAACTAGGGAAAGAGTGAATGATTTTTGAAACCAACAGGCCTGAGTTTTGAACTAAGAACAGAGAAGATTTTAAACAAACAGCATAAATAACATGTCCCAGCTTTCATATATATATAGATAACTATATATGCACATCCACACACATATCTTAATGAGCTTGCAAGGATTTAAACATTTTTAAATTTTTAAAGTAAATTGTTACTCACCATTTTAATAAGAACAGAGCTCTGATCATTTGAACAGGCTTGAGTACAAGCTAAAATCCTTTTCTTTGCTTCTCAATATTGACATGTTGTTTGTTGAATCTTGTTTCAGGTTTAAAATGAAAGCTTCATTACATTTTTGCTTAATTCGAACTGGCATGGAAAGATGATATATGAAGAAAACAGACAGGGATATATGGAAAAGGAAGAAGACATGATATCAACATTTGTACAATTTGCAGTGATATTTCTTGCCTAAATTCGGCAGTGTAGATTTTCTTTTGTTAATGGAGGCTGATATGAGATTATGGTGGCTGGCATTAAATGTTGTTGTACAATACTATATTGTTTATAATTTTATTTCTTTCTTGTTCACTTATACTCCTAGCTTTTCATGCAAGCTTCCCTGGTTATTCACTTTCTTATTCGAGCTTACATATATACTTATTTTTGTTCTAGTGGCTGATAGATATATCAGGGTGTGCTATAGATACGGCATTTATTTCAGTTGTCTTCTTTTACAAGCCTACGTTCTAATTTGTACATACCTGAATGTATGTTGTAATTTGTTTGCTTTAAATCTTAAGTATATGCTACTGTTTCACTTACTAGTTTACAAGCTTACAGGTTATTTATTTTTAGTTTATTTGTTGTCTAATTATTGTAGTTGTTCTACTTACCTATATATATGTTTATGAGTATTACTTATTTTATATAATATTCTATCAATGTAAAAGAATGTTATTTCTTTTATTTCAATATATTTTTAAATTGTAAAGCAATGATATTTTTAACAGGTCATTTGAAATATTTATAGTGTATTTATTAATATCATTTAAAAGTAACACAATTTATCAATTAAAATAAATTACAAAAGAAATTATCTTCCTATTATAAACTACTTACTTCCTATTTTACAAAACAATTAAAAGTTGTCTTTAGTATACTTTGTTTTATTTCTATGTTTGACTTATCTCTAGAATCCTATATTTCCATATATATATTTATTTTATTAATATTACTTTAAAAAAAAATACATTTATTAAATTTAAATAAAAGAAACTGTCTTTTATAATATACTACTGATTTTATAAAGATATAAAGTTATCGTTTGACAAAAGGGTATAAAACTTACATACATATATTAAACCATACTTTTGTATCTGCTATATTAAAAGAAAACAAAATAAATCTTAATGAATTTTAAATCTAACTTAAGCTAAAAACAAGTTTTTAAAACTATTTTTAACATTTATCTTATGTATTAAAACCATATTTTTATTAAATAAATAGCTTGCAAGGTTTAATATTAAATAAAACAAAATTTCCAATTTATTTAAATATATATATTATAACTTCGAAAATATAATTTATTAATTCAGTAAAACGAACTCAACTATTTACAATGTATACGAATATATATACATTAATAAATAGAAAATAACCAATTTATTTTACAGATAAAATTTACCAATTAAATATTTATTAAAACAAAGTATAAATCCAGATTTTATTTACAAAGATTCAGCAAATCAATTTAATATTTAATACAGATTATTAAATTGATATTGCTCGAAAATTCCGGGATGTCACACAGAACCGGCCTACCACTTAACTAGTAGTACCGACTATGATCACCCCTTTTTTAATGGGTCCGAAAGCATATAAATGAGAGATAATATCGACTCTAGATAGTGATGATCATACCTTAATGGAAGCGACCCACTTAGCCCTGCTGCATCTCCTATGTTTTAGTCATTTCCGGTTGATGAGGCTTGAGGCTACACTTTAACTTTCATATAGCACTTCCCACTTGAAATGCTAACACTGCCTTCCAGGCAACAATGCATTGCCAACATTCATCCATACAAGTTATCCAAGAGATGGACAAACCGAAGGCACTATTTGTACTACATCCATTTTGGAACCACCCTCGGGATTAGTAGCGAGTAGCCTTTGCACTTCAAAGAGCTCCATCTTCAATTCCATCATCTTCAAGGTGTCTTCACTTTGAAACACTTGAGTTGGACTGAAGTGGTTTTCGGATAACATATCCGATTCCGGTCTATTCGAAACAACATTCGATAGTTTTTAGTAAACTGAACCCCTATTCTTTAGGAAATAAACAATCAAGGATAAGAGCTGTGGTCACCTCCAAACCGTTAGTGGACGGATTTCCTTATCATTTGTCCTATGAGAACAAGACGAGATCTATATGCACAGTACAACATCATCGGAGATGACTGTGCCATATAACTCACGTGTTTCTTCTAGATATTTCCAAAGTTATGTTTGGGTCCATATTTGATAGTCAATCATTTAACTATCCACAAACACATATCCAAATCAGGGATTTAATTCCATAGGGAAAACCAACATTGGTTAAGCACATAAACAACCACTAACCTCTAATTAATCTTCTCATTAATTAAAATCACTTTATAAACTACTTGTATAAAAATACCTTTACAAAGATATACCAACAAATCCCTATATTTTCAATACTTGGAAAATATCTGTATACTCATCTTAACGGCATAAGTATATTTACAAATATTGCACTTCACAACTTGGAAAATGTACTCATATACTTATCTTGATGGTATAAGTATATTTACAAAACTGAGAAAGATTTTCTTTTTATTCAATTCTAAATTCATTTATAAACTCCTTATAAATCTCTAAAGCCATTTATAAACCATTTTATAAATCTCTGAAAATCATTTATAATCTCTTTTATAAATTTCAGTCACTTATAAATTCTTTTTGTACATTTCTAAAAATCCTTTACAAACTCATTGTAAATCCGTAAAACTATTTATAAAACTCCTTTTATAAATCTATAAACCCCTTTATAAAATCCCTTTATAATTACCTAAGTACAATTATTAAATCTTTTATAAATCTATAAAAACCATTTATAAAATCATTTTATAAATCTTTGAAACCATTTATAAAACTCTATTTATAAATCTTGGAAACATTTATTAATAAATAATAATCATTTACTTCAAAACACTATTATATAATAATAATTATTAGTAATAAACATTATAAATAAATAATAATTATTAACTTTAAGACATCTTAAAAATAATAATTAGTAATTTCAAACATTATTAATAGAATAATAGTAAATAAATCTTCAACATTATTAAAAATAATAATAATTAATTTCCAAAACATTATTAACAAATCATTATTAATAATTTCAAACCATATTAATTATTTAAATAATTAGCTTTCTAAAATATTAAAATATTGATAAATAACTTTAAAACAATATTAAATATAAAGAAATAATCTTTAAAAAAATATTAAATATAAATAAATAATCCTTTAAACCATTCCTAAATGACATAGAAAAGACAGATAATATGGTTGGAGTAAAATAGAAATTAAATCCTTTAAAACAAACATTTTCGAAACCCAATTTCAGATTTAAAATCATTTCCTGTCTCAAAAACCAACTCGACCCAAATGGCAATTTATAGTATTTTTAAAATACAAATTTGAGGCCAATAGTTACGCAACATTTAACCAATATCGATATTAATTTTCTATCACTACAGAGCTTAAGCTTGAGCATAAAATAATTTCATAACCCATAGTGTCAACAATTAGGTTTGATTTTAAAAAATTCGTATAACACGAATATTATAGAAAACCTTTCAACAATGGCAAGGAATCCAGTTGGATTCCTCCAACCTATCCCCTGCATCATAGCTCATATATATACCAACACATATATATAAATAAAATTCAATAGTGGTGAGAAATCCAGTTGGATCCCTCCAACCTGTTCCCCTACATCACAAACAATATATAATCATATAATATGGGTCATTCGCTAATAGGCGGGTATATATAAAAGGTCATCTACTTCAGGGGCATGAATAAATCCAAACCAACTAATAAAGCAGTAAATCATCCAAACATTCGATCAGCAATTTTTATCAACTATATAATGTACTGGTTAACCAAAAAGGTAGTTTAACTCACCGAAATTCTAGTTATCGTCGAAGCGTTCTGGTTCCGTCCAAATTCGAACGACATTCGAATTTAGGGTAAAAGTCAACAAGCTCCATTCGTCATCAAACAAACTCCATCATGTAGTATTCGTTGATACAATCCTAATGCGACTGGCTGCATTTGATTTGGACCTCAAACGAATAAGATATTAAATTTATAAGATCACGAACTAAATAACATAAATTTATCCCTTAATTACATAATTAGTTTTATAATTAACCTTATTCAAATTTATAACCCGCCCTTAATTCCCTCTCTCCCTCTCGTACGCCGACTATCACCCGGGCCACCACTTCACCTCCTCCACGACACCACCAGAGACCACAAGACCATGTTCCACCTCGCCTAAGCCCAGCCCCGACCACGAGCTTCCCATCGCCACGAACCTCGGTCTCTAACTCGCCGACATCGCCTTGAAAAAACCCCAAAACGAATTCCAATCATCTTCGAATTGCCACTGCCACGATCAATTTCATGCCACCAAACTCCGACTGTGCCTAGCCCTCCTCATCCTCTACGACTTCCCTTCAGACACCATTGCCCAACAACGACCTAAATCGTTGCAATTCGTGAAAATATATTTCACATTCAACTAAGAACTACGGCCACCACACGACGAACCACGACAATCCCGCCATACATTAGCTTCTCCTAACCTAGACAAACACTTTCTTAGTTGGCGACATCGCCTAAAAACGTATGGATTGGCGCCGATGATCTCGGGCCGTTGGATTGGAGGAGGATTTGATTTGAAAAAAAAAATGGCAAACTCGTTTTCTTTGGTTGGGCGTGATTTATAGATGAGGGAGTATTGTGTGGATGTGCAGCAGTATGTTTTGAATAGTGGTGTGGGTATGGGTTATGGGTATGGTGAGAATAGTGTGCACATATATTATATAATTAAAATATCAAATTCTATGCTCTCAAAATTTCAAACCCCAATCGAAGCGTGCCGACTGGTATTCTTTACCAAATACCCCTATTCTGAACTCAATCGAACCATTATCAAAACCTAATTCGATCATATGCAGAAGTTAGCCTTTTAAAATCAAATTATTAATTTAAATTCCTTTAATTAATTTCTACGCGTTTCGAGCTCACACGACCAAACGATCCACTCGATCGCCACAAAATTTGTTAACATATAATAATTCACTATTACGGATCCAATGAAACTGGTTTCATCCAAATCCAAGATAGTGTCTCAGAAGGATATTTTCACACATTAATTTAACGAATTTATTATTAAAACGATTTTAACCACTTTTACTTTCCTTTAAATTCTAATATAAAAGTCTACTATGATCATTCTTATTTATACTGAATTCAAATAAGATGTCCAAATCATTTTAAATCAAAGATTCAGTTATTTTAAATATTTCAATTATTTAAATTCACTATTCAAATAAATTTCTATATTTGAAATTCAAACTGTTTTACTTTTAAACTAATATTTCAATATTTAAAATTTATTAAATATTTCAAAATTAATTGACTAAAATTTTGGGTCGTTACAAAAAATATATTTTAATTGGTGATATTCAATCAAATTAGGAAATCATTTGTCAAAATGATTAATAAATGAATTATTTTGGTTTTAGATATGTTTGAAGTAATGAATTAATAACAAATGGTAATTTTGATTATTTTGAAGTTAAGTTGATATCTAAATTTGAAATAGTTTTTGTTTAAATTAGAAGTGGTTTAATAATTTTATAAGGTTAAATAATGATCAGCAAAAGAATTTTTGAGATTTGTTATGGCGAAGAATGAATTTCAATTTAATTATTTGGAATTTATTTATAAATGGCTTAAAAGTGTAATTATGAGATAATTAATTAAATATGGGATTAAATTGTGGAAAATAATTTCTATAAAAATATATAAAATTGCTTAAATATAAGTTAAAGTCAAATATGATTTTATTTGAGAATTGGAAGTGTATTTGGCTAAGTATAAATCATTTTGTAAAGGAAAAAGGCAAAATAAAATGGAAAATGATTACTTTTGAAGCCAAAGAAGCTAAAATCCTTGTTTCCTTTATCTCCACTTCTCCTGAAAATTCTTAGCCTTCTTCCCTTGCATCAAAATTACCTCATATTATTTACTTTTAGAACTTTTCCCATCTTCTATAAAAAGTTTGACCCTAACCCCCTTCTTCAAAAGTTCAAAATAAATAGAATAAAATCACAAAAATCATGGCATTAAAATATAAGCTTCTCAACATAATTCTCCACACTTAGGAGCTTTTGAAGTTGGATTTTGAGCAAGTTTAGTGTCATGTTGTATTTACAGTAAATGGAAAAATTGGGTTTTGGTGATGTTATGAAGTGCTAAGGGAAGTCTGGAGCTTCTTTGAGCCGAGGTGAGTAATTCATTACTCACATCTATGCATAGAGTTGATGAATGCGTTGCTTTGATGAAGGAGATGATTTATTTGTGTGTTTCTCTATATTTGATTTTTGTATGAACCCGTTCTCTAACTTGATTTCCCCCATTTTATACGTCGATCTTTGTTATGCTTGTGCTGTGATTTGGATGTGTATTCGTCACCAAAGAAGAGTGCTCGAAGTTGTGTACAAATAGAGGGAAGGAAGCAGTGGTCGATGGCATGCTTAGCGACGTAATGTGGAGCTAACACTCTAGGCCATCACTAAGTGATCGACCGCTCGTGACCTGGAGTATTAGCTCCAAGTTTTGTTTGCATGAATGTTTTTATTAAATATATATTTTTTAAAACCGATAAAAATAAGATTTTGAAAGTATAAATTTAACGTGTTTCAAATATGAAATTATTTTTTTGATTTATTTTATTTTATTTAATAATATTTATTTAAATAATTGTGTTTTAAAAAAGTTGGAAATGGTTTTGAGCTTTAAATAATTATTTAAAAATTCCATTTTATTCCTGAAAATTATAAAATGATTTTTGAACATCAATAGTGGATTTTAAAAGAGTTTTCAAGGATGTCTGAGTAAAAACAAGAGATTTAAAATATATTCTATGGTATAAAAAGAATAGAAACCGACTTTTGAGGCTTATAAATTCATTTATAAATCATATTAAAATATAGAAAATTATGGAATGGCTTTTATAAATGATAGTTGATTATAATGGTGTTTTCTATGGTTTTAAAAATGGTAAAGTGGTGTAGAAATGTATTAAAAAGTTTGAAATCCTTATCTTTAAGCACTAAATAAATGAAGAAAATGGTACTTATAAAATTTAAAGAATATAAAAGCTTTTTGGGTTTAATGTATTTTTATAAGATATCTTTTATAAATGAATGATGTGCTATGTTTAATTACATTTTCTGCGTGATGAGAATATTGAATAAACAGAGTTTTAATACTGTTGGGTATGGGACTTTCGGTAGTATCTCTTTAGTTATTCCTTGGACTTTGTTACACAGAATATTATTGTTAAAGTGAGTGTAGTTTTTAAGCATCGAGTAAACGAGCGAGTAACACTAGGTGGTATGGGATGCCTAGGTTGATATTTGTTCGATTACTTTTTGTAAGTGAAGGTTGATTATCATTAGAGGGTTAGGAATTTTGGCAATCATCTAGAGGTGAATCTTATGAGTTTAGTTATCGAGAGGCTCCCTTTTTAAGGGCTGCAAATTAGAGATATATTGCAATTTACAGATTTATCCACTATGGAAAGCGTGTGATTATGACCCGCTTGCTAGTATCCATTCTAGCGGTCCTTATTGCGAGGTCGCATCCCAGATTCATGATGTCAATTTGATGAGTTAATGATGATGAGGCTAAGAGATATTACTCTCATTATAGCCATTGCCCAAACATCACTTAGGGACCAATGGTCCGTTACCAAAGGCAAGTAGAAGTCATGACCAACACACAACATAGTCTTGCAACGTATTTATGACATGTGATGGATATAAGTGTAATGATTCTGGGAATAATCCAAGAACTGTAGAAAATGGGCTGCGGCCATTAGCAGCTCCTAGAGCAGTGTTGTGGTATGTCTGTCTCCCATCTGAATGACTTAGGTAAATCCATTTCTAATGAGTATTCGATGTTATCATCTAAATTATGATTATATAACATTAGAGACTTACTGGGTGCTCATCTGTTATCTAAATTAGCCCAACCCCAGATTAACTGCATACTATTTCTCCTTATGTCATTGGGGACTATCTGTGTTTTCGCCTATCACTCTCTCTTAGAGTCTTTTGACTGAGAGATCTATTATTGTGCTTTATGTGTATACCTTTTATGCTATTCAGTTGAGAGTATTTTCTCTTATACGAATTGTTGGTCGAGATAAATCACAGTGTTTGTTGTGTGTTATACTATGTTTAATGTTATATTCTAGGTCTATATTTCCTATTGTTTATATATCCCTTTGGGCCATGCATTTGAGGGTTTTATCTCTCATTAGGGATGATGGTCGTGTCATACATTATTGTGTGTTTTATTTGAATAGTAGTTTGGTTATTTAGAGGATATTTCAACCATGTACTTCCTGTTATTGGAACTAGGCCAACCCGTAGTGGAAGAAATGGGTAAATTTCAAAATTTTACCATTTTGAATATTTTGGGCCTATGAAGTCTAAAGGTACATTAGATCAAATCTAATAAAGTTTTTAAATAAAATCTTATTTTATTTAAAAATTGATCAAAAGAAGTTTTTAACTAACTTAAACTTAAATATATAGTGTATCAAATGCACCCAATAATTACTCATAAGAGTAAATTTAGAGAAAGAAACATTTCGTTTTTTCTCCAAAAGTTATGTAATTTAGAGAAGGAAACCTTCATTTTATTTTCTTAACTTATTCTATTAATGAGAGGATACTTTATTTATATAGAGAGAGAAATATTTCATTTCTTTCTCTTTAATTAAATTGATTGATTATACGAATGTCCTTAATTAGCAACATATACATGGCATAAATGTAAGTATAACCAAAAATGTTATGGTGTAAATTGTGCAAGTGCGACATATGATAGGGGCTATCAATTGATGATAAGGTATGGACATATAAATACAAATAAATGGATAGCTGATCACATAAGGGAAAAATAAATAAATAATGGGTAACAAGGATGATTGATTAAACTTCCCATTTGGTAAACTCAATTAATGCAGCATATAAATGACAATTAATAGGTGCCAGAGAATATAAATAGTCAACAATAATTATAATTATACACACACACACACACATATATATATATGATTGCCTCACTTTAAATTTATTTTTTGGAATGAAATCTAATTCATACTTTAACAATATGAAATACATGTAATAAATTTTATATATACAAACATACATATAAAATTAGTTGTGTTTATATAAGATTAAATCAAGTTTTTCTAATTAATAAAAATTAGATATATATAGCAATCAATTTAACAATAGATTTATTGTCAAAGCATTAATTGTGTGTATGTAAGATTCAATCAAATCTCTCTAGTTAATACAAATTAGAGTTTTATAGTAATCAAATTAAAATTTAGATTTATTGTCAAAACATCTTCCCCTTCTTTTTTAATTTCTAATACAATCAAACACAAAATACATACATGTAAACTTTCAAATCTAATATTACACTTTGTTTTATATGATTTAAAACATGAATCTTCAACAAAATATTATACTATTCAAACACAGATTTTAGCTTAATTTGTTAAAGTAAAATCCAATCAAAATAATATGAACATACAAAATTTTAGATCTAAAGGATTAAAACTTGAATTGAATGTGTACAATATAGATCTATAATGAAACATTGTATTTAAATATATACAAATTTTAATTTTAATTTAATAAAATAAGAACCCAATTGATAAATATACAAAATTTCAAATCTAAAAATTAGACTTTAAATTGAGTGTTTAGAACATAGTTCTAAAAATATTGTATTTAAACATATACAAATTTTAGTTTTGGTTTATTAAATTAAAACCCCAATCAATTCATTTAATAAACAATTCAAACTACACGAACAATTTTCAAATTAAACGAGGCCATGGTATGTACGTACAAATTATGATAATCAAATTTATCTTTCATCAAACTTTACATTAAATGTCATTATCTATAAAAGGAAAACATACCTTATTACCAAAGCCTTGAAGCACAACTTGAAAATAAATTCACCTTTGGATGTTACCTAGAAATCACACTTGAATGATGATATCTCCTTAGATCTTTAAGATCGCCATCCTATCCTTGCAAGAGATGGATGAATCACTTTTGTTTTTTTATTTGATGTTTTTACATGGAATTGAAAGATTTTTTGGAATTTTTGTTTTGTTTTCTGCCATAAAAAGTTAGGAGGAGAGAAAGAAAAAGAATGAATGAGAAAGAATGAGTTGTATGTATAGAGTGAATTAGAGAATGCATTTTATTTGAAAGAATGAAACCTTTCTCATTCTTTAATTAAATTTTCCCTAATTATGTGATCGTCTCTCTCTATCCACTTCTTTCTTTTCACATGATATGGCTGAAATTACATGCCATCACTTAACGTAAAATTTGAAAAATCATGCCATCAAATGACATAAAATTTCCATAAATCATTTCATGCAATTTTCTTTTATTTAAATTACATCGATATCATATATTAATGAGCGCAAATATAACTTTTATAAATGCATAAAAATAATTACAAACAACTTCCAAACATCAAATAAATTAAATAATAATTAATATCTCTTAAATATTAATTAATTTAATCAATTTATAATATTTTATAAATTAATTAAATCATGTGGTTTTTTGAAGAATACATCATTACGGTTGTGTGACTCAAAGGTGTAAATTCAGTTAGTGATTAATATCGAACTATTCAAATATTAAGGTTCACACGTCACTTAGTAGGTAGTGTGACATTTTGGCTAAATTATCACTTACACATCTTTTGGTAAAATCTAATTTTACTTATTATAAGCGGTACCCGGTAGTGATAGTTATTTACACCAATTCTCTTTATCAAAATGATATCACATTAGAACTTATGCAATTTGGTAATGGTCAAAATTCCAATATCGTCCACACTCAATTTTATAGTCCAAACACAATGTCCTTGGTTCACTAATAACAATTATTATTAGCCAAAATGCTCTAGCCAAAGACTTTGACTTTGAGTTGACTTCAGTTGACCGTGATACTAACCTCATATAACTAAGGAGACGAATCCTTTCTTGAATAGTGTTTCACTTCCCATGCTTCCACTCGACTCAACTATAGTCGTTTGATGGACGTCTTGCCATGATTTAACTATAATCAAAGCAAAGCTTCCACATTGAAGATCAGCAGTATTCTCAAGTCAAGAGAACTGCGTGAATTAGTCGCATTGACATTCTCTGCTTGACCTTTGTTATATTAACCAACAGAAAACTATAGAGTGAGTCATTTCATAGTTATCCAATAACTATCAGTACGTAACCCCTTGGTGCCCCTAGTAGTTATGAGTTGTGCACTGCCCAACATTTGGAGAGCGTTACATACTCTAGTCTCAATGGATATATCGATATCCAGTTTCGATACATCTTGATTAGGAATATTTAAAATGGTATATTTTTCATTGTGATAAATTACTCACATTTACAACATTTTGTAAATATTATCACAAAACATACCATTTATGTATTTTCTATTAAATATACTTTTAGTTAAATTAATTAATTAATATAACACATTATATCAAGTATATAATAGAAAGAAAACACCTTTTAGTTTGAACAAGATTGGTTATCAAGTTAGATATATGTAAAAAGTTATGTAACGACCCTAAATTTTTGGACATTTGAAAAGTGAATATTTAATTGAGTTTAAATATTCGAATGATAATTTAATTTGATATTCAAATATCAGAGTGAATTTGGCGATTAAATTATTGAATTTAATTATTTAATCTGGGTAAAAATTTGAATATTCAGTTTTAAGCTGATTAAAAATAATTTGAAGGCTTTGAAAATTTATATTGAAAATTTTGAAGGTAATCGAACTTTCAGAATTGAATTTGAAATTGTTTTGTTCAGTTTTGAATTTTATCGTTTAAATTGAATTTAAAAATAGCATTCCGGGGCGCAGTCTCGGAATTCGACGAAACCAGTTCCATTGGGTCCGTAATATTGAATTATTATCGGATTTCAAATTTCGTATTTTTCGGAGTTGTTATGTGAACATACGACGTATAAACGCGTTGAAATTAAATCAAATTCAATTTAAATTTAAAATTTAAATTTTTGGTCGACATCAGCACGTTATCTCCTTGAATCACGCCTAAAATCACGAAAAATAATCGTGCAAACACGTTCTCTTGTCTTCTTCGTACCTCCCTTCTCCTGTTAAAATACTGTTTGTGCCAAAAATGGTCATAAACCCCAAGTATTGTGAAAGCACCAGTGTATGAATACAAGTCAGCAATATTCAAACACAAATCTCAGATCTAAGCAAGCAACAAACGGCAATCCAGAAATAAAGGACAGTGACACACAATTTATAGTGGTTCGGCTATCTCCGGCCTACGTCCACTTCAAAGTTTTATCTTTTATTGATTATCCTTACTGGTTACAGATGATTACAGCTGCTACAATGATTGATTTCGAATACAACGGCAATAGAAAGAAGTAGAATTGAATCCGGCAGAGTCTGGACCTTGAATGGCCAAAAGATCTGCTTTTCTGTAGGTTTCAGGGGGCTATTTATAGGCGTAGGAGGCTTAGATTACGCTCAAACTTCGGGAGACTTTTTCAGGCACGTGAGTGGGCCCACGCGCCCGGTCCCACCAAGTTTCGACTCCATCTGGGATCGATTCAAAATAACTTCGTATCGATCAAAAAATGCTCCAATCGAGCTGAAACTTGGCAGGGACATTCTTTACCTTGCACGCAAGCTACTGTGAAAATTTCGTTGCATTTGGATCTGTGGTTTAGGAGATATGATCGATGAAAGTTTATGATTTTCGTTTGCTGCTGAGTTCGAATCCATGCTTTCGTATCCACCATTTCGAATCGACCTGGACACGTGAGCGCGCAGTGACACGGCACGAGATTCTTGGATCGCTCCACCTTTTGTGCCGCGTTGAAGGAGTCTTATTCGCATCCAACATCGGAGTCGAATTCGTGTCGACCACTTCGTGATTCGGTCGATACGAATTAGGCCCTTTGATATCGATACGAATAGCATAGCTCCAAACGGCCTGTTTACTGAGAAGCACGATGGATACGAACAACCAAGCATGTGTAAATCTGATCGACTCGAACCCGATGGATTCGAACTGTGCAAAACTTGATGGATTCGTACATGTTGAGGCGGTGCCATTCTGATGGATACGAACCTAATGGATTCGAATAGGTCGACCGAGGTTCGACTTTGAACTATATCGATTCGAACAGATCGTCATGCTGATCGAGTCGAGCTGAATTTAAGAAGATTTTGTAAATTTGATTTAAATTTGGTTAAAGTTAAATTTATAATTTATTTTAAAACTTTATTTTGAAATGAATTAAAGGGAAGATTTTAAAGTAAAATATTTCAAAGCCTTTGTTAATAATTAAAGTAATTATAAAGGTTAATACTTTAATTTAGAAAGTAATTAAGGTTTAATGATTTTGGTTCATTAAATTAATAAGGTAATTAAAGAATAATTTAATAATTAATTGATGATAATCATTTATAAATCGGTTAAGTATAATTTATTTAATGGAAGTAATTAAAGAAATTAATTACTTAAGATAATTAATTAAATTTATTTGATTAAGTTAAATTAATTAGTTAAATTAATTTAAGATAATGATTCGGTGATTTGATAATTACTTAAATATAATTAGTGAAGAGTAATTACTTAGGAATGTAATTAAAGTTAATTAGAGGATGTAATTAACTAAAGAAGATTTTTATAATAAAAGTAATTTGAGTTTAATTACTTTGAATAATTAATCAAGGGATTAATTAAAGGATAATTAATTAAGGAGTAATTAATTTAGTTAATGAAAGTAATTAAGGGTAGTTAATTACTGTTTGAAGATTAATCAAGAGTGATTAATAAATGTTGTTTAATTAAAGGTTAATTACTTAATGTAATTAATTTAATTAAGTAATTAATAATTAAGTTGTAATTAAGGATCATTAATTAATATAATTAATGATGTAATTAAGATTGGTTAATTAAGTAATAATTAATAAATGAAGTAATTAATCAATGTAATTAATTAAGGATTAATGTAATTAATTATAGTTGATTAACTTAATTAATTTTAGTTAATTAATTAATGATGTAATTAAAGGTTAATTACTATAAGTGGTTAAGGATAATTAATTTAAGTAATTAATTGAGAATAAATTACTTGAATGTAATCAAAAGATAATTAATCAAGATGATTAATTGAAATGAATTATTAGAGGATAATTAATTAATTGATTGTAATTAATTAACGGTTAAGTAAGAAGGATTTATAAAATGAAGTAATTAATTTAATTCACTTTAAATTAATTAGAGATGATGTAAATCATTACTTATGAATGGGTGTTAGTATTGAATGCTTTGCATTAATTGATATCTCTGATGAGATATATGCTGTGTGATATGGATGTTTAGTTGAATTGTGATGATAATATGGATTATCTGATAATGTTGATTATCTATTGTGAATTATCCTTCTATGTGTATAAAGATAATTGAATTGAATTGTTTTAACTTTAAAACAACTTGGCCTTAAAAGATACGCTTTGGATTTCGATGAGACCGGGATCGGGTTTCCGTATACCGGATTTCCAGGTCTGGAGACCCGAATACCACATCGATCCAAATTAACGATAGGTCGTGAATCAAGTGAAGATGAAGATTCAGAGTGCAAGGGTTATTGTCGTTAACTCTGAGGGTGATTCCAAAACGAGTGTAACGAGATAATGCCTTCGGTTTCGTTCGAACCCGGAACGAACTTATATGGACTGAATGCTTTCAGCACATCGTTAGGTGGACGATGAGCATTCTAAGATAGATGTGTTCTATTTAAAGGTAATCGTGACCTCAAGCCTCACAAACCGGGAATGGCTAAAACAGGGGAGGTGCAGCAAGGTTAGTGGGTAGCACCCAAGTAGGACAAGGTTACCTCTGTCTAGATGTCCCTTTCTATTTTCGACTTAGTGGTGCGGTTGCTGATCCCAAACGTGAGGTATCTTGTGCGGGAATTATCCAGTAAGGGATGTTCCGACCTTGTGTTGCAGGGGATTGGGAGTGATCCTCGGTACGGTGATCTAGGCCACGTACTGTGACGGGCGGTACCCCAGTAGCCTTGCCATTGTATGGAATCCAAACTCCAATAAGTGCCGTACGTATTAGTTGTGCCCAACTATGTTGGAATGTGAGATGTAAGCATTTCAGCTATTTCTGTATTTTACTTGAAAACCCTAGACCCTATTATAATACAATCGAATTTCCTATCAAATGTTTTGGTTAGCGTAAGGTAAAAACTTACCCATGTTTATGTGTGGGAAGTCTTACGTGATACCTTTTCTTTCAAAAGGTTTTGAAGTTAAGCAAGTTTAACCTGTTACTCACACCAGACCCATGTCTGACCCAAGTTGTTTATTTCTGTTTTATAAACTCTTGGGTACTCAAATTTTTACGAGTAGCCAAGGGATTCAGGTTAGCCTTGACGAATTGTGGAGGAGCAATGGAGCAGGAGGCTTCGGCGTTGTAGATAGATAGTAGTTTCCGCTGTGTTGATCTTGTTTAGATCTTTGTTTTGTATTGAGTTGTAATAACTAGACAGATGTTTATAACTGTCTAGTATGTGATGTGTAATCTGTGTAACTCTGATAAGTGTTGTATATGATACTATGTAATATTTATGTGATATAATATATTTTGTTCGTTTCCGCTGTGAGTATTTGTGTTTGTTTCTTTTCTCTTCTTCTCTTTTCTACTTCTCACCCCTTTCTTTCTTATTAGCGATACGACTTTCTATGGAGAGAAAGTCGTGGTCGTTACAGTGGTAAATTACTTTATTAATTAATTACTTTTTAATTAATTACCCTTAGTAATTAATCTTAAATTAAACACATTTAATTAATCACATTAATTAATTATCTAAAATAATTAATTAAGATAAGTGATTACAAATTGTTAATTACTAATTATGATTTATTAAGACTAATTAATGAAGTGAGGCGGAGCTACGGTGAAGGTGCTGGGTTATTAAATTATCTTTGCTTTTAAATTTCGGGGACGAAATTATTTTAAGGGGGAAGGAATGTGATATCCCGGAAATTGGCAATATTTATTATTATCTTTTCTAATAATTTAAAATTGGTAAGATTTATCTTTTCATTTAAATTACATATTAATTTCTATCATTAAATGGAGTTTAATGATAGAAATTAATATGTAATTTAAATGAATTATAAACTCTTGGGTACTCAAATTTTTACGAGTAGCCAAGGGATTCAGGTTTAGCTTTGACGAATATTCTGGAGGAGCAATGGAGCAGGAGGCTTCGGCGTTCGTAGATATAGTATTCCGCTGTGTTGATATCTGTGATAGTGTCTTGTCTTGTATTTGAGTTGTAATATCTAGACAGATATTTATAACTGTCTATTTTGTGATGTATAAGTTGTGTACTCTGATTATGTAAAGACTATGTAATAGTTATGTGATATATTATATTTTGATCCGTTTCCGCTGTGAGTATTTGTGTTTGTTTCTTTTCTCTTCTTCTCTTTTCTACTTCTCACCCCTTTCTTTCTTATTAGCGATACGACTTTCTGTGGAGAGAAAGTCGTGGTCGTTACAGTGGTATTTGTTGGTAACTTGGAGGATTAAAAATATGACGGAATCCACAAACTATTCCTACCGACGGGCAGAATTTCTTTGAATATGTTCTTGAATTTATTCGAGACTTGAGTAAAACTCAGATTGGAGAAGAATATGGTTTTTTCAGATTTGGCGAGCATCTGGAATAACTAGTGAATTACACGAAATCCAACCTCCCTCCATGGATACGAACAGTGTACTTTCTCTAACTTGTATCGATCATATCTCATTCATATGAACTCCGATTAACCTGAAATTTGGAACGTTGGCTTCTAATGGCTTTGCTTGTCATGTCTTGTCAATTGCAGCCCGATCCGGACTCGGACAAAATTCATCGATATCCATGATTATCCTGCAATGCATATTTAATATTCATGGCTAGTTATTATCGATTTCAGTTAATTTTTGGGTATCTCAGCTTTGCCAAAAGGTGGGATAACACTTTGACCCCCAAAACATGCCTTTTGGTAAAAGGTGTGTTTTGATCAGTTTCAAGTTGAATGTAGTGAGCTCATGTTTTACTCGAATCTTATGATATTTTCAATCGAGTTCATGGCTGTTCGAAGCCGAATCGTTATCAATTTCTTCCAGTGGAAGTTAAGAATGAAATTCTATAGTCTCTCCGTACTATCGATGGTCACTACGGACCCTTGTCAAGCCCATTCCAGACTTAGCGATCGAATAGAAAGATCCTATTGCTCTCCGGCGTTGCTTTTTATTCCTTGCACTCTGGCCCCAGTTAGGGCGTAAAGCGATGTCTTGGTCGTTCTGGACCGATCGTAGCCTCTCCGGGCTCATGCTGGATCCCATCCTGTCACTCTCCGGTGAAGAGGAAACAACGTTAAGTGGGTCGATCCTGTCGCTCTCCAGCGAAGCGACCCACTTCTTGCACTCCGGTTCAGTGTATCTGAACATTAAGCGATGTCATGACCTGAATCGTCGGCCGATCACAGCCTCTCCGGGCTCTTATCGAATCCCGATCCAATCACTCTCCGGTGAATAGGAAACGATGCTTAAGTGAGTCGATCCTGTCGCTTTCCGGCGAAGCAACTCACTTCTTGCACTCCGGACCCTGCCTCTCCGGGTAGGATCATAAAGCGATCATCTTTATATTGATATTTAATGTTTATCCTTTAACTCTCCGGTCAAAGGTTTGCTTCAATAAATGTTTCTTTATTAAATTCAAATCCTAGATGTTCAATCTCAAACACCAGGAAAAACAAGACAATGCCTCTCCGGGCGGAGCGGTCTATTTCCATCTTAGAGCATGCCTAGGGATCTCTCCGGTTCCCGTACATGAGTAAGTGGGATAGCCGTTTTATTTTGGAAATCAAATCTAAGAAAACTAATCGACCAGAGTCCAAATCTTGAACTTGGCCCTTGCCATCACAATCAGTTGATGACGAGTCGTGATCCCGATCCAGGATCATTCCTGTTAGGTGGAGGCGGTGGTTGTTCAGGTCTTACTGTCGCTGCCCGTTCTCTGGTATATTGTGGCAATCTACCACTCCTAGCATGTTCTTCCACCTCATCCCTTAGGTGGCGGCATTCATCGGTTGTGTGCCCATCCAGCTCATGGAGTAGGCAGTATTTTCCAGTCCTGCGCTCCCGCTCCGTGGGATCTCTCCTGGGTGGTTTTCGATAGGGGAGTTGCCCCCGAGTTTCAGTGTAAATCCTTTCTAGGCTTGCCGTCAAATCTGTGTATTGCCTGAATCTAGGCTCTCGGAATTTCTTCCGTTTATCAGGACCATCATGTGCGTCATCCTGCTTTCTCTTTCCTTTGTCTGCCCTGGACTGTTCCCTGGCGGTTCCTTCGCCTTGTGCAGCATTTACTTCCTACCTCTCAGCTCGTGATTCTTCTAATCGAATGAATTTCTCAGCTTCATGGTAAAACTCTCCAAGATCTTGTGGTGGATCTCTTGTCAATGAATCTTTGAATTCGGTGCCTTCTCCAACTCCTGCTACCGCCGCCATCAAAATCATCGATGGATCCGGGAGATCTACAGAAGCCACCGTTGCATTGAATCGCAGCAGAAAGCTTTTTATGGACTCCCCGGTCCTTTGCTTTATCGAAGCTAAAGTCATCACACTCTTGGGTCTTGTTACATGGACCCTAAATTGTTCCATGAAGCAATCTACAAGCCCGTCCCATGTCCTGATCGATCCAGTCTTTAATTGCCTGAACCAAAGTGCAGCCAAGTATGACAAAAATAAAGGGAAACATCGTGCCATCACTTCCTCAGATACTCCTAGTACTTCCATGTGTCTAATGTATCTGGTAATATGCATGGTCGGATCCGACTTCCCATCATACGGATCCAGCGTTGGTAGTTTGAACTTTGGAGGGTTCCTTGCATTCCTGATATTCGGAGTGAACAGACTCCGACTGACTTCTTCCAATCCTCCGCTAGACAATCCTCCTCTCATGAGTCGTCGCACTAATCCAGCCATCTTTTCATCTCCATCCTGGGGTTGCCCTCTTGGTCTTGAAGGGTATTCTGGTACGTACTCTTCGTGTGGCCCGTTAGCATCAACGTTGGCTCCAGCTTGTTGAGCTCCATCTGTAGGCCTTCCATCATCAGATCCTGAGGATCTGCCCCCAAGTCCTTGTTGATTGCCTTCTGGAGCTGCATTCTGACCTTGAACCTGACCTTCATTGGTTCCCGCAATCCTGGCTCCTTGTTCCACATTAACAGCCGCTGTAGCTGGCCCTAAGTTTTGTATTCCCGTAGTTCTCATCTGTTCAAAGAAATTCTGCAGCATCTCCTGTTGGCTCTTCATTATTCTTTCGTGCATCAGATTGGTCATGGTCTCCATTTCGTCTCTAGTGATGTAGATTGAAGCTGGTTCTTCTCCAGCACCAGAGGATGCCTCTTGACTTCCTCCTTGATGGTTTCTCTCAGCTCTTTGTCTTGTTTGTCGAGTCATTGTCTTTCAAATCTTCAAGCTTTCAAATATGAACTTCAAATCTTTCGTAGCGGGTGCTAGTTGCTTCTCAGTGAAAGCACCAAAGTGTTTGCGCCAAAAACGGTCACAAACCCCAAGTATTGTGAAAGCACCAGTGTATGAATATAAGTCAGCAATATTCAAACACAAATCTTAGATCTAAGCAAGCAACAAACGGCAATCCAGAAATAAAGGACAGTGACACACAATTTATAGTGGTTCGGCTATCTCCGGCCTACGTCCACTTCAAAGTTTTATCTTTTATTGATTATCCTTACTGGTTACAAATGATTACAGCTGCTACAATGATTGATTTCGAATACAACAGCAATAGAAAGAAGTAGAATTGAATCCGGCAGAGTCTGGACTTTGAATGGCCAAAGATCCCCTTTTCTATAGGTTTCAGGGGGCTATTTATAGGCGTAGGAGGCTGAGATTATGCTCAAACTTCGGGAGACTTTTTCAGGCACGTGAGTAGGCCCACGCGCCCGGTCCCACCAAGTTTCGACTCCATCTGGGATCGATTCGAAATAACTTCGTATCGATCAAAAAATGCTCCAATCGTGCTGAAACTTGGCAGGGACATTCTTTACCTTGCACGCAAGCTACTGTGAAAATTTCGTTGCATTTGGATTTGTGGTTTAGGAGATATGATCGACGCAAGTTTATGATTTTCGTTTGCTGCTGAGTTCGAATCCATGCTTTCGTATCCACCATTTTGAATCGACCTGGACATGTGAGCGCGCAGTGACGCGGCACGAGATTCTTGGATCGCTCCACCTTTTGTGCCGCGTTGAAGGAGTCTTATTCACATCCAACATCGGAGTCGAATTCGTGTCGACCACTTCGTGATTCGGTCGATACGAATTGGGCCCTTTGATATCGATATGAATAGCATAGCTCCAAACGGCCTGTTTACTGAGAAGCACGATGGATACGAACAACCAAGCATGTGTAAATCTGATCGACTCGAACCCGATGGATTCGAACTGTGCAAAACTTGATGGATTCGTACATGCTGAGGCGGTGCCATTTTGATGGATACGAACCTAATGGATTCGAATAGGCCGACCGAGGTTCGACTTTGAACTATATCGATTCGAACAGATCGTCATGCTGATCGAGTCGAGCTAGATCGATTCGAAATCCAACCTCCCTCCATGGATACGAACAGTGTACTTTCTCTAACTTGTATCGATCATATCTCATTCATATGAACTCCGATTAACCTGAAATTTGGAACGTTGGCTTTCATGGCTTTGCTTGTCATGTCTTGTCAATTGTAGCCCGATCCGGACTCTGACAAAATTCATCGATATCCATGATTATCCTGCAATGCATATTTAATATTCATGGCTAGTTATTATCGATTTCAGTTAATTTTTGGGTATCTCAGCTTTGCCAAAAGGTGGGATAACAAATACACCTCTTCAACTCGGAATCAAATCGAACAAAAATTTATAATACCAAGCTTCTCGTTCGAAATCAAAGTAAAAAAATCTTGTTCCCCTCTTCAATACGAAAATTGATGGCCGCTCTCCTTTTCGTTTTCAAACTCAAGCAAATAATAGTGGCACGAGGGCCAGACATCTTCAAGTATTGGAATCACGATCTAGGCTAGGGCTTGGGGCCATTTTTGTGAACGAAGTCAGGAGGTTTCAAGAAAAAGGGGGAATCTGGAATCAAGTCGTTCGCGACGAGGAAGGTCGCGTCTTGTTCACGCGCGTTTGGGTCGATGTAGATGGAGAGTCGTGATAGAGGCAAGTGAAATCACGTGGTACGGCGTCTTCAGTTCATCGTTCAGGGGCGACGTGGAGATCGTGACTCGATCTGGGCGACGTGATGGCGAAGTTCTGGCATGAACGCAAGGCAAGTCGAGGCATTTCGAGTGTCTCGACCTTCGGCGGTGACACTCGCCAGTCTGGGTCGCGACGAACTAGGGCATTCGCGAGTTCGATTGCAGTAGTGAGGTAAATTTTATTTTCAAAATTTTTGGGTATGTATATATGTATATATATATGGATTTGAGAAAATTTATATATAGTAAGACAGAAAAAGAATATACGTATACAAGTTGAAAAAGAGAATTATCAGTTAAAAGAATTTAATCTATTTCGAAGAAAATGTTTTGTTAAAAGAAATTACAGTAAACAAAAGATTAGTCTATATGGATAAAATTTGATAGTGATGAATTTTATAAAGATTCGATGTTAAAAAAAAACTATCTAACGAGAAAATAGTTTAAATTAAAATATTAGTTTAACTGAAAATCTTAGTTCAAATTAAAAGTGTTAATTTATTTAATCCATTGAAAAGAAATTAATTGTTCGATTTATTTCGAATATTGATAAATTGTATAATTGTTTATACAAGGTTAAAAAATCGAGAAAACAAAAGAAGGATTGGATTTGACTGCAAATTAAAGCTAAGGTGAGATCTTCTCACTCGAATGTAAAGTTGATTTTACAGTTATCGATTGATTGCTGTTTGGATATGATATTAGATATAGTAGGATATATCTATATATATAGCAATATATATATATATATATATTGGCATATGTATATATTGCAGTTGTGATTTCCCGCATTATATAGCGGATGAGACCCTATTGCGCCGCATAATAGTGGATGATATTTATAAAATCCCATATACCGCGATATTCCACCTCGAAGTGGAATTGGTATTGTGTTAACATCTGTGGATGCAGGGAAACAGGTTGGAGGGATCCAACTAGATTCCTTAAATTATATGAATTTGTTTCATATGTTATGTGTTGATTATTTATAATCTGTGTATGATTATATCTGTGATTGTATTGTTGAAGGCTAAATTTAGCCGAATGTATTCTTGGTATCGTTGGATACCAGAAATAAATGAAATTGGATTTTTGAAATTTAAATTGGAAATTTTAAGTAAATTCCTTTTGAAAGAATTGAATAAATTAAAAGAAGTAATTTTAAAAGCGTAAAGTTGATTTTTGAAATGTTATCGAATTATTTCAAAAATATGGGAAGATTGTTATAAATGAATTTTTAATAGTATTTTTCGAAAGATGGAAAATTTATTTGAAAATGGAATTTTAAATGGTTTGGAAGATATAAAGGAATTTATTTTAAAGGCGATAAATTTGTTGAAATCCCATTTGATAATTGATTTTGTATTGAAGAAATAAATCTTTGGGAAATTGACATAAAAATCTATTTGGGTGTTTGAATGAAAATCGATTTTTGGTGTTGAGAATAAATTTATAAATCGATTTGTAAAATGATTTGGTATTTGGGATTAAAATTAGAATCAATTTGTAATTGATTCGATATTAAAATATAATTAGAAATCAATCTGGAATTTGATTTTGGGGTTAAAAGATATATTTGGAAATGTAAATTCAAATGGGAATTTATGAAATGAAAGGGAAATTTGTTTTAAAAATAAACGCTGATTTATTTTTAAAGTTTGAAAGTAAATTTACGGATTTGGAACGTAAATTTTAAATAAATCGATAAAGGATTTATTAAATTGGTTTAAATGGACCATTTTGAAATGGAAGTGTATTTCCTTGAAAAACCGAGTATATTCCGAAGTAGCTTTTAAAAATATAAATTAAAAGTTCTAAGTGGGTTTTTAAAAGATATATTTGGAAATATATTCCGTGTAAGGAAATTGATTTGAAATTGGTTTTCAAATGTGAAGTGTGGAAAAAAAATATATCTCGTGAAGATATTTTGAAATTAAATAATTTGGGAAAATTATTTGAATCTGATGATTGTTGTGAATGTTGTTGATAGTTAAATCACCGACTATCAATATTTGCCTTTGAAATGGAATTTGGATTTGTTTTTAAAACAAACGCTTATTATTCGGTTTAGCTGGGAAAGGACCTTTGTGTCAGATAACCCATTCCGAATAATGATGCGACGATATGGATCATATTGAAGACCGGTGATGAGGACCGGGTATTTGTGAAAACGATAGGATGACCTATCGATTGTCTCTGCACCGTTAGCTACGGTATTGAGATTTCCTTTGTGATGGGAAGTTTTATCGGGATTGTGAATATCCGGATTTGCAAGGACTTCTTTTGGAAGTGCCTTCGGTTCTGTTCGAACCTGGAACAGACTTGTATGGTCACGTGTCTGACATTACATTTTGGGATATAAAGCTGATTTCTTTCAAATACATTTCTGTTGGTGGCGGATAATTTATTCTCTTAGCTTAACACCATTCTCTGAGATGTACGAGCTCAGAGGTTATGTAGTTGAAGGTTATCAGCGATATATTCCCAATTTTGTAATGTGGCATGTTGAGTGTTGCTGTGATGATGATCATTTATTTGATCATTTGTGATCAAAGCGTGGCTTTGTGAAAAAGCGTAGCTTTGTGGACGAGACTTCGTCAGACCTCACTCCTCGGAAATGGTCGAAACAGGAATGTTGCGGCAAGGTTATGAGGGTCGCGCCCTTTAGGGTATGACATTTCCTTCTGGAAAGGGGTGGTATCATGGTATGGAGCCCAGATACTTACTCATGTGGACACACTTTATTTATTATGTGTGATGTTGGTTACCGAGCGCTCAGATAAAGGTCCCAAAGGACCGGGGGATGACATATTCGTGAGTTACCTAGTTATAGGAGTAACCCGACTTTGTTGGCAGAGAGCAGTTTGTCTCTCGAGACGTCCAGCCAGAGGCGATCCCATTCGGCAGTAGGAAAGGAAGTTCCTTAGCCTGACCATTTGTTGGAAATCCATTTCCCAATATGAAACTTGTACGGTTTTAGTTGTAGAACCTGCCATTTACTTATGGTGGCGCCCCACTGTTTAGATGGTAGCTATAGTAGGCATAGTTCGAAATGTCTATGCTGGCTAAGATTAATATTATACTTTCGAAATGTTTTCTACACTAGACATTAATAATAATATCCAATGATTGGCGTAGTAAGCATCTTTGACTATCATAAGAAGAAATCTTCTCCAATTCTGCGTTTGCATTGTGTGTGTGGCGGGAGGTCTTATGGTAGTTTCATTTTCCAAAAGCATTGCGAATCTGTTTTATTTTCTTTGTGAAAATAACTGTTTTACGGTCTCACACCAGTCACCATGACTGACTCGTAGTTTATTGTTCCCTTCTAAACTCTGGGTGCCCATAATTTTCCACACGGGCAGCCTAGAGTTATTTTTATCAGGATATTCTGGATATTCTGGAGCTTGGAGATAAGCTGGATGGCGAGACGTACTTCCGTACTAGTTATTTATTTCCGCTGTGTATTCTGTATGAGGACAAGTTTATATAACTGTCCATTGTTGTATTGAGTTGTATATTGACTCTGATTGATGTATGTATAAACTGATATAGTCTTTTGTTGTAAAGATTATTGATTTATCTATTATATATTGTTCCGCTGCGAATGTGAGATTCTGATATTGTTTCTGCTTCTGTGTTTCTATTCTTTCTTTTCTTCTGTCTTCTTCTACCCCTTCTTTTTAACCTTAATGGTTCAGTTTTCCGGCATTTGATTTCGCGACATTTGATACTGTGGATGTATTAATGTCGACTTTCGAGCATCGAAAAGCCATATCGTTACAAGTTACATAATTGCCCTTAGGGCATACAACTATCTCTATCAATCTCCCACTTGCACTTGGGGTCAATTATGGAATCTTATTCCAACTTCTCCAATCAGTTTCCTCAAAACTAATTGGGTCAGTCCCTTAGTGAATGTATATGTTGTTATGTTTCAATTATCTACTCTGTCAGTCAACTCTCACTGACGGTGATAAACTATTTTATCATGTGGAACATTCGGAGTATGTCTCTTGACTTCAAGTAAGCTCAAAGTTCTGTTACGAACTATATCGCGACATTGTTATCATGTAACAATGTTATGAGATTCTCAATATTTTGAATCACCCTCGAATCAGTTATAAATTTGTGCATTTATATATTTATACACATTGCTTTTATTGCGGCGCCATTCAAGGAGATGTACTTAGCCTTTTTCATTGAATCGGCCACAGTCTTTCATTTGTAATGTTTCCAACTTAAATTTTCTTAACTTGAATTTATCATTGATGTATTATACTCAATATCACTTATGAAGTTTGAGTCTAAACACTTATTCATAAGGAGTTTGTTGGTTCTATAAATAGTTCTCTAGTATTTCATAAATACGCAAGAACACTTCAAACAACCATTTAGTGATATCAATAAGGATTTGATATTTGCTTCATGTATCAAATACATAAAAAACCACGATATCATAGACAACATAACATGTATGATAATTCCTATTGCCAAAGCATAAGGAATCTATCTAATATGTTTCGTATTAATCATTTTAATAAGATGTCCTTGCATATCATTTAGGACATTCTCAATATCTTTTATACTTTCTATAAAAGACATCATTTACAAGTCCAACGTTGAGTATTAAAACAACTAAAATTGATTTTAACACAAGTACATCATTAACAATCAGTAGTGTATTGTTTACTTATGATTTAGAAATATCTATGTGCCTCTTAACTTTTTTTCTTGTGAGCACACGCTTCCTCTACACTTTGACTGACAATCAAACTATTTGATATTTCTATCAAAACATTTATTCAATTTTGATGCTTATAAAATGATGCTTTCTATTATTTCTTGTATCATATCCAAAAACTCACAAACTCAATATAGCTTTCATTGACTTCGAGACACTTTGGTTACTATGTGTAAATAGTTTACTCTAAATCATTATTTAGCATTTTCTGTTTCAACACATATGTGCCATAACATAAGTCATACTATGCGATAATTTTATGAGTAAAATCCGAACCAACTTGAGCACATCGATTGGTGAATCAATTACGTTAATTTCAACAATTGAAATTTATGGTATTATTCTTATCAATGTGGCTCACTAGATCCCAACTGCATTTGTCTTTCTTGAAGACACAAACATGGCCGATGGATCACATCCCTTTGGATACGACTACCAAAATCATATTTTGATAACGAACTGGGAATCCTTTTGCATTTGTGCATCATACCATATCATAGAGTCAATACTCTTAAAGGTTTAATTAAACAACCGAGGATTATATATTTTCGACATTGATAAGAACTCATAGTTTCTATTCAATATGCTACAATACTTGTTAGACACTCTAGTGCGGTGTGCTCATTTGGGTTAGTTAATTTCATTTCATCTCATGTAATCAGTTTTATCTTTGGATCGTGTCCAATTCCTTTTTACTACCAATATTTTCTCAAAGAAATTCCTTCATTATGAAGTTGGTATTTCTTGAAACAACAGTTGTTCCTTTGTGCAACGAAATAGGTATTCATAAACTTTTATGAATTTCCTTATTTATAAAACCGATTTGTTTCTAGTTTACAAAACTTATGTTCAAAACATAAATATGTCATCTAATGATAGTTTTTCCCAAAATCCTTTAGATTCATACAAGATCCCTCATGAATATTATTATGTGCAGACTTTTGATTCGCATAACCTACCAACACCTTGGCCAAGGATATATTGGGATTTCTTATAAACCATTATCTTGTATGATTTTGTAAACTATTATTCAGATGAAATAATATTAACCTTGTGCACTACTCTTAAGTACATGATCTTATAGAAAGAAATTAACTTAACTTTACCATCATTAATCGTGCTTTGTCCAATAAAGTTCAATTACTCCTTATCGATGCATCATTATGTATTATAGGGAGGAGTGACTTTTAAGATTGAATCGTTATTCATTTTTAGTACATTCGAAATTCTTTCCAATATACTCACCTACTTGATCAAATCGAATTATTTTATTTTATTGCACGTTATTTTATTTACTTTCATTTTATACTTTATGATTTTTATCATAGGCATACCACATATGTATCAAATACACATGTCCATGTCGGTGATAAATTATCAACGAATATAACCAAGTACGTGGAACTGATTTGATATTAATAGACTTGTGGTTATATACATCTATCAATCCTAAAAGTTCATTAACCCTTTGATGCTCCCACTAAATGGGTGCATAGCTCTTAATTGCTTGAGATATAATTAACCAATATTATATGATTCACAATCATAAAATAAAAATTATTTCTCAAAACTACAATCTAGTCTATAATTCCAAAATAATTGTGGATAATTTTAGATACTTCATTATTTTCCAATGCATCATTTTGTTATGAAAAAAAACCACATTATAGTTTCGTTTCATAATGAATATTCATAATATTCACATTAAAATATAACAATATCTATCTTTTAGTCGACATTGAAAAATAATCATTATTTCATAAATAATGTTCGCTATCTTTTACAAAATTAATTTTCGTAACTCGATGTAACGACCCACTTTTTCATACAGTTTAAGAGGACAATCAAACACATGGCCCACTCAAATTGAACGAAAAGGCGGATAGTTAGGGACAAGAAAGAAGGAAGAAAGAAGAAAAGACCGAAACAATACATAATTTCACAGCGGAACGAATAATCTATAATATACAACAATTCTTTACACAAAAACAAACTGTAATATATGTATATACAGACATCAATCAGAGTATACTAACCTATTTTAGCTCAAACGGTTATAACAGCCTGTCCTTACAATTTGCTGATGATTACAACCAACAGATAACACAACGAAACACAAAGAGATACGTAGATACGTCTTGGCTCTCTAGCTCATCTCCTGAGCTCCAGAGCATCCAAACTAAATTTATAACCTGCTCGGTCTGACCCGAGCATTATAATAAAATAACACCAAGTCAGTATGGTAAACCAACATGAGAAGGCACACCTAAATTGAATTTTAATGTTTCAAAAATCTTTTGAGACTAAAGTTATCTCGTAAGACCATGCCGCACATAAACATGGATGAGTTTTTACCTTACGATAACCAAAACATTTTCTATCGAAAATCCATTGATATTATAATAATGTCTAGGGGTCAAAGTAAAATATGAATATAGCTAAAATGTTTGCATCTCACGTTTCAGTATAGTTGGGCACAACTAAGTTTGTACGACGCTTATTGGAGAATGGATTCCATACAATGACTGGGCTATTGGGGTACCGCCTGTCACGGTGCATCTCTAGATAAAATAACATCGAGAACCTCGCCAGGATACCTTGCCAACACAGGACCAGCCTACCACTTGACTAGTAGTACCTAATATGATCACCCCTCCGTTAATGGGCCCCAAAGCATACAAATGAGAGATAATATCGATTCTAGATAGGGATGATCACACCCTACTTGGGAGCAACCCACTTTGCCCTACCGCATCTCCCCTGTTTTAGTCATTCCCGGTTGATGAGGAATGAGGCTACATTTTACCTTTTATATAGCACTTCCTACTTGGAATGCTAACACCGCCCTCTAGGCAGCAATGCAATGCCAGCATTCATCCTTACAAGTTCGTTCTGGGACTGAACGAAACGCTTGAGAGCTCCATCTTCAATTCCATCATCTTCAAGATGTCTTCACTTCGAAACGCTTAAGTTGGATTGAAGTGGTTTTCAGATAACATATCCGATCTCGATCTCTTCAAAAAAACATTCGATAATTTTCGGTAAACTCAACTCCGATACTTTAGGAAATAAATAGTCAAAGATAAGAGCAGAGATCACCTCCTAACCGTTAGTGGATGAATTTCCTTATCATTTGTCCTAAGAGAACGAAATGAGATTTATACGCACATACAGCATCATCGGAGATGACCGTGCCATATAACCCACGGGTTTCTCCTAGATATTGTAGTAAATTTCGACCATTTAAATATTTTGATTTAAATTGATTTTTGTAATTTAATGTAAAAAGAAATGAAATCTTATAATGTATATTGGAGCGAATGTTGGAAATTAAGTGTTGCATAGGTAAATATAATAAATTCTTGACAAATTGGAATGAAATCCAATTGAAGGAACAGTAGAAACCATTATATTTTGTTAATTAAATTGATTTATGCAATAAAACATTGTAACGGAAATTGTTCGTAAATTTAGGTAATAAGGTAGTACGTTATTTGGAAATAGAATTAATGGTAGAATAACAACTATTATAAATTACCAAATTAATTGGTCAATGAATATATTTGGAATTAAAGTTCACATAAATATTAAGTAATTATGATGTTATTATTGATAATAAACGTTACTAATTATTAATATAGTAACGGAAGAGTAAATGAAATGCAAGCGTAGAAACTTAAGCTAAGGATTAACAATTGAAATGAAATGTCTTTTAAATGGAGTACTATAAATTGTCATACTAAGCTAAGAATTGAATATAAGGAAACAAAGGCAAATAGTAAATCAATCAATGAATTTATATAGATTTTAAAGTTATAATGATAAATAGTAATTGGATGTCTTGTACGAAGTTATAATATTGTGTGAATTTTTAATAAAGAATAACTAGAATGGGATTTAAATTTGTATATTAATGGAAAGTTTAATAAAATTCTAATGAATGATAATAATGAAAAACGTATACAATCAATGTAGGTAAGTTATTACAATGTTGTTGTAATTAATAAACGTTTCTTTAATGGTGATTAATAACATAACGGAAGTGTGAATGTAAAGTAATTTTATGAATATATATTTGGCGATTAAATCAAATCAATCTATAGAATTAAATTTTAAATTAATTGGAAGGAAATATGTAATAATTGCATTTATTTGTAAGTGGATGAAATTTATTTCTATATAAATTGAATATTAGAATAAGATGATAATTGTTAATGTAATAAGAGTAGGCCAATAATAATTCTTCCCATAAATTGATAATCGACTCAATAATGTAATACTATCCATAATAAGGCAATTAGATTGATGATAGAATGGAAAGTCTATTAAATGGAAATATTGAAAATAAAATTTGTAGTTTCTAAATTTTGGAAATTTGAAGCAAGGGTAGTAATTATTGTAATAATTAAATGGGAGTCAACTAGAACTTAATAAACCTTAATGTATACTAATGAAATTGTGGCAATAGTGCAAAAACTTTAGTCATTTACCCATTCATTTATGCATTGAATTAGGTCTCAATCAAATAGCAACATTGGGCTGGTTATCAATAGCTTTTAAGTGAAATTTAAACGTTAATGATAACAAGTATTTTAAGAATTAACCATCTATTTAGTATATTAAATTATAACTGATAACCAATTGCAATAAATAAAAATAATTATTACATTTACGTTAATTGAAGTAATATTTGAAATTTACGTAAATTCCATTTATATTATAACTATTGGTTGATATAGCATTTGTAAATCAAGATATATTAATATGTAAATTTTAGTAATTGGGTTTATTTCAAATAGATGAAATTTAATATTTAGATATTATGTAAATATAAATTTAGATGGAATTTAGAGATACTTACGTAATAAAGTATGAATCCAATGGTAGTCTCATCTATTGGATACTAATAGATTGAGAAATTGAATGAAAATCAAATAAAAAGAAATTTTTGCAAATTTAATTTATAATTTGCGAATATAATGAAAATTGAAATTTAACGCTGAAATGAATAAAATTGTTAACTCTAAATTTACATCTAGATTTGGTTTAAAAGGATTAAGAAAGTAAAAGTGATAAAGATTGTCAATTTCAGAATTTAAATAGGAAATTTGATTTAATTAATTTATTTTAAATTTATTTAATTAATATAAAATTAGCCATTTTGGCCACTGACTCGGATTTCGACGAAACTAGTTTCATCGGATCCGTAACGGTGAATTATAATAATGTTTCAAGTTTCGTAGCAATCAGACTTATCGTTTGATCGTACAGACTCGAAACGCCTTGAAATTTATGCAATTGAAATCAATTTGAAATTATTGATATTTGCATAACTTCTTCATACGACAATTTGAACCTGAAACCTTTTCCATTGCGTTTAAAATATTTTAAAACATCTATTTTGATATATGGGTTGACCCAATTTCGTTCCGGAGTCGAAACGGGCTTTTGGGCCATTCATCGTTCAGCGCGTTTATAGATCGGGTCCATCTATCCTATTTCGACTTTGCATATATATATATATATATATCCAGTTATAAACCCTAGCAACCTCCATTCCTCATTTCTATACGTACTATTTCATTTGCTCTTCCTCATTTCCAATGGCTGCAAACCCTAATCTTCCCAATCCAATTTCAATTTTATAAAAAAAAAAATTTGCGGATCTGCAGCAACTTCGGGTCGCGCTTCGAGTTTCAGAGGCAAAAACGCTGCATCTACTTCGAGTCAGAAAGAAAACTACTCGGGTCTTCGGGTCGTTTTCGAAAAAACTCCAAGCAAGCACCGGGATTCTTAGGCGCCGGACTAGAGTTAAACCCGAAGTCGACCAACACCAGAATTTTCCAATCTTCATATTTTCATAACTTTTGCATACGGACTCGGATTCATGCGTGGTTTGTTTTGCTGGGATTGTATTGAAATTCCGGACCTGATGATGCTGGTTTGGACGAATTCTGAGACGGTCAAATTTTTGGGTTTAAATTGAATTTAAATTCAATTTAAATTCAAAAGGTGAGTGTTTTAACCCACTCACAACTTCTAAGATTTCTTATGTTTGTTAAATTAAATTTTGATGTGATTTAAAATTTATCTATGATTGTTTGGGCATATATTTAATCATCATCTCAGTTAGATAGCATTTATTTAAATTAAATTGTTATTTAAAATTTATTATTGCATATAATTTGACAATTAAATTTATTTATTATTGCATATAAACTGCCAGTTAAACAGTTATTAATTTTTATTGAATATAAACTATTCATTGATGCCTGTTATATTTTATATGCTTTATATTGATGTTTTGTTTAAATTGGATGATGATTGTAATAAATGGTTGTTTATTGATATTTGGATGAATGGATGCTAAATTTGATATAAACTGCAAGTTATTATGCATTTTCATTCCATTCGGGATTGCGGTTTGAAATAATATATAACCGTAGACCTTTATTATTAAAATTTTGGATTGAAATGATAAATATCTGTATCACTTGACCATAGGATAGAAAATTATATACAGGCACCGTGGTCTATATATAAAATATTTTAAAGTGATTTTCTATGGGTTTTGGAAAATAAGGGTTTATATATATACTAATTTTGATATTATATAAATATTATTTTTATATATGGTTAAATTCTAAAATTTAAGCTAAGTAAAATTTGATGATGTTTTAAGTTTGATTTACGAATATTTCAAGTTTGAGCTTTATTTAAGTGATATTGAATTTATTAAATAAATATTTCTAAACTAAATAATAATAAATTGAATTAAGGTATATATAAGATTATCAGATTTGGTTGGGAGTTTTGGAATATTTAAAGTCTTGAAATATATCAAAATTGAAATGATTTATTGAAATTAAGGTATTATTGTTTTCAAAGTATTGGTTTTCGAAATTGTTATAACTTTGAAGTAATATGGTTTGAAAAAAAATGAATTTATTTGAAATAGAATTTATTTAAGAATTATCTGTGAATATATGGATTTGAAACCTATTGAAATTGAAAATTTAGAAATATGACTTCAAAATGTGGTTTGGGTTTAAGGTGGTTTTAAAGAATATTTCAAGTTTTATAATTAAAAGTAAGAATAGTGATTGAAAATTTGGATTTTATTTAAATGATATATTATTGAATTTGGTTTTAAAGTATATACTATTTTGAAGTAAATGATATGTTTTGAAATAGCAATAATATTTTGGTTTTAAAGTATATACTATTTTGAAGTAAAGGATATGGTTTGAAATGGCAATAATATTTTGGTTTTTGATGTATATACTATTTTGAAATAAAGAATATGTTTTGAAAGGGCAATGATTGTGTTTTTAAAAGTATATATATTTTTAAAATGACCACGGTGTTATAATAACGTTTGGTTGTTAAAGAGACCGGGATCGGATATGGACATACTCTCTGTCGATACCGAAAACCACTTTGACAACTGTGTACGCGGTGGAGTTTCCAGAATGAAGTAGGATGGTGGCGACGATCCTAAGGTATATACGTGGACCCAACTCCCGTGAGTTGGCATAAGGTGGCTAAAACAGGAGCGATTGACGGACCAAGGAGGTAGCACCTCTGATCGGACACACTTCTTCGATACCATTCTATTACTTGTGATTGATTTGGTGGCCACCCTTGATTTGGGAGTGTTGTTCGAGGTGGGCGGTAGTGGCTGCTATGCATCACCACCAGTCCGGATGCGTAATTGGTATATCTACCCTGGCATTGCCTTGTGTGCCGTGTCACCTACCATATCGAACCCAATACGATTTTGGTTTAAAGATCCGACCGCGTTAAGGTTCACCATCCCCTTAACGCTATTTTCTATATGATTATACTTTACTGATTAGACACTACTGTATATAGCGTATATTACTACATAGTAGATAGTTTAATGGATCCTTAAGAGATGTGAATCCCGAACATTTCTTAAGTTACTGCACTCACGTTAGACACTGGATATGAGATGTCAAACCCCATAAACATCTCTGACGCCGTTTACACTCATATTTATTTCATTGATTTAACTTACATAAGATCTTTTAGTTCTGACTCGAGTGTTTTGTCTTTTCAATTCGCTCGGGTCAGCCTGAGCAATTCAGGATTTGAAGGCCCTATTTCTGAAGGACGAAGACGAAGATTTTATTATTACTATTTGTTGTATATTCTACTACACCATTGTATTCCGCTGCATAATTATCATTCTCTGGTATGTGTAACTCTGATATGTATTGTATAAGTATAATCAAATGTTTTGTAAAACAGCTTCATGAACTGTTATTTGATTATTATATTTTATCATTCCGCTGCAAGATTCTATTTTGTTTCTTTTATTTCTCCACTTTTTCTTATTTACCCCATAACAATCCACCCTTCTGTATGGTTTAAGTTGGCACGTGTGTCTGCTTAAGCATACAAAAAAGTGGGGCGTTACAGATATTTCCAAAGTTACATTTTGGGTCCAAATTCGATAGACGGTTATTTAACTATCGAATAAACAAACATTCAAATTAGGGATTTAATTCCATAGAGAAAACCAACATTGGTTAAGCACATAAGCAGCCACTAACCTGTTTAATTAATCTTTTCATTAATAAAAATCACTTTGTAAATCACTTGTATAAAAATACCTTTTCAAAAATATACCCATAAATCCCTATATTTTCAATACTTAGAAAATATCCATATACTTATCTTAATGGTATAAGTACATTCACAAAACGGAAGAAGATTTCCCTTTTTCACAATTCTAGAACCATTTATAAATTCCTTTATAAATATCTATACCTGCTTATAACTATTTCATAAATCTCAACACTATTTAAAAACGACTCTAAATCACTTCTCAAATCATTTATAAACTCTTTCTTAATCCATAAAACTAATTATAAAACTCCTTTTAAAGATATATAAACCCCTTATAAAATTATTTTATAAATATCTAGCCATTTATAAAACTCCTTTATCTTGTAAATAATATTCCTTTTGAGTCTTCAAACCCTTTTATAAAACTCCTCTGATAAAACCCAAGTCCGTTTATAAAACTCTATTTATAAATCTTGAAAACATTATAAATAAATAAGAATCATTTACCTCAAAACATTATAGAATAATAACTACAAAATAGCTTAAATAATATTTAATAATTTCAAAAAATTATTAAATAAACAATTATAATTAATCTTCAACATTAGTTTAAATAATAATAATTAATTTCCAAAACTTTATCAACAAATAATTGTAATTAATTTCAAGCTATATTAAAATAATTAACCTTTCAAAATATTAAAATATTGGCTAATAACTTTAAACAACATTAAATATAAATAAATAATCTTTTAAAACAATATTAAATTTAATAATCTTAAAACAATATTAAATATAAATAAATAACTTAGAAAAAGATAGATAAAAAGATAGGAGTAAAATAGAATTTAAATCCTTAAAACAAAATATTTTCGAAATCCAATTTCAGATTCAAAATCATTTCCTGCCTCAAAACCAACTTCAACTCAAATGGCAATCTATAGTATATTTTTTTTCTTTTTAAAATACTAACTTGATGCCAATAACTACCTAATGTTTAACCAATATCGATATTGATTTTCTATCACTATAGGGTTTAAATTGAACATATAACAATGTCATAAACCATAGTGTCCACAATCAGGTTTCATATTCAATAATCATACAACAGGAATATTATTGAAATTAAAATAAACAATGGCGAGGAATCCCGTTAGATTTCTCCAACCCGTCCCTTACATCATAGCTTATATATATATATATATATATATATCAATACGTATATGTAAATAAAATCAACTGTGGTGAAGAATCCTGTTGGATCCCTCCAACCTGTTCCCCTACATCAAAAAATTATAAAATTATATAATATGGGTCATTCGCTATTAGGCGGGTATATATAAAGGGTCATCCGCTCCAAGGGCTGGAATAAATCCAAGCCAATTAATAAATAATAAATTTTCCAAACATCCGATCAACAATTTTTATCGATTATAAAACATTACTGGTAAACCAAAACGGTGAGTTTAACCCACTGAAATTCCAGTTATCGCCGAATTGTTCTAGTTTTTGTCTAGCGAAATTCAACTATGTCCAATCGTCGCCAAACCAATTGCATGATGTAGTAATATTCGCTGATACAAGTACAACGCAAGTCACGCTCGATTTCGACCTCGTATGAATGAGATATACAATTATAAGCATTCGATTTATAATATAATTAATTATTCTTAATTACATTGGTTAACAAATTAATCGCTCCAAATTAGCCGAGCCTAATCATGCTTAAATCCCCTCCTTCACCATTCTCGTGTTGACCACTCCCACTGTAACGACCCGGTATTTTCAACCATTCGCATCCGCACATGTCGGACTTGAATTGCTCAAAATATCAGATTGTAAATATATATTTGGCAAAACTTAGCATATACAGTAAATAAATAATCAAAGATCACAGACACAAAGTAATATAACAATAATGCAGCGGAAACAAAAGAATAGTAGTTCATGAAGCTACTATATATATAACAGAGTTAAACAAGATACAACAGAAGTCTCGAATACAAAGATATCTCAATACAATAGTCAAATACAAGATTTGAATACATCACTGGAATCAACTGAATAACAGATAGTAGAATCGATAGATAGCTGGATCTCCAAGCGAAGCTCCAACTCCAAAGGTGAGTCTCGAATACTGGTACACTCAGTCTGACCCGAGCGTAAAGAAAACACAAAACACTCGAGTCAGGATTAACATTCTTATATCAATAAATCCAACTCAAGTGAAATATCAACTGAAATACAAGTAACTCAAAGGATGTTTGGGATAACCATCCTCTAAGGATCCGTTAAACTATCTACTATGTAGTAGTGTACGCTAAGTAGATAATGTCTAATCAGTAAAGTACGATATCAAAATAGCGTTAAGTCATGGCCCATTCCACCCTTAACACATTTTTACCATGTCATAGTCTATACAACACCGTAAGCCCCACCATAAACTAGTGGTTATCAGAGGGTACCCCATAGGTATAACACAAAACAAATCGTAGTGGTTACGAATAGGATAATCAGTATGACAAGGTACATGAGGCGATACCAACTAGGATACTAGTAGTTGCGTGATCCGGACTGATGTTGAGCATAGCAGCTACTACCTCAACACCGCGAAACAACACTCCCAAATCAAAGGGTGCACCCAAATCGAATCACATAAGTAATAGATATGGTATCGAAGAAGTGTGTCCGCTAGAGGTGGCGAACCTCAGTGGCCCGGCGTGGCTCCTGTTTTAGTCATGTCAGGGGTCATCCAAAATCGTTCTCTTTCTTCAGTCAACGCGTTCATCAAACCATCCACTTTGTTCTGGATCAACACTCCGCGTATATTAGTTATTAAAGTGGTTTCAGTATCGACAGAGAGTATGTCCATATCCGATCCCGGTCTCTTTAATAACTACGTATTATTACACCGATGGTCATTTAATAAACTTTCAAAATATTTATATTTCCAAACCGACCTATCATTGCCATTTCAAAACCATATCAATACGATATCACTTTCACTTCAAATAAATCCATTTCCAAAATCATATCACTTTCCAAAGTTATAACGCTTTCGAAATCATAGTCTTTTTAAAAATCAAAACACTTTGGAAATCACAGATTTGAAATCATAGCATTTTGGAAATCATAACACTTTGAAATTATAGCATTTTGGAAATCATAACACTTTTCTTTTAAACAGTTTAGATATTAAAATTAGTATATATAATAAAATAATTTATAAATAAAATAATTTATATTAAAAATGATTTATATTAAAATAGTTTATATTAAAATAATTTATAAAGTAAAATATCAATAGTTTAAATATAATTTAAAATTACTTTATAAAATAAAATAGTTTCCTCAAATTTCACAAATCGATTCAAATTAACTCGAATTCCAAAATTTTAATTTAATCAAATCTCAAATCATCAATTTCAATTCGATTCAGTTTCTAAATAACCATTTCAATCTATCGATTTCAAATTCATATTTAAACCATAAAATAAGCCATTTCAATTTCAATATATTTCAAAGCTTTAAATATTCAACATTTCAATAACATCTAATACAACTTCAATTCACAAATTTTAAATAAACAAAATATCCCATTTAAATTTATATAAATTTGAAATATTCATTAAAGTCACTTTTAATCAAATTCAAGTTAAAACATATCTTTAGAATTTCAAATTTAATAAATTTCAAATCAAACTTATTTAAGTATAATTCTTAAATAAATATAATTTCAAATCAATTTCAAATCATTTTAAACTCTATATTTGAAAATATAGATATTAAATAAATACTTAAACATATTATTTATCAACTTTATTAAATCAACTTTAATGAATTTTTAAAATCAATATTTATCAAAACCATATATTTCTTTTCAAAACCATAGAAATCATGTTCAAAATATTATATATAGACTAACGGTGTCTGTATATAATTTTCTACCCTATGGTCAAGTGGTACGGATATTTATCATTTCAATCCGCAATTTAAATATATACGGGTATATATCTTTTCAACCCGCAATCCCCAATTCAAATAAATTGAAAATCGCTTGGGTTTATCATTTCAACCCATAACGATTTTCTCTTATTCTACAGATCGTTCGGGTATGTATCATTTCAACCCATAGTGAATTCTATACTAACAGGGAACTTGCAGAGTGATAACAGATATGATAATAATATAACAACGGTAACATGCATATATCATTAGTATAGATAACAGATAAGGTGTCAGGTGTCACAGGTGAACAGATACAGATGATGGCATATATATATATATATCAATATATATATATATAACAGATAATGGTGTCAGGTGTCACAGGTGAACAGATACAGATGATGACATAGATATAGCAATATAAATAACTAACAGCAGCATATTTCAATTGTCGTTTCAATTGAAATCAAATTTAATAAATAAAAGAACGTTAATCGTGAGTGATTGCTCACCTTTCGAGGCTAGAGATGAACGGGACTGAGATGAGTTACGAATCCAAGCACAAATTTCAAAGCAAAGCTAGATTGGCACGGATTTGACGGTCGAAGCTGATAACAAGGAATCGATGAAGTAAATCAGAATCTGCTTGATATAGACTAAAACGAAACATAAAATTTCTATTATGTTATTTTCTTAACCAATATTAAACCTGGAACTCGTAAAAATAATAATATAAATATATATATACACATTTCAAATAAATACTAAATCTAAATACCTATAAATAAATTTCTATATAATTTTACAACTCAACTCTGGTATACTCTTATATATATAAATTTGTGTATAACATATAAACTCACATTCATTAAAGTAAAATAAATATATATTAATTCCAAAGCAATATTAAACTCCAACACATAAATATCCATATATTTTGAAAACCAAATTCACCTATACTTACTTTAAAATCTGTAAACATCTCTCAATCAAAACATCCATACATTTTACCTTTTTAAAACAATACTTAACAAAATGGAAATTAAAATTATATAAGTAAACACTTTAAACCTAGAATAGAACTACTGCAAACATATAACTAGCAACATTTCTCGAAAACTTCAAAACACACCCATACACACGTAATAGATATGTAATACAAAATAAATCAAGTTAGCAAAATATCTTCATATATTCTATAATTAATAAACAACAACTGCATTTGGCTCGTTTCAACCAAATGAACAGCTTACAAACAAACAAACAGACCGAACTTGAATGAAATTAATATATACAACTTATATGTATTTTCCTTTTCTATTTACTACATTGACACAGTTTTCAAAATCCAAAAAAAAAAAATTAATATGTAAAACAATATACATACAAGGCATGACAGCCATTCCGCAATTAAATTTGTGAACATATATATATATACATACTCCTTTTTATAATAAATATTGTAAGCAACAATCTACTACACATGTATATATATAACTAAGGGTAGACAAAATTTGATAACTGTATAGTAATTTGTAAACATATTCATATGGGCGTACAAACTATATAGAAAAACATATAAGTTATAAATAAACACGTATACTAATATATAACTCATATATGCTGATATAAACCAACATATGAAAACTGGCATAATATGTATTATACCAAAAATTGAAACTGGTAACCTGTAATGTTTAAAATACATATATAATACTCGAAAAAAACCAAACACACATATATAACCTGCATAAGTTACTAAGTAACAAACAAATTCCAAAACGTGCATATATTATCATATATACAAAATTTGTAAACCAACTTATATGTATCATATATATATACCACCATATAAAACAAGGTGGCATATATACCTTATAAAATGAAGATGCCTGGACTTCGGCCGAAGATTATGGAATGGAGGAAAGTGTAGGGGGTTCGGGCTGCTGCCTGGCTGTTGCATTGACGACGAGGTGGAGTGAGTGTGGGGCGGCGGTCAACGAGATGATGTAGGGGAGGTGGGCGAGGCCACGACCGGAGATGATCGGTGTAGTGGGTCTCGGGTCTGGGTGCGTGCGTGCTTGCGCCTGGGAGGGAGGGGAGATGGTGACGGCGTTCAAGGTGGGATGGGTGTCGCATGGACGAGATGGGGGAAGAAGATGAAGTCTCGGCAAGGCTGGGAAGAATGAGGGTCATTGGATGGTGAACAAGAACGGTGGGGAAGAAAAACAAAATAAAGGAGGGTGGGCGATTCGAAAGAGGAGGAGGATGGATGGTTGCAGGCGAAATGCGAATATATGATTGGTATCTTCTTTTGTGTTGGGCAAAAATAGTGAAGTGGAAAGGAAAGACAGGCTTCAGGAAGTTGAAGATGTAAAACAAGGCGATAGATAGGAAAGTCTCAAAACTTTAATATGTAGAACAGAATAAATAAAAGTGGGCAGCTGTTGATTTGAAATTAAATATTGCAAAGTTCACTCGGCTGGAAATATGAGAAGACAACAAAACAAAAGGCACACGCAAAATATATATACGGAAATCTTATGAAAAGAAGGGTCCAGCATTGCTTTTCAAATAAATGCAGCAACCACTGAGAAGTTTCACTCGTTTGAAATTTGAAAGGACAAGGAAAAAGAAAGAAACGAAAATATGTTACCGCTCCGATAACTGTTACGCCGATTTTCACTGCGTAACCGATGTCGAGTACAGAAATAAATAGACTGCGGTGATCAGTACAGCGAGACGAATAGAATGGTACACATATATCAGCAATCCGATGAAGTTATAGAAACTCGAATTTTCATTACCGAAATGCTGCTAAACGCAGAAAATAAGGTAGACGGAGCAATAGCAGTCAAATTTGATGAAAAGAAATATGATGTCTCACTCTGAAGATGATTTACAAAGTTTCTATATAAAAATATTCAGGTTTGGAAAACATTTTATTATCATCTATTTTTAACTGATTTGAATTTAAATAAAATTACATAAAAAAAATAAACTTCAATATTATCATATGAAAATTTACTAGTTGTTATGTTAAAATAGACGTATCTCAAATATCAAATTTTTATTTTCAAATTCAATTATTTAAAATTTTTACAAATTTCAGTTAATCACGTTATTGAAACCTTTAAAATTTTACGGGTCATTACACTCTCCCCCACTCAAAACTTTTCGTCCCCGAAAAGGAAGGAGATAGGAGAATAGAAACAACCAGAAAGAAAATAGATTGAAATACCAATAAAACAATTAATTTTAAAACTATATGGATTTCAATTATTTTGAAATTGGTTTATATTCAATTTATTGATTCCAATTCATTTATTTAATCAATCAAATTTAATTCAATTGATTTGTTTCAAATTTATTAACATTTACTGCACAATTTTCAAAACAAAAGTTGTTTTATTTTACTCATCTATTAAATCTATTTGATTAACCATGGTTAATTCCACCTCAACATTCAACTTCAACTATTTCAAAATCATATAGATTTAAAATTTAGATAAATTAATATTCAATAATTTGGTTCAATCCATTTTATTCAATTAATAAATAGTCATTCAATTTAAAATTGATTTTCTTCCATTTTATCAACATTTCTTTCAAAAAAAAAATTCATTTTTAAGTTAACTCATTTATTTTATCCATTTATCTTCAGCTAAGTTGATTCCACAGAAATTCAAGTTCACTATTCTTAGGTTCATATTTATTTGCTTAGATAGTCTTTTCTTTTATTTATTTAATTTATTCCACTAGACATATTTTACAACATATATTTAGCGTACAAACATTTATTGTAACCATTTATTATTCAACAAATTAATTTTCCTTTTTATTATCCAATCTTATTATCAAATTTATTATCAGTAAATTTCCTTATCAAAAATAATTTTGATAGCTTATTACTTATCATAGTGTATACTATCCAATTACATTCTAATTACATTTAAACTTTTCTAGGTAAGTTATATTAATGTTTCTGAGTGCAATTAAACACTACACAAATTTTTATTTCCAATATTTATATTAAGCCAGAGTTCAGTTTGAAAAATTTATTACTTAAGTTTCTTCTTGTACAACCCTATTATATCCTAACATTTTAACTTTTTGAACATTTTAGGTAAGTTATATATATTAGAATGCAATTCAGGGTTATACAAATAAGTTTGTTCAAATTCATTATTTCAGGTTGGTGTGATTTCATTGATCATTTTAGATATTCCAATTATTCAAAACTTCACTTTATTTCAATAATTGAAACCATTTCTTAATATAAAACTTAAGATTCAAATTTTCGGTTTCACTTCAAATTATTTTGAAATTTATAAATTAAATCATATTCAAGAATTTCAAATCAAATCCATTTTCCAAACAAAAGTGTAGCAAAGCTACTAAATGGCCTCTCCACTTCGAGACTCGAAAATGAATGTCGATGATGCTGCAGTCATCACCGAAATTATTTTCCAGCGACAAAACGAAGAGGGTACAAACTTAATTCCTTTGAAATTACCCTTTTGAAACAATTTCCATTCGAAAATACATTCAAATAATATATATATCAAAACTTTGAAAAGCACCGGAAATTAATTTCTCAAGTTCTTAATTTAAATTCATTTAAATTCCAAATCAATTTATAAACCATGTTTTATAAATTCATTTAGTCAATGGTTTACAAAACCATAAATGAGAATCAAATATTATTATTTCAATAACCAATCCACTTAACTATTTAATTTCATAAAATATATACTTATATATAAAATATAATCATACCAAATTTATTTCATTTACCAATATTGAAAACAATATTGTGTCGGTTTCCTCTGTTCAAGTGTTTTGGAATTCCTATCGATAATGTTAGCTAGACGAATCGATCGAAATCCAAAATTCAAACTTAATGTGACGACCGCCCATGACCCCTGCACTGAACAAAGAAATAGTGCGCTGTAAAGTGTGCCAGGCAGCCATGGACGGTTGCCAAGGTTAAGTTAAAACAACAGAATCTATCGTATAACTCACAGCGCATGGATAAAATACAATAGAAAGTATATATAGTGAAGCTTTACAGAACAGAATCTCAATTAAACTTCATAATAGTTTGGTACAAACATCTGAATAGTCAATACATCAAGCCTCACTACATATCACTCAGAGAATATACAAGCAGCGGAACATCCAGTACATATAGTAAGAAAATAATATGCAAGCCTCCAGCTCGTCTTCGTCATCAGCATCGTGAGAAACTAAGATCAGCACCTGTCACCTGCTACCTAGTCTGCCCATCCCAAAGTGGATGAACAGCCCAAGGCAATAAGAGTTAAACATAAAGCCTTGAGTCAGACAACAGTCTTAGTGAGCGGTAAATTAACTAACAACATACCAAAAGAGCATAAAGGAAAAAGGAATAGGAATCCAACCCTCCCACTCCACCTCTTTCTACAGTGATAGCCCCCAGACACACTAAGCAGAAGTAAACACAGCAAAGCAGACATTTAAAGTAAAGCAATTATCACTCGAGTCAAGGTCGGTGTTTCCCAAGTACAAACCCCCAAGGCCTAAACCAAGATCAGATAAGCACCCAGAAAACATCGCTCTTGAGACCGAATGACGGTACAACCAAACATCCATGACTCTGGCTATCACTGTTATCATTGCTTCGATACCACCGTTAATTGAATGACCGACACATTCTTTCAGCCGTCCGTCAAGGGTTAATGGCAACCCCGGTTCTAGACATAACTCCGCACGTCGTCGCAGCCCGTGCCTAGGACTATCGAATCTGCCCAGAGTACTCGACTACAATCATAGTCTTTAGGGACTATCGAATCTGCCCAACGTACTCTCGCTTTGAGCCTGCTAGAACCTTCAACAACGATGAAATCTCAGCCTTATAGTCATCCTCCTCGAAGACTATTTCCATACTAGCTCAAGCGCCTCTCGAGCAAACCATTATCCTCAACTCGAACCATTTCACCGAGTTATCAACATGCTTGGAATGATCCCGTCTGGATTAAACCAAGGCTATCTCATACCATGCCTCGCTTCATCTCATCATAGCAAAGCCTCATCTCAACATCAACATCATCAAGTCTATCCATATGAGCTTCATCATCCGCCACATATGCCACGAGCAGCTTTTCCAATTCAAGAGCCTTTCCCTTAGCTTTTGAATCATCTTCGACTAACTTGTCCAAATCAATTCATCAATCAACTAATTTACAACAATCAATCAAGGCAAACATTAATCCAAGTAATCAAGCATTCAAACATGATCAAATAAACAATCTTAACAATAATGGCAATCTTGTAATTAAAGAGTCTAAATATAACAAGCATGAATCATGAACAATATCTCTACAACTTGATGAATGAACTTGCATAGGTTAACATATAGTAAAATGGATGTCAAATCATCATGAACAATAGATCTACACTTAAGTTTATGGAAATGCATGGAAATCACTATTTTAACACCAAATCAAGCCAACAATCCGATATACTCCATTGGATCCGTGTGAGAGATAATCACCACTCACCAAATCACCTAAACACCTTAAAAGCAACACACTTCAGATCTGGATAGCGAAGGATCTAACTCAATTCTCCAAAATCCCGCTTCAAACGATGAAATCACTCCTCGAAGAATGTAGATCTTCAACTTTAGCTCTTGGATCTTCGATCTTGGATGGAAGGAAGTACTAAATCAAAGTGGAGAAAAGAAGTGAAGAAGTGTAGAACTCGAGCTCTCAAAATGGCAGCACTTCGTCGCTTCGAAATCCAGATCCCAAAAATGAAGAAGAACCCGCCTATTTATAGGCTGATTTCCCTTAGGTCGTTTGCTCGCTATTAGGTCTTCCACGACCTAAGAAACCCCACGACCTAAGTCTTAACGACCTAAGCCTATGCGCATCCATGACCTAACGATTCTGCGTGACCTACAGATCCAACGACCTAACAGTTCTGCACGACCTAACGCTTTCGCGACTTAACATGTTGCGCGACCTAACGACTTATCAAATACGACCTAACTGAGATGCCGACCTATCGACTTAACAGAAGTCGCGACCTAACAACTCACGACCTAACATTCTTAGGTCGTCTAACGACGTAACTAACACGGCATAAATTCAACGACCTAATCACTTAACTTGTCCACGACCTAACTACCTTAGGTCGTTAACTCACTCAACCCTTAGGTCGCTAAACCCCTTAAGTCGCCAACTGCTACCAATAACTCCCTTAGGTCGCTCGACCGACCTAAACTACAACACGACCTAACCCCTTAGGTCGTAAACTCCTTAGGTCGCCTATTTCCTTAGGTCGCCTATTTCTATAGGTCGTCCCAAACTCACATACGACCTAAACCACTACGCGACCTAACTATCATACGACCTAAGCCTTACCTCAACCAGTCCTTAGGTCGTTAACTACTACCACTATCTTCCTTAGGTCGCCAACTCCTATAAGTCGTCTACGACCTAACTACTATACGACCTAAGCTCCGAACGACCTAGGCTTTGAACAACTTAACCATACTACGATCAAATAACAACTGTTTTGCAATGTTTTGATCCGTAAAAATATGGGTCGTTACATTCTCTCCCCCTTAGGAATTTCGCCCCTGAAATTCCAAACAAACAAGAGCAATCAAAGACTATTCTGCACGCCTACCATCCATAGCAATTAACAAACCAAGCATCCAATTCTAGCCTAGCATGCAGAATTCTAAAACTAGAACAAGTTACAATATCGTGAGATGACACGACACCTTATGGCCATACCTTGAAGAGTTCAGGATGAGCTTCCTTCATCCTCTCTTCCACATCCCATGTACAGTCATTATCATCATCACTCCATTATATCTTAAGCAACCTGACTACCTTCCTCCTAAGCTGTTTCGTGTCAGCTTCCACAACACGAAGCGGCTTACGAGGTCTCTTATCGACTGGATCAATCTCAAAATCTTCATAGCTATATGCAGAAACCACTGTATTCGAGTCGTGCACATATTTCCATAGATACGATACATGAAAAACATTGTGCACACTTGACATCTTTTCTGGTAACTCCAATTTGTAGGCGAGCTTTCCAATTCGCTCGATAATCGGGAATGGTCCAACAAATCTCGGAGTCAATTTTCCTTTCTTCCCGAATCGAATAACATTCTTCAGTGGAGAAATCTTCACAAAAACCATATCACCTACGTCGAATTCCAAATCCTTACGACGCTTATCGGCATAACTTTTCTGACGGTCTTGGTCTGCCTTCATTCGTTGCCGAATGATCTCTATGAAATCCGAAGTCTGTCGAATCATCTCTAGCCCAAGTATCAACTTTTCTCCTGTCTCTAACCAACATGTTGGAGAGTTACACGGTCTTCCATACAGTGCTTCATACGGTGCCATACCAATGCTTGACTGGTAACTGTTATTATATGAAAATTCCACCAAATGAAGGTGATCTTCCCATGATCCTCCGAAATCCAAAACACAGGCTCTAAGGAGATCCTCCAAAACTCGATTGACTCTCTCGGTCTGACCATCTGTTTGGGGATGATAAGCTGTACTCAAACATAACTCGGTTCCCAAAACTTCCTGGAAGCTCTTCCAAAATCCACTAGTGAACAATGGGTCTCGATCGCTCACTATACTTTTCGGAATACCATGGAATCGAACTATCCACTTAACATACAGCTCAGCCAACTTTGATGCAGTCCTAGTCGATCAAACATGAATGAATCTTGCACTCTTAGTCAAACGATCTACAATGACCCGAATCCCTTCATTCCCTGTTTTTGTTCTAGGTAGCCCATCAATAAAATCCATCGATACTTGCTCCCACTTCCATGTCGGAACTTCTAATGGCTGAAGCAATCCACTGGGCTTCTTCTGCTCAGCTTTCACCAACTGACAGTTCATGCACTTGGAAATAAAATTTCCAGCATCCTTCTTCATTCCTTCCCAGTAATAGGTTCTCTTCATATCCCGATACATCTTATTTCCACCTGGATGAATTGTCAACTTCGAGTGTTGACTTTCCTACAGAACTTCATTTCTCAATTCATCTATATCGGGAACAACTAGTCGTCCTTGCTTCCGAAGCCAACCCTCTCGATCGACCTCGAATCCTTTATCCTTTTCTGGGTCCAATCCAGATTCCACATCACGGATGACAACCTTATCGTCTCGCTTTTGGCTCTCGCCAATCCTTTCCACAAGAGTAGGTCTTATCGATAAGTTTGCCAACATCTCAGGTTCCAATTCACATCTAGGCCTGAAGTCAAATCCAGCTAAATACTCGAGATTCTTCCATTCTGAAAACATGACTCCCAATCCTGCATGTCTTCGACTTAACGCATCTGCCACTGCGTTACCCTTTCCCGGAGTATCGGCTATACCAAAATCATATGATGCCAAAAACTCTAGCCATCGTTGCTGCCGAAGATTCAAATCCTTTTGGGAGAAAAGATACTTCAACGACTTATGATCTGTAAACAACTCGAATCGAACTCCCAATAGATAATGTCTCCACATCTTCAGAGCAAAAACAATCGCCGCCAACTCCAAATCATGAGTCGGGTAATTCCTTTCATGCGGCTTCAGTTGTCGACTTGCATACGCCATAACTTTACCTTTCTGCATCAGCACTGCTCCAAGTCCAGTACCACATGCGTCGGTGTAAACCACCATCTCATCATTTCCACTTGGAATAGTCAAAACAGGAGCACTTGTCAGTCGCTCTTTCAGGATTCTGAAAGCTTGCTCACACTTAGCATTCCATCTGAATACTTGGTTCTTTTTCGTCAATCCTGTTAATGGTGCAGCTACCTTGGAAAAGTCCTTGATAAATCAGCGATAATATCCTGCTAATCGAAGAAAACTTCTCACATCAGATGCATTCTTAGGTCTAACCCAATCCTGGATTGCTGCCACTTTAGCGGGATCAACCGCTATTCCATTTCCATAGATAATATGGCCTAAGAACCTCACTTCACTCTTCCAGAAGTGACACTTCGAAAACTTAGCCTTCAACTGATGCTTCCGTAAGATTTCCAAAACAATACGCAAGTGCGTCTTGTGCTCTTCTTCAGTTCTGGAGTAAATCAAAATATCATCCACGGACACTAGTACGAACTTGTTCAACTGATCTCTGAACACTCTATTCATAAGATCCACAAAATATGCTGGTGCATTGGTCAATCCAAACGGCATTACCAGCCACTCAAAGAAACCGGATGGTGTCCTGAAAGCAGTCTTCGGCACACTATCCTTTGTCACTCTTAACTGGTGAAATCCCGTAGCTAAATCCATCTGAGAAAACACCTTAGCTTCGTGAAGCTGATCAAACAAGTCGTCTATCCTCGGCAATGGATACTTGTTCTTCTTAGTCACTTTATTCAGCTCACGATAATCCACACACAACCTCAGCGATCCATCCGCTTTGGTTACAAACACAACTGGTGCACCCCATTCGGACACACTACGCCGAATGAATCCTCTCAGTAAAAGATCATCAACTTGCACCCTCAACTCTTGCTGTTCTCTAGGCGCCATCCGCCTAAGAGGCATCACAACAGGTCTGGCTCCTTCAACTAAATCGATACGAAACTCGATCTCTCTATGCGGCGGTAACCCTTTGACCTCATCAAAGACATTCTCAAATCCATTAGCGATTGGCAGCGATGACAGTCCATCCCGTGGAACAACCAGCGAATACATGAAGCTCATGAAGACGCCTTCCTCATGCTTACATCATATCACAACCTTTCGCCCTTCCACATTCTCGACTGTCACCTCCAACCTTTCACAATCAACCTTTGCCGCATACTTCCTAAGCCAGTCCATACCCAAAATAATTCCGAACCATGTAAAGTTCAGAACAAAACAATCATAAACAAAAGAGCAATCATGACTCGATACAATCAGACCACGGCATAACATACACAAACAAGACGAACCCCCAACTGGATTAGTCACTACTAATGGCCTATCAACGATATCCGGTTCTAATCCCAACCGGCCTAGAAGTTCATTACAAACAAAAGAATGCGACGCCCCAGTATCAAATAACACTCTAACTGGAACACCACAAATGGAAAGAGTACCCTGAACCACCACACTCTTTCCCTTCTCTTCAGCGGTAGGAGCTTTTGAAGATGATGGAACAGCTCCCAAAGCATAAGCTTGCACAATCTGCTTGTCCTTCCGCGATTCTGGACAATTCTTCTTAATATGCCCCGGCTTGTCACAGTTGTGACACTTCACCGGCACCTTTGGATTCTTGCAGTCCCTGGAGAAATGGCCCTTCTGCTGACAATTGTAGCAGGTCACTTCGCCCTTCGGCTTCTTCTGGCCATCCTTACCCTTTTGCTGCTCCTGCTTCCTCTTCTTGTTTCCACCCTGCTGTGGTTTAAACTCTTCCTTGGTCGCAGCTACAACAGATCCCTCTTTAGGAAACAGATTCTCGTGCCTGAGAGCCTTCTCCACAAGCTTCTCAAATGGATCGTCCAAATGATCCACCAACTGCCTCCCAAGATAACTGTCCAAGCCTGTCACAAACTTCTCATTCTTCTGATATGCAGATTCAATATACGACCGGGCATACTTGGACAAAGCTTCAAACTCAGAAACATACTCAAGAACTGGTTTTCCACCTTGCTTGAGCTCCACAAACTTCTTGAACAGAATAGATTTCTGAGCAGTAGAAATGAACTTAGCTTCAAATCTGGCTTGAAATTGCACCCAAGTAATCTCTTCCTCCGGAGTATCAATGGTGATAGAGTTCCACCAATCAGAAGCTCTTCCTTGAAGCTATCTTGATGCAAGCTTCCTTTTAGTTGCATCCTCGATTCCCAAATCACCAAAGATCCTTCTACAAGCATCTATCCATCTCTGGACTTCAATAGTTGACTCTGTTCCCAAGAAAACCTTTCCTCCAAGAGCAGTATAGTCTTTACACAACTTAACAAAATCCACCGGTTTTGGAGTTTGAACTTGAACTCCAACATCTACTGATGGCCCCGGAGCTGGCATCCTTCTCATGATCGAAGTCATCATAGCTTCGAACATAGCAGCATAATCAGTAGCTCCCTCAGCAGTACGGCCTTCCCTAGCAGCTGGTCTCCCTCTTCGACTCATCCTTAATATCTATAAAAAGGAATGATTAATACACCTTGAGAACAACTGCATAAGGGGTTCAAATCATTCTAAGCTACTATATTATACATAGTAATCATCCATCAAAATACAATTACGTCTCTCATACATAGTTACGTCAGCGAGCGTTGGGTAAAATCGATTAACCAAAGCTCTGATACCAAATGTGACGACCGCCCATGACCCCTGCACTGAACAAAGAAATAGTGCGCTGTAAAGTGTGCCAGGCAACCATGGACGGTTGCCAAGGTTAAGTTAAAACATCAGAATCTATCGTATAACTCACAGTGCATGGATAAAATACAATAGAAAGTATATATAGTGAAGCTTTATAGAACAGAATCTCAATTAAACTTCATAATAGTTTGGTACAAACATCTGAATAGTCAATACATCAAGCCTCACTACATATCACTCAGAGAATATACAAGCAGCGGAACATCCAGTACATATAGTAAGAAAATAATATGCAAGCCTCCAGCTCGTCTTCGTCATCAGCATCGTGAGAAACTAAGATCAGCACCTGTCACCTGCTACCTAGTCTTCCCAACCCAAAGTGGATGAACAACCCAAGGCAATAAGAGTAAAACATAAAGCCTTAAGTCAGACAACAGTCTTAGTGAGCGGTAAATTAACTAACAACATACCAAAAGAGCATAAAGGAAAAAGGAATAGGAATCCAACCCTCCCACTCCACCTCTTTCTACAGTGATAGCCCCCAGACACACTAAGCAGAAGTAAACACAGCAAAGCAGACATTTAAAGTAAAGCAATTATCACTCGAGTCAAGGTCGGTGTTTCCCAAGTACAAACCCCCAAGGCCTAAACCAAGATCAGATAAGCACCCAGAAAACATCGCTCTTGAGACCGAATGACGGTACAACCAAACATCCATGACTCTGGCTATCACTGTTATCATTGCTTCGATACCACCGTTAATTGAATGACCGACACATTCTTTCAGCCGTCCGTCAAGGGTTAATGGCAACCCCGGTTCTAGACATAACTCCGCACGTCGTCGCAGCCCGTGCCTAGGACTATCGAATCTGCCCAGAGTACTCGACTACAATCATAGTCTTTAGGGACTATCGAATCTGCCCAACGTACTCTCGCTTTGAGCCTGCTAGAACCTTCAACAACGATGAAATCTCAGCCTTATAGTCATCCTCCTCGAAGACTATTTCCATACTAGCTCAAGCGCCTCTCGAGCAAACCATTATCCTCAACTCGAACCATTTCACCGAGTTATCAACATGCTTGGAATGATCCCGTCTGGATTAAACCAAGGCTATCTCATACCATGCCTCGCTTCATCTCATCATAGCAAAGCCTCATCTCAACATCAACATCATCAAGTCTATCCATATGAGCTTCATCATCCGCCACATATGCCACGAGCAGCTTTTCCAATTCAAGAGCCTTTCCCTTAGCTTTTGAATCATCTTCGACTAACTTGTCCAAATCAATTCATCAATCAACTAATTTACAACAATCAATCAAGGCAAACATTAATCCAAGTAATCAAGCATTCAAACATGATCAAATAAACAATCTTAACAATAATGGCAATCTTGTAATTAAAGAGTCTAAATATAACAAGCATGAATCATGAACAATATCTCTACAACTTGATGAATGAACTTGCATAGGTTAACATATAGTAAAATGGATGTCAAATCATCATGAACAATAGATCTACACTTAAGTTTATGAAAATGCATGGAAATCACTATTTTAACACCAAATCAAGCCAATAATCCGATATACTCCCTTGGATCCGTGTGAGAGATAATCACCACTCACCAAATCACCTAAACACCTCAAAAGCAACACACTTCAGATCTGGACAGCGAAGGATCTAACTCAATTCTCCAAAATCCCGCTTCAAACGATGAAATCACTCCTCGAAGAATGTAGATCTTCAACTTTAGCTCTTGGATCTTCGATCTTGGATGGAAGGAAGTACTAAATCAAAGTGGAGAAAAGAAGTGAAGAAGTGTAGAACTCGAGCTCTCAAAATGGCAGCACTTTGTCGCTTCGAAATCCAGATCCCAAAAATGAAGAAGAACCCGCCTATTTATAGGCTGATTTCCCTTAGGTCGTTTGCTCGCTATTAGGTCGTCCACGACCTAAGAAACCCCACGACCTAAGTCTTAACGACCTAAGCCTATGCGCATCCACGACCTAACGATTCTGCGCGACCTACAGACCCAACGACCTAACAGTTCTGCACGACCTAACGCTTTCGCGACTTAACACGTTGCGCGACCTAACGACTTATCAAATACGACCTAACTGAGATGCCGACCTATCGACTTAACAGAAGTCGCGACCTAACAACTCACGACCTAACATTCTTAGGTCGTCTAGCGACCTAACTAACACGGCATAAATTCAACGACCTAATCACTTAACTTGTCCACGACCTAACTACCTTAGGTCGTTAACTCACTCAACCCTTAGGTCGCTAAACCACTTAAGTCGCCAACTGCTACCACTAACTCCCTTAGGTCGCTCGACCGACCTAAACTACAACACGACCTAACCCCTTAGGTCGTAAACTCCTTAGGTCGCCTATTTCTATAGGTCGTCCCAAACTCACATACGACCTAAACCACTATGCGATCTAACTGTCATATGACCTAAGCCTTACCTCAACCAGTCCTTAGGTCGTTAACTACTACCACTATCTTCCTTAGGTCGCCAACTCCTATAAGTCATCTACGACCTAACTACTATACGACCTAAGCTCCGAACGACCTAGGCTTTGAACAACTTAACCATACTACGATCAAATAACAACTGTTTTGCAATGTTTTGATCCGTAAAAATATGGGTCGTTACACTTAACAACTCAAACAACACAATATAAAATATTTTATATTAATTTCAAATACACTCCCTCACTTAATGTGACAAGAATAGATTTCAAAGCAAGGATAGGGATCCAAATTAGAGGAACTCTGATCAAGAGAATTCTAACTGGAAGATAAGCTCGAAACGAAGATAAGATGATAAAAACAAAAGAGAAAAGATGGATGGACCTATATAAATCACGGGCAACCTTAACCGGGTCAACCGTGACTTCAAGAATAAGATTGGTGTAGAATTTTGAACCAAATCGTCATCCGATCACAAGAGAATAGAATTCAGGCATAACAAGAGATAGCAGCATCTAAACCGAGGATATAGAAATCTCCGGTGAATCAATGCTCGTTGTAAAGGAGTTTTACCTCTTTACAAATCATTCTAAGATTGGCGGAACCGCCGATTCATTATAAATATCATCCGAAGTGTAGTTGTGGGATACTCCAGAATTAAGAAAACCCAAATAGGGAGAGACAAGAATGGATTTCAGAATAAGGTAGGGTCCCAATGTTCAAAAGAAATCCAAATCAAAGAGGAAGGAATTCATGCTCGAACGAAGATGATTCCATAATTAAATTCTACTCTATATGCTAAGTTTTGCCTAAAACTAGAGCTCTGATACCAACTGTAACGACCTGGTATTTTCAACCATTCGCATCCGCACATGTCGGACTTGAATTGCTCAAAATATCAGATTGTAAATATATATTTGGCAAAACTTAGCATATACAGTAAATAAATAATCAAAGATCATAGACACAGAGTAATATAACAATAATGCAGCGGAAACAAAAGAATAGTAGCTCATGAAGCTACTATATATATAACAGAGTTAAACAAGATACAACAGAAGTCTCGAATACAAAGATATCTCAATACAATAGTCAAATACAAGATCTGAATACATCATTGGAATCAACTGAATAACAGATAGTAGAATCGATAGATAGCTGGATCTCCAAGCGAAGCTCCAACTCCAAAGGTGAGTCTCGAATACTGGTACACTCAGTCTGACCCGAGCGTAAAGAAAACACAAAACACTCGAGTCAGGATTAACATTCTTATATCAATAAATCCAACTAAAGTGAAATATCAACTGAAATACAAGTAACTCAAAGGATGTTTGGGATAACCATCCTCTAAGGATCCATTAAACTATTTACTATGTAGTAGTGTACGCTAAGTAGATAATGTCTAATCAGTAAAGTACGATATCAAAATAGCGTTAAGTCATGGCCCATTCCACCCTTAACACATTTTTACCATGTCATAGTCTATACAACACCGTAAGCCCCACCGTAAACTAGTCGTTATCAGAGGATACCCCATATGTATAACACAAAACAAATTGTAGTGGTTGCGAATAGGATAATCAGTATGACAAGGTACATGAGGCGATACCAACTAGGATACTAGTAGTTGCGTGATCCGGACTGATGTTGAGCATAGCAGCTACTACCTCAACACCGCGAAACAACACTCCCAAATCAAAGGGTGCACCCAAATCGAATCACATAAGTAATAGATATGGTATCGAAGAAGTGTGTCCGCTAGAGGTGGCGAACCTCAATGGCCCGGCGCGGCCGCTGTTTTAGTCATGTCAGGGGTCATCCAAAATCGTTCTCTTTCTTCAGTCAACGCGTTCATCAAACCATCCACTTCGTTCTGGATCAACACTCCGCGTATGTTAGTTATTAAAGTGGTTTCAGTATCGACAGAGAGTATGTCCATATCCGATCCCGGTCTCTTTAATAACTACGTATTATTACACCGATGGTCATTTAATAAACTTTCAAAATATTTATATTTCCAAACCGACCTATCATTGCCATTTCAAAACCATATCAATACGATATCACTTTCACTTCAAATAAATCCATTTCCAAAATCATATCACTTTCCAAAGTTATAACGCTTTCGAAATCATAGTCTTTTTAAAAATCAAAACACTTTGGAAATCACAGATTTGAAATCATAGCATTTTGGAAATCATAACACTTTGAAATTATAGCATTTTGGAAATCATAACACTTTTCTTTTAAACAGTTTAGATATTAAAATTAGTATATATAATAAAATAATTTATAAATAAAATAATTTATATTAAAAATGATTTATATTAAAATAGTTTATATTAAAATAATTTATAAAGTAAAATATCAATAGTTTAAATATAATTTAAAATTACTTTATAAAATAAAATAGTTTCCTCAAATTTCACAAATCGATTCAAATTAACTCGAATTCCAAAATTTTAATTTAATCAAATCTCAAATCATCAATTTCAATTCGATTCAGTTTCTAAATAACCATTTCAATCTATCGATTTCAAATTCATATTTAAACCATAAAATAAGCCATTTCAATTTCAATATATTTCAAAGCTTTAAATATTCAACATTTCAATAACATCTAATACAACTTCAATTCACAAATTTTAAATAAACAAAATATCCCATTTAAATTTATATAAATTTGAAATATTCATTAAAGTCACTTTTAATCAAATTCAAGTTAAAACATATCTTTAGAATTTCAAATTTAATAAATTTCAAATCAAACTTATTTAAGTATAATTCTTAAATAAATATAATTTCAAATCAATTTCAAATCATTTTAAACTCTATATTTGAAAATATAGATATTAAATAAATACTTAAACATATTATTTATCAACTTTATTAAATCAACTTTAATGAATTTTTAAAATCAATATTTATCAAAACCATATATTTCTTTTCAAAACCATAGAAATCATGTTCAAAATATTATATATAGACTAACGGTGTCTGTATATAATTTTCTACCCTATGGTCAAGTGGTACGGATATTTATCATTTCAATCCGCAATTTAAATATATACGGGTATATATCTTTTCAACCCGCAATCCCCAATTCAAATAAATTGAAAATCGCTTGGGTTTATCATTTCAACCCATAACGATTTTCTCTTATTCTACAGATCGTTCGGGTATGTATCATTTCAACCCATAGTGAATTCTATACTAACAGGGAACTTGCAGAGTGATAACAGATATGATAATAATATAACAACGGTAACATGCATATATCATTAGTATAGATAACAGATAAGGTGTCAGGTGTCACAGGTGAACAGATACAGATGATGGCATATATATATATATATCAATATATATATAACAGATAATGGTGTCAGGTGTCACAGGTGAACAAATACAGATGATGACATAGATATAGCAATATAAATAACTAACAGCAGCATATTTCAATTGTCGTTTCAATTGAAATCAAATTTAATAAATAAAAGAACGTTAATCGTGAGTGATTGCTCACCTTTCGAGGCTAGAGATGAACAGAACTGAGATGAGTTACGAATCCAAGCACAAATTTCAAAGCAAAGCTAGATTGGCACGGATTTGATGGTCGAAGCTGATAACAAGGAATCGATGAAGTAAATCAGAATCTGCTTGATATAGACTAAAACGAAACATAAAATTTCTATTATGTTATTTTCTTAACCAATATTAAACCTGGAACTCATAAAAATAATAATATAAATATATATATACACATTTCAAATAAATACTAAATCTAAACACCTATAAATAAATTTCTATATAATTATTACAACTCAACTCTGGTATACTCTTATATATATAAATTAGTGTATAACATATAAACTCACATTCATTAAAGTAAAATAAATATATATTAATTCCAAAGCAATATTAAACTCTAACACATAAATATCCATATATTTTGAAAACCAAATTCACCTATACTTACTTTAAAATCTGTAAACATCTCTCAATCAAAACATCCATACATTTTACCTTTTTAAAACAATACTTAACAAAATGGAAATTCAAATTATATAAGTAAACACTTTAAACCTAGAATAGAACTACTGCAAACATATAACTAGCAACATTTCTTGAAAACTTCAAAACACACCCATACACACGTAATAGATATGTAATACAAAATAAATCAAGTTAGCAAAATATCTTCATATATTCTATAATTAATAAACAACAACTGCATTTGGCTTGTTTCAACCAAATGAACAGCTTACAAACAAACAAACAGACCGAACTTGAATGAAATTAATATATACAACTTATATGTATTTTCCTTTTCTATTTACTACATTGACACAGTTTTCAAAATCCAAAAAAAAAATTAATATGTAAATCAATATACATACAAGGCATGACAGCCATTCCGCAATTAAATTTGTGAACATATATATATACATACTCCTTTTTATAATAAATATTGTAAGCAACAATCTACTACACATGTATATATATAACTAAGGGTAGACAAAATTTGATAACTGTATAGTAATTTGTAAACATATTCATATGGGCGTACAAACTATATAGAAAAACATATAAGTTACAAATAAACACGTATACTATGAAAAGAAGGGTCCATCATTGCTTTTCAAATAAATGCAGTAATCACTGAGAAGTTTCACTCGTTTGAAATTTGATAGGACAAGGAAAAAGAAAGAAACGAAAATATGTTACCGCTCCGATAACTGTTACGTCGATTTTCACTGCGTAACCAATATCGAGTACAGAAATAAATAGACTGCGGTGATCAGTACAGCGAGACGAATAGAATGGTACACATATATCAGCAATCCGATAAAGTTATAGAAACTCGAATTTTCATCACCGAAATGCTGCTAAACGCAGAAAATAAGGTAGACGGAGCAATAGCAGTCAAATTTGATGAAACGAAATATGACGTCTCACTCTGAAGATGATTTAAAATTTTCTATATAAAAATATTCAGGTTTGGAAAACATTTTATTATCATCTATTTTTAACTGATTTGAATTTAAATAAAATTACATAAAAAAAATAAACTTCAATATTATCATATGAAAATTTACCAGTTGTTATGTTAAAATAGACGTATCTCAAATATCAAAATTTTATTTTCAAATTCAATTATTTAAAAATTTTACAAATTTCAGTTAATCACGTTATTGAAACCTTTAAAATTTTACGGGTCGTTACACCCACTCCCCATTGACCGAGTCCTCCGTCGCTATGGCCAACTAACAGCCACCACGACCCCACCAATCGAATGCTTGACCTCCACTTGCCCCTCGTCGGCAATCCCGAACCCCCAGACCCCGCCATCGCTGTCAATTCCACCCTTAAAACTTATGCCGCCCGTCGCAATTTGCGGCTGCCTTGGACCACCAGGCACCACCGCCTTCACACTGAAGCATCCTCAGACCACCACCAACCTAACGCCACCCTCCGCTCCTCCCCTCATCCCCTAAATCGTCGTGCCGAGGTACCCAATTCCCTTTGCCATTGATGATGAACTACGGCCACCACCCTTCGACCTAACCTATCTCCACTGTCCATTAAGTCGAGCTCCTTCCCCTGAGCACCTTCTCTATTAAACTCGAGTCCTAAAAGTGTGTGGATTTGTCCAAATTGATGAGGCCATTGGATGCAGTGGAGGATTTGATTTTGAAAATGAAGGAAATTGCTTTGTACGGTGGTGATTTATATAGATGGGGACAGTATGGGGTAGAACGTGGATGCGTATGGAGTGGAAGTGATAGGGTATGGGCTAAGTAGTGGTGAATAGTATGAGAGTATGGTGCTAATTATTTCATTCAAAAATATCACAACCGTTACATACCCCAAAATTTCGAACTTCGAATGAGGCGTGCTCCTGGTGTTCTATATGTAATACCCCTATTCCGAATGCAGTGGAAGCAGTCTCGAGACCTAATTCGATCATATACAGAAGATAGCTTTTCAAACCCAATTATATTATATAATTTCTCGAAATTAATTTATACACATTTCGACCTCGCACGACCAAGTGATACGTTCAATCGCCACGAAATTCAACGGCATATAATAATTCATTATTATGGATCCAACGAAACTGGTTTCGTCGAAATCCGAGAGAGTGTCCCCGGAAGGCTATTTTCACATGTTAATTAAAATGATTATTAAAAAACCAAATTAGTCACTTTTATATCCAAATTAAAAGTTTAGTATTATCATTCTTATTGATTCAAATAAATTTTAACAAGATTTCCAAATCATTTTCATTCACATAGAATTCAAGATTTAATCATTTAAACAATTCGAAATATTCAAATAACCATTATATTTGAAATTCAAGTTGTTTTACTTTTTAAACTATTATTTCAATATTTAAAATCATTGAATATTCCAAATTCAAATGATTGAAATTCTGGGTTGTTACATTCTCCCCCCTTAAAAGAATTTCGTCCTCAAAATTAGCATGTATGGAAAAATACCCCAAACCCATTAACTTTTCAAAGCCAATTAGTTGAAATAGATCACCAAATTCTTTTAAGCCTTTAACTTCATTCATTGATATCAACTAATATCATTCCAAGTTATAACACCAAAAATCAAATTTTAGTTATCAAATTTTTTCCCAAAATTCTCAAAAAATTTCTAACACCTTAAATATACAGAAAATTTTGCCAGCGTCTCCTTTGTGCGGTTCAATCGGAAAAATTTTCAATAAATATATAATTACAAATATACATCTCATCTTCAAGGATGAGGCATCCCATTGGGAAAAATATAAAAAATACGTTATGTAATCCGAGATGTGTACCTTATTATTAGAATTAGCAAGCTTATTTAATCAATATATAATGCGAAAGCGAGCTCCAAATGCGAAGCATACGCCATCCGCACCTACTAATCACTCAACAACCAATGAGAATATGTATATAGAAAGTAATATCAATATATAACATAGACTATACAATAACCATATGCAAATGTAGCAAATATAGCCAGAGAAACCATCAAATGAATAACACCCATTCAATTAATTCATAACCATATCAATTTACATTTTCAATGTCAACCTTTAATTTATTAAGGCCCGTACGATGTACATATATCATCCGTACGCATACCAAATCTGATCGCTCTCGATCACAAAATTTCACTTCCTAACTAGTATCGTTCACACGACCACTCTAGTTCGGACCCAGATCTAGTTCCTTGATTAGAAACCGTCATTCTCCTTGCATAGCCGCATACTATGATAGAGAATCCCAGAATCAATCAAAAATTCCATATCTAGTGTTCACCGTTGAGAATCGGGTGAAAAATCCTTGTTCAGACTGATGTAAATCTTCTCGATATCATGCACTCGAATCTGGATCAAACAGTTATGCGAATAAAATAATATACGTACAACTTACGTATTTATTTCAATTGGTTTCTCATTATTCAGATTCTTTTATTTATATTCATTTATTCATAATCATTATTCACATTGCTTTATTCATATTCATTTATTACTTAGTATATTTCTTTCAATACTAGTGTCACTTAAGAACCATTCCATCAAATTTTACTAAAAACATTTTATACAACACTTATGCTTATTATTACTTCATAACCTAAGTTCACGTCCAATTCTATCAAACAACATTCCAAAACACATTCAATTCATTTTACAACTTCAGTTTAATTTCATTTTATCACTCAAGTTCATATCCATTTCATTTATTCATTACAAAGTAAATTCAATTTCATTTAACTTTACTTAAGTTAATTTCTTTTCAAAATTCATTTTATTTAACTTAACTTAAATTTTCATCGTTAAATTCCAAATTTTACTTTTCTTAACATTTATTGTCAACAAATTTAAAATTTCGCTTTAACTTACTAATTCTCAAAATTTATAAGTTATAAAAATTATTTTCTCATATTTTCATAAAACACTCAAATGAAAATTTTCAGAGTTTAAACATCCTGTTCTTATTTCAAATTATTTTGAAACAATACATAATATATATATCTTTGTTTATTAAACCATATTTGGGATTTAAATCAAAACTTGTTTTACCACAAAAAATTCCAACGGTAGCAATTCCTCTCTTGGAAACCCGAAAATGAACGCGATAATGCTGCAGTCATCATCGAAATTGTTTTCCAGCGACCGTAGTGAGTTCAGTGCTTTCTTAACACTTTTAAATTCGATTTTTAAAATATTTCCATTCAAAATACTTTCCAAATAATATTATTATTATTTTTCCAAAATCTTTGAAAAATAATTTTAAAAATCACCAGAATTTAAATTCTCAAATTCTCAGCTTTTAAATCCTATTTATTTATAAATCATATTTATAAATTTCCCTTATATATATAATTCCACTTTGGTTATATAAAACCATTTCTTAATTGTTTATCTTGTTTACATTGTAATAACAACAACTTTTATTAGAATACAAATAACAACCCACAAATGATAATAAGCAAATATTACCATTCTCTAACACCCAAACACACCACATATAACTATAATAATTTCTGAAAAATTATTCCTTTATATATAAAATATAATCAAGGTAAAATTATTTCATTTTCCCAATTCCAAAAGAATACCATGTCGAATTGCTCTATTCAAGTGTTTAGAGACCCCTGTCAATAACGTTAATTACTTGTATTGAACAGAATCCATAAACCACTCAACTGACCAATCAATACAATATAAAACATTTTTATGTCACTAACAAATACGTACTCATATATCTATATATACACTCAAACTCATTCTAGGGTGCTACTAACCCTATCCCTAATGAGTAATCCCCAACAAAGCTAAGGTTCTCGCTTAACCTTCAGCTCTGATACCACATGTAACGGTTTAGGTTTTTCAACCATCAACGGTGACAACCGGTAGGCTTTTCAACCATCCCAGCACCATCGTGCCATTACACTGGTGCCTCGAATTTGCTTTTACGACCAGCCTCACAACTGTAAGCACCTAGCTAAACTTCCCATCAAGTCCTTATACTACCTCTACGGGATGTGTAGGAGTAAGAGTTTCTTGCTCGCCATCAAACAGAAAGTGAGAACCCCCTATCACGTTAATCTAACCAATGGAAATAGATTCGGTCCTAGTCTCTTCGAAACAACATTTGATAGTTTTCGGTAAACTCAACCCTGATTCTTTAGGAAATAAATAGTCAATGATAATAGCGGAGATCACCTCCTAACCATCAGTGGATGGATTTCCTTATCATTTGTCCTAGGAGAACGAAATGAGATTTATACGCACAGTACAACATCATAGATGACCATACATATAACTCACGTGTTTCTCCTAGATATTTCCAAAGTTACATTTTGGGCCCAAATTCGATAGTCAATTATTTAACTATCGAATAAACAAACATTTAAATCAGGGATTTAATTCCATAGGGAAAACCAACATTGGTTAAGCACATAAGCAGCCACTAACCTATTTAATTAATTTTTTCATTAATAAAAAACACTTTGTAAATCACTTGTATAAAAATACCTTTACAAAAATATACCCACAAATCTCTATATGTTGGATACTTAGAAAATATCCCTATACTTATCTTAATGTTATAAGTATATTCACAAAATGGAGGAAGATTTCCCTTTTTCATAATTCTAGAACCATTTATAAATTTCTAAATCCATTTGTAACTATTTTATAAATCTCAACACCATTTAAAAACGAATCTAAATCACTTCTCAAATCATTTATAAACTCTTTATAAATCCATAAAACTAATTATAAAACTCTATTTAAAAATCTATAAACCCCTTCTGAAATTCCTTTATAAATATCTAATCATTTATAAAACTCCTTTACCTTGTAAATAATCTTCCTTTTGAGTCTATAAATAGAACTCCTCTTATAAAACCCAAGTCCGTTTATAAAACTCTATTTATAAATTTCGAAAATATTATAAATAAATAAGAATCATTTACCTCAAAACACTATTATACAATAATAATTATTAATAATAATCATTATAAAAAATAATATTCAAAACATCTTAAATAATATTTAATAATTTCAAAAACACTATTAAATAAACAATAATAATTACTCTTCAACATTAGTATAAATAATAATAATTAATTTCCAAAACTTTATTAATAAATAATTGCAATTAATTTCATACTATATTAATAATTTTAAATAATTAACTTTTCAAAATATTAAAATATTGATTAATAACTTTAAAACAACATTAAATGTAAATAAATAATCTTTGAAAATAATATTTAAATTAATAATCTTAAAACAATATTAAATATAAATAAATAAATTAGAAAAAGACATAAAAAGGTTGGAGTAAAATAGAAGTTAAATCCTTAAAACAAAATATTTTCGAAACCCAATTTCAGATTCAAAATCATTTCCTATCTCAAAACCAACTTCAACTCAAATGGCAATCTATAGTATATTTTTTTTCATTTTAAAATACTAATTTGAGGCCAATAGCTACCTGACGTTTAACCAATATTGAAATTGATTTTCTATCCCTACAGGGTTTAAATTAAACATATAACAATGTCATAAACCGTAGGTCCACAATCAGGTTTCATATTCAATAATCATATAACAGGAATATTATTGAAATTAAAATCAATAATGGCAAGGAATCCCATTGGATCCCTCTAACCTATCCCCCTACAGCATAGCTTATATATATCGTCACATATATGTAAATAAAATCAACAGTGGTGAAGAATCTTGTTGGATCCCTCTAGCCTATTCCCCTGCATCACAAACATTATATAATTATATAATATGGGTCATCCGCTACTAGGCGGAGATATATAAAAGGTCATCTGCTCCAAGGGTGGAAATAAATCCAAATCAACTGATAAATAGTAAAATTTCCAAACATCCTATCAACAATTTTTTCGATTATAAAACATTACCGGTTAACCAAAAAGGTGAGTTTAAGTCACCGAAGTTCCAGTTGTCGTCGAGGCGTTTTGGTTTTCATCTAAATCGAACTTACCGTGAAATTTAACCGGCTCCAATCGTCACTAAACTAATTCCATGACGCAGTATTCATTGATACAAGTACAACACAACTCGTCGCACTCGATTTCGACCTCGTATGAATGAGATATACAATTATAAGCATTCGATTTATAAATAATTAATTATTCTTAATTACATAGGTTAACAAATTAATCCCCCAAAATTATCTAAGCCTATTCACACATAAATTCCCTCCTTCACCATTCTAGTGTTGACTATGCCAATGCCCCTTTGACTGCATTCCTCCGCAGCCGCGGCCAACCAACAACCACCGTTACACCACCAATCGAACGCCGGACCTCCACTTGCCCTCGTCGGCAACCCCAAACCCACAGACACCACCATCGCCGTCAATTCCACCATTAAAACTTACGCCGTTCATCGCAATTTGCGGCCGCCTTGGACCACCAAGCACCACCGCTTTCATACTGGAGAACCCCCAGACCACCAACAACCTAACACCATCCTCTGCTCCTCCCATCGTCCCCTAAATTGTCGTGCCGAGGTACCCAATTCCATTTGCCGTTGATGACGTACTGTGGCCACCACCCTTCGACCTACCCCTTCTCCACTGTCCATTAAGTCGAGCTCCTTCTCTAAGAACCTTCTCTGTTGAACTCAGGTCCTATGGATTGTTCAAAATTAATGTGCGCCATTAGATGCGGTGGAGGATTTGATTTTGAAAAAGAGGGAAATTGCCTTGTTCAGTGGTGATTTATATAGATGGGGATGGTATAGGGTATAACGTGGATGGGTATGTAGTGGAAGTGATAGGGTACGAGCTGAGTAGTGGTAAATAGTGTGAGAGTATGGTGTTAATTATTTTATTTAAAAATATCTCAACCATTACGTACCCCTAAATTTCGAACTCCGAATGAGGCATGTTGCTCGACGTTCTATATGTAATACCCCTATTCCGAATGCAATGGAACTAGTCTCGAGACCTAATATGATCATATACAGAAGATAGCTTTCCAAACCCAATTATATTATATTAATTCCTAAAATTAATTTATACACGTTTCGACCTCGCACGACCAAATGATACGTTCAATCACCCCGAAATTCGACTGCATATAATAATTCATTATTACGGATCCAACGGAACTGGTTTCGTAGAAATCTGAGACTGTGTCCCCGGAAGGCTATTTTCACACATTAATTAAAATGATTATTATAAAAACAAAATTTAACGCTTTCATATTCAAATTAAAAGTTTAGTATTATCATTCTTATTAATTTAAATAAATTTTAATAAGATTTCCAAATCATTTTCATTCACATAGAATTCAAGGTTTAAGCATTTAAACAATTCCAAATATTCAAATAACCATTATATTTGAAATTCAAGTTGTTTTACCTTTTAAACTATTATTTCAATTTTTAAAATCAATTAAATATTCCAAATTCAAATGATTGAAATTCTGGGTCGTTACACTTGATGCAATCAATAGGTTTTATATGGTATGCTCCCACTATTTCCGCCATTCCTATAGTAGCATACTGAATTCGAGGGTCCATTATTCACTTAATATATATTATTTATTCCATATACTATAGCTAGTTTACAGTGAAGAGTTTTTTGATCAAATATCTTATACTTAAAGAAATGAACCTCATAGAAAACAATTTTCTATACAAAAATACATTTCGAAACAGAAATCATACTTCTTATTCCAATATTAGGTATCTTATCATTATTATTACAATTCTTGTTTTTGATGTTTCTTTATGAAGCAGAAGTGGCCATTCACTCTCTTCATCCCAACTGTACCTTAAATCACATTTACTCTTGTACATTCATTTTCCTTTTTAAATGGTCAAACCATTCAAAAGAAAACCCTTACTATAATATTATAATGAACTCTTTACAAACACACATTCGATTATTGTGACTCCCCACCTCTATGCTCACGCTAGCCAAGGACACTACGGGGTAATGCTGTCGACTAGGGCGAAGAATAAGGCTGTTGAGGAGCGACCATCTGTGCAATTGCCTTGTGCGAGCACCGATATGTCAGATAGTATAACATGCATTTCATTTCAAGAGGAAATCCGACATACCGATACAAACTCAAAGCTACCACACAGTGGCTATGAGTGCCTTCGGAAACAAATATAGAAATAAACATAACACAAATCAGTCACAGACATTCATATCACAAAGGCGGAAACAGATATGAATATATAGCACAAAAAGGTGTACATCATAGTAGTGGTCAAATAAGATCCACAATATCACAAAAGAATAGATACAAGTGCTAGACAAAAGAATATGTATACATCAAGGAGTCTATATCTCGAATGTATAACAACAAAAACTACAAATGTAATGTAGTTAGACAAAAGTCAGAAGATGATCCCAGATGAGGAGTCAAGTAGAAGCACCTGTAACATCTCGGTCTGACCCGAGTATTATTTAATAAGAAATAATAAACGGATCAGTCTAGCTATAAATATCAGATAAAGGAATGAGATATAAGCAGAGATATAATAAGAATGTATGATAACAATAATGTCATACTAGAACAAATATGATATAAAACAACAACAAAATCATACAACATCTCATAAATCTCAAAGCATCAAAAAGAATATCATATTCTTTATCTTATTCACCAAACTACAAATATTGACAAACATATTAATGCCAATCGAAAAAGTTGGTAAAACACAAATTCTAGAAGTCATCAATTAGAAATCCAGAAATCACAAAAGGGGGAGGCCTATCACAAATGGGAGCATGAAAACTCACCAACACGTGTATCACAAACGGAACGCTATTCCATGGTCGCTAACCATAAATATTGAGCCGAAGCTCCACAAACGGTCCGAAGACCACGGGTCGCTACCCCGCCAAATTGAACCGAAGTTCCATAGAAACGGGGTTTAGTCTCCCTCGCAGACAAATAGAAATCACACATCGCTAGTCTAAATCACAAAATGATCATCATCGATCAATAAAAAGTGTGAATTACACTAAGCCAATAAATATATGAGTTTAGCTTCATGTCCCATAACCACTAGCTTAACTTAAATATTTACGAACAAATTGTAGATTTCCACTCAAAAATTGTCACAAGATTTTCAATCGAACAAGTCCATAAATTAACCGATGAAGTAAACGCAAGCGTTTCATACCACTTGTTTTGCTAAGCCGTTTAATTAGATTTTCTCGTACGAATGAGGTAAAGGTTTTATATACTAGTAGATTGGAAAACGGTTTTTGAAAACGAGCTTTGTATTAAAAATAGAGTTGAAATCCTTTTATTTAAAAGAGTTTGAATATTTACTACTAGTATAAAAACCTTTGTAATTTAAAGTGACAAGTCACAAAAATGATTGTAGAAACAATCAATCACAAAAATCCACATACGAAGACGTGAATCAAATCCATCAAAATCGATGCCGAATCCATCAAAATGGATACACCCAAAAATCCCGAAATAGAAGTTAAAAGTCAACAAAGGTGATAACAACAAATCAGAGAAACAAGAATCGATTAAAAATTGGAAATTCAAACACAAAAGGCAAAATAGGCAGAGACAGAAGATTCAGTCGACTGGACCAGGGTGGTCAGTCGACTGACACAAATCCTAGAAACTTTCTGTTTCCAGGTTCGGTCGATTGAGCCAGGATGGTCAGTCGACTGAATCATGCCTGGAAACTTTCTGTTTCTAGCCTTAGTCGACTGACCCAGTGTGGTCAGTCGACTGATACTGGCCCAGGAAATTTCCTGGGTTCAGTTCGGTCGACTGACCCTCAAATTCAGTCGACTGAACTGGAAATTCCAGTATTCTCAGCCTAGCTCCCAAGGGGCAAAATCCCAAACAATTGGCGAACGGACGAGCGATGGGCACTAGGGGTTCACGCCAATTGGCAACCCAGCCCTATAGGCTCTTCGATACGCCACCAAAAACATGTTCACAAATCAAAAGAAGGATTTACAAAGTTTTGACTTCAAAACACCAAAAATTGAAATGTTCACCAAATCAATTCAAACCAAAATCAATTGAACATGAATATGTGTTAGGAATTCATACCTAACATCAATGATAGAAATAGACAAAGATGTGAGTTCAAAAACTCACCTTTAATCCCAAAAATGATGAAAGATAAGCTTGAATGCAAAGGAAGATCAACTTCTCTTCAACCTCAACTCAAAAAGCTTGAATCTAAGCTCAATAGAAGAACATTCCCTAAATTAGGTTTAGGAAATTTCTGAAATTAAAGAGAGAATGAGTTGGAGAAGAAGATGGAGATGCTTACCTTAGCTTCTCTTTGAATTTGGAGCAAGAATTTGTATTTGCTAAGGAAACTAGGGTTTTGGATTTCTAATTTCCCATTCATCTCCCCATTTTCAGTTTTGCTTGAGTGTTAGAGAAAAATAGAAATGAAGTGAAGAGGAGAGGGCTGAACTAGGTTATAGAGTTAGTTGGGGTGAAACCCAAACCCAAAGCCCTATAGAAAATAGCAAAAATTCAACTTACTCCAAATATATCGATGTTTATACTTAAAAAGGTCGCAAACGCCATTTTGGACTCAATGGAAGTAGTCTCGAGTCCCAATTCGACTGTTTGCACAAAGTAGCTTTTCGGACCTTAATCCGATTAACGATTCTATATTTAAATAAAATATTCAAATATTCAATCGTAAAATATGCGGGTTGTTACAATTATCCTTAACATTTAAGGACATCAAATGTGTTGCACTTTATATAAACCGATCGAGCCGACATTTCAACAACCAAGTTCTTAGATTTATAATGTAGTTTTGGCCTTATGTTACATTTAACAGAATATGATCTTTTATGTAATCAATCAAACTGAATACTCTATCTCATAGTACTGTTTACTGGCTTATTTCGAATGAACTAATTTCATCGCAGTATTATACATTACAAACTGTAACTATTCCCCATTGTTTGCACCAACAATGGCACAAACACCTAGAAGTTATAGAAGAGAATAAAATATGAAGAAATATAAACTGAAAGCGAGGAAAAACAAGATGCAATTGTTTATAGTGGTTCGACAAAGCAAGACCTACGTCCACTTTGAAGTTCTATAGCTTATTCTTGGTTTGGAGACCGAAGTTCTTGGAGGTCGGTACAACTTCAACACTTAGAATTTCAAAGTTACAAGAATATAAGAAATAATGGAACTAGAGCCAAAAGATCCTGAAAAATGAGCTATACCCTACTATTTATAAAGGTAGGGGGCCTAAAATCTCGTCTAAAATATTTCCAAGCCGTTGTGCACGAATTTGACCAATTCTCCTAAAATAATAGGCACCACCTCGGCAATATCTAGGAGTCGGCAAGTGGGAGTCGGTACCAATCCCCAGGTTCACCATTTTTATTGTCTTCGACTTCTTGCTTCAGATCGTCTTATGGTTAGCTTTGAGATTCGATAGTTGTTTTCACCGATATTATCTTGTTTCTGAGCTTAAATGATGGAGTTGTGGAAGAACAAATTTGTAGTTTCAAGTTCTTATGGAGATCGATGGAGAACTGCATTGACTCAACTTTGAAAATAGGGCCTTGGCATCATGATAGGCATGTAGGCAAGAGATGGGTCAACCCAATTTGTATTTGGGAGTCCATACCGATCCCCAAATGAGGTCGGTACCAACCCCTAACTTAGGGGATCCCATGGTTCTGTTGACTTGGGTTGTTTTGGTTTTGGCCTTGTGACTCTCTCCGTGCTTGTTTTTTGGACTCCTAGGCTATCTCTCTCGGCTTCCATCTTGATAACTTCAAGTTCTGTCTATCCAGTCTGTCTGGATTCTTCCCGGTCAAAAGGCTAGATTACACTTGCCCCGCAAAGTACATCTTGTTTCTAACGTTATATGCTTTGAATCAAGACAAGTTCGAATTCCTTTGATGGACTCCATTCGGTGTACTGAATGGTCGCTATCCTTTCGTGAATCGACTCCGTGTATTGTAATATCCTTAGTGATCCACTCGACGTTCTGCCAACATCCGGGACTATAAATTTGGAATGTGATCCCGTGATCTGCTACTCTAAGTCTGATGATTTTAGATTGATTCCATTCTTGAGTTCCTTGGGTACAAATCTGATTTTACTTTGATTCTGGTCATCAAGTATTGGGTATATACACACATGGCTCATTATATGTCACTACAAGAAACTATGTTATTAATAACGCCATTCGATAACGCACTATTCTATAGCGTTATTGTTTATGCTTGGCTATTTACCTTTTTCACTTTATTTCTTCTCTTCTGTACATACTTAACACGTAACGCTTTGGCCTAAAAGAAAATATCCCTCCCAAAATTTTCGTCTCCCTCTCAAAACGCTTATTCAGTTCGTCTTTTACCCAAAACCGTGATAACACTTATTCCATCTGTCTCCCTCCTGATCACTCATCCCTCTCCATCTCCAATCCAACTTGCTCCGCTCATCGAGCTTCAACCGTTCTGAAGTATACGCGTCCTGAACCCTAAATCATCTGCTTGGATTTCTAGTTACGTTTCCCTCCTAATCGCTCATCACTCGCCATCTCCGATCCAACTGGCCATCTCCGATCTTTGCTTGTTACACTTCAACAGTTTCGAAGTCGATGCGTCAAGAACCCTAAATCATCTGCTCGGATTTCTAGGTTAGAAATTTATTGGTTATGTTTATTAACTGTATGAAATTCATGGTTATCTGTTTTTACTAACTGATACCACCCATATCATTGTGCAATAAACAACAGCTGTGCTTGCTCCAATTAGTGAAATTCTGGCTATGGAGTTGAGATTTGGAAGTTGAGATAGGATGACCGCTAGGCAAGTTAATACGAGGTACCACTCGATGGCTATGAGAGGCTGTGAGCTGCATGTAGACCCACATACAGTTTCAAAGAATAGCTTCATTTCCCCCCACAGACTATTATCAAAGTAGAGCATGTTCCTGCCGATAAGTACATGGTTGGGAAGAAAGCAAGGAAATTTTTGAGTTTTGTGCTTGAAATATATTATTTGTTATTTATTATTACGAACTGATTATTCATTTGTTGCTTGGTTTTTGTATATCGATCGAAAATAGGTGTAGCGGGAATACCAAAAATGAAGTAGCAAGCTGGAGATATCTGCTGTAACGGGTACCGGGTACAGATTCATGTAGTTGTACCAGTATCCAAAGGGTGTACATTTGCCAGATAAATGCCAAGGTAAGAATTATAATTCCCCATGTCCTGCATATATTGAAATAGGGAAGGATATTTATTTATTGTAACCACTAGCACATGCTTCAATTGGTAAAACTGATATGATAAGGATATGGACATAGTCTGGATTCCTAAGCATTAGATGTCATTTGTTTTGTTTACTATCCGAGTGGGACATCTGTGCTACTTGGTAGGATAAATCTTCAAATTGGATGTATTATTTGTCAAGTCTCTCTCCATTTTAGAGACGTCTATGACCCAAAAACTCTTTTTTGAAAGCTATACAACTTGTTTGTTTCATAAATATTCACAAGTTAGTTTAATGTTTGGACGGCAATGTCAATTTCATGGCAATAATATTTTCCTTGGTGGCCGTGCAATTGTATTACATGTAGATATAGATATGGATAGATGCCAGCTTAGTAGAATATGGTGTGAATGCTGAAAAAGTGTGTAGACTTTCATCTTATTAGGCTATTCCCTAATTATTGAAGTAATGGAAGATAGTAATTGACATCACCTATAATATAAGTTAAATTGGTATACCCATATACTAAAACCGACAATTGAGCAACCGTAACTTTGCATATTGCCAAAATTTAAGCTTCAGGACTTTATGTGATGTAGTTGTAGGTACCATGGGGAAAGTTTTTATCATGTTGTGTATGGGGCATAACAACATTTAACATTTTTGCATCGTACAATTAGAACTCTATTCTCTCTTTTTCTTTCAGTGGATATATCATTTGCACTACATTCAATCTTTTATGAAAGAAGAAACAATTAGATATAATGTTGAGTATTCATTTCCTTGCAAATAGACAAGGAATAACCTTTTTGCTGCATTTTGTTATACCTTCAGTAAATATAAAACAAGGTTATCATAGATTGGTAAAACATAATTTAAGAAACTCAGAATTATTTGGTGAAAGCTATATACTAATATTGTTTTGTTGCTGGATATATTTTTCCATTTAGACTTTGATTAAACATTTGTAAAGTACAAAAAGAATCATTGACCCAGTTAATATTAATATATTTTATTCTTTAACTATATTCACACAAGGTCTAATTTGAAGCACTTGCAGCACATTCTCTTTTATTTTCAACTTCTATAATGGCCTTAAATTTTATCAAGTACTGAAAAAGTATATAAATATAAATTTTATTCTCTAACTATATTCACATGAGATCATCACAGAGATGATCGACAAAAATGCATAAATGGAAACAAAAAGGAACTAAAAGAGTACATAAATATAATGAAATGAGCTGCAAATAAACTTTGTTTGGCTGTTTGACTATTGCACAGGTAGCTTGAAGTAGCAACGAGGTAGGTAGTGAGATGAGAGACTGAAGTTGAAAATGCAGTTGAAAGAGCTGAGCATGTAGGTAGTGTTAAAGAGATGAAGCATGGAATCAATAAGCTACTGTAAAGGGCTATATTGAGACCTGGAGGCAAGCATGGATACGTTGAGACATGGAGGAAGTAAGGAAGGCTATATATGGTGAAAATGCATGGAAAGAATATGCAAACATGGACATGCTGAGACACAGACATGAAGGAAGTAAGGAAACAGCCAGCTACAGAGTTCAGCATATGTATGCACATAAGTTTTATCTTAATGTTAATAAGTTTGCATACATATCAACAAAAGCATACACGGAAACCACTTGTTTTTTTAATGTTAATATGTTTACATACATGTGTGTGTGTGTGTGAATGAATGAGTGGTTATATAATTGTTTTGATCTATTTTTAAACACTGGTGACTATTATGCTAAACTTTAATTTTATTTTACATAGGACAGGGTGCAACATTTGTTGATTTCGCAGTGATCATCATACCACTCCGGGCTACCAACTACCTCATTTAGTTTCGCTGCCACCTCTAGTAAAATATAATTCATTTTACTTAAAATATGCAGTTTATTAGTGATTTGAATGCAAGCCTATGTGAATATTATAATTCATTTTACTTTAAAATATAATTCATTTTCTTTAAACAAACCTATGTTAATATTATAATGTTGAATGCAGCTCTGTGGATGATGGAAACTATTTTCACATTGATGTTGAACTTTGTAGCAGGTTAGTACATATAAACCATCTATGAGTAAAAACACCAACACACACTATCAAGTAAAGCATGTTAATAATTTGGAAATCTATCCTATTCTATCCTACCCATTTCTAATAGGCTATTTCCATTCTTACCGGTTCTCTTATTGTAAAATCTATTCCAACCGATGTTAACTTTTAATGCATTTAATTTTTAGAAGGTAATTGCCATATAATTCTTTAAATACATCTGGTAACGATGTTAACTTTTAGAGCATGCTTCAGGTACTCCCATCTAGAAATAATTTTGTTGTAATGGTATTTCCTTCAGTACATGTTTTAATTTATGAATTTCTTAGTTCAACTTAGACCACTTTACAAAACTAGAAATAATATATCCCAGTTGGAATCAACTAGGATGGAATTAATCGAATATTTCTATTGTGAAATATTTCTATTCTGATTGTATACCTCTTTGGTGATAGTATGGATGCATATACGTACAATACTTTAGCTTAATTGATTATTAATTTTGGTTTTTCTTAGTGGCCAGGATCATGCAAAATTGAACAGTCCAGCAATACATGGCCTACTTTGATTTTGGATGAACAAAAATAAGATTTACACTTAAACTGGTCAAATTTTCATCTGCAAAGATTTATTAATGCTCATAATTGAAAAGGTATGATTTTTTCCTACATTGATTACTCCATTTATAAAAGATTCCAAGTTTTTGTTGGATTATTTTATAGTATTATTAAATTTTTGCTATTCAATATTGCTAATAGATAAAGAATGAGATGAAGGAATTGATGAAACAACATGATCTGGCTCAATCTCGACTTGAAGATTTGCTCAAAACTATTGCATATGATCAAGCTTCAGGGCCATGGGTACATACCTCGTTACATCAGGTATTGTTTTTATTCTCAGTTTAGCCGTTGATTAATGTAAAACTAACTTAACTTTATGTGGAGGGTTTGGTTATACAATTTAGCCTTTTGGCTTTTTAATCCATGTTAGCTTGTTGTAGTATTATTAAATCTATGTCTTTAAAAGAAACAAATTTTGTGAATATGTTCTTAAACTATTCAAGATGATCTTATGGAAAATTGATCAGAACTGAAATATATGTATATGTATTAAACTATTAATATATGTATGTTAGGAGGCAGTGCACATTTTTGATAACTCAAAACATGAATTATGTTACATGAGAATTAAGAGAAGGAGGATCATGAATTTGCCAGAAAATAGATAACAAATCTTCACACATGCAAATATGAAGTGACACTTTCTTCTAAATATATCAATGAAATGCAACTAATATTATAAGTTATGTTGATCACATAGGTATTGCAAGTGCTTTGGGTGGATATAAGGAAAACGACAAGTTGAAACACCTGTAGGTAGTTGGAAAAAAACATATATGCCTTGTCTACTTGGGGAATTGCTTTAGCCAGGTAAATGCAATGGCACTTCTATTACATTTTCCCTGATAGAAATTTACTCTTATCATACTAAATATGTACTTAAATACTTACACATGAAATATATGTACTTTTATTAGCATTTTCCCTGAAACAATTAGACTACATTATGTTGAACAAAGGAAAATATTTTCATTGTACATTAGTTTAAAATTGGAATTGAATAACTAAAAACTATAAAAGAAGAAAACACTTATTTAATAATATAATAGAAATTGCTGGCCTATTCAAGGAACGCTGTGCTTCTATTTCCATATTTTATATCATTAAGCGTAAGAAAATGTTTACTCATAAATCAAGAGTATTAGATAAGTAAATAGGTATACAAATGTGTATAGTGGGAACGATAAGTGGATTTGCTTTAATATATTTATCAAGGAAGTATGCAAAGTAATATAGCTAATCATATTTCTATCTAATATCCAATTATATATTTTACATAAGATATATACTTATATACACACACACATATATATATATATACATATATATATACATATATAAATATACACACACACACACAGATATATATATATATATATAGTGAGACTGATATCGTTGGTGAGTAAAATCATATCACTGTCTACAATCCAATTATTAAGCTTGTATAGGCTTCCGATTCAATGCATATTTTTGGTAGTTTTTGGGATGCTTTAAAATTATATTAGGTAACGATGATTGCATGCAAGGCCTAGTATCAAGGGTTTATTTTCGTTGTGTGGCTGAGCTGTGCATTGATGCACTTGCATGTGAATATTGAGTGGTACCTCTAAATGACATCTCAATTACTGGGATATAAATGGGAGATAACATATTAGTTTAAGTTGGTCTTCTAAAATAATATAAGAGCGTGTGTGTGTATTTGAAGAAGCTGCTATTTAGTGATTTTTTTATGAGAGTGTGTGCGCTTTCCTTTTTCTTTTGCATGTGTGTGTGTTAGTGAGAGTGTATGTGGGTGTACATTTATGTTGTGGTGATATGCATTCAGGCATGTGATTGCCGTTATGCGCATGCATATGTTATTTTCGGGATGCATGTTTAGTTAGCTGGGTTTTGTAGTGTAGCTGCTACCGTGTGTGTTTCAGTGGATAGATGTGTGCATTAGTGTGTGTTGTTCCTATGTGGTGTGTGCGGTGTTGTAGTTATGTGGATGTGCAAGTGCTTGAGCATCTGCTGCTCTTGTGTGACTGGGTGCGTGTCCTAGTGTGTGCTAGGTTATATATAATAATAATAACAATAATAATAATAAATTAACTAAGATTATAAAAATTAACTTCGTGTATTATGTTATATAAAATATAAATAAGCTTATAAAAATTAACTAAGTTGATAATAACAATAATAATTTAACTAATGTTTATAAAAATTAACTAAATTTATAATACTAATAATAATAATTATTATAAAATAATAATAATTAACCAAGTCTATAAAAATAACTAAATTTATATAATAATACAGTGGAGTGTTCTGTTTTTTTCGAAAATGAGAGGTGGGATTTGTACTAAGGCAAAAGGTGGGGAAGAGATGTAAACGATGTGATGTACAAGTAGCAAACTGAGGTAGTAAACTGTAGGGTTATGGTTTGTGATCATACGTATATTGAGATTCTTAATTCACCACATTTTGCCACACATTGGTTATTTCTCATATTTGCTTCATACTAACTTCCCGTAGATTGCACTTTTCACATTCTATTGCTCTGTGATCAATTCACCACTTTATTTTTATATAATTATTTTCACAGTTTTATATAATTATTTTCAAATTGTTCTGAATTTTCAGGAAGTACTACCAATAATGAACGAAGACATGCATGAAGAAAGGCTTTGAGCAGTTCAAGTTCTTAGTGATGCATTTGGTACTTGTAGACGTTAACTATGAACTATGTTGTCTTTTGTTATCATGAATATGTATTGAATTTGGTAAGTTATGTATTGAACTTATTTTTTGTTAGTTGATACTTTATTTTGTTATCATGAATATGCGTTACATTTGCTGATTATTATATTTTTTTCGTTCATACATTGTTCAAATTGTTATCTATTTAAAAATTCATTTTGATTGCTATTATTAAAATGTAATATATAGTGGGGTGCATCAAATATATAGTAAAATAAAGTATAGATCCTAAAAGCTTTATAACTATATGACATAAGTGCTATAAAAAGGTAGTGCAATGTATGAGGTTACTGTCAAAGGATAGGCGTTATTGTATCTACACATTTTATAGCGGTATATATATGCTGTAAATGGATGTATAATATACTATAGACATGTTGATATATAGCACGAAATAGGCGCTATAGAATAACTATTTTATAGCGGCTACTTTATGCTAAGAAATCATGCTATTTTATAGCGGGGTTTTTTGTGTTAAATTGGCAATTTTTTTATAACATGTCGATATACAGCGTTTATCAAATCTCTATAGTTGTGTTTAATAGCGGCTATATGCCGCTACAAAAGACTCTTTTTCTTGTAGTGTGTGCATAGGCATTCACACACATACGCATATACCATAGGTATGCTTGTATATATGTGTGTGTGTGTATGTGTGTGTATGTGTGTGTGTGTGTGTGTGTGTTTTTAAGCATTTGGGACTCGGTACCGATCCCTGATATTGGAGTTGGTACTGACTCCTTACTCGGAATATTTTAAGAGTTTTTTGGCTTTGAGAATTCAAGCTCGCAACATTATAAAGCCCATTATTCCATTCTTCACCCTCTCACTTGTTCACTTGCAATCAACTCGAGACCTTGAACTGTTGCCATTAACAACTCCTCGTCCCCAAATTGAGATCCACAGTTGCCTACCCTTGCTCTCTGCCGCCGCCGCTCATCGCCTCCAATCCTTACATCGACCCACTTCCGTCGAACCGATCCCTACCACAACCAATCCCAAGCCTGAGAATTTCAACTCCATGAACTTAGCCTACCACTTCGTCGTTCATAGGTAGGTGGTGAACTTTGTTGTGGATATGGACGAGGATGGTCCTAGGTGTGGATGTTGGTGACGCTAGCGGCTGTGGTTCTTGGGGTTAGGGAAGATGAAGGAGGAAAAGTGGAAATTTTCTAGGTTGCGGGAGTCAGTGAGACTCCAGTACTTAGCAAATTTTACACCAATTCCAAGATTTCGGTCTAACTTTGTTTCGCAGAGCAATATTGAATTCCTCTTTCATCTTGAACATATGGCCGTGACGTGAAGCTTGTCTGGATGGTCAGCGATGATGGTCATGCCGAGTAATGCCTAGACTTTTAAAGATGAACTGCCAAGTCAAACAGCTAATCGATACTAAAAATCTGAACTGTGTTACATTGCACAACATTGCACTAGAATTCACTTTAGCATGGGGGGTACGGTTTGTAATTAGTCTTCTAATGTTGATCATCTGTCGAGTTTTTATATGGAAATGGACCAAAGATGTTCTTAACGTCTGGTTGCTCAGGCCACAGGTACTTCACCTTCAAAATATATCGAATCTGATGTCGAGTTAAGCTCAGCCACAACTTCTTAGGCGCAAGAAATTCCTATCCAACAAGAACAACAAACAAAATATCACATGTTGATCAACAAAATCTAGAGAATCCTGAAGAGCATTAGATTCTTGAAAATCTGGTTGGATCGATAGATAGGCCTCAAATAGATCCAGCACCCGATACTCTTGAGGATGCAGTAATACGGAATGACCCAGTTGATTTCGTTCCCTCCAAAATTGATGAAGGATCTCTTCAGAGGATATGCAATAATCACAAAATTCCATTTGGCATGTTCGGCACCGTCTCATGACCAGAGAGCTCACTATCCTCCAAAAGGATATATAGCTTACAAAAGATATATGTGTCTGGCGGGTTGTGTCCTGTCATTTAACCAATTCGCCCATCGAGTCCTGAAGTTTATGAGATTAGCCCTCACACAGCTGCATCCAAACAGCTATGCTTTCCTTCTTAGCACTTATATGGTCTTCTTTTAGCATTTGAATCGAGTGCCTAACGATGAGTAAATCCAATACATCTATAGCTTTAAGAACTGTAAAGAAAACCTGTCTCTTATTTACTTTGAGCCAATGAGGAGTTGCAGAATAGTTATCGGGGTTTGAAAAAAACTGAGTTATTTTAAGGCTGAATGGTTTCATGTACACTGTAACGATCAGGATTTTCGACCCTCGAAAGTAGACAATAATACATCCTCGTGCCGTAAATCCAAGTGCCGGAAAGCCCGATTGTTAGGGGAAAAAGAAAATAAAGATAGTACAAAATCTCACACGAATGGAATAACATATATTATTTCAATGTACAATCTTTACAGCGAAAAATCTTGAATACAATATCAGAGTTTAACCTGGATTCAGCCTGGAAAATTATAAACCCTCTGTCCTTACAAATGCCGAACAATAAAAAGAAATGCAATAAATGTAACGGATAATAGAATACGTCCATATGTAGATGAAGATCTCCAGCTCTCCTCTGGAAACTCCAAGCCTCTTCAACTAAACCTAAAACTACTCGGACCTTACTCGAGTATTAAAAATAACCGAATTAAGCTTAATAAACCAACGTGAGATACTCGAAATTTTAAATGTATAGATCATGCTGATGTCAATTAAAACATTTGAAAAGAAAGGTATTTCATAAGACCACGCCCACACATAAATACAGACGGGTTTTTACCTTATGATAACCAAAATACTTTATACGAAAAAATCACTTTAATATTATTATTAATGACATTTCTTTGAAAACACTTTTCAAGTAATATATCAAAATAAAGTATCAATATCCATACTAAGTCTATGGTAAAATATCTGAACTAGGTCAACAGAATATACCAGACGGAATTTATGATACCAAAGGGGGTAGCTAAAATGTTTGCAAAGCATTACAGCTATTTTGGGACTACAATCAAATTCGTAAAGCTCGTATTGGAATTGGATTTCCAACATGTTGGGGAACTAGTGACCTTTTCCTTCGATACACACATAGCAAACATAGTTCCCTCAAGCCTTATCGTTTTTCTAAAGCTATCCACTAGGAACTATACTTGCTATACTATGAATATCCAGTAGCCTTATCGCTTTTCAAAAGCTAGCTACTATATTAAAATAAACGCCTTGAGGATCTAGATTCCACTGGACTCCTCCATACTCATACAACCGATAGCTTGAAATATATATCCTACGGACCACATAATTTCCCTTATCATCTTTGAGATGTGAGGCTCGTGAGGCTATGCTCAATTTCTTTAAAGCCACGCTTTATTCACACAAAACAACACTTTGATCATATTAGGTTCCACTTTGAATGCCACATTGCCATTTCTTTGATCACTATTGACTCTCATGAACATACAACCTCTGAGCTTGCACATCTTAGAGAAGGGTGTTAAGCTAAGAGAAGTTTCCTTTTCTACCATGATACAAATGTATGTTTGTAATAGTCAACGTAGTGATCTTAGAAATGCGATGTCCAGCATTCGTCCATACAAGTTCGTTCTGGGACTGAACGAAACCGAAGGCGCTGCTCCTACCACATCTTTGGGAATCACCCCTACGATCAGTAGCGAGTAGTCCTTGCATTAAAAAGATTTCAAAATATGACAGGACCACTACTATAATAAATATCTCTATATTGGAAGCGACCCAGAGAATGTCAACAAGCAGTTCTTCCACTAAATGATCTTCTGTCTTCAATACAATGAAGATTTCAGAATGTAGACACCACTGCCATATAAATAAAATATGGGGTAAACCCCTGAGACTCGTGACAGCAATCCCTACATTCTGAAGATCTTCAGTCTTCAATAATCATCATCTTCAACATGTCTTCACATCCGAACTTATACATTGGTTCGAAGTGGTTTTCAAATAGGAATTACCCAAATCCGACCATGGTTTCTCCGCACTAATCATCGATTAAAAATACATTTAGGTATATAGGTGGTTATCACACAAAATTCAATTAATTAATCTTTTTATTTAAATCAAATTTCTCTTAGAGATATATTCATTAAACCATTCCTTTATCTTTTTCAGAGTATATGGAATCATTAAGCCTCATTTATCAAATCCTTTGGTTAATTAAAATCATTTTTAAATCTTGGAATAATTCTACATCATTTCACTTTTTACTTAGGAACAACGTTTCTAAATTACTCATTTAAATAACATATTGGAAAACATTATTTTAGAGCATCCGGGCTTTCCCTTCGATCGATTCCACCCCTCCCCTACAAAGAGAAAACAAAGGCCAGGTAAGTTCAGGGCACTGCTTGCTCCATCCTAACCCTAGTTACACACCTTGTTTTACCTTTCTAGATCTCATAGGCGGGACAAATGTACTAGTCTTTTCCGCATACTCGGTTTATTATTACATTCCATACTTTTTAAGAAAAAATTCCAATTACTATTAAAGTGTTATAAACAATTTCTCTTAACGATTCATTTAAACTCTTATTAAAACTTCCCAATCATCATTAAAATACTAAATTTTTTATTTGAAAAGGTTCACAAAAGATTGGGGAAAAAATGATTAAGTTAAAATCATTGTTTGCAGAAGTTATAAAAAGTGCTACGAAAAATTGCTGCAAATAGTGTTTTAAGGTTCCATTGAATTAAACACAAATTTTATTTCATAAACGTCCATTTTTACAACTTAAATCATTTTGAACCATTTTAATAGATTTATAAATTTTATTTCATATGTTTAAACATTTAAAAATATTCATTTTAAATCAATTTCAAATTTGGATTTTAAACTGCAAAACCGCGATTTTCTGAAAACTTGTTTTACTCATATTTCAAAGTCTACTAATTGAAATCTTGATTTTATTTCTTTATTAAAAACTATGGATATAACCGTCTAGAAAATTCTTACCTTGTATAATTGCGAGCTATATTCCATTTCTTATATCATTTCAATTCTTCGACGCGAAATCGTGAACTACCGTTACGTGACGTGCCTAGTTTTGACTTGTTTTTCAGTTTCTTTTCAAACTTCATGGAAATACTTTTATATGTTTATAAAACATTTCTAAACCATTTTAAACTCATTTTAAATAATATTTTTCATATTTCAAACTCATATTTCATTTCATTCCATATTATAATATTATATCATTATAATATCATTTTCAGCCTTTTTTGGTATTTTAAAATCATTAAGAGGCCAAATAATTTCCATACACATACTGATATAGATTTAATTATCATTAAATTAAATATGGTTAATTACTAGCCATTTCTCTTATCATTTATCAAACCAAGTAATCATCCATATTAACATCCGTATATTCAAAGAAGTAATCACACATTTAATTTTTTTAATATATATATATATATATTATATTTTCATATCATTAAACCTGGAATTATTCAGAGTAATTAGTAAATTTAAATGTGAGTACTCACCTTTGTCTCTAACTAATTCTTCCTACCCACATTCTTATCCAACAACACTTCACTAAACTATTGTTATCTTCAACTAATCATCACCTACTCCATTTCTCCTTCTCAAGCTCTAGAAAATCCGGCAGAGTTTCCACAGTACTTCAAACTTTCTCCTATTTCCTTGGAAGATGACACTTGCTTCTCTTTTTCTTGCACCAAGGCTTTCAAAACTGGCTCCTTCCTTCTAAATAGGTTTAGCCTCACCATGATCTACCCTTTTCTCCATCATTCTTCAACTTTTTAGATGCTAAACCATGTTCTAATGGTATTCTAAGGTCTTTGGCAAAGTTTGGTGGAGTTTGGAGTTGGTTTGAAATGATTTTAAGAAAGTTAGTAAGGAAGAAGAAGAGAAGAAGAAGCCATTAAAATAGCTTAAAGGAAGAAGAAGAGAATGTGTATGATAAAATGAGAGGAAAGCTTGTGTATATATAGGAAAAGAAAGAAGTAGTAAGTTACCAAATTAACCCTTACCAAATCACCAAAATACCCTTCCTTAACTTTAAAGTAAATCTACTTTTACAATCGTTCATCACTTTATTACTTTATGTTATTTTCATTTAATACTTAAGGAATGTATTTGGATGGAAAAGTGGATTGAAGTAAAGATTTGCCTTGGTTTTGATGAGATTTGATTTGATGTTTGCCTTTTGACTTTTTTTATTACCTTATTTACTTTTACTAATGACATTCTAGAATTTTCTAATGATACTTAGTAAAAGTAAACTTTCTTATTTGTATAGGTATATATATATGTGTTAAAACATGTTAACAAAGGTGCAACAACGTTGCGACAACTTATATTGAACAAAACGTTGATTTTTCGACAAAATGTTTTACGGTCATGTTTTTACGTTTTTGTTAAACTATTTATTTATGTAAACAAAACTTGAAAATAAGTTTCTTATTATCATTAATAAATTAAAACAAGTATATTTTGACTTATAAAACAATATCAAAATCCATTCGCAAAAATATGACATTGATTTGTCAATGTGCGACGAAATTTGTCAATCATTATAAAATAAATATATATATAGTTATAATACTTTTATCAACCAGTTATTTTCATTGTGTAACAATTTGAAAAGGGGTTATTTATCTTTTAAAACAATTACTTGACCGTATATCAGTTTTATCGAAAACCGGCTTTTGTCGATTTTACGACAAATCTCCCAAAATCTCTATTTTTTGTAAAACAATTCTATAATAAGTTCAACATTCTTATTTATTGCATAAACATGATTATTTAAGTTTGAAAATTCTATATTTGAGTATTTGAAATCAATTAAATATTCTATTTTCAAAGTGGTAAAATTACGGATCGTTACATTCTCCCCTTAAAAGAACTTCATCCTCGAAATTACATAAAAATAAAAACCTGATAATTCTTACCCAAAAAATTATTTTATAGACACAATTCTATATGATATACATATATCATTCATAATATCCAATTTGATCTTTTATTTGAATCTGCAACTTTACTTCCAAACTAGTATTGATCCCCCAATCCTCTAGGGCGGACTCTGGTCAGGCCTTTTGATATGAATTTTAGTTTTCCTTGCATAGCTCTCAACTATGATAGAAAACTCAAGTACCCAATCATAAACCCTCATCAATGTTCGCCGTCAAAAATCGAGTGATAAATCCTTTTTGGGAGTAGTATAAACACCTAAAAGTTCCATGCTCGAATCTTTAGGTCAAAATCGTGCAACGAAATGATCTACTTACAGCTTATTTATTTTTTTCAAATCTTTATGAAAACATCTTATTAAACTTTTATTTAAATACCTTTGTAAACCCTTTATTTCTTCAAAATATTTATACATAAAATATTTCTATCTCTTTTCTGGTAAGAAATAATTTCCCTTACCTTTGTTCTAGTAGTACCATGCCAATGTCCACTCGCGTAACTCGTGCCACTAGCGTGTCACCTCTTTAGACCGTGCTATTATTATGTCCATTCTCTTCCCGAATTGCTATATGATTACCTTATGAATAGATTCAACTAGGGGGGTTCAACCTACAAGGCAAAAGAACCATTTATCTTTTATTTGGAATATATTATTAAAATTATTATCTCAAACTTCTTTTGAAATTGCTTTGTTAATACGTCTCATTATAAATTTAATTCCAACCTTATTTTATATTACATAACTTTCCCTTTTATACTTTTTCAAAACATTAGGATATGAATTCTCAAATCCAAATTTCTCAAACATTATTTTATTTTTTCTAATTACACTATTTTGTAAAATATATTTTTATAAATTATATTCTTAAATAATTTCTTAACTTAAACACTTTTTATAAAGATGCTTCTTTATATTATATAATTTTATTATTTCAAAATATCTTGTTAAATTTGGTCAGATATAAGATAGAAAAAGTGCTTCGAGAGGATGATTCAAAGAGATGTTTATTAATTAACATCATATTTATACATCCATTTCTAACCCTAACCTGTATTACAAACTTTTAGAGATAACTCCCTAGGGAATACAACCTATCACACACTGCCATTATATGGATACGTGAACTGCCGTGTATACTATTTTTGTGTTCCTTTTGAGGTAGATGGTGTTTTATCTTGGAGGCCTAAGTTAACCACATCCATTTTTGGACAGTCCATCATTAAGTGTTTCCCTTGGAAGCACCAAATGCAAGTTTGTTTAGGATGATCTTTGACTTCATGTCTTAGGTTCTTGCATCGGTAGCAGCCCATTGTCTTATTTTTAATCCTCGGTTTCGTCTTTGATCTAGGACATTTATGTAGAAAACATCCTTTCTCTTTACACTTAAAATAGACTATATCATCCCGATCAGAATTTTTGTTTTCCCTCCCTTGCTTCTTCCTTTGCTTAATTTCACACATAACTTCCTAATGTCCTTTCTTACTGCAACAGTAACAGTCGATGTCTGCATAGGGTCCTAGTTTTGCTTTATCTTCAGCTTCTTTCTATGCACGTACTTTACGTACATGCTTTGGATTAGCACATAACTCATCACCCGGCATATAATAAGACATCCTGCCCTTAAGTGATATTCCAAGATAAGATCAGGAGTGTTTATACCATTATCATCTTTTGTCCTAAAAACATAAATATCTAGATATAACTATGTACAGATTTGAACTTGCCTTGATTGTACAATGATAAGAAGAATAATTTACCAAGTGTTTGATACCGTTTGCCCAAGCCACCATATGATCGATACTTAGAAGATTATTCCAATCACTACTAAATAGATCAAGACCTTATCCGTGGAACTTTCCTAAGGGAATGTATCTTATAAATTTTCTAAGTCACACAAATATTTATAAAATATAATCCTTTTAAAACGGTGTGTTGATTCGCCTTGTTTAACTATTTAGGAATCCTTGTCGATTACATGGAGCTCTTCATGCATCGACCAGAATTCATAAACAACTCAACAGATTAATCACCACAAAACATTTTTATATCAAATAACAAATACATGCTCATATATATAATACTCTCAAACTCATTCTAGGGTGTTACTAACCCTATCTCTAATGAGTTACTCATTCTAGGGTATTACCAACCCTATTTATAATGAGTTTTACCCCACCAAAGCCTAGGTGTTCACTCAACCTAAGCTATGATACCAAATGTAACGATCGTGATTTTCGACCCTTGAAAATCGACACTAATACATCTTCGTGCCACAAATCCAAATGCCGGAAAGCCCGATTGTTAGGGGAAAAAGAAAATAAAGATAGAACAGAATCTCACACGAATGGAAAAACATATATTATTTCAATATATAATCTTTACAGTGAAAAATCTTGAATACAATATCAGAGTCTAACCTGGATTCATCCTAGACAGTTATAAACCCTCTGTCCTTACAAATGCCAAACAATAAAAACAAATGCAATAGATGCAGCGGAGTATAGATGAAGATCTCCAGCTCTCCTCTGGAAACTCCAGGCCTCTTCAACTAAACCTGAAACTACTTGGATCTGACCAGAGTATTAAAAATACCAGGATCGGGCTTGATTAACCAGCCTGAGATACTTGAAATTTTAAATGTATAGATCATGCTCATGTCAATCAAAACCATTGATAAGAAAGGTATTTCATAAGACCACACCCACACATAAATACAGACGAGTTTCTACCTTATGATAACCAAAATACTTTATATGGAAAAACCACTTTGATATTATTATCAATGACATTTCTTTGAAACACTTTTTAAGTAATATATCAAAATAAAGTATAAATATCCAGACTAAGTCTATGGTACAATATCCGGACTAAGTCAATGGAGTATACTAAACGGAATATATGATACCAAAAGGGGTAGCTGAAATGTTTGCTAAGCATTATAGCTATTTCAGAACTACAATCAAAACCGTAAAGCTCGTATTGGTATTGGATTTCCAACATGATAGGGAACTAATGGCCTTTTCCTTCGATTCATCCATAGAAAACATAGTTCCTTCGAAAGCCTTATCTGTAACGACCCGTAAGACGATTTTTATAACGTAATTAACTGAATTTTTCATGAAATTTAAATAATAAAATTTAGTTATGAAAATTTGATATTTGAGATACGTCTATTTAAACGTAGCAAACGTCAAATTTTCATCAGAGAATATATAAGTTAGTTCTGTTGTGTAATTTTCAATTTCAATTCAAAATCAGTTAATTTGATGAAAATAAAATATTTTCGAAATCTGAATACTTTTATATAAGAAAAATGTAAATCATTTTTTGAGTGAGACGTCATACTTCGTTTCGCCAAATTTGGACTACTCTAGCTCTGTTTATCTTATTATCGGCGTTTTAGCAGCAGTTTGGCAGCGAATGTCGAATTTTGATAGGATGGTCGTATTGCCGATATTTGTGTACCATTCTGTTTGACTCATCGTACTAATCTCCGCAGTATATTCATTCCTGTGATTCGAGGTCCGGTACGCGACGAAATCGGCGAAACAATTAGCCGTATCGGTTCCATATTTGAGACTTTTGGTTTCCTCTGTCCATTCAGTGTCCATCTGTTGAAATTAAATAGCCGTTTGCAATTATAACTTTCTGAAATTCTCATGCATGAATTTTATTATTCCATTTCAGTATATTTATTTGTTTGGACATTCACGTTCATCTCTTTCCCATCATATTTCTTTTTTTCATGCTATACATTTGAAAGAAAATAATAATTTATATATAATACGAAAGGCTTATATATATCGCCTGTTCATCATCCTTGAAATCAACCTACGCATGTTCATCCCCCCAGCTTAGCATGTGTGATATCCCGGAAATTTGGCAATATCAATTTAATAATCTTTATTAATAATTAAATTGATTTGTTGATTTATTTTATAAATTGACAAGTTTAATTCTTTTAAAGGTTAATAACATTTTAATTTGGGAATATCTTTTCTAACAATTTTAAATTGGGAAGATTTATCTTTCTAAAAACTTATATAAGTGTTTATATTTATAATGTATATATATTGGTATATATATTATAAATAGGTAGTCTTTAATTTAATAAAAGGATAAGTTTTCAAATTTATAATATATATGTATATATATATTGTTATTTGGAATTATGTTATAAAATTCAATATAGTAATTATAAAAGCTAATGTTAAAAATATTTTCCATTTAGAATATATATATATTTGTATATATTAAAATGGAAAGAATATTGAATTTGAAATTAATAAAGTATTTTCAAACTTTAATATTTATATAATTTGTAATTTGGAAATTTGTAATTTGACTTAATACTTTTGAAAATGATATTTGAGATTTAAATAACAAGAATAATTTCTTATTTATTTTAAAGATAAATTTTAAGCTTAAGTTTTATTTAAGATTTAATTTAAGAAATTCATTTGTTTTAATATTCTTTTCTCTTTAAAAAATTCAAATATAAGTCAAAATGGGTTTGTAAAAATATATATAGTTAAAATAAGTTTCTCAAGCATATAAAAATATGTTATATTTAATTTTATCAAAGCATAAGTTATTATAAATAAATTGTTTACATGAATTCATATTTGTATATTTATATAGGATCTAAAAGCTTATTTATAAAAAGATAAATACATTATATACATATAAATATTTTATGAATACATATAAATGACTTAAATAAATTAATTAAAAACAAGATTTACACTTGGAAACATATAAAGGTAGATTAGAGACATTTGTAAGAAAATAAGTATAGGTGTAAGCTAGATAATTAACTAAAGGGGACAAGTGGCTTAATTTATCTTTTTGAAAATTTAAGTCATAAATAAATAATATATGAAAGAAGATCTGATTTTACTTTTCAGCTAAAATTCATTTTTCTTCACTCTTCAACTAAAAAAAATACAATTCGAATCAAAAGAAAAGATAAACCTGGAAATCAAAGAAGAATGAAAACCTGGAAACTAAAACTCAAAGCAAAGGAAAGATCAAGGCTAATTACAACATCAGTTTCAAATTTTCTCAAATGCAAATCAGTTTCAAATCTATCAACTAGTAACCAGAGATCAAACAGCAAGAATTTAAAATCAACAAAGCTAAAAGAAAAAGCAAGTTCAAAATCAAACATAGCAGTCTGGAAAACAAGCCTGGAAACAGAATATATTCTCTGTTCTCTGATATAACTGGTGAGTAAACTTGTTTTTAAAAACAGTTTTAAATCCTGGATTTCATATTGTTAGTTTGAATGAATATCATGCTGTTATCTGAAATACTTGAATTGAATTGAATGCATGTTTGTATATGAATGTTTGAATGCCTGTATAGTTATGATATAGTCTCTGTTGATTTAGTCAGAGCTTGAATTCTTTTAAAAAAATCAAATTTCTCATCATTTAATCACTATTAGTCATTGGTTTGTGAATGAAAGATGTTCAAAAACATGTAGTATAACTCCTAAAAATAAGACCTGAAATTTTTATAAAGTATTTATCTTGAAATTTTATAAACAACAGTAAAGATGTAAATTTGGTCAAAAATTTATTAATTCAATTTTAAGTTTTGATCATATAATTGAATTCGTAGTTGAAAACCATGAATTTTAATAGCTATATCACAATTTTTAGTTTTAAGTTTGTTGAGTAATGGTGAGATGAACGGAAAAGTCATTTTGGGCTAATGCTGGTAATCGCGGAGGTCAGGGAACTCGGGGTTGTGGCCAGAGGAGGATTGAAGGTTGCTGATCATCAGAAAAATGGTCGTGGATTTTATAATTCATTGTGATAATCAGTCGAAGTCTAAATAGGGTTTTTGTTAGTTTGAAATCGATGTCGGAGGATGGGTTTTCACGGCGACGACAAGCAACCGGAAACGATCGCACGTGGTTTTGTGGGTTCGAGGCGACGTAGGGTAGCTTCGGCGAAGGTGGCGAGGTGTCTCGAAGCGTTGATTGCCGTGGAGGGTGATTTTACCGGTGATGGTGTTTTTCGAACTGATGGGTTCATCGCTCGAATTCGATTCTCGTTCGTATCGAGGATGTTGGGGTGATCGATCGTGAAGATGTGGTCGAAGTCGACTTGCCGGAGGCCAGATCGTAGTTCGTCGACGTTCAGCATAGACGTGCACGTGCACGTGCATGTTTGAGTGCGTCTGGAAGTTGGTTTTGGAGGAGAAGGTTGGAGGCTCGGGTTTTTATCCAGGGGAATTCAAGTTTTACTCGAAGCAGGGGAAGTGAGTTTTAGACGCGAGTGTTTCTTCGAGTCTCCAGGGGTGTTTGCTCGAGTGTTAGGTGAGGCGGATTTAAGTTTTCAGGTTTTAAAATAGAACAGGAAATGTTTTAAAGTTTAAACAAAAGAAATTTTGTTTTGTAATATTTTCTGAGTTTAAACAAGTTTATATATTTTATAATATTGAGTTTTAAAATAAAATAAGTAGATTTTGAAATAAATTTGTATTTAATTATATTTAATAACTTGGGAAAAGTTTTAAAGATTTAAAGGTTCAAGTTAAAATGTGTTTAGTAATCAATTAAAATAGGAATTTTCTTAAGTATTTAGAATGTTGATTTAATTAAAGATAGTTAAATTGAAAAGGAAATTTAGAAAATTAAATTATTTTAATTATAAAGTGTTATTGGTAAATAATTGATTTAAATTAAGATAGTAGTTTCTTAATTAAGAACATTTAATATAATAAGTTAAGAATCATTTAATTAAATTTAAATGATTAAGTTAAATTAATTAATTTGTGATTACTTAAGATAATCACTTATAAATTAAGTTAAGTATAATTACTTGATGAAGTGATTAAGGAATAATTACTGAATGTAATTAAGTAAAAGGAAAGTTATTTAATAAAATAATTAGAGGATAATTATTTTATGAAAGTAATTAAATAAGAAGTGATCAAGGTTAATTACTTAGTGTTATTAATTAAATAAATTATTTAATTAAGTTAATTAAAGGATTAAGATTAATTATAAGGTAATTAATTATTTGTTAAGGTAATTAATTAAAAATAATTAATTAAGGAAGATAATTAATTAGAGTTAATTACTGGTTAAGTTTAATCAAAGGTGATTAATAAATTATGGTTTAATTAAAGGTTAATTACTTAATGTAATTAATAATTAATTAAAGGTGTAATTAGGGATCATTAGTTTATAATTAATGATGTGATTAAGAGTTGATTAATTAAGATTAATTAATCAAATGATAAGTGATTAATTGTAATTAATTAAGGATTAAAGTAATTGATTATAATTAATTAATTAATGAAGTAATTAAAAGGTTAATTACTGTATTTGGTTAAGAATAATTAATTTGTGAAATTAATTAAGGATAATTACTTAAATGTAATTAAAGTATAATTAATCAAGGTAATTAATTAAGTGGATAATTAGAGAAAGATTAATTAATTTATTTGTAATTAATTAATGATTATAGAAGTAAGATTTATAATGAAGTAATTAATTTAATTAATTTTAAATTAATAAAGAGATGAAGCAATTAATTTAATTCACTTTAAATTAATTAAAGATAGAGATAGTTAATTTAATTCATTTTAAATTAATTATGTTGTGATTAAGTAAATCATTGCTTATATAAGAATGAATGACACTGATTGTCTTGAATGGATGTAATCTCAGAAATGAGATAAGGGATGTTGTGTGGTATGAATGCTTGGTTGCATTATGATGGTAATATAGATTAACTATTGTGATGTTGATATGGATTACCTATTTGGTTATAGATCAATTGTTTATTTGATAATGTGAATATGAATTGTGATTTGTGAATTATCTATCTGTATGAATATAGATAAGTTGAATTGTTTAACCTTAAAACAACTTGGCCCTTAAAAGATACGTTTTGGATTTCGATGAGACCGGGATCGGGTTTCCGTATACCGGGATTCCAGGTCTGGAGACCCGAATACCACATCGATCCAAATTAACGATAGGTCGTGAATCTCAAGTGAAGATGAAGATTCAGAGTGCAAGGGTTATTGTCGTTAACTCTGAGGGTGATTCCAAAACGAGTGTAACGAGATAATGCCTTCGGTTTCGTTCGAACCCGGAACGAACTTGTATGGATTGAATGCTTTCAGCACATCGTCAGGCGGACGATGAGCATTCTAAGTGATATGTTCTGATTAAAGGTAATCGTAACCTCAAGCCTCATCAACCGGGAATGGCTAAAACAGGGGAGGTGCAGCAAGGTTTCGTGGGTAGCACCCACTGAGAGCAAGATAGATCCCTGTCTAGAGGTCCCTTTTCTTTTATTCGGCTTAATGTGTGGTTGGTCGCGCCAACTACGGGATTGTCTTGTTCGGGATTATCCAGTAAGGGATGGTTCCGGCTTTGTGTTGCAGGGGAGCGGGCGTACTCCTCGGTACGGTGATCTAGGCCACGTACTGTGATGGGCGGTACCCCAGTAGCCCGGCCATTGTATGGAATCCAAACTCCAATAAGTGCCGTACGTATTAGTTGTGCACAACTATGTTGGAATGTGAGATGTAAGCATTTCAGCTATTTCTGTATTTTACTTGAAAACCCTAGACCCTATTATAATACAATCGGATTTCCTATCAAATGTTTTAGTTAGCGTAAGGTAAAAACTTACCCATGTTTATTTGTGGGGAGTCTTACGTGATACTTTTGTTTTCAAAGGTTTTCAAAGTTAAGCAATCTAACCGTTTACTCACACCAGACCCATGTCTGACCCAAGTGTTTATTTTCTGTTTTATTAAACTTTGGGTACTCAATATTGTATTGAGTAGTCAAGGGATTCAGGATAGTCTTGACGAATTCTGGAGGAGCTGTGAAGCAGGAGGCTTCAGCGAGTAGATATATAGAGTTTCCGCTGTGTTTGTATTAGTCTGTATTGTACTGATGTACTTGTGTTGTATAATAGACAGAAGTTTATAACTGTCTATTCTGTGATGTATAAATTGTGTACTCTGATGTATATGATACTATGTAATATCTTATGTGATAATATATTTCTCGTTCCGCTGTGAGATTTCTGATGTGTTGTTGTTCTCTCTTCTTTTCTTTTCTTCTTCTATCCCTTTCTTTCTTCATAACGATGCGTCTTTCTGGGCAAAGAAAGCCGGGTCGTTACAGCATGCCTCCACTTCATCGCCTATTCCGCCACGCTCCTCCCATACACGAACGGCAACCACCGCATGCAACCCTTCCTCTACTCCCCTCGCCAACGTTCCTTTCCACCATCCCCAAAACAACTCCCCTCCTTTCCTAGCCCAAGCGCACAAAATCCCACCCACGCCCTACGACACAGCAGCGCCCCATGTCCTCCTCTACCTGAATGCCGCCTCACCATTGAATCACCGTGCATCACAGCCTCTCGACCTAGCTCAAATCCGTCTCTATTTACCTCGCCTCCACCCTCAAAACCCTCCGCTCAAGTGCACCCATCACCAAATCGCTGCAAACCCAAAGCCATAACCCACACAGCGACTAACTCCACCCACAACCCTCTCAAACACAATAGATCCGAAGCTCGCAGGCTGTCCTCCTCTTTGAAGTAAATATAGTAGCAATATATGTTTATATATATATAAATAATCCTTATATTGGTCTGTTTGTTTATATGTAACTTGTTATGTTATGCATTCTCTTGTTTTATAGTTTTTTATTATTTACAGTTTATATATAGTATATAGTTATACAATGTAATCTTGTCTTCTTTTTGCCGTGAAAAAAAAACAGTAATATATATAGATTTTCAAATTATTAGTTTATATAGATTATATAAGAACTATTGAATTATATATATAAGTTATAAATTATCTAGTCTGTTTGTTATCTATTTAAGTCTATATATAATTGTGTATATAGGTCTGTAAGTTATATATACTAATTTTATCTATTGATTTTTCTATAATTTATAGATACATTGATTTCAATATATATATGTTTAATAGATGTTGATATTCCAAAATGTATAATTTTATATAAAATATGTCCTGTTAATATTTTGAGACGTATATATATTTATATAATATGTTATCTTTACGTTAATATTAATATTTTGGAAAGTGTATATATATATATATATATGGATACTTATGTTAATGTTAATGTTAATGTTTAAAATGTATTTAAAGAAATTTTGAAAGAAATGTATGGATTTTATAAACATTGATTTTTGAATTATAAATATAAAGATTTTGGTTGGATATTGGTTTTAAAATATATGTATATATAGATTTTAAATATGTGTATATTTGGTTCCCATCGAATTCAAGTGGTTCGCTTGCTTGCTTCGTCGATGTCCAGTTTGTTGTTTCGTTCGTTGCTGCCTGGAAATCTCAGCAGCTTTTGATTTGCTTTGCTCATGCCCGTATCCGTGTGCGTGTCCGTATCATCTTCTTTGCCATCGTTGTTCTCTAGCCTCGAAAGGTGAGAAATCACTCATGATTAACATTCTTATATATAGTAAATTAAATTCACATGAAATGACGATTGAAATATGTTGCTAAATTTGAATTGTTAAGTTATTTAATTGTTAAATATATGCCATTATCTGCAATTGTTCACCTATGACATATGACTCCATTAAGCCGTTGTATATATTATATTTAAATTTGTTACAATGATATATGCATGTTGTTGATATGTTATATTATTACCATATTTGTTCTCGCTCTGCAGGTTCACTATTAGTTTAGAATTCCCTATGGGTTGAAATGATATGTTCGTCGATGGAAATTCAATCGGTTTAGAAAACCGTCGAACGAATTTAAATTAAAATAAACCGCAAGCGCACGGTGTACGAATGTAGTATGTTATTTGAAATCCAACTTAATTACCAAAGTTTCAACAACTTCATTAAGATCATCATTTTCAATTTCAAAAGTTGTTATTTGAGAATCGTCAATTTGGGTAAAAGATGGATTATCACTTGACTCGTCACACATTGAGATTTGATTTTGTTTATCACGTTGTTTCATATATGTTTCAAACAACGAATCCGTGTGATCATCATATATTTCGTTCATTTGTTCAACAAAATCAAATTTATAGTTATTAACTTGAGGATTTTCAATTTGAAATTGTTGAGAACAAAAATTTCACATGCATCATAGTCGAGATTATTCCCATTGCCAAAATTATTTGAAAAGTGGATCACATTTCCGTTTTGATTTTGAAATTCATTTTGGAGTTCAAAATTGAATTGGCATGGGTTATACTCGAAATCGTTTGAATTTTGAAGGGAATTCAAATTTTTATTATTTTGAAAATCTTGACTTGAGTTATCACACAAATAAGAATTACACAAATCATTTATCATTTGATTTTGTTGTGTAGAGATTTCAAGTAGAGATGAAATGCTATTTTCGAGATTCGAGGGTGGTTTATCATTTTGAAAATTTTGTGGTTCGAAACTCAAATCGTTTAAACAATAGTTGTTGTTGAAATATCCATAAGAATTTGGAATGAAATCATATGGATTATATTGATTTTCACAACTATTGTAAAATTCACGTAAGTGGGGAAACTCGGACATTTTCAAGAATGTTTTTTGTTTTTTTTTGTAAAGGAAAAATATTTACAAATAAAATTTATTTTTCAAAAGGGAAATTGATTTTTGTTTTGTTTTTTGGTTTTTCAATTTTTTCTTTGTTTTTGAGAAGGTTTTTTGTTTTTTGTTTTTTTAAATATGCATGAACTAATGCAACTAAATGAATGCAAGGGTTAATTACAAATGATTTATCCTAAGTTAACTCAAAATTGTATAATCACACTTTGTCTTAAATCAACAAGATAGTTCTCACCCAGGTAACGGGCAGGGGTTATCGGTGCACCACAAATCAGCCTAGCAATGCAGCCGAAGGTTTAAGTACCTTCAGAGGAACAACCACTATAATATTTACGAATCACCGTAATATTTATAAATGGTTATTACTCTGCCGTAGCCTAGACACCAAGAAATTAAATTGTTCAAAGAAGACAACTTGTCAATATACAATTAAAAGTTATCGATATCTAATCGTTATTATTAATCAAAATCTAGGATGAAATGCAAAGCAGAAATAAACGTGCATTAACAATGCAACTACGAATGTAATTTTTTTGTTTTTTAATTTTTGAATTTTAAAAAAAAAATATATATGCAAATGCAAGCAATCAACAATGCAACTAAAATAAAAACAAGAGATATATACAATGCAAGGCAAATAAAAACAATAGATATATCAAGCAAGCAGTTTTTTTTCTTTTTATAAAGCAAAGCGAAGCAATTATTTTTGGGCAACAGTTGAGCGAAACAAGCAACTTTTCCAATCTGCTTTGGCAACCTGAAATTTAAAACAAGATATATACAATTGTTTTTTTTAATTTTTTCTTTGAAAATGAAACTTAAAAGTGAGGTTTTACTTAAAAAAAAATTTTTTTAATAAAAAATATCAAAGAAGTAACAAAAACAAAAGAAAAATAAAACAACTAAAACCAATAGAAAATAACTATTAAAAACTCTATTTCCTTCTTTTTGTTTGTTTTAACAACTCTGTGAAAAACTAAAAGAAAATTATACTATCCAATAATAACCAATCCAAACACAAAAACAACTCTCTTTCCCCTTTTTTCTTTTGTTTCATTTTCCTTTTTTTTTAAATCAAAGCACAAAAAAAAAGAATAAACACCCGGCCCAACTTACTTTAGTTACCACGTTATTGAACTTGAAAACCCGAACCCATATTGTTTTATTTCAAAGCCATCATCGAATTCATAAAACACTCAGATAAGAAAATTTCCAATAATCAGAATCAATTCCAGAAGTCACAATCGATACCATGAAAATGGATTTGAGGGGGATGGTCGCCTTGGTTTTGGACTGGAGGCGACTGCGATTGGGATTGCAGAAGGTTGCGATGGTCGATTGAATTGACAAATTGGGGAATCCTGGTTGGCGATGAATTGCAGTTTGGTGATGGTTGAAGTGGCGGCGAGGCAAAGAGAGGCTGGTTGCAGCTGTTCGACTTTGGTAGCGAATTGGATGAGGCTTTTGCAGGCAGCTATTCATTTTCGGAATTTGGCGTTCGCAATTTGGGTTCCAGTCGCATTTTGGGTCGACTTGAGTTTGCAGTTGTTGAGTGTTGTCGATTATAGGATGGTATGAAGTCTGTTTGTGGAGGCGATTGAATTGGGGGTTTTTGACAGTGGTCAGCAGATGTCGACGAGGTTGGAATGTGAGATGGTGTGGTGAGGCTTGTTGAAAAAATAGTGAAGTTGAAAGTGGGTTGAGGCTTGTTGGCTATGTATGGCTGTTTGAAATGGGGGACAGTGAACAGTGAGGCTAAAAGGTTGGTGAACTTGAGTGAAGGTGATGTTAGACTTGTAGAATGGTGGCAGTTGCGAGCAGAAGCTACTGTGAGTGAATGACTACTTTGAGATGTGCACAGAAATGTAAAAAAAAGGAAATGTAACAGTGTGAATGTAAATGAAATGCAAGTTTGTACAATAGAAAATGAAACGAAATATTTTTGTTTTGAAATTGCGAATGTTTTTTTTTAAAATTTTTTAATATGCAAATGCAAATCAAACAAAAAGAAAAATATGCACACAAATCAAATCACACCAAAAACATAAACACACAACAATTTTTTATTTCTTTTAAATGCAAACACACAAAAACACACAATAAAATCAAACGAAAATAATTCGAAGAATAGAAAATCAAAATTAAAACAAATCCCCGGCAACGGCGTCAAAAACTTATTCGTCGACGGAAATTCTATCGGTTTAGAAAATCGTCGAACGAATTTAAATTAAAATAAACCGCAAGCGCACGGTGTACGAATGTAGTACGTAGCGAATACGGGTCGATCCGTAGGGAATTGATGATTTTAAAATTCTATTCAATCAAATTAAACCAAAGTCGAGTGATTGTTAACTAACTAAAAGAAAGTAAAAACAAACTAAAACTAAGGAGAATAAAAAGATGAGATTAAAGAGCAATTTAGAGGCAAATCTCCTCTCATGATCATATAAATCAACATAATGACATTATGATCTCTTTTTGGTCATGTGTGAGTTTAGTTGATGCATTTATCATAAGCATGGCCTAATTGTGTTATTAATTAACACACTTAAACCATCAAACTTTAATGCACCCTCTAACCCACTTACTAACTTCAATGAAAATGATATTAAATCAAAACTAGAATCTATTTTAAGCATGGTTTATTAACTATTGAATTAGAAACATAAACCATCAAATTTTGATTCTAAATCCACTTCCATTACCATGATCATATGTAGATTAAGAGGTAATTAATGATTCATATGGCTAAGCATAGCCTATTTGTTTTGAACAATATAAGCTATCAAACTCAATATTAAACACAAAACCACACAAACATCTACTTTCCATTAAGCACAAAAGAGACATAAAAGAAATTATGTTGCATCTACATGATTCAAGAGAGCGTCAGTACCCCTAAATTGAAGGGATTAACCTCTCATTTTTGTTATCTAATCAACAAATGTAGAAAGCAACATTAACAAGAGGAAAAAGAGAGAAAAAAGAAAGGAAAAACTAATCTACTTGCATGAAATAAGAGAGATCTACACTACAACATGAAAGGAAAAGAAGCATTTAAAAGAAAAGAGAGCACTAATTAACATTAAAAAAAATGAAAGTTACATGAAATAAAAATATGGCTAAGTAGCCATGAAAAGAGAAAGAGAGCTTTGAGTTTTATTTTTGAGCCTAAACTAACTAAGAGAGACTAAGGGAAGAGGAATGTTACATGAAGATATGGGGTATTTATACAAGTGTTAAACCCTAATTCATATTTTTGGGGAATGCCCAAATTGCCCTTGAGGTAGTGTGGTGGCCAAGTAATCATTAACATCCACTAATTCCCACTTAAATGTACATGAAGCTTTAATGTCCTTTTATCATGTGCTTAGCTCCTAATTTGAAAATCAAGGTATGTGGGTGGGGTCCTCCATGATCACCACTTTGAATTATTTCCATCTTCATTTGTTCTCTTTACTTTTGTGCATGCATATATTATCATGAAGCCTCTTGTAAAATTCACCAAATTTCCTACAAAACAACATAGAAAATTCCAAGTAAATTTTCACAATTTAATAAATACACAAAAATGACCATTTTACCCCTATATGAAGATGAATATGTGACAATTTGAAAATAATTTGAATTTTGGTTTAAACAAGTTAAAATACCCGATATGATCATTTATTTAATTTAAATAGATTAAATATGGTGGTAAAAATATGCATATTTACGTGCACATCATGATACATACCCGAATGGATTTATTGATTAAGGGAAAATCGTTATGGGTTGAAATGATAAACCCAAGCGATTTTCATTGAATTTGAAATTTTGGGATTGCGGGTTGAAATGATATATACCTGTAAATATTAAATTTAAATTGCGGATTGAAATGATAAATATCTGTATCACTTGACCATAGGATAGAAAATTATATACGGACACTATTGGTCTATATTTTGAAAATGATTTCCAAAGTTTGAATGGAAATATATGGGTTTTAATAAATATTGATTTTTAAATATAATATAAAGATTTTAATTTTAATATATGTGTAAAAGTTAGATTTTGAAATTTTATATTTTGGATATTTTAAATTTATAAGTTAAGTTTTAAAATGTAAATTATAAAATTTTACTTATAACTTTATTATTTAAAATATATAAAATAAGATTAAACAATAATAAGATTTAATTTAATAATAATTAATATAATAAAATTTAATAAGAATTTAATTTAACTAATATATATGATATGTTTTAAATATTTATTTAGGTTTATATTAATAATTTAAAAATAGATTTGTAATAACTTTAAGAAAATGGAAATTGGAAAGATAAATTAAATAAGAATTGATTTGAAATTCTATTTGTTAAGAATTGAATTTAATTAAGAATTGATTTATAATTAAATTTGTTTAGAATTGAATTTAAATAAGGTTTGATTTGAATTGATTGATTTGAGATTTTGAAAGGTATGATTTTATAACTTGATTTGATAAAAAGTGATTAAATGAATATTTCAACTTTAAATAAAATTGAAATTGAATATTTAATGTTAAATTAAATTGTAATATGATAATTTATTGAAATGATTATTAAAATGATTAAGTAAATATTTTCAAATTTAAATAAAATTAAAAGTTGAATTATGAAGTATAAATGAAATTTATCAAATTGGGTCATTGTAAATTGTTTGAAAATTTAGAGTTTGAACCTATTGAATTGGAAGTGGTTTAGATTTGTAAATTAAACCTGGATTTGAAAATCGATATAAATTAAAATGGTTAATGAGGATTTGAATTGATTAGTGAAATTGGAAGAAACAATTCTAATTTGAACTATTTCTATATAAACTATTTTAATAAATAAACTATTTTAAATCTAGAATCTATTTTAAATATAAACTATTTTAATTTATTGCTATTTTATTTTATATACTACTTTCAATATTTAAGCTGTTTAAGTTGGGAAGTGATATGACTTCGGAAGTTAATATCATTTCAAAAGAGATATGATTTTGAAATGAATATGATATTTTGATATGAAGTATAAAATGTTTGAAATATAAAATGACCACGGTGTGAAATAAGCATTTGGTTGTTAAAGAGACTGGGATCAGATATTGTCATACTCTCTGCCAATTCCAAAAACCACTTTAACAACTGTGTACGTGGTGGAGATTCTAGAATGAAGTAGGATGGTTTGACGAACGATTCTGTATGAGGTATTTACGTAGCCCTGACTCCCGTAAGTCAGTTTGATGTTACTAAAACAGGAGCCACGTCGGGCCAAGTGAGGTCGCACCTCCAATCGAGCATACTTCTTCGATACCATTCTATTACTTTGTGATTTGATTGGGTGCACCATTAATTTTGGGAGTGTGTCTCGAGGTGGGCGGTAGTAGCTGCTATGCATTACCACTAGTCCGGATCCGCAAACGGTAGAATCCTACTCTGGCATTGCCTCGCATGCCTTGTTACATGCCTTATCGCGCCTTCTATGAGTTTGGTTTGTGTTGTGCCTATGGAGTGCTCCCTGATAGCCCACCAGTTTGGTGGAGTTTACAGTACTGTATAGACTACGACATTATATAAAATGTGTTAAAGGGGATATGGGTAATGCCTTAACGCTATTTTAATAGTTTACTTTTTTATAGACATTATATATGTAGCGTATTGTACTATGTACATAGATAGTTTAACAGATCCTTAGAGGATGGGAATCCCAAGCATCCTCTAAGTTATATTGTATTTCTGTTGACATTTCATTTGAGTTGAATTTACTGGTATAAGAATGTTAATCCTGACGCGAGTGTTTTGTGTTTTTCTTTATGCTCGGGCCAGACTGAGTGTCACAGCATTTGAGACTCACCTCTGAAGCTTGGAGCTTTGCCTGGAGATCTATCTATTATCTGTTCAGCTTTCAGTCATTTTAGTTATTCCCAGTTGTTTTATTCAGACTTGACATTGCTTGTGTATTTGAGACTTCTGTTTATTCGAGATATCTATTGTATTTTACTTTTAAACTCTGATGTTTATGTAGTAGCTTCATGAACTACTATTTATCTATTCCACTGCTTATTACTGTATTACTCTATGCCTGTGATTCTGTGATTGATTTTATCTACTGTATATACTAAGTTTTGCCAAATATAAATTAACAATATGTTGTTTTGAGCAATTCAAGTCTTACATGTGTAGATGATTGTCGATTTGAACGGTTCGAAATACCAGGTCGTTACATTATCGCTTTTCTCAAGCTATCCACTTGGAACTGTACTTGCTATACCACCAATATCCGGTAGCCTTATCGCTTTCACAAGCTAGCTACTATATTAAAATAAATGCCTTAAGGGTCCAAATTCCACTAGACTCCTCCATACTTATACAACTGATAGCCTGAAATATATGTCCTGCAGACCACATAATTACCTCTATCATCTCCGGGATGTGAGGCTCGTGAGGCTACGCTCAATTCTTCAAAGCCATGCTTTGTTTCACACAAAACCACACTTGGATTATACTAGGTTCCACTTTGAATTTCTTATTTCTTTCGATCACTATTGACTCTCACGAACATACAACCTCTGAGCTCATACGTCTCAGAGAAGGGTGTTAAGCTAAGAGAAGTTGCCTTCTCCGCCACCAAATAGATGTATGTTTGTAAAAGTCAATGTTGCGATCTCAAAAATGCGATGTCAGACATTCGTCCATAAAAGTTCGTTCTGGGATTGGACGAAACCGAAGGCACTCCTCCTACCACATCTTTGGGAATAATCCCTAGGGTAAGTAGCAAGTAGTCCTTGCATTATGAAGATTTCAAAATACGATAGGACCACTACTATAACAAATATATCTATATTGGGAGTGATCCAGAGAATGTCAACAAGCAATCCTTCCGTTATGAAGATCTTCAGTCTTCTATAAAACAAAGATTTTAGAATGTAGACACCACTGCCATATAAATATAATATGGGGTAAAACCCTAGGACTCATGATAGAAATCCCTACATCATGAAGATCTCCAGTCTTCAATAATCATCATATGCAACATGTCTCTACATCCGAACGTATACATTGGTTCGAAGTGGTTTTCGGATAGGAATCACCCAAATCCCACCTCGGCCGGTTTCTCCACACCAATCATCGATTAAAAAGACATTTAAGTATATATGTGACTATCACACAACATTCAATTAATTAACCTTTTTATTTAAATCAAATTTCTCTTGAAGATATATTCATTAAATCATTCCTTTATCTTTTTCAGAGTATATGGGATCATTAAGCCTCATTTATCAAATCCTTTGGTTAATTAAAACTCTTTTCAAATATGGGAATAATTCTAAATCATTTCACTTTTTACTTAGGATTTCCAAATTATTCATTTAAATCTAATATTGGAAAACATTATTTTAGAGCATCTGGGCTTTCCCTTCGATCGGTTCCACCCCTCGCCCACAAAGAGAAAACAAAGGCCAAATAAGTTCAGGGAATTGCTTGCTCCATCCCTAACCTAGTTACACACCTTGTTTTGCCTTTCCAGATCTCATAGGCTGGACATTTCCGCATACTCAGTTTATTATTACATTTCATACTTTTTAAGAAAAATTTCAATTATTGTTAAAGTGTTATAAACAATTTCTCTTAATGATTCAACTAAACTCTTATTAAAACCTCCCAATCATCATTAAAATACTAAATTGTTTATTTGAAAAGGTTCACAAAAGATAAGGGAAAGAATAATTAAGTTAAAATCATTGTTTGCAAAAATTATAAAAAGTGCTGTCCAAAAGTGCTGCGAAAAATTACTGCAAATAGTGTTTTAAGGTTACATTGAATTACACACAAATTTTATTTCATAAACTTCCATTTTTACAACTTAAATCTCTTTTGAACCATTTTAATAGATTTATAAAATTTATTTCATATTTTTAGACATTTAAAAATATTCATTTTAAATCAATTTCAAATTTGGGTTTTAAACTACAAAACCGCGATTTTCTGAAAACTTGTTTTACTCATATTTCAAACTCTACTAATTGAAATCTTAATTTTCTTTCTTCATTTAAAAAATATGGGTACAACAGTCTGGAAATTTCTTATCTTGAATAACTCTGAGCTATATTCCATTTCGTATACTCATTTGAATTCTTCAGCACAAAATCGCGAGCTACCATTACGCGACGCGCCTAGTTTTGAATCGTTTTTCAGTTTCTTTTCAAACTTCATGGAAAAACTTTTGTATGTTTATAAAACATTTCCGAACCATTTTAAACTCATTTTAAACAATTTTTTTTCATAAAAACTCATATTTCATTTCATTCCATATTATAATATTATATTATTATAATATCATTTTCAATCTTTTTAGGTATCTTAAAATCATTAAGAGGCCAAATAATTTCTACACACATACTGATATGAATTTAATTCTCATTGAATTAACTATAGTTAATTACTAACCATTTCTCTCATCATTTATCAAACCAAGTAATCATCTATATTAACATCCATATATTCAAACAAGTAATCACACATTTAATCATCCAATGTATATTTTTATATTTTCGTATCATTAAATTTGGAATTATTTAGAGATTAATTAGTAAATTTAAACATGAGTACTCTCTTTTGTCTCTAACTAATTCTTCCTACCAACATTCTTGTCCAACAACACTTCATTAAACTACTGTTATCTTCAACTAATCATTATCTACTCCATTCCACCTTCCCAAGCTCTAGAAAATACGGCAGAGCTTTCAAAGTACTTCAAATTTTCTTCTATTTCCTTGGAATGAAACTGACGGCACTTTCTTCTCTTTTTCTTACACCCAGGTCTTCCAAACTTGCTCCTTCCTCCTAAATAGGTTCGACGGCCTCACCATGCTCTACCCTTTTCTCCATCATTCTTCAACTGTCTAGATGCTAACCTATGTTCTAATGGTATTCTAAGGTCTTTGACAAAGTTTGGAGTTGGTTTGATATAATTTTAAGAAAGTTAGTAAGGAAGAAGAAGAGAAGAAGAAGCCATTAAAATAGCTTAAAGGAAGAGGAAGAAAATGAGAATGTGTGTGATAAAATGAGAGGAAAGCTTGTGTATTTGTAGGAAAAGAAAGAAGTGGTAAGTTACCAAATTAAACCCTTACCAAATTACCAAAATACCCTTTCTTAACTTTAAAGTAAACTTACTTTTTTCAACACTTACCATCATCCATTACTTCATTACTTTATGTCATTTTCACTTAATACTTAAGAAATGTATTTGGATGGAAAAGTGGATTAAAGTGAAGATTTGCCTTGGTTTTGGTGGGATTTGATTTGATGTTTGCTTTTTGACCATTTTAATTACCTTACTTGCTTTTACTAATGACATTATAGAATTTTCTAATGATACTTAGTAAAAGTAAACTTTATTATTTGTAAAATGTTTGTGTGTGTGTGTATATATTTTAAAACATGTTAACAAAGTTGCAACAACGTTGCGATAACTCATATTGAACAAAACGGTAATTTTTCGACAAAATGTTTTACGGTCACATTTTGACGTTTTTGTTAAACTATTTATTTATGTAAACAAAACTTGAAAATAAGTTTCTTATTATCTTTAATTAATTAAAACAAGTATATTTTGACTTATAAAACAATATCAAAATCCATTCGCAAAAATACGACATTGATTTGTTAATGTGTGACGAAATTTGTCAATCATTATAAAATAAATATATATAGTTTTTAAACTTTTATCAACCAATTATTTTCATTATTTAACAATTTTAAAAGGGTTTATTTATCTTTTTAGACAATTGCTGGACTGTATATCATTTTTATCGAAAACCGACTTTTGTCGATTTTACGACAAAACTCCCAAAATCTATATTTTTTGTAAACCAATTCTAAAATAAGTTCACAATTCTTATTTATCACATAAAACATGATTATTTAAGTTTGAAAATTCTATATTTGAATATTTAAAATCAATTAAATATTCTATTTTCAAAGTGGTAAAATTATGAGTCGTTACATACGCTGTCCACCCTGTTTCGCTCGTAAATGGATATCCGGACGTAAGTTTTATTTTAAACGCCATTCGTGAATTTTCCTTATAGCCTATATAATTAATTTATCTTTATCTATTATACAGATGTTCTGGCGAGACCTAGCAGTGGATCACTTTAAGATACCGTTAACACTCTTATGGCAGTCCCCGCTGGGGATAGGTATATAAGAACTCTATTGATAGACGAGAGTCTTCTCACCCATGGTTTATTAGAGGGAGTCCGCAACACCGGCATAGTTTCGGTTATCGACATTGAGGATTGATGGTGATAATGATGATAACAATCCGCCCGCAAGAGGCAAAGTCGATCCTAATTTTCCCCTAGTCCCAACTCCTAGGGCCGAAGCTGCAGAAAACGTAGAACTAGAATGTGAAGGCAACGAGGAAGGCAAAATTATTGGAGAGAGTGGTAAGGCCGGCCAAAGTAATATTGAGGTAGGTCGGGTCTCGAATAGAACAACCCAGAGATGACCCACTGCATGCTCCTAAAAGGAGATTGATTGTGAAGATCTTGAAGATGTAGACTTCCACTCAGCCTCCACCAGTCACAAGTGCAGAGAAGACTCCGTCTATTCCTTTAATAGGCACGTTCGTCGATTTAGGGTCTATGCCTATGGAGCTCAGCTCTTTTGACATTGGTAACAACAGCAACGGTGACTTTGGTTCCCCGATCCGCTTTGAGAAGGACACCATTCCAACCGGTGTGAGAGAGGTTCCATGAGTAAAGCTCTAGTACATGGTCCATCAAGAGGAACTAGGACACACACACGTGCACTATACGACACTCACACTTGACCCATGTCCTTGCCCGTTTGATCCAACTCGTTCATATTTGCTTTACAGGTTCGATGGATAAGAGAAAGCATTCATTTCGATCCATGGAAGAGAAAGTGTATCATGTCCAACGGCCCCGGTCAAGCTCGTACCATCAGGTTAGTGGCCGAGATTACGACTCAAGCTATCACTCCAGTGTGACAAAGATGACTGAGATAAGAGTAGTTATGATAGGGACCGTTCTTTTCATGATTCTACTTCTATGCGATGGCCCAGATCCAGATCACCTTCTCCCAAAGGTTCGGATAGGCAACTGATTATCATAAGGAAATTCCATCGGCCGACACTTCTCAAGCTCCACCGCTTGCTTCTATCCCTATATGACCCACAACATTATCTCATTCTAGTAGGCCCTCAGAGCACAGACATCATAAAAGTGGCTCCGATACTTCTCATTAGAGACCTGGTGAAGGAAGTGCTATTGCTCTGGCCATCACAGAGGAGCAATGGGTAGACACTGCAGGTCGGATGGTCGAGCTTAAGAAGGAATTCCCCAACATTTGATTTGATGGAGTTATGTTTTTGCCAAACTTAAAGGGAATTACTACTGAAGTCAATCAAAGGACCATTGACTGCACGATCAATGTCCATAATCAATACAACCAATGGGCGAAGCTGGTCGAAAAGATTTCAAAATTTTCAAGATACAGGCTGCAGGAGATAGGGAATCAGAAACTCATTGAAGCCGAGAATAATAGAATCATAGCTGCTTTCAATAGTGAAATTGAGAACTTAAGAAAATTCCAAGCCAAAGTGGAGAAGAAGGCCGAGGAGGCTAATAAAGCACTCGAAGTTGAGAGATCCAAGCATTTCAACGAAATCGAGCAAGCGCATCATCAAAAGCACGAGCTTGTAATCAAAAGGCAAGCTGCTAGGAGGAATGCGGCTGAATTGAAAACCAAGCTCAAGCTCGAGCACGAGACCAAGTAAAAAGATGGAGCTTAAAAAATATCTCAAGGTGCATGCGATGGGCTGGTTACCATCAGAATAGAGAAGGATGAAGCGCTTGAGAAAGCCAGGGACGTTGAATCCCTTTTTAAAAGAGAGGTCGAAGCCATGGTTAAGAGAGAAGTTAACGAAGTAGAACAATGGGTAGAAGAGCAGATGATACATAGATTTGAGCCACCGATCACTCAATACAACGCTAATGTGCTCAAGTTTCGAAATCTGGAGTGGTTCAGAGAGGACTACCCTTTAGTGCTCATTCATGCTTGGGAACGGGTTGTCGAGGAAGAGAAGGAATTTCTTAAAAGTGATAATATTGATATGGAGTAGCTGGAAAAAGATATTTTGAAGGAAAATGAGCCTAAAATCCTTCATGATAACCGGCATCTTATTCATTCAGATCTTGGTGCAACCGCTGAAAAAGAATTAAGCAAAGGTTTCGGCTCTACGCATTATGATGCTATAGCTGGTCACACTCTCTGGACTCAAGCTGCTCCTAGTTCCACCGTTGATTCCTATACCGACGCTGATTATGACCTAGAGAAGCCATAGCTCTAGAAATCCACTGTACTCTCCCATATTCCCGAGGGAACTACTGGCAGCTTTCTAGCTCATGCGAAAGTTCAAACTGAAGAAGGTATTTCATTAACTTCTCCTGTTTTCCAAAGAGTTGACGTGTCGTCGATCAATGTCGCTAATCTCTCTCTTTGTTTTTCTTTAGCTACATGTCAACCGGAAATTTCTCTACTCCCCCCAAGGACTCTCAACCGAGCCAACAAATATCAACGACGGAGTGCATGATCATCACGACTTTGTCATCAATTCCTAGCATCCCGGTTGAGGAGATCCCGAGCCTTGATGAGCGCATGATAGATGCTTTGTTGGAAGAAGGAAACGATGAGAATTAGGGACTCAAGTTGATGAGGATGTTATTATTACTGAGGGTCTCCCAGTCCCTGTCGGGTTCCTCCATGCATGAGCTTGAACAAAAACATGAGATGGATATCCTCCTTGCCAGTCAAATCAAGCAGGAGAAAATATATGTTTTCCCTCCTCCGCTATCGATCGCTTCGCCCTGGCCAACCATTTTCGCTCCAGTTTACATTCCTCCACTCGGGAGTGCTTAAAGTACGTCGATGGTTTTTTCACAAAGAATTCCAGCCTCCATTTCTCCACCCGGGACTGACCAGAGTGCGCCTACTGGATCTTCGCAAAGCACTCCTCCTAAAGGCCAAGGTGGTAGAGGAAGAGATGAAAAGTGGCATGGAGAGAGCTCGAGTGAAGTCTCTCTTAGTTTTAAGAAGAAGAAGAAGTCAAAGAAGAAATAGTTGCTAGCTTGTTTCTCCGTAGATAGACTCCTTTTATTTGTTGGCCAAATTTATACGGGTGGCCCCTGTTACTGCCTTTTTCCTTTTGGTGTGAACCATTTGTACTTAGCTTTGCTGATATAATGTTAATAACAAAGACTTTTTATTTTGTAAAATATTTTTTCAAATTGGTCTAAGTACTTAAGGAATATGCTTTCCATTCAACGTACTTAGCGATTTATTTCCTTTAGCGATCATTTTAAGATCACTTAATCCATTTTGTGATTCGTCGACTAGCATCATTCTGGCGACACTCAAAATAGTAGCTTGAGTATCATTTTCTAGGATAATAAGTTCCAACCGCACCAAACTTCGGGCACGAGTTTAAGTTAACTACTTAGAATCATAGTCCGTATATCCTCATCCAGGATGTTACATTCGAACACACCTAACATCGGGCATTGATCAAAGGCTTAAAAATTGGATCCCACTTTACTCTGAGCATGGACCTTTTATTCTGCCTACTCCAGGCAAGATGTTAAGGATTAGATGAACTTCTCATGCCTATTCCCATTTATACTATTGCCCCTAGTCCGAGGACGAGATTTGAGTGAGAAGTCGGTCGTATCATGCTCTTTTTGATTTATATTCCTACACTCCATCTAAGGGTAAGAGTTGGCGTATGGTCGGTTACATCACATCCAGTTTTAAGTTTATGCTCTTTCCCACAATCCAAAGGCAAGAGTCAATTTACCGATGAACGTGTATCATCCGGCTTAAGTTTATACTTCGGCTCCTACTCTGGGAACGAGAGTTAGGGTACATATGCTCATATAGCATCCGGTTCAAGTTTATACTCCGGCTTCTACTCCGGGAATGAGAGTTAGGATGCAGACAGTTGTGTCGTGTTCGGCTTATGATTATACTCCTGCCCCCAATTCGAACGTAAGAGTTAGCTAATGTTGATCTCCAGACACCAAGGGTGACTTCACGAGCCTGGTCATGGGCCATCGAAATTTGGTCGGCACCTATCTTCGAGTAACTACACACTTGCATTAATCATACAAAGATGCATTCGAGTTGACCAAGTTACAACTCTTAAGAGATGAGAAGATATAAGTTTGGGCTGAAAAGGCCGTTCATTTCATGAAAGACCAAAAATGACAGAATCTGTCTTATTGTACCGCTCTAGCCCATTATTTACAAGTTTATTCTCTATGTGAAATAGCATCATAGATGCTTGCTATTCCATGCCCTTGGGAGTGAGATCCCATCCATAGTTGCCTTCTTGAAGGTACCATCTTCACGCTTTTCCTCTATTGCATACGTACTTTCCCAGCTCGGGCCCATGTTCTTAAGGCTAGGGAAGATTCATTTAAGGACTATGTCACCGATTCCAAGGGTCCAACTCATGAATTTGGTGTTATAATATCGAGCAACTTGGTGTCTGTGTGCAACTATTCGCAACTCAGCTTCGGTATGCATCTCATCAATCATATCAAGAGATTCCAGCAGGAGTTGTTTGTTTCTTCATGGATCATAGTGCGTAACCTGATGAGAGGGCACTTCCAGTTCGACCGGGATCATAGCCCGCGATCCATATGTTAAGGTGAATGGAGAGTAGCAAGTTACTGACTTATGGGTGGTTCGATAAGCCTAAAGTGTTAACGGGAGTTCATCGGCCCACTTTCCTTTGGCTTCTCCAATCGCTTCTTAAGAATGGACTTGATAATCTTGTTTACAGCTTCAACCTATCCGTTCGCCAAAGGATGTACCACCACTGCAAGCTTCTTCCCTATGCGATGTCGGTTGTAGAAATCCTTAAACTTCGTACTATTGAATTGGGTCCCATTATTAGCAACAATTGCTTGTAGAACTCCAAAATGACAGATGATATTCTGAACAACAAAGTTGATTACTTTCTTCATGGTAATTGTGGCCAAAGGCTCCACCTCAGCCCATTTAGTAAAGTAATCAACCGCAACGATGGCGTACTTTGTGCCACCTTTAGATATCGGCAATTTCATCGATAATATCAATACCCCAAACTACAAATGGCTAAGGATTGACCATTTGAGTAATTTCCATCAACGTGGCCCTTGGAATTTTAGCAAATCTCTGGCTCATGTCACATCTTCCAGTGTAGTCAAACTATGTCTCGATTGACAGTCAACCAAATATATCTGTAACGAAGGATCTTCTTCGCCAAGGTCTGCTCCCAAGTGTGGTTGTCATAAGCCCCTTCATGAACTACTCTCAGAGCTCGTTGGGCCTCATCATGAGCGACACACTATAACATGGGGATAGAGAAACCCTTACTGTACTATAATCCTTCTTGCATGATGTACGAAGGATTTTTTATCGTTCATTCCTTCTCCCCGGAAGGATCCTTCCTTGCAAATAATCCCAAATCGGAGTCATCCATGACTCCCATTTAGGCTCATGGAATAGGCAAATCCGATCGATGCTCTAGCTGAAAGTACTTCCACTGGAACAGGCTCATGAGCTGCGCATCTTCGGAACTAGCCAATTTGACTAATGAATCAGGCTTTTCATTATGATATCTGGGAATATGTGCTACTGTATAGTATTCAAAGTTGTTGAGCGGCTCGAGAACCTGGTTTAAATAAGGAGCTAGCCTTGCTCCTTTCTCCTGATACTCTTTTCGAACCTGACATACCACTAACTGGGAGTTATAGAAAATGTGTAAAGTCTTTATTCCCAGTTCCTTGGCGATCTTGAGTCCTACAATCAAGGCCTCCTATTCAGCTTCATTGTTTGTTGTTGAAAAATCGAGTTTCAAGGCCTAGCTAATTGGGTGATCTTTAGGAATGACAAGCACAACTCCAGCACCAGAACACCGATCATTGGGTGCACCATCCATGTACATCTTCCATCCAACTTCCTTTTCTCTACTGCTCACCAAAGAATCATCTCATGCAATGAATTCAGCTATGAAATCCGCCAAAGCCTGACACTGGATTGCTCTCCGAGGGTGATAAGTGATATCGTATTGACTCAATTCAATATTCCATTTTAGCAGCCTTCCAGAAGTCTCAAGTCATTATAAGGCTTGTCGTAAAGGCTGGTCAGTAAGGACATTGATCGGATGAGCCTGAAAGTATGGGCGAAGCTTTCTCGAAGCGATTAACAGACATCATGTAAGCTTTTCCAGTCTCGGGTAGTTTCTTTCTATTTCTGTCAATCGCTTGATAATACAGTAGACCGGTCGTTAGATGCGAGATTCCTCACGTACAAGTGCAACACTCAGAGCATGCATCGACCTGCCAAGTATATAAACAAGTCCTCATTATTCATCGACTTCGAAAGGATGTGAGGTCTTTCAAAGCGATTCACCAAAGCTTGGAACGCGTCTTTGCAATCTTGGTTCCATTTAAAGTTTCTTTTTTCCCTTCTTGATCACCTCGAAGAAAGGGATGCATTTGCCTGTGGCTCTGTAGATGAACCGACTCAGAGCGGCGACCTTCTCGTTTAAGCTTTGGACCTCCTTGATCTTCTTTAGGGCTTCGATCTCTTTTAAAGCCTTGATCTTTTCTGGATTGGCTTCAATCCTATGAGAGTTAACAATGAAAACCAAGAACTTCCCTGATGCAACACCGAAAGAGCATTTTAATGGACAAAGTTTCATTTCGTACTATCGAAGGACATCAAATATCTCTGCCAGATCATCAACGTGATTTCTCGAATGCCGTAAATTCACGAGCATATTGTCCACGTAAACTTCCATTGATCGCCTAATCTGGTCTTTGAACATCCAGTTCACCAGTCTCTGGTAAGTCGCTCCTGCGTTCTTTAATCCGAAGGGCATGACCAGATTGCAATAAAGTACAAGGTCAGTGATGAAGCTGGCGTGTTACTAATCTGGGACGTGCATTGGACTTTGATTGTATCCAGAGTATGCGTCAATAAAGGAGAGTAGCTCATGCCCTATAGTCGAGTCCACCAACTGATCTATCCTCGGTAGCGGGAAGCTGTCCTTCGGGCATGCCTTATTTAAGTCCAAATAATCGATGCACGTTCTCCACTTCTCGTTTTCTTTCTTCACCAAAACAGGGTTAGATACCTAATCCGGGTATAGAGCATCGCGGATGAAGCCGTTATCCTTTAGCTTGTCCACTTCTTCCTTGAGTGCAGTGGATCTCTCCGATCCAGGCTGTGGTATTTCCATTTCACAGGAACACATTTGGGATTTATGTTTAAGGCATGGCTCGCTATCCTGGATGAGATCCCACACATATCCGAGTGTGTGCAGGAAATAAATCCAGGTTTGCTGAGGGAAAACCAACCAACTCCCTCATCACCCTAGTACCGAGCTGAGATCCAAACACTGAGATATAAATGAATGTGATGCACCGGTATCAAATAGTACCCTAACTGGTATACTTCAAATCAAAAGCATACCTTGCATCACAGTCTTTCCCTTCTCAGCAGAAATTGGCCTAGCAGACGATGGTCCAACAACAAAGACCTTTCCCTAGTCCATCCTGACCAGTTTTGGACACTGATTCTTATAATGCCCAACCTGGTCGCAGTTAAAGCACTTCACACCCTTCTTGTCTGTGACCTTCTTCCCCTTGCCAATTCGGCATTCATGAGCATAATGACCCTTCTTATCGCACTTATAGCAAACCAAATTAAACCTTGCCCTCTTGGCATCTTCTCCCTTCTGGATTTTATTCTTCTTAAAGAACTTCCTCTTCATGCCAAGAGAACTCTGGGTTTCAACCTGCTTCTCCTTCCCATAAGTAGCAAGCTTCTCCTCATATCAGATTGCCATTTCCACAACAACATTACAGGATCACGAAGATGTGGCAAAGTCTCACTAGCAATCTTGGGTCTCAATCCCCAAATAAACTTCTCATTACTTTTGATGACGGTGTCCATGGTATATCCATATCTGGATAACACATCAAACTTCGCGGCATACTCAATCACCGACATCTCACCTTGCACCAAGTCAATAAACTTCCTCAACAATGATGACTTGGAAACTTCAGACAAAAACCTCTCCTCGAACCTCCTTCAAAATTATGCCAAAGTCAACTCTTCCTCGGGAACTCCGGTAATAACACTATTCCACCAATGAAGCGATGCTCCCTACAACTGTCTAGAGGCTAGGCTCCTCTTCTGCTCATCATTCAACCCCAAATTAGCAAAGATTCTGTCACAATGCAAAAGCCAATTCTCAACTTCTGTAGCATCCTTTGTTCCCAAAAACGGCTTCCCACCAAGACTAGTATAATCTCTGCTCAACTTAGCATAGTTGTTTCCAATTGGAGCCACGGGATTAGCTCCTCCAACATTCCCAACTACTCCAGCAGCAGCTCCAGCTTGCATCATATTGACGAAGAACTGATACATCATCCCAATATCTACTGGCGGGTTTCAGCACCTACACTGACATCTGCATTTGGATTAGCATTTTCCGATCGACCCAAGTTCCTCCTGGTGGGTCGAGCATTTTCGTTCGTTGTGGTGCTTCCTCCACCGAGATTTCCTCTTCCATTTCCTACCTCCATATCGTCCTTTCTCGTAAATCTGCATACGAGCCTTAGTAAGATACAAAAGAACGGTTTAAGAGAGAGGGGAATACGTACTTATATATATATATATATATTCAAGTACAAGTACGTTACTTTATCGTTTACCCAAACCCCCGATCTTATTTTCTGATTCATTGGATTATGTTTTGAAAAATCTTTTAGATTTAAATTTCTTAAGTTTTCATAAGCACATGCTCTAATACCACTTGTAACGTCCCCCACTTGGAGGCCCAAAACCAACGGCCACAAATGCTGTAGTCATCCATAGTTATTAATTCTCAGTGACTAAATGCTGTAATGTTAATACATTGATGCAATAGAACACATGGATATGAAAAAAATTTAAAATCGTTAAACAATTTTATCATTCCATTTCAATCATATTTCAAGTTCATTACATAATCCCAAATTCGAGAACCACGTTCAAAGAAAATATAATTATTACAAACTACACCAAGAGCGACATATGAAGATGCCCCCTTGGATGATCAAAGTATATATATATATATATAGGCAACTAAACAACTTTGCCTTTACATCAAAGCACAGTGGAATCAAATAGAAAAGAACTCCTAATAGCTAGCTTGCCTCCTGCACGTTTCCGAAAGCTTATTCATCTAAAGGAGAACCTAAAATCCTCAACTTTCAATCTACTCAAAATCAATTGAGCAGCCGAGATTTTAAGGGGAAAACATAAACCTCGAGTCAGACAAAAAGCCTGGTATGAATAATAACCTACCATCTCGAACCATTTAGGTATCTAGTGAGACCACACCGCTTAGCGGAATGGGTTTTCCCCTCACTTGTATCTTACCCAAAAATTTATAATAACCATATACTGTGCTCCTACATCCATAATGGTTAAAAACATAGGAATTCAAAATATATCACGATGATATGCAAACAAGTAAAATATCCTAGATTTCCCATCCCCATTCATTTGACTATTTGTCTCGGTTATAGTTTCTAGGGTCATTATTAACCTATTAGTTTTCATGGGCTGACTAATAACCTGTTTAAAGCTTATGGACTATCTGTCCCATTTCATAGTTTTCATAGGATCACTAAGAACCTATTGGCCCCTGCCAATAACTTCATTCAATTATTTCATAGGTTCTCTCTGAACCTATTGGTATCTCTAATAACTTCCCTTATATCATAGTTTTCATGGGTTGACTATGAACCTATTGATTTCTATCAATAGCTTTATCCGGATATAGTTTTCATGGGATCACTACGAACCTATTGGCCCCTGCCAATAAATCTTTCCAAACATAATTTTCATTGGCTTACTATGAACCTGTCTAATCTGACAACTTCCTTGATCAGTCTTTGGGCATCCTATGTTCTGGTCTACCTGACCTCCTCCATGCAATTCTACTCATACAAGAGTTAACTCAATTTATATTCACTACTGGGTCAACCTAGCTGGTTATTCTGCCCTTTCACGCAAAAATACAGTTATGGGTCCATTATATAGTGAATATGTTCATAGAAGAAGCATATAAAATAACTGATCATAACATAATAATACCAACATTTATGGCTTAATGTCCTTGAAATCATTTTCACATGAAACATGGTTAATCACTTTAACCCATTATTTTTATCAAGGAAAACTTCTTCATAAATTCCCAAACTTATAAGCTATTTCAAAGCTCTTTTATATTGCATGGGTTCTCCTTTAAAATTGAGATTGGGTTCTTTGTTTTGAAAACCAAGGCTTTCGAAACCTTAGACCTTTACTTTCGAAACCATTAGAGTATATCTTTCAAAAGCATTCAAACCTTCTTTTCAAAACACTTAAACATATGCCTTTCGAAAAACTTAAAATATCTCTTTCTAACTCATCAAAACATTGCTTTCGAAAGTATTAAAGCATATCTTTCCAACTAATAGAAGCATAGCTTTGAAACCATTTAAAAGTACCTCTTTCAAAACCATTGGGTTTAATATTAAACATAACTTTTGGGTCAAAGTGAACATAAGCGAAAGTAACCCTTTCAAAACCATTAACCTTCAAACAAAAGAATTTGGGGAAAACAGATGGCTTCGGAAGCATTAGTCTTTAAGTAAAGCAATTAGAAGGATAGCTTCGAAACACCTTTCGAAGCCATTGCCTTCGAAACCTTTTGTTTAAATGGCTACTGGAGCCCTTTCGAAAGCATTAGAAAGCGGCTTATTACATTTATAAAACAAAGCTTGCCTTTCAAACTCATTGAAAACTTCCAACCTATTCAAAATGTATGAAGACGACAGCAAGGTTTCGACTTGGTTCAAAATTACCCTTTCGAAAGCTTCTCTTTAAAAAATAAAACGCGACAACTCATTCAAAAGCTACCCTTTAAAACAAAAAGGTGGCAACCCCTTCAAAAGCTATATAAAAATAATTTAACCCTTTCGAAAGCATTCATTAAAAGCAAGGCAAGCGGCATCTCTTTGGAAAGCAAAACAAAGGCCTCGACCCCTTCGAAAGCACGTTTTCGATTCTATACCTGCCACCTTTCTCCAATCCACAACGTACCAAAGCATTGTTACCATGTGTATTGGTTTCGACTTGGCTGGAGGCGGAAGTATGGGGTCGAAAGGTTGCTACTAGAAGTGGTGAAACAGTAAATCTATGCAAAACTGTTTTGTTGCCTTTTAAGTAAATGCTTTTCAACTAACTTGCCTATTTGTAAAAATATAATTGGCTGCCTTAACTTTACCAAATCTTTTCTAAAAGACTACCGAATTCATCCAGAATTAATTAAAAATAATTAGCAAAGAAGCCATTCCTTTTAACAAAACAATTAAAACATTTAATTCCTCCAACTTAATTAATTTAATTTCCATAGTAAATTACTTAAGAAAAATCCCCAAAAATCATCATAATTCACTTTTACTATGCTAACTAACATATATAAATTTCGGACCCAAAATCCTTTATATAATAGCCGAAATAAAATTTTAAACCCAATTTGTAACGACCCACTATTTTGGACCATTCAAATCGACAATAAATCCACACATGTCGGACTTGAATAATTCAAAATAATAGATTGTTAATTTAAATTTGGCAAAACTCAGCATATACAGTAAATAAATCAATCACAGAATCACAGACACAGAGTAATACAATAATACGCAGCGGAATAAATAAATAGTAGTTCATGAAGCTACTATATAAACATCAGAGTTAGAAATAAAATACAACAGAATATCTCAAATGCAGTGAAGTCCCCAGTACAACAGATGACCTCTCTGAACATATCAACTAGAAAAGCTGGAAGCTGAGTCGATAGTTGGATCTCCAAACGAAGCTCCAAACTCCAAGGGTGAGTCTCAGATGCTGTATCACTCGGCATGACCCGAGCGTAAAGCAAAACACAAAACACTCGAGTCAGGATTAACATTCTTATATCAATAAATCCAACTCAAGTGAAATATCAACTGAAATACAATTAACTTAAAGGACGTTTGGGATAACCATCCTCTAAGGATCCGTGGAACTATCTACAATGTAGAAATATACACTATAACACCGTGGTCATTTCAATTTTATTTATACTTCAAACCCAAATATCATTTCATTTCAAAATATCTATTTTCAAAATAGTATATATAGGTTAAATAATTTATAAAGTAAAGTATTTAAAATTTCCTCAAGTCTCACAAATCGATTCAAATCAACTCAAATTCCCATTTCTAATTTATTCAAAGCTAAATTCATCAATTCAATTCAGGTCTAAATATATTTCAAATCTTTAATATTCAACATTTCAAAGTTAAATTTAACAGTTTCATATAGTTCTTGATTTAACTTTATTATTATTTAATCAGGGAATATTCATTTAATACATTCAATATCATTTAACTAGCCTTAAATTACATTTCTACTAAATATTCCTTTAAATTTACTTAAACAAGAAATGTTCATTAAATTACTTAAATCAAACCCACGTTATAAGTCATATCTTAAATCTTAATTTCAATAAGTTTCAAATCGGTTTAATTAAATAAAATTCTTTATCAACTACAATTCAACTAAATTCAAATTATCTCCCTAACCTTAACTTATTCAAATTTTTACCAAAAATCTATTTGAAATATAAGTTTAATACTTAAACATATTATATGTATTAAATCCATCTTAATTAAATTAAATATTATTATCAAATCTATATATCATTACCATTTATATATAATAATTTAAGAATCAACATTTATTAAAACCATATATTTCTTTCCAAAACCATAGAATTCATTTTCAAAATATTTATATATATGGACCAACGGTGTCTGTATATATATTTATCATACGGTTAAGTGATACGGATATTTATCATTTCAATCCGAATTTTAAATATATACGGGTAGATATCATTTCGACCCGTAATCCCAATTTCAATTCAAATGAAAATCGCTTGGGTTTATCATTTCAACCCATAACGATTTTCTCCTATTCTAAAGTCCGTTCGGGTATGTATCATTTCAACCCATAGTGAATTCTATACTAACAGGGAACTTGCAGAGTGATAACAGATAATATAAAATACAACAAACGGCATATATCATCAATAACAATATAATATAAACAACAGGATATGGTGTCATATCCCACAGGTGAACAGTTATAGATAATAGCATATATAGCAATTTAAATAACTACAGCAACATATTTCAATTGAAATCAAATTTAATAAATAAAAGAACGTTAATCGTGAGTGATTGCTCACCTTTCGAGGCTAGAGGAGTTTTGAAGTGGTTACGAATCCAAGAACGAATTTCCAAAACGAAGAGATTGACACGAATTGGACGAACAGAGCTGATAAATAGAGATTGATGAAAACAGATCAGAAACAACTTGATGTAGACCGAAACAAATATATATATATATATATATTTTCTTAACCAATATAAATTTTTAAACTCGCTAAAATTATTTACATACGTTTTCAAAAATTAATAATAATAGTTTTGAAACAAACTATTGACCACACGTTCTGTATAAATCAACATATATTATGTAAACTAGACTATACAAACATTGAAAACATTATCCTAATAACAAAATATATATACATTACCTTCCTTACTACAAACAAAATTACAATATATATATATATATATATATATATACAAGTATGGACTCAACACAGATTTTCCACATATTACCTACTTTATATAATACTCATAGATATGCAGACAACACATACGAACATTTTAAACAAAATGTATTACTGAAATGAACATATAAAATATAGCTATAATATAAATGCACAGACAAGCTAAAATGTAAATGCAAATCTAACCTTGAATATAAATATGCAAACTAGCAGGTTTATGTTGACTAACACCATATGGATTACAACACGCAGCCAGTATGAAAGCAATATCCTTTAAAATATACTTACCTTTATAATATTATATATATAATTTAAATCAAAATGTACAACTCACTAACGTATATAAACCAATATTTATCATATCAAACCCATATTTTAAAACTCACGCAATCCCCTGATCATAACATAACATACATAATATAATATACCACTAACCATACAAATATATATATATATATAATGAAAAGTAACCACTTATATATATATAAAAAAATATTATACAACTTATATGTATACCTGTTCTATATATAGACGAACAAAAATCAGACCAGCTGTAATATATAGCTTAATAATATATATAAACATTGTATTGAAAACATTGTATAACCATATATATAAAACTGTTAATGTAAAATATATACAATGTATAGACTTATATAAACTTGATATGTATACAAACAGTATATAAATATTCATTACATTCTAAAACTTCATAAAGTTTGAAGGCACACAGATTATGAAATTTTCCCTCAGAACTGCAAAATAGAAAAACAAACTAAATATATGAACCAATAGCCTGATATTAATATATAACATGCATTTTTCAAACATGGCCACTCTATTCAATACACGCATGCTGACTTACACACACAGAAACAGAAAAACTTTTATATATGTTAAACTTAAATATACAAAATTATATATACGAAACTATTATATACTTACCTTTAAGATTTGTATACATTTCAAAACCACAAACAAATATTAACGTTTAAAATCTATACTTGTATATTTCGAAATCAAAGACACCATTAACAATTTAAAAATAAAACCCCTTGTATAAACGTTCTTTTAAAATAAAATACATACCTATATTTACATACATAAACGAAAAATGGCGAAGTGTTGAATAGGTGGAGACTAGGAAGGAGACAGGTGCGCCGACGCTGGAAGCGAGCTGTCGCTCGGGTTGGTAGATGGTCTTGGGTGAGCAAGCAAGCGGTGGTGAGCGATGGGGTGGTAGTAGGAAGAGGAGCGGAGAGGGACAGTCTCGGGTGGAGGAAAATGTGGCCGCAGGGGAGATGGAGATTTGGTTGGTGCGTGGTTTCAGGGCCATGCTGCTTGGAACAGTTGTGAGATAGCTCGGGTAGTTCGGTCAAGGGAAGGTGGGGAGATCGGCACTTGCAGGAGGTTGAAGGCTGCAATATGGTGGTGATTAGCTAGGAAAAGTGTGGAAAATGAAAAGAGGAAGGAGAAGTGAGTGCACTTGTTTGCATCAGAAAGAAAATATGGAGAAAGAAATGAGGAAGGGAAAGAATAAAGGCCAGTATGAAGTAACGTATGAACAGAGTGAAAACGAACCATAAAGAAAAATATAAAGTAAATGTAAATAGGTAAAAGGCAACGGTCTCAAGTGATACGGCTGCAAAATTTATAAAGCAATTATTATTGCGGTCCCGATACACGTTTCAAATTTTGAAACCTACAAGAAAACAAAAGGTCGCGGATCCGTACCGGTACGGTTACCAGTTTTGTGGATCCCGCTGTGTGCTGGACTTCAAAACACAGAAGTAAATATACATTTGAGATCAGTATGACGAGACGATCAAAACGGTATACAAATATCGGTGGTACGATTATCCGATCAAAAGTCGATATTCGGTACCAGAAAATGCAGCTATTTTATCAGAATTAAGATAAACGGAGCAATAGAAGTCCGAATTTCGCGAAACGAATTTTGCAGTCTGATTCAGAATGCTCTAAATAAATTTTCTCCTGTTGACATATTTAGGTTTCGGAAAACTTTTAAATTCAACTGTTATTAACCGGTTTAAATTGAATTAAAATTTCACAGGAAAATAAACTTCAATATTATCAGATGAAAATTTACCAGTTGCTATGTTTAAATAGACGTATTCAAAATAATAAATTTTTAATTTCAAATTTTGTTGTTTAAAATTTCACAAAATTTCAATTCATTAAATAAATAAAATCACTAAAATTTTGGGTCGTTACACTCTCCCCCACTCAACACTTTTCATCCCCGAAAAGGAAGGAGGTAAGAGAATAGAACAACGAGAAATAGAAAAATAGATTGAAGGTTAAGATTAAACAATTAATTTAAAACTATATAAATTTTACTTGAAATATTCATTTGAAAACTTCATTTGGAAATCAATTATTTTTAAATAATTTAATACTTTTCAAAACCCATTTGTAAAATTTCTTTCTTCCTTTATAAATACCATTTATGTTTAAATGACACCTTTATAATTATATGAAAATTATTTGGAAACAATTATTTACATTATTACTTATATTTATAAAGAAGCTGTTTGAAAACATTAAATCCATAATTCATAAATTTTTTAATTTTTATCTCAAGGTACCTTTCAAATATTATTAATAAATCAATAATCATTTACTTAAATATGTTTTATTTAATTAATAACTTCTAAAATATTTATAACACTAAAATTTACTATTGAACCATGTAGTATATAAATAAAAAAATATAAAAAAAAAGATATAGTCAACAAGGAAAAGAAGGAGGACTTGGAAAACAGAATATAGGTGAATAAATAAAGCTGAGCAGATAAGGTAGATTCAAAAGAATAGCATCGGGCATGAATAGTATCGGGCAAACCATAAGAATTTCAAGTTCAAATATTAGTACAAAATTTCTTTGTTGGAAATACTTTTATAATAAAATACCTTTATAATAAAATACTTTTATAACTCGATGTTTCACAAGCTTAACCTCGTTCCTGTAGACTCTGGCAGTGCGTTGATCAAGCGCAAAGCTAGAATTCTCCAAGTACTTAGTAGACTTGTTTCAACACCTAGTGAAAATACTGGAAAACGTTTAAAAATAGATATGGAAAGTACAATCCAAACAAAAAACAAACAAACCAAAACCTTTGTCTAACCATGGTTCGCAGATACACAATGGTTACGCCTGGTTCCCCCAGGAAACAATCCATATCCGTAAGCTTTCTCAGCCCTGCGAGTTACGCCATGATGACTAGTAGAATGCAGGATACACAATGGTTACGCCTGGATCCCCCAGGAAACAATCCGTACCCCCAGGCAAGACTCAGCCAAGCAGTTGCGCTACTATTCGCGACCTACACAGATTGCAGGATACACAATGGTTACGCCTGGATCCCCCAGGAAACAATCCGTACCCCTAGGCAAGACTCAGCCAGGCAGTTGTGCTATGCATCCGCGATCGTAAGACCATGGGTAACGCCATGGAATTCGAAGGACACTCGAGTATCATATCCGGAAAACCAAAAATCAGAGAGAATAATATCGATAGAATGAATCCAAGATGTGGCCACAAATCGGATATCAAGCAGAAGGCACTTTCCATATCTTTACTTCGAAAATATGTATCATATAGTACCTTTTCAAATCACTTTCAAATATCGTACTTATATAATATCCATTATATATAAGATTAAATTTTCAAATCAAATACCTTTCCAAAATCAATAGTATATCAAATCACACTTATATAGACTTTAATTATATAAGATTTCACTTTTCAAATTGAGTACCCTTTTCAAATCCATAGTTTTCGAATCAATTTCATACTCATACAAATCAATTTTATATAAGTTCGACAACTCCCAAATCAAGTATTTAATAACACAAGGTTCTCAAATTTCAATTTGTTTCAATATCAGTACAATTTCAAAATCATATACAATTTCACCAAATTATTTCTTCTTAAAATAAATATCTTTAGTTTCAAAGTTTCCAAAATAATAGATTTAGAAAATAAATCCAAATTTCCAAATCAATATAATTTAAGTCAACCAATTCACTTCCAAAATCAAATGTTTCTAAATCATCTTATACTTACATAAGGTCCATCTTATATAAGGTTCAAATTTTACAAAATAAATTTCGCTGTATGAAGAGCTATATGGGATTGAATATCTTTGCTTTTATGGGTTATATATCTTTGTAATTTAAATTGGAAATTTTCTTTTAGTAAGCAAAGATATTCTAAGCCGACAGCTTTCAATTTCAGCGTCAAAATATATCACTGATATTAAAATATAAGATGTACATACGTCATCATTTCGCAAAATCACATTTGATCGCTCGCTCGATCACACAAGTTCGCTTTCGAACTAGTATTGTCCATTCGACTTCCCTAATGCGGATTTCGATGTGGTTTCTCGACTAGAAGCCATCAGTCTCCTTGCATAGCCATATACTATGATAGAGAATTCTAGAATCAAGCCCAAAATTCATATCAAATATTCGCCATCAAGAATCGAATGAAAAATCCTAACACGAAATGGTGTAATTCACCTCGAACTTGTATACTCAAACTTGGATCAAATTAATTATGCGAATAAAGCAGCATACGTACAACTTATATATTTATTCCAACTTGTTAAATATATAGTTTCATAAAGATGTTACTAAGTTAAAACATTTAAACTAAATTTTATTCAAAATATTTTGAAGACCAAATTCTTTTCAAAACATTTCAAATCTAAATTTCATATTAGAAAATTTTAAAATTGCCTTATTCATTTACCTAACAAAACAGTTTCAACTTATTTAAATCATATTACTTCATACTTAAACATTCGAAACAAATTTATATACTTTATCAAATAATTCATACTTTTCAAAATTTCTTATCTTTGAAAATTTAACCTTGATTTGGAAGTGCTCGAACCTTCAAAATAGTTGAAGAAATCATTTTCAAATTCAAGAGTTGGAAATCAGCAACAAATCAGTAAATCAATTTTAATAGATAGGGTTATATCAAATCCGAAACTCGAGGACTGAACACCGGCTTACTTCAAATCATTTCAAGTATATATATACATATATCTTTCGAATATCAAATCATACTTTGGAATTTGAAATCAAAATCGGTTTCGCAAAAAAAATCACTCGCGTAGCAATGCTACTAAAGTGGCCTTTCCCTCACTCTGAAACTCGAAAATCAATGTCGGTGATGCGTGTACTCATCACCGAAATTATTTTCCAGCGACATAAGTGAGTTCTGGACTTCTATTTTCTCAAACTTCCTTTGAAATTTCTTCGAAACTCATTAAAATCATTTGAAACATTTCTTATTCGGAAAATATTTTTAAATCATATTATTATTATATATTTCAAAATCTTAAAACCAATTTCAAAACACCGGGGTTCAATTCTCGAATTTCAAATTTAAAATCCTTCAGTTATAAATCAATTTTAGATAAATCAAAATTCTTATATAATTTTTTTTTTCAAAATTACAAATCCTTTCTAAACCTCAAATTCTCATTTTAAAAGGGTATATAATCTTTATTGAAAACATTTTCTCTTTTATATATAGAATATTACCAAACTTATCAAAATAATAATTTCGATTTATAAAACACTTTCTAAAAATACAAACAAACCCGATTTTTCAAAAGATGATTTAAGAATGGATTTCAAACAAAGATAAAGATTCAAATTAGAGGAACTCTTAATCAAATAGAATTATGATTCGAAGATAAGCTCAAACGAAGATGAGATAATTAAATTTCAAAATAGGAGATGAATATACTTATATAAATCGCGGGCGACCTTAACCGGGTCAACCGCGACTTCAGGAACAAGATCGATGCAGAATTCCAAGAAAAATCAACATTCGATCGCAAGAGATAGCGGCATCTAAACCAAAGATATAGAAATCTCCGGTGAATCAATGCCAATTGTGAAGGAGTTTCACCCCTTCACAAATCATTCAAAGATTGGTGGGAGCCTATTCTTAAAGAGATCATTCGAAGTGGAGTTATGGGATACTCCAAAATCAAAAGAATACAAATAGGGAGAGACAAGAATGAATTTTGGAACCGCAAGAAACGTTCCAAAGTTCAAAGGAAATATAGTCAAACGGAAGAGATTCAAACTCGACGAAAGTGATTCTGTAAATAAATTTACTATATATGCTAAGTTTTGCCTAGAGCCAAAGCTCTGATACCAACTGTAACGACCCACTATTTTGGACCATTCAAATCGACAATAAATCCACACATGTCGGACTTGAATAATTCAAAATAATAGATTGTTAATTTATATTTGGCAAAACTCAGCATATACAGTAAATAAATCAATCACAGAATCACAGACACAGAGTAATACAATAATACGCAGCGGAATAAATAAATAGTAGTTCATGAAGCTACTATATAAACATCAGAGTTAGAAATAAAATACAACAGAATATCTCAAATGCAGTGAAGTCCCCAGTACAACAGATGACCTCTCTGAACAGATCAACTAGAAAAGCTGGAAGCTGAGTCGATAGTTGGATCTCCAAACGAATCTCCAAACTCCAAGGGTGAGTCTTAGATGCTGTATCACTCGGCATGACCCGAGCGTAAAGCAAAACACAAAACACTCGAGTCAGGATTAACATTCTTATATCAATAAATCCAACTCAAGTGAAATACAATTAACTTAAAGGATGTTTGGGATAACCATCCTCTAAGGATCCGTGGAACTATCTACAATGTAGAAATATACACTATAACACCATGGTCATTTCAATTTTATTTATACTTCAAACCCAAATATCATTTCATTTCAAAATATCTATTTTCAAAATAGTATATATAGGTTAAATAATTTATAAAGTAAAGTATTTAAAATTTCCTCAAGTCTCACAAATCGATTCAAATCAACTCAAATTCCCATTTCCAATTTATTCAAAGCTAAATTCATCAATTCAATTCAGGTCTAAATATATTTCAAAGCTTTAATATTCAACATTTCAAAGTTAAATTTAACAGTTTCATATAGTTCTTGATTTAACTTTATTATTATTTAATCAGGGAATATTCATTTAATACATTCAATATCATTTAACTAGCCTTAAATTACATTTCTACTAAATATTCCTTTAAATTTATTTAAACAAGAAATGTTCATTAAATTACTTAAATCAAACCCACGTTATAAGTCATATCTTAAATCTTAATTTCAATAAGTTTCAAATCGGTTTAATTAAATAAAATTCTTTATCGACTACAATTCAACTAAATTCAAATTATCTCCCTAACCTTAACTTATTCAATTTTTTACCAAAAATCTATTTGAAATATAAATTTAATACTTAAACATATTATATGTATTAAATCCATCTTAATTAAATTAAATATTATTATCAAATCTATATATCATTACCATTTATATATAATAATTTAAGAATCAACATTTATTAAAACCATATATTTCTTTCCAAAACCATAGAATTCATTTTCAAAATATTTATATATATGGACCAACGGTGTCTGTATATATTTATCATACGGTTAAGTGATACGGATATTTATCATTTCAATCCGAATTTTAAATATATACGGGTAGATATCATTTCGACCCGTAATCCCAATTTCAATTCAAATGAAAATCGCTTGGGTTTATCCTTTCAACCCATAACGATTTTCTCCTATTCTAAAGTCCGTTCGGGTATGTATCATTTCAACCCATAGTGAATTCTATACTAACAGGGAACTTGCAGAGTGATAACAGATAATATAAAGTGGAAATTAGGGAGGCATCCCTATCATACTTTCATATTGTAAAACGAGTCCCTGTCAAAGTTTCATTGTAAAGCGGGTCCCTGTTTTCTGGAAACGAAGAAAAATTATTGCTGAAATATCAGCAACTTTTATAAATAAGTGCTGATATTTCAGCAACTATCTGTGTCAAAGTTTTATTGTAAAAACAAAGAAAAATTATTGCTGAAATGTCAGCAACTTTTATAAATAAGTGCTGATATTTCAGCAACTTTCATAAACTGTGTTCACAGTGTACATAAATGTTGCTGAAATATCAGCAACTTTTATAAATAAGTGTTTATATTTCAGCAACTTTCATACACTATGTTCACAGTGTACGGAAATGTTGCGGAAATGTCAGCAACTTTTATGAAATGTTGCATCATGCTCTGCAATAATCGTGAATAAAAAACAGGGACCTAATTTACACTGAAATTTAGTGAAGGACTTTTCGTGAATTTTGAAACTTAATAAGGACCTGTGCCAAAAGTACCCTAATATAAAATACAACAAACGACATATATCATCAATAACAATATAATATAAACAACAGGATATGGTGTCATATCCCACAGGTGAACAGTTATAGATAATAGCATATATAGCAATTTAAATAACTACAGCAACATATTTCAATTGTCGTTTCAATTGAAATCAAATTTAATAAATACAACAATGTTAATCGTGAGTGATTGCTCACCTTTCGAGGCTAGAGGAGTTTTGAAGTGGTTACGAATCCAAGAACGAATTTCCAAAACGAAGAGATTGACATGAATTGGACGAACAGAGCTGATAAATAAAGATTGATGAAAACAGATCAGAAACAACTTGATGTAGATCGAAACAAATATATATATATATATATTTTCTTAACCAATATAAATTTTTAAACTCGCTAAAATTATTTACATACGTTTTCAAAAATTAATAATAATAGTTTTGAAACAAACTATTGACCACACGTTCTGTATAAATCAACATATATTATGTAAACTAGACTATACAAATATTGAAAACATTATCCTAATAACAAAATATATATACATTACCTTCCTTACTACAAACAAAATTACACTATATATATATACAAGTATGGACTCAACACAGATTTTCCACATATTACCTACTTTATATAATACTCATAGATATGTAGACAACACATACGGACATTTTAAACAAAATGTATTACTGAAATGAACATATAAAATATAGCTACAATATAAATGCACAGACAAGCTAACATGTAAATGCAAATCTAACCTTGAATATAAATATGCAAACTGGCAGGTTTATGTTGACTAACACCATATGGATTACAACACGCAGCCAGTATGAAAGCAATATCCTTTAAAATATACTTACTTTTATAATATTATATATATAATTTAAATCAAAATGTACAACTCACTAACGTATATAAACCAATATTTATCATATCAAACCCATATTTTAAAACTCACGCAATCCCCTGATCATAACATAACATACATAATATAATATACCACTAACCATACAAATATATATATATATATAATGAAAAGTAACCACTTATATATATATAAAAAAATATTATACAACTTATATGTATACCTGTTCTATATATAGACGAACAAAAATCAGACCAGCTGTAATATATAGCTTAATAATATATATAAACATTGTATTGAAAACATTGTATAACCATATATATAAAACTGTTAATGTAAAATATATACAATGTATAGACTTATATAAACTTGATATGTATACAAACAGTATATAAATATTCATTACATTCTAAAACTTCATAAAGTTTGAAGGCACACAGATTATGAAATTTTCCCTCAGAACTGCAAAATAGAAAAACAAACTAAATATATGAACCAATAGCCTGATATTAATATATAACATGCATTTTTCAAACATGGCCACTCTATTCAATACACGCATGCTGACTTACACACACAGAAACAGAAAAACTTTTATATATGTTAAACTTAAATATACAAAATTATATATACGAAACTATTATATACTTACCTTTAAGATTTGTATACATTTCAAAACCACAAACAAATATTAACGTTTAAAATCTATACTTGTATATTTCGAAATCAAAGACACCATTAACAATTTAAAAATAAAACCCCTTGTATAAACGTTCTTTTAAAATAAAATACATACCTATATTTACATACATAAACGGAAAATGGCGAAGTGTTGAATAGGTGGAGACTAGGAAGGAGACAGGTGCGCCGACGCTGGAAGCGAGCTGTCGCTCGGGTTGGTAGATGGTCTTGGGTGAGCAAGCAAGCGGTGGTGAGCGATGGGGTGGTAGTAGGAAGAGGAGCGGAGAGGGACAGTCTCAGGTGGAGGAAAACGTGGCCGCAGGGGAGATGGAGATTTGGTTGGTGCGTGGTTTCAGGGCCATGCTGCTTGGAACAGTTGTGAGATAGCTCGGGTAGTTCGGTCAAGGGAAGGTGGGGAGATCGGCACTTGCAGGAGGTTGAAGGCTGCAATATGGTGGTGATTAGCTAGGAAAAGTGTGGAAAATGAAAAGAGGAAGGAGAAGTGAGTGCACTTGTTTGCATCAGAAAGAAAATAAGGAGAAAGAAATGACGAAGGGAAAGAATAAAGGCCAGTATGAAGTAACGTATGAACAGAGTGAAAACGAACCATAAAGAAAAATATAAAGTAAATGTGAATAGGTAAAAGGCAACGGTCTCAAGTGATACGGCTGCAAAATTTATAAAGCAATTATTATTGCGGTCCCGATACACGTTTCAAATTTTGAAACCTACAAGAAAACAAAAGGTCGCGGATCCGTACCGGTACGGTTACCGGTTTTGTGGATCCCGCTGTGTGCCGGACTTCAAAACACAGAAGTAAATATACATTTGAGATCAGTATGACGAGACGATCAAAACGGTATACAAATATCGGTGGTACGATTATCCGATCAAAAGTCGATATTCGGTACCAGAAAATGCAGCTATTTTATCAGAATTAAGATAAACGGAGCAATAGAAGTCCGAATTTCGCGAAACGAATTTTGCAGTCTGATTCAGAATGCTCTAAATAAATTTTCTCCTGTTGACATATTTAGGTTTCGGAAAACTTTTAAATTCAACTGTTATTAACCGGTTTAAATTGAATTAAAATTTCACAGGAAAATAAACTTCAATATTATCAGATGAAAATTACCAGTTGCTATGTTTAAATAGACGTATTCCAAATAATATTTTTTTAATTTCAAATTTTGTTGTTTAAAATTTCACAAAATTTCATTTCATTAAATAAATAAAATCACTAAAATTTTGGTTCGTTACACAATTATTTATTTCTCCCTTCAAAAATTCATAATAAATTATCCATAGCTTGGATAATTACGAAAATTTAACCCATCTCCCAAATAATTGTTTACATAACATATAAAATCCTTATGGCATTCAAAACCCAATATATATGATTTTAGCCTTAAAATTGAATAAAACATTTATCAAACATACTTTTTGGAATCAAACATACCATGTAATCCAAGCATATCATCATTAAAAACATCATAAAGCTTTTAAACTTAAAACCCAAAATCAAATGCTCTTTAAAAACGGAAATGAGATGGTTTTGATTATTATTCACCTTACTTTGGATATGGAACTTGAGATTTGATATTGCTTAATTCTTCTTGTTTGATTCTTTAGCTTTTAATTGATTTTTCTCCTCCTTTTATCCAAGGTTATGGCCAGCTTGAGCTCCCCTCTTTCTTATATTTTTGGATTATGAATTTATGAAGTGAAAATGGGAATAAGAGTTTAGGGGTTAAGGGTTATGGTAGGCGGTTATTCCCCATAATACCCTTGCCTTATTCTCTTATTAGTTAACTTATAAAACCATTTCCATATACTCATTCTTTTAATTTTTTATTTAGTTAAGAACGACCTCTAATAAATATTCAAATCTCAGTTCCCTTACACTCTAATATTTACATTATTCTATTTAATTTATCAAATTAAATCTCCTGAATAAAGTTATTAAAATTAGGGGTGTCACAGCTAGCCACTTGATCTTTGTGCACGATCCCCACTCCATTGTCTATAGGGAATTTCATAGTTAAACACCAGGAAGCGATAACTTCTCTAAATTAGCTAGGGCCGGTCGGCCCAAGAATGCGTTATAAGCAGAATAAATATCCAACATTAAAAACGGTATAACCCGCACTCGCCTGCGGTCGCCTTTACCAAGTTCCACCGATAATTCGACAAATCCTATGGCTTCAGTAGCCATCCCGATGAACCCTTGTATGCGAGATCTATAAGGCTTCAAATCTCTTTCCTCCAACATCATCATAAGCTTTTTTGAATAAAATATCGACTGAATTCCCACAGTCAATAAGCACCTTTCATATAATAGCAAGAACAATCATGGCTGAGATCACGAGTTGGTCAATTGTCAGAGCCTCCACTCCATTAGCGTCCTTGTTTCGGAAAACAATATAATTTTTCATGGTTTGAGATTTTTATGCCGAAGCCCCATCCTCAACGGCATAGCAACTTTCATTCTTAGCATGCTTTAAGGATCCAATATATCTATCCACTTCCGCAAAACTCTTATCGGCAGGATGAGTCCCAATATTGATTATGTCAATCACTAATCGTTTTTCTGCCCGCTTGAGTGCATCAATACCAGGTTCAACTTGCCCCCGCAGGGAAGACGACCCAGAGGCGCTATAATTTCCTTGCCCGCCATCCTACGGGGCTTTCACATATTGTTGCAATTTCTTTTTCCTCATTAAATCTTCAATCACATCACCCAAGTGCCTGCACTCATTGGTATTATGACCGTGAGTCTCATGGAATCTGTGGAACTTGCTCGACTTCCTCTTCTTCTCTATTGGCTCCTTAGGAGATACGGTTCAGTATTCTGAGTAGCCAGATAGATATTCTCTATTTAGTTGTTCAATTCAGTGTAATTGTCATACTTAGGACCTCTAAAATGATATCTTATCTGGCTTTCCCTTCTTTTCCCCATCATTGTTTTGTTTTCCTTCTTTGTTCTGATTACCAACATTCACATCAACATTCCCAGAGCTTCCTCCAGATTGCTTTACAGCAATATTTCTTTGAATCGGTTGATTGAACTTCCATCATTAGTCCTCTATGGATGCTTACGCGCATCCTTCCGATGTAAACACTCATTAGCTTTCCTATAAAAATCTTGCATCGTTGATGGTTGCTTCCTTTTTATCCAATCCCCAAAATCTAAGTTGGGGTGAACTCCTCTATAAAGCCCCATCCGTACCATATCTTCCTTCGGATCCGTTATCTTTGTTACAAATGTGTGGAACCGATTAAAATAGTCCCTCAACGACTCTCCCTCTGCTTAATAAACATTAGATAATGACATCACGTATTTCGGACGTGAGGTGTGCAGACGGAATTGCTCCATGAATTTCCATGACAATTTAGCAAAAGGTGATAAGGACCTTAGTGGAAGCTGAGTGAACCACATCATAACCATGCCTTGTAAGAAAATTAGGAAACAGTGGCACTTCACGTGTTTCATACAATGACATCATTGGTATGTTGAATCTCCAGGGGTATCTCGCGTAAAGGATGCCCTTTGAAAATGGGTTTCGACCAGCATAAGTTTCCCAATCATCATTAGTTCTGGATCATTTTTTTCTAACCAACCCCCTTACCATATCCTCCAAATAGTCCAATCAATAGGTTCGACTTAACGGCGGTAATTGAGTCCTGCCCTTAGTGTTTGACCCAGCGAACGCTCTCGGGAAGGTGCTCGATACCTAGGCTACCCAAACTCCGAGGGACCCATTTGTTTAGCATTCCCCCATGTTTGATCCCCGTAAGTAGCATCATCAACAATATTATGAATTTCCAAATTTAGACCTTCAACAACATGTCCAGGGATGACACCCATGCCACCTTACAGAGAATGGGCCTTGGACCCACCATTTTAGGGTCGGTACCGAGTCCCAAATGGGGGTCGGTATGGATCCCTGAGCCTAGGGCTCATCCACTTCCTTGTATGGATGTTCAACAAAGTATTGAGTTTTCTTCTACCTTCCTTCTATCCGTCTTTGCTCAGATGAAGAACTCTTTGGTTCTAAGCTGGAATCCCTTCTACTCCATTTACGGCTGTGATCTTTGCAAATCTGAATTGTAGAATTAAAAAATAGAGAAATTGGATCTATCTCTTGGATATAGGAAATCCAATAGTAGATGATGGATCCAAATGGCCTGAAAAATAGAATATTTTTCTCAGTGAAAGCACCAAAATATTTGAACCAAAAATGGCACAAACACCTAGAAGTTATAGAAGATAATAAAATATGAAGAAATATAAAATGAAATGAGGAAAAAAACAAGACGCAATCGTTTATAGTTTTTCAGTAAAGCAAGGCCTATGTCTACTTTGAAGTTTTATTGCTTATTTCTAGTTTGGAGGCAGAAGTTCTTGGGGGTCAGTACAACTCCAATGCTTAGAATTTAAGAGTTATAAGAATATAAGAAATAATGGAACTAGAGCCAAAAGATCCTAAAAAATGAGCCCTACCCTCCTATATATAGAGGTAGGGGCCTAAAATCTCATCTAAAATATCTCCAAGCCGTTGTGCACGAATTTGACAAATTCTCTGATAATAATAGGCCCCACCGCAACAATATCTACGAGTCAATATCGATCCTCAAGTGGGAGTTGATACTGATCCCCAAGTTCACCATTTTTGGTGTTTTCGATATCTTTCTTTGGATCGCCTTATTGTTAGCTTCGAGATTGCATAGTTGTTTGCAACAATACTAACTTGTTTCTAAGCCCAACTGATGGAGTTGTGGAAGAACAAAGTTGTAGTTTCAAGTGCTCGTGGAGATCGATAAAGAATTGCATTGACACAACTTTGGAAATAGGGCCTTGGCATCATGATAGGCTGTAGGTAAGAGATTGGGTCCACCCAAGTTGTATTTGGGAGTCAGTACCGATCCCCAACTTAGGAAAACCCATAGTTCTGTTGACTTGGGCTAATTTGGTTTTGGTCTTGTGACTCTATCTGTGCTTGGTTTCTAGTCTCCTGGTCTATCTCTTTGGGCTTTCCGCCTTGATAACTCCAAGTTCTATCTGTCCAGTCTATTCGGATTCTGCCTGGTTAAAAGGATCGATAACACCCATATAACACTTATATGCAAAGCGTATGGATCAAATGTCCATAGTACTGTATTTCTTTTAGAGTTCAAAACCCATAGGATGCAATAAAAGTTCTTTACTAAATAAACACGTTAGTGACCATATTACAAACGTATTAAGTAGTCGTAAAATTGGGTACTTGCATGGGTATAGAAAACATTGACATGCAATAGGCATTTAATAGTGAGTATATGTTATATTTTCATTTGTCAATTTTCAGTTCAGCTCATTTGTATATGTTAATTGAAAACGTTTTATCAATCATATTAAATGCACAAATTTATCATTATAGATAATTCTAACATTATTTAGAATATGTTCTTACAATATTAAAAGGTTAAATGTTACCATTTAATTTTTCTAATAAGGTTTCCACTAGTCTTTTATATTTCTCCAAACCCTAAGATGAAATATAGAAGTCTTTTCACTTCACTAGTGGGTGTCAGGACTCATCTGTCTTGGTATTATGACCTTGAGTTCGCTTAACAAACCATAGCCTCATAAATGATGGATAACTCCTTATCGGTTGTATCACATAAAACTCCTAACTCATGTTTCCTTGTCCTAACCACATTTCGACCTTGAGTTTGCTCAACAAATCGAAAGAGGTTATTCACTCGTACCTACCATATCACGACGGCCTAAGTATAGTATATGTACCTTAAGTTTGCTCAACAAGTACATATAGTTATCTTACCTCGTCTATTAAGTATATTAATAATACTACACATAACATCCATATCTTGAGTTTGCTCAACAGATAAGGAGTATGCAAGTAATTTATTAATATATGTATGGTAGAGGACAATGTTATATTAAAGATCCATAATCACCAATATATTGTATTGAGTGATATCGACTTATGGAATAATATATTTCTTATGGAATACCCTCATGATTCAAGTGTCCGATACATCAAACATCACAGTATACGTACATTAACATATGTTTTTATTCCTTAAGTCTATTTGGGTTTCTTTAATGCTCCACCTTAAGTTTACACATTCATATCATATAAGTTTTATTGCTATATAACTTTTATATTTCATATAACTTATATAATAGTCTTATGTATAATATTATATTAATTAAATCTTATTAGCTAATTTTAATTAATTAGATCTTTAATTAATTTTATATTAGTGCTCCAATACAACTTTTATATTAATCATATCTACTATAACCTTTATAGTGTATGCTAAACCTTTGTAGTATAACAAATATATCTTATATATGTGTATTTTTATTTAATTAATTAACCTTTAATTAATTTATTTAATTAAACAATTTTAGTTAAATTATATTAATTTTTAAGAATTTATCTTACATACATACATGTATACTTATGTTATCTTAAACAATTTAAAATAACATAACATATATCAACATATATAATACATGCATATAAGTATTAATTAATTAATTAATTAATTTTTAATCTTATTAATAAATTTTAAATTTCAAAAATAATATTTAAATAGTTTCAAACATTTTGAACTTTTCATTAACTTTTCAAACATTTTGAAAATTTATATTATATTATAACCTTTTATAATAAACATGTTATTATTTTAAATTTAACTTTTAAATTTAAAATCTTGTCCTAATTCTCAAATCTATTTTGAAAATCAGCCCAAGGCCCAACTCAAATTGGGTCTTTTCTATTAGGGGCAACCTTTGGGCTTACTTCACCTTCCAGGCCAGGCAGGTAACTAGGTAGGACATAGTATTTGATTACTCAATTCCAATCCTAGACATCACCTTTCAAGACACCGTACTAAGTGCATAATCTTAATTAGTTAGTCCTAACATGACTAAGACCATATAGGCTATTGGGATCTGATACCATTATTGGAACTAGGCCAGCCCATAGTGGAAGAAATGGGTTAATTTCAAAATTTTACCATTTTGAATCTTTTGAGCCTATGAAGTCTAAAGGTATATTAGATCAAATCTAATAATTTTTAAAAAATAAAATCTTATTTTATTTAAAAATTGATCAAAAGAAGTTTTTAATTAACTTAAACTTAAATATATAGTGTATCAAATAAACCCAATAATTATTCATAAGAGTAAATTTAGAGAAAGAAATCATTCATTTCTTTCTCCAAAAGTTATGTAATTTAGAGAAGGAAACCTTTCATTTCATTTTCTTAACTTATTCAATTAATGAGAGGATAATTTATTTATATGGCAAGAGAAACCTTTCATTTCTCTCTCTTTAATTAAATTGATTGATTATATAAATGTCACTAATTGCAAAATATTTATGTCATAAATGTAAGTATAACCAAATATGTTATGGTGTAAATTGTGTAAGTGCAACATATGACAGGGGCTATCAATTGATGACAAGGTGTAGACATATAAATACAAATAAACGGATAGCTAATCACATAAGGGAAAATGGAAATAAATAAAGGGTAACAGATGATTGATTCAACTTTCTATTTGGTAAACTCAATTAATGCAGCATATAATGGCAATTAATAAGTGCCAGAGAATATAAACAGTCAACAATAATTATATATATATATATATATATATATATATATATGATTGCCTCACTTTAAATTTCTTTTTTGGAATGAAATATAATTCATACTTTAACAATATGAAATACATGTAATAAATTTTATATATACAAACATACATATAAAATTAATTGTGTTTATATAAGATTAAATCAAGTCTTTCTAATTAATACAAATTAGATATTTATAGCAATCAATTTAAAAATAGATTTATTGTCAAGACATTAATTGTGGGTATGTAAGATTGTAACAACCCGCATATTTATCGATTTTATATTTTTATATTTAAAATCGTTAATCGGATGTTAGTCCGAAAAGCTACTTTTTGCATACGGTCAAATTAGGACTCGAGACCACTCCCATTGAGTTCGAAATGTCGTTTGCAATCTTTTTAAGTGTAAACTTCGATATGTTTGGAGCTAGTCAAAAATTCGACCATTTTCACTTTGGGTTTGGGTTTGGTTCAGCCCTATGTTTTAACTTAACACTCCAAACTGAAACCCCCTCTTCATTCACTCCCTCCTCCTCTTCATTTCAGTTCTAAAGAGATTAATGGTGAGTGGAATGGGAAATTAAAACTCTAAAACCCTAGTTTCCATCTACAAATCAAGTTCTAGCTCCAAATCAATAGAAGAAGCTTTGGTAAGTCTCCTCTTCTTCTTCCCCAACTCACTCTCTTATCAATTTCAGAAATTCCTAAACCTAATTTAGGAAATGTTTCTCTTTTTAGCTTAGAATCAAGCTTGTTGAGTTGGGATTGAAAAGAGATTGTCATTGCCATTGCTCTATAGCTCCTTCATACTTGTGCTTGTGTATAAAGGTGAGATTTTTATCTCACATCTAAGTCAATAATTATCTTCGATTGTTTGGTATGAATTCCTAACACTTATCCTTGTGCAATTCTTGAGTCGTTGTTGCTCGACCGATCGTTATCGATGTCGTTTGGCCATTTTTTGGCCTAGGTTCAGGGAATGCCCTGAATAACAGTTTCAGCCGTCTGAACGTATGGTTCAGACGTCTGAATGGAATACTGGGAATTTTCTTCTCCCAGCATTCAGACGTCTGAATCAAAATTTCAGACGTCTGAATTGGTTCGTTTTGAACCAGAAAAGGAATAGGCTAAAAAGTGCCTATTTCAGACGTCTGAAATCTAGGATTCAGACGTCTGAATTCTGTTCTGGAAAATAGTTTATTTTCCAGGTTCAGACGTCTGAATTCTTGATCTCAGACGTCTGAATCTGCTGTGTTTTGCCTATTTGCCTTTTTAGCTTGAATATCCAACTCTAATCAAGTCGGGTCGATTCCCTTTTTGTTGTTATCATTTATTATCGGCCACTTTGTTAAGTCTGCGTAGGCAATCTTATATGAAAAGCATTCATCAGAACTTCCATTTTGATGCATTTTGAGCTGATTTCCTTGGATTTTATTCACGTCTCCGAATGTGAATTTTTGTGATACGTTTTATGACTTGTCACTTTAAAAATATAAAGGTTTCAATACTAGTAGTAAATATCAAAACTCTTTCATCAAATTGATTTCAACACTATTTTTAATATCAAAAGTTCGTTTTCCCAAACCGATTTCCAATCTACTAATATATATAAGCCTTTACTTCACTCGAATGAGAAATCGACTTAAACGACTTAGTAAAACGAGTGGTATGAAACGCTTGCGTTCACTTCGTCGGTTAGCTCTTGGACTTGTTCGATTGAACCCTTTTTGTGACAATTTCCTAGTGAAGATTTACAGCTTGTTCGTAAATATTTAAGTTAAGCAAGTGGTTATGGGACATGAAGCTAAACTCATATATTTACTAGCTTGGTGTGATTGACACTTCCTTATGATCATGACGATCATTTTTGTGATTTAGACTAGCGATTGAGCGATGTCTCTTTGTCTACGTGGGAGACTATACCCCGATCATGTGATGTTTCTCCATCACATTTCTAGGGTAGCACCCTACGGTCTTCGGGCCATTCCTATGTGAAAATTTAATGGATAGCTTCCATGAGATAGCTTCTCGTCATGTGTTTACGCGTAGGTGAGCTTCATGCTCCCATTCATGTGTTAGGCCTCCCCCCTTTTTTTATGTGTTTTCTGGATTTCTGATGATGATTTCTGGAATTTTGTGCTTCACCAATTTTCATGATTTTCATTGATATGATATCAGTTTTTGTGCATTGGTGAATTCATGTGTTATTGACTTGTTATGAATACAAGTTTAGGGTATGATACCCTACCTTATCTTTGAGAAGATTCTTGTGATATTGATTAATCTTTTGTTGATTATCATTTACATACTTATAGTAGTATGTCGTAATTGTTATTTCATGTTCATGTCATGCCATTTACTTTATACCATATCATCTGATATTTATAGTTAGACTGATCCGTTTATTATTTTCTTATAAATAATACTCGGGTCAGACCGAGATGTTACAGGTGCTTCTGCTTGACTTCTCTTCAGGATATTTCTGACTTTTGGCTAACTACATAGATTAGTAGTTTATGGATGTACACCTTTGACATATAGACTCTATGTTGTGTACTTATTCTTTTGTATAGCACGTGATGCTATTCTTTTGTATTATCGTGGATCTTTCTGACCACTACTCTGATGTACACTTTCATGTGTTATATATTTATTCATATCTTCTTCCGCCTTTGTGATATGGATGTCTGTGACTGATTTATGTTATGATTATTTCTATGTTTGTTTCCGAAGATTATATATAGCCACCGTGTGATAGCTTTGTGTTTGTATCGGTATGTCGGATTTCCTCCTTAAAAGATATGCATTCTATTCTATCTGACGTATCAATGCTCGCACAAAGAAGTTACATGGATGGTCGCTCCTCCACAGCCTTATTCTCCGCGCTAATTGACAGCACTACATCGTAGTGTTCTTGGTTAGCGTGGGTATAGAGGTGGGGCGTCACAAAGATTCAATCAGATCTCTCTAATTAATACAAATTAGAGATTTATAGTAATCAAATCAAAATTTAGATTTATTGGCAAAACATCTTCCCTTTTTCTAATTTATAATACAATACAAACACAAAATACATACATGTAAACTTTCAAATCTAAGATTACACTTTGTTTTATATGATTTAAAACATGAATCTTCAATAAAACATTATACTATTCATATACAAATTTTAACTTAATTTATTAAAGTAAAATCCAATCAAAAGAATATGAACATATACTTTTAGATCTAAAGGATTAAACCTTGAATTGAATTTTTATAATATAGATCTGTAATAAAACATTGTATTTAAAGATATACAAATTCTAATTTTAATTATAATTTAACAAGATAAGAACTAAATTGATAAATTGAAAATAAAAAATTTCAGATCTAAAAATCAGACTTTAATTGAGTGTTTAGAACACATTTCTAAAAACATTATATTTAAACATATACAAATTTTAGTTTTGGTTTATTAAATTAATACCCCAATCAATTCATTCAACAAATAATTCAAACTGCATAAACAATTTCGAAATTAAATGAGGCAATGATATGTACACACAAATTATGATAACCAAATTTATCTTTCATCAACAATTACATCAAATGTCATTATCTATAAAAAAATACCTTATTACCAAAGCCTTGAAGCACGACTTGAAAATAAATTCACCTTAGGATGTTACCTAGAAATCACACCTTGAAATGTGATATCTCCTCAGATCTTTAAGATTCCTATCCTATCATTGCAAGAGATGGATGTATTACTTTTGTTTTATTAGATGTTTTTATATGGAGTTGAAAGGTTTTTTTTGGAAGTCTTATTTTTGTTTTCTACCATAAAAAGTTATTTATGAGGAGAAAAAGAAAAAGAATAAATGGGAAAGAAATAGTTGTACGTACAAAGTAAATTAGAGAATATGTTTTATTTGAAAGGATGAAAACTTTTTCATTCTTTAATTAAATCTTCCATAATTAATTCTTTTCATTGTCTCTCTCTCTCCACTCCTTTCTTTTCACATGATATGAATGAAATTACATGCCATCAGATGACACAAAATTTCCATAAATCATGCCATCAAACAACATAAAGCTTCCATAAATCATTTCATGCAATTTTCTTCTATTTAAAGTACATCAATATCATATATTAATGTGCGCAAATATAACTTTTATAAATACATAAAAATAATTATAAATAACCACCAAATATCATATAAATTAAATAATAAATAATATTTCTTAAATATTAATTAATTTAATCAATTTATAACATTTTACAAACTAATTAAATCATGTGGTTTTTTTGAAGAATTCATCATTATGGTTGTGCGACTCACAAGTGTAAATTCAGTCAGCAATTAATATTGAACTATTCGAATATTAACATTCACACGTCATTAGCAGTTGGGGTGATATTTTGGCTGAATTTATAGCGTACACATCTTTTGGTAAAATCCAATTTTACTTATTATAAGCGATACCCGGTAGTAACAATTATTTACACCAATTCTCTTCGCCAAAATTATATTACATTAGGACTTATGGAATTTGGTAATGGTAAAATTCCAATATTGTCCACATTTAACTTTATAGTCCAAACACAAAGTCCTTGTTCAATAATAACAATTATTATTACCAAAATGCTCTGGCCAGAGACTTTGACTTTGAATTGATTTCAGTTGACCATGATACTAAACTTATATAACTGAGGAGACGAATCTTCTCTTGAATACTATTTCACTTCCAATGCTTTCACTAGACCCAACTCTAGTCGTTCGAAGGACGCCTTACCATGATTTAACTATAATCAAAGCGGATCTTCCATAGTGAAGATCAACAGTATTCTCAAGTCTAGAGAACTATGTAAATTAGTCACATTGATATTCTCTGCTTGACCATAGTTATATTAACCAATAGAAAACTATCGAGTGAGTATTTCATAGTTATCCAATAACTATCATCACTTAACCACTTGGTGCCCCTAACAATTATGAGTAGTACACTGCCCAACATTTGGAGAGCATTACGTACTCTAGTCTCTAGGGATGTATCAATATCTAGTCTTGATACATCTTGACTAGGAATATTTAAAATGGTATATTTATTTTCATTGTGATAAATTGCTCACGGTTACTGTGATATCCTGGAATTTTAGGCAAATAATTATGTAATAATCTTCTTTATAAATCAATTAATAATCTAAAAATTTATCCTTTTTCCTAAGCAAATAAAATAAATATTAATTTGAATATATATAAGTAAAATTTAAAAAGAATTTGAATTTGAAATTCAAATGTAAATAATCTTAAAAATAAATTGTGTTTAAAATAATAAGTGTATATGATTTTTATTAGCATGTGATTGATTTTATATCATTGTCTTTAAAATTTTATATAGATAAGTGTAAGAGAAATTTAAATATTAAATACTTAAGATATTTATATATATATATAACTAAATTTAAAAATATAATAAATACATATTAAAAACATGGAAATTACAAATGTAAATAATGTGTGTACATAATCACAAATGTAAGCAAAAGAAATGTGTTTAATGACAAGTGTTATCAAAATTGTACAAGTGTCCTTAATCTTTTTATTTTTCAAAATAATTAATAAATGAGAAAACTAAGTTATATAAACATACCTCTATCTCTCTATTCCATTTTTTCTCTTATCTTCATTATCAAAACAAAGGAAAACAAGAAAATCTGTACTAAAAACCAGAAAAAAATAAAAGAGAGAATTCAAAACAATCTCTCCACAAATTTCAAACCTAAAACCTGAGCAGATTAAAACAAGTTCAAAGTATTAAAAGCTGGAACAATGAAACCTGAAACAACATAAGCAAGAAGATCAAACAAGACTTCAACCGGATTTAATTCAAGATCATCTCAACAACTAAGTTTCAGATCATTTTAAAAGCAGCAGTTCATAAACAAGAAATTTCCAGGTTCCAGGAAGAAAACTTCCTCTGTTCTTTTAGTAAGGTGAGTTAACTACCTTTTTAAAACTATAACCTGGTTGCATGTGGCAAATATTTGAAAGTATGTTGAGAAATTATTTGTATGAATTTAAAAAGTGCTTGCATGTCTGTATAAATGAGATATATCTAAGTGCATGTCTGTTTATAGATAAGCCTACCCTGTTTTTGATTTCTCAGACTAAATCAAGGTTCAAAAAAATTCAAATTCTCTTCTCTCAATCTCTTTCTGGTTATGATCTTAAAAGAGAAAATGTTTGTAATAACTAAAATCTTATTTTAAAAATGTTTTAAAGTGTAGTTAGTAAGTAGTTAACTGGGAAGAAGGAATTACAGTAAAAAAATCAAAACATATCAAAATTCCGACTCAAACAATTCATGCTTTCAGGCATATAACCTGTTTTGTTATCTAAAATCATGAATTTTAAGAATCAAATCCAGATTTTTAGTGCTAGATTGAGTGAGGAATCTTGGATTGGTCGGATTTTGGGTTTTTGGGCTTTTCTGATGATCGCGTAGGTCGGAGGGTTAGGGATGGAGGTCAGAGGAAGCTGGCAGACCAGGGATGTCGGCAAAAATGGTGAGGAGGGTGTCTGATCATCGTGGCGTCGTTCGCGAAGTGGTTTAGATTCTAAACCTAGTTTTGGGTCGAGATTGTAAATTAGGGCAGCGCGTCTTCTATGGTGAATCGAGTGTTGCCATACTTTGGGTAAAGATAGACTGGACCTAGGCGAAGCTGTGACCGGAGCCTCTAAGGTTCTGGTGATCGGAAATTGAAGGACGAGGAGGTTTTTCCAGAAATGGGTGTTCCAGGCTGGAGCTTGTAGGCTCGATTTTCGATTTCGAATTTGAGACGCAGTTCAGATGATCGAATTTTAGTATGAAGATGATCATCGTCTTGGGAGGATCATCGCTGATGATGGGAGGTGACTGTATCAGGTGTACATGTGCACGGAGCACACTTTGGTGTCTGGAGGGTTGGGTTGTTGGATTCGAAGTTCCTTGAGTAGAATGTCGGGTGAAGCTCGAAGAGGCGGAGAGTTCGACTCGAAGTATTTTGGGGTATCTTGGGTACATAGGTGTTTGAACAGTGAGGAATACTTAGAGATGTAGGCTGAGTGAACCCAAATTTTTAAGTATGGACTCAAATCTAAGTTGTATTCTAGTTTTGAGATAAGTGAAGTTTTATCAAATTTAAATGTTTAAACAACTTTAAAATGTTAATGATAGTTAAGAAATTAATAAAGATAATGATTTATCTTAAAGTTAATTAAGGATTAATAATTAAAGATTAATTACATTAATCAAGTAATTAATAAAGAGTAATTAATTAATTTATTTAATTAATGATTAAGGAGTGATTAATGTATTTAAAGGATAATTAATTTATGTGATTAATTAATGAGGGTAATTAATTAAAAGTGAATTAATTAAAGGTTAATTAATTTATGATTAAAAGATAATTGCTTAAATAGAAGTAAGTAAGGATTAATTAATAATTTAGGGATAATTATTGATTGTAATTAAGAAAAGAGGAAATTACTTATAGAAGTAATTAAATGGAAGTGATTAAGGGTTAATCACTTGATGATATTAATTTAAGGATAATTAATATAATTAAATTAAAGTTAATTAATTAAAGAATTAAGGTTAATTAATAATGTGATTAATTACTAGTTAAGGTAATTAATTAAAAGGAAGTAATTAAGGATCATTAATTTATATAATAAATAATTAAGGGTTCATTAATTAAGATCAATTAATGAATATGGTTAATTAAAGATTAATTATTTAATTATAGTAATTTAATGATAGTAATTAAAAGTAAATTATTGTGTATGGTTAAGGATAATTACTTGAATGTAATTAAAGATAATTAATCAAAGGAGATTAATTAAGGAAGATCATTAAGAGATAATTTATTTATTTGTAATTAATTAGGATTAAGGTAATCCAAGTAATTAAAGGATAGTAATTAATTTAATTAAAGGTTAATTAAATTGATTAAGAGTTTATCAAACTTGCTTATGGATGATTGATTGATATTAATACTGGATGATTTGGGTATGATATCTATGATATATGCTGCTTTGTGAGATGAATGTTTGATATGAATTATTTATTGTGATATTGTGATTTATTTATCTGTTTATATCATCCTGAATATAAGTTTAAATGTTTAAACCCTTAAACAACTTGGACATTTAAAATGATGACATTTAAATTCGAAGAAACCGGGGTCGGGTATTAGTAAATACCCGAAACCACTTCGATTTGAAATCTTCCATAATTCTTTATAGATTGATATGTGAAATCAATAGGCCGGTATTGGAATAATATGGACCATTTAAACTAAATTGGATACTTGTTTTGTGAAATAAGTGTTGACCATATAAGTTGTTTACTTGTGGTAAAGTACGAGTTACCCCGGGTTTATATAAGTTCTATGAATCGAAATTTCTTGTTAGATGAGTTTACTCACGCTGGTTTCCAGCCTGACCCGGGTGTTACTTTGATGTAATGCTCGGGTCAGACCGAGTATTACAGATTTCAGGTAAGGACGTTCTGGAGCTCAGAAGGCGAGCTGGATGACAGGAACGTATGGAGTGTGATATATTGTTAATTATTGGGACGAGTTATTTTAACTATATAGTGATTGTGAAATGTTGTAACTCTGATGTATAAAAATGTAATTGACTGATACAGTTTTCTTTGTATAACTGATATTATTATTTGATATTGTATTTTGATCCGCTGCGAATGTGAGAATCTGTGCCTTGTTCTGTTCTTTCTTCTATCTCTTTTCTTTTTCTTCTAACTATCTGGAAATTTCGGGTTCGAAATTTCCGGGTCGTTACAGTTACGAAACTTTGTAACTACTGTCACAAAACATACCATTATGGATTTTCTATTAAATATACTTTTATTACATTAATTAATTACTATAACACATAATATCAAGTATATAATAGAAAGAAATCACCTTTTAGTTTGAACAAGATTGGTTATCAAGTTAGATATATGTAACAAATTACATAAGTGCCCTTAGGGCATACCCCTTACTTTATCACGTGTGCTATTTGATGTGGTGACTGACTATTCTATACCATTGGTGATATTTTATATACATAGTTTGGATCATGTTGATATATTTGAGATATTTAAAACACTTGTGATATCCCGATTTATACTATGCAAGTTGTTATTACTTATATATTGACATCCACATTCTAGACATAGTCTGATCCATGTGTTATTCATACAATACTTAAGTCAATCCAAGGTCTTCAAGTTTTGGGACGAAACGACCAGCTTGTGTTTATTTGACATAGTTGGAGACTAGTTTATTAGTTAACTGGTGTATCATTATTTACTTATGTTGTCTCATGTATGTTAGTGATGTTATATGTATTGGACATATACATTATATTTATTTGATAGACAATGACTATTTTTATAGACTTACTTAAACTTGTATATCTTTTCTATTATATGTTAACGCTGCATTGATGACCCTATGTTCTCTATGATTTATTTCATATTATGCATTGTTCTATCTTGAAAATGCATGTGTTTATTGCTTTGCACCGATATAGTGTACGTATAGATTGGGGATATAAAATTTTTAAATATGTATTGGTGTTAGCCCAAGAGAATATTCATGTGTGACAACCTAATATTGCCTTATTCTCCATGTTTTCAGACAGTATTACCTAGTAATACTCTTTGGTAATATGGGTATAGTGGTGGGGTGTTACAGTTTGTATCAAAGCAGGTTTTAAACAATACATTATATTAGAGACCCAAGTCTTGGCCTTAGATGAGACTTAGAGTCCATATCCCCTTGGGTGTGATGAGTAGTTACCCTATAGTAAGAGATAATAGGAGAGTTTACACACACACACACACACACATATATATATTAAGTATTATATGATGATTACCGAGGTAATCAACTAGGGACATATTTATTACTTTCTTCTTAAATAATATTTTACTTCTACCTATTTTGAGTGTAAAACTCTATATGAGATACAGAGTAGCTAATAAGGGTAGTGGAGGTAGAAGTAATTGTTTAACATGTAGTGTCGACATTAATGAAGAATATTAGACTACGTCGTGGCTTTGAATGAAGTAATCTGATTCATTAAGGAACATAGTGCACAACGGAAGCCAATGGATTGCTTGCCACTGAGTGCCTTGGTTATTGGTTGTTTCAATTAGTTGATTGATGATTTGATTATATTGTTTGAGTGCTTTGATTGATTGATCTTTGTTAGATCAACCTTGAGTGTGGTATTTGATACAAGCTATCACCTAAGGTAAATATCCCACTTAATTTTTGATATTTTGAACCTAACGGTGTCTTTTTTACTAAAGTTACCGCATGTGATAATGAGAAATTTCTTTTAACATAAAATAAAACCATATTTTTATATAAAATTAAATGGGACAGAGATGAAATTAAATTGGAAACCTTCTTGTTTTGTACATGGATGGTTGATCGGTGATGTTTACAATGTTATAAATAATTTATTATTTGACTGTATTCAAATAGATTGTCTATAAATGTTTTAATACAAGCAAGTATATGTCCTAATTAAAAATATCTTTGCCTAAAGTATATTTATGTCTTTATATGGTATTAAAAATGGCTTAAAACAAGTAAGCAATTATTTTTATAAAAGTGAGTTTAGTAAAATATATACGTGTGTGTGTGTGTATTAAAGGAATTTTCGAAGTAAACTTCATGTTAATTTATTTGTTGAGTTCTTTAAGAATTCTGGTCGATGCGCCTGATTATCGTTTTCGATAGAGATTCCTAAATACTAAGTCAAGAAATTTGGGCATAATGTTTTGAAAAGTAAAGTAATGTTTTCAAAGGAGTAAATTATTTTAAGTAATATAAAAAAATAGTGTTTTGAAAATAGTATTTTGAGGATGTTATATATATATATATGATTTTTTAAAAGGGAAAATGTTTTAAAAAATCACCATTTAAGAAGGAATTAAAACGTTTTATGTGGTCAACTCTATAGCCAGTTGGCGAAGTGGGCCACTAAAATTCCGTAGCAAGTTAACATTGTCAAATTTGTAAATAATCATGAATTTGAAAATATTTGGTATGTGATGTTATGTATGGTGTGTATGTTATGATGTATGATTGATTATAACTTGGATGAATGTTTTGAATATGTTTGTGATATAATGTAATGTGATAATTATATATAAATAAGTTTTCAACATAAAATAATTTTTGTAACTGATATGGTATTTTAGAGTTTGAATAAAGGATTGATTATTTTTAAACAAAAAGAATTCCATTAAAACAACAAGTATTTTGTGGAGAATAGTTTTTAAGATAAAAGCGTAGTAAAAATTTGAAGTAATTATATAAAGCTGAAAAAATGCAACTTTGAAATGAGAATATATTTCTTGTACAAATGGTGCAAAGTATTATGTAATTATTTTCTAAATTACTTTTGTAAAGTATAATTTTATGGTAAATAAGGTAATAAATATTTCAATAATATGGAAGGGTATTTTATGAATTCGAAATTATGGAGTTGGAAAGAAATATTCAAAGAAAATATATATCATAGTATTTGCAAGAATTAATAAAGATTTTCATCAAAGTAACGATGAGATGCGGTTCATGTGAAATGTGTTTTAGAAGTATTTATAATGTTTGTTGGCTTACATTGAAAATAATTACTTATTAGAGGTGTACAGATTCAATTTGGGAAAAAATTAAGTTTATGAGTTAAATGAATGTTTTGGTATTTTTGAAAATCAGGGTACGAATTAAAGGATTATACAGAAGTTGCCTTGTGAATTTATTTGAAGTAAGATGTATACTTTGGTAAATTGTTTTGAACTAAAGGAAGTATTTTTGAAAATTTGTTTTAAAGGGAACTAGTTTTGATGAGAACATTTGGATAAAAATGATGGTAATAAAAATCCATTTTAGCTTTCTGCGCACATCTCTTATTAAAAAATCGGAGTTTTGAAAATTTTGCTTTTTCGGAAAGTAAATTTGAAAGTAAACAACCTTGGTGTGAGTTGATTTTACTTAGTCTTGAGATTTTCAAAAAGGTATTGTTACTCCACTTTTGGTTAAGAGGGGGCCATTTTTATTTTAAAAGTTTTTTTTCTATGAGGGTTACCAATAAAAATAGCCCCTTCATATAATTATATTATAAATTGACCAATTTATCCCTTTATCTTCTACTCTAATTTCATTTAATCTTCACTATTCTTCTTCTTTGGTCTGTAATCCAAATCAATAATCGATGGAGAAATTAAACCTATCTGTGTATGAAATTCTAAAAGAGAAAGAAACATTATTAATTGTTACACAACAAAGCATACGTAACGTAAATTTTATTCAACAATGCAAACATGTAATTTTTTTTAATTCTACTATTTTACATGTTAATTTGGTTGTCGACAATTCTAAATCGAATTAAATGATGGTTAAAATAGGAAGGTGTTTTGTGTAGAAGTAGAAGATTGGTTCTCGCCATTATTGAAAGCTAAATTGAACTTATTGAAAATGTAAGTGAAGAAGAAGAAGGTATATGAAAAATAAATGATGGATAAAATAAGAAAAGATATAAATTATTTGTACAGCATGAGTAACCCTCATAAAATTTTTAAATTTAGTGGAGTGCAATTAAAATATGGCACCCTCTTAACCAAAAGAAGAGTGTCAGAAACAATACCATTTCAAAAAGTAAGGTAGATTTGAATGGAGTCAAAAATTGTGATGCCCCACCCCGAGACCAACATTAACAAAGAGTATTTTGGGTAATACTGTCTGCTAATGCGGAGAATAGGGCTGGTTAGAAGCGACCATATATAGCCTTGTATTAAATGTCTATTGAATAGGTCGACAAATGCTATATTTTTTTTCTAACTCAAGTGGATCGACCTATCCAATAAATACTTAACACGAAGCCATAGGTGGCTATAGGATCTATCAAAACAAAATACAACAACTCAAATGTAAAACACATCATAGAACAGTAGATCATCACACACACACACACATATACAGATACATCATATAGTATACAAAATGATACATGTCAAGTGGTATAGCAACCACAATATACAAGCTAGTCAAAAAAATATACATATCAGAGTAGCAAACAAAAAGGACTACACAAAAAGCTATAAAAAAGAGCTAGCAGAATAGTCCATGCAGAAGTAGAATAGGCTAAGTCCAAATGTATCTAACCTGAAACACCTCGGTCTGACCCGAGTATAAAATACACGGGTCAGTCTAGCTAAACAAATCAGTTTACAAGGATAAATGATAATATGAGCATAAGGATAAAGTGATAATATTCCCAAGTGAGAAGGGACAATTTAAAGTGTATAGTTACTTCATGTGATGAAGGGTATCACTACATAACATATCATCTCAAAAGAGATCAAATAACCCATAAAACGCTAAAAGTAGCGAGCCTCATATCATTGGCATTCATAAAACATCAAATATGGTTTAGGGAAAAATCTAAACCCGCTATCTTGGCAAACCCAAAACATACACAAAGAGATCCCATCTCAAACACGCCATAAGGCAAATATATCCCCAAAGAGGAGAATAAAATTTCAAGTAAATGCCAAAAGACAAATCTCATATATTGTCGCCAAAAGGCAAATCTCAATAACGCCAGTGTAGTCAATTCAAATCTCAAAAATAGAACTCCCAAGAGTTCAAATTCTCGAAAGCTAATCGCCACAAATATATATCGAATGGTTCAAAGGACCAATTCCGGAAAGGGGCGATACACTAGGAAAAATAGTCAAAGAAATCATCTCAAAAGTTTAGCACGTGAATGTGGTCGAAACCTTGCCAAGTATTGTTATCTCAAATAGGTACCTCGCCCGAAGCCAAAACGTCAAAATGACAAATACGCTGCAATGGAAAATACGCCGCAATGGCAATGACCCGAAGATCCAGTACTGGCACGCCGCAATGGCAAATGTGTCACAAAGTCTCGGATAGAAACCCGAATAGTGTTAACGTGTGTCCCATACCACACGTTCACACTAAACGGTTTACTAACCATTAGTAAATTTCACACTCAAAGCATTAAAAAGTTCACCTCATCTCATCGGTAAACTCGACTCGAAGGTCAAAATGATCAAACAGACAAGTCGTAAATTAACCGATAAGATAAACGCACATATCCAATACCACATGTTTTACCAAACCATTCAATTCTCCTTCTCATTCACTCGAATAGTGCAAAAACGTGTAATTTATATATAAAATAATTTACTTTGGAAAACAAGCTTTGAAAACCAATTTTCGAAATCAATTCAAAAACCCATATTTGAAAATTCCCTTATTATAGAGAATAAATAGATTTTACACTTGAAAATACTTGAAAATATTATATAATAATTATTTTGAAATGCCCATTAATTTTAAAAAACATTTCAAAACAATTCGGAGAAAACCGTGCTCGAAAACGAATAAAAACAAGGAAAACCACTCAAACCGATATTCGAATTCAAATTCAAATTAAATTCAAAATAATCCAAAATTTGAGTTTCGAAATCTCCAAAATTTGGCTAGTCTATTGATAGACATCATGGCCTATAATCATCATCAAAACCATCTCGAAATTTGCATCAAAACGAGTGACAAAACGGTCGCAATTCCAAGGCAAAAGTCGCGAAATAATATACGAAAGATATAAGAACACAAGGCCACAACGTTCGCACCTGGGCCGACAAGGGGGTCGACCCAGACCGAAGGCCAGCTCGACCTGGATGGTGCTGGTTCGACCTCCATGTCGACCCAGGCTCCGGATATTTTTCCATGGTATTTTTCTGCCTCGTACCAATTTTCCAGTAAGATTTTGACATAGCAAATGACCATAATTTTCAACAAAAATTTACAGAGATGAAGTTCAACATTCAAGCTACCAAATGCAAGAAATCCGGCAGCATTTCATTGTCAAAATCACAAGATATAAGGGTTCAAAGATGCAACAGAAACTGAATATAAACAAGCAAAATAATCACCACAGGAATTTGCAAACAAAAACAATTTTTTTACAGGTTCAAGCACTGGCACTTTTGTTTTGACTAGTTTGTGTGTTTATACAACTCACCTTGCTGATTTGTTGCAAAAGCTCAGATTTTTGATGAAAAGAGAAAGCTTTGCTTGAGATTACAAGCCTATAGCACCTGTAGAGAGCAAATACAGAACATGCAAACAACATACAGTAAAAAATTTAGAAAGCTATTTACTTCAAAATAATTTTGTGATGAAATTGTATGATTTGGAGTTGTATACCTTTGATTTATCTTTATCTTGCAAAAGACTAGAATTTTGGTGAGTTTAATTGAAGATTGAGCTTGATTTTGAATTTGTGAAATTTTGTTTTACTGACTTTGCTTTTAGGCTGAAGGAGGAAGAAGGTAATATGAAATGAACGTACAACCAATTTCTTTTTCCTCTTTTCTTAACTAGGCTAAGTGATATTAGGCTAATTGGGTTTGATAATTAAAAGAATTAAATGGCTTAAGGTTTAAATCAACACTTAACAAATAAATGTGTACATATCACATATACACATAAATAAAAATGCGTTTCTCTCAATTTACAAACAAGAAAAATATGAAAACTTGTATACAAACAAAATAAAACATTTTCTATAATAAAAAAGATTAATTTATATTTTTAAACATTTTTATTATTAAAATCCTTAATTTAACAAAAATACACCATTTGCACAAATAAATGAGTAAAATATTGTTTTTAACTTCTAAAATTCCACAAAATTTATTTTCTCACTTAGAAAAATATTTCAAACCATTTCAAAACATTATTTATAGCCAAAACTTATTTTTAACCCAATTTCCACCTTTTATTTCAATAAACCACCTTTAAAAAGTACATACTTCTTTTAAAAATTATTAAAAGAAGCAAATGGACAATAATTAAAATACTTATTGCATTTTCTCTAAAATGAAATCATTTTTATTATTTAAATCCCATATTCCATTTATTATCACTCCAAACAAAATAGAATAAAGCTTGGAATTTCATTTTTCTCATTTTAAATTCCAAAATCCATTGTTTATTCCAAATAAACAATTTAATTTCTCCAATTTTAATTAATTTACAATATTAAATTATAATTATCATTATAATTCAATATTGAAAGGTAATCTCTAAATCAGGGTTGTTACAAAAAAATTTAAATTTTTTTTGGTAATATTTCATTAAATTGAAAGGTATTGATGTAAAGAGCAACTTGTACTGGTAGGTACTTCTAAAAATTATAAAGTTTCCAAATGTAAAGGTTTTTTTTATGTAGGAAAAAAAATCTCAAGTGACTTGTAAAGGTTTGAAGATTTTTTTATGAAAGTGTAATTTACGTGAGGACTAATTTATATCATATGATAGTTTTGAGGATTTGGAGTATTGGTCTTATAAATGCATTTTTGGTCCACTGTACTAGAAATTTTTTTGATAGTAAGAAGGGTTTCGAAGAAAGATGATTTATAAATTTACTCACATTTACATTTCAAAAAAAGTAATGAATATTTAGATGTTTTAACACATTTAAGTTAATTAAAAGATTTTGCATTTATAAATATAAAGGTGAATGTTGTGTAATTGAATGTTATGGAAAGTATATAAGATGTTGAGTAATGTGTTTTGTGTTAGATTTTGATGATACAATATTTTCATATTAAAGAAGATTCAGAAGATATTGTTGATTTCGGTGATATTATATTTCCAAATAAAGAAGATTTGGAAGATATTTGAGATAATGACTCAAATATATTACCTTTATATTTTATTAAAGAGGGCAATGAATTATCTTCATATGAAGGAGAGTGATTTGGATGATTGAAGTAATTAAACAATTCCCTAATCAATTGATTAAAAAAGGAAGCTTATCAGGCATGTGCAAATTAAAGGAAACTGAAAAGTCAAACGGATAAATGTTTCCCATATGAATAGGAGAATTTATGAGGCATTGATTTATAACCATACACTTCAACCCCAATAATCTCCGTATAAAGATAGTTATTTGGTAGAGATTAGAATCATCCTCTCAAGTTGTATTTCTTATTCTTCTTCTTAGCCTTCATTATCAATCTTGTAAAATTTTCTTTTCTTAGAAAGTAATAAAATCTCCTCTCCCCAAAGTGGATATACATTGTCTCGCGATAGGGGAACCATTATAAATCCATGTGCGAACTCTTTATTTGCTTTCTTCTACGATTTTCTGTTTTGTATTCTCCTGTTGATGTTTGTTTTATCGCACTAAAACACGACCTTATTACTTCCTCGTTTATTTAGATTGATTTACAGGCATTTGTGTAAAATCACCCCAACACTCTGGTATTAGAGCTTTGAAGGTTGTTTGTTGAAACCTAGGGCTAAAAAGGTGATCGATAAGATGAAAGAATCTGGAGATGAAAGTGAGGTTAGACCTACCCAGGAGTATGCGCTATACACTAGGGGTTCATATGTAGCATTCGGTTCGCAGTTGGCTATAGGAAAGTGAAATGGAGATAAAGATTTTTAGAAGTGGCAGTGGAAGATGAAGGCGGTGTCGAGAAGAAATCGTGTTCATCAGGTTGTGTTTGACATAGAATCATTGCAAGCAGATATCTCAAAATTGGAAAGGAAGGAGATTTAAGAATGAGCCTTTAATACTCTTGTAACGACCCGCTATTTTGGACTATTCGCATCCGCACATGTCGGACTTGAATAATTCAAAATACCGAATTGTTAATTTAAATTTGGAAAAACTGAGCATATACAGTAAATAAACAGAACACAGATCACAGATACAGAGTAATAAATGCAGCGGAAACAAAAGATAGCAGTTCATGAAGCTACTATATACATATCAGAGTAAAATAAGGTACAACAGATGTCTCGAATACAATAATCAAATACAATATCAGAATACATCACTAGAATCAACTGGATATCTGAAACTGGATAGATAGCTGGATCTACAAGTGAAGCTCCAACTCCAAAGGTGAGTCTCGAATACTGGTACACTCAGTCTGACCCGAGCGTAAAGCAAAAAACAAAACACTCGAGTCAGGATTAACATTCTTATATCAATAAATCCAACTCAAGTGAAATAGCAACTGAAATACAAGTAACTCAAAGGATGTTTGGAATAACCATCCTTTCAGGATCCATTAAACTATCTACTATGTAGTAGTGTACGGTAAATAGATAATGCCTATCGGTAATATAAAGTATCAAAATAGTGTTAAGGCGTTACCATTATCCCCCTTAACACATTTTATATAAGCATTATAGTCTATACAGCACTGTAAACTCCACCGTAAACTAGTGGGATATCAGGGAGTACTCCATAGGTATAACACAAGACAAATCGTAGTGGTCGCGTATATAGGGATCCAAGTATGACAAGGCACATGAGGCAATACCCAAGGTAGTGAAACTACCGTTTGCCTGATCCGGACTGGTGAGAACGCATCGCCGCAGCGATCGCAACACTGCGAAACAACACTCCCAAAATCAAGGGTGCACCAATCGACAACAAGTAATGAGTAGTTTTCGAAGAAGTGTGTTCGCTCGAGGTGGCTAACCCCATTTGGCCCGGCACGGCTCCTGTTTTAGTCATTTCCAATTTGACACAAGTGTCAAGGCTATCCATTATCGTTCTCTTTCTTCAGTCATCATGTACATCATTCCAACCACTTCATTCTGGATCACACTCCGCATATGGTTATTAAAGTGGTTTTCGGTTTAGACAGTGAGTATGTCCCTAACCGATTCCGGTCTCTTTAATAACTTTCGTGATTATTACACCGATTGGTCGTTTATTTATTTCAAAACCAAATCAATTTCAATTTCAAATAGAATTTGTAAATCAACATTTAATTTCTCTATCTAAATCAATTTCCATAATTTACGTTTCAAAACTTCCACATTCATAATTTCAAAATCTTATAATTTAATTTCAATTTCTATTTAAAACAATTCAAATATTGATTCAAGTCCGTATATAAGTTTCATTCCAAAATCATTTAAATTAATTTAATTTAACATTCAAATCAATTTAACTTCATTGATCGATTTTATTCAATATTTATTAAGTAAATTTGTCATTCAAAATAATTTCTATTTAATTTTCAATTCATTAAATCAATTACTTAAGTTTAACTTCATTATATCAAAACTTACAAATTGCATTAAATTAAATTCATCAAATCAAATTCTTTACATTTCAAGTCTTACATTAATTTCAATAAAACACATTTTATTTCTTATTAGAGAAATTCGATTTCACTTATTAATTTACTTAGTTACAATTTCAAAACTCAATTAATAAAGAAACTTAATTTAACTTATTCAAGAAGTTCAATTTCACTTAATAAAGAATTCAATTTTATTTATCTATTAAATAATTCAATCTTATTTAATTATTAAATAATTTCAAAACTTAATTATTAAATAATTTCAAACTTGATTAATAAATAATTAAATTAAACAACATTCTTTCATCAGCTACAATGTTAATATTTTTGTCTCAGATTATTAACATTTTCTTTTTCATAAAAATTCAAATTCCAACTTTGTTTCAAAACCATATTATTTATTCAAATAAAATCTTATTTTATCTTTAAATCAAATTATTGACCAATCGGGTTTTTATTTAATTCTCTATCCAAAGTCAAAGTTTATTTGGGTATTTATCATTTCAACCCGATTCCATTTCCATTCAAAAATCAAAGCATAGCAAAGGGAACTTGCAGTGTGATAACTGGGATGGTGTCAAAGTAAATAAACAAGCAATAACAACAATCAATAACAATCCAATAATTAATTCAAATAATCCCGAAATAATCGTATTAATTTACATTTTTGTTTGTGCAAATTAATATAATTATTTCTAGAATCTACACTATCATTTCATGTAGATTAAAGATTATTACACCAATATTAATACGGTTCTTCAATTTATATCAATTATTCAATTTCCTACTATGTCGATTTAAACAACATACCTTTAAATGGTTTAAGTACAATTAACCATATTTCTACGTGTCAATTTATTTAAACATTTAAAGGGGTCATATTATACAAACTTGTCTAATTAAATTCAACATATATATCAGTTTCAAGTTGCTAACAATTTTACGTCAAATTCAATTTCATATTTTTATCACTTCCTACATTAACAATTTTAACGTCCAATACCAATATCAAACAATCAATCATCTATCAACCAAACTTGATTATCATCATATAAGTAACAGATCAGGGTGTCAGATGTCACAGGTGAACTGATACTGGTAATAACATATATAACAGTGTAAATAATTAACAGCAGCATATTTCAATTGTCGTTTCAATTGAAATCAAATTTAATAAATAAAAGAACATTAATCGTGAGTGATTGCTTACCTTTCGAGGCTAGAGAGATTCGACGATGAAATGAGACGAGTTACAAATCCAAGCACGAAATTCGAAGCAAAGCACGATGGATACGAGTTCGACGATCATAGCTGATATCAAGGAATAGATGAAATCAAATCAGAATCTGTTTGATATAGACTGAACCAAAATACATAAAATATTATATTATTATTAGTTTGTTAAAAATCAATATTTTAAAACTTGTATAAACTTGTTATAAACTGCCAAAACTTCTCATATAAACTATATATAGATATATCTAATTATTAAAATAAAACTCTATACAGATATTAAATTTGAAACTCCCTAAATCAACCATCATTGTATATATATATTTTTTAAACTAATACAAAGATTAGTATATATACTACACAAATTACCAACTATGTGGATACTGATGAAATCCATATTCAAAGCTAATGTATCATATGTATACAAATATAGACCCATGTAAATAGATAATAGTTAAGTAAATGTATGCAGAACTCACTATAGTTAAGTAATGTATACTATATATCCAAATCATAAACAGTATGCAGATTACAAACTTGCATAAAAATATTTTGCAGGCTCACATATATATTCAAGATCTAAACCATCATGTAAAATATAACTAATATATTAAAGCTAATATAAACTTATAATATATAACGCACGCATATAGTAGATTTAATATAAATAAATAATACAAATAAAGCATGCTGCAGCTCATAAACTAATAGACTTATACACATATTAATAAAATAATATAGCTTATATTTATAAACAGTGTATATATACAAAACTACAAAATTGTTAATGCTTTAAACATATTACATATATAGATATTTTAACCCTGATATAAATAAAAACTTTCTTTCTAATGATACAAAACAGTACATTATCTAAAATATACTCATACGATATATGCAGGATGCTCAGCTCCTCATGCATGCATATATGCAAACGGCTTGCAGGCAACAAAACATAAAAAGAAGAAAAGGCATGCTGGAAAATATGAAGACAACCTTGAACATATACTATGACAATATATATATTTATAAAGTTATATATAAATTTACTGTAAACAGAAGTTTTATAAATTGAAGTACACATCACTATATACAAATACATATATAAACACTTGAGTTGAAACACATATAACAAACGGTAAAACATCTATATACTGCCTTGTTAAGACACATATAACTATCACATATAATAACTTCTTTTATAATGTATTATATGTGTAAATATATATATCGAACAAATATCAAGGTTCAGCTATTATGCGAATTTTTTTTTCATTTAAAGAGTATATAGCCTTCCTTATTTCACGAATAAGAACACAACAGCAGGCTAAAATATAATATTAAACAATACAATATAAATGAAATAATACCTAGAGCAGGTTGATGCGGGATGAAAGGAGAAGGCTTCCGATGGGTTGAAGGCCGAAAGGTGAGAGCAGAGGTTGGGAACGCAGGCCAGCATGTTGTGTGGGGCTGAGGGGAGGAAGGGAAATCAGCCAAACTGGGGAGGTGGATGAGTTGCGAGCTAAAAAAATAAAATAAAAACAGTGAAGTGATGCTCTGGTGGAAGTTGATGCGGAAGCTTGGTTCGAATTTGGAGGACCGGCGGGTCGGTGAAAGCGGCGGACTGGGTTGCGGGCTAGGCGCTTGGGAGGAGATTATGGTGCGACCAGATGCCGTGATGGGGAGGAGCTTCGGCCAGCTGCTACGGTGGAGTTGTGGTGGAGGGAGTTGAGCTCGGTTATAAGCAAGGGAGGGGAAAGGTTATGTAGCTATTGAATATAACTCAAAAATGAACTGTAAGGCAATTCAATGAACCGGTTATAGCTTGGCATCGGGAAATAGCAACATTTAAAACCTTAATTTCAAAATTTTCTATAACAACTATTTACTTGATTTGGCAGATAATAAATACTAGTGACCGTTGGTTTGTATGGTAAAACAAAACACAAAGAAACCAAAAGTCTCACGGACGTACCGATACGGTACAACGTTTACAGATTTCGCCGTCTATCGGACGTCGGAATACACATACGAACATACCGTGGAGATCAGCACGACAAGACGATCAAACCGATATACGGATATCAGTGGTACGATTGAATTATAAAAATTCGAAATTTCAACTAGCGAAAAATGCAGGAAAAACGTAGAAAAATAAGATCGACGGAGCTAAAGAAGTCCGAATTTGGAAAAATGAAAAATGACGTCTCGCTCAGAAGATGGTTTAGAATTTTTTCTATGTAAAAATATTTAGGTTTCGAAAACGTTTTATTTTCATTGCTTTTTAACTGATTAAATTGAAGTAAATTTACGCGCGAAATAAACTTTCATATTTTCAGACGAAAATTTACCAGTTGCTTTGTTTAACTAGACGCATTCCAAATATCAAATTTATATTTCAAAATTTTATCGCTTAAAATTTCGCAAAATTTCAATTAATAACGTTATTAAAACCGGTTAAATTTACGGGTCGTTACACTCTCCCCCACTCAAAACTTTTCGTCCCCGAAAAGGAACGAGGTAGGAGAATAGAAACAACCAGAAAGAAAAACAGATTTGAAATACAAAATAGCAATTAATTTAAACCATATAAATTCAAATTTAAATTAATTGATATTCAATAATTGATTTAATCCATTTGATTTCACTAACATCAATCTCAACTATTTCTAAATTCATTATCTTATTATCCAATTATCTTCAATTTATAATTTCTAAAACCATAAATTTGAATAGTCTTTTATTATAATCATATTTTTTTCAACAATTTAATTTCTTCTTTATTCCAAATTATTTTTAAATTTATTCTACTTAATATATCTTATCACATATATTTAACCCATTTAAATTAATTTAAACCATAAAAGTTTCGATTTAAATTAATTTATATTCACTAAATGCTTTTAAATTCAAGGTATTTTCATAAGTTGATCAAATTTCAAATTATTATTTCTTTCAAAACAAATTTATTTGTCGCATCTATTATTCAATTACTTATTATCCTATCTAACTCTATTAACATCTTTATAATCAAAATTTAGTGTAAAGACATTTTATTATAAACACTCAAATTTTATTTATAAAGACTTTTTTTTGTACATTATCCAATTACATTTTAACTTCTGAATAATTTAGGTAAGTTATATTGAAATGAAATTGAGTATTATACAAATAATTTTTTTACAATCCAGTTATTTCAAGTTAAATATTTATCCAAGAATTTTGACTTCAGTTTATAATTGAAATCATCTTTAACCTAAAATTTAAGAATTTAAATCTCCGATTTACTTCAAACAATTTAGAGATATATCTATATATTTATATCAAATCAAATTAAATTTTTAAAATAAGATACCTATATATACAAATCAAATTATACTGAAGAAATTCAAATCAATTTTTTTTAAAACAAAACCGTAGCAAAACTACAGAATAGTCTCTCCACTTCGAAACTCGAAAATGAATGTCGATGATGCGGCCGCCATCACCGAAATTATTTTCCAGCGACAAAGAGAAGAGAAATGGTTTCAACATTTTAAGATTCTTTGAAAACGATTTATATTCGAAAATATTTTAAATACTATACACTTTAAAACTTTCAAATCAAAGTTTGAAATCACCAGAAATTAAATTCTCAAATTCTTTATTTAAATTCCTTTCAAATCCCAAATCAAATTATAACCAAGTTTCATAAATTCATTTATTTATATTATGCAATAATCAATGGTTTATAAAACAATAAATGAAAATCAAATATTATCATTTCTGACAACAAATTCATTAACAATTTAATTTTCAGAAAACTTATATTTATATATAATATAATCTTACAAAACTATTTTGTTTACCAAATTTGAAAACAATATTGTGTCAGTTTGTTCTGTTCAAGTGTTTTGGAAATCCTATCGATAGCGTTGATCAGACGAATCGATCGGAAACCCAAATCAACATCAACAACTCAAACAACACAATATATAAAACATTTTAATATTAATTTACAAATACACTTCCTCGCTCGACGATACAAAATGGATTTCAAGCATGGATAGAGATTCAAATTTGATAGAAATCAAATCAAAGAGAATTTTTGATTCAAAGATAAGTTTGAAACAGAAGATAAGATGATTTAAATAACAAATAAGAAGATGGATGAGTTTATATAAATCGCGGGCAACCTTATCCGGGTCGACCGTGACTTCAAGAATTAGATTGATGCAGAATTTCGAGGCAAATCTACATTCGATTTCAAGAAATAGAATTCAGGTATAGCAGGAGATAGATAGCATCGTAAACCGAGGATACATAAATCTTCGGTAAATCAATGTCTATTGTAAAGGAGTTTCACCCCTTTACAAATCATTCGAAGTTCGACGAGACCGCCGATTCATTATAAAGATCATTCGAAGTGGAGTTATGGGATACTCCAGAATTCAGACGAATACGAATAGTGAGGGACAAGAATGAATTTCGGAACCGAGGGAACGTTCCAAAATTCAAGGGAATTGAGTCAAAAGGAAGAGATTGAAACTCGATTGAGAGTGATTCTGTAAATACATTTACCCTATATGCTGAGTTTTGCCTAGAGCTACCAAAGCTCTGATACCAACTGTAACGACCCGCTATTTTGGACTATTCGCATCCGCACATGTCGGACTTGAATAATTCAAAATACCGAATTGTTAATTTAAATTTGGCAAAACTGAGCATATACAGTAAATAAATAGAACATAGATCACAGATACAGAGTAATAAATGCAGCGGAAACAAAAGATAGCAGTTCATGAAGCTACTATATACATATCAGAGTAAAATAAGGTACAACAGATGTCTCGAATACAATAATCAAATACAATATCAGAATACATCACTAGAATCAACTGGATATCTGAAACTGGATAGATAGCTGGATCTACAAGCAAAGCTCCAACTCCAAAGGTGAGTCTCGAATACTGGTACACTCAGTCTGACCCAAGCGTAAAGCAAAACACAAAACACTCGAGTCAGGATTAACATTCTTATATCAATAAATCCAACTCAAGTGAAATAGTAACTGAAATACAAGTAACTCAAAGGATGTTTGGAATAACCATCCTTTCAGGATCCGTTAAACTATCTACTATGTAGTAGTGTACGGTAAATAGATAATGCCTATCGGTAATATAAAGTATCAAAATAGTGTTAAGGCGTTACCATTATCTCCCTTAACACATTTTATATAAGCATTATAGTCTATACAGCACTGTAAACTCCACCGTAAACTAGTGGGATATCAGGGAGTACTCCATAGGTATAACACAAAACAAATCGTAGTGGTCGCGTATATAGGGATCCAAGTATGACAAGGCACATGAGGCAATACCCAAGGTAGTGAAACTACCGTTTGCCTGATCCGGACTGGTGAGAACGCATCGCCGCAGCGATCGCAACACCGCGAAACAACACTCCCAAAATCAAGGGTGCACCAATCGACAACAAGTAATGAGTAGTTTTCGAAGAAGTGTGTTCGCTCGAGGTGGCTAACCCCATTTGGCCCGGCACGGCTCCTGTTTTAGTCATTTCCAATTTGACACAAGTGTCAAGGCTATCCATTATCGTTCTCTTTCTTCAGTCATCACGTACATCATTCCAACCACTTCATTCTGGATCACACTCCGCGTATGGTTATTAAAGTGGTATTCGGTTTAGACAGTGAGTATGTCCCTAACCGATTCCGGTCTCTTTAATAACTTTCGTGATTATTACACCGATTGGTCGTTTATTTATTACAAAACCAAATCAATTTCAATTTCAAATAGAATTTGTAAATCAACATTTCATTTCTCTTTCTAAATCAATTTCCATAATTTACGTTTCAAAACTTCCACATTCATAATTTCAAAATCTTATAATTCAATTTCAATTTCTATTTAAAACAATTCAAATATTGATTCAAGTCCGTATATAAGTTTCATTCCGAAATCATTTAAATTAATTTAATTTAACATTCAAATCAATTTAACTTCATTGATCGATTTTATTCAATATTTATTAAGTAAATTTGAAATTCAAAATAATTTCTATTTAATTTTCAATTCATTAAATCAATTACTTAAGTTCAACTTCATTATATCAAACTTACAAATTGCATTAAATTAAATTCATCAAATCAAATTCTTTACATTTCAAGTCTTACATTAATTTCAATAAAACACATTTTATTTCTTATTAGAGAAATTCGATTTCACTTATTAATTTACTTAGTTACAATTTCAAAACTCAATTAATAAAGAAACTTAATTTCACTTATTCAAGAAGTTCAATTTCACTTAATAAAGAATTCAATTTTATTTAACTATTAAATAATTCAATCTTATTTAATTATTAAATAATTTCAAAACTTAATTATTAAATAATTTCAAACTTGATTAATAAATAATTAAATTAAACAACGTTCTTTCATCAACTACAATGTTAATATTTTTGTCTTAGATTATTAACATTTTCTTTTTCATAAAAATTCAAATTCCAACTTTGTTTCAAAACCATATTATTTATTCAAATAAAATCTTATTTTATCTTTAAATCAAATTATTGACCAATCATGTTTTTATTTAATTCTCTATCCAAAGTCAAAGTTTATTTGGGTATTTATCATTTCAACCCGATTCCGTTTCCATTCAAAAATCAAAGCATAGCAAAGGGAACTTGTAGTGTGATAACTGGGATGGTGTCAAAGTAAATAAACAAGCAATAACAACAATCAATAACAATCCAATAATTAATTCAAATAATCCCGAAATAATCGTATTAATTTACATTTTTGTTTGTGCAAATTAATATAATTATTTCTAGAATCTACACTATCTTTTCATGTAGATTAAAGATTATTACACCAATATTAATACGGTTCTTCAATTTATATCAATTATTCAATTTCCTACTACGTCGATTTAAACAACATACCTTTAAATGGTTTAAGTACAATTAACCATATTTCTACGTGTTAATTTATTTAAACATTTAAAGGGGTCATATTATACAAACTTGTCTAATTAAATTCAACATATATATCAGTTTCAAGTCGCTAACAATTTTACGTCAAATTCAATTTCATATTTTTATCACTTCCTACATTAACAATTTTAACGTCCAATACCAATATCAAACAATCAATCATCTATCAACCAAACTTGATTATCATTATATAAGTAACAGATCAGGGTGTCAGATGTCACAGGTGAACTGATACAGGTAATAAAATATATAACAGTGTAAATAATTAACAGCAGCATATTTCAATTGTCGTTTCAATTGAAATCAAATTTAATAAATAAAAGAACATTAATCGTGAGTGATTGCTCACCTTTCGAGGCTAGAGAGATTCGACGATGAAATGAGACGAGTTACAAATCCAAGCACGAATTTCGAAGCAAAGCACGATGGATACGAGTTCGACGATCATAGCTGATATCAAGGAATATATGAAATCAAATCAGAATCTGTTTGATATAGACTGAACCAAAATACATAAAATATTATATTATTATTAGTTTGTTAAAAATCAATATTTTAAAACTTGTATAAACTTGTTATAAACTGCCAAAACTTCTCATATAAACTATATATAGATATATCTAATTATTAAAATAAAACTCTATACAGATATTAAATTTGAAACTCCCTAAATCAACCATCATTGTATATATATATATATTTTAAACTAATACAAAGATTTGTATATATACTACACAAATTACCAACTATGTGGATACTGATGAAATCCATATTCAAAGCTAATGTATCATATGTATACAAATATAGACCCATGTAAACAGATAATAGTTAAGTAAATGTATGCAGAACTCACTATAGTTAAGTAAATGTATAATATATATCCAAATCATAAACAGTATGCAGATTACAAACTTGCATAAAAATATTTTGCAGGCTCACATATATATTCAAGATCTAAACCATCATGTAAAATATAACTAATATATTAAAGCTAATATAAACTTATAATATATAACGCATGCATATAGTAGATTTAATATCAATAAATAATACAAATAAAGCATGCTGCAGCTCATAAACTAATAGACTTATACACATATTAATAAAATAATATAGCTTATATTTATAAACAGTGTATATATACAAAACTACAAAATTGTTAATGCTTTAAACATATTACACATATAGATATTTTAACCCTGATATAAATAAAAACTTTCTTTCCAATGATACAAAACAGTACATTATCTAAAATATACTCATACGATATATGCAGGATGCTCAGCTCCTCATGCATGCATATATGCAAACGGCTTGCAGGCAACAAAACATAAAAAGAAGAAAAGGCATGCTGGCAAATATGAAGACAGCCTTGAACATATACTATGACAATATATATATATATATATAAAGTTATATATAAATTTACTATAAACAGAAGTTTTATAAACTCAAGTACACTTCACTATATACAAATACATATATAAACACTTGAGTTAAAACACATATAACAAACTGTAAAACATCTATATACTGCCTTGTTAAGACTCATATAACTATCATATATAATAACTTCTTTTATAATGTATTATATGTGTAAATATATATATCGAACAAATATCAAGGTTCAGCTGTTATGCGAATTTTTTTTCATTTAAAGAGTATATAGCCTTCCTTATTTCACGAATAAGAACACAACAGCAGGCTAAAATATAATATTAAACAATACAATATAAATAAAATAATACCTAGAGCAGGTTGATGCGGGATGAAAGGAGAAGGCTTCCGATGGGTTGAAGGCCGAAAGTTGAGAGCAGAGGTTGGGAGCGCAGGCCAGCATGTTGTGTGGGGCTGCTGGGGAGGTGGATGAGTTGTGAGCAAAAAAAATAAAATAAAATAAAAATAGTGAAGTGATGCTCTGGTGGAAGTTGATGCGGTGATGCGGAAGCTTGGTTCGAGTTTGGAGGAGCGGCGGGTCGGTGAAAGCGGCGGACTGGGTTACGGGCTAGGCGCTTGGGAGGAGATTATGGTGCGACCAGATGCCGTGAGGGGGAGGAGCTTCGGCCAGCTGCTATGGTGGAGTTGTGGTGGAGGGAGTTGAGCTCGGTTACAAGCAAGGGAGGGGAAAGGTTATGTAGCTATTGAATATAACTCAAAAATGAACTGTAAGGCAATTCAATGAACCAGTTATAGCTTGGCATCGGGAAATAGCAACATTTAAAACCTTAATTTCGAAATTTTCTATGACAACTATTTACTTGATTTGGCAGATAATAAATACTAGTGACCGTTGGTTTGTATGGTAAAACAAAACACAAAGAAACCAAAAGTCTCACGGACGTACCAATACGGTACAACGTTTACAGATTTCGCCGTCTATCGGACGTCGGAACACACATACGAACATACCGTGGAGATCAGCACGACAAGATGATCAAACCGGTATATGGATATCGGTGGTACGATTGAATTATAAAAATTCGAAATTTCAACTAGCGAAAAATACAGGAAAAACGTAGAAAAATAAGATCGACGGAGCTAAAGAAGTCCAAATTTGGAAAAACGAACAATGACGTCTCGCTCAGAAGATGATTTAGAATTTTTTCTATGTAAAAATATTTAGGTTTCGAAAATGTTTTATTTTCATCGCTTTTTAACTGATTAAATTGAAGTAAATTTACGCGCGAAATAAACTTTCATATTTTCGGACGAAAATTTACCAGTTGCTATGTTTAACTAGACGCATTCCAAATATCAAATTTATATTTCAAAATTTTATCGCTTAAAATTTCGCAAAATTTCAATTAATAACGTTATTAAAACCAGTTAAATTTACGGGTCGTTACAACTCTCCAATTGGTCATAGGTGAGAAGGTCATCTTAAAGATTAGTAATGAAACTACCGCTAGAGGCTTGTGGAAAAAATTGAAGGATCTCTACATTTAGAAGTTGCTTATGAATAAGCCAATTTTGTTGAAGACTTTCTTCACTTACAAGATGCAGGAAGGTACGTTATCGATAGCACATCTTAGCTTCTTCGATGACTTGATGATGAAGATGAAAGCTGTTGATTTGAATGCGGACGAAGAGAAAAAGGCTATGGTGGTATTGTACTCTCTTCTAGAGCGATACGCAGTATTTTCTAACAGCTTGATCTATGGCAGAAGCACACTGGCATTAGAAGATGTGAAGATGGGACTCCTAAGTAAAGAGATGAGAGATCAAATGAAGCTTATGAGCGAAAGTGTAGAAGCTTGTAGTAGTCAAGGGTTGTTCATAGAGAAAGGAAGAAAGGAGAAGAAGGAGAATAATTTCAGAGGGTTTTCAAAGTCAAGGAAGCCCAAAAAGTGGTTGGAGAGGCAAGTCTAAAGACAACATGTGTCATTATTGTAAGATGCATGACCATTGGAAGAAAGATTGTCCAGATTTAACAAAGGAAAATGAAGTGGATAGTTCTTCATCTATTGTAGTGGAGAAAGTTGTTTCTGATCATATGTTGACCGCATATGTTTCCGATGTATTAGACCATTAGATGCTGAATTCAGGAGCGTCTTTTCACATGATGTCAAGAAATGAGTATTTCTGTTCTTATGAAGGCAAGGAGGGAAGTGCCATATTCATGAGAAATGATGCTATTTTCAAGTCATTAGGAGAAGGAGCAGTGCATATTCGCATGCATGATGGTGTGGTGCACATTATCACTGGAGTCTGCTATGTTTCAGGTTTAAGGAAATCTCTTCTGTCTTTGGGTCGGCTAGTATCTTTGAGTTGTAGGATTACGATAGAGTCGGATAGCTTAAAGGTGACGTGGTGCTCTTGTATTGATGAAAGGAGTAATGGTCCAAAATCTTTATCTGTTGAAAGGATCTACTGTTCTTAGAGAGTCATATGTTGGGGTTTATAGTTCACGAGCTTTGGATGCCACCAGACTTCGACATCTCAGATTGGGTCATGTTTTGGAGAAGAGATTAAAGCTGCTTCGTAGAAGGAAGATGATCAAGGATGAAAGCTTCAACCATTAAGAATTCTACCAAGAGTGCGTATTGGGGCAGTAGACGAAGGTTTCTTTTGGTGTTAGTAGACATGAGTCCAAAGGAGTACTTAAGTATGTCCATATGGATGTTTGGTACAACAACCCGCATATTTAATGATAATATATTTAAATAGTTAATTTAAATATTAAGTCGTTATTGAATTGGAAGTCTAAAATATGTCTTTTCACATACGGTTGAATTACGACTTGAGACCACTTCCGTTGAGTCCGGATCGACGTTGCGAATTCAAATGAGTATAAGCATCGATATATTTCGATCGATGGATTTTTAGCTGGTAGCCTATGTTCGATTCATAAATTGATCCAAAGCTAACTTTTGTATATGATGGAATTAGATCTTGAAACTTTTCCCATTGAGTCAGAATTTAGATGAGTATAAAGTTCGATATGTTTGGAGTTTGGAATTTCGAGGGTGAATAGTGCCAGATGGAGAGATTTAGGGCTTAGCCCATTAGTTGCCTATAAGTGGTTAACTCCCTTCATTACATCTCATTCATGTTAGTTTCCTCTCCGCTTTCTCTAATGGCCTCCTAATCACCCCTTAATCACCTTCTTAATCCCCAAACCCTAAGCCCATTAAATTTCCTAAAATTAAATAAAAATCACCATAATTCCTCTGTTCCAATTCTCTACAAAACCCATGAAGGAAATGGCTTGGATAGGAGTATTGGTGTGCATTTCGAAATTTAAAGCAAGCAAGCATTGTGTTTTGTGATTAGAGCTTGGCTTAGATTTAATTAAGGTGAGTGAGATGATTCTCCTTACTAATTTAGGTGTTAAACTTCATATATTTGATTATTGATGATTATAGAATTATATGAAGTGATTTAGAGATTGTTTGAGTTGATTTGGGTTTATCTTTGTGTGATAAACATGTTTCCTTTAGCTAATTAATTGTTTAAGACCCTAATTACTATGTCTGAAAATAGTTAGTAAGCCTTAAAATTGATTTGAGCTAATTGGGTAATTAGTTGTGATGTTATTGTTTGATTTGGGGTTAATTAAGTAGTGTAATGATGTGTACGTCATTAGAAAATATTAATTAACCCATTTGAATTGATTTGTAAAATGTTAGTAAGCTAATTTAAGTGATTTGTGAACTCTACACTTATTATTAAAGTAATTAGAGACCCTACAAGCCTTAATTAATATTCATAAAATGGTTTCATGATTTTATAAATGAAGTATATATTTTATAAAACAGATATGAGATTTTATAGAATTGTAAAAAAGTAAATACTTCATTTCTAATGAAGTGATCAAGTATTTTAAAGGCTATAATGTGATTATAAGCTAGTATGATATTTTATAAAATGGTTTATGATTTTATAAAATGATATAAAGAGATGTTTAACTCTTATTAGAAGAATTACTAAAATAAGTAATATTTGGTTGAGTAATAGTTGAATTGCCTACTGGATATACGTGTATGTATATGTGCCGAGCGGGTATACGTATACGTGTATTCGGAGTTAAGCAATGATCGAAACAACTCTAGTGTTGCAGTTAGAGTTGTGCTGAGAGTTGTGCTTATAATAGGTGAATATTTGCGTAATAGATTTTAAATGCATATGGGAATGTCCGTATGTGTATATGTTTATGTTAACAGTGATCTCATGTAGCCATACCGCCTACCGGGTGCTCTAAGTTGCCTAGAAAAGTACCGGATTGAGTAATCGCCCCAGTGAAGCTCAAATGTATTTATGTTGTGATGTATGTGGTTAAGTATACGCATGTATGCTTTGGCGTACACAAATGAGTGCATCTATACACATATGGGCTACGCACAAGGCCGAGTATGTTGTTTTGGAGTGTTAGAGGAAGCCGGGTAGCTAAAATCGCCCGTAGAACTCTACTCGTGTAAAGAGTGGATTTTAGTATCGAAACATGTTTTCGATTACTTACGGAATTCACTTCCAAAATATCAACAAACTCTAGTTGCAAGGAGACTCATCGGGCTAAGCGTCGGAGGAAACGACACGCGAATCGACATCTGTTCGGGCTTGCTGCCCAGGCTCACTGCTTGGAAACTGCCAGTTCAGTCGACAGACCTAGTCCATTCAATCGACTGGTTGTGTAACATCCCGTATTTTTAAGCCATTGAATTTGAACATTTAATTCATTTTAAATGTTTAATGTGGACCCTTAATTGATTTTGAAAGGGATGGATTCGGGTTCAATCAATAAAATAAGTTATAATTTTAATCAGATAATTCAATTGAAATAGAATAGTAATTAAATATTCGAAATTTGAGATAAAGGTAAATCTGGATGTAAATAGTGATAAAAATGGTTTTAAAATTTATTTTAAAGTCTATTTGGACATAAACAATATTATTGGAATTTTAGAAGAATTTTAAAGTTGATAAATTAATATTTGGGATTTTATATTAATTTTAAAATGAATTTAATATTATTAAAATGCAAATTAATCAGATTTTAGTTCGGAATGAGCCAGAATGATTTTTAATGTGTTTATAAATTTTATATGATTTATTGTTAAGTTATTAAATTTGTAAAAGTAAAATTTTAAGCGTTTCTGATAATTTCAGAAAATCGCCCGATTTAATAGACGAGTTAAAATAGCCTTCCGGGGCACAGTCTCGGAATTCGACGAAACCAGTTCCATTGGATCCGTAATAGATAGTTATTATCGGATTTCAATTTTCGTAGCAATCGGAGTTGTCGTTTGACCGTGGCAGCTCGAAACGCATCGAAATCGATTTAACCAATTTAAATTTTAATTTATCGTTTAATTTCGTATCTCGCTCATACGATCAAATTAGCTTACGAAACCTATTTCATTGTGTCCAGAATGCGGAAAAACCCTAGGAACGCCTGTTGGTATGTGAGAATTGGGTGTCGTTTGCATTTGCTGTTAAATTGAGAAATTTATATTAATTAAATAATATTAAAACTAGTATATAATTTCATTTTCACTTAAACCCTAGTTATCACGTTCCCAGCCGCCGTTCTATTGATTCAATGGCCGATAACGTGTGTCGTTCTTCCTCATTTTTCTCCTTATCCACACGATTATTTCGAAACTCTCCAACTAAACAATCTTAGATCTTGTCGAGATCTAGTCATCGACCGGTGGAGATCAATTATCGAGCAATGTGGTGGCCGGAAATCGTATTGGAAGGGGTTGCGTTCGAGCTGAATTTCCCGAGGCAGGAGTGGGCCGAGCTCGTGCGGTTTTTGGGCGTGGATGGAGTATCCGAAGAGCGTCGCGACAGTAGCATCCGATCGAAGTGGAACTGGTTGTGGTGGTCGCGGTTTTGAACCCTAGGCTATGTCGATGGGTTTCTTTGTTCACGTTGTTCCTGGAGCTTGCGTACGCGTGGGGGAAGAAGGTGTATGGAGCGGCCCCTCTCTTGATGAACGGCCTTGATTATTTTGGTAATTAAATAAAAGAAAATTCGTTTAAAAATGTTGTTCGAACTTTGTAAAATCATAACAAATGCATACGTTATCAGAATTTAACGAAACTGGAACCGTTGGAATCGCAGAGAAGAATACTTCGTGATGGTGCAGATCCGGAGTCATTCCGGGCAAGTAGAAAATTGAGTTAAATCGAACGTCGTTCGGTTTAATTTAAATTTCGAACGTTCGCCGAAACTCAAGGTGAGTTTTTCTCACTCACATCTGGATGCTAGACATTATAAATAGTTGATATTTAAATATCTGTGTGGATGGCTGAATATAATTGTTATCATCAGTCTGGTTGATATTTATATTGCGATGTGCTAACATTTGTGATGCAGGAAGAAACAGGTTGGAGGGATCCAACTGGATTCCTCACAATGTAGCAATTATTTTATAATTGATAGTGATACCTGTTTATATGATGTGATTGATAAATGTGGAAATTTAGTTGTTCTGTGACATTGTGGTATAAATTGTAATCACAGAATTTAATTATAAATGGATAAATTGTGTTTTTACGAAATAAAATGAATTGTTAAATTTAGAATTTCAAAGAATAAAATTTGAAATCGGATTTGAAAGGAAAATGTAAATTGGGCCAAATTGGGATTTTTAATATAATGGGAAGTTTATGAAATGGGTAAATGGAAAGTATAGTTTTCTGGAGATTAAATTTATGAAATTATAAATTGTTTAAAATAACGATGTTTATTTTAATAATGGCTAATGTTATCCGAAAATTAAAAATATGTTAAATGGAGTTTCCAACTATAAATTAACAAGTTCAATTGAAAAATAGAATGTTTTGAAATGCCGTATTTCATTGGAATTTAATTAAGTGAATTGGAAATTTGGCTTCCATTGAAAATTCACCAAAATGTTTAAACTATATTTAAAAATGAATTTCCGGAAATGAAAAATTGTGATTTAACTTCGGAGGAAGTTATAGTTAAGTATGGAATTGGGAATTTATGTTGAAATCATAAATTGACTTGAAATAAATCAGTGGATTTATATGAAAGAGTACTTTGGAATGTTTTGAAACGAGAAAGTGATTCCCTGGGAAAAACCAAGTTAGTGTTTTAAAAGATTTTATTTAATTTAAAAGTTAAGTTTAAAATTTGTTTAAAGAGTATTTTTAAGAAATTGTTATTTTTAAAGTAACAAACTAATAATTTAGAAATCGTAATGATTTGAGAATATATTAGTAAATATTTTTACGAATGGATTTATTCAAAAGTTGGTTTGGCTTAAGTTGTTAAAATTAGCATTTTTCTTCTTATAACGCTATTTTGAATTTAGTGAAACTAAAACCCTTATTTTTAAATCAAAGTTTATGTGTTAATGACTAGTTTTCTTCACATATTTTAAATTTATATTTTGAGTAAATAAATAGAAGTAATTTTCATATTTTAAAGTATATTTCAGTATAAAGTATTTTTAACGGTTTTAAATGCAAATTGTTTTATACTTGGTTATTCCCGATGGGAATAAAGGGTAAAAGATTTACCTTGTAAAGGAAGAGTGGAAAATTGTTTCAAATGAGTTTTGAAAATGTGAAAATATATCTTTGAAAGATATTAGAAGAAAATAAATAATATGGAGATTATTTATTGTGTGATGGATGTGTATGGATGTTTGTGAACATTAATTGATAGTTAAATCACCGACTATCAATATTGGCCAAATGCGCGGATCGTTTCGAAGAGACCGGGATCGAGTTTCCGTATACCGGGATTCTAGGTCTGGAGACTCGAATACCACTTCGATCCGGTTTGTACGTTTCGTGTAACGATTTCGGAGTCGAAGATGGAGCAATGAAGTGCAAGGGCTAGTCGCTACTAATCCTGAGGATATTTCCAAAATGGATGTAGTAGGAATAGTGCCTTCGGTTCCGTTCAAACCCAGGACGGACTTGTATGGATGAATGCTTGCGAAACATCGTCAGCGGACGATGGGCATTCTAAGGGATATGTTCTCTAAAAGGTATCGTTTAGCCTCGAACCTCATCAACCGGGAATGACTGAAAATCAGGGGTTATGCAGCAAGGCTTCGTGGGTAGCTCCCACTGGAGGGTAAGGTCATCCCTGTCTAGATGTCCCTTTTTATTTCGGCTTAGTGGTGCGGTTGCTGATCCCAACCGTGGGGTGATTTTATTCGGGATCATCCAGTAAGGGATGGTTCCGGCCTTGTGTTGCAGAGGAGCGGGCGTACTCCTCGGTACTGTGATCTAGGCCACGTACTGTGACAGGTGGTACCCCAGTGCCTAGTCATTCGTTGGAAATCCATTCTCCCTACGTGCCTGTACGGTTTTGATTGTGCCAACTATTGTTGAAATGTGAGATGCAAGCATTTCAGCTAGATTCTATTTTACTTTCTATAGACACTATTATAATATTAGAGGATTTTAATATAAAAGTGTTTTAGCTATCGTAAGGTAAAAACCCGACATGTTTATTTGTGGCGTGGTCTTACGAGATGCTTTTGTTTCAAAGGATTTTGAAACTTTAATAATCAGTTTGGATGTATTTATGATGCGCTGGTATTCCAGACTGACTCGGGTGTTATTTTATTATAATGCTCGGGTCAGACCGAGTATATTACAGGATAGGATGCTATGGAGCTTAGAAGAGGAGCTGGAGTTTCGAGACGTATTTCTCGTACTTGTATTATTCCGCTGCTGTGATTGTTGAGATTGTTTGACTGGTTATGATTGGTTGTATTGATATACTTTGATGATGATGTATTGTATATAAACAGATATAGTTTTCATTTGTGTAAAGTTCTGTTCTATATATTATATTTTATTCCGCTGCGACTGTGAGGTTCTGTTGTTGTTTAGTTTTTTCTTCTTCTACCTTCTTTCTTTTTCTACAATCTGTCTTTTTCCGGCATTCGATCGTCGGCATATTATACTGTTGAGTATTTTGTGTCGATTTTCGAGGGTCGAGAAGGGCGGGTCGTCACACTTGGTATCAGAGCATAGGTTGGCGACAACCTAGGCTTTGGTGGGTAAATTTACTCATTTTAAATAGAGTCGAAAGTACTCTATAATGAGTTGAGAGTAATAATAGTTATGAGAGCGTACTTGTTAGTGAATATAAAATTGTTTTTGTACTGTGTTGACTTATCGGTTGAGTGTTTATGAATTCTGGTCGGTGCGGGAAGTACAACCGTATCGATAGGGGTTTCTAAACTCTTAAACAAGATAAACCGACATAGTATTGTTTTTAAAGTGGGTAAATGAAATAATTTTACCCAAAATTGTATTTTGATATAAAAAGAAATAATTTTCTAAATTATTCTATGCATTGGATGGTTGTTTGGTTGTTTCTTCTATAATCAAATAAGAAATTAAAACATGATCTAAAATTTGAGATGATATATATAAGAAAATAAGAAGTTAAAATATTAAAATGGTTTATAACCAAATGGAATTGACTGAATATGTTTTAAATAAGAAAAGTAAAAAAAAAAAATTTAAATTTGATTTAAACTAGAACTTTGACCCCGGAAATTTTGAAAGGGATTTCAAATGGAATTAAACAAAGTTTTGGGAGTTTGACTTTGTGGAAATGTTAGAAATGTTTTCAAAAGCATTTGTAAGAATGAAGTATATTTTGGGGAAATATTTTTGAATAGAAATTGTTTTGAGGTGAATTTTGGAAGTGGAAAGCATTGAACTCACTTCAGTCGCTGGAAAATAATCCTGATGATGCTGGCCACATCATTAGAATTCATTTTCGAGTTTCTAAAGTGATGGATTGCTACCAAAATAGTTGGTTATGGTATTTGTTTGGACTTGTTTGGGAAACAAGTAATTTTAAAATTTTCAAAGGAAAATTATTTGGTAAAAGCAGTTTGTTTTGGAATTTGGTATTTGATTTGAATATCAAAAGAGAAATGTGTTGATTTTTATTTCAAATTGGTTTTGAAATAAATCCGGGTAAATTGAATTCTGGGAATTCTATTTTAAAATAAAAATGTGAAAGTTGAAATGATTCAACTATATAACTTGTAAAGGAAAGTTGATTTAAAGAAGAATTGAGTATATATGGAATGTAAATTTACTTTGAATAAATGAAGGTGAATGGAATATATCTAGATTTAACTTATGATAAGTTAAATAAAATTAAGGATTTGAAATTGAATTAAATCTAAATGAATTGGAATTAAAAGGAAGTTGAGATAACGGTGAAATGTAAATGCTTATGGTTGTGCAAATGAATTCATATTCTTAAGCTATTAAGTGTTAAAATTTGACATTGTGATTATAAAAATGTGGATTGGTTTGAAATGAGCAATATAAACTTATAAGTAAATAAGTTGGAGAACTTGAGAATGGAAGATTTGATTTTAACTCAAGTAAAATGGAATTATAATCACAAATGAAAATGGTTGAATGGTAAGGTGAATTCGAACTTAATTTTAAATGGAATGCAAAGTAAGGTGAAACAATTATAAAATATAAAAGAGGTAAGTGAATTGAAGTTAGTAAATAAGTTTGAACTTGTATATAGAGAATTTGAATGTAAATCATTCAAGTAAAATAAATTGGGTTTAACTTCGACTAAAATAGAGTTAAGCTGAATATTAAAATTTCTGTTGTGTTATGAATAAGAATGAATGTAATTAAATTCTTATTTAAATTAGTAAAGGAAATGGTTTAAATTTAGGTGGGCTAAATAAAATTTAGATGAACTTGAATTAATTCTGGAAAGGAATTAAATTGAAAATGCATATATAATTTAGTTAACCTTGAATTAAATTTGGATAAGAATTTAATTAAATGGAAATTTAATTTAGTTGAAGGGATGTTGAATGAAGTAAATGCTCACCAAATTAAATTTAAAATGATTGTTTGGAAATAAATCTTGTGTAAGCTAAATTTAATGAAATTTGTATTGCAATAAATAGAATTTTGATAGTTTGGTCAAAATTTAGAAAGTAAGGAAAAAAATCCAGTTGTTGAATGAAATTTAAGTTTGGTAATAAATGTTGGAAGTGAGAATGAATAATGTAATTAGATTATAATAGTGATGGTTTGAATTGTAAGTAAATTCAAATGAGAGAAATAATTTAAATGGTCTCTTTGTTGATAAAATAAATTTGTACATGGATTTAGTAAATAAACAAAGAGCATTAAAGTCGTAAATAAATTGAAATTTGATTGAATGAGAATCAAATGAAAATAAAATAAAATTGATATAAGAAGATGATGGAAATTTCGTGAAAGAACTTAAGTAACTTGGAAGAAAAACAAATGATTGTGAATGGGCTTATTTAAGTAATTCCGAATGAAATTTGTTAGGAAATAAATTGAAATGCAAGTGAAATGAGTTTTAAATTAATTAATGTGATGAGTTAAAAATATAAGAGTTGTAAATAACTCAGGAATGAATGATATTAATGTAAATTTGAATTGGTTAATGAGATTAAAATGTAAAGGAAATATTGAATTTAACAATTGCATTCGGAAAAGAAAATACTTGGATTGTGAACAATGCAAAATTGAATAAAATAAATACACATCCAAGTTGAAATTAATTTTAAATGGTTATAAGCTTAAGTGGTAATAAATTTTGTTTGTATGACATGAAATTGCTTGTATTTGGAGTTGAGTTGTTTAACAAGCAATTGAAATTGATTTTTGCATAAATTAATATGGATTGGAACCCAATTCAAAGAAGTTGTAAATGAATGCAAGTGAATTGATTTAAAGTAGCAAATGGAATGGATTTTAAATCAATAGGAATGAATTGATCTTTTTATGAGTGATTTTGCATATGAATAGAAATGGATCATAAAAGAAATGCAAATGTTTCAAGTATTAAGTAAAATTTGATTGTAAATCAAATTGGGAATGTAAGTTAAATTAAAGAAAATGTAAGTATATCAAATTTAAGAATAAGAATTTGATTGTTAATCAATTTGTAATTGAATTGAAGTAAGTTGATGCAAGTGATATGCATGTAATCAAATTGATGTAAATATGGATTGAGAATATTAGACTTGAATGCAAGTCATTCAAGAGAAATAAAATGAAGTTGGACTTGAATGAGTAATTTGAAAAGTGATTGAAGCTTTTGAATTGTTGATAAAATATGGTTAACATTGTTAAATGATGGAGTGTGTTGGTTTGGTTATGAAATGGATATGTTTAGCTTGCATTTATATTGGAAATGCTAATGAAATGTTCTTATCTTTGAAATTTGATGAGTTTGTTGAGTATAGTACAGGTACGGGAGGCGTTCGAGAGAGTTGAAGCGCGTATATGTGAGGTATTAGCCGCTTGCTTTTAAAATTTTGTTAAAAAGGTACGCCAACGCAAATATAATTGGGAATTGATATATATATTGTGTTATATTTTGGTTTCCGGCTGTGTGAGCCGATGTATATATATTTGTTTATCCTGCGATATCGCAGAAGCTCCTCCGTGCAAAGGAGACTCCGCCAAAAATTTTCAGAAATTTTGGAAGTTAGAAATTTTTTGGGGTTTTTGGGAAAGTTTTTAATAACTAGTAAAGTTATTTTGAAATAAAGTTAAAAGTAAAGCTTTTGGATTAGTGAAGCACATGAGTTTGGGATTGAGCTAAAGGATTTTGGGAAAATGTATATAAGTTTTTAACTCAGCCAATTGGGTAAGTAACCGGGTTGGAGAGTATTTTCTACCTTAGCAAATTTCGGGGACGAAATTTTTATAAGGGGGGAGGAATGTAACATCCCGTATTTTTAAGCCATTGAATTTGAACATTTAATTCATTTTAAATGTTTAATGTGGACCCTTAATTGATTTTGAAAGGGATGGATTCGGGTTCAATCAATAAAATAAGTTATAATTTTAATCAGATAATTCAATTGAAATAGAATAGTAATTAAATATTCGAAATTTGAGATAAAGGTAAATCTGGATGTAAATAGTGATAAAAATGGTTTTAAAATTTATTTTAAAGTCTATTTGGACATAAACAATATTATTGGAATTTTAGAAGAATTTTAAAGTTGATAAATTAATATTTGGGATTTTATATTAATTTTAAAATGACTTTAATATTATTAAAATGCAAATTAATCAGATTTTAGTTCGGAATGAGCCAGAATGATTTTTAATGTGTTTATAAATTTTATATGATTTATTGTTAAGTTATTAAATTTGTAAAAGTAAAATTTTAAGCGTTTCTGATAATTTCAGAAAATCGCCCGATTTAATAGACGAGTTAAAATAGCCTTCCGGGGCACAGTCTCGGAATTCGACGAAACCAGTTCCATTGGATCCGTAATAGATAGTTATTATCGGATTTCAATTTTCGTAGCAATCGGAGTTGTCGTTTGACCATGGCAGCTCGAAACGCATCGAAATCGATTTAACCAATTTAAATTTTAATTTATCGTTTAATTTCGTATCTCGCTCATACGATCAAATTAGCTTACGAAACCTGTTTCATTGTGTCCAGAATGCGGAAAAACCCTAGGAACGCCTGTTGGTATGTGAGAATTGGGTGTCGTTTGCATTTGCTGTTAAATTGAGAAATTTATATTAATTAAATAATATTAAAACTAGTATATAATTTCATTTTCACTTAAACCCTAGTTATCACGTTCCCAGCCGCCGTTCTATTGATTCAATGGCCGATAACGTGTGTCGTTCTTCCTCATTTTTCTCCTTATCCACACGATTATTTCGAAACTCTCCAACTAAACAATCTTAGATCTTGTCGAGATCTAGTCATCGATCGGTGGAGATCAATTATCGAGCAATGTGGTGGCCGGAAATCGTATTGGAAGGGGTTGCGTTCGAGCTGAATTTCCCGAGGCAGGAGTGGGCCGAGCTCGTGCGGTTTTTGGGCGTGGATGGAGTTTTCGAAGAGCGTCGCGACAGTAGCATCCGATCGAAGTGGAACTGGTTGTGGTGGTCGCGGTTTTGAACCCTAGGCTATGTCGATGGGTTTCTTTGTTCACGTTGTTCCTGGAGCTTGCGTACGCGTGGGGGAAGAAGGTGTATGGAGCGGCCCCTCTCTTGATGAACGGCCTTGATTATTTTGGTAATTAAATAAAAGAAAATTCGTTTAAAAATGTTGTTCGAACTTTGTAAAATCATAACAAATGCATACGTTATCAGAATTTAACGAAACTGGAACCGTTGGAATCGCAGAGAAGAATACTTCGTGATGGTGCAGATCCGGAGTCATTCCGGGCAAGTAGAAAATTGAGTTAAATCGAACGTCGTTCGGTTTAATTTAAATTTCGAACGTTCGCCGAAACTCAAGGTGAGTTTTTCTCACTCACATCTGGATGCTAGACATTATAAATAGTTGATATTTAAATATCTGTGTGGATGGCTGAATATAATTGTTATCATCAGTCTGGTTGATATTTATATTGCGATGTGCTAACATTTGTGATGCAGGAAGAAACAGGTTGGAGGGATCCAACTGGATTCCTCACAATGTAGCAATTATTTTATAATTGATAGTGATACCTGTTTATATGATGTGATTGATAAATCTGGAAATTTAGTTGTTCTGTGACATTGTGGTATAAATTGTAATCACAGAATTTAATTATAAATGGATAAATTGTGTTTTTACGAAATAAAATGAATTGTTAAATTTAGAATTTCAAAGAATAAAATTTGAAATCGGATTTGAAAGGAAAATGTAAATTGGGCCAAATTGGGATTTTTAATATAATGGGAAGTTTATGAAATGGGTAAATGGAAAGTATAGTTTTCTGGAGATTAAATTTATGAAATTATAAATTGTTTAAAATAACGATGTTTATTTTAATAATGGCTAATGTTATTCGAAAATTAAAAATATGTTAAATGGAGTTTCCAACTATAAATTAACAAGTTCAAATGAAAAATAGAATGTTTTGAAATGCCGTATTTCATTGGAATTTAATTAAGTGAATTGGAAATTTGGCTTCCATTGAAAATTCACCAAAATGTTTAAACTATATTTAAAAATGAATTTCCGGAAATGAAAAATTGTGATTTAACTTCGGAGGAAGTTATAGTTAAGTATGGAATTGGGAATTTATGTTGAAATCATAAATTGACTTGAAATAAATCAGTGGATTTATATGAAAGAGTACTTTGGAATGTTTTGAAACGAGAAAGTGATTCCCTGGGAAAAACCAAGTTAGTGTTTTAAAAGATTTTATTTAATTTAAAAGTTAAGTTTAAAATTTGTTTAAAGAGTATTTTTAAGAAATTGTTATTTTTAAAGTAACAAACTAATAATTTAGAAATCGTAATGATTTGAGAATATATTAGTAAATATTTTTACGAATGGATTTATTCAAAAGTTGGTTTGGCTTAAGTTGTTAAAATTAGCATTTTTCTTCTTATAACGCTATTTTGAATTTAGTGAAACTAAAACCCTTATTTTTAAATCAAAGTTTATGTGTTAATGACTAGTTTTCTTCACATATTTTAAATTTATATTTTGAGTAAATAAATAGAAGTAATTTTCATATTTTAAAGTATATTTCAGTATAAAGTATTTTTAACGGTTTTAAATGCAAATTGTTTTATACTTGGTTATTCCCGATGGGAATAAAGGGTAAAAGATTTACCTTGTAAAGGAAGAGTGGAAAATTGTTTCAAATGAGTTTTGAAAATGTGAAAATATATCTTTGAAAGATATTAGAAGAAAATAAATAATATGGAGATTATTTATTGTGTGATGGATGTGTATGGATGTTTGTGAACATTAATTGATAGTTAAATCACCGACTATCAATATTGGCCAAATGCGCGGATCGTTTCGAAGAGACCGGGATCGAGTTTCCGTATACCGGGATTCTAGGTCTGGAGACTCGAATACCACTTCGATCCGGTTTGTACGTTTCGTGTAACGATTTCGGAGTCGAAGATGGAGCAATGAAGTGCAAGGGCTAGTCGCTACTAATCCTGAGGATATTTCCAAAATGGATGTAGTAGGAATAGTGCCTTCGGTTCCGTTCAAACCCAGGACGGACTTGTATGGACGAATGCTTGCGAAACATCGTCAGCGGACGATGGGCATTCTAAGGGATATGTTCTCTAAAAGGTATCGTTTAGCCTCGAACCTCATCAACCGGGAATGACTGAAAATCAGGGGTTATGCAGCAAGGCTTCGTGGGTAGCTCCCACTGGAGGGTAAGGTCATCCCTGTCTAGATGTCCCTTTTTATTTCGGCTTAGTGGTGCGGTTGCTGATCCCAACCGTGGGGTGATTTTATTCGGGATCATCCAGTAAGGGATGGTTCCGGCCTTGTGTTGCAGAGGAGCGGGCGTACTCCTCGGTACTGTGATCTAGGCCACGTACTGTGACAGGTGGTACCCCAGTGCCTAGTCATTCGTTGGAAATCCATTCTCCCTACGTGCCTGTACGGTTTTGATTGTGCCAACTATTGTTGAAATGTGAGATGCAAGCATTTCAGCTAGATTCTATTTTACTTTCTATAGACACTATTATAATATTAGAGGATTTTAATATAAAAGTGTTTTAGCTATCGTAAGGTAAAAACCCGACATGTTTATTTGTGGCGTGGTCTTACGAGATGCTTTTGTTTCAAAGGATTTTGAAACTTTAATAATCAGTTTGGATGTATTTATGATGCGCTGGTATTCCAGACTGACTCGGGTGTTATTTTATTATAATGCTCGGGTCAGACCGAGTATATTACAGGATAGGATGCTATGGAGCTTAGAAGAGGAGCTGGAGTTTCGAGACGTATTTCTCGTACTTGTATTATTCCGCTGCTGTGATTGTTGAGATTGTTTGACTGGTTATGATTGGTTGTATTGATATACTTTGATGATGATGTATTGTATATAAACAGATATAGTTTTCATTTGTGTAAAGTTCTGTTCTATATATTATATTTTATTCCGCTGCGATTGTGAGGTTCTGTTGTTGTTTAGTTTTTTCTTCTTCTACCTTCTTTCTTTTTCTACAATCTGTCTTTTTCCGGCATTCGATCATCGGCATATTATACTGTTGAGTATTTTGTGTCGATTTTCGAGGGTCGAGAAGGGCGGGTCGTCACAGGTTGAGAGGAAAAAGTCCATCTTGGCCCTGGTTCAGTCAACTGAATGGCCCTTTGGTCGGTTGACCTGCTTGTGTTGTGCAAACTTCAAAATGCGATAACCTTCGCATACGAAGTCGGATTGAGGTGAGGTTAGACCATTTTTTAGGGCTTGAACCTGTGAAATTTTGGTGGGTTTTGGATTAATTTGATTTCAGGTCCCACGTGGAACCCACCCCGGCACGAATTCCAAAAATGTAAATTTTGTGGTAGACTGGGGGGGTATATCTTAGGAGTACTATAACATTGAGGTCGTGCGTTCCATTTGGAAAGCGAATTGGTTAGTATAGGGTTTTGTTAGAGTTGTCCGGTGGGTTTTAGGACGTGGCGACTGGAGCCGTGTGTGGCGATTCCATATGTTATATACAGACTGAGTCCATACTCTAAGATTTCAACCTTAGAGCAATATACGATTTGTTTGGTGTTGACTTTTGATGACACCTAAGGGTATGGACTTATGTGACCTACCCAAGGGTATGGAGCTATGTGACCTACCCAGGTATCGACCTTGTTGTGATGTACCCAAAGTGTTGTTGATGGCCATGACACACTCCACACGGTCTTAGAGGAATCGTGAATAGATTTACCTTGTTGTGATCGCTTGGACGATTTTGGGTCCTATATTCGTAATCTTATGAACGTTTAGTCTTAGCAGTAGTGCCATACGCATTGTGGCGTACATGTTTGCTCTTAGCAGTAGTGACCATACGCGTTGTAGCGTACCTATTTGATCTTAACAGTAGTGACATGTGTGTGGCATACCTATTCGGTCTTAGCAGTAGTTACTTTACGCATTGAGGCGTATCATATCGATCTTAATAGTAGTGACCATTGTTTTCACATCATGGTTTGATTATAGTATATTTGTACTATGTTATCAGTAGTTTTTGGCTGGCGTAGTGCAATAGATGATATTGTGCTAACTTGTTGTTTATAGGAGAAGAGTAGGTTATGATATGATCCCCTACTTTTGAGATGGATTTACTATACTTGTTCATAGGCGGTCTATATTTCCCTTGAGCCACGTTAGTGATGGGGGCCGGATGTAATTTAGTAGTTCCTTTTTTATTTCTATATAGTTTTAATATACAGTATTTTGAGATAGTTTCCCTCACACCAGATTTTAAGTCTGACCCATGTTTTTGCCTTTGTCTGCTTATGTCATGATTGAAAGTATATATGGATCAAGTAATATGAATAATTGTCTAAGTTATAAACTTGTGCAGAATATAAATATAAAATTAAAGCAAAAAATAAAAACACCAGAGTTTTTATACTGGTTCGAACTCCCGTTCTACGTCCAGTCCCAAAATCCTTCTGAAATTAACTAGCAACGTCCTCACTTAACCCGGAGAAATAGGTATTGCAACCGCCTGAGCTACTGAACATGACTTCATACCTGAAATACTCCTAACAGGACTTCATCTACAAAGTAAGTAGAATTGTTTGTGACTTCTTATGCTCTTGTATAACACAGGTTAGCTAATAATTACAACCTTCCCATAATGAAGAGATAGAATTGAATATGCAAGTGATATTAGTATATGAAAGCAATTGTGAATTCAAAAGCAAGATAGTCGAATAAAAGAGATAAATTTTATTTTATGGTTCACTAATTTGATTGCTTTATATATAAGATGTATAGTTGTAACCTATAATGAAGAGAAATGATTAATGGAAATGGTTGTAGCCATTAACGAGGAGGAGTGACTCTTCATGAAGAAGATTACCCTTTCAAAAATTTGAAAAATATAGTTATTATACAGATTTAATCGGCTGAATGAATTATAGTAGCCATATGAAATCTATCAAAGAGAACCATTTTCAGAACAGAAATAAAATAGTGCAATTTTCACTACATTCAGCTGGCTGAAATTTGCTTCTCAATCGGCTGAATATTATTGTGCTTTAGAATTTTTGTACGTGCACACATTCGGTCGGTTGAGTAATCTTATTCAGTCGGTTGAATTCTATTAGTTCATGTTTTTTGTTTTGAAATTGATTTATGCTAAATGTGTTTGTGCGTATACCACATAGAAGTGAATTTAACAATAGTTTGAACTATAAACTAAGACACTACGACCGATATTACATTCTAGTATCATTTTGGTCTTCATTTCGTCAGGTTTGTATCTTTGTTTTAATGATATGATTTCCTACAAAAATGGATAGTGTATACGATATATACTTGTATAGTGGACACTATCAAAACATTAAAGTATGAGGTTCTAACATTCTCTCCCTTTTTGATGATGACAACTATATAAGTTTAATTAAAATTTAATCATTATGCAGATAGTTCTCCCCTTGAGTACATACTATATCTATCAATACGGTCGTATAGTTATTCTCCACCTTTATCATCGACAAAAAGGAAATTTACATCAATAGAAGTAATATGAATAATACAGTAAGGGAAAGATCTCTCTTGTCCCAAATTTTATGTATATATGACATCAAAGTATGTGATTTAAAAGATGATAAAAATATTACGTATATATTGTAGGAGAAAAAAATTCATATGATCATACTTGATAAAAATCATACCATATAATAATTTTGATGATCAAAACAAAAAACAATATTATATCACATAACAATTTGACGAACAAAACAAATTATTGCACATAACAATTTTAACAAATAAACACAAACATATCATATGAACATCAAAAAATAGTTTATACAACATCATAAGTAATTGTTTTAGGAACATAAGTACAGAACATAAAACATCATAAACAACAGTTTTACCTAAACACATTCACTTGCTAGAACTGAAATTAAAAACAGAGAATAAAACATACCAAATACCAAGCTTACCGACTTAATCAAACCTCATCACTTTCGCTAGTGTCACCGGATTCTATATCACCACTTTGATTACCACCCCCATCTCCTTCTCCTTCTCCAACTTCCTCTTCGGATGATGTCCACTCCATATGTTCCGATTTTTCGATAGTGCCTTTTGAAGGAAAAGATGTAAGAGGAACAACCGATATAGATGAAGAACATAAAAGCTTGTCTCAAATTTTGTTCATAAAATCTTTGATAGTACTGAGCCTTTTGTTAGTCTTGGAGAGACGATGATCAAGGCGACTTTGGTTGCGATAGGGAGTGAAAAAAGATTGTTTCGTTGAAGTGTCCATAGTTATTTCTTCTATTTCATTCTCACCTCGAGGAGCCTGTTCTTGTTGAGAGGAGGAAGCTACAATTGGACAGTAGGTTGGGGAATTCCGGCTCTACGATTTGCAGTCCATTTAGCAAAGAAATTATGTCGTGACTTGAAATTCGCTTAGGAAGACGCAGGACACTTGTAGTCTTTGAGTTGAGCTCACCAATGGCTGTGTACTTGGAGTTAGGAATGGGAACCCCAAAATTTTGAAGAATGCGCATAATGTAAGTGCCATAATGAATCGTTTTATTGTATCTTTTGATGACTAATGATTTCAAATTCTTTCCTTATAATTTTTCCTCAATTAACGTCTGATGCGACCAAATAACTTGGAGAGCTTGAAAATCACGCTTATAAACTTTTTCATAACTTCTGGTTCGAGGTTGTAGAGAATGGATGAGAGCTCAATGGATAAGACGACCTTTAAGGCGTAGAGAACTTGATTTTAATTCTGTGATGTCATCGGAAAGAAATTTATGAATTATTTCATTTCAATTCAACATATTAACCTCAACATCATCGATGTCTATTCCTTGTGAAGGACATCTTAAAAAATCATCCCTAAGCGTTGAAGAGGAAGATAAATTTTGACTCTGCAATTTAAAATGCAAACACAATCTTCTTTATTATGTGGATTGTGATGATCTAAATTTAAATTTGCGATGAAGAGTTTTACTAGAAGCGGATAGATCTTCACATGGTTAGAGTCATAGCTGATTAGACAATCTAAGTGACTAGCTTTGGTAATTTCTCTCATAGCATAACTCTAAAAATCAGAAAACTACATGAAGGCACCTCCGAAAATCTTAGAATTCTTCATGCTATTGAAACGAGTACCTGATGTACCATCATGAAGCCATCCTCTAATTAGATCTGCCGAAGGTCCAACGGAGGAAATTGTTGCTCTAGATCCTTTTGCCTTTGGAGCCATTAAAAATGGTTTTTGAGGATTTTTTGAGGAATTTTAGATATAGGGTTATGGGGTTTTACTGAGGATAGGATGAAATGAGGGTTTGAGAAATTTAAAGTAAGTGAAGAGACGGTAGATGAGGAGTGATTGGGTACATAGATATACGAGCCTGGTTATTTTAAAAAATAAAATTTTGTTAGTTTGGCGGTTGAACATATAGGGTCAGCCGGTTGAATCACCCTAAGAAGGTGGCCGAGTGTATTCAGGCAAAAAATGGGTTATTTCAGTCGGTTGAAAGTATGGAGGCAGTTGGCTGTTTGCTAAGTGAAATTTTTGCACCTTTGAATATTCAAACGTCTGAAATAAGACGTTCAGCCATCTGAATCTACTTTATTTCCGTTTTTTTATTTTGGATTCTTGAATAATCCTTGGTTTGTTGTATATATTTATATATAATCATTTTGAGATACAAAACAATTTATTGTATTAATATGCAATAGAAAATACAAATATTATTATACAATATTTGTATGTGAGTATATAAGTGATATATATATATATATATATGGTTTTATTTCTCTTCACTTGGTTCTGATTAGTCTGAAGGACAATGTTCCCATGAATTTGGTTCGACCTTACTTCACTCTTTAAAAGGTTTTAGTGAAGTGAACTAGTAAATTGAATTAATGCAATAAATGATTTGAATTGAGCTAATGAAATGAATTAGTGAATTGAATATGGTGTACAATGTTGTTTAATAGAATTGAATATGAACTTAAGTTTTGAAGTGAAAATAAAAATAAGAAGTGTTGTATAAAATGTTTATAAAGAACTTAAGTAAAATTTTGGTGGAATGGTTCATAAATAATATTAGTATTGAAAAATATATTAAGTGAAAAAAAGGGATACAATAAAATTAACTTAGAAAAAGTTAAAATGAAATGATTTTATGGAATGATCCACAAATGAATTGAATATGGAATGAAATGTTGTTAAACATAAATTGAATTTAAAGTGAATATTAATAAGTGAATGTTAAAGAATGGAATGTAAGTGAAGTTAATATGAATAATGGAATTTCGATTAAATTTAATGTAGATTAAATGAATGTGAATAAATGGATATAAGAAAAATCAATGAGAATAATTTAGTTTGATGTAAATCAATTGAATGCAAATGGATTGAATTAAAATTGATTTAATATAGATTAATGGAATGCACATTTATATGGAATGTACATTAATTGGCATGAATGAATTGGATATGAATAAATTGGATGTAAATAGGAAATGCAAATAAGTGAATGTAAGTGAATTTTTGTTAACCTGAGATTAAATATAATTAAAGTGAATGCTAATAACCGAATGTAAATCAATTGAATGGGAATAAATTGAAACGAATCAATAGCAGGTTAATAAGAAATGGAAGTATATAATGTTGAAATTTGGAAATGCAAATCTATATGATGAAAAATAAATTGGATGAATGTTATTTGTTCAATAAGTTCTCTTGTTATATTCAATAAATTGCATATAGTTATGGTACAGTCTATGTTATATAGTGATATTATTTTCTATGTACATATTCTCATTGTTGTTGAGTGATTAGTAGGTGCGGATGACGTATGCTTTGCATTTGGAGCTTGCTTTCACGTTATATCGATTGTATATGCTTGCTAATGCTAATAATAAGGTACACATCTTGGATTACATACCGTATTTTTATATTTTCCCCTACGGGATGCCTCATCCTCGAAGATGAGATGCATATTTGTGATTATATATACATTGTAAAAAATTTACGATCGAGCCGCGCAAAAGAGACGCTGGCGAAATTTTTCGAAAATTTAAGACGTCGAAATTTTTTTAATAACTTAAAAAAATTGATTTTGGTTTTATAACTTAGAATGGTATTAGTTAGTAATTATGAATTGATTGGAAGACTTAGAAAAGTTTATAAGAAGTTAGACGATTTAGAAGGATTTGGTAATCCATTTCAACTAATTGTTTTTGAAAAGTAAACGGGTTTGTGACATTTTTCTAACCTTGGCAATTTCAGAGATGAAATTCTTTTAGGGCGAGGGGAGGGGGGACAGTGTAACGACCCAGAATTTCGGTCATTTGAATTTAGAATATTTAATTGATATTAAATATTGAACAGTTATTTTTAAGTTAAATAACTTGAATTCCAAATGTAGCGATTTATTTGATAATTAAATTGTTGAATTTATATTGAAATTGTTTAAATAATTGAATCTTGGATTTAATGCGAATGAGAATGATTTCAAAAGTTGAATTAATTTCTATTTGAACAAGAATGAAGATAGTAAACTTGTAAATTTGATTTAAAAGTGATATAACTGATTTTGAAAATTACTCGTTTTAATTAACATGTAAAAAAAACCTTTTGGGGCACTGTCTCAGATTTCGACAAAACCTGTTTCAACAGAACCGTAATAGTGAATTACAGTACGCCATAAAATTTCATGGCGATTAGACGTATCGTTTAGGTGTGCGAGTTCGGCACACATAGAATTAATTTAAGAAATTTAAATTAAAATAATTTGATTTTGAAAAGCTATCTTCTGTATATGATGGAATTGGCTTCCAAATATATATTCCATCGTGTTCGGAATATGGGTATAACGTATAGAATGCCAAGCGGCATGCTTCGTTTGAAGTTCGAAATTTTTAAGTGTGAATAGTGCCGAGTTTATTTTCTATATAAAGGGCTTTAACATTCTCCTTTGCACACCCTAATTTATAAATCAGAGCCACCATTAAAGTTCTAACCCTAGAAATCAACGGCCTAAAATAATCTTGTCGATCGGGACCAAATTGGAAGGAATGTTCAACATGGAAGTTGTAGCCGTCGACGAGTGGAGTTCATCCATACCCTTGGATCGTCGAATCGAGGCTCGACGCAGTGGCTAGAGGCTTACATTTGCGAGAAGGTTATTGGGTTCTTAGGCGAATTGCGCAAGCACGTCATTGGCTGGGGCGAGGCGGCTCGGCGTAGGGGAGCGCGGTAAGTCCACGGCGATGGTGGCTGCGTCAGGCGAGACACGCGATAAACAATAAAAAAAAGAAAAAAGAAAAAAGAAGAAGGTGCCTGGAACTGTAGCGTGCATGGGAGAGAACGTGAAGATGAGTAAGAGTTTAAAGTTTTTAAAGGTTATTAAGTTTATGTTAGTTATATAATTAATTATCTCGAATGTTCAATAATTCGTAACTTTCTCGTACGAGGTGCGTTTCGAGCACGACAAGTTGCGTTGCGTTTGTATCAACGAGCACTACGCTATGGAGTTGGATTGGATTAATTCGAAGCAAATTTGAATTTTGGGTTAAAATTGAACGCTCGTTCAATTTTAATTCAAAACGTAATGTTTCAACGACTATTAAAATCAAAGTGAGTTAATCTCACCTTTTTGTTTAATCAGAAAATTTATACAGTCAATAAATATTATCTATTGGATGTTTAGATATTTATTATTGATAGTTATTGATTGTTTGGATAATTTACTAATTATTATTAGTTGGATTGGATATATTTCTGCCTATTGGAGCGGATGAGACCCTATTACGTTCTTGTGTAAGAGCGGATGACCCTTTGTATACGAATCCTTCCTCGAAGCGGTTGATTTATATTTTTGATTATATACTGTATGTGATGCAGGGGGACAGGTTGGAGGGATCCAACAGGATTCCTCACACTGTTGATTTTATTTTCATATGACTTATTGAATGCCATATTGATGACATTGATATGATTTGTTTAATTAGTGCTTTAGTAGCACCGGGCCTCATTTTTGGTATTTTAAAATACTATAAAATAGTGATTTGATTTAAAAAGGGATTTCAAAATGATTTTGGAAATTTTTTTTATGTTTTAAATAATTTTCCAAAAATGAAAGTATGATTTTATATATTATAAATTGATAGTTTATAAAATACTAAATAGAGATTTTCGAGCTGTACAATATAGATTTTTAAAATCTTGGAGAATAAGTCCATCTTTTATAATAAAGGGATATGCTTTAAAAAGGAAATAGAATTATTTTTGATATAATATTTATTAATCATTTTTGCATAAAGTGATATATATATATATATAAGTATATATATATTATGATTTATTTATAAACGCGAAATTTATAAATGGGATAATTTATAAAAGTAATATTTTACAAATGAAGTGAAGATTTGTAAAAATCGTATTTTGTTAATAAAAGTATGAATTTATAAACAGGGTTTACAAATTAAAGGAAACTATCATCGTTTAATAAATTGGATAATAAATCAAACAGTGGATTTATTTTAAGATACAGAATGATATTTTCGAATAAGTTAACTCTATTTTGGGAATTGAAGGTAAGGGTAAATTTGGAATGTTAAACGATTTTTATAAATAAAAAAGGATTTATAAAAGGAATTTATCCATATGGAAGTAACGTTAAAACAGATCGTGATTTACGTTTTAAATGAGATTTGTGAATAAGCGAGATTCACAAAGAAAATAAGTTATAAATGAAACTAATAAATAAATGGGTTTATGAAAGGAAGTTTTTATAAAATGAAAGGAGATTCTCCAGTATAGTTTTATAAATATCGGAATGATCGGGTTGAAAATTTAAGTATGGACTTTTATCAAGGATATATATATATATATATAGACACACACACACACACACATATATATATATATATATTTGAAAAGTTGGTTACTCATGTTAATATTGTTTAAAGTTGTTTATTAATATTTAAATATTTTGAAGGGTTATTTATTTAAATTATTAATATGGTTTGAAATTAATAATAATGATTATTAATAATATTTTGGTAATTTATTATTATTATTTATATGGTAAAGATTAACGATTGTTTTACCCGTAATGGTTTGAATTATTACTTATTATTTTTAAGAGGTTAAAAGTTAATAATAATTATTTATTTATGATGGTTTCGAAATTCATAAATAGGGTTTTGCAAATGGACTTGGATTTTTATAAGAAGAGCTTATAAAATGGTTTGAAGATTTAAAAGGAGTTTTATAAATAATTGCATGATTTATAAAGGGTTTAGAAATGAATTGAGAAATAATTTTATAAATGGTTTATAAATGGTTTTAGAAATTTATAATGGAGTTTATAAATGATTTTAGAATTTGGTAAAAGGAAGATCTTTCTCAATGTTTGGAAAATATCATTATACCGTTGAGGTAAGTATATGGAAATTTTCTAAGTATTGAAAATAGATGGGTTTGTGAATATATCTTTGTAAAAGTATTTTGATACAAGCATTTACATGATGGTTTTAATTAATGAAAAGCTTAATTAAGGAGGCTTAGTGTTGCTTGGTGCTTAACCAAATGTTGGTTTTTCCTATGGAATTAAATCCCTGATTGAACGTTTGTTATTTGATAGTTAAATAACCGACTATCGGAATTTGGACCCAAATGTAACTTTGGAAATATCTAGGAGAAACACGTGAGTTAGATGGCACGGTCATCTCCGATGATGCTGTACTGCGCGTGTAAATCTCATTTCGTTCTTCTAGGACAATGATAAGGAAATCCATCCACTAACGATTAGGAGGTGATCTCCAATCTTATCTTTGACTGTTTATTTCCTAAAGAACCGAGGTTGAGTTTACCGGAAACTATCGAATGCTGTTTTGAAGAGACCGGGATCAGATATGTATCCGAAAACCACTTCGATCCAACTCAAGCGTTCGAAGTGAAGACATCTTGAAGATGATGGAATTGGAGATGGAGTTCTTAATCGTTTCATTTAGTCCCAGAATGAACTTGTGTGGATGAATGCTAATATTGCATTATTTCCTGGAGGGCAGGTTAGCATTCTAAGTGGGAAGTGCTATATAAATGGTAAGAGCGTGGCCTCTTCGAGCCTCACACCCAGGAAATGAATAAAGCAGGGACATGCGGCATGACTAAGTGGGTCGCACCCAAGTAGGGTATGACCATCCCAAATCTAGAGCGATATTCATGTATGCTTCGGGATCCCATTGTGTGGTTGTTGATTGCAATCAAAGGATGATCATATTCGGTGCTACTCGAGAAGGGGGTAGGGCCGGTCCTGAGTAGCAAAGGTGCAACGTTTTGTAGCCTCCCGTACACTTGATCTAGAGGTGTACGGATTCAGTGTGTAGACCCTTACCCTTTTATAGTTGGAATCCATTCTCCAATACGAGCCTTCGGTTTCGGTTGTAGAACCTAGTATGCTGGAATTTAATTAATGTAACAATTTCGGCTATGATTAATCAGTATTTGCATATTAGACATTATTATAATATTAGAAGATTTCATATGAAATGTTTTGGTTATCGTAGGGTAAAAACCCGTCCGTGTTTATGCGCGGCGTGTACCTTTGTGTTCAAAAGTTTTTATATCTTAAAAATCCAGTTCGGTGTGTTTTTATTATAATGCTCGAGTCATACCAAGCATATTTATAGATTTTTTAGATGCATTGAAGCTCAGGAGACGAGTTGGAGGTCTTCAAATCGTATTCGCGTATATGTTTATTTTTCGCTACTTTGTTGTTGAAATTATCAGCAATTGTAAAGACATGATGTTATAACTGTCCAGGCTGATGATTGTGATTGTTGTTGTACTCTGATGGATGTATGTATATAACTGTTTCCCTTTTGTAAAGATCATATTATATTATATGTTGTTCCGCTGCGATTGTGAGATTCTGTGTTGTTTTTAGTTTCTTTTATCTTCTTCTTTCTTTCCACTAACCATCCGCCTTTCTATTTGATTTGGGTTGGACATGTGTGGTTTATTGTCAGCTTGAATTGTACGGAAAAGCGGGTTGTTACACTAATCGGGCATGTATTAATGCAAAAGCTAACCAGATGTCAAACCTAATCAGGTACAGATGGAAATCAATCTATACCCGAGGTATATTGTTTAACCAAGCATACCAAATCAGGTACATATGGATGCAAAATCTAATCGGATGCTAAACCTAATCGAGTACATATCCAACCGAATGCCAAACCTAATCGAGTACATATGGATGCAAAAGCGAACTGGATGCCCAATCTAATTGAAAACGTATTGATGCAAAAGCTAACCGAATGCCAAACCTAATCGGGTACAGATGGAAACTAATCTATACCCGAGATATATTGTTTAATCGAGCATGCCACCGAATGCAAAAGCTAACCGGATGCCAACCCTAATTGGGTACGTATTGATGCAAAAGCTAACCAGATGTCAAACTTAATCAGGTACAAATGGCAACCAATCTATACCCGAGATATATTGTTTAACCGAGAATACCGTCAAATGCAAAAGCTAACCGGATTTCAAATCTAATCGGGTATGTATAGATGCAAAACCTAACCGATGCTAACCGAATCAGACACGTATTGATGCAAAAGCTAACAAGATGCCAAACCAAATCAGGTACATATTGATGCAAAAGCTACCTGGAAGAAAAACTTCACTTCTTAAAAAATACTACAAAATGGTACTATAAAATGATCAAATGATACTACAACCTAACCGGGTGCATATGAACGCAAAAGCTAATCGGATACCCGACTTAATCAAGAAAACTGATAAATACTAAAACTAATATTGGTTATACTACAAAACTGATAAATAATAAAAACTGTTACAGGTTATACTACAAAATTGATACTGAAAACGAAACTATAAATGATGCTATATAACCTATAAATAAATAAATAATAAAACTAATACTGGTTATACTACAAATCTGTTACTAAAACTACAAATGATAGTATATAACTAGGTTTAATTACAAATAGCAAATTAATGTCAAATTAAAATTATGCTAAAACGAATATACTTTTATAACTAGGTTCAACTATAGTAAATTGCCAAAAAAAGTCATTAAATCAATTATAAATCTCAAAAAATTCATAACAATATGAAAAACAAATAATATCTTCATAGAAGTTTGATAATTACGCTTATTGTGATCAAATTACTTATATACACCATATCTATTTTGCTTATTTTGAAAATATGCAAATTCTTTATTGCATTTGATAGAAGGTATACTGGCACCACGTTTCTCCTTAGAAGGCTTAGTAACATCTTCAACGCTAGCATCAACAATAGGCTTATCAAAATTAGAAGTAATTAGGAATATCATAAGTTCTCTAAAATCACTAGCTCCATCAAAACAAAACCAACAAAATCAGAAATTGATAACTTTGAACTTCTCTTCAACATACCTTTAGATAACTAACATAACAAGAATGTTATTATCACCACTACAAAAAAATCAATAAAAAACTGTTTGCTTCATATTGTAATTTTATTCTAGAACAATATCATTTTCTTTATATAACAAAAACAGAAACAAACAAATAAAGCAGTAATATTAAAAATGCTATTTACGGACACTAAAACTGATACTATAACTGGTCCTTACACCGATAAAATTGAAATTTGATTAATTCCATAACATGTTATGTGTTGCATCATATTTCTAAATAGACTAACAAACCAAATAACAAACGATTTAAAACACATAATGGAAATAATGATGCATAAAAAGAAAAAAAAGATAAGATATATCCTGCTGCTTTTCAAATTTGCCATAAAATATTGGAAAAATAACACTGTAATAAAGCTGAATTTCGAATTAAAACAGAAAAAAAAAATGAAATTAAAAATGAGCTAAATCAAAGAATCAAAAGCAGACAGAAAAGAGTATTAAAATAGAATGAAGAAACATTTTTAATTAGAAAATGTCATGAAAAAAACTAGAGATGTAATCGGGAAGAAGAAGAAACTAACGTAGAAGAATAGAGAAACAACTTAAACGTGAGTAAAATTTTAAACGTGCAAACGTAGAAGAACAAAAAAAAAACTAGCACAAACGCGTGACCGTGAGGGCTGAGCACAAATTTGAACGTTTTTGTGCTTAAAGCAAAAAATATTACTAGACTGTCCCAAATTATAAAAAAGCCTCTAAAATTGTCCTAGAAAATTGTTCCTCAGAATATTTTCCCCTTGCAAAGAACATCAAAACATGCACCATATTTAAACTTTTTTTTTCTCCATAATAAGTGTAACTCTTCATTTGAACTCATGAACTACTTTACTAACATATCTTCTCATGAACTAACACATATACAGTAAACTTATTAATCAAGTACATAAGTAGCTGAACAGCACACATTCATTAATAGACAATAAGCAATATCAATTACGATCTTGATTAAACACATAAATTACTTTTAATACTCTGCGATAAATAGATTGATCTTCAAACAAGTAAACTATTTTACAACAGTACAACCTTTTGTGCATAATGGTTGTATTACCATTAAACATATCATATTACAAATAGTTTGGACATAATTTTGTTGGAAAATAGATCTAAGGCACAAAAGTTAAAGGATCACAGCAGCAAAATGGATAGCAGCAAAACGGATCGCAGAAACAGTCGTCCAAAAGACAGCAGCAACAAAGGGTAGCCAAACTGCATTTTCATAAATATGCGACTTAATTTGCGATCATTCGTCAAAGAAATAACAGGTTGATAAACGTGAAAAAACAATAGCCAAGTCTACAGTAATTGCTTGTAAGAAACCAACGTAGAAACACAAGTAGGAGGTTTTAGACGAGTCAACTCAATTCCAATACGTTGAAAGAAATTATGTTCCGCTAAGTGTTTTTTCAAGTAGTTAAGGCTCCATTTAGCTTGTCGTTTTTAGTTTTGTGTTTTTATCTATACAAAGGTGCGTCCGTCATATGTATTGTTGAAAAACAAATAATTTTGAAAATGAAATTAACATGTAAAATAAAAAATAGAAAACAAGTTTATTTTGTTTTTCGTGTTTCGAAAGATAACAAAAGCACGGAGAACATTCCAATTCTTTCGTTGTTCGTTTATCGTCGCAATAAATAAGAATTGTAAATCTTTCAATTATTTCTTTGTATTTCTTAGTACAAGTTGAAAACACAAAACTTAAAATACAAAATGAAACCAAACAGACCTTAAATATTTTGTTTTTATAGTTACATGTAGACAAACGTATCCAAGGCGTATGATTTATGTAGTCACACAAAGTTAATATAAAATGAAATATATGTATGAATACTAATATATATACCATGCTTCAAAAAAACCATGGCGTCTTCTAGGTGGCGGTGCAGCTACATATTGAGGTGGAGCCATTACTGGTGGTGCCCCTCCATAATACCCTAATTGTAATTTTAACGCCAATCAGCCAATCTCTCATTAAATGTATATTTTCAGTCGTGCATGCACATGTAGATACAAATTAATCAGTAAGTAAGCGTTACATATAGTTATACATACCTTGAGCAGGGTAAGGATAAGCGTAATTTTGATCCTGCTTCATCTTCCTTGCAACTTTAGTTGACAATGATGGTTTATTTCGCGGGCTAGAAATGTTTAATTTTATAACTTTCAGGTTTATATACTGACGACAAGATATATTTTGAGGATGAACTCGAGACATAGCACCGCCTTTGCGTTGGCTATTGGCTGTATACCAGTTATACTGACAAGTGTAGATACCTGCGTAAACCACATACCTATTGTATTAGAGCCATAAATAAATTAATATAATAATATGTCCATTCTAGATCATACGATATTCTAAACTGTAAATTTGTTACTGAACCTATCTCCGCTATCGTATTTTCCTTTAATATTTTCCTTGTGACATCCGCAGGGTGCTCGTAAATTCTAACTAATCACGGTTACCAACGCTGAAAATATGCTATTAAAATATATTCAAATTATATCTCAATACTAAAAATGGTTGAGAGCATTGCAATAGAAAAGATGATTCATAATTTTGAGTTGTCAAGTGGAACATATGGGGAAAATAGCAGTCAACGTCGGATTGCTACAAGAGCAGGTCAAACAGCATAGCTGGTTGATTGGGCTATTTCGGCTCTCTTGATCAACCATTTGTGTCTTGTCAACCAGTTCGAGAGCCAACCCAATTTTGAGCCTATTTTGATGAATATTCAAATGTTTGGAATGAATAATTCTTAATCTAAAGGTCATATTGATTGAAGCTCAAATCTCATGTCTCTGTTTCATGTGTTCTCATATGCCCATTATATCTCAACCGTTGATTCATGCATCTTCTGTTTCTTTTATGCTATGGTGCAGTGGTCCTCGATTATTATCAAATTAATATGATATATGTTTGATGTTCAATGTTGATATTTTGAAATCAGTCCCACATCACTTTGTGATGCAACATTGAGTTTGATCAACATTTGTTAATAGAATCAATCTTTTATTGTCATATATATATATATATCATTCTACCTCTATTGTTTTTCACGATGTAAAACTATTCTTTTTCTAGTCCGAACTCATTATCCGTGCACATACAAAACGAGGCATATCTAAACAAATCTCCACCTTAGCTCGCATCCATTCATGCGTCTTTCCCTACACCAACTTTGATGCCTACATCATATCGAAACTTTGTATACATGTCACTCTCTACATCATACAGCTTCACCTTAAATCTAGTTACTTAAGCCTACACTGCTAACTATCACGAATTACAGATCACTTGTGCATTGTCCTAGGCGTCACCATCGGCTCTGATACCATGTTGAAATTTTGGGATCTATTCACACATTTTTTTATCGGGGCAATATAGAGTTTGGTCAACATCTTTTAATAAACGGAATCCCTTGTTGTATTACATACGACCAAACCCTACGTACCATTGTCAGGCTCCGCCTTAATTTTGGGAGTTAGCTGTATTGAAGCAATAACCACGTATTCCAAGAACTGCATGATAAATTCTGGAAAAGAATGGTAGCCCTAATGCCAAATGGAGATAAGAGTAAAAGCAAAAAATACTTCCGAAGGGTTGTCTGTCCTACCAGATGGACCGGCAATCAGGGCTTCAATGTTTATAATACCAAACCACTGAAGAATGGTATCCACTTCTTGTTGGATAGTTATGGAAGATTGGTTAAGCCTATAATCTCCCTTTTCAGAAGTAGGAGATTTCGAGCGCCCTTGAGAAGAAAGAAAGTTTGGAACCCTTATCAGATTTTTTGCTCACTATTCGTCTGCTAAATGATATCACACAAGGTCAAGGAAGTATTACATATTTTATAAGAAGTTTGAAATTGTAATCAATATAAATGAGCATAAGAAGAATTAGAAAGAAAATATCAGACGCCATGGGAACCTTTCTTTATTTCATACTAGGTTATCTTTTAAGAGAGGGAAGCAAAACAATTTAAATAGGCAACGAGGCCTTTACAAATGCAGACAAGCCTTAATGGGCTTCGAAGAGAAACAGGCCCATATCTCTAAATGTTTAAAACAAATACATGAACTTTACATTTCCTTTTAACACTCCCCCTCAAGTTGGAGAGTACAAATTCTTCATTCCCAACTTGTCACACAGATAATCCATCCTTGATCCAGTTAATGCTTTTGTAAACAGATCGGCAATTTGTTCACCAGTTCGGACATACCCTGTTTCTATAATTCCACTTTGAATTTTCTCCCTGATAAAATGACAATCAACCTCAATGTGCTTTGTCCTCTCATGATATACTGGATTTGATGCAATGTGAAGTGCTGTTTGATTGTCACACCACAGTTTAGCTGGTAACCTTACATTCATATTTAGCTCCTTCATTAAGTTAATTACCCACATAATGTCACATATAGCATTTGCCATGGATCTGTATTCAGATTCTGCACTTGATCGAGCCACTACAGGCTGCTTCTTGCTTTTCCATGAAACTATATTGCCTCCAACAAACACACAAAATCCTGACACTGACCTTCTATCAACCTTGGAACCAGCCCAGTCAGCATCACAGAAACTTTCTATGTTCATATGACCATGATTGGTATACAAAATACCCTTGCCTACTGTGCCTTTAAGATAGTGTAATATTTGTTCCACTGCATTCCAATGTTGCACAGTTGGTTTTGTCATAAATTGGCTAACTGCACTTACAGAATATGCAATATCAGGTCTGGTAACACATAGATAATTCAATTTCCCCACCATTCTTCTATATTTCTCTGGATCATTAAAACATTCACCATCTCCACTTAAGCTATAATTTTGCATCATGGGAGTACTACAAGGTTTAGCTGCTAACTTCCCAGTTTCTGACAACAAATCAAGAGTGTATTTTCTTTGAGATAAATATATACCTTCACTATTTCTTGTAATTTCAACTCCTAAGAAATACTTGAGCTCTCCAAGATCTTTTGTTTGAAATTGAGAGTGAATAAATTGCTTTAGCTCATGAATACCATTATTATCATTCCCTGTAATCACTATGTCATCTACATAGACCACTAACAAAATTATGCCCTTATCAGTATTTTTATAAAAATACTGAATGATCAGCTTTGCTCCTCATAATGCCAAACTTTTCTAAAGCCATACTAAATTTGCCAAACCAAGCCCTTGGGCTCTGTTTAAGACCATACAAGGATTTATTAAGTTTACATACCTTGTTTATCTCCCCCTGAGCAACAAATCCTGGAGGTTGCTCCATAAACACTTCTTCAGTTAGATCCCCATGCAAAAATGCATTTTTGATGTCAAGTTGATGAAGTCTCCAATTGTATCTAGCAGCCATTGAAATGAATAGTCTAATTGATGTCATCTTTGCCACGGGAGAAAAGGTCTCAGAGTAATCGATACCATAGGTTTGAGCATAACCTTTGGCAACTAGTTTTGCCTTGAGTCTTGACACTATTCCATTAGCATTCATTTTCACAGTAAAGATCCATTTGCAACCTATAGCTTTCTTATTTCTTGGTAATTCCACTAAGGTCCATGTTTTATTCTGCTCTAGAGCCATCATTTCTTCTCTCATAGCATCACACCATTCAGGTGAATTTATGGCTTCTCCAACTGTTTTTGGAATGATAATAGAATCTAACTTTGACACAAACACATGTGAAGAACTTGGTAGTTTATTATAGGTCACATAGGAGGAAATAGGATAGGTACATTTTCTTTTTCCTTTTCTCAGAGCAATAGGCAAATTTAAATCTGTATTATCCTTTGTATTATCCTCAGTTTGTTGAGTAGGTTCTGCACATGTACCTTCTGTTTGTACATTAGTAGTATTAAGGTCAGTAGGGCCTGGTATGGTTGAGTACACTAGAAATTCTTCCTCATCTTCATGTATAGTTGGAGCATTATTTTGATAGAAGGGTACATCTTCCATGAAGGTTACATCAAATGATACTATATATTTCTGCAAACTAGGACAATAGCATCTATAACCCTTCTGACTTCGAGGATATCCAACAAAGACACACTTTAGAGATTTGTGATCAAGTTTACTTAACTGTTGATTCACATTTCTCACAAAACATGTGCATCCAAATATCCTTGGTTTAACTGGGTACATATCTTTGTCAGGTGTTAATATTTGATAAGGAATATCACCATTAAGGACTATTGATGGCATTCAGTTAATTAAAAAACATGCAGTGGACACGGCATCTGCCCAAAATACTTTTGGCATGTTCATCTGGAATAATAAAGCCCTTGCAGTTTCTAATAAGTGTCTATTCTTCCTTTCAGCTACTCCATTTTGAGAGGGGGTATCAACACATGAAGTCTCATGAATAATGCCATTATGTGACAAATAATTACTAAATTCAACAGACATGTACTCTTTAGCGTTGTCACTACGAAGAGTTTTTATAGAAGCATTGAACTGTGTTTTAACTTCAGCATTAAAATTGCAGAAAATGGAAAACAATTCAGATCTAGATTTCATTAGAAATAGCCAGATTATACGAGTATAATCATCAACAAATGTTACAAAATATCTATAACCTGGTTTAGAAACAATTGATGAGGGTCACCAAATATCTGAATGAATAAGAGAGAAAGGACTATCTGCACGTTTATTGACTCTAAGAAGAGAACTACTTCTATGATGTTTTGCATATTGACATGCTTCGCAGTTTATTATAGATAAGCTGCTATACTGAGGGCATAATTTCTTGAATAGAGTGAAAGATGGATGACCAAGTTGACAGTGAGTTTTGAATGCAGAATTCAAAAGAGGGCAAGCTACAGATTCAGGTGATTTGTCAAGAGTATATAATCCTCCAGATTCACTTCCTTTACCAATAATCTGTCTCGTCACAAGATCCTGGAACACACAGTAGCCAGGGGAGAAAGTAACACTACAATTTAATTTGTGTGTAATCTGACTTACAGATAATAAATTAAATGATAATGATGGCAAGTATAGCACAGAAGTCATAGGTATAGATGAATTAGTTAACACTTCCCCTGTTCCTGTTACTAATGATTGAGACCCATCTGCTAAGGTTACTTAATGAGACTTACTAATTGTTCTCAAATTAGTAAACAAATGTGAATTACCTGAAATGTGATCAGATGCACCTGAATCAATTATCCACTTAGAAGTAGGCGAGCCTGTACTTGTGTTTGCAACAGATGTGGTTACTGAAGAATTTGAAGAATCAGGAAGCTTGTCATGCAGTGTACCTTGAATTTTAGAGTATTTCTCAAATTCATCTGCTGTCATTAAAACAGTTTTGATATTTGAAGAAGTTGTATTTCTTTGATTCCACTATAAACTTCTACACTCTGATATCACATGACCAACACGCTTGCAGTAATTACATATTTTGTTCTGATTCACAGACGGTCTCCAGGGTGGCCTTTGTGTTCTTCTAGGTGGTCGAGGTCTCCATGATTGAGTTTGTGGCGGTCTCTGTGATCTCCAGTTTTGTGTTTGATAAGGAGCACTGCCTCTAACTATCTCAGGTTGATTGTTATTAACCATATTTCCACTATTACCTACAAAAGCACTAGGAAGTGTATTTGCTACTGCATTACCACTATTTGTCACATTCTCAGTTCTCAACAAGCGGCTATATACTTCATGTAAAGTAGTTAAATCGGTATTGGCAAGTATCTGAGATTTTGCACCTTCAAACTCTGGTGTAAGTCCAGCCAAAAAGCTCATAATTGCCATTTTCTCCCTTTGATTTTGCTGTGTCTTGATGTCTGTGCTCATAGGCAACAATCGATTAAATTCCTCATATGTTTGTTTAAATGCCATGAAGTAATTCATTAGACTCAACTCCTTCTTCTCAGTACGATAGAAAGCTTTACACACATCATACATTCTTGTTAAGTTTCCTTTACCAGAATATAAGAATTCCAGATATTCCATCAATTCCTTCACTGTTTCGCAGTGATTAATCAGACCAATTACTTCTGTTTCCACTGAGTTCCGAATCTGTAGAAACAAACGAGCATCATCTCTCAGCCAATTTTGATCTTCATTGTCTTTTGAATCAGATCCAGGTGGTTCCTTGATTAGATGATCATTTTTATCCATACTCCTGATGTATAAGCGAATCGTCTTATTCCAATCATGATAATTTGAGCTATTCAGTTTCCGATCTGTGATTTTGGGCATCATAGACATAACATCAGTAGCCTTCTGATCAACCATTGCTCAAACAGGGAATATGAGAATTACAATCTGAAAATAAACGAAGAAAGTACAACAGAATATCGAATCCCTTGGATCGACTTTATTGCTCCGATACCATGTAATCAATATAAATGAGCATAAGAAGAATTAGAAAGAAAATATCAGACGCCATGGGAACCTTTCTTTATTTCATACTAGGTTATCTTTTAAGAGAGGGAAGCAAAACAATTTAAATTGGCAGCGAGGCCTTTACAAATGCAGACAAGCCTTAATGGGCTTCGAAGAGAAACATGCCCATATCTCTAAATGTTTAAACAAATACATGAACTATACATTTCCTTTTATCAGAAATACTTAAGAAAATGTTAACGATAGGTGGAATTCCTAAATATAGATGCAAAAAATATGATGAACAATTAAATGTCTAACCCATAAATGCTTAGTTAAATGAAAATTATTTAGTTGATAATAAAATACCAAGACCATGAATGACTATCGAATTTATAACCGCGTAATAGTTAACTAAGTAGTCCATGGTTAGATATCAAACCTATAATGAAGTGATGAATTCGTAAGGATTTAGCATGTTCGTTACTAAATCGGGAACTCATTAATAATTATTAAGTTCATGGTTGGTTGTCGAGTTCATGACCGATCGTTGGGATCCTATTAAGGTATCGAAACTGTAACTCGTTGTCGAATCCATAACAAAGTATTAAGTTTATATATATATTAGCGAGTTTGTAATTATTTAAAAGTGCTTCAACCTTTTATCAAGTTTATATAGTGATGAATACATAAATAATTAACGAATTTATAACTAGTTTATTGGCCCATAGTATAATGTCGAACTCATACAAGATAATGAGCTTGCAACCATAAAACCACCCTTTAAGTATTTTTCGAATTTATAGAAGGATAACAGCTTACTATAAGGCCGTTTAGCTTGTAATTAAAATAACAATCCTTCAAGCAATTATCAGGTTCATAACTGGTTATCGAATTTCTAAATAGCTACGGAACCTCTAATTGATTATCGAGTTTATGGCTAGTAAGTAAAACCTTAAATATGTATTGAATTTCAAATTAGTTGCTTAATTTTCCAAAAACTGATAAATTCGAAAACTAAAGACTAATTAGTGACGAGTTATCAAATTTTAAGTAGGTATCAAGTTTTTTACTGGTAAACAGATTTTTAATTAAATATCGAGTTCCTAGACCTTTCCATTATCAAACCCTAGAAAATTATCGAATTTCAAAAAAAAATTCAAATTCACAATAGTGATTATCAAGCTTCAATCGATTAACAAAGAAATAGACTGTAATCGACATTTGAATTTAAACATTTAACTTCTCAGAATTATATCCCGATTCAATCCCAGGAAGCTTAAAAAAGTACATAAACCCAATTGCCTCAAAACCCTAATTTCAAATTGAAAATCCCCTCTTTTATTTTTCGTTTATTTTCAAAACTACCTTTTCAAGTATAGCTTGTAGGTAAAAGCTGGAGGAGGGGAGAGAAAAAAGTATTTATAAGAAGCAAGAAAGCATTGATTCCATTTTAAATGAACGAATGAGTTCAAAACAAAATGCCAATAGGCAACGGTATTGATATCGAAAAACAACAATGCCAACATCGAGGCAGTAGTGTTAATATCAAGGCGGTAACTTGAAAAATAGACATTATACTAAAGTATCATACCCTTCTTCTACATGTGGGGGGGGGAGGTAAATGTTACTACAAATAAAGATGTCGAGCATGAAGAAAGAGAAATGAATCAGTCAATCAATAAAGGTTATCGAGCTTCAAAGCAGCCCTGAGAGAGTGTTGAACTTTTATAATTAAAGGGTGTCAAGCGCTTAAGGAAAGAAGAAATGTCGAGTTAATAAGTATTCCGAGGTATCAAATTATAATGAACTCGAAGCAGCTTACAGTGCCGAGCTTCTACAACATGAGGGCTACCAAACCTCAACAATGGAAAAGATATCACATAAAAGTATCAAATCTCTAAAGGTATCGAACTACAAGCATACGACATAAGAGTTATCAAGTTCGAATAAAGAAAAATGAGGTGTCGAGCCTCAACAACCATAAAGGTTGTCAAGCATGTAAAGTAAAGGAGGTATCGCGTTCCAACTTCTAAAGATACCGAGCATATAATAAATTGATGTAGTGTCGAGCATCAACATATATTGAGTTTCTATGAAAAGAAGGCTAACAAACCCAAAGATATCCAAAGGAAGTTATCAGGCCGCTACCACCTGAAGCATTTATAAAACAAGAGAGTGCCACATCTGTATGTAGAATGAGGATATCGAGCTTCTCCAACTTGAAGTGTCGTGGAATATAAAGGTGCCACATTTAGTAGCATTCATGTGATAACAAGCTTCATCAAGATGAAGAGGGTATCGAGTTTCACTAATGATAGGAAGATGTCGAGTTTCGTCAATGTTAAGAGGATGGAAAGTCTTTAAACAATGTCAAGCCTTTACAACTATAGCTGCTGTAAAGCATAAAAGTGACAATGAGATTTCGAACTTCTACAAGCGGTAAGGAATGAGGAATATCAACAACGCTAAGGGGATTATGTAACGACCCACAAATTTATCAATTTGATAAATTATATTTATTTTTAAATATTCAAATATAAGCTTTTTAAAACATAGATTATGATGTTTTGATGGTAATCTTATTTTGAATTAGTATTTACAAAAATATATACTTTGGAAAAATATCGATAAAATGGTCGAAAATCGTTTTATCAATAAACAACTTTATAATTATCAGAAGTCGTGCATAGAGCTGGATACATACACTTATTTATCTATTTAAATATGAATATGAAATAAAACTATTTTTTTGGGAAATAAAATGTATTTGTGACATCATCAGCGTTGTCAACATTTTTAATAATTGATTTAATGAATTTAAATTAAGATTTAATGATTTGATAATTGTTTTAAAATGATAATGATTCATTTTAATTAGTTATGAAGTGATAATAAATCATTTATAATAGTTTAAAAAAGATATATACTTGATTTGAAAATATAAGAAAATTCGTAATGCTTTATCGATATAACAACACTTTTTTGTAAACAATTACTTAAGATTAATTATATAGTTTTATAGATCAAATGCGATAATTTTAATTAGTTAAAAATGATAAGAAATTAGTTTTCAAATTTTGTTTACATTTATATGTAATTTAATTAATAAGTGAAAATGTGATTGGGAATCGGTTTTTAGATTTTCAACGGTTTAGAAAACAGAAGTTGTTCGAAGTTGTAGCAACCTTATTTATATGTCTTGTGCACATATATAACACACACACATACACACCCTAACATATACATATACCTATATATACATAACACAAATATATATATATATACATATATGGTAAAAATATCTAATATATTTTAGAAAACTTCATCCTTAAGCTATGCAAAGTCAATCCACATGCCATGAAGTGAAATGATGGAGGCACATGGGGAAGGGGATTAACGTGTATGATGATGGTAGAGGAGGGGTGTAGGTTGAGGGTAGAAAAGGAAATGCATATTCATATATTTTTCACACATTTTTGCCTATAAATACAAGGCCTTAGCTCACACATTTCATTCATCCATACACTTCTTCTTTCTCCTTCTTAAAGCTCTAAGAGCTCTTCTTTAATGGCTTCCATGCCCTAAAAAAATATTTGCAAAGTTATGGGAAAATAAAGTAAAATACATACATACATACATACATACATATATATACACACACATACACCATGTCATTCCACCTCAAAACCAAGGCAAATCACTCCACATCTCCACTCAAAGCTCACGACCACACCCATATCCATGCTTGGCAAAGCCCACCTCCACTTGCAAGCTTAAGTCGTGGCTATCCAAAGGTCCAAGGCTCGATTCCATAGGATTTGATTCGATCGTAGCGGAGCTATAGTCCGTTAAATAAGTTTAATATTCAATGAAAGTGAGAAACTCTATTCATATTATGATATATTGGATGATATATATGTTTTGTTATGCTTGGTTATGATGATTATGAACCATGTTTGGATATGATAATATGTTTGTTCGGATTTGTAAACAATTCACGTTAATACACGTCGAATATCACAAAGTAAATCACTTTTCTTTAATAAATGAAATGGTGTATATAAGATTTTTAAACCACTTTAAATTGGTTTATAAATGTTTTATAAACACTAAAATCAAATTTCGTAAAGTTTGGACAAGCTATGAAAGTTGAGTCAAAAATATGCGCGTCGCGTAAGGTAGTTCGCGATTTCACGCCGTAGAAAGTTAAATCCATTTACATGATGCATTCGGTGTCGGAATTTGTGTAATAAGAATTTTTCGAACTCTTATAATCATAGTTTTCAAACAAAAGAAAAAGATTGAGATTTCGTTTAGTAAATTTTGAAATATGAGCAAAACAAGTTTTCAAAATAGTCGCGCTTTGGTAGTTCGGAAACCAAAGCGATAAATTCTTTATAAATGATATTTTTAATTCTTTAAATATATTGAATAAATTATATAAATATTTTAAAAAATTTAATAAATATTTGAGTTATAAAAATGGATTTCTAAATGATTGAAAAATTATTTTGATCAAATAAGCATTAAAAGCACTATTCGCAACACTTTTTGCAGCCCTTTTTAATAACTTTTGAAATATGGCTTTAAACTTAAGTATTCTTTACCAAATCTTTTTAAAATGCTTTCAAATAAATTACTAAGTATTTTAAAGATAATGTGAAGGTTTTATAATTTATTTGAAAAGAGTTTAAATAATTGATTATAAGAAAAGCTGTTCCAAATAAGTGATTTAGTCATGGCTGTAAAAGTCGATGAGGATACTGGATTTTTCTATTCGTGAGATCTGAATGTGAGGTGCCTAAACTAAGAAGATGTTCAGGAGCAACCAGTGCGCTGGCTCAGTTGGACCTTTTCTTAGACGAGGAATAGAAAAGGTCGAAATGTCGGAAACGAGGCAAGTATAAAAGATTCAAATTTACAAATTTAATACAACTTGGATCGTACAGAAATAATCTTCTTATACTTGGTAATAAATTCCGAGGAGGAAATCCATACTATCCATGTGAATTTAAAAAGTGATTTCACCATTATTCGAAGGATAGTAAAGGTTGAATACGGAAATCGATGTTGAGTAGAATTAGTATAATTTCTATCTACCCTTTTTTTATAATATGGTTTACGAGAAATGATTTTGATTTGGTCTTTCCAAAGATAAAGAGAGGTTTAACGATTCCATATATACTGGAAAAGAATATGATTTAAAGATTTATATCCCTAAAGAGATATTTTATTTGATAAAAGATATTAATGAATGAAATGATAATCGCCCTCAAACTTAACATCTTTTTTATCGATGATTGGTTCGGAGGAACCGAGGTCGGATTTGGGTCATCCCTGTCCAAAAACTTCTTCGAACCAATTTACATATTCGAAGTGAAAACATGGAATGATAATAAATGGAATGAAGAGCTGGTTTTCACTGACCATCGGGGGAAATTTCAGTAGTATCTTCATTTGATCTTTGATGCAAGGGCTGCTCGCTACTAATCCTATAGATGATTCCCGACCGGATGTAGTAGGAGAGTTCCTTCAGTTTTTCCTGTTCCTGGACAACTTTTATGGACAAACATCTGATATTGCATTTCTAAAATACATGTACATTTATTTTTACAAACATACATCTGTTTAGTGGTGTAGGAAGTAACTCTCTTACACTTAACACCCTTCTCTGAGACGTACGAGCTTAGAGGTTGCATGTTTGTGGAAATCAATAGCATGTGATGGAATTGGCAATGTGGCATTTAAAGTGGAATGTATTATGTGAAAGGTAATTGTTACCTTGGGCCTCGTCACCTAGGAATAGCTTAAACAGAGCATGCCGTAAGGCTATGCAGTTTGCAAACATTAGGGTATGGTCATCACCTCTCTAGATTACCCAATATATATCGGGTACGTTGTGTATGCTAAGAGAGCTCTCGGATGGGTCGGGAACGGCCAAAGTGATGTAATATTCGGTTCTATCAGCCGCCAAATGGGTCTACGGGTAGGCCATTCTTGCCAGGTGCAGAGATTTCAAAGGTGTTGATCCTCGGTACATCCCTCTAGAGATGTACTGTATGGAAGGTTGCTCCTTACTACCATTATATGGAATCCAATCTCCAATAAGTGCCTTCGGACTTGATTGTAGGACCTATTATGCTGGAATTTAATCATTGTAACTATTTCGGCTAAGATTATATAAGTTTACTTAAAAAGTGTTTTCTAAAGAATGTCATTAAAAATAATATTCTCAGATTTTGCGTAGTAAATTTTTTGGATATCATAAGATAAAAAATCATTCCGTGTTTATGTGCAACGTGGTCTTATGAGATATCATTTGTTTTCAAATATCCATATTTTGAGTTTCTCACACTAGTCCATTAATTGACCTGGAGTTTATTTTCTTTTCCCTTAAACTCTGGGTGCCCTATTTTTCTGGGCAGCTAAATAGTCTGTTTAACTTGGAACATTGTAATGAGCTTGAAGTCTGGAGCCAATGATGTTCCTATAGATAATTCTCCATTTTCTTTCCTGCTGCATTAGTTTACTGATTGTATTCAGCATTTATAAGGATAGCGATTTATAACTGTCCAGGTTGATTTATAGATAGACTCTGATAAATGTATTTAAAATTTCCACTGTGAAGATATATATATTGAAATAATATATATTATTCCATTCGTGTAAGATTATGTTCTGTCTTTATTTTCTTTTACCCAGAATAGTCTACCTCTCCGGCACTTGGATTTGTGGCATGTGAATACTGAGTATGTATGTAACAACCCAAAATTTTGTAAATATTTTAAATTTAATTTATTTGAAGACTTTGATTTTTATTCATTAAAATTTGAATTTTTGGAATTTTTCCGATGAAATTTGGATTTTTGTTTGTAATTTCCTTTCCAAATATAATAAAATAAACAATTTATGAAAGTTTATATTTTTGTCAAACTTTGACTTTTATTTGAAAATTTTGAAATTTTGAAATTTAAAATTCTAATCTTTTTATTTGAAGCTGGATATAATTCTGATATCCGTTCTGCTTTTCGTTTCGTTAAATTCTGAGTTAGACTTTTTAAATTTGGTAAATTACAGCGTTTTTACATGCAATAAATTTCTGTATTTTTTATTTTATAGTTTCCTATATCCATCTCTTTGTGTTATTTCCCTATTTATTTATCTAGACTTCCATTTATTTATTTGGAATTAATTTGTTCATATCTTTGTATAAATGGCTGGAGAAAATCATGGGACACACGTTTCATTGCCTAAATGCTTGCCTTTTTAATTTCCTACCCTCTTTATTTTTCTTAGCCGTTTCTCACCTATTATAGCCGTGTATTACTCTATCAAATCACGTACAAATATTTCCCAACATTTCCTTCCTCATTTGCCTCTTCTGATTGAAGGATTTTACAGTAAGTTTTCAATGGCTTCTCCTCTCTTTCTTTCTCCATTTTCTTTTATTTTCTTTTGTTTTCTTCCTCCTATGCTCGGCCACTCCACCTATATTTCCGACCACCATCTCTCCACCTCCTCCATGACCGACCATCACCTCTACATCACCCCCTCCAATCATGGCCGTGACCCCTAGATCTAGATCCATCACCAAAACTTGACCAAAACCATCACAAGCCTTCCATTATTACACCACCTCTTCCATTTTGCCTCGGCCACACCCTAAAACTCCACCTTGTTTTGACATGCCGTGACCAAAACCTTTGCCAAACCGTGCCTTGTTGACCACGTGACCCAAACACACAACATGGTCGAGCCATTCAGACCTATGGCCGAACCTATGTGTGAACCAAACCCCCTCTTTTGCCTTGACTTTTTGCATTCTATGTTTGTAACCCCACCACTTCTCCACTTTCCTAGCCTTAGCCGTGCCTATGGTCCCCTAAACAAACCTACTTGCCTTGAACACACCATCCCCGAACCCATAGAGGATGTGGTCGAGCCAATAGTGGTTGAGGCCGAGCACTTGTGTGGTTAAAAATCAAGTTATCTCATTTTAATTCATATTTTCATTGTTATTTCATATGTTATTGTATTGAATCATATTTCTTATATTTGTTTTAATTTATTTGTTGTATACAAGATCTAAATCTTGGCTCTCCCTCCACTCAAATCTAATTCATGCTTTGTCGTGCTTTGTCGTGCTTTCCGAAGTTTATTAGTGTGTTTTGAATTGTTAACTCCAGCTTTAAAAAGGTGAGTTTATCACTCTCGACAGTCATACTTATATAAATGGTGAAACGATGACAAGTGAATGTGTAATAATTGACATACTATGTTCATATATGCCTATGATCTGATTATATGATTATATGATGTATAACCTGATCTAATATTATATGCTATACTGTTTATTTTATTTTTTGTTCCTCATACTGCAAGTTCCCTGTAGAATAGAATCACTATGGGTTGAAATGATACCCGAATGGACATTAGAATAAGGAAAAATCGTTATGAGCTGAAATGATAGGCTCAAGCAATTTTTATTCATTTGTATTTGACTTGGGATTACGGGTTTGAAATAATAGAACCCAGATTTTTCTTTTAAATTACGGATTGAAATGATATATTATCCGTATCACTTGACCTTGGTTAGGAAATATTATACAGACCCGTGGTTATTTTATATATTTTCTGAAAATTATTAAGTATGTTCAAATGAAAAAATTATGATATTTTAACTTAAATTTGGATTTAAATGATTTAAATAAAGTTTTAGTGATTTTCTATGAGTTAAAATGTATAAGTAAATAAGGGAAAAAGGTATTTTGAAAATATGACTTAACTTGATAATTTGGGAAATTTGGCTTTTAAAAGGAAAATTTTAAGTTAAGTAAATAAAATGGAAACTTAGTTTTATTATATGAAATGGTATTTTAAAGTAAAGTATAAAGTTAATTGTTAAAAATACAAAAGTTAAGAAGATAGTGTACTTTGGCTTAATAAGTGAATTATTGTTTAAAAATTGGATAATTAGTAATGAAATTTTATTTTATAAAATCATAAGTTAAATGATATCCAAATGAACATTTTTGAACCGAAAAATATGATTTTATAAGTTAAATGGCTAAAAATTTGAAGTTGTAATGTTTCTGGAATTTTATAATAAATCTGGAATTAGTATTGGTAGCGCTTCAGAAATGCTGTAGTATTAAGACAGCATTGGCTAAGTGCTATAGTTTCTGAAATATAACTAAGTTCTGAAATAACTAAAGGGCTACTACAGCACTTTGTAAGTGCTGTTGTTGTTGCTGAAGCTAACTAAAATCTGAAGTAACAAAGCTACTACAGCACTTGGTAAGTGCTGTGGTTGCTGAAAGTAAACTATATTCTGAAATAATTAAAGGGCTACAGTAGCACTTGGTAAGTGCTGTTGTTGCTGAACTGAACTGTTTTGAAACTAATATACCTCATGTAGCACTTTGTAAGTGCTGCCGTTTCTGAAATTTGACCATGTTTTGAAATACTACTACATCTACAGTAACACTTTATAAGTGCTGTTGTTCTGAAAATACAATGGTTTGAAATTTTGTAATTAAATGAATGAACTCAGAAATGCTATAATTCTGGAAATTTAATATTTGATTTGAAAGTAATGACTTCACATTTAAATGGCTCAAATGAATATATATATATATATATATATATTTATTTGGAAATAGAGATGATATTGTATTTGGTTTTTGAAGTAAAAATGATAATGTTTGATTCGGTTTTGCAAAGGTGGTTTTGAAATAGAAGTGATATTTGGTTTTAAAGTATAAACCTTTTTGAAATTTATAACCACGGGTTATAATAACGATTGGTTGTTAAAGAGACCGGGATCGGATATGGACATACTCTCTGTCGATATCGAAAACCACTTTAACAACTGTGTACACGGTGGAGATTCCAGAATGAAGTAGGATGGTGGCGACGATCCTATTGAGGTATATACGCGGACCCGAATCCCGTGAGTTGGCATAAGGTGGCTAAAACAGGAGCGATTGACGGGCCAATGAGGTAGCTCCTCTGATCGGACACACTTCTTCGATACCATTCTATTACTTTTGTGATTGATTGGGTGCACCCCTTGATTTTTGGGAGTGTGGCTCGAGGTGGGCGGTAGTGGCTGCTATGCGTTACCACCAGTCCGGATGCGTAATTGGTATATCTACCCTGGCATTGCCTCGTTGTGCCGTGTCACCTACCTTAGCGAGCTTTACTACAAGTTTGGTTTTGTGCCGTAGCCTGTGGAGTATTGAGGGTAGCTCCCGATCTGGGGGTACGCTGATACTGGATAGACTACTGGGACTATTATGTGTTAAGGGGAATATTGGGTCACTCCTTAACGCTATTTAATAGTAAGTTTATTTTACTATTAGACATTATTATAATAGCGAATACTACTACATAGTAAATAGTTTAACGGATCCTTAAAGAATGGGCGATCCCAAGCATTCTTTAAGTTACTTGCGCATTTCTATTATAGTTCACTTGAGTTGGTTTACATTGTATAAGTATGTATGTCCTGACTCGAGTGTTTGTGTTTTATTTATGCTCGGGTCAGCCTGAGTATTACAGCTTTGGAGTCACCTTCTGGAGCTAGGGATTTCTGGAGTTTATCAGTCTATCTAGTTGTCTTTCCATTTCAGTTATTTCATTCCGCTTTGCTTATGTATTTGTGAACTTATGTATATAGACTTCTGCTGTATCTGTTTTTTAGACTATGGTATTTTGTATCTGTTTTGAGACTATGTATTGTAGTGGCTTCATGAACCACTATGTATTTTTATTTCCGCTATGAGTTATTCTGGTATTCTATGTCTGTGATTCTGTGATTGATTTTATTTGCTCCAAATCTATTAACAATCTATTGTTTTGTATTATTCAAGTCCGACATGTGTGGATTTATTTTCGATTTGAATGGTCCAAAATAGTAGGTCGTTACAATGTATTATGTCGATTTCTGAGGATCGAGGAGGCGGGACATCACATTTGGTATCAGAGCTTAGGTTAAGCGAACATTTGAGCCTGATATGGGTAAATTCTCATCAGAGATAGGTTTAGTAATACCCTAGGATGAGTAACTCATTAGAGATAGGGTAAGTGACACCTTATAATGAGTGAGAGTAATTTATATGAGCGTGCATTTGTTAATGATATATAAAAAAATTATTTTTATTTTGAAAAATTGGTATATGAAATAATTTTACCTAGGATTATATTTTGAATATGAAGAAATATCTTTCAAATGATATAGTTATTTATATAGTGATTAGTTGTTTGATTTAAAAGTTTAAATACAAACACCTTATGAATTAAGTTTCACGATTTGACTATAAGGTGTTTGATAATAATATTGGGTTAAGCTTAATGAATTTATAAGATAATAAATGAGCATGTTGTATAAAAGTGTGTTTCACAAGAAAATCAAATGATTTTGTAAAAAAGAAAGAATTTGGAAAATATGTTTTATAAAAGGCATTTTGAGAATTTAAAACCTAGTGTTTTGAATTTTTTTGGTAAAGTTTAAAGAAATTGGAGAAAAGCCATCTAATATAAAGTAATTAAACTTTTATATAAAGTGATATATATATATATATATATATATATATTAAGAGCAAAATTTATAAGTGTGATATTTTATAAATAAAGTAATAGATTTATAAACGGTGTTTTACTAATATTATAAATGGATTTGTAATTGATATTTTGTAAATGGATTTATAATGGGATTTTATAAATAAATGAGATTTGTAAAGGAGTAGAGTTACAAAAGGAATTTTATAAATAAAGAAATTTTATAGGAAGAAGTTTTATAAAATAGAAAGGAAATTTATAAGCATAGTTTTATAAATATGGAAATGATTTGTGTTGAGATTTACGTATGGATTTTATAGAGAATATACATTCACATTTTAAAAGTTAATCTTTTAAAGGAATGTTCTGAAAGTGATATTTTTCAAATGAAGATTAACGACTTTAAAAAGTGATTTAAAATGTGTTAAGTGAAATGAAAGGCATAGATTTCAACATTATTGTTGGAATAATTGTTTTCGGGAAAGTGAGAAAGACATAGACTATAACACTGCTGTTATAGTAAGTGATTTTCGAAAGGAGGTGTTTTATATGGTCTACGAGATTTATACATATCTTATATTTGATGTTAAGATTCGAGGTGAGTAATTTATACCTATTTCGAAGTTAAGAATGACGTCCATTCAAGGTCTAAGAGGTAATGATACCCCAACTTGATTGGCTTCATTGTTAACTAATAAACAGTTTGAGTTCGACATCGAGAATTAATATTAAGTATAATTAATCGGATCCCTATACTACCGTTTTTAGGTAGTTGTAATGATGTTTTAACGCAACATTCGTTTTGACATAATAAAGTGTGTTTTGGAAAATATGAAGCTTTCCTCAGAAATTTTTACAAATTTAAGTATATAAAGGTATTTTCTAAGTATTTAATTAAAAATAATTTTTAGGAAAGAGAATTTATCAATTTAATGAATTATTTGAAATTAGGTTTTCAGAAAAAAGTTATGAAATGTTTATAGAAAAGAAATTGTTTACAAGTAGGTTTTGAAAACATTTGCAAAATGAAATATGTTATAATAAAAGAGATCTATTATAATTTTAAATGGAAAAGATATTTATCTTTTGGAATGAAATATTTTCCTTTAAAAGGAGATATTCGGAAACAAATATTTTAAAGTGATTATATGTATGAAGAAGCATCATTATAAACATATTTGAATAAAAGATAAAAGTTTATGAAATGCGTTCATAATTTTTTTGGAAATAACATATGAGATACATGGACGTTTCGTGGCACGATTTTAATTTAAGATTCGAGTGCAAAACTTTGAGGTGTTTACACCAGTTTGAAAGGATTTATCACTCGATTCTTGACAACGAACATTGATGAGGGTTCGTGGTTGGATACTTGAGTTTTCTATCATAGTTGAGAGCTATGCAAGGAAAACTAGAATTCTGATCGAAAAGATCGATTGGAGTCCGCACTAGAGGATTGGGGGATCAATACAAGTTCGGAAGTAAAGTTGTGGATTCAAATAGTAGATCGAATCAGATATCACGTACGGATGATCTATATATATCGTACGGGTGCAAGTTTTAAAATAAATATGTTGGTCAAATACCTTTAGGTTTTGCGTTGTAATTTCGAGGACGAAATTCTTTTAAGAGGGAAGTATGCAACGACCAGCAAATTTATCAATTTGATAAATTATATATATTTTAAATATTCAAATATAAGATTTTTAAAACACATATTTTGATGTTTTGATGGTAATCTTATTTTGAATAAGTGTTTACAAAAATATGTACTTTGGAAAAATATCGATAAAATGGTCGAAAATGATTTTATTAATAAACAGCTCTATAATTATTAGAAGTTGCGCACAGAGCTAGATACATACATTTATTTATCCATTTAAAAATGAATATGAAATAAAATTATTTATTTAATTTTGTAGGAAATAAAATGTATTTATGACTTCATCAACGATGTCAACATTTTTAATAATTGATTTAATGAATTTAAATTAAGATTTAATGATTAAATAATTGTTTTAAAATGATAATAATTCATTTTAATTAGCTATGAAGTGATAACAAATCATTTATAATAGTTTTATAAAGATATATACCTGATTTAAAAATATAAGAAAATTCGTATCGCTTTATCGATATAATAGCACTTTTGTAAACAATTGTTTAGTATTAATTTATATGATTTTATAAATCAAATGTGATCATTATTATTAGTTAAAAATAATAAGAAATTAGTTTTCAAATTTTGTTTACATTTATATGTGAAAGGGAGTGCGGATTAAGGATCTTAATGCTAATTTAACACTAGAGGGGGGGTGAATAGTGTTTATTGGATTCTAAGACTTATATGGACTAATTTAAAAATTATGATATAAACAAATGCAGAACTTAATCACAGAACAATCACAGAATCAAACACAGATGCAGAAAGTAAATAAAAAGCAGTAAAAGGAAAGAACACACTGGATTTTATACTGTTTCGGAGTTACCCTACGTCCAGTCCTACACCAAGGAAAACACCTCGTACAGATTTTTATTATACCAATGTCAAGATTACAATCCTCAATTTCTAAAGGCCTGGAGGTACCCTCCTATCTTCGAGTCCGGGGCAAACTCTCTTGATTTACGGGACACAAGATCACCCAATTGATTTTAAGGCACAACCAATCTTATAGAGAGACTCGATAAACTTTTGATTACAAATTGATCCTCTAACTTTGAATAGCACTTTAATCTTCGAGAGAGGGCAGAGAATCAAACAAGAATGAGATTCTAATTTGATTCACTTGAGAATTCGGCAGAATTTCGGCACGATCTTAAAAATATGAAAATTTTAGAATATGGTTTTGTGGAGAAGGAGTGAAGAAAATAAGAAAATAGTTAGTTAAAAAATTCATTTGTGAAGGCTATTTATAGACCAGTAACGGTCATAACCATTCGTGAAGAGATTTAAACGAATAGACACTTCTTTTGAAAATTGAAACTTTTGAATTTAACGACCACCATGTCGACATGGGGTATCCCATGATGTCGACATCCCTTAGTTAAAAACAATGTAAAATTTGTTTTGAAAATTGTATTGAAAGGAAAACTAGATGAAATGATTTTGGAGTAAAATAAACTAATTTTCCTATGTTTTAAAATAAAGAAGAGTAGAAAAATATATTTTTATAATGTATATATAAATTTGATTTTAAATCTCAAGTGTGTGTGTATATATATATATATATTATAAAAGAATATTTAAAAATCAAAAGATAGTTTTAAAAACAAACGAAGTTTAAAACAAGAGTTTATTTAAAAACAAAAACAAAGAATATTTTAAGGCTAAAACATCCTTTTGAAAATCATTTGAAAAGATAATTTTTAAGGCTAAAACATTTTGAAAAGCAGTTTTGAAAATCATTTTGAACTAGTTTTGCAAGCTTCTTCCTGCAGAATATTTCATCACATCAGGACTCAAGAACTTGTACAAAACCAGGATGTTCGTGGATTTGTAAGCCACTTGTCGTAGGTTTGTAAGCTACTTGTCGTGGGTTGGTAAGCCACTAAGAAGGTAGAAATGGGTTCCATCCCAAATGAAATTTGGAATGAAGATTTCCATACTATTATGAAGTTTTAACAAAACTAGGCACTTATCCTGAAATCTTGATCTTGATACTCATGACTCTTCAAACTTGATTTCTTCATTCTTGATCTTTATACTGTTCAGTCTTCAATAATCAGTACATGCCTTAAATATATCCTCCATAATAACATTCATATATATCTAGAAAATAATGTCAATATATAAGTTATAATAAAATAAGTTATAAAGGTTGTTGTCATCAAAACCGCTATCTCCAGTTCCTAACAATATGCAATTTAATTAATAAGTGCAAATGAGATCGGGAATCAGTTTTCGAATTTTCAATGGTTTAGCAAAAGGAAGTTGTTCAAAGTTGTTGCAACCTTACTTATATGTCTTTTGCACATATATAACGCACACATATGCACCCTAACATATACATATGCCTATATATATATACAACACATATATACATTTATATATACATGGTAAAAATATCTAAGATATTTTAGAAAACTTCATCCTTAAGCTATGCAAAGTCAATGCACATGCCAAGAAGTCAAGTGAAATGATGGAGGCACATGGGAGGGGGATCAACGTGTAATGATGATGGGAAAGGAGGGGTGTGTGTTGAGGGTAGAAAAGGAAATGTATATTGAGATATTTTTCACACATTTTTTCCTATAAATACAAGGCCTTAGCTCTCTCATTTCATTCATCCATTCACTTCTTCTTCCTCCTTCTTAAAGCTTTAAGGGCTCTTCTTTAATGGCTTACATGCCATGAAAAAACATTGGCAAAATTATGGCAAAATAAATTAAAATACACACATATATATACCATGTCATTTCACCTCAAAACCAAGGAAAATCATGTAACACCCTGCATTTTTATATAATTAAATAATCAAATAATGATGAATAATGAAAATAAACAATTTTGTAATTGTTAAAATATGGCCTCAAAACTTATACCATTGTGTTCATGGCGATTTTCTGATCAATTTCCATATATAAGTTGTCGAAATCCGAGTTAATACGAAGAAGTTACGAGAGAAACGAAAATGAGAAATAATCAAAAAAATAATATAAAATAGGCCTACGGGTCGACCCATAGGTCGACCTGCAATACACACAGGTTGACCCTAGGGTCGACCATTAAAACGCACAGGTCGACCTAGCGGTCGACCCGCGTTACAACTTGGACGATAAATCGTCCAGGTACGTGCCGAGCCAATTTTAATTCATTTCTGTGCAATCTTGAACGTTGGTTTCTAAATCCAATGATCCGTAGCAAGCCCGTGACGTGGTTGCACCAGATTCAATCCAAAAATCCAACGGTCTGAGATCCCCAAACTCCACTATAAATAGAACCCATGGCCTAGCTATATTCTCACAATCAGATTTTCTCCCAATTGGGTTCATTTCCTGAGGCTGAACCCTAAATAGAAAATATTTCTAGGGAGAATACCTTTTTTAAATAAAAATATTAGACACCTTAGAAGGGGATCCAGGAAGGCCATAGAGTAAAGCTAAGGACGACATGTGAGTGGATTTAAATTATATATCTTTTACGTTTATGATATATTATCGTTTGATTCCCATTAATTATTTAATTCAGCATTTATTTCAGTAATTAGTTCTGTTAATTAGTTATGCTGAGATTGTGAATTTATTTGAGAACTTATATTTAATTATTATTTATATGGAAGGGAAAGAAAGAAATCCCATTTAATATGAAGAATATTAGGCTTAACAGTTATAAAGAAATACTTAAGCCTAAAAGCAAGAAATTCACAGTAAATTATACTAAAACGGGAGAAATAAAAGGGGGAAAAACTAATAACATGATTTTGAAGTTAATGATAGATTAATTGGTTGGTTTAGAAAAGAGAATACATTTCCATAGTTTAATATTTAAAGATGACAATAACGTAATTGCAAGAATAAAAGAAAGAAAAGGGAAATTAGTGTAAAATAGAGACACTACTGTATTTTATACTACCCAAAAAATAAAAGAAATAATAAAAAAAAATATCTTGCAGTTACAGATTATTGTTTGTAGCATTATTTAGTATTAAAACATGGAAATGGATTTTTAGCACAGTTTTTGTAACCAACCAAATAGAATAGAACTACTTTCCAGAATAAAAGAAAATAAAGTGAAGAATTAAAGGAATTAAAGAAGAAATCAAGTTAATTATTAGACAAGATTAGAAATAATGAATAGAAATGTACATAGATCTGCATTTACTGCGCAGATAGTAGAATAAAAGCAAAGCAGTTATTATAATAAGTAAATTTATGACAATCGGACGTAGTCCCAGGCCAAGATTGTCATATAATATAAGAGAATTAAAGAGAATTCAATACCATAATAAAAGAAGACAGACTAGAATAGAAAAGAGATGCTTGTAATTATATTTATAATATATAGATTATAAAAGAATATAGAAGTGACAATTACAAGTAAAATTATAACATAGATTATAATTAAGCAGAAAGAACAAAAAAGGCTTATTTTAAGACTTAGATTAAGTTAATAAGCAAAAAGAGTAGAAATAACAGAAGATGCTTATTTTAAAACTTACACTAAATTAATTAGCAAACATAGAAACAGTGCCCATGGCAATAGCATTCCCTTTCAGTCAGGAACTGATGGTCTCACAATAGTTAGGTGAGGCTGGGACAAGCTGATTAGGGTAAATAAGTAGCCAACAGAATAAGAAAAGTAAACTTAATGCAAAATAAAAGATTAGACTTAGGGTCTAATTTTAAGGTGCGTTTGGCTCAGCCCAAAGGATGAAGAGCCTAATGAAGTAGTTCATCACAGATTTCAGCATAGAAGAAGCACGTCCAGCTTAGGTATTTTAGGCTAGAAGGAAGTACGAGACTTCAACGGGATGTTAGGGTACTTTAGGATGGCCCTCTGGGGTAGGCCTAATAAAGCAATCCCCCGGAGGCAGGTCTGTAGGTGTTTCGTCAAGAGAGTATGCCTGAATGCTTTTGCATGGAAGGACCATTATAGGCAGTCAAAAGGGTTGGTGTCTGGAGTAGGATATTCGTATGACACTGTACTCTGACTTGCGAGTAGGTTTTAGTGGGCAGGACCCAAAAGGATAGTCGCATGCGGATATCAGGCCATCATCAAACCAAGAAGCGAGTTCGGGAAAGACTAGAGTTAAACCAACAGGCTAATGATTCTTCCACTATTGAGACATTGGATGAGGGGCACAACCAATTCAATGTTTAGATTTTTTGCAGTAGGGCACAACCACTTAGCTTTTTAGAGGTCTTTCGATTAGTTGAGGGGTGGCTACATGGGGCCATAGCCACGATAAGAAAAGAGATAAACCAAGTAGAACATCTATATTGTAGGCCTAACAAAGTAGTCCTTTACAGATATAGAAAATCCCCGACTAAGTTCCGTACAAGGTAGACCTTGTTAAACGGGATTCAGGGAGTAGACAGAATGATTACGTATAGTCCTCAAGGTACGCACTGGGTGGTACATTGTGGATGTCCGAGCATTAGTATAGGGTAGTGCGGATGCAGTTTATGTTTTCATAGTATACGATGGAACATCTGTATTGTAGGCCTTATAAAGTGGTCCTTTACAGATGTAGTCATAGAATGCTATAAGAGCAAGACGATGGAGTCCTTTGCGAGGAGGATAGAGAAGGTACTATGGGTAGTACCTAGGACCGATGCGGTCATTGGGCATATAGCTACATATATATTAGTCATTAGGTTTTAATCTACTAGGGAGTATATGGGTACGATTCATGCACAGAGGCGAGAGTATTACAAACCCAATGAACCTAATATAACAGTAATTGAAAATAAAATGGTTTATGTAAAATTGAACTTAGAAGTGTATAGTTTGTCCATTCACCAGAACTTTAGTTCTGACCCCCTCCTTATAACATCTTACAGGTTAGGTAGATGGCCGAGACTTTCTAGCTTTGAGACACTTGTTTAAAAAGTGTTGTTTTATTGGTGAGTATTTACTTACTAGTATATTTCAACCAGTTCCATTGTGAGATATTTAATTGAGCTCTAATACATTTGTCTTTGTCTATTTGCAGGATACCAGATACCCAACTCCGGCTTCAGTGGGCTTAGATTTTAGAATTTTTGTGAAAAATTCGGACCCATTGAAATTCAGGTAGTAACATTTGGTATCAGAGCCAGGTTTAGGATTCCTAGGTAGATAGTGAATGAACGTATTTGTATTTTTAATATATATACCCCTAGATCCAAGGAGAAATCCATTCTTTTGAGAAAATCCACACATGGAAAGAGCTTGGGAAACAACTTTGTACATCGATGTTCAGATTTTAGAAATCCAAAGAGCTGAAGGCCCTAGAATGGCCGAAATTTTAGATATACAATAGATTCAGTATAAAAAGGGGTAGCCTTGTTAAAACAACTGCCGATTTATAATTTTTTTCTTCAGAAAAGTGGATTTGGCGGGAATGCCTTGGAATAAAAATAAGCATAAAAAGAGGAAAAGGAATTAGGAAATTTAAAACCCACTTTAAGTCTAGCCCTATACTTAGATTTTTGAAACGAAAAAGTTATGGTTTTAAAATAAGAAATATGTAGAGAGCTTTGCAGTTTTAAAAATATATATATTTATTTTGATTAAATCTATAGACTAGTATTTTTGGGCTGTAGTAACGGTGTTTTACGCAACGTCTGTTTTGACCCAAGTAAAAACGTGCTTTGAAAATAATTCCTAAGTATAAAGGGTTTGTAAGTAATAAGTAAATTAAAATATTTTCTAGCTATGAATATATTAAAACAGTTTTGAAAAAAAATATATACTTTGGGGTTAGTTGATATAAGTGGTTGGAGAAAGATTGTAGATATAAATAAAGATTTAGTTGAAGTATAAAAGACATCAAGACTCCACTTGGTGGGTGGAAAGCGGGTTAGGAATAATTAGCCAAAGTCGTAACCACGACTCAGACGTCCTGGGAATTGGTGGGATTGGATTGGGCTTAAATTAGTTAGGAAGGAAACAGGCGAGGCAGACATCGCGTATAGGCGAAAAAAAAGACCCAGGTCGACCGTGCGGTCGACTTAGAGGAAAGGCGGGTCGGCCGCCTTTGTTAATTTTTTCACGTATAAACGCGTAACGAAGCCGAGGCTTCGTTACTTCATCTCTTCCCCCAAATTAGCTCAGTCAAACCCATTTTTCACGATTTTCGACACCCCCACCACCTCAAAACACCTCCAATCAACTCACGGTTTGTGTCAAATTGAAGCACGTCGTGAGATCTACCAATACCCATATTCCTTTTTCACAAATCTGGAGATTTTTTCGCCATGCCTCCAAGACCATCTTTGGCTAACCTTTTTCCCCATCTGACACCCCAAGAGATAGCCTGGTGCCAAGGCAATAGGAGGATAGTCCAGACCTACTCCGATACAGCTTCATGTCAGTTTCTACAAGGAAGGGCAGTGAGATATTCAGACATCCGTGGCTTGCCTCTAGAGCAGCTTTTCTTGGATACCGGATTGCGTCAGCTTTTGAGTTACGATATCTTTGAGCGGAGAGCGTACCCCAGGTTAGTACGCCTTTTTGATGCTAAATTACGTAGCGATATTGGAGTTGATGAGATGGCCTTCCAGGCGGAGGTCAAGAGAGTTGCAGTAGTATTTACCGAGACATAGTTTCCTACTATTTTAGATATTAGAGGACATGGTCTAGATATAAACCATATTGAGATGACAGACCATGTCGTCTTACAGCAGATTTTAGTAGGCCCACAGCATCCCGATTGGCGCGTAGGACAGTTGCGCCCATTAACTAGGTTGGTTATACGCATTCTATAGTATAACCTTTTCCCTAAGATGGGGAGCTACGACCAGATTTATCCCGTGGTGAAGCATGCCACCTACGCCATATTTGGAGGCTTACAGGTGAACTGGGCTAAGGCGATCATGGCCCAGTAAGTTATAGCAGCAAGGGGTCGTTGATCTTCTTTTATCTTTTGTCATCTTTGGACACGAGTTTTTAGGTGGGCTGGGGTAGAGATGGATAAAGAGGTTTATAGTGAGCAGACCCACCCCATTATAGATTCCTCCACCCTGAGGAGGATGGGTATAAAGTTAGCCCAGCTACAGGCCCCATAGGAGGAGCAGGAGCTTGAGCCCAAGCCACAGCCCTCGCCACACCATCAGGCGCCGTAGTATTTCCATTGACAGCAGAGCTTTCCTTCACCACCCTTTGGAGGCGGCGTTGGAAATACAGAGTCCAGTGGCCCTCTTGGCCACCAAAGCCCGCAATGCAGAGTACTTGGGGGCAGGGATCTTGGGGAGAGGGAGCGGGTCCCTCCTAACCCCCTCCGCCAATGGGTTACGACGAGTAGATGCAGATCATTGCAAGGGACAAGAGCAGCTCGCCAGAGAGCACGCAGAGCTTCCGCGAGGACACCAGGAGATAGTTAGGAATCAGCATAAGATTGTAGCAAGCACCAAACGGTAGAAGGAGCGCCTCAGTTGTTTAGATTCATTGATTAGGACCTTCTTATGTTAGGGCGGACATGGTTCTAGGCCACCTAGCCCTAGTTGATAACTGTGTTTAGCCTGCTATTGTTACCTATCTAGTATCACTTTGTAGTAGGACTTGTTTTCTCTTTTAGTTATAAGATTGTACTCTTATGTAAGCATTTAAATTCCTATTGTAGTAAATTAGTAATGATGCTTTTTCTCTGTGTTTTTGTGATGTTCACAAATAGAGAATAAGGACATAAGACATTAGTATTAAAAGAAAAGTAAAAGCAGATATAAGAATAACTAAAAGGAAAATAAAAAATTTAAAGAAAGCGACAGAACGTCAATAGACAAATTTAAAAAGATATATTTTCTTATGTAAACTGTGCTTGGGAAAGTAAATAGGGATTTTTATAGAATAGCAGCCTAAATTCCAAGTACGGAGAAAGATGTGCGCAAAAGAAAATCGGAGGAATGTGAAGTTTTTCCATTTTCTACCTTCTTTCTGACATAAGAAATCGAATTCAAAAAATTAGATTTTTCTGAAATTCGAATATTAAAAGTTGTTTGATAGGATTTTGGATGAAAAATTCGTTGAACTACACCCTTATTTAGTAGGAGTGTGGGAAAAATTGGATGAAAAATGTTTTGGATTTTCAAAAGGTTGCATTCATATAGAAATTGCAAGTATATTTAGGGTGTGTGCATTATATTTATAAAAAAAAAATTAAAGAAGAAAAGCATTTATATAGGTGGTACCACTTAGAAATTCATGTACATGCATATATTCTGTATTGAACAACGCTTTTGCACAAGAACACGGATGGTCGTAAAATTGGATGTATAAAAAATGGATGTGATTGATGCGAGAAATTAAATAATTTTACCCTTGTTGAATTTCGGGGACGAAATTTCCAAAAGGGTGGGAGAATGTAACACCCCACATTTTTATATAATTAAATAATCAAATAACGATGAATAGTGAAAATAAACATTTTTGTAATTGTCATAATATGGCCTCGAAACCTATATCATTGTGTTCATTGTGATTTTCTGATCAATTTCCATATATAAGTTTTCGAAATCCAAGTTAATACGAAGAAGTTACGAGAGAAATGAAAACGAGAAATAATCGAAAAAATAATATAAAATAGGCCTACGGGTCGACCCGCAATACACAGGTCGACCCTAGGGTCGACCTTTAAAATACACAGGTCGACCTAGCGGTCGACTCGTGTTACAACTTGGACGATAAATCGTCCAGGTACGTGCTGAGCTTATTTTAATTCATTTCTATGCAATCTTGAACGTTGGTTTCTAAATCCAACGATCCGTAGCAAGCCTGTAACGTGGTTTCAACAGATTCAATCCAAAAATCTAAGGGTCTGAGATCCCCAAACTCCACTATAAATAGAACCCTAGGCCTAGCTATTTTCTCACAATCAGATTTTCTTCCAATTGGGTTCATTGCTTGAGGCTGAACCCTAAATAGAAAATATTTCTATGGAGGATATCTTTATTAAATAAAAATATAAGACGCCTTAGAAGGGGACCCAGGAAGGCCATGGAGCAAAGCTAAGGACGACATGTGAGTGGATTTAAATTATATATCTTTTACGTTTATGATATATTATCGTTAGATTCCCATTAATTATTTAATTCATCATTTATTTAGTAATTAGTTCTGTTAATTAGTTATGCTGAGACTGTGAATTTATTTGAGAATTTATATTTAATTATTATTTATATGGAAGGGAAAGAAAGCAATCCTATTTAATGTGAAGAATATTAGGCTTAACAGTTATAGAGAAAGGCTTAAGCCTAAAAGCAAGAAATTCACAGTAAATTATACTAAAACGGGAGAAATAAGAAGGGGAAAAACTAATACTTGATTTGGAAGTTAAGGATAGATTAATTGGTTGGTTTAGAAAAGAGAATACATTTCCATAGCTTAATATTTAAAGATGACAATAATGTAATTGCAAGAATAAAAGAAAGAAAAGGGAAATTAGTGTAAAATAGAGACACTTCTGTATTTTGTACTACCCAGAAAAGTACAGAAATAATAAAAGAAATATCTTGTAGTTACGGATTATTGTTTATAGCATTATTTAATATTAAAACATGAAAATGGATTTTTAGCACAGTTTTTATAACCAACCAAATAGAATAAAACTACTTCCCAAAATAAAAGAAAATAAATTAAAGAATTAAAGGAATTAAAGAAGAAATCAAGTTAACTATTAGACAAGATTAGAAATAATAAACAGAAATGTATCTAGATCTGCATTTACTGCGCAGATAGTAGAATAAAAGCAAAGCAGTTATTATAATAAGTAAATTTGTGATAGTCGGACGTAGTCCCAGGCCAAGATTGTCATATAATATAAGATAATTAAAGAGAATTCAATATCATAATAAAAGAACACAAACTAGAATAGAAAAGAAACGCTTGTAATTATATTTATAATATATAGATTATAAAAGAATATAGAAGTGCCACTTGCAATTAAAATTATAACATAGGTTATAATTAAGCAGAAAGAACAGAAAAAGCTTATTTAAGACTTAGATTAAGTTAATAAGCAAAAAGGGTAGAAATAACAGAAGCGGCTTATTTTAAAACTTACACTAAGTTAATAAGTAAACATAGAAATTGGGCCCATGCCAACAGCATTCCCTTTCGGTCTAGAACTGATGGTCTCGCAATAGTTAGGTGACGCTGGGACAAGCTGATTAGGGTAAATAAGTAGCCAACAGAATAAGAAAAGTAAACTAAACGCAAAATAAAAGATTAAACTTAGGGTCTAATAGTAAGGTGCGTTTGGAGCAGCCTAAAGGACGAAGAGCCCAATGAAGCAGTTCATCACAGATTTCAGCACAGAAGAAGCACGTCCAGCTTAGTTATTTTGGGCTAGAAGGAAGTACGAGACTTTAACGGGACGTGAGGGTACTCTAGGATGGCCCTCTAGGGTAGTCCTAACGAAGCAGTCCCCCGGAGGCAGGTCTGTAGGTGTTTCATCAAGAGAGTATGCATTGACTGCTTTTGCATGGCAGGACTATTGTAGGCAGTCAAAAGGGTTGATGTCTGGAGTAGGATATTCGTATGACACCGTACTCTGACTTGTAAGTAGGTTTTAGTGGGAAAGACCCAAAAGGATAGTCGCATGCGGATATCGGGCCATCATCAAACCAAGAAGCGAGTTCGGGAAAGACTATAATTAAACCAACAGGCCAATGATTCTTTCACTACCGAGACATTGGATGAGGGGCACGGCCAATTGGATGTTTAGATTATTTGCAGTAGGGCACAACCACTTTAGCTTTTTAGAGGTCTTTCGATTAGTTGAGGGGTGGCTGCATGGGGCCATAGCCATGATAAGAAAAGAGGCAGATCAAGTAGAATATCTGTATTGTAGGCCTAATGAAGCAGTCCTTTACAGATATAGAAAATCCCCGACCGAGTTCCGTACAAGGTAGACCTTGTTAAGCGGTATTCAGGGAGTAGACAGAACGATTACGTATAGTCCTCAAGGCACGCTCTGGGTGGTACATTGTGGATGTCCAAGCATTAGTATAGGCTAGTGCGGACACAGTTTTACGTTTTCATAGTAGACGACATAACATCTGTATTGTAGGCCTTACGAAGCAGTTCTTTACAGATGTAGTTACAGAACGCTATAGGAGCAAGATGATGGAGTCCTTTGCGAGGAGGATACGGAAGGTACTATGGGTAGTACCTAGGACCGATGCGGTCATTGGGCATATAGCTACATATATGTTAGTCATTAGGTTTTAATCTACTAGTGAGTAGATGGGTACGATTCATGCACAGAGGTGAGAGTATTACAAACCCAATGAACGTAATATAATAGTAATTGGAAATAAAATGGTATATGTAGAATTAATCTTAGAAGTATATAGTTTGTCCATTTACCAGAACTTTAGTTCTAACCCCCTCCTCATAACATCCTACAAGTTAGGTAGATGACAGAGACTTTCCACCTTTGAGATACTTGTTTAGAAAGTGTTGTTTTATTGTTGAGTATTTACTTACTATTATACTTCAGTCAGTTCCGCTTTGAGATATTTAATTGAGCTCTGATACATTTGACTTTGCCTATTTGCAAGATACCAGATACCCAACTCAAGCTTCAGTGGGCTTGGATTTTAGCAGTTTTGCGAAAAATATGGACCCACTGGAATTCAGGTAGTTACAAATCACATCTCTACGCAGAACTCACGGCCACACCCATATCCATGCTTGGCCGAGCCTATCTCCACTTGCAAGCTTAGGTTGTGGCTATCCAAAGGTCCAAGGCACGATTCCATTGGCTTTGATTCGATCGTAGCAGAGCTATTGTCCGTTTAAATAAGTTTAATATCCAATGAAGTTGAGAAACTCTATTTATATTATGATATATTGGATGATATATATGTTTGGTTATGCTTGGTTGTAATGATTGTGAATCATGTTTGGATATGATAATATATTTGTTTGGATGTGTGAACAATTCTTGTTTAATACATGTCGAATATCATAAAGGAAACCATTTTCCTTTAATAAATGAAAGTGTATGTGAGATTGTTAAACTTCTTTAAAATGGTTTATAAACATTTTATAAATACTAAAACCCAATTTGGTGAAGTTTGGACGAGTTAAGAAAGTTGAGTCAAAAATAGGAACGTCGTGTAATGGTAGTTCGCGATTTCGCGCCAATGAAAGTTAAATCCATTAATACGATGGATTCGTAGTCGAAATTCTTTGTAATAAGAACTTTTTTAACTCTTATATCATAGTTTTCAAATAAAAGAAAAAGACCGAGATTTCGTTTAGTAGATTTTGAAATATGAGCAAAACAAGTTTTCAAAATAGTCGTGTTTTAGCAGTTCGAAAACCAAAGCGATAAATTCTTTATAAATGATATTTTTTATTCTTTATAAACGTGGAATGAATTCTCTAAATATTTTGTAATTTTTTAATAGAAATTTGAGGTATAACATTGGATTTCTAAATGATCAAAAAGTTGTTTTGTTCAAATAAGTATCAAAAGCACTATTCGTAGCACTTTTTGCAGCACTTTTTAATAACTTTTGAAAAATGAGTTTAAACTTAAGTATTCTTTCCCAAGTCATTTATAAATTTTTTCAAATAAATTATTAAGTATTTTAAAGATAATGTGGAGGTTTTATAATTTAGTTTAAAAGAGTTTAAATAAATGATTAGAAGAAATGCTTTTACAAATAAGTGATTCAATCTTGGCTCTAAAAACCGATAAGTTGACTGGATTTTTCTATTCGTGAGATCTGGATGTGAGGTGCTTAAACTAAGGAGATGTTTAGGGGCAACCGGTGCCCTGGATCACCTGGCCTTTTTCCTGGGCGAGGAATAAATAAGGTCGAAATGTCAAAAACGAGGCAAATATAAAAGATTCAAATTTACAAATTTAATACAGCTTGGATCATATAGAAAAAATCTTCTTATACTTGGTAATAAATTCCAAGGAGGGAACCCGTACTACCTGTAACGACCCGTAAATTTAACTGGTTTTAATAACGTTATTAATTGAAATTTTGCGAAATTTTAAATGATAAAATTTTGAAATATAAATTTGATATTTGGAATGCGTCTAGCTAAATATAGGAACTGGTAAATTTTCGTCCGAAAATATGAAAGTTTATTTCGCGCGTAAATTTACTTCAATTTAATCAGTTAAAAAGCGATGAAAATAAAATATTTTCGGAACCTAAATATTTTTACATAGAAAAATTCTAAACCATCTTCTGAGAAAACGCCATTTTTCGTTTTTCAAAATTCGGACTTCTTTAGCTCCGTCGATCTTATTTTTCTGCGTTTTTGCTGCATTTTCTGCTAGTAGAAAATTCAAATTTTTATAATTCAATCATACCACTGATATCTGTATACTGTTGTGATCGTCTCGTCGTGCTGATCTCCGCAGTATATTCAATTCTGTATTTTGAAGACCGGTACATAGGGGAAACCGTGAAACGGTTAACCGTAACGGTCCGTGTTTTGTTTTGTTGTGATCATTCATTTTCCACTGTATAATTCCAATAGACATCAGCTTTTATTCTTCCCGGTAATCGATGTCTAATTTTTGATATTCTCAACATTTTAAATTATTTGTTGTTTCATTTCTTTTTTTTGCCGTTCCCAATCTTTTGTGACAGTTCATTCTTTAGCTATTCTACTTTTCTCTTCTCTGTTCTCCTTCAAATTTTCACCTAGCTGCTCTTCTACTTCCCTTATACACTAATTCAAAGCAACTTTCAGATCTTTCCATGACCAAGAGAGATCAACCTAGGCTTCATCTCCATGCCGTGTCCTCTTCGCAAGCCTTCTCTTCACCCTTATCACATCACCCAGACCAAGAACCACTCACCCCTCGCCATTCATCTTCCTCCACCACAGCAGCTTCCGCCACTGGTTGCCGCCACACTCTCCCATTCTCTTTGCCGAGACTCCACCAACAGCCTAAAGCAACCCACCGAAGCCACCCCTTGCCACCACCTCTTCCCACGCCATGGTCAACGTCTCCAACCTGTGCCTTCACCTACTCCTCCCCAGCAACTGTCCCCTCACCCGACCCCGGCCATCATCCATCGAAGCCGCTCGCCACCACCAGTTTCCCCTCCTTGCCGCATCGAGCTCGTGCACAGCATCCGTGCCTCCTCAGCCGAGAATGACCGCCACGCTGCAAACCCTCCTACCCATCTTTGCATTCGCCTCCGCCTGGCCACGTGCATTACCCCACCAGCCTTCGTCCGCCCTCTCACAAATCTGCATCACCGAGCACGCTTAGCCCAGGTCGAGTTTCTTTGTTCCTCTCCGTTTTTTTTGCCTTGAACGTTGTTCTGTTAATAGAATTATTTATATATATAGTTATGAGATTTTATATATATTAGCTTTTCAAATATATATATATATATATATATATATTCGGTTACAGTATACTATGTTTTAAAGAAAGCATATAATTTTAAATTCTGCATATGGATTGAACTTTGAAGATAATATACTGTTCATTTACATATTGATGTTTAAATAGTATATATCAATTTATATATTGGTTAGTTTATATATTAAATCTGAAGGAGTGTCGGCCGTACACCACTTTCGTACGTGTGTGTGTATATGTATGAAATTTGGGGGTAAATATTTGTTAGTAATATTGATTTTTACTTTATATATATAAAATATAAAGTGGGTTACATTATTTATATTTATAATGGTATTCGGTCCAGTTGTACATATAAGCTATAAAAGTTGCAAATAATGTGCTGATTTTATAGGTTAATCATGTAACGGGTCAGTTATCTATATATATATAACTATGTCATATATATTAGATTTTGAAAGAAGTGTCAAAAATATTTTAATTGTTTGTTGAAAAAGTGCACATGTTACAGTATGTATGTTTTATATAGGCCTGCACTATATATATATGTTACAGTATTATGTATATATTTTGTACATATTTTATTTTATTTCATTTTTCTCTCTCAATGTTTTGATTTTGGTGGGATATTGGTTTTAAAGATATTGGTATATATTTATCTTATTTTGATAGACATTTTTAGTTGAAAATTGAATTTATGAAAATTTACCATATTATACGTTTATTTAGTTTCAGTTTTATTTGTGTCCACTTATACCAATTATCTTCATCGATTCGGTTCTAATTTGATTTCGTCTATTTCTTTTTATCAGCTCTATCCGTCAAATCCATGCCCATTTTGTTTCTCTTTGGAATTCGTGTTTGGATCCACAATTCGCTTCCGTTCCCAGTGTCTATCTTCGCTAACCTCGAAAGGTGAGCAATCACTCACGATTAACGTTCTTTTATTTATTAAATTTGATTTCAATTGAAATGACAAATTGAAATATGCTGCTATTAGTTATTTACACTATTATATATGCTATTACCTGTATGTGTTCACCTATGACATCTGACACCATTATCTGTCATTTATGCGATGATAATACAGTTTGGTTGATAATTGATTGATTGTTGATGTTTATATTGAACGTTAAATTGTTAATGTTAAAGTGATAAAAATATGTAATTGAATTGGCATATGATAGTTAACCATTTAAATTGGATCTATATGTTGAATTTGATTTGTTAAATTTGCATAATATGACCCCTTTAAATGTTTAATCACTCGACACGTAGTAATATGGTTAACTTCACCTTGAACCATTGAATGTATGTTGTATAAAATTGATGTAGTATAAATTGAATAATGAATATCAAGTGAAGAACCGTTTAAATATTAATGTAATAATCTTTAATCTACATGAAATGATAGTGTAGATTCTAGAAATAATTATATTAATTTGCACAAACAACAATGTGAATTAATACGATTATTTCGGGATTATTTGAATTAATTATTGGATTGATATTGATTGTTGTTATTGCTTGTTTATTTACTTTGACACCATCCCAGCTATCACACTGCAAGTTCCCTTTGCTATGTTTTGATTTGGAGTGAATTGGAATCGGGTTGAAATGATAAATACCCAAATTGAACTTTGACCTAGGATAGAGAATTAAATAAAACCCGATTGGTCAATAATTTGATTTAAATATAATAAAGATTTTATTTGAATAAATGATAAGGTTTTGAAATGAAGTTGGAATTTGAATTTTAAAGAAAGGAAATGTTAATATTTAATAATCCGAAACAAAATATTAACATAGTAGTTGTTGAAAGAATGCGTTTTAAAATTAATTATTTAATAATTAAATTTGGAATTATTAATAATTAAATTTGAAATTAGTCAATAATCAAGTTTTGAAATTATTAATGATTAAATAAGATTGAATTATTTAATAATTAAATTAAATTGAATTCTTTATTAAGTGAAATTGAACTTCTTGAATAAGTGAAACTAAGTTTCATTATTAACCGAGTTTTGAAATTTGTAATTAAGTAAATAAATGAATGAAATTGAATTTCTTAAACAAGAAATAAAAATGTGATTAATTGAAATTAATGAAAGACTTGTAATTTAAAGAATTGATTTGACGAATCTAATTTAATTCAATTTGAAGTTTTGATTTAATGAAGTTGAACTTAATTAATTGATTTAATGAATTGGAAATCAAATAGAAATTGTTTTGAATGATAAATTTAACTTAACGAATATTGAATGAAATCAATCAATGAATTTAAATTGATTTGAATGTTAAATTAAATTAAATGATTATGGAATGAAATTTATATATGAACTTGAATCAATATTTGAATTGTTTTAAATCAAATATTTAATTTGAATTATGAGACTTTGAAATGGTAATTTGGAAGTTTTGAAACGTAAATTATGGAAATTGTTTTAGAAAGACAAATGTAATGTTGGTTTACAAATTCTAATTGAAATTGAAATTGATTTGGTTTTGAAATAAATAAACGACCAATCGGTGTAATAATCACGAAAGTTATTAAAGAGACCGGAATCGGTTAGGGACATACTCACTGTCTAAACCGAAAACCACTTTAATTATTACATGCGGAGTATGATCCAGAATGAAGTGGTTGGAATGATGTACGTTGATGACTGAAGAAAGAGAACGATAATGGATAGCCTTGACACTTGTGTCAAATTGGAAATGACTAAAACAGGAGCCGTGCCGGGCCAAATGGGGGCTAGCTACCTCGAGCGAACACACTTCTTCGAAAACTACTCATTATTTGTTGTCGATTGGTGCACCCTTGATTTTGGGAGTGTTGTTTCGCGGTGTTGCGATCGCTGCGGCGATGCGTTTTCACCAGTCCGGATCAGGGAAACGGTAGTTTCACTACCTTGGGTATTGCCTCATGTGCCTTGTCATACTTATATCCCTGTATACGTGACCACTATGATTTGTTTTGTGTTATACCTATGGAGTACTCCCTGATATCCCACTAGTTTACGGTGGAGTTTACAGTGCTGTATAGACTATAACGCTTATATAAAATGTGTTAAGGGGGATAATGGTAACGCCTTAACACTATTTTGATATCTTATATTACTGATAGACATTATCTACTTATCGTACACTACTACATAGTAGATAGTTTAACGGATCCTTAAAGGATGGTTATTCCAAACATCCTTTGAGTTACTTGTATTTCAATTGCTATTTCACTTGAGTTGGATTTATTGATATAAGAATGTTAATCCTGACTCGAGTGTTTTGTGATTTGCTTTACGCTTGGGTCAGACCGAGTGTACCAGTATTCGAGACTCACCTTTGGAGTTGGAGCTTTGTTTGGAGATCCATCTATCTATCCAGCTTTTAGATACCCAGTTGATTCCAGTGATTGTATTCTGATTCTTGTATTTGACTATTGTATTCGAGACATCTGTTGTACCTTATTTTACTCTGATATGTATATAGTAGCTTCATGAACTACTATCTTTTGTTTCCGCTGTAATTATTACTCTTTGTCTGTGATCTGTGATTATATCTATTTACTGTATATGCTGAGTTTTGCCAAATTTAAATTAACAATTCGGTATTTTGAATTATTCAAGTCCGACATGTGCGGATGCGAATAGTCCAAAATACCGGGTCGTTACAGTTGGTATCAGAGCTTTGGTAGCTCTAGGTAAAACTTAGCATATAGGGTAAATGCATTACAGAATCACTTTCATTCGAGTTGAATCTCTCCCTTTTGACTCGATTCTTTTGAATTTTGGAACATTCCCTGCGGTGTCGAAATTCATTCGTGTCCCTCACTATTCGTCTTCTCTTAATTCTGGAATATCCCATAACTCCGCTTCAAATGATCTTTATAATTAGTCGGCGGTCTTGCCAATCCCAAATTGACTTATAAAGGTTGAAACTCTTTTACAATAGACATCGATTTACCAGAGATTTCTGTATCCTCGGTTTACGGTGCTATCTATCTCTTGTTATACCTGAATTCTATTTCTTGAGATCAAATGTAGATTTGCCTCGAAATTCTGCATCGATTTTATTCTTGAAGTCATGGTTGACTCGGTTAAGGTTGCCCGCGATTTATATAAATTTATCAATCTTCTTACTTTGTTATTAATCATCATATCTTTGTTTCGAACTTATCTTCGAATCAAATTTCTCTTTGATTTGAGTCCACCAAATTTGAAACCCTATCCTTATTTTGAAAATTCATTCCTGTATCGTCAAGCAAAGAAATGTATTTGTAAACTAATACATATAAATGTTTTAATATATGCTGTGTTGTTTGAGTTGTTGATGTTGATTTGAGTTTCCGATCGATTCGTCTGATCAACGCTATCGATAGGATTTCCAAAACACTTGAGTAGAGCAAACTGACACAATATTGTTTTCCAATTTGGTAAATGAAATAATTTTGTATGATTATATTATAAATATATAAGTAAAATTTTCTAAAAAAAAGAAGAGATAAATTAATTCGTTGTTTGAAATGATAATATTTGATTTTCATCTATTGTTCGATAAATGAATTTATAAACTTGGTTTATAAACTGATTTAGAATTTGAAATGAAATTAATTTAAGAATTTGAGAATTTAATTTCCAATGATTTCGACCTATGGTTTTAAAGGTTTAAAATGCACATTATTTAAAGGTATTTTGACTATAATTTGTTTCCAAAGAATTTTAATGTATATTATTAAAGTATTTTCAAATAGGAACCGTTTTCAAAGAATTTTAAAATGTTTAAATAAGTGCTCTTCTCTTTGTCGCTGGAAAATAATTTCGGTGATGGCGGCCGCATCATCGACAATCATTTTCGAGTTTCGAAGTGGAGAGACTATTCTGTAGCTTTGCTAATGTTTTGTTTTGAAAAAAAAATACATTTTGATTTGAATTTCTTCAGTATAATTTGATTTATATATATAGGTATCTTATTTTAAAAATTTAATTTGATTTGATATAAATATATAGATATATCTCTAAATTGTTTGAAGTAAATCGGAGATTTAAATTTTAGGTTAAAGCTGATTTCAATTATAAACTGAAGTCAAAATTCTTGGATAAGTATTTAACTTGAAATAACTAGATTGTAAAAAAAAATTATTTGTATAATACTCAATTTCATTTTAATATAACTTACCTAAATTATTCAGAAGTTAAAATGTAATTGGATAATGTACAAATAAAAAAAATGTCTTTATAAATAAAATTTGAGTGTTTATAATAAATGTTATACTCTAAATTTTGATTATAAATATGTTAATAGAGTTAGATAGGATAATAAGTAAAACTCAGTTAATAATGAAATAAATTTGTTTTGAAAGAATTAATAAATTGAAATTTGATCAACTTATGAAAATTCCTTGAATTTAAAAGCAATTAGTAAATATACATTAATTTAAATCGAAACTTTTATGGTTTAAATTAATTTATATGGGTTAAATATATGTGATTAGATATATTAAGTAGAATAAATTTAACAATAATTTGGAATAAAGAAGAATTTAAATTGCTGAAAAAAATATGATTACAATAAAGACTATTCAAATTTATGGTTTAGAAATTGTAAATTGAAGATAATTGGATAATAAGATAATGAATTTAGAAATAATTGAGATTGATTTTAGTGAAATCAAATGGATTAAATCAATTATTGAATATCAATTAATTTAAATTTGAATTTATATGGTTTAAAATTAATTGTTATTTTGTATTTAAAATTTGTTTTTCTTTCAGGTTGTTTCTATTCCCCTACCTCGTTCCTTTTCGGGGACGAAAAGTTTTGAGTGGGGGAGAGTGTAACGACCCGTAAATTTAACTGGTTTTAATAACGTTATTAATTGAAATTTTGCGAAATTTTAAATGATAAAATTTTGAAATATAAATTTGATATTTGGAATGCGTCTAGTTAAACATAGCAACTGGTAAATTTTCGTCCGAAAATATGAAAGTTTATTTCGTGCGTAAATTTACTTCAATTTAATCAGTTAAAAAGCGATGAAAATAAAATGTTTTCGAAACCTAAATATTTTTACATAGAAAAATTCTAAACCATCTTCTGTGCAAACGCCATTTTTCTTTTTTCAAAATTCGGACTTCTTTAGCTCCGTCGATCTTATTTTTCTGCGTTTTTGCTGCATTTTCCGCTAGTAGAAAATTCGAATTTTTATAATTCAATCATACCACTGATATCTGTATACTGTTGTGATCGTCTCGTCGTGCTGATCTCCGCAGTATATTCAATTCTGTATTTTGAAGACCGGTACATAGGGGAAATCGTGAAACGGTTAACCGTAACGGTCCGTGTTTTGTTTTGTTGTGATCATTCATTTTCCACTGTATAATTCCAATAGACATCAGCTTTTATTCTTCCCGGTCATCGATGTCTAATTTTTGATATTCTCAACATTTTAAATTATTTGTTGTTTCATTTCTTTTTTTTGCCGTTCCCAATCTTTTGTGACAGTTCATTCTTTAGCTATTCTACTTTTCTCTTCTCTGTTCTCCTTCAAATTTTCACCTAGCTGCTCTTCTTCTTCCCTTATACACTAATTCAAAGCAACTTTTAGATCTTTCCATGACCAAGAGAGATCAACCTAGGCTTCATCTCCATGCCGTGTCCTCTTCGCAAGCCTTCTCTTCACCCTTATCGCATCACCCAGACCAAGAACCACTCACCCCTCGCCATTCATCTTCCTCCACCACAGCAGCTTCCGCCACTGGTTGCCGCCACACTGTACCCTTCTCTTTGCCGAGACTCCACCAACAGCCTAAAGCAACCCACCGAAGCCACCCCTTGCCGCCACCTCTTCCCACGCCATGGTCAACGTCTCCAACCTGTGCCTTTACCTCCACCTCCCCAGCAACTGTCCCCTCCCCGACCCCGGCCATCATCCATCGAAGCCGCTCGCCACCACCAGTTTCCCCTCCTTGCCGCATCGAGCTCGTGCACAGCAGCCGTGCCTCCTCAGCCGAGAACGACCGCCACGCTACAAACCCTCCTACCCATCTTTGCATGCGCCTCCGCCTGGCCACGTGCATTACCCCACCAGCCTTCGTCCGCCCTCTCACAAATCTGCATCACCGAGCACGCTTAGCCCAGGTCGAGTTTCTTTGTTCCTCTCCGTTTTTTTGCCTTGAACGTTGTTCTGTTAATAGAATTATTTATATATATAGTTATGAGATTTTATATATATTAGCTTTTCAAATATATATATATTCGGTTACAGTATACTATGTTTTAAAGAAAGCATATAATTTTAAATTCTGCATATGGATTGAACTTTGAAGATAATATACTGTTCATTTACATATTGATGTTTAAATAGTATATATCAATTTATATATTGGTTAGTTTATATATTAAATCTGAAGGAGTGTCGGCCGTACACCACTTTCGTACGTGTGTGTATATATGTATGAAATTTGGGGGTAAATATTTGTTAGTAATATTGATTTTTACTATATATATATAAAATATAAAGTGGGTTACATTATTTATATTTATAATGGTATTCGGTCCAGTTGTATATATAAGCTATAAAAGTTGCAAATAATGTGCTGATTTTATAGGTTAATCATGTAACGGGTCAGTTATCTATATATATATAACTATGTCATATATATTAGATTTTGAAAGAAGTGTCAAAAATATTTTAATTGTTTGTTGAAAAAGTGCACATGTTACAGTATGTATGTTTTATATAGGCCTGCACTGTATATATGTTACAGTATTATGTATATATTATGTACATATTTTATTTTATTTCATTTTTTTTCTCAGTGTTTTGATTTTGGTGGGATATTGGTTTTAAAGATATAGGTATATATTTATCTTATTTTGATAGACATTTTTAGTTGAAAATTGAATTTATGAAAATTTACCATATTATACGTTTATTTAGTTTCAGTTTTATTTGTGTCCACTTATACCAATTTTCTTCATCGATTCGGTTCTAATTTGATTTCGTCTATTTCTTTTTATCAGCTCTATCCGTCAAATCCATGCCCATTTTGTTTCTCTTTGGAATTCGTGTTTGGATCCACAATTCGCTTCCGTTCCCAGTGTCTATCTTCGCTAACCTCGAAAGGTGAGCAATCACTCACGATTAACGTTCTTTTATTTATTAAATTTGATTTCAATTGAAATGACAAATTGAAATATGCTGCTATTAGTTATTTACACTATTATATATGCTATTACCTGTATCTGTTCACCTATGACATCTGACACCATTATCTGTCATTTATGCGATGATAATACAGTTTGGTTGATAATTGATTGATTGTTGATGTTTATATTGAACGTTAAATTGTTAATGTTAAAGTGATAAAAATATGTAATTGAATTGGCATATGATAGTTAACCATTTAAATTGGATCTATATGTTGAATTTGATTTGTTAAATTTGCATAATATGACCCCTTTAAATGTTTAATCACTCGACACGTAGTAATATGGTTAACTTCACCTTGAACCATTGAATGTATGTTGTATAAAATTGATGTAGTATAAATTGAATAATGAATATCAAGTGAAGAACCGTTTAAATATTAATGTAATAATCTTTAATCTACATGAAATGATAGTGTAGATTCTAGAAATAATTATATTAATTTGCACAAACAACAATGTGAATTAATACGATTATTTCGGGATTATTTGAATTAATTATTGGATTGATATTGATTGTTGTTATTGCTTGTTTATTTACTTTGACACCATCCCAGCTATCACACTGCAAGTTCCCTTTGCTATGTTTTGATTTGGAGTGAATTGGAATCGGGTTGAAATGATAAATACCCAAATTGAACTTTGACCTAGGATAGAGAATTAAATAAAACCCGATTGGTCAATAATTTGATTTAAATATAATAAAGATTTTATTTGAATAAATGATAAGGTTTTGAAATGAAGTTGGAATTTGAATTTTAAAGAAAGGAAATGTTAATATTTAATAATCCGAAACAAAATATTAACATAGTAGTTGTTGAAAGAATGTGTTTTAAAATTAATTATTTAATAATTAAATTTGGAATTATTAATAATTAAGTTTGAAATTAGTCAATAATCAAGTTTTGAAATTATTAATGATTAAATAAGATTGAATTATTTAATAATTAAATTAAATTGAATTCTTTATTAAGTGAAATTGAACTTCTTGAATAAGTGAAACTAAGTTTCATTATTAACCGAGTTTTGAAATTTGTAATTAAGTAAATAAATGAATGAAATTGAATTTCTTAAACAAGAAATAAAAATGTGATTAATTGAAATTAATGAAAGACTTGTAATTTAAAGAATTGATTTGACGAATCTAATTTAATTCAATTTGAAGTTTTGATTTAATGAAGTTGAACTTAATTAATTGATTTAATGAATTGGAAATCAAATAGAAATTGTTTTGAATGATAAATTTAACTTAACGAATATTGAATGAAATCGATCAATGAATTTAAATTTATTTGAATGTTAAATTAAATTAAATAAAATGATTATGGAATGAAATTTATATATGAACTTGAATCAATATTTGAATTGTTTTAAATCAAATATTTAATTTGAATTATGAGACTTTGAAATGGTAATTTGGAAGTTTTGAAACGTAAATTATGGAAATTGTTTTAGAAAGACAAATGTAATGTTGGTTTACAAATTCTAATTGAAATTGAAATTGATTTGGTTTTGAAATAAATAAACGACCAATCGGTGTAATAATCACGAAAGTTATTAAAGAGACCGGAATCGGTTAGGGACATACTCACTATCTAAACCGAAAACCACTTTAATAACTACACGCAGAGTATGATCCAGAATGAAGTGGTTGGAATGATGTACGTTGATTACTGAAGAAAGAGAACGATAATGGATAGCCTTGACACTTGTGTCAAATTGGAAATGACTAAAACAGGAGCCGTGCCGGGCCAAATGGAGGCTAGCTACCTCGAGCGAACACACTTCTTCGAAAACTACTCATTACTTGTTGTCGATTGGTGCACCCTTGATTTTGGGAGTGTTGTTTTCGGTGTTGCGATCGCTGCGGCGATGTGTTTTCACCAGTTCGGATCAGGCAAACGGTAGTTTCTCTACCTTGGGTATTGCCTCATGTGTCTTGTCATACTTGTATCCCTGTATACGCGACCACTACGATTTGTTTTGTGTTATACCTATGGAGTACTCCCTGATATCCCACTAGTTTACGGTGGAGTTTACAATGCTGTATAGACTATAACGCTTATATAAAATGTGTTAAGGGGGATAATGGTAACGCCTTAACACTATTTTGATATCTTATATTACTGATAAACATTATCTACTTATCGTACACTACTACATAGTAGATAGTTTAACGGATCCTTAAAGGATGGTTATTCCAAACATCCTTTGAGTTACTTGTATTTCAATTGCTATTTCACTTGAGTTGGATTTATTGATATAAGAATGTTAATCCTGACTCGAGTGTTTTGTGATTTACTTTACGCTCGGGTCAGACCGAGTGTACCAGTATTCGAGACTCACCTTTGGAGTTGGAGCTTCGCTTGGAGATCCAGCTATCTATCCAGCTTTCAGATACCCAGTTGATTCCAGTGATTGTATTCTGATACTTGTATTTGACTATTGTATTCGAGACATCTGTTGTACCTTATTTTACTCTGATATGTATATAGTAGCTTCATGAACTACTATCTTTTGTTTCCACTGCAATTATTACTCTGTGTCTGTGATCTGTGATTATATCTATTTACTGTATATGCTGAGTTTTGCCAAATTTAAATTAACAATTCGGTATTTTGAATTATTCAAGTCCGACATGTGCGGATGCGAATAGTCCAAAATACCGGGTCGTTACACTACCCGTGTGAATTCAAAAGGTGATTTCACTGTTATTCGATGGATAGTAAAGGTTGAATACGAAAATTGATGTTGAGTAGAATTAGTATAATTTCTATCAACCCTTTTTTTTACAATGTGGTTTATGAGAAATGATTTTGATTTGGTATTTCCAAAGTTAAAGTGAGGTTTAAATGATTTCGTGTATACTGGAAAAGAATATGATTTAAAGATTTATATCTCTAAAAGAGATATTTTATTAGATAAAAGATATTAATGAATGAAACAATAATCACCCTCAAACTTAGCATCTTTTTTATCAATGATTGGTTCGGAGGAACCGAGGTCGGATTTGGTTAATTCTTATCCGAAAACCACTTCGAACCAATTTATGTATTCGAAGTGAAGATATGGAGTGATAATAAATGGAATGAAGAGCTGCTTGTCACTGACCCTCAGGGGAAATTTCCCATATTATTTACATGTGGCAGTAGTATCTTCTTTGATCTTCGATGCAAGGGCTGCTCGCTACTAATCCTTGGGGTGATTCCTGAAAGGATGTAGTAGGAGAGCTCCTTTGGTTTGTCCTATTCATGGACAACTTGTCTGGACGAATGTCTGACATTGCATTTCTAAAATACACATACATTGATTTTTACAAACGTACATCTGTTTGGTGGTGTAGGAAGTAACTTTCTTACACTTAACTTCCTTCTCTGAGACATACTGTAACGACCTGTATTTTTAACTATTTTAAATTATTAAATTTAAATCGATTATTGAATAAAAATGGTTAAAAATAAAAATTTAATGATTTATTTATGTAATTTATTGAAAATGAACTTGAATAAAATTTTGAAATAACCAATTTTGAAGATTTTGACAATAACTGGTATTGAAATGAAATTCTATGTATTGACTGTGTTTATAATCAATAACTGGAGTTAAATAATAAATGTTGAATTATTTAGATGAAAATAAAATAGTTGTTGATAACTAAAATTTATTTGAAATTTAATGATTTATTAAAATCGATTTATTGCATAATTAAATTGTTTAAATTTAATATTGGAAATTATTTAAATAATTGAATCTTGAATTTAATGTGAATGAAAATGATGTCAAAAGTTGATTTAAATTTTATTTAAATAAGAATGGAAATGGTTAACTTTTAAAATTGAATTTAAAAGTGAATAAATTAATTCTGGAAATTGCTTGTTTTAGTTAACGGGTAAAAATAGCCATTTTGGCTACTGTCTCGGATTTCGACAAAACAAGTTTCATCAGATCGGTAATAGTGAATTACTATAGGATTTCAAGTTTCGTAGTGATCAGACTTATCGTTTGACCGTGCGAGCTTGAAACGCGTAGAATTTAATTTTAGAATTTAATTAAAACAATTTGATTTTGAAATGTTATCTTCTGAATATGATGGAATTGGCTCATGAGACTAGTTTCATTGTGTTCAGAGTGGGGGTAAAACATATAGATTGCCAGGCGGCACGCTTCGTTTGGAGTTTGAGAATTTCGAATGTATGAAGCTAAATATTTTCTAATTTTTAATAACATATATATATTTCTTCCTCCAACCATTCGTACTCTCCGCCACAAATTTTTCTTCCGTACCCCCTCCTTTTTCCTTTCTCTCATTTCAGCAGACTGATCGAATAAACGAAAAAAGAAAAGAAAAAAGTAAAAGGAGAATCACGAACTACTTAAGGATGAAAGCCGAAGTCGCGGTGTTGTCGGACGACGACAGTGGAAGAAGCTCGTTGATTTGAGCCACAGTTTAGGGTTCGCGTGCATGTTTCTGGCCAGCAACGCGAGGGAAGGTCGCGGAGCTCGGAGCAGAGGTGGTGGCGGCGGTTCGCGTTCGCTGTTGGGTTCTAGGTTTTTGGGTCGCGCATCGTTTCGCACGCGTGCATCGACTGGAGGAGCAGCGCGTCCAGGATTGGTTGCGGCGACGTGATGGTCGGACGTTCGATCGAAATAAGCAAAAGAAAAAATAATATAAAGTCGAAGGCGCGAGCAGTGCCTGGGCATGAGAGAAGGTGGGAGATGGGGATGGTAACCATTTGTTTTTTTAATTTTAAATTTGTATGTAAATTTTATTTTAAATTTTATCAAATTTTGATTATCGTATAACTTTTTCCTACGAGGTCCATTTCAAGTGAAACAAGTTGCATTGGAACCGTATCGACGTTGTCTAGAGCTTGGAGTAGAAGTGGTATTTAATTGAAGCTGAAAATATTTTCAGTTCAAATAAAAAGATGAGTGTTTTATGTGCTCACGAAGTACAAAAATGATTTTTAAGTTAGTTAAATTTATATCGTGAAGTGATTTAAATTTATTGACTGTTGTTTGGTAAATTTAACCGAAATTTAAATTGATATGAGTTAAAATGATAGGAATTTGAATTGACGGTTCAAATTTGAAATGAGAATTAAATTGCTAGTTAAATTCCCAATTATTGATAATTAATAAACTGTTATGATATTTTGACTGATTTGGATGTTGATTGTGATGGATGCTATTGATTGATATTTTTGATGATTTGGATGTTTATTTATTTTGATAATATCCCGTTATCACACTATATTTTTTTTGACAGTATATAAAACTGTTAATTGAATTATTTCGAATAAATTAAGAAATAGGTTGCAATGATATATACCTATGACATTTATTTGGATTGAAATGATATACATCTATTCCAGAAATTTAGTTGGAATAACTAATCACTTGGCCATAGGATAGAAGATTATATACGGACACTGGATTGGTAAAATTAAATGATTTGAAAATTCTTGGTTTTGGAATTATTTAAATGATTTTGATTTAAAGTAATAAAAATCAAATTATTTCTGAACTTGAGATCAAAATGTTGAGATTGAAATTTGTTAACAGGAATTGTTTAAATAATCGAATTGAAATTTGAAGCTATAATTAAAATATGATTTAAATAATGGAAAACGATTTATTTTAAAGATTTGAACTTTTATTCGGACTTGAAATAAATCCAGGCAAATAATTTAAATGGATATTTCTAAATTTGGCTCGGAATTGAATTATTTTAAAGAGTTGAACCTTGAATTAAATATTGAAGTTTAAAATTTAATTTAAGTGATTTAAATCGATGTTTTGAAATAAAGCTCGAAATTGATATAAATTGAAATGTTTTAAAACTGAGAATTGAATTGAAACTCGAACTATTGAATTGAATCAATGAAATTGAAATTGGAATTAATTCGAACTGTAATCAAAATTGAAATTGGAATTGGAATTGAAATTGAAATTGAAGTTGATTGGGATTGAAGTGGAAATTGAAGTTAATTCGAATTGAAATTGGAATTGGAATTGAAATTAAAATTAAAATCGAAATTGAAGTTGATTGGGATTGAAATGGAAATTGAAAGTAATTTGAATTAGAAGATTTGGAATTGAATCAGTTTGACTTTGAAACCATTTTAAAATAAATTATTTTAATATATAAACTGATTAAAATCTATCTTTAAATATTCAAATTAGTTTGATTTTCCAAGCTATCTTACCATATAAACCATTTTCAGCACTAAAACTATTTTAGCTTTTTAAACTATTTAAAAATTTTCAAACTATTTTCTAAAATTCAAACTGGTCAAAGGTTGGAATGGTTATATTTAAATCATGGATTTAAATGCAATTGGGTTAAAATGAAGTTATAACCTAAATTGAAATTCGAATCAAACTTTGAAGTGAAATTGACATATGGAACGGAATTGACATATTTTGAGTAAATACGAGGATTTTTGAAACGAATGACATTTTGAAGCGAATACAATATTTTGATATCAAATAGGAATTGTTTTCGAAATATAAAAGTACCAACCAGTGTGTAAAACGACGATTGGTTGTTAAAGAGACCGGGGCCTCTTATTGGCATACTCTTTGTCAATATTGGAACCACTTTAACAACTGTGTACGCGGAGCAGACTCCAGAATAAAGTGGTTGGTTTTGGTGTCGTTTGCTGGATTTGAAGAAAGAGAACGATGATGGATAGACCCCGGCACTTGTGCTAATTTGAAATGACTAAAACAGGACGGCTTGGCAGGGCCAAGTGGGCTAGCTACCCCTAGAGGACATCCGTTCTTTGATTTTATTGGACTTGGTCCATACTATTACTCTTGTTACTGGTTTTGATTGGTGCACCTTGATTTTGGGATAGCCTCCCTTTGATGATATGGGATGGATGGATGCGGTGGGTGGTCGTGGTTACGATTTGTTACCATCAGCACTGCGACCCGAACTGGTAGTATCCTACCTTGGGCATTGTCTCACGTGCCTTGTCACACTTTTTCCCTATACGGACTGCGATTTGGTTTAGTGTTGTCGTATCACGACGCATCCTTATTCCCCGATGTGCTACTGGGGCGTTATATGCAAACTGTACGACAATGCTTAAAAATGCGTTAAGGGGGATTAAAGTAAAGTCTTAACGCTAAGAAAAATATTTATTTTATTGATTAGACATTATATATATAGCGCATTCTACTATATATAAATAATTTGACGGATCCTTAAGAGGTGGAAAATTCTGTAACATCTCTTGAGTTATTGCATGCACGTTATACACTGGATGGGAGATGTGAAATCCCATAAACATCTCTGACGCTATTACACTCATGTTACGTGATATTGATTTGACTCACATAAGGATATTTTAGCCCCGACTCGAGTGTTTTGTCTTTTCATTACGCTCGGGTCAGCCCTGAGTATTTCAGCGCATTGAAGATCATTTTCTAGAGGACGAAGATTTGGTATATTATTATTACTATTATTATTCCCTACATCATGTTGTTTTGCTGCATTATATTTTATTCTGTTGTACATATGACTCCGATAAATGTTGTATAAATTATAATCAAATGTATAGTAAACAACTTCATGAACTGTTTATTTGATTATTATATTTTGTCATTCTGCTGCGAGATTCTATGTTTGTTTTCTTCTTCTTTTCTTATTTTTCTTAATTGATCCTATTGATTATCCATGTTCCGGATTGTTTGAGTTGGACATGTGTTGATTATTGTCAATTTAAAACTTCCGAAATGTGGGTCGTCATAGTTGGTATCAGAGCTTTGGTTTAGCGATAACCTTACCTTTGTGGGGTTTGAATCGTTAGAGATAGGGTAGTAATACCCTAGACGGAGTTGTTTGAGTTTGTATATATATGAGAGCGCGTACTTGTTAGTTTTATAAAATGTTTATACTGTGTATACTTATCCGTTGAGTTGTTTATAAATTCTGGTCGGTGCGTGGGACGCTATGTTATCGATAGGGGTTTCTAAACACTTAAACGAGGCAAGTTGACATAATATTATTTTAAAATTAGGTAAATGAAATAATTTTACCTAAATTATATTATATATATATAATGATAATTATTAATGAATTTTAGTTGTAGAAGATGATAATATTTAGTTATCATCGATTATTGGTTGAATTAAAATAAAACAAATACTTTGTGAACTCTATTTCACGAAGTGTTCGATAATTAAATTGAATTGAAATATAATTACAATAAGAATCGTTTACAATAACAAAGATGTATAAATAAATATTTTCATAATAAGGTAATGAAATTGAATAAGTATATTTATAATATAACTTATAAATAGAAAGGATTTAAAAGCTGAGAATTTTTTAATTCAAAACATGTTGCTTTGAAAATTGTTTTCAAAGCCTTCAAAATTAATGATAATATTATTTTAAAGTGTTTTGACAAGAAATATATTTTAAAAAGATTTTTGAAAGAAATAAAAGCATTGAACTCGCTTTAGTAGTTGGGGAATAATTCTGGGATGACTACAACATCGCCAATATTCATTTTCGAGTTTCTGAGTGAGAATTGCTACCAAAAGAAATTTATTTCTGGTTAAAGCAAGTTTTTATTGTGAAGAAGAAAGAAAATTTTCCAAGTATGATTTGATAAATATATGAAAATAGTTTTGAACTTATAAATTGAAACAGTATAAATAATAAAAAATAAGTTTATAACTTATGAATTTGAACAGGAAAGTAAGATCAAATTTCAAAAATGATTGAACCTTTGGTTAAGCAAAAAAAAGAAAAATTGTACTTGAGATATGAAATATAAGAATTAGCCTAAGAAATGTTAAATAAATTAAGTTAGTGAAATGAAGTAAACAAAATGAAGTTTAACTCAAGAAAACTCAAATGAAAGTGAAGTGTATTTGAAATGAATTAAACAAAATAATGAAATGAAATTTTAAGTGAATCAAGTTGTATAACCTATAGATTTGAGTGATACTAAGCTAAAAACAAATTTTAAAACTTGTTAAATGTGAATGGCAAGAAAAAAAATTAAACTTGAATAAAGTTAAATAAACTGAGTAATGGATTAAATGAAATAAATTTAACTTAATAAAAATTAAATGAATTGAATTGGATTTGAGTGGAACTGGATAAATTAGTAACGTGAATTAATTCCACTTAAGCTATAAAATGAATTAATAGAATGAATACGAACTTGAATTATAAAATAAAATGAAATTGGGGTGTAAAAGAAATTGAATAAAAGTAAATGGGAGTAAGTAAAATTTATATAATTAATTTAATTTGGTTTAAATTGGATGTAAATAAATTAAATGCAAGTGGAGTGAGTTTTAATAAATTGAATGTTAACTAACTGAATATCAAGTAAGTTAATGAAATGAATTATAAAATGGAAGGTAGCTTAAGAAAGTTGAATGAAAGCGACCGTGATAAAAAGAAAAATTTATTAATATAAATTTGAGTTATAAAATAAAATTTACTTAAGTAAAATTAATAATAAACTAATAAAGTGAATCATTTTATAAAATAAAATTTATTAAAGTAAAATTATTAATATGGATTTGAATAATGAAGTGAACTAATGAAGTGAATCAATGAATTAATATGAACTTAAGTTATGAAGTAATAATAAACATGAGTTGCATTTTATAAAATGTTCATAACTAACTTAAATGGTTATGAAATGGTTTATAAATGATATTAGTATTAAATAGAATATACTAAGTGCAATTGAAATAAAATCTAACTTAAATGATTTATAAATTGGTCCATAAATGATTTTGTATGAAATATTGTTAAAATTAAAGCGAAACAATTTGAATTTAACAAATTTAATTGAATAACTTGAGTGTAAATGAAATAGATATGAATAAATTTGAAGCAAACCGATTAAATGTTAATAAAAATGAGATGTTAATAAGAAATGAAGTATATAAATTAAATATTTACATTGGATGATGTAAATTCACATAGGTATGAATTAATTGGATTAATTGGATGAATATTGATGGTTGAATGGTTTCTTTTGTTGTAAACTATTGTTATTACTGTTTTGATCACATATGATTGTTGTATGTTGTGTATTTATGTTCGTGCTTATGATTTGGATTCAAAATCATGCTACGTGGTTCTATTTAACTCATACATGTTCTATATCTTATTATAAGTGACTAATATTCTAAATTGAGTTGGGATAGGTACATACGAAGACCGTTTGTACGTATACGCGGATTTTATTTTGCTTTTGCTTGCTTAATACAAGCAAACTCGCTCGTATTAACAATAATAAGGTACGTATCTCGGATTACATACCGCACTTTTATATTTTTCCCTTCGCGATGCCTCATCATTGAGATGAAATGTATATTTGATATATATATTTGGTATATTTGTGATATATATTGTATTGTAAAATTTTTTCGATCGAACCGCGCAAAGGAGACTCTGCCGAAGTTTTCCGTAAATCCGATGTTAGAAAATTTTTGAGATTTTGAAAATTTTATAACTTGTTTTTATATAAGTTGTAATTTTCGTAAAATCGATATCGGAGTGGCATATCGAGAGCGTAGTAAAGGTCTTGTAAATAAGATTCTAAAGTTTTATAAGTTAATTATTTTGAATAAAATATATCAAATGTTAAATTTTTCTACTTAACCCTTTTCGAGGACGAAAAGTTTGGAGTGTGGGAGAATGTAACGACCCGTATTTTTAACTATTTTAAATTATTAAATTTAATATGATTATTGAATAAAAATAGTTAAAAATAAAAATTTAATGATTTATTTATGTAAATTATTGAAATGAAATTGAATAAAATTTTGAAATAACCAATTTCGAAGATTTTTGCAATAACAGGTATTGAAATGAAATTCTATGTATTGACTATGTTTTATAATCAATAACTGGAGTTGAATAACAAATGTTGAATTATTTAGATGAAAATAAAATAGTTGTTGATAACTAAAATTTATTTGAATTTTAATGATTTATTAATATCGATTTGTTGCATAATTAAATTGTTTAAATTTAATATTAGAAATTATTTAAATAATTGAATCTTGAATTTAATGTGAATGAAAATGATGTTAAAATTTGATTTAAACAAGAATGGAAATTGATAACTTTTAAAATTGAATTTAAAAGTGAATAAATTAATTCTAGAAATTGCTTGTTTTAATTAACGGGTAAAAATAGTCATTTTGGCCACTGTCTCGGATTTGGACGAAACTAATTTCATCGCATCCCTAATAGTAAATTACTATAGGATTTCAAGTTTCGTAGTGATCAGACTTATCGTTTGACCGTGCGAGCTTGAAAAGTGTAGAATTGAATTTCAGAATTTAATTAAAACAATTTGATTTTGAAATGCTATCTTCTGAATATGATGGAATTGGCTCATGAGACTAGTTCCATTGTGTTCAGAATGGTGGTAAAACATATAGAATGCCAGGCGACACGCTTCATTTGGAGTTCGAGAATTTTGGACGTATGAAGCTAGATATTTTCTAATTTTTAATAATATATATATATATATATATATATTTATTCCTACAACCATTCGCACTCTCAGCCACAAGTTTGTCTCCCGTACTCCCCTCCTTTTTCCTTTCTCTCATTTTAGTAGACAGATCGAACAAACGAAAAAAGTAAAAGGAGAATCACGAACTGCCTAAGGATGAAAGCCGAAGTCGAGGTGCTGGAGGGCGACGACAGTGGAAGAAGCTCGTTTATTCGAGCCGCAGTTTAGGGTTCGTGTGCGTGTATCTGGCTGGCAACGTGAGGGAAGGTCGCGGAGCTCAAAACAGAGGTGGTGGCGGCCGTTCGCGTTCGCTGTTGGGTTCTCGGGTTTTAGGTCTGCATCGTTTCGCACGCGTGCGTCGACTGGAGGAGCAGCGCGTCCAGGATTGGTTGTGGAGTCGTGATGGCCAGACATTCGATCGATCTAAGCAAAAGAAAAAAAATATATAAAGTCGAATTCACAAGCAGGGCATGGGCATGAGAGAAGGTGGGAGAGGGAGATGGTAACTGTTTATTTTTATTTTTATTTTAAATTTGTATATGAATTTTATTTTAAATTATATCGAATGTTGATTATCGCATAACTTTTTCCTACGAGGCCCGTTTCGAGTGAAATAAGTTGCGTTGGAATCATATCGACGTCATCTACAGCTTGGAGTGGAAGTGGTATTTATTTGAAGCTGAAAATATTTTCAGTTCAAATAAAAAGTTGAGTGTTTTATACGCTCACGAAGTACTAAAATAATTTTTATGTTAGTTAAATTTATATTGTGAAGTGCGTTAAATTTATTGACTATTGTTTGGTAAATTTAAACGACATTTAAATTGATATGAATTAAAATGATAGGAATTTGAATTGACGGTTCAAATTTGAATTGGGAATTAGATTGCTAGTTAAATTCCCAATTATTGATAACTAATAAACTGTTATGATATTTTGACTGATTTGGATGTTGATTGTGATGGATGCTACTGATTGATAATTTTTGATGATTTGGATGTTTATTTATTTTGATATATCCTTTTATCACCTTGTATATTATTTGACAGTATATAAAATTGTTAATTGAATTATTTCGTATAAATTAAGAAATAGGTTGAAATGATATATACCTATGACATTTATTTGGATTGAAATGATATACATCCATTCCTGAAATTTAATTGGAATAACTAATCACTTGGCCATAGGATAGAAGATTATATACGGACACCGGATTGGTTAAATTAAATGATTTTAAAATTCTCGGTTTTGGAATTATTTAAATGATTTTGATTTAAAGAAATAAAAATCGCATTTACGGAAATCGAATTATTTCTGAACTTGAGATCGAAATGTTGAGATTGAAATTTGTTAACAGGAATTGTTTAAATAATCGAATTGAAATTTGAAGCGGTAATTAAAATATGATTTAAATTATGGAAAGTGATTTATTTTAAAGATTTTAACTTTTATTCGGGCTTTGAAATAAATCTAGGCAAATAATTTAAATGGATATTTCTAAATTTGGCTCGGAATTGAATTATTTTAAAGAGTTGAACCTTGAATTAAATATTGAAGTTTAAAATTTAATTTAAGTCATTAAAATTGATGTTTTGAAATAAAGCTCGAAATTGATATAAATTGAAATGTTTTAAAACTGAGAATTGAATTGAAACTCAAACTATTGAATTGAATCAATGACATTGAAATTGGAATTAATTCGAATTGTAATCAAAATTGGAATTGGAATTGAAATTAAGATCGAAATTGAAGTTGATTGGGATTGAAGTGGAAATTGAAGTTAATTCGAATTGAAATTGGAATTAATTCGAATTGTAATCAAAATTGAAATTGGAATTGGAATTGAAATTAAAATCGAAATTGAAGTTGATTGGGATTGAAATGGAAATTGAAAGTAATTTGAATTGGAAGATTTGGAATTGAATCAGTTTGACTTTGAAACTATTTTTAAGTAAATTATTTTAATATATAAACTGATTAAAATCTATCTTTAAATATTCAAATTATTTTGATTTTCCAACCTATCTTACCATTAAACCATTTTCAGCACTAAAACTATCTTATATTAAACTATTTTAACCTTTTAAACTATTTAAAAAATTTCAAACTATTTTCTAAAATTCAAACTGGTCAACAGTTGAAATGGTTATATTTAAATAATGGATTTAAATGCGAATTGGATTAAAATGTAGTTATAACCTAAATTGTAATTTGAATCAAACTTTAAAGTGAAATTGACATATCCAACTGATTTGACATATTTTGAGTAAATATGAGGATTTTTGCAACAAATGACATTTTGAAGCGAATATGATATTTTAATATCAAGTAGGAATTTTTTTCAAAATATAAAAGTACCAACCGGTATGTAAAACGACATTTGGTTGTTAAAGAGACCAGGGCATCTTATTGGCATACTCTCTATCAATATTGGAACCACTTTAACAACTTTGTACGCGGAGGAGACTCTAGAATGAAGTGGTTGATTTTGGTGTCGTTTGCTAGATTTGAAGAAAGAGAACGATGATGGACAGACCCCGACACTTGTGCCAATTTGAAATGACTAAAAAAGGACGGCTTGGCAGGGCCAAGCGGGCTAGCTACCCCTAACGGACATCCGTTCTTTGATTTTATTGGACTTGGTCCATACTATTACTCTTGTTGCTGGTTTTGAATGGCGCATCTTGATTTTGGGATAGCCTCCCTTTGATGATATGGGATGGATGGACGCGGTGGGCGGTCGTGGCTACGATTCGTTACCATCAGCCCTGCGACCCGAACTGGTAGTATCCTACCTTGGGCATTGCCTCACGTGCCTTGTCATACTTTTATCCCTTTACGGGACAACTACGATTTGGTTTAGTGTTGTCGTATCACGGCGCATCCTTATTCCCCGATGTGCTACGGGGGCGTTATATGAAAACTGTACGACAATGCTTAAAAACGCGTTAAGGGGGATTAAAGTAAAGCCTTAACGATAAGAAAAATATTTATTTTATTAAGGGGGATTAAAGCTCGATTATACTGTTTGGAATGAGTAATTACTCTCCAACATCCCGATCACCCCAAACGAATCCTTATAGCTCTAAAAAGAGCAAATGCCAGTTCAGGTTATTCTTTACTTGCTTTGGAATCCAAAGAATATGAAATAAGGCAGATTCTAATAGTTAGAGATTTATCTGATATCTTTGAACCAGTTATTGGTTTACCACCACATCGAGCAGTTGAGTTCAAGATAGATTTGAAACCTGGAACTCAACCTTTTAGTAGACTACCTAATCGAATGTGCCCTAGTGAGATGGAAGAATTAAGATCTCAAATAGGAGATCTTGAGTAAAGAATTTCATCAGGACGAGTAGTTCTCCTTGGGGTGCATCGGCTTTATTTGTTAAAAAGGCAGATGGATCTCATCGACTCTGTATAGATTACAGAAAATTGTATGACCTTACTATCAAGAATAAATATCCACTACTAAGGATTAATGATCTATTCGATCAACTGAGTGGTGCAAAGGTCATTTCACAATTAGATCTAGCCATAGGTTTTCATTAACCAAGAGTTGTTGAGAATAGTATTCCACTCATAGCATTTTGAACTAGATATGGTTCCTACGAATGGTGAGTAATGCCATTCGGATTACTGAATGCTCTAGCTTATTTTGTTGATTTGATGAATAGAGTTTTCAGAAGTTATTTGGATAAGTTTGTCCTAGTTTTTATTGATGATATCCTCGTCTACTCAAAGACAGAAGAAGAGCATGTGATTCATTTGAAAGTGGTGTTAGAAACTTTAAGAGAAGACCAACTTAAAGCAAAATTTTTAAAATGTCACTTATGGCAGAAGAAAGTTAAATTTTTGGGACACTAGTCTTTGAGAAAGGAATTTCAGTCGACCCAGCTAAGGTCAAAGCTATTCAAAAGTGGAAGTGACCCAAATGAATAACTGAAATCAAAAGTTTCTTGAGCTTAGGAGGATATTATAGAATATTTATAAAAGACTTTTCCAAGATTTCTTCTCAACTAACTAATTTAGCGAAGAAAGGAGTTAAATTTTGCTGGTCAAATAAATGTGAACGGGCTTACTAGACGTTGAAAGAGTTACTTTCTAACACTCCAAAATTTATAATTCTAGAAGGAAATCAGGATCTGGTAGTATACATAGTTGCATGTGGAACAGGGCTTGGTGCAGTATTAATGCAACGAGACAGAGTTGTAGCCTGTGTGTCTAGACAACTCAGGCCTAATGAAGTAAAGTATGCGACTCACGATCTTGAGTTGGCAGCCGTGATATTTGCCTTGAAACTTTGGTGGCATTATCTACTAGGAGAAAGGTTTTTTATACACAGACCACAAATCGTTAAAAATTTATTCTCTCAAAAAGACTTGAATATGCGACAACAGCGATGATTGGAATTTCTAGCTGCGTATGACCTAGAGATTCAATATATGCCAGGTAAGGGTATTAAGGTGGCAGATGCTCTCAACTGGAAACAACAGGCCATAGTTTCAATGATGTTGATAGAATGGAAAGAATTGGAAGTGTTATCTTCTTGTAACCTCCAGTTTAGAAGAGTGGAAGAGACAACACCATATTGGCAAGTTTGGATATTCGGCCGAGTTTACTCGATCGAATTCAAGCTAATCAAAGAAATGACCCAATATTGGCAGATCAAACTAATAAATTGAAGAATTTAAATGCATCAGAAGATCTCAGCAAGTTTGAGTTTGACTTGAAGGGGAACTTGAAATTTAAAGGAAGACTGTGTGTTCCTAACACAGCCGATTTGAGAAAAGAATTCCTAGACGAATGTCATCAATCTTTATTTTCTATACATCCTGGTGGTACAAAGATGTATAACGATATGAAGCGGATGTACTATTGGGAAGGCATAAAGAAGGACATCGGTAAATATGTGAAACGATGCAATACGTGTCAGTTAGTAAAGGGCGAGCATCAAATGCCCAGTGGACTTTTATTACCTCTCGAAGTTCCTTAATGGAAATGGGAATAGATTTCTATGAATTTCATTGATGGACTTCCCTGATCAAGGTCAGGAAATGATAGTATATGGGTGATAGTTGATAGACTCACTAAAAGTGCCCTTTTTATTCGTGTTAAAATGAATAGAACCGCAGAAAGTTTAGCCAGACTATTCCTGAAACATATTGTACGATTGCACGAAATTCCAAAGAATATAGTATGTGATCGTGGTCTGATATTTATCAGTCAATTCTGGCAAAGCTTGCATTCAGTCTTAGGTGTGCAACTCAATTTTAGCACAACATACCATCCTTAGGCGGATGGACAAACTGAAAGAATAAATCGAGTTGTAGAAGATTTACTCAGGATATGTATCTTAGAGTTCGGGTGGTTCATGGGAAGAATATCTTGATTTGATTGAATTCTCCTACAATAATAGTTTTCAATCTAGTATCGATATGACACCATTTGAAGCTTTGTATGGAAGACCGTGTTTCTCCAGCCTGTAGGTTAGAAACTGGAGACAAACTTATACTAGGACCGGATATGGTTCGAGAAACGACTGAGAAGATCGAGCTTATCAGAAATCGTATGAAGGTTGCTCAATCTCAACAAAAGGGCTATGCTGACCAACGTAAAAAGGATTTGGAATTCACGATCGGAGATTATGTCTTTATAAAGGTATCCCTAATGAAAGGAATTGTAAGATTTGGCAAAGCAGGAAAATTAGCTCCAAGGTATATTGGACCTTATTCAATTATGGAGCGTATCAGAAGCCTTGCTTACCGAGTTGAATTACCAGCATATCTATCCAGAGTTCATAACATGTTCCACGTATCCCAATTAAGGAAATGTCTATGGGATTCCAATATTATTATAGAACCAAAGCAGCTAGAGGGACAAGAGATTGAACCAAACTTAACTTTCTCCATTGAACCTGCCAGAGTAATAGATTCAAAGATGAATCAGTTAAGAAACAAGCAAGCTCCACTAGTCAAAGATCAATGGTCAGATAATCCCAAAGACCGCACTTGGGAAATTGAGGAGCATAGAAAATCACATCCTGAGTTAATTGAAAGTCACTAGGTACGTATTTATATATATTCATCGAGTCATGGATGTTAGGATTTTATTAATTGATAAGACTATATTTAATATACGAATAGCTTACGGTACTCTCTAATAAATTGCGAGGACGCAATTTACTTAAGGAGGAAAGTCTGTAACATCCCACTACTGTTTCAACTTATGGTAACAAATTTTGTTGAATTTTATTTTTTTTTAAAATCATTATAGATATAAAATAAAATTTGGAGTAAAACGCCACGGGCAGAATTGTAATCGGAGACCAAATTACGGTAGGGCAATATCGTGGTTAAGGGTGTGAAAATTTATTTGAGGGGTATAAAATTATTTACTGAAAAATAAAATAAATATGTTTTATTTTCATTCGACCTAAGCTCTGCATACTTATCTCCTTCATAATTATGCACCTCTCCTTCTTATCTCATGATTTTAAATTAACCAATGCATTTAACATTTTCCTTGTGATAGGGGATGAATCTATCGCTTCCAATATAGGCCCTGCAAATCACATTCTCTAAATCATATCAAGCAAACAATTATTTCGCAGCCATCCATCTTCGTCTACATTAAGCAGCAATGTGAGTTTAACTTTTGTTTTTTCTATATATTTCTACTGAGTAAATCATTTTAACAGTAATTGTACTTTACATTTTTGGTTGTACAAAAAAAAAATATAATTTGGGTTCATCTTATGTTAAAATATCAGTGCATATATATATTTCAATATTTATACCTCATAGTTTCACATCAGTTCAAATATGTGTTTATTTTTATAATTGATTTTTGTTAGTTGCATATGCTCGACAAACCCGTATATGCAAGCTATATGAACTAAGTATATATTACTAAAGGTGATAATACATAAGTAAGTTGCATGAAAAGTATGAGTGACCGTAAGTATATATTTATACATTCCACTACCAAACTTCAATCACTTATAACTCAGAAATCTAAGGATAATTTTAGTATGCAACCAAAAAGAAATTGTAAAGGAAAGTGAGACGAACAAATCGACTAGCTTTCATCAGACCAACGGACCCATGGTGATTAAAAATGACACTTTTATGTCCGTGTCCGTATGATAAAAGGGTGTGCTACAGTTGGATTGTAAGGCATCAGTTGAATCATATTATGTAGCTGAGTGCGGCGATGGTCTCGGTTCGATCGTTAGAGTGGAGGCGTGACCATGACCAAAATGAGTTAGAGTAAGGAAAAATTAACATAAACATATTAAATGCATGCATGCTCTCTTTTGTTAAATATGGAGCATCTTGAAATGGAATTGTCGCCACAGATTGAAGTTTATAAAACAAATGTATAAATTCAATGCAAACAGAAGAAAAATGTATAAGCTTGCAAAATGAACATAAAGATTCTAGCAAGGAGGCTACCAGCCTATGCATGACTAGGAGAAGAGGCATTTCTTGGTCTGGGTTGGTCCCGCAAGGAGGTGGATGTGTTGGGATTTCCTATATGTGAAGCACACGGAAAAAAAATGAAAAGAAGAGAAATGCAGAAAGACTGATGATGTGGCGATATACATGAAGCATGTACGTAAAGAAAAAAAATTGTGAAGAAGAGATGCATGGAAAGAATAACACGTAAAAAATATATAATGACATGGCAGAAAGTGTTCACATTCCAATCACTAAATAAAAGAAGGTTTTAAAATTAAAATATTTTCAAGTTAAATAAAATACAAGTTTTATGATCTAAAAAGTGAATTTGAATTATTTTATAATATATTGGGATTTAAATAAATAAATAAATAAATTTAAATCCTATTTAAAATTATTCCAAATAAAGGATGATTTGAATAATATTGATGTGTGATTAGTTATGGAAGTGCTTATAACACTATGCTATTTGAATTTCATCGATGAATGCAAGCTACTTAATATTGTTATATGTTCACATTCAATGAATTGTGCTATGTCGTGTTTATAAATGTTTATTATATATGATGCTATACACTGCAAGTTAATGCTATGATGCATGAACACGACATCTATATATGATATAAAATAGAACACGATACCATTTCGGGAATAAATGGTATTTTGGGAAGTTAAAATACAAAAGAATTTGAATGAATTTAACCGATGAAGCAAACAAGACGAGGCAAGACTACTAGACGCTAGAATCCATCCTAGCGGACATATTCAGGGTCGCACCTTGAATCATGACGACCTTGTCCCTTGTCACTTATTGTCCAAACGATCTGTTGCATGGACACAACCCCGGTGATAGGCGCATCGCAAACAGGAAACGAGGAAGAGTTAAGAGTAATCTCATTGATGGGTACGTGGTGAAACAAAGATGAAGATTACATCACAACTGGGTGAGCGCCAATGGTGAATAGGAGAAGATAGTGCAACTAATAGATTGTGTGGGGGCACCCACGATTTCTGATCGAAAGGTATACGGATGAAAAAGGCTATGATATCGGTTCGATACAGAGTCTAGTAAGAGTGAATAATGAGTAGGATTCACTAGTAATTCTAGACCTCGTATATAAATAACTAGACAGTGAAAAGTCTATTGAATAATGGTTACAGCTTATAAATGAATAGGATGTGATATCCCAGTTGATTAGAGTTGTAGCTGTGATTCAGTTTAAATAGTGCCATGGCACATGTATTTAAACTGAAATAATTCAATAAGATGTGGGCAGGTTTAGATTATGGAGTGTATGACATATCTATTTCTTTTAACATCACATATATAACCCGACTCCACACATTTATATGAATCCTTGTTACACTATTATACTCATAGCTCGATTTATAGCCTAACTCGAGGTTTTGTTTTGTGACAACTCCTTGGGTCAAACCGGGGTATTGCAGGATGATTTCCTTCTCGCGTTTGGAAGTCACCTCCTATGACATTGTAATGGAGGGAGACTAACATACCGTGTACAAATTTAAGATAGTGGTAGATTTAGAGCTCAATGGACGCACATTTACAACATGTGTCTGGGTACGGTTAGGGTCATATGGTGGAACAACGTTAGAGAGACCCATCTTGAGTCCATTGAGTTGTTTTAGTTATGTCAGTTGTTTGTGCATGGTCTGATGATATGCAGTTTGTATATACTTGTCTAAGTATGGTTAGGACGTCATTTTGTGACGGTTGTAAATATATGATGGTACTCTGACGTTTGATTGTACAAATATTATGCTATGTATATATATATATATATATATATATATCTATCTATCTTTCGGTCCGCTGTTTTGTGAAATTTATATTTTGTGTTCTTGATATGTGATTTAGATACAAATTCTTTGAACTCGTGTATTTTACATTGAATTGAGATGAGATACGTATCATTTCAGATATGTACAGGTATTTTAAACGTATCCATGTTGACCCAAAGTAGTGTACGAGAGATTGCTCCTTCCGTGCCCATAAATCCGAGTTATTAGACGGTAAACTCCCTGCATATTTCGGTCACTGGAGCTGGGGCGTCACACAAAACCATTTATAAAACTCCTTTTATAAATCTATAAACCTATTTCTAAAATTCTTTTATAAATAACTAAACCATTCATAAAACTCTTTTATCTTTTTAAAAAATCTTCCTTTACATTTTCCAAAACATGTTATAAGATTCCTATTATAATCCACATCTATTTATAAAACCCTATTTATAAATCTCGAAAATATTTATAATATAAATTCTAATCATTTACTTAAAACACTATTATATAATAGTAAACATTATAAATAAATAAATATTAATTTTAAAACATTTTAAAATAATAATTAATTAATTCCAAAACATCATAAAGAAAACTATAATAATTTATCTTCAACAGTTTTATAAATACTAATAATTAATTTCTAAAACTTTACTGATAAATAATTAAAATTAGTTTCAACCCATGTTAATAATTTAAATAATTACCTTTTCAAAATATTAAAATATTGATAAACCACTTTAAGTCAATATTAATATAAATAAACAGCTTTTAAAGCATAATTATATTTTCTTGATAAAAATCCATCCTTATTTTCCAACATGATCATTTCCATATTTATAACGTTATATTTATAAATCTCCTTCTCATCTATAAAACTTCCTTTCATAAAATACTTTTATTTATGAACCCCATTTATAGCTCTATTTCCTTTATAAATCTCACTTATTCATAAATCCCATTTAAAAACATCAATCACCATTTGTTTTTAATGTTGTCCCCATATAGATAAATTCCTTTTATAAATTCCTTTCTATTTATAAAATATCATTTAACATTCCCAATTTACCCTCACCTTCAATTTCCAAAATAGAGTCAACAATTTTCTAAAATATTATTCCACATCTTATAATAAATCCACCATTTTATTTATTTCACCAATTTATTAAATGATGATAGTTTCCTTTAATTTATAAACATCATTTATAAATTCATACTTTTATTAAAAAAATAAGATTATACAAATCTCCACTTCATTTGTAAAATATTACTTTTATAAATTATCACAGTTATAAATCTCACATTTGAAATAAATTTTAATATATGTATGTTAGCACCAGAATTGGTCACTAACACCCTTGAATAGAGTTATGTAGAGAGATTAATGAAGAAAGTAAATTAAAATAGAGAAATAACACAATAGAGTGCAAAAAGAACAACAGAAACGAGAACACCAGATTTATAGTGGTTCGGCGTAATTGCCTACGTCCATTTTGAATAGGTTCTTTATTACTTTTCCACTCACTTGAATAGAGATGCAATCCGTAAACAAACCACTTGAATACTAGTTTGAACCAAAAAGAGGAGAGTATAAAAAATGGCAAAGGTTTCCCTGGAGTTCTCAAAAAAGGTCCCTTTCAGCTGTACCCCTGTTCCTCTATTTATAGACGAAGACAGGCTAGATCCCCTGCGCAAGCCCATGACCAAGACGACTCGACCTACAAGTGATGCTTCAGGATGTCCGAACCAGGTATACCGAGCCACTCTGGCCGAACCAGGGGTTACTCGTGAATGACTCAAAGCACCTCTTTGATCAACTCGAAGTAAATAGTGTTGGAACTCGAAGCAAGGAAACACCAGGTAACTCGTCGACTCAACATAGGATGCACTGTCCCAGGTACGCCGATCCATACGTGATAAATCATTATGACCGAACAACAAGCGCTAAACCAAGCCCGACCGAACTATCTTGGCCGACCCATGCACGACCTTTTTTCCTTGACCGAGCGGCATCTGCTGATCCACCTAGACCGAGCCACGTGTGACCTTCGTCTTTACCGAGCCATGTATTCCGACCCACCTTACCGTTCATACCATGACCGAATGACATGGTCTTCCTTCCTTTGACGGAGCCATATATACCGATCGCTTCATTCAATACCAAAAAACTCTATGACTGACCCGGAGATAGCCTACCATTACAACCGATCCAGTCATGCCGAGCCACCTATGTCAATGGTATCGAATCCGAGCCTATCTTTGCCGATCCACATAAGCCAAACCACTACCAGCCGATCCATATATAACCTTGTTCCAACAAGGCCGATCCTATCATTGTCGAACCATGCGAGGTCGAACCATACACGAGTACGCCGATCCAATTAAGTTACACTGACCCTTTATATTTTCCAATTTTTTTTCTGGCTTGAGTCCCGTCTAGGTCCTACCCTATCCTATGCAACTATCACCATGTAGTCGGGCCAAGTAGCCGGGTAACACTTGCCCCCCAAAGTGCGTTGTATGAATCAACATAACTTGCTTTGAATCATCGAGTTATCCCTGCTTTCAGAGGCTAGCTCGTTCAGAATGGTAACCAACTGTCGCTTTTTCATTGGTGTTCGAAGAAGCTTCGCGTCGTTTGATCGAATTAGTTCAGTTTCAAAAAAATTCTTGAATTCCTGTTTTAAGTTTTCAAAAGCTAAAGATTTGCAACCTTTCAAAGGCGGAATCGCAGTGGGCTTTCTAAACCCACGCCTTTCCACTTATTTGGTAGTATCCATTTCGTTAGCACATACCATCCTCAACTGCTATTACATGTATACATATTCTTATATATATATATATATCTATTTCATTATCATTTATGCTTTTACCATTTTTATTTATATTCTATTTATTATTTATTATTATTTTTTTAAACAAGGGGTGAATTGGCATACAAAGGCCGACCCACACGGTCGGTATGTTTACTTACCGACCTACTAAAGCGTTGTGACCAGTTCGATAGGGGCATGCCCGTTCACCTCCCCATCCTCCATATATAAAAGTTTACACCTTCGTTCTTTTCCTCCCACTTCTTTCTTTATATCTTATCTTCTCTAGCACCACTCTAAACCACATCTCCTTCACTCCACTGAATTGCTTCGCCACTTCGTTTTATCATCTTCCAAACGTGCTGCCACCATACTCCTTGACTCCAAACCCCATGAATCACTCGCCCCAACCCCGAATTGACAAATAAGTGAGATTCCACATATTATTTTAAAATCCTAGGCCACGCCCTTTTGAAATCGATTAGGTTAGAATAGTGTGTGCATACGGCCCTGCACAATGAAGGGGAGAGGAGAGAAACATGGTGAGTGAGGGATAGGCATGGACAACTGAGCGTTTTTGACGTGGTTTTACACCAGGTTGAGAGGAGTTAACATAGGCATTGATAGGAATGGAGGTCAGTGGTGTATAGGAGAAGAGAGTTCGTGCTTTGTGAGAGAGGGAGGAGTTCGACACTCTAAATGGAAGTGGGTCAGTAGATTGTCCAAGGAGGTCTGTGTCGATAGGATTCTATCAGTAGAGCAGATCGGTAGGAGCCTAGAAGAACAGTGGGTCGGCATAGATTGTGTGAGCGAGTGGGCCGGTATTCCATAGGTGAGTGGATCGATATAAGTTGAGTGAGGCTGGTTCTGCATAAGCTGAGTGAGGCTGGTTCGGCATAGGTTGAGTTAGCGAGTGGGTCGGTATTCCATAGGTGAGTGGATCGGTTACCTTCGATCAAGTGAGGCGGTCGGTAGCCCATAGGAGAGTGGGTCGGTAATCTAGTTTTTAAACGACGATCGGGGTAGATAGTTTATTGTTTGGATCGGCATGGAGTGTTGGGATCGGCATTGGCAATCAGGACCGTTTTTACTTGAACACGGCATACATTAGGATCATACTTCCCATGCCTAGGCATAAGACAATGGACAATGACAAGAACCAAAGCACATGAACCCATGGACTTAATTCGGATTAACAATTCCGTAGTTCAAGTAATTCTAAACATGAATCTAACTCAACAAAAGCAAATAGCAGCCTTCAATATATGATGCCAATGTCTAATTCCGAGACCCCTACTACCGAACATAGGACAAGCTGTCGGAGATGGTCAGCGATGATGGTCTCTGAAGATGATAGTTTAAAGCTCAATCACGCTTCACCGGTCTTTAGATCTTTAATTCTTTTATACTCATGCTTAAATGGTTGATTTAGTCCACACACCACACGAGGGGAATATCCTGTTCTTATATCTGATATCTATTATCTTTCAAGTATAGTTTAAATAGGTATCCATTCACACCAATCGCTCTTTGGAGATGTCCAAAAAATAAAGCTCCCCTACTGTTTTTGACAAGCTCGAGCCAAGTTCCCGGTAGGAGGCAGTAGGGACACTGAACCCATCGTCAGCCTCCACACATGGCATCTCGAATCCACCTATCGCGGTTATAGGCCCAACTCCCGATGTTGTAGATGGGGCCATCATTCTGGATGACCCCATCGACTCTCAAGCCTCAAAGATCGATGAATCTTCTCTCCGTCGATTATGTTCTATCCATGGAATCCCCTTCGAAGACATTCTGGTTCCGTCGGCACAAGATCGGCCTCACTTGCCCCTAGCTGGATATACTGTGTGCAACAATTTATGTGCTGGGCTGGATGTGTGCCACCTTTCAATTCATTCATCCGTGAAGTGTTGCAGTATATTGGAATTGCTCTAGCACAACTACACGCTAGCCATACATTTATTCATGGTACATGCGTTCTTTTCATGAGCGCCTTAATCAAACCTCCAACTCTCGAGGATATCCGTTATATTTACCGCTTCAAAAGACGTACCGACAGTCCATCTTACATATTCCTCGAGCCACATCCCAAATGCCAAGTCCTGATGGGTGCATGGAGCAAATTTTCTCGGTATAAACAGGAGTGGTTTTACGTGCGCTGTCCTCCCGGTTCTGCGAGAAGATGGATAGAAGGGAGTAAGTCTCATTTTTATCCCAGTCCTTGTCTTAAGGCTCGAAGTGCATGAACTTCTTTCAACTCTTATAGGTATCCGCCCATGACCCGAAGGCGCCGAGTATTTTGAGGCCGTCGAGGCCATTCGAGCTACTCCCGTGGGGGACCGGGACATCGAATTTGTAATTACCAATGAACTGCTCTCGAAGTTTGGATTACTAGAAGAGGGTCTCCAAACTACCCTTCCAATTGGTGCCACTACAACAAGAATGGCTGTGGGAACGGGCAAAATCAAGCTGGACCTTCGATGCCCCCTACCGAAGGGGTCCCCGATACTACTGAGGAAGGCGAGATTAAAGAAATTGAGGTGCCAATGGCGAATGACGAGAATGTAAGTTCTGAAAAAGCGCCAGTAGCTGATGCACCCGACACCAACGAACCACCGCCTCCTTCGAAGAAGAAAAAGTGTCTAGCTTACAAGCTGAAAAAGAAGATAGTTGGCGGAACTTCGAAGGTTATGATAACTCCAATCGAGAAGAAGTCGTCTTCCCAAAACTTAGAGGGCTCATTAAAGGGCCAATCTGACTTGACCATCCTTGACGATATACTGAACTATGGTTTCAATAACCCCGAGGCTATGGGGTTTCATTCGCCCGTGAGAAGCGATGAAGGCACTCAGGCTTATCATCAGGGAGAGAAGACTCCAATGAGTAAAGCAAAAAACACTGGTCCATCGGGAGGATGCTTTAGGACAAACACAAACACTTACACTACGCCACGCACTCGAATTCCACTCATCGTGTGGTTCCTTCAAACTCGTCCTCATTTGGCTTTATGTGCAGGTGATATGGGGTGTACACATGGCATTGACCGCCTCCGTGGATCCTCCATCTTCTACCATTCCAGTCGAGAATCAGGATCAGGCAAACGGCGAGACAGGGATGATAGCGGTGATACAGATTATTGTCCTAGAGAGTCATCGTCTTCCAGAAGGAGAACCTATAGCCATTCTTCATATCCAAACAATCTTCCCCCTCACTCGGAGCATAGTTCGGAGAAGTCTGCTCAAAAGGGATCCCAGTCCGAAGTTCCTCGCGACCAACATTCTGGCTCTTCGAGTACTAAGCAATCTCGTGAGCCTTATAAGAAATCTATGACTTCGGTTAAGTAGACTCCTCCAGCCTCCGCTCACGATCCGTCGACGGCGGAAAAATTAGCTGAACTCGAGGCTACATTCCCGAAAATATGTTTTGATGGATTGAAATTTCTCCCCGCGATCCATCCTATTCCCAGACATGTCAAACAGAGCGCCATTGCCTACAACAACGATGTTTATTTTCAGCATGATGCGTTTGTACACTTGGTGGAGAATGTTTCAGAGGTTTCCATTGAACGCCAACATGAGATTGATCACCTCAAACTCGAAGCTATTCATGACAAAGACATCATTAAGGGCTAAGATGAAGAGCTATCCTCATACAAATCTCAGCTCGAGGCTGCCTAGAAAAATGCTAAGGAGACAGCCGAGGCAGTTAGCCGCTTGGAGGCCACTCACAAGAAAGAACTCAATGAGGAAATTCAATGCAGCGACGCTCTAGCTTTGGAGAAAGACTTTATCCAAAAAGAGGAAGACATTCTCGCTCGACGGGTTAAAGAACTAGAAGAGTTGCTCTTTAAAGAGAGAGAAGAGAAAATTGTAGCCCAGGAAGTGTCACAAAGATACTGCGATGAAATCGTCGAAACACGGCTTCTAAAGACAAAACTCGATGAAGAGCTATCCATGGTTGAAGCACTAAAAGTAATAGCTCGTGAAGAAGGCAAGAAGATAGCGCTCACAGAGGCAAACTCTCAACTCGAGGCAGCTACCGAGGCCGGCAGAGAAGAAATCAAATGTTTATTCGACCCGCTCATTGCCGAGTTTAATACAAGAGTCCTCATGCATCGTGACTTGTCTTTCTTGGGTGAGAATTATCTCGAGTCACTCGCTGAAGCATGGATACTTTGATTAGAATTAAAAAAGTGGAGCTAGGTGTCAAAGAGATTGATGAAGAGGCTCTGGTAAGGGAAATGCTTCAAGGCAATGAATCCTCAGATTTATCTACGGCTAAAGCCCTCTTCGGGGGAGGCTCTCCTACATCAAAGGATAGAGAGGATGCTACTGGCTCGTCTGGCTCTGAGCCCCAGATTCCTCCTCTCATTGACTTGACCAAAGCTTTATCGCTTAATCCCCCTAAGAAATATGTGGGTTACGATCTGGAGAAGCCTGGACTTGGCATCCGCATGCTATCCCCAATTTCGGAGGGTGATACTCCCAAGATGATTAAGAGCCAAATGGAAGCTGGTATCTGATCCCACCTTCTAAAGTTCACAGAGTCATTGCTTTTGGCGAATAATCATCGTATCTTAACATTCACTTTCCATGAATTCGTGTGGGTCACCCTGGCCCTGAACCGACTCCAAGGAGCGATGTCGCTATGGAACGGGAAGAGAAAAATGCTGAGGCACCTCACATCGGAGATACCCCTGGTCCCGATGCTCAAGTGATCAGGGCGCTAAATGAGGATAAACTTGAAGATCCCTCACCTGTAGATGAACACGAAGAGGTTGAAATCACAGGCGCTTCAGAGCATACTTCCAAGCTCAACATGAAAGAGCAAATCGAGGAGGAGGAGAAAAAGAAAACCAAAGTTAAGATAGAATCTCAGGTGGTGGAACTCGACGATCCCCTAAATAGGCCCTTGAAGGTCATTCTCCCCGATGGGACCACACCTTTGGAAGTTCCTCCTCCTCCCTCAAGTACTTCGTCACTGGGAAGCAAAGGGTCAAAAAATAGGCGCTCGGATGAGGAAACTTCGAAAAAGCCAAAAAGGAAAGAAAACCAAAGAAGTAACTGTTCCCTCGTTACATTTTGCTCAACTTAAGTAACGTAGTACCATGTAGTTGTTTTCCTCCCCCTTTTTTTTATCGTAGATAGATTTTGGCTCCGGACTTCGGAGAAGTTGTAATGAAACTTCATTTTTGATTAGTAAATAAAATTTTGCTTCTTCATTTTTTCAGACTCTCATCGCTTAGCTTATAATTTAATCTATAATTGAAATCCAGAGTCTTGTGGGTCATGTGAACTCCGGTCCGCTTTCACAAGACTTGGAGACTTTTGAATCGTTTACACTTTAGTCCGCACTCTGGGGACTTAGAGTACTCAAGTTCACACTCTGGGGACATAGAGATTTTCGAATCGTTTATACTCTAGTCCGCACTCTAGGGACTCAGAGTACCCAAGTCCGCACTCTAGGGACTTAGAGATTTTCGAATCGTTTATACTCTAGTCCGCACTCTGGGGACTCAGAGTACTCAAGTCCGCACTCCGGGGACTTAGACATTTTCGAATCCTTTATACTGTAGTCCACACTCTGGGGACCCAGAGTACTCAAATCCGCACTCCGCGGACCTAGAGCTTTTCGAATCGTTTATACTCTAGTCCGCACTCTGGGGACTCAGAGTACTCAAATCCGTACTACGGGGACCTAGAGATTTTCGAATCGTTTATACTCTAGTCCGCACTCTGGGGACTCAGAGTACTCAAGTCCGCACTCTAGGGACTTAGAGATTTTCGAATTGTTTATACTCTAGCCCGCACTCTGGGGACTCAGAGTACTCAAGTCCGCACTTCGGGGACTTGGAGATTTTTTGTTTCGTGTGTGCATTCATATGTTGGACGGATTAATGCAATTTAATTTTTCCATTAAATTATAAAACACAGAACACCAACCTTCATAGAAAAACAACTTCAAGCCTTTATTGATTGTAGAAAATAAGGGCAAACCAAATGGTCTTATTACATGTCGGAAACGGAGAACAACAAAAGAAACATATACTGGAAACAATTGCTACTAAAATGCAAAAGAAATAGACGAAGTATAATAATGGCACAAATGGTCACTATTCCATGCTTTGGGGAGCGTCACGCCATCAACAATCGCTAGCTTGAAGGTTCCTTCTCCAAGCCTCCGTTTGATGATGTAGGGACCTTCCTATGTGGGTTTCATATATGACAGGACCGGAAAAACTCGCTTCAAAACAAGGTCGCCCACATCGAAAGTTCTTGGTCGAACTTTTTTGTTATAATATCGAGCGACTCGATGCCAATATTCGGCCGCCCTTAAATCCGCTTCTTCACGTTTTCCACGACAAAGTCCAATGATTCTAGCAAAAGATCTCGGTTCGTTCTAGGATCATAATGGGTCACCCAGTGAGAAGGAACTTCAAGTTCCACGGTTATAACAACTTTAGTGTCGTATGCCAAGGCGTAAGGAGTGTGGCTAGTCGCGGACTTGTGGGTGGTTCTGTAGGCCCAGAGTGCTGTTGGAAGCTTATCCACCCACTTGCCTCTAGCCTTCTCCAATCGTTTTTTCAAGATGGACTTTATTATCTTATTTACGGCTTCAACTTGCCCATTTGCTTTAGGGTGATCGACTGCTACAAACCTTTTCTCAATGCAGTATATTTGGCAGAACTCTTTGAATTCTCTACTCTCAAATTGAGTTCTGTTGTCAATAATGATAGTCCGTGGGAGACCAAAGCGGCATATAATGTTTCGCACAACAAAGTTAACGACCTTTTTGGTGGTGATCGTAGCTAGTGGCTCTACTTCTGCCCACTTGGTGAAGTAATCGACCACGACGATTGCAGATTTCGCACCACCTTTGGAAATTGGCAAGGAGCCGATTATATCGATCCCCCATATTGCAAACGACCATGGACTAACCATTTGCGTGAGTTCTGTCGGCGGTGCTCTCGGGATCTTTGCGTACTTTTGACATTTGTTGCATCTCCTTACATAGTCTGCGGCATTCCGATTCACGGTCGCCCAATAGTACCCATAGCGGAGTATCTTTTTGGCCAGTGTCTGCCCCCAATATGGTCGCTACATTCTCCTTCATGGACTTCTCTTAAAACCCACTTTATCTCATTGTGGGCGATACACCTAAGCAAGGGAACGGAGAATCCCTTCCGATACATCATTCCATCCTGCATTATATACCGTGAGACTTTGCGAACGACTTGTCATCTCTCGTTCTTTCCTTCGGGCAAGGTTCCGTGTAGCAAGTATTCTTTGAACGGGGTCATCCACGACTCCCTTTCAGTTTCCTTTTCTGACACAAAATCTACCTCCATCTCATTTATACTCGGGGCATGTAATGTTTCAATGGGAACCAAGCCCATCTACTACGCATCGCCAGTGCTTGCAAATTTTGCCAAGGAATCGGCTTCCCCATTTTGTTTCCGCGGAATGTGCGAAATATCGTAGTAATTAAGATCCGCCAACAATTCTTGAACCCGAGCGTGGTATGGGGCAAGCCTTTGCCCCTTTGCTTGATAGTCTCCCCGTACTTGGTACACCACTAACTGTGAGTCACAAAAGGTTTCCACCGATTTCATTCCAAGTTCTTTGGTAAGCTTCAGTCCAGCGATCAACGCTTCATACTCGGCTTCGTTGTTCGTAGCGGGGAAATTAAGTTTCAAAGCATAACAAATCGATCGGTTCTCAGGAGTTACAAGGATAACACCATCCCCGGAACAATGGTTGTTGGATGCCCCATCGGTATATAGCTTCCATCGAACAACGGGAATCACATCACTTCCACTTGGCTCGTCTGATATGGTGAACTCTGCAATGAAATCTGCTAACACTTGCCCCTGGATAGCTCTCCGTGGCAGGTAGGTGATGTCGAACTGACTCAGTTCAATGTTCCATTTAAGTAGCCTTCTAGAAGTCTCTTGTTGTTGGAGCACCTGCCGCAAAGGTTGATCGGTATAAATACGGATCGAATGTTCCTGGAAATACGGGCGGAGCTTGCGTGACGCGATCACCAAACAGTAAGCTAGCCTCTAAATCTTAGGATAATTTCTCTCTGCCCCCGTTAAACGCTTACTAACATAGTACACTGGCTTTTGGATTCGGTCCTCTTCACGAACCAAAGCTGCACTGATGGCATGCTGGGATACGGCCAAGTAAACATACAACTCCTCATGGTCTACGGGCTTTGACAGAAACGGGGCCTCTCCAAGTGTCTCACCAGAGCTCGGAACGCGTCCTCACAGTTCGGCATCCATTCAAAAATTCTTTTCCCTTTCCTTATCACATCATAGAAATGAATACACTTGTCGGTTGCTCTAGATATAAATCGACTCAATGCGGCGACTTTCCCATTCAGGCTTTGCACTTGTTTTATAGTTCTGGGTGCCTGTATGTCTCGAATAGCTTGAATCTTTTCTGGGTTGGCTTCGATTCCCCATGCGTTGACAATGAAACCCAAAAACTTCCCCGACGCAACGTCAAAGGAACATTTCAGTGGATTAATTTTCATTTCGTAAAATCTGAGTATATCAAACATCTCTGCTAAGTCTCGAATGTGGTCATTTGACTGTCGTGACTTCACGAGCATATCATCCACATAGACTTCCATCGTTCTACCAATCTGCTCTTTAAACATCTGATTTACCAAGCACTGATAAGTTGCCCCTGCGTTCTTCAACCCGAAAGGCATCACTACATAACTGTACAGTCCAATGTCCGTGACAAAACTGGTATGCTCCTGATCCGGAATGTGCATCGGATCTGATTGTATCCCGAATATGCATCCATAAATGACAACAATTCATGTCCTGCTGTCGAGTCGACCACCTGATCAATCCTGGGCAATGGAAAACTATCCTTGGGGCATGCCTTGTTCAGGTTCGAGTAATCAACACAAGTCCTCCACTTTCCGTTTGCCTTCCTCACCAGTATGGGATTAGATATCCATTTAGGATAGAGGGCATCACGGACGAACCCATTGGCTTTGAGTTTATCCACCTCTTCTTTGAGAGCAGCAGACCTCTCTGGGTCCAAGCCTCTCCTCTTTTATTTCACTGGCACGTACTTCAGGTCAACGTTTAACATATGACTTGCGATGGCGGGATAAATCCCACACATATCAGAATGGGTCTAGGCGAAAACATCTAGATTCACTCGGAGGAAATCAGTAAGATCCTCTGTCATCGAGGGGTTGAGCTGTGATCTGATCTTAAGCACCCATGATGGGTCATCATGGATGACTGGTATGTCAATTGTCAGTTCAGCTGGTTCCGCCTTGGCCTCCTTGGGTTCTTCTTCATCATCTCTCGGGTCTATGTCTCTATAGATCCGGCTGTGTTGCCCAAGCCAAGGCTCAAGCACTACTTGTCAATTTTCAGCAACATGGATGCGGACAGAGTTGTCCACATTCTTTCCCTTCTCTCTTCGCTGGGCCTCTCTCAGCTCAGCCACATAACAAGCGTGACCAGTCCCTTGATTGCCATGCACTACACCAACTCCTCTGTCCGTTGGAAATTTCAAGGTCAAACACCATGGGGCCAAAGCTGCCCTAAATTCCGCCAGGGCCGGTCGGCCCAAAAAACATTATACGGGGAATCAACATCCAAAACAATGAATGGTAGGATCTGTACCCTCCTGCATTCACCTTCTCCTAGTTCAACTGGAAATTTAACAAAACCTATTGCATCAGTTTTTGCACCATTAAAGCCGTGAATGCGGGCTTTAGACGGTTTTAGATCCTTCGCCTCCATCTTCATTTGGTCATATGCCTTTTTAAGATAATATTAACAGAACTCCCACAATGAATTAATCTCCTTCTCACAAGCGCCTGTCCAATCGTAGCTGAGATAACCATCGGGTCAATGGTAGGTGCCTCCACCTGATCGGCATCCCTGCTCTTGAACACTATATCATCAGTCATCATTCACTGCTGCTTCGCTGGAGTCCTGTCTTCTGTGTTCGAGGAGCATTCGAAACCTACATGCTTTAGGGAACTAGCATAGCATTCCATTTCTTGCCAACTCTTGTCTGCCAGATGAGGTCCATCGATTATCGTGTTTATGACCAGCCTTCCTCCGGTCCGAGCGGGCTCCTTAGGTCCATGTGAAGCTTGTCGTGATTGGGGTCGGATGTTCCCTACCCACCTTCCTGCGGATTCTTAACAAACTGCTGTAACTTCTTCTGGCGAATCAGCTTTTCTATAGCATCATGGAGGTGTCTGCACTCTTCGGTATTATGCCCGTAGGTCTCGTGAAACCAATAATACTTTCCAGTTTGCTTTTGTTTCTTAGTGGATTCCATTGGGCGTGGCTTTCGGTATTGGAATGTATTACAAGTTGATAGATAAATATTCTCTAAAGATGTATTCATAGGAGTATATTCGCTATAGGTTGGGATTCTTGGTTTCCACTTTCCTACTTGCTTCTTTCGTCCGGAATTTCCTCCTTTGGACCCTTTAGTCTGCTCCGGCTTATTTTGACATTGACTTGGACCTTGCTAGAGTTCTCGCCAGATTGCTTTACCGCAATGTTGCTTTGCACAACTTCCTTGCTGGGCCCTGGCACACTGCTTCGTCTTGACCACCTGGCCTCTTCCCTTCGCATGAATTGGTTCACCTTTGAACAAAAGCGTTCCAGGGTAGTCGGTGGTTTGCCTGTCAGCCAGTCGCCAAACTTCGAGTCCGGATCTACTCCTCGCATCACAGCCATAAGGATAGCGCGGTCATTCGAATTGCTGACTTCGGTAGCAGCAACGTGAAATCTTTGCAAATAATCCTTCAACGACTCTCCCGGAGACTGGATCACACTGGACAACGACATCACATCCTTTGGGCGAGTGGCATGGATCCTAAACTGCTCCACAAATTTCGCCGCTAACTCATCAAACCTAGAGATCGATCGCGGGGGAAGTCTAGTGAACCACATGGTAGCGATTCCGGATAGGGTTATTGGGAAGCATCTTCATTTGGTCGCATCATTTGCCCTAGCCGAGTCCATCATCCACTCATATCTCATTATGTGATGTCGGGGATCGGTCTTTCCTTCATAAGTTGGAATAGTAGGCATGCTGAATTTCCGGTGGTACTAAGGTTGTAGGATGGTATCTGTAAATGGTGTATGGCTCTTAGATATGCCCCAATCATCGTTGGTTAAGCCCTGATTCTCCCTCATCAGTTGTCTGACCATAGCTGATAAATCCAGAGTCTGGATGGGAGGTGGCAAGTTGATATCCATCCTACACGATCATTCCAGCTGGTGCCTACTCGGCATGCGATCATCTAAGTGCGCATCCCGAAGACCCACTTCTCTACGACCCTGGCGAGGTGGTGGACCAGCTCCCAAGCATGCTTCAGATCCTAAGTTTCCCACTCCAAGTTGGAAGCGACTCACCAGGTGCAGAGGAGGGTCACTGTTCCAAGTAGGGAATCTGGACCACTTTTGTTGGTTTGCTCTTGGCAAGTCGTCACAAATTGCTCTGTTACACTAGTTTGTGTCGTTTCAATCCTACGGCCTCTACGCCTGGGTTGTTCATCTGATGAAGCAGAGCTATCGGATGATGAGTAGGAAGTAGGGCTTCCTCTAGCATCTGATGCTGCTGTTGAGTGATCTGGGTCATCAGGTTGGCGTTCATTTGAATCTGCTCGTTAAGCTGTCTCCTACTTTCCATGAGCTCCCTCATCAGCTCATTGAATTCTGCCCTGGTGACAGCTTCTGGTTGGTTTGGGATGGTAGCGGGCTCTGCACCTACATTACCTTGCTAATTGATGGGTCCCACTTGTTGGACGCTGGCCGTCTCATTAGCATCCGCATTGTGGGAGGAGGATCTGGTACGTGGTCTTGCCATCTTAGAGTTATCGGTAGGAAATCTGAATAGAATCTATGAACTCTTGAGAATGAACTCGGATCTCCTTCGGGGGATTTCCTCAATCCAGTAGCAACAAAGTAGATCCTAACTGCTTGAGTTCAACTCTCAGTGAAAGCACCAAAATGTTAGCACCAGAATTGGTCACTAACACCCTTGAATAGAGTTATGTAGAGAGATTAATGAAGAAAATAAATTAAACAGGGAAATAAAACAATAGAGTGCAAAAGGAACAACACAAACGAGAACACCAAATTTATAGTGGTTCGGGGTAATTGCCTACGTCCACTTTGAATAGGATATTTATTACTTTTCCAATCACTTGAATACAGATGCAATCCGTAAATAAACCACTTGAATACAAGTTTGAATCAAAAAGAGGAGAGTATAAAAAATGGCAGAGTTTCCCTGGAGTTCTCGAAAAAATGTCCCTTTCAGTTGTACCCCTACCCCTCTATTTATAGACGAAGACAAGCTAGATCCCCTACGCAAGCCCATGACCAAGGCGACTTGGCCCATAGGTGATGCTTCAGGATGTCCGAACCAGGTATACCGAGCCACTCTGGCCGAACTAGGGGTTACTCGTGAATGACTCGAAGCATCTCTTTGATCAACTCGAAGCAAATGATGTTGGAACTCGAAGAAAGGAAACACCAGGTAACTCGTCGACTCACCTTAGGATGCACTATCCCAGGTACGCCGATCCATACGTGCTAAATCATTATGACCGAACAACAAGCGCCGAACCAGGCCCGACCGAACTATCTTAGCTGACCCATGCACGACCTTTCTTCCTTGACCGAGCAGCATCTGCTGATCCACCTATACCGAGCCACGTATGACCTTCGTCTTTGACCGAGCCATGTATTCCGACCCACCTTATCCTTCATACCATGACTGAACGACATGGTCTTCCCTCCTTTGACCGAGCCATACATACCGACCGCTTCATTCAATACCAAAAAACTCCATGACCGACCCGAAGATAGCCTACCATTACAACCGATCCAGTCATGCCAAGCCACCTATGTCAATCGTATCGAATCCGAGCCCATCTTTGCCGATCCACATAAGCCGAACCACTATCAGCCGACCCACATATAACCTTGTTCCAACAAGGCCGATCCCATCATTGCCGAACCGTGCGACTAGGCAGAACATACACAAGTATGCCGATGCAATTAAGTTACACCGACCCTTTATATTTTCCAATCTTTTTTCGGCTTTAGTCCCGTCTAGGTCTTACCCTATCCTATGCAACTATCGCCTTGTAGTCGGGCCAAGTAGCCGGGTAACAATGTACATATATGTATATTACTTTATATAAAATGGTAAATAAATATTTATACCAAAATATCCCTATTTTACTTTAAAAACATATCCCTATATTATAAAAGATGGACTTATTTTAAGATTTTAAAAAATCTGTACTTTACAGTTAAAAAATCTCAATTTAAAGATATTTTATAAAACTATAAATTTATAATGTCTAAAATTATACCTTCTATTTTTAATTAATTTCTTCTTTAATTAATTCAAGAAAAGTTATTAAAACGTATATAATTTCCAAGATCACGTCGAAATCCTTTTTAAATCAAAACATTAGTTTATAATATTTTAAAATACCAAAAATAAGGTCCAATGTTACTAAAGCACTGGATATGCAGAATCATATCCATGTCATCAAATATAGCATCCTATATATCATATATCAAATTATATGAAAAATAAATCGACAGTGTGAGGAATTCTATTGGATCCCTCCAACCTATCCCCTACATCACACATAGTATATAATTAAGTAATATAAAAATGAACCACTTCGAGGTGGGATCGTATACGAAGGGTCTTGCACTCTTACATGGAAACGTAATAGGGCCTCATCCGCTCCAGGGGCGGGAATATATCCAAACCAACAATTTAAATTAGTAAATTATCGAACAGTCAATAACAATCAACAACAAAATACCCACGCATTCAATAAATAATTTTATTCACTATATAATATTTTCTGATTAACCAAAAAGGTGAGATTAACTCACATTGATTCTAATTCGTTGAAACGTTCCAGTTCAAATTAAAATTGAACAGACATTCAATTTTAACCCAAACTCCCACTAGCTCCAAATTCATCCCGTCCAACCCCATAGCGTAGTATTCACTTATACGAACACAATGCAACTCGTCGTGTTCAATTTCGACCTCATACGAAAAAGCTACAAATAAATGAACGATTGAAATAATTAAAAACTAATTAACTTATAATTAATAATAGTTTAAACCAATATACCCCTCTCAACTCACTTTCAAAAATCGCGATACCAGGCACGAACACCCGACATTGATCACCTTTCACAGCCGCTACACGTCATCTGAGCTCGTCGCAGCCCTACCGGAGCTCTGCCTCACCATGCTCCTTCATCTGACACCGGTCCAACCTCGTCGAACTTCGTCGATCGCCTAAAAATCTAACCCAAATGCTGTGCCTTGTAATCACCGTAGCTGCTGCCGTGATCGCCTGTTCGTCGATTAGATTGTATGGATGGGTTCGTGGAGATGAGAGCTACAAGATTCATGTAGGAGTCGAGGCCTAAAAACGCCTAGATCGACCAAAGAAATTGAAAGTGACCGTGCTATAGGATCGCGTAATATGGATAAACTACTTGTGCGGAATATCAACTAAGTAAGTAAATAATTAAAGTAGTAAAGTAAATGACAACAGAGATTTTTATACTGGTTCGAACTCCCATTCTACGTCCAGTCCCAGACTCCTTCTGGAATTAAACTAGCAACCCTCACTTAACCCGAAGGTATAGGTTTACACCGCCTGAGCAACCGAACATGACTTCTACCGCCTAAGCAACCAAATAGGACTTCTACCACCTAAGCAACCGAACAGGACTTCTTTACAAATAACAGAAGTATCTGACTGTGGTGTGCTCTTTGAATAGCACTAATAAGTCAATTAAGTACAATCTTCCAATAATCTTCTCCTTTATGATATATAGTGTAATGTGCTTGAGAATTGTGGAAGATAGAGTGATCAACGATCAGAAAATGTAAGCAGTTTGAGTGCAGTTTGAAAATAGAGAATAAGAGATAAGAATTTAAGAATATTAAAATCAATTGTTGTGTTTGTTTGTTGAATTCTGAAATCTATTTATAGAGATTAAAAAGTTGCAACTATTGATGAAAGGCAACATTGAAAAGAACAGGTGCAACTGTTGGTTTGAAGATGTTTCTCTTCGATAAAGAGAAGTGTCTTTTCATAAAAACAGCTGTTGAAAATATTCAGCCGGCTAAAAATATTTATTTACCCTTCTGAATGTGATAAAATCATAAACAGCAAGAAAATAGGCAATTTTTGGCCTAATTCAGCCAGCTGAATAAAGTCATTCAACCGGCTGAATATTGTGAAACCATAAAAGTGTTTCAGCAATCAGACGACTGAATGTTTCCATTCAGCCGGTTGTTTCAGCCTTTTGTGCAGGGTAGTGCATGTGTGTATATGTTTATATATATATCATTTCAGGAGAGATTTTAACATATTTCTAAATAATATAAAGACTCTAGACAAAAGACTATCTGCTTCAAAATATTCTGAATGTGAATCTGCAACGAATCTCCTGCATAATTGATTAGTACACACTGATATTTATTTATATAGTTTGTCACAATCAAAACGATGTAAAATCGACATTCCAACATTAACGAATCTCCCGCATAATTGATTAGTACACATAAATATTTATTTATATAGTTTGTCACAATGAAAACGATGTAAAATCGAGATTCCAACATTCTCCCCCCTTTGATGATGACAACTATATAAGTATAAATAATATATTTACATAAATACTTACATTAGCATTGCTACTCCCCATGTCAATATGCAAAATAATTTAAGCTAACTTTCTCCCCCTTTGTCATCGACAAAAAGAAAGAAATAAATGCACAGAAACATTTTTAAGCACAAATTAATAACCCATAGTTGAGATGTCATTACTAAAAGAGAATAACAATATTCATACAACATTTGATAAATAGCTAGATAGAGAACCATAGAAATTTGGAAAGAAAAAAAAATTACAAACTGAAGTAAAAACAAAGAAAAACAAAACCAGATAGAGACAGAAGGCTCGTCATCATCAGAATCCAAACTCGAAGACGACCATTGAAAGGGAGATGGATTGTAAGCTTTGGGGGATGTAGAACCGGAACAAGAAATTTTATCCCATATCCTATTAAGAAATCCTTTTATGGAGTTGAATTTCTTCTCCATCTTCTTTTCAAGAGTTTTAATGTCCCAATGTAGTTTGGATTGATTTCGGGAGAGGGTGATGATAGCTTGTCTGGAGGAAGTTTCCGGACCAACAACTTGAATGGAGTCATCGTCCTCTTCTTCTTCATGATGGGTATGCGAAGAGGAGGCGATACTAGTGTCATGAGGTTGTGGAACACCTTGTTGAACATTGTGAGACCATTGTTGAAAAGAAATGATTTGTTGTGGAGGAGGCCGGTGAGAAAGACCCATCAATCCTAAGGTTTTTGCACCTAACTTACTAATGCTTGAAAACTCGGAGTCGGGCATTGGAATGCCGAAGTTGAGAAGGATATGCAAAATATAAGCACTATAATGAATGGTCTTATATTTTCTTCGGATTGTGATGTCTTGAAATTCATCTAAAATGATTTTGCCCCAATTTACTTGTTGGTTGAAGTAGATTGAATAGAGGACTTGAAAATCCCTTTTATAGACTTTTTCATAACTTTCCATTCGAGGTTGTAAGGAGCGAATGAAAGCACGGTGAATAAGGTGTGCTTGTGGCCTTAAGGTGCTAGATTTTAATGCACTTAAATCGGTAAGGTGATCGGATAAGAAACGATGTGAAACTTCATCTCTATGATCCATATCAACTTCAATATCATCTATATCAACACCTTGAAATGGACAATTTAAAATATTGCCTAATCTTTGTAAAGGCAAGAAAATTTTAGTGCCACACACTATAGACCAAACACAATCTTGTCTATTTTGAGGATTATGGTGGTCTAGATTCAGATTTGCAAGAAAGAGTTTGATCAAAAGATGATTAATTTTAACATTATTGTGAGCATACCCAATGAGATTATCAAAGTGGAATTGCTCGGCCAATTCTCTAATTCGGTAAGCCGCGAAATCCAAGAACTTCATGAAAGCCCCTTCAAAGATATTGGAATTTTTCATGGAATTGAATTGGGAGACTGCAACATCATTCCAGAGCCACCGACGAATCTGATCTTCGGAAGGACCGGAGGCGGATTCCCTTGTTCGTTTTGACCTAGGAGCCATTAGAGGTTAAAACTGAAGATTAAAAGATGAAAATTTGAAAAATTTGTGCTAGGGTTCTGAAGTCAATGGGTAAAATGTGAAAAGATGAATATATAGGTAGGTGAAAAGTAAGGGTAAAATTGGAAGGAAATTTGTAGGGCCTAGTTAAAAAAATGCCTCAGGAAGAATTCAGCCGGCTATTCCACTATAAACAACCGTCTGAATTTCTTCCCGCAAGAAAACAGTTCAGTTTTGAATTAATTTAGATGGCTGTTTGAAGTGATTCAGCCGTCTGAATCTAGGAAAAAAAATTCCTGGATAATATTCAACCGTCTATTTGATTACAGACAGCCGGCTGAATTTTGTGAAAACTTATAGCAGCCTTTACCTTCATAACAAGTAGTATTATTAAAAGAACAATGTGAATATTTTTAAATAAACAAACAAGATTACAAATTAACAAAAAACTTTTAAATAGATTTGGAAGAGGAGCTTGGAGTGTGATATTCATCCGGTTCTACTTTTGTGTTCTCTTGAAATGGCCTAAGTGGTGACCATCTATTGCCGCGTTCCCATGAATTTGGAGATATTGGTGGACGTTGCGACGATAGTTCCCAAGTATTGTGTCGGGGTGGAGAACAAACAGGAGACGGTTGATGAACCGTGCTTTTGGATGAGGAACTACAGAATTTCAATGCGACTTGTTCCAAAAAGCTTAAACGCTTGGCGTTAACTTTTTGTTCGTAATAAAGTTCGCGCTGTAATTCCAGCGATTCCCTTTGATTGTGATGAATGTCATATATTTTTTCTTTGGTAGATGGTGAACCAAAAAATATAGACCGTCTTGTTCTTTTACCAAGTGGAGTATAACCTGTGTGAGTAGAAGGAGGAACAATTGGTACTGGTTCATAAATCGATGTTGGAGTAGGTAAATTCACGGATCCCGAACTAGGAGAAGAATATGATAGTGCAGAGGGTTCAGAATTATGCTGGGAAGACATTTTTGTGTAAGAGAGTTGAAACTATTTTTATTTTAATTGATTGCAAAAGAAAGAAAAGGAGTAGAGGTATTTATATGTAAAGACTCATATAAATAGAAAGAAGATTGGTGGTTAGGTTGTTGAGAAGCAGAGAAAAAATTGGTTGAAAAAAATAGAACGTAAGGTAAAAAAATAAGAATAGAATGTAAACCAACTTTAGTTGAAAAGGAAATAGTAGTGAAGTGGCAAAGCACCAGATTTTCAAGTAAGAGATCCCGAGTTTGAGTCTTGAAAAAAAAAATTATTAAGAAATTATAAATCCTTGATGGATACAATTCCTAATTCTCTTCTTAATTTTATAAAGATATTTTCATTTAAAGGTTTTGTAAATATATCTGCCAATTGATTTTCAGAGGATACAAATTCCAGTCTGACTAAATCCTTTTCAATATTATCACAAAGAAAATGATGACGTATGTCAATATGTTTAGTTCGTGAGTAATTGACAGGATTTTTGGATAAGTTTATAGCACTAGTATTATCATAAAAAAATGTTGATTTAGATAAATTAACACCAAAATCTTGAAGTGTTTGTTGCATATAAATGACTTGAGAACAAGCTAAGGCAGTAGAAATATATTCTACCTCACAAGTTTAAAGTGAAACACAATTTTGTTTCTTGCTAAACCAAGAGACTAAGGATTGTCCAATGAAGTGTCAAGTCCCACTAGTACTTTTTCAATCCGTCCGACATCCTCCAAAGACAGCAGCACTATATGAAACTAACTCGAAAAGACATTCTTTCGGATAGAAAAGTCCAAAATCTTTGGTTTTGCTTAGATAACGCAATATGCGTTTTACTGCTCGCATACGTGATTCTTTAGGATTAGCTTGGAATCGAGCACATAAACAAACACTCATCATTATGTCAGGTCTACTAGCAGTTAGATAAAGTAATGATCCAATTATACTTCGATATAATTTTTGGTCAACACTTTTGCCATCTTTATCTCTATCGAGATGAACTGTTGTACTCATTGGAGTTGATTTAGCAGAAGTATTTTCTATATTAAAGCATTTAATTAGATTATTACAATATTTTTCTTGATTAATAAAAATTCCATTTTCTATTTGTTTAGTCTGTAATCCAAGAAAATAAGATAATTCTCCCATATGTGACATTTCAGATTCTTTGGTCATTATTTTTGAAAATTCCTGACATAATTTTTCATTTGTAGAGCCAAAAATAATATCATCTACATAAATTTGAATAATTAAAATATCCTTTTTAGTTCTTTTAATAAAAAGAGTTTGATCAACCTTCCCAATTTCAAAACCAGAATCTATTAGATAGCTCTTAAGATGTTCATACCAAGCACGGGGTGCTTGTTTTAGACCGTATAAGGCTTTCTTAAGTTTATAGACGTGGTCTGGAAATTTTACATGTGTGAATAATGGAGGTTGTTCAAAAATTTTTTTTTCTTTTAGATAACCATTTAAGAAAGCACTTTTAACATCCATTTGATAAAGTTTGAAATTATGAAAACATGCAAAGGCCAATAAGATACGTATTACTTCAAGTCGTGCAACTGGAGCAAATGTTTCTTCGTAGTCAATTCCTTCTTCTTGATTATATCCTTGTGCAACTAATCTAGCTTTATTCCTAGTTATATTACCTTGTTCATCTGCTTTATTTTTGAAGATCCATTTAGTACCAATGACTAATTGATCACTTGGTCTAGGAACTAGTTCCCAAACTTCGTTTCATTCGAACTGGTTTAGCTCTTCTTGCATAGCTATAATCCAATAGTCATCAGTAGATGCTTCTATTGCATTTTTAGGTTTGATTTTAGAAAGAAAAGCTACATGGCCCATTTGATTAAGTTGATTTCTAGTTCTAACACGTGAATCAATTTCTCCTATGACATTTTCTACTGGGTGATCTCGTAAAATCCTAGGAGGAGATCTTAATTCATTTTCATTATGAACAATGTTTTCATTTTCTTCAAAATTATAAACAATGTTTTCATCTTCTTTAAAATTATTTTGAGTAACCGTATTTGTGACTGTCTTAGGTATATCTTCATCATCCTTAAAATTATTATTAAATTTGAAATTTTCGTCGAATGAAACATGAAGTGTTTCTTTGATTGTTTTGTTCTTTTGTTGAAAATTAGATAAGCTTTGCTTCGTTCTGAATATCCTACAAAGATTACTTCATCGGATTTTGGATCAAATTTTCCAAGCTGATCTTTTGTGTTTAAGATAAAACATTTTGAACCAAAAGTTTTAAAATATGAAATGTTTAGTTTTCTCTGATGAAAAAGTTCGTATGGAGTGTGTTCTGTTAAAGGTCGGATGGAAACACGATTTAGAACATAGCAAGCAGTTGCTATAGCTTCTGCCCAGAAATGTTTTGGTAATGTGTTTCCATTTAACAAAGTTCTTGCTCATTCTTGTAACGTTCTATTTTTCCTTTTTACAACTCCATTTTGTTGTGGTGTTCTAGGAAAAGAAAAATTATGGTAAATTCCCTTATTATTACAAAATATTCAAATGCTTCATTTTCAAATTCAACTCCATGATCACTTCTAATATTCTTAATTTTTAAATTTGTGAGATTTTGAATTCTCTTTGCAAAATTCTTGAAATTTTCAAAAGTATCACTATTATTTTTTAAGAAAATAGTCCAAGTATACCTTGAGAAATCATCTACTATAACAAACACATATTTACTATGATTTATAGATAGAATTTGAGTTGGACCAAAGAGATCTAAATGTAATAGTTCTAGTGGTAGTATAGTAGAAATATTTTTCTTTGATTTAAAGGATGATTTTGATAATTTTCCTAATTGAAAAGCATCACAAATATTGTTTACTTTAAAGTTCATTTTTGGTAAACCTTTTACTAAATTATTTTTAGATAATTTATTTATAATTTTGAAATTAATATGACAAAATGTTTTATGCCATAACCAAGGATCATTTTCTTTGGCTATTAAACACATATTTGTATTATGATTTATATTCATATTTAAAACATAAATATTTTTTCTTTAAAACCTTCAAAGATAAGATTTTTATTTTGATAAAAAATGCTACACTTATTTTGCGAAAAGGAAATATTGAATCCTTTGTCACATAATTGGCTATACTAAGTAAATTATGCTTCAAAATTTTAACTAATAAGACATCTGTAATAAGAGGTGAATTAGATATACCATTATTGCTTACATCGCCTTTGCCGATGACATATCCTTTGGAATTATCTCCAAATGTGACAGAACCTCCATCTGAGTAATTAATGTTTGTTAGCATCCGTTTATTTCCTGTCATGTGTTTTGAGCAACCATTGTCTAGTATCCATTTTCCTCTCTTTTTGGATGGTACCTGCAAAATATAGAATAATCATTGGTACCCACCATTTATTTTGGGTCCTAAGAGTTAGATCTTAGGAAGCCAAACCCAAGAGGGTTCAGAATTCCTTTTGAAAACAAAATCTTTGTTTTTATGAACAGTTTTTATAAAAGATTTTATATACTTATTTCTTATTGAAGAATTATTTGTTTTAGGAACCCAAATTTTAATTGATGTAGTAAAATTTGAAATTTTAGAACTAGGTTTTTCAACTTTATTATTCCTTTTATATGAAGAATTCTTTTTCTATGGAATAATTTTAGAAGATTGTTTATATCCTAGTCCTCTTTTATTTGAAACAATTTGAGAATTTTTTATAATTTTGGAAAGATTTTCTCTACCTTTATTAAAATTAGAAACATTTTTAGTAATGTCTTCTAACTTTGTTTTAAAGCTAGAGTTATCTAACTCTAAAATCTTGATATTTGCTTTAAGGTCATGATTTTCAATTAATAAAGCATTGTTCTTTTCTTTCTGAGTTTCTACCTCTTGACTTAGCAGAGAAAGTTGAGATGTCATATTTGAACAAGATTCTTGAATAACTTGGAATTCTTCTTCTAAAATTTTGTTTTCATCTCTTAGTATTTCTACTTCGATTTCAGTTCTATTCAATTTTTCAAGAGTTTCTTTGTACTTTCTATTTTTGCCTTTTAGTTTGTCAAGTAATTCTGAATTGATTTCCAAAAGGTTATTAAAAGTTAGATCACTTATCTCGTCTTTTGTGGCCATAAAGCAAATGTTGGCTTGTTCTGAATCACTGTCTGAGTCACTTTCTAATGATGAAGATGATTCTGTATGGTCCCATGTGACAGAGAAAGCTTTCTTCTTGAATCTGTCTTTTTTGTGCTTATACTTGTCTTTCTTTTTCTCAGGACACTTTCTTGATGTGACCATTTTTATGACATTCATAACATTCTAGAGTAGATGATGATGGTTCGTTGGTGTTGTTATTGTTGCTGGAGTTATTCTTGTTATTTCTAAATTTGTTGCTTTTTCTAAATTTTAAAAACTTTTTGAAATTTTTAGCAATGAACGCCATATCTTCTTCATCTGAATCTGATTCATCTTTTTCTGCCTGGAATGCTATATTTTTCTTATCTTGAGCCTGTTCTCATTTTTCCTGGAGATTAACTTCATAGGACATTAGATTTCCAATCAACTCTTCTGGTTTTATGGTCGAAATGTCGTTAGCTTCTTTGATTGCTAAGACTTTTCGTTCCCACTCATCCGTTAGTGAGTTGACGATTTTTGAAACAATATCAAAATCTATGTAAGTTTCTCCTAATGCTATCAAAGAATGATATATATCTTGAAATCTAGAGTATATTTCATTGATAGTCTCATCTTGCTTCATTTTAAAATTATGGAACTGATTTTTGGGCATAGAAATTTTACTTTGTTTGACTTTGTTAGTTCCTTCATGTGTTTAAGCGTATGCCAAATTTCATGAGCAGTTTTACACATGCTTATTCTATTAAACTCAATTTTGTCTAATGCACAATATAACATATTCATAGCTTTAGCATTTGCAGTAGCATCTAATTTTTGCGTGTTAGACCATGCTGAATATTCAGTAGTAGGAATAATATATTCATATTGCATAATGTTCCAGGTTTCATAACTACTTACTTGTATATAGATTCTCATTCTAGTAGCCCAATAGTTATAGTTCATTCCATTAAATAGAGGTGGTCGTGCAGTAGATTGACCTTCTAAAAAGGTAGTGTTAGAAACAGTGCTGGTGTTGTTTTCCATATTAAAACAATATCAGATAACTATGTTACAGTTATATGATGGTCTTGCTCTGATACCAAATGAAAGTGACTATGCTATAGGATCATGTAATATAGATAAACTACTTGTGCGGAATATCAAATAAGTAAGTAAATAATTAAAGCAGTAAAGTAAATGACACCAGAGATTTTTATACTGGTTCAAACTCCCATTCTACGTCCAGTCCCAGACTCCTTCTGGAATTAAACTAGCAACCCTCACTTAATTCGGAGGAATAGGTTTACACTGCCTAAGCAACCAAACAGGACATCTACCGCCTAAGCAACCGAATAGGACTTCTACCGCCTGAGCAACCGAACAGGCTTTCTTTACAAATAACAAAAGTATCTGACTGTAGTGTGCTCTTTGAATAGCACTGATAAGTCAATTAAGTACAATCTTTCTATAATCTTCTCCTTTATGATATGTAGTGTAATGTGCTTGAGAATTGTGGAAGATAGAGTGATCAACGATCAGAGAATGTAAGCAGTTTGAGTGCAGTTTGAAAATAGAGAATAAGATATAAGAATTCAAGAATATTAAAATCAATTGTTGTGTTTGTTTGTTGAATTCTGAAATCTATTTATAGAGATTAAAAAGTTGCAACCATTGATGAAAGGCAACATTGAAAAGAACAAGTGCAACTGTTGGCTTAAAGATGTTTATCTTCGATGAAGAGAAGTGTCTTTTCATAAAAATAGCTGTTGAAAATATTCAGCCGGCTGAAAATATTTATTCAGCCTTCTGAATTTGATAAAATCATAAACAACAAGAAAATAGGCAATTTTTGGCCTCATTCAGCCGGCTGAATATTGTGAAACCATAAAAGTGTTTCAGCAATCAAACAGCTGAATGATTCCATTCAACCGGCTGTTTCAGCCTTTTGTGCAGGGTAGTGCATGTGTGTATATGTTTTTATATAAATATCATTTCAAGAGAGATTTTAACATATGTCTAAATAATATAAAGAATCTAGACAATGGACTATCAGCTTCAAAATACTCTGAATGTGAATCTGCAACGAATCTCCTGCATAATTGATTAGTACACACAAATATTTATTTATATAGTTTGTAACAATCAAAACGATGTAAAATCGAGATTCCAACATTAACGAATCTCCTGCATAATTGATTAGTACACACAAATATTTATTTATATAGTTTGTCACAATCAAAACGATGTAAAATCGAGATTCCAACAGAAATATGGGCCATTGGATGAAGGGTTTGGTTAATGGTGACTGAAGGTTTGTTAGATTAGGGTTTGCAATTGAAGGAATATGATGGCCTTATATAGAAAATTTTCATAGTAATATTCATTCGTTAAATTTTCGAACTCCAAACCTGGCATGATGTTTGGCGTTCTATATGTTATACCTCTATTCCGGACACAATGGAATATATATCGGCACCCAATTCCATCATATACAGAAGTTATCTTTCAAAATCAAATTATATTAATTAATTTCCTTTAATTTAAATTCTACGCGCTTCGAGCTCGCATGAGCAAACGATACGTCTGATCGCTACGAAATTCGACGGCATATTATAATACACTATTACAGATAAAATGGAACTGGTTTCGTCCAATTTCAAGATAGTGCCCCGAAAGGCCATTTTACACGTTGATAAAACAAATTATTATAAAAACTAGTTTATTCACTTTATATTCATATTTAAAATTTTACTATCTTCATTATTCTAATTCAAATAGAATTTAGTTAGGGTTTAGAAATCATTTTCATTCATATTAAATTCAAAATTTAATTATTTAAACAGTTCCAAATATTATGGTTAATAATTTAGTTATCAAGTAAATCGCTATATTAGAAATCCAAGTTATTTAACTTTTAAAATTAAATTTTCAATATTTAAAATCAATTAAATATTCCAAATTCAAATGACTAAATTTCTGGGTCGTTACATTCTCTCTCCCCCCTTAAAAGAATTTCGTCCCCGAAATTAGCAATTAAAAAATGCCCCAAACCAATTAACTTTTCAAAACAATTAGTTGAAATAGATTATAAAATTTCTAAGTCTTTTAAATTCACCCACCTATACCAAATAATTCCCTTGCATTCATTAATTTCAAGTTATAACTCAAAATCAAATTTTAGTTACCAAAATTTTTCCAAATTCTCAAAAAAATTCTAATGCCTTAAATTTTCGGAAAATCTTGCCAACGTCTCCTTTGCGTGGCTCGATCGTAAAATTTTACAATATATATATATATATATATAAAATCATAACTATACATCTCACCTTCGAGGATGAGACATCCCGTAGGGGAAAATATAAAAATACGGTATGTAATTCGAGATGTGTACCTTATTTTGGTATTAGCAAGCATATGCAACCAATATAATGCGAAAGCGAGCTTCAAATGCGAAGCATACGCCACCCGCACCTACTAATCACTCAACAACCAATGAGAATATGTTTATAGAAAGCAACATCATTATATAATATAGAGTATACAATACTGTATGCAAATGTAACAAGAGAAACCATCAAACAATAATATTCATCCATTTAATTTATCATCATACCAATTTGCATTTCCAAGTGTCAACCTTATGTTTATACACTTTCATTTCTTATTAACATTCTATTGATTCATTTTTCAATTGTTTACATTCAATTAATTTCCATTCAATTTATTCCCATTAATTAATTTACATTCAATTTCATTCAATTATTAATATTCACTTTATTCTCATTTACTTTGCTCACATTCACTTTAAATTCAATCTATGCTAGCCACATTTCATTCCATATTCAATTTACTTAGTATATTTTCTTTAATACTAACAACACTTAACATCCATTCCATACAATTATTTACTTAAGTTTATTTTAAAACATTTTATACAACCCTTCTTCATTATCATTCAACACTTAAGTTCATATGCAATTCTATCAAACAACATTCCAACCATATTCAATTCATTCTATAACTCAAATTCATATCCATTCCACAGCCTAAGTTGTATTTTATTCTACAACTCAAGTTCATATTTCACTCACTAATTTACTTTATTAATCCATCTAATTCATTTCAAATCCAATTGAATTTCATTTATTCTTTCTTAAGTTAAACTTCATTTTATTTAATTCATTACTCAATTTATTTAACTTAATTTAAGTTAAATTTTCTATTTCATATCCCAATTTATAATTTCTCTTTCTTATCTACACCACTTCCAATTTATAAGTTCAAAAACTTATTATCTTATGTTTTCTCAAAACATTTAGATAAAAAATTTCAGGGTTTTAAACACCCGGTTTTATTTCAAATCATTTTGAAATCATATATACATAACTCCTTTATATTTCAAATCACACTTCTGGGATCTAAAACAAATTTGTTTTACCAAAACAAAACTTCAATGGTAGTAATCTCTCACTTAGAAACTCGAAAATGAATGCCAATGATGTTGTAGTCATCACCAAAATTATTTTCTAGCGACTGAAGTGAGTTTAGTGCTTTCTATCTCTTTTAAATCCTATTTCAAAATATTTCTAACAAAAATATTTTTAAAATAATACTATTTTTATTTTTTCAAAACCTTTGAAAAACAATTTCCAAATTAATGGGACTTAAATTCTCAAATTCCTTGTTCCAAACCCATTTTTATTTACAACTCATATTATAAATATATTTAGGCAATTTCATTTGTTTATAATCACATTTTTAAATCATATTTATATAATCTCACTTCTTATGTAATATCATTCCACAAATGCTGATTATTTTAATTATGGTCAATACTCTGTAATTCTTTTTTTTATAAATTCACCCTCTTATATAACTCAATTTACAATTGTTTATCATTGTTCAAATTATAATAATCACAACTTTTATTAGAACAACAAACAGCAAACAACAAATAATAATAATTAAATATTTTCATTTACTAACAACCAAACACAACATATATAACAATAATAATTTCTGAAAAATTATGCTTTTATATATGAAATATTATTTTGGTAAAATTATTTCATTTACCAATTTCAAAACAATACCGTATCGGTTTGCCTTGTTTAAGTGTTTAGAAATCCCTATCGATATAGTGGCATCCCATGTACCGACCATATTACGCTGAGCAAAAAATGCCAGAAAACCTGATTATTAGGAAAAAGAAAGAAGAAAGAAGGAAAGAAAGAAGAAGAAGAGAAAAGAAACTAAAAATAACATAGAATCACAATCGCAGCGGAACAATATATAATATAATATCAACGATCTTTACAAAAGAGAAGCTGTTATATACATACATCCATCAAAGTATAATAAAAAAATCACAATCATTAGCCTGGACGTTTCAACATCCCTTCCTCACAAATGCTGATGATTTCAACAACAAAGCAATGTAAAATAAACATATACGTGAATACGACTTGAAGACCTCCAACTCATCTCCTGAGCTCCAATGCATCCAAAGCAATTTGTAAATATGCGAGGTCTGACCCGAGCATTATAAATATAACACCTGAGTCGGTCTGGAAAAACAGCGTGAGAAAACACACCTAACTAGATTTTAAAGTTATAAAAGCCCTTTGAATCAAAGGTATCTTGTAAGACCATGCCGCACATAAACACGGATGGGTTTTATCTTATGATAACCAAAACATTTCATATGAAATCCTCTGATATTATAATAGTATCTAAGATACAAATACTTATTAATCTTTGCCAAAATTGTTATATTAGTTAAATTCCAACATAATAGGTATACAACTAAACCCGTAAAGGCTCCTATTGGAGAATGAATTCCATATAATGACTGGGCTAATGAGGTACCGCCCATCACGGTGCATCTCTAGATAAAATAACACCGAGGACCTCATTTGGATCCTCTGCCAACACAGAACCGGCCTACTGCTCACTGGATAGTACCGAATCTGATCACCTCTTCATTAATGGGTCCCGAAGCATACAATGAGAGATAATATCGACTCTATACAGGGATGATCATAACCTACTTAGGAGCAACCCACTTAGCCCTGTTGCATCTCCCCTGTTTTAGTCATTCTTGGTTGATTAGGCTTGAGGCTATGGTTTACCTTTGATATAGCACTTCCCACTTGGAATGCTAACACTTCTTTCTGGGCAGCAATGAAAGGCCAGCATTCATCTATAAAAGTTCATTCTAGGACTGAATGAAACGCTTGTGAGCTTAATCTTCAATTCCATATCTTCAAGATGTCTTCACTTTGAAACGCTTAAGTTGGATCGAAGTGGTTTTGGATAACATATTTGATCCCGGTCTCTTCGAATCAACTTTTCAATATTTTCCGGCAAACTCAACCCCGGTTCTTTAGGAAATACACGGTCAAAGATAGAGCGGAGATCACCTCCTAACCATTAGTGGACTGATTTCTTTATCATTGTCCTAGGAGAACGAACCGAGATTTATACGCACAGTACAACATAATCGGAAATGACTATGCCATATAACTCATGTGTTTCTCCTAGATATTTCCAAAGTTACATTTTGGGTCCAATTTTGATAGTCGGTTATTTAACTATCAAATAACAAACATTCAATCAGGGATTTAATTCCATAGGAAAAACCAACATTGGTTAAGCACATAAGCAACCACTAACCTCCTTTTAATTAATCTTTTATTAATTTAAATTTACTTTGTAATAGTTGAATCAAAAGTCTTTTTACAAAGATATATATATACACACACCCACAAATCCCTATTTCTCAATACTTGGAAAAATATCCATATACTTATCTCAACGATATAGGTATATTCACCAACATTTGGGAAGATTCCCCTTTTTATTCAATTCTAAAATCAATTATAACTCCATTATAAATCCACAAAATCATTTATAAAACTCCATTTATAAATCTATAAACTCATTTCTAAAATTCTTTTATAAATATCAAAACCATTTATAAAACTCTTTTTTTAACAAATTTTCCTTTATGTTTTCCAAAACATGTTATAAGATTCCTCTTATAATCCACAGCTATTTATAAAACCCCACTTATAAATCTCAAAAACATTTATAATATAAATTCTAATCATATACTTAAAAACACTATTATATAATAGTAAACATTATAAATAAAGAAATATTAACTTTAAAACATTTTAAAATAATAATTAATAAATTCCAAAACATCCTAAATAAGACAATAATAATTTATCTTCAACATTTTTATAAATACTAATAATTAATTTCCAAAACTTTATTGATAAATTATTAAAATTCTTTTCAACCCATATTAATAATTTAAACAATTAACTTTTCAAAATATTAAAATATTGATAAACCACTATGAATCAATATTAATATAAATAAACAACTTTTAAGTCATAATTATGTTTCCTTGATAATTAGATATCCATACTTAATTTCCAACATGATCATTTCCATATTTATAAAATTATATTTATAAATCTCCTTCTCTTTTACAAAACTTCCTTTCATAAAATCCCTTTATTTATGAACCACATTTATATCTCTATTTCCTTTATAAATCTCACTTATTTATAAATCCCATTTGAAAACATTAATCACCATCTGTTTTAACGTTGGCCCCATATGGTTAAATTTCTTTTATAAATTTCATTCTATTTATAAAATATCGTTTAACATTCCCAATTTACCCTCACCTTCAATTTCCAAAACAGAGTCAACTATTTTCAAAAATATCATTCCACATCTTATAATAAATCTACCGTTTGATTTATTTCACCAATTTATTATATGATGACGGTCTCCTTTAATTTAACACCATTTATAAATTCATACTTTTATTAACAAAATACAATTTTACAAATCTCCACTTCATTTGTAAAATATTACTTTTATAAATTATCACACTTATAAATCTCACATCTGAAATAAATTTTAATATATGTACATATATATATAATACTTTATATAAAATGGTAAATAAATATTTATATCAAAATATCCCTATTTTCCTTTAAAATCATATCCCTATATTATAAAAGACGGACTTATTTTAAGATTTAAAAAAATCTTTATTTTACAGTTCAAAAATCTCTATTTAAAAATATTTTATAAAACTATAAACAACTTATAATGTCTAAAATCATACTTTTGTTTAAATTAATTTCTTCTTTAATAACTCAAGAAAAGTTATTAAAACGTATATAATTTCCAAGATCACTTTGAAATCCCTTTTAAATCAAAACATTTGTTTATAATATTTTAAAATACCAAAAATAAGGCCCGTGCTACTAAAGCTCTGAATATGCAAAATCATATCCATGTCTCAAATATAGCATTCAACATATCTTATAACAAATTATACAAAAAATAAAATCAACAGTGTGAGAAATCCTATTGGATTTCTCCAACCCGTCTCCCTGCATCACACATAGTATATAATTAAATAATATAAAAATCAACTGCTTCGAGGCGGGATCGTATATAAAGGGTCTTCCGCTCTTACACGGGAACGTAATAGGGTCTCATCCACTCCAAGGGCGGGAATATATTCCAACCAACAATATAAATTAGTAAATAATCCAATAATCAATAACAATCAACAATAAAATATCCACACATCCAGTAAATAATTTTATTGGCTATATAATAATTTCTGATTAACCAAAAAGTTGAGTGCAATGGCCCGAAAGATTTTCGACCCCGAAAATCGACACTAATACGTTCACTGAATAGAGTGCCGGAAATACCAGGCTGTTAGGGTTTAGAAGAAAATGAGATAGAATAAGAAAAAGAAAAACAGCAGCATAGAATCTCACAATTGCAGCGGAACAAAATATAATAACAACATTTTATACAAGAAAAGCTGTAATTGTCAATGTACATATACAAGATATCATAGTACACTCATCAACAAATAAATCTGGACAGTTATAATAACTTGTCCTCAACTACTGAACAAAATAGCCTATACACACAATGGAATATACTCAATACGTCTCTGCCATCTAACTCGTCTCCTGAGCTCCAAAGCATCCTAAGCTGAAAATCTGTAATACTCGGTCTGACCCGAGCATTACAATAAAGTAACACCCGAGTCAGGCTGGAAATCAGCGTGAGTAAACCCATTTAACCAGAAATACTTAAGTTATAATGCCCCTTTGAAATACCAGGTAACTTGTATATCACTACGAGTTTTTATCTTGTTATAGCCAAATACTTATTACACAAATCCATTGATATTTAATAATATCCAAGTACCGTTACTCATTTTAAATGGTCAGATTTACTAAATTTTATTCAATTCCAGCCATTAGACTCTATAATCAAATCTGTAAAGATCTGTAATGCTTATTAAATCGAAGTGGTTTCGGATATCGCTGATATCCGATCCCGGCTTCTTCGAATCCAAATAATAAATTAAAAAGGTAAATTGTTAAGATAAACAATTTATTACTTAGGGTGACAACATCACTTATGGCAATTTATTACAGATGCCTTATTTCAAATAAAACGTATTACCATTTCAATCTAATTATTTTAACTTGTTTGACCACTCGATGGTACAGACAAGAATGATTAAAATGAATGTCCAATATAGATAGGCAAGGATATAGAGTGGTACCCAATATCAAAACGATCCACTCTTAGGATTTTATTAACTTACTTAGTCAATTTCACTTATATTTTTATCCGAATTGATTACAATTTAAACCATTTATTAAATAATAAATAAATTATTAAATACCATTAATTATTCATAAGTTTAAGACAAGCTATACTAATATAATTAATTACCATTAAACTAGCTATAAAATATCATTTCACTTAAATTTACGGATTTTAAATGGAAATAGATTTTTAGTGAAAGAAAATATAAATTATCTTATAAATATATATGTAAAAATTTCATCCCTTCTTTTCTTCCTTTTATTTTATTTTTCTTTTCCTTATCTTTTCTTTTACTTTTTATTTTCCTTCTTACTTCCTTTCTCTTTTCTTTTCTTATTTCCCTCCTTTATTTTTTCTCTTTGCTTATTTACTTTTATTCTCTTCCTAACTTGGCCCAAACCCGGCCCATACCTTTCTCCCCTCTCTTCTTTCATTTCCAGTACCTTGCCTATTCTACTCAATCGAACCTTCACGCACTTGCATATCGTTGTGCACGCTCACGTGCACACCACCCCCGACTACTACCATGTGATGCCGACCATCTCTACACGTCGCCGTCGATCCCCACTCTGTGCTCCACCCCTAGAAAACCCCTAAAACTTCTCGCTCGAAAATCGAACCCCCAACCCCAACCTGGAACGAAGACAGTATACTTCCACCATCTCGCCCCGCCACCTCGTCCCCTCGTTCATCACCAAACTCGACCAAAAGCTATGCCATGCCTTCCTCCATCTTTTCCCCCCTACCGCATCGTTCCAGTTGCCCCATACCGACGACATTAGTCTCGTAACCGAACCACCACCCATGCAAAACTAAACCCTACAACTAACCCACCGTGCTTCACCACGCCATAGGAAAATTCCTTACCATTTTCCCAGATGCGCCTCCTCCCACCGCTCCTCCATGACCAACCATTCGTCTTGAAAACAACCGTGTTGCCAGAATTCGCCCAAAACCCCAAATCCGTTCAACTTTGAATTTCTACCTCCCCACACCTCTAAAATATGCCAAATTACTCTTAAAAATCCTATTTTTCCACGTTAAACACAATTATATGATCCGTGAGTTAATTTATGGAAATCGATTTCCAACCAAATGTGACCTTCATACTGTTATTTGAAGTTCTCTACTTCGATGCTTGATAAATTCTAACGAAATAAATTTTAAAATGTTCCCAACTCAAAAAAAAAAATTTCATTTTGATTCCATGATCTAAAACTAAAATAATGTTGAGACATTGATTTTTAAAGGTGAAAGTACCACTGTTTCAATAACAGAACAGCCATATTTTTGAAGAACTACTGGGTTATGGTGGATCTGGCCATGTCCAATACATTCATACATACACACGTACCCATATCAGATGCATCTACACTTACTTAGGACACTACTCAGCCTAACCACAGTCATATATACAAGCATGTAATATCCAAAGACAAAGTGTTTACTCACAGTTGAACAGAGGTGAACTGCTACTTGCTCAAACTTCCATCTAGCTTCAACTTCACTGTCTTGTTCCTTGTTTAGTTTGTTTCACTTCTTATTACTTTTTTTAATGTTTTCGAATGGTACAAACAAGGTAGTGCAATGTATGTATGTGTATATATATATATATAGGGAGTGGAAATGAAATGGTGAAGTGAAGGGAGGCTGAAAGGCATGTACAGGCTTCCCTTTTTTCTTTCATTTTTTTAAGTATGGAAGTAGGATGGTATGCGGGAACAAGGTGCTGCGTAAACATATATATAAAGGGAGGGGACAAGTTGTTGAGGCTGAAGCCTATTTTCCATGTACAGTCTAAATTTTATTTTATATTTCCATTCTCTCTTTCTTTTGAGTGATTTGATTTTTGAAAGATATGATATTTTTTGTGCTTGATTTAAAATCTTGTATGCTTGAGTTGATTTATTATGTAGACTGGATTTTATGTGTGACTTGATTTTGTGTTTTTCCATCATGATGTTTCCTTCATATATATATAGATAGATAGATTTGTACTTACTTACATATACAATACCCTCTTTATAAATATATATATCTACTTATTTACTATTTTACATAACATATATTCATATACTTTTACTTGTACTACCATATATATATTCACATACATATATATACACACATGGTTTTATTTATATATAGATGTGTGTGTGTATTCCCATAACACTATATTTATAAACATATACCCATATAAATATTTATATATATATATACACATAAGTTTGAAATTGCCATTTGGAGTTTATACCTTTACGTGTGTGTGTGTGTATATATATATAGACTTACATATATATATATATATATTTTAATCATCATAAGCTTGTATATATTTGTGTATATACATTTATGGATATTTTACCTTGAATTTAGATGGTGGGGTTTATATATATATATAATTTATTTTTTCCATAAGATTTATCATATCTAGAGATTTCATAATCCAATATATAATATAGTTTTTTTTAAATCCATTTATATATATATCCAGATATTTTAACCATCGGAAATTTATTTGTTTGACTTACAAAATCAATATTTCAATAATTGAAAACAGTTAATCACCCAATTAAAAGACGTCAAAAATCCGGGTCGTTACAGTGAGATTAACTCACTTTGATTCCAATTCGTCGAAACATTGTAGTTCGAAATAAAATTGAACAGACGTTCAATTTTAACTCAAACTCCTACCGGCTCCAAGTCCATCCAATCTAACCCCATAGCGCTGTATTCGCTGATACGAACGCAACATGACTCGTCGCGTTCAATTTCGACCTCGTACAAAAAAGTTACGAATAAATGAACGATTGAAATAATTAAAAAAAATTAACTTATAATTAATAATGGTTTAAACAAAATTACCCCTCTAAACTCTCATTCAAAAATTGTGATACCAAGCACGAACACGCGAAATTGATCGCCTCTCACCGTCGCTACACATCATCTGAACTCGCCACAACCCTACCGGAGCTCCGCCTCGCCATGCTCCTCCATCTGACACCGGCCCAACCTCGTCAAGCTTTGTCGATCGCCCAAAATTCCAACCCAAACTCCACGCCTTTTAATTTCCATAGCTGCCGCCACGATAGCCTGTTCGTCGATCGGATTGTATGGATGGGTTCATGGAGATGAGAGCTATAAGTCTTGTAGGGGTCGAGGCCTAAAAATGCCTAGATCGGCCGAAATAATATGAGCCTTGGTTAATGGCGGTTGAAGGTTTGTTAGATTAAGGTTTGCGATTGAATGAATATGATGGCCTTATATGGAAAATGTTCAAGTACTATTCATTCGTTAAATTTTCGAACTTCAAATGAGGCATGCCGCCTGGCGTTCTATATGTTTTACCCCTATTCTGGACATAATGGAATATATATTGGGACCCAATTCCATCATATACAGAAGTTAGCTTTCAAAATCAAATTATATTAAATTAATTTCATTTAATTTAAATTCTATGCGTTTTGAGCTCACATGACCAAACGATACGTTCGATCGCCATGAAATTCGATGGCATATTATAATTCACTATTACAGATCCAATGGAACTAGTTTTGTCCAATTCGAGGCAATGCCCCGGAAGGCTATTTTACATGTTGATCAAAACGAATTATTATAAAAACTAGTTTCTTCACTTTATATTCAAATTTAAAAGTTTACTATCTTCATTATTCTAATTCAAACAGAATTTAAATAGGCTTTAGAAATCATTTTCATTCATATTAAATTCAAAGTTTGATTATTTAAACAATTCCAATAATTTAATTATCAAGTAAATCTCTATATTTGAAAACTAAGTTATTTAACTTATAAAATTAACTTTTCAATGTTTAAAATCAATTAGATATTCCAAATTCAAATGACTAAATTTCTCGGTCGTTACACTTTTATTGATTAGATGTTCGACATTTGAACATAGTGGTAGTATCCAGTATCGGCTTTCGATGGTCAAAAAGATGCGTCGTTACATGGACTTGCATACTTTTTTCAAGCTTTGCATATGGCTACCTAAGCCCTTATCTGAACTTGGCTTGCCTTATCTTGCATATTTGGGTTAGCAAAGAAATTTGTTAACACATATATTTATACATTTATAAATAATTAGAAATAATGTTTTAAATTTAAAACAACATAAATTTATAAAATTTATGATTTTATATGAATGTTCTAAAACTTAAAGTTAACGATTAGAAAATTGGCCTTAATATAAAGAACTTAAAGTAGGTTTATAATTTTTCACAAAAGCCAACATATAAAATTTTGAATTGAAACACCTTTAAAATTGTGTAAACATTGACCAAATGAATTTACAATAAAATTAACAAACATATTAAACATGAAATGATTTTTCATAATGATTTCAATTGTTCAACACACGTAGCTTATTTATGTTTGTATATAAGAAGGTTACAAAATTATATCAATAAATTTAAACCAATTTCCAAATCAAAATTGTTTTTTGTTGTTTTAATCATTAATATCCAAATCAAAAACAAAATTAGATCAGAAAACCCAAGAATATATAAATTTGTTGTAAAAGGTTTGGGATCTAACCAACCCCTTGAATATTACTAATTTTATTTGAATTTGTCTTTAGGAATTTTCATTCCATGAAGGCCATGATTTTCGGCCTAAAGGGGGGAGGGGAGAGATGAGCACAGAAGAGAATGAATTATTAACCGAATTGAAGAGTGAATGAAAGAAAATTTGTTTTTAAGGAAACACTGAAGCCTTTCCATTTCCCTCCTTTAAAACCTTCCCGCTTTAATTTATCATTAAATCTCAATCTATTCCTCTTCCCTCATTATGTATGGCTGGCTAAGAAAGTGCATAGGAAGGCTATAAAAAATTCCTAATTCGCTTAGTAATTAATTGATTTAATTAAAACTAAATATTGACCTACATCATTCATCAATACATATATATTTAATTTCATGTACGCACTTTATTAAATACTAATGGCATTCAAACAAATCATATAAAATTTAATGATTAAAATTTCATAAATATTAGTTAATTTAATTTACTTATAATGGATATAAGTTAATTAAATCATGTGGTATTTCAGAGTACTCATCAGTACGGTTGTGCGACTCAAAGGTGTAAATTCAATCAACGATTAATATCAAACAACTCAGATATTAAAATTCAAACATCAACAGTATGACATTTTAGCTAAATTTATCGCTTACACATCTTTTCAAAAAAATCAAATTTTACCATTATAAGTGGTACCCAATCGTAATGATTATTTACATCAATTCTCTTTGTCAAAACTATTTTGCTTTAGGATTTATGGAATTTTGTTTTGGTCAAAATTCCAGTATCGTTTATATTCAACTTAATTAGTTCACATACAAAATCCATGGTTCAATAACAACAATTATTATTAACCGTATTTCTCCAGTCAGAGATTTTGCCTTTGAGTTGACTATAGTTAACCGTGATACTAACCTCGTATAATCAAGGAGACGAATTCTCTATTAAATAGTGTTTCACTTCCAATGCTTCAACTCAGACCTTACTATAGTCATTCAATGGAAGCCATGCGATGATATAATTATAATCAAAGTAGAGTGTCTCCTTGAAGTTCAATAATATTATCAAGTCGAGAACTGTGTAACATCATTACTTCGGGATTATCTATTTAACCAGTTTTATTAACCAATAGAAAACTCTCGAGTGTGTCATTCCATATATCCAAGAACTTTCAGTACGTAACCCCTTGGTGTTCTCAAGAGCTACGAGTGGTACATTTTCTAACATTTGAACATCATTACGTACTCTAGTCTCAACGGATATACCGATATCATGTCTCAAAACAACTTGACTAGGAATAACTAAATTAGTATGTTATTTTTAATGTGATAAATTTCTCATGATTACAACAAATGTAATTACTCTTACATAACTTATCATTTAAGGATTTTCTATCTATTATACTTATATTAAATAACTAACAAACATATCACAATATGATAAATATACAATAGAAAGAAAAACCTTTTTTCATGAACAAGATTGGTTATCAAGTTAGATATATGTAACAAATTACATAATTTGCCCTAGGGCATAGCCCTAAATATATCAATCTCTCATTTGCACTTGAGGGTCAATTATGGAATCTTATTCCAACGTCTTCGATGGATTTTATCAAAAACTAATCGGTCCAGTCCCTTAGTGAATATGTATGCTATTTTATTTTAATTATCTACTCTATCAATTAACTCTCTCCGATGCTGATAAACTATCTTTATCATGTTGAACCGTTCGTAGTATGTTTTTTGACTTTTAGTGAGCTTTAGATTCCTTTACGAACTAGATCGCTTCATTGTTTTCATATAACAATACATGGAATTCTCAATATTTGGAATCACTCCTAACTACATTATAAATTTTTGCATTTATTTATACTCCTTTTATTGCAGCGCTATTCAAGGCGATGTACTTAGCCTTTGGTTAAATCAACCGCTACTTATTGTTTGGAATATTTCTGTAACAACCCGGATTTTTGAACGGTTAATTTGTGATATTTAAATTGGATATAAAAATTTAATTTGAACCTTAAGTTGATTTTAATATGAAAAGTTTGTTTTTATTTAATAATAATAAGGATTCAGAATTTAGAAATATCGATCTATTGAATATTGGGTAAAATATTAAATCTGGAGATGTAAGCTTGTTAACATATTTTAAAGGCTTATAAAATTAATATTGACAATTCTGAAGATGATAGTACTTTTAAAATTGAATTTAAATGTGTTTTGTTCAGTTTTAAAATTCTATTAATTAAATTGATATATAAAAATAGCCTTCCGAGGCACAGTCTCGGAATTCGACGAAACCAGTTCCATTGGATCCGTAATATTGAATTATTACCGGGTTTCAATTTTTGTAGCGGTTGGAGTCGTTATGTGAGCGTACGGTATAAATACGCCTAGAGATAATTAATCGTGTTAATTTTAAATATCTTTTGTCATTTCACCATCAAATCCTTTTTCCATCAGCCGACCTACTCTTCTCTGATTTATCGCGTACCCTTTGTCTTCTTTTAGAAGCTATAATCGAATCCATCTATTTTATGAATCACGACACTTCTTTCGCCAGAAATTAAAATCGAAAGAAAATAATAAAGCTCCAAATAATGGCCGATAACGAATCTCGTTCTTCATTTCTTGAGTGAAATTGTTTCCCCTTCCTTCATACCTTCCAGTTCGAAAACATCGAAGTCTTTTTTTCCTTTTCTATTTCCGATTGAAATCAAATCTTGTAAAAAAAAAAAAATAAAGAAAGAAGAGGAAGAGACCGGTGATTCAAGTCGAAGTGAGAGGAGGGCCGCGCTCGAGCACGAGCTCGCGTTCGCGTGTGGGTTTCGCGAGCAAGGAGGTCGGTCGGGGCCGAAGAGGGGCATTCGCGATGGAGCGAGGCCGAGGCAGAGTCGCGTGCGCTGGTGTGCGATTCTGGAAGAGGAAGGTTTGCGATGGGGTCGCGGAGCTCACGTGCGATGCCACCAGCGGGGAAGAAGGGTTGCGATGCTCGAATGTTTGGGAAGAGGCGACTCGAAGTCGACATCAGAGGAAGGGTGGCTAGCTCGTCAAGGAATCGACGTTGTTAGGGTTTCAGTGAAGAAGGAGGCAGCGCGTGGGTCAGGGCAGTAAGGTATACGATTTTAGTGTTCGAAATTGTGTTAATTTATTTATATCTGGCTTAAACTGTTTTCAGATTTATGTTAACATAAGATTTAAGTTTTCAGATTTTAAGTTGCGAAAAAAGAAAATATAAAATATTTTTGTTAAAACTGTTTAAAACCAGGAAGATATATTGCAGTAAGATATATGGTTTTTAATTTATATATAGATAGAGATATTGGGTTTTCTAAAAAATTAATAAACTTATTTAATTAATTTAGTCACTAAAAATATTTTATAAAAAGGGAACTAGTTTAAAATTAAATTATTAGTCAAATTTAAATCATCAGTTAAAATAAAAAAAAAGCTATTAAACGATAATTGATTGTTCGGTTTGTTTGAATATTAATAAATCGTAAATTTTTATACAAGGATAAAAGTCGGGAAAACGTGTCGGGATGGTATTGGACTGCAAATAAATCAAAGGTGAGATTTTCTCACTCATTTGGATTCCACAGTTAATTTAAATGATTAAAATTAAACCATTGGATGTGTTTGGTTGATTTATATTATTATATCTGTTGGATGATATTATATATAGTAGTATATATCAATATATACATGTTGGAATATGTATATATTGGAATTGATATTCCTGCATTATATAGCGGATGAGACCTTATGCGCCGCATAATAGCGGATGATATTTTATAAAATCCCATATTCCGCGATATTCCACCTTGAAGTGGAATTGGTATTTTATCTTGTGCTAACATCTGTGGATGCAGGGAAAACAGGTTGGAGGGATCCAACAGGATTCCTCAAAATATTTACTGATTTTATATTTGTTGTTGTTATATGACAGGATGATGATTTGATATGGATTTGTGATGTGAATTGAATTAATTATGATAAAATAATATTGAAATTGAAGTTTAAAATTTATGGATTCAATAAATTAATTTAACGAAGTTAAATAAAACTCAATAGAAAATATTTATTGAAATGTTAATCTACTTCAAATTGAGAATGAAGAAAAGAAATAAAGATATCTTATAAACTGTAATTAGTTAATTTGAGTTTTGGAAAGATTAAAAATATATTAAGCTTTTGAAGAGTTATTGTAATCAATAAGTGAAATTTTATTAAGAATAAAGGAAGATGTTATTAATAAATACGAATAAGGAATTCTGTTAAGAGTCAAAAGGAAAGTTTATTATGGAATAAAAGGAAATTTTATTAAGTAACGAAATGAAATTTAAATAAAGAACGATAAGAAAATGTATGTAAAGGAAATAAATTATAAAGATGGAATTCTTTAATAAAACTATTTGTTTTAAAAATCAATGGAACTCCAGGATATTTTATAAATTTATAACTGGAATTTATAAATGGATATAGGAAATATCAATGTATATTGGAAGATAAGTAAGTGAATTTATATTGAGATATGGAATGGATGGAAATAGTAGAATATTTCCAAAGGTGGTTGTAGACAAGAGGCATTTATAAAGGAATATTGGGTTTCTAAAATTATAAATTTATTTTAAAGGGAATATTTTAAATTACTATACTATTTCGAAATAGTTATTTTTGAAGGCATAGCAAATATTTATAATAAACTCTAATTTTTCTAAAACCAGCTTTGAAATTTATAAATCACTAGATATAAATTTTAACATTTATATTTAATATTACTTCTTATTTTATAAATCTAGATGTTTGCAAAATGTTTTTAAAAATCCAATTAAAATCCTCTTGTGATGGTAAGAGAGTCGTTAATGAAATAAGATTTAGGAGAAATCTTATTAAGGGATGAAATTGAGTTTGGAAATTTATAAGCAAAGTATAAATTGGTTTTGAGAAAGGAATGAGGAAATAAAGGATATTTTCAAAGGATAAATCAAATTGAGTGAGTATAAGAAATCTAAGTGATTTCATGGAAATAAAAGGATTTTGAAAATTTATTTCAAATGGGTTAAAATGGAAATAATATCTGAATGCTATTTGAGATAAAATAATTTATGGAAATTATTGATGGTTGCTTGTGTATGATTATTTGATAGTTAAATAACCGACTATCAATATTGGACAATGCGTTGATCGTTTCGAAGAGTCCGGGATCGAGATAAATTTCTCGAAAACCACTTCGATCCGGTTTGAACGATTACGAATGAAGACCGTGAAGAGTTGAAGACGGTGATTCGGTTTGTCCAGACCCAGGACAACTTGTATGGATTGAATGCTTTCAGAACATCGTCAGGTGGACGATGAGCATTCTAAGTGGGACACGTTCTTTAAAGGTAATCGTTAGCCTCTAGCCTCATCAACCGGGAATGGCTAAAACAGGGGAGGTGCAGCAAGGTTTCGTGGGTAGCTCCCACTTGAGAGTAAGGTTTCCCCTGTCTAGATGTCCCTATTTATTCGGCTTAGTGTGCGGTTGGTCGCGCCAACCGTGGGGTGATCTTACTTGGAACTGTTCAGTAAGGAATGGTTCCGGCCTTGTGTTGCAGGGGAGCGGGCGTACTCCTCGGTACTCTGATCTAGGCCAGGTACTGTGACGGGCGGTACCCCAGTAGCCCAGCCATTGTATGGAATCCAATCTCCACTACGTGCCTGTACGGTTTTGATTGTGCCCAACTATTGCTGAAACGTGAGATGCAAGCATTTCAGCTAGATTCTATTTTACTTTCTATAGACACTATAATAATATCAGAGAACTTTAATATAAAAATGTTTTAGCTATCGTAAGGTAAAAACCCGACATGTTTATTTGTGGCGTGGTCTTACGAGATGCTTTTGTTTTCAAAGGATTTTTGAAACTTTAATAATCCAATTGAGTGTGATTTTCTCACGCTGGTATTCCAGACTGACTCGGGTATTGTTTTATATGATGCTCGGGTCAGACCGAGTTAAACAGGTTCAGGTATAGCTATGGAGCTCAGGAGACGAGCAAGATGACAGAGCGTATTTCCGTATTTGTCTATTATTTCCGCTGTGTATGAACATGTATGATTGATTGATGTACTCTGATATGTATGTATATATGACAGTACAGATTCTTTGTATTTAAAACTGTATTCTATATATTATATTTTGTTCCGCTGCGATGTGAGATTCTGATGTTGTTTTTGTTCTTCTTCTTCTACCTCTTTCTTCTTTAACCCAAAATGGTTCGTAATTCCGTTCACTTTGAATCGATGTTGGAGAATAGTGTCGATTTTAAGGGGTACGGAACTGCGGGTCGTTTCACTTGGTATCAGAGCTGAAAGGTTAAGTGAGAACCTTGGCTCTGGTGGGAATTACTCATTAGAGATAGAGTCAGTAGTACTCTAGAATGAGTTTGAGCGTATTAATAGATATGAGCGCGTATTTGTTAGTGGATATAAAAATGATTTTTATATTGTGTTGGTTGATTTATTGAGTGGCATATGAACCTTCGTCAGCACGGTCTGCACAACTGTGCCGAAGGGGTTTCTAAACACTTGGATAGAACAATTCGACACAATATTGTTTTTCAAAGGTGGGTGAATGAAATAATTTCATCCAAAATATATTTTGATATAAAAAGAAATACTTTCTGGCATTATTATATAACTTGGATGTTTGGATGCTAATATTTTAGGAAAATGAGATTATAAAAATCTGAAATAGTTTATATAATCAAGGAAAGCCTTAAATTTAAATCTTGGAATTAAAATTTAAGGTGAGAAGTTAAAAATGAGAATTTAGCTTGGATCTAAGATTAAAGGTTTAAAATTTAACTAATGATTTGGAAGAAATAAAATAGTAAATTGTGTATGTGATTGAAATGAGAAAATAAAAATAAATAAATATAAATGAATTGGAGTAAATAAAATTTTAGAATGAAAATGAAGTGGATTGAGAAGTTTAATAGGAATTAAATGGATTGAAGTTAATTTAAGCTAAGTAAATAAAAGTAAGTTGAAATGAAATTGAACTGGAATAAATATATTCCGATAGCTTATAAAGGAAATTGACAACCCATTGTTTAAGAATATTTTTAGCTGTAAATGAGTGTTCAACCTTGAATGAAAATGAAATATGAATATATTCAAGTCTAAATGGGTAGGAATGGGGGAAAATATAATTAGGTGACTTATAAGTAAAGGGAGAAGTAAGCCAAAATGAAATTGTTTTGTTTTGGGAAATGAGATGGAAATCCAAACTTAAATTACAAAATAGAATTTAACTCTAAACAAAATATAATGAAGTGATTTTTGTAATGAAGATCAAATATCGAATTTAAAAGGAAAGCAAGCTAACTTGGAATAAAATTAGGAAATTGAAAATGTTAATGAGTTTTTAAAATTGATCCGATATAAGTTGGGTTGAGAGTTAATAAACTTTGATTTTTAAAATGGAATTGGAGTTAGAAATAATATTCAATGTATAATGATAATAAACTGAATTAATGTATTGTCAAATGAAAAGTTAGATTATGAATTGAATTACAAATAAAATTCAAGAGAGTGGTAATAAAATCGAAATTGTCTTTATAGTTAAATAAATAGATTAGTAGGGAAATGTGAATGTGAATTTGAAATTTAAAATGAATAAGTGGATAAGAATATTGAATTAAATTAAAAAGTGAAATGGATTTGATAACTAAGAATCAAATCAAGAAATTAAATTTGGAGATTGTTTATAAGAAAAACAATAGATAAACTTGATTTATCAAGTTAAAGTAACTTGAAGAAAAATGAATAACTTAAGCAAATAATTGAATAGAGGATTAGCTTAAGTAAATTGATAAACGATTAATTAATGAAGTGTTTTTAAGCTGAATAAAATGGTTTGAATGAAACCCATGCAAATATGAAAAATAAAATGCAAAGATATGGGTTGTAAATAAATAAATGGGAATGGATTTAAAAATAAATTGAGTTTGAATCAATTTTGGAAAAGGTATGAAACTAAAGGAATTGTTATTTAAGTGAATATAGTCGAATGGCATAAATTAGTCGTTCGACAAAAACGGAAGTAAAATAAATCCTGTGGAATAATGGAAGTGAATAAGATTTGATTTTTGAATCAAATGCAATAGATATGAGTTGTTTACATTACAATAAATTGAAAATAAAACGAATGATGTAGAAAATCATTTCGTATTGGATAGGATGTTATAAATTGAGTAAAAGCAATTGGATTAATGTTGGAACCTTATCAATTGCTTATACAAATTGTTTTGTGTATTTTGTTTATAGAATATGGCTTTGAATTGATAGAAGTAGCGAAATTTGATTTTTGAAATCAATTAAATTGGAAATGAATTATTTGGACGTAAGTATGTATTGAAATAAGCAAATGAATTGTTAACCACTTGTAGTGAATACAAATGGTATGTGAATCGGTTAAAAAGAAGTTGAACTAGTTTGGCAACCCTGAAACTTGCTTATGTAAGTTGTGATGAATGCTTATGATATATAAATTGGTTAAGAAGCAAATTGAATTAGATTGGAAACTTTACAAATTGCTTATGAAAGTATTTATAGTGCAGTTCTTATGTTATTGATGTGTTGTAGCGTTTAAATGAATGAAATGTTATAAATTTCATAAATATGTTGCTTATAAGTTTAAATTGAGTAAGTACAGGTACCAGAAGACTGTTTAGCGAGAGTTTGGACGCGTAAATGCTAAAATAAAATAAGCCGCTTGCTTAAAATGCTAAATAAGGTACGCCTACGCAATAAAAATAGGAAATATGATCTGTTTTTGGTTTTTTTCCGACCGTGTGGGCCGATCTATATATTTATCTCTATTGTCAAATTGCAAAAACTCCTCCGTACAAAGGAGACTCTGCCAAAATTTTCCAGAAATTTTGGGAGTTAGAAAATTTTAGAATTTTTGGAAATTTCCAATAACGACAAATGATTTAAAATTGGTAAGTAATTAGAATTGAAACTGAATAGTGAAATCTAATTTAAATTGTAAATGCAAAGTAACATGAAATCAGAGAAATTAAAGGAAGAGAAAAGTTTACAATAAACTTTTATTTGAGACTCTAAGTAAATTAGTAAGTGAAACCAATTGAAGAAGTAGTTAATTAAATAGGGATTGTGATATTATGAACAGAATTCAGTATTCAAAACGTAAGGGAAATTGAATGGAGGTAAAATTTAAAATGAGAATCTGGATGAAATTGAGAAAAAGTATTGAGATTTGAAATTGATTTGCAAATTGAATTTATATGGAATTGGAATTCAATTTGAATATAAACTTTAGTAGTGAAGTTAAAATGATATTGAGGATGCTGTAAAGAAATATACAAAATGATTTTTGAATGTTGTAATTGGACTTCATTGCTAAATTGAATATACAGGTGTTAAGACAGAAGATAAATTGGAATTGCCAACTTAAAAGGTATGTATTTAAGATTTCTGTATGAAATTTGATTGGGTTTTGATCTAGCCACTTGGCTTTTGTTTTTCTTTTTGAGATTTGGGGGCCGTAGAGCCATTTTGTAGTAGTACCGAGCTAGCCGCGCAAAGGAGACGCTGGCAAAATTTTTCAAAATTTTAGGGAGTTAGAAAAAAATTGGGGAATTTTGATAATTCAAAAATTTGATTTTGAATTTAAATTTGAATTGATAAGAAGTAATGTTATTGGGAACCTATGGATGGGTTTAGAAAGTTAGAAAGGGATTAGAGTGTTTTAATAAAAGGTTATTCGGGAAGATTATTTGAAACCAAATTGTTTGGGTAAAAGGAAAGGCTAGGAAAGTGCACAACATGCTTAACTAAGTAACTTTTAATAAGTTAGTGGGTTTGGGCATTCTTTTGTGTTAGTAATTTCGGGGACGAAATTATTTTAAGGGGGAAGGAATGTAACAACCCGGATTTTTGAACGGTTAATTTGTGATATTTAAATTGGATATAAAAATTTAATTTGAACCTTAAGTTGATTTTAATATGAAAAGTTTGTTTTTATTTAATAATAATAAGGATTCAGAATTTAGAAATATCGATCTATTGAATATTGGGTAAAATATTAAATCTGGAGATGTAAGCTTGTTAACATATTTTAAAGGCTTATAAAATTAATATTGACAATTCTGAAGATGATAGTACTTTTAAAATTGAATTTAAATGTGTTTTGTTCAGTTTTAAAATTCTATTAATTAAATTGATATATAAAAATAGCCTTCCGAGGCACAGTCTCGGAATTCGACGAAACCAGTTCCATTGGATCCGTAATATTGAATTATTACCGGGTTTCAATTTTTGTAGCGGTTGGAGTCGTTATGTGAGCGTACGGTATAAATACGCCTAGAGATAATTAATCGTGTTAATTTTAAATATCTTTTGTCATTTCACCATCAAATCCTTTTTCCATCAGCCGACCTACTCTTCTCTGATTTATCGCGTACCCTTTGTCTTCTTTTAGAAGCTATAATCGAATCCATCTATTTTATGAATCACGACACTTCTTTCGCCAGAAATTAAAATCGAAAGAAAATAATAAAGCTCCAAATAATGGCCGATAACGAATCTCGTTCTTCATTTCTTGAGTGAAATTGTTTCCCCTTCCTTCATACCTTCCAGTTCGAAAACATCGAAGTCTTTTTTTCCTTTTCTATTTCCGATTGAAATCAAATCTTGTAAAAAAAAAAAAATAAAGAAAGAAGAGGAAGAGACCGGTGATTCAAGTCGAAGTGAGAGGAGGGCCGCGCTCGAGCACGAGCTCGCGTTCGCGTGTGGGTTTCGCGAGCAAGGAGGTCGGTCGGGGCCGAAGAGGGGCATTCGCGATGGAGCGAGGCCGAGGCAGAGTCGCGTGCGCTGGTGTGCGATTCTGGAAGAGGAAGGTTTGCGATGGGGTCGCGGAGCTCACGTGCGATGCCACCAGCGGGGAAGAAGGGTTGCGATGCTCGAATGTTTGGGAAGAGGCGACTCGAAGTCGACATCAGAGGAAGGGTGGCTAGCTCGTCAAGGAATCGACGTTGTTAGGGTTTCAGTGAAGAAGGAGGCAGCGCGTGGGTCAGGGCAGTAAGGTATACGATTTTAGTGTTCGAAATTGTGTTAATTTATTTATATCTGGCTTAAACTGTTTTCAGATTTATGTTAACATAAGATTTAAGTTTTCAGATTTTAAGTTGCGAAAAAAGAAAATATAAAATATTTTTGTTAAAACTGTTTAAAACCAGGAAGATATATTGCAGTAAGATATATGGTTTTTAATTTATATATAGATAGAGATATTGGGTTTTCTAAAAAATTAATAAACTTATTTAATTAATTTAGTCACTAAAAATATTTTATAAAAAGGGAACTAGTTTAAAATTAAATTATTAGTCAAATTTAAATCATCAGTTAAAATAAAAAAAAAGCTATTAAACGATAATTGATTGTTCGGTTTGTTTGAATATTAATAAATCGTAAATTTTTATACAAGGATAAAAGTCGGGAAAACGTGTCGGGATGGTATTGGACTGCAAATAAATCAAAGGTGAGATTTTCTCACTCATTTGGATTCCACAGTTAATTTAAATGATTAAAATTAAACCATTGGATGTGTTTGGTTGATTTATATTATTATATCTGTTGGATGATATTATATATAGTAGTATATATCAATATATACATGTTGGAATATGTATATATTGGAATTGATATTCCTGCATTATATAGCGGATGAGACCTTATGCGCCGCATAATAGCGGATGATATTTTATAAAATCCCATATTCCGCGATATTCCACCTTGAAGTGGAATTGGTATTTTATCTTGTGCTAACATCTGTGGATGCAGGGAAAACAGGTTGGAGGGATCCAACAGGATTCCTCAAAATATTTACTGATTTTATATTTGTTGTTGTTATATGACAGGATGATGATTTGATATGGATTTGTGATGTGAATTGAATTAATTATGATAAAATAATATTGAAATTGAAGTTTAAAATTTATGGATTCAATAAATTAATTTAACGAAGTTAAATAAAACTCAATAGAAAATATTTATTGAAATGTTAATCTACTTCAAATTGAGAATGAAGAAAAGAAATAAAGATATCTTATAAACTGTAATTAGTTAATTTGAGTTTTGGAAAGATTAAAAATATATTAAGCTTTTGAAGAGTTATTGTAATCAATAAGTGAAATTTTATTAAGAATAAAGGAAGATGTTATTAATAAATACGAATAAGGAATTCTGTTAAGAGTCAAAAGGAAAGTTTATTATGGAATAAAAGGAAATTTTATTAAGTAACGAAATGAAATTTAAATAAAGAACGATAAGAAAATGTATGTAAAGGAAATAAATTATAAAGATGGAATTCTTTAATAAAACTATTTGTTTTAAAAATCAATGGAACTCCAGGATATTTTATAAATTTATAACTGGAATTTATAAATGGATATAGGAAATATCAATGTATATTGGAAGATAAGTAAGTGAATTTATATTGAGATATGGAATGGATGGAAATAGTAGAATATTTCCAAAGGTGGTTGTAGACAAGAGGCATTTATAAAGGAATATTGGGTTTCTAAAATTATAAATTTATTTTAAAGGGAATATTTTAAATTACTATACTATTTCGAAATAGTTATTTTTGAAGGCATAGCAAATATTTATAATAAACTCTAATTTTTCTAAAACCAGCTTTGAAATTTATAAATCACTAGATATAAATTTTAACATTTATATTTAATATTACTTCTTATTTTATAAATCTAGATGTTTGCAAAATGTTTTTAAAAATCCAATTAAAATCCTCTTGTGATGGTAAGAGAGTCGTTAATGAAATAAGATTTAGGAGAAATCTTATTAAGGGATGAAATTGAGTTTGGAAATTTATAAGCAAAGTATAAATTGGTTTTGAGAAAGGAATGAGGAAATAAAGGATATTTTCAAAGGATAAATCAAATTGAGTGAGTATAAGAAATCTAAGTGATTTCATGGAAATAAAAGGATTTTGAAAATTTATTTCAAATGGGTTAAAATGGAAATAATATCTGAATGCTATTTGAGATAAAATAATTTATGGAAATTATTGATGGTTGCTTGTGTATGATTATTTGATAGTTAAATAACCGACTATCAATATTGGACAATGCGTTGATCGTTTCGAAGAGTCCGGGATCGAGATAAATTTCTCGAAAACCACTTCGATCCGGTTTGAACGATTACGAATGAAGACCGTGAAGAGTTGAAGACGGTGATTCGGTTTGTCCAGACCCAGGACAACTTGTATGGATTGAATGCTTTCAGAACATCGTCAGGTGGACGATGAGCATTCTAAGTGGGACACGTTCTTTAAAGGTAATCGTTAGCCTCTAGCCTCATCAACCGGGAATGGCTAAAACAGGGGAGGTGCAGCAAGGTTTCGTGGGTAGCTCCCACTTGAGAGTAAGGTTTCCCCTGTCTAGATGTCCCTATTTATTCGGCTTAGTGTGCGGTTGGTCGCGCCAACCGTGGGGTGATCTTACTTGGAACTGTTCAGTAAGGAATGGTTCCGGCCTTGTGTTGCAGGGGAGCGGGCGTACTCCTCGGTACTCTGATCTAGGCCAGGTACTGTGACGGGCGGTACCCCAGTAGCCCAGCCATTGTATGGAATCCAATCTCCACTACGTGCCTGTACGGTTTTGATTGTGCCCAACTATTGCTGAAACGTGAGATGCAAGCATTTCAGCTAGATTCTATTTTACTTTCTATAGACACTATAATAATATCAGAGAACTTTAATATAAAAATGTTTTAGCTATCGTAAGGTAAAAACCCGACATGTTTATTTGTGGCGTGGTCTTACGAGATGCTTTTGTTTTCAAAGGATTTTTGAAACTTTAATAATCCAATTGAGTGTGATTTTCTCACGCTGGTATTCCAGACTGACTCGGGTATTGTTTTATATGATGCTCGGGTCAGACCGAGTTAAACAGGTTCAGGTATAGCTATGGAGCTCAGGAGACGAGCAAGATGACAGAGCGTATTTCCGTATTTGTCTATTATTTCCGCTGTGTATGAACATGTATGATTGATTGATGTACTCTGATATGTATGTATATATGACAGTACAGATTCTTTGTATTTAAAACTGTATTCTATATATTATATTTTGTTCCGCTGCGATGTGAGATTCTGATGTTGTTTTTGTTCTTCTTCTTCTACCTCTTTCTTCTTTAACCCAAAATGGTTCGTAATTCCGTTCACTTTGAATCGATGTTGGAGAATAGTGTCGATTTTAAGGGGTACGGAACTGCGGGTCGTTTCACTTGGTATCAGAGCTGAAAGGTTAAGTGAGAACCTTGGCTCTGGTGGGAATTACTCATTAGAGATAGAGTCAGTAGTACTCTAGAATGAGTTTGAGCGTATTAATAGATATGAGCGCGTATTTGTTAGTGGATATAAAAATGATTTTTATATTGTGTTGGTTGATTTATTGAGTGGCATATGAACCTTCGTCAGCACGGTCTGCACAACTGTGCCGAAGGGGTTTCTAAACACTTGGATAGAACAATTCGACACAATATTGTTTTTCAAAGGTGGGTGAATGAAATAATTTCATCCAAAATATATTTTGATATAAAAAGAAATACTTTCTGGCATTATTATATAACTTGGATGTTTGGATGCTAATATTTTAGGAAAATGAGATTATAAAAATCTGAAATAGTTTATATAATCAAGGAAAGCCTTAAATTTAAATCTTGGAATTAAAATTTAAGGTGAGAAGTTAAAAATGAGAATTTAGCTTGGATCTAAGATTAAAGGTTTAAAATTTAACTAATGATTTGGAAGAAATAAAATAGTAAATTGTGTATGTGATTGAAATGAGAAAATAAAAATAAATAAATATAAATGAATTGGAGTAAATAAAATTTTAGAATGAAAATGAAGTGGATTGAGAAGTTTAATAGGAATTAAATGGATTGAAGTTAATTTAAGCTAAGTAAATAAAAGTAAGTTGAAATGAAATTGAACTGGAATAAATATATTCCGATAGCTTATAAAGGAAATTGACAACCCATTGTTTAAGAATATTTTTAGCTGTAAATGAGTGTTCAACCTTGAATGAAAATGAAATATGAATATATTCAAGTCTAAATGGGTAGGAATGGGGGAAAATATAATTAGGTGACTTATAAGTAAAGGGAGAAGTAAGCCAAAATGAAATTGTTTTGTTTTGGGAAATGAGATGGAAATCCAAACTTAAATTACAAAATAGAATTTAACTCTAAACAAAATATAATGAAGTGATTTTTGTAATGAAGATCAAATATCGAATTTAAAAGGAAAGCAAGCTAACTTGGAATAAAATTAGGAAATTGAAAATGTTAATGAGTTTTTAAAATTGATCCGATATAAGTTGGGTTGAGAGTTAATAAACTTTGATTTTTAAAATGGAATTGGAGTTAGAAATAATATTCAATGTATAATGATAATAAACTGAATTAATGTATTGTCAAATGAAAAGTTAGATTATGAATTGAATTACAAATAAAATTCAAGAGAGTGGTAATAAAATCGAAATTGTCTTTATAGTTAAATAAATAGATTAGTAGGGAAATGTGAATGTGAATTTGAAATTTAAAATGAATAAGTGGATAAGAATATTGAATTAAATTAAAAAGTGAAATGGATTTGATAACTAAGAATCAAATCAAGAAATTAAATTTGGAGATTGTTTATAAGAAAAACAATAGATAAACTTGATTTATCAAGTTAAAGTAACTTGAAGAAAAATGAATAACTTAAGCAAATAATTGAATAGAGGATTAGCTTAAGTAAATTGATAAACGATTAATTAATGAAGTGTTTTTAAGCTGAATAAAATGGTTTGAATGAAACCCATGCAAATATGAAAAATAAAATGCAAAGATATGGGTTGTAAATAAATAAATGGGAATGGATTTAAAAATAAATTGAGTTTGAATCAATTTTGGAAAAGGTATGAAACTAAAGGAATTGTTATTTAAGTGAATATAGTCGAATGGCATAAATTAGTCGTTCGACAAAAACGGAAGTAAAATAAATCCTGTGGAATAATGGAAGTGAATAAGATTTGATTTTTGAATCAAATGCAATAGATATGAGTTGTTTACATTACAATAAATTGAAAATAAAACGAATGATGTAGAAAATCATTTCGTATTGGATAGGATGTTATAAATTGAGTAAAAGCAATTGGATTAATGTTGGAACCTTATCAATTGCTTATACAAATTGTTTTGTGTATTTTGTTTATAGAATATGGCTTTGAATTGATAGAAGTAGCGAAATTTGATTTTTGAAATCAATTAAATTGGAAATGAATTATTTGGACGTAAGTATGTATTGAAATAAGCAAATGAATTGTTAACCACTTGTAGTGAATACAAATGGTATGTGAATCGGTTAAAAAGAAGTTGAACTAGTTTGGCAACCCTGAAACTTGCTTATGTAAGTTGTGATGAATGCTTATGATATATAAATTGGTTAAGAAGCAAATTGAATTAGATTGGAAACTTTACAAATTGCTTATGAAAGTATTTATAGTGCAGTTCTTATGTTATTGATGTGTTGTAGCGTTTAAATGAATGAAATGTTATAAATTTCATAAATATGTTGCTTATAAGTTTAAATTGAGTAAGTACAGGTACCAGAAGACTGTTTAGCGAGAGTTTGGACGCGTAAATGCTAAAATAAAATAAGCCGCTTGCTTAAAATGCTAAATAAGGTACGCCTACGCAATAAAAATAGGAAATATGATCTGTTTTTGGTTTTTTTCCGACCGTGTGGGCCGATCTATATATTTATCTCTATTGTCAAATTGCAAAAACTCCTCCGTACAAAGGAGACTCTGCCAAAATTTTCCAGAAATTTTGGGAGTTAGAAAATTTTAGAATTTTTGGAAATTTCCAATAACGACAAATGATTTAAAATTGGTAAGTAATTAGAATTGAAACTGAATAGTGAAATCTAATTTAAATTGTAAATGCAAAGTAACATGAAATCAGAGAAATTAAAGGAAGAGAAAAGTTTACAATAAACTTTTATTTGAGACTCTAAGTAAATTAGTAAGTGAAACCAATTGAAGAAGTAGTTAATTAAATAGGGATTGTGATATTATGAACAGAATTCAGTATTCAAAACGTAAGGGAAATTGAATGGAGGTAAAATTTAAAATGAGAATCTGGATGAAATTGAGAAAAAGTATTGAGATTTGAAATTGATTTGCAAATTGAATTTATATGGAATTGGAATTCAATTTGAATATAAACTTTAGTAGTGAAGTTAAAATGATATTGAGGATGCTGTAAAGAAATATACAAAATGATTTTTGAATGTTGTAATTGGACTTCATTGCTAAATTGAATATACAGGTGTTAAGACAGAAGATAAATTGGAATTGCCAACTTAAAAGGTATGTATTTAAGATTTCTGTATGAAATTTGATTGGGTTTTGATCTAGCCACTTGGCTTTTGTTTTTCTTTTTGAGATTTGGGGGCCGTAGAGCCATTTTGTAGTAGTACCGAGCTAGCCGCGCAAAGGAGACGCTGGCAAAATTTTTCAAAATTTTAGGGAGTTAGAAAAAAATTGGGGAATTTTGATAATTCAAAAATTTGATTTTGAATTTAAATTTGAATTGATAAGAAGTAATGTTATTGGGAACCTATGGATGGGTTTAGAAAGTTAGAAAGGGATTAGAGTGTTTTAATAAAAGGTTATTCGGGAAGATTATTTGAAACCAAATTGTTTGGGTAAAAGGAAAGGCTAGGAAAGTGCACAACATGCTTAACTAAGTAACTTTTAATAAGTTAGTGGGTTTGGGCATTCTTTTGTGTTAGTAATTTCGGGGACGAAATTATTTTAAGGGGGAAGGAATGTAACAACCCGGATTTTTGAACGGTTAATTTGTGATATTTAAATTGGATATAAAAATTTAATTTGAACCTTAAGTTGATTTTAATATGAAAAGTTTGTTTTTATTTAATAATAATAAGGATTCAGAATTTAGAAATATCGATCTATTGAATATTGGGTAAAATATTAAATCTGGAGATGTAAGCTTGTTAACATATTTTAAAGGCTTATAAAATTAATATTGACAATTCTGAAGATGATAGTACTTTTAAAATTGAATTTAAATGTGTTTTGTTCAGTTTTAAAATTCTATTAATTAAATTGATATATAAAAATAGCCTTCCGAGGCACAGTCTCGGAATTCGACGAAACCAGTTCCATTGGATCCGTAATATTGAATTATTACCGGGTTTCAATTTTTGTAGCGGTTGGAGTCGTTATGTGAGCGTACGGTATAAATACGCCTAGAGATAATTAATCGTGTTAATTTTAAATATCTTTTGTCATTTCACCATCAAATCCTTTTTCCATCAGCCGACCTACTCTTCTCTGATTTATCGCGTACCCTTTGTCTTCTTTTAGAAGCTATAATCGAATCCATCTATTTTATGAATCACGACACTTCTTTCGCCAGAAATTAAAATCGAAAGAAAATAATAAAGCTCCAAATAATGGCCGATAACGAATCTCGTTCTTCATTTCTTGAGTGAAATTGTTTCCCCTTCCTTCATACCTTCCAGTTCGAAAACATCGAAGTCTTTTTTTCCTTTTCTATTTCCGATTGAAATCAAATCTTGTAAAAAAAAATAAATAAATAAAGAAAGAAGAGGAAGAGACCGGTGATTCAAGTCGAAGTGAGAGGAGGGCCGCGCTCGAGCACGAGCTCGCGTTCGCGTGTGGGTTTCGCGAGCAAGGAGGTCGGTCGGGGCCGAAGAGGGGCATTCGCGATGGAGCGAGGCCGAGGCAGAGTCGCGTGCGCTGGTGTGCGATTCTGGAAGAGGAAGGTTTGCGATGGGGTCGCGGAGCTCACGTGCGATGCCACCAGCGGGGAAGAAGGGTTGCGATGCTCGAATGTTTGGGAAGAGGCGACTCGAAGTCGACATCAGAGGAAGGGTGGCTAGCTCGTCAAGGAATCGACGTTGTTAGGGTTTCAGTGAAGAAGGAGGCAGCGCGTGGGTCAGGGCAGTAAGGTATACGATTTTAGTGTTCGAAATTGTGTTAATTTATTTATATCTGGCTTAAACTGTTTTCAGATTTATGTTAACATACGATTTAAGTTTTTAGATTTTAAGTTGCGAAAAAAGAAAATATAAAATATTTTTGTTAAAACTGTTTAAAACCAGGAAGATATATTGCAGTAAGATATATGGTTTTTAATTTATATATAGATAGAGATATTGGGTTTTCTAAAAAATTAATAAACTTATTTAATTAATTTAGTCACTAAAAATATTTTATAAAAAGGGAACTAGTTTAAAATTAAATTATTAGTCAAATTTAAATCATCAGTTAAAATAAAAAAAAAGCTATTAAACGATAATTGATTGTTCGGTTTGTTTGAATATTAATAAATCGTAAATTTTTATACAAGGTTAAAAGTCGGGAAAACGTGTCGGGATGGTATTGGACTGCAAATAAATCAAAGGTGAGATTTTCTCACTCATTTGGATTCCACAGTTAATTTAAATGATTAAATTTAAACCATTGGATGTGTTTGGTTGATTTATATTATTATATCTGTTGGATGATATTATATATAGTAGTATATATCAATATATACATATTGGAATATGTATATATTGGAATTGATATTCCCGCATTATATAGCGGATGAGACCTTATGCGCCGCATAATAGCGGATGATATTTTATAAAATCCCATATTCCGCGATATTCCACCTTGAAGTGGAATTGGTATTTTATCTTGTGCTAACATCTGTGGATGCAGGGAAAACAGGTTGGAGGGATCCAACAGGATTCCTCAAAATATTTACTGATTTTATATTTGTTGTTGTTATATGACAGGATGATGATTTGATATGGATTTGTGATGTGAATTGAATTAATTATGATAAAATAATATTGAAATTGAAGTTTAAAATTTATGGATTCAATAAATTAATTTAACGAAGTTAAATAAAACTCAATAGAAAATATTTATTGAAATGTTAATCTACTTCAAATTGAGAATGAAGAAAAGAAATAAAGATATCTTATAAACTGTAATTAGTTAATTTGAGTTTTGGAAAGATTAAAAATATATTAAGCTTTTGAAGAGTTATTGTAATCAATAAGTGAAATTTTATTAAGAATAAAGGAAGATGTTATTAATAAATACGAATAAGGAATTCTGTTAAGAGTCAAAAGGAAAGTTTATTATGGAATAAAAGGAAATTTTATTAAGTAACGAAATGAAATTTAAATAAAGAACGATAAGAAAATGTATGTAAAGGAAATAAATTATAAAGATGGAATTCTTTAATAAAACTATTTGTTTTAAAAATCAATGGAACTCCAGGATATTTTATAAATTTATAACTGGAATTTATAAATGGATATAGGAAATATCAATGTATATTGGAAGATAAGTAAGTGAATTTATATTGAGATATGGAATGGATGGAAATAGTAGAATATTTCCAAAGGTGGTTGTAGACAAGAGGCATTTATAAAGGAATATTGGGTTTCTAAAATTATAAATTTATTTTAAAGGGAATATTTTAAATTACTATACTATTTCGAAATAGTTATTTTTGAAGGCATAGCAAATATTTATAATAAACTCTAATTTTTCTAAAACCAGCTTTGAAATTTATAAATCACTAGATATAAATTTTAACATTTATATTTAATATTACTTCTTATTTTATAAATCTAGATGTTTGCAAAATGTTTTTAAAAATCCAATTAAAATCCTCTTGTGATGGTAAGAGAGTCGTTAATGAAATAAGATTTAGGAGAAATCTTATTAAGGGATGAAATTGAGTTTGGAAATTTATAAGCAAAGTATAAATTGGTTTTGAGAAAGGAATGAGGAAATAAAGGATATTTTCAAAGGATAAATCAAATTGAGTGAGTATAAGAAATCTAAGTGATTTCATGGAAATAAAAGGATTTTGAAAATTTATTTCAAATGGGTTAAAATGGAAATAATATCTGAATGCTATTTGAGATAAAATAATTTATGGAAATTATTGATGGTTGCTTGTGTATGATTATTTGATAGTTAAATAACCGACTATCAATATTGGACAATGCGTTGATCGTTTCGAAGAGTCCGGGATCGAGATAAATTTCTCGAAAACCACTTCGATCCGGTTTGAACGATTACGAATGAAGACCGTGAAGAGTTGAAGACGGTGATTCGGTTTGTCCAGACCCAGGACAACTTGTATGGATTGAATGCTTTCAGAACATCGTCAGGTGGACGATGAGCATTCTAAGTGGGACACGTTCTTTAAAGGTAATCGTTAGCCTCTAGCCTCATCAACCGGGAATGGCTAAAACAGGGGAGGTGCAGCAAGGTTTCGTGGGTAGCTCCCACTTGAGAGTAAGGTTTCCCCTGTCTAGATGTCCCTATTTATTCGGCTTAGTGTGCGGTTGGTCGCGCCAACCGTGGGGTGATCTTACTTGGAACTGTTCAGTAAGGAATGGTTCCGGCCTTGTGTTGCAGGGGAGCGGGCGTACTCCTCGGTACTCTGATCTAGGCCAGGTACTGTGACGGGCGGTACCCCAGTAGCCCAGCCATTGTATGGAATCCAATCTCCACTACGTGCCTGTACGGTTTTGATTGTGCCCAACTATTGCTGAAACGTGAGATGCAAGCATTTCAGCTAGATTCTATTTTACTTTCTATAGACACTATAATAATATCAGAGAACTTTAATATAAAAATGTTTTAGCTATCGTAAGGTAAAAACCCGACATGTTTATTTGTGGCGTGGTCTTACGAGATGCTTTTGTTTTCAAAGGATTTTTGAAACTTTAATAATCCAATTGAGTGTGATTTTCTCACGCTGGTATTCCAGACTGACTCGGGTATTGTTTTATATGATGCTCGGGTCAGACCGAGTTAAACAGGTTCAGGTATAGCTATGGAGCTCAGGAGACGAGCAAGATGACAGAGCGTATTTCCGTATTTGTCTATTATTTCCGCTGTGTATGAACATGTATGATTGATTGATGTACTCTGATATGTATGTATATATGACAGTACAGATTCTTTGTATTTAAAACTGTATTCTATATATTATATTTTGTTCCGCTGCGATGTGAGATTCTGATGTTGTTTTTGTTCTTCTTCTTCTACCTCTTTCTTCTTTAACCCAAAATGGTTCGTAATTCCGTTCACTTTGAATCGATGTTGGAGAATAGTGTCGATTTTAAGGGGTACGGAACTGCGGGTCGTTTCAATTTCAAACTTGTAGTTCTTAGCTTAAGATTGAACATGAATTTAGGATTGACATACTATACTCGATACCATTTATGAAGTTCGAGCCCATGTACTTCTTCTTAAGGATTGTTTCTGCTAACAGTTCTCTAGTATTTTGTAAATACTTGAGAACACTCTAAAATGTCATTTAGTGATCTTAATTCAAATTTGATATTTTCCCTATGTATCAAATACATAGGCGAAATGCGATATTATAGACAACACAACATGTACAATAATTCATAAAAAATCCATCTGACATGCTCCATATTAAATATTTTAATACGATGTCTGTGTATATCGTTTTATAATAATCCTTATATCCTTTTATACTAATTTTGAAAGATGTTAATTCAAATCCCATATCGAGAATTAAACAATTAAACTAAAAATGATTTTAAAACGAGTGCATCGTTAACAATCATAAGTTTATCGTTTACTTATAGTTGTAGAATACTTTAGTACCTAATAATGTCCTTTCTTATAGTCACACGCTTTCTCTACATTTTGATTGAAATCCAAACTATTTGATTTCTCTATCAAAATACTTACTTAACATTGATGCTTACCGAACAATACTTCCATTCAGTTCTAGAATTATATCCAATAGTTATCGCTCCCACTGACTTTGAGACATTTTGGATTTTTTTATGCAAACGGTTTATTCTAAATCATTATTTATACTTTCTATTTCAACCTACATGTACCAAAACTCAAAGTCATACCAGGCAATAATTTTGCAAGTAAAATCCGAATTAACACAAGCTCGTTTGATAAAGAATGCATTATGTTAACTTGAACAATTAAATTTTATGATGTTATTCTTATCAACGTTGCTTACTATATTCCAACTACATTTATCTCCTTATCGAAGACACAATTATGGCCGATGGATCATGTCCATTTGGGTATAACTACCAAAATCATATTTTGATATTGTACGTGGAATCTATTTAGGATTTACGCATCGTACCATATGACAGAGTCAATACCCTTAATGGATTTATTGACAAATGAGGAAATTTTATTCTCAACATTGATAAGAAACTCATAGTTTCTGTTTAACGTCCGAGAATTCTTATTAGACTTTCTAGTTTGTTGTGTCTATTTTGTTTGGTTAATTTCATTTCATCTTACGAAATTTTTTTAATCTTTCGGTCGTATCCAAATCCACTTTACTGAAAATAACTTTAAAAGAAACTATTTCATCAAGAAGTTGGCGATTCTTGAAATAACAGTCGTTTCTCAGTATAAAGAAACAAGATTTGGAAACATTTTATGAGTTGCCTTTATATATGTTTCAAACTAATTTAGCTTTAAGTTTATGGAACTTATGATCATAACATAATTAGTCAATGAATATTTATCGGCCCCAAACTCCTTTGGAGTAGTATGCACAAGAACCCCACGAGCAATTATTATCTACATCCTCTCGACTCACACAACCTGTCAACTCCTTAACCTAGGATATGTTGGGTATGCTATAAACTCATATCTTGTATGATCTCATAAACTATGTTTTTAGATGAAATTAATTTTAACCTTATGTACTTTCTCTTAAGTACTTAATCTTATAGAAAAAAGATAATTCAATTACGCTCATCATTAATCGTACTTAATCCAACAAAATCCGATTATTCCTTATCGATACGTCATTATATATCATAGGTAGGAGAGAGTTTTGAGATTGAACCTTATTCATTTTTAGGTACTTTTGGAACCCTTTTCAATACATTAACCTATTCGATCAAGTCAAATGATTTTTTTTGCATGTCATGTTATTTACTTTCGTATTGTATTCTACAAGCGAATCATAAACATACTGCACGTGTATCAAATGCACATGTCAGGTTTGTGATAATTCATTAGTAAATATAACAAAATTTATGGAACCGTTTTGGTATCATTAGACCTACGATTGCATATATCTATATGTATCAATACTGAGAGTTCTCCAACTCTTATGTCGCTCCCACTTAATGAGTGTATTCTTTTGAGATACAATTCATCAGCTCGTAATCATATGATTACCGAATTATTCTTCAGAGAAATGGCTTAGTCCATTATTCTAAAATAATTGTAATTTTTTTAGATACAATGGTGTTTTCTAATGCATCACTTTTGTTATGAAAACAAATAACATTATTATAGTCTTATCTTACCATGAATATTCATAATTTTTATATCAAAATAAAACAATATCTATTTCCAATTAATACTGAAACCTGTTATTTTTTCATAAATAATATTTGTTATATTTACAAAAATAATTTTCATATTTTGATGCATCCACTATTTCTTCCATTACTATAGTAACTTATGAAATACGAAGTTTTATTCAACAAATTGTTATGGGCTATTCATTTCTTTTACTATGACTAGTTTACGATTGAGAGTTTTCACTCAAATATCTTAAATTCATTGAAATGACTTTATAGTAAACAATTTTCTATATGAAAAAGAAAATTGGAATAAAAATCACATTTCTCATTTCATAATAAGCATCTTCTAGCATTTTGTTCAATTTTTGTTTCCAATGTCTCTTCGTGAAGCAGATATGACCATGCACACTTTTCATCCCATCTGTGCTTAAGTTGCATTCGCACTTGTACATTCGCTTACCTTTCTAATGGTCAAGCCATTCAAAAGGAAACCTTTACTAGAACTTCATAACAAACTCTTTACAAAAGTGCATTTGGTCATCTTAACATTTAAGGCTATCGAATAAGTTGCACTTTACATAAACTGACCAAACTGACATTTTTAGTGATTGGGTTTCTAGATACATCTTGTAGCACTTGGTCTAATGGTAACATAATAAGATCCTTATTGTGGTCAATCATGTTGAATACATGAACCCTCATTATGGTTTAATAACTTATTTTGAATGAACTAGTTTCATCAAAATTTCATATATTATGAATCACGATTGTTCACCATATACCATTTATATATGATTGAATATGGACCAAATATCCATATTCTTTTATTGGTTTTAGAGTTTGAAACTCATGGAAGGTAATACATAGGCTCATACAATAAACACTTAAGCAGCCGAGGCATGAATGTTTAAGTGTTTGTATAGATTGGCTCTTGCATGTGTCTTGATGTGACAGCAACCCATATAAAATTGGTAAGTATGTTTTATATTTCTATGTCAATCTTTAATTCATTTCAATTGTATATTTTAACTAATAACCATTTTGTCTATATATTGGTTGCACAAATTTATCTAAGTAGATTATTTTAAATTTATATAACATACATTCTTATAGTATTAGAATGGTTAAATGTATACATTTCATTTTTCTAAAAGGCTCGCACTAGATTTTTCTCTCAAAGCACAAAGAAAAACATATAAATCTTTCAATTTCTCTAGTGGATGTTAGAATTCGCTTGTCTTGAAATTTTGATCTTGAGGAATATCAACATTTCATAGGCCTATAAGCTATATATAACACTTTATCTGTCGAATCATGTATAGCTCATATCTCATGGTCTTTGTCCTGATATCATCTAAACCTAAAGGAACATCAACAAATCGAAAGACATTATTCACTAGTACCCACCATTTCGTGATGACCTAAACAAAAAGCATATACCTTAAGGAATATCAACCAATATGTTCATGTATCTTACCTTATCTACTCAATATATTAATAGTACTACACATAAGATGTCTGGGCCTGAGGAATATTAACAACTAAAGAGTATGCAAGTAATATACTAATATGTAAATGGTAGAGGACAACTTATATTAAACTATTCATAATCTTTAATGTACGCATATTTACTGATATCTACTTAGGGAATAATATATTTCTTATGAAATACCCTCACGATTCAAGTGTTTAACACATCTGAAATTACAGTATAAGTAATATATGTATTTACTTATTATTTTACCACATTTGGATTACTTTCCACTTCCACTTAATTTTATACATATATAGTTATATAAGTATTAACTTATTTATAACTTTTTTAATTTAATTTAGTTATATAATATATACACGTATCTTATCAATTAAATCTTATTCAATTAATTTTAATTATTATTAGTTAAATCATATTTTATTAGTTTAATTTATTTTATAAAATTTTATATTACTCATCTTAAAATATTTAAGATAATTAATCAACTATAGCATTTATAGTTTGTTTATATGTACATATCAATATATGTATACATCTGAATTATCCAACATCTAATAAATTTTATTTAATTAATTTTTTTAATTTATTCGAAATTTTAATTTAATTTATCATAAAAAATTTTAAGACAACTGAATAACCACAACAAATATAGTTATACACATATATCAATATATAAGTTTTAATCAATTAACCTTCAACTATTTATTTTATTAATTAATTTAATTTAATCAATCATATTAACTAATTTAAAATATCAAAATTGATTATTTTATTTTATTTCCAAATAATTTTGATAAATTTGAATTAATTTTATAACTTCTATAAAAAATTTCCTTTCATATTTTAAACTTTACGTATAAATTTAAAATAATTTAATTTTTCAATCAAATAGAAAATTAGCCCAAGGCCCAAAATTGGTTCGGGCCTTTATATTGGGGATAACCTTTGGGCTTACTTCATTCTTTGGTCCATGCTAGTAGCCAGGTAGGGAAGAATATTTATTATCCAATCCCAACCTTAAACACTACCTTTCCAGACATCCTACTAAATGAGTAGGCTTAAATCCGTTAGCTATAGCATTTCCAGTTTAGACCTCATAGATAATTTGGGCTTTGATACCATTGAAGGAACCGATCAAGTCAAAAGCCGTGAAATGGGTAGATCTTTTAAAAAAAATCTTATTTTGGATATATTGGGTCTATGAAGTCTAAAGGGTTATTAGATCCAATCTAATATTGTTTTAAATAAGACCTCATTTTATTTAAAATTTTGAAAATGGAGTTTCATAAATATGATATTTATACAAAATAGAGTATATCAAATATACTCTTATACGTATACGTTTGTGATAGTTAATTGCTTTGCAGTATCATTTTGGCAAGTGAAGTGTCAAATTATTAATTATGTAAACTATTCGATAGGTCATAAATAATGAATGTGCAATCAAGTAAAAATTTCACTTACTACTTTTATAAATAATTCACCATAGTTTACTTAATTTTTCTAATGGAAGTTCAATTTAATTTAAATTAAATGAGTTTTAGTTTATAAGTGTATCAAATACACTTTTATGTGTATAGTGCATGTGCAACAAATATGAAGTGTACATGGCTAATGTGAAGGTGTATATATTTTGAGATTTACACAGTAATGGACATAATTATCCCTTTATATACACCTTTGTTGTCCAAAGTTTTAAAAAAACATAAAATAACAATTGTCAATATACATATAATAACAATTACACACACACACACATATATATGTATATGTACGTACCTATGTATGTATGTGTGTGTGTATGTATTTGTGTGTGTGTTAAATTATTGTTTTGACTATTTTAAATGTTTTAAATTCTGGAGTTAACAAACATATATGTATTCATATATAAGCAAGTACAAACAATGTAAAAACATCATAAATTTATAAACATTGTGATTTTATACGTATGTTTTAAAACTTAAAGTTAACAAATAGAAAGTTAGCCTAAAAATTATATCAATAAATTAAATTGGTTTCCAAATCAAATTTTTGTTGTTGTTGTTTAATCATTAATACCCAAATCTAAAAAAAAAACTAGATCGGACAACCCAACTATATATAAATTCGTTGTAAAAGGTATGAGATCGAAAAAATATGTACAAGACGAGCACATAACTAAAAGAGAAGTCGAATATGGAGATCTAAACTGTATTAACATCATGAATTATATAACAAAATAAAATTTAAATATTTTCTTAAGATGAAGCCAAAAATTGCACCTTCAATGAAGAATAAAACTCCTAGATTTGATAGAATCAAGCTCTGGATTTTGCAAGGATCTATAGGCAAGCACTACCATTAAAATTATTGATTTTATTTGAATTTATTTTTGGGAATTCTTCATTCCATAGAGGCCATGATTTTCGACCTAAAGGAAGAGAGAAGAGAGTGGAAGAAAATGAACCATCAAGAGAATTGATGCGTGAATGAAAGAAATTTTGTTTTAAAGAAAAAATCAAAACATTTCCAATTCCCTCATTTGAAACCTTCTAACTTTAATTCCTCATTAAATCTAAATCAAAACCTCTCCCCTCATCATGTATGGCTAGCTAAGAAAGTGCCTTGGAAGGCCTTAAAAATTTCCAAATCTACATTGTAATTATTGATTTAAATCAAATTTAAACATTTACCGATAACGTATATCTATACGTACATATATACACACTTTAATAAATACTAATGGAATTATAACAAATAAAATAAAATTTAATAATTAATATTCCATGAATATTAATTAATTAACTTATAATGATTATAAATTAAATCATGTGGTATTTTGGAGTATTCATCATTATGGTTATATGACTCAAAATGTAAATTCAGTTTGTGATTGATATCGAACAGATCGAATATTAACATTCACACGTCACCTTAGCTAGTGATTTGATATTTTGGCTAAATTTATTGCCTATACATCTTTTCAATAAAATCAAATTTTACTATTATAAGCGGTACCCGGTAGTAACAATTATTTACATCAATTCTCTTTATCAAAACTATCTCACTTTAGGATTTATGGAATTTTGTTTTGGTTAAAATTCCAATATTGTCCACATTCAACTTGATTAATCCAAAAAAGAATCCATTGTTCAATAATAATGATGATTACTAATAGTATTACTCTGGCCAGAGACTTTGACGTTGAGTTGACTATAGTTGGCCATGATACTAACTTTATATAACCGATGAGATGAATTATCTATTGAACAGTGTTTCACTGCCAATGCTTCAACTCAGCCCAAACTACAGTAACTCAATGGATGCCATGTCATTGCTTAACTATAATAAAAGTGAAGTTTCCACATTAAAGTTCAATAATATTCTCAAGTATAGTGTAACGACCCACTATTTTGGACCATTCAAATCGACAATAATCCACACATGTCAGACTTGAATAATGTAAAATAACAGATTGTAATAAAATTTGGAGCAAATAAAATCATTCATAGAATCACAGACACAGAAATATCAGAATAACTCGCGGCGGAAATAAAATAAATAGTGGATCATGAAGCCACTACAATACAGAGTCTCAAAACAGATACAAAATACATAGTCTGAAAACCAATACAGCTCTGAAACAAGTACAATAGAAATCCCAAATACATAAGTCTCTAATACAAATGCTAAAATAGAACAACTGAAACTGAAATAGATAGATAACTAGATAAGCAGAAACTCCAGCGATTCCTAGCTCCGGAAAAGTGAAATCCAAAGCTGTGAATACTCAGGCTAACCCGAGCGTAAATAAAGCACAAACACTCGAGTCAGGACATACATACTTAGATAATGTAAACTAACTCAAGTGAACTGTAATAAAGGTACAAGTAACTTAAAGAATGCTTGGGATCGCCCATTCTTTAAGGATCCGTTAAACTATCTACTATGTAGTAATATTCGCTATTATAATAATGTCTAATCATAAAATAAACATACATTTTAATAGCGTCAAGGGGTTACCCATATAGCCCTTAACACGTAATAGTCCCAGTAGTCTATCCAGTATTAGCATACTCCCAAAATGGGGGCTATCCTCGATACTCCACAGGCTACGGGAGAAATCACAACTCGTAGTAAAGCTCGGTATGGTAAGTGACACGACACAACTAGGCGATGCCAGGGTAGATATACCAATTACGCATCCGGACTTATGGTGACGCATAGCAGCCACTACCACCCACCTCGAACAACACTCCCAAATCATGGGTGGCCACCAAATCAATCATAAGTAATAGAATGGTATCGAAGAAGTGTGTCCGATCAGAGGTGCTACCTCCTTGGTTCGTCAATCGCTCCTGTTTTAGCCACCTTATGCCAACTCACGGGAGTTGGGTCCACGTATATACCTTAGGATCGTCGCCACCATCCTACTTCATTTTGGAAACTCCACCGCGTACACATATGTTAAAGTGGTTTTCAGTATCGACAGAGAGTATGTCCATATCCGATCCCGGTCCCTTTAACAACCAATCGTTATTATAACCCGTGGTTATAAATTTAAAAACAGTTTATATTTCAAATCAAATTACTCAAATTAAACCATTTAAAAACAAAGTCATTATCCTTTTAAATCAAATATTCAATTCCCAAAATTTTAGCTTTTTCTGAGTTCATTTATTCACTTAAAACATTAAAACATTGAAATTTCAGCTTTCATAGCATTTAAAAAGTGCTACGGTAAGTTATATTTGAAAACAATTCAATTCAACAAAGACAACATTTATAAACTGCTGTAACAGTTCAGTTTTAAAGGAAAAATAGTTCGATTCAGAAAAGACAGCATTTACAGAACTGCTGTAATAGTTCAGGGTTCAAATTAAAGATTTAAATTCAATTCAGCAAAGACAGCGTTTATAAACTGTTGTAAAAGTTCAGTTATATACAAAAATCATATTTCATCCTACTGCAGCACTTAACAAGTGCTACAGTAGCCTCTTCATTAGTTCAGGTTCAATTTTAGTTCTTGCCACAACAGCACTTACCAAGTGTTGTCATAGCCTTAGTTCATTTTAGTCTTTAAGTTCATTTATGCAACCACAACACTTACCAAGTGCTGCAGAATCTACTTAGTTCAGAATTAGTTCATTTCCAGAAATGGTAGCATTTCTGAAGTGCTATAAATTGAATTTCCAGGTTTTAAGTGCAATTCCAGCCATAAATAATCTTCAATTTAAATCATTTAAACTTATAAAAATCATATTTTTCCATATTAAAAATGTTCATTTAAATCCTTTAACTTATGATTTTTATAAAGAAAAATTTTACAAATAAAAATCAAAATTTCCAAAAGTTTACTAAAAAAATTCAAGTGTGTCAATTCCCATTTTCATTTTAAACAATTTATTTCAACACTTAAATCTAAATCTCCATTTTCCACCATTTAAAACTTAATTTTCATTTTTCTTTAATTAACTTAAATTTCCATTTTAAAAATCAGTCAGATTTTCAATTTAAAGTTACACTTTAAATCACTGTTTTCTTATCCATTTATTTTACATTTAAAACATAGAAAAACATTGCCACTTTAATAAATCATTTAAAAATTTAATTTAAATCAATTTATCATATTTTTACATTTTAAAAACATTTAAAAATTTCCAGAAAATATATAAGATAACCACGGGTCTGTATAATATTTTCTAGCCTAAGTCAAATGATACGGATAATATATCATTTCAATCCGTAGTTTACAAAGAAAATCCGGGTTTTATCATTTCAAACCCACAATCCCAAGTAAATAAAATTTAATTAAAAGTCGCTCAGGCTTATCATTTCAGCCCATAACGATCTTTCCCTATTCTAAAGTCCGTTCGGGTATGTATCATTTCAACCCATAGTGAACCTAATCTACAGGGAACTTGCAGTGTGATAAATTGATAAAATGAACAAAATAACATCATATAACAGTAATAGATGATATAACATGTATATAAACAGGGGTAAGCATTTTATGATCATAATATAACAGTTATAACAAGATGATATAATTTTACAGATTCAAATGGTGTCAGTTTACTAGTTATATAAGTACACATCGTCTGGTGAGAATTACTCACCTCTTATTGCTGAAGATTTCAAAACCAAAAGCACAACAGAAAACCAAGCACGATGACACGACAATGATTTGAGTGGAGAGCGAATCCAAGCTACAACTCTTGTGTACAACCCAAAACAAAAAAAATCAAACAAAACAATTTCAATACAACCTTAAAATGAAATAACTTTGGAATAAAAGCGAATACGAATACTAAACTTTTTATTTTTCCTTGCTTCTCATATACTATGTACGGCCTAGGGGTTGCATAGGGTCAGGTTTTGGTCAAGTTTAGGCTCGGGTTTGGGCTAGCATGGCTCGGCCAAGGTGGTGAACAATGGTGGAGTTATGAACATGTGAAGGTGAAGGGGTTTTCTTGGCAAATAAGTGGAAAAGTGGTCAAACTAAGGCTCGACCATGGATGGTTAGGCTCGGCCAGAGGGTCCAGGTGGTAGATCAGGGGCTGGAGTGATGAGGTAGGATCTGGACAAGGTGGTGGTGGCGGCCAAAGATGGTGGTGGTGATGGAAAATGGGGTGGTGATCAACTAGGTGCTCGGCTATGCATTGTTTTGGACATTGTTTGCATTTTTTGTGAAGTTTGGCTTCAAGGAGGGTTCGGCCATGGTCTAACCTGAAGTGGAGGGTGGTGATGATGCCAAGGAGGAGTGGTAGGGGATGGTGGCCGTGGCTATGGTGAGGAGGCCATGCAAATAGAAGAGAAAACAAGGAAAAAAAAGTATGAAAAATGGAAGAAAAGTGTAAAAGAGGAGGCCATTACCAAGGAAGTTTGAAGAAGCCGTGAGAAATGAGAAGTTGTGAAGTTTGTCACGTGAAAAGTAATTGTAATACACGGCTAAGAATTAGAAATGTACGGCCAAAATGTAAATTAATGAGGAGTTTAAGAAATGAAGAGTTTTGAAGGTGAAAGGACTTATGTTTTGCACTTTTTAAAACCTTTGGTATTTCCTTTTCTCTTTGATTTTAAATAAACAAAATAAACTCAGAAATGTTATTTACAACTGAAACAAAGTAGTAGTAAATAAAAATAAATATTTAAATTTAAAAGAAATGGAAAAAGAATTACAAAATTTGCTTAAAAATTAGAAACAGTGTCCAGAAATTACAGAAAAATAGCCAATGGCTTTGGAAAATTATGTACTTCATTTTAAAAATATTATAAGACAAAATTTGAAATAAAATGATTTTTAAAACATTTTCAAGGTGAAATAAATAATTAAATTCATAGAAAATATCAAAAGAATGGCAGAAATTGCTTAAAAATAGGAAACAGAACTTGAAAATTTCAAATAAATTACCATAAATTATAGAAAAATTTCTACTTCACTATAAAAATAATTCAAAACAAATAAAATAAATTTCAAAAAATATTGGGTTGTTACATATAGAGATCTTTGTAACATCACTACTTCGAGATTCTCTATTGGACCATAGTCATATTAACCAATAGAAAAATATCGAGTAAGTCATTCCATGGTTTTTCAATAAGCATCAATACGTAATATTAGTACCATAGGTATTGGTTTTGATTATAACAACTATAGAACATTATATAAAATATAGATACAAATGTGTTATCAAGATATATATAGTATATAGTGCAGGATATTAGACAAGTATTGATTAAGAAGACTGTACAATATCAAGATGCTGATATCAAGGGTAGATTCAAGATGATGATTTAAAGTTTTAAGAGTTCAAGAATAAAGACTCATAAGTATTAAAGAGTTTCAGATTTCAAGATATTCCAGATAAGTTATAGAGTCCTTGAATTAATGTTAAAACCTTGATAGCACTTACTAATCTCTCTTGTCTTCTCTAATTTTGTTATAAATTGTTTTTCAAATATTCTGTCTTTAAAACAATCTTTTCAAAATATTTCCCAAAATGATTTTCAAATCTCTTATACTTATAAAGATATTATTTTTGTATTTTTAAGTTTCTATATATTTTTGTTTATACTTTAATAATTTATAACTATATTGATTATATATATATTATTTACATTAATTGAATATTCTTATTAAATCTTTCAAAATTATTTTATAAAGTTTTATCAAATTTTAATATTATAAAATCATGAATAAACTATATTTAAATGATTCTACAAAGTATCAAATTATTTTGCAAAGCAACGGATCTTCAAATTAATTTTTATAAAGTATTTTTCAATTTTGTGAAGGATATATTGACATATCCAAATCCTATATGTCGACATATTAATCGTAAATTTCAAATTTTGAAAAGAAGTGCCTTTTTGTCGTATCTCTTCGCGAATGGACATGACCATTGTTTCCCTATATATACCAGACTTCCAAACAAATTTTCATTAACTACTTTCTTATTCTTTCTCCTCTTTTCACCCTCTTGATTCCTAAGCAATTTCTATCAAAACTCTGCAGAAATTCAACCAGAATCAAACTCAATCATTACTCATTTGATTCTCTTTCATATACTCTCTGATTTCTCTTGTCTCTCTCAAGATCAAAGAGCTATTCAAGAGTTATAGGATCAATTGTAATCAAGATCGAAGATCTGAGTTTGTAAATTCTATCAAATCATAATCTTATACTCTGTGGTGTGCTTGCCCTGAAATCCAAGTAGGTGTGATTGTAGCCTGTTTAAATCAATTGGGTGTGCTTAGTAGCCTATAAATCTATTGGATGTGCTTGCAGCCGAAATCAAGTGGCTCTACCCAGAGGTCGGGATTCTAGAAGGTGTGCCTCGTAGCCTTGAAATCGATATTGTATTTACATTTACTAGTTGAAAAGAAATCCGTACAAGGAATTATGAGGACTGGATGTAGGTAACTCCAAATCAGTTTAAAATACTGATGTGTTCTTTCCTTTTTTACTTTTACTACATTTACTTTTATCTGTACTTTGATTCTGTGATTGTTTTTGTGATTGTTAATTCCACCATTCAAGGTAAAATCTTAAAGAATTTTAATAATATTCATATAATCCATTAATCACTATTCACCCTTCCTCTACTGTTAATTTAGCCTTAAGATCCCCATTCCACCGACTCACATTTGGTATCAGAGCATTGGTTTTCAAAGTATTCACCATCTAGTTTTTGAAAAAGTTTAAATGGCTAGCAAAACTAGTAGTAGTACTTTAGTAATGCTATTAATACACTTGTTTGTAAATCATTTGTTGAATGACAATCCACTACTAGACCTCCACTTTCTAATGGTAGTAATTACACATATTGGTCATGTAGAATGAAAATTTATTGACAGTCAATTGCTTACCTATTTAAAGAAGGAATATTATTTACCAAGGTCCAACAAAGTTTATCAAAATAAGCTATGAGAAATTCTTACCCAGTAAATAATGTCTCCAAATCTTTAGTGCGAACATAACAGCTAATAGTTCTAAGTCGTGTGTTTCATGATTTCGCTCATGCTTCTTTAACTGCCTACTAGCATATGTGATGACTTCCCCATGTTGCATCAATACTGCACCCACTCCTTCACCACAAGCATCAGTATAAATGGTTAAACCGCCGCTTTCATCAATAATAGTCAGAACTGGAGCGGTAGTTAGCCTTTTCTTAAGTTCCTAGAATGCTTCTTCACATTTTGGCATCCATTCAAATTTAACATCCTTTATAATCAACTTTGTTAAGTGATGAGAAATCTTGGAGATGTCCTGAATAAATCTCCGGTAGTATCTTGCCAATCCTAAGAAGCTGCAAATATCCTTTGGAGTCTGTGGTTACTTCAATCTAGAATGGCTGTAATTTTTCTAGGATCACCTGAGATTCCTTCCTTTGACACCACACGTCCAAGGAACCTTACATTTTCTTCCCAAAAGTGGCATTTCGTAAACTTAGCCTTGAGCACATTCTTCCTCAATGTTTCTAGTACAATCTCTATATGCCTTTCGTGTTCTTCTTCGGTCATTGAATATATAAGAATATCATCAATAAAAAACAACAGGAATTTGTCGAACACATCTCTGAATACTCTATTCATACGTCCACAAAATAAGCGGGAGCATTGGTTAGCCCAAAAGGCATAACCAACCACTCAGTAGAAATCATTTGGTCCTCTAAATGCGATTAAAGGAATGCAATCTTTTGCTATCCTCAATTGATGGAATCATATAGCTAGGTTCATTGACTGGAGCACCATAGAGTCGATTGAACAAGTCATCAATACGGGGTAGGGGATACTTGTTCTTAATCGTTTGCTTATATAGGTCCCAATAGTCTACACAAAGTCTTAGGGGGCCGTCTGATTTTGCAACAAAAACTACTCCTGAGCTCCAACTTGAGCAACTTGGTCTAGTTAGGCATTTCTTTAAAAATTCATCCATTTGATTCCTTAATTCATTTACTTCCTTGGTAGCCATTCCTCGAGAAGAATAAAAACTAGACCTCACACCGGAAATTAAGTCGATTCGAAATTCAATTTCCCTATGTGGGGGTAAACGATTAACTTCCTCAAAAACATCTGAAAATTCCTTAACAATCGGTATTTCTTCTAGACGTTTTTGAAATGAATTTTGGGCATACATAAAACTATCCATTACTGGACTTGATTCTTCACACGTTATTTCAAAAGGTTCACTTCTATTATTTTCCAAATGCACCGTCCTTTTAACACAATCAAGAACAGCCTTATATTTAGATAACCAATCCATACCGAGTATAATCTCAAATCCAATAAAATTGAGGACGATTAGGTCACATGAATTTTTTTGGGATAGGTAGGAAACTTGTACTTTATCACAAACTATACCGAGATTGGTTTTACCACCTATGGGGTTAGAGACAAAGATAGGGGTATCTAATATCTTTGTGGTAAGTTTCAATTTATCCACTAATTCTTTAGAAATAAAAGTGTGGGAAGCCCCAGTATCAAATAATACTCTAACTAGATTTTCATTAGTGTAGATATTACCTTCAAAAATTCTCTTGCCCTTCGCATCAGTCGAAGTTGAGGGTTCATCTTTGATGGCAAAAACTCTGACTTGTTCTCCTTTCTTTATCGGTAGGCAATCCTTCTTCTGGTGCCCTGGTTTGTGACAATTGCAAAAGTTTTTGTCATGAGCCTTAGGATTCTTACAGGTGCTGGCAAAATGAACCTTCTATTGACAATTATAACAAGTAATATCCCTCAAATTGTTTTCTTGCAGACCCCCTTCTTGCTTGCCTTGCCATGGCTTCTTCCCAGAATGGTTGAACTTCCTCTTCTTCCAATTATTGTTGCTGCTTGGAGTTGTTGGCGGATTCTTTTTGTCTAGAGTTTCATATCGAAAAACCATGTCTACCAAATCTAGAAAGGTTCCCTTTACATGCCCGGTCATCCCGTCCTGATACTGCCCCTTCATCCAAGCGATAAACATTTCATTTTCCTTTAAATGAGTGTCAATCTGACCCGGCCCAAAATGGGACAATTCATTGAACTTGTTGGAATATTCTTCTATGGACATCTCTCCTTGCTTTAAATCCATAAAACTCCAATAAAGGCGAGATTTTCCCGCAGTTGTCATATATTGTTCTTCCAAGACCTCCTTCAACTATTCCCATGAGAAATTATCTTCTAGATCATTTAGAGTAATGGACTCCTACCAAGCTAGAGCCCCTCCTTGTAACTGCCAAGAAGCTAAGAACCTTTTTTTTTCTCATTCTCGATATTCAATCCCTTAAAGATTCTTTCACAAAAGCGGATCCAAGCCTGAACTTCAACAATGGACTCCGTTCCTTTGAACGGTTTACCAGCCAAACTGGTTTAATCTTTGCATAGAGTAGTAAAGTTAATTTGAGGCTGCACGAGGATTACCACTTCCTCAATTACTATAGCATTTTAAAAACGTTGGTGGTCGTAGTGTTGCTACCTCCTCTACGTCCTCTTCTATTACTTATCTCCTACTATCTGGATATGGTAAGGAAACTTCTTTAGAAATATAGACGAAATTATCTTAGGGAATGGGTATAAACTCGAATATATATATTTGAATAAAGTTTCAAATATGTGCTCTCTCCGACTAAACTCATTCTAGGGCATTACTAAGCCTATCTCTAATGAGTTGACCCCATCCAGGCTTATGTATTCGCTTAATCATAGGCTCTGATACCAAATGTGAGGACCCACCTCCTCGACCCTCAAAGATCGACAATAATACATCCTTGGTATTCACGTGCCGTAAATCCAAGTGTTAGAGAGAAGGATTATCATGGGGTAAAGAAAATAAAGATAGAAGACAAGACAATAATAAAATCTCACATCGTATTCAACACATAATTATCCATATGAGTAGTACATGCAATTACTCCAAATTGTTCCATTAGAGTTCTCATAAGTACTAATCCAGCTAGGATACTTATAACTACCTATCCTCACAAGTGCTGGTAGATACTTAGTACAAAATACAACGAAATTGATAGATAACTTCTACAAAGAACCCAAAATGCTCCATGCTCCTTGCACCCTTCCAAAATGTTCAATGCTACTTAACTACTTGGCTGCCTAGAAAAATAGGGCATCCAAAGTTTAAGGCGAAAGAAAATAAACTCCCGGTCAGTCATGGGACAGGTTTGAGAAACTCTAAATATGGATATCTGAAAACAAATGGCATCTCATAAGACCACACTGCACATAAACACAGAACAAGTTTTTACCTTATGATAACCAAAAAATTTGCTACGCAAAATCTGGGAATATTATTTTTAATGACATTCTTTTGAAAATACTTTTCAAATAAACTTATAAATCTTAGCCGAAATTGTTACATTGATTAAATTCCAGCATACTAGCTACAAAGTAGGTTCCATAATCAAATCCAAAGCACTTATTGGAGAATGGATTTCCATACAATGGCAAGTAAAGGACTAACTTCCATACAGTACATATCTGGAAGGATGTACCGAGTATCAACAACTTTTGAAACCTCTGCACCTGGCAAGACCGACCGACCCGTAGACCCAACTTGGTTGTAGATAGAACAAAATATGATATCACCCCGGTCGTAACCGACCTATCCGAGATCCCATAGCATACACAACATACCCAGCATATATAGAGCAATCTAGAAAGGTGATGATCATACCCTAATGGTCATAAACCACATAGCCTCACGACAAGCCCTATTTAAGCCATTTTCGGATGATGAGGCCCAAGGTAACGATTACCTTTCACATAGCACATCCTAGTTTGATTGCCACCCTGCCATTCCATGATCACACAATTGATTTCGACAAACGTATAACTCCCGAGCTAGTATGTCTCAGGAAAGGGTGTTAAGCCAAGAGAAGTTATAGTCTCCACCACCAAACAAATGATATGTTTATAGAGATCAATCAATGCGATTAGAAATGCAATGTTAGACATTCGTCCATACAAATTGTCTAGGAATAGGACAAACCGAATGAACTCTTCTACTACATCCTGTCGGAAATTACCCCTAGGATTAGTAGTGAGCGGCCCTTGCATCAAAGATCCAATGAAGATACTACTATCACATATATATGATATAGGAAATTTCCCCCGAGGGTCAGTGGCAAAAAGCCCTTCAATTCATTTATTATCACTCGATGTCTTCACTTCGAATACGTAAATTGTTTTGAAGTGGTTTTTGGATAAGAATTACTCAAATCCTACCTTGGTTCCTTCAAACCAATCATTGATAAAAAGATGTTTAGTAAATATGGAATTATTCTTTGATTGATTAATTTCTTTTTATCAAAATATCTTTTAGAGATATATATCTTTAAAAACATTATTTTAGTAAATATGGAATCATCAAACCTCCCTTTTACTTTGGAATTATCAAATCATTTTCATAAATTATTTTAGAAAACATTATTGAGTAAAAAGGACCATGGAAATTATTCTAATTCTACTCAATATCAATTTCCATATTCAACCTTTACTATCCATCGAATAATGATGAAATCACCTTTTAAATTCACATGGATAGTACGGGTTCCCACCTCAGAATTTAATACCAAGTATAATAAGATTATTGCTATGCAATCTAAGTTGTTAAAATTTGGAAAATGTGATCTTTTTTGCTTAACTCGTGACATTTCGACCTTATTTATTCCTCGCTTAGGAAAAAGGCCTGGTGAGCCAGGGTAGTGGTTGCTTCTGAATATCTCCTAAGTTTAAGCATCTTACATCCAGATCTCACGAATATAATAATCCAGTCTACTCGTCGGCTTTTAGAGCGAAGGTTAAATCACTTGATTATAACAGCTTTTCTTTAAATCATTTATTTAAACTCTTTTCAATAAATTGTAAACCTTCAAATCATCTTTAAAATACTTAATTATCCATTTAAAAATACTTATAAAAGATTTTGAAAGAATTATAAAATTTAAAACCATATTTCAAAAGTTATTAAAAAAGTGCTGCAAAAAGTGCTGTGAATACTGCTTTAAAGCTTCTTTAGTCAAAATGACTTTTCTATCATTCGATAATCCATTTATATAACTCAAATTTCTTTTAAAACATTTTCAAAGATTTATAGACTTTATTCCAAATTTTTAAAGTGTTGACGTCAAAATTGACCACCAACACCCAATTATGTGGAAACATAATTATCCAATCCAGTCATAGAAATATGATGAGAAATAAATGAAGAACAAAATTAAAACAATAAAAAAGCAAGTAAATAGAGACATAGATTTATAGTGGTTTGGCTAACTTCGGCCTACGTCCACTCCAAAGATTTTTATATTTGTTTGTATTGCTGATTATAGTTACAAATCCGTGAAATTCAAGAATAAAAATGGCAGAGTATGGCCTAGGTAGAAGATGAAGAGAAGCAGAATGAAGATCCTCTTTTCTGAAGCCATGCATGCATTATTTATAGGTGAAGACAACCATAAATCTCTCTTAAACTTGGACTACAGAACCTTCTTATCCATATAGACCCACCATAGGGGTCGCTAGGCCCAAATCCTAATGAAGAGGGATCGGTACTGATCCCTTCATTGGTTGATATTTTGGCAGCGATCCCTATGGTGGATTCTATATACTAAAATATGTTTAAGACCCAAGTTTCATGTCATTTGGATCAACAGAACTTGAGTTATTGATTGTTGAATGCAAGAATACACTTGGTTTTTGACATATGCCGACCCTTCCTTGGTGAACTCACGTATGCCGATCCATCCATCTATATGCTACACCGATCCTTTCCTTCATATGCTACACCGATCCATCTTTCATAGGCCATGCCAACCCCTTGTCCATCCATCCATACCGATCCCTTATTTGAGAACTGAAATGTGCGATCCCTTCTAGCCTATAGTGCCGATCCCTCCTTATGGATTGAAACATAACATCCTAAACCAGTAAACCATGCTGAACCATGTATCTTCATTTATGCCAAACCCTCCATTATCCATGCCAATCCATCTTGCCTCAACCTACGCCGATCCATCTTGCCTTGACTTATGCTGATCCATCTCGCCTGGACTATGCCGATCCAACCGATTTTGCCTACGCCGATCCCTCCTTTGCTTCGACCACGCTGACCCACTACCTATCCAAACATACCGATCCCTCAGACTTTACCTATGCTGACCGTCTTCTTCATGAAGTATGTCGATCCCTCCTTCATGAAGTATGCCCCTACCGATCCTCTACATTGAAACATGTCGATCCATCCATAACTTTCTAAACCAATAAAACATGCCGATCCAAGCTAAATCCCATATTTCTAGTATCCTACATCGTTTATCTACCAAATCCATCCAACTTTGGCTTCGTATAACCACTTTCACTTTACCTTCAGGTCCTACAACAGTCGCTCTGCACTCATCGACCTTGATAATTATGAATTCTGTTGGGTTAAATCCGCCTGTGTACTGCCTTGCCAAAAGGTGGGTTAACACTTTACCCCCCAAAACATGCCTTGCGATAGGAAGGCGTGTTTTGAATTGCCATAAATCCAAAATCCGAAGCCAATAATCTATTGATTGTCATATTATCCAATCCAGAATCTAATCCATTGTCAATCGCATTCCTTGATCTCTTCGGATCATTAGCGAAAACCATGACTGTTCTGAGTCGATATCCAATTCCAAATCCATGATCTCTCCAGATTTTTTTATCCAAATCTGGGACTGCTCCGGGTCCATATCCAAATCCATAGACCCCTCTGGGTTGCTTTATCCAAATCCGGGACCGCTCTGATATCCAAATCCATAGACCTCTCACAGTCATTAGCCTAATCCAAATCCTTGATCTCACTGGATTCATGTCGAGCACAATCCATACTTGATGATCTGAGTAAACCGATCTTGTCGCTCTCCGGCGAAGTGGCCAACCCCTTGCCAGGCATAGTCCATAAATAACGACCTTGATCTCTCTAGATCCTTGCCAAGCACAATCCATACTTGACGACCTGTTAGGTTTTATTCTCCGGTCTCGACTCTCCGGTCGAGGGCTTAATCTATGGGTGTCCTTCTCTGGCCTTGGTTCCCAATCGAGGACTTAAACTGTGGGGTATCCTTCTCCGGCCTCGATCCTCAATCGAGGACTTAAACCATGGGGTATCCTTCTCCGACCTCGATCCCCAGTCGAGGACTTAATGCATGTACGAATCCATCTTGTCGCTCCCCGACGAAGGGACTCCGGACTCGTGGTTATCGCCCCGTCTCTCCAGTCCGGGCCATAACCGTGACCTGTGTTATTTATTACATTAATCCGGACTTAAGCATCCCTAAGTCCATAAAATAAAATTTCGTATAGCCAATAAACCAAAGTTCGAAGCAAATAAGGAAAAACAAAATTTCACAAACTAGAGCACTACGGTTCATCATCATCTCAGAGCATGCTTAGGGACCGTCCTCGATCCTGTATATGTGTAAGTGACTTAGTCGTATTACTGCGGAGTTTATTACTTATTCCATGCCATCCTAATTAATTGATGACAAGTTGACGATGATGCCTTGATCCAATGCCATTTTCGTTCGAGGTGGACGGTGGCTGCTTATGTTCCACCGTCGCAGCCCGAGTCCTTATGTATTTTTGTAAATGACCATTCCTTACGTGTTCCTCAATGATATCCTTCAAATGCCTGTAGTTATTTGTATTGTGCCCATCCAGCTCATGGAATAGGCAATGCTTTCCTGATGCTCGCTTACGTTCGAATGGTTCCCTCCTTGTCGGCCTTCGTACTGAAGACGTCCTTGAGTATCCAAATAAATCCTTTCTAGAGATTCGGTCAAATCTGTGTAAGAAGAGAACTTTGGTTCTCTCCATTGCCTCTTCAACACATTAATGCCATCGTTCATTTTTCGTTCGCCTTTATCATTCTTGTTTACATCTCCTGATGATCCTCCACTCTGCACAGCATCACCTCTGGTTTGTTTGCTCGTGCGTCTTCCTGCCATAGAAACCTTTCTACTTCATGATAAAACACCCCGAGATCCATAGGTGGATTGCAGTGAATCCTTGAACTCCGTGCCATTAGCAATTACAGATACAACAACCATCAAAACCATGGATGGATCTGGACGATCCACCGTTGTCGCCACGACATTAAACCGTGTTAAGAAACTCCTCAGGGACTCTCCAATCCTCTGTTTCAGTGTTGCCAACACTGATCACATTTTTGGGTCTCGAGATGTGAACCCTAAATTGCCTCATAAACCTTTTGATCAATTCCATTCACGTGCAAATAGAGTCTCTTTCCAACTGTTTGAACCATACTGCAGCTATATCCGTTAAGTATAAGGGGAAGCTCTATATGTCTCATGTATATTTTCAAATGAGTAGCAGGATCTGTTTTTCGATCATATATCTCAAGCGTTGGTAGTTTGAACTCTGGTGGATTCCTAGCTTGCCTGATATTTGGAGCGAATAGACTTCTTTTTACATTCGAGATCCATATTCACCAATCCTCCACGCATAGCCCACCTTATCATCTCTGCGAACCTGTCATTGTCATCTAATTGTAGTCTCTTATCATCATGCCCAAGCTGCCCCCCGAGTCTACGAGGGAATTATGGAACGAACTCCTCTAGACGAGCATTCAAATTCCGATTCGCACCAAACTGCATGGGGTCGATTGCAGGTCCTCCAGCATCAAGATCAACTAGACCCGGGGGCATTCCCTTCAGCCTTTGGGGATCAGTACTGATCCCTCTGGAGGGATCGGCGCCGATCCCTCTTGGGTGGCAAGGGACTGCCCCCGGCTGCTCTATTCCACTCCTCTGTCTATTAGCTCCATTTCCATGTTCCTGGTTCTAATTTTGGTTTTTCATTCCAGCAGCTCCTATAGCTCCAGCCTGTACGATTTGTTGGAGTAGATTCTACATCAACTCCTCCTGCCTTTTCAGCATCCTCTCCTGCACAACATCCATCATTGTTTCCATTTCATCCCTGGTGATGTAGATAGATGCTTGATTAGTTCTAGCTCTTGAGGAAGCCTCCTAACTCCCTCCATAGCAACTCCTTTCCTGTAGCACTCTCTCGGTTGATTGCGTAGCCATTGCTTTCTAGATCCAAGTATCCAAGGTTCCAATTCAGCAGCTGTAAGTCTTCTCAGTGAAAGCACCAAAATGTTGGCGTCAAAATTAACCACCAACGCCCAATTATGTGAAAGCACCGATATCTAATCTAGTCACAGAAATATGAAGAGAAATAAACGAAGAACAAAATTAAAACAATCAGAAAGCAAGTAAATAGAGGCACGGATTTATAGTGGTTCAGCTAACTCCGACCTACGTCCACTCCAAAGATTTTTCTTTTATTAGTTTATACTACTGATCACAGTTACAAATCCATGAAATTCAAGAATAAAAATGGCAGAGTATGGCCAAGGTAGAAGATGAAGAGAAGCAAAATGAAGATCCCCTTTTCTTAAGCCATGTTTGTTGTATTTATAGGCGAAGACAACCATCAATCTCTCTGAAACTTGGGCTACAGGACCTTCTTATCCATATGGGCCCACCATATGGGTCTCTAGCCCCAACTCCCAATAAAAAGGGATCGGTACCGATCCCTTCATTGGTTGATTTTTGGGTAGCAATCCTTATGGTGGGTTCTACATACTAAAATATGTTTAAGCCTCAAGTTTCATGTCATTTGGATCAACAGAGCTCGAGTTACTGATTGTTGAATGGAAGAATACACTTGGTTTTTAACGTATGCCGACCCTTCCTGGGTGGACTCAAATATGATGATCCATCCATCTATATGTTATGCCATCCTTTCCTTCATATGCTACACTGGTCCATCTTTCATAGGCCATGCCGACCCCTTGTCCATCCATCCATACTGATCCCTTATTTGAGAACTGAAATGTGCCAATCCCTTCTAGCCTACAGTGCCGATCCCTCCATATGGATTGAAACATAACTTCCTAAACCGGTCAACCACGCTGAACCATGTATCTCCATTTATGTCGAACCATCCATTATCTATGCCAATCCACCTTGCCTTGACCTACACCGATCCATCTTGCCTTGACTTACATTGATCCATCTCGCCTAGACCATGCCGATCCAACCGCTTTTTCCTACGTCGATCACTCCTTTGCTTCGACCATGTCGACCCCCTACCTATCCAAACATACCGATCCCTCAGTCTTTACCTATGTCGATCCTCTTCTTCATGAAGTATGTCGGTCCCTCCTTCATGAAGTATGCCCATACCAATCCCTCTACATTGAAACATGCAGACCCATCCATAACTTCCTAAACTAATAAACCATGTCAATTCAAGCTATGTCCCATATTTCTAGTATCCTACATTGTTTATCTACCAATTCCATCCAACTCTGGCGTCGTATAACCATTTGCACTTTACCTTCGGGTCCTAAAACCGTCCATCTGCACTCATCGGCCTTGATAATTGTGAAGTCTGTTGGGTTAAATCCGCCTTCGTACTACCTTGCCAAAAGGTGGGTTAACATAAAGAAATTAAAAATATAATTTTTTAAGAATCCCTTTTAGGATTACGAACTGCAAAACCGCGATTATTTTGAAAATTGGTTTTGAACTTATTTGAAAATCTACAAGATGAAATCTTGATTTTCTTTCTACGTTTGAAAACTATGGATATAATAGTTCGTAAAATTCTTATCATGAAGAATTCTGAGCTATATTCCACTTTATATACGCGTTTAACTTTTATGGCATGAAATAGCAAACTACTGTTACGCAATGCGCCTAATTTTGACTTGTTTACCAATTTACATTCAAATCTCGTCGTGACAAGTTTATATGTTTATAAAACTTTATCAAATCATCTCAAAACCATTTCCAGGAGTTTTAATGATTCCATATCACCTTTTAACTGGATTCGAAAAGTGATTTCCTCGTGTAATATCGACGTGTATTTATCATGCCTTGTTTACACAATTACGTACTATAATAAACATCCAATACTTGATTATTAAAGCAATGAAAACCATTTCAATCATATCACATAATCCAAAGTATATATATAAAGTTTCCCACCTTGGATTAAAAAGATTAACTTAAAAATGGCTATAGCTTTGCTAACTTGAATTTAAAGCTCACGAACACTCGGACTTTGCCTTTAGAAGGTTCGGCCTTGACCTTGGAGGCTTGGATGATTCACAGCCAAGCTTAGGCGTGGAGAAAGGCTCAACTATAGAGGGTGGAGGGTGCGACCGTGGGGTATATAGGTGGAGAGGAGGAGGATTATGGTAGTTTTGAAGTTTTTAATATATATATATATATATGTACTTATAAATTTAGTTTTTTTAAATAAATTTTGACATAATTTTGCTAAGGCAAGAGGAAATTAAAATGGAGAGGAGAAGCTATAGAAAATGAAGAGGAAATGTGGAATGAAAGTAAAGATGGAGTGTTGTATTTATAGGCAAAGGAAGGAGTAAAAATATCATGATATTTAAGTGCATATACATCATCTTCCATCACCACCATCACCTCCCCCTACATCATCATGGTTCGGTCGAAATGACTCCCCCTCTATGTGTATGCTCAAGTGCATGTACTTTGATGTGTAAGTGTTGACTTTGGAATGCTAAAGTATTAAGGAAGTGAGAAAATATCTTAGATATTCTTGATAATGTATATATTAAGTATATGTATATATGTGCATTCATGTGCGTTCATGTGCATGTGGATATGTTCATGTATTTGTACATGTACATGTGCATATGTATGTCACATTAAATCCATAATGTTTCACAACTTCTGCACGTCGAATCGCTATGGATTTCGATTTTGATTCCCGGTCATATTTTCACTTCTTATTTAATATTTATATATTTGTAAACAATGTTTAATAATAATATTTCTATTATTACATAATAAATAAAAGGGCTCATTTAATAACTAAAATAATTATTAAATCATTTAAGCTTAATTTAAATTCAAAAGTCAATTATTCGGAAATGCTGACATAATTAATGATGTCACAAATACATTTTATTTTTCAAAAATAAAATAAATTATTTGTTATATATTCTCACTTATATAGATAAATGAGTGTATGTATCCATCTTTGTGCATGATGTTGGATGGTCAAAGAGCTGTTTATCGATAAAATGATTTTTGGTCATTTTATCGATATATCTTCCCAAGTAAATAATTTTGTAAATATTTATTCAAAATAAGATTACCTATATTATTTATTATTCAAAACATTATCATTTATGTTAAACATCTTATATTTGAATATTTCAAAAAAAATTCGAAGTGATGAATTTGCAAGTTGTTACACTTTTGTCCACTCATGGACAAAAGAGGCGCTCAAGATATGATTGGTGATTGTGTTGGAGGTGTTGAGAAAACGCTAATTAATGATGAAGTCTTTAAAGTATCACTTCTAGCAGAGAGAAGTGAGATGGTTGGGCCATGTTATTTTGGAGTAAGACATCATTATAAATCCTGCAAAGGTTGCGGTAATCCAAGATTTGAATAAACCCAAGAGTGCTATGGGTGAGAAGTTCTCTTGGATTAGCGAGATGTTATATACGTTTTACCAAAGACTTCTCTAAGGCAGCAGCACCGTTAACTAACTTGACAAAGAGAATTAAACTTTTATTTAAGACGTGAGGTGTGGACATACGTTAGTGATTCTGACAGAGGGATTAACGAGTGCAGCAATGTTACTCATTCCGAGTGGGAATGAGGAGTCAATAGCACACACATGCCTATGGTACTTAACTAGGTGCGGTATTGATATAGAAAGGTAAGATTTTGCATATGCTAGTCGACAACCAAAACCGCATGAGAGGAAGTATCTGAATCACTATTGGAGTTGGCAACAATAGTATTTTCTTTAAAGTTGGAGGCTCTATCTATTAGGAGAGGGTTCGAGTTGTTCACTGATCCAACATCATTGAAGTATCTCTTCTCCAAGAAGGATCTCAACCTTCGCCAGTAGCAATGGTTAGAGTTCTTAGCCTCCTATGACTTTGACATTTCCTATATGCCTGTAAGGGAAATGCATTTGTTAATGCTTTTAGTGGAAGACATACCAGTTTTGGAGCGATATTCCTAGAGTGGACATTGATTGAGTTTATTGTTGGATATCAGAACTCGATGTAGTGCCAAAGATGATGTCTAGTTTGACTATCAGACCTACTTGGATTTAGTGGATCGGTACTAGTTAGAGGCGTGAAGCTAGACTAGCAGAGGTCATGGCTAAGTTAGAAGAGCGAGCAATGTCTGTAGAGGTGATGCAGTGCGAACTCGACCAAGACGGTTGACTCTGTAAGGGTGAGATATTTTTTGTTTCCAATTACGATGGGTTGAGGGATGAGGCACCATGAGAGTGCTCATTTGAGATTGACTATGCATTTCAATGACAATAAAATGCATTATGATATGAGGAGGACATTTTATTAAGAATGGATGAAGAAGGACGTTGGGCATTCATTTCGAGATGAATGAATTGTCAGCTAGTAAATGTTGAATAGGAGAAGCCAAGTGGTTACTACAACTGCTTGAAATTCCTAAGTGGAAATGGGAATGGATATCGATGGACTTCATCTACGGAATGCCAAGGACTAGAAGATAATATGATAGCATCTGAGTGACGGTTGATAGAGTGACGGAAAATGATAAATTTATATTCGTTAAGTTCAGTAGAACAATATCTGAATTAGTCAAGTTATATGTGGAATGGATGTGTGATTCCATCGTGTGCCAAGAGCATCGTAAATGGCTGAAACCCATTGTTTACTAGTGGGTTTTGGGAGAACTTACAAGAGGCATTTTGAAATTTGGCACCAAATTGGCCCGATGATATCGAGACTGAACCATGAACTTTGATTCCTCGTAGGCCTATTCGTATCGGTAGACGTGATACGAAATAAGTTAGGAGGAAGGCAGTGGAGTAGTAATGTTTCAGTTGAGCGAAAGCAAAGGCGATTACACATGAGAGACCGATGAGAGCATGAGGACCGCTTTATGGAGATCTTCACTTGGTGAGATTTCATTTTTCGCTAACTTTCATATTGGATATCATATTTAATTTCTTATACCAGATAGTTTAGTGTCCTGCATGCTAGGATAGGCATGGATGTAACTTTTTAATGTTTGATCGTATAGGTGCTTGTTTGATGTTTGATTGTTGGAATATCGGACGATTTCGACCCAAATTTATTTTCAGCATTTTCGGTAGTTAGATATATTACATCGATATACACGCATCGATGCACCGGAGAATTTAGATGAATAGAAAAAAAATCCTTGGATTAAGGAGAAAGTGTATGAGCTACGCAGTCTAAATTTTTCGAGATCGGATGCTTCGGTAGCCCGTACAACTTAAAAAGGTCCAAAAATAGCATTATAGGGCATAGTCTTGGATTTTGACGAAACTTATGCCATTGGAATGGAAAAAATGAAACAATTCACGTTCTCTAAGAATCATCGCAATCGAACATTTCTAGACGCCGTACGATCACAAAACGTGGTTGAGATTTTGAAAAGTGAAGAAAACGGGGTACATACAAACCCTAACCCTACCGACTACCCTATAAGTGACTCTGTCATTCTCAGGTTGCATATTTTCTTTCTCCCTTACGTTTCTTCATCATTTCAATGGCAACCCAAACCCACCTATCTTCCTCTACCTCTTTCTCTATCAAATCATCACCATTTTCGATGAAGTTCTAGATCTCTAAATTTTTCCAAGGGCTACGAAATCATAACCTCGGATCGACCTAGATCGGACTGTGATGGCTGGAAATTGCGGATCCGACGATAGGGGGTGATTTTTGAAGGAGTTCCGAAATGGATTTTGATGATATGGGTTTGTTCATATCGGTGAGAGGATCACAAAAGTGTGAACGGTGGGTGCTGGAGATGAGCCTAGTATTGGCGGTTCATTAGGAAAGCATTGGGCTGGCTACCCCATTTTGTGTGCGCATAGAGTCCATGGGTGAGCGTTGGTGGTTGAGGCAGGCGAGTTGGAGGCTAAGCTGAGTGGCGATGTAGGAAGACAGGGCGGTCGGAAGTTCAGGAAGTGGTGTGGGTGTTAAATTTTGGTGATACAAAATCACAAATAGAAGAAAATAAATATGGGAGTTGTTCAAGCAAAAAAGAAAAAAAAAGAATGATGCAGCAGCAAGTCATATGGGAGATGGCGACTGGGGCTGGACGCGTTAGTGTTAAATTTTGGTGATACAAAATCACAAATAGAAGAAAATAAATATGCAAAAGAAAGAAAGAGAAAATTTTGTTTCCCCTAATTAATAGACATATTTGATTATGTTTATTTCTCTCTCTAATTGGCTAATTAATTTATTTTTTGCCATCTATTATTAACTAGGGCATTAAGTAATTGATGTTATAAATAGAGACTAGAAGAGAGAGTGTAAAATATGGAGAAATCAATTTGCTAATTCTCTCTTCTTCCATCTTTGTTCTTCTCCTCCAACAATTTTAGCCATAGAGATCAAGACTCCCTTTCTCAAATTGGTTATTGGTTCAATTTGTATTTTGTTTACTTTTATTTTGTTCGATTAATTATAAACAAATTTTGGTGAATCAATAAAGAGGGTGGTTGGGTGGGATCTCTTGTGTATTGATTTCCGATTTCATGTCCGTTTATTTTCTATCCAAATTTATCTCTTTGTGATTTGGATGATAAAAGATCTATTGGGAAAAGCTTCCGCAAAGTAAAGTATTCACTACTGATTGGTATCAGAGCAAGGTCATCGCAAAGCTTAGAGTAATTTTGGATTTGAAAATTTATTGAGATGTCGGATAAGATTTCTTTTCAAAGATGGCTATTGTAGATGGAAAAAATTGGGGTATTTGGAAGCATATGATGGAAGATGTTTTGTTCCTCAATGATCTTCATGATTTGGTTGATGGAGATGGGAAGAGGCCCTCTGATGTAGAGGAGGGAAAATGGAAGAAGATGGATAAGAAGGCAATTGCGTTGATTCATCAGTATCTTGATGATTTAGTCTCCCATCATGTGAATCCGCGAAGACTTTGTGGGATAAGTTGGTATCTTTCTATGAGTCGAAGAGTGTTACAAAAATGCTTTTCTTGTTCAAAAGTTGGTTCAACTGAGATTAAATGGAGAGAAGTCTATTATAGAGCATTTGAACGAACTTCAAGATGTAATAAATCAATTGGCAAATATGAATGTCAAATTTGATGATGAGTTACAGGTTCTTTTATTGATGAGTTCGCTTTTAGAAAGTTGGAAAACTTTGTTTATTTGATTGAGTAATTCCAATGCTAATGGAACTATCTCACTGGAAATTGTTTGAAGTAGTCTTTTGAATGAGGAGCTTAGAAGAAAAGGGTCATGTGTGAAATTAGTTCAAGATGAGGCTATGGTAGCAAAGGACTCGAAGAAGGATACAAGCCCGAAGAAGAAAGTCCCTAATGGTAAAGGTATGTCAAAAAGTATCATTTGTTATTATTGTCATAAAAAGGGTCATATGCATAATAGGTGTGAAGCATATAAAAGAGATCAAAAGAAGGCTATACATAATGATAGTGATACACGGGCGAGCATAGTTGAAGATAGCAATAGCGATACTTCTTGTGATGTGTTCATTAGTGAAGAGAAGCCTTGGAAGATGGATTCGTGAGCCAGTTTTCACATTTGTAGAGATTGAATTGTTTCTCTTCTTATGAGAAGATTGTTGGCATGATTAGGACCACCAATGGAGTAGAGCTATCAGTTTGTGGTATTGGATCTGTCTGATTTCGTATGCATGATGGTGTAATTAGAGAAGTCTCCGACGTGAGACATGTACCTGCTTATTCACATAGTCTTATTTCCCTCGGTCAGTTGGATCGTTATGGTTGCACTTAGGAGACTCGAGGTGGAGTTTTGAAAGTGAAGAAGGGTGGTATTGTAGGGATGACAGGAGTATTGGAAGAAGAAATCTTTATATTTTGGTTAGTCATGTAGTTGACTATGGAAAGCGAGTGACAGTTGGAAAGCCTAGTACACAGTCGGGTAGAGGGGCAAATGTGTTCACTGCTTATGATGATCGTGTTGAGGATCATATTTTAGATAGGGTCTTCATGTTGATGATGCTCAAAGTATCGATAGTGATCATGTAATGAGCTCAGATCGAGTGGTAGACGGTTGTCGAGTAGGAAAATCCACAAAGACTGTATGGAGGTCTTTATGGTATTGCAAACGCTTTTGAGACCGATTGGCGTGGTGCACCTCCTGGCAGGAGATGCATCACTTGTAGGTAGTGGTAGAGGTTTGTAATTTGGTATGATTGAGATATAGGGAGTTGTTATAGAGATGGCATGCTTGATATGTTGGAGATATGTGATTTTGCATTAAGGTGGAGTGTTAAATTTTGGTGATACAAAATCACAAATAGGAGGAAATAAATATGCAAATGAAAGAAAGAAATTTTTTGTTTCCCCTAATTAATAGGCATATTTGATTATGTTTATTTCTTTCTCTAATTGGCTAATCAATTTATTTTTTGCCATCTAATATTAACTTGGGCATTAAGTAATAAATAGAGACTAGAAGAGAGAGTGTAAAATGTGTGAAAATCTATTTGCTAATTCTCTTTTCTTCCATCTTTGTTCTTTTCCTCCAACAATTTTAGCCATAGATATCAAGACTCCCTTTCTCAATTTGGTTATTGGTTCAAATTTTATTTTGTTTACTTTTCTTTTGTTCGATTAATTGTAAACAAATTTTGGTGAATCAATAAAGAGGGTGGTTGGGTGGAATTTCTTGTGTATTGATTTCTGATTACATATCCGTTTATTTTCTATCCAAATTTATCTCTTTGTGATTTGGATGATAAAATATCTATTGGGAAAAGCTTCCGCAAAGTAAAGTTTTCACTATAGTTGGGACCGGTGTCTTGCCAGGTGGAGCTGAAATAGGTTCAGGGTTTGTTGGTGGTGTCATTGGTTGGAGTTAGCACTTATGGTGCATGGATTTGTTAATGTGAGAAGGAGGAGTTACAAGTTGCGTGCACATGATGAGCTCCAGGAAAGAGGAAATATAATTATGAAAAGGTGAGGTGGCAGTAATTATGAAAAGGTTAATGATGTAATTATGAAAACAATTATATGTATTGAAATTTAGAAGTGAGAATGCAAGGAAATAAAGCTACATGAGTTGGTACAAGAGGCGAGACTAATAGATGTAGGAGCAAATGACATGGTTAATAGATGTAGGAGTAGATGACGTGGTACGGACTATGAAAGATTAATTAATGTAAATAATAATTAATTAGTTTAATTTATTAATTAAATGATTAGTTTATTTATATAAAATGAAATCTTATACATTTATATCTTTTGAATACGAGGTCTGTTTTGGATGCGGTTTCTTGCGTTGCGGTCATGATAGAGAGCTCTACGACTTGGTGTTAGTTTGGATGGCATTTTTTGAGGTAAGTGATATTGTCTCTCAACATACTATGATTGTTAGTATACTATTAAAACGACGTTTTGAAATGATTTCTAACCTTAAAATATGATTTCTAAAATACTTAAACCTATATCTTATTTTATAAAAGAATGCAAAAGTGTTTTAATATGATTTTAAATTAAATATCATATTTTTTCTATTGACGTACTATTTTGACGATATTGCTAGATTTAGGCTATTTTGGTAATAACTTCACATTAGTTGCTTGGATGCATTGTATTGTATTATTGTAGATGTATGTAGGCTATTCTAGATGTTTATATGCTTGTTGGTTACATGTATGCTAGTTTGCTTATTTTGGTTGTAAATGCCGTTCGAAGGCGATATAGAATTAGAAATATCCCATAGGATAGGATTTCGTGCACAGAGTTTCGTACACATCGATTTATCTAAAGGCGGAAGATGGACTTGAGGATGTGCTTCAGATTTTGGGATTGATGTCGGACGTTTTCATTTAGTTTGTATTTAATCACTTTTGGTTAAGTATATGATCAAAGTGGTTGTTATTGACTACTCTAAAGTGGTTGATGTCTACCACTATTGACGACGGCCGAGTTGGCCAATTTTGATGTGGACGATGGAGAGGCTTCGAAGAGTATGATGTGTTAGTTCATTCGTTCGACATTTGATTTGATGCTATGAATCTTCGATGAGTAGTTTTGGCCCTGAAGCGAGGATGCAATGCTTCAATGTGATGACTTCATAATTCAACGATGATGATTCTATGATGGGAAGTGACAGCTTCGACGATGGATAGCTATACTTCAGTATGCAGAGTAAGCGACGATGAGCCGGATTGATGGAATTGTCGAAGGAATGTTATGGGACGCAAGATGACACTCTATGGCTTATGATGGTTGTCTAGAGTAGTTCTCAACCGTAACGACTTCAGATGGGAGTTGTAAGAATAGTTCCGGGATGAGATCCGCTATAGATGATGTGTGTAAAGGGATCGCTGGTATGTAGGTTTCAAAGTGTACTTGTATAGCAGGGGTAGGTGAGGATGCTCACTTAGGTTATAATGAGCGCCCCGGATCACATGATGTTTTGATCCATAAATTAGACTGTTATATGGAGCACAGTGTAGTTCTTGGCCTACTAAATGGCATGGATTCGAGTACCGAGAAACCGGGTACCTTGAGTAGTCCTTGACCAGACGGGTCGCAGGAGTGTCATATATCCAATGCACTAAGTGAGTGAATGTGAGGATGGATGATGAATGCTATGTTTGCTTGATTATCTATCACCTTAAGGATGTCACACGATGTGGATATTATCAATGCAGATATATAGACACCCTTAGTACTTTGATGTATAGTACACCCATGATGACTATGATAGAGTAGCATATATCCTATGTTATGTGCTAACTCTTTGGATGCAGGGACATGTGAGGTATGATTCACCTTACCCTCTACTCCATATACTATATCGACTTTTATAGTGTTTTGAGATTATTTATCGCTCCCACTAGACTGTTGTCTGATTCAAGGTTTTATGCTTTTCTTCTTATTATCTCGGGTACTCTTAAACGAGTAGGCTAGATAGCAGGTGTAAATAGATCTTAGAGCTGTATAGATGGACTAGCAGAAGGTGACGCTTTCTCATATTTATAATTTGGACTTATTATTGTTTATTCCGGTGTGTGTCACTGTGGAGCCTTGATAGTGTTCACTTACTATTTATTAGAGACAGTTTTTTAGTTGAGTTTTTTATCAGTTGTATAAACTCTATTACTATTTTATATAACTGTATGAGCCTGTGTACTCTGATTATGTGGTTTATGTAGTTATTACTGTCTCGTCTATTTTTTATCTGTGATGACTATTATATTTTATCTGATGCGCTGTGAGATATACAACAGGCTATGTGATTGTGTGACGTTTTCTTTCCTTTTCTTCTCTTCTTTTCTATTCCCTTCTCTTATATTTCCGTTCTTTTCATCTTTTCTTTCCTCTGTCAATCTTCCTACATTGACCGGATGCTCCAGCAGCGCACTATACGGTTATATAAGCATTGGAGGTGTATGATGGTCGTTACACCAGCTACGTATTTCTTATGGTACATCAACTAGGGATGTACGATGCTTCGAGAGGATATCTCTGATACTTGTGTAGGAGGACCGTTCTCGAAGTACCGAGGGCACCTCCGTGGAATCCTGCATAATTAGCGAATGCACCTTAGTGGTTTTGATTGTATACTTATTATTGTTGTGATGTACACTCGCATGCATCATAGCTACTTGATTATTTATATTTCACACCTTAGACATTATTATAATATCACTAGAATTTCCAATAGAAATGGTTTGGTTAACGTAAGGTAAAACCCCATCCGTGTTTATTTGCAGCGTGGTCTTAGGAGATACCTTTATTTTTGAAGGCTTTTTTAAAATGTAAAAATCCATATGATTTGAGTTTCTCATGCTAGTTTATCAGACTGATCTGGGTGTTATTTTTTATAATGCTTAGGCCAGCCCGTGTATATTTCTAGATTTAGTTATGGTTCATTGGAGCTCTTGAAGAGGAGCTAGATGATTTCCTACCGTATTTATATTCTACTGCTTTACTTGTTTATGTCCGTCAACATTTGTGAGAACATGCTGTTATAACTGTCTAGGCCGATGATAGGTTAGATTACTCTAATTGATGTTTGTATATTAAAATTTTCATTTTAATAAAGATCTTTTGAGATATTATATATTATCGTTTTGCATGTGCGATTCTGATACAGTGGTCTTCTTTCTTGTTTTGTTTCGTTTTCTTTTTCTTTACCCTAACGTTCTGTCTTTCCGACACTTAGGTGATCGGTACGTGAATACCGTGGATGTATTAGTGTTGAAATTTGGGGGTTGAAAAGGCCATTGTTACAAGGTAGATGGGAACAGATCGTACGTGGAAATGGAGTCAAGATGACTAATTAAATAATAAAAGACATAACAAGTGATATAGGGGAATCGGTTTAAACTACTGCTATGTACAAAGCATATAATTTACCAGTTACCAGAACGTTGTTCTGACCCCTTCCTCATTACTACCCATAGGATAACTTGAAGGATAAGTACTGGTGCTAGGCAAGTTCAATGTTGACAAGGACAGTTCACTTTGGAAGTGTCAAATCTTGGTCAGTAGTATATGACTTATTATATTTTGTCATTCCGCTGTGAGTTATATCATTTGTGCTCTGATATGCATTCTTTTGTTTCATTTGCAGGATACCAATCCAGCGATCCATAATTTGATGGACTTGGGTTTTCGATTTAGGAAAAAATCAGGCCAATGGGGTGCGAGTTGTTATATTGGTATCGAAGCTTAGATTAGTCGATCTTGAAAAATTAGAAGACGTTGAGTGAACGTATTTATATTTTACCTATAAATATAATGTACGTTAAATCCTAAGAATTATAACTATAGAGTGGCTGCATATAGAAAGTCCCTAAAGCTGAATGGTACATGACTCCTTTGTTGGGCACTGAAAACCCAATGGTTATTGATCCCTGTATGATTGCCTATTGATGAAGTACAGTAGGTCAAGATAAGGAGGAAAGTAAGAATCCATATGTTGTAGATATCCGAAAATAGATGGCTTCCTGAAGGATGGTGTGAAGTAGTAACTCAATTTATTAACCGGATTTCTAGTAGTGGATGGAAGATAAGTTAATTATTTAGAGAGCAGAAGTTCTAGAGAAAGAGCAAATATATATCCACTTTGAGTCCAACCCAATAGAAAATAGTTTTTTAAAAGTTGAGAAAAATATATAATTAATATATTTGAAAAAGTGAGCAAGTATTGGATTTTAAAATGTATATATGAATATAAATATTTTGTTAGATTGAATTTTTTTCAAAAATGGGTTTTATAAAAGCCAGTGGTTGAAAAAGTATAGAGCATATATAGTCCGCTGGTTTCTTAGTAAAGAAAGAAAAGTGTAAATATAAAGTTCTGTCATGAGTTATAATTTGTTAAAAATCCAAAAATTTCAGTAAAAGAAATTTCATAAAAAGCTATTTCTTTTGAACGAAAAAAATAGTAGAGCAATATAGCTATCTCTTTTGAAAGAAATTTCATGGATTTTTCTATGTGATGAAAATTTTTAAGCTGTAAATACATTTTTATGGGTGGACAATAGGAAGTGGTACAAGTTTAGAATATGGTAAATAATATAGAATAAAAGATTTAGAATCCTAAAACAAAGCTGTAGGCGGACGCACTATAGTGTTTCAACTAAGGAGACGGTAAATTGAGAGAGAGAAAAATGATTGGAATAAAGGACAGTTTAGAGGAAAGTCGAATAGTAATAGCAATATAAAATATAAAAACAATATTACGAGTTTATATAAACTAATGTTGGCAATTAGAAATAATGTTAGCTGAATATATTAAAAAAATAATGCTAAAGAATCTAATTAGAAGCAACGTAAGCAATTAAGGCAGAACAAAGGAAAATGGACATTTTCCATTATTGTGTGTATTTATTACAAGTATCTTTTAAAAGTCTTCCTTTCTTGATATTAGAGACTTCGTCGAGGATTGGAAGTGAAGATAGTATGAGTGGTAAGAAAATATTGGAATGTGAGTTGTCCTTGTCTACTCCAGTTTTGTTGCTAAAAATTATAAAAAGATGTTTTAAAAACATTATAAGCATGTTATTAAAAAGAAATATTTTGGTGTGACAAATAAGTTTTTGAAAGGAAAACTTAATAAATAGTATCTAAAAATCCTAATTTTTAAGAATTAAAAGTTTAAAAGGTCTTCAAAAGAAAAAGTTGATTTGAAGAAAAAGGAAAGAAACTTAAAAAAAATAGATTTGCTAACAATTTATTTCAAATCTAATGAATAGGCTAAATTCAAAAAAAAATCTTAAATTATAAGTTTTAAAAGGTTAAAACATCAAGTATTTTTGAATTTAATAAAAGATTTCTAAGTTGTACGTTTTAAAGACAAAGGTTTTGGGATTAAATATTTCAAATTTTTTGAAGTTTTTAATTTTTGAAATAAAAAGGTGAAGACCAAACCAAAATTTAAAATATGGAGTAGATAGAAATGAGTGCTTAGGTAAGCCGGGGTGAAGGGTAAGGCTATGAAGAAGATAGTAATGATTACTCATGGAGTTGTAACAAGAATCCCCGTAGACTATAAAGAATAATGGTAAAAACCTATGAATACCTTTAGACATGGTTGCAAGCCATATAAAGAACTCGTAAAGGAAAGATAAATGGCACTAAAGCATGCTTTTAGAGTTCTAGAGTATGCTTGTATGAAGATCAAGGATAAAGGAAGTAAATACCAATATTTGAGAAAACCATTAAAAGATTTGGGTTAAAAGGAGATGGCAATAGATGGTAATGAGATGGCTAACACACATTGAGGATATTGGTAGACTCAAAGTTATGGAAGGCAAGATAGGGGTTGGAAAAGTTATTCTGCCAATCCAATTTGCCAATAAGTTATTAAAGATGTGCATAGATTGTATTTGTTATCCACTACAGTGTGTGGATGCATGGTTTATTCCATAATTGAGTATGGTAACTGAAGAAATGAATAGACCTTATTCATTAGAGCAGTAAAAGAAAAGTAAAGATATAAGGATTGTAGAAAGATGGCATAATAGAAAGGTCCATTCAAGTCGGAAGTAATAGATCCACAACATCGTTAGTGTTAGTTGATGTTGAAGGGTAGCTTCCAGTGGTTGTTTTCTTAGGTTGGGTTGTAAGCATTAGTTGTATTTATTAGGGGTAAAAGCATGTATGATATTATAGGAAATATTCCTTTTATTTTTTTTTCAATGTGAACCACAACGTTATGAGAAAACAATAAGATAAGAAATTTTAGAAAAGACAGTCAACTAATGCAAAAGAAAAGAAAATAGTGGAGGCTGGAAGTTAAGAAATAAATTAAGAAGATTTATTAAAATGACTACTAAAATAGAAATGAAATAAAATGGTAAGTCCTAAAAAATCCAGGAAATAAATTTCAGTGAGCGGAGGACAGAGAAAGGATGTTGCGTAGCCATGGGTCAATGTATCTATACCTTAAAAGCTGAAATTTATATTTGAACTTGCATGCTAGTTGCTATTATAAATAAAAGCAAATTTTTGAGATACCCATCTGTGTTTTACGTAGCAATGTCTTGGTTATCTAGACGCTATCATAGTATCACTGGATTTTACGTAGCAATGTTTTGGTTATCATAAAGTAAAAAACCTATCTGTGTTTATGTATAGCGTGGTATTATGAGATACCCTTTGTTTTCAAAAATATTTGTGTTTTGAGTTTTCTCACACCAGTCCATTGACTGACCCAGAGTTTATTTTATTTTCCCTTAAACTCTGGGTGCCCTATTTTTCCAAGCAGCCAAGTAGTCCAGGTCTAGCTTGGAACATTTTAGAGGAGCTTGGAGAAGGAGCTGGAGTTTCCTCTGTAGACAGTTAACCATTTCCATTTCCACTGCATTTGTTTACTGTTTGTATTCGGCATTAATAAGGATAGAGATTTATAACTATCCCGACTGAGATTAGGATAGACCGTGATGTATGTATTTAAAATTTTCGCTATAAAGATTATATATTGAAATAATATATGTTATTCTATTCGTGTAAGATTCTATTCTTTCTTTATTTTTCTTTTTACCCTTGATCAATCCGTCTTTCCAGCACTTGGATATTCGGCACGTGAATACTGTGGATGTATTAGTATCGATTTCTGAAGGTCGAAAAAGTGGGTCATCATACTTGGTATCGGAGCTTAGGTTGAACGAACACCTGAGCCTGGTATGGGTAAAGTCTCATAAGAGATAGGGTTTGTTATACCCTAGGATGAGTAACTCATCAGAGATAGGGTAAGTGACATCTTGGAATGATTTTGAGAGTATTATAGATATGATCACGTATTTGTTAATGCTATGTAAAAAAATGATTTTTGTTCTGAAAAAATAGGTATATGAAATTTTACCAAGGATTATATTTTGAATATAAAGGAATATCTTTCGAAAGATATAGTTATTTATGTAATGTTTAACTGTTAAGGGAATAATAATATTCTGTTATTATAATAAATTGATTTAAAAGTTTAAATGCGAACACCTCGTGAATTCAGTTTCACGATTTAACAGGTGGTGTTCGATAAATAATTTTGGTTTAAGATTAAAGGAATTTATTTAAGATAAATAAATTTTATGAATGCGTTTTATAAGTGTTTTTATAAATTGGATTTATGAAACGTGGTTTATAAAGGGATTTTTGAGAATTTAGATCCCGGTATTTTTGAAATAAATCTTATGATTAACTAATTCGAGTGGCTCGAAAGTAACTAAAAATGGGCAGGAGTTATGTTCGGATGGTAAACACTTCTCTTAAGTATTCCCCTTTTTGTTAAGGGAATATACGATATTATTGGTAGTACCCAGTTCCTTGGTATCATTTTGGAGTTACTCGATCTATATAATTTTCTAAAGTTAAAAAGATAATGTGAATCATTAATTGATAGATTAATTAATGGTTATTAATTTTACCAATGTAACAACCCTGTATTTTACAAATATTCTTAAATTGATTTTTTTTCCAGATTCAAAAGCTTTATTTATGAAAAAGAATAAATTTTGTTATTTTAAATATAAAAACTTTGACTTTGATGTGGATTAGAATTTCAAATATTTCCTGAAAATGTGAATTTTGGTCAATAGTCAAACTTTGACTTTTAAGTTTAAATTTTAAATAGTTTGAAATTTTAAATTTTATCTTTTATTATGAAAATAGATTTAATAACTTGAACACTACTTTTCGTTTCGTTAAAAACGGAGTTAAAATGTAAAAGTTATGTACATTTCAAAATTTTAGTATAATTTGTTTTATTGTGCAATTTTGCCTATTTTAAATTTTATAAATCATATTTTCTTTCTTATTATTTATTTTAATATGTGTCAATATGTTAATTTATGTATATTTTCATCTCTAAATATTTTTAAAATAATAATAGAATTTTCCAAAATTTACTATGATGATTTCCTATTTTTAAAGGCTGTTTTCCTATTTTCTGCTATTTTCTCCATTTAAAAATTATATGTAAATTAAATTTTTAATATTTATTTTGTGAAAATATTTTTATTTTATGTTATTATTTATGTTTAAAAATATATTACAAGCTCATATGAATTTTCTAAAATTTATTCTATTTAATTTCAAATTTTCTAGACTAGTTTACTATTTTTAAGCAATTTCCTTAATTCTTTTTATATTTTCTTTAAATTTAATTATATATTTTATTTTATTTCACTTTGTTTCGGTTTTTAGATGTACTTGCTGAATTTTATTTCATTTTATTTGATTTAAAATAAAAGGAAGTATGGAAGGTTTTAAAAGCTAAGAAACGTAAAGTCGTTTCACCGTTTCTTTTTCAATCAATACATCAGTTATTTGGCCGTTTCTTATACTTTCTTCAGCTGTACCTCTCTTTTATTCACGTGAAAAACTTCTCAAAATTTCAGTTCTCATCTCCTAAAACTCACGGCTAAGAAAAATTTGCCAATGGCTTCCATTCTCTACTTCTTCTCTTCACTTTTCCTCTTTTCTTTCAATGATTTTGCTTGATCTCTTCACATGTTTGCTTGGCCTAGCCTCTACCACCTTCATCCCCATCATCACCTCCTCCATCTACTACAACAAACACTCCCTTCCCTCTGACCAAGACAGGCCATGACCTTCCACTTGAAGCCATCACCACAAAACTCCACAAAACATTGCCTAGACCACACATATCATCACCTACCCTCCATATCTTGCTTTGGCCACCCCCTTAGCCACCACCACCACTTGCTACATGACCTTTGGCTGCTGCTGCACCATCACCCTCCACTGTCCAGACCTGTACCATGCAAGGGCCGAGCCCCACTTGCCTTTGGATGAGCCAAAAATTCACCAAAACTCCACTTATTTTGCCTTGACCCTTTGTCTTATTCATATGTAACTCCTACCATCATCATCTCCTTGTTGCCATGCTATTTTGATGCCATAAACTGAGATTATGTCCAGCTATGGCTGAGCAAAAGATCCCCTTGGTCAAGCTCTTGAATGGTTAAAGAAAGGTCGAATCACTTTGCCCTTTGTTGCTTTTTATTTCAAGTCATTTCGATATGGTTTTGTGTTACATATTTATGTATACATTGTCTTGTTTTGTTTATATATATACAAGGCAATTATATTTGGCTCTCCACTCTCAAATCATATTCATGTTGTCGTGCCTTCAAAGATTCTGTGTTGTGTGTTTGGTCGTCATCTCCAGCTTAAACAAGTGAGTTATTCTCACCAGACAATATGTACCTATATAACTAGTAAATTGACACCCTGTGAATCTGTAGAAATATATTATCATGTTATATATGCCTATATTATTATCATATGATGTTCACACCTGTTATTACACCTGTTATAACATATGTTACTGTTATTTAATGTTATTTTGTTATTTATATCAGTTATCACCATTGCAAGTTCCCTGTAGACTAGAATCACTATGGGTTGAAATGATACATACCCGAACGGACTTTAGAATAGGGAAAAATCGTTATGGGCTGAAATGATAGGCCTGAATGGTTTTTATTTAATTTTTTTTAACTTGGGATTGCGGGTTTGAAAGGATAGAACCCGGATTTTTCTTTTTAAACTACGGATTGAAATGATACATATCCGTATCACTTGACCTAGGCTAGAAAACTATATACAGGCCCGTGGTTATTTTATAAGGTGTTTTGGATATTTTTAAGTATTTTAAAAATATAAATTTATGAAATTTGATTTAAACATATTTTGAAATATTTTGAATTAAAGAAATTATGATTTTTCTATGTGTTAAAAATGTAATAAATGAATGGTTTAACTGGATTTTTTGAAATATAACTCAAGTTTGGAAATTTGGAATTTTGGTTAAAAATGATATTTAAGTTATATAAATAAAATGGAAATTTAATTATATTTGGAAAATGGTAATTATGATAATTTGATTTAATTTGAATTTAAATGATTTATTAAAATATTATTGATTTTTCTATGAATTTAAGTGGTTAAACAAATGAATGTTTAAAAGCGATCTTTTAAAATATAACTTGACTTGGAAATGTGAAATTTAGTTTTAATTAAAGGTTTAAGTTAATTAAATAAAATTGGAAATTTAGTTAAATTTGTGAAATGGTAATTAAACTTTGAATTGGATTTGACAGCATTTTTGAAATGTATGTAAAAGATATTACAGTATTTTGCAAATGTTGTAGTTGTTTAAATGAACTAAAAAGAAAATTTGAAATAAAGACTATTATAGCACTTTGTAAGTGGTGTAGTGGTTAAACTTAACATTTAAGTTTATTTTAAATTTAATGGAAATATATTACAGCATTTAAGTGCCGTCGTTTTGTTAAATGAACTATTTTAAACTATAACTTTACGTAGCATTTTGTAAGTGCTATGGAAACTGTATTTTGTTATTTTAATAAATTTTAATGAAAAACAATCTTTGGAAAATGATATAATTTTTGGAAATTAAATGTTAAATTTCTAAAGATAATGAAGAGACATTTAAATGGTTTTAAATGGAAGAATTTGATTTTAATGTGAGTTTAAAATGGTATTTAAATTTAATAAAATGAATGGATTCAAATGGTATTTAAATGAAATAAATGAATGATGCTTTGAATAATATTTTGATATTTTGAAATGTATATAAATGATTTTGAATTTATGAAATGTGGGATATTTAAGCTTTGAAATATACTAAAGATTGAATATTGTATTTTGTGAATTAAACCTATATTTGAAATTATAAGATTTGAAATGGTTTGTTAGTAAACTGAATTTGAGTTGAAAATGATGGTTTGAATTAAATTAAAATTAAAATTTGGAATTTGGGTTTAATTTAATAAATTTGTAAATATGTAGAATTAAAAGATGATTTCAAATATATGTTTTCGAAATGTTGTGATTTTCAAAGTATAATGATTTCAAATGTTTTAGTTTTAAAAGAATTATAACTTTGAAAGTATAGACTATTTGAAAGGTGAATATATGTTTGAAATGGAAATGATGTTGTTTTGAAATGAACATAGTTTTGAAATAAAAATGATTTTGGTTTCGAAGTATAATTATGAAAAGATATGATATTTTGATATATTAAAATGATTTGAAATGAAGTTTTGTAAAGATATGATATTTTGATATATTAAAATGATTTGAAATGAAGTTTGAAAAGATATGATATTTTGGTATATTGAAATGATTTGAAAAGAAGTTTGAAAGGATACGATATTTTGGAATATTGAAATGATTTGGAAATGATAAATCTTTATTTTGATAAAGACATGATTTTGAAATGATATCTTATTTTGAAGTAAAGTATTGTTTTTAAAAGTTATAACCACGGGTTATAATAACGATTGGTTGGCAAAGAGACCGGGATCGGATATGGACATACTCTCTGTCGATACCGAAAACCACTTTGACAACCGTGTACGCGGTGGAGATTCCAGAATGAAGTAGGATGGTGGCGACATTCTTAAGTATGTTACGTGGACCCAACTCCCGTGAGTTGGCATAAGGTGGCTAAAACAGGAGCGATCTCGGACCAGTGAGGTAGCACCTCTTTTCGGACACATTTCTTCGATATTATACTCTTACTTGTGATTGATTAGATGGCCATCCTCCGATTTGGGAGTGTTGTTCGAGGTGGAACGGTAGTGGCTGCTATGCGTATCCATCAGTCCGTGTGCGTAATTGGTATATCTACCCTAGCATTGCCTAGTTGTGCCGTGTCACCTACCATATCGAGCTTTACTACGATTATGATTTTAAGATCCGACCGCGTTAAGGTTCTCCATCCCCTTAACGCTATTTTCTATATGATTATACTTTACTGATTAGACACTACTGTATATAGCGTATATTACTATATAGTTAATAGTTTAACGGACCCTTAGAGGATGGGCGATCCCAAGCATCTTCTAAGTTACTTGTACCTTATTACAGTTCACTTGAGTTGGTTTACATTATATAAGTATATATTGTCCTGACTCGAGTGTTTTTTGTTTTGCTTTACGCTCGGGTCAGCCTGAGTTATTCACAGATTTGGATTTCCACTCTCTTGGAGATTTGAATCGCTGGAGATTATCTGCTTGTCTTGTCCTATCTACTTCAGTTCCATTGTCCTACTCAGCTTGTACTTGGTTATTGTATTTAGACTTATGTTGTACTCTATTTCTTTTGTTACATCTTATGTAACTCTGACATATTTAGATAGTAGCTTCATGAACTACTATTTCTTTTACTTCCGCTGCATTATTTTGCTCTGGGTCTGTGATCTGTGATTTTATTTATTTACTGTATATTTTGAGATTTTCCAAATTTTATTTACAACGCGGTATTTTGAGCAATTCAACTCCGGCATGAGTGTCTACCTATACACTTATAATGGATGCGAATGGTTGAAAATATCGGGTCGTTACAACCAAGGTGTTTGCATTTAATATTGGAAGTAACAACATTCGGTTATTATCATTTGTTGATTGAACGAACATCTTGTGAATTAAGTTTCATGATTTGACTATAAGGTGTTTGATAATAATGTTGTGTTAAGGATAATCAATTTACATAATGAGCATGTTGTATAAAATGTGTTTTACAAAAATAAAATGATCCGGTAAAAGATGGATTTAGAAGATATGTATTGTAAAAAAGAGATTTTGATAATTTAAATCCTCATATTTTGGAAAAGCTTTGAAAAATTTAAAATGATTTGGTAGAAGTTATAATTTTAGGAGGAGAGTTTATAAAATGGAAAGTTTACATTTATAAAAGAATTTTTATAAAGTTAAATATCTTTTTAGGAAAAAAGATTTGAAAGTGATATTTAAAATGAGATTTAAACTATATTTTTAAAAGTGATTTAAAAAGGGCTTAAGTGGAAGAAGACATGGATTTCGACATCATTGTCGTAACTAAATGCTTTCAGGGAAGTGAGGAAGACATAGACTATAACACTGTTGTTATAGTAAGTGATTTCCAAAAGGAGATATTTTATATAGTATACAGGATTTATACATATCATATATTTGATGTTAAGATTCGAGGTGGGTAACCTATGTCTATTTTTAAGTTAAAAATGTCATCCAATCAAGGTCTAAGAGGTAATGATAACCCAACTTGATTGGCTTTATTATTAACTAATAAATGGTTTAAGTTCGACATCGAAAATTAATATTAAGTATAATTAATTAGATCCCTATATTAATGTTTTTGGGTTGTTGTAACGATGTTTTACGCAACATTCGTTTTGACCCAATAAAGTGTTTTTTGGAAAATATGAAGCTTTCCTCTAATATTTTTGTGGATTTAAGTATATAGAACTATTTTCTATGTGTTGAAATGAAATGGTTTCTTTGGAAAGAAGATAGGAATAATTGGTGAATAAATTTTTTAAAGTAATTATATATAAAGAAGCATCTTTATAAAAATGTTTGAATAAAAGTTCTATGAAATGTTTTCATAAAAATTTTGGGAAGGTTAATAAGTATGTATGAGGTACGTATATTATTTCGTTGCATGATTTTGACTTAAGATTCGAGTACAGGACTTTGAGGTGTTTACACTGGTCCGAAAAAGGATTTATCACTCGATTCTTGATGGCAAACATTGATGAGTGTTTGAGGTTGGGTACTTGTGTTTTCTATCATAGTTGAGAGCTATGTAAGGAATATGAAGGTTTTTGATCAAGAAGAATGATTAGAGTCCACACTAGAGGATCATGGGATCTATACTAGTTCGGAAGTAAAGTTGTGTATTCGAATAGAAGATCTAATCAGATTTTTCATACGGATGGTCTATATACATCATATGGGTTTTAAAAAAATAATTTTTTAGGCAAACTTTTTTGGTTCTTGGGTTGTGTGGAAATTTCAGGGGGAGAAATTCTTTTAAGGAAGGAAGAATGTAACGACCTGTAATTTTATCACTTAAATCAGGAATATTTAATTAATTTTAAATATTCAAATAATTGATTTTAAATGTCAAACAATACATTTTGATTAATTATACTGATAATAATTCATTTCGAAAGGTTTTATAAATATATGAACTCATTTAAGAAAGAAATTAGTTTCGTTGCGCTTTTGTAGTTCGACGTCATGTTTTTGCAGTTTGAAAATATAAGTTGCTGGAAATTTATTAAATGTTATAAATATAATTTTATAGCCTTTATAAACTTCATTTAATTATTAAATAATGATAGAAAATCTATTTTTAAGTACTTATGTTTACACAAATAATTAGTTTGACAAAAAAGTGAATATGACTGAACTTTTGTTTTCGAATTTTCGACTTTTTATCAAACGAAGGTGTGTGCAACGTCGTTACAAACTTGTTTACATTTTCTAACATATACACTCACACATTTTCAATCTATAATTCATTTAGAATATAAGGACAAATGTAGTTTACTTTTGTTTAATAATTTTCAAATAAAAGATATTTTTGAAACATAATGATTATCTTAAGTGCCTTAGGTACAAAATCATATCACAACATCTTCTCTTCATTTAATGTTGTGTACTAAGGGGTCTTATCATGCACGTGGGCATGTTGGCTTTGATGGGATGAGAGGGGTAAAAATTTTCAAAGGTATAAGTGGAATTAACCACTTTTTCATGATGTTATAAATAGAAGCTTCATCCTCCACATTTCCATTTTTTGCTCCAAATTTTTCCTCTTTTTAATAAACCATAACTTCCTTAAAAAAGATCCAAATGGAACATTTATTTTTTCCAAACTATAGAAATTCCAGTGATAACAACTTTCATGTGCACTTCTTCAAATTTTGAGCTTAGCTATGTCCAAATCTCAATTCTTTACAGAGTGTTTTCGAACCCAAATTTTCAAATCCGAGAATACCTCTCCTTCTTTTGACCACATCTCCCTCAAAAAAATCGAAATCGAGTGTTTCTTTTTTTGAAGTTATAGAGGAAACAATTTCCAAGAACTTTCTCTTAGACCATTTCTGCAAATTCAAAGTGCAGGGTGCCAAAAATTCGAGTAAAATGACCTATTTTCGGGTCCCATTTTTGTGAACTCACGGCCTCATCTTTTCCAATGGCTGAGCTCTTTTATAGACCCTTGGGCTGTGAGCTTTCCCTCATAGGAGGAGCCTACATAGAGCAAAGCGAAGGTGGTGGTTGGTGCTTGTCTTAATCAGGAGCATTTTTAGTTTGGTTCGGAGAAGTTATAGCAATAATTGTGAGAAACACTACTAGTTTATTTTATAAAATCTATGATGATATGATATGATTTCTATGCTTTTTTATGATGGTTGTTTATCATGTTTGGATATGATAATATGTTTGCTTGGGTATGGAAATAATTCATGTTAAATACATGTCGAATTTACACGAAGAAATCACTTTCTTCTTATGAATTATAAAAGAGTTACGGTATAGTTAAACCTCTTTAAATATGAATGAATTGGTTTAAAATGTTTATAAATATTTTATAACATTAAAACTCATTTTGGCGAAGTTTTGAAAAGATATGAAATTGAAGTCAAAATAGGTGCATCGCGTAACGGCAGTTCACGATTATGCGCCGTAAAAGTTGAATCAATGTGTAAAATGGAATATAGCTCGGAATTATTCGAAATAAGAATTTTTTGAACTTCGGTAACTATAGTTTTCAAATGAAGAAGAAAAATCAAGATTTCATTTTATAAATTTTGAGATATGTCCAAATCAAGTTTCCAAAAACATCGTGTTTTGGCAGTTCATAAAATATGGATTTCAACCCTTTAAAATGGATGTTTTCAAATCTTTAAAAATATGAAATAAATTTCATGAATATGTTAAAATGTTTTAAAAAGGATTTGACTTATTAAAATGGACGTAGATGAAAAGAAATTAGTGTTTGATCAATGAAGCTTTAAAAACACTTATCGCAGCGATTTTGATATCTTTTGAAAATCATGGTTTAAACTTAATTTTCCTCCCCAAATCTGTTGTGAATGGTTTTCAAATACCATGCATTTTAAAATCAATTAAGGGTTTGGCGTTGATCAAATAACTTTACTGCCTTATGGTGACAGAAAGATAGTCTCTAGACCCGAGCTTGGACAACCAGTGTCTGGGTTTCGCCCTGACTACCCAGACTAGCCCGACGGAGGGGATAGTAAATTTGATTTACTCGGACCATATTTTCCTAAGATAAAAATAGATTTGGAGATTTCCAAAAGTTAAACAAGATTTTAGAATAATAAGATTTTGGTGATATATGAAATGTATTGGTTAAACTCCGTATTAAATTTCGAGGAGGGAACTTGTACTATCCATGTGAATTTAAAAGCTAATTTCACCGTTATTCGATGAATAGTACAGGTTGAATACAAAAATTAGTATTGAAGTATAATTAGTATAATTTCTATGGATCCTTTTTACTCAATACAAATTGGTTTGGGTTTACAATAAACGATGTCTTAAATAACATTGTTTTTGACCGATTTAAAAGTTATGATTTGAAAATAAGAAATCTTTATTAAAATTTAAATAAATGATTTGGAAATATTTTCCTAAGTAAAAGGTGAAATGATTCAGAATTATTTCATGATTTAAAAAGGGTTTAATTAACTAGAAAATTTTATAAATGAGGTTTAATAATCCCGTATATGCTGAAAAAGAAATTGGTTTCAAGACATATATCTTTAAGAAGATTTTACTTGGATAAAAGATATTGATTCATTGAATAATAATCACTCACATAATTGACATCTTTTATCGATAATTGGTTCGGAGAAACCGGGATCGCATTTAGGTAATTTCTATCTGAAAACCACTTCAAACCAATATATACGTTCGAAAGTGAATACATGTTAAAGACAGTGATTTTGAAGAAGGAGATATTCATAATGTAGGGCTGCTTGCGACTAACCTCTAGGGTAAATTTCCATATCATATATATGGTGGCAGTAGTGCCTTCATTCTAAAAATCTTTGATTTGCAAGAACTGCTTGGTACTAATCCTAGGGGTGATTCCCAAACAGGATGTAATCGGAGAAGTGCCTTCGATTTGTCATGTTCATGGACAAATTTTATGGACGAGTGTTTGACATTGCATTTCTAAGACCATGTACATTGATTTTTACAAACGTACAAATGTTTGGTGGTGTAAGAGGTAACCCCTCTTACACTTAACACCCTTCCTTGAGGCATATGAACTCGGGAGTTGTACTTTTGTGGAAATCAATAGTGTGTTATTAGAAATGGAAATGTGGCATTCAAAGTGGATTTGTTTTGTAAAAGGTAATACGTTACCCCAGGCCTCACACTTGGAAATGGCTGAAACAGGGTATGCCGTAAGGCTATATGGGTTGCAGCCATTAGGGTATGGTTATCACCTTTCTAGATTATCCTCTATATATTGGGTTTGTTGTGTATGCTATGAGACATCTCGGATAGGTCAAGAACGACCGGGGTGATGTCATATTCGATACTATCAAGAACCATTGTGTTGGTCACCATAAATGTATAGGCCGGTCTTTCCAAATGCAGAGGACTATCAGTGTGTCCTCGGTACATTCCTCTAGAGATGTGTTGTACATAAGGTAGTCCCTTACCTTCCATTGTATGGAATCCATTCTCCAATATGTGCCTTCGGACTTAGTTGTATGCCTATTATGCTGGAATTTAATTAATGTAACAATATCAGCTAAGATTAATCTGTATTTGTAATCTAGACACCATCATAATATCACTGGATTTTACGTAGCAATGTTTTGGTTATCATAAGATAAAAAATTCATTCGTGTTTTTGTACAACGTGGTCTTATGAGATACCCTTTGTTTTTAAAAATATCCATGTTTTGAGTTTTCTCATACCAGTCCCATGACAGACTCGGAGTTTATTTTCTTTTCCCTTAAACTCTGCATGCCCTATTTTTCCGAGCAGCCAAGTAGTTCAAGTCTAGCTTGGAACATTTTCGAGGAGCTTGGAGCAGGAGCTAGAGTTCCCTCTGTAGATAGGTATCCATTTCCATTTCCACTGCATTTGTTTACTATTTGTATTCAGTATTAGTAAGGACATAGATTCATAACTGCCCCGGCTGATATTAGGATAGACTGTGATGTATTTATTTAAAATTTCCACTGGGAAGATTATATATTGAAATAATATATGTTATTCCATTCGAGTAAGATTTTTTTCACTTTTTTGTTCTTTTTACCCTTAATCAATCTGTCTTTCCAGCACTTGGATATTCGGGGAATACCGTGGATTTGTTAGCGTCGATTTCTGAGAGACGAAAAGGTGGGTCATCACAATTGTGTACGAAGTGTATAATTTATCAGTCACCAGAACATTGTTCTGACCCCCTTCTCATTACAATCCATAGGATAGCTTGAAGGATAGGTACTGGTGTTAGGCGTGTTCGATGCTGACAAGGGCACTTAACTTTGGAAGTGTCAAATCTTTTCCAGTATTTACGTGACTTATTATATTTTGTTATTCTGCTGTGAGTTATATCGTTAGTGCTCTAATATGAATTCTTTTTTTTTTCACTTTTAGGATACCGAACCTACGACCCGTAGTTTGGTGCACATTGGTTTTCAATTTAGCGAAAATTCAGGCCCACTAGGGTGCGGGTTGTTACAAGGTACTGCTTATTAAAAATTAAATTGGATTCTCCCGAAAGATGTGTAAGCGAAAAATTCCGCTCAAATGTCACACCACTAGCTAAGGTGATGTGTGAACATTAATATTTGAATTGTTCGATATTAATTGCTGACAAAATTTACGCCTTTGAGTCGCATAACCAAAATGGGGAATACTCCAAATGAACCGCATAATTTAATTAATTTATAATTTTTGTAAATTAATTAAATTGATTAATATTTATGAAATTAAATGTTATTTTATTTTTTAAATACCATTAGTATTTAATAAAGTGCGTATATAAAAGTTATAAATGTACGTATCGATATACGATGTAGGTAGATTATTTAAATTGGATCTAAATAGAATAAATACTAAGTGTTTTTTAAATTAATTAATATTTATGAAATATTAGTTGTTAAAATTTTATTTAATTTTCATACCATTGCATTTAATAAAGTGCGTAAATAAAAGTTATAAACACATGTATCGATATACGATATCGATAGATTGTTTAAATTGGAATTAGATGGTATAAATGCTAAGTGGGTTTTGGATCTTTCAAGGCCAATGTGCATCTATGTTTGGCCAGCTAAATGAAGGGAAAGGAAAGGGTTGAAATTGGATTTGTAAGGGCAAGGGAATAAATGAAGGAATGAAAATAATCTCTAGCCTTAATAAAAAATGACTGCCTTCATTATTCATTCATTCCTTTTGCCATTCTCTCTTCCTCCCTCGCAAATGAGTCATGGATTAAATTTGCATGGAAACATGGATAAAAAAAATTCCGAAAAAAAACCGAGTTCAAATTAATTTATAAAAGGTGGTTTATCCTTCTCGATCATTGCCAAATCTAGAGGCTAATTTCTGGATCTCGGAGCTCTTGATTCATCATTTAAGGTGTGATCTTTTGGCATCATCAAATGGTAATTTTCAAACACTTTTAATTTATATTACAAAATGTTTGAATAGCTTACATCCCCTTCTTATCTTGTTGTGATCATAGATCACATCTTGTTAATTTAATTTTAATCTCACATCTTTTACAACAAATATATGTATGCATATATATATATGTATGTATATATGTATGTATGTTTGTATGTTTGTGCTGTCCAATTCTTTTTAATATTGTAGAAACTAAAGTTCAAAAATAAACTTTCAAACCTGAATCTAATTTTATTTAATTGAAATATTTTGATATATATATATATAACATATATATATTACATATAGATATAAGTGAAACACACTTTGAAATCATTTATGAAATTGAGTATAAGTTTCACGTGCAATCTTGTTATTTTGATTACCCCATATTTTGTTGTTATTTACTTTGTTGCAATTGACAATTATAAAAGAAATGCAAATTATAGATCTATTGTTGTATTCATTCCAAAACTAAAATTAGATTTCTAGTTGTTATTTTAAGTTATAAAACATATAAGATTATAAGTTTTATATGCTATTTCAAATTAAATATGGTTTGTTATTATTTACATATGTATACGAACACATACTTATATTATTTTAATTAGAAATCATAGAAGGACTTTAGTGGAAAAATTGTAAATCTAATGTTGAATTCTTTTATAAGTCAGAACCATCTTTTAAGTTGTTGATTTTAAACGGTAAACGTATAAGATTCCATGTTTTACATAAGTATGTTATTTCGAATTTAAGGTATATTTCATCATTATTTGCATATGTTTGTACACACACACATATACATACGTACATACATACATATACATACATATATATATATACACACCCATACATATATATTAGTCAAAACTTGGGCAATAACGGCATGTGTAAATTTAGTTATAAATATCATTTAATATATTAGTTGATCTAACTAATGAGAGTGAGAAATGAAAGATTTCTTTCTCCAAATTCATTTAAACATGTTTTATTTACATACATGCCCACTTCTTATATGTTGCACTTACACAATATACACTGTTAGTATATTTGGATTTAGTCATATTTCATGCCATATTTAAATTGATCATTAATGACATTTAACAAATCATCAATCTAATAAGAGAGAGAGAGAGAGAAATGAATGGCTTCTCTCTCCAATTAGTGTTATTATTCCCTTGATTGATTGCATAAGTATCAGAGAAGGAAATAAAAGGTTTCCTTCTTAAATTAATTTTAATACGTAACTACTAGCCACATGCGTGTATTTGATACACTCATTCATTTAAATTTATTACAAATTCAAACTCTTTCAAACTAATCAAGTAAAATAAAGGATTTTATTTTAAACATCTTTTAGATTGGATCTAAAATATCTTCAGACTTCATAGGGCCCACAAATCCAAAAAGGAAACTTTTGAAATTTACCCTTTAACTCTGTTGTGGGCTAGCCTAGTTTCAACACATGGTCTCGCTGCACTTGTTCTTAATCTGGCAACCAAATTCTAATACATCCTTTCTCTTTTTAGGTATCATAGGGAAAAACAGTAATTTTGAGAGGCTCCGTGAGGGCTCATGCTGCTATCCCTCCCATTTTCCATGGGGTTCTTACTCTTACAATGGAATCCATTATAAATTTGAAAGTGAGAGGAAAAGGAGGAAGGAAAAAATACGGTGCGAAGCTGAGAAAAGAAAGCGTCGCCATGATGAACATAAGGAATCATGCGACCACTTTAGGAGCAACTTTGACCCCCATCGCCAACGCTCATCTTCACAGTCTTCACAACTCCGCCACTCTTCTCAGTTTGGTCTTTCTCCATCTTCTCGACCTCCAGTAACCACTATCGTTGAGTGGCCTATAGTTCTAGTCACATCTCCCCACCATTCTAAAACTATCGGCCCTTCCTTTTCTAGAATACAAAGGGTTAGAAAAGAAACATCAATTGGTCATACTCCTCCTCCTCCCACCGAATGCCAATCTCTTTCCCTTTTCACAAAGACGTAGGCTTCTCACCCTAACTTTTTCATTGATGGGGTTAAATTTGACTGCAATGTCAAAGACCTATCCAAAAGCTACGTGGTTGAAGGCAACAACATGACAAATGAAGTCGCTGAGCAGTTTTTTCCAATGGAAGAGGTTGGCTAACGGCCTCTTGGATGTTAGTCAAGCAAATTAGTTAATCATCTAGAGCTTCGACACTGAGAGAGCCGATCATAATAGCATTTGCAAAGGCTACAAGTGGGATCTGGCCAAGCTCGGGAAGGAGAATGAAGAGAAAGTTATGGCCATCAAAGAGGCCTAGAAAAAGCTCGTCGAAGAGGCTGCCGCCCATGAGTCTAAATACACAGTTGTCAATGAACAATTGTGTTCTGCCCACATTCATGGTGATAGCCTCGAAAAAGAAATTAAAGTGCAAAAGGCCCAAAAGGCTTCCCTTCATATCGAGATTGACAAACTCAAGGCAGACCTTAAGGCCGAAAGAGAATTAAGAGACCATCATAAGAAATGCACATACTTGAGTGAAGAAGTAACAGATTTAAGAACCAATTTAGATGATTTAGAGAAAGCGATTATTGATTTTAAGGCTGAGTGACCCAGGATGAGGAAGATACCGAAGTTATCCTCCTTCAATTCTTTGTGAATATCATCGAGACAAAGCATCTTGAATGGTTAGGACATGCCTACCCACTAACATTGGTCGAGGCCTAGGAGGAGATCATATGAAGGACTAGAGATTATGGCGATGAAGTTGATGAAGTGAAGTTGAAGAATGAGCTTCTCGATAAAGATGATTTTATTATCCTAGAAGAGGGCATGAAAATTAAGGCAGTAGAAACTTCACCTAAAAAGCAGGTGCCTATCGAGACCTCTGCCTATCCTAGCTCCCTAGATCGTTTAGATGTCGACACTTTTACTTAAAAGGAGTAAAAGGTAGAAATTGTTGCTTTCGCGACAACCGCTCTTAAGGTTGTCGTCACTGAAGCACCTACCATCGCCGCTACCATTGAAAGCTACAATCCAAAGGACCCTACCTTTGTCTTGCCGGCAATACCCCTCTCTTTGTCTTCACTCTCAAAAGGTTTTAAGGAAGGGGAAACCAACTAGTCTCCTCTACCAAAATCTCCACCCATGTGAGGTATATTCTTAGTCTCTCCAGTTCTCAAGAAGCTTCAGTTCTCTCCCATGGACATCTCTAACCTTTATCATTTTGTTTGTCAACTTTTAGGTTAACCCACAATTATGGCCCTTCCAGCGACCCCTTAAGCTTCGACCTTTGCAGTGACTGCCATTTTTACTACATCGGACACTATCACAACCATGATTCTGGTCATTACTTCCACTACAGGGTCAAGTCCTATCTTTGGAGCTGAAAAGATTAGCACACTCAAGAGTGCGGCTCTGGACAAATTAAATGTTGCTATCGATGACAATGAAGACGAGCTCACAATTACCTAAATCATGGGTAAGGCACCTTCAATGGATACCAAAAAGGCCGTCGATGTCAGCAAGTTGAAAGCCATGAAGAAGGGGCCTGGGTTGGAACCATCTAAACCACTTTTGTCTACTTCCCCATCGACCCATCTACTCAAATCATGCTACCCACGAGTCATACTGCTGGCACTTCTCAAACACCCCTGAGAACACATGATCGATCCGAGGATCCCCTTAACTAGATAATAGAAGAAGAGAAATCTCAATTGGGTAGAAGCACTCTGAAAAAAGAGAAAGAGAAGAAGCATCGCAAAAAATAGCTGACTAAAGGAGGGAAGAAGGGTAGGACCAAGAGATCGATCTAGGCCATTGTTAGAAGACAAGTTCTTTTTTTCTTTTTTGAGTCTTGACCTTTTTGGCTTTTTCATATATATAGGCAATCACTGTGTAGGAGCGGCCCCAGAAAACCATGTTTTGGATGCTACCAAAGCCCTTTTATGGTGTAGTGCCAACATCGATAATTTGGATTCAAACAGCGATGAAGATGAAGAAATTGCTTTCATGAAAAAGAATTTTATAAAATTTCTAAAATATAGGAAGATGAACAATTTCAAAAGAAATGACAACAAAAATCAAGGAAGCAGAAGTGGAAACAGAAATGACATTAGATGTTATAACTGCGATGACCCTGGTCATTTAAAACAAGACTATCCATGCGCCGATAAACTGAAAACTACACAAACGCTGATTCATTTAGAAAACCGAGATGAGCCTATACTGCAACATTAGACGATTCAGATACATTCTCAAGTGATAATGAGTCAGATATAGTAATTACTAACATGTGCTTCATAATAATACAGTATTCAGAACAAAATGGTGAAATGGATCAAAAAAAGGTATGCATTAAATATATCATTTTTTTTTAATTTCTTGAATGAAATTTTCTTTTCGTTTGGCTGCTTTATTGGTTATTAGGAATATCCTATAGATTAATAATAATATTTTTTGAATATTGTGTGATTTTATTTTAAATATAAATATTTTATATATTTTAATAATAAAAAATATATTTAATATTATTTTAAAATTATTATTCTGAAAATAGAATAAATATAAATAGCTCTATATAATAAAATAAAATATGGTTAAACAAAAAACTTTCTTGAAAATTTCAACCTATTTGTCGACCACGAGCATACGTCGACATATGTAGACAGAATTTTAATTTCAAACTTAAAATTCAAATTTCCCTCCACCTTTTCACCAACCCCCACGTTTTGAAAAGTTGCTTTTGACTAGAGAACATGTCTTTTGATTCAATATTTTACTTCATCTTCATCCATTCATTTTCGACTTTCATTTTTCAAATTCAAAAATCATAAACTCTCTTATCTCTTCAAACTATTCTTCAATGGCATCATCAAGAAATATAAGGCAACCATGAGGCTTTCTAAGAAAATAAAAGAATATCTTTTAAATGATCAAGAAGCCATTCAAGCCTATATGGAGTATTTATCTTTTGGAAAAGTCTTTCCTGGAAGATTTTCCTATTTATGATCTTTTCAATATTTGTTTGCAAAATGAAATTTTGGTTTAACCGATGCTTCTCAAAATGATTTTGTTTGTTATCCAAAATTAGTGAAAATGTTTTATGCAAATTTAAAAGGAAAATTTTATAATGTTAGAGAAGGAGAAGTTTGGAGGTGTCAAAGGGACATAAATAGTTTTAAATTATTAACTTTTGGGTCACATTCTTGGATGCAAATCTAGTGGAATGGACCTTTCATCTTTCAAATTGATTTTCAAAATCATGAAGTAATTCATGATATTTTTGAAAGTGATGATGATTTTGAATTTAAATAAAAAAGTTGCGTCCAAAAGCAAGAGTTTTAAACCTTCTTTTGCAACACAATATGACTCCTAGAACGTGCAATTATAATAACCCGACTCAAAAGTTTTCAAAGCTCTTCTTGCAATTTGTGGTCAATACGACATAAATTGTACTCAAATTATTTTGGACAAACGTTTTCCTAAGAATCTTTCTAAACATGAAAACACAATATTTCATGGTCTGTATCCTACTCGTGTTTTCAATTATTTTGGTGTTGACCTTAAAGGAGAGGAAACAATTCCTCGACAATATTTGACAAGGCCAACATTTCACTTATGCGTATTTCACTCCTTTTCAAGCCATATGAACCTCCTGTGGAAAAAGAACAAAGGTTAGCTTGGGAAGAAGAGCATGAAATAAGAGCGGAGGAGGAAGGTGAAGGAGATGAAATGGAAGTCGAGGAGGAAGAACAAGAAGAGGAGGATGATACTTCTTTGGAAAGTATCAATATACCACCAAATCTATCCAACGAAGATCTTCTCAAAAATCAAGAGAAGATCATCCATAACCAAAGAAGCTTAAGCAATCATTTTCAAAGAGATTTACTTCAATTTTCAACAAAATGGATAAATTCTTTGGATAGATCATCTGCAAGCTTGGTGGTTCTTCTTCATCTTCATCTGTATCTTTCTAGTTTTTTTTAAACTATAATTCTGTTTGGATTTTCTAGTTTTTGTTTATGTTGAATCTTATGTATCTTTTCATTTCTTTGTGTTCTATGTAATCTTTATCTAAGTATTGATGAAAAATCTATTTTCTTGCTGTTATACATTGTTTATCATCTCTAAAAAACATAACAGTATGATAGTATAAGCTAAATACATTAGAATATCAAAACAAAGTTGTTTTGAAATTTTTTGCATATATGTCGACATACCCTAGGTATGTATGTCGATATACAACGGTAACTTTTCAACATTTTTGATTTTGAAAATTGAATAGACAGCAAATGTTCCTTCATTTCCAATGAATTTCCACCCTTCTAAATACCTATTGAGTCCAGAGAATCATTATTTTCTACTATCTTTCTTCTTCCTTTACATTCCTAAACTCTAAACCCAAAATAATGGCTTCTTCTATACGAAAACTAGTAAAAAACCTCAAATAAACTCTTGAATCATTCAAGAACATTCTTACTTTCATCCTACAAAATCAGAGGCACATAGAATTGAGTCAAATGCAGATGATCAAGGAGCAAGAAAGGAATTTCGGTGCAATTCAGTGGATGATTTCTGTCTTGAACAAAAAAGAACCCACCACCAATCTAGAGTGTACCGTCAACAAAGATGATGAAGATTGGGATGCTATCAAAGCGGATCGAATCTTTGGTGCTGATGGATGGGTTGAAGTTCCTCGAAATGTCTAGTTTAAGTAGGTTTGATTGAATATAAATAATAAAACTTTGTTTGGTTTGGATTTGACCGGTTCTGATTTGTGTTGATTTATTTGAATGTTGTGTGATATAAACTTTGTTTGATTGGATAAATATTTGGATTGATTATTTTGTGATTATCTAATTCTACATATCCTTATTGTTTTTATTTAATCTTTCTCATCATCATTATTTATAATTCTTGTACATATTGATTAAGTATTTTATTTAGGGAAGTTAGAGTTAGGATTATAGGAGGTTAATTTTTGTTGATGACAAAGAGGGAGAAATTTATAAAATCTAGGCATAAATTAAGGCAGAGTTTTATAATTCAGGGGGATACAGAGTTTTTCATCATAAAAAAGGGGGAGATTGTTAATACTATAGGTATTGGTCCTGATGACCATTATAGGACATTATATTAAATATAGATATTAATGTTTTATCAAGATATATATATATATATATATATATAGCAGGATATTAGACAGGTCTTTATTAAGAAAACGGTACAGTATCAAGATGCTGATATCAAGGGTAGATTCAAGATGTAGATATAAAGTTTCAAGAGTTCAAGAATGAAGAATAATGAGTATTGATGAGTTCAAGATATCTAGATAAGTTATAGAGTAATAGAATTAATGTTAAAACCTTGATATCACTTTCCTGATCTCTTCTGTCTTCTCTAATTTTGTTTTAAATTGTTTTTCAAATATTCTATTTTTAAAATAATATTTTCAAAATATTTCCCAAAATGATTTCAAATCTCTTATATGTATAAAGGTATTATTTTAGTATTTTTAAGATTTTTTATATTTTTGTTTATACTTTAATAATTTATAACCATATTGATTTTATATATATTATATTGAATATTATTATTAAATCTTTCAAAACTATTTATAAAGTTTTATTAAGTTTTAATATTATTAAAATATGAATAAACTATATTTAAATGATTCTTCAAAGTATCAAAGTATTTTGCAAAGCAATAGATTTTCAAAATAATTTTTAAAAGTATTTTTCAATTTTGTGAAGGATATGTTGACATATCCAAATCCTATATGTTGACATACTGGCCATAAATTTCAAAATTCAAAATTTTAAAGGAAGTGTCTTTTCGTCGCATCTCTTCATGAATGGACATGACCGTTGTTTCCCTATATATACCAGATTTCCAAATGAATTTTCATTAATACTTTCTTATTTTTCTCTCCTCCTTTCACTTTCTTGATTTCTAAATCAATTTCTATCTAAACTCTACTAAAATTCAACCAAAATCAAACTCAATTATTACTAGTTTGATTCTCTTTCATATACTCTCTGATTTCTCTTATCTCTCTTAAGATCAAAGCACTATTCAAGAGTTATAGGATCAATTGTAATCAAGGTCGAAGATTTGAGTCTGTAGACTCTATCAAATCATACTCTTATACTCTGTGCTATGCTTGGTATCCCTGAAATCCAAGTAGGTGTGATTGTACAAGAACAACAACCAAGCCATTATTCCCAAACAATTTGGAGTCGGCTAGAGATGGAACCCAAAACTAAAAGGCAAAGTCAATTTAAAAGTCATAATAACAACTACACCAATAATAAAAAGCATGATAATAATACTAAAATAAAGTCAAATAAGTAAACAAATAATAATAAAAATAATAACTAACTAAGATAAAAATAAAAATAAAAATATATTTAAAAAACCGTGATGATGATAATAATAATACTAATAGTAATAATGGTACTAATAGTAATATTGACTGAAGATCAAACACTACGTCCTAGGCTTCTATTCACTAGTCCTATAATCAAAACTTATAACACTACCCCTAAGCTAAACTTATGCAAAAAACTCCTAACTCATGGTTTTGGTACGTGGATCGCTAATTTCCACGCACTCCTGTCCGACACCAACTCTTCGGATATATTCCAATCCTTCAGTCCCTTTTTACTACTTCCTCCCATGTCAACCTTGGTCGACATCTACCTCTCTTTGAGCTTTGGACATGGCCTATCATTCCAATGTGCACAGGTGCCTCGGGAGACCTCCATTGGATATGTCTAAACCATCTTAAGTGGTGTTGGACTAGCTTCTCCTCAATTGATGCTACTCCAAGTTTATCGCATATATCATCATTTTTAATTCGATCTCTTCTTATATGACCGCAGCTCCATCGCAGCATACACATCTCTGCAACACTTATCCTCTATACATGTTGGCTTTTAGTAGACTAACATTCTGCACCATACAACATCGCATGCCTGATTGCCCTTTTGTAGAACTTTTCTTTAATCTTCTGTGAGACTATCCTATCATAGAGAATACCAGATGTTTGTCGCCATTTCACCCACCCCGCTCGACTTCTAAAACCTACATCTTCATCAATCTCACCATCATACTGCAACATTGATCCTAAATATCGAAAGGATTCCTTCTTGGCAACTACTTATCCGACCAGAGTGACATCTCCATCTTTTGATTTGACACTGCTGAACTCGCACTTCATATACTCTGTTTTAGTTCTGCTAAGCCTAAACCCCTTGATTCTAAAGTTTGTCTCCACTGCTCCAGTTGTCCATCAACCCCAATCCTACTTTCATCAATTAGCATAACATCATCAGCAAAGAGCATACACTAAGGAATCTCACCTTGTATACCCTTCGTAGTGCTATCACCTTCTTCATTGAATAGCATGTCGAAGTAATCTCTCCATCTATTTTTTATCTCATCGTCCTTCACCAAAAGTCTATTATTGTCATCCTTGATGCATTTAACTTGGTTAAAGTCTCTCATCTTCCCCTTGCAGAGCTTAGCTATCATATAGACATTTTTTTCACCCTCCTTCGTACTTAGCTTTTGATATAGATCTTAATAAACCCGATCCCTTGCTTCACTCATCACTCTCTTTGCGTTCTTCTTCGCCACTTTTTACCTTTGCATGTTGTCCTCGCTCCTGTGGTGTTGCGAACACTTATAGCATTCCTTCTTCTCTTTGATAGCCTTTTGCACATCACTATTTCACCACCATAAACCTTTAGGTTCGCCTTTGCTTCCTTTCGTTATCCCAAACACCTCAATAGCCACTATCTGAATGCACGTTGCCAACTCATCCCACATGTCATTTGCTTCTCCTTCCATATTCCATGCCCCTTCTCCCATTACTTTATCCTTAAACACCCGCGAGGCGTCTCCTTTGAGCTTCCACCATTTCGTCCGACTAATCTTGGCTTCTTTATCCTGTTGAACACATATTCAAATACGAAACTCAGATATCAAAAGTTGATGTTGTGAGACGACACATTCTCTAGGTATGACTTTGCAATTTACACGAGCTTGTTTTTCATCTCTTCTAGTAAGGACAAAGTCAATCTGACTAGAGTGTTGGACACTACTGAAAGCAATTAAGTGTGATTGCCTCTTTCTAAAGAAGGTATTAGCTATCATGAGATCATAAGCAGTATCAAAATTCAATATTTCTTCTCCTTCTTGGTTCCTATCGCCATATCCAAAACCATCATGCACTCTCTCAAACCCCCCACTAGTTGTACCAACATGACCGTTGAAATCTACTCCTATGAAAAGTTTCTCACTACTAGGCATATCTCTAATCAAGACGTCTAAGTCTTCCTAGAAATTCCCCTTGATTGCTTCACTTAGGCCTACTTGTGGGGCATAGGCACTAATGATGTTCAAAACCATATCACTAACTACCAGCTTGACAAGGATGATCCTATCCCCTTGTCTCCTAACGTCGAACACTTCTCTTTTAAGGTTCTTATCAATTAAGATGTCTACCCCGTTTTAATTACATTCTTTTCCCATGTACCATAACTTGAAGCCAGTGTTTTCCACCTCCTTCGCCTTCTAGCCCGTCTATTTGGTCTCCTGAACGTATAAGGTATTTACACGTCTCCTAATCATAGTATCAACTATCTCTCTTAATTTTCCTAATAAGGATCCTATATTCCAACTACCTAACAGAATCCTACTTTCATCGACTAGCTTCCTTGCCCTTCGCACCCCCAGAGTAAAGTGCAAAGACGCTTGCTTATTTATCACTTCGGGGCGTCGACATAGTGTGCCACTAAGGGAGTGACGACCCAGCCCTTGCATATTTATCACCATCCCAAGCCTCGATATGGAGCGCAACTAAGGGAGTGGCGACCCAACCCTTACTCACTTATCACCATACCCGAGCCTCGATATGGCACGTCGCTAAGAGGGTTATGCTCTAATGAAATATAATCAAGTTCCATTTCCATAAGAGAGGCTATGGTTTTTATGTTGGCTCGCCATGCCTATCACAACCCTCCTCCTTTATCCTTTCTTGGGACGAGCTGCATAGAAACTACACAGTCATAGTATCAACTATCACCGAGTAGGTGTGATTATAGCCTGTCTAAATCAATTTGGTGTACTTAGTAGCCCGTAAATCTAGTGGGTGTGCTTGTGGCCCGAAAATCAAGTGGCTCTATCCGGAGGCCAGGATTCTAGAGGGTATTTCTCGTAGCCTTGAAATCGAGATTATACTTGCATTTACTAGTTGAAAAGGAATCCGTACGAGGAATTGTATGGGACTGGATGTAGGGTAACTCCAAACCAGTATAAAATCCTTGTGTGTTCTTTCCTTTCTACTTTTACTGCATTTACTTTTACCTGTACTTTGATTCTATAATTGTTTCTGTGATTGTTAATTCCATCATTCCAAGTAAAATCTTAAAGAATTTGAATAATATTTATATAATCCATTAAACACTATTCACCCCTCTCTACTGTTAATTTAGCCAGAAGATCCCTATTCCGCTGACTCACACGTAACCCTTTGGTGTCTTAAGAACCCATGAGTAATAAACTATCCAATGTTTAAAGAGCATTACGTACTCTAGTCTCAATGGATGTATCGATATCCTATCTCGAAACATCTTGACTAAGAATATATAAAATAATATGTTATTTTTAATGTGATAAAAATTTTACGATTACAAAAAACATTGCAATTACTATCAAATAACATATCTTTTAAGGATTTTCTATTTAATATACTTAATTAAATAACATATCACAATATGACAAGTATAAAATAAAGAGAAAAACACCTTTTATTATGAACAAGATTGGTTATTAAGTTATATATATGTAACAAATTGCATAATTGCCACCGGGGCATACCCTTAGCTCTATCAGTATATGGTCCCATGTCTATAGCTACCAAAGGTGGATCCTTATACTTCATTACATTTGTTGATGATTTATCTAGATATAGATATTGTATTTTATGAAACACAAATCAAAAGTCTACAGTAAATTCATAGAATATAAAAACAAAGTTAAAAACCAAACATGCTAGAAAATTAACATACTTTGATGTGATCGAGGTGGTGAGTACATTGGATATGAATTCTAAGGGTACCAAAAAGAAATTATCTCTGAAGTCACTCTTTCTTATACTCCTTGGTACAACGATGTTTTGGAAAGAAAAAAATCAAACTTTGTTAGACATGGTTCAATCATTGATGAGTGATGCTGAGTGTGGAATCGTGGCATAAATTTTGAATATTTTAGAGTCTATAGTTATGCCTTGGACACCATAATTTTTATGGACCGATATAAACACTACCTCAATTAACTAAAGGTATAGGTTATCTGACTTACGTTAAGAACGTAAATACCAATAAAATTGATATAAGATCGGTTTTATGTAAGTCTATAGGTATTTTAAAAATTCTCATGAATACATATTCCATCACACCAAGGAAAATAATTATTTCATGACATGCCATCTTTTTTGGGAAAGTAATTTCTATTATGTGAAATTAGTGGTAGTAAAATAGACTTAGATGAGATCCAAGGTACTCCCATAGAAACTGAATATTTAGATAGTAATTAAACACCCGTAGAAGACAGGCAACCTACAATAATATATAGTGGAGAATCTCACGCGCCAGCTAAATATTATGTTTTTCTCATCGAAAGAGAGAAGGAGGGTTGCATCGTCAATGATGAGGATCCCCTTATATATTGATAAGCCTTGAAGAGTAAGGACTATTCCTTATGGCTTGATGTGATGAAATCCGAAATAGATTTCATGTACAAGAGAAATGTTTGCACTTTGAAAAATATACCCAAAGGGTAAAACCCATCGATTGGAAATAGATGTTTAAGAAAGATATTGATGTTGTTGGAAAGTTTTAGACCTAAATGTTGGATTAGGTGCATATTTAGCGGGGTAAAGGAGGAAATTTCAAAAAATAATCCTTTTATTAATTTTGCACTATATCTTTATTTTGACTTTACATGAATAATTAATTTGCACAAAACCATTTTCAGTTTATATTTGATAAAAGGAGAGTTTAATATTTAAATTCCAATTTGTTTCATTTTAGTTTTAATATTTTGTTTATATGATCATATTTTCTAAAATAAGCATACAATATCTGTATTTAATATAATTTATCTTTAATCTATCTATGCATGTTTGCAGAGATACACACAAACACGCACCCCTCATACACCTTTATATATATATATATATTATTTTCAGTCTTACATACAAATAAAAACCGAAACAAAAAATATTTTTTATTAGAACTTTCAGCACAAAAGTATTAAACAAATATAATTCTTATATAATATTATATATATATTTAATATTTAAATCTATTCGATTTTTATTTTAGGCAACAAATATTTTAACTTGCAATATATATATATATATATGTATGTATGTATGTATGTATAATATTTAGAATTTTAAATTTAATCTAGTAATATCTATTTTTATGTTCATTAAAAATGTTTTTATAAAACCAAAGCTGAAAGGAATTTTTATTGAAACTCATGATCAAGATATATATTATTTAAGATTACTACATATAATCAATAAAATATATGTTATTTTACATTTGGTTGAAAGGATTTTTTATATTTATATAAATATAATATGTATATTAATGTATATTAACATATTTACATATATTTGAAAAGTTAAAAGTAATCTAATTTCAAAATATATTTTTTATAACGATCGAGAAAAATGATATATAAACATATAAAATTATTTTAGTGTAAATATTTGCTAATCTTTTGGTTGTTAACACATTGTGTTTTAGCTATTCCTGCTTGAACTGCAGTTCCTTCTTCCTTTAAGCTTGGGGTGTAAATCCCAGTTTTAAGACTCTAACAAGTTTTATGGGGTATAGTGTAACACCCTGTAAAATTAATCATAAATAAATTGGATAAATTAAATTAAATAAGATAGGGATAGAAATGAAAATTTTGCAGAAGTTGGAATTTGGTCATGAAAGTTATGCCATTGCATCCATGGCAAAATACTGATTAACTTCTATAACACCCTGTAAATTTACGTTAGATAATTAATTGATTAGTTAGGCGCCAAAAATGAAATTTGTGCAAACGATGGAATTTGACCATGAAACTTGCACCATTACATTCGTGGAAAATTCTGAGCAACTTTCATATTGGAGTGTTGGGATCGAAGTCCAAACGAAGAAGTTACGGACGAAAAACAAAATTGAAACGAAAACAAATAAAATTTAAAATAGGAATGAATAAATGGATATTGGTCGAGTCCCATCGGTTGAACCCTAGATTGGGGCAGTCAATCAACAGTCGACTGTTTGGACACTGAAAGGCCGAGGTTGAACCTTGGCCCGCAGCCCAGATTATTCAGTTTTAAATCCAACACTAATTATTTGTTCTAGCCTCTATAAATAGGCATCCAAACCCTCCTCCTCTTCTTATATTTTCTGATGAAGACAGCGAAGCTCTGCTATTTTCTCTCCTCTACCTTCTTCCCAAAAAATAAATAGATTGTAAATAATAACAGATTAGAGAGAATCGGAAAATAATGAAATAAGAGGAAGAAAGGATCATATAAAATAATGTAGCGCAACATTGAGGTAAATCCCAATTTAACAAATCTATATCTTTCCTTAAATCTCAATCTCTTCTCAGATCTTTGATTCTAATGTTATGTATATTTCTTTGTATACATACGCCTTAAACCAAAAAGGGAAATGAGTTGAATCAGAGGATCAGATTCAGATCTGGAAGTTTGGAAATTCTAAAAACTATGAGTGGGAAATTTATGTGAATTATTTATAACATGATAATTTAACTCATTGGTTTTTGTTTGATTATTATGCCTAATTGAAGATCTAGAGTTGTAGGTTTAAAAATGTTAATGTATAAGCCACTGCCTTTATATTCTACAAAATTGAATAGAAATGTTAATTACACCCAGATCTGTAACTTTTTTTTGGATATCGGTAGTTGAATATGAATTAAATGGGAAATTGTTTCAAATCTACCAATCAGAATTGATTTAGTTCAATATTTGTATTGAAGGGTGTTAATATGAAATAAGTGTTCTAATTTCATTACAATGAGAAAGTTTCTGTATTTATATCCGTTGAACGTATAATCCGTTAAATTCCATAGGTTTATCTAGCCTCTTGTTTATATTGGAAAAGTGCAGTGTTTGATTTGACAAGGAATATAACAAGAAAAAATAGAAGGAGATGTGTAAGGTATGGAATTTCACCCCATAGTTTACACCATCTGTTTCAATATAAAAAGAAGATTTAATAATTCCTTGTTATTTCAAACAACGCGGACCACTAATTTTGATAGATCTATGGAAAAATGTAACGGAAAACATTTTAAAATTGAAGGGTCAGATTAGATTTTGGAAAAATGTCCTAATTAGAGATGAATGCAATTAGAAAGATAAAAGAGTAATAAATGAAATCAAACGTGTAGAACATGTCTAACCACGCTAAATCCAAAAAGGAAGTTATGATTAATACTACCTAAATGCGTATAATCAATAAGTCGAAATAATTAGTAATAAAGAAGGGAAAGTTAAATAGACAATTAATGTGCAAATAAATGTTAAAGTTAAATAGACATTTAATGTACAAACAAAGGGGTATGGGAGTTACAAGTGTGTAACTCCATAAATAAATAAGCATTGATAGTGCCATTAATAAAATATGAGTTTGAGGATTTAAATAGTCACAATAATACTAATGGAGTTAATTAATGAACTTAGTGACAAAATTATGAGGAGATAAAGGAAGAATAAAAGTGTGTAAGTCATACAAACTAAAAAGGAGTAAGCATGACTAGGGCGAATCAATTAGGGAAATCAACACCTAATTATAGGCGTAATAAGGGGATACATTATATGGCCTCTATTATTATTCAGATATCATGTTGTATGTATATAGTGGATAAACATATAAGTTATGACTAAGTTATAGGGATGCGAGGTTAGTCTAAAGCTACATGAAAGTCTGCCCAGTTGAATCTGGCTACCAGCGGTGTGGCTTTCCGGACTAATGTGGGACATCACCTATAACAAATAACCCCAGTGGATGCGAGGTTAGTCCTAAATTCTGTTGGTTAAACCTATCCAGTCAATCTGGCTACCAGTACCTATGAATAGTTGGACTAATGTGAGACGTCACAGTCGGGTTATGGGTCATGATTTTGTTATAGATGCGATAAGAGGAATCTTTCGTCGGGGTCCGCTTTGGGTTGGAGGTATTAGTGGCTATGGTAGGGTCTTCCTCTTTCCTTAGGCAATGTACTAAATGACCTAATCGGATTCCTTACGATGCCAGTTAATGAGTACCTTGTAGGGACCCACCTTGGGGTTAGGTCTTAAACGATGGGGATCTGCCTATTTTAAAGGCCTTAAATGGTCAAATTCTACCTAATTTCTTGTAAAAGAGGTAGTACGTGGTTAAGGGGTACTCTCTCACATCGTAGACGATATTGCATTAGGATTCCTGATTGGGATAACCTTCGAGTTCATAGAGGAGACTAACGATTTAGTTAGAAGAGCGGTAGATGCACCACTGTTAAATCATATGTTGGTAAACCGTGTGTGGAGGTTAGGCGGTCCATAGGGTCGATTTATTTAGAGTGACCTCTACGTTTGGTATCAGAAGCTGACTCGCTTGGGATTGAGGTATTAAATGGCCGATAGGGTCCGCCTCTTTCCTAGTTAAGAAGTATTAAGTAGTCAGAGAACTTTAGGTGGTAATTGCTTAGGATTATATACATACGTATATAGACATGTGTATACATGTAACTGTGCCTTAGGTAAGGATAAACATATCATACCCGCAAATCTTAATTGAATAATGGACATAACATTAAATAGAAGCCACATAGTATAAGTTTATGTTATTGGTAATGTATGTAACTTTTCCAGTCACCAGAACATTGTTCTGACTCCCTCCTCATTACAACCCATGGGATATGTTTAGAGGGACAAGTCACTGGAGTTGACGTGACAATCAACGGAGGGTTATTCCTTTTCATGCTCAATCTTGGTGAGGCATTGGATGTCCGTGGGATGCGGATTTGTTCAGAAGTTGTAGCCTCAATTGTTATTTGATTTTGTTATCTTTTCTTTCTGCTGTGAGTTTTATTTGGTCGATCTCCGATATACTTATATTTATTATAGGCTACCAAAACTAACAGCCCGTACCCTAATGGGCTTGGGTTTTGATATTGAAATAGTATATGTGTTAAAATAGTTATAAATTAAAGTACTTTATTTATTTCCTCCAATTTCACAAATCGATTCAATTCAATTTAAATTCAATTTAGATCAATTCCAGTTTAACCATTTCAATTTAAAGTTCAAAGGTTCAAGTTTAAATATTCAGACCTTTGCAATATAAATTTCATTTATATTTCAACATTTAACTTTAATTTATTCAAATTGGAAAGTATTCACTTAATTATTTTAATAACAATTTAATAAAATCTCAATTTATAAATTTAAATTAACATTAAATATTCAGTCTCGATCTTATTTAAATTTGAGAATATTCATTTAATCACTTTTCATCAAATCAAGTTATAAATCACATTTTCCAAAACCTCAAATCAATAAATCTAAATCAATGCTTATTTAAATTCAATTATTAACAAAAATAAAATTCCAAGTTAACATTAATTTATCTTTTCCAACCTTTATTATTAAAGTTATAAATCTATTTTAAAATAATAATATAAATATTTAAATAAATACTTTAAAACATATTATGTATTAATTAAATTAAATTTTATTAAATTAAATCTTATTATTAAATTTATTTATGTAAAATCTTATTTTATATATTTAAAAATAGTAAAATTATAAGTAAAATCTTAGAAATTATATTTCCAAAACTAACTTATAAATTTAAAATTTCCAAAACATATAAATTTTAAAAATCTAAAATTCTAGACATATATAAAAATAACATTTATATATTATATTCTAAAAAAACGAATATTTAATAAATACTATATATTTCCGTTCAAAACTTGGAGATCATTTCAAAATATAGACCAATGGTGTCCGTATATAATTCTATATCCTATGGTCAAGTGATACAGATATTTATCATTTCAATCCGCAATTTAAGTATATATGCGGGTATATATCATTTCAACCCGCAATCCCAAATTCAATTCACTGAAAATCGCTTGGATTTATCATCTCAACCCATAACGATTTCCTCCTATTCTACAAGATCGTTCGGGTATGTATCATTTCAACTCATAGGGAATTCTATACTAACAGAACTTGCAGAGTGAGAACAATAATGAAAATAATATAACATATCAATAGCAGGTATATATCATCAGTGATAAAATAAATAACAGATCATGGTATCAGATGTCACTGGTGAACAGATACAGATAATAGCATACATATAGCAATTTAAATACTAACAGCAGCATATTTCAATTGTCGTTTCAATTGAAATCAAATTTGATAAATATAAGAACGTTAATCATGAGTGATTGCTCACCTTTCGAGGCTAGATAGATTTGACAAAGAAATGAGCTACGAATACCAAAGCAACGCTAGATGGACATGGTTCGACGAACAGAGCTGATAAATAGGAATAGACGAATCAAATCAGAACTAGATCGATGAGAACAAATAAAATCCACTTGATGAAAATGGAAAATATATACTATTATTATTATTATTATTATCTTAAAATCAATATTTTAAACTTATATAAACTAACATAGTATACTTTAAGGTCCATATTTAATATAAAATCAATATTAAATTTTAAAACACATACATATTAAAATCAAAATCTATAAATATATACATAAATACATACATGTATATATATATATATATCTCAAAACCAGTTCACTTTATTCTATAGTATATACATACAGATATAAAACTATAACAAAATACCAGACTATATAACATATATATATATAAGTATAACGTATATAGTAGAAACAACTTTATAACTTTCATATATATATACAAAACTTATATATACACGCAAGCATCAGGGATCAATATATATATATATATAAAATTACCTTTTCAGACTAATATAAGTAACTATCAACCGACCCATATATACTTATATACAAATTGTATTTAGAACCATTTTTTTAGGAATTAATATGAATACCAATATTATAAAATACTCTAAAATCACTATAAAAGGAAGACAGTTCCAAAACAAAATTTTGAAATATATATATATATATATATATATAAACACACTAACCGATTATATTTTAACATAACCTTATTAAATCCTAGTACATTATATACATATGAACTATAAAAAAATCCAAAACTATAAACTATACAGATTTTTATAATTTCATACATATACAATAAAATATAGAGTAAACAATAGGTTTTATATTCAACATACATACAATAATATAAAAACCGAACATAGTTATATATATAACATATAATAGACGCAGATATATCCTTATATCTCTCATATACAGGAAGACATATGTTCATACTAGCAAATATATAGCCTATACGTGTTATATATATCCTTTTCTAACTTTAAATATAATGACAGAAACAACCAGACAAAACTTTGTAATATAATATATATAATACTTTAAGACATATTATATATACAATTTCTAAATATACAAATAACCAAATATATACGTATGTAACCGATATAGGTAACATGTATATAACTCTCAGGTCGAAAGCTAATAGTATGATATAGTGTAACATAACATAATATAATATAATATAGTAAATACAGTATAATACTGTAGATATAATATACAAATAACATTGCAAAAGGAGGAGGCTCGGCTATGATTGAGGGAGAGGCTGACTGGGTGGAGGAAACAAAGCGGAGATGGGGTTGGGGTCGGCCTAAGCGGTGGAGGGAGGTCAAAGGGGAAATATGGTGCTGGAGCACGTGGGAAGGTAGGTCATGGTGGATGTAAGTGTGGAGGCTGTTGTGGTTGTTGCGGTGAGGTGTTGTGGTCGGAGGCGTTTGGAGTTAGGGCACGGCCCCGGCTTCGGGCAAGGAGGGGCTGGAACGCGGCAGGTGGTGAGGGCGGATGGTTGCTATGTGGTGGTGATTGAAATCAAGTAAGCAAATAAGAAAAGCGTAGGTAAAGAGAAGATGGGGAAGAGAAATATGGGAGCTACATTATATAAATAGAAAGCTATATATTATACTGTACATTTACTTTCAAGAAGGTGAAAGGTTCCAGCAATACGAAAGAGTTTAGATCTGGTATACATAAGTTATTTTATTTTATTCTTTAAAAGCACGATCGTGGCCAATGAAGAGACATGACACTGAACCAGAAATAAATATTTGCAATGGAAATAGAAAAAAAGTTAACAGTTGGATTTCTGGGAAGAATAAAAGCCGATGGTTATTCTTATTACACGGTGGAAAATGAATTATCATAAGGAATTTAAAAGGTACAAAACGGTACCGATACGGGCGACCATTTTGCAATTTCCACGGCATATCGAACTCCGAAATTGACAATTGAATATATCGTAGAGATCAGCACAACGAGACGATCAAAACGGTATACAGATATCAGTGGTACGATCATTCTATCAAAAGTCGATATCGGTACCAAAAATGCTGCTATTTTGCCGAAAATAAGAGAGACGGAGCAATAGCAGTTCCAATCTGATGAAACGAAATATGACGTCTCACTCAAAAGATGCTTTACAAATTTATTATGTAAAAATATTCAGGTTTAGAAAACATTTTATTATCATCTAATATTAACTGATTTAAATTTAGATAAAATTACACAAGAAAATAAACTTCCATATTATCAGATGAAAATTTACCATTTGCTATATTTGAGTAGACGTATTCCAAATATCAAATTTTTATTTCAAAATTCTATCATTTAAAATTTCACAAAATTCAGCTAATTACATTATTAAAACCGTTAAAATTTATGGGTCGTTACAGTTGGGAAGTTAGTAAGAGTGATAGGGTGTTCTTAATAAAAAGATTGTTTTGGAAAGTTGTTAAAAACCGTGTGCCTTTGGGAAAATATTAAACGGGTATTGGACCATTCTTCTTAACTAGTACTTTCGGGGACGAAATTCTTTTAAGAGGGGAGGAAAGTGACGACCCGAAATTTTGGATATTTGAAATTGGAATATTTAATTGATTTTAAATATTTAAAAGTTAATTTTTAACTTGAATTTCAAATATCACTATTTATTGGATAATTAAATTATTGAATTTAATAACTGGAAATTGGGTAAAATGGTGAATCTGAAGTCTTAAGCTCGTTAAAAATAATTTGAAGGCTTGTAAAATTAATATTGATAATACTGAAGATAATAGGACTTTTAAAAGTGAATTTGAAAGTGGTTTGTTTAGTTTTCAAAATATATCGTTTAAAATGTTATTTAAAAATAGCCTTCCGAGGCACAGTCTCAGAATTTGATGAAACCAGTTCCATTGGATCCGTAATAGTGTATTATTATCGAATTTCAAATTTTATAGTGGTTGGAGATATCGTTTGATCATACAATATATAAACGTGCTGAAATCTATATCGAAATTCAATATAATAACTGGGTCCAAAAAGCTATCTTCTCCATATGAACGAATTAGGACTCAAAACCTTTTTCATTGCATTCGAAATAGGGGTATAACATTATAAATGCCTCACGGCACACCTCGATAGGAGATCGAGATTTTAAGCTACGATTTCGGGACGATTTAAATTTATATGTATATATATATATATATATATGTTTTGTTTGACTGGTCAAATCCTCTACATCAACTGCTTCTTTTCCATCAGTACCTTCCCCCTTCAATTCAAATATCATTGTAGCAAACTGATCTTCCTCGTTCCATCTCTAACACACTTTCCTTTTGAAAACAAATCCAAGAAATAAAAAGAAAAAAGGTTGTTGGCCCTTAAACTAGAAAAATAATAATATATATACAATATATGTTTGCCTGCAACATAAAGCATCTTTCCCTTCATTATAAACTCATGCGTATCCTTCTCCCTCTCAAAAGAAATCAAATTCACATTTAGTAAATAAAATAAAAATTCGTTCGAACTTTTAAATCGCGAATTAAAATCGTTGCCACGTCTCTTCCTTTAGTATAATCACGAGTTTCCCCTTCCATTTCTTTTTCTCTTCTGAATTTCGAAGGCAATTTCCTGGATTGCTATCGAGTGGTCACACGATCGAGTTCGATAACTAGGGTTTGGGTTTTGACGAACCCTAGGGCATCGAAGTTGATTTTGTTTGCCGAAGTGAGTTTGGGTGGTTGAGGTGCGTCGTTCATGGGAGATTCGTGGTGCTCGTGGCACTTTATAGGGTTGCGACTTGGAGTAGGCCAGTGGGAAGGGGTGTCATGATTTCTTCTGCTTCGGTGGGTCGAGGAAAGGGCGACGAAGACCACCACATCGAGCAGAGGATGGCAGGTTGTGGATGGCGGTAGGGCGATTGATTTTTGTGGCTCGAGGACTTGTTCACGTGCATGAGCGTGCACGGTTGTTGGAAGTGTTCTTCTCAAGCATTGTTCGAAGCGAGGAGGAGAAGGCATTGTTGTACGTCGGGTGGGTTAGCAGGTAGTGGGCTTCTTCTTCTTCTATTTTTTAAGTGGAATTTGTATTTTAGTTTGAAAGAAAGGAATCTGGAGTTGAAATTGACGTTATGGGCTTGTAAAATCAGATCAAAGGTTTTTGGATATTACTTATATACTTATTGAAATATAAAATAAGTCTGACTATAAAATAATTTCTGGTAATAATTTTATATTACTTATATACTTATTCTAAAAGGAAAAAATATATTAAGGTGATTGTAAACTGGAGGTTATAAACCTACTATTTAACATTTAAAATAATATATTATGGTGATTAACATGTTCAATTAACTCATTTGATTATTACTAAGAAAAATTATTTATCATAGGAAGATTTATTTAAAATTAAATTATTGGGTTAAATTAAATTAATAAATGGTAATTGACTGTTAGATTTATTTCAAATGTTAATAAAATTTATAATGTTATACAAGGTCTAAAATCATGGAGAGATAAGCCGGTTTGGATCGGATTGCAAATCAAAAATCAAAGATGAGTTAATCTCACTCAAATTGGATTACTAGTTAACCTAAAAATAAAATTATTGGATTGATTGCTTGAATTGATAATTTATTATCAGTCTGGATTTGATATTATATATAGTAGTATGTATATATATTGGAGTGATCGATATTCCCACATTATATAGCGGATGAGACCCTTTGCGCCCCGCATAATAACGGATGACCCTTTATACCGCGATATCCCCCTTGAAGTGGGATTGGTATTTTTATTTTGTGCTAACATCTATGGATGCAAGAAAACATGTTGGAGGGATCCAACAAGATTCCACAAAAGTATTAAAATTTATTTTCATACTCTGTGATATGATTTATTTGTTAATTTGTGATAGATTATAGTGCAAATTGAAATTATTGAATGCTATGGTTGGGCTGAATATATTTTGTTATTTTAAGATATCAAAAATATAAAGATTGGATTTTAAAGGAAAGTAAAAAGAAAGTTTTAAGTAAAATATTTATAGTGAAGTTGAGTAAATAAAAAGGGTGAATTTGGGAAAAGGTAAATGGTTGATTTTGAAATCCTGTTTAATAACTTCCGGGGTATGGGAAAATAGGGATTTTGAATAAATAGGAAACAAAGGGTTTTGAGGACTTAAACGATATTGTTTAAGAATTAAAGGGATTTGTTTTAAATCCAGGATTTAAAATGGTTTGGGAGAAATAAAAAAAGGGAATTTTGAAATTAAGTAAGGAATTGATGTTCCGGATTTAAATAAGATTTTAAATCAGAAGAGGCAAGTAGATTTGAAATTAAGGGTTTGGGGTAATTTTGATAAATCAAGAAATAAATTTCAAAATGAAATTAACTCAGAGAATCGATTTGAAATCGATTAAGTGTTTTGAAACGGTGGTTATAAAGGAAAATGAGGCTATGGGATTTATAAATTGGGTTTATAAATAAAGTGAATATTTATCAGTGGATAATTTGGATTTATAAATTCACGGTGGGAATTTATAAGGAAAGGGTAATTCGTTTTAAAAATAAATAGTGGTTTTATTTTTAAAAGCATGGGAAAGAAAATTTACGGGATTTGGGGACGTAAATTAAATTGGAATAAATCGAGGAGGATTTATAAATGACAAGATTAGATTTATTGGAATGGAAAGTGTATTTTCCTAAAAAGCTAAGTATATTTTCGAAGAAGATTTTTAAGCATAAATTATAAGTTTTAAGGATGTTTTAAGGAATGTTTAGAAAAGTTTATTATTTAGTTGATTTAAAAATTTTAAAGTAAATATTAATTAAGTTAATCTTAGTAGTAATTATTTTAAAGGTTAAATTAGTATTAAGATTTAAAAGATAATTATTAAATATTTATACTTATACAATAGTTTTATTTTAAAAAGTAGTTTTGGCTAAGTTCTACTTAGAGAATTATTTTAGAATTTCATAAGTATTATTTTGAACAAAGAATATAAGTAGTTTTGTACGTAAATGTTTTAAGTGTATATATTTTTGGACAAAGTGATTTAATTTATTTAAAATCCAAATTTAATAAGACTTGGTGTTTTTCAGTGGAAATAAAATAATTGGCTGAATGATTGTTTAATTTGATAGTTAAATAACCAACTATCAATATTGGCCAATGCGTTGATCGTTTCGAAGAGACCGAGATCGAATTTAATTATCCGAAAACCACTTCGATCCGGTTTGAACGTAGCGAATGAATACCGTGAAGATGATGAAGACGATGATTCGGTTTGTCCAAACCAAGGGCAACTTGTATGGATAATGCTATCAGAACATCGTCATTGGAGGACGATGAGCATTCTAAGTGAAATTCATTCCTAAAAGGTAATGTTTAGCCTCAAGCCTCATCAACCGAGAATGGCTAAAACAGGGGAGGTGCAACAAGGCTAAGTGGGTAGCACCTAATTAGGGTAAGGTCATCCCTGTCTAGAGTCCTTTTTTGATCTCGGCTGTGTGGAGGTTGCTGATACCAACTGCGGGGTGATCTTATTCGGACTATCCAGTAAGGGGTAGCTCCGGTCTTGTGTTGCAGGGAATCGGGAGTGGTCCTCGGTACTTTGATCTAGGTCAGGGACTGTGACGGGCGGTACCCCAGTAGCCCTACCATTGTATGGAATCCATTCTCCAATAGGCGCCCGTACGGTTTTGATTGTGCCCAACTATGTTGGAACGTGAGATGTAAGCATTTCAGTTAGATTCTATTTATTTTCTATTGACACTATTATAATATCAGATGGGTTTGATAAAAATGTTTTGGTTATCGTAAGGTAAAAACCCGGCATGTTTATTTGTGGCGTGGTCTTACGAGATACCTTTGATTTTCAAAGGGTTTTGAAAAAATTTAATAATTCAATTGAGTGTGTTTTCTCACGCTGGTTTTTCAGACTGACTCGGTTGTTATTTTATTATAATGCTTGGGTCAAACCGAGTATTACAGATAAAGGATAGGATGCTATGGAGCTCAGGAGACAAGCTGGATGACGGAGGCGTATATCACGTATCTGAATTATATTCCGCTGTGTATGGTATGCTGTATATTCAGTTTTGTGAGGACCAATTTTTATAACTGTCCAGTGTTGTGTTACTAATTGTGATGTACTCTGATGGTGTAGTGTATAAAAATAGTTATAGTTCTTTGTATAAAGATCTATTGTTATCTATTATATATTATTCCGCTGCGACTGTGAGATTCTGTGTTGTTGTTTTTTCTTCTTCTTCTACCTCTTTTCTTCTTTTCCTTAACGATCTAGTATTTCCGGCATTCGATTGTTTGGCATGTAATACAGTGAACGTATTGATGTCGATTTTCGGAGGTCGAAAATCTCCCGGGTTGTTACACAGAGGGTTTAGGTTTTTAGGTTTTAGTAGATTTTGGCGAATAAAGCATCCGAAGACGAGCAGGAGGCTGACGGATAGCTAATTTAGGGATTCTGTTTTAAAATTGTTTTCGCTGTGTATTAAGACAACTATGTCTATATTGCTTTGATCATCCAAGGGGGCATCTTTATATGTTGCTCTTGGCGTATTGTTGTAATTATATTTGATCAATGTCTGGGAATACGTTTGGGATTTTTGTAACTTGGATATGATTTGTTGAAATGTAATCACTGAAAGTTGTTGTTTTTCAATGTGATTTTGCTCATATTCAAGTGCTTCTGATATTATGGTTCCATTAACATTGCCGTATTTCATTACTAGAAGTTAATACCGTGGATGACTGCAACATCCATAACACTTAGCTTTTGACCTCCAGATACGAGATGTTACACCTATGCTTCGTGACATCTCAGACTACACGAAGTTAGATATCCGACTCATGATTTAGAGTTGGCTACTATAATATTTATGGTGTGGAGACACTATCTTTTGGGAGAACAATTCAAGTTGTATTCAGATTATAAGTCTTTAAGGTACTTATTCTCTCAAAAGGAGTTGAACATGAGATACAAAGGTGGTTAGAGTTTATAGCTACTTATGATTTTGGAATTGAGTACATACCATGGAAAGGAAACAAAGTTGTAGATGAACCTAGCAGAAAACATCAGAATGTAATGTTGGATATGCTGGCTGAATGGAAAGACTTGGAAGCATTGACTACTTGTAGTGTATAGTTAAGATCGACTGTCGGTTCTAATCAGAGTACCGCAATGTTAGCTTGTTTGGAAGTTCGACCGGTATTGCTCGAAAGGATTGGTTCTAAGCAAAGAGATGATCCATTGCTAGCTGAAAGAATTAGAAAATTGCAATATGGAATAGAGATTGATGATTTAAAGGATTTCTATCTTGACCATGATGGATGGTTGAAAAAGAAGGGACGATTGTGTGTTCCAGATGATAAAGACCTAACGAAATAAGTTCTTAGGGAATGTCACCGATGGAAGTTCACTATTCATCTTGGAGGAACTAAGATGTATCAGGATATGAAGAGGAGTTTCTTCTGGAAAGGATGAAAAAGGATGTAGGATTATGGATGAAGTAGTGTTTGAACTGTCAGTAGGTAAAAGCCGAACATCAGAAGCCAAGTGGGTTGCTTCAGCCATTGGAGATACCGGTATGGAAATGAGATTCTATATCCATGGATTTTATTGACAAATTATCAAGGTCAAACAGGGAAAATGAAAGTATATGGGTCATAGTGGATACACTGACCAAGAGTGCACACTTCATTCCCATTAAGTCAACTAGAACGACACCTGTATTGGCTAAGTTGTTCGTGAAGAATACTGTTGGACTGCATGAGATCCCTAGCAGTATAGTCAGTGACAGAGATGCTTTGTTCACTAGTGAACTCTAAAAGAGTCTATAGGAGATATCAGATACGAAACTTAAGATAAGTACTGCTTATCACCACAAACAGATGGGCATACAGAGACAGTCAATAAGGTACTTATAGATTTATTGAGGGCTTATGTACTATATTTTGGAGGCTCACAGGAAGACCATCTACACTTAGTCGAGTTTTCGTATAACAATAATTATCAGACTAGTATAAGCATGACACCTTTTGAAGCTTTATACGAAAGGCTGTGTAAATCTTTGTATGTTGGTCAGAGATCGGAGATTGATTAGTTCTTGGACCAAATATGGTAAGTGAAGCCGTAGAAAAGATTGATTTGATTCGAGATAGATTGATGGTAGCTCAATCCAGCTAGAAAGTTATGCAGACAAAAGACAGAAAGACTTGGAATTCAAAGTTGGAGAATATGTTTTCGTCTAAGTATTACCGATGAGGGGTGTAGTAAGATTTGGGAAGTCATAAAAATTGGCATCTAGGTTTGTTGGACCATTTCCTATTATAGAAAGGATCAGGAAATTTGCTTATAGGATTGAGTTACCAAACAGTTTGGCAGGAGTCCACATTGTTTTCCATATTGCTCATCTAAGAAAGTGTGTTCGAGATCCAGATACTACTATAATTCTGACTGCAATGGAAGATTATGTAGTGGATTCGGACACGACCACAGTTAGACATCTAGTTCGTATAATAGCTAAGGATGAGAAAAAGCTAAGAAACAAGACAGTCGGATTAGTAAAAGTCCAATGGATGATGAGAGAGACTATACTTGGTAAAAAGAGAGCAGGACTAGGGACAATTATCCTGACTTGTTTGATGGTATGTTTTTCCTTTATGCTTGCATGTTTGATGTGTGTACCTTATCGTAATTTCAAGGACAAAATTCTTTAAGGAGGGGAGTCCATAACACTCCTAGATTTGATAACATTATTTAGGATATTTAATTAGACAAATTAAATGAAATAATGTAACATGGTAAGGAGATTGAAATTTGATAATCAATGAGGGTCTCGCCTGAATTATTAAGCTAATGGGATCAAATAAAACCATAATAGGAAAAAGGATACGAGGAGGGCAAAATGGGAAAATAAAACATTACCTTATCATAAACCCTTATTCCCATTTCCTCCCTCAATTGACTCATTCACCAATGAAAATAAAACAAGGGTTTAGGTCGGCCATTGCTATGAAGATTTCAAAGAGAAGATAAGCTAGGAAAACATGATCAAAGATAAGGAAATCAAATCAAACACAAATCTCAAACTTCTTAATCCATTCAAGGTGAATAATAACTATGCATCTGACGTTTTTATGTGATAATTTCGGTTTTAAGTGTAATCCCGTTTCTTTTGCTAATATTATGCCATGTTTTAAAGATTTGGAAGATTATATGCTTATTAGTGACTTTTTAGAATTTAATTATGAAATTTAGTGATATATTTGAGTTGGAAAACCTATCATTTGATATCCAATGATTTGAAATTTTAGTATGATATTAGAAACATTATTTTGGAAGTGGATTCCTAATTTTATAATTTTCTAAGCAAGTATGAAATTTTTATGAATTTTCTAAGTGGAGAAATTGGTATATTTCGGGTTTTAATTATCAAAAATAATTAAATTTTGTTTCAGCCCTGAAATTTTTATATAAAGAAGAATATGATTAAAATGATTTATTGTGATTTTTGGGGATTCTTCCCAAGTGCTTAAGACTCGATATGCTTTATTTAAGGTAGAAATGCTTAATTAATTATTAAGGTATCATTATAAATTATGGAGTTTGTTAATTACTGTGGAAATGGTAAAACTCCTCCTTGGCAGTTTTCTAAAAAGATTTTGGGTAAAGAACATGTTATTTAATAGTATTTTGGCAAATAATTGGGGTTTGTGAAAAGAAACTACTTTTTATAGTAATAAATTAGTTTTTAAAGTAATTACGGTGATGCCACTCTGAAAGCCTTGATGCCACAGCATGCCGCTCTACTCCTACGGACTTCGACGTCGTCCATGACCCATCCATAGGGTCTTAACTTTGGTTGGTATGGAATGTATCGGCTTGGTCGAAGTGGAAACCAATTAACGGTGTGACATCATGGTCTTCAAAGGGGTTAATGTTGCACTTGTTTGTACCGTATATTTTATAACGACTCCGACCCCATACTTTCGAAGTGACTACTTCGGCTTTATGAAGCCTCTTATCTTATCGGCTGCATGATGCCGCATGTTTTATACAAAAGGACTTCGACCCTAATCTTGCCGCATTTATAGTTTTGAAATAGTTATAGGCGCAGACGCCAACCTTTATATTTTAAAGTAATCTCTTCGCACCTATGATGCCGCTATTTTCTTTAAGGCAACGGTGCCAACATTAATGACTTTGACCCTATTCTATTAAACGGTTTAAAATTATATAACGCTCTTCGACTTCGGGTGCTCAAAATTTGATTTGCGTAGGTTGAGAGTTAAGATTTTCAAGTTTAGTAGTTTGGTGAATGAAGCTTCCAATGACGTGCAGGAGGCAAAGATTAGCCATGTAGGAGATTATCTATTTATCTATTCTGCTGTGATTGAATGTTGTATGTAAACACAGATGTTATAACTGTCTAATTAGCAACTCTGATCATCCAAGTGGGCACATCATTTGTTGCTCTTGGCGTATTTTGTAATAATTATATTCATTTGAACCCGGGCAACGTTTTGTTATTATGTACTGAATTAGAAATTTTATGATGGGAATTAAATAAGAAAAGTCGTTTTGAAATTGTGTTAAATTTATTTCATATTCTTGTGCTTCTGATATTATGGATACCATTAACATGTCTGCATTTTGTCATCGAAAATTAATACTATAGATGACTGCAGCACCTATAGCGGTTAGTTTTTGGCCTTAAAATGAGGAGTGTTACAGGTTTGACTTCCTAAAACATGTCTCCATGGATCCCAAAATAAAATAGAGTACCAGTGCGCATATTTTATATTTTTCAGGTACCATATAATGGATACCAGACAGCATATTTTCTAAGCTATGACAAGAAATCCATAGATACTGAACGACCTTATATACAAAGATGATTGAATAGTGAATTAGGATATAATTCAAAAGGATATGTTATTGGCATCAGCAATGTCGATAACTCTAAAACTCCTCTTATTTAAAATATTTTACTTCATGCTTTGTATTGATTTTTATTCCTTTCATGAGTTTTATTTGTTTACATTTATATATATATACACACACACACAAACTCTATACATATTGTCTAGTTATGCTTAAGTGATTCTCTTTTGTCCTTTTTACTGATGACAATGAGGGAGAAAATGTATAAATATACTAGGCAAAATTATAGGGGAGTGCATAGGTTTTGGCGGAAGTCAAATATAGAAATATTATATTTTATCTCTCAAATATTTATATGGTTGTCATCCTCAAAATGGGGGAGATTGTTAATACCCTAGGTATTGGTTTTGATGAACAACTATATAAATATTACTAGTAATATCTCCGAGTTGTGTAGTACTTTCAGTTATACATTATGGAGATATTTTATAGAGATAAACAAGAACACAGTGGAAGCAAATGAATTATATATACACACACATATACATATACATATACAAATACATATACATATACATATACATATACATATGAAGATTAATCTTTGCAAATGGAAGAATAAAACTGATTGAAGAAGAATGATCTAACGACAGAGATATTTGAAGTGATGACTAGTTTTTTAAATCTTAGAATCTTCGGTAAAGACCCCATAGCAATTATACTTGAAGATCATCAACCACTAACCTCAACTGAATCACAAAATATCAACAAATATGAGGAACTTTGAAATCTGAAGATCTACAACACTTTATTGTGAGTTTCTGATTTCTGAACACATGTATGTTGACATATCCTTCCCTAGTATGTTGACATACTGACCGTTTTCTATTTCTTAAAATTTAATACAGGGATTTTCCCTCCACCTCTTTAATAGACACGTCTCTTCAACCACTACAAACTGGCCCTGCAAAACGAAATTTAAATACAACATTCTCAATTTCTCTTACTCTTTCATTTCTATAATTTTGTGAGAAAGATCCACTGCACATTCTTCCATTCTTTTTTGTAATGACCCGGGATTTCGTATTGATTTATAATCGTCACTAAACGATTAATCGATTGTTAATTGCTGTTGAGTATTTTAAATCAGCTGAAATTCTTTTGAAAGATTTGTTAAAGATTTATACGGGCTTTTCTTTATTAATTCAGCCCGTTTCCTTTTGATTGAGATAATGGTTGTACTCATCCCCCTTTTATATTCGTTTGCAACCCATTCCCATCTCATTTTTCAAACGGAAAACCCTAATCAACATACGAAAATAAATGGTGGCGCTAGTTCATTCTTCTTCATTCAAAAAAGAAATTAGGGCTTCGTTCAACTTCGTGGTGCCGTGGTTTCGATTTGCTCGATCGATTCCTTGTGGCTCACTACGGCTGCTCCTTCTCGCTCATCTTCGAGATGCCGTGGCTTCAATTCCGATGCTCGTTCTTCTTTGACAATTTGGGCTTTCGATTTTCTGGAGCATCGGCTACAAACTTTCGACCAAATGATAAGGTGAGTAATTCTAGTTACTCACATCTAATTCAAGCACATATATCTGTGAGTTATGATTTCCACTGCTTTGAATTCTTGAGTTTTCGTTTGTATACGAACGTTTGAGTTCGTCCTGATTTACCTTGGCCATTCTAATTTGATTGAATACTGAGATGAGTTCTCTGACTTTAGTAGTTTGTACAAATTAATGCCTCATACTCACGGAGTTGATTTTTGTTTGAATTTCTAGCTTTAATGACTTTTGATTTGAGTTTGACGATGTTGTTTGTTCGACTTTGGCCCTCTGTCATCTTCGGCCACTTGATTCTGTAAAAATTCATAGACCGAGACTGGACTTTGTGCTTGACTTTTGTTTGCGAAATTTATTTAACATTGGCTTTTGTACGTAGCTGATTTGGTGAATTTTCATCGGCCGTAACTTGATTTCGTTCTTTGACTGGAATGATGATTCCTTTTTGGATTGTGGCTTTGAGATAAACTGTTCATTTGTTTGCACTTGTCCAGTGCAGTTTCATGGTGACTTCGTTTTGTGACTTTTTTCATTCATGATTTTCAGACTTTGGCATGTCGGTTCAAAACTGCTGCCTGATTTTGTTATAACTGATAAATGTTTTGAAATCTTCTTTGTCTTTTTCGAACTCGCTGTGCCACTTGCTGGCTGCTACTGCTTCACTTGATCTGGAGTTGTTTTGATGCATTCACCCTCCACTAGTACATGCTGCCTCGAGTACATGCTTTCATTGTGTATATATAACACTGCCCGGTCTATATGCACTTAGTTAGTTCTCAAAGGTACTGATACATTGTATTTGCATTAGTTGTTGAGTCTGGGCACTGCATATGTATGTTTCACTTTGTTCATTTGTCAGCGCTTGCATTGTTCACTTTGGGCTTTGACTTTACCATTACCTGACTTCAGCACTGCCTTCATGTAAATGCAACGAAGTCTGGGGTGGATATACTGGTCACTATGTACATAGTTGGTTTTATATCCCTGTAAGTTAATTTTATACATAGGTGGTTATACATTCATGTTACCCTGACCTGTAGTATGCATTGCCACTCTGGTTATCCACTTGATTTGGTGGAGCTAGCACATGTTGTCACGCTAATCTGATCTGGCCATCATGTAGTTGCACTGTATAGAGTTCATGTTGTGCCATACACTTGAATTCAGTTGCATTTGTCTGGTTCAGTCTTGCACTACTTGCTGACATTTCTCTGTTCATTGATGTTGTGGCCATTTCCACTTGTTCAATATAGGATCTGGTTCAATTAGGTTATGTGCAATGGCTTGAGTCTTGTATATATGTAGGTTCGAATTTATATTGCCTGCACTTGAAATTTATTGAGCTTGGTCGTCTTATTACCCTCCCAGTACAGTCAGTTTCATGTTCATGCCGAGCCTTGGTAAACCTACTAGTACACTATTTGGTTCACGTTGCATCCACTATTGCATACATGTAAATTTTATGTTAGCATTGGCTTGTCTCAACTTCACTTGATTTCAATTCTCTGTTGTATTTCTTGAAGTCTGCAATGCACACTGGAAGTCTTATACTCTGACTTGATTGAAAATTCATGTACATACTTATGGAGTTCCTGCTCTTCATGTAACTGATTTCATCCCGGTTGTCTGCATTGTCTATTGGTGTTGGCAAGCCTTTCATTATGTTAGATCCTTAGTGTAGCCTGGTGCATTTAGATTTGATGATTGTGGTTGATACAATCGAGTCTGGAACCTTTTGTAACATTGAGTTGCACTGCACTTGATTTTCATGTGCAGTTTAGCTTGATTAATGGTTGGAGTAGTTTTGCATAACTGTGGCTATACATTTGTCGTCACTGCACGTTGTCCTAAGCTGATCATCGAAGTGCATTGCCCTGCCTTTGTACTTGGATGATTTGCAGTTACTCTTCAATTAATCTGAACTGGTTAGTCGAGTCTTCACAGCACATTCTGGTTTTAACATATTGCTGTTAGTCGAGTTGCATCTATGTGGTTACTTTGAGCATGCTACGTTTGTGCTCGAGTTGGTGACATCTGTATATTCTTGGTCGAAACTAGTCATTCATGTTTTAGTTGCATTGACCAGTTTGTAGTTTTGAGTACTGTAGTTTACTTTGATAATCATGTTGCCATATTGGGTTGTTCATTTCTTGTTCATGTGTTTCTGGTAGAGTAAATTGTTCTTGACCGTTTTGTGTTACGCTTGAGTTGAATCTAGTTTAAACGCTCGGGTTTGACCTTGTGTTCGTTTGTGATTTTCATTGAGCTTTCGTGTATTGCATCGCGGTAGTGGCGAGGCAGTGCACGCGTGCGTGCACTGCAGCTACACCGAAATTTGATTTGGATTTGCTGATTTGTTGTTAACACTGTTTAGTGTTATATCTGCCGTTATCCGATTCTCTTATCGAGGAGTTGGATACACGAGATTTCTGTGACTGTCGCCTATTTGATATTTGATTTTTGCTTCTGTGCATTAATAACTGAGTTTGAATTAGACTGACCCGTGTATTATTTTCTTTTGAATTTAATACTCGGGTCAGACCCGAGTTATTTCAGGTTGTAGATTTCCTGCTTTGAGTTGCTGTTTGAGCTATGAAGACTTTTCACATATTTTGGAGTAATCGTGTCATATTATAGGTTGATATGTATTCATGTATATTAGTTGATAATGTACGTCTATATATAACTTCCAAAGTCGACAATTGTAGTTGTATCATATGTATTGTGTCAAATGTATTGTAACTGACATCAGTTATATAAATATATATGAGACTTTTGTTATCTATGTTCTGCATCTTTTTGTATCTGTGTTAGTATTATATATTGTCCTAAACCATTATGAACCATCGTAGTTCGTTTTATACTGGAATTGGGTATGTCAATGGGAGTGAATAAATAAGAGATGAAAAATTTAAAATATATACCACTCCTATCGAGGTAACCAATACTAGTGTAAGGCCAACTACAGATGGCCGCTCCTATCCAGCCTTATTCTTCATAATAACAGGCAGTATTTCTTTTAATACTCTTTGTTATTGTGAGTATAGAGGTGGGGCGTCACAGTTGGTATCAGAGCTTGGGGTTTATGGACATAATATAAAACATAACTTAGATGGAACATGTGTTACAACTATTTGTCGATGTTTTATTTGTGATTTGAGTCAAAACTAAAGTTTTGAAATTATGATGAATTTTTTTTAAAATATCTTTATTTAAAAATAAAAGTGAAACTGTGTTTTGTTGATTTGATTAAATTGTGTTCTGTTCATCAGAATGCGCAGCGGAAATAGTGAAACTGTCTTCGCTGAGTACAACTGATAATCTTTTTGATTTAAAAAATCAAAATATGAAATTGAAATAAATTTCATTTGCTGTTTACATAGCTGTGTTTATTTTGTTTCTTTGAGAATTTCGAATCCGAATTGAGGATTCGAAACGATTGCAGTTATGTGATTCTTGTTGAGATTTTTGCTGATTTTCTTTTATGCTAATCACATGTTGATTAGATTTTTGCTGTTTTGAATTATCTTCATTGAAGATATATTCGAATGATTTCTTTGTTCATTTTGTAGTACGTGCAAATTTGAGTTGCACGTTACTGCATTAATTTACGTTGAACCGATGCTTGGTTATGAAACGTATTTTGTTGACGTTACCTTTATAACGGGATTTTTGTACTAGTGCTATATTTTAAAGCACGGTGTTTAGTTGAAAATTTTTATGAATAAAAAATTCACTGGTGTTACATTGTGGTGTAAATTATTTTGATGAGGTTTTGACGTTTAAAAATTACTGTCGCTTTGGCTTCAGTAACCGTCAAATTTTAAAAGTGGATTTTCAAGCGGTTATACCGCAATGCTGATTTGTGACCCGTTTTTAACGATATTTTGAGAAGTACAATTTCCATATCGAAATTGTTACTAATATTGCTGCTTTAATCACGTGATTGGAAATCGTTTTAAAATGAAAATTGTTTTATAAATTTTTTAACAGTTTGCACTTTCAAAAGAAGAGGAAGGTGAGTGATAATCACTTATGAGATTTATGGCATTAAGACCCAAGTAAGAGCAGTCAATTATTTTATATGAAAATCATATTACGATTTCTGTTAATCTTTATTTCTCTGAATAAATATATGATGATCATGAATGACATTTTGGTTGAATTTTTGGTTGCTGTTTTGATTTGCTTTTGGCATTGACTAATTTTGTTTTAAAAATTGTTTAATCAATCATATAACCCGATTACAGAAATGAGTTTGTAACTCAGTTTTTATAAGAAAATAATTTGATTAATTTACTGAGAAATATGGTATTGAATAATAATAATGGATTAGGCAGTATGAACAAAGAGGTTTATGCTCATGTCTAGTTCATTTAAAAATTGATATGAACAAAGCAATATTGGAAAAAAATGTGTGATCAAGCATAAATGACTTTGAAATGGGTTGTGAAATTTGGTATGAATGTTGGTATGTTTAGATATGATTTTTAAGGAAATTAAATTCCCTACTTATGAAATGAAGAAAGGATTACAAGAGTATTTCTGGAGTTAAAAAGGAAAATTCCTTAATGAATAAATATGTATGGTCTCTAAATTACCAAGTAATTTAGGAGAGATGCCTTGATCTACTCATCATCAGGTGGATGATGGGTATGTGCATGACTTGTTCAAGTCCTGAAGGCCTCTGTGCAAAGGTTAATAGAATTGAGTCCTTTGCAATGCACACTTTGTGTTCAAAGGCAAGAGTTTGGACCATATAAAAATGTAAGATGGAACTGAAAAATAAGCTAGGCAGTGTGAACAAAGGAGGTTCATGCTTATGTCTGATTGTTTTAAATTGGAAATGAACAATGCAATAAATTATTTATGTGCTGATTTGTTCAGATCTAAAGCTAAAATGTTTTATGGGTTTTTCTCTAAAACCTTACCCTATGTTCACAATAGAATTGAGTATAAGAATTTTTATAGAGTTTCTACTGGATTTGTTTAAGAGATTATGACATTCTTGAATATAGGAGATATGCAAGTGATAAAACAAATTTTGAATGAGACAACTGGAAAAAATGAAATAAAGCATTATTTTCATGAATGAAAGTATGGATAGTTGAAATTTTCTGAAATAAGAAATGAGACTGGTCACTAGATTATAAAACTAATCTAGGAGAGAAGCCTTGATCTATTCATCATAAGGAGTATGATGGGTATGTGCATGACTTGTTTAAGTCCTATAGGCCTTTGTGCAGGGGTTAACAGAATTGAGTCCCTTGCAATGCACACATGGTGTTCAATGGCAAAGAGATATGACCAAATTAAATTGATAAATCGAGATTTAGAGCTGAACTATGGAATTAAAATGAGTTAATTCCATGAGAGTATGTGTACATATATACTGTATTGAATATTTGTTGATTTGATGATTCTATTATTGTTTTTGATAATTGAATATTTGTTGATTTGATGATTCGATTATCGTTTTTGATAACTGAATATTTGTTGATTTCAGATTCGATTATCGTTTTTGATAATTGTATATTTGTTGATTTGAGATTCGATTATCGTTTTTGATAATTGAATATTTGTTGATTTGAAATTCGATTATCGTTTTTGATAATTGAATATTTGTTGATTTGAGATTCGATTATCGTTTTTGATAATTGAATATTTGTTGATTTGAGATTCGATTATCGTTTTTGATAATTGAATATTTGTTGATTTGAAATTCGATTATCGTTTTTGATAATTGAATATTTGTTGATTTGATGATTCGATTATCGTTTTTGATAATTGAATATTTGTTGATTTGAGATTCGATTATCGTTTTTGATAATTGTATATTTGTTGATTTGAGATTCGATTATCGTTTTTGATAATTGAATATTTGTTGATTTGAAATTCGATTATCGTTTTTGATAATTGAATATTTGTTGATTTGAGATTCGATTATTGTTTTTGATAATTGAATATTTGTTGATTTGAGATTCGATTATCGTTTTTGATAATTGAATATTTGTTGATTTGAAATTCGATTATCGTTTTTGATAATTGAATATTTGTTGATTTGAGATTCGATTATCGTTTTTGATAATTGAATATTTGTTGATTTGAGATTCGATTATCGTTTTTGATAATTGAACATTTGTTGATTTGAAATTCGATTATCGTTTTTGATAATTGAATATTTATTGATTTGAGATTCGATTATCGTTTTTGATAATTGAATATTTGTTGATTTGATATTCGATTATCGTTTTTGATAATTGAATATTTGTTGATTTGAGATTCGATTATCGTTTTTGATAATTGAATATTTGTTGATTTGAGATTCGATTATCGTTTTTGATAATTGAACATTTGTTGATTTGAAATTCGATTATCATTTTTGATAATTGAATATTTGTTGATTTGAGATTCGATTATCGTTTTTGATAATTGAATATTTGTTGATTTGAGATTTGATTATCGATTTTGATAATTGAATATTTGTTGATTTGAGGTTTGATTATCGTTTTTGATAATTGAATATTTGTTGATTTGAGATTTGATTATCGTTTTTGATAATTGAATACTTGTTGATTTGAGATTTGATTATCGTTTTTGATAATTGAATATTTGTTGATTTGAGATTTGATTATCGTTTGTGATAATTAAATATTTGTTGATTTGAGATTTAATTATCGTTTTGATAATTAAAGATTATCGTTTTGATAATTAGGTAATTGCTAATTTTGCTGATTGTAAGATTTTCTAGTCTCTAATTGATTCTAGATTATGTTGATTATATTAAATTGCTGTTTTGTGATTTCTGTATTCTAATTATCTAATTGATAATTGAATATTGCTGACAATTGTATTTATTCAGTTTTGTTGTTTTCTGATTATCTATTTGATGATTAGATTTTGTGAGAATTTGTAAATTTCTATTATGGAATTAAAAGTTTTCTTCGGTTTTGGTGTTCTCGACCTTTATTTTTCTAGCTTAACCAATTTATGTTAGAAAAATAATTGTTATTGGCAACCTTAATTATGAAAATTGCGGGGATGCAATTTCTATAAGGAGGGGAGTTTGTAATGACCCGAGATTTCGTATTGATTTATAATCGTCATTAAACGATTAATCGATTGTTAATTGCTGTTGAGTATTTTAAATCAGCTGAAATTCTTTTGAAAGATTTGTTAAAGATTTATACGGGATTTTCTTTATTAATTCAGCCCGTTTCCTTTTGATTGAGATAATGGTTGTACTCATCCCCCTTTCATATTCGTTTGCAACCCATTCCCATCTCATTTTTCAAACGGAAAACCCTAATCAACATACGAAAATAAATGGTGGCACTAGTTCATTCTTCTTCATTCAAAAAAGAAATTAGGGCTTCGTTCAACTTCGTGGTGCCGTGGTTTCGATTTGCTCGATCGATTCCTTGTGGCTCACTACGGCTGCTCCTTCTCGCTCATCTTCGAGATGTCGTGGCTTCAATTCCGATGCTCGTTCTTCTTCGACAATTTGGGCTTTCGATTTTCTGGAGCATCGGCTACAAACTTTCGACCAAATGATAAGGTGAGTAATTCTAGTTACTCACATCTAATTCAAGCACATATATCTGTGAGTTATGATTTCCACTGCTTTGAATTCTTGAGTTTTCGTTTGTATACGAACGTTTGAGTTCGTCCTGATTTACCTTGGCCATTCTAATTTGATTGAATACTGAGATGAGTTCTCTGACTTTAGTAGTTTGTACAAATTAATGCCTAATACTCACGGAGTTGATTTTTGTTTGAATTTCTAGCTTTAATGACTTTTGATTTGAGTTTGACGATGTTGTTTGTTCGACTTTGGCCCTCTGTCATCTTCGGCCACTTGATTCTGTAAAAATTCATAGACCGAGACTGGACTTTGTGCTTGACTTTTGTTTGCGAAATTTATTTAACATTGGCTTTTGTACGTAGCTGATTTGGTGAATTTTCATCGGCCGTAACTTGATTTCGTTCTTTGACTGGAATGATGATTCCTTTTTGGATTGTGGCTTTGAGATAAACTGTTCATTTGTTTGCACTTGTCCAGTGCAGTTTCATGGTGACTTCGTTTTGTGACTTTGTTCATTCATGATTTTCAGACTTTGGCATGTCGGTTCAAAACTGCTGCCTGATTTTGTTATAACTGATAAATGTTTTGAAATCTTCTTTGTCTTTTTCGAACTCGCTGTGCCACTTGCTGGCTGCTACTGCTTCACTTGATCTGGAGTTGTTTTGTTGCATTCACCCTCCACTAGTACATGCTGCCTCGAGTACATGCTTTCATTGTGTATATATAACACTGCCCGGTCTATATGCACTTAGTTAGTTCTCAAAGGTACTGATACATTGTATTTGCATTAGTTGTTGAGTCTGGGCACTGCATATGTATGTTTCACTTTGTTCATTTGTCAGCGCTTGCATTGTTCACTTTGGGCTTTGACTTTACCATTACCTGACTTCAGCACTGCCTTCATGTAAGTGCAACGAAGTCTGGGGTGGATATACTGGTCACTATGTACATAGTTGGTTTTATATCCCTGTAAGTTAATTTTATACATAGGTGATTATACATTCATGTTACCCTGACCTGTAGTATGCATTACCACTCTGGTTATCCACTTGATTTGGTGGAGCTAGCACATGTTATCACGCTAATCTGATCTGGCCATCATGTAGTTGCACTGTATAGAGTTCATGTTGTGCCATACACTTGAATTCAGTTGCATTTGTCTGGTTCAGTCTTGCACTACTTGCTGACATTTTCTCTGTTCATTGATGTTGTGGCCATTTCCACTTGTTCAATATAGGATCTGGTTCAATTAGGTTAGGTGCAATGGCTTGAGTCTTGTATATATGTAGGTTCGAATTTATATTGCCTGCACTTGAAATTTATTGAGCTTGGTCGTCTTATTACCCTCCCAGTACGGTCAGTTTCATGTTCATGCCGAGCCTTGGTAAACCTACTAGTACACTATTTGGTTCACGTTGCATCCACTATTGCATACATGTAAATTTTATGTTAGCATTGGCTTGTCTCAACTTCACTTGATTTCAATTCTCTGTTGTATTTCTTGAAGTCTGCATTGCACACTGGAAGTCTTATACTCTGACTTGATTGAAAATTCGTGTACATACTTATGGAGTTCCTGCTCTTCATGTAAATGATCTCATCCCGGTTGTCTGCATTGTCTATTGGTGTTGGCAAGCCTTTCATTATGTTAGATCCTTAGTGTAGCCTGGTGCATTTAGATTTGATGATTGTGGTTGATACAATCGAGTCTGGAACCTTTTGTAACATTGAGTTGCACTGCACTTGATTTTCATGTGTAGTTTAGCTTGATTTATGGTTGGAGTAGTTTTGCATAACTGTGGCTATACATTTGTGGTCACTGCACGTTGTCCTAAGCTGATCATCGAAGTGCATTGCCCTGCCTTTGTACTTGGATGATTTGCAGTTACTCTTCATTTGATCTGAACTGGTTAGTCGAGTCTTCACAGCACATTCTGGTTTTAACATATTGCTGTTAGTCGAGTTGCATCTATGTGGTTACTTTGAGCATGCTACGTTTGTGCTCGAGTTGGTGACATCTGTATATTCTTGGTCGAAACTAGTCATTCATGTTTTAGTTGCATTGACCAGTTTGTAGTTTTGAGTACTGTAGTTTACTTTGATAATCATGTTGCCATATTGGGTTGTTCATTTCTTGTTCATGTGTTTCTGGTATAGTAAATTATTCTTGACCGTTTTGTGTTACGCTTGAGTTGAATCCAGTTTAAACGCTCGGGTTTGACCTTGTGTTCGTTTGTGATTTTCATTGAGCTTTTGTGTATTGCATCGCGGTAGTGGCGAGGCAGTGCACGCGTGCGTGCACTGCAGCCACACCGAAATTTGATTTGGATTTGCTGATTTGTTGTTAACACTGTTTAATGTTATATCTGCCGTTATCCGATTCTCTTATCGAGGAGTTGGATACACGAGATTTCTGTGACTGTCGCCTATTTGATATTTGATTATTATTGCTTCTATGCATTAATAACTGAGTTTGAATTAGACTGACCCGTGTATTATTTTCTTTTGAATTTAATACTCGGGTCAGACCCGAGTTATTTCAGGTTGTAGATTTCCTGCTTTGAGTTGCTGTTTGAGCTATGAAGACTTTTCACATATTTTGGAGTAATCGTGTCATAGTATAGGTTGATATGTATTCATGTATTTTAGTTGATAATGTACGTCTATATATAACTTCCAGAGTCGACAATTGTAGTTGTATCATATGTATTGTGTCAAATGTATTGTAACTGACATCAGTTATATAAATATATATGAGACTTTTGTTATCTATGTTCCGCATCTTTTTGTATCTGTGTTAGTATTATATATTGTCCTAAACCATTATGAACCATCGTAGTTCGTTTTATACTGGAATTGGGTATGTCAATGGGAGTGAATAAATAAGAGATGAAAAATTTAAAATATATACCACTCCTATCGAGGTAACCAATACTAGTGTAAGGCCAACTACGGATGGCCGCTCCTATCCAGCCTTATTCTTCATAACAACAGACAGTATTTCTTTTAATACTCTTTGTTATTGTGAGTATAGAGGTGGGGCGTCACATTTTTGCAAATCCATACTCTTTCACTTCAATTCTTCAAGGATTGGCAAACCATACAAGATCAATAAATTTGTACTTAAATTCATATCATTCTCTATCTGATTTCATCTTATTCCTCAAAGAGTTCAAAGATATATTGCTATTGGAGGTCTATAGGATCATTGTAATGAATCTACGAGAATCTGTATTGAAGATACTACTACTTGCCATACACTACTTTTGATTGTAAAGAGAAGAAGGTATTCTTATAGCCTGTGAAATCAAGAGGGTGATCTCATAGCCTGATAAATCTAGAGGGTGCTTCTTGCAGCCCGTGAAATCAAGATGGCAAAGGTGTTCATGCCACTCGTGGAAAGCAAGCGGCGATAGTGAAATTCTATACGGTACGGTACAAGATTGGATGTAGGATTGGTCAATCCAAACCTGTATAAAAATTCCTAGCGTTATTTACTTTTCTAAATCTTACTTTACTACTTACTTATTCTTTGATTATTTATTTCTGTTTGCAATATGAATAGATAGAGATTTAAATTCATAAGTAAGTTTTAAATACTTGAAATACACACTTCATCCTCTCTATTGTATAAATAGCCTTAAGATCCATTCCACACTATGTTATAGACAACCCATTTTCTCATATTAACCCTAAGTATGGTTTTCCCAAGGGAATCAGGTTGGATCTAGTGGAGAGGGACCGTTAAAGCCATCTAAGGAAATTGTGATAAATACTATTTTTGGAGGTCCGCATCTTGTGGAGAAGAGCTAGAATAAGATGGAGTGCTATGGCAGCTCGTTATGGCATGTGCCTTAAGAAACCTATTATGCTATAGAGGATGGGACTCTAACGAACCAATAGGTAACTATAATAATTATATTGTGTTCTGAAATAGAGATGTTAATGGGGTTGAAGCATCGACGCTTGATTCTGTGGTGATTGCGGCTACGATTAAGCCAACGATAGTGCATCAAGTTGTTATTGACTTTGAGAGCTCCGTGAATATCTTGCTCAAACAAACCTTTGATAAGATGTTCCTAGATGAAAAGGTCCTGAAGCCATGTAAATCCTGCATCCAAAGATTTACCGGAGTGGAGAAGGAGCCGGTGGAGTGCATTGAATTGCAGGTTGAGTTGTTGCAAAGAGACCGCAAGGTAGAGCAGTTGCAAATGTTTGTTTCAGTGGATGGATTTTAAACATACAACGCTTTTTTGGACCAATCGTTCCTTGATGGTTTTCAGATCGCACTCTCGATGGTGTATGATGATGAAGTTTCCTCTTGGGAATGAAATGGAGGAAATCCAAGGTGACTGGAGCACATATCGAGAGTTCTATGTTGTTGAGCTCAAAAAGGTGAAGCAATGAGGGAAAGGGAATGTAACACCCCGTAAAATTTAATAATAAATTAATAGCTAAAATATGGCTAAAATTGGAATTTCTATAAATTTTGGATTGTGGTCACAGAAGTTGCACCATTGCATTCATGCCGATTTTTTGATGAATTCTCATATATAATATGCTGAAAACGGAGACCATATGGAGATGCTACAAACGTTTGAAGCTTTTAGATTTAAAATAATTTAAAATGAATTTGAAATTTAAAATTTGAACTTTGGGAGAATTTGAAATATTTTGAAATTTGAATTGAACATTACTTAAGCTGGAACTAACGTTAAAGGGAAATTAAAGTTAATGGTGATTTAATTGGAATTAAAATCGGGTAAAATCAACGAAACGAGCAAACAATCAAAAGTCGTTGGTTAAAACAAAGCTGGTCAACTGCCCCTATAGTAGCGATTGACTGGTCATGCCATTTCAGGGCATATTTGCTCTGGCCGCAGCTCGGATTCAATTTGTTTCGATGTAACGGTCCTCGTTTATTCTTGCCTCTATAAATAGACCCCTAGAACCCACTTTTCCTTTATAAAATTTTAGGAACGCTAGCGAAGCACTGTCATAATATTTCTCCTTAGGTTTTCAGAAAAAATAAACTTTTCTGGTAAGTAATTCTAGTTTCTAAACTCTATTTCAAATTCAATCTCCAATCTTTCTTCTTTCTATCTTCTGAATTTTGAAACCTAATCAATCTGTATACAATTTATTTGTGTATATTAAAAAGTTGGAAATCTATTGGAGTTTTAAAATTAATTTAATTCAGATCTAAGCTAAAACAAAGGAATTCTTTATGAGTAGAAATATCAAGTTTTTCACATATTTGTAATTGAATAGTATTTATTTGGATTTGATGTATGCCTTGGGAAATTTTTGATATGAAACATAACACCTAAAACCCCCAGAATTTCCCTAAGTAAATATCAATCTTTGTATATGTTGGAATTATAATTGTTTTTGGTATTGGTATATTAGATTCCAATTAACTGTTAGAATTAGGCAATCTATGGTCAATTTAACATATTTTTGCTCTTTTGAATTGAAGTGTTGAAGAGTTCAATAAGAAAATAAATTAGATATGGTGTGTAAATTATAAATTGAATTGTTTGTAGTTTGCACCATCTATTTCTACCACTTAAATAAATAAGGAATTCCTTTCTCACTTCAAATGTTGTATATAAAGGTTAAATTGAATATAGGTGATCAAATTTGTGTTGATCTATTCTTTTAAACAGAAAAGGGATTCCAGTGTATTAATATGGAATAAGTGTAGATATTACATATTTGTACAAATCTATTTTATTTGGTTGTGGTAGTAGCACTTATTGTTGGAATTGTAGATTTATATGAGACTGATATTTCAAAATACCTTATAAGCGAATTATTATCAAATTATTGTAACGTAATGATTAGACTTTAAATTCCATGCGTAAATATATATATATATATATACACACACACACATATATATATACGCATATATATATAACGTATCGATTATAGCGTATTGAACATGATAATTAGTTTTATTAGATTGGTTAAATAATATTAATATGTAGGAAGCGAGTTAGAGTAAATTAGGGAATTAATCCCTAATTAGGGGCGTAATAAGGGGATACCATATATGGCCTCAATTATTATTCGTGTAGGGTGACGTATGTATGTAGCAGATATACATATAAGTTATGACTGGGTTGTAGGGATGTGTGGTTAGTCCAAAGCTACATGGAAGTCTGCCTAGTTAAATCTGGCTACCAGCAGTGTGGATTTGCGGACTAATAAGGGACATCGCCTATAATAAATAACTCCACTGGATGCGAGGTTAGTCTCAATTCTATAGAGTAAACCTGTCCAGCTAATCTGGCTACTGGTACCTACGAATAGTCGGACTAATGTGAGAGCCACAAGTGGGTTATGTGTTATAAATTGCTTTTGGATACGGTAGGTGAAATCCTTTGGAAGGGTCCGCTTCGGGTTTGAGGTATTAAGTGGTATGGTAGAGCCCGCCTCTTATTTAGGTGAAGTATTAAGTGACCTAATAGGATTAATTTTGGTGTTAGAGAAGAAAGAACCATGTAGGGACCCGCCTTTGGGTTAGGTCTTAAATGACGGGGATCCGTCTATTTTGTAGGTCTTAAATGATCAAAGTCTGCCCGCGCCCCATTAAAAAGATAGTAAGTGGACTGGGTATTTCCTCTTACATCATATACGCTAGTTACGTAGAGTTGTATATTTGGATTGAAAGAGCCTTCGGGCTTATGGTTGACTTTATATGTATGTTATGATTTTATACGCAAGATATATTTCTCATTTAAGTAATACTTCATAAGTACAATTATGGTAAAGCTTGAGATTTTCATTTCACCAAACATTTGTTGTTCTAAACTATTCCTTATTACAACACAGTTTAGAGAGGGTAATTTTGGTTTAGGAGACGAAGGTGGAGATGAAGACTTGTGACAAATATCCATCTATTTTTTCTTTTTAAGTTTTTTATTGTACCCGGTTCAAACAGTTATGTTATTGTATTTTGGAAGCTTTATGTAAATATATTGCAATGTTTAACATGTTATGTTTCCGAAAAGGTTTACTTTATGAAGTGTGTACTTGTTTAAGATATTATATTTTATCCATTCCGCTATGAGTCTGATATATAGATAGCTCTATATACTGTGTAATGTTTTAATTTTATCAACTTGAAAACTCACCTTGAGATGGGCCTATGGTTGAAAGGGCTTTTATTGATCGAAATTAGATCTGTTTTAGGGTGGGTTATTACACTTGGTATCAGAGCTTAGCTTACCCGATCAATGGGGATATGTATACGTATGAGTAGCATACTTTTTATCTTTGAAAGTATTTAAAAAATCAACTATATATAGATATATGTATATGTACCTAATTTGAATATACTCTATAGTTTTCGACCAGATAAGTAATTGCGACCACAAGCCAAAAGGATGGGCGAGGCGACTATGGGTTGGAAAATTGAATAGTAGGGAATGTGCAACGAAGGTCATATTGTAAGGAAGGTAAATGGAAAAGATTGTAACTTTAAAATTTATAGGGCCATAAATGTGAAATAAATAGGGGTTTACAATAATTTAATTAGGATATGAATGGGCTAATTAAAGAGGTCGTTAAGGTAATTATAGGATTATAAAAGTGGAAAGATTGAAACATCAAAATTTTAATAGAAAATGAATGGGTAATAAGTGAGGAGTTACAAGGAATTAAATAGATTAACTAGACCATTGAGGAAAAATCTAAATAAGTAGATAAATGTCTTTAGGAAACATCCATTAAGATAATAACCATTTAATGCGAACCAACTAACATTTATGAGAATGATAAATAAAAATGTTAAGTATTGATTAATACTATAAAGAAAGATAGTTGTAAACATCAGGAAGTAAGGGATGAAAGAAGAAGAAAACGCAATAGAGAAGAAAATTATTAAATTGTTGTTTTGAAAAAGATTTTCTAAAATCTAATTCCATGTGAAAAATTTGATAAAAAGGGTTTCTTTGGATACTTCCTTGAAATGTTTTGAAAAGTTTCTCAAAGGATTTATTGAGGAGCTATTGTTTTGAAAAAAAAGGAATTTTGGAAATTCATAAATTAGGAATTTTGTTAAGCAAAGGTTTGTGAATAAAAAGGAGTTGTGGAGTCAAAAGCTTTGGTTAAAATGTTTTTGGTAAAAAGGGTTTTTCATTTTTGAAGCTCTTAGTTCCAAATTTTTTTAAAAAAGTTTCTAGTTGAAAGATTTTTTGATAAAGTGATTTTTTTCTTTTCGAAATAAATGTAAAATAAAGCGTAGGTTAGACTTGAGATTTTCTATTTCATAAATTTAGAAGTTCTTTAAAATTCTTCTTTTTAAAATAGAAATGAAAATTGATTAAAGATGATGAAGAAGCCATTTAAGTAGGAAAAAATATAAACAAAAGCAATAGCGGGAGATTTGGATAGGAATACCGCTAGAAACATATAAAATAGGATTAGTAATCTAGTTAGACATAATGTAGGAGAGAAATAATGATAGAGGGATAGGAAAATGTTGGGATAGGATTTTACCTTGTCTACTCCACTTTTCACTGTTTAAAATTATAGAAGATGTTTCTGTATATTTTGAACTAAAAGACTAACTTTCAAAGGAAAAATCTTTGATGTAGAAAGTTTTTGAGAAAGGGAAATTACTTTGATTCTTTATGTAATTAAGTAGTCTTATTTGAAATTTTGATAGTTTGGCTTAATAATTGAGTTTTTGAATGTTTTGGCTTAAAAACCCTACTTTCAAAGAAGCAATCTTTGAGGTAAAAGAATTTGAGAAGGGAAAATCATTTTACTAAGAAATTTTAGTACCTTTAAATTGAGGTTCAGAATAAAGTGGTAAATGTTTTGAAAAAGTGTGAAAAGTTAGGTCCAAATATTTTTGGAAAGATTTGTCCAAATGTTTAATAAAAATGGAATAGATATACGGAATAAGATAAAATGTGAGGTGTTATCCCACCTTTTGGCAAGGTCCTGACACCAAGAACTTGACTAGAAACCAAGGACAGTTTGACCTGGAGATCGGTTATACATAGGTTCACTATGGATACTGATAAATTTTTCCTGAGTCTGAATCGATCTACAATTGATATGACACGACAAGCAAAGCTATGAAAGCCAACGTTCCAAATTTCAAGTCAATCGAAGTTCGTATGCTCAAGATATTGATCGATCACGGTTGAGAAATCCAACTCCATTCGTATCCATCCAATTTCGTATCCATTCCCCAAGAGAGATTCAGTTCATATCCATCGCCTACTAACTTCCTTCATATCCATAAAATGAATCTACTTTGTATCCATCATGTTAACAACACTTCGTATCCATCAACAAATGCCCATTTCGTATCGGTCTCCCTCCATCTATCTCGTATCGATCTCCCACCATCGATACGAACAGAACAACCACCGATCGATACGAAGAAAGCAACATGAAGCATCGATACGAAGGCGGCCTCCAACCATCGATACGAAGTAGCATGCAAGCATCGATACGAATAGAGCCATGCATGATCGATGCGAAATAGTATCGATACGAAGACGATAATGTCATGCAAAATCCAAACTTGCATCAATCATAACTCGAGATCTACAAGTCCAAATGCCACCAAATTTTCACAGAAGCTTACCTACAATGTCAAAAATGTACCAGATAAATTTCAGGGAAAAAAAGATCAATTCTTGATTGATATGAATTCCGTTCGTATCGATCCCAGATCGAGTCGAAACCACCTGAACTCGATCCCGTGGGCCCACCCACGTGGGAAAAGAAGTCCTCCGAGATCTGGGCGAGATATTTGTTGCCTACACCTATAAATACAAACCCTGGACCTACAGAAATTGGACTTTTGGCTCTTTTACATCCAGGCTCTGCCAAAATCATAGTTGTATTCAAGTTCTACTATTGTAATTCGTTGTAACCAGCAAGCAAAAGTTAACAAAAGTCAATCATTTCATAGTGGACGTAGGCCATACGCCGAACCACTCTAAATCTGTGTGTTTCCATGCGTTTTTCTTGTTTATTTTTGGTGTGTTTGTTAGATCTACCTCCTTTTTCATTTATATTCTTCATTTTATCTCTTCAAACACATCCGAAGGGTATTGTGACCAATTTTGGTACAAACACGAGGTTTAGAAGCTTTTGGGAATTTAATCCCCCAAACTATTTTTATAAGTTGGAAATTCTTTTGAAAAGTATGGTTAAAAGTTTTCTTTTGAGATATGGAAATTATTTTGTAAGTTTGAACTCAAGTGTTGCGTACTAACGTAATGTGGATTTCTAAGTTTATATTTTATGGAGTTGATATGGACCACTATCTAAGTAAGAAGGGTTAAAGGTTTCAGGCTATGAATGAAATAAGAATAGTACGTACAACTTGATCTGGAAATTTGAAATCAGTCCTAAGCAATTATTTGTAGAATTTTGGTAGGGTTGTAAAGGTTATCCAGATCTATAATTGGGTTGTAAGTTAAGTTGCCTTTGGAATGTGAATTTCTATATTTTGATTTATGGGGAGTAGGCTTCATGTAATTTCAATAATTTATCTAATTCCTTAAATATATAAAGGAGCCGAGTTTGAATTTACTAAGGGTATGCCAAAAAGAAAAGAGATGTGTAAGATATGGATATTCTTTTCCGTAGTTTACACTGTATGTTTCAATAAAAGAAAAGGAAATAATCCCTTGTAATTTCAAACAAAGCAAAATTATCAATTGTGGTTAGTTTATGGAAATTTTTAACGTAATCCTATTAGGAAGGATTGCTATGATAAAATAAAATATGGAAAGTAATGTTATAGTTAGAAATTAATAATTAGAAATAAGAAATATATAAATAGTGTTTACAATATTCGTATTAATTATAAACAACGTAGTAATTATGGGACTAGGATTTATGGACATGAATTGCAGATTTAATGGGCAATAAATTTTTAATTAATAGAGAAAAAAGGATTAAATAGGGACTTATTAAGGAAATCTGATATGGTATTTATGGAGGAATTGAATACTCATACTAAGTAGAATTTGAAACTGGTAAATGGATTTAAAGAGATTTGATAAGGATTGATTAGAGATTGTCTATTTTGGCATTAGTGACTAGTTATTATGGGTAATGGATATTTATTAGAACTAAAAAGGAAAATTAAGAAGGTGGGTGGTGAAAAGATATTCTAGGAATGTACATCTTAAATTAGTAAGGAGCATTAGGACCCCAACATCATTAACACCATTTAATTATTAAGGATAGCTTCCAGCAAAATTTTCTTTTACAGTTTTTGGGTTGTAATCACTAGTTGTCTCCTTTAGAAAATTAAAGTATTTGATATGGTATAAGACATGTTTCTATTTTATCACTATGTTGATTTTAGATATGGGATTAGACCACTAAATAAATATATATTAAGGAACATCGTAAATAAGAAAAGTTCATAAGGACACTTAACTAGCAGTAAACCGAAGATAAGACTGGAAATTAGTGAGTAAATTAGATTAGAATGCTTCAAACCCAAAGCTTGTGGAGTGCCACCATTTACCTCGAATGTGATAAGGTATATAGGGATATGAATAGAAGTTTCTAATTGGTCAAGGATGAAGAAAGAGCCACTATGTTTGTTCTAGATGTTTGACGTGCCAAAGGATTAAAGCTAAGCAAGACAAGCCCGGTGGGTTATCATTACCATTGGATGTTCCAATTTGGAATTGAGAGCTTATATTAATACACTTTATCGATGGGTTGTGTAACGACCCGAAAATTTCGAACTCGAAAATTCCAGATAGTTAGGAAAGAAGAAAGAGATAGAAGAAGAAGAAACAGAAACATAAAAACAGATTCTCACATTCGCAGCGGATAAAATATAATATCAAATAGAAACAGTTTACAAAAGAATACCATATCAGTCAATTTTCATTTTAATACATCAGAGTTATACATATACACAATCACTGGATATATACAACTCAACATATCCCAGATAAACAAAATATATCACAACGGAAACACTCCATACGTTCCTGCCATCCAGCTCGTCTCCTGAGCTCCAGAACGTCCTTACCTGAAAATCTGTAATACTCGGTCTGACCCGAGCATTACATCAAAGTAACACCCGGGTCAGGCTGGAAACCAGCGTGAGTAAACCCATATAACACGGAATATTTAAGCATACAACTTATATAAAGCCCGGGTATCTCATATCAATACACAAATTTACAATTTGTTATGGTCCTCACCTATTCCACACATCACTTTTTAAATACCAAATGGTTCAACTTAGTTAAGTCATTTCCTTTCAGTCTATTGGTTTTACATATCGATTTATGAAGAGTCGAAGTGGTTTTCGGGTATTACACAAACCCGATTCCAGACTCTTCGAGTTCAATACCATATTAACCCAAGTTATACAAGTGGAATACAGTTCAACTTTAATTATCGGATAACACCTTTACACAGCAATCCGTAATTAATAGATAAACTCATTATCACTGTCCACCCATACCTATCATATCACAAAGCAATTTATATCAGAGATACCAGTCAATCCAAAGCACTTATCATCATTCAAGCATTATCAATTCATATCATAATTAATTTAATTACTTAAATTAAATTAATTCCTTATGAATTTGTCACCTAATCCTGCTCATATTACTTAATTACTAACTTTTAATAAATCAACCACTTCCTAATTATCTTATAAATCACTTAATTAATTCTCAACTATAGATTAATTCTCGTTTTTTAACTGTCAATTACTAAACCTTAATTGTTGATAAATCTTCTTCAAAACAAAGTAATCAATCCTTAATTCTTTATAACCATTTAATTATACATTAATTTACTAATTAGCTATTCATCAATTATTGATTGATAACCTTAATTATTAACCAATATCTGTTAATACCCCATTAATTAACACCTAATTATTTATACCAATCTTTAATTACAATCGATTAATCCCAAATCACATAGCTAATTACCATTATAAATTAATTAACATCCTTGATTACCTTACAATTGAATTAATAAATAAATTCATTCATCTTATTTACCTTCTTACTTAACATTTACAATCTTCCTTAATAGCTTTGGAAACAAAGTATTTCTAACTTAAAAGCTTCAATGTTAATAAAATTCCAAACACTTATCTTAAATTTACTACGTAATTTAGATATTAATTAAGATTCAAAACATTCTTTAAGTGTTCGCTTAATTAATCATAACTTAAAATAAACTCTTAACATAAAATTGTCAACCCTTAATTACTTAATCCATACTTGAAATTGTTAAGATGATTAACTTTAATTTATTTCGCTAAGCACTTTAAAAACCAACCCGAGAATATTCCCAGTTTACTCGAGTTAAAACTTGAGTTTCCCACTATCTTTCCTGAGTTTCTCGTCTTCTCATATACATTTCTTTGTTTAAGTTTAGTTTAGGTTTTAAACTTTAATAACATGAAAACATGTTTACACACTCAGGTTCCAACTCGAAGCAATCCCCTCACCTACTCGAGTAAGACCTATCCTTTCCCGAGCACATTCTCGAGAAACCTAATCTCAAATCCCAAACGTGCACACGACCCACTGTACATGCACATCCACCGCCGACGAACTTCCGTCACCTGAAGCGATCACCCACGAGTTGACAATCGATCCTTCTTTCAATCGCATCAACCAAAGACCCTGATGAAACACGAGAACGCACATCGACAGTTTCGAGCTTCCTGACAAAAAATACACCGACCATCAATCACCTCGTTCAGACGACGCCAACCTCCTAAAGTCTCGAAACTTCGGCTACGACACCACTAGCCTCCATGCAATCTCTACCCAAATTCACTTGCAGCTCGATGCATCCAAGGATCCACAGCGACCAATTTTTCAAGCCTCGAGAAACCTAGGGTTAGAAACTAAATTTGCCTCCCGCTGTCGCTACGACGAACTAGAACGCTTAACACCATTTTTCCTAACTTCGACGTGCCTTCCTCCTCCTCCAATCGAAAACTCGACTTTCACAGTTTCACAAATCGCCGGAATTTGATTAAAATCCATTTCTTGATCAACTATGAACTGCTCTTAACTTACACAGCTAAAAATCACCATTCTTGTTGTAAAAATCCTATTTTCTAATGACGATTCAAGTTATATAATTGAATTGATAATTCGTGACATTCACGTTTTACATATATTTGAATTTTCTCCATAAAATCAAATTCCCAGATGCTATATTTCACTATCCTACTTAAAACCATTTTTAGATCTTGACTCATGTATAAACAAACTTGTTTTGTTTTAAACTTCAAGCCCAACAATAGTTGGATGAAGATGTATTTAATTTTTTTCTAGTTTATTTTCACTCTGTAACTTGAACACAGAAGAACAGGTCATAACAAAAATATACAGTATAGTCATATGGATATATATATCGAGTTAAAACTTAAAATAAAATACATAAGCAAAGCACAATATTATGCATGAATCATACACACAGATATAATCATACTTAGGCTTTAAAAAAAATTTGTTTACTCACCGTAAAAAGTTTGAGCAAAGAGTTGATCTTGTTTTTCTTGGAACTGCTAGCCTGAATCTCTCTGTGATTCTCTTGGTTGTTTAAATGAAGTTGTTATTTTAAATTCGCAAGGTAGAAATGTTAAGTATTTCTCTGAACGAACAAGGACTAGGTGATATACATATATAGAGAAAAGGTGTTTACTGGTGTAAAACATATCTTGTTTGGGTCAGAGATTTTCCTTTGTAGCCTCCTTCTTTGACTAGCAGACATTCTACAGGAATTGAACTGATTCATATACACTTCGAATTGACCTGGTTTGAGCTTGAATTAATTGCATTTAATGTTGATGCTTCCTTACAAGTATACAGCCATGTCCTTTTACTTTATATCTAGATATTTTGCCAATCTATTTTAGTTTCAGGTTGTTATATTTTTTTTTTTTAGATTAATGAACGAAGGAAACATATGAGATGATATATAGGAGAAAGTATACAGGCTGTGATACTGGTACAGGATATTGATGCAAGATTTTTCTTGTACTGAAAACGATTTTAAAAATGTTATCCAGAGATTTTTTTTTTGTTAGTTTGGAGGCTGATATGATTTTTTTGGTGGCTTGCATTTATTTACATTGGCTTGTTTGACAAGCTTATACTTATCTATATTTGACTTGGCCATAATTTATTTTAGATATAAACTTAACTACCAAATTCTTATAATGTTCATATCATAATACATATATTCATATTAAATTTTGAAAATTATTCTAAGTGTTCATTTTATATTTACATAACTATAAAGTTGTTTAAAACATTTATTTTATTTCTTTTAAAAGTTTAACCATCCAACACTTAATTTCCTATTTATTAAATTGATTTATACTTATGTTTATATCTATTTTCTAGTGCTGATATATTATTTATACACTTTCATAACCATATTTTGTTTTTATACTTCAAGTTTAAATTTATAAGGTTCATTTTATTCCAACCATATAATTGTTTAAATATTGGTAAGACTATATTTTATCTTTTAAAACATTATTGTTAATAAGCTAGATTTTTATTTTATATTTCAAATTGTAGTTATTTTACCAAACATCCCCATATATACATATAAATATAAATATATATCTATATAGTTAACATAATAAATTATATTTTATATTTAATTAAATTAAATATTTATTAAAATAATACTGCCAAAAACCCGGGATGTCACAATCATCCCCTCTTTAAAACTTTTCGTCCTCGAAAAGGAATGAAGCCAGTTTTAGTAAAATGCTTGAAATCAGGTAAATTTCTTTGATCATTTTTAAACTACTTTAAAATCTATATAATATTATTCGAAAATAGTTTTAAAAAATACTTTTATAACTTGATGTTTTGACAAGTCTATCCTTGTTCTTACAAAAATTCGGTCATACGTTGATCAGGCGTAGGGCTGAAAATCTATAAGTACTCGGTAAACTCGTTTCCAACACCTAGTGAAAATACTTTGGAAATAATTTTATTGAAAATATAGAAAATAGTTTTTGAAAATAGAGGAAATATCTTTGGTGAAATTGCTCTGGAAATCATCACACCCATCCATGGTCACAGTTACATCCTGGGTTACGTTGCCATCGCAGCAAAAGTCCATGTAACTGATTACACCATAGAACCCACAACAGATCGCAGTTACATCCCGGGTTACGTTGCCGTCACAGCAAAAGTCCATGTAACTGTTGGCTCTCAGCGGCACACACGATTACGCTGTCAAATGAAACTTCTCCACTCTAACATAGGTCGCAGTCTACCGATGTAAAATCAAACGCAGACTGTTGGCTCTCAGCGGCTCACGCGACTTTCGCTATGTTACCATAGTGTCACAGTCTACCGATATAAAATCAAACGTAGACTGTTGGCTCTCAGCGGCACACACGACTTTCGCTATGGTCTGCAGTAGATCGCAGTGACATCGAGTTACACTGTCGTCACAGCATAACCCAAATGCCTCTGTGTGCACCAGCCCCTCGACTTTCGCTACACAAATAATCCTCAGGAACTAGTTTTGTCCGGACTCCTCACAGGATCAACTTTAGAAACCCCCCCTTGGGGCTCAAGGCAGTACCACCCAGTGGCACTCCTGAGAAGTTCATTTCAAGGGAGCGCCTTTTTCCCCAGAGCAAATCTCAAAACACTTTATACTATACACATATAGTATTTTCCAAATCATACACCTAGTATGAATCTCATATAAATGCTTTTACACAAAATCGATTCTCAAAATCGATAATTCACAAATCAGGCTTTCCCAAATCCCAATATTGATTTTATCCAAAAATCAAAAGCCTTTTCCAAATCCAAAGGTTCCCAAAACCTTTTTCTCAAAACCATTTCCATAAAATCTTTTATATATATATTCATATATATAATTTTCTTGGGAAATCTTTAAATCACTTTATACTTATATAAGTTTCCTTTGTATACTTCAAAACTTTCAAAAAACCTTTTTCTTCTGGCAATGGATTCAATAAGGGGAGTTTTATCATATATAACAAAGATACGTAACTTTGTTTATTCCCAATCAAATATTCAAATTTGATCACTTTATAAAGTCACTTGCCAAATTTCTTACTTTTATTATAAAGTAAACTTTAACTCAGAAAAATATTTAATTTCCACTTTATTTCTATAAAGTTAATTTCTACCATAGAAATATAAATTTTAAATTTATTTTATTTTAGTTCCTCATATATTCACAAATATATTTCCCATTTCAAAAATCATCTTATAACCTTTTATCTACAACTTCAAAATCAATTTCCACCTTTATTCATTATCAATTTCTTAAAATATACCTTCAATTTCAAAAATCTTTTCAGTTTTTATCCACAAATTTTCAATGCCAATTTCATTCAAACTCGTACGATGTCCCCATATCATTCGTACGCAATACCAATCTGATTGCTCACTCGATCACACAATTTCACTTCCGAACTAGTATCGTCCACCCGACTTTCTAGTGCGGACTCAGATCTGGTTTCTTGATCAGAAACCGTCATTCTCCTTGCATAGTCACAACTATGATAGAGAATACCCAGAATCAATCAAAAATCCATATCCAGGTTCGCCGTCGAAAATCGAGCGAAAAATCCCAACTCGGATCGATAATACTGTCTCGAAATTCTGTGCTCGAATCTGGATCAAATCACTATGAGAATAGAATAATATACGTACATCCTACGTATTTATCTTCATTGATTATCAGTTAAATCAATTTCCTTTCTATTCACCCCCACTTGATTTTATTCACTTATTCACATTTGGCTAAATCCCCCACTTGGATTATCACTTCAATTCTTATCTCAGTTGGGTATTTACTCAATAACAGTTTGAACTCTGACCAGTTTATATTTACAAAATAGCTTGAAATTTTTTTAAAATAGATAAATAGCTGAAAGATAATTATTAATTTGTAAAACTGTAAAATAGTTAAGTAACTGTAAAATAATTGAAAAATAGTAATTACTTATAAAATAGTTGAAAAACAGTAATCAGTTTATAAAGTAGTAGAAAAATAGTAATTAGTTTATAAAACAGTTGTAAAATAGTTAAATAGTTCCAAAGTAATTGTAAAACAGGTTTAAGATAGTTTTAGGTTTAAAAAGAAAAGTTGTGTAGTAAATAGTTTGGAAAAATAGGTTTATATTAAACAATTTATTTTGAAAATAGTCCAGAGTCAAACTGTTTAATACCCCATCTCCATTTCCATAAATTCAATTTAAATTTCCACTTACATTTAAATTGACTCAATCCCAATTTGAATATCTTCAATTTTATTTCAAATTAATCCAATTCAAATTTCTCATTTGAATTTTACACTTGTCCATCATAAATCACAATTCCCATTAGTTCAAATCAAATTTAGTTTGAACTAATTCAATTTAAATCTCAATTTCAAACCATCTCGAATTATATAAATTCGAGTTAAATTTTCAAATGTTGATTTATTCTTTTAATCCAATTAACATTTATCTTCAAATCAATACCTTTAAACAATTTAATTTCTGAGTTCAATTCTCAAAATTCCATTTTAAATTATCTTCACTTAACTTATTTCAAAGTTCAAATAATAATTCAAACCCCCTTTAAACAATTAAATCTTTGAATTTCAATTTATTACCCAAATTCAATCTTGGAACCAATCCTTAATCATTTCAGTTTACATGTTCATTTTAAACATTCAAATTTTAATGTTCAAAGTGATCCCATTTTCTCAAGTTTAATTTTTATCTTTAAAAATCAAAATTACCTAAGTAATTTCAAATTAAAATTTAATTCTATTTAATTCCAATATTGGGATAGATATTACCCCAATCTATCATCCAATTTATTTAAAACATTCATCATCCACTACCCATTCCAGATCTCAATCCTATCTGAGACCACATATAGTTCCCTACCAAATCAACCCATTTAACTTTCCTAAGTTAAACCTCAATTTCATCTTGAAATTTCCAATTCAGGTTGTTTATTCCAAACTTATTTAACTTCCCTTAAGTTAAATTCAATTTAACCTCGCCAAACTTACTCAAATTTGAATTCCCACTTCAAATTTTAAACTCCACATTAATAAATCTTATAAGTTCAAAAACTTATCACCTTGGGTTTCCCCATTACATTCCAAATTTAAAACTCAACATTTAGAGTTTATTTCAACCCATCTTTGATATTATGTATATCCTCATTCATACATATTTATTTCCTTTACACATCAAGATATACCTTAAATTTTTAAACCACCTTTGGTTTTTATTCAAAACAAATTTCCTTAAAACAATTTCAAGTTTTCTGGATTTGGACTTAAAATTTCACAATTTTAAATTATCTTCGATTCCCATTTATAAGTCATACTTCCCTAAATGTTTTATTTCCCTAAAACATTTCATCATTTTAGGATAATAACCAAGGTTATTATAGCTGGAGATCAATTCACTATTATCTTATTTTGAAGATTCTTCTCCAAATTCAAAATTTTAATTCCAGTTTGAATCCAATTCAAACTTATTTTTACTTTCATTTTAGTTATATTTCTATTACCACTTAATTTAATTCCAATAATTTTACAACAAATTTCCTTAACATTTATTGGTAAAAATATTGCTTTATATATATCAAAATATATACTTATAAAGTCATTTAAAATCTTTATATAAGAAAATAACAAGTACGCTCTCATATATACACTCAACTCATCCTAGGGTACTATTGACCCTATCTTTAGATGGGTAGACCCACCAGAGCCAAGGTTTTCGCTTAACCTGGCTCTGATACCAACTGTAACGACCCGAAAATTTCGAACTCGAAAATTCCAGATAGTTAGGAAAGAAGAAAGAGATAGAAGAAGAAGAAACAGAAACATAAAAACAGATTCTCACATTCGCAGCGGATAAAATATAATATCAAATAGAAACAGTTTACAAAAGAATACCATATCAGTCAATTTTCATTTTAATACATCAGAGTTATACATATACACAATCACTGGATATATACAACTCAACATATCCCAGATAAACAAAATATATCACAACGGAAACACTCCATACGTTCCTGCCATCCAGCTCGTCTCCTGAGCTCCAGAACGTCCTTACCTGAAAATCTGTAATACTCGGTCTGACCCGAGCATTACATCAAAGTAACACCCGGGTCAGGCTGGAAACCAGCGTGAGTAAACCCATATAACACGGAATATTTAAGCATACAACTTATATAAAGCCCGGGTATCTCATATCAATACACAAATTTACAATTTGTTATGGTCCTCACCTATTCCACACATCACTTTTTAAATACCAAATGGTTCAACTTAGTTAAGTCATTTCCTTTCAGTCTATTGGTTTTACATATCGATTTATGAAGAGTCGAAGTGGTTTTCGGGTATTACACAAACCCGATTCCAGACTCTTCGAGTTCAATACCATATTAACCCAAGTTATACAAGTGGAATACAGTTCAACTTTAATTATCGGATAACACCTTTACACAGCAATCCGTAATTAATAGATAAACTCATTATCACTGTCCACCCATACCTATCATATCACAAAGCAATTTATATCAGAGATACCAGTCAATCCAAAGCACTTATCATCATTCAAGCATTATCAATTCATATCATAATTAATTTAATTACTTAAATTAAATTAATTCCTTATGAATTTGTCACCTAATCCTGCTCATATTACTTAATTACTAACTTTTAATAAATCAACCACTTCCTAATTATCTTATAAATCACTTAATTAATTCTCAACTATAGATTAATTCTCGTTTTTTAACTGTCAATTACTAAACCTTAATTGTTGATAAATCTTCTTCAAAACAAAGTAATCAATCCTTAATTCTTTATAACCATTTAATTATACATTAATTTACTAATTAGCTATTCATCAATTATTGATTGATAACCTTAATTATTAACCAATATCTGTTAATACCCCATTAATTAACACCTAATTATTTATACCAATCTTTAATTACAATCGATTAATCCCAAATCACATAGCTAATTACCATTATAAATTAATTAACATCCTTGATTACCTTACAATTGAATTAATAAATAAATTCATTCATCTTATTTACCTTCTTACTTAACATTTACAATCTTCCTTAATAGCTTTGGAAACAAAGTATTTCTAACTTAAAAGCTTCAATGTTAATAAAATTCCAAACACTTATCTTAAATTTACTACGTAATTTAGATATTAATTAAGATTCAAAACATTCTTTAAGTGTTCGCTTAATTAATCATAACTTAAAATAAACTCTTAACATAAAATTGTCAACCCTTAATTACTTCATCCATACTTGAAATTGTTAAGATGATTAACTTTAATTTATTTCGCTAAGCACTTTAAAAACCAACCCGAGAATATTCCTAGTTTACTCGAGTTAAAACTTGAGATTCCCACTATCTTTCCTGAGTTTCTCGTCTTCTCATATACATTTCTTTGTTTAAGTTTAGTTTAGGTTTTAAACTTTAATAACATGAAAACATGTTTACACACTCAGGTTCCAACTCGAAGCAATCCCCTCACCTACTCGAGTAAGACCTATCCTTTCCCGAGCACATTCTCGAGAAACCTAATCTCAAATCCCAAACGTGCACACGACCCACTGTACATGCACATCCACCGCCGACGAACTTCCGTCACCTGAAGCGATCACCCATGAGTTGACAATCGATCCTTCTTTCAATCGCATCAACCAAAGACCCTGATGAAACACGAGAACGCACATCGACAGTTTCGAGCTTCCTGACAAAAAATACACCGACCATCAATCACCTCGTTCAGACGACGCCAACCTCCTAAAGTCTCGAAACTTCGGCTACGACACCACTAGCCTCCATGCAATCTCTACCCAAATTCACTTGTAGCTCGATGCATCCAAGGATCCACAGCGACCAATTTTTCAAGCCTCGAGAAACCTAGGGTTAGAAACTAAATTTGCCTCCCGCTGTCGCTACGACGAACTAGAACGCTTAACACCATTTTTCCTAACTTCGACGTGCCTTCCTCCTCCTCCAATCGAAAACTCGACTTTCACAGTTTCACAAATCGCCGGAATTTGATTAAAATCCATTTCTTGATCAACTATGAACTGCTCTTAACTTACACAGCTAAAAATCACCATTCTTGTTGTAAAAATCCTATTTTCTAATGACGATTCAAGTTATATAATTGAATTGATAATTCGTGACATTCACGTTTTACATATATTTGAATTTTCTCCATAAAATCAAATTCCCAGATGCTATATTTCACTATCCTACTTAAAACCATTTTTAGATCTTGACTCATGTATAAACAAACTTGTTTTGTTTTAAACTTCAAGCCCAACAATAGTTGGATGAAGATGTATTTAATTTTTTTCTAGTTTATTTTCACTCTGTAACTTGAACACAGAAGAACAGGTCATAACAAAAATATACAGTATAGTCATATGGATATATATATCGAGTTAAAACTTAAAATAAAATACATAAGCAAAGCACAATATTATGCATGAATCATACACACAGATATAATCATACTTAGGCTTTAAAAAAAATTTGTTTACTCACCGTAAAAAGTTTGAGCAAAGAGTTGATCTTGTTTTTCTTGGAACTGCTAGCCTGAATCTCTCTGTGATTCTCTTGGTTGTTTAAATGAAGTTGTTATTTTAAATTCGCAAGGTAGAAATGTTAAGTATTTCTCTGAACGAACAAGGACTAGGTGATATACATATATAGAGAAAAGGTGTTTACTGGTGTAAAACATATCTTGTTTGGGTCAGAGATTTTCCTTTGTAGCCTCCTTCTTTGACTAGCAGACATTCTACAGGAATTGAACTGATTCATATACACTTCGAATTGACCTGGTTTGAGCTTGAATTAATTGCATTTAATGTTGATGCTTCCTTACAAGTATACAGCCATGTCCTTTTACTTTATATCTAGATATTTTGCCAATCTATTTTAGTTTCAGGTTGTTATATTTTTTTTTTTTAGATTAATGAACGAAGGAAACATATGAGATGATATATAGGAGAAAGTATACAGGCTGTGATACTGGTACAGGATATTGATGCAAGATTTTTCTTGTACTGAAAACGATTTTAAAAATGTTATCCAGAGATTTTTTTTTTTTTGTTAGTTTGGAGGCTGATATGATTTTTTTGGTGGCTTGCATTTATTTACATTGGCTTGTTTGACAAGCTTATACTTATCTATATTTGACTTGGCCATAATTTATTTTAGATATAAACTTAACTACCAAATTCTTATAATGTTCATATCATAATACATATATTCATATTAAATTTTGAAAATTATTCTAAGTGTTCATTTTATATTTACATAACTATAAAGTTGTTTAAAACATTTATTTTATTTCTTTTAAAAGTTTAACCATCCAACACTTAATTTCCTATTTATTAAATTGATTTATACTTATGTTTATATCTATTTTCTAGTGCTGATATATTATTTATACATTTTCATAACCATATTTTGTTTTTATACTTCAAGTTTAAATTTATAAGGTTCATTTTATTCCAACCATATAATTGTTTAAATATTGGTAAGACTATATTTTATCTTTTAAAACATTATTGTTAATAAGCTAGATTTTTATTTTATATTTCAAATTGTAGTTATTTTACCAAACATCCCCATATATACATATAAATATAAATATATATCTATATAGTTAACATAATAAATTATATTTTATATTTAATTAAATTAAATATTTATTAAAATAATACTGCCAAAAACCCGGGATGTCACAGGTTGCCTAGAAGTAATGAAGCTATATTGGTTATAGTAGATTAGCCCGTTTTACTTCCATAGGAAGTAATAGGATTGTAGCATCTCTAGCACAGATTGTGTTAAGGGAGTGGCACAACTACGTAGAGTTCCAATTAGCATTATCAGTGATGGAGACCCTTTTTTCATTGGGGAATTTTGGAGGAGTCTCGCAATTTACTTTGGGAAAAACATTATATCATAGCACCACTTACCACCCACAGACCGACGGTTAGATAGAAAGGGTGAACAAGAATTTTTGATGATTTGTTGAAAGTTTGCATCATGGATTTTGGAAAACCTTGGAGAAGATAGAAGTGTTGAGGCGGCGAGTGAGGACAACACAAGACCGTTAAGTGTCCTATGCTGATAGGCAAATATAGGAATTGGAGTTTTTAGTTAGGGACATGGTATTCGTTAAGGTTTACCCTCTTAGAATGGTTATAAGGTTTGGTACTTCTAGAAATTTAGTGCATAGGTTCGTTGGGCCTTTCCCGATTTTAGTGTGGGTTAGGGAAACTTGCTTGTTAGGTGGAGCTTCCGAACTAGTTAAAGTGTAACGACATGGCATTTCGAACCATTCAAATCGACAATCATCCACTCATGTCAGACTTGAATTGCTCAAAACAACAGATTGTTAATTTATATTTGGAAAAACTCAGCATATACAATAAATAAATCAATCACAGAATCATAGACACGGAGTAATATATCAATAAGCAGTGGAATAGATAAATGGTAGTTCATGAAGCAACTATATAACAACAGAGCCTAAAATAAAATATAATAGAAATCTGTAATACAAAGAAGTCTCGAATACAAATAAACTGACAAGTCTGAATCATAGACAACAGAAATACTGAATAGACAAAATATCTTCAAGCAAAGCTCCAAGCTCCAAAGGTGAGTCTCAAATGCTGTGACACTCAGTCTGACCCGAGCATAAAGCAAAACACAAAACACTCGAGTCAGGATTAACATTCTTATACCGGTAAATTCAACTCAAGTGAAATGTCAACTGAAATACAAGATAACTTAAAGGATGTTTGGGATTCCCATCCTCTAAGGATTCGTTAAACTATCTACATACATAGTACAATACGGTATATATATAATGTCTATAGTAAAGTAAATATTAAAATAGCATTATGGCGTTACCCATATCCCCTTAACACATTTTATATAAATGCCATAGTCTATACAGTACTGTAAGCTCCACCAAACCGGTGGGCTATCAGGGAGCACTCCATAGGTACGACACAAAACAAACTCGTAGAAGGCACGATAAGGCATGTGACAAGGCACGCGAGGAAATGGCTTGTGTAGGATTCTACCATTTTGTAGAACCGGGCTGGTAGTAATGCATATCTACTACTACCGCCCACCTCGAGACACACTCCCAAAATCAAAGGTGCACCCAATCAAATCACAAAGTAATAGAATGGTATCGAAGAAATGTGCCCGATCGTAGGTGCGACCTTACTTGGCCCAGAAATTGCTCCTATTTTTGCCACATCAAGCTGACTCGCTGGAGTCAGGGCTGTGTTAATACCTCATAAAGAATCATCACCAAACCATCCTACTTTGTTCTGGAATCTCCACCACATACACATTTGTTAAAGTGGTTTTCGGTATCGGCAGAGAGTATGACAATATCTGATCCCGGTCTCTTTAACAACCAAACGCTTATTTCACACCGTGGTCATTTTATATTTCAAACAGTCATACTTCAAAATCAAAATATCATATTCATTTCAAAATCATATCACTTTCGAAATCATATTCACTTTAAGTCATATTCATTTCCAAATCATAACCATAAAATAGTTTAAACCATCGTATTAAAATATTCGCCTTTAAATCCATTAAATCTAAATCATAACAGTTCCAACTTAAACCGTTTAAATTTTGAAAATAGTATGCGTGTGTGTGTGTGTATATATATATATTTGAATATTTATAAATTAAAATAGTTTATATATTAAAAATAGGTTATAGATTAAAATAGTTTATATATTAAAATATATATATCAAAGTAGTTTCAACTTAGAATTATTTCTTCCAATTCCACAAATCAATTCATATCAACCTTAGTTCCAAAAATTCAATTAAAATCAAATCTCAGTTCAACAAATTTCAATTAAAAGGTTAAAGGTTCAGTTCAAATTCAAATTCTAATTAACCATTTTTATTATATATTGATTTCAAATTTAAACCACTTTCCATTTAATAGGTTTCAAAGTTAAATATTCAAACAATTTACAATAACTTAATTTGATAAATTTCATTTATATTTCAAAATTCAACTTTAGTTTTATTTAAATCTGAAATATTCACTTAATCATTTTAATATCATTTAAATAAAATATCAAATTACAAATTTAAGTCAAATCCAATATTCAACTTCAATATATTTAAATTTGGAAATAATCTTTTTATCACTTTAAATGAAATCTCAAATTACATATTTAAATCAAAATTAAATATTAAAAATTCAATTTTATTTAAATTTAAAATATTCATTTAATCACCTTTAATCAAAATCAAGTTATCAAGTTATAAAATCATATCTTTAAAAATCTCAAAACCAGTAAGTTTCAAATCAATTCTGATTTAAATATAATTCTTAAACAAAATCAATTTCAATTTATCTTTCCAACCTTGATTTATTAAAGTTATTGCAAAATCTATTTTCACAATATTAATATAAAATTTAAATAAATACTTTAAACATATTATATATATAAAGTTAAATTAAATTCTCAATAAATTTTATTATATTAATTATTATTAAATTAAATATTATTATTATTAAATCTATTTTAATTATTATTATATATATTTGAAAATAATAAAATTATAAGTAAAAATGTATAGTTTACATTTGAAAACTTTAACTTATAATTTTTAACATTTCCAAAACAGGAAAATAGGCACAAGAACAAACTTAGGAACTTATTTAGGCTGAAGGACAACAAGTTATTTTTTGGCCGAAGGACGATGCTAGTTATAACTAGCATTTTGTATAGTGTAAAATTCAATATAATGCTAGTTACAACTAGCATTTTGTATACTGTAAAAGTTGAATAAAATGCTAAATATAACTAGCATTTGTCCTTCAGCCTAAAAATAAAACTTCATGTCTTTCAGCCTAATTTTTTTTCAAAATTTGTCCTTTTTCCTAATTCACTCTTTCCAAAACATATAATTAAAAATCTAAATTTACATACATAATAAAATTTAAAACAAAACTTTTATATTATATTTTAAAATCAACTTTATTAAAACCCATATATTTCCTTTCAAAAAATTTGGAAATCATTTTTCAAAAATAGACCAATGGTGTTTGTATAAAATTTTCTATCCTATGGTCAAGTGATATGAATATTTATCATTTTAATCCGCAATTTAAATTTAATATTTACAAGGATATATCATTTCATCCCGCAATCCCAAAATTCAAATGCAATAAAAATCGTTTAGGATTATCATTTCAACCCATAACGATTTTTTCCTATTCTGAAATATCGTTCGGGTATGTATCATTTCAACCCATAGGGATTTCTAAACTAACAGGGAACTTGCAAAGAGAGAACAAATATGATAATAATATAACATATCAACAATAGGCATATACCATCAGTAACAAATTTAAATATAATATACATAACAGGTTATGGTGTCATATGTCATAGGTGAACAATTACAGATAATGGCATATCATATTTAACAGTTAAATAACTTAATAATTAAAATTTAATAGCATATTTCAATCATCATTTCATGTGAATTAAATTTACTAAATATAATAATGTTAATCGTGAGTGATTGCTCACCTTTCGAGGCTAGAGAAATTAGACAACACGACGAGCTATGAATTATTGAATCACGAACTTTACGACAAATCCAAAGCAAAGCAAAACGAAGCTGGCACGATCTTGAACTCTATGGATCCAATGAAACAAATATATATAGCTATATAATTTTAAAATATAAAATTTAAAACGCGTATTTTAAAAAAAATCTTTATAATATATATTTTTGAAAATCAATATAAATTTAAAATACATATATATTAAATTCAAAATCTATATATATATATATATATATATATTTCAAAATCATTATTTCTTAACACATCAAATAAAATCAAAATATCTATATATATTTAAAATCAAGATATCCATATATATTTTAAAATCATTAAAAAGCCTTTTCAAATATTAACAAAACATATTATATATATAAAAGCTATGTACCTTTTTCTCAATGATAAAGCCCATACTTCTTTTTATTCATATACATACATACATACATACATATATATACACACACACACCAAACCTCAAATATAATATATCTATATACGTATGAAATATATACATAATATATATGAATCAAGCACATATAAATTACAAAGCAACTGCTGGAGGCTAGACTGGTGGTCGATGAGAAGTACAGGCGAATGAAGGCTATGTGCTCGGCTAGACTGACAAGAAAGCAAGGATGTTTGGAGGAGGCGCAGACTATTGGTGAGGAGTGGCATGGCTTTGCAGTGGAGAGAAGCTGGGGAGGACTGTTGAACTGGAGGGAGGAGATGGGTCAGGTGGTGGATGCGGCCAAGGCCATGGGTTGTTCGATGATGGTGTATGGACCATCGTGGAGAATTTGGTTGTCGTGTAGGGTGTGGTTCTGTTGTGGGTTTTGCTTGTGGTGGCTAACATGTCTGTCAATGGGCGGAGATTGTTAGTTCGATAGCGAGTGTTTGGATGCTGGAGGGGTTTCGGCCGTAGTGGACTCAAGTTGCTCAGGGATAGATGAAGTGACGTGGAGTGGGGAAAGAGGGCGAGTGGAGATCTGAGGCGGCTGCTGTGTGCTAGGCCGGCGGTTGCTAGTGTGAGGCGGCGTAGTGGATGAGAGGTGGTTGTTGTTGTCAAGTGGAAGGGAAGACTGGGTTAGCAAAAGAGGCGGAGGTAGGTGAGGAGGTGGCCGGGTCTACAACGTGGCTAGTGGAGAGGAGAAGAAACAGTGATGGAATGGGTTGTGGTGAAAACGTTGGGTGTTACAGTAGAACCGGTGGGTTTCGCGCAAGGGAGGGTGATCGGGGTTGTTGGCTGTGGTGAGTGCTCTCGGTGATGAGACATGAGAGGGTAGAAGTGGAAGGCTCGGAGTAGTTTTCGAGAGATAGAGGGTGGATTATCGGCCAAGAAGGTGAAACAGGGCTACATGAAGCAACGTATATAATATATTATTATTATATTTTTCTTTTATAATGCAAAGCATAAGGAATCGAAGAGGAACGGAAGGAATAAAAAGGGAGAAACGAACCAGAAATTTTATTAGGCAATTCGGAATAGTGAAGGACAGAAATATTAAATCCTGAGAATTTGAAAAGTAGAGACTATTTGTTTTCAGCCGCTTGACAATTGAATGGTCATAGAATATCAAGAGCTCCAAAAATGGGTACCGATACGGCTATCCGTTTCCACAGATTTCGCCGCGTACCGGGCTCCGAAATACACAATTGAATATACCGTGGAGATCAACACGATGAGACAAACAGAATGGTACATAGATACCTGTGATATGATCATCCTATCAAAAGTCGATATTCGCTGCCAAAATGCTGCTAAAACGCCAAAAATAAGATAAACGGAGCTATAGCAGTCCAAATTCGGCGAAACGAAATAAGACATCTCAAACAGAAAATGATTTACGTTTTTATTATATAAAAATATTCAGATTTCAAAAATATTTTATTTATATCAAATTTAACTAATTTAAATTGAAAATGAAAATTACACAACAGAACTAACTTTCATATTTTCCAATAAAAATTTACCATTTGCTATGTTATAATAGACGCATACTGTAATGACCCGTATTTTTAACACTTTAAAAATACTAAATTAAATAAAATTTTAATTAAAAATCCGACAGAAATAAAATTATACGATTTATTAAATGGAAATCTCTTTGTATATAAGTTACAAATCCAAAATCAAATTCGTAGACGACCAATTTCGATAAGACCGATAATGTAATACATATTAAAAACGTAATGTAATAATATGAAATAGTTGTAACCAATAACAGAAACCAAAATAATAATTTAACGTAAGAAACGTGCGTTTTGCGTTAAATGAAATTTTCGTTAAATAAAAATAAACAATAAAATTTCGCAACGAAAATTCGATATTTAAAATGCGTCTATTTAAACATAGGAAATTGTAAAGTTTCGTCAGAAAATATGAAAGTAAATTTCAGTCACGTCATTTCGGTTTAAATCAGTTAAAAAGTAATGAAAATAAAATGTTTTCGAAACCTGAATATTTTTACATAGAAAAATTCTAAATCATCTTCTGAGCAAGACGTCATTTTTCGTTTTTCCAAATTCGGACTTCTTTAGCTCAGTCAATCTTATTTTTCGGCATTTTTGCTGCATTTTCCGCTAGTAAAAATTCGAATTTATAGAATTTAATCGTAACACAGATATATGTATACCGTTTTGATCGATTCGTCGTGCCGATCTCCACGGTATACTCTGTTGCTTATTTCGGCATCCGACGGACAACGGAATCTGTAAAGCTGTTAATCACATCGGTACGTTTGTGGTGTCCATCCAAATTTCAAACTGCAGCCACTACCATTCATTTTCCATCGTCTAAAAATTGGATAGCCTTTATCATTTATATTATTCTCTGTGACCTTTTGTCTCCATTGTTTAAATGCATCGGTACTCAAAGTTTGTCTCTTCGATATTCATTATAACTTTTTTTTTTGAGATAACTGTTCATATCCTTCTGTAACATTATCAGACTTTACCCTACACGTTCTCTTTCCCCACAATCTTTTTCTTCCTATCCCATGCCTTCTTCCGTGTGCTCATCATTTCCATCACCATTCAGTGTTCCCCCGCCCTGGCCACCGAACTCATGCAACCTCTCTCCGGTCCAACCAAACAACACAACCCGCCACCTTCCTCCTCGTCTCATCGTGAAGTACCACTCGAGCCTGTCGCCTTGTTTCCTTGCCTTGAACACCAACATCATGCTCGGCCTCGTCTTCGCATGCTAGTGCCGCAGCCGTTTTTGCATAAATAAGGTATATATATTATAGTGTTCTTCCTATATATGTTATATACATATAATGTCTGGACGTGTGTATATAGTGTATATATGATAGTATATACATGTAGTGTTTTGCTATTACATATATATAAGGTTTTTAAAGGTTTATGAAACCTATGGGATCAGTTGTTTGCAGGTATAAGAATTTTATATAGGTTACTACTTTGTCTTCTTTTGTTTTACTTTACAGTATTATATCTATATATATCTTATACTCATACGTTAGTTTATAGGTTTTGTTTTAAGTGCATATATAGAGTTCTGTAAAGTTTATATACATGTATTCATATATTTGTTTTATACGTGTATTTGTATATATGTAGCATAGACCAGTTTTATATATATACATTTAGATATACAAGTTATATATGTATTAGTTGTATGTATACTACTTATGATCTGTGTTTAAATAACGATTTAAAATTTTGTTTAAAGTATTATGTTTGTTGAAATCTATCCTATTTATATATCTATTGTTAGAGTAGGTATTTTTAAATGTATTACAGTTTATTATAGGTTAGTTGCATGTTTTATACAAAGCTTTGGTTTCTATTTGTATATATATAGATGTATGAAACAGCAGTTTTATTTTCATAATAGGTGTGTCATTTTGTAAGCTTTACCTAAGTTGTTTTTGAAATATATATTGGATCTGCTGTACAGTATATTATTTGTATATATATCTATTTATAAAGTACATCTAGCAGCATGCACAGTATATAGATATGTTATAAAGTATGTTTACGTTCTATAAATTTACTATGTATACAAGTTACATATCAGTTTAAAATTATAGTATATATTCTCTGTTTTAATGCGTGTTTCAAAAAATTTGTAGCTTATATAAATTATACTCTGTGATCTATACTAATTATAAGCTCTATTTTTCTGTATATAAATATAGATCCTGTTTAGAAATATTGTGTTTAGTATGGGTTTTAAATATAATATATAACTCTGATTTTAATACTTGAGTTTAAGATTTTGAAATTGAAATTTCATATTTTATTAATATTTCTTAAATAAAATTTGTTGAAATATATATAGTGAAATAATAATGTATATATATTTTTAGTTATATTAAAAAAAATTGATTTGATTCATTCTCATCGATTCTTATCTATCAGCTTTGTCCGTCAAAATCTGCTTTCAGCTTACTTCACTTTGAGATTGTCGTTTGGATTGTTCGATTTTCTAGATCGTGATCCAATTCGTAGCTGGTTGTGCTTCAAACTTCTCTAGCCTCGAAAGGTGAACAATCACTCACGATTAATGTTCTTTTATTTATTAAATTTGATTTCTATTGAAACGACAATTGAAATATGCTGCTGTTAGTTAATTACACTGTTATATATGCTATTACCTATAATCTTGATGTTAGTTAATTCTTTGTTATATATACAATGATAATTCAGTTTGGTTGTTAAATGATTGATTGTTTGATGTTTACATTGGACATTAAATTGTTAATGTTGTAAGTGATAAATAATTTGAAATTGAAATTGACGTAGAATAGTTAGATTTGTTATATGTTAAATTTGATTAGATGACATTTGCATAATATGACCCTTTTAATGTTGAATTAATTGACACGTAGAAATTTGGTAAAAATACCTTGAACCATTTAAATGTTTGTTGCTTAAATTTATGTAGTATGAAATTGAATAATTGATATCAAATGAAGAACCGTATTAATATTAGTGTAGTAATCTTTAATCTACAAGAAATGATAGTGTAATTCTAGAAATAATTATATTAATTTGCACAAATAACAATGTGAATTAATACGATTATTTCGGGATTATTTGAATTAAATATTGGATTGTTATTGATGTTTGCTATTGCTTGTTTATTTACTTTGACACCATCCCAGTTATCACACTACAAGTTCCCTTTGCTATGCTTGATTTTTGAATTGAAATGGAATCGGGTTGAAATGATAAATACCCAAATTAAACTTTGACCTAGGATAGAGAATTAAATAAAAATCGATTGGTCAATAATTTGATTTAAAAATAAAATGAAGATTTTATTTGGATAAACAATAAGGTTTTGAAATGAAGTTGAAATTTGAATTTTCAATGAAACGAAAATGTTAATATTTAATAATCTGAAACAAAATATTAGCAATGTAATTGATGAAAGAACGTTGTTAAATTTGAGAAATGATTGAATTATGTTTGAAATTATTTAATAATTTAATAAGTTGAATTATTTAATAATGAAATAAAATTGAATTCTTTGATGAGTGAAATTGAACTTCTTCGATAAGTGAAATTGAACTTCCTTAATAAGTGAAATCAAGTTTCTTTATAAATTGTTTTTTTTGAGATTTGTAACTAAGTAAATAAATCAGTGAAATTGAATTTCTTTAACAAGAAATAAAAATGTGTTTTATGTGTTGAAATGAATATAAGACTTATAAATTAAAGAATTCGATTTGACAAATTTAATTTAATTCAATTTGAAGTTTTGATATAATAAAGTTGAACTTAAGTAATTGATTTAATGAATTGGGAGTTAAAAAGAATTGTTTTGAATGATAAATTAACTTAACGAATATTGAATGAAGTCGATCAATGAATTTAAATTGTTTGAATGTTAAATTAAATTAATTTAAATGTTTTCGAAATGAAACTTATATACGAACTTGAATCAATATTTAAATTGTTTTAAATAAAATTTGAAATTGAATTATAAGATTTTGAAATGGGAATTTGGAAATTTTGAAACGTAAATTATGGAAATTGATATAGAAAGAGAAATGAAATGTTGGTTTACAAATTCTATTTGAAATGGAATTTGATTTGGTTTTGAAATTTATTAAACGACCAATGGGTGTAATAATTACGAAAGTTATTAAAGAGACCGGAATCGGTTAGGGACATACTCACTGTCTAAACCGAAAACCACTTTAATAACTATACGCAGAGTATGATCCAGAATGAAGTGGTTGGAATGATGTACGTGATGACTGAAGAAAGAAAACGATAATGGATAGCCTTGACACTTGTGTCAAATTGGAAATGACTAAAACAGGAGCCGTGCCGGGCCAAATGGGGTGAGCTACCTCGAGCGAATACACTTCTTCGAAAACTACTCATTACTTGTTGTCGATTGGTGCACCCTTGATTTGGGGGTGTTGTTTCGCGGTGTTGCGGTCGCTGCGGCGATGCGTTCTCACCAGTCCGGATCAGGCAAATGGTAGTTTCACTACCTTAGGTATTGCCTCATGTGCCTTGTCATACTTGTATCCCTATATACGCGACCACTACGATTTGTTTTGTGTTATACCTATGGAGTACTCCCTGATATCCCACTAGTTTACGGTGGAGTTTACAGTGCTATATAGACTATGATGCTTATATAAAAGGTGTTAAGGGGGATAATGGTAACGCCTTAACACTATTTTGATACTTTATATTACTGATAGACATTATCTACTTATCGTACACTACTACATAGTAGATAGTTTAACGGATCCTTAAAGGAAGGTTATTCCAAACATCCTTTGAGTTACTTGTATTTTAGTTGCTATTTCACTTGAGTTTGATTTATTGATATAAGAATGTTAATCCTGACTCGAGTGTCTTGTGTTTTTGCTTTACGCTCGGGTCAGACTGAGTGTACCAGTATTCGAGACTCACCTTTGGAGTTGGAGCTTCGCTTGGAGATCCAGCTATCTATCCAGTTCCAGATATCCAGTTTGATTCTAGTGATGTATTCTAATATTGTATTTGATTATTGTATCCGAGACATCTGTTGTACCTTATTTAACTCTGATATGTATATAGTAGCTTCATGAACTACTATCTTTTGTTTCCGCTGCATTTATTACTCTGTGTCTATGATCTGTGAATATTTTATTTACTGTATATGCTCAGTTTTGCCAAATTTAAATTAACAATTCGGTATTTTGAATTATTCAAGTCCAACATGTGCGGATGCAAATGGTCCAAAATAGCGGGTCATTACAGTTTGTATCAGAGCTTTGGTAGCTCTAGGCAAAACTTAGCATATAGGGTAAATGGATTTACAGAATTACTTCATTCGAGTTTGAATCTCCTCCTTTCGACTCGATTCCTTTAAATTTTGGAACGTTCCCTGCGGTTCCAAAATTCATCCATGTCCCTCACTTTTCGTCTTCTTTTAATTCTGGAGTATCCCATAACTCCACTTCGAATGATCTTTATAATGAGTTGGCGATCTCGCCAATCTTCAAATTGATTTATAAAAGGGTGAAACTCCTTTACAATAGACATCGATTTACCAGAGATTTCTGTATCCTCGGTTTACGATGCTATCTATCTTTTGCTATGCTTGAATTCTATTTCTTGAGATCGAATGAAGACTTGCCTCGAAATTCTACATCGATCTTATTCTTGAAGTCACGGTCGACCTGGTTAAGGTTGCCCGTGATTTATATAAACTTATCAAATCTTTTTACTTTGCTATTTAATCATCATATCTTTGTTTCGAACTTATCTTCGAATCGAAATTCTCTTTGATTTGAGTCCATCAAATTTGAATCTCTATCTTTGCTTTGAAATCTATTCTTGTATAGTCGAGCGAGGAAGTGTATTTGTAAATTAATATTTAAAATGTTTTAAAATATATTGTGTTGTTTGAGTTGTTGATGTTGATTTGGGTTTCCGATCGATTCGTCTGATCAACGCTATCGATAGGATTTCCAAAACACTTGAGCAGAGCAAACTGACACAATATCGTTTTCAAATTTGGTAAATAAAATAAAGTTTTGTATGATTATATTATGAAACTAAATTGTTAATAAATTTGTTGTCAGAAATAATAATATTTGATTTTCATTTATTATTTGTAAACCATTGACTATTGCATAATATAAATAAATGAATTTATAAACTTGGTTATAAATTGATTGGAATTTGAAATGAATTTAAAATTAAAATTTGAGAATTTAATTCCGATAATTTCGAACTATGGTTTTAAAGTTTTAAATGTATATATTATTTAAAGTATTTTCGAATATAAATGATTTTCAAAGAATTTTAAATGTTTAGTTCAGTACTCTTCTCTTTTGTCGCTGGAAAATAATTTCAGTGATGACGGCCGCATCATCGACGTTCATTTTCGAGTTTCAAAGTGGAGAGACACTTAGTAGCTTTGCTACACTTTTGTTTTGGAAAATTTAATTTAGTTGGATTTATAAAGTATGACTTGATTTATATATATTGATATATAACTATAGACTTGATTTGATTTATACATATATATTTGTATGTTTGTCTCCAATGGTTTGAAGTGAAATCGGAAATTTAATTCTTAAATTTATGTAAAAGGTGATTTTAATTTCAAAATGAAACCAAAATTTTGAATAAATATTTAAATTTGAAATAATTTAGTAAGGAAATATTTTACTTGTATAATACTCAATTGCATTCCAAAATATATAACTTACCAAAATTATTCAGAAGTTAACCTTGTAATTGAATATTATACAATGTAAAATGATGTAAAAGGATTTTATAGATAAAATTTGAGTGGTTATAATAAATGTTATACACTTAAAATTTTAATTATAAAAGATGTTAAAAGTGATAAATAGAATAATTAGTTGACTGAATAATAAATGAGACAAATTAAATAAAATTTTGTTTTGAAGGAATCTTTTGGTATCAAATATTAATAAATTGAAATTAAATCAACTTATGGAAATACCTTAAATTTAAACCAATTATTGAATATAAATTAATTTAAATTGAAATTTATATGGTTTAAATTAATTTATATGGTTTAAATATATATAATAAGATATATTAAGTGGAATAAACATAATAATAATTTGGAATAAAAGAATTAAATTTGTTGAATAAAATATGAGTACAATAAATGATTATACAAATTGATGATTTAGAAATTGTTAATTGAGGATGACTAGATAATAAAATAATGAATTTATAAATAGATAGATTGATTTAACTTAAGTGAACTCAAAGGGATTTAACCAAATTGTTAACTATTAATTAGTTTAAATTGAAATTTATATGGTTTAAATTAATTGTTTTACTTGTATTCCAATCTATTTTCTTCTGGCTGTTTCTATTCTCCTACCTCCTTCCTTTTCGAGGACGAAAAGTTTTGAGTGGGGGAGATTGTAACGACCCATATTTCTAACACTTTAAAAATACTAAATTAAATAAAATTTTAATCAAAAATCCGATAGAAATAAAATTTTACGATTTATTAAATGAAAATCTCTTTGTATATAAGTTACAAATCCAAAATCAAATTCGTAGACGACCAATTTCGATAAGACCGATAATGTAATACATATTAAAAACGTAATGCAATAATATGAAATAGTTGTAACCAATAACAGAAACCAAAATAATAATTTAACGTAAGAAACGTGCGTTTTGCGTTAAATGAAATTTTCGTTAAATAAAAATAAACAATAAAATTTCGCAAAGAAAATTCGATATTTAAAATGCGTCTATTTAAACATAGGAAATTGTAAAGTTTCGTCAGAAAATATGAAAGTAAATTTCAGTCACGTCATTTCGGTTTAAATCAGTTAAAAAGTAATAAAAATAAAATGTTTTCGAAACCTGAATATTTTTATATAGAAAAATTCTAAACCATCTTCTGAGCAAGACGTCATTTTTCGTTTTTCCAAATTCGGACTTCTTTAGCTCAGTCGATCTTATTTTTCGGCGTTTTTGCTGCATTTTCCGCTAGTAAAAATTCGAATTTTTAGAATTTAATCGTAACACAGATATATTTATACCGTTTTGATCGATTCGTCGTGCTGATCTCCACGGTATACTCTGTTGCTTGTTTCGGCATCCGACGGACAACGGAATCTGTAAAGCTGTTAATCACATCGGTACGTTTGTGGTGTCCATCCAAATTTCAAACTGCAGCCACTACCATTCGTTTTCCATCGTCTAAAAATTGGATAGCCTTTATCATTTATATTATTCTCTGTGACCTTTTGTCTCCATTGTTTAAATGCATCGGTACTCAAAGTTTGTCTCTTCGATATTCATTATAACTTTTTTTTTTGAGATAACTGTTCATATCCTTCTGTAACATTATCAGACTTTACCCTACACGTTCTCTTTCCCCACAATCTTTTTCTTCCTTTCCCATGCCTTCTTCCGCGTGCTCATCATTTCCACTACCATTCAGTGTTCCCCCGCCCTGGCCACCGAACTCATGCAACCTCTCTCCGGTCCAACCAAACAACACAACCCGCCACCTTCCTCCTCGTCTCATCGTGAAGTACCACTCGAGCCTGTCGCCTTGTTTCCTTGCCTTGAACACCAACATCATGCTCGGCCTCGTCTTCGCATGCTAGTGCTGCAGCCGTTTTTGCATAAAAAAGGTATATATATATATATATTATAGTGTTCTTCCTATATATGTTATATACATATAATGTTTGGACGTGTGTATATAGTGTATATATGATAGTATATAAATGTAGTGTTTTTCTATTACATATATATAAGGTTTTTAAAGGTTTATGAAACCTATGGGATCAGTTGTTTGCAGGTATAAGAATTTTATATAGGTTACTACTTTGTCTTCTTTTGTTTTACTTTACAGTATTATATCTATATATGTCTTATACTCATACGTTAGTTTATAGGTTCTGTTTTAAGTGCATATATAGAGTTCTGTAAAGTTTATATACATGTATTCATATATTTGTTTTATACGTGTATTTGTATATATGTAGCATAAACCAGTTTTATATATATACATTTAGATATACAAGTTATATATGTATTAGTTGTATGTATACTACTTATGATCTGTGTTTAAATAACGATTTAAAATTTTGTTTAAAGTATTATGTTTGTTGAAATCTATCCTATTTATATATCTATTGTTACAGTAGGTATTTTTAAATGTATTACAGTTTATTATAGGTTAGTTGCATGTTTTATACAAAGCTTTGGTTTCTATTTGTATATATATAAATGTATGAAACAACAGTTTTATTTTCATAATAGGTGTGTCATTTTGTAAGCTTTACCTGAGTTGTTTTTGAAATATATATATTGGATCTGCTGTACAGTATATTATTTGTATATATATATCTATTTATAAAGTACATCTAGCAGCATGCACAGTATATAGATATGTTATAAAGTATGTTTACTTTCTATAAATTTACTATGTATACAAGTTACATATCAGTTTAAAATTATAGTATATATTCTCTGTTTTAATGCGTGTTTCAAAAAATTTGTAGCTTATATAAATTTTCATTGCTAAATTTTATTATTAAATTTTCAAGAAAATTTCAGTTAATTACGTTATTAAAAATCATTAAAATCCTCGAGTCGTTACATAAAGGGAGTCCATGACGTCTTTTCTGTTCCACAATTGAGGAAATGTCTGCACGACATTTCCTCTATAGTAGAGCCTGATCAATTAATAGATGTTGAAATAGAGCCCATTTGTAACGAACCGGATTTTGCCCGCTCGAAAATCGACATCCATACTTTACATCGTACTCGAATGCCGTAGATTCGACCGTTCAAATCCGAGTCGCCGGAGCTTATAACACAATTAAGTAAACAACACAGCGGAAGAAAGAAAACAACATAGATATACAACATCTGATACAATATCCAGATACGATGATGATACAATGAATATCTATATACATCAGAGATATGATACAACAAATAGCAGCGGAAAAGAAAAGATAACATCAGCAGCGGAACAATATCAATAGAAGTGATAACTCCAAAATGATCTTCAGACAAGAATGAATCCACAACTCCAAGATAAGCAACTCCGATGAATGAACTAGCTCCAGATAATCTACTAAATCTGAATATCTGAAAAGAAACCCAACTCTAGACTGCTCGTGTGGAAAATTATGAGCACCCAGAGTTTAGGAAGGGAACAATAAACTCCGGATCAGTCATGGGACTGGTGTGAGCAACAAAAACAGTTTATCTTTAAACAAACACAAAAGGCTGTTTAACATTGAAATCCGCAATGTTTTTCGAAAATGAAACTACCATAAGGCCTCCCGCCACACACACAATGCAATCGCAGAATTGGAGGAGATTTCTCCTTATGATAGTCAAACATGCTTACTACGCAAAATCAAAACTCTTTTGATATTATTACTAGTGCATAGTGTAGAAAACCATTTCGAAAATATAATATTAATCTTAGCCAGCATACAACCATTGTTGTATGTCTACTATAGCTACTACGTTCAATAGCAGGTTACCGCCACATTCCATAGCAGGTAATACAACTAAAACCGTACAGGGTTCGTATTGTTTCTTTGGATTTCCCACAAATGATCAGGCTAAGGAACTTCCTTACCGAAATAGAAACGCCTCTGGAAAGACGCCCCGAGAACCTAACCGGATCTCCGCAAACAAAAGGCCGACGCTACCTCACGCTCTAACCGAGCTGTAACTAGGTAACTAACACACGAGTCATGTCATCCCCCGGTCGTTACCGACCTTTATCCGAGGGGCCCCTCAACCAACAAAGCAACATCACAAAGTGATAAACGTATAGTGTCCACACGAGTTAAGTATCTGGGCTCCATACCATGATACCACCCTTTATCCAGAAGGAAATGACATACCCTAGGGGCGCTACCCCTACAAACCTTTGTCGCAACATTCCTGTTTTGACCATTACCGGGTTGTGAGGCTCGACGAAGTCTCGTCCACAAAGCCACGCTTTTTCACAAAGCCACGCTTCGATCAACAAATGATCAGCAGCACTTCGTATGCCACATTACCAAATTGGGAATGTATCACTAGTAACCATCAACTACATAACCTCTGAGCTCGTACGTCTCAGAGAAGGGTGTTAAGCTAAGAGAATAAATTCTCCGCCACCAACAGAAATGTATTTGATAGAAACCAGCTTTACATCTCAAAGTGTAACGTCAGACACACATCCATACAAGTCTGTTCCGGGTTCGAACAGAACCGAAGGCACTTCCAAAGAAGCCCTTGCAAATCCGGGTATTCACAATCTCGATCGGACTTCCCATCACTTAGGGAATCTCTATACCGGGCGCTACTCGGTGCAGAGACAATCGATAGGTCATCCTATCGCTCTCGCAAATACCCGGTCTTCACCACCGGTCTTCAAATGCTATCCATGTCGTCGTATCACTATTCGGAATGGGTTATATGACACAAAGGTCCTCTCCCGGCTAAACCGAATAACGAGCGCAATTAAAAATCATATGGATACTGGGGTCTCAGTTAAATCACAGCTTAAAGCTTAAAACTTTTCATTCGAATGGTAAAACAAATTACCATTTCCAATCTTTTAAACAAAAAGATTCATTTCAAAAACCTTCGATGGTTTAAACAATTTCCACACTTTTAATCTTTTAAACAAAAAGATTTAATTCACAAAGTTCACCCCGTTCACAAAGATCCATTTATGGATTTCAAAACAATTTCCATTTCAATTTGATTAACTCGTTAAATCTTTAAATCAAGATTTAACTTATAGCTTTCAAAACTCGTTTCCAAAGATTCATTCAGTCTTTCAAAACAATTCCAATTCAAGTTAGATTAACTCATCCGGTCTTTGAAATCAAAGACTCATTTCATAGTTTTCAAAACATTTCAATTCTATTTCAAACTTGAAACTGTTCAACACAATTTGGAAATCCTTTCTTAAAATGAAAGCTATTATTATTTGAAAGCAAGTAGTTTTCGTTTCATAAAAATCCAGTTATATCTACACGAGTTAAAACCCTTGAATTAAAATTCAAATTCCCAAATCAATACCTTTAAAATGGTTTAACCCATATATAACTTGTACAGCATCTTTAATCCTTAGTTTCAAATCATAGAATTCAATTTCAAACTTGAATTCAAATTTAAATCAAATTATTTAAATTTTCGAAACTCGATTAAGTTATTCAAAATAACTTTGAAATTCCATTTCAAAAGCTTTTCATATTAAACCCCAATTTCCAATTTCAAAATCAAGTGAAATTAAAATTTCAATTTCAAAAACATCAAATTTACATAATCTGTGACTTAACCGATTTCCACGTGAAATCCATATTTGTGTGTGTATGGTGTAGTCCAGGGGTTTTACACACAATAGTGCACAACATCAATCATCACAGATATATCGATAAGCGGTATAACCCATAACGCTTATCTTCATTCACAGATTCATAGATAAAATAAATTTATCAATCACAAAGATTCACTGTTACAATTCGATGTGGGTTTCGGATAACCAACTGGAATCCGACTCCCTGTCGCATCGAAATTCAAATGTCATTTACGGGCCAAGGGTTTTCATATCCACATAATAATATATCACAGAAATAGAAATTTCAGATCACAACATAAATCAGCATGTATCACAAAGCATCATATATCAGGGATATCAAGCAATTCAATCACCCAATGGAATCCAAACATTCATAAGTTAATCAACTGAAAAATTTAAATCGGATTAATTTCTTATGAATAATTTATAATCCTGGTTGATTAATATAAATTAATTACAACCATCTTAATTTATTAACCTTTGATAAATTAAGTAACCTTAAAAAAAATCACCTTAATTAATCTATCCTGAATTAATTGTTCTTTAATCACTTGATTAATCAATCAACTTTGAATTATTAAATGATCCTTAAATCAATCTTTAATAATTGATCTCATTAATTTATCATTTTAGGATAATTGAGTGATTTTATTTTTGATTGCTTTTATTAATAAAACCTCAAGTATTTAAGGTAAATCATTCATCTCAACTATCCCCTAATTACATCATCCAATTTAATTTGGAACACTTAGGATAATTTAAATGATTAACTTAATAAGACTAAAACAAGTTTTAGAATCTTTTAAATTTAGTTTAAAATCTTTAAAACAAAGAAACAGGTTTCCAGATAAAACTGGAACAATAATTCGACCCGAGTTTTCCCTGTACTTGCTTCGAGTAATTGACTCGATTGACTCGAGTTCGACGCGCGAATCCCTCTGCTCCTTCCAGGCAAACAACACCACAAACACCAGAGTGCACATGCACGTGCACTTCGCCTCTGGCGATCTTCCAGCACCACAACGTTGTCGAACACGTCGACCATCCTCCCCAGATCCAACTCCGACCATCAGAACCTCATCACCACCTCGAGATCGAAATTCGAGTAAAAATTCAAAACCTGGAAAACTCGAACCAAATGTCGTCTCAAAACCTGGAAATGCATCAAACTCGACGCCTCGTCCACCAGAGTTCATGAAATTCCGGCTACGACTTCGACTACCTCCCCTCTTCCACCACTTAGAGTTGCGTGCAACTCGATGCACTATGGGGGACGAACGAATCGAGATACCAATGCTCAGTCAAACTAGGTTTACAGAAAGAAATTACTCACCGCTGTCGCCATCGATATCAGGCCATCATCCCCCTATTTTTCCTGCAACCACCACCCCCTAAGCTACCTACGACAGCGACCCAGAGCTTCGAATCGTCTTAGATTGCCGATGATCAACGAAATACCCAAAACAGTTCAACCCAACATATATTAACAACTACTAAATTAAAAATCATGTTTTCTTGATCAAAAATCATATTTCCCAAATTCGAATACAGATATATAACCAAAACTTGAAACTAAAATTCTTAAATTTTTGGTTTAGAAAAGATTGTTTCCTGTGTATTCCATTTTCTTTTCTTTTTATTCTTTTCTGATTATATTCATAAGTGTATATATATTTTTATAATATTTTAAATCAAAGTTTAGATAACACAAACATTTTCCCTTTTAAAGTTTACAACTTGAATCTGCTTATTCATTGAGATGAGGATTTTCATGTGAAATCTTGTGTCTGTTATTTGCAACAGAGGTATGAACATATACATCCAAACATTCAAAACATGCATGCATTGATACATTCAAACATACATGCATATTTAACAACATTCCAGATCATCTTTTAAGCATCAATACCATATCAAAGAGTATAGGCAAGAATAGGTGAGTTGCTCACCTGATTTCGAAAAGAAAGAAGAACAGAACTTTATTTCTGTTGAAACAGGCTTTTGAAAAACTGGCATCTTTCTTCCTTCTTTTGATCTCTGGTTTTGATTTGGGTAGATTGTTGTTTTAAACTGAATTTTTTTGTTTATGTTTGAACCTTACTTCAGAAGTTACTTAGTTGTGATGGACGAACCAAGAAAAATGAAGAAGTTGATATATGGAAATGAGTTACTGGGTATACAATTTGTACAAGTGATACTTGGTTTGGTCAGAGATATTTCATTTCTTTGGAGGCTGATATGATCAATATTATGTACTAGAGATAATAACATTAAATGCTAGCCTCCTTCGTGTCTACAAACACTCATTCTTTATCTTATTTCGTATGTACCTATATCATTTTTATTTTCCGTTCATTTCAGCTGTAGGTACTTGTATTAATTAGGCTTGTACAACTTGTTTGTATTTACACTGTCTTGTTTTCGTTTTCTTGTTTACTTCCAGGTTTACATTTCAGCTTGTACATGAATATAACCTATTTGTTTTATTTTTTTGATGTTAGACATTGCCTTAGAGAAAAGTCTGGTGGCTTCTACTTTGCAAGCCTTTCATATACTTATATTTTTCTCAAGTGTTCATACTTAATATATATGTTTGTTTTCTTTTCTCAGCCTTATACTTTGTATACATACATACATACTTTGGTTTTGTTGTGGTTTTAATTTAACTAATTTGATTACCGTGTTTATTTCATATCTTTATAGTTCATATAACTAAAATTTTAAGATATTTATTTTCAACTTAAATACTTTCTTGTATTTCTCAATATTTATATATATATATATATCATTTCAAATCTATTCATATAGGCACAACTCTATAAATTCATATATATATATATATATATATATACGATTTCTAAAATTTTAAAATGATTTAATATATTTTTATTTGGATTCGGGGAAGCTCGAATTCATTTATCGATTAATTTTACAATTTAATTCAAAAACTGAATTAATTATCAATTTAAATATTCATAAAATTCGGGGTCGTTACACCATTGCCCCCTCGTGCTCCGCCTGCATAGTGGAGCAAGGTATTGAGAGTCTTCGTAATGAAGAAATTAGGTTGATTTGAGTAGATGGGGAGATAACCCAATGGAAAGCACATGGTAAACCGAAAGAAAGGTGAAGGTTTCTCATCATGAGCTTTTCTCTGGCAAACTTTTCTCTCCAAAAATATAGGTTTTTGGCTGCATTGTGGTTGCTAGATTGGATGGTAGGAGATGGTTTCCAAACTTTTTCCTATTATTTTTGCACTCGTATAGAATTTTATGTATATTTAGGATGCTTACATACATGCCTATATGTCACGATCTTGCATTCATGCTAGGATTGAGCTTACCTATAGTATTTTAGCATATATAATCACATTGCATTTTTGGTTAAGTAGATGGTTGTATATATATTTGTAGATAAATTGGTTGCATAACATGGGTGTAGAGTGCGCTTTACACAATCTTCCCTTGGGATTTCGGGGGCGAAAACCTTTTTAAAGGAGAGAGAATGTAACACCCCGTAAAATTAATTAAAAAATTAATAATTGAAATAAGTAAAAATGGAATTTCTATAAATTTTAGAATTTTGTCATGAAAGTTGCACTACTGCGGTCATGGCAATTTTCTGATGGATTTTCATATATAATATGCTGAAAATGGAGCCTGTTGGAGAAGTTACGAACGTTTGAAGTTTTTAGATTTAATATAATTTAAAATGAATTTGAAATTTAAAATATGAATTTTGGGAGAATTTTAAAATTTTAAAATTTTAATTGGAACATTTACTTAAGTTAGAACTAATGTTAAGGTGAAATTAAAGTTAACGGTGATTTAATTGGAATTAAAAAGGGGAAATAAATTACAGAAATGGCCAGAAAATCATAAGTGGTTGGCTGAAATGAGGCTGGTCGACCTCCCTTATAGGGTCAGTCGACCGATCATGCCGTTTTGTAGCATCCCCTATCCGAAGGCCCGAAGCTAAGCGTTATAGATGCTGTAATCATCCATAGTATTAACTTTCAGTGACCAAATACGGTAATGTTAATGGTATTGGTATCCATAATGTCAGTAGCACATGAATATGAAACAAAATCATAGATTTTACAAAAACAACTTTACCGATTACATTTCACAAAACATGTTTCATATTCCATTACATAATCCCATAATCGTTTCCCAAGTAAAGATCAAATATAATTATTACAAAATATGACAAGAGCAACATATGAAGATGCCCCCTTGGATGACCAGAGTACTATATAGACATAACTGCCTTAAATACAACACAGCGGAATCAAACAAAATTAAACAACGACTCCTAAATAGCTATCCGTCAGCCACCTGCTTGTCTCTGAAAGCTTGATTCGTCAACCTACTAAAAACCTGTAAACCTCAACCCTCGGCATACTCAAATTAATTTTGAGCACCCGAGAAGGGGAAAACATAAACTTCGAGTCACACATAAAACCTGGTGTGAATAATACTATACATCTCGGTTACTTGATATTAACTGAGACCACGGTGCTTAGCGGAACTGGTTTCCCCTCACTAATATCCTTTTAAAATATATCTTTTGCAAATCATAATCCTACAACCAAAACTGGTTAAAACTGTAAAGCAATATCATGTAAACTTACATGTCAGGTAGCAAATGGACTTTCTGTCCGAACACTATAGTTTTGTTTGGCTAACTACTAACCTTTGGCTGACTCGGGCCTACCAGACAATATAAACAAAATAATCTAACGCCTATTAGATTTCCTCTTTTTGATGCTCTATCCCTAACTTTTCTGTTAGATACTCCTCTTCTGGACGGTCTGTCCCTAACTTATCCTCTCCCAGGGTCACCTAATCCTAATGGTTTTGCGAGCTCACCAATAACCTATCTGTATACAAACATATATTCCCTTTTGTGTGTAACCATAATTTTAGTCTTACCTGTGACAAAGCCCTACACACTAGAATTTTGGACTAAATTAGCTGGGGCTAACAGCTAATGTATAAGGCGCGACCCTATACCAGTCCCATCTGGTATTCTAATATCTGAGTCATTTTACATAGGGTAATCTTCCCAAAATTTTCCTTGAAAACCCTTTCATCTCAAATTGATGATTTAAAACCTTTAAACCAAACTTAAACAAGGAAAATATATGCTCTATGCTATATTCAAAATCACCTTGCCATGTTATATATACTTTACTCAAATCTTTATTGATGAAAACATTTAAACCTTTGAAAGTGCCCCTTTCGAATCCATTGAAAGTACCTCTTTCGAAACCAAGTAAAACCCTTCTTTATAACCTAGGCTGAAAGGCCAAAACATTCCTTTTGAAACCATTCATATAAACCTTTCGAAACCATTTAAAAACCTTTCCTTCGAAAGCTACAAACCTTAGACATCCTTCTTTAAAACCTTTAAACATTGCCTTTCGAAACAGTTGGAGACCTTTCCTTTCAGACCTTTCAAAACCATTTGGGAACCATCCCTTAGAAACCTTTCCTTAAAACCTTTCTAAAGAATCAAAACCTTTGTAAACAACAAACCTTTCGAAAGCATTTGGGTTCAATTCAAAACATGTGGATACACCTTTCGAAACCATTAAAAATCATCTATTTTGAAACCATTTGGGTTATACCTTTCAGAGCAAAATGGTCATAAAATGTTTAAGTCGAAAGCACTCCTTTTGAAAGCATTCCTAAGTAAAGAAGTGATGGTGTTGAAACCAACCTTCCGAAAGTATTGGAGAAGTGGCTAAGTTTTAAGACAAAGTGTACCTTCCGAAACCATTGGGTTCGAAAGGTAGAAAAGCGGCAGCTAGAGGTTTCGACCCCTTCGGAAGCAATTACTTAAAACAAAAATTGCAACCCATTCGAAACCATTCCTTTAAAACATTTGACTCATCCGAAAACCAACCAAGTCGAAAGCATATCCTTCGAAAGCAAAGCAGGCACATTTTCAATTTAAAACAAAGTCATGCTTCGACCCCGTCGGAACCTATGGTCTCAACCTAGGACCTTTAGCCATAGTCTAATTCACTCCGTACCAAGTTATTAATACTATGTGCATTGGTTTTGATGGTAATGGAAGCGGTAGTACTTAATCGGAACCCCTGTGCAGAAAGTGGTGAAACATGCTAAAAGCATGTAAAAACTGGTTTTTATTTTAAAAAGAAATTCTTTTCTACTAACCTGCCTTGTTTTTCAAAATATTATTGGTTGCTAATTTTCTTTTCTAAAAGTGCTGCCAATATTTCAGAAATAAACAATTTAATTAATTTATAAAATACCCCTTCTCCTTTTATAAATATATAAAACATTTAAGTCATATACCTTAAATAATTTTATATATCTATTAAAACACTTAGAAAAATTCTACAAAAATTCTATAAAATCATTTTTAATATGTTTTCCAACATATATTAATTTCAGACCCAATATATATATTATTTACCCGTAAATAATTTTAAACCCAGTTAATCATTTTCCTTACTAGAAATTTAATATAAATTCCACGTTAATTCAGAAAATTATGAAAATTGAAATCCATCTCTAAATTATCATTTTTGATCTAAATCTAAATTCGCAAGGCATTTGAATGTCATTAAATAGGCTTTTTACATTAAAACATATCATAAAACCTATATGAATAAGCATAAATCATCAAAGCATATATAAACATTTAATCATTCAAAAACATGGCATAATCATGAAAAATACTTCGGATTCATCTTAAATCCAAAAATAATTAGAATAATGAGATGTAGTCATTATTCACCTTAGCTTTGAGATTATGGAGTTTGAGATTTGAATAGATTAAGTTGATTAACCTTCTTCCTTTAGCTCTTTCTTCCTCTTGTTCTTGCAAATGGTGGCCGACCTCTAAATTTAATTTTTTGCAAATGAATATATGCGTGAGCATGGCTAAGGGTTTAGGGTATTAGAATACCCTTTTTCCTATTTTACCACCACCTATTTCCCTTATCTATTTTAGTTCATGTTAGCTCATTTTAGTATATTCACTAACATGGCACGGCTACCCCTATTAATAACAAATCTCAATCCCCTAATCATCACATTATTTTATTTAATTTAGCTAATTAAATGCCCTAAATAATGATACTAAAAATATGGGGTGTTACACGTTTCAAGGCATATTTGCCCTGGCTGAATGGCCCAGATTCGTTCAGTTTCGATCCAACGATCATCATTTCTTCCTACTTCTATAAATTGACCCCCACTTTTCCTTCAAATTTTTTTGGGAATGCTAGCGAAGCTTTGTCAAAATCTTTCCCCTTAGGGTTTCAGAAACAGTAAGCTTTTTTGATAAGTAATTCTAGTTTCTAATCTCTATTTCAAATTCAATCTCCATTCTTCATTCTTTCTATCTTCTGAATTATGAAACTAATTTATTAGTAAACAATCTATTTGTGTATATCAAAAAGGGGGAGATCTATGTGAGGTTTAAAAGCAATTTATTTCATATCTAAGCATAAAACAAATGAATTCTCTATGAGTGGAAAAATCAAGTTTTTCACATTTTTGTAATTGAGTGGTATTTGAATTTGATGTATGCATTGGGAAATTGTGGAAACGAAAACATAACACCTAAAACCCCCAAAATTTCCCTAAGTATATATCAATCTTTGTATATGTTAGAATTATAATTGTTTTTGGTATTGGTATATTAGAATATAATTAACTGTTAGAATTAGGTAATCTATGGTTAATTTAACGTATTTTCCCAATTTTAAATTGAAGTGTTAAAGAGTTCAAAAGAAAATAAATTTGATATGGTGTGTAAATTATGAATTGAATTATTTTTAGTTTGCACCGCCTATTTCTATCACTTAAATAAATAAGGAATTTCTTTCTCACATCAAAATGTTGTATACAAACGTTGAATTGAATACAGGCGATCTAATTTGTGTTGATCTATTCTTTTAAATAGCAAAGGGATTCTAGTGTATTAAAATGGAACAAGTGTAGATATTCCATGTTTGTACAAATCTATTTTATTTGGCTATGGTAGTAGCAGTTATTGTTGGAATTGTAGATTTGTATGTGTAATGACCCGCCTTTTCGATCCTCGGAGGTCGACACAAATACATCCACAGTATTCACGTTCTGAGCATCCCGGTACCGAAAAGACAGATTGTTGAGGGCAAAGGAAAGAAAAGATAGAACAGAATCTCACATCATGACGAGTAATATATAATATACAACATATCTTTACAAAAGGAAACCCTAGTATACATACATCAAGATTAGAATACGCTAATCTATCATCAGTCTGGACAATTATAACAACCTGTCCTCACAAATGCCGATAAATACAACCCAATAACTGCAGCGAAAATAAAAATACGTAAATACCTAGCTCGTCTCCTAAAGCTCCAAAGTATCCACAACTATACCTAAAAATATGCTCGGTGTGACCCGAGCATTATAAGAAAATAATGCTCGGATCAGTCTGGTAAACCTGCATGAGAAACACACCCTAATTGGATTCAAATGTTATACAACCTTTCAAAAATAAAGGTATCTCATAAGGCCAAGCTGCATATAAACACTGGTGGGTTTTTACCTTACGACAACCAAACCATTTCTATAAGAAATCCAATTTGTAACAACCCGCATGTTTTATGATTGTATATTTAAATATTTTATTCAAATATATCATCGTTAATTAAATTTAAAGTCCGAAATGTGACATTTTGTAAATAGTTGAATCCGGACTCGAGACCACTTTCATTGAGTTCAAAACGGCGTTTACAACATGTTTGAGTATAAACATCGATATGTTTGGAGTTGATTAGGATTTTGGTATTTTCAATTAGGCTTTGGGTTGGGTTCTAGCCCATTGACCCAATAAGAGACCCAAACTCTTCTACCTAATAACTTCCACTCAATTCCTCTTCATTCATTCATTCCATTTTCTAAATTCCTAACAATCAAGCTCTAGGAAAAATGGTGGGAAGAGGAAACTAAAATTCCTAAGCCCTAGTTCTCTTAGGAATTCAAGTTCTAGTTCTAAAATCAAAGAGAAGCTTAGGTAAGTATCCTCTTCATCTTCTCCATCTCAATCCCTCTCCAATTTTCATAATTCCCTATAACCTAACTTAGAAAATATTTGCATATGATCATAAATTGGAGCTTCTAGAGTTGTGATTGAAGTGGAGTTGATCTTTCCTTGTTTTAGAGCTTCTCAATTGTTGTTTTTGAGTTTAAAGGTGAGTTCTTGAACTCACATCTATGTCTATAGCTTTTATTGTTGTTAGGTATGAATTCCTAAAATCTATTTCATGTTCAATTGCTTTTGATTTGAATTGGTTTGGCGAATTTCCAAATTTTGGTATTTTGAAGTCAAAATCTTTAAAGATCCTATCTTGAATGTTTGGACATGATATTTAGGGTGTATCGAAGAGCCTATAGGGCTGGTTTGTCATTAGGCATAAATCCCTAGCCTTCATCGCTTGCCCGATCGCCTCGAATCGAATTGGCCATCATTGGCCTAGGCAATTTCTGCCCAGTCCAAGCAACCAGACGTCTTGTTGAAAATTCCAAACGTCTGGTAGGGGCTTCTGGAAAAATTATAAAAACGAAAAAAATAAAATAAAATGGCAGAGCCTTGGGGCAAACGTCTGGTCAAACCAACCAGCCGCCTGGTTCTGTTAAATTTTTCCTATTTGCCAATTTTTTGGGTGGATTTCCAATTTTTATCGATCTTTGACGATCCGAATAGCTATAGTCAATCAATACCGATTTTGATGACTTCTTTTCTGGATTTTTGGTGTTTCCATTTGATGGATTTGATATCGATTTCCATGGTTTTGATTCACGTTATTAGAATGTGGAAATTTGGTGATAGATTGTTTTTACAATCATTTCTATGATTTGTCACTTTAAAATATAAAGGTTTTTATACTAGTAGTAAATACTCAAACTCTTTCACAAAAATGATTTCAACATCACTATTAATACAAAGCTCCTTTTTAAAACTGTTTGCCAATCTATAAGTATATACAAACCTTTATCTCATTCGTATGAGAAATCTAATTAAACGACTTAGCAAAACAAGTGGTATGAAATGCTTGCGTTTACCTCGTCGGTTAATTCTTGGACTTGTTCGATTGAAATCACGTGACAATTTTTGAGTGGAAATCAACAATCTATTCGTAAATATTTATGTTAAGCTAGTGGTTATGGGACATGAAGCTAAACTCATTTATTTACTAGCTTAGTGTAATTTACACTTATTTTCGAGTGGAAGTCTACAATTTGTTCGTAAATATTTAAGTTAAGCTAGTGGTTATGGGACATGAAGCCTAACTCGTTTATTTACTAGCTTAGTGTAATTTACACTTATTGAGCTATGATGATCATTTTATGGTTTAGACTAGCGATGTGCGATGTTTCTTTTTCTACATGGGGGACTAAACCACGTTTCGGTGGAGCTTCGGCTCAATTTGGTGGGGTAGCAACCCATGGTCTTCGAGCCGTTTGTGGAGCTTCGGCTTAAATTTTATGAGTCAGCGACCATGGGATAGCGTCCCGTTTGTGATACACATGTTGGTGAGTTTTCATGCCCCCGTTTGTGATAGGCCTCCCCCTTTATGTTTTCTGGATTTCTAATTATTATTTCTAGAATTTGTGTTTCACCAATTTTTGTGATTTGCATTGATATGTTTTGTCAATATTTGAAGTTTGGTGAATAAGCTAAAGAATATGATAATTATTTTTGGTGTTTTGAGAAAATTTGAGATATTGTACGATTTTCATTTGTTATCAAATATATACTTGTCACAACATGGTATTATTTTTATCATATGCTTTTGTCATTTCTCTTATCTTATCTCATCTTACATGATATTTATAGCTAGACTGATCCGTTTATTATTTTTCTTCTTAAATAATACTCGGGTATGACCGAGGTGTTTCAGGTGCTTCCACTTGACTTCTTAGCAGGGACTAACTTCTGACTTTTGGCTAACTACTTTAGTTTAGTATTTTTTGTTTTTATACATTCGAGATAGAGACTCCTTGATGTATACATATTCTTTTGTCTAGCACTTGTACCTTTTCTTTTGTGACGTAGTGGATCTTGTATGACCACTACTTTGATGTTCACTTCTATGTGTTATATTCATATCTGTTTCTGCCTTAGTGATATGAATATATGTGACTGATTTGTGTTATGCTTATTTTATACTATTTCCAAAGGCCTCATAGCCACTGTGTAGTAGCTTTGAGTTTGTATTGGATATGTCAGATTTCATCTTGAAATGAAATGCATGTCATACAATCTGACATATCGGTACTCGCACAAAGCAATTACACAAATGGTCGCTCCTCAACTGCCTTATTCTTCGTGCTAGTCGACGACATTACCCCGTAGTGTCCTTGGCTAGTGTGAGTATAGAGGTGGGGCGTCATAGCTTGGTATCAGAGCCAAACTTCGGAACAATATAGAATATTATGACAAGAATCATTGTCCTAAATCTCTCTTAGGAATCGTGCCTTAGGATTTAATCCGAGTCTTAGGATCCGTTCTATCCTATTTTCTTTTATGATGCTTTGTTTTACCAATCAAGCTTATTTGAATTCATTCTGAGAATAACATTTTTCCTCTTCATTCATTATTTCTTTCTTAAAGAAGAAGAGATGGTTAGACCTGGCAGTCCTAGCGCTGGTCAATCCAGTGGTCCTCCTCTAGATGGTATATTCATGTCTGCCTAACAACTTTTGGATCTTGTAAAGAATCAAAGGTTTATCTATACTTTAAATAAGAACCCCAAAAAGGTTTTACCTTTGAAATTAGAAGTGCCTTTCGACCAGCTTGTAGATATCACTCTTTAGATTTGAAGAGGCCGATAAAGGAAGTGATAGTGATGTTGGAGGTGCTAAGAAGAGCCTCAATAACAACAACAAGAGGCATATTAAGTTCAAAAGCCCTAATCCCAACAAGAAAGGGAAGAAAGAAACTTTGGTAGCAAAGACTCCTACCCCTAATCATGGAGTATGCTACAATTGTAGTTCTATGGACCACTATGCAAATAGGTGTCTGAAACCCCTTTATTGTCGTTGTTGCAAAAATTCGGGTCATTTTATATCTTCATGTCCCAAACTTCAAAGTAAGAAAAAGGGAAAACTGAATGTTGTGCAAGCCCCTATTAACCCTTCTCTTGGTCAAGGTATTTCTCATTTAGTCCTTGATGGCATTATTTTGTTTCGTGATCATCCTATTCGAATTCTTTTTGATACGGGTGCATCTCATTCTTTTATATCAAAAGAACTTGTCGATACTTTTTCTTTAAATATTAAGGGCTTGATGACTTCACTAAGAATTGCGAATCCGGTTGGTGGATCTGCAACACTCGGTTTACTTTGTAAAAAAATGTTGATATTATTTTATGTGATTATGCTTTCCGATCCGATTTGCATGTTATGCGCTACTTAGGTTTCAGAATTGATTTTGGAAAGGATTGGCTTAATCGTTATGAAGCCCATATCTTATATCCCAAGAGGACTATCCATCTTCGACATCCTCAATCTGTTATGCATGTTTCTATTGTTCTTAATGATTTCAATTCAAATTCGGTGGCATCATTTTATTCTTTAAACCCACATGATAAGGAAGATGTTATTTCCCTCATTCAAGTAGTTCGTGAATATCCCGATATCTTTGAGCCTGTCTTAGGATTACCACCTAAGTGATCAATTGAGTGGTGCTAAGGTCTTTTCAGCTTGACCTTGCCACCGGTATTCATCAGCTACGAGTTGTGGAGGATAGCATTCCACTTACAGCATTCTTCATTCGTTATGATTCTTATGAGTGGCTCGTTATGTCATTCGGTTTGACGAACCCTCCAGCTTATTTCATCCATCTTATGAAACGAGTATTCTGCGAATATCTCAGTGAGTCTGTCCTTGTATTCATTGGTTACGGTGAAAATAGCAATTTAAAATTGCAAATCTTTCTAATAAGATATATTTATAAGTATAATTGGATTTTGTTCTTAAAACGAGCAAAGAATATTCGTAAAAATTTTAAGAGACATGTTTATCATATAGAAGATGATTTTGTGTAGTATTGCCCATTGAGTGCTTTAAGAATTCTAGTCGATGCGCCTGATCAACGTTATCGATAAGAGTCTCCTAAACGCTATGATGAGACAGTTAGACACAGTAAATTGACTTGTAATAAGTAAGTTTTTCTAAAAAGATGATTACATAAAGTTAATTATAATTTTGACCGTCTTAGCTTTTTGAGAAAGAGGATCATGAAATAAATGATTTAGCATAGAAGCTACTTTTCAAAAATTAAAAGAACTCCTTTCCGATGCTCCTATTCTTGTGATTCCCGAAGGGAACCAAGAATTCACTATTTGTACCGATGCTAGTTGTATTGGTTTGGGCGCCATTCTCATGTAAAAGGGAACGTGTTATCGCTTATGCTTCTAGACAAATAAAGCCTGCCGAGACTAGATATGCCACTCATGATCTAGAGCTTACGGCCATTATATTCGCTCTTAGAATTTGGCGTCATTATCTTTTGGGGGAGAAATTTGTTCTCTACAACGATCATAAATCTTTGAAGTATTTATTCTCTCAAAAGGAACTTAATTTGCATCAACAACATTGGCTCGAATTCCTTGCATCTTATGATCTTGATATTCTTTATACTTCTGGAAAGGGAAATCATGTTGTCGATGCCCTTAGTCGAAAGCAACAAGCGGTTATTTCCATGATGATATCTGAATGGAATGATCTCGAGACTTTGTCTACTTGTGAGATTCGAGATCGTGAATCCAATTCGTGTTCATCTCTTGTTTTATGTAGCCTTAAGGCTCATCCTTCTCTTTTAGACCGCATCCTTGAAGCACAAAAGCAAGATCCTGAATTGTCTCTTCTTAGCCAAAGTTGTAAGGATAAAAATAAGGTTGATGGTTTGAAAAACTTTGATATTGATGCTCACGGAGGCATTCGAAAATTTGGTAGAGTTATTGTGCCTAATATTAGTGATCTCTGTAAGGACATTTTAGTAGATTCTCATCGTTCTAAATTTACCATACATCCCGGTAGTAGTAAAATGTACGCGGACATTAAGCGACTTTATTATTGGGATGGGATGAAATCTGATATTGCTAACTTTATTAAGCATTGCTTGACTTGCCAACTCGTAAAGGCCGAGCATCAAAGGCCCAGTGGTTTATTGCAACCTTGGACATTCTAGTTTGAAAGTGGGATCAAGTCTTCATGGACTTTATTGACGGTCTTCCCTGTTCTTGTTCGGGTCATGACAGTTTATGGGTGATTGTAGATAGACTTACAAAATCCGCCCATTTTATTCCCGTTCGGTCCAATCGGACCGTACCTCTTTCGGCTAAACTCTATGTTAAAGAAATTGTTAAATTGCATGGAGTCCCTACTTCTATTGTTAGCGATCATGATCCATTATTTACTAGTGGATTTTGGAAGGGTCTTCAAAAGGCTTTGGGATCGAAGCGTTATTTTAGCACCGCTTATCATCCTCAGTCCGATGGACAAACGGAGCGTGTGAATCAAACTCTTAAAGATCTTCTTCATGTATGTATTCTTAATTTTGGTGGAAGTTGGAAAGATCATATTTCTCTTGTTGAGTTTTCTTACAATAATAGTTTCCAATCTAGTATTGGTATGGCACCTTTTGAGGCACTCTACGGAAGGCTATGCCGATCTCCTTTGTGTTGGCTTGAAGCCAGTGAGAAGCTAGTTTTTTGTCCAGATTTCATTCGTGATTCCACAGAAAAGATTGACCTTTTCGTCATAGGATGAAAGAAGGTCAAAATAGACAAAAGTCCTATGCCGATAACTAAAGAAGGAATTTGAAATTTTCAGTGGGAGATTTTGTATTCATTCGTGTTTCACCTATGAAGGGTGTTGTGCGTTTCAGTCGATCGGAAAAGTTAGCATCCATTTTCCATCACCGAACGCATAGGTTCCGTGGCTTATCGTCTTTATTTACCAGCTCAATTTTCCGCTATTCATGACGTATTTCATGTCTCTTAACTACGGAAATGCCTTAGAGATTCTGACTCTATTCTTGAGCCAAGTGCTATTGAAGAAATCGAGGTTTCACCTAATTTGACCTATGAGCAACATCCTATTCGTATCATTACTACGGAGGTTAAACGCCGTCGAAATAATGATGTTCCACTTGTGAAAGTTCAATGGTCCTCAAATCCTAAGGATTGTTCTTGGGAATCCAGAGAATTCATTGAGCAAACACATCCGAATTTACTCTCTCGTGCTCCTTAAGGTGAGCTTCTCATTTCAATTTATTTTATTTTCTGTTATTATACCTTAGAGTGGTTGTTATTCTTTATTTTCTTCTTAAATATTACGAGGACGCAATTTCTTTAAGGAGGGGAGTCTGTAACAACCTGCATGTTTTACGATTGTATATTTAAATATAGCGTCGTGAATTAAATTTAAAGTCCGAAATGTGACTTTTTGTAAATAGTCGAATTCAGACTCGAAACCACTTTCATTGAGTTCAAAACGGTGTTTACAACATGTTTGAGTATAAACATCGATATGTTTGGAGTTGATTAGGATTTTGGAATTTTCAATTGGGCTTTGGGTTGGGTTCTAGCCCATTGACCCAATAAGAGACCCAAACTCTTCTACCTAATAACTCCTACTCAACTCATCTTCATTCATTCATTCCATTTTCTAAATTCCTAACACTCAAGCCCTAGGAAAAATGGTGGGAAGAGGAAACTAAAATTCCTAAGCCCTAGTTCTCTTAGGAATTCAAGTTCTAGTTCTAAAATCAAAGATAAGCTTAGGTAAGTATCCTCTTCATCTTCTCCATCTCAATCCCTCTCCAATTTTCATAATTTCCTATAATCTAACTTAGGAAATATTTGCATATGATCATAGATTGGAGCTTCTAGAGTTGTGATTGAAGTCGAGTTGATCTTTCCTTGTTTTAAAGCTTCTCATTGTTATTTTTGAGTTTAAAAGTGAGTTCCGAAACTCACATCAATTTCTATAGCTTTCATTGTTGTTAGGTATGAATTCCTAACATCTATTTCATGTTCAATTGCTTTTGATTTGAATTGGTTTGGCGAATTTCCAAATTTTGGTATTTTGAAGTCAAAATGTTTAAAGATCCTATCTTGAATGTTTGGACATGAATTTGGGGTATATCGAAGAGCCTATAAGGCTGGGTTGTCGTTTGGCATAAATCCCTAGCCTTCATCGCTCGTCCGATCGTCTCCGAATTGATTTGGCCATCATTGGCCTAGGCAATTTCTGCCCAGCCCAAGCAACCAGACGTCTGGTTGAAAATTCCAGACGTCTGGTTGAAAATTCCAGATGTCTGGTTGAAAATTCCAAACGTTTGGTAGGGGCTTCTGGAAAAATTATAAAAACGAAAAAAATAAAATAAAATGGCAGAGCCTAGGGTCAGACGTCTGGTCAAACCAACCAGACATCTGATTCTGTTAGATTTTGCCAATTTGCCAATTTTTTGGGTGGATTTCCAATTTTTATCGATCTTTGACGATTCGAATAGCTATTGTCAATCAATACTGATTTTGATGACTTCTTTTCTGGATTTTGGTGTTTCCATTTGATGGATTTGATATTGATTTCCATGTTTTTAATTCACATTATTGGAATGTGGAGTTTTAGTGATAGATTGTTTTTACAATCATTTCTGTGATTTGGCACTTTAAAATACAAAGGTTTTTATACTAGTAGTAAATACTCAAAATCTTTCACAAAAATGATTTCAACATTACTTTTAATACAAAGCTCCTTTTTAATACCGTTTTCCAATCTTTAGTATATACAAACCTTTACCTCATTCGTATGAGAAATCTAATTAAACGAATTAGCAAAACAAGTGGTATGAAACACTTGCATTTACCTCGTCGGTTAATTCTTGGAATTGTTCGATTGAATTCACGTGACAATTTTCGGGTGGAAATCTACAATCTGTTCGTAAATATTTAAGTTAAGCTAGTGGTTATGGGAGATGAAGCTAAATTCATTTATTTACTAGCTTAGTGTAATTTACACTTATTTTCGAGTGGAAGTCTACAATTTGTTCGTAAATATTTAAGTTATGCTAGTGGTTATGGGACATGAAGCCTAACTCATTTATTTACTAGCTTAGTGTAATTTACACTTATTGATCTAGGATAATCATTTTATGGTTTAGACTAGCGATGTGCGATGTCTCTTTGTCTGCGTGGGGGACTAAACCCCGTTTCGGTAGAGCTTCGCTCAATTTGGTGGGGTAGCGACCCATGGTCTTCGGGCCGTTTATAGAGCTTCGGCTTAAATTTTATGGGTTAGCGACCATGGGATAGCGTCCCGTTTGTGATACACGTGTTGGTGAGTTTTCATGCTCCCGTTTGTGATAGGCCTCCCCCTTTACGTTTTCTGGATTTCTAATTATTGATTTCTATAATTTGTGTTTCACCAATATTTTTAATTTTCATTGATATGTTTTGTAAATATTTGAGGTTTGGTGAATAAGCTAAAGAATATGACAATTCTTTTTGGTGTTTTGAGAAAATTTGAGATATTGTATGATTTTCATTTGTTATCAAATATATACTTGTCACAACATGGTATTATTGTTATCATATTTTTTTGTCATATCTCTTATCCTATCTCATCTTACATGAAATTTATAGCTAGACTGATCCATTTATTATTTTTCTTCTTAAATAATACTCGGGTCAGACCGAGGTGTTTTAGGTGCTCCCACTTGACTTCTTAGCAGGGACTAGCTTCTGACTTTTGGCTAACTACTTTAGCTTAGTAGTTTTTGTTTTAATACAGTCGAGATAGAGACTCCTTGATGTATACATATTCTTTTGTCTAGCACTTGTACTTATTCTTTTGTGATGTAGTGGATCTTGTATGACCACTACTTTAATGTTCACTTTTATGTGTTATATTCATATCTGTTTCTGCCTTAGTGATATGAATATATGTGACTGATTTGTGTTATGCTTATTTTATATTTGTTTCCGAAGGCCTCATAGCCACTGTGTAGTAGCTTTGAGTTTGTATTGGATATGTCAGATTTCATCTTGAAATGAAATGCATGTCATACTATCTGACATATCGATACTCGCACAAAGCAATTACCCAGATGGTCGCTCCTCAACAGCCTTATTCTTCTTGCTAGTCGTTGGCATTACCCCATAGTGTCCTTGGCTAGTGTGAGTATAGAAGTGGGGTGTCACACAATTGTATTATAATAATGTCTATGGTTTGAAATAAATATTGAATCATAGCTGAAGTTCTTACATTAATTAAATTCAAGCATAATAGGTATGCAACTAAGTCTGAAGGCACTTATTGGAGAATGGAATTCCATACAATGACAAGGCAACGGGGTACCGCCTGCCATAGTACACCTCTAGAAAATGTACCAATGGCCTTACATGGACCCCCAACAAACACGGGACTAGCCTACCCCTTAGCGAATAGTATCGAATATTTCATCACCCCGGTTACATTTGCAACCTTTCTGGGAGCTCTCATGCACAACCAAATCCATAAATTTATATATCTTGAAGGGTGATTACAATCACCTAATGGGTGCAACCCATATAGCCCTATCGCATATCCCTTATTTTAGTCATTCCCAGTTTATGAGGCTTGAGGCTATATTTTTAACTTTTTGCATATCCCACTTAGAATGCTAACACTGCCCTCTAGGAAACAATGCAATTCTTGCATTCATCCATACAAGTTGTTCAAGATAAGAACAAACTGAAGGCACTACTTCTGCTACATCCATTTTGGAATCACCCTCAAGGTTAGTAACAAGTAGCTCTTGCACTTCAAAGAACTCCATCTCGATTCCATCATCTTTAAGATGTCTTCATTTCAAACGCTTATGTTGGTTCGAAGTGGTTTTCGGATAATATATCTGATCCTGGTCTCTCTGAACTGAAAATGATAGTTTTTAAAACCAGCCAAGATTGATTGTCCAGTATTTAACTATCAAATAATAAGCAACCCAATCAGAGATTTAATCGAGCACGGTTAAGCACAAAGCAACCACTATGCCTCTTTAATTAATCATTTCGTTAACTAAAGCCACTTTGTAAATACTTGTATACAAATTTTTTACAAAGATATATTCAAAAGTCTTCTTTACTCTTTTAAATACTTGGAAAATGTTGATATGCTTATCTCAACTGTATAAATATACTAAAAAACATTTCACTTTCAAACTTATAAAACATTTTCATATACTTATATCAACAATATAGGTACATTCACAACACTAAATTTCAATACTTTGAAAATGTACTCATATACTTATCCCATCGGTATAACTATTATTATCAAATCTTACAAAACATTTCTTTTCCAAAATCACACTTAATTTGGTTAAAACAAATGTCATTTAAAATATTGATAACAATAAACCCAAACACTTTCCTTTTGGTATAAGTAAAGACCGTATGGAAATTAGACCAAATATACTTACAACCACTTCTCAATTTCAATAATACTGTCCCTCGATTAACAATGGAATCAGACAAGTTACAAAAACTATCCTTGCATCGATCCACATTCTTAATTCTCAAGATAGAGATGAGTTTCTATACCTCAAGGTGTTAAGCATGAAAAGAACATTTTCTATACCACCGTAATTTGAAATGATCGTTTATGGAAATCAGGTCTCATTTTTCTTATAATCTCTTTTATAAAATTCCTTTATAAAAATCCTTATATTTTCAACTCCAAAAAATATTATTTATAAATTCCTTGATAAAAATCTATAACATAATTATAGCCTCCTTTTATAAATTCCCAAATTTATTTAATAACTCCTTTGTAAACATCCTTTATATTATTTATAAACTCTTTTATAAGACTTCTTCTTGTAAAATATCATTTATAAAACTCATTTTATAAAATTTGTTCTATAAATTTCTAAATGTAATTGCAAAATTCCTTCATAAAACAAACTCCAAATATAAAACGAACTCCAAATATAAATATAAAACTCATATCATTTCCATGACACGATCATTCCATATATTGCAGTAAATTCAAAACTGTGATTTATTACTTCAATTTATCAAAATTCTAATGTTTTCCTTTTTATAAAATATCATTTGTAAATTTATCCTCCTATTTACAAAATAGCATTTTTAAATCTATTCTTTCATTTATAAAATACTATTTATAAATCTATTCTTTTTATACAACATTTCATATTAAGTGTTTCACAAATATTTATTCCAAAATATTTCTTCCTTCAACACAAAATCACTTTAAAAATGAAAGATAAAACCCCTTTCATTTCCTTCTAAATAAACATTCATTATTATAATAATTTTTTATAAAGGTAAATACTTTTCAAAATAATTTTAAAACACATATATACATATATTATAAAAGAATACATAAATATGTTGTAGTAAAATAGGGAGGTGCAAAATCTATTTTTAAACAAAATATCTTAAAAATACAAAAGGTCGATTTTAATCTTTTTTCAAATCAGAAATCATTTCCAAAATCAAAAAGTAATTAATAGTATTCTCAAAATACTATATCGAGGCCAATAGTTATTATAGCACTTAGCCGGTGCTATTACTATCCTTTTCTCTAAAATGGTTCAATTTTTAACATATATCGGTTTCACATCCAATATGGCCAAACAATCAAATTTCAGCATTTAACAGTCTATTTTACGGGAATATTACTAAAATTAAAAACCAATAGTTATATAACCGGAATTAAAATTCACTATGATGGAAATCTAGATTTCTTTGCAAATTTTCCTTGTATTTTCAATTTAAATGTCATTTGCTTTTCAAAGCGAATATTTAACCCAATCAACCAAAAATTCATCGAAACCCAAACGGTAAATTTTATCAACATTATATCATGCGGATTATCCAAAAATATGCGTTTAATTCACCAAAATTCCAATGGACGCTTGCGCATTCTAGTTTGAACAAAAATTAAAAGACGTTCAATTTTAGCCCAAATTTTCACTTTCTCCAAATTTAACTAAACTAGTTCCATCGCGTAGCTATCGCCATTGCGAGCACAATGCAAAACTGCATCTCAGTTGGACCTCTTATGAGAAACTTATTGATTTAATAAGTTTTTGATTTTAAAATTATAACTAAATTACTAATTACAAATTTAAATCCTTAATTACCATCCAAACCTCTTCTTCTCCATTAAACATTCCCGCCTAATAGCCTGCAGCAACCCACTCCATAGTCGTGCCTTCCACCTCCCCTCTCAAGCTCGATACTCCACGCAACGTCATTAGACCACCACTAATCTCCTCTTCTTCACAAGAGCTTCGCCTGAGACCCGACCAAAAGACACGCATGGCTTCCCTTATAAAAATGCAACCCAACCCTCGTCAACAAATCCCCTCCCATAATTTTTCGCGACCCAAAATTGCGCCGAGCTCCACCAAATTCTACTCCAGGTGCTAATCGACCTCACAAACTGTAAAAGTTGGGATTTTTGACTCCCGAAAATCAACATTAATATGTTTATTATATTACATGCCGAGCAATCAAATGCCGAAAAAACCAATTGTTAGGGAAAATAGAAGGAAGAAGATAAGAAGAAAAACTAAACAATATAGAATCTCATGGTGGAACAGGTAATCTATAATATACAATAAATCTTTACACAAGAAGAAACTGTAATATGTGTATATACAAACATCAATTAGAGTATAATAATCTATTTCATCCCGAATAGTTATAACAACCTACCCTTACAATTTCTGATAAGTACAACAATGAATGCAGTGGAAAAATAACCATATACGTGAATACGTCTCTGGGCCTCCAGCTCGTCTCCTGAAGCTCCAAAGCATCCAAAATTAATCTGTAATATGCTCGGCATGACCCGAGCATTATAATAAAATAACATCCGAGTTAGCCTAGAAAACTAGCGTGAGAAAACACACCCAACGTGATTTTAACGTTATAAAAATCTTTGAAATCAAAAGTATCTCGTAAGACCGCGTCGCGCATAAACGTGGACGGGTTTTTACCTTACGATAACAAAACCATTTTCTACAGAAAATCCATTGATATTATAATAATGTCTAAGGGTGAAAATAATAATAATCAAGTAGTTGTGATGCTCGTGAGTCTACATCACAACAATACTAGGTATATAATCAAAACCGATAAGGCACGTTCGCTAATTGTGTAGGATTTCAATGGAGGTGCTCTCAGTACTTCGAGAAACGGTTCTCTTGCACAAGGATCAGAGATATCCTTCCGAATTAGCATACATCCCTAGTGATGTACAATAGGAAAAACATAGCCAGTCTCACTAAGACCGAATGCATCACCCCATGCATGCATAACAGCTGTAAGTAATGTCTAAGTGGAGCTGACTACACCCTATAGGTTTGCCAACCCTACTTGCTATGCCTTCTATCTCTGGTTTTAGTCATTAGTGATGATGTGGCTACGTTTAGCATTCCAGCTAATGCATTGCCACCAAAATAGATCATAGAATTCCACATGGATGCCTATACCCCAACGGGTCTCGAAACAACATATAGATTCCTATATCTCAATATATCACGACGCTCCTCAATAGAACCGTATATGGTTTTAGAGTGGTTAAGGTCTTCGAGTCATCTCTTACGAGTACACTCTTCCGCTTCCTTAGCACTCCAAAAACCAATCATTAATTTTTTGGAATGTTCAATACCAGTTATTTAGGAAATAATTAGACAATACACAAGAGCGAGGATCACCCCCTAACCGTTTAAGTGGACGGTCTCCTCATCATTTGTCATAGAAGAACAAAACAAATTTATACATACAATATAGCACCACCGACGACAGCTATACTATATAATTCCTATGTTTCTCTTAGATATCTCCTGAGTTAAAATCCTTCGGTGTTAAGTAGGGAATATTTCTATACCATAAAAATTAAGAAGGATTGCATATTTAGGCCAAGATTTCATAACTATCAGCAAACCCACATCCAAATCAGGGAATTATTCCATAGAGGAAAACCAACATTGGATAACCACATAAGCAACCATTAGCCTCCTTTAATAAATCTTTCATTAATTAAAATCACTTTGTAAATTCCTTGTATAAAAATACCTTTACAATGGTATATCCGTAAATACCACTATTTTCAATACTTAGAAAATATTCATGGACTTATCTCAACGGTACAAGTATATTTACAAAATTGAGAATGACTTTCTTTTTATTCGATTATCAAGTCATTTATAGATTCCTTACAATTCTCCAAAACCATTTATAAAACATTTTATAATCTCCGAAAAACCATTTTTATTCCCCTTATAAAAGTCAATCACTTATAAACTCTTTTTGTACACTTTCTAAAATCATTTATAAATCCTTTATAAATCCATAAATCCATTTATAAAACTCCTTTTATAAATTTATAAACCCATTTCTTAAACTTGTTCATAAATACTTAACCATTTATGAAACTCTTTCACCTTGTAAATAAACTTCCCTTAAGTCTTAAAACCATTTTATAATACTTCTCCTATATTTATACTTCTTGGAGACATTTATAATTAAATAAAAATCATTTACATCAAAAACACTATTATATAATAATAATTTATTAATAATAACATTATAGATAAATAAATAATGATTTTTAACCTTAAACGTCTTAAAATAATAATTAAAAATTTTAAGGACATTATTAATAAAACACTAATAATTAATTTTCATCATTATTATAAATAATAACAGTTAATTTCTAAATAGTAGTAATAAATCATGATTATTAATTTCAAACCACATTTAATTATTTAAATTGCATTACTTTTCAAAATATTAAAATATTGATAAATAAGTTTTAAAACAACATTAAATATAAATAAATAACTTTAAAAATATTAATTATAAATAAGTAGCTTTAAAATTATATTAAATCTAAATAAATGGCTTTTTTTAAATACAATGTTAAATATAATACATATCTTAGAAAAAGATAGAATAATAGGTTGAAAAAAAATAAAAAATTAAATCTTTAAAATAAAATACTTCAGAAAACCCAATTTTCGGATTTAAAATCATTTCCTGTTTTAAAAATCCAATTCCAACTCACTTGGTGATTTATAGTATTTCAAAATATAAATTTAAGACCAATAGCCACCAAACGCTCAACCAATATCGATATTGATCTTTTATCACTACTGGGTTTTAGTTTTTAACATATAACAATGGCATAACTTATATTTCCAACAAATCAGGTTTACTATCCAATAATTCATATAACCGGAATATTATTGAAACCGATTCAACAATAGTGTGGAATCTCGTTGGATCCCTCCAACCTGTTCCCCTACATCACATACAGTATATAATCAAATAATATAAATCAACCGCTTTGAGGCAAGATCGTATACAAGGGTCATCCGCTCTTATATGGGAACGTAATAGGGTCTCATCCGCTCCCGGGGCGGGAATATATCCGAACCAACAATATAAAATAGTAAATCATCCAAACATCTAATTAATAATTTTTTTATCAACTACAAATATTACTGGTTAGCCTAAAAAAGTAAGATTAACTCATATTGATTTAATAGTGCCAAAACATTTTTTTTGAATTAAAATTGAATGGAGGTTCAATTTTAACCCAATTTTCTTTCAGCTCTGAATCAATCCAATCCAACTCCATAACGTAGCCTTCGTCGATACGATCGCAATGCGACTCGTCACATTCAATTTGGACCTCGTACGAGTTAATTATAGATTAATGAACTTTTAAATTATTTAAACTATAATTAACTTTAAATAATTAATAAACTTTAAACTAATTACCCTAATTAACAATCGCATAAACCAAGTCAGCCTGCCTAACCTTGACTTCCCCACATGATGAGACATTGTAGCCGCCCCCTCATTTTCAAACTCCTCGCCTCTATAGACCATGGCTGGTTACCTGACCTCGTCCCTTGATAGCCCAACCTCTACTCGACACACCGACAACCATGCGGCCATCTAAATCACCGCCTCCGCCCTGATTTCCCTAAAAACACGAATTCTATTCAATTGCCTAGCTCCGCCGCCTCAGGTCGCCAATCGCAGCAAAACTCCACCAGTCCATAGCCATTTCCAACTCCGATAGTTCTCCTTCAGACCCCATCACCCCTAGGTCTACCGAAACGCCGCAATCGTCCAACCTTGCTTTCGTCGATCATCCATGAACTGCGGCTACCTCATCACGATCCAGTGAGATATGACCGTCTATCTCCTTCAATGCCTCGAGTTCTTCATCTTCCTAGTTAAGGTCGAACTCTATTTATCTTATATAATTTCTAAAATTAATTCCTACATGTTTCGATCTCGCATGACCAAACAATACGTCTAGTCACCAAGAATTTCATCGGCATATAATAATTCACTATTACGGATCCAATGACATTGGTTTCGTCGGAATCCGAGACAATGTCCCGAAGGCTATTTTTATACATTAATTAAAACGAATTATTTTAAAAACCAAATTAATCACTTTATTTGCATTAAAATTTTTACTATCTTCATTCTTATTAAATAGAATTTAAATCAACTTTCAAAATCATTTTTATCCACATTAAATTCAGGATTTAATTATTTAAATAATCCCAATATTAAATTCAACAATTTAATTACCAAGTAAATCACCATATTTGAAATTCAAGTTATTTAACTTATAAAATTAGCTTTTCAATAATTAAAATCAATTAAATATTTCAATTTCAAATTACTAAATTCTATGTCGTTAGTTTCTCCACTCTTAAAAAGAATTTCGTCCCCGGAATAGCCGAGGTAAGAAAAATGGCCAAACCCATTACTTTTTAAAACCCATTAGTTGAAATAACTTACCCAATCCTTTTAAGCCTTTAACTTTTACTAAAAATCACCTCGTTGAAACATTGTTATTACTTTTACTTAGTTTCCAAATTCATTCATAGATTCCAACTATATCATCCCATTCAATCATATCAGGTCATAACCCAAAATCAAACTTTATTTATCAAAAATTCCTTCAAAATTTCTCAAAATATTTCTAACGTAGAGTCTCCTTTGCATGACTAGATCAGAACAACTACAAATCGCCACTACGACCTAAACCACCAAAAAAAAACTAAAGCCAAGTGGCTCAACCATAAAATCATCAAATCAAACAATAATTTAAGCGTATACCTTTTAGCCGAGTAACCAAATTTTACTTATGAAATCAAAGGCATCAAACTTGCTCTTGCTTCTATATACCTACATCCTATTTTACCAATGAAATACAATCACATAGTTCATAGTCATATGATTTTGCATTTTCCAATAATAAACACGTTACCTGGCTACTTGGCTCGGCTACAAAGTAATAGTTGCAGGGGCTATGGTTAAGCCTAGACGGGCTTCTAACCAAAAGTGATATGGAGGTATAGGGGTTTGGTATAACTCGATTAGGTTGGTATGTGAGTGGTTCAACCTACATATATGGTTCGACATGTTTTAGCGGCTCGGTATTTTTTAGTGGATCGGTCGCTAGATGTGGTTCGGCATATATGGGTCGGCATGGGCAGCTCGGTCAAGAAAGGAAGATAATGCGTGTATCTGTTTAGATGGGTCGGCATGTATCGTTCGGTCAGGGAAGATAAGTCAAAGTAGTTCAGCAAGTATTGTTCGGTCATGGTAGGGAAGCCAAGGTGGGTCGGTCGAATGAGGTTCAGCACCTGTGGGTCGGCCTTAATGGTTTAGCACGTGTGGGTCGGCCATGTTAATTTGGCACTGATGGTTAAGACAGAGTGGCTCGACCTTGGTAGTTCGGTTAGGGTGGTTCGGCTACCCTAGTTTTATATCAAGATTGGAAGTAATGGATCGACGAGAGCAGGAGCATAAGTGACTTCGGGTCGTGGTCTAGCGTACTTCGAATGTACGAGGGGCTACTCCGAGTCGACGTTCGAGGGATTCCAAGTTAGAAAAGAGGGTTCAGCGTGAACATAAGGACGACTTACTTCGGGGTAAAGGCCAGGTTGCTTCGAGCACGATTGAGATCTGCTCCGAGTCGGCATCCAGGGAATCCAGGATCGGCATAAGTGGATCGGTGGTTGTGGGTCGGCCTGCCTAGGTGGGTCACCCTAACCTATCAGCTATGGGCTAAGCTATCTCGGTCATGGGCCTGGACAGTGGAACCAACCTATCTTCGTCTATAAATAGAGAGGCAGGGGTCCAGTTGAAGGGGCCTTTTTTTCGAGAACTCGAGGGAAACTCTACCATTTTTTACATTCTCCTCTTTTTGATTTAAACTTATATTCAAGCGGTTTGTTTACAGATTGTATCCGTATTCAAGTGATTGGAAAAGTAATAAAGATTCTATTCAAAGTGGACGTAGGCAGTTACGCCTAACCACTATAAATATATTGTTCTCATTTCTATTGTTCATTTTGTACTCAAATGCGTTATTTCTCCGTTTTAATTTACTTTCTTCATTAATCTCTCGACATAACTCTATTCAAGGGTGCTAGTGACCAATTTTGGTGCTAACATTTTGGTGCTTTCAATGAGAGCTGTGCATTCTCAGGCTGTTAGGATCTACTTTGTTGCTACTGGATTAAGGAATACCCCCAAAGGAGATCCGAGTTCATTCTCAAGAGTTCATAGATTCTATTCAGAGTTCCTACGAATAACTCTAAGATGTCAAGACCACATACCAGATCCGACTCCTACAATGCGGATGCTAATGAGACCGCCAACGTCCAACAAGCGGGACCCAGCAATCAGCAAGCTAATGCAGGCGCAGAACCCGCCATCGTCCCAAACCAACTAGAAGCTGTCACCAGGGTAGAGTTCAATGAGCTGATGAGGGAGCTCGTGGAAAGTAGGAGACAGCTTAATGGGTAGATTCAAACGAACGCCAACCTGATGACCTAGATCGCTCAATAGCAGCATCAGAACGCTGGAGGAAGCCCTGCTCCTTACTTATCATCTGACAACTCCTCTTCGTCAGATGACCACCCCAGGCCTAGACACCGTAGGATCGAAACGTCACAAATTGGTGCAACAGAGCAATTGGTGACGACTCGCCAAGAACAAACCAACAGAAATGGTCTAGAGTCCCTACCTGGAACCGTGGCTCCTCATCTGCACCTGGGAAGTTGCTGTAACAACCTGAAATTTTCAACCATTCGCATCCATATGTGTCGGAATTTAATTGCTCAAAATATCATATAGTTATTTTATATTTGGCAAAACTTAGCATATACAGTAAATAAATAAATCACAGAATAACAGAATCACATACATAGACTAATACAACAATAATGTAGCGGAAACAAAAGAATAGTAGTTCATGAAGCTACTATATATATATATATATATAACAGAGTTAAACAAGATACAACAGAAGTCTCGAGTACATAGATGTCTAAATACAATAGTCAAATACAAGATCTGAATACATCACTGGAATCAACTGAATAACTGAAAGCTGGATAGATAGCTGGATCTCCAAGAGAAGCTCCAACTCCAAAGGTGAATCTCAAATGCAGTATCACTCAGTCTTACCCGAGCGTAAAGCAAAACACAAAACACTCGATTCAGGATTAACATTCTTATATCAATAAATCCAGCTCAAGTGAAATATTAACTGAAATACAAGTAACTCAAAGGATGTTTGGGACAACCATTCCCTAAGGATCTGTTAAACTATCTACTATGTAGTAATATACGCTATTATAATAATGTCCAATAGTAAAATAAACTTACTTTTAAATAGCGTTAAGGATATACATTTTCCACCTTAACACATAATAGTCCCGGTAGTCTATCCAGTATCATGGTTCCTCCATATCGGGAAACCACCAGGAGATACTCCACAGGCTATGGTACAAAACTAAACTCGTAGTAAAGCTCGATATGGTAGGTGACACGGTACAACGAGGCAATGCTAGGGTAGATATACCAATTACGCACACGGGCTGGTGGTAATGCATAACAGCCACTACCGCCCACCTCGAAACACACTCCTAAATCAAAAATCAAAGGGTGGCCACCAAATCAATCACAAAGTAATAGAATAGTATCGAAGAAATGTGTCCGATTAGAGGTGCTACCTCATTGGCCCGAGATCGCTCCTGTTTTAGCCACCTTAAGCCAACTCATAGGAGTCGGGTCCACGTTCATACCTCAATAGGATCGTCGCCACCATCCTACTTCATTCTGGAATCTGCACCGCGTACACGGTTGTCAAAGTGGTTTTCGGTATCGACGGAGAGTATGCCCACATCCGATCCCGGTCTCTTTGCCAACCAATCGTTATTATAACACCGCAGTCATTTCAAAATAGTTTATACTTCAAAACCAAAATATCATTTCCGTTTCAAAAACCATATCAATACGATATTACTTCCATTTCAAAACCAAATACGATATCATTTCTATTTCAAATATATCCTTTTCCAAAATCATAGCACTTTCAAAGTTACAACACTTTCGAAACCAAACACTTGAAATTATAACACTTTCAATCATAATACTTTGAAATTAATAACTTTGAAAACATAACTTCCACCACTTAAACAGTTTAGATATTAAAATAGTATATATAATTAAATAGTTTATAAAGTGAAATAGTTTATATAAAAGAGTTATAAGTTAAAATAGTTTATATAAAAATAGTTTATATTAAAAATAGTTATATGAGAATAATTTATAAAGTAAAATATATAAATAGTTTTATATATAATTTAAAAATACTTTATATAATAAAATAGCTTTCACAAATCAATTCCAAATCAACTTAAATCCCAAGATTCAATTTAAATCAAGTCCCAGTTCATCAATTTTAACTCAATTCAGCTCTCAATAACCCATTTCAAATTATATCGATTTCAAATACAGATTTGAATCACAAATAAACCTTTTCAATTTCCATATATTTCAAAGCTTTAAATATTCCATATTTCAAAACCAAATTTGATAATTTTATATATATCTTAATTCAATTTACTATTATTTAGTTTTGAAATATTTATTAAATAAATTCAATATCATTTAAATAAAACTCAAACTTGAAATATTCATTAACCACTTTAAACCAACATCAGGTTATAAAATTATACCTTTTAAAATCTCAAATTCAATACGTCCAAATCGATTTTTAATTAAATAAATCCTTAATTAAATACCATTTCAAATCAATTTCAAATCTATCTTCCCAATCATTATAAACTCTATATTAAAATATAATTTAAATAAATACTTAACCATATTATATTTTAATAAAAATCAAACTTTATTATTAAACTTATTTTATATTAAAACAAATTTTTACATAGCTTAAAATCAAGAATTTAACTATATATAAATTAATATTTATATAATATCAAAAATCAATATATATATAAACCATATATTTCTTTCCAAAACCATAGAAATCATTTTCAAAATATTTATATATAGACCAACGGTGTCTATATAAAATTTTCTATCCTATGGTCAAGTGATACGGATATTTATTATTTCAATCCGCAATTTAAATATATACGGGTATATATCATTTCAACCGGCAATCCCAAATTCAATTCAATGAAAATCGCTTGGGTCTATCATTTCAACCCATAACGATTTTCTCCTATTCTACAGATCGTTCGGGTATGTATCATTTCAACCCATAGTGATTCTATATTAGCAGGGAACTTGCAGAGTGATAACCGATATGATAATAATATAACAGGCATATATCATCAATATAAATAACATATAGTGGTGTCAGATGTCACAGGTGAACAAATACAGATAACAACATATATATAGCAAAGTAAATAACTAACAACTGCGTATTTCAATTGTCGTTTCAATTGAAATCAAATTTAATAAATATAAGAACGTTAATCGTGAGTGATTGCTCACCTTTCGAGGCTAGAGAGATTTAACAAAGAAATGAGCTACGAATTCCAAAGCAACTCTAGATGGATACGATTCGATGAAGAAAACAGGCACGGCGGACAAAGCTGATAGATAGGAAATCAAGAATCAAAATCAGTTTGATATAACAGAAACAAAATGTAAATATATAATATTATAAAATTTTCTTAATTAATATCCAACGAAACCCTTATATTTAAAATTCAAAAATCAATTTAAAAAAAATTAATATAAACTTACTTATAATAAATCCAAATACCAATAGATATTATATACTTACATAAACACATCAATATTTATATACATATTATAGGTAAACTAACAGAATATATATACAATGCTAATGTAACTGTACAACCAAATAACCATATATTATTAAACAACACACATATACTTGAATACAAGTTACTGTATAAAATTTTATTTATAATATAGGTCTAACAAATTTAGATCCTAACCTGACACTCATAAATATATATATAACTTATATAGTAGTGTAATATATATATATATATATATCAATCTGGACAGATCACTTCATACAAGATTGCATATAACTAAACTATAACCCTGGTACATATTATTGTTAATCAAGTATAAACACATTGCTAGATTTTGAAAATACAGACATATATATATAACTGACCTATATTTATATACTTTATATATAACAGATTTCGAATCATATACTAAATATATAACCAGTTTGTATACAACTTATATTATATACTAAAAATATATGACACATATATAGATAGACAGAATATAAAACTGTAAGTAGTAAGCTGATATTGTTTGTAAACTTCATACTCTAATATAAATAATATAATATATAAATTCATCAATATATATAAACAAACCTTATAGAAAATATAATATAACCCGTATATATAATAACTGGTTTGAAAACTTGCATAAAACAGTAATATAAAACAAGCGAAAGCAAAACAGCCTATATGTATATATAACAATGTTATAATAGTAAACACGTTTATAAATATATAACTATATACCTCATAAAATATGCTGGAAAGATGGGTGAAAGTGGGCGCAGAGGGTGGCGATGATGCGGCACGTTGGTCGGTAGGTGGATGGCGTGGGTAGTACGGCAGTGGGGATGGGTCGGAGGAGAAGAAAGTAGAATGGTGAGTGGTCAGGTGACTTCGGCCGAGTTGAGGCGTGATGCGCGGTAGGGACAGGCAGCGGTCGGAGGGAGGATGCCTCGACTCTGGCGGAGGTGAGAACATGAGCATGAGATGATGAAGCTTTGCAAGAGAATATAACTTTTAGAAGGAAAGAAAAGAGATGACAGGAGCCTCTTAGGGGGAAGAGCGGGCTTTAATTAAAATAAAATAAAAGGACAGAAGCAACAGTGAAGAAGAGGAACAGAAATGAAAGAGCAGAGGTAATATAACGTTGGGAATAGTAACCGACCCTTAAATCCTGGAAAAAATATAAAAGCAACCGCTACACGCGTTGATTCAAAAAATAAAATTTAGAGCAACTAATTGTTGATTGGACAGTACGTTTCAAATTTTGAAACCGATGGAAAAAAATAAAGTCACAATTTATGGCACCGTTACAACGAACAGTTTATTATTCCGTCGCGTACCGGACCTCAAAATATAGAAATAAATATACCGCAGAGATCAGCACGACGAGACGATAAAAACGGTATACTGATATCAGTGGTACGATCATCCGATCAAAAATCGATAATCGGTACCGAAAATGCTGCTATTCCGTACGGAAAAATCCAAACGGAGCTAGGACTTCCGCAATTTTCGAAACGAATTACGCAGTCTTATTCAGAGTGATCTAAATAAATTTTCTCATGTTGACATATTTAGGTTTCGGAACACTTTTAAATTCAACTGTTATTACTGATTTAAATTGAAATAAAATTTCACAATAAAATAAACTTCAATATTATCAGATAAAAATTTACCATTTGCTATGTTTAATTAGACGTATTTCAAATATCAAATTTATATTCCAAAATTTTATTATTTAAAATTTCACAAAATTTCAATTAAATATATTTATAAAACAAATAAAATTATAAAAATTTTACGAGTCGTTACACTCTCACCTACTCAAAACTTTTCGTCCCCGAAAAAGAAGGAGGTAGGAGAATAGAACAACTAGCATGAAAATTAGATTAAAATACAAGATAGAACAATCAATTCAAACCATATAAATTAAATTTAAATTGATTTATATTCAACAATTTGATTAATCCATTTGGTTCCACTTAAGTTAAATCAATTTAACTATTTCTAAATTCATTATCTTTTTATCTAATTATCCAAAATCAACAATTTCTAAATCATCAATTTGTATAATCATTTATTATACTCATATTTTATTCAACAAATTTAATTCTTCTTTATTCCAAATTATTATTAAGTTTATTTCACTTAATATACCTTATCACATATATTTAAACCATATAAATTAATTTAAACCATATAAATTAAATTTAAATTAATCTATATTCAATAATTGTTTTTAAATTCAAGGTATTTCCATTAGTTGTTCTAATTTCAATTTATTAATTCCTTCAAAAAAAATTTATTTGTCTCATCCAATATTCAATTAACTTATTATCCTATTTATCTCTATCAACATTTTAAATTAAAAGTCGAGTGTATAACATTTATTATAAACACTCAAATTTATTTATAAAACATTTTATATTGTATATTATCCAATTACATATTCAACTTCTGAATCATTTAGGTAAGTTATATTAAAATGAAATTGGGTATTATACAAGTAAATTTTTTTTTCAATTCAATTTATTTCAAGTTTAAATATTTATTCAAAAATTTTGGCTTCATTTTATAATTAAATCACCTTTGGCATAAATTCAAGAATTAAATTCCCGATTAATCTCAAACTATTTAGAGATACATACATATATATACATATTCTATATATATCAAAACAAATCTATTATCATATACATATATATAATATATATAATTCAAGTCATACTTTAGAAATTCAAATTAATTTAATTCCCAAAATAACAGTGTAGCCAGGCTACAGAATGGTCTCTGCACTCTGAAACTCGAAAATGAATGTCGATGATGCGGCCGCCATCACCGAAATTATTTTCCAGCGACAAAAGAGGAGAGCACTGATTTCAACCTTTTTTAAAATTCTTTGAAAACGGTTTCAATTCGAAAATACCTTTAAACAATATACACCTTAAAACTTAAAACCAAGGTTTGAAATCACCGAAAATTAAATTCTCAGATTCCAAATTTAAATTCATTTAAATTTCAAATCAATTTATAAACCATGTTTATAAATTCATTTATAGAACAATAAATGAGAACCAAATATTATCATTCAAACAACCAATTTAATTAATTATTAAATTCAAGAAATTTTTTTACTTTTATATTTATAATATAATCATATAAATTTATTTCATTTACCAAATTTAAAAACAATATTGTGTCAGTTTGCTCTGTTCAAGTGTTTTGGAAATCCTATCGACACCGCTGATCAGACGAATCGATCGAAAACCCAAATCAACATCGACAACTCAAACAACACAATAGATAAAACATTTTTAATATTAGTTACAAATACACTCTCTCACTCGATAATGCAACATGTATTTCAAAGCAAGGTTAGAGATTCAAATGAGAGAGACCCTAATCAAAAGAATTTCTACTAGAAGATAGACTCGATAGGGCAGTAAGATGATTGAATTTCAAACAAGGAAGATAGATAGACTCACATAAATCACGGGCAACCTTAACCGGGTAAACCGTGACTTCAAGAATAATATTGATGCAGAATTTCGAGGCAAATCGGCATCAGAACCCAAGGAAAATAATTCGGGCATAGCCAGAGATGGCAGCATCTAGTCCGAGGATATAGAAATCTACGGTGAATTGGTGCTGGTATAAAGGAGTTTCACCCCTTGTACAAATCATTCAGTGGAGCTATGGGGTGCTCCAGAATCAGAAGAAATCGAATAGAGAGAGACAAGAATGGATTTTGGAACCGAGAGGAACGTTCCAAAAATCCAAAGGAAACCGAATCAAAATAAAAGAATTCAAGCTCGAACGAAAGTAATTCTGAAATCAAATTTACTACATATGCTCAGTTTTGCCTAAAACCAAAGCTCTGATACCAACTGTAACAACCTGAAATTTTCAACCATTCGCATCCATACGTGTCGGAATTGAATTGCTCAAAATATCATATTGTTATTTTATATTTGGCAAAACTCAGCATATACAGTAAATAAATAAATCACAGAATCACAGACACCGAGTAATACAACAATAATGCAGCGGAAATAAAAGAATAGTAATTCATGAAGCTACTATATATATATAATAGTGTTAAACAAGATACAACAGAAGTCTCAAGTACATAGATGTCTAAATACAATAGTCAAATACAAGATCTGAATACATCACTGGAATCAACTGAATAACTGAAAGCTGGATAGATAGCTGGATCTCCAATCGAAGCTCCAACTCCAAAGGCGAGTCTCAAATGCAGTATCACTCAGTCTGACCCGAGCGTAAAGCAAAACACAAAACACTCGAGTCAGGATTAACATTCTTATATCAATAAATCTAACTCAAGTGAAATATCAACTGAAATACAAGTAACTCAAAGGATGTTCGGAACAACCATCCTCTAAGGATCCGTTAAAATATCTACTATGTAGTAATATACGCTATTATAATAATGTCTAATAGTAAAATAAACTTACTTTTAAATAGCGTTAAGGCTTTACATTTTCCACCTTAACACATAATAGTCCCAGTAGTCTATCCAGTATCATGGTTCCTACTGATCGGGAAGCTACCAGAGGATACTCCACAGGCTACGGCACTAAACTAAACTCGTAGTAAAGCTCGATATGGTAGGTGACACGGCACAACGAGGCAATGCCAGGGTAGATATACCAATTACGCACAAATGCTGGTGGAAACGCATAACAGCCACTACCGCCCACCTCGAAACACACTCTCAAATCAAAAATCGAAGGGTGGCCACCAAATCAATCACAAAGTAATAGAATAGTATCGAAGAAATGTGTCTGATTAGAGGTGCTACCTCATTGGCCCGAGATCGCTCCTGTTTTAGCCACCTTAAGCCAACTCACGGGAGTCGGGTCCACGTTCATACCTCAATAGGATCGTCGCCACCATCCTACTTCATTTTGAAATCTCAACCGCGTACACGGTTGTCAAAGTGGTTTTCGGTATTGACAGAGAGTATGCCCACATCCGATCCCGGTCTATTTGCCAACCAAAAGTTATTATAACACCGCGGTCATTTCAAAATAGTTTATACTTCAAAACCAAAATATCATTTCCATTTCAAAAGCCATATCAATACAATATTACTTCCATTTCAAAACCAAATACGATATCATTTCTATTTCAAATATATCCTTTTCCAAAATCATAGCACTTTCAAAGTTATAACACTTTCGAAACCAAACACTTGAAATTATAACACTTTCAATCATAATACTTTGAAATTCATAACTTTGAAAACATAACTTCCACCACTTAAACAGTTTAGATATTAAAATAGTATATATAATTAAATAGTTTATAAAGTGAAATAGTTTATATAAAAGAGTTATAAGTTAAAATAGTTTATATAAAAATAGTTTATATTAAAAATAGTTATATGAGAATAATTTACAAAGTAAAATATATAAATAGTTTTATACATAATTTAAAAATACTTTATATAATAAAATAGCTTTCACAAATCAATTCCAAATCAACTTAAATCCCAAGATTCAATTTAAATCAAGTCTTAGTTCATCAATTTTAACTCAATTCAGTTCTCAATAACCCATTTCAAATTATATCGATTTCAAATACAAATTTGAATCACAAATAAACCATTTCAATTTCCATATATTTCAAAGCTTTAAATATTCCATATTTCAAAACCAAATTTGATAATTTTATATATATATTAATTCAATTTACTATTATTTAGTTTTGAAATATTTATTAAATAAATTCAATATCATTTAAATAAAACTCAAACTTGAAATATTAATTAATCACTTTAAACCAACATCAGGTTATAAAATTATACCTTTTAAAATCTCAAATTCAATACGTCCAAATCGATTTTTAATTAAATAAATCCTTAATTAAATACCATTTCAAATCAATTTCAAATCTATCATCCCAATCATTATAAACTCTTTATTAAATTATAATTTAAATTAATACTTAACCATATTATATTTTAATAAAAATCAAACTTTATTATTAAACTTATTTTATATTAAAACAAATTTATACATAGCTTAAAATAAAGAATTTAACTATATATAAAATAAAATTTATATAATATCAAAAATCAATATATATATATAAACCATATATTTCTTTCCAAAACCATAGAAATCATTTTCAAAATATGTATATATAGACCAACGGTGTTTGTATAAAATTGTCTATCCTATGGTCAAGTCATACGAATATTTATCATTTCAATCCGCAATTTAAATATATACGGGTATATATCATTTCAACCCGTAATCCCAAATTCAATTCAATGAAAATATCTTGGGTCTATCATTTCAACCCATAACGATTTTCTCCTATTCTATAGATCATTCGGGTATGTATCATTTTAACCCATAGTGATTCTATATTAGCAGGGAACTTGCAGAGTGATAACAGATATGATAATAATATAACAGGCATATATCATCAATATAAATAACAGATAATGGTGTCAGATGTCACAGGTGAACAAATACAGATAACAGCATATATATAGCAAAGTAAATAACTAACAACAGCGTATTTCAATTGTCATTTCAATTAAAATCAAATTTAATAAATATAAGAACGTTAATCGTGAGTGATTGCTCACCTTTCGAGGCTAGAGAGATTTAACAAAGAAATGAGCTACGAATTCCAAAGCAACTCTAGATGGATACGATTCGATGAAGAAAACAAGCACGGCGGACAAAGCTGATAGATAGGAAATCAAGAATCAAAATCAATTTGATATAACAGAAACAAAATGTAAATATATAATATTATAAAATTTTCTCAATTAATATCCAACGAAACCCTTATATTTAAAATTCAAAAATCAATTTAAAAAAAATTAATATAAGCTTACTTATAATAAATCCAAATACCAATAGATATTATATACTTACATAAACACATCAATATTTATATACATATTATAGGTAAACTACTGTATAAAATTTTATTTATAATATAGGTCTAACAAATTTAGATCCTAACCTGACACTCATAAATATATATATAACTTATATAGTAGTGTAATATATATATATATGTATGTATATATATATATCAATCTGGACATATCACTTCATACAAGATTGCATATAACTAAACTATAACCCAGGTACATATTATTGTTAATCAAGTATAAACACATTGCTAGATTTCGAAAATACAGACATATATATATATATATATATATATATATATATATATATATATACAACTGACCTAAATTTATATACTTTATATATAACAGATTTCGAATCATATACTAAATATATAACCAGTTTGTATACAACTTATATTATATGCTGAAAATATATGACACATATATAGATAGACAGAATATAAAACTGTAAGTAGTAAGCTGATATTGTTTGTAAACTTCATACTCTAATATAAATAATATAATATATAAAATCATCAATATATATAAACAAACCTTATAGAAAATATAATATAACCCGTATATATAATAACTGGTTTGGAAACTTGCATAAAACAGTAATATAAAACAAGCGAAAGCAAAACAGCCTATATGTATATATAACAATGTTATAATAGTAAACACGTTTATAAATATATAACTATATACCTCATAAAATATGCTGGAAAGATGGGTGAAAGTGGGAGCAGAGGGTGGCGATGATGCGGCACGTTGGTCGGTAGGTGGATGGCGTGGGTAGTACGACAGTGGGGATGGGCCGGAGGAGAAGAAAGTAGAATGGTGAGTGGTCAGGTGACTTCGGCCGAGTTGAGGCGTGATGCGCGGTAGGTCCAGGCAGCGATCAGAGGGAGGATGCCTCGACTCTGGCGGAGGTGAGAACATGAGCATGAGATGATGAAGCTTTGTAAGAGAATATAACTTTTAGAAGGAAAGAAAAGAGATGACAGGAGCCTCTTAGGGGGAAGAGCAGGCTTTAATTAAAATAAAATAAAAGGACAGAAGCAACAGTGAAGAAGAGGAACAGAAATGAAAGAGCAGAGGCAATATAACGTTGGGAATAGTAACCGACCCTTAAATCCTAGAAAAAATATAAAAGCAACGACTACACGCGTTGATTCAGAAAATAAAATTTAGAGCAACTAATTGTTGATTGGACAGTATGTTTCAAATTTTGAAACCGATGGAAGAAAATAGAGTCATAATTTATGGTACCGTTACAACGAACAGTTTATTGTTTCCATCGCGTACCGGACCTCAAAATACAGAAATAAATATACCGCAGAGATCAGCACGACGAGACGATAAAAACGGTATACTGATATCAGTGGTACGATCATCCGATCAAAAATCGGTAATCGGTACCGAAAATGCTGCTATTCCGTACGGAAAAATCCAAACGGAGCTAGGACTTCCGCAATTTTCGAAACGAATTACGCAGTCTTATTCAGAGTGATCTAAATAAATTTTCTCATGTTGACATATTTAGGTTTCGGAACACTTTTAAATTCAACTGTTATTACTGATTTAAATTGAAATAAAATTTCACAATAAAATAAACTTCAATATTATCAGATAAAAATTTACCATTTGCTATGTTTAATTAGACGTATTTCAAATATCAAATTTATATTCCAAAATTTTATTACTTAAAATTTCACAAAATTTCAATTAAATATATTAATAAAACAAATAGAATTATTAAAATTTTACGGGTCGTTACAGTTGCTCCCAACCTGGAGTGGGAAACTTGGAATCTGGAGCACGCATGGGAGCTGGTCCACCACCTCGCTAGGGTCGTAGTGAAGCAGGTCCTCGGGATGCGCACTTAGATGATCGCCTACCGAGGAGGCACCAGTCGGAACAATCGCGCAGGATGGATACCGACTTGCCACCTTCCATCCAAACTCCAAATTTATCAGCTATGGTCAGGCAACTGATGAGGGAGAATCAATGCTTAACCAACGATGATTGGGGCATATCTAGGAGCCATACTCCATTTACAAATACCATCCTACAAGCCGAGTACCCCGGAAATTCAACATGTCTACTATTCCATCTTATAAAGGGAAGACTGATCCCCGACACCACATAATGAGATACGAGTGGATGATGGATTCGGCTAGGGAAAATGATGCGACCAAATGTAGTTGCTTCCCAATAACCCTATCTGGAATCGCTACCATGTAGTTCACCAGACTTCCACCGCGATCGATCTCCAGGTTTGATGAGTTAGCGGCGAAGTTCGTGGAGCAGTCTAGGATCCATGCCACTCGCCAAAAGGACGTGATGTCGTTATCCAGTGTGATCCAGGCTCCGGGAGAATCGTTGAAGGATTATTTGCAAAGATTCTACGTTGCTGCTGCCGAAGTTAGCAATCCGAATGACCATGCTATCCTTATGGCCGTGATGCAAGGAGTAGATCCGGACTCAGAGTTTTATGACTTGTTGGCAGGCAAATCACCGACTACCCTAGAATGCTTTTATTCAAAGGCGAACCAATTCATGAGAAGAGAAGAGACCAGGTGGTCAATACGGAGCAGTGCACCAGGGCCCAGTAAGGAAGTGGTACAAAGCAACATCGCGGTAAAGCAATCTGGCGAAAACTTGGGCAAGGTCCAAGTCAATGTTCAAAATAAGACAAAGCAGTCTAAAGGATCCGAAGGAGGAAATTCCGGACGAAAGAGGGAAGTAGAAAAGTGGAAACCGAGAATCCCAACCTACAGCGAATATAAACCTTTGAATACATCTTTGGAAAATATTTATTTATCAACTTGTAATACATTCCAATACCGAAAGCCACGCCCAAAGGAATCCACTGAGGAACAAAAGCAGACTGCAAAGATTGTCGGTTTCATGAGACCTACGGGCACAATACTGAAGAGTGCAGACACCTCCAAGATGCTATAGAAAAACGGATTCGCCAGAAGAAGTTACAGCAGTTTGTTAAGAATCCACAGGAAGGCAGATAGGGGGCATCCGACCCAAATCACGAGAAAGTTTCACATCGAACTGAGGAGCCCACTCGGACCGGAGGAAGGCTGGTCATAAACGTGATAATCGGTGGACCTCATCCAACAGACCAGAGTTGGCAAGAAATGGAACGCTATGCTAGTTCCCTGAAGCATGTAGGTTTCGAATGCTGCTCGAACACAGAAGACGAGACTCCAGCGAAGTAGCAGCGAATGATGACTGATCATATAGTGTTCAGGAGTAGGGATGCCGATTAGGTGGAGGCACCTACCATCGACCCGATGGTTATCTCAGCTACGATTGGACCGGTGCTTGTGAGAAGGATACTAATTGATTGTGGGAGTTCTGTTAATATTATCTTCAAAAAGGCATATGACCAAATGAAGATGGAGGCGAAGGATCTAAAACCGTCTAAAGCCCGCATTCACGACTTTAATGGTGTAGCTACTGATGCAATGGTTTTGTTAAATTGCCAGTTGAACTAGGAGAAGGTGAATGCAGGAGGGTACTGATCCTACCGTTCATTGTTTTGGATGTTGATTCCCCGTATAATGTTTTTTGGGCCGACCGGCCCTGGCGGAGTTTAGGGAACCTTTGGCCCCATGGTGTTTGACCTTGAAATTTCCAACGGACAGAGGAGTTGGTGTAGTACATGGCGATCAAGCAACTAGATCGTACTTGTTATGTGGCTGAGCTGAGAGAGGCCCAACGAAGAGAGAAAGGAAAAGGTGTGGACAACCCTGTCTACATCCATGTTGCTAAAAATTGACAAGTAGTGCCTAAGCCTAGGCTTGGGCAACACAGTCGGATCTATAGAGTCATAGACCCGAGAGATGATGAAGAAGAGCCCAAGGAGGCCAAGGCGGCACCGACTGAACTAACAATTGACATACCAGTCGGCCATGATGACCCGTCGCGGGTGCTTAAGATTGGATCACAGCTCAACCCCTCGATGGTTGAGGATCTTACTGATTTTCTCCGAGCGAATCTAGATGTTTTCGCTTGGACCCATTTTGATATGTGTGGTATTTCTCCTGCCATCGCAATTCATATGTTGAACGTTGCCCAAAATAAGTGCCAGTGAAGCAAAAGAGGAGAGGCATGGACCCAGAGAGGTCCGCTGCTCTCAAAGAGGAGGTGGATAAACTCAAAACCAATGGGTTTGTCCGCGACGCCCTCTATCCTGAATGGATATCTAATCCCGTACTGGTGAGGAAGGAAAACGGGAAGTGGAGGACCTGTGTTGATTACTCGAACCTGAACAAGGTGTGCCCCAAGGATAGTTTTCCATTGCCCAGAATTGATCAGCTGGTCGACTCGAAAGTAGGGCACGAATTGTTGTCATTTTTGGATGCGTATTCAGGATACAATCAGATCCCGATGCACATCCGAATCAGGAACATACCAGTTTTGTCATGGACGTTGGGCTGTACTATTATGTAGTAATGCCTTTCGGGTTGAAGAATGCAGGGGAAACTTATCAGCATTTGGTGAATCGAATGTTTAAGGACCAGATTGGTAGAACAATGGAAGTCTATGTGGATGATATGCTCATGAAGTCACGATAGTCAAACGACCACATTCGAGACATAGCAGAGATGTTTGATATCCTCAGGTTTTACAAAATGAAAATCAATCCACTAAAATGTTCCTTTGGCATTGCGTCGGGGAAGTTTTTGGGTTTCACTGTCAACGCACGGGGAATCGAAGCCAACCCAGAAAAGATTCAACCTATTCGATACATACAGGCACCCATAACTATAAAACAAGTCCAAAGCCTGAATGGGAAAGTCGCCGTGTTGAGTCGATTTCCAGAGCAACCGACAAGTGTATTCATTTCTTTGATGTGATAAGGAAAAGAAATTTTGAATGGACGCTGAACTGTGAGGACGCGTTCCGAGCTCTAGTGAGACACTTAGAGAGGCCCCCGGTTCTGTCAAAGCCCGTAGACCACGAGGAGTTGTATGTTTACTTGGCTGTATCCTAGCATGCCATCAGTGCAGCTTTGGTTCATGAAGAGGACCGAACCCAAAAGCCATTGTATTATGTTAGTAAGCGTTTAACAGGGGCAGAGAGAAATTATCCTAAGATTGAGAAGCTGGCTTACTGTTTGGTGATCGCGTCACGCAAGCTCCGCCCGTATTTCCAGGCACATCCGATTAGTATTTATACCGATCAACCGTTGCAGCAGGTGCTCCAATGACCGGAGACATCTGGAAGGCTACTCAAATGGAACATTGAACCGAGTTAGTTTGACATCACCTACCTACTACAGAGGGCTATCCAGGGGCAAGCGTTAGCAGATTTCATTGCAGAGTTCACCATATCAGACTAGCCAAGTGGAAGTGATGTGATTCCCGCTGTTCGGTGGAAGCTATATATTGATGGGGCATTCAACCACCATTGTTCCGGGGCTGGTATTATCCTTGTAACTACTGAGAACCGATCGATTTGTTACGCTTTGAAACTTAATTTCCCTGCTACGAACAACGAAGCCGAGTATGAAGCGTTGATCGTTGGACTGAATCTTACTAAAGAACTCGGAGTGAAATCTGTGGAAATCTTTTGTGACTCATAGTTGGTGGTGTACCAAGTACGGGGAGACTATCAGGCAAAGGGGCAAAGGCTTGCCCCATACCTCGATCGGGTTCAAGAATTGTTGGCAGACCTCGAATGCTATGATATTTCGCACATTCCGCGCGAACAAAACGGGGAAGCCAATTTCTTGGCAAAATTTGCGAGCACCGGTGTTGCGCAGCAGATGGGCTTGGTTCCCGTTGAAACTTTACACACCCCGAGTATAAGTGAGATGAGGGTGGATTTTTTGTCAGAGACGGAAACTGAAAGGGAGTCGTGGATGACCCCATTCAAAGAATACTTACTGCACGGAACCTTGCCCGAAGGAAAGAACGAGAGATGACAACTTGTTCGCAAGGCCTCACGGTATATAGTGCAAGATGGAATGATGTATCGGAAGGGATTCTCCATTCCCTTGCTTAGGTTTATCGCCCATGATGAGATAAAGCGGGTTTTAAGAGAAGTCCATGAAGGAGAATATAGCGACCATACTGGGGGGCAGACACTAGCCAAAAAGATACTCCGCTATGGACACTATTGGCCGACTGTGAATCGGGACGCCGCAGACTATGTAAGGAGATGCGACAAATGTCAAAAGTACGCAAAGATCCCGAGAGCACCGCCAATGGAACTCATGCAAATGGTTAGTCCATGGACATTTGCAACATGGGGAATCTGTATAATCGGCACCATGCCAATCTCCAAAGGTGGTGCGAAATAAGCAATCGTCACGGTCGATTACTTCACCAAGTGGGCAGAAGCAGAGCCACTAGCTACGATCACAACCAAAAAGGTCGTTAACTTTGTTGTGCAAAACATTATATGCCGCTTCGGTCTCCCACGGACTATCATTACTAACAACGGAACTCAATTTGAGAGTAGACAATTCAAAGAGTTCTGCCATAAATACTGCATTGAGAAAAGGTTTGCAGCAGTCACTCACCCTAAAGCAAATGGGCAAGTTGAAGCCGTAAATAAAATAATCAAGTCCATTTTGAAAAAACATTTGGAGAAGGCTAGAGGCAAGTGGGTGGATGAGCTTCCAACAGCACTCTGGGCCTACAGAACCACCCACAAGTTCGTGACTGGCCACACTCCTTTCGCCTTGGCATACGACACTGAAGCTGTTATACCCGTGGAACTTGAAGTTCCATCTCACCGGGTAACTCATTATGATCCTAGAAAGAATCAAGATCTTTTACTGGAGTCGTTGGACTTTGTCGATAAGAAACGTGAAGAAGCCGATCTAAGGGCGGCTACATATTGGCACCGAGTCGGCCGATATTATAATGAAAAAGTTCGACCGTGAACTTTCGATGTGGGCGACCTAGTTTTAAAGTGAGTTTTTCCGATCCCGTCACATATAAATCCCACGTGGGAAGGTCCCTACATCATCGAACGGAGGCTTGGAGAAGGAACCTTCAAGATAGCGACTATTGATGGCGTGACACTCCCCAGAGCATGGAATAGCAAACATTTGCGCAGTTATTATACTTAGTCTATTTTTTGCATTTTATTAGCGATTGTTTCCTGTATGTGTTTCTTTTGTTGTTCTTTATTTCCGATGTATAATAAGACAATTCGGTTTGTCCCTATTTTTTATAATCAATAAAGGCTTGAAGCTGTTTTTCTATGAACTATTGATGTTCTGTGTGTTATAACTCTATGGCAAAGTAAAATTGCATTAATCTGTCTGGCGTATGAGTGCATGTACAAAGTTAAAAGTCGATCATTAAACAATTCAAAAATATCTAAGTCCCCAAAATGTGGACAAGAGTACTCTGAGTCCCCGAAGTGTGGACTAGAGTATAAACGATTCAAAAATCTCTATGTCCCAAGAGTGTGAACTAGAGTACTCTGAGTCCACGGAGTGTGGACTAGAGTATAAACGATTCGGAAACCTCTAAGTCCCTAGAGCACGGACTAGAGTACTCTGAGTCCCCAGATTGCGGACTAGAGTATAGACGATTCAAAAATCTCTATGTCCCTAGAGTGTGGACTAGAGTACTCTGAGTCCCCAAAGTGCGGACTAGAGTATAAACGATTCAAAAATCTCTAAGTCCCCGGAGTGCGGACTAGAGTACTCTGAGTCCCCAAAGTGCGGACTAGAGTATAAACGATTCAAAAATCTCTAATTCCCCAAAGTGTGGACTAGAGTACTCTGAGTCCCCGGAGTGCGGACTAGAGTATAAACGTTTCGGAAACCTTTAAGTTCCCAGAGCGTGACTAGAGTACTCTGTGTCCTCAGAGTGCGGACTAGAGTATAAACGATTCAAAAATCTCTAAGTCCCAGAGCACAGACTAGAGTACTTTGAGTCCCCAGAGTGTGGACTAGAGCATAAATACTTCAAAAATCTCCGAGTCCCGTGAAAGCGGACTGGGATTTACATGACCCACAAGACTTTGAATTTCAATTGTAGATCAAATTATAAGCTAAGCAATGAGAGTCTGGAAATAAAAAGAAGCAAAATTTTATTTACTAATCAAAAAAGAGGTTTCATTACAACTCCAAAGTCCGTAGACAAAGTCTATCTACGATGACTATAAAAAAGGGGGGAGAAAAGGGGAACAACTACTTGATCTTGGCTTATTTAAGCTAAGTAAAACATGATCAGACGATAGCTACTTTTTAGGCTTTCTTTCCTTCTTTGACTTCTCCAAAGTCTCCTCAGCTGAGCGTTTTCTCCTGGACACTTGCTTCCAAGCGACGTGGTATCCGAGGAAGAAAGGGGAACTTCCAAAGGCGTGGTCTCACCGGGGAGAATGACCTTCAAGGGTCTATTTAAGGGACCGTCGAGTTCCACTACCTGAGATTCTATCTTAACATCGGTTTTCTTTTTCTCCTCCTCCTCTATTTGCTCCTTCATGCTAAGCTGGGAAGTATGCTCGGAAGCGCCTATGATTTCGACGTCGTCGTGTCCCTCTATGGGTGAAGGATCTTTAAGCTTATCTTCCTTAAGCGCCCCTATTACTTGAGCGTCAGGACCAGGGGTGTCGCCGGTGTGGAGTACTTTGGTCTCTTTTTCTTCCCGCTCCATGGTGACATCGCTCCTTAAAGTCGGTTCAGGACTAGATTGACCTGCATGAATTCATGAAAAGTGAATGTTAAGATACTACAGTTATTCGTCAAAAGCAATGACTCTATGAACTTTAGGAGGAGGAGTCACGTACCAGCTTCCATTTGGCTCTTAGTCGTCTTGGGAGTATCACCCTCCAGAATTAGGGATAGAATGTGGAGCCAAGTCAAGGCTTCTCTGGATCGTAACCCACATGTTGCTCAGAGGGATTGAGTGGTGGAGTTTTGGTCGAGTCAATGGGGGGAGGAATCTGGGGCTCGGAGCCCGATGGGCCAGCGTCATCCTCTTTGTCCTCTAATGCAGGGGAGCCTCCCTCGAAGAGGGCTTTCGCCATATATAGATCTGAGGGTTCGTTGCCTCAAAGCACTACCCTTACCAGAGCCTCTTCATCAATCTCTTAGACACCCAGCTCCATTTTTTAATTCTAATCAAAGTATCCAATACTTCAGCGAGTGACTCGAAATAATTCTCGACCAAGAAAGACAAGTCTCGATGCATGAGGACTCTTGCATTAAACTCGGCAATGAGCGGGTTGAATAAACATTTGATTTCTTCTCTACCAGCCTTGGTAGCTGCCTCGAGTTGAGAGCTGGCCTCTGCGAGCGCTATCTTCTTGCCCTCTTCACGAGTTGCTTCTTTTAGTGCTTCAACCTTGGATAGCTCTTCATCAAGTTTTGTCTTTAGAAGCCATGTTTCGAAGATTTCATCGCAGTATCTTTGTGACACTTTCTACGCTACAATCTTCTCTTCTCTCTCTTTAGAGAGCAATTCCTCTAGTTTTTTGACCCGTCGAGCGAGAATGTCCTTTTCTTTTTGGATAGAGTCTTTCTCCAAAGCCAGAGTGCCGCTGCATTGGACTGCCTCATTAAGTTCTTTCTTATGAGTGGTCTCCAAGCGACTAACTGCCTCGGCTGTCTCCTTAGCATTTTTCTGGGCAGTCTCAAGCTGAGATTTGTATGAATATAGCTCTTCATCCTGGCCCTTAATGATGTCTTTGTTATGAATAGCTTCGAGTTTGAGGCGATCAATCTCGTGTTGGCGTTCAATAGAGACCTCTGAAACTTTCTCCACCAAGTGTACAAACGCATCATGCTGAAAATATATATTGTTATTGTAGGCAATGGCGCTTTGTTTGACATGTCCAGGGATATGATGGATTGCGGAGAGATATTTCAGTCCATCGAAACATATTTTCAGGAATGTAGCCTTGAGCTCAGCTATTTTTTTTGTCGTCGACGGATCGTGAGCGGAGACCGGAGGAGTCTGCTTAACCGGAGTCACAGATTTCTTATAAGGCTCACGGGATTGCTTAGTACTCGAAGAGCTAGAATGTTGGTCGTGGGGAACTTCAGACTGGGATCCCTTCTGAGTAGACTTCTCCCTATTATGCTCTGAATGAGGGGGAGGATCGTTTTGATATGAAGAATGGCTGTAGGTTCTCCTTCTGGAAGACGATGACTCTCTGGGACGATAATTTCTATCACCGCTATCATCCCTGTCTCCCCGTTTGCCTGATTCTGAGTCTCGACTGGAATGGTAGAAGATGGAGGATCCACGGAGGCGGTCAATTCCATATGTACGCCACGTATCACCTACACATAAAGCCAAATGAGGATGAGTTAGTAGGAATCACACGATGAGTGGAATTCGAGTGCATGGCGGAGTGTAAGTGTTTGTGTGTGTCCTAGTGTACCCCCCAGACGGACCAGTGTTTTTCGATTTACTCATTGGAGTTTCCACTTCCTGACGATGAGTCTGAGTGCCTTCATCGCTTCTCATGGGTGAATTAAATCCCATAGCTTCAGGGTTATTGAAACTATAATTTAGTATATCGTCTGGAATGGTCAAGTCAGATAGGCCCTTTAATGAGCCTTCTAAGTTTTAGGAAGACGACTTCTTTTCGATTGGAGTTATCGTAACCTTTGAAGTTCCGCCAACTTTTTTCTTTTTCAGCTTGTAGGCAAGACTCTTTTTCTTTTTCGAAGGAGGCGTTGGTTCGTCGGTGCCGGGTGCATGAGCTACGGGCACTTGGCCAGAATTACATTCTTGTCAGTCGCCGCTGGCACCTCGGTTTCTTTAATCTCGCCTTCCTCGGTAGTATCAAGGGCCCCTTCGGCAGGGGGCACCGAAGGTCCAGCTTGTTCTTTGCCCATTTCCGCAGTCTTTTCTTGCTATAGTGGCTCCAATTGGAAGGCTAGTCCAGCGGCCCTCTTCTAGTAATCCGAACTTTGAGAGCAGTTCGTTGGTAATTACAGACTTAATGTCCCGATCTCCCACGGGAGTAGCTCGGATGGCCTCGATGGCCTCATAATTTCCGGCAGCTTCGGGTCATGGGCGGATATCTATAAGAGTTGAAAGAAGTTTAGAAAAGATGCACTTTGAGCCTTAAGACAAAGATTGGAATAAAAATGAGACTTACTCCCTTCTAGCCATCTTCTCGCGAAACCGGGAGGACAGCGTACGTAGAACCACTCCTGTTTATACTGAGAAAATTTGCTCCACGCACCCATCAGGACTTGACATTTAGGGTGTGGCTCAAGGAATATGTAAGATGGACTGTCAGTACGTCTCTTGAAGCGGTAAATATAACGGATATCCTAGGGAGTTGGGGGTCTGAATAAGATGCTCATGAAAAGAACTCATGTACCATGAATAAATGCATGGCTATTAAGGTGTAGCTGTGCTGGAGCAATCCCAATATACTACAACACTTCACGAATGAATGAATTGAAAGGTGGCACACTTCCAACCTAGCATATAAATTTGTTGCACGCAGTATATCCGACTGGGGCCAAGTGAGGCCGATCTTGTGCCGACGGAACCAGAACGTCTTCGAAGGGGATACCGTGGATAAAACATAATTGACAAAGAGAAGGTTCACCAATCTTTGAGGCTTGAGTGTCGATGGGGTCATCGAGAACGACGGCCCTGTCTACAGCATCGGGAGCCGGGCCCATAACTGCAATAGGTGGATCCAGGATGCCAGGTGTGGAGGCTGACGATGGGTTCAGAGTCCCCACTGCCTCCTGTCGAGAACTTGGCTCGGGCTTGTCAGAAACAGTAGCGGAACTTGATTTTTGGACATCTCCAAAGAGCGATTGGTGTGAATAGTTACCTATTTAAACTATACTTGAAAGATAATAAATATCAGATATAACAACAAGATATTCCCTCTGTGTAGTGTGTGGACTAATGCAACCATTCAAGCATGAGTATAAAAGAATTAAAGATCTAAAGATCGGTGAAGTGTGATTGAGCTTTAAACTATCATCTTCGGAGACCGTCTTCGCTGACCGTCTCCTACAACTTGCCCTATGTTCGGTAGTAGGGGTCTCGGGATCAGACAATGGCATCATATATTGAAGGCTGTTATTTGCCTTTGTTGAGCTAGATTCGTGTTAAGAATAACTTAAACTATAGAATTGTTAGTCTGAATTAAGTCCATGGGTTCATGTACTTTAGTTCTTGTCATTGTCTGCTGTCTTATGCTTAAGCGTGGGAAGTATGATCCGAATGTATGTCGTGTTCAAGATTAAATGGTCCTGACTGCCAATTCCGACCCTAACACTCCATGACAATCCAAACAATAACCTATTCACACCGATCGACCTTCAAAAACTAGATTACCGACCGACTCACCTACGGGCTACCGACCGCCTCTCTAGGTCAAAGGTAACTGAACCACTCACCTATGAAATACCGACCCACTCGCTCACTCAACCTATGCCGAACCGGACACACTCAGCATATACCAAACCAGACTCACTCAATCTAAGCCGACCCACTCCTCTTCTAGGCTTTTACCGATATGCTCTACTGATAGAATCCTACCGACCCAGACCTCCTTGGACAATCTACTGACCCACTTCCATTCAGAGTGCCGAACTCCTCTCTCTCACAAAACACGAACTCTCTTCTCCTATACACAACCGACTATCAACATCTATGCTAACTGCTCTCAACCTGGTGCAATACCACGTCAGAAACGCTCCATTGTCCATGCCTGTCCCCTCACTCACCATGTTTCTCTCCTCTTCCATTCATTGCATAGGGCTGTATGCACTTACGGTCCTAATCTAGTTCAAGTTCAAGAAGGCATGGCCTAGGAATTTAAGTTAATTCGTGGAATCTCACCTATGTGTCAATTCGAGGTTGAGGCAAGTGATTCTTGAGGCTTGAAGTTGAGGAGGATAGGGCAGCATGTTGGACGATGATAAAACGAGGTGGGAGAGCTGTTCGGTAGAGGGAAGGAGTTTGAGTTTGGAGCAATGTTGGAGAAGATAAGAAATAAAGTGAGAAGTGGGAGGAAAAGAACAAAGGCGTGAATTTATATATGGTGGATGGGAGAGGAACGAGTGTTTTCCTATGGACCCGGTCACCACACATCACTGGATCGGCAAGTGAACATGCTGACCATTGTTAGGGAACCGACCGTATGGATCGACCTTCGTATGTCGATCCACCTCTTGTAAAAAAAGCAAATGAATAGTAAAAATAAATACAATAATGATAAAATATAATATGTATACATAAGAATGTGTACACACATATAATGATGATTAAGGATGATAATGTGGAAAGAAGACAAATACTACCAGATAAGTGGAGAAGCGTGAGTTTAGAAAACCCACTGCGATTCAACCTTCGAAAGGTTGAAAATCTTTAGCTTTTGAGAAGTTAAAACAAGACTTTAAGGATTTCTTTAAAATTGAACTGATACGATCAGATGACATGAAGCTTCGTCAAAGGCCAATGAAAAGCGATAGTCAGTTACCATTCGGGACGGCCTAGCCTCGGAAAGCAGGAATTACTTGCTGATTCAAAGCGCGTCATGTTGGTTCACACAACGCACTTTGGGGGGCAAATGTTACCCGACTACTTGGTCCGGCTACAAAGCGATAGTTGCAGAGGCTATGGTTAAGCCTAGACGGGCTTCTAACCAAAAGAGATATGGAGGTATAGGGGTTCGGTATAACTCGATTAGGTTGGTATGTGAGTGGTTCAGCCTACATATGTGGTTCGACATGTTTTAGCGGCTCGGTATATTTAAGTGGATCGGTCGCTAGATGTGGTTCGGCATATATGGGTCGGCATGGGCGACTCAGTCAAGGAAGGAAGATAATGTGTGGATCAGTTTAGATGGGTCAGCATGTATCGTTCGGTCAGGGAAGATAAGTCAAAGTAGTTCAGCAAGCATCGTTCAGTCATGGTAGGGAAACTAAGGTGGGTCGGTCGGATGAGGTTCAGCACCTGTAGGTCGGCCTTAATTGTTTAGCAAGTGTGGGTCGGTCGTGTTAACTTGGCACTGATGGTTAGGACAGAGTTGCTCGGCCATGGTAGTTCGGTCAGGGTGGTTCGGCTACCCTGGTTTGATATCAAGATTGGAAAGAATGGATCGACGCGAGCAGGCGCATAAGTGACTTTGGGTCATGGCCTAGCATACTTTGAATGTACAGGGGGGCTGCCCCGAGTCAACGTTCGAGGGATTCCAAGTTAGAAAAGAGGGTTCAGCGTGAACATAAGGATGACTTACTTCGAGGTAAAGTCCAAGTTGCTTAGAGCATGATTGAGATATGCTCCGAGTCAGCATCCAAGGAATCCAGGATTGGCATAAGTGGATCGGTGGTTGTGAGTCGGCCTGCCTGGATCGGTCACCCTAACCGATCAGCTGTGGGCCAAGATATCTCGGTCATTGGCCTAGATAGAGGAACCAGCCTATCTTCATCTATAAATAGAGGGGCAGGGGTCCAGTTGAAGGGACCTATTTTTAGAACTCGAGGGAAACTCTGCCATTTTTTATACTCTCCTCTTTTGATTCAAACTTGTATTCAAGCAGTTGTTTACGGATTGTATCTTTATTCAACTGATTGGAAAAGTAATAAAGATTATATCCAAAGTGGACGTAGGCAGTTACGCCGAACCACTATAAATACGTTGTTCTCATTTCTATTGTTCCTTTTGTACTCAATTGCGTTATTTCTCTATTTTAATTTACATTCTTCATTAATCTCTCTACATAACTCTATTCAAGGGCGTTAGTGACCAATTTTGGTGCTAACAAAACATTTAATTATGATAAAGCCTATAAGATATACATGTTATCCCGCCTTTTGGCAAGGCCGTGACACCAAAGAATTAACTGAAAACGGAAGATAATCAGTCCCGACGACCGATTACCTACAAAGTTCACTATGGATGCTGGTAAATTTTGTCCGAGTCCGGATCGAGCTATAATTGACATGATACAACAATTGAAGCTATGAAAGCCAATTTTTCAAATTTCAAGTCAATCAGAATTCGTATGCTCAAGATATGATCGATGCAAATCTAGCAATGCTCTAATTTGTATCCATCATTCCATCTCCCTCGTATAGGTTTCATTCGAATCCATCAGGTATACATCAGTTCGTATCCATCAGGTGTACATCGGTTTGTATCCATTCACATCTCGTTCGTATCCATCCCACAAGCACCATTTTGTATTCATCATGTCTTCCCCACTTCGTATCCATCGTACAAGTTCCACTTCGTATCCATCACGTCCGCTATCTTTCGTATCCATCATCTGAAGATGTTTCGTATCGCTTCGATATGAAACAACACCTAATAACATAACTACTCGATGATCGATACGAAGAGAGCACGTTCAAGTGAAAGACTTGGTCACTCGGCATGAAAAGTGGATCAATCCTAAAAGTTGGCGCCACGTTATCAGTCATCACATGCCTAGAAGGGATGCGAAGAGAAGGGATGCGAACAGAAGCGATGCGAACAGAAGCAATGCGAACAGAAGTGATCCCACAGAAGTGATGCGAACTTGACAGCCTTCAACAAATTCAAACTTGCATCGGTCATCACTCAAAATCTACAAGTCCAAATGCTACCAAATTTTCACAAGAGCTTGCGTACGACCTCAGGAATGTTCATGATCGATCTCGGCTTGACTGGGCAAGATTTGGATCGATACGAATCTCATTCGTATCGATCATGGATCGAGTCGAAACGACCAAGGATCGATCACGTGGGCCCACCCACGTGATGGAAGGAGTCTTATGAAGTTTGAGACAGATATTTCCAGCCTACACCTATAATTAGCAGTCCAAGAGCTTCAGAAAATGGATCTTTTGGCTCTCCTACGCCATTACTCTGCTAAACTCCATTGTAACTTGTATATTATCAATTGGAATCTTGTAAATCAGTAGAGATTCATCAATAAAACAACAACTCTTCAAAGTGGATGTAGGCTACAACGTCGAACCACTATAAATCTTGTCTTTCTACTGCTTTCCTTTTAATTTTTTGAGGGTTCTTCATATTGAATTATATTACATACAATCTATCTGTGATATGTGACTGTGATTTGGTGCTCTCATCTGCAATTGGGTATTTGTAACCATTTTTGGCGAAAACATTTTGGTGCTTTCACTGAGAATTGAACTCAGGGATTCTACAACTTGGATTTTGGATCTGAAGGCTTAAGGACTTAGATCTGGAAAGCAACGATGAAGCAATCAGCAAGGAGACCAAGAGCCGAAAGGAGCCAACATGAAGGAAGTCTGGAGGCTTCCTTAGGAGCGAATCGGGCCTCAGTCTTCATCACCAGAGACGAGATGGAGATGATGATGGAACCTATACAGGAGGGAATACTGAAAAGGCAAGAAGAAATGATGCAGAACCTACTCTAGCAAATTGGACAAGCTAGAGTGCAGAATCAAGAGAACGCCACTACAAGGGCTGCTGGAGATAGGGATCAGGAGCATGGAACAACCAGGATTCAGAATAGAGCAGGACTATCACGAGCAGCCCATGAGTTAGGGGGCATTCCCCAGGAGCATGTTTATCCAACCTCGAGCAGGATACCAGGCGGAGCTGTTCAATACGATGTTGATAGAGGAAAGGATGCCCGAGAGAGCAGATTCTAGGATTCCCTCACGAACTCGGGGGTCAGATCGGAGGCAACAGACAAGGACTACAGCTTGACGACAGTGACAGATTGGCGGAGATGGTCAGACGAGCCATGAGAGGCGGATTAGTGAATAGAGATCTGGAAGATGTTAATAGGAGCCCCTTCGCTCCCGCAATTAGGCAAGCCAAGAATCCACCAGAATTCAAGCTACCGACATTGGAGATGTATGATGGGAGGACAGACCCTGCCGTTCATCTGACGAGGTATATGCAGCATATGGAAGTACTTAGGGCATCAGAGGAGATCATGGCCTGATGTTTCCCACTGTATCTGGCGGACATAGCAGCATTATGGTTTAGATAATTGGAGATTAGTTCGATTAGAACGTGGACCGAGTTGACTGAAAAGTTTATGAGGTAGTTCATGGTTCACATCTCGAGGCCCAAGAATGTGATGAGTCTGACGACACTGAAACAGAAGACCGGAGAGTCTTTGAGGAACTTCTTAACACGATTCAATGCAGCAGCGACATAAGTGGATCAGCCAGATCCATCCATGATTCTGATGGCAGTTGTATCTGGCATAGCTTATGGCTCAGAATTCAAGAATTCACTAACGAGGGATCCACCTATGGACTTAGGAGAGTTTTACAATGAGGCAGAAAGGTTTCTACGATAAGAGGATGCAAATGCTGAGAGAGAGAGGAAGGAGAGGGGGTTGATGTTTATGCAGTCAAAAGCGGAGATCCGCCCGGAAAGGATTCAGGCAAGGAGAAAGGGAAACGGAAAGCAGAGGACAATTGTGATGAGCCAAAGCAGCTGCGAAAGGAGCCGAGATTCACCTCTTATTCAGAGCTGAGAAAGACATTAGAGTGAATCTACCAAGACACTAGGGGGCAGGTTCCCTACCGGAGGCCAATGAGGAGGGATCCGACCAACAATGAGAGGAAATGAGACAAGTACTACTTATTCTACGAGCTAAGCGGCCATAGTACAAATGATTGCACGCACTTGAGGGATGAGATAAAAGGGCATATCCGAAACGACATGCTATCACAGTACGTGAGAAGGCGAGCAGCAACGGTGGAGTAAGAATGACCACCATCTGCATCAACTGGGGACGGCTCAGGATCGAGGCATCAGCTTGTCATCAACCGATTGAAATAATGACGAATAAGTCGCAAAATCCACACTAGTGCAGTTAAGTCGCTTACACATGTACATGATCACGAACGGTCCTTAGGCGTGCTCTGAGACGACTATCAACCGCATTAGTGTAGGTGTCTGCACTTTGACATCTCTGCTTTGTTTTCGTTTTCTATTCTTTGCATCTAGACTTGATTTGGTTGAACATTTTGGTTGTAAGACTCATTTTGAATGTAAATCTGGTATTTGTAATTCCATAACGGCTAAGTAACTTACACATGTATGAGATCGCGAACAGTCCTCAGGCATGCTCTGAGATGGCAATAAACCGCCATAACAAACAATTTGAAAACTCACTCGAACGTGAAATCTGACATTAATGATACTAAGCCCCCCCGGGCACACACAACTCGCCATGAACAGAAACCAACTGCAAAAGGTCACCATTTGCCATGAATCACACCCCGACTGCGAACAGTCACAATTCGCCTCGGACGACACCCGACCTCAAACGGTCATAATCCGCCTTGAACGGTACCCGACCGCAAACGGTCACCATTCGCCACGAACAACACCCCGACCGCGAACGGTCATAACTCGCCTCGAACGGCATCCGACCTCGAACGGTCACATACCGCTCCTAACGGCATATTATCATAAACGATCACTATTCATAGTCAGGTAAGATTATCAACCTCTTTACAGGACATTATCAAGATACGAACATCCAGCTTATCGGACTACAAAACACACCTTCCTATCGCAAGGCATGTTTTGGGAGGCAAGTGTTATCCTGCCTTCTGGCAAGGCCGCGACACCAAAGAATTGACTAAAAATGGAAGATAATCAGTCCTAACGACCGATTACCTACAAAGTTCACTATGGATGTTGGTAAATTTTGTCCGAGTCCGGATTGAGCTCCACTACCACTCCAAGCTATAGTCTTCATTGATACGAATCCTATGCAATTTGTTTCATCCAAAACGGGCCTCGTATGAACACAATACGATTATTAGACATGACATGACAATCAAAGCTATGAAAGCCAACGTTCCAAATCTCAAGTCAATCGGAGTTCGTATGCTCAATATATGATCGTTGCAAATCTAGCAATGCCCTCATTCGTATCCATCATTCAACCTCCCTCATATCGGTTTCATTTGAATCCATCGGGTATACATCGGTTCGTATCCATCAGGTGTACATCGGTTTGTATCCATTCACATCTCATTCGTATCCATCCCACAAGCACCATTTTGTATCCATCATGTCTTCCCCACTTCGTATCCATCGTACTAGTTCCACTTCGTATCCATCACGTTCGCTCTGTTTCGTATCCATCATCTGAAGATGTTTCGTATCGCTTCGATATGAAACAACACCTAATAACATAACTACTCGATGATCAATACGAAGAGAGCACGTTCAAGTGAAAGACTTGGTCGCTCGGCATAAAAAGTGGATCGATCCTAAAAGTTGGCGCCACATCATCAGTCATCACGTGCCTAGAAGCGATGCGAACTCGACAGCCTTTAACAAATTCAAACTTGCATTGATCATAACTTAAAATCTACAAGTCTAAATGCTACAAAATTTTCACAAGTGCTTGCGTACGACCTCAGGAATGTTCATAATCGATCTCGGCTCGACTGGGCAAGATTTGGATCGATACAAATCTCATTCGTATCGATCATGGATCGAGTCGAAACGACCAGGGATCGATCACGTGGGCCCACCCACGTGATGGAAGGAGTCTTCCGAAGTTTGAGACAGATATTTCTAGCCTACACCTATAAATAGCAGTCCAAGAGCTTCATAAAAAGGATCTTTTGGGTCTTCTACGCCGTTACTCTGCTGAACTCCATTGTAACTCGGATACTATCAATTGGACTCTTATAAATTAGTAGAGAATCATCAATAAAACAGAAACTCTTCAAAGTGGATGTAGGCAACAACGCCGAACCACTATAAATCTTGTCTTTCTACTGCTTTCCTTTTATTTTTTGAGTGTTCTTCATATTTAATTCTATTACATACAATCTATCTGTGATTTGTTACTATGATTTGGTGCTCTCATCTGCAATTGGGTGTTTGTGACCATTTTTGGCGCAAAAAGTACATATATCATCAGTATGCAAATCTCAAATCTGATCGCTCGCTCGATCACACAGTTTCACTTTCGAACCAGTATCATTCACACGACTACTCTAGTGCAGACTCAGATCCAGTTCTTTAATTGGAAACTGTCATTCTCCTTACATAGTCATATATTATGATAGAAAATTCTAGAATCAACCAAAAATCCATATCCAGTGTTCTTCGTCGAGAATCGAGTTAAAAATCCGAACTCGGACCGATGTAAATCATCTCGAAATCATGTACTCAAATCTGGATCAAACCGTTATGCGAATAAAATAATATACGTACAACTTACGTATTTATTTCAATTGATTTCTTAGCTATCCCAGATTCCTTTTATTCACATTCATTTCATTCTTATTCATTTTATTCACATTCAATTGATATACATTCAATTATTCACATTGCTTTATTCACATTCACTTATTACTTAGTATATTCTTTCAATACCAATATTACTCAAGAACCATTCCATCAAATTTTCTTAAGTTTATTATAAACATTTTATATAACATTTCTCATGTATACTACCACTTCACAACTTAAGTCCATATCCATTTAACTAATTCATTACAAATCAAATTCAATTCCATTTAACTTATTTCATTAATTCACACCATTTTTCAATTCTATCACACAACATCCTAAACTATATCCAATTCACTAATTTATTTGATTAGTTCATTCATTAATTCATTTCAAATCACAATCAATTCCATTTCAAAAATTATTTCATTTTACTTATTTGTTTAGCCTAACTCAGGCTAAATATTTTTTTTAAATTCATTTTATTTAACTTAACTTAAGTTAAGATTCATTTCAATTTTTCTTTTCTAAACATTCATATTCAAAAAAATTAAAACTTTTTTTAACTTACTAATCCTCAAAATTTATTTTCTCATATTTTCATAAGAACTTAAATGAAAATTTCCAGAGTTTAAAGATCTTGTCCTTACTTCAATTATTTTGAAACAATACTATAAATAAATTTTTTGTATTTCAAATCATACTTTTGAATTTCAAAATCAAAACTAGTTTTACCAAAACAAATCTCCAATGGTAGCAATTCCTCTCTTGGAAACTCAGAAATGAACGTCGATGACGTTGTAGTTATCATTGAAATTATTTTCCAGTGAACGAATTGAGTTCAGTACTTTCTATCTCGTTAAAACCCTTTTTAAATATTTCTATTCAAAAATATTTTCCAAATAATACTATTATTTTTCAAAGCTTTGAAAAACAATTTCCAAAATTAACGAGATTTAAATTCTCAAATTCCCAGCTTTTAAATTCTTTTTAATTTATAAACAGCTTTTACAAATCATATTTATAATATACTTATGAAATTTCATTTCCTTTCCATTATAAATCATATATTTATATAATCTCACTTTGGTTATATAAAATCATGTCTTAGTTGTTAATCTTTGTTTACTTTACAGTAATAACAACTTTTATAACAATAAATGATAATAATCAAATATTACCATTCACTAACACCCAAACACACCATATATACTATAATAATTTCTGAAAAATTATTCCTTTATATATAGAATACCATCGAGGTAAAATTATTTCATTTAACTAATTTCAAACAATACCATGTCGAATTGCTCTGCTTATGTGTTTAAAGACCTTTATCAATAACGTTATTTACTTGTATTGACCAGAATCCATAGGCCACTCAACAAATCAATCAACACAATATAAAATATTTTTATATCACTAACAAATATGCGCTTATATAAATATGCACTCAAACTCATTCTAGGGTGCTACAGACCCTATCCCTAATGAGTACCCCACCAAAGCCAAGGTTCTTGCTTAACCTCGCTCTAATACCAAATGTAACAGCCAGGATTTTTGACTCCATAAAATCGACACTAATACGTCCACTGTATTGCGTGCTGAGCAATCGAATGCCAGGAAAACCGATTGTTAGGGAAAAAGAAAGATCGAAGAAGATAAGAAGAAAAACTAAATAACATAGAATTTCTCAGCAGAAAGGATAATCTATAATATACAAAAAATATTTACACAAGAAGAAACTGTAATATGTATATATACAAATATCAATCAGAGTATACTAATCTATTTCAGCCCGGACAGTAATAACAACCTGCCCTTACAATTTATGATAAATACAACAATAACTACTGCGGAAAAACAACCATATACGTGAATACCTCTCTCGGCCTCCAGCTCATCTCCTAAAGCTCTAAAGCATCAGAACTTAATCTGTAATATGCATGGTCTGACCCAAGAATTATAATAAAATAACACCCGAGTTATTCTAGAAAACCAGCGTGAGAAAACACACCCAACTAGATTTTTAAGTTTTAAAATCTTTGAAATCAAAAGTATCTCGTATGACCGTGCCGCACATAAACGCGGATGGGTTTTTACCTTACAATAATTAAACAATTTTCTATAGAAAATCCATTGATATTATAATAATGTCTAAGGGTGAAAATAGTAATAATCAAGTAGCTATAATGTTCGTGAGTGTACATCACAACAATACTAGGTACATAATCAAAAATAAGGCATGTTTGCTAATTGTGTAGGATTTCCATGGAGGTGCTCTCGGTACTTTGAGAAACGGTCCTCCTGCATAAGGATCAGAGATATCCTTCCGAAGTAGAATACATCCCTAGTGAAGCACCATAGGAAAAACATAGCTGGTCTCGCTAAGACCGATTGCATTGCCTTATGAATGCATAACAACTGTAAGTAATGTCTAGGTGGAGCCGACTGCACCCTATGGGTTTGCCAACCTTACTGGCCATGCCTCCTATCTTTGGTTTTAGTAATTACCATTGATGAGGCTACGTTTGGCATTCTAGCTCACGCACCGCCACTAATATAGATCACGGAATCCCACTTGGATTCCCATACCCTAATGGGTCTCGGAACCACACATGGATTCCCATATCTCAATATATCACGAATCTCCTCCATAGAATCGTATATGGTTTTAGAGTAGCTACGGTCTTCAAGTCATCACTTATAGTACAATCTACCGCTTCCCTGGCACTCCAATTCGTAGATAAATCCGGAAGTTTTGGACCATCCAAAATCATCGAAAATTCTGTTTCATTACAATAAATGAAAATTTCCTAACAACAAATCATAATGAGATTCCCAACCCAAACTATCGATACATGAGTCTATAATATCACTTAACTGAAAATTTAAGAACTAACCACCCTTTTTTAAATTCATTTTAAAAAAATAACAACAACATACATATCTCCTTTGTAAATCAAATTGTACCATCAGAATTTAAAACAAAATTTATTTTACTAAAACACTCGATAACCAATTACTATGGTAGCAATCTCTCACTTGGAAACCCAAAAATGAACGCCGATGATGCTGTAGTCATTACCAGAATTATTTTCCAGTGACAGAATTGAGTTTAGTGCGTTTTTTCTCTTTTAAAATCCTTATAACATATTTCTATTCAAAAATACTTCTAAAAAATACTATTATTATTTTTCTCCAAAACTTTGGAAAACGATTTCAAAAACAACGAGATTTAAGTTCTTGAATTCTCAGTTTAAATACTTTTTCTTTACAAACCATATTTATAAACAATACTTATAAAATTTCACTTTTTATATAAAAAACATTTAATAATGTTTATCGTTGTTTAGATTATAATAAACATTTTTTATTAAAATTAAAATTTTTATTCAACATTATCGTTGAATGCCTTATAGTCAAATCATGAAATTGAATTCACAAGGTGTTTGTATTTAATTTAATCCAACAACAAATGCTTACAAACTAGCTGAGCATACTAATCAAACAATAAATGATAATAACTGAATATTATCATTCCTTAATAAACAAACACATCATAAAATTTCTATATAAATTCTCTAAAAATTATTCTTTTATACAAAAAATATAATCTAGCTAAAATTATTTCATTTACCCAATTTTCAAAATAATATTGCTTTGGTTTGCCTTGTTCAAGAGTTTAGAAACCCATATCGATATAGTTGTTCCTTCTGTATCGACCAGAATTCATAAACCACTCACAAGATAAATAACCACAATACAAAACATTTTATTATTGCACTAACAAATACGTGCTCATATTTATATACACTCAAACTCATTCTAGGGTATTACTAACCCTACGTCTAATGAGTCTACCCCACCAAAGTGTAGGTGTTCATTCAACCTAAGCTCTGATACCACCTTTAACGACCTGCCTTTTCGATCCTCGAAGGTCGACGCTAATACATCCACGATATTCACATGTTGGGCATCCAAGTGCTAGAAAGACAGATTATTAGGGAAAAGAAAGAAAAAAAGAATAGAATCTCCCATCGTGATGAGTAATATATAGTATACAACAGATCTTTACAAAAGGAAACTGTAATATACATACATCAAAATTAAAGTACTCTAATCTATCATCAGCCTAGACAGTTATAACTACACATCCTCACAAATGCCGATAAATACAACTAAATAACTGTAGGGGAAATAAAAATATGTAAATACGTCTTGGAGGCATCCAGGTCGTCTCCTGAAGCTCCAAAGCTACCATAACTACATCTGAAAGTATGCTCGGTCTGACCCAAGCATTATAGAAAATAACGCCCAGATCAGTCTGGTAAACCGGCATGAGAAACACACCTCAATTGGAATTTAATGTTATAAAACCTTTTAAAAATAAAGGTATCTTCTAAGACCACGCCACACATAAACACGGATGGATTTTTACCTTAGGACAACCAAACCATTTATATAAGAAATCCATTTGTATTATATTAATGTCTAGGTTTTAAATAAATATTGAATCATAGCAGAAATTGTTACATTAATTAGATTCCAGTATAATAAGTATACAACTAAGTCCGAAGGCACTTATTGGAGAATGGATTTCCATACAATAACGAGGCACCGGGGTATCGCCTGCCATAGTACACCTTTAGAAAAATGTACTGAGGGCCTCACATGGATCCCTAGCCAACATAGGACCGACCCACCCCATATTGGATAGTATTGAATAATTCATCACCCCCGATGATTTTGCAACCTTTCTAAGAGGTCTCATGCTCAATTAAACCCATAAATGTATATATCTAGAAGGGTGATGACAATACCTAATGGGTGCAACTCATATAGTCCTGCTACATATTAACTATTTTAGTTATTTCCAGTTGATGAGGCTTGAAGCTACATTTTTTTCTTTTTTGCAAATCCCTCTTAGAATGATAACACTGCCTTCTAAGCAATAATACAATGCCAACATTCATTCGTACTAGTTTTTCAAGATAAAAACAAACCGAAGGCACTACTTCTACTACATCCATTTTGGATTCACCCTTAGGATTACTAGCAAGTAACCCTTACACTTTAAATAACTACGTTGTCGATTCCAACATCTTCAAGATGTCTTCAATTCAAACGCTTGTGCCTATTCGAAGTGATTTTCGAATAATATATCCAATCCCTGTCTCCCCGAACCGACAATGATAATTTTTAAAACTGGCCAAGATTTGATATCAATTATTTAACAGTCAAATAACAATTAATTCAACCATAGATTTAACAGAGCACGGTTAAGCACAAAGAAACCACCAAGCCTCTTTAATTACTCATTTCGTTAATTGAAACCACTTTGTAAATACTTGTATAAAAATACTTTTACAAAGATATATTCACAAGTCCCCTCTACTCTTTTAAATACTTGGAAAATAACTATATACTTATCTCAGCTGTATATCTATACTTAAAACATTTCACATTCAAACTTATAAAACTTTTCCATATACTTATATCAACAATATAAGTATATTCACAAACACTAAATTTCAATACTTCAAAAATGTACTCATATACTTATCTCATCGACATAACTATATTCACAAATCTTAAGGAAGATTTCTTTTCCAAAATTGCACTTAATTTGGTTAAGACAAATGTCATTTAAAATACCGATAATAATAAACCCAAATACTTTCTTTTTGGTGTAAGTAAAAAGACCATACGGAAATTAGACCAAATATACTTACCATCACTTCACGATTTCATTAGTAATATCCCTCTATTAACAATGGAATCAGACAAGTTAGAAAAGCTACCCTTGCCTCGATCTAAATATAAACCAAACTCCAAATTTAAATATAAAACTCGTATCATTTCCATGACACGATCATTCCATATTACAATAGATTCACATCTATGATTTATTACTCCAATTTATCAAAAATGTTAGCATTTTCCTTTTCATAAAATATCATTTATAAATTTATCCTTCTATTTAGAAAATAGCATTTTTAAATCTATTCTTTTATTTATAAAATAACATTTATAAATCTATTCTTTTTATACAACATTCCAAATGAAGCATTTACAAATATTTCTACCTTCTTTGAACACAAAATCACTTTAAAATTGAAATATAAACCCTTGTTATTTCCTTTAAATTAACATTCATTATTATAATAATTTTTCTATAAAGCAAAATACTTTCCAAAGTAATTTTAAAAACATTTACATATATACATAAATTAGAAAAGAATACATAAAGAAATTGAAGTAAAATAAGAAAGTACAGAAACTATTTTTAAATAAAAAATAACAAAAATACAAAAGGTCTGTTTTATATCATTTTTCAAATCGAAAATCATTTCCAGAATCAAACAACAATTAACAGTATCATCAGAATACTATATCGAGGCCAATAGTTATTATAGCACTTAACCGGTGTTATTACTACCATTTTCTCTAAAAAGGTTCAGTTTTTAACATATGTCGGTGTCACATCCAATATGGCCAAATAATCAAATTTCGGTATTTAACAATCTATATAATGGATATATAACTGAATTAAAAACCAACAGCTATATAACTAGAATTAAAATTCACTATGATGAGAAATTTGGATTTTTGTGAAATTTTTTCCTGTATTTTCAATTTAAATGTCAATCGCTTTTCAGAACGAATATTTAACCCGATCAACCAAAAATTCTTCCTAACCCAAACAACAAAATTTATCAACTATATATCATACTAATTATCCAAAATGGTAGTTTAACTCTTCGAAATTCCAACGGACGCTTGCACGTTCCAATTTGAACTAAAATCAAATAACGTTCGATTTTAACCCAAATTTTCACTTGCTCCAAATTCGACAAAACTAGTTCCATCGCGTAGTTATTGCCATTATGAGCGCAACGTAATAGATACGTATCTCGATTGGATCTCGTATGATAAAGCTATTGATTTAATAAGTTTTCGATTTTAAAATTATAATTAAATTACTAATTACAAATTTAAATCCTTAATTACCATCTTAACCTCTTCTTCTCTATTATACAGTCCCACCAAACAACCTAGACTAGCCTACTCTATAGCCATACCTTCCACCTCGCCTCTCAAGCTCGATACTCCACGTAACGCTACAAGACCACCACCAATCTCCTCCTCTTTGCGAGAGCTTCGCCCTGGACCCGACCAAAACACACATGCCTTCCCCTATAGAAACACGACCTGACCCTCGTCGACCGCCCTCCCATAACACCAAGCTCTCCAAAATTACGCCAAGCTTCACCAAATTCTGCCTCCAAGTGCTAATCGACCTCACAAACCCAAATCTGGCATCCAATTCGCCAATCTATATCTACACTACTTAAAACCCAAAACTCTAGCTCCAAAAACTCACATTCCTTTATTGTTCTTTACTACTCCGTCCTCCAAACCACGTCGAATGCTATTATACCCCTACTAAATATCAATCTCCCCATAACAACTCCAAAGCTTCTTATTTTATAATTTTTTATTAAGTGGATTTTAAGTTATTAATTTTTGAAATTTGCTTTTTATTTTGTTTTTGATATTTTGATCTAATAGTGAAAAGAGAGGAAAGAGAAGTGGCATGTTGATCTAATTGTTAGGACATATTTACTTCGTAATTTCCAACATATTGCCGCATAGTTTTTCGTTCGCGTACAAACCTCGAGCGACAAAACAAAAATACCATCATGCACAAAAATGCGCCACGATCCCAAAATAATAAAAATATACACTAGTTATCTGATTCTAAAAAATCATAAAAATACCATCGTTTGCCCAAAAATTATTAAGTTGAAAATTAATTAATTTCCAAATTAAAAATTATGGAAAAATCAAATAAATTAGATAAAGATACATCATTAAAAATCGAGTCGTTATATTAAAAATTTATTTTCTTATTATTTATTACATTTGAATCAAATCTGAATATTTAAACAAATTAAATATTCCTATTTGAAACGTTAAAATTTCCGAGTTGATACAGTATGACATAGATATTTCAAAATACCTTTTAAGTGAATTATCATAACGTAATGATTGTGCCTTAAATTCCACACAGGTGTGTGTGTAATATAATCCATTGATTATAGCGCATTGATTATAGCGTATTGAATATGGTAATTAGTATTATTAGAATAGTTAAGAAATATAATGTTGGAAGGGAGTTAGAGTAATTTAGGGAATTAATCCCTAATTAGGGGTGTAATAAGGGGACACTTTATATGGCCTCAATTTTTACTCGTGTAGGGTGATGTATTTATTAGTGGATATACATATAAGTTATGACTAAGTTGTAAGGATGCGAGTTTAGTCCAAAGCTACACGAAAGTCTTCCCAGTTAAATTTGGGTATCAACGGTGTGGCTTTGCGGACTAAGGTAGAACATCGTCTATAATATATAACTCCAGTGGACGTGAAGTTATTCTCAATTCTATAGGGTAAACCTACCCAGTTAATTTAGTTACCAGCACATATGAATTATCGAACTAATGTGAGACATCACAAGTGGGTTATGGGTTATGGGTTATAATATTGTTTTGGATACGGTAGGTGAAATCATAGGAAAGGTCCGCTTTGGGTTTGTGGTATTAAGTGGCTATGGTAGAGCACTCCTCTTTCTTAGGTGAAGTATTAAGTCACCTAATAGGATTTCTTATGCTGTTAGAGAGAAAAGAACCATGTAGGGACCCGCCTTTGGATTAGGTCTTAAATGATGGGGATATGCATATTTTGTAGGTCTTAAATGGTCAGAGTCTGCCTAAGCCCATTGAAAAGATAGTAGGTGGTTTGGGTATTTCCTCTTACTTCGTATGCGCTAGTTACGTAGAGTTATATAGTTGGACTGGAAGAGCCTTCTGGCTTACAATATTGACTTTATATGTATGTTATGATTTTATACGTAAGACATATTTCTTATTTAAATAATGCTGCCCAAGTACAATTATGGTAAAGCTAGAGACATTCATTTCACTAGACATTTATTGTTCTGACCCACTTCTCATTACAACACAGGTTAGAGAGAGTAATGCTGATGAAGGTGGAGATGAAGACTTGTGGCAGTTATTTATCTATTTTTTCTTTTTAAGTATTTTATTGTACTTAGTTCAAACAGTTATGTTATTATACATTGGAGACTTTATGTAAATATGTTGTAATGTTTAACATGTTATGTTTCTGAAATGGTTTTTTTTATGAAATGGGTACTTATTTCAAATATTATATTTTATTCATTCCGCTATGAGAATCTAAAATTATAGATAGATAGCTCTGTGTACTGTGTAATGTTTTAATTTTATCAACTTAACAACTAGCCTTGAAATGGGTCTAAGGTTCGATGCGCTTTTATTGGGTCAAAATTAGGTCCATTTTGCAGCAAGTTGTTATAAGGAAGGATGCAGAGAAGCCTCTTTGCCTCAAATATTCAAAGGCAAGAAACTGCCGCCCAAGCCTTAGCTCGGGTCCCACAACAAATTTCAAAAACCTATGGACCCATGAAAAGAGTCAGTGGAAGTGAGGGGGAAGTAGAGCTAATAATTGATATTCCAATTGATGCGATGATCTTATAAGGTTTCTCAAGATCGAGTCTCAGCTTGTCTTTAAAATGATGGAGTTGATAGGGTTTCTCTAGGCAAACATGGATCTAATTGCTTAGACGTATTCCGATATGTGTGGAATTTCGTTGGAAATGGCGTGTCATGCATTGAATATGAACCTAAGATACCCTCCTTTGAAGCAAAAGAGGCCCATCAAGGAACCAAAGTGATCCATTATGTTAAAGGAAGAAGTGAATAAGCTGAAAGTCAATGGCTTTATCAATGATCTGCTATATCTTGAGTGGGTACCAAATCTAGTGTTGGTCAAGAAGGAGAATGAAAAGTGGTGGACATGCATTGAATATTTCAACTTGAATAAGGTGTGCCTAAAGGACTATTTCCCCTTGTTATGGATTGACCAACTTGAGGATCGAATGGCCAAACATGAACCGGTATCCTTAATGGATGCGTACTTCGGCTACAACCGGATTGTGATGCACATCCCAAATAAGTAGCATGCGATTTTCATTATCGACCTGAGGCTGTATAACTATAGAGTCATACCATCTAAATAATGTTGGAGCTACCTACTAGTATTTGCCTACAATAATGTTTAAAGAACAGATCACATGGACTATGAAGGTCTTTATAGATAATATGCCAGTGAAGTCACAACGATCAATGGATCACATGGATAATCTCTCAGAGATGTTCGAAGTACTTTGAAGGTATGGAACGAAGCTTAATCCACTAAAAGGTTCTTTTAGAGTTGCATCAGAAAAGCTTTTGGGTTTCATTGTAAACTCAAGGAGCATTGAAGATAAACAAGAACATATCAAAGTGCTAAGAGTGGTTACTGATCCAAGGACAAGGAGGGAGATGCAAAGCTTGAATAATAAAGTCGTCGCACTGAGTTAATTTATTTTGAAGGCGACTGACAAGTGTATGCCATTCTTTGACGCCCTTATGAAAGAGAAAGGAAAGTTCATATGAATGAAGGAATGTCAAGAGGCTTTTCAAAATTTGTTAGACTATATACAGAGACCACTGATATTGTTGAAGTATTTGGAAGGAGAAGATCGATAAATTTACATAGTAATGTTTGTTCATGAACTAAGCTCAACATTAGTATGTGAGGAGAGCAAGATCCAAAGGCCAATTTACCATATCAGCAAAAGGCTCATTGGAGCAAAAAAGAATTATCCAAAGCCGGAAAAACTGGTGTATTGTTTGTTTATTACTACGTGGAAGTTGAGGCCATAATTCTAGGCTCATCCAATAAAGGTGTTGACTAACCAAGCACTGAGACAAGTGCTGCATCAACCTGAGAATTTGGGAAGATGGATAAAGTGGAACATCATGTTGATCCAGTATGATATATGTTACCATCCTAGGGAGTCGATTCAAGGACATGCATTTGCAAATTTCATTAGCAAAACTAGCCAGCTCTGGGGTTGCGTAGCTATTGGGAATAGTCTAGTATAAGTTTTATCAACTCCAAGCACTGATGAGATGAGGTTGATTGGATTTAGGAGGCCGAAGAAGACTATTCATGGATGACTCTAATTAAAGAATATTTGCTAAAAAGAACTCTCCCAAGTGGAAAGAAAGAACAACAAAAGCTCTTGCACATAGTAACTTGGTTCATTATGTAAGAAGCATCACTATATATGAGAGGATTCTCAACATCGTCACCGAGGTGTGTCACCAAAGATGAAGCTAAAAAGATTCTTGCAGATATGCATGAAGGAAGCTGTAGTGATCACATTAGAGTGCATACATATGCAAAGAAGGTTCTTTGCTATGCATACTTCTAGTTAATGGTCAATTAGGATGCGGTCGACTATTCTAGAAGATGTGACAAGGGACAGAGGTTTGCAAAGATACCAAGAGTCCCATCCACTAAGCTTACGCAAATGGTTTTCCCATAACCATTTGTGGTATAGGGGGATAAATATCTTGGTGTGCTACTGATGTCGAGAAGCAGAGAGAAATATGCAATAGTGACTGTGGACTACTTCACAAAATGGGTTAAAGCAAAACTACTTACAATGATTACTTCAAAGAAAGTGGTCAAATTTTTAGTGAAGAAAATTTTGAGCAAGTTTGGATCCCACATAAGACAGTCACAAATAATGAAACTGAAATCGAGAGTGCTATGTTCAAAGAATTCTATGCTCGTTACCGAATTGTGAAAACTTTATGGCAGCAGCACACCCACAAGCAAATGGACAGGTGTAAGTGGTGAATAATTCATCAAGTCCATCATTAAGAAGTGGTTGAAAAGAGATAAGGGCAATTGGGTGGATGAGTTACCTTTAGCATTGTGGGATTATTGAATGACCCATAAGTCTGATACTAGCCATACTCTATTTTCATTGGCTTACGAAACTTAGGCCATGATTCCGATCGAAGCTGAAGTCCCTTATCATAAAATATTGCATAATGTTCCCAATATGAATAAGGAACTCTTGCTTGAGTCCTTCCATTTGGTTAAAGAAAAGCGAGAAGGGGCTAATCTGAGGGTAGCTGCTCACTAAATAAGAGTAGCAAAGCTATTCAATGTTAAGGTCGGAAATCATACCTTTGAGATATACAACCTAATTTTGGATGGATCTATTCGTGTATTAGGACACATGGCCCATATTGGGAAAATCCATATGTAGTTTCATAGAAGCTTAGAGATGGAATTTTCAAGCTATCGACTGTAGATGGGGTCCCAATTCCATGGGCATGTAATAGCAAGCACTTACGATGTTATTTTACTTGATTTCATTTTTTCGCCGGTAAGACATCCCGCTCGTCGAGATTTGATGTAATAAGTCGAGTATGGCCATCCTTCTATTTATAAATAAAGTTGGATTTTTGAATCAATAGAACTATATTCTTGTAATCTAGCTTTGTTTTGCATGACATGTGGCACAATCATACATTATGTGTGTTGAAAACCATATATCTAGGTACCTGGATATAAGTACTGATGAATTCCTTTGATCCATGATCGGGTCACCAAAGTATAATTGTATTAGGGTCGATCAAACGATTCAATCTTACATATTTATTCTTTGACAAATGCTCAGAGATAGACGAGTTCAAGGATTGATGACAGAAGATAGGAGTTTGAGACAACGATTCCCGAAGATAGGAATTTGATATGGAATTGAATACTCCATTAGGTATATAATCGAAGTATAATGGTTTCATGTTGTCATGAATGGGAAAGCCGTCTATTCGCAGTTGCATCGGTAAGATGGCCTCCTTTATGATTAAACGTGATCTTTTTCATTGATGATAAACAAGGTCAATCGATGTGAAGCACTTTAATTTAGCCAAACGAGATATACTTGACTAATGAGAAACAAAGCTAAGTGAAAAAAACAACACCGAGCAATCGTAGAAATTTATTTACATGTACAGAGTTATAGTAAATAATGACATTGCACAGATCACATGCGTACACATGTATAATTCATAAGTAATTGAATTACTGACAATAGTATTTATACATGCAGGCATGTATATAGGAAAGAGAAATAAAAGATGCACTAACATAAATAAGACAGAGTTGAACAACAAACAAAGTTTTATTCACATCATCTTTGAATACTTGGTTTACGGGGGCAGCTCTTGCACAATGACAGCCTATATAAATGAAAAATCCAAAAAGGTCAAGACATAGAAAAGGAAAAAAGAACCTGTCTTCTAAAAGTGCCCTAGATCGATCACTTAGTCCTACCCTTCTTCCCCTCTTTAGTCGGTTTTTTCCATGACGCTTCTTTTCTTTCTCCTTTTTCGGAGTGCTTCTACCCAAGCAGATATCTCTTCCTTCATAGTCTAATTCAAAGGATCCTCGGATTGGCATGAGTTCTCAGGGGTGTCTTAGAACCGCCAACAGTATAACTCGAGGGTAGCATGATTTTGATTTGAAGGGTCGATGGGGAAGTAGACAAAAGAGGTTTAACTGGTTCTAACCCAAGCCCTTTCTTCATGACTTTCAGCTTGCTGACGTCGATGGCCTTTTTGGTAGCCATTAAAGGTTCTTTACCCATGATCTAGGTAATTGTTAGCTCGTTATTAGCAACAACATTTAGTTTGTCCAGATCCTCAACCTTGAGTGCACCAATCTTTTCAGCTCCAGAGACGGGACTAGTCCCAGTAGTGGAAGTAATGATCGAAATCAAAGTTCTGATAGTGACAGATGCATTAGATGGCAGCTAGTGCAAAGGTCAGAGCTTGAGGAGTCACTGGAAGGGATATGATTACTTGCCAGAAAGCTAATAGACAAAATGATAAAGGTTAGAGATGTCCATGGGAAAGAACTAAAGCTTCTCGAGAATCAAAGAGACTAAGGATATACCTCCCATAGGTAGAGATTCGTGTAGAGGAGACTTGTTAATTTCCCCTTCCTTGAGAGCTTTTGAGAGTGGAGATAAGGGGATAAGAATTGCTTGCAAGATAAAGGCTGTGTCCTCTAGGTTGTAACATTCGGTGATAGCAGTGTTATGCTTCGGTGATGATGACCTCAAGAGCAGTTGTGAAGGTGACAACTTCTGCATTTTGCTCCTTTTGAGTAAAAGTGGCGATGTTCACATAATTTAAGGAGCTAGGATAGGCGGATTTCTCAGTAATCACCTGTACTTTATCGTAGCTTCTACCGCCTTGATTTTCATGCCATATTCTGAAGCTATTAAATCATCTTTATCAAGAAGCTTATTCTTTAGGTTCTCTACATCAACTTCATTGCCTAACTCTTAAGCCCTTCATATGATCTCCTCCCAGGCCTCTGCCAATGTGAGGAGGTAGCCACGTCCCAACCATTTAAGACGCTTTGTCGCGATGACATTCAAAAAGAATTAAAGGAGGTTAGCTTAAATATCTTCCTCATCTTGGGTCATCTTGGCCTTAAGATCAGTAATCACTTTCTTTGAATTATCCAACTAGGTTCTTAAATCTGTTACTTCTTTCTATAGGTTTGCGCAACCTCTTAGGCCTATTCTCCTAATTCTCTTTCGACCTTGAGGTTTGCCTTGAGTTTGTCAATCTCAATCTAAAAGGAAGCCTTTTGCACTTTAATTTCTTTTTTGAGGCTATCACCATGAATGTAGGAAGATCACAATTGTTCATTGAGAACTGTGCATTTAGACTTATGGGTGGTGGCCTCTTCAACGAGCTTTTTCTGGGCCTCTTTGATGGCTAATCTTTCTCTTCATTATCGTTTTTGAGCTTGGCTAACTCTCTTATGTAGCCTTTGCAAATACGATTACGATTGGCTCTCTTGGTGTCGAAACTGTGGATGATTAACTAATTTACTTGATTGATATCGGAGAGGCCATTAGCCAACCTCTTCCATTGGAAAACTGCTCAACGGCCTCATTTTGTCCCATTGATTTCTTTAGCCACATAGCTTTTGGAAAGGTCTTTGATGTCACGGTCGAATTTAACACCCTCAAGGCAGAAGTCAGGGAGAGCAACCTGTATCTTTGTGAAAGGGGCAAGAGATTGGCCCTCGGGTGGTGGAGTAGTATGATCTATTGATGTTTCATTTCCGACCCTTTGTGATTGAGAAGAGGAAGAGTTGATTGTTTTAGATTGGTGGGGAGATGTGTTAGGCTATAGGCCACTCATCGATACCGGTAATTGGAGGTTAAGAAGATGGAGGACGACTAGATTGAGAAGACTTGTGGAGCTAGGAAGACTATAAAGATGAACGTTGTTGGTGATGTGGGTGACAATCGCTCCCATAGTGGTTGTGTGATTCCCTATATTCATTGTGGTGATGCTTTCTTTCTTTGGCTTTGCACCATATTTTGTGCTTCCTCCTTTGCCTCTCACTTATGAATTTGTAGTATGGGCCACGATGAGAGTAAGAACCCCCCTGGGAGAATGGGAGTGATATAAACCTAAGCCCTCGCGAAGCCTCTCAAAACGGCTATTTTCCCCATTATACCTAAAAAGAGCAAGGATCGTATTAGAAATTAGTTGCCATATTAAGAAAAAGTGTAGAGTAATCGTGCTTATGATCTTGGATCTGTATGAAGTATTGGTGTCTCCTATGTAAACTATGGACCACATTTATGGAATTGTACAGACGCAATTTCTTCACCCTTAGAGAGTTGAGCCTTATCGGCTGATGGAAAGTTGAAGTCAGGAGGACTGCATGCCAAGATATCTTCAAATTTAAGATCCCTACGAGTGAAGTCGAGAAAGCTTCCAATATCACACAAAGAGCTAATGATGGAGTCATTTGCATCCAAAGGGGTTAACTCTCTGATACGGTCCTGGCATGGTTTAGGGGGGCACTGGGATGTCTTGATGATGATTCATTTCAGCGTGGGGGGTGAAGCAACCTAGGAGTCTTAAAGGAATGTTTCCGCTAATAATTTGTTTTCACTAATGCCCCCATCTTCGTCTTTTTCTCCTTCATCTTCTACTTCTTCCTCTCCTTATGCGCTTTCATTGCTTATATTTTCTTCTCCACTTATTGAAAGTCTATATGAGTGGTTTGTCTAGATTTTATGCATGTATAGACAGTTAACTATATAATATAACACTATAAACGATAGTAGCAAAGTAGATAAAACTAATCACACCGATATTTTATACTGGTTCGGACCTCCCGTCCTACGTCTAGTCCCGAAGCTCCTCTTCGGAATTTCCTTTCAACTAACCCTCGCTTAACCCGGAGGAACAGGTTTACAATAGCAGAGTTTCTTTGTCAAGAATGTGTTCTGTAACACGGATGTTGACTATCGAGTACAAAGGTGCTTCCAATATATATCTATCTTGAGAATATCTGAATGAGGAGTTCTATATATATGGAAGGATGGATTACAGGTATTTGATTGCTTATAGATTAGGAATAAATCAGAGTACAAGAGATAAGAGTGTAAGTAAGTCAGGTTGTTATCTTCTCTTGAATTCCTGATGCTATTTATAGTGATGAAGAGTTTTCTTGTATAGTTGCATCTGTTGTAATCTCCGTAAAGTCGCTTCTGATGGTGATGAAGAGTTGCGACAAAGAGAAGTGGATGTGTCTTTTCGAATATGGCAGTTGAGCTTTGAAAACGCACAGTCGAGTCTTGAATCAGACGTCTGGAAAGTAACCTCAGACGTCTGGTCTTCATATCTGTTATAAGCCTGGATACTTTTCAGACGTCTGACGTTGGTAACCAGACGTCTGATTGCTTCTGAACTATGAACCAGAAGAATCATTCAGACATCTGGCTTGTGCTCTCAGACGTCTGAAAGTGTGCATGTCCTATTTCTCTTCTATCTCTTCTGATTTGACATCTTTTGATTCTTCTCTTGAGTGTTGCTTTAGTTTCTTTGGTGACGTTACTCTATCAACTATCTGTAAATATAGATATATATGTACATTCGATTTCCATTGTATAGTTGTTATCATCGAAACCATAGAATTGATTTCCTAACAATCTCCCCCTTTTTGATGATGACAACTATTCAATGTACTTATATATATATTTCAAATCTCCCCCTGAATATGTGCTTAGTTTGATAAGATTATATATATATTTCTCCCCCTTTGACATTATCAAAAAGAGTATATAAAAATTTGCATTAATAATAAGAAGGAGATATATGAGGGAGATAGCAAAACTTTAGACAATATCTTGAAGTGAACAAATGCCTAAACTTCGTCTGAGTTTTATGAAAGTTTGTTCGTTTAATGGTTTCGTAAATATGTCGGCTACTTGATTTTCGGTACGTACATATTCTAAAGATATAGTCCTTTTTTCAACATGGTCTCGTAAGAAATGATGTCGTATATCTATATGTTTTGTGCGTGAGTGATTTACAGGATTTTTTGACAAATTTATAGCACTTGTGTTGTCACAATATATTGGAGAATTTTTTATAATTTTACCAAAATCCATTAGTGTTTGTTGCATGTATATGACTTGCGCACATGCTAGGGCTGCGGAGATGTATTCAGCTTCACACGTAGATAAAGAAACACAATTTTGCTTTTTACTAAACCACGAAACTAACGATTGTCCTATAAAATGATATGTTCCACTAGTACTCTTACGGTCTGTTCTACAACCACCAAAATCTGCATCGCTATATGAGACAAGTTCAAAAGGCGATCCTTTAGGATAAAACAAACCATAATCTTTAGTACTAGATAAATAACGTAAAATGCGCTTAACAGATCGTAGATGAGATTCTTTTGGTTTGGCTTGAAATCGGGCACAAAGACATACACTCATCATAATATCTGGTCGACTAGCCGTTAAATATAGTAGAGAACCAATCATACTTCAATATAACTTTTCATCAAAATCTTTTCCATTTTCATCTTTTTCTAAGTGAATAGTGGTACTCATTGGTGTTGGTTTGCTTGAAGTTTTATCCATTTTAAATCGATGTAATAGATCGTTACAATATTTTTCTTGGTGAATAAAAATTCCATTTTCTAGTTGTTTTATTTGTAATCCTAAGAAGAAATTTAATTCTCCCATGTGTGACATTTCAAATTCATTTGTCATAATATTTGAAAAGTCATTACATAGTTTTTCGTTGGTCGAACCAAAGATGATATCATCAACATAAATTTGTACAACTAAAATATCGTCATCTTCTCTTTTAATAAATAAAGTTGTATCTATTTTTCCTATATGAAAACCAGATGTTATTAGGTGATTTTTAAGACGGTCGTACCATGCACGAGGTGCTTGTTTTAATCCATATAGTGCTTTATGTAATTTAAAAACATGATCGGGATAATTTTCATGAACAAAAAGCGGTGGTTGTTCAACATATACATTTTCTTTGATAAAACCATTCAAAAAGGCACTTTTGACATCCATTTGAAATAGTTTAAAATTGTTATGAGTTGCAAAGGAAAGTAAAGTACGAATGGCTTCTAATCTTGCTACCGGTGCAAAAGTTTCATCGTAATCTATGCCTTCTTCTTGATTGTAGCCCTGAGCAACTAGTCGTGCTTTATTTCTGACAATATTTCCATTTTCATCTGCCTTGTTTTTAAATACCCATTTTGTTCCTATTACTGATTGATCTTCAGGTCTTGGTACTAATTCCCATACATTATTACGTTCAAATTGATGTAGTTCCTCTTGCATAGCTATTATCCAAAAATTATCATTTGAAGCTTCTTTATAATTCTTTGGTTCAAAGTTTGATACAAACGCTATATGGCTTATTTGATTTAGTTGATTTCTAGTAACTCTTGAATTAAGATCTCCAATAATATTATATATTGGATGATTCTTAAGAATCCTAGGAGATGATAAAATAGTGTTATTTTGTATATTGGCTTCATTATTACTAGAATTTGTTGAGTTTGTTGGTGGAATAATTTCTTCTTCATCATTATTTTGTTGTTTGAAAGGATTTTCATCAAACGAGACATGTAGACTCTCTTCTATAGTATTATTCTTTTTATTAAAAATTCTATATGCCTTGCTACGATCTGAATATCCAACAAAGATACCTTCATCGGCTTTTGGATCAAATTTTCCTAATTTGTCTTTTGTATTTAATATAAAACATTTTGAGCCAAAAGTTCTAAAGTATGATACTTTAGGTTTTTTACCAAAAAATATTTCAAAACAAGTTTGTTTAGTCATTGGGCGAATAGTTACTCGATTCAATACATAACAGGATGTAGCAATAGCTTCGGCCCAAAAGTGTTTTGGTAATCCGCTACTATTTAATAATGTTCGTGCGCACTCTTGTAATGTACGATTTTTTCTTTCTACGACACCATTTTGTTGGGGTGTACGAGGAAAGGAAAAATTATGGGTTATTCCCTTTTTATTGCAAAAATTTGAAAAAAGATCATTTTCGAATTCTCCTCCATGATCACTTCTAATATTTTTAATTTTCAAATTCATTTGAGTTTTAATCCGTTTTGCAAATATTTTAAACATACCAAAAGTATCGCTTTTATGTTTTAGAAATAAAGTCCATGTATATCTTGAGAAATCATCAACTATTACAAAAACATATTTGTTATGATTAATAGATCTTACTTGTGTTGGACCAAATAAATCTAAATGTAATAATTCTAATGGTTGTTTTGTAGAAATATTATTTTTAGATTTAAACGAGCTTTTCTTTAGTTTACCAATTTGACAATCATCACATAAATTTTCTACTTTGTAACTCAATTTCGGTAACCCTCTTACTAACTCATATTTAACTAACTTATTAATATTCTTAAAATTAATATGACAAAATCGTTTATGCCATAACCATGGATCATCATGTTTGGCAGTTAAGCATAAGCTTGAATCTTTATTAATATTCATGTTTAATATATAAATGTTTTTGTTTCTAAAACCTTCAAAAATGAGTTGTTTGTTATTATCTAAAATGTTACATCTGTCTTTTTCAAAATTTATTTGAAAACTTTTATCACATAATTGACTAATGCTTAATAAGTTGTGTTTTAAATTTTCTACCAGTAAAACATTTGTAATAACAGGAGAGTTAGATATACCAGAGTTGATGACTTCTCCAATGCCTATGACAAATCCCTTTGAATTGTCCCCAAACGTTACCGTTCCACCATCGATGTATGTTATATTTGATAACATTTTTGAATTTCCAGTCATATGTTTGGAGCAACCACTATCTAGTATCCATTTCTCCTTGTTTTTCATTTTGGGTACCTGCAAGATAAAAAATATTTTAATTGGTACCCACATATTTGATTAGGGTCCTAATTGTTAGAGGGAGGTAGCCATACCCAAGATGGTTTGGTACCTTTATAAATATAATTTTTATTATAAACTACATTTTCTAAGTAATTATTGATATGCTTTTGTCTAATCAAATTATTATTTGTTTTAGGAACCCAAATTTTCACATTTTTGGTATTCAATTTTTGTTTAGATGAACTTCTAGTTTTTATATAACTAATATTTTTAGCATTATTTTCTTTTTGTTTAGAGCATTTATCAAATCCTATTCCATTTCTATTACCTGATGGTTTTGATGTTTTGATAAGATTTTCCAAATCTTGTTTTCCTTTGTTGAATTTTGACACATTATTGGTAATTTTATCTAATTTTTCTTTTAATTCTCTATTTTCTGTTTTCAATAATTCAATATCCTTTTTAAAATCAACATTTTCTTTTAGCAAATTTTCTTTTTCTAGAGTAATGTTCTTACTTTCTATCACATTATTTCTTAATTTTTCTTGAGATATTTCAAGCTCTTCTTCTAAAATAGTTTTTTCATCTATCGACATTCCTACTTCAAGTTCTAATCTATTTACTTTTACTATATATTCTTTGTTCAATTTTTTTATTTGTCTAAATTTATCATCTAATTCTATGCTAAGTTCAAGTAATTCTTCATAGCTAAGTTCTGGACATACCTCATCTTTTTGTGCCATAAAACACACATTAGCTTGTTCTCCGTCGCTATCGCTATCACTTTCTGAAGATGAAGAATCAGAATCATCCCATGTTACCTTGAAAGCTTTCTTCTTTTTGAGTGTTTCAGATTTTCTCTTCTTTTTATCATTGTTAAGTTTTGGGCAATCCTTCTTCATGTGTCCGTATTGATCACATTCATAACACTTAATTTGAGATAGATTCGTTGAGTTAGTTTTTCCTTCTTTTTGAAACTTGATCATCTTTCTAAACTTCTTGAATCTATTGTAGTTTTTGGCAATGAATACTATCTCATTTTCATCTAAATCTGAGTCATAATTCTTTATTGATGGAAATGCTATGTTCTTTGTCTCCGAATTTAATTCTTTACGTGCCTGCAAATTAGCTTCATAGGACATCAAATTTCCTACCAACTCTTCAACTTTGAGAGTAGAGAGATCATTAGCTTCTTCAATAGCTAATACCTTTCTTTCCCAATCAGGTGTTAAAGAGTTGAGTATTCGAGGAACTAAATCAAAATCAGTAAACTTAACTCCTAATGCCATAAGATCATGTTGAATAGTTTGAAATCTAGAATACATGTCTACTATAGTTTCTTTTTGTTTCATTTTAAATGATGAAAATTGGTTTTGCAAAATTGAAATTTTAGTTTGTTTGACCTTTGTTGTACCTTCATGTGTAATTTGTAAGGTACGCCAAATATCAAATGCAGTGGTACATAACATGACACGTGATAATTCATTTTTATCAAGTGAGCAAAACAAAACATTCATAGCTTTAGCATTATTCGATGCTAAGGTCTTTTGTGCATCGGTCCATGTGTTCATAGCAGTAGTTGGAGCTTCATATTTATCTTGAGTGGCTGACCAAATTTCTAAACCATTAGCTTCCATAAAAATTCTCATACGTGTAGACCAATATGAATAATTAGAGCCATTAAACAGTGGGGGTCGTGCTGTGGATTGTCCTTCTTGAAAAATACTTGCCATATTAGAATGATTTAAAAAAACGTGTTACTGTTTTTCTAAACGAACCTTGCTCTTATACCAATTGAAAGTCTATATGAGTGGATCGTCTAGATTATATGCAAGTATAGACAGTTAACTATATAATATAACACTATAAACGATAGTAGCAAAGTAGATAAAACTAATCACACCGGTATTTTATACTGGTTCGGACCTCCCGTCCTACGTCCAGTCCCGAAGCTCCTCTTCGGAATTTCCTTTCAACTAACCCTCGCTTAACCCGGAGGAACAGGTTTATAATAGCAGAGTTTCTTTGTCAAGAATGTGTTCTGTAACACGGATGTTGACTATCGAGTACAAAGGTGCTTCCAATATATATCTATCTTGAGAATATCTGAATGAGGAGTTCTATATATATGGAAGGATGGATTACAGGTATTTGATTGCTTATAGATTAGGAATAAATCAGAGTACAAGAGATAAGAGTGTAAGTAAGTCAGGTTGTTATCTTCTCTTGAATTCCTGATGCTATTTATAGTGATGAAGAGTTTTCTTGTATAGTTGCATCTGTTGTAATCTCCGTAAAGTCGCTTCTGATGGTGATGAAGAGTTGCGACAAAGAGAAGTGGATGTGTCTTTTCGAATATGGCAGTTGAGCTTTGAAAACGCACAGTCGAGTCTTGAATCAGACGTCTGGAAAGTAACCTCAGACGTTTGGTCTTCATATCTGTTATAAGCCTGGATACTTTTCAGACGTCTGACGTTGGTAACCAGACGTCTGATTGCTTCTGAACTATGAACCAGAGGAATCATTCAGACATCTGGCTTGTGATCTCAGACGTCTGAAAGTGTGCATGTTGTTGTATCTTGTGCATGTCCTATTTCTCTTCTATCTCTTCTGATTTGACATCTTTTGATTCTTCTCTTGAGTGTTGCTTTAGTTTCTTTGGTGACGTTACTCTATCAACTATCTATAAATATAGATATATATGTACATTCGATTTCCATTGTATAGTTGTTATCATCGAAACCATAAAATTGATTTCCTAACCCTTATCACCTTCTCATTATATTTTCATATCCTTCCTTTCCCTTCCCTTATGTGAGATATTTTCGACTTATTGATTCCCACCTTCTTTTTATTCATTATTGTTGGAGTTCAGAATCTCCTCAATTTCCACGTATACTCCACATAGAGTAGGAGGATTGCGAGTAGCTCGAGCAACCCTAGGAGGAATTGGATTTGGTTGAATACTGCTGCTATTGTAATGAAGCTTAAACTGGAACATGCAGGCATTTTTGAGGATGTAGGAGGTATGCCTTACATCTGGAATGATTCATTTCAAAAATTGAATAGTCTCCGCTAAAGAGGGAGTTGGAGTTCAGCGAGGAATATTTGTGAAATATATAAGGAAAACTTAGTCCCTTGGTGGAAGAGGCCTAGTGAAATGAAGTAATTGGATAAGAAGACTTACATCTAGAAAGCCAATAGCGATTGAAACCTTCAGGGCATCAGATGAAGAAGTACTCGTCCTTGGAATAACTTCTTTTATAGTGAAGCCGCTCAACAACCTTGCATTGGTTGAAAGCTTCAATTATCATCAGTAAAGTTGTCTCTTTCCTTCATTTGAAGTTAAGCAGAAAAGATAACTCCTTGAAGATTGTGGCCAACCTTGATCCACCATGAAGATGATATAAGGAGAATTAAAAAGGGTGTAGCCATTTGGGTGCACTTGGAAGGAGTTAGCCCAAGCAATTGAAGAAAGAACTTCAAGAACTCATTCAATAGATGCACAACTCTTGAAAGGCACATGTATCTATTACATGCAATGTAACCTATCGAGGGAAGATGAGCCCTTTGTTAGGGCTCGGGAAGCAAAACTCCATCTTTGGAAATCCTGTGTTTTAAGCAGATATTCCATAGTTCTTTGGTAATTAGTTTAGAGACTGTGACATCTTGGGGTTTGTCTAGAATTACGAGAATGGGTTGGTCACCATTGGGGATGAAAGCTCATAAGGTCCTACTAGAGGGACATCTTAGAGTTGAAGTTCTTGGATAACTAAATACCACACCCTTGACCGTGCAGAAGTAGATGTCAAGAAGAGGATGAACCTTTTTCGGAGGCATGAAAAGGCCAGCACTAGTACAAAGGCAAGGAGATTGTTTAAGGTCGGCTATTCTATACTAAAAACTTGATAGCGAATTTGGTTATGCATGGTTAATCTTGACACTTTGGATTAAAACCCATGGAGGCGATGTACAGAGTACAAGGGATGTCGATATGTGTTGATCAATCAATTCTACGCATTGCCTGGGGTAGTGCAGTGTGTCAATTTATGCATTGTGATCATCGCCCTATACCATAGGCACCAATTGTATATAAATATTGCGCTGTTCGTGCCCGGCCGATATAGTATGATCATCGAGGTTGAATAAAGCAGTATAGCATATAACATGCCATATCTCACATCGCATGGACAAAAAATAATATCACGGATATAACAGAAGAGATACTAATAACTATGTGAACAAATCATCATCAGAGCAATAGATCCACAGAGTTATACAACAAACATAGTAGAGTTTATACAACAGAAATAAACTCAAATAAACTATCTTAACAAATAGAAATAAGCAAGTATAGTCACGGGCTCCATAGCGTTGATCAGCGGAAAGGCCTAGAAATCCATATATGTATATAATACGAGATAGTTCAATCTAGCTCATCCTCTGTACAGCTACTACGTCACCTAGACCTGTTATCTAGTCTACGCATTTAAAAGTACCCAAGATAATAAAAAGCAAAGCATAAAACCTTTGGTTAGACAACAGTTTGGTGTGGGCGGTAAATAAGTCTCAAAATACTATAAAGGAAAATATGATAAGGAAAAAGAGTACATTAAAGATACCCGGCCTGTCCCTGCAACCTAAGAGTTAACATATAACACTATAATATGCTACCTTACAATATCATAAAGATATACCACAAACCAAATAAAGGATATCAGTCTTCTAGGTATTCTTATCTTCAATACCTAGCTCCCCTGATACCTATGAGTGATAGCCTACTAAAGAAAACAAACAAAGTATTTATAGCATCCATCAATAATCCTAATTATCACTCCTTGTGCTTTGAATATATGGTAACTCATATGACCCTTAAGCCAGGGACTAATGGAAATCCCGGTTCTCTGTTGTACTCTAGTATCTCACAGCCCAAAACTAGATATGTATCTCGCAGCCCAAAGTTAGACACTAAATCCCAAAGTTACAGGTCCACGGCATACAGATCCCCCAATTGACCCATGGGCATCCCCACTTGCAATACCCTTGCTTTGAGTACAACTGAAACTCTTCAAGCATCAATGATTCCTTAGCAAATATATCTGAGCCCATCTTTGCTCCATTTGGATACCGTGCCCTTCTTGATCAATCCCGTTCCCATTATTCACAAGGAACCCTTCCGCATTCCCCGATCATACGGCCCCCTCCTTTGCTACCTGCCATCTTCGGAACCTACTCCCAATACGAGCCAACATCCGAAGACCATAGCTTTTCATTATGTTGTTATATCATTATCCAACCTGATACAAATGAGCCAACACCTCCAGCACGATCTACAGAGCATCCCCTTCTTATCCTATAACTTTCATATCCATATCATGCACCGTGATAACTCGATGACAAGTTATAGGTATAACTCGGTACCGAGTTATAGACTTAGCTAACTAAGGCTAATTTTTCTTCCATGTATCTACTCCCCATCTAGTGCCTTGGACCTTGACTTGTCCCTCCTTGATAACTCGGCCCCAATCCAAAGCTACATCTTCTAGTTCTAGAGATAACTCGTTATCACATCCAACACTTAGCCAAACATCCCGCATCAAGCTATAGACAACCTCCACTTAACAAACCTGTTCCATCCATAAAGTCGAGAAGTGCACACAAGTTAGCCCCATAACTCGGTGCCGAGTTATAGCTACAACTCGGTGCTGATTTATGACTTTAACTCCTACCAACTTGCGAGTTATCGTGTGGCCACTTGCCATTTTCTTGAGCCTATCTGCCAAGTTTCATCCAATTTCGACCAACATTGCCTTCGATTTGCCCCATTCTTCGACCAAACTTTCTATGCAATCACAACAATAGCAAACAATATCAAATCATATCATCCAAACATAGAACAACAAGCATTTTCATCCAATCAAACTTGCAATCAATCAAAATAAGATAAACAAGGCAATTTCTAACATAGATCTATATATAACATGAATATATGAACATAAATCAAGCTGATTTCTAATCAATCAATATCATATGCATGGATTAACATCTCATTAAATTTAGAAAAGGTTTTTAAAGACAAAATCAATTTAAAACATGTTGAATCCTATAATTCTACTATATAAACATGTGTTGTATAGTGAGAAGGCATAAACCACTCACTAATTACCAAATTCAACCAATTTGTGTTTAGATCTAATCCGAATAGCGAAGAAACGCACTGCAAATCAAGCAAATCGATGATTTCTAGCTTCTAATTGAGAATCTAATCTCTAATCAGCAATCTTACTTGGTTTAAAGAGCAATTTGGATGATTTAGAGAGCAATTTGGATGATTTTGTGCTAATTAGATTTCTGACCTAATTTAGAATGAGAAGGAAAATTTTTAATTTGACTCTCTAGCCCTCTATTTATTATGTTCTCTAATTAGGCTAACGGGCTCACTAACTGGCTTAATTAATTACACACTAATCCTAGTCGGCAGCTTTAAAAACTTAAAACAGACATAACTTTCAGTTTTCCTATTATGACCACTCTATGGAATGGGAAATGTAACGACCCAGTATTATGGACCATTCAAATCGACAATAAATCCACACATGCCGAACTTGAATAATTCAAAACAATGGATTGTAAATAAAATTTGGCAAAACTCAACATATATAGTAAATAAAATAATCACAGATCATAGACACAGAGTAATCTAACAATAATGCAGCGGAAACAAAAGAATAGTAGTTTATTAAACTACTACATATATATAACAGAGTTAAACAAGATACAACAAAAGTCACGAGTACATAGATGTCTCAATACAATAATCAAATACAAGATCTGAATGCATCAATGGAATCGACCGAACAACTGAAAGTAGGATAGATAAATAGCTGGGTCTCCAAGCGAAGCTCCAACTCCAAAGGTGAGTCTCAAATGCTGTATCACTCAGTCTGACCCGAGCGTAAAGCAAAACACAAAACACTCGAGTCAGGATTAACATTCTTATATCAATAAATCCAACTCAAGTGAAATATCAACTGAAATACAAGTAACTCAAAGGATGTTTGGGATAACCATCCTTTAAGGATCCGTTAAACTATCTACTATGTAGTAATATTCGCTATTATAATAATGTCTAATATAAAATAAACATACTTTTTAATAGCGTCAAGGGATTACCCATATAGCCCTTAACACGTAATAGTCCCAGTAGTCTATCCAGTATTAGCATACTCCCAAAATGGGGGCTACCCTCGATACTCCACAGGCTACGGGAGAAATCACAACTCGTAGTAAAGCTCGATATGGTAGGTGACACGACACACAAGGCAATGCCAGGGTAGATATACCAATTACGCACACGGACTGATGGAAACGCATAGCAGCCACTACCGCTCCACCTCGAACAACACTCCCAAATCAAGGGGTGCACCCAAACAATCACAAAATAATAGAATGGTATCGAAGAAGTGCGTCCGATAAGAGGTGCTACCTCACTGGTTCGAGATCGCTCCTGTTTTAGCCACCTTATGCCAACTCACGGGAGTTGGGTCCACGTATATACCTTAGGATCGTCGCCACCATCCTACTTCATTCTGGAAACTCCACCGCGTACACAGTTGTCAAAGTGGTTTTCAGTATCGACAGAGAGTATGTCCATATCCGATCCCGGTCTTTTTAACAACCAATCGTTATTATAACACCGCGGTCATTTCAAAATAGTCTATACTTCAAAATCAAAATATCATTTCCATTTCAAAAACCAAATTGATACGTATCAAATTTCACTTCAAATATATCCATTTCCAAAAATCATATCAAAATCCAAAGTTATAACGCTTTCGAAATCATAGTCTTTTAAAAAAAATCAAAACACTTTGGAAATCACAGCTTTGAAATCATAGCATTTTGGAAATTATAACACTTTGAAATTATAGCATTTTGGAAATCATAACACTTTCCTTTTAAACAGTTTAGATATTAAAATTAGTATATATATAATAAAATAGTTTATAAATAAGATAGTTTATATAAATAGTTATAAGTTAAAATAGTTTAACATAAAATAATTTATATTAAAAATGATTTATATTAAAATAGTTTATATTAAAATAATTTATAAAGTAAAATATCAATAGTTTTAAATATAATTTAAAATTACTTTATAAAATAAAATAGTTTCCTCAAATTTCACAAATCGATTCAAATCAACTCGAATTCCAAAATTTTATTTAATCAAATCTCAAACCATCAATTTCAACTCGATTCAGCTTCTCAATAAACCATTTCAAATTATCGATTTCAAATACATATCTGAACCATAAAATAAGCCATTTCAATTTCAATATATTTCAAAGCTTTAAATATTCAACATTTCAAAACTAAATTCGATACTTATATATATATATATATATCAAATTCACTTAACTATTATTTAGTTTTGAAACATTTACTTAATCATTTCAATAACATCTAAATACAACTTCAATTTACAAATTTAAATAAACAAAATATCCCATTTATATATATATATATAAGTTTGAAATATCCACTTAAGTCACATTTAATCAAATTTCAAGTTGTTAAAACACTTCTTTAAATTTCAAATTCAATATATTTCAAATCAAACTTATTTAAGTATAATTCTTAAATAAATATAATTTCAAATCATTATAAACTCTATATTTTAAAATATAGATATTAAATAAATACTTAAACATATTATTTATCAACTTTATTAAATCAACTTTAATGAATATTTAAAATCAATATTTATCAAAACCATATATTTCTTTTCAAAACCATAGAAATCATTTTCAAAATATTTATATAAAGACCAACGGTGTCTGTATATAATTTTCTACCCTATGGTCAAGTGGTACGGATATTTATCATTTCAATCCGCAATTTAAATATATACGGGTATATATCCTTTCAATCCGCAACCCCAAATTCAATTAATGAAAATCGCTTGGGTTTATCAATTCAACCCATAACGATTTTCTCGTATTCTACGAGATCGTTCGTGTAACAACCCGCATTTTTGACCGTTCAAGTCGACAAAACATACACACATGCCGACTCAAACAATCCGAAATACGGATAGTTATTGGGGTAAATAAGAAAAGAAAGAAAAGAAAGAACAGAAACAAACTCAGAATCTCGCAGCGGAAGGAACAAGATATAATAATAAAATAACAGTTCATGAAGATGTTAAATAAATAAATTTGATTATTATTATACATCATAAATCAGAGTTACATACATATCAGAGATAATACAACAATGCAGCGGAAAAATAATACAGTAGTAGAATACAAATGATGTAATACCAAACTCCGTCTTCGTCCTCCAGAATAGATCTTCAACCTTATCTGAAATGCTCAGGCTGACCCGAGCGTAATGAAAAGGCAAAACACTCGAGTCAGGACTAAAATATCTCATGTAAGTCAAATCGAATAAGAAAATATGAGTGTGACGGTGTCAGAGATGTTTATGGGTTTTGACATCTCCTATCCAGTGTCAACGTGAGTGCAATAACTTAAGAGATGTTACGGGATTTTCCATCTCTCAAGGATCCGTTAAACTATCTACTATGTAGTACAATACGCTATTATAATATGTCTACATTAAAGTAAAAGTATTAAAATAGCGTTAAGCTGTAACGATCCAGAATTTCGAACAAATTAAATTGAGAATATTTAATTTATTTTAAATATTTGAACGATGATTTAATTTGAATCCCCGATTGAACTTTGATATTTGCGATTAAACTTTAAAATTTAATCGATTGAATGCTGAATAAAAATTTGAATCTTCAATTTAAAGTTGAAGAAAAATATTTCGAAAGGCTTAGAAAATTCATATTGATAATTCTGAAGATAATAAAAACTTTTAGAATTGAATTTGAAACTGTTTTGTTCAGTTTTGAATTTTGTTGTTTAAATCGATATTTAAAAATAGCGTTCCGGGGCGCAGTTTCGGAATTCGACGAAACTAGTTCCATTGGATCCGTAATATTGTATGATTATCGGATTTCAATTTTCGTAATGTTTGGAGTGATCGTTTAGCCGTGCGATAATCAAACGCGCTTAAATTAAATCGAAAATTTAATTTTATAACTGGGTCCAAAAAGCTATCTTCTCCATACGATCGAATTTGGACTCGGAACCTTTTCCAACGCGTTCGGAATAGGCGTATAACATTATGGATGCCTGGCGGTACGCCTGGACAGGAGATCGAGATTTCGAGTTGCATTTTTTGAGAAGATTTGAATTTTGATATATATATTCATTTATATAAGCAACCTTCACCAGCCGACATTCCTTCACATCAGAGCTTTTTGTTTTCACTGTAGTAGAGACATTCAAACACGCAACTGTCTCATCTTGTTCCCCTTATTCCCGTTTTAACAGCACGCAGATAGTTTCAAAAAGGAAATTTGAATAAAAATCATAACCATGGCCGAAGCCCTTTATTCATTCAAAGAAAAAAAATATAAACGAAATCATCTTCTAAACATAGTAACCGAGTATCCTCCTCAGTTCGAAATTTATCAATGGCCACGATAAAAAAGAAAAAGCAACGATGTATGGCAATCGAATTCGATCGGCGACTTCGTCTTCGACAAAGAGGAGGAGGTGCGCGATGGGGTACTGAAGAGAGGCTCGCGAGCAGGTGACTCAAACTCGATGGGAAGCTCGCGACTAGGGTTTCACTGATGGGGTCGCGCGCTCGAGCTAGGGCAGGCATTTCTAGGGTTTCTGTCGTGGGTTCGCAAGGAGGAATCGCGAGCGAAATCGAGCGGCAACTCGAGGCTCGAATGCGAAGCGGCGACAGGTGATTTGGTTGCAGGCACGTACGCCTCGAATTGTGACGATGGCAGGGGTCGTTCGTGCGTGTGGTCTTGGCTGCAGGCGGTTGGTGTGGCGATCGATGGCGCGTTCGTCGTTGGGGGTCACGTGGTCTGAATCCACCTAGGGCTTGGTATCGAGCAGTAAGGTACAACTTCTTAATTTTATTATTAAATCTAATATGTATGCACATATCTATATACAGTGAAAGATGTATATATACAGATTTATATAAAAAAAAAAGAAAGAAAAATGTTGTTAGCAGTGAAACAGAATATGTATATATATATATAGTTTAAGTAAAATTATTTGATCGAGTTAAGATTTATTAATTGGAAAATGTATTTACAAAGGTGTAGACATTTACATATATATATATATATAGGATTTTAAAATGTTGAAGAATTTTATAAAAAAAATAGATTTATAATCTGTATGGGTTATTAATACTTAAATGCAGTTTATATATAAAAAGTTAAAACAGGAATAAAAATATATACTGTAGAATCAATACAGTTTGTTTCAGATGTATATATAGTTATAGAGAAATATCTATGCAGTTTTGATATTTTGTATGTAGTTAGGAAAAATAATAATAGAATACAAAAAGAAAAATTTAGTTTTAAACTAAAATTTTAGTTAAATAATTTTATTTAAAAGAAACTGGTTTAGAATAAAATCATCGGTGAATTGGAATTATCAAATGAAAATTTATTTGTTCGATTTAATTCGAATATTGATATACTGTATAAATTGTTATATAAGGTCTATAAATCGAGAAAACGATCTGGAATGGAAAATGGATTGCGAATAAAAGCTAAGGTGAGATCTTCTCACTCAGATTTAAAAATTGATTTCAGTTATTGATTGTTTGATATGATTGCTATGTGGATGTGCTATTAGATATAGTAGGATATATCTATTATATATATAGCAATATATACATATTGGCATATGTATATATTGGATTGATGATTTCCCGCCTCGTATAGCGGATGAGACCCTATTGCGCCGTTAGTAAGCGGATTTATAAAAACCTATATACCGCGATAATTCCGTACTGGAGCGGAATTGGTATTGTGCTAACGTCTTTGGATGCAGGGAAACAGGTTGGAGGGATCCAACTGGACCCCTCACATTGATTGATTTTATTTATACTGTGATATGAATCTGTGAATGATTATATTGATGTTATTGATCATATCGATGTCTGGAAATTGATTGGAAGCTAAAATTTAGCTGAATGGATGTTTGACATCATTGGATTCCAAAGATAAACGAAATTGAATTTTTGAGATTCAAGTAGAAAATTTCTAAGTGACTCAATTTTTGAAATTGAAGAAATTTTGAAGAAAAGAATTTAAAAGTATAAAAGCTGTTTTATAATCTTATCGAATAAATTCCAGAATAAAGTGAAAATGCTAAATAAATGGATTTCATAAAACAGTGATTTTAAATTGAAGAAATTAATTTAAGTTTGGATTTTTAAATAGATTGAAAGAGACAAAGAAATAAGTGGGAAGTCCAATTAGAAATTTATTTGGCTAATTGAAGCGAATTTGGAAAACCGATATGAAATTTATAGATGTATAAATTATAAAGTTAAATCGATATGAAATTTATAGATGTATAAATTGTAAGTAAAAAGAATGAAATTTATAGATTTATAAATTGTGAAGTTTAAATGAATGAAATTGTAGAATGGAAGATTTATAAGAAATTAACTTATAAAATTGGATTTTTACCTTTAAAGGGAGTATTGATCGAACTTGTTAATAAAGGGGATTTATAAATCAAAGTTATTGTGAAATATAAGGTTGAATTTATAAACGTTGTTTTATAAATCTGAAATCACTTATTTTAATAAGTGTATTATAGAAATTAATAAAAGGAGATTTATAAACCGAAGTTGTTATAAAACAGAAATGGAATTTATAAGCGTTGTTTTATAAATTCGAAATGAATTGAATTGGATGAAATAAATAGTGAAACGTGATTAGTGAAGTATATTCACGATTTTGGACAGTGAATATATTTTTGAAGTAGAAGGGATATGGTTTTGGAAAAGCGATATTATAAAATGAAGTAACTGTTTTAAAAGATGTTTTAAAACGTGTTAAGTATCGAATACATAGATTTCAACATTTATTGTTGAAATAGACGTTTTCGAAAAATTAAGGAAATGGTGGACTATAACACTGTTGTTATAGTAAATGATTTCCGAAAGGAAATATTTTATATAGTATTGGGATTTATATATCTATCTTAAATCTGAATCCCTATACTAGTGATTTTGAGTCGTCGTAACGATGTTTTACGCAACATTCGTTTTGACTCAAATAAATGTGTTTAAAGAGAATGATTTCCTTAAAAGATTGAGTATATACTTAATTTGATTTAAGTATATCGAATATTTTCAAATGTTGAAAATAAATAGATTTGTGAAATACTTATTATTAAATAAGTATGGAAATGCTTTTCCAATATTAAATAAACTGTTTTGAGATTTTATCTTTTAAAGATAAATTTAAATGTGGAAATTTATTTGAAATTATTTTCAAATGGTTAAGTGTGGAAATAATATATCTTATCAAGATATTTTTGGAAATTAAATAATTCGGGAAATTATTTGGAATCTGATGATGTTGCGCATCTTTATTGATAGTTAAATAACCGACTATCAATATTTACCTTTAGATAGGTATTTGTTGTGAATTGGATGAATTTGAATGCCACACTTATTTTTGAAAAATCGCTCACTATTCGGGTTAGCCGGGAAAGGACCATGGGGTCGTATAACCCATTCCGAATATGTGATACGTCGTTATGAATCGCATTTGAAGACCGGTGTTGAAGACCGGATATTTTTGAAAACGGAAGGATTACCGTCGAGTTACTCTACATCGACTGATCTTCGATTTAGAGGTTTTATCACCCTTAGTGACGGGAAGTCCTGACGTGATTGAAAATTATCCGGAATTGCAAGGGCTTCGTGAGAAGTGCCTTCGGTTCTGTTCGATCCCGGAACAGACTTGTATGGATTGTGTGTCTGACGTTACAATTTGAGATATAAAGCTGATTTCTTTCAAATACATTTCTGTTGGTGGCGGAGAATTTATTCTCTTAGCTTAACACCCTTCTCTGAGACGTACGAGCTCAGAGGTTATGTAGTTGAAATTTATCAGCGATATATCCCAATTTGGTAACGTGGCATACTGAGTGTTGCTGTGAAATGATCAGTGTTTGATCATTTGTGATATGATCATTTGTTTGATCTTATATCTTTATGATCATAGGTTGATCATTTTGTTGGACCCAAAGCAGGGCTTTTTGTAGAAAGCGTAGCTTTGTGGACGAGACTTCATCGAGCCTCACACCCCGGAAATGGTCGAAACAGGACGAATGCGGCAAGGTTCTAGGGAGTAGCGCCCCTTAGTGTATGTCATTCCTTCTGGATAAAGGTGGTATCATGGTATGGAGCCCAGATACTTAACCTCTGTGGTTACTGCATTATTTTTTCTATGTGGTTTGTTGGAAATCGGGGATCCTCGGGAAGATCGGTGACGATCGGGGGATGGCATACGCGTGTCAGTAGTTACCTATTTTTGCAGAGGTAACCCGGCCTTGTGTTGGCAGAGATCCGGTTAGGTTCTCGGGTCGTCTATTCCAGGGACGTACCCATCGTGGATAGGAAGTTCCTTAGCCTGGCCATTTGTTGGAAATCCAAAGAAACAATACGATCTTGTACGGTTTTAGTTGTAGAACCTATCATTCACTTATGGTGGTCACCACTGTTTGGATGGTAGCTATAGTAGGCATAAGTGCGGAATGCCTATGCTGGCTAAGATTTATATTATACTTTCGAAATGTTTTCTACACTATGCACTAATAATAATATCGAAAAGAATTTGATTTCTGCGTAGTAAGCATCTTTGACTATCATAAGAAGAAATCTCCTCCAATTCTGCGTTTGCATTGTGTGTGTGGTGGGAGGTCTTATGGTAGTTTCATTTTCCCAAAAGCATTTCGAATTGACTTTAAAATTTACTGTTGTTGTTTTTAAAGAATAACTGTTTTACGATCTCACACCAGTCACCATGACTGACTCGGAGTTTATTGTTTCCCTTCTAAACTCTGGGTGCCCACCAATTTCCACACGGGCAGTCTAGAGTTAGATTATCAGGATATTCTGGATATTCTGGAGCTTTGGAGATAAGCTGGATGGCGAGACGTAGTATTTGTATCTGATAGTATTTATTCCGCTGTGTATTCTATATGAGGACAAGTTTATATAACTGTCCAGTGTTGTATATTGACTCTGATTGATGTATGTATAAACTGATATAGTTCTTTGTTTTAAAAGACTATTGATTATCTATTATATGTTATTCCGCTGCGATGTGTAAGATTCTGATATTGTTCTGTTTCTGTTCTGATGTGTTTTCTGTTGTTCTTCTTCTTTCTTTCTTCTTTTCTTCTTCTGTCTTCTTCTTCTGCCTTTTTCTTCTTTCTAAAACCCTCACTCTTGGAGTTTCCGGCGTTCGATTTCTCGGCAGTCGATAAAGTGAGTATCGATGTCGAATTCTCGAAAGTCGAAAATTCCAGGATGTGACAAAGTGGTATCAGAGCATATGGTTAAGCGACAACCCTGCTCTGTTGGGTGTTACTCATTAGAGATAGAGTCAGTAGTACTCTAGAATGAGTTGAGTGTAATAATAGATATGAGCGCGTATTTGTTATTGGAATATAAAATTGTTTTGTATTGTGTTGACTTATCAGTTGATTGTTTATAGATTCTGGTCGGTGCAGTCTAGCTAACTGTAATCGATAGGGGTTTCTAAATTCTAAACAAGATAAACCGACACAGTATTGTTTTAAATAGGGTAAATGAAATAATTTTGCCCAAAACTATTTTTGTATATAAAAGAAATGATTTTCTGTAAATTATTACAGTATATGGTTGCATGGATGTTAGGATAGTGATAATGTTGAAATGTTATCATTAAACTTGAAATTGAATAAGAAAGCTGAAATCATAACTCCAGATTTAAGAAATAAAATTCATACAAATGAAATTTAAAGAATGTAAATTTGTAAATGTAATTTGTAATTTAAAAACGGGATTCCAGAGAATATTTGGAAATGTTTTGAAAAGGATTTGAAAATTTTGGAGATTTGGAAGTTTAAATCATTTTTGATTTGAAAATGGATTTCGAAGGTTTTGGAAAGTATTTTGGAGAGATGAAAGCTCTAAACTCTTTTAGGTCGCTGGAAAATAATCCTGATGATGGTGGCCACATCATTAGAATTCATTTTCGGGTTTCCGAAAGAGGAATTGCTGCCAAACTGTTTTAAATGGAAAGTGTTTGGAAAAATTTGGGTTTTGTTTTGGAAAAGTCAAAAGATAATTTGAATTGTTTTCAAAAATGGTTTTGAAAGGTTGAATATAAGTTGTATAACTTATAAAATGAGAAATGTAAGTGAAATAAATGATGTTTAATGGAATATAACTTAAGAAATGACGAATGAATTTGATTTTGGGTATCAAAATTTATTACTGAAATGAATATGAACTTGAGTTATATAAGTGAAATTCAACTTGAAATGTTAAATGGATTAGCAATTGAATAAATAAATGTATTTGATGTTAATCAATCTAATGAAAGTAAATTGATATGGAAGAATGAATGTAAGTGTAAATTCATTGAAGCTAATTGAATGAAGTGAATAAAACTGGAATTGAAACTGAATGTTAAAAACAAATTTGAATAAAATAAATTGGGATTTGTAATGGGTTAGTAACTGCAACTAATTTAGAATAGTGCAGTTGTGAATAAAGATAGTTGATGGAATTTAATATTCAAAAGTAAATTGAATTCAAATAAAATTGAAGTTATGAATTAGATTCAAATGAAATTGAAAGGTAAAGATTGAACAAAATTGAATAGGTGTAACTTCAATAGTGAAGTAATGATGATATAAGCAGTTATATTGAAATTTTTGTAACAGAATTTGCAAAATGATTGAATGCTGTAACTAGATATAATGGCTAGTAGGATATACAGGTATAAAGGAAATTGAATTTGATTTCACAGATAAATTCGAATTGCTCGAAAAAGGTACGTATTTTAATTTCTATATGAGTTTTTGATGATTTCTCTCTAGCCGCTTGGCTTTTTCTTTTTCTTTTTGAAATCTGAGAGTCCGTAGGGACATTTTGTAGTCGTGCCGTATTAGCCGCGCAAAGGAGACGCTGGCGAAATTTTTCGAAAATTTAGGGCGTTAGAAAATTTTTGAGAAAATTTGAAAGTTTAAATTTGAATTTAAACTTAAAATTGAATTGTTAGGAAAACAATGTTGTTTGAAATGGGTAATTGAAGTTGGAAATTTAGTTGATGAATAACGAATCTTTAGTAGAAAGATTTGTTTTGATAAATTGATAAAACTATTGGATTGTGAAAAATAGTAGACGAGTTAGGGATCATTTTTCTTAACTTGTAATTTCGAGGACGAAATTCTTTTAAGGGGGGAAGTCTGTAACGATCCAGAATTTCGAACAAATTAAATTGAGAATATTTAATTTATTTTAAATATTTGAACGATGATTTAATTTGAATCCCCGATTGAACTTTGATATTTGCGATTAAACTTTAAAATTTAATCGATTGAATGCTGAATAAAAATTTGAATCTTCAATTTAAAGTTGAAGAAAAATATTTCGAAAGGCTTAGAAAATTCATATTGATAATTCTGAAGATAATAAAAACTTTTAGAATTGAATTTGAAACTGTTTTGTTCAGTTTTGAATTTTGTTGTTTAAATCGATATTTAAAAATAGCGTTCCGGGGCGCAGTTTCGGAATTCGACGAAACTAGTTCCATTGGATCCGTAATATTGTATGATTATCGGATTTCAATTTTCGTAATGTTTGGAGTGATCGTTTAGCCGTGCGATAATCAAACGCGCTTAAATTAAATCGAAAATTTAATTTTATAACTGGGTCCAAAAAGCTATCTTCTCCATACGATCGAATTTGGACTCGGAACCTTTTCCAACGCGTTCGGAATAGGCGTATAACATTATGGATGCCTGGCGGTACGCCTGGACAGGAGATCGAGATTTCGAGTTGCATTTTTTGAGAAGATTTGAATTTTGATATATATATTCATTTATATAAGCAACCTTCACCAGCCGACATTCCTTCACATCAGAGCTTTTTGTTTTCACTGTAGTAGAGACATTCAAACACGCAACTGTCTCATCTTGTTCCCCTTATTCCCGTTTTAACAGCACGCAGATAGTTTCAAAAAGGAAATTTGAATAAAAATCATAACCATGGCCGAAGCCCTTTATTCATTCAAAGAAAAAAAATATAAACGAAATCATCTTCTAAACATAGTAACCGAGTATCCTCCTCAGTTCGAAATTTATCAATGGCCACGATAAAAAAGAAAAAGCAACGATGTATGGCAATCGAATTCGATCGGCGACTTCGTCTTCGACAAAGAGGAGGAGGTGCGCGATGGGGTACTGAAGAGAGGCTCGCGAGCAGGTGACTCAAACTCGATGGGAAGCTCGCGACTAGGGTTTCACTGATGGGGTCGCGCGCTCGAGCTAGGGCAGGCATTTCTAGGGTTTCTGTCGTGGGTTCGCAAGGAGGAATCGCGAGCGAAATCGAGCGGCAACTCGAGGCTCGAATGCGAAGCGGCGACAGGTGATTTGGTTGCAGGCACGTACGCCTCGAATTGTGACGATGGCAGGGGTCGTTCGTGCGTGTGGTCTTGGCTGCAGGCGGTTGGTGTGGCGATCGATGGCGCGTTCGTCGTTGGGGGTCACGTGGTCTGAATCCACCTAGGGCTTGGTATCGAGCAGTAAGGTACAACTTCTTAATTTTATTATTAAATCTAATATGTATGCACATATCTATATACAGTGAAAGATGTATATATACAGATTTATATAAAAAAAAAAAAAAAGAAAGAAAAATGTTGTTAGCAGTGAAACAGAATATGTATATATATATATATAGTTTAAGTAAAATTATTTGATCGAGTTAAGATTTATTAATTGGAAAATGTATTTACAAAGGTGTAGACATTTACATATATATATATATATATAGGATTTTAAAATGTTGAAGAATTTTATTAAAAAAATAGATTTATAATCTGTATGGGTTATTAATACTTAAATGCAGTTTATATATAAAAAGTTAAAACAGGAATAAAAATATATACTGTAGAATCAATACAGTTTGTTTCAGATGTATATATAGTTATAGAGAAATATCTATGCAGTTTTGATATTTTGTATGTAGTTAGGAAAAATAATAATAGAATACAAAAAGAAAAATTTAGTTTTAAACTAAAATTTTAGTTAAATAATTTTATTTAAAAGAAACTGGTTTAGAATAAAATCATCGGTGAATTGGAATTATCAAATGAAAATTTATTTGTTCGATTTAATTCGAATATTGATATACTGTATAAATTGTTATATAAGGTCTATAAATCGAGAAAACGATCTGGAATGGAAAATGGATTGCGAATAAAAGCTAAGGTGAGATCTTCTCACTCAGATTTAAAAATTGATTTCAGTTATTGATTGTTTGATATGATTGCTATGTGGATGTGCTATTAGATATAGTAGGATATATCTATTATATATATAGCAATATATACATATTGGCATATGTATATATTGGATTGATGATTTCCCGCCTCGTATAGCGGATGAGACCCTATTGCGCCGTTAGTAAGCGGATTTATAAAAACCTATATACCGCGATAATTCCGTACTGGAGCGGAATTGGTATTGTGCTAACGTCTTTGGATGCAGGGAAACAGGTTGGAGGGATCCAACTGGACCCCTCACATTGATTGATTTTATTTATACTGTGATATGAATCTGTGAATGATTATATTGATGTTATTGATCATATCGATGTCTGGAAATTGATTGGAAGCTAAAATTTAGCTGAATGGATGTTTGACATCATTGGATTCCAAAGATAAACGAAATTGAATTTTTGAGATTCAAGTAGAAAATTTCTAAGTGACTCAATTTTTGAAATTGAAGAAATTTTGAAGAAAAGAATTTAAAAGTATAAAAGCTGTTTTATAATCTTATCGAATAAATTCCAGAATAAAGTGAAAATGCTAAATAAATGGATTTCATAAAACAGTGATTTTAAATTGAAGAAATTAATTTAAGTTTGGATTTTTAAATAGATTGAAAGAGACAAAGAAATAAGTGGGAAGTCCAATTAGAAATTTATTTGGCTAATTGAAGCGAATTTGGAAAACCGATATGAAATTTATAGATGTATAAATTATAAAGTTAAATCGATATGAAATTTATAGATGTATAAATTGTAAGTAAAAAGAATGAAATTTATAGATTTATAAATTGTGAAGTTTAAATGAATGAAATTGTAGAATGGAAGATTTATAAGAAATTAACTTATAAAATTGGATTTTTACCTTTAAAGGGAGTATTGATCGAACTTGTTAATAAAGGGGATTTATAAATCAAAGTTATTGTGAAATATAAGGTTGAATTTATAAACGTTGTTTTATAAATCTGAAATCACTTATTTTAATAAGTGTATTATAGAAATTAATAAAAGGAGATTTATAAACCGAAGTTGTTATAAAACAGAAATGGAATTTATAAGCGTTGTTTTATAAATTCGAAATGAATTGAATTGGATGAAATAAATAGTGAAACGTGATTAGTGAAGTATATTCACGATTTTGGACAGTGAATATATTTTTGAAGTAGAAGGGATATGGTTTTGGAAAAGCGATATTATAAAATGAAGTAACTGTTTTAAAAGATGTTTTAAAACGTGTTAAGTATCGAATACATAGATTTCAACATTTATTGTTGAAATAGACGTTTTCGAAAAATTAAGGAAATGGTGGACTATAACACTGTTGTTATAGTAAATGATTTCCGAAAGGAAATATTTTATATAGTATTGGGATTTATATATCTATCTTAAATCTGAATCCCTATACTAGTGATTTTGAGTCGTCGTAACGATGTTTTACGCAACATTCGTTTTGACTCAAATAAATGTGTTTAAAGAGAATGATTTCCTTAAAAGATTGAGTATATACTTAATTTGATTTAAGTATATCGAATATTTTCAAATGTTGAAAATAAATAGATTTGTGAAATACTTATTATTAAATAAGTATGGAAATGCTTTTCCAATATTAAATAAACTGTTTTGAGATTTTATCTTTTAAAGATAAATTTAAATGTGGAAATTTATTTGAAATTATTTTCAAATGGTTAAGTGTGGAAATAATATATCTTATCAAGATATTTTTGGAAATTAAATAATTCGGGAAATTATTTGGAATCTGATGATGTTGCGCATCTTTATTGATAGTTAAATAACCGACTATCAATATTTACCTTTAGATAGGTATTTGTTGTGAATTGGATGAATTTGAATGCCACACTTATTTTTGAAAAATCGCTCACTATTCGGGTTAGCCGGGAAAGGACCATGGGGTCGTATAACCCATTCCGAATATGTGATACGTCGTTATGAATCGCATTTGAAGACCGGTGTTGAAGACCGGATATTTTTGAAAACGGAAGGATTACCGTCGAGTTACTCTACATCGACTGATCTTCGATTTAGAGGTTTTATCACCCTTAGTGACGGGATGTCCTGACGTGATTGAAAATTATTCGGAATTGCAAGGGCTTCGTGAGAAGTGCCTTCGGTTCTGTTCGATCCCGGAACAGACTTGTATGGATTGTGTGTCTGACGTTACAATTTGAGATATAAAGCTGATTTCTTTCAAATACATTTCTGTTGGTGGCGGAGAATTTATTCTCTTAGCTTAACACCCTTCTCTGAGACGTACGAGCTCAGAGGTTATGTAGTTGAAATTTATCAGCGATATATCCCAATTTGGTAACGTGGCATACTGAGTGTTGCTGTGAAATGATCAGTGTTTGATCATTTGTGATATGATCATTTGTTTGATCTTATATCTTTATGATCATAGGTTGATCATTTTGTTGGACCCAAAGCAGGGCTTTTTGTAGAAAGCGTAGCTTTGTGGACGAGACTTCATCGAGCCTCACACCCCGGAAATGGTCGAAACAGGACGAATGCGGCAAGGTTCTAGGGAGTAGCGCCCCTTAGTGTATGTCATTCCTTCTGGATAAAGGTGGTATCATGGTATGGAGCCCAGATACTTAACCTCTGTGGTTACTGCATTATTTTTTCTATGTGGTTTGTTGGAAATCGGGGATCCTCGGGAAGATCGGTGACGATCGGGGGATGGCATACGCGTGTCAGTAGTTACCTATTTTTGCAGAGGTAACCCGGCCTTGTGTTGGCAGAGATCCGGTTAGGTTCTCGGGTCGTCTATTCCAGGGACGTACCCATCGTGGATAGGAAGTTCCTTAGCCTGGCCATTTGTTGGAAATCCAAAGAAACAATACGATCTTGTACGGTTTTAGTTGTAGAACCTATCATTCACTTATGGTGGTCACCACTGTTTGGATGGTAGCTATAGTAGGCATAAGTGCGGAATGCCTATGCTGGCTAAGATTTATATTATACTTTCGAAATGTTTTCTACACTATGCACTAATAATAATATCGAAAAGAATTTGATTTCTGCGTAGTAAGCATCTTTGACTATCATAAGAAGAAATCTCCTCCAATTCTGCGTTTGCATTGTGTGTGTGGTGGGAGGTCTTATGGTAGTTTCATTTTCCCAAAAGCATTTCGAATTGACTTTAAAATTTACTGTTGTTGTTTTTAAAGAATAACTGTTTTACGATCTCACACCAGTCACCATGATTGACTCGGAGTTTATTGTTTCCCTTCTAAACTCTGGGTGCCCACCAATTTCCACACGGGCAGTCTAGAGTTAGATTATCAGGATATTCTGGATATTCTGGAGCTTTGGAGATAAGCTGGATGGCGAGACGTAGTATTTGTATCTGATAGTATTTATTCCGCTGTGTATTCTATATGAGGACAAGTTTATATAACTGTCCAGTGTTGTATATTGACTCTGATTGATGTATGTATAAACTGATATAGTTCTTTGTTTTAAAAGACTATTGATTATCTATTATATGTTATTCCGCTGCGATGTGTAAGATTCTGATATTGTTCTGTTTCTGTTCTGATGTGTTTTCTGTTGTTCTTCTTCTTTCTTTCTTCTTTTCTTCTTCTGTCTTCTTCTTCTGCCTTTTTCTTCTTTCTAAAACCCTCACTCTTGGAGTTTCCGGCGTTCGATTTCTCGGCAGTCGATAAAGTGAGTATCGATGTCGAATTCTCGAAAGTCGAAAATTCCAGGATGTGACATAAGCCATGGCCCATTCCACCCTTAACACATTTTTATTCCCAAAAGCATATACAAGACCGTAGTTTCCCCAAAACCGGAAGTCACCAGAGGGCAATCCATATACTAAAGGTACAAATCAAAATCGTAGTGGTCGCGTATAAATGGAATACAAGTATGACAAGGCACATGAGGCAATACCCAAGGTAGTGATACTACCGTTCGCCTGATCCGGACTGGTGAGAACGCAACGCCGCAGCGCCCGCAACACCGTGAAACAACACTCCCAAAATCAAGGGTGCACCAATCGACAACATATAATGAGTAGTTCGAAGAAGTGTGTCCACTTGAGGTAGCAAATCCTCCATTGGCCCGGCAAAGCTCCTGTTTTAGTCATTTCCAATTTGACACAAGTGTCAAGGCTATCCATCATCGTTCACTTTCTTCAGTCATCAACGAACATCATTCCAACCACTTCATTCTGGATCATCACTCCGCGTATAGTTATTAAAGTGGTTTTCGGTTTAGATAGAGAGTATATCCATAACCGAATTCCGGTCTCTTTAATAACTTCCGTAATTATTTCACCGATTGGTCGTTTATTTATTTCAAAACCAAATCAATTTCAATTCAATTAGAATTTATAAATCAACATTTCATTTGTCTTTCTAAATCAATTTCCACAATTTACGTTTCAAAACTTCCAAATCAAAATTTCAAAATCTTATAATTCAATTTCAATTTCAATTTAAACAATTCAAATATTGATTCAAGTTCGTATATAAGTTTCATTCCGAAATCATTTAAATTAATTTAATTCAACATTCAAATCAATTTAAATTCATTTATCGATTTCATTTAATATCCGTTAAGGTACTTTATCATTCAAAACAATTTCTATTAAATTTCAAATCCATTACACTACCTTTTTAAGTTCAACTTCATTAAATCAAAACTTACAATTTTGAATTAAATTAAATTCGTCAAATCAATTCTTTCAATTACAAGTCTTACATTAATTCCAAAAATATCACATTTTCATTTCTTGTTAAAAAAATTCAATTTCACTTATTTACTTTCTTAAATAATTTTCCAAAACTTAATTAATAAAGAAACTCAATTTCAATTATTTACGAAGTAAAAATTCACTTATTCAAAAGTTCAAATTTTTCTTATTAAAGAATTTCAATTCAATTTAATCATTAAATAATTTAACCTTATTTAATTATTAAATAATTCAATAGTCTCAATTTAGTCCAATTCACAAATTTCTTTGAATTTCAATTAAATTCCAAATTAATTAAATCTCAATTTTAAATAAATTTTCAATTCCAAACTCAAACTTGAAATATCATTTCATAAAAAAATTCTTAGAAATATTCAAAGTTCGATTAAAAGTCCAATCTTTTAAAACAAATCAACCTTCGAAAATTTACGCCGTATTTCAAAATTTTTTTTTTCTTTTTTTTTAAAAAAAATCTAAACTTCAAATAATTAAACAATTTCATTTACCAAGTTTAAATTCCAACATCTTGAGCTTCAATTCAAAATAATTCAATTTCCATAAATTGGATTTTTATTCTTAAAATCAATTCATTTAAATAATTTCAAAACAACTTTAAAATCATTTAATTTAACCAACCCGGTGTCCGTATATAATTCTCTAACCTATGGCCAAGTGATTAGTTATTTCAATTAAATGTCAGGGATGAATATATATTACTTAAACCAATCACAGTGTCATGTGCATGTATAACAGGATATATATAAGCAAATAAACATCCAAACATTTAAATATCAACCAATAGCATCCATCGAAATAAACCATCAAATAGTCAATACAATTCACGGCAATTTCATAGTTATCAATATCGTGAAATTTGATTTCAATTAAATCCTAATTTCAATTTACTGTCAATTTAAATTTTCAACGGTGAATTCACACGACAATCTATATGACAATTAAAATTTATCAAACAACGACAAATAAATTCATATCACTTCATAATGTCAAATTTAACTACCATAAAAATATTCAGTACATTGTGAGCGTTATAAAACACTCACCTTTTGAATTTAAATTGAATTTAAATTCAATTTAAACCCAAAATTTTGACAGTCTCCAAATCCATCCAAACCAGCGTCAAAGTGTCCGGAATTTCGATACGATCCTAATAAAAGAAACCTCGTCCAAATCCGAGTCCGTATGCAAAAGTTATGAAAATTTGAAGATTGGAAAATTCTGGTGCTGAGTCGACTTCGAGTTCCCACCTCAAATACCCGATGCCTGCTTGGAGTTTTTGCGAAAACGACCCGATGACCCGAGTAGTTTTCTTCCCGACTCGAAGTAGCTCCGGGGTTTTTCCTCCTGAAACCCCAAGCGCGACCCGAAGCGCGTAAATCTCGAATTTTTTATTTTATTTTTTTATTTTGGAATTTGGGAATTAGGTTTTGTCTGCCATTGGAATGAGAAGCTAAGAAGAAGATGAATTGTACGTACAGACAAATGAAGATTAGGGAGGCTAGGGTTTATAACTGTGTTTATATAGGTATGTTAGAGATAGAGTAGATAGACTGGATAGATGAACGTGCGGAACAAATTATGACCCGAAAAGCCCGTTCTGACTCCGGAACGGAATTGGGTAAACCCATATATCAAAATAGGTGTTTTAAAATATTTTAAACGCAATGGAAAAGGTTTCAAGTCCAAATTCCATCGTATGAAGAAGTTATGCTAAAATCAAAATTTCAAATTGATTTTAATTGATTTTAATTGCATTTATTTCAAGGCGTTTCGAGTCCGTACGATCAAACGACAAGTCCGATTGCTACGAAAATTGAAACCTTACAATAATTCACTGTTACGGATCCGATGAAACTAGTTTCGTCGAAATCCGAGACAGTTGTAAAAATGGCTATTTTTACTGTTTAATTTCAATATAAAATTCCCAATTTTAAATTATTAACTTTTAAATCAAATTTCAATTGTTCACAAATTTTATTTTTAATTTCACAGTAATTAACAATCTTTTACAATGCAGTTTTCCATTATAAATCCAGTATAAAAGATTACATTAGATTCAGCGTTCAATTATATTGTAATTCAAATTCAAGTTATTTAATTCCAATTGAATTCTTTTATTTCGATTTACACTTTCATTATTGCATCAACCATTTACTTATACATTATTATCAATAGTTTATAATTCATTTACTTTCATTTTCTTCAGCTATCATCTTATTTAAATTCACAGTAATATTAAATTACATTCATTTACGTTGATTTTCATATTATAACTTCAATATTAAATGTACATTTTATTTATTTCGTTGTTTACAATCAAATTCAATTCAATTCAATTTCTTGTTACATTCAAATTTAAATCTTTACTTACGTTCAATTACCAGTTAACATCTTTATCAAATTACAGTTTCGGTTATTATTTGATTTCAATCAACTGTAATATTAAGTTACATTTATTTATATTAGTTTCAATAACATAAACTTCCACTATTAAATATACCGTTTTATTTATTCTTTGTTTACAATCATAACCAATTTGGTTTACAATCAAACTCAATTTATTGCTTACATTCAATACAGGTTAACATTCATATTTAATTTACAAATAAGTTATTTCAGAATTCAGTTTTGCATTTTAACTTGTAATTCACATTTAACAACACAAAATTTTATTTTCTTCGGATTTTTATCCAAATTTTTTATTTTAATTCGTATTTTTAAAGTGTTAAAAATACAGGTCGTTACAGTTCGGGTATGTATCATTTCAACCCATAGTGATTCTATACTAATAGGGAACTTGTAGAGTGATAACAGATATGATAATAATATAACAACAGTAACAGGCATATATCATCAATATAAATAACAGATGATGGTGTCAGATGTCACAGGTGAACAGATACAGATAATGACATATATATAGCAATGTAAATAACTAACAGCAGCATATTTCAATTGACGTTTCAATTGAAATCAAATTTAATAAATATAAGAACATTAATCGTGAGTGATTGCTCACCTTTCGAGGCTAGAAGAATTTTGACGACTCGACAAGATACGAATTGGATCACGATCTAGACCACCGAACAATCCAAACAAGCTCAAAGCACAATAAGCTGAAAGTGGATTTTGCTGGACAAAGCTGAAAGATAGGAATCGATGAGATAATTAGAATCGGCTCGATAGAAATAGAAATTTTATGTATATATATATTGTAAGTATTATTTTATTAAATCAATATTTAAAACGAATGATAAAATAAAATATAAAAAATTAAAATCGTTATCCTCAAACGCATATGTTTGAAAATCAATATTCAAGTTAAAGCCCATATAACTTAAAGTCAAAAATAGTTTCTAATTCTAGACAATACTTAACAATATGGAACCTTAGATTAAATGAGCAAACACTTTAAACACAAAAGAGCTACTGTCTAAAATATACATATACCTATATAACGTACTAACATAATATATATAACTTCTTTAAACTAATATAAACTTGATATTTTTTAAAAATAATATACATCTGAAAAGAACAACAAATTAAACCTTATATAATTTATACTATATACATATACACCTGACTGTATGTTACTAATATAACATATATAAAAACTAAAGATCAGATATAAAACCCAATACTGATACTACTGTGTAACCCAATATATAAGATTTCGCAAATAAACATATATACCTTAAACATGGAAAATATATATTTTAAACAGTATAACAGGAAAACAAAAAAATGCTTGACTTACATATACAATCTATACAGCTGAAAAGATATATACTCTGTAATAGTATAAATTATATAATATATATTTATATTTTTGAAAAACTTGAATATATAAAACTAAGAATAACATAACTACGACTGAATGCAACACATACTATATATAAACTACAACAAAATATAACTTAGCAAAACCACAAATTATATACGTATAAAATCAACAGCAGTCAATATGGTTTACACGTATAAGCTAACCACAATAAAAGTTATATAACATAGAATATATCTATACTATAAAAATATAAACAGACGATTTTATCACTTTTAAACACCTTAATATATATACAATTTACTGTGAAATTTCAGAAATCTAAACACAACGCTTATAAATGTAAACTATATTTCCTAAAATTCAAAAATCAATATATAATAACCAATATATATTACCTAGTATAAAGGGGCGGTGAAAACTGATGGAAGGTCAGATAGTGGTTCGATGGTGATGCCAGCACGGTCGGGTGGAGGAGTGCGTGGCCGAGGCAGAGATGTCAGTAGGACAAGGATCTGGGTAGGGGCGGGCCATGGAGGTTGCGACCACGGTGGGAGGAAGGTGGTCAGATGGCCTCGGCAGCCTATGGTGATGATGGAGGGGACTGGCCAGAGGGAGGGAGGATAGGAGAGGTGGGTTGCGTGCTCTTTCGTATATAATTTTTTTTGAATGGTAGAAGCAAATATGCGAAAGGAAGAAACAAAAATGGAAGAGACGAATCAGCAGAGAACAGGTTCCAGTACAACCAAATATGTATAAATTATATGTGTTTACTTTTCCAGAGAATAGCAAAAGGCAAATTTGTATAAAATCTTTTCTTTCCTGTTAAGGACGAAACAATGGGAAAGATAAAGAAAAGTCACCATAAATTCTGGAAATAATGATGTCTAGTGGCTACTGATATTACACGGTGAGAAATGAAGAGACGTAGGAAACCAAAAGATTTTAAAACCGATACCAATACAAAATCGTTTTCCACTGATTCCGCTGCGTACCGAACTTCAAAACACAGAACTGAATATACCACAGAGATCTACACGACAAAACGATATACAGATATCAGTGGTACGACCATCTTATCAAAAGTCGATAATCGGTACCGAAAATGCTGCTAATCCGTCGAAAATAAGAAAAACGGAGCAATAACAATCCAAATTTGAAGAAACGAAATATGACGTCTCACTCAGAAGATGATTTACAAATTTATTGTATAAAAATATTCAGGTTTGGAAAACATTTTATTACCATCAAATTTTAACTGATATAAATTGGAATAAAATTACACTAGAAAATAAACTTCCAAATTATCTGATGAAAATTTACCAGTTGCTATGTTTAAGAAGACGTATTCCAAATATCAAATTTTTATTTCAAAATTTTATTGTTTAAAATTTCCCAAAATTTCAATTAAATATATTAATAAAACAAATAAAATTATCTAAAATTTACGGGTCGTTACACTCTCCCCCACTCAAAACTTTTCGTCCCTGAAAAGGAAGGAGGTAGGAGGATAGAAACAACCAGAAAGAAATTAGATTGAAATGCAAATAAAACAATTAAATTAAAACCATATAAATTTCAAATTAAACTAATTAATATTCGACATTTTGGTTTAATCCATTTGAGTTTACTTAAGTTATATCAATCTATCTATTTCTAAATTCATTATCCTATTGTCTAGTCATTCTCAATTAATAATTTCTAAATCATCAATTTGTATAATCATTTATTATACTCATATTTTATTTAACAAATTTAATTCTTTTATTTCAACATATTATCAAGTTTATTCCACTTAATATATCTCATTACATATATTTAAACCATATAAATTAATTTAAACCTTGTAAATTTCAGTTTAAATCAATTTATATTCAATAATTTATTTTAAATTCATGGTATTTCCATAAGTTAATCAAATTTCAATTTATTAATTCCTTTAAAACAAATTTATTTGTCTCATATATTATTCAATTAACTTATTATTCTGTTCATCTCTATTAACATCTTTAAAATCAAAAATTTAGTATATAACATTTATTATAAACACTCAAATTTTTATTTCTAAAGACATTTTATATTGTATATTATCCAATTACATATTCAACTTCTGAATAATTTAGGTAAGTTATATTGGAATGTAATTGAGTATTATACAAGTAAAATTTTCAATTCCACTATTCAAGTTTAAATATTTATTCAAAAATTGGCTTTATTTTAAAATTAAAATCACCCTTTATTAATTTATGAATTAAATTTCCGATTAACTTCAAACAATTTAGAGGTAAATATATACACACAAATAATATATATCAAATCAAATTTAAAAATCATATATTAATATATATTATAAATCAAGTCATATTTTAGAAATTTAAATCAATTTAATTTCCAAAGAAAAACTGTAGCAAAGCTACATAATAGTCTCTCCACTTCGAAACTCGAAAATGAATGTCGATGATGCGGCCGCCATTACCGAAATTATTTTCCAGCGACAAAGAGAAGAGTACTCATTTAACTTTTAAACATTCTTTGGAAACGATTTCTATTCAAAAATACTTTAAATAATATACATTTTAAAACTTTCAAACCAAAGTTGGAAATCATCGGAAATTTAAATTTTCAAATTCTTGACTTAAATTCATTTCAAATTCCAAATCAATTTATAAACCAAGCTTATATATTCATTTAGAACAATAAATGATAACCAAATATTATCATTTCATAAAACCTATTTAATTAACTTATTAGATTCCAAAAAATTTATTTATATATATAATATAATCATACAAATTTATTTCATTTACCCAATTTTTTGAAAAATAGTATTGTGTCAGTTTGCTCTGTTCAAGTGTTTTGGAATTTCTATCGATAGCGTTGATCAGACGAATCGATCGAAAACCCAAATCAACATCAACAACTCAAACAACACAATATAAACATTTATTAATTACAAATACAAATTTTCACTCCCTCACTCGATGATTCAGAGATGGATTTCAAAACAAGAATAGAGATTCAAATTAGTGGGACCCTAACCAAAAGAATTCAACTAGAAGATAGGTTCGATAAGGAGATAAATAGGTCTCAAAAAGAGAAACGAATGGATGCACTTATATAAATCACGGACAACCTTAACCGGGTCAACCGTGACTTCAAAATAAGATCGAGGTAGAATTCTGGAACAAATTGACATTCAATTGCCTGAGATAGAATTCGGGTATAGCAAAAGATAACAGCATCTAAACCGAGGATGCAGAAATCTCCGGTGAATCAATGCCTGTTGTAAAGGAGTTTCACCCCTTTACAAATCATTCAAAGATTGACAAGACCGCCGGTTTATTATAGAGGTTATTCGAAGTGGAGTTATGAGATACTCCAGAATTAGGAAGACATGAATAGGGGAGACACGAATGGACTTTGGAACCGAAGGAACGTTCCAAAATTCAAAGGAAACGAGTCAAAGAAGAAGGAATTCAAGCTCGAACGAAAGTGATTCTGTAATTGAATTTTACTTTATATGCTGAGTTTTGCCTAAAACCATAGCTCTGATACCACATGTAACGACCTAGTATTTTGGACCATTCAAATCGACAATAAATCCACACATGCCGGACTTGAATAATTCAAAACAAGGGATTGTAAATAAAATTTGGCAAAACTCAGCATATATAGTAAATAAAATAATCACAGATCACAGACACAGAGTAATATAACAATAATGCAGCGGAAACAAAAGAATAATAGTTTATGAAACTACTACATATATAACAGAGTTAAACAAGATACAACAAAAGTCATGAGTACATAGATGTCTTAATACAATAATCAAATACAAGATCTGAATGCATCAATGGAATCGACTGAACAACTGAAAGTAGGATAGATAAATAGCTGGGTCTCCAAGCGAAGCTCAAACTCCAAAGGTGAATCTCAAATGCTGTATCACTCAGTCTGACCCGAGCGTAAAGCAAAACACAAACACTCGAGTCAGGATTAACATTCTTATATCAATAAATCCAACTCAAGTGAAATATCAACTGAAATACAAGTAACTCAAAGGATGTTTAGGATAACCATCCTCTAAGGATCCGTTAAACTATCTACTATGTAGTAATATTTGCTATTATAATAATGTCTAATATAAAATAAACATACTTTTTAATAGCGTCAAGGGGTTACCCATATAGCCCTTGACACGTAATAGTCCCAGTAGTCTATCCAGTATTAGCATACTCCCAAAATGGGGGCTACCCTCGATACTCCACAGGCTACGGGAGAAATCACAACTCGTAGTAAAGCTCGATATGGTAGGTGACACGGCACATAAGGCAATGCCAGGGTAGATATACCAATTACACACACGGACTGATGGAAACGCATAGCAGCCACTACCGCTCCACCTCGAACAACACTCGCAAATCAAGGGGTGCACCCAAACAATCACAAAGTAATAGAATGGTATCGAAGAAGTGCGTCCGATAAGAGGTGCTACCTCACTGGTCCGAGATCGCTCCTGTTTTAGCCACCTTATGCCAACTCACGGGAGTTGGGTCCACCTATATACCTTAGGATCGTCGCCACCATCCTACTTCATTCTGGAAACTCCACCGCGTACACAGTTGTTAAAGTGGTTTTCGGTATCGACAGAGAGTATGTCCATATCCGATCCCGGTCTCTTTAACAACCAATCGTTATTATAACACTGCGGTCATTTCAAAATAGTCTATACTTCAAAATCAAAATATCATTTCCATTTCAAAAAAACAAATTGATACGATATCAAATTTGGTTTCAAAAATATCCATTTCCAAAAATCATATCAAAATCCAAAGTTATAACGCTTTCGAAATCATAGTCTTTTAAAAAAATCAAAACACTTTGGAAATCACAGCTTTGAAATCATAGCATTTTGGAAATCATAACACTTTGAAATTATAGCATTTTGGAAATCATAACACTTTCCTTTTAAACAGTTTAGATATTAAAATTAGTATATATATAATAAAATAGTTTATAAATAAGATAGTTTATATAAATAGTTATAAGTTAAAATAGTTTAAAATAAAATAATTTATATTAAAAATGATTTATATTAAAATAGTTTATATTAAAATAATTTATAAAGTAAAATATCAATAGTTTTAAATATAATTTAAAATTACTTTATAAAATAAAATAGTTTCCTCAAATTTCACAAATCGATTCAAATCAACTCGAATTCCAAAATTTTAATTTAATAAAATCTCAAATCATCAATTTCAACTCGATTCAGCTTCTCAATAAACCATTTCAAATTATCGATTTCAAATACATATCTGAACCATAAAATAATCCATTTCAATTTCAATATATTTCAAAGCTTTAAATATTCAACATTTCAAAACTAAATTCGATACTTATATATATATATATATATCAAATTCACTTAACTATTATTTAGTTTTGAAACATTTACTTAATCATTTCAATAACATCTAAATACAACTTCAATTTACAAATTTAAATAAACAAAATATCCCATTTATATATATATATAAGTTTGAAATATCCACTTAAGTCACATTTAATCAAATTTCAAGTTGTAAAAACACTTCTTTAAATTTCAAATTCAATATATTTCAAATCAAACTTATTTAAGTATAATTTTTAAATAAATATAATTTCAAATCAATTTCAAATCATTATAAACTCTATATTTTAAAATATAGATATTAAATAAATACTTAAACATATTATTTATCAACTTTATTAAATCAACTTTAATGAACCTTTAAAATCAATATTTATCAAAACCATATATTTCTTTTCAAAACCATAGAAATCATTTTCAAAATATTTATATAAAGACCAACGGTGTTTGTATATAATTTTCTACCATATGGTCAAGTGGTACGAATATTTATCATTTCAATCCGCAATTTAAATATATACGGGTATATATCCTTTCAATCCGCAACCCCAAATTCAATTAATTGAAAATCGCTTGGGTTTATCAATTCAACCCATAACGATTTTCTCGTATTCTACAAGATCGTTCGGGTATGTATCATTTCAACCCATAGTGATTCTATACTAACAGGGAACTTGTAGAGTGATAACAGATATGATAATAATATAACAACAGTAACAGGCATATATCATCAATATAAATAACAGATGATGGTGTCAGATGTCATAGGTGAACAGATACAGATAATGACATATATATAGCAATGTAAATAACTAACAACAGCATATTTCAATTGACATTTCAATTGAAATCAAATTTAATAAATATAAGAACATTAATCGTGAGTGATTGCTCACCTTTCGAGGCTAGAAGAATTTTGACGACTCGACAAGATACGTATTGGATCACGATCTAGACCACCGAACAATCCAAACGAGCTCAAAGCACAATAAGCTGAAAGTGGATTTTGCTGAACAAAGCTGAAAGATAGGAATCGATGAGATAATTAGAATCGGCTCGATAAAAATAGAAATTTTATGTATATATATATTGTAAGTATTATTTTATTAAATCAATATTTAAAACGAATGATAAAATAAAATATAAAAAATTAAAATCGTTATCCTCAAATGCATATGTTTGAAAATCAATATTCAAGTTAAAGCCCATATAACTTAAAGTCAAAAATAGTTTCTAATTCTAGACAATACTTAACAATATGGAACCTTAGATTAAATGAGCAAACACTTTAAACACAAAAGAGCTACTGTCTAATATATACATATACCTATATAACGTACTAACATAATATATATAACTTCTTTAAACTATTATAAACTTGATATTTTATAAAAATAATATACATCTGAACAGAACAACAAATTAAACCTTATATAATTTATACTATATACATATACACCTGACTGTATGTTACTAATATAACATATATAAAAACTAAAGATCAGATATAAAACCCAATACTGATACTACTGTGTAACCCAATATATAAGATTTCGCAAATAAACATATATACCTTAAACATAGAAAATATATATTTTAAACAATATAACAGGAAAACAAAACAATGCTTGACTTACATATACAATCTATACAGCTGAAAAGATATATACTCTGTAATAGTATAAATTTTATAATATATATCTATATTTTTGAAAAACTTGAATATATAAAACTAAGAATAACATAACTACGACTGAATGCAACACATACTATATATAAATTACAACAAAATATAACTTAGCAAAACCACATATTATATACATATAAAATCAACAGCAGTCAATATGGTTTACACGTATAAGCTAACCACCATAAAAGTTATATAACATAGAATATATTTATACTATAAAAATATAAACTGACGATTTTATCACTTTTAAACACCTTAATATATATACAATTTACTGTGAAATTTCAGAAATCTAAACACAACGCTTATAAATGTAAACTATATTTCCTAAAAATCAAAAATCAATATATAATAACCAATATATATTACCTAGTATAAAGGGGCGGTGAAAACTGATGGAAGGTCAGATAGTGGTTCAATGGTGATGCCAGCACGGTCGGGTGGAGGAGTGCATGGCTGAGGCAGAGATGTCAGTAGGACGAGGATCTGGGTAGGGGCGGTCCATGGAGGTTGCGACCACGGTGGGAGGAAGGTGGTCAGATGGCCTCGGCAGCCTGCGGTGATGATGGAGGGGACTGTCCAGAGGGAGGGAGGATAGGCGAGGTGGGTTGCGTGCTCTTTCGTATATAATTTTTTTTTGAATGGTAGAAGCAAATATGCGAAAGGAAGAAACAAAAATGGAAGAGACGAATCAGCAGAGAACAGGTTCCAGTACAACCAAATATGTATAATTTATATGTGTTTACTTTTCCAGAGAATAGCAAAAGGCAAATTTGTATAAAATCTTTTCTTTCCTGTTAAGGACGAAACAATGGGAAAGATAAAGAAAAGTCACCATAAATTCTGGAAATAATGATGTCTAGTGGCTACTGATATTACACGGTGAGAAATGAAGAGACGTAGGAAACCAAAAGATTTTAAAACCGATACCAATACAAAATCGTTTTCCACTGATTCCGCTGCGTACCGAACTTCAAAACACAGAACTGAATATACCGCAGAGATCTGCACGACCAAACGATCAAAACGATATACAGATATCAGTGGTACGACCATCCTGTCAAAAGTCGATAATCGGTACAGAAAATGCTGCTAATCCGTCGAAAATAAGAAAAACGAAACAATAGCAATCCAAATTTGAAGAAACGAAATATGATGTCTCACTCAGAAGATGATTTACAAATTTATTGTATAAAAATATTCAGGTTTGGAAAACATTTTATTACCATCAAATTTTAACTGATATAAATTGGAATAAAATTACACTAGAAAATAAACTTCCAAATTATCTGATGAAAATTTACCAGTTGTTATGTTTAAGAAGACGTATTCCAAATATCAAATTTTTATTTCAAAATTTTATTGTTTAAAATTTCACAAAATTTCAATTAAATATATTAATAAAACAAATAAAATTATTTAAAATTTACGGGTCGTTACAGGAAACCATCATCCTGAAACAATCGAACTAATTTGTGACCTTAATTCGAATTCTATCAAAAGTTATAGTCCAAAAAAGATATACAGGGTTAAAATGATCACAAAGAAATTCGAGAAAATCATAGGTGTGTAAAAATATTTTATGATCCTTCGATACGTAAACTACGGGTCATTACGTTCTCCACCCTTTAGGAATTTCACCCCAGAAATCCCCAAACAAGCTAAGGTATAAGCAACCATGGTTATCCCTCATGCCTACCAATCATAAGCAACCATCACACATATCAAACAAGCAACTATGCATTCAATAGTATAGTGAACTTATCCTAACATGTAAAATACTAGCTTATTGAATATAATATACAATGGTGAAAGTAGATACAATAAACATTGGGTCTTACCATTCAAAGAGCTCTGGACACCTAGTCCTCATGCTCTCCTTCGTCTCCCACGTACAATCGTCATCACTTCTGCTCCATTGTACCTTAATTAGTTTCATTGTCATTCTCATAAGCTACTTCATATCGTTCCCAACAATATGAAATGGACTACGAGGTATAGAAACTTATGGTTCCACCTCAACATCTTCTAGTTGATCCGGTGTGATCATCATGCCTGAGTCATGCACAAACTTCCATAGATAAGAGATAAGAAAATTGTTGTGCACACCCACTATCTTCTGAGGTAAGTCGTCCCTGTATGCTATCTTCCTGATTCTCTTGACTATCAAAAAAGGACCTATGAATCTCGGTGCCAACTTCCCATTTCTATCGAATCGAACTACATTTTTTAGAGAAGAAACCTTTACAAATACCATACCTCCGACAGAAAACTCCAAATCTCTTCATCTTTTATCCGGATAGCATTTTTGCCGATCTTGAGCAGCTTTCGCTCGTTGCCGAATGACCTCAATCTTCTCTGATGTCTCTCTAATCTATATCGTCCAAGTATCATTTCTCGTCCGCTTCTTACCAAAATAAAGGAGCGTTACATGGTCAGCCATACAATTCTTCATTCGTAGCTAGACCAATACTGGATTGATAACTATTATTGTATGCAAACTCCATCAAATGCAAATGATCATCCCATGACCCACCAAAATCTACGGTGCATGCTTGCAAGAGACCTTTTGTTATCCATATAATTTAAATATTTGAAGTAATGTTATAAGCAATGGCATTATAAAGGGATTAAGGCTACTGAGTCCTGGATTAAGGAATAAAGCAACAAATCTCTTTGAGGGAGTCTCTTCGCACTTTGTCACTCCGTCAACAGCACATCTCTTCGAAGGCTGGAAACATATCTCTTCGATATAGTATCACATCACAATTCTCCACTTCGGCACGGTCTATCATCATTAATACATTTTGTTGCCCCTATTTACACCGCACTGAACCCCCAAAGACGGGCCAATCACATCGCATGCTAGCAAGATCTGGAAGGACTTCAACCCAAATCACACCATCCATCACCGACGCCATACTCAAATGACTTCGAAGGTGTTAAGCATTGATGAAAAATTGATATCAAGGAGACACCACAATGACATACCATCCTACAAGCTCTTCGAAGGTAATCAAGTCAAGAAAAGTTACATCACTCTTTACACATAACCACATCACATTTATGTGGCTCATCGAAGATATGTTACTACCAACAAGTGCCTTGATTTTCTCACCAAAACCAAAGCAGATTCGTTGACACACTTCTCTTCGACCAATGGTGCACTTCGCCATTTAGAGGAATCACATGTCCAAATAAAGGAATGTTGGTGGTAGACACCATCTATATCTGCAAACACCTTGGCACTGCTTACAGGACATCGCTGATAGCATCGTCAATTATCTCGGAGACCTTTACGTTGCATAAAGATGGTGACACAGTCCATGGTGCTTCAATGATACTATTTCTACACTAGCGGAGATGGCTGACAGAGTTAAAGACGTGAATATAAGACGATGCCGATTCCATAAAGACAAAAACAAGGATAACACCATCGAAGTCGAAGACCGTCGAAGTCTACCTAATCGAGGACGTTAGATGCGGAGAGGTGGGCTGTCCACCTCTATAAATACAACCTAGGGTGCCATTTTGGGGGCCGATTTTCCATTTCTCTCTCTTCTCAAATAAAGTCTTGTTACCCTAAATTGAATTAGGGATAATTCAATTTTACTGTAATCATATTCGAATTGAATGAACATGAACTTAGTCTTGCATATTGACTTTGAGTATGACTTTATTGAACTTATTGACTTGGACTTGCATAATATGAACTTGCCATGACCAAATTGACATGAACCTAGTCGAAGTGTCTTGGATTATGATGAATTTCTTTATGCATATTTATATGAACTATGAACTATGGACTTTGAACATAAGGACAAGATGCCTAGCCTAATGTCATACATAATGGACAATAGCATGACTTCGAGACTTATTTTCTTTGCCTAATTAACATATGGCATAACATGAGCCCTTTAAATTATCTTGTCTAAAGGCTAACTTTGACTTGTATATAGATGGCACTTCTAATGGCCTTAGTGGACTTTGAGTATTTTAAACAATAGTGACAAAGATGAACTTTTCCTTAAAGGCCATTTGTCTTCTATTCCTTAATGATTCTGTCATATAATTAGTTGCAAAGTAATAAGTTATACCTTGATGTATCATCATATTAACGTGATGTCCTCAATCAAGTCAATATGAGGTCCTCGCATATGCATTAATCACGTCGATGTAGTCAGTCTTTTCTTCACTAAGGTCTCCGCATATGTATGTGGAAAGTCTATGAGATTAGCTTATTATGACTCCATATATCATCAAATCAAGGAATAATCTATTATATTTGGCATCTTAGGTGTTATAACATTTTTTGTCTAACATTTTTGACGTTAGAAGGAGGCTCGAACCTCCGACCTTGCTTAACATCCCTCTCAGCTTATTTATGTTTTTCTTTCAGGAAATGGCAAAAGCAAAACGAACTAACGTTGTGAACCAGGAAGTTGCACCAATAACAAATCTGGAGGAGAACCTTAGCCCAAATTTCAGCTTAGGAAATAATGAACCGGGACAACCTTCTGCAGTGGAACAACTAACAACGAGGAGAAATAAAAAGCTTGGAACAATAATTGCTGGATATGAAAGGGCTATTAGAAGCGGTGCTCGCTCAGAATTCTTCTAAGAATACCAAACTCACAAGTGGAGACAAGGCGGAATCTCTAAGGAAAAACTTAAATGTTTCCCTACTTGGAAGTAAAAGCAAAAGCAAGCTTACTTAAGCTTTGCAAAAATAGGAAATTGATAAATAATCTAGGGTGGACTATCAAGGAAGAATGAAGAAGAAACTTGGAGAGCAGTCTGGGAGTTCAACTTCTGAGGGATGTAAACCAGAGAGGAGCAATTACCAAAATGACGAGTCTTATCTAGGAGGCCCGGTGGAGAAGGTGGCAAAGGACATGCTCAACCTCAAGGGGAAGAGGACTTTAGATGATCGGGCTAATGATAATCAACGATAGGCTCCTTTTACTAACGAGATTATGAGCGAGAAAATTCCATCTTATATTAAGATTCCACTATTAAGTATAGTGGAATCACTGATCCAGATGACCATCTATTAGTCTTTGAAAGTCAAATGGATCTGAATAATGCATCCCGAGCTATTCGTTGCAGATTATTTCCAAAAACGTTCTAAGGAGCGACGGCCAAGTCGTATCGACAATACTGGGACAGGACCATCTATTCATGGAAGCAATTTTCTTATGAGTTCTTAGTACATTTTTGCATCTGCAAAGGCCCACCCATTAATTACAATGTAGTGGCACATATCAAACAAAGACCGGATGATCTGCTAGGTGATTATCTCAAGGGATTCAATACAGAAGCTTTGATGGCAAGGAACATGAACGATAAAGATAAGTTAGTAGATGCGCATTTGGGGTTAATTGAGCAAACTTCATTTTGACGAGCGCATTACACCCACGGGTGCAAAGAGTTGCAGGACATCCATTTCCAGGCTGACAAATTTATCCGCTTGGATGAAATGTACCATGTTAGGAAGAAGGCTCAAATCAAGAAGGAAACAAGGAAATTGAACAATGGCCGCAATCATAATAAGCCAAGGTGGGAGGAAGATTTGAATGCTAGTCATATCGCTCTAAATAAACAACTCTCTTATATATATGCCACTATGAAGGAGAAGGATGATTTCCCTATTTATTCTAAAGCCAAAACTGATCTTGAACCAAGAAGGGGAGGAGATTAATATGCGTATAACAAGTTAAACAGACACAAACCGGATGAGTGCAGAGTGTTGGCAGGAATAATCCAATGGATGATCCATGATGGACGACTGAAGAAATTTATCAAAGATAGATAGAAGACTGTCCATTTTGGAAACATCAATCAGAAGCTGCCAAGTAATACTACAGATATGGTGGCAGATGACATTTAACATGATTTCATTCCATTAGGTCCACACTTAGCTAGAAGCAGCAAAGGGGCTAGAAGCCGATATGTCAGGGAAGCGAAGGAATTTTCTCCATCTAGAAAGAACCATCACCCAAAAACTCTAGACTTCAAATTCAAATGCACACTTTGACGGTCACTCCACTAGAACTAAGAGGAGTTCACCACCCACATAATGATCCATTGATTATTACTTCATAGATCGAACTTTTTGTGGTCTCCAAGATTTTATAGATACTAGCAGTGCGGTCAATGTAATCTTTAAGCATGCTTTTGACCAGATGGGGATTCCGAAAGAGAGGCTGGAACCAAGCTTGGAGCCTATCTTTGGGTTCAACAACAAGGGATCAACTTCGGTAGGACAACTAAAGCTTCTCGTACAAATGAGAATTCATGTATGTTGTAGGATCTTTGAAACCCTCTTTGTTATCTTACTATAATGCTTTCTTTGGGAGACCTGCCCTGGATGACGTAGATGCTTTTGTGTCACCAAAATACTTAATGGTGAAGTTTCTGATGAAAAAAGAATGGGGAACTTTAAGTGGTGAGCAATTTAGTGCTTGAGAGATGTACTTTGCAACCGTTGAACAAATAAACAAAGTTATCTTTCTCGTTATGATTTAGAGGAAAACTAATTAACTAAGGCCGATGTTAAAAAGCCTTTGGATGATGATTCTTCAAACTCATCACCCAAAGCCAAAGCGAAACCTGAAGAAACGACTAGGTATGTGTTAAAATTTAAATTCTCCGAGAAGAAGAGGAAAAGAGAAGAAGCAAACTTAGTAAAAGACGAAATAGAGGAAGAAGAGATTGATACTGAGGTAGATTGCATAAATTAGCAGGAAAAAATTAATGAAACCAACAGAAAACCTTGAGGATGTATGCATAGATCCGACAAATAAAATGAAAACGGTTAAGATCGGAAAAGAACTAGATAGTCAAACCAAGGAAGAATTGATTTGATTTCTCCAGTCTAGCAAGGATGTGTTTGCTTGGACTCATTCAGACATGGTCGGGATAGACCCAACCGTCATGTGTCATACCTTGAACATAGATTCAAATGTCACACCAGTTCGACAAAAGAAAAGACAATTCGACAAGGTTCGGTCCGATGCTCTAAAGTAAGAAGTAAAAAGGTTGCTTGAGAAGGGTTCATAAGAGGTGTTATATCCAAAATGGTTAGTCAACCTAGTGCTAGTTAAGAAGTCCAATGGAAAGTAGAGAACTTTTGTTGATTATACTGACTTGAATAACGCATGCCCAAAGGACAGTTATTTGCTCCCAAGGATAGACCACTTTGATGCGACGAGTGCACATCAGCTCTTATATTTTATGGATGCATATTCAGGTTATAATCAAATCCCAATGTTCAAACCGAATGAAGAACATACCAGCTTCATAACGGATTGGGGAACCTATTACTATAAGGTCATGCCCTTTGGCTTAAAGAACACTAGAGCAACCTATAAAAGGTTAGTGAATCGAATGTTTAGGGAGCAGATAGGCCGCAACATGGAAGTGTATGTAGATGACATGCCGGTTAAGTCTCAAGAAAAAGGTAGTCATTTAAAGGATCTAGAAGAGATGTTTGGCATGTTGCGAAGATACCAAATGAAACTTAACTTGCAAAAATGTTCTTTTAGGATCCAGTCTAACAAGTTCCTACGATATATCGGTAGCACAAGAGGGATTGAAGCCAACCTTGATCAAATTAAAGCAATTAGAGACATGGTAGAACTAAGACAAGCAAAAATGTGATGAGTCTGAATGGAAGAGTGGCAGTATTTAAAGGATATATTTCTTGGGCCACTGATAAATGCATTTCATTCTTCAATGTAAGAAAAAAGAAAAAGAATTTTGAATGGAATGAGGATTTTAAAAAGGCTTTTGATGAATTGGAAGGTCATCTAGAAAAACCACTGATTCTCTCTAGACCAGTAGATGAGCAAAGTCTTTATTTTACATGGCAGTTTCCGAACATGTCGTTAGTTCGGTATTGGTAAGAGAAGAAAAGGTGATCCAATTTCCTGTGTATTATACTAGTAAAAGGTTTAAAGATGTGGAAACCAGATATCCAGTTACAATGAAGCTAGCATATTGTCTAATGCTTATGGTGCGCAAATTAAGAGCCTACTTTCAGGCATACCCAATCAAAGTCTTGACCAATTTTCCACCTAAATAGTTCTTTAGTAAGCCAGAAGCTTTAGGAAGATTAGTTAAGTGGGGGATTGAGCTTAGCCAATATAATATTGAATTTCTACCACGAGAATCAATTAATGGTCAGGCTCTGGCTGATTTTTACCAATGAATGCATGGGATTCATTAAGGAGCAATCAGAAATGGAGAAAGATTTGATCCTAAATGGCAACTATTTGTAGATGGAGCTTTAAATGAACAAGGAACTGGGGCTGGCTATGTGGTTATAACTCTTGACGAATATTTCTTGCACTGTGCAATGAAACTAGGGCTTGCAGTCGCCAACAATGTGGTAGAATAAGAATCTATGATAGTGGGACTTACCTTAGCTCTTTAATTGAAAATCCCAAGAATTTGAATCTTCAGTGATTCACAGTTGATGGTAAACAAACTAAACAAGAAATATCAGACGAAGGATCCCTAGTTGATGTTATATGTCAAGAAAATATTGAAGATGCTGACTCAATTTGAAGATTTTTCAATACATAAAATGCCTATAGACAAGAACACCCAGGCCGACTCTTTAGCCAAGCTGGCAAGCACACGAGGAGCGCTAGAAGCTCGAATTATGCCGGTGGGATATCAGGAAAATCCTAGCATTGAGGAAAATAAAACTAAATCAGAAAATGAAGCTTTAGTGTTCACTAGATCTCAGGCTTTAACACATAAAGAGAAGGGAGATGAAATTGAAATTCCTCAGAAAGAACTCCCCCACATCGGAACTTATGATCAATACAAGAACAATTGGATGACTCCTATTATTGAGTATATAATAGGAGCAAAACTATCATCGGATAAAAAGGAAGCGAGGAGGATAAAGCACCAAGCCCCAACACTTAACATAGCAGATGGAATACTCTAGAAAAGGGGATATTCACTCCCTTACTTGAGATGTGTTAGTCCATAAGTAGGGGCCAAGTTGCTTAAGGAAGCCCACGAAGGATTTTGTGGAGACTACTCCAACAGGGTAAAATTGGCTAAGAAAGTTATGAGACAAGGCTTCTATTGGTTCATATGACTAGTCAGGTGATGGACTATGTGAGAAGATGTGATAAGTGCTGGGAATTCTCTAAAATTCTCGTTTACCTCCAAGCGAACTAACTTCTATATCAAGCCCATGACCTATCGATGTATAGGGAATTGTTTTAATAGGACCACTGCCGGTGTCCAAAGGAGGAGCTAAGTACGCAGTAGTAGCCATCGATTATTTTACTAAGTGGGTGGAGGTTGAACCACTTTCTAATATCGCGTCAGGAAAGGTTGTCAGATTTGTAATCAAAAATATCATCACTCGATTTGGAATTCCAATAAATTCCGATAATGGAACCCAATTCGAAAGTGAAGAATTCACCGATTTTGCAATAAAAATGGGATTATGAAAAGCTTTTCATCTATAGCCCATCCCAAAGAAAATGGAGCTGTTGAAGCCGCCAACAAACCGTAAAAACTATTTTGAAGAAACGATAGGACAAAGAAAAAAGGAATTGGATAGAGGAGTTGCCTCTCGCCCTATGGGCATATAACACTTCTACTAAAACTACGATAGGGCATATTCTGTATTCCTTCACATATGGATGTGAAGCCATGCTTCTAATCAAAGTAGAAGTTCCTTCCCATTGAAGGATCGCATATGCCTTTGACCTAAATCAAGAGTTGAAGAAGGAGTCCTCGGACCTAATCAATGAATCAAAAGATGAAGCAGCCGTCCGAACAGCTAAGTACCAACAGAGGGCAACCAAATACTATAACTCAAGAGTAAATGAATGTACATTCCAAAACGGAGGTATAGTGCTCCGACGAGTCATAGAAAATACTAGGAATCCTATGGATGGACCGCTGGGGCCAAACTAGGAAGGACCCTTAATCGTGTACAAAGTAATTCCGCCAGGGACTTGTAACCTTAGCCGACCAACTGGCAATGTCATAGCAAGAACATGGAACACCGAACTTTTACGGCCTTACGTCCGACAATGGATAAATAAAAAGGAATCATCAGCTTGGTTATAGAAAGGAGTATGATTTTCTTAGGGAAATGGAAAGGCTCCAGCCATCAAAGGCTTGACCGCAAGATGTCCCGGCCATCAAAGGCCTTAGCCATCAAAGGCTTGATCGCAAGAGGTCACGGCCATCAAAGGCCCTAAGCCTTTAGTGCCATCATCAAAGGCCTCACTGAAGCGCCTCTAGAGGGAGGTCAGGTAAGCCTTTGGTGCCTGCTATTATATGGCCTCACTAAAGCACTGGGAAAGCCTTCGGTGTCTGTCATCAAAGGCACTTGTTGAAGCGCCTCCTAGAGATACGTTGGGTAAGCCATTAGTGTGTCATCAAATGCCTCACTAAAGAACCGGGAAAGCCTTTAACTCCTGCCAACATGGCTTGGTTAAAGTGCCTCCTAGAGGAAGGACGGAGTAAGCCTTTAGTGCGGTCATCAAAGGCCTCACTAAAGCACCAAAATCTTTAGAAGTAAGATCGATCAAACTCAAGGGCCAAGTAGTGCTCCTAAAACAATCAAAATCAAGATCCAAATGGTGCTTTCAAATCAATCAAAATCAAGAGCCAAGTAGTGCTCCCAAACCATTCAAAATCATGGGCCAAGTAATGCTTTGAATTAAATCAAGTTTCCTAAAGGAAGAAATAGATTTATGGTCTTCTTATTTGGGTTTCTGGTCTTCCTATATGGATTGCTGGTCTTCTTATATTATCACTAGAAATGAATTTTTGATCTTCTTATATGGATTTCTGGTCTTTTTATATTATCGCCAGAAATGGATTTTCGTTCTTATATGGATTTCTGATCTTCCTATATTATCACCAAAAATGAATTTTTGGTCTTCTTATGTGGATTTCTGGTCTTTTTATATTATTACCACAAATGTATTTCTAGTCTTCTTATATGGATTTACGGTCTTCTTATATTATCACCAAAAATGAATTTTCGGTCTTTTTATATGGATTTATGGTCTTCTTATAATATTGCCAGAAATGGATTTCTGGTCTTATATTATCACCAGAAATGAATTTTTGGTCTTCTTATATGAATTTCTGGTCTTCTTATATTACCGCCAAAAATGGATTTTCGATCTTCTTATATGAATTTCTAATCTTCCTATATATCATTGTGAAATATGGGTTTCTAGTTTTCTAATATGGATTTCTCATTTTCTATTATTATTAACGTATGCAGATTTCTGGTCTTCAATCAGATATAAACTTCTAGACTTCTTATTATCAAACGCGGATCTATAGCCTTTTATTATTATTCTCAGAAATGGATTTTTGGAATTCTATCATCATTACTGGACTTGAATTATAACCGTTCATTGCTGTTTTCAAAAATTAGATTTATAGCTTCCCGCCATTATCTCTAAGACATTGATTTCTAAAGATGAAGCCAAAATTGGGCAGTTCAAAGGAATTCATGGTTTTACCCTAAAAAGTAAAAGATTTTCTTATACTAGGGGGGCTAAGTTTATCCATATAATTTTGGTATTAGAAGTAATGTTATAAGCAATAGCTGTATAAAGGGATTAAGGCTATAGAGTCCTGAATTGAGAAATAAAGCAATATATCTCTTTGAAGGAGTCTCTCTGCACTTTGTCACTCCATCAACAGAACAATTCTTCGAAGGCTGGAAATGTGTCTCTTCGATAGAGTATCCCATCGCACTTCACCACTTCGATGTGGTCCATCTTCATTAATACATTTCATTGTCTTTTTTCACACCGCACCGAACCCCCAAAGATAGGCCGACCACATTGCATTCTAGCAAGGTTGAGAGGGACTTCGAACCAAATCACACTACCTATCACCGACACTATACTCAAATGACTTCAAAGGTGTTAAGCGTCGATGAAAAATTGATATCAAGGAGGCACCATGATGACATACCATCCTACAAGCTCTTCAAAGGTATTCTAGTCAAGCAAAGTCACATCACCCTTTACCAATAACCATATCGCGTTTATGTGGCTCATCGAAGACATGCTACTATCAACAAGCGCTTTGATTTCCTCACCAAAACCAAAGTAGGTTCATCCACACACTTCTCTTCGACCATTGGCGCACCTCTCCATTCAGAGGAATCACATGTTCAAACAAAGGAGTGTCGATGGTAGGCACCATCAATATCTACAAACACCTTGGCACTACTTCAAGGACATCATTGATAGCATCATCAATTATCGCGGAGACCTTTATGTTGCATAAAGACGGTGACAAAGTCCACAGTGCTTCAATGATATCATTTCTACACTGGTGAAGATGGTTGACCGCGTTGAAGACATGATAATAAGATGATGCCGCCTCCATGAAGACAAAAACAAGCACAACAACATCGAAGTCGAAGACCACTGAATCCACCTAATCGAAGACGTCAGATGCAGAGAAAGAGCTACCTACCTCTGTAAACACAACCCTAGGGGTGCCATTTTTGGGGCCAATTTTCCATTTCTCTCTCTCTTCTCAAATACAAGCTCTTCAAAGTTATTCTAGTCAAGCAAAGTCACATCACCCTTTACCAATAACCATATCGCGTTTATGTGGCTCATCGAAGACATGCTACTATCAACAAGCGCTTTGATTTCCTCACCAAAACAAAAGCAGGTTCATCCACACACTTCTCTTCGACCATTGGTGCACCTCTCCGTTTAGAGGAATCACATGTTCAAACAAAGGAGTGTCGATGGTAGGCACCATCAATATCTACAAACACCTTGGCACTACTTCAAGGACATCATTGATAGCATCATCAATTATCGCGGAAACCTTTATGTTGCATAAAGACGGTGACACAGTCCACAGTGCTTCAATGATATCATTTCTATACTGGTGAAGATGGTTGACCGCGTTGAAGACGTGATAATAAGACGATGCCGCCTCCATGAAGACAAAAACAAGCACAACAACATCGAAGTCGAAGACCACTGAATCCACCTAATCGAAGACGTCAAATGTGGAGAAGGAGCTACCTACCTCTGTAAACACAACCCTAGGGGTGCCATTTTTGGGGCCAATTTTCCATTTCTCTCTCTCTTCTCAAATTAAAGTCTCCTAACTTTAAATCGAATTGGAGATAATTCAATTTGAATGTACTCATATTTGAATTGAATGAACATGAACTTAGTCTTTCATATTGACTTTGATTATGACTTTATTGTACGTTATTCACTTGGACTTGCATAATATGAACTTGTCATGACAAAATCGACATGAACCTAGTCGAAGTGCCTTAGATTATGATGAATTTCCATATGCATATTTATATGAACTATGAACTATGGACTTTGAACATAAGGACAAGATGCCTTGCCTAATATCATATATAATGGAAAATAGCACGACTTCGAGACTTATTTTCTTTGCCTATTTAACATATGGCATAGCATGAGCCCTTCAAATTATCTTATCTAAAGGCTAACATGGACTCATATATATATGACACTTCTAATGGACTTAGAGGACTTCGAGTATATTAAACAATAGTGATAAAGATGAAATTTTCCTCAAAGGCCATTTGTCTTCCATTCCTTAATGATCCTATGATACGATTATTCTCAAAGTAATAAGTTATACCTTGATGTATCATCATATCAATGTGATATCCTCAATCACGTCGATATAAAGTCCTCGCATATGCATGGATCACGTCAGTATGGTCAGTCTTTTCTTGACTAAGGTCTCCTTATATGTACTGGGCAAGCCGATGAGATTAGCTTATTATGACTCCATATATATTCAAATCAAGGAATAATCTTTTACATTTGGCACCTGAGGTGTTATACCATTTTTTGGTTTAACAACTTTCAATATACGATTTACTCTTTCGATCTGCCCATCCGTTTGTGGGTGATAAGCTGTACTAAGATGCCCTCCATTCTAACGCCTTTTGTAAGCTCTTCCAAAACCCACTAGTGAACAACGGGTCTTGGTCACTCACAATGCTCTTTGGCACACCGTGGAATCTTACTATCTATTTTACATCCAACTCCACTAGCTTGGATGTCGTTTTACTTGACTTAACGAGTATAAACCTCGCCCTCTTGGTCAACCGATCTACTATTATCCAAATGCCATCAAACCCTGCTCAAGTTCTCGAAAGCACATCTAAAAAATCCATCGATACTTGCTCCTATTTCCACTTAGGAATCTCTAATGGTTGCAACAAACCACTAGGTTTCTTCTACCTTCCTTCACCAACTGACAGTTTATACAATTCGAGATAAATGAGCCTACATCCCTCTTCATACATTCCCAATAATAGGTTTGCTTCATATCTTGGTACATCTTGTTATTGGCAGGATGAATGGTCACACTGGAATGACGACACTCTCTTAGCACTTCATCTTGTAATCCATCAACATCGAGAATAAACAACCTCCCATCCTTGCGAAGCCAACCTTCTCGGTCGAGTTTGTATTGCTTCAAATCCTCAGATTATACTCCTTCCTTTATCTTCGTTATGATCTCTACTAGCCTAGCATATCGCTTCTGACTAGTCTGATCCGTTCTATCAGAGTAGGTCTAATCGATAAGCTTGCCAGCATCTCAGGTTCTAGCTCGTAGAGAGGCCTGAAATCAAATCCAGCAATATACTATATGTGCTTCCATTCTAAGAATGTTGCTCCTAACCCAGCATGTCTTCTACTCGATGGATCAACGACCGCATTCCCTTTTCCTGGAGTGTAGAAAGTACTGAAATCATAAGAGGTCAAGAACTCCAATCACCATTGTCGTCGATGGTTGAGATCCTTCTAAGAGAAAAGGTACATTAAGGATTTATGGTTCGTAAACAGCTCAAACCTTTCTCCTAGCAAATAGTGTCTCTACATCTTCAAAGCAAAAAACAATTGCCGCCAATTCCAATTCATGAGTTGGATAATTCCTTTCGTAGCATAGGCAACAACTTTCCCTTTCTATATCAACACCGCACCCAATCAAGTACCACAAGCATCGTGTATACTGTCAACTCTTCATTTCCACATGGAATGGTCAACACTGGTGCACTCGTCAACCTCTCTTTCAAACTCACAAATGCATGCTCACACTTTGCATCCCATACAAAAGTCTGATTCTACTTCGTCAAATTGGTCAATGGTGCCACTACCTTCGAGAAGTCCTTATGAAGCATCTATTGTATCCTGCTAATCCTAGGAAACTTCTCACATCCATAGCATTCTTAGGCTGCTTCCAATCTTGGACCACTGCAACCTTCGTAAGAGCCACTGCTATACCTTGTCCCGACATGACATGACCCAAGGACTTCACTTCTTCTCTCCAGAAGTGACACTTAGAGAACTTTGCACTCAACTTGTGCTTTCTTGATATTTCTAGCACAATCACCAAGTGCGTCATGTGCTCTTCTTCAGTTCTGGAGTAGATCAAAATACCATCCTTGAACATAAGCACAAACTTATTTAACTGGTATCTGAAAACCTTATTCATGAGATTTACAATGTATGTCGAAGCGTGGGTCAATCCTAATGGCATCACCAACCACTCATAGAAACCAGATGGTGTATGAAATGTAGTAATAGACACACTCTCCTTTGCTACTCTCAACTGGTGAAAACCCATCACCAGTTCCATTTGGGAGAACATCTTTGCACCATGCAGATGATCGAACAAGTCATCAATGCATGGGAGTGGATACTTGTTCTTCTTCGTCACTTTATTCAGCTCATGATAATTCACACACTAGTTCAAAGAGCCATCTGCCTTCGTTGCGAATACTACAGGTGCACTCCACTTAGATATGTTCCTTCGAACGAACCCTTTCCTCAATGGGCTATTCACTTGCACCTCTAATTCCTTCCTCTCTCTGTGTGCCATACATCTCAAAGGCATAACTATTGGTCTACCTTCCTTCACCAAGTCTAAAACTCGATCTCCCTATGCACCAGCAATCCAAGCACTTCCCCGAAGACATCCGGATACTCCCTAGTGATAGGAACTGATGACAATCCCTCATGTGGAAAATCAAGTGATTAAAGAAAGCTAACCATCACCCAATCCTTTAGTAGGAAGCTAATCACTACTATTCGCCAATCAAAATATCTGATTGTCACCACCAGTTTCTCGCAATCAACTATGGCTGCATACTCCCAAATCTAGTCCATACCAAGGGTAATCTCGAACATAACAAAGTTCAAAACAAAACAAACACAAACCAAAGAACATCCACGACTCGATAAAACTAGGCCGCGACAAACCATGCAAAGAATAGTAGAGCCTCCAACAAGGTTCGTCAAGATTAGGCATCGGTCTACTATCTTAGGTTCCAATCCCAGTCGATCTACTAGGTAACTATAGAGGAATGAATGTAAAGCATTGGTATCCAAAAAAAACTCGAATAGGAACATCACCAATAGGAAGCATACCTTGAATGATGACTCAATTCCCCTTCTCCTTCACCGAGGGAGCACTCGACGAAGTCGGGATTGCGTCCAAGGCATACGCTTTCATTACCTACTTATCCTTCACTGGTTTTGGAAAATTCATCTTCAAATGCCCAGGTTGTCACAGTTGTAACATTTCCTCTTCTCGCTCACCTTGCAATCTTTAATCAAATGACCCATTTCATTGAATCCAAAGCAAGTAGGTTCCCATTTACCCTTCTTCTTTCCGCCCTTTCCCTAAGAGTGCTTTCTATTTCTATTCCACTACTTCTTGCCTTCATCGCCTTGCCGTGACTTTGGCTATTCTTTCTCCATAGAAACTACAATAGCAGTCTTAACCTTAGGGTATAAGCTATCATGGCGAAGCGCCTTTTCTACAAACTTCTCAAATGTCTCATCATATGGTCCACTAGCTTTTCTCTAAGATAGTCATCTATCCCAATGACTAACTTCTCATTCTTTCTCAATGGAGTGTCGATGAACGACATCCCATACTTAGATGAAGCATCAGATTCTGCCATACATTCAGAAACTATCACCTCTCCCTGCTTGAGATCAGCAAATTTTTTGAATAGAACCGATTTCTGAGCAGGCAGAATAAACTTCTCCTCGAACCTTGCCTTGAACTAATCCCAACTGAACTAATCCTCTAGAGTAGCAATAGCAACAGCATTCCACCAATTCATAGCTCGGTCCTGAAGCTGTCTCGAAGCCAATTTTCTCTTCATAGCATCTTCCATCTCCATATCACCAAAGATGCACTCACAAGTATCCAACCAATTTTGAACTTCTTGGCTGACTCCATCCCATGGAATGACTCCCTCTAAGAGTAGAATAATCTTTGTTCAGCTTGGCAAAATCAGCCTTAGGCCTTGCATGGGAGCACCTCCACCTATCACCACTCCAAGAGCATTCCTCATCATATTAGCCACCATAGCATTGAACCTGGCTTGGACATTAGGCTTAGCAACTCCTAATCTCACTCCTTCCTTTACTCTTGAAGCAGAATTCCTCACAGTGTTTCTCGTATGTCGGCTCATTATTATCTATAACAAGAGTGATTAGTCTCTCATAAAGAAAACTGTTTCCATAGTGCTCATGTGCATGTGACTTATATTGTATAATATATGATTATATGGCTTTGAGAACCAAACATATAATAAGTATGCACTCTCTCATATATATAATATAATCTCGACCCAATCTAAGGCGATAATAACTTCCCAATCTCTACTGGATCAATATCAACTCTAGTTAATCGTGTAACCAAAGCTCCAATGCCAAATGTGATGATCGCCCTATACCACTGGCACCGATAGTATATAAATAATGCGATGTCTATGCCCGGCTACTATAGGATGATCATCAGGGTTGAAATAAACCAGTATAACATACAACCTGCATATCTCACAGTGCATGGACAAAATATAATATCATAGATATAAAAGAAGCAGCAGTAATTACTATGTGAACATATCATCATCAGAGCAATAGATCAACAGAGTTATACATTAAATGTAGTAGAGTTTATACAACAGATTTAAAATCAAATAAATTGTCTAAACAAATTGAAATATGCAAGAACTATTACAGGCTCCATATCATTGCTCAGCGGAAAGGCATAGAAATCCATATATGTACAAAATATGAGATAGCTTCATCCAGTTTGTCCTCCAAATAGCTACTTTCTCACTTAGAGTTATAATTTGGTCTAGTCATTTAAGAGTACCCAAGATGATAAGAAGCAAAACATAAAACCTTGGGTCAGACAATAGTCTGGTGAGAGCAGTAAATGAGTCTCAAAATACTATACCAGTAAATATAGTAAGGAACAAGAGTACACAAACCATACCTGAACTATCCCTACAACCAAAGGGTTAGCATATAACAATATAATAGGATACTCTATAATATCATAAAGGTATACCATAAACCAAATAAAAGATATCAGTCTTCCAGGTATTCCTATCTCCAATACTTACTTCCACTAATACCTATAAGTGATAGCCTACTAAAGAAAACAACCAAAGCATCCATAGCATCCATCAACAATCCTAACTATTACTTCTTGTGCTCTGAATATATGATAACTCACATGGCCACCCAACCAGAGATTAATGGAAATCTCAGTTCTCTATTGTACTCTCATATCTCGCAGCCTAAAGCTAGATACGTGTCTCGCATCCCAAAGCTGAACACTAGACCCAAAGAAACAAGTGCATAGGTTCCTCAATTGACTCATAGGCGTCCCTAGTTACAATACCTCTACATCGAGTACAAATGAAAACTCTCTGTAACATCCCCTACTTTGAGGCCTGAAGCTAAGCGCTACAGATGCTGCAGTCATCTATAGTATTAACTTCCGGTGAAAAAATACAGTAGTGTTAATGGTATCCATTATATCAAAAACATATGAATAAGAAATAAAATCAACAAAGATTTCGAAAAACAACTTTTCTAATTAAATTTCAAATCCATATTCCATATTCGGTTACATAATCCCAAAATGATTCTTTGATCAAATATAATAATTACAAATTACGCCAAGAGTGACATATGAATAAGTCCCATTGGATCATCAAAGTACTAGATAGATATATCAGTCATAAATATATAAGAGCGGAAATAATACTAAATAGCTCCTGCATAACAAGCTTTGCCTCCTGCATAACTAGCTTTGCCTCCTACATTTCTTTGGATGCTTATTCGTCCAACCTACTAAACCAGAAAAGTCGTTAACTCTCAATCTACTTAAATTTAATTTTGAGCACCAAAGAGTTTGAGGAGAAAATATAAACTTCGAGTCAGACATAAATCCTGGTGTAAATAATACTATTACATCTCGGTTTATTGATATTAGTGAGACCAAGCCGCTTAGCGGAATGGATTTCCCCTCACTAATATCCTTTTTAAATCATATCTTTTGCAAACCAAAAACATACAATCAAACTGATTATATCAATAATAGCAATAACATATATGCATATAACTCAAGCAATCAATGGACTCTCTGTCCACAATATAGTTTTATCTGGCTAACTATTAACCACTGGGCAGCTCGGGCCTACCAGACATAATAAACATTCTAACTTCTGTTAGACACAATACTAGGCTATCTGCCCTTAACTCTCTTCTTCTAGGGTCAACTGATCCTAATGGTTTTACAGACTCGCCAATAACCTATCTATACTCTGTATATTCCCTTCTGTGTGTAACATCATTTTAGTCCCATTTGTGGCAAAGCCCTACAAACTGGAATTTTGGAATTATATTAGCTAGGGGCTACTAGCTAAAGTATAGGGTGTGACACCATACCAGTCCTATCTGGTCTTCTAATTTCAGTGTCATAAACATAGGGTTAACTACCCTATTCAAATTCCATTTCCTTATAAACAATCTTTGCAATCGAATTAACCTTGAAATCATATCTTTATAAAACATGGAAATCATAATCTTTGCTTTACTCAAAATATTTATGCCATGATATATGCTTTACACAAAAAAATGTTGATGAAATCTAATCAATGGGATTATCTATCCCTTCGAAATAATTTAAAGCCTCTTTTTAACTTAGAAAACTTTAGGCCTTAAATCCAAAGCAATACTTTAGAAACCTTTCTTTAAAAACTTAAATGATCTCTATCAAAATAATTGAAAGCATCCCTTTTGAAACCTTTATATAAAACCTTAGACATCCCTTTTCAAAACCATTTAAACATTAATCCTTTCGAAAACATTAGGTTTAACCTTTGATATAACTAAAGGGTCATAAAGAATAGAGGCGAAAGCATTACTTTCATAAGTATCAATCATAAGTAAAAAAAGAGGATAGTATCGAAACCCACCCTTTCGAAATCAATACTTCCGAAACCATTGTAAAAGCGGCTAAGTGGACCCCTTTCGAAGGCATTGGAAGGGTGGCTTCAAAGTAAAAAGGCAAAAGCACCCATTCGAATATGTTGTTTTAAGATTATAAAGAAAAGCGGCCTTAACTAATTTGAAAGGTACGAATGTGGCAGTATGGATATCGAATAGGTTCAAAAGGCGGCAAATCTTTCTAAAGATCTTTTTCAAAACAAATGCAAGTTGATTGATTTGAATAAAATTGGCTTCAACCTTTTCGAAAACATCTTCTATAAACAAAGGTAAGTAAAGGATTCGAAAGCTTATTAGAATAGCTCCACCCCTTCAAAATATTGGTTTTGACATGGTCCCTTCGCCTTTCTCTAATACACTACATATCAATTACTTAATACCATGTGCATTGGTTTTGAAGGGATGCGACAGGCCTCTTGGGCATGGTGACGAAAACAGGCTAAGGAAATGGCAAAGTACTAATTCAAAATAAAACTGGTTTATTTCCTTTCAAAGTAATTCCTTTTTACCTAACTTTCCCAATTTGTCAAAATATGATTGGTTGCTAATTTTTTATCAAAATCTTTTCTAAAAAGGCTGCTGGATTCAAAATTAACAATTTAAATTATGTTAAACAAATAAGCCATTCTCCTTAATAAAACACATAAAACAATTAAGTCCCTTAACTTAAATAATTTTATAACCATAGTAAAATACTTAAGAAAATTCTCCAAAAATAACAATAATTTGTGAGAAATGCGGATTACGGATCTTAAGGCTAGAATTAGCACTAGAGGGGGGGTGAATAGTGTTTTAAGGAATTACTAATTCTTTTTGAGTTTATATTAATTTGAACACAAATGTATGCAATATTCAGACACAGATATGATCACAGAATCAAACACAGATGCAGATATAAAGTAAAAGCAATAAAGGAAAGAACACACCGGATTTTATACCGATTCGGAGTTACCCTACATCCAATCCCGCAACACAAGTACGGATTTCCTTTCAAAATCAATTCTTACAATTACACCCTCGATATCAAGGCCACGAGGTACACCGCTCCAGATTCACAATCCTCTGGGTAGAGATACTTGATTTTACGGGCAACAAGTTCACCCGATTGATTTTCCAGGCTACAATCACACCTTTTCTCGCTCGATTGAATACAAAGAAGTCTATAACTCTGAATAGCACTGGGATCTTGTTGAGATAGTGATAGAGAATCAAACCAGAGAAGATCTAGTTAGATTCAATGGTGATTTCGGCAGAGTAATGGTAAAAATGTATATAAAGAAATGTGGAAGAAGAAGAGGAGTGAAATCAGAGAAAATAATGAATGTAAATTTGTTTAAAACAGCCCTTATTTATAGTAGAACAACATCCATGTCCATTCGTGAAAGGATATGACGAATAGACACTTCCTTTAAAATTCAAACTTTTGAAATAAACTGTCACCTAGTCGACAAGGGGTCCTTGGGGTTGTCGACAAGCCTAAGTTATTTTGGTAATTTGTTTTTCTTTGAAAATAACTTCTATCTTGTATTAAAACTATTTTAAACTTTATAAATATACTTAACTATAGTTAAAATACATAAATAAGTATAGAGAATAATACTTTGGTATATATAAAATTTACTATAATTTTATATTTAAATCTAAGTATAAATATTAAAAGTTAAATATATTATAATTAAAAGAAGTTTAAAACCAAGGATAATTTGATATTGAAAATAAAGATTATTTGGAGGCTAAAAGTATTTTAAAGCCAGGATAGATGTTTTTGATTTAAAAAGGAAGATTTTGAAATAATTTTGAAAACAAGATATAATTTTGTAAAACATTTGAATAAAAGTTAGTGGATACAAAATAATGTTCCACTAGATTTTTCGTAGGTTCCATCCTACTTAGGGTTCCATCCCTTTAACGGGCTCGAAGTGGATTCCATTCCACAAATAAAATGGATTTTAAGATGTCAGTGCTTTTCTAGGAGTTTTAACAAAATTCCTAACTAAATTACTTATCTTGAAATCTTGAACTCTTGATAATCTTGATACTCATGAGTCTTGAATCTTGATATCTTCGATCTTGAGTTCATCAGTTCTTGAATCTCTATACTGTACAGTCTTCATTCTTTGGTACTTGTATATATATCCTGCATATACATATATATCTAAACAATAATGTTAGTATTTATATTTTATAATCTTATTCTAAGGTTGTTATCATCAAAACCAACTTCTCAGGGACTAACAATCTCCCCCTTTTTGATGATGACAACCTTTGTTTGTAAAATATTACTTCTATCCTAATAATTCCCCCTAAAACTAATAACTCCCCCTTAATCTATGCCTAACTATCCTATTTTATACTTCTCCCCCTTTCTCATCAACAAAAACTAACTCCAAACTATATAACTCCCCCTTATTCTTGTACTAAAGTACCTGCATTAATAAAATATATAATGGAGTATATAATAGATAGATTAAGAGATAATTATACTGATAGACATGATAACTAATCAAAGATCATATAAATATCAATGTGTATTTATACATATTATGTTTTGCACACCAATTATCAATCCACACCAAATCAAATCAAATCAATCCAAGAAATCAATTCAAATCAAACAAAGCAATCAAATAAAATCAAACATTACGAGGAACTTCCACCCATCCTTCTTCTCCAAATATAGGGTCTACTTTAATGGCATCCCAATTTTCATTTTCATTGGTGAGAGGGACTGGAGGATGTGCTTCATTATCATTTTTGTGCAGGGAGGAAATCATCCATCGAATCACATCGATATGCTTTTCTTGCTCCTTGATCATCTGCATTTGACTCAACTCTAAGTGTCGCTGATTACGAAGAATGAAAGAAAGAATATTCTTGAAAGAATTAAGGGTTTCTTCAAGATTCTCGGTCAAACTATGAATTGGATCGGCCATATTTGAGTTTGTGAGAAGAAATATAGATAGAGTAGATAAGAAATGATTTTTAGTGATGAATTCTAGAAGAAATATGTATTTATAGGTGTAGAAATTCATTTGAAATGAATAGACACAAGGTAGTTATTCAAATTCAAATTTAAAATGAAAAGTCATTTCTGACCACTACTTGTCGACAGGGTCTCTAGGGGGTTATCGACAGGGGTCAGTTAATTTTGATGACTCATTTTGATTTTGTGAATACTTGTGTATATATATATATTTATATAATATACTAACATTTATTCTGGAGATAAGATAAGCTAGATAACAGAAAAGTAATTCGATTTCATTTCATAATAGAATGATACAATGATTAAACATTAAGAACTATACGAACATTCAAATCAAAACAAACTAAAACCAATACAACATGACATGAAAAGGTAGAACTAGTTAGAGGATGACGAAGATGAAGATAATTCGAGTTTCTTGCTTACTTTGGAGAAAAACTTGTTCATCTTGGATGACATTTTATCCAATTTCTTACTAACGGACCGTTTAAGAGTCCGTTGATTCTCAACAATGGTCTTTTGATTTTTGAGTAAGGTTTTGTTGGTTGGATTAGAGGGATAGTCAATAATTTCCAAGGATGTTTCACCTTCTTCTTCTTCTTCTATTTCCATTTCATCCCCTTCTTCTTCTTCTTCTTCTTCCTCTTCCATCTCCTCATGAGCCAAACGCTCTTCCTTTTCGGCAAGAGTCTCGTATGGTTGAAAAACATATGGAATTTTCATAAGAGAAATGTTTGAGTGATTAAAAACTTTTCTTGAAACAAATTCTTCTCCTTTGAAATCCACTCCAAAATAATTAAAAATCCGAGTGAGACATATTCCATGATACAAAGTGTTTTCACCCACTTCAAAATTTTTGGGACGAAGTTCATCCAAAATAACTTGCGCCCAATTAATATCATAATTTCCAAAAATAGCAAAAAGTGCTTTGCAAACTTTTGAAGTTGGATTGTTAAAACTCCCCGATCTTGGGGTCAAAGTATGTTGTAAAAGAAGATTAACAATTTTTGCTTTTGGTCGAATGTTTCGATTTATGAATTCAAAGTTATCATCTCCTTCGAAAATGTGATGAAATGTCTCACGATCATTTTCATCGATATTAAAACTAGAAAGATCCATTCCCGTGCTCTTGCAATTGAGAATGGTACCCAAAACATCACGATTTAAAATGATTCTAGTGCCTTTGACACTACTCCAAATTTCATCATCATTTCCATTATAAAATCCACGGTTGAGATTTGCATAGAAAATTTTAACAGGATTTGGATAACAAACAAAGTCATTTTGTGAAGCATCAACAAGACTAAGAACTTGGTTGTTTGCAAAAAGAGAATCGATTTCATAAGTAGAGAAATCTTGAAATAAAGCAAACTTTCCGGGATGGACTTTTCCATAGTTAGCATATAGCCTCCGGATTATTGAAAAGTTGCTCTTTTATATTTCTGGAAAGTCTCATTGTGGAAGGGTTGCTTGAAGAAGCCATTAGAGTAGAGAGTAGAGAGCTTGATATTTTGAAATAAGAGTTTGAATTTGAAAATGAAAGTGAAAAGTTGTGATAAGAGATAGTAAATAAATAGATTCTTAAGGGACAGGTTCTCTGGTCATAAGGTGACTTTTCAGAGACTTGAATGAAGTGAAAAGATGGAGGGAAATTCAAACATTTGAATTCAAATTTGAATTTCAAATTTCTGTACCCTTGGCGACAACGTGGGGGGGCCTTTGTCGACAGGTGTCTCTGAATTTTCATGATTTATTTCTCTTAATTATTCTAATATATATATATATTTATATTTATATATTTATTATTTTTAATGTCTATATAATATCTGGAATATTACTAGAATTATAGTATATTCCATAAAATATTATGATACTATTTAAAAATAAAAATAATAATAAAATAATAGTAAAAATATAATAAAATAATAATAAAAATTTTAAAATTCAAACGACACACGAATTCAAAATCAACCAATCAAACATCCAATCCTAAGCATGCAATTTCAACCAATGTATTGTAAACGTGTACCTTTTTCTGAGTCCGTTTCTCTGAATTCAATGGAGTCGTGAACTGCCGTGAAACACATATTTGAATTATCTATCTTCTGATCATCATCGCTTGAGGACGAGTCTGAGTCATCTAGAGTAGCGGTAAATGCACGTTTTCGTTTCTTTGCAGAATCATTGTTTATAGGAAGATTTTGCTTATTTGGATGCGGACAGTCTCTTTTGATATGGCCTGGTTCGTCACAGTTGAAACATTTAATATAGTTTGGCACTACATTCTGATTACCAGAGTTCTTATAGTTGTTTCTCTTGAGATAATTCATCTTTCTGTATTTCAGGAATTTCCGAAAGTTCTTGGTCATAAAGGCTATCTCTTCATCATTATCGCTATTTGAGTCTAGTCTATCGGTCAATGCATTGAATGCAATTGATTTCTTTTCAGATGCTTTGCTTTCTCTTCTCCCAAGCATTCGGACTTCAAACGACATTAGATTTTCAATTAATTCTTCAATCTTTAAGGTACTGATGTCATTTGCCTCTTCGATCTCAAGTGTCTTTTGATCCCATTCTGGAGTAAGAGAATTTAAGATTTTTCTGACTTGATATTCTTCCGAAAATACCTTTCCCAAGGATATTAGAGAATGCACAATATCTTGAAATCTACTATACATATCTGGAATAGACTCATTAGGATTCATTTTAAATAATTGAAACTGATTTGTGAGCATGGAAATTTTGGTCTGTTTAACTTTGCTTGTTCCTTCGTGAGTAACTTGCAAAGTTTTCCAGATTTCATATGCAGACTTACAAACTGGCACCCTATTAAATTCATTCCTATCAAGTGAACAAAACAGAATATTCATAGCTTTAGAGTTATTTTGTGCGACGGTCTTTTGCTCAGTAGTCCACTTTGCAAAACCGATTGTGGGTTCAAAATATTCAGTCTGTGTGATATTCCAAGTGTCTAGTCCTACAGATTGTAAATATATTTTCATTCTACATGCCCAATATGCATAGTTACTGCCATTAAAAAGTGGTGGGCTGACAGTAGACTGACCTTCTACAAATGAACTAGTGACAGAGGTAACATAACCAGTGTTGGTAGTAGTAACAGTACCAGTGTTGGTAGCCATTTTGAAAATTTTCAAAATTCAAATTATGAAACTTTGAAAACCTTGCTCTGATACCAAATGTGAGAAATGCGGATTACGGATCTTAAGGCTAGAACTAACACTAGAGGGGGGGTGAATAGTGTTTTAAGGAATTACTAATTCTTTTTGAGTTTATATTAATTTGAACACAAATGTATGCAATATTCAGACACAGATATGATCACAGAATCAAACACAGATGCAGATATAAAGTAAAAGCAATAAAGGAAAGAACACACCTGATTTTATACTAGTTCGGAATTACCCTACATCCAGTCCCGCAACACAAGTATGGATTTCCTTTCAAAATCAATTCTTACAATTACACCCTCGATTTCAAGGCCACGAGGTACACCGCTCCAGATTCACAATCCTCTGGGTAGAAATACTTGATTTTACGGGAAACAAGTTCACCCGATTGATTTTCCAGGCTACAATCACACCTTTTCTCGCTCGATTGAATACAAAGAAGTCTATAACTCTGAATAGCACTGGGATCTTGTTGAGATAGTGATAGAGAATCAAACCAGAGATGATCTAGTTAGATTCAATGGTGATTTCGGCAGAGTAATGTTAAAAATGTATATAAAGAAATGTGGAAGAAGAAGAGGAGTGAAATCAGAGAAAATAATGAATGTAAATTTGTTTAAAACAGCCCCTATTTATAGTAGAACAACAGCCATGTCCATTCGTGAAAGGATATGACGAATAGACACTTCCTTTGAAATTCAAACTTTTGAAATAAACTGTCACCTTGTCGATAAGGGGTCCTTGTGGTTGTCGACAAGCCTAAGTTATTTTTGGTAATTTGTTTTTCTTTGAAAATAACTTCTATCTTGTATTAAAACTATTTTAAACTTTATAAATATACTTAACTATAATTAAAATACATAAATAAGTATAGAGAATAATATTTTAGTATATATAAAATTTTACTATAATTTTATATTTAAATCTAAGTATAAATATTAAAAGTTAAATATATTATAATTAAAAGAAGTTTAAAACCAAGGATAATTTGATATTGAAAATAAAGATTATTTTGAGGCTAAAAGTATTTTAAAACCAGGATAGATGTTTTTGATTTAAAAAGGAAGATTTTGAAATCATTTTGAAAACAAGATATAATTTTGTAAAACATTTGAATAAAAGTTAGTGGATACAAAACAATGTTCCACTAGATTTTTCGTAGGGTCCATCCTACTTAGGGTTCCATCCCTTTAACTGGCTCGAAGTGGATCCCATTCCATGAATAAAATGGATTTCAAGATGTCAGTGCTTTTCTAGGAGTTTTAACAAAATTCCTAACTAAATTACTTATCTTGAAATCTTGAACTCTTGATAATCTTGATACTCATGAGTCTTGAATCTTGATATCTTCGATCTTGAGTTCATCAGTTCTTGAATCTCTATACTATACAGTCTTCATTCTTTGGTACCTGTATATATATCCTGCATATATATATATATATATATATATAAACAATAATGTTAGTATTTATATTTTATAATCTTATTCTAAGGTTGTTGTCATCAAAACCAACTTCTCATGGACTAACATAATTCAATTTTAATATGTTTTCTAACATATATAAATTTTAGATCCGAAATCATTATATAATTGCCTCAATTAATTTAAACCCAATATTAACTATTTTCTCCCATAGAAAATTAATTATAAATCCATAATTACTTAGAAAATTATGGAACTTGAAACCCACTTCCAAAATAATGTTTTTGTAATATATTAGAAACGCAACTCATTTGGATGTCATTTAATAGGTTTTCTAATCTAAACATCATAAAATCCATATGAAATCATGTAAATCATCAAAAAGCATATATATATCTATTTAAAAAAACATAACATGGCATGTTACTTGGAAAATAATTCGAACATAAACATGAAACCGAATCATTATCAAAAGTGAGATGTAAATTAACTTTTCACCTTGGCTTTATGTTAAGAAGGTTAAGATTTGCCCTTTGATTAATTTCTTCAAGCTTTCTACTTGATTCCTAGCTTACCTTCTTTTTGATTCCTCTTAATGGTGGCTGGACGAGCTCATAGGGCTTTAGTATTGTTTGTTAATGTTAAAATGAATAAGGAATGGAGAATAGAAGGGTTTAGGGTATTAGAATGAAGGATGTTCCCATTTTACCCTTACCATATTCCTCCTACTTGCTTATTTTAAATTTTCTTTTTCTTATACATTCATTAAAGCACGGAGTCTTATTAATTAACAAATCTCAATCCCTTAACTATTAACATTATTTTATTTAATTCATCCAATTAAATGTTCTAAATAATGTTACTTAAAATTACGGTTATTACACTCTCCGCGCATCAACGATTCGTTAGAACATATACCCGATCCCACCATTGCTCCATTTGGATACCGAGCCCTTCTTGCTTAATCCAGTTTCCATTATTCACGAGGAACCCTTCCATATTCCCTGAACATATGGCTCCCTCCTTTATGAGCCACCAACTTCAGAACCTACTCCCAACACGAGCTAACATTCGATGACTGTAGCTTTTCGTTAGGTTGTTATGTCGTCGTCCAACCTTATACGATGAAGCCAACACCTCCAGCACGATCTATAGAGCATCCCCTTCCTACCCTAAAAGTTTCACATCCATATCATGCACTAAGATAAGTCGGTACCGAGCTATAGGTATAACTTGAAACCGAGTTTTACACTTAGCCAACTAAAGGCTAATTTTTCTTCCATGTAGCTAGTACTCCCTTTCCGGTGCCTTGGACCCCGACTCATCCCACCTCTATAACTCGGCCCTAATCCAAAGCTCCTTCTTCTAGTTTTAGTGATAACTTGTCATCACATCCAACACTTAGCCAAATTTCCTACATCAAGCGATGGGCAGCCTACACTTGACAAACCCTTTCCATTTGCGAAGTTGAGAAGTACACATGAGTTAGCCTCATAACTTGGTGTCAAGTTATAGCCACAACTCGGTGACGAGTTATAACTTTAACTTCTATTAACATTTGAGTTATCATGTAGCCTCTTGCAATTCTCATGAGCTTATCTGTCAAGTTTTGTCCAGTAACCAACTTTGCCTCTGATTTGCCTAATTCTCCGACCTAACTTTCTATGTAATCACAACACTAGCAAACAACATCAAATCATAATATCCAAATATAGAAATACAAGCAATTTCATTTAATTAAACTTGCAATCTATTTAACGATGGAAATTCTACAGAATTAGAAAACCATCGAAAAATTTATAATAAAATTTATACCGCAAGCGCACGGCATACGAAAGTTAGTACGTGGCGAGTACGGGTCTATCCGCAGGGAATTGTTAGATTTTAAATTTATAATCAATCAAATTAAATCAAAAGTGGAGATTGTTTTGAAAACTAGAAAGCTAAGCAAATGTTGAGATTAAAAACTATGTGATTAAAATTCAATTTAGAGGCAAATCCACTTTCCTATATTTTTCACATAAATCAACATAAAATCAAATGATGATCTCTTTTTAATCTAAGTAGGATTAGTGATGTATTTATCATAAGCATGGCCTATTTAAGTTATTAATTAACACAAATCAATCATCAAACTATAATATAACTCTAGCCCTACTTTTTCAAATCTCATGAAACGTTGGATTGAAAATGAAACCAAAATCTAGTTTTAGCATGATCTATTTACTATTAATTAGTAACATAGATCATCAAATTTTGATTAAAACTTCACTTCATTGCCATGATCATATTTAGATGAAGAGGCAATTTGTGATTAATGAGATAAGCATAGCTTATTTGTTATGAACAAAGTAGGCTATCAAATTCAACATAAAACACAAACAAACATAAACATCCATTTTCTCATGAAGCACAAAAGAGATCATACATAGAAAATTTATGTTGAATCTACATGATAAAAGAAAGCTTAATTACCCCTAAATTGTAGGGATTTAGCCTCTCATTTGTGTTATTATTTCAACACATAGAGATTTCAACATTGAAAATAAAATAAAGTAGAGAATAAACAAAGAAAAAAAAGATTAACTACTAGAAAGAAATAAACTAAACTAGTGCATAAATGTAAATCTAAACTATGAACATGAAATGAAAGAGAGCATAAGAATAAAAATGAGCATATAAGTAAATAAAAGGATGTAGAAAAGAAAAGAGAAAGAGGCTAGGAAGCCATTTTATTTGCTTGCTTAATTTTCTAAGTAAAATGAAAGGTAGAAGATATTTACATATACATAAGAGGGCTATTTATACATGCATAAAACCCTAATTCAATTTTTAGAGTGCTTTCCAAAATGCCCTTTAGGAAGTGTGGCCACCAAGTAACCATTAGCCACTAACTAATCCATCATTAAATGTGCATGAAGCTTTAACCTCAACTTAGTTGTCCATTAGCTTCTATTTGTAGATTTAGGTAAGTGGGTGGGGTCCTCCATGATCATGAGCTTGAATTATTTCCCTCTTCATTCCTTTGTATTCCTTTGTGCATGCATGTATCTTCATAAAAGCCTCTTCCATATGCATCCAAATTCCTATAAAAATCATAAAAAATGTCCAAGTAAAAATTCTCAAATTGACACATGCACAAAAATGACCATTTTGCTCCTGAATGAAGATGAATATATGATGATTTGACAATAATTGAATTTTGGTTTAAACATGTTAAAATGCCAAAATATGAAATTTATTTAAATAAAAATAGATAAAATATGGATGCAAATATATGCACATTTACGTGCACATCACAATCCATCAAAATAAGATAAACAAGGCAATTTGTAACATAAATATACATATAACATAAATATATAAACAAAAATCAAGGTGATTTATAATCAATCAATATCATATGCATGGATTAACATGTCATTAAAGTTAGAGAAGGTTTTTATGGTCAAAATCAATTTAAAACATGTTGTATCCTATAGTTCTACCATATAAACATGTGTAGTATAGTGAGAAGGCATAAACCACACACTAGTTATCAAATTGAACCAATTTGTGTTTAGATCTAATCCAGACAGCGAAGAAAAGCACTACAAATCAAGCAAATCAATTATCTTTAGCTTTGAGGATCTAATCTCTAATCTGCAATCTACTTTAATTTAGAGAGTAATTTGGGTGATTTTGGATGAAACTAGGATGGATCTAGGGCTAATTGGGGTTTAGACCTGATTTAGAATGAGAGGGAAAAGTTTTAATTAGACTGTCCAGCCCTCTATTTTTAGTGTTCTCTAATTAGACTAATGGGCTCGCTAATGAGCTTAATTAAATTCACACTAATCCTAGCCAGTTGCTTTAAAAATTTAAAATAGGCATAACTTTCTAACTGTAAGTCCGTTTTTTTTTTAATTATGACCACTCTACGGAATGGGAAACCATTATCCTGAAGAAATGGAATTGGTTTGGGACCTTAATTCGACTCCTATCAAAAATCATAGTCTAAACAAGATTATCAGGGTCAAGATAGCCACATAGAAATTAGGAAAAAGTCATAGGTGTGTAAAATGTCCCTAAGAGTCATATCCCAAAATTCTAGATTCATACGACCTCATGCAAATAAAATAAAAATATTTTATGATCCTTTAATACGTAAAATACTGGTTGTTATATTTACATAAAATATGGGTCATTACATACAATGTGTGTCATGTGCTCATAGAACGGTGCACAAGTACATTTTGCGTAGATGGATTGCTTATGCCGACAAACAAGCTCTAGCGCACATTGGAACTGTGCATCGGATTTTACCTATTATCATAGCGTGCATGATAATAGTATGTTATGGAGGACGACACGAAGCTCGTCTTTGCAGGATCAAAGGATTGTGATGTTCGACCAGCAGTGTTTGCACTTGAATCTATCAGATGCTAAATTGTGTTTAGTGCGGCAATTTCTTGAAAACCACCACATTGAAACTTAAACCTTCCATCCATGTCCGAGAGCTACCTCGATAATGCAATCTCTCCTCTTCCTTTCATCACCCAATTCTTTAATATGGTAGCTCAGAGTTTTGCCTCAACAAACCCCATGTGCAAGCCTTTGAGATTTGAAGTGGCTACATGTAGTGGATGTAAAATGGTGGCATTGAAGGGAAGTGGTTGATTTTTGTTTTGACATACGCCGACGGTTATGGCATGGCATTGACGAGGTAAATGACGTTAGCAATTAGAACACAATGGCGGCAAAAAGTTAAGTCAAAACCCACCTTAGATAAAAGATCGTGATCTAAGAAGTGGTGGAGATCGTTTACAAAATGATGAGAGGTTGGTGATTCTATTGGTGGTAGTGCTTGAGATGTGATGGGGGCATCAAGAAAGCCACGGAAATTGCAGTTTTGAAAATTTGCAACGCACAAAAACGAAAAGACTGATCAAATGGAAGTGAAGACTTATAAATTTGTCCAAGTATTTATTATATACTTATCTGAAAAAACAGGTCAGTACTGGATGAATCATGTTGGTTCTAATAGGTTTTGCATTTCCTACGAAAAAAGGAAGAGGAAGAAGTGAAAATAGGAAGGAAATGAAATCTACCCGATAGAAAGACGGCATAGCTTCCAAAAAATTAAAGGCTTCGTCCTTTTTATAGAACGAAGCAATTCAATAAATATCCGATGTGAAGAACTAATTCTCTTGAAAATGATGTGAATCTTCAAGACAACAGTTAAAGGGTTAAAGACTTCTTTATAGATAGCGTCTGATCGCTTGTCTCGATCCAACATGCTTTGTTGTCACCAAAGCATACTTTAGGGGGTAAGTGTTATTTGACATTTGAACTAAGCGACATCTCGATGAATCCGGACCTCATGATGATGAAGGGGTGGATCAAGAAACTAAAGGGATGTCGCAAATGATGGATAAATGGAGCATAAGTAATCACATCAAGATTTATGCAAGACAAAGCATGTTGATACCGACTTGTTCCATATTGTCGGTACCGACTTGTTTTGTCATGGCAGTGTCAAGTTGTTTCATGTAGGGGAAAACACCTTAGACAAAAGATGATGCTACTTGACACTTAAAGGAAAAAGACAAAGATTTGGATGGAAAAATCATTTTAGTACTGACATGATTTGAGGGAGCAATTTTGTCAACATAGACTTAAAGCTTAAAGACTTAAGTAAATATGAATAAGAGTCAATGTTGCAAGTTATGAAATATGTTGTCACCTACATGATCACGTCAGTACTGAGGGATCATGGATGCCAAAATTTGCACGTTCTTTGTGGCTGATAGCTCGGATCTAAATTCATACATGTTCTCTTGCAACCTAGCGACTTTGAAAGAAGGATCCGACCATAAATACACGTGATTCAGCATTGAGAAAGGGACATTTTGGATCTTTTTCTCAATTTTAAGCATTTAAACTCTTCCATTTTTTTAACTAATTCTTCTCTGAAATCATTGTGTAATTGGTTGAAGTAGTAAGGTATAATCGAAATAAAGTTGACGGTGGACGTAGGCAATCGAGTTGAGGCCGGACCGCTTTAAATATCGTGTTTTCCTCATTTTTATGTTTTGTTTGATTAGTCTCGTTTTTATCCGAATTTGGGGTTGTACTATTTTTTAGTGCAATACCTATATTCATCTTTAATTTGCTAAGGATGAATAAGTTAAAATTCAATGGTTGGAATTTAAATTAAATTAATTGGAATATTAACTAAAAAAATAACTAAATATTATTTAATTAATAAAATTAAAATTAAAATAATACGATTTAATTAAAAATAAAGTGGAATGGTGAGAAAACTAAATTTGGTTTAAGGAATTAATGCATGCATGTGGTACATATACCATGATTTTAGATGTACTAACACTTGAATCATGAGGATATTTCAAAAGAAATACATTATTCTCAAAATCGATATCACTCAAATATATATAAATATATATATGGTGTGCGTATATTAAAGACTATAAATTTCTAATATAAATGTTGTCCTCTGCCATTTATATGTTAAAAAATAACTTGTATACTCTGTAATTGTTGAGCAAACTCAAGCAAGAGATGTTATGTGTAGTAAATATATTGATGGATGTGTTAAAATACTTGTACGTATTTGTTGAGAAAACTCAAGTACGTACATTTATACTTAGGGTGTCGCAAAATAGTTGGTACGAGTGAATAATGTCTTTCGAGTTATTAAGCAAACTTAAGGTCGAGATGAGATTAGGACAAAGACCATGGGTTAGGAGTTGTATATCGTATAACTGATAATGTATCATCCATCGCTTGCGGGCCTATGATTTGTTAAGAAAACTTAACGTCAGAATCTCAATGCAAGCGAGTTCTAACACTCAGTAAAGATATCAAAAGCCTTCTATTTTTCTCTTTGGGTTTTGAGAAACATGAAAATCTAGTGGGACCTTATGAGTAAAATAAATGTATTTAAACTTACTAATACTATAAGAACATTTACTATCTATAAAATGTCCTAATTTACATAAATTAAATTTGTAGAAAATGCCCACACCAAGGTTATTTTCAAAAATGACAAATTTATAGGACCAAATTACGTGATTGGCTAAGAGCAATCAATATATCAATAACTTATGAACACTCATGGTAATCTATACAAAAACCTTCAAAGCAAAAGCCTGTTAAATATGCAGATCCCAAATTAGTGCTTTCTTATAATAGTGGGTAACTGTTTGTACCAAAATTGGGCACAACACTCTTCGGATGTGTTTGAAGAGATAAAATGAAGAAAACATATATAAAATGAAGCAGATCTAACAAACACACCAATAAACAGATAAGAAAATGCATAGAAACACATAGATTTAGAGTGGTTCGGCGAATTGCCTATGTCCACTATGAAATGATTGATGTTTATTGAAATTCACTCGCTGTTCACAAAAGATTACAACAGTACAATTGAAGTTTGATAATCATTTCGGCATAATATCGGCGTAGAGAATCCAAAAGTCCATCTTCTGTAGGCCCTGGGGCTCTATTTATAGGCGTAGGAGGCAAATATCTCGCTCAGATCTTGGGAGACTTCTTCTGGCACGTGGGTGGGCCCACGCGATCGATCCCAAGCGATTTTGACTCGATCCGTGATCGATACGAACGAATTTTGTATCGATCAAGACTTGCTCCAATCAAGTCAAAATTTGGCAGGAACATTATTCATGTTGTACGTAAGCTCCTGTGAAAATTTCATAGCATTTGGACTTGTAGATCATGAGATATGATCGATGCAAGTTGGAGTTTTTCCATCCACGATCGATACGAACAAATTTCGTATCGATCAAGAATTACTCCGATCGAGTCGAAATTTGGCAGGAACTTTCTTCATGTTGTACGTAAGCTGCTGTGAAAATTTCATAGCATTTGGACTTGTAGATCATGAGATATGATCGATGCAAGTTGGAGTTTTTCCATCCGCGATCGATACGAACGAATTTCGTATCGATCAAAACTTGCTCCGATCGAGTTGAAATTTAGCATGAACATTCCTTAGGTCATATGTAAGCGCCTGTGAAAATTTGGTGGCATTTGGACTTGTAGATCTCAAGTTATGATCGATGCAAGTTTAGATTTCTCAACCGTGATCGATCAATATCTTGAGCATACGAACTACGATTGACTTGAAATTCGGAACGTTGGCTCTCATAGCTTTGCTTGTCATGTCATATCAATTTTAGCTCGATCCGGACTCGGAAAAAATTCGTCGATATCCATAGTGAGCCTGCGTATAACCGATCTCCAAGACGAACTGTCATTGGTTTCTAGTCAAGTTCTTGGTGTCACGGCCTTGCCAAAAGGCGGGATAACATTTTCCCCCCAAAGTACGTCTTGTGTGAATATGACGTGCATTGAAATGATGCATCCTTCATTCTGAAAAAGTTCAATCTGATTCGTTGAGTAGTTGCTATCTTTTCATCAAAAGATGTAACCTTCGATTGATTTCCAGTAATATAAATGTTGATTTGTTGACTGCCAATGATTATGTAGTGCATTGTTGTAACTGAGTGTCGAGTGCTAGCGATTTGTTGTTCACTGTTGTAATTGTCATCAGGTGAGCATTCAATTCCTGTAAATTTTGAAAATTGAATATTAGTTCGTCATACGTGTATGTATGTTAACCTGACTCCTGTCAAAGTTTGCACATTCACGGGTCATTGTCAAGTTTTTTTTATCGAGTTTCATAACGAACCTCTCCTGGATCGATGTGAAATTCGAGTTGTAACAACGTTCGATGGTTGTTTTAAGTCCTTCCTTTGTATCGATCCTCTCCTAGATCGATCTGAGATGTTGGAATGTATGCTTCGTATCGATGGATACATAATATTGGGTCTCGGATCGATAGCTGCAAAAGTAACGCTTTGTATCGATGGAGTCGAATGATCTAGACATAACCATGCAGTGATGCTTCACGGAGGATATGCCATTTCTTATTCCTTTAGTCAATAAGAATCCCCGATTGTGGATAATCTTTGATAGGAGTCATCCATGACTCTTTTTCTAGATCCGTCTCCAAGATATAGTTGATCTTCATATGTCAATGCCTGGAATAATAAGCATTTCAACTGGGACAAAGTCTATTTGTCGCGCATCCCCAGAACTGGCTAGCTTGGCGAGTGATTCGGCCTTTTCGTTTAGTTCTCTGAGGATTTGTGTAGTGGTGTAATAGTCGAAGCCGGCTAGTAGCTTTTGGACCCGGTTGAGATAAGGAGCAAGACGTTGCCCCCTAGTCAGATAATCTTCCCTGACTTGGCGTACTACTAACCAGTAATCACATAAGACATGTAAAGTTTCCACTCGTAGTTTTCTTGCAAGTTTGAGCACCAAGGCTTCATACTCAGCTTCGTTATTTGTTGCAGGGAAGTTGAGTTTCAAGGCGTAGCAGATCGTTCATTCCTCAGGAGTCATTAACGCAACTTCGATGTTAGAAAGTCGATTATTGGAAGTTCCATCGGTGTACGTTCTCCATCGGTTGGACGGTTCTCCACTGTTCTTCGGATAATCGTCCGATGTAATGAATTCAGATATGAAGTATGCTAATATTTGACCTTGGAGAGCTCTCCGAGGGAGATACGTGATATCAAATTGGCTTAGCTTGATACTCCATTTGAGTAACTTTTCAGACATCTAAGGTTTCTATTGGACCTATCGTAACGGTTGGTCGATATGGACGTTAACGGGGTGAGCTTGTCAATAGTCAGCCTTCATCATATACTGGTCTTTGGATTCGTTTCTCTTCACATAGCATTGCGACGCTTATGGCGTGTGTTGACATGGCCCAAATGATGTATAAATCTTCACGATCCAAAGGTTTGGGTAAAATGGGAGGTCTCTTTAAGCGATCTATCAGAGCTAGAAGTGCATCAACGCAGTTGTTAGTTCATTCAAAAGTTCTCTTCCCTCTCTTGGTCAGGTTGAAGAAGAGAATTCACTTGTAGATGGTCCTAGAGTCAAATCAACTTAGGACGGTAATCTTTCGAATTAGACTCCGTACCTGCTTGGTTGTCCTGGGTGTCTCTAATTGTTGGAATTTTCTAGAAATTAGTCTTGATTCGATGAGAATTGATGATGAAAACAAAGAATCCTTCTGATGTAATGGTGAAAGAGCATTTCAAAGGATCGAGTTTCATCCTGCAACAGTTGGAGAGCATTGAATATCTTTGCTAAGTCATCGATGTGGTCATTTTATGGTCATGATCTCACGAGCATATTAACCATATCTACTTTCATCTATCGGCCGATATGATTGATTTTTTTTGAATGATCTATTAATCGTCCTTTGGTAAGTAGCATAAGCGTTCTTAAGTTTGAATCCAGGGATTTCAGCATAGCACTATAGGCCTAGGTCAATAATGAAACAGTTGTATTCCTGGTCTAGGACATGCTTCAGTATCCGATTGTATCTGGAGTTTGATCCATGGATGACAGTAATTCATGCATGATGGTCGGGTCCATCAGTTGGTTGATCATTGGAAGTGGAAAGCTGTGCTTTGTCATACCCCATGCAAATCTGAGTAGTTGACGTATGTCCTCCACTCTCTGTTCGTTTTTCTTATAAGTAAAGGATTGGATACTCATTTTGGTTGGAGGGCATCATGGATAAACCCACTGGTTTTGAGCAGATTCGCCTCCTCTTTAAGTGAAACAGATCTCTCCGGATCCACGTCGCATCGTTTTTGTTCACCAAGACATGCCTCGGGTCGACATTTAATGTAGGGTTCTTCATGGCTGGAGAGAGTCCATATATATATATATATATATATATATATATATATATATATGAGATTGAGTCCAAGCGAACAAATCAAGATTCACTTGAAGTAAAACAGTTGACTCTTTTTTCATCATTGCGTAGAGTTGTGATCTGATCTACAATACTCGTGATATGTTGTAGGCGCTTCATGTGTTTATTTGCAATGGTAAATGATCAGGCTTATAAGGACGTTGAATCAAAGGATTAGTAGAACTTAGCCTTGTACTGCATGCTGCTACATAGCTGGCTCCAGCTTTGAGATTGAATTTACTTATGTTTCTGAATGATGCGCTTTTCATGCAATGTACCTGCGATCCATTGCTCATCGGAAGAGTCAGAATGATGATCAGTTGCCCATAAGTCCGGGTATTGATCTGATGACTCTATCTCTAGGCATCCTTTCGGTCGCAACCTAGAGTTGTTATGAATATCAGGCATGGGTCATAGGTTCAAGTTGTCATAGTCAACTCTCGGATAATTACTCTTTTGCCCCCAGTCTCGGGTTGGCGGATGCATTATGTGGATGGTCTAGTCTCGTCCTAGCTGTATCTATACTGTAGTTCAAGCTTTAAGAACCAGAGTTGACTGATGAATGGTTGAATCATATTAATCTTATCTTCTTGTTCGTGCCCCCAAGTCTGGGGAATATATCGATAAGTGGCAGGGTAGATAATGTCCGCTTCAATTTCGTATTCTATCCCATTGAACCATGGGATCGAGTTAACCGATGGAGGGCTAAGTCATGCCTATCCTGCATTATGTTCTAGTTCTTTACTCTAGGCAGAATATATTGTTACTTTGCCGACATTCGAACATAAGCTAGATTCTGGATGGTCAATGACATTCACTTCGCTTCTTATGTCACCATACTTTAGGCAAAAACTAAAGAGTGAATCGTCCAGTCAGATCCAATGCAGGATTGATGCTTCCCTTGTCGAATCCAGGGTAAGAATCAGTGTGCAGATGTTTAGGTTGCACTTGTTTTGAATTGCTCTTTTAGTCGGATCATGGTAAGAGTCAATGAATGAATGGTCGCATTGCATTCATTTGGAGTTGGGTGATCAACCATGTCCATTTCGATTTACATTCTCCCGTTAGATCTAGGGATAAAGTCAGCTCAAATGCAGTCATGTCATGCTCATTTGGTCTCATGCTCTTCCTAACGGATCGAAGGAAGGAGACAGAGGACGAATGGTCAAGTCACACTCATTTGTGGTTTATTCTTCTATCCATGCTCTATTGGTCAAAGGTATTCGATGGACGTTCGGTTCACATCGATTTGTAGTAAAAGAGGATCGATATTGACCGTCGATTCAACGGCACGATGTAGAATGCTCGGACCTCATTTCCTATCGATCCAATGGTATGATATGAAAGGTGCAGATCGATATTGCCCGTCGATCCGACGGTACGATATAATTGGTTGCCCAATCGGGCATCATTCTGATTGGTTAGCATTAAGGTCTCCTTTTAGTCATTTCCTTAAGTTGTAAAGGACGCTAAGCTGGAGATGTAGCGAGTTACCTTTCTCTTCTTTCGGTGATTTGTACTTCTGCCCCCAGTCTTGGGTTAGCAGAGTTAGTTCTTGGATGGTCTAATTGCACCTGTGGTGAGTTTATACTCCTCATGTCGAGTTTAGGTCAGAGTTGGTGAATGAATGGTCGAATCACATTCATTTGTTTGTCTATTCTTGTAGCCCACTGTGGGGATCAAAGTAAGTTGAAGGGCCATTAACCACACCTATTTGTTGTTTATACCCCTGTCCGCACTTTGGGGACTAAGAGTTTTAGTAGAAAATGGTCGGACCGCGTTTTCCTCGGTCAATTCCTCTACTTCCAGTCAAGGGCAAAAGTCGAAGTGTGGTCGGTCAAATTACAACAACTTTAGTTTGATGCTTCTCCCACTGAACTGTAGGAAGGAATTGATTGGCGAATGGTTAGGTCACATCCGTCCATGTTGCACGCACAACCCGTCGGATCATAGGCGAGAGTTAGCAGATGAACGGTCATGCCACGTTCATTTGTGGTTGGATGGTAGTAATACCAATTCAAAATAGGACATCCAGCTAGGTCCGTTTTTTGAATCTACGCCTCCCTGTCGAATCAAGGAAGAAATTTTGTCTTGTAGGGTTGGAGTGCATCCCTATAAATTTACGTTATGGGTCCCGTGCCGGGGACAAGAGTTGATGCATGGGCGGTTGTGTCACGCTCGCTTAGTGCTGGATGGTCGGATCGCATCCAATTTTGTGTGTTAAGTGTGCCCCCATGTCAGGGGAAGATTGGAAAGCAGACGGTCGAACCACATCCGCTTTTTGTACTACAAAACTTGATGAGGAACCATAGCCGATAGATGGACAGTCGAATCACATCCCTTTTGGTATTCATATTCCAAACCATGCTTTGAGGACTGGAATTGGTTGATGGGTTGTTAGTCACACCCATTTGGTGTTTATACTCTAGCCTACGCTCTCGAGACCGAAGTAAGTTGATGGGTGGTCATTCGCACCGAGTTGGTGTTTATACTCTAGTCCACACTCTGGGGACTTAGAGTTAGTTTATGTTTATACTCCAGTTCGCACTCTGGGAATCTGGAGTTAGTTGATGTTTATACTCCAGTTCGCACTCTGGGAATCTGGAGTTAGTTGATGTTTATACTTATTTGTACCAAAAATGGGCACAACACTCTTCGGAAGTTATTTGAAGAGATAAAATGAAGAATGCAAATGCAAAACAGAGATTATCTAACAAAAACTCCAACAAACAGAAATGTAAAATGCAAAGACAAGTGATTTAGAGTGGTTCGGCGTGTTGCCTACGTCCACTATGAAGTTTTGATGATTTTATTGATTCTCTTTCAATGATTACAAGCGATTACAGCGAACAACAGCGAATTACAGTTTAAAATTCGAATTCAACAGCAAAGGAATGATGCAAATCTTGATCCGGCAGAGTCTGGACGCTTCAGAATCAAAAAAGTCCCTCTTCTGTAGGCTCTAGGGCTCTATTTATAGGCGTAGGAGGCTGAGATTTCGCTCAAAATTCGGAGACTTGGTCTGGCATGTGAGGGTACCCACACGACCGTTTCCAGAAAGTTTTGCCTCGATCTGCGATCGATATGAATCAATTTCATATTGATCAAGATGATGTCCAATTAAGCTGAAATTTGGCAAGGACATTCTTCAGTGTGTGCGTGAGCTGTTGTGAAAATTTCATTGAATTTGGATCGGTAGATTATGAGATATTGTCGATACGAAGTGGCATTCAACGTTGGCTGTTCCGTTCGACTCCATGGCTTCGAGTCGATCCCCCTGTATCGATCACTGCACGTGTCTCTAAGATGATGTGGCGCGTGCACTTCGTTTCGATCCAGTTTTCACTCCGTGTTGACCGCTTCGACTCCATGGATCTCGCCTCGTTTGCTTCGATGGATGATACGTCACCCTAGTTTGTTGTCTTGTTGGATACGAATAAGCCAGTGGGCATGGATTCAAAGCGAGGTCTTCTGATGGATACGAAGAACAGTGGTCCGATGGATACGAAGTAGACATTGGCTGATTGTTGTGAGGCACGTTATCTGTTGATGTATACAAACCCGATCGATGCGAACTCGATGGGTTCGAACATTGCCAACTTGATCGATACGAAACCATGGGAACTCGCCGATGCGAAGAGGATGATGGACACGGGCTGGATGGATACGGAGTAAGGTAACCTCTATCGATACGAAATGATGTTCCCTGATGGATACGAAATGAACATCATTGATGGATACGAAAACAAGCTTTTCCCTCTAACTTGTATCCATCATAACTTGAGCATATGAACTCGGATTGACTTGAAACTTAGAACGTTGGCTTCCTTTGTTCTACTAGTCATGTCTCATCAATTGTAGCTCGATCCGGACTCAGACAAAATTCATCGATATCCATGACAAGCGATATTTGGAATCCAATCAATTCCTTGGTGTCCTGGCCTTGCCAAAAGGCGGGATAACATTTGCCCCCCAAAGTACGTCTTGTGGAAACATGACGTGCTTTGAAAAGCTGCAGGTTCTCTCTGGACAATTATCATACTTTTTGTTGAAAGTTGTACTCTGTACTGCTCGTAATTGACTGCCGTGTGATAATGATTAGCTGACTCTCGTTAGCGTTGCAAGTTCGCGAGTCGTTGCCAGCTTAGCTCGTTATCGAATTTCTTATTGATTCTCTCCTGAACCGATTTGAAATTCGAGTTGAAACAACGCTTGATGGTTGTTTTCGAGTAGTTCCTTCGTATCGATCCTCTCCTGAATCGACATAGAAGGTTGAAAAGTAGCTTTTTATAGCGACGTGGGTCAAGTTGATGGATACGAAATGCTCATTCGTATCGATAGGCCTTTGATGGACACGAAATTAATGTTCGCGTCGATCGACCCTCACCATTGTGAGTTGATGGTTGCAAAATGGACACTTCGAATCGATGGAGTCTATCGCCTACAGGTGTCTTCTCTGTGGGCTTCGTGTCGATAGTTCATTGTCCATTTCGTATCGATGGAAACTTCGAGTCAAGTGGATTTGAACAAAGCCTTTGACTCGACCCGTGGGTCAACTGGTTGCGGCCGGTCATGTGGACTGGGAGACGAATCGACTCGGTTCTACCCTAGGCTTCATATAAATACCTGGGACCTCGCCATTTTTCACTTTTTTACTTTCCATTTTTTACTGTTGCTTTATACTCTCTGCGTTTTCGCATCGACCTGTATCCTTCAAGAAAGAAGAACTACAACCTACCTTCGACTCCATCAGATTTGTCCTTCCAATCCTTCGAATTTCATCCTCAATTTAGGTAATTAACCATAAATCCCGACAACAAATTTATCTCAGATCCACTCCATCTTCATTGAACATTGATTCTAGTAGTCATCAAAACCAGATCTGGGCTAAAGCTTGGTTGTAAACGACCATGGCGGTGCTCCGGTTGGTTGAGGAAGAATGAGTGGGAAAAACGAAAAAAGCTGGATCGATCTGGGGGCTCGTGTTCGAATCGATGAAGGCAGTGACATTTCTCCCTGGATCTTGCATCGACAAACGGGATATGTCAGTGGAGACGATGTGGTTTCGTATCGATGGTTATGGACACGGATCGTATCAACTCGAAATGACTGATAATAAGTTAATGATTACTCTGAAATCCTTAGCTTTAGATCGATACGAATTTTGCCATTACGATCGATATGAGAAGTATCGACTCGAGTGTTTTCGATGTTAAGCTAAGACCTTTCCGATCGATACGAACCAGGCCACCAATGATCGATACGAAGTCACATCATCCTGATCGATACGAACCAGACCACCAATGATTGATTCGAAGCACGATGCTTGGTATCAGTTCGAACTTGTAACCTGATGGACTCGAACGAGCCTTCCGAGATCGATTCGAACTCTCCCTTTGATGGATACGAAATTTTGAGCATTTGAAAACATGATTCCGATGAACTTCATTCTTGCATATCCGGACTTGATAATTAAACTACACACTTGACTCCTACGAGCTTCTGCCTTGCATCATCGAACTTGACCGTAGTACTGCACATCTGATTGCCTTTTGAAGCTCGTAGATGGAACTGTAACCCAACAAAATGTAACAAACTTTAATCTGAATCAATAGTTAGTATCTGGATGGCGCGGTTGTGACGGTCGGCGATGACGGTCATCTCCGGTCTGACTCTCAAAGTTTTGTCGTTCACACATTTAGGTTTATTTCGTAGAAATCTGCTCAAGTTACGCATAACACTTGCATTGCACAACATATTCATACACTTTACACTGGGGAATGCACGGGCTTTTTATCGTCTAATGATGATTTCTCGTGAGTTAGCTAGTTATGGAACCGTCAAGTTCGCAGCAGCAAGAAACTCAGAATATAACCCCTCCCAGACTTGAGATACCGGACATCAAGGCCGAAGTCATCGGTCCAGCCCTGGACGAGTTGCCTGACGCGTCTTTCATTAATAGTCCACCTGACTCTGTCCCGTCCAATATTTCCGAAGATATGCTAGGGAGAATATGCTTAAGGCACGGTCTGTTGCTGGACGATGTAATATTACCGGGACCATATGACAGACCGCATAATCCCCCTGAGGGATATACTGTATTTAACCGCCACGCATGCACAGTCGGGACACTTCCTCCGTTCAATGAATACATTAGAGAAATGTTGGCCTATTTGGGGATTGCTCCATCCCAGCTACACCAGAATGGATATGTCTCGCTCAACAGCTTGTTCATTGCATTTATGGAGTATCTCTATCGACCTCCTCGCATGACCGATATAAGATACTTGTTCAACTTCAAAAGTCGAACTGACAGTCCATCTTTCACATTCCTGGAGTCCGTAAGAAACTTCCAAGTGGTCACAGGGTCTTGGACTAGACTGAGCTACTTCAAGTCCGAGTGGTTTTATGTCCGATGTCCCCTAGGATTTGCCCGAAGATGGCTATTCAGACGTGAGTATTATCACTTTCCTAAGTAACTGACAAGGCAATCATGAATGAGATTGAATTCTCATTTTCTTTTCTTTTCATTCAGCAATAATCCAATGACCTGAAGGTGGCTATTATAAAGAGATAGTCCGGGTCCTCCAAGAAATTCCAAGCGAAGAAAGGAATATCGAACTGCTGTTGACGGACCGGAATCTTAGAATTCTCGGGTTGATTGGGCGGAGACAAAGCATAAGGCTTGATGGCGCACTAAGGACTGTCTCCAGAGAAAAAGTAAAGCGGAAGAAGCCCAGAGTTGTTATAATCTAGGAAGCTGACTCCGAAAGAACTCATACCGATGAGGAGCCATTGGTCAAACCTGCTAATGCAACCCCAGATTCCGAGGAAAAAAGAAAAGGCAAGGCAGTGACCTTTAAACAATCTAAATCTGAGAGGCGGAAGTCAGTAGTCTTAAATCGACCCCTTTCAGGAGTTAGAATCTCAGAAGCATCCCCTCTGCAGACGGAAAGCTCCTTCGAAGGGCTCGCCGACCTTCCCATTCCGGACCTTGCGTTCACACAGCATGATGTCGGGTTGGATGAACTGCAACATACTCTCGATGTTAGCGAGTCTCTTACTACCAGTGTGGTCGACACTTCTGGTTGGTCTGGGGGGTTACACATCCATACACTCTTCACGGCACTACACAATTTTGACCGCAAATCACGTATCATAAATGGTTGCTAATCCTCCTTGTTTTACTTTTCAGGTACGATGTCTGGTCGCGGCTCTGTGCTTGGCAGTTTGCGCAACAAGCGCCGTTATTATGAACCACGAAGGAAAGAGGGAGATAGAGATTACGAATCGGGGCATTCCGGTCAGGAGCGATTCGACAAAGACAGGGGATATGTACGTCGGTCTCGATCTCGCTCTCCTCCTCCTCCCAGGACTTCTGTACCACCCCCAGCTATAGTTACATGTCCTCCTGAAACTTCGTGGCACAAGCCGTCCTCTCATGTTCCTAGATCCGACCCTCCACGTGGAACCGAAATAGCCACCTCCTTGCCCACTACATCTGTCGTGACTGATCCGACCGTGGAAGGAGCAGCCAAACTTGCGCAAATGAGGAATGAATTCCCCGACATTTGCTTTGACGGTTACGTCTTCCCCCCACACCTGAGGAGAATTCCGCCAACGGCTGAGAATACCATTCACGATTATGTCGCGGACATATTCTTCCAGTACAAAGAGTGGGCGAGGGCCGCAAGGAAAGCATCAAGAGTGGCGTTTGACCGGGCCGTCGCTATTGGAAAATTGGAGAAGGAGTTGGGTCAAAAAGACCGAATTGTGCAAGTTCTCAATGCCGAGGCCGAGTCTTCCCGTAAATCCGAAATGGAAGCTCTTAAAAAGGCCGATGACGCCACCTCAGCCATGAACAGAATGAAACAAGAGCACTACACCGCTATAGAGGACATGGGTCATAGGAACACCACCATCACTGCCGAGAGGGACGCTGCCCTCAAAGAGCTTAATGAGCTGAAATCTAAGTTCTCTGAAATAGCGAGGGAGAAGGATGCGGCCAAAATCTCTGCGCAGGAGGCATGTGATCAGGCGGTGGTGCTTCGGAAGGAGAAGGATGCGGCTATGGAAAAAGTCCGCGAAGCTGAAGCCGGGGTTGATGAAAAGGTACGACAGGCGGAAGCCAGGATTGAGGCTGAGGTAGAAGAGCTACTTGTCACTTACAATGCAAACGTACTAAGGCCCCGAGATTTGACTTGGCTCGATGATTATCCCACACATCTCTACAACGCCTGGAACACGCTGGTTGAGGAGGAGAAATCTGGGCATCCTGATGAAGCCATTGATGAGTTTGAGCTGGAGAACCGCGTACTCAATGATGACGAAAAGAAGGTTCTTCATGACTCCATGATTTCTCATGAGAAGGAGAGGCTTGGTACCCAGTTTCAGGAAGTTGGAGAAGGCCCTGGTGCTGAGCACCATATTGCGAGTTCCGAGATTGTCACGTCATCTCAATCTAAGCCAACTCCGATGATCGATTCCCAGCCTATACCGGCTTATGATCCGGACCAACCGCATCTATCTCCTATTAAGGAGCACCCTTCAGAAGTCGTTCAAACGACCTTGGGCCAAACTGAGGAAGGTACTCTGACCTAATCCCTTGTACATTCGGACTGAAGAATTTGTATAGAAGTGTATACTAACAAATGCTTCTCTTCTTTGCTCAGTGACCGAAGTTAAACTGACAACGCTTACTGCAATCCAAGAATCATGCCAAGCGCAGGAAGCGATCATTTATGAGGCGACCTCAGTCGTGACGGTTGCGCCTGTCGAAGTAACGTAGGGGAGCTCACTCTCTTTTGATGAACAGATGATAAACGAGCTTCTTGGCCGACAGAGTGACCCCTTTGCGGATATACCATTCGGTTTGGGTGGATTTGCATCCACTTCAGATACTTCGGCACAAACTACCACGACACACAGTGAAGCCTGAGCCCTCCGAGAAGCAAGCATGCTGGCTGAAATTAACGCCAAGATGGAGGCTGCAGCACATGGTGGCAGCTCAGGGAGCGGAGCAGCGGTGCATGACCCTACACCTCTTATGACGATATCCCCTGGAGGCACGCTTGTCGACACTAGTGTGCTAGCCCTGCCTCCGGCTATAGATCCTGTTCCTCCGACTCCCCCGGTGGGAAGCATTCCCTTAGATTCTAGTTCGGAGGAGGACGTCGATATCATGCTCTCGTCCGAGGATAACCCGCTTAAAGAAAAAGGCTCGAAGCGAAAGATCGCTAGTGGATCCAGCGGCTCCTCGTCGAGGAAGAAGAAACTAAGGAAAAAGAAAGAGTAGATAGACAATTTTTAGGCATGTATTTCTTTTTACAATTAGGAACTTTGTCATCTTTTCTTTTTCATAGGTCATGTATAGATGCGGGTTCGGCCCCCGCTAGTAGGAATTTTTTGGAAGGGCTTGCATATAAGACATTGTTCTTGATTAGTTGAAATAAAATTTTGTTTTCTTGTTTCAACTTTTATTCCATTTATGCTTAGATGTTGCAGTGTTTGAACCTCAGTCCGGTGTACATGCTTTATTTTAACTCTTAAGCATAGCTCATTTCATCTGCCAAGTCTTGGAAATTACAAGCTTAAGTTGTAACCGAAGACTGAGTCAGACTTGAATGTCATACCGTTTCGGGTAGTGACTAACACTTGAATCTGCCCCCAGTTCAAGGGTCAAGTTGTGATGATCATCTTGTAATTACAATGAGTGAGGATCGAGCGGTTGAACTACACTCGCTTCCTTATGAATCGTTTCACCCACGCTCTGGGAGTTTGCTCTCGCATTCTTGTGGTCAGTCATAGCTGTCGAATGCTTTCAAGTATTACTCCACACTCTGGTGATACAAGTCATCTCATGAGCGGTTGTTCACACTCTGGGAACTTAAGATTGACGTTGGTACTCCAACCCATATTCTGGAAAATTGGAGTTAGTGTTCACATTTCGACTCGCACTCCGGGAGTTCGGAGTTGAATGTTTATACTCCATTTCGCACTCTGGGAATACGGAGTTGAATGTTTATACTCCGTTTTGCACTCTGGGAATACGGAGTTGATTGTTTATACTCCGTTTCGCACTCCAGGAACACGGAGTTGAATGCTTATACTCCGTTTCGCACTCTGGGAATACGGAGTTGATTGTTTATACTCCGTTTCGCACTCTGGGAATACAGAGTTGATTGTTTATACTCCGTTTCGCACTCTGGGAACACGGAGTTGAATGTTTATACTCCGTTTCGCACTCTGGGAATACGGAGTTGGTTATAGGATTGTCGTGTATCAATCCTATTTATCATTGGTGTAACGACTTGCCTCCGAGCTCGGGTTTTGCTTAGCGAGTGGCCGGTCGTATCACAGCCACTCTCTATTTGAATAAATCCCATTGCGTGATGGAATTTAGCTCTCCGTGCATCGTGATGTCATACATTGTATTCAATGAATCACAGCTCTGGCTCGAAGAGATGGAATTTTATTGCTGAAGTAAGAGAATGCGGCAAAGCTAGTTGCCTTATTACAGAATTCAAACTTAAAAATGCGGAAACAAAATGCAAATGGAAAAAAGAATGAAACAAAGAAAACCCGTCAAGTGTAATAGCGACGGAGACTCTCGCTATTCCAGGCCCTTGGCAAAGTAAGACCGTCAACGGTCGATAACTTAAATGTGCCATCTCCGAGTCTTTGTGTAATCATGTATGGTCCTTCCCAATTTGGTTTCATGTGTGAAGGAACTGGATAGATTCTCTTGAGAACGAGATCGCCGAGTTCAAAGGTTCGAGGTCGAACTTTGGTATTGTACAATCGGGCGACTCGACTTCGATACGCGGCTGCTCTCAAATCAGCCTCTTCCCGTTTCCCATCCAGTAGATCCAAAGATTCAGCAAGCAATATAGCGTTTGTTTTTGGATCATAGTAAGTCACGCGATGGGAAAACACTTCTGTCTCGACTGGAATAACGGCTTCTGAGCCGTAAGATAAGGAAAACGGGGTGTGTCCGGTCGCGGTCTTGTGGGTCGTTCGATAAGCCCATAATGCCATAGGAAGTTCATCAACCCATTTGCCCCAGGCCTTTTCCTGTCATTTCTTTAGGATGGATTTTATAACTTTATTGACAGCTTCGACCTGACCATTTTCCTGGGGATGTGCAACTGCCGAGAATTTTTTATGGATATGAAACCGTTGACAGAAATTCTTGAATTCCGCACTTTCGAATTGGGCTCCGTTATCGGTGATGATGGTATGCGGGAGTCCAAATCGACAGATGATGTTGCGAACCACGAAATTTATCACTTTCTTCGTCGTAATGGTTGCGAGGGCTTCAGCTTCAGCCCACTTTGTAAAGTAGTCAACGACGACGATGGCGTACTTCGCACCACCTTTTGCCAGAGGTAGAGCGCCGATGATATCGATGCCCCACATTGCGAACGGTCAGGGACTAACCATTTGAGTTATCTCGGTAGGCGGGGCTCTTGGAATTCGGGCATGTTTCTGGCACCTATCGCACTTTCTGGCATAGTTTGCTGCATCTCGGTTCACTGTTGGCCAATAGTATCCATATCGGAGTATCTTCTTAGCGAGAGCTTGCCCACCGGTGTGATCGCCACACTCTCCTTCGTGTATGTCATGTAACACTCGTGTGATTTCATCGTGCGCGATACATCGGAGGAGAGGAACAGAATAACCTCTTCTGTACATGGCTCCGTTCTGAATGACGAACCGTGAAGCTTTTCGTAGAATTTGTATTTTCTCATTTCTATGCTCAGGCAACGTCCCATTTTCAATGTAATTTCGATACAGAGTCATCCACGATTCTCTACTGGGAGCGGTTTCAAACACAAAATCCGTCTCTACTTGATCAATACTTGGGGAGGATAAAGTTTCGACTAGGACAAGTCCCATCTACTATGCTTCACCTGTACTTGCTAACTTTGCTAACGAGTCAGCCTTCTGGTTACACTCACGGGTTATATGGTAGATAGCATAGTAATCGAATCGATCTAGTGCTTCTTGGACTCGGGCCAGATAGGCAGCTAGTCGTCGATCTTTGGCCTGATACTCGCCCAGAACTTGATATACAACCAACTGGGAATCACAATAAATTTCCATAGCGACAATCTTTAGATCCAAAGCAAGTTTTAATCCAGCAAGCAAAGCTTCATATTCGGCTTCATTGTTGGTTGCGCGAAATTCGAACCTCAGAGCGTAGCAGATAGATCGGCCTACGGGAGTTTCAAGTACTATCCCGGCACCTGAACACTGATCGTTTGATGTGCCATCAGTGTGCAGCTTCCAAATGTATTTAGGAGGTGTAGTGGTTTCAGGCAGATCCTCTGAAATAGTAAATTCGGCTATAAAATCTGCCAGGACTTGTCCTTGAATGGCTCTTCGCGGAGTGTACGTGACATCAAATTGGCTCAGTTCAACGTTCCACTTGAGTAACCTACCAGACGTCTTAGGCCGCGTGAGGACCTGTCGTAACGGCTGATCGGTATACACAGTAAGAGGATGAGCTTGGAAGTAAGGACGAAGCTTTATTGAGGAAATGACCAGGCAATAAGCCAGTTTCTCCAGTCTTGGGTAATTTCTTTCAGCTCCTGTTAGCCGTTTACTAACATAGTAGACCGGTTTCTGCACTCGGTCTTCTTCCCGAACTAGAGCAACACTGATCGCATGCTCCAACACTGCCAGGTAAAGGTACAGTTGCTCGTGGTCAACTGGTTTCGACAAGATCGGTGGCGTGGAAAGATGCTGAACCAGTGATCGGAACGCGTCTTCGCACTCCATGGTCCATTCAAAGTTTCGCTTTCCCTTCCGGATCAGATCGAAGAAAGGAATGCATTTATCGGTGGACTTTGAAATGAACCTGCTCAATGCTGCTACCTTCCCGTTGAGACTCTGGACTTTCTTTATGGTTCTTGGGGTTTGCAGTTTCCTTATTGCCCAAATCTTTTCGGGATTCGCTTCTATTCCTCGAGCGTTAACGATAAACCCGAGGAACTTTCCTGATGCGACACCGAAGTGACACTTTAATGGGTTGAGCTTCATTCCATATTCCCGAAGGATGCAGAACATCGAATTTAAATCTTTGACGTGGTCTGTGGAGAATCGAGATTTTACTAGCATGTCATCCACATAAACCTCCATGGTCTTTCCGATCTGGTTAGCGAACATCCGGTTGACTAAGCGTTGGTACGTTGCTCCGGCGTTCTTTAGACCAAATGGCATGACTTTGTAGCAGTAGAGTCCCAGATCAGTTACGAAACTGGTATGTTCTTGATCAGGCAAATGCATAGGTGTTTGATTGTAGCCAGAATAAGCATCCATGAAAGATAATAATTCATGTCCAGCTGTCGAATCTACGAGCTGGTCAATTCGAGGAAGTGGAAAACTATCCTTTGGACAAGCCTTATTCAAGTCAGAGTAGTCAATGCAAGTTCTCCATTTCCCATTCGGTTTTCGAACCAACACGGGATTTGACACCCATTCTGGATACAAAGCATCTCGAATGAACCCATTTGACCGTAATTTATCAACCTCTTCTTTAAGGGCGGCAGATCTCTCTGGATCCATACCACGCCTTTTCTGTTTGACCGGGACATACCGTGGATCGATATTCAGGGAATGACTCACGATGTCCGACGAGATCCCGCACATATCAGAGTGTGTCCAGGCGAAAACGTCGAGATTCGCCCTGAGAAATTCAACCAATTCCTGTTGCGTTTGTTTGCCCAGTTGAGACCCAACTTTTAGCACCCTCGAATCATCACCTTCACTGATTGGGACATCCACAGTCAGTTCGGCCGGGGAAGCTTGATTCTCTTTAGATTCATCTCTATCTTTGTTGTCTCTAGGGTCAAGGTCTTTCTGGAATTGGTCGTGGTGCTCGGGCCGAGGCCTAGGCATCAATTGTCAATTATCAATAGAACGGATGCAGAGAGATTCCTCTACGTCCTTTCCCTTCTCCTTTCGCTGCGCCCCGCGCAGCTCAGCAACATAGCAGGCCCTCTGTAACGACCCGTAAATTTTAACTGTTTTAATAACGTAATTAGTTGAAATTTTGTGAAATTTTAAACGATAAAATTTTGAAATAAAAATTTAATATTTGGAATACGTCTAGTTAAACATAGCAACTGGTAAATTTTCGTCCGAAAATACGAAAGTTTATTTCGCACGTAAATTCACTTCAATTTAATCAGTTATAAAGCGATGAAAATAAAATGTTTTCGAAACCTAAATATTTTTACATAGAAAAATTCTAAACCATCTTCTGAGCAAAATGTCAGTTGGTCGTTTTTCCAAATTCGGACATCTTTGGCTCCGTCGATCTTATTTTTCAGCGTTTTCTTGCATTTTCCGCCAGTAGAAAAATTCGAATTTTTATAATTCAATCATACCACTGATATCTTTATACCGTTTTGATCGCCTTGTTGTGCCGATCTCAACAGTGAATTTATTTGTGTGTTTCGGTGTCCGGTACGCGGCGAAACCGCGATACGGTTAGCCGTACCGGTACCCAAATTTCAACCTGTTGGGTTGTTTCTCCTTTCATCTATCCAACTGTTGAAAACAAACAACCAATTGCATTAATAATTCCCTGAATTCTCGTGCTTGACATTTGCCCTTCCCACTGTTAAATAATTGATGGTTCGTTCTACCTTCCTACTGTTTCGTAGAAAATTAATATAGCCTATAGTTGCATACTTATTCCAGAAACCTGTTCATTTCTCTAGGCCTTCTCGTCTGTCCATTCATTTGAAGAGAAAAAAATTAGTATCTATGACTTTATCTTTCTCGAGCAACACATTTTTGCTCAGAACTCATCCAACCTCAAAATGAGAAACTTGTCCCCTTCATTTTCACATGCTATCCCCTGGCATCCAACGCCTCAACAACCCGATTGCCTTCTCGAGCATGGCAGCCCTGGCCAGCGAACATCACCGTCAGCCCCAGCCCAGTGCTCTCCTCCGAACCCGCCTACCCTCTCCACCTTTCGCCTCACCAATGCCACGTCAGCCTTGCCTTGAACCCTTGCCTCCGCCAAAGACCATTCCCTTGGCTGCCGAGCCTCCTCCTTCAACCTCATGTCCTCCAACCCTCTGCCGTGTCCTTCACCTCGAGCAATCAATGGCCACAGCCATCCCCTACGCCTTCCAGCTCCATTATCACCCGCCACCTACCTCTGACCAACCAACTAAACGCCACGCAACACAGTCCCCACACCCCATCACTTCGGCCTGCATATACTTCCCTCATCTTTCCTCTACCGTGCGTTTACCAAGCTTGACCAAGTTGACAGCAACCTTCGCCTACCATCTCGGCCTTAGCCGAACCTCCTTTGTCCACTTCCTTTCCATCTCCTGACCGCCGCAGTTCCCTCCCAAAGCAGCTTTTCCAGCCTTCACTTGAACAGCTTCCATTTATATACTCTTTGTGTTTGAGGTATTTATATAAGTTATACTGTTATTACTTTGATCCTAAATTTCATATAGTTATATAAGAATTTTACGATGGTATATGTACCTGGGCTGCAGATATAAGTTATATTTATAAGTGTTATGTTGGTTTTCTAAAACGTATATAATTACACGGAAATCACATTTAATATATCAGTATATATCAGGGTTAGATTATATGAAGATACATAAAGTTGAATACAGAACTTACATATTTTGTTCATTTATAGTATAAGTTACATTCTATATATAGACAGGCTATTAGTTTCATTTTGGGTACCAGGCTGTTATACATGTAAGTGTATATATTTATAAATTTGTTTATAAATTTTCTAACAGAGCATATGTTTACGTCAGACTGTATTTCATATATGTACAAACTTTATAATATAGTGATGTGTATATATATATGTATTAATATGTTTGAACCTGTACATTACTATTGCACTGTATGTATATATACATATGCGGGTTTTGAAATGTAAGTATTTTTCATTCATAATTATTTCAAAATATAATGTATATATTTAAGTGTGATTTCTTTTTGTGCGTTTTAAAAGATTACAATGGATTTGGAATACATGCTTATATATGTTAATTAGATGTTTACAATTCAAGACTCCTGGTTAAATAATCATATTCTAAGTAATATATATGTTCATCTATAATGGTTGCTATATACAGGCGAAACAATATAAATACTTATATTAGTATATGTTATAATAATGATATAAAAGTTTTACAAACTATATTTCTTTTAAACTGTCGACTGCATATATACGTGTATATATATATATAAAAAAAAATTATATTTATGAAGTTTCAATATATGTGTGTACTAGTGTCGTGTGTGTTAGTGTGAACATTTTAGTAACCTGATATGTGTATGGCAGTGCTTGTTTGATATGGATATGGTTTTTTCAAAAATGATATGTATATAAAGTGTCTGCTGTTGTGTTCGCAAGTTAAAAATAAAGTAAATTATATTCGGGTTTGGGGTAATAAGCTAGTATGTATACGGTTAGTATATACGTGTGTAGTATATTGTTTATTGGAAAGGTAGTAAATCTTAGTTTAGGAATGTTTTGTACATTGTATATATGTCGGTTTGATACACATATATGTTATTTGAATAGATTTTGGGTTATAATAATATACTATATATATTATGAGTAAAAAAAAAAAAAAAAAATTTAATTTGATTTTTGAGAAAGATATATATATAGATACAATATTTGTTGTTTCAGTTTATGTTAAACCGTTAAGTTTAAATGGGTTGATTCAATCACGTTCTGATTTGTTCCATCTAATTCTTTTATCAGCTTTTGATCGTTGAATTCGTGCCGATTTTTGCTTTGCTTCGAGCCATTATTCAAATTTCGGCGTTAGTATCAGTGTGCGTATCCATGTCATCTCCTGTTCTCTCTAGCCTCGAAAGGTGAGCACTCACTCACGATTAACGTTCTTTTATTTATTAAATTTGATTTCAATTGAAACGGCAATTGAAATATGCTACTGTTATTTATGCTATTAACTGTATCAGTTCACCTGTGACATCTGACACCATTATCTGTTATATATGAAATGATAACCCAGTTTGATTGTTAATTGATTGATTGTTGATGTTTATATTGGACGTTAAATTGTTAATGTTAAATTGATAAATAGCATGAAATTGAACTTGATATAGTATAATTAAATGTTAAATTTGATTAACTGACATATGTATAATATGACCCCTTTAACTGTTGAATTTATTGACACGTAGGATTTGTTTAATTACATTTTGAACCACTGAATGTATGTTGTTAAATTGATGATGTATGAAATTGTAAATAGATGACAAGTGAAAACCGTAATGTAATAATCTTTAATCTACATGAAATGATAGTGTAGATTCTAGAAATAATTATATTAATTCGTACAAATAACAATGCGAATTAATACGGTTATTTCAGGATTATTTGAATTGATTATTGGATTGATATTGATTGTTGTTATTGCTTGTTTATTTACTTTGACACCATCCCAGTTATCACACTGCAAGTTCCCTTTGTTATAATTTGATTTTGAATTGAATTGGAATCGGGTTGAAATGATAAATACCCAAATTGAACTTTGACCTAGGATAGGAAATTAAATAAAACCCGATTGGTCAATAAATTTGATTTAAAAATAAAATGAAGGTTTTATTTTGAATAAATAATATTGTTTGAAACGAAGTTGGAAATTGAATTTTAATGAAATTTAAATGTGAATATTTAATATTAAAATGTAATTGATGAAAGAATGTTGTTTAATTTGAGAATTGATTGAATTAAGTTTGAGATTATTATTAAGTTTGAAATTATTAAACTTTGAAATTATATAATAATTAAGTTTTGAATTATTTAATAATTAAATAAGATTGAATTATTTAATGATTAAATTGAATTGAAATTCTTTAATAAGAAAAATTGAATTTTTGAATAAGTGAATTTTACTTCGTAATAATTGAAATTGAGTTTCATTATTAATTAAGTTTTGGAAATTATTTAAGTAAGTAAATAAGTGAAATTGAATTTCTTTAACAAGAAATAAAAGGTGATTTATTGAAATTGATGTAAGACGTGTAATTGAAAGAATTGATTTGATGAATTTAGTTTAATTCAAATTTGTAAGTTATGATTTATTGAGGTTGAACTTAAGAATTGATTTAATGAATTGGAAATTTAATAGAAATTGTTTTGAATGATAAAGTAACTTAACGAATATTGAATGGAATCGATAAATGAGTTTAAATTGATTTGAATGTTAAATAAAATTTGTTTAAATGATTTCGGAATGAAACTTATATATGAACTTGAATCAATATTTGAACGGTTTTAAATAGATATTGAAATTGAATTATAAGATTTTGAAACAGAAAATTTGAAAGTTTTGAAACGAAAATTTGGAAATTGTTTTAGGAAGACAAATGAAATGTTGATTTACGAATTCTATTTGAAATTGAAATTAATTTGGTTTTTTGAAATATATAAACGACCAATCGGTGTAATAATTACGAAAGTTATTAAAGAGACCGGGATCGGTAATGGATATACTCTCTATCTGAACCGAAACCACTTTAATAACTATACGCGGAGTGTTGATCCAGAACGAAGTGGATGGTTTTGGTGAACGCGTTGACTGAAGGAAGAGAACGATTTTGGATGACCCCTGACATGACTAAAACAGGAGCCGCGCCGGGCCATTGAGGTTCGCCACCTCTAGCGGACACACTTCTTCGTTACCATATCTATTACTTTTGTGATTCGATTTGGGTGCACCCCTCGATTATGGGAGTGTTGTTTCGCGGTGTTGGGGTAGTAGCTGCTATGCCCAACATCAGTCCGGATCACGCAACTACTAGTATCCTAGTTGGTATCGCCTCATGTACCTTGTCATACTGATTATCCTATTCGCGACCACTACGATTTGATTTGTACCTTTAGTATATGGATTGCCCTCTGGTGACTTCCGGTTTTGGGGAAACTACGGTCTTGTATATGCTTTTGGGAATAAACAGGTTAAGAGGTGTATGGGCCCTGCTTAACCCTACTTTGATACCTTTATATTACTGATAGACATTATCTACTTAGCGTACATTACTACCTAGTAGATAGTTTAACGGATCCTTAAAGGATGGTTATTCCAAACATCCTTTGAGTTACTTGTATTTCAATTGTTATTTCACTTGAGTTGGATTTATTAATATAAGAATGTTAATCCTGACTCGAGTGTTTTGTATTTTGCTTTACGCTCGGGTCAGACTGAGTGGTTCAGCTTTCGAGACTCACCTTTGGAGTTGGAGCTTTGCTTGAAGATCCAGCCATCTATTCTGCTTCAGTATTCGATGATTCCAGTGATGTATTCTGATTTGTATCTGATGTATCATATTTCTCTTCTGTTGTAAACTCTGATGTATTTTATATATTCATATAGTAGCTTCATGAACTACTATCTCTTTTATTTCCGCTGCATTTATTACTCTGTGTCTGTGATCTGTGATTATATTTATTTACTGTATATGTTCAGTTTTGCCAAATTTAAATTAACAACGCGGTATTTTGAGCAATTCAACTCCGGCATGAGTGTCTACCTATACACTTATAATGGATGCGAATGGTCCAAAATAGCGGGTCGTTACAGTTGGTATCAGAGCTTTGGTAGCTCTAGGCAAAACTTAACATATAAGGTAAATATATTTACAGAATCACTCTCATTCGAGTTTCAATCTCTTCCTTTCGACTCGATTTCTTTGAATTTTGGAACGTTCCCTACGGTTCCAAATTTCATTCGTCTCCCTCACTATTCGTCTTCTTTCAATTCTGGAACATCAATAACTCCACTTCGAATGACCCTTATAGTGAATCGGCGGCCTCGCCAATCTTCGAATGATTTGTAAAGGGGTGAAACTCCTTTACAATAGGCATTGATTTACCGGAGATTTCTGTATCCTCGGTTTACGATGCTATCTATCTCCTGTTATACCTGAATTCTATTTCTCGAGATCGGATGTTGATTTACCTCGGAATTCAGCATCAATCTTATTCTTGAAGTCACGGTCGACCCGGTTAAGGTCGTCTGCGATTTATATAAGCTTATCCATCGCCTTATTTTGTTATTTAATCACCATATCTTTGTTTCAAACCTATCTTCGAATCGAAATTCTCTTGATTTGAGTCAATCAAAAAAAAAAAAAAATTTTGAATCTCTATCCTTGCTTAAAAATCCATTATTGTATCGGTAAGTGAGGAAGTGTATTTGTAAATTAATTTTAAAAATGTTTTTATATATTGTGTTGTTTGAGTTGTTGATGTTGATTTGGGTTTCCGATCGATTCGTCTGATCAGCGCTATCGATAGGATTTCCAAAACACTTGAACAGAGCAAACTGGCACAATATTATTTTCAAATTTGGAAAATGAAATAAATTTGTTTGATTATATTGTAAAAATATAAGTAAAAATTTTCTAGAATTTAATAGGTTAATTAAATTGTTTGTTGAAATGATAATATTTGATTATCATTTATTGTTCTAAATAAATTTATAAATTCGGTTTATAAATTAATTTGGAATTTGAAATGAATTTAATTCAGAAATTTGAGAATTTATTAGTTTCCGGTGATTTCGAACTTTGGTTTTTAAAATTTTAAAGTATATATTATTGAAAGTATTTTCGAATAGAAATCGTCTTCAAAGAACTTTTAAACGTTGAAATCAGTGCTCTTCTCTTTGTCGCTGGAAAATAATTTCGGTGATGGCGGCCGCATCATCGACATTCATTTTCGAGTTTCGAAGTGGAGAATCCATTCTGTAGCTTTGCTACGGTTTTGTTTTGAAAAAATATTTTGATTTGAATTTCTTCTGTATAATTTGATTTATATATATATAGGTATCTTATTTTAAATTTAATTTGATTTGATATAAATATATATATATATATATATCTAAATTGTTTAAAGTTAATCGGAAATCTAATTCTTAAATTTTGTTAAAGGATGTTTTCAATTATAAATAAAGCTGAATTTTGAATAAATATTTAAACTTGAATAATTGAATTAGGAAATTTTATTTGTATATTGTTCAACTGCATTCTAATACAACTTACCCAAATTATTCAGAAGTTGAATATGTAATTGGATAATATATAAGATAAATTGAATTTATAAATAAAATTTGAGTGGTTATAATAAATGTTATACATTAAATTTTGATTATAAAGATGTTAATAGAGTTAGATAGGATAATAAGTAAATTCAGTTAATAATGAAATAAATTTGTTTTGAAAGAATTAATAAATTTGTTTTGGAAGAATTAATAAATTGAAATTGATCAACTTATAAAAATACCTTGAATTTGAAAGCAATTAGTAAATGTAAATTAATTTAAATCGAAACTTTTATGGTTTAAATTAATTTATATGGTTAAATTTATGTGAGTAGATATATTAAGTAGAATAAATTTAACAGTAATTTGGAATAAAGAAGAATTTAAAATTGTTGAAGAAAATATGATTATAATAAAAGACTATTCAAATTTATGGTTTTAGAAATTGTAAATTTAAGATGATTGAATAATAAGATAATAAATTTAGAAATAGTTGAGATTGATTTTAGTGAAATCAAATGGATTAAATCAATTATTGAATATCAATTAATTTAAATTTGAATTTACAGGGTTTAAATTAATTGTTATTTTTTTCAAAATCTGTTTTTCTTTCTGGTTGTTCTATTCTCCTACCTCGTTCCTTTTCGGGGACGAAAAGTTTTGAGTGGGGGAGAATGTAACGACCCGTAAATTTCAACTGTTTTAATAACGTAATTAGTTGAAATTTTGTGAAATTTTAAATGATAAAATTTTGAAATAAAAATTTAATATTTGGAATACGTCTAGTTAAACATAGCAACTGGTAAATTTTCGTCCGAAAATACGAAAGTTTATTTCGCACGTAAATTCACTTCAATTTAATCAGCTATAAAGCGATGAAAATAAAATGTTTTCGAAACCTAAATATTTTTACATAGAAAAATTCTAAACCATCTTCTGAGCAAAATGTCAGTTGGTCGTTTTTCCAAATTCGGACATCTTTGGCTCCGTCGATCTTATTTTTCAGCGTTTTCTTGCATTTTCCGCCAGTAGAAAAATTCGAATTTTTATAATTCAATCATACCACTGATATCTTTATACCGTTTTGATCGCCTTGTTGTGCCGATCTCAACAGTGAATTTATTTGTGTGTTTCGGTGTCCGGTACGCGGCGAAACCGCGATACGGTTAGCCGTACCGGTACCCAAATTTCAACCTGTTGGGTTGTTTCTCCTTTCATCTATCCAACTGTTGAAAACAAACAGCCAATTGCATTAATAATTCCCTGAATTCTCGTGCTTGACATTTGCCCTTCCCACTGTTAAATAATTGATGGTTCGTTCTACCTTCCTACTGTTTCGTAGAAAATTAATATAGCCTATAGTTGCATACTTATTCCAGAAACCTGTTCATTTCTCTAGGCCTTCTCGTCTGTCCATTCATTTGAAGAGAAAAAAATTAGTATCTATGACTTTATCTTTCTCGAGCAACACATTTTTGCTCAGAACTCATCCAACCTCAAAATGAGAAACTTGTCCCCTTCATTTTCACATGCTATCCCCTGGCATCCAACGCCTCAACAACCCGATTGCCTTCTCGAGCATGGCAGCCCTGGCCAGCGAACATCACCGTCAGCCCCAGCCCAGTGCTCTCCTCCGAACCCGCCTACCCTCTCCACCTTTCGCCTCACCAATGCCACGTCAGCCTTGCCTTGAACCCTTGCCTCCGCCAAAGACCATTCCCTTGGCTGCCGAGCCTCCTCCTTCAACCTCATGTCCTCCAACCCTCTGCCGTGTCCTTCACCTCGAGCAATCAATGGCCACAGCCATCCCCTACGCCTTCCAGCTCCATTATCACCCGCCACCTACCTCTGACCAACCAACTAAACGCCACGCAACACAGTCCCCACACCCCATCACTTCGGCCTGCATATACTTCCCTCATCTTTCCTCTACCGTGCGTTTACCAAGCTTGACCAAGTTGATAGCAACCTTCGCCTACCATCTCGGCCTTAGCCGAACCTCCTTTGTCCACTTCCTTTCCATCTCCTGACCGCCGCAGTTCCCTCCCAAAGCAGCTTTTCCAGCCTTCACTTGAACAGCTTCCATTTATATACTCTTTGTGTTTGAGGTATTTATATAAGTTATACTGTTATTACTTTGATCCTAAATTTCATATAGTTATATAAGAATTTTACGATGGTATATGTACCTGGGCTGCAGATATAAGTTATATTTATAAGTGTTATGTTGGTTTTCTAAAACGTATATAATTACACGGAAATCACATTTAATATATCAGTATATATCAGGGTTAGATTATATGAAGATACATAAAGTTGAATACAGAACTTACATATTTTGTTCATTTATAGTATAAGTTACATTCTATATATAGACAGGCTATTAGTTTCATTTTGGGTACCAGGCTGTTATACATGTAAGTGTATATATTTATAAATTTGTTTATAAATTTTCTAACAGAGCATATGTTTACGTCAGACTGTATTTCATATATGTACAAACTTTATAATATAGTGATGTGTATATATATATGTATTAATATGTTTGAACCTGTACATTACTATTGCACTGTATGTATATATACATATGCGGGTTTTGAAATGTAAGTATTTTTCATTCATAATTATTTCAAAATATAATGTATATATTTAAGTGTGATTTCTTTTTGTGCGTTTTAAAAGATTACAATGGATTTGGAATACATGCTTATATATGTTAATTAGATGTTTACAATTCAAGACTCCTGGTTAAATAATCATATTCTAAGTAATATATATGTTCATCTATAATGGTTGCTATATACAGGCGAAACAGTATAAATACTTATATTAGTATATGTTATAATAATGATATAAAAGTTTTACAAACTATATTTCTTTTAAACTGTCGACTGCATATATACGTGTATATATATATATATATAAAAAAATTATATTTATGAAGTTTCAATATATGTGTGTACTAGTGTCGTGTGTGTTAGTGTGAACATTTTAGTAACCTGATATGTGTATGGCAGTGCTTGTTTGATATGGATATGGTTTTTTCAAAAATGATATGTATATAAAGTGTCTGCTGTTGTGTTCGCAAGTTAAAAATAAAGTAAATTATATTCGGGTTTGGGGTAATAAGCTAGTATGTATACGGTTAGTATATACGTGTGTAGTATATTGTTTATTGGAAAGGTAGTAAATCTTAGTTTAGGAATGTTTTGTACATTGTATATATGTCGGTTTGATACACATATATGTTATTTGAATAGATTTTGGGTTATAATAATATACTATATATATTATGAGTAAAAAAAAAAAAAAAAAATTAATTTGATTTTTGAGAAAGATATATATATAGATACAATATTTGTTGTTTCAGTTTATGTTAAACCGTTAAGTTTAAATGGGTTGATTCAATCACGTTCTGATTTGTTCCATCTAATTCTTTTATCAGCTTTTGATCGTTGAATTCGTGCCGATTTTTGCTTTGCTTCGAGCCATTATTCAAATTTCGGCGTTAGTATCAGTGTGCGTATCCATGTCATCTCCTGTTCTCTCTAGCCTCGAAAGGTGAGCACTCACTCACGATTAACGTTCTTTTATTTATTAAATTTGATTTCAATTGAAACGGCAATTGAAATATGCTACTGTTATTTATGCTATTAACTGTATCAGTTCACCTGTGACATCTGACACCATTATCTGTTATATATGAAATGATAACCTAGTTTGATTGTTAATTGATTGATTGTTGATGTTTATATTGGACGTTAAATTGTTAATGTTAAATTGATAAATAGCATGAAATTGAACTTGATATAGTATAATTAAATGTTAAATTTGATTAACTGACATTTGTATAATATGACCCCTTTAACTGTTGAATTTATTGACACGTAGGATTTGTTTAATTACATTTTGAACCACTGAATGTATGTTGTTAAATTGATGATGTATGAAATTGTAAATAGATGACAAGTGAAAACCGTAATGTAGTAATCTTTAATCTACATGAAATGATAGTGTAGATTCTAGAAATAATTATATTAATTCGTACAAATAACAATGCGAATTAATACGGTTATTTCAGGATTATTTGAATTGATTATTGGATTGATATTGATTGTTGTTATTGCTTGTTTATTTACTTTGACACCATCCCAGTTATCACACTGCAAGTTCCCTTTGTTATAATTTGATTTTGAATTGAATTGGAATCGGGTTGAAATGATAAATACCCAAATTGAACTTTGACCTAGGATAGGAAATTAAATAAAACCCGATTGGTCAATAAATTTGATTTAAAAATAAAATGAAGGTTTTATTTTGAATAAATAATATTGTTTGAAACGAAGTTGGAAATTGAATTTTAATGAAATTTAAATGTGAATATTTAATATTAAAATGTAATTGATGAAAGAATGTTGTTTAATTTGAGAATTGATTGAATTAAGTTTGAGATTATTATTAAGTTTGAAATTATTAAACTTTGAAATTATATAATAATTAAGTTTTGAATTATTTAATAATTAAATAAGATTGAATTATTTAATGATTAAATTGAATTGAAATTCTTTAATAAGAAAAATTGAATTTTTGAATAAGTGAATTTTACTTCGTAATAATTGAAATTGAGTTTCATTATTAATTAAGTTTTGGAAATTATTTAAGTAAGTAAATAAGTGAAATTGAATTTCTTTAACAAGAAATAAAAGGTTATTTATTGAAATTGATGTAAGACGTGTAATTGAAAGAATTGATTTGATGAATTTAGTTTAATTCAAATTTGTAAGTTATGATTTATTGAGGTTGAACTTAAGAATTGATTTAATGAATTGGAAATTTAATAGAAATTGTTTTGAATGATAAAGTAACTTAACGAATATTGAATGGAATCGATAAATGAGTTTAAATTGATTTGAATGTTAAATAAAATTTGTTTAAATGATTTCGGAATGAAACTTATATATGAACTTGAATCAATATTTGAATGGTTTTAAATAGATATTGAAATTGAATTATAAGATTTTAAAACAGAAAATTTGAAAGTTTTGAAACGAAAATTTGGAAATTGTTTTAGAAAGACAAATGAAATGTTGATTTACGAATTCTATTTGAAATTGAAATTAATTTGGTTTTTTGAAATATATAAACGACCAATCGGTGTAATAATTACGAAAGTTATTAAAGAGACCGGGATCGGTAATGGATATACTCTCTATCTGAACCGAAACCACTTTAATAACTATACGCGGAGTGTTGATCCAGAACGAAGTGGATGGTTTTGGTGAACGCGTTGACTGAAGGAAGAGAACGATTTTGGATGACCCCTGACATGACTAAAACAGGAGCCGCGCCGGGCCATTGAGGTTCGCCACCTCTAGCGGACACACTTCTTCGTTACCATATCTATTACTTTTGTGATTCGATTTGGGTGCACCCCTCGATTATGGGAGTGTTGTTTCGCGGTGTTGGGGTAGTAGCTGCTATGCCCAACATCAGTCCGGATCACGCAACTACTAGTATCCTAGTTGGTATCGCCTCATGTACCTTGTCATACTGATTATCCTATTCGCGACCACTACGATTTGATTTGTACCTTTAGTATATGGATTGCCCTCTGGTGACTTCCGGTTTTGGGGAAACTACGGTCTTGTATATGCTTTTGGGAATAAACAGGTTAAGAGGTGTATGGGCCCTGCTTAACCCTACTTTGATACCTTTATATTACTGATAGACATTATCTACTTAGCGTACATTACTACCTAGTAGATAGTTTAACGGATCCTTAAAGGATGGTTATTCCAAACATCCTTTGAGTTACTTGTATTTCAATTTTTATTTCACTTGAGTTGGATTTATTAATATAAGAATGTTAATCCTGACTCGAGTGTTTTGTATTTTGCTTTACGCTCGGGTCAGACTGAGTGGTTCAGCTTTCGAGACTCACCTTTGGAGTTGGAGCTTTGCTTGAAGATCCAGCCATCTATTCTGCTTCAGTATTCGATGATTCCAGTGATGTATTCTGATTTGTATCTGATGTATCATATTTCTCTTCTGTTGTAAACTCTGATGTATTTTATATATTCATATAGTAGCTTCATGAACTACTATCTCTTTTATTTCCGCTGCATTTATTACTCTGTGTCTGTGATCTGTGATTATATTTATTTACTGTATATGTTCAGTTTTGCCAAATTTAAATTAACAACGCGGTATTTTGAGCAATTCAACTCCGGCATGAGTGTCTACCTATACACTTATAATGGATGCGAATGGTCCAAAATAGCGGGTCGTTACACCCTCCCCGTTGCCTGATCTCCTTGGATGACTCCAATCCCACGATCGGTGGGAAACTTCAGGGTCAAACACCATGGGGCAATGGCTGCCCTGAACTCAGCAAGGGCCGGTCGGCCCAAAAATGCGTTATAAGGTGAATCAATCTCTAAAACAACAAACTGTAACATCCGGACTCTCCGGCGTTCTCCAACCCCCAACTCCACTGGTAATTCCGTCACTCCGGTGGGTATGGTAGCACTTCCATTGAAGCCGTGGACTCGAGATTGGCAAGGTTTCAAGTCCTTCGCTTCCATTTTCATTAAGTCATAAGCCCGTTTAAGTAGGATGTTTACAGAGCTCTCACTGTCAACTAGGATCCTCTTCATCCAAGCAGGACCTACCTGGGCAGATATGACCAGTGGGTCGATTGTGGGGGCTTCGACCTTATTAGTGTCTCGGCTTCTAAATACGATATCATCAGACATTATCTTTTGTTGTTTAGCCGGAGTTCCATCTTCACAATTACTGCAACATTCGAAGTCTGCATGCCTGATCGAACTAGCATACGACTCCATTCCCCCCAGCTTCTGTCTGCTAGGTGGGGACCACCACTTATCGTGTTGATAACTAACCTTCCGCCCGTACGAGCGGGTTCTTCCTGTCTTTCTTGATTCTGTGAACGGTTTTGATTTGAAGGGCCCGCACCACCAGACTGCGGCGCCCGCACAAACTGATCTAACTTCCTCTCCCTGATCAACTTCTTGATGAGGTTCTGTAAATGTCGACACTCGGTGGTGTTGTGGCCGTAGCTTTCGTGGAACCTACAGAACTTCCCCGTTTGAACCTGCCTCTCTAATGAGGGTTTCGAAGCAGGCTTCTTATACTGCACAGTGTTACAAGTTTGTAGGTATACGTTCTCCAATGACGTATTCAACGGCGTGTAATTGTCAAACATTGGAGCCCTACGCCGTGGGCCCCGGTTCTGATATGTTTTCTTATCCTGGCCGTTGTTGCTCCTCGGCTGGGTTTGTTTGTTCTATATGTTCAACTGAACTCTTCCGGAACTCTTCCCGGACTGCTTAACTGCTACGGTACTTTGTATTCCCTCACTACTGGGCCTCACATCGTCCTGCTACCTAGACTGTTTCGCGTCCTCTTGCCGTAAGAATTGAGCAGCTTTGGAGTAGAAACGGTCCAACGATGCGGGTGGTTTCCCGGCTAACCAATTTCCAAATTCAGAATCGGGATCGATCCCTTTGGTTAATGCCATCAAGATCGAGTTATCGTTGGGATTACTAATTTCAACACATGCTGCGTGAAACCTCTCTAAATAACGCCTGAGCGTCTCTCCATGAGCTTGGGTGACACTAGACAGGGTGTTAACGTCTTTCGGTCTAGCAACATGCATACGAAACTGTTCTACAAACCTCTTAGCCAGTTGATCGAACGAAGAGATAGATCTAGGCGGTAACCTTGTAAACCACATTGTTGCGATCCCCCCCAGAGAGATGGGGAAACTTCGACACTTCACTACATCATCAGCTCTTGCAGCACTCATTGACCACTCATATTTCAAAATATGTTGATTGGGGTCACTATTTCCTTCGTACATTGGGAGAGTTGGCATTCTGAATCGCCGGGGGGGGGGGGGGGGGGTTCAGCGTATAATATCTCGTCTATAAAAGGGGTGTGACTATGGGAGATTCCCCAATCGTCATTAGTGAGCCCCTGACTCTCGCGAATCATCTGACGTATCATGGTCGAAATATCTGACACTGGCACATTCTGGGCATGCTGAGCTAAGGTGTGGTCGGGTTCCACAGTGCGAGTTTGGACCGGGCGCTGTCGACGGTCCGTATTTCGCCTCCTTGGCTCAGCATCTTCTGGGACATATGGTTCAGGAGTATGTCCACGCTGTTGATTGTTCGGATCTGACAGATTTCGGGTATCAACCCTCGTTTCTACCGCGGCGGTTGTCCATGGTATACTGTGGAGCCGTGCCTCCTCGTATTGAGGGTCCTGTTTGGAAGCTGGTCGACGGCCCTGTCCTTAATTGTCCAACGGTCAAGGCGGGTTGATATCCGGTAGTTTGTGCGTGACTCCGGTCTAATTGGGGACGGGTGGACCTGTGGTGATAGTCAGACGAGGCGGAACTTTCAGTAGATGCACGGGAAACATCATCCCTCCTGGACCTTATGCGGCTTGGGCGGTTTAGTTGGTTGGTCAATTCAACATTAGCGCGCAATTGCTCAGCCAATTGTTGCCGACTTTGAGTCAGCTCCTGGAGCAACACTTGGAACTCTTGTCTAGTGACTGGTCCCGACGGATCTGAGTGAGCAGTGTTGTCTTGATTGGATGGTGGCTGCAGTGCAGGAATCTGTCTATCCCGACCGTCTTGATCAGCAGCTGTAGCGGCAGTTCTTGTACTAACCATGTTCAGTGGTGGAGTCCTTTCCTAGACTTTACGCAAATCTTAATAGAATGGAAGGATTCCGGACTAGAGATCAGGATCTTCCTCTTGGATTTATGCAATCCGGTATCGACGGTAGATCCAAGGAGCAGGAGAAAAAACTGGTTGTTCTCAGTAAAAGCACCAAAGTGTTTGTACCGAAAATGGGCACAACACACTTCGGAAGTTATTTGAAGAGATAAAATGAAGAATACAAATGCAAAACAGAGATTATCTAACAAAAACTCCAACAAACAGAAATGTAAAATGCAAAGACAAGCGATTTAGAGTGGTTCGGCGTGTTGCCTACGTCCACTATGAAGTTTTGATGATTTTATTGATTCTCTTTCAATGATTACAAGCGATTACAGCGAACAAAAGCGAATTACAGTTTAGAATTCGAATTCAACAGCAAAGGAATGATGCAAATCTTGATCCGGCAGAGTCTGGACGCTTCAGAATCAAAAAAGTTCCTCTTCTATAGGCTTTGGGGCTCTATTTATAGGCGTAGGAGGCTAAGATTTCGCTCAAACTTCGGGAGACTTGGTCTGGAATGTGAGGGGACCCACACGACCGTTTCTAGAAAGTTTCGCCTCGATCTGCGATCGATATGAATCAATTTCGTATCGATCAAGATGATGTCCAATTAAGCTGAAATTTGGCAGGGACATTCTTCAGTGTGTGCGTGAGCTGTTGTGAAAATTTCATTGAATTTGGATCAGTAGATTATGAGATATTGTCGATACAAAGTGGCATTCAACGTTGGCTGTTACGTTCGACTCCATGGCTTCGAGTCGATCCCCCGTATCGATCACTGCACGTGCCTCTGAGATGATGTGGCGCACGCACTTCATTTCGATCCAGTTTTCACTCCATGCTGACCGCTTTGACTCCATGGATCTCGCCTCGTTTGCTTCGATGGATGACACGTCACCCTAGTTTGTTGTCTTGTTGGATACGAATAAGCCAGTGGGCATGGATTCGAAGCGAGGTCTTCTGATGGATACGAAGAACAGTGGTCTAATGGATACGATGTAGACATTGGGTGATTGTTGTGAGGCACGTTATCTGTTGATGGATACGAACCCGATCGATGCGAACTCGATGGGTTCGAACATTGCCAACTTGATCGATACGAAACCATGGGAACTCGCCGATGCGAAGTGGATGATGGACACGGGCTGGATGGATACGGAGAATGGTAACCTCTATCGATACAAAATGATGTTCCCTAATGGATACGAAATGAACATCATTGATGGATACGAAAACATGCTTTTCTCTCTAACTTGTATCCATCATAACTTGAGCATATGAACTCGGATTGACTTGAAACTTGGAACGTTGGCTTCCTTTGTTCTACTAGTCATGTCTCATCAATTGTAGCTCGATCCAGACTCGGACAAAATTCATCGATACCCATGACAAGCGATATTTGGAATCCAATCAATTCCTTGGTGTCCTGGCCTTGCCAAAAGGCGGGATAACAATACTCCAATTCGCACTCTGGGAATCTGGAGTTAGTTGATGTTTATACTCCAGTTCGCACTCTGGGAATCTGGAGTTAGTTGATGTTTACACTCCAGTTCGCACTCTGGGAATCTGGAGTTAGTTGATGGGTCTTTAGTCACACCCATTTTAGTGTTTATACTCCAGTCCGCGCTCTGGGGACTTAGAGTTATTTAATGTTTATACTCTAGTTCGCACTCTGGGAATCTGGAGTTAGCCGACAGATGGTCAGTCATGTGACGACCCGACTTCCTATGCCCAGGAAATCATATCGTTTTGAAGAAAAGAAAGAGGTGAGAAAGTAGAAAAGAAAAAGAAGAAGAAGAAACAACATCAGAATCTCAACAGCGGAACGAATAAAATATAATATATCACATAAATATTACATAGAATCATATACATCAGAGTACACAGATAGTACATCACATACTAGACAGTTATAAACACCTGTCTAGTTAATACAACTCGATACAACACAAACAACACAGAGATACAACACAGCGGAAATACACATGAACACTAACACAGCGGAACCAATATATATCTACACGCTGAAGCCTCCTGCTCCATTGCTCCTCCAGTATTCGTCAAAGCTAACCTAAATCCCTTGACTACCCGTAAAAATTTGGGTACCCGAGAGTTTATGAAAAACAGAAATAAACTTCGGGTCAGACATGGGTCTGGTATGAGTAACAGGTTAAAGTTGATTAACTTTGAAAATCATTTGAAACAAAAGGTATCACGTAAGACTTCCCACACATAAACATGGGTAAGTTTTTACCTTACGCTAACCAAAACATTTGATAGGAAATCCAATGATATTATAATAGTGTCTAGGGTTTTCAAGTAAATAGAAAATAGCCGAAATTGTTACATTCATTAAATTCCAGCATACATAGGTATACAATCAAATCCGATGGCACTTATTGGATTTTGGATTCCATACAATGGCAGGGCTACTGGGGTACCGCCCGTCACAGTACGTGGCCTAGATCACCGTACCGAGAACCCACCCTAAGTTCCCTGCAACACAAGGCCGGACCCGTTCCTTACTGAACAGTTCCAAACGAGACAACCCCGGCAGTAGGACGTCAACAACTGCCCACACACCGAAATAAAAAGGGACATCTAGACAGGGGAAAATCTCGCTCTCAAGTGGGGGCTACCCATGAAGCCTTGCTGCACCTCCCCTGTTTTAGCCATTCCCGGTTGATGAGGCTTGAGGTCACGATTACCTTTAGAGAACACATCTCTTAGAATGCTCATCGCCCGCCTGACGATGTTCTGAAAGCATTCAATCCATATAAGTTCGTTCCGGGTTCGAACGAAACCGAAGGCATTATCTCGTTACACTCATTTTGGAATCACCCTCAGAGTTAACGACAATAACCCTTGCATTCTGAATCACCATCTCGAATCTATAAGTACTATCTCCGTCAAACTCATTACGGAATCACCCACAGAGTTATACTGACGAATAGTTCTTATACCTCGAGTCTTCACTTGCTCCATTTGCATTTCACGACCTAACGTTAATTTGGATCGATGTGGTATTCGGGTCTCCAGACCTGGAATCCCGGTATACGGAAACCCGATCCCGGTCTCATCGAAATCCAAAACGTGTCTTTTAAGGCCAAGTTGTTTTAAAGTTAAAACAATTCAATTCAATTATCTATATACACAGATAGATAAATTACAATATAACAATGGATATCACAACATCATCATAATAGATAATCAATGTCATCTCAAACAAACATCCAAATCACAACAGATATCACTCGTCTCATATCTGAGATCAAAATCAATCAATGGGATATCAATATCATTCATAAGCAATGATTTATTATTCACAACTATAATTAATTTAAAATGAATTAAATTAATTACTTCTGTCCCTATTAATTTAAAGTAAATTAAATTAATTACTTATCTATAAATCCTGCTTATACAACCATTTTCTAATTACAATAAGTAATTAGTCTTAATTTAATTCCACAGATTAATTAATGTGAATCATTTATAGTAATTAATATTTAATTACTTCATTTATTAATTAAATAAAATTAACTTCATTTATTCTTAATTAATTACATAAATTAATCACCTCATTATTAATTATTACTTATTTTGACAATTCATAATTATATCATTAACTATATAAATTAATGATCTCTAATTTATTTGTAAATCAAACCACTTCATTACTTTAAGTAATGTAATCTTTAAAATAAACAATTATCAATCACCCTGGATTAATAACATCAGTAATTAACTCTCCTAAATAAATTAATTATCCCATAATTAATTATCTTCATTTATTAATCCCTTGATTAATTCCAAAAGCAATTTCCCATATTACTTTATCTACTCATTAACTTGTATTAATCACATCCGGTGATTATTCTCTAATTATTTCTCTAAGTAACTCTGCTCCATTAATTATACCGAGTAATTTCACTTATCGAATCATTAGATGATTTATAAATTTGATTAAACTAAATTCATTCAATCAATCATATATTCAAATTTAGTTTCAATAGATAATAAATCTTTTAATTACTTTTGTTAAGTATTACATTAAAATTCTAAATAAACTATTCGAAATAATTTATTTAATTAATTATCAAAATTTATCACATTTATAAATAAATTGAAATCCTTAGTTAATTTATCCCATTAACTAAAACAATTACTTAATTACTTCTTTTGAAATCTCCTTTTTAATTATAACTTAATATAACTAAGACATTCTCTAATTAATTTATTAATTACCTCACTATTTAATTTATTTCAATAGAAATTAATTTCTTAATAAATGACTTAATTAACATTTCCACATTTTAAATTCCAAATTCCCTTTTTTTAAATTTAAGATTTAAAGTGATCAGTGATTTAAATGTTAATCTAGTGTAAATTCACTTTAAAATTCCTTTAAATAAATGTACCCAACATCTATCACTTACAAATGAAGTTTATATAAAGAAAACTTTTAAAATTAATTATTATGGAAAAACAATTCTTTTAAAAAAAATATTTTTAACTTACAAATACATTTCTTTCTTTCAAAACTTTAATAAAATAATTCCCAAAACTTCCGTTATCATTTGTTTAAAACAAATTTTACTTTTTATAAAACCGTTCGTTTAAAATACATTTACTTAAACATTCAAAATAAAATTTAATTTAAATTTCAGATTTTGGATTCAAAGAAAATTTGAAACCATCCACTACTTAAATTTAAACACTATCTAAAATCTAGTTTAAATTTTTAACTAAGCTTTAAACCTGGAAAATCAAATTCCTTTAAAAAACTGGACCCCTTCTTCTGTTTCTCAACCAAACAATCCTGCTCCGAGTCTTTTCCTCATTTACTTCGAGTTTTCCTTGCGTTTACCCGAGTCTTTCCCCTAGAACAATTCTACGAAACATTTAACATAATCGACCTGTAGCATGCTAAAACTACTTCGAGTTTTCACTCACCTGACTCGAGAAAATCGCTCTCGAACCCGAGCACAACCCCAAGTATTCCAGACTTCACCTTCCAGAATTTTGACAGCCATCACTGTGAATATGTGCACGTGCACAGGCAAATCGTTCGCCTGCGACCATCGTCTCCGACGCCGGCATATCGATCACGACCACCTTCCACGATTCCAGTCATCAAAATCTCGAACCCATCCCTAAGTCGAATTCGAGATTTCCTGTCACGAGAACAGGAATAAAACCCACACCTGGATCACCATCGATCTCACTTCTCCGATCACCAGAGCCTTTGGGCTTTCGGTCACGTCTTCGCCTTCCTTCCAACTTCCGGTGCCCAAAATTCTGTGGAACTCGATCCACCATGGGTGACGAGACGAACACACTTTCAAACTTACCAAAACTAGGTTTACAGACTTTTCTGAACAACCCCCATCGCCACAGTGAACTCCACCACCATCCGACATTTTTCCTGACATCCCCCATTACTCCTCTACCACCAAAGAAGATTTCGACTTCCCCGATCCACTAGACCATCAGAAATCACCCATAACTCCAAAACCAATCAAATTCGAACTGCTCCTTCAATTCGATGTTAAAAATTATGATTTCATTTTTAAAAATCAAGTTTTTAGTTACTGGTTCAGTTCATATACCTGGATCGATGAATTTAAAGGTTTAAATTTTACAACTTGAGCTTCCCTGTCCTTCTTTGTGTTTTCCAGAGCAAGATCAAATTTTTGATTCACTTAAATAAATTTAAACTCAAAGTCATGATTTAAACAGACAGGTTTGTTTAAATACTAAATACAAATAACAATTGAATTATGCCGGTTGATTTTATTTAAGCCTGAGCTTCAAGTTTTTATCACAGGGTTGTTTTCCAGAGTATAACAGACAGCCATATATATATAAAGCACTACATCATATACTTCCGCACAAACAGGATCATCACAGGAAACAATCAAGCAGCTATATTTATTTAAGTTGATTTAACATAAAATGTTACTCACCAAAGCTTGCAAAAGAACAGAGCTTTTCCCCTGAGACAGTTTGAAAAATTTGAACCGGGGATGCTTTGCTTGATCTTTCCATCATCTGACTTTTGTTGTTTTGGAAGTGTTATTCTAGTTTGCAAAAGAATGTTTACTATATATTTTTCTCTCTGGTTTGCCATGTTAAACAAAATGCAATATGAAATAATATAGAGGAGTTTGTATAGGGTAGGTGATATCTGGTCAAGTAATGCTTCAGGTACAAGCATTTCATATTCACTAGAGATTTCTCTTTTTTTTTTATGTTGGAGGCTGAAATGATACATGAACCAGTTCGAATGACCTGGTATGCTATTGAGGAATGGATGCATTAAATGTTATAGTACTTGTGTCTCCATTTTTAACTATTTAATATTTATATGTCATAGATATTTTGCTTTGCTAAATTCTTTTGCCTGCCTACCAAATTCTCGAGTGTTGGTTTGCTGTTACTTGTTTATATTTTAAAATATAGTTGAGATGGTATTTTAAATGTTTTAATGTTTATTTTGTAATGTACCAATTTTCATAACTATGTATGCATGTATATAAAGTTGTTGCTTAAATGTTTAAACAATTAAACACTCGATTCATTTCCTATTTACTTTATTTTATACTTATGTTAATATCGTGTATTAGATTTACGTTAAGTTAAATATTTATAAAGTTTACTTGTTTTAACACTTAACTATACAATATTGTATCCAATTACTAATATTTTACACTACATAAACATTTACAAAGTTTATTTTAAATTTAAAATATTTTGGAAGGATTTATTTTGAACTTCAATTATAGCTCTTCCAATTATATACATAGATAACAATTTCTATTGGTATTAAAACCCAATTGTAAAGATATAACATTATTAATAAAACTCATTATCGAATTAAAATGATTTATAAAAGAAATTATCACTTAATTACTTATTTCTATCAAGCTAAATTTAAAACAAAGCAAACAAACCTTTTGTTAAATTTAAATTTTAGCTAAAATCAATTTTATACAAATTTTAACTTCATCTTGTATATTTAAAGCCAAATGGTTATTCATTTAATAGCTTTTAAAATGATATATATATATATTAAATCAAACCAAAACTACCAAAAATATTAAAATAAGAAAACTTATCTTCATTTATTAAAATTCAAATCAGATCTTATCTGTTTACAGTATATACAGATTTATATATATATTATAAACAGAAAACAATTTATTAGCTTTTAAAAATATAAATTATCAGTTAAACATTTATTCAGAAGAAAATTATCAATCAAATCCAGATTTTATTAACAGTTATTATCATATCAATTTAATTCCTATCGCAGATTATTAAATTGATATTGTCAAAATTTCCGGGATGTCACAAGTCACATCTGTTTAGGCTTTAGGATTTCGTTCACACTCTAGGAACAAGAAGTTGATCGGGTACACGGAAGGTTGTATCATATCCACCCTGAGTAGGCAAGCGAAGTTGTTAGATGGACGGATCCATCCTCCTCGAGCTTGTAAATATGGAAGGCGAGGTCGTTAGATGGACTGATCCATCCTCCTCGGGTTTAGGTTGAACACGGGCGAAGTTGTTAGATGGACAGATCTATCCTCCTCGAGGCCATGTCCGTAAGTTTATACTCCAGCTCACAGTCTGGGAGCCAGAGTTAGTTAGAGGATTGTCGTGTATCAATCCCTTATTGCCGCAGTGTGATGGCTTGTCCCTGAGCTCGGTGTTTCACTTAGCGAGTGATCAGTGGGATCCCGATTAACTTTCACTTATATGCCCCTTAACGAAGGATGATATTTAGTTTATGGACGGTTGGATCATGTCCATGTTCGTTTGGATTCCACTTTTTCTAAGCCTAAGGAGTAAGATTAGTGTTCTGGCAAGCTTTGTGCTCGAGCATAGGAAAGGATTGTCGAACTACATCCACTTTGAGTTGTGTATTTTCCCTTAAGTCAGATGCAAGAATTGGAGAGCAGATAGTCGAGTGACGTCCAAGTTATACTTTGCATTCTTTCGATCGAGCTAAGGAAGAGAGTTGAAATGACAGCTCATGATGGTTAGCGAGTAGGCAGTCAACCGTTGATGACTTTAAATTGAGGGTTGGACCCTGATAAAGTTGGTTTAAGGCATGATTGTTTTGCCGAATTACAGAAGCAAACTGGAGAGTGAACGGTCAAATCATATACACTTTAAACATGTGTTCTCAAATAATCCCAAGTGTCTAATGTAGGATTGGATGCATGGATGGTGCCGTCACGTCCACCCTTGGTGTTATTCCGATTTTATCAGGCATCAGAAGAAGCATAAGTATTTTGGCGAGCTTCAAGTACGAGATGGAGAGTGCATTGTTGGGACATATAACTCCAAGTCTTTCTTACATCTCCTAATTAAATTGCATAGGCGGATGAGTGGATGGTCGGTTGCATCCACTTTGTACTAGAGTCCTGACCTTGTCGGTCTCTTTCGCTTTGATGCCTTGCCCCTAGTTAGGGGCATATAGTAGCCGATGAGTGGTTGAATCATGCTCATCACGATGATACCTCAATGATTTGATCATAGTCCGCGGAGGTTGTTTTGCACCCAATCTTAAGTACTCGTTTACCTGCATCATTTGCCTGTAGTTTAATTCAAGTAGGTCATATTTCGCAACGTAAACGAAATTGAAATAGAAAAAATCCAAAAGAGATCGGATCAAATCTCATTGATAAGTGAGGCAGCGTCGTATGCTCGCTATTACACTTCAGTCCAACCCTTCTCAGTTGGAAGTCTAACGCAAATGGTTCAATTTGATCAAAGTCCTTGATCGATAGGGGTCGGATGTTCCCAGTCCTTCGTTTTATGGGGCTTGCACATATTGTTGGAGCTATCCTTCCCGGAGCAGCCTTATGGCGTTTGCATCCATGGTAGCCATCTAAAGAAGAGGAGTTTTCCGATCTAGAGTATGGAGTAGGTTCCCTCCTTATCTCGCCAAGTTGATCCTTCATCTAATTCATCAACTCAATATTGGCATGGACATCTTGGCATAGACGTCGGCGGCTATCCACCAGTTCCCTTATCAAAGTCTGGAAATAAGCGCTGGTGATGAATTCATTTATGGGTATTGGCAGCAACTGGATGTGGGCTTTGGATAAATTCATTAGCTGCCAGCTTCTTTATTCCCTTCAGCAATATGACAAGTAGAACTGGTATGTCTAACCATGAATGACAGTGTTCTTTGAGGAATGGGGGAAGACATCTGCATTTGATGGCATTCTTCACTCTTGGTGGAGTCCATGTGCCATTCTCACTTCATGAGGTAGTGTCAGGGGTTGTATTTCCATAGTATACTGACATAGTCAACATATTGAATTTTCACTGGAAATTTTGCAGGTAGGATGGTTTCAACGAATAGGTCTCGACTGGGAAAGATTCTCCAATCGACATTATGGTCAGGTCCATTTTATTGCCAAGGGGTCTTGTAACACTGGTGAATGATGTATGCACGATTGCCCAATGTTCGAGTGGTTTGGTGATGCTGATTGGATGGTGAGTTGGTAAAGATGGGCTCATAGATTGGTGATTATTTCTAATTTTCACCCAAGTAGGAGGCCCATATAAGATAGTGAGGAAGTCCTCTTAAGGTTGTATGTCATGCTTCTAGTCATTTGGACAGGGTATGATTAAGATGCGGGCATTTGAAGATGGTTCAGTGGTTACCAGCTATGTTTTGAGTGGGTAGAGTAGACATTGTAGGGCAGTCGTCATATTAGCCATCGTACCATAGTTGTCAATTCAGGAGTTTAAAAGCTGGTCAATTGGAGGAATTTACAGTCCACCTTAGCAGCATGATATATTAACCAACTCCAGTTCTTGGCATACTAGCTAGGTTCTCCAGCCTCCGGGAGCACCGGTTAATTAGTATTCCTTTACCCATTCCTTGATTGCAAGTCAGCATTTGTTGCCGTGATCTCCTATGTCTTGTTCAGTCATGGAACAATCAGAAGCACGGATGGAATGTTCCTTCATTAAATTTGTGATTGAATTCACTATGCGGGTGCTCTGCGCTACGGCTAGGGTTCGGGGGGAAACGATACGAATTGGACGCAGATGGATCCATACGAACAGCGTGTGAGTATCGATACGAATTGGATGCAGATGGATCGATAAGAACAGCGTGTGAGTATCGATACGAATTGGGCGTAGATGGATCGATACGAACAGCGTGTGAAAATCGATACGAATTGGACGCAGATGGATCGATATGAACTGCGTGTGAGAATCGATACGATACGAACAGAGCATTTGCGATCGATACGAACAGAGCAGTTGTGATCGATACGAACAGAGCATTTGCGATCAATACGAACAGAGCAGTTGCGATCGATACGAACAGAGCATTTGCGATCGATACGAACAGAGCAGTTGCGATCGATACAAACAGAGCATTTTCGATCGATACGAACAGAGCCGTGAGTATCGATACGAATTGGACGCAGATGGATCGATACAAACTGCGTGTGAGAATCGATAAGAAATGCACATGGTTGGATCGATACGAAGTTGATCGATACGAAAACCAATCGGTACGAAAAGTGATCGATATGAAAGTCGATCGATACAAATGTTGATTGATATGAAAACTGATTGATATGAAAACTGATCGATACGAATAGTCGATCGATACGAAAGCTGATCGATACGAAGTTCGATCGATACGAATGTTGTCATATTTTCTGGATGTGAATACATGGATACGAAAATCACCATATTTTCTGGATACGAAATGATGGATACGAAAATGATCATATTTTCTGGATACGAAATGATGGATACGAAAATGATCATATTTTATGGATACGAAACGATGGATACGAAAATGATCATATTGTCTGGATATGAGAAAATGGATACGAATATGATCATATTCTCTGGATTCGAGAACATGGATACGAAAATCACCATATTCTCTAGATTCGAGAACATGGATACGAAAATCACCATATTCTCTGGATTCGAGAACATGGATACGAAAATATAGATGAATGCAGTTCCTCTTAGATCTGGAGCAATCTGAATAGAATAGAAGAAACCACTGGACGACAGATCTGGATCTCCTCCTTAGATTTTTGCAATCCAACGATGGTAGTAGATCCACAGAGCAGGAAAAAAGTTGGGTTTTTCTCGCTGAAAGCACCAAAGTGTTTGTACCAAAATTGGGCACAACACTCTTCGGATGTGTTTGAAGAGATAAAATGAAGAAAACATATATAAAACGAAGCAGATCTAACAAACACACCAATAAACAGATAAGAAAATGCATAGACACACACGGATTTAGAGTGGTTCGGCGAATTGCCTACGTCCACTATGAAATGATTGATGTTTATTGAAATTCACTCGCTGTTCACAAAAGATTACAACAGTACAACTGAAGTTTGATAATCATTTCGGCATAATATCAGCGTAGAGAAGCCAAAAGTCCATCTTCTGTAGGCCCTGGGGCTCTATTTATAGGCGTAGGAGGCAAATATCTCACTCATATCTCGGGAGACTTCTTCTGGCACGTGGGTGGGCCCATGCGATCGATCCCAGGCGATTTTGACTCGATCCGTGATCGATACGAACGGATTTCGTATCGATCAAGACTTGCTCCAATCGAGTCAAAATTTGGCAGGAACATTCTTCATGTTGTACGTAAGCTCCTGTGAAAATTTCATAGCATTTGGACTTGTAGATCATGAGATATGATCGATGCAAGTTGAAGTTTTTTGATCCGCGATCGATACGAACGAATTTCGTATCGATCAAGACTTGCTCCGATCGAATCGAAATTTGGCAGGAACATTCTTCATGTTGCACGTAAGCTGCTGTGAAAATTTCATAGTATTTGGACTTGTAGATCATGAGATATGATCGATGCAAGTTGGAGTTTTTCCATCCGCGATCGATACGAACCAATTTCGTATCAATCAAGACGTGCTCCGATCAAGTTGAAATTTGGCATGAACATTCCTTAGGTCATACGTAAGTTCCTGTGAAAATTTGGTGGCATTTGGACTTGTAGATCTCGAGTTATGATCGATGCAAGTTTGGATTTCTCAACCGTGATCGATCAATATCTTGAGCATACGAACTCCGATTGACTTGAAATTGGGAACGTTGGCTCTCATAGCTTTGCTTGTCATGTCATATCAATTTTAGCTCGATCTGGACTCGAAAAAAAATTCGTTGATATCCATAGTGAGCCTGCGTATAACCAATCTCCAAGACGAACTGGCATTGGTTTCTAGTCAAGTTCTTGGTGTCACGGCCTTGCCAAATGGCGGGATAATAGTAACAGATCTTGAAATTTCCTAGTTTACTTGTTGTCCACTTTAAACAAACTATTAGTGCAGGATTTCGTTAGCACCAACACCTCAAAGACTCCAGAAGTTAAATCGGAGTATTGAGTCCGATGAGGTGACTATTAATGTATTATAGTTGAGCTTGGAAGGTGAAATACTAAACCGTAAGGTAACAGTAGTAAATTCTGAAAGGGTAAAATGTAGAAAGTAAAACACCGAGACTTTTATAGTGGTTTGGTCCGAAAGTCCCTATGTCCACTGTCCTTTCCTAATTTAGTCACTCTTATATAGCCAATATGATTATTACATTGAATCTAGACGTTTCTGCCATTAATGAGTTTTTGAATGGAGCTCTAATATAGGAAAGTACACACATGATTTTATGTCAATTCTTGTTATGCCGTAAGACCCTTTATGCCTTAGGATTGCCGCCTATTTATAGCCCATAAGTCATGATGCCATTGGTTGAATGCCTTCTCTTTAGATTGATGATCTGGCTTGCAATGAGCAGTCTTGATTTGAACGCTTGTCATCATCTAGCAGTGTAACTTAACATAGATTACTGACGTGACGCTTTTATATATAGCTTCTGGATATTTTCCATTCATTTTCACCGTTGTTCTCGGCTTGGGCTATCTAAGTTATTGATTGTTGTTATTTGTTGAATTGCTTTAGAGCTTTGACAACTAATGCTCTCGATTAGGCTTCTTGTCTCGGTTGAATAATGATTTTGGTCTTGGTTGACATTTTGATTCATGCTCTCGTTAAAAACCAAAAGATAGATCTCAGATTGACAGGCTAATGAGAATTCTATTCGAATATTAGCAATTTGTACTTTGTAGAAATTATAGTGTAACACATGCCCCCTAAAGTCCATCTCATATAATAAATATAGGGTGGACTTTGGAAATAATGTTGTCATATTAGGTTGAATATTTGACTTGTTTATTACATTCCCATTACGAAGTTGGTTTTGAGCTTACAGGAGCATTGCTCCATTTATGCCACTCGTAAGGACCTAACCTTATCGAGGGGTTTTTGAAAGCTGAAGGGGTGAAATTTTAATTTGGACCATGGGGTCAAAACTTTAAAATTGTATTTACCACTTGGAGCTATCTAGGTCAGATGATAAGTGAAATTGCTTGGATGTTGAAAGGCGAAATCTAAATTAGGACCGTAAGGTCAAAACTTTGGAAAATCATAATTTTCGCTTAGAGTCATCTGAACGAAGCGAAACTATTTAGGTGCCGAGGGAAAAAATCTAATTTGAGACCATAAGGTCAAAACTTTTGGAAATTGTGCTTGACACTTGAAGTCATCTAGACTAAGTGTCAAGCAAAACTGTTTCGGTGCTGAGAGGAAAAATATAACCTTGGACCGTAAGGTCGAATCTTTTTGGAAATCATGCTTGACACTTGAAGTTATTTAGACTAAGTAACAAGCGAAACTGTTTCGGTGCCGAGAGGCAAAATCTACTTTAAAACCATAAGGTCAAATCTTTTTGGAAATCATGCTTGACACCAAGGTTTTAAATCTCCCCGAGATCAGCCGAGATGAAAATCCGAGATATTAGCCAAAATCCGTGATTTGGCAGCTTGGTTAGTTATAAGTCTTTTAAATATCGCCCGAGACAGCCGAGATATTTGCCCGAGATATTGGCCAAAATCCGAGATTTGAAGCCTTGCTTGACACTTGAAGTGATTTAGGCTAAGTGGTGAGCTAAATCGTTACAGTGCCAAAAGGAAAAATCTAATTTGAGACCGTGAGGCCAAAACTTTTGAAATCATGCTTGTTACTTGGAGCCATCTAGGCTAAGTGGTGAGCGAAATCGTTATGGTGCCGAAAGGCAAAATCTAATTTGGGATCGTGAGGTCAAAACTTTTTCGAAAACTATGCTTGACGCTTGATGCCATCTAGGCTAAGTGATAAGTGAAACTGATTTAGAGCTTAGAGGTGAAATCTAATTTGAGACCATGAGGCCAAAGTTGTACTTTTGATAAGGAGTTTGTAAGTGATCATTTGGGATTGAACTTTGAAGAGACGGGTTCTGGTCTTGCATTAAATGTGAATCCAAGTGTCATTAGAGGATTGGTTATCTTCAAAAAGTGCCTCCCTTTTCTTGTGTTAAGATGATCTGGCATCTGAGAAAATCTTTAGATATTTCACTTTGTTGGATGAAATCTACAGTAAGAAAGGCTTCTCTCTTCCATCTATGTCGTTCTTTTTAATATAAGCAATTCTTTTTCTCCTCTTTTACCTGTTCGAATCGTAAAACCGCCATTGATATCCTCAAGTTCTCTTCGATTCTTCTTTTGATATCTACCCCCAAACTAGTAAGTTCTTTTTAACTTTGTTTTTCTTGCTAATATTACCAATATAGCCGCTGATATCCTTCCTTTTATTATATATCCAAGAATTAAATTTGGGTTTACTTTATGTCATCTTTATCCAAGAATAATGTCGATTTTACTTTTTGTATTTAGACATTTCCCCCTTTTCTTAGGCTGGAAATGGATGCTCCCATCGGTAATCAACAAATTCTTAATCAAATTTTGTCCTCTTATGGGATTACTGGGGTTGAAATGCTCGCTCCCTGGTCTGGGTTGAACTTTAGTGACCCTCCTAAAGGGTATTTCATGTGGTCCATAGAACATTTGGAACATGGGGTCTTTTTGACCCCAGCCCCTTTTTTCAATGTTTTGGAGTTTTACAACATCTATCCTTTCCAACTTCTAGCTAATTCTTATTCAACACTATCTGCTATGGCAATTCTTTATTCCGAAAAAGGCTATCAGAACATATCTCCCATCGAGATTAACTACATGTTCAATCTGTAGGAGTCCAAGTATTTTGGTGAATTCCTACATACTTTCTGAAATTCATAAGGCAATCTCCTTTGAAGGATCCATTTAGCAAAATAACATCCCGTCAATGGTTTCTGGTAAAGGCTCCTTCTAATCGAATTGTTACTTCTTTAAATAGCATTGGTGTGTCTTTGAATGTCTTTCCTTTTCTTCTTCTTCTTTTATTCTTGGTCGTGTTTCCTTATTTTATTAAATTCTAAACAGGGAGACCTGAGAAGAGTGTTGATCTAGCCATAACCAATCCATTTAAGGATAGATACAAAGAAGTCATGAAGATTCCACCCTTGTGAAGGTTCAAGCATTTGATTCTAGCCGAAAGTAGACTGAAAGCTCAAGGACTGATACCTTCATCTTCTAATTTTGTTGGACTTAAACCTTTTGGGAAGTATGAGAAAGCTTTTACCATAATTATTAATAGCAAAGATGAAGCTAAGTCTAGCCCTGGGGAAAGTGAGACTGAGGGTTTCACTCTTTATCTATTTGACTTGCTTGCTTGGTGCTCTTATATAACTTTAGTCTTAATATTGATTTTAACCCTATCTTCTTTCCCCTGTTACAGCGTCTTTTAAGAAAGTCGGCCCTTAAGGTAAGAGGAAAGCAATCAAGATCTAGGTTGCCTCCTTTTGGCAAAGAGGCTTTCGCTTCGAAGAAACAAAAGGTTTCTAAATATTCCCAAGACGAAAGTTCTAAGGAGAAAGCTTCAGATCTGCTTTACGAGAAGAACAAGAAGGCCATAGAGATTACAAGGGCCGCTTTTGAAGGTGGCCTTCCTTCTTCCATCATTGAAGAATATACTAGTCCTCCAACCTTTGCTTTAGGCATCCGAAAGACGATCGAATATGGCCTCCAGGAGAGTATCAAGTAAAAAGGATTGCTTGTAAAGATTTATGATTTCAATATTTGTCCTCACTATGTTTACCCCTTTATAGTCCATAGCAGAGTTCTATGCCCTTCAACATGGGTGGTTGAAGATAGATGAATTAGTGGCCGTAGCTGTGAACACAAAAAGGGTGTTCGTGGAACTTAAAACCAAGATTCACGAGGCGAATGCTCAGGTAGAGGAGTTAGTTAGGAATGTCAGGGAGAGAGATCATAGGATCAGAGACTTTAAGGAAGCTTTAAGGGAGAAGAGCAGGAGACTGAAAAACGCCGAGGCCAAGGTGGTTGATGATGATCATTATATCGCCCAAAGGGAATAGGAGAAGGAAGCTAGCAAGCGAGCTTTCCAAGTTTTGTTTGATGCTTATGCTTATCATAGAGACCAAACATGACCTTTTCCGTAGCTTATCTTGGGAATAATGTAGCCATAGTAAAGAGTAACTTCGATAAAAATTATGAAGAGCGTCAAAAGGAAGAAGATGACGAGGCCACTATAGAATATGAAGCCGAAATCCTGATGGAGGAGGAAGAAGGAGCTGAATCTTCTAATAAGGAGGTAGAAGAGGATACCCCCAATAATACTTTTAGTGAAGAAAACGTACTGTAGTTTGTCTTTATAATAATATGTACTTTGTAACTTCTCCTTGTATAGATTTTCTAAATGAAACCCCCTTGATGACTTGAGTATTTGTGAATTTCCATTCAACTTGATGCGATTGCCTTGTACTATTTCGAACTAGGATAGCCGATATGAAATCTTTTCTTACTTGCCATCCCTTATTTCTACTAACCTTAAGTCGATGTCCCTTAGGGAGTATTCTGCCTGAATTATTCAAAGATCCAGTGAGACTATGCTTCACTTTACCAATCTTATGAGGACAAGGTAGCCAAGCTTCTAAAGTTGAAAGTAACCCTTATGGCTTTTCAGGTTAAGATCGATTTCCTTGAATCAAAGTTAGGTCTAAAATCTAACAGATGCCTCTCTTTAGGAAGGGTGAGCCCTGAACCAGTATCTGACCTCAGGGGAGAATATTGTCACTCTTTTTAAATGAGGGGAGGATAAGAGGCTAAGGATAAAGGGGCTAAAGACTTCCTTTTGAGACTATAGAATTGGAATTGTTTCAGAGAGCTCTAGCTTGCCATCTTGGTTGGTCCTTTTGGATGTATCCTCCTTTTGTTTTTATACTTTATCTTCTGATGCTCTTCATTTTGTAATCCAGTCTTTGTAATACTATTTCTTTAGGCATTCGTTTCGACCTTTTCCTTGCAACATTTTCTCAGATTAAAGATATGTAAAGAAACTTAATTTCTTTTGACTTCACTTTTTATGTTGTCACTTTTCTTGGATGTGCTTTCTTGGACTTTCCTTCTGTTGGATGCCTTTTGCCTCCAGGCATACTTCCTTTAAAATAGGGTTTCAGACCCAACTGATTTTTATAATTGGATTCTTGTCCGGAGTCAAGCTATTGACATAATTAAGAATTTCGTCTTATTCTGATTCTATGTTCACTTTTACTACATTTGGGCTTATAGAGAATCTACTTAATGTCTTGACTTAGGGACTTCTTCCTAACATTCTATTTGTATCGGGAATTTATCCATTCCTATCTAACTAAGAATCTACCCAATGCATGGTACTTCTTGTCCGAGGCTTACTATCATTGGGATTCTACCGTACGATCTAATCTAGTTGGAAATCAACTCAACATTCTCATCTAATTGGGAATCTACCCAACATTCTTATCTAGTTGAGAATCTACCCTACATTCTAATCTAATCGGTAACCTACCTAACATTCTAATCTAGAAAGTGTAGTTGGGAATCTACCCAACATTTTAATCTTAATTGGGAATTTACCTAACATTCTAATTTAGTTGAGAGTCTACCCAACATTCTAATCTAGTTGGAAATCTACCCAAAATTATAATATAGTTGGGAATCTACTAGACATTCTAATTTAGTTGGAAATCTATCTAACATTCTATTCTAGTCGGAAATCTACACACCATTTTAGTTATAATTTGGAATCTACCCAACATTCTAATCTAGTTGGGAATCTACCCAACATTCTAATCTAGTAGGGCATCTACCCAACATTCTAATCTAGTTCGGAATCTACCCAACATTCTCGTCAGATTAATGGTAGTATTTCAATGAAGTTTTCCATTAATATTGTCGGATTAATGGAAGGATTTTGGTCCTTAAATTCTAAATGAAAATATAAATAAGGAATTTTAGTTTTTAAATCCTAAATACAAGTAAGATATACAAAAGTTATTAAGGAGAGAAAACATACCGAAAGGGAGACCGTGAATACCGAGACTTGAATATTCCTTCAAAATCAAAACCCAGGATAAGGTTATATCAAAGATTGATGTAACGAGGCCCACTTATTAAGCTTCCGAAGATTTGAAACCATAAGGTGCCCTTCCCTTTTAGAGTTGAAACTTTTGAAGTTATAACCGAGATAAGCACTTTAATGGAGTTGGGGCCTTTTATTTGTCTGCGGGAATTTGACTTATGAAAAGGATTGTTCTAGCAAATTCATCTTTGTGAAAACACCTTATGCATTCATTTGACAAGGGTTACATGGAGTTCTCCTGGAATCATAAAAGTAAAATGAAATGAATAATTCTAAAATAGGATATTTAATCTAATGCTTAATGAATTTAGTTAACTTCCCTTTTTGTATGAATTTTTTGATCATGTAAGAGTGCTTTCACCATTTGTCCGTTCTATATCCATTCATCAAGTGGCAAGCGCAATACTTCTCACTTTGGATTTTCTTTGTTTAATGGGGGGTAATCGGGAAGAGAGGTCATCATGAGTTTCCATAGATATTCGAAACAAGCTTTAGTTAAGTGGGGTATGGTCTTGAAAAGCTTTAACTTCTTTCGAAACCCATCATCTAAGGTATCCAGTGGGGCTCTCTTAATGGAAGGAACCAGATCTTCATATTTCAACAATTTAATGGACATGACGCTAACTTCATCATTCGGGGCTTTGACAATCTTTCAGAGCCCGACTAATTCATGAAGTGATTCTTGAAGGTATTTAGAAAGCTGCCTGATATGGGAAGCTTGAAGTTCATAGACAAGGTCATACTCTCTACCATTCCCTTTCTATGAAATGAGGGTGACCAATCTTTCATTGTTCTCCTCTTTAATTAGTCGAGAGCAAAGGTTAAGGGGTAGTTCCGAGATGAAACTTTTATTTTCAGGACTAAACATAGTTGGTTGAAAGGCTCTTGTTGGATCTCTGAAAGAAAGAGAAATGCGGAGGTTTAGGACCCTCCTTTTAGCACCAAAAATGTTAATGCAGGATTTCGTCAACACCAGCACCCCGAAGACCAAAGGTAAAGCTCCGGAAGTTAAATGGGAGTATTAAGCCCAATGAGGTGACTATCGAGATGTAGTTTAGTTGAGCTTGGAAGGTGAAGTGTTAAACCGTAAAGTAACAGTAGTGTATTCCGAAAGGGTAAAAGGTAGAAAGTAAATAACATCGGCACTTTTATAGTGGTTCATGCCGAAAGTCCATACGTCCACTGTCATTTCCTTATTCAGTCACTCTTATCTAGCCGAGAGGTTTATTACGTTGAATCTAGACGTTACTGCCATTATTGAGTTTTTGGATGAAGCTCTAATATAGGACAGTACACTTATGACTTTATATCAATTTTTGTTATAACAGAAGACCCCTTGTGCCTTGGATTGCCGCCTATTTATAGCCAATAAGCCATGATGCCATTGGTTGAATACCTTCTCTTTGGATTGATGATCTGGCTTGCCATGAGCGGTCTTGATTTGAATGCTTGTCATCATCTGGTGGAGTGTAACTTTAAGTAGATTGCTGACGTGATGCTTTTATATATAACTTCTGGATATCTTCCATTCATCTTCACCATTGGACTTGGCCTGGGCTATCTAAGCAGTTGATCGCTGTTATTTGTTAAATTGCTTTAGGACTTCGGCAACTGATGCTCTCGATTAGGGTTCTTGTCTCAACTGAATAATGATTTTGGCCGTGGTTGAAATTTTGATTCATGCTCTCAGATTGCACGCTCTTGTTTGAAATCAAAAGAACGATCTCGAATTTACAAGCCAAGGAGATTTCTATTCGAATATTAGTGATTTGTACTTTGTAGAAATTATAGTGTAACACAAACCATTGCAAAGACAACACGAAAGAATAACTATCCACCAGATCTTTGATAGCCTCAAAGCTTTATTTAGGAAGCAATCTTGTTTCACAAGATATGAGATTACCAATACTTTGTTCAAACCGAAGATAACAAAGAGCACTCGTGTAAATGAATAGTTTTGATGAATAAAGGCTATATTGATAGACTTTCATAGTTAGATGTTACTATAAACAATAAGATGCAAGTAGACTTGATCTTAGGCTCGCTTACTCCACAGTTTGAGCCATTCATATGGAACCACAATATGAACCAGTTGAATGTGTGCACCGTGGAGCTACTCCATATGTTGAGATCAACTGAGAGCTCATCCAAGGATCAAGGCATAATTCTCGCTATAAAGGGAAAGGCATTGTCTTCGAATGGTTCAAAGAAGAGAAATCATGTTAATAAGAAGGGTAAGAAGACTACTCCTAATGACAAGGGTGAATGTCACCACTCTCACAAGAAGGGGCATTGGAAATAGAAATGTCCAGACTACAAAAAACTTGTTAAAGAGAAGAAAATGAGTGGTTCTACTGCTCCTACTAATATGCTTATGATTCAAAATTGTTTTGCAATAAGTAAATCATCATGGGTTTTAGATACTGGATCTTGGATTCGTATATGTAATTCGTTATAGGAATTTAGGAGCAGATGTCATGTGGCAAAAGGTGAAATAAGCTTCAAGTTGTTGGTGAAGCTATTGTAGATGAAACTACGGTTGGAGACTACCATTTATATTGGCTTAGTGATTTTAATTTAGTCTTGAATAATTGCAATTATTTAAGGAACTTTAGCTGCGATATTATATTTCTTTCAAGATTGACTAAACCGGTTATGGTTTTCATTATGATAACAATATTATTAATATTTTTTTGATGGAAATAATATTTTTGATGGTGTTCTAGACAGTGCCATTCATGTAGTTAATCTTAATCGAATTTGTACTGTTAGTAATACTTCTAATATTGACATAAATAATAATTATATATGGCAATGTAGGCTAGGTCATATCAGTGGCAAATGACTGCACAAAATGAAAAAAGAAGGTTGTGCCTATAGTTACCAAAGATAATTATTCTTTTTAACTTTACTAATGATTTTGTAACATCCCCTACTTTGAGTCCCGAAGCTAAGCGCTACAGCTGCTGCAGTCATCTATAGTATTAACTTTCGGTGACAAAATACGGTAACGTCAATGGTATCGTGTTGGTACCAAAATTGGGCACAACACTCTTCGGAAGTGTTTGAAGAGATAAAATGAAGAAAGTAAATGTAAAAAGAGGATTATCTAACAAACACTCCAAACAATAATCAGAAAAACAGGAAAAGAACATAGAGATTTAGAGTGGTTCGGCGTTTTGCCTACGTCCACTATGAAATGATTAACTTTTATTAACTTGTGCTTGCTGGTTACAACGGATTACGACAGTAAATATCAAGTACAATAGTGATTTTTGAGTACAATAATGGTTTCGGCAGAGTCTGGATGTCAAAGAGCCAAAAGATCCCTTTTATGTAGGTTTTGGGCTGCTATTTATAGGCGTAGGCTGCAAATATCTCGCTCAGATCTCGGGAGACCTCTTTTGGCATGTGGGTGGGCCCATACAATCGATCCCTTGTGGTGTGCGCTCAATCTGCGATCGATACGAACGAATTTTGTATCGATCGTAATTTGGTCCAATCGAGTCGAAATCGATCATGAACGTTCTTGAGGATGCACGCAAGCTCCTATGAAAATTTGGTAGCATTTGGATTTGTAGATTGTGAGTTATGATCGATTCAAACTCATGTTTTCTCTAGGCCGTCGAATTCGTATCGATATCGTTCACATCGATCTGTTCATATCGCTCTTTGTGCACGTGCTTGCAAGTTGTCGTGGCGCTAACTCCTCGGATCGATCCACTTTTCATGCCGAGTGACTAAGTCTTTCATTGGAGTGCATCTTGCTCGCATCGATCACCTCTGCCTTGTTCATATCGATTGTCATTGTACTGTTTGTATCGATCGCTTAATGGCTTTCTTCGTATCGATCGTTTGATGTCTTATTCGTATTGATCGTTGATTGATCGATACGAGCTGTGCAATTGGGGTCGATACGAATTGACTCCAATTGATGGATACGAAGTTGAGTGTACATGATGGATACGAACAACAGATAACTGATGGATACGAACAAATGAAGCTTAATGGATGCGAACAGATGGCTACGAACAAATGGAGGCAAATAGATGGATGCAAACAGATGGAGACGAACGGATGGAGACGAACAACTAGATTCCCTTGGTTTGCATCGATCATATCTTTAGCATACGACCTCGGATTGACTTGAAATTTGGAACGTTGGCTTCCATAGCTTTGATTGTCGTGTCATGTTAATTGTAGCTCGATCCGGACTCGGACAAAATTCGTCGATATCCATAGTGAATCTATGTATAACCGATCTTCGGGATGAAACGTTCTTGGTTTCCGGTTAAGTTCTTGGTGTCACGGCCTTGCCAAAAGGCGAGATAACATTTCCCCCCCCCAAAGTACATCTTTTGAGAACATGACGTGCTTTGAAAAGTTGCAATCTTCATTCTGAACATTCCATTTGACTTGTGAACGGTTGTTGTGTTTTCATCGAAAGATGTTAGCTTTGATTGATTCATTAGAAACATAAATCATGAACTGTTGACTGCTAGTTGTTGTACCATGTACTATTGTGACTGAATGTTGAATGATATCAAACTGTTGTTGTAATCGTCATCAAACGAGTATTCAATTCCGATGAATTTTAAAAATTGGACGTTAGTCTGTTATACATGAATGTACGTTAGCCTGACTCCCGTTAGCGTTCGTACGTTCACGGGTCGTTGTCAGGCCCTTTTTTTGTATCAAATTTCGTATCGATCCTCTCCTGGATCGGCGTGAAATTTGAGTTGTAATAACGCTTGATGGTTGTTTGAGAGTGTCTCTTCGTATCGATCCTCTCCTAAATCGATGTGAAGAGTTAAAAGAAGAAGTCGTTCTTCGTATCTATGGCAAGCGACACGAATCAATTGGTTCTTTGAATCCTTTCGTATCGATGGATACGAACCCAGACGGACTTCATAATGATGGACAAGAACTCGCCATTCCCCATCGATAGATGCTTGATGGATGCGAAGATGCCAATTCGCATTGATAGATATTTGATGGATGCGAACAGATGAATCAGTCTTCATAGTAATGTTTGTTCTTCGTATCGAGGGAATTATGATGGATATGAACAGTCCAGCTGGTTCTCCCTGTATTATTCGTATCGGTGGATATGATTCTTCACGAGCTATACGTTGATGGATACGAATAAAGCAGTTTGTATCGATGCACTTCAGATGGACTCAAATTTTCGTAGGCTCGAAAACAATGGATACGAAATAAGTGCTTCGTATCGGTGAAATCCAGTGGTTCAAGTAAGGCTTTGTTGTAAGTTTCATACCGATAAGACTCAAATTGATGGATAGGAATAGCCCTCTTCGTATCAATTTGAGGAGAAACCTGTTGAAACTGGTCGAAATGACTGGGAGACGAATTGTTTTCTTCTTCTTGGTTTCGTGTCCATATAAATAGGTTATGTACTTAGAAAATTTTTCACTTGTTTTCACTCTCACATATCGCCTTCTTATCGATCGGAGAAAAAGATAAAAAGAAATTGCCTTCGTCTTCGAGCCATTTAATTCGTTAATCTCTCAAACCAACTGTCTAATTAGGTAATACATTGAACGAATCCAACGTGTAAACGATGAGACTCGAAATCTTTGCCATTCCGTTTGCTTCCGTGACCGACTTTGGTGAAGTGGAGGCCGGAGATGGGCCAGAGCAAGGTCGAGGATGGAGGATATAGCATCTGACTGATATTGGAGAGGAAGGATGGATGGATACGAAAGGATCGCTCGTATCGGTTGAGGAGGAGTAATTAGTATCAATCAAAAACTAATCGAAGTTTGTATCGATTAAAAATAGTGGAGATTCATATCGAGGAAGGGAGCGGCTTCGTATCGATTGGAGACAGTGGGGGTTTGTATCGATCCAAAGTAATTGATGCAAAAAATTGATTTTGTGATCAATACGAAGCGCTGGTTCTGCCGATCGATATGGAGACGCAGCCTGTGATCGATACGAAGTAAAGGGTTTCAGATCGATATGAACTTGCCTTAAGGTGATCGATACAAATTCTTTTCCTCCGCAATCGATATGAACGGGGGTTCTGGCGATCGATCCAAGTCTTAACAACGATGGATATGAAATCTGGCATAATCGAACATTTGAATCCGACGAGCTTTGACCTTGCAGAATTAGACTTGACCATTAAACTGCATATTTGACTGCCTTTCAAAGCTCTTCGATGGAACTGTAACTTAAAAAACTTAATAAACTTTTACTTGGATCAATCTCCAAAGTCTGGATGGCACAGTTGTGACGGTCAGCGATGACGGTCACTCTGGTTGAAATTTCAAGTCTTGTCGTTTGAACATTTCTCAATCCCATAAAATTTCTAAAGTATTACGTAGCACTGCACTACACATTCACACACTTCACACCCGGGAACACACGGGCTTATTATCATCTAATGATGGTTTCTAATAAGTTGATTAGTTATGGAGTCTACAAGCTCACAACAGCAGGAGCTTCAGAGTTAATCTCCCTTAGTCATATAGATTCCGGTCATCGCGGCCGAAGTTATAGTCTAGCTCCGGATGAGCTACCTGGTGCCAGGTTTATCATGAACCCACAAGATTCTATGCCATCCAACGTCTCCGAAGATATGCTAGGACGAATATGTCTAAGGCATAGTCTACCGTTGGACGACGTTTTATTACCAGGACCGAATGGTAGACCGCATGCTCCCCCAGAAGGGTTTACTGCCTTCAACAAGCATTCATGTACAGCTGGAACACTTTCTCCATTCAATCAATATATTCGGGAAGCGTTGTCCTTCTTTGGAATTGCCTCATCACAGTTACATCCCAACGGATACGCGTTGCTGAACAGTCTATTCGTTGTATTCATGGAGCATCTTTTCAGACCCCCGACTCCGATCGAAATCAAATACCTTTTTAATGTTAAGAGTCGGGGAGATAGCGCTTCTTTCACATTTCTGGAGGCGGTCAGGAACAGTCAAGTTGTGACTGGCGCTTTGACCAGATTGAGCTACTTCAAAACTAAGTGGTTATATGTTCGATGCCCACCAGGGTTTGCTAGTCGATGGTTGGCTAGACGTAAGTGCTTCAACCTTTCTAGTAGTTAACAATATAGTTGCAACTAGTATTGGGACTAATACTCTCTTTCCATTACAGCCGCAATTCCTCGACCTGATGGCACACACTTTAAAGAAGTAGCACGGATCCTCTATAAAGTTCCAGGCGAGATGAGAGAAATCGAGTCAGTGATCACCGACAGGAAATTAAGAATTCTTGGGTTAATCGAACGAAAACAAAGCATTAGGCTTAAAGGAGTGCTTAAGGCGGCCCCGATGAAGCGGGTAAATCGCAAAGCGCCCGGGGTCGTAATTGCTAAGGAAGGTGATGAAGAACACACGCCCACGAATGACGAACCCATGGTCGAGCCTTCTGATAGTTTTCAGGGTTCAGTGGGAAGGAGAAAAGACAAGGAAGTTGCACACAAACGTCATGAATCCTCAAGATGGAAATCTATAATAGTGTCCCTGCCAGCCTCCGGTGTTAGAATTTCGGAGGCTTCCCACTCGCCAGTAGAGAACCCTTTTGAAGGACTTGCTGATATTCCAATTCCAGACTATGTGTCACTTCAACACGACATCGGATTGGAGGGGCTTCAAAGTGTTCTAGATTTAAGCGAGTCTCTACCCATCAGTGCGGCCGACATTACCGGTTGGTCGGGGGGTTGCACACACATATACACTTCATGACACTACACGGTTTCCAACTTTAAGTTGCCTGCTTCGAGAATTCACTAACTCCGTTCTTCTTTTACTTTAAAGATACGATGAATAGGCGAGAGTCTATGCTCGGCAGTCTCTGTTCATCGCGCTAATCATCGAGCTCGTATTATGAGTCCCATCGGAGGGAGGATGATAGAAACCACGATCGCGGTTATTCTAGTTAGGAACGTTACAAAAGGGATAAAGATAGAGATTACAGAGAACAGAGATATCGATCCCGATCGCGTTCTCCACCTCCCCGGCTCCCTACACAACCTTCTATTCACAGCTCACATATCCCGAAGCCTCCATGCCAAAAACCATCTTCTCATGCTCTAAGGTCTGAGTCTCAGCATCGTAGGACTGAGGCCGAACCTCCCACATTTGCTGAACAAGCCATCACTGAGCCCACTGGGGAAGAGGCTATCATAATTTCCCAGGTAAGAAAAGATTTCCCGAACATATGTTTTGACGGCTTTATCTTCCCTCCTCACCTAAAGAAAATCCCCTCGGAGGCTGAACAAACGATGCATGATTATATTCATGACATTTATACACAGTATAAGGAGTGGAGGAAAGCCGCTGATAAGGCATCAGCGGTGGCTTTTGAGCGGGCTAAAATAATTGAAAAGTTAGAATCTGATCTCGCCCAAAAAGATCGCATCGTCCAAGTGCTTAACAATGAAGCTGAATCCTCTCGGAAATCAAAAATAGAGGCCACCTAAAAGGCCGTAGAGGCGAACTTGGCTATGGAGAGGATGAGGCAGACACACTTCGCTTTGGTGGAAGAGATTGGCCACTGGAACACCACAGTTACGGCCGAGAGGGACGCTACTTTGAAAGAACTCGCTGAGCTTAAAGCTAAATTTTCCGAAATCATCAAGGAGAAGGATGATGCAAATAGAGCAGCTCAGGAAGCATGTGAACAGGCAGTAGTGCTTCGGAGCGAATAGGATGCGGCAACAGTTAAGGTCCGGGAAGTGGAGGCTAAGGTTGAAGATGAGGTTAAGATGGCGGAGGCCAGGTTAGAGGCTGATATTGAGGATCTACTCATTACTTATAATGCCAACGTCTTGAAGCATAGGAACCTAGCCTGGCTTGATAATTATCCGGCACATCTGTATAACGCCTGGGGACGATTAGTAGGAGATGAAAAAACTGCACATCAAGGTGAATCAGTTGATGAATTTGAGCTTGAAAACCGAATGTTGAATGAAGATGAGCGAAAGATTCTCCACGATACAACGATCTCATATGAGAAGGAGAAGCTCGACGCTCAGCCTTTGGAAGTTGGGGAAGGCTCTGGTGTCGAGCACCATGATACAAGTTCTGAAACTCCAATGCCGACTCAGTCCGAATCCACACCTGCGGTTGATCCTCAACTCGTTCCTACTTATAATCCGGATGAACCGTAGATAACTCCAGCTCGCAAGAAAGTCTCTAAGGCAGTTCCGCCACCCACGAGCCAAATTAAGGAAGGTACTCCGAACATTCTCTATGCTTATCCGAAATTGGAAGCGTCACTTGAAGTAATTATTAACAGTTCTTCTTTTTCTTTTATCCAGTGATAGAAGCTACACCGGTTGTGCCTCCTGCAACTCAAGAACCATATCATATGCAGGAGGCCATTATAACTGAAGCGACCACTACAACGACCACGGCACTGGCTGATGGAGCGCAGGGGAGCACACTTATTTTTGATGAGCAGATGATGGAGGAACTCCTCGGTCATCACAGTGACCCTTTTGCAGACTTGTCGTTCGTTATGGGTGGAAGCGTTCCAATGACAAGTTCCTCGGCCCCAACTATGGGAGGCTCCAGTGATGCGCGAACACTTCATGAGGAGGAAATTATAGCTGAAATCAATGCTGAAATGGAGGCAGCCGCACGGGGCAGTGGTTTTGGCAGTGGAATGGCTGGACCTGGTCCGGCTCCTTTGCGGATGATATCTCCGGGAGGAACGGTCGTTGAGACGAGCGCGCCTGCCCCACAACCTTCTGTTGATCCTGTCCTTCCGACTCTGCATGCAGGAAGCATTTGAATACATTTGAGTTTGGAGGAGGATGTTGATATAATGCCTCCGACTAGGGATCGGCCGCCGAAAAGCAAGGGCTCAAAATGAAAACCGAGTGAAAGCTCCAACGGGTCCACACCGAAGAGGAAACCGAAGAAGAAAAAAGAGTATACACGTCTCATCGGCTCGTTTTTGAGTAGATAGGAATTTCTTTAGCTTTTGCAGGCTATGTATAGATGCGGGTTCAGCCCCTGCTAGTAGGACTTTTTGAGATAAACTTGTACTTAATTCTTTTCCACAAATAGTTGAAATGAAATTCTGTTTTGTCTTCAACTTAATTTTTGTTTATTTGCTTAAGTGTTTCAGCAATTGAACTCCAGTCCGGTACGCTTGTGAAGCTTCGATCCTTGGATTGGATCTGAATTTATTTGTTAAGTCCCGGAATCGTAACTATGAGTCATGACCGTATGTTAAGCCGGACTCCGATGTTGCACTGTCTCAGTCAGTGATTGGTATTTAAGTTTTGCCCCCAGTTTCAGAGACGAATTGTAAAGATCAAGTGGCAATTGCTCTTTACCTTCTACACATCTAGCTTAACGTCGTTGGACTGATGCTGAAACAAGGAAATTTGAGTGGTCGAATCACACTCGCTCATCTTTTGACGATTGCATCCACACTCTGGGGATTTGAATCTGTATGTCAACGGTCAGGCATGCCTATTTAAATTTCAAGGATACGTCCACGCTCTGGGGACTTAAGTCATTTTCACGGGTGGTCAGTCACACACGATCTGCCTTTATACTCCGACTGCACTCTGGGGACTTAGAGTTATTGTATGAACAGTCGATTCCAGTCCGGTTTGTGTTTAAACCCCAGTCCGCTCTCTGGGGACTTAGAGTTCATTATTGTCAATACTCTGGTTTGCACTCTGGGAATCCGGAGTTGGTCGACGTTTGTACTCCAGTTCATACTCTGGGAACGTGGAGTTGGTTGACGTTTGTACTCCAGTTCGCACTCTGGGAACGTGGAGTTGGTTGACATTGATACTTCGATTCGCACTCTGGGAATTCAGAGTTAGTCAATGTTTATACTCCAGCTCACACTTCGGGAATTGAAGTTGGCCGAAAGATGGTCAGTCACATCTGTTCAGGCTTTAGGATTTCGTTTGCACTCTAGGAACGACGAATCTATCAGGATCGTGGATGGTCGGTTCACATCCACCTTGAGTTAACAAGCAAGGTCATTAGATGGACGGATCCATCCTCCTCAAACTTAGTCAAGATACGGGCAAAGTCGTTAGGTGGACTGATCCACCCTCTTCGAGATCGTATTTGTAAGCTTATACTCCAGTTCACACTCTGGGAATCTGGAGTTAATTAAAGGATTGTCATGTATCAATCCTTTTTTAACTTTAGTTTGGTGACTTGCCCCCGAGCTCGGGTTTCACTTAGCGAGTAACCGGTCGTATCAAAGTCACTCCCTATTTGAATAAATTCCACCATCGGGTGGAATTTAGCTCTCCGTGCATAGTGATAGTTGTATGATGCATTCAATAAATCACAGCTCTGGCTCGAAGAGATCGCATTTTATTGCTGAAATAAGAAAATACAGCAAAATTAGTTGCCTTATTACAAATTCAAATTTCGAAATGCAAAAACAAATTGCAAATGAAAAATAGACTTAATAAATAAATAGAGCCTGTCATGTGTAGTAGCGACGAAGACTTTCGCTGTTCCAGGCTCTCGGAAGAATGAGACCGTCAACGGTCGATAATTTGAATGTGCCATCTCCGAGCTTTTGTTCAATAACATACAGCTCTTCCCATGTTGTCTTCATATCCGAAGGGACCGGGTAAATTCTCTTAAGGACGAGATTGCCAAGTTCAAAGGTTCGGGGTCGGACCTTGGTATTGTATAATCGGGCGACTCGACTTCGGTATGCGACTGCCCTCAAATCAGCCTCTTCCCGCTTCTCATCCAATAAATCCAGAGATTTGGCAAGTAATATAGCATTTATCTTTGGATCATAGTATGTCACACGATGAGAAGGCCCTTCTAATTCGACTGGGATAACAGCTTCTGAACCATAAGAAAGAGAAAACAAAGTGTGGCCAGTCGCGGACTTGTGGGTTGTTCGGTAAGCCAGTAAAGCCATAGGAACTTCATCAACCCATTTGCCTCGGCCTTTTCCAGTCATTTCTTTAGAATAGACTTTATAACTTTATTAACAGATTCGACTTGTCCATTCGCTTGAGGATGTGCGACCGTGGAGAATTTCTTCTTAATGTGGAATCATTGACAGAAATCCTTAAAATCAACACTGTCGAATTAGGTCCCGTTATCAATGATGATAGTATGTGGGAGACTAAATCGGCAGATGATGTTGCACACTACAAAGTTGATCACCTTCTTTGTTGTGATTGTAGCAAGGGGTTCAGCTTCCGCCCACTTGGTAAAGTAATCAACTGTTATGATGGCGTACTTCGCACCACCTTTGGCTAAAGGTAGAGAGCCAATAATGTCAATCCCCCATACTGCAAACGGCAATGGATTGACCATTTGAATTATTTCGGTAGGTGGAGCCCTCAGAATCCGAGCGTGCTTCTGGCATTTGTCACACTTTCTAGCGTAGTCCGATGCATCGCGATTTACGATTGGCCAATAGTATCCATATCTGAGCACTTTCTTGGCAAGGGCTTGCCCCCGGTGTGATCGCTACATTCTCCTTCGTGCACGTCATGCAACACTCGTTTGATTTCATCGTGAGCGATACACCAGAGTAAAGGAACAGAGTACCCTCTTCTATACATAACTCCATTCTGAATAGTGAACCGTGAAGCTTTTCGAAGAATCTGCCTCTTTTCACTCCTGCGCTCTGGCAGGATCCCATGCTCGAGAAAATTTCTGAACGTAGTCATCCATGACTCCCTATCGCGAACAACCTCAAATATCCAATCCGTCTCCATTCAGTCGATGCTCGGGGAAGCTAATGTCTCCACGAGAACGAGTCCCATTTGTTGTGTCTCACCTCTGTTGGCTAACTTTGCTAATGAATTGGGTTTTTGATTGTGCTCTCGGGGTATGCAGTTGATGGCATAATAATCGAACTGATTTAACATTTCCTGAACCCGAGCAAGGTAAGCAACTGATCTTCGGTCCTTCGCCAGATATTCCCCCTGAACTTGACATACGACCAATTTCGAATCACAATAAATCTCCACAGCAAAGATATTCACATCTCTGGCAAGCCTCAATCCGGCAAGTAAGGCTTCATATTCAGCTTCGTTATTGGTTGCACGGAAGTTGAACTTTAAAGCATAGCATATAGATCGACCTTTAGGAGTTTCAAGCACAACCCCTACACCTGAGCAATGGTCATTTGATGCACCATCTATATGCAGCTTCCATATATATTTCGGAGATTCACTAGTTTCGGGCAAGTCCTCTGGGATGGTAAATTTAGCTATGAAATCTGCTAGGACTTGTCCTTGAATGGCTCACCTTGGAGTGTAGGTAATGTCAAACTGACTTAACTCAATATTCCATTTGAGTAACCTACCAGACGTCTCAGGCCGCGTAAGGACAAGTCGTAACGGCTGGTCGGTGTAAACGGTAATAGGATGAGCCTGGAAATACGGACGGAGCTTCCTCGAGGCAATAACAAGACAATAAGCCAACTTTTCTAGCTTCGGATAATTTCTCTCAGCTCCGGTTAGTCATTTGCTAATATAGTAGACTGGCTTTTGTATTCGGTCTTCCTCCCGAATTAGGGCAGCACTTATTGTGTTTTCTAATACCGCCAAATAAATGTACAATTTCTCATGATCAATAGGCATTGACAAAATGGGCGGTGCGGAGAGGTGTTGAATTAGTGCTCGAAATGCACCCTCACATTCCGTAGTCCATTCAAAGTTTCGTTTTCCTTTTCGGATCAGGTCGAAAAAGGGAATGCATTTGTTAGTAGATTTTGAAATGAACCTGCTCAGTGCTGCTACTTTCCCGTTGAGACTCTGGACTTGCTTTATGGTTTTCAAAGTTTCAAGGTTTCTAATCGCCCAGATCTTTTTGGGACTGGCTTCGATTCCTCGAGCGTTGACGATAAACCCAAGGAATTTTCCTGATGCAACCCCAAAGTGACATTTCAATGGATTAAGCTTCATTCTGTACTCTCGGAGAATACTAAACATTGACTCCAGGTCTTTGATGTGATCAGTGGAGAATCGTGACTTGACTAGCATGTCGTCCACGTATACTTCCATGATTTTCCCAATCTGATTGGCGAACATTCGATTAACTAACCGTTGATAAGTTGCACCAGCATTCTTGAGTCCAAAAGGCATAACCTTGTAGCAATAAAGTCCCATATTGGTTACGAAGCTGGTATGCTCCTGGTCAGGTAAGTGCATGGGTATTTGATTGTAGTTGGAATACGCATTCATGAAGGATAAGAGTTCATGCCCGGCCGTTGAATCTACGAGTTGATCGATTCGAGGAAGTGGAAAGCTATCCTTAGGGCAGGCTTTATTCAGATCAGAGTAATCGATACACGTTCTCCATTTCTCATTAGGCTTTCGGACAAGTACAGGATTTGACACCCATTCCGGATATAATGCATCTCGAATAAATCCATTCGATTTAAGCTTGTCTACCTCTTCCTTAAGGGTGGCAGATCTCTCTGGATCCATACCACGCCTTTTTTGTTTGACCAGGATGTGCCGCGGGTCAATGTTCAATGCGTGGCTCACGATATCCGGCGAGATCCCGCACATGTCAGAATGCGTCCAAGCGAACACGTCAAGGTTTGCCCGGAGAAATTCAACCAATTCCTCTTGCATTTGTTGGCTTAGCTGAGATCCAATCTTTATAATTCTAGAATCATCGCTATCATCGATCAGGACATCGATCGTCAGTTCAGCCGGAGAAGCTTGACTGTCTTTACTTTTGTCTTCGCTTTCGGTATCTCTCGGGTCAAGATCTCTTTGGAATTGGTTGGGGTTCCTAGGCCTAGGCCCAGGCGTCAATTGTCAATTTTCAATAAAGCGGACGTAGAGAGATTCCTCTACGCCCTTCCCTTTTTCTCTTCGTTGCGCATCTCGCTGCTCAGCAACATAGTAGGCCCGTCCAACATCCTGATCTCCTTGAAGACTCCAACCCCATGATCGATGGGGAACTTCAGAGTCAAACACCATGGGGCGATAGCAGCCCTGAACTCAACTAGGGTCGGTCGGCCCAAGAAAGCTTTATACGGCGAGTCGATATCCAACACCACAAATTGTAACATCTGGACTCTCCAACGTTCTCTAATTCCTAACTCCACTGGCAGTTCCACCACTCCAATGGGTATGATCGCACTCCCATTGAAACTATGGATACGGTACTGGCAAGGTTTCAAATCTTTAGTCTCCATTTTCATCTGGTCATAGGCTCGCTTGAACAATATATTCACAGAACTTCCACTATCTACCAAGATTCTCTTCATCCAAGCAGGACCTACTTGAGCTGATATGACAAGTGGATCGATGGTTGGGGCTTTGATCCTGTCGGCATCTCTGTCTCGAAAGACGATGTCGTCAGTCATCATCTTCTGTTGTTTGGCCGGAGCCCCATCTTCCAAACTACTTCAACACTCGAAGCTCGCATGCCTAATAAAACAGGCATACCACTCCATTTCCTTCCAGCTTCGGTCTGTTGGATGAGGACCACCACTAACAGTATTTATCACTAACCCCTCACCAGTACGAGCGGGTTCCTCCTGTCTTGCCTGATTCGGTGTATGGTTCTGATTCGATGGGCCTGCACCTCCAGACTGCGGTGCTCGCACAAACTGTTCCAACTTCCTTTCACATATCAAGATTTCAATAAGATCGTGCAAATGATGGCACTCATTTGTGTTGTGGCCGTAGCTTTCATGGAATCTACAAAACTTCCCTGTCTGGATCTGTTTCTTCGACGATTGCTTCAGAGCAGGCTTCTTGTATTGAATAGTATGGCAAGTTTGTCAATACACATTCTCTAACGACATATTCAGAGGGGTATAATTATCAAACATAGGAGCCCTACATCGCAGACCACGGTTCTGATCTCGTTTTCTGTTCTGATCCCCATTGCCTTTTTGTTGAGTCTGTTTATTCTGAATGTTCAATTGCACTTTCCCGGAACTCTCCCCAGATTGTTTAACAGCGACATTGCTCTGAATTCCTTCCATACTAGGCCCTGCATCATCCTTTTTCCTAGACTGTTTTGCATCCTCCCTTCTCAAGAATTAGGCTGCCTTAGAATAGAAACGGTCCAATGATGCAGGAGGTTTTCCAGCCAATCAGTTGCCGAACTCAGAATCGCGATCAATCCCTTTAGTCAATGCCATTAGAATGGAGTTATCATTAGGGTTGCTGATGTCAGCGCATGCAGCATGAAATCTCTCTAAATAACGTCTGAGTGTCTCTCCAGGAGCTTGAGTGACACTAGACAAAGTATTAACATCTTTCGGTCTTGCGACATGCATGCGAAATTGCTCAATGAACTTTGTTGCCGACTGGTCAAAACAAGAGATCGATCGAGGTGGTAAATGGGTAAACACATAGTTGTTATGCCCCCTAGAGAGATCGCGAAGTTTCGGCACTTAACTGCATCATCAGCTCGTGCAGCATTCATCAACCATTCATACTTCAGGATATGTTGATTAGGATCAGAACTCCCATCATAAACGGGTAAAGTCAGCATCGTGAACTCCCTTCATTAACGGGTTTCTCAGCGAAAGCACCAAAGTCTTTGTACCAAAATTGGGCACAACACTCTTCGGAAGTGTTTGAAGAGATAAAACGAAGAAAGTAAATGTAAAAAGAGGATTATCTAATAAACACTCCAAACAATAATCAGAAAAACAGCAAAAGAACACAGAGATTTAGAGTGGTTCGGCGTTTTGCCTACGTCCATTATGAAATGATTGACTTTTATTAACTATTGCTTGCTAGTTATAGCAGATTACAATAGTAAATATCCAGTACAACAGTGATTTTTGAGTACAACAATGGTTTCGGCAGAGTCTAGACATCAAAGAGCCAAAAGATCCCTTTCTGTAGGCTTTAGGCTTCTATTTATAAGCGTAGGCTGCAAATACCTCGTTTAGATCTCGAGAGACCTCTTCTGGCACGTGGGTGGGCCCACGCAATCAATCCCATGCGGTGTGCGCTCGATCTGTGATCAATATGAACGAATTTCGTATCGACCGTAATTTGGTCCAATCAATTCAAAATCGATCATGAACGTTCTTGAGGATGCACGCAAGCTCCTGTGGAAATTTGGTAGCATTTGGATTTGTAGATTGTGAGTTATGATCGATTCAAACTCGTGTTTTCTCTAGGCCATCGAATTCGTATCAATATCGTTCGCATCGCTTTGTTCGTATCGCTCTTTGTGCATGTGCTTGCAAGTTTTCGTGGCGCTAACTCCTCGGATCGATCCACTTTTCATGCCGAGTGACTAAGTCTTTCATTGGTGTGCATCTTGTTCGCATCGATCACCTCTGCCTTGTTTGTATCGATTGTCATTGTACTGTTCGTATCGATCGCTTAATGGCTTTCTTCATATCGATAGCTGGGGGCCATTTCGTATCGATCGTTTGATGTCTTATTCGTATTGATCGTTGATCAATCAATACGAACTGTGCAATTGGGATCGATACGAATTGACTCCAATTGATGGATACAAAGTTGAGTGTACGTGATGGATACGAACAACAGATAATTGATGGATACGAACAGATGAAGCTTGATGGATGCGAACAGATGGCTATGAACAGATGGAGGCGAACAGATGGATGCGAACAGATGGAGACGAACGGATGGAGACGAACAGATGGATTCCCTTGGTTTGCATCATCATATCTTGAGCATACGACCTTGGATTGACTTGAAATTTGGAACGTTGGCTTCCATAGCTTTGATTGTCGTGTCATGTTAATTGTAGCTCGATCCGGACTCGGACAAAATTCGTCGATATCCATAGTGAATCTGTTTATAACCGATCTTCGAGATGAAACGTTCTTGGTTTCCTGTTAAGTTCTTGGTGTCACGGCCTTGCCAAAAGGTGGGATAACATATCCATAATATCAGAAGCACACGAATATGAAATAAAATCAGCACAGATTTCTAAAACAGCTTTTCTGATTACATTTCAAATCAATATTTCATATTCAATTAAATAATCCCAAAAAAAATTCCGGGTTTTGATCAAATATAATTATTACAAATTATGCCAAGAGCAACATATGACAATGCCCCTTGGATGATCAGAGTACTAGATAGACATATTAGTTGTAAATATATCACAGCGGAAATAATACTAAATAGCTCCTACATAGCTAGCTTTGCCTCCTGCACGTCTTCGGAAGCTTATTCATCCAACCTACTAAACCTGAAAAGTCCTTAACTCTAAATCTACTAAAATTTAATTTTGAGCACCCGAGAGTTTAACGGGAAAACAAAAACTTCGAGTCAGACACAAAGCCTAGTGTGAATAATTCTATTACATCCCGGTTTACTGATATTAAGTGAGACCATGCCGCTTAGCGGAACGAGTTTCCCATCATTAATATCCTTTTAAAAGCATATCTTTTGCAAATCAAAATCCTACAATCAAACTTATTATAACGATAATAGCAATACGTACATGCATATAAATTAGGTAATCAATAGACTATCTGTCCAAACAATATAGTTTTATTAGGCTAACTGTTAACCATTGGCTGACTCGGGCCTACCAGATATAATCAATATTCTAACTCCTATTAGACACAATACTAGACGATCTGTCCTTAACCTACTTCTCTGAGGGTCAACTGTTCCTAATGGTTTAGCGGGCTTACCAATAACCTACCTTTAATCTGTATATTCCCTTCCACGTGTAACATCAATTTAGTCTCATCTGTGACAAATCCCTACACACTGGAATTTTAGACTTAGTTTAGCTAGGGGCTAATAGCTAAAGTATAGGGCGCGACCCCATACCAGTCTCATCTGGTCTTCTAATATCCAAGTCACAAACTTAGGGTTAACTATCCTATTCAATTTTCCTTAAAAACATCTCTTTCAAAATGATTTAACTCTTTTTAAATCGTACCTAAACAAGGAAAATGTGTTCTTTGCTTTACTTAAAATACTCATGCCATGATATATGCTTTACACAAAACAATGTTGATGAAATCTAAATCGAGGGAATTTTCTATCCCATCTAAATAAGTTAATACCCCATTCTAACGTAGAAAACTTTATGCCTTAAAGTCAAAGCAATACTTTCGAAACCCTTTTTTAAAATCTTAAATAGTTCCTTTCAAAATAATTGAAAGCATCCCTTTAGAAACCATTATATAAAACCTTAGACATCTCCTTTCGAAACCATTTAAACTTATCTTTCGAAAGCATTGGAATCCTTCCTTTCAAAACACTTAAATCAAACCTTTCAAAACACTTAAAATATATCTTTCAAAAGCATTGGGTTCAAGTAATGGTTTGTGGAAACACTGCTTCGAAACAATTTAAAATTATTCCTTTCAAAACCATTGGGTTTAATCTTTAATATAACTAAAGGTTCATAAAGAACAGAGGCGAAAGCATTACTTTCGAAAGCATTAACTCCAAGTAAAAGAAAGAGGATAGTTTCGAAACATACCCTTTCGAAACCATTGCCTCCAAAACTATTTGAAAGCGGCTATACGACTCTTTCGAAAGAATTAAGAAGGCAGCTTCAAAGTTAAAAGGCGAAAGCACCCCTTTCGACTGCACTGTTTTGAGGCTATAAGCGGCCTAACTAATTCGAAAGGTATAAATGCGGCAGCATGGTATCAAATAGGTTCAAAAGCGGCTATCCTTTCCAAAGCAAAAGTAAGCGGCAACTCTTTCGAAACTCCTTTCTAAGAAACAACGGCAAGCGGCAACTTGTTCGAAAGCCTCTTTTTAAACAAAGGTAAGTTGATTGATTCGAAAGCTAATTAGAGTGGCTTCCACCCCTTCGGAAGCATGCCTTCGACACCATCATTCCTTCCGCCTTTCCCTAATAAACTGCATACCAATTGCTTGATATCATGTGCATTGGTTTCAAATAGGTGCGAAAGGTCTAACTGGGCATGGTGAAGGAAGAAAGCTAAGGTAGTGGCGAAGTTGTAATTCAAAACAAAATTGATTTATTGCCTTTGAAAGTAATTCCTTTTTACCTAACTTGCCCAATTTGTCAAAATATGATTGGTTGCCCACTCTTTATCAAAATTCTTTTCTAAAAAGGATACCGAATTCAAAATTTACAATTAAAAATATTTTAACAAAATAAGCCCTCCTCCTTAACAAAACATGTAAAACATTTAAGTCCTTTATCTTAAACAATTTTATAACCATGGTAAAATACTTAGGAAAATTCCCCAAAAATCATGATAATTCACTTTTGATATGTTTTCTAACATATATAAATTTTAGACCCAAAATCATTATATAATTGCCTTAAATAATTTAAACCCAATTTTAGTTACTTTCTCTCATAGAAATTCGTAGTAAATCCATAATTACTTAGAAAATTATGAAACTTGAAACCCACTTCTAAAATAATGTTCTTGACCATATATCAAAAAGGAAAATCATATGGATGTCATCTAATAGGTTTTCCAATCTAGACTTATCATAAAATCTATATGAAATAGTATAAATCATCAATAAGCATATATATCCATTTAAAAAAACAGAACATGGCATATAACTTGCGAAATTAATTCGGATCTAACTTGAAATCATAATCAATATCAAAAGTGAGATGTAAGTTAATTATTCACCTTGGCTTGGTGTTAAGATGGTTGAGATTTGCCCTTTGATTGATTTTCTTAAGCTTTCTACTTGAATCCTAGCTTTTATTCTTCTTGAATCTCCTTAATGGTTGCCGGCCGAGCTCAATAGGGTTTTAGTTTTGTTTTGAATGTTAAAATGAATAAGGAATGAAGAATAGAAGGGTTTAGGGTATAAGAACAAAGGCTATTCCTATTTTACCATTACCATATTCCTCCTACTTACTTATTTTGGATTTTCTTTTGCTAATACATTCATTAAGGCACGACTCCTTCTTAGTTAACAAATCTCAATCCCTTAACCATCTACATTATTTCATTTAGTTTATCTAATTAAATGTTCTAAATAATGTTAGTCAAAATTAGGGTCATTATAGACTCCTCTCCTTAAATACTCACACCAATCAATTATAAAGGTAAAACATACCATGAAACAAGTCAGGTTAAGTATCTCTAGTCCTGCTCTCAGTTTCCCAAGTACAGTCTCTCTCGTCGTCACTCCACTCGACTTTGACTGATCTGATTGTCTTGTTCCTTAGTTTCTCCTCATCTATTGCAACTATACGAACTAGTTCTCTAACTATAGTTATATCTGGTTCCATTACTAGATCTTCTAACATAGTCGGTGTAATAGTAGTCTTTGGATCCCAAATACACTTCCTTAGATGGGAAATATGAAAAACATTGTTTATTCCTGCCAAACTATTCGGTAACTCTACTCTATACGTGAGTTTTCTGATCCTTTCTATAATAGGAAATGGTCCAACGAATCTTGGTGCCAATTTTCCTGATTTTCCAAATCTGATTGCACCTTTCATCGGTGACAACTTGAAAACATAATTTCCAACTAAGAACTCTAAGTTTTTCTGTCTCTTATCAGCATAACTCTTCTTCCTAGACTGAGCTTCCTTCATCCTCGCTCAAATTAACTCAATTTTTTTTGCACCTTCTTTAACCAAATCTAGACCAAGAACTAACCTACCCCTGGTCTCTAACCAACAAATGGGAGATCTGCATGATCTTCCATGCAGAGCTTCAAACGGCGCCATCCCTATACTAGTCTAATAACTGTTGTTATATGAAAACTCGTCTAAGTGTAGATGGTCTTCCCATGATCCTCCAAAATCTACTACACAAGCTCTTAACAAATCCTTTAAGACTTTGTTAACTCTCTCCGCTTACCCATCGTCCGCGGATGGTAAGCGGTACTCATCTTGGGCTTAGTATCCAAAGCCTCCAGTATATGCTTCCAGAACTCGCTAGTAACTAAGGAATCTCTATCACTTACTATACCACTAGGAATTCCATGCAATCTAACTATATTCCTCATAAATAACTTAGCTAAATCCGATGCTGTCCTGATCGACTTAACGGATATAAAGTGTGCACTCTTAGCCAACATGCCCACTATAACCCATATACTCTCATTTCCTCTATTCGACCTTGGCAGCCCATCTATGAAATCCATTGAGATAGAATCCCATTTCCAGACTGGAACATTTAAAGGCTGAAGTAACCCACTCATTTTCTGATGTTTGGCTTTTACCCTTTGACGGTTTAAAACTGCCTCACCCATAAGCCTACGTCTCTCTTTGTACCTTCCTAAAAGAAACTCCTTTTCATATCATGACACATCTTAGTTCCTCCTAAATGAAAAGTGAACTTTGAACGATGGCATTCTCTAAGAACTTCCTTCCTGATGTTTCCCACACTTGGAATACATAGTTGTCCTTTCTTTCTTAACCACCCATTCGGGTCAAGACTGAGATCTTTCAAGTCATCGCTCTCTATTCCTTTCCTTAGCTTTTTGATTCGTTTAGCTAATAATGGATCCTCCCCTTGCTTTGAAGCAATCGTTTCGATCATCACCGGTCGAATCTTTAAACACGACAACATAGCGGATTCTTGACAACAACTACTCTTTGATCCCCATCGTACTCCACATGTAGTCAATGCTTCTAAATCTTCACACTCGGCTATTATTGCCAATACTGCATACTGATATGTCCTACTAATTGCATCTACAATCTTATTCCCTTTTCTTGGTGCATACTCAATACCAAAGTCGTAAGCGGCTAAAAACTCTAACCACCTCTACTGTCTAATATTCAACTCCTTCTAAGAGAATAAATGTCTCAGCAACTTATGATCCGTTAACAGCTTGAATCTTTCTCCCAATAGGTAATGTTTCCACACCTTCAATGCAAAAATTACTACAGCTAATTCCAAATCATGAGTTGGATATCTAACTTCACATGGTCTGAGCTATTGAGAATCATAGGCAATCAATTTACCCCTCTACATTAACACAGTTCCTAATCCTATTCCACATGCGTCCGTGTATACAACTAAGTCCCGATTCCCCTCTGCATTAGTTAATAAGTGTTTTAGTTTATAGAATGCCTCCTTACACTTATCTGTCCAGACAAACTTCACATCCGTCCGAGTTAGCTTAGTCATCGGTGCCGCTATCTGTGAAAAATCCTTAATGAATCTCCGATAATAACCATCTAGTCCAAAAAAAATCTTTATCTCAGTCACTGTCTCGGGTCTCTTCCAACTATTCACTGCCTCGATCTTAGCCAGATCTACTGACAACCCTTTCTCTAAGACTACATAAGTAAGAAAATTTACTTCCTTCTTCCAAAAATGACAATTTGAAAATTTCGCTTTCAGTTGATGCCGCCTCAGCGTCTCAAGCACTACTCTAAGATGAACTTCATGCTCTCTTTCATCCTTAGAGTATATCAAAATGTCATCTACGAATACTAACACAAATCTGTCCAGATGTTCTCGGAAGATTCTATTCATCAAGTCCACGAAGAATGTTGGCGCATTACTTAATCCGACGGCATCACTAACAAATCGTACGATCCATACCTAGTCCTAAACGTCATCAAACGAATACTATCCTCTGCTACTCTAAGCTAATGGAACCCTATTGCCAAATCCAACTGGGAAAATACTTTGGCTCCACTCAACTGACCAAACAAATCGGCTGTCCTAGGTAACAGATATCGATTCTTTATTGTCTTTTCATTCATCTTAGATAATCGATACATGACCATAAAAATCCATCCACTTTCTTTGCAAACACTATGGCCGCTCCCTAAGGCAAACTGCTTGGTCTGATAAAAATTTTACCTTCTAAATCCACCAACTCCACCTTTAAATCCTTCATCTCGGTAGGTGTCATCCTACTTGGCAGTCTACTCACTGGTTGAGCTCATGGTACTAAATCTATCTGAAACTCAATAGCTCATTTCAGCGGTAGTCCTATCACGGGCTCAAAGACATATGAGAATTCTCTAACAACGAAAACTCGGTTCAACCCATCTTCTGTCTCCATAACAACCAATAAAGTATTAACCTCAAAACTAGGGTTTTCTATGGAGTATATATTTTGATCACTACAACTAGGGTGTCTAAGTGATATTTTCCTATCATCATAAAATATCCTAGCATCGTACTTACTTAACAAATCCATACCCAAAATAATTTCAAACCCTACGAAATTAAATACATGCAACTGCAAGCAAATACATGACTTAACAATTCAAACTCTAAGTGGTCACATCTCATCCCAAGAGTCCCATACCCTCCTATTGGATTCGCAACTCTTAAGGAAGTAATTAGGTATGAGGGTTCTAGGTTAAGCTTATATACCAAACATTGAGAAATAAAAGAATGTGACGCACCAGTATCAAGTAGAACTCTAACTGACGCACCATGAATCAAAAGCGTACCTCCCAAAAAAACTTTTCCTTTCTCCTCTGTTGCTAGTCTTGCGATAGCTGGTTCCAATACAAACACTTTGCCCTTTCCATCCTTGGCTGGTTCCTTGCACTAGTTCTTATAATGTCATGTCTGATCATAGTGAAGCATTTTATATTTTTCTTCCCAATCACCTTCTTTCCATCTTCTGAACAATATTCATTAGCGAAATGCCCTTTTCTTATCACACTTGTAGCAGATAAGTTTTGTCTTTCCTTTCTTGGCAACTCCACTCTTCTGGGCTCCCTTCTTATGGAAAAAATTTCTCTTCTGGTTCTGCCCACCTTAAGTTTCCACTACTTTGCTATTAAAGAAAGTGAGCATCCCCTCATTCCTCAAAGCCATCTCAATAACTACATCGCATAGATCCCTAATATGTGCTAAAGTTGCTTTAGCAAGCTCGGGTTTTAATTCATGGATGAACTTCTCATTCCTTTTGATAACTGTATCAACCGTAGCATATCCGTATATGGATAATTCCTCAAATCTAGTTGCATACTCAATCTATGTCATGTCTCCCTGCACCAACTCAGCAAACTTCCTGAGCAGAGTCAACTTGGCGATCCCCGACATGAATCTTTCCTCAAACCTCTTTTTGAATTCTGCCTAAGTCATGGTCCCTTCGTTTACTCCCATAGTGACATTGTTCCACCAGTACAATGCTGCTTCATGCAACTGTCTGGATGCCAATATTCTTTTCTACTCATCGTTGAGCCCCAAATCAGCAAAAATCCTTTTGCAATGAAACACCCAATTCTCCACTTCAATTGCATCCTCAGTCCCGATAAACAGCTTCCCTCTAAGCCTAGCATAGTCTCTACATAGTACTGCATAGTTATTGACCACAGGAGCTTCCTGATTTCCTCCAACTAATCCCTTAGCAGCTCTCGCTAGCATCATGTTGATGAAGAACTGATACATAGCTCCCATATCAACTTGCGACATTCCAACACCCACATTAGCAGTTTATGCCTGACCCAGATTCCTTCTAGTGTTTGGTCTGGAATTTACATTGGTTGTGGTGCTTTCTCCACCAATGTTAACTCTTCCATTTCTAGCATCCATATCTTACTTCCTTAAAATCTTATTCGAGTCTTTGTAAGATATAGAAGAATAGCCTAAGAGAGATGGGAGAATAGAGATAAAGCGCATACTTATATATAGCAAATACAAGTATGTTACTGTAGCGTTATCTCATACCCCAATCTATTATTTAATTCCTTAGGATTATGTTTTCAAAATCATTTTAAGTTTAAAATTCTTTTAATTTTTCGTAAACCTATACTCTAATACCAAGTTGTAACATCCCCTACTTTAAGGCTCGAAGCTAAGCATTATAGATGTTGCAACTGTAACGACCCCGAATTTTATAAATATATAAAATGATAATTTATTAATTTTTGAATTGATATTTGTGAAATAAAACGATAAATGGATTGCGAGTCTCCCCGAATTAAACTAAGTTGGTATAAATCATTTTGTAACTTTAAAATATTGTATATATGTGGATATATATGTGAATGGATATATATATGAGTAAATCTGGAATTATAAATATAAGTATATATATTTAATTTGAATCTAAATTGTAAATAAACGGTTTAAAAATGAAAATATATAAGATAGATAAAGTATAAAATCAATACATTGGATAAAATCCAATAACAAATTATAATCTATAAATTCACCTATATTATAAAAATGAATAAATTATATAGTTTTATTCAATATAAAGTAAATACATATATCTTGATAAATCAATACGATATAATACAAATAAAATAGATGCAAAAATAATAAGACGAAAGAAAGGAAAATAAAATATATACAAGTAAATTCCATGGTTTTGTAAATAATAAAACGAATGCATTTTATAATCAAACAATATGTTGGAATAACATTTCACTTACACTACATTCTTTTATCAAACTAGTAGCATGTTTGTATAGCACATAAGAAAGGAATGCAAGCTAAGAATGAAGACTTCCCAGCCTAACAAATATCTGCATAGAAAATCATGTTCGAATATGATATGCAGGTAAACTTGAGAACAATAAGAACCAAAACAAAGTCAAAATACAATATTGTTTGTAGCTTGTAAGTTAAGCCAGGCAAATATAAGAAAATGAGATATGTATAAAATAGAAATAGAAAGTACAAATATTTATCTACAAAACATACGAAGATAAGTTTGTATGAGGAAATAGCAAACATATGAAGACATAAAGTACCATGGCAATTAATGCCATATTCATATCAGCCTCCAAAATGGAAAAAATATCTCTGATGATGGTACAAAACAATATTACCTTATACAAATATCATCACCCTGTAACCCAATTTCTACATATCAATTTTCATCAGTTCGTTCATCTTCAAAGCTGAGAAAAACTAAAGTGAACATTATCTTAAAAACATCAACAAACCATAATACAACTCAATCAAATAAGAGAGTCAAGCTAGAAGATTTCAACTTGCAAAAAAAAATTCCAGTCTGTTCAACATAAATGGAAGCTCTGTTTATTCTTCCTGGAAATCAATGTGAGTAACAATTTATTTAAAAATTTAAATCTAGTTTATTATGGAGCATGTTTTCTCTGTGATGCTATATCTTTTTGTATATGTATGTTTGTGCAAGTCTGCAGGTATCTGTCCATATGATCCCCTGTTATCTGTGTATATTTTATGTAGATTTGTAAAACAACCCTTTCTCCCTTGATCTAGCAATTGTTAGAATGTAAAATATAAACAAAAATAGTTTGTTTAACTATAATCTAAGCATTTAAAATTTATTTAAGTTAAACTAACAAGTGTGTGTCTCTGGAAATAGAAGAACATGGTTCAACTTCAACTAAGTTTAAAATCAAATTTCTTGTTTAACAGATTTAGGTGTATAGGGTGGAACATCATACTAAAATAGGATTTTTAAAACGAGTTTTGCAATTTTTAATGCTTGGGTTGAAGAGCAGTTTTAGATGCACGGTTTTAAGCCTTTCGAGCTGCCATAGGCGATCTCGACAACTAGAAATGTCGAGTTTGGGTCTGGAGGTGGAGGAGTTATGGGGAAGTTTGGGAAAAATGGTGGAAAGGTGTACTGGTGAACGTGGTGACGATGGCGTTGAATTTATTCTCGTAGACCTAGTTTTGTAAAGCTCTGGTGATTTGTCTCGTTCGAAGCCACGAATTGATCGAGTGTTACGAGCTGCTGGGGTTGGATACAGGGGAGGTAGACGAGGCTAAGGCTGGAGTTCGGTGGTCTCTGGTGATCAGAGATGGAAGTACGACGAGCTTTCCAGGGATCGATGAAGTTCTGGTTTGGGTTCCAGGTGTGAAGTCGAACTCGATTTCGATCGAGTGCCTGAGTGGATGATCGAAGGCCTGAGAGAGGATGTCGAGGTGATCGTTGAGATGTGGAGATGGTCGTGGATGACCGGAAGTGGTGGCTGATGGCGTGCACGTGTACGGTCGAATGTGTTCTGGTGACAGTTTTTTTGTCTTGGGTGGGAAGGAAGTGAACTCGGGTAGACTATTGTTTGGCTCGGGAGTTACTCGTGCTTTTTAGGGGTTTTCTCGAAGTATAACATGGGAAACTCGGGTAGGTCTGTTTCCTTAGTTTTTTACATTAGCTAAGTATAACTCGAATTTGCTCGGGTAGATTATTATTTGGCTCGGGGAAACTTGCATTTTTCTCGAAGTAATTTGGTGGGGAACTCGAGTCATTTGTTTCAAGTTTAAACTGAACCAGATTTTAAACAGTTTTTAAAGTGTGGGTTTTAAAATTTAAAACCAATGTTAAATTGAGTAACATTAAGTGTTTAAAATTTCCAGACTTTTGAAATAAAGTTTTAATTTAAACACTTTAAACAAAATTTAAAGAGATTTAAATTAAGTAAATTCGATTTAAACCCCTTCATCACTAAGTATTGTTTTAATTTGTAATTTAAAGTTTTAAAAGTTAGTTTATAAAGTGATTTAAAGTTGAATTAATGATCGTTTGAACTTGGAGTTTAAAATGAAAGTTCAAAGAAAATTTGAAATAAATGTTTCCAAACATATTTAAGTGAAACTTAGATAAATAAATGGAAAATGGGTTTTCTTTTAAGTAATGAAGGTTAAGATTTAAATTCATTACCTATTTAAGATAATTAGGATGATAATTGATAATTTGTAAATTATAAGTTTAAATGTATTAACTAAAGTTTAAATTAATAATCACTTGACGATTTGGAAAATAAAAATTACTTAGAGAAGTAATTAAAAGAAATTAATTATTGATTAAAGGTTGATAAATTAAGTGATTGAACAATAATTAATTAAAGGATAATTAATTAATGTGATAAATTAATTAAGGTGATTAATTTGAGGATAATTAATTAAAGGTTAATTAATTGATTAATGGAATTGATTGGGGATAATCACTTATTGTAATTAATTAAGGATAATTAATCAAATGATAATTAATTAAGGGTAATTAATTAATTAAAGAATAATTTAATAATTTTAAGTTAATTAATAAAGAATTAAATTTTAATTAATTAAAATGGTTGGTAATTAATTAATGTTGATTGAACCAGGATTAGTGACTAATCTGATTTGATTTGATCAGATAAATAAATTGACCTTACCTATGTATATTTGGATCCTATTGGATGACTTGATTGTTTGATATCCTTGATATATGATGCTTTGTGATATATCCTGATTTGTGTGTGATCTGTATTGTAGTTTATCTATCTGTAATTTATATATATTTGTGATCTGTAAATGAACGGTAAGCGTTATAGTTTATATCGCTTATCAACTATATCATGTATTCTGATCTGTGATAATTGAATGATGTAGCACTATTGTGTTAAACCCCTGGACTACACCTTTACACACAAATATGGATTTCACGTGGAAATCGGTTAAGTCACAGATAATTTAAATTTGATATTTTTGAAATTGAAATTTTAATTTCAATTGATTTTGAAATTTGAAATTTCAGGTTTAAAGTGAAAAGCTTTGAAATGGAATTTCAAAGATGGAATTTATTTTGAATACCTTGATAAAGTTTGAAGTTTAAATAATTTGTTTTTAAACTTAAGTTCAAATTAAATTCTATGATTCGAAACTAGGGATTAAAGATGTTATACCAGTTATACATAGGTTGAACTATTTGTTGGAACCTGCCTTCTTCGATTTTAATGTGACAACTATATATTTCAAACTATATACTATGATGTCAAATATTCTTGCAGGAATCCACAAAGAAAAGCTATTATCATATCGTCAACAAACAAAGCTCAAAGATATTGATTATTATTTCCGGTTAGATATTTTTGTACAATCTCTGATATGATGATAACACACACACACACAAATAGTTTTTGGAAAACATGTTCTACAAATATAAAATATCTTTTTATAGACATAAAAGTATTTTCAAAAGTTTCTCAAGTTCAGAATCACTAAAATAAAGAAGAGGAACAAATCAGTACAAATTCAGACATCTGTCACTTTTATTTAGCCATCTGTCATAAAAACAGACGTCTGTCACTTTAATACAGACGTCTGTCATAAAAACAGACGTCTAAATTAAATGAACAGACGTCTAAATTCACAGAAATTTGTTTCTTCTGCCTATTTGACTGTTTAAACTTACTTAGCCATCTGTCACTTTTTCTCAGACATCTGAACTTGACGAACTAAAGCATCTCTTCATGAAAATTCAAAATTTGAAGAGTTGTCTTCTTCACCAACAGTTGCACTCCTTCTAATGGTTGCAACTATTGAATTAAAACTATTCAATACTATAAATAGAGATGAAAATCCACTATTTCAAGAACCAATTCTTTCTATCTATTCTGATCTTATATTATTATAATATCAAGTGATTTTCAATTCTCTACTTCCTATCTTTTGCACATTCAAATCATCATATCAAGAAGATTATAGGAAGGGTGTACTACATTGACTATATTCGTGTTATTCAAAGAACACACAAGTCAAGAAACAATTTACCAAATTGTAATTGAAGTCCTATTCGGTTGCTTAGGCGGAAAAGTCCTATTCGGTTGCTTAGGCGGAAAAGTCCTGTTCGGTTGCTCAGGCGGTGTAATACATGTTCCTCTGGGTTAAGTGAGGGTTATTCGAGAAATTCCAGAAGCAGTCTGGGACTGGACGTAGAACGAGAAGTTCGAACCAGTATAAAAATCCCTGGTGTCATTTTTATTATTGCCATTTACTATTATTTATAATTCCGCACTTGCTAGTCGTAGTTTAACTATATTATCGATCCAAATACACTTTCATTTGTTATCAGAGCCTGGTATTCTATCGATCGTCACAACATCATAGAATAATGGCCAGAAAAAGATCCGGTCGAAATACAGCAAGCAAAAAGCCTGAAACTATCAGAGCAACGACCAATGAGGACTGTAAAAAGGTACATTCTGATTTACAAATTTCGGTAAAAGATAATAATGAATTAGTTAGTGTAAGCAATAAGATTTCAAAGCTTAACTTTATTATCTTAGAAAAGATGAAATCTGTTGAACTTGAAAATAAGAAATTGAAAAATGAGAAGTTAGATTTAGAAAATCAACTTGGTGTTTTAAAGAATAATTTTGAGGCTCTTACAGATTTTCTAGATGAACAAAACACCATATTTGAGAAAGAGAGAGAAAAATTTTCAAAAGAAATTTTTGATTTGAAAAGACAAAATGATTTATTACAATCCTCTTTAGATAATTCAGAATCTCAAAATTTCCTTCTCAAAAATGAAAACTGTACGTTAAAAAACGAGAATACTGAATTAAATAAGAAAATTGATATTTTAAATAATAGTAATATTTCTTTTGAAAATAATAATTGTGACTTTAAAGCTAAATTTGATAAACTTAACACTGAAGTCACAAAATTTAATAAAGGTCAAAATGATTTAAACATGATTTTATCCAGTTCTAGACCGTTACATGATAAAAGTGGTTTAGGATATAATAAAATTGATCGTAGAAATAGCACTAGATATGCTTTCATGTATAGTAAAAATGTTAGTGCTAGTACTAAATTTCGAGTAAAGTCTAAATCCAATTTTTATAGAAATTCGAATACTGCTATGACCAATAATGTTTATAATTTCCCTAGAAGTACAAAATCATTGACCAGAAATATGAATAAAAATTATCTAAATATTTGGGTTCCTATTAATTGGAAAAATAGAGAAAAATACATTGATGATTATTTTGATATGGTAGTCAATAATGAAAATTATATTTATAAAGGATCAACCACACCCAAATGGGTATGGTTTCCTAAGACCTAACCTCCCGGACCCTAACATAATAAGTGGGTACCGAAAATGATTATTATTTTTTGTAGGTACTCAGAGAAACAAAAGGAAAAGGATAGATTTTGGAATTTTAAAGAATGTTCCATACATTTAATAGAATTACGTGCTTACAATGAAATATGGACTTCAACAAATATGGTAAAGTCTATTTTATTTTTCCTTCATAATTAATAATGAGTTTATCTCGTTATTTATAAGATATTTTATATAATTTATTATATTACTTCATTCTTTTTGATAATCAAAAAGGGGGAGAAATTCATATACATATTGAATCATAAAACATAACTTAAAAAGGTTGAAATACAAAAAAAAATCAGCCTAACAGACGTCTGATAGGTTTTAACAGACGTCTGTATACCTATTTTTTGTTTGAGCCATCTGAACATTTTGTCACAGACGTCTGTCTTCAAATATAGACGTCTGCAACAAAAATTTAGATGTCTAAATTTAGTACAAAATGTTTTTTACTCTCTGTTTAAAATTAAGACCTCTGAGACGTCTGAACAAAATCTTTTAGACGTCTGTCATCATACTTAGCCGTCTAATATAATTTTTAGACGTCTAAATCTATTAATTTTTTCGATCTTTTTTATTTTCTACAGAACATCAGACGTCTGTTATGTGACTTAAGTAATTTATTCTTATGTTCTGTATCTTTTTATAAATATGTATTTTTGTCCTATATCACTGTTTTTCTTTGTTTAGTGTATTAAGATATGGAACCTGTTCAAACATATGTTCAAATCTGTTTTTATACTCCAAATATTCTGACTCTTCCACAACAAAATTTTATCATTGGTATGTTCGGAACAAAGTTCATATTGATATTCAACAATGTGTTTTATCATCACATTTCTAACGAAACCCCTTACAAATTCCTTTTTGTTAATGACAAAGGGGGAGAAATATTAATCATTCTGCAATATATATGGTCATGTTGACAGGGGAGCAAAAGGTATGGTTTATACTAACCGTTGAATTATATAGTTGTCATCATCAAAAAGGGGGAGAATGTTGGAACCTGCCTTCTTCGATTTTAATGTGACAACTATATATTTCAAACTATATACTATGATGTCAAATATTCTTGCAGGAATCCACAAAGAAAAGCTATTATCATATCGTCAACAAACAAAGCTCAAAGATATTAATTATTATTTCCGGTTAGATATTTTTGTACAATCTCTGATATGATGATAACACACACACACACAAATAGTTTTTGGAAAACATGTTCTACAAATATAAAATATCTTTTTATAGACATAAAAGTATTTTCAAAAGTTTCTCAAGTTCAGAATCACTAAAATAAAGAAGAGGAACAAATCAGTACAAATTCAAACATCTGTCACTTTTATTTAGCCATCTGTCATAAAAACAGACGTCTGTCACTTTAATACAGACGTCTGTCATAAAAACAGACGTCTAAATTAAATGAACAGACGTCTAAATTCACAGAAATTTGTTTCTTCTGCCTATTTGACTGTTTAAACTTACTTAGCCATCTGTCACTTTTTCTCAGACATCTGAACTTGACGAACTGAAGCATCTCTTCATGAAAATTCAAAATTTGAAGAGTTGTCTTCTTCACCAACAGTTGCACTCCTTCTAATGGTTGCAACTATTGAATTAAAACTATTCAATACTATAAATAGAGATGAAAATCCACTATTTCAAGAACCAATTCTTTCTATCTATTCTGATCTTATATTATTATAATATCAAGTGATTTTCAATTCTCTACTTCCTATCTTTTGCACATTCAAATCATCATATCAAGAAGATTATAGGAAGGGTGTACTACATTGACTATATTCGTGTTATTCAAAGAACACACAAGTCAAGAAACAATTTACCAAATTGTAATTGAAGTCCTATTCGGTTGCTTAGGCGGAAAAGTCCTATTCGGTTGCTTAGGCGGAAAAGTCCTGTTCGGTTGCTCAGGCGGTGTAATACCTGTTCCTCCGGGTTAAGTGAGGGTTATTCGAGAAATTCCAGAAGCAGTCTGGGACTGGACGTAGAACGAGAAGTTCGAACCAGTATAAAAATCCCTGGTGTCATTTTTATTATTGCCATTTACTATTATTTATAATTCCGCACTTGCTAGTCGTAGTTTAACTATATTATCGATCCATATACACTTTCACTATTTTAAAGGTTTTGATTTGGGGAATTTGAATTTAAATTCAAAGGCTGTAACTCGTATAAATAAAATTGGATTTTTCTGAAACGAAAACTACATGTTTTCAAATAACAAAAGCTTTCACATAAGAAATGAATTTCCAATTTGTGTTGAAATGATTTCTAGTTTGAAAATGAAGATAATTTCCAAGTTATGAATGAATTCTTTTTGAAAGCTATGAATTGAATCTGTTATTTTCAACAGATTTAAAATGATGTTTTGTTTAACCCATTCGAAATGAAATTGTTTTGAAAGCTATAAGTTAAATCTTGATTTAAAAGATTTAACGAGTTAATCCAAGTAAAATGGAAATTGTTTTGAAATATATGAATGAATCTTTGTGAATGGGGTTAACTTTGTGAATTAAATCTTTTTGTTTAAAAGATTTAAATGGTAATTTGTTTAACCATTCGAATGAAAAGTTTTGGGTTTTAAGCTGTGACTTAACTGAAATCCCAATATCCATATGTTTTTAAATATTACGCTCACTATTCGGTTTAGCCGGGAGAGGACCTTTGGGTCGTATAACCCATTCCGAATAGGTGATACGTCGTTATGGATGGCATTTGATGACCGGTGTTGAAGACCGGATATTTTTGAAAACGGAAGGATTACCGTCGAGCTACTCTGCATCGGCTGATCCCCGATATAGAGGTTTTATCATCCTTAGTGACGGGAAGTCCGGACGTGATTGGAAATTATCCGGATTTGCAAGGGCTTCGTGAGAAGTGCCTTCGGTTCTGTTCGAACCCGGAACAGACTTGTATGGATTGTGTGTCTGACATTACACTTTGAGATATAAAGCAGATTTCTTTCAAATACATATCTGTTGGTGGCGGAGAATTTATTCTCTTAGCTTAACACCCTTCTCTGAGACGTACGAGCTCAGAGGTTATGTAGTTGAAATTTATCAATGATATATTCCCAATTTGGTAATGTGACATGCTGAGTGTTGCTGTGTGATGATCAGTGTTTGATCATTTGCAATATGATCATTTGTTTGATCATTTATCTTTGTGATCATAGGTTGATCATCTGTTGACCCAAAGCGTGGCTTTTTGAAAAAGCGTAGCTTTGTGGACGAGACTTCGTCAGGGCCTCACAACCCGGAAATGGTCGAAACAGGAATGTTGCGGCAAGGATATGAGGGTCGTGCCCTTTAGGGTATGTCATTTCCTTCTGGAAAGAGGTGGTGTCATGGTATGGAGCCCAGATACTTACTCATGTGGATACATTTATTTATTATGTGTGATGTTGGTTACCGAGCGCTCGGATAAAGGTCCCAAAGGACCGGGGGGTGGCATATTCGTGAGTTACCTGTTACAGGGGTAACCCGGCCTTGTTGGCAGAGAGCAGTTTGTCTCTCGGGACGTCCAGCCAGAGGCGATCCCATTCGGCAGGAGGAAAGGAAGTTCCTTAGCCTGACCATTTGTTGGAAATTCATTCTTCCAGTACGAACTTTGTACGGTATTAGTTGTAGAACCTGCCATTTACTTATGGTGGCGCCCCACTGTTTAAATGGTAGCTATAGTAGGCATAGTTCGGAATGTCTATGCTGGCTAAGATTAATATTATACTTTCGAAATGTTTTCTTCACTATGCACAAATAATAATATCCAATGTTTTGCGTAGTAAGCATCTTTGACTATCATAAGGAGAAATCTCCTCCGATTCTGCGTTTGCATTGTGTGTGTGTGCGGGAGGCCTTATGGTAGTTTCATTTTCCAAAAGCATTGCGGATTTCAATGTTTAAATCCTTTTGTTGTTGTTTAAAAATAAACTGTTTTTGTTGCTCACACCAGTCCCATGACTGATCCGGAGTTTATTGTTCCTTTCCTAAACTCTGGGTGCTCATAATTTTCCACACGAGCAGTCTAGAGTTGGGTTTCTTTTCAGATATTCAGGTTTAGTAGATTATCTGGAGCTAGTTCATTCATCGGAGTTGCTTATCTTGGAGTTGTGGATTCATTCTTGTCTGAAGATCATTTTGGAGTTATCACTTCTATTGATATTGTTCCGCTGCTGATGTTATCTTTTCTTTTCCGCTGCTATTTCTTGTATCATGTCTCTGATGTAGATTGATATTCATTGTATCACTCTGTTGTATCAGATATTGTATATCAATGTATTATTCTTTTCTTCCGCTATGTTATTTACTTAATTGTGTTATAGCTCCGGCGAATCGGATTTGAACGGTCGAATCTGCGGCATTCTAGTACAATGTGAAGTACGGATGTTGATTTTCGAGCGGGCAAAATCTGAATCGTTACATTTGGTATCAAAGCTAAGGTTGAACTTTAGCTCAGGAGTATAACACATTAAGTAGCTCATTAGAGATAGGGTGAAGTATACCCTAGAATGAGTAATTCTCAGATATCCGTCTGTATGCCTCAGTAAATTCTCTTGCTATCCACTGATAGTAAGTATGAGTGAAAGAAGAGGATTAGATAGGGGACAGGGGAATACGACTATAAATGGTCAATATCCTATAACAACAAGGAAGCAATCTTTTTGTCTATCCTTTCTCTATCGATCTCTTTGTTCGTCATCTTTTCTCAATTCTTCGATAGTTTCTGGTAGATCCAGGAATAAATTCGATATATAAAAATGGGACATAAACTCCAACTGAGCCAAAATTGTTTGTATGGATGAATTGTTTGCTATGGTTGATAGGTATACTTTAGCTTCTAAACTGAAAGTTTTTGAAATTGTATCTATATATCTGTCTATTCTTTGGGTCCGGATATATTCTACGAATGGTTAGTTATCCTTTCAAACTGATCGATGCCACTGCATATTTCGTAGATCTGGATAACCCGAGTATCTTGTGAAGTGTTAAACCAATTCGTTCTTGTATCTGTTATTGATATTCTGATTTGGTAAGCCAAATGCAGAATGGATATTCAGTTTGATTCAATGAAATATTCTTCATCTATCTTTTTGTCTCCTTGGTAATTTCGAGGACGAAATTCTTTTAAGGGGGGAAGTCTGTAACGACCCCGAATTTTATAAATATTTAAAATGAAAATTTATTAATTTTCGAATTGATATTTGTGAAATAAAACGATAAATGGATTGCGAGTCTCCCCGAATTAAACTAAGTTGGTATAAATCATTTTGTAACTTTAAAATATTGTATATATGTGGATATATATGTGAATGGATATATATATGAGTAAATCTGGAATTATAAATATAAGTATATATATTTAATTTGAATCTCAATTGTAAATAAACGGTTTAAAAATGAAAATATATAAGATAGATAAAGTATAAAATCAATACATTGGATAAAATCCAATAACAAATTATAATCTATAAATTCACCTATATTATAAAAATGAATAAATTATATAGTTTTATTCAATATAAAGTAAATACATATATCTTGATAAATCAATACGATATAATACAAATAAAATAGATGCAAAAATAATAAGACGAAAGAAAGGAAAATAAAATATATACAAGTAAATTCCATAGTTTTGTAAATAATAAAACGAATGCATTTTATAATCAAACAATATGTTGGAATAACATTTCACTTACACTACATTCTTTTATCAAACTAGTAGCATGTTTGTATAGCACATAAGAAAGGAATGCAAGCTAAGAATGAAGACTTCCCAGCCTAACAAATATCTGCATAGAAAATCATGTTCGAATATGATATGCAGGTAAACTTGAGAACAATAAGAACCAAAACAAAGTCAAAATACAATATTGTTTGTAGCTTGTAAGTTAAGCCAGGCAAATATAAGAAAATGAGATATGTATAAAATAGAAACAGAAAGTACAAATATTTATCTACAAAACATACAAAGATAAGTTTGTATGAGGAAATAGCAAACATATGAAGACATAAAGTACCATGGCAATTAATGCCATATTCATATCAGCCTCCAAAATGGAAAAAATATCTCTGATGATGGTACAAAACAATATTACCTTATACAAATATCATCACCCTGTAACCCAATTTCTACATATCAATTTTCATCAGTTCGTCAAAGCTGAGAAAAACTAAAGTGAACATTATCTTAAAAACATCAACAAACCATAATACAACTCAATCAAATAAGAGAGCCATGCTAGAAGATTTCAACTTGCAAAAAAAAATTCCAGTCTGTTCAACATAAATGGAAGCTCTGTTTATTCTTCCTGGAAATCAATGTGAGTAACAATTTATTTAAAAATTTAAATCTAGTTTATTATGGAGCATGTTTTCTCTGTGATGCTATATCTTTTTGTATATGTATGTTTGTGCAAGTCTGCAGGTATCTGTCCATATGATCCCCTGTTATCTGTGTATATTTTATGTAGATTTGTAAAACAACCCTTTCTCCCTTGATCTAGCAATTGTTAAAATGTAAAATATAAACAAAAATAGTTTGTTTAATTATAATCTAAGCATTTAAAATTTATTTAAGTTAAACTAACAAGTGTGTGTCTCTGGAAATAGAAGAACAAGGTTCAACTTCAACTAAGTTTAAAATCAAATTTCTTGTTTAACAGATTTAGGTGTATAGGGTGGAACATCATACTAAAATAGGATTTTTAAAACGAGTTTTGCAATTTTTAATGCTTGGGTTGAAGAGCAGTTTTAGATGCACGGTTTTAAGCCTTTCGAGCTGCCATAGGCGATCTCGACAACTAGAAATGTCGAGTTTGGGTCTGGAGGTGGAGGAGTTATGGGGAAGTTTGGGAAAAATGGTGGAATGGTGTACTGGTGAACGTGGTGACGATGGCGTTGAATTTATTCTCGTAGACCTAGTTTTGTAAAGCTCTGGTGATTTGTCTCGTTCGAAGCCACGAATTGATCGAGTGTTACGAGCTGCTGGGGTTGGATACAGGGGAGGTAGACGAGGCTAAGGCTGGAGTTCGGTGGTCTCTGGTGATCAGAGATGGAAGTACGATGAGCTTTCCAGGGATCGATGAAGTTCTGGTTTGGGTTCCAGGTGTGAAGTCGAACTCGATTTCGATCGAGTGCCTGAGTGGATGATCGGAGGCCTGAGAGAGGATGTCGAGGTGATCGTTGAGATGTGGAGATGGTCGTGGATGGCCGGAAGTGGTGGCTGATGGCGTGCACGTGTATGGTCGAATGTGTTCTGGTGACAGTTTTTTTGTCTTGGGTGGGAAGGAAGTGAACTCGGGTAGATTATTGTTTGGCTCGGGAGTTACTCGTGCTTTTTAGGGGTTTTCTCGAAGTAAAACATGGGAAACTCGGGTAGGTCTGTTTCCTTAGTTTTTACAGTAGCTAAGTATGACTCGAATTTGCTCGGGTAGATTATTATTTGGCTCGGGGAAACTTGCATTTTTCTCGAAGTAATTTGGTGGGGAACTCGGGTCATTTGTTTTAAGTTTAAACTGAACTAGATTTTAAACAGTTTTTAAAGTGTGGGTTTTAAAATTTAAAACCAATGTTAAATTGAGTAACATTAAGTGTTTAAAATTTCCAGACTTTTGAAATAAAGTTTTAATTTAAACACTTTAAACAAAATTTAAAGAGATTTAAATTAAGTAAATTCGATTTAAACCCCTTCATCACTAAGTATTGTTTTAATTTGTAATTTAAAGTTTTAAAAGTTAGTTTATAAAGTGATTTAAAGTTGAATTAATGATCGTTTGAACTTGGAGTTTAAAATGAAAGTTCAAAGAAAATTTGAAATAAATGTTTCCAAACATATTTAAGTGAAACTTAGATAAATAAATGGAAAATGGGTTTTCTTTTAAGTAATGAAGGTTAAGATTTAAATTCATTAACTATTTAAGATAATTAGGATGATAATTGATAATTTGTGAATTATAAGTTTAAATGTATTAACTAAAGTTTAAATTAATAATCACTTGACGATTTGGAAAATAAAAATTACTTAGAGAAGTAATTAAAAGAAATTAATTATTGATTAAAGGTTGATAAATTAAGTGATTGAACAATAATTAATTAAAGGATAATTAATTAATGTGATAAATTAATTAAGGTGATTAATTTGAGTATAATTAATTAAAGGTTAATTAATTGATTAATGGAATTGATTGGGGATAATCACTTATTGTAATTAATTAAGGATAATTAATCAAATGATAATTAATTAAGGGTAATTAATTAATTAAAGAATAATTTAATAATTTTAAGTTAATTAATAAAGGATTAAATGTTAATTAATTAAAATGGTTGGTAATTAATTAATGTTGATTGAACTAGGATTAGTGACTAATCTGATTTGATTTGATCAGATAAATAAATTGAACTTACCTATGTATATTTGGATCCTATTGGATGACTTGATTGTTTGATATCCTTGATATATGATGCTTTGTGATATATCCTGATTTGTGTGTGATCTGTATTGTAGTTTATCTATTTGTAATTTATATATATTTGTGATCTGTAAATGAACGGTAAGCGTTATAGTTTATATCGCTTATCAACTATATCATGTATTCTGATCTGTGATAATTGAATGATGTTGCACTATTGTGTTAAACCCCTGGACTACACCTTTACACACAAATATGGATTTCACGTGGAAATCGGTTAAGTCACAGATAATTTAAATTTGATATTTTTGAAATTGAAATTTTAATTTCAATTGATTTTGAAATTTGAAATTTCAGGTTTAAAGTGAAAAGCTTTGAAATGGAATTTCAAAGATGGAATTTATTTTGAATACCTTGATAAAGTTTGAAGTTTAAATAATTTGTTTTTAAACTTAAGTTCAAATTAAATTCTATGATTCGAAACTAGGGATTAAAGATGTTATACCAGTTATACATAGGTTGAACTATTTTAAAGGTTTTGATTTGGGGAATTTGAATTTAAATTCAAAGGCTGTAACTCGTATAAATAAAATTGGATTTTTCTGAAACGAAAACTACCTGTTTTCAAATAACAAAAGCTTTCACATAAGAAATGAATTTCCAATTTGTGTTGAAATGATTTCTAGTTTGAAAATGAAGATAATTTCCAAGTTATGAATGAATTCTTTTTGAAAGCTATGAATTGAATCTGTTATTTTCAACAGATTTAAAATGATGTTTTGTTTAACCCATTCGAAATGAAATTGTTTTGAAAGCTATAAGTTAAATCTTGATTTTAAAGATTTAACGAGTTAATCCAAGTAAAATGGAAATTGTTTTGAAATATATGAATGAATCTTTGTGAATGGGGTTAACTTTGTGAATTAAATCTTTTTGTTTAAAAGATTTAAATGGTAATTTGTTTAACCATTCGAATGAAAAGTTTTGGGTTTTAAGCTGTGACTTAACTGAAATCCCAATATCCATATGTTTTTAAATATTACGCTCACTATTCGGTTTAGCCGGGAGAGGACCTTTGGGTCTTATAACCCATTCCGAATAGGTGATACGTCGTTATGGATGGCATTTGATGACCGGTGTTGAAGACCGGATATTTTTGAAAACGGAAGGATTACCGTCGAGTTACTCTGCATCGGCTGATCCCCGATATAGAGGTTTTATCATCCTTAGTGACGGGAAGTCCGGGCATGATTGGAAATTATCCGGATTTGCAAGGGCTTCGTGAGAAGTGCCTTCGGTTCTGTTCGAACCCGGAACAGACTTGTATGGATTGTGTGTCTGACATTACACTTTGAGATATAAAGCAGATTTCTTTCAAATACATATCTGTTGGTGGCGGAGAATTTATTCTCTTAGCTTAACACCCTTCTCTGAGACGTACGAGCTCAGAGGTTATGTAGTTGAAATTTATCAGCGATATATTCCCAATTTGGTAATGTGACATGCTGAGTGTTGCTGTGTGATGATCAGTGTTTGATCATTTGCAATATGATCATTTGTTTGATCATTTATCTTTGTGATCATAGGTTGATCATCTGTTGACCCAAAGCGTGGCTTTTTGAAAAAGCGTAGCTTTGTGGACGAGACTTCGTCAGGGCCTCACAACCCGGAAATGGTCGAAACAGGAATGTTGCGGCAAGGTTATGAGGGTCGCGCCCTTTAGGGTATGTCATTTCCTTTTGGAAAGGGGTGGTGTCATGGTATGGAGCCCAGATACTTACTCATGTGGATACACTTATTTATTATGTGTGATGTTGGTTACCGAGCGCTCGGATAAAGGTCCCAAAGGACCGGGGGGTGGCATATTTGTGAGTTACCTGTTACAGGGGTAACCCGGCCTTGTTGGCAGAGAGCAGTTTGTCTCTCGGGACGTCCAGCCAGAGGCGATCCCATTCGGCAGGAGGAAAGGAAGTTCCTTAGCCTGACCATTTGTTGGAAATTCATTCTTCCAATATGAACTTTGTACGGTATTAGTTGTAGAACCTGCCATTTACTTATGGTGGCGCCCCACTGTTTAAATGGTAGCTATAGTAGGCATAGTTCGGAATGTCTATGCTGGCTAAGATTAATATTATACTTTCGAAATGTTTTCTTCACTATGCACTAATAATAATATCCAATGTTTTGCGTAGTAAGCATCTTTGACTATCATAAGGAGAAATCTCCTCCGATTCTGCGTTTGCATTGTGTGTGTGTGCGGGAGGCCTTATGGTAGTTTCATTTTCCAAACGCATTGCGGATTTCAATGTTTAAATCCTTTTGTTGTTATTTAAAAATAAACTGTTTTTGTTGCTCACACCAGTCCCATGACTGATCCGAAGTTTATTGTTCCTTTCCTAAACTCTGGGTGCTCATAATTTTCCACACGAGTAGTCTAGAGTTGGGTTTCTTTTCAGATATTCAGGTTTAGTAGATTATCTGGAGCTAGTTCATTCATCGGAGTTGCTTATCTTGGAGTTGTGGATTCATTCTTGTCTGAAGATCATTTTGGAGTTATCACTTCTATTGATATTGTTCCGCTGCTGATGTTATCTTTTCGTTTCCGCTGCTATTTCTTGTATCATATCTCTGATGTATATTGATATTCATTGTATCACTCTGTTGTATCAGATATTGTATATCTATGTATTATTCTTTTCTTCCGTTATGTTATTTACTTAATTGTGTTATAGCTCCGGCGAATCGGATTTGAACGGTCGAATCTGCGGCATTCTAGTACAATGTGAAGTACGGATGTTGATTTTCGAGCGGGCAAAATCCGAATCGTTACAGCAACCATCTATAGTATTAACTTCGGTGACAAAATACGGTAACGTTAATGGTATCCATAATATCAAAAGCATGTGAATATGAAATAAAATCAACGCGGATTTCAAAAACAGCTTTTCTGATTTCAATCATATAATCCCAAAATGATTTTTAGGTTTGGATCAAATATAATTATTACAAATTACACCAAGAGCAACAAATGAAGATGCCCCATTGGATGATCAGAGTACTAGATAGACATATCAGTCATAAATACATCGCAGCAGAAGTAATACTAAATAGCTCCTACATAGCTAGCTTTGCCTCCTGCACGTCTTCTGAAGCTTATTCGTTCAACATACTAAACCTGAAAAGTCCTTAACTCTCAATCTACTCAAATTTAATTTGTAGCACCCGAGAGTTTAAGGGGAAAACATAATCTTCGAGTCAGACATAAAACCTGGTGTGAATAATTCTATTACATCCTGGTTTACTGATATTAAGTGAGACCACGCCGCTTAGCGAAATGGGTTTCCCCTCACTAATATCCTTTTAAAAGCATATCTTTTGCAAATCAAAATCCTGCAATCAAACTAATTATAACAATAATAGCAATAACATACATGCATATAAATCAGGTAATCAATAGACTGTCCGTCCAAACAATATAGTTTTATTAGGCCAACTATTAACCAATTGCTGACTCGGACCTACCAAACATAATCAATATTCTAACTCCGGTTAGACACAATACTAGACGATCTGTCCTTAACTTACTTCTCCTAGGGTCAGTTGATCCTAATAGTTTTGCGGGCTCACAAATAAACTATCTTTACTCTGTATATTCCCTTTTGTGTGTAACATCATTTTAGTCCCATTTGTGACAAAGCCCTACACACTGAATTTTGGACTTATTTTAGCTATGGGCTAATAGCTAAAGTATAGGCCATAACCCCATACCAGTCCCATCTGGTATTCTAATAACTTAGTCATAAACTTAGGGTTAACTACCTTATTCAAATTTCCTTGAAAACATTTCTTTCAAAATGATTTAACCCTTTTTCAATCATACCTAAACAAGGAAAATATGTTCTTTGCTTCACTCAAAATACTTATGCTATGATATATGCTTTACACAAAACAATGTTGATGAAATCTAAATTGAGGTAATTTTCTATCCCTTCTAAATAAGTTAATACCCCTTTCAAATGTAGAAAACTTTAGGCCTTAAATCCAAAACAATACTTTCGAAACCCTTATTTAAAACCTTAAACGGTCTCTTTCAAAATAATTGAAAGCGTCCCTTTTAAAACCATTATATAAAGGGTTTGTGGAAATATTGCTTCAAAACCATTTAAAATTTATCCTTTCGAAACCATTGGGTTTAACCTTTAATATAACTAAAGGGTCATAAAGAATAGAGGCAAAAGTATTACTTTCGAAAGTATTAATCCCAAGTAAAATAAAGAGGATAATTTTGAAACCCACCCTTTCGAAACCATTGCCTCCGAAACCATTTGAAAGTGGCTATACGACCCTTTCGAAAGAATTGAAAAGGTGGCTTAAAAGTTAAAAGGCGAAAGCACCCCTTTGAATGCATTGTTTTGAGGCTGTAAGCGGCCTAACTAATTTGAAAGGTATGAGTGCGGCAGCATGGGTATCGAATAGGTTCAAAAACAGTTATCATTTCGAAAGCTTCTATTAAAACAAAAGTAAGCGGCAATTCTTTCGAAAGCACCTTTCTAAAAAATAAAGGCATGCGGCAACTTGTTCGAAAGCCTCTTTTTAAATAGAGGTAAGTTGATTGATTCGAAAGCTAATTAGACTGGCTTCATGTAACAACCCGTAAAATTTTATTAGTTTTAATAAGATATTTAACTAAATTTTTGTGAAATTTTAAATATTTGAGTTTGGAAATAAAAATTTAATATTTGGAAAACATCTACTTTAACATAGCAAATGGTAAATTTTCATCAGATAATATAGAAGTTTATTTTATTGTGTAATTCTATTTAAATTTAAATCGGTTAATATTTGATGATAATAAAATGTTTCTTACATCTGAATATTTTTATACAATAAATTGTAAATCATCTTCTGAGTGAGAAGCCATATTTCGTTTCTCCAAATTTGGACTGCTATTACTCCGTTTATCTTATTTCTGGCAAATTAGCAGCATTTTCGGTACCGATTACCGACTTTTGATACGATGATCGTACCACTGATATCTATATACCATTTTGATCATGTCGTCGTGCAGATCTCCACAATATATTCAATTCTATGTTTTGAAGTCCGGTACATAGTGGAATCCGTGAAAAAAACGATTTGTATCGGTGCCGCTTTTAAAATCTTTTAGTTTCCATTTACATATTTGCCCAAATCTAACAGCTATTCGTGCATGCCTTTCGCTATTCCCAGGATTTATTATTGGCTTTCCATTTCTTTTCTGACATTTGCTTTTCAAAATATTATATAAATTATTATAAGCATTTATAACCCGAGAAGCCAACTCGCCTATTTCGTTCTATATATATTTATTGGCCTTGATACGTGTTCAAAATTTTTCTAATTCATAGTGGCTCATCTTCTCCCTCTTTTGGCTATTCGTTTTCTTCATATTTCATATATGTTCTGTAATATATATATATATACACATATAAGTTTATATTTCCTGTAGCCTTTTATTCTTCTTCCAGTTGTCCCCTCCCTCATCTTGTTCACCGAATGTCAACCTCGCTAGCCCATCTACCTCCAACCAGATCCGCGTGCCATGTCCATCACCATGCCATGCAAACCATCTTCGACAACACACCCATCACCAAGACTTCGGTCTCCGCCCCGTGAGCCTCACCACCCACGGCCCCTCTTCCTTTTCTCTGACCTGGCCCTACATCACCATTCTTCCCCACAAATGCCAACCGAGCCCAGAACCCCTTCCTGCCCGAAGCCATGCTGGCCTTACCATGCCTCCACGGCCCGCCAACCAAAGCCACCTCCCTGTCGCCTAACATCCGCCCTTTCTTCCACCCATCTCCTCCACTCACCACCTCGGCCTTCCTCCCTCTCTTTTGGGTAAGTTTCGTACAAAATATTGTTTTTATATATGATTATGTATTAGTCTATTTGGATATAGTATACCTAAGTTTAAATGATCTGTTTTTTTATATATATACATAAAGGTTATAATAAGACGTAGAATCTGCTTGTTTTATATTTTCGCTTAGCAGTAAGAGGCATGTATGAGTTGTATATATATTATGTAGGGCTTCGGTATAGGTTGCTTGTTGTATTTATAATATTTTATAAAGGTATGATTATATTTTATACTATACTATGAGGTGATATTATATATATGACAGTTGTATACATATGATACGTAAGCTATGTTGGTATTTATATATTATCCGTTTGAATTTTATATACAAATTACATATAGTTTATTCATTTATATAGCCTGCAAGTTATTTGTATATACTAGTTATTTTATAACTGCCCTAGTATGACTTTACATATATTATATATATATATCAGTTTATAAATAGTTGATATTTATGTATACCGTATATGATTTCGAAATTTTGCATCTGGGCAACTAGTGTATGTTTTGTGCTATTCTATGTATGTTATAACATATGTATGTTACATATATAAACTGTTTATATACAATATACATAAGTTTGTATGTGTATTGATTTTTTTTAATATATATATATATATATATATGTATAGTCTGTTTTATGGTTATAAAGTTTATATGATAGTTATATATATATAGGTTATATATATTGATTTGAGTATATTTATGTCTCTACAAGTTTGTCAAAGATCTGTTTGTTTTTTTTATGAATTTATATGAGCGCTATATCATTTTGGTCGTTTATATTTAGGTCTGTAGTGTATAAATGTTATAGTAGTACTGTAAATGAATGAATGAAAAAGAAAAAGAAAATTAAATAAATAAATAGGTTGAACAATATTGATTTTTATTTTAACATGTATGTAAGTTTGTATATACGGTTATGTACATTTGTTTATAGGTAGGTTTATGTGTATTTGGGTTTTTTTTCAAATATATATAGATATTTTACATGTTGGTATTTAAAATTGATTAGAAAATGAATATATATATATATTTCATTTTAAAATATGATTTTTATATATGTAAATAATTATATATGGTTATATATAAGTTCGCTTATATCAATTATCTTCATCGATCCAGTTCTGATTTGATTTCGACTATTCGTGTTATCAGCTTTGATCGTTGAATTCGTGCCAATCCTGCTTTGTTTGAAATTCGTGCTTGGATTCGTAACTCATTTCAGTGACAAATCTCTCTAGCCTTGAAAGGTGAGCAGTCACTGACGATTAACGTTCTTATAGTTATTAAATTTGATTTCAATTGAAACGACAATTGAAATATGTTGCTGTTAGTTATTTACATTGCTATATATATGCTATTATCTGTATCTGTTCGCCTATGACATCTGACACCATTATTTGTTATTTATATTGATGATATATGCCTGTTTGATATGTTATATTTTATCATCACTGTTCTCACTCTGCAAGTTCCCTGTTAATTTAGAATTCCCTATGGGTTGAAATGATACATACCATAACGATCTTATAGAATAGGAGAAAATCGTTATGGGTCGAAATGATAAACCCAAGCGATTTTCATTGAATTGAATTTGGGATCGCTGGTTGAAAAGATATATACCCATATATATTTAAATTGCACAATGAAATGATAAATATCCGTATCACTTGACCATAGGATGGAAAATTATATACAAGCACCGTTGGTCTATGTATATATATTTTGAAAATGATTTCCAAGGTTTTGAAAAGGAATATATGTGGTTTTAATAAAGATTGATTTTAAGATATTATACTTTTATTATGGATTTTATAATAATTTTAATAAATTAAGTTGGAAAGAGAAATAGGAATTAATTTGAAATTTATTTGAATTCTACTTAAATAAAACCGATTTGAAACTTATTTAATTTGAGATTTTAAAGATATGATTTATAACTTGATTTTGATTTAAAGTGATTAAATGAATATTTCAAGAAAATAAATTGAAGGGAATATTTAGTTTATATAAATTGTAATTTAAGGTTTTATTTAAATGATATTGGATTGACTAAGTGAATTTTTCAATAGTAAATAATGGTAAAGTTGAATTTTAAATATAAATGAATTTAAGCTTTGAAATCTATTGAAATTGAAATGGTTTAAATTGTAGTTTATATATGTATTTGAAATCGATATGAATTTTAAATGGTTTTGAACTGAATTGAAATTGGTGAATTGAGCTTAAATGAAATTGAATTTTGGAATTCGAGTAATCTGAATCGATTTGTGAAATTTGAGGAAACTATATTTTTATTTTATTTTGTTCTATATAAATTATTTTAATATATAAAAATATTGTACTTTATGAATTATTTTTAATATGAACTATTTTAATATAAAACTATTTTGATATACTAATTATTTTAATATAAACTATTTTTAATTTATAACTATTTTAATATACAACTATTTTATTATATAAACTATTTTATTGTAAACTACTTTTTTTTATAATCTATTTTTAATATATACTATTTTAATGTCTAAACTGTTTAAGTGGGAGTAATATGATTTCAAAGTGCTATGAATTTTCAAAGTGTTATGGTTTCAAGTGTTATGATTTCCTAAGTGTTATGGTTTCAAAAATTTTATAATTTCGGAAGTGTTAAAATTTTGGAAAGTATTATGATTTTGGAAATGAATATTATTTGAATAAATAATGATATCTTATTTATATGGTTTTGAAATAGATATGATATTTTGGTTTTGAAATATGATTTGAAATGAAATGACCACATGTTATAATAACATTTGGTTTTTAAAGAGACCAGGATCGGATATTGTCATACTCTCTGCCAATACCGAAAACCACTTTAACAACTGTGCACGTGGTGGAGATTCCAGAATGAAGTAGGATGGTTTGGCGATGATTCTATATAGTATGACGTGACCCTGACTCCCATGAGTCAGCTTAGATGTGACTAAAATCAGGAGCCACGCCGGGCCAAGTGAGGTCGTTCCTCCGATCGGGCACACTTCTTTGATACCATTCTATTGCTTTTGTGATTTGATTTGGTGGCTACCCTCGATTTTTGATATGGAAGTGTGTCCGAGGTGGGCGGTAGTAGCTGCTATGCATTACCACCAGTCCGGATCCGCAAACGGTATATCTACCCTGGCATTTCCTCGTGTGCCGTGTTCACATGCCCTAGAGCGCCTTATATGAGTTTGTTTTGTACAGTACCTATGTGATGTCCTCTAGGTAAACCTCCAGTTTACGGAGGAGCGTACGGCATTGTATAGACTACGGGAATATATAAAATGTGTTAAGGGGGATATGGGTAATGCCTTAATGCTATTTTAATACCTTTACTTTACTATAGACATATTATAATAACGTAAATTACTACATAGTAGATAGTTCCATGGATCCTTAGAGGATGGTTATCCCACACATCCTTTGAGTTACTTATATTTCAGTTGATATTTCACTTGAGTTAAATTTATTGATATAAGAATGTTAATCCTGAATCGAGTGTTTTGTGTTTTGCTTTACGCTCAGGTCAGACTGAGTGTCACAGCATTTGAGACTCACCTTTGGAGATTGGAGCTTTGTTTGAAGATCTATCTATCCAGCTTTCAGCTATCCAGTGGTTTTGTTCAGACTTGTCATCTGTTGTATTCGAGACTACATTGTATCGGATATATTCTGTTGTATTTTATTTCAAACTCTGTTGTTTATATAGTAGCTTCATGAACTACTATTTATCTATTCCGGTGCTTATTGTTATATTACTCTGTGTCTGTGATTATTTTATTTACTGTATATGCTTAGTTTTGCCAAATATAAATTAACAATCTGATATTTTGAGCAATTCAAGTCTGACATGTGTGGATGCGAATGACATGAAATAGCGGGTCGTTGCAGTTGGTATCAAAGCTCTGGTTTAGGCAAAACTTAGCATATATAGTAAATTTAATTACAGAATCACTTTCGTTCGAGCTTGAATCTCTTCCTCTTTGATTCGAATCTCCTTTGAATTTTAGAACATTCCTTGTTCTGAAATCCATTATTGTCCCTCCTAAATCGTGCTTTTCTTGATTTTGGAGTATCCCATAACTCCATTTCAGTTGGTATCTATAATGAATCGGCGGTTCCGCCAATCTTAGAATGAATTGTAAGGGGCGAAGTACCTTTACAACAGGCATTGATTCACCAGAGATTTCTGTATCCTCGGTTTACGATGTTGCTATCTCTTGCTATTCTCTTGTGATCAATCTTATTCTTGAAGTCACGGTTGACCCGGTTAAGGTTGCACGCGATTAATATTAGCCTATCCATCCTTTCTCTTTTGTTATTTGATTTTCTTATCTCTTTTTCGAGCCTATCTTCTAGTTAGATTCTATTTGATTAGGATTCCTCTAAATTTGAATCTCTATTCTTGCTTTGAAGTCCATCCTTGAATCATCATGTGAGGGAGTGTATTTGTAATTAATATAAAATGTTTTATATTGTGTTGTTTGAGTTGTTAAGTTTGAATTTTGAGTTTCGATCGATTCGTCTAGCTAACGCTATCGATAGGAATTCCAAAACACTTGAACAGAGCAAATTGACACAATATTGTTTCCAAAATTTGTAAATTTTGTATGATTGTATTTTATCTATAAAAGTATAGTTTTCTGAAATTTGATAATTAATGGAACTGGTTGTTGGAATGATAATACTAGATTATCATTATTATTTTGTCTATTGTTATATGTTATAAGGTGTTCAAATTTTATAAACAGGGTTATTTGATTTGAAAATGCAATAAACTTAAATTATGGATTTGAGAATTTAATTTTCGGTACTTTTCAAAATTTTGGGTTTCAAAAGTTTTTATATATATATTATTTGGAAGTATTTTCAAATGAAAATTGTTTCAAAAAGAATAATTTTAAAGGAATTAAGTCTGTACTCTCCTCTTTTGTCGCTGGAAAATAATTTGGGTGATGACTACAACATCATCGACGTTCATTTTTGAGTCTCGAAGTGGAAAGGCCTCTTTGTAGCTTTGGTACACTTTTGTTTTGGAAAAATGGATTTGATTTAAATTTCTTGTGTATAATTTGACTTATAATATATATATATATAATTATTTCAAAATAGTTTGAAGTGAAATCGGAAATTTGAATCTTAAGTTTTATATTAAGAAATGGTTTTCAATTATTGAAATAAAGCGAAATGTTTGAATAATTGGAATATCTGAAATGATAAATGGAATTAAACCAACCTGAAATAATGAATTTGAACAAACTTACTTGTATAACACTAAATTACATTCTAATATATCTAACTTGCCTAAAATATTCAAAAAGTTAAAATGTTAAAATATAATAGGGTTGTACAAGAAGAAAACTTAAGTAATAAATTGTTCAAACTAAAATCTGGCTTAATATAAATGTTGTAGATAGAAGGAAAATTTGTATAGTATTTAATTGCATTGATAAACATTAATATAACTTACTTAGGAAGTTTAAATGTAATTAGAATGTAATTGGATAATATACACTATGATATAAGTAATAGGATATCAAAAATGATATTTTGTTAAGGAAATTTACAAATAATAAATTAGATAGTAAATTGAATAAATAGGATAGAATTAATTTGTTGAAAAATAAATAGTTATTGTAATAAATGTTTATACACGTAATATATGTTGCAAAATATATATTAAGTGAAATAAAATTTAATAAATAAAGGAGAATGCTAGTTAAACAAATAAATATGAACTGAAGAATAGTTGAAATTGAATTATATGAGGAATTAACTTAGGGGAAATCAAATGGAATAAATAAATGGGATGAATCGAATAAATTTTGTTTAAAAGAATTTTTTGTAATAAATGTTAATAAACTAAAACAAATCAATTAATTGAAAATATATGGAATTGAAATCAATTAAATGTGAACACAATAAATTTGATTGATTAAATAATTGAATTGAAATCAATTTAAAAACTAAATGAAATTTATATGATTTGAATTGACAGTTTGAACTAACAAATTTGAATTGAATGTCTATTTATTGATTTAATAGAATGGATTAAACCAAATTGTTAAATATTAATTAATTTAAAATTTATATGGTTTAAATTAATTGTTTTATTTTGTTTTTCAATCTATTTTTCTTTCTGGTTGTTTCTATTCTCCTACCTCGTTCCTTTTCGGGGATGAAAAGTTTTGAGTGGGGGAGAGTGTAACGACCCGTAAAATTTTATTAGTTTTAATAATATATTTAACTGAATTTTTGTGAAATTTTAAATATTTGAATTTGGAAAAAAATAATAATATTTGGAATACGTCTACTTTAACATAGCAAATGGTAAATTTTCATCAGATAATATAGAAGTTTATTTTATTGTGTAATTCTATTTAAATTTAAATCGGTTAATATTTGATGATAATAAAATGTTTCTTACATCTTAATATTTTTATACAATAAATTGTAAATCATCTTCTGAGTGAGACGCCATATTTCATTTCTCCAAATTTGGACTGCTATTGCTCCGTTTATCTTATTTCTGGCAAATTAGTAGCATTTTTAGTACCGATTATCGACTTTTGATACGATGATCGTACCACTAATATCTGTATACCGTTTTGATTTTCTCGTCGTGCTGATCTCCGCAATATATTCAATTCTATGTTTTGAAGTCCAGTACACAACGGAATCCGTGAAAAAAACGATTCGTATCGGTACCGCTTTTAAAATCTTTTGGTTTCCATCTACATACCTGCCCAAAACTAGCAGCTATTCGTGCATGCCTTTCGCTATTCCCAGGATTTATTATTGGATTTCCATCTCTTATCTGACATTTGCTTTTCAAAATATTACATAAATTATTATAAGCATTTATAACCCGAGAAGCCAACTCACCTATTTCGTTTTATATATATTTATTGGCCTTGGTACGTGTTCAAAACTTTTCCAATTCATAGTGGCTCATCTTCTCCATCTTTTGACTATTCGTTTTCTTCATCTTTCATATATGTTCTGTAATATATATATATATATATACATATATACATATATATACATATATACATATAAGTTTATATTTCCTGTAGCCTTCTATTCTTCTTCCAATTGTCCCCTCCCTCATCTTGTTCACCGAATGTCAACCTCGCTAGCCCGTCTACCTCCTACCAGATCCGCGTGCCATGTCCGTCACCATGCCATGCAAACCATCTCCGACAACACACCCATCACCAAGACTTCGGTCTCCGCCCTGTGAGCCTCACCACCCACGTCACCTCTTCCTTTTCTCTAACCTGACCCCACATCACCATTATTCCCCACAAATGCCAACCGAGCCCAGAACCCCTTCCTGCCCGAAGCCATGCTAGCCTTACCATGCCTCTCCACGGCCCGCCAACCAAAGCCACCTCCCTGTCGCCTAAACATCCGCCCTTTCTTTCACCCATCTCCTCCACTCACCACCTTGGCCTTCCTCCCTCTCTTTTGTGTAAGTTTCGTATAAAATATTGTTTTTATATATGATTATGTATTAGTCTATTTGGATATAGTATACCTAAGTTTAAATGATCTGTTTGTTTTATATATATACATAAAGGTTATAACAAGACATATAATCTGCTTGTTTTATATTTTCTCTTAACAGTAAGAGGTATGTATGAGTTGTATATATATTATGTAGGGCTTGGGTATAGGTTGCTTGCTGTATTTATAATATTTTATAAAGGTATGATTATATTTTATACTATACTATGAGGTGATATTATATATATGACAGTTGTATACATATGATACGTAAGTTATGTTGGTATTTATATATTATCTGTTTGAATTTTATATACAAATTACATATAGTTTATTCATTTATATAGCCTGCCAGTTATTTGTATATACTAGTTATTTTATAACTGCCCTAGTATGACTTTACATATTATATATATATATATATATATATATATCAGTTTATAAATAGTTGATATTTATGTGTCCCGTATATGATTTCGAAATTTTGCATCTGGGCAACTAGTGTATGTTTTGTGCTGTTCTATGTATGTTATAACATATTTACGTTACATATATAAACTGTTTATATACAATATACATAGGTTTGTATGTGTATTGATTTTTTTTAATATATATATGTATAGTCTATTTTATGGTTATAAAGTTTATACGATAGTTATATATATATATATAGGTTATATATATGTTGGTTTGAGTATATTTATGTCTCTATAAGTTTGTCAAAGATCTATTTGTTTTTTTTTATGAATTTATATGAGCTCTATATCATTTTGGTCGTTTATATTTAGGTCTGTAGTGTATAAACGTTACAGTAGTACTGTAAATGAATGAATGAAAAAGAAAAATAATTAAATAAATAAATAGGTTGAACAATATTGATTTTTATTTTAACATGTATGTAAGTTTGTATATATGGTTATGTACATTTGTTTATAGGTAGGTTTATGTGAATTTGGGTTTTTTTTCAGATATATATAGATATTTTACATATTGGTATTTAATATTGATTTGAAAATGAACATATATATTTTATTTTAAAATATTATTTTTATACATGTAAATAATTACATATGGTTATATATAAGTTCGCTTATATCAATTATCTTCATCGATCCAGTTCTGATTTGATTTCGACTATTCCTGTTATCAGCTTTGATCGTTGAATTCGTGCCAATCCTACTTTGTTTGAATTCGTGCTTGGATTCGTAACTCATTTCAGTGATAAATCTCTCTAGCTTCGAAAGGTGAGCAATCACTCACGATTAACGTTCTTATATTTATTAAATTTGATTTCAATTGAAACGACAATTGAAATATGTTGTCGTTAGTTATTTACATTGCTATATATATGCTATTGTCCGTATCTGTTCACCTGTGACATCTGACACCATTATCTGTTATTTATATTGATGATATATGCCTGTTTGATATGTTATATTTTATCATCACTGTTCTCACTCTGCAAGTTCCCTGTTAATTTAGAATTCCCTATGGGTTGAAATGATACATACCATAACGATCTTATAGAATAGGAGAAAATCGTTATGGGTCGAAATGATAAACCCAAGCGATTTTCATTGAATTGAATTTGGGATCGCTGGTTGAAAAGATATATACCCATATATATTTAAATTGCACAATGAAATGATAAATATCCGTATCACTTGACCATAGGATGGAAAATTATATACAAGCACCGTTGGTCTATGTATATATATTTTGAAAATGATTTCCAAGGTTTTGAAAAGGAATATATGTGGTTTTAATAAAGATTGATTTTAAGATATTATACTTTTATTATGGATTTTATAATAATTTTAATAAATTAAGTTGGAAAGAGAAATAGGAATTAATTTGAAATTTATTTGAATTCTACTTAAATAAAACCGATTTGAAACTTATTTAATTTGAGATTTTAAAGATATGATTTATAACTTGATTTTGATTTAAAGTGATTAAATGAATATTTCAAGAAAATAAATTGAAGGGAATATTTAGTTTATATAAATTGTAATTTAAGGTTTTATTTAAATGATATTGGATTGACTAAGTGAATTTTTCAATAGTAAATAATGGTAAAGTTGAATTTTAAATATAAATGAATTTAAGCTTTGAAATCTATTGAAATTGAAATGGTTTAAATTGTAGTTTATATATGTATTTGAAATCGATATGAATTTTAAATGGTTTTGAACTGAATTGAAATTGGTGAATTGAGCTTAAATGAAATTGAATTTTGGAATTCGAGTAATCTGAATCGATTTGTGAAATTTGAGGAAACTATATTTTTATTTTATTTTGTTCTATATAAATTATTTTAATATATAAAAATATTGTACTTTATGAATTATTTTTAATATGAACTATTTTAATATAAAACTATTTTGATATACTAATTATTTTAATATAAACTACTTTTAATTTATAACTATTTTAATATACAACTATTTTATTATATAAACTATTTTATTATAAACTACTTTTTTTATAATTTTTTTTATATATACTATTTTAATTTCTAAACTGTTTAAGTGGGAGTAATATGATTTCAAAGTGCTATGAATTTTCAAAGTGTTATGATTTCCAGTGTTATGATTTCCTAAGTGTTATGGTTTCAAATTTTTTATAATTTCGGAAGTGTTAAATTTTTTGAAAGTATTATGATTTTGGAAATGAATATTATTTGAATGAATAATGATATCGTATTGATATGGTTTTGAAATAGATATGATATTTTGGTTTTGAAATATGATTTGAAATGAAATGACCATGGTGTTATAATAACGTTTGGTTGTTAAAGAGACCGGGATCGGATGTTGTCATACTCTCTGCTAATACCGAAAACCACTTTAACAACTGTGCACGTGGGGGAGATTCCAGAATGAAGCAGGATGGTTTGGCGATGATTCTATATGGTATGACGTGACCCTGACTCCCGTGAGTCTGCTTAGATGTGACTAAAATCAGGAGCCACGCCGGGCCAAGTGAGGTCATTCCTCCGATCGGGCACACTTCTTCGGTACCATTCTATTGCTATTGTGATTTGATTTGGTGGCCACCCTCGATTTTTGATATGGGAGTGTGTCCGAGGTGGGCAGTAGTAGCTGCTATGCGTTACCACTAGTCCGTATCCACAAACGGTATATCTACCCTGGCATTTCCTCATTTGCCATGTTCACATGCCCTAGAGCGCCTTATACGAGTTTTTTTTTGTACCGTACCTATGTGATGTCCTCTGGGTAAACCTCCAGTTTACGGAGGAGCGTACGACATTGTATAGACTACGGGAATATATAAAATGTGTTAAGGGGGATATGGGTAACGCCTTAATGCTATTTTAATACCTTTACTTTACTATAGACATAATACAATAGCGTATATTACTACATAGTAGATAGTTCCACGGATTCTTAGAGGATGGTTATCCCAAACATCCTTTGAGTTACTTATATTTCAGTTGATATTTCACTTGAGTTGAATTTATTGATACAAGAATGTTAATCCTAACTCGAATGTTTTGTGTTTTGCTTTACGTTCAGGTCAGACTGAGTGTCACAGCATTTGAGACTCACCTTTGGAGATTGGAGCTTTGTTTGAAGATCTATCTATCCAGCTTTCAGCTATCCAGTGGTTTTGTTTAGACTTGTCATCTGTTGTATTCGAGACTACATTATATCTGATATATTTTGTTGTATTTTATTTCAAACTCTGTTGTTTATATAGTAGCTTCATGAACTACTATTTATCTATTCCGCTGCTTATTGTTATATTACTCTGTGTCTGTGATTATTTTATTTACTGTGTATGCTAAGTTTTGCCAAATATAAATTAACAATCTGATATTTTGAGCAATTCAAGTCCGACATGTGTGGATTCGAATGGCACGAAATAACGGGTCGTTACACTTAAACCCCTTTGGAAGCATGCCTTCGACGTCATCATTTCTTCGGCCTTTCCCCGATATACTACATACCAATTGTTTGATATCATATGCATTGGTTTCGAGTAGGTGCGATAGGTCTAACATAGCATGGTGACGGAAGCAAGCTAAGGTAGCGGCGAAGTTCTAATTCAAAACAAAACTGGTTTATTGCTTTTCAAAGTAATTCCTTTTTACCTAACTTGCCTAATTTGTCAGAATATGATTGGTTTCCCACTCTTTATCAAAATTCTTTTCTAAAAAGGTTGCCAAATTCAAAATTTACAATTGAAAACGTTTTAACAAAATAAGCCCTCCTCCTTAACAAAATATGTAAAATATTTAAATCCCTTATCTTAAATAATTTTATAACCATAGTAAAATACTTAGAAAAATTCCCCAAAAATCATGATAATTCACTTTTAGTATGTTTTCTAACATATAAAAATTTCAGACCCGAAATCATTATATAATTGCCTTAAATAATTTAAACTCAACTTTAGTTATTTTCTCTTAAAGAAAATTCATAATAAATACACAATTATTTAGAAAATTATGAAACTTGAAACTCACTTCTAAAATAATATTCTTGATCACATATCAAAAACACAAATCATATGGATGTTATTTAATAGGTTTTCCAATCTAAACTTATCATAAAATCTATATGAAACAATATAAATCATCAACAAGCATATATATCCATTTAAACAAACACATTATGGCATATAATTTGCATAATTAATTTGGATCTAGCTTGAACCGAAATCAATATCGAAAGCGAGATGTAAGTTAATTATTCACCTTGTCTTTGTGTTAAGAAGGTTGAGATTTGCCCTTTGATTGATTTGCTTAAGCTTTCTACTTATATCCTAGCTTTTCTTCTTCTTGAATCTCCTTATAGTGGCAGCGGAGCTCAATAAGATTTTAGTTCTGTTTGTGAATGGTAATGAAGAATAGAAGGGTTTAGGGTATAAGAACAAAGGATATTCCTATTTTACCCTTACCATATTCCTACTTACCTATTTTGGATTTTGTTTTGCTACTACATTCATTAAGGCATGGCTCCTTCTTAGTTAAAAAATATCAATCCTTTAACCATCCACATTATTTCATTTAGTTTATCTAATTAAATGTTCTAAATAAAGTTAGTCAAAATTAGAGCCATTACATATTACCTTAGACTGTATATGTATATCTTATGAAGAATAAATCCGACATCTATGAGAAATTCAAAGAGTATAAGAATGATATTGAAAATCAAACGAACCAGAAGACTAAAATATTTCAACCTGATCAAGGATGTGAGTACATTGGACAAGACCTCTAATAGTACTTATAAGATAATGGGATTACCTCTCAGGTTACTCCATGCTATACTTTGCAACATAATGGTGTTTCAAAAAGAAGGAATAGAATCCTATTGGATATGGTTTGTTCCATGATGAGTAAATCTAAGTTACCTCTTTCCTATTAGGAATATATGCTGAATTGTAGCGCATATGTTGAATTTGATGCCTACTAAATGTATGCCTAAGACCCCATATGAGATGTGGTGTGGGAAGAACCCCAACATAAGTATTTGAATATGTGGGTTGTCCAACCAATGTTAAGAACGTTAGCCCCAATAAACTTGAGGCAAGATCGAAATTGTGTAAATTTGTAGGATATCCTAAAAATTAAATGGCATATTTTTCTATAATACCAAGGAACAAAATGTTATTGTTTTTTGGAACGTTGTCTTTTTTGAAAAAGAAATTTCTTATGAAAGAAATTAACAATGAGATTGTAGACTTCGATGGGATCCAAGAAGTTAATACAAAGGTCTAATTGGTACAGTAATCAAATTCACCGATATGCAAAAACACACAACCTATTAGAGGGTCCAATAGGGAATCTTGTTTTCTAGAGAGATGTTATAGATTTATCATGGATGGAAAAAAAGAGGATTGTGTCTTAGACGACACTTCACTCATTCCAACAAGCACTGTAGAGTAAAGACTATAACTTTTGCTTGAAGCTATGAAATTTGATATAAATTCCATGTATACCAACACAGTTTGAACTTTGGTTGACATACTTGAAGGGATTAAACCCATTGGCTGCAAATGGAATTTTAAGAAAAATCTAAATGCAAATGGATAAGTAGAGACCCATAAGGCAAGGAAAGTTGCAAAAGGGTTTCATCAAATTCAAGGTGTTTATTATGATGAAATGTTTTCTCCCCTAGCCATGCATAAGTTCATTTGGATAATGCTTGCTATCTCTGCGTTCCATGTACAGAATATGGTAAATGAACATGAAAATGGCATTTCTAAATATTGATTCGGAAGAAACCTTTACATGTCACAACCATAGGGTTTTGAAGTCAGTGGGAGCGAAAATTGTTAAGATCAATTTATGGTCTTAAGCAAGCTTTGAGGAGTTCAAATAAGTATTTTGATAAAGTAATCAAATAGTTTTGTTTTTATTAGAATACAGAGGAAGCGTGCGTATATTGAAAAGAACCGGGATGTGATATAGTGTTCGGACATTTACGTGGGTGACCTACTCCTGATTGGAAAGGACATCTCATTATTCCAATCAGTAGAAGCATGGATGTCAAAGAACTTCTCCACGAAGGATTTGGGAGAAGCAGCCTAAATATGCAGTATTAAGATCTATAGAGATAGACGCAAGAATTTTTTTGGATTGTCGTAATCCCTGTACATAGATACTATACCGAAATGATTCAGTATGGAGAATTCCATATGCGGAAATGTTCCGACACAATCTGGAATCATCCTTTCTAAAAGGATTCTACTCATGCTAATGAGGAAAAGGAACATATGAAGAGGATAATGTATGCCTTTGCAATTAATTCCATAATGTATGTTATGCTATGTGCTACAAGAGACATGACCTATGAAATAGAATGTGTAAGTCGATACTTGGCTAATCCTAATGAGAACCATTATTTAAATGTATTCTTAATAATTTGAGATATACTAAATATTTATTCTTAATATACGAAAATGAAGACCTCTTTATGAAGGGGTATATAGATTCTAGCATTTAGAGTGATATCGATGGTAGTGAGTTTGTATTTTATGTATTTACATTAAATGATGGGATTGTTATTTGGAAAATTTTCAAACAATAAATAGTAGTTGATTAACAATGGAGGCTGAATACATCGCCATCAACAAGGCAGCTAAAGAAGTCATTGGGATGTGCAAATTTATGACTAAACTAATGGTGATTTCAAACATTGAGAATCCAAGAACATTGTTTTGTGACAATAATGTTGTGATGCAGATTGCAAAGGAACCAAGAGCTTACAAGAAGTCAAGGCACATTCTTCGAAAGTTCCACCTTATTAGAGAATTCGTCGCTAAAAAGGTGTAATTGATAGAGTAGATACAAAGGACAACATAGCAAATCCATTCATGAAGGAACTAACTCAATCAGTTCTCGGCAAACTGATCAAAGGGATGAGATTGAGATTCCCTGACTGGCCCAAAGTGCAAGAGGAGAATGATAGGGTTAGCGGCATGCCTTAGAGGAAATACTGTAATTTATTATAAATTGTTAACTTTGTAATAAAATCTAGTTTGAAATAAAAGGTGTTTTCTTTCTATTATATATTTGTCATATTGTGATATGTTAATTAATTATATAATTTCAATATATTAAATAAGTAATCCTTAAATGATATGTTATATGGTAGTAATTACAATGTGTTGTAATCATGAGAAATTTATTACATTAAAAATAACATATTATTTTAAATATTCCTAATCAAGATGTTTCGAGATAGGATATCGATGCGCCCATTGAGATAAGAGTACGTAATGCTCTCTAAATGTTGGGCAGTGTATTTACTTAGACCGTTGGGTGACCAAGGGTTACATGCTGATAGTTATTGTATAACTATGGAATGGCTCATTTGAGAGTTTTTTTGTTAGTTAATATATCTAAGGTCAAACAGAGAATCTCGAAGTAATGATATTACACAGTTCCTTGGACTTGAGAATACTATTGAACTTCAATATAGATATTTCACTTTGACTATAGTTAATCATGGCATGGCTTTTATCGAATGACCATAGTTTGGATTGAATTGAAGTATTGGAAGTGAAAAAATATTCAGTAGGGAATTCATCTCCTCGGTTATATGAGGTTCGTATCACGGTCAACTGTAGTCAAATAAAAGTCAAAGTACCTGGCTAGAGAAGTATGATTAATAGTAACTATTATTATTGAACCAATGATTTTTTTTGAATATGCTAGTATATGATTTTTGTTTGATGATAATAAATATATATATATATATTCATTTAAATGTAATTGTTATTGTACTATTTTATTTTTCACATAATTAGATAAATATTTGCTGAATAAAATAAATAACATAGAATTTAAATTCAAATAAATATTTTATTCAAATAAATATTTTATTACAATTTTGAATAGTACAAATTTGAGCTCTCACTACATATATAAATTTTCAATTACAATACAATTTCGATTACATCACCAATTTCAATTTACAATGTTCACCTCACTACATATCACTCATCCTCGTATTTATCTTCAACTCTATTCCACATTGAATCCAGCATCTAAATTATCTGCAAAATAAACACTGACGTAGTAAAATTGAAAAAGAAATATTTTTGCAGTGTAAAATAAAATGTGTGTTTTTGAAAATGTTATTTGCCTTGGTTATTTGGGTTGTTCGTCATCAATTTCGTTTGAATCCATTCATACACGATCAACTTGTGACATGCACAGTATATCACTGTCCATGCCACAAGGTCGTGCACACCGATATACACTTGACAAAACTGCAGGACAGGTGAGCACAAGGTCAAACCCAAGCCATTAGCTGGATTCAACTCAGAGCAGTGCACATGAAATCTGAACCAGAGACCAGAGCATATGCATTAGAGCATGTATGCATATATGCACATATATCAGTTCAGGTATAAAGGCAACATGGTAACTCAGATAACATAAATGAATAGTGAAGACCAGCATACATGTATATACATGAGCATGTATGCAACTGGAGAAAATTAACATGACTGCATACAAGTTCATGTACAACCAAACCTCAAATGGCCAGAACCAAACTTCAATACAAGAAACTGGAAACAAGACAAGACCAGTGGACAAGTGAAGCTTCAACCAAGACACAGTGCAGGCAAGCATACATATATACATGTGCAAACACACATGTATACATATACATACATACACATACATACATACATACATACATACATACATACATATATATATATATATATATATATATATATATGTATACACACATACAGTGACAACAAGGGATGCAACATAGACCAGTTCGAATACAAGTGTAATATCAACACAGAACAACACTTCAACAACACACACATATATATACATGAATATGTGCATGTCAAAATCAACAGACCTTAAGTGCAAGGCTTCAACTTCAAGATACTACAAGCAAACAATGAATTGGCTCGAAGCAACAGAGGCTACAACCCAGTACACACATGATGAACATAAATGGTCAAGTACAAGTTCTCATGCAACAATACTTCAAAAAGAACCACACCAGACTACAAGACCACAATACAACTCAGATGAAAGCAAAACTAACCAAGTCCAGTTACAACTTGAACTAGCAAAGTGGAGCATGCAAACAGTCTTAGATAAAGTGGCAGGAACTACACAAAGCAATCAAACAACACAATCCAGTTTACAAAACAAGTTTATATGCAGTATACACATATATGCGGACCACTCTAAAATCAAGCTACAACATACATATATACATGTATGTTCACACATGTATATACACAGTACATACATATGAAACAAAGAGACTCCAAGTCCATATATACAACAGAGAATACAAGACTACAATGCAATGAATCAGATTGCACATCTACGAGGCTCAGTACAAAATAAATTTTCAAATAAATGTACACATGAACGCTTGAACCCAGACCACCATATGTACAAAGTATCAAGTGCAGACCACATCAAACAGACTCAATCAAACTGGACATGTAACTCCAAACAACACAAAGCAATATGAAGACCAACTAAGCACAAGTACTCGAAGCAACGGAGAATTCAATTCAAGTATTGGTCACATGACAACAATGCAAAACAACAACCAAAATGAAGTACACAACATACATTGATGCATGTGTGAACATACACACACACACACACACACACACACACATGTGTGTGTGTTTGTGTGTAGTGACAACCAGGTGAAGATTGAATCAATAATCAAGTGAAGGTCAAAGCCAGCAAGAATGGAACAAAGGTTTTACCAGGGAAATATATTCGAAATATATATATGCAGATTACAAAGTGAACAAGTCAGGCCAGTGCAATTAAAATTAAGAACACTCAAGTACAAATGCAAGTATTCAAAGAGCTGAAGTCAAGGTAAAAAGAACAAAATCGACTCAGAGAATTTCAAACAAAGTCAATGATCATGTCATGCCAGAATCAAAGCCGTGGTGACGAAGATAGCACATCAAAAAAATATTCGAATTAAACCAGTCTAGGGTGAAATCGATCCTACAAGTGGTATCAGAGCTAGGAACAAAAACCAATTTTTGTTTTAAAAATTTGATTTTTCAAAAACAAATCCTTGTTTTAAAATTTTGATTTTTTAAATAGCTTGTTTTAATAATGCTTTTGCTAAGGGACAGTCCACATTTAGACCACCAATGTTCAATGGTGAATATGCTTACTGGAAAAAATAGTTAGAATTTTTTTATGAAAACCATTGATGCTTGGAATATTGTTGAGACAGGATATTGGACACCAACCATAGTGGTAGATAATGAAGAAATTGAAAATCCGATGGATCAATGGACAGATCTTGAAAATAAACTACAGAATGCTAATACTAAAGCTATGAATTCTATTATATGTTCATTAGATCAAATTGAATTTAATCGTGTCTCACATTATCTAACCACGCAGGAAATATGGCACACACTTGAAGTGACTCATGAAGGAACATCTTAAGTTAAAGAATCTCGCCTTGACATGCTTAGTAGCGAATACGAGAATTTCACAATGGCCAAAGATGAAAGTGTCAAAGAAATGTATGGACGACTTTCTAATCAAGTATACAAATCAAAATCACTTGGAAAGTCATACATAGAGCTGGAAATAGTTCGAAAAATCCTTAGAATTCTTCCACGAAATTTTGAAGCAAAAGTGACTGCTATTCAAGAATCAAAAGATCTGAAACAAATTAAAGTCAAAGAACTTATTGAAAATCTCACCACTTATGAGCTAGAAATGAAATTCAAGGAAGAACGTGAAGGAGGTGATACTCAAAAGAAATCAATAGATCTCAAAAGAATAGCAGAAAGTGATGATGATGGAGCAGCTGAATTGGCACTGATAATAAAGAGATTAAAAAAGTGGAACTGCAAATATGGAAATCTAGCTCTAAATACACAACTGAAAAGCAGAATAGTCAAAGTTCTAGATAATCCAGAAGAGCAGGAGATCATATGTCACAAGTGCAACAAACCCAGTCATATCAGACCTAATTGTCCTCTGAATCGACTCAACCAAGGAAAGAAACCGAAAAGGAGAAGTTTTGCAGCTACTTGGGATGAAACTGATGAAAGTGATGAAAGCACTGCCAGTGGAAATGAAAAGGCAAAACTGTGTCTTCAAGGAGAAATAACTGATAGTGATGATGACAAGCCAAGCGAGGCATCAAAACTTACTCATTCAGAATTACTTATATATTTTCATGAAGTAAATGGATGTTTTGAATGACTTAGGGAAAAGTACGCTAAAATTGAATCACAAAGAGATAGTTTGAAAGAATTAAATAAACAGCTTGATCAATTGGTTAAAAACTATCAAATCAAGAGCCCTAAGTGTGATAAGTGTCCATAAGAAATTAAAAAATCAGAAATTAAAATAAAATCACTTGAAAATGAAATTCTGATTTTAAAAGAAAGTGAAAACAATAGGAGAGAAAATTCTATTAAAGAGTGCACCTTGCTATTAAATAAAAATGAATCACTCAAATCACAAGTCCAACAATTGTCTACAACTTTAGGAAAATTTTCCAAAGGAGAAAGATCACTAAATATGTTATTAGGGAAACAAACTATCAATACTGTTAGACATGGACTTGGGTATAATCAATCTGAACGTGTTAGAAGCAAAATTAATCAAGTCAATTCCAAGTGCACGATTTGTGGAAAATTGGACACAATCACAAAAATTGTTGGTATATACCCAAACACGTGAAAACCATACAAATTTGGGTTCCAAAAGGCACGAATATAAAATCCCTTAAAGTCAAACAAATCTGGGTGCTAAAAGGAACAAATATAAATTGTCTTAGGTCTACACAAACATATTTTTCAAAATCTTTAGCCACTAACAATCATGGACCTAAACAAATAGGTCACAAAAATCTTTCCTCTTGTAGGTATGGTGGCAGGCTAAGGAACAATAAGAGCGGTACCTGGATTCTGGCTGTTCCAGGCACACGACGGGCAACAAATCAAAGTTCCTTAGCCTAGTACAAAGGTGGCAGAATCACAATGGGCAATAACTAAAAATTATCGGCAAAGGTAAAATAGGTAACGGTACATTTATCTTGAACGATATATTAAATGTGAAAATCTGCACCATAATCTGATTTTATTCAGCCAGTTATGTAATATGGAAATAAATGTTGATTTTGATTCTGATTTGTGCAAAAATGTTGACCAATCATCTTTTCATCCGTGAACTAGTTCATATAGATTTGCCTGGACTAACTATATTGCAAAGTAAGGTGATAAGAAATGTTGTTTTATATTGATTGATGATTATTCTAGATACACGTGGATATATTTGTTGTACACTTCATGGTTTGGTCTTTGGTATCCATCTGATAACTTTGAGGTAAAACGGAATTTAGATGCAGATTACACTGGTAGCTAAGTTGATAGAAAAATTACTAGTGGAAAGTGTTTTATGTTGAGACATCCATTAGTTGCATCACATTTCCAAATAAAATATCTGCATAATTTTCATTTTAATTGATTTTCAATTAGCAGACCTTTTTTTTATAAAACCCCTTCCAGAAAATAGTTTTTTGTTGACTTCATTTCAGATTAGGCATTTTAAAAAATTTGATTTTATAATTATTTTTGGATTTGATCTTAAATGACTATATTAACTAATCTGACTCCCTACCGATTATCGAAAGATAAATAATAATTGAAATAGTGATGAGTGTTAATATTAATCATATATTATGACTTAAGACAGTATATTTAGTAAATTTCTTTAAAAACTTTAAAAAAAATTGTAATAACTTTTGTTGGTAAAAATTCCATGACCATCTCTATTTCTATCATATTTCTAACGATCATCACTCATCAAAATCCAATATAGTATGTAAAAATGTGATATTTTTAACAGGAAATTATTCGTTTTTATTTTATTTATTTTTCAAAAACATCCAAAGTATTCACTCTCATTTAAAAGTCCTCATGGTTATGCATGGGTGAATTACTTGGAATATTTGTATATGTGCTTTTCATGCTCATTTAAAAGTCCTCACGGTTATGCATGTATGGAACACATATCAAAATTGATTATTAAATAGACAAGTTGATTCTAATCCCATTTATAAATCCTCACGGTTATGCGTGGTTAGAAGATGCTTAAAATTCATTTTTTTGGGAATACTACTAATCTCATTTAAAAGTCCTAACGGTTATGCATGGTTAGTAGATATTCAAATTCCTAATATAAATACCACAAATAGACACAACTATATGGTTTTATATGCCGACATCACCCCTATCACTCTAAAGTGGAATATGCGTCTAACAGAGTATTTATAATTTTTGTTTGATTTTTTTATTGAAATTTAATATTTATACTCGTTTGGGTATTAATGTTGTATTAATGTCTATCACTTTATCTCTATTTTTCTAACACTATTACTCTTTTGCCGATAACAAAAGGGGGAGAGAAAAGTTAAGATTTTGCCAAATAAAGCACAAATATTTTATTTTTTACTTGCATATTCCCATCTAGGTTCATTTGCATATTTTTATTTATGCATATATGAAGGGGGAGCTTTGTTGAAGGGGGAGCATTCAAATAGGGGGATCAAATAGAGTTCATCAATGACCAAATACATTTAATAAATTCAAAATCTTAAATATATGTTTGTTGTCATCAAAAGGGGGAGATTGTTGAATATGCTAGTATATGATTTTTGTTTGATGATAATAAACACACACACACACACACACACACACATATATATATATATTCATTTAAATGTATTTGTTATTGTACTATTTTATTTTTCACATAATTAAATAAATATTTGCTGAATAAAATAAATAACATAGAATTTAAACTCAAACAAATATTTTATTAAAATAAATATTTTATTACAATTTTGAATAGTACAAATTTGAGCTCTCGCTACATATATACATTTTCAATTACAATACAATTTCGATTACATCACAAATTTCAATTTAAAATGTTCACCTCACTACATATCACTCATTCACTCGTATTTATCATCAACTCTATTCCAAATTGAATCGAGCATCTAAATTATCTGCAAAATAAACACTGACGTAGTAAAATTGAAAAAGAAATATTTTTGCAGTGTAAAATAAAATATGTGTTTTTGAAAATGTTATTTGCCTCGGTTATTTGGGTTGTTTGTCATCATTTTCGTTTGAATCCATTCATACATAAACAACTTGTGACATGCACAGTGTATCACCGTACATGCCACAAGGCCGTGCACACCGATATACACTTGACAAAACTGCAGGGACAGGTGAGCACAAGGTCAAACCCGAGCCATTAGCTGGATTCAACTCAGGGCAGTGCACATGAAATCTGAACCAGAGACCAAAGCATATGCATTAGAGCATGTATGCATATATGCACACATATCAGTTCAGGTATAAAGGCAATAGGGAAACCCAGATAACAGAAATGAATAGTGAAGACCAGCATACATGTATATACATGAGCATGTATGCAACTTGAGAAAATTAACATGACTGCGTACAAGTTCATGTACAACCAAACCTCAAATGGCCAGAACCAAACTTCAATACAAGAAACTGGAAACAAGACAAGACCAGTGGACAAGTGAAGCTTCAACCAAGACACAGTGCAGGCAAGCATACATATATACATGTGCAAACACACATGTATACATATACACACACACACATACAGTGACAACAAGGGATGCAACATAGACCAGTTCGAATACAAGTGCAATATCAACACAGAACAACACTGCAACAACACACACATATATACATGAATATGTGCATGTCAAAATCAACATACCACAAGTGCAAGGCTACAACTTCAAGATACTACAAGCAAACAATGAGCTGGCTCGAAGCAAAAGAGGCTACAACCCAGTACACACATGATGAACACAAATGGTCAAGTACCAGTTCTCATGTAACAAGACTTCAAAAAGAACCACACTAGACTACAAGACCATAATACAACTCAGATGAAAGCAAAACTAACCAAGCCCAGTTACAACATGAACTAGCATAGTGGAGTATGCAAACAGTCTTGGATAAAGTGGCAGGAACTACACAAAGCGACCAAACAACACAATCCAGTTTACAAAACAAGTTTATATGCACTATACACGTATATGCAGACCACTCTAAAATCAAGCTACAACATACATATATACATGTATGTTCACACATGTATATACAAAGTACATACATACGAAACAAAGAGACTCTAAGTCCAGATATACAACAGAGAATACAAGACTACAGTGCAATGAATCAGATTGCACATCTACAAGGCTCGGTACAAAAAAAATTTCAAATCAATGTGCACATGAACACTTGAACCCAGACCACCATATGTACATAGTATCAAGTGGGGACCACATCAAATAGACTCAAGCAAACTGGACATGTAACTCAAAACAACCCAAAGCAATATGAAGACCAACTAAACACAAGTACTCGAAGCAACAAAGAATTCAATTCAATTATTGGTCACATGACAACAATGCAAAACTAGAACCAAAATGAAGTACATAGCATACATGGATGCATGTGTGAACACACACACACACACACAGATATATATATATATATATATATATATATATATATATATATATCTGTGTGTGTGTGTAGTGACAACCAGGTGAAGATTGAATCAGTAATCAAGTGAAGGTCAAAGCCAGCAAGAATGGAACAGAGGTTTTACTAGGGAAATATATTCGAAATATATATGCAGATTTCAAAGTGAACAAGTCAAGCCACTGCAATTAAAATGAAGAACACACAAGTTCAAATGCAAGTATTCAAAGAGCCGAAGTCAAGGCAAAAAGAACAAAATCGACTTAAAGAATTTCAAACAAAGTAAATGATCATGTCATGCCAGAATCAAAGTCGTAGTGACCGAGAAAGCACATCAGAAAAATATTCGAATTGAACCAGTCTAAACAAATCACATGTATCCAAGTAAAATCGAAAGGCCGAGCAAAATTAGCAGACGAATTCGAATGAAATATTTGAACGGAAATTAAGGGAATCGAACCCTATAAATACCCAAAAATCATCATCGTCAAATGTATTTGAGTTTAAGCAAAAAAATCACAGAGCCAAGTTTCAAATTAGATCCCAAATCAATAACTCGAATCGTGTTCGAACCAAAGTAATCAACAGAGGAATTAAAATGGCAAAAATCACATACCAATTTCACAGGTTCGAACTTGATAATTGAAGCAACTGCACATGCGCTCAAGCCAGAAGTCGATTGACAAAGCAATGCAAAGATAATTCCTCAAATCAATCTATCAATCATAAAGCGGTGGCTTCATCACAAAACCCTAGCATTCGAAAAGGAACAAGAGAGACAAAAGAAACAAGGCGGTATAGATTAACAGGAGGCAAACAAAAGGGGAGATCAATTATCTGTGTTTAAAACAAGGCCGCATTATTTATTTTTCAATTGGGCCGCAATTTTTATTTATTCTGGGCTTTTGTGGTTATATAGGGTTTTGTATTTTAAATTTGTTTTTATTTTGTAATTTCTTTTGTAAAATTCTAGTCGTGTGACTAGGGATGAACTTCGGTGGTGTAGTTCGAGAATTCGCAACTCAGTGGCTGAGTTGTGGCATGATTTTGAGCGTAGAGTTAGGTTAGTCGATAGCGGGTGTCGCAAGTTTATGTGTGCAAGCGTCTAACTACTTAATTTCTAGTAAAAACCTTCGAAGTAGCACGTAGGCAGGGTTTTGCCAAGCTTGGTAAATCTGTATTGTTCTATTTTCTGCTTTTTATTATTCTGCTTTTTATTATTCTGCTATCATCTGTGCTGCAATTATTTTATATATTTCCGCATTAATTTTTATTATGATTAGTATCACCCTATTCACCCCCCCTCTAGGGTGAAATCGATCCTACAATTTTATGTTTGGACTGATCAAGTTGAATGTGGATGATATTGGAATTTTTACCTAAAACAAATTCCATAAGTCCTAAAGTGATATGGTTTTGATGAAGAGAATTGGTGTAAAAAGTTTTTACTACTATGTACCGCTTAAAATAGTAAAATTGGATTTTACTAAAAAGACGTGTAAGCGATAAATTCAGTCATAATGTCACACCACTAGTTAGGATAATGTGTGAACATTACTATTTGAGTTGTTTGGTAATAATTCCAGACTGAATTTACACATTTGAGTCGCATAATTGTAATTATGAATACCTCGAAAAACAATACGATTTAATTAATTTATAATTATTTTAAATTAATTAATATTTTTGAAATATTAATTATTATATTTGATTTGATGTTTGAATGTCATTAGTATTTAATGAAATGCGTATATATAAAAGTTATATATGCATGTATCGATATACGATGTTGACAAAATATTTAAATTTGATTTAAGTGGATTAATTAGTAAATAGGTTTGGGAATTTTAAAGGCCTATGTAGGCCCTATCTTGGCTGGCCATGCATGATTAGGGGTTGATCTAAATGAGATTTGATAAGGAATTAAAGAGTGAAGGTTTTAATGAAGAAATTAGAAATCTTTCAATTGTTCCTTTAAAACAAAATTCCTTTCATTTATTCAATATTCTTTTCACACAATTCATTTTCTCCTTTTCTCTCCCTCTCTTCTTTGGCTGAAAATCCATGACCTACAAGTAATAAAATTGCTAAAAAGTCAAGTAAAATCAGATCAAATAAATCTAAAAGTGATGCTTAGGACCTTGCAATTTTTGAAGGTGGTTCAATCAAATCTTAGAGTTTTTTTTTTCATTTTAGGTGTGACTTTTTGGCTTCATCAAAAGGTAATTTTTAACCTCTTTTAATTTAAGTTACATAATGTTAGAATACACACACATACATATCTTTACATCTCATTTAAATTATATGTTACATCTTGTTAATTTAGTTTAGACTCATATCTTATTCAATGAATTTATATATGCTTATGTTGTCTAACCTTTTGTATGCTATTGTTTTAAAAATTAAAGCATATACATAATCTGTTTGAAATTATCTTATGAAATTGAATGTAAGTTCCTTATATGTGTGTGTGTGTTAGGGGGAGGGGCTAGGATGGGCTACGCCTCATTTTTGCCGCATCTCAAATCCACCTTGGTTTCAACCATATGTTCCTGTTTAAATAATAAAATAAATGAGAAGAGAAAGAATTTACAATTACTTAAATGGGAACATGTAGGGAGGATTTGAGGTGCAGCAAAAATGAGGTATAGCCGATCCTTGCCCTAAACACACACACACATAATTTTGAATATCATATACTTTTGGTTATTATATACATATGTTTATTTATATTGTTTAAATTCAAAATTTATAAAAGGACTTTTGTGAAAAATTATAGAGGTAATGTGGAATTTTTTTCTAGTTCAAAACTAAATTTCAAATTGTTAATTTTAAATTGTAAAAAACATATAAAATTATAAGCTTTAAGCATATATATAATCTTAAATTTAAATATAGTTTGTGATTATTTATATATGCGTGTGCATGTATTATTTCAATTTAAAATTTATAAAAGGATTTTTGTGTAAAATTACAGATCTAATGTTGCACTCCTTATATCAAAACTAAAATTTTCAAATTGTTCATTTTAGATTTTGAAATATATAAAATAGTCTATACCAATTTATATGTTTATATGTATAATTGTTATTATATATAATTTAAATAAATAAAAGCTATGGAAAATAAAGGCATGTATAAAGGGACAAACATGTCCATTGCGGTGTAAATTTATAAATATATACATTAACCATGTACGTTATTTATTTAATGTGCTAGCACTATATATACACGAGTGTATTGATACGCTTATTGCAATTTACTTGATTTAAATTAAATAAAAATCCTTTACAAAATTAAATAAAATAAGATTTTATTCAAAAAAAATATTAGATTGGATCTAATAAACCCTTTACACTTCATATACTCGATAGATCCAAAATAGGAATTTTTTTTAAATCTACCTATTTCACCCGCTATGACCGTGCTCGGTTCCTTACAAGGCACTTATAGGGTATATGCCAAGTTTTTTATAGTGAAACGCTACTCAATAGAGGCTTCATCTCCTCTGATATAGGAAGTTAGTACCACCGTGATTGGAAGTCAACTCAAGGTCCAAAATCTATGCTAGCGGTTTCAGTTATTTGATACTTATTATCGTTGAGCCAAAGACTTAGAAGTTGGTAATGGCATACAACTACATAAATGCTTAAGAATTTCTACCAAACTCTAGATATCTAAATGATATAGTGATAAAGAAAAGAAAACGTGTACTAACATTATACCTTAAGGGTGCATGCAAAATTATATTAAAATATGATTTTCCTAGACTATCTATAAGCAACGAAGCTTGAGCCATGATGCCTCAGCGATGAAGCCCCAACTTGTGTGGACTTTGATATAAAATTGTTTTCATATTATTTGTTGACCGATTTTTCACTTATGAGTCACACAACTGAATTACTTGAGCAAATTTTGAAAGCGACCAACTTATAAATGTTATAAAATAAATGGAGAAATTAATTTAAAAGCTATATTAATTTATTTATGGGATTTAATACTATTGGAGGGCTTTAAATTATTTAAATAATATTTATAAATATTGCATATATTTTTTTAATTAATTAAAATAGCTAAATAATATTTGAATAAATAGAATAGGCAACCCATGGATCCTATTAGGCTAAATGTCACATTCAAGCTATACCCTAAGCAAGAAAGGTTGTAGAAGCTTAGTGGCATGAGTCTATCCTAATGTCAATATCAGTTCCCTAAGAAACTAAATATCATGAAAAGAAATAATTCATTGTTAAAAATTGTCTATTAATATATAGGTTGGGTTCATTTTATAAAATAAATATTTTGATATTTTTCTATTTATTTTAAGGTTTCGTTTTATTAGTGGAGACAGATTTGATATTGGCCCATCTAGATGGACTCTCCACTACTATATATAATAGTGTTCATGATAATATAGCCACCACAATCATTTTTCTCTCTCCTAAAACTAATATCTCGATTATGGTTTTCTTACCAAGTAAAAATAGTTTACAACTTTACTTCAAGGAGGAGATGATCTCCAATAGAAAAAGGCAATCAAAATCGAGGTGTTAATGAATGACAAGAAGCTAGAAACTTCATCTCTAATTAAATAATATATTCTCTTTAATTGTATTATATTTTGAAATTTGGTACTAGGTAGTAGTACATAGTTGAACTACAATCTTAGGCAGTATATAAACATACTATAAGTCATCATATGTCCAGCGGTTAAATCACGCTATGTAGAATTCAAACCTTTAACCTCATGAACCAAAGCTGGAGCGCCTAACCACTTGGACAGTGGTGTTGGACTAAGGAGTCATTTTTTTGATATTAAGAGTAGTACTTTATTGAAGTAGAGCACTGATTTTGATGTCTTATGGGTTCGAACCCATGACCTCGGCCTATAATGTCATACCATTTGCCACTTGAGCTAGTTGTCTTTAATATTACTTTATGATTTTAGCTTTATAATTCATTATAAACGACGATTTCAAATCTATAGATTGAGTAAACGTGGTTGTAAAGTAATTAAGTGAAAACTATAGTTTGTGTAAACTTAAATATATGTACATATATAATTTTAGTTCAAAAAAACTTTTCGGTTAAAGTAATTTTAAAACTAAAATGCAAAAGCATAGAAGTAAAAAATAGGATTCAAGATCCAATTAAGTTTAATATGGATTTTTTTAGATATATTGCAAAAGCATAGAAGTAAAAAATAGGATTCAAGATCTAATTAAATTTAATATGGATTTTTTAGATATATTGAAAAACGTAGGAGTGAAATCCTCTTACAATTACGGTGATACCAAACTCCTATATCGAAAACAGTTCATGGAAGTGAAAAGGGGGAGTGGTTGGGATGGCGAGGAATGGTGTATGTACATGGGAATGTCTTTTCATCTTCTCATAACAATTCTCCCTTCAATACTTATTACTTCTACTGCAACCGTCCAGACATTGACGATGATGGCTTCATAACAATTTCAAGAAGGAAATTGCAATCTCGTCCTCCCCAAGCTAGATAGCCTTCGTCTCCGTAAGATCATCCTCTTCGACATCCAACCAATCCTCGGTCAGATAAAGAAAATATGGTTCGAAGGCTCATTTTCCTTCTTCTTTTGTGCAGAGACAAACATCTGCTAATGCAGCAATGGTAGGACCTAGCCTATAATTGATATAGCTAATACTTACAAATAAAAAGAAGCAACAATATTCTACACATTAAAACATATTATGTAATATTGTGTGGGCACCAAAGACAAAGCAGCTAACAAATTCCTGATTTTTTAACAAATTTTAGGCAGAAAGTAGTGGTTGTTTTCATTGCAAAATGTACGGGCTTATAAAGTGCCACTTGTCATAATTACATTACAAAGGAATTTTGTATGTTTCTATATATATTGGTTGTAACGAATGACAATGGCAAGCTGAATGTAATCAATTATCTATTTTCTTATTCCTCTCCATTTTATGACATCTTCTTCCTCTGTTTCCTTTTCTTTTCTTCCATCTAGAAACAATATTCAGTACATCGACACTATTTACCTATTATTTGGTGCGTTCATCATTGTTCTCACCTCCCCATTGATCCATACCATGACCCAGCTAGACGAACTCACCACCAAACTCAACTACCACCAAACCACCATTAACAGCACTCAAACCACCCTACTTACCATCAAGCCATCATTTACACTCAACAAAATGACATCATCGACACCAAAACCGTCATCGTCGGCATCCACGCCTCCATTAACCATATTATACACTTCTTAGTCGATTTTACCACAAAAATTATCCTTCGAACCACATTGCCATCACTTCTCCCTCTCTGTCCAACTTCTCTAAGTCTGCTATCTGCCACTACTGGGGTTTTACGACAACAACTCCTTCCTCGCATAAGTCCACTACACCTCCCTTTATCTCTATCGTTGTTGCTCCTCCGCTCCGTCTTCCCTCATTCTTAAATTCTCCTCATCCAAACTCATCGACTTCCTTAATCGTAAATGCTCCTTCCTCCACCATTAAGCAATAGGACTTCACCTGCAAAATGGTTAGGCACTAGAGACAAAGCAGCTAAAAAATTCCTGATTTATTAATCAAATTTTGGTTACAAAGTAGTGGTGGCCATTCATTGCAAAATGTACTAGCTTATAGAGTGTCATTTGTCAAAATTAGATTACAAAGCATTCTTGTATATTGCTATATATATTGGCCGTAATGAATGAAAATGACAAGATAAACATATTCAATTATCTAGTCTCCTACTCCTCTCTGATTTTTGCTATCTTCTTCCTCTGTTTCCTTTTCTATTTTTCTATTTAGCTACAATATTTGGTACATCAACACCAATTACCTATCATCTTCCTATCAATCCTTGGGACTTTAAGATTCTGCCATGTTCCGTTCACCTGATTTTTTCAGATCTCATTCGTCTACTCCTCATGTAAACCCAATTCATAATTGTAGGACTTATGTTCCTATCAATTAATTTTCTATTAAAAATTCTAAGACTTGGATTGAAGTTATTTTAGGAGAGTCTTCTTCAGTGTCGTTTCCACTTCATTACATTCCTACAGAGAATGTGAATGGTTTACTTAGTGTTCTTAGCATCAATTATTTGACACATAATGTTAGATCGAAGTGAGATAATGCTATTGTTATGTATGTCCTTTACTCGAGTCGTGTTTCAATTCCTCAAAGCATATATCTCCCTCTTTTGACAACTCCCAAGTAACATTCAAATCTACAGTAGGGAGAATGGCTTTATTATCAAATTCACCTCAAAGGATAGTTGTGATAAGATTCTCAAGGTGGTGCATAAAAAAATGGTTATGATGCATAAATGGCATTTCAGTATAACTAAATAATGAATATCTTCGCTCTATTCCAAGTTAGGTTAGATTTCATGGCCTTTATCTTGACTATTGGACAGAGGAAATGATAAACCACAATGTTTCCATTATTGGTAAGCCTATTAAATTGTACGAGGTAATTATGAGCTTGATTTATATTTCACACTGTAGAACACTAGTAGAAAATGGTTGTGAGACTGGTTTCCAAAAAATTCCTTTTGTTGGTCATGATAATTACATAATTTGGCAACGAATCGAGTAAGAGTGACTAACCCCTTCTTTTAAAGCATGTAAATGCTTTAGGCATTCTAATGATATGCCTAAGTCTATTAAAATATAGGTACAAAAGATTGATCAAAATGATCTACCGTCTCAGATGGAAATAGATTAAATAGTTTCTACTAATGCAAATGTTCAGTTATCACAATCTAACAAGATACAAAAGGACGTATCTAATCCACACATCAAGATAATATATGATCAGAATATTTAAATAATTCAACTACTTTAGAATCAGTGTAAAACAATATTGTTAATATTATAAAGAATTCAATGTCAAATTTTAACAATCATATCATCTCTCAAGCTCAAGCATCAACTGTAACATTAAAACAGAAAGTTATTATCTCTAGTACAAGTGACATCGAGACACGGCAAGCAGTTCAAGAACCTTCCGCTATACATTCAGATTCCATTCAACTTTAAGTGGACCAAAATGAGAAAGAAGCTTTCAAAACTTAGGCTATGTTTGGTTTACCGTTTTTAGTTTTGAGTTTTCGTCCATACAAAAATACGAACAACGCACGTATATTATGAAAAATTGTCATTTTAGAAAACGAATTTAACACACAAAATAGAAAACAACTTTTTTTCATTTTTCGTGTTTTGAGAAAAACGGAAGCACGAGCAACAATTCATCCTTCCGTCGTTCTCCATCCACTTCGTGGTGCCCTCCAATCTTCTGTTCATTCCTTCCGACCTCCCTTCATTTTTTTCATATTTTGTGATTAATGTTGAAAACTCAAAACATAAAATACAAAATAAACCAAACGACCCCTTAATCTTTTGCTCAAATCCTTCTTCTTCTGCTATCACTGATCAACTCCCTTTTGGTGGTAATCTATCTCCCAATTCCACACCTCCGATAATTTACTAGAGCTCTCTCCTATAGAATAACTTACAAGAAGTTGCTGAACGGATATAGAATCATATTTGTAGATAAAAATTGGATTTGTAATACTATAAAGGTAAAGCAAAATTTAGGTTTTCTCCTTTTGCCATGGGGGAAAACATACCTCCTCTTGAAAATTCTCCATCAATTCTCGATAAGAAATTAGATAGACCACTTGATTCTACATCTCATATCAAGTCTCCATCTTAAGGGGAATTCTACATAGACGAAGATGGTTTCCAATTAGTGCAAAACCATAAAAAGTCCACTTCCACCCCTAGAAGTCTGCCTGGGAGGAGCCACTAGCAATTTTGAAAAAAATTCAAAGGGTACGTTGATAAGAGAAGGGATCCAAGACCCCAAAGACACCAAAGTGTTGCAACCCAATATAGAGAAGTAGATGATAATGTCAGAAAGCCAGCTTCCTTCTCATTGAACAGGACCTAAGGGATGAAAATATAGAAAGACATTATTGTAGGGGAGCAAGAAAATCAAAAAATTGATGAATGCTATCTGGAATACATCCCTGCCATAAAGATTAGTGACAAAAAGATTGGTATTATCAAAGATATATTTGTAAAAGAACCGAAGAACAGTGGAAAAATGCAATTCTTGCTTATGTTGTAGGTGCAAAATCTTATTTTATATATTCTAAAGCGTATATACAATGAGTTTGGAAACCACGGGGGGAGATTGAGGTATACTCCAAAGAAAATGCATTTTTCTTGATCAACTTTAGAGAGTCATTGGATTGCGAAAGAATCCTCAAAAGTAACCCCTATTTTTACAATGGGAGACTCATCATTATGAGAAGGTAGTCTAGTAGTATCAAAATGCACAAAGATCTATTGAGAACTAAGCCAATTTGGATCAAACTGCTAAATGTAAATCTAAAACATTGGGAGCAGAAGGCATTTACAACCATGTTTAGCATATTAGGAAAATCAATTAAATATGATGCAGCCATAGCAAAGAAAACGAGATTGAGTTATGCCCGAATTCTAGGAGAGGTGGCTGCAAGTAAGGAATTATGAAAAGAAACAAATCTAACAATATACAATGGCAAAAACGTAGTGTAGAAGGTGGAATATGAATGGGTTCCACCTAGATGCGACATTTGCATCTATTTGGGCACCTTAGGAAATAATTCAATTCAAAGAAAGCATGAGTTTCTGAGGATAAAAGTGTACTAGAACATCAACATGAAAATAAGCCCGTTGATGATCAAAAACATGACCGCAACTGATTAAAAGAGCAGTCAATGAATCAAGAAAACGAAGCAATGTCATTTAGTCCGATCACAATGCAAAAGTCATTACTGAAAGTCCAGTAGTAGCGGGTAAATGTATCCAAGAAAAAGAAAGGGACACATAACTCAACGAGCAAGGGACTCATATCATTGTTAAAGGCATATTATCCCCCCAAAAGCATCAACTAAAGTTTCAAAGCTGTGTAAGAATCAAGAAAGAATGGAGGGAAAATTACATAATTCTTTCAGTCTGGTATCCCCTAGCACCAGACCCTTGTTTAATTACAAGCCAATTACATACATTGCAACATTACAATGAATCAAGTAAAGAAACCATAACATATCAGAATATGACAGACATTTTGGTGTACTCAGAGGTAGGTGCGGTATCATGAGATGTTAGACATGCTAGCACCAACACTATTATGTCATGGAACCTTGATCAGCAAGCCAATGTTCTACATTCTAAAAACAGTGGTAAGGAGATAGATGCAAGAGAAAGAAACCTGATAGTTTCAAGAAAAAAGTATATTTCAGGCAACCTGGAATGGAAAGACTAAGCAAAGAAGCCTAAAACTAGAGGAGTAGATTGCAAAAAGAGAGGCAAAAGTACTACATGTTTTGGTATGAGAACCAAAAACTCTTAGTATGATAAGGAAGCATAAAGCTATTATTGCTGTAATAGTAGAAAATATTGTAAGTGGTAGTAATATAGAGTATATTTGTCAAGGAATACCCTATAATTGGAATAGTATTAATAATAATGAAAGTGGAGGTAAAGAGGATATTATTGTTATAGGATACAAACAAATGGAGTATTAGTGGTATAAAATATAACTACCAATTTATAAACTGTACACTTCATAATAATAGAGGATTAATTGTCTAATTAAATGGTATACATGTTAGTAATTTTGAATCTAAAAGGGATAATTTATGGATAAAATTAAAAGAAATCAATAATAAATGTATATACCTATGGATATAGGAGATTTTAAAACAGTAATGAATTTTAGTGAAAAAAGTGGAGGAAACCTTTTTCCCTTAATTTTTTTAGAGAGAATAGAGAAATTCATTATTGAAACAGTTTTGAACCTATTCTAAATGATAACAAATTCACTTGGAGATCGGGTGAATTCAGTAATTTCGGTGTAAATTGGATATGGTTTTAGTGAATAAAGAATTTTTGAATAAATTTTCAAAATTTTCTTGTACAATAATAGAACAAATACAATTGATCATACCTCATTTTTAATCAACTTTAAATATACAGAGAATAAAATAAGTACCACACCTTTCAGATTTATTAATGGGTGGACCCAAAGTGAAATATAAAGAGAGGTAATGAATGAGTGGTTAATTTTTAAAAGTCAGGGAACAAAACAATATCAATTTAATATGTTTTAGCATGCTAAACACAAGTTAAAACAATGGAATTGCTTATACCAAAATGTGGCACAAACATCCAATAGATTAAAGTAGAGAATGAAATGAAGAAATCTAAATGAAAATGAAGTAAAAATGATGCACAAAGAGTTTATAGTGGTTCTGCCAACTGATGCCTACATCCACTTACTGTTTTTACTGATTATATTGATGTTTACAACTGTTATTCTTATGGATTGATATGGATCCTCCTGATTACAAGAGAATCATAGGAAATTCATAAACAAGTAAAAAGATCCTCTAAAATGACCCATTAACCTCCTATTTATAGCTGTAGGTCGTCGAGATTTGCTCTTCCACGATTTCCACCACGTTCCCTATGTCCATGAGAAGTTAAGCTCGAGAAAACGTGGCCATGTCAACAAATGATGGATCAGTACTGATCCATCAGATCACCTTAGGGACTTCTTCAATTTCCTTATTCAGATGCGACTTGTTGTTAGTTTCATGTTTCCCATCTTTATTGCCCTATTAAAAGCTTGTTTCTGGTTCAACAAGTTGGATCGGTGGTGGAATGGAGTTCCTGACTTTAGGTGATTGAGAAACACGATAGCAAACAACATTTGATCGATCCTATGAATCTTGGAATAGGTTGTCGTCATTATGGCTTAGGAGTAGAGGAGGTTTTAGGCGATTTGGTTGAAGCTTTACAAATCAGTATCAATCCATAGAGATGGATCGGTATCGATCCATCAGTTTGATGGATTTGGCTTGTTGGATTTTAGAAGTTGGTTAGGCTTTCGCTTTACAATTTTGGTTATACTCGGTTTTGGGCTTGTTGGTCATCTCTCTGGGCTTCCTTCCTCAATAACTTCTAAGTCCAACCCATCAAGTTCGTCCAAACACTATCTGGCCAAAAGAATAGATAACACTTGCCCCTAAAGTACATCTTGTTTCCAACATGATGCGCTTTGAATCGAAACAAGTCGAGATTTTCATAAAAGATTCCAATCCATGCTTCAAATAGTTTCCATTCTTCCTTCGGACCATTTCGATGAAGTGTAATGTCTTTAGCTGTTCATTGTGATGCTTTGTTGACATCTGATACTATAAGGCTGGAGCATGCTCTTAAATTTATCGCTCTGAATCAAGTTGTTCCAAGCAGATTCCATTTCTGGATTCTTCAGGTTCGAACTTGCCGCCTTGTTTATGTGTTTAGGAACCAATTCTCATCATCAGTATTAAACTAAGTTATTAGTCCATTTTGTTGTTTACCGGTCCAATCCCATTTGCTAGGGATGGGAATCGATGATATTGTCATTTCGGCAAGTGAAGGTGATCATTAAGGCGTCTATCTTCATGTGTCGGTACATGAACATGTTCGATCTGGAACCCGATCGAATTGCAATCACCTAGAAAGGTAGTTTAAACATCCTTTTCAAAGATGTTTTGAGTGCAATCGTGCCTAACTCTGAGCGTCAATCAAAACGATTCATCTTTAGATGACAATTTAGACATCCTTCTTTGGGATGCATGTTCTGACCATGCCGAACTCTATGCGTTTGGTTGGAGTTAACCACTTAAGACACCGATTCAAACATCCCCATCTTGGATGTTCACTCCCAATCACGCCTATCTCCGGGCATTGATCGAAGTTCGTACTAGACCCGACCTATATCTAGGCACTGATCTTTCACCTTGTCGTTCTCTGGACAAGATATGGATGCTCTGCCAAACTCCAGGCATGATCTATGAGGGTGAACTGTCTCATTATGCCCTTGAATGTTTATACTCTAGACCCCAAGTCAGAGGTCGAAAGACTCAGTTGACATCTATCTCCGGATGCCGAGGGTGGTTTACTTCAAGAGTCCGATCATGGACCGTAGAAGTTTATTTGGTACCCAACTCTGGATACCTATATACCTGCATTATGCATATTCAGATTCATTCATATTTACTATGGTTCACAACTTTACAGTTAAACAGAGACAAAGTCATAGATTCAGCAAGTCATTTCACATAGGAAATGACAAATTCTGCCTAGTAACATCAATCTTGACTAGATATGCACAGCCAGATTTCAAGTGAAATAACATCGCCAGTTTTTGCTATTCCACGCTTAGAGAAGTGAAACCTCGTCTACAGTTGCCAGCATGAACGTTCCATCTCCAATCTTTGTCTCAATTGAGTACGGACCTTCCCAGCTCGAGCCCATATTCACAGGGCCTGAGAAGATTTGTTTGAGAAAAGATCTCCAATTTCAAAGGTTCGGTTCCTAACCATGATGTTGTAATATCGAGCAACCTGTTTTCGATGTGTGACTGCTCTCAGGTCAGCTTCATTACGCTTCTCATTGATCACGTCAAGAGACTCCAGCAGGAGTTCTCCATTCATTCTGGAGTTGTAATAAGTCACTCGATGAGACGGTACTTCGAGTTCAACTATAATCATAGCCTTCGATCTATAGGCTAAGGCGAAAGGAGAGTGGCTAGTCGCATACTTATGCTTGTTCTATATGTCCAAGGTGGTAATGGTAATTCATCGACCCACTTCCCTTGGCTTTCTCCAGCAGTTCTTTGAGAATGGACTTGATAATTTTATTCACAGCTTCTACTTGTACATTCGCCTACGGTTGTGCTACCACTGCAAATCTCTTCTCAATGCGATGCCTGCGGTAGAAATCTTTGAACTCGGCGCTATTGAATTGGGTTCTGTTGTAAGAAATAACTTTTTATGGGACCCCAAAGCGATAGAAGATATTTCTAATAATGAAGTTGATCACTCTCTTAGCCATTATAGGGGCTAGCGGTTCTGCTTTGACCCACTTTGTAAAATGATCAACATCAATAATGGCATATTTCATGCCACCTTTAGATATTGGCAGCACACTAGTGATATCAATATCTCAAACAGCAAACAACCAGGGATTGACCATCTGCATAATCTCTAATGGTGGGGCTCAATGAATCTTTATGAACTTCTGGCACTTGTCACACTTTCTCGTGTAGTCAGCTGCATCTCAGTTGACAGTTGGCCAAAAGTACCCATAACAAAGAATCTTTTTTTGGTAAGGGTTGCGCTCCAGTGTGATCACCACAAGCCCCCTCATGCAATTCCCTGAGGACTCACTTGGCTTCGTTATTAGCGACACACCAAAGCAGGGAGACTAAGAACCCCTTCCTGTACAAAATTCCTTCATGACTAATGTATCTTGAAGCTTGGTCAAGGAGCCATTGCCCCTCATTATTTTTGTCCAGGAAGGGTTCCCTTCTGCAAATAATTCTCGATCGGAGTCATCCACGTCTCCTTTTCAGACTCAGAGTTGATAATACTTCCACCGGGAGCAGGCTTAAGTAGCCAACTTGGCCAGTGAATCGATTTTTGCATTTTTTGCTCTCGTAATATTCGTTATAGTGTAATACTCAATATCATAAGCAACTCGAGGACCCTGTTCAGATAAGGAGCTATTCTCGCTCCTTTCGCCTCAAACTCTTTTTTAACTTGGCACACCGCTAGTTGTGACACGCAAAAGATGTGCAAATTTTTAATTCCCAATTCTTTTGTAATTTTAAGTCCTAGAATCAAAGCTTCGTACTATGCCTCATTGATTATTGTTGGAAAATCGAGTTTCAAGGCGTAATAAATCGAATGTTCCTTTGGAGTTATCAATAAAATCCGTGTCCTAGAATAATGCTTGTTGGATGCACCATCGATGTACATTTTCCACTTAGTATTCTTCTCACCACTACTCTTCGGAATATGATCTCACGCAATGTACTCGACTATGAAGTCTGCCAATGCCTGGCCTTGGATTGCCCTCCATGGATGATATATAATGTCATATTGGTTTAATTCAATGTTACATTGCAACAGCCTTCTAGAACTCTCATGTCATTGTAAGACCTGTCTCAAAGGTCGGTCGGTAAGAACCTTGATCGGGTGTGCCTGAAAGTACGGGCAGAGTTCATTCAAAGCAATCAACAAGAAGTACACTAGCTTTTCCAGCTATGGGTAATTCCACTCTGCCCACATTAATTGCTTGCTAGCCTAATACACTGACTTCTGGATTCAGGACTCCTCACGCACAAGTGTTGCGCTCAACGCATGCACCGATACTACCAAATAAACAAACAAGTCCTCATCTTCCAATGGCTTAGTTCAGATGGAAAACCTTTCCAAGTGATCTATCAAAGCCTGGAAAGCATCTATAATCCCTGTGTCTAAGCAAAGTACCTCTTCCCTTTCTTGATGATGTCGAAAAAGGGATACACTTTTCTGAAAGTGTGTATGGATCATGTATATATATCTAATATGCAAGTGTAATAAAAACTAACTTATAAATACCAGAGTAAAGTAAATAAAAGTAAAGAAACAGTCACACCGGAGTTTTATACTTATTCAGACCTCCCATACTACGTCCAGTCCCGAAGCTCCCCATCGGCCTTAAACTAGCAAACAACCCTCGCTTTGCTCGGAGGAATAGGCTTGATACAAAAAGACTTTTCTTGACAAGTATGTGTTCTTAGTAACACTGATTTTGACTGCACAGTACAAATCTTCCTGTAATCTTCTTTGAGTAGTATGTGTATGAGAAGTTTTTTTTATGAAGCGATGAGAATGATGTATTGATTGCTTTTAGAAATCAAGGTATGCAAAGAGTAAAGAGAAAAGATTTAGAAAATTCAAGTGAGTTGTTTCTCAAAATGTTCACATATTTATAAGTGTCCAAGAGTTTCCTTGAGAAGTAATAACCTATAGTATGTTCTACTTCAGTCTAAGAGTTGAAATCTTTGAGGAAGAAGAGATGCATTGAAAGATATGGATGCAACAATTAGAATGAAGCAAGTGTCTATTCAGGGTTTTAGGTCGTTACCCATATCAGACGTCTATGATAAAAATTCAGATGTTTGTCTTATTATACATTTTTTAATCTGAGAGCGCAGTCATACGTCTGACTTATATAAACAGACATCTGATGCCTGTATACTTGCAAAATTAATTTGTTTGAAGTAATGAAAATCTTATAAAATTTTTATGTGCAATTTTGTGTACAAAATTACTCAAGGAGATTTTAAAAACCATATTCTATGAGTATAACACACTATAGTAGCTTCTATATTGCTAATGATTCTTTTCTTCCACTATTCATCTTCAGGTTATGATATTGTGAATTCTTGAAGCATTTTCCTGCAAATAGATGGAATATATTGTATATGTATGATTGTGTAGTTGTTGTCATTGAAATCGTAGAATGGAGATTCTAACATTCTCCTCCTTTTAGATAATGACAACTATATAATCATTTACCGAATAAGCATATAATAACTCCCCCTAAATGTGATTCCTCCCCTTATATACATGTAATATGATATATCTTCCCCTTTGGCATTATCAAAACGAGATACACAAGATACAAAATTTTCCAAGAACAATAAAGAACACAAGGTTATACAGAGTCACAGATAACATCAATCATAGTCATAGAAACAAAAATTGTTCTCAAGAAGTTTTATACACTTTTATGAATGAAACGTGAAGATAACTTACTGATATTGGAAATATCCCCAGAGATTAGAGGGATCTTCATCATATTCGCTGCTTTGCCACTGAAACTGATCAAGGTATTCCTCATCTTCTCGAATAGAGAGACCCCGAAATGATGTGTAATGACAATAGTGCGGAGGGTTTGCTGGAGGCCAGGATATATCTTTGCTATCTTCAATATCAATTGTTATTGATGTGTTATCAGGACGATATTGTGGTGTTGGCTCACCTGAAGGCCCTGCGCCTGAAGAAGGTCCTAGTTAGAACAACTATAGTGGTGGTGGTGTCGGGGATGGAGAAGATGAAGACCGTGAAGAGGAACGACCCCTTACCTTTCTCAGGACTTTCCTTAAAGTGGAAACGACCTTTTCTAATGTTTTTTCTACTTTGTTCATTCTAGTATAAAAAGATCATTCTTGGCAAGAGATCTTTTTATCTAATGCCTTTTGGTTCAAGGAGAGGAGACGTTGGTTTTGAAGGGCAACATATCGATAGTTCACCCCTTGCCCAGCTGCAATTCTGGCTTCTTGAATTTCTGAGTCAGAGTAAGATTCTGTAGGTTTTGAAGGTCCTGCAGATTAGGAAGGTCGAATTGGAGTTTGTTGTTGTTATGGCTGTTGATACTGTAAGAAATGTGCTATTCTTGGCGGAGTTTCAAGAAGATGCATCAAAGATAGAAATCGAATTCCAATATCTTTAACGTCAATTTCTTCATACTGGGAAAGATATTAAGGTATGCCAAATGATCGTAGAATTCTCATGATATATGAAGCATAAATGATGCTTCGACGTTGAGGCGTCCAAAATCTTTTAATTTTCTCAAAAATGTATGTGCCCAGTTTACTTCAATATGACCAAATATAGCATACAAAGCTTTATGATCATCTCATATACTTGTTCATGACTACCTAATCTAGGGATAACTGTGTTGATAAGCGTACGATTAAGTAGTCGTGCTTTTGGACGAAAACTTGATGTTTTTAATTTGCGCATATCATCTTTCCATATAAGATAAGTAATAGCATCTCGTGGTGCATGTCTTATATCGGGAACATCTTGTAATCTAATTCCCGTGTAAGAACAAGGAAGAATTTGTCCAAGCATTTCAATATTAAATTTTATTACTGTTCCATAAACACTTATCCAAATCCAATTTTCATCGTCCAAAGAATTCCAAATTTTTAAAGAGCATAGATTGATAAGAAAAAGAAATACCACTAATTGATCTAATTTTCCAACATTATCATCGTAATTGATTAGATGATAAATATTAGCATCTTCAGTCAAATCGACAATATCATAATGAATAAATCAATGAACTGGATAAAATGGACCAAAATGCAGAGGCTTTTTCTCCAAATCTTGCAATTTTTGTTTTTCATGCTCCTTCTCAACAATCCAGTCATCCACGTGACGGTCGGTGACGAATCCTTGAGTAGATGGTTGAGAGCTTTGTCCTGGAGTAGCCTTCTTTCGTTTAGCAATAGGAGTTTTGGGTTTTTGAGCCATTGATTTGAGAATTGGACTAAGGAAATTGATTTGGGGATTTGAGGTTTTGAAAATGGGAAATGGTGAAAATTGAGAGATGGGGAAAAGATAATATATAGGTTGGTGAAAAGTTATGGGCTCAGACGAATGACAGATGTCTGAAATTGTTGGTCAAACATATGATCGGGGGTAAATTTTAAACAGAGAGTGCGAACATATGTTTGGGTTCTTATTCAGACATCTATGCCGAGGCATGTAAAATTCCAGAGAGCTCAAACAGACATCTGGTTTCTTTTTCAAATGTCTGTGATGAAGAACGAATTTTTCCAGAACCCTCATTCAGACGTTTGAGTTGAAGCGAAAAAAAATTTCAGTGACTTTAGACAGACGTCTGCCTACACACTCAGACGTCTGGTTTTTATTGGTATTGTTTCCTCCCTATTTCTATTATATGGAAACAAAATTTAATCTTAAATATGATGAAAATCACAAACGATTATTCATGCATGAATATACGTGCTTTATTTTGTATAATATTAAATGCCTCTCCTTTACGAAAGACTTCTTTAGTTTTCATCAGACGAGTTAGAAGAACGGTAGTTTTGTTTTTCCCACGAATTTGGCTCAATATTAGTTTGCTCGGAAGATGGATTAAGAGGAGACCAGTACGGTTGAACAAGACTATGTTTGGTGTTTGTGTCCCTTCTCCCCATAGGTTCCATGGGGTAACATTACCGTCTTTGCTCGGTGTTTCAATGAAGCAGAGTGACTTTTTATGAAAACAGTTTTTTTGTTGGAGAGTGTCTGCATATTGTAAAGAGACATTTTCTAGAAAACGTAGATGCATGCTTTGTCCTTCTTGCTTGTAGTACATTTCCTTTTGTACTCCGATCATTTCTTATTGATAATGATATATGTCATCTAGTTTATTATGCATGGATGGTGATTCTAAGTTGGTATTCTTCTTAGCCTTTTTGCCAAGAGGTGAATATCCCATGCGATACGGATTTGTTTTGATTGAGGGGTGACTATTGAAAGTGTAGAATAGGTACTATTGGATAATGGAGAGCTGTAGTCTATTGAAGAGAAGTCAGAGTTTCTCTTAGAAGACATGATTTTTTGGAAGAGAGGGCCTTTTCTTAAAGATTATAATATATATGTGTGTTTGATCTCATATATATATAAAGTAGTTGTTTAAATATAGGAAGTATTTTAAAAGTAAAAAGTTTATAACCTCAAACTAGAAAATTTAGTTTGTGGTTGAATGATATATGACCATAGAAAAAACTTTTAATTTATTTTAAAGAATTAAAGAAGTTCATATAAAGAACACATACCTAGTTCTCTTCTAAGTTTTATGAAAGATGCTTCGCATAATGGTTTTGTAAAATGTCTACGATTTGGTTTTCGGTATTAACAATTTCTAAAGATATGATACCTTTTCTACGTTATCTCTAAGAAACTGATGTCGGACATCAATGTGTTTAGTCCGAGAATGATTTATAGGATTTTTTGACAAGTTTATGGCACTTGTCTTATTGCAATATATAGGTGATCGATTTATAGTTTTACCAAAATCTTGAAGGGTTTGCTGCATGTATATAACTTATGCATGAGCTAGAGCTGCAGAAATGTATTCTGCTTCACATGTCGAAAGTGATACACAGTTTTTTTTAACGAACCATGAAACTAGAGATTGACCAATAAAGTGACAGGTCCCATTTGTACTTTTCCTATCAGTTTTGCAACCACTGGAATCTGCATCACTATACGATATGAGTTCGAAAGAGCTTCCTTTAGGATAGAAAAGACCATAATCCTTAGTGTTGGTTAAGTAGCGCAAAATACGTTTAACTGCTCGATAGTGTGAATCTTTTGGTTGTACTTGAAATCTTGCATATAAACACACACTTATCATGATATCAGGTCTACTAGTCGTTATGTATAATAGTGATCCTATTATACTTTGATATAATTTTTGATGAAAATTCTTTCTGTTTTCATCATAATCTAAATGGCTACTGGTGCTTATGGGTGTCGGTTTAATAAATGTTTTTTCCATTCTAAAGCGTTTTAACAAATCATGACAATATTCTTCTTGATTTATAAAAATATCATTTTAAAACTATTTAATCTGTAATCCTAAGAAAAAGTTTAATTCTCCTATGTGGGACATTTCAAATTCATTTTGCATGATATCTGCAAAATTATTACATAACTTTTCATTTGTTGATCCAAAATTATGTCATCCACATATATTTGAACAACCAAAATATCATTATGATCTTTTTTTATAAATAAATTTGTATCTATTTTTCCAATTTGAAATCCAGGAGTTATTTAATGAGTTTTTAATCTATCATACCAAGCACGAGGTGCTTGTTTTAAACCATATAAAGCTTTCTTAAGTTTATAGACATGTTCAGGAAATTTTTCATGTATGAACAACGGAGGCTGCTCGACATAAACCTTCTCTTTTATAAAACCGTTTAAAAAGGCACTTTTTACGTCGGTTTGAAAAAGTTTAAAGTTATGATGACATGCAAAAGAAAGTAACGTTCGGATGGCTTCTAGACGTGCAACTAGAGCAAACGTTTCTTTATAGTCAGTGCCTTCCTTTTGATTATATCCTTGTGTAACTAACCTTACTTTGTTCTGAACAATATTTCCATTTTCATCTGTTTTATTTTTATAAACCCATTTTGTCCCGATTATAGACTGATCCGTAGGTCTTGGTACAAGTTCAGATACTTCATTTCTTTCGAATTGATTGAGTTCTTCTTTCATTGCCATAATCCATGACTCGTCATTCGATGCTTCTTTATAATTCTTTATAACTCATTTGATTTAATTGATGTCTAGTAGAAACTTTTGTATTCAAATCACAAATTATATTGTTAATTGGATGGTCTTTCAAATTACGAGGTGGTGATATTATCATATTCTCATTTTCAACTATATTCTCATTACCGTTATTTGAAACAATGTTATTTTCAAATGGTTTTGTTAACATTTCATCATCATCACTGTTATTGTTATTGGAAAAGTTTTCGTCAAATGAAACATGTAGACTTCCTTCTATAGTACTTGTACGGTTATTAATTGTTTTCTAATCTCATAGTTTTTAATCTCATTTTCCTTCTAATTTTAGCTTCATTTTGTTTACAAATTGTAGTTAACAATCTTCTCTCCACTTTGGTCTAATTTGATTGATTAGAAAATTCTAAAATCTAAAAAATTCCATGCGGATCGACCCGTACTCGCCACATAATAAAATTGTATGCCGTGTGCTTGTGGTTAAAATTAATTCAAAATTTATCAGCATTTTTTTAACTCAACAGAAAATTTGTCGTTAAACAAGCTTTTGGCACTGTTGTCGGCGAATTGCTTTGATTTAGTTTTCTATTTTTCGAATTATTTTGTTTGACTTTGTGTGTTTGTGTTTTTTCTATTTGCATTTGCATTTTTCTATATCTTTAAAAAAATTGCATACATAATTTAAAAAAATATAGTTTATTGCATTAAAAATTTTGCATTCACGTTGTCCATTCTCTTCTTTCTTTTGTTTTCTACATTTCCAAAAAAAAGCACTTCAATTCTCTGTGCTAACTCTCTGTTCCTCTCTCTGTTGTGCACATCTGTGCATATACCAGTGCACACAGCAGCCACCCCACCTTCTTGCAACCACTTTACTACCACCGGTCCATCCAGCACCCCTTCAACATCTTCTACCCAAACATTATCTCAGTACATCCTCCCCCATAACCCACAACTACACCACACATACAACTTCTCCAACATTTCTAGCCACCATCCAAAACAAGATACACCAACTCACTTGAACTTCACTTCAACACTGTGCCCCCTGCATTTGTACATTTTCCATCACATCACCTCTCTACAATTTCCCCTATTCCCCCTGTTGTAACGACCCGCAAATTTCAGTTGTTTTATTTATTTAATAAATTGAATTTTGTGAAAAATTAAACAGTAAAATTTCAAAATATAAATTTGATATTTGGAATGCGTCTAATTAAACATAGCAACTGGTAAATTTTCATCCGAAAATATGAAAATTTATTTCGCGCGAAAATTTACTTCAATTTAATCAGTTAAAATTGATGATAATAAAATGTTTTCCAAACCTAAATATTTTTACATGGAAAATTTGTAAATCATCTTCTGAGTGAGACGTCATCTTTCGTTTCGTCAAATTTGGACTTCTGTTGCTCCGTTTATCTTAATTCGGTTAGAATAGCAGCATTTCTGGTACCGGTTATCGACTTTTGATCGGATGGTCGTACCACTGACATCTGTATACCGTTTTGATCGTCTCGTCGCGCTGATCACCACGGTATATTTATTTTTGTATTTTGAGGATTTGGTTCGCGACGGAAGAAATAAAACGGTGCGTCTTATCGGTACCGTGAATTGTGACCGTTAACTTTCCTTCACGTTTCAAATTTGTAATGTACAGCCTGGACCACATCAATAAATTACTTTAGATCTTTCAGCTGAATCAACGGGTAAAACTTGTATACGTTTTACTTTTCTTCCGTGTAATTTTGAACGGTTCGTTTTTGTGGCTTTTATAGATTTTTCTTTAAACTGCGTTTTGCTCTATGACTCTTTCCTTTGAAACCTCATTTCATTGCTGGAATCTCTGCGTCTTCTTCCCATTTCTCCCTTTGCCCGAGCTTCACCATTTTTCTTCCCATCGTGAATTCGCGCATGCCTCCCAAAGCCCACCACGCTCCAACCTTCCCCTCTGCTCGTGCCTCTCGTGCTCCACCCTTGTTTTCACGCACCTGCCCACGTCATGCCTGTCCCCACACAACCCCACGACTGAGATCACGCCACCAGATCCCCACTACGCCCTGCCCTCCTCCTCGAACCCAACTGCTCAGCCCAATCCCCACGAACCAGCCCAGTCGCCACCATCCCAGCCTACCCCACTTTCCAGTCCTCCACGCCTCTGCCACTTCACGACTCTACGGCCACAGCCACACCCAGCTTCTCCCCTGCATGCCTGTCAATCTCCTTCCCCTAGCTGAGCTCCATCTTTGTCTTCGTACAGGTATACATATATGTTTTTGCACATATATATTTGTACACATATTTTCTGTTGAATTTTGAAATGTGCATGCGTTTATAGATTTAAGTATCAATCTATATTTACATATATATTTACTGAAAACTTGTTTAATATTTGAAGGAAATAGGCTTTGACTTAAGACATGTTTTGATATTATATATAACATCTACTGTTGTTTATATTTATATATATTCATAGTTTGTAGCTATACATGATTTCATTTTTCTTGTTTTGTCTGTGCTGCATATATATACTTTGAATATAAGATAACAGTGTGATTATATAATATGAGTCATATTGTATTAAAATCCGTTCGTATATATTATATATATAATAGGTTGATATTTTATTTGTTGTTATATAGTGTATACAATCATACGTATTGTTTAAGTAGCTTATATAGTCGGCAGATTTGTTAAAAACGAATATTGGAATGTAAAGTATAAACCATAAGACCTGTATTTGTTATACGGTCATTCATATATATGTTTTATATCTGTATTAATTATATAAGTATAAGTAAGCTGATATATGCATAGATAATATACGGTCATGCAGTGAGGAATTATATTTTATACACTGTAATGCATATGTGTTTTCCAGATTTGTATATGGGTTTTAATTATTATTATTTTATTTGCAGTATATTTATAATTACATAAGATGAAAAGTTATAAATATATGGTGATATATCGGAACAGAAGCTATATAAATATTTAAGCATGTATGTTGTTATTCGAGGAATAAACCATAGTATATATATATGAGTTAGGTTATATATGGCTTGGGTAAGTTTATAAGATGCTGGTTATATATATTAGTATACGTATATTTAGATCTCACAGTGTTTTACGTATGAAAATCATGTATATATTTTTATATATATTCCGAAACTTATTGGCATAGTGTTTATATATGCCTTGATAAAACATTTATTTCAAAAGTGTACGGTAGTTTATACGTGAACATTTAGTTTATATATATAATTCTTCATAATAAAGTTGGATTTATGTACATTTTATTTTTAAGAAACATAAGTATTTTGCAATTGGATGTCTTTATCTTAAAACATAATGTATATATATATGTTTGATTTTTTATGTGTGTTTTAATTTTAACATTGGATTTTTGAAATACATACATATATATTTAATTTAATATCTGTTTGATGTTAGCATATGATTTATGTATATATAAGTTCATTCTTACCATCTATCATCATCGATCCGGTCCTGATTGATTTCATCAATTTCTATCTATCAGTTATGTCCGTCAAAATCCGCTTTCAGCTTACTTCACTTTGAGACTGTTGTTTGGATTGTTCGATTTTCTAGATCGTGATCCAATTCGTAGCTGGTTGTGTTTCAAACTTCTCTAACCTCGAAAGGTGAGCAATCACTCACGATTAATGTTTTTATATTTATTAAATTTGATTTCAATTGAAATGCCAATTGAAATATGCTGATGTTAGTTGTTTACATTGTTATATATGTCATTTTCTGTATCTGTTCACCTGTGACATCTGACACCATTATCTGTTATTTATTATTGTTGATATATGCCTGTTACTGTTGCTATTTTATTTTCATACCTGTTATCACTCTGCAAGTTCCCTGTTAGTATAGAATCACTATGGGTTGAAATGATACATACCCGAACGATCTGTAGAATAGGAGAAAATCGTTATGGGTTGAAATGATAAACCCAAGCGATTTTCATTGAATTGAATTTGGGATTTCGGGTTGAAAAGATATATACCCGAATTTGTTTTAAATTGCGGATTGAAATGATAAATATCCGTATCACTTGACCATAGGATAGAAAATTATATACAGGCACCGTTGGTCTATATATAAACGTTTTGAAAATGATATCTTTGGTTTTGAAAAAGAAATATATGATTTTGATTAATATTGATTTTAAAGATTTATTAAAGTTGATTTAATAAAGTTGATAAATTATAATATGTTTAAAGTATTTATTTAATATCTATATTTTTAAATATAGAATTCGTAATGATTTGAAATTGATTGAAATTGTACTTATTTAAGAATTATACTTAAATAAGTCTGATTTGAAATGTATTGAATTTGAAATTTAAAGAAGTGATTTACAACTTGAAATTTGAAAGGGTGACTTAACTGGATATTTCAAACGTATAAATATTTAAATGAGATTTTTGTTTATTTAAATTGTAAATTGAAATTGTATTTAGATGTTATGGAAATGATTAAGTTAATATTTCAAAACTAAATAATTGTAAAGTGAATTTTGATATGTATATAAATTTATCAAATTTAGTTTTGAAATGATGAATATTTAAAAGCTTTGAAATATATTCAAATTGAAATGGCTTATTTTATTGTAACGACCGCGATTTTATTACCGTCGTAATAAATGTTTTTAAAAATTACGGTGTAACGACCGCGATTTTATTACCGTCGTAATAAATGTTTTTAAAATCGGTAACGACCGTAATTTTTAAATTACTGTCGGAGCGAATATTTTAAATAGAAAAAGAATATAGTGTATATTTTGCATTATTTTTCTTTTTACCTTTGCATTTTTGACAGTCCAGAAATAAACTAAGTTAGTATATTTATTTCATTTCATCCATATGCGTGCGTCTTCATTCACATGAACGTGAATTCCAATTACAGGCAAACTATGAAAATGTAAGTCTAGAAGGGGAAAGCCGTGTGCACGTTCTAGTGTTAAGTTCTAGTGTTAAAGCAAATGCATAAACAAAGTGGTGCATACTTTAGCATTTGCCGTGAACAAATTTTTTTTAAAGAAAGTGTGTTGTGGCCTTCAGGTGCACAAAAGAAAGTAAAGTCCAATTCAAAGCAAAGTGAACGTAATTTGCTATGCTGTCACCTAAGTTTTGAAAAAGCAAATTCGTGAACATTACTCACCATCATTTCTTTTTATATGCTACAAGTCCTTTTCTCCTTGTGAGCATGTATAGCCTTAAATGCTTCGTACTATCTCCAGCCATACTTTATTGACCTGTGCAAAATTAAAATAAATAAAGGCTGCATCTTTCAATTTTGCTCAATTCTTCCAATAGCTCAGTGAGAAATATTAATGGCAGTAGCTAGCTTCTTTGGATTTTGTTGCTAACTAGTTTTGAAGAAAACTTGAGTGAGTGAAAATCTCACGTTTCTAATCTATTCTTTTTATTTCATCATATATGTGCAAAAATGCTATCTTCATTTTTATTTTACGCTCGTGTATGCAAATAATTCACGGTTGGACAAATTAGAAACATACGAAGTGTTTGTTCAGTCAGGTGTCTTCTTTTGTGGGCTAGTAGCATTTAACGTCAGTAGTAGTGTAATACTGATACTCAGAAAAAATTATAGCCTAGGTTTTAGTAGCACTTCCAAATCGTGCCATTCATTTTCTATATACGAGTAGCACTATTTTTATGTGCGATATATTTAGAGCACGTGGCCTTTTTAAAATGTTAGCCTAGTCCTTTTAATTCGGCAATTACATATGAGCTTGCCAGGCATTCTTGAAATCCACTCGTGCAAGTGGTTGAGTTTTGGTTTCTGCGTGAGGTCTTTATATTTTGTAGTGATGCAAGTAGCTTTGTAGTGGTGCAAGATTGCATTGTAGGGGAAAAATTAAGTAAACCCAGGTCATTGTTGTATTAATAAATACTTGACTTATAATTCAACTGAGAACAATCGTTGCAAAACGTGTCCAGACACTATATATAACCCATTTAGTACGTATGTTTTATTGGGTGACATTTAAGTTTATACTCTTCTTGCATGCATAGGGTGTCAATTACTAGTAACTTGATGCAGCGCGGCAGAGTACAAAGAAGGAAGAAGCAACAAGAAGTACCTTAGATCGTCTCCGACCTAGCAACCGCGACCCACGACCTACCAGAAGCTCCGACCTATCTCCAGTCTCCACTACGACCTACGACCCAACCTCCATTCCACGACCTTATTCCCAAATGCCTGAATCGGTATACGACTTAACCAAACCACCCAACGATCTAAATCATCTCCGACTTAAGCCCTATGCCGACCTAAATCATCTCCGACTTAAGCCCTATGCCGATCTAAATCATCTCCGACTTAAGCCCTATGTCGACCTAAATCATCTCCGACCTAACCACCAAACCGAGCTAACTCCTTCACGACATAAACCACCACGACTTAACTCCAATTGTTTCCCACCTCTAATCACCGCCCTAACCCTGGATCGTCTCCAGACAAATTGCGAGCGAACTTGTCTAAATCGCGGCATGACTGAAGGTCGCGAACGAACGCACTTCCTTAGCTCGTGAGATCATCTGATAAGTCGCGAATCAAAGATGATAAGTCGAGAGTGTTTCTTTAAGTCGCATGAATTTCTTTAAGTCGAAAGACTACTGTTTCTCTAGGTCGTCAGATGTTGTTAAGTCGGTTGCCGACTTAGGAGTTGTATTTTTTTCTGCTATTGCGTGTTGTAGCCTATAAATAGGCGAGTTGTTTCATTTGTAAAGGGTTGTTGAATATTGAATAAAATCCTCTTTTGTTAGCTTTGTGCTTTCAATTTCAATTGGTAGTCGAGTGTATCTCCTATCTCCACTAACGTCATTCGAGTGCGCTCGGATCATCATTTGTTGAAGCCGATTCACGGTATCTTGTGCGCAAGATCAACGTCGAAGAATCGTAGATCTCTTTCCCGGTATCTTCGGATCAACGAGTCAGAGAAAGCTAGAGTTCGGTATCTTCGGATCAACGAATTCGGGCATTTCAGTATCCATCAATCTACAGATTGCTATTTACGTCGATTGAAGATCGTTTTGAATTATCCGCTGCGTCAGTTTGGTATCAGAGCTTGTTTTAGCCAATCATAGCTAAATCGAGTCTTGGAGCCGAGAATTTGAAGTGTTGAGGTTGTGTTCATCGTGTTCATCATATTTTGCAACAAAGTTGGAGTTTCGATCCATTTCATTTTGGATCAAAGTTCGAAAGGTGTTTGAATCGTGAAGTGTGAATTTGTTGAAGTGTTTGTGAAGTATTCAATCATGCCGCCAAGACGAGTTCAACGTCATCGTAATATTAATGCTTTATACGGAAGAGAAGAGGCCGATGAAATGGAGCAACGAATCAACGAGAATTTCAATGAGAAGCTTACTGAAGGGATTGGTCGATTAGAGAGAATGATGCTTGAAATGAGTCAAAATCAAAGAAGGGTTTCACCTGAATCGAGCCATGGAAGAAGTAGAGTTTCACCACATTCTAATCGAGAGAGAAGTGTTGATAGTGATCATAGAAGCGTGGATCGAGATTGTGATAGAAATGTTGATGATCGAGGTCGTGATAGAAATGTGACTGATCGAGATCGGAGGAATGTGGATCGTAGGAATGTTGGTGGAAGAAATGGTGGTGGTAGAGATGTTGGTGGTCAGGATCGACATCGATATACATCGGATGGTGAAGAAGAGTATGATGGTGGTAGTGTTCATGGACGAGGACGTGGACGAGGAAGGAATCAATCGGAGTACGATCACAAGTGGGAATCGGGAATGAAAACTGAAATTCCTGAATTCAAAGGTGGTATGCAAGCCGAAGAGTTTTTGGATTGGATGGCTAATGTTGAAGAAATTTTTGATTTCAAAGAAGTTCCAGAACGTCGTAGAGTGAAGTTGGTTGCTACAAGGTTGAGGGGTAGAGCTTTGGCATGGTGGCAGCAAACCAAACTTACACGTGAACGAATGGGGAAGTCAAAAGTTGAATCTTGGGAGAAGATGAAGAAATTGATGAAAGCAATGTTCCTACCTTACAATTATCAATCTTTGATGTATCAACGTTTGCAGAACTTGAGGCAGGGCACAAAGACTGTTAATGATTATGCGGATGAGTTTTACCAGCTTATTGCGAGGAATGATATTATGGAAACGGAAGAGCAGCTGACATCTAGATTCATTGGGGGATTGAGAATGCAGATTCAGGATATGGTTAATATGTTCGATCCAAGATCTGTAGCAGAGGCACATCAGAAAGCGTTGGCTTGGGAGAAGCAGGGACGACGAGGAGGTGGTGTGTTTATGAATTCCAATAATCAAGTGAAGGGTGTTGGTGGAAGTTCTAATGTGTCTAAACCTATCAGTAAACCAGTGGTGAAGGAGGTTGAGAAGGCGAAGGTTAACAACAGTTTCAAATGTTACAATTGTCAGGAGTTGGGTCATAAAAGCAATGAGTGTCCAAAGCCAAAGAAGAGAGCAATGATTGCTGAGGTTGAGGATGAGGATGAAGAAGCTGAATGCTCTAATTCTTTACCGGTTGAGGAGGAAGACTTACTGTCGGGAGATGACGGGTACGCATTGATGATGAGGAGAAGTTGTTTAACACCGAAGCAAGAAGAGGAAAGTAGTTGGTTGAGGAACAATATCTTTCAATCTACATGCACTATTCTAGGAAGAGTTTGTAAATTTGTTATTGATGCTGGGAGTTGCGATAATATTATCTCTACAGAAGCAGTGAAAAAGTTGGAGTTGAAAACCGAGATACATCCTAAACCGTACAAGTTAGCTTGGTTGAGGAAGGGTGGTGAAGTGAAAGTTCGACGTAGAGCTTGTGTGAAGTTTTCAATTGGGCAGAAATACAAAGATGAAATCTGGTGTGACGTCGTAGATATGGACGTTTGTCATTTGTTGCTGGGGAGACCGTGGCAGTATGATCGAGCTGTGCAGCATGACGGACGTACCAACAGTTACAGTTTCATGTTTGAAGGCACAAAGATTACTCTAGTTCCGAAGAAACAACAACAGAAGGAGAGTAAGCTGGAGGAAATTGAAGAGCTTAAAACTTTGTTATCATTGAAGGAATTTGTGAAGGAAGTAGAGGAGGAACCTGAAGTGTTTTTGTTGATTGGACGGGAGAGTCAGGAAGTGGTTGAAATTCCAGAAGAAATTAAACCGGTTTTGAAAGAATTTGACGATGTATTTCCAGAAGAGTTACCAACGGAGTTGCCACCGTTGAGAGATATACAACATCAGATAGATCTTGTTCCAGGTGCTGTGTTGCCACACAGACCACATTATCGAATGAGCCCGAAGGAACATGAAGAGTTGCGGAGGCAGGTAGAGGAATTGCTTGAGCAGGGGCGTGTGCAGGAGAGTCTGAGTCCTTGTGCTGTACCAGCTTTATTGGTACCCAAGAAGGATGGGACGTGGAGGATGTGCACTGACAGTCGAGCATTGAATAAGATTACTGTGAGATATAGATTTTCAATGCCGAGGTTGGATGACTTGTTGGATCAAATAAGTGGAGCTACTATCTTTTCGAAGATTGATTTGAAGAGTGGATATCATCAAATTCGTATCAGACCAGGAGATGAGTGGAAGACTGCTTTTAAAACTAGGGAGGGTCTATACGAATGGTTGGTCATGCCATTTGGTTTATCCAATGCACCAAGTACTTTCATGAGGGTGATGAATCAGATTTTTCGACCGTTCATTGGGAAATTTGTGGTGGTATATTTCGATGATATTCTTATCTACAGTGGGAGCCCAGAGGAACATTTGAATCATCTTAGAGAAGTGCTGATGGTATTGCGACAAGAACAATTCTATGCTGCAACGAAGAAATGCGTGTTCATGACGCATAGTGTTTTATTTCTGGGGTATGTTGTTTCAGAGAAAGGAATACAGGTTGACCAAAGTAAAGTTGAGGCGATCAGAAATTGGCCGCAGCCCAAGACGATAACGGAAGTTCGTAGTTTTCATGGGTTGGCTTCATTTTATCGAAGGTTTATTCCACACTTTAGTAGTGTGATGGCGCCTGTTACAGATTGCATGAAAGGTAAACAATTTGCATGGACGGAGGAAGTCGAGGTTGCTTTTGAACGAATCAAAGATCTTTTGACCTCTGCACCAATTCTAGTGCTACCTGATTTTCAGTTGGTGTTTGAACTACATACTGATGCATCCAAGGTTGGGATTGGAGGGGTGTTGAGTCAGAAGGGGCGTCCTATTGCATATTTCAGTGAGAAGTTGTCCGGAGCGAAGATGCGATACAGTACATATGATGTGGAGTTTTATGCTGTTGTACAATCTATTAAACACTGGAGACACTATCTATTTCAGAAGGAGTTCGTTCTTTACACTGATCATGAAGCATTGAAGCATTTGCAAGGGCAAGACAAGATTTCAGCAAGACATGCATCGTGGATTGCTTATTTACAGCAGTTTACCTTTGTCGTTAAGCACAAGTCAGGGGTAACCAATCGTGTGGCTGATGCTTTGAGCAGGAGGAGTCATTTGTTGACAACAATGAAAGTTGAAGTGACAGGTTTTGAATTATTGCCAGAATTGATTGAAGAAGATCCTTACTTTGTGAAATTTGCTGAAAAAGTAAAGGAAGGAAATACGGATGAATTTGTGTTGGTGGATGGTTTTCTGTTTAAGGGAAATCGTTTGTGCATCTCAGACTGTAGCTTGAGAATGAAGATTGTTAAAGAACTACATGAAGAAGGCCATGTGGGTAGAGATCGTACTTTGCAGTTAATTTCTCAATCTTATTTTTGGCCGTCAATGAGGAAAGAGGTCGAAAGATTTGTGGAAAGGTGTCATATTTGTCAGGTTTCGAAAGGAACAGCGACGAATGCGGGGTTATATATGCCATTACCTGTGCCTACCAAACCATGGGTTGATATCAGCATGGATTTCGTGTTAGGATTGCCGAGAACTCAGAGGGGAAACGATTCTATATTTGTTGTGGTGGACAGGTTTTCGAAGATGGCACATTTTATAGCTTGTAAGAAGACAGCGGATGCAGTTCGAGTGGCACAGTTATTCTTTAAAGAAATATATCGTTTACATGGTTTACCCGAATCTATTGTTTCTGACCGAGATACTCGATTTCTGAGTCACTTTTGGTTGAGTCTATGGAAGATGGTGGGAACGAAGTTGAAATTTAGTAGTGCGTATCATCCTCAGACAGATGGACAAACTGAAGTTGTGAATAGATCGTTGGGAAATTTGTTGCGATGTCTTGTGCAGGACAATTTGAAGAGTTGGGACTTAAAGTTGTGTCAAGCTGAATTTGCTCACAATCATGCAAATAACCGAAGTACAGGTTTCAGTCCATTTCAGATTGTATATTCTAGTATGCCAAAAGGACCGTTGGATTTAACGGTAATACCACACTCGAAGGGGACAGTTAAGAAAGCTGCTGATTTTGTTGAAAGACTGACGGAATGTCATCAAATTGTTCAGGAACGATTGAAGAAAGCAAATGAGAAGTACAAACAATCGGCAGATTTGAAACGAAGAAACGTTGAATTTAACGAAGGTGATTTGGTTTATGCTGTATTAACAAAGGATCGTTTTCCAGTGGGTGCATATAACAAATTGAAAGCCCGAAAGATTGGTCCAGTAGAAATTATAAAACGGATCAATGAAAATGCTTATAAGTTGAAACTGCCTAAGGATGTTTACACTTCTGACGTGTTTAATGTTAAACATCTTATACCTTATTTTGGAGATGAACAATCTAAGGGGAAAGAACTTTTAAATTCGAGGACGAATTCGTTTCAACAGGGGGAGGATGATGCAGCGCGGCAGAGTACAAAGAAGGAAGAAGCAACAAGAAGTACCTTAGATCGTCTCCGACCTAGCAACCGCGACCCACGACCTACCAGAAGCTCCAACCTATCTCCAGTCTCCACTACGACCTACGACCCAACCTCCATTCCACGACCTAATTCCCAAATGCCTGAATCGGTATACGACTTAACCAAACCACCCAACGATCTAAATCATCTCCGACTTAAGCCCTATGCCGACCTAAATCATCTCCGACTTAAGCCCTATGCCGATCTAAATCATCTCCGACTTAAGCCCTATGCCGACCTAAATCATCTCCGACCTAACCACCAAACCGAGCTAACTCCTTCACGACATAAACCACCACGACTTAACTCCAATTGTTTCCCACCTCTAATCACCGCCCTAACCCTGGATCGTCTCCAGACAAATTGCGAGCGTACTTGTCTAAATCGCGGCATGACTGAAGGTCGCGAACGAACGCACTTCCTTAGCTCGTGAGATCATCTGATAAGTCGCGAATCAAAGATGATAAGTCGAGAGTGTTTCTTTAAGTCGCGTGAATTTCTTTAAGTCGGAAGACTACTGTTTCTCTAGGTCGTCAGATGTTGTTAAGTCGGTTGCCGACTTAGGAGTTGTATTTTTTTCTGCTATTGCGTGTTGTAGCCTATAAATAGGCGAGTTGTTTCATTTGTAAAGGGTTGTTGAATATTGAATAAAATCCTCTTTTGTTAGCTTTGTGCTTTCAATTTCAATTGGTAGTCGAGTGTATCTCCTATCTCCACTAACGTCATTCGAGTGCGCTCGGATCATCGTTTGTTGAAGCCGATTCACGGTATCTTGTGCGCAAGATCAACGTCGAAGAATCGTAGATCTCTTTCCCGGTATCTTCGGATCAACGAGTCAGAGAAAGCTAGAGTTTGGTATCTTCGGATCAACGAATTCGGGCATTTCAGTATCCATCAATCCACAGATTGCTATTTACGTCGATTGAAGATCGTTTTGAATTATCCGCTGCGTCATAACTGGAGTTAATGCATCTTATGTGTACATGTGAAAGTAAAGCCCAAGTCTAGATTCTTTTAATTGGTTTGGTAGTGGAAAAAAAAGTGTTTTGTGGCATGAAAACAGGTGGTACTTATATCACCTTTACAGTGCACGGTCACCAGTAGAGGAAGTAGCGAAATTAGTGTGTATGCATTGAATTGCCATTTTATTTTATATTTTTTAACATACTTTGTTTTTGAATTTCAACTTGTAAACATGGACAGTGTTTCCGACTTCAACAATTCGTTCATGCCAAGTTTTACAAATATGTACGTATACAGTTATACGAGCAAATGGGTGAATTCAAATTAACACTTTCATGATTTTGTACATAGCATTTTGTGTTGCATGCAAATAGGTCACTTAAAGTGTGTCCAAACATTAAACTTTGATCCAAAATTAGTGCATACGTGAGTATATAACTGTTCAAGCATTTAACTTTGGGTTCAAAAAAAAATTAGTTGCATGCGTGAATTATGTGTGGGCAAGCATTGGTTTTGGGGTTCTGAGTTTTGTAGCTTGCGTGTGTAAATATTTTACAAAAATGAATTGTTTTACTTCCTAGCTGCATGCGTGTGTAATTATTTCACTAAGTTGAATTGTTTCGTTCATACTGCATGCGTCCTCCCTAGTATGCTTGAGTAATTAATTGTTTTGCAACATTGAAATGTCCAATTTTGACTTGGTTTTGCTGCATGTAACTTGTTTAGACATGTATTTAAGATCTTGAAAGGTGTTAATTATGTTGTCAGTCTAGTTTTAAACCGCATTTGTACTCCGTATTTAATTTGCATTGAACCGGTGTTACGTTGTAAAACGTGATTTATTGCCGTTATTTTTATAACGGAATTTGTACGCCGGTACTATACTTTTGATATGTGGGTTTTGGTGACATTTTGACGAATAAAATTTACTGTAGTTTTGACTTCAGTAACCGTCAATTTTTAAAGTGAATTTTAAAGCGGTTATCCCGCAACGCTGATTTGGTATCCGTTTTTACGGTGTTTTGTGAAGCGCAATTTCCACATCGAAATTGCTATAGTTGTTGCTATTTTAATCACGTGTTTTAAAAAAAAAATCGTTTTAAATTGAAATTGTTTCCAAAAATTTTACAGTTTGCGCTTTCAAAAGAATGAGGAAGCGATTTAAACGTTTTAGCAAAATTGAGGACTATGAACCCTTACTTTTACTGATTCGCTTAATTCCGGACTTGTCCATTTGAGAACGTAAAATGTATTTTTATAAAATACACAATTTTGCACTTTCAAGGAAACGATGAAGAGATTTAAACGATTTAGCAAAAGTGCGGAGTATGGAACCACACTTTTACTATTTCGGTTAAATCCGGACTCGTTAATTGAAATATCTGTTGTTTGATGATTTTGATGATTTTGTGCGCTTTCGAGCCACTATGTTGGACCTTTGGGTCATATGTTGGACCTTCGGGTCAAATACCAGTACTAGACCTTAGGGTCATATGTTGGGCGCCAAAAATTATGTTGACAGTACTTGGTAGGCTTCGGCCATATGTTGATGCACGTGCGGCGTAGCTAAAACTCGCCATTTGTTGGGATCGATCCACTTTTATGTTGATTTTCTAGTTATCTATTATTGATTTCTAGATTTTGTGAATTGCTGTTTTGAATTCAATTGTGAATTTGAAAGTTGATTTTGATGGAGTTTGATGTGATTTCTTCATTTAACTATGTTGATTTCTTATGTTGAATAGTCTCATTCGAGATTATTATTATTTTACTTTGATGTTATTTATGGTGCATTCACTTCTAAGAATAAATTAGACTGATCCGTTTATTATTTTCTTTTAAATAATACTCGGGTCAGACCGAGTTATTTCAGGGTAGTCTCTATCTCTGATTCAGCAGCAGCTTCAGCTTTTGGGATATCGCATCATCTTTTGTCTAGCCTTCGAGGAGTTCTTTTGGATTATTGACTATCGTCTTATGTATGTTGATGTATATGTATATGTACATTTGGCTCATGTGAACTATCGATTGTTGTATCATGTATTCCAGACTTGTCTTCCGCTATATATCTGATATTTCTGTTCTGGTGTGATTATACTATCAGTGTGTTGTTATTATGAGTTGTCCTGAATTTTCCTTTAGCCACTGTAGTTTCGTTTTAGATTTGGATTGAATTTATATCTTTGGGAGAAATTTTCACAACTCCTATTGATATAATCAATACTCGTCTAAGGCATAACTTACGGATGGTCGCTTCTAACAAGCCTTATTCTTCGCAATAGCAGACGTTATTCCTTATAATAACCTTTGTTATTGTGAGCATAGAGGTGGGGCGTCACAGCTTGGTATCAGAGCCAGGTTCAGAACAAATTATAATAAACACAGAACAGAAGTAGAATGGAACATGTGTTACAACTATTCGAGGGTTTTATTCGTGCCTTTCGAATCTATCCCTTCGTTGTTCTTAAATCTTTATCATCTTTAACATATTGGAGTATGTCTAGGGATAAATTTCATATCCCCGTAGTATTCCATTTGTTGAATTCTTTATCAATCTTGTTCGTAGTTTCCTTGAGTTAAAACGAAGAAAGTCCTTTGTTTCTGCTTGTCCTACTGCTCCTAAGGGTTTCAAATCCGGGAAGCTTATTGTTGCTTAAGCTTCTGATGATTCTTCTAAGCCCAAAGGTATTACTCCTTCTATTTAGGAAGGTTTTATTTTATTTCGTGGCCATTCTATTAGAGTTCTTTTCGATACGGGTGCATCGCGTTCATTCGTGTCAAAGGAGCTCTTTGTTGTTACCCCTTGGATGTTGTTAGTCTTTGCGACCCTTTGAGGATTGTGAATCCTATTGGAGAATCCACTACTCTTGGTTTGTTGTGTGTTGATGTTGAGATTATTCTTTATGGTTTCTCCTTTCATGTGAATCTGCATGTTATGGATCATCTTGGTTTTGATATGATTTTGGGAATGGATTGGCTCGTCCGTTATGAAGTTCAATCCTATGTCCCGAAAGAACTTTATATCTCAAGCATCCCGATGCTATCGAGCAGTTATCTATCATACTTCGAATGTTATCCTTTCTTCCTTCGAGTTGGAGGCTGTTATAGCTAGTTGTTTATGATTTTTCTGTTGTTTTTGAGCCTATTTCGAGTTGCTACCTAAGAGGGCAATTGAGTTCCGTATTAATCTTATCTCTGGTGCTCGTCCTGTCAGTCGTCCTCCCACGAGGATGTCTGTTAAGGAAAATGAAGAACTCAAGCATCAATTATCTGAGTTGGAAGCCAAGCAATTTATTCGTTCTAGCTCTTCTCCCAACTCGACCTTACCATCGGTTTTTCATTTGGCTACGAGTTGCGGAAGTTAGCATTCCTCTTACCGCATTCCGCACGCGTTGTGATTCTTAGGAATGACTAATTAGGTCATTCAGTTTGCCCAGCTTATTTCATCCATTTTATGAATCGAGTATCCTATGAATATCTCGATGACTCCATTTGTGTATTTATTGATTTTGGATGAAAACAACAATTTAAAATTTTGCAAATCTTTTTCATAAGATTTATTTACAAGTATAAATGGGATTTGTGTGTATCATATGAAAGATGATTTTGTGTTAGTATTGCCCATAGAGTGCTTTAAGAATTCTGGTCGATGCGCTTGATCAACGTTATCGATAGGAATCTCCTAAACGCTTTGATGAGACAATTCGACACAATAAATTGACCTATAAAAAGTAAATTTTTCTGGGAAATGATTTCATAAAGATAATTGTAAAATTTGGAAGTTTTAGCTTTTCGGGAAAGAAGATTATTTGAAAGAACTCTTTTCCGATACTCTTATTCTTGGGGTTCCCGAAGGGAACCAAGACTTCATTATTTGTACCAATACTAGCCGTATTGGGTTCGGTGCTGTCCTCATGAGAAAAGATAGTAGTTGCCTATACTTCTAGACATCTAAAGCCTAACGAAATTCGTTATGCTACCCATGATTTGGAGTTTGCCGCTGTAGTCTTTGCTCTAAAGATTTGGCGTCATTATTTATTGGGCGAGCATTTTCTTCTCTTCACTGATCACAAATCTCTGAAGTATCTATTCACTTTGAAGGAACTTAATATGAGACAACCGCGTTGGGTCGAATTTCTTGCTTCATATGATTTTGATATTCAGTATACCCCTGGTAAGGGTAATCGAGTTGCTGATGCGCTTAGTCGCAAGCAGCAAGTTGTTGTTTCCATGATGCTAGCAGAGTGGAATATTTTGGGAACTTTATTTCTTTGTGATATTAAAGACCGTCTTTCAGTTTCTGATTCTCCCGTACTTTTATTTAGCATGGAAGCTCATCCTAGTTTGTTGGATCGTGTTGCCGATGCCCAGAAACAAGATCCACATATTGCTTATCTTATTCAGAGTTGTAAATCGGAATCTCGAAGTAATGATCTGAAGGATTTCGGTATTGATATTCATGGTTGTATTCGGAAGAAGGGTAGATTGATCGTGCCTGATGTTCCTGATCTTAGAAATGACATTCTTGAGGATTGTCATCGTTCTAAGTATACTATCCATCCGGGCAGTAGCAAGATGTATGCTGATATGAAACGCTTATACTATTGGGAAGGTATGAAGCGTGATGTTGCAGGTTTTGTAAGTCGTTGCATGACTTGTCAGCTTGTTAAAGCAGAACATCAGCGTCCCAGTGGTCTTCTGCAGCCTCTTGAGATTCCATTATGGAAATGGGATCAGATTTCCATGGACTTCATTGATGGTCTACCTCGTTCGAGGTCGGGCCATACTAGCATTTGGGTGATTGTTGATCGATTGACTAAATCAGCCCATTTTATTCCTATCAAGTCCAATCGGACTGCTTCTTTGTTGGCTAAGCTGTTTATTAAAGAAGTCGTTCGACTTCATGGTGTGCCTAGTTCTATTGTTAGTGACAGAGATCCGCTTTTCACTAGTGGTTTCTGGCGGAGTCTTCAGAAAGCTTTGGGCACTAAGCTAAATCTCAGTACAGCTTATCATCCACAGTCTGACGGTCAGACTGAAAGGGTGAATCAAGTTTTAGGGGATCTCCTTCGAGCTTGCATCCTTGATATTGGTGGTAGTTGGGAAGATCACTTATCTCTTGTTGAATTTTCTTATAACAATAGTTTTCAGTCCAGTATCGGTATGGCTCCGTTCGAAGCTCTTTACGGAAGGCCGTGTCGATCACCGTCTTGTTGGTTGGAATCAGGGGAAAAGTTAGTTCTCGGCCCCGATTATATTAGTGATTCTTCGGAGAGAATTGATATTATACGACAGAGAATGAAAGAGGCTCAGAATAGGCAGAAATCTTATGCCGATCATAGTAGGAAGCCTTTGGAATTTTCTATTGACGATCTCGTATTCATTCGTGTTTCACCGATGAAGGATGTAGTGCGTTTTAGTCACTCCGGGAAATTGGCTCCTCGATACGTTGGGCCGTTTCCTATTACGGAACGCATTGGCCCAGTTGCTTATCGTGTATCGCTACCTGCTCAATTTTCGGGAATTCATGACGTATTTCATGTGTCCCAGCTTCGTCGATGCCTTCGAGGTTCAGATTCTATTATTGATCCTCCTATGTTGCAAGATCTTGAGATCTCACCCGACTTGTCTATTGTGCAAAATCCTATTCGTGTGCTAGCTTCGGAGGTTAAACGCCTTCGGAATAAAGAAGTTCCACTCGTGAAAATTCAATGGTCAGCAAACCCCAAAGATTGCACTTGGGAAATCAGAGAATTTATCGAGCGTTCTTATCCGGGTTTTCTCTCCTCTTCGGGTGGGGGTGAGCATTCATATCCATCTTTTCTATTTTGAATCTTTGTTGTGATTAATGACTTGCATTATTGACTGCTTCTAGTATGAAAATTGCGGGGACGCAATTTTTATAAGGGGGGAGTCTGTAACGACCGCGATTTTATTACCGTCGTAATAAATGTTTTTAAAATCGGTAACGACCGTAATTTTTAAATTACTGTCGGAGCGAATATTTTAAATAGAAAAAGAATATAGTGTATATTTTGCATTATTTTTCTTTTTACCTTTGCATTTTTGACAGTCCAGAAATAAACTAAGTTAGTATATTTATTTCATTTCATCCATATGCGTGCGTCTTCATTCACATGAACGTGAATTCCAATTACAGGCAAACTATGAAAATGTAAGTCTAGAAGGGGAAAGCCGTGTGCACGTTCTAGTGTTAAGTTCTAGTGTTAAAGCAAATGCATAAACAAAGTGGTGCATACTTTAGCATTTGCCGTGAACAATTTTTTTTTAAAGAAAGTGTGTTGTGGCCTTCAGGTGCACAAAAGAAAGTAAAGTCCAATTCAAAGCAAAGTGAACGTAATTTGCTATGCTGTCACCTAAGTTTTGAAAAAGCAAATTCGTGAACATTACTCACCATCATTTCTTTTTATATGCTACAAGTCCTTTTCTCCTTGTGAGCATGTATAGCCTTAAATGCTTCGTACTATCTCCAGCCATACTTTATTGACCCGTGCAAAATTAAAATAAATAAAGGGCTGCATCTTTCAATTTTGCTCAATTCTTCCAATAGCTCAGTGAGAAATATTAATGGCAGTAGCTAGCTTCTTTGGATTTTGTTGCTAACTAGTTTTGAAGAAAACTTGAGTGAGTGAAAATCTCACGTTTCTAATCTATTCTTTTTATTTCATCATATATGTGCAAAAATGCTATCTTCATTTTTATTTTACGCTCGTGTATGCAAATAATTCACGGTTGGACAAATTAGAAACATACGAAGTGTGTGTTCAGTCAGGTGTCTTCTTTTGTGGGCTAGTAGCATTTAACGTCAGTAGTAGTGTAATACTGATACTCAGAAAAAATTATAGCCTAGGTTTTAGTAGCACTTCCAAATCGTGCCATTCATTTTCTATATACGAGTAGCACTATTTTTATGTGCGATTTATTTAGAGCACGTGGCCTTTTTAAAATGTTAGCCTAGTCCTTTTGATTCGGCAATTACATATGAGCTTGCCAGGCATTCTTGAAATCCACTCGTGCAAGTGGTTGAGTTTTGGTTTCTGCGTGAGGTCTTTATATTTTGTAGTGATGCAAGTAGCTTTGTAGTGGTGCAAGATTGCATTGTAGGGGAAAAATTAAGTAAACCCAGGTCATTGTTGTATTAATAAATACTTGACTTATAATTCAACTGAGAACAATCGTTGCAAAACGTGTCCAGACACTATATATAACCCATTTAGTACGTATGTTTTATTGGGTGACATTTAAGTTTATACTCTTCTTGCATGCATAGGGTGTCAATTACTAGTAACTGGAGTTAATGCATCTTATGTGTACATGTGAAAGTAAAGCCCAAGTCTAGATTCTTTTAATTGGTTTGGTAGTGGAAAAAAAAAGTGTTTTGTGGCATGAAAACAGGTGGTACTTATATCACCTTTACAGTGCACGGTCACCAGTAGAGGAAGTAGCGAAATTAGTGTGTGTGCATTGAATTGCCATTTTATTTTATATTTTTTAACATACTTTGTTTTTGAATTTCAACTTGTAAACATGGACAGTGTTTCCGACTTCAACAATTCGTTCATGCCAAGTTTTACAAATATGTACGTATACAGTTATACGAGCAAATGGGTGAATTCAAATTAACACTTTCATGATTTTGTACATAGCATTTTGTGTTGCATGCAAATAGGTCACTTCAAGTGTGTCCAAACATTAAACTTTGATCCAAAATTAGTGCATACGTGAGTATATAACTGTTCAAGCATTTAACTTTGGGTTCAAAAAAAAATTAGTTGCATGCGTGAATTATGTGTGGGCAAGCATTGGTTTTGGGGTTCTGAGATTTGTAGCTTGCGTGTGTAAATATTTTACAAAAATAAATTGTTTTACTTCCTAGCTGCATGCGTGTGTAATTATTTCACTAAGTTGAATTGTTTCGTTCATACTGCATGCGTCCTCCCTAGTATGCTTGAGTAATTAATTGTTTTGCAACATTGAAATGTCCAATTTTGACTTGGTTTTGCTGCATGTAACTTGTTTAGACATGTATTTAAGATCTTGAAAGGTGTTAATTATGTTGTCAGTCTAGTTTTAAACCGCATTTGTACTCCGTATTTAATTTGCATTGAACCGGTGTTACGTTGTAAAACGTGATTTATTGCCGTTATTTTTATAACGGAATTTGTACGCCGGTACTATACTTTTGATATGTGGGTTTTGGTGACATTTTGACGAATAAAATTTACTGTTGTTTTGACTTCAGTAACCGTCAATTTTTATAGTGAATTTTAAAGCGGTTATCCCGCAACGCTGATTTGGTATCCGTTTTTACGGTGTTTTGTGAAGCGCAATTTCCACATCGAAATTGCTATAGTTGTTGCTATTTTAATCACGTGTTTTAAAAAAAAAATCGTTTTAAATTGAAATTGTTTCCAAAATTTTTACAGTTTGCGCTTTCAAAAGAATGAGGAAGCGATTTAAACGTTTCAGCAAAATTGAGGACTATGAACCCTTACTTTTACTGATTCGCTTAATTCCGGACTTGTCCATTTGAGAACGTAAAATGTATTTTTATAAAATACACAATTTTGCACTTTCAAGGAAACGATGAAGAGATTTAAACGATTTAGCAAAAGTGCGGAGTATGGAACCACACTTTTACTATTTCGGTTAAATCCGGACTCGTTAATTGAAATATATGTTGTTTGATGATTTTGATGATTTTGTGCGCTTTCGAGCCACTATGTTGGACCTTTGGGTCATATGTTGGACCTTCGGGTCAAATACCAGTACTAGACCTTCGGGTCATATGTTGGGCGCCAAAAATTATGTTGACAGTACTTGGTAGGCTTCGGCCATATGTTGATGCACGTGCGGCGTAGCTAAAACTCGCCATTTGTTGGGATCGATCCACTTTTATGTTGATTTTCTAGTTATCTATTATTGATTTCTAGATTTTGTGAATTGCTGTTTTGAATTCAATTGTGAATTTGAAAGTTGATTTTGATGGAGTTTGATGTGATTTCTTCATTTAACTATGTTGATTTCTTATGTTGAATAGTCTCATTCGAGATTATTATTATTTTACTTTGATGTTATTTATGGTGCATTCACTTCTAAGAATAAATTAGACTGATCCGTTTATTATTTTCTTTTAAATAATACTCGGGTCAGACCGAGTTATTTCAGGGTAGTCTCTATCTCTGATTCAGCAGCAGCTTTAGCTTTTGGGATATCGCATCATCTTTTGTCTAGCCTTCGAGGAGTTCTTTTGGATTATTGACTATCGTCTTATGTATGTTGATGTATATGTATATGTACATTTGGCTCATGTGAACTATCGATTGTTGTATCATGTATTCCAGACTTGTCTTCCGCTATATATCTGATATTTCTGTTCTGGTGTGATTATACTATCAGTGTGTTGTTATTATGAGTTGTTCTGAATTTTCCTTTAGCCACTGTAGTTTCGTTTTAGATTTGGATTGAATTTATATCTTTGGGAGAAATTTTCACAACTCCTATTGATATAATCAATACTCGTCTAAGGCATAACTTACGGATGGTCGCTTCTAACAAGCCTTATTCTTCGCAATAGCAGACGTTATTCCTTATAATAACCTTTGTTATTGTGAGCATAGAGGTAGGGCATCACATTTATGGTTTAGATACGTATTTGAAATTGATAATTTGAAATGGTTTATTTAGAAACTAAATCGAGTTGAAACGAATGATTTGAGATTTGATTAAACTAAATTTTTGGAATTTGAGTTAATTTGAATCGATTTTGTGAAAATTGAGGAAAACTAATTTATTTTATAACGAAATTTTAATATCTAAACTGTTTAAAAGGAAAGTGTTATGATTGCCAAAATACTGTGATTTCCAGACTATGATTTCGAGAGCATTATAACTTTGGAAAGTAATATGATTTTGAAAATGGATATTTGAAGTGAAATGATATCGTATTAAATTGGGTTGGAAATGATAATGATTTTGGTTTAAAGTATAAACTATTTTGAAACGACCACGGTGTTATAATAACGATTGGTTGGCAAAGAGACCGGGATTGGATATGGACATACTCTCTGTCGATACCGAAAACCACTTTGACAACCGTGTACGCGGTGGAGATTCCAGAATGAAGTAGGATGGTGGCGACGTTCTTAAGGTATGTTACGTGGACCCAACTCCCGTGAGTTGGCAATAAGGTGGCTAAAACAGGAGCGATCTCGGACCAGTGAGGTAGCACCTCTTCTCGGACGCATTTCTTCGATATTATACTCTTACTTGTGATTTGACTAGATGGCCATCCTCCGATTTGGGAATGTTGTTCGAGGTGGAACGGTAGTGGCTGCTATGCGTATCCATCAGTCCGTGTGCGTAATTGGTATATCTACCCTGGCATTGCCTAGTTGTGCCGTGTCACCTACCATATCGAGCTTTACTACGATTATGATTTTAAGATCCGACCGCGTTAAGGTTCTCCATCCCCTTAACGCTATTTTCCGATATGATTATACTTTACTTATTTAGACACTACTGTATATAGCGTATATTACTACATAGTAAATAGTTTAACGGATCCTTAGGGGATGGTTATCCCAAACATCCTTTAAGTTGTATTTTAGTTGATATTTCACTTGAGTTGGATTTATTTATATAAGAATGTTAATCCTGACTCGAGTGTTTTGTGTTTTGCTTTACGCTCGGGTCAGACTGAGTGATACAGTATTTGAGACTCACCTTTGGAGTTGGAGCTTCGCTTGGAGATCCAGCTATCTATCGATCCTGCTTTCAGTTATTCTGTCGATCCAGTGATGTATTCAGATCTGGTATTTGATTATTGTATTGAGACATCTATTGTATTCGAGACCTCTGTTGTATCTTGTTTAACTCTGTTATATATATATAGTAGCTTCATGAACTACTATCCTTTTGTTTCCGCTGCATTATTGTTATATTACTCTGTGTCTGTGATCTGTAATTATTTTATTTACTGTATATGCTGAGTTTTGCCAAATTTTATTTACAACGCAGTATTTTGAGCAATTCAACTTCGGCATGAGTGTCTACATATACACTTATAATGGATGCGAATGGTCCAAAATACTGGGTCGTTACACCTGTCAACATACAAAACTGTCACACAACACAGTTTAACATCCCATCTCCATATCCAATATAATCAATACACTACTTTCCATCCACCAACTCCTAATTCATCACACTAGCCTCTGTTTCCACTTCTAATCAATACTTCGAACACCCTTGACTTCAATCCACCAAGCCATTACTTCTGCCATATCCCACAACTCCAACACTTCATTACTGCCAACTGGCCATACCCCCCACGATTCACTGTCAGCGACCAAATACTCAAATTTCACCATATACTCAGATTTCACCATATACCCAAAACATTGCATAACATACCCCTGCACACTCCTCTTACTACTGCCTCAGCCAAAACTGTCACTCCCATGATCAACTACTTCACACTTTCCTCCACTTCCCTTACCTTCCACTCAAACATCTTCTTGGTCAACCCAGAAAACATCCAATCCACTTCCTAGACTACACTACTTCTCAACCCTTCATTGCACATACCCACTTCATCTCTGCAAACACCATCTGCACTTCCCACAGTTCATCCACCATCATCGAATCACCTCCTTAAAGCAACATCTGCTACTACTATCTACAACTACACCATACAACTTCAATTTCAACTTGCCATACAATTTCAACTTCAGTCACCTCTGCCACTTCATCATCTTGCACATTTTTCTTCATCATCGCAGAACATATACTCACAAACTTCTGCTACAACATACCACTGACCATACATCCCCAACTTGCCTGCAATTCACATACTTCACAACATAAACCATTTCAACTCAACCAACACACTGCATCAACCCACTCCTTTAACTGTCACTTACTGATCAATCATACTGCCAAGTCCTCTTTCCCTTGAATCTTGCTATACAACCCTGCCACAACAACACCCATCACCATTCTCCAACATAAACCATCAACTTACACAAAAACTTCCTAAAGCCACCCACTAACGCTGTCATTCCATACTCCACTGCCTATCCACTTCTACGAACTGCACAACCAACTACAATCCTCTGTCGCCCCAACAAATCAGTGACCAACCCACATCAGCCAATTCCTCTTCAAACCCAAGAAAAAAGAAAAAAAAGCCAGAAAGAGAATAGAACGATCCTCAATCGAACAATCTCGAACCCTTATCGTCCCTGATTCTCCACCCTGTAGCATTTTGAATCGCAAAGCACTGATTTAAATTAGACTCTTGATTAATTTGCAATTCGCACATTTTGATTTTAAACAATTTTGGTTGCGTTGCTTTTTGATGATTTGGTTTTGGGGTATTGGATTGCAATTGTTTTAAAATGGGCTAAGTTTTGTTTTGGGCAGTGATTGTTTGTATCGAAATTTCTGGCTTTCTTTTAGTCATATATATATAATAAAAAAAATTGTTTTATCCTTCTTTAAAAAAAAGAGAGAATTTTTATCAATGGTTTTGTATTGTTTTTGTTTTGTTTTAGTTTTTCCTTTGATATAAAAAAACTTGTATATATATATTGTTTTCAAATTTCAGGTTGCCCAAGAAGATGAAAAAAACAGCTGCCACTTTGCTTGCCAAAAATAATTGCTTGCCTACCTGTTTTAAAAAAACGCCGCTAAAAAAATTGCTAATAATTCTGCATGCTCTGGTATCGTGCTTTCGTCTCTAGTTTTATTTGAATTGCATTGTTAGTAGCTTGCATTTGCATTTATATATAAAAAATTCAAAATCCAAAAAACAAAATAATAAACTACATTTTAGTTGCATTGTAAATTCATGTTCAATTTCTGCTTTGCATTCATCTTATCTTATTTTCTTTTCTAAAGGCAATACCCCAATTCACATAAGGTGAGGGATTTCATCACCCTTTCCTTAGCCCACAAACGCATTTCATCGTAGAATTTGACTAATAATTAAGGTTAGACATTCGACTTATGGGTGTCGCGAGCTCACCTAGGGCTTAATTGTATATTCACAATTGTTTTCTTTGAATAATTTTATTTCTTAGTGTCTAGGCCACGGCGGAGTAATAACCATTTATAAATATTACGGTGATTTATAAATATTATAGTGGTTGTTCCTCTTAAGGTACTTAAACCTTCGGTTACATTGCTATTGTGATTCGTGGTGCACCGATAATCCCTGCCCGTTACCTGTTTTAGAATTATTTTTGTTGATTTAAGACAAAGTGTGATTATACAATTTTGGGTTAGGAGCTACTAAGGACAGAAAATTGTAATTAAGTCCTTTGCATTCATTTAGTTGCATTAGTTCATGCATATTTAAAAAAAAATCAAAAATCCAAAAAATTTGTATATTTTACTTAACTTCGTTTTTAATTCCAAAAAAAAATCCTTTTTTCCTTTCCTTTGAAAATTTTCAATCAAAAGCAAAAATCCAAAAAAAAATTATAAAATCTTTTCAAAAAGAAATTTTTTTTGAAAATTCAAAAACAAAAACAAAAATCAAATTTCCATTTTCTAAAAACAAAGAAAAAATCCTTTTGGTAAATATGTGAAAATTTGAAAATTCAAAAACAAAAAAAAAACATATAAAAATTTGAAAAGAAAAAAAAGAAAATCAAACTTCTCTTTTGAAAATAAATTTCATTTGGTAAATATTTTTCAAAAACAAACTTTCACTTCATTTTCCAAATCTAGTTTCATTCTCTAAACTCAACTCTAACTTCCTTCTCTTCTTGACTTTCACTTATGCACGAGTACTTGGACTTGTGACACAACAATAAATCGTTGGACTCGCGACTCAACAACTAATCGTTTAACTCGAATAGACGATCTTCCCGAAATGGAGAACGAGAATGCCCCTCGAACTCTTATGGATAGAATCTTTCCCGATAAGGTTTCTATTCCATCATGCATCACGTTACCCACCCCTATGGGTAACCATTTCGAAATTCACTCGAATCTTATTGCCACGCTTCCAAAATTTGGCAATTTTGAACACGATGACCCATACATTTTCTTGACTAAATTCGAACAAGTTTGCGCAACTATTAAACACCAAAAACTTTCCGATGACGGAATCAAACTTCGATTAATCCCATTCGCTCTTACGGATTATGCTGAAAAATGGTTGTATAGCTTACCATCAGACTCGATTAAAACTTAGGGAGAATTCGTAAAAGCTTTCTTAAAAAAGTTCTACCCCTTGGAAAAAATGAGTAGAATCCGAAACGAAATTGTAAATTTTCACCAATTCAAGGGAGAACCATTCGGAAAATATTTTGAAAGATTCAAAGAGCTTTTGATAAAATGTCCACACCATAACTTCAAAAAATGGACGATTTTCCAAATCCTATACGATGGACTCAAAAACAGCTCATGAACCATGCTCGAATCAATGTGCCAAGGCAACTTTCTTGCCCAACATCACGACGATGCTTGGCAATTTCTTGAAAACCTCGCCGAAAAATCATCCCAATGGGAACGTTCGAACGAAAATCAATTTACTCATGATCGAGTGCACACTCGATAAGATCTTTTTTTGGTTTGGAAGCTAAGATCGACGCAATGATTAAAAAATTCGATAACGTTTTCTCATCAAATCAAATGAACCAAGCTTCCCAACCAATGTGTTATAAATGCAACGATCCTAATCATATAGCCAATCAGTGTCCCAATTCTGTCGAACAAATCAATGCTTTCAATAAAGCCAAAAATGACCCGTTTTCTCCAACGTATAATCCTGGTTGGAGAAATCACCCAAATTTTGCTTGGAACCAAAACAATCCCAACACGAATACGATTCGTCCCAATTTTCAAGCATTCCTAAATAATGCTTCGAATCCTCCCTTTCAGCCCAACAATTTTCAACTAAACTTTGCGGGTCCGTCTCATAATCAACCGCAACAATCATATTTTCAACCAAATTCTACTCATCCTCCCAATGACGATAAACATTTAACTTCACTTGAGAAAACTCTTGAAATGTTGGCTAAAGCAACTACTCAAAGCCTTCAATCAAACAGCAATTTGCAAAATTTATTGACCTCATATATGCAAAACACAAACCAATCGATTGCAAAACTTGAAATGCAAATGAGTCAATTAGCCACGTCTATAAGTGAACGCGAACGAGGAATCTTCCCAAGCCAGCCCCTTCCAAATCCCAGAAATCAAAACGCAAATTCAAATCAAGCCCATGTTGTTCAAGATAGCAACGTAACCCAATTGAATGCTATCACAACTTTACGTTCCGGTAAACAAATCGATAATCAAGTCGTTAACCCAAACGATTTACCGAAAACCTCTCTCGACACTTCTAAAAAAACGAATGAATCTGAATAGAGCATGGAGCCAAACGTTGAATCAAATGCCGATTAAAATTCTTCTTCTACTCGAGTAGACCTGCCTACCGAGTATCGTGTTCCATTTCCACATCATCTCCGACCCAAGAAACATTCAGACCAAATGGAAATGATGTTGGAAATTTTTAAACAAGTGAAATTTAACATCCTGCTTCTTGACATTGTTTAGCAAGTCCCCACGTACATGAAATTTCTTAAGGACTTGTTCACCCAAAAGCGACACACTCAAGTGCCCAAAAAGTCTTCTTAGCCGCCAATTTAAGTAAAGTCTTGTCCCAATCCATGCCCGTAAAATACAAAGATCTTGGCTGCCCTACGATTTCATGTACAATCGGAGATAAGATGATTAACAAATGCTTGATAGACTTAGGCGCGAGTGTCAACTTGATTCCATTCTCCGTGTACGGACAATTAGGCTTAGGAGAGCTCAAATCCACAAAAGTCACGCTTCAATTTGTCGATCGCTCGATTAAGAAGCCTATGGGAGAAATCGAGGACGTGCTCATTCGAGTAGGGCAATTCATATTCCCCGTTGATATTATTGTTCTCGAAACACAACCCGTGATAAATCCCGCAAGTCAAATTCCATTGATTTTAGGCCGACCATTTTTAGCCACCTCAAATGCCTTAATCAATTGTCGTAACAGTTCGATAAAAATCTCTTTTGGAAACATGATTTTGGATCTCAACATTTTCAATCTTGAAAGCAAATCGAACGAACCTCGTGACCAAACGTTGGAAGTTAGTTCCATTCACCAAAACTTCAAAAACGAGACACTTGACCTTAACAACGAACGCGAAGCTAAATACGAAAAATCGTTTCATGAAATCCCCAATGAGACTGAATACACTCTTCCCTTTGAATCGCTTCTAGTTGAGTCCGAATCTCAACCCAATTCTTTGATCGAAAAACTCCCAAAGTTGGACCTCAAACCACTTCCAGATCACCTTAAGTACACATACTTAGGTGAAAACGAAACTTGTCCTGTCATAATTTATAACGATCTTTCTCTTGACCAAGAAACTTCTCTTCTTTCTATTCTTTCGAAAAACAGAGAAGCAATTGGGTGGTCCATTGCCGATATTAATGGAATTAGCCCTGCTATTGTTCAACATCACATCCATTTAATCGACGATGCCAAGCCTGTTCGTGACGCGCAACGAAGGCTTAATCCAAAAATGAAAGATGCGGCGCATGATGAAATTCTTAAAATTCTCGACAACGGAATCATTTACTCAATCTCAGATAGTTCATGGGGTATCCCAATTCACTTTGTACCAAAAAAGTCCGGGCTAACCGTTGTCAAGAACGATTCTAACGAACTTATTCCAACTCGTACTCAAACGGGTTGACGTGTTTGCATTGACTATCAAAAACTAAATGCCACAACATGTAAAGATCACTTCCCTCTTCCTTTCATTGACCAAATGCTCGAACGTTTAGCCGGCCATGAATTCTACTGCTTCCTTCATGGTTATTCCGGCTATAACCAAATTCCAATCGCTCTTGAAGATCAAGAGAAAACGACTTTCACGTGTCCATTCGGTACCTTTGCTTATCGACGTATGCCATTGGACTTTGTAACGCTCCTGCGACTTTCCAATGATGCATGGTTGGCATTTTTTCCGACATGATTGAACGCTTTCTAGAAGTTTTTATGGACGATTTCTCTATCTTTGGCGATTCTTTTTCCCAATGTTTATATCACCTCGAGTTGGTTCTAAATCGATGTAAAGAAAAACATTTGACTTTGAATTGAGAAAAATGCCACTTTATGGTCATACAAGGCATAGTCCTTGGACATATCATGTCAAATAAAGGCATTGAGGTAGATAAAGCGAAAGCCGACGTAATTGCAAATCTACCCATTCCCAAATCTGTTAAGGACATTCGATCATTTCTAGAACACGCTGGCTTTTACCGACGCTTTGTGAAAGACTTTAGCAAAATCACTCGTCCTTTGACGACTCTCCTCGGAAAAGACGTTCCATTCGATTTCAACTTTGAGTGTATCTCTTCTTTTGAATGTCTTAAGAACGAACTCATTTCTGCTCCAATCATTTGCGCGCCCAATTGGGAACTCCCATTTGAAATAATGTGTGATTCTTCGAACTTTGCAGTTGGTGCCGTCTTAGGACAACGCATCAACAAAGTCTTTCAAGTTATTTACTACGCGAGTATGACTTTGAACGACGCTCAACTCAACTACACTACAACCGAAAAAGAGCTTCTAGCTGTCGTTTTTGCGCTTGAAAAGTTTCGACCTTACTTGATAGGTTCACACATTACTGTATACACGGACCACTCTGTGCTCCGATATCTCTTTGCTAAAAAGGATGCTAAATCCCGTTTGATTCGTTAGATCCTTCTACTTCAAGAATTTGACCTTACAATCAAAGAAAAAAAAGATTCGATAATGTCATAGCCGATCACTTGTCTCGTCTTCCGAACGCACCATCTTCTTTTCCAATCAATGAAAACTTCCCCGATGAACAACATCTTTCAATTTCTATCGATCCATGGTACGCTGATATAGTGAACTACTTAGTCACTAAAGAAACTCCCTCATCTTGGTCTAAACATGACAAATTCAAATTCATGTCCCAAGTGAATATTTCTATTAGGACGATCCATACTTGTTCAAATACTGCCCTGACCAAATCATCTGACGTTGCATTCCGGATAATGAGATCAAGAGTGTTCTTTCGTTTTGCCATGATCAAGCGTGCGTGGACATTTTGGTCCTCGACAAACTGCGGAAAAAGTGCTTCAGTGTGGTTTCTATTGGCCTTCTCTTTTCAAAGACTCGTTTGAATTTTGTAAAACTTTCGATCGATGTCAAATGCTTGGACGAATTTATCGACGAGATATGATGCCTCTGAACTCCATTCTTACGATCGAAATCTTTGATGTTTTGGGTATCGACTTTATGGGACCTTTCCCAATTCTTTTGAAAACTTGTATATCCTTCTCGTTGTTGATTACGTCTCAAAATGGGTCGAAGCCGTTCGTTGCAAAACCAACGACTATAGAATTGTCGTGAAATTTCTCAAAGAAAACATCTTTTTGAGATTCGGCACACCTTGCACAATAATTAGTGATAACGGAACCCATTTTTGCAACCGTTCTTTTGAAACTTTAATGAAAAAATACTCGATAACCCACAAGTTATCCACTCCGTATCATCCTCAGACTTGTGGCCAAGCTGAAGTTCCAAATCGACAAATAAAACAAATCTTGGAGAAAACTGTTAACAAAAATCGAAAAGATTGGTCTTAGAAATTGACCGATGCACTTTGGGCTTACCGTACTGCTTTTAAAACAAACCTTAGGATGTCCCCATTTCGTATAGTTTACGGTAAAGCTTTCCATTTACCCGTTGAAATCGAACACAAAGCATTATGGGCAATAAAGAACTTAAACTTTGATCTTGATAAAGCTAGTGAAAACCGAAAACTACAACTCGACGAACTAGAAGAACTTAGGAGTGACGCGTATGAAAATGAGAAAATTTACAAAGAAAAAACAAAAGTTTTTCTTGACAAGTCAATCTTAAGTAAAACGTTTTCGCCTAATCAAAAAGTTCTTTTATATGACTCAAGACTTCATTTATTCCTAGGGAAACTTAAATCAAGATGGACCGGACCATTTGTGGTATGAACTGTTTTTCCACATGGTGCCACAGGAATAGAAAACCCTAGGGATGGATCGATTTTCAAAGTCAATGGTCATCGTTTAAAACCTTTCTTGGAATTGCCCGGTAACCAAGAGGAGGAGCTCATGATTCTTTATGAGCCAAGCTATGTCTAGTAAGAATGTTAACCCGCTTTTGTAAATTTGTACTTATTTTTCTCCGTTACACTCATATATCATGCATTGACTGTGGGGACACAGTTAAAATTAAGTGTGGAGGGGAGTCTCATTTTCATTTTTTTAAGTTTCATGGCATTTTTGAATTTTCATCTTCTTTTAACTTTAAAAAAATCTCAAAATTTCTAAATCTCATAAACATTTTCTTTTTAGTATTTTGATTTATTTTTGAAGAAACACTATGGGATAAGAATAAGTTTTGGTTAATAAATTGAAATTTCTGATAATTTATTTGGCTTAACAAATATAAAAATGAAGTTTGATTACAAATAACAATGGTTTAACTAGTATATAGGAAGTTCATATGTGTTAATTATAAAGTATGTTCTAATTGAAAATCTTTGTTTAAAAAAGTGGTAAATTTAAAGTAAAGGATATAACATTTTTATCTTCTAAGTTAAATGGTGGTAAGATGATAGTGCAAAACTCTCTCTTCTAAAAAACAAAAAAAACAAAAACAAAAAACAAAAACAAAAAATATTTCTTGTATATATTTATATTTTTTAATAAACACCTAGAGTCGTGTGTTCACTCGCCATGCTCTGTACCCTTCTCACGTAAGCCCGAAAGGCAGTGCATGATCGGTATATCTGGCCTCAGTTTATCTGAATTAGGTGTATGTATATAAAAATTCTTTTTAAAAACGCCTACAGTCGATAAGTGTTCACACTTGTATGTTCACCGCTACGCTCTGTATTCCCCTCACATCAGTCCGCAAGGCAGTGCACGAGTAATATATCCGGCCTCAGTTTACCTGAGTTTGGCATATCAAAATATTGTTAATATCAATAAAATTTTCAAATAAGAGAGAGTAAGCAATTGAAATCCAAGCACCATTTTAACTTGTTTGATTTGACTTGTTAATGAAAAGAAATAAAAATACCACTTTGATAAACTTTAATAATCGATAAGAATCCATTTCATAATTACACTGTATTATCGACCGGAATAATGAGTTAAACTATAGCCCATTTGTGACGATAACTTAGTTTTTATTGGAAATTTTGACGAATAAATGACTTAAATTTCAAGACAATGACCAAAACCTATATTTAACTTATTTGTGTCAATTTAAAAGTAAATCCTTCGTTGTGAATATTTTCAAAAACTCGCATTCATCTCTTTGTAAATAAATTTTGCATTTTGTAAATATTTTCACTTTGCATTTGGTTTTGTGGGTAGTATCCGCTGAAAACCCTCACGAGACAACAATCGTCCTACTGGGGACACCCAGAGGTTTAACGGCTTGTTGCATACGCTCAATGCAATCGTGCTCCCTACGAAAACAGATTTATCTTAGTTTTCCTTTATTTGAGGACGAATAAAAAGATAAGTGTGGGGGTATTTGATGTGCACGTAAACGTGCATATATTTACATCCATATTTTATCTCTTTTTATTTAAATAAATATCATATTTGGGCATTTTAACATGTTTAAAACCAAAATTAAATTATTTTCAAATCATCATATATTCATCTTCATTCAGGGGGAAAATGGTCATTTTTGTGCTTGTGTCAATTTGAGAATTTTTACTTGGCCATTTTTGATGATTATTATAGGAATTTGGATGCATATGGAAGAGGCTTTCATGAACATATGTGCATGCACAAGGGAATACAAAGGAATGAAGAGGAAATAATTCAAGCACATGATAATAGAGGACCTCACCCACTTACCTAAATCTACAATTAGAAGCGAATGGACAACTAAGTGGAGGTTAAAGCTTCATGCACTTTTAATGATGGATTAATTAGTGGCTAATGGTTACTTGGTGGCCACACTTCCTAAGATGTCTTTTGGGAAGCACCCTAAAAATTGAATTAGGGTTATATGCACGTATAAGTAGCCCTCTTATGTACAAGTAAATATCTTCTACTCTCCCTTATTTTACTTAGAAAATTAGCAAGTTGTGAACACAAATCAAAGTGAAATAAAAATGGCTTCCAAGCCTCTTTCTCTTCTCTTTTCTACTTGCTTTTATTTACTTTTATGTTTATGTTTATTTCTATGCTCTCTTTTATTTCATGTTTATAGCTTAGATTTAGATTCATGCAAGTAGTGTAGCATTGTTTTTTTATGCAAGTAGTTAGTAGTTAATCTCTCTTTCTTCCTTTGCTTAGATTCCATTTCCTTGCTTTTTAATGTTCAAATTTACAAGTGTTGATTTGATAACACAAACGAGTAGCTAAACCCCTTCAGTTTAGGGGTAATGAAGCTCTCTAACTTTATGTAATTTCAATATTTTTATGATTTATGATCTCTTTTGTTTGTGATTCATGATAGTAAATTTTGATGTAAGTTTATACAAGTGGGTTTGATAGCTTATGTTGCTTTTGCAAATGAGCTATTCTTATTCAACATAAACACAATTTACATCATCATTTGCTAATGGATTTTTGATTTTGAATAGAAAGTAAAAACAAAATTTGATGATATATCTTACTAATTACAATAGTAAATAGATCATACTTAAAATAGCTTTTGCTTTGGCTTCATTTTCATGAGAATTTATAAGTGGTATAATTGCTGTATTATAGTTTGATGGTTTAAGTTATGTTAATTAATAACATAAATAAACCATACTTATGATCAATGCAACAATTATTTCACTTAATATCATAACTAGAGATCATAAATTATTTGTTTGTTAATTTACAAAAATAGGAGAGTGGAGTTGTCTCTAAATTGTTCTCTAATCTCATAGTTTTTAATCTCATTTTCCTTCTAATTTTAGCTTCATTTTGTTTACAAATTTTAGTTAACAATCTTCTCTCCACATTGGTCTAATTTGATTGATTAGAAAATTCCAAAATCTAAAAAATTCCTTGCAGATCGACCCGTACTCGCCACGTACTAAAATTGTACGCCGTGCGCTTACGATTAAAATTAATTCAAAATTTATCGACATTTTTCTAACTCAATAGAAAATTTGTCGTTAAATAGTGTTCAAGGAAAATTATGTGTAATTCCCTTTTTGTTACAAAAATTTTCAAAAATCTCGTTTTTGAATTCACCTCCGTGATCACTTCTTATACTTTTTATTTTAAGATTCATTAAGTTTTTAATTCTTATAGCAAAAATTTTAAACATCTCAAGCGTTTCACTCTTATGTTTTAAAAACAGTGTCCATGTATATCTTGAAAAATCATCTATAATAATGAATACATACTTGTTATGATTCATTGAACATACTTGAGTAGGTCCAAATAAATCAAGATGTAATAATTCTAAAGGTTGTTTGGTAGAAATTTCGTTTTAAGATTTAAAAGAACTCTTTTTTAATTTTCCATATTGACATGCATCACATAATTTTTTAACTTTATAGTTTATTTTAGAAAGACCTCTAACCAAATCATGTTTAGCCAATTTGTTTATAAACCTAAAGTTTATGTGACACAACCGTTTGTGCCATATCCATGGATCATTAAAATCTGCGGCTATGCATAAATCGTTGGAGTTATTAAACTTTATATTTAAGAGGATGTTTCTTTTTCTTAAACCTTCAAAGATAAGATTTTTATTTTGATCAAATATTTTGCACTTATTCTTTTCAAAATCAATTTTGAATCCTTGGTCACAAAGTTGATTAATGCTTAATAGGTTATGTTTTAGATTTTCAACTAAAAGAATATTTGTAATAATAGGTAAAGTGGACATACCAACATTAATGATATCTCCAATTCTAATGACAAATCCTGTAGAAGTATTTCCGTAAGTTACAGTACCACCATCTTTGTATGTTATATTCGATAACGTTTGTGCATTCCAGTTATATGTTTGGAACACTCGCTATCAAGTATCCATTTCTCCTTGTTATTAGATTTTCTTTTGGGAACCTACAAGATAAAAACATTTTAATTGGTACCAACTTCCTTCGTTAGGTTCCTAAGTGTTAGAGAGTGAAGGTAGCCATACCTAGGAGGGTTTGTGACCTTTAATCGAGTAATTTTTATTATGAACAACGCTTTTCAAATAGTTATCTATGTGTTTTTGTCTAATTAATTTGTTACCAGATCTTAGAATCCATATTTTTATTATTTTAGAGTTAGAAGCCTTTTCTCTAGTATGTTGCTTCTTGAACCTTTTATATAGTGAGCTGTAGTTTCCATGTTTTGAAGTTTTCTTGAATCCTAATCCATTCTGATTTCCAGGTGGTTAAGAAGTTTTGATCAAATTGTCCAAATTCTGCTTTCCTTTATTGAATTTTGAAACTTTGTTTGTAATTTTATCTAACTCACGTTTAAGATAAGAAATTTTAGATTTTGATGCTTCTAGATTATCCTTTAATACAATGTTTTCTTTTCTAATATCATCATTTTGTAGTTTAACTTTTCCTATTTCACATAATAAAGAATCTTTTTGAATAGATAGATTCTTACATTTTTCTTATGTAGTTTCTAATTCTTCTTCTAGAATGGTTTTCTCATCTTTTAATAATCCTATTTCAAGTTCAATTCGATTAAATTAGCAACATATTGTTTATTTAACCTTTTAGTTTCCCTATATTTGTCATCTAGGTCCATGCTAAATTCTAAAATTTCATTATAAGTAAGATCAGGACATACCTCCTCAGTGTTTGCCATGAAGCATATATTGGCTTGCTCAGAATCAATATCACTATAACTGTCTAATGATGAAGATGAATCTGAGTCATCTCAGGTCACTTGAAAAACCCGTTTACTTTCCTTGAATTTCCCAAACTTGCTTTTCTTTTTGTCAATATTGACCTCTGGGCATTGTTTCTTCATGTGTCCAAACTTGTCACATCCAAAGCATTTGATTGCGGTTTGGTTGGATAGATTTGAATTTCCTCCGTTTTTGGATTTCGTCATCTTCTTGAATTTCTTGAACTTGTTGTAGTTTTCGGCAATAAATATGATCTCATTTTCATCTAAGTCTGAATCATTATTGTTGACTTGAAAAGCTATATTTTTCTTTTCATGATTTTGATATTTTCTTACCTACAAATTTGCTTCGTACGACATCAAATTTCCTATTAATTCTTCAACTTTTAGTTGAGATAGGTTATTAGCCTCTTCGATGGCCAACACTATTTGTTCCCATTAATTAGTTAAGGAATTTAAAATACATGTAACTAAATCAAAATCTATGAATTTGACTCCAAGTGCCATGAGATCGTGTTGAATAGTTTGAAATCTAACATACATATCACCAATAGATTCATTTACTTTCATTTAAATGAAGGAAATTGATTTTGTAAAACGGAAATCTTTGTTTGTTTAACTTTGTTTGTGCCTTTATGAGTGATTTGTAGTGAACGCTATATATCATATGCAATAGTGCACAACATGACACGTGAAAATTCATTTTTGTCAAGTGAACAAAATAGAACATTCTTGGTTTTAGCATTGTTTGTTGCTGTGTTCTTTTGAGCATATGTACAAGTGCTTATGTCTGTGTCTGGTGCTTCATATCTACTTGTGTTGCTTGCCAAATTTCTAGACTATTAGCTTCCATAAAAATACGCATACGTGTAGACCGATAAGCATAAATAGATCCAGTGAATAGTGGAGGACGTGCATGGATTGACCATCTTGAAATGTACTTGCCATATTGAATTTCTAATATGTTTCAATTACGTGTTACTGTAACTTGAAATAAACTTGCTCTGATACCGAATGAAAGTGTGTATGGATCGTGTATATATATCTAATATGCAAGTGTAATAAAACTAACTTATAACTACTAGAGTAAAGTAGATAAAAGTAAAGAAAAAGTCACACTAGAGTTTTTATACTAGTTCAGACCTCTCGTCCAACGTCCAGTCCCGAAGCTCCCCTTCGACCTTAAACTAGCAAACAACCCTCACTTTTCCCAAAGTAATAAGCTTGATACAAAATATCTTTTCTTGACAAGTATATGTTCTTAGTAACACTAATTTTGACTGCACAATACAAATATTCCTATAATTTTCTTTGAGTAGTATGTGTATGTGAAGTTATTTTGGGAAATAATAAGAATTATGTATTGATTGCTTTTAGAAATCAAGGTATACAAAGAGTAAAGAGAAAAGATTCAGAAAATTCAAGTGAGTTGTTTCTCAAAATCTTTACATATTTATAAGTGTCCAAGAGTTTCCTTGAGAAGTAACAACCTTTAGTATGTTCTACTTCGGTCTAAGAGTTGCAATCTTTGAGGAAGAAGAGAGGAATTGAAGAGATATGGATGCAACTATTAGAATGAAGCAAGTGTCTATTCAGGGTTTTAGGCTGTTACCAAGTTCAGACGTCTGGGATAAAAATTAAGACGTCTATTTGATTATAAATTTTTCAATCCGAGAGCGCAGTCAGATGTCTGACTTATATAAACAGACGTATGATACCTTTATACTTGCAAAATTAATGTGTTTGATGTAATGAAAACCTTGTAAAAGTTTTATGTGATATTTTGTGTATAAAACTACTCAAGGAGATTTTACAAACTATTTATCTATGACTATAACACACTATAATAGCTTCTCTACTGCTAATGATTCTTTTCTTCTACTATTCCTCTTCAAGTTATGATATTGTGAATTATCAAAGCATTTTCTTGCAAGTAGATGGAATATATTGTATATGTATGATCGCATAGTTGTTGTCATCATAATCATTTAATAGAGGCTCAAACATTTTCAGTGGCTCTGGAGATGAAGCGACTCAATGCAACGACCTTATGTTCAAACTCTGAACTTCCTTGATCGACTTGGGGCTTCTATGTCCCTCAATGCCCGAATCTTCTCTGGATTGACTTATATTCCTCTCGAGTTCACTATAAAACCAAAGAAATTCCAAAATGCAACCTCAAATGAACAATTTAGTGGATTAAGCTTCATACCTTATTTGCGGAGCACGACGAACATCTTTTCCAAATCATCAACATGGCTCATTAATCATCATGAATTCATAAGCATACCATCCACGTAGACTTTCCTTGAATGCCCAATTTGTTCCTTAAACATTGAATTCACTAGCCTCTGGTAAGTTGCTTTGGTATCTTTCAAACCAAAAGGCTTGATAAGATACCAATACAGTCCCATATCAGTTATAAAGCTGGTGTGTTCTTGATCTGGGACATGTATTCAAATTTGGTTGTAACCAGAGTAGGCGTTCATGAATGATAGGAGTTCGTGTCCAATGGTCGAATCTATTAGTTGATCGATTTTCGGGAGTGGGAAGCTATCTTTCGGACATGCTTTATTCAAATTAGAATAGTCAACACATGTTCGCGATTTCCCGCTAGACTTCTTCACTTGTATTGGATTAGATACTCATTCTGGGTATAGAGCATCACAAATGAAGTCGTTGTTCCTCACCTTATCCATCTCTTCCTTCAGTACAATGGTTCTCTCCGAGCCCAGGCTACGGTGTTTCTATTTCATAAGAATGCATTTAGGAATCACATTCAATGCATGGCATGCTATCTCCGACGATATTCCACACATATCGAAAGGTGTCAGCCAAACACATCCAGGTTTTCCAAGAGAAAACAAGTCAATTCTTTCATCATCCTTGTGCCGAGTTGACATCCGATCTTCAGGACCTATGTAGGATTTTCCTGACTAACCGGATGTTGATCGTCAATTTTGTAGGAGTCGCCCTTGCATCCTCTGGCTCTTTTCTCAAATCCATATCCTTATGGAACCAACTATGCTATTGAAGCTAGGGCCCATGTAGTGGTTCCTATGCATCCAAAGATTTGATGCAGATAGTCTTCTCCTCATCCTTTCCTTTCTCACATCGCCTTGCTTCTTTCAGCTCTATGATGTAACATTCACGTCCATGCCTCTGGTCTCCCTACACAACTCCCACTCCATTCTCCATCGGGAATTTCATCATTAAGCACCATGGGGGATGGTAGCTCGGAAATTAGCTAGGGCCGGTCGGCCCTTAAACATATTAGAGGCCAAAAAAATGTCCAACACAATGAAAGTTACAACGTGCACTCCTTTACGGTCACCTTCTCCTAGCACCACGAGCAAATCCACACATCCAATGGGTACAGTAGATGTTCCATTAAATCTATGGATATGAGATCTAGACAATTTTAAATCCTTGTCCTCCAAGAACATCTGATCATAAGATTTTTGGAATAGAATGTTGATTGAACTACCACAATCAATCGGCACCTTTCTCACAATCGTTGGCATAATCATGGCCAATATCACCAAGGGATCTAATGTTGGCTTTAACTCTGTCGGCATCCCTATTTTGAAATACAATGTTGTCAGTCATGGTCTTGAGTTTTTTCGCTGGAGCTCCATCTTCGATGGAAAAACAACTCCCAGTATCAGCATGCTTTAAAGCATTAACATATCTCTCTATTTTATTCCAGCTTTCTCCGTTGGATGTAGTCCTCTATGAATGGTGTTGATGATTAATCTCTTCTCAAGCCGTCTGGGCTCATCATTACCAGTCCTAGCTTGCCCCCATTGGAATGATGGTCCTTGAGGGTTAGAACTTCCTTGCTCGCTATACTATCCCTGTTTCACGAACTGCTGCAATTTCATTTTTGTATCAAGTTTTCAATCGCATCACGTAAGTGCCTTCACTCGTTTGTGTTGTGACCATATGTGTCATGAAATCTGCAATAATTCCTAGATTGTTTTCCCATCTCAGCTGACTCCCTCAGAGCCGATTTCTTGTAATGCTCAGTACCTTTGGTTGCAAGGTAGATGTTCTCGATTAAGTTACTCAGCTCAATGTAGTTGTCGTATTTCGGAAACCTGAGGCATTTCCTATTGTCAAAATTTCAATCTCAAACCCCATTTTCATTCCTTTATTGACCATTTCTTTTATTTTCCACATTCACATCAACATCCCCATAACACCATTTGTACTATTTTACAGCAATATTACTTTGGATAACTTCCACCGATCGTTCGGCACTGGCCTTCCTGGTCATAGTGCTTGCCTCTTCCAAGCGCAAGAACTGATTAGCTTTCCTATTAAACACATCCATCGTCGGTGGGGGTTTCATTTTCAACCCTCCCTCTAAATCTATTTCGGGATAAATCCCCCTTATTGGCGCCATCGATACAATGTTGTCCTTCGCATTAATAGCTTTCGTCATAGCTGTACGAAACCTGTTCAGGAAATCTTTCAATGATTCTCTTGCACACGGGAAGAGGTTAACAGTGACATTACATCATTGGGAAGTGTGGTGTGTAGATCTCGATGCAAGCCGGGTGAACAACATCATCGCCACTCCCTCCAGGAAAATAAAAAAACAACGACATCTCATAGCATTAGATGCCCTATCGGAGTCCATATGTAATTCATATTTCATTAGATGATGCCCAGAATTCATCCTCCCATTGCATAATGGCATCATCGGCATTACGAATCTTTAAGGATACTCTTCACACAGTACCATCTTGGTGAATGGGTCCCGACTTGGAGAAGTGCCTTATTCGTCGTTGTTCTAAAACTGATTTTCGCTCACTAGCTCCCTAACCATCTCAGCCAAATACTCTGGTTCCACAGCTTCTATCAAATGTCGGTTCTCGAGGTCCATCTCGAGTGTTTGGCCTGGCAGATTCTCTCAGGTAGATTCATGATACTTGGGTTCTCCTAATTCCAGGAGAACTGTTCGTCCAACATATCCGAGTGTTTGATTCCTATGTGGTGGATTGATAGCAGCCGCTTGATATCAAGTATTTTGATCATCCACAACACGACCAGAAGTAAGACTAATATTCTCTCCGGTTTGCTGAGTTGCCCTCCCAGGGGTAGATGGTTCGGTACTGATCTATGGGGATGGATCGGTATTGGTCCTCAGCCTCAACCACGACCAGCATCCAACCTTTGTTTCGATGCACCAGCATCTTCCTTTACTCATTTTTTCTTCCTTCATCTCTGCCTCTGGCTCAATGAAGAGGAACCATCAAATTCGGAATAGGTAGGTGCCAAATTCCTTCTACGTCTACAACGATTCTATGTTAACTCATTCAGCAATTTGAGGCTCCCTTGCATCTGCTGATTCGTCTCGTTGCGACTTTCCTACAACCTATCTTCCAATTATTTCATCATGCGGTCCATCTCGGCTCTAGTTATCACATCAATCAGGTTTTAGGCCTCGGCAGCTTCTAGTTGTGCAACTTCCTTCTAGTATTGAACGTCAATGTTCTCAATAATGTCTACAGCTCTGGAAGTGGTAGAATGGTCTCGGTGTAGGCCATAGTTAAAAGCAACTTGTGTAGAATTTGGAAGATCCGAGTAGTTTAAAGTATCAAAAACAAAGAAAACTTAATCTATCTCTTGGATTTAGATAATGCAATAGTAGATGATGGATCCAAAAGTCCTAAGAATACTGTTTCTAAGTGAAAGCACTAAAATGTTTATACCAAAATGTGGCACAAAAACTCAACAGATTAAAGTAGAGAATGAAATAAAGAAATGAAAAAAAAATAAAGTAAAAGCAATGTACACAAAGTTTATAGTGGTTTGGCCAACTAATGCCTACGTCCACTTAGTGTTTCTATTGATAATATTGTTGTTTACAACAGTTGTTCTTATGGATCAGTATGGATCCTCGAGATTGCAAGAGAATTATGGTAAATTTGTAAACAAGCAAAAAATGATCCTCTAAAATAACATATTAACCTCCTATTTATAGCTGTAGGTCGCCGAGATTTGCTCCTTCATGATTTCCACCATGTTCTCCACATACAACAGCAACTAAGCTCGAGAAAACATGGCCTTGTTAACAAATATGATGGATCGATACCGATTAATATGATCATCTTATGGACTTCTTCAATTTCCTTGCTCAGATGCGACTTCTTGTTAGCTTCATGTTTCCCATCTTGATTGCCCTGTTAGAAGCTTGTTTTTGAGCCAACAAGTTAGATCAGTGGTGGAATGGAGTTCCGGACTTTAGGTGCTCGAGATACATGATAGAAAACAACATGCAATCGATCCTATAAAGCTTGGAATAGGTTTTCGTCATCATGGCTTAGGTGTAGGGGAGGTTTGAGGCAGTTTGAGTGAAGCTTTATGGATCGATACTGATCCATAGAGATGGATCGGTATTGATCCATCACTTTGATGGATTCGGTTTGTTAGATTTAGTAGTTGCTTAAGCTTTCGCTTTACAGTTTTGGTTGTACTTGGTTCCTAGACATGTTGGCCATCTCTTTGGGCTTCTTCCAATGATAACTACCAAGTCCGACCCGCCAAGTTCGTCCAAACGATGTCTCACCCAAAAGCTGGATAACAAGAATAAAATAAATCCAAAACAAACTGATGTAGTTATTGAAATTAAGAAAGAGGGTAAAAATTACAGGACCTATAACAACCTGTATTTTATGTATCAAATGATCATAAAATATTATTATTTAATTTAAATGTGGTCGTATGACTCTAAGATTTTGAAAAATGACTCTTAGAGACATTTTCCACAACTATGATTTTTGTCAAATTCTTATCTGACCATTTTGACCCTATAAGTTTTGTACGGACTATAACTTTTGATAAGAGCCAAGTTAGGGTCTCAAACCACTTCCATTGCTTCAGGATGATTTTTTTCCACTCTGTAGAGTGGCCATAATAGAAAATAGACTTACCGTTTGAAAGTTATAGCTATTTTAAGTTTTGTGTGTTGTTGGCCAATATCAGCCGAAAATTAATTAGGGCCAAACCTAAGCTCACTTACAAATTTTTGGATTTTCACCAAATTTGGATTCATGGGATATCTCCAATCACATTTCTCACTTACTAATAAATCCCAAACCTCTGTTAAACCTAATTCTATCAAAAAACTTCTTATTTTCTTACTAATCGTAGCCTAAATCATTGTTGGACGGGTATATAGCAAAGGAGACTTTAGACCTATCATTTTTTGGAATCTAGATCTCTGTTGTGCGACTTGCATCTGTGGAATTTTTTTGGTATTATTGGTATTTGGTGAGTGGTTCTTGACCTCTCATTATCATATGCATGTTTACCTAGTTAAAATTGAAGTTTTTAACATGATTTTGATCCTAAAATGTTTTCTAACTTTAATCATGTTATCCTGCCTTTTGGCAAGACCGTGATACCAAGAACTTGACTGGAAGCCAAGGAAAGTCCATCCCGAATATCGGTTAGACGCAGGTTCGCTATAGATATCGATAGATTTTGTCCGAGTCCGGATTGAGCTACAATTGACGAGACGTGACAAAAAAAGCTATGGGAGCCAATGTTTCGAGTTTCAAGTCAATCGGAGTTCGTACGCTCAAGATATGGATCGATCAAGATTGAGGGGGAAGGCCTATGTTCGTATCCATCACCCTACAGTAGCACTGTTCGCATCCATCAAAAAACCATTGTTCGAGTCGATCTATTCGAATCCATCCATAACCACGCTGTTGGCATCCATCTGTTCGTGTCCATCAACTTGCGTTCCTCTGTTCGCGTCCATCAAATATCCCTCTGTTCGAATCCATCATGTTACCTATAGCTCGTATCCATCGTGTTATCATTTGTTCATATCCATGCTACTGGTTCAACTTCGTATCGATCGACTGAAGTTAATTCCGATCGATATGAACAAAACCAAGTCCCCAATACAAACATGACAACTTCAACCGATACGAACAAGGCCATGGTGAATCGAGTCGAACAGACCCACTCCGATCGATACGAACAGGGATGAATGATCGATACGAACAGAACGAGCTCTGATCGATACGAACAGTACGAAATGCCTTTATAATTGATCGATACGAATATAGCAGTGGATCGATGCGAATAAAGCTAGCTAGGTCGATACAAATGAGGTGAAAATCTTGGAAATACTTGGTCGATTCGGCACGAAATGTGGATCGATCCTGGAAACTAGTGCCACACCAACTTTCAGACACATACCTGAATCGATGCGAACTGGTCGATACGAAGTGCATCGATTCGAACTAAATAGCCTACCGAAGTCTCTAATTCGTATCGATCATAACTCGCAATCCACAAGTCCAAATGCTATGAAATTTTCACAGGAGCTTACGTACAATTTAAAGAACGTCCATGCCAAATTTCGACTCGATTGGACCACATCTCGATCGATGCGAAATTCATTCGTATCGATCACGGACCGAGTGAAAATCACGTAGGATCAATCGCGTGGGCCCACTCACGTGCCAGAAGAGGTTTATCGAGATCTGAGCGAGATATTTGCATCCTACGCCTATAAATAGCGCCCCAGAGCCTACAGAAAAAGGATCTTTTGGCTCTCTGACATCTAGACTCTACCGAAAACATTTTTGCGCTACAAGGCTGCTATTGTACTCGAATTTCATCACTGTAATCTGCTGTAATCAGTTGTAATCAGCAAGAAAACATCAATAAAATCACCAATTTCATAGTGGACGTAGGCAACACGCCGAACCACTCTAAATTCCTGTGTTTCTGCGTACTTTCTTATTTGTTTTTGAAGTGTTTGTTAGATAATCCTCATTTTCCATTTAATTTCTTCATTTTTATCTCTTCAAACCCTTTCGAAGAGTGTTGTGCCCAATTTTGGTACAAACACTTTGGTGCTTTCACTGAGAGAAAACCAGTTTTTTCCTTCTGCTCGTTGGATCTTCTACCGATACCGGATTGCAAACATCCAAGGAGAAGATCCATATCTCAATTTAAGAAGTTCTTCCATCCTATTCAGATTTGATACAAGTCTAGGAGAGAGCTTCATCATCCACCATGGTTAACACAAGGACCACTTCCACAGCTGCAGATCCTGAAGGACGGGACAGACAGAATCCCGTACAACTACCTCCAACTGATCTGAATGCTACCGGACCATCAGATCTGCAAGGCCCTATCACCAGAGAAGAATTTCAGATATTGATGCAAGAATTGACTCAGAGCCGCCAACAGCTCACTCAGCAGCTCCGTGCTAATGCGGAACTAACCAACCAACTGAACCGTCAGCGACGAAGGAGATCCAGGAGGGATCAAGCTTCCTATTCTTCTACCGAGAGTTCAGCCTCTTCTGACTATCATCACAGGTCTACACGCCCACAGCTAAACGAAAGTTACACATAGGCCACTGGGCATCAACACACCTTAAACGTTGGGCAACTGAGAGTTGGCCCGTCAACCAGCCATCAAACTGGACCCTCCTCCAGAGGAGGCGCTATCCCACATCATGCTACTGAAAACCGTACCTCGACAGCCACTGATTTAGGTGCTGAGATCCGAAATCGGACAGATCCGAAATATCACCAGCATGAATACCACCCTGAGCCTTACGTCCTCGAGGACATAGAACCAAGGAGGCGAGACATGGACCGCCGACAGCGACCGGCCCCTCCTCGCATTGTGGAACCTGACCACACCTTAGCCCAGCCTACTCAAAATGCCCAGATGCCTGATCTGTCAGCAATGATCCGTCAAATGATCCGTGAAAGTAAAGGGCTTAGCAATGACGACTGGGTAATCTCCTAGAGTCATACTCCTTTTACTGATGAGATACTTTATGCTGAACCACCTCGGTGATTCAGGATGTCGACTTTACCCGTTTATGAAGGGAACTCTGACCCTAATCAGCATATTCTGAAGTACGAATGGTTAATGAACGCTGCACGAGCTGATGATGCAATCAAGTGCCGAAGCTTCCCGATTTCACTGAGGGGCATAGCGACTATGTGGTTTACCCGACTGCCACCTCGATCTATCTCATGCTTTGATCAGTTGGCAACAAAATTTATTGTGCAATTTCGTATGCATTTCGCGAGATCGAAGGATGTTAATACTTTATCTAGTGTCACTTAGGCTCCCAGAGAGACACTCAGGCGTTATTTAGAAAGATTTCATGCTGCATGTGCTGAGATCAGCAACCAAAATGATAACTCTATTCTCATGGCACTGACTAAGGGGATTGAGCTCGATTCTGATTTCGGTAACTGGTTGGCCGAAAAACCCCCCACATCATTGGACCGTTTCTATTCCAAGGCAGCCCAATTCTTAAGAAGAGAGGATGCGAAATAGTCTAGGAAGAAGGATGATGCAGGGCCTAGTATGGAAGAAGTTCAAAGTAATATTGCTATTAAACAATCCGGGGAGAGTTCCGGAAAAGTGCAATTGAATATTCAGAATAAACAAGATCAGCAAAAAGGCAGTGGTAACCAAAATAGAAAACGGGATCAGAACCGTGGTCCATGACGTAGAGCTCCAATGTTTGATAATTATACTCCTCTGAATAAGTCGTTGGAGAATGTATATCTACAAACCTGCAATACTATTCAGTACAAAAAACCCGCTCCGAAACAGTCATCGGAAAAGCAAATTCAGACGGGAAAGTTTTGTAGATTCCACGAAAGCTACGGCCATAACACTAATGAATGCCGTCACTTGCAGGATCTCATCGAAAAGTTGATAAGAGAGAGGAAGTTAGAACAGTTTGTTTGGGCGCCACAGTCTGGAGGTGCGGGCTCATCGAATCAAAATCATGTGCTGAATCCGACTAGACAAGAGGAACCAGCTCGTACTGGCGGGAGGTTGGTAATAAACACTATTTGTGGTGGTCCTCATCCAGCAGACCGAAGCTGGAAGGAAATGGAGTCGTATGCCAGCTCTATCAGGCATGCGGACTTTGAATGTTGTAGTAATTCTGAAGATGGGGCTCCGACCAAATAGCAAAGAACGATGGAAGATGACATCGTATTCCAAGGTCGGGATGCCGACAGGGTCGAAGACCCCACTATTGATCCGCTAGTCATATCAGCTCAAGTAGGTCCTGCTTGGATGAAGAGGATCTTGGTAGACATCGGAAGCTCTGTGAATATTTTGTTTAAACGAGCTTACGACCAGATGAGAATGGAGACTAAAGAATTGAAGCCATGTCAGTCTCACATTCACAGTTTCAACGGGAGTACAACCATACCCACTGGAGTGGTGGAATTGCCAGTGGAGTTGGGAATTGGTGAGCGCCAGAGAGTCCGGATACTACAGTTTATTGTTTTGGATATAAACTCCCCATACAATGCTTTCTTGGGACGACCAGCCCTAGCTGAATTCAGGGCTGCCATCGCCCCATGGTGTTTGACTTTGAAATTCCCTACCGACAATGGTGTCGGAGTTGTTCAAGGGGATCAGGCCGCAGGGCGAGCCTGTTACGTTGCTGAGCTGCACGAGGCACAACGGAAATAAAAAGGAAAGGGCGTAAAGGAATCTCTCTGCGTCCGCTTTGCTAATAATTGACAATTAGCGCCTGGGCCCGGGCCCGGGCACCCCAACCAATTCCAAAGAGATCTTGACTCGAGAGATACCGAAAGTGAAGATGAAGGTAAAGACAGTCAAGCTTCTCCGGCCGAAAATTTCGTCCTCCGTTCCCCCCTCCTCCATCCCCCCCCATCTGTACCCCCGATCTCCATCGTCCCCAGCAAATACAAGACCGTCTTGAATGGTCCACCTTCTCCTCGTGCCTCCGTGGCTGCCCCCAATTCTCCTCTGATCCCATCCCATGCCCCACTGCCCACTCCCGTCCCCATCAAACCTCTTTGCATTGAGGTCCTCATCACCAAAACCTACGCCCAGGTGGCGGGCTCGACACCACGCTCCCCCCTCCTGCCTAACCCCCCTACTAAGCAGCACCACCCCCTACCGCAATTCAAAAATTTGCGTCAAACGGTTGAATTCTTGAAACTAGAAAGCCGCTGCCTTCGATGTGCGGGGTTGAGACACGTGGCGAAGTTTTGTAGAGACGCGAAGATTTGCTACAAATGTGGATTTTTTGGGCATCCACAAACCCACTGTCCCGATAAAGTCGCTAATCACACTCAGGCACGTAAAAACAGATGTGTCCATTCCTCTCCCATTAAAGACAAACTCAACTCTGCCCAATGGGTCCCCAAGTCACATCGCCTTTCTGCTCAAATGAAACCTTCCAACTCCCCGATGCATTCTCTCTCCCCTCCAGCTACACAAAGCCTGTCCCAATCCCCAATGCAACATCATAACGCAAGCCTGAATTCAAAAACATTCTCAATGGCAGACCCAGCATTACTCCTCACTGCTAATATCATCAGCGGCACCTGGTCAATCGACTCCCTCCATCATGCACTCTCCTCCACCTTTCACCATCACGACTGGCCGCTTTGGCTACAGACCGACACTAGTTTTATCTTCTTATGCCCCACATACGCAATCAGAGACCAAATCCTTCAGCGTTAGACTATTTCTTGGCAAGGTGGCGCTGTGCAATTTCAGTCTTGGTCAGATCTTAACCACCCAGCTCCGTCTTTGGACCCACCATCATGGGCGCGAATTTCGGGTTTTCCAGAACTTTTGCGATTCAACTCAGAGGCCATTTCTGAAGCAGTCAAGGCAGTGGGTAGATTTCTGGCTCAAGACGACTGCGAATGGGCGGAACTCGACCATCGCTTTTTATATATCCGAATACAATTCTTTAGCGGCATCAACTCTCCAGCCTCCTTCGTCACAGTTTTGAACAACACGGAGTACCTCGTGAGCATTGAAAAATGGGAGCACGAGCACCCGAACAGGCGCCCGGAAAACCACTTGCTCGGAGTGGACTATGAGAGAGACTTTCCCCCATTCGAACGTCACATCCCGATTGAAGACGTAAATTCGGAGGATAGGTTTGACGTTATGAACTACATCCCTATCTTCTCCGGTTCCCCACCGGTACTGGGACAATTCTATGATCAGTCGATTGAGGTGGTTGGTCCAAGGGGTTGGGACCCATGGCCAGTCCAGGAGCATAGATGGGACCCATTCTCTGATTTGGACCTCTCAATCCCGTTTTTTCAGCAAACCCCACCCTCACCAACAGCCTTACCCCAGCCTCGTCCGCCCCATAATGTTGCCCCCCAAACAGTTATCCATTCTACCCCTGATCAGTTCCAAAATGTTGCCCCTCAAACTGATATCCAATCTCCCCCCTACCAGTTCCCTGTCCCCATGCCTGAAGAACATAGCCAAGTGGCCCGTCTGCCGACCGGTCAATGGTCCTAGCTCGTCACTCCAACGGCTGTGCGCCGCAGCTCCAAACTGTACAGAGCGGCATCTCACCCTGGTAGTTTCTTTAAACATGTAGTTTTTTCCTCTCTTAACAAAAGTTTAAATAAAAAAATGGCACGTTGTATGGGCGTGAACTTGAGTGGAGAACACTACACCTCCATGCAGGCACTAGAATCGGAGCGTTTAACGTTCTCCCAATGAAACTAATTTCTTGGAACACACGGGGGTTGGGGGACCCCAGTAAAAGACATTCTGTTAGACTTATAATAACCCCACATAAAGTAGACATCCTCTTCCTGCAAGAATCTAAACTATCTGACCCATCCCCAAACATACTCAGATAGATTGGTGGGCCTTTCCTAACTGGGTGGGCCTACCTAAATGCTGTCGGTTCTAGTGGAGGCATTATGACAGCCTGGAATGAATCCACGTGGTCCCATTGCCAAACTTTTTACCACACAACAGCCCTACATGTAGCCCTTCGTCACATACAAACCGGAACGATCTTCTTCTTCTCCAATATTTATGGCCCACAAAATACTCGAGATCGAAACAAACTATGGTCGAATTGTCTCACCTTCGCCTCACACATTAATGGCCCTTGGGTGGTTGGAGGAGATTTCAACACCACTAGATCCTCAGTGGAAAGGAACTCGGGCAACTTCTCCCATGACTCCGAAGCCTTCAACCATTTCATTAATCTCGGCTCCCTGATAGATCCACCCATCTGTAACCGTCTATTCACTTGGTCTAGCCGCAGATCAGAACCTTCACTAGCCAAATTGGACCGTTTCCTTTTCAATCCGGCCTGGGAGGATTTATACCCTCTTTCCTTGGTCTCCGGCCTTGCCACAATCATCTCTGACCATTGCCCTCTCCTGCTCGACACTGGTTCCCCCACTTGTCCTATCCATCCCTTCCGTTTCGAGCGCCTCTGGCTCCTGGAGCCATCATTTGATAACTTCATCAAAGAAATATGGTCTCAGCCCTCCCACACCCACTCAGCCACCGCCAGAGTTGTCTCCAAACTCCGATCCCTCCGTAAGATCATCAAACCCTGGGCCAAGTCAGTTTGGGGCTCTATTTGCTCGCGTATCTCTGCAATTCAAGATGAGATTTTGGACCTTAATATACTCGAAGAATCTTCCCCCTTATCGAATCGGATCGATCCCGCCTGCGAGAACTGGAAGCGGAGCTGGACAGATTGTCATTGCAAGAGGAAATAGGTTGGAAACAGCGTTCCAAAGCGAAATGGATTGAGGATGGTGATAAGAACACTGCCTATTTCCATCGTCTTGCAAACGGCAGGCGTAGATCCACTTTCATCCCCGAAATCACTCACAACGGTAACACTTTCTCTGATCAGCCCGCCATCCTAAATCTGTTCACCGACTACTATCGAAACATCTTAGGGAAACACCACCCCCCTCTACCACAAATTGACTGGAACCTGCTCTACCCAGAGTGCTCACCCATCCCTCTAGACAACCATTCTCAAAAGCGGAAATTTGGGCTGCGCTAAATAGCATGTCTGATGACAAGGCTCCCGGCCCAGATGTCTTCGGCCCACTATTCTTCAAGCACTATTGGGAAACAATCAAAGATGACATTATCGAGATGTGTTCTGAATTCCAAGCCGATCCATCATCTGTTGCTCGCCTTAACTATGCTAATATCATCCTCCTCCCTAAAACCCCAGGAGCCACTTCTCTTCCATCATTCCGACCTATTAGTCTCCTGAACACCACCTTCAAAATCATAACCAAAGTTCTAGCCAACCGCCTTCAAGCTATCATCGCCCCTCTCATTGGAATTGAGCAATCCGCATTCATCCTCGGTCGTAACATCATGGACTGCGTGGCGTCAACCCAAGAAGTCATCTCCTTCTACCATCAAACTTCGACACCAGGTATGCTCCTCAAACTAGACTTCTCGAAATCTTTCGATACAGTTAATTGGCAATTCATTTTGGAGCTTATGAAGCATAGAGGTTTCCCCTCAAAATGGTGCAACTGGATCCATTGTATTCTAAGTTCTAGCCTGTCCTCTATCGTGATCAATGGGGCTTCAGGGGGCCTAATCAAGTCTGCTCGTGGACTGCGACAAGGAGACCCACTTTCTCCTCTGCTTTTCGTCTTGGTTGCTGACGTATTCAACCGTATGATCAAGTTAGCTATATCGAACAACATCTTTGAAGGCATCAAGCTCCCCAACTCAAATCTGGTCATATCCAACCTTCAATTCGCCGACGACACTATTCTTTTCGCGTCGCCCTCGGTCAACCACATCCACTGCCTTAAAGTTGCACTGTACTCATTCGAGCTCATATCCGGCCTATCCATCAACTTCAGTAAGAGCTCCATCATCATGCTTGGAAACTCCGATCACCTTGGGCAATCATTTTCCAATTTACTCAACTACAACATCGCGCACTTCCCTATCTCATACCTTAATGTCCCCCTCCGACCAACTAAACTACTCAGATCAGATTGGCTCCCCCTCATTACCAAAATCGAAAACAGACTTCTTTCCTGGAAAGCACATTCCCTTTCTTCAGCAGGCGCCTCATCCTTGTTAAATCAGTCCTATCAGCAATTCCTTCTTAATGGATGTCTCTTTACAAGCTTCCAACCTGGGTAATCAAAAGAATTGACTCGCTCAGAAGCTCCTTTCTTTGGAATGGAGGTAAAATAAAGAAGCTCATAAACTGGCGGACAGCTTGTCTGCACACTAACAACGGTGGTCTTGGAATTGTTAACCTATACCACTTCAACATCGCGCTTCTCACAAAATGGCTCTGGCGGTTTCTATCCCCCGGAATCTTCCTCTGGAAATCATGGATTACCTCACTTCACTACCACTTCAACCCGCACCTCGTCCTCCACTCCTCCACCTGCCTTAAACCATCCCCTTTCTGGTCTGGGGTCCTCGCAACCCTCCCTCGTGTCAAACCGCTCTTCCATGTCAACCTGGGTAATGGGGCAAACTGCCTCTTCTGGTTAGATATCTGGCACGGCCAGCTGCCCCTGTCCTCTATTCTCCCCAACCTCTTCTCTCACTCAGCAACTGTCCTGGCTACCACATCTGATTCTTCGAGCTTGGGCCCTGACCATCTCTTCCCATCATCTTACTTTGACCTCGCCACCCTAGCCGAGCTTCACCAAGCTGCCTTCATCATCCGGAGCACTCGTTTCCACCCCCGGCCTGATGAGTTTATCTGGGCCCCAAACCCCTCAGCTGGCTTCTCCATCGCCTCCTGCTATGCTCACCTGAACAACCCCGGACGCCTCTTTAGCTTTCCTAGACTTTGGAAATGCCAGCTCCAACCTCGCATCGCTTTCTTCCAATGGTGTCTTATCCACGGGCGCATCAACACCAGAGACAGGCTCTTTCATCACAACATCGTAGTGGATCCTAGCTGTGCCTTATGCCCTAACGCAACCGAAAGTTTACTACATCTATTCCTAGAATGCGATTTTTCCTTTAGGGTTTGGGCTGCAACGTCTGTTCACATACTCGGCTACATTCCCAGAATCACCTCATTTTTCGATTACTGGCAGAATAACCCCCCCAACAAACACTTAGATCTCTTCGTGGCTACATTCAGTTGGTGCATTTGGGCCGAGCGAAATGCACATGTGTTCAATAAGCCCAAATCCAACTTCGATGGAACTTGCAGGCGTATTATCTACTATTTCTCATCTGTATCAGGTCACAGCTTCTCAGCTCCGTTCAGACTGAGATTGCCATCCTCCAGTTCATCGCCTGCTGAATCAGCAGGCAGCACAAGCTCAGCTTCTTCTCGATCACATCACGGACACCACTGACCACACCGCAGTACTTATCGATTTCATTTTCTGATATATGTACCAAGCTGTTTTTTGTATATATGACTCTGCCATGTAGCAACTGTTTTGCAGTATTCTCCTACTTTTGGGCCAACGATCAGGCTTGTTGATCGCGCTAATTACTTACTATTATGCTATTTAACCGGCTGTGTAGTGCCACGCTACACAACCGTCTTGCTCTAAAAAAAAGCTTCTTCGGCCAAACTGACGATCGATGTTCCAATCGACAATAATGATGACTCGAAGATGATAATGATTGGATCTCAGATAAGCCAACAAATGCAAGTGTAATTGGTTGAATTTCTCCGAGTAAACCTTGATGTGTTTGCTTGGACGCACTCTGATATGTGTGGGATCTCACCGAACATCGGGAGCGACACACTAAATATTGACCCGTGGTGTTGAGACTTGGTTTTGATTCATGACACGAAGCGATCACTACAACATACAGATTCGACGAATGTTACGACAAAAAGAGAATATATACTACATGGAGACAAGACATCAAATTCGGTGCATCAACTTTTATATTATTTTGTTTTGAGTTTTAGGCCAATATTGTTAAGATCTCTCCTAGTTTATATATATATTATAAAAGTTTTTTAAAGTTAGAATCATTATATAATATATATATAGTATTATACCTATGTAAACTGTGCAAATTGCACAGAAATTACCAGGTCAGTCGACTGACCCAGAGGCTCAGTCGACTGACACAGAAATTTCTGTGCAGCATGCACAGGTGCACAAGTATAATAATATATATATTTAAATTCGTTTGAATATTTAGTCGACTGACCCAGAGGCTCAGTCGACTGAATTTCTACAACATCTATTTTCTGAAAAGACACGACTATTTGTGAAGAGTTATGAACCTCTACGAAAAGGTTTGGATGCAACAGTTCAATCGAAACTCTTCATCAACAGTCGCTGCTTTTTAACATCTATAATTACATACTCTAACTTGATTCCAAATTATCAAATTTTCTTATCTTTTATTATCTAACACTCTGGAATCTACTTGCAACTATACTTTCAAATATTCTTAATTAAAGCAATTTTATACCTTTCTATTCTTTATAAACTTCAAATATATATTTATACCTGAGGAGAAGATTATAGGAAGGGTGTACTACAAGTGACAAATCCGTGTTATTAGAACACGCAATGTCAAAACAATCTTTTGTATTTGTTGAAGCCTGTTCTGCTGCTCAGGCGTGTGAAGTCCTCTTCAGTTGCTGAGGTGAAATCTTGTTCCGTTGCTCAGGTCCTTGTTCGGTTGTTCAAGGGTTGTATATACCTATTCCTCTGGGTTATGTTAGGGTTATTGTTTTAGTGAAATTCCAGAACGAGTCTGGGACTAGACGTACGACGGTGCTCTGAACCAGTATAAAAATCTCTGGTGTCATTTTATATTATACTGCTCTTATATTCCGCACTTTTTACTGTGTAGCTATCATCACTTTATTCTGTAATCCATAATACACAATCCATAACACACTTTCAATTGGTATCAGAGCAAGGTTGTCATATAACTGTAACACGGTTATCTAATAATCCAATAATATGGAAACTAACACTAGCACTAGCATTAACACTAGCTTCATTGAAGGACAATCCACTGCACGTCCACCACTACTTAATGGCATAAATTATAACTATTGGGCCACACGAATGAGAATATATATGCAAGCAAATGGTTTTGATTCATGGAATATAACTCAGTCAGAATATATTATTCCTACTGAAGAGTATTCTACTTGGTCAAATACATAAAAACTAGATGCCACAGCTAATGCAAAAGCCATGAATATGTTGTTTTGTGCCTTAGATAAAAATGAGTTTAACCGTGTTAGCATGTGCAACACTGCATATGAAATATGGCGTACACTCAAGATTACACACGAAGGAACTAACAAGGTCAAACAAAGCAAGATATTCATGCTCAAAAGTCAATTTCAAAACTTTAGAATGAAAGACAATGAATCTATAAATGATATGTATTCAAGATTTCAGGATATCTATCATTCATTAGTAGGACTAGGAGAAAAATATTCAGATTTTAATATCGTGTCCAAAATTCTTAACTCTTTAACGGATGAATGGGAAAGAAAAGTTCTCGCAATTGAAGAAGCAAACGATATTTCCAAAATAACTCCGGAAGAGTTAATAGGAAATCTAATGTCCTATGAAGTGAATTTGCAGGCTAAACGAGTTCAAGCTCAAGATAAAAAGAATATAGCATTCCATGTAGAACAAGAAGAATCAGATTCAGACAAAGACAACCTAGCATTTATTGCCAAAACTTTCAAGAAATTCTTGAAATATAGAAAAGGAAACAGACATAATGGCAAGAGAAGCTCAAACAGCAATAAACCACCGTCTTCATCAATATTGGAGTGCTTTAACTGTCACAAAAAGGGCATATACAGAAGGATTGTGCGGATCAAAAGAAATAATATCGCAATAAAAGGAAGGACAAGTTCAGAAGGAAAGCTTTCTCAGTCACATGGGATGATTCAGACTCCTCTTCCTCCTTAGAAAGCGAAAGTAACAACGATAATGAACAAGCCAATGTATGCTTTATGGCTAAAGAAAATGAGGTTAGTGATTTAACTTTTGATGATATGATAGAGATAAACTCAGAATTATTATATACTCTAAAAAATCTCAAAAGAAAATATAAAGAGGCTGTTGAAAATAAGAACAAGGCAGAATTTGAAAGAGATATGCTTAAAGACGAGAAGAAATTTTTTGGAAGAAGAACTTGAGAAAACTCAAGAATCACTTTTAAATGTTAATTCTCAACTAATATTATTGAGTCAAGAAATCGAAACTCAAAAAGAAAAGATCGATGTTCTTGTTTCTAAAAATCATGAGCTGAAGACTAATATCAAAATGATTGAACTAGAAAACTCGAGCCTAAAAAGCAAACTAGAAGGAATCACTAAAAATGTCTCGAATTTTAATAAAGGTAGAGAAAATTTATCTAGAATTATTGAAAATTCACAACCAGCTAACATTAAAAATGGACTAGGCTTTAAGAAAGTCAAGAATTCACAATCCCGTAATTTAAACAATGTTAAGTCTAATTCTTCAAAAAGATTAGCTTCTAAGATTATACATATATGGGTACCTAAACCAAATAACAAGTTAATAAGGAATAAGTATATTGGATCATTCATAAAAACCATTCATAATAATAAGAATTATATTTATAAAAGGGATACTGAATCCACTTGGGTTTGGTTTCCTAAGATCTAACTCTTAGGACCCTATTAAAAAGGTGGGTACCAACGTCATCTCATATTTTTTGCAGGTCCCACTCAAGAAAAGAGGAAAATGGATACTCGACAGTGGTTGCTCAAAACACATGACAGGAGACAAAAATATGCTGACTAACATTACATACTCGGATGAAGGTTCTGTCACTTTTGGAGATAATTCCAAGGGATATATCATCGGCAAAGGCGATGTGAGCAATTACGGTACATCTAATTTACCTATTATTACAAACTTTTTATTAGTTAAAAATCTAAAACATAATCTACTAAGTATAAGTCAATTATGTGATAAAGGATTTAAAATATCTTTCTCTGAGAATAAATGTAGTATCTTCGATCAAAATTAGAATCTTATCTTTGAAGGAAATACAGATAGAAACAATTACGTTTTAAATATGAAAGTTAATCATAACTCGGACATGTGTTTAATAGCCAAAGAAAATGATCCTTGGCTATGACACAAACGATTTTGTCATATCAATTTCAAAACTAAATAAAATTTCTAAAAATAATCTTGTAAAAGGATTACCAAAGATGAGTTTTAAAATTAATAATATCAGTGACGCATGTCATTTAGGTAAATTAACTAAATCTTCGTTTAAATCTAAAAAAGTCATTTCAACATTACAACCACTTAAATTACTTCATATGGATTTATTTGGACCAACCCAAGTTCAATCCATAAATCACAATAAATACGTGTTTGTAATAGTTGATGATTTTTCTAGATATACGTGGACTATCTTTATGAAAAATAAAAGTGACACTTTTGAGAATTTCAAAACATTTGTTAAACGAATTCAAAAGGTACTAAAATTAAGAATATTAGAAGTGATCACGGAGGAGAATTTGAAAATGAACTATTTGATAATTATTCGTTTCCTATAACTCCACAACAAAATGGAGTTGTAGAACGAAAGAATCGGACTCTACAAGAATGTGCTAGAACTTGTTCATGACTACCTAATCTAGGGATAACTGTGTTGATAAGCGTACGATTAAGTAGTCGTGCTTTTGGACGAAAACTTGATGTTTTTAATTTGCGCATATCATCTGTCCATATAAGATAAGTAATAGCATCTCGTGGTGCATGTCTTATATCGGGAACATCTTGTAATCTAATTCCCGTGTAAGAACAAGGAAGAATTTGTCCAAGCATTTCAATATTAAATTTTATTACTGTTCCATAAACACTTATCCAAATCCAATTTTCATCGTCCAAAGAATTCCAAATTTTTAAAGAGCATAGATTGATAAGAAAAAGAAATACCACTAATTGATCTAATTTTCCAACATTATCATCGTAATTGATTAGATGATAAATATTATCATCTTCAGTCAAATCGACAATATCATAATGAATAAATCAACGAACTGGATAAAATGGACCAAAATGCGGAGGCTTTTTCTCCAAATCTTGCAATTTTTGTTTTCCATGCTCCTTCTCAACAATCCAGTCATCCACGTGACGGTCGGTGATGAATCCTTGAGTAGATGGTTGAGAGCTTTGTCCTGGAGTAGCCTTCTTTCGTTTAGCAATAGGAGTTTTGGGTTTTTGAGCCATTGATTTGAGAATTGGACTAAGGAAATTGATTTGGGGATTTGAGGTTTTGAAAATGGGAAATGGTGAAAATTGAGAGATGGGGAAAAGATAATATATAGGTTGGTGAAAAGTTATGGGCTCAGACGAATGACAGACATCTGAAATTGTTGGTCAAACATATGATCGGGGGTAAATTTTAAACAGAGAGTGCGAACATATGTTTGGGTTCTTATTCAGACATCTATGCCGAGGCATGTAAAATTCCAGAGAGCTCAAACAGACATCTGGTTTCTTTTTCAAATGTCTGTGAAGAAGAACGAATTTTTCCAGAACCCTCATTCAGACGATTGAGTTGAAGCGAAAAAAAATTTCAGTGACTTTAGACAGACGTCTGCCTACACACTCAGATGTCTGGTTTTTATTGGTATTGTTTCCTCCCTATTTCTATTATATGGAAACAAAAGTTAATCTTAAATATGATGAAAATCACAAACGATTATTCATGCATGAATATACGTGCTTTATTTTGTATAATATTAAATGCCTCTCCTTTACAAAAGACTTCTTTAGTTTTCATCAGACGAGTTAGAAGAACGGTAGTTTTGTTTTTCCCACGAATTTGGCTCAATATTAGTTTGCTCGGAAGATGGATTAAGAGGAGACTAGTACGGTTGAACAAGACTATGTTTGGTGTTTGTGTCCCTTCTCCCCATAGGTTCCATGGGGTAACATTACCGTCTTTGCTCGGTGTTTCAATGAAGCGGGGTGACTTTTTATGAAGACAGTTTTTTTGTTGGAGAGTGTCTGCATATTGTAAAGAGACATTTTCTAGAAAACGTAGATGCATGCTTTGTCCTTCTTGCTTGTAGTACATTTCCTTTTGTACTCCGATCATTTCTTATTGATAATGATATATGTCATCTAGTTTATTATGCATGGATGGTGATTCTAAGTTGGTATTCTTCTTAGCCTTTTTGCCAAGAGGTGAATATCCCATGCGATACGGATTTGTTTTGATTGAGGGGTGACTTTTGAAAGTGTAGAATAGGTACTATTGGATAATGGAGAGCTGTAATCTATTGAAGAGAAGTCAGAGTTTCTCTTAGAAGACATGATTTTTGGTTTGGAAGAGAGGGCCTTTTCTTAAAGATTATAATATATATGTGTGTTTGATCTCATATATACATAAAGTAGTTGTTTAAATATAGGAAGTATTTTAAAAGTATAAAGTTTATAACTTCAAACTAGAAAATTTAGTTTGTGGTTGAATGATATATGACCATAGAAAAAACTTTTAATTTATTTTAAAGAATTAAAGAAGTTCATATAAAGAACACATACCTAGTTCTCTTCTAAGTTTTATGAAAGATGCTTCGCATAATGGTTTTGTAAAATGTCTACGATTTGGTTTTTGGTATTAACAATTTCTAAAGATATGATACCTTTTCTACGTTATCTCTAAGAAACTGATGTCGGACATCAATGTGTTTAGTCCGAGAATGATTTATAGGATTTTTTGACAGGTTTATGGCACTTGTCTTATTGCAATATATAGGTGATCGATTTATAGTTTTACCAAAATCTTGAAGGGTTTGCTGCATGTATATAACTTATGCATGAGCTAGAGCTGCATAAATGTATTCTGCTTCACATGTCGAAAGTGATACACAGTTTTTTTTACGAACCATGAAACTAGAGATTGACCAATAAAGTGACAGTCCCATTTGTACTTTTCCTATCAGTTTTGCAACAACTGGAATCTGCATCACCATACGATATGAGTTCGAAAGAGCTTCCTTTAGGATAGAAAAGACCATAATCCTTAGTGTTGGTTAAGTAGCGCAAAATACGTTTAACTGCTCGATAGTGTGAATCTTTTGGTTGTACTTGAAATCTTGCATATAAACACACACTCATCATGATATCAGGTCTACTAGCCGTTATGTATAATAGTGATCCTATTATACTTTGATATAATTTTTGATGAAAATTCTTTCTGTTTTCATCATAATCTAAATGGCTACTGGTGCTTATGGGTGTCGGTTTAATAAATGTTTTTTCCATTCTAAAGCATTTTAACAAATCATGACAATATTCTTCTTGATTTATAAAAATATCATTTTAAAACTATTTAATCTGTAATCCTAAGAAAAAGTTTAATTCTCCTATGTGGGACATTTCAAATTCATTTTGCCTGATATCTGCAAAATTATTACATAACTTTTCATTTGTTGATCCAAAATTATGTCATCCACATATATTTGAACAACCAAAATATCATTATGATCTTTTTTTATAAATAAATTTGTATCTATTTTTCCAATTTGAAATCCAGGAGTTATTTAATGAGTTTTTAATCTATCATACCAAGCACGAGGTGCTTGTTTTAAACCATATAAAGCTTTCTTAAGTTTATAGACATGTTCAGGAAATTTTTCATGTATGAACAACGGAGGCTGCTCGACATAAACCTTCTCTTTTATAAAACCGTTTAAAAAGGCACTTTTTACGTCGGTTTGAAAAAGTTTAAAGTTGTGATGACATGCAAAAGAAAGTAACGTTCGGATGGCTTCTAAACGTGCAACTGGAGCAAACGTTTCTTTATAGTCAGTGCCTTCCTTTTGATTATATCCTTGTGTAACTAACCTTACTTTGTTCTGAACAATATTTCCATTTTCATCTGTTTTATTTTTATAAACCCATTTTGTCCCGATTATAGATTGATCCGTAGGTCTTGGTACAAGTTCAGATACTTCATTTCTTTCGAATTGATTGAGTTCTTCTTTCATTGCCATAATCCATGACTCGTCATTCGATGCTTCTTTATAATTCTTTATAACTCATTTGATTTAATTGATGTCTAGTAGAAACTTTTGTATTCAAATCACAAATTATATTGTTAATTGGATGGTCTTTCAAATTACGAGGTGGTGATATTATCGTATTCTCATTTTCAACTATATTCTCATTACCGTTATTTGAAACAATGTTGTTTTCAAATGGTTTTGTTAACATTTCATCATCATCACTATTATTGTTATTGGAAAAGTTTTCGTCAAATGAAACATGTAGACTTTCTTCTATAGTACTTGTACGGTTATTAATTGTTCTCTAATCTCATAGTTTTTAATCTCATTTTCCTTCTAATTTTAGCTTCATTTTGTTTACAAATTGTAGTTAACAATCTTCTCTCCACTTTGGTCTAATTTGATTTATTAGAAATTCTAAAATCTAAAAAATTCCATGCGGATCGACCCGTACTCGCCACATAATAAAATTGTATGCCGTGTGCTTGCGGTTAAAATTAACTCAAAATTTATCGGCATTTTTTTAACTCAATAGAAAATTTGTCGTTAAACAAGCTTTTGGCACTGTTGTCGGAGAATTGCTTTGATTTAGTTTTCTATTCTTCGAATTATTTTTTTTGACTTTGTGTGTTTGTTTTTTTTCTATTTGCATTTGCATTTTTCTATATCTTTAAAAAAATTGCATACATAATTTAAAAAAATATAGTTTATTGCATTTAAATTTTTGCATTCACGTTGTCCATTCTCTTCTTTCTTTTGTTTTCTACATTTCCAAAAAAAAAGCACTTCAATTCTCTGTGCTAACTCTCTGTTCCTCTCTCTGTTGTGCACATCTGTGCATATACCAGTGCACACAGCAGCCACCCCACCTTCTTGCAACCACTTTACTACCACCAGTCCATCCAGCACCACTTCAACATCTTCTACCCAAACATTATCTCAGTACATCCTCCCCCATAACCCACAACTACACCACACAAACAGCTTCTCCAACATTTCTAGCCACCATCCAAAACAAGATACACCAACTCACTTGAACTTCACTTCAACACTGTGCCCCCTGCATTTGTACATTTTCCATCACATCACCTCTCTACAATTTCCCCTATTCCCCCTGTCAACATACAAAACTGTCACACAACACAGTTTAACATCCCATCTCCATATCCAATATAATCAATACACTACTTTCCATCCACCAACTCCTAATTCATCACACTAGCCTCTGTTTCCACTTCTAATCAATACTTCGAACACCCTTGACTTCAATCCACCAAGCCATTACTTCTGCAATATCCCACAACTCCAACACTTCATTACTGCCAACTGGCCATACCCCCACGCTTCACTATCAGCGACCAAATACTCAAATTTCACCATATACTCAGGTTTCACCATATACCCAAAACATTGCATAACATACCCCTGCACACTCCTCTTACTACTGCCTCAGCCAAAACTGTCACTCCCATGATCAACTACTTCACACTTTCCTCCACTTCCCTTGCCTTCCACTCAAACATCTTCTTGGTCAACCCAGAAAACATCCAATCCACTTCCTAGACTACACTACTTCTCAACCCTTCATTGCACATACCCACTTCATCTCTGCAAACACCATCTGCACTTCCCACAGTTCATCCACCATCATCGAATCACCTCCTTAAAGCAACATCTGCTACTACTATCTACAACTACACCATACAACTTCAATTTCAACTTGCCATACAATTTCAACTTCAGTCACCTCTGCCACTTCATCATCTTGCACATTTTTCTTCATCATCGCAGAACATATACTCACAAACTTCTGCTACAACATACCACTGACCATACATCCCCAACTTGCCTGCAATTCACATACTTCACAACATAAACCATTTCAACTCAACCAACACACTGCATCAACCCACTCCTTTAACTGTCACTTACTGATCAATCATACTGCCAAGTCCTCTTTCCCTTGAATCTTGCTATACAACCCTGCCACAACAACACCCATCACCATTCTCCAACATAAACCATCAACTTACACAAAAACTTCCTAAAGCCACCCACTAACGCTGTCATTCCATACTCCACTGCCTATCCACTTCTACGAACTGCACAACCAACTACAATCCTCTGTCGCCCCAACAAATCAGTGACCAACCCACATCAGCCAATTCCTCTTCAAACCCAAGAAAAAAGAAAAAAAAGCCAGAAAGAGAATAGAACGATCCTCAATCGAACAATCTCGAACCCTTATCGTCCCTGATTCTCCACCCTGTAGCATTTTGAATCGCAAAGCACTGATTTAAATTAGACTCTTGATTAATTTGCAATTCGCACATTTTGATTTTAAACAATTTTGGTTGCGTTGCTTTTTGATGATTTGGTTTTGGGGTATTGGATTGCAATTGTTTTAAAATGGGCTAAGTTTTGTTTTGGGCAGTGATTGTTTGTATCGAAATTTTTGGCTTTCTTTTAGTCATATATATATATATAATAAAAAAAATTGTTTTATCCTTCTTTAAAAAAAAGAGAGAATTTTTATCAATGGTTTTGTATTGTTTTTGTTTTGTTTTAGTTTTTCCTTTGATATAAAAAAACTTGTATATATATATATTGTTTTTAAATTTCAGGTTGCCCAAGAAGATGAAAAAAACAGCTGCCACTTTGCTTGCCAAAAATAATTGCTTGCCTACTTGTTTTAAAAAAACGCCGCTAAAAAAATTGCTAATAATTCTGCATGCTCTGGTATCGTGCTTTCGTCTCTAGTTTTATTTGAATTGCATTGTTAGTTGCTTGCATTTGCATTTATATATAAAAAATTCAAAATCCAAAAAACAAAATAATAAACTACATTTTAGTTGCATTGTAAATTCATGTTCAATTTCTGCTTTGCATTCATCTTATCGTATTTTCTTTTCTAAAGGCAATACCCCAATTCACATAAGGTGAGGGATTTCATCACCCTTTCCTTAGCCCACAAACGCATTTCATCGTAGAATTTGACTAATAATTAAGGTTAGACATTCGACTTATGGGTGTCGCGAGCTCACCTAGGGCTTAATTGTATATTCACAATTGTTTTCTTTGAATAATTTTATTTCTTAGTGTCTAGGCCACGGCGGAGTAATAACCATTTATAAATATTACGGTGATTTATAAATATTATAGTGGTTGTTCCTCTTAAGGTACTTAAACCTTCGGTTACATTGCCACTGTGATTCGTGGTGCACCGATAACCCCTGGCCGTTACCTGTTTGAGAATTATTTTTGTTGATTTAAGACAAAGTGTGATTATACAATTTTGGTTTAGGAGCTACTAAGGACAGAAAATTGTAATTAAGTCCTTTGCATTCATTTAGTTGCATTAGTTCATGCATATTTAAAAAAAATCAAAAATCCAAAAAATTTGTAAATTTTACTTAACTTCATTTTTAATTCCAAAAAAAAAATCCTTTTTTCCTTTCCTTTGAAAATTTTCAATCAAAAGCAAAAATCCAAAAAAAAAATATAAAATCTTTTCAAAAAGAAAAAAAATTTGAAAATTCAAAAACAAAAACAAAAATCAAATTTCCATTTTCTAAAAACAAAGAAAAAATCCTTTTGGTAAATATGTGAAAATTTGAAAATTCAAAAACAAAAAAAAAACATATAAAAATTTGAAAAGAAAAAAAAGAAAATCAAACTTCTCTTTTGAAAATAAATTTCATTTGGTAAATATTTTTCAAAAACAAACTTTCACTTCATTTTCCAAATCTAGTTTCATTCTCTAAACTCAACTCTAACATCCTTCTCTTCTTGACTTTCACTTATGCACGAGTACTTGGACTCGTGACACAACAATAAATCGTTGGACTCGCGACTCAACAAATAATCGTTTAACTCGAATAGACGATCCTCCCGAAATGGCGAACGAGAATGCCCCTCGAACTCTTATGGATAGAATCTTTCCCGATAGGGTTTCTATTCCATCATGCATCACGTTACCCACCCCTATGGGTAACCATTTCGAAATTCACTCGAATCTTATTGCCACGCTTCCAAAATTTGGCAATTTTGAGCACGATGACCCATACATTTTCTTGACTAAATTTGAACAAGTTTGTGCAACTATTAAACACCAAAAACTTTCCGATGACGGAATAAAACTTCGATTAATCCCATTCGCTCTTACGGATTATGCTGAAAAATGGTTGTATAGCTTACCATCAGACTCGATTAAAACTTAGGGAGAATTCGTAAAAGCTTTCTTAAAAAAGTTCTACCCCTTGGAAAAAATGAGTAGAATCCGAAACGAAATTGTAAATTTTCATCAATTCAAGGGGAACCATTCGGAAAATATTTTGAAAGATTCAAAGAGCTTTTGATAAAATGTCCACACCATAACTTCAAAAAATGGACGATTTTCCAAATCCTATACGATGGACTCAAAAACAGCTCATGAACCATGCTCGAATCAATGTGCCAAGGCAACTTTCTTGCCCAACATCACGACGATGCTTGGCAATTTCTTGAAAACCTCACCGAAAAATCATCCCAATGGGAACGTTCGAACGAAAATCAATTTACTCATGATCGAGTGCACACTCGATAAGATCTTTTTTTAGTTTGGAAGCTAAGATCGACGCAATGATTAAAAAATTCGATAACGTTTTCTCATCGAATCAAATGAACCAAGCTTCCTAACCGATGTGTTATAAATGCAACGATCCTAATCATATAGCCAATCAGTGTCCCAATTCTGTCGAACAAATCAATGCTTTCAATAAAGCCAAAAACGACCCGTTTTCTCCAACGTATAATCCTGGTTGGATAAATCACCCAAATTTTGCTTGGAACCAAAACAATCCCAACACGAATACGGTTCGTCCCAATTTTCAAGCATTCCTAAATAATGCTTCGAATCCTCCCTTTCAGCCCAACAATTTTCAACTAAACTTTGCGGGTCCGTCTCATAATCAACCGCAACAATCATATTTTCAACCAAATTCTGCTCATCCTCCCAATGACGATAAACATTTAACTTCACTTGAGAAAACTCTTGAAATGTTGGCTAAAGCAACTACTCAAAGCCTTCAATCAAACAGCAATTTGCAAAATTTATTGACCTCATATATGCAAAACACAAACCAATCGATTGCAAAACTTGAAATGCAAATGAGTCAATTAGCCACGTCTATAAGTGAACGCGAACGAGGAATCTTCCCAAGCCAGCCCCTTCCAAATCCCAGAAATCAAAACGCAAATTCAAATCAAGCCCATGTTGTTCAAGATAGCAACGTAACCCAATTGAATGCTATCACAACTTTACGTTCCGGTAAACAAATCGATAATCAAGTCGTTAACCCAAACGATTTACCGAAAACCTCTCTCGACACTTCTCAAAAAACGAACGAATCTGAATAGAGCATGGAGCCAAACGTTGAATCAAATGCCGATTAAAATTCTTCTTCTACTCGAGTAGACCTGCCTACCGAGTATCGTGTTCCATTTCCACATCATCTCCGATCCAAGAAACATTCAGACCAAATGGAAATGATGTTGGAAATTTTTAAACAAGTGAAATTTAACATCCTGCTTCTTGACATTGTTTAGCAAGTCCCCACGTACATGAAATTTCTTAAGGACTTGTTCACCCAAAAGTGACACACTCAAGTGCCCAAAAGTCTTCTTAGCCGCCAATTTAAGTAAAGTCTTGTCCCAATCCATGCCCGTAAAATACAAAGATCCTGGCTGCCCTACGATTTCATGTACAATCGGAGATAAGATGATTAACAAATGCTTGATAGACTTAGGCGCGAGTGTCAACTTGATTCCATTCTCCGTGTACGAACAATTAGGCTTAGGAGAGCTCAAATCCACAAAAGTCACGCTTCAATTTGTCGATCGCTCGATTAAGAAGCCTGTGGGAGAAATCGAGGACGTGCTCAATCGAGTAGGGCAATTCATATTCCCCGTTGATATTATTGTTCTCGAAACACAACCCGTGACAAATCCCGCAAGTCAAATTCCATTGATTTTAGGCCGACCATTTTTAGCCACCTCAAATGCCTTAATCAATTGTCGTAACAGTTCGATAAAAATCTCTTTTGGAAACATGATTTTGGATCTCAACATTTTCAATCTTGAAAGCCAATCGAACGAACCTCGTGACCAAACGTTGGAAGTTAGTTCCATTCACTAAAACTTCAAAAACGAGACACTTGACCTTAACAACGAACGCGAAGCTAAATACAAAAAATCGTTTCACGAAATCCCCAATGAGACTGAATACACTCTTCCCTTTGAATCGCTTCTAGTTGAGTCCGAATCTCAACCCAATTCTTTGATCGAAAAACTCCCAAAGTTGGACCTCAAACCACTTCCCGATCACCTTAAGTACACATACTTAGGTGAAAACGAAACTTGTCCTGTCATAATTTATAACGATCTTTCTCTTGACCAAGAAACTTCTCTTCTTTCTATTCTTTCGAAAAACAGAGAAGCAATTGGGTGGTCCATTGCCGATATTAATGGAATTAGCCCTGCTATTGTTCAACATCACATCCATTTAATCGACGATGCCAAGCCTGTTCGTGACGCGCAACGAAGGCTTAATCCAAAAATGAAAGATGCGGCGCATGATGAAATTCTTAAACTTCTCGACAACAGAATCATTTACTCAATCTCAGATAGTTCATGGGGTATCCCAATTCACGTTGTACCAAAAAAGTCAAGGCTAACCGTTGTCAAGAACGATTCTAACGAACTTATTCCAACTCGTACTCAAACGGGTTGACGTGTTTGCATTGACTATCGAAAACTAAATGCCGCAACATGTAAAGATCACTTCCCTCTTCCTTTAATTGACCAAATGCTCGAACGTTTAGCCGGCCATGAATTCTACTGCTTCCTTCATGGTTATTCCGGCTATAACCAAATTCCAATCGCTCTTGAAGATCAAGAGAAAACGACTTTCACGTGTCCATTCGGTACCTTTGCTTATTGACATATGCCATTGGACTTTGTAACGCTCCTACGACTTTCCAATGATGCATGGTTGGCATTTTTTCCGACATGATTGAACGCTTTCTAGAAGTTTTTATGGACGATTTCTCTATCTTTGGCGATTCTTTTTCCCAATGTTTATATCACCTCGAGTTGGTTCTAAATCGATGTAAAGAAAAACATTTGACTTTGAATTGAGAAAAATGCCACTTTATGGTCATACAAGGCATAGTCCTTGGACATATCATGTCAAATAAAGGCATTGAGGTAGATAAAGCGAAAGCCGACGTAATTGCAAATCTACCCATTCCCAAATCTGTTAAGGACATTCGATCATTTCTAGAACACGCTGGCTTTTACCGACGCTTTGTGAAAGACTTTAGCAAAATCACTCGTCCTTTGACGACTCTCCTCGGAAAAGACGTTCCATTCGATTTCAACTCTGAGTGTATCTCTTCTTTTGAACGTCTTAAGAACGAACTCATTTCTGCTCCAATCATTTGCGCGCCCAATTGGGAACTCCCATTTGAAATAATGTGTGATTCTTCGAACTTTTCAGTTGGTGCCGTCTTAGGACAACGCATCAACAAAGTCTTTCACGTTATTTACTACGCGAGTATGACTTTGAACGACGCTCAACTCAACTACACTACAACCGAAAAAGAGCTTCTAGCTGTCGTTTTTGCGCTTGAAAAGTTTCGACCTTACTTGATAGGTTCACACATTACTGTATACACGGACCACTCTGTGCTCCGATATCTCTTTGCTAAAAAGGATGCTAAATCCCGTTTGATTCGTTAGATCCTTCTACTTTAAGAATTTGACCTTACAATCAAAGAAAATAAAGATTCAATAATGTCATAGCCGATCACTTGTCTCGTCTTCCGAACGCACCATCTTCTTTTCCAATCAATGAAAACTTCCCCGATGAACAACTTCTTTCAATTTCTATCGATCCATGGTACGCTGATATAGTGAACTACTTAGTCACTAAAGAAACTCCCTCATCTTGGTCTAAACATGACAAATGCAAATTCATGTCCCAAGTGAATATTTCTATTGGGACGATCCATACTTGTTCAAATACTGCCCTGACCAAATCATCCGACGTTGCATTCCGGATAATGAGATTAAGAGTGTTCTTTCGTTTTGCCATGATCAAGCATGCGTGGACATTTTGGTCCTCGACAAACTGCGGAAAAAGTGCTTCAGTGTGGTTTCTATTGGCCTTCTCTTTTCAAAGACTCGTTTGAATTTTGTAAAACTTTCGATTGATGTCAAATGCTTGGACGAATTTATCGACGAGATATGATGCCTCTAAACTCCATTCTTACGATCGAAATCTTTGATGTTTTGGGTATCGACTTTATGGGACCTTTTCCCAATTCTTTTGAAAACTTGTATATCCTTCTCGTTGTTGATTACGTCTCAAAATGGGTCGAAGCCGTTCGTTGCAAAACCAACGACTATAGAATTGTCGTGAAATTTCTCAAAGAAAACATCTTTTTGAGATTCGGCACACCTTGCACAATAATCAGTGATAACGGAACCCATTTTTGCAACCGTTCTTTAGAAACTTTAATGAAAAAATACTCGATAACCCACAAGTTATCCACTCCGTATCATCCTCAGACTTGTGGCCAAGTTGAAGTTCCAAATCGACAAATAAAACAAATCTTGGAGAAAACTGTTAACAAAAATCGAAAAGATTGGTCTTAGAAATTGACCGACGCACTTTGGGCTTACCGTACTGCTTTTAAAACAAACCTTAGGATGTCCCCATTTCGTTTAGTTTACAGTAAAGCTTTCCATTTACCCGTTGAAATCGAACACAAAGCATTATGGGCAATAAAGAACTTAAACTTTGATCTTGATAAAGCTAGCGAAAACCGAAAACTACAACTCGACGAACTAGAAGAACTTAGGAGTGACGCGTATGAAAATGAGAAAATTTACAAAGAAAAAACAAAAGTTTTTCTTGACAAGTCAATCTTAAGTAAAACGTTTTCGCCTAATCAAAAAGTTCTTTTATATGACTCAAGACTTCATTTATTCCTTGGTAAACTTAAATCAAGATGGACCGGACCATTTGTGGTATGAACTGTTTTTCCACATGGTGCCACAGGAATAGAAAACCCTAGGGATGGATCGATTTTCAAAGTCAACGGTCATCGTTTAAAACCTTTCTTGGAATTGCCCGGTAACCAAGAGGAGGAGCTCATGATTCTTTATGAGCCAAGCTATGTCTAGTAAGAATGTTAACCCGCTTTTGTAAATTTGTACTTATTTTTCTCCGTTACACTCATTATATCATGCATTGACTGTGGGGACAGAGTCAAAATTAAGTGTGGAGGGGAGTCTCATTTTCATTTTTTTAAGTTTCATGGCATTTTTGAATTTTCATCTTCTTTTAACTTTAAAAAAATCTCAAAATTTCTAAATCTCAAAAACATTTTCTTTTTAGTATTTTGATTTATTTTTGAAGAAACACTATGGGATAAGAATAAGTTTTGGTTAATAAATTGAAATTTTTGATAATTTATTTGTCTTAACAAAAATAAAAATGAAGTTTGATTACAAATAACAATGGTTTAACTAGTATATAGGAAGTTCATATGTGTTAATTATAAAGTATGTTCTAATTGAAAATCTTTGTTTAAGAAAGTGGTAAATTTAAAGTAAAGGATATAACATTTTTATCTTCTATGTTAAATGGTGGTAAGATGATAGTGCAAAACTCTCTCTTCTAAAAAACAAAAAAAACAAAAACAAAAAACAAAAACAAAAAATATTTCTTGTATATATTTATATTTTTTAATAAACACCTAGAGTCGTGTGCTCACACTCGTGTGTTCACTCGCCATGCTCTGTACCCTTCTCACGTAAGCCTGAAAGGCAGTGCATGATCGATATATCTGGCCTCAGTTTATCTGAATTAGGTGTATGTATATAAAAATTCTTTTTAAAAACGCCTACAGTCGATAAGTGTTCACACTTGTATGTTCACTCGCTACGCTCTATATTCCCCTCACATCAGTCCGCAAGGCAGTGCACGAGTAATATATCTGGCCTCAGTTTACCTGAGTTTGGCATATCTAAATATTGTTAATATCAATAAAATTTTCAAATAAGAGAGAGTAAGCAATTGAAATCCAAGCACCATTTTAACTTGTTTGATTTGACTTGTTAATGAAAAGAAATAAAAATACCACTTTGATAAACTTTAATAATCGATAAGAATCCATTTCATAGTTACACTGTATTATCGACCGGAACAATGAGTTAAACTATAGCCCATTTGTGACGATAACTTCGTTTTTATTGGAAATTTTGACGAATAAATGACTTAAATTTCAAGACAATGACCAAAACCTATATTTAACTTATTTGTGTCAATTTAAAAGTAAATCCTTCGTTGTGAATATTTTCAAAAACTCGCATTCTTCTCTTTGTAAATAAATTTTGCATTTTGTAAATATTTTCACTTTGCATTTGGTTTTATTGGTAGTATCCGCTGAAAACCCTCACGAGACAACAATCGTCCTACTGGGGACACCCAGAGGTTTAAAGGCTTGTTGCATACGCTCAATGCAATCGTGCTCCCTACGAAAATGGATTTATCTTAGTTTTCCTTTATTTGAGGACGAATAAAAAGATAAGTGTAGGGGTATTTGATGTGCACGTAAACGTGCATATATTTACATCCATATTTTATCTCTTTTTATTTAAATAAATATCATATTTGGGCATTTTAACATGTTTAAAACCAAAATTAAATTATTTTCAAATCATCATATATTCATCTTCATTCAGGGGCAAAATGGTCATTTTTGTGCGTGTGTCAATTTGAGAATTTTTACTTGGCCATTTTTTATGATTATTATAGGAATTTGGATGCATATGGAAGAGGCTTTCATGAACATATGTGCATGCACAAGGGAATACAAAGGAATGAAGAGGAAATAATTCAAGCGCATGATAATGGAGGACCTCATCCACTTACCTAAATCTACAATTAGAAGCGAATGGACAACTAAGTGGAGATTAAAGCTTCATGCACTTTTAATGATGATTTAATTAGTGGCTAATGGTTACTTGGTGGCCACACTTCCTAAGATGTATTTTGGGAAGCACCCTAAAAATTGAATTAGGGTTATATGCACGTATAAGTAGCCCTCTTATGTACATGTAAATATCTTCTACTCCCCCTTATTTTACTTAGAAAATTAGCAAGTTGTGAACACAAATCAAAGTGAAATAAAAATGGCTTCCAAGCCTCTTTCTCTTCTCTTTTCTACTTGCTTTTATTTACTTTTATGTTTATGTTTATTTCTATGCTCTCTTTTATTTCATGTTTATAGCTTAGATTTAGATTCATGCAAGTAGTGTAGCATTGTTTTTTTATGCAAGTAGTTAGTAGTTAATCTCTCTTTCTTCCTTTGCTTAGATTCCATTTCCTTGCTTTTTAATGTTCAAATTTACAAGTGTTGATTTGATAACACAAATGAGTAGCTAAACCCCTTCAGTTTAGGGGTAATGAAGCTCTCTAACTTTATGTAATTTCAATATTTTTATGATTTATGATCTCTTTTGTTTGTGATTCATGATAGTAAATTTTGATGTAAGTTTATACAAGTGGGTTTGATAGCTTATGTTGCTTTTGCAAATGAGCTATTCTTATTCAACATAAACAAAATTTACATCATCATTTGCTAATGGATTTTTGATTTTGAATAGAAAGTAAAAACAAAATTTGATGATATATCTTACTAATTACAATAGTAAATAGATCATACTTAAAATAGCTTTTGCTTTGGCTTCATTTTCATGAGAATTTATAAGTGGTATAATTGATGTATTATAGTTTGATGGTTTAAGTTATGTTAATTAATAACATAAATAAACCATACTTATGATCAATGCAACAATTATTTCACTTAATATCATAACTAGAGATCATAAATTATTTGTTTGTTAATTTACAAAAATAGGAGAGTGGAGTTGTCTCTAAATTGTTCTCTAATCTCATAGTTTTTAATCTCATTTTCCTTCTAATTTTAGCTTCATTTTGTTTACAAATTTTAGTTAACAATCTTCTCTCCACATTGGTCTAATTTGATTGATTAGAAAATTCCAAAATCTAAAAAATTCCTTGCAGATCGACCCGTACTCGCCACGTACTAAAATTGTACGCCGTGCGCTTACGGTTAAAATTAATTCAAAATTTATCGGCATTTTTCTAACTCAATAGAAAATTTGTCGTTAAATAGTGTTCATGGAAAATTATGTGTAATTCCCTTTTTGTTACAAAAGTTTTCAAAAATCTCGTTTTTGAATTCACCTCCGTGATCACTTCTTATACTTTTTATTTTAAGATTCATTAAGTTTTTAATTCTTATAGCAAAAATTTTAAACATCTCAAGCGTTTCACTCTTATGTTTTAAAAACAGTGTCTATGTATATCTTGAAAAATCATCTATAATAATGAATACATACTTGTTATGATTCATTGAACATACTTGAGTAGGTCCAAATAAATCAAGATGTAATAATTCTAATGGTTATTTGGTAGAAATTTCGTTTTAAGATTTAAAAGAACTCTTTTTTAATTTTCCATATTGACATGCATCACATAATTTTTTAACTTTATAGTTTATTTTAGAAAGACCTCTAACCAAATCATGTTTAGCCAATTTGTTTATAAACCTAAAGTTTATGTGACACAACCGTTTGTGCCATATCCATGGATCATTAAAATCTGCGGCTATGCATAAATCGCTGGAGTTATTAAACTTTATATTTAAGAGGATGTTTCTTTTTCTTAAACCTTCAAAGATAAGATTTTTATTTTGATCAAATATTTTGCACTTATTCTTTTCAAAATCAATTTTGAATCCTTGGTCACAAAGTTGATTAATGCTTAATAGGTTATGTTTTAGATTTTCAACTAAAAGAACATTTGTAATAATAGGTAAAGTGGACATACCAACATTAATGATATCTCCAATTCTAATGACAAATCCTGTAGAAGTATTTTCGTAAGTTACAGTACCACCATCTCTGTATGTTATATTCGATAACGTTTGTGCATTCCAGTTATATGTTTGGAACACTCGCTATCAAGTATCCATTTCTCCTTGTTATTAGATTTTCTTTTGGGAACCTACAAGGTAAAAACATTTTAATTGGTACCCACTTCCTTCGTTAGGTTCCTAAGTGTTAGAGAGTGAAGGTAGCCATACCTAGGAGGGTTTGTGACCTTTAATCGAGTAATTTTTATTATGAACAACGCTTTTCAAATAGTTATCTATGTGTTTTTGTCTAATTAATTTGTTACCAGATCTTAGAATCCATATTTTTATTATTTTAGAGTTAGAAGCCTTTTCTCTAGTATGTTGCTTCTTGAACCTTTTATATAGTGAGCTGTAGTTTCCATGTTTTGAAGTTTTCTTGAATCCTAATCCATTCTGATTTCCAGGTGGTTAAGAAGTTTTGATCAAATTGTCCAAATTCTGCTTTCCTTTATTGAATTTTGAAACTTTGTTTGTAATTTTATCTAACTCACGTTTAAGATAAGAAATTTTAGATTTTGATGCTTCTAGATTATCCTTTAATACAATGTTTTCTTTTCTAATATCATCATTTTGTAGTTTAACTTTTCCTATTTCACATAATAAAGAATCTTTTTGAGTAGATAGATTCTTACATTTTTCTTATGTAGTTTCTAATTCTTCTTCTAGAATGGTTTTCTCATCTTTTAATAATCCTATTTCAAGTTCAATTCGATTAAATTAGCAACATATTCTTTATTTAACCTTTTAGTTTCCCTATATTTGTCATCTAGGTCCATGCTAAATTCTAAAATTTCATTATAAGTAAGATCAGGACATACCTCCTCAGTGTTTGCCATGAAGCATATATTGGCTTGCTCAGAATCAATATCACTATAACTGTCTAATGATGAAGATGAATCTGAGTCATCTCAGGTCACTTGAAAAACCCGTTTACTTTCCTTGAATTTCCCAAACTTGCTATTCTTTTTGTCAATATTGACCTCTGGGCATTGTTTCTTCATGTGTCCAAACTTGTCACATCCAAAGCATTTGATTGCGGTTTGGTTGGATAGATTTGAATTTCCTCCGTTTTTGGATTTCGTCATCTTCTTGAATTTCTTGAACTTGTTGTAGTTTTCGGCAATAAATATGATCTCATTTTCATCTAAGTATGAATCATTATTGTTGACTTGAAAAGCTATATTTTTCTTTTCATGATTTTGATATTCTCTTACCTACAAATTTGCTTCGTACGACATCAAATTTCCTATTAATTCTTCAACTTTTAGTTGAGATAGGTTATTAGCCTCTTCGATGGCCAACACTATTTATTCCCATTAATTAGTTAAGGAATTTAAAATACATGTAACTAAATCAAAATCTATGAATTTGACTCCAAGTGCCATGAGATCGTGTTGAATAGTTTGAAATCTAACATACATATCACCAATAGATTCATTTACTTTCATTTAAATGAAGGAAATTGATTTTGTAAAACGGAAATCTTTGTTTGTTTAACTTTGTTTGTGCCTTTATGAGTGATTTGTAGTGAACGCTATATATCATATGCAATAGTGCACAACATGACACGTGAAAATTCATTTTTGTCAAGTGAACAAAATAGAACATTCTTGGTTTTAGCATTGTTTGTTGCTGTGTTCTTTTGAGCATATGTACAAGTGCTTATGTCTGTGTCTGGTGCTTCATATCTACTTGTGTTGCTTGCCAAATTTCTAGACTATTAGCTTCCATAAAAATACGCATACGTGTAGACCGATAAGCATAAATAGATCCAGTGAATAGTGGAGGACGTGCATGGATTTACCATCTTGAAATGTACTTGCCATATTGAATTTCTAATATGTTTCAATTACGTGTTACTGTAACTTGAAATAAACTTGCTCTGATACCGAATGAAAGTGTGTATGGATCGTGTATATATATCTAATATGCAAGTGTAATAAAACTAACTTATAACTACTAGAGTAAAGTAGATAAAAGTAAAGAAAAAGTCACACTAGAGTTTTTATACTGGTTCAGGCCTCTCGTCCTACGTCCAGTCCCGAAGCTCCCCTTCGACCTTAAACTAGCAAACAACCCTCACTTTTCCCAAAGTAATAAGCTTGATACAAAATGTCTTTTCTTGACAAGTATATGTTCTTAGTAACACTAATTTTGACTGCACAATACAAATCTTCCTATAATTTTCTTTGAGTAGTATGTGTATGTGAAGTTATTTTGGGAAATAATAAGAATTATGTATTGATTGCTTTTAGAAATCAAGGTACACAAAGAGTAAAGAGAAAAGATTCAGAAAATTCAAGTGAGTTGTTTCTCAAAATCTTTACATATTTATAAGTGTCCAAGAGTTTCCTTGAGAAGTAACAACCTTTAGTATGTTCTACTTCGGTCTAAGAGTTGCAATCTTTGAGGAAGAAGAGAGGAATTGAAGAGATATGGATGCAACTATTAGAATGAAGCAAGTGTTTATTCAGGGTTTTAGGCTGTTACCAAGTTCAGACGTTTGGGATAAAAATTAAGACGTTTGTCTGATTATAAATTTTTCAATCCGAGAGCGCAGTCAGATGTCTGACTTATATAAACAGACGTATGATACCTGTATACTTGCAAAATTAATTTGTTTGATGTAATGAAAACCTTGTAAAAGTTTTATGTGATATTTTGTGTATAAAACTACTCAAGGAGATTTTACAAACTATTTATCTATGACTATAACACACTATAATAGCTTCTCTTCTGCTAATGATTCTTTTCTTCTACTATTCCTCTTCAAGTTATGATATTGTGAATTATCAAAGCATTTTCCTGCAAGTAGATGGAATATATTGTATATGTATGATCGCATAGTTGTTGTCATCATAATCATTTAATAGAGGCTCAAACATTTTCAGTGGCTCTGGAGATGAAGCGACTCAATGCAACGACCTTATGTTCAAACTCTGAACTTCCTTGATCGACTTGGGGCTTCTATGTCCCTCAATGCCTGAATCTTCTCTGGATTGACTTATATTCCTCTCGAGTTCACTATAAAACCAAAGAAATTCCAAAATGCAACCTCAAATGAACAATTTAGTGGATTAAGCTTCATACCATATTTGCGGAGCACGACGAACATCTTTTCCAAATCATCAACATGGCTCATTAATCATCATGAATTCATAAGCATATCATCCACGTAGACTTTCCTTGAATACCCAATTTGTCCCTTAAACATTGAATTCACTAGCCTCTGGTAAGTTGCTTTGGTATCTTTCAAACCAAAAGGCTTGATAAGATACCAATACAGTCCCATATCAGTTATAAAGCTGGTGTGTTCTTGATCTGGGACATGTATTCGAATTTGGTTGTAACCAGAGTAGGCGTTCATGAATGATAGAAGTTCGTGTCCAATGGTCGAATCTATTAGTTGATCGATTTTCGGGAGTGGGAAGCTATCTTTCGGACATGCTTTATTCAAATTAGAATAGTCAACACATGTTCGCGATTTCCCGCTAGACTTCTTCACTTGTATTGGATTAGATACTCATTCTGGGTATAGAGCATCACAAGAGTCGTTGTTCCTCACCTTATCCATCTCTTCCTTCAGTACAATGGTTCTCTCCGAGCCCAGGCTACGGTGTTTCTATTTCATAAGAATGCATTTAGGAATCACATTCAATGCATGGCATGCTACCTCCGACGATATTCCACACATATCGAAAGGTGTCAGCCGAACACATCCAGGTTTTCCAAGAGAAAACAAGTCAATTCTTTCATCATCCTTGTGCCGAGTTGACATCCGATCTTCAGGACCTATGTAGGATTTTCCTGACTAACCGGATGTTGATCGTCAATTTTGTAGGAGTCTCCCTTGCATCCTCTGGCTCTTTTCTCAAATCCATATCCTTATGGAACCAACTATGCTATTGAAGCTAGGGCCCATGTAGTGGTTCCTATGCATCCAAAGATTTGATGAAGAGAGTCTTCTCCTCATCCTTTCCTTTCTCACGTCGCCTTGCTTCTTTCAGCTCTATGATGTAACATTCACGTCCATGCCTCTGGTCTCCCTACACAACTCCCACTCCATTCTCCATCGGGAATTTCATCATTAAGCACCATGGGGGATGGTAGCTCGGAAATTAGCTAGGGCCGGTCGACCCTTAAAGATATTAGAGGCAAAAAAAATGTCCAACACAATGAAAGTTACAACGCGCACTCCCTTACGGTCACCTTCTCCTAGCACCACGAGCAAATCCACACATCCAATGGGTACAGTAGACGTTCCATTAAATCTATGGATATGAGATCTAGACAATTTTAAATCCTTGTCCTCCAAGAACATCTGATCATAAGATTTTTGGAATAGAATGTTGATTGAACTACCACAATCAATCGGCACCTTTCTCACAATCGTTGGCATAATCATGGACAATATCACCAAGGGATCTAATGTTGGCTTTAACTCTGTCGGCATCCCTATTTTGAAATACAATGTTGTCAGTCATGGTCTTGAGTTTTTTCGCTGGAGCTCCATCTTCGATGGAAAAACAACTCCCAGTATCAGCATGCTTTAAAGCATTAACATATCTCTCTATTTTATTCCAGCTCTTCTCCGTTGGATGTAGTCCTCTATGAATGGTGTTGATGATTAATCTCTTCTCAAGCCGTCTGGGCTCATCATTACCAGTCCTAGCTTGCCCCCATTGGAATGATGGTCCTTGAGGGTTAGAACTTCCTTGCTCGCTATACTATCCTTGTTTCACGAACTGCTGCAATTTCATTTCTGTATCAAGTTTTCAATCGCATCACGTAAGTGCCTTCACTCGTTTGTGTTGTGACCATATGTGTCATGAAATCTACAATAATTCCTAGATTGTTTTCCCATCTCAGCTGACTCCCTCAGAGCCGATTTCTTGTAATGCTCAGTACCTTTGGTTGCAAGGTAGATGTTCTCGATTAAGTTACTCAGCTCAATGTAGTTGTCGTATTTCGGAAACCTGAGGCGTTTCCTATTGTCAAACTTTCAATCTCAAACCCCATTTTCATTCCTTTATTGACCATTTCTTTTATTTTCCACATTCACATCAACATCCCCATAACACCATTTGTACTATTTTACAGCAATATTACTTTGGATAACTTCCACCGATCGTTCGGCACTGGCCTTCCTGGTCATAGTGCTTGCCTCTTCCAAGCGCAAGAACTGATTAGCTTTCCTATTAAACACATCCATCGTCGGTGGGGGTTTCATTTTCAACCCTCCCTCTAAATCTATTTCGGGATAAATCCCCCTTATTGGCGACATCGATACAATGTTGTCCTTCGCATTAATAGCTTTCGTCATAGCTGTACGAAACCTGTTCAGGAAATCTTTCAATGATTCTCTTGCACACGGGAAGAGGTTAACAGTGACATTACATCATTGGGAAGTGTGGTGTGTAGATCTCGATGCAAGCCGGGTGAACAACATCATCGCCACTCCCTCCAGGAAAATAAAAAAACAACGACATCTCATAGCATTAGATGCCCTATCGGAGTCCATATGTAATTCATATTTCATTAGATGATGCCCCGAATTCATCCTCCCATTGCGTAATGGCATCATCGGCATTACGAATCTTTAAGGATACTCTTCACACAGTACCGTCTTGGTGAATGGGTCCCGACTTGGAGAAGTGCCCTATTCGTCGTTGTTCTAAAACTGATTTTCGCTCACTAGCTCCCTAACCATCTCAGCCAAATACTCTGGTTCCACAGCTTCTATCAAATGTCGGTACTCGAGGTCCATCTCGAGTGTTTGGCCTGGCAGATGCTCTCAAGTAGATTCATGATACTTGGGTTCTCCTGATTCCAGGAGAACTGTTCATCCAACATATCCGAGTGTTTGATTCCTATGCGATGGATTGATAGCAACCGCTTGATATCAAGTATTCTGATCATCCACAACACGACCAGAAGTAAGACTAATATTCTCTCCGGCTTGCTGAGTTGCCCTCCCAGGGGTAGATGGTTCGGTACTGATCCATGGGGATGGATCGGTATTGGTCCTCAGCCTCAACCACGACCAGCATCCAACCTTTGTTTCGATGCACCAGCGTCTTCCTTTACTCTTTTTTTCTTCCTTCATCTCTGCCTCTGGCTCAATGAAGAGGAACCATCAAATTCGGAATAGGTAGGTGCCAAATTCCTTCTACGTCTACAACGATTCTATGTTAACTCATTCAGCAATTTGAGGCTCCCTTGCATCTGCTGATTCGTCTCGTTGCGACTTTCCTACAACCTATCTTCCAATTATTTCATCATGCGGTCCATCTCGACTCTAGTTATCACATCAATCAGGTTTTAGGCCTCGGCAGCTTCTAGTTGTGCAACTTCCTTCTAGTATTGAACGTCAATGTTCTCAATAATGTCTACAGCTCTGGAAGTGATAGAATGGTCTCGGTGTAGGCCATAGTTAAAAGCAACTTGTGTAGAATTTGGAAGATCCGAGTAGTTTAAAATATCAAAAACAAAGAAAACTTAATCTATCTCTTGGATTTAGATAATGCAATAGTAGATGATGGATCCAAAAGTCCTAAGAATACTGTTTCTAAGTGAAAGCACCAAAATGTTTATACCAAAATGTGGCACAAAAACTCAACAGATTAAAGTAGAGAATGAAATAAAGAAATGAAAAGAAAATAAAGTAAAAGCAATGTACACAAAGTTTATAGTGGTTTGGCCAACTAATGCATACGTCCACTTAGTGTTTCTATTGATAATATTGTTGTTTACAACAGTTGTTCTTATGGATCGGTATGGATCCTCGAGATTGCAAGAGAATTATGGTAAATTTGTAAACAAGCAAAAAATGATCCTCTAAAATAACATATTAACCTCCTATTTATAGCTGTAGGTCGCCGAGATTTGCTCCTTCATGATTTCCACCATGTTCTCCACATACAGCAGCAACTAAGCTCGAGAAAACATGGCCATGTTAACAAATATGATGGATCGATACCGATTAATATGATCATCTTATGGACTTCTTCAATTTCCTTGCTCAGATGCGACTTCTTGTTAGCTTCATGTTTCCCATCTTGATTGCCCTGTTAGAAGCTTGTTTTTGAGCCAACAAGTTAGATCAGTGGTGGAATGGAGTTCCGGACTTTAGGTGCTCGAGATACATGATAGAAAACAACATGCAATCGATCCTATAAAGCTTGGAATAGGTTTCCGTCATCATGGCTTAGGTGTAGGGGAGGTTTGAGGCAGTTTGAGTGAAGCTTTATGGATCGATACTGATCCATAGAGATGGATCGGTATTGATCCATCACTTTGATGGATTCGGTTTGTTAGACTTTAGTAGTTGCTTAGGCTTTCGCTTTACAGTTTTGGTTGTACTTGGTTCCTAGACATGTTGGCCATCTCTTTGGGCTTCTTGCAATGATAACTACCAAGTCCGACCCGCCAAGTTCGTCCAAACGATGTCTCACCCAAAAGCTGGATAACAAGAATAAAATAAATCCAAAACAAACTGATGTAGTTATTGAAATTAAGAAAGAGGGTAAAAATTACAGGACCTATAACAACCTGTATTTTATGTATCAAATGATCATAAAATATTATTATTTAATTTAAATGTGGTCGTATGACTCTAAGATTTTGAAAAATGACTCTTAGAGACATTTTCCACAACTATGATTTTTGTCAAATTCTTATCTGACCATTTTGACCCTATAAGTTTTGTACGGACTATAACTTTTGATAAGAGCCAAGTTAGGGTCTCAAACCACTTCCATTGCTTCAGGATGATTTTTTTCCACTCTGTAGAGTGGCCATAATAGAAAATAGACTTACCGTTTGAAAGTTATAGCTATTTTAAGTTTTGTGTGCTGTTGGCCAATATCAGCCGAAAATTAATTAGGGCCAAACCTAAGCTCACTTACAAATTTTTGGATTTTCACCAAATTTGGATTCATGGGATATCTCTAATCACATTTCTCACTTACTAATAAATCCCAAACCTCTGTTAAACCTAATTCTATCAAAAAACTTCTTATTTTCTTACTAATCGTAGCCTAAATCATCGTTGGACGGGTATATAGCAAAGGAGACTTTAGACCTATCATTTTTTGGAATCTAGATCTCTGTTGTGCGACTTGGATCTGTGGAATTTTTTTGGTATTATTGGTATTTGGTGAGTGGTTCTTGACCTCTCATTATCATATGCATGTTTACCTAGTTAAAATTGAAGTTTTTAACATGATTTTGATCCTAAAATGTTTTCTAACTTTAATCATGTTATCCTGCCTTTTGGCAAAACCGTGATACCAAGAACTTGACTGGAAGCCAAGGAAAGTCCATCCCGAATATCGGTTAGACGCAGGTTCGCTATAGATATCGATAGATTTTGTCCGAGTCCGGATCGAGCTACAATTGACGAGACGTGACAAAAAAAGCTATGGGAGCCAATGTTTTGAGTTTCAAGTCAATCGGAGTTCGTACACTCAAGATATGGATCGATCAAGATTGAGGGGGAAGGCCTATGTTCGTATCCATCACCCTACAGTAGCACTGTTCGCATCCATCAAAAAACCATTGTTCGAGTCGATCTATTCGAATCCATCCATAACCACGCTGTTCGCATCCATCTGTTCGTGTCCATCAACTCGCGTTCCTCTATTCGCGTCCATCAAATATCCCTCTGTTCGAATCCATCCTGTTACCTATAGCTCGTATCCATCGTGTTATCATTTGTTCATATCCATGCTACTGGTTCAACTTCGTATCGATCGACTGAAGTTAATTTCGATCGATATGAACAAAACCAAGTCCCCAATACAAACATGACAACTTCAACCGATACAAACAAGGCCATGGTGAATCGAGTCGAACAGACCCACTCCGATCGATACGAACAGGGATGAATGATCGATACGAACAGAACGAGCTCTGATCGATACGAACAGTATGAAATGCCTTTATAATTGATCGATACGAATATAGCAGTGGATCGATGCGAATAAAGCTAGCCAAGTCGATACAAATGAGGTGAAAATCTTGGAAATACTTGGTCGATTCGGCACGAAATGTGGATCGATCCTGGAAACTAGTGCCACACCAACTTTCAGACACATACCTGGATCGATGCGAACTGGTCGATACGAAGTGCATCGATTCGAACTAAACAGCCTACCGAAGTCTCTAATTCGTATCGATCATAACTCGCAATCCACAAGTCCAAATTTTATGAAATTTTCACAGGAGCTTACGTACAATTTAAAGAACGTCCATGCCAAATTCATTCATATCGATCACGGACCGAGTGCAAATCACGTAGGATCAATCGCGTGGGCCCACCCACGTGCCAGAAGAGGTCTTTCGATATCTGAGCGAGATATTTGCATCCTACGCCTATAAATAGCGCCCCAGAACCTACAGAAAAGGATCTTTTGGCTCTCTGACATCTAGACTCTACCGAAAACATTTTTGCGCTACAAGGCTGCTATTGTACTCGAATTTCATCACTGTAATCTGCTGTAATCAGTTGTAATCAGCAAGAAAACATCAATAAAATCACCAATTTCATAGTGGACGTAGGCAACACGCCGAACCACTCTAAATTTCTGTGTTTCTGCGTACTTTCTTATTTGTTTTTGAAGTGTTTGTTAGATAATCCTCTTTTTCCATTTAATTTCTTCATTTTTATCTCTTCAAACCCTTCCGAAGAGTGTTGTGCCCAATTTTGGTACAAACACTTTGGTGCTTTCATTGAGAGAAAACCATTTTTTTCCTTCTGCTCGTTGGATCTTCTACCGATACTGGATTGCAAACATCCTAGGAGAAGATCCAGATCTCAATTTAAGAAGTTCTTCCATCCTATTCAGATTTGCTACAAGTCTAGGAGAGAGCTTCATCATCCACCATGGTTAACAGAAGGACCACTTCCACAGCTGCAGATCCTGAAGGACGGGACAGACAGAATCCCGTACAACTACCTCCAACTGATCTGAATGCTACCGGACCATCAGATCTGCAAGGCCCTATCACCAGAGAAGAATTTCAGATATTGATGCAAGAATTGACTCAGAGCCGCCAACAGCTCACTCAGCAGCTCCGTGCTAATGCGGAACTAACCAACCAACTGAACCGTCAGCGACGAAGGAGATCCAGGAGGGATCAAGCTTCCTATTCTTCTACCAAGAGTTCAGCCTCTTCTGACTATCATCACAGGTCTACACGCCCACGGCTAAACGGAAGTTACACATAGGCCACTGGGCATCAACATACCTTGAACGTTGGGCAACTGAGAGTTGGCCCGTCAACCAGCCATCAAACTGGACCCTCCTCCCGAGGAGGCGCTATCCCACATCATGCTACTGAAAACCGTACCTCGACAGCCACTGATTTAGGTGCTGAGATCCGAAATCAGACAGATCCGAAACATCACCAGCATGAATACCACCCTGAGCCTTACGTCCCCGAGGACATAGAACCAAGGAGGCGAGACATGGACCGTCGACAGCGACCGGCCCCTCCTCGCATTGTGGAACCTGACCACACCTTAGCCCAGCCTACTCTAAATGCCCAGATGCCCGATCTGTCAGCAATGATCCGTCAAATGATCCGTGAAAGTCAAGGGCTTAGCAATGACGACTGGGGAATCTCCTGGAGTCATACTCCTTTTACTGATGAGATACTTTATGCTGAACCACCTCGGTGATTCAGGATGTCGACTTTACCCGTTTATGAAGGGAACTCTGACCCTAATCAGCATATTCTGAAGTACGAATGGTTAATGAACGCTGCACAAGCTGATGATGCAATCAAGTGCCGAAGCTTCTCGATTTCACTGAGGGGCATAGCGACTATGTGGTTTACCCGACTGCCACCTCGATCTATCTCATGCTTTGATCAGTTGGCAACAAAATTTATTGAGCAATTTCGTATGCATTTCGCGAGATCGAAGGATGTTAATACTTTATCTAGTGTCACTTAGGCTCCCAGAGAGACACTCAGGCGTTATTTAGAAAGATTTCATGCTGCATGTGCTGAGATCAGCAACCAAAATGATAACTCTATTCTCATGGCACTGACTAAGGGGATTGAGCTCGATTCTGATTTCGGTAACTGGTTGGCCGAAAAACCCCTCACATCATTGGACCGTTTCTATTCCAAGGCAGCCCAATTCTTAAGAAAAGAGGATGCGAAATAGTCTAGGAAGAAGGATGATGCAGGACCTAGTGTGGAAGGAGTTCAAAGTAATATTGCTATTAAACAATCCGGGGAGAGTTCCGGAAAAGTGCAATTGAATATTCAGAATAAACAAGATCAGCAAAAAGGCAGTGGTAACCAAAATAGAAAACGGGATCAGAACCGTGGTCCATGACGTAGAGCTCCAATGTTTGATAATTATACTCCTCTGAATACGTCGTTGGAGAATGTATATCTACAAACCTGCAATACTATTCAGTACAAAAAACCCGCTCCGAAACAGTCATCGGAAAAGCAAATTCAGACGGGAAAGTTTTGTAGATTCCACGAAAGCTACGGCCATAACACTAATGAATGCCGTCACTTGCAGGATCTCATCGAAAAGTTGATAAGAGAGAGGAAGTTAGAACAGTTTGTTCGGCCGCCGCAGTCTGGAGGTGCGGGCTCATCGAATCAAAATCATGTGCTGAATCCGGCTAGACAAGAGGAACCAGCTCGTATTGGCGGGAGGTTGGTAATAAACATTATTTGTGGTGGTCCTCATCCAGCAGACCGAAGCTGGAAGGAAATGGAGTCGTATGCCAGCTCTATCAGGCATGCGGACTTTGAATGTTGTAGTAATTCTGAAGATGGGGCTCCGGCCAAATAGCAAAGAACGATGGAAGATGACATCGTATTTCAAGGTCGGGATGCCGACAGGGTCGAAGACCCCACTATTGATCTGCTAGTCATATCAGCTCAAGTAGGTCCTGCTTGGATGAAGAGGATCTTGGTAGACATCGGAAGCTCTGTGAATATTTTGTTTAAACGAGCTTACGACCAGATGAGAATGGAGACTAAAGACTTGAAGCCATGTCAGTCTCGCATTCACAGTTTCAACGGGAGTACAACCATACCCACTGGAGTGGTGGTATTGCCAGTGGAGTTGGGAATTGGTGAGCGCCAGAGAGTCCGGATACTACAGTTTATTGTTTTGGATATAAACTCCCCATACAATGCTTTCTTGGGACGACCAGCCCTAGCTGAATTCGGGGCTGCCATCGCCCATGGTGTTTGACTTTGAAATTCCCTACCGACAATGGTGTCGGAGTTGTTCAAGGGGATCAGGCCGCAGGGCGAGCCTGTTACGTTGCTGAGCTGCACGAGGCACAGCGGAAATAAAAAGGAAAGGGCGTAGAGGAATCTCTCTACGTCTGCTTTGCTAATAATTGACAATTAGCGCCTGGGCCCGGGCACCCCAACCAATTCCAAAGAGATCTTGACCCGAGAGATACCGAAAGTGAAGATGAAGGTAAAGACAGTCAAGCTTCTCCGGCCGAAAATGGCGTCCTCCGTTCCTCCCTCCTCCATCCCCCCCTCTGTACCCCCAATCTCCATCGTCCCCAGCAAATACAAGACCGTCTTGAATGGTCCACCTTCTCCTCGTGCCTCCGCGGCTGCCCCCAATCCTCCTCTGATCCCATCCCATGCCCTACTGCCCACCCCCTTCCCCATCAAACCTCTTTGCATTGAGGTCCTCATCGCCAAAACCTACGCCCAGGTGGCGGGCTCGGCACCACGCTCCCCCCTCCTGCCTAACCCCCCTACTAAGCGGTGCCACCCCCTGCCGCAATTCAAAAATGTGCGTCAAACGGTTGAATTCTTAAAACTGGAAAGCCGCTGCCTTCGATGTGCGGGGTTGAGACACGTGGCGAAGTTTTGTAGAGACGCGAAGATTTGCTACAAATGTGGATTTTTTGGGCATCCACAAACCCACTGTCCCGATAAAGTCGCTAATCACACTCAGGCACGTAAAAACAGATGTGTCCATTCCTCTCCCATTAAAGACAAACTCAACTCTGCCCAATGGGTCCCCAAGTCACATCGCCTTTCTGCTCAAATGAAACCTTCCAACTCCCCGATGCATTCTCTCTCCCCTCCAGCTACACAAAGCCTGTCCCAATCCCCAATGCAACATCATAACGCAAGCCTGAATTCAAAAACATTCTCAATGGCGGACCCAGCATTACTCCTCACTGCTAATATCATCAGCGGCACCTGGTCAATCGACTCCCTCCATCATGCACTCTCCTCCACCTTTCACCATCACGATTGGCCGCTTTGGCTACAGACCGACACTAGTTTTATCTTCTTCTACCCCACATACGCAATCAGAGACCAAATCCTTCAGCGTTAGACTATTTCTTGGCAAGGTGGCGCTGTGCAATTTCAGTCATGGTCAGATCTTAACCACCTAGCTCCGTCTTTGGACCCACCATCATGGGCACGAATTTTGGGTTTTCCAGAACTTTTGCGATTCAACTCAGAGGCCATTTCTGAAGCAGTCAAGCTAGTGGGTAGATTTCTGGCTCAAGACGACTGCGAATGGGCGGAACTCGACCATCGCTTTTTATATATCCGAATACAATTCTTTAGCGGCATCAACTCTCCAGCCTCCTTCGTCACAATTTTGAACAACACGGAGTACCTCGTGAGCATTGAAAAATGGGAGCACGAGCACCCGAACAGGCGCCCGGAAAACCACTTGCTCGGAGTGGACTATGAGAGAGACTTTCCCCCATTCGAACGTCACATCCCGATTGAAGACGTAAATTCGGAGGACAGGTTTGACGTTATGAACTACATCCCTATCTTCTCCGGTCCCCCACCGGTACTGGGACAATTCTATGATCAGTCGATTGAGGTGGTTGGTCCAAGGGGCTGGGACCCATGGCCAATCCAGGAGCATAGATGGGACCCATTCTCTGATTTGGACCTCTCAATCCCGTTTTTTTAGCAAACCCCACCCACACCAGCAGCCTTACCCCAGCCTCGTCCGCCCCATAATGTTGCCCTCCAAACAGTTATCCATTCTACCCCTGATCAGTTCCAAAATGTTGCCCCTCAAACTGATATCCAATCTCCCCCCCACCAGTTCCCTGTCCCCATGCCTGAAGAACATAGCCAAGTGGCCCGTCCGCCGACCGGTCAATGGTCCCAGCTCGTTACTCCAACGGCTGTGCGCCGTAGCTCCAGACTGGACAGAGCGGCATCTCACCCTGGTAGTTTCTTTAAACATGTAGTTTTTTCCTCTCTTAACAAAAGTTTAAATAAAAAATGGCACGTTGTATGGGCGTGAACTTGCGTGGAGAACACTACACCTCCATGCAGGCACTAGAATTGGAGCGTTTATCGTTCTCCCAATGAAACTAATTTATTGGAACACACGGGGGTTGGGGGACCCCAGTAAAAGACATTCTGTTAGACTTATAATAACCCCACATAAAGTAGACATCCTCTTCCTGCAAGAATCTAAACTATCTGACCCATCCCCAAACATACTCAGACAGATTGGTGGGCCTTTCCTAACTGGGTGGGCCTACCTAAATGCTGTCGGTTCTAGTGGAGGCATTATGACAGCCTGGAATGAATCCACGTGGTCCCATTGCCAAACTTTTTACCACACAGCAGCCCTACATGTAGCCCTTCGTCACATACAAACCGGAACGATCTTCTTCTTCTCCAATATTTATGGCCCACAAAATACTCGAGATCGAAACGAACTATAGTCGAATTGTCTCACCTTCGCCTCACACATTAATGGCCCTTGGGTGGTTGGAGGAGATTTCAACACCACTAGATCCTCAGTGGAAAGGAACTCGGGCAACTTCTCCCATGACTCCGAAGCCTTCAACCATTTCATCAATCTCGGCTCCCTGATAGATCCACCCATCTGTAACCGTCTATTCACTTGGTCTAGCCGCAGATCAGAACCTTCACTTGCCAAATTGGACCGTTTCCTTTTCAATCCGGCCTGGGAGGATTTATACCCTCTTTCCTTGGTCTCGGGCCTTGCCACAATCATCTCTGACCATTGCCCTCTCCTGCTCGACACTGGTTCCCCCACTTGTCCTATCCATCCCTTCCGTTTCGAGCGCCTCTGGCTCCTGGAGCCATCATTTGATAACTTCATCAAAGAAATATGGTCTCAGCCCTCCCACACCCACTCAGCCACCGCCAGAGTTGTCTCCAAACTCCGATCCCTCCGTAAGATCATCAAACCCTGGGCCAAGTCAGTTTGGGGCTCTATTTGCTTGCGTATCTGTGCAATTCAAGATGAGATTTTGGACCTTAATATACTCGAAGAATCTTCCCCCCTTATCGAATCAGATCGATCCCGCCTGCGAGAACTGGAAGCGGAGCTGGACAGATTGTCATTGCAAGAGGAAATAGGTTGGAAACAGCGTTCCAAAGCGAAATGGATTGAGGATGGTGATAAGAATACTGCCTATTTCCATCGTCTTGCAAACGGCAGGCGTAGATCCACTTTCATCCCCGAAATCACTCACAACGGTAACACTTTCTCTGATCAGCCCGCCATCCTAAATCTGTTCACCGACTACTATCGAAACATCTTAGGGAAACACCACCCCCCTTTACCACAAATTGACTGGAACCTGTTCTACCCAGAGTGCTCACTCATCCCTCTAGACAACCATTCTCAAAAGCGGAAATTTAGGCTGCGCTAAATAGCATGTCTGATGACAAGGCTCCCGGCCCAGATGGCTTCGGCCCACTATTCTTCAAGCACTATTGGGAAACAATCAAAGATGACATTACCGAGATGTGTTCTGAATTCCAAGCCGATCCATCATCTGTTGCTCGCCTTAACTATGCTAATATCATCCTCCTCCCTAAAACCCCAGGAGCCACTTCTCTTCCATCATTCCAACCTATTAGTCTCCTGAACACCACCTTCAAAATCATAACCAAAGTTCTAGCCAACCGCCTTCAATCTATCATCGCCCCTCTCATTGGAATTGAGCAATCCGCATTCATCCTCGGTCATAACATCATGGACTGCGTGGCGTCAACCCAAGAAGTCATCTCCTTCTGCCATCAAACTTCGACACCAGGTATGCTCCTCAAACTTGACTTCTCGAAAGCTTTTGATACAGTTAATTGGCAATTCATTTTGGAACTTATGAAGCATAGAGGTTTCCCCTTAAAATGGTGCAACTGGATCCATTGTATTCTAAGTTCTAGCCTGTCCTCTATCGTGATCAATGGGGCTTCAGGGGGCCTAATCAAGTCTGCTCGTGGACTGCGACAAGGAGACCCACTTTCTCCTCTGCTTTTCGTCTTGGTTGCTGACGTATTCAACCGTATGATCAAGTTAGCTATATCGAACAACATCTTTGAAGGCATCAAGCTCCCCAACTCAAATCTGGTCATATCCAACCATCAATTCGCCGACGACACTATTCTTTTCGCGTCGCCCTCGGTCAACCACATCCACTGCCTTAAAGTTGCACTATACTCATTCGAGCTCATATCCGGCCTATCCATCAACTTCAGTAAGAGCTCCATCATCATGCTTGGAAACTCCGATCACCTTGGGCAATCATTTTCCAATTTACTCAACTGCAACATCGCGAACTTCCCTATCTCATACCTTAGTGTCCCCCTCCGTCCAACTAAACTACTCAGATCAGATTGGCTCCCCCTCATTACCAAAATCGAAAACAGTCTTCTTTCCTGGAAAGCACATTCCCTTTCTTCAGCAGGGCGCCTCGTCCTTGTTAAATCAGTCCTATCAGCAATTCCTTCTTATTGGATGTCTCTTTACAAGCTTCCAACCTGGGTAATCAAAAGAATTGACTCGCTCAGAAGCTCCTTTCTTTGGAATGGAGGTAAAATAAAGAAGCTCATAAACTGGCGGACAGCATGTCTGCACACTGACAACGGTGGTCTTGGAATTGTTAACCTATACCACTTCAACATCGCGCTTCTCACAAAATGGCTCTGGCGGTTTCTATCCCCCGGAATCTTCCTCTGGAAATCATGGATTACCTCACTTCACTACCACTCCAACCCGCACCTCGTCCTCCACTCCTTCACCTGCCTTAAACCATCCCCTTTCTGGTCTGGGGTCCTCTCAACCCTCCCTCGTGTCAAACCGCTCTTCCATGTCAACCTGGGTAATGGGGCAAACTGCCTCTTCTGGTTAGATATCTGGCACGGCCAGCTGCCCCTCTCCTCTATCCTCCCCAACCTCTTCTCTCACTCAGCAACTGTCCTGGCTACCACATCTGATTCTTCGAGCTTGGGCCCTGACCATCTCTTCCCATCATCTTACTTTGACCTTGCCACCCTAGCCAAGCTTCACCAAGCTGCCTTCATCCTCCGGAGCACTCGTTTCCACCCCCGGCCAGATGAGTTTATCTGGGCCCCAAACCCCTCAGCTGGCTTCTCCATCGCCTCTTGCTATGCTCACCTGAACAACCCCGGACGCCTCTTTAGCTTTCCTAGACTTTGGAAATGCCAGCTCCAACCTCGCATTGCTTTCTTCCAATGGTGTCTTATCCACGGGCGCATCAACACCAGAGACAGGCTCTTTCGTCACAACATCGTAGTGGATCCTAGCTGTGCCTTATGCCCCAACGCAACCGAAAGTTTACTACATCTATTCCTAGAATGCGATTTTTCCTTTAGGGTTTGGGCTGCAACGTCTGTTCACATACTCGGCTACATTCCCAGAATCACCTCATTTTTCGATTACTGGCAGAATAACCCCCCCAACAAACACTTAGATCTCTTCGTGGCTACATTCAGTTGGTGCATTTGGGCCGAGCGAAATGCACATGTGTTCAATAGGCCCAAATCCAACTTCGATGGAACTTGCAGGCGTATTATCTACTATTTCTCATCTGTATTAGGTCACAGCTTCTCAGCTCCGTTCAGACTGAGATTGCCATCCTCCAGTTCATCGCCGGCTGAATCAGCAGGCAGCACAAGCTCAGCTCCTTCTCGATGGCATCACGGACACCACTGACCACACCATAGTACTTATCGATTTCATTTTCTGATATATGTACCAAGCTGTTTTTTGTATATATGACTCTGCCATGTAGCAACTGTTTTGAAGTATTCTCCTACTTTTGGGCCAACGATCAGGCTTGTTGATCGCGCTAATTACTTACTATTATGCTATTTAACCGGTTGTGTAGTGCCATGCTACACAACCGTCTTGCTCTAAAAAAAGCTTCTCCGGCCAAACTGACGATCGATGTTCCAATCGACAATAATGATGACTCGAAGATGATAATGATTGGATCTCAGATAAGCCAACAAATGCAAGTGTAATTGGTTGAATTTCTCCGAGTAAACCTTGATGTGTTTGCCTGGACGCACTCTGATATGTGTGGGATCTCACCGAACATCGGGAGCGACACGCTAAATATTGACCCACGGTGTTGAGACTTGGTTTTGATTCATGACACGAAGCGATCACTACAACATACAGATTCGACGAATGTTACGACAAAAAGAGAATATATACTACATGGAGACAAGACATCAAATTCGATGCATCAACTTTTATATTATTTTGTTTTGAGTTTTAGGCCAATATTGTTAAGATCTCTCCTAGTTTATATATATATTATAAAAGTTTTTTAAAGTTAGAATCATTATATAATATATATATATATATATAGTATTATACCTATGTAAACTGTGCAAATTGCATAGAAATTACCAGGTCAGTCGACTGACCCAGAGGCTCAGTCGACTGACACAGAAATTTCTGTGCAGCATGCACAGGTGCACAAGTATAATAATATATATATTTAAATTCGTTTGAATATTTAGTCGACTGACCCAGAGGCTCAGTCGACTGAATTTCTACAACATCTATTTTCTGAAAAGACACGACTATTTGTGAAGAGTTATGAACCTCTACGAAAAGGTTTGGATGCAACAGTTCAATCGAAACTCTTCATCAACAGTCGCTGCTATTTAACATCTATAAATACATACTCTAACTTGATTCCAAATTATCAAATTTTCTTATCTTTTCTTATCTAACACTCTGGAATCTACTTGCAACTATACTTTCAAATATTCTTAATTAAAGCAATTTTATACCTTTCTATTCTTTATAAACTTCAAATATATATTTATACCTGAGGAGAAGATTATAGGAAGGGTGTACTACAAGTGACAAATCCATGTTATTAGAACACGCAAAGTCAAAACAATCTTTTGTATTTGTTGAAGCCTGTTCTGCTGCTCAGGCGTGTGAAGTCCTCTTCAGTTGCTGAGGTGAAATCTTGTTCCGTTGCTCAGGTCCTTGTTCGGTTGTTCAAGGGTTGTATATACCTATTCCTCTGGGTTACGTTAGGGTTATTGTTTTAGTGAAATTCCAGAACGAGTCTGGGACTAGACGTACGACGGTGCTCTGAACCAGTATAAAAATCTCTGGTGTCATTTTATATTATACTGCTCTTATATTCCGCACTTTTTACTGTGTAGCTATCATCACTTTATTCTGTAATCCATAATACACGATCCATAACACACTTTCAATTGGTATCAGAGCAAGGTTGTCATATAACTGTAACACGGTTATCTAATAATCCAATAATATGGAAACTAACACTAGCACTAGCATTAACACTAGCTTCATTGAAGGACAATCCACTACACGTCCACCACTACTTAATGGCATAAATTATAACTATTGGGCCACACGAATGAGAATATATATGCAAGCAAATGGTTTTGATTCATGGAATATAACTCAGTCAGAATATATTATTCCTACTGAAGAGTATTCTACTTGGTCAAATACATAAAAACTAGATGCCACAGCTAATGCAAAAGCCATGAATATGTTGTTTTGTGCCTTAGATAAAAATGAGTTTAACCGTGTTAGCATGTGCAACACTGCATATGAAATATGGCGTACACTCAAGATTACACACGATGGAACTAACAAGGTCAAACAAAGCAAGATATTCATGCTCAAAAGTCAATTTCAAAACTTTAGAATGAAAGACAATGAATCTATAAACGATATGTATTCAAGATTTCAGGATATCTATCATTCATTAGTAGGACTAGGAGAAAAATATTCAGATTTTAATATCGTGTCCAAAATTCTTAACTCTTTAACGGATGAATGGGAAAGAAAAGTTCTCGCAATTGAAGAAGCAAACGATATTTCCAAAATAACTCCGGAAGAGTTAATAGGAAATCTAATGTCCTATGAAGTGAATTTGCAGGCTAAACGAGTTCAAGCTCAAGATAAAAAGAATATAGCATTCCATGTAGAACAAGAAGAATCAAATTCAGACAAAGACGACCTAGCATTTATTGCCAAAAATTTCAAGAAATTCTTGAAATATAGAAAAGGAAACAGACATAATGGCAAGAGAAGCTCAAACAGCAATAAACCACCGTCTTCATCAATATTGGAGTGCTTTAACTGTCACAAAAAGGGCATATACAGAAGGATTGTGCGGATCAAAAGAAATAATATCGCAATAAAAGGAAGGACAAGTTCAGAAGGAAAGCTTTCTCAGTCACATGGGATGATTCAGACTCCTCTTCCTCCTCAGAAAGCGAAAGTAACAACGATAATGAACAAGCCAATGTATGCTTTATGGCCAAAGAAAATGAGGTTAGTGATTTAACTTTTGATGATATGATAGAGATAAACTCAGAATTATTATATACTCTAAAAAATCTCAAAAGAAAATATAAAGAGGCTGTTGAAAATAAGAACAAGGCAGAATTTGAAAGAGATATGCTTAAAGACGAGAAGAAATTTTTTGGAAGAAGAACTTGAGAAAACTCAAGAATCACTTTTAAATGTTAATTCTCAACTAATATTATTGAGTCAAGAAATCGAAACTCAAAAAGAAAAGATCGATGTTCTTGTTTCTAAAAATCATGAGCTGAAGACTAATATCAAAATGATTGAACTAGAAAACTCGAGCCTAAAAACCAAACTAGAAGGAATCACTAAAAATTTCTCGAATTTTAATAAAGGTAGAGAAAATTTATCTAGAATTATTGAAAATTCACAACCAGCTAACATTAAAAATGGACTAGGCTTTAAGAAAGTCGAGAATTCACAATCCCGTAATTTAAACAATGTTAAGTCTAATTCTTTAAAAAGATTAGCTTCTAAGATTATACATATATGGGTACCTAAAACAAATAACAAGTTAATAAGGAATAAGTATATTGGATCATTCATAAAAACCATTCATAATAATAAGAATTATATTTATAAAAGGGATACTGAATCCACTTGGGTTTGGTTTCCTAAGATCTAACTCTTAGGATCCTATTAAAAAGGTGGGTACCAACGTCATCTCATATTTTTTACAGGTCCCACTCAAGAAAAGAGGAAAATGGATACTCGACAGTGGTTGCTCAAAACACATGACAGGAGACAAAAATATGCTGACTAACATTACATACTCGGATGAAGGTTCTGTCACTTTTGGAGATAATTCCAAGGGATATATCATCGGCAAAGGCGATGTGAGCAATTACGGTACATCTAATTTACCTATTATTACAAACGTTTTATTAGTTAAAAATCTAAAACATAATCTACTAAGTATAAGTCAATTATGTGATAAAGGATTTAAAATATCTTTCTCTGAGAATAAATGTAGTATCTTCGATCAAAATTAGAATCTTATCTTTTAAGGAAATACAGATAGAAACATTTACGTTTTAAATATGAAAGTTAATCATAACTCGGACATGTGTTTAATAGCCAAAGAAAATGATCCTTGGCTATGACACAAACGATTTTGTCATATCAATTTCAAAACTAAATAAAATTTCTAAAAATAATCTTGTAAAAGGATTACCAAAGATGAGTTTTAAAATTAATAATATCAGTGACGCATGTCATTTAGGTAAATTAACTAAATCTTCGTTTAAATCTAAAAAAGTCATTTCAACATTACAACCACTTAAATTACTTCATATGGATTTATTTGGACCAACCCAAGTTCAATCCATAAATCACAATAAATACGTGTTTGTAATAGTTGATGATTTTTCTAGATATACGTGGACTATCTTTATGAAAAATAAAAGTGACACTTTTGAGAATTTCAAAACATTTGTTAAACGAATTCAAAAGGTACTAAAATTAAGAATATTAGAAGTGATCACGGAGGAGAATTTGAAAATGAACTATTTGATAATTATTCGTTTCCTAGAACTCCACAACAAAATGGACTTGTAGAACGAAAGAATCAGACTCTACAAGAATGTGCTAGAACCTTACAAAACGAAAGCAAGTTACCAAAACATTTCTGGGCAGAAGCCGTTGCAACTGCCTGTTATGTATTAAATCGTGTATCTATTAGACCACTCACTAAGAATACATCTTATGAACTTTTTAACGGTAGAAAACCAAACATATCTTAATTTAAAGTTTTTGGATCAAAATGTCTTGTATTAAATACAAAAGATCATCTTGGTAAATTCGATTCAAAATGTGATGAAGGAATATTTCTTGGATGTTCGGATCGAAGCAAATCTTATCGAATTTTCAATAAACGAACTAATACTATTGAAGAAACACTCCACATATCTTTTGATGAAAATTTTACACATATTTCAAGTTTTGATGATGACGATGATTTACTAAATGATAACACGAATATAGAAACCAATAATTTAAGAGAAGATGAAAACATTATTCATAATACTAGAGAAGATGAAAACATTTTTCATAATTCAGAAAAAAATATGACCAATACAATAAGATCTCCTTTAAGAATCTTACGAAATCATCCTACAGAAAATATAATTGGACAAATAAATTCAAATGTTCGAACTAGAAATCAACTAAATTTAATGGGTCATGTAGCTTTTCTTTCTACTATAGAACCTAAGAATACAAAGGAAGCATCATTCGATGAAAATTGGATTATTGCTATGCAAGAAGAACTAAATCAGTTTGAACGAAATGAAGTTTGGGAACTAGTACCCAGACCGACCGATCAAACTGTTATAGGAACTAAATGGGTTTATAAAAACAAAGCAGATGAATAAGGAAATATAACTCGAAACAAAGCCAGATTAGTAGCACAAGAGTATAATCAAGAGGAAGGAATAGACTACGAAGAAACGTTTGCTCCAGTTGCTAGACTAGAAGCAATACGAATCTTACTGGCTTACGCGTGTTTTAATAACTTTAAACTTTATCAAATGGATGTTAAAAGTGCATTTTTAAATGGTTATATTAAAGAAAATGTTTTTGTTGAACAACCACCTTTATTTGTTCATGAAAAATATCCAGATTATGTCTATAAACATAAAAAAGCTATGGTTTAAAACAAGCACCACGTGCTTGGTATGAACGTCTTAAAAGCTATTTAATTGAATCAGGATTCGAAATAAGAAAAGTAGATCAGACTCTATTTATAAAACACTCTAAAAATGATATTTTAATAGTTCAAATATATGTAGATGACATTATATTTGGTTCAACTAATAATAAATTATGTAAAGAATTTTCTGAAATAATGACTAGAGAATTCGAAATGCCCCATATGGGAGAATTATCATATTTTCTAGGTCTTCAAATAAAACAAGTTTCAAATGGAATATTTATAAATCAAGAAAAATATTGTAATAATCTTATCAAGCGATTTGGAATGGAAAACACTTCTGCCAAACCAACGCCTATGAGCACAATAGCACATCTTGATAAAGATGAAAAAGAAAAGAGTGTAGACCAAAAACTTTATCGTAGTATGATAGGATCATTATTATACCTAATAGCTAGTCAACCAGATATAATAATGAGTGTATGTCTATGTGCGAGATTTCAAGCTGACCCAAAAGAATCACATTTACGAGCCGTAAAACGAATACTACGTTATCTTAGTAATACTACAGATTTCGGACTTTTCTATCTAAAACAGTGCTCGTTCGAGTTAGTGTCATACAACGATGCTGATTTCGGAGGATCACGAACAGATAGAAAAAGTACAAGCGGTACATGTCACTTCATTGGTAAATCATTAATATCATGGTTTAGAAAGAAACAAAACTGTGTCTCACAATCAACTTGTGAAGCAGAATATATTTCTACGGCACTAGCTTGCGCACGTGGAATCTATATGCGACAGACACTTAAAGATTTCAGAGTTAATTTATCAAAATCGACAATTTACTGCGATAATTCCAGTGCAATAAATCTATCCAAAAATCAAGTAAATCACTCTAGAACTAAACACATAGATATTAGACATCACTTTCTACGTGACAATATAGAAAAAGATGTGATAAATTTAGACTACGTTCCATCTGAAAATCAATTAGCTGATATTTTTACTAAACCATTGTTAGAAAACACTTTTATAAAACTACGTCGAGAACTCGGTATAATGTCAATAAAAGATATATAAATAGTTCTACTGAGATAAAATACGTAATTTTAGACCAAAACTCAAATATAAATTTTTTTGACAAAAATTCATTTTTCTGACCATGCTGAGACTCGAACCTATGACCTGTTGTGAATAGCCCAGATGTCTTAACCATCTGAGCTATTAATTCTTTTCATTACAGTTTAGGTCGGGGACTCAATTATATGGTGACAACTATACAATAAATTATGTATAACATTTACCTTATAAATATACTTTTTGCATATTACATTTACATTGACAAATCATAATAACTGAAAACCAACAAAATAGCAACTAACATTCCTAACTAACAATCTTTTTATAGCTAAATTCAAGACAAACCATTCACTTCATCCTTCTTTGTCTCAACAATTAGTCTATAAATAGATATATTTATTTTATGTTATTCATCCAAACAAACAGAAAAAAAAACTAACTATCAATATGTCAACCTCTTCATCTACTGACTCTATTGAAATTCTTGCCTCTACCAAATCACCAAAAACTCCTGTCCATCATACTACACCACCTTCTACCCATCATAATCATACCGGATATACTCTGGAGAAAAAGAAAGGGAAGAAGATGATATTTGACGTTTCTCCAAACACCAAACAAAAGATAGATGAATTGCATCACTATCAACAAGAATCGTTGGTGCTTCAACGTGAAATATATTACGAGCAAAAGACCAACTCGAGGAGTCCAGGAATTATAGAACGCATTACTATGAAATTTTACGGTGCTTCATCACATCCAATAGACGAACACGCCATCTCACCCATTCGACGACCTTCTACCTCATCACCGCCACGATCGCCTGTTTCACCAAATTCATGGGATCAAAATGAAGCATCGAATGTTCGTTGCAAACAACTACAGGGCTACAAAACTCCTAGCCCTTCGAAATAAGAGTAATTTTTATTATATTTCATTTCTTTTTCAAATAATTTAATATATCTTGTACAATTTTTGTTTGTTTAATTAATTCTTTATCTTCATTTTTTTATAATAGTTCTAAGTATTTAAATAAATATAAATTATCAAAAGTATTAATATATAAAGAAATATACAACACACTACACAACAGCAGGCTTATTAGGAAACTTTCCACAGGTCAGTCGACTGAACCAGGAGGTCAATCGACTGACACTGAACTCGAAAAATTTTATTTCTCCAGATTCGGTCGACTGAACCAGAAGACAAATTATACCTACCCTAGATTCAGTCTACTGAGCCTGAACCGAGTCTTCAGTCGACTGAACCAGAAGCAAGAAAAATATTCATATTCAGTATTCACTCGACTGAACCACTGATTCAGTCGATTGGTTCATGGATCTGAGCAAAATTACTGCTCCTACCCACTCACCTTTTCACCTTTTAACCTTCTCTTTCCCCTTCTCTACTCACTTTCATCCCAGATTTTCAACTTCTCTAAAACCCTAGATTTTCAAAAACTCAATTTTTACCTCCAAACAATCAAATTAAATGGCTCCAAAGAGAAAAGGACAAGCATCTTCATCCTCCCAACCTCCTTCCAATAAGCAAATCCAACAATGGCTCTTCGATGATACCGCGATTAGAAGATGGAGGAGAATGCAAGATTCCCGCATCTTTGAAGGATCGTTTGTAAAATTTGCCGATTTCTCTCCATACCATATACAGGAATTAGCTCGTAGAAGAAATTTGGATTCTTTTATCAATATTGTAGAAAATAAGCATAAAATTAACCAAATTATGGTCAAACTATTCTATGCTAATCTTAACTTAGGTCACCAAAACATTCAAAACCAAGACGATTGTGTATGGAGGTTAGTTTGTGGAAAACCCGTGTTTTTCTCGCTAAATCGAATGGCTCATATTTTAAATTCTGAAAATGATGGAATTGAGCTAAGTAATGTTGAGTGTGATTTGGTGGTTCGTGATCAAATAAGTCATTTATTTTTGGAAGATGATATGCATCAACTAAAGTCTATGTCCTTAAGACCAAAAGCTAGAATTATACACCGTGCATTAGTGAAAACCATAACTCCGCGAACCGGGAGTTATGAACTCGTTTATGAACATAACTTCAAAGCCTTATACGCCATCTTCGGAAATATCAAAGTTAATTGGCTACATTTAAATCTTGATGAATTCTTAAGCTTTAACAATGGTCGAATGAATGTCATCTACTATGGTGAGTATATTATGCGATTGCTAAAAGCATGTAAGATTCCGGAACCTGACTCACCGGTTTCTACTGTCGGGTACTTAAACTCTCGCACTTTAGCATTAATGAAGCTACCAGTTGCTCGACCTCCTACTATCATTACTTTTGAAGAATGGACTCAACGACAATTATCACAAGATCAACCACAACAAGGCGAAGCATCTCACCTCCAAAGATCAACTATTCGTCAACAAGACGAGATTCTGATCCCTAATTCAAGCCTTCCTCCACATGAATCGATTTCCATTATATGCCGGAACCAACAAATTCTTCAATCTCATATCAATAAGGTTGACAAGAAGCTTGACAAAGTTAAAGGATTTTTTACCAAATTATGGCAAGCTATCTCATGTTTATCCGGCACTTCCACGGCAACAATAGGTGATCTGGGTAAACAACCCGTCTTCACTTGGTCTTCCTCTTCTGCTGATCAAGCAAGTAGCAGCGACAACGACGAAAATGGAGGCGATAGTGGTGGTCAAAGTTCACATGGTGATATGGGTAAACGTGTAGTAGAGTAAGATGTTACCTTTCTTATTTCTAGAAACACTGGTCTATTATTTCAAATCATTATGGCTTGTACTAAATAGCAATTGTTTTCCTTTCGTCTTATTTCAAAAACTCTTGATTGTGATATTGTACTGTATGACTTTACATTTCTTTATCCATGAATACATCATACTATTAATCTCTTTATTCCTTTTTGTCGATGACAAAGGGGGAGAAATCTTATCACTAACTTTGAGAATGCAGGTTATAGATCGTCAAAGTTTTAGGGGGAGATATAGATCGTTAAAGTTTCAGGGGGAGTAAGTATTCATATTATACAGTCGAAATCTATATCTATTTACAGGTTGTCATCAATCAAAAAGGGGAAGAATGTTGAGACTTGGTTTTGATTCATGACACGTAGCTATCACTACAACATACATATTCGACGAATGTTACGACAAAAAGAGAATATATACTACATGGAGACAAGACATCAAAATCGATGCATCAACTTTTATATTATTTTGTTTTGAGTCTTTGGCCAGTATTGTTAAGATCTCTCGTAGTTTATATATATATATATATATATGTTATAAAAGTTTTTAAAGTTAGAATCATTGTATGATATATATATAGTATTATACATGTGTAAACTGTGCAAATTGCATAGAAGTTACGAGGTCAGTCGACTGACCCAGAAATTTCTGTGCAGCATGCACATGTGCAAAAGTATAATAATATATATATTTAAATTTGTTTGAATATTTAGTCGACTGACCCAGAGGCTCAGTCGACTGAATTTCTACAATAGCTATTTTTTGAAAAGACAGGACTATTTGTGAAGAGTTATGAACCTCTACGAAAAGATTTGGATGCAACACTTCAATCGAAACTCTTCATCAACAGTCGCTGCTTTTTAACATCTATAAATACATACTCTAACTTGATTCCAAATTACCGAATTTTCTTATCTTTTCTTATCTAACACTCTGGAATCTACTTGCAACTATACTTTCAAATATTCTACATTAAAGCAATTTTATACCTTTCTATTCTTCATAAACTTCAAATATATATTTATACCCGAGGAGAAGATTATAGGAAGGGTGTACTACAAGTGACAAATTTGTGTTATTAGAACATGCAAAGTCAAAACAATCTTTTGTATTTGTTGAAGTCGTGTTCTGCTGCTCAGGCGTGTGAAGTCCTCTTCAGCTGCTAAGGCGAAATCCACTGCTCAGGTCCTTATTCGGCTGCTCAAGGCTTGTATATACCTATTACTCCGGGTTAAGTGAGGGTTATTGTTTTAGTGAAATTCGAGAAGGAGTCTGGGACTGGACGTAGGACGGTGCTCCGAACCAGTATAAAAATCTTTGGTGTCATTTTTTATTATACTGCTCTTATATTCCGCACTATTTACTGTGTAGCTATCATCAATTTATTCTGTAATCCATATTACAGGATCCATAGCACACTTTCACGCGGTACGTCCCGGTCAAGAAAAAAAGGCATGGTACGGACCCAGAGAGATCTGTCGCCCTTAAAGAAGAGGTAGATAAGCTTAAGACGAATGGGTTCATTCGAGATGCATTATACCCGGAATGAGTATCCAATCCTATACTTGTCCGAAAGCCAAATGGGAAATGGAGAACATATGTTGACTACTCAGACTTGAACAAAGCTTGCCCCAAAGACAGTTTTCCACTTCCACGAATCGATCAACTTGTAGACTCAACAGCTGGACATGAACTTTTATCCTTCATGGATGCGTACTCTGGCTACAATCAAATACCCATGCACTTGCCCGACCAGGAACATACCAGCTTCGTAACCAACATGGGACTCTATTGCTATAAAGTTATGCCTTTTGGACTCAAGAATGCTGGGGCAACTTATCAACGGTTAGTTAAACGAATGTTCACTAACCATATTGGAAAAACCATGGAGGTGTATGTGGACGATATGCTAGTCAAGTCGCGATTTTCCACCGATCACATCAGAGACCTGGAGTCAATGTTTAATATCCTCCGAGAATACAGAATGAAGCTCAACCCATTGAAATGTCACTTTGGGGTAGCATACGGAAAATTCCTTGGGCTTATCATCAACGCTCGAGGAATCGAAGCCAATCCCGAAATGATCTGGGCGATCAGAAATCTTGAAACCCCGAGAACTATAAAGCAAGTCCAGAGTCTCAATGGGAAAGTAGCAGCATTGAGCAGGATCATTTCAAAGTCCACTGACAAATGCATTCCCTTCTTCACTCTGATCCGAAAAGGGAAACGAAACTTTGAATGGACTGCGGAATGTGAGGGCTCATTCCGAGCACTAATTCAACATCTCTCCACACCGCCAATCTTGTCAAAGCCTATCGATCATGAGAAATTGTACATTTACTTGGCGGTATCAGAAAATGCAATCAGTGCTGCCCTAGTTCGGGAGGAGGACCGAAAACAAAAGCCGGTCTACTACATAAGCAAGCGGCTTACCGGAGCTGAAAGAAATTATCTGAAGCTAGAGAAATTGGCTTTTTGTCTTGTTATTCCCTCAAGGAAGCTCCATCCGTATTTCCAAGCTCACCCAATCACCGTTTACACCGACCAGCCATTACGACAGGTCCTTACGCGTCCTGAAACGTTTGGTAGGTTACTCAAATGGAATATCGGGGCTAAGTCAGTTTGACCTTACTTACACTCTAAGGAAAGCCATTCAAGGACAAGTCCTAGTAGATTTCATTGCCGAATTTACCATCCCGGAGGACTTGCCCAAAACCAGTGAATCTCCCAAGTATATTTGGAAGCTACATGCAGATGGTGCATCAAATGACTATTGCTCAGGTGCAGGGGTTGTACTTGAAACTCTTGAAGGTCGATCTATATGTTATGCTCTAAAGTTCAACTTCCATGCAACTAATAACAAAGCTGAGTATGAAGGCCTACTGGCTGGATTGAAACTTGCTAGAGATTTAAGAATCATTGCGGTGGAAGTATATTGTGATTCACAATTGGACGTGTGTCAAGTTCGAGGGGAGTACCAAGGCAGAGATCGAAGACTGGCCGCTTACCTTGCTCAGGTTCAAGAGACATTGAATCAGTTTGACTATTATGCTATTTTTTACATACTACAAGAACACAACCAGAAAGCTGATTCGTTGGCAAAGTTAGCCAGTACAGGTGAGGCACAGCAAATGGGACTTGTTCTTGTAGAGATATTATCTTCGCCAAGCATTGATCAGATGGAAACCGATTGGTTGATGTCATTTCTGAAAGGGAATCGTGGATGACTCCATTCAGAAATTTTCTCGAGCACAGAACCCTGCCAGAGCGTAGGAGTGAAAAGGGACAGATTCTTAGAAAAGCTTCGCGGTTCACTATACAAAATGGAGTCATGTATAGGAGAGGATATTCTGTTCCTTTACTCCGGTGTACCGCTCATGATGAAATCAAACGAATATTGCATGATGTGCACGAAGGAGAATGTGGCGATCACACCAGCGGGCAAACCCTTGCCAAGAAAGTGCATCGATACAGATATTATTGGCCGACTGTAAATCGTGATGCATCGGAATATGCCAAGAAATGTGATAAGTGTCAGAAGCATGCTCGAATTCCTAGAGCCCCAACTACCGAGATAACACAAATGGTCAACCCATGGCCATTCATGGTATGGGGCATCAATATTATTGGCTCTTTACCTCTAGCCAAAGGTGGTGCGAAGTACGCCATCGTAGCAGTTTATTACTTTACCAAGTGGGCAGAAGCTGAACCCCTTGCTACAATCACAACAAAGAAGATGATCAACTTTGTAGTGTGCAACATCATCTGCCGATTTGGTCTCCCATGTACTATCATCACTGAAAACGGGACCCAATTCGACAGTGCCAAATTTAAGGATTTCTGTCAACGATTCCACATTCAGAAGAAATTCTCCGCAGTCGCACACCCTCAAGCGAATGGACAAGTTGAAGCTGTAAATAAATTTATAAAGTCTATTCTGAAGAAACGACTGGAAAAAGCCGGGGGCAAATGGGTCGATGAACTTCCTATGGCCTTATGGGCCTACCGTACAACCCAGAAGATCGCAACCGGTCACACTCCATTCTCTCTCTCTTATGGTTCAAAAGCTGTTATTCCAGTCGAATTAGAAGTACCTTCTCATTGTGTGACATACTACGATCCAAAGACAAATGCTATATTACTTGCTGAATCTCTTGATTTATTGGATGAGAAGCGTGAAGAGGCTGATTTGAGGGTAGCCGCATATCGAAGTCGAGTCGCCCGATTATACAATGCCAATGTCCGACCCCGAACCTTTGAACTTGGTGATCTCATACCCAAAAGAATTTATCCCGTCCCCTCGCATATGAAGCCAACTTGGGAAGGACCATATGTTATTGAACGAAAGCTCGGAGATGGCACATTCAAATTATCGACCGTTGACGGTCTCACTCTTCCGAGTGCCTGGAATAGTGAGAGTCTCTGTCGCTACTACACATAACAGGCTCTGTTAATTTATTCAGTCTATTTTTCATTTGCAATTTTTTTCTGCATTTTGAAATTAGAATTTGTAAAACGGCAACTGACTTTGCCGTATTTTCTTATTTCAGCAATAAAATGCAATCTCTTCGAGCCAGAGCTGTGATTTACTTGAAATACTTCATATGATCATCACTATGCACGGAGAGCTAAGTTCCATCATACGATGGAATTTATTCAAATAGGGAGTGACTGTGATACGATCGGTCATTCACTAAGTGAAACCCAAGCTCGGGGACAAGCCATCACACTAAAGTCAAAAAAGGATTGATACATGACAATCCTTTACCTAACTCCAGATTCCCAAAGTGCGAACTGGAGTATAAACTTACAAATACAGTTTCGAAGAGGGTGCATCCATCCACCTAACCACTTCGCCCTTATTCGAACCAAGTTTGAGGAGGATGGACCCGTCCATCTAACGACCTCACTTGTTAACTCAGGGTGGATGTGATCCGACCATCCACGATCCTGATACACCTTTCATTCCCAGAGTGCGAGCAAAGTTCAAAAACATACAATAGATGTGATTGACCATCTGTTTACCAACTCCAGATTCCCAGAATACTAACCGGAGTATAAACATCAACTAACTCTAAGTTCCCAAAGTGCGAACTGGAGTATAAAACGTCACCTAACTTCGAATTCCCAGAGTGTGAACCAAAGTGTAGACATCGAAACTATCCGGATTCCCAGAGTGCGAACCGGAAAGTAAACGTCGACCAACTCCAAGTCCCCAGAGCGTGGACTGGATTATAAAATGTTAATCGACTCTAAGTCCCCAGAGCGCGGACCGGAGTATAAACTCAAGTCGGGTGTAAATGAGTGCCCGCAAATTTATTTTAAGTCCCTAGAGTGCGGATGAAATGATAAGTGTCAAGCAACGTGTCTGATCGCCCGTGAAAATAATTTAAACCCCTGGAGTATGGATACGACCACCGGTAAAAGAGCGAGTGTCATTCAACCACTCAAATTCTCGAAGACGAAATACGACCGCTAGCCGATCTTTAAACTTCATCCCTGAAACTTAGGGCAGAACTTAAGTTTCAATCGCTGACTGAAGCGATACAACGTTGGAGTTCAACTTAATATCCCGTCATGGCTTGTGGCCATGATTTCAGAACATGACGGATAAACTCAAACGAGATTCAGAAGCTGAAACTTCACAAGTGTACTGAACGAAGAATTCAAATGCTGGAACACTTAAGCAAATAAACACACATCAAGATCAAAACAAAATAAAGTTTCACTTCAACTATTTGTGAAAAGAAATTGCGTACAAGTTGATTCCAAAATTCCTACTAGCAGGGGCCGAACCCGCATCTATACACGACCTACAAAAGAAAAACGAAGATAGATTCTTATCTGTCTACCAAAAATAAACCGAAGAAGCACGTTTACTCTTTCTTCTTTTTCGGCTTTCCCTTCGGTGTGGACCCACTGGAGCTGCCACTTATTTTTCTTTTTGAGCCTTTGTCTTTCGGCGGCCGATCTCCAATAGGGGGCATGATATCAACTTCCTCATCCAAGCTCAAGTGAACGGGAATGTTCCTTGAAGGCGGAGTCGGAGGAACTGGATCGATTATAGGAGGCAGGATAGGCACGCTGGTGTCGATAACTGTACCACCAGGTGATATCATTCTAAACGGAGCCGGACCAGGTGCCGCCATCCCACCTCCAAAACTACCACCACGAGCCGCTGCTTCCATTTCAACGTCGATTTCGGCCAATATTTCTTCTTGACGAAATGCTTGGGCCTTGCTGGAAGCATTAGTGGTTGGCATTGAAGAGCCAGTAGCAGGTGCGCTTCCACCCATAACAAATGGCAGGTCCGCAAAGGATCACTGTGACGACCGAGGAGTTCCTCCATCTTCTGTTCATCGAAAACAAGAGTGCATCCATGCGTTCCGTCAGTCGATACCATGATTGTTGTGGTGGTTTTTTCAGTTATTATGGCCTCCTGCATATGATGTGATTCTTGAGTGGCAGGAGGCACGACCGTTGCAGCATTAATCACTGGACAAAAACAAAAGAAGAACTATTATTAACTAATTCGGATGACGACTCCAACTTTAGATAAGCATATAGAATGTTCAGAATACCTTCCTCAATTTGGCTTGTAGACGGCTGAAAAGCCTTAGAAACTTGTTCTCTGGCCGGAGATAGCTGCGGCTGATCCGGATTATAGGCAGGAATGGGCTGGGGATCAACCACATGTGAAGATTCAGGCTGGGTTGGCGCAGGAACTTCAACACTCACATCGTGATGCTCAACACCTGAACCTTCTCCGACCTCCAAGTGTTGAGTGCCGAGCCTTTCTTTTTCATGCAAAATCATCGACTCGTGGAGAATCTTTCATTCATCTTCATTTAACATACGATTCTCAATCTCAAACTCATCGATTGATTCACCCAGATGCACCGCCTTCTCCTCCTCAACCAATCGACCCCAAGCATTATATAAATGATTCGGGTAATTGTCGAGCCAGGCTGGACTTCTGTGCCTCAAAACATTGGCATTATAAACAATGAGGAGATCTTCAATATCAGCTTCTAGCCTAGACTCAACCTTTTGGACCTTTTCCTCGACCTCAGTCTCCACCACTCGGACCTTAGCCGTGGCCGCATCTCGTTCGCCCCAAAGCACGACAGCCTGTTCACACGCTTCCTGGGTGGCTTTGTTTGCATCATCCTTTTCCTTGATGATTTAATTTAGCTTTAGGTTTAGCAAGTTCTTTCAGAGCGGCATCCCGTTCAGCTGTGACGGTGGTGTTGCGATGGCCCATCTGCTCCACCAAGGCATAGTGTGTCTGCCTCATTCTCTCCATGGCAGAATTCGCCTCATCGACCTTTTGGTGGCCTCTATCTTTGATTTCCGAGAGGACTCGGCTTCATCGTTGAGCACTTGGACGATGCGGTCCTTCTGAGCGAGATCAGATTCTAACTTTTCGATTATTTTAGCCCGGTCAAAGGCCACTTTCGATGCTTTCTCTGTAGCCTTCACGCACTCTTTGAACTGGGAGTAAATGTCATGAATGTAGTCATGCATTGTGTTCTCCGCTTTCGATGGGATCCTCTTTAGATGAGGGGGAAAAATGTAGCCGTCGAAGCATATATTTGGGAACTCTTTCCTCAACTGAGTGATTTTAATAGCCTCTTCCCCAGTGGGCTCAGTGATAGCTTGCTTAACGACAACAGGAGGCTCAACCTCAGCTCTATGGCGTTGTGACTCAGACTGAGAAGCATGCGAAGATGGTTTGTGATGAGGGGGTCTACTGGCTGTCTCCCTTAACCCAAAGGTTGTGTAGGGAGTCTAGGAGGAGGAGAGCGGGATCAAGATCGATGTATGTACTCCTTATCCCCATCTCTCTCTTGACGTTCCTGGTTAGAGTACCCATGATCGTGGTCTCTGTCTTCTTCCCTCCTACGTGACTCATAATATGAAGAAGATCGGCGAGCTGAGCAAAGACTTCCTAACATCGACCCTCGTCCGGACATCGTATTTGTAAAAAAGAAAGAGAAGCAGACTTAGTGGTTTCTTGAATAGAACAACTTATGATTGGAAATCGTGTAATGTCGTGAAGTGTGTATATATGTGCAACTCCCGACCAACCGGAAATGTCGGCCGCACTTATAGGAAGCGACTCGCTTAGGTAAAGAGCACTGTCAAGCTCCTCCAACCTGGTGTCGTGTTGAAGTGACACGTAATCGATAATCGGAATATCGGCAAGCTCTTCGAAAGGACTCTCTGTTGGCGAGGAAGGAGCCTCTGAGATTCTAATGCCGGGAACCGGCAAGGAAACCACAACTGATTTCCACCTCGAAGACTTAGGGCATTTGTAAGCAGCGGCCTTGCCTTTGCTTCTTCCTTCTTTCGCTTGAAATCCAGCTGAAGGCCCAGCAACAAGTTCATCATCCGTGGGCGTTCTCTCTTCGTCACCACCTTCAGTTATTACGACCCCGGGTGTTGCGTTTCAACTGCTTCTTCGGGGCCATCCTCAGTGTTCCTTCAAGCCTTATGCTTTGATTCCGCTCAATCAGTCCGACAATTCTCAAGTTTCTATCGGTTAGAACTGAATCGATGTCCCTCATTTCACTTGGAACTTCTTGAAGGACCCTTACTATTTCTTTGAAGTATCCACCTTTAGGTCGTGAATGTGCGGCTGTAAAGAAAAGATGATATTAGTTTTACATCAACTACTATTATCTTAATGATTCTTGGAGAGACTGCAACATTTACATCTGACTAACCATCGGCTGGTAAATCCTGAGGGGCATCGGACGTAGAACCATTTTGTTTTAAAGTAGCTCAGCCTTGTCCAGGACCCAGTTACTACTTAGCAATTCCTGACTGCCTCCAGGAATGTGAAAGATGGACTATCTCCCCTACTCTTGAAGTTAAAAAGATATCTAATCTCCGTTGGAGCCGGTGGCCGAAAGAGATGCTCCATGAATACAATAAATAAACTGTTCACTGTAGCGTATCCATTGGGGTGTAGTTGTGATGGAGCAATTCCGAGGAAAGACAACACTTCCCTATTGTATTGGTTAAACGGAGGAAGTGTTCCTGCTGTGCAAGCATGGCGATTGAAGGCAGTAAACCCCTCTAGGGAGCATGTGGTCTACCGTTTGGTCCCGGTAATAGTACATCGTCCAATGATAAGCCATGCCTTAAGCATATCTGTCCCAACATGTCTTCGGAGACGTTGGACGGTACAAAATCCTGAGGATTTCCTATAAACCTGGCCCCAGGCAGCTCGTCCGGAGCTGGGTCTATAACATCGGCCGCGATGGCCAGAATCTCTAGGACAAAAGGAGATGAATCCTGAAGCTCTTGCTGTTGTAAACTTGTGGATTCCATAGCTAATCAACTTATTAGACCATTATTAGACAATAAAAACCCAAGTGTTCCCCAGTGTGAAGTGCATGAATGTGAATGTGCTAGTGCAGTGCTACATGTTACTTGAGAAATTATAAAGAGTTAAAGAAAACATGCAAACAACGAGGCTTCGAAATTCAACTGGAGTGACCGTCATCGCTATCCGTCACAACCGTGCCATCCAGACTTGAGCGACCGATCCAAGTTAGAGTTTATTGAATTGTATTAAGTTGTGGTTCCATCGACGAGCTTCGAAGGATGGTCAAATATGCAGTTCAACGGTCAAATCCAGTTATGCCAGATTGAAGCTCGCCAGAGTTAAGTGTTCAATTATGCAAAATATTCGTGTCCATCACGGTCAAGACATGGATCGGATGCCAGGGGTGTAATTCGTATCGATCCATCATAGTCGCAATTCGTATCGATCCAGAAAGTAGCAATTCGTATCGATCATTGTACATCCCTTCATATCGATCACTAAAAGGATACTTCGTATCGATAAAGTATCCTTCCTTTCGTGTCGATCCACACACAGAAATTCGTATCGATCGAATTATCGGTCTCCAGTCCCAAAATTCGTATTGGGTATCCATCGACGCGAATGCCACCAGTAGTTCATCGATATGAAGAATCTATCATCAACCGAAACGAAACGTTTCCTTCGATTGGATAAAACGCTTCGTCGTGCTCAGATCGATGCGATTCCTCTCTTTGTCATAGATCGATACGAAAGTTCCTCCTCATACCTCTCCTTACTCCTTCTTCCCCAAGCAGTTGACACACCATTGCTCCCTCTCGACTTTATTCCGACCAAATCCTGGCATCAACAATGACGGAATCGACAACGGCTTTGGGTTAGACGGCGTTAAAATTCGAGTCTCGTTATTTTCAGCATGACTTCGTTGACTATTTACCTAAGTCAAGTTGTAGTTGCGCGAGCCTAAGAAATTAGTTTGATTTGGGGAGCGAAGGCAGTTTTTTCTTTCTCGTATTTTCGATCGATACGAAAGGAGGTTAAAAAGTAGAAAGCAAGTGAAGAATTTGGTTTAAGTCCAAAAGGTATTTATATGGACTCGAACTCAACAGGAAGAGACGATTTGTCTCCCAGTTAGTTGAACTGGTTGGAACGATTAGAGCCAGAACGATAGGAAGAGTTCTCTTTGAATCCACCTACAGCCGATCTAGGAAAAAGTTTTTCATATTCATGGACCCATCGATGCAAAAGGAACAGCCAGATTGCATTAGAACCATGTGAAACCATCGATACGAAGTGTCCATCTGTTCTTATCCATCAGTGAGGATTCCATCGGTACGAAATCGCAATTTCGTATCCATTGCTCTGGAGTCCACAGAAACCCGCATCCATCGGTAGGAAGTGAATTGAGACCTTAGCCTAAATTTTGTCCATCAATGCAAAATGATCAAAAAAGGATAGCGGGTTCATATCAATCATTATCGATACAGACACAAATTTCTGACTCCTCGAATTGATGACGAAGTGGATCAATAAAAAAATCCAAAACGACCCTCAAGCGTCGTTACAATTCGAATTTCACATTGATTCAGGAGAGGATCGATACGGAATTCGATACAAGAGAACCAACAACGACTCGTGAACGAGCGGCGTTAACGGGAGTCAGGTTAACCTATATGTATGTATGTCGGACTAATATTCAATTTTCAAAATTCACAGGGATTGGATACTCGCTTGATGACAGTTAAAACTACAAACAAATAATCACTATCATATAGTAATCAGTTACAACAGTACATGATACAGTAGTTGGCAACCAACAATTCATATTACTGAAAGTCAGTCCAAGGATTACAGCTTTCGACGAGAAAACGATAACTGTCTAACAAGTCAGATAGAACTATTCAGAATAAAGGTTGCAGATTTTCAAAGCACGCCATGTTTTCACAAGACGTACTTTGGGGGGCAAATATTATCCTGCCTTTTGGCAAGGCCGTGATACCAAGAACTTGACTGGAAGCCAAGGAAAGTCCATCCCGAAGATCGGTTAGACTTAGGTTCGCTATGGATATCGATAGATTTTTTCTGAGTCCGGATCGAGCTACAATTGACGAGACGTGACAAACAAAGCTATGGGAGCCAACGTTCCGAGTTTCAAGTCAATCAAAGTTCGTACGCTCAAGATATGGAACGATCAAGATCGAGGGGGAAGGCCTCTATTCGTATCCATCAACCTGCAGTAGCACTGTTCACATCCATCAAAAAACCATTGTTCGAGTCGATCTGTTCGAATCCATCCATAACCACGCTGTTCGCATCCATCTATTCGTGTCCATCAACTCGCGTTCCTCTGTTCGCGTCCATCAAATATCCCTTTGTTTGAATCCATCGTGTTACCTATAGCTCGTATCCATCGTGTTATCATTTGTTTGTATCCATGCTATTGGTTCAACTTCGTATCGATCGACTGAAGTTAATTCCGATCGATACGAACAAAACCAAGTCCCCCAATACAAACAGGACGACTTCAACCGATACGAACAACGCCACGGCGAATCGAGTCGAACAGACCCACTCCGATCGATACGAATAGGGATGAATGATCGATACGAACAGAACGAGCTCTGATCGATACGAACAGTACGAAATGCCTTTATAATTGATCGATATGAAAAGAGCAGTGGATCGATGCGAATAAAGCTAGCCCAGGTCGATACAAACGAGGTGAAAATCTTGGAAATACTTGGTCAATTCGACACGAAATGTGGATCGATCCTGGAAACTAGTGCCACACCAACTTTCAGACACATACCTGGATCGATGCGAACTGGTCGATACGAAGTGCATCGATTCGAACTAAATAGCCTACCGAAGTCTCTAATTCATATCGATCATAACTCGCAATCCACAAGTCCAAATGCTATGAAATTTTCATAGGAGCTTACGTATAATTCAAAGAACGTCCATGCCAAATTTTGACTCGATTGGACCACATCTTGATCGATATAAAATTCGTTTGTATCGATCAAGGTCCGAGTGCAAATCACGTAGGATCGATCGCATGGGCCCACCCACATGCCAGAAGAGGTCTTCCGAGATCTGAGCGAGATATTTGCATCCTACGCCTATTAATAACGCCCCAGAGCCTACAGAAAAAGGATCTTTTGGCTCTCTGCCGTCCAGACTCTGCCGGAAACATTTTTGCACTACAAGGCTGCTGTTGTACTCGAATTTCATCACTGTAATTTGCTGTAATCAGTTGTAATCAGCAAGAAAACATCGATAAAATCATCAATTTCATAGTGGACATAGGCAACACGCCGGACCACTCCAAATTTCTGTGTTTCTACGTACTTTCTTATTTGTTTTTGAAGTGTTTGTTAGATAATCCTCTTTTTCCATTTAATTTCTTCATTTTTATCTCTTCAAACCCTTCCGAAGAGTGTTGTGCCCAATTATGGTACAAACAAATCACCTCTTTATACATGTTTATAGCCAAAATTAAAATGACTTTAAATGGTTTTGCAACCCCATTTGATCATATTGACATGCTAGTGTAAAGGTTAGATCTAGATTAGAGTTCGGATGATTATCATGTTTTAAAGAATTGCATGTGCATATGGATGTATATGGATGATATTTCAGTTTTGTGTGTTGCGATTTGAGATGGTTCGCTAGTGCTTTTAGGTAGTTAGGAAAGAGGTTGTCAAATTGAAAAAATCAAAGGAAAGGTGATCATAATTGGATGAAACTTGGAGGAGGGGCTCTAGAGTAAGGGAGGAGCCTACTGTTCAAGTCGCATCAAAATTGGGTTAGTAAAAAGTGATTGCACGACCTGATTCAGCTTGGTGGAAATCAGCTCTATGGAGTTTTCTTCAAATAAAGATTTGGGCTAGCTTGAAGAAAACATAGGGCTACTTCGATTCGAGCTTTGGATTGGCAAGAGAGATGTTCCAGGAGCCAAAAGCCAAAAATTTAGCTAAGGTACTCGGTACCGAGCACTCGGTTTGGCATCAAGCACTTTTCTAGGGGATGGAGTGAGTCTGATGACTTGGAAGTTGAGGCATTAAAGAAAAGGGCTTCATGGAAGTAGAGTGACCCAAAAATTTATGAAGATTTCAACTCGGCATCGAGTAGGGAGGTCGGTTCTATAATAACCTACACCTTAGTAGACCCGAATATTCACTAAATTGAAAACCCAAGTCCACTAAAGTACGGATCATTGGTGTTTGGTATCCTCCAAATAGCAAAAGAATATTAGAGCACTATCAATATATACTCACAGCATAATAGTAAAGTATAATAAAACATATTATTACTGACCATTGACACCTTTGATCTTTAGTGCCCTTGTCAGTATCGAGCATGCATAAGGAAATATGTCCTTCCATTCCTGCCTTATACTAATACATATTCCTATAAAGCTGTTATATGGGTTATAATGAGGAAAGGGTCAGAACAACATTCCGTTGAATAGTAAATTACACATTTTATACATAACACTAGTTTATATCAACTACCTTTTATTACATGTTATGTATATTATTTTACTTAGTTGTCTTGGCTCCACGTACATATACGATATGCCCAATCTACTTGAAGTAGCCAATAACCACATATGTATGTATGTATGTATGTATATACAAGGACCATAGTTCCCCTTTGGACCAAGATACTTTCCCCTCTAGTATCTAAACTCTGCACCTCGTCGGGATCCATTGTCAATGCAGTATCACATCCTCATCGGTGTGCATTCCAAGGAACTCGTGTAGTTCCTAATAACGGCATTACAGCTACATAGCCATATTCTATTCGTTTTTGAAAGACCTCCATTGAAAGGTTATCAAGCCTTGCTTCCTAAGAACAAATAAAATAACACACAACTGTAAGGCGGTGCGTGTCTTAAATATAATCTACACTAGTAGGAAGTGTAGTCCATTTAAGCGTAACCCATGTCTTTCCGCTGACCGCTCAGGACCGATAATGATCTCGACCTATGTAAACATCTCATACCCTCGTATATATGGTACCAATCTCACTATCATAGCATCGAGCCTGGCTTACCATTCCATTTAGATTGATTAATGCAATCAAGAAAATGCCCATTTGGTTACTTAAAATGTAACCCTAATATATTAAAGCAAATTCTACTTGTCCTTTGACACTTTGACCAGGACGAACCCTTCTACTTTGGTTTATTCCTTCCACCTATACGCGAACGTACAATTCCACGGGTCTTATAGTTGTATATGTCTCACACTAGTATAATGTATACACAATTACTGGTATCCTTTTGCAGTGGGCAGACTTCTGTTGTGTAACACTACTGACCTCACATTCGAATCTATTTTAATGACTAAGTCATTCCCATTTAATCTAAGATATTGTCTAAATTCAATAGTTCACACCCGTTATAAATGCATACTTGAGGCTATGCATAGATTCATACTTATTTATTATGCCTCCAATTTTCAACTGTTAATATTTAGTTATCCTTACATAAATGACTCCTTATTTCATTAATGTCGATTTAATGTCATTTACTGCTTACTTTTAACCTGAAAGATTTAAATATCTTTTGTTGTTCACTTTCTTTTTATTTCATTAGATATATTTTACTGTCTCTTTTCAATTATTACTATCTTCCTTTGATTAGTAAACTTTCTTACTTGCTTATTTCATTGCTTTACCTACATTTTATTGCTTATTATCTAATTTCTAACTCGTCTTTATTGCATATATTCATTTTATAATTTGACTATTGTTATTACTACTACTAATAATTCTTTAGTTTATACTAAAGAAATTACACCTTCCCTAAAAGAAAAAGTTAACATTGTAAATTTCTATAACTTATCTAAATGCGGATGTGTGTTACGTTTGAAATCATAAGAAATTATCTTTTTATTTTTATTGAAATAGACAATACAAAATATGGTAAACTTCCCTATTTTATACATCCTTTTCTTTTAGGTATATTCCTTGTTACTTCAAACGATGCACTTTTATTCACAATTATAAAACTGGATAATCTATAGAAATTTACATTGCAGCAAACTTTATTCCAATGAATTAAAATAATACTTAAATCCTAATAAATTTATAATAACTTCTAATTCATATTTACCAACATATGCCAAATTACGTACAAATCTAGAATTTCTATACAATCTAATTAAGGTACTACATCTTACACCCTAACTTTCCATATTCAAGTATATGCGACATTTAATTCAAGTTAACAATAGGATATGTAGGCATAGTTTTCAATTTCTTAATGCATATAATTAAGCCTATAACTCCAAAATAGATATCTCCAAGCATACAAGGAACGGATTCAAAATGAAATAAATCCAATAGTATATAAAAATATATAATTTCTTACTCACCTTTAAGTTTTCCTGTAACAACCCGCATATTTATCGATTGTATATTTAAATATTTTATTTAAATATTTCATCGTTCATCGGATTTTAGTCCGAAAACCTACTTTTAGCAAACAATCGAATTGGGACTTGAGACCACTTCCATTGAGTTCAAAATGCCGTTTGCGACCTTTTTAAGTATAAACTTCGATATGTTTGGAGTTAATCTAATTTGGCTACTTTTTCTATTTGGGTTTTGGGTTTGGATTCAGCCCACTAGCTAACTTAATACCCTAACTCAGCCCTCTCCTCTCCATTCACTCATTCCCACTCCTCAAACTCAAGCTAAAACTGAAAATGGTGGAAAGGAAAGGGAATTAGAAATTCCAAGCCCTAGTTTCTTCTTTCAAACTTGAATTCTTACTCCAAAATCAAAGAGAAGCTATTGGTAAGCCTCCTCTTCATCTTCTCCAACTCTTTCTCTCTTTAATTTCAGAAATTCCTAAACCTAACTTAGGAAATGTTTCTCTTTTTAGCCTAGATTCAAGGTTGTTGAGTTGGAATTGAAGTGTGATTGCTCTTGCCATTGCTCTATAGCTTCTTCTTCATTTGTTTTGGGTTTAAAGGTGAGATTTTTATCTCACATCTTAGTCTATAATTATCTTCGATTGTTAGGTATGAATTCCTAACACTTATTCTTGTGCAATTGATTTTGGTTTGGATCGATTTTGTGTATATTCCAATTTTTGGTGTTTTGGTTTAATTTTTGTGAAAATCCTATTATGGATATTTGGATATTGATATTCGAGGCATATCAAAGAGCCATTAAGGCTGGGTTGTCGCTAGGCATAATTCCTTAGTCGTTGTTGCTCGACCGATCGTTATCGATGTCGTTTGTCCATTTTTGGCCTAGGTTCAGGGAATGCCCTGAACAACAGTTTTAGACGTCTGAAACGTATGGTTCAGACGTCTGAATGGAATACTGGGAATTTTCTTCTCCCAGCATTCAGACGTCTGAATCAAAGTTTCAGACGTCTGAATAGGTTCGTTTTGAACCAGAAAAGAAATAGGCTAAAAAGTGCCTATTTCAGACGTCTGAATTCTGTTCTGGAAAATATTTTATTTTCCAGATTCAGACGTCTGAATCCTTGATTTCAGACGTCTGAATCTGCAGTCTTTTGTCTATTTTCCTATTGAGCTTGAATTTCCAACTTTAATCGATTCGTGTTGATTCCCTTTTTGTTGTTATCATTTATTATCGCCTTTGATGACATTTTCTTCGTGATTTTTGGGAATATCCATTTTGATGGATTCGGTATCGATTTCTTTGGATTTTATTCACGTCTTTGAATGTGAATTTTGGTGATTGATTGTTCTACAATCATTTTTTTGAATTGTCACTTCAAAAATATAAAGGTTTCAATACTAGTAGTAAATATCAAAACTCTTTCCTCAAAACGATTTCAACTCTATTTATTACAAAGTTCTTTTTCCTAAACCGTTTTCCAATCTATTAGCATATACAAGCCTTTACCTCACTCGGATGAGAAATCTAATTAAACGGCTTAGTAAAACAAGTGGTATGAAACGCTTGCGTTTACTTCGTCGGTTAATTCTTGGACTTGTTCGATTGAACCTCTTGTGACAATTTTCTAGTGAAGATCTACAGTTTGTTTGTAAATATTTAAGTTAAGCAAGTGGTTATGGGACATGAAGCTAAACTCATATATTTACTAGCTTAGTGTGATTGACACTTCTTGATGATCAATGACGATCATTTTCATGATTTAGACTAGCAATGTGCGATGTCTCTTTGATTCGGTTCATCGGACGTTACGCTGTACGATGTCGTTGTTCCGTTTTATCGTGATTGGGTTCATTGGACGTTACGCTGTACGACGTCATTGTTCCATTTTACTATGTGTTGGTTCATCGGATGTTACGCTGTATGACATCGTTGTTCCTTTTTATCGTGTGTTGGTTCATCGGACGTTACGCTGTACGACGTCGTTGTTCCATTTTACTATGTGTTGGTTCATCGGATGTTACGCTGTACGACATCGTTGTTCCTTTTTATCATGTGTTGGTTCATCGGACGTTATGCTGTACGACGTTGTTGTTCCATTTTCCTATGTGTTGGTTCATCGGATGTTACGCTGTACGACATCATTGTTCCTTTTTATTGTGCTTTGGTTCATCAGACGTTACGCTGTACGACGTCGTTGTTCCTATTTATTGTGTCTCTGGATCATCGGACGTTACGCTGTACGACGTCGTTGCTCCGAATTATGTGGTTTCTGGATTTCGTGTATTGATTTCTGGAATTTGTGCTTCACCTATTTTCGTGATTTTCATTGATAAGTTTTATCAATGTTTGTGCATTGGTGAATTTGTGTGTCATTGACTTGTTATGAATACAAGTTTAGGGTATGATACCCCATTTTATCTTTGAGAAGATTCTTGTGATATTGATTAATCTCTTGTTGACTTTCAATTACATACTTATTGTAGTATGCCATTATGGTTATTACATGTCTATGCCATATCTTTTATTCTATATCATGTCATCTGATATTTATAGCTAGACTGATCCGTTTATTATTTTCTTATAAATAATACTCGGGTCAGACTGAGATTTTACAGGTGCTTCCTCATGACTCCTTATCTGGGACTATCATCCGACTTTTGGCTAACTACTCTAGCATTGTAGTTTTTGGTTGTATACATTCGATATATTGACTCATTGATGTATACATATTCTGTTGTCTAGCACTTGTATCTTTTCTTTTGTGTTATTGTGGATCTTATTTGACCACTACTCTGATGTACACTTTCATGTGTTATATTCATATCTATTTCCGCCTTTGTGATATGAATTGTCTGTGACTAATTTATGTTATGCTTATTTCTATATTTGTTTCCGAAGTCCATATAGCCACTGTGTAGTAGCTTTGAGTTTGCATCGATATGTCGGATTTCATTTTTATCTGGCATATCGGTACTCGCACAAAGCAATTATACAGATGGTCGCTCCTCAATAGCCTTATTCTCCGTGCTAGTTGACGGCATTACACCGTAGTGTCCTTGGCTAGCATGGGTATAGAGGTGGGGCATTACATTTCCAAATCTCCATATCTATACTCTGTTATTTCTATTTTACTCCCATTTCTCCCTAATGGAGTAAGTACCATAAGCATATACATACGTATTAGAAATTTAGATATAAGAAGAGATTTGAATTTAATTTATATTTAGATTTATAGTTTACCTTACCATTGGCAATTTGATTCGATCCTATTTTTCTTCTCCATTATTCTCCACTTGTATACACATATAAAAATTATAATTTTATTTTGATTTAAGAATTTGTGGAGAAAAAAAAATGGCAGAGCTTCGCCATGCTTCAGAAAATCTGAGATGAAAAATGAGGGATTAGGCCCGTATTTATAGGGTTTGAATCAATGCCAGCTATTAGATTAGATTGTTTTAAATCAGGATCATTCGGTCTAGGTTAAATTCATAGCCGTCATCATCCACCGGTAGACCAATATTTCCCCACCAGTCGACCGCTAGTGGTCGACCATTTATTTAATTTAGTTAACAATTCGTTCGTTTTCCTGGTCATGTTATTTAATACCTTTTTACACCGATTTAATTAATGTTAATCATTCTTAACCGTTAAGCAACTGTTAATGTTAATGAATGTTAATTAATTACATTTATTTCCTTAATTACATATTTAATTATTTACGATCCAAAATATTCAAACGATAATAATTTTTTTGTTTGAACTCCTATCGTAAAACTTTATATATGAAAATTGATTGGAAAATCACTATGAATGCAATGATGCTAGTTTCATAGCCAAATTCTGACATCTATGAATATTCTATTTTTGGCATCACTAATTATTTAATTAATTTATTTTTAATTAATTATCATTTAATTTACGAGGTGTTGTAGGTACCTACTTGAATAATTTTCGGAGGTCGGTATGTTACTTCAGGGTGGTAATGTGTGTGGGCTTTAGGTCTTGCTTGAGGTGTTTGTTAGTTTGTTGTTCGATGGTGATGTGATAGCACGATGAAGACCAATGGTTGAGAGACAAAGCAATATTAGAGTGCTACGATGTGATGGCTTTGGGACTTTGAGATGTGGATGTTATGACTACTGAGGAGGTCTAGAAGTGTTCTAATGATAGTGGCTTAATGGCTAGAGCTGAAGTGGTGATCTAAAGGGCGGGTTCAACAAGGAGAACTCATGAGTAGTTATGACCATATTCCACTATGGATATGAGTAGAGTGGGATTATGATTGTGTTCTATTCTGAAGGTGTGTGCAAAGGGATCGTAGACACTTGGAAGTTTCATGTATGCTCATGTAGAGGGAGCATGTTGGGACGCCCACCTGAATTATGACCATATCCAAATATTATGACTGTAGATTACCTTGGACCTGGGTTCATTTCCTAGCCTTACGAAGTTGCATTGATTATGCAACAAAGAATCAAGATTTCATCGGGTCTCTATCTTATGATCGTGGCATACGAATAGTTTTATGTCCAAGCACATTAAGTGAAAGTGATGATTGTTTGATGGATATTTAATTTTCTTTGATTGTTACCCCTATAGTTTATCACTATAGGGAAGTCATCTGATGTAAGTAATTAGGAAATGGATACCTAGACACCCATTACTATGCTTAGGACATAGTACGTGATGTGCACATAAATGTGCATATTTTTACCACCATATTTAATCTAATTAAATTAAATAAATGATCATATTGGGTATTTTAACTTGTTTAAACCAAAATTCAAATTATTTTCAAATCGTCATATATTCATCTCCATATAAGGGCAAAATGGCCATTTTTATCCATATATTAATCTGAGAAAATTTAATTGGAAATTTCTATAATATTTTTTAGGAATTTGGCTTCATATACAAGTGGTTTCATGAAGATATATGCATGCACAAGAGTGAATACAAAGGAATGGAGATGGAAATAAATCATTTCATGGATCATGGAGGACCCTACCTACCCACCCACCTTTATGCACAAATTAGAAGCTAATACACATGCTATTGGTCATTAAAGCTTCATGCACACTTAAATGATGATTATTTGATGCTAATGATAACTTGGTGGCCACAATTCCTAGAGGGGTAGTTTGGGCATTCCCCAAAATATGGATTCGGATTTCTAACTTATATAAATACCCCTTATGTATCATGTAACCCTTCTCTCTTCTCTTAGGCTCTCTTCTCTCTTAGCCTCTTAGTTAGGAAAATAAATCAAAGCTCTTCCCTTTTCTTTTCATGGCTACTTAGCCATTTTCTTTTTATGCACTTTTTTATGCAACTTTAATACATGTTCTTTTCCTACATGCTTATTTACTTTCATGTTAGTAGTGTAGATTTACATTTCATGCAAGTAGAATAACATTCCTTTACTTTGCTTTCATTTTCCTTTCTTTTTATTTCAAATTGCTTTCTATATTTTTTGAAATGATAACAAATATGAGAGGCTAATCCCTTCAATTTAGGGGTAATGAAACTCTCTAGTGTGTAGATCCAACATTTTGGTGTTTATGCTCTCTTTTGTGCTTAAATGACAATGCTTGAAGTGGTTTAACTTGTTGTTTTTTTCTTTGAATTTGATAGCCTATATTGTTGACACCAAATAGGCTATGCTTAAACAATCACTAAACACAAATTACCTCTTCATCTACATATGATTATGGTAATGAAGTGAATGTTGAAATCAAAATTTGATGGTCTATATTTCTAATTAATAGTTAATAGGCCATGCTTAAAATAGATTTTACTTTCAACTTGTTGTCATTTTTCATGAGACTTACAACTGATTTAAAGGTTGTGTTATAGTTTGATGGCTTATGTTAGGCTAATTAATAGCACAAATATATCATACTTATGATAAGCACATCATTTAAATTCACTCATGACCAAAGAAGAGAGATTATAACTTCGTTTTGTTGATTTATGTGATCTAGAGAGTGGAAAATGCCTCTAAATTGCCTTCACACTCTCATATTTTTATCACTTTCCTTCTATCATTTTCCTCATTTTCTAGCTTAAACAACTCTCAACTTTGGTTAATTTGATTGAATAGGAAATTTAAATCAACAATTCCCTGCAGATCGACCCGTATTCGCTACGTACTACATTTGTACGCCGTGCGCTTGCGGTTAAATTTTTATTATAAATGCGTTCGACGGTTTTCTAATCCGATAGAATTTCCGTCGACGAACAAGTTTTTGGCGCCGTTGCCGGGGAATAGTTTTGATTTTTATTTTGTATTCTTTGAATTATTTTTGTTTGATTTTTGTGTGTTTTTATTTTGTGTGTGCTTGCATTTTAAAAAAAATATTGTGTGTTTGTGTGATTTTTGTTTGCATCTGTTTGTGTGCATGTTGTTCTAGTTGTTTTGTTTGTGTGCATTTCCATATTTAAAAAAAGCACAATTTCTAAAAAAATATTTTATTTATTCACATTTGCATTTTCATTTTAACATTTATTTCTTTCTTTTTCTTTCCTTTTTTTATATACATCTACAAGAAAAAAGGAAAAAACAAAACTGCACTGTACATTTTCTATGCACTGTCACTGTTCCTTGCCTGCTACTATTCCTTGTGCACCACTTTGTACACTTCACCACAACACCAGTATCATCACAATGTAAACTTCACTTGTTCCTCTTCATTCATACCAATCTCCTTTCAAAGCAAATCCCCTGCATTCCCTACAAGTCACTCCACCACTACTGTGAACAGCAACATTCTGCAATTTCATCACTCCAAACCAAACTCTTCAAACAACCTAACTTTATTCAAAAACTCCTCCTTTCTCAACCAATTCCAGTCAAATACCTTCACCACTCAAGCATCACTGCAGGAATCAAACTGCAGCACACTGTTCTTGCCTCATACCTGAACAACATCACTTACTCCATTACCATCATTCCATCACAGCAACTCCTCCACATCCCGACTTCAACCACCATTCTCTGCAACTGACCACACTGACTTGCTTTCTTCATACAACCCCACCATCTCACCTTTATCCACTGACACACTTAACAACAGACCATCCACAACTTACACGGCAGTAACCCAAACAAACTGCAGCTCCTACAATCACCTCACCAAAACATCACAGTGCACTGTAACCATTAGAAACCCCATCATACATCACCTTCTCAACATCCCCACTGCCCAGTTCTTCCTCGCCTTTGCCCACATTTCATCTGAATTCACAACAGCCTTCATCTAACACTGAACAACCACTGCATTTTCAAGCAACACCTCCAACCATCATCTCCAAACCAATAACACCACAATCAACCACTATTACATCTCTTCACTAACCCCCACCCTTTAGCTTTCAACCATCAAACAGTGAACTGCAGCAAACCATGATTCAGACTCCCTCACTGCTCTACCATTAAACTACAATCACTTATGATCACAGACTCAACCACCACTACTTCCTATCCACTACTCAAACTGCCACAAGCCTATCACAAACCAAATCATCTACATACTAATCAACCAGCGACCATACTACAACACGGTTATACGACCACCTTCTAGCTACATCAACTTCACTACATACCAATCTCCTCGTCCAACATCAATGCTCCTTCACACTTCAACAAATTGCTGAACATCCTCCCACTCAATCACCAAAATATTCAGTCATCACATTTTTCTGCTTTCTGCTTAAACAACCCAGATATCCAGTCATCCCCTACAGCTACCTGCTCGAGCATATGACATTCAACATACCTCACAACCAAGAATTGCCAAAACCTAAATGTTTGTTGCCTCTCAACAAAACGATACTTGAACTCATCAACAACTTGTACCAGTGAACCAACCTTACCGTGCAACATCACCTTCCAACTGCATATCACTGCACACAATACAATACAATACAATACAAGTCAGAACCACCTCTGATCAACTGTGCTTGACCAAACACTAAAAAACTCACATTCACTTCTGTCTTTCAATCCTGCAACCTACTTCACTTGCCAACCCACCACACTTCCATTACTTCCAAAGACCATATACAATTTAAAACTACTGCCAATTGATCAACTACCGCCAACTACACTGCTACCATATACCGCGTTCATCCATTTCAACCTGAAATACCACTTCCACCGACAAGCTCCACCACATCCAAACAACAACCACTTGCATTGTTGCCTGGAATACTGCTCTACCTCCTCACCCCAAATTCACCAAACCCCCAATCGAGCAACCTCAAATCGAATTCGCGAACAACCCTGAACCAATCCGCTACCTTCAATCGCTAGCACCCTCAACCGTCTCAAAGCTCCAACCTTCATCACCAAATCGCCTTCCATTCCTCCCCAAATCGCCGACACTCAAGGGCTTTTGATTTTCGAATTATGGACTTTTGATTTTCGAGTTGTGAAGTTTTTAGTTTGCGTGGGTAAGTGTTTAAGTTGATCAAGTGTATTAAGTTTGGGCTTGTGAGGATTCGTGGGCCTGAGTGTTTTACTAAGTTGATTAAGTGTTTTAAGTTTGAGTTTGTTTTGGTGTTTTATTCATAAATAAATTGTTTTGTTTTGTTTTGTTTGTTTAAGTATATAAAAAAATGTTTACCTTGTTTACTTTGTTTTATTTAGGGTTGTTTAATTTATTTTGCTTACTTTGTTTTTTTTACTCTTTTAAAAAAAATGTTTATTTCGGGTTCTTTTGTTTTTCCAATTTGTTAAGTTTTGTTTTTCTTTTGTCTATTTGTTTGTTTAGTTTTACTTATTATATATATTTATACAAAAACTATATATATCTTATTTTTACTTTCTGGTTGTCCAAGCAGAAAATCGCAAGGAGGAGAGTAGCTTGCTGAAAACTGCTTCACTCTGCTGCCAAAAATAAATTGCTTGCTTTCTTATAAAAAAAATTGCACTCTTATACATTTTTTTATTTTGCATTGTTGGTTGCTTGCATTTGCAGTTTTATTTCAAAAATTCAAAAACAAAACCATAAACAAAACCAAATTCATTCGTAGTTTCATCGTTAATACACGTTTAATTTCAGTTTTGCATTTTATATGTGATTTTGATTAATAATAACACTTAGACATCGACAACACTTAATTGTATATTGACAAGTTGTTCTCTTTCGACAATTTAATTTCTCGGTGTCTAGGCTACGGCAGAGCAATAGACATTTATAAATATTACGGTGATTCATAAATATTATAGTGGTTGTTTCTCTAAAGGTACTTAAACCTTTGGCTTCATTGCTACGGTGATTCGTGGTGCACCGATAACTCCTGCCCATTACCTGGCTGAGAACAATCTTGTTGATTTAAGACAATGTGTGATTATACAATTTTGGGTTAGGATAGAAAATTTGTAATTAAACCCTAGCATTCATTTAGTAGCATTAGTTCATGCATATATAAAAAAATTCAAAATCAAAAAAAAAATTGTAAATATTTCTTAACTTAGTTTTATTTTAAATCCTTTCTTTTGAAATTTATTTTTCAATCAAAAATAATTAAAAAAAATCTTTGAGTTAGTTTTTTTTAAAACCAAAATTCCAAGAAAAAAACTTTCAAAAACAAAAAAATTGAAAGTTAAAAAAAAAAAATTAAATTTTCCTTTTGAAAAATAAATTCCTATTGGTAAATAATTTTCCTTTATAGAAAAAAAATCAAAAAAAAAGCTTTTGAAAATGTCGTAATTTCCCTACCCGCAAGAATTTTACAGTATTTGTGAAAATTCATATAATCCATATAATTTCAATCCAAATTCTTATGGATATTTTAGCAATGACTATTGTATAAACAATTCAGATTTAAATCCCCAAAATTTTAAAAATGATGACCAACCCTCAACTCTTGAAAAATGCATCGAATCGATTTCGTCGTTACTTGAAATCACTACCCAAAATAATCAAAGGATGAATGAGTTGTGTAATTCGTTTTCATGCGATAACTTAAATCAAAGTTTTCAAAATAATCAAAATTTGAATTCACTTCAAAATTCAAATGATTTTGAGTATAACCCATGCCAATTCAATTTTGATCTTCAAACTGAATTTCAAAATCGAAACGAAAATAGAAACGACTTTTCAAATAATTTTAGCAATGGGAATAACCTCGACTATGATGCGAGTGAAAATTTTTGTTCTCAACAAATCCAAATCAAAAATTCTCAAGTTAATAATTATAAATTGGATTTTGTTGAGCAAATGGACGAAATTTACGATGAATACACAAATTTGTTGTTCGAAACGTATATGAAACAATGTGAGAAACAAAACCAAATCACAATGTGTGACGAGTCAAGTGATAATCCACCTTTTACCCAAATCGACGATTTTCAAATAACAACTTTTGAAATGGAAAATGACAATCTTAATGAAGTTGTTGAAAATTCGGTAATTGAGTTGGATTTTAATTCTTTTAAGGGTGTGAAACTTGGTTTAAAATTCAATCTTCATTTTTCCGATTTCGAAAATTTGAAAACAACAACTTTGGATCTTGAAAATGATATACGTAATGAAGTTGTTGATAATCCAACAAAGGAAGACGAATTTAATGAACACAAATTTTTTGGACTTTTCGAAGACGAGTTGTCGAATTCTAATGGGGAAGATTTAAATCACCATTTTGATTTTGAAATCGATAATTTCGAAAAATTTGTCAACAATGAGTTTGAATCTCAATTTGGTGAAAATAAACGTGAACTTCAATTAATCGTTATATCTACCCTAAAAATCTTTGAAAATAAAACAACTCGTACGATTTTTAATAAAACGACATTCGTTTTCCCAAATCAACATTCAACTTTGAAATCATTTATGGTTTGGTTAGTCGAGCTTAAGCTGTGTCTCGCATACTTGATGAGACAAATGAATCGGTCTTTGGAAGAACATTTCATTTACTTTTTGACGATATACTTTCTGAACTCTTGTAAATAATAATATTTTCGTTTTCATGTAAATAGAGGTCATCTTTTTATTTTTCTCCTTTCACTTGGGTTGACTGTGCGGACACAGTCAAAATCAAGTGTGGGGGGAGTCTCATTTACATTTTTAATTTTTTATGGTTTAATTTTACATTTTCTTTCCAAAATTTTAAAAAATATTTAAGCATTTTGATTTATTTTAAAGAAACACTATAGGATAAGTATAAGATTTTGGTTATTAAATTAAAAATTTTGGAATTTTATTTGTCTTAACAAAAATAAAAATGAAGTCTGATTACAAATAACAATGGTTCAACTAGTATAAAGGAAGATTCATACGTGTTAATTATGAAATACATCCTAATTGAAAATCATTTGTTTTAAAAAGTGGTTGATTTAAAGTAAAGATATAACATTTTTTTGTCTTTTAAGTTAAATGGTGCTAAGATGATAGTGCGAAACTCTCTCTTCTAAAAGAAAAACAAAAAAAAACAAAATACAAAAAATATTTCTTGTATATATGTATAGTTTTTAATAAACACCTAGAGTCATGTGTTCACACTCGTGTGTTCACTCGCCATGCTCTGTACCCTTCTCACGTAGGCCCGAAAGGCAGTGCACGATCGGTATATTTGGCCTCAATTTATCAAAGTTAGGTGTGTGTATATAAAAATTATTTTACTAATAACGTCTACAATCAATAAGTGTTCACACTTGTGTGTTCACTCGCCACGCTCTGTATTCCCCTCACATAAGTCCGCAATGCAGTGCACAGGTAATATATCTGGCCTCAGTTTACTTGAGTTAGGCATATGTAAATATTGTTAATATCAATAAAATTTTCAAATAAGTGAGAGTAAGCAATTGAAATCCAAGCACTATTTTAACTTATTTGATTTGACTTGTTATTGAAAAAAAATGAAAATACAACTTTGATAAACTTTGACAATCAACAAAGGATCCATTTCACAATTACACTGTGTTATCAACCAAAACAATGAGTTAAACTATAGTCTATTTGCTATGATAACTTGATTTTTGTTGGAAATTTTGACGAGTAAATGACTTAAATTTTCAAGATAATGACCAAAACCTATATTTAACTTATTTGTGTCAATCTAAAAGTAAACCCTTCATTTGTATATATTTTCAAAAACTTGCATTCATCTCTTATGTATATATATCTTTCATTTTGTAATTATTTTCACTTTGCATTTGGATTTTGTTGGTAGTATCCGCTAAAAACCCTCACGAGACAACACTCATCCTACTGGGGACATCTTGAGGTTTAACGGCTTGTTGCATCCGCTCAATGCAATCGTGCTCCCTACGAAAATGGATTTATCTTAGTTTTTTCCTTTATTCAAGGACGAATAAAAAAATAAGTGTGGCGGTATTTGATGTACACATAAATGTGCATATTTTTACCACCATATATAATCTAATTAAATTAAATAAATGATCATATTGGGTATTTTAACTTGTTTAAACCAAAATTCAAATTATTTTCAAATCGTCATATATTCATCTCCATATAACGGCAAAATGGCCATTTTTATCCATATATTAATCTGAGAAAATTTAATTGGAAATTTCTATAATATTTTTTAGGAATTTGGCTTCATATACAAGTGGTTTCATGAAGATATATGCATGCACAAGAGTGAATACAAAGGAATGGAGATGGAAATAATTCATTTCATGGATCATGGAGGACCCCACCTACCCACCCACCTTTATGCAGAAATTAGGAGCTAATACACATGCTATTGGTCATTAAAGCTTCATGCACACTTAAATGATGATTATTTGATGCTAATGATAACTTGGTGGCCACACTTCCTAGAGGGGTAGTTTGGGCATTCCCCAAAAATATGGATTCGGGTTTCTAACTTATATAAATACCCCTTATGTATCATGTAACCCTTCTCTCTTCTCTTAGGCTCTCTTCTCTCTTAGCCTCTTAGTTAGGAAAATAAATCAAAGCTCTTCCCTTTTCTTTTCATGCCTACTTAGCCATTTTCTTTTTATGTACTTTTTTTATGCAGTTTTAATACATGTTCTTTTCCTACATGCTTATTTACTTTCATGTTAGTAGTGTAGATTTACATTTCATGCAAGTAGAATAGCATTCCTTTACTTTGCTTTCATTTTCCTTTCCTTTTATTTCAAGTTGCTTTCTATATTTTTTGAAATGATAACAAATATGAGAGGCTAATCCCTTCAATTTAGGGGTAATGAAACTCTCTAGTGTGTAGATCCAACATTTTGGTGTTTATGCTCTCTTTTGTGCTTAAATGACAATGCTTGAAGTGGTTTAACTTGTTGTTTTTTTTCTTTGAATTTGATAGCCTATATTGTTGACACTAAATAGGTTATGCTTAAACAATCACTAAACACAAATTACCTCTTCATCTACATATGATTATGGTAATGAAGTGAATGTTGAAATCAAAATTTGATGGTCTATATTTCTAATTAATAGTTAATAGGCCATGCTTAAAATAGATTTTACTTTCAACTTGTTGTCATTTTTCATGAGACTTACAACTGATTTAAAGGTTGTGTTATAGTTTGATGGCTTATGTTAGGCTAATTAATAGCACAAATATACCATACTTATGATAAGCACATCATTTAAATTCACTCATGACCAAAGAAGAGAGATTATAACTTCGTTTTGCTGATTTATGTGATCTAGAGAGTGGAAAATGCCTCTAAATTGCCTTCACACTCTCATATTTTTATCACTTTCCTTTTGTCATTTTCCTCATTTTCTAGCTTAAACAACTCTCAACTTTGGTTAATTTGATTGAATAGGAAATTTAAATCAACAATGCCCTGCAGATCGACCCGTATTCGCTACGTACTACATTTGTACGCCGTGCGCTTGTAGTTAAATTTTTATTATAAATGCATTCGACGGTTTTCTAATCCGATAGAATTTCCGTCGACGAACAAGTTTTTGGCGCCGTTGCCGAGGAATAGTTTTGATTTTTATTTTCTATTCTTTGAATTATTTTTGTTTGATTTTTGTGTGTTTTTATTTTGTGTGTGCTTGCATTTAAAAAAAATATTGTGTGTTTGTGTGATTTTTGTTTACATCTGTTTGTGTGCATGTTGTTCTAGTTGTTTTGTTTGTGTGCATTTCCATATTTAAAAAAAGCACAATTTCTAAAAAAATATTTTATTTATTCACATTTGCATTTTCATTTTTACATTTATTTATTTCTTTTTCTTTCCTTTTTTATATACATCTACAAGAAAAAAGGAAAAAACAAAACTGCACTGTGCATTTTCTGTGCACTGTCACTGTTCCTTGCCAGCTACTATTCCTTGTGCACCACTTTGTGCACTTCACCACAACACCAGTCTCATCACAATGTAAACTTCACTTGTTCCCCTTCATTCATACCAATCTCCTTTCAAAGCAAATCCCCTGCATTCCCTACAAGTCACTCCACCACTACTGTGAACAACAACATTCTTCAATTTCATCACTCCAAACCAAACTCTTCAAACAACCTAACTAAATTCAAAAACTCCTCCTCTCTCAACCAATTACAGTCAAATACCTTCACCACTCAAGCATCACTGCAGGAATCAAACTGCAGCACACTGTTCTTGCCTCATACCTGAACAACATCACTTACTCCATTACCATCATTCCATCACAGCAACTCCTCCACATCCCGACTTCAACCACCATTCTCTGCTACTGACCACACTGACTTTCTTTCTTCATACAACCTCACCATCTCACCTTTATCCACTGACACACTTAACAACAGACCATCCACAACTTACACGGCAGTAACCCAAACAAACTGCAGCTCCTACAATCACCTCACCAAAACATCACAGTGCACTGTAGCCATTAGAAACCCCATCATACATCACTTTCTCAACATCCCCACTGCCCAGTTCTTCCTCGCCTTTGCCCACATTTCGACTGAATTCACAACAGCCTTCATCTAACACTGAACAACCACTGCATTTTCAAATAACACCTCCACCTATCATCTCCAAACCAATAACACCACAATTAACCACTATTACATCTCTTCACTAACCCCCACCCTTTAGCTTTCAACCATCAAACAGTGAACTGCAGCAAACCATGATTCAGACTCCCTCATTGCTCTACCATTAAACTACAATCACTTATGATCACAGACTCAACCACCACTACTTCCTATCCATTGCTCAAACTTCAACAAGCCTATCACAAACCAAATCATCTACATACTAATCAACCAGCGACCATACTACAACACGGTTATACGACCACCTTCTAGCTACATCAACTTCACTACATACCAATCTCCTCGTCCAAAATCAATGCTCCTTCACACTTCAACAAATTGCTAAACATCCTCCCACTCAATCACCAAAATATTCAGTCATCACATTTTTCTGCTTTCTGCTTAAACAACCCAGATATCCAGTCATCCCCTACAGCTACCTGCTCGAGCATTTGACATTCAACATACCTCACAACCAAGAATTGCCAAAACCTAAATGTTTGTTGCCTCTCAACAAAACGATACTTGAACTCATCAACAACTTGTACCAGTGAACCAACCTTACCGTGCAACATCACCTACCAACTGCATATCACTGCACACAATACAATACAATACAATACAATACAATACAATACGAGTCAGAACCACCTCTGATCAACTGTGCTTGACCAAACACTAAAAAACTCACATTCAATTCTGTCTTTTAATCCTGCAACCTACTTCACTTGCCAACCCACCACACTTCCATTACTTCCAAAGACCATGTACAATTTAAAACTACTGCCAATTGATCAACTACCGCCAACTACACTGCTACCATATACCGCGTTCATCCATTTCAACCTGAAATACCACTTCCACCGACAAGCTCCACCACATCCAAACAACAACCACTTGCATTGTTGCCTGGAATACTGCTCTACCTCCTCACCCCAAATTCACCAAACCCCCAATCGAGCAGCCTCAAATCAAATTCGCGAACAACCCTGAACCAATTCGCTACCTTCAATCGCTAGCACCCTCAACCGTCTCAAAGCTCCAACCTTCATCACCAAATCGCCGACACTCAAGGGCTTTTGATTTTCGAATTGTGGACTTTTGATTTTCGAGTTGTGAAGTTTTGAGTTTGCGTAGGTAAGTGTTTAAGTTGATCAAGGGTTTTAAGTTTGGGCTTGTGAGGATTCGTGGGCCTAAGTGTTTTACTAAGTTGATTAAGTGTTTTAAGTTTGAGTTTGTTTTGGTGTTTTATTCATAAATAAATTGTATTGTTTTGTTTAGTTTGTTTAAGTATATAAAAAAAGTTTACCTTGTTTACTTTGTTTTATTTAGGGTTGTTTAATTTGTTTTGCTTACTTTTTTTTACTCTTTTAAAAAAATGTTTATTTCGGGTTCTTTTGTTTTTCCAATTTGTTAAGTTTTGTTTTTCTTTTGTCTATTTGTTTGTTTAGTTTTACTTATTATATATATTTATACAAAAATTGTATATATCTTATTTTTACTTTCTAGTTGTCCAAGCAGAAAATCGCAAGGAGGAGAGTAGCTTGCTGAAAACTGCTTCACTCTGCTGCCAAAAATAAATTGCTTGCTTTCTTATAAAAAAATTTGCACTCTTATCCATTTTTTTATTTTGCATTGTTGGTTGCTTGCATTTGCAGTTTTATTTCAAAAATTAAAAAAAAAATTCAAAAACAAAACCATAAACAAAAACAAATTCATTCGTAGTTGCATCGTTAATACACGTTTAATTTCAGTTTTGCATTTCATTTGTGATTTTGATTAATAATAACACTTAGACATCGACAACACTTAAATGTATATTGACAAGTTGTTCTCTTTCGACAATTTAATTTCTCGGTGTCTAGGCTACGGCAGAGCAATAGCCATTTATAAATATTACGGTGATTCATAAATATTATAGTGGTTGTTTCTCTGAAGGCACTTAAACCTTTGGCTTCATTGCTACGGTGATTCGTGGTGCACCGATAACTCCTGCCCGTTACCTGGCTGAGAACTATCTTGTTGATTTAAGACAATGTGTGATTATATAATTTTGGGTTAGGATAGAAAATTTGTAATTAAACCCTAGCATTCATTTAGTAGCATTAGTTCATGCATATATAAAAAAAATTCAAAATAAATAAAAAATGTAAATATTTCTTAACTTAGTTTTATTGTAAATCCTTTCTTTTGAAATTTATTTTTCAATCAAAAAAAATTAAAAAAATCTTTGAGTTAGTTTTTTTTAAAACCAAAATTCCAAGAAAAAAAACTTTCAAAAACAAAAAAATTGAAAATTAAAAAAAAAACAAAATAAAAATTAAATTTTCCTTTTGAAAAATAAATTCCTATTGGTAAATAATTTTCCTTTATAGAAAAAATCAAAAAAAAGCTTTTGAAAATGTCGTAATTTCCCTACCCGCAAGAATTTTACAATATTTGTGAAAATTCATATAATCCATATAATTTCAATCCAAATTCTTATGGATATTTTAGCAATGACTATTGTATAAACAATTCAGATTTAAAACCACAAAATTTTAAAAATGATGACCAACCCATAACTCTTGAAAAATGCATCGAATCGATTTCGTCGTTACTTGAAATCACTACACAAAATAATCAAAGGAGAGTGAGTTGTGTAATTCGTTTTCATGCGATAACTTAAATCAAAGTTTTCAAAATAATCAAAATTTGAATTCACTTCAAAATTCAAATGATTTTGAGTATAACCCATGCCAATTCAATTTTGATCTTCAAACTGAATTTCAAAATCGAAACGAAAATAGAAACGACTTTTCAAATAATTTTAGCAATGGGAATAACCTCGACTACGATGCGAGTGAAAATTTTTGTTCTCAACAAATCCAAATCAAAAATTCTCAAGTTAATAATTATAAATTAGATTTTGTTGAGCAAATGGACGAAATTTACGATGAATACACAGATTTGTTGTTCGAAACATATATGAAACAATGTGAGAAACAAAACCAAATCACAATGTGTGACGAGTCAAGTGATAATCCACCTTTTACCCAAATCGACGATTTTCAAATAACAACTTTTGAAATGGAAAATGACAATTTTAATGAAGTTGTTGAAAATTCGGTAATTGAGTTGGATTTCAATTCTTTTAAGGGTGTGAAACTTGGTTTAAAATTCAATCTTCATTTTTCCGATTTCTAAAATTTGAAAACAACTACTTTGGATCTTGAAAATGATATACGTAATGAAGTTGTTGATAATCCAACAAAGGAAGACGAATTTAATGAACACAAATTTTTTGGACTTTTTGAAGACGAGTTATCGAATTCTAATGGGGAAGATTTAAATCACCATTTTGATTTTGAAATCGATAATTTCAAAAAATTTGTCAACAATGAGTTTGAATCTCAATTTGGTGAAAATAAACGTGAACTTCAATTAATCGTTATATCTACCCTAAAAATCTTTGAAAATAAAACAACTCGTACGATTTTTAATAAAACGACATTCGTTTTCCCAAATCAACATTCAACTTTGAAATCATTTATGGTTTGGTTAGTCGAGCTTGAGCTGTGTCTCGCATACTTGATGAGACAAATGAATCGGTCTTTGGAAGAACATTTCATTTACTTTTTGATGATATTCTTTCTGAACTCTTGTAAATAATAATATTTTCGTTTTCATGTAAATAGAGGTCATCTTTTTATTTTTTTTTTATTTTTCTACTTTCACTTGGGTTGACTGTGCGGACACAGTCAAAATCAAGTGTAGGGGGAGTCTCATTTCCATTTTTAATTTTTTATGGTTTAATTTTACATTTTCTTTCCAAAATTTTAAAAAAAATTTAAGCATTTTGATTTATTTTAAAGAAACACTATAGGATAAGTATAAGATTTTGGTTATTAAATTAAAAATTTTGGAATTTTATTTGTCTTAACAAAAATAAAAATGAAGGTTGATTACAAATAACAATGGTTCAACTAGTATATAGGAAGATTCATTCGGGTTAATTATGAAATACATCCTAATTGAAAATCTTTTGTTTTAAAAATTGGTTGATTTAAAGTAAAGATATAACATTTTTTTGTCTTTTAAGTTAAATGGTGCTAAGATGATAGTGCGAAACTCTCTCTTCTAAAAGAAAAACAAAAAAAAAACAAAATACAAAAAATATTTCTTGTATATATGTATAGTTTTTAATAAACACCTAGAGTCATGTGTTCACGCTCGTGTGTTCACTCGTCATGCTCTGTACCCTTCTCATGTAGGCCCGAAAGGCAGTGCACGATCGGTATATTTGGCCTCAATTTATCAAAGTTAGGTGTGTGTATATAAAAATTATTTTACTAATAACGTCTACAATCAATAAGTGTTCACACTTGTGTGTTCACTCGCCACGCTCTGTATTCCCCTCACATAAGTCCGCAATGCAGTGCACGGGTAATATATCTAGCCTCAGTTTACCTGAGTTAGGCATATGTAAATATTTTTAATATCAATAAAATTTTCAAATAAGAGAGAGTAAGTAATTGAAATCCAAGCACTATTTTAACTTATTTGATTTGACTTGTTATTGAAAAAAAATGAAAATACAACTTTGATAAACTTTGACAATCAACAAAGGATTCATTTCATAATTACACTGTGTTATCAACCAAAACAACGAGTTAAACTATAGTCTATTTTCTATGATAACTTGATTTTTGTTGGAAATTTTGACGAGTAAATGACTTAAATTTTCAAGATAATGACCAAAACCTATATTTAACTTATTTGTGTCAATCTAAAAGTAAACCCTTCATTTCTATATATTTTCAAAAACTTGCATTCATCTCTTATGTAAATATATCTTTCATTTTGTAATTATTTTCACTTTGCATTTGGATTTTGTTGGTAGTATCCGCTAAAAACACTCACGAGACAACACTCGTCCTACTGGGGACATCTTGAGGTTTAACGGCTTGTTGCATCCGCTCAATGCAATCGTGCTCCCTACGAAAATGGATTTATCTTAGTTTTTTCCTTTATTCAAGGACGAATAAAAAAATAAGTGTGGGGGTATTTGATGTGCACATAAATGTGCATATTTTTACCACCATATCTAATCTAATTAAATTAAATAAATGATCATATTGGGTATTTTAACTTGTTTAAACCAAAATTCAAATTATTTTCAAATCGTCATATATTCATCTCCATATAAGGGCAAAATGGCCATTTTTATCCGTATATTAATCTGAGAAAAATTAATTGGGAATTTCTATAATATTTTTTAGGAATTTGGCTTCATATACAAGTGTTTTCATGAAGATATATGCATGCACAAGAGTGAATACAAAGGAATGGAGATGGAAATAATTCATTTCATGGATCATGGAGGAACCCACCTACCCACCCACCTTCATGCACAAATTAGAAGCTAATACACATGCTAATGGTCATTAAAGCTTCATGCACACTTAAATGATGATTATTTGATGCTAATGATAACTTGGTGGCGACACTTCCTAGAGGAGTAGTTTGGGCATTCCCTAAAAATATGGATTAGGGTTTCTAACTTGTATAAATACCCCTTATGTTTCATGTAAACCTTCTCTCTTCTCTTAGGCTCTCTTATTTCTTAGCCTCTTAGTTTAGGAAAATAAATCAAAGCTCTTCTCTTTTCTTTTCATGGCGACTTAGCCATTTTATCTTTATATACTTTTTTATCTAACTTTAATACATGTTCTTTTCCTTTACATGCTTATTTTTTTTCATGTTAGTAGTGTAGATTTACATTTCATGCAAGTAGAATAGCAATTCCTTTACTTTTCTTTCATTTTCCTTTCTTTTTATTTCATGTTGCTTTCTATATTTGTTGAAATGATAACAAATATGAGAGGCTAATCCCTTCAATTTAGGGGTAATGAAGCTCTCTAGTATGTAGATCCTACATTTTGATGTTTATGCTCTCTTTTGTGCATAAATGACAATGCTTGAAGTGGTTTAACTTATTGTTTTTTGCTTTGAATTTGATAGCCTATATTGTTGACACCAAATAGGCTATGCTTAAACAATCACTAAACACAAATTACCTCTTCATCTACATATGATTATGGTAATGAAGTGAATGTTGAAACCAAAATTTGATGGTATATATTTCTAATTAATAGTTAATAGGCCATGCTTAAAATAGATTTTACTTTCAACTTGTTGTCATTTTTCATGAGAATTAAAAGTGATTTAAAGGTTGTGCTATAGTTTGATGGCTTATGTTGGGTTAATTGTAGCACAAATATGCCATACTTATGATAAGCACATCATTAAAATTCACTTATGACCAAAAAAGAGAGATCATAACTTCATTTTGTTGATTTATGTGATCTAGAGAGTGAAAATTGCCTCTAAATTGCCATCACACTCTCATATTTTTATCACTTTCCTTTTGTCATTTTTCTCATTTTCTAGCTTAAACAAATCTCAACTTTGGTTAATTTGATTAAATAGGAAATTTAAATCAACAATTCCCTGCAGATCGACCTGTATTTGCCACGTACTACATTTGTATGTCGTGAGCTTGCGCTTAAATTTTTATTATAAATACGTTCGATGGTTTTCTATTCCGATAGAATTTCCATTGATGAACAGTACACTTTGATGATAATAGTATAGTAGCATATCGTATATATTATATGCTAACTCTTTGGATGTAGGGACGAGTCCGGTATGACTCTTAAACCTTTTATACTCACTATATCGACTTGTATAGTATTTTGAGATTCATTTATCGCTCACACTAGACTATTGTCCGACTCGAGGTTTTATGCTTTTCTTCCTATTATCTTGGGTACTCTTAAATGAGTAGACTAGATAACACGTATAGCTGTACGCATTGACAGTGCAAAAGACTAGTAGGATGGAGCTTTCTTATATTATATACTGATATTGTGCTTCTTCCATTATGTAACATTGTGGAGCCTTAAAAGTGTTTGCTTATTGTTTTGAGACTGTATTTGGGTCTATTCAGTTTATAAACTCTATGGATATGTTGAATAACTCCATGGATCTATACTCTGATATTTGATCACTTAGTTATTACAGCCTCTCCTATTTTATATCTGTGATGTATATTGTATTTTATCCCATGCGCTGTGAGATATACAACAAGTTTAATGATGTTTTATTTATTTTACCCTTGGCAATAATCCTACATTGGTCGGGCATAGTAGAAGCGCATTATTTAGCTATACTGGGTGCTGGTGGTGTAGGGCAGTCGTTACATTTAGTATCATAGCTTAGGTTACACGTTTAGCATGAATTGATACCATGGTCAGGTAAGGATAGGGAATGAGTTATCATCCTATACTAGGTCAAGAGTGTGTGTATGTGTGTGTTTATATACACACAAGAGAGAGAGAGAGCATACTTGTTGTACATATTTTGGTTTTTAAAATTATATAGTAGTATATATAGTATATAAGTCACACACGCACACACGAGTACCATTATGTAGTTTTCTTTTTGATAGACTAATCATTCTTATTATAGATCAAGAATGAGTTGGCATATAAGAAACGCTATGAGGAATTCCATCTTTGGAGTTGAAGAAGGAGCAGGTTCGAGGGCTGCTAACCTGGACTTGCTTGCAATATTCAACTTGATGGTGGTGAACATGCTACGAAATTCCCAAGTAATCTCTCCAAATGTTTCTATGGGTGGTAGAGCTCAAGTGTAGGCACCTAGAGTTGATTTTGTTAAGCTAAATAAGGATTTTTCTAGTCTTGGTGACAAACCATTCCAAGGAACAGAATCAACTATGGAAGTGCAGGATTAGTTGGACACCCGCGAAAGGATTTTTAATGACCTTGAATTGGATGATGCTACGAAGAGGAGGTTGACTTCCTAATGGCTTTAATAGAGAACTATGAACTTGTGGAATGCTATTAGAGTTGCTACTCCTAAAGATCAGTTTACTTGGGACCAGTTCAAAATTCGATTCAAGGAAAAGTTCATTCCATCTGCTCAGAATTTGGTGTGGTTCAGAAAATTTGCTGATTTGAAGGAGGGAGACATGTCTGTCTTCAAGTATGTTGCTAAATTCGATGCTTTGTCGAAGTATGAGATGTCCTTCATTGACACTTCATTAAGGAAGAATGAGAAATTTCTTATGGGTTTGGACGACTATCTGGGGAAGAAGTTAGTAAGTCATATCGATGAACTATTTGAGAGGCTTGTTGAGAAAGCTCTTTGCCAAAAGAGTTTGTACTCCAATTCCAAATCCGATGTTGTGGTAAAAGAAGAGCCAAACTGCAACAAGGTAGTGGGGACAAGAAATAGTGGAATGGCAAAAGAAAATAGCTGCACGACAAGGGTGGCCAAAAGAAGGGCAAGTCAGAGCTTACTCACTATAACTGAGGAGAGAAGTTTCACCTCATCAAAAACTGTAAGGTTGAAGAAAGGAACTATTACAACTGTAATAGGATAGGGCATATTCAAAAGAATTGTCCTGAGCCAGTAATGAAGAAAAAGGTGGTAAAGGTATATGATTTAGATGTTATCTCGACTTCAACAAGTGCTCCCTCGGTGAAGGAGAAGGGGAAGAGTGTCATTATGCAAGGTATGTTTTCCATTTATGATGTTCCTATACCTATTTCGTTCAGTACTGGGACTTCACATTCCTTCATATCTAGTGACCTGGTAAATAGGTTGGGATTGAAACCTAAGATTGTTGACCGACTTTTAATTATGATGAACCCTGTTAGAGGCACCACTAGCCTGTGTATGGTTTGCCGTGCTATAGTATTATTGAGTCATGGATGCTCTTTTATTTGCGATTGCTTCATTCTAAATTTTGTTTGATTTGGGTTTATATTAGGGATGGACTGGCTACAGTAATAAAGAGTAGTGGTGTATCATAAGAGGTCGTTGGTGGCGATATGGATAGATGATGGGCGTAGGTTGGAGACAGACTACAATCCTAATAATGAGGTGATGGTTAGTTTTTTGTACTCATTCGAGATCACACGTGACAAGTTGTCATCTGTGCCTATAGTGAGGGAGTATCTGGACATATTTGTGGAGGTGACTGGATACCACCATATAGAGAGATCGAGTTACATATAGATTTGCTGATGGATTACAGACTGATAGTTATTTCTTTGAGGTATATGGCATCGAGAGAGCAGAAAGAGTTGGAGGTGCAAGTGAATGACCTATTGAGGCGAGGGTTTATTCGTAATAGCATATCTGAGTGGGGCACAGCTGTAGTATATGTTTACTTACATCATAGGGGTTTGTGTTTATTGTTGTCAATATTTTTAAATGACATTTGTTTTAACCCAATTAAATATGGTTTCTGAAATAAAATCTTCCTTGATTTTTTTGAATATACTTATACCGTTGGGATAAGTATATGGGTACATTTCCTAAGTATTGGAAATGTAGTGTTTTGTGAATATGCTCTTACTATTGATATAAGTATATGGAAAAGTTTTCTAAGTATTAAAAGGTGAAATGGTATGTGAATATACTTATACCATCGAGATAAGTATATCAATATTTTCTACATATTAAAAGGAGTAGAGGAGACTTGTAAATATTTCTTTGTAAAAGTAATTTGATACTAGTATTCACGAGTTGGTTTTAATTAACAACAGGATTAATTAAAGAGGCTTAGTGGTTGCTTTATGCTAAACCATTCTTGGTTGAACCTCTGATTGAATTGTTTTTTAATTTGATAGTTAAATAATCGACTGTTAAGTGTTAGCCGGTTCTAAAAACTATCGTTGTGGGCTCGGAGAGATTAGGATCAGATATATTATCCGAAAACCTCTTCAAACCGGCATAAGCGTTCAAATTTGAGACATCATGAGGGTGATTTCAAAAAGGATCTAGTAAAAGTAGTTCCTTCAATTTTGTTCAGTCTTAGAACAAACTTGTATGGACGAATGCTGGCATTGCATTATTGCTTGGAGGGCAATGTTAGCATTCAAAGTGAGATTTTCTAAAAGGTAAAACGTAGACTCAGGCCTCACAACCGATAATGACTAAAGTAGGGACGTGCAGCAGGGCTATGTGGGTCGTTCCCATTAGGGTATGATCATCACCTATATCTAGACCGACATTTATTTATGGATTATGTATGTTTGTGGTCACGAAAACGGTTTGTCAGGGGCAACCCGGAGGGTGATCATATTCGGTACTATCGAGAAGGGGTAGGTCGGTCCTGAGTAGTAGAGGTGCAATTAAGGAAGCCTTGGTACATTTTCTCTGGAGGTGTATTGTACGGAAGGTGGACCCTTACCTTTTCGTGTATGGAAATCCATTCTCTAATAAGTGCTCTTCAGACTTAGTTGTATAACTATTATGTTGGAATTTAATTAATGTAACAATTTTGGCTATGATTCAACATTCATTTTAAATCCTAGACATTATTATAGTATCAGAATATTTCCTATGAAAGGGTTTGGTCATCGTAAGGTAAAACCCCGTCTGTGTTTATATGCAGCACGGTCTTACGAGATACCATTATTTTAAAAGGTTTTATAACATTAAAATCCATTTGAGGTGTGTTTCTCACGCTGGTTTACTAGACTGATCCGAGCGTTATTTTTCTTATAATGCTCAAGTCAAATCGAGCATATTTCCAAATTTGGCTATGGATGCTATGGAGCTTGACGAGCTGGATGCCTCCAAGATGTATTTACGTAGTTTCTTTATCTCTGCTGCACTAGTTGTTTTGTATTTATCATCATTTGTGAGGACAGGTTGTATAACTGTGTAAGCTAATTATAGATTAGTTTACTCTGATTGATGTATGTATATTACAGTTTCCTTTTATAAAGATCTATTGTATATTATATATTACTCATCACAATGTGAAATTATGTTCTGTCTTTTCTTTCTTTTTCCCCAACAATCTATTTTTCCGGCACTTGGATGGTCGACACATGAATACCGTGGATGTATTAGTGTTGACTTGTGAGGATCAAAAAGTCTAGTCATTGCATAGGACATCTCCAATCACATTTCCCACTTTCCAATACAAAATCAAACCTCTATTAACCTAATTCTATCAAAAAGATTCTTCTTTTCTTACTGATCTTAGCCTAAATCATTATTATAAGGGTAATTAGCAAAGAAGACTTCAGATCTATCATTTTTCTTGCATTGGGATCTCCATCTTTGTTGTTCATCTCGAATCTAGGGGAGAAAATAGTAGTTTAGGTATTTGTCGGTGGTTCTTGACCTCTCATTATCCTATGCATGTTTACATAGTTAAAATTGATGTCTTTAACATGATTTCAATACTAAAACGATTTCTAACTTTAATCACATTTTTATACATGTTTATAGCCAATACTAAAATGATTTAAAATGGTTTTAGAACCTCTTTTGATCATATTGACATGCTAGTGTAAAAGTTGGATCCAAATTAGAATCTGTATGATTATAATGTTTTGATGAATTGCATGTGTGTATGGATTTATATGGAAGATATTTTAGTTTTGTATGTTGTGCTTTGAGATGGTTTGCTAGTGCTTTTAGGTAGTTAGGAAAGAGGTTGTCGAATTGGGTAAATCGAAGGCAAAAGTGTTCGGAATTGGACGAAACTTGGAGGAGGGGCTCTGGAGTAAGGGAGGAACCCACGGTTCAAATCGCATCAAAATTTGGTTGGTGGAAAGTGGTCGCAACGACCTGGTTCAGCTTGGTGAAAATAAGCTTGGTGGAGTTCTGCCTCGAATAGTGCTTCGAGCTCTCTCAGGGAAAACATAGGGATGCTTCGAGTTGAGCCTTGGCTTGGCAAGGGAGAGAAGTTCCAAGAGCCAAAAGCTAAAAGTTTTTTATATAAGGGACTCGATACCGACAACTTAAGTCGACTGCGAGCACTTTTCTAGGGGATAGAGTGGGTTTGATGATTTGGAAATTGAAGTGTTAAAGAAAAGTGGCTTCATGGAAGTAACTTGACATAGAAATTTATGAAGATTTCATATCATCACAAGTAGGGAGGTCGGCATCGATCTAAATATTATGCTCAGGTCGGTATAGAACTTCTGGGAGGTGAGGTATGTGGTCTCTTGGTCGTTCGTGAGGTGTTCGTTCGTTCGTCATTCGATGGTGATGTAACAGCACAATAAAGACTAATGGTTGAAAGATGAAGCAATATTAGAGTGTTTTGATGTGATGGTTTCAGGAATTTGAGATCTGGATTCTATGACTAATAGGGAGGTCTAGAAGTATTCCATTGATAGTGGTTTAATGAATGGAGCCAAAATGGTGATCCAAAGGGCAAGTTCAATGAGGAGAACTAATGAGTGGAATTATGACTGTATTCCATTATGGATATGAGTAGAATGAGATTATGACTGTGTTCCATTATGAAGGCATGTTTAAAGTGATCGTAGACACTTGGAGTTTCCTGTATGCTCATGTAGAAGAGGTATATAGGGATGCCCATTTGGATTATGATCGTATCCAGATCATATGACAATGGATTAACCTAGACCATATGAATTTCGGTCTATTTCCTGGCCTTACAAAGTAGCATGGGTTGAGCACCATGTAATCGAGATTTTACTGGGTCTCTAGCATATGACATGTCATACGATTTGTCATTTATCCAAGCACATTGAGTGATAGTGAGGATTGATTGATGGATGTTATGTTTGATTTGATTGCTTACTCCATAGTATATCACTCTAGGGATGTAACCTGATGTAATTATTTAGGACATGACTACCTAGACACCTGATACTGTACTTAAGACGTAGTACATTTTGATGACAATAGTAGAGTAGCATATTATAGATGTTATGTGCAAACTCTTTGGATGCAAGGACAAGTCATGTATGACTCTTATACCTTTTGTTCCTTACGATATCGACTTGTATAGTATTTTGAGATTCATTTATCGTTTACACCAAACTATTGTATTCCTCAATGTTTTATGATTTGCTTCTTATTATCTTGGGTACCCTTAAATGAGTAGATTAGATAACATGTCTATATGTACGCAGTATGTGGCAGTGCAGAGGATGAGCTGGATGGAGCTTTCTCGTATTATATATTGATATTATGCTTTTTTCACTATGCAACACTATAGAGCCTTCATAGTGTTTGCTTATTATTGTGAGACAATATTTAGGTTTAGTAAGTTGTATAAACTTTATTGATATGTTGTATAAATCTATGCATCTGTACTCTGTTATTTGATCACTTGGTTGTTACTGTCTCTATTATATTTTTTCCTATGCGCTGTGAGATATACAACTGATTCTATGATATTTTATTTCTTTTTCCCATGACAATCGTCCTACATCGGCCAGATGCGGCAGCAATGCACTATTTAGTTATATTGGGTGCCGGTGGTGTAGGGCGGTCGTCACATTTGGTATTAGAGCTTAGGTTACACAATTAACCTGAGTTGATATTGTGGTCCAGTAAAGATAGGGAATTAGTTGTCACCCTTGACTAGATCGAGAGTATAAATGTACGAGAAAGAGCTCACTTATTATTAATATTTTGGTTTCCAAAACTATATAGTAGTACATATAGTATACAAGTCGCATGCACATATAAGTACCAATGATGCGGTTTTCTTTATGAGTGTCTGGTCATTCTTGTTAGAGATCAAGGATTCCAGCATAGAAGAAATAACGTAAGGAACTCCATATCTGGAGTTAAAGAAGAAGTGGGTTCGAGGGTTGCGAACCTTGACTTACAGGCGATGTTCAACGCGATGATGGTGAACATGCTGTGAAATGCTAAGCGGTTGCTCTAAATGTTTCTATAGGTGGTGGTGCTGAATTCCAGGCGTCCAGAGTTGATTTTGCTAAGCTAAATAAGGATTTTGCCAGCCTTGGAGGCAAACCATTCTGTTGACCTAATTTTTCATCACGCGTACGGAAAACCCGACCGAACCTTGGAATGCGATCGTGCCGGCGAAGATATCGTCACGCCGATGCTAAGCTTATTTTTCAAACGAGTCAACCCCGGAGGGAAAGCAGACCGTTGGTGGAGGACACGAACCCATTTGAGACACAAGGTTGGTTGTGGCTTGACCACTCCCATGCGGAGGGCCGTCGGATGGGACCTTTGCTATTAGGCCTTTGCTTGGGGGAAATGTTGATCTAGATGGGTAGGAGCGGACAGAGGCGCTTGGCCGTGGTAGGGAGCATGGTGGGTTAAAGTGGAAAGGGAACCTTACCTTTAGTAGGAGACGGCAGAGAATGACCCTAGGGAGAACTAAGTAAAAAAGTAAATACCCAATGATATATAGTGGTTCGACCCAGTGCGGCCTACGTCTACTGTGATGTTCCTTTACTATATCGACCTCTTACAATTTATAGACCATTATAAGAGAATAACAAAGGAGAATAGACTAAATATTGCAAGAGTATAATATCCTAGTCTAAGAGTCTCGCGGGGAGAAGAATTGAGGGAAGACCCATCGGTCCCTTGAGGAGGAGTCTCAAAGACGGAAGAGCTCTTGAAGGAGGGGTTGTTGGCAGTGGTCGGAAGGTAGGCGCTAGAAGGAGGTGCCGCTGGTTGGAGTAGCAGGCTTGCTATTGGAGGCGATGATGGTGGTAGAGCTTGGTGGGTTGAGTGGTAGATTTTAAAAGAGGCTCTCTCTAATGGAAGTCGGGCGAAGCCTCTAGTGGAGAGGCTTTGGAGGAGGAGAAAGTTGGTAAGGGAGATGGGTTAGAGAAATCATTCTCTCCAGGTGTTTTTCCTCTTTCTCTGCCATATGGTATGCCATTGAGTATATATAGAGGATATGGGGTATGAATATATGGTCGAGATTATATAACATTTGAGCAAGGTTGGCTCTGGGCCGTGGATTGGAGGGGATGTAGGATGGGAGCCAGCTGGAAAGAAGATTCGAGCCCACGGCTCGGATTGCTTACCAGTTGAAAAGAAGGGTCTATAGAAGACCTAGGAATGGTGATAGGTTTTAGTAGGTAGGGGTGCAGGCGTTCTGATTGGTTATTGAAAAGGTGGGGAAGAGAAAAGGGCTTGGCATGGAGTTCTATTAGTAGAGGAACAACACTATTCTCTGATGGCATGTACTTCGGAGCAGTTGGACTGGGAATTGTTAGAGTACTTCGCAGTAAGCTGTTATGGTTTAGGCGGGCAATCCTAGCTGGCAAGTTTAAGATTGCTAAGGATATAAGATGGTTAGTCCATCGAGGTCGGGTGGATCCTTGTGTAGGAGTAGTTGGGACACACGAGATAGCCAATTCGGCGTCGGCTTTGAACAACCCAAGCGTCCAACGGAGGGTGGACATGCAGGGCCCGGTTGCAGCCGTGTGGAGAGCGAAGTCGATGGACGGTCATGTGAGAGCGGAGCTACTTCTAATACTAGGATCGTGCCGAGGGCGGACCTGGGCCTTAGAAAGGGAGGAAGGCTGCTAAGGAATGTCGTTGCATGAAAGGTGTGGTACTTAACGCATGGATTGGGATGAAGGACCAGATCGGTTGGGTGCCGAAGAGGCTAGGGCGGCTTTAGCTACTAAGGGAAAGGATGCCAAGGAAGGCTCTGCGGCGCAACCTTAGGCTTATGCCTTGAGGAGTGATTGGCTTAGGGCAGAGCTTCCATCTGTAGTGTCTCCGGATGCGGAGTGGGCACGATTGGCCACTGAAGATGACGTACTAGTCGCCCTCTAACGGGGGTAACTAGCCAGCTGAGCGAGAACCTGGCGAACAGACCGACTTTGGGAGCTCCTTTAGGAAGTTTTTGTTTATCGAAAATTTCGGGTAACATTTTGCCTTCGAAGTCTGTCCTTGCTTGCAAGGGTTGACTTGAATGCTTCGGGTTGATCCGGATCCGAAAGAAGTATGATCATGGCTTGCTGATGAGATGAGTGGCTGGGAACTAGAGAGTGGACTCGGGGGCATTTTTTATAGTTTTCTGGATTCGAAGATGGGATTACCCTGTACCGTAGGCATGCTGATTGAGAGGCTAGCTGCTATGTCCGCCTTCTTACTAACTGCTAACTAGGGCGGACAATATAAGGACATCCCTTGCCTAGTCCAGAGCGGTTGGGGCATTGCTTGATTCAATGGGAGTGAACAATGCAGTCCGTTAAAGTCTCTAGTTGTTCCAAGTGGGTTCGGGTGTCCTGGTGCTGCGGCATTTGGAGAGTAGATGGAGGATGGCTATAGATAGATACCGAGGCAGGAGTGTTGGAAGAGGACCTATCTCGGGGAATCCATGTCGTGTCGGCTCCAAGCGAACATTGGATAGCAGTCGAAATGCGCATTGCAGGCGCCTCACTAGTTCGAAGCTTCCTGGCATGAGTCGAAGTGTGAGGTCGCCTCCGGGGTCTGCAATAGAGATGCACCACCGATTGAATGAAGATATGATCCTGAGCCCACATCGAACTGATGCCAAACTAGAGCGCTGTGGCCTGCTTACTGTTCCAAGTGAATGGAATGGGAGTGATTGGATGCATTCCATAATCTCGGGCAGTCCTCGTGAGACCCCAGATGTGTCGTGGCTTGCTTTCACCAGACTCACCTAGGCAGTGGTGGATGCCCCCGAGTCTGAAGGAGGACGTGGACGAAGGGTGCAAGAATGTTGGTGTTGTCCGAGTAGCTTGGATGAAATAGCGGAAGGGGTGACTCTACTTCAGGACTCTAGCTCTGACTAAAGTTGTAACGACCCGTATTTTTACGGATCGAAATATTGTAAAACAGTTGTCATTAGGTCGTAATGTTGTTAAGTCGTTCAGAATTTAGGTCGACTAGAGCTTAAGTCGTGTAGAAGTTAGGTCGTGTGGAAGATTGAGTCGTGGAGCGACCTAAAGAAGTTTATGACTTAAGGGGTAGACGACTTAAGGAGTGGACGATCTAAGGGTTAGCGACTTAACAAGGTTGGCGACCTAAGGGGGGGTTGGCGGTCTAAGAGAGTTGGTGACTTAAGAGAGTTGGTGACTTAAGAGAGTTGGCGACTTAAGAGAGTTGGTGACTTAAGAGAGTTGGTGACTTAAGAGAGTTGGCGACTTAAGAGAGTTGGCGACTTAAGAGAGTTGGTGACTTAAGAGAGTTGGTGACTTAAGAGAGTTGGCGACTTAAGAGAGTTGGTGACTTAAGAGAGTTGGCGACTTAAGAGAGTTGGCGGCATAGGAGTAGCAACTTAGGAGATTGGGCGAGTTAACGACCTAAGAAAGTTAGGTCGTGGACGAGTTAAGGAGATAAGTTGGTTGAGCGACTTAAGGTAGATAGCTTAGGTCGTTCAATTTAGGTCGCATAGGTGTTAAGCTGCACATGTTGTTAAGTCGTTGAGTTGTTGAGTCGTTGAGTCGATGGGTCGTAAGTCGTTAAGTCGTATCTTAGTTAAGTCGCATGAGGACTTATGTTGTTAAATCGCTAGGTCGTACACATGTGTGTTAGGTTAGGTCGTGCGAAGGCTTAAGGGGTTAGGTCGCTGAGTGTTAGGTCGTGAGCGACCTAGGAGCGAGCTAAGGTTAGGTCGTAAGTCGCGCACATGTGTTATGGCTTAGGTCGTTGAACTGTTGAGTCGTAAGTCGTGGGGTTTGTTAAGTCGTGGACGACTTAAGGGGGCGGACGACTTAAGGAAATTTCCAGCCTATAAATTCGGGGTTTTTCTTCACTTTTTGGGATCCGAATTTTGAAGCGACGAAGTCCTGCCATTTTGAGAGCTCGAGTGTTGCACTTCTTCACTTCTTTTCTCCACTCTAATCTTGTGATTCCTTCCATCCAAATCGAAGATCAAATCAAAGATCCAAGAGCTTAGATTTAAGATCTTCAACCATCGAAGAGAGATTTCATCGTTTGAAGCGGAATTTTGGCGGATCAAGCTAGATCCTTCGCTGTCCAGATCTGAAGTGTGTTGCTTTTAAGATGTTTAGGTGATTTGGTGAGTGGTGGTTATCTCTCACACGGATCCAAAGGAGTATATTGGATTGGTGGCTTGATTATGTGTTTAAAATAGTGATTTCATGCATTTTCGGAAACTTAAGTATAGATCCATTGTTCATGATGATTTGATATCCATTTTACTACATGTTAATCTATGCAAGTTCATTCATCAAGTTGTAGAGATATTGCTCATGATTCATGCTTGTTAGATTTGGACTCTTTATTTACAAAATTGCCATTTTTAGTTATAATTGCTTTTAGATCTTGTTTGCATGATTGATTACTTGGATTAATGATTGATTTGATTATTTGTTATAAATTAGTTGATTAGTTGTTGGATTTAGACAAGATGGTCGAAGATGATTCAGAATCCAAGGGAAAGGCTCTTGAATTGGAAAAGCTGCTCGTGGCATATGTGGCGGTTGATGAAGCCCATATAGATAGATTTGATGATGATGTTGAGATGAGGCTTTGCTATGATGAGATGAAGCGAGGCATGATGTGAGATAGCCTTGGTTAAGTCCAGACGGGATCATTCCAAGCATGTTAATGACTCAGTGAAACGGTTCGAATTTGAGGATAATGGTTGGCTCGAGAGGCGCTTGAGGTAGTATGAGAATAGTCGTCGAGGAGGATGACTAGAAGGCGGAGATTTCATCGTTGTTGAAGGTTCTTGCAGGCTCAAAGCAAGAGTACGCTGGGCAGATTCGATAGTCCCAGAAGACTACAGTTGGTGGTCGAGTACTCTGGGCAGATTCGATAGTCCTAGGCACGGGCTGCGACGACGTGCGGAGTTCTGTCTAGAACCGGGGTTACCATTGGCCCTTGACGGACGGTTGAAAGAATGTGCCGGTCATTCAATTAACGGTGGTATCGAAGCAATGATAACAGTGATAGCCAGAGTCATGGATGTTTGGTTGTATCGTCATTCGGTCTCAAGAGCGATATTTTCTGGGTGCTTATCTGATCTTGGTTTAGGCCTTGGGGGTTTGTGCTTGGAAAACATCGACCTTGACTCGAGTGATAATTGCTTTACTTTAAATGTCTGCTTTGCTATGTTTATTTATGCTTAGTGTGTCTGGGGGTTATCACTGTAGAAAGAGTGGAGTGGGAGGGTTGGGTTCCTATTCCTTTTACCTTTATGCTCTTTTGGTATGTTGTTAGTTAATTTACCGCTCACTTAGACTGTTGTCTGACTCAAGGTTTTATGTTCAACTCTTATTACCTTGGGTTGTTCATCCATTTTGGGATGGGCAGACTAGGTAGCAGGTGACAGGTGTTGTTCTTTGTTACCGACGATGCTGATGACGAAGACGAGCTGGAGGCTTGCATATTATATTCTTACTATATGTACTGGATGTTCCACTGCTTGTATAATTCTCTGAGTGATATGTAGTGAGGCTTGATGTATTGACTATTCAGACGTTTGTATTCAACTATTATGAAGCTTAATTGATGAGATTCTATTTTGTGAAGCTTCACTATATATATTCTCTATTGTATTTTATCCATGCGCTGTGAGTAATACGATAGATTCTGCTGTTTTAACTTAACCTTGGCAATCGTCCATGGCTGCCTGGCACACTTTACAGCGCACTATTTCTATGTTCAGTGCAGGGGTCATGGGCGGTCGTCACAAAAGTAGGATGTGCAACTGCAGACATCGGAATGTTGCAGGTTATATGGAGCGTGTAGGCCAGCTTTGGAGGGAGGCCATGCAGCCCTTCATTGGGGGCAAATAAGCTGCTACTCACTATGCCGCTCTTGGGGAGTGCCGCATGAGACCGAGGAAGAGAAGCTTGCAAACCCAGGGGATTTTCTGAGGTTTCCCTTTGATGCTCGATTCCGCTACCAATGGTATCGGGAGGATGCCAATGGTTGGAATTTGAGGCTGCTGCTGGTGTTGCAAGGAAGATTCTCCTCAGCTTCGAACTCAATGTCCCATCCTTCAGGTAGATAGGTACCACCCTTTGGTCGCCTGCCAGTACTGCAAGGGAGAAGGAAGGAGAGTAGGGGGCTCTACCGACCAGTGCAGTACCTAGAGGTCCGTGGAGCACACTGTGAGGATGCAGGAGGGCTGAAAAACGTGGACGGGACCACATCTCATGGAAACACGAGACTATGGTTGCTTCTCTCGGGAGAACACGAGACTGTAGAACAGGAATCTGAATTCCTCTCTTCAGGCCAATCTTCATTTTTCTTGGTTAGTGGGAGGAAGTGGACTAAAAGACTTTTGCTACTGAAGCTGGGATGTCGGCTGATGCGGGACGAGGTCACTGCTGCGAGGCTTTCAACCTTATGGTCATGGGATCGGGCCCCATGGTAGGTGCTAGAATGTTAACTCGATTTTTCTTCATGAGTTAGGAAAACCAGGCCGAACCTTGGAACGTGATCATGCTGGCAAGTATACCGTCGCGCCGACGCTAGGCTTATTTTTTGGACGAGTAGACCCCGAAGGAAAGGATCGCCGTTGCTGGAGTGCGTGAAACCTGTTTGAGCCGCAAGGTTGGTTGCGGGCCGACAATCCCCAAGCGGAGGGCGGCCGGATGGGCCCTTTTCTGTTGGGCCATTGCTTGGAGGGAATGTGGATCGAGATGGGCAGGAGTGGATGGAGGCGCTTGCCCTTGGTAGAGAGCATGGTGGGTTGGAACAGATAGGGAGCCTTGCCTTTGACAGGAGACTGCAGAGTACGTCCCTAGGGAGAACTACGTACAAAAAGTAAATACACAACGATATATAGCGGTTCGGTCAAGTGGGGCCTACGTTCACTGTGATGTTCTTTTACTATATCGACCTCTTAAAATTTATAGATTGTTACAAGAGTATGATAAAGGAAACTAGACTACATATTATAGGAGTATAATATCCTAGTCTAAGGGTCACGCGGGAAGGAGACTCTCGGGGAGGGCTGTCCCTTGAGGAGGAGTCTCGGAGATGGAAGAGCTCTTGAAAGAGGGGTTGCTGGCAGTGGTTGAAAGGTAGGCGCTAGAAGGAGGTGACGCTAGCTGGAGTTGCAAGCTTGTTTTTGGAGGTGATGATGGTGGTAGAGCTTGGTGGGTAGAGTACGATGGGTTGAGTGGTAAAGTTTGATGTAGGCTCTCTCTAGCAAAAGTCGGGTGAAACCGCCATTAGAGAGGCTTTGGAGGAGGAGAGAGTTGGTGAGGGAGATGGGTTGGAAAATTTGTTCTCTCCATGTGTTCCGTCCACTTTCTTTTCCATATGGTGTGACATCGAGTATATAGAGGATGTGGGGTATGAATGGATGGTCGAGATCATTGAACGGCAGTGTAGGAGAGGCTCTTGGCCATGGATTGGAGGGGCCGTAGGATGGGAGCCAGCTGGAAAGCAGATTCGAGCCCACGGCTTAGATTGCTTCCAGCTGGAAAGAAGGGTCTATGGAAGACATAGGAAATGCTGCAGGCTTTAGTAGGTAGGTGTGCCAGCGTTCTGATTGACAATTGGAAAGGTGGGGGAGAGAAAAGGCTAGGCGTGGAGTACTGTTGGCAGAGGAATAGTACTATTCTCTGATAGTGTGTACTTTGGAGCAGTTGGACCGGGAATGGTTAGGGTACTTCACGGTGAGCTATTTCGGGTTAGGCAGGCGGTCCAAGCTGGTTGGTTCAGGATTAGTAAGGATATAAAGTGGTCGGTCCACCACGGTCGGGCGGATCCCTGTGTAGGAGTAGTTGGGCCACAAGAGATAGCCAGTCCGGTGTTGGCTCTGAACGACCCGGGCTTCCGATGGAGGGCGGACATGCAGGGCCCAGTTGCAACCATGTGGAGTACGAAGTCGACGGATGGTTATGTGAGAGCGAAGCTACTTTTGATACTAGGATCACGCCGAGGGTGGACCTGGGCCTTAGAAAGGGAGGAAGGCAGCTAAGGAATGGAGTTGCATGGAAGGTACGGTATTTGGTGCATGGATTAAGATGAAGGACCGAATCTGGCGGGTGTCGAAGAGGCGGAGGTGGCTCTGACTGCCAAGGGAAAGGATGCCAAGGAAGGCCCGTGGGAGCAACCTTGGGCTTATGCCTTGAGGAGTGATTGGCTGAGGGCTGAGCTTCCATCCTTGGTGTCTCCAGATGCGGAGTAGGCGTGGTTGGCTACTAAAGACGACGGACTGGTCGCCCACTGACGGGGGTAACTAGTTGGCTGAGCGAGGATCTAGCGGATGGACTGACTTTGGGAGCTCCTCTGGGAAGTTTTTGTTTACCCAAAATTTTGGGTAACACATTCCAAGGAACGAAATCAGATATAGAAGTGCAGGATTGGTTTGACACCTGGGAAAGGATTTTTGATGACCTTGAATTGGGGATGCTATGAAGAGGAGTTTGGCTTTCTGATAGCTTCAAGGGAGAGCCATGAACTGGTAGAACGCTATCAAAGTTTCTACTCCCAAGGATCAGTTTACTTGCGACCAATTTCAAACATGGTTCGAGGAATTCATTCCAACTGCTCAGATGCTGGGGTTGTTCAGAAAACTTACTAGTTTGAAGGAGGAAGACATGTTTGTCTACAAGTATGTTGCTAAGTTTGACACTTTGTCGAAGTACGAGATGTCCTTCTTCAAACTTCATCAAGGAGAAGTTGGTGAGTCATATCGATGAGTCATTTGAGAACTTGGTCGAGAAAGGTCTTCGTTGGGCGAACATTTACCCCAAGTCCAAATTACTTGTTGTGATTAAAGAAGAGCCAAAAACACAACAAGGTGGTGGAGCTAACAAGAAATGGAATGGCAAGAGAAAACAACTGCAATGTAAGGATGGCCAAAAGAAAGGCAAGTGGGAGCCTACTTGCTACAACTGCGAAAAGAAGGGTCACCTCATCAAAGACTGTAAAGGCTGAAGGAAGGAAGTGTTACAACTGTAATAGGATGAGGCATATTCAAATGAATTCAAGGTTGCTAGAGGAGGGCCTGACAAAAGGCAATAAAAGAAACACAAGCTACATCTCTGAAAACACCCCCGTTGCAAAGCAATAACCAAGGTAGCCAGAGAAGCAACGAAAAAGAAGGTAGGCACTCGACCAAAGAAACCCAAAATGCTATGAACCAGCAGACATCTCAATGAAGCACGATCAGTACAAGCGAGAATCACTACCCAATAATAACAGGGCAATCCAAAAAATGCCAACATGAACTTTCTGAGCTACCCAAATGGCATCCCAAACCTGGGTCATAAGCGTAGCTGAAGCACAATATTGCTACTTCAAGATCCAAACCAATAAAATTACCTAAAAGTCTCGGTAATACTGAATTGTTGTGCAAGGGAATATGATGGTCGACGAATACAGATCTGAACAACAGAAAGGTGGGTTGCACGCAAGCGTATAAAAGGAAACCCTAAAAAAGGAGATTAGGTGGCGCAAAGAAGAAAAACAACAACAGTGGGGAACGTTAGGTTTAGGTTTGAGGAGAGACGAAGTGATAGTGGAATAGAAAAGGATGGAGAATTCGTAATTGCGTTGAGCATAAGAAAGGAAAAGAGGCAGCTGAGAAGAAAAACCCTAGTCCCCATTCTTATGATCCATTTCTTCCTTATTAATGCAATAATATTATATTGGACGCAGAATCATCACATTACATCAGCAAAAATAAGTACAATAGAAATATTATGTGCAAACTTTATATGGAGAGGGGGTTATCACAAAATTAATCGAAAATAAAAGTTGCGAACCTAAGAAAGAAGGAGGCATAGGAATAAAAAAATTCAATGATCTTAGCATAATATGCAGTTTAAAATTATTATAGAGAATAATTAGCAGTGATTCAATATGGGCAAGGTGGATCAAAAGCAAGAATATCAAAAAGGGAAACTCTATGGAACATAGTAATCAAGACATAGTGTTGGGTAAATTCTTACCACCGGTCCAAGGCTAGACAAACCCAATCATCTCTGCCGAATCAACTCATCTCCTACCTTTGCAGAACCAACCAGCTTCTCAAGCTCCTACCGAACCATCTAGAACAACCTGCCGAACCATCCCCTATCACCGAACCACCGGACCAACCTACTCACCTCCTTCCACCGAACCACCGGACCCACCCACTCATCTCCTATCACCAAACCACCGGACCAACCTACTCACATCCTTCCACCGAACCACCGGACCAACCTACTCACATCCTTCCACCGAACCACCGGACCAACCTACTCACATCCTTCCACCGAACCACCGGACCAACTTACTCAACATACTTCCCACCGAACCAAGCTCACCGGTCCACCATGCTTCTACCACCGAACCAAAGTAAGCCAGACCCGCTCCACCAGACCAGATTACATCAGCCCAGGCCCGCCAACTGCTGTATACCTCCAAGACCCCTACCCCTAGCCTCACTCTATAAATAGAGGGGTAGGGGTACAACAATGGGGGACAAGTTTGAGAGCTCAAGCACGGAGAGAACTTTCAAACAACTTTCTTTTACTTGTATCAAAGCTTTGTACTTGTAATCAAAACAAGAGAAGAGAAATAACATATAAAGTGGACGTAGGCACATTCTGGATGAACCACTATAAATTTGCGTGTCTTTTTACAGTTTAGCCCCTGCTTTTCATATATTTTCATAAATCACTCAAATCACTAAGAACAACATAAGATCTACTAAATCATACAACTTTGAGGTGTTTGTCCATTTTTTGTGCAAACATTTTTGGTGCTTTCACTGAGAACTAGAAGCTCGAAGCTTCAGCTTCATCCACTTAACGAGTTTTCCTAACAGCATCGTCCGCCACTTGGAAAACATGCCTCCCAAACAGAGAAAAGATGTTAACAAAGGAAAAAACATCGCATCCAGCAGTCTTCCAGATCCAGCTGTCACGAATCAAGTAAATCGTCCTCCTCAAGCAACAGTAACAAATGAAGGACAGGCTAACCCAACCACTCTTGCCACAGAACAGCCTACAGCAATTACTAGGGCAGATTTGGACAGAGTTGTGGTTGAAGTAACTAACCGCTTCACGTCCCAACAGGAAGCCTTGGTGGACCATCTCATGTCACGCTTAAGGGACGCTGAAGAATCCAACCGCAACACTGAATCATGGGGCGAGTCCCAGTCTGGAGATTCTCAGAGACAACAAAGATCTTCCTTCTTCGAAGGAGCTAACGGCAGAAATAGCCATGGTAGGAGCCGAGACCGAGCACAACCCGAAGTTAGGCCTGAGGAAACGTTTGGTACCGAACCCAACGGGGGAGGTACTGGACGGAGGTCAACTGTAGCTGAGCCTGTCATACTACCTAACCACGGAAACGCCAGTGAACGGGGCCGAGCTAGAGTCCAGCCCAAAGTTGGACCCGAGGAAGTGCTTAGATCAGAACCCGGCAGGGGAAGATCAAGGCAAGGGCCAACTGTAGCTGACCCTAGCATGCTCCCAGAAGATCAAAGGCAGCCACTGGAAAATATGAGGAATGATAGACGATACCATCCCTACAGGTCATTTGGACGGAATCAATCCCACAGGACAGAACCAAACTCATTTCTATCTGCTCCAAATTCTGATGAAAGGATGGCACGCTTATTCAGAGAGTGTGTCCAACGGGAGCAAAGAGATCGAGGGATAGGCGCTAGGGTAACCGGCCCTTTCGCCCGCAATATCAAAATTGCTATCACCCCCCGAGAATGGAAGATGCCAACAATGGAACCCTACAAAGGAACCTCCGACCCCGTTGTACACTTACATAGGTACACGCAACATATGCTCATGAGTGGTGCGACAGAGGGAGTACTGTGCAAATGCTTTCCGCTCTTCTTAGCAGATCTTGCTACCTCCTGGTTCTGTCATCTACCCCAGGGATCCATTAGCTCGTGGGAAATGTTGAAAGAAAAATTTATCAGTCAGTTCCGCATTCATGTGGAGCAACCTAAGGGCGCTTATTCCTTATCCAGCGTCAAACAGAAACCTGGAGAGAAGCTGCAGCAATACCTAACCAGATTCAACGCCGCAGCAGCCGTAGTCCAAGATGCCGATGAGAAGCTTATCCTAATGGCCCTCTGTAGTGGTGTGCATCCGAACACTAAATTTGCTAGAAGGTTGACAAAAGAAAAACCAGCTACTTTACCCGATTTCTTCCATGAAGCCGGGAAATACATGAGGCTTGAGGATGCTGCCATTGAGGGGCAGTCAGGACAGCAAAATAAGACAACACATGGCAACGCCCCTGCTGTGGCAAGGGACGTTCGAAGAAATGATTCCAGAGACAATGCTGGGGGCAAGAAGGGAGAAAAGCGCCTATATCGGCCAGGACCGAGATTCGACACTTACACTCCTTTGAACGAGACCATCGAAAATATCTTCCTTGCCACCCAAGGCGAAGTTAGATACAAACGCCCACCATACAAGAAGGAATCAGATAACGCACAGAAGTCTGGAAAGTTCTACCGCTTCCACGAATCTCACGGGCATGATACCAACGAATGCCATCATCTCCGAGATCTGATTGAGGAACACATCAGAAGGAAGAAACTGGAACGTTATGTAAAAGGTCAGGATAGGACCCCAGCTCCTGCCAATGAAAACCCAAGGCTACCCTCACCGGGGGCCGACAGAGGAAACCGCAACGCTAGCAGCTCTAGTCAAGAGAAGATAGTGGTCCATACCATCTCAGGAGGGCCGCACATCGTAGACAGAAGCTGGAAAGAGATGGAAAGATATGGAAATTCGCTTAGAGACAATAAAGACTATGTCAATTCGGTTATAGAAGAGCGCCACCCGAAGTGGAAAGAAAGTAATGACATCACATTCGGTAAGCGTGACCTAGAAGGAAGGCAGTACCCTCACATGGATCCCATGGTCATCTCTGCCCAACTTGGTCCCGCCGAAGTTTACCGAATCCTGGTAGACACTGGAAGCTCAGTAAACATCCTGTTCAAACAAGCATTCGACAAAATGAAGCTATCAATGAAGGATGTATCTCCCTGCGATAAACCACTACACGGCTTCACTGGAGATGCGAAGATGCCCCTCGGGTAACTGGACCTCTTTGTTGAGATTAGAAGCCATCCCCGCTCCGCTGTACGGAAACAGACGTTTGTGCTAATAGAAAACCATTCGGCCTACAACGCCTTCTTAGGAAGGCCATCCTTGTCTGACTTCCAAATTGTCCTAGCCCCATGGTGCCTAAAGATGAAATTTCCAACAGACAATGGAGTAGGGGAAGTGGAAGGAGACCAGGACGTTGCTCGAGACTGCTATGTGACTGAACTTCGCAACAACCACAGGAAGGATAAAGGGAAGGGTGTAGAGATTGCCCTCTGCACAAAAAGTCTAGAAGCATAGCAACTAAAGAAAGCCCCTCCTCTTTGATATACCAGCGACCCTTTCAATGAATTAGACCCTAGGGACAAAGAGGAGGAGGCCACCGCCGAGCCTGCAGAGGCTATGGAGTTTATATCTGTAGACAAGCACGACTCAAGTAGACTATTGAAAATTGGGTCCCAACTAAAAGCCGAATTGAAGGAACAACTCATCGATTTTCTCCGCCACAACTTGGATGTATTCGCTTGGTCACACGCTGACATGACCGGAATCTTCCCCGACATAGCATGCCACGTATTAAACATTGATCCTACCAAGGCGCCTGTAAAACAAAGAAAGAGAAGTATGGGGGCAGAGCGATCAGCAGCCCTCGATGAAGAAGTAAAGAATCTACTCGCCAATGACTTCATACGAGAAGCTATCTACCCGGAATGGATCGCCAACCCGGTGCTGGTAAAAAAGGCTAAAAGTGGCGAACCTGCATTGACTTTTCCAACCTAAATGACGCCTGCCCAAAGGATTGCTTCCCACTTCCCAAAATCGACCAACTTGTAGACAGCATAGCCGGGCACGAGCTCCTATCTTTTATGGACGCATACTCAGGATATAGCCAAATTCCTATGCATGCTCCCGACCAAGACCACACTAGTTTCATCACCGACCGGGGTTTATACTGCTATAAGGTAATGCCTTTCGGACTTAAAAATGCAGGAGCCACCTACCAGCGCCTCGTCAACAAGATGTTTGTAGGGCTAATAGGACAAACTATGGAAGTATATGTGGATGACATGCTGGTAAAGTCAAGGAAAGCCAAAGATCACGTAAGCCACCTAGGCAAGATGTTTCAAGTACTTCGACAATATGGAATGAAGTTGAATCCACTAAAATGCTCCTTCGGAGTGTCATCAGGAAAGTTCTTAGGATTCATCGTTCATGCCAGAGGGATAGAAACAAACCCTGAACAAGTCCGAGCGCTAAGGGATATCAAGATACCTTCCACTCGGAAGGAAATGCAAAGTTTGAATGGAAAAGTGGCCGCCCTAAGCCGATTCATCTCCAAGGCGACGGACAAGTGCGTCCCCTTTTTCGAAGCCCTAAAGAAAGACAAGGGAAAGTTCGAATGGACTGACGAATGCTTAACCGCTTTCCTTAACCTAATCGAACACCTCCAGAAACCACCGGTACTCTCGACTCCAAGCGAAGGCAAAGAATTATACCTATACCTTGCTGTGTCATCTCACGCCCTAAGCGCAGCCTTGGTAAGGGAAGACAACCGCACGCAGCGGCCAGTTTACTTTGTCAGCAAAAGGTTTACTGGGGCAGAAGTCAGATATCCTAAACTTGAGAAGCTAGCATACTGTTTACTAATCACATCACGAAAGCTGCGTCACTACTTCCAGTCCCATTCCATCAAAGTTCTGACTGATCAACCACTGAGGCAGGTACTCCATCGTCCCGACACTTCTGGGCGACTACTTAAATGGTGCATTGAACTAAGTCAGTATGATATCACCTATCACCCTCGCACCGCCATCAAGGGACAAGCCATGGCTGATTTCATTGCAGAATTCACTACCAACGAAGATAAGGAGAAATTGGAAATAGCAGAAGATATCAAGTGGAATCTCTTTGTGGATGGTGCATCAAACGAACAAGGCTCGGGGGCAGGTGTGGTAATAATCACTCCCAGGGGAAACAAACTGCACTATGCTATAAGGTTGGAGTTCGCTGCTACCAACAACGATGCAGAATATGAAGCAGTGATAGCCGGACTAGAACTTGCCATAGACATCGGAGCCAATTCTTTGTGTCTTCACAGCGATTCTCAACTTATTGTTAATCAAATACTAGGAGAATTCCAAGCTCGAGAAGAACGACTCATGGCATATTTAAAGAAGACCAAGTCACTTCTCAGCCGATTGGACCACTACTTAGTCAAACACATCCCTCGGGAAGAAAACCAAGAGGTTGACGAATTGGCAAAGCAAGCAAGTATGAGAGACATCGCCATCTTCGGGGCAGTAACCATCTCAAAGCAACTGACCCCAAGTTTTGAGCAAGTGAATCTGATAGCTGCAACCGAAGAAGCAACTTGGATGACTCCCATCCGAGACTACCTACAAAGTGGCACACTACCCCACGGGCGTAACGAAGTCAATAAAATCTTGAGGAAAGCATCCCGCTACACAATACAAGAAGACATCCTCTATCGGCGCGGATTCTCTAACCCATTATTAAGGTGTGTCGCCGGGAGGGAAGCCAAGGAAATCTTGTCCAACATCCATCAGGGGAGCTGCGGAGATCACACCGGAGGGCAAACATTAGCAAAAAAGATACTCCGATATGGATATTTCTGGTCCACCTTAAGCAAGGACGCCCTAGATTTCGTCAAAAAGTGTGACAAATGCCAGAAGTTTGCTAAGATTCCGCGGCTACCAACAACTGAGATTACTCAAATGACCAGCCCTTGGCCCTTCGCAATATGGGGAATTGACTTAATCGGCAAGCTACCAATGGGCCGAGGCGGGGCCAAATATGCTATAGTGGCAGTCGACTATTTCACCAAATGGGTGGAAGCGGAACCCCTGAATAAAGTATCTTCAGCAAAAGTTATTAACTTCTTGATCAAAAATGTCCTGTGCAGGTACGGAGTCCCACTCAAAATCATATCAGACAATGGGCTTCAGTTTGACAGCGAGGAATTCGCCAACTGGTGCCAAGAGCACGGAATTCACAAAAGCTTCTCATCTGTAGCGTATCCCCAGGCCAACGGACAAGTCGAAGCCGTCAGCAAAATTCTGAAAACTCTAATAAAAAAGAAGCTCGAAAAGTCAAAGGGCGCTTGGGTGGATGAACTCCCTACGGCACTGTGGGCCTACCGCACATCTTTCAGAACATCAACGGGGCACACTCCTTTCTCTTTGGCATACGGATCGGAGGCTATGCTCCCAGTTGAAACCATTGTGCCTTCCCACCGTAGGATCCACTATAACCCAGAAGAGAATGAAGAACTCCTCCACATGTCTTTGGATCTAGTTGAGGAGAGAAGAAATGATGCAGTCCTTAAAGCAGCAGCCCACAAACAGAAAGTGGCTACATAATACAACTCCAAAGTCAAGCATCGTACCTTACAAAAAGGGGATCTTGTCCTCAAGCGAATCTTCCCTCGCCCCGGAGCACTAGACCCAATCTGGGATGGGCCATATGTAATTCATAAAGATCTCCACAACGGAGCTTATATTTTGTCAACAGTGGACGGAGAGGTGTTCCAGAGGGCATGGAACATCCAGCACCTCCGTCGATACTTTTCTTAACTTGTACTGCCCATATGAAGTGAATTAACAAAGAGAATCGGTGGACGTAGGCATTTTCATGCCGAACCACTTTAAAAAACCTTGTCTCTTTTTTAACTAGTTCCTTTATATCTTGGCTGCTTGTTAACATTATCCTTTTCTGTTGAACAAAATCCTATGCATGTAACATTTTCACTTGATGCACTCCACAGCGCAACTTCACCTGGACAAGACCTAACAGGTACTACGCGAATCTATGCCCTCGCCAATGAGACACTTTTGCTCCGGCATCCCTCTGCTGCGGGTTAACTCGTTGCTGGCGACGGCCCTTAAAGCCAACTGTAATGAGCCGATTATAAGCCATCGAGAAGGCCGACTATAGTCGAGGCAGCTCATTACGGCGTTCGGCTCGCCAGCAACTGTGAACCGACTATAAGCCCCAATGTAAGGTGTGGCCAGCCAGGGGCAGTTCACAGTTGACGATCGGCACCCACGCTAGCCGGCCATAGTAAATCGAATAATACCCACGATTACGGGCCATAATGGCCCGGGTAGTTACTGTGCGCGATCTTGGCTCCGATGTGTCTTAAGTGCGGCTGTGGTAAAAAAGAATTAACTCCCCGCGGAGGCGTAAGATGGGTGACAAATGTCTCCAAGACCCACAGCTAGGGAAAGTGACTACAAAGCCCGTTTGCCACGAACTTAAGCACATCGAAGGCCTTCCGTGATTGGAAGTTTTACTATTTCACATATTTCAATTTTACTTAAAAAGCTTTTCTCCTATCCTCTATAACAGTCCCTAAAGTACAGGATGCAGAGTAGGAGATACTCGCCAATGGGTGTAGGGACTCACAATTGGATGGCAGGGCATTCGACTGCGTTCCATGCTCAGTCATACAAGATACTCAAAACTGCCATCTACGATTAAAACATGAAAGGCGGTATTTTCTTCTTTTGTGTACAAATACATGACTATAATTTGTTCACACCACACGCTAATATTGCAATCATGAAATTATGTTTTAAAACCAGAACCTGACATCAAACACAATTCAATTACAAGAATATACATAGCTATATTTCTCATACGACATGTCAAAATAGCAACAAACATTCAGAAGACGACAAAATCAGCTTAAGTTAAAGAATTACACATCAAGAATAGAGTTATTTATTACAAGTAGCAAAATAATACAACCTAAAAGCTACTTTACTGTTTTAAGACTAACATCTACAACCCTGTCAAGTCCACAAAAGGAGTTTTTCCAGGTATAATCAAGGGGCCGGCTGCATTGGAGTTTTTTCCTTGTCCTGTTGCCCACCTGTCCAGACAGAGAAAGGATTCATTAGTGAGAAGCAACCAAGTTAATAGGGAAACTAAAAAGGAAGACTTACCAACATCTGCTTCTTGGCCATCATGGTCGTCATCATCTACTTGCACCCCTGCCTCCTCAGCAGCAAGCAACCGCATACCCTCCTTCACCGCCACCTTCTCCCCCTTGGCAAACTGGGCAGTGACCACATCCATGCTGAAGGCCACGCCACCATCTTTATCCGCATCGGCCTTGGCCTCCTCCATAGCTCGAAGATAGATCTTAGCCATGACCCTAGGATAATCATCCATCCAGGATAGGCTGCCTGCTTCCAGGTTCGGAAGTACATGTCCTGAAGCATTTCGTCCATCATCCCCTCATTCTCCTCAAACTCCCTCATCCGGGCCTCGGAAGCCGACAACCTTTCAACGGCAGCATCTCTCTCCGATCGGTATCTCGAGCAGTCAACCAGAAGGAATTCCCGCATTGCCTCCATCTCCTCCCTCAACTTGGCTTGAGCAAGCTCTGCAGCCTCAAGTTTCCCGGACAACTCCTCTACCTGCTCAAGATCCTCTTTCCGAACCTCGTCCACCGTGGCAATAGCCATGTCGATCCGTTCTTTGCAAGTAGCTTCCATTTTCCGCAGTTCGGCCCGGCTGGCCTCTTCCATGGTTTTCTTTAGTCGTCCAGAAGCAGCCTCATGCTGAGAAATCTGAATGGCCTGATCAGCGAGCTGTTTGGCCTGATCCGAAACCACCAATCGTAGTCGGATGTTGGCACTCCCAATCTCCTCTCCAGCCTTAACCAGCCGGGCATGATGCCCCATCAGCTTCCTAGTCTCCTTCGCCACCCGATCAAAATTAGCCTTGGCCTCGTCTCCCATGGTAATTATCCGAGTAGTAAGTAAATCGAGATCTAAGGACTTAGCCTCGTCAAGCACCCGTACCATGGGATTGCAGGGAAGAAGGTGCTCACCGGTAACCTCGTCAAAAGTAATATCATGGTAACTTGGATCCAGGTCAGGATGACCCGCAAATGGATTCCGAACCAAGTCAGGACGATCAATCCGAGTGACGGTAGGATTTTCAGACAGGTGTGGAGAGAGTGCGAACTCAGTATCCTCCTCTGTGATATCATGAAGGGGCTGAATTGGGGGCTGGGGACCGAGTGAAGGTTCGGATAAGGGATGACTCCTCTTTCTCTTCTGAATACCCTCTTCAATAACCCCGAGAAGAGGACGGTAGTCGACTACATCCCCGGAACGGTGGGTCGGAGTCTTCGGCTTGGCGGAAGCTTTGGAGAGCTTGTATTGTTCAAGCCTGTGCCGAAGGTCTGAGGCCTTGGCCGTTTTACCTGCTCCTGATATAAAGAACAAGTGTCACAACGTTACATTGATCCATAATTCAAGAAACGCGGTAAATTAAAAGTTAAAAGAAGAAAGGAAACACATCTGTTATACAAACCCTGGGGAGGAGTAGGATACTGCAATGAGTCCTGGATTTCATTCCAGGACGGGAGCGGATCATAAAATATTCCTAAGTCCCTATCATAAATGGAGCCTGCAGGAGTCAAAAGTTCACCTTGAGTCGTCAGAGCCACCTTGGCTGGAGTAGTCTGAGAAGATTCGCTTGCACCGGTCCTGGCCTTGTCAACTTTCCCGGATTTCTCTACCAAAGCCGTTTCTCCGTCTAGCCCCTCAAAAGCCTGACGGAATGCATCATCCGTCCACTCTTGAATCTCGCCTGCCTGCCCAGGGAGCAAGGCCCCGATGCCATCGCCACCATCATCACCTTCCCGACCATCTCCACCCTTACCTCTTTCCTCCTCTACGTCTTCCTCCCCCTGGGTAAGTGGACAATTGCTGGGGGAAGGACCGTCTGACTTCTTAAGTTTCTTACCTCCGACGGCTGGAGGTTTTGTGAAAGGTTTTCTCTTGCCACTCTCTATCGTGACACCTCCCTTAGCCTGAGCAGCCGCCCTCTCCTCCGCCGTTTCCCTCAGCTTGACTACTGACTGCTGTGGAAGGATCAAGTTACACTCCAAAAGGGTCGCGTTTTTGATCAGGTAGGCAGCTGATCTATCTCTCCCGGGGATAGCTTCTATCTCAGCCGCCGTTTGAACCAGGCGATCAGTCTCCACAACTGCAAAGCCACCTGTCGCTAGCAAAAATGAAAATGTATGAGAAGAAGCATCAAAACCAGAATGGAAATTATAAATAAAGCATCGACTTACATCCAGAAGTAAAACGCAGAATAGAAACAGAGTCGTCCCTGACGAAGAACCACTCCTTCTTGAACATGCTGAATTTGGAATACAGATCCAAGACCGGCTTGAAGGTCACAGCTGACTCCAAGTTGATGTATGGGGACCCCTTCTTATAGCCCCTCAGATTATACAAGTACCGGATCTCCCGGTTGGAAGGAGCACGACCATACTTCCTCTGGAAGATGACGAAGAGGCTCACCAGTATAGCATAGGAGTTGGGTTGAAGTTGGAATGGGGCCACCTTTAGATATGTGAGGAAGCTGGCTACCCAAGCATTAAGAGGCGGAATGGCACCACACATGCAGTGGTATCTGCTGTAGGCAAAGTACCCTTCGGGGGGATCATATGGCATAACTTCTCTCCATGGCAACAGCATGCGCGCTCTATCGATTCCAAAAGAACGGGAGATGACATCAAGCTGCTCCTCCTTGAGGGAGCTGGGAAAGCAATCAGGCGGGGAGTTCAGAAGCTCCTGAGGGCCGTACCCATCCACTAGTGATCTCGGGGTAGATCCGTGACGTTCCGGTCCTGGCTGAGCAGGGGGCACTGCGGAAGATTCTCCTTCGCCCTGAGACCTCTTTTTATCTAACTGAGTTTCTGCTTTTCGAGACATTTATCTGCAAACACAAAGAAGAACGTCGTTAGAATAGAGGAAGTAAAGGAGCAAGTGTGTGCAGTCTGAAATTTCGCTCGCAATATAAAAAGTGAAAAAATCAAGTGTATCAAGTCCATTCGGCATTCTCATTCACAAAGGCCCATTCGGCATTCTCACTCTCAAAAGTCCATTCGACATTCTCATTCACAAAGGCCCATTCGGCATTCTCACTCTCAAAGGTCCATTCGGTATTCTCATTCACAAATGGTTCATTCGGCATTCTCACTCTCAAAGGTCCATTCGGTATTCTCATTCACAAATGGTTCATTCGACATTCTCACTCTCGAAGGTCCATTCGGTATTCTCATTCACAAATGGCTCATTCGGCATTCACAGCTAAAGTTCATTCGGTGCAACATACGAGTTTCATTCGGTGAAGGGAAGTCAAGTACCTGATTCGGTGTTTCTGAAGCAATTCGGCAGAGAGCTTGATTCGGCAGGGATGTTTGGTTCGGCTATCTTGGATTGGAAAGGAATAACGAAAGTATACAGCCCCTACTTATAGGAAAATATAGGATACCGGACCAGTTGGATCGACACTCAGCGATCGAATGAAAGGAAACAAAGTAGGCCATACGCCAGCATATACCCCACTTTGGGGGGCAAATGTTGGGTAAATTCTTACCACCGGTCCAAGGCTAGACAAACCCAATCACCTATGCCGAATCAACTCATCTCCTACCTTTGCCGAACCAACCAGCTTCTCAAGCTCCTACCGAACCATCTAGAACAACCTGTCGAACCATCCCCTATTACCGAACCACCGGACCAACCTACTCACCTCCTTCCACCGAACCACCGGACCAACCCACTCATCTCCTATCACTAAACCACCGGACCAACCTACTCACATCCTTCCACCGAACCACCGGACCAACCTACTCACATCCTTCCACCGAACCACCGGACCAACCTACTCACATCCTTCCACCGAACCACCGGACCAACTTACTCAACATACTTCCCACCGAACCAAGCACACCGGTCCACCATGCTTCTACCACCGAACCAAAGTAAGCTAGACCCGCTCCACCAGACAAGATTACATCAGCCCAGGCCCGCCAGCTGCTGTATACCTCCAAGACCCCTACCCCTAGCCTCACTCTATAAATAGAGTGGTAGGGGTACAACAATGGGGGACAAGTTTGAAAGCTCAAGCATGGAGAGAACTTTCAAACAACTTTATTTTACTTGTATCAAAGCTTTGTACTTGTAATCAAAACAAGAGAGGAGAAATAACATATAAAGTGGACGTAGGCACATTCTGGCTGAACCACTATAAATTTGCGTGTCTTTTTACAGTTTAGCCCCTGCTTTTCATATATTTTCATAAATCACTCAAATCACTAAGAACAACATAAGATCTACTAAATCATACAACTTTGAGGTGTTTGTCCATTTTTTGTGCAAACACATAGCAATTAAACTCAATGAAGAAAATATTGAAATGCGGAGATATAACAAAGAAAATCATTAGAAGAAACTTTAAAGATGGGCCAAACACAAATCTTTGGTTTGACCATGGTATAACAACGAATCACTAATAAACATTTGGGGAAGGAAAAACTTATTTATCATGGGTAATGTTAAGGCTACAATGGCATATATATTGAGCATTATCAACGGTAACTGGAGAAGCATGCAACAACAAGCATTTACAATAGTAACATTAGAAAGCTATCAATAAATGAAAGTATAAAACAAAATAAGTGGAAGTGGTTATTTAGTAAAATATGAAGAAGAAAATTTCTTTTGAAAAAAGTTTGGAATATGGCAGAGGCAAACAAGTAGAAATGGACAGGTCCAATATAGTGTGGGGTAAAATCAACTGCCCAAAGATGGAATATTGTTCATTATTTTCCATTATAGATAGATTACCAACTAAGGTTAAAACCAATAATTGGGGGTAAAGTTGACAATAGAATATGTTTATTACATAAGGAAGAAGCAGAATCAAGTAAACACTTATTCTTTTAGTGTAAGTACGCAAGTATTTATGAACCAATGCAAAAGCTATGCTGGGAATGAATAGTAATAGTACAATGGAGTTAAGATCAAAAATGCAACTAATTAGCGGTCAGTTTCGAAGAAAATCAAAGGAGAGAGATATGTCATACATAATGGTCACTACAACAATATATCACATATGGAAAGAAGTTATAACAGAGCACATAACACCAATGAATTAACAAAAGAACAGAGGTGGTTCAGTATATGCAAAGACATTAACATCATTATGTCAAAGCCAAAGAAGAAAGCAAATGAAGGCACTTATCTGCAGAGTTTGGCCATGGCAATGGAACACAAGACATCGAGGATTACTTAATCTTGCCAAAACCTCCAAATCAATGTCAAAATCCAGTAATAGGTAATGCCCTAACTAGAATACACTTGTCATCATATTGATCTATAGCTGCTTCAGAAATTAGGGAGCCTCACAGAGGAGTAGAACCCAAAACTGCTTCATATAAGCCTAGAAGTGGTTCAATCATAAGGATAGATGTAGATCTAGTGTTAAAAGAGACATGCAAGCAATCAAAGATCTTAGATTTGATAAATTCAACTGATCTAAGACCTATGCTAGAGCTATTGTACAATTTGTCTTTTAAAGTTCATCACCATGGATTGGAGTACGAATAATATAAAGATAATGGGAAAACCCCAATTGTCAAAGTAACATTCATGAAGAAAGCCTTAAATCAGAATTTATCATACTGGGAAAGGGATAAAGAGAGTGTATAATTGGAGAAATTTGTTGAAGAAGAAGAAATAGAAGAGAACGATTTCGGCAGACATGAAGCGAGAAGAGATTGAAATGAATTATGTGATGCTAGGGTTAGGGATAGTGAGCATTTTGTTGTACCGATGCTTTTTTGTATATGGGCATGGCCTTAAAACCGTTTTAAACTATTTTCAAAAAAAGGTTGTCAATCAGACTACAAATGCTCCTACTGTAACTAATAATGAATTCAAAATGTATTAAACCAAACAAAGTAAAAAACACTCTAGCTTTTCAGGTAACAATTCTAATTATAACATCCCCCACTTGGAGGTCCAAAACTAACGGCTACGGATGCTGTAGTCATCCATAGTTAATAATTCTCGGTGACCAAATGCGGTAATGTTAGATACATTGATACAACAAAAACACATGGATATGAATTTTTTTTAAATCATTAAACAAATTTCTCATTCCATTTCAATTATATTTCAAATGCATTACATAATCGAAAATTCGAGAACCACGTTCAGAGAAAATATAATTATTACATACTACGCCAAGAACGACATATGAAGATGCCCACTTGGATGATTAGAGTCTAAACATGGGCAATTAAACAACTTTGCCTTTACAACAAAAGACAACGGAATCAAATAGAAAAGAACTCCTATTAGCTAGCTTGCCTCCTGCACGTCTCCAGAAGCTTATTCATCCAAAGGAGAATTTGAAAAACCTCAACTCTTAAACTACTCGAAATTTATTGAGCAAACAAGATTTTAAGGGGAAATCATAAACTTCAACTCAGAAATAAAGCCTAGTATGAATAACAACCTACCATCTCGAACCATTTAGATATCTAGTGAGAGCACACCGCTTAGCGGAATGGGTTTTTCGCTCACTAGTATCTTACCCAAAATTTATAATAACCATATACTGTGCTCCTGCGTCTATAATGGTTAAAAACCTAGCAATTTAAAATATGTCATGATGATATGCAAACAAGCAAAATATCCTAGATTTCCTATCTTCATTCATTTGCCTATCTATCATAGCTGTAGTTTCTAGGGACATTATTAACCTATTAATTTGCATGGGCTGACTATTAACCTGTTCAAAGCTTATGGACTATCCGTCTAGTTTCATAGTTTTCATGGGATCACTAAGAACCTATTGACCCCTGCTAATAACTTCATTAAATTATTTCATGGGTTCTCCCTGAACCTATTGGTATCACCAATAACTTCTCTTATATCATAGTTTGCATGGGTTGAGTATGAACCTATTAATCTCTGTCAATAAATTTATTCGGGAATAGTTTTCATAGGATCTCTACAAACCTATTCGCCCCTGCCAATAACTCTCTCCAAACATAGTTTTCATGGGTTTACTATGTACCTGTCTAAACTGACAACTTCTTGATCAGTTTTCGGGCATCCTATGTTCTGGTCTACCTGACCTCCTGGATGCAATTCTACTCATACAAGAGTTAACTCAATTTATATTCACTACTGGGTCAGCCTAACTGGTTATTCTACCCTTCCTCCCTAGAGTACAGTTATGGGTCCATTATATAGTGAATATATTTATAGAACAATCATATATACAACAACATAACAATAACAACATTTATAGTTATCCTTGAAATCATTTCCAAACGAAATTTGGTTAATCCCTTTAACCTATAATTTTTATCAAGGTAAGCTTCTTCAAAAACTCCAAATTTAAAAACCATTTCAAACCTCTTTTATAGTGCCATGGGTTTTCTTTTAGAAACGAGATTGGATTCTTAGTTTTGAAAACTAAGGCTTTCGAAACCATAGACCTTTACTTTCGAAACCATTAAAACATATCTTTCGAAAGCATTCAAATCTTCTTTTCAAAACACTTAAACATATGCCTTTCGAAACACCTTAAAATATCTCTTTCAAAAGCATCAAAACCTTCCTTTCAAAAATATTAAAGCATTACTTTCCAACTTATAGAAGCGTAGCTTCGAAACCATTTGAAATACCACTTTCAGAACCATTAGATTTAACCTTAAACATAATTTTGGGTCAAGTGATCATGAGTGAAAGTACCCCTTTCGAAATCATTAACCTTCAAGTAAAATAGTTTGGGGAAAACATATGGCTTCGGAACCATCCTATCAAAAGCATTCGTCTTTAAATAAAACAATTGGAAGGATAGTTGCGAAACACCTTTCGAAGCCGTTGCCTTCGAAACCTTTAGTTTGAATGGCTACTAGACCCTTTAGAAAGCATTGGGAAGCAGCTTTCATATTTGTAAAACAAATGCTTGTCTTTTGAACTCATTAAAAACTTTCAACCTATTCGAAAAGTATAAAAACGGCAGCAAGGCTTCGACTTTGTTAAAAACTACCCTTTCGAAAGCTTCTCTTTAGAACATAATATACGACAACTCATTCGAAAGCTACACTTTAAAAAAAAAGGCGGAAACCCCTTTGAAAGCTATATAAACGTAATTCAAGCCTTTCGAAAGCATCCATTAAAAACTAGGCAAGTGGCATCTCTTTTGAAGGCAAAACAAAGACCTTCGAAAGCTGTTTAAAATGGCCTCGACTCTTCGAAAGCATAGTTTCGACTCTATATTTGCTACCTTTCTCCAATCCACTATGTACCAAAGCATTGTTACCATGTGTATTGGTGCCGACTTGGTTAGGGGCTAAAGTATGGGGTCGAAAGGTGGTATATAGAAGTGGCGAAACATTAAATCTGTACAAAACTATTTTGTTACCTTTTTAAGTAAATGCTTTTTAACTACTTGCCTATTTGTAAAGAAACAATTGGTTGCCATAAACTTTACCAAAATCTTTTCTAAAAGACTGTTGAATTCATCCAGAATTAATTTAAAATAATTAACAAAGAAGCCCTTCCCTTTAACAAAACAATTAAGACATTTAAGTCCTTCAAATTAATTAAATTAATTTCGAATATAAATCACTTAGGAAAAATCCCCAAAAATCATCATAATTCACTTTTAATATGTTATCTAACATATATGAATTTCAGGCTCAAAATCCTTAATATAATAGCCAAAATAAATCTTTAAACCCAATTAATTATTTCTTCCTTCAAAAATTCATAATAAATTATCCATAGCTTGGATAATTATGAAAATTAAAACCCATCTCCAAATTAATGTTTTACATAACATATTAAACACTCATGACATTCGAAACCCAATATATATATGATTTTAGCCTTAAAATCGAATAAAACATCTATCAAACGTACCTGTTTGAATCAACCATATCATGTAATCTAAGTATATAGTCATTAAAATCATCATAAAGGTTTTAAACTTTAAACCCGAAATTAAATGCTCTTTTAAAAACGAAAATGAGATAGTTTTGATTATTATTCACCTTGCTCTGGATAAGAAACTTGAGATTGATCTTGCTTAATTCCTTAGATTTTAATTGAATTTTCTCCTCTTTTCCCCTAGGTTATGGCTGGCTTGATCTTGGGTTTATGTGTTAGAATTATGAACTTGTGAAATGAAAATGGGAATAAGTGTTTAGAGGTTAAGGCTTATGGTGGACGGCTATTCCCTATAATACCCTTGTCTTATTCTCTTATTTGTTAACTTATAAAACCATTTCCATAAACTCATTCTTTTAAATTTTTATTTAGTTAAGGATGGCCTCTAATAAATTTTTAAATCTCAATCCCCTTATCACTATAATCTTTACATTATTCTATTTAATTTATCTAATTAAATTTTCTGAATAATGTTATTTAAAATTAGGGGTGTTACAGGCTCCCCTCCTTAAAGAATTTCATCCTCGAAATTCAGTAAGGACTATATACTAAGCATAGTAATCATCCGTAATAGGGTCCTAACTACAATATTAGCCTACCTGACCATCAACAGTCTGTATAAAACAAATATAGAACATACCCTCACAGCAGATTAAGATAAGTATCTCTAATCCTTTTTTCTGTCTCCCAAGTACAGTCCTTCTCGTTGATGCTCCACTGAAACATCACCAACTTGACTGTCTTGTTTCTTAACCTCTTCTTATCTCTCGCTACAACCCAAACTGGTTGTCTAACAAAAGTAATATTCGGTTCTACTATCAAATCATCCAACTCCGTCAGAGGAATAGTAATCTTTGGATCATGCACATACTTACAAAGATGAGATACATGAAACACATTATGGACACCTGCCATATAGCTCGATAACTCTACTCTATATGCGAGCTTTCCGATTCTCTCTATAACTAGGAATGGACCAACATATCTCGGTGCCAGTTTCCCTTACTTTTCGGATCGTACCATACCCTTCATCAGTGATACCTTAATGGAGACTCTATCTCCAACTGAGAATTCTAGATCTTTACACCTCTTATCTACATAACTCTTATGTCTAGAACGAGCTTCCTTCATCCTTTCTTAGATCAACTCAATCTTCTATGTCACCTCTCTAACCAGATCTGGACCCAAGACTGATTTGTCTCCCATCTCCAACCAATATGCTGGTGATTTTCATAACCTTCCATACAAAGCTTCAAAAGGCGTCATTCCTATACTAGTCTAATAACTATTATTATAGAAAAACTGAACCAAGTGTAGGTGATCTTCCCAAGATCCACCAAAGTCCAATGCATATGTTCTTAACAAATCCGCGGGTACCTTATTGACTCTCTCTGTCTACCTATCCGTCTGAGGGTGATACGCAGTACTCATCTTGAGCTTGGTGCCCAACACATCCTGTAGACTCTTCCAGAATTTACTAGTAAACAAAGCATCTCTGTCACTGACTATACTACTAGGAATTTCCATGTAGTCTAATTATTTTCTTCATGAATAACTTAGCTAACACAAGTGCCGTCCTGGATGACTTAACTGGAATGAAATGGGAACCCTTGGTCAACCTGTCAACCATGACACGTATACTTGCACTTCCTCTATTTGACCTTGGCAACCCGTCTACAAAATCCATGGATATCAAATCCCGTTTCCAAACCGGTATCTCCAAAGGGTGAAGCAATCCACTCGACGTATGATGTTTGGCCTTCCCTTGTTGACAGTTCGCACACTGCTTAACCCACATGCCAACATCCTTCTTCATGCCTTCCTAGTAGAAGCTCCTCTTCATATCCCGATATATCTTGGTTCATCCAAGATGAATCGTAAATTTAGATCGATGACATTTCCTAAGAACTTCTTTCCATAAGTCCTCAACATTCGAAACACACAACCATCCTTTTTTTCTCAACCATCCCCTCTGGTCAAGACTAAAATCCGTTAGATCATCGATCTCCGACCGAACCTCAAGCCTTCTAATCTTCTCGACTAATAATGGATCCTCTTTCTGCTTAGAAGCAATTCTTTCAATCAACACTGGTCGAACTTCTAAACAGGACAACATGGCGGTGCTCTGACTAGAACTAGCAGTCGTTCTTAACTGCACACTATAAGTAGTCAAAGCTTCTAAACCTTTCTATTTTGCCAACATGGCTAACACCACATTATGATGTTTTCTGCTAAGTGCATCCACTACTTTATTTCCTTTTCCGGGTATACTCTATACCAAAATCATAAGGTGCTAAAAACTCCAGCCACCTCTACAGTCTCATATTCAACTCCTTCTAAGAGAATAAATATCTTAAGGACTTATGATCTGTATATATCTCAAATCTCCCCCCAAGAGATAATGTCTCCATATCTTCAGTGCAAAGATCAACGTAGCTAACTCTAAATCATGAGTAGGATATCTTACTTCATATGGTCTAAGCTGTCGTGAAGCGTGGGCGTTGACTTTACCTTTCTGCATCAATATTGCCCCTAATCCAGTTCCACATGGATCAGTATACACCACCAACCTTTTGTTTCCTTCTTGAACCACTAACACGGGTGCATTGGTCAACAAATGCTTTAACTTAAGGAATGCTTCCTCACATTTGTCAGACCAAGTAAACTCCATGTTCTTCCTAGTTAACTTAGTCAAAGGCACTGTTATCCGTAAGAAATCCTTAATGAATCTCCGTTAATAGCCAGCAAGTCCAAGAAAATTTCTAATCGCAGTCACCGTCTCTGGTCTCTTCCAGTTATTAATAGCTTCGATTTTATCTGGATCGACTGACAAACCCTTCTCTAAAACCACGTGACCAAGAAACTTAACCTCTTTCTTTCAAAAATGACACTTGGAAAACTTCACTTTCAACTGATGCCGCCTTAGCATCTCAAGCACTACTCTACGATGATCTTCATGCTCTCTTTCATCTTTATAGTATACTAGAATGTTGTAACGACTCGGATTTTCGCGCTCGAAAATCAACATCCGTACTTCACCTTGTACTCGAATGCCGTAGATTCGACCGTTCAAATCCGATTCGCCGGAGCTTATAACACAGTTAAGTAAATAACACAGCAGAAGAAAAAGAATATAGATATACAACACTGATACAATATCTGATACAACAGAATGATACAATGAATATCGATATACATCAGAGATATGATACAACAAATAGCAACGGAAAGAAAATAGATAACACCAGCAGTGGATAGAATATCCCCAATAGAATGCTCCAAGATAAGCAACGTCAGTCCATGTACTCCTAGAACTGAACTAGCTCCAAATAGTCTACTAAACCTGAATATCTGAAAAACCCAACTCTAGACTGCCCGTGTGGAAAATGGTAGGCACCCAGAGTTTAGGAAGGGAACAATAAACTCCGGATCAGTCATGGGACTGGTGTGAGCAACAAAAACAGTTCATCTTTAAAACAAGCAACAAAGGCTTTTAACATTGAAATCCGCAATGTTTTTCGAAAATGAAACTACCATAAGGCCTCCCGCCACACACACAATGCAATCGCAGAATTGGAGGAGATTTCTCCTTATGATAGTCAAACATGCTTACTACGCGAAATCATTCGATATTATTATCATTAGTGCATAGTGTCGAAAACCATTTCGAAAGTATAATATCAATCTTAGCCAGCATACAACATTTCATCGTATGCCTACTATAGCTACTACGTTCAATAGCAGGTTACCGCCACATTCCATAGCAGGTAATACAACTAAAACCGTACAGGGTTCGTATTGTTTCTTTGGATTTCCAACAAATGATCAGGCTAAGGAACTTCCTTACCGAAATAGAAACGCCTCTGGAAAGACGCCCCGGATCCTAACCGGATCTCTGCAAACAAAAGGCCGACGCTACCTCACGCTGTACAGCTGTAACTAGGTAACTAACACACGAGTCATGTCATCCCCCGGTCGTTACCGACCTTTATCCGAGATCTCGAAAACCAACAAAGCAACATCATACAGTAATAAATTACCGTGTCCACACGAGTTAAGTATCTGGGCTCCATACCATGATACCACCCTTTATCCAGAAGGAAATGACATACCCTAGGGGCGCTACCCCTACAAACCTTTGCCGCAACATTCCTGTTTCGACCATTACCGGGTTGTGAGGCTCGACGAAGTCTCGTCCACAAAACTACGCTTTTTCACAAAGCACGCTTTTTCACAAAGCAACGCTTTGACCAACAAATGATCATCAGCACTTCGTATGCCACATTACCAAACTGGGAATGTATCACTAGTAACCATCAACTACATAACCTCTGAGCTCGTACGTCTCAGAGAAGGGTGTTAAGCTAAGAGAATAAATTCTCCGCCACCAACAGAAATGTATTTGATAGAAACCAGCTTTACATCTCAAAGTGTAATGTCAGACACACATCCATACAAGTCTGTTCCGGGTTCGAACAGAACCGAAGGCACTTCCGAAGAAGCCCTTGCAATCCGGGAATTCACAATCTCGATCGGACTTCCCATCACTTAGGAAATCTCTATACCGTAGCTACTCAGTGCAGAGACAATCGATAGGTCATCCTATCGCTCTCGCAAATACCCGGTCTTCACCACCGGTCTTCAAATGCTATCCATATCGTCGTATCACTATTCGGAATGGGTTATATGACACAAAGGTCCTCTCCCGGCTAAACCGAATAACGAGCGCAATTAAAAATCATATGGATACTGGGGTCTCAGTTAAATCACAGCTTAAAGCTTAAAACTTTCCATTCGAATGGTAAAACAAATTACCATTTCCAATCTTTTAACCAAAAAGATTCATTTCAAAAACCTTCACTGGTTTAAACAATTTCCACACTTTTAATCTTTTAAACAAAAGATTCAATTCACAAAGTTCACCCCATTCACAAAGATTCATTCATAGATTTTCAAATCGATTTCCATTCCAATTGAATTAACTCGTTAAATCTTTAAGTCAAGATTCAACTTATAGCTTTCAAAACTCATTTCCAAAGATTCATTCATAGCCTTTCAAAACCATTCTATTTCAAGTTGGATTAACTCATCCGGTCTTTGAATCAAGACTCATTTCATAGCTTTCAAAACAATTCCAATTCAAGTTGGATTAATTCGTCCGGTCTTTAAAATCAAAGACTCATTTCATAATTTTCAAAACATTTCAATTCCATTTCAAACTTGAAATCTGTTAACACAATTTGGAAATCCTTTACTTATGTGAAAGCTTTTACTATTTGAAAACAAATAGTTTCGTTTCAGAAAAATCCAGTTATATTTACACGAGTTAAAACCCTTGAATTAAATTCAAATTCCCAAATCAATACCTTTAAAATGGTTTAACCCATATATAACTTATACAGCATCTTTAATCCCTAGTTTCAAATCATAAAATTCAATTTCAAATCTTGAATTTAAGTTTAAATCAATTGTTTAAACTTCAAAACTCGATTAAGTTATTCAAAATAACTTTTATCTTTGAAATTCCATTTCAAAAGCTTTTCACTTTAAACCCAAATTTCCAATTTCAAAATCAATTGAAATTAAAATTTCAATTTCAAAAACATTGAATTTAAATCATCTGTGATTTAACCGATTTCCACGTGAAATCCATATTTGTGTGTGTATGGTGTAGTCCAGGGGTTTCACACAATAGTGCAACATCAATCATCACAGATATATCGATAAGCGGTATAATCGGTAACGCTTATCTTCATTTACAATTTCATAGATAAAATAAATTTATCAGTCACAAAGATTCATCATTACACTTCGATGTGGGTTTCGGATAACCAACTGGAATCCGACTCCCTGTCGCATCGAAATTCAAATGTCGTTTTACGGGTCAAGGGTTTTCATATTCACATAGTAATATATCACAGAAATAGAAATTTCAGATCACAACATAGATCAGGATGTATCACAAAGCATCATATATCAGGGATATCAAACAATTCAATCATCCAATATTAATTAACCACTAATTATTTAATTAATTCAAGTTTTTAACCGTAACTTAATTAATCCTCAATTTCTTGATTAATTAACATTTAACCATTAGTTTAAAATCTAATTTATTCAAATTAATGATCTTAACTCAAATTTAATTATTTTTAATTTATTTACTTAAAACTTAATTAACGAGTTTAAAACTCATAATTACTTAATTAATCCAGTTATTAATTAAATTTATCAATCTATTTAATTAACTCAATAATTTAATGAATCCAATCACTAAATTCCACTTTACAGATTTTAAACTAAATTTCTTTTTAAATTTTCAAATCATTAAAGTATACTTTACTTTTAAACTTATTTTCATCATTTAAAATTATATACTTTATTTATTTTCAAAACCTTAGATTCAAACTCAGTTTAAATTCAGATTTAAAATTCAAATCAAACTTGGTTTAAATTCTATTTCAAATTTTATATTAAATTCAAAAATCCAGAAAACTGCCAGGCTTTACTTTTCTCAAAGCCTGGAACCATCATACTCAAAATGAACAAACTGCTTCGAGACTTCTCCTACCCTTCTTCGAGTCATGTACTCGAACGACACGAGTAAAACCCCAGGAAACATCTTCGTCCTCCCAAAGGAAACAGAGTAGAGAAAACGTGCTCGTGCATGTGTACACGCAATCGGAGCGACTCCGACCAACACCACATCACCGAGCAAGTCGACGATCACCCCAAAATCCTTCTCCAACCACCATAACGCTATCGTCTTCTCGAATTTGAATTCGAGTATAAACTCGAAACCTGGAAACTCCAGACTGCAAACACCCTCAAACCTAGCATCGCCTCGCCTTCACTCCTCCGACCATCAGAAAAATCAGAGACTCCGCCCATCACTTCGACCATGTCCCAGCTTCAACTTCCCAGAACCCCGTTGAACTCGATGCACCAGGGGAAATCGAACAGACCCAAACTACAACCCAGCCAAAATTAGATTTACATATTCCAAAACTTAACCACCAACGCCACCCTGCTCTGATCATCCATCACTTGTTTTTCCTGGCCTCTCCAGTCACTTCTCCATCTCCATGAAGAATTATAGCCACTCCAATCAACTAGATCAATAGATAAAACCCAAAACCCCTTTTCTAGTCAATCCCGAAATGCTAATTCAATCCTAATTTAAAAATTATGATTTAGATCTTAAAAATCAAGGTTTAGTTTAGGACTTCAGTTTATATTACGGAATTGTTAAACTAACATATTTGAGTTTTACACATTTTCAGATCATCCAGTTAGATTTTTGTTTCCAGATAAATTTCTCTTGTATTTTTAGTTAAATAAATTTTAAACCTAAATCTTAAAGTTAAACAAACAAGTCTTGTTTAAATTCTAGATACTAACAGCAATCAGATCAAAAGGAATTGGATTCTTTTGTTTAGAAGCTAAGTTTAAACTAAGAACAGGCAGAACAAATTTAACAACATCAATCCATCTATCCACCCATATATACACAGGCATTCTCAAATATATATATACATACTTTATACTTCATCTCAGATAAACTAGCATGCAACCATAAATGAATATACTTAGACATTTTAGAAGAGAAGTTACTCACCTGATTTTTCTAAAAGTAAGAACAGAGCCTGCTGCATGTTGAACAGGCTTGAACACTTCAAGTTAAAATTCTTCTCTAGATCTCTGATTTTTATTGAGGTTTAAACTGAGAAATTTGTTTAAGTTTGAATTGTTGTTTATAGTTGAGTTGTAGCTTGCTTCAGTTTTGAAAGAATGAAAATGCTAAGTCTTTGTAAACGAGAAGAGGTAGATTGATATATAAAAATGTTTACAGGCTATTACTACTGGTACAAGAATTGATCAGAGATTTTTTTTCTCTTTTGGAGGCTGAAGAAAATTTTAACAATTCGAATTGACTTGTTGAAACTAGCATTTAATGCTAAAGTCCTTTATGTCTCAACCCTTATCTTATTTTAGTACATAGATATTTTTATTTTTATCTTGTTTATTCTTTTGCCTGCATATCTATTTTACAAACATATTTCCTTTTGCTTTGATATTGTTTAAGTGTACATACTTTTTGTTTTGCTGCTTTCACATTTGAATATCTTTTGATATTTGTACTGGAAGATCTTAAAATATTTGTGACCAGAGATTTTTCCATTGTTTTGTTGACAAAAAACATTTCTTTGGTGGCTGCAAATCATGTCTTGGTGGTTGACGAGATATAGTTTGGGCTAGAGAGGACATGGCATAAATTCTTCTTTGTTTCCTTTTTCTCGGCTGAGATGGTTATATTGTGGTGCTTGCATTAAATTGCCCTGTACAAACATATGTTTTTCTTCTTATCTTGGCTGTACTAAATGTTTGTTCACACTTACCTTCATTTGCAAGCTTCCATGTATATGTATGTGTTTGTTTTCTTTGCTTTATAATATAAACAATTCCTATTTTAATTTGTTGTTAGATTAGAGTCAATGTTTACTTTGTATTTTTATGTTTGCATATGTATATATGGTTTTGTCTTTTTATTCGAATGTATTTCTATCTCAATTATTTATTTATAATTTAAACACAAATCAAATATATATTATATTATTTCAAATTTAGTCAGATATGTCCAAATACAGATATATATTCTCATATATACAATAATTTAAATTTTTAAACGATTTATACAAAATATACTTGGATATCGGGGAAACTCGCGTTCATTTAACCATCTATTTCACAAATTTTCATTCAAAAATAAATTTAATTATCGATTTAAAATAGATTAAAATTCGGGGTCGTTACAGACTTCCCCCCTTAAAAGAATTTCGTCCTCGAAATTACCAAGGAGACAAAAAGATAGATGAAGAATATTTCATCAACTGAACATCTGTTCTGCATTTGGCTTACCAAATCAGAATATCAATAACAGATACAAGAACGAATCTGTCTTAACACTTCACAAGATACTCGGGTTATCCAGATCTACGAAATATGCAGGGGCATCGATCAGTTTGAAGGAATAACTAACCATTCGTAGAACATATCGGGACCCAAAGAATAGATAGATATATGGATACAATTTCAAAGCTTTCAGTTTAGAAACCAAATTATACCTATCAACCATAGCAAACAAAGCAATCAATTCATCCAAACAAACAGTTTTGGCTCAGTTGGAGTTTACGTCCCATATTAATATATCGAATTCCTTTCTGGATCTACCAGAAACTATCGAGAATTGAGAAGAGATATTTGAACAAAAAAGATTAATAGAGAAAAGACGGCTTCCTCGTTGTTACAGAGTATTGACCGATTATAGTCATATTCCCCTGTCCCCTATCTCGTCCTCTTCTTGCACTCACACTCACTATCAGTGGATAGCAAGAGAATTTACTGAGGCGTTCGGACAGATATCTTAAGGATTACTCATTCTAGGGTATACTTCACCCTATCTCTAATGAGCTACTTAATGTGTTATACTCCTGAGCTAAAGTTCAACCTTAGCTCTGATACCACATGTAACGACTCGGATTTTCGCGCTCGAAAATCAACATCCGTACTTCACCTTGTACTCGAATGCCGTAGATTCGACCGTTCAAATCCGATTCGCCGGAGCTTATAACACAGTTAAGTAAATAACACAGCGGAAGAAAAAGAATATAGATATACAACACTGATACAATATCTGATACAACAGAATGATACAATGAATATCGATATACATCAGAGATATGATACAACAAATAGCAGCGGAAAGAAAATAGATAACACTAGCAGTGGATAGAATATCCCCAATAGAATGCTCCAAGATAAGCAACGTCAGTCCATGTACTCCAAGAACTGAACTAGCTCCAAATAGTCTACTAAACCTGAATATCTGAAAAACCCAACTCTAGACTGCCCGTGTGGAAAATGGTGGGCACCCAGAGTTTAGGAAGGGAACAATAAACTCCGGATCAGTCATGGGACTGGTGTGAGCAACAAAAACAGTTCATCTTTAAAACAAGCAACAAAGGCTTTTAACATTGAAATCCGCAATGTTTTTCGAAAATGAAACTACCATAAGGCCTCCCGCCACACACACAATGCAATCGCAGAATTGGAGGAGATTTCTCCTTATGATAGTCAAACATGCTTACTACGCGAAATCATTTGATATTATTATCATTAGTGCATAGTGTCGAAAACCATTTCGAAAGTATAATATCAATCTTAGCCAGCATACAACATTTCATCGTATGCCTACTATAGCTACTACGTTCAATAGCAGGTTACCGCCACATTCCATAGCAGGTAATACAACTAAAACCGTACAGGGTTCGTATTGTTTCTTTGGATTTCCAACAAATGATCAGGCTAAGGAACTTCCTTACCGAAATAGAAACGCCTCTGGAAAGACGCCCCGGATCCTAACCGGATCTCTGCAAACAAAAGGCCGACGCTACCTCACGCTGTACAGCTGTAACTAGGTAACTAACACACGAGTCATGTCATCCCCCGGTCGTTACCGACCTTTATCCGAGATCTCGAAAACCAACAAAGCAACATCATACAGTAATAAATTACCGTGTCCACACGAGTTAAGTATCTGGGCTCCATACCATGATACCACCCTTTATCCAGAAGGAAATGACATACCCTAGGGGCGCTACCCCTACAAACCTTTGCCGCAACATTCCTGTTTCGACCATTACCGGGTTGTGAGGCTCGACGAAGTCTCGTCCACAAAACTACGCTTTTTCACAAAGCACGCTTTTTCACAAAGCAACGCTTTGACCAACAAATGATCATCAGCACTTCGTATGCCACATTACCAAACTGGGAATGTATCACTAGTAACCATCAACTACATAACCTCTGAGCTCGTACGTCTCAGAGAAGGGTGTTAAGCTAAGAGAATAAATTCTCCGCCACCAACAGAAATGTATTTGATAGAAACCAGCTTTACATCTCAAAGTGTAATGTCAGACACACATCCATACAAGTCTGTTCCGGGTTCGAACAGAACCGAAGGCACTTCCGAAGAAGCCCTTGCAATCCGGGTATTCACAATCTCGATCGGACTTCCCATCACTTAGGAAATCTCTATACCGTAGCTACTCAGTGCAGAGACAATCGATAGGTCATCCTATCACTCTCGCAAATACCCGGTCTTCACCACCGGTCTTCAAATGCTATCCATATCGTCGTATCACTATTCGGAATGGGTTATATGACACAAAGGTCCTCTCCCGGCTAAACCGAATAACGAGCGCAATTAAAAATCATATGGATACTGGGGTCTCAGTTAAATCACAGCTTAAAGCTTAAAACTTTCCATTCGAATGGTAAAACAAATTACCATTTCCAATCTTTTAACCAAAAAGATTCATTTCAAAAACCTTCACTAGTTTAAACAATTTCCACACTTTTAATCTTTTAAACAAAAGATTCAATTCACAAAGTTCACCCCATTCACAAAGATTCATTCATAGATTTTCAAATCGATTTCCATTCCAATTGAATTAACTCGTTAAATCTTTAAGTCAAGATTCAACTTATAGCTTTCAAAACTCATTTCCAAAGATTCATTCATAGCCTTTCAAAACCATTCTATTTCAAGTTGGATTAACTCATCCGGTCTTTGAATCAAGACTCATTTCATAGCTTTCAAAACAATTCCAATTCAAGTTGGATTAATTCGTCCGGTCTTTGAAATCAAAGACTCATTTCATAATTTTCAAAACATTTCAATTCCATTTCAAACTTGAAATCTGTTAACACAATTTGGAAATCCTTTACTTATGTGAAAGCTTTTACTATTTGAAAACAAATAGTTTCGTTTCAGAAAAATCCAGTTATATTTACACGAGTTAAAACCCTTGAATTAAATTCAAATTCCCAAATCAATACCTTTAAAATGGTTTAACCCATATATAACTTATACAGCATCTTTAATCCCTAGTTTCAAATCATAAAATTCAATTTCAAATCTTGAATTTAAGTTTAAATCAATTGTTTAAACTTCAAAACTCGATTAAGTTATTCAAAATAACTTTTATCTTTGAAATTCCATTTCAAAAGCTTTTCACTTTAAACCCAAATTTCCAATTTCAAAATCAATTGAAATTAAAATTTCAATTTCAAAAACATTGAATTTAAATCATCTGTGATTTAACCGATTTCCACGTGAAATCCATATTTGTGTGTGTATGGTGTAGTCCAGGGGTTTCACACAATAGTGCAACATCAATCATCACAGATATATCGATAAGCGGTATAATCGGTAACGCTTATCTTCATTTACAATTTCATAGATAAAATAAATTTATCAGTCACAAAGATTCATCATTACACTTCGATGTGGGTTTCGGATAACCAACTGAAATCCGACTCCCTGTCGCATCGAAATTCAAATGTCGTTTTACGGGTCAAGGGTTTTCATATTCACATAGTAATATATCACAGAAATAGAAATTTCAGATCACAACATAGATCAGGATGTATCACAAAGCATCATATATCAGGGATATCAAACAATTCAATCATCCAATATTAATTAACCACTAATTATTTAATTAATTCAAGTTTTTAACCGTAACTTAATTAATCCTCAATTTCTTGATTAATTAACATTTAACCATTAGTTTAAAATCTAATTTATTCAACTTAATGATCTTAACTCAAATTTAATTATTTTTAATTTATTTACTTAAAACTTAATTAACGAGTTTAAAACTCATAATTACTTAATTAATCCAGTTATTAATTAAATTTATCAATCTATTTAATTAACTCAATAATTTAATGAATCCAATCACTAAATTCCACTTTACAGATTTTAAACTAAATTTCTTTTTAAATTTTCAAATCATTAAAGTATACTTTACTTTTAAACTTATTTTCATCATTTAAAATTATATACTTTATTTATTTTCAAAACCTTAGATTCAAACTCAGTTTAAATTCAGATTTAAAATTCAAATCAAACTTGGTTTAAATTCTATTTCAAATTTTATATTAAATTCAAAAATCCAGAAAACTGCCAGGCTTTACTTTTCTCAAAGCCTGGAACCATCATACTCAAAATGAACAAACTGCTTCGAGACTTCTCCTACCCTTCTTCGAGTCATGTACTCGAACGACACGAGTAAAACCCCAGGAAACATCTTCGTCCTCCCAAAGGAAACAGAGTAGAGAAAACGTGCTCGTGCACGTGTACACGCAATCGGAGCGACTCCGACCAACACCACATCACCGAGCAAGTCGACGATCACCCCAAAATCCTTCTCCAACCACCATAACGCTATCGTCTTCTCGAATTTGAATTCGAGTATAAACTCGAAACCTGGAAACTCCAGACTGCAAACACCCTCAAACCTAGCATCGCCTCGCCTTCACTCCTCCGACCATCAGAAAAATCAGAGACTCCGCCCATCACTTCGACCATGTCCCAGCTTCAACTTCCCAGAACCCCGTTGAACTCGATGCACCAAGGGAAATCGAACAGACCCAAACTACAACCCAGCCAAAATTAGGTTTACAGATTCCAAAACTTAACCACCAACGCCACCCTGCTCTGATCATCCATCACTTGTTTTTCCTGGCCTCTCCAGTCACTTCTCCATCTCCATGAAGAATTACAGCCACTCCAATCAACTAGATCAATAGATAAAACCAAAAAACCCTTTTCTAGTCAATCCCGAAATGCTAATTCAATCCTAATTTAAAAATTATGATTTAGATCTTAAAAATCATGGTTTAGTTTAGGACTTCAGTTTATATTACGGAATTGTTAAACTAACATATTTGAGTTTTACACATTTTCAGATCATCCAGTTAGATTTTTGTTTCCAGATAAATTTCTCTTGTATTTTTAGTTAAATAAATTTTAAACCTAAATCTTAAAGTTAAACAAACAAGTCTTGTTTAAATTCTAGATACTAACAGCAATCAGATCAAAAGGAATTGGATTCTTTTGTTTAGAAGCTAAGTTTAAACTAAGAACAGGCAGAACAAATTTAACAACATCAATCCATCTATCCACCCATATATACACAGGCATTCTCAAATATATATATACATACTTTATACTTCATCTCAGATAAACTAGCATGCAACCATAAATGAATATACTTAGACATTTTAGAAGAGAAGTTACTCACCTGATTTTTCTAAAAGTAAGAACAGAGCCTGCTGCATGTTGAACAGGCTTGAACACTTCAAGTTAAAATTCTTCTCTAGATCTCTGATTTTTATTGAGGTTTAAACTGAGAAATTTGTTTAAGTTTGAATTGTTGTTTATAGTTGAGTTGTAGCTTGCTTCAGTTTTGAAAGAATGAAAATGCTAAGTCTTTGTAAACGAGAAGAGGTAGATTGATATATAAAAATGTTTACAGGCTATTACTACTGGTACAAGAATTGATCAGAGATTTTTTTTTCTCTTTTGGAGGCTGAAGAAAATTTTAACAATTCGAATTGACTTGTTGAAACTAGCATTTAATGCTAAAGTCCTTTATGTCTCAACCCTTATCTTATTTTAGTACATAGATATTTTTATTTTTATCTTGTTTATTCTTTTGCCTGCATATCTATTTTACAAACATATTTCCTTTTGCTTTGATATTGTTTAAGTGTACATACTTTTTGTTTTGCTGCTTTCACATTTGAATATCTTTTGATATTTGTACTGGAAGATCTTAAAATATTTGTGACCAGAGATTTTTCCATTGTTTTGTTGACAAAAAACATTTCTTTGGTGGCTGCAAATCATGTCTTGGTGGTTGACGAGATATAGTTTGGGCTAGAGAGGACATGGCATAAATTCTTCTTTGTTTCCTTTTTCTCGGCTGAGATGGTTATATTGTGGTGCTTGCATTAAATTGCCCTGTACAAACATATGTTTTTCTTCTTATCTTGGCTGTACAAAATGTTTGTTCACACTTACCTTCATTTGCAAGCTTCCATGTATATGTATGTGTTTGTTTTCTTTGCTTTATAATATAAACAATTCCTATTTTAATTTGTTGTTAGATTAGAGTCAATGTTTACTTTGTATTTTTATGTTTGCATATGTATATATGGTTTTGTCTTTTTATTCGAATGTATTTCTATCTCAATTATTTATTTATAATTTAAACACAAATCAAATATATATTATATTATTTCAAATTTAGTCAGATATGTCCAAATACAGATATATATTCTCATATATACAATAATTTAAATTTTTAAATGATTTATACAAAATATACTTGGATATCGGGGAAACTCGCGTTCATTTAACCATCTATTTCACAAATTTTCATTCAAAAATAAATTTAATTATCGATTTAAAATAGATTAAAATTCGGGGTCGTTACAAATGTAATCTATAATACCAATATGAACCTATCCAAGTACTCTCGGAAAACTTGGTTCATCAAATCCACGAAGAAAGCTGGTGCATTCGTTAACCCGAATGGCATTACTAACCACTCGTACAAACCATACGTAGTCCGAAACGCAATCAACAAATACTGTCCTCTGCCACTCTTAGCTGATGGAAACTAATTGCCAAATCCAATTGCGAAAATATTCTGGCTCCACACAACTGATCAAATAGATCATCGGTTCTCGGCAAAAGATACTTATTCTTGATCGTCTTCTTATTCAACTTACGATAGTCGATACACATCCTTAATGACCCATTTGGTTTCTTCACGAACACCGTGGCCGCACCCCAAGGCGAACTGCTCGGTCTAATAAAATTTCTCCCTTCTAGATCCACTAGCCGCACCTTCAATTCCTTCGTCTTGGTCGCTGTCATCTTGCTAGGTTGTCCACTTACAGGTTCAGCTTCTGGCACAAGATCAATCTGTAACTCAATGGCTCATTTCTGTGGAAATCCTGTAACCGGCTCAAAAACATATGCAAATTCTCTTACTACCCAAACATGACTTAACTCTTCTTCTACTTCCATAGCACTCAATAGATTACAAGCACCTTGGTCATAATCCTCCACTAATAATATAATTCGGTTATGACTATCAGGGTGTCTCAACGATATTTCCCTATCCTAGCAAAATATCCTAGCCTCGTATTTACCCAACCAATCCATACCCAAATTGATTCCAAAATCTACAAAATCGAACACATAAAAATTGCATGCAAACTTAGGACCTAACAAATCAAGTTCGAAATGGTCACATCTCATTTCCAAAGTTGCATACCTCCTATTGGATTCGCAACCCTTAAGGAAGTAACAAGTTATGTGGGTTCTAAACATAACCTATTGTAACGACCCGAAATTCCGTGCTCGGAAAATCGCATCATCGAAAAGAAAGAAAGGGGTGAGAAAGTAGAAAAGATAGAGAAGAAGAAGAAACAACCACAGAATCTCAACAGCGGAACGAATAAAATATAATATATCACATAATAGATTACATAATATCATATACATCAGAGTTACACAGATAATACAACACATACTAGACAGTTATAAACACCTGTCTAGTTAATACAACTCGATACATCTCAAACAACACAGAAATATAACACAGCGGAAATACAGATAAACACTAGCACAGCGGAACCAATATATATCTACACGCTGAAGCCTCCTGCTCCATTGCTCCTCCACGATTCGTCAAAGCTAACCTGAATCCCTTGGCTACCCGTAAAAATTTGGGTACCCGAGAGTTTATGAAAAACAGAAATAAACTTCGGGTCAGACATGGGTCTGGTATGAGTAAACGGTTAAAGTTGCTTAACTTTAAAAATCATTTGAAACAAAAGGTATCACGTAAGACATCCCACACATAAACATGGAAATGTTTTTACCTTACGCTAACCAAAACTTTGATAGGAAATTCAGTGATATTATAATAGTGTCTAAGGTTTTCAAGTAAAATATAGAAATAGCTGAAATGCTTACATCTCACATTTCAACATAGTTGGGCACAATCAAAACGTACGGCGCTTATTGGAGATTGGATTCCATACAATGGCTGGGCTACTGGGGTACCGCCCGTCACAGTACGTGGCCTAGATCACCGTACCGAGGAGTACGCCCGCTCCCCTGCATCACAAGGCCGGAACATCCATTACTGGATAATTCCCGGATAAGATACCCTACGGTTGTCATGATCAACCGCACACAAAGCTGAAAAATAAGGGACATCTAGACAGGGGTAATCTCGTCCTACTTGGGTGCTACCCACTAACCTTGCTGCACCTCCCCTGTTTTAGCCATTCCCGGTTGATGAGGCTTGAGGTCACGATTACCTTTAGAGAACACATCTCTTAGAATGCTCATCGTCCACCTGACGATGTTCTGAAAGCATTCAATCCATACAAGTTCGTTCCGGGTTCGAACGAAACCGAAGGCATTATCTCGTTACACTCGTATTGGAATCACCCTCAGAGTTAACGACAATAACCCTTGCATTCTGAATCACCATCTCGAATCTATAAGTACTATCTTCGTCAAACTCATTACGGAATCACCCACAGAGTTATACTGACGTATAGTTCTTATACCTCGAGTCTTCACTTGCTCCATTTGAATATCACGACCTAACGTTATTTTGGATCGATGTGGTATTCGGGTCTCCAGACCTAGAATCCCGGTATACGGAAACCCGATCCCGGTCTCATCGAAATCCAAACCGTGTCTTTTAAGGCCAAGTTGTTTTAAAGTTAAAACAATTTAAATTCAATTATCTATATACACACAGATAGATAAATAACAATATCACAATGGATAATAACATCATCATCATAAACAGCTAATCCATATTATCTACTCAAACAGATAATCAATATCATCATACTGAACCAAACATCCATAACACAATAGGTATATATCTGAGATCACAATCAATCATGGAAATCAATATCATCCATCATATATAAACAAAGATTAATAATCACCTCATTTATAATTAATTTAAAATGAATTAAATTAATTACAAATCTCTAATTAATTTAAAGTAAATTAAATTAATTACCCCATCAATATTAATCTTGCTTACATAACCATTAATTAATTACAAGTTAATTAATTAATCATTTCCTACTTTTCCATCTTAATTAACCATTTTAGATTAATTATCTCAAATTACATTTAAGTAATTATCCTCTAATTATTTTACAAATTAATTACTTCATACCAATTATAGAAAGTAACCTTTTAAATTACTAAAATTAATTCCATTTCTTCTTAATTAATTACTCTAATGAATTGCTTCATTTATTAATTATTCCCAAATAAATCCATTTTAACTTACATCATTAATTACAATAATGATCTCTAATTACATTTATTACATTTAGTAATTTATCTTCAATTAAACCAAATTTGTTAATCACCTTGATTAACTCCATATAGTAATTAACTACCCTTAATTACTCCAATTAATAATTTAATTACTCCATAATTAATTATTCTCTAATTAATCCCTTGATTAATTTATACAAAGTAATTATACTCAAATTACTTTCATTATTACATCATCACAATTAATTACTTCCTTAAGTAATTATACTTATCACATCAACAAATGGTTATTTAAATTAATTAAACTTAATTAATTAACTTAAACAATTCATATTAAACTTGATTTATTAAAATGAGAAATTAATTTCTTAATTACTTCCCTAAGTAAATTATACTTATATAATTCACCATTTATTATCTTAAATTAATAAACCTAATAAATTATCAAATGATCATATTAATCCATTATTTTATAATACTAGTTAATAGCCTTCATTAATCATTAACACTTCTTAAATTTGCTTAAAGTAATTAAATTAAGATTTATTATCTATTTACAATTACATTTCATCTTTAATAACTCATTAATAAATCCTTAATTATTTAATTAATTAAGTATTCAATATCACTTAATTAACTCTTACTTACTTTATTAATTAATAATCATAGATTAAAATTCAACTCTTATTTAATTAATGATTCTTAATTTCCCATTTATTACCAATTAATTATCTTAATCCTTAAGTAACTAATTTAACCTTCAATTACTAAATTAATTAATTCCATCATTAATTAATCAAATTATTTAATTATTCATTTTAATTAACTTAATAATTACAAATCTATAAATCTACATTTATTTAAAAGGAAAGGCATTTTCTTATTAATGGTCAAATTCTCCCTTATAAATGCCTTTGAAACATTTTACCGTTGACTCTACTTTTACATTCCATTTAAATTTTAGATTCAAGATAATTTACAACCTAACTTAGCTAAATTAAAACATTTAAATATACTTTAACATTATAAAGTTATAAAACATTTCATTTTTATAAAACTTATATTTATTTAAAAACTAGGAGACAAAATAAATTTGAATCCTATCTTAAAATTTGGTTTCAAATTCTATTTTTAAAACCCTGTCTTTAAATTTTAAACCCAGATTTAAATTTTGAAAACTTCAAACTGCCAGGCTAAATTAAACTGGCAACACAACCTGACCCGAGACTGTCCACAAATTCTTCGAGTCGAACAGAGAAAAACTCGGCCCATTCTTCACCTTACTCGAGAAACACGCGACCATTCCTGCTACCCAATCTCCTCTGCATACACCAGTGCAACGCCGTGCACGTGCACAAGCGTCGGAGTCGCTACCATCTCTGACGATCCTTCCAACACATCGAATAGAAACGCTGCAACCATCCCTGATCACCAGAACATACCCCACCTGCCTCGAATCAATTTCGAGCTACCCAAAAAAAAACTGGAACCCATTTCCATGGCTAAAACCACCTCAAGGTATCATCTCCGATCACCAGACGAAGAGAAACTCCGGCCACATCATCTTCGTTCCTCCACGAACCCACCTCCAAAACCCTATTGAACTCGATCACCCTGAGAAGTGGCGCGACCTCATTTTCCTTGGCCGACCAAAACTAGGTTTAAATATTACATCCCCTTCTCATCGTCGCCCCAACGATCGTGAACCACTCCAGACATTTTTCCTGAACACTCAGACCGCCTATGCATCTTCAGTAACCACCACGAACTCCAAGATCAACTGGGTTGACAAAGGCAACCCAAAATTCCCAAAACAACTAAACCAGGACTGCTTACTCAAACCATCACTAAAAAATGTGATTCAAGCTTTACAAATCAGGATTTTGTATAGGGATTCACTTTATAAACTTGAATTGATAATTCAAGATATTTGAACATATCACTTATTTTATCCATTAACTGTTTTTAAGGATTTTCTTAGAGTAGTCCACTTTGTTTAATTAAAATACAAAATTTAAAACTTACTTTATAATCAAACAAACAAATTTTGTTTTGACCCTAAGTTCTATCATCAAGAAAATCAAGCAGAATTGATTTTGGAAGTAAGGCAAGAGCTTGAGAACTTAAACAGAGGTAATCTATAGGTTATCAACATTCATATATTACTTTTTACCAAACAAGAGCAATGTACATATGAATATTCACACAAACATACTTTTAGATATTAACATACAACACAAGTTACTTCATCTATAAGTCATCTACATCAAAACAAAAGGGGTCTCATGTTTATTGTTTTCAAGGCAGAGACTTAAATCAGGATCAGGGAAGTTTTAAAACAACAAATATACTCACATCATAGATTCACAAAGAAACTTGCACATACATATATATACACATCAAACAAGTCATAAGCACAGAGATGTTAGATTACTTAAATTTTTAGATTAGAAGTTTACTCACCTGGAAATATTTGAAAACAGAGATTGCTTTTGTTTTGTTTTTGAAATCTGCAGTTGACTCTCCCTTCAGTAAATTCCCTTTTAACTTGAATATGTGGTGATGTTTTCTTTTCTTTTTAATTTCAGTTCTCTGCTATATATTTTCTTTGAACGAATTAAAGACTTGAAGACGTATACATATATATGAAAGGTTTGTATACAGGTTCAAGTACTGAACACCATGTTGTATAATTACTTTATACATTTTTTTTGTACAACAAAAGACCTTCTTTCAAGGGCTGATGTGATTCTTGTTTTATGGCTGAGTAAATAGCATTAAATGAAGGCATGTTCACCATGCTTCTTTGCTCCTTGTATACTTACAGCAATATGCTGTTTAGTTGGATTTCGTGGAGGCTTGCATTAATTACCCTATGTACATATTACTTTGTTTATTCCTTTGCCTTGCACCATGTATTTTGCTAAAGTGTATAATATTTAACTTAAATTTTAGTTTAAAATTGATAAGGTTATTGTTATTGCTGTTATGTTAGCTTGTTATGTGTTTCTATCTCTAACAATAAATGTGTTTATTTTTTTATTTTAAAACATAAACTATCAAATATATAATTACCTATTATCATTCTATTTTATACTTACCTTAAATATTTATAAGGTATATTTTGTTACCTATAATTATTATATTTATTTTAGAGATTTATATAAATTTTAAAACCATAATTTCTTTTAAAATACATATAACAATTTTCATTTATAATAAAAATCTACTTATATAGACATTATATTATAAATAAAGCTCATTATTACATTAGAATAATTCATAAAAGAATTTATAACTTATATTTATCAAGCTATACTTTTAAAAAGAAAAAAATCATTTAAACAACTTTAACTTTAATCTTGAGTATATTCTAAAGCCAAATAGTTATTTATTAAATATTGAATTTAAGTCAAATTTAAAACGGACATTGACTATTTACAATATATACAAATATATATATATATATAAAACAATTTATTAGCTTTAAAAGATAATTTATCAGTTAAATATCCATTTAAAAGAAAATTATTAAATCAATTCATATCTTATTAACAAAGATATACCAAATCAATTTAATATTTAATATAGATTATTAAATTGATATTGTTCAAAATTCCGGGATATCACATTCCTCCCCTCTTAAAAGAATTTCGTCCCCGAAATTTAAAACAAAGGTAATTTAATAATCTCATTAATGATTTAATTTTAAACACAAGCATATATCATCAATATATATTAACAACCATAGCAATCAATCATCCAATCAAACAAATCTAACTATCCAAACACAATACTAGATAGAATTTCCTCGAGTTTCCCCGAGTATAAATACCGGGTTACTCGCTCTATAGAATCCAAACAATCAATACTACTAAGCTACACACAACTAGATCTACAAACAAGATAGGATATCAGACTATAAACAAGTCTGACTCAACATCCAAAACTCCCTGAACTGCTGGTTCTACAACCAGAAATAGAATCTTACACGTACTCCCTCAGAGATACGTGAAACACAACGAATCTCAGTTATCCAAACTGACAATTCACTCCTGCAGATCAAACACTTATCCAAAATCAAATCTCCGATAATTCAAATTACTTCGGACGATCCTGGGACGCCTACATCCTTACTGATCAGCTTATCCTTCGCTGATGCCCTCCCGAAACATCCTGAACCAAAACAATCAACAAAATGATCTTTCCAAGATCAACCACAACTCAGAACTCCACTCTATTCCAGAATCAAAAGACGGATCTCACTTCTCTTATCCAAAAGAGATAAAACAGATGCTCTCCAAATTGCTTCCGCTGCACAACTCTGATCCGAGCAGATGAAAATGCTGATGACGAACACAAGCACAAACTTCCACTAATACCAACTGTGACGGACCTAGGCTTTGCAACCGTCGGTCAGTAGCCACAACTGGTAAGCTTCTCAACCATTCCGAAAATATGGTTCAATAGATCCATAAAGAGAAAACTCAAAAGTTCCTCCAAAACCCGAGCTGCTTCACTAAACTCTCTCCAAAAACCATCCTACTACTAAGCTGAACCATCGGTATCACTCCTGGAAATCCAGTCGATACCAAACTCAATCTCCAGATGCTAACAAAACTCTGACTTCTTGAAGACATCTAGAAAAATTCCTAACATCCCAAGAGAACACTCAGACTATCGCAAGTCACTTTTGCGATCAACTCAGCCTGATTCCAAAGAAAAACTGTTCTCTCTTTACTAAACAGAGCATACTACACTCAACTAGTCAATTCCATCGAAGAAACGAAACTACTCTGCTGCTTCTGAACTCCACTGCTAAGCTAGAAAGCTTCCTTGCCAACATACAGGACCTTCCGAACTACACTGCTGACACCAATGCTAAGGAATTTCCAAATCCAAAGCTCCTCAAGAAACTCGAACCACAAGCCAAACACAAACGCCTTGCTGAACTCAGCCACATCACCGAAGTAGACACACTTCTTTAAGACTTGTTCCAAAGAAACACCTTCGGTAACATCCATAGTCACTGTGTCTCATCACACAGCTACTAATCCCTGAGATATCAAGATATCATCACTAGCTTCTACCCAACCGGCAGATCCAAACTCTAGCTCAATGATGGACTCCGAACCTTTACAGGTTTCCTTCAGAGATCGATGAAATCCTTACATCAACAAAGCTCACTCGAGAAAGACTGTAGACCCAATACCGTCTCGGTAGATACACTTCCAATCTCAACAAACTCCAACCATCGGTAGTCGTGTGACACACCACTACCCTATCTACCTTTATAACTTATATTGGGAAACCCGAACAGGTAACCCAACAGACAGGTAGAAATAGATATATATATATATATAGATAAAAATTACAAGTACGCACTCTCAGGATAGACACCACTCCAGAGCCTAGGTATTCGCTCAACCTAATGCTCTGATACCACCTGTAACGTCCTAGGCTTTTCAACCATGAGCAACGGCTCACGACCGGTAGGCTTTTCAACCATCCCAGCCCCGCTGTGGCTCACAGTGATACCTTGGGTTTGCTTTTACGGCCAGCCTCTCGACTCGCAACCAACCCCGCAAGGCCTTATACTACCCCCGGGGGCATGTAGGGGTAAGAGTCTCCCGTTCGCCACCTAACGCAAAGCGAGAACCCCCTATCACGCTGTAATGTAGCAAACCCGATCCCGATCTCATCGAAATCCAAACCGTGTCTTTTAAGGCCAAGTTGTTTTAAAGTTAAAACAATTTAAATTCAATTATCTATATACACACAGATAGATAAATAACAATATCACAATGGATAATAACATCATCATCATAAACAGCTAATCCATATTATCTACTCAAACAGATAATCAATATCATCATACTGAACCAAACATCCATAACACAATAGGTATATATCTGAGATCACAATCAATCATGGAAATCAATATCATCCATCATATATAAACAAAGATTAATAATCACCTCATTTATAATTAATTTAAAATGAATTAAATTAATTACAAATCTCTAATTAATTTAAAGTAAATTAAATTAATTACCCCATCAATATTAATCTTGCTTACATAACCATTAATTAATTACAAGTTAATTAATTAATCATTTCCTACTTTTCCATCTTAATTAACCATTTTAGATTAATTATCTCAAATTACATTTAAGTAATTATCCTCTAATTATTTTACAAATTAATTACTTCATACCAATTATAGAAAGTAACCTTTTAAATTACTAAAATTAATTCCATTTCTTCTTAATTAATTACTCTAATGAATTGCTTCATTTATTAATTATTCCCAAATAAATCCATTTTAACTTACATCATTAATTACAATAATGATCTCTAATTACATTTATTACATTTAGTAATTTATCTTCAATTAAACCAAATTTGTTAATCACCTTGATTAACTCCATATAGTAATTAACTACCCTTAATTACTCCAATTAATAATTTAATTACTCCATAATTAATTATTCTCTAATTAATCCCTTGATTAATTTATACAAAGTAATTATACTCAAATTACTTTCATTATTACATCATCACAATTAATTACTTCCTTAAGTAATTATACTTATCACATCAACAAATGGTTATTTAAATTAATTAAACTTAATTAATTAACTTAAACAATTCATATTAAACTTGATTTATTAAAATGAGAAATTAATTTCTTAATTACTTCCCTAAGTAAATTATACTTATATAATTCACCATTTATTATCTTAAATTAATAAACCTAATAAATTATCAAATGATCATATTAATCCATTATTTTATAATACTAGTTAATAGCCTTCATTAATCATTAACACTTCTTAAATTTGCTTAAAGTAATTAAATTAAGATTTATTATCGATTTACAATTACATTTCATCTTTAATAACTCATTAATAAATCCTTAATTATTTAATTAATTAAGTATTCAATATCACTTAATTAACTCTTACTTACTTTATTAATTAATAATCATAGATTAAAATTCAACTCTTATTTAATTAATGATTCTTAATTTTCCATTTATTACCAATTAATTATCTTAACCCTTAAGTAACTAATTTAACCTTTAATTACTAAATTAATTAATTCCATCATTAATTAATCAAATTATTTAATTATTCATTTTAATTAACTTAATAATTACAAATCTATAAATCTACATTTATTTAAAAGGAAAGGCATTTTCTTATTAATGGTCAAATTCTCCCTTATAAATGCCTTTGAAACATTTTACCATTGACTCTACTTTTACATTCCATTTAAATTTTAGATTCAAGATAATTTACAACCTAACTTAGCTAAATTAAAACATTTAAATATACTTTAACATTATAAAGTTATAAAACATTTCATTTTTATAAAACTTATATTTATTTAAAAACTAGGAGACAAAATAAATTTGAATCCTATCTTAAAATTTGGTTTCAAATTCTGTTTTTAAAACCCTGTCTTTAAATTTTAAACCCAGATTTAAATTTTGAAAACTTCAAACTGCCAGGCTAAATTAAACTGGCAACACAACCTGACCCGAGACTGTCCACAAATTCTTCGAGTCGAACAGAGAAAAACTCGGCCCATTCTTCACCTTACTCGAGAAACACGCGACCATTCCTGCTACCCAATCTCCTCTGCATACACCAGTGCAACGCCGTGCACGTGCACAAGCGTCGGAGTCGCTACCATCTCTGACGATCCTTCCAACACATCGAATAGAAACGCTGCAACCATCCCTGATCACCAGAACATACCCCACCTGCCTCGAATCAATTTCGAGCTACCCAAAAAAAAACTGGAACCCATTTCCATGGCTAAAACCACCTCAAGGTATCATCTCCGATCACCAGACGAAGAGAAACTCCGGCCACATCATCTTCGTTCCTCCACGAACCCACCTCCAAAACCCTATTGAACTCGATCACCCTGAGAAGTGGCTTGACCTCATTTTCCTTGGCCGACCAAAACTAGGTTTAAATATTACATCCCCTTCTCATCGTCGCCCCAACGATCGTGAACCACTCCAGACATTTTTCCTGAACACTCAGACCGCCTATGCATCTTCAGTAACCACCACGAACTCCCAGATCAACTGGGTTGACAAAGGCAACCCAAAATTCCCAAAACAACTAAACCAGGACTGCTTACTCAAACCATCACTAAAAAATGTGATTCAAGCTTTACAAATCAGGATTTTGTATAGGGATTCACTTTATAAACTTGAATTGATAATTCAAGATATTTGAATATATCACTTATTTTATCCATTAACTGTTTTTAAGGATTTTCTTAGAGTAGTCCACTTTGTTTAATTAAAATACAAAATTTAAAACTTACTTTATAATCAAACAAACAACTTTTGTTTTGACCCTAAGTTCTATCATCAAGAAAATCAAGCAGAATTGATTTTGGAAGTAAGGCAAGAGCTTGAGAACTTAAACAGAGGTAATCTATAGGTTATCAACATTCATATATTACTTTTTACCAAACAAGAGCAATGTACATATGAATATTCACACAAACATACTTTTAGATATTAACATACAACACAAGTTACTTCATCTATAAGTCATCTACATCAAAACAAAAGGGGTCTCATGTTTATTGTTTTCAAGGCAGAGACTTAAATCAGGATCAGGGAAGTTTTAAAACAACAAATATACTCACATCATAGATTCACAAAGAAACTTGCACATACATATATATACACATCAAACAAGTCATAAGCACAGAGATGTTAGATTACTTAAATTTTTAGATTAGAAGTTTACTCACCTGGAAATATTTGAAAACAGAGATCGCTTTTGTTTTGTTTTTGAAATCTGCAGTTGACTCTCCCTTCAGTAAATTCCCTTTTAACTTGAATATGTGGTGATGTTTTCTTTTCTTTTTAATTTCAGTTCTCTGCTATATCTTTTCTTTGAACGAATTAAAGACTTGAAGACGTATACATATATATGAAAGGTTTGTATACAGGTTCAAGTACTGAACACCATGTTGTATAATTACTTTATACATTTTTTTTGTACAACAAAAGACCTTCTTTCAAGGGCTGATGTGATTCTTGTTTTATGGCTGAGTAAATAGCATTAAATGAAGGCATGTTCACCATGCTTCTTTGCTCCTTGTATACTTACAGCAATATGCTGTTTAGTTGGATTTCGTGGAGGCTTGCATTAATTACCCTATGTACATATTACTTTGTTTATTCCTTTGCCTTGCACCATGTATTTTGCTAAAGTGTATAATATTTGACTTAAGTTTTAGTTTAAAATTGATAAGGTTATTGTTATTGCTGTTATGTTAGCTTGTTATGTGTTTCTATCTCTAACAATAAATGTGTTTATTTTTTTATTTTAAAACATAAACTATCAAATATATAATTACCTATTATCATTCTATTTTATACTTACCTTAAATATTTATAAGGTATATTTTGTTACCTATAATTATTATATTTATTTTAGAGATTTATATAAATTTTAAAACCATAATTTCTTTTAAAATACATATAACAATTTTCATTTATAATAAAAATCTACTTATATAGACATTATATTATAAATAAAGCTCATTATTACATTAGAATAATTCATAAAAGAATTTATAACTTATATTTATCAAGCTATACTTTTAAAAAGAAAAAAATCATTTAAACAACTTTAACTTTAATCTTGAGTATATTCTAAAGCCAAATAGTTATTTATTAAATATTGAATTTAAATCAAATTTAAAACGGACATTGACTATTTACAATATATACAAATATATATATATATATATAGAAAACAATTTATCAGCTTTAAAAGATAATTTATCAGTTAAATATCCATTTAAAAGAAAATTATTAAATCAATTCATATCTTATTAACAAAGATATACCAAATCAATTTAATATTTAATATAGATTATTAAATTGATATTGTTCAAAATTCCGGGATATCACACCTATCAACTAAAACTGAGATATAAATGAATGTGATGCACCGGTATCAAATAGCACCCTAACTGGTGTACTTCGAATCAAAAGCATACCGTCCATCATAGTCTTTCCTTTCTCAGCAGCAGTTGGCTTAGCAGATGATGGTCCAACAACAACGACTTTTCTCTTGTCTGCCCAGACTGGTTCTAGACACTGATTCTTGTAGTGCCCAACCTAGTCTCAGTTAAAGCACTTCACGCCCTTCTTATCTGTGGCCATCTTCCCCTTTCCAGTTCGGCATTCATGAGCATAATGACCCTTCTTATCACACTTAAAGCAAACCAGATTAGCCTTTGCCTTCTTGGCAGCTTCTCCCTCTGGGTCCCCTTCTTCTTGAAGAACTTCCTCTTCTTGCTAAGAGAACTCTGGGTTTCAACCTGTTTCTCCATCTCATAAGTAGCAAGCATCTTCTCATGTCGGATCGCCATTTCCACAACAACATTACAAGGATCATGAAGATGTGGCAAGGTCGCCCTAGTAATCTCGGGTCTTAATCCCCGAATAAACTTCTCATTCCTCTTGATGACGGTGTCAATGGTAGCATGTCCATATTTGTATAACTCATCAAACTTCATGGCATACTCAATCACCGACATCTCGCCTTGCACCAAGTCCATAAACTTCCTCAACAATGCTGACTTGGAAACTTCAGATAAAAACCACTCTTCGAATCTCCTTCAAAATTTCACCCAAGTCAACTCTTCCTCGAGAACTCCAGTAGTAACACTATTCCAACAATGAAGCACTCCTCCCTACAACTATCTAGAAGCAAGTCTCCTTTTTGCTCATCGTTCAACCCCAAGTCAACGAAGATTCTCTCACAATGAAAAAGCTAATTCTCAACTTCTATAGCATCCTCTGTTCCCAAAAATGGCTTCCCACCAAGACTGTTATAATCTCTGCTCAACTTAGCATAGTTGTTGCCAACTGGTGCCATGGGATTAACTCCTCCAACATTCCCGACATTACCCCCAGCAACACTTACAGCAGCTCCTGCTTGTACCAGATTGACGAAGAATTGATATATCATCCCCATATCCACTGGCGGATTTCCAGCACCTAAGTTGGCATTTGGATTTAGATTAGCATTTGCCTGTCGACCCTGGTTTCTTCTGTTGGGTCGAGCATTTCAATTTGTTGTGGTGCTTCCTCCACCGAGATTTCCTCTTCTGTTTCCTGCCTCCATATCTTCCTTTCTCTTAAACCTGCATATGAGCCTTAGTAAGATACAGAAGAACGGACTAAGAGAGAAGGGAATACGTACTTATACATATCTATTATATTATATATAAAGTTCAATAATTGCCTTTTCATATCCTCTTCTCTCATTCATTCTTAATCCAAATGCTAAACTCTCCTTAACTCTAACAATTATATTCCCCCTTGATAATTTCTTAATTCGGGATTAACTCAACACTTTAATTCAGTGTATTAATTCCTAACGTTCAACATTTCATAGATGAGTAACTTCTTTACAAGTCCTTTTGACTTCCCTTCTTTTAATTCTTCACATTTGCTAAGCATAATTTTGAAGAACGTAGGTAAACAAAACCATTCATCATTCCTAAAAATTATGGTTTTTCCTTTCATATTTTCTTTAATTCCAATTCAGATTTTAAGATTGGATATTTTAAGAGTGAAGAGTATACTTGAATCTCAATTTTGCTACATCTTCAAGATTTTTTTCTTTTGCTTTATATTGTAGTTAAATATCTAGAGTATTATTTAAATTCTAATTTTCTTTCATTCATTGTATATTACTACAATTAACCGTTTGATATTTATTTACCAAATAGATATCATAAATTTTATATGACTTTTAATTTCTATCTAAGTGATTGGATTTCTTGATAGAAAGCTAAGTTAATATTGTACTTTTGCATTCTTTCATGAATTAATGGGAATTATGTGTTGTTTTTTCCTTATTCCTATTTGCTAACACTTGGTTTCTTAGAAAAAATATGTTGTGCTTCCATTGTATTTGAGTATGACTAAACGTTCAACATATTATTTAATAAATGCTATATTTTGAATTGTACAAATTTACTCAATGATCTTGGAATGTCCGCAAGTTTATGTCTGCAAATGTCAAAATTACTCTTCTTAAATTTAATATATAATGAAAATAGTTAAAAAGCGTAACATTGCAACTATGCATTGATTCATTTGGGATTGAATTATAATGTAAATATTGGAATGAAGTTTGAAATGAAGTTTCTTATGTTGTGTAGTGTTTACATAAAGGATTTGTATTTAAAATATTATCTATTCTTTTCTTATTCAAATATATGTCTTCAATTAAGTGAAACAACATTTTTAAATGTAAATTTTGACCAATACTTTATGGAATTGAGATATTACTTGATCTTTCATAATTTGAAAATTCAGGTATTGTCATGCATCCTATATTATTTATGATATTATATGCTTCTTGATTTTTTTTGTTTTTTAGCTCACTTATTCGATTTTAAATTGGAATTTACTTTCTTAATTTGAACTAGAAGATTTTAGATCAAAAACGAAAGTAAATTAAAGCTTCAAATGTTAAAATTTCAGTTTTAATGTATTGTAATATAAGATCATTTGCTAAATATAGAAATAACCCAAATGATGAAATATTTAAATAGGACTTGACAATATAACAAAAAAAGAGCTACCAATTTTATTGCATCTTAATTTTGTATTAAATTTACATGATATTATTATTCTTTTTTTATCCATTTACAAATATATATATATAATAAGTGTAATAAATACATTTATTATAACCTATATCTATTCTATTATATTATACCCATTCTATCTATCTATTTTATTATACTGAAGTTAAATATATGACTTTTCGTTATCTGGTCTCACATTCGCTCTCAATCTTTATACTTAATTCTCCTTTGTTTAAGCTTCATTTTTCATTTTCAGCCTTCAATTATTTTATTTTTGTCTTCAAAATTAACTTAGGTATTAATTGTTTTCCTCAACTTACCTTTTCCTTACCAGCTTACTTAAATATATTCATTTTTTAAGTTGGGGCTTAACTTATTATTCATCAGCTCCCCATTTTTTTTGTTAAACGAGACCCCATTTCTAAAATTAATTTCAGTAACATTCTAATTATCATCAAATTTTATTTGTTTCACTTATTCAATATTTTTAATCTCTCTCAATTTGCAAGAAAAATTATTGTATATTATTTCCAATGTAATATGATAATGGATTTTTGAAATTCACTTAAGTTTATATTATTTGTTTATTTTGTTTTATCTTCATATAATTTGATCATTGTTAATTGATTTGGTTTTTGGTTTTTCCAGTTGTAATTTTTTTGCTATTGGGTATGATGACATAATATATCATACTGAAGTAGCCTGATTCTAAGAACAAGAAATGATGCAAGTAAATAATACGAGGGCTTCAATATCATCTATTTGAGGTTTTATTTTATATATCGTTGAATAATTTCATTTTTTTATCTATTATACTTTTCTGATTAAGCTTATATCTTAATTTTCATAGGACTGTAGATTACAATTGATGAATGAATTGAAAGGCTCTGTGTTGATGAAAGATAATTTCATTTCATGATCATCTCTTATATATAAGAGAATACTGACCCTTTATTTACATTTTTCACATCTCATCTCATCATGTATACTGAATTCGTAATGATTTGAGGGATTATTAAAATTTGCATGCTTATAATTTCATTTTCATACATCTTAAATATTAATGATAGCGTTAATGTCTGCAATATACCATTAATTTCATGTAACCTTCTTTCATTTATGTATTACTTGGCACATTATCAAATAATTTTGTTTAGTTTCTTATTTACAATTTACTTTTTATTTGTATGTAAAAGAGGATATTCGACCTTATGTATGCTCTTTTCGTAATTCATCTCATCATGTATACTGAATTCTCAGTAATTTAAGGTATTATTAATATTTTACACCCTTATAATTTCATTTTCATACATATCAAATATTAATTGTACTATTAATGGCTATAGTATACCATTAATTTCACTTAACCTCTTCCATTTGTTTGTTTCATTCTGATTTGAGTTTTCCATTTTCTAAAATAACAACTAACGTATTTTTGGCTCATTGTCAACTAATTTTGTTTAATTACTTTTTTTGATTGACTTTTTATTTTGTATCAAAATTGTTGTTGTAACGACCCCGGATTTTATATATATTTAAATTGATAATTAATTTAGTTTTTGAATATAAAAAATTGTGAAATTAATTGATAAATTGATGCGAGTTTCCTCGAGTTCAAATAAAAATGTGTTAAATTATTTGAATTTAAAATCATGGTTTGAAAATAAATATAAAAGTATATACATTGACACAAGTATAAAATAAATAAATAAGTAATTTTAAATTTAGAATTGATGGTTGATAATAATTTGAATTTATAAATTAAATATAAGACAATAAATATTAAAGTAAAATTAATAATAATAATTTAAGCTAGAAATAAATATATAAAAGGGTAAACTATAAAATCCAAAGTAACACATTTGCTAAAATTAACAACATATAAAATATAGAAATTATCCATATTACACAATAATAAGATTAAATAAAAATAGAGATAGATGTATATAAGATAAATTATAAAAATATCAAGTAATACACTTAAATAAAATTTTAATAACATATTTAAAATAGAAATTATCTATATTATAAAATAATAAGACTAAGGAAAAGAAAATAAAAATAGAAATAAATAAAAGCAAAAATACAAATTAGTTAGAACATAGCAACATGTTAAAATAGAAATTCATTTATGTTATCAAGCAAGATAAACAAATATAACTATTCATAAACAAACAAAGTATGAAGACAAACAAAAAGGAAAAGAAGAAAACAAAATGCATTCAGATCTGGGAACAAATAAAATATGTACATAAGTATGAACAATTGTAAAAGGAAACAAAAATATACATAAGTATGTAAACAAGTAAAGGCTTCCAATACAAGCTAAGATATATTCAAGTTGTACAACTAATTAATGCAAGCCATCACAATATTTTCACGTCAACCACCAAAAGAAAAAAATATCTGTCCTATGTTGTACAACAAAATAATATTACACTGTAAAAATCTTTCTATATTCGTTTATAAAGCAAGTGCAAACCATTTTCAAGTTTCAAACCAAGCCTGCAAAGCTTCTTCTTCAACCTGAGATTTTCTAATGCCAGCATTTTTTCAAAACTGAAACAAGCAAACCAGAAAAATAGAATTCAAAAGCAAAAGTAATTTAAAGTCTTCGAACCTGGAAACATTTCAAAACCTGGAGATGAAGATCAAATCAATATCAAGCAAAGTTTCAACTCAATATACAAGCAATGATTCAAAGTTTTCAGATTTAAAAAAAAAACTAAAAGCACTATCTCTGTTCAACAATTCTAGGCTTGAGTTCTCTGTCTTTGCTTTTACAAGGTGAGTAAACCTTCTTTTTAAACTAGATTTCTTTGTTTCTTTTACCTGTGAGCAAACTTCCTATAAAAAACCTGGAATTTATTGTGTCTGGTTTATTTATGTGATCATGCTTGAAAAATATGTTGAGATAATGCTTGCATGTCTGTGAGTTTTGTGTGCATGCTATGCTTTCCTCTGTTCTTAGTAACAGGTTACAAAAACCTGTTCAAAATTTGAAATCTCATTTTCTAATCCTTTTTAGGATCTGATTTCTAGAAGAAATCTATTAATAATAACAACATCTGATTCTAAAAATATAGATTTAAGTAGATTTGTTAAGCAATTATTTCAAAATATATAATTTACAGTAAAAAATCATTCCAAAATGAAAATTCGAGTATTTTAATTTCAAATTTGGATTTCGTAATTCAATTCGTAATGGAAAAAGATGAATTTAGGTAGTCGTATCATGATTTTTAAATCTATAATTGTTGAGAAAATGCAAGTTGAACCGAAAACCTATTTTTGTTAAATTCTGGTGATCGGGTTGATGATTTATCTCATGATTGTAACTGAAGCTTGCTGGAGGGTCGTAGATCACCAGAAAAATAACAGTAACATTTATCAATGATCAAGTGGGTCGTACGGCGTGATTCTAGGGTTTTAGACCCAGTTTTGTTAACAAGGTTTAATGAGGAAATCTAGTCGTCGATAGTGGACTGTAACCGATCGCATGAGGGGGAAAGGAGAGTGGGGAGTGTGACGAAGTTCTAGTCGAAGTCGCAGGGTTATCGGAGGTCGATGATGTTGGTTCGAGGAAAATTCTATGGAGGACATCGGGTTCCAGAACTTGATTGAGTTGCTTGATTTTGGAGTTTGGGCTTATCAATGGGACTGGATGATTGAGGGGACTCAGGGATGGATGGATGATTTGTCGATGATCAGAGCATCGGCCGGAAGTCAACTAGACAATGGTGCGTGCACGTGGTATCGATCTTGTCTGTTATTTTCAAAGGTTGGGGAAGACGAAGTTTTGTCTCGGGTTCGAACTCGAGATTTTGTCTAATTGGCTCAGGGGGAAATCGAAGTTGGCTCGTGGTTGTCTCGTTAAATACTAGGTTTTAAAAAAAATTTTGAAAGGAAATCTTGTTCCACATTTTAAAATGTAAAAGGAAAGCATAGTTTTAAAGTTAGAAACAAATGCAAGTTTAAAAAGTAAATTTGTTAAACAAAGATGTTTAGCCAAGTTTTTAAAAAATGTATTTAAAGTGAATAAGTTTTTAATGGAATGATAATCAAGTTTTCAAAGAATAAGTATTTATTAAATTTATTTATCAGGTTTTGAACAAATTTTCAAAGACTTAAATGTTAAAGTTAAATGTTTTTCTTAAGTTGTTTTGTTTTAGAGTAATTAATTAAAGAAGAATTGATTAATGAAAATAATTAAGGGTTAATTAATTAATGATTTATTCGTTTATTAATTAAGGTTAATTAATTTAAAATTTAAGTTTTAATTAATTTAATATAATCACTTGATGATTTAAGAAATGTAATTACTTAATGTAATTAATGAAGTATAATTACTTAGTGAAGTAATTAAGGGTAATTACTGGATGTAATTAGTGGAAGATGATTTAATAATGGAAGTAATTTGGATTCAATTACTTTGTGTAAGGGATTAATTAAAGATAATTAATTAAGGAGTAATTAATTTATTTAATGAGTAATTAAGAGTAGTTAATTACTGGATAAGTTTAATCAAGAGTGATTAATAAATGGGGTTTAATTAAAGATTAATTACTTAATGTAATTAATGTAAATAGAGTAATTAATTAAAGAAGTAATTAGAGATCATTAATTAATATAATTAATGATGTAATTAGGGGTTGATTTATTAAGATTAATTGATTAATGATAAGTGATTATGAAGTAATTAAAAGTTAATTACTGTAATTGGTTAAGAATAATTAATTTGTGTAATTAATTAAGGATAATTACTTAATGTAATTAGAGTATAATTAATCAAGTGTGATTAATTAGTGCTTAGAGAATGATTAATTAATTTGTAATTAATTAATGGTTAAGTAAGCAAGATTTAGAATGATGAAAATAATTAATTTATTTTATTTTAAATTAATTAAAGAATGATGATCAATAAATCATTACTTATGGATGGCTGTATCTTATTGGATGATGTGAATTGTTTGATATCCCTGATATGTGATGCTTTGTGATATATCCTGATTTCTATGTGATGCTGTATGATATGAATTGTTTTAATTCAAGCTGTGATGACTGTAACTTATTATCTGTGATATATATATCTATGATTTGTGAATGAAGATAAGCATTATAGTTTATACCGCTTATCAACTATATTATTGTATTTGAACCTGTGATGATTGAATGATGTTGCACTATTGTGTTAAACCCCTGGATTACACTATACACACACAAATATGGATTTCACGTGGAAATCAGTTAAGTCATAGATTTTGATAATTTTAAAGATTTAATTTTTGAATCGAAAACAGTTTTGGAATTTGAATTGAGAGCTTTTGAAAATGAGTTTCAAAAAAATAAAAGTTATTTTTAAATAACTTAATAAAACTTCAAATTTAAATAATTTGATGTAAATTTGAATTCAATATTTGAAATTGAATTCAATAATTTGGAAATTTTGGTCTAAAAGATTATACAAGTTATAAAGGGTGTTTATATGGGTTTTTAATCATTTAAAAGTATGGTTTTGAGAATTTGAATTTAACCCAAGGACTTTAACTCGTATAAATGAATCAGATTTTCCGAAATGAAAACTAGTTGTTTTCAAATAATAGAAGCTTTCATATAAGGAATGAATTTCCAATTTGTGTCAAAAAGAATTTCAAGTTTGAAATGAAAATGGTTTTCCAAGTTATGAATAAATCTTTGTGAAAGATTGTTGAACTTTGTTTTGAAATTGGAAAGGTGTACCTTTTGTATAAAAGGTCTAAATGGAATTGTTTTGAAAGCTATGAGTTAAATCTTTGATTTAAAGATTTAATGGATTAATCCAATTGAAATGGAAATCGATTTGAAAATCTGTGAATGGATCTTTGTGAAACTGGGTGAACTTTGTGAATTGAATCTTTTTGTTTAAAAAGATTAAAATGGTGATTTGTTTAAACCATTTAAAGAGGAAATTTGGATAATAAGTTGTGACTTAATTGAAATTCCATTATCCATATGTTTTTAAATATTGCGCTCATTATTCGGTTTAGCCGGGAGAGGACCTTTGCGGCATATAACCCATTCCGAATAATGATACGGCGTATATGGATTGCATTTGAAGACCGGTGGTGAAGACCGGGTATTTTCAAAAATGAAAGGATAACCCGTCGATTGTCTCTACACTGAGTCGCGCCGGTATAGAGATTTCCTAAGTGATGGGAAATCCGATCGGGATTGTGAATACCTGGATTGCAATGGCTTCTTTGGAAGTGCCTTTGGTTCTGTTCGAACCCGGAACAGACTTGTATGGTTGTATGTCTGACACTACACTTTGAGATATAGAGCTGATTTCTTTCAAATACATTTCTGTTTGGTGGCGAAGATTTATTCTCTTAGCTTAACACCCTTCTCTGAGACGTACGAGCTCAGAGGTTATGTAGTTGAAGGTTATCAGTGATATACTCCCAATTTGGTAGTGTGGCATGCTAAGTGTTGCTGTGTGTTGATGATCATTGTTTGATCATTTGTTGATCAAAGCATGGATTTCGTGTAAAGCGTAGCTTTTTGGACGAGACCTCATCGAGCCTCACAAACCGGAAATGGTCGAAACAGGAAAGATGCAGCAAGGTTATGAGGGTCGCTCCCTTTAGGGTATGTCATTTCCTTCTGGAAAAAGGTGGTATCATGGTATGGAGCCTAGATATTTACCTGTGTGGTTGCTCCAATCTCATTTACTGTGTGATTGTTGCTTTGTGATCGAGGGCCCTCGGATAAAGGTCCCAAAGGACCGGGGGGTGGCATACTCGAGAAGTAGTTACCTAATTACAGAGGTAACCCGGCCTTGTGTTGGCAGAGATCCGAGTAGGTTCTCGGGGCGTCCCTCCAGAGGCGTTCCCATGTGGCATAGGAAGTTCCTTAGCCTAACCATTTGTTGGAAAATCCAAAGAAATAATACAAGCCTTTACGATTGCAGTTGTATAACCTGTCTCCTCAGGCGGCGGCTATAGCAGGCATAATATAATGGTACCTATGCTGGCTAAGATTAATATTGTATTTTCGAAATGATTTGGTACACTATGCACTATTAATAATATCAAAAGAATTTTACGTAGTAAGCATATTTGACTATCATAAGAAGAAATCTCCTCCAAGTCTGCGATTGCATTGTGTGTGTGGTGGGAGGTCTTATGGTAGTTTCATTTTCAAAAGCATTGCGAATTTCAATGTTTAAAATTCTTTTGTTGTTTGTTTTAAAGATAAACTATTTTTGTTACTCACACTAGTCCCATGACTGACTCGGAGTTTATTGTTCCCTTCCTAAACTCTGGGTGCCCACAATTTTCCACACGGGCAGTCTAGAGTTGGGTTTTTTCAGATAGTCAGATTTAGTAGAGTATTTGGAACTAGTTCAGTGTTTGGAGTTCACGGACGACTGCACTTTCTTCTCTTAGTGCAATGTGATGGTGGTTCGAGCTTGACGTTGGAGTTGTTGGATTCATTCTCTTTTTCAGATCATTTGGAGATATCAGTTATGTTGCTTCCGCTGTAACATTATTATTTGTCTCTGATATTGTTGTATCATATTGATATCATTGTTGTATATCATTCTGGATATTGTATTCATTGGAGTTGTATATGATATCATCTATTTCTTTCTTCCGCTGTGTTGTTATACTTAATGGTGTTATAAGCTCCGACGAGCCAGATTCGGCGTTTGAATCTACGGCATTCGAGTAAAAGTGAAGTATGGGTGCCGATTTTCGAAGGCCGAGTCAGGACCGTCACAGTTGTAGTGTGAAACAAAGTTAATGCAATCGGTAATTTAAGGATTTAAGATTTTTAAATTTATTTTTAACTTATCTCTATTTTTTTATTGCAAGATATTATATTATAATATTAAAAATCGAAATAACTTTGTTTGTTTCTTTATTGGGGATTGACTTTATGGTTAAAATTTAAATTATGGTAGGGTTTAAGCTAAATTCATGTAACCCATAATTCAAAGAATTAGAGGATTAATTTTGAAGTGATTTCAATTTATGGTAACTTATATCTGTTGTTTTGTTACAAATATGCATATACTGATTGGAAAGCATGATTACTTAATGTAAGAAAGCATGATTTAAACTGTATAAAATATTGGTATATGGATTTCAACAAAGTATATTTCAAAGTTAGAGGTTCGAATACAAACTTAGTTATTAAGCTTAACTAATTCAATTTGAACATTTTGACCATACTTTTCTATCTATATTATCTGTTTTGTGTATTTTTATAAGAAGTTCAATATAGATGCAACATTTATCTATCATCCCCTTTAATCTTATCCCAAATGCTAAATTCTTATAATTTGTAGCATAAATTTTACATTGAAGTCCAAATCTTTATTTAATATTTGAATTAACAACGTCCTTATTTTCAAAATATGCCATAACACATTAGTGGAATACATGTTTAACTCTCTCACTCCATTAAAAATTAATCTCGCATATTTTCTCTTAATTATTTGACTTTTTATAATTTGAAATATAATTATGATTATTAACTACATAATTCTTTCCAAATAAAATGTGTTTTTATTTTAAAACTACAAAAAAATTCTTAACATTTCCTTATTATATATTTTATCCTTTCCATGTTAAGTAAGAATTCATACTGGCTTTCACAAATCAACTTATTAGAATCATGCCAAAAGCTCCCTCATTCCCATATCCTTGCCTTCAACTCTAATATGTTCGATGTATATCTTTATTATCTATGAAGTTTAATCTTTGATTATCTGTATTCTTTTTTCTCTTAATTTTGAAATTAAAATCCTTATTTCTAGGTTATTAACTCTTTATAAAAAAAATTCCTTTACACAACTCTTATTTCCATTTACCATACACTTTATATTAATTACTTCTTTATGATCTAATTGCAATTTCTTCATCTTCTCCACAATTTCAATACAAGATTTCCTCTATTACATCCTATTATCAATTTCTTCTCCTTACCATTTCATTTTCGCTATCTTTTCACTCCTTTTTCAATTTAATATGTAAATTAGAATTCAAAAGAAAAAAAATTATTTACAGTCTAAATCAAATTAAAGATTCTTTTCAAACAATATATACTCAATCTTTTAAATTTTTTAATATGATAGAATTTGAATTAATTTATCAACACTTTTATATTCAACATAATATTTATGTTATTATTCATGTTTTTAATGTTTGAGTTGCTACCTATACTTTTAGTGTTTATGCTTCTATGTATATCTCTATTTATGGAAATCAAGTTGGGTAAAAAGCATTATATCAGTAGTGAAAAATATTCAAATGATCATATTGTATTTTAATAAATTATAAGTAACATTTTTGTTTATTCCTTAGTAAATATTTTTTGTGGTCTTGGTCGACAAGAATGTATTTTTTTGTAAAATGTTATATATCTGTCTTGGTCAACCTAGGATTTAATATATTTTCCAACAATGTTCAATGTTCATAAGTAACGTGGTTTTTTCATTTAAGTGCATAGATGCAACTAAATTCATAGGGATCCAATGATACAACTTGGTAATTTTCGTTGTTTACAAAGTTTGTTTAATGTTACGATGTTTTGATTTTTTTTAAGTTTAAAGATATTTAGAAATTATGGATTTGACATTTAGTTATGCATACTGTTTATAACTAAACTAATTTCAAATAGGGGATTTACCGAATAATATTAAAAAAATATTAGCTGTTATCAATTTTAGTCATTTGAATTCAAACTAATATAATTAATCATAATCAATTCTCCTTAGATGAAATTCAATTTAGTGAGAGAGTATGTTACATGTTAATTCTCTATATTTTTAGTCGATTGAGAATTAATATGTAATCAATTACTTCCTTTTATCACTAATATATCTAAAAAAATGTATGTTCAACTTTATGAGTGAACGTAACTGATGCTATAACATTAAAAAATGCCTTTTTACTGTAAGAACTACCATATAGAAGTAGTAAAATTAGAACTTAAAACCAGTTCCTACTAAATACTTTTTTTAATTAACAAATTTAGTAGAATAAAATAAACGAGCAAAGAAATATTTGTTGATATGAAAGTTTTTCTTATCTTTTTGTGGAAGAAATGCATAATTACCCCCGAGTAAATTATAGTTCCTATAAAATTTGATTCACAAAAAGACTAATTTACTTTAGCTACTTTTCGCATTTTGCTACATAACACTCCTACTTTTATTTAAATTCTTTGCTCTATAAATATAGCCTTATATTTTTTCTACTTTACAATATACCAATGTAGAGTAAAAAATTTCTACTGATAATAATCTATCTCTAATAGCTTAGTTTGTTAATTGTGTTACCATACACTATTTGATCATGTTGCTATTTTCTTTAATGAAATGTCATCCAGAATGATTCCATGTTATGGTGATATGCTATTTTGCATTGAATTATGTTAATTGTTGTGTTTACATGAATACTTAAAGTTAAATAAAATATTATTTGGTCGTTCCAAAAATTTGACTATACAATATTTACATTCTACATATATTTTTCATATTGCATTATGTTATATGTATTGAGAAATATGATGTGTTAAAGCTGCTTTAATAATTTTTTGCTGTAGTTAGTATTGGATAATGTCAAAAGGTGAGCTTTTCCGAATTTGAAATGTTATTTATTTGAACCAAAATTTTTAACAATATTTCAATTTAAGCATTATTTCTCTATGTCAGGTTTGAAACATTATTATCAACAAAACTGTGTACATGTGTGTGTGTCCAAATATAATTTCTATATTAAATATAGGATAAACTTATATTGAATATATGTTCCGTAAATTTGAAAACTAGTAGTGATGCATAGTAGTATACTGCTTATCATGTTAAAAATAATTGATATTTGATGTTATCGTTTTGTTGTATAAAACTACCTTGCTCTAAAAAATGTAATTATACATTATGTGCTTCGAGTTTACTTAAATAGATTTATGAACAAATGTCTGACAAAAGTGTTCAAGAAAAATGCACTCTATGTAAAAGAATAAAATTCATAAACATACACTTTCATCTTCGTAATTTGAAAATTTTAAAAATATACTATTGAATAGACTATGTGGCTAACTCCATGTGTGTAGCACAGGTTCGAACTCGTATACCAAATACAAGTATGTTACTATAGCGTTAACCCAAATCCCAATCTTATTTTTCGATTCATTGGATTATGTTTCAAAAACTCATTTTAAGTTTGAAATTTCTTTTAAGTTTTCATAAACCTATACTCTGATACCAACTTGTAACATCCCCCTCTTAGAGGCCCAAAACTAATGGCTATGGATGTTATAGTCATCCATAGTTATTAATTCTTGGTGACCAAATGCAGTAATGTTAAATACATTGATATAACAGAAGCAAATGGATATGAAAATAGTTTAAAACCATTAAACAAATTTCTCATTCCATTTCAATTATATTTCAAATTCATTACATAATCCCAAATTCAACAAAGAAAATATAATTATTACAAACTACGCCAAGAGCGACATATGAAGATGCCCCTTTGGATGATCAGAGTCTAAACATAAGCAATCAAACAACTTTTCCTTTACAACAAAACATAATGAAATCAAATAGAAAAGAACTCCTATTAGCTAGCTTGCCTCATGCACGTCTCCAAAAGCTTATTCGTCTAAAGGAGAGCTTGAAAAACCTCAACTCTCAAACTAATCAAAATCATTTGAGCACCAAAGAGTTTAAGGCGAAAAAATAAACTTCGAGTCAGACATAAAGCCTGGTATGAATAATAACCTACCATCTCGAACCATTTAGATATCCAGTGAGAGCACGCCGCTTAGCGGAATGGGTATTTCCCTCACTAGTATCTTACCCAAAATTTATAATAACCATATACTGTGCTCCTGCATCCACAATGGTTAAAAACATAGCAATTTAAAATATATCATGATGATATGCAAAGAACCAAAATATCCTGAATTTCCTATCCCCATTCATTTGACTATCTATTAGAGCTATAGTTTCTAGGGTCACTATTAACTATTAGTTTTCATGGGCTGACTAATAACATGTTCAAAGCTTATGGACTATCTGTTCGGTTTCATAGTTTTCAAGGGATCACTAAGAACCTATTGACCCCTGCCAATAACTTCATTCAATTATTTCATGGGTTCTCCCTGAACCTATTGGTATCTCTAATAACTTCTCTTATATCATAGTTTTCTTGGGTTGGCTATAAACCTATTGATCTCTATCAATAACTTTGGTCAGATACAGTTTTCATGGGATCTCTATGAACCTATTGGCCCTTGCCAATAACACTCTCCAAATGAGTTTACTATGAACCTACCTAAATTGACAACTTCTTGATCAGTCTTTGGGCATTCTATGTTCTGATCTACCTGACCTCCTGGATGCATTTCTACTCATACAGGAGTTAACTCAATTTATATTCACTACTAGGTCAACCAAGCTAGTTATTCTGTCCTTCCTCCCTAAAGTATAGTTAAGGATCCATTATATAGTGAATATATTTATAGAACAATTATATATAATAACATAAAAATACCAACATTTATGGTTTAATATCCTTGAAATCATTTTCACATGAAATTTAGTTAATCCCTTTAACCCATTATTTTTATCAAGGCAAGTTTCTTCAAAATCTCCAAATTTAAAAACCATTTCAAAGCTCTTTTATAGTGCCATGGGTTTTCTTTAGAAATGAGATTGGGTTCTTTATTTTGAAAACTAAGGCTTTCGAAACCATGGGCCTTTACTTTCGAAACCATTAAAACATATCTTTCGAAAGCATTCAAATCTTATTTTCAAAACACTTAAACATATGCCTTTCAAAACACCTTAAAATATCTCTTTCGAAAGCATCAAAACCTTTCTTTCGAAAATATTAAAGCATCACTTTCCAACTTATAGAAGCATAGCTTCGAAACCATTTGAAAATACCTCTTGCAAAACTATTGGGTTTAATCTTAAACATAAGTTTTGGGTCAAAGTGATCATAAGCGAAAGTATCCCTTTCGAAACCATTAACCTTCAAGTAAAATAGTTTGGGAAAAACAGATGGCTTTAGAACCATCCTTTCGAAAGCATTAGTCTTTAAGTAAAACAATTGGAAGGATAGCTGTGAAACACCTTTCGAAGCCATTGCCTTCGTAATCTTTAGTTTAAATGGCTACTGGAGCCCTTTTGAAAGCATTGGGAAGCGGCTTTTATTATAAAACTAAAACTTTCCTTTTGAACTCATTGAAAACTTTCAACCTATTCGAAAGGTATGAAACGGCAGCAAGGCTTCGACTTGGTTCAAAACTACCCTTTCAAAAGCTTCTCTTTAAAACATAATATATGACAACTCATTTGAAAGCTACGCCTTAAACAAAAAGGCGGGAACCCCTTTGAAAGCTATATAAAAGTAATTCAACCCTTTTGAAAGCATCTATTAAAAACTAGGCAAGTGGCAACTCTTTTGAAAGCAAAACAAAGACCTTCAAAAGCTATTTAAAATGGCCTCGACCCCTTCGAAAGCATAGTTATGACTCTATACCTGCGGCCTTTCTCCAATCCACTACGTACCAAAGCATTACAACCATGTGTATTGATTTCGACTTGGTTAGGGGCGGAAGTATGGGGTCGACAGGTGGCATATAGAAGTGGCGAAACATTAAATCTGTACAAAACTGTTTTGTTACCTTTTTAAGTACATGCTTTTCAACTAACTTGCCTATCTGTAAAGATATAATTGGTTGTCATAAACTTTACCAAAATCTTTTATAAAATACTACCAAATTCATCCAGAATTAATTTAAAATAATTAACCAAGAAGCCCTTCCCTTTAAAAAAACAATTAAGACATTTAAGTCCTTCAACTTAATTAAATTAATTTCCACAATAAGTCACTTAGGAAAAATCCCCAAAAATCATCATAATTCACTTTTAATATGTTATCTAACACATATGAATTTCAGACCCAAAATCCTATATATAATAGACGAACTAAATCTTTAAACCTAATTAATTATTTCTTCCTTCAAAAATTCATAATAAATTGTCCATAGCTTGGATAATTATGAAAATTTTAACCCATCTCCAAAATAATCTTTTACAAAACATAATAAACCCTTATGGCGTTCAAAACCCAATATATAAACGATTTTAGCCTTAAATCAAATAAAACATTTATCAAACATACTTATTTGAATCAACCGTATAATTTAATCCAAGCATATCATCACTAAAATTGTCATAAAGGTTTTAAACTTAAAACCTGAAATCAAATGCTCTTTTAAAAATGAAAATGAGATGGTTTTGATTATTATTCACCTTGCTTCGGATAAGGAACTTGAGATTTGATCTTGCTTAATTCTCCTTGCTTGATTCCTTAGCTTTTAATTGAATTTTCTCCTCTTTTCCCTAGGTTATGGCCAGCTTGCTCTTGGGTTTATGTTTTAGAATTATGAACTTGTGAAATGAAAATGGAAATAAGGGTTTAAGGGTTAAGGGTTATAATTGACGGCTATTTCCCATAATACCCTTGCTTTTTTCTCTTATTATTTAACTTATAAAACCATTTCCATAAACTCATTCTTTTAAATTTTTATTTAGTTAAGCACGACCTCTAATAAATTTTCAAATCTCAATCCCCTTATCATGTTAATCTTTACATTATTCTATTTAATTTATCAAATTAAATTTCCTAAATTATGTTATTTGAAAGGGGCGTTATACTATTTCTTAATCTGCAGATGTAATAGTCAACCCTAAATGGAATTCCGCAATAAACCAATTAAAGCCAAAGGCTAGAAGTGGAAAGAGATGCAAGAAGAGTGGGTCCACTCTTAATGACTCAGATTTCCATAATTCCTCTTTATAAATGTCATTTATTTTTAATAATTTCAGGGGATTAAATTCCACTTCTAGAAAACTAGATGTTTTTCATCTCAATTATAAATTTCAAGCTTCTTTATGGCATTATTTGAACAAAAATTGTCATCTAACAACATGTATAAATTTCAGAATTCTTGTTTGCAAAATTGGTCTGTCCACCATAATACAAGTCGTCTTACAAATGGCCAAATTTTAATCATTTGGAACCCAACCATTTGGAATGCAACCATCATTAATACTTATGATCAATTTATTACATGTCTTAGAAATTCCGGAAGTCTTATCCTCATCATGTCTTGCATTTATGGCTTTAATGATGCTAATTAAAAGACCCACTTATGAAATTATATTGCTCAAATAGCTAAAGATATAAATATCCCTTGGTTATTAGTTGGGTACTTATGTAATGCACTTTATTCCACAAACAGAAAAAGGGAAAAAGTAATATTCATACAGATTCTAAAGTCCATGCTTTATGAATTAACTTTGCCATCTTTTAGAAGCAACAATTTGGGTAATTTTTTACTTAGAGGGGAGGACTTACTTCTATTCACAACAAGCTATATATGGCATTTATAAAATTTTGAAAACGCTGATAAATTACCCAATTATAGGGCAATGGCACCACATCATTCATAGTGTCCATTACCCTATTCATGTTATGCTCAATGCCTCTGTTAATTCTAAGAAACCATTCCTTTTAAATTTAATAATGCACGGATTGACTTGCTTGGTTACACTAAAACAGTTCAAGCTTCTCTTAGTGGTAAGTTATAAGAAATCCTCTTTTCCAGTTATTAGTGAAATTGAAAAGAATCAAGTCTTACCTTAAGCAATGGAACAAGCATAATATGTCAGTAAAGAGAATATATGGTCAATTAAAGGAAGAATACAATTTACTATATGTTAAACTTACTATTGATTCTGATAATTTTCAGTTATTCAAAGAGTATAAGCAAAGTTTAATAAACTTACAACATATGTTATCCTCTCAATGACCTGAATTGAATCAAAAAGCCAAAATTAAATGGTTAACTTTAAATGATCTCTAATAATTTCTTCTATTCCATGCTCAAGATCAACAAAAAAAAGATAAAATATTCATCAAATTTCAAATGATAAAGGAGAGATAGTTCAATCTGAAACATTTTGACTAATGAAGTTGTTTCTTAATTCAAAAGCTATATTCAGTGGGGAAGATTCTATCAAGCACTGGCCAGACATCACTTGTAAAAAAATTCTAACCAAATAGTTACAATAAAGTTTTGAATCCAATTAATATTGAAGAAGTGAAAGCTACCTTATTTAAAATTGAGGAGGATGGTAGCCCTAGACCTGTTAGCTTTAATTCTAAAATTTATAAATTGCACAGGAATGAATTGAGCATGGTATTATATAAAGAAATGGAAAATATTTTAAACTTTGGAAAAATTATTTCAGAGTTAAATCATACTTTAGTCACTCTCATCCTAAGTGTCAGAATTACTCAAAAATAAGTGAACATAGGCATAGTCAAGCCTGGCCAAAGGCAAGTCAAGCAAGACCTTCGTCTAGGGAAGCATAGCCGAAGCTGGAAAGGGGGGCACAAAATGTCCTATATGCTTTTAGAAATAGCTATCTAGTAGAGTGACAAGGCGGCAAATATAAGAAATAACTTGTAGTATGATGATTTAAGTCCTTGCTTATAGCCTTGACCACCAAGGTTCAAGTCCTAGCACCTATAAGTTTTCTTTGCTCCTTTTTTTCTACAATTTTTTCTAGGGCAACCAATATGATTGGGCTGGCAGTGCGTAAAGTGTAAGCGAAAATTTATTTACAGGTTCTGCTTGAGACTACCTTATGGGTCTGGGTAAGTTCTTAGGAGGTCAAAATGAACTTAGCCTTTTTATGATAGGAGTACTAAGAATTTAAACGTGAGTTTCCTCAGGAGTTCCAATATGAAGTGATACCAAATATCAAGCCTATATATGGATAATGGGAGGTATCCTCCATCTTGGCCTAATTATATGGAATGAGAAGTCTTCTGAACATAGGTTAGTCATGTCTTGGTATTATGAATGAGTACGAGGAATGAGAGGTATCATTAGTCTAGATGTTTGTTTACAAAAAATATGAAGCCTTTTGTGAGGTGTGTGTATACATAAATGCATGCATGCATATATACACAGACATACATACATCTTCATTGCATATTATTATATGATGGAGTTATATCTTAAGAGATGTCATGTGTGACGACCGCTCTATACCTCTGGTACCCAATATACCTATGTGATGTGTTGTGGAGGTACCCGGTCGATGGAGGGCGATAGTCAAGAATATAAAAAAGGTAAAATCCAGAACAGAACCTATAGAACATCTTACAGCATATAGATAAAATATAATATAACAACATAGATGTAAAACGGGCGAGGCAGTGATACAATCAAATGAACCATAAATAAAAACATCAGAGTGCATCAGGTTCATAGACTATATAAAAACTGAAATAAAGAATTTATACATCCCAAATTTTCAAAATAACTCTATAACTGTCTCTAATAATACAAGTACTGACATAGCTACATAGTACTGTATAGCGGAATATAACCGATAACAAGCTCCACTGTAGATATATGAAGCGTAGCCTCCTATTCGTACTACATACAGCTCCATGAGCTATCTAGACCTGTTATCCCTAATCTACTCATTTAAGGGTACTCAAGGTAGTAAGAAGCAAAGCATAAAACTTTGAGTCAGACAACAGTCTGGTGTGAGCAATACATAATCTCAAAAATACTATAAATCATATATAGTAAATATGGACATAAGGTACGTAGAGCCATACATGACCTGTCCCTGCATCCAAAGAATTAGCACATAACAGTCGATATATGCTAATCTACCATCAAATCCATATAAGTGTACTACAATCGAAGAATAATGTTCAGTGTCTAGGTATACAGTCGAAATACCTATATCGTGTGACACCCTATAGTGATAAACAACCATGGCAACCATAACATCCATCAAACAATCTTCACTTCACTCGTGTGCGTTGGATATATGATAACTCGTATGACATAATAGCAAACCAAGGACCCAATCGCAATCTCGGCTCCATTGGTGCTTGAATCCATGCCATTCTGAAAGGTTAGGAACCAGGTCCACAATCGCAAAGCCTAGGGTAATCTACTATCGCAAGATCCAGGCACAATCGCAAATCCAGGTGGGCGTCACCACAGACCCCTTCTTTATGAGCACACTAGAATCCTCTGAGTTATCAATGATCCCTTTGCACACATCTCTGTAATGGAGCTCAATCGTTATTCCATCATAGCTATTTCCACAGTAGGACCTAGTCGAAAATCCCACTCGCAAGCCCCCGTCGTTAAACTTTCCTGTTGTGATCACCCGTACGACCCCCATCATTAAGTCATAATTTTAAGAACTCTTCTAGACATCCATCGTAAGTCATAGAGCCATCATACTAAGGTTCCGAAGTCGTCGTCGTCGACGTTATCATGTTGAAGCGCCAGACTATCTCCTCACTAATTGCCATACAAGATCAAGGTCATCCGAGGTCGTTTGGCGTTACTCACTTCGCTCCACATTACCTCCAAAAACGTAGGAATGTGTCACAAAGAAATTCCTAAAGTATCGCTGTGCCACGACGAAAATTTCTAACTTTCGTTTTCGGGTCGGTTATACCCGAGTCGAGCCCTAAGCAAACCTTCCTATGACTCCAAGCGACACCATCCCCAACCGACTCACAAAATTCTCATGCTCGACTCCAAGCAAACCACCAATCCATGAAACCTGTTCAGTCGCCGTCCCGACTCCAAGCCGATCCATAAAATCCTTTTGCATGACTCCAAGCAAACCATCGATCCATGAAACTTGATCGGTAATCGACCTGACTCCAAGCCGACCCATAGAATTCTCATGCGCGACTCCACGCAAACCACCGATCCATGAAACCTGTTCGGTCACCGACCTGACTCCAAGCCAACCTACAAAATTCTCATGCGCTACTCCAAAAAAACCACTGATCCATGAAAGCTGATCGGTCAACGATGCGACTCCAAGCCGATTAGAAAAATTCTCATGCTCTACTCTAAGCAAACCACTGATCCATGAAACCTGGTCGGTCACCGACTTGACTCCAAGCCAACCCATAAATTTCTCATGCACGACTCCAAGCAAACCACCAATCCATGTAACCTAGTCGGTCACCGACCTAACTCCAAGCCAACCCATAAAATTCCCATGCATGACTCCAAGCAACCAGCAAACCAAAATACTATGATTTTTCAAAACTCTAATTTTTCTTCGATTTTGATGCTACGTTCCGTTTTTCGACTCGTGTGCCTTCCATATGCATCGATACAACTTATAACATCTTCGAGCTTAATTGTCGAAGTCTGATTTCCCAGTTCCTAACTCTTTGTTTCCCAAATAAGCGTTTCAACCATACAGCCATTTACACAAACACAACACGCACGCAATCACATCTGATCATCCAAACACACATCAAACTATAGAAAATCATCATGTAATTACATTCCTAATGTAGTCTATCACATATAAAGGCTACCATACTTCAAAACATAACGATTAAAGTGCTTTAAACATTTTAAAATTCGTTTTGCTATTGGTTTGACACTAAAACAGCTTTAAAACTATTTTTGACTTTAAAAATGAGTTTAAAACATATCAAAACCTATAGGTACATATATAGTAAGGTGAGAGATGATAAATCACTCAAAAAACCTCAAAAATCCAAGTTTTGCACGCAAATCGATGTAAATCTGAAAATGAACCGAAAATCCAAGATTTTCTATTCTTCAGAATGTAGATATGAAGATCTTTAATAAGCTATCTTGTTAGTTTAACTTTAATCTATGATTTAGACTTGATTTGCATGAGAAAAGAGAAGGTTTTGAATAGAGGAATGATTAATGGAGGCTTAGATCTAAGAAAGAAGGTGTAAAAGTGATTTGGGGATGATGGTTCAGCTGTATATACTCTCTAAATCTGAAATGGGTTAGTGGGCTTGCGCTAAAACTCAATAATTACCCACTAAGCTGCTTCAAAAACTACCAGTCTTCACATAGCCATATCTCCAAGCCATAAAGTCAAAATCGCTATTACGACCACTTTGCAGAAAGGGAAACCATCATATCTTTCCAATGGAAGTAGTCTCAAGTGCTGATTCGGCTCCTAACAAATGTTATTAAAGATATAAGTTTTCAAAGGTAAAATCTTCCTGAAAAATTCAAAATATAGGAAATGTCTCTAATGTTCATTTTCCAAAGTTATAGAATTATACGACCTCATATGAATTTAAAAATAATATTCTATTATTTTCTGATATGTAAAATATGGGTCGTTACATCATGCCGATGGATATGTGATGTAGCTAAAGAGAATGTATTCATAAAAATAATTGAAGTGATTAGAGTTAGTGTGTGAGCATAGGATAAATTTCTATAGGGAATTGTACAAAAAGGTTGACTTAGGAATTAACTTCGTATAAATTTGAGACCCTCTAACCCATCTTGTATACCAATTGTATATAATATTTTAGACCATTTTCCTTACCGTTAAAAGAATTCTTACTTTAAAAAAATTCTTATCTTTCCTCTTTTTCTATCATCAAGATTTCAAAAAGGATCCCAAAATATTAATGGAAATTAACCTTCACAATTAAAAATTGGGGCTTTATACATCTTTACATTGATAAATTAATCCCCTAAAGTTCACAACAATAAAATTTCGTAAAAATTCACCATAGTAAAAAAACTAGAAATATAAATCATAAATCCAAATCCAATATTCTCGAATCAACTACGACAAAGACAATTCAAGTTGCATGGTTTAATGAAACAAACAAAGATAGACAGATGATGAATATGGTACTTTTATATAACTTTGATATATATCATTTTAATAAATATGATACAAATTTTATTTTAGTAAATATATACAGATTCAACATCATTATGCACATTACACTCAGATAATGCAATAAATTGAAGTAATGATTGATAGGTTATGCACTCAATATATAATGTATCATAAAAATAACTAAACTAGCATAAAGGCATTACTATGAACCCTTTTTGGTTTATGATGTTTGTATTCATTTAACATGCCTTTTCAATTACATAATGCAAAGAAACTTTGCCAAAAAATTAAAATAAAAAACTTTAAGCGATTTGCATTGTAAAAGTGTAATGTGCAACAAAAATGCCAACTCGAAAATAAATTTATATTTAAATCATTTATCATAATACATCTTTTCATTTAGTATCATCGTTTGGAAAATAAATAAACACAAAACTTTTAGATATGTTATAAGAAATGCACAATCAGGCGCACTTTTCAAAATATTGAAAAGTATAAAGGGTGCTTTAAAATTAGGACGCGCTTTACAATTTCAAAACTCGAAGAGAGATTTGAGATATTTTGAAATAAAATAGATACAAACAAAATTTTCTAAAAAATAATCAATCAATGTAAAAAATTAAATGCAATTTTATTTCAAGAAACTGCTTTCACTAATTATTGTTGGACACTTTCATATACATGATATAGATTATAACAGTGGACAAAAAAATACATGTAAATAATAACATCGAGTTCTTAACATGTACATATGATTTTTGCTTCATTAGATGTTCCTCTTAACTCGAGCAATTTCTTCATGGAAACTTCCTTGTTAATCAACATCGTTTTATGAAACGTTATCATAACTTTATCTAGCAACACTGGTTTCTCTAAAATAAGACGCAATGCTTCAATCTCAAATTCTTTAGACATAAAATTGATGAACTCCACTATTTGGAGTTTGGAAATGTTTCATTGTAACGACCCAGAATTTTTGATAATTAAAATTCGAATATTTAATTAATTTTAAATATTTATGAGTGGAATTAAGAAGTCGAATGATTTATTTTTCGAATATTGGATTTAATTTGATAATTAAATCGATAAATTAATAATTGAAATTCCAGAGATAATTGAAAATCGAGTTTAAAATGATTGAAAATGATTTGGGAAATTTTATTTAATCATACTGGAGTTATAGAAATATTTTAGAACTCTTAAAATTGAATTTGGAGTTAATCTGTGAAAATTGAATATTTTAATATTTAATTATCGACTGTAAAAATAGCCAATTTTCGAACAGTCTCAGAATTGAACGAAACCAGTTCCATTAGATCCGTAATAGTTAGTTATTATCGGATTTCAATTTTCGTATCAATCGAAGTTATCATTTGACCGTGGCAGCTTCAAACGCATCGATATCGTTTTAATTTTAATTCGTCGAGTTAAAAATAGTCATTTTTCAGAAAGTCTCGGATTTCGACGAAACCAGTTTCATCGGATCCGTAATGTGATATTATCGTAAGATTTCAAATTTCCTAATTTTTGGATTTACCGTTTGTTCGGGGCAAGCCAAAACGCCTCGAAATCGATTTAAATCGGTTAAATTTAAATTGATCGTTTATCGTCATATCTCACACAGACGATCGAATTAGCTTCCGAAACCTGTTCCATTGCGTTCGGAACGCAGGATAAACCCCAGAAACGCCAGTCACCGTGCGTAAATCGGAGTTCGGAAATTTCGGGATGAATAGTGTTCGTCGTTTTTTCTATAAAAGGACCTAACTATTTTCATTTGCATTAAAACTAAACCCTAACCCTAGCTAAAACGTGCAGCCGCCACCCTGTGAATCAATGGCCGAAAATCTTGCTTCTTCCTCCCTTAATTTCTTTCAATCCACGCATTTATTCATAAAACTTTCAACTAAGAAATTGTAGAGAGTAACGAGCTCTTCGAATCCATACGGATACGATAAATTATAGTGGAGGAAATCATCGACAAATTAAGTGGGATGTGCTGCCGTTTGTGCTCGTGCTTCGGCCAGAGGAGGCGACCGAGCTTCGTGCTCTTCTGGGCATGGGTGGGATTGGTGATGGGCTACGAAGTGGTGGTGGTTTGATGAGGTCTGGAGGTCGGTAGGTGGTCGCGTCAATTAGGTTTAAGGGGCGGCCAGTGGGTTCGAACATCCTGGAGGAGACTCGCGTTTGGGAAGATGATGAAATAGCGGCCGAGATCTTCTAGGGTTGCAAACGAACGGCTCAGATTTAAGAAAATTACGAAACCAGAAGCGTTGGAATCGCAGCGACGCGCTCTACGCTGCAGCGCAGATCTGGGCGTGTTTGGAATCAGTGAAATTTTTGAGTAAAATTAAACGGCCGTTTAATTTTATTCGAAATAAACGCTGAAATCAGAATTAAAATCACGGTGAGATTTTCTCACTCAAATGAAAGTGGAATTTTTGTAGTTATTGATGATTGCTATTGATGTGTGATATTAGATATAGTAGGATATATATCTATATATAGCAATATATACATATTGGCATATGTATATATTGGATTGATTGATTTCCCGCCTCGTATAGCGGATGAGACCCTATTGCGCCGTTAGTAAGCGGATTTTTATAAAACCTATATACCGCGATATTCCACCTCGAAGTGGAACTGGTATTGTGTTAACATCTGTGGATGCAGGGAAACAGGTTGGAGGGATCCAACTGGATTCCTCAACAATATTTATTTATTTATAGATATTGTGATGTATATTCTATTATCATATGTTGATATATGATGTTTGTTGTTGTGATTGACTAATTGGTGCTGTTGCATCATCGGATTCAAGTTTTGAACTTTAAAAAAATAACGACTTTTATTTTAAAAGGATTTTTAAGTAATTTTTGAAAGTAGACGTTTTACTGAATTTTTGAATTGATTTATTTCAAATAAATGAACATTGAAATTTTTAAAGTTACAAAAATGTATAGATTTGTGAAATATAACCGAAAAGTGATTTTTGGAATAAATAGTTGACTGATTTATGAAATGGTTTAAATTGAGATTTTTGAATTTCTGTAAACGGTTTATATAAAAGATTTATGAAATTGATATCTGCAAAATTAAGAATGTTGAAATTATAAAACGAGTTTTTATAAGTGTTAAAAATGAAATATTATGGAATCCGTAAGTGAATGAAATTTATAGATTTATAAATTGTGAAGTTGAAAATGAATGATAAGTTATTAACTTATAATATGGACTTGTGATATTTATATCGAGTATAACTCGAATTTGTTAATAAAGAAGATTTATAAATCGAAGTTGTTAGAAAATAGAAATGGAATTTATGAACGTTGTTACATAAATCCGAGAATCAATCAAATTTGATGAATTTAATATAGAAGGTTGTTAAGGGAATTTTATCCACGATTTTGGATAATGGATAATTCTTGAAATAGAATGTGTAGAAAATATTGAAAATTGGGTTAGTAAAGTATATTCACGATTTTGGACAGTGAATATATATTATTAAGTAAAAATGAATCTGGTCTTGGGAAAGTGATACTGAAATAGAATGAAAACGATTTAACGATGTTTTCAAAAGTGTTTAATATTGAGATCATAGATTTCAACATTTATTGTTGAAATAGACGTTTTCGAGAAATAAGGAAATGGTGGACTATAACACTGTTGTTATAGTAAATGATTTCCGAAAGGAAATGTTTTATATAGTATTGGGATTTATATATCTATCTAAATCTCGAATCCCTATACTAGTGATTTTGAGTCGTCGTAACGATGTTTTACGTAACATTCGTTTTGACTCAAATAAAATGTGTTTAAAGAATGATTTCCTTAAAGAATGAATTTATACTTAATTTTGATTTAAGTATATCGAATATTTTCAAATGTTGAAAATAAATGATTTGTGAATTACTTATTATTAAATAAGTATGGAATTACTTTCCCAATATGAAATGAAGGGTTTGAAATTTTATCTTTTAAAGATAGATTGAAAAGTGAATATTTGAAAATTGTTTTCAAACGGTTAAGTGTGGAAATTTTATATCTAGTAAAGATATTTTTGAAAAATAAAAATAATTTGGAAAATTATTTGGAATCTGATGATGTTGCGCATCTTTATTGATAGTTAAATAACCGACTATCAATAATTACCTTGAATAGTATTTGTTGTGAATTGGATGAGTTTGAATGCCACACTTATTTTGAATAAGCGCTCACTATTCGGGTTAGCCGGGAAAGGACCATGGGGTCGTATAACCCATTCCGAATACGTGATACGTCGTTATGAATCGCATTTGCTGACCGGTGTTGAAGACCGGATATTTTTGAAAACGGAAGGATTACCGTCGAGTTACTCTACATCGGCTGATCTCCGGTTTAGAGGTTTTATCACCCTTAGTGACGGGAAGTCCGGACGTGATTGGAAATTATCCGGATTTGCAAGGGCTTCGTGAGAAGTGCCTTCGGTTCTGTTCGATCCCGGAACAGACTTGTATGGATTGTGTGTCTGACATTACACTTTGAGATATAAAGCTGATTTCTTTCAAATACATATCTGTTGGTGGCGGAGAATTTATTCTCTTAGCTTAACACCCTTCTCTGAGACGTACGAGCTCAGAGGTTATGTAGTTGAAGTTATCAGCGATATATTCCCAATTTGGTAATGTGGCATGCTGAGTGTTGCTGTGTGATGATCAGTGTTTGATCATTTGTGATATGATCGTTTGTTTGATCATTTATCTTTGTGATCATAGGTTGATCATCTGTTGACCCAAAGCGTGGCTTTTTGAAAAAGCGTAGCTTTGTGGACGAGACTTCGTCAGGGCCTCAACAACCCGGAAATGGTCGAAACAGGAATGTTGCGGCAAGGTTATGAGGGTCGCGCCCTTTAGGGTATGTCATTTCCTTCTGGAAAGGGGTGGTATCATGGTATGGAGCCCAGATACTTACTCATGTGGATACACTTTCTTTATGATGTGTGATGTTGGATATCGAGCGCTCGGATAAAGGTCCCAAAGGACCGGGTGATGACATATTCGTGAGTTACCTGTTACAGGGGTAACCCGGCCTTGTTTGGCAGAGAGCAGTTTGTCTCTCGGGACGTCCAGCCAGAGGCGATCCTATTCGGCAGGAGGAAAGGAAGTTCCTTAGCCTGACCATTTGTTGGAAATCCACCTTCCAAATACGAACTTTGTATGGTATTAGTTGTAGAACCTGCCATTTACTTATGGTGGCGCCCCACTGTTTAGATGGTAGCTATAGTAGGCATAGTTCGGAATGTCTATGCTGGCTAAGATTCATATTATACTTTCGAAATGTTTTTCACACTAGACATTAATAATAATATCCAATGATTGGCGTAGTAAGCATCTTTGACTATCATAAGAAGAAATCTCCTCCAATTCTGCGTTTGCATTGTGTGTGTGGTGGGAGGTCTTATGGTAGTTTCATTTTCCAAAAGCATTGCGAATCTGTTTTATTTTCTTTGTGAAAATAACTGTTTTACGATCTCACACCAGTCACCATGACTGACTCGGAGTTCATTGTTCCCTTCTAAACTCTGGGTGCCCACCAATTTCCACACGGGCAGCCTAGAGTTATATTATCAGGATATTCTGGATATTCTGGAGCTTTGGAGATAAGCTGGATGACGAGACGTAGTATTTGTATCTGATAGTATTTATTCCGCTGTGTATTCTGTATGAGGACAAGTTATATAACTGTCCATTGTTGTATATTGACTCTGATGATTGATGTATGTATAAACTGATATAGTTCTTTGTTTTAAAAGACTAGTGATTATCTATTATACTTTGTTCCGCTGCAATATTTGAGATTCTGATATTGTTTCTGTTCTGATGTTGTTCTGTTGTTCTTCTTTTCTTTTTCTTCTATCTTTTCTTCTACCTCTTCTTTTAAACCATAATGGTTCGATTTTTCGTTCACCTTGAGTAAATCGATGGAGATTAGTGTCTATTCAAGGGGTACGGAAAAGCGGGTTATTACATTTGGTATCAGAGCATATGGTTAAGCGACAACCCTGCTCTGTTGGGTGTTACTCATTAGAGATAGAGTCAGTAGTACTCTAGAATGAGTTTGAGTGTAATAATAGATATGAGTGCGTATTTGTTAGTTAATATAAAATTGTTTTATATTGTGATGATTGGTTTGTTGAGTGGTATATGGATTCTGGTCGGTATTGTCCGTACAACTCTATCGATAGGGATCTCTAAACACTTATATAGAACAATTCGGCACAGTATTGTTTTAAATTGGGTAATGGAATAATTTTACCTTGATTATATTTTATATATAAAGAAATAATTTTTCAGTGTTAAAGTGTATATAGTTGATTATTTGATAGTTTGAAAATGTAAATATATACAAGTTAGTTAAAGTTGTTTGAATAAGTAAATGAAAACAACAATTGTGAAAGAGTAAATTGTATAAACCAATGAATTATAATGTATGAAGTTATAATTAAAATGATTTACAATGGTAAAATAATCTTATATGTAAGAAGTGAAATTATGTGCAAAGAGATTTATAAATGTGATTTATGAATAAAAGGAAATTTTTGAAAGAATTTAAGCACTGATTTCACTATTGTTGCTGGGAAATAATAAGGGTGATGACTGCAACATCATCAGTATCATTTTCGAGTTTCTGTGTGATTGATTTGCTACCATAGTAAATTGGAAATTGAGGTTTTGTTGTGATAAACAAATTTGAAAATTAAAGTCCAAATTTAAATATGGTAAATATAAGTGAAATAAGATTTATACTTATGATATGAGATAATAGATTTAACTTTGGTAAAGTTAATGAATTTGAGTAGCATAATGAAATATGATGTGAAATTTAACTAAAAGAAAGTCAAATGTGATATAAATTTGAATGATTGATGAAATTTGATTTTGGTAAAAGGTTAAATGAATTTTGTTAAGAAAAACAAAATCTGAATTGGATTTATAAGTGGAAACTTAAGTTAAGTTGAACAAATGATGTTTGAAATGGAAAATAACTTAAGTGATGTTGAAGTGAAGTTTATTTTGATATCAAAGAAATTAATAAAGTGAATTTATTAAATGAATGTGAACTTGAGTTATATAAAATTCAATTTTATTTGTTAAAATGAATTAGCAATTGAATTAATAAATGGATTGAATGTCAATCAATTGAATATAAATAATTGATATGAAGCAATGAATATAAGTGTTAATTCATTAGAAGCTAAAGGAATTGAATAATTGAATGGAAATCAATTTAATATCAACAAATTGAAACTTAAAGTGTTGAACCAAATTGAATGTAAAGAAATGTAAATTGAATAAATTTGGTTATGATTGGTTATACATTGGTTGTTAGATTGATTGTTAGTTGATTTCGTGTAATTCATTAAGGGTTAATGAAATTGAATCGACAAATTGGAAGCAAAGTGATTAAATTCAAATTGATAATATGTAAATTTGAATAGAAATGAATTTGATTCAAATTGAAAATGAACCAACATGAATGTAAATTAGTGAATGTAAACTAATTGGAAACAAATGAATGAATGTTAGTTAAATCCAATATTAACGAATCAAATGTGAGTAAATTGAAAACCAATTCAATGAATATTAATGAGAAATGAATGAATATTGATTCGGTATGGATTTGTTGGATGTTTATTGGATGATGATGGTTTGATGGTTGCATTGTTGCTTCTAAATGCATTTGTTGTTTGTTGCATTTGCTATGTTGACATATGTAGTATTATGTTGCTATATGATGTATATTGACTATATTTTCATATCTACATGTTCTCATATGGTTTGTTGAGTGTTTAGTAGATGCGGATGGCGTTGCTTCGCATTTGGAGCTCGCTTTCGCGCTATATTAGCCGTATACGCTCGCTAAAAATATAATAAGGTACATATCTCGGATTAAATATCGTACTTTTACACTTTTTTCCCTACGGGATGCCTCATCACTTGATGGGATGTATATTTGTGATATATATACACTGTCATTTTTTTTTCGGATCGAGCCGCGCAAAGGAGACGCTGGCGAAATTTTCTGAAAATTTAAGGCGTTAGAATATTTTTGAGAAATTTGAAAATTTTGAAAACTAAGTTATGATTTGAAAACATAGTAAAGATTTTGTGAGAAGTTAACTATGAATTTTGGAGAAGTTAAACACTTAACAGATTTGAAAATCAAATTTGAACGATTTGTTTTGGAAAGTTAACGGATTTTGTATCTTTTCCTTACTTGGTAATTTCGAGGACGAAATTCTTTTAAGGGGGGAAATTTGTAACGACCCAGAATTTTTGATAATTAAAATTCGAATATTTAATTAATTTTAAATATTTATGAGTGGAATTAAGAAGTCGAATGATTTATTTTTCGAATATTGGATTTAATTTGATAATTAAATCGATAAATTAATAATTGAAATTCCAGAGATAATTGAAAATCGAGTTTAAAATGATTGAAAATGATTTGGGAAATTTTATTTAATCATACTGGAGTTATAGAAATATTTTAGAACTCTTAAAATTGAATTTGGAGTTAATCTGTGAAAATTGAATATTTTAATATTTAATTATCGACTGTAAAAATAGCCAATTTTCGAACAGTCTCAGAATTGAACGAAACCAGTTCCATTGGATCCGTAATAGTTAGTTATTATCGGATTTCAATTTTCGTATCAATCGAAGTTATCATTTGACCGTGGCAGCTTCAAACGCATCGATATCGTTTTAATTTTAATTCGTCGAGTTAAAAATAGTCATTTTTCAGAAAGTCACGGATTTCGACGAAACCAGTTTCATCGGATCCGTAATGTGATATTATCGTAAGATTTCAAATTTCGTAATTTTTGGATTTACCGTTTGTTCGGGGCAAGCCAAAACGCCTCGAAATCGATTTAAATCGGTTAAATTTAAATTGATCGTTTATCATCATATCTCACATAGACGATCGAATTAGCTTCCGAAACCTGTTCCATTGCGTTCGGAACGCGGGATAAACCCCAAAAACGCCAGTCACCGCGCGTAAATCGGAGTTCGGAAATTTCGGGATGAATAGTGTTCGTCGTTTTTTCTATAAAAGGACCTAACTATTTTCATTTGCATTAAAACTAAACCCTAACCCTAGCTAAAACGTGCAGCCGCCACCCTGTGAATCAATGGCCGAAAATCTTGCTTCTTCCTCCCTTAATTTCTTTCAATCCACGCATTTATTCATAAAACTTTCAACTAAGAAATTGTAGAGAGTAACGAGCTCTTCGAATCCATACGGATACGATAAATTATAGTGGAGGAAATCATCGACAAATTAAGTGGGATGTGCTGCCGTTTGTGCTCGTGCTTCGGCCAGAGGAGGCGACCGAGCTTCGTGCTCTTCTGGGCATGGGTGGGATTGGTGATGGGCTACGAAGTGGTGGTGGTTTGATGAGGTCTGGAGGTCGGTAGGTGGTCGCGTCAATTAGGTTTAAGGGGCGGCCAGTGGGTTCGAACATCCTGGAGGAGACTCGCGTTTGGGAAGATGATGAAATAGCGGCCGAGATCTTCTAGGGTTGCAAACGAACGGCTCAGATTTAAGAAAATTACGAAACCAGAAGCGTTGGAATCGCAGCGACGCGCTCTACGCTGCAGCGCAGATCTGGGCGTGTTTGGAATCAGTGAAATTTTTGAGTAAAATTAAACGGCCGTTTAATTTTATTCGAAATAAACGCTGAAATCAGAATTAAAATCACGGTGAGATTTTCTCACTCAAATGAAAGTGGAATTTTTGCAGTTATTGATGATTGCTATTGATGTGTGATATTAGATATAGTAGGATATATATCTATATATAGCAATATATACATTTTGGCATATGTATATATTGGATTGATTGATTTCCCGCCTCGTATAGCGGATGAGACCCTATTGCGCCGTTAGTAAGCGGATTTTTATAAAACCTATATACCGCGATATTCCACCTCGAAGTGGAATTGGTATTGTGCTAACATCTGTGGATGCAGGGAAACAGGTTGGAGGGATCCAACTGGATTCCTCAACAGTATTTATTTATTTATAGATATTGTGATGTATATTCTGTTATCATATGTTGATATATGATGTTTGTTGTTGTGATTGACTAATTGGTGCTGTTGCATCATCGGATTCAAGTTTTGAACTTTAAAAAAATAACGACTTTTATTTTAAAAGGATTTTTAAGTAATTTTTGAAAGTAGACGTTTTACTGAATTTTTGAATTGATTTATTTCAAATAAATGAACATTGAAATTTTTAAAGTTACAAAAATTTATAGATTTGTGAAATATAACCGAAAAGTGATTTTTGGAATAAATAGTTGACTAATTTATGAAATGGTTTAAATTGAGATTTTTGAATTTCTGTAAACGGTTTATATAAAAGATTTATGAAATTGATATCTGCAAAATTAAGAATGTTGAAATTATAAAACGAGTTTTTATAAGTGTTAAAAATGAAATATTATGGAATCCGTAAGTGAATGAAATTTATAGATTTATAAATTGTGAAGTTGAAAATGAATGATAAGTTATTAACTTATAATATGGACTTGTGATATTTATATCGAGTATAACTCGAATTTGTTAATAAAGAAGATTTATAAATCGAAGTTGTTAGAAAATAGAAATGGAATTTATGAACGTTGTTACATAAATCCGAGAATCAATCAAATTTGATGAATTTAATATAGAAGGTTGTTAAGGGAATTTTATCCACGATTTTGGATAATGGATAATTCTTGAAATAGAATGTGTAGAAAATATTGAAAATTGGGTTAGTAAAGTATATTCATGATTTTGGACAGTGAATATATATTATTAAGTAAAAATGAATCTGGTCTTGGGAAAGTGATACTGAAATAGAATGAAAACGATTTAACGATGTTTTCAAAAGTGTTTAATATCGAGATCATAGATTTCAACATTTATTGTTGAAATAGACGTTTTCGAGAAATAAGGAAATGGTGGACTATAACACTGTTGTTATAGTAAATGATTTCCGAAAGGAAATGTTTTATATAGTATTGGAATTTATATATCTATCTAAATCTCGAATCCCTATACTAGTGATTTTGAGTCGTCGTAACGATGTTTTACGTAACATTCGTTTTGACTCAAATAAAATGTGTTTAAAGAATGATTTCCTTAAAGAATGAATTTATAATTAATTTTGATTTAAGTATATCGAATATTTTCAAATGTTGAAAATAAATGATTTGTGAATTACTTATTATTAAATAAGTATGGAATTACTTTCCCAATATGAAACGAAGGGTTTGAAATTTTATCTTTTAAAGATAGATTGAAAAGTGAATATTTGAAAATTGTTTTCAAACGGTTAAGTGTGGAAATTTTATATCTAGTAAAGATATTTTTGAAAAATAAAAATAATTTGGAAAATTATTTGGAATCTGATGATGTTGCGCATCTTTATTGATAGTTAAATAACCGACTCTCAATAATTACCTTGAATAGTATTTGTTGTGAATTGGATGAGTTTGAATGCCACACTTATTTTGAATAAGCGCTCACTATTCGGGTTAGCCGGGAAAGGACCATGGGGTCGTATAACCCATTCCGAATACGTGATACATCGTTATGAATCGCATTTGCTGACCGGTGTTGAAGACCGGATATTTTTGAAAACGGAAGGATTACCGTCGAGTTACTCTACATCGGCTGATCTCCAGTTTAGAGGTTTTATCACCCTTAGTGACGGGAAGTCCGGACGTGATTGGAAATTATCCGGATTTGTAAGGGCTTCGTGAGAAGTGCCTTCGGTTCTGTTCGATCCCGGAACAGACTTGTATGGATTGTGTGTCTGACATTACACTTTGAGATATAAAGCTGATTTCTTTCAAATACATATCTGTTGGTGGCGGAGAATTTATTCTCTTAGCTTAACACCCTTCTCTGAGACGTACGAGCTCAGAGGTTATGTAGTTGAAGTTATCAGCGATATATTCCCAATTTGGTAATGTGGCATGCTGAGTGTTGTTGTGTGATGATCAGTGTTTGATCATTTGTGATATGATCGTTTGTTTGATCATTTATCTTTGTGATCATAGGTTGATCATCTGTTGACCCAAAGCGTGGCTTTTTGAAAAAGCGTAGCTTTGTGGACGAGACTTCGTCAGGGCCTCAACAACCCGGAAATGGTCGAAACAGGAATGTTGCGGCAAGGTTATGAGGGTCGCGCCCTTTAGGGTATGTCATTTCCTTCTGGAAAGGGGTGGTATCATGGTATGGAGCCCAGATACTTACTCATGTGGATACACTTTCTTTATGATGTGTGATGTTGGATATCGAGCGCTCGGATAAAGGTCCCAAAGGACCGGGTGATGACATATTCGTGAGTTACCTGTTACAGGGGTAACCCGGCCTTGTTTGGCAGAGAGCAGTTTGTCTCTCGGGACGTCCAGCCAGAGGCGATCCTATTCGGCAGGAGGAAAGGAAGTTCCTTAGCCTGACCATTTGTTGGAAATCCACCTTCCAAATACGAACTTTGTACGGTATTAGTTGTAGAACCTGCCATTTACTTATGGTGGCGCCCCACTGTTTAGATGGTAGCTATAGTAGGCATAGTTCGGAATGTCTATGCTGGCTAAGATTCATATTATACTTTCGAAATGTTTTTCACACTAGACATTAATAATAATATCCAATGATTGGCGTAGTAAGCATCTTTGACTATCATAAGAAGAAATCTCCTCCAATTCTGCGTTTGCATTGTGTGTGTGGTGGGAGGTCTTATGGTAGTTTCATTTTCCAAAAGCATTGCGAATCTGTTTTATTTTCTTTGTGAAAATAACTGTTTTACGATCTCACACCAGTCACCATGACTGACTCGGAGTTCATTGTTCCCTTCTAAACTCTGGGTGCCCACCAATTTCCACACGGGCAGCCTAGAGTTATATTATTAGGATATTCTGGATATTCTGGAGCTTTGGAGATAAGCTGGATGACGAGACGTAGTATTTGTATCTGATAGTATTTATTCCGCTGTGCATTCTGTATGAGGACAAGTTATATAACTGTCCATTGTTGTATATTGACTCTGATGATTGATGTATGTATAAACTGATATAGTTCTTTGTTTTAAAAGACTAGTGATTATCTATTATACTTTGTTCCGCTGCAATATGTGAGATTCTGATATTGTTTCTGTTCTGATGTTGTTCTGTTGTTCTTCTTTTCTTTTTCTTCTATCTTTTCTTCTACCTCTTCTTTTAAACCATAATGGTTCGATTTTTCGTTCACCTTGAGTAAATCGATGGAGATTAGTGTCTATTCAAGGGGTACGGAAAAGCGGGTTATTACATTCATAGTCCTATATTTCTACGAGAATATCTCTACTTCCTACTGTATATTCATTTTGGTAGACCCCTAAATACATAAAGATGATGAAAGTAATAATCCAACATCGGGAAATATTTAAATAAGATCCTACATAAATATTAAGAGATTATTATCAACATTGACCAATTGGTTTTGTGAATACCTAAGTAGTTCTTTAAACTAGAAAAAGTGCTAACAGTTGTATTAGAACTAGGATTGCAGCTAACACGTATAGGCTTAACTACCATACGTGCACCGCACCATTCGAAATACCATGATCGTGTAATTGGCTCAAAAACGTCATATTGAGCACGACAAAAATAGTATTCCCATATCGGGAAATATATAAAGAAGATTCCACACAAATATTAAGATACTACTATGCATATTGACCAATTATTTTTGTGAATAACTAAGTGGTTCTCTAAACTAAAAAATGCTAACAAAAGAAGCTTTAGTCATAACGAAATAATAGAAATTTAACAGCCTAAGATATAATGAAAAATTAACTAGTTATGTGCCTTAAATATAAAATTAATAGTGTTGTTAATGCAGAACAAAAATACAATTTAGCTAATTAGAAGACTACTTAGATATTATCCATAAACTTTTAAAATAGTATGCAAGAATTCACAATATCTAGTCTACCGTATTAAAAGGCTACCTATTTTGAAAACTTGAAAATTTTAAAGGTCAACTAAACAATAATTATTGAATTTTTATAACTATACATTGCTCTAGATTAAATCAGTTCATTCTTAAGCTAATGATGTTAAGATTTAAATTTTCAATTTTTCTTTGTTTTTCACTAGAAAAAGAATTGAAACCATTGTGCTTAGCTTTGTTAACATCCAATGGTATCCATAATCTTCAAAAGAGATGGTGACTAATTAAACATTTATATTATCGTTGATTTTTAAAAATAAATACTTACTGATCCACAATCTTCACACATTCTCTTCAATAGAAAACTATATTATCATGCTACTCGATAAAGGATGTACAAACAAGAGTATTATGTGTTATCTTCAATAGAAAATGGGTCAAGCCCGGCCCAGGGCAATGTTGGCAAGCCAGCCACCTAGGGCGACGTTGGCAAGCCAACCGCCTAGGGCAACGTGGTGGCGAGAGGCAATAATCTACGAATTTTGATAACTATATGCTTTTATTACATGTCCATAACAAATGATAATTTGTAAGAATGGTAACGGATGTTGGCTTTCTAGCAAGCAACCGAAGTTCGATTTTGGGGTTATCCTTCCCCAATTTTTTTTGACTTTATACTCCGCTTAAGATTTTTGATTTGATTGGGGCAACTAAATCAATCGAGTCAAGCAGGATATGGGTGTACTATTGTAACGACCCGTTTTTCCATTCCCTTTGAATCGACAACAAACCACACATGTCCAACTCAAATTGCACGAACAAGCGGATCATTAAGGGTAGAAAGAAAAATAAAGATAGAACAAAATAAAAAATAGAATCTCACACGAATGGAAGAACATATATTATTTTAATAAATAATCTTTACAGTGGAGAATTTTAAAATACAATATCAGAGTCTAACCTAGATTCAGCCTGGATAGTTATAACACATGCCCTTACAAATGCTAACAAACAACAAAACAAATGCAATAGATGCAGCAGATAATAGAACACGTCCATACGATGATGAAGATCTCCAGCTCTCCTCTAGAAACTCCAAGCGTCTTCAGCTAATCATGAAACTACTCGGATATGACTTGAGTATTAAAAATACCTGGATCAGGCTTGATAAACCAGCGTGAGATACTCTAAATTTTAAATGTATAGCTCATGACGATGTTATCAAAACCTTTGAAAAGAAGGGTGTATCATAAGACCACGCCCACACATAAATACGGACGGGTTTTTACCTTATGATAACCAAAACAATTTTTTTACCAAAATAATTTGATATTATCTTTAATGACATTCTTTTGGAAAACATCTTTCAAATAAACTTATTCAAATAAGGTATTAATACCCAGACTAAGTCTAAGGTAATATATCCAAACTAGGTCAACGGAATATACCAAACGAATATATGATACCAAAAGGGGTAGCCGAAATGTTTGCAAGGCATTACAGTTATTCTGGGACTAAAATCAAAACCATAAAGCTCATATTGGAATTGGATTTTCCAACATGATAGGGAACCTCGATAACCACGCATAGCAACCAGAACCTGGTGGTTTTTCGTGCAAGGACTCATACACCACTATTTCTCATATTGCCACACTCTTGATATCCGGTGGCTTCCCATGCAAGGACTCACACACCACTATACCATATAATAAGGGTCCCGTCTGGACACCTTAGTGACCTAGATCATACGCCGCCAGTCACCTTGAGGGATCATACGCCACCCTCGTCATACTAAGCTTGAAATATGTAACATATTTCCCGTATCATTTCCGAGATGTGAGGCTTGGGAATGAGGTTACACTCAACTTAGACAAAGCTACGCTTTTCATAACATGTTCCACTTTGAATGCCACATTGCCATTCCTTTGATCACTATTTGACTTCCATGAACATACAACCTCTGAGCTCATACATCTTAGAGAAGGGTGTTAAGTAAGAGAAGTTGCCTTCTTCGCCATTAAATAGATGTACGTCTGTAAAAGTCAACGTTTGTGACTCCGCAATATAATGTCAAACACTCATCCATACAAGTTCGTTCTAGGACTGAACAAAACCGAAGGCTCTCCTCCTACTACCATTAGTAGCGAGTAGTCCTTATAATTTGAAGATTTCAAAATACGATAGGACCACTGCTATTATAAATGTCTCTATACTGGGAGCTAACCAGAGAATGTCAACAAGCAGTCCTTCCTCTAATGAAAATCTCCAGTCTTCAGTAATCATCATCATCAACATGTCTTCACTTTTGAATGCATACATTGGTTCGAAGTGATTTTCGGATAGGAGTTACCCAAATCCGACCCCGGTTCCTTCGCACTAATCATCGATTAAAAAGATGTTAAGTTCATATGTAGATATCAATCATCAATCAATTACTTCATCTTTTACTTGAATCAAAATATCTTTTTTTGATATATTCTTTTCAATTTATTCCATTTTCTTTTCAAGATTATATGGAATCATTAAGCCTCATTTATCAAATCATTTTGTTTATTTAAACCGTTCTTAAATCTTAGAATAATTCCAAATTATTTTCTCTTCTACTTAGGAAAACATTTCAACATTATTTCTTTAATTCTTTCATTTAAAACTCCTCTTTAATCTTAGGAAATACCAAGTCATCTTATTTAAAATCACGTTTAAACCTTTAATAAAGATTTTCTATTTCCAAATCCTCATTTAAATGGGTTAAAAATGATGTTATATAAAAGATCGTTACAACAAACCCAAAACCATTTTATTCAAATCCTTGTTTAACTCTCGAAAAAATCTTCACATTTTACTTTGGGAAAACCTTTTTAGAGCATTCGGGCTTTCCTTTCGATTTGTTCCATCCCTCGTTTAAAAGATAAAACGAAGGCCGGGTAAGTTCAGGGCACTGGTTCCTCCATTCCTAACCTTAGTTACACACCTTGTTTTACCGTTTAGATATCACAAGAGGGACAAATGTACTAGTCATTTCCGCATACTCATTTTGTTATTATATTCAAGGAAATGATTCCTATTATATTGTTTAAGTATTAAAATAACCATTTATTTAAACTCTTTCTAAAAGAATTATAAAAACCAGTTTATCTTTAAAACACTTAATTATTTATTTAAAAACATTTATAAATGATTTTAGAAAAAATTGTTAAGTTTAAATCTTTATTTCAAAATTTATAGAAACTACAGTAGGAAAGTGCTGTGAAAAGTGCTTAAAACAGCTTATTTGATTAAAAACAACTTTTTAATATTTGAAAATTCTTATTTTCCAATTCAAATCTCTTTCAAACCATTTTAATAGATTTATCAAATTTATTTCATATTTTTAATCATTTAAAAATATCATTTATAAAGAAATTCCTTCTTGGATTCCGAACTGCAAAACCGTGATGTTTTTAGAAAATCGTTTAGGACATATTTCAAAATCTACTTAATGAAATCTTGATTTTCTTTCTTCGTTGAAAGATATGGATATAATAGTTCGGAAAATACTTATCTCATTCCAAACTATATTCCACTCTCTACACTTGTTTAAATTCTACGGCACGAAATCACGAACTACCATTACGCGACGCGCCTATTTTTGACTCCCAATTTATTAGGTGTTAAAACTTTTCCAAATCGAATTTTAATGTTTATAAAATATTTATAAACCATTTTCAAACATTTAAACCAGTATTTTCCATATTAAATCACTTATTCACTTTTAACCCATTTCAAAATATTATATTATTATAATATTCATTTCCAAACTTTTTTATATTTTAAAACCATTAAGAGGCTAAATAACTTCATATACATATTCATATGGATTTATTTTTCATTAATTAATCATGGTTAATTACTTAACCATTTTTATTATGATTTCTCATAATTTATCACAACCAAGTTATCGACCATATCAACATTCATATAATCAACCATATAATCAACCAAGTTATCAAATATTCATACAAATCAATAAGAGATTAAATGGTCGTATTATCATAGTTAAAAACAGTTATAGAGATTATTTATTATTTAATAAATGTTGAGTACTAGTCTTTAACTTAATCGATTCTTCCTACCACCATTCTTATAAATCCACACTTCGCCTAAACTTACTTATACTTCACTAATACATCCATAAACAACTCCACCACCTTGCCCATGCTCACGACCATCCTTCCTCCTCCACTTTGCTCTCGGCCCAAACCTTCCTCCCACCTTCATAGCTCACGGCCATAGCCTCCCCATCCCAGTACTCATGGCTTAAGGCCATTTAATGAAGAGAAGAAGAAGTGAATTAAGAAGAGGTTAGAGAGTAATTAGTGGATTGGTGCTTAAGCACTCCACTATTTTTAACCCTCTTACCTCTCTTAAAGAAGAGAAGCCATTAATGAGCAAAAGAAAGCTCAAAAATGAAGAAGAAGATGAATGAGAAGTGTGAAGAAAATGAGAAGAATGTATGGGTATTTATAAAAAAAGTAAGGAGTGGTGAATTACAAAATTGACCCTTTACAAAATTACCAAAATATCCTTACTTTATCTTATTTGTAACGACCCCAGATTTTAATTTATTTAAATTGATTAATTAAATAAATTTTTGAATAAAAATTTGTAAAATCAATTGATAAATTGATTCGAGTTTCCCCGATTCAAATAATAAGTGAATTTGAAAATAATAAATATATAGATATATTTGACTTGAGTTTAAATTATAAATAAATGATTGATAATAATATTAAATATTAAGATTTATGATTAATAATAAAATGAATTTACAAATTAAATATAAGATAATAAATATTAAGTTATAAATAGAATTTAAAAATGAGTAAGATAACGATAAATATTTAAACTAGGAATAGAAAATAAATTTGACAAATTCAAATAGATATATATATATATATATAAAAGATGAACTATAAAAATAAAAAGTAACACTTATATAAATTCTAACAAACAACGTATAGAATAAAATAGGAATAAAAACAAAGTAAAAAGAAAATACAACTTGAACAAATACAAACTGAATTGCAAACCACAAAACAAAAGAAGACAACATAACAATATATAACATTGCAAAGTAATAAAACAAATAAACATATCTATGAACCAATACAAAATTATGCAGCAGCCACCAATTCGTATTATCTCGGCCACAAAGAAGAGCTATATAAAACCATAAGTATGTAGACTTGAAAACAAAATATATTAACTAATTTCATCTTGATTCATGTAAACTGAAATAGAAACATTTGTACTCACTAGTATCATATCAGCCACCAAGAAAACAGGCTAGTCAACAAAATATCAAAGCATTTAATGGAAAGCACCTTCAGCCATACCCAAGGGAACTATTAGCCGTAATGCAAAGCATTTAATGCTGGCACAAGCAAACTGATAATCACGCTATTGTACAAATAAAATACATCAACTAGTACTCTTTATTTTATATATATCAAACCTTTCACTCAGTCTTATTCATTCGAAGCTAAGAAGAAAAAAATACTGAAACAAACTTCAATTTAAAACAACAAAGAAAAAAAAGTGGAGCTTCAGTTTTTCCAGTGAGTAGTTTTCTCTGGAATGGAGTAAAGGAACATCAAGCAAAACAAAGAGATCAAAACAAAAACAAATGGGAATTCAAAAAAAATCAAAGCATCAGATTCAAGAGCTAATAGAATAAGCAAGTACAGATCAGTTTTTTTTCTTTCAAATCCATGTAACAAATCAGAGCAAAGGAAAATTATTTCCAGATCTCTGTTCTTCTTTCTTCCCATCAAGGTGAGCAACTCTTATCTTTTTTTTTAAGCTTAACCTGTTTTGTTTTCTTGATATTTGTGAGTAAACAACTGATTTAAAATTTTAAGTAGGTTAATAATTTGTTGCTTAAATAATTTCTGTGATAATGAAGCTTGTTTGATGATGCCTGCATCTAGAAGTAGGAATGAAATTGAATCTGCATTCTTGAAATTATGTTTCTCTGTTCATACTTGATCACAGAGTTTTATAGATAAACAAAATTTAAGTTTTTTTTTTGAAAACTTTGAAGCTTTGGATTTAAAACAAACTGGTTAAGTTTTAAATTCATCTAGCTTATGAAAATATGATTAAGCAAAATAAGTTTAGAATTTTTCTGTAATCAGGAAGTTTGTAGTGAAAACTTATATAATGAAATAAATAAAATTTTGAGTTATATTGATTCATGTTTATGTACTGAATCATTATTCAAAATTAAGATTTTTAAAACGAAAATCAGATTTTTTTTAATTACGATTTGAGGTCGTATGGGCTGTTTGAACGGAGGAAGGGTTATAGCGATTTTCTGGTGATCGGCTGGTTTTCGATGGTTGGAACTTAGCATGGTGGTGCAAGTACGATCAAGGGTTGAGGGAAAAATGCAAGCAAAATTTTATATTCATTGTTTTTGAGACGGGAATCAAAATAGGGTTTAAACTCTGTATTATGAAGGTCAAAGTCGCGAGTGAATTACGCCATAGCCATGGCGATTTGGGCGATCGCACCTATGGCAATTGTTTTGTGGTGGATCGGTGTACTTCTGGCCAGAGCGGCGTGTTTCCAGGTAGTCGAGATCGTCGGCGGCAAGAGGAGTTGTTGATCGGGTTTAATTTCAGCTGGTGTTGAAGGGTTCGATTTCGATTTTTAAGTGGGAGTGATCGAGTGGGCCAACGTCGACTTGGTGGTGGGTGGCGACTCGACCGGAGGTGGCTGGGGTTCGTGTGCACGTGCACGAAGGCATCGCGTGTATCAGCGATTGGAGGTGTTGGGGTTGTAGGAGAAGAAGAATGTCGTGTGTCAGTTTTGGGGAAGAAAGGGGAGGCTCGAAGCCAAGCACGGGAGATTTGATTATTTTCTCGAAGTAAAAGGGGAGGCTAGGGTCATTCGAGTGTTTACTCGAAGCAGGGAAGGGTGCTACTCGAAGCACGTTGCTTCGATCTCGGGTTGAGCTGGTTTGGTTACAGGTTTATATAAAACTGCCTGTAGCTTTTAATTTAAAGCAAATTTAAATAAATTTAAATGGTAAGCTAGTTATAACCAAATTTAAACTAGTGTGAGGTTAGATTCAAATGGAATTTTGAATCTTAAAGTTTTAAAAAGAAATTTGGATTTTTCAGATCAAAAATTTAAACAAAAATTTAAAATATGAATTCAAGTTTTGTTGAATTCAAAATCTAAAAATTTAAAGTAGTTTTAAACTGAATCTGCAATCGAGATAAATATAAATCAGTTTTGAATTAATTAAAGTAATTAATTAAGGAATAAGTAATTAAGAGTTAATTAATTTAAAGAATTGATTTAATGACAATAATTAAAGGATGATTACTCAAAGTAATTAATTTGTGATTTATTAATATAAGTGATTAGGATAATCACTTATTGAATTTAATTAAGGATAACAAATCAGAGCATTAATTATAAAGTAAAGGTAAATTAATAACTGATTAGAGAGTAATTAATCAAATGGATTTGTAATTAATGATTAATTAACCAGGATTAGTAATTTATTCATAAGTAATAAATCTAGTATAAATTAATTAAAAAATCAAATATTGATTGATCTCACTTATGAATATTTGAATTCTATTGGATGATTTGATTGTTTGATATCCCTGATATATGATGCTTTGTGATACACCCTGATTTATGTTGTGATCTGTGATAAATTATCTGTGATGTAATTTATTATCTGTGATATTTATATATCCGTGGTATGTGCATGAACGATAAGCGTTATAATTTATATCGCTTATCAAATTTTATTTCTGTATTCTGATCTGTGATGATTGTATGATGTTGCACTACTGTGTGAAACCCCTGGACTACACCTTTACACACAGAAATATGGATTTCACGTAGAAATCGGTTAAGTCACAGATAATGTAAATTTGATGTTTTTGAAATTGAAATTTTTAATTTCAATTGATTTTGAAATTGGAAATTTGGGTTTAAAAGTGAAAAGCTTTTTGAAATAGGATTTCAAAGATAAAAGTTATCTTGAATAACTTAAACGGGTTTTGAAGATTTAAATAATTTGATTTAAATTTGAATTCAAGTTTGAAATTAAATTCTATGATTTGAAACTAGGGATTAAAGATGATATAAATGTGTTTGTATGAATTAAACTATTTTAAAAGTATAAGTTGGGAATTTGAATTTAAACCAAGGATTTCCACTCGTATGGATAAATCAGATTTTCTGAAATAAAACTGCTTTTTTTCAAATGATAAAAGCTTTCAGATAGGAAATGAAATTCCAGTTTAATTAAAGGAATTTCAAGTTTGAATTGAAAATTGTTTTTCCAAGTTATGAATGAATTCTTTTTGAAAGCTATGAATTAAATCTGTTATCTTAACAGATTTAAAATTGATGTTTGTTTAAACCATTTGAAATGGAATTGTTTTGAAAGCTATTAGTTAAATCTTTGATTTAAAGATTTAACGAATTAATTAAATTGAATTGGGAATCGATTTAGAAAATCTGTAAATGAATCTGTGAAATTCAGTTGAACTTTGTGAATTGAATCTTTTTGTTTAAAAAGATTAAAATGGTAATTTGTTTAAACCATTTGAAGCAAGATTTTGGGTAATAAGCTGTGACTTAATTGAAATCCCATATCCATATGCTTTTTAATTGCGCTCACTATTCGGGTTAGCCGGGAAAGGACCTTTGGGTCGTATAACCCATTCCGAATAGTGATACGTCGTATATGGATCACATTTGCTATATTACAGCATGATAGGGGTTCTCGCTTCGCGGTTTGGTGGCGAACGGGAGACTCTTACCCCTACATGTCCCTGAGAGGGATGGGTTGGTTAGGCAGAGGCCGTGACAGTCGAGAGGCTGGCCGTAAAAGTAAATGCGAGGTGCCAATGTAAGCCACGGTGGGACTAGGATGGTTGCAAAGCCTACCGGTGGCCGCTGTCTTTGGATCGTTACATTTGGTATCAGAGCTAAGGTTGAACTTTAGCTCAGGAGTATAACACGTTAAGTAGCTCATTAGAGATAGAGTGAAGTAAACTCTAGAATGAGTAATTCTCATATATCCGTCTAAACGTCTCAGTAAATTCTCTTACTATCCACTGATAGTGAGTATGAGTGCAAGAAGAAGACGAGATAGGGGACAGGGAAAAACGACTATAGATGGTCAATACCCTGCGACAGTGGAAACAATCTTTCTCTATCAATTTTCTTTGATTCGTTTCCAAATTCTTTTGATTCCTTCGTATTAGCTACAAGAAGAAGTTTCGGTGCGGTGATGCCTTACGAATCGTTGTAGGAATTCTTACTTCGTATCTTCATTGATTTCTTATCAGCTTTTTAATTTAAACCTTAATGAATTTGAAATTGGAAATTTTAAATTAAAGTTAAATTGATTAATAGAATATGAAGTTAAATTTGAATTAAATCAACAAAACGATTTCGTTTGAAACCCAATTTTGAAATTCTATTGTAATTTCTTGTGAATACCAATGTCCGAAGAGGGACAAATTGGTATGTATTCTGTGATATTCCGATTTAAGTTTGGAATTCATAGCTAGTGTTTGAGGAATTATAGGAGATCGAATCTATCTATCTTTGTTATTTTCGTGCCTGCGAATTTCGAGGACGAAATTCTTTTAAGGAGGGAAGTTTGTAACGACCCTAGATTTTAATTTATTTAAATTGATTAATTAAATAAATTTTTGAATAAAAATTTGTAAAATCAATTGATAAATTGATTCGAGTTTCCCCGATTCAAATAATAAGTGAATTTGAAAATAATAAATATATAGATATATTTGACTTGAGTTTAAATTATAAATAAATGATTGATAATAATATTAAATATTAAAATTTATGATTAATAATAAAATGAATTTACAAATTAAATATAAGATAATAAATATTAAGTTATAAATAGAATTTAAAAATGAGTAAGATAACGATAAATATTTAAACTAGGAATATAAAATAAATTTGACAAATTCAAATAGATATATATATATATATATATAAAAGATGAACTATAAAAATAAAAAGTAACACTTATATAAATTCTAACAAACAACGTATAGAATAAAATAGGAATAAAAACAAAGTAAAAAGAAAATACAACTTGAACAAATACAAACTGAATTGCAAACCACAAAACAAAAGAAGACAACATAACAATATATAACATTGCAAAGTAATAAAACAAATAAACATATCTATGAACCAATACAAAATTATGCAGCAGCCACCAATTTGTATTATCTCGGCCACAAAGAAGAGCTATATAAAACCATAAGTATATAGACTTGAAAACAAAATATATTAACTAATTTCATCTTGATTCATGTAAACTGAAATAGAAACATTTGTACTCACTAGTATCATATCAGCCACCAAGAAAACAGGCTAGTCAACAAAATATCAAAGCATTTAATGGAAAGCACCTTCAGCCATACCCAAGGGAACTATTAGCCGTAATGCAAAGCATTTAATGCTGGCACAAGCAAACTGATAATCACGCTATTGTACAAATAAAATACATCAACTAGTACTCTTTATTTTATATATATCAAACCTTTCACTCAGTCTTATTCATTCGAAGCTAAGAAGAAAAAAATACTGAAACAAACTTCAATTTAAAACAACAAAGAAAAAAAAGTGGAGCTTCAGTTTTTCCAGTGAGTAGTTTTCTCTGGAATGGAGTAAAGGAACATCAAGCAAAACAAAGAGATCAAAACAAAAACAAATGGGAATTCAAAAAAAAATCAAAGCATCAGATTCAAGAGCTAATAGAATAAGCAAGTACAGATCAGTTTTTTTTCTTTCAAATCCATGTAACAAATCAGAGCAAAGGAAAATTATTTCCAGATCTCTGTTCTTCTTTCTTCCCATCAAGGTGAGCAACTCTTATCTTTTTTTTAAGCTTAACCTGTTTTTTTTTCTTGATATTTGTGAGTAAACAACTGATTTAAAATTTTAAGTAGGTTAATAATTTGTTGCTTAAATAATTTCTGTGATAATGAAGCTTGTTTGATGATGCCTGCATCTAGAAGTAGGAATGAAATTGAATCTGCATTCTTGAAATTATGTTTCTCTGTTCATACTTGATCACAGAGTTTTATAGATAAACAAAATTTAAGTTTTTTTTTGAAAACTTTGAAGCCTTGGATTTAAAACAAACTGGTTAAGTTTTAAATTCATCTAGCTTATGAAAATATGATTAAGCAAAATAAGTTTAGAATTTTTCTGTAGTCAGGAAGTTTGTAGTGAAAACTTATATAATGAAATAAATAAAATTTTGAGTTATATTGATTCATGTTTATGTACTGAATCATTATTCAAAATTAAGATTTTTAAAACGAAAATCAGATTTTTTTAATTACGATTTGAGGTCGTATGGGCTGTTTGAACGGAGGAAGGGTTATAGCGATTTTCTGGTGATCGGCTGGTTTTCGATGGTTGGAACTTAGCATGGTGGTGCAAGTACGATCAAGGGTTGAGGGAAAAATGCAAGCAAAATTTTATATTCATTGTTTTTGAGACGGGAATCAAAATAGGGTTTAAACTCTGTATTATGAAGGTCAAAGTCGCGAGTGAATTACGTCATAGCCATGGCGATTTGGGCGATCGCACCTGTGGCAATTGTTTTGTGGTGGATCGGTGTACTTCTGGCCAGAGCGGCGTGTTTCCAGGTAGTCGAGATCGTCGGCGGCAAGAGGAGTTGTTGATCGGGTTTAATTTCAGCTGGTGTTGAAGGGTTCGATTTCGATTTTTAAGTGGGAGTGATCGAGTGGGCCAACGTCGACTTGGTGGTGGGTGGCGACTCGACCGGAGGTGGCTGGGGTTCGTGTGCACGTGCACGAAGGCATCGCGTGTATCAGCGATTGGAGGTGTTGGGGTTGTAGGAGAAGAAGAATGTCGTGTGTCAGTTTTGGGGAAGAAAGGGGAGGCTCGAAGCCAAGCACGGGAGATTTGATTATTTTCTCGAAGTAAAAGGGGAGGCTAGGGTCATTCGAGTGTTTACTCGAAGCAGGGAAGGGTGCGACTCGAAGCACGTTGCTTCGATCTCGGGTTGAGCTGGTTTGGTTACAGGTTTATATAAAACTGCCTGTAGCTTTTAATTTAAAGCAAATTTAAATAAATTTGAATGGTAAGCTAGTTATAACCAAATTTAAACTAGTGTGAGGTTAGATTCAAATGGAATTTTGAATCTTAAAGTTTTAAAAAGAAATTTGGATTTTTCAGATCAAAAATTTAAACAAAAATTTAAAATATGAATTCAAGTTTTGTTGAATTCAAAATCTGAAAATTTAAAGTAGTTTTAAACTGAATCTGCAATCGAGATAAATATAAATCAGTTTTGAATTAATTAAAGTAATTAATTAAGGAATAAGTAATTAAGAGTTAATTAATTTAAAGAATTGATTTAATGACAATAATTAAAGGATGATTACTCAAAGTAATTAATTTGTGATTTATTAATATAAGTGATTAGGATAATCACTTATTGAATTTAATTAAGGATAACAAATCAGAGCATTAATTATAAAGTAAAGGTAAATTAATAACTGATTAGAGAGTAATTAATCAAATGGATTTGTAATTAATGATTAATTAACCAGGATTAGTAATTTATTCATAAGTAATAAATCTAGTATAAATTAATTAAAAAATCAAATATTGATTGATCTCACTTATGAATATTTGAATTCTATTGGATGATTTGATTGTTTGATATCCCTGATATATGATGCTTTGTGATACACCCTGATTTATGTTGTGATCTGTGATAAATTATCTGTGATGTAATTTATTATCTGTGATATTTATATATCTGTGGTATGTGCATAAACGATAAGCGTTATAATTTATATCGCTTATCAAATTTTATTTCTGTATTCTGATCTGTGATGATTGTATGATGTTGCACTACTGTGTGAAACCCCTGGACTACACCTTTACACACACAAATATGGATTTCACGTAGAAATCGGTTAAGTCACAGATAATGTAAATTTGATGTTTTTGAAATTGAAATTTTTAATTTCAATTGATTTTGAAATTGGAAATTTGGGTTTAAAAGTGAAAAGCTTTTTGAAATAGGATTTCAAAGATAAAAGTTATCTTGAATAACTTAAACGAGTTTTGAAGATTTAAATAATTTGATTTAAATTTGAATTCAAGTTTGAAATTAAATTCTATGATTCGAAACTAGGGATTAAAGATGATATAAATGTGTTTGTATGAATTAAACCATTTTAAAAGTATAAGTTGGGAATTTGAATTTAAACCAAGGATTTCCACTCGTATGGATAAATCAGATTTTCTGAAATAAAACTGTTTTTTTCAAATGATAAAAGCTTTCAGATAGGAAATGAAATTCCAGTTTAATTAAAGGAATTTCAAGTTTGAATTGAAAATTGTTTTTCCAAGTTATGAATGAATTCTTTTTGAAAGCTATGAATTAAATCTGTTATCTTAACAGATTTAAAATTGATGTTTGTTTAAACCATTTGAAATGGAATTTTTTTGAAAGCTATTAGTTAAATCTTTGATTTAAAGATTTAACGAATTAATTAAATTGAATTGGGAATCGATTTAGAAAATCTGTAAATGAATCTGTGAAATTCAGTTGAACTTTGTGAATTGAATCTTTTTGTTTAAAAAGATTAAAATGGTAATTTGTTTAAACCATTTGAAGCAAGATTTTGGGTAATAAGCTGTGACTTAATTGAAATCCCATATCCATATGCTTTTTAATTGTGCTCACTATTCGGGTTAGCCGGGAAAGGACCTTTGGGTCGTATAACCCATTCCGAATAGTGATACGTCGTATATGGATGGCATTTGAAGACCGGTGTTGAAGACCGGATATTTTCGAAAATGAAAGGACAACCTGTCGAATGTCTCTGCACTGAGTTGCTCCGGTATAGAGATTTATATCATTCTTTTTGTGACGGGAAGTCCGGACATGATTGGAAATTATCCGGATTTGCAAGGGCTTCGTGAGAAGTGCCTTCGGTTCTGTTCGATCCCGGAACAGACTTGTATGGTTACATGTCTGACATTACACTTTGAGATATAAAGCAGATTTCTTTCAAATACATATCTGTTTGGTGGCGGAGGATTTATTCTCTTAGCTTAACACCCTTCTCTGAGACGTACGAGCTCAGGTTATGTAGTTGAAATTTATCAGCGATATATCCCAATTTGGTAATGTGGCATGTTGAGTGTTGCTGTGTGATGATCAGTGTTTGATCATTTGTGATATGATCATTTGTTTGATCATTTATCTTTGTGATCATAGGTTGATCATCTGTTGACCCAAAGCGTGGCTTTTTGAAAAAGCGTAGCTTTGTGGACGAGACTTCGTCGAGCCTCACAACCCGGTAATGGTCGAAACAGGAATCGTGCGGCAAGGTTTTCAGGGGTAGCTCCCCTAGGGTATGACCATTCCTTCTGGAAAAGGGTAGTATCATGGTATGGAGCCCAGATACTTACTCATGTGGACACACTTTATTTATGACGTGTGATGTTGGATTCGAGCCGCCTCGGTTAAAGGTCCCAAAGGACCGGGGGTGACATATCTGAGGTTTCTTTTATCCCTTGGGAAAAGGGGTTGCCGGCCTTGTTTGGCAGAGAACGGTGTGGTTCTCGGAGCGTCCCGCCAGAGGCGTTTCTTTCGTGGAATAGGAAGTTCCTTAGCCTGACCATTTGTTGGAAATCCATCTTCCAAATACGAACTTTGTACGGTTTTAGTTGTATTACCTGTCATGGAATGTGGTGGTAACCTGCTATTGAACATGGTAGCTATAGTAGGCATAAGTGCGAAATGTCTATGCTGGCTAAGATTTATATTCTACTTTCGAAATTGTTTTCTGCACTATGCACTAGTAATAATATCAAATGATTTGATTTTGCGTAGTAAGCATCTTTGACTATCATAAGAAGAAATCTCCTCCAATTCTGCGTTTGCATTGTGTGTGTGGCGGGAGGTCTTATGGTAGTCTCATTTTCCAAAAAGCATTGCGAATTGACTTTAAAATTCTTTTGTTGTTCGTTTTTAAAGATAAACTGTTTTTGTTGCTCACACCAGTCCCATGACTGATCCGGAGTTTATTGTTCCTTTCCTAAACTCTGGGTGCTCATAATTTCCTACACGAGCAGTCTAGAGTTGAGTTTTTTTCAGATATTCAGGTTTAGTAGATTATCTGGAGCTAGTTCAGTCTTTGGATCGGACTGCACTTGCTTATCTTTGTGCATCATTATTGGGAGTTCGAGCTATATCTGGATTGGTGCTTTGAAGATGGAGATTATCCGCTGCTGATGTTATCTATCGTTTTCTTTTTCGCTGCTATTTGTTGTATCATATCTCTGATGTATATTGATATTCTTTGTATCACTCTGTTGTATCAGATATTGTATATCAATGTATTATTCATTTTTTCCGCTGTGTTATTTACTTAATGTTGTTATAAGCTCCGGCGACTCGGATTTGAACGGTCGAACCTACGGCATTCGAGTACGATGTAAAGTATGGATGTCGATTTTCGAGCGCGAAAATCTGGGACGTTACATTACTTTTCAACACTTACTGTAACAACCCGCATATTTATCGATTTTATATTTAAATATTTTATTTAAATATTTCATCATTCGTCGAATGTTTGTTCGAAAAGCTACTTTTTGCAAACAGTCGAATTAGGACTCGAGACCACCCCCATTGAGTTCAAAATGTCGTTTGCGACCTTTTTGAGTATAAACTTTGGTATGTTTGGAGTAAGTCGAATTTTGCCACATTTTCTATTGGGTTTTGGGTTTTGGTTCAGCCCACTAGCTAACTTAATACCCTAACTCAGCCCCTCTCCTTCCATTCACTCATTTTCACTTCTAAAACTCAAGCTAAAACTGAAAATGGGGGAAAGGAAGAAGAATTAGAAATTCCAAGCCCTAGTTCTTCTTGTAGACTTGAATTCTTGCTCCAAAATCAAAGAGAAGCATTGGTAAGCATCATCTCCTTCTTCTCCAACTCATTCTCTCTTTGATTTCAGAAATTTCCTAAACCTAACTTAGGATATGTTTCTCTTTTAAGCTTAGATTCAAGCTTGTTGGGTTGGAATTGAAGAGTGATTGTCCTTGCCATTGCTCTATAGCTTCTTCTTCATTGATTTTGTGAAAAGGTGAGATTTTTATCTCACATCTATGTTTATAATTATCTTTGATTGTTAGGTATGAATTCCTAACACTTCTTCATGTGCATTTGCTCTTGATTTGGATTGGTTTTGTGAATATTCCGATTTTTGGTTCTAAGTCAAATTTATGTGAAAATCCTTTTATGGATGTTTGATCATGCTTTTGGTAATGCACCGAGGAGCATATAGGGCCGGGTTGTCGATTGGCATAAACCATTAGAGCCAATGTTCGTCCGGTTGAATTTTGGAAGAGTTTTCACTTCATTTTGTATAGGCTGAAAAACAGCCCAGGCATGATTCAGTCGACTGAATTCTCTGTTCAGTCGACTGAACCTGGAACCCGAAAGTTTCCAGGCATGATTCAGTCGACTGAAAACTATGTTCAGTCGACTGAACCTGGAAACAGAAAGGTTCCTGAACCTGGAAGATTTCCAGGTACAGGGTCAGTCGACTGAAAACTCTGTTTAGTCGACTGAACCTGCTGTTTCAGTCCAGTTTGCCTTTTTGGATTGAATTTCCAATTTGAATCGATTCGTGATGATCCTATTTGTTGTTATCATTTATTATGACTTTGATGACTCCTTTTTCAGGATTTTTGAATATATGAATTCTTTATCGGTTTAATTGGATTTGATTCACGTCTTCGAATGTGAATTTTTATGATTGATTGTTTTTACAATCACTTCTATGATTTGTCATTTTAAAATATAAAGGTTTTCTATACTAGTAGTAAATATCAAAACCCTTTCATTAAAATGATTTCAACTCTATTTTAAATATCAAAGCTCGTTTCTTAAAACCGTTTTCCAATCTATTAGTATATACAAACCTTTACCTCATTCGTATGAGAAAATCTAATTAAACGGCTTAGTAAAACAAGTGGTATGAAACGCTTGCGTTTACTTCGTCGGTTAATTTATGGACTTGTTCGATTGAAACTCTTGTGACAATTTTCTAGTGCAAATCTACAATATGTTCGTAAATATTTGAGTTAAGCAAGTGGTTATGGGACATAAAGCTAAACTCTTATATTTACTAGCTTAGTGTAATCGACACTTCTCGATGATCGATGATGATCATTTTATGGTTTAGACTAGCAATGTGCGATGTCTCTTTGTCCACGTGGAGGACCGTTCCTCGTTTTATCGAGCTTCGGCTCAAAGTCCGCAATGGGGGACTATACCCAGTCAGGAGGAGCTTCGGCTCACCAAGAGGAGCTTCGGCTCAAAGTCCGCAATGGGGGACTATACCCAGTCAGGAGGAGCTTCGGCTCATCAGGAGGAGCTTCGGCTCAAAGTCCGCAATGGGGGACTATACCCAGTCAGGAGGAGCTTCGGCTCACCAGGAGGAGCTTCGGCTCATCAAGAGGAGCTTTGGCTCAAAGTCCGCAATGGGGGACTATACCCAGTCAGGAGGAGCTCCGGCTCATTTTTATGGGATTGGCCATCCTCTTTCTTGTGTTTTCTGGATTTCTTACTGATTATTTCTGGAATTTATGTTTCACCAACTTTTACAATTGGCATTGATATGTATGTCATTATTGTGGCTTGGTGAATTAAATAAAGAATATGAAATTCTTTTTAATCTTTGAGAAGATTCTTGTGATATTGATTAATCTCTTGTTGATTTTCAATTACGTACTTATCACAGTATGGTATTATGGTTATGATACGTTTTTGTCATATCTCTTATTCTTTATCACTTTATCTGATATTTATAGCTAGACTGATCCGTTTATTATTTTCTTCTTAAATAATACTCGGGTCAGACTGAGATTTTATAGGTGCTTCCTCATGACTTCCTATCTGGATCCATCTTCTGACTTTTGGCTAACTACTCTAGTTTTGTAGTTTTTGTTTGTATACATTTGAGATTAGACTCCTTGATGTATACATATTCTATTGTCTTGAACTTGTATCTATTCTTTTGTGTTATTGTGGATCTTATTTGACCACTACTCTGTTGTACACTTTCATGTGTTATATTCATATCTATTTCCGCCTTTGTGATATGAATTGTCTGTGACTGATTTGTGTTATGTTTATTTCTATATTTGTTTCCGAAGTCTATATAGCCACTGTGTAGTAGCTTTGAGTTTATATCAGTATGTCGAATTTCCTCTTGAGATGAAAAGTTATATTTTTATCTGGCATATCGGTACTCGCACAAAGCAATTATACAGATGGTCGCTCCTCAACAGCCTTATTCTCCGTGCTAGTTGACGGCATTACCCCGTAGTGTCCTTGGCTAGCGTGGGTATAGAGGTGGGGCGTCACAGCTTGGTATCAGAGCCAAACTTCGGAACTATATAGAATAATCTAGCAAGGATCATTGTCCTAAGTCTTTCGTAGGAATCGTGCCATAGGATTTAATTCGGGTCTTCGTACCGTTTTATCCTATTTCTTTTTATGATTCCTTGTTTTATCAATCAAGTTTGTTTGATGTTCATTCTAAGAATAACTTTTTCTTCTTCTTTTCTTTCTTTCTTAAAGAAAAGAAATGGTTGGATCTGGCAGTCCTAGCGCTGGTCAATCCAGTAGTCCTTCTCTGGATGGCGTATTCATGTCTTCCCAGCAACTTTTGGATCTTGTAAAGAATCAAAAGTTTATTTGTGCTTTGTGTAAGAACCCCGAAATGGTTTTACCTCTAAAACTTGAAGTTCCTTTCCATCAGCTTGTGGATATCACTCTTCGACATGAAGAGGTTGGTAAAGGAAGTGATAGTGATATTGGGATTTCCAAGAAGAGGCATATTAAGTTCAAGAGCCTTAATCCCAATAAGAGAGTGAAGCAAACTACTTTGGTGGCAAAGACTCCAATCCCTAATCGTGGATAATGCTACAATTGTGGCTCCACGGACCATTATGCAAAGGAGTGTCCGGAGCCGCTTTTTTGTCGTTATTGCAAAAATTCTGGTCATCATATTTTTGCATGCTCCAAACTTCTAAGCAAGAAAGAAACTTCGGTAGCAAAGTCGCCTACCTCTAGTCGTGAACAATGCTACAATTGTAATTCTAAAGAACACTATGCGAATATGTGTCCGAAACCCCATTCTTGTCGCTATTGCAAGAAACCGGGTCATCTTTTATCTGCATGTCCCAAACTTTTGAACAAGGACATGAGAAAGCTAAATATTGTGCAAGCCCCTCGCAACTCTTCTCTTAGTCAAGGTATATTTCATTCAATCCTTGATGACATTTATTTTGTGATCATTTTATTCGAGTTCTTTTTGATATGGGTTTCGTCTCATTATTTTATAACAAAAGAACTTGTTGATTCCTTTTCTTTAGACATTTTTGGGCTTGTTGACTTCTTTGAGAATTGCGAATCCGGTTGGTGGATCCGCAACACTCAATTTGCTTTTTATTGATGTCGAAATTATTTCATGTGATTTTTCTTTCCCAACCGATTTGCATATTATGCGTTGTTTTGGTTTCGGAATTGATTTGCGTGAAAGGATTGGCTTAATCACTATGAGGTCCATATCTTATTTTTCTGAATGGATTATTCATTTTCAACATTTTTAATCTGTTAAGCAGATTCGTATTTTTCCTTTGTGATTTCGATTCCAAATTGATGGCATCATTTTATTCTTTAAGCTCGCATGTTGAGTAAAGAATTATTTCTCTCAATTGAGTAGTTGTGAATTTTCCAGAATCTTTGAGCTTGTCTTAGGATCATCACCTAAGCAATCTTTTAAGAGGTGTTAAGGTCTTTCCAGTTTGACCTTGCCACAAGTTTTCATTAGCTAGGAGTTACGGGAGTTAGCATTCCACTTACTACATTCCACACTCGTTATGATTCTTATGAATGACTTATTATGTCATTCAGTTTGTCCAGCTTATTTCATCCATTTTATGAATCGAGTATTCTACGAATATCTCGATGAGACCATTCATGTATTTATTGATTTTGGATGGAAATAGCAATTTAAAATTTTGCAAATCTTTTTCATAAGATTTACTTATAAGTATAATTAGATTTTGTTCTTGAAAAGAGCAAAGAATGTTCTTAAAACTTTTTTTTAAGAAACATGTTTATCATATAGAAGATGATTTTGTGATTGTATCGCCCATTGAGTGCTTTAAGAATTCTGGTCGATGCGCTTGATCAACATTATCGATAAGAATCTCCTAAATGCTTTGATGAGACGGTCAGACATGATATATTGACTTGTAAAAATGTAAATTTTTCTAGAAAGATTATTACATAGAGATAAATGTAATTTTGAAAGTTTTAGCTTTTTGGAAAAGAAGATTATTTAAAAGAAATTCATTCTTTTCGATACTCCTATTCTTGTGATTCCCAAACGGAACCAAGACTTTATCTTTGGTACCAATGCTAATCGTATTGGTTTGGATGCCGTTCTCTTGCAAAAGAGAACGTGCTATCGCTTGTGCTTCTAAATCATTAAAGCCGATCGAGACTAGGTATGCCACTCATGATCTAGTCCTCGCAGCTATTGTTTTCGCTTTTAGAATTTGGCATCATTATTTTTGGGTGAGAAATTTGTTCTCTACTCTGATCATAAATCTTTGGAATATTTATTTTCTCATAAGGAACTTAATATTGGATCGAGTTCCTTGCATCTTATGATCTTGATATTCTTCGTATATTCCCAGAAGGGAAATCGTGTTGCCAATGCGCTTAGTCGTAAGCAACAAGTGGTTGATTCTTTGATGATGTCTGAATGGAATTATCTTTTTATCAAGTTCATCGGACATTTTGATATACTTCGTTTTATTGAGCTTTATCTCATTTCTTTTATGGACTAGCGTCCGATGTTCTTTTATGGTGTTCGGTTCATTTGACGTACCGTTTGCACTACGTCGATGTTCTGAATTATTTGAGCTTTGGTTCATCTGGCGTACCGTTATTGTACTATGCCGTTGTTCCAAATTATTCGAGTTTCTCGTTTCTCTAGCGTACAGTTATTGTACTACGTCGTTGCACCAGCTCAATTTTCCGCTATCCATGACGTTTTCCCACGTCTTCCAACTACGGAAATGCCTTAGGGATTCCAATTTTATTCTTGAGCCCGGAGTTATTGTGGAAATTAAAGTTTCGCCTATTTGACTTTTGAGCAACATTTTATTCGCATCATTGCTTCGGAGGTTGAGCGCCTTCGAAATAAAGATGTTCTTCTTGTGAAAGTTCTATGGTTCTCAAATCCCAAGGATTGCTCTTGGGAAATCTAGAGAATTCATTGAGCGAACTCGTCCGGGTTTACTCTTTCGTGCTCTTTATGGTGAACTTCTTGTTTCAAATTTTCTTTTGTGTTGATATGCTTTTATGGTTGTTACTCTTTATTTTCTTCTTAAGTATTGCGAGGACGCAATTTCTTTAAGGAGGGGAGTCTGTAACAACCCGCATATTTATCGATTTTATATTTAAATATTTTATTTAAATATTTCATCATTCGTCGGATGTTTGTCCGAAAAGCTACTTTTTGCAAACAGTCGAATTAGGACTCGAGACCACCCCCATTGAGTTCAAAATGTCGTTTGCGACCTTTTTGAGTATAAACTTTGGTATGTTTGGAGTAAGTCGAATTTTGCCACTTTTTCTATTGGGTTTTGGGTTTTGGTTCAGCCCACTAGCTAACTTAATACCCTAACTCAGCCCCTCTCCTTCCATTCACTCATTTTAACTTCTAAAACTCAAGCTAAAACTGAAAATGGGGGAAAGGAAGAAGAATTAGAAATTCCAAGCCCTAGTTCTTCTTGTAGACTTGAATTCTTGCTCCAAAATCAAAGAGAAGCATTGGTAAGCATCATCTCCTTCTTCTCCAACTCATTCTCTCTTTGATTTCAGAAATTTCCTAAACCTAACTTAGGATATGTTTCTCTTTTAAGCTTAGATTCAAGCTTGTTGGGTTGGAATTGAAGAGTGATTGTCCTTGCCATTGCTCTATAGCTTCTTCTTCATTGATTTTGTGAAAAGGTGAGATTTTTATCTCACATCTATGTTTATAATTATCTTTGATTGTTAGGTATGAATTCCTAACACTTCTTCATATGCATTTGCTCTTGATTTGGATTGGTTTTGTGAATATTCCGATTTTTGGGTTTCTAAGTCAAATTTATGTGAAAATCCTTTTATGGATGTTTGATCATGCTTTTGGTAATGCACCGAGGAGCATATAGGGCCGGGTTGTCGATTGGCATAAACCCTTAGAGCCAATGTTCGTCCGGTTGCATTTTGGAAGAGTTTTCACTTCATTTTATATAGGCTGAAAAGCAGCCCAGGCATGATTCAGTCGACTGAATTCTCTGTTCAGTCGACTGAACCTGGAACCCGAAAGTTTCCAAGCATGATTCAGTCGACTGAAAACTCTGTTCAGTCGACTGAACCTGGAAACAGAAAGGTTCTTAAACCTGGAAAATTTCCAGGTACAGGGTCAGTCGACTGAAAACTCTGTTCAGTCGACTGAACCTGCTGTTTCAGTCCAGTTTGCCTTTTTGGATTGAATTTCCAATTTGAATCGATTCGTGATGATCCTATTTGTTGTTATCATTTATTATGACTTTGATGACTCCTTTTTCAGGATTTTTGAATATATGAATTCTTTATCGGTTTAATTGGATTTGATTCACGTCTTCGAATGTGAATTTTTATGATTGATTGTTTTTACAATCACTTCTATGATTTGTCACTTTAAAATATAAAGGTTTTCTATACAAGTAGTAAATATCAAAACCCTTTCATTAAAACGATTTCAACTCTATTTTCAATATCAAAGCTCGTTTCTTAAAACTGTTTTCCAATCTATTAGTATATACAAACCTTTACCTCATTCGTATGAGAAAATCTAATTAAACGGCTTAGCAAAACAAGTGGTATGAAACGCTTGCGTTTACTTCGTCGGTTAATTTATGGACTTATTCGATTGAAACTCTTGTGACAATTTTCTAGTGCAGATCTACAATCTGTTCGTAAATATTTGAGTTAAGCAAGTGGTTATGGGACATGAAGCTAAACTCTTATATTTACTAGCTTAGTGTAATCGACACTTCTCGATGATCGATGATGATCATTTTATGGTTTAGACTAGCAATGTGCGATGTCTCTTTGTCCACGTGGAGGACCGTTCCTCGTTTTATCGAGCTTCGGCTCAAAGTCCGCAATGGGGGACTATACCCAGTCAGGAGGAGCTTCGGCTCACCAGGAGGAGCTTCGGCTCATCAGGAGGAGCTTCGGCTCAAAGTCCACAATGGGGGACTATACCCAGTCAGGAGGAGCTTCGGCTCATCAGGAGGAGCTTCGGCTCAAAGTCCGCAATGGGGGACTATACCCAGTCAGGAGGAGCTTCGGCTCACCAGGAGGAGCTTCGGCTCATCAAGAGGAGCTTTGGCTCAAAGTCCGCAATGGGGGACTATACCCAGTCAGGAGGAGCTCTGGCTCATTTTTATGGGATTGGCCATCCTCCTTCTTGTGTTTTCTGGATTTCTTGCTGATGATTTCTGGAATTTATGTTTCACCAACTTTTACAATTGGCATTGATATGTATGTCATTATTGTGGCTTGGTGAATTAAATAAAGAATGTGAAATTCTTTTTAATCTTTGAGAAGATTCTTGTGATATTGATTAATCTCTTGTTGATTTTCAATTACGTACTTATCACAGTATGGTATTATGGTTATGATACGTTTTTGTCATATCTCTTATTCTTTATCACTTTATCTGATATTTATAGCTAGACTGATCCGTTTATTATTTTCTTTTTAAATAATACTCGGGTCAGACTGAGATTTTACAGGTGCTTTCTCATGACTTCCTATCTGGATCCATCTTCTGACTTTTGGCTAACTACTCTAGTTTTGTAGTTTTTGTTTGTATACATTTGAGATTAGACTCCTTGATGTATACATATTCTATTGTCTTGAACTTGTATCTATTCTTTTGTGTTATTGTGGATCTTATTTGACCACTACTCTGATGTACACTTTCATGTGTTATATTCATATCTATTTCCGCCTTTGTGATATGAATTGTCTGTGACTGATTTGTGTTATGTTTATTTCTATATTTGTTTCCGAAGTCTATATAGCCACTGTGTAGTAGCTTTGAGTTTATATCAGTATGTCGGATTTCCTCTTGAGATGAAAAGTTATATTTTTATCTGGCATATCGGTACTCGCACAAAGCAATTATACAGATGGTCGCTCCTCAACAGCCTTATTCTCCGTGCTAGTTGACAGCATTTCCCCGTAGTGTTCTTGGCTAGCGTGGGTATAGAGGTGGGGCGTCACACTTACCATCACTTTGTCACATCACCACTTTATGTCTTAATCATTTAATGCATAAGAAAAATAAAGTAAAGATTTTATTTGATTTGGTTTGATATGATTTTGTCCTTTTATGTTTACTTTTTTTAATGATTTTCTAGAAATTTCTAGCCTTAATTAGCAAAAGTAAACTTGATTAGTTAATTGTTAATACTTAACATATTTAAAAATGTGTACATGTATATATACATAAAAGTGCAACAACGTTGCGACAACATTTATTCGACAAAACGTTGATTTTCGACAAAATGTTTTACGGTCACATATTGACGATTTTGTTAAACTATTTATTCATGTAAAAAAAACTTGAAAATCAATTTATTATCATTTTTAAATAATTAATACAAGTGTATTTGGCTTATAAAATAATATAAAACAATATCGAAATTCATTTGCAAAATATGACATTGATTTTGTTAATGCACGACGAAATTTGTCAATCACTATAACATAAGTATATATACAGTTATCAAACATTTTAACAACCAATTATTATCATTATATAATGATTTTAAAAGTAATTATTTACCCTTTAAAACAATTATTGGATTGTATATTCAATTTTATCGAAAACCAGCTTTTGTCAATTTTGTCAATGTTACGGTAAAAGACCAAAATCTTTATTCAATTTTAAAAATAAGTTCACCATTCTTATTTATTATATAAAACATGATTATTTAAGTTTGAAAATTCTATATTTTAAAATTTAAATACATTAAATATTTTATTTCAAAGTGGTAAAATTACGGGCCGTTACAACTATCTTGTTATAAAACAAAGAATGTGTTTATTATGACTCTAATTAATTTGAATTATATTGAGCTAAAATTACCTAAGAGAAAATTTAATTCGATGGGGGTCAGACGATATAGGGTCTATTGGATTATATTTACTTAGCATTTGCACTTTAATCATAAAATTTTAACTATATATATATATATATATTTGTTAGTGGATCAACTTGTAATCTGTATGTCATTCCAATTTGTACTTAGAAATGAATTTATATTCCATTTTTGATCTATAATATGTTTATGATTTTGTATGTTTATCATTGTAGTTAATGGATCAAATATGTATCGAGTTTAAGATGACCTGTTATTATTCATACATTATATTTAATAATAAAATTAAAAAATTGCATTATATTATTATTAATAATATTATTAGAAATGTTTCTTGAATATTTACATAAACCATCAAAATGTCTAATAAAATGAATAAAAATAAGAAAGAAGGAAAAAATGGGAATATGTTAAATACATTCAAATGAAATTGAAAATTACTTAACTTTAACAACAAATTTTAATGAGTATCATTTTTAATGAAATATTGTTAAATCTTATCAACGAACATACTATTAACTAATATCATCTTTTTTTTAATATGTACTTACTACTAATTTTTTTATAATATGAATGTAATTCAAATCAATATATATATATATATATATATATATATATATTGCAAAAAAACGAGGTTGAATGGTCCCCTACCATTTTTCAAGAAAGGTTTAAAATATAGAAGTCAGACGAATATGTCTTAGGTACAACAACTCACATGCAACTTCTCACATAAACAGAGGATAATCACATCACATGAAATTTCAAAACAACATAATTCGAATACATCACATAGGATGATAAATGAGACTTACCACATATATCACACTTAATAAAAGGAAAATTTTAGAAAGAACCTTACTAAAATAAAGGTATCGCCAAAAAATTATATCTTATGAGGTAACAGTGAGGGTGGTGAATGGGTCAGAGGTGGTGAAGGAGTGATAACTAAAGCTTGATGAGAAACAAAAGAACTTCATGAAAAGGGTCATATATCAGCGATAGAGTAGTCAGCCCCCTCATCAAGATCGTCATCCAGGACTAGACATGGTGTAAGGGGAGAGGTGAAGATGGTGTGTGGATGAAAGGAGAGGACCTTGCTCTAGTTAAAAAGGTGACAACTAAAGGAGCAAGGAAAGGTTTAGACTGAGCAAGTCTACCATTTTGGGAGAGAGGGACGCAAGGAACACTAATAGGGACTAAGGTACTAGGGCAAACATTATTAGAAGGGACCAAAAACAATGGTTTTTTATTTTTTTCTTTTCATTGATGGATTAGAGGTTTTGGCAATGGGATTCTATAAAGAAATGAAGGCAGCGCCATTCTGCCGATATTAGGAGTTGGTATGAAGGGAGGCATGAATTCATGGCTTGAATAAGCGACCAATGTAGTGCATATCTCAAGCTTTCAAAAGTAAGAAATATCAATGTGAAAAATCCTATCAAGTATAAACGAGTATGGAGATGTTATAGAAGCAGCTTATCAAGAATAATCCCAACCAAAGCTTTCACAAACTCCATTTGATCTCTACGCTTCATATTCACATAAAAACAAATTACATTTCCAATGCGATTAACTAATTAATTGATAATGACTAAAGGATATATATAAAAGGGGTATTTGATTGAATAAACCAAACATGAATCGAAAGTACATATTCATGGTTAAACAAACAGGACATCATTGAGAAGACCTTTCCACTAATGATAATAGTGTCATGTTTCTCATTAGGTATTTGATTGAATAAACCAAACATGAATCGAAAGTACATATTCATGGTTAAACAAACAGGACATCATTGAGAAGACCTTTCCACTAATGATAATAGTGTCATGTTTCTCATTAGGATGAGAGAACTTAAAAAAGAACATAGATTTATCATATCTAACTTTTAGGGATCCTTTGAGTTTTCAGATATGAACTGGGTGAATTCTAAGGAGGAAAGGTTGGCATCCTTAAAGAAAACCACCAAGTGGTGTTCCCAAAAGTCGTATGCATCTATAACTTATTACTCTGGCTCATAGGCTCACTGATAATACCCATGTGAAAATTCTTTAGCACATAAAGCCGATGTTTCTTGGTTGCGCTTAAAGATGGAAGTCTAACTGGTTTTTCCGTTAGTACACAAAGAGGGTTATACAGGAGAAAAAGACTTTGCAACATGTGGGGGATCAATAAGGATTGCAGTAACATTAACATCGGGACCAGGATCTAGAGGTAAGGTAGTGGAATATTTAGGAAGAGATAGGGAAGACTGTTTAGGCTAAAGCAATATAAGGATGACTAGAGGAAGCATTACATGGTTATAAGGGGAGGCATATATAGTGGAGATTGTTGTTATGGAAACGGATGAAAAGCAAAAGTGTTAGAGAAGCATGGAACAAAAAGGTTGGTTTTCAATGAGTTAGTAAATATGTTTATGGAGTAAGTAGTAGTACCGATAGCTAGTAGGATGAAGGAGCTCAAACTAGATGCATAGATGTTGTATTCGAAGTCAAATGACAAGCTAATGATGATTTAGAGAGAATACCTTTCAGCATAGAAACCCACATCTAAATGAGGTAATGGGAAGCGAAAATAAGAGAGGAGTGGAGACTTAAAGAGATTAAGGAAGTGAGGAAGCGGTCTGAAGACGTTGAGGTGGAAGGTGACTGGAAAGAACATGGTGGAAGTTAGGGTTAGAGGAAGAGAGGGAGAAGTCGGTTGTCCCCAATCTTTGCTCTTGTCAAACTAGGGTTATTTATACAAATGCTTCCTCAACCAGAAAGGTCAAGATTTTGAGCATAACTTATGAAAGCCATTAAAATTTTTAGCCCTTCTAATTTCCTCCTTCCATTTTAAGATCCACCCTTTCAATAGTTATTTTACCGACCTAACTAGTGTTACTCTATTTATATAAGGATCATCTATTAACACAAGGCAAAATGCCTTATACATCCGACCATTTCTTTAGAAAAATTCAAACTCACATAAACCATTTCATCCCTACAATAATTCCACAAGTACTGTTTTTCCGCTTCTATTCTTTTACCATATCGAGGAATTTGCTTTTCAAATTCCCACATTTCCTATCTTTTATGTATTAATATATTTTGTTAAGAGAACATCATACTTCATGTCTAGAATTGATACAAAGGGGAAGGAAATCCAAGTAAAAATACATTGCTTTGCTATTTGTATTCCACATTTGGCCTTATATATAGAGCATAATTGGTATTCATGTTTTCTGCTAATTCAAAAGGAAAATCTGTTATTTGATACCAAATTGGAAATATTTTATGATAACCCTGATTTACATATTTAGAGCTCATAAATTATATTAATACATAAGTTGGAGTATATTTGTGTAACCCCAGTTTTGGGGTGTTAATAGAACCAACCATTTATATATATTTATTTTGTAATTTGCTACTTGCACGTATGTAACACCCCTAATTTTAATTAACATTATTTAGGAGATTTAATTGGATAAATTAAATAGAATAATGTGATTATTAGAGTGATAAGGGAAATGAGATTTGAAAATAAGTAAGGTCGTGCCTTAACCAAATAAATCTATAAGCTTGTTCTATAACTTAAACACATATTTGAATAGGGAAAAGGTAAAATAGGAATAGATAGATCTTATAACCCTTAAACCCTTATTCCATTCTATTCATGTTTTCATAAATAAAAACAATCAAAGAGCTGAAGCAAGGTTGGCCATTAATCAAAACCTAAGTCATGAATTCAAGTAGAGATTCAGGGAGGAAAACTAGGAAGATTAAGCAATATTCAAATCTCAATCCGTTATCAAATCAAGATGAATAATGATCTATACTATCTCATATTGTTTTATTTCGATTGAATTAAATTCAGTTTTAAGATTAAAACTACATATATAAATGATGATGATGTGCCTTGATTTATGGTTTTCATGTTATGATTCAAATGATAAATTATAAGGCTTTCACAAAGTTTATTAATTCGGTTTTAGGATTTAACACTGTAGTAAATGATCCCTAAATACCATGATCTTTGAGTATGTTATGCAACATTAGTTTGGAGATGGGTTTTAATTTTCATAATTTTTCAATGCATGGAGAATATTTTATAAATTTTATATAGAAGAAAGTGGTTAATTCGGGTTCTAGATTTAATTAGGTAATTAAATAATGATTTTTGGCTCAAAAATTTTGTATGGTGAAGAAATTATCATTTTGGAATTTAATTTAAATTTTGAGATTTTTCTCAAATATATTTGAAGAGATATGGATTAAATAAGAAAGATTAGTATTTAATTAGTTAATTATGTAAATTAACGTTTTAAACGTATATTTTAGGCCTTGGAAAATAAGTGCGGGAGCATAGCTAAAATTTAGTTGTAAAGTTTTTAGTAACCAATCGCCTATTGACATATAAATGAGATTTGTTGAAAAGAACATGGTTTATTATGAAAAAATTCAGTTGATGTGATAATTACTATCTTACTACTTCCCTTTATGTTTATGTCATGCCTACCATGCCTTTGACGTCGTCGAGTGGAAAGCATGGAGAACTACTTCAATTGTGCGGAGTGGTTTCAAGCTCGTTGAGGTCATAAAATAGCGGCAGTTGTATGGTGTCTGTTATCCCGCTTTTTGGTAAGGCCAGGACACCATGGATTAGGGTAAAATGGATGGATTGGAAATCGATTACAATTGAAATGATGGACGATAGTTGAATGGATTCGGACGGACAACACTCAAAAAATGGCTACGTATGGAATTGGAACTTCACATAGGCAACGGATCGGATCCACAATTTTTGACCTAATCAAGGTGCGATTAGTATGGAGTGACAAGGAAGGCCTCGTAAGGCTACATTTCAAATTTTAAGTCGATCGAAGTCCGTATCCTCGAGTTTTGAGCAAACGATGGATCAGTGTTGATGGATTAGTGCTAATTTGCTTGGAGTCAGACATGGAAAAATTTGTTACTAGCTTGGATTCGACGTATGGTTCGCTTGGAGTCATAGAAATTTACAGTGCTGGGTTGAGCTGGGAGTCAGATGCATGTTTGCTTAGAGAAAACGATAGGCACCGATCGTTTTGGAGAAAAACGACCGGCACCGATTGTTTTTCGTGCTTGGAGTCAAAATCATGTTTGATTGGAGAAAATTTGGATTTTACACAAGTCAAACCCTGGGCATGAATTTTCAGCACCTGCTTTGAGTCAGAAAGGTGATTACTTCGAGTCTCGCTTCGGGTCAACCCTGAAGTAGGTTTTTCGACGATGATCTATCTATTACTCAAAATCTACAAAGGAAATCGACATAGTATTTGGAGGACAACTACACTACACTATGAGTGACCCACATCATCGATCACTTGGCCTCACGATGAAGTTGGATCGATCGGTCGTATTCCATATGGATCGATCCATAAAACAATTCAAATCAATGATGGTCGATCAATATCTCACAAATGGTAAGTTGGAATGACATGAATTTGGAAAGCAAGTGGCTAAAATCATGGGGAACTCACCAAAATGATCGCATCTCAAAAGGAGCATGTATGGAACGATCACACCTGATTGATCACAACACAACGCAACTTCACGACAAACGCGATATCTCACAAACGGTACATCAGAATGGCACAAAATTTGAAGAGCAAGTAGCTAACATCATGGGAAACTCACAAGAAGATTGCACCCCCAAAGGAGAAAGTATGGAATGATCTCCCATGATCCATTTTCTACTCAAAACAACAAATATCGATCGATATCTCACAAATGGTAAGCCGGAATGGCGTGAAACTTTAGTAGCATGGACTAGAGGCATGTGTGACCCCATAGGAACGATCACACCACCATTGGAGCTAATATGAATGATCGACACGAACCGTTCATATGGTGTGTGATTGATCTGAAAATTGGTGGATTGGGTCATACGGATCTGGAGGTTCTTCTGGCGAAATTTCAGCTCGATCCATGCATATCTTCGCCTATAAATACAGAAGACTTGGCACATTGCAGAGGACTTATTTATGACTGGTTCTCCTTCATCACTTCTTATCTCTTCCTCCATTATTTTTCTAAGGCAAAAGGACAACTGTACTTGTAACCTTATAGTATAAGATTATTGGAGTGGACGTAGGCCAAAGTTTTGTAATGACCCATATTTTTAACTATTTTTAAATTATTGAATTTAATATGATTATTGAATAATGATGGTTAGAAATAAATTTTTTTAAACTTTTATTTATGTAATTATTGAATTTGAACTTGAATAATATTTTGAAATAATAATTTCGAAGATTTAGGCAATAACATGTATTAAAATGAATCTATGTATTGACTTATTTATAATCAATAACCGGAGTTCAATAATAAATGTTGAATTATAGAGATAAAAATAAAATAATTGTTGAGAACTAAAATTTATTTTAAATTTAATGATTTATTAATATTGATTTATTGAATAATTAAATTATTTAAATTTAATATTAGAAATTATTTAAATAATTGAATCTTGAATTTAATGTGAATGAAAATGATGTCAAAAGTTGATTTAAATTTTATTTAAACAAGAATGAAGACCGTTTCTTTTAAAATTGAATTTAAAAGTGAATAAATAGAAATACAAAATTTTATATTTTAATTAATGAGTAAAAATAGCCATTTGGCCATTATCTAGGATTTCGACGAAATCAGTTTCATCGGATCCGTAATAGTGAATTATTATGAAATTTCAAGTTTCGTTGCGGTCAGACTTTTCGTTTGGCCGTGCGAGCTTGAAACGCGTAGAAATCAATTAAATGGATTTAATTAAAATAATTTTATTTTGTAGTGCTATCTTCTGAATATGATGGAATTGGTTTCCGAAACTAGTTCCATTGCGTTCGTAATGGGAGTATAACATATAAAACGCCAGGAGGCACGCTTCGTTTGGAGTTCAGAATTTCACGGGTCGATTGGGCGAGATATTATATATATATAATTTCTTTCCTCCAACAGTCATACAAGGTCACATACCTTTTTGATTTTATCCGTACTGTCTCCTTTCCCTCTCTCGTTTATATGTTGCAAAACAAAGTAACGAAAGGAAAAAATAAACAAACGATGGAATCGTGAGGAAACAGCGGAGGCACGCGTTAAAGGGCGGCTCGAGGTGCGTAGCGGAGGCTCGCGCTCGATCGCCACTTAGCGTTTCAGGTCGCGTTTTCTTTTGAGCGCGGCACGCGCGAACGCGAGTTTGTCGAGGGTGGCGGCGTTCGTGGCTGAGGCGGCGGCGTGTGGGGGGTTGGTCGGCGGCTTGGCTGAGTAGAGGCGATCGATTTTATAAAAAATAATATAATAGAATAAAACACGTGAAGTTCAAAGTCACGATTTTCTGGGAATGATACGCGTGCACGCGACCTTGAACAGGAGGAAGAAGGTTCTGTCTTTTATTTATTTATCTTTTTTTCAAGTTAATTAATTTTTATAAGTATCGTTATATTAAATATTGCATAATTTTTCCGTACGAGGTCCGTTTCGAGTGAAACAAATCGCATTGCGACCATATCGACGTCGTCTATAGCATAGAGTCAAATTGGAATTTATTTGAAGTTGAAATATTTTCAGTTTCAAATAAAAGGTGAGTGTTTTAAACGCTCACGAATGACTAATTTTTTGTTATGTTAGTTAAATTGAAATTATGGAGTAATTTAATTTTATTGACTGTTGTTTGGTAATTTAACTGACATTTAAATTGACACTTATATTGAACTGATATGAATTTAAATTTACAGTTCAATTTGTAATCGAAATTAAATTGCCAGTTAGACACCCGATGTTGCTAACCAGCAAATTGTTATGATATTTGACTGATTTGGATGTTGATTGTGATGGCTGCTATTAGTTGATATTTTGGATGATTTGGATGTTTATTTATTTTTATATATCCTGTTATCATCTTGTAGATTTTCTGACGGTATATAAACTATTATTGGAATTATTTCAAATAAATTAAGAAATAGGTTGAAATGATATATATCTGTGACACTTTGATTTGGATTAAAATGATATATATCCATCCCTAAAATTAAAAATTGAAATAACTGATCACTTGGCTATAGGATATAAAATTATATACGGACACCGGATTAGTTGAATCAAATAATTTTAAATTCTTCAATTGAATTTATTCAAATGGTTTCATTTTATAAAAATAAAATTAAATCAAAATATGGGAATTGAATAAATCTCGAATTCGAGTTTTGAAATGTTGAAATTAAAATTAGTTAAACGAAATGGTTTAAAGAATTGAATTTGAAAGTAAAATTATGATTGGAATATGATTTAAATTATGGAAATTGATTTGTTTTAAAAGATTTGAACTTTTATTCGAACTTTGAGATATTGCTAAGTAAAAATAATTTAAATTGATATTTCAAAATTTGAGCTCAAAATTGAATTATTTTTGAAAATTTGAATCTAAATTCGAACATTGAAATTTAATTTGTATTAAATGTTTTAAATCGATATTCCAAAATTGAACTCAAATCGATATAAATTGAAATGGTTTGAAAATTAAAATTGAGTTGAAATTTTACCATTGAATCAAATAGTTGAAATTGAAATTGAAATTGAAATTAATTTGGAATTGAAATTGAAATTGAAATTGATTTGAATTAAAATTGGAATTGAAGTTAATTCGAATTTAAATCGGAATTGAATTGATTTAAATTGAAATGGAAATTGAAAATGATTTGAATTGGAAGATTTGGAATTGAATCAGTTTGACTTTGAAACTATTTTTTAAAATAAATTATTTTAATATAAACTGATTAAAATCTATCTTTTAAATATTCAACTTATTTTGATTTTCCAAGCTTTTACTATATAAACCGTTTTCAATACTAAAACTATTTTATATTAAATTATTTTAACTTCTTAAACTATTAATTTTTTTTTCAAACTATTGTCAAAAAATTCAAACCGGTCAAAGGGAGGAATGATTTTATTTAAATCATGGATTTAAATGCGAATTGAATCAAACTTTGAAGCGAAATTGACATATCGAATAGAATTGACATATTTTGAGTAATTATGAGGATTTTTGAAACGTATTATATTTTGAAAAGAATATGATATTTTGATATCAAGTATGAATCATTTTCGAAATATAAAAGAACCAACCGGTGTGAAAAACGACGATTGGTTTTTAAAGAAACCGGGGCCTCTTATTGGCATACTCTCTGTCAATATTGGAATCACTTTACCAACTGTGTACATGGAGGAGATTCCAGAACAAAGTGGTTGGATTTGGAGTCATTTACTGGATTTGAAGAAAGAGAATGATGATGGATAGGTCCCGGCACTTGTGCCAATTTGAAATGACAAAACAGGACGGCCTGATTGGGCCAAGCGGGCTAGCTACCCCTAGCATACATTCGTTCTTCGATTTTCTTTGTACTTGGTCCATACTATTACTCTTGTTATTGGTTTCGATCAGTGCACCTTGATTTTGGGATAACCTCCCTTTGACTCAATATGGGATGGATGGACGCGGTGGGCGATCGTGGCTACGATGCATTACTACCAGCCCTGCGACACGAACTGGTAGTATCCTACCTTGGGCATTGCCTCACGTCCCTTGTCATACTTTTATCCTTATACAAGACCACTACGATTTTAGTTTAGTGTTTTCGTATGACGGCGCATCCCTTTCCCCCGATGTGCTACTGGGGCATTATATGCAAACTGTACGACAATGCTTAAAAACGCGTTAAGGGGGATTAATGTAAAGCCTTAACGCTAAGAAAATATTTATTTTAGTGATTAGACATTATATATATATCGTATTCTACTATATATAGATAATTTGATGGATCATTAAGAGATGAAAATCCCATAACATCTCTTGAGTTATTGCACGCACGTTATACACTGGATAGGAGATATAAAACCCCATAAAAATATCTGACGCTATTACACTCATGTTATGTGATATCGATTTGACTCACATAAGGATATTTTAGTCCTGACTCGAGTGTTTTGTCTTTTCATTACGCTCGGGTAATCCTGAATTTTCAGCGCCTTGAAGATTATTTTTTAGAGGAGGAAGACGAGGATTTTGGTATATTATTGCTAGTACTATTTCACACATTCTATTTGTTCCGCTGCATTATTCTATTATTATGTTGTACATATAACTCTGATAATGTTGTCAGCTTCATGAACTGTTTATTTGATTATTATATTTTATCATTCCGCTGCGAGATTCTGTGTTTGTTTTATTCTTCTTGTCTTATTTTTCTTAATTAACCGCAATGATTTTCTATGTTCCGGATTGTTTAATTTGGACATATGTGGATTATTGTCGATTAAACCTTCAGAAATGTAGGTCGTCACAGTTGGTATCAGAGCTTTGGTTTAGCGATAACCTTAGCTTTGTAGGGTTTGACTCATTAGAGATAGGGTCGTAATACCCTAGAATGGGTTGTTTGAGTGTATATATATGAGAGGGTGTACTTGTTAGTGTTATAAAATGTTTTATATTGTGTTTACTTATCCGTTGTGTTGTTTATGAATTCTGATCGGTGCATGGGATGCCAAGTTATCGATAGGGTTTCTAAACACTCAAACGAGGCAAGTCGACATAATATTGTTTTAAAATCAGGTAAATGAAATAATTTTACCTAAATTATATATTATATATAAAAAGGAAATTAAATGAGAATAAATGAGTATAAGTAAATTTATATGAGTAATTGAAATTGGATTTAAATGGAATGTAAATAAATTGAATTTAAATGAAATAAGTTAATTTTAAATAAAGAAAAGTTGATACACTTAAGTATAAGAGGTAAGAAATATAAGTTTAAATTATAAAATGAATAGATTTATAAAATAAATTGGATATGAGGTGAATAGGTTGTAAAACCAAGTTTGGAAATATTAACTTAACTAATTTGAGTTATGGATGTTTATAAATTTAAATAATGAGTTATGAAATAAAAATCCAATCTTAGTTTAAGTTAAAATAATGAATTTAAGCTGAGATTTTGAGAATTTAAATCCCGGTGCTTTTGAAATTGTTTTCTAAGATTTTGAAAATAATAATTAGTATTATTTGAAAATATTTACGAATAGAAATTATTTCAGAAGGAATTAAAAAGAAATAAATCCTGTACTCCCCTCTTCTGTTGGTGGAAAATAATTTCGGTGATGACAGCCGCATCATCGACATTCATTTTTGAGTTTCAAAGTGGGGGAGGCCACTTAGTAGCTTTGCTACGCTTTTGATTCAACCAAACAGATTTTGATTTAAAATTTCTAAATATGATTTGATATATATAAAAGATATTAGTATATATATTATTTCAAAATGATTAGAAATGAACCCGGTATTTGAATTATTAAGTTCTGTTAGTTAATGATTTTCAGTTGTAGAAATAAATTATTTTGAATAATTGGAAACTTCTAAAATCAGAAATCAGAAATTGAAGCTAATTATTTAAATGAAATATGAGAAGTTAAATTGTATCTCTAAAATTTCAAGACAATGGAAATTTAAACTTATGTAAATTATTGAACATTCTTATTAACTAAAATGTATAAGATAAATTTGTATAACATTCAATTACATTCTAAAAACATATATAAAACTTATCAAAAATGTTTAAAAAGTTGAAATGTTAAATATGAATGGTAATAGAATATTATACAAGTTTGAACTTGAGTAATAAGAAATGCTTAAAGAAATATTCCAAATAGAAATTGTGTTTAAAGAAATGTTTATAAATTTAAATTAAGATGTTATAAAAAAAGAAATGTTATGCACTTAGTTAATGTTCTAAGAAATGTTAAATGAATGATTTAAGTAGTAAAATAAATACTATTTAGATATGAACTTAAGAGAAGGTAAACAAATAATAAATTAAATCATATCTTTGTAAATTATTTGAAAAATAATAAATTTGCAAAGGATGTTTTAATATTTAGTTGTAGCTATCTGAGATGATTATAATCTAAATAATACTATGTAAAAGAAGATACATCTGTATAAAATAATTATAAACTTAAGAACTGATTAACGAAATAAGAAAGTTGAAATTTGAATTATGAAATAAATTTTTAGTTAAGTCAAGTTGAATGGAATAAATTGATGAAGTAAGTTAATGAAATAAATTATTAAAAGGAAGTTAACTTAAGAAAATTTGAAAAAATTGATTGTGATAAAAAGAATAATATGAATTTGAGTTATAAAATAAAATTCTCTCAAGTAAAATTGATGATATGAATTAATGAATAAATAAGTGAATCAATGAATTAATATGAACTTAAGATATGAAGTAATAATAATAAACATGAGTTGTGTTATATAAAATGTTTGTAATAAACTTAATTGGTTTATAAATGATATTAGTATTAAAGAGAATGTACTAAGTGATAGTGAAATAAAATTTAATTTAAATAAGGTTAAATGAAATAATTTTATAAATTGGCATAGAAAATTTTTTATATGAATTGTGTTAAACATAAAGTGAAACAATTGAAATTTAACAAATCGAATTGAATAAATTGAATGTAAATGAAACAGACGTGAATAAATTTGAAGCAAACCAATTAAATGTTAATAAAAATTAAATGTTAAAAGAAATAAAGTGTATAAATTAAATATTGACATTGAATAATGTAAATTCATATAGTTATGAATTAATTGGATGAATATTAATTGTTGGAAGGTTTCTATTGTTGTAAATCATTGTTTTAGCTGTTTTGTGTAACGACCCACTTTTCTGTACATTCTAAGATGACAAATAACCGCACATGTCAACTCAAATTGAACAAAAAGGAAGATTGTTAGGGGTGAAGAAAGAAGAGAGAAGATAAGAAGAAAACTAAACAATAACATAGAATCTCACAATCACAGCGGAACAATATATAATAGATAATAACATATCTTTATACAAAAGAACTATAACTATTATTATACATACCATCATTAGAGTACAACAATCAACAAATCAATTCTTGACAGTTATAATAACTAGCCCTCACAAGTGCTGAATATACAACCTATGCTCATAGCAGAATATAATCAAGTGCGTGGAATATGCCTGAGAATCCTTCAGCCCGTCTTCTATGCTCCATAACATCCTAACTTGAATTTGTAATACCGGTCTGACCCGAGTATTATAAAGAAATAACACCCGAGTTAGTCTGGAAAACCAGCATGAGAAAACACACTCAATTTGAATTATTACTGTTATCAAAATCCTTTGTAAAACAAAGGTATCTCGTAGACCATGCCACACATAAGCACGACGGGTTTTTATCTTACGATAACCGAAACCATTTTATGTAAAAATCATGTGATATTATAATAGTGTCCAAATACAAATACTTATTAAAATAGCCGAAATAGTAAAATTAATTAAATTCCAGCATACTAGGCTCTACAATCAAAATCGTAAAGGGCACGTATTGGAGAATGGATTCCATACAATGATTAGGCACTAGGGTACCACCTATCATAGTATACGTTTAGAAAATGTACCGAGATCGAACCTATCGATCTCTGCCAACACAAAACCTGCCTACCCCTTACTGGATAGTACCGAATATGTCATCATCACGGTTGCTTTGCAACCCTTTTGAGATCTCATGCACAACCAATCCATAAATATGTAGATGTAGAATAATCTAGAAAGGTGATAACATACCCTAATGGGTGCGACCCACTTAGCCTTGATGTTTCTTCCCTGATTTTCAGTCATTCTCGGTTGATGAGGCTTCAGGCTACGATTACCTTTCAAGAAAATTTACACTTAGAATTCTCATTGCCCTCCAATGACAATGTGCCGATAGCATTCATCCTTACAAGTTGTTCTGGGTCTGAACAAACCAAATCTTCAAAATCACCATCTTCACTATCTTCACGATATCACAATTCACAATGCTCAAATTGGATCAAAGTGGTTTTCAAATAATTAAATACGATCCCCGTCTCTTCGAAATGATCAACGAAATTGTCCAGATTTGATAGTCGGTTGTTGAACTATCAAATTACACGCATAAGCAGTCACTAGGCCATACTATAAATCTTTCAAACATTTATCTCAAAATATCTATATAGAGATATATATTCAAATCTCTTCCAATATTTCAATATTTGGAAACAATTTCAAATACTATATCCATAACAGGATATTTCTAACACTTAGAAATATTTTCCATTTCAATTTATAATCCATTACTTAAAAAAATATTCCTATAAAATCATTTCGTAGTTAAAATATTTCCAAAACCATTGATTTCAACACTTAGGAAAATATTATAAGTCTATTTCCCCAAGATCATTTCTAATACCCATACTTAGGAAATACTCCGTACTTATCTCTTAAATCTCCAAAATTTTATTAATTCCCTTTACAATTCCCAAAAATTATCGATTATACTTATTTATAATCCAACTAACAATTTATAACTTCTTTAATGAATTCAGATTAAATTCGAAGTTCCCGTATCTAAAAAAATTTGGAATTTTCCTTTCTCAAATTTTCTTAAGTTCCCGAATTCCATTATAAGATTTCACTTATAAAATCTCATCCATTAAATACGACCCGGTTCACAAATCTCGACAGCATTTATAAATAAATTTCAATCACTTACTTTTAAACTATATATATATAATAATAATATTTCAAAACAAGGTTAAAGAGTTATTTAAAATATCAAAGTACTTTTTTAAAATAAACGTCAATAACTAATTCAAGTTTATTTATAAAACTGCTAATCGATTTACAAAACCTGTTTATAAAACTTATAATTCATTTCAAAAAATTTAAATATTTAAGTAACTAGCTTCCTGAAATAATCTAATCAAATCAATAGTTTTTAAAACTACATAGATTAATAAATATAATCCTTTACAAAACAAACTTTCGCTTCTTGATAAAATATTTTTTTTTTAAATTCCAATAAACCAACTTTATATTTATAAATCTCTCTTGATTCATCACAATTGATTTACGTTTGCAATTCCATAATCCTTTTCCAAATTCTAATATAGAATCCCATATTTCTTTCTAAACTGATTCTCATCCCATTATAAATTCCCACTGTGAATTTATATTTGCAATTCATCGAATGATAATCATTCCACATCATTTATAAATATTGTTTATAAATTTCATAATCTCATTTCCTGTTTATAACAGGTTCATATCACTAAAATCCATTTATTAATCGATTTCTAATTAAAATTCAATTTATAAATCTATTTCTTAAATAATCCAAACTATATTCCAAAACTAATCAAATCTCATTTCGACTCCCTTTTCATATTTTTAAGAATCCTATTTAAAATCATTGTCTAAAATCCTAATTTAAAATTCTCTATTTGAAACCATTTTACGAAATTGCTAAATAAATATCCAAAATCCAATCATTTATTTTATCCAATTCAATTCCCTTGAAATAATCCCAAAATTCAATATTTATATTTCATTTCCAAAATCGCCTTTGAATTTCCTTTTTAAATTCAAAAATATTATTTATAATGTTTAAAATACCAAAATTAAGGCCAGTACTAATATAGCATCCAATAAGTCACATCACATCATAATCTATAACAGATTATCAAATCACATCACATAACACAATATATGAAATAAAATCAACCATTTTGAGGAATCTAATTGGATCCCTCCAACCTGTTTCCCTGCAACCACAGATGTTATATAACATAAAATACCAATCGCGCTTTGAGGATGGATATTGCGGTAATATAGGGTTATCCGCTATTATGCGGGGCGCATAGTGTCTCATCTGCTCCAATCGGCGGGAAATATAATCAACTACTAATATATATATATACACTACTATAGATATAATATAACAACCAATAGATAATAATTTATCAATCCATTTAATCAACCAATAAATAATTTTAACTTTTTAAAATAAACCAATTATCCAAGATGAGTGAGATTTACTCACATTTATTCTAGTTGTCGCTTCCATTTTCTGATTACGACTAAATTCGAATGGCGTTCGAATGTAGCTAAAAATTCTGGAACCTCTAAATTCAGTCAATCAATCCCATGCTGAAGCTTTACTCAATATGAATCCAATGTGACTGACCGCGTTGGATTTGGATCTAAAACGAACGAGTTATGAAATTTATAAGAATTTGAATTTATTAAAAACAATTAATATAACTTAATCACTATTTAAATTCATTACCCACCCAACTTGGCCCATCCCACGAACCAAAACCCGACTCACTTCTTTTCCTTCTTCCCCAAATTCAAGTAAACGAACAAAACTCCCCATGGCCGTGCACGTTTCCATGTACACGCACGCCAATACGCCACCCCAAACTCCACGATTTCCTAATACGATCCCACCGACGAGCTTCCCTTCTTGATCTCCACCTACCTGACACTTCAAGTTGAAGCCCGAACCTTCCAATCAAAATTCAACCTCACCAACCCCTCTTCGACTAGCTACAGGTCATGACGACCAAATGTACGCCGCACCCCACGAAATTCGTCCCTTCGATGCTCCTCGACATTCTAAATCCAAATCTGATATCCAAATTCTCAATTGATAACCAATACTTGAGATAAATCAAACCCTAGCTGCTCTGCTTTCCACTGTCGAATGCCAAACGACATCGCACCCAACTCAAAACATCTCAGGTCGAAGCTCTCCACAAATCAGGATTTTTAAAATTGGTTTGGGAATTTTTCGTTGGGTAAAAATTGGATTATAAAATTTTGGAACTTTCAAAAAAAAAATCTTTACTGCTAAGCCAAGTTTAAATAAAGGGGAAAAGATATGGAAGTAAACAGAGTAGGTCCAGCTGTAGGTTGGTTGGGATGAGAAATAGATTGGGCTGAAGTGAAAGAATGTAGGCTGCTAGTCAAATCAATATATATTATTTAAAATTTGAAAATATCTAGCTATAATTTTTGGATCCCAATCAAGGTGTGCAGCTTGGCGTTCCTAATGTTATACCCCTATCCCGAACGCAATGGAACAAGTTTCGAAACCTAATTCGATTTTATGGAGAAGATAGCTTTTTGAACCTAATTATTATATTAAATTTCCGATATAAATTTCAACGCGTTTATATCCCATATGACCAAATGATAACTCCAAACGCTACGAAAATTGAAATCTGATAATAATACAGTATTACGGATCCAATGGAACTAGTTTCGTCGAAATCCAAGACTGTGCCCCGAAAGGCTATTTTTATACGTTAATTTAAACGGGTTATTTTTAAAATCGAGTAAATCATTATTAAATCTAATTTAAAATTTTATTTACCTTCATTCTTATTAATACAAATTTAATAAGCCTTTGAAATTATTTTTATCTAGCTTAAAACTCAAGATTACACTATTTAACCAAATTTCAATTATTAAATTTCACAATTAAATTACCTAATAAATAATTATATTTGAAATTCAAGTTATTAAATCTATAAATTAACTTTTAAATATTTAAAATCAATTAAATATTCCAATTTCAAATACCCAAAATTCTAGGTTGTTACATTTTTCTCCCCTTAAAAGAATTTCGTCCCCGAAATTGCAAAGGTAAAAAAATGCCCAAACCCATTCCTTTTCTAAAACAAATTAGCCGAAATAACTTCCCAAACCCATTTAAGTCTTTAATTTCCCAAAAATTAATTGGAAACCTAGTTATTACCTTTAATAAATTTCCAAACTCATCCATAGATTCCAAATAATATTATCCATTCAATCACTTCAACTTATAATTCAAAATCAAATTTTAGTCATTGAAAATTTCCTTGAAAGTTTCTAACTCTTTAAATTTTTAAAAAATTTCGCTAGCATCTCCTTTTCTATGACGACCCAGATTTTTGATGGTTGTAATTGGTAATTAATTGAATTAGATCATTGAAATATTAGTTTTGATTAGTCGAACAAATAAAATTCTGACAATTAAAGATATTTGGAATATATATATATATATCGATTTAAAAGCTATTTTGGATATTGGATTACAAATTTCTGGATATGATGAATATTGTAGTCTTATGTATAAATATGGAAACTCTACCATTTAAAAACTAAGATAAACACCTAAATATATATATATACACAAACATATATAAGCTTTATGATGTTGAAAATATATACATATACAAGTATATGAATGTATATATATGCCTATGTGAAGTAAAATATATGGGAGTATAAATGTAATATATATACATATTAGGACAAAATATACATAAGTAAGTATATAGGAATGTAAGTGTATGTATATGATAACAAACACATGTAAGAAGATGTAAATGAGTATATGTATGAAAAATAGTACATATAGGATGTAAAATATATATAGGTATGCACGTGTAAAAGCTTCATATACATGAGCTAAAATGCATATAGTAATTGTAAATATGGAAGTATATAAGCATGTACACAAAAAGATACATATACATATATAAAACTCATATGGAAATGTTTGTAAACAAAAATGGAGGCAAGAATTTAACTCGAGCAGACAATTTTTTATCAAGGCCAGACATTTAATGTTCAAGCATACATATATCATATCAGCCCCAAAAACTTCAAATCATACCAGGAAATTGCTGACCAAAAGAGAAAAAATAAAATAGATAAATAATTGTGTGAGTAGCCTGTACATATGATAGCTTACTCTACACACTTCATTTCCATTTTATATATTTGTAGCCGAGCTTATCACATTGCTCTCAAGAAAAATGTATAAAACTAAAACCAAACAACTCTTGCATTTCAAAACTGAAGTAAAGATCAATTTGCAGATTCAAATTCAGCTAAAATTAAATTTTATCCAAACTCAACAAAGATCAACCTGAAGTAAGCTAGCAGCTTCAAGTTTTCAAACTTCAAACCCCTGGTTCTCTGATTCCTCTGTTCAAACATTACAAGGTGAGTAAACTAACATTTTAAGGTTTAAATCTATTTAGATTTGATTGCATATGATAAAAACTTAAAGTATGCTGTTGAAAAGTGTTTGCATGAATATAAATCTGCCTGCATGTATATAAAAATGAAACTAATTGAGTATGTATGTCTGTGTATATATATATGTCTCTGTTCTTATATCAACAGACTAAAAATTTGTTCAAAAATCAATTTCTTCCTTTTCAATCTCCTATAGGTTATGATCTTTAAAGGAAATTTGGTGGTGGTAACTAAACGTGATTTTTAAAAATATTTTTAAGCTTAATTAACTAGTTATTTTACTAGATGAAGAGATTACAATGAAAATCTTATTCAAATTGGAAAATCGATCATCTTTATTTCATATTTGGATTATATAAGCTAAATCGTATTGAAAAATGGTGAATTTTGATAAGCATATCATGATTTATAGATTCATAATTGTTGTGATTTCTCGAGTTGAACGGCGATTGCATTTCAGTCGATTCATGGTGATCGGGATGAAGATGGTCGTTGTGCTCGACGCTGGAGGTAGCTCAAGGGTAGAGGTGCTTAGGGAAATTGGTCAGTAGATTTTTAATTCGTCGTGGTGGCGTGGCGATGTCGTAGTAGGGTTTAGGTTACGATCTGGACGAGGACAAACTCGTGGCGATTTCGGCATCGAGGTCGAATCGTGTTGGACCGGTGTAAGGGGATTAGGAAGGTGGAAGTGCGGCGAGTCTCCAGGTGTGAGCATGAGGGCTCTGGTGGTCAGAGGTGACGGTTCGAGGTGGAGATAGTAGTTGGGGTTTTTTTCCTAGTATCGGCATATCTGCTCGATTTCGATTCTTGAGTCGTGATGAAGTTCTGGGTGTTCGGACACTTTGAGGAAGTGGTCGCCGACATGTGGGGAGTATCGACGATGATCGGAGAGGCCTCGATCATCGGTGCACGTGCACGGCGAGGCTGGAGTGTCAGTGGGTTTGGGTAGTGGTGTGACTCGAAGAATACTCGGGGAAGAAGCGTTGTGGCTCGAGTTGGGCTTCGAGACTTTCGCGTGTGTGTTTTGCTTCCAGATTTTAAGTTAAAACTAAATCTAGGTTTTAAAAAAAAAGAAAAAGGAAAAGGAAAGAAGTCCTCGGGTCTGGGCTCAAGTATGAACCGGGTTGGACTCGAGTAATATTTATAACAGTTTTAAAAAAAAAGTTTTAAATAAAGTAAGTTTTAAAGTTTAAAATAAATCAAGTTTAAACTATTTCTTAAATCAATATTCTTTGTATAATAAAATGTTTTTATTAAATATTTGGTTTAAGAAAAGTGGTATGATTTATTTAACTTAAATTTATTAAGTTAATTATTAAGTTTATTTTAAACTTAAATTTAGTGTGTAATTAAGTAGTTAATTATAAGGGTAAAATGTTTTTAATTTATCTGTTGATGATAATTATTTCCAAGATTTATTAAATAAGATCTTAATGATGATTAAGTAATTAATCAAGAAAAGGTTTATCTTAAAGTTAATTAAGGTCTTGGATAATTAATGAGTAATTAAATTTATGAAGTAATTAAAGAGTAATTAATTTATTAATGATTAAGGATTAATTAATAATTAAGGGTTATAATTAATTAATTAGAGATTAATTAATTGGTAATTTGGGATTAATTAATGTAAGTAATTAGAGATTAATTACTTAAATGATAATTACTTAATATAAGTAATTAAAGGATTAATTTGTTAAGGGTTATTTTTTTTAATTAGCAATTAAAGGTTAAATTACTTAATAATTAAAGGTTAATTAATTGAGGATAATTAACCAATGGGATAATTACTTCATGAAAGTAATTATGGATAATTAAATTAGATTAATAATTAAAGAATGATTAATTAATGGTTGTAATTAATTAATGTTAAGTAAACATGATTTAAAAGCAATTAAATTAATTAGAAATGGTACAATTAATTTATCTTGCTTATAGATGATAAAGATATATTAAATGACTTAGATTATTTGATATCTCCGATATGTGATTTGTGATGGTTTGTGATATGAGATACTTTGGTTGAACTGTGATATTGTGGGTTATCTATCTGAGATAAATTGTTGTGTGAATATGAAATCCTGAATATAAATTGTATTGTATACTTAAACATTTGGCTTAAAGAATAACATTGGATTCGAAGAGACTGGGGTTGGGTATCGGTAAATACCCAAAACCACTTCGATTTGTAATCTACAGTAATTCTTTATGGATTTGATATGTGAAATCAATAGGCTGGAGTGGAATAATTAAGTAACATGGTCATTTAAACTGAGTAACAGTTCTTGGATATTATTTTGCAATAAGTGATTGACTTAAACAAGTTAAGAACTCGTAGGAAGGCACGAGTTACCCTGGTATTCAAATATGTTTACAACTTAGTATTTCAAATTATATGGGTTTACTCATGCTGGTTTCCAACCTGACCCGGGTGTTACTTTGTTGTAATGCTCCGGTCAGACCGAGTATTACAGATTTTCAGGTTAGGACGTTCTAAGCTCAGATGGCGAGCTGAATGGGAGGAACGTATGGAGTATATTCCACTGTGTATTATTGTTTATTTGGGACAAGTTAATTTTAACTGTCCAGTTTATAAGTGTTCGGTAGTAACTTTGATGTAAAAATATAATTGACAGATATAGGTATTCTTTTGTAAACTGATATTATTTGATATTATATTTTGATCCGCTGCGATTTTGTGTGAATCAGTGTTGTGTTTATGTTTCTTCTTCTTCTATCTCTTTCTTCTTAACCCCAACTATCTGGAAATTTTCGGGGTCAAAAATTTCGGATCGTTACATTTGGTATCAGAGCTGAAAAGTTAAGCGAGAACCTTGGCTCTGGTAGGTGTACTCATAAGGATAGGGTCAATAGTACCCTAGAATGAGTTGAGTGTGTATATGTATATGAGAGCGTACTTGTTATTTTCTTATATAAAGATTTTAAATGATTTTATAAGAATATATTTTGATATATAAAGCAATATTTCTTTTTAATAAATATTAAGGTAATTGGTTGTTAAATCATTAGAATCAAATAGAATAATGAGAATTAAGTGGTAATAGAAATACAACCAAACTGAAATTGAATGAAGATAGGTTTGATATGGATTCAAACCGAAATTAAATCTTGAATTTGGGGAAAAGTTTCAGAATAAGATAATAATGAATTGGTTTCCAGATATGATAATCTTGGTTATTATCATAAATGATTGTTGTGTTTAATAATAAGATATGAATTAATGAGTAAGCAAAATGAAATGTTTTAGATAAGTATGACTTATAAATTGGAACTGAAGATGATCTAGATTGTGAAGTTTTAAATCTAAGACAGAAAATTTGGAATTTGTTTCAAAGTGCTAAAAGAAATAATAAATAAGTATTATTTGAATAAAAGGGACTTGTTGCAAACAAGGGTTGTTTGAAAATTTGTTTTGAATTAAAAACCAAAAGTGGTTTAAAATTTAAGGATAACTTAGTGTGCAAAGAAAATAATATGTATATATGAGGAATATACATAATATCAAAAATAGTTTGAAATAAACTCTAAATGTTGAGTTTTAAATTAGAAATGAGGTGTGATATCCAAGGTGATAAGTTTTTGAACTTATAAGATTATTAATGTGAAGTTTAAAATTTGAAATGGGAATTCAAATTGGGTAAGGTTGGCTGGATTAAGTAAATTGAATTTAACTTTGGGAAAGTTAAATAAGTCAACAAGCAACCTGAATTGGAAATTTCAAAATAAAATTGGGATTTAACTGGAAGGTTAAATGGTTGATTTGAATGGGGAGTTTGTGAGATCTCAAAATGGGTTTGAGATCTAGAAATTGAAAATGGATGTTTTAAAATAATTTGGATATTATTATCCTATTGTTATTAATAATCTTTAGATTGTGACTTGGATTTGTTTAAATGAATGAAGAAATGGATTATGGTGATATATCCATTATTTAGATAAAAAGGGAAATTAAAATTTCAAATTAAGGATATGAAACCACTTTGAATTTAAGATTTAAATGTTCAAAAAGAACTTGGAAATTTAAATTGTTAAGCATTGGTTTCAAAATTGAAATTGGGGAATAAATTGGATATATCTATTATTATGAAGAAAATTTTAAATGGAGTTTTGAAATTTGGATTCAAAATTTAATTGTTTAAAGATTGGGATTATTGATTTAAAATAAAGGTTAATTTGATTTAAGGGGTTAAATCAACATTTAAAAATTTAACTCGAATTTAGATAATTCGAGATGGTTTAAAGTTGAGATTCAGATTTCATTAGTTCAAATTGAATTTAGTTTGAATTGATTAGAATTAAAGATGGATAAGTATAAAATTCAAATGGAAAATTTGAATTGGATTAATTTGAAATAAAATTGAAGATTGAATGAGTTCAAATTCAAATGGGAATTGGGATAAATTCATATAGAAATTGAAATGATTTGAAATTGAAGAAGATTCAATCTGAAATTAGTCTATATTAATTGGAATAATTTGAAATTGTAATTGAAGTGAATATGTTTAAAATCAAATGGAATTTGATTTGAATTTGGAAAGAAATCGAGGTTAATTCAACTTGAATTGGGGATAAATCAAGTTCAAGGGAAATTGAAGTTATTCAAATTAGAAGTGAGTCAATTTAAATGGAAGTGGAAATTTAAATTGAATTGATGGGGAATTTAACAGTTTGACTCTGGACTATTTTCAAAATAAATTGTTTTAATATAAATCTATTTTTTCCAAACTATTTACTATACAACTTTTCCTTTTAAACCTAAAACTATCTTAAGCTTGTTTTACAATTACTTTTGGAACTATTTAACAATTTTACAACTGTTTTATAAACTAATTACTATTTCTCAACTATTTTACAAATTAATTACTATTTTACAACTATTTTGTAATTATTTAAAAATTTCTATAACTATTTAACTGTTTTATAACTATTTTATCAATACATAACTATTTTACAGCTATTTTACAAACTAATAATTATTTTTCAACTACTTATCTATTTTTAAAATTTTCAAGCTATTTTCTAAATATAAACTGGTCAGAGTACAAACTGTTTATGATTCAATACCCAACTGAGGTAAGAATTGAAGTGATAATCCAAATGGGGATTAAGGCAAATGTGAATAAGTGAATAAAATCAAAGTGAGGATGAATAGAAAGGAAATTGATTTAACTAATAATCAATGAAGATAAATACGTAGGATGTACGTATATTATTCTATTCGCATAGTGATTTGATCCAGATTCGAGCATAGAATTTCAAGATAGTATTATCAATCTGAGTTGGGATTTTTCGCTCAATTTTCGACGGCGAACCTGGATATGGATTTTTGATTGGTTCTGGATATTCTCTATCATAGTTGTGACTATGCAAGGAAAATGACGGTTTCTGATCAAGAAACTAAATCTGAGTCTGCACTAGGAAGTCAGGTGGACAATACTAGTTCGGAAGTGAAATTATGCGATCGAGTGAGCGATCAGATTGATATAGCATACGGATGATATGTGTACATCGTACGGGTTTGAATGAAATTTATATTGAAAATTTATGGATAAGAATTGTAAAATGGTCTTTGAAATGAAGAGTATATTTTGTGAAATATATGATGAGGTAAAATGGAAATTGGAAATTTCTATGATTAAAGATTCACTCTATGAAGAAAAGTAATGTGGTTAATAACTTTATAAAAGAGTAATCAAATTTGAATATTTGATTTGGAATAAACAAAGTTATATATCTTTGTTATATATGGTAAACTCCCCTTGTTGAATCTATTGATAGAAGAAAAGGGTTTTAAAAGTATTTGAAGTATAAAAGTGAATTTATACAAGTATGAAGTGGTTCAAAAAAAATTTCCCAAGGTTATTATATATATATATATATATGTATATATAAAGGATTTTGTGAAAATGATTTTGGAAAAAGGTTTTGGGAACCTATGGATTTCTAAAAAAAAGGGGGGGCTTTTGATTTTTGAGGATAATCAAAATTTGGAACTTGGAAAGCCTAGTTTGTGAATTATCGATTTTGGGATAATCGATTTTGAGAAAGGAGATTTATATGAAATTCATACTAGGTGTATGATTTGGAAAATACTATATGTGTATAGTATAAAGTGTTTTGAAAGTGGCTTTGGAAAAAAAGGCGCTCCCTTGAATGAACTTCTCAGGAGTGCCACAGGGTGGTACTGCCTTGAGCCCTAAGGGGGGGTTCTAAAGTTTATCCTGTGAGGAGTCCAGACAAACTAGTTCCTGAGGATTATTGGGTAGCGAAAGTCGAGGGCGCTGATGCCTACAGGGGCATTTGGGTTATGCTGTGACGACAGTGTAACTCGATGTCGCTGCGATCTACTGTGTGGACCATAGCGAAAATCGTGTGGAGGATGAGTGCCAACAGTCTACACTTGATTTTGCCGTGATGGCAATGTAACATCGGTAGACTACGATCTATGGTCAAGTGGAGGAGTTTCATTCTTTTGGCAGCGAAATTCGAGGGCGCTGATGCCTACGGTTATATGGGTTTTTGCTGTGATAGCAACGTAAAGCCCGGGTATAACTGCGATCTGTAGCGGGTTCCTTGGTGTAATCGAGGGGCACAGAGGCCTACAGTTATCTATGGATTTTGTCGGGATGGCAACGTAACCATCGGGTTAACTACGACCATGGATGGGGGTGATGATTTCCAGAGCATTCTCACCAAAGATGTTTCCTCTATTTTCAAAAATGTTTTCGATATTTTCAATAAAATTATTTTTTCAAGTATTTTCCCTAGGTGTTGAAATGGGTCTACTAAGTACTTACAGATTTTCAGTCCTATGCCTGATCAACGTATGATCGAATTTCTGTAAGAACAAGGATGGACTTGTCGAAACATCGAGCTATAAAAGTATTTTTATAAAAAATATTTTAGTAATATTATATAGATTTTAAAAAGCTTTTAAAAAAATGATCAAAGAATAATTTATATGATTTTAAGCATTTTCATAAATTCGTTTCGTTCCTTTTCGAGGACGAAAAGTTCTAAAGGGGGAGGAATGTGACGACCCAGATTTTTAATGGTTGTAATTGGTAATTAATTGAATTAGATCATTGAAATATTAGTTTTGATTAGTCGAACAAATAAAATTCTGACAATTAAAGATATCTGGAATATATAAATATATATATATATATATATATCGATTTAAAAGCTATTTTGGATATTGGGTTACAAATTTCTGGATATGATGAATATTGTAGTCTTATGTATAAATATATAAACTCCACCATTTAAAAACTAAGATAAACACCCAAATATATATATACAAACATATATAAGCTTTATGACGTTGAAAATATATACATATACAAGTATATGAATGTATATATATGCCTATGTGAAGTAAAATATATGGGAGTATAAATGTGAATATATATACATATTAGGACAAAATATACATAAGTAAGTATATAGGAATGTAAGTGTATGTATATGATAACAAACACATGTAAGTAGATATAAATGAGTATATGTATGAAAAATAGTACATACAGGATGTAAAATATATATAGGTATGCATGTGTAAAAGCTTCATATACATGAGCTAAAATGCATATAGTAATTGTAAATATGGAAGTATATAAGTGTGACGCCCCACCTCTATACCCACGCTAGACAAGAACACTATGGTGTAGTGCTGTCGACTAGCACAGAGAATAAGGCTGTGGAGGAGCGACCATCCATGTAACTTCTTTGTGCGAGCACCGATATGTCAGATAGAATAGAATGCATATCATTTAAGAAGGAAATCCGACATACCGATACAAACTCAAAGCTATCACACGGTGGCTATATATATATCTTCGGAAACAAACATAGAAATAATCATAACATAAATCAGTCACAGACATCCATATCACAAAGGCGGAAGAAGATATGAATAAATATATAACACATAAATGTGTACATCAGAGTAGTGGTCGGAAAGATCCACGATAATACAAAAGGATAGCAACACGTGCTATATAAAAGAATAAGTACACAACAAAGAGTCTACATCTCAAATGTGTACATCCAAAAACTACTAATCTAAGTAGTTAGCCAAAAGTCCGAATAATCCTGAAGAGAAGTCAAGCAGAAGCACCTGTAACATCTCGGTCTGACCCGAGTATTATTTATAAGAAAATAATAAACGGTCAGTCTAACTATAAATATCAGATGATATGGTATAAAGTAAAAGACATGGCATGAACATGTAATAACCATCGTGGCATACTACTATAAGTATGTAATTGAAAATCAACAAGAGATTAATCAATATCACAAGAATCTTCTCCAAGATAAAATAGGGTATCATACCCTAATCTTGTATTCATAACAAGTCAATGACACACCAATTCACCAATGCACAAAAATTGATAAAACTTATCAATGAAAATCACGAAAAATTGGTGAAGCATAAAGTCCAGAAATCAACACACGAAATCCAGAAATCACATAATTCATAGCAACGACGTCGTACAGCGTGACGTCCGATGATCCAGAAGCACAATAAATAGGAACAACGACGTCGTACAACGTAACGTCCGATGAACCAAAGCACAATAAAAAGGAACAACGATGTCGTACAGCGTAACATCCGATGAACCAACACGTAGTGAAAATGGGACAACGACGTCGTACAGCGCAACGTCCGATGATCCAGAGACACGATAAAAAGGAACAACGATGTCGTACAGCGTAACATCCAATGATCCAACATGTAGTGAAATGGAGCGACGACGTCGTACATCGTAACGTCCGAAGGACCAAATCATGATAATACGGAACAACGACGTCATACAGCGTAACGTCCGATGAACCGAATCAAAAAGACATCGCACATGGCTAGTCGAAATCACAAAAATGATCGTCATTGATCATCAAGAAGTGTCAATCACACCAAGCTAGTAAATATATGAGTTTAGCTTCATGTCCCATAACCACTTGCTTAACTTAAATATTTACGAACAAGTTGTAGGTCTTCACTAGAAAATTGTCACAAAAGGGTTCAATCGAACAAGTCCAAGAGCTAACCGACGAAGTGAACGCAAGCGTTTCATACCACTCGTTTTACTAAGTCGTTTAATTCGATTTCTCATACGAGTGAGGTAAAGGTTTGTATATACTAGTAGATTGGAAAACGGTTTTATAAACGAGTTTGATATTAAAAATAGAGTTGGAAATGTTTTGATAAAAGAGTTTTGATATTTACTACTAGTATTGAAACCTTCATATTTTTAAAGTGACAAAACACAAAAATGATTGTAGAACAATCAATCACAGAAATTCACATACGAAGACGTAAATAAAATCCAAGGAAATCAGCTCAAAATACATCAAAGTGGAAGTTCTGTTGAATGTTTTTCAGATAAGATCCCCTACGAAGGGGGGTCCAGGGGGGTGGCAACCCCCTAGGTAGGGGTGCGGGGGCAACACCCCCGCTACGGGGTTCGACCTAGTGGTTGCGACCTAGAGGTTGCGACCTAGTGGTTGCGACCTAGAGGTGTTCGCGAGTTAGCAGAAGCGAGCGACCTAAGAGAGGCGAGCGACTTAAGGGACTCGCGACCTAACAAGGTAATAAGGTCGAGCAACCTACGACCTAACGAGGTAAAGGCCTAACGACCTAGTGAAACACGCGACCTAAAATTAAATAGGTTGAACGACCTAAGTGTTGAAAGGTAAGCGACCTAAGGAAGGCTCACGACCTAACATGCTTCGACCTAAGTCTTGGCCGAGCTAAGGAAAAGGATCGAACGACCTAGCGGTGGCGACCTAACTGGAATGTGAGGCCAAGCGACCTAAGAGACTATCGAACGACCTAATGGTCGAACGACCTAAAAGCAAATAGATCAGACGACCTAACAAGGTTGATGCCATACGACCTAAGACCTAACTGTCCAAATGACCTAAGAAGGGTGCGCGACCTAACTGGTTCGCAACCTAAGGAGGGTGCAGAGGCGAGCGACCTAAGGAGTTATCGAAGCCGAGCGACCTACGACCTAACGTAGCTGCGACCTTGTAACTGAAGCAGGAACGAGCGACCTAGGACCTAGGCGACCCACGACCTACGACCTAACTCCTTCGAGCGACCTACGACCTAACTGCAGGCGAGTGATAATAGGTCGGAAACGACCTAAGGCCAGGCGAGCTAACACTCCAGAGCGACCTAGTGCCAGAAAATCACAAAAACACTGAAAATTGGGGCTTTCCACCCATCCAATCCAAATCCAATACAAACAAACATGCTAAAGTGATGGGGAATCATTCCCAACAGTCCAATGACGATTATAGGCAAGATGTGAGATTAAAAATCTCACCTTCGCACTAGAAACCAATGAAGATGAAGCTTGAATCAATGTCTTCTTCTTGAATTTGGAGTTAGATGTTGAATTTGCTAATGAACTTGAGCTTGGAATTTTAATTTCCCATTCCCTCCACCATTTTTGATAAAGCTTGAAGTGTTTTGATGAAGTGATGAAGAGGAGAGGGGGTGGGTTGGGGCTGAGTTAGAGGGTGCAGTCCAAACCAAAGTCAAAGGCGGGAAAAGTGACGAAAATTTCACTATCTCCAAACATATCGAAGATTACACTCAAAAAGATCGCAAACGTCATTTTGAACTCAATGGAGGTGGTCTCGAATCCTAATTTGACCATATGCAAAAAGTAGCTTTACGGACTAACATCCGACTAACGATAAAATATTTAAATATAAAATCGATAAATATGCGGGTTGTTACAATAAGCATGTACACAAAAAGATACAAATACATATATAAAACTCATATGGAAATGTTTGTAAACAAAAAGGGAGGCAAGAATTCAACTCGAGCAGACAATTTTTTATTAAGGTCAGACATTTAATGTTCAAGCATACATATATCATATCAGCCTAAAAACTTAAAATCATACCAGGAAATTGCTGACCAAAAGAGAAAAAATAAAATAGATAAATAATTGTGTGAGTAGCCTGTACATATGATAGCTTACTCTACACACTTCATTTCCATTTTATATATTTATAGCCGAGCTTATCACATTGCTCTCAAGAAAAAAAAAGTATAAAACTAAAACCAAACAACTCTTGCATTTCAAAACTGAAGTAAAGATCAAGTTGTAGAATCAAATTCACCTAGAATTAATTTTTTTCCAAACTCAACAAAGATAAACCTGAAGTAAGCTAGCAGCTTCCATTTTTCAAACTTCAAACCCGTGGTTCTCTGATTCCTCTGTTCAAACATTACAAGGTGAGTAAACTAACATTTTAAGGTTTAAATCTGTTTAGCTTTGATTGCATGTGATAAAAACTTAAAGTATGCTGTGGAAAAGTGTTTGCATGAATATAAATCTGCCCGCATGTATATAAAAATGAAACTGATTGAGTATGTATGTCTGTGTATATATATATGTCTCTGTTCTTATATCAACAGACTAAAAATTTGTTCAAAAATCAATTTCTTCCTTTTCAATCTCCTATAGGTTATGATCTTTAAAGGAAATTTGGAGGTGGTAACTAAACGTGATTTTTAAAAATATTTTTAAGCTTAATTAACTAGTTATTTTACTAGATGAAGAGATTACAATGAAAATCTTATTCAAATTGGAAAATCGATCATCTTTATTTCATATTTGGATTATATAAGCTAAATCGTATTGAAAAATGGTGAATTTTGATAAGCATATCATGATTTATAGATTCATAATTGTTGTGATTTCTCGAGTTGAACGGCGATTGCATTTCAGTCGATTCATGGTGATCGGGATGAAGATGGTCGTTGTGCTCGACGCTGGAGGTAGCTCAAGGGTAGAGGTGCTCAGGGAAATTGGTCAGTAGATTTTTAATTCGTCATGGTAGCGCGGCGATGTCGTAGTAGGGTTTAGGTTATGATCTGGACGAGGACAAACTCGTGGCGATTTCGGCATCGAGGTCGAATCGTGTTGGACCGGTGTAAGGGGATTAGGAAGGTGGAAGTGCGGCGAGTCTCCAGGCGTGAGCACGGGGGCTCTGGTGGTCAGAGGCGACGATTCGAGGTGGAGATAGTAGTTGGGGTTTTTTTCCTAGTATCGGCATATCTGCTCGATTTCGATTCTTGAGTCGTGATGAAGTTCTGGGTGTTCGGACACTTTGAGGAAGTGGTCGCCGACATGTGGGGAGTATCGGCGATGATCGAAGAGGCCTCGATCATCGGTGCACGTGCACGGCAAGGCTGGAGTGTCAGTGGGTTTGGGTAGTGGTGTGACTCGAAGAATACTCGGGGAAGAAGCGCTGTGGCTCGAGTTGGGCTTCGAGACTTTCGCGTGTGTGTTTTGTTTCCAGATTTTAAGTTAAAACTAAATCTAGGTTTAAAAAAAAGAAAAAGGAAAAGGAAAGAAGTCCTCGGGTTTGGGCTCGAGTATGAACCGGGTTGGACTCGAGTAATATTTATAACAGTTTTAAAAAAAAAGTTTTAAATAAAGTAAGTTTTAAATTTTAAAATAAATCAAGTTTAAACTATTTCTTAAATCAATATGCTTTGTATAATAAAATGTTTTTATTAAATATTTGGTTTAAGAAAAGTGGTATGATTTATTTAACTTAAATTTATTAAGTTAATTATTAAGTTTATTTTAAACTTAAATTTAGTGTGTAATTAAGTAGTTAATTATAAGGGTAAAATGTTTTTAATTTATCTATTGATGATAATTATTTCCAAGATTTATTAAATAAGATCTTAATGATGATTAAGTAATTAATCAAGAAAAGGTTTATCTTAAAGTTAATTAAGGTCTTGGATAATTAATGAGTAATTAAATTTATGAAGTAATTAAAGAGTAATTAATTTATTAATGATTAAGGATTAATTAATAATTAAGGGTTATAATTAATTAATTAGAGATTAATTAATTGGTAATTTGGGATTAATTAATGTAAGTAATTAGAGATTAATTACTTAAATGATAATTACTTAATATAAGTAATTAAAGGATTAATTTGTTAAGGGTTATTTTTTTAATTAGCAATTAAAGGTTAAATTAATTAATAATTAATGGTTAATTAATTGAGGATAATTAACCAATGGGATAATTACTTCATGAAAGTAATTATGGATAATTAAATTAGATTAATAATTAAATTAGATTAATAATTAAAGAATGATTAATTAATGGTTGTAATTAATTAATGTTAAGTAAACAGGATTTAAAAGCAATTAAATTAATTAGAAATGGTACAATTAATTTATCTTGCTTATAGATGATAAAGATATATTGAATGACTTAGATTATTTGATATCTCCGATATGTGATTTGTTATGCTTTGTGATATGAGATACTTTGGTTGAACTGTGATATTATGGGTTATCTATCAGAGATAAATTGTTGTGTGAATATGAAATCCTGAATAAAAATTGTATTGTATACTTAAACATTTGGCTTAAAGAATAACATTGGATTCGAAGAGACCGGGGTCGGGTATCGGTAAATACCCGAAACCACTTCGATTTGTAATCTACAGTAATTCTTTATAGACTTGATATGTGAAATCAATAGGCTGGAGTGGAATAATTAAGTAACATGGTCATTTAAACTGAGTAACAGTTCTTGGATATTATTTTGCAATAAGTGATTGACTTAAACAAGTTAAGAACTCGTAGGAAGGCACGAGTTACCCTGGTAGTCAAATATGTTTACAACTTAGTATTTCAAATTATATGGGTTTACTCACGCTGGTTTCCAGCCTGACCCGGGTGTTACTTTGTTTTAATGCTTGGGTCAGACCGAGTATTACAGATTTTTAGGTTAGGACGTTCTGGAGCTCAGATGGCGAGCTGAATGGCAGGAACGTATGGAGTATATTCCGCTGTGTATTATTGTTTATTTGGGACAAGTTAATTTTAACTGTCCAGTTTATAAGTGTTTGGTTGTAACTCTGATGTAAAAATATAATTGACAGATACAGGTATTCTTTTGTAAACTGATATTATTTGATATTATATTTTGATCTGCTGCGATTTGTGAGAATCAGTGCTGTGTTTCTGTTTCTTCTTCTTCTATCTCTTTCTTCTTAACCCTAACTATTTGGAAATTTTCGAGGTCGAAAATTTCGGGTCGTTACATTTTCACAGCTAAATCAGAACAACTACAAATCACCACTACGGGCCCAAATCAGCAAAAGAAAACAAAAGCCAAGTGGCTCAATCATAAAAATCATCAAATTCAAACAATAATTAAACATGTACCTTTTGTTGGGCAACCCAAGTTTACTTATGAAATCAAAGGCATCAAATTTACTCTTGCTTTTATATACCTGCATCTTATTTACCAATGGTATCCAATCATATAGTACACATATGATTCGTATACACATTTCAGTCTGATCGCTCGCTCGATCACACAATTTCACTTTCGAACTAGTATCATTCACATGACCCTCTAGTGCAGACTCAGATCTGGTTTCTTGATTAGAAACTGTCATTCTCCTTGCATAGCCATATACTATATAGAGAATCCCAGAACCAATCAAAAATCCATATCTAGTGTTCGCCATCAAGAATCGAATGAAAAATCCTAACTCGGACTCGATATAAATCACCTCGAAATTCTGTGCTTGAATCTGGATCAAACCATTATGCAAATAAAATAATATGCATACAACTTACGTATTAATTTCGATTGATTCTTAGTTATCCCAATTTCTCTTATTCACACTCATTTCATTCATAATCAATTATTCACAGTCCATTATTCACTTAGTATATTACTTAAATACGGATATCACTTAAGAATTATTGCCTTAATTTTTATGTTACAACATTTCACTCCATACTTACTTCATCTATGAATTTCTTCATAAAATTTTACTCAAGTTCATAAACATTTTTCACAACTCTTCTCATGTTTATTACCATTTCACAACTTAAGCCCTTATCCATTTCTATCTAAATCAATTTCGTTTTCCAATTTCAACATTCAATTTTATCAATCAACATTACAAACCATATCCAAATAACTAATTAATTTAATTAGTTCCATCATTAATTTATTTGAAATCTCAATCAATTCCATTTTCATTTAGCCAACTCATGATACATTTTCAAATTCCACTTTGTTTAACTTAATTCAAGTTAAATTTCATTCTATAGTTCAATTTATCATCCACATTCAACAACTCAACATTGTTTTAACTGGCAAATTTTCAAATTTTATAAGTTATCAAACTTATTTTCTCATATTTTCAATAAAAGATTTTAAATGAATATCCCAGAGTTTAAACACCCAGTTTTAATGTATTTCAAATCATTTTTGAAATCATATATATATATATACTTACAATTCCTTGGTATATCAAATCATTCCTTCGGATTTTAAAAATCAAAACTAGTTTATCCAAATTAGAACTCCAATGGTAGCAATTCCTCTCTTGGAAACTCGAAAATGAACGTCGATGATGCTGCATTCATCACCGAAATTATTTCCCAGCGACCGAAGTGAGTCCAGTGCTTTCTATTCCCTTTAAAATCCTTTTAAAAATATTTCCACTCAAAAACATTTTCCAAATAATGCTATTATTAGTTTCCAAAACTTTGAAAAACATTTCAAAATCAATAGGATTTAAATTTCCAGATTCCCGACTTTTAAACTCTATTTTAACTCACAAATCATATTTATAATATACTTCATAAATTTCATTTCCATTCAATTTATAAATCACATTTATAAACTATATATTCATATACCCTCACTTTGGTTATATAAAATCACTTCTTAACTATTAATATTGTTTACATTATATTTTCAACCTTTATTCGATCAAATAACAAACAACAAATGATAATAATCAAATATTATCATTCTCTAACAAACAAGCACACCATATATACCATAATAATTTTTTAAAAATTATTTCTTTATATATAAAATAATCAAGGTAAAATTATTTCATTTACCCAATTTTAAAACAATACCATGTCAAGTTGCTCTATTCAAGTGTTTAGAGATCCCTACCAATGACGTAAATTACTCGTATTGGCCAGAATCCAAAAGCCACTTGATAGACCAATCAACACAATATAAAACAATTTTTATATCACTAACAAATACGCGCTCATATATATACACACTCAAACTCATTCTAGGGTGCTATTGTCCCTATCTGTAATGAGTTACCTCACCAAAGCCAAGGTTCTCGCTTAACCTTTAGCTCTGATACCACGTTGTAACGACCCACTTTTCTGTACATTCTAAGCTAACAAATAACCACATATGTCAACTCAAATTGAACAAAAAGGCGGATTGTTAGGGGTGAAGAAAGATGGGAGAAGATAAGAAGAAAACTAAAAAACAACATAGAATCTCACAATCGCAGCGGAACAATATATAATAGATAATAACATATCTTTATACAAAAGAACTATAACTGTTATTATACACACCATCATCAGAGTACAAAAATCAACAAATCAATTCTTGACGGTTATAACAACTAGCCCTCACAAGTGCTGAATATACAACCTAGGCGCATAGCATCCCGTATTTCTTTCTAAACCGATTCCCATCTCATTATAAATTCCCACTATGAATTTATATTTGCAATTCATCGAATGATAATCATTCCACATCATTTATAAATATTGTTTATAAATTTCATAATCTCATTTCCCGTTTATAACAGGTTCATATCACTTAAATCCATTTATAAATCGATTTCTAATTAAAATTTTATTTATAAATCTATTTCTTAAATAATCCAAACTATATTCCAAAACTAATCAAATCTCAATTTCGACTCCCATTTCATATTGATAAGAATCCTATTTAAAATCCATTCTCTAAAAATCGCAATTTAAAATTCTCTATTTGAAACCATTTTACGAAATAGCTAAATAAATATCCAAAATAGAATCATTTATTTTATCCAATTCAATTCCCTTGAAATAATCCCAAAATTCAATATTTATATTTCATTTCCAAAATCGCCTTTGAATTTCCCTTTTAAATTCAAAAATATTATTTATAATGTTTAAAATACCAAAATTAAGGCCAGTACTACTATAGCATCCAATAAGTCACATCACATCATAATCTATAACAGATTATCAAATCACATCACATCATAATCTATAACAGATTATCAAATCACATCACATAACACAATATACGAAATAAAATCAACCATTTTGAGGAATCTAGTTGGATCCCCACAACCTGTTTCCCTGCAACCACAGATGTTATATAACATAAAATACCAATCCCGCTTCGAGGCGGGATATCGCAGTAATATAGGGTCATTCGCTATTATACGGGGCACATAGTGTCTCATCCGCTCCAATCAGTGGGAAATATAACCAACTACTATTATATATATACTACTATATATATAATATAACAGCCAACAGATAATAATTTATCTATCCATCCAATCAACCAATAAATAATTTTAACTATTTAAAATAAACCAATTATCCAAGATGTGTAAGAATTACTCACATTTATTCCACTTGTCGCTTCCATTTTCTGATTACGACTAAATTCGAACGGCGTTCGAATTTAGCTAAAAATTCTAGAACCTCTAAATTTAGTCAATCCAATCCCATGCTGAAGATTTACTCAATACGAATCCAACGTGACTGACCGCGTTGGATTTGGATCTAAAATGAACGAGTTATGAAATTTATAAGAATTTGAATTTATTAAAAACAATAAATATAACTTAATCACCATTTAAATTCATTACCCACCCAACTTGGCCCAGCCCACGAACCAAAACCCAACCCGCTTCTTTTCCTTCTTCCCCAAATTCTTGTACATGAACAAAACTCCCCATAGTCGTGCACGTTTCCATGTACATGCACGCCAATACGCCGCCCCAAACTCCATGATTTCCTAAAACGATCCCACTGACGAGCTTCCCTTCTCGATCTCCACCTATCGGACCCTTCAAGTTGAAGCCTGAACCTTCCAATCAAAATGCGACCTCAGCAACCCCTCTCCGACTAGCTACAGGTCGCGATAACCAAACGTATGCCGCACTCCATGTAATTTGTCCCGCCGAAGCTCCTCGACATTCTAAATCTAATTTATATATCCAAATTCTCAATCGATGACCAAAACTTGAGATAAATCAAGCCCTAGCTGCTCTGCTTTCCACTGTCAAACGCCAGACAACATTGCACCCAACACAAAACATCTCAGGTCGAAGCTCTCCACAAATCATGATTTTTAAAATTGGTTTGGGAATTTTTCGTTGGGTAAAAATTAAATTATAAATTTGTGAAGCTTTCAAATTTTTTCTTCTTCACTACTAAGCCAAGTTTAAATAGGGGGGAGATATGGAAGTCAATAGAGTAGGTTCGGCTGTAGGGTGGTTGGGATGAGAAATAGATTGGGTTGATGTGAAAGAATGTAGGCTGTGTTGAATATGCGAGTATATGATTTTTGTTTGATGATAATAAACATATATATATATATATATTCATTTAAATGTATTTGTTAATGTACTATTTTATTTTTCACATAATTAAATAAATATTTGCTAAATAAAATAAATAACACAGAATTTAAATTCAAATAGATATTTTTTTCAAACAAATATTTATTACAATTTTGAATAGTACAAATTTGAGCTCTCACTATATACATACAATTTGCAATTACAATACATTTCAATTTACATAACTGTCCTCACTATATATCGCTCATTCACTCGAATTTTATCTTCAACTCTATTCCAAATTGAATCCAGCATCTGAGCTATCTGCAAAAATATGCACTGACGCAGTAAAATTGAAAATGAAATATTTTTACAGTGTAAAATAAAATGTATATTGAAAATAATATTTGCCCCAGTTATTTGGGTTGTTTGTCATCATTTAATTTTGAATTTATCATACACGAACAGCTTGTGACATGCACAATGTATCACTGTACATGCCACAAGGTCGTGCACACCGATATACACTTGATAAATCTACAGGGACAGGTGAGCACAAGGTCAAACCCAAATCAAAAGCCGGGTTCAACTCAAGTGAAATACAAATAAAGTAACGACACGAGCACAAGGTCAAACCCGAGCTTTAAGCTAGATTCAACACAGGTGTAAGTTCAAGAAAATGGTCACGACAACTAAAACAAGCCTCGACCAAAAAGTTCAGTGATGTACACATGAAACCAGACTCAAGTGGATATACAAATGGAGCGTATACAAGAACCAGATCAAAACAAAACAATGAACACTACAGCTATCAATTGAACACAGTCAATGGTTCAAATGGTCAGACTCTACATATGCACAATTAAATGAATCAAAGGACCAGAGCATAAGTGAAGATATCATGTGTACCAGAACTGGACAGTCCAACGACTAGCATTCAATTAGAGACCAAGAACATAAATGAAACAGAAGGTGGCAAAATGTAGATGAACTCAATCAATGCCGAAGTCATGGAACAGCAGGATACAAGGTCAAGCAAAGCTTCATCAATATACATGAAGACTAACTGAGTTTCAACCAGTACACCATAAATTGATAACAGACTTCAACATATGAAAAGAAACAATGCTACAGAGATGTGTGGATATCCAATGCAAACACAGTTCAAATCAACAGATTTATGAAGGCATGAAGGCAAACAAACTAGACCATATGCATATATATATATACAGCAAGCATATGGAATCAAGTACATGACAGCATAGCAGTTCAGAAATCAACATAAACAAGCTTCATGGACCCAACAAATTCACATAGACAAGTACATCAACAACATACACACACACATGTATATACATGTGTACATATGGTGATACAGCAAGTTTATATGGATATGCAAGCAGTGCAACCCGATGCAACAGACTCAATGAAACAAGCATACAAATAGTTTCATAGGTAATGGGATCAGGTAAACCAGAAATTACACAAGGCAAAGGATAACTCGGCTAACAGGGTTCAAATGCACAAGTATCTATGATCAAGCATCAGGTCAAAAATGCGATCGGGAATTTCAAGTGAAACAATTCAGGTGCACAACAACTACACATTTAGTCGTGAGTAATTAAACAATGACACAGCAGTACTGGAACAATGTCATAATATACAATTGAGTGTATCAAGTCAGAGCCATGATAACCTAAGTCACCAGCAGTTTCAAAGCTGTGATGATCAAGATAAGAACAAGTTCAAATTATCACAAATCAAAGCAGCAATTTATCATAAACAAAGTCCAGAAATCAAAATATTTTCAAATGGCTGAAGTCAACCACGAACACAATCAAAGTCAAATTCCAACAAGCTACAGAGTTCGAGTTTCAAACCCAAACCAAGTCAAAGACAACTATGCCGATGTCATCAAAAATTCATGGAACCAAAAATGCCAGCAAAATCAAAACCGTGATGACCAAGGCAAAAAGAATGAACCAAGTCAGAAATCAAACAAGCCGTGGTGGCCACGAAAGAAATCAAGCCGTGAGAAACAAGCAATCAAATATATGAATTGGAGCAAGTCAGTAATCATCTCAAGCATCCAAACGAAGATCAATGGCCAAAGCAAAGTAAATGACAAATTCAAATTAACGAAATTATAGGAATTCGATTCCTATTTAACCCATAACATCATCGGCCATAGAAAAGCATCGAGTTCAAGCAAGCAAAACAGTAAAGCAAAAGTAACAAATTACATACCAGATTGTTCGAATCGAACTCGATCAAAGAAGCAGCCGAAGCTAAGCAACAAACGAACGATCAATAGAGCTACACGAGAATATCATTTGTTTGATCAACTATTGTCAGCAGCTTCTAATCAGAAGTGCTAATTTTTTAGCAAAGGAATTGAAGCAGCCATTGTCATAAATAAGAACAAGGAGTCGGCCGAAGATATAAAAGGGAAAAGAGGATAATGTTTATCACTATTTTAAATTTGGGCCGGCTTAATTATTTTAGGCTGTTATTTTAAATAGGGTTTCTAGTTTTTATTGTTTTTAAATTGTTTTAATTTGTATTTTTTAAACCTTTGTGATTTCTAGTCGTGTGACTAGGTGACGAACTACGGTGGTGTAGTTCGAGTATTTGCAACTCAGTGGCTGAGTTGTGGCAGGGTTTTGAGCGTAGAGTTAGGTTAGTCGATAGCGGGTGTCGCGAGTTTACGTGTGTAAGCGTCTGACTACTTAATTTCTAGTCGAAACCTTGGGGCAGCACGTAGGCAGGGTTTTGCCGAAGCTGGTTAAATCTGTGTGTTCTATTTTCTGTTTTTATATTCTGCTATATCAGTGATGCTATTATTCTGCTGTGATCTGTGTTGAAATTATTTTATATAAACTTCCACAATAATTTTTATAATTAATAGTATCACCCTATTCACCTCCCCTCTAGGGTGAAATCGATCCTACAAGTGGTATCAGAGCTAGGAACAAAAGCCATTTTTGTTTTAAAAAGTTTGATTTTTTCAAAGACCAATTTTTTTTACAAATTTGAATTTTTAAAATTGCTTCTTTTAATAATGTTTTTGCTGAGGGTCAGTCCATAGTTAGACCGCCAATGTTCAATGGTGAATATGCTTACTGGAAAAATAGAATGAACATTTTTCTGAAAACCATTGATTCTTGGAAAATTGTTGAGACAGGTTATAGAGCTCCAACGATAGTTGTAGATAATCAGGAAATAGAAAAACCAATGGATCAATGGACAGATCTAGAAAATAAACTACAGAATACTAATGCTAAAGCTATGAATTCTATTATTTGTTCATTGGATCAAATTGAATTTAATCTTGTCTCACATTGTCTAACTGCGCAGGAAATCTGGCACACAATAGAAGTGACTCATGAAGGAACATCTCAAGTCAAGGAATCTCGCCTTGCCATGCGGAGTAGCGAATACGAGAATTTCACAATGGCCAAGGAAGAAAATATCAAAGAGATGTACGGACGACTTTCCAATATCGTATACAAATCAAAAGCTCTCGGAAAATAATACACAGAGTTGGAAATAGTTCGAAAAATCCTCAGAGTCCTTCCACGGAGTTTTGAAGCAAAAGTCACAGCTATTCAAGAATCAAAGAATTTGAAGCAGATCAAAATTGAAGAATTTATCGGAAATCTCACCACTTATGAGCTAGAAATGAAATTCAAGGAAGAGTGTGAAGGAGTTGATACTCGAAAGAAATCAATAGCTCTAAAAGGAATAATAGAAAGTGATGATGATGAGATGATGATGGAGCAGCTGAGCTGGCACTATTAATGAAGAATTTCAAAAAGTGGAATCGAAGATATGGAAATCCAGCTCTAAATCAAAAACTGAAAAGCAGAATAGTTAAAGTTCTAGAAAACCAAGAAGAATGGGAGATCATTTTCCAAAAGTGCAATAAACCTGGCCACATCAAGCCCAATTGTCCTCAGAATTAACACGGCCAAGAAAAGAAATCAAAAGGAAGAAGCTTTGCAGTCATGTGGAATAAAAGTGATGATGATTATAAAAGTACTAGCAGTGAGAGTGAAAAAGGAGATCTATGCCTTCGAGGTGATATAACTGATAGCGATGATGACGAGCCAAGTGAGGTATCAAAACTCACTCACTCTGAATTACTTATATATTTCCACGAAGTAAATGGCTGTTTTGAACGACTTAGGGAGAGATACGCTAAAATTCAATCACAAAGAGATACTTTGATAGATTTAATTAAACAGCTTGATCAATTAGTTAAAAACTATCAAAGTAGAAGCCCTAAGTGTGATAAGTGTCCAACATTCGAAGAAGAGATTAAAAAATCAGAAACTAAAATTAAATCGCTTGAAAATGAAATTTTGATTTTGAAAGAGAGTGAAAATACTAGGAGAGAAAACTCTATTAAAAAGTGCACACAATTATTGAACAAAAATGAATCTCTCAAAACACAAGTCCAACAATTGTCTACAACTTTAGGAAAATTCTCCAAAAGCAAAATATCATTAAATATGCTATTAGGGAAACAAACTGTTAATACGGATAGACAAGGACTTGGGTATACTCACTCTGAATATGTTAGAAATGAAATTAATCTAAGTCAATTCAAAGTGCACAATTTGTAGAAAATTTGGACACGATCAAAATAATTGTTGGTATAGACCCAAACACATGAAAACAATTCTAATTTGGGTTCCAAAAGGCACGAATATTAAATCCATCAAAGTTAAACAAATCTGGGTGCCAAAAGGAACATATATAAATAGTTTTGGGTCTCCACAAAATTATTTTTCAAAATCTGTTGCCACTAACAACCATGGACCTATAAAAACAAATAGGTCACAAAAATATTCTCTCGTGTAGGTGTGGTGGCAGGCTAAGGAACAACAACAGTGTCATCTGGATTCTGGCTATTCCAGACACACAACAGGCGATAAATCAAAGTTCCTTAGCCTAGTATAAAGGTGGCAGAATCACAATGGGCAACAATGAAATATTATCGGTAAAGGTAAAACAGGTAATGGTATATTCATCTTAAATGATAGATTAAATGTGAAATCTGCACCATAATCTGAATTTAAATCAGCCAGTTATGTTATAAAGAGATGAATGATGATTTTGATTCTGACTTATTCAAAATGTTGACTAATCATCTTTGAACTATTTCATATAGAATTTCTTGGATTAATGATGATGTTTTATTGATTACTGATCACTCATGATACAAGTGGATATATTCGTTCTGACACTATGGTCACTGTTTGTTTATTTACACGGCTTCAATTCAAATTCAAGAGAACTTCATTTAAAAGCTGTTAAAAATGATTTCAAGAAATTGTTGCAACTTCACGGTCTGGTCTATGATACCCAACTAATGATAATCTTGAGTGAAAACAAAATTCAGATGCAGATTACACTGGTAATCTAGTTGATAGAAAAATTACTACTGGAACGTGATTTATGATGAGACATCCATTAGCTGCATCACATTTTCAAAGGAAATATCTGCATATTTTTCACTTGAAATAATTTTCAAATAGCAGACATTTTTCTTATAAAACCCCTTCTAGAAATCATTTTTGTTGACCTTATTTCAGATTAGTCATTTTAGAAAATTTGATTTGATAAGTACTGGATTTGATTTTAAATGACTACATTAACTAATCTAAAATATTTGACCTTTGTTTGCTTTTATTTGACAAAATATTTGACAAATTCAAAATTAAATGATGATGAACAACCCAAATAACTGAGGCAAATATTATTTTCAATATACATTTTATTTTACATTGCAAAAATATTTCATTTTCAATTTTACTACGTCAGCGTATATTTTTGCAGATAGCTCAGATGCTGGATTCAATCTGGAATAGAGTTGAAGATAAAATACGAGTGAATGAGCGATATGTAGTGAGGATGTAAATTGAAATGTATTGTAATTGCAAATTGTATATATATGTGAGAGCTCAAATTTGTACTATTCAAAATTGTAATAAATATTTGTTTGAATAAAATATCTATTTGAATTTAAATTCTGTGTTATTTATTTTATTCAGCAAATATTTATTTAATTATGTGAAAAATAAAATAGTACATTAACAAATACATTTAAATGAATATATATATATGTTTATTATCATCAAACAAAAATCATATACTCGCATATTCAACAATCTCCCCCTTTTGATGATAACAAACTTATATTTAAGATTTTGAATTTATTAAATTTATTTGGTCATTCAATTTGCTCCCCTATTTGAATGCTTCCTCTCTACACAAAGCTCCCCCTTCACATATGCATGAGAATAAATAAAAATATGCAAATGAACCTAGATGCAAATAGAAAATACAAAATAAAATATTTGACCTTTATTTTCCAAAATCTTAACTTTTCTCTCCCCCTTTTGTTATCAGCAAAAGAGTAATCGTGTTAGAAAAATAGAGATAAAGTAATGGACATTAATACAACATTAATACTCAATCAAGTATAAATATTAAATTTTAATAAAAAATCAAACAAAAATCATAAATACTCTGTTTGATGCATATTCCACTTTAGAATGATATGGATGATGTCATCATATAAACCATATAGTTGTGTCTATATGTGGTATATTTATATCAGTAATTTGAATATCTACTAACCATGCATAACCGTTAGGACTTTTAAATGAGATTAGTAGTATTCCAAATTTTTATTAAAAAATGAATTCAAGTATCTTCTAACCACGCATAACCGTGAGGACTTTTAAATGGGATTGGAATCAACTTGTCTATTTAATCAATCAATTTTGATATGTGTTCCATACATGCATAACCGTGAAGACTTTTAAATGAGCATGGAAGCACATAATCAAAAATTCCAGGTAATTTACCCATGCATAACCGTGAGGACTTTTAAATGAGAGTGAATACTTTGGATGTTCTTATTTCTTAAAAAATATAATCAACTGAAAAACGAATGAATTCCCGTTTAAAATACCACATATTGACATAATATATTGAATTTTGATGAGTGATGGTCGCTAGAAATATGATAGAAATAGAAATGGTCATGGAATTTTTTACCAACAAAAAGTTTTATAACTCTTGTTTAAATTTCTAAGGAAATTAACTAATTATACTATCTCAAGTTATAATATATGATTAATATCAACACTCATCACTTTTTCAATCACTATTTATCTTTTTGATAATCAGTAGGGAGTCAAATTAGTTAATGTAGTCATTAAAATCAAATCCAAAAATAATTATCAAATTTTCAAAATGACTAATCTAAAACAAGGTCAACAATAACGATTTTCAAGAAGGGGTTTTATAAGAAAAATGACTGCCATTCAATCGTATTTTATCTTCAACTCTATTCCAAATTGAATCCAGCATTTGAGCTATCTGCAAAAATATGCACTAACGCGGTAAAATTGAAAATGAAATATTTTTGCAGTGTAAAATAAAATGTATATTGAAAATAATATTTGCCTTAGTTATTTGGGTTGTTTGTCATCATTTAATTTTGAATTTATCATACACGAACAGCTTGTGACATGCACAGTGTATCACTGTACATGCCACAAGGCCGTGCACACCGATATACACTTGATAAATCTACAGGGACAGGTGAGCACAAGGTCAAACCCAAATCAAAAGCCGGGTTCAACTCAAGTGTAATACAAATAAAGTCACGACACGAGCACAAGGTCAAACCCGAGCTTTAAGCAGGATTCAACACAGGTGTAAGTTCAAGAAAATGGTCACGACAACTAAAACAAGCCTCGACCAAAAAGTTCAGTGATGTACACAGGAAACAGACTCAAGTGGATATACAAATGGAGCATATACATGAACCAGATCAAAACAAAACAATGAACACTACAGCTATCAATTGAACACAATCAATGGTTCAAATGGTCAGACTCTACATATGCATAACAATCAAATGAATCAAAGGACTAGAGCACAAGTGAAGATATCATGTGTACCAGAACTGGATAGTCCAACTACTAGCATTTAATCAGAGACCAAGAACATAAATGAAACAGAAGGTGGCAAAATGCAGATGAACTCAATCAATGCCGAAGTCATGGAACAGCAGGATACAAGGTCAAACAAAGCTTCATCAATATACATGAAGACTAACAGAGCTTCAATCAGTACTGTAACAACCCGCATATCTATCGATTTTATATTTAAATATTTTATCGTTAGTCGGATGTTAGTCCGAAAAGCTACTTTTTGCATACGGTCAAATTAGGACTCGAGACCACCCCCATTGAGTTCAAAATGACGTTTGCGATCTTTTTGAGTGTAAACTTCGATATGTTTGGAGATAGTGAAATTTTCGTCACTTTTCCCACTTGTGACTTTGGTTGGGACTGCACCTTCTTAACTCAGCCCAAACCCCCCTCTTCTCTTCATCACTTCATCAAACACTTCAAGCTTCTTCAAAAATGGTGAGGGGAAAGAGAAATTAAAATTCCAAGCTCAAGATCTTTAGTAAATTCAACATCAAACTCCGAATTCAAGGTGAAGAACATAGATTCAAGCTAGGGGTTGACTCTTGCTTCGTTCTTAAGCTCTCCAACATCAATTTCGTGGAAAAGGTGAGATTTTTAGTCTCACATCTTGCTTAAATTGTCATTGGACTGTTGGGAATGATCCCCTATTGCATTTGCATCAACATTTGCATTTGGTTTGAATTGGATTGGCGAAAAACTTCAATTTTCAGCGTTTTGGTGATTTTTCTGGCCTTAAGTCGTTTCTGGCCTTCGCTGAGTCGTCCACGAGTTAAGTCTAAGTCGTGAGTCGTTCACGAGTTAAGGGCTTAAGTCGCGCGCGTGTATTTCTGTTCGCCTGGCTTGAGTCGTTCACGAGTTAAAGGCCTGAGTCGTTCTCGAGTTAAAGGCCTGAGTCGTTCTCGAGTTAAAGTGTTAAGTCGTTCTGGGTGTTCTGCCTTCGCTAGGTCGTTCGCGAGTTAAGTGATAAGTCGTAGCTCGTATTTGAGCTTAAGTCGTAGCTCGTATGGCTCTTAAGTCCTAGGTCGTTGGCTTTTAAACCGTTAAGTCGTATGACCTTAAGTCGTAGGTCGTCCCCGACCTAACTCCACTAGGTCGTTCCAGCCTTAGCTCGTAGCTCGAATAGAGGCTTAAGTCGTAAGTCGTTCGCGAGTTAGTACTTGGTCGTTTGACCTGTTTTTCCCTTAGGTCGTTCGACCTGTTCTTCTGCTAAGTCGCGTGGCATTCTCCACTTAGGTCGTATGACCTTATCCCTTAAGTCGTAAGTCGCTTGCCTCCCTTAAGTCGTAAGTCGTTCGCGAGTTAGTACTTGGTCGTTTGACCTATTTTTCCCCTAGGTCGTTCGCGAGTTAGTACTTGGTCATTTGACCGGTTTGGCTTCTCGAGACCGCTTGCCTTCACTAGGTCGTACCCCGTATTACTCTGCGTAGGCAATCTTATCTGACAAAGCATTTATCAGAATTTCTACTTTGATGGTTTTGGGATTGACTCCTTTGGACTTTACTCACGTCTTCGAACGTGAATTGATTTGTTTCTACAATCGTTTTATGACTTGTCATTTTAAAGATATATGAAGGTTTCAATACTAATAGTAAATATCAAAACTCTTTCATCAAAGCGATTTCAACACTATTTTAAATATCAAAAGTTCGTTTTCTCAAACCGATTTTCGATCTACTAGTATATACAAGCCTTTACTTCACTCGAATGAGAAATCGACTTAAACGACTTAGTAAAACGAGTGGTATGAAACGCTTGCGTTCACTTCGTCGGTTAGCTCTTGGACTTGTTCGATTGAACCCTTTTTGTGACAATTTCCTAGTGAAGATTTACAGCTTGTTCGTAAATATTTAAGTTAAGCAAGTGGTTATGGGACATGAAGCTAAACTCATATATTTACTAGCTTGGTGTGATTGACACTTCTCGCTGATCATGATGATCATTTTATGATTTAGACTAGCAATTGTGCGATGTCTCTTTGTTTGCAAGGTAAGACTAGACCGCAATAGTGTGATTCCGACTCACACACATCTCTTTGTCCGCAAGGTTAGTCTAGGCCGCAGTAGTGTGATTCCGACTCACACATATCTTTATGTTTGCGAGGTTAGGCTAGACACCACTTGTGTGATTCCATTCACACATACCTTTCTGCTTTTTGGTTAGCCTAGGCCTCAATCAGTGTGATTCCGACTCACACATATGGGGTAGCTCCCCATGGTCTTCGGACCATCATGTGATAGGCCTCTTTCTCTTTTTATGATTTCTGGATTTCTTGTTTTGATTTCTGGATTTTTATGTCATTGACTTGTTATGAGTACAAGTTTAGGGTATGATGCCCTCTTTGGATCTTTGAGAAGATTCTTGTGATATTGATCATTTCTCATCGGTTGATCTCCTGTTGATCATCATTTTCATACTTATAGTAGTATGTCAGTATGGATATTATATGTTTATGCCATATCTTTTATTCTATATCATGTCATCTGATATTTATAGTTAGACTGATCCGTTTATTATTTTCTTAAATAATACTCGGGTCAGACCGAGATGTTACAGGTGCTTCTGCTTGACTTCCTTCCGGGATTTGCTACTCTGACTTTTGGCTGACTATTTAGTTTAGCAGTTTTTGTTGTATACACTTGAGATATGGACTCATAGTTGTATTCTTTTTGTATAGCACAGGTTGCTATCCTTTTGTATTATTGTGGAACTTTTTGACCACTACTCTGATGTACACTTTCATGTGTTAGTTATATATTCATATCTTCTTCCGCCTTTGTGATATGGATGTCTGTGACTGCTTTGTGTTATGTTTATTTCTATGTTTGTTTCTGAAGATTATTTTATAGCCACCGTGTGATAATCAATTACATGGATGGTCGCTCCTCAACAGCCTTATTCTCCGTGCTAGTTGACAGCACTACATCGTAGTGTCCTTGGCTAGCGTGGGTATTGAGGTGGGGCGTCACAAGTACACCATAAATTGATAACAGACTTCAACATATGATAAGAAACAATGCTACAGAGATGTGTGGATATCCAATGCAAACACAGTTCAAATGAACAGACTTATGGAGGCATGGAGGCAAACAAACCACACCATATGCATATATATATATAGCAAGCACATGTAATCAAGTACATGACAGCATAGCAGTTCAGAAAGCAACATGAACAAGCTTCATGGAACCAACAGATTCACATAGACAAGTACATCAACAACATATACACACACACATGTATATACATGTGTACATATGGTGATACAGCAAGTTTATATGGATATGCAAGCAGTGCAACCCGATGCAATAGACTCAATGAAACAACAATACAAACTGTTTCATAGGTAACAGGATCAGGTAAACCAAAAAATACACAAGGCAAAGGATAACTCGGCTAACAGGGTTCAAATGCACAAGTAACTATGATCAAGCATCAGGTCGAAAATGCCATCAGGAATTTCAAGTGAAACAAGTCAGGTGCACAACAACTACACATTAAGTCGTGAGTAATTTAACAATGACACAACAATACTGGAACAATGTCATAATATACAAGTGAGTGTATCAAGTCAGAGCCATGATAACCAAAGTCACTAGCAGTTTCAAAGCTGTGACGATCAAGATAAGAACAAGTTCAAATTATCACAAATCAAAGCAGCAGTTTATCATAAACAAAGTCCAGAAATCAAAATATTTTCAAATGGCCGAAGTCAACAACGAACACAATCAAAGTCAAATTCCAACAAGCTAAAGAGTTCGAGTTTCAAACCCAAACCAAGTCAAAGACAACTATGCGGATGTCATCATAAATTCACAGAACCAAAAATGCCAGCAAAATCAAAATCGTGATGACCAAGGCAAAAAGAACGAACCAAGTCAGAAATCAAACAAGCCGTGGTGGCCATGAAAGAAATCAAGCCGTGAGAAACAAGCAATCAAATATATGAATTGGAACAAGTTAGTAATCATCTCAAGCATCCAAACGAAGATCAATGGCCAAAGAAAAGTAAATGACAAATTCAAATTAACAAAATTATAGGAATTCGATTCCTGTTTAACCCATAACATCATCGACCGTAGAAAAGCATCGAGTTCAAGTAAGCAAAACAGTAAAGCAAAAGTAACAAATTACATACCAGATTGTTCGAATCGAACTCGATCAAAGAAGCAGCCGAAGCTAAGCAACAAACGAACGATCAATAGAGCTACACGAGAATATCATTTGTTTGATCAACTATTGTCGACAGCTTTAATCAGAAGCGCTAATTTTCGAGCAAAGGAATTGAAGCAGCCATTATCACAAATAAGAACAAGGAGTCGGCCGAAGATATAAAAGGGAAAAGAGGATAATGTTTATCACTATTTTAAATTTGGGCCGGCTTAATTATTTTGGGCTGTTATTTTAAACAGGGTTTCTAGTTTTTATTGTTTTTTAATTTTTTAATTTGTATTTTTTTAAACCTTTGTGATTTCTAGTCGTGTGACTAGGTGATGAACTACGGTGGTGTAGTTCAAGAATTTGCAACTCAGTGGCTGAGTTATGACAGGGTTTTGAGCGTAGAGTTAGGTTAGTCGATAGCGGGTGTCGCGGGTTTATGTGTATAAGCGTCTGACTACTTAATTTCTAGTAGAAACCTTGGGGGCAACACGTAGGCAGGGTTTTGCCGAAGCTGGGTAAATTTGTGTGTTCTATTTTCTGTTTTTATATTCTGCTATATCTGTGCTGCTATTATTCTGCTGTGACTTGTGTTGAAATTATTTTATATAAACTTCCGCAATAATTTTTATAATTAATAGTATCACCCTATTCACCCCCCTCTAGGGTGAAATCGATCCTATAGTCTGCTAGTCAAATCAACATATATATATATATATATTATTAAAATTCGAAAATATCTAGCTATAATTTTCGGATCCCAATTGAGGTGTGCCGCCTGGCATTCTTAATGTTATACCCCTATTCAGAACGCAATGGAACAAGTTTCAGAACCTAATTCGATCATATGGAGAAGATAGCTTTTTGAACCCAATTATTATATTAAATTTCCGATATAAATTTCAACGCGTTTTTATCCCGTACGACCAAACGATAACTCCAAACGCTACGAAATTTGAAATCCGATAATAATACACTATTACGGATCCAATGAAATTAGTTTCGTCGAAATCCAAGACTGTGCCCTGGAAGGCTATTTTTATACGTTAATTTAAACGAGTTATTTTTTAAATCGATTAAATCACTTTGAAATCAAATTTAAAATTTTTTTTACCTTCATTCTTATTAATAGAAATTTAATAAGCCTTTGAAATTATTTTTATCTAGCTTAAAACTCAAGATTCCACTATTTAAACAAATTTCAATTATTAAATTCCATAATTAAATTACCTGATAAATCATTATATTTGAAATTCAAGTTATTAAATCTATAAATTAACTTTTAAATATTTAAAACCAATTAAATATTCCAATTTCAAATACCCAAAATTCTGGGTCGTTACATTTTGATTGCATATGATTGTTGTATGTTGTGTATTGATGGTAATGATTATGAGTTGGATTCAAAATTCATGTTATATGGTCTATTAAACTCATACATGATTTATATATCTTTATACGTGACTAATATTCTAAATTGAGTTGAGATAGCTACATAAGAAGACCGTTTGGATGTATACATAGATTTTATATGCTTTTGCTTGCTTATGAGCAAACTCGCTCGTATTAATAATAATAAGGTACATATCTCGGATTACATACCGCACTTTTATATTTTTTCCCTTCGGGATGCCTCATCATTGAGATGAGATGTATATTTGATATATATATTTACGTTATATATTGTATTGTAAAAAATTTCCGATCGAGCTGCGCAAAGGAGACACTACCGAAATTTTTCATAAATCCGGTTGTAAGAAACATTTTGAGGTTTTAAAATTTTATAACTTGTTTTTACAACTAAAATGTAATTTCCGTAAGCCGATTGGAGTAGGTAGTAAAAGTTTTCTAATAGATTTTATGTTTTATAAGTTGATTATTTTGAGAAATATATCATATGTTAAATTCCTTACTTAACCCATTTTCGAGGACAAAAAGTTTTGAGTGGGGGAGAATGTAACGACCTGTATTTTAACTATTTTTAAATTATTGAATTTAATATGATTATTGAATAATGATTGTTATAAATAAAAAAAATTAATGTTTTATTTATGTAATTTATTAAATTTGAACTTGAATAAAATTTTGAAATAACAATTTTGAAGATTTAGGCAATAACAAGTATTGAAATGAATCTGTATATCGACTGTGTTTATAATCAATAATTGGAGTTGAATAATAAATGTTGAATTATTTAGAAGAAAATAAAATAATTGTTGAGAACTAAAATTTATATGAAATTTAACGATTTATTAATATCGATTTATTGAATAATTAAATTGTTTAAATTTAATATTGGAAATTATTTAAATAATTGAATCTTGAATTTAATGTGGATGAAAATGATGTCAAAAGTTGATTTAAATTTTATTTAAACAAGAATGAAGATCATTTACTTTTAAAATTGAATTTAAAAGTGAATAGATAGAAATCTAAAATTTTACATTTTAATTAATGAGTAAAAATAGCCATTTTGGCCACTATCTCGAATTTCGACGAAATTAGTTTCATCGGATCCGTAATAGTGAATTATTATGGAATTTCAAGTTTCGTTACGATCGGACTTGTCGTTTGGCCGTGCGAGCTTGAAACGCGTAGAGATCAATTAAATAGATTTAATTAAAATAATTTGATTTTGTAATGCTATCTTCTAAATATGATGTAATTGGCTTCCGAAACTAGTTCCATTGCGTTCGGAATGGGGGTATTTCTGGAGTACGGAACTTCGTGGGTCGATCGAGCGAGATATTTTCTAATTATAATATATATATATATATATAAAATTATTTTCTTTCTTTTCTCCAACATTCGTACAAGGCTGAATACCTTTTTGTTTTTCCCCATACCATCTCCTTTCCCCCTCTCGTTTATAAGTTGTAGGACAAAGTAACGAAAGGAAAAAATAAATAAACGATGGAATCGTGAGGAAACAGCGGAGGCGCGTGTTAAGGAGTGGCACGAGGTGCGTAGGGGAGGCTCACGTTCGATCGCCTCCTAGGGTTTTGGGTCGCATTTTCTTTTGAGCGCGGCATGCGCGAGCGCGAGATTATCGAGGGTGGCGGTGTTCGTGGCTGATGCGGTAGCGCGTGGGGGGTTGGTCGGCGGCTTGGCTGAGTGGAGGCGATCGATTTTATATAAAAAATAATAATAAAATACGTGAAGTTTGAAGTCGCGATTTGCTGGGAAGGGTACGCGTGCACGCGGCCTTGAACATGAGGAAGAAGGTTCTTTCTTTAAATTTTTTTTAAGTTAATTAATTTTTATAATTACCGTTATATTCAATATTGCATTTTTTTAATACGAGGTCTGTTTCGAGTGAAATGAGTCGCGTTGCGACCGTATCACCGTCAACTACAACATGGAGTCAAATTGGAATTTATTTGAAGCTCAAATATTTTCAGTTTCGAATAAAAGGTGAGTGTTTTAAATGCTCACCAGTGACTAAATTAATTTTATGTTAGTTAAATTAAAATTATGGAGTAATTTAATTTTATTGATTGTTGTTTGGTAATCTAACTAACATTTAAATTGAAACCTATATTGAACTGATATGAATTTAAATTTACAGTTCAATTTGTAATCGAAATTAAATTGCCAGTTAGACACCCGATGTTGATAACCAGTAAATTGTTGTGATATTTGACTGATTTGGATGTTGATTGTGATGGCTGATATTAGTTGATATTTTGGATGATTTGGATGTTTATTTATTTTTATATATCATGTTATCATCTTGTAAATTTTCTGACGGTATATAAACTATTATTGGAATTATTTCGAATAAATTAAGAAATAGGTTGAAATGATATATATCTGTGACACTTTGATTTGGATTGAAATGATATATATCCATCCCTAAAATTAAAAATTGAAATAACTGATCACTTGGCCATAGGATAGAAAATTATATACGGACACCGGATTGGTTAAATCAAATGAGCTTAAATTCTTGGATTGAATTTATTCAAATGTTTTCATTTTAAAAAAATAAAATTAAATCGAAATATGGGAATTGAATAAATCTCGAATTCGAGTTTTGAAATGTTGAAATTAAAATTAATTAAACGAAATGGTTTAAAGAATTGAACTTGAAAGTAAAATTATAATTGGAATAAGATTTAAATTATGGAAATTGATTTGTTTTGAAAGATTTGAAGTTTTATTCGAACTTTGAGATATTGCTAAGTAAAAATAATTTAAATCGATATTTTAAAATTTGAGCTCGGAATTGAATTATTTTTGAAAATTTGAATCTAAATTGGAACATCGAAGTTTAATTTGAATTAAATGATTTAAATTGATATTCTGAGATTGAAAACGAATACATATAAATTTAAATAGTTTGAAAATTAGAATTTAGTTGAAATTTAACCATTGAAGCGAATAGTTGAAGTTGAAAGTTAATTTGGAATTTAAATTGAAATTGATCTGAATTGAAATTGGAATCGAAGTTAATTCGAATTGAAATCGGAATTGAATTGATTTAAATTGAAATGGAAATTGGAAATGATTTGAATTAGAATATTTGGAATTGAATCAGTTTGACTTTGAAACTATTTTTTTAATAAATTATTTTAATATAAACTGATTAAACTCTATCTTTTAAATATTCAAATTATTTTGATTTTCCAAGCTTTTACTATATGAACCATTTTCAATACTAAACCTATTTTATATTAAACTATTTATTAATTTTTTTTCAAACTATTTTCTAAAAATATAAACTGGTCAAAGGGAGAAATGGTTATATTTAAATCATGGATTTAAATGCGAATTGGGTTAAAATGAAGTTATAACCTAAATTGTAATTCGAATCAAACTTTGAAATGAAATTGACATATCGAACTGAATTGACATATTTTGAGTAAATATGTGGATTTTTGAAACGAATGATATTTTAAAGTGAATAGATATTTCAATATCAACTATGAATCGTTTTCGAAATGTAAAAGAACGAACCAGTGTGAAAAATAATGTTTGGTTGTTAAAGAGACCGGGGCCTCTTATTGGCATACTCTCTGTCAATATTGGAACCACTTTACCAACTGTGTATGCGGGGGAGACTCCAGAACAAAGTGGTTGGATTTGGAGTCATTTGCTGGATTTAAAAAAAGAGAATGATTATGGATAGACCCCAGCACTTGTGCCAATTTGAAATGACTAAAACAGGATGGCTTGACAGGGCTAAGCGGGCTAGCTACCCCCAACGGACATTCGTTCTTCGATTTTCTTTGAACTTGGTCCATAATATTACTCTTGTTGTTGGTTTCGATTGGTATACCTTAATTTTGGGATAACCTCCCTTTGACTCGATATGGGATGGATGGACGCGGTGGGCGATCGTAGCTATGATGCGTTACCACCAGCCCATCGACCCGAACTGGTAGTATCCTACCTTAGTATTGCCTCACGTTCCTTGTCATACTTTTATCCTTATACGAGACCACTACGATTTTGGTTTAGTGTTGTCGTATCACGGCGCATCCCTATCCTCCGACGTACTACTAAGGTGTTATATGCAAACTGTACGACAATGCTTAAAAACGCGTTAAGGAGGATTAATGTAAAGCCTTAATGCTAAGAAAATATTTATTTTACTGATTAGACATTATATATATAGCGTATTCTACTATATATAGATAATTTGATGGATCCTTAAGAGATGGAAAATCCCGTAACATCTCTTGAGTTATCGCATGCATGTTATACACCGAATAGGAGATGTAAAACCCCGTAAACATCTCTGACGCAATTACACTCATATTATGTGATATCGATTTGACTCACATAAGGATATTTTAGTCCTGACTCGATTGTTTTGTCTTTTCATTACGCTCGGGTCAGCCCTGCGTTTTCGGAGCATTGAAGATTATTTTCTGGAGGACGAAAACGAAGATTTTGGTATATTATTGCTAGTACTATTTCACCATATTCTATTGTTCCGTTGCATTATTCTATTATTCTATTGTACATATAAGTCTGATAAATGTTGTAAATTTATAATCATATGTATAGTATAAACAACTTCATGAACTGTTTATTTGATTATTATATTTTGTCATTCCACTATGAGATTCTGTGTTTGTTTTCTTCTTCTTTTCTTATTTTTCTTAATTAACCCCAATGATTATCTATGTTCCGGATTGTTTAAGCTGGACATGTGTGGATTATTGCCGATTTAAACCTTCCGAAATGTTGGTCGTCACAAGTTTGTCGAACCACTAAAATACTTGTGTGTTCATTTACTTTTCTACAATCTATTCTGTGATCTATGAATCTATTTTTCTCTAATTGGATCTAAATATTGGATATTGATGCATTCACGTACAATATGATGTTTGTGACCATTTTTGGCGAAAACATTTTGGTGCTTTCATTGAGAAACCTAGCCCCCATGAATTTGGAGTTCAGATTTGGAATCAACTAGAGAACTTGAAATTAGAGCAATAGGGAAACCATCAACAAGGTGACAAATAGCGGATAAGAGCCATATCGAAGGGAGTTAGGAGGCTTCCTTAGGAGCTAGAGCTAATCAAAGCTTCGCGTACATCACTAAGGAGGAGATGGAAATAATGGTGATCGCTATGCAGGAGCAGATGTTGAAGGGGCAAAAGGAAATGGTGCAAAATCTACTCCGATATATTGGACAAGCTGGAGCACAAAACCAAGGAAATGGAGTAGCAGGAAATGCTGGAAATTTGGATCATGGAGTTGGAGCAGCAAGAGCTAAGGTAAACCAGAATTAGGACCAAGGAGATGAAGCTAACAAACAACATGATGGAGTACTACAGTCGAGGGCAGTCCCCGGCCAACACATAACGGTCGGTACGGATTGTTCCATAACAATCGACATCGATCGATTTAGACTCGAGGTTATGCTGGATCAATCCCAAGTAGGGTGTTGGACAATGCTGAGCAGTTTGGTGTCATTCGGAACTTAGATGCGCATCTAGAAGAGGATAATTTGGGATTCCCCCCTAGACCGGGGGGTAGGATGGAAATGATGATTGAAGACCACTTATGGATGCTCGAATAGGTGGAAATTGGAATCCAGGACTTGGAGCGAAAACTAGCAGACTTGGATATGGATTGGAGCAACCGGGGCCAAACCCCGACCAAGGAGAATGGATCAGCACTACTTCTCATGGAACTGGGGGGATGGATATAATTGACTCTGGAAGGAATCAGATAACGGTGATGGACAAGAGCAGCCATCATCCACCATAAAATGGAGCGAGCCCAGCTTAAGGGCACTGGTCATCGTCTCTTAATCGGGATGGCATGAACTAAAAATAAATTCTACACCGAAATGGCTAAGTCACATGCACATGTACGGGATCGAGGATGGTCCCTAGGCATGCTCTAAGATAGCGATGAACCATCATAACAAATGAATCTTAAAACACTTAGATTCGTAGTAATGCGATAAACAAAATAGGTCGTCAGGTATGGACTATTCCTGGCAAGGGATAGGTCGCTTTGCTCAAATGCGATGGATCGGCCTACTCAGGTCGTCAAGTATGGATTGTGCTCGGCAAGGATCCGGAGAGATCAAGGTCATTAGGTATAGACTATGCCTGGGAAGGGGTAGGTTGCTTCGTTAAAACACGATGGATCGACCTACTAAGGTTGTCGAGTATGGATTGTGCTCGGCAAGGATCCAAAGAGATCGAGGTCGTCAAGTATGAACTATGCCTGGCAAGGGGTAGGTCGCTTCGCTCGAACATGATGGATCGGCCTACTGAGGTCGTCGAGTACGGATTATGCTTAGCAAGGATCTAGTGAGTTCGAGGATTTGGATTATGACAACAACCCGGTGAGGTTAGAGATTTGGATATCAGCTTCAATCGGCTATGGATTTGGATATGGACCCGGAGCAGTCTTGGATTTGGATAACGATCAGATGAGATCGAGGACTTGGACAATGATACAGTGAGATCATGGATTTTGCTATTGGCTTAGGATGGAAGTGGATTTGGCTAAGGATTTAGAATGGATTAGGAATTTGATAACAACTCAGAACAGCCGCAGACTTCACCAACAATCCGAATAGACTGATGATTCGACATGCAAATACTAACTCCCTGGCGGACTCGCCATTGGTTATGGCAGCTTAGCTTGGCGATGGATTGGGATCTAGATTAGAAAATATGGCTATCGACGGATTATGTATTTCGAATTTAGGATTTATAGCAATTCAAAACACGTCTTCCTATTGCAAAGAATGTTTTGGGAGGAAAATGTTATCCTACCTTTTGGTCAGGTCGGGATACCACGAATTTGACTAAAATGGATGGATTGGAAAACGATTGCAGTTGAAACTATGGATGATTGTTGAATGGATCGGATGGCCATCACTCAAAAAATGGCTAAGTATGGAATTGGCGCTTCACCTAGGCAATGGATCAGATCTTATCCCTAATTTCTAACCCAATCAAGGTGCGATTATTATGGAGTGACAAGGAAGGCCCTATAAGGCTATATTTCAAATTTCAACTAGATCAGAGTTGGTATACTCAAGTTATGTGCAGAAGAAGATGGATTGGCGTTGACGGATCAGTGGTAATTTGCTTGGAGTTGGACCCGTGAAACTTTGCTACATGCTTGGAGTCGGTGCGTGGTTCTCTTGGAGTCGTAGAAATTTGAAGTGTTGGATTGCACTTGGAGTCGGATGCATGTTTGCTTGGAGAAAAATGATCGGCACCGATCGTTTTATGTGCTTGGAGTCAGAATCATGTTTTCTTGGAGAAAAATTGGATTTTACCTGAGTCTAACCCTGTGCCAGTATTTTTAGATCTTGCTTCGAGTTTGAAAGGCGATTACTTCAGGTCTTTCTTCGGGTCAACCGTAAGTGGATTTTTCGAGATCATTTTGGCAATTTATGATGATCGATCTATTACTCAAAATCCACAAAGGCAATCGACATAGTATTTTGAGGACAACTACACTACACCATGAGTAACCCACATCATCGATCGCTTGGCCCCACGATGAAGTTGGATCGATCAGTCATGATCCACATGTATCGATCCATAAGACAATTCAAATAAATGATGATCGATCAGCATCTCAATGAAAGTAAGTTAAAATGACACGAAATTTAGAAAGCAAGTAGCTAACATCATGCGGAACTCACCAGAAGGATCGCACCTCAAAAGGAGCATGTGTGGAACGATCGTCCATGATTGATTACAACACAACGCAACTTCATAGCAAACGCGATATCTCACCAATGGTAAGTAAGAATGGTATGAAATTTGAAAAGCAAGTAGCTAACATCATGGGAAACTCACCAAAAAGATCTCACCCCAGAGGGAGGAAGTATGGATGATCTCCTATGATCCATTTTCTGCTCAAAACAACGAATATCGGTTGATATCTCACAAACGGTAAGCTGTAATGGCATGAAACTTTGGGAGCACGGACTAGAGGCATGTGGGACCCCATAGGAACGATCGCACCCCTATTGGAGCTAATATGAATGATCGGCATCGATCATTCATATGGTATGTGATCGATCTGAAAATTGGTGGATCAGGTCGTACAGATCTTGAGGTTCTTCTGGTGCAGCATAATCCATGCAACTCTTCACCTATAAATGCAGCGGACTTGGCTCATTGCAGAGGACCTTTTTTTTGAATGGTTCTCCTTTATCACTTCTTATATCTTTTTCCATTATTTTTCTAAGGAAAAAAACAACTGTACTTGTAATCTTACAGTATAAATAAAAGATTACTAGAGTGGACGTAGGCTGAAGTTTGCCGAACCACTATAAAACTTACATGTTCATTTACTTTTCTACAATCTATTATATGATCTGTGAACCTATATTTCTTTGTTTGGATCTAAATATTGGATATTTGTGCTTTTACGTACAACAGGGTGTTTGTGACTATTTTTGGTGCAAATATTTTAGCACTTTCATTGAGAAAGCTAGCCCCCATGAATTTGGAGTTCAGATTTGGAATCAACTAAAGAACCTGGAATTAGAGCAATGGTAAAACCATGAACAAAGCGACAGATAGCGGATAGGAGCCGTAATGGAGGGAGTCTAGAGGCTTCCTTAAGGGCTGGAGCTGATCAAACCTCCGCCTACATCACTAAGGAGGAGAAGGAAACAATGGTGAACGCAATGCAAGAGCGGATGTTGAAGGGGCAAGAGGAGATGATGCAAAATCTACTCCGACGGATTGGACAAGTTGGAGCACAAAATCAAGGAAATGTAGTAGCAGGAAATGCTGGAAATATGGATCGTGGATTTGGAGCAGTAAGAGCAAAGGAAAACCAGAATCAGGACTAAGGAAACGAAGCTAACAGACGGTAGGATGGAGTAGTACAGTCGAGGCAGTCCCCGGCCTGACACATAATGAGTGGTATCGATCATTCCGGAACGATCGGTCCCGATAGATTTAGACTATGTGGAAGGCCCCCGGGTTATGCTGGATATATCCCTGGTGGGGTGTTGGACAATGCTGAGCAGTTTGGTGTCAACCGGAACTTGGATGCACATTTGGAAGAGGATAACCTAGGATTCCCTTGTAGACTCGGGGAGGCATGATGGAAATGATGACCGGAGACCACTTATGGATCCTAGAATAGATGGAAACTGGAACCCAGAACTTGGAGGGGAAACTAACAGACTTGGATATGGATTGAAGCAACCGGGGGAAAACCTTGGCCAAGAAGAATGGATCGGTATTGCTCCCCATGGAACTTGGGGAATGGATCTAATTAACTCTGCAAGGAATCGAATAATAGTGATGGAACATGAGCAGCCATCATCCGCCATAAAACGGAGCGAACCCGACTTAAGGGCACTGGTCGTCATCTCTTGTTCGGGATGGCATGAACTAAAAATAAATTCGACGCTAAAATGGCTAAGTCACTTGCACATGTACGGGATCAAGGACGGTCCCTAGGCATGCTCTAAGATGGCGATGAACCACCATAACAAATGAATCTAAAAATACTTGGATTCATAGTAATGTGTTGAAAAAAACAGGTCGTTAGTTATGGACTATGCCTGGCAAGGGGTGGGTTGCTTAGGTCTAACGCAATGGATCGCCCAACTCAGGTCATTGAGTATGGATTATGCTCGGCAAGGATTCAGAGAGATCAAGGTTGTCTGGTATGGATTATGCCTGGCAAGAGGTAGCTCGCTTCGTGAATGCGATGGATTGACCTAATTAGGCCATCGAGTATGGATTGTGCTTGATAAGGATCGGGATAGATCAAGGTCGTGAGGTATGGACTATGCCTGGAAATGGGTAGGTCGCTTCGCTCGAACATGATGGGCCTACTAAGGTCGTCGAGTATGGATTATTCTCAACAAGGATCCGGTGAGATCGATGATTTGGATTAGGATAACAACCCAAAGAGGTTACAAATTTGGATTAGGATAAAAACCTAGAGAGGTTACAGATTTGGATATCAGCTTCAAACAGCTATGGATTTGGATATAGAGCTGGAGCGGTCCCAGATTTGGATAACGATCCGATGAGATCGAGGACTTGGACAGCGATCTTATGAGTTGGTGGATTTCACTATTGGCTTAGGATGGAAGTTGCTTCGGCTAAGGATTCAAAATGGATTAGGAATTGGTTATCAACTCGAAACAGTCGCAGACTTCAGTAACAATCTAGAGAGATTGAGGATTCGGTATGCAAATACTAACTCTCGGGCGGACTCGGGATAGGTTATGGCAACATGGCTTGGCAATGGATTGGGATATGGATTGAAAAATATGGCTATCGACTGGATTATGGATTTTGAATTTGTGATTTATAGCAATTTAAAACACGCCTTCCTATCTCAAGGCATGTTTAAGGTGGCAAATGTTATCCCGCCTTTTGGACAAGCCAGAATACCATGGATTTGGCTAAAATGTGTGGATTGAAAATCGATTACAGTTGAAACTATGGACGATAGTTGAATGGATTTGGATGGATAACACTCAAAAAATGGCTCAGTATGGAATTAGCACTTCACCCAGGCAACAGATCAGATCGGATCCCAAATTTCTGACCCAATCAAGGCGCGATTAGTATGGAGTGACAAGGAAGGCCCCATACGGCTGCATTTCAAATTTCAAGTCGATCGGAGTTTGTATGCTCGAGTTATAGGCAAAAGAAGATAGATCGGCGTTGTGAGATCGGTGGTAATTTGCTTGGAGTCAGACCCGAGAAAATTTGCTACTTGCTTGGAGCGGCGTGTGTGTTATCCCGCCTTTTGGCAAGGCCGTGACACCAAGAACTTGACTAGAGACCGAAGACAGTTCGTCCAGAAAATCGATTACATGCAGGTTCACTATGGATATCGACAAATTTTGTCCGAGTCCGGATCGAGCCAAAATTGATATGACATGACAACCTAAGCTACGGGAGTCAACGTTCCAAATCTCAAGTCAATCCGAGCTCGTATGCTCGAGTTACAACCGATGCAAAGTTGATTAAAAACAGCCTTCTTCGATTCGCTCAGTTCGCGTCCCTCAGAAATGCACACTTCGACTCGCACCCTTCGACTCGCTTCGCGACCATCAGAAGTGACTCCTTCGACTCGCTCTGTTCAAACCACTGTTCGACTCCATCAACTTCGACTCCATTGGCGAAGCCACTGTTCGAATCTCTCAGGAAGCTCCACTTCGACTCGCTCCTCTTCGACTCCATCCCAGAGCCTCTACTTCGACTTGCTTCTCTTCGACTCCATCCCAGAGCCTCTACTTCGACTTGCTCCTCTTCGACTCCATCCCAGAGCCTCTACTTCGACTCACTCCACATCCTTCAGAAAACAACAATTCGACTCCATCGATACGAAGCTACAGTTTGTATCGATCACCCTCGACTACGCCTCATATATAGTTTGTATCCATCATGGATCTTCTGATTGAATCCATCGAGTTGCCATATTCGAATAAATCGACCGAAGTTGAGTTTCTATCAATATGAACGAGGCAATGTCCAAGAACGACTCGATCAAAGTGGCATCAAAGGCGGAGTGATCCAAGGGTTCAAACGCCACATCATCAAGTCAAGCAGCGACTCGAACGAGACTGAGTCGAACAGCAATACGAACAAGAGCGAGTCGAACCAAACAGCCACCGAGAATCCCATTTCGTATCGGTCATATCTCCTAATCTACAAGTCCAAATGCTATGAAATTTTCACAGAAGACTACGTGCATGCTAAAGAATGTCCATGCCAAATTTTGACTCCATTGGATGAAATCTTGATCGAGTCGAAATATGTTCGTGTCAATCACGGATCAGACTGAAACTTCACGGGCTTGGGCGTGCGGGCCTGGTCACGTGCCAGAGAGGGTCTCCCAAGATCTGAGTGAAATATCAGCCTCCTACACCTATAAATAGACCCCCAAAGCTAACAGAGAGGGGGTTCTTCTTCCTCTTTGAGATCTACAACGCCCAGACTCTGCCGGATCCAGATCTGAACTCCATTGCTGCTGCAAACGAATTTCACTGCTGTTGTACTCGAGTTTTAGAACTATAACTCATTGCAATCCATTGTAATCACTTGTAATCAACAAATGAACATCAATAAAGTCATCAACTTCAAAGTGGACGTAGGCAAGATCGCCGAACTACTATAAATCTTGTGTCTCTGTCTATTTCTTTCTGTTTTAAGTTTATTATTCTTCATTTTTATCCTCTACAATACTTAGATCTGAGATCTGTGATTATATATTGCTGATTTGTGTTCATACACTGGTGCTTTCACGACATGTGGGGTTTGTGACCAATTTTGGCGCAAACACTTTGGTGCTTTCACTGAGAACTGAACTCAGGGATCCTATAATTTGGAAGTTAAATTTGAAGGCTTAAGGATTCAAATCTAAAAAACTATGACAAGGAAATCAAATAGAAGACAAAGGGCGGAGAGAGGTCAGCATGAAGGGAGTCAAGAGGCTTCCTCAGGTGCAAATCAGACATCAATCTACATCACCAGGGATGAGATAGAGACAATGATGAAAAGACAAGAGGAAATGATCCAAACTTGCTTCTTCAGATTGGGCAACTTGGAGTGCAAAATCAAGGAGCAACTAGAGTTCAGAACGGAGCAGGACCATCAGGCACAGCCCCAGAACTAGGGGGCACTTACCTAGAGCATGTTGACCCGATCCCAGGAGCAGTACTAGGAGGAGCTGCGCAGTGCGACGTCGATAGAGAAGCAAATGCTCGTTCAGGAGAGCAGATCCCATGAATCCCTCGTGAACTCGGGGGGCAAATCTGAAACACCGGGCAAGGACTGCAACTTGGAGATAGTGATAGATTGGCGGAGATGGTCAGACGAACCATGAGGGGCGGACTAGTGAATAGAGATCTGGAGGATGTGAATAGGAGTCCCTTTGCTCCTACGATCAGGCAAGCTAGGAATCCACCAGAATTCAAGCTACCAACAGTGGAAATGTATGATGGAAGGATGGATCCTGTAGTCCATCTGACAAGGTATATGAAGCACATGGAAGTGCTAGGGGCATCATAGGAAGTAATGGCCCGGTGCTTCCCATTGTATTAGACAGACATTGCGGCGCTATGGTTTAGACAGTTGGAGAGTGGCTCCATTGGAACATGGACCGATTTGATCGAAAGATTCATGAGGCAGTTCAGGGTTCACATTTCGAGACCCAAGAATGTGATGAGTTTGACAGCGCTAAAGCAAAGAACCGGGGAATCTTTGAGGACTTTCTGACGCGATTCAATGCGGCGGTAGCATTGGTGGATCGACCCGATCCATCCATGGTTTTGATGGCAGCTATATCCGGCATAGCTGATGGCACAGAATTCAAGAATTCATTGACAAGGGATCCACTTATGGATCTGGGAGAATTTTATCATGAGGCTGAGGGATTTTTGCGATTAGAGGATGCAAATGCTGAGAGAGAGGAAGGAGAAGGAGTTGATGTTTACACAGTCAAGGGTGAAAATCCTCCTAGATCAGATTCAGGGACTGGCAAAGGGAAACGAAAGGCTGAAGATAATAATGATGGACCAGCACGACCACGAAAGGAACCAAGGTTCACCTCCTACACGGAGTTGAATGAGACTTTGGAGCGAATCTACCAGGACACCAAGGGGCAGATTCCTTACTGAAAACCAATAAGAAGGGATCCTCACCAACAACGAAAGAAGGTCAGACAAGTACTGCTTATTCCACGAGCTGAATGGCCATAGCATGAATGATTGCAGACACATGAAGGACGAGGTTGAGGGACATATCCGGAATGGTCTGCTATTGCAGTACGTGAGAAGGGGAACAACAACGGTGGAACCAAAGCGACCACCACCTGGACCTACTAGGGACGGATCAGGATCGAGGCGTCAGCTTGTTATCAACTGATTGGGGTAATGACGAATAAGTAGCAAACTCCGCACCAATACGATTAAGTCATTTACACATGTACAGGACCGCGAACGATCCTCAGGCATGCTCTGATACGACTACTAATCGCAACGGTGTAGGTGTTTGCACTTTGACGTCCCTGTTTTACTTTTATTTTCCATTTCTTATGTTTGAATTTGATTTTGTTGAACAGTTCTTTTAAAAAACTCATTTGAATAAAAAGTATGCCATTTGTGATGCCATAACGGCTAAGCCACTTACACATGTAAGGGATCGCGAACGGTCCTTAGGCATGCTCTGAGATGGCGATAAACCGCCACCACAAACAATTCAGAAACTCACTCGAACGTGAAATCTGACATTGATAATACTAAGTCCCCCCCGGGCACACACAATTCGCCTTGAAAGGCACCCGACCACGAACGGTCACAAATCGCCGTGAACGGCACCCGACCGCGAACGGTCACAATTCGCCTCGAACGGCACCCGACTGCGAACGGTCACAAATCACCGCGAACGGCACCCGGCCGCGAACAAGCACAAATCGCCTCGAACGGCACCCGACCGCGATCGGTCACAATTCGCCTCGAACGGCACCCGACCGCTAACGGTCACAAATCGCCGCGAACGGCACCCGACCGCGAACGGTCATAAATCGCCTCGAACGGCACCCCGACTGTGAACGGTCACATATCACCTCGAATGACATACGATCCTGAACGATAGTCATTCGTGGTCAAATAAAAATATCAATTCCTTTGCAGGTCATCAACAGGATATGAACATCCAGCTTATGGCATTACAAAACACACCTTCTTATCACAAAGCATGTTTTGGGGGGCAAATGTTATCCCGCCTTTTGGCAAGGCCGTGACACCAAGAACTTGACTAGAGACCGAAGACAGTTCGTCCAGAAAATCGATTACACGCAGGTTCACTATGGATATCGACGAATTTTGTCCGAGTCCGGATCAAGCCAAAATTGATATGACATGACAACCTAAGCTACGGGAGTCAACGTTCCAAATCTCAAGTCAATCCGAGTTCGTATGCTCGAGTTACAACCGATGCAAAGTTGATTAAAAACAGCCTTCTTCGACTCGCTCAGTTCGCGTCCCTCAGAAATGCACAGTTGGACTCGCTCCCTTCGACTCGCTTCGCGACCATCAGAAGTGACTCCTTCGACTCGCTCTGTTCAAACCACTATTCGACTCCATTGGCGAAGCCACTGTTCGAATCTCTCAGGAAGCTCCACTTCGACTCGCTCCTCTTTGACTCCATCCCAGAGCCTCAACTTCGACTCGCTCCTCTTCGACTCCATACCAGAGCCTCTACTTCGACTCGCTTCTCTTCGACTCCATCCCAGAGCCTCTACTTCGACTCGCTCCTCTTCGACTCCATCCCAGAGCCTCTACTTCGACTCCCTCCACATCCTTCAGAAAACAACAATTCGACTCCATCGATACGAAGCTACAGTTCGTATCAATCACCCTCGACTTCGTCTCCTATATAGTTCGTATCCATCATGGATCTTCTGATTGAATCCATCGAGTTGCCATATTCGAATCAATCGACCGAAGTTGAGTTTCTATCAATACGAACGAGGCAATGTCCAAGAACGACTTGATCAAAGCGGCATCAAAGGCGGAGTGATCCAAGGGTTCAAACGCCACGTCATCAAGTCAAGCAGCGACTCGAACGAGACCGAGTCGAACAGCGATACGAACAAGAGCGAGTCGAATAAGAGCGAGTCGAACCAAACAGCCACCGAGAATCCCATTTCGTATTGATCATATCTCCTAATCTACAAGTCCAAATGCTATGAAATTTTCACAGAAGACTACGTGCATGCTAAAGAATGTCCACGCCAAATTTTGACTCCATTGGATGAAATCTTGATCGAGTCGAAATCTGTTCGTGTCGATCACGGATCGGACCGAAACTTCACGGGATTGGGCGTTCGGGCCTGGTCACGTGCCAGAGAGGGTCTCCCAAGATCTGAGTGAAATATCAGCCTCCTACACCTATAAATAGACCCCCAAAGCCAACAGAGAGGGGGTTCTTCTTCCTCTTTGAGATCTACAACGCCCAGACTCTGCCGGATCCAGATCTGAACTCCATTGCTGCTGCAAACGAGTTTCACTGCTGTTGTACTCGAGTTTCAGAACTATAACTCATTGCAATCCATTGTAATCACTTGTAATCAACAAATGAACATCAATAAAGTCATCAACTTCAAAGTGGACGTAGGCAAGATCGCCGAACCACTATAAATCTTGTGTCTCTGTCTATTTCTTAATGTTTTAAGTTTATTATTCTTCATTTTTATCCTCTATAATACTTAGATCTGAGATCTGTGATTATATATTGCTGATTTGTGTTCATACACTGGTGCTTTCACGACATTTCGGGTTTGTGACCAATTTTGGCGCAAACACTTTGGTGCTTTCACTGAGAACTGAACTCAAGGATCCTATCATTTGGAAGTTGAATTTGAAGGCTTAAGGATTCAGATCTAAAAAACTATGACAAGGAAATCAAATAGAAGACAAAGGGCGGAGAGAGGTCAGCATGAAGGGAGTCAAGAGGCTTCCTCAGGTGCAAATCAGACATCAATCTACATCACCAGGGATGAGATAGAGACAATGATGAAAAGACAAGAGGAAATGATCCAGAACTTGCTTCTTTAGATTGGGCAACTTGGAGTGCAAAATCAAGGAGCAACCAGAGTTCAGAACGGAGCAGGACCATCGGGCACAGCCCCAGAACTAGGGGGCACTTACCTAGAGCGTGCTGACCCCATCCCAGGAGCAGTACCAGGAGGAGCTGCGCAGCGCGACGTCGATAGAGAAGCAAATGCTCGTTCAGGGGAGCAGATCCCATGAATCCCTCGTGAACTCGGGGGCAAATCGGAAACACCGGGCAAGGACTGCAACTTGGAGATAGTGACTGATTGGCGGAAATGGTCGGACGAGCCATGAGGGGCGGACTAGTGAATAGAGATCTGGAGGATGTGAATAGGAGTCCCTTTGCTCCTACGATCAGGAAAGCTAGGAATCCACCAGAATTCAAGCTACCAACAGTGGAAATGTATGATGGAAGGATGGATCCTGCAGTCCATCTGACAAGGTATATGAGGCACATGGAAGTGCTAGGGGCATCACAGGAAGTCATCGCCCGGTGCTTCCCATTGTATTTGACGAACATTGCGGCGCTATGGTTTAGACAGGTGGAGAGTGGCTCCATTGGAACATGGACCGATTTGACCGAAAGATTCATAAGGCAGTTCAGGGTTCACATTTCAAGACCCAAGAATGTGATGAGTTTGGCAGCGCTAAAGCAAAGAACCGGGGAATCTTTGAGGAACTTTCTGACGCGATTCAATGCGGCGACATCATCGATGGATCGACCCGATCCATCCATGGTTTTGATGGCAGCTGTATCCGGCATAGCTGATGGCACAGAATTCAAGAATTCATTGACAAGGGATCCACCTATGGATATGGGAGAATTTTATCATGAGGCTGAGGGATTTTTGCGATTAGAGGATGCAAACGCTGAGAGAGAGGAAGGAGAAGGAGTTTATGTTTACACAGTCAAGGGTGAAAATCCTCCTAGATCAGATTTAGGGACTGGCAAAGGGAAACGAAAGGCTGAAGATAATAATGATGGACCAGCACGACCACGAAAGGAACCAAGGTTCACCTCCTACACGGAGTTGAATGAGACTTTGGAGCGAATCTACCAGGACACCAAGGGGCAGATTCCTTACCGAAAACAAATAAGAAGGGATCCGACCAACAACGAAAGAAGGTCAGACAAGTACTGCTTATTCCACGAGCTGAATGGCCATAGCATGAATGATTGCAGACACTTGAAGGACGAGGTTGAGGGACATATGCAGAATGGTCTGCTATCGCAATACGTGAGAAGGGGAACAACAACGGTGGAACGAGAGCGACCACCACCTGCACCTACTGGGGACGGCTCAGGATCGAGGCGTCAGCTTGTTATCAACTGATTGGGGTAATGACGAATAAGTAGCAAACTCCGCACCAACACGATTAAGTCATTTACACATGTACAGGACCACGAACGATCCTCAGGCATGCTCTAATACGACTACTAATCGCAACGGTGTAGGTGTTTGCACTTTGACGTCCCTGTTTTACTTTTATTTTCCATTTCTTATGTTTGAATTTGATTTTGTTGAACAGTACTGTTAAAAAACTCATTTGAATAAAAAGTATGCCATTTGTGATGCCATAACGGCTAAGCCACTTACACATGTAAGGGATCGCGAACGGTCCTTAGGCATGCTTTGAGATGGCGATAAACCGCCACCACAAACAATTCAGAAACTCACTCGAACGTGAAATCTGACATTGATAATACTAAGTCCCCCCCCCCCGGGCACACACAATTCGCCTCGAACGGCACCCGACCGCGAACGGTCACAAATCGCCGCGAACGGCACCCGACCGCGAACGGTCACAATTCGCCTCGAACGGCACCCGACCGCGAACGGTCACAAATCGCCGCAAACGGCACCCGACCGCGAACGGTCACAAATCGCCTCGAACGGCACCCGACCGCGAACGGACACAATTCGTCTCGAACGGCACCCGACCGCGAACGGTCACAAATCGCCGCGAACGGCACCCGACCGCGAACGGTCACAATTCGCCTTGAACGGCACCCAACCGCGAACGGTCACAAATCGCCTCGAACGGCACCCCGATCGCGAACGGTCAAATATCACCTCGAATGACATACGATCCCGAACGATCGTCATTCGTGGTCAAATAAAACTATCAATTCCTTTGCAGGTCATCAACAGGATATGAACATCCAGCTTATGACATTACAAAACACACCTTCTTATCACAAAGCATGTTTTGGGGGGAAAATGTTATCCCGCCTTTTGGCAAGGCCGTGACACCAAGAACTTGACTAGAGACCAAAGACAGTTCGTCCAGAAAATCGATTACACGCAGGTTCACTATGGATATCGACAAATTTTGTCCGAGTCCGGATCAAGCCAAAATTGATATGACATGACAACCTAAGCTACGGGAGTCAAGGTTCCAAATCTTAAGTCAATCCGAGCTCGTATGCTCGAGTTACAAACGATGCAAAGTTGATTAAAAACAGCCTTCTTCGATTCGCTCAGTTCGCGTCCCTCAGAAATGCACACTTCGACTCGCTCCCTTCGACTCGCTTCGCGACCATCAAAAGTGACTCCTTCGACTCGCTCTGTTCAAACCACTGTTCGACTCCATCAACTACGACTCCATTGGCGAAGCCACAGTTCGAATCTCTCAGGAAGCTTCACTTCAACTCGCTCCTCTTCGACTCCATCCCAGAGCCTCTACTTCGACTCGCTTCTCTTCGACTCCATCCCAGAGCCTCTACTTCGACTCGCTCCTCTTCGACTCCATCCCAGAGCCTCTACTTCGACTCACTCCACATCCTTCAGAAAACCACAATTCGACTCCATCAATACGAAGCTACAGTTTGTATCGATCACCCTCGACTACGTCTCATATATAGTTTGTATCATCATGGATCTTCTGATTGAATCCATCGAGTTGCCATATTCGAATAAATCGACCAAAGTTGAGTTTCTATCAATACGAACGAGGTAATGTCCAAGAACGACTCGATCAAAGCGGCATCAAAGGCGGAGTGATCCAAGGGTTCAAACGCCACATCATCAAGTCAAGCAGCGACTCGAACGAGACCGAGTCGAACAGCGATACGAACAAGAGTGAGTCGAATAAGAGCGAGTCGAACCAAACAGCCACCGAGAATCCCATTTCGTATCGATCATATCTCCTAATCTACAAGTCCAAATGCTATGAAATTTTCACAGAAGACTACGTGCATGCTAAAGAATGTCCACGCCAAATTTCGACTCCATTGGATGAAATCTTGATCGAGTCGAAATCTGTTCGTGTCAATCACGGATCGGACCGAAACTTCACGGGATTGGGCGTGCGGGCCTGGTCACGTGCCAGAGAGGGTCTCCCAAGATCTGAGTGAAATATCAGCCTCCTACACCTATAAATAGACCCCCAAAGCCAACAGAGAGGGGGTTCTTCTTCCTCTTTGAGATCTACAACGCCCAGACTCTGCCGGATCCAGATCTGAACTCCATTGCTGCTGCAAACGAATTTCACTGCTGTTGTACTCGAGTTTCAGAACTATAACTCATTGCAATCCATTGTAATCACTTGTAATCAACAAATGAACATCAATAAAGTCATCAACTTCAAAGTGGACGTAGGCAAGATCGCCGAACCACTATAAATCTTATGTCTCTGTCTATTTCTTTCTGTTTTAAGTTTATTATTCTTCTTTTTTATCCTCTACAATACTTAGATCTGAGATCTGTGATTATATATTGCTGATTTGTGTTCATACACTGGTGCTTTCATGACATTTGGGGTTTGTGACCAATTTTGGCGCAAACACTTTAGTGCTTTCACTGAGAACTGAACTCAGGGATCCTATAATTTGGAAGTTGAATTTGAAGGCTTAAGGATTCAAATCTAAACGACTATGACAAGGCAATCAAATAGAAGACAAAGGGTGGAGAGAGGTCAGCATGAAGGGAGTCAAGAGGCTTCCTCAGGTGCAAATCAGACATCAATCTACATCACCAGGGATGAGATAGAGACAATGATGAAAAGACAAGAGGAAATGATCCAGAACTTGCTTCTTCAGATTGGGCAACTTGGAGTGCAAAATCAAGGAGCAACCAGAGTTCAGAACGGAGCAGGACCATCGGGCACAGCCCCAGAACTAGGGGTCACTTACCTAGAGCGTGTTGACCCGATCCCAGGAGAAGTACCAGGAGGAGCTGCGCAGCGCGGCGTCGATAGAGAAGCAAATGCTCGTTCAGGAGAGCAGATCCCATGAATCCCTCGTGAACTCGGGGGGCAAATCGGAAACACCGGGCAAGGACTGCAACTTGGAGATAGTGACAGATTGGCGGAGATGGTTAGACGAGCCATGAGGGGCGGACTAGTGAATAGAGATCTGGAGGATGTGAATAGGAGTCCCTTTGCTCCTACGATCAGGCAAGCTAGGAATCCACCAGAATTCAAGCTACCAACAGTGGAAATGTATGATGGAAGGACGGATCCTGCAGTCCATCTGACAAGGTATATGAGGCACATGGAAGTGCTAGGGGCATCACAGGAAGTCATGGCCCGGTGCTTCCCATTGTATTTGACAGACATTGCGGCGCTATGGTTTAGACAGCTGGAGAGTGGCTCCATTGGAACATGGACCGATTTGACCGAAAGATTCATGAGGCAGTTCAGGGTTCACATTTCGAGACCCAAGAATGTGATGAGTTTGGCAGCGCTAAAGCAAAGAACCGGGGAATCTTTGAGGAACTTTCTGATGCGATTCAATGCGGTGGCAGCATCGGTGGATCGACCCGATCCATCCATGGTTTTGATGGCAGCTGTATCCGGCATAGATGATGGCACAGAATTCAAGAATTCATTGACAAGGGATCCACCTATGTATCTGGGAGAATTTTATCATGAGGCTGAGGGATTTTGCGATTAGAGGATGCAAATGCTGAGAGAGAGGAAGGAGAAGGAGTTGATGTTTACACAGTCAAGGGTGAAAATCCTCCTAGATCAGATTCAGGGACTGGAAAAGGGAAATGAAAGGCTGAAGATAATAATGATGGACCAGCACGACCACGAAAGGAACCAAGGTTCACCTCCTACACGGAGTTGAATGAGACTTTGGAGCGAATCTACCAGGACACCAAAGGGCAGATTCCTTACCGAAAACCAATAAGAAGGGATCCGACCAACAACGAAAGAAGGTCAAACAAGTACTGCTTATGCCACGAGCTAAATGGCCATAGCACGAATGATTGCAGACACTTGAAGGACGAGGTTGAGGGACATATGCGGAATGGTCTACTATCGCAGTACGTGAGAAGGGGAACAACAATGGTGGAACGAGAGCGACCACCACCTGCACCTACTGGGGACGGCTCAGGATCGAGGCGTCAGCTTGTTATCAACTGATTGGGGGTAATGACGAATAAGTAGCAAACTACGCACCAACACGATTTAGTCATTTACACATGTACAGGACCACGAACGATCCTCAGGCATGCTCTGATACGACTACTAATCGCAACGGTGTAGGTGTTTGCACTTTGACGTCCCTGTTTTACTTTTATTTTCCATTTCTTATGTTTGAATTTGATTTTGTTGAACAGTTCTGTTAAAAAACTCATTTTGAATAAAAAGTATGCCATTTGTGATGCCATAACGGCTAAGCCACTTACACATGTAAGGGATCGCGAACGGTCCTCAGGCATGCTCTGAGATGGCGATAAATCGCCACCATAAACAATTCAGAAACTCACTCGAACGTGAAATCTGACATTGATAATACTTAGCCCCCCCGGGCACACACAATTCGCCTCGAACGGCACCCGACCGCGAACGGTCACAAATCGCCGCGAACGACAACCGATCGCGAACGGTCACAATTTGCCTCGAACGGCACCCGACCGCGAATGGTCACAAATCGCCGCGAACGGCACCCGAACGCGAACGGTCAAAAATCGCCTCGAACGGCACCCGACCGCGAACGGTCATAATTCGCCTCGAACGGCACCCGACCGCGAACGGTCACAAATCGCCGCGAACGGCACCCGACCGCGAACGGTCACAATTCGCCTCGAACGGCACCCGACCGCGAACGGTCACAAATCACCTCGTATGGCACCCCGACCGCGAACGGTCACATATCACCTCGAATGACATACGATCCCGAACGATCGTCATTCGTGGTCAAATAAAACTATCAATTCCTTTGCAGGTCATCAACAGGATATGAACATCCAGCTTATAGCATTACAAAACACACCTTCTTATCACAAAGCATGTTTTGGGGGGCAAATGTTATCCCGCCTTTTGGCAAGGCCGTGACACCAAGAACTTGACTAGAGACCGAAGACAGTTCGCTCCTCTTCGACTCCATCGCAGAGCCTCTACTTCGACTCGCTCCACATCCTTCAGAAAACAACAATTCGACTCCATCGATACGAAGCTACAGTTTGTATCGATCACCCTCGACTCCGTCTCCTATATAGTTCGTATCCATCATGGATCTTCTGATTGAATCCATCGAGTTGCCATATTCGAATCAATCGACCGAAGTTGATTTTCTATCAATACGAACGAGGCAATGTCCAAGAATGACTCGATCAAAGCGGCATCAAAGGCAGAGTGATCCAAGGGTTCAAACGCCACGTCATCAAGTCAAGCAGCGACTCGAACGAGACCGAGTCGAACAGCGATACGAACAAGAGCGAGTCGAATAAGAGCGAGTCGAACCAAATAGCCACCGAGAATCCCATTTCATATCGATCATATCTCCTAATCTACAAGTCCAAATGCTATGAAATTTTCACAGAAGACTACGAGCATGCTAAAGAATGTCCACGCCAAATTTCGACTCCATTGGATGAAATCTTGATCGAGTCGAAATCTGTTCGTGTCGATCACGGATCGGACCGAAACTTCACGGGCTTGGGCGTGCGGGCCTGGTCACGTGCCAGAGAGGGTCTCCCAAGATCTGAGTGAAATATCAGCCTCCTACACCTATAAATAGACCCCCAAAGCCAACAGAGAGGGGGTTCTTCTTCCTCTTTGAGATCTGCAACGCCCATACTCTGCCGGATCCAGATCTGAACTCTATTGCTGCTGCAAATGAATTTCACTGCTATTGTACTCGAGTTTCAGAACTATAACTCATTGCAATCCATTGTAATCACTTGTAATCAACAAATGAACATCAATAAAGTCATCAACTTCAAAGTGGACGTAGGCAAGATCGCCGAACCACTATAAATCTTATGTCTCTGTCTATTTCTTTCTGTTTTAAGTTTATTATTCTTCATTTTTATCCTCTACAATACTTAGATCTAAGATCTGTGATTATATATTGCTGATTTGTGTTCATACACTGGTGCTTTCATGACATTTGGGGTTTGTGACCAATTTTGGCGCAAACAGTGTGGTTCGCTTGGAGTCGTAGAAATTTATAGTACTGGATTATGCTTTGAGTCGGATGCATGTTTGCTTGGAGAAAAACGATCGGCACCAATCGTTTTGGAGAAAAACGCTTGGAGTCCGAATCACGTTTGCTTGGAGAAAATTTGAATTTTACCCGAGTCTAACAGTGGACCAGAATTTTCAGCACCATCTTTGAGTCAGAAAAGCGATTAGATCAGGTTAATCCTGAAGTGGGTATTTCGATGATTGTTTTGGCTATTTTCGATGATATTCGATCAATAACCCAAAATCTACAAAGGCAATCGACATGAAATTTGGAGAATAACTACATTACACCATAAGGGACCTACATCATCGATCGCTGGGCCCCATGATGTAGTCGGATCGATAAGTCATGATCCATATGGATCGATCCATAAAACAATTCAAATCAATTATGATCGAATAATATCTTACAAATGTTAAGTTGGAATGACACAAAATTTGGAGAATAAGTAACTAACATCATGGGGAACTCATCATAATGATCGCATCTCAAAAGGAGCATGTATGGAACGATCACCCATGATTGGTTACAACTCAACGTAACTTCACGGAAAACGAGATCTCTCACAAACGGTAAGTCGGAATGGCATGAAATTTGGAGAGGAAGTAGCTAACATCATGGAGAAGTCACAAGAATGATCGCTCCCTAAAATTATCAAATGAATGATCTTCCACGATCCATTTTCTGCTCAAAACAATGAATATTAATCGATATCTCACAAATAGTAAGTCGGAATGGCGTGAAACTTTGGGAGCATGGACTAGAGGCATGTGGGACCATACATGAACGATCATACCCCCATTAGAGCTAACATGAACGATCGGCATGATCATTCATATTGTGTGCGATTGATCTAAAAATTGGTGGATCGGGTCCTACGGATCTAGAGGTTATTCTGGCGAAATTTCAGCCCGATCCATGCACGTCTTCACCTATAAATACAATGGACTTAGCTCAATGCAGAGGACTTTTTCGGCTGGTTCTCCTTCATCACTTTTTATCCCTTCCTCTATTATTTTTTTAAGGCAGAAAACAATTGTACTTGTAATCTTACGGTATAAATAAACGATTATTGGAGTGGACGTATGCCGGAATTTGCCGAACCACTATAAAACTTACATGTTCATTTACTTTTCTACAATATATTCTGTAATATGTGAATCTATATATTTGCATTTGGATATAAATATTGGATATTGGTGCTTTCACGTACAACAGGGTGTTTGTGACCATTTTGGCGCAAACAGTGTCGACGAGGTCATACCGCACTCATCCATGTTGCACGTGTCCTATCACGCTTATTCTTTGTCGCATGTCTTAAAAACAAAGCGGAGTAGGGTCATCGCGCTTATCCACATTCAATAGCATCAATATGATTCATGTCACCCCATTTCTCATGGTGCCCTACTTGTTGTGTCATCGCACTTATTATAACGTCGCATTACCACGTTGCCACTAAACTTAATGTGATGCCCCACCCAAAGACCCACACTAACAAAAGATATTATAGAGTAATATCGTCTGCTAGTGTAGTGAATAGGTGTGAGAACCCGTTTCTTTGACTCTCGAAAATCGACACTAATACATCCTCGATATACACGTGCCGTAAATCCAAGTGCCGGAGAAGCTGATTCTTAAGGGTAAGAAAGAAAAATAAAGACAGAACAGAATCTCAAATATGTTATCTCAATAAAAACTTTACAGTGGAAATTAAAATACATTTATCAGAGTTAAAAACATGGATAGTTATAAATTCATGTCCTTACAAATGCGGAATAAAATATTTCATGAGTGTGGTGGAAACAGATAATAGTCTTCAAATGAGTCTTCTAACTCCATGCTTCGAGCTCTATCTAGATTTCTTCTAAACTAAACCTGACTACTAGGCTGCCCGAAAAAATTTGGGCACCTAGAGTTTAAGGAAAAGGAAAAATAAACTCCGGGTTAGTCATGGGACTGGTGTGAGAACTCAAAAATACGCATTTTGAAAACAAAAAGGTATCTCATAGGACCATGCTACACATAAACACGGAACGGGTATTTACCTTATGATAACCAAATCATTATTACGAAAAATCACTTAATATTATTTTTAACGACATATCTTTGAAAACATTTACAAGAAAACTTATTAATCTTAGCCAAAAATTTTACATTATTAAATTCCACCATACCACCTTGTAATACAAGGCTTTCTACATCTAAAATCATACAGTCTCTTATTAGAGAATGGGTTTCTATACAAATGACCAGGTGAAGGGACTATCTTCCGGCAGTACATCTCTAGAGGAATGTATCAAGGCCCAACTGATGGTCCTCTACCAACACAAGACCGGCCTACCTCTTTCTAGATAGTACCGAATATGTCATCACCCTAGTCATTACCGACCTATCCGAGGGCCCTCACAGCATACACCCACAATAATTTAAACCCGAATGTCATAGCCGGTAGAAATATATCTAGAAGAGGATGATCATATCCTAATGGTTGCGAACCATATAGCCTTGCTGCATCTACCTTATTTCGGCCATTTCTGGGTGTGAGGGTTGGGGTAACGATTACCTTTTACTTTGCACATTTCACTTTGAATGCCACATTGCCATCCCATCGATCACTATTGACTTCCACAAACATACAACCTCCGAGCTCATACATCTTAGAGAAGGGTGTTAAGCTAAGAGAAGTTGCCTTCTCCGCCACTAAACAGATGTATGATTATAAAATTCAATGATGAAATCTCAAGAATGCGATGTTGGACATCCGTCCATACAACTTTGTTCTGGGACTGAACAAAATAGAAGGCACCCTCCTACCACATCCTGTCAGGAATTAACCCTAGGATTAGTAGCGAAAAGTCCTTGCAACCCAAAGAGTTTCAGAATGAAGGGACCACTGCTACTTTAGTATTTGGGAGCTAACCAGAATTATCAACAAGCAGTCCTTCCACCCCAAAAACCATCGGCCTACAACCTTCATTTTCTTTATCAGGTCTTCATTTTTTGAACGCATACATCGGTTCGAAGTGGTTTTCAGATAGGAATTTACCCCATAACTGACCCCATCTCCTTCAAACCAATCATTGATAAAAAGAGGTTATGTGAAAGGGAATCATTCTTTAATTGATTAAGTTCTTTTTATCAAAATCTCTTTTGGAGATATATATTTCTATGACATTCTTTCCAGTATATAAGGAATCATTAAACCTCTCTTATCAAATCTTTTGATTACTTATAACCCTTTTAAACTTGGAATAATTTGAAATCATTTCATTTTTCAGTTAGGAAAATATTTCCAAATCATTTCATTTAAATCTGAACAAAGATTTCTTAATTCAAAACTCATAATTTTAATCGAGTTAAATCCATGTTATCTATGAGGTTGATCCAAAACCAGTAAATATTAAGTGAGCAGAATCTATAGAAATTATCTAATTCCACCCAATATCAATTTCCATATTCAACAAATACTATGGGTCGAATAATGGTGAAATCACCTTTTAAATTCCACGAATAGTACGAGTTCCCTCTTCGGGCTTTAACATCGAGTATAAGAAGATCATCTCTATAAAATCAAAGTTGTACTTAATTTGGAAAATTTAAATCTTTTATACTTAACTCGATTCTGACATTTTGACCTTATATATCCCTCGCCCAAGGAAGAGGCCAGGTGAGCCAGGGCACTGGTTGCTCCTGAACATCTCTTAGTTTTAGCACCTCACATCCAGATCTCATGAATAGAAAAATCCAGTCTACTCGTCGGCTTTTAGAGCCAAGATTAAACCACTTTATTTATAATAGCTTTTCTTTATACCATTTATTTAAACTCTTTTAAATAAACAATAAAAATCTCAAAACATAATTTAAACACTTGATTACCCATTTAAAAACATTTATAAAAGATTTGTAAAAGAATTGTTAAGTTTAAAACTATATTTCAAATGTTATAGAAAGGTGCTGCAGAAAGTGCTTTTTAAGCTATATTGATCAAAACGGGTTTTTATCACCTGAAAATTCATTTTTATTATTCAAATCACTTTTAAAACATTTTAAAAGATTTATTCCACATTTTAAAACAATTTTAAAATATCATTTTCAAAGAAATCCAGTTTTGGATTCCGAACTGCAAAACTACGGTTTTTCCAAAAACTTGTTTTACTCATATTTCAAAATCTACTTATCGAAATCTCGATTTCTTTCTTCTTTGGACAACTATGGATATAATAATTCAGAAAATTCATAGCTCGAAGAATCCAAGCTATATTCCATCTTTTACACTCGTTTGGCTTTTTTGGTGCAAAATCGCGAACTACCGTTATGCGACACACCTATTTTTAACTAAATTTTCCATTCTTATTCAAACTTCACCAAAACACTTTTAAATATTTATAAAACATTTCAAACTTATTTTTACACCGTTTTAAAGAGGTTTAACATTCCATACACACCATTTCATTAATTCCAGGAAAGTGATTTCCTTTGTGCTTATCGACGTGTATTTCTATGACTTGCATATATTTTCAACATTCATATTTAAACAACCAAACTTGATGATCAAAGCATATTACACATCCATTTCAAACATCATACCATCATCCAAAATATAATATAATAGTTTAGGAGTTCTCACCTTCATTTTCACTTCGAGCTAATAGAAAATCGTTTATAGCTCCGCTATCACGAAAGTAAACTCCACGAAATCGAGCTTTGGACCCTCGAAGTGGCTCGGCCTAGCCTTGGTGCTCATGGCCTAGATGGTGTGGGGTGGTGGCCGTGGACTTTGGAAGAGCAAAGGAGGAGTTTAGAACTACTTTTGAAGTGAATCGATATTATAAACTAGTGTATACATTTTTCTCTTTTATTTGATATAATTTTTTCCCAAATTTTCTAAAATATTTTTTTTATGAATAAGAAGCCATTAAAGAGGCTCTTAGAAAGCTTGAAAAGAAGAGGAAGAAGAAGTGGAATGCTATTAGGATTTATGTGAAAAACCTTAGAATAAAATATTATATTGCATAATTACCTAAATATCCCTAGCCTATACCCCTCCCCCAGCCTCTACCGAATGGTCCCTCCTCTGCCAAAGCTATGTGATGGTTGATGTGAGGTGATGGTGTGGTACAATGAAGTGATGTTTGTTTTACGGTTACTTAAAGGTTAAGCTTAGGAATTATTAAGTAATTTTTGTAATATATATATATATATATCTGTGTGTGTGTGCATATTATCATGTGCATGTGACATATATATATATATATGTATGTACATGTAGGTGCATAACACTTCGAACGTCTTTTGTTCATTAAATCGTTGACATCCGGAGAACCGATTATATGTCGCATTTTCACTTATTTATTAACGTGCATATATTTGTAAAAAAATTCAAAAATAAATTTCTTATCATTTTAAACAAATTAAAATGATCACATTTTAATTATAAGACCATATAAATTAATATTAAAAATTATTTACAAAAATTTCCATTATACCGATAAAATGATATCGATTTTTCCTTATATTTTCAAATCAAATATGTGTCTTTATAAAACTATTATAAATGATTCATTATCACTTTATAAATATTCAAAATGAATTATCATCATTCAAAATAATCATTTGGATAATTAAAATAATTATTAAATCATTAAACCTTAATTTAAATTAAATAAATCAATTATTTAAATACAAAATCTTCGAGGAAAATATTTATTCAAAATAAGATTACTATTACTTATTATTACTTAGGATGATATTATCTATATTATCATCCTTTTATCTACATAAATTTTAAAATGAAAACAATTTATCAAAGTGATAAATTGGCGGGTCATTACAAACTCCCCACTTAAAAGAATTTCATCCCCGAAATTACCCAAACAGAAGCCCCAAAGGTTTGCCCAAAATATTTATTTTAATTTTATACTCGTACAATGTATATAGATCACTTGTACGCAATATCCGATTTGATCTTCTGTTCGAATTCACAACTTTACTTCCGACTAGTATTGATCCCCCGATCCTTTAGTGTGGACTCTAACCAGCCTTTCTAATCAAAACTTTAGTTCTCCTTACATAGCTCTCAACTATGATAGAAAACTCAAGTATCTAACCATAAACCCTCATCAATATTCGTCGTCAAGAATCAAGTGATCAATCCTCTTCCAGATAAGTGCCAAATAAGTCAAAGTTCTGTAATCGAATCTTAGATTAAATCGTGTGATGAAATAATCCACATACTTCATATGTATTTATTAACTCTTCGAAACTTTTATGAAAACATTTCATAAAAATTCCATTCTATATTCATTACTTCTTTGTACATAACCATTTTACATTTATTTCCCAAATATTTCTACTCTAAGAAAACATTTCTTTCCAAAAGATAAACATCTTTTTATTATATTACATTTCTAAACGTATCTTAATGCTTTCTAGAAAACTTATTTTCAATTAATTTATTAAATTAATAAACCGCCATAAACTTCCTTTAACCAATATTGAATGCGAAAACTTCCTTTATTAGTTAAAACTTTCTTTATCAATTAACACACCTTTATTAATTAAAACTTCCTTTATATATATTTATTCCTTTAATTTTATAGTTTCAATATATAAAAGTATTCATATACTTATTTAATAGTTTTAAGCGTATTCATAATTTACTTAACAAGTTTTACTTACTTTAAGATATAATCAAAGAGATTGAAACAATTACTACCAAAACATTCGTATAATAAACTCCTTTTCTTTTATAAATTTGAACTTATAACATTTTCTATTTTTATGTAAAAGATCACGATACTTGTTATTATCTTAAAAATCCCATTTTTAAAGATCTAAATATACCTTTTAAAATTTCTTCCAAAGTGTCATTCAAGGTTTTAAAAACAAATGTTGCTAAAACGACATTTACTACAAACCTAAAACCATTTATTAATAACTTTGAATATTTATTTTGAAGATCTATACTAAGGACAACATCATATTATAAATTCTTACATGCTTACATGTATGATTATTCCAAAACCTAGATGGTGCTCATGGCCTAGATGGTGTGGGGTGGTGGCCGTGGACTTTGGAAGAGCAAAGGAGGAGTTTAGAACTACTTTTGAAGTGAATCGATATTATAAACTAGTGTATACATTTTTCTCTTTTATTTGATATAATTTTTTCCCAAATTTTCTAAAATATTTTTTTTATGAATAAGAAGCCATTAAAGAGGCTCTTAGAAAGCTTGAAAAGAAGAGGAAGAAGAAGTGGAATGCTATTAGGATTTATGTGAAAAACCTTAGAATAAAATATTATATTGCATAATTACCTAAATATCCCTAGCCTATACCCCTCCCCCAGCCTCTACCGAATGGTCCCTCCTCTGCCAAAGCTATGTGATGGTTGATGTGAGGTGATGGTGTGGTACAATGAAGTGATGTTTGTTTTACGGTTACTTAAAGGTTAAGCTTAGGAATTATTAAGTAATTTTTGTAATATATATATATATATATCTGTGTGTGTGTGCATATTATCATGTGCATGTGACATATATATATATATATGTATGTACATGTAGGTGCATAACACTTCGAACGTCTTTTGTTCATTAAATCGTTGACATCCGGAGAACCGATTATATGTCGCATTTTCACTTATTTATTAACGTGCATATATTTGTAAAAAAATTCAAAAATAAATTTCTTATCATTTTAAACAAATTAAAATGATCACATTTTAATTATAAGACCATATAAATTAATATTAAAAATTATTTACAAAAATTTCCATTATACCGATAAAATGATATCGATTTTTCCTTATATTTTCAAATCAAATATGTGTCTTTATAAAACTATTATAAATGATTCATTATCACTTTATAAATATTCAAAATGAATTATCATCATTCAAAATAATCATTTGGATAATTAAAATAATTATTAAATCATTAAACCTTAATTTAAATTAAATAAATCAATTATTTAAATACAAAATCTTCGAGGAAAATATTTATTCAAAATAAGATTACTATTACTTATTATTACTTAGGATGATATTATCTATATTATCATCCTTTTATCTACATAAATTTTAAAATGAAAACAATTTATCAAAGTGATAAATTGGCGGGTCATTACAAACTCCCCACTTAAAAGAATTTCATCCCCGAAATTACCCAAACAGAAGCCCCAAAGGTTTGCCCAAAATATTTATTTTAATTTTATACTCGTACAATGTATATAGATCACTTGTACGCAATATCCGATTTGATCTTCTGTTCGAATTCACAACTTTACTTCCGACTAGTATTGATCCCCCGATCCTTTAGTGTGGACTCTAACCAGCCTTTCTAATCAAAACTTTAGTTCTCCTTACATAGCTCTCAACTATGATAGAAAACTCAAGTATCTAACCATAAACCCTCATCAATATTCGTCGTCAAGAATCAAGTGATCAATCCTCTTCCAGATAAGTGCCAAATAAGTCAAAGTTCTGTAATCGAATCTTAGATTAAATCGTGTGATGAAATAATCCACATACTTCATATGTATTTATTAACTCTTCGAAACTTTTATGAAAACATTTCATAAAAATTCCATTCTATATTCATTACTTCTTTGTACATAACCATTTTACATTTATTTCCCAAATATTTCTACTCTAAGAAAACATTTCTTTCCAAAAGATAAACATCTTTTTATTATATTACATTTCTAAACGTATCTTAATGCTTTCTAGAAAACTTATTTTCAATTAATTTATTAAATTAATAAACCGCCATAAACTTCCTTTAACCAATATTGAATGCGAAAACTTCCTTTATTAGTTAAAACTTTCTTTATCAATTAACACACCTTTATTAATTAAAACTTCCTTTATATATATTTATTCCTTTAATTTTATAGTTTCAATATATAAAAGTATTCATATACTTATTTAATAGTTTTAAGCGTATTCATAATTTACTTAACAAGTTTTACTTACTTTAAGATATAATCAAAGAGATTGAAACAATTACTACCAAAACATTCGTATAATAAACTCCTTTTCTTTTATAAATTTGAACTTATAACATTTTCTATTTTTATGTAAAAGATCACGATACTTGTTATTATCTTAAAAATCCCATTTTTAAAGATCTAAATATACCTTTTAAAATTTCTTCCAAAGTGTCATTCAAGGTTTTAAAAACAAATGTTGCTAAAACGACATTTACTACAAACCTAAAACCATTTATTAATAACTTTGAATATTTATTTTGAAGATCTATACTAAGGACAACATCATATTATAAATTCTTACATGCTTACATCATTCAAAAATTTTGAAGCTTGGGTCCAAAAAGAAAAATTCCTCTCCCTTCCTTACTCTAATACAATTCAAAACACTAAATCAAAAAGTTAACATCCCATCCATACTCATACATACTAGAATTATCCTCAATTCCCCAAACGCTTTTCTTATTCTTCCTAGTCCGAATATAATGGTGGACTCCAACATCTCTGGTCAATCATCACTTCACCTTCTCTTTCTTCATTGTTATCCAGTTCATTGTCGACCTCATTGTCATCCTCTTCCTGTATCTCTCCCATTACCTAGGGTAGCCATGGCTGTTTCCATGGGACATGTCCCATGTTGTCTGGTATTCCAAGAATTACTCCTCCTTCTAAATCCTCCAAGCCTTGCATGTTTTCCACCCAAGGGTTCTCAAATTCTTCGACCCTCTCCTCTTCTTTTTCTTTTGCTTCTTCGTTTTTGCTTTCTATCTCGTTCCAATTTATGTATGAATTGGATGATCCCTCCTCCCATATGACATGCTCCCCATCCATATCCCATGCTACATTGCTACATTCTCTTGATATTATAGCATCAGCGTCTTCCATCAGCTCTGATTCTTCCTCCATGGGCTCTATCTCCTCTTCCATTGGCTCAATATCATCTATTGGTTCCAAAATAGAGCTAGCAGGATCTGTTATCCAATTTCCCTCCGAGGCCTACCTGGTTTCATCTTCGCTAGAGATCATAATTACTTTTGGAGCTGGAGGTGGTATAAGCATTTCGGCCATAGGGTATTCATCTTCACCCCTTCGAGTGTATGGGGCATATTCTCCTTCAATTGGAAACCCACCATTGCTAGGTGGATATTCTGGTTGTCCTCTTCGTCACTAGAGAGAACAATAAGGTTATCCTTCTTGTCCGATTCACTCTAGAAGACTCTCCTTTCATGTAACTTCCCCTATACGATTTCTACAATGTAAATAATTACTCTTTTAGACACAAGTAGTAGGTAATTGCTAGCGTATTGTTAGGTAGAGAGGTTTGGTCAATACTCAGAAAATGTTTCGAGATTTATGTCTAAAGATGGCTTTTAGGATTATTTGTACAAATGTTTATCATTTTGAAAATTCTTTGAAAATTTTACCAAAATATTCTTTACTTTTCAAATATATATATATATGGTAAGGTGATTTCATATAAAGCCAAATTCATTTGTATATGTATTAACAAATACGCACATATATACTCAAACTCATTCTAGGGTGTGACAAACCCCATCTCTAATGAGTTACTCGTCCTAGGGCATTACTAAACCTATCTTTGATGAGTCTGTTACCCCGATCAGGCTCAGGTATTTGCTAAACTTAAGCTCTAATACCACGATGTGAGGACCCGTTTCTTTGGCTCTCGAAAATCGACATTAATACATCCTCGGTATTCACGTGCTATAAATCCAAGTGCCGAAGAAGCGGATACTCAAGGGTAAGAAAGAAAAGTAAATATATAACAGAATCTCACATATGTTATTTCAATAAAAACTTTACAGCGGAAATTAAAATACATTTATAGAGTAAAAAACATAGACAGTTATAAATTCCTATCCTTACAAATGCGGAATACAATATTTCACGAGTGTGGTGGAAACAAATAACAGTCTTCAGATGAGTCTTCTAACTCCATGCTTCGAGTTCCATCTAGGTTTCTTCTAAACTAAACCTGACTATTAAGCTGCCCGGGAAAATTAGGGCACCCAGAATTTAAGGAAAAGGAAAAATAAACTTCAGGTCAGTCATGGGACTGGTGTGAGAACTCAAAAATACGCGTTTTGAGAACAAAAGGATATCTCATAAGACTATGCTGCACATAAACAACGGAATGGGTTTTTACCTTATGATAACCAAATAATTATTACATAAAATCACTTGATATTATTTTTAATGACATATCTTTGAAAACATTTGCAAGTAAACTTATTAATCTTAGCCGAAATTGTTACATTATTAAATTCCAGCATACCACCTTGTAATACAAGGCTTTCTACATCTAAAATCATACAGTCTCTTATTGGAGAATGAGTTTCCATACAAATGACCAGGTGAAGGGCTACCATCCGACAGTACATCTCTAGAGGAATGTGCCGAGGCCCAACTGATGGTCCTCTACCAACACAAGACCGGCCAACCTCTTCCTAAATATACCGAATATGTCATCACCCTGGTCGTTACCGACCTATCCGAGGGCCCTCACAGCATACATCGATAATAATTTAAACCCGAACGTCATAGCGGATAGAAATATATCTAGAAGGGGATGATCATATCCTAATGGTTGCGAACCACATAGCCTTGCTGCATCTACCCTATTTCGCCCATTTCCGACTGTGAGGCTTGAGGTAACAATTACCTTTTCCTTTGCACATTTCATTTTGAATGCCACATTGCCATCCCATCGATCACTATTTACTTAAACAAACATACAACCTCCGAGCTCATACGTCTCAGAGAAGGGTGTTAAGCTAAGAGAAGTTGCATTCTCCGCCACCAAATAGATGTATGTTTATAAAAGTCAATGATGAAATCACAGGAATGTGATGTCAGACATCCGTAGATACAAGTTCGTTCTAGGACTGAATGAAACCGAAGGCACCCTACTACCACATCCTGTCAGGAATTAACCTAGGATTAGTAGCAAAAAGTCCTTACAACCCAAAGAGTTTCATAATGAAGGAACCACTGCTACTTTAGTATTTGGGAGCTAACAAGGATTATCAACAAGCAGTCCTTCAACCCCGAAAATCTTCGGTCTTCATCCTTTGTTTTCTTTATGAGGTCTTCATTTTTTGAACGCATACATTGGTTCGAATTGGTTTTCGGATAGAAATTTATCCCAGATCCATCATCGGTTCCTTCGTACCAATCATTGATAAAAAGGGTTTGTGAATAAGGAATCATTCTTTAATTGATTAAGTTCTTTTTTATCAAAATCTCTTTTGGAGATATATATTTTTGTGATATTCTTTCCGGTATATACGGAGTCATTAAACCTCTCTTATCAAATCTTTTGATTACTTATAACCATTTTTAAACTTGGAATAATTCAAATTCATTTCATTTTTCACTAATTAAAATATTTCCAAATCATTTCATTTAAATCTTAACAATGATTTCTTAATTCAAAACTCATAATTTTAATTGAGTTAAAACCATGTTATCTAGGATGTTGATCCAAAACCAATAAATATTTAGTGAGCCGAATCTATAGAAATCATCTAATTCTACCCAATATCAATTCTCGTATTCAACAAATACTATAGGCGGAATAATGGCGAAATCACCTTTTAAATTCCATGAATAGTACGAGTTCCCTCTTTAGGCTTTAATACCGAGTATAAGAAGATCTTCTATATACAATCAAAGTTGTACTTAATTTGGAAAATTTAAATCTTTTATACTTAACTCGAACATTTCGACCTTATCTATCCGTCGCCTAGGGAAGAGGACAGGTGATCCAGGGCACTGGTTGCTCCTGAACATCTCCTTAGTTTAAGCACCTCACATTTGAATCTCACGAATAGAAAATTCCAGTGTACACGTCGGCTTTTAGAGCCAAGTTTAAACCACTTTATTTATAATAGCTTTTATTTATACCATTTATTTAAACTCTTTTAAATAAACCATAAAAATTTCAAAACATTATTTAAACCCTTAATTACCCATTTAAAAAAATTTATAAAATATTTGGAAAATAATTGTTTAGTTTAAAGCTATATTTCAAATGTTATAGTAAAGCACTATAGAAAGGTGCCACGGAAAGTGCTTTTTAAGCTATACTGATCAAAGTGACCTTTTATCACTTGAAAATTCATTTTTATTATTCAAATCACTTTTAGAACATTTCCAAAGATTTATAAGATTTATTCCACATTTTTAAACAATTTTAAAATATCATTTTTAAAGAAATCCAGTTTTCGATTCCGAACTACAAAACCACGATTTTTCCAAAAACTTGTTTTACTCATATTTCAAAATCTACTTATCGAAATCTCTATTTTCTTTATTCGTTGGACAACTACGGATATAATAGTTTAGAAAATTCTTATCTCGAAGAATTCCGAGCTATATTCCATCTTTTGCACCCGTTTGGCTTTTATGGCGCGAAATTGCGAACTGTCATTACGCGACGTGCCTATTTTTGTCTAAATTTTCCATTCTCATTCAAACATCACCAAAACACTTTTAAATGTTTGTAAAACATTTCAAACTTATTTTTCAATTGTTTTAAAGAGGTCTAACATTCCATATACACCATTTCATTAATTCCAGAAAAGTGATTTCCTTTGTGCTTATTGACGTGTATTTCCGTGACTTGCATATATTTTCAACATTCATATTTAGATAACCAAACTTGATGATCAAAGCATATTAAACATCCTGCAAACTCATATCATTATCCAAAATATAATATAATATTTTCGGAGTTCTCACCTTCATTTTCCCTTCAAGTTAATAGAAAATCGGTTGTAGCTCCGCTATCACGATATTAAACTCCACGAAATCAAGCTTTAGACCCTTGACGTGGCTTAAACTAGCCTTGGTGCTCACGGCCTAGGTGGTGTAGGGTGGTGGTCGTGGACTTTGGAAGAGGGAAGGAGGTGTTTAGAACTAGTTTTAAAGTGGATTGATATTATAAACTAGTGTATACATTTTTTCTCTTTTATTTGATATATTTTTTCTAACTTTTCTAAAATATTTTTTTATGAATAAGAAGCCATTAAAGAAGCTCTTAGAAAGCTTAAAAAGAAGAGGAAGAAGAAGTGGAATGGTATTAGGATTTTCGTGAGAATAGGGGTAGTATTTATAGAAAAAACCTTAGAATAAAATATTATATTACATAATTACCTAAATACCCCTAGCCCGCAACCCTCCCCAGGCCTCTAGCGCACAACTCCACCCTCCCCTAAAGCCATGTGATGGTTGATGTGAGGTGATTGTACAATGAAGTGTTGTTTTCTTTATGGTTACTTAAAGGTTAAGCTTAGGAATTATTAAATCATTTTTGTAATATATATATATGTGTGTGTGTGTGTATGTGTATTTATGTATGTATGTACATGTGACATATATATGTATGTACATGTAGGTGCATAACACTTCGAACATCTTCAAACAACTTTTTTCAGTAAATCTTTGAAATCCGAAGAACCGATTTCTATAACATTTTCACTTATTTATTAACGTACATATATTTGTAAAAAAAATTCAAAAATAAATTTCTTATCGTTTTAAACTAATCAATGTGATCACATTCGAATTATAAAACCATATAAATTAATACTAAAAATTATTTACAAAAATTGCCATTATACTGAAGCGATGTCGATTTTTCCTTATATTTTCAAATCAAATATATGTCTTTATAAAACTATTATAAATGATTCATTATCAATTTATAACCATTCAAAATGAATTATCATCATTTAAAATAATCACTAAATCTTAATTTAAATTAAATAAATCAATTATTTAAATACAATGTCATCTTATTGATATAAATTTCGAGGATAATATTTATTCAAAATAAGATTACTATTACTTATTATTAATTAGGACAATATTATATGTATTATCATCCTTTTATCTGCATAAATTTTAAAATAAATACAATTTATCAAAGTGATAAATTGGCGGGTCGTTACAATAGGGCTGGTTAGGGGCGACCATCCGTGAATTTTATTTTAAGTGAGCATCGATACATCGATTAATATGCTATATTTTTTTTTCATCACAAATGGAATCGATCATATGCAATCCAGGCTTAAAACAAAACTACGGTGGCTAAAATAATAATTTAGAACAATATATAATAAATACAAATCAAAGAATCCCAGAATATATACAGTGGAATATAAATAGATACAAGCTTATCACAACGAATAGGTACACATAAATAAGTCGACTACAGAATTGTGGTCATCTTGAACTATAGAATACACAAGTACAATATCCCATAGGTATAAATGTGTACAACAAATAAGTCTAAACTCGATATAAGATACAACACTATACGAATATGTACACATAACAAGATGAAGGTATAATGAATGATAACTAGACAACTGGAGTGAATCCTCTCTAGAGCTATCAAACTGGAGTACCTAAAATATCTCGGTCTGACCCGAGTATTATAAAGTAATAAACGGATCAGTCTAGACTACAATGAATGGGTTAAGCAAGATAAATAATGGATGTAATGATATAAATCTCGAAGGTGAACATAAAGCTAGGAATTGGCCAACAACAAGAATACTTCAATAAACTCCAAGTGTGTAATCACTAAATCTCAATACCTAAAATAGCTTCTAAAAGAAAAAACCCTCAAAATCATTCAGTGATAACGAAAATAGCATCGAATCTAGAAATCATAACAAAAATTTAGAAGATCACATAAAAAGGGGGAAAGGTGCCGATACTCCAAGATTGGTGAAATAAATTCATCTATATGCATGTAACTCCAAGATAGACGTATATAGTCTATAAATATCAATAGGTATGAAACCTATAAACATCAAGATAGGACTAAGTCCTATAGTCTCCGAAATAGGTACGAGACTTATAAACATCAAAATAGGAACAAGTCCTATAAACATTAAGATAGGTACGAGACCAATAAACTCCAATATAGGAACAAGTCCTATAAACTCTAAAGGCGAGTCTATATACCTTCAAATAGTAACTGAATAAATAACAACCATGTTTCCCATACCACACGAGTTTATTTAAACGTTTGCTATAGGTTAGTAAACTCCACTCGTGTGTATAAATGGCTCAATCGAACAAGTTCGAGGATTAATCGGAAAAATAAATGTGAGTGTTTCATACCAGTCGTTTAATTAATCCATTTAAATCGGTTCCTCATTCGATCGATGTCGTGCAATTTTATAAAATAACTTACTTTGAAATCCATCTGGAAAATATTGTTTTATAAACTAGAATACATAAATATATACATACATATATGTTGGAAAGCCCTTGCTTATATATATACATATATATATAAGTACAACCTCAAACCATTGTTTCGAAATAATTAGAAACCATTGTTATTTAATATTTCTATATATATATATCAAAACTCTTTTATATAGGAAAGTATTTTTGTACTAAATTGTATAATAAATCAGTTTTGAATAAGAGATTTATCCGCTTGAAAACTCAGTTTGAAATTGTGCAAGAAAATGTGTTTTGTAACATATATTCCATAGGCAATTCCTTGGAAAGTTAAACTCAAATAGAATTATCAAATTCATGATTCAAATCCAATATTGATCATTGAAATCAACCTGAATGGTAGCACACAACAATGCATATAACATTCAAGAAGAGAAATTGGCAAACAAGGGGTCAAACGAATGATCAGGAGGCAATGAGTATCACCTTGGGCTCTGCCCAAGTGTTCGACCAGTGCACCGGTCCACTGGCGACGTCGCCTGGGGAAAAATTGCCGGTGATTCCATCACCTTCCGTTGATCCGACGATGCTAATTATTGGCCTATTGGTGTTTTTGAGTTCAAGGATGATGATTTTTGCCTCATTCAATACATAATCAACCACAAATTCATGGATCAATGATCATACAACAAGGGTTTCAACAAAATAGAAAATGGTATAGCTAACTCATGAAAACAACATAGGATATTGAAATTATTTCAGCCATAAATTTAAATAAACACCCAAACAGCCACATGCAATTCACTATATATGGACTAGAAGTGTGAGTTATACTCACCGATTAAGACTTAAATGGATAGCAAGATCCTGGATTCTCCTAGGCTAGTGATCCTCAACAATCAATCCTAGGTTAACTCAGAAAATAGGAAGAAAAAGGGATTAACCCCAAGCTAAAAGCGGAACCAAACATCAATTAAACACCCAAGTTTAAGAGGAAGATTACCTAAGATTGATTTGTACATGAATTAATTCAAAGCCCTTTGATTTCCAATTTTGATTTGGGGATACTGGTTCAAGGGTTTTCAAAATAGAAGACGTATATTTTTAGGTTTCTCCTGAACTGAAAATGAGAAAAGAGAATGAATGTACGTAGTTCATTTCTCATTTCATATTTCTGTATTCCTGGGCCAAGAGCGTTTGATATGAACCTACTAAGAAAGTGTTATAAATTTTTAAGTGAAGTGTTACTAATTCCTTTTGGTACTTTGTAGTGTTTGAGAATTTGGGTAATCAATTTATATTTTTATAGAACATTGTTGTAATGTAAACTAGTGCTTTAACGGAGAAAACCATGTTAAAAATTCCCATTTCTATAAATATTGAGATATTTTGTAAAATTAAATACAACTTTTGAAATTAAAAGTCATTCTCATGATTTTAATAAATAAACTATTAATTGTAAAATCTCCTTTTAAACAATAAATCTCAACATTATCATTTTAATTAAATCTACAAATTTGCTATAATAATTTAAAATGGAAAATATTTATCATAAATCTCCATTTAAAATAAATAAGTGAATAAACCTCGAAAAAATTCATATTTTAAATTACAAAATTATTTCCATATATTTTATAAATTCTCATTTTCCCCAAGGTTATTCTTTTATTATCAAATATAAGAAGTTAGATTACACAATTTGTAAAATTTAAAAGTTTTCCCAAATTTATTTGTTTCCATCTAAAAAGCCATTTTAAATTTGGAAATTATGAGTACTAAAACTTCTCAAATTCATCTTAGAATTAATTAAGATAATTTTAAATTATATTTTAGTTTTAATTCTCGGTTATCTCGACCAAGATTGTTACACTAAAGAGTCGACGAGGCTATAACGCATGGTTTAATCACCAAAGTAACAAAGGTCGTGTCGTCGAAGTAAATGACGTTGATGTTAATGGAAAAAAGGGCAGATAGCCTATGAAGCTCGATGTCGTCATCATTGACGAGCCATATGATGCCGCATATGTTGTTTTAAATCTTTAGATAGAGGCGGAGAGCCTTAAGTATAGACGTCGACATGATATGATATCGACGTTGACCAAATTAAAATGTTTTAAAAGTGACAAACCTTACATCACTTTCAATCATGTACATGACAATATAAAATGGGTTTTACAAATGCCATTTGACTTTTAAAATACAAAGAGATGATTTCCTTGTTTAAATTATGGGTTAAGTGTATTAACCATACATCATTAAGAAAATGATTACAAGGACATTAATTATAGATGTTTATGTTTTAGGTTTACTTGATCAGTCATTATGTAGGCTATTGTTATCATATTCACTTTGTTATGACCCATAACTGCATTTTGGGGTGTTCAGCGTAGGATAACCAACTTGGTTGACCTAATAGTGAATATCAATTTACTTAACTCCTGTGTGAGTAGAATTACATCCAAAAGGTTAATTAGACCAGAATATGGGTTGCTCGGAACTGATCAAATGATTATTTAGTTAGATAGGTTCTTAATTAGCATGTGAAAACTATTTTATGAGAAATGTTATTGGCAGGGGCCGATAGGTTCTTAGTGATCGCATGAAAACTATGTCTGAACTGCATTATTGGTAGAGATTAATAGGTTTATAGTTAGCCTATAAAAACTATGATTTAAGAGTTATTATTGGAGAATCCAATAGTTTCATAGTTAGCCCATGAAAACTATGATTGGATGATGTTATTGGTAGATACCAATAGGTTCTTAGTGATCCAATGAAAACTATGAAATCGGACGGATAGTCCATAAGATTGGAAAAATTTATTAGTCGGCCTGTAAAAACTAATAGGTTTATAGTAATCCTAGAAACTATAAACTGAGACAGATAGTCAAATAAAATGGGATGGGGAATCCAGGGGTATTACAGTTTTGAAGATCATCATATTATGTTATGTTTTAACCATTGTGGATGCAGGTGCACCGTATATGGTTATTGTATTATGGTTAAGATACTAGTGAGGCGAAACCCGTTCAGCTTAACGGCATGGTCTCACTAGATATCTAATTGGTTCGAGATGGTAGGTTATTATTCACACCAGAGTTTTTGTCTGACCTGAAGTGTTTGTTTTCCCCTTAAACTCTCGAGTGCTCAATAGGTTGAGTGGAAGGGTTTTTCAAGTTCACTTTAGACGAATAAGCTTTTGAAGATGTACATGAGACAATCTAGCTAGTAGGAGCTATATATCTTATTTCCGTTGTGTTTTGATTCTACTTTTGTGTTGTAATGGAATGTTGTATTAAATGCTAGATATTTGACTTTGATCATCCAAGGGGGTATCTTCATATATCGCTCTAGGAATATGTTATAATAATCATATTTTCTTTGAACGTGGTTTACATATAAGATTATGTGATGAATCCGAAAAGATATCTTGAAATGAAATGTGAAATTTGCTTTTAAATTGAGTTTAAAATTTTTCATATTTATGTGCTTTTGGTATTATCAATGTATGTAACATAGACACATTTTGTCACTAGAAATTAATAACTATGGATGACCGCAGCATCCATAGCACTTAGTTTCGGGCCTCAAAATGAGGCATGTTACAAGTTGGTATCAGAGCATAGGGTTATGTAAACTTAAAGGAAGAAATTAAACCTAAAATATTTTAAAAACATAGTCCAATGAATCAGAGAATAAGATTGGGGTTTGGGTTAACGCAATAATAATGTACTTGTATTTTACTATATATAGGTATGTATTCCCCTCTCTCTTAGACTGTTCTTCTGTATCTTACAAGGGTCATATGTAGATTTACCGAAAGAAAGGTATGGAAGCAGGAAACGGAAGAATGAATCTAAGTGGAGGAAGCACCACAACAAACGGAAATGCTCGACCCAATAGCAGGAGAAACCAGGGTCGATAGGAAAATGCTAATCAAAACAAAAATTCCAATGTAAGTGTTGGAACCCCACTAGTATATATAAGGATGATGTATCAGTTCTTCATTAACTTGATGCAAGCTGGAGCGGCTATAGGACTAGCTAGAGGAAATGCTGTGAATGCAGGTAAAGCAAATCCCATGGCACCAGTTGGTAATAACTATGCCAAACTGAGTCAAAATTATACCAGTTTGGGTGGGAAGCCTTTTCTAGGGACTGAAGATGCTGTAGAAGTGGAAATTTGGCTTTTGCATTATGAGAGAATTTTTGCTGATCTTGGTTTGGACGATGAGCATAAAAAAAGATTGGCTTCAAGACAATTGCAGGTAGCAACATTTTTTCGGTGGAATGGAGTCACCGTAGGTGTGCCTAAGGAGGAGTTGACTTGGGCAGAATTTCAAAGGAGGTTCGAGGAGAGATTTTTGTCCGAGGTCGCTAAGTCCGCTTTGCTCAGAAAATTTATGGACTTAGAGCAAGGAGCAATGTCGATGATTGAGCTTACCACTAAATTTGATGAGCTATCCAGATATGGATATGCTACCATTGACACCGTCATTAAGAGGAATGAAAATCTTATTCAGGGATTGAAGCCAGAGATTGTTAGGGCAACTATGCCACATCTCCGAAACCTGAGAAATGTTGTAGTGGAGATGGCAATTTGGAATGAAGAGATGCTTTTAACTTTTGGAAAAGAGCAGCAGGGTGAAACTCAGGATTCTCAGGGTAAGAAAAGAAAGTTCTTTAAGAAGAAAGGAGTTTATAAAGGAGGAGCTGCCAAGAAAGAGAAGGCTGATCTGGTTTGCTTTAAGTGTGATAAGAAGGAACATTTTTCTCATGAGTGGTGGTCTGGCAAAGGGGAGAAAGTTGCTGATAAGAAAGGAGTGAAATGCATCAACTATGACCAGATGGGGCACTATAAGAATCAGTTTCCAGATCCAAGTCAGAGCTGACAAGGGAAACATTTTTGCTTTGGAACCGGCGACTTTTAGACCAACTGCTGCTGAGAAAGGAAATATCATTTTGATCCATAGTGTACCAATTAGGGTACTATTTGATACCGGTGCAGCGCATTCATTTATAGCTTAGTGTTTGGTTGATAGATTATGCTTAGAACCATCATGCCTTGTTACTTCCTTAAGGGTTTCGAATCCAATATGAGGGTGTGAAACTCCAGAGATGAGATGTGACTGGCTAGAACTTGATTTGTTAGGCCATAAGTTTGCATGCAATTTGTATGTCTTTGATTTTGTAGGCTTGGGGATCATATTGGGTATGGATTGGTTAGATAGATATGTTGCTAGGATATTTTTCCAGGATGGGGAAATATCATTAAGAGACCCTAATAGTTAGAACCGAATCATACACTCAGTCGAGACTTCGAGTCAAGGAATTTGTGCTTTGCTGAATACTATGGATGCAGAAGAAGAGTTGAATCGGGTTTTGGTAGCAAGAGAATTTGAAAATGTTTTTGAGCCGGTCATAGGACTACCACCGAAACGAGCTATCGAGTTTCGAATAAATCTTATGCCAGGAGCAGAACCCGTAAGTAGACCACCTAGCAGGATGACACCTACCGAGATGAAGCAGTTAAAGGTGCAGCTAGTGGATTTAAAAGGAAATAACTTTATTAGACCAAGCAGTTTGCCTTGAGGAGCGACCACGGTGTTCGTGAAGAAACTAGATTGGTCATTAAGGATTTTTATCGACTATCGTAAGTTGAATGAGAAGACGATCAAGAATAGGTATCCTTTATCGAGAATCGACGATTTATTGGATCAGTTAAGTGGAACCAGAGTGTTTTTTCCCAATTGGATTTGGCTACGGAGTTCCATCAGTTAAGGGTGGTAGAGGACAGTATTCCTTTGAAGGTGTTTCGAACGAGATATGGTTCGTACGAGTGGTTAGTAATGCCATTCAGTTTATCTAGTGTGCCAACTTTCTTCGTAGATTTGATGAATCTGATTTTCCGAGAGCACTTGGATAGATTCGTATTGGTGTTCATAGATGACATTTTGATACATTCTAAGGATGAAAGAGAGCATGAGGTTCATCTTAGAATAGTGTTAGAGACATTGAGACAACATCAGCTAAAAGTGAAATTTTCGAAGTGCCATTTTTGAAAGAAAGAAGTAAAGTTTCTTGGCTATGTAGTCTCAGAAAAAGGGTTATCAGTTGATCCAGCTAAGGTTGAAGCGCTTAATAGTTCAAAGAGACCCGAGACAGTGACCGAGATAAGAAGTTTTCTTGGATTGGTTGGATTTTACCAGAGATTTATCAGGGATTTTTCATAGATAGCAGCATCCATGACTAAGCTAACCAGGAAGGACGTGAAGTTTACATGGTCCGACAAATTTGAGGAAGCGTTCCTCAAGTTAAAGCATTTATTGACCAATGCACCAGTGTTAGTAGTTCCAAATGGGAATCAAGAGTTAGTGGTGTATACAGATGCATGTGGAACTAGATTTGGACCTATGTTAATGCAAAAAGGTAAAGTGATTGCATATGCTTCTCGATAGCTCAGACCATATGAAGAAAAATATCCGACCCATTATTTAGAGTTGGCAGCAGTGATCTTCGCATTGAAAGTGTGGAGACATATCTTTTAGGTGAAATATTTGAGTTGTACACGGATCATAAGTCTTTAAGGTATTTATTTTCTTAAAAGGAGTTGAATATGAGACAATAGAGGTGGCTAGAGTTTTTAGCAGCTTATGATTTCAGTATAGAGTATACATTGAGGAAATGTAATAAAGTAGCAGATGCTCTTAGCAGAAAACACCATATTGTGGTGTTAGCTATGTTGGCAGAATGAAAGGATCTTGAGGCATTGGCTACGTGTAGTGTGAAGTTAAGATCGACTGCTAGTTCTAGTCAGAGTACTGCCATATTATCCTATTTAGAAGTTCGACCAGTTTTGATCAAAAGGATTTCTTCTAAATAGAGAGATGGTCCATTGTTGGCCGAAAAGATTAGTAGGCTAGAGGTTCGAACTAAGATTGATGATCTGAAAGATTTTAGTCTTGACTAGAAGGGATAGTTGAGAAAGAAGGGACGATTATGTGTTTCGAATGTTGGAGACCTAAGGAGAGAAGTTCTTAGAGAATGCCATCTGTTACCCAAAAAATCAACCTTTCGACTAAGTCGAAAGGTCTTTCAACAAAGACAAGTGAAAAGAAGCATAGTCCAAACCTTTCGAAGGAGTCGAAGGGATGTAGTCATCAGAGTTTAACAGTCCCAAACCTTTCGAAGGAGTCGAAAGGTTCCATCTCTCAGTATCCAAGAAGTTCTTACCACACGAAGAGGATGAAGGAGTCAAAGCAAGTGTGAGCAAATCCATAGTGACCTTTTCAAAAGCATAGCAAGCCTTTCGAACCGGTTAAAACACATATAAAGTACCTTTCGACAATGTCAAAAGGTTTATGAAGAAAGCAGTACTCACAAGTCAGTAAAGAATGAAAGACAACCTTTCGACAACATTGAAGGGAAGCACAGCTCTCGACAACAATCAAGTGAAGGGCAACCTTCCGACAATGACGAAGGGTTCACAATAATCAAGTGAAGAGAAACCTTCCGACAATGTCGAAGAGTTCATAACAATCAAGTGAAGAGCAACCTTCCGACAAGGTCGAAAGGTTCATAGTAGTATAAAGAAGGCAAACCCTTTGACAAAGTTTAAAGGTTCATAGCTGCATATAAAAGGGAGACCTTCCGACCCAGTCGAAAGCATGGAGTCGAAAGAGAGGCCACTTGCATCTATAAATAAGACCCAAAGGGTTATGTTTTGGGGATCGGATCTCTCTCATCCTAGTCTTGTAACTTCTTAATCAAAGTATTGTAACCTTAATTGAGTGTGATTTGGGAAATTTAATAAAATGAAGCTTTTTCTTGGATACAAAGGGAAGTTCTTGGCTTTGTTAATTACTTTACTGTTTGCTTAAACCTTTGTTGGATTGACTCATATTTTCAGGTTCAACCCCATCGGAAGGTTCTTGTCGACTAGGTCAACAATACTTCTGCTATAAGTAATCATTGCAACCCTTCATCTCTACATAATAAACCCTTTGACAAGGATGACAACTTATTTGGATTAACATTCATTGAAACCTTCCAAAGTCATTGGCTATATGGTCTAAACCTTTCGACTAGGTCAACAGTTTTTCTATAACAATACCTGAAACCTTTCGAAGTTATAATTCAAGTGGTCTAACCTTTCGACAAGGTCAAATCTATTCTCTAAATATAGATACCAGGACTTGAAAGGCTTAAACAAAAAGAGGTCATTCCCTAACCTTTCGACAAGGTTGTGACATACCCCATACAAGCGACCAACCTTTCGACAAGGTCAGAAGTTACTTCGTATTTACCATAAGTAAATCATACTCAGCTTGAGCCCAAGGAAGGCCACTATCTTAATCTTTCGACAAGATTAAAACCAACCTTTAAAGGAATAATTCAGATAATTCCAACCTATCTAAAAAGAAAACTTTTGCAAAAGACTTCATACAAGTTCAACTAAGACGAAAGGTTACCTAACCCAAAGACCAAACCTTTCGACGACGTCGAAAGGTCCAACCCCAGAATCAACAATAAGTAAAGCTAAATTTAAAGGCAATTCATAAGGGTATTACGCCCTTCATTCAAACAAGTCTATCCACTTTTCTCAGAATAACTTTAGGGTGTTAACATGAAATATTTTTAACATTTTTGGCGCTAGAAGGAGGGCTCGAACCTCTGACTTGGTTGACCCCCTAACACAGCTATTCTCTAACCCCCCTTGGATCAATCCTAAATTAAGTTTATCTACTTTGGTTTGATCATGGCCAGAATATTTAAAAGATCTAAATAAGGGTCTTCTGAACCACACTTGACAAGATTCTCCCAAGTAGACATCAAAAGCTCCAATCAAGATGAAGAACAAAGACTAAGGCTCGAAGCCTTAAGGATTATAAACAAAAAGAAAGCAGAATTTTATAACCCTGAGAAATGGAGTCTAAATCCTTTTCAAGTAGGCCCTACCCCAATCTTTGCACTTGGAAATAGAACAAATGTAAGTGACAATATCTTTAGTCAAATGAGAAGAACAATTCAACATTATTCCAAAGGCACGATCTTTGAAAGGGAAATAATGAATGATTACAATGCCTTTGCACACAAATGGCAACCAACTGCAACAAAAGCACTTCCAACCAAAAAGATTCAAAGGGTAGCAAAAAGAAAAATAATTGAGGAGCATGAAATGAAAAGGCCGAAAAATAAAAAGCAAAAGAATCATCCTCAAGAGTCAAGTTTCAAGTCTAGATTTCCAACAGAATGCAACTTAACCACATCAATGCAAAACATCTACTTGCTTACAAAGGATGAACTTAACTATTGGCCATCACAAAAGAAAAAGCCAAAACATGAAAGAAACTTGGAAGGATCCTTCTCCCACTATCATATGATGAATGGTCATGAAACCAACCATTGCAAAGCCCTGAAGGGGATGATCATCGGTTTCTTTAGACAAGGAAAGATCAATGAATTTGTAAAAAGGACATGATAAAGATTAATAAAGATCGACTTTCTGTAAAGAGAAAATCTACATGGTTGGGAGTGAAATGTTTCTCAAATTTGGATACTATCTAAGATGGTAGTCTACATAAGATGGTATAAAAGCCTCTGTCCGCACCGAGATGGCCAGGGCAGAGCGCCTCCTGGAGGAAGGATGGAGTAAGCCTTTATCCACGCCTAAGATGGCCAGGGTAGAGCACTGAATAAGCCCTTAACCGCGCCAATCTATGGCCAGGTTAAGGCTCCTCTTGGAGGGAGGACAGAGTAAGTCTCTATCTGCACCTAAGATGGCCAGGGTAGAGCACCGAACAAGCCCTTAACCGCGCCACGCTATGGCCATGTTAAGGCACCTCTTAGAGGGAGAACGGAGTAAAACTTTATCCGCGCCTAGGATGGCCATGGTAGAGCACCGAAAAAGCCCATGTCCGCTTCGCAAAAGGGCCAGGGCAGGGCGCCTCCTGGAGGGAGGTCGGGTAAGTCCTTGGTTCGAGCCTCTAAGAAGAGCTAACCAAGAGCACCAGACAATGGACTAAGATGTTCCGACCTAAGAAGGGGCCCATCAAACAATGGACTAAGATGTCCAAGCCTAAGTGAGGCTCATTCAACAATGGACTAAGACGTCCAAGCCCAAGAGGAGGCTCAATCAATAATGGACTAAGATGTCCAGGCCTGGTAAGAGGCCCATCAAACTTTGGACTTAGATATCTAAGCCCGAGAAGAGGCTCAATCAATAATGGACTGAGATGTCTTAGCTTAAGAGGTAGCCAATCAAATTACTCCTATATATATTCAAAATCTAGAGGGTTCATACATGTCAAAGAAGACGGAAGTAGACCAGGAGAACAAAACTCCACTTACTATTATCCGAATCTGGGTTTCGAGACTTTCTTAACATCATCTATTAATACTTGAATCTAGATTTCGAGACCTTCTTAACATCATCTATTAAAGCCTGAATCTGAGCTCCAGGATTCTCATATATTAGTACAATAAAAATACCATTTAACAACATTAAAGAATCATTGTAACAGCTCTTTTACAACGTTTATACAAACGTCGTTATAGGCCAAGTTGTAATAGGGTCAGTGCCTACCACGACTTGTTTTAGATGTTGAAGACAAACATTGTAAAAAAATATTTTACAACGTTTTTCCGGTGTTGTAAAAATGTAATTTACAACGGATTGTTAATGTTGTAAAACATTTCTACTACGACGTTTGCACAATTGTTGCAAAAGAGTTGTATACAACGTTTTGCAGATGTTGTCATAATGTTTTTACAACATGTATATAAAGTTGTAATTTTCTAGTAAATATAGGATTACCATTTATTACAACTCTTTTACATTGTTGTTAAAAATTCTTTTACAACTTCTTAAAAACGTTGTGAAATATACTTTTTACAACAATTATAAAACGCTTAAAAAATGTATTGCAACTTTTTTAAATGTTGTGATACATATTCTGCAACTTTTTTGGAAAGTTGCATGCATGCTTCAGCTGTTCCCTCAATTTTATTATACGATTACAATTTCAGAAATTCAAATAATTATAATTTTTTGATTCAAACATATAACACTTTTTCAAATTGCTTCAAACCTATAACACTTTTCCAAATTGCTTGTCATTCAAAATAAGTACAACATTCCAACCCAAACAATATACAACATGTTTCCACTCAGCCAATCCTAACGCACACTTCTCAAAAGTTAACACATGCCCAACCATATATATACAAACAGAAAGATAAAACATGCCAACCACACAATCTTCTAATCAAAAGCAATGAAATCCTTATGCCAAGCAACGGTTGTTCCTATACTTGCTAAATATTGCACACTTCTGAAGTCTCTCTCCAAACAGGAGCTTGAGTTTCCACTGGCACATCCACCCAAACTTTCCATGTATCCACCCCAAGTGGAACATGGTGCACCAAAACAGTGGGATCAGTAGATGAAATCATCCCTTCAGGAACAACTTTTTTCTACCAGTTGAGTAACTTGCATTTCTTTCCAAGTATACCACTGTTTGGGAAACTAGTACTACCATTTGATTGACGATGTGACTACGACCCTGACTGTAGGTAAAACATACATAAAATAATAAAAACGTTATACAACGATGTCATTTATATGTTCTGTTAACATTATTCATAATACAAGCCCAAATTTTTCATCTTTCATGTCCAGATTTATTATAGTAACAATATTCAAAATTTGGGTCCAACCTCATATTTAGAATCCAAATTCAAATCAACCCAGTTAATACTAAAATTTCAAGTCCAGGCGTATTCTTTTAGCATCACTGACAAACTTATCAATTCATGGCTGCAGGTCCATACCTCAACGTCAATTTACTTTGCAAACCTACATATTTACAAATACTTCGATCGACATTAGCATGCGGTCCACATAATTCGCTACTAGAATTACTGCTCTTACATACTTTACACTATTCTCTGTGTCACGATGAACACAGTTATGCACTTCAGTATTATTATTTGCTAACTTCGAGCCACTTCAGTATTACCTGGGAATTATTTTAGGCCGGACACCTGTCTATACGAGCAGGTATGTGAGGATATATAAAATTCGGACCAAATATTTTGTTATAATTCCTCGTAGTCAAATTTCAAAAGAAGAAAAAGTATTAGTACGACATATATTAACAAGTAATTAGTTTAATTCGGAAGAATACAAAAATCCCAACTTGCGGATGATTGAAAAAATTGAAGATAGGAAGACACACATGTAAGATTAAGCTATTATGCTATGTCGTAAATGAACTCGGCTAAGGTTTAAATTATGAATAAAATTAGATATTTTAAATGTATAACTATTATTGTATCAGTGTATAAATACTAGAATGAAAGTTTAATTTTCTGCAGGACAAAATAAGAAAATATCAACGTTGTAAGTAAGTGCTTGTTTTTTTCACACAAACATAAGGTTTAAGTTTCTATATATATATATATATATATATATATATATAACGTTGGAGAAAGCATTCTTGAAATATTGTGGAAGAGGCCTTTGAATGATCTATGAACGACAAACGAAGTATCATCAAAATCCGAATTCAAATGACGAAGTTATTGCAATTTTGCCGTTCACTAATCATATCCGCTAGACAAAGCCGTTAGTAGACTAATTTAGTTCCTTATCCACATATGCTTCAGAGAGAACAACCACCATTTTGTTTTTATTAGCACATTTTTAAAGAGAAAGCCCAGCATCATCTGGCAAAACTCTTTTATCTATCATATATGCATCAAGATACTCAACGCCCACCCTTTCATTATTTATATGCACCGCGTTAAGAACACATTTTCCATTTGAATTTATTTCTGGAAGATTAATAGGAGCCCATTCCTCAATTGTACGCTTATCTAATGTATTAATATACCCATGCATTTTTATTATTGTTTTGTTCCACCTTCAAAATTATGCTCCTCTTTAACCTCATTATTCAACAAATCCCTGCTGAATAATTTTAAAATGCATAGAAGTAGAGAACAAAGTGAAAAATGGTTAATTTGAAAAAATAATCTTAACATATAAACCGAATTATAGTTTTCCACTTCAAAAAATAATACAAATTATGTTCACATTCATATTTCCTTTTTGTCAGAATTACTAAGTTTTTTCAATCTCTCATTCTCTCTTACGTCATTTAACATTTATATTGAAAATGCAAAACACAAAACTCATTTTAAAGCCAACCACTACCTAATAGTGCATTAAGTACAAGTTTATAGACTTTTTTTTCCCTTTTTTTATCCTATCATTCTTCCATATATATAATCAAATATAATTGCACAAGAAATTAACCACTTCAACTTGTATTTCTCCCTTTTTTTAAGGAAAAAAACAAACAAAAAGAAAATGATGGTAGCAGTAGTAATTTAAAAAAAATTGGTGGAACATGCTAATATTTGTGGATTACATTCGTTTTTCATTCAAGGCGTGATGTGCATCTGTGAGTTTGATCTTTCATATAAGTAATGAAGTTAAAGGAGCATATGATGAGTATTTCAGAATATACGTAGTGAAATCATATTTCTGATTCATGATTAAAACATAAGGGTGAGAAACATTATCAGAAAGTCGTAATTATAACCCCTCTACTGGCAATTGCTATTTTCGTTCACACAATTTTAGATCAGAAAACTCACCTAAGGGATTGCTTTTCATCATGAACTGTTTATATAACTAAAGGATCAATACAAAATGTGGCCCTATAGTTGAGGTTGTACTTATGCCAGTGAATTTGTAAAACTAAATCTTTATTTTTGTAAATAAAAAAGGTTGGGTTTTTAAGAAAGATAAACTGTAATCTCAGTTTTTTGAAATTTAAATAAAATTTGATAATGATAAAGCATAAATGCATTGAATAAAAAGCATAATGAAATTACAAGCATACCCGAAAAAAATGCCAATCGAATTTCTAATTGTGTTCGACTGTAAGCAAAATATATGAAAATAAAATGCCTATCGAATGGAAAAGAAGCGTGTTAAACATGTTCTGAAACTAAGGCCTACAAAACTACCAAATCTCAGAAGTCATATAGATGCCATAGGCCATGTTATATTCTTAAATTTGTACCAAATTTGCTAGCATCAAATAAATTATAATTAACGTGTCGCAATCAAGAACAAGACAAAAAACTTTCTTTTTGCACCTATCAACAAAGCCAGCACAATAAGCTAGCACAATTTACCTTCAATCTTCTTTCTATATAATAAGATATCATCACAAAGAACAAAGAGAACAAAGTAGTTGTTTGATAGCAATCCAATTAGAAAGCTTTTCCAATCGTAAGAATTCTGTATTGAGGATCAATCCTGATTATGTGATGTGGTTTTTAATTTTGGTTTGTTGAAAATAATCCTAATACTAATTATGAATGGCTCAAGGAGGGAAAAAACCAAGTTCTTGCAAAGAGATACCCAGGCTTGGATAATTACACACTTAATGTAACAAGGGACTTGAATGGTGAACGATAGTGAATGGTGAATGCAGCGAGAGACTTAGAAATGGAATCCTAGAATGGTCCCTTACATTTCTGCAAAGCGTAAAGGTATTCATATTACAAATCTTACTAGAACTGCTCGTTTTTTATCAGAAGCCTGTGATTTCGTTTTTGATGCAGCAAGTCGGGGAAAACCTTTTTAATGGTTGAAAAATAAAGCAGCGGATTTAGTAGTCTCAGCTGCTAACAGTACATCAGGCATGTAAGAAGCATAAATGATAGTAAATTACCTGATGCGTATTACCACGAGGAGGTACTGGTTCATTCATGAGATTTCCCCTTCCTGCGACAGACTGGAAGAAGCATAAATGTCAAACATGCACGTATTAGTTATTAATTAAAATAGCTAATTAACTTATAACTTACTGTCATGATGAAATCTGTCAGCTCTTGAAGTCTATTCCGCAATCTATTGACTCCGTTTTCCAATGCAGAAACTTTCTTCGAGTGGGCCATATGAACACCCAATTGAGTTGGTGTAACTCCAAAACCGAGTCCTCTTATTCTTCCAAAATGTTCTTTGCCAAACATTTTTGCCACACCATCTTCACTTAATGAAGCAATTCCTTCAGAATTTTGACTGCTATGCTCTTTTATTTTAGTCTACGAATTTTAAAATATCTAATAAGAATTAAATATTGCATTCCCACTATGCATTAGGCACTAATTATATTCTTACTATGCATTCAGCAACCAACGAGCTTGGTGGTTCCCCATTTTTTTTTATGTGTGCTCTGCAGCATAAATCATCTCTATCAATATCCGATGCAAGTTCCTTCTTCTGCCAAAAAAGGCTATATATTACTATGCATTCATTTAAAACAATTCGAAACATAAAGTTAAAAAATTTAAGTTGATGTATTACCGCGGTATACTTTATCATTGTGTCAAGCTTAACAATTTTGAAAACTTCATGTTAAAAAACTTATTCTCACATTTCATTTTTTCACTTGGAAATTTGGTGTTGTTCTATATGACTTTATTCTTGAGTTTTACTATTACTACTGTTAATTTGTTTGTACTAAAATGCTTTTATTTGTCCTCTGAGATATAGTCTCATATTTTACCCCATTGATTCCTTGTTCTTAATCAAAAATTAAACGAATTTTTTGAAGTTTTCGAAACGGAACTAAAATTTTAAATTTTTCGGAAGACTGAATGGAAACGGAAAACGAAATTTTGAAATTTGTTCTCGATAATAATTAAGAGGTGCAATTCTCAAAGAAGGTCTTGATGTATACGATAAATCAATCTCCATCAATGACAATGCATTTTAGAACTAGTTAGGGTATCTTCTGTAAGTGAACCATAATTTCATCTAGCCTATATAATTAAATTGATAATTTGGTTAGCCTACATGTACATAGCAAAACACCTACAAATGCAACAGAAGTGAATGTCTGTGTCACTGTGTGTTGGGGGGTGTTTAATAATCATACCGATAACTTTAACCTACAAATAAAAGCTTCACCAAATCATTCAGTTTATCGATCCTGATCCAACATCCAACAAACTAAAATCAATATTATTCAAATAAAATACTAAAGGAGATTGATAAGGATATCAACATATAGCAAGAGATGGTTGAGAACATGGACCCATGTTACGTGTTCTTGTTAATAATTATACAACTAACTAATTCAAAATGATAAAATAGATGCAGCTGATTTAATAGAATCTATTTGTCTATGTAATATAAAGTATTGAGATTTATATATTTCTAATAGATTTTGAAAAATGATAAATAGCACTTCATAAAATTAACAATTTTAATCAATCTTTGGTCTAAAATTCAAATGCAGCACAATCAGCATTAAAAGAATCACTGATTAATCATGGAACAAGAGAGAAAAGAGCACCTCTTCGGTATCACTTCATTGAATCTTCATTTTAGTTCAATAGGCAGACAACAGAATCTCTTATTTTCCTCCTCTTCCAAGTGACTCTTGGATCCATGATCAAATTAGTAGCAAAATCCATAATACAAAGTTCCAAACGTGCCTGAAATAGAATAATAACTATTATTTAAGATATAGGGGAAGAATAAACCATTCATATTGCAAATTAGGGATATCATGGCAATTACCTTCTGTAGTACAAATCTCGACTACAAATTCAATTCTAGAACTCCCCGAAATTTCGATTAATATTCTGGAACGAGCACAATCTGGTAGCCTACCTTTTCAAGTAGCAGCTTCAGATTTATTATTGTCAAAGATTCTTCGCACACTCAATTTATTCCACTTAAATTCACTCCACTTCAGCTCACTAGTTCAGGTCATCATCATCTGCTTCATTTCAGATCAAGACAGTTATGCAACAGGCACGCAGAAATGGCTACAGCTTTCAGATCAGGACAGTTTTGGTTCATCTCATCTACTTCATCACAATTCTCCTCGGCAACATCTTCAAGTTCTGATATTTCAACTTTCATCAAGTTGGCCACTTCAAACAGCTCTCTCCAAAGCTTGCTACTTCAAGATTCAAACTGATTTATGCAATCACTTCTATTCAGCTGCTGTGACGATGGGTTTCAGACCCACATTTAAGACTCGTTTTAAACTGATGTTGTAATGACCCGAAATTTGAAATTGGAACATTTAATCGATTTTAAATATTTAAAAGTTAATTTTTAACTTGAATTTCAAATATCACTATTATCGGGTGATTTAATTATTGAATTTAATGATTAGAAATTGGGTAAATTATTGAATCTGGAGTTCAAGCTTGTTAAAACTATTTCAAAGGCTTGTAAAATTACTATTGATAATACTGAAGGTAATAAAAGTTTTAAAATTTGAAATTGGAAGTGATTTGTTCAGTTTTGAAAATATATCTATTAAATTGATATTTAAAAATAGCCTTTCGAGGCACAGTCTTGAAATTCGATGAAACCGGTTTTATTGGATCCGTAATGGTGTATTATTGTCGGATTTTAAATTTTGTAGTGTTTGGAGTTATTGTTTGGTAGTACGGTATTTAAACGCGCTGAAATTCATATAGAAATTTCAATATAATAATTGAGTCCAAAAAGCTATCTTCTCCATATGATCGAATTCGGACTCGAAACCTTTTCCATTGCGTTTGGAATAGGGGTATAACATTATAAACGCCTAGTGGCACGCCTCGATAGGAGGTCAAGATTTTAAGCTGCGATTTCGAGACGATTTAAATATATATATATATATATATATATATATATATATATATATATTCAACCTTTCAAAATCTGTATTTCCATCAGACCTTTTTGCTTTCATCTCATGGTCACTGTAGACAACACCCAACACGCAAACTTCTCTTCTCTCAGTCCAAAATCAAATCACGGTATCTCCTCTTCTTCTTTAAATAGTGAGGCCGATTAAAGCAAGGAAAAAGAAATGTAAATTCGTTTGAAAAAAATATGATAACCGTGCACCTCATTTTCCTTCCAAATTCGAACCCAATTAACTCAAATCGATCTGTGAGAAAATAAATAAATAAAAGAGCACGAAATTGCACTCAGATCCTCCTGCTAAGTAATCGAGTCAAGCTTATTCATTTCAAAGAAAGGGTCTGCGATCAAATCGTAATGGTGAAGGGGGGCGCGCAAGCTGTGGGGCGGCGGTTGTTGTAGAAGGCAGGCAAAGGAAGTTTCGCGATTTAGGGTTTGGATGCTTGGCTCACGCGCGAGCAAATTGGAAGGAGGCGGAGGATGAGGCCAGGGCGGTGCGGCGACTTGATGGGAGGGTCGGCGTTCTGGCGTTAGAGTTCGGCAAAGGGAATAGCATCGGCTGCTTGGAGGTATTCGAGATCGACGAGGCTCGAAGGCGTCGGTCGCGATGAAAGGGTGTGCGGCTAGTCTGGGTTTAACTAGAGGGAGGGGACTCGAGGTGGGTCAGTTGTCTTCGTGGGTATGGTTTCTTGTTCTATCTTTTAATTTTGAATTTGGATTTTTATTTTAAAAGAAATAAACTAATAAAAAAGTATTGAATTAATTTATAATTTAGTGAAATCATTGATCTGTATGCATCTTTTTAACTTATTATAAATTTTAAAATGTATCTTAAGGAAATTTAATTTTTATAACAGTTTAATTTAATGTTTCGCAGGTTTAAACGTTTGATTTAATCTGTAGGGTATTATTTCATTTATCAAAAAAAATTAACAGTAAGGTAAATCTGGAATTTTATTAACACAATAAATTTAAATTTAAAGGAGGGTGTTAATGGTAGGTTAAATCATGTCGAAAGCTAATAAATTCGGAAATTTCTTTTATACGAGGTCAAGTCGAGCGAGATGTGCAATAAAGTCAAATATTGGATCGATCAGAAAAATTCGAACAAGTAAATATAGGTGAGTTAATCTCACTCAAATTGGATTACTGGTTAACTAAAATAGTTAAAATTAAATTATTGGATGATTGACTGAAATTGATAATTATTATCAGTTTGAATGTGATGTTATATATAGTAATATATATTGGAGTGATTGATATTCCCGCATAGCGGATGAGACCCTATGCGCCTCGCATAATAGCGGATGACCCTATATACCGTGATATCCCCCTCGAAGTGGGATTGGTATTTTTATATTGTGCTAACATCTGTGGATGCAGGGAAATAGGTTGGAGGGATCCAACTGGATTCCTCAAAAATGTTGAATTTTATTTTCATATTCAGTGATATGATTATTTGATAATCTGTGATAGATTATAATAAAAATTGAGATTATTGAATGCTATGGTTTGGCTAAATATATTTGGGGTTTTTAAGATATCAAAAAAATAATATAAAGATTGGATTTTTGACGAAAAATAAAAAGGAAATTTTAAGTAAAATATTTATAGTGAAGTTGGATAAATTAAAAGAATGAATTTGGGAAAAACGTAAAAGGTTTGATTTTAGGGTCCTATTAAATAAATTCCGAGTATTGAAAAATAGAGATTTTGGATAAATGGGAAATAAAAGAGTTTTGAGGACCTAAGCGATATTGTTTAATAATTAAAGGATTTATTTTTAAATTCAAGATTTAAATGTTTTGGGAGAACTAAAAAGGAGAATTTTGAAATAAAGTATGAAATTGATGTTCTAGATTTAAATAAGATTTTAAATCAGGAAAGGAGAGTGAATCTGAAATTAAGGTTTTGGGTTAATTTGGGTAAATCAAGAAATAAATTTCAAAATGGAATTAAATTTAGAAAATCGATTTGGGAATCGATTAAGTGTTTTGAAACTGCGATTAAAAGGAGAATGAGACTATGGAATTTATAAACTGAGTTTATAAATAAAGTGAATATTTATCAGTGGATGATTTGAAATTATAAAGTCACGATGAGAATTTATAAGGAGATGGTAATTCGTTTTAAAAATAAATAGTGGTTTTATTTTAAAAATATGGGAAGGGAAATTTACGGTATTGGGACGTAAATTAAACTGGAGATAAATCGAGAAGGATTTATAAATGAGTGGATGGGCTATATTGGAGTGGAAAGTGTACTTTCTTGAAAAGCTAAGTACATTTTCAAAGAAAGATTTTTAAGTATAAACTAGAAGTTTTAAAGAGGTTTTAAAAAGAATGTTTTTAGAAAAATTTATTATTTAATTGTTTTGAAAGTGTTAAAGTAAATATTAATTAAGTTAAGTATAGTAGTTAATTATTTTTAAAAGGGTAAATTTGTATTATGATCTTAAAAAGGGTAATCATTAAATACGTATATTTTATAAAATGACTTTATTTAAAAGTAGTTTTTGGCTAAAGTTTTACCTGGAGAATTACTATAGATTTTCATAAGGACTATTTAAATGAAGTGATTTAAGTAGCTTTATTTTAAATATTTTTGAAGCGTATATTTTTGGATAGAGAGATTTGTGTATTTGAAATTCAATTTAAAGGAGATTTAAGTGTTTTCAGTGGAAAATGGATATTTGGTTGAATTGATTGTTTAATTTGGTAGTTAAATAACCGATTATCAAATCTGGACCCGAATATAACTTTGGAAATATCTAGAGGAACTGCGGGAATTATATGGTACAGTTACCGTTCGACGTGCTATACTGTACTTATAAACCTGTTCGATCTTCTAGGACGTTTATAAGGAAATCCATCCACTAACGGTTAGGTGGTGATCTCCGATCTTATTTCATATGTTTATTTTCTAGAGAACCGGGGTTGATTTTACTGGGAATAGCGAACATTGTTTCGAAGAGGCCGGGATCGGATTTGTGATCCGAAAACCACTTCGATCCAACGAGTACGTTTTCGGAATGAGCACAAGAGCTTGGAGTCGAAGATGGAGCAGGGAAGTGCAAGGGCTAATCGCTACTAATCCTGAGGGTGATTCCAAAATGGATGTAGTAGGAGTAGTGCCTTCGGTTCCGTTCGGACCAAGAACAGACTTGTATGGATGAATGCTATCAGTACATCGTCATTAGAGGATGGTGAGCATTCTAAGAGAATGTGTGCTAAAAAGGTAATCGTAGCCTCAAGCCTCATCAACTGGGAATGGCTAAAACAAGGGAGGTGCAGGAAGGTTAAGTGGGTAGCACCCAAGTAGGGTTATATTTCCCCGTTTAGACTCCCTTTATTTCGGCTGTGTGGCGGTTGCTGATCCCAACCGCGGGGTTATCTTATTCAGACTATCCAGTAAGAGGTAGCTCCGATCTTGTGTTGCAGGTGATTGGGAGTGGTCCTCGGTACGCTGATCTAGACCAAGTACTGTGACAGGTGGTACCCCAGTAGCCCTGCCATTGTATGGAATCCAATCTCCAATATGCGCCTGTACGGTTTTGATTGCGCCCAACTATGCTGGAACGTGAGATGCAAGCATTTCAGCTATTTGAATAAGTATTTGTACTTAGACACTATTATAATATCAGAGGATTTTGATATAAAATGTTTTGGTTATCGTAAGGTAAAAACCCGGCATGTTTATTTGTGGCGTGGTCTTATAAGTTACCTTTGATTTTCAAATGATTTTGAAAACTTTAATAATTCAATTGAGTGTGTTTGCACAAGCTGGTTTTCCAGACTGACTCGGGTGTTATTTTATTATAATGCTCGGGTCAGACCGAGTATTACAGATTCAGGATAGGATGCTATGGAGCTCAGGAGATGAGCTGGATGGTGAGATGTATCACACGTACTTGATGTATATTCCGCTGTACATTATAAGCTGTATAGTCAGCTTTGGTGAGGACAAGTTATTATAACTGTCCAGTATTGTGCTATTGATTGTGTTGTACTCTGATGATGTAATGTATAAAAACAGTTATAGTTCCTTTTGATATAAAGACAAATTGTTATCTATTATATATTGTCTGCTACGACTGTGAGATTATGTGTTGCTGTGTTCTTTTCTTCTACCTCTTTCTTCTTCTTATCCCTAAAGATTCATATTTCTGTCCACTTTGAGTTGAGCTGATGTGAAATATTGTCGACTTAAAGGGGTACGGATTTGCGGACCTTTATATTGTGGTATCAGAGCTGAAGGTTAAGCGAGAACCTTGGCTCTAGTGGGGATTACTCATTAGAGATAGAGTCAGTGGTACTCTAGAATGAGTTTGAGTGTATTAATAGTTATGAGCGCGTATTTGTTAGTGAATATAAAATTCATTTTATATTGTGTTGATTGCTTTGTTGAGTGGTTTATGGATTCTGGTCAACACGAGTAATTAACGTTATTGATAGGGATCTCAAAACACTTGAATAGAACAATTTGACATAGTATTGTTTTAAAATGGGGTAAACGAAATAATTTTACCCAAATTACTTTTATACATATAAAAGAATAATTTTCGTAAATTATTATAGTATATGGTTGCTTGGTTGTTAGGAAAATATGAAATTATTATCATTGTTGTTATGATAATTGAATAAGGAATTGAAAATTATAACCAAAGGTTAAGGAAATAAATTCATATAACAGAATGGAATTTGTAAATGTGAGTTATAAATGGGATTTATAATTTGAAATGGATAAAATTACAGAGTAATATTTGAATATAGATTGAAAAGATTTGAAATTCGAAAATTTGGGAAAAATTTAATTCCCTTTGAGTTTGAAAATGATTTTCAAAGGCTTTGGAGGAATAATAGTGATATTATGCGGAAATATTTTTGAATTGGATATGAAATCTGGTGAGATTTGGAATTTAAAAATATTCGATATGTTTTTAAAAGAATAAAAGCACTAAACTCACTTCGGTCGCTGGAAAATAATTTCGGTGATGACTGCAGCATCATCGATATTCATTTCCGAGTTTCCAAGGGAGGAATTGCTACCTGAATGTTTTAAATTGGAGTTGTTTACAAAACTGGGTTTGGTTTTGAAATTCAAAGGAATAATTCGATATATCAAAGGATTTTGGGATACAATTGATTTCAAAAATGATTTTGAAATTCTTAAGTAATTGCTTAAACTCTGGATGTTACTTAAAAATGTTTATGGAATATAAGTGAGTGGCAACTCATAAACTTGAAAATTGAATTGAAGGAAATTAAACTTGAATTAAGTTGAATAAAGGAAATTTGAGGGATTTACCCTAATTAGGCTAAATGAAATGGTCATTGAAATAAAGTTTAATAGTGGAAATAAATTTGTGGAGGAACAAATTAAATTAATTGGTAAGTAGATGAAATTGGAATGATGTTTAATTTGAATTATGAGAATGAAGTGAAAAAAAATTTAGTTTAAGTTGGTCTAAGTAAAACCAAAAGTATGGAATAAAATTTGATCGAGAAATGAGATAAATTAGTGAATCAAATATAAAAATTCAATAATGAATTATTCAAATGAAATTGAAAATGTAAACTAAATAAAAATGGATATAAACTTCAGTGGTGAAGTGGAAAGTATATATAAGGAGTTGTATAAAATATTTATATTGAACTTAAGAAGAAAAGGGTGAAATTCTTAAGTAAAATTGGTATGGGGAAAATATACTAAGTTAATATTTGAATGAAGGTTAAGTAAAGTTGTGAAATGGGATAATTGTGAATAGGTGTATGGAAATCAAAATAAATGTGAATAAAAAGAGAATTGATATAGCTAATAATCAATTGAGATAAATACGTAGGATTTACATATATTATTTTATTCGCATAGAGATTTGATCCAGATTCGAGCACAGAATTTCAAGGTAATTATATCGATCCGGGTTGGGATTTTTCACTCGATTTTCGACGGCGAATCCTGGATATGGATTTTTGATTGATTTCAGAAATTCTCTATCATAGTATATGGCTATGCAAGGAGAATGACGGTTTCTGATCAAGAAACCAGATCAGAGTCCTCACTAGGAGTCGGAGGAACGTTACTAGTTGGGAAGTGAAATTTGTGTGATTGAGTGAGCGATCAGATTTGATATTGTGTATGGATGATATATGTACATCGTATGGCTAAAGTAGAATAGATATTGAAAATTTTGTAAAGGAATGAATAAAATGATTTTTGAATTGAATGGTCAGGATGTGATTGGTAGATAAGGTGCAGGTAATTAAAAGCAAAAGGAAAAACTGATGTTTTCGATTTCAGAAGATAAATTTAATTGCCTGACAAAAGATACGTGTTTAAATTACTGTATGAAATTTGATGACCTTTTGATCTAGCCACTTGGCTTTTGTTTTCTTTTGAAAATTTTTGGGCCCGTAGAGGCATTTTGTAGTTGTTCCGATCTAGCCGCGCAAAGGAGACGCTGGCGAAATTTTTCGGAAATTCAGGGAGTTAGAAAATTTTGGAGAAATTTTGATAATTTAAAATTTGGTTTTACACTATAGTTTGAATTATTTAGGGGATAATATTATTTGGGAGCTATGGATGAGTTTAGGAAGTTAGTAAGAGTGATAGCGTGTCTCTAATAAAATGATTGTTTTGGAAGTTGTTTGAAACTGTGTGATTTTGGGAAATAGTTAACGGGTTGTGGACAATTCTTCTTAACTAGCAATTTCGAGGACGAAATTCTTATAAGGGGGAGGAATGTAACGACCCAGAATTTTGGAAATTTGAAATTGGAATATTTAATCGATTTTAAATATTTAAAAGTAAATTTTTAACTTGAATTTCAAATATCACTATTATCGGGTGATTTAATTATCGAATTTAATGATTGGAAATTGGGTAAATTATTGAATCTGGAGTTCAAGCTTGTTAAAATTATTTCAAAGGCTTGTAAAATTACTATTGATAATACTGAAGGTAATAAAAGTTTTAAAATTTGAAATTGGAAGTGATTTGTTCAGTTTTAAAAATATATCGTTTAAATTGATATTTAAAAATAGCCTTCCAAGACACAGTCTTGGAATTCGATGAAACCGGTTCCATTGGATCCGTAATGGTGTATTATTGTCGGATTTCAAATTTTGTAGTGTTTGGAGTTATCGTTTGGTAGTACGGTATTTAAACGCGCTGAAATTCATATCGAAATTTCAATATAATAATTGAGTCCAAAAAGCTATCTTCTCCATACGATCGAATTAGGACTCAAAATCTTTTCCATTGCGTTCGAAATAGGGGTATAACATTATAAACGCCTAACAGCACGCCTCGATAGGAGGTCGAGATTTTAAGCTGCGATTTCGAGATGATTTAAATTTAAATATATATATATTTTTTCAACCTTTCAAAATCTGTATTTCCATCAGACCTTTTTGCTTTCATCTCATGGTCACTGTAGACAACACCCAACACACAAACTTCTCTTCTCTCAGACCAAAATCAAATCATGGTATCTCCTCTTCTTCTTTAAATATTGAGGCCGATTAAAGTAAGGAAAAAGAAATGTAAATTCGTTCGAAAAAAATATGATAACCGCGCTCCTCATTTTCCTTCCAAATTCAAACCCAATTAACTCAAATCGATCGGTGAGAAAAAAATAAATAAATAAAAGAGCACGAAATCGCACTCAGATCCTCCTGCTAAATAATCGAGTCGAGCTAATTCATTTCAAAGGAAGGGTCTACGATCGAATCACAATGGCGAAGGGGGGCGACGCAAGCTGTGGGGGCGGCGGTTGTCGCAGAAGGCAGGCAAGGGAAATTTCACGATTTAGGGTTTGGATGCTTGGCTCACGCGCGAGCAAATTAGAAGGATGCGGAGGACGAGGTCAAGGCGGTGCGGCGACTTGATGGGAGGGTCGGAGTTCTGGTGTTAGAGTTCGGCAAAGGGAATAGCATCGGCTGCTTGGAGGTATTCGAGATCGACGAGGCTCGAAGGCGTCGGTCGCGATGAAGGGCTGAGCGGCTAGTCTGGGTTTAACTGGAGGGAGGGGACTCAAGGTGGGTCGGTTGTTTTCGTGGGTATGGTTTCTTGTTCTCTCTTTTAATTTTGAATTTGGATTTTTATTTTAAAAGAAATGTACTAAAAAAAGTATTGAATTAATTTATAATTTAGTGAAATTTTTGATCTATATGCATCTTTTTAACTTACTGTAAATTTTAAAATGTATCTTAAGGAAATTTACTTTTTATAACAGTTTAATTTAATGTTTCGCAGGTTTAAACTTTTGATTTAATCTGTAGGGTATTATTTCATTTATCAAAAAAAATTAACAGTGGGCATGCTATATTGGAGTGTAAAGTGTACTTTCCTGAAAGGCTAAGTACATTTTCAAAGAAAGATTTTTAAGTATAAACTAGAAGTTTTAAAGAGGTTTTAAAAAGGATGTTTTTAGAAAAATTTATTATTTAATTGTTTTGAAGTGTTAAAGTAAATATTAATTAAGTTAAGTATAGTAGTTAATTATTTTTAAAAGGGTAAATTTGTATTATGATGTTAAAAAGGGTAATCATTAAATATGTACATTTTATAAAATGACTTTATTTAAAAGTAGTTTTTGGCTAAATTTTTACCTGGAGAATTACTATAGATTTTCATAAGGACTATTTGAATGAAGTGATTTAAGTAACTTTATTTTAAATATTTTTGAAGTGTATATATTTGGATAGAGAGATTTGTGTATTTGAAATTCAATTTAAAGGAGATTTAAGTGTTTTTAGTGGAAAACATATATTTGGTTGAATTGATTGTTTAATTTGGTAGTTAAATAATTGACTATCAAATCTGGATCCAAATATAACTTTGGAAATATCTAGAGGAAACACTACACCACAAAAGGCTTTTAACAGCGTTTGATAAACGCTGTAATATGATACAACAGCGTTATTACAAACGCTGTATAACGACATGCTGTCGTATATACATAACTTACAACAGCTTTTCTATAAACGCTGTTGAAACATCTCTGTGACAGCGTTTATTACGAGCTGTCAATAATCTTTTTACAGCGTTTTCAGACATGCTGTATTATGTTTCAACAGCGTTTATAATTTAGTTGTCGAAGATGTTCAAATTCTACTTTAACTGTTTACAACAGCTTTTTCTAAACGCTGTTACTGAATCATCAACAATTTCGACAGCATGTTAAAAACGCTGTGATTGAATCATCAACTATTTCGACAGCATGTAATAAACGGTGTTATTGACAATTTCAAGATAATTACAGCACGAATTAAACGCTGTTGTTTCTTCATTGACAGCATTAATCAAACGCTGTCTTCTATTTATATAACAGCTTTAATATTCCACTCTATTTTTGAATATTCCAAAACTATATTTTAAGCATATTCAAGCAACTAGTATATATAACAGGTTCTAATAACTATTAATTGGTTACATAAACTAGTTAAGAGAATATTAATAAACAAAAGACATCCATAAACCAAGTTTCAATAATATCCATAAACAAAAACAACCAAGTTGCCACAAATTCTGTTAAACAAAGACACGTTCACTTCCAATCACCAGAGTACACTGTCTTTCAACCTCACTCTTCACCAGTGCACATCAGTGCTACAACCTGCTTCATACGACAACTAACCCATTTCAACCACCGCAACCAAACCTCCTCAAACCACTTCTGTCACCATCTTACTGCAATAGTTCCACCCCCACAGCATCAACAACATACAACCCATATCTTCATCATCAACAACTATACTTCACTACCCTACTTTACAGCAGCCACAACCAAATCCCCAATATTTAACCTCCAACTGACATACCCATATCCATTTCTGTGCACACAACAATGCAAACTCTCAACCCACCTGAATACTGCAGTGTTGGAAAGATTTAGGAGAGCTTAAGTGCCATTTCTTGAAGCAGTGCTCGCTTTTGTGAAGCAGTAATGACTTTGTTGGTTTCTGCATTTTCGAGCACGTCTGTTATTATGGCAGCGGCATGACCTAGTGGCTCCTCTGCTGCTCTCTTTAACATGAATGCCTGTTTATTTTATAGGAAATAAAATTAATAAAAGAATTGAAAATGAACGGTTGAATATGTTATTATATGAGCAAAAAGGAGAAGGAAGAACCTGGCCATGATGAGAGATTTGTAGGGTGCATGGCTTCTGCAACCAAGGCTCGCCATCTATTTGAACAGGAAAAGGAGCAAGGAGGTGAATCTTTATTGTCTGACCTTGAGCTAATCTACGTGCTCTTGACAGCCCAACCTATGTAAATGACTACTGTAATTAGGAATAAACTTGAAATTTACTCTAGTGTTTTATCAGCTTAGCTACTTAGGCGAATTGGCAATGGATTTACATTCTAAATATGAAATTTCAAACCTTAGGATTAGAAAGAAGAAAAATAGAGAGAAAAAATTAATTGGCAGGTATATGGTTTACATCAAGGAGAGTTTTCATTTAGAAAAATAAATTAAGATTTGGTAAGGATGATGGAGTAGGTGGAAGGAAACGAAACTACTCCATATTGTTTTGGGGTGTGATTTCAAATTAGATGGCATACAATGTTTTTTCATGATGAGGGTCATAGAGAATTTGAGAAAATTTGAAGTAGAAAAAAAAAAGCACACTAGTTGTTTTACCTGTTAGAATTTTCTATACAGACCAAGCAAGTTTTCTAGTGCACGACAAACAAAGGAACCAAGATGCAGGAAATCTAGCCCTAACCAAGAATTGACTTTAAATTCAACCAGTATGACTTTAAATTCAACCACAGCAATTCGTGCAGTATATCTCCCTCCCTGCTACAAAGCCACAGAACTGCCAGCCAATACCTGCTACAAATACACACAGGGGTATGAAGTACACATTATAATAGGGGAGAACCTAAGGGCTTACTCGAAGAGAAACAACTGCAAGGGCTAGGATAGGATGGTTGTGACCCACAAGAAACTGTTCTACATTTTGCAAATTATAATAGAAAAACATACATTGGACAAACTTACTTTCAGCTGGAAAAAACTGGACAAATTTACAGTGAAGTTTTCTATAAACAACCTATTAGCTTCTTTTAATGTTTTCACACAATGTCAGTCACCACTATCCCCATCCTCTACCTATACCTGATAGCACAAATAAAGGGTATTTCAAAACCATTAGACAAGATTAAATAAGCCTGAATACACTTCTGTACTTCAACCACATAAAAACAGCAAAAATTATTGCACTTTAATAGAATTGTCGTAACTAACAGAAACAAGAACATCATAAAATGGATGCCATTGAACCATCTTTACATCTTGTGTGTGACCCTATAGTACTGAAACGCATTCAAAATCATTACCAGGCTGTATGTCCCAGATCCAAACAGACTTATCGCGGCCACATGTTGCAAGCAGAGACCCAAAAGCACTCCAAGATACACTTTTAACTTCATTTTCATGACCCTGATAACAAAGACAGTGAAGGATTTATCAGCTTTGTACGTATGCCTAGTCACGTAAGATGAACCGTGGTGGAAGATACGTTGGTGTCTTTGGAACCAGGCAGGGCGTGACACTCTCGGCCGTCCAAAGGTACAAAAAATTCAGACGTGGCATTATTGTCAAGTTCAGGCCATGACTCGACCCAATGTTCAAAGGATGTATACACAATCGACTTGCAAATATTGCATGTCTAGTCATAAAGCTAAAGGGAGTTTAAACCGGACTAACAATCCGTTTGGATCGACTTAAAATAAGTCGCTTTTTTGTTTTTTGAAAGTCAAAATTTATTTATTTTAGTTTTCAAAAAACCAAAAAACGACTTATTTAAGTCGATCCAAACAAACTATAAACGCTACAAGAATCGTTACCTAAGTTTCAAATTTGTGACTTTTGCAATTTTAGACCTCACACAAGTACAAAAATCCATGTTGATATTTTTATATATAAAAAAATTAAGAAAGAGGGTTAAACCGTTGATATGGAATAATTGTAGTGGAAAAAAGGGTTTGCTTCCCAACAACCCTTCTAGACGGCGGTCTGAACTCACCAGCTTCCATAGAATTAAACTGCGTGCGCTATCTGACAACGCCAAACATTACGTACTTACAGGCATTAAACAAACCAAGAAATATTTCTTTAGTCGCTGGTTATACAGTTTCTTAATTAACTCTATAAACTATTAGATGCATACATGAGCTCACCACCTAATCGAATGATGCCTTTATCGTTAAAATTAATAATCTATTATCACCGTCACATGACTGTTGCTGTGCACGAATGATACAAAAATCAATGCACCAAACTCATGCCAAATTAGTTGCGGCTTAAGTTTGATTTTGAATTGGCTCATGCCAAATTAGATGTACTGTGATTTGGTATTTATTATTAAATTTTATGCGTTTGTATACTAGACTTTTGCATCTTTATCGGATCAAACACTCTCTCTGCCGATCAAATTTATAGCATTACACGAGAGCACCGTCTAATCATGCTTGCAAAAACAAATTGCATGAATCATTATAAAATAAATAGATAAATAAATAAAAACAAAAAACATGATTTTAAAATATCTCTTTGAATATCTCCAATATTATTTATTTTATTTTCTCCACAAATGCTTTCTTAAATCTCTTTACCTTTAGGTTTTTCAATACTATTATCATTTGATATTTAACTAACAAAAAACTAATTAAATTAAACTAAACTAAATTTTTTATTTCGAAATAATATAATCAAACGGTTAGTTCTTTATCATTTTGCCGTTGTACTAGCATCTTCTTTTTTATTATCATTTGATATTTAGGAATTATATGGTTCAGATTTGAGAATCTACACCCATCAAACAATTGCATCCAATTCTAGAGAGAAGTATTAAATTAGTGGAAAAAGAGAAATTTCGGATATTGGACAACAAACAACATATTGATAGGGAAAGAGTCAAATACATAGGCCACCGAAACACTGTTGCTTGAAATAAAAATGATTATACAAAGATCTTTGTCGGAAAGTATTGTTTATATTGCATATCTTAGGCAACAATACTTGCAAACAAATTAATAAGAAAAGGTACAACATAAAAGAACATAACAATGAAAATAACAAATGATTAGGCTTACTGATCCTAGAGAACTAGATGGACTGCTACCATTTTCATGCCCGTCTTAGCTTCAGCTTAGGTTAGCTCCCTGTCGAAGTGCTCCAATATGCTTTAGCTTAGGTTCTACTGTAGCGAGCTCCTGCTGCTCATTCAAGCTGGTACACCTTTCCCTTCGATGATACTAGCTTTCAACACTTGTGGCAGCATCTTTGCCTATAAACTCTGCTCATTCAAGTCTGCCTCTCTCTTCTCCTCTCATGATCAAATCGTACAAGAAGAGGCGGTTGTAAACAATGGCGAAAAAAATAAATGCAGGATGGAGGAGAAGTGAAATTTGCTGTGCAAAAATATCACCTGACGTTGATATACAAGCTCAGGCACTGTCTGCCTAGGGTCATTCCAAAGAACCTCAGTCCATGTACCAGCATGAATAACAAATTGATCTCTGGCTTTGTCCTCAGCCAACCATTGTTGCGGGTTTTCCTATAATAATAGAAAATCATGGTATAATGAACCAGTTTCTTGACCAAAATTTAATTTTAGTAGTAGAGTGTGTGAGTGTGTGAGAGAGAGAGACTAACCCCAGGAGTGTAAGGCTTAATTTCAGCTGGCACCCACTCATTCGGGACGCTAATGTACCTATCGAAGTTATCAAACAGGTTTATAGCAAATATATGTGACTTGTCCATTTTATAACCTTGTGTTTTATCTTTTGCTAGCTCTGCTTCCTGTAATAGAGTAAGAACATTTACATCTAGGGAGATGATAATGCATGGTACTCACATCATTTTGATAATATCAGATACTATGCAAACACTTAATCTAAATGAAATGCAAGCGGCTGCAAAGTCTATTATATATAATAACAATAGCTCAATCATTCCCTTAATGATCTAGCATTTATTATTCTTCTATTCAATAATTTTTTACATTTTTCTATACATAGTTAGAGGCCTGAGTATCAGTTTCACCAAAAAAGTTATTTAACTACATTTTTATCTGTCACTATTTATTTTTTGAGAAAAGGTGATTGATCTTCATTTATCATAATAAAGTGAGTTCGTTAGACTTTAGGAGCCTAGAACAAGAAGAAAAAAATGCTACAAAAACAACCAAGCCCAACTTGGAATAACTAAAATGCAGCCCACCTAAAAACCAGGTTACACATATCAGAAAAAATAACACTCTCAATATTTCAGATACTCTACTCTTCTTAATCCTCTGTCGTCATCTAATATCTAAGTCTCTCCTTGTTTGGAATCCTTATCCAAATTGCTCTGTTAACATTAATATTCAAGTAGTTTGAATTGTTTAAAATCTCATAAATCTATCATCGGCTTTCAAATTTCCAAGTATTTTACTTATCATCAATATTTTCATTATGTTCTTCACATTACTAAAATTACCAACTACTTATAATCATAGTTCTAATAGTTATTGCCAATGATAATATTAACAAATAACGGTTACTTTATAGGCCAAAATTAGTTTATACAATCCTAAAGTAGCGCTACATAATATCAGTGTATTAATACTGTTATGAAAGAGCAAGAAAATGATAGGTAATAGCATCCCATCAATATCAAAGTCTGGTAAGGAATTGAGGATAATTAAAAAAAATACACATTGTATGTATAGCGACCATTATTATTGAAATATGTAACATGGGTATATGTTGGAGACTGAACTACAGAGAACTCAATTAGTTAATCCTATATCCAACAGCATAGTTGTTGTTTCTGTTATACCTTAATATGGCTATCATGTGAAATTAATAAGTTGTCCGGTTTTAAATCTCGTTGTAACACTCACAAGGAATGTAGATATTCCAAAGAAAGAACCAGAAAAAGAGTTTGTAGAGTGAGTACAATGCATTTTATACATTTTTCTCTCAAAAGAATTTAACTTGCAAGTTCTGTTATATACACACGAGCAATATCTTTGTCTAGGCAACCCAAATTCCTCATCAATGAATATAGATCTCCACCACTTAAGTATTCCATCACAAGATAAAGATTTTCTCGATAATAAACAAATAAAAAAAGCGTACCTTATCAAATTGATATACCCCATTAAGAAAGATCAGTTGAAAGTATTCATGCAAAAACATAAATAACAGTATCCATGACCAATTCTTACCACAAAAAGGTTTCGGACTGATGTTAAGATATCTCATTCGGCCAATATGCTTTCAACAGCAATTTTGCAAATCATGTCTTCTTTTTTAAGAACCTGCGTAGAAATTTTATAGATGTGAGTGGAATGGATAAACTAATTGCACAAGCCATCACTATTGCAGTGGAATGCAATCGAAAAAGTATCATTCAATAAAAAGTTTGAAAGTTCGATGACTGATCCAAGTACCTAAATATATATATATATATATGTATATATATATATATATATGTATATATATATATATTTGATATATATTGACAAACATGGTTCCCTAAACTATATTTGATTTATAACTTCACTCATCGCTTAATTTGAGATTTATCATTCTTTTTTACTTTCATATGTATACAAGCAGGTAATTCAAAGATGGAATCAAGAGTGAAAGCAAACTTTTAACTTGGTTCAGAAACTTATTTAACTAAATCAAGCACATGAATCTTCTCTGAACAAATCAGAGCAATGAAAGAGGAAAGCATGACCATACTCAAAGATTTTATTACCAGGCATAATATTTCGAATGATGTTCCCGATGAACCGATCGAAGGATCGACCGATGATGAAAATGAAAGTGTCAAAATCCACCAAAAAAAACTAGAAAGCAAAAATAAACTATTAAGATAACGAGAATTTACCAATCGAACCCAACTTTTAATGTAGATAACAGGAATTATATATTCTACGTTTATTCCAAATCTAAATATAGGGTTTTATATAAGATAAAGTCTGTCATCCTTTAAATCAACACTCTTCCCTAAAGCTGTTTACTGCTTATTGTTAAAAAATAGGTATCAACTCCTAATAGTATTGGTAACATTATCCTCATGATTATACTCATGCAGGTCATTGTTATCATCTGATTACAACCCCTAATAGTATTGGTATCACTTATTATCTGTTTCCTATATTTTTGGATGCTCTAATTCGACATTGATTTTGCTTACAACATCCTATGTCATGGCTACTCTGTGTATAGTGGAAATTTGGTTCCTAAGTAACCAAAATAAAGATCAAGAACATGTTTTTTAATAAAATAAAATGGACAAATCAAATGTCAATTTTCAGTAAAATGTCTCTCGAAAATTTGACATTAGCATCTAATTTGGATCGTCTCTTAATCAAAATTGCTGCGGGACAAGTAACAGTCTAATACTATCACCAATTATGTGGCCAACCGTTTTCACCCCTAGAAACATACATACAACTACTACATCCAGAAACATAATTAAAATTTTCAACTCGTTCTCCAAGATGGTTTCTTGTTGAACCATGTCTTGTCTTGGAAAGAAAGTCTATCTCGCCTCTTAATACTGCAAGTCCCACACAGTCGGATTGGTCGTGGCGAAATAATTCTTAGCAAATAGAGAATTTACTGAAAGTTCTACAAATTCAAACCACTTTAAGACTTGAAAATCTTCAGACCAGTCATTGTCATTTACTTCTAAGTCGTTAGCAACAGAACAATCGAGAAAGACAAGTATTCGACTGTTACTAGTCCACTCGGTATAACATCAACCAAAGACTCGCATAAGAGAAAACTTAGTTTTGAATCAGTCTGCTCAAGAATCATGCTTGATTACTGAAGAAAATTGTTGAATCATGCCTTATTACTGAAGAAAATGGTTTTCTAATGAAGACCAGCTATATGTTCTAATAAATTAACCGGTAGTTTTAGTTGAACAATAAATAAAGCTTTATGTGCTAAAAATTTAAAACTACGTACGTTAAAAAATAAATATAAATAAAATAGAAAGGCGAAATCTAATGGCACAAGGCAAGGGCTATACTTTGTTCATCTCATATCGAAAATTATTTCAAAGCTTGATTGCAAAAAAAGAAGAATGTAAATATAATAGTGGATGTCCTTGTTAACTTCCTTTAATAGATGGAAACAGATACTAATACAAACAAGACATAAGTAAATATTATTAGTTCACAATGGATAAGTTTCAATCTGAATTCCCTCGAAGCCACAGCTGTAACTAACATCATCAATCACTACAATAAATCATTTTCCAGTTCATTATTTTAATACATATTTGTTTCTGTGCTTCCATAAAAGAAGTAGTAACAAGCATTGGTGCTTGGACTTCCTAAACTACTTTAAATTTTGCCTAATCCTAAATTAAACTCGCCATATATTGAAAGATAGATGCTAAAGGCAACATGGCAGTGTTCCAACGGACAGAAAAAAAAATTCCTTTTTTTTAAAGTAACGACCGCTCTGGCATAAACACAAAAACTGATGCCTCTATCACTACACTATTAAAATCAGTTGCATCTAAATCAAAAACTCCACCCTGTCACTCTTTTATTCTAAAAAAGTGGTAGTCAGCTTATGAGAATCAAAAGAGACAAAACAACAAAAAATGGAAATTTCGGCATTCTTTCCTTAAGAGCCCAAAGACTTGTTCTAATCAAATTTTGTAGTGTTCATATTATGTTTCCACGCACTTTATCACATATACTTATATATAAACCCACTTAACCATTTTCAAAATAAATTAAAAAGAAAAAAAAAGCATCATATATACGAAGTAAAATGGAAAGATACGAATCAAAACTGGACTTACCAGGATTCAGGTTCCACCCAACAGAAGAAGAGCTGCTCGACTTCTATCTCAAGCACAAAGTAAACAATAGGAATCACAGCTTCAACATCATAGGAACCATTAATCTCTACAGTTATGATCCATGTGAGCTTCCAAGTTTAGCAAAAATAGGAGAAAGGGAATGGTACTTTTTCGTGCCAAGAGACAAGAGACAAATTTGAACTGAATCGGTCAACGTACCTGAACGAGAGAATTAGGGCACTATGAAATTGAAAAATAAGGGAAATAGAGAACGATAAAAATTGAATGGAAGGGAATTAGGGCAGGATGAAATTGAGGAACGAGGGAAACGAAAAGAAGAGGGAATAAGAAGAGGGAAAGCAATTTTTTTCGTAATAATGAGAGAGGCAGTGAGAAATGTTTTGAATTAACGTTATGTCAGCGTTTTGACGAAAACTAGTTCGTTTAAAATAATTTTTAACTGCATTTGTTTAACAAACGCTGATAATTATTGCTGTTAAAAGTGATTTTTGTTGTAGTGAAACGCGGGAATTATATGGTACAGTTACCGTTCGAGGTGCTACATTGTACATATAACCCGTTCGATCTTCTAGGACGTTTATAAGGAAATCCGTCCACTAACGGTTAGGGGGGTGATCTCCGATCTTATTTCGTCTGTTTATTTTCTAGAGAACCGGGGTTGAGTTTAAAGGGAATAGCGAACGTTATTTCGAAGAGACCAGGATCAGATTTGTGATCTGAAAACCACTTTGATCCAACGAGTACGTTTTCGTAATGAAGACAAGAGCTTGGAGTCGAAGATGGAGCAGTGAAGTGCAAGGGCTAATCACTACTAATCCTGAGGGTGATTCCAAAATAGATATAGTAGGAGTAGTGCCTTCGGTTCCGTTCGGACCGGGAACAGACTTGTATGGATGAATGCTATCAGTACATCGTCATTAGAAGACGGTGAGCATTCTAAGAGAATGTGTGCTAAAAAGGTAATCGTAGCCTCAAGCCTCATCATCCGGGAATGGCTAAAACAAGGGAGGTGCAGCAAGGCTAAGTGGGTAGCACCCAAGTAGGGTAAGATTTCCCCTGTCTAGAGTCCCTTTATTTCGGCTGTGTGGCGGTTGCTGATCCCAACCGCGGGGTAATCTTATTCGGACTATCCAGTAAGGGGTAGCTCCGGTCTTGTGTTGCAGGGGATCGGGAGTGGGCCTCGGTACGCTGATCTAGACCAGATATTGTGATGGGCGGTACCCAAGTAGCCCTGCCATTATATGAAATCCATTCTCCAATAAGCGCCCGTATGGTTTTGATTGTGCCCAACTATGCTAGAACGTGAGATGCAAGCATTTCAGCTATTTGAATAAGTATTTGTACTTAGACACTATTATAATATCAGAGGATTTTGATATAAAATGTTTTGGTTATCGTAAGGTAAAAACCAGGCATGTTTATTTGTGGCGTGGTCTTACGAGATACCCTAGATTTTCAAAGGATATTGAAAACTTTAATAATTCAATTGAGTGTGTTTTCTCACGCTGGTTTTCCAGACTGCCTCGGGTGTTATTTTATTATAATGCTTGTGTCAGACCGAGTAATACAGACTCAGGATAGGATGCTATGGAGCTCAGGAGACGAGGTGGATGGCGACACGTATCACACGTACTTGATGTATATTCCGCTGTACATTATAAGCTGTATAGTCAGCTTTGGTGAGGACAAGTTATTATTACTGTCAAGTATTGTGCCATTGATTGTGTTGTACTCTAATGATGTAATGTATAAAAACAGTTATAGTTCTTTTTTATATAAAGACAAATTGTTATCTATTTTATATTGTCCGCTGCGATTGTGAGATTCTGTGTTGCTGTGTTCTTTTCTTCTACCTCTTTCTTCTTCATTTCCCTAAAGATTCGTATTTCTGTCCTCTTTGAGTTGAGCTGAGGTGAAATATTGTCGACTCAAAGGGGTACAGATTTGCGAGCCTTTACAGATGTTAGCAGTGTACCTCACCAGCTGTAGCAGCATTTAACAACATAACTTTACTTCACTTTAGTCCTTACCTTAAAGTAGTGGAAGTTTAGCATGTTCTCATCTGCCTGCTTCAGTGATTATATGCATGTTTTCAGTCTCTCGGTTTGGTACATCATGTCTGCTTGAGTGTGTCAGTGCTTCAGGGAATACCTGCTTCAGTGTCTGCCTGGTTGAGCTATGTGCCTCCATCCATGCCTACTTTAGACATGTTGTGGCAATATGCTACAAGACCAAGGCCTACTTACTTCTAGGTGATTCGGAACATATCCTACTTCAAGTAATACCGCTCAGTTTTGTATTCAATACCACGTTATATCAATCATGTTACCACTACTCCAAATTCAATGATTCGGTCAATCCACATAATTCAACCACAACATTTGCACTTCAGCCCTTCTTATATACTTTAGTCGGGTTCACTAATACATTAACATTTTAGTTACAACCATTTGGATGCTTAGAATTTGCTGTTAATTAAATGTTGAAATAATGGTTTGTTGTATACATTGGTTTGATCGCCTATTTGATTAATTTTATCATTCATTCTATTATAAAAAAAGTTTAATATAAACTCAATATTTAGTTTTATTTTCTAAAATTTTGTAAAACCAAATCCTATTTTTGTTAAAATTTTGAAAAATCAAAATGCTACTTCTTCTAAAAAAAGACTACAAAATGAGGGAAAATAAATAAAATCCTAATCAAATCACATCACATCCAAAGTAGTAATTATCTACATCAAGAAATATCATAAATTTAACCATGGTTATTAATGCATAAGCTAGCAATTAATTTACTACACATATATATAAGCAAATTCAGTAACAATTAACCCAAAGCAAGTAGTAGCATGAACCATAAAATGCTGCATGAATTTCTACAACCAACCAACTGTATTGTTGATAGCAATCAGTTTAATCTACAGAAATATCATACTAATTACTAAGTGCAGGTCGATGTTGTTCAGGGATTTAGTTTTCTTCATCATACATTTATGTAACAATTTGTATAATCAAACCTATTGTTATGAAACGCTTGATATGTATACATACACACACAGATATATATATATAACATATATATATATATGTTATATATGTGTGTGTGTGTGTGTTTTTATATATGTATATGTATAGGATCGTTCAGTAGCATCCCAAATAGTGCAACACCCTGATTTCCACTACAAGCTCTGAATTAAATAATACGGGTAGTGGAAAGAGAAAGTATTGTTATTTAATTCGAAGTTTGTGATGAAAATCAAGAGGCTGCAGAGGTACTGCACTGTTTGGGATGCTATTGAACACTCCTTGTGTGCGCGCGCGTATACATAATGAAAAATAACACATTTGCAGTATTTTGGTTTTCTACCAAGTACAAGTGCATACAATTTTAAAAAATTATGCATATACAAGGTCACAGAGGGATGTTTGCCGTGATAAGGCATATGTGATTCTATGAACACTCAATACAAAAAAAAGGTGAAAAGAAATAGTTTGCTTAACTGGATTCCAAAATGTTATCCTTGGTAGTTTATATGTCCCCATTATTTTAATATTAGAAAAATGAACAACAAAAATGATGGATGAGCATCCCTCTCTCTATTATAGAGCTGTTTCCAGACTGTATTTCTCTAAGAATCTCCTCGACATCAGCCTGTAATTAGCAAACCATTTTAATATATTTTCAAATTACTTTTTCATTTGGTAAATTATTATGGGTCGATTGCAAATCTAAAGACTAAAGAATAAAGTTTTATGCCTCAATTAGGAAAAAAAATCAACTTACGAGTAATGAAGGAGACGACCATCTTCTCAAGTGACATGTTAAGTTCTTGGCAGCCTCTTTTAATATTCATTGCATCCAAGTAACAAATTTTTTATTGATATAACTGCTTGCATTAATTCTGATAATTTGATTATCTCACCAACTCACATTTATTCTGTATATAGAAAAGCAGTGTAATAATTTTAAATTTAAGACATAAGAACAAATATGGAAAACTTTCTTGAAAATATAGAAAAGCGGTGTTTAGAATTATCTCACCAAATTTACACAATGCCATACGAAAATGTAATAAGTAATAATAATAACAAAATAAATAGTTATGAACATATAAATAGTCGTTATATAATACACATAAACCCATTCTGGGATGTTAAGCATAAGTGTTATTTGAAGAAATATTTCTTGAAAATATAATGAAGTGTTTAATAGAAATGGTAAGCAATATACCTTTCACAATAGCTCTTCTATTTTGTCCCTCTAATAAGATCAATTACCTGTTCAAAATTGACAAAGCAAAAAAGTCAATAAATTTAAAACAATATAAGACAGCAAGTGTGTTAACAGTTGATAAAAAAAGCCTCATGTATATTTTCAGTTTTAACGAACCATTGTACAGTATAATAAGAAAGGTTTATGTTTCCACTATAAAGGAATTTAACAATTTTACGTTATATTCCTTCTTTCAGATACGAAATTGACAAATAAAATCTCCCAATTGATTACACCAATGATCGTAGAATATCAAATCAGGCTATTCTTAATTAAAACCACTGATTTAATCCAATGGTAAGTTCGAAAAAAAGAAAAAAGAAAAGGTAAAAAAGTAGAAAATGTTAATAACATTGGAAAATCCATGCGCTATTGCCACAAAATCAAATGATATTAATATTGTCAATTCAAAGAAGATTGTGTTTGTAAAGTATAAATGTTAAAAATTAAAAAAAATGATATTAATATTGTCAAATGATACTCTTTATATCGTGGGTATCACTATTCATCAATTTTACTGTGGTAACTACAGATGCGATATTATGTAATAGTAAAAAAATTTATTGCTTTGAAATTATGCATATTCAATAATCACAAAGTGCAGATTAATAAGTTACTTCGTCATGCTATTATTTATAGCCATTTAAAGTGCATAAACAATACAACAAGCTCACTGAGAGTGTAAAATTAACTTTATACTCTATAGTTATATCCGAAACACATAGAGATCAAAGTTATAGTGAATAATGTTTCTTAATTGTGTGATACAGATCACAATTGCACAATTTATTTCAACCTGACTCATAAACCAAGATAAAGTTTAGATTTAGAGGCCATTTGATAGCAACTTATTTTAAATCCCTTTAAAACTGAGTTTCAAATAGTAATTATCAAGTAATTTTGGCTGAATAGTAAAAGATAGCAATGTTTAGTTATAAAATTCGATACATGTCGTAAGTAAGTATTTATTGCTTTATGACTTATTAAATTATTTAATACTTCTAATTATCAACCAATCATTGTCAGACTCAATTGATACTCTTTCATTGTAGGTGTAACTGCTCATAGATTTAACTTTGATAATTATAAATGCGATCTGAAGTAGCAAAATTTTTTGCTTTTAAAATTATGCATACTCAATAAGCACTATCTAGAATTTTAGTTATAAAAATAATTATAACAAAATAAATAACCTCATCGACTGAAATTTAGTCAATATTTTCTAGTTATATACACGCTGTCTAAACAGATACCAAAAAAATTTCTAACTTATTTCATAATGCCAGCGCTCAATCTTTAAATTAGGCACAAAATATCACATATGATACATTGTAACGACCCACCCTTTTGGACAGTTTAAATCGACAATACACCACACATGTCGATCCAAACAATTCAAAAGGGAGGATTGTTATGGGGTAAATAAGAAAAGAAGAGGAAAGAAAGAAAACAAAACACAGAATCTCAGCGGAATGACAAAATATAATAATCAAATAAACAGTTCATGAAGTTGTTTTAAAAATACATTTGATTACACTTTACAATACAATCAGAGTTATACATACAACATGAATAAATAAATAATGCAGCGGAACAACATAATGCAATGAAATAAATATAATAAATATAATAAATAGATAATATACTAAGTCTTCGTCTTCATCCTCCAGAAAAATAGTCTTCAATACACTGAAAAGCTCAGATTGACCCGAGCATAATGAAAAGACAAAACACTCGAGTCAGTACTTAAAGATCTTATGTAAGTTAAAGCAACTGTAAATAAATATGAGTGTATCGGCTTTAGAGATGTTTGCGGGATTTTACATCTCCTATCCAATGTCTAACGTGCGTGCAATAACTTAAGAAATGTTCGGGATTACCATCTCCTAAGGATCCGTTAAAATATCCACTATGTAGTACAATACGCTATTATAATATGTCTACAATAAAGTAAAATATTAAAATAGCGTGAAGGCATTACCTATATCCCCCTAACACATTTTATATATTCCTGTAGTCTATACAGATACTGTAAGCTCCTCCGTAAACTTGAGGTTTACTCAGTGACCACTCCATAGGTACGGTACAAACCAAACTCGTAATGGACGCGATAAGGCATGTGACAAGGCATACGAGACAATGCCCAGGGTAGGATACTACCGTTTTGCGAATTCGGACTGGTGTTAACGCATAGCAGCTACTATCGCCCACCTTGGAACACACTCGCATAATCAAATCGAGGGGTGGCCACCAAATCAATCACAAAGTCATAATATGGTATCGAAGAAGCATGTCCGATCGGAGGTGCGACCTCACTTGGCCCGGCGTGGCTCCTGTTTTAGTCACATCAAGCTGACTCGAGGGAGTCAGGGCTACGTTAATACCTCTACAGAATCGTTCGCCAAACCATCCTACTTTATTCTGGAATGTCCATCACGTGCATAGTTGTTAAAGTGGTTTTTGGTATTGGCAGAGAGTATGACAATATCTGATCCCAGTCTCTTTAACAACTAAACGCTTATTACACACCGGATGGTTCTTTTACATTTACAAAACCATTTCATATTGATATCAAAATAACATATTCTCAAAAATCATATCACTTTCGAAATCATATTCACTTTCGCAATCATATTTTCAAAATAGGTTAAACCCTCATTTCAAAATCATCATATTTACTCAAAATATGTCATTTCACTAGAAAATATCATTTCAATTTCCAACATAAGTTATAACATTCATTTAACCATTTCGCTTTCAAATCAAGGATTTAAATATAAACACTTCCACTTTACACAGTTTGAAATTTAGAAAATAGTTGATATAGTTATAAATAGTTTAGCATAGTTTAAAATAAATTTTTAAATAGTAAAATACTCTAAAATAGTTTAAAAGTAGATTAAAAATAATTTAAGTGGATTTAAGATAGTTTAGATAGATTTAAAATAGTTTAAGTAGACTTAAAATAGATTAAATAGATTTAAAATAGATTAAATAGATTTAAAATAAATTAAAATGACTTAACTAGTTTAAAATAGGTTTAAATAGATTAAATTGGATTAATTAGATTATAATAGATTAAAATAAATTAAAATAGTTTAAATTGATTAAAATAGTTTAAATAGATTAAATTAGTTTAATAGTTTGAAAATCTTAATAATCAGGATTTTTAAAATAATATATCTTTAAACGGTTTATATTAAAATAATTAATTTGAAATTAACAACAAATTAAACTATTTCTTTCATTTCAACACATTTGGACTATATTCAGTTTCCAAATCAACAAAACCCAATTTCAAATCTTTCAATCCAGATTTTCAATAAATCATTTAAATCTATTTCGATTCCAAATCCATGTTTGAAATATCAATTTAAGCTACTCCAATTCCAATAGATTTCAAAGTTTAAATATTCAAACATTTTCAATAACTCAATTTCGATAAATTTCATTTATGCTTCAAATCTAACTTTAAAATTTCAATTTAAACTAATTTCCAATTTCAATAATTAAAACTTGGATTTTTAGAAATAATTCAATTATATAAGTCAATTTTCTTCAAAATATTATTTACTAAATTCAAGATTTAAGGGTTTAAAATCGTTCAATTTAACCAATCCGGTGTCCGTATATAATTTTCTACCCTATGGTCAAGTGATATAGATTTGTATTATTTCAACTTGCAATAAATTTAAATTTACGGTTATATATCATTTTAACCCGTAATCCCGAATTAGCATTCAAAATCCATAAAATCGCTCGGGTTTATCATTTCAACCTAACGATTTTTCCCTAATCTATAGATCGTTCGGGTATGTATCATTTCAACCCATAGTGACACTACAAGAAAAATGGTTTTTTGCAGCTCCATGTAACAGCCTTTGATTCAAAAAGCTGTAATTGTTCAAATTTAGTTTCATTTATAATTAAATATAAAAAAGAAAACGCTGCCTAATCACATTTCTTTTGGTAGGGAGATTGAGTGTTTTCGCGGCCACATTTTTATTCTTTTCCCTTCCCACCAAATAACCCTTCATCTCAAATTGACAAATCAATCGCTCCGCAAATCCATCGCTCCGAAAATCCATCGCTCGAGTCGTTACATCGCTCTGCAAATCCCGCAAATCTCAAATCCATCGCTCCATCGCTCTGCAAGTACGTCGCTCGAGTCGTTGGCGCCGTCCCCTTTCATCATCATTCACGTCTTCAGTTCATCGCTCGAGTCGTTGGCGTCGATAAGGTAATTCACTTAATTCGAATACTCAACTTTGGTCCTCGTATTAACGTGGATATGGATGTACGCTTCAAATGAATTGAAATAAATGCGATGTACGCTTCAAATGAATTGTTGATGTAGTGATTTTTTTGTTAATGGAGTTTGGTTTTTTGATTACTGGACTGCCTTCGTAAGGGGTAGGACTAGGTGTTTGGCGATGAATAGTTGATCATAAGCTGGTTGATGTGGTGGTTAGTGTGCTGGAACTATGGTCTTGGTGAAGTATGTGCATTTGGCTAGATGCACTCACACATCTGTTCACACCTTAATCTGACATTGTTGTTTATTTATGCATTTTTTACTCAAATTATATGTATGCATTCACTATCCCTGTCAAATCTAAAACCATGTATATGTTTCATTCGAATTTTGAAATTGTCATGTAATTAAGTTTTCAAAAGAATGCAATTCTGTGTATGAGTGGATTTCCATATGTATCAATTGAACATATGCAGTTCTTAAACACGTAAAAGTTTCAACTTTCTAAATTTGGGATATGAAGTCTATTTGGCATTAAATCAACATATCATTTGACCTTGGTTATATATTGATTTTAGATGTATATACATGGTTTGAGACACAGTTTCACATATAATTTTGTAAGTATTCTTACTTCAAACTTTGAATATAAATAATCTGTGTGGCTTTAAAGTTAACAAACTTTGGAAGATATAATAAGATTTATGAATACAAGTATTTCAGTTTATATATATTTGCAAAGTATGTTTTACATATATACATTTCATATACTTCCAGGTTTCATTTTAGATATACATGTGTGCTGAGCATAAGCAGTGAGTTCTGAAAATTGAGGACAAGATTTTAGATACACGTACCATTTTAAAGATTATCCATTTCTAAGCATACACAAATCCTCAAACATACATTATATCTTTAACGTCTATATCAATTGTTTTCAGGTGTATATTTAATTTCATTTATGGATATCAGTATTTGAATATATCCTGTTCTTTTATATGTTTAAGGTTTTCCAATGAATGCTGTATCACACATAAATTTTGAGTATGTACCAATTTTAAATGAATAGAAGAGAGGTTGGATAAGAAGGGAATAATGACGAAATACTCCACAACAAATAAAGAATTTAGGAAAACAATATAAGTTGCCTTCTAAATTACAAAAGAAATTTTCGGACGATAATAATTTTGGAAAAAAAATTCAAGCAAGCACTATGAATAATATGAAAATAATGTCTATTTCAGATAAAGCAAAATTACTGTTAATAATATGTCATGTTTCTCTTGAATTTCATTTTGAAGAACCTGTGGTTGTTTTTAGGTTTAAAATTATCTCATGCACTCCCCTTCTTACATAAATTGCCTGTATAGTCCAGAGCAAAAGAAATTTCTCTTGAATTCTATTTTTGTTATTCCATAAAAATTGGTATGCAATACTACTACTTTATGTAACTGGAAACAAACTTATTTTGTTGTGAAATAGGTCACAGTGTTCATCTGCGAAGCCTAAATTGCATTCACAAAATACAGAGCCAAACAAAAGTGCCTATATCCCATATTAAGTTTATAAATTTAGTTATAAATATAGTATTAACAAATTAACAAATAAATAAAAGGTTTATCCTCATTTGGGCTCCCTCATTCAATATAATTAAATGCTTATATATCTGTCCATTTTACTGCCACCCGTATTGAATCAATGGAACTGGTTTTTATTTCTTTTCTCATTAAACTATTTCTTGAACAGCGATATACACCTCGGTAAGATTATATATGCAGGCTTGGTGCATACCCTTTTTTATTATATATGTGTATGTGTCATTCTCCTGTTAGGTCTTCGATATGGTTGTGGCAACAACCATGTGTTGATATCAACAAATCAATTCCATTAATGCAGAGTACCAGTAATTAAAAGTTCAAATGATAAGAATTTCTGAAAGTTGGTTTCCATCTAATTAAAGCGATTGATGGCTCATAGTGTATGCCCATAACCTACTTATTATGTAGAATATTAAAATTTGTGTAACAAATGACAATAATTAGATAGGCTCATATGTTAGTAACAATTTACCATTTACCATTTATTTATTTTTCACTATGCTTGCTAGTAAATTAACCTTTTCATTCGGCAGATAAGTCTGCTATATAAAAGGCAAAGGAAAAAAACTTTTAAAATGCGTTTGGCACCACCATCTACTTGTATAATTTTGTTTTCAAAGACCAGTCTCTTTTCTTTTCTTATAAATGATTGTATTATTTTGTTGGTGGGTTTGATGTGGCTGTAAAAGTTGATGATTTGATTCTATTGTTCTATGTATATTTAGTGGGTAATGACTATGAGAATCATAAATTAGTCGAGTGATTATTCTCACAAGATTGTTTGTAAATATTCTCACAAGATTCCCAACAAATTGACACTTGCAATCTGAATGAATTATTCTCACAAGATTTCCAACAATTAACACTTACAATCTAAAAGATTATGAGTGATTGATGCTAAACTAGTATTCACGTAAAGTATCATATTGGATTATGTTTTGTTATTTGGAGCATTGAGTTATTGTCTACCTTTTTAGTTTCTTTTTCGAGACTCTTTTCATAGGTGCATGCTTCAGAAATAGTTTGGTGCTAATGTATTAATGTTGTATATGATTTTGACATTGTTGTATAAGTGGATAAAATTGTTGTTAATGGCGCAAGCCAAGTATCAGGAGAGGGGTAATGCATAGACATTACTCCGGTGCTACAAAATGACGTCGTTGTAATGGCAAATTTTTTGAAAACAGTTTGGTGCTAATGTTGTATATGGTTCTGATATTGTTGTATAAGCGGATAAAATTGTTGTTAATAGCGCAAGCTAAGTATCAGGAGAGGGGTAATGCATTCTTGTTAAAAAATGGGTTACACGACTCTTTCGTTTTCATTCTTGTTGTTTTAATTTTTTTTGCATGAAACAAGGCTTTGAACTTGACTTATTGATTTGTTGTTTGACATTCTTTGTCTTCCTTGTTGTTTTTCATTTTGTTTGCATTCAATTACGATTATGTTATTTTGCTTGCATTCAATAACTGATTATTACTTTAAATTTTAGAAATTTACTTCCTCACATATTGGTTGATGATGGATAAAAATTGGGTACATCTACACAGGTAACTATATTATACTAAATATATTTTGAGAGTCAAATCTTATATTTTAACGTCAAAATTAATAGTTATTCCATTTTATTAATAGAACTAGTACTGAGTATGAGCAAGGAGCTTGGAAGTTTGTGCATGCTGCATTGAGAATTTCAAGAAATCCAGAAAAGATTTTATGTCCTTGCTTAGATTGTCGAAATCTTAGTCATCAGTATGGGAAGATTGTTGTTGAGCATTTGATTATAAGAGGAATGGATCCGCTATACATGGATGGTAGGTGGTACAATCATGGCGAACAAATAACTATAAGCAAAGATATCGAGTCTAATGACACTTATGATTTACTCAAATCCATTTATTATGAAGATGAAGATTTCATCAATCATACATATTCCGATGATGATAAAGATGAAGATAGCGCACAAAAACGAGAGGATGATTTATTAAAAAACTTGGAGGATGCCGAAACCCCGTTGTATCCTGGTTGTACCGATCAAACAAAATTATCTTCCATTATTGCCTTATATAATGTAAAATGTGAGACTGGGTTGTTCGATAATGGATTCGATAAACTTCTAAATGTGCAACAACTATTGTTGCCAAAGGATAACGTACTTCCTAGGAATATTTACGAGGTGAAAAAATTTCTTAAAGTATTCGATATGGGTTTTGAGAAAATTCATGCTTGTCAGAATGATTGTTGTCTCTTTAGAAGAGAGTACAAAGATTTGGATAGTTGTCCAAAATGTGGGTTTTCGAGATGGAAGAGGAACGAACGTACAAATGAAATTATGCATGGTATTCCGGTTAAATTTTTGAGGTATTTTCCAATCATTCCAAGATTCAGAAGAATGTTTAGATCTCAAAAAATAGCAGAAGATTTAAGATGGCATTTTAACAATAAAAGTAATGATGGAAAAATGCGTCATCCTGTTGATTCTATAACATGGAATGTGGTAGATGAGAAATGGGAATCGTTTGCAGCAGATCCACGCAACCTAAGGCTTGGCCTTGCTACTGATGGTTTTAATCCATTTTTGACATTGAGTTCCAAATATAGTTGTTGGCCCGTGATGCTAGTGACATACAATCTCTCGCCACTGTTATGCATGAAAAAAGAAAATATCATATTAACATTGTTGATTCCTGGTCCAAAGCAACCAGGAAATGATATAGATATATATTTGGCACCATTGGTAGAAGATCTGCAACACTTATGGATTAATGGAGTTCAAACTTATGATGCATTTAGTAGATCGCTTTTTACTATGAGAGCAATTTTACTATGGGCGATTAATGACTTTCCTGCATATGGTAATCTGGCTGGATGTTGTGTGAAGGGTAAAAAAGGTTGTCCATTATGCGGTGTCAACACTCATCATCGATGGTTGAAGTATAGTCGGAAAAATGTCTACATGGGTCATAGGAGATTCTTACCACCATCGGATTCGTTGAGAAAACAAAAATCCTGGTTTGATAACACTATAGAAAATGGTCGTAGACCTAGAATTTTAACCGGAAGAAACATCTCTATCATTTTGAAAAACTTTCCAAATAATTTTGGAAAAAAAATAAAAAATGGAGATAATAATAGCAAGAAAGGGAAGGGTAAAAAGAAGCCAACTAAGAAGCAATATAGTAAGAAAAGAAAAAATTCTACTTTCAAACAAGATGATGATCCTGCAAAAATAGAACTATCAAGATGGAAAAAACGATCAATATTCTTTGATTTACCATATTGGGAGGTTAGTGCTATTATTTTTTAATGAATGAATTATATATATATATATATATTAATGAAGTATAACAATATTATTTTTGTAGGAACTTCCCTTGCGTCATAATTTAGATGTAATGCATGTAGAAAAAAATGTTGGTGAAAGCATAATAGCGACGATGTTGCATGATAGCAAATCAAAAGACGGAATTAATTCTAGAAAAGATTTGGAAGATTGGAGAATCAGGCATGGCCTTTTTGCACAAGCTCGTGGGAAAAAAACATATCTTCCACCAGCTCCGTATACATTGTCCAATTTGGAGAAAAAAATATTTTGCCAAAGGTTATATGATTTCAAGGGACCTGATGGCTATTGCTCAAATTTTAGAAGTTCTGTGTCATTGGAGGATTGTAAAATTATCGGCATGAAGTCACATGACTACCATGTTCTAATGCAACAGTTATTACCAGTTGCAATAAGAGGATTGTTGCCGAAAAAGCCAAGGAGGACAATAATTCGTTTATGTTCGTTTTTCAATAAATTATGCCAGCGTGTTCTTGATAAAGAAAAATTGCAACAACTTGATGATGAAATTATTATAATTTTGTGTGAAATTGAACGATAATTTCCACCTTCTTTCTTTGATATAATGATACACTTGACCGTTCATCTTGAAAGGGAAGCCCGATTGTGTGGACCAGTTCATTTCCGTTGGATGTACCCTTTTGAACGATATATGAAGACACTTAAACATTATGTAAGAAATCATGCACGTCCCGAGAATCCTATCTTGCAGAAGAGTGCATGAGATTTTTTAGTGAATTTTTAAAGAAATCAATACAAATAGAGGAGAAGGAAGTCCGAAATGAAGATTATGAAGATGATTCCATACTCGAAGGACGACCAATTTCAGCTTGTAAAACAATTACATTGTCCGCCAATGAGAAACAGATTGCACATTTGGCTGTGTTAATGAATACGACTGTAGTGGAACCATTTCTAGAGTAAGTAACTATTACAATTTGTTATTACCGTTTCATACAATTTGTATCAGCAAATACAACTTGGTAATTTTTTTTTGTGCTACAATAGTTTGCATTTGGAGGAGTTACAACACTCAAACAAGCGCATGGAAAAAAATGCAACTTTACTTTGGAAAACTCATACAGATAACTTTGCTGATTGGATTAAAAAGAAGGTGAGTGGAATTTTGAAATATTATCTCATTAACTTTAGATTTATTATTATTGAGATCCATTTTAAATAGCTATTTTTTTATAGATACCCATTGATTCAAAGGACCATGACACGATGTTAAAATGGATTGCATATGGTCCGAGGAGTAGTGCATTATCCTATAGTGGATATATCATTAATGGACAACGTTTTCACACAAAAGACATTGAGAGAGAAACTCAAAATAGTGGCGTCACTTACGATGCGACTACTATGTGTAGAGCAAGTGCAAAAGATACTTCTCAAGTAGTTGATGTTGTTACTTATTATGGGATATTGACTGATATAATTTTGTTAGATTATCATCTTTTTTATGTTCCTGTTTTTAAATGTCATTGGGCAAACATAGGAAATGGTGTGAAGGTAGAAGATGGATTCACCCTTGTTAACTTACATCAAAACCAAGCCTCATTTTCAAAAGATCCATATATTCTTGCATCTCAAGCGAAACAAATTTTTTATTCAAGAGAAGACGATTCTTCTAATTGGTATGTTGTGATGAAGGCGCCATCAAGAGGTTTTCATGAGATAGATATAGACGAACCATTTGAGGAAGTTAGCTTTGCTATGGAGAATTACGAAGATATTGACATGGATGTTGATGATTTTATTGAGGATATTAGTTATGTTAGGGAAGATTGTGAAGGCATATTTGAGTAGTTTAATTATTTTGCTATCTAGTTTTAATTATATTAGACTTTACTCTCTATCTTCTTTGGTTAAGTAATATGTCTGTATGTAATGACTTGTTTTTCATATATAGTTTTTGAAAATTAACCATGTTGATATAGGTCTATATATATCTCAGTGTTATATTTGATTATGCTAGCAGTTAGCACTTAATTTTACAATTGAGCGCATCATTTCGCTGTTAATGTAAGAAAAATTTGATTAACTTTTAGCTCATTATACACACTAGTACCAGAAAAGCATAATCTTATCGTTATTGAATGATTAAACAAATAAAAATATGATTAGTTGATATGACAATAAATTTGATTAAGAGGCAGCACTTGGTTTAACCAAAATTTATATACTGTGTAGTTAGGATGATTGGGGCTTGTAGCATGAATATATTTATCTTTCACTTAAATTACAGCATGAATGTTGACATCCTTCGGGTTCTAACATATTCTTGTCTGCAAATGTTAATACTGGTACTCATAATAGCACAAAATGGGAATATGATTGATCTTTGAAGTAGTAAAAGCATGTTTGCAAATGTTAATCTGCTTTCTGCAAATTAACATTTATCAAGGATAACAGCCATCGCTTTGTCAAGGGTAACTGCTATCACTTTTTCAAGGGTAACTGTCATTCCCACTTTAATCCTTCAGGTAATTATCATTTTTCCTGTATTTATTTTGATTTTGATTTTTATTTCCTGTATGGAATAGTTGAAAATTTGGATTTGATTTTGAACTTTATTTCGTGTATCGATTAGTTTGTCTTCAGTCATTTGAATAGTGTCATTATTTACCTTATTTCATTTCTGGATTCATTTTTCCTTTCTCAAGATCTATGCATATCCCTTAAATTTGTACTTAAATGTGGTGATTACTGCTACATAGCCAGGAAAAGTACAATCTAAAGCACAACTGTGCAGAAAATGTAATAATCATTTTATAATAAGTAACGCTTAGTTTACAAAACCAAGTGTAGCTCAGTTTACAAAACTTCCTTGATCTGTCCAGAGACTACTTTGATACAACTTACAACAACTGGTTCACTGGAAATATAATAGCAACCATTGCAAAAATACATTTCTTAAACAACGAATGCCTACAAGCAATATGTGAAGACAATACAGTTTACAAATTTTTAATCAAACAAGCTAGCCACTGATAAAAGAGTGTAGCAGCTTTTGAAGCCTCTAGCACAATTGGTTCATTTTTCATTTTTGCTTCATATCTATACAGGAAATGAAGAGGATTACTCGAAAACAGAAAAAAGCAAAAGAGGTTGAAATTGCACTCAAGGAGTCTAATGAACAGAATAAGCATGTTGAAGACAACAACGTTCAAAATGAAGACAACAACATTCAAATTGAAGATAATCGACATTTAGTTGAAGGCAATAATCAAAATAAAGACAATCCTTGTGCACTTGAAGACAATACAATGAAAAATGAACACAATGTGGAAGACATGATGGAAACCGATAGATCTATTCAAGATGTGAGCGAAAATTTAGTTCGGAAAAGAATTGCTAGAGGTCCTACTAAAATGAAGAGACTTCCTTCAAATTTCGCAAATCGGATTGAAGTTGAATTTAATGAGAGTGGCATTCCAATAGGAGAAGGGTCAATCCACTTATCTTCTTTTCTAGGGCCACTCGTACGAGAGCATGTTCCAGTCACGCTTACTAATTGGAGACATCTTGGTGATGATTTGAAAGCCGTTTTATGGGATTGCATTCAGGTATATTTATTTATAGTGATAGTGTGTCTTTTTTCAGTGTATACATTCGACAGTATCTTTCCAAAATAACTTGAAATTACTGTTAATATCATGTGCACATACAACATATGGGAGAGTAAAAAAATGACATTAACAGTAATATGTTGGTGTAAGATTATTTGAAGAAAAAAATCCCTGAAACAATAAGCAAATTTTACACTCTTGATGTCATGTCTACTACTAAAATCATTGCATATAAAGCCAGGGTGTTGTTTGATTACAATAAGTGATGATTGAATCCGGAAAATAATCCGTGATTGGAAATTTTAATAGTGTTTACTTGCGACATGCTTTTGGATATTTGTTTCTTCATTTAGTGAAAACAAATCCGCGATCCATCTTGATTATTTCCAATTCCAAATGTTGATTTACAATTTCATTAATATTCTCATCTACTCCTATACTTTCTCTATAAAAACAACGGTAACAAATCTGAAATGAATTTATCTCTTATCTAGAAAATTAAATAATTCTGCAAGATGAATGGTGTATGGAACAACTTGAAGTGTTCAATTTGATTATTTCTTTCCCTTTTATTTGATTATTTAAATACTATAGCAACAATGGATTGGAGCATATTATGTATGTGGTACCTTTATGAATTGAATACAAAATTTATACTTTTTTTTTGTTTTCATATGTTCTAATTTGTTTTTATAGAGTAATAGTGGCAGTACAAATATCAAATGCAAGCTGTATGATTGGACCAGAAACAAAGAACTAGTTGCTGAAGGAAGGTTTTACTCTAGTGATCCAAATCAGCTTGTGAATAATATTCCTCTAGGACCATCCGCCGTGCTTGTTTTGATCGATGAGGCCAAAAAACCAGATGCATTCTTGTGGAGACCTCCAGCTGGTATGACATATGTTGGAGAAGCTATTGGCATCAAAATAGCTTGGCCAGAAACAAATGTAGTTGTTGAGAATGTTAATGCTACAACGTCTGCTCATACGGCTAATGTTGTATTATCTTCAACGGTAATGTGTATACTTTACATATTGATTTATCAAAACATATGCATTGACAAGCTTTTATTTTTAGGATCACTTTTATTTTCAAAACTTATTTAAACGGTTTCATTTGTTGCATGACAGAGCGCAAACTCCAAGACAGATATGAAATGCAAGCTGATCAGCGTTCAAGGAGCCAAAGAAGTAATTGCTGAAGGGCGTGTGGCTTCAACCGACCCTAAAGCATTGGTCCATTTTGTTCCACTAGGGGAAAACGCAGTCAAAGTTTGGGTTGATGTTATAAAAGTTCCAAATGCGCCTTTGTGGAGACCTACTTCTTATTTTGAGTTTATTGAAGATGCACTTGGTTCGACGATAGCTTGGCCTTCCACGAATATTATAACCGAATCAACTTCAAGTAAGTATGAATTATCTTTTTTTTCTTGCGATATAATTTATTATGCTTATCACATCCTACGTATAATGAACTAAGTAAAATATATTTTTTAAAAATGATAATAGTATTTAACAAAAAATTGAGTGGTGGTAGGCTCGGTTGACTGTTATGGAGCTAATATGTGGCTTCATTGACTTTGGAATTACATTTTACATGACTAGCATAGATGCCGAGTTAAACTTTGAAATATAAAAAGTGCTTCGAAGTACAATATATTGATGGCTACATGATTTTACTTTGTAGATTCCGTTAGTAATGCGCAATATCAAAGAATAATATGCTTATTTTGTTATTTTCAGTAGATCGATGTAAGAATTATTAAATAAACAAATAAGATGATGAATACAAATATAATCACAAAAAACTTATGTTAGAGAAAAAACCCCACAGTCGATATTTGAGTAACCATCAAATAGATCAAATACCACTGCGTCGTTCAAGTGTTTGCTGATTGGAGAAAGGGGTTTGGTTGTAGTTGCAGTGAACTGTGGTTGTGAATGGGGAGTTGATTGTTCAAGTGTTGAACTTGATGTAGTCACTGTCTCTTTAACTTGAAGTTGATGTAGGTGGTCTAGTTGTTGGGCTGGGTTGCTGGTGATATGACAGGCTGGTGGTAAAGTTGTAGAAGTGTAGGGGTATTGCTGTTGGTAGTTTAAGGTTGGATGATTATATGAATATGAGGAGTTTGCCAGATTTTGTAGATGGGATGTTTGGTAATGTTGCACTATTTGGTGATGAGGCCAGTGCTAATAATGTTGTTTATGCTGTGCAAATAGATGAAGTTGATGGTGAGGTTTTTTCTGCAAATGAAGAGATTATTGTTGAGTGTATTCGAAGTACACATGATGATATTGTATTCGATTAGTCTCTGATTTATCATAGTTATGCCGCTAGACTTGTTCGGTCTGATGTCATCTTAGATTTTGAAATGTTTTAGTGACGAAACGTTTGAGAATTGAGGTGTAGAGATTGTAAATGCAGAAGTAAAGAGAAGTAATCAATTGTATATTAATTGCTTCTCAAAAGATAATACATAGTATACAGTTCGTTTCAGATTAATACAGATGTCACTTAATACAATTTACATATTTGGCATTCAGAATATAAGACTCGGTCAATATGAGAAAATGAAACTCGTTGCTTTATTTTTTACATATGCAACTATTTGTAATGAAAGTGTTGAATAACAGGAATCGATTAGAGATCACCATGACATGCTAGAATGACTAGTTGAGTCAGATTTACATATCATTGCTGAAAATTAAGATCTTTATATATGCAATTAATTTATTAATTTTATTGTTTATCTAGTGATCCCGATAAGTTGAACATGCAGTTTTCTAACATGCTTAGTTCAGGAATGTATTTTTTGTATTTGGTAAACCACGCTGATAGAAATAACGATTTTTATTGAGAGACATTAATATATTTTGTCAACTTTGTTACCTATCTGCCGTTTCTCTTTCCAGCTTGAGAAGACAAATGGGGGTGAAGGGCAGAAACTAAATAGAATAGAGTATGCACTTGAGGTTTTTTACAATTATTTTCATTTATCCCACTGAATTATTCTGTTCATGCTTCTATCCCCAGACATCCAGAGGCCAAACCTCATATAAAAACAGTATTATTAGTATGCGCAAAAAAAAGGCAATATATAATGATCAATAATTTACATACGTTCCCTGATTACATAATTTATACAATCTGAATGTCAGCCATTAATTCAAATGAAACATAAGGTTCCTAAGGTTATCTCAAAGTCTGTCGTTCTGAACTTCGGACCGAATACACAGCTGTATTAGCAGCTTTTCTTTTGCTTTTTTTACGCAAAGCAAGCAACGGGCTTGACATTGCTCATCGTACCAACATCATTAGTACATATAGCAGTTTGATTGGCATTGGGATTAGTGCCAGAATAAGCCAAGTGGATATTGCTCAACTGCACCCCTTCGCATGGGTTCGCAGCACTACAGACGAACTTGATCATCTCTGGGGTCGAAGACGTGCCTTTTATGTTCAAGTACTTAACTCCTTGAATCTTCACAGTAGAAGGTTCAGATTCAGTGCATGAAGTAAAAGGACAGTACTTACACCATCATAGGTGAAGTCGGATACAGTTATGGTTACACCATCATCTGCACCTTCCTTGGCCTGCCACGACTTGATCCTGAGCCCAAACATGGTTTCAGTTAGGGTACTGTCCTTCACCGTAAGACCAGTGACATCACCCTTGTCGCCATCTTTCCCTAGGCTGCCTACGCTAATGCCATGACCTGGCCCACACTGAACATCGAGTACAGTGATGTTAGTAACGCCTGAACCAATAGATATACAATCGTCGCCTGACCCGACTTTAGTGTGTGCGATGTTGATGTTCTTGGACTGCCCGAAGTGGATGCCATCAGTGTTAGGGCTGTTTCCTGGGGCAGTTACGATAAGGTTTTGAATGTCGACAGTGTCACACTGGAAGAAATCTAAATGGAAGTACTTGCTGTCTTTGGATGTGAAGCCCGACAAGCGTACGTTCTTCACAAAGGCAAAGTTGAGACTCATTGGAGGTATCTTGCAGTTCCATTGTTTCTGACAGTTGCTTTTCAGCCAGGTGGCAGCACCTTGACCGTTGATTATGCCTTTGCCTTGGATGGTGAGACCTGTAAACTTGCACGTCCAAATAAGATCATTCTTTGTCATTCCATCTGGCACCAAATCCATAACCAAGCAATCCAGACTGCCATACACGATTCAGTGCAGTTTCCTGTAGTAATATATATTAATTATCAATACATTGGTATTATATGATAGTTATCCAAATACATTGTCTTTTACAATGCAGATTGCCTGTAAAAGATTGAGCATAGTTTCCAATGTTGAAGTTTTATCAGCTCCAACTTCATAAGATCTGACCACAACTGTTTGTTTACATCCCATAACCATCAAAGATTGACCACAACTGAGAGGACGTAAAGGTAGTTATCATGCATCTAAAATCAAAAAATGACCATATGCATTTTTGTTTTTTCTTGCAAGAATGACCTATTAACATGTTTTTTCTTACATCTTCGCAGTTCCAAAGTGAGCATGCTTATGTAATTTGGCTGACTTAGCTAGTGGAGGGTGAATTGTTGAAGAGGACTAGCTTGGACTCTCACAACTCATATTTTGCTTAATTTAATATGCTATTTATGTAAAACAATGTTACTATCATATTTGCTTACAAACATTATGTATTAAATGTTGTATACGATTATTGTTTATTTTGAGTATGGAGTTAGTGCAACTTTAATTATGTTTAATATAACATACAAAGATTATATTTATCTCTTGATATAAAATTTTATAGCTGGTGGGATGTTTGTAAATGTAAAAGTTTGTGCATGGTAATTTTCATATTTAACAGCGTTTTAAAAACCCTGCGGAATCGGAAAAACGCTGCAGTATCTCAGGCAAAAGGAAAACGCTGTGAAATGTAAATCCATATGCAGCGTTTTTTTAGAGCTGTTAAATGTTTATTTATAAGCTTTTATAAACGCTGTGGAAAACTGTAACAGCGTTTTTGAAAATGTTGTCTAACAAAAGAAGAAGCAATGGGTAAGGACATATTACAGCCAATATTGAAACGCTGTAATAACAAAAACGCTGCAATATGTTGCTGATTTTGCAGCCTTTAAGAAACGCTGTAATAACAAAAACGCTGCAATATGTTGCTGATTTTGCAGCCTTTTAAAAACGCTGTAATAACGAAAACGCTGCAATATGTTGTTGATTTTGCAGCCTTTGAAAAACGCTGCAATATGTTGCTGATTTTGCAGCCTTTTAAAAACGCTGTAATAACGAAAACGCTGCAATATGTTGCTGATTTTGCAGCCTTTGAAAAATGCTGTTATATGTCTTGACTCTATTACAGCTTGTCGTTAGAGAGCGTTCTTCATAACGCTGCGAAAGGATTTCACAGCGTTTTTAAAACGCTGCGAAAGACCATTTTTCTTGTAGTGTGATTTTCTTAGCAGTAACTAAGGGAACTTGCAGTGTTAGAACAATATAAAAATATAACATCCAGTCATCCAATATCAACAATCGAACATCCATTACAATCATCATTCAATCAACCAATAAATAACATCAATTACTGATTATTATCAACATGTATTCAATTGACAATTAAATTCAATATTAAATTAAATGCAACAAAAGTCAAACTGGAATGACTATTTAAATATACCAAACACCAACCAATCAATTTCTAAACACATCATAAATTTAATTTAACTAACATAAGATAATTTAGTAGTTGTGAGTATGTTAAAACACTCACCTTTTATTTCAAATCGATTTGAAATCCAAATAATAGCCCAAAATTTAACAGTCTCAGAATTCGTCCAAACCAGTGCAAGAATGTTTGGAATTCCGATACGATCGCAGTGGAACATACCACGCGTGAATCCGAGTTCGTACGAAAAAGATATGTAAGTTAGAACATTATATGAGTTAAATTAAATGAATAAAATAATAATTAGTGAAATACACGTCACCACCTTGTTTACGTTCTCATGCTTCAAACCCAGGCATGAGATACACGGTCGCCATCATGAACGTCAACATCGCCTCTGGCCAGTCTCGGCCACACCAACATCGCCGTTCCACCTGCGACCCTCCGCTCATCCACACATGACCACCTCGAGTCAACCATCACCCAATTCATCGCTGCAAATAGACAGCCGCCGCCACCCTTCATGAAAGCCTAGTTGAATTATCGAGGCACATCTGACCATCTATTCACCAAATGAACCATGCTAATGCGATCCCCTCGCCACTTTCCACAACCCTGTATCCTCCAATCAATGATCCATCGTCGATGATCAAACCCCAATGGATGGCCGAGAATGATATGGCCAATTTCGGACAAATCAAAACCCGATTGCAAAAATGAACAACAGTTTGAGCTGCACTCGTCGAGAACTTCGAATCGGTATATAATATGATAGGGTTTTGAGAAGTTTGATTTTGAAATTGATTTGGAAATTGAATTTAGGGTTTGAGTTTGAATTGGTTTCTGCTATTGAGAAGAGAGAAACGACGGAAATTTCATTACGTTCAGTAATGAGAAACAAAAAGGCTGCTAGAGTTAGAACAAAACTATTTATATGGACAAGGCCCGATAAGAAAGAATAAACACATTGAATCGGTTTGAAATGATAATAACGACCCGAAAAGCCCGTTCTGCCTCCGAAACGAAAGTAGGTCAACCCATATATCAAAATAGATGTTTTCGATATTTTTAAATTCAATGGAATAGGTTTCAGGTCCTAATTCCATCGTATGAAGAAGTTAGCTTTTAAAATCAGTTTATTTCAAATTGATTTCAATAAATTAATTTCTGCACATTTCGAGTCCGTACGATCAAACGACAAGTCCGATCGCTACAAAACTTTAAATCCTACAATAATTCACTGTTACGAATCCGATGAAACTAGTTTCGTCGAAATCCGAAACAGTGGCAAAAATGGCTATTTTCACATTAAATAAATAAATTATTATTAAATTAATTAATCACCTTTAAAATTTAAATTTAATAACTAACAATTTTTATCATTTCTAATTTCACAGGATTAACAATCATTTTAAAACTTATTTCCCATGTCAAATTCAACATTAATTATTACACTAATTACGACATTCAAATTTCAATTGAAATAAATTCATTGATTATTAATTTAAATTTCAATAAATCCATTTATTTGATTTTTCATCTTATTATTTAATCCATTATTACTCTATGGATATAATTAACAATTTTTTATATCTTATTACATTAACATTCTAAAATTATCATCTTAATTCATATTAATGCAATATTTTAGTAGATTAATTGTAGTTGATTTCCAATTTAATTTCAACAATTTAAATAAATAGATGATAAATAATAATTGTTATCTTTTACTTAATTTAATCATATTTATAAGTTTATTATCTACAAACAAATGTTATAACTACTTACACATCACTGATTTCATTTTCAATATTAGCCAATTCAAATTTATTACATATAATTTCAATATTGACTCCAATATTAAATTTTATTTCTTTATTTACAATCTATAAACAATTATGACTTTACAATTATTTCAATTAATTGGACTTAAATTAAAATAGTTATCGATTGCCTTAAATTAACATTCCTAACATTACATTCTAGTTATTTCTCTCATTATTAATTCTTATATTTTTATTTTTTCACAACGTTAAATTCCAAAACTTAATAAATTAATTAATTTAATTATCGAAAATTACGGGTCGTTACACTCTCCCCCACTCAAAACTTTTCGTTCTCGAAAAGGAAAAAAGAAGGAATTGAGGAATTAATATATTCCATTCATAGTATTCAATTTATAAACAATTAATTACAGAATTAAATAATTTAATAAAATATATCAATTTATAAACAATTTAATCCTTTCATATTCAAGTTCAATAAAAGTTTGAAAAACATTTCCACTTTCGCAAAAAATTTCTAATTCCAAAATCCACAGAAAATTTTAGCAGAGCCTTCTTTGTAAGGAGAGGTCCGAGAGAAATAATAATATCAATAATAACCATATATATATATATATATAATATTTCAAAAATAAAACATCCCAAAAACAAATAGTTTAGCATAGTTTAAAATAATTTTTTAAAAAGTAAAATACTCTAAAATTATTTAAAAGTAGATTAAAAATAATTTAAATAGATTTTAGATAGTTTAAATAGATTTAAAAAAGTTTAAATAGATTTAAAATAGATTAAATAGATTTAAAATAGATTAAAATGACTTAATTAGTTTAAAATAGGTTAAAATAGATTAAATTGGATTAATTAGATTGTGATAGATTAAAATAAATTAAAATAGTTTAAATTGATTATAATAGTTTAAAATAGTTTAAATAGATTAAATTAGTTTAATAGTTTGAAAATCTTAATAATCAGGATTTTTAAAATAATATATCTTTAAACGGTTTATATTAAAATAATTAATTTGAAATTAATATCAAATTAAACTATTTCTTTCATTTCAACAAATTTGGACCATATTCCATTTCCAAATCAACAAAACCCAATTTCAAATCTTTCAATTCAGATTTTCAATAAATCATTTAAATCTATATCAATTCCAAATCCATGTTTGAAATATCAATTTAAGCTACTCCAATTCCAATAGATTTCAAAGTTTAAATATTCAAACATTTTTAATAACTCAATTTCAATAAATTCTTTATGCCTCAAATCTAACTTTAAAATTTCAATTTAAACCAATTTCCAATTTCAACAAAACCTGGATTTTCAGAAATAATTCAGTTATATAAGTCAATTTTCTTCAAAATATCATTTACTAAATTCAAGATTTAAGGGTTTAAAATCGTTTAATTTAACCAATCCAGCATCCGTATATAATTTTCTACCCTATGGTCAAGTGATACAGATATATATCGTTTCAACCCACAATAAATTTAAATTTATGGGTATATATCATTTCAATCCGCAATCCCGGATTAACATTCAAAATCCATAAAATTGCTCGGGTTTATCATTTTAACCCATACGGTTTTTCCCTATTCTATAAATCATTCGGGTATGTATCATTTCAACCCATAGTGATTTTCCTAGCAATAACTAAGAGAACTTGCAGTGTTAGAACAATATAAAAATATATCATCCACTCATCCAATATCAACAATCAAAAATCCATCACAATCATCATTCAATCAACCAATAAATAACATCAATTACTGATTATTATCAATAGGTATTCAATTGACAATTACATTCAATATTAAATTAAATGACGACTAAATGCAATAAAAGTCATATTTAACTGGAATGACTATTTAAATATACCAAACATCAACCAATCAATTTCTAAACACATCATAAATTTAATTTAACTAACATAAGATAATTTGGTAGTTGTGAGTGGGTTAAAACACTCACCTTTGATTTCAATAAAAAAAAGAATCGATGAATTCCAATAAGAAATGAAAGAGTTATACTATCTCAAACATGGACTCAGGCCATGTTTGAGATAGTATAACTCTTTCATTTCTTGCTGGAATTCCTCTATTCTTTTCTTGTTTGAAATATAAAGTTTTCTACTATATGCATACCAATTTTTAGCTCAATCTGAGGTCGTTTAGTCCTTTGTTTAAGGCTTGTAAATTGAACCCAAGAAGGTTTTCAGGCCTGGGCACATTTTTGTTTTTGAACTGTTACAAATGGACTCCATCGATTTGAAATCCAAATGATAGGTGAAGTATAAGGATATTAGATAATAATTCTTCTCAATAGAGAAGAAGCAACAACATCAATGTCCACTCATAATAAATGAGTTGGTAACAACTCAATCACCATAAGAAGGTCCCATGTAAAGGGCAACATCAACAAAAACATCGATTAAATCAAGTATAAATGCCTCATATAATCGGCATCAACATTAACATAATAAAAGGCTTCCATCAACAACTAGGAGCCAGACTCCATGGCTAAGCTATATATATAATCTCAATCGACAACAAAACAACAAGGTGGAAACCGCATCATAACACCAAATAGGACTCGAAAGGTCCAAACAACAACATAACATATTCACCATATAATAATCTCCGAATAGCATATAGGCTATATATAACTCCAACAACAACAATATGGTGAAACGTATAGAAAACAACAAAATGTAGAAATCAATAAGAATGAAATCTAGAAATAGCAACAACAACGGTATGGATCCATAACAACAACAACTGCACGTGCATATAATAAGTGGCCCAACCTGCCTTGCCAAGTACTATAATAGTGCGCATAATAACGTTGGCCCCCCCAGCCTAGTGTATATGTGTGGCCCCTGCGGCCTAGCGCTAGTGGCCCCTTCGGCCTTGGCTCCCCCCAGCCTAGTACTGGCAATATCAACATGCCCGAAAGCCCAATATAAAGTGTCACCAACTTCCAGATAGCAACCAAATCAATGACAACAGTGCATCTCATACCACACGTTTTCACTTAACCGTTTACTATAAGGTAGTTAATTTCACTCTTGTGCATGACCTCAATCGAACAAGTCCGGAATTAACTGAAAAATTAAACGCATGTGTCCCATACCACATGTTTTACTAAATTGTTTAAATCTCTTCCTCATTCGCTTTAAGAGTGCAAAAACTTGTGTTTTTATATAGAAAATACTTACTTCGAGAAAACGGGGTTTTAAATGATTTTGGAAATTATTTGGAAATTGTTGCTTTGAAATTCTCTTTATTATAGAGAATACATATATATAAATAGCTTCAAAAATAATTATAAATTTTTGTAAAACATTTATTTTGAAAGCCTTTTCATTTTAAAAATCATTCTGAAAACGGTTTAGAAAACACATGCACAGAATTATCAAAAATCAACGAAATTCAATGAAATCAACAAACGACAAAACACAAATGAAACTGTCAATTCATATTACGAATCGACTTTAATGTCGGCTTTCCTATAAGTAGGAATTATCCTTTTAAAACCATCTCAAAACAATGCACAAAATCATCAAATCGAAAAACAATTCAACGGAAACTGCCCAAACTTTGCAAAAGAACTCAGGCCTGCGGCTTTTTTAGCTAGTTTGCCCCTTTTAAACTCAGAATCTGAGAAAGATGAAACATGAAAGTTGTAGAAGATATCCTAAGCTTTCCAGAACATAAAACATTATCAAATTCCGATAAGGAAAGAAAAAAGTTATGACTATAACAATTTTCAGATCTGAAGTTCACTATTGCTGTCGTTTTAGTCTCGGGACAGCGACATTACAATGTACTTTCAACCATGTAAGCTTTAAACTTTAACAAAATCCAAAACTTAAAATTTGATGATGATTTCCTTAGCTTGAAGCCAGAAAAATAATCACCAAAATTGGACTTACATATCAAAAGATATGCCCAAAACAATTCTCAGGTCTAAATTCATTGTCGCTGTCGTTTTGCTCTCGGGACAGCAACAAAGAAGTACAGTTTTGACCAACTTAACTTCAAAATTTCATAAATCTCAAAACCTAAAACTTTTAGTAAAAAGTCTAAGTTTTCCATAACATTAAAAATCATCGAATTTGGATAAGAAACGTGAGAGATATGGCCAAATTCGTTTCAGGTTCAATCTCTGAATTTTTTTTCCAGCAAACAACATATAATCGACATGCAAACTTATTTAAGTTAGAAGTGTGAATTAATACTCACCTTAGGATTTATTTGCAGCAAATTAGCGGATTTAGCAAGCAAAGATTGAAGCTTTGGCCTTGGATTGGGGCTAGAAACATGTAGAAACCATTACAGAGACAAGCAAATAGAAATATGAAATTACAGTAAACTGATTTTCTCAAAATGGAGAAATTGATGAAATAATTTTTGGTTTTGTGTGGATTACCTGTAATAGAGATTGAATCTACTTATTTTCTCTAAATTTTATTTATTTTTGGAGGAGGATTTGCAATTACAAGATGGTGGCCATTTTCTTCTTTTTGGGTTTCTGGCTTTTGAGAAGGAAGAAGAATGAGAAGGTGTACGTACTGTTTCTTCCTTCAGCATATTCCAGAAAGTGGATTTTGGGTATTGGACCCAAACTCATACCCAAGAAGGCTATGTTATTTATTATTGTTTTATTTTAACTCTAATTGACACATTTTCACTTATTTCAACACAAAATTTTCACATTTTATATGTTTCGACTTTATAAAAACAAACTAACATGTTCTTATGTTTAAAAATGTTAAACAACATTTAAAAGTTATTTTTGCTATAAAAACCAATTCCATCATTAAAAATTCTGTTTTTACTTAAATGCTTTAATTTACACTTTTTACTTAAATAAATTGACATGTTAAACATAAAATTACACAATATTCATTTTCCTGTTTAAATCAATACAACAATCCATAATGAAAATATTTTTACTCCTAAAGGTCATTTTTAAACAAAATTCCACATTTTTATTTACAATATTTACCATATTTAATTTTAAAACATCATTAAAATTAGCAAAAATCACTATTTGACCATTATTCCACAATTATTGCATTTTATCAAATTAAAACCATTCAATGCTCTTTATTACCCTAAAATAGCATAATAAGGTTTCAAAACTTTATTTTCTTCATTTTATATTTATTTCAACAAATAAATGTTGAATTAAATTCTTTTAATACTTTTATTTAATTAATTCACCACCAAATCAACATATTTCTTTTATTCTCAATTAATTTACAACTAAACCATCTTAACTCACTTTTTATTACACCAAAACCCAAATGTTTATTCAAAACAAACAATTTTAACAAATTTTACATCTCCAAATATATTTTATTTTCTCCATTTTAAATTTTAACCATCATTATAATTTATTTTCATAGGTAATCACAAAATCAGGGTTGTTACAAACTCTCCCCTTAATTAAAATTGCGGCCTCGTAATTTCCTAGAGAAGTGCTGTATTCAATACGATTTATTTCATCTAGCAAAATAAAATAGATAAGCTTGAGTTAGAATTCTCACCCTCAACACTAGAAGATAGAAAGGTAGAAAGCTAGGATAATGTTGCTCGATAAATTCTCTGGTTTCCCAAGTACAATGATTGGGATTTGCGGACCATTAAATTTTCACAAGCGGAACATCCTTGTTTCGAAGGCGTTTAACCTTCGAAGCAAGTACATGAAAAGGATTTTGCACAATAGATATTGGTGAGATCTCAAGCTCTTGCAAAACATAAGTCATCAGCAGAACCTGAATCTCGAAGACATTTAAGAAGTTGAGATTCATGAAATACATTGTGTATACCAGAAAACTAAGCGGGAAATGATTCACGATGAGCAATTGAGCCAATACATTCAGTAGTTGGGAATGGTCATATATCAAGGAGCCAACTTCCCTGGACCGACTGAGACACATTACCCCTTTCAATGAAAAAACTCGTAGGAACACAAGATCACCAATAGAGAATTCTAGAGGCTTCGTACGGTTGCCCATGTACGATTTCTGTCTGCTCCGTGCCTCTATCATTCTTTAACAAATGAGATTGATCTTTCCAGAAGCTCTACGAATAGAGTCAGGACTTAGCATAACTTTACCCCGGACTCCAACCAACAAGATGGTGATCGACATGACCTTCCGTATAAAGCTACGAAAGGAGCCATACCGATAGTAGATTGACAACAATTGTTGTGAGAGAACTCAACAAGAGGTAGGTGGTCTCCCCAAATACCACCAAAATCATACGACTGCATAATTGCAAGTACTAAATAATTGCACTAATGTGAGTCAAACACAAGGAATGGATTTTATACTTTCTTTTACTAATCAAACGTTCTTAATGTTTTCAAATCCATTATCCTCATAGACAATCTCAAAATTTCAACACTTGAAAGTATTCAAAGCTTCTTACTTAAATTTTTAATTTAATCTCGTTACTCTTTATTTAAAGTAAATAAAATTTGAGTTGTTACATCCTCTAATTCTACCATAAATATACTACAGTTTATAACATATTTTCCGCACTAATACTCAATCTCAAAACAATTTCATACAAGACTTGAAAAGCACAATTATTATTATTATGCCCTTCATCGATGGCTAATTACACATAGCTATCTCCCTCGCCCATTTGCTACTATTATGGACTTTGAGTTTTACATAACTCATTTAGGAGATACTAAAACTACTCAAAACCCATAGAAATTTTTTCTTCTAAATTTATTTCTTAAAATTATCTAAGTTTTCAAAATTTCTGAAAAAAAATCGACGGAGTCTTCTTTGTATGGAGGACCGTTTACAATATTACAAAAATTATTTATATAATATACATTGACCATTAGGTCGGAAACACAATATATATCAACATTTAACACTTGAAAAATTAATCCGAAAACATACCTTTCTTTTTATCATTTTTAAAGCGAGTTTGCTTAATCTTATATAAAAGCCTTTTGCTCAAAATATAGTCCAAGTTTCCTCTTTCACCTGTAATTAACACAAATAGATCATATTAGGTTACATTTATAAAATAAGAAGCACTATATTTGACTATTAAGGAATACAAATCATTTTATTCTACTTCAAACTTGCTATAAAGAACTCAGGTTTTAAAATAGCAAACTTCAAAATCTGAGAACAGTTATAAAATGAAAGTTGTTCTACTAAGTCTATGATTTCCATCAATATAAAGATCATCAAAAGAAGACTCACGGTTTGAAAGTTATGATAAATTTACTTTCAGGTTAAATCTCAAAAATTTATAATAGGACAGAGATGTTCATCCATTTTCAAACCCATTTTAGACTGAATAAAATGCAAACTCTTCCAAAGTGGTAAAGAAGATTTATAGCTTACTGAAAGCAATTTCATTTACAAAAAGATTGAGCTCATTTGGAGTTATAAATATCAAGTTATTGCTGTTTTAGTACAGCATTTTTCCAAATGAAATTTCAGCTTTTAAAATCAATTTAAAATTTAAAATTCCCAAACCATTCTAATTCCAAACCACATTTTCTAAACAAGCTTTTTATACTAAATCATTTATTACATGATCCTCTTTTCCGGAAAGATAAGACATTCAAAATTATAATTAACTTCATGTAATCATATTTTAAAAGAAATAATTCACTAATTGGAAACACTTTCATCACTTTGCACAATCAAGTTTTTCAAACAATTAATTTTAAAGACTCATTTTGAATGAGATAACTATTCTCTTCCATTATCAAGAGATAATTATCCATCCAAAATAAATTTTGAAGTTACATATTAATTTTTAAATTGTTCTCACAATTTAAAATGATTATATCCCATGCCTTATTCATTTATTATACCTTGCACTTCTTAATATGGCATTTTATAATAAATGAACCATTCAAATTCATATTTCCCCTTATCACAAAATTAAATTTTCATCTTATTATCAACATAAAACTAGCTAAGGTTGATAATTAACTTAAACTTGTTTTCAAAAGAATTGTAAAAATTCATACCAACAAATTTTTAATACTATCAAAATTTAAAAACAAAAGCTTGCACACAAATTCATGCTAAAAGTCTAAAATTAGCATTTCTTTATTTTCTTTAAGATAGAGTTTTATACCTTACCATCTATTATTATTCAAACAACCAAGTGTCAAAACAAATTCTCATAGTCATCATTTATAACTTTGTACTAAAATATCCTTTCAATTAATATTTTAATTTTCTAACCAATGTAATTTCTTATCTTGAATATATCATTTTATGAATCAATGCATTACATGATATTTTCTTCCAATTAAGATATCTCCTTAATTAGAATTATTTACTCTACTTACTAAAATTACCGTATGATATCATTGTTTAGATTCCTAAAGTTTATACTTACATAACCAATTAAAAGCATAACTGTAACAACCCGGGATTTCACATTAATTAATTAACGTCATTAGACGATTAGTGTTGCTAGCTAATTGCTAATTGGAGTTTTTAAATTGGGTTGTGATTCTTTAAAAAAAAATTCATTATGGGTTAAACGGGCTTTAAATTGCAATCTCGGCCCATATTTATTCATGGTGCCGTGATAAGTATCAGAAGTAGTAACCCGTTCCTCATTTCATCTCATTCGATTCGCATGCCCTAAACAAACGAAAAGAAAAATGGCCGTTGCTAGGGTTTCGATTTCGACCTCGCTCGATTCTTTGTTGGCCTCGGCTTCGACTCTGGTTGTTCGATCTTTGATTCGGCTGATGGATTTGGGGTTCTTCGAATAAGGTGAGTGATTTTTTTCACTCACATTCTAATTCGATCTTAGTAAAGTGCTTCGGTTGTTCGATTTAGTCTCGTTGTTGATGATTTCACTGATTTTATCGATTTCGTATATTTTGATGAATTTCTGGCTTGATGATTATGTTGTGACGATTTTGGTTTTGTTCGACTTTCGACCTTGTTCGATTTCATCTTCTGTTTTATGTCTTCGTCCATTAACAGTTACTTTGAATTCATTGTTGGTTTTTGAAACTACTACCTCTGTCTTGTTTTGTTACTTGGCTATCATAGTTTGTACATGTGCACTTGGGGTGTCATTAATTTGGTTCGGTATTATATCACCTACTGTTCACTTGCACATTGTTGTAGTCGACTAGCTGTTCTTTTGGCACTGCTTACTGTCATACTCCCACGTTATATTGTATTTGGTCATTTATATACTTCATGTTGTGCCTACCTTGGAGCTTCAGACATGTAGCCTTTGTGTTTTGGTGCTGTGTCGCCATATCTTTGAATTGTGCAGTCTTGAGTCGTTTGTGAGCTTGTTGACTTTTAGTTGGACTGTGCATTACACTTGAGTCTTGTCACCTGTTGTTTTCACTTGTTTTGGGTACATTGCATATTGAACTGGGTTGTAGCCTCGACTCTGTTCACTATTCTATGTGTTCCCTTCATGCTACATTGTTATCTGGTAGCACTTGAGTCTGCACTTGCATTCGCCAATGATGCATTCATTGGTACATCACTTGTTTGCCTCTTTTGTTGCCTGTCCTTTGAGGCATGTAGTCATGTGTACTCTGGTTTATCACTTGTTGTGCAAGGTGAACCTGTTTCTTGAGCTTGAGCATATGTAAGACAGTTGCATTTTGGGTTTGCCATGACTCTGATTAGTGTTTTGTATATTGTATTGCATCATGTTGCAACAATTTTGGTTACTGTAGTTTGCACCATCCGAGTCAGTTGGCATTTTGTTTCATATATGCTTGCTGCCTGGTATGGTCCATCTTGTTGTTTCGTTCATTGTTGGTTTTTGAAACTGCTACCTCTGTCTTGTTTTGTTACTTGGCTATCATAGTTTGTACATGTGCACTTGGGGTGTCATTCATTTGGTTCGGTATTATATCACATACTGTTGCACTTGTTGCCATTTACTTAGTGCAGTAGTTTGCACTATGCATTCATGTGCACTTCGTTCGCTTGCTTTTTCTCCTCTCTAATCATGGCTGGTCTGGTGATAACGTTTGGCATTGTCATTGACTTTGTACATATGTATTCATGCCCGGTTGTCTGCATTGCTTAATTCGAATATGGGTTCATTTATGATGGCATTGTGTTGTTTGGTCGACCCTTGCAGTTCACTTGCTTATGTTGGTTCATGTATATGTATGTTGTTATTGCCCTTGTGCACTGATATTTACTGTCATGTTGAATTTGAGAATTTTGGTGTGGTATTGATTTTGCTGGTGCATATGTTTGTTTCTGAAGTATGGGAGCTGCTGTCATGCTTCACTGCGACTCTCATGTATTTTGTTCATAGCCAGTTGCCTCTGGTTTGAGTTTTGCTTGTCTTGGAATTGCAGACCTGTAGCATTATGTTGACACTGTTTTTGCTGGAAAATATTTGATGTGCTCGTTTTTAACTTGTACCTGTGTTGAACCTAGCTAATAGCTCGGGTTTGACCTTGTGCTCGTTTGTGAATTTTCATTGTGCATTCATGTGCACTTTGTTCATTTGTAACGACCCAGAATTTTGGACCATTCGCATCCATTATAAGTGTATAGGTAGACACTCATGCCGGAGTTGAATTGCTCAAAATACCGCGTTGTTAATTTAAATTTGGCAAAACTGAACATACACAGTAAATAAATAATCACAGATCACAGACACAGAGTAATAAGTGCAGCGGAAATAAAAGAGATAGTAGTTCATGAAGCTACTATATAAGTATATAAGTTACATCAGAGTTAAACCAGATACAACGGAAGAGTAATATGATACATCAGATACAAAGCAGAATACATCACTGGAATCATCGAATATCTGAAAGCTGGATAGATAGCTGGATCTCCAAGCGAAGCTCCAACTCCAAAGGTGAGTCTCGAAAGCTGAACCACTCAGTCTGACCCGAGCGTAAAGCAAAAACACAAGACACTCGAGTCAGGATTAACATTCTTATATTAATAAATCCAACTCAAGTGAAATAGCAATTGAAATACAAGTAACTCAAAGGATGTTTGGAATAACCATCCTTTAAGGATCCGTTAAACTATCTACTATGTAGTAGTGTACGATAAGTAGATAATGTCTATCAGTAATATAAAGATATCAAAATAGCGTTAAGTCATGGCCCATTCCACCCTTAACACATTTTTATTCCCACAAGCATATACAAGACCGTAGTTTCCCCAAAACCGGAAGTCACCAGAGGGCAATCCATATACTCAAGGTACAAAACAAATTCGTAGTGGTCACGCATAAATGGAATACAAGTATGACAAGGCACATGAGGCTATACCCAAGGTAGTGATACTACCGTTCGCCTGATCCGGACTGGTGAGAACGCAACGCCGCAGCGCCCGCAACACCGTGAAACAACACTCCCAAAATCAAGGGTGCACCAATCGACAACAAGTATAAGTAGTTCGAAGAAGTGTGTCCACTTGAGGTATCAATCCTCCATTGGCCCGGCACAGCTCCTGTTTTAGTCATTTCCAATTTGACACAAGTGTCAAGGCTATCCATTATCGTTCTCTTTCTTCAGTCAACACGAACATCATTCCAACCACTTCATTCTGGATCATCACTCCGCGTATAGTTATTAAAGTGGTTTTCGGTTTAGATAGAGAGTATATCCATAACCGAATTCCGGTCTCTTTAATAACTTCCGTAATTATTTCACCGATTGGTCGTTTAATATATTTCAAAACCAAATCAATTTCAATTCAATTAGAATTCGTAAATCAACATTTCATTTGTCTTTCAAAACCAATTTCCAATAATTTACGTTTCAAAACTTCCAAATTATCATTTCACCATCTTATAATTCAATTTCAATCTTTATATTGAAAACAATTCAAATATTGATTCAAGTTCGTACAAAAGTTTCATTTCGAAATCATTTAAATCAATTTAGTTTAACATTCAAATCAATTTACATTCATTTATCGATTTCATTCAATATCGTTAAATTACTTTATCATTCAAAACAATTTCTATTAAATTTCCAAATCATTAAATCAATTTCTTAAGTTCATCTTCATTAAATCAAAATTTTCAATTTTGAATTTAACTAAATTCGTCAAATCAATTCTTTCAATTACAAGTCTTACATTAATTCCAAAATATCACATTTTCATTTCTGGTTAAAGAAATTCAATTTCACTTATTTAATTACTTAAATAATTTTCCAAAACTTAATTAATAAAGAAACTCAATTTCAATTATTTACGAAGTAAAATTCACTTATTCAAAAATTCAATTTTCTTATTAAGAATCCAATTAAATTTAATCATTAAATAATTCAATCTTATTTAATTATTAAATAATTCAAAACTTAATTATTAAATAATTTCAAAGTTTAATAATTTCAAACTTAATTATAATTTCAAACTTAATTATTAAATCATTTCAAACTTTAATAATTTCAACTTAATTATAATTTCACTTAGTTCAATCATTTCTCAAATTAAATAACATTCTTTCATCAATTACATTGTTAATATTTTGTCTCAGAGTATTATATTAACATTTTCTTTTCATAAAATTCCAAGCTCAACTTCATTTCAAAACCATATTATTTATTCAAATAAAATCTTCATTTTATTTTTAAATCAAATTATTGACCAATCGGGTTTTATCTTAAATTTTCTATCCTAGGTCAAAGTTCAATTTGGGTATTTATCATTTCAACCCAATTCCAATTCAATTCAAAATCAAAGCATAATAAAGGGAACTTGCAGTGTGATAGCTGGGATGGTGTCAAAGTAAATAAACAAGCAATAACAACAATCAATATCAATCCAATAATCAATTCAAATAATCCCGAAATAACCGTATTAATCCGCATTGTTATTTGTACGAATTAATATAATTATTTCTAGAATCTACACTATCATTTCATGTAGATTAAAGATTATTACATTACGGTTTTCACTTGTCATTCGATTTCAATTTTCATACATCATCAATTTAACACCATACATTCAGTGGTTCAAGGTGTAATTAAGCAAATCCTACGTGTCAATAAATTTAACAGTTAAAGGGGTCATATTATACAAATGTCAGTTAATCAAATTTAACATTTAACTATCCTATACCAATTTCAATTGCATACTAATTATCATTTTAACATTAACAATTTAACGTCCAATATAAACATCAACAATCAATCAATTATCAACCAAACTGTATTATCATCGCATAAATAATTAACAGATAATGGTGTCAGATGTCACAGGTGAACTGATACAGGTAATAGCATATATAACAGTGTAATTAACTAATAGCAGCATATTTCAATTGTCGTTTCAATTGAAATCAAATCTAATAAATAAAAGAACGTTAATCGTGAGTGAGTGCTCACCTTTCGAGGCTAGAGAGAGATTCGACGATAGAGTGAGTTACGATTCCAAACACGGATTTCAAAGCAAAGCAAGATTGAACACGAACTGGACGAACAAGGCTGATAATCAAGAATAGACGAATAAAAATCAAAATTGGATCGATTGAGATAACTACTATAAGTGAGCTTATATAGAACTATATATAACTATATATATAAATAAATCATGTGCTAAATTCAACATATTTATATTGAATGCATATATATTTCAAATTCTATTATTTAAGTTAAAACACATATAATTAATTAAAATTCAATATTAAAGTAAATCACATACATTTAAAGTCAAAATAATTTAAATTTTTAAAACAATACTTAAACAATATGCATAACGAAAAGTTTCACAAACAGCTAACACGAATAAATAAAATTCTATGTAAACTAGTACCTATACTTTATAATAACACGAAAAGTTTCACAAACAGCTAAGTTCATTCATTTCAATTCAATAGGAAAGCTAGTACCTATACTTTATAATATATATCACAGCTTGATATGTACATACCTACAAAAAGTTTCACAAACAGCGAACCCACATAAATAAAATTCTATGTAAACTAACATATAATCTTAAACTAACAGTTTTTCGAAGCTACAAATTAGTTTATACGTTCCCAACATTATTTATACTATATGTGATCCAAAATCAACGTTTAAATATAGTTTCACAAACAACACTGTTTATAAGTAATATAGTTGTAAAGCTTTATACATATAATTATCTATATATATATATATATATGAACAATATAGGTATGCGGCAGTAACAACGTCAGAGAGCAATATCATAAACCAAATTTTGCATATATATAGTCAATTTATAACTAATATACTTTAAGTTTATAACCCATATATATAAACTCTTATATAACTTTTAAATATACGTTTCATTTAATATATAAATACACGGTCCAGGCTTCTTCAAATGAACACGTGCAGACCCCCATTCTGGTATTCAACTAATGCAGACCAATATGCTAACGGCCTAATATAATACTAGATATAAATATTCATATAAGCAAATACTAAAACTGAACTTACATATATATAAAAAATGCAACTTCTAAATACTGGAACACGTAACTACTATATGGAACCATCAACCAAATATCTACAATACATACCCTATTATTATAATATAACACCCTTATATATGTAACTCGAAATTGTTTGGCCAGGGACTGTATGATACACGAACAACTTGTATACATCTACAAGAGACACGTTTTATATATGTATATAACTAAATATACAAAGAAAAATATAAATGATTAGTTATACATATATTTTGAAAGAAATGAAACTGCTGTTCCACAAGTTTATATATATACAAATAAAACTTCTAATATATATTCATACCACTGCAACTAGAAGGATATGAGTGCAAGTCACGGCAAAAGGAAAGGCGCACGGCCGAGGGAGGAGAGGAGCTCGGGAGAAACTTGTCTCTAGTTTGCGTGTATGAACCGGAGGAGGCAGAGACGTGGTCGGCTTCAGGAGGTGGGAGGCAGCACAAGTGGATGTTGGTGTTCGGGTCAGGTGAGGATGCTGTCGGAGCTACGGGAAGCGGACGGAGGAGTAAGGCTAGTAGAGGGGACGTGAGGCTGCGGTTGATGGTTGATAGGCAAGTAGCATGATGGCGGAGAGAGGATGGGTTGAAGGGATGGATCGGTAGGTTGGCTCGGGCGTATCGCTACTATGGCGGAGGGCAGAGAAGGTGGAAGACTCGGTGGTGATGGAGGGCTGACGTGGAGAGGGTCGTGTGCTGCTAGGGGTGGTCTCGGCCGGCCACGTGGTGAAGGGAAAGGGAGACAGTAATGGTCGCGTGTGATGGTGTTGGGAACGGTGGCTGTGGAGTTGCGTGTTCAGGTCGGGATGGTTGGTGATGGGGTTGTGCGCTCGAAGGAGATGGCATGGGAAGAGGGTCGAGGAAACTAATGGGTTGAGGGAAGAAAAGAACAAAACAAAATATAAAGAAGAAAGAAAAGAAGCAGGTGGAGCAGCTTTGAAAAAGGAAGGTGAAGTAGAACAGAAATTTATATATTAAATGTTTGTAAACGTGTACCAAGTCAAGCAACGCATAGTTATATCAAACCATGGAATAGTAAAGGTGAAAAGCTGAAAAATAAATGTCAGTGTCCATTTATTTCACCCGTTTTGAAATTTGAATGGACATCAAAAGTGGTACCGATACAGTATCCTTTTTTTCTTCGATTTTCCGACTCGTATCGGACACCGAAACTCAGATACGGATATATTACGGAGATCAGCACGATGAGACGATCAAAACGGTATATTGATATTAGTGGTTCGATTGAATCATAAAAATTCGAATTTTTCTACTGGCGGAAAATGCAAGAAAAACGCTGAAAAATAAGATCGACGAAGCCAAAGATGTCCGAATTTTGAAAAACGACAAACTGACATCTTGCTCAGAAGATGGTTTAGAATTTTTCTATGTAAAAATATTTTGGTTTTGAAAACGTTTTATTTTCAACGCTTTTTAACTGATTAATTTGAAGTGAATTTACGCGCGAAATAAACTTTCGTATTTTCGGACGAAAATTTACCAGTCGCTATGTTTAACTAGACGTATTCCAAATATTAAATTTTTATTTCAAAATTTTATCGTTTAAAATTTCACAAAATTTCAACTAATTACGTTATTAAAACAGTTGAAATTTTACGGGTCGTTACACTCTCCCCCACTCAAACTTTTCGTCCCCGAAAAGGAACGAGGTAGGAGAATAGAAACAGCCAGAAAGAAAAACAGATTTGAAATACAAAATAACAATTAATTTAAACCATATAAATTCAAATTTAAATTAATTGATATTCAATAATTGATTTAATCCATTTGATTTCACTAAAATCAATCTCAACTATTTCTAAATTCATTATCTTATTATCCAATTAACTTCAATTTACAATTTCTAAAACCATAAATTTGAATAGTTTTTATTTTAATCATATTTTTTTCCAGCAATTTAAATTCTTCTTTATTCCAAATTACTGTTAAGTTTATTCTACTTAATATATCTTCTCACATATATTTAACCCATATAAATTTATTTAAAAAAAAGCTTCGATTTAACTTAATTTACATCTATTAATTTCTTTTAAATTCAAGATATTTTCATAAGTTGATCAAATTTCAATTTATTAATTCTTTCAAAACAAATTTATTGGTCTCATCTATTATTCAATTACTTATTATCCTATCTAACTCTATTATCATCTTTATAATCAAAATTTAGTGTATAACATTTATTATAAACACTCAAATTTTATTTATAAATTCAATTTATCTTGTATATTATCCAATTACATATTCAACTTCTGAACGATTTAGGTAAGTTGTATTAGAATGCAGTTGAACAATATACAAATAAATTTTTCCCAATTCAATTATTCGAGTTTAAATATTCATTCCAAATTTTGGTTTTATTTATAAGTAAATCATACTTTAACAAAATTGAAGAATTAGATTTCCGATTTACTTTAAACAATTTTGAGATATGTATAATATATTTATATCAAATCAAATTAATTTTTTTTTTATAATAAGATACCCATATATATATATATATAAATCAAATTATATTGAAGAAATTTAAATCAAAATATTTTCAAAACAAAACCGTAGCAAAGCTACAGAATAGTATCTCCACTTCGAAACTCGAAAATGAACGTCGATGATGCGGCCGCCATCACCGAAATTATTTTCCAGCGACAAAGAGAAGAGCACTGATTTCAACATTTTAAAATTCTTTGGAAACGATTTCTATTCGAAAATACTTTCAATAATATATACTTAAAAATTTTAAAAACCAAAGTTCAAAATCACCGGAAACTAGTAAATTCTCAAATTTCTGAATTAAATTCATTTCAAATTCCAAATCAATTTATAAACCGTATTTATAAATTTATTTAGAACAATAAATAATAATCAAATATTATCATTTCAACAACAATTTAATTAACTTATTAAACTCCAGAAAATTTTAACTTATATTTTTACAATATAATCAACAAATTTATTTCATTTACCAAATTTGAAAATAATATTGTGTCAGTTTGCTCTGTTCAAGTGTTTTGGAAATCCTATCGATAGCGTTGATCAGACGAATCGATCGGAAACCCAAATCAACATCAACAACTCAAACAACACAATATATAAAACATTTTTATATAAATTTACAAATACACTTCTTTGCTCGACGATACAGGGATGAATTTTCAAAATAAGGATAGGGTTTCAAATTTTATGGACTCAAGTTAAAGAGAATTCTGATTTAAATACAAGTTCGAAAGAAAAGATAAGATGATTCAATTAACGGAATCGGGTTGGATAAGCTTATTTAATTCACGGGCAATCTTAACCGGATCGTCCGTAACTTCAAGAATAAGACCGATGCTGAATTCCGAGGTAAATCAACACTCGATCTCACGAGATGGAATTCAGGTATAGCAGGGAATAGACAGCATCGTAAACCGAGGATACAGGAATCTCCGGTAAATCAATGCCTATTATAAAGGAGTTTACTCCTTTATGAATCGTTCTAAGATTGGCGAGACCGCCGATCTATTATATATAACATTCAGAATGGAGTTATGGGGTGCTCCATGATTGAAAGAAGACGAAAAGTGAAGGACACGAATGAATTTCGGAACCGAGGGGAACGTTCCAAAATTCGAAGGAATCGAATTAGAAGGAAGAGATTGAACTCGAATGAGAGTGATTCTGTAAATACATTTACCCTATATGTTGAGTTTTGCCTAGAGCTACCAAAGCTCTGATACCAACTGTAACGACCCAGAATTTTGGACCATTCGCATCCATTATAAGTGTATAGGTAGACACTCATGCCGGAGTTGAATTGCTCAAAATACCGCGTTGTTAATTTAAATTTGGCAAAACTGAACATACACAGTAAATAAATAATCACAGATCACAGACACAGAGTAATAAGTGCAGCGGAAATAAAAGAGATAGTAGTTCATGAAGCTACTATATAAGTATATAAGTTACATCAGAGTTAAACCAGATACAACGGAAGAGTAATATGATACATCAGATACAAAGCAGAATACATCACTGGAATCATCGAATATCTGAAAGCTGGATAGATAGCTGGATCTCCAAGCGAAGCTCCAACTCCAAAGGTGAGTCTCGAAAGCTGAACCACTCAGTCTGACCCGAGCGTAAAGCAAAAACACAAGACACTCGAGTCAGGATTAACATTCTTATATTAATAAATCCAACTCAAGTGAAATAGCAATTGAAATACAAGTAACTCAAAGGATGTTTGGAATAACCATCCTTTAAGGATCCGTTAAACTATCTACTATGTAGTAGTGTACGATAAGTAGATAATGTCTATCAGTAATATAAAGATATCAAAATAGCGTTAAGTCATGGCCCATTCCACCCTTAACACATTTTTATTCCCACAAGCATATACAAGACCGTAGTTTCCCCAAAACCGGAAGTCACCAGAGGGCAATCCATATACTCAAGGTACAAAACAAATTCGTAGTGGTCACGCATAAATGGAATACAAGTATGACAAGGCACATGAGGCTATACCCAAGGTAGTGATACTACCGTTCGCCTGATCCGGACTGGTGAGAACGCAACGCCGCAGCGCCCGCAACACCGTGAAACAACACTCCCAAAATCAAGGGTGCACCAATCGACAACAAGTATAAGTAGTTCGAAGAAGTGTGTCCACTTAAGGTATCAATCCTCCATTGGCCCGGCACAGCTCCTGTTTTAGTCATTTCCAATTTGACACAAGTGTCAAGGCTATCCATTATCGTTCTCTTTCTTCAGTCAACACGAACATCATTCCAACCACTTCATTCTGGATCATCACTCCGCGTATAGTTATTAAAGTGGTTTTCGGTTTAGATAGAGAGTATATCCATAACCGAATTCCGGTCTCTTTAATAACTTCCGTAATTATTTCACCGATTGGTCGTTTAATATATTTCAAAACCAAATCAATTTGAATTCAATTAGAATTCGTAAATCAACATTTCATTTGTCTTTCAAAACCAATTTCCAATAATTTACGTTTCAAAACTTCCAAATTATCATTTCACCATCTTATAATTCAATTTCAATCTTTATATTGAAAACAATTCAAATATTGATTCAAGTTCGTACAAAAGTTTCATTTCGAAATCATTTAAATCAATTTAGTTTAACATTCAAATCAATTTACATTCATTTATCGATTTCATTCAATATCGTTAAATTACTTTATCATTCAAAACAATTTCTATTAAATTTCCAAATCATTAAATCAATTTCTTAAGTTCATCTTCATTAAATCAAAATTTTCAATTTTGAATTTAACTAAATTCGTCAAATCAATTCTTTCAATTACAAGTCTTACATTAATTCCAAAATATCACATTTTCATTTCTGGTTAAAGAAATTCAATTTCACTTATTTAATTACGTAAATAATTTTCCAAAACTTAATTAATAAAGAAACTCAATTTCAATTATTTACGAAGTAAAATTCACTTATTCAAAAATTCAATTTTCTTATTAAGAATCCAATTAAATTTAATCATTAAATAATTCAATCTTATTTAATTATTAAATAATTCAAAACTTAATTATTAAATAATTTCAAAGTTTAATAATTTCAAACTTAATTATAATTTCAAACTTAATTATTAAATCATTTCAAACTTTAATAATTTCAACTTAATTATAATTTCACTTAGTTCAATCATTTCTCAAATTAAATAACATTCTTTCATCAATTACATTGTTAATATTTTGTCTCAGAGTATTATATTAACATTTTCTTTTCATAAAATTCCAATTTCAACTTCATTTCAAAACCATATTATTTATTCAAATAAAATCTTCATTTTATTTTTAAATCAAATTATTGACCAATCGGGTTTTATCTTAAATTTTCTATCCTAGGTCAAAGTTCAATTTGGGTATTTATCATTTCAACCCGATTCCAATTCAATTCAAAATCAAAGCATAATAAAGGGAACTTGCAGTGTGATAGCTGGGATGGTGTCAAAGTAAATAAACAAGCAATAACAACAATCAATATCAATCCAATAATCAATTCAAATAATCCCGAAATAACCGTATTAATCCGCATTGTTATTTGTACGAATTAATATAATTATTTCTAGAATCTACACTATCATTTCATGTAGATTAAAGATTATTACATTACGGTTTTCACTTGTCATTCGATTTCAATTTTCATACATCATCAATTTAACACCATACATTCAGTGGTTCAAGGTGTAATTAAGCAAATCCTACGTGTCAATAAATTTAACAGTTAAAGGGGTCATATTATACAAATGTCAGTTAATCAAATTTAACATTTAACTATCCTATACCAATTTCAATTGCATACTAATTATCATTTTAACATTAACAATTTAACGTCCAATATAAACATCAACAATCAATCAATTATCAACCAAACTGTATTATCATCGCATAAATAATTAACAGATAATGGTGTCAGATGTCACAGGTGAACTGATACAGGTAATAGCATATATAACAGTGTAATTAACTAATAGCAGCATATTTCAATTGTCGTTTCAATTGAAATCAAATCTAATAAATAAAAGAACGTTAATCGTGAGTGAGTGCTCACCTTTCGAGGCTAGAGAGAGATTCGACGATAGAGTGAGTTACGATTCCAAACACGGATTTCAAAGCAAAGCAAGATTGAACACGAACTGGACGAACAAGGCTGATAATCAAGAATAGACGAATAAAAATCAAAATTGGATCGATTGAGATAACTACTATAAGTGAGCTTATATAGAACTATATATAACTATATATATAAATAAATCATGTGCTAAATTCAACATATTTATATTGAATGCATATATATTTCAAATTCTATTATTTAAGTTAAAACACATATAATTAATTAAAATTCAATATTAAAGTAAATCACATACATTTAAAGTCAAAATAATTTAAATTTTTAAAACAATACTTAAACAATATGCATAACGAAAAGTTTCACAAACAGCTAACACGAATAAATAAAATTCTATGTAAACTAGTACCTATACTTTATAATAACACGAAAAGTTTCACAAACAGCTAAGTTCATTCATTTCAATTCAATAGGAAAGCTAGTACCTATACTTTATAATATATATCACAGCTTGATATGTACATACCTACAAAAAGTTTCACAAACAGCGAACCCACATAAATAAAATTCTATGTAAACTAACATATAATCTTAAACTAACAGTTTTTCGAAGCTACAAATTAGTTTATACGTTCCCAACATTATTTATACTATATGTGATCCAAAATCAACGTTTAAATATAGTTTCACAAACAACACTGTTTATAAGTAATATAGTTGTAAAGCTTTATACATATAATTATCTATATATATATATATGAACAATATAGGTATGCGGCAGTAACAACGTCAGAGAGCAATATCATAAACCAAATTTTGCATATATATAGTCAATTTATAACTAATATACTTTAAGTTTATAACCCATATATATAAACTCTTATATAACTTTTAAATATACGTTTCATTTAATATATAAATACACGGTCCAGGCTTCTTCAAATGAACACGTGCAGACCCCCATTCTGGTATTCAACTAATGCAGACCAATATGCTAACGGCCTAATATAATACTAGATATAAATATTCATATAAGCAAATACTAAAACTGAACTTACATATATATAAAAAAATGCAACTTCTAAATACTGGAACACGTAACTACTATATGGAACCATCAACCAAATATCTACAATACATACCCTATTATTATAATATAACACCCTTATATATGTAACTCGAAATTGTTTGGCCAGGGACTGTATGATACACGAACAACTTGTATACATCTACAAGAGACACGTTTTATATATGTATATAACTAAATATACAAAGAAAAATATAAATGATTAGTTATACATATATTTTGAAAGAAATGAAACTGCTGTTCCACAAGTTTATATATATACAAATAAAACTTCTAATATATATTCATACCACTGCAACTAGAAGGATATGAGTGCAAGTCACGGCAAAAGGAAAGGCGCACGGCCGAGGGAGGAGAGGAGCTCGGGAGAAACTTGTCTCTAGTTTGCGTGTATGAACCGGAGGAGGCAGAGACGTGGTCGGCTTCAGGAGGTGGGAGGCAGCACAAGTGGATGTTGGTGTTCGGGTCAGGTGAGGATGCTGTCGGAGCTACGGGAAGCGGACGGAGGAGTAAGGCTAGTAGAGGGGACGTGAGGCTGTGGTTGATGGTTGATAGGCAAGTAGCATGATGGCGGAGAGAGGATGGGTTGAAGGGATGGATCGGTAGGTAGGCTCGGGCGTATCGATACTATGGCGGAGGGCAGAGAAGGTGGAAGACTCGGTGGTGATGGAGGGCTGACGTGGAGAGGGTCGTGTGCTGCTAGGGGTGGTCTCGGCCGGCCACGTGGTGAAGGGAAAGGGAGACAGTAATGGTCGCGTGTGATGGTGTTGGGAACGGTGGCTGTGGAGTTGCGTGTTCAGGTCGGGATGGTTGGTGATGGGGTTGTGCGCTCGAAGGAGATGGCATGGGAAGAGGGTCGAGGAAACTAATGGGTTGAGGGAAGAAAAGAACAAAACAAAATATAAAGAAGAAAGAAAAGAAGCAGGTGGAGCAGCTTTGAAAAAGGAAGGTGAAGTAGAACAGAAATTTATATATTAAATGTTTGTAAACGTGTACCGAGTCAAGCAACGCATAGTTATATCAAACCATGGAATAGTAAAGGTGAAAAGCTGAAAAATAAATGTCAGTGTCCATTTATTTCACCCGTTTTGAAATTTGAATGGACATCAAAAGTGGTACCGATACAGTATCGTTTTTTTCTTCGATTTTCCGACTCGTATCGGACACCGAAACTCAGATACGGATATATTACGGAGATCAGCACGATGAGACGATCAAAACGGTATATTGATATCAGTGGTTCGATTGAATCATAAAAATTCGAATTTTTCTACTGGCGGAAAATGCAAGAAAAACGCTGAAAAATAAGATCGACGAAGCCAAAGATGTCCGAATTTTGAAAAACGACAAACTGACATCTTGCTCAGAAGATGGTTTAGAATTTTTCTATGTAAAAATATTTTGGTTTTGAAAACGTTTTATTTTCAACGCTTTTTAACTGATTAATTTGAAGTGAATTTACGCGCGAAATAAACTTTCGTATTTTCGGACGAAAATTTACCAGTCGCTATGTTTAACTAGACGTATTCCAAATATTAAATTTTTATTTCAAAATTTTATCGTTTAAAATTTCACAAAATTTCAACTAATTACGTTATTAAAACAGTTGAAATTTTACGGGTCGTTACATCATTGGTGGTTACTGGGTGGACACTGTGCTAGCTCTTGCAGTTCCATCTGGTTCATTTTGATTTGAGTTGGTGCCATTTGCTTTTGATTCATTGAGCTTTTGTGTATTTCATCACTGTAGTGGCGAGGTAGTGCACGCGAGCGTGTACTGCAGCCACACAGTATTGACTTTGTTTTTAAGTGATATTTCAATTGCTTGAATTGTTTTGTGGGTTCAATTCAATATTTTGAAATTGTATTCTGATTTGGTTTGATTTGATCATTTTGTGGTTGTCTAATTATCTATTTGATAATTAGATTATGAGTTTCTAATTATTTATTTAATAATTAGATTTTGTTGTTAATTGCTGTTTAGGCAATTCTGTGGTTTTCATATTATCTTCATTGTTAACCTTTTTACTTATCTTTGTTGATGATTTGAATTTGCTGATTTGTTGTTTAACACTGTTTCATGTTATATCTACCGTTATTCGATTCTCTTATTGAAGAATTGGATATACGAGATTTATCGTGACTGTCGTCTATTTGATATTTGATTATTATTGCTTCTATGCATTAATAACTGAGTTTGAATTAGACTGAGCCGTGTATTATTTTCTTTTGAATTTAATACTCGGGTCAGACCGAGTTATTACAGGTTGTAGATATCTTGCTTTGGGTTGCTGCTTGAGCTATGAAGTTTCTTCATATCTTTTGGAGTAGTCGTCGTCATTTTGTAGTAGTCAGTGTATCTGATCTAGGTTGATATGTATTCATGTATATTATTCGATAATGTACTTGTATATATAACTTCCAGAGTCGACAGTTGTAGTTGTATCATATGTATTGTATCAAATGTATTGTAACTGCCTTCAGTTATATATATATGAGATTTGATATTAGCTGTGTTCCGCATTTAGCTTATCTGTGTCATTATTGTTTATATACTGTCCTAAACTATTATGAACCATCGTAGTTCGTTTTATACTGGAATTGGGTATGTCGATGGGAGTAATAACCAGAGATGAAAATAAATATACCACTCCTATCGAGGTAACCAATACTAGTGTAAGGCCTAACTACGAATGGTCGCTCCTATCCAGCCTTATTCTTCGTAATAACAGACAGTATTTCTTTTAATACTCTTAGTTATTGTGAGTATAGAGGTGGGGCGTCACAGTTGGTATCAGAGCGAGGTTGTTTATGAACATAATATATAACATAACTTAGATGGAACATGTGTTACAACTATTGTTGATGTTTTGTTTGTGCTTTGAGTCAAAACTAAAGTTTTGGAATTATGATGAAATTTTTAAATATCTTTATTTAAAAATAAAAGTGAAACTGTGTTTTGATGATTGAGTAATTTGTGTTCTGTTTATCAGAATGCGCAGCGGAAACGGTGATTGTCTTCGCCGTGTACGGCTGATAACCTTTTTGATTTAAAAATCAAAATATGAAAATGAAATAAAATTTCATTGTGTTGTTACATGGATGTGTTTATTTTGTTTTCTTTGAAAATTTCGAATCCGATTTGAGGATCCGAAGCGATTGTTGTTATGTGATTTTGTTGAGATTTTGTTGTTTTAAATTATCTTCATTGAAGATATAATCTAGTGATTTCTTTGTTCATTTTGTAATGTACGTGCAGATTTGAGTTGCACGTTACTACATTAATTTTACGTTGAACCGGTGTTTGGTTTGAACGTATTTAGTTGTCGTTATTTTTATAACGGGATTTTTACACTGGTGCTAAATTTTTGAAGCACGGTGTTTTGTTGATATTTGAATGAATGAAAATTCACTGGTATTATATTTTGATGTGAATTATTTTGATGAGATTTTGACGTATAAATATTATTGTCGCTTTGACTTCAGTAACCGTCAAATTTTAAAGTGGGTTTTCAAGCGGTTATTCCACAATGCTGATTTGATACCCGTTTTTACGGTGTTTTGAGAAGTGCGATTTTCTTATCGAAATTCCTACAGATGTGGCTGTTTTAATCACATGTTTTGAAAATTGTTTTTAAAATAAAATTGTTTTAAAATTCTTTACAGTTTGCGCTTTCAAAAGAATGAGGAAGCGATTTAAATGCTTCAGCAAAATTGAGGACTATGAAACCTCACTTTTACTGTTTCGCTTAATTCCGGACTTGTCCGTTTGAGAACGTAAAATGTTAATTATTTAAAATATACAATTTTGCACTTTCAAGGAAACGATGAAGAGATTTAAACGATTTAGTAAAACACGTGGTATGGGACATGTGCGTTCACTATTTCGGTTAATTCCGGACTCGTTAATTGAAATAATTGCTGTTTTGATGATTTTGATGATTTTGTGTGCTTTCGAGCCACTATGTTGGACCTTCGGGTCATATGTTGGACCTTCGGGTCATATGTTGGACCTTCGGGTCATATGTTGGACCTTCGGGTCATATGATTGACCTTCGGGTCAAATACTAGTACTAGACCTTCGGGTCACTCTGCAGACCTTCGGGTCATTTATTGGGCGCCAAAATTATGATGACAGTACTTGGTAAGCTTCGGCCATATGTTGTTGCACGTGCAGCGTAGCTTAGACTCGCCATATGATGGGATCGATCCACCTTTTATGTTGATTTTCTAGTCATCTTAATTGGTTTCTAGATATTTGTTGTTCCTAATTATCTGCAGGTAATTAGGTATTTGCTGATTTGAGTTCTAATTATCTTTGTTGATAATTAGATATTTGCTGATTTGAGTTCTAATTATCTTTGTTGATAATTAGATATTTGCTGATTTGAGTTCTAATTATCTTTGTTGATAATTAGATATTTGTTGATTTGAGACTTCTGATTATCGTATTTGATAATTAGATATTTGTTGTTTCTGATTATCGTTTTTGATAATTAGATATTTGAGATTTCTGATTATCGTTTTTGATAATTAGATATTTATTGATTTGTGATTTCTGATTATCATTTTTGATAATTAGATATTTGAGATTTCTGATTATCGTTTTTGATAATTAGATATTGATGTTATCTGATTATCGTTTTTGGTAATTAGATATTTGTTGTTTTCTGATTATCATTTTTGATAATTAGATATTTGTTGATTTGAGATTTCTGATTATCGTTTTTGATAATTAGATATTTGATGTTTTCTGATTATCATTTTTGATAATTAGATATTTATTTTTTTCTAATTATCATTTTTGATAATTAGATATTTGTTGATTTGAGATTTCTGATTATCGTTTTTGATAATTAGATATTTGTTGATTTGAGATTTCTGATTATCGTTTTTGATAATTAGATATTTGTTGATTTGATGATTTCTGATTATCGTTTTTGATAATTAGATATTTTTTGATTTGAGATTTCTGATTATCGTTTTTGATAATTAGATATTTGTTGATTTGTGATTTCTGATTATCATTTTTGATAATCAGATATTTGAGATTTCTGATTATCGTTTTTGATAATTAGATATTGATGTTATCTGATTATCGTTTTTGATAATTAGATATTTGTTGTTTTCTGATTATCGTTTTTAATAATTAGATATTTGTTGATTTGAGATTTCTGATTATCGTTTTTGATAATTAGATATTTGATGTTTTCTATTATCGTTTTTGATAATTAGATATTTGTTGTTTTCTAATTATCGTTTTTGATAATTAGATATTTGTTGATTTGAGATTTCTGATTATCGTTTTTGATAATTAGATATTTGTTGATTTGAGATTTCTGATTATCGTTTTTGATAATTAGATATTTGTTGATTTGATGATTTCTGATTATCGTTTTTGATAATTAGATATTTTTTGATTTGAGATTTCTGATTATCGTTTTTGATAATTAGATATTTGTTGATTTGTGATTTCTGATTATCATTTTTGATAATTAGATATTTGAGATTTCTGATTATCGTTTTTGATAATTAGATATTGATGTTATCTGATTATCGTTTTTGATAATTAGATATTTGTTGTTTTCTGATTATCGTTTTTAATAATTAGATATTTGTTGATTTGAGATTTCTGATTATCGTTTTTGATAATTAGATATTTGATGTTTTCTATTATCGTTTTTGATAATTAGATATTTGTTGTTTTCTAATTATCGTTTTTGATAATTAGATATTTGTTGATTTGAGATTTCTGATTATCGTTTTTGATAATTAGATATTTGTTGATTTGAGATTTCTGATTATCGTTTTTGATAATTAGATATTTGTTGATTTGATGATTTCTGATTATCGTTTTTGATTATTAGATATTTGTTGATTTGAGATTTCTGATTATCGTTTTTGATAATTAGATATTTGTTGATTTGATGATTTCTGATTATCGTTTTTGCTAATTAGATATTTGTTGATATGAGATTTCTGATTATCGTTTTTGATAATTAGATATTTGTTGATTTGTGTTTTCTAATTATCAATTTGATAATTAGATTTTGTTGAGAATTTGTGAATTTCTTTTATGAAATTAAAAGATTTCTTTGGTGTTTGTATTCTCGACTTTTATTTTTCTAGCTTAACTAGTTTATGTTAGAAAAAAAATTGTTATTGACAACTTTAATTATGAAAATTGCGGGGACGCAATTTTTATAAGGAGGGGAGTCTGTAACAACCCGGGATTTCGCATTAATTAATTATCGTCATTAGACGATTAGTGTTGCTAGCTAATTGCTAATTGGAGTTTTTAAATCGGATTGTGATTCTTTAAAAAAAAATCGTTATGGGTTAAACGGGCTTTAAATTGCAATCTCGGCCCACATTTATTTGTGGTGCTGTGATAAGTATCAGAAGTAGTAACCCGTTCCTCATTTCATCTCATTCGATTCGCAAGCCCTAAACAAACGAAAAGAAAAATGGCCGCTGCTAGGGTTTCGATTTCGACCTCGCTCGATTCTTTGTTGGCCTCGGCTTCGACTCTGGTTGTTCGATCTTTGATTCAGCTGATGGATTTGGGGTTCTTCGAATAAGGTGAGTGATTATTTTCACTCACATTCTAATTCGATCTTAGTAAAGTGCTTCGGTTGTTCGATTTAGTCTCGTTGTTGATGATTTCACTGATTTTATCGATTTCGTATATTTTGATGAATTTCTGGCTTGATGATTATGTTGTGACGATTTTGGTTTTGTTCGACTTTCGACCTTGTTCGATTTCATCTGCTGTTTTATGTCTTCGGCCATTAACAGTTACTTTGAATTCATTGTTGGTTTCTGAAACTGCTACCTCTGTCTTGTTTTGTTACTTGGCTATCATAGTTTGTACATGTGCACTTGGGGTGTCATTCATTTGGTTCGGTATTATATCACCTACTGTTCACTTGCACATTGTTGTAGTCAACTAGCTGTTCTTTTGGCACTGCTTACTGTCATACTCCCACGTTGTATTGTATTTGGTCATTTATATACTTCATGTTGTGCCTACCTTGGAGCTTCAGACATGTAGCCTTTGTGTTTTGGTGCTGTGTCGCCATATCTTTGAATTGTGCTGTCTTGAGTCGTTTGTGAGCTTGTTGACTTTTAGTTGGACTATGCATTACACTTGAGTCTTGTCACCTGTTGTTTTCACTTGTTTTGGGTACATTGCATATTGAACTGGGTTGTAGCCTCGACTCTGTTCACTATTCTATGTGTTCCCTTCACGCTACATTGTTATCTGGTAGCACTTGAGTCTGCACTTGCATTTTCCAATGATGCATTCATTGGTACATCACTTGTTTGCCTCTTTTATTGCCTGTCCTTTGAGGCATGTAGTCATGTGTACTCTGGTTTATCACTTGCTGTGCAAGGTGAACCTGTTTCTTGAGCTTCAGCATATGTAAGACAGTTGCATTTTTAGTTTGCCATGACTCTGATTAGTGTTTTGTATATTGTATTGCATTATGTTGCAACAATTTTGGTTGCTGTAGTTTGCACCATTCGAGTCAGTTGGCATTTTGTTTCATATATGCTTGCTGCCTGGTCTGGTTCATCTTGTTGTCTCGTTCATTGTTGGTTTTTGAAACTGCTACCTCTGTCTTGTTTTGTTACTTGGCTATCATAGTTTGTACATGTGCACTTGGGGTGTCATTCATTTGGTTCGGTATTATATCACATACTGTTGCACTTGTTGCCATTTACTTAGTGCAGTAGTTTGCACTATGCATTCATGTGCACTTCGTTCGCTTGCTTTTGCTCCTCTCTGATCATGGCTGGTCTGGTGATAACGTTTGGCATTGTCACTGACTTTGTACATATGTATTCATGCCCGGTTGTCTGCATTGCTTAATTCGAATTTGGGTTCATTTATGATGGCACTGTGTTGTTTGGTCGATCCTTGCAGTTCACTTGCTTATGTTGGTTCATGTATATGTATGTTGTCATTGCCCTTGTGCACTGATATTTACTGTCATGTTGAATTTGAGAATTTTGGTGTGGTATTGATTTTGCTGGTGCATATGTTTGTTTCTGAAGTATGGGAGCTGCTGTCATGCTTCACTGCGACTCTCATGTATTTTGTTCATAGCCAGTTGCCTCTGGTTTGAGTTTTGCTTGTCTTGGAATTGCAGACCTGTAGCATTATGTTGACACTGTTTTTGCTGGAAAATATTTGATGTGCTCGTTTTTAACTTGTACTTGTGTTGAACCCAGCTAATATCTCGGGTTTGACCTTGTGCTCGTTTGTGAATTTTCATTGTGCATTCATGTGCACTTTGTTCATTGGTGGTTACTAGGTGGACACTGTGCTAGCTCTTGCAGTTCCATCTGGTTCATTTTGATTTGAGTTGGTGCCATTTGCTTTTGATTCATTGAGCTTTTGTGTATTTCATCACTGTAGTGGCGAGGCAGTGCACGCGAGCGTGTACTGCAGCCACACAGTATTGACTTTGTTTTTAAGTGATATTTCAATTGCTTGAATTGTTTTGTGGGTTCAATTCAATATTTTGAAATTGTATTCTGATTTGGTTTGATTTGATCATTTTGTGGTTGTCTAATTATCTATTTGATAATTAGATTATGAGTTTCTAATTATTTATTTAATAATTAGATTTTGTTGTTAATTGCTGTTTAGGTAATTCTATGGTTTTCATATTATCTTCATTTTTAACCTTTTTACTTATCTTTGTTGATGATTTGAATTTGCTGATTTGTTGTTTAACACTGTTTCGTGTTATATCTACCGTTATCCGACTCTCTTATTAAAGAATTGGATATACGAGATTTATTGTGACTGTCATCTATTTGATATTTGATTGTTATTGCTTCTGTGCATTAATAACTGAGTTTGAATTAGACTGACCCGTATATTATTTTCTTTTGAATTTAATACTCGGGTCAGACCGAGTTATTACAGGTTGTAGATATCTTGCTTTGGGTTGCTGCTTGAGCTATGAAGTCTCTTCATATCTTTTGGAGTAGTCGTCGTCATTTTGTAGTAGTCAGTGTATCTGATCTAGGTTGATATGTATTCATGTATATTATTCGATAATGTACTTGTATATACAACTTCCAAAGTCGACAGTTGTAGTTGTATCATATGTATTGTATCAAATGTATTGTAACTGCCTTCAGTTATATATATATATATATATATATATATATATATATATGAGATTTGATATTAGCTATGTTCCGTATTTAGCTTATCTGTGTCATTATTTTATATATACTGTCCTAAACTATTATGAACCATCGTAGTTCGTTTTATACTGGAATTGGGTATGTCGATGGGAGTAATAACAAGAGATGAAAATAAATATACCACTCCTATCGAGGTAACCAATACTAGTGTAAGGCCTAACTACGGATGGCCGCTCCTATCCAGCCTTATTCTTCGTAATAACAGACAGTATTTCTTTTAATACTCTTAGTTATTGTGAGCATAGAGGTGGGGCGTCACAATAACCATATTCAATTTCACAAATACCAAATAACATAATGGCATAGCCTTGCTATTTATTTATAGTGAATGACTTCATCAACTGGCTGCACAGTTGACCAAATGGTCAAAACTGCCTCGCCACTGATCTCCACAATCACTAAGGCTGTGCAGTTAAAGCGCCCTGACGCTCCATAGCGTTTGAGGTGCGAAAAGTTGTAGCGGAGATATATCGAGGATATAGCAGGATATAGCGGACGACTTTAAAAAGAGGAATGATGAATATTTTATATTAAAAAGAGGAACAATTATTACTTATTATTTCCCACCAAGCAAAAAAAGTTATAATAAAGTAAAGATAAACAAAGTTGACACTTAAAAAGTTAGAACTAGTTATAATAACCAACAGCGTATATCATTGTTACATCAACTTTGAAGTTACCATAAAACTTAAAAGCAAAACATCAAGCAAAATGCTTATCTATAGGAAAGGGGGATATAGCGGGGCAACAAAATCGAGGATATAGCGGATTATTGCCGCAATATCGAGGATAATAGCGGATCCGCTATATTGGGCCGCTTTATTGGAATATCGTTGCCCCAAAAGTCCGCTACGGGATATATCGGGGCAATATCGGGAAATTGACAGCACAGCACTAAGGTTCAATGGCTGCATTTGTCATCTAAAATAAAAATTAATACTCAATCCCGTATTAATCTATTTTCACTTTTATTTATTACAACTCAATTTATTTTGTCTGACCGTCTCATCACAGTGTTTACCTATCGATAACGTTGATCAGACGCATCGACCAGAATTCTTAAAGCACTCAATGGATAATTCAACACAAAAAACATTTTCTATATGATAAACATGCCTCTTATATAATTTTACAAAATATCTTTTATTTGCCTCAATAAACAAAATCCAATTATACATATAAGTATATCTTCTATTAGAAAAATTTGCAATTTAAATTGTTGCTTTCACTTATTATCATTTTTCCCAAAAGCTCTTTTAATAATCTCGATTCTTACAAACAATCACTTTTATAATGCATCCATACAATTCTCTAAACATTTAATATATATATATATATATATATATATATCCAATTTAATCTCTCTAATGCTCCTTGTGGTAGCCACACTTTGGTGATACCGCAAATTCTTATTGAGTAGGTTTCTAACTCTCTATTATAACGCCTACTCAATATGAAATTATATTTATTTATTTATTTATTTAACAATCACTATTTTATTAAACATCAATGTAACTCTCAACCAAACAAACATTTATTAAAACAACTACTAAAGGTGCTCAGCGAAAACAATCCCACCGTTTCCGCTGGTGTAATGACCCAAGATTTTAGGAATTTATTCTGAAAAATATAAATAAGTTTAAAATAATTTTTAAACAAATTTTATAGGAGAATTGATACAGCTTGATATAGTGTATCTGTATGCGTGCACATGTGTGCACAGGAAATGCACATGAACTAAAGCTAAATTCCTGAACTCTAAGAATAAATACATGTTGATGTGTATGGAAATATATATATATATATATAGGTTAAATCCTTAAAAGCTATATGCAAAAGTAAATATATATATGGATGCTACTAAGTATTTCTGAGTGTACATGTACATGTGTGTGTGTCAAATAATGTATAAATATATATACAGATGAGTATACTAATTAATTCAGTAAGATTTATATACATATATATATATATATGTAGATATGTTAATAAGGTACTAGAGTTCAAATCAGCAAAAATAAAATATACAAACATATTTTAAATATAGGCAGAAAGAAAAAGAAGAAGTCCTCTTATAAATAAATGAAGGAAGTACATACCATTTACATGAAAGCTAAAAATAGAAAAAAAATATAATAGGATAAAACAGGGAAATGCTTGGTATAGGCAGAATTAGGAAGAGTATTTGATAAATAATAAATCAAGTCACACCTTTAGCATGATAGTAGACAAAGGAAAAATTATTTTCTGGAAAAGCAATTTTCTGAAATTAACCAAAAAGGAATATAACCACTTTTCTTTCCACAAACCCAAGCCGGGGAGGGTAAGATTTTGGGTTTAATAATTTCTGATGGGCAAAAATGTCTTTAGCTAGTGCCTTAAACCCTAAGAAAAACCTTGCATAAATAGGCAGTGAAGAGGAGAAACCTTCCTCTTCCCGGATATAGCTCTTGAGAAACATATATAGATATTATATAAATACAATACAAGTGAAGAAAAGATTTGAAGGCAGAGGCTTACCAGTCAACTAGGAAGTAAAAGAGAGCTAGGTGAGAAAAGTCACTCAAAATCTAAGGCAATAAGTCCTAATGTAGGCAACCAGTTATAAGTAATTTTCTTGAAAATGTATTTTCATATGTGAATGCTTATTTGAGATTTTAGAACTGAAAATGTTTTGATTCACTTTGGTTGTTCTACTTGTTTTATTATATGAAAGTTTTAAGTATTGTTAGTATACATATATGTTTTAAAAACCCAGATCTCTGATATGTTAATGTTTAGGAACATAAACAAATACCCAGAAAAATAAAATGTTGAAAATAGGCAAGTAGTATTGGTTTTGGCTCAACCCAGAAAGATGTAAACAATGTTGAGCTGCAATATACTGATGTATAAGTGCTGAGGCTTGAGACAAAAAGGAATTAGGGGTGCAATAGGGTTGCCTATGTGCTGATGCTCCTGATTCAATGAAAATATATAAATGTTCATAAGCATAGCAAACAAAATTTTGTGATTCAGTGAAACTAGGTCACTCTGAGTTTAACTCAAGCACAAATGTTTGCTAAAAGGGAAAAACTCTCTCAAAAGCCATAAGCCAATGTTAGTTGCCTATACCCCTTTTAAAAATACCAGAAGATGTATATACATACAGAATCTGATTCATTTAGTCACCAATGGTTGTTTGCCTGTTTGTCTCTGTTTGGTCATGAATAATATGAGATGCCATGATATGGAAGTTTATGTTAGTGAAATGAATCACTGAATGGTTTAGTCATGAAAAATCAAAAGAGTTATTATTAACTAAAACCTCACTAGGAAATGGGGGTCAAGAACACTGCAGGAATGACTTGTTTTCTTGAGTAATACAAGTTGACACATGGCTTGTTTAAGTCCTGAGATCTTTGTGTAATGGAGTGAATTAGTTTATTACAGTGTGTCCATTGATTCAATTAATTACAGATGAGACCAAGGTAGATAAATATATCAAAGTAAAAGAATTTGATATAAAGAGGAACTAGAGTTTTCCTAGAATGAAATCTGGATAATGAATAAATGATTTAATTCATTTTGGGTGATTTCCTTGTTTGTATGGATGTTTATTTGATTCATGATTGAATTATATGAATGTATGAATGTGCCATGTCTTTTTGAGGGTTCTGGAAGGGCAGACTTAAGTGTGCACCTGCACACTGACACAGAACATGCACACATGAATTACTTGTTTTCTAAAGGCAGAGTTATATACATGTATCCCTGTTTTTAACTTTAACTTGATTTTGTAAACTGTTTTTAGTGGATTTTCTCATACCAGACATGTGTCTGACCCTAGTGTGCTAATGGCATATGGGGTGTCTCATTTAATATGGGGCCGCTTCAAATGCATTTTCGGGGATTGCAGCAACTAAGTAGGAGTAGGAGCAAGGCTTTGAGAAGAAGATTATAACATGCTAAACTTAGTTAGATAAGAGCCTAAATGTTGAAATCTGCATGTATTGATAATTTAAATTGCTACTTGTATTAAGTGTTAAATATTGGATGGATATTTTGTTAAGTATTTTGTTAAGAGATTAACTTGTATCTGGAATCTATAAATCTAGTTAAAATATCTGATATGTTAAAGAAGTTAATCAAAATCTTGTAAGTGGATTTAGTAAGAACACTATGTTAAAATTGAATGGTTACATTTTATAAATGCATTAGTCAATCTTGAGTCTTTAGAAAGGATTTAAGTTTTGGGGAAATCTGGATAGTTGATTCTCAGAAAAATTAAATGGTTTTATTTTTCTTCCATGGCATATGTATACAAAAGATAACAAGCATAGGGAGAATGTCTTTATATGACTATAATGTTTCCATGGATTCAACTTGTTTTATAAAAATGTTTCATGCTTAATTTTTTTAAATAAAGAAAGAATCTGTAATATGGGAGTTGAAAGCCAGATCCAAAATAGTTGCAGTTATATACACACATAAACATGTTTTGTGTAGATATTAACACACCTTTTCCTTTGTATTTTAAATAGGAATCTGAATTCCATTTCACTCAAGTTCTAATCAAATGCATTTTAAGACCAGATGGGTTACACCAGAACAAAGAGTCTGGTTGAACCATGTGATTGACACCCATGGTTACAGGACACCCACTTAAGTTTGCACTTCATTTAATTTAAAGCATACTGACATCAAAGAATCAAGTTTTTGAATGTGTTAGATCACTTTAAACTATTCCAGAAAAGAGCCTGTATTCTAGACAGATTTTATAAGAGAAATCAAACATGGATAATGATAAACACTTCTATCATTTTTAGAACACAAGCACCAAACCATTAATTTATACACAATCATATCACAATTATCTAGTTTCTAGGATTTATACTCCCTAGAGAATTTAGCAAAGAACCCGGAGTTTAAAAATATGTATATATATGTATTCATGTATGGATGGAAATTTTATTGCATATATTTGAATTGAACTATGTGTGGATTGATTAAACTCAATCAATCAAATATCCTCTTGTTTTCCAGAACTCTGATTCAAACAAGAGGGGCATATACATCCTCACATGTATGTGCATGTCTTTGTGAATGTACTGATATATTTATATTAGTTAATTATTTTGATCCTGGATATATGTTGTATGATAGAAAAAAAATGACTCTAGGCTTCAGAAATATGTATATGTATATCTCACATATATGTATATATATCTAAGAGATTAAAAAAAATCCTTACAAATTAAGGTATAAAACGAGAGGGTCATTTCATTTGGTATCAGAGCTATGTTACTAAAACATAGTGGAAAATGAAAATCAAATCTTTCTATGAAATTAAAAACTTAAGAAACAAAGTATAAGTAAAATATTTTGTAGGGATTGATCACTGGATGATCAAGTTTGGGTTAAAAAAAAACTAACCAGCTATGTAAATTATTATTAGCAAACTATGGTAGGAAGACCACCAAATCAGGGAGCTGGATCCTCCAATGCACCAACAATGGTCAATCTGCAAGATTTGGTGAGAGCATTTAGGGATGGGGCAGGACAAAGGCAAGAAAATCCCCATGAAGAGCTCTCCAAATTACTCAAGACTTATACTCATTTAGGAGGCAAAAGCTTTGAAGGGACAGAAAGTATTATGGAAATTCAAGCATGGTTGAGAACCTTGGATAGAATTTTCAATGACATGCAGCTGGATGATCAAAGGAAGAGGCAAGTGGCTTCAAGACAGCTGAAAGGAGCAGCTTTAAGCTGGTGGGAAGTAATCATTGTAGGGAGAGGTGAGAATGAAATCACTTGGAATCAATTTAAGGAGATGTTGGAAGCAAGATTCGTACCAGCATCAGCTAAGACCACCTTACTAGAAGAATTTATTAGACTTAGGCAAGGAACTTTGAGTGTCACTGAATACACTCAAAAGTTTGAGGTGCTTTCCACATATGGAGCAATGCTTGTGGCAGATGAAGCGTCCAAGAATGATAGATACATTAAGGGTTTGAACCCAGGACTTAGCAAAGCCATGTTACCTTATGCTTACAGGACATTTGATCAAGTAATAGACTTGGCTTTGAGGTTAGAGCAGCATGACAAGGAAAGGGAAAAGTTCAGAAATTTTAAGAACAATAACACCAAGAAGGGTAAGGGGAGATATCACCCTTATGATAAGAAGAAGGAAGAGGTCAGTAACAAAGGCACTAGAGATGTCAAGACTAAGGAAACCAAGAAGAAAATTGTGTGCCATTAGTGTGGAAAGGAAGGGCATATCAAGCCTAGGTGTCCAGAATTGAAAGGAGGAGCTTTCAAGTGCTATCTATGTGGGAAAGAAGGGCATATGAAGAGGAATTGTCCTGAGTATAAACAGCAAGGAAAATTGGCAAATTTGGAAGGCAAAGGAAAAGCCACAGTGGAGAGTAATACTGAAAACCATAGCCAAGTGGAAGGTACATTACTTATTTGTACCATACCCATAGCAGTAGTATATGATACTGGGGCAACTCACTCTTTGATTTCTTATGAACTAGTTAAAATGCTAAAACTAAATTGCGTATTGGTTGAAACCCCATTGCATATACAAAGTCCACTGGGAAGTTCTAGTGTTTTTAATATGATTTGTGGGGATGTGGAATTAAACATAGGTGGAAACATTTTTATTTCCAATTTATATGTTTTGAATTACCCAAATATAGGTGTTATATTGGGGGTAGACTGGTTAAGGCAATTTAAAGCCATAATTAATTTAGACTCATCCACCATATCATTGCAAAATTCTAGAGGTCAGAGAATCACAGTTTTATGTGAAGTAGCTAAGGAAGGAAAACTATATCATTTAGTTGACTCAGAAAAAGATTTCAATGAATTAACCATTGAAGAAATTCCCATAGTCAATGAATACTTGGATGTGTTTGGGGAAGTTAAGGGTGTTCCACACCATAGACCGGTAGAGTTTCAAATCAATCTAGTTCCAGGAGCAAGCCCAGTGATTAAAAATCCAACTAGAATGGGGCCAAATGAACTAAAGAATTAAAGAAATAGTTAGAAGAATTGGAAGAAAAGGGTTTTATAAGACCAAGTAATTCTTGCTGGTGTTTGCACAAAAATTGGACAAACACCTCAAAGTCGTATGATTTGGTAGATCTTATGTTGTTCTTAGCGGTTTGGGTGATTTATGCAAATATATGAAAAGCAGGGGCTAAACTGTAAAAAGACACGCATATTTATAGTGGTTCAGCCAGAATGTGCCTACGTCCACTTTATATGTTATTTCTCTTCTCGTATTTAGATTACAAGTACAAAGCTTTGGTACAAGTAAATGAAAGTTGTTTGAAAGTTCTCTCCGTGCTTGAGCTCTCAAACTTGTCCTCATTGTTGTACCCCTGCCCCTCTATTTATAGAGTCAGGCTGGGAGCAGGGGTCTTGGATGTACATAGCTGTTGGAGGGCTTGGGCTGATGCAATCTGGCCTGGTGGAACTGGTCCGGTTTCCCCTGGGTTCGGTGGAGAGAGATGAGTGGACCGGTAGAACCTTGGTTCGATGGAGAGAGATGAGTGGACCGACAGAACCTTGGTTCGGTGGTAGGAGTGTGGTGGTTCGGTATTGCTTCATTCGGTGGTTGAACCGGTGATTCTGGTTCGGTATTGATGTGGAGATGTTTGGTTCGGTGGAGAAGGCGGGTTTGGTCCGGTACGTGTTGGTTAGGGAGGTGGTTCGGTGAGGCATGGATCAGTAGCCTGTAGACTTTGGTTCGGGCGTTAGTTGATTTGGTAGCTTCGTTGGATTGAGGCTGATCCGGCAGTGAGGTTTGGATCGGTAACCTGTAGACCCTTGTTCGGCTAGGGTTGGTCCGGTGGTGAGAACTCACCCAACATTTGCCCCTCAAAGCAGGGCATATGTTTAACATATGTAGTACTTTGTTTCAGTTTGTCAATCTCATTCGGCCTGAGAACCGAACCGGCTGGTCCGGTCAACCAACCTCCCCCTATAAGTATGGGCCTTATGTCTCCACCATTCCTTACCGTTTGAAAACAGCCAAATCGAAATTCTCGTCTGCCGAATCAAACTCATTGCCGGATCATCCTTGACTACCGAATCAGGTAGTTACCGAATGGCTCTTATATTTTGAATTACCGAATGAATTTGCACCATGGGTACTTGAGTGCAGAATGAGCTTTGATATTGGGAATGCCGAACGAACCGTGGTATTGGGAATGCCGAATGAACCGTGGTCTTGGGAATGCCGAATGAACCGTGGTCTTGGGAATGCCGAATGAACTCCCAGGCCTCTCGGGCTTTTAAATCACAAACGAAAACCCCAGACTGTACGCACTTGCTTGTCAGTATTTCTACACCTCCTCGTCCTAATAATGTGCTTCTCTTGTGTTTGCAGGTAAATGTCTCGAAAAGTAGAAACTCGATCAGATAAAAAGAAGTCCAAGGGCGAAGAAGAGTCTTCCGCAGTGCCACCAGCTCCATCAGGACCGGAACGTCATGGACCCATTCCGAGATCGCTAGTGGACGGGTACAGTCCCCAGGAGCTTTTAAATTTGCCTCCTGATTGCTTCCCTAGCTTACTCAAGGGCGAGCAACTTGATGCTATATCTCGCTCTTTCGGGATCGACCGAGCCCGTATGTTATTGCCGGATGTGGGAGTGATGCCGTATGATCCTCCCGAAGGATATTTTGCCTACAGCAGATACCATTGCATGTGTGGTGCCATCCCGCCTCTCAACGCCTGGGTAGTCAGCTTTCTCACATATCTAAAGGTAGCTCCATTCCAGCTTCAGCCCAACTCTTATGCCATTCTGGTGAGTCTCTTCGTCATCTTCCAGAGGAGATATGGGCGTCCTCCTTCCAACCGGGAGATCCGGTATTTGTACAACTTGAGAGGCTACAAGAAGGGGTCTCCCTACATCAGCTTGGATTCGGCCGTAACCTTTAAGTCGGTCCTGGATTTATACTCCAAGTACAGCATGTTCAAGAAGGAATGGTTCTTTGTCAGGGATGACTCCGTTTCTATTCGGCGCTTCACCTCCGGATGTAAGTCAAAGCTTTATTTTCAATTCCCGTTCTGGTTGCAATACTCTTTCTTATGTGTTTTTATTTTTTGCTAGCGATAGGTGGTTTTGCGGTCGTGGAGAATGATCGCCTGGTTCAGACGGTAGCAGAAATAGAAGCTATTACTGGGAGAGATAGGTCGGTTGCCTACCTGATCAGGAACGCTACACTCTTGGAGTACAACTTGATCCTTCCACAGCAGTCCGTGGTCAAGCAGAGGGACACGGCTGAAGAGAAGGCTGCCCAAGCTAAAGAAGGGGCCGAGTCAAAGAGCAGTAAAAGGAGGCCCTTTCCGAAACACCCGGTTGCCGGGGGGAAGAAGCTCAAAAAGTCTGACGGTCCCTCTCCCAGCTCATGTCCAGACATCCCGGAGGAGGGAGACATGGAGGAGGAGCAAGGCGAAGATGGAGGAGAATTTGCTGGAGCTGGCGACGGTGTCGAGGCTTTGTCTTCTGGGCAAGTAGGCGAGATGCAAGAGTGGACGGATGACGCTTTCCGCCAAGCCTTCGAAGGTTTGGAGGGGACGGAGAAGTCCAAGAAAGCCGATAACGTTGGGACCGGCGTCGATCTGTCTTCCGGGAGCGCCTCTACTGAAGCAACTTCGGCGGTTCAAGGTGAATTTCACTTTACTCTTTTAATTCTTGAATGATGGCTCAATACATGTTGGTGACACTTGGTTTTCATATCAGGAGCAGGTAAAACATCCAAGACCTCAGATCTTCGGCATAGGCTTGAACAATACAAGCTCTCCAAAGCTTCCGCCAAGCCGAAGCCTCCGACCCACCGTTCCGGGGATGTAGTCGGCTACCGTCCTCTTCTCGGGGTTATTGGAGAGGATATTCAAAAGAGAAAGTGGAGTCGCTCCCTATCCGAGCCTTCACCTGGTCCTCAGCCCCCAATTCAGCCTCTTTATGATATCACGGAGGAGGATACTGAGTTCACACCCTCTCTGCACCCGTCTGAAAATCCTACCGTTACTCAGATTGATCGTCCCGGCTTGGCTCGTAATCCATTTACGGGTCATCTTGATCTGGATCCAAGTTCTCATGATATTTCCTTCGACGAGGTTACCGGTGAGCACCTTCTTCCTCGCAACCCTATGGTAAAGGTGCTTGATGAGGCCAAATCCCTGGACCTTGATTTGCTTACTACTCGGGTTGTTGCTATGGGGAACGAAGCTAAAGCAAATATCGACCGGGTTGCTGAGGAGACCAGGAAGTTGATGGGGCATCATGCCCGATTGGTCAAGGCCGGGGAGGAAATTGGGAGTGCCAACATAAGACTGCGGTTAGTGGTTTCCGACCAGGCCAAGCAACTCGCTGATCAGGCCATCCAGATCTCTCAGCACGAGGCCGCCTCCGGACGTCTAAAGAAAACTATGGAAGAGGCTAGCCGGGCCGAACTGCGAAAGATGGAGGCTACTTGCAAGGAACGGATCGATATGGCCATTGCCACGGTGGACGAGGTTCAGAAAGCGGATCTGGAGCAGATAGAGGAGTTAATTGGGAAGCTTGAGGCTGCAGAGCTTGCTCAAGCCAAGTTGAGGGAGGAGATGGAGGCGATGCGGAAATCCCTTCAGGCTGACTGCTCGAGATACCAATTGGAGAGAGATGCCGTCGTCGTAAGGTTGTCGGATTCCGAGGCCCGGGCGAGGGAGTTTGAAGAGAACGAGGGGCTGATGGAGGGGATGCTCCAGGATATGCACTTCCATACTTGGAGGCAGGGTAACTTGTCCTGGATGGATGATTACCCTCGGGTTATGGCTAGGATCTATCTCAGGGCTCTAGAGGAGGCCCAGGCTGAGGCAGATAAGGAGGGTGGTGTGGCCTTTAGGATGGATGCTGTTACCGCCCAGTTTACCAAGGAGGAGAAGGTGGCGGTGAAGGAGGGCATGCGGTTGCTTGCAGCTGAGGAGGTAGGTGTGCAAGTGGAGGATGATGATCAAGTTGATCAAGGAGCAGATGCTGGTAAGTCTTCCTTTCTAGTCTTCCCGTTAACTTGGTTGCTTATCACTAATGAATTCTTCCTCTGATCGGACAGGTGGGCAACAGGACAAGGATAAGACTCCAACGTAGCCGGCTCCTTGATTAGACCTGGGATAATTTTTTTTGTGGACTTGTCATGGTTGTATATGTTAGTCTTAAAACAGTAAAGTAGCTCTTAGGTTGTAATTTTTGCTACTTGTAATAAATAGCTCTATTCTTGACGTGTAATTCTTTAACTTAAGCTGATTTTGTCGTCTTTTGAATGTTTTTTGCTATTTTGACGTGTTGTATGAGAAATATAGCTATGCATATTCTTGTAATCAAATTGTGTTTGATGTCAAGTTCTTGTTTAAAACATAATTTCATGACTTGCAATGTTAGCGTGAGGTGTGAATAAATTATAGTCATGTGTTTACATATGAAAGAAGGAAATACCGCCCTTTATATTTTGCTTGTAGATGGCAGCTTTGAATATCCTGTGTGACCGAGTAAGGGATGCGGTCCAGTATCTTGCTGTGAGTATCCGCTTCTATTAGTGAGTGTCTCCTGTTCTGTGTCCTGTACTTCAGGGATTGTTACAGAGGATAGGAGAAAAGTTTCTTAAGCAAAATTGAAATATGTGAAAAGGTAAAACTTCCAATCACGGAAGGCCTTCGATGTGCTTAAGTTCGTGGCAAACGGGCTTTGTAGTCACTTTCCCTAGCTGTGGGTCTTGGAGACATTTGTCACCCATCTTACGCCTCCGCGGGGAGTTAATTCTTTTTTACCACAGCCGCACTTAAGACACATCGGAGCCGAGATCGCGCACAGTAACTACCCGGGCCATTATGGCCCATAATCGTGGGTATTATTCGATTTACTGTGGCTGGCTAGCGTGGGTGCCGATCGTCAACCGTGAACTGCCCCTGGCTGGCCACACCTTATATTGGGGCTTATAGTCGGTTCACAGTTGCCGGCGAGCCGAACGCCGTAATGAGCTGCCTCGGCTATAGTCGGCCTTCTCGGTGGCTTATAATCGGCTCATTACAGTTGGCTTTAAGGGCCGTCGCGAGCAATGAGTTAACCCGCAACAGAGGGATGCTAGAGCAAAAGTGTCTCATTGGCGAGGGCATAGATTCGCATAGTACCTGTTAGGTCTTGTCCAGGTGAAGTTGCGCTGTGGAGTGCTTTGAGTGGAAATGCTATACGCATAGGATTTTGTTCAACAGAAAAGGATAAAGTTAACAAGCAGCCAAGACATAAAGGAACAAGTTAAAAAAGAGACAAGGTTTTTTAAAGTGGTTCGGCACGAAAAGGCCTACGTCCACTGATTCTCTTTGTTAATTCACTTCATATGGGCAGTACAAGTTAAGAAAAGTATCGACGGAGGTGTTGGATGTTCTATGCCCTCTGGAACACCTCTCCGTCCACTGTTGACAAAATATAAGCTCCATTGTGGAGATCTTTATGAATTACATATGGTCCATCCCAGATTGGGTCTAGTGCTCCGGGGCGAGGGAAGATTCGCTTGAGGACAAGATCCCCTTCTTGTAAGGTACGATGCTTGACTTTGGAGTTGTATTGTGCTGCCACTCTTTGCTTGTGGGCTGCTGCTTTAAGGATTGCATCATTTCTTCTCTCCTCAACTAGATCCAAAGACATGTGAAGGAGTTCTTCGTTCTCTTCTGGGTTATAGTGGATCCTACGGTGGGAAGGCACGATGGTTTCAACTGGGAGCATAGCCTCCGATCCGTATGCCAAAGAGAAAGGAGTATGCCCTGTTGATGTTCTGAAAGATGTGCGATAGGCCCATAGTGCCGTAGGGAGTTCATCCACCCAAGCACCCTTTGATTTTTCGAGTTTCTTTTTTATTAGAGTTTTCAGAATTTTGTTGACGGCTTCGACTTGTCCGTTTGCCTGGGGATACGCTACGGATGAGAAGCTTTTGTGAATTCCGTGCTCTCGGCACCAGTTAGCGAATTCCTCGCTGTCAAACTGAAGTCCATTGTCTGATATGATTTTGAGTGGGACTCCGTACCTGCACAGAACATTTTTGATCAAGAAGTTAATAACTTTTGCTGAAGATACTTTATTCAGAGGTTCTGCTTCCACCCATTTGGTGAAATAGTCGACTGCCACTATAGCATATTTGGCTCCGCCTCGGCCCATTGGCAGTTCGCCGATTAAGTCAATTCCCCATACTGCAAAGGGCCAAGGGCTGGTCATTTGAGTAATCTCAGTTGTTGGTAGCCACAGAATCTTAGCAAACTTCTGGCATTTGTCACACTTTTTGACGAAATCCAAGGCGTCCTTGCTTAAGGTGGGCCAGAAATATCCATATCGGAGTGTCTTTTTTGCTAATGTTTTCCCTTCGGTGTGATCTCCGCAGCTTCCTTGATGAATGTTGGATAAGATTTCCTTGGCTTCCCTCCCAGCGACACACCTTAATAACGGGTTAGAGAATCCACGCCGATAGAGGATGTCTTCTTGTATTGTGTAGCGGGAAGCTTTCCTCAAGATTTTCTTGACTTCGTTACGCCCGTTGGGTAGTGTGCCGCTTTGTAAGTAGTCTCGGATGGGAGTCATCCAAGTTGCTTCTTCGGTTGCAGCTATCAGATTCACTTGCTCAAAACTTGGGGTCAGTTGCTTTGAGATGGTTACTGCCCCGAAGATGGCACTGTCTTTCACACTTGCTTGCTTTGCCAATTCGTCGGCCTCTTGGTTTTCTTCCCGAGGGATGTGTTTGACTAAGTAGTGGTCCAATCGGCTGAGAAGTAACTTGGTCTTCTTTAAATATGCTATGAGTCGTTCTTCTCGGGCTTGGAATTCTCCTAGTATTTGATTAACAATAAGTTGAGAATCGCTATGAAGACACAAAGAATTGGCCCCGATTTTTAAGGCATTTTCTAATCCAGCTATCACTGCTTCATACTCCGCATCGTTGTTGGTGGCAGCGAACTCCAACCTTATAGCATAATGCAGCTTATTTCCCCTGGGAGTGATTATTACCACACCTGCCCCCGAGCCTTGTTCGTTTGATGCACCATCCACAAAGAGATTCCACTTGATGTCTTCTGCTGTTTCCAATTGCTCCTTATCTTTGTTGGTAGTGAACTCCGCAATGAAATCAGCCATGGCTTGCCCCTTGATGGCGGCGCGAGGGTGATAGGTGATATCATACTGACTTAGTTCAATGCACCATTTAAGTAGTCGCCCAGAAGTGTCGGGACGATGGAGTACCTGCCTCAGTGGTTGATCGGTCAGAACTTTGATGGAATGGGACTGGAAGTAGTGACGCAGTTTCCGTGATGTGATTAGTAAACAGTATGCTAGCTTCTCAAGTTTAGGATATCTGACTTCTGCCCCCGTAAACCTCTTACTTACGAAGTAAACTGGCCACTGCGTGCGGTTGTCTTCCCTTACCAATGCAGCACTTAGGGCGTGAGATGACACAGCAAGGTATAGGTATAATTCTTCGCCTTCGCTTGGAGTCGAGAGTACCGGTGGTTTCTGGAGGTGTTCGATTAGGTTAAGGAAAGCGGTTAAGCATTTGTCAGTCCATTCGAACTTTCCTTTGTCTTTCTTTAGAGCTTCGAAAAGGGGACGCACTTGTCCGTTGCTTTGGAGATGAATCGGCTTAGGGCGGCCACTTTTCCATTCAGGCTTTGCATTTCCTTTCGAGTGGAAGGTATCTTGATATCCCTTAGCGCTCGGACTTGTTCAGGGTTTGCTTCAATCCCTCTGGCATGGACGATGAATCCTAAGAACTTTCCTGATGATACTCCGAAGGAGCATTTTAGAGGATTCAACTTCATTCCATACTGGCGAAGTACTTGAAACATCTCGCCTAGGTGGCTTACGTAATCGTCGGCTTTCCTTGACTTTACCAGCATGTCATCCACGTATACTTCCATAGTTTGCCCTATTAGCCCTGCAAACATCTTGTTGACGAGGCGTTGGTAGGTGGCTCCTGCATTTTTAAGTCCGAAAGGCATTACCTTATAGTAGTATAAACCCTGGTCAGTGATGAAACTAGTGTGGTCTTGATCGGCAGCATGCATAGGAATTTGGTTATATCCTGAGTATGCGTCCATAAAAGATAAGAGCTCGTGCCCGGCTGTGCTGTCTACAAGTTGGTCGATCCGGGGAAGTGGGAAGCAATCCTTTGGGCAGGCGTCGTTTAGGTTGGAGAAGTCAATGCATGTTTGCCACTTCCCATTAGCCTTCTTTACCAGCACCGGGTTAGCGATCCATTCCGGGTAGATGGCTTCTCGTATGAAGTCATTGGCGAGTAGATTCTTTACTTCTTCATCAAGGGCTGCTGATCGCTCTGCCCCCATACTCCTCTTTCTTTGTTTTACGGGCGCCTTGGTAGGATTAATGTTTAGTATGTGGCATGCTACATCGGGGGAGATTCCGGTCATGTCAGCGTGTGACCATGCGAATACATCCAAGTTGTGGCGGAGAAAGTCGATGAGTTGCTCCTTCAACTCTGCTTTTAGTTGGGACCCAATTTTCAATAGTCTACTCGAGTCGTGCTTGTCTACGGATACAAACTCCATAGCCTCTACAGGCTCGGCGGTGGCCTCCTCCTCTTTGTCCCTAGGGTCTAATTCATTGAAAGGGTCGCTGGTATATCGAAGAGGAGGGGCTTTCTTTAGTTGCTATGCTTCTAGACTTTTCGTGCAGAGGGCAACCTCTACACCCTTCCCTTTATCCTTCCTGTGGTTGTTGGGAAGTCCAGTCACATAGTAGTCTCGAGCAACGTCTTGGTCCTCTTCTACTTCACCTACTCCATTGTCCGTCGGAAATTTCATCTTTAGGCACCATGGGGCTAGGACAATTTGGAAGTCAGACAAGGCTGGCCTTCCTAAGAAGGCTTTGTAGGCCGAATGGTTTTCTATTAGCACACACGTCTGTTTCCGTACAACGGAGCGGGGATGGCTTCCAATCTCAACAAAGAGGTCCAGTTGCCCGAGGGGCATCTTCGCATCTCCGGTGAAACCGTGTAGTGGTTTATCGCAGGGAGATACATCCTTCATTGATAGTTTCATTTTGTTGAATGCATGTTTGAACAGGATATTTACTGAGCTTCCAGTGTCTACGAGGATTCGGTAAACTTCGGCGGGACCGAGCCTGGCAGAGATAACCATGGGATCCATGTGAGGGTATTGCCTTCCTTCTAGGTCACGCTTACCGAATGTGATGTCATCACTTTCTCTCCGCTTTGGGTGGCGCTCTTCTATAACCGAATTGACACAGTATTTATTGTCTCTAAGCGACTTTCCATATCTTTCCATCTCTTTCCAGCTTTTGTCTGCGATGTGCGGTCCTCCTGAGATGGTATGGACCACTATCTTCTCTTGACTAGAGCCGCTAGTGTTGCGGTTTCCTCTGCCGATCTCTGGTGAGGGTAGCCTTGGGTTCTCATTGGTAGGAGCTGGAGTCCTGTCCTGACTTTTTACATAGTGTTCCAGTTTCTTCCTTCTGATGTGTTCTTCAATCAAGTCCCGGAGATGATGGCACTCATTGGTATCATGCCCATGAGATTCGTGGAAGCGGCAGAACTTTCCGGACTTCTGCGCGTTATCTGATTCCTTCTTGTATGGTGGGCGTTTGTATCTAACTTCGCCTTGGGTGGCAAGGAAGATGTTCTCGACGGTTTCATTCAAAGGAGTGTAAGTTTCGAATCTCGGTCCTGGCCGATATAGGCGCTTTTCTCCCTTCTTGCCCCCAGCATTGTCTCTGGAATCATTTCTTCGAACGTCCCTTGCCATAGCAGGCGCGTTGCTGTGAGTTGCCTTATTTTGTTGTCCTGACTACCCCTCAACGGCAGCATCCTCAAGCCTCATATATTTCCCGGCTTCATGGAAGAAATCGGGTAAAGTAGCTGGTTTTTCTTTTGTCAACCTTCTAGCAAATTTAGTGTCCGGATGCACACCACTACAGAGGGCCATTAGGATAAGCTTCTCATCGGCATCTTGGACTGCGGCCGCTGCGGCATTGAATCGGGTTAGGTATTGCTGCAGTTTCTCTCCAGGTTTCTGTTTGATGCTGGATAAGGAATAAGCGTCCTTAGGTTGTTCCACATGAATGTGGAACTGACTGATAAACTTTTCTTTCAACATTTCCCACGAGCTGATGGATCCCTGGGGTAAATGACAGAACTAGGAGGTAGCGAGATCTGCTAAGAATAGTGGAAAGCATTTACACAGCACTCCCTCTGTTGCTCCACTCATGAGCATATGTTGTGTGTATCTTTGTAAGTGTACAACGGGGTCGGAGGTTCCTTTGTAAGGTTCCATTGTTGGCATCTTCCATTCTCGGGGGGTGATAGCAATTTCGATATTGCGGGCGAAAGGGCTGGTTACTCTAGCGCCTATCCCTTGATCCCTTTGCTCTCGTTGGACGCACTCTCTGAATAAGCGTGCCATCCTTTCATCAGAATTTGGAGCAGATAGAAACGAGTTTGGTTCTGTTCTGTGGGATTGATTCCGTCCAGATGATCTGTAGGGATGGTATCGTCTATCATTCCTCATATTTTCCGGTGGCTGCCTTTGGTCTTCTGGGAGCATGCTAGGGTCAGCCATAGTTGGCCCTTGCCTTGATCTTCCCCTGCTGGGTTCTGATCTAAGCACTTCCTCGGGTCCAACTTCGGGCTGGACTCTAGCTCGGCCCCGCTCACTGGCGTTTCCGTGGTTAGGTAGTATGACAGGCTCAGCTACAATTGACCTTCACCCGGTACCTCCCCCGTGGGGTTCGGTTCCAAGCGTTTCCTCAGGCCTAACTTCGGGTTGTGCTCGATCTCGGCTCCTACCATGACTGCTTCTGCCGTTAGCTCCTTCGTAGAAGGAAGATCTTTTGTTGTCTCTGAGATCCTCCGGACTAGGACTCGCCCCATGATTCATTGTTGCGGTTGGACTCTTCAGCATCCCTTAAGCGTGACATGAGATGGTCCACCAAGGCTTCCTGCTGGGACGTGAAGCGGTTAGTTACTTCAACCACAACCCTGTCTAGATCTGCCCTAGTAATTGCTGCGGGCTGTTCTGCGGTAGGAGTGGTCAGATTAGCCTGTCCTTCATTCGGTACTTCTGCTAGAGGAGGACGATTTACTTGATCCGTGACCGCTGGATCTAGAAGACTGCTGGAAGCGATGTTTTTTCCTTTGTTAACATCTTTTTTCTGCTTGGGAGGCATGTTTTCCAAACGATGGATGATGCTGTTAGGAAAAAAGGTTAAGTGGAAGAAGCTAAAGCTTCGAGCTTCTAGCTCTCAGTGAAAGCACCAAAAATGTTTGCACAAAAATTGGACAAACACCTCAAAGTCGTATGATTTGGTAGATCTTATGTTGTTCTTAGCGGTTTGGGTGATTTATGCAAATATATGAAAAGCAGGGGCTAAACTATAAAAAGACACGCAGATTTATAGTGGTTCAGCCAAAATGTGCCTACGTCCACTTTATATGTTATTTCTCTTCTCTTATTTAGATTACAAATACAAAGCTTTGGTACAAGTAAAAGAAAGTTGTTTGAAAGGTCTCTCCATGCTTGAGCTCTCAAACTTGTCCTCATTGTTGTACCCCTGCCCCTCTATTTATAGAGTCAGGCTGGGAGCAGGGGTCTTGGATGTACATAGCTGCTGGTGGGATTGGGCTGATGCAATCTGGCCTGGTGGAACTGGTCCGGTTTCCCCTGGTTTCGGTGGAGAGAGATGAGTGGACCGGTAGAACCTTGGTTCGGTGGAGAGAGATGAGTGGACCGGCAGAACCTTGGTTCGGTGGTAGGAGTGTGGTGGTTCGGTATTGCTTCATTCGGTGGTTGAACCGGTGATTCTGGTTCGGTATTGATGTGGAGATGTTTGGTTCGGTGGAGAAGGCGGGTTTGGTCCGGTAGGTGTTGGTTAGGGAGGTGGTTCGGTGAGGCATGGATCGGTAGCCTCTAGACTTTGGTTCGGGCGTTAGCTGATTTGGTAGCTTCGTTGGATTGAGGCTGATCCTGCAGTGAGGTTTGGATCGGTAGCCTGTAGACCCTTGTTCGGCTAGGGTTGGTCCGGTGGTGAGAATTCACCCAACAGCTGGGGAGCACCAGTGGTATTTGTTAAGAAACAAGATGGCTCCTTAAGACTCTGTATAGATTATAGAGAATTAAACAAAGTAACTATTAAAAATAAATACCCATTGCCAAGAATAGATGATCTTTTTGATCAATTAGCTGGGGCAAAAGTATTTTCTAGACTAGATTTAGCATCTGGTTTTCATCAAATGAAGGTGGAGGAGTCAAGTGTTAAGTACACTGCCTTTAACACTAGGTATGGGTTGTATGAATTTCTGGTTATGCCATTTGGTTTGACTAATGCACCATCATACTTTGTGGATTTAATGAATAAAACTTTTAGAGAATATTTAGACAAGTTTGTGCTGATTTTTCTAGATGACATTTTAATTTATTCCAAAATAGTGGAAGAACATAAGAATCATTTGCACCTGGTTTTGTCTAGATTAAGGGAAAAAGATTTAAAGGTAAAATTTTCAAAATGTGTATTTTGGAAAGAGGAAGTACATTTCCTTGGCCATGTCATTTCTGCCAAAGGGATTTCTGTAAACCCCAATAAAGTAGTGGCTATTCAAGCATAGAAGAGGCCTAGCACAGTGGGTGAAGTGAGATCATTTATGGGGATGGCAGGATATTATAGGAGATTTATAAAAGACTTTTCAAAAATTTCTACACCACTTACTAACTTAACCAGGAAGAACCAAGCTTTTATCTGGTCAGAAAAGTGTGAGAAATCTTTTGAACAGTTGAAGGAGGCATTGGTGAATGCTCCAATTCTGAAAGTACCCCAGGGAAATGAAGAATTAGTGGTATATACTGATGCTAGTGGATTTGGCTTGGGTGCAGTATTGATGCAACAAGGCCAAGTCATTGCATATGCATCCAGACAACTTAAACCCCATGAAGTAAGGTATGCCACACATGATCTTGAATTAGCAGTTGTGATCTATGCTTTAAAACTTTGGAGACATTATTTGTTAGGCACTAAGTTTGAACTTTACACTGACCACAAGTCTTTAAAGTATTTATTTTCACAAAAAGATTTAAACATGAGGCAAAATAGATGGGTGGAGTTCTTAGCTGCTTATGACTTGGACATACTCTATACACCAGGTAAAGCAAACAAAGTTGCTGATGCTCTAAGTAGACAACATGCTAAGTTAGCCATGATAATGATAGAAGAATTTAAAGGTTTGCCTTTGCTTGCTGAATTAGAAATTGGGGAGAAAGACTGTGTGCACATGGATGTACATGTGCATGGTGCACAGGAAAATAGAGGGAAGTTAAGCTTGATGACACTTCAATCAGATTTAATTTGGAAGGTAGGAAAAAGGCAAGAACAAGACACAAACTTATTGGAGAAGAAAATTCTCATACTAAAAGGGGAGGAAGTGATAAATTACCATATTGATAAAAATGGTTATTTGAGAAACCAGAATAGAATATGTGTGCTAGAAAACATGGAGTTGAAGGAGGAAATATCGAATGAATATCATAGAAGTAAATACTCCATACACCCAGGCAGTACAAAGATGTATCAAAACTTAAAAAGAGATTTTTGGTGGAAGGGAATGAAATCAGATGTGGCCAAATACATTGCAAAATGTATGACTTGCCAACAAGTTAAGGCTGAAACACAGAAGCCATCAGGGTTGTTGCAACCTCTTAGCATACCACAGTGGAAGTGGGAAGATATATCTATGGATTTCATAGATGGACTGCCTAGATCTAAAAGAGGAAACACAAGCATATGGGTAATAGTTGATAGACTAACTAAAGTGGCACATTTCATCCCAGTCAAATCAGAAAGAAATGCACCAAAGTTAGCACAAGTATTTGTGAAAGAAGTGGTAAGATTGCATGGCATTCCCAAAACTATTGTGAGTGATAGGGATACCATCTTCACCTCAAGATTCTGGAGGAGTTTTCAAGAAGCCATGGGAAGTGAATTATGCTTAAGCACTGCCTACCATCCACAATCAGATGGGCAGACTGAAGTGGTGAACAAGGTTCTAGAGGACTTGTTAAGGGCATGTGCACTGGATTTTGGAGGCAACTGGGAAGACTATCTCCATTTAGCTGAATTTACATACAATAACAGCTATCAAAGCACCATAGGAATGGCTCCATTTGAAGCCTTATATGGCAAGCCATGCTTGTCACCTGTATGTTGGGTAGAAGCAGGGGAAAGAGCTATTTTAGGGCCTGAGTACATACAAGAAACTAAAGAGAAAATTGAGTTAGTAAGGAGAAGAATGGCAGCAGCTCAAGATAGGCAAAAGAAATTTGCAGACATGAAAAGGAAGCAGGTGGAATATGAAGTAGGAAATTTTGTTTTCATCAAAATATCACCTATGAAAAATGTATTAAGGTTTGGGAAACAAGGCAAGTTAACCCCAAGATATATTGGGCCATACAAAATTCTAGAAAGAATTGGTTCCTTGGCATATAAGCTGGAATTACCAGAAAACATGCAAGGGATGCATGATGTTTTTCATGTATCACAATTGAGAAGATGGGTCCATGACAAGGCAGAAATTCTTGAGACCCCAACCCAAGTGCAGATAAATCCTAATTTGATTTATGAGAAGGATCCAGTGGGAATTTTGGCAAAAGATGTGAAGAAGTTGAGGAATAAGTCTTTGAAACTTGTGAAGGTACAGTGGAGTCTTGATCCTAGTGATTGCACATGGGAATTAGAAGACAAAGTTAGGATGAATTATCCTAAGCTATTTTCAGGTTAAAGGTAATTCTGATTTTTAATTTGTTTTCCTTTTTAGGTGTATATATTTTTAGTTATTATGATAGAACTAAAAATCTATTTGGTTGAGAATGTATTTATTCTCTGAATTAAGTTTAAAATCTATTATAAGCTTAGGAAAATTGTGGGACACAATTTCTAAAAGGAGGGGTGTATGTAATGACCCAAGATTTTAGGAATTTATTCTGAAAAATATAAATAAGTTTAAAATAATTTTTAAACAAATTTTATAGGGGAATTGATACAGCTTGATATAGTGTATCTGTATGCGTGCACATGTGTGCACAGGAAATGCACATGAACTAAAGCTAAATTCCTGAACTCTAAGAATAAATACATGTTGATGTGTATGGAAATATATATATATAAATATATATATAGGTTAAATCCTTAAAAGCTATATGCAAAAGTAAATATATATATATGGATGCTACTAAGTATTTCTGAGTGTACATGTACATGTGTGTGTGTGTCAAATAATGTATAAATATATATATACAGATGAGTATACTAATTAATTCAGTAAGATTTATATACATATATATATATATGTAGATATGTTAATAAGGTACTAGAGTTCAAATCAGCAAAAATAAAATATACAAACATATTTTAAATATAGGCAGAAAGAAAAAGAAGAAGTCCTCTTATAAATAAATGAAGGAAATACATACCATTTACATGAAAGCTAAAAATAGAAAAAAAATATAATAGGATAAAACAGGGAAATGCTTGGTATAGGCAGAATTAGGAAGAGTATTTGATAAATAATAAATCAAGTCACACCTTTAGCATGATAATAGACAAAGGAAAAAGTATTTTCTGGAAAAGCAATTTTCTGAAATTAACCAAAAAGGAATATAACCACTTTTCTTTCCACAAACCCAAGCCGGGGAGGGTAAGATTTTGGGTTTAATAATTTCTGATGGGCAAAAATGTCTTTAGCTAGTGCCTTAAACCCTAAGAAAAACCTTGCATAAATAGGCAGTGGAGAGGAGAAACCTTCCTCTTCCCGAATATAGCTCTTGAGAAAAATATATAGATATTATATAAATACAATACAAGTGAAGAAAAGATTTGAAGGCAGAGGCTTACCAGTCAACTAGGAAGTAAAAGAGAGCTAGGTGAGAAAACTCACTCAAAATCTAAGGCAATAAGTCCTAATGTAGGCAACCAGTTATAAGTAATTTTCTTGAAAATGTATTTTCATATGTGAATGCTTATTTGTGATTTTAGAACTGAAAATGTTTTGATTCTCTTTGGTTGTTCTACTTGTTTTATTATATGAAAGTTTTAAGTATTGTTAGTATACATATATGTTTTAAAAACCCAGATCTATGATATGTTAATGTTTAGGAACATAAACAAATACCCAGAAAAATAAAATGTTGAAAATAGGCAAGTAGTATTGGTTTTGGCTCAACCCAGAAAGATGTAAACAATGTTGAGCTGCAATATACTCATGTATAAGTGCTGAGGCTTGAGACAAAAAGGAATTAGGGGTGCAATAGGGTTGCCTATGTGCTGATGCTCCTGATTCAATGAAAATATATAAATGTTCATAAGCATAGCAAACAAAATTTTGTGATTCAGTGAAACTAGGTCACTCGGAGTTTAACTCAAGCACAAATGTTTGCTAAAAGGGAAAAACTCTCTCAAAAGCCATAAGCCAATGTTAGTTGCCTATACCCCTTTTAAAAATACCAGAAGATGTATATACATACAGAATCTGATTCATTTAGTCACCAATGGTTGTTAGCCTGTTTGTCTCTGTTTGGTCATGAATAATATGAGATGCCATGATATGGAAGTTTATGTTAGTGAAATGAATCACTGAATGGTTTAGTCATGAAAAATCAAAAGAGTTATTATTAACTAAAACCTCACTAGGAAATGGGGGTCAAGAACACTGCAGGAATGACTTGTTTTCTTGAGTAATACAAGTTGACACATGGCTTGTTTAAGTCCTGAGATCTTTGTGTAATGGAGTGAATTAGTTCATTACAGTGTGTCCATTGATTCAATTAATTGCAGATGAGACCAAGGTAGATAAATATATCAAAGTAAAAGAATTTGATATAAAGAGGAACTAGAGTTTTCCTGGAATGAAATCTGGATAGTGAATAAATGATTTAATTCATTTTGGGTGATTTCCTTGTTTGTATGGATGTTTATTTGATTCATGATTGAATTATATGAATGTATGAATGTGCCATGTCTTTTTGAGGGTTCTGGAAGGGTAGACTTAAGTGTGCACCTGCACACTGACACAGAACATGCATACATGAATTACTTGTTTTCTAAAGGCAGAGTTATATACATGTATCCCTGTTTTTAACTTTAACTTGATTTTGTAAACTGTTTTTAGTGGATTTTCTCATACCAGACATGTGTTTGACCCTAGTGTGCTAATGGCATATGGGGTGTCTCATTTAATATGGGGCAGCTTCAAATGCATTTTCAGGGATTGCAGCAACTAAGTAGGAATAGGAGCAAGGCTTTGAGAAGAAGATTATAGCATGCTAAACTTAGTTAGATAAGAGCCTAAATGTTGAAATCTGCATGTATTGATAATTTAAATTGCTACTTGTATTAAGTGTTGAATATTGGATGGATATTTTGTTAAGTATTTTGTTAAGAGATTAACTTGTATCTGGAATCTATAAATCTAGTTAAAATATCTGATATGTTAAAGAAGTTAATCAAAATCTTGTAAGTGGATTTAGTAAGAACACTATGTTAAAATTGAATGGTTACATTTTATAAATGCATTAGTCAATCTTGTGTCTTTAGAAAGGATTTAAGTTTTGGGGAAATCTGGATAGTTGATTCTCAGAAAAATTAAATGGTTTTATTTTTCTTCCATGGCATATGTATACAAAAGATAACAAGCATAGGGAGAATGTCTTTATATGACTGTAATGTTTCCATGGATTCAACTTGTTCTATAAAAATGTTTCATACTTAATTTTTTTAAATAAAGAAAGAATCTGTAATATGGGAGTTGAAAGCCAGATCCAAAATAGTTGCAGTTATATACACACATAAACATGTTTTGTGCAGATATTAACACACCTTTTCCTTTGTATTTTAAATAGGAATCTGAATTCCATTTCACTCAAGTTCTAATCAAATGCATTTTAAGACCAGATGGGTTACACCAGAACAAAGAGTCTGGTTGAACCATGTGATTGACACCCATGGTTACAGGACACCCACTTAAGTTTGCACTTCATTTAATTTAAAGCATACTGACATCAAAGAATCAAGTTTTTGAATGTGTTAGATCACTTTAAATTATTCCAGAAAAGAGCCTGTATTCTAGACAGATTTTATAAGAGAAATCAAACATGGATAATGATAAACACTTCTATCATTTTTAGAACACAAGCACCAAACCATTAATTTATAGACAATCATATCACAATTATCTTGTTTCTAGGATTTATACTCCCTAGAGAATTTAGCAAAGAACCGGGAGTTTTAAAATATGTATATATATGTATTCATGTATGGATGGAAATTTTATTGCATATATTTGAACTGAACTATGTGTGGATTGATTAAACTCAATCAATCAAATATCCTCTTGTTTTCCAGAACTCTGATTCAAACAAGAGAGGCATATACATCCTCACATGTATGTGCATGTCTTTGTGAATGTACTGATATATTTATATTGGTTAATTATTTGATCCTGGATATATGTTGTATGATAGAAAAAAATGACTCTAGGCTTCAGAAATATGTATATGTATATCTCACATATATGTATATATATATCTAAGAGATTAAAAAAATTTCCTTACAAATTAAGGTATAAAAAGAGAGGGTCATTTCACTGCGCAACTCTGATCACTCCATAATCAGGACACACTATTTAAATCTAAGTCATCTGAGGTATAATTTCTACTATTTTATAAATATCACTTTTTAGCAAAAGTGACACTTAAAATCTTATAATATTTTCAAAACTTATTATCTACCCCCAAGGACACGAAAAGATTAAAGGCACAATTAAGGATAACGACGATTGGGGACTATGTTAACACTTGTATTATAATTCTATGTACTGTAATACATGCTCTATTCTGTGTTTATCATATCTTGTTCTGAACTCTACTCTAATAAAGGGTAGTACGGAGTAATACTATCTGCCAGTGCAGAGAATAGGGCTGGTTAGGAGCGACCATCTGTAAGCTTTGCCTTAAACAAGTATTGAATATGTCGATTGGGTGCACTATTTTTTTTCTTTTACCTTTTTCATGTGGATCGACATACTCAATAAATGTTTAACACAAAACTATGATGGCTAATGGATCTATTCATAACAAAATACAACAACAACAAATATATAACATATCACAGAACAGCAGACACATATAGATACATATACATATACATCATTAGTACAATACATAGAGATACAAAAGTAGTGGTTACGCAGACTATATATATACAACGAGCCCAAAGGAATATATATATATATATCTGAGTACACAAAAGACCACAAAACTACACAAAACAAAACTGAATATCATAAGTCGTTAGGTGGACCACGGCGGAAATAGCTAAGCGGGAATCTACAGCAGGTAGCTAACCTGAAATAATTCGGTCTGACCCGAGTATATAAAATACATGGGTCAGTCTAGCTTAAATAAACTGATTAGAATATGATAGGTGAAGTATAAGGATATTAGATGATAATTCTTCTCAATAGAGAAGAAGCAACAACATCAATGTCGACTCATAATACATGAGTTGGTAACAACTCAATCACCATAAGAAGGTCCCATGTAAAGGGCAACATCAACAACAACATCCATTAAATCAAGTATAAATGCCTCATATCATCCGCATCAACATCAACATAATAAAAGGCTTCCATCAACACATGGGAGCTAGGCTCCATGGCTAAGTCATATATATATATATATATAATCTCAATCAAAAACAAAACAACAAGATGAAAACCGCATCATAGCACTAAATAGGACTCGAAGGTCCAAACAACAACATAACATATTCACCATATAAAAATCTCCGAATAGCATAGGTTATATATATAACTCCAACAACAACAATATGGTGAAACGTATAGAAAACAACAAAATCTAGAAATCAATAGAATGAAATCTAGAAATAGCAACAACAACGGTATAGATCCATAACAACAACAACTACATGTGGATATAATAAGTGGCCCCTCGGCCTTGCCAAGTACTATAATAGTGCGCTTAACAACGTTGGCCCCTAGCCTGATGTATATATGTAGCCTCCCTGGCTTAGCGCTAGTGCCCCCCCCCCCCGCCCTTGGCCCCCTCGGCCTAGTATTGGCAATATCAACATGCCCGAAGGCCCAACATAAAGTGCCACCAACTTCCAGATAGTAACCAAATCACTGACAATAGTGCGTTCCATACCACACGTTCTCACTTAAACGTTTACAATAAGGTAGTTAATTTCACTCTTGTGTATGACCTCAATCGAACAAGTCTGAAATTAACCGAAAAAGTAAATTTATGTGTCCTATACCACATGTTTTACTAAATCGTTTAAATCTCTTCCTCATTCGCTTGAAGAGTGCAAAAACGTGTATTTTTATATAGAAAATACTTACTTCGAGAAAACAGGTTTTTAAACGATTTTGGAAATTAGTTGGAAAGTGTTACTTTGAAATTCTTTTTATTATAGAGAATACATATATATAAATAGCTTCAAAAATAATTATAAATTTTTTTTAAACATTTATTTTGAAAGCTTTTTCATTTTAAAAATCATTCTGAAAACGGTTTAGAAAACACGTATACAGAAACAACAAAAATCAACGAAAATTCAGTGAAATCAACATACGACAAAACCCAAATGAAATTGTCAACTCATGGTACAAATCGACGTTAATGTCGGTGTTCCTATTAGTAGGAATTATCCTTTTAGAACCATCTCAAAACAATGCACGAAATCATCAAATCCAAAAACAATTCAATGGAAACTGCCCAAACTTTGTAAAAGAACTCAGGCCTGCGACTTGTTTAGTCCGTTTGCCCATTTTAAACCAATAATTTGAGAAAAAATGAAACATTAAAGTTGTAGAAGATATCCTAAGCTTTCCAGAACATAAAAAATTATTGAATTTCGATAAGGAATGAAAAAGTTATGACTAAAGCAATTTTCAGATCTGAAGTTCACTACTGCTGTCATTTCAGTCTCGAGACACCGTCATTAGAATGTACTTTCGACCATGTAAACTTCAAAATTTAACAAAACCAAAAGCATAAAAGTTGAATGTTATTTCCTTAGCTTGAAGCCAGAAAAAGAATCACAAAAATTGGACTTACGGATCAAAATATATACCCAAAACAATTCTTAGATCTAAATTCACTGTCGCTGTCGTTTTGCTCTCGGGACAGCAACAAAGAAGTACAGTTTTGACCAATTTAGCTTCAAACTTTCATAAAACTAAAAGCCTAAAACTTTTAGTAAAAAGTCAAAGTTTTCCAAAACATTAAAAATCATCAAATTTGGACAAGAAACGTGAGAGATATGGCCAAATTCGTTTTAGGTTCAATCTCTGAATTATTTTTCCAGCAAACAACATATAATCGACATGCAAACTTATTTAAGTTAGATGTGTGAATTAATACTCACCTTAGGATTTATTTGTAGCAAATTAGCGGATTTAGCAAGCAAAGATTGAAGCTTTGGCCTTGGATTGAGGCTAGAAACATGTATAAACCATTACAAAGACATGCGAAGAGAAATATGAAATTACAGTAAACTGATTTTCTCAAAATTGAGAAATTGAGAAATTGAGAAATTGATGAAATAATTTCTGGTTTTGTGTGGATTACCTGTAATAGAGATTGAATCTACTTATTTTCTTAAATTTTATTTAGTTTTGGAGGAGGATTTGCAATTACAAGATGGTGGTCATTTTCTTCTTTTTAGGTTTCTGGCTTTTGAGAAGGAAGAAGAATGAGAAGGTGTACGTACCGTTTCTTTCTTCAGCATATTCCAAAAAGTGGGTTTTCAGTTTTGGACCCAAACTCCTACCCAACAAGGCTATGTTATTTATTTTTGTTTCATTTTAACACTAATTAACACACAGTTTCACTAATTTCAACACAAAATTTTCACACTTTTATATATTCCAACTTTATAAACACAAACTAACATGTTCTTATGTTTAATAAAATGTTAAACAACATTTAAAAGTTATTTTTGCTATAAAAACCAGTTCTATCACTAGAAATTCTGTTTTTACTTAAATGCTTTAATTTACACTTTTTACTTAAATAAATCGACATGTTTAACATAAAATTACACAAAATTCATTTTCTTGTTTAAATTAACACAACAATCCATAATGAAAATATTTTTACATCCATAGGTCGTTTTTAAACAAAATTCCACATTTTTATTTACAATATTTACCATATTTAATTTTAACAAATCATTAAAATTAACCAAAATCACTATTTGACCATTATTCCACAATTATTGCATTTTATCAAATTAAAACTAATCAATGCTCATTATTACCCCAAAATAGCATAATAAAGTTTTCAAAACTTTATTTTCTTCATTCAATATTTATTTCAACAAATAAATGTTGAATTAAATTCTTTTATTACTTTTATTTAATTAATTCGCCACCAAATCAACATATTTCTTTTATTCTCAATTAATTTACAACTAAACCATCTTAACGCCCTTTTTATTACACAAAACCCATTGTTTATTCAAAACAAACAATTTTAACAAATTTTATATCTTCAAATTTATTTTATTTTCTCCATTTTAAATTATAACCATCATTAAATTTATTTTCATAGGTAATCTCAAAACCATTGTTGTTACAACTGTCCATCCCTGAAGCACCAGAAGGCCCTCCTTTATCTCCACCCGAGCCTTGACCTCCAGAGGGGTTATCATCATTGTCATCATCATAATCGCTATCCTAATTGATTTTATCATCATTATCTTTTTCTGCAAGATCGCTATCTTTATCATCCTCATCTTCAGAATAAGATTCTATGTCGAAGGAGGGAATGTCAAAAGAGAGAGTTTTCTTTACATTAACTATCTCCTCCTCGCCTACGGGTTCGGTGCCCTACTTAAGTTGGTCAATATTATCCATTACTCTTTTTGCTATGGCTGGGTCGAGAGAGGGGAAGCTAAAATCAGGACATTGTTAGAATGCGGATTAAGGATCTTAAGGCTAGAATTAACACTAGAGGGGGGTGAATAGTGTTTTAAGAAATTTGTTAATATTTTTGAATTTATCTTAATTTTTTAACAATGTATACACTAATCAGACATAGATATGAACGCAGAATCAAACACAGATGCAAATATAAAGTAAAAGCAGTAAAGGAAAGAACACACCGGATTTTATACTGGTTCGGAGTTACCCTACATCCAGTCCCGCAACACAAGTACGGATTTCCTTTCAAAAACAATTCTTACAAATACAACCCTCGATTTCAAGGCCACGAGGTACACCGCTCCAGATTCACAATCCTCTGGGTAGAGATACTTGATTTATCGGGCAACAAGTTCACCCAATTGATTTCCAGGGCTACAATCACACCTTTTCTCGCTCTATTGGTTACAAAAAGTCTATAACTCAGATTAGCACTTGGATCTTGTAGAGATAGTGGAGAGAATCAAAATCAGAAATTATCTAGTTAGATTCGATATTGATTTCGGTAGAGTAATGGTGTAATTTGTAAATAAGAAAGTGGAGAAGAAGAAGAGAAGTTAAATCAGAGAAAAAAGTGATTAAAATTCGTTGAAAACACCCTTTATTTATAGTAGATCAATAGCCATGTCCATTGGTGAAGGGATGTGGCGAATAGACACTTCTTTTAAAAAACAATTTAACTGTCACCATGTCGACAGGGGTACATGTGACAATGTCGACATGCCCTTTTATTTTTTGGTGATTTGTTTTTCTTTGAAAATAATTTCTATATTATATTATACTTATATTTAAAATTTAAAATATACTTATATATAGTTATAATACATAAATAACTATAGAGAATAATATTAAAATATATATAATAATTTTCTATACTTTTATATTTAAATCTTAAGTATAAATATATAAAACAGCTAAATATATTAATATCAGAATTATAGTTTAAAAACTTAGGATAATAATTTAAAATCAAAGATATTTAAAATTAAGGATATTTAAAACTAAGGATATTTTTGGAGCTAAAATATATTGAAAAACCAGGACAGATGATTTTGGTTTATAAACAGGAATATTTAAAATCATTTTGAAAAACAAGCTATATATGTTTTGAAAATCATTTTGAAATAAAAGTAAGTGGATACAAAAAGATGTTCCACTAGAATTTTCGTAGGTTCCATCCTACTTAGGGTTCCATCCCTTTAACGAGCACGAAGTGGATTCCATTCCACGAATAAAATATATTTTAAGATGTCAGTGCCTTTCTATGAGTTTTAACAATATTCCTAACTATATAACTTATCTTGGAAACTTGAACTCTTGAAATTCTTGATACTCATGAGTCTTGAACCTTGATATCTTCAATCTTTGATCTTGAATCTTTATACTGTACAGTTCTTCATTCTTTAGTACCTGCAAACATATCTATATATATCTACACAATAATGTTAGTATTATATATTTTATAATCTAATTTTGAGTAAGGTTGTTGTCATCAAAACCAACTCCTCAGGGACTAACAATCTCCCCCTTTTGATGATGACAACCTTTGTTTATAAAATATCACTTCTATCCTAATACTTCTAATAACTCCCTCTTAATCTATGCCTAACTATCCTATTTTATACTTCTCCCCCTTTGTCATCAACAAAAACCATATAACTCCCTAATTATAATACTATATAACTCTATATAACTCCCCCTGAAACTAAGACTACATTACTTGTGATTATAATGATAGTGTTATCATACATAATCAATACTTAACTTTAAACTAAACTCTTAATAACTACTTTTCCTAACTACTAAACTATTTATTCAAAAGATAAGAGAATATACGAATAAGAGAACACAATTTATTTATTCATAATGGAGTTTTTAATATAAAAATAGATAGTTAAACTGATAATCATGATAACATAAAAGATCACATATTATTAATACTAATCATATGTATGTTATATTTTACATACATAATGTCAATCCATACTAAGTCAAATTCAAGCAAATCAAACCAAATCCTAATTAAGCAAGCAAACAAACAAAGTTAATCAAATAGTACGAGGAACATCAACCCATCCTTCTTCTCCAAAGATAGGGTCTTGTTTGATGGCATCCCAATTCTCATTATCAACAGATAGAGAAACGGGAGGATGTGCTTCATTATCATCCTTGTGCAGGGAGGAAATCATCCAACGAATTGCTTCGAAATGCCTTTCTTGCTACTTGATCATCTGCATTTGACTCAATTCTAAGTGACGCTGATTACGGAGAATGATAGAGAGAATATTCTTGAAGGATTTAAGATTTTCTTCAAGATTTTCAGATAAATTGTGAATAGGATCGGCCATTTTTGTGAAAAAGAGAAGAAATATAGATAGAATAGATAAGTAATGATTTTGAGTAAAGATTTCTGGAAGAGAACAGGTATTTATAGGTGTAAATTTCGTTTGAAATGAATAGATACAAGTTAGTTATTTAAATTTCAAAAATTAAAATGAAAAGACACTTCAGATTTTAAGCATGTCGACAAGGTGCCTTTGGGGGTTGTCGACAGGGTCATCTGTGTTTTGATGACTTGTTTTTGATTTTGAATAAATGTATATATATATATATATATTTATATATATATCATATTAACGGTTATTCTAGAGATGAAATAAGCTAGATAACAGAAAGAACTTCAACATTAATTCAAACTGGAATGATACATGGATTAAACAACATGAAATACAATAACATTCAAACTTAAAACAAACTTAATCAACTACGACAGTGTATGAAAAGATAGATCTAATTGGAGGATGATGAGGATGATGAAAGGTTAAACTTCTTGCTGACTTTTGAGAAGAACTTGTTCATCTTAAAAGACATTTTATCCAACTTTTTACTAACGGATCTCTTAAGTGTCCGTTGATTTTCCACAATTATCTTTTGGTTTTGGATAATCATCTTGTTGGTTGGTTTGGAGGTGTAATCAATACTTTCAAGAGATGTTTCACCTTCCTCTTCTTCTTCTTGAATATCCATTTCATCCCCTTCTTCTTCTTCTTCTTCTTCTTCCTCTCCTTCTTCCATTTCTTCATGAGCTAAACGCTCTTCCTTTTCCACAAGGGATTCATAAGGTTGAAAGATGTATGGAATTTTCATAAGTGAGATATTGGAATGATTGAAAACTTTTCTAGAAATGAATTCCTCTCCTTTAAAATTCACTCCAAAATAGTTGAAAATTCTAGTAAGGTAAATTCCATGATATAAAATCTTTTCTCCCATTTCCAAGTTTTTAGGTCAAAATTCATCCAAAATAACTTGAGCCCAATTAATATCATAGTTTCCAAAAAGAGCGAAAAGAGCTTTACAAACTTTTGAAGTAGGATTATTAAAACTTCCCGATCTCGGGGTCAAAGTGTGTTGCAAAAGAAGGCTCACAATTTTTGCTTTTGGACGAAAATTGCGGTTTATAAAATCAAAGTTTTCGTCACTTTCAAAAATATGGTGGAAAGTCTTACGATCACTTTCATTAAAATTGAAATTTGAAAGATCCATACCCGTACACTTACAATTTAGAATCGCTCCTAAAACATCACAATTTAAAACAATTTGAGTGCCTTTTACACTACTCCAAATTTCATCATCGTTTCCTTGATAAAAGCCACGATTAAGATTTGCATAAAACATTTTCACAAGATTTGGGTAGCATACAAAATCATTTTGAGAATCGTCAACAAGACTTAAAATGTTGTTGCTAACACAAAGAGAATCGATTTCATAAGAAGCGAAATCGCGGAAAATTGCAAACTTTCCGGGATGAACTTTTCCATAATTAGCATAGCCAATATAGGCTTTGATTGCTTCTGGATCATAAAAGAGGTGTTCTTTTAAGGTTTTGGAGAGTCTCATAGTTGATGGAGTACTTGAGGAGGCCATTGATGTAGAGAGAAGAGAGCTTGAGTTATGAAGAAAGAGTTTGAATTTGAAAAGTTAAGTGAAAAGATGAGATAAATGATAGTAAATAAATAGAAATTAAATGGACAGTTTCTCTGGTCAAAAAGTGTCCTTTCAGAGTCTCGAATGGTGTGAAAGAGTGGAGGAAAATACAAGCATTTGAATTCAAAATTTGAATTTCAAATTTTCTGTACCATGTCGACAGGTAGAGATGGACCCATGTCGACAGGTATCCGTAAATTTTGATGACTAGATACTTTTATATAATGTAATATTTATATATATATCTATTATTTTAATGTCTATATAATATCTGGAATATTACTAAGACTCATAAAATATTATAATATTATTAAAAATAAAAATAATAATAAATAATAATAAAAAATATAATAAAATAATAAAAATTTTAAAATTCAAACGACACATCAATTCAAAAACAACCAATCAATCAATTAATTCAAGCATGCAATTTCAGCCAATGTATTGTAAACGTGTACCTTTTTCAGAGTCCGTGTCTTTGGTATCGACTAAATCGAGAATTGCTGTGAAACACAGATTTGAATTATCTTTCTTCTGTTCATCGTCGCTGGAGGATGAGTCAGAGTCATCTAGAGTAGCAGTGAATGCACGTTTCCGTTTCTTTGCAGAATCATTGTTTGTAGGAGGGTTTTGCTTATCTGGATGCGGACAGTCTCTTTTGATATGACTTGGTTCGTCACAATTGAAGCATTTGATAAAGTTTGGTACAGTAGTATGATTACCGGAATTCTTAAAGTTGTTTCTCTTGGAACTATTCAATTTTCTGTACTTCAGGAATTTCCGAAAATTCTTGGTCATAAAAGCAATCTCTTCATCATTATCGCTGTCTGAATCTGATCCTTCTGTTAGTGCATTGAATGCAATTGATTTCTTTTCTGATGCCTTGCTTTCTCTTCTCCCAAGCATTTTAACTTCAAACGACATTAGGTTTTCGATCAATTCTTCAATCTTTAAGATGCTGATGTCATTTGCTTCTTCGATTGCGAGTGTCTTTTGATCCCATTCTGGAGTAAGAGAGTTTAGGATTTTTCTGACTTGATCTTCTTCAGAGAATACTTTTCCCAATGATATTAGAGAGTGGACAATATCCTGGAATCTACTATACATATCTGGAATAGACTCATTAGGATTCATTTTGAATAATTGAAACTGATTTGTGAGCATAGAGATTTTTGTCTGTTTAACTTTGCTTGTTCCTTCATGAGTAACTTGCAAAGTTTTCCAGATTTCATATGCAGACTTACAAACTGATACTCTATTAAATTCATTCCTATCAAGTGAACAAAACAAGATATTCATAGCTTTAGAATTATTCTGTGCAACAGTCTTTTGATCAGTAGTCCACTGAGCAAAAGCAGTTGTGGGTTCAGAATATTCTGTCTGTGTGACATTCCAAGTGTCTAGTCCTATAGATTGTAAATATATTTTCATCCTACATGCCCAATATGCATAGTTACTACCATTAAAAAGTGGTGGTCTGGTAGTAGACTGACCTTCTACAAATGAACTAGTGTTGGTGGTAATAGCAGTACTAGTGTTAGTAGCCATTTTGAAATTTTTCAAAATTCAGATTATGAAACTTTTGAAAACCAAGCTCTGATACCAATTGTTAGAATACAGATTAAGGATCTTAAGGCTAGAATTAACACTAGAGGGGGGGGGGGTGAATAGTGTTTTAAGAAATTTGTTAATCTTTTTGAGTTTATCTTAATTTGTTAACAATGTATACACTAATCAGACACAGATATGAACACAGAATCAAACACAGATGCAAATATAAAGTAAAAGCAGTAAAGGAAAGAACACACCGGATTTTATACTGGTACGGAGTTACCCTACATCCAGTCCCGCAACACAAGTACGGATTTCGTTTCAAAAACAATTCTTACAAATACAACCCTCGATTTCAAGGCTACGAGGTACACCGCTCCAGATTCACAATCCTCTGGGTAGAGATACTTGATTTCCGGGGTAACAAGTTCACCCAATTGATTTCCAAGGCTACAATCACACCTTTTCTCGCTTGATTGATTACAAAAAGTCTATAAATCAGATTAGCACTTGGATCTTGTAGAGATAGTGGATAGAATCAAAACTAGAAATTATCTAGTTAGATTCGATATTGATTTCGGCAGAGTAATGGTGTAATTTGTAAATAAGAAAGTGGAGAAGAAGAAGAGAAGTTAAATCAGAGAAAAAAGTGATTAAAATTCATTGAAAACACCCTTTATTTATAGTAGATCAATAGCCATGTCCATTGGTGAAGGGATGTGGCGAATAGACACTTCTTTTTAAAAAACAATTTAACTGTGACCATGTCGACAGGGGTACATGTGACCATGTCGACATGCCCTTGTATTTTTTGGTGATTTGTTTTTCTTTGAAAATAATTTCTATATTATATTTTATTTATATTTAAACTTTAAAATATACTTATATATAGTTATAATACATAAATAACTATAGAGAACAATATTAAAATATATATAATATTTTTCTATACTTTTATATTTAAATCTTAAGCATAAATATATAAAACAGCTAAATATATTAATATCAAAATTGTAGTTTAAAAACTTAGGATAATAATTTAAAATCAAAGATATTTAAAATTAAGGATATTTAAAATTAAGGATATTTTTTAGGCTAAAATATATTGAAAAACCAGGACAGATGATTTTGGTTTTTAAACAGGAATATTTAAAATCATTTTTAAAAACAAGCTATATATATTTTGAAAATCATTTTGAAATAAAAGTAAGTGGATACAAAAAGATGTTCCACTAGATTTTTCGTAGGTTCCATCCTACTTAGGGTTCCATCCCTTTAACGAGCACGAAGTGGATTCCATTCCACGAATAAAATAGATTTTAAGATGTTAGTGCCTTTCTATGAGTTTTAACAATATTCCTAATTATATAACTAATCTTGGAAACTTGAACTCTTGAAATTCTTGATACTCATGAGTCTTGAATCTTGATATCTTCAATCTTTGATCTTGAATCTTTATACTGTACAGTTCTTCATTCTTTAGTACCTGCAAACATATCTATATATATCTACACAATAATGTTAGTATTATATATTTTATAATCTAATTCTGAGTAAGGTTGTTGTCATCAAAACCAACTCCTCAGGGACTAACAGACATTTCTCATGATTGTCGGCGTAGGTGAGCATGAGGGCATCTTCATAATGTTTCGACATCATTGGCCCCAAGGTGGTTTTAGTAAACTCAGAGACGTGCTTTTTGAAATCAGAGAGGGTTGAACAGCTAGCTTGAGCGAAGCTCTGGTCCTCTTGAATTTGTTTTTCAATAGGCTATTCTTGGAAACCAAGCGAGCTTTCTCATCTTCCGAGTCTTTCAAAGCTAGCTCCATTGCGAATTTTCCAATAGAGGTAAGTTGATGAGCTTGCCTCTCCGCTTCTAGGTCACCTTCAGCCCTGGTGAGGGAAGCCTTAACTCGCTCCAACTCGGAGGAAGTGTCATTTTGAGCAGCGGTTAGTGAAGATAGTTGTTTTTTCAGCATTTCCCTCCTGTAGCTTGGAGCATCTAGCAGAGAGCTTGGAGACATGTTCATTTAAAGAAATCTAGTTCCTAGAAATCCGCAACAAAAAGAAGAGAAACACAAGTTAGCGATTAAAAAGATCCGGTGATGATAACATTAAAAGGGTGAAAACTTACCAAAAGTTGTTGCTCCATCAGAGAGCGATGATTTTTCACCAAGTCTGGACTAAATGACGGCAGAGAAGAAGAAGTGAAAGATTCTGAATGAAGGATAAGCTTGACGAGTTCATCGAAATTAGTCGGCGGAGGAACAGAAGATGAAGACTCCGAAGGAATTTGTGCCATAGAAGGAGTCTCTAGAAGAGCGAGCTGCATCTGTGCTAGTGCAGTTGGGGAGTCGGTAACGGTAATATGAGGAAAGGGTGCAGGAGTAGGTGAATTTGGCTCCATTTTTTCTTTAGGGGCTTCTGTAGTGGGGCTCTCTGAAGCTTTCTCTGAGGATGTGCGCTTTTCTTCCTCCTCCACATAAATAATTTTTGCAACTTTCGTTGGAGGAGCGTGTTTAGAAGGCTCTGTTAATCTTCTCTTAAGAGATCTTTTAGATTTGGCGAAAGCCTCCAAGACCGATGTTACATCCGAAGAAGATGAAGGAGTGGCAGCACCGGTTTAAGATTCAATGGCCTTGGAGGGAGCTGAAAAAAATTCAAACAAAAATAAGATCAGTCTGAGTAACTTAAAGAATTTCAGAGACAAAGACGAAAAATACAGAACTAACAGTATACCAGAAGTGTCAGAACAAATGGGCGACACTGAAGTAAAATGTTCAGCACCGCTTGAGGAAAAGAAGCGCTTGCCACGAGAATTGTGCATGATTGTGGGAGGAGTTCCTAGAATCCTTTGGCCAGGCAGTAGCAAAGAATGTTTCCTTAGATTTGAAGGAGTTAGGAGCCTAAGCCTGCTTCCAATTTGTACTGAAGCAGAAGTTAAATAATCGATGGTTTTCTTATCAGCATCACTGAGTTTCTTGGAAGATTCACATGAAATAAGTCTTTCTTATCAGCATCACTGAGTTTCTTGGAAGATTCACCTGAAATAAGTCAGAGATTAAGTAATAGAAAACATAGAGTAAAGCAAAAACAACATTGAAGTAGACTTACGGGGGGAGGCAAAAGTCTCGTGAACATCCGCAAAGCACTTGACAAAGAAAATTTGATTTTCCCGATCCTTGAACTTATTGATGTCATCTGATATAAGCTTCTTAAACACATTTACTCTGTTGATTTGGTTATTAAGATTACTTAACCTTGCCAATTTGGTCAAGGAGTTCAGAACTTCAGCATTAAGCGAAGGAAATTCAGATTCCAACGCTAGCATTTCCAAAGATAGAAGATGGGTATAAACATTTGGGGATAGTTGATGTGCACTTAAATGTGCATATATTTACATCCATATTTTATCTATTTTTATTTAAATAAATATCATATTTGGGTATTTTAACATGTTTAAAACCAAAATTCAATTATTTTCAATTCATCATATATTCATCTACATACAGGGGCAAAATAGTCATTTTTGTGCATGTGTTAATTTGGAACTTTTTACTTGGACATTTTTCATAACTTTTATAGGAATTTGGATGCATATGGAAGAGGGTTTCATGAAGATATATGCATACACAAGAGAATACAAAGGAGGGATGATGGAAATGATTCAAATACATGATCATGGAGGACCCCACCTACCCACTTACCTAAATCTACAATTAGAAGCTAATGGACAACTAAGTGGAGGTTAAAGCTTCATGCACATTTAATGATGGATTAATTAGTGGTTAATGGTTACACGGTGGCCACACTTCCTAAAGGGCATTTTGGGAAGCACCCTAAAGATTGAATTAGGGTTTTATGCATGTATAAATAGCCCTCTTATGTACATGTAAATAGCTTCTACTCTCTTAAATTAGTTAGGAAATTAAAATGCAAGTTGTAAGCTCTATATTTCTTGAAATAAAAATGGCTTCCTAGCCTCTTTCTCTTCTCTTTTCTACTTTTTTTATTTACTTTTATGTTGATGTTTTCTATGCTTTCTCTCATTTCATGTTTATAGCTTAAATTTACATTCATGCAAGTAGTGTAGCTTTTTTTTATGCAAGTAGTTAGTAGTTAATCTCTCTTTCTTCCTTTGCATAGTTTCCATTTTCTTGCTTTTTAATGTTGAAATTTACAAATGTTGATTTGATAACACAAATGAGTAGCTAAACCCCTTTGATTTAGGGGTAATGAAGCTCTCTAACTTTATGTAATTTCAACATTTCTATGATTTATGATCTCTTTTATTTGTGCTTCATGAGAGTAGATTTTGATATAAGTTTATACAAGTGGGTTTGATAGCTTATGTTGCATTTGCAAATGAGCTATTCTTATTCAACATAAACACAATTTACATCATCATTTGCTAATTGATTTTTGATTTTGGAATGAAAGTAAAAACAAAATTTGATTATCTATATTACTAATTACAATAGTAAATAGATCATACTTTAAATAGCGTTTGCTTTGGCTTTATTTTCATGAGAATTTATAAGTGGTTTATTTGTTGTATTATAGTTTGATGGTTTAAGTTATGTTAATTAATAACATAAATAAACCATACTTATGATAAATGCAACAATTATTTCACTTAATATCAAAAGTAGAGATCATAAATAATTTATTTGTTGATTTACAAAAAATATGAGAGTGGATTTGCCTCTAGATTGTTTCTAATCTCATAGTTTTTAATCTCATTTTAATTCAAGTTTTAGCTTCAGTTTGCTTGTAGTTAACAATTTCCTCTCCAATTGGGTCTATTTGATTGATTAGCAAATTTTAAAATCTAACAATTTCTTGCGGAACGACCCGTACTCGCCACGTACTAACTTTTGTACGTCGTGCGCTTGCGGTTAAATTTTAATTTGAAATTTATCGGCGATTTTCTAATCCGATAGAAAATTCATCGTTAAACAAGTTTTTGGCGTCGTTGCCGGGGAATTGATTTGATTTGATTTTTCTATTCTTCGAATTATTTTGTTTGATTTCGTTTGTTTGTTTTGTGTGTTTTTTTACATTTAAATATTTTTTGTGTTTGTTGTTTGATCTTCGTTTTCATTTTATTTGTGTGCTTGTTGTTTTTCCATTTGCATATCCACATTTTTAAAAAAATTATTGCATCGCAATTGCATTTACAATTTTGCATTTACATTCTCTTTTTACTTGTAACGATCTGATTTTTCGACGCTTGAAAGTCGACATTAATACGTCCACTATATCAAATGCCGCGCAATCAAATGCCGGAAAACCGAACCATTAGGGTTAAAAGAAGAGGTAGAAGAAAAGATAGAAGAAAAAGAAAGAAGAATAGCTACAGAAAACACAGAATCAGAGACAATATCAGAATCTCACATTTCGCAGCGGAACAAAATATAATAGATAATCATTTGTCTTTTAAACAAAGAACTATATCAGTTTATACATACATCAATCAGAGTCAATATACAACTCAATACAACAATGGACAAACCTGTCCTCATACAGAATACACAGCGGAATAAAACAAGTACGGTAGTACGCTTCGCCATCCAGCTTATCCCCAAAGCTCCAGAATATCCAGAATATCCTTATAAAAATAACTCTAGACTGCCCGTGTGGAAAATTATGGGCACCCAGAGTTAATTACATTTTCTTGCATTACTTTGCATTTACAAAAAAAACTGTGCAAATGCACTGTGCATAAGACTATGTGCACTATTTTCACTCCCCTGTTACAACATCACTGAACTACTTCACAACAGTTCCCAACCAACTTCAACCATCATCTACACCTTCGAAACAAGCACATAACCATACTCTCGATTCACCAACAATTCTGCCATACATCACCCAAAAACGACTACATCCCCCCACATCAAACCGCTCCATAAATCCAAACTGCTCCACAAATCAGTTCAACTACCGTTGCTTGCTATTTCTCTCCCTCCCACTGCTATCAATTTCACACTTCAACATAACTACATTGCCATTGCACTACCAAATCCTCTATCACCAGCAGCACTTCTGATCAACACTCTTGCACCATCAAATTACTACTACACCTCTTGACCTCTGCCATATCATATAAAAAACTTCATTACTGCATTACTACATTACTACAAAGCACATCATCTCCCACATTCCGCAGCCGTTCAACAAACATCATATCCCACACACATTATCACACATTGCCTTCCACTGCCTGCAACTGCAGCATACCAGTGCCATACCAAACATACTGCTATCAACACAGCTTTTCCACCATACATATTTAGTTTGCAGTTCAGCAACAACCCAAATTGTGCCTTGCTTCTTCCAACTCTTCACCAACATCTTTTATAACCTCTGACTGCTACACTGCCCTATGCCCTTACCTCCAACCTTCACGAGCAATTTCAACCCTGCCTCTACATTTCCACCTCATTGCATTCATTTCGACCAACAATCAACATTCAAACTTCCCTGCTGCAACTTGCCTTAACAACTCACTACAACCATCTACCACCACCTTCAAAACTGCCCAATCACTCATCACTCCAAAAACTCATACTCCAATCGCCTTTGACTGCTGCACAATCCCCTTCATGATAGTCTACTTTTACAAACCTGGTTCTTCCACCAATTAGAGTGACCTCCCAACCATTCAACATTTCTAAACTTTCAAAATATCAACATCTCCAACAAATACAACTGCCACAGAGCCACCTGACATCTCTATTTCAACCGCTACCCATCCACTTACATTCGTCTCTGCTATAAAAACAACCACTACACTCATCTGCCACTATAGTCATTTGACAGCAACAGTGAATTCCTCTGAAAACCACCACTACATTTCATCCATCCTCCTCGTACCAAACACCACCCTTACCACCACTCAACAATATCAACTCATCCCAACCGAAACCCCAGAGCGGCCTCACCGCAATCCCCAATCGCCACAACCATCCACGAGTCAACCAGAACTCGAACTCCAGCAATCGCCTTAAAATCACTGAACATACCAGCCTACGTGGCCGCGACTCCAAGCCAACAGCCTCGACTTTGACCATTCACCTCACACAATCCTTCACCAGAAACTACGATGTTATGACTTGGAGTTTGTTTTCGACTTCGAGAATTTTGATTTGGAGATTTTAAAATTGTACGTGTGAAATTGATTTGCTAAATTCGCGTCTTAGCAAAATGAAGAGTTTTTAGTCTTTTCATTGGGCCAGGTTATATTGTAAGGCTGAGTACAACCTTTTTTTTATTATTATTTGTTTTCTTTTAGTTAAATTGTTTTGTTTTAATTTATTTTCTAAAAGTCTATCCTTACAAAAAAAAATATTTTTCTCAATTTGTTTTGTTTAATTTTTTTAGTTTAGTTTAGTTTTACCCTTTAAAAAAATATTTAAGTTTGTTTTGCTTTGTTTTAATTTGTTTTGAAGTTCCGTCCTTATATTTCAAAACATAAAAAATAAAAGTTGTATATATCTTGTTTTTATTTCAGGTTGCCAAAGCAGAAAATCGCAAGGAAAAGAATTGCTTTAAAATAAATCGCCGCTTAAAAAAATTGCTAATAATTCTACACGCTCTGGTATCGTGCCCTTTTCCCTTATTTTTATTTAAATTGCATTGTTGGTTGTTTGCATTTGCATTTATATATATAAAAAAACATTTCAAAATCCAAAAACAGAAACAAACTTCATTTTAGTTGCATTGTAAATTCACGTTTAATTTCTACTATGCATTCATCTCATCTTGTTTTATTTTATAAGGGAAATACCCCAATTCACATAAGATAAGAGATTTTATCACCCTTTCCTTAGCCCACAAATCGCATTTCATCGTAGAATTTGACTAATAATAAAGGTTAGACATTCGATTTAAGGATGTCGCGAGCTCATCTAGGGCTTAATTGTTCTTCACAATTGTTTTCTTTAAACAATTTTATTTCTTGGTGTCTAGGATATGGCAGAGTAATAACCATTTATAAATATTACGATGATTCGTAAATATTATAGTGGTTGTTCCTCTGAAGGTACTTAAACCTTCGGTTGCATTGCTACGGTGATTCATGGTGCACCGATAACCCCTGCCCGTTACCTGGCTGAGAAATATTTTTGTTGATTTAAGATCACAAAGTGTGATTATACAATTTTGGGTTAGGATCTAATAAGGACAGAAAACTATAATTAAGTCCTTTGTAGTCATTTAGTTGCATCAGTTCATGCATATTTAAAAAAAATCCAAAATCCAAAATCCAATTTTTTTTTAAATTTTACTTAACTTACCTTTTAATCCCAAAAAAAATTCATTTTTCCTTTCCTTTGAAAATTTTCAATCCAAAAAAATATATAATATCTTTTCAAAAAGAAAAAATATATATATAATTCAAAAACAAAATATCAAATTCACATTTTGTAAAGATAAAAAAAATTCCTTTTGGTAAATATTTGAAAACTCTGAAAAAAACAAAAAAAATTTACAAAAACAAAAACATATAAAAATTTGATAAGCCAAAAAAAAAATCAAACATTTCTTTTGAAAAATAAATTTCACTTAGTAAATAGTTTCCTTTCTTAAAATAAACAATTTTTCACTTCATTTTCCAAATCCTGTTTCATTCTCTAAACTCGATTCTAACTTCCTTTTCTTCTCTACTTTCACTAGTGCATGAGTACTTGGACTCGTGACACTTCTACGAATACTTGGATTCGCGACCCTTTTACAAATCGTTTAACCCGAACAGACGATCCTCCTGAAATGGCAAACGAGGACGCCCCTAGAACTCTTATGGATAGAATCTTTCCCGATAGAGTTTCTATTCCATCTTGCATCACATTACCCGACCCTACGGGTAATCATTTCGAAATTCACTCGAACCATATTACCACGCTTCCAAAATTTGGCAATTCTGAACACGATGACCCATACATTTTCTTGACTAAATTCGAACAAGTTTGCGCAACCATTAAACTCCAACAACTTTCCGATGACGAAATCAAACTTTGATTAATCCCATTCGCTCTTACGGATTACGCTAAAAAATGGTTGTACAGCTTACCGTCAAACTCAATTAAAACATGGGAAGAATTCGTAAAAGCTTTCTTAAAAAAGTTCTACCCCTGGAAAAAACGAGTAGAATCCGAAACGAAATTGTAAATTTTCATCAATTCAAGGGAGAACCATTCGAAAAATATTTTGAAAGATTCAAAGAGCTTTTGATAAAATGTCCACACCATAATTTCGAAAAATGGACGATTTGCCAAATCTTATACGATGGACTCGAAAATAGCTCACGAACCATGCTGGAATCAATGTGCCAAGGCAACTTTCTTGCCCAACATCACGATGATGCTTGGCAGTTTCTTGAAAACCTCGCCGAAAAGTCATCCCAATGGGAACGTTCGAACGAAAAATCAATTTTACTCACAATCGAGCGCACACTCGATAGGATCTTCTTTGGCTTTGGAAGCTAAGATTGATGCAATGATTAACAAATTTGATAATGTTTTCTAATCAAACCAAATGAACCAAGCTTCCCAACCGATGTGTTATAAATGCAACGATCCTAATCATATAGCCGACTAGTGTCCCAATTCTATTGAACAAATCAATACTTTCAATAAAGCCAAAAATGACCCATTTTCTCATACGTAAAATACTAGTTGGAGAAATCATCTGAATTTTGCTCGGAACCAAAACAATCCCAACATGAATACGATTCGTCCCAATTTTCAATCATTTCTGAATAATGCTTCGAATCCTCCCTTTCAGCCCAACCATTTTCAATCAAACTTTGCAAGTCTGTCTCATAATCAACCGCAACAATCAAATTTTCAACCAAATACTGCTCACCCTCCCCAAGACGATAAACGTTTAACTTCGCTTGAGAACTCTTGAAACGTTGGCTAAAGCAACTACTCAAAGTCTTCAATCAAACAACAATTTGCAAAATTTATTGACCTCATATATGCAAAATACAAACCAATCGATTGCAAAACTTAAAATGTAAATGAGTCAATTAGCCATGTCTGTGAGCGAACGGGAACGAGGAACATTCCCAAGCCAGCCAATTCCAAATCCCAAAAATCAAACACAAATTCAAATCAAGCCCATGTTGTTCAAGATAGCAACGTCACCCAATTGAATGCTATCACAACTTTACGTTCCAATAAACAAATCGATAATCAAGTCGTTAATCCAAATGATTTACCAGAAACCTCTCTCGACACTTCTTAAACAACAAACGAATCAGAACAGAACGTGGAGACAAATTTCAAATTGAATGCCAATCAAAATTCTTCTTCTTCTACTCAAGTAGACCCACCTACCGAGTATTGTGTTCCATTTCCACATCGTCTCAGACCCAAGAAACACTCGGACCAAATGGAAAAGATGTTGGAAATTTTGAAACAAGTCAAAGTTAACATTCCGCTTCTTGACATCGTTCAGCAAGTCCCAACGTACGTGAAATTTCTTAAGGATGTACCCAAAAGCGACACACTCAAGTGCCCAAAAAAGTCTTCTTAGCTGCTAGTTTGAGTGAAGTCTTGTCCCAATCCATGCCCGTTAAATACAAAGATCCTGGCTGCCCTACGATTTTGTGTACAATTGGAGACAAGTCGATTAACAAATGCTTGATAGACTTAGGTTCAAGTGTTAATTTGATTCCATATTCCGTGTACGAACAATTAGGCTTAGGTAGGTCACACTTCAATTCGCCGATCGTTCCATTAAGAAGCCCGTGGGAGAAATCGAGGACATGCTCATTCGAGTAGGACAACTCACATTCCCCGTTGACTTTATCGTTCTCGAAACACAACCCGTGACAAACCTTGCAATTCAAATTCCATTGATTTTAGGCCGACCATTCTTAGCCACCTCAAATGCCTTAATCAAATGTCGCAAAGGTTCGATGAAAATCTCATTTGGAGTGACTTTGGATCTTAATATTTTCAATCTTGAAAGCCAATCGATCGAACCTTGTGACCAAACGTTGGAAGTTAGTGCCATTCACAAAAACTTCGAAAACGAGACACTTGACCTAAACGACGAACGCGAAGCCGAGTATAAAAAATTGTTTCATGAAATTCCTAACGAAATTGAATACACTCTTCCCTTTGAACCGCTTCCAGTTGAGTCCGAATCTCAACCCAATTCTTTAATCGAGCAACTCTTGAAGTTGGACCTCAAACCACTTCTTGATCACCTTAAGTACGCATACTTAGGTGAAAATGAAACTTATCCTATCATCATTTCTAATGATCTTTCTCTTGACCAAGAAGCTTCTCTTCTCTCTATTCTTTCGAAAAACAAGGAAGCGATGGGATGGTCGATCTCCGATATAAAGGGAATTAGTCCCGCTCTTGTTCAACATCACATCCATTTAATCGACGATGCCAAGCCTGTTCGTGACGCACAACGAAGGTTTAATCCAAAAATGAAAGATGCGATCACGATGAAATTCTTAAAATTCTCGACAATGGAATCATTTACCCAATCTCTGATAGTTCATGGGTTAGCCCAATTCACGTTGTACCGAAAAAGTCTGTGCTAACCGTTGTCAAGAACGATTCAAACGAACTTATTCCAACTCATACTCAAACGGGTTGGCTTGTTTGCATTGACTATCGAAAACTAAATGCCGCAACACATAAGGATCACTTCCCTCTTCCATTTATCGACCAAATGCTCGGATGTTTAGCCGGCCATGAATTTTACTGCTTCCTTGATGGTTATTCTGGCTATAACCAAATTCCAATCGCTCCCGAAGATCAAGAGAAAATGACTTTCGCATGTGCATTCGGTACCTTTGCTTATCGACATATTCCATTCGGACTTTGTAACGCTCCTGCTACTTTCCAACGATGCATGGTTGGCATTTTTTCCGCCATGATTGAACGTTTTCTAGAAGTTTTCATGGACGATTTCTCTATCTTTGGTGATTATTTTTCCCAATGTTTACATCATCTCGAGTTGGTTCTAAATCGACGTAAAGAAAAACATTTGACTTTGAATTGGGAAAAATGCCACTTTATGGTCAAACAAGGTATAGTCCTTGGACATATCATCTCAAATAAAGGCATTGAGGTAGATAAAGTGAAAGTTAACGTAATTGCAAATCTACCCATTCCCAAATCTGTTAAGGACATTTGATCATTTCTAGGACACGTTGGCTTTTACCGACGCTTTGTAAAAGACTTTAGCAAAATCGCTCGTCCTTTGACAACTCTTCTTCGAAAAGACGTTCCTTTCGATTTTAACTCTGATTGTATCTCTTCTTTCGAACTTCTCAAAAACGAACTCATTTCTGCTCCAATCATTTGCACACCTAATTGGGATCTCCCATTTGAAATAATGTGCGACGCTTCTAACTTTGCGGTTGGTGCTGTCTTAGGAAAACGCATCAACAAAATCCTTCATGTCATTTACTACGCGAGTATGACTTTGAACGACGCTCAACTCAACTACACAACAACCAAAAAAGAGCTTCTAGATGTCATTTTTGAGCTCGAAAAGTTTCGACCTTACTTGATAGGTTCACACATCACGGTCTACACTGACCATACTTCTGTTCGATACCTTTTTGCCAAAAAGGATGTTAAATCCCATTTGATTCGTTGGATCCTTTTACTTCAAGAATTCGACCATACAATCAAAGACAAAAAAGGATTCGATAATGTCATAGCCGATCACTTATCTCATCTTCTGAACGCACCATCTTCTTTGCCAATCAATGAAAACTTTCCCGATGAACAACTTCTTTCAATTTCTATCGATCCATGGTACGCTGATATAGCGAACTACTTAGTCACTAGAGAAACTCCATCATCTTGGTCCAAATAAGACAAATACAAATTCATGTCCCAAGTGAAATATTTCTATTGGGATGATCCATACTTATTTAAATATTGCCCCGACCAAATCATCCGACGTTGCATTTCGGATAATGAGATCAGGAGTGTTCTTTCATTTTGCCACGATCAAGCGTGCGTGGACATTTCGGTCCTCGAAAAACTGTGGAAAAGGTGCTTTAGTGTGGTTTCTATTAGCCTTCTCTTTTCAAAGACTCATTCGAATTTTGTAAAACTTGTGATTGATGTCAAATGCTTGGACGAATTTCTCGATGAGATATGATGCCTCTAAACCCCATTCTTGCAATCGAAGTCTTTGATGTTTGGGGTATCGGCTTTACCTAATTCTTTTGGAAATTTGTATATTCTTCTCGCTGTCGATTACGTCTCAAAATGGGTTGAAGCGTTCCTTGTAAAACCAATGACCATAGAATTATTGTGAAATTTCTCAAAGAAAACATCTTTTCAAGGTTCGGCACACCTCGCACAATAATCAGTGATAACAGGACCCATTTTTGCAACCGTTCTTTTGAAACTTCAATGAAAAAATACTCGATAACCCACAAGTTATCCACTCCGTATCATCCTCAGACTTGTGGCCAAGTTGAAGTTTCAAATCGACAAATAAAACAAATCTTGGAGAAAACTGTTAAAAAAATCAAAAAGATTGGTCTCAGAAATTGACTGACGCGCTTTGGGCTTACCGTATTGCTTTTAAAACTAACCTTTGGATGTCCCCATTTCGTTAGTTTACGTCAAAGCTTGCCATTTGTAACATCCCAGATTTTATTAATTTAAATTTAGTGACTTATTTGAATTTTTGGAAGTTTAACTTGAAAAGTTTTCAAACAAATAAAATAATGTTGGTTTAAAATGAATAAAACTCCATTTTCTTTTGAAATTTAAATCACTTGGATTTAACATCTTTTATATATATATTGATTTTGAATTTTAAGTTAAGAAATATATATATAAATAAATATATACAAAGAAAAAATATTACAAACAAAATGTATATACATTGCTCAACTCTAAAATAAATTATATGTGATAAATTAAATGTTGATATGTAGAACATAGGAACTAAGACTTAGGCAAGGCAAAGAAAAATCTGCTAATAAAACAAATTGAGTACTTGCAAGAATTAAAGTAAGGTTGCATGTTAACAAAGGTGGGAACATAAGCATTTAATGCTTTCAAGCTCAGCACATAAAACCAGTCATTCGAAATGGAAAAAAAAATATCATTTCAGCCTCTATATAAGAAAAAAATCTCTGAAATAATGTGTAAATAGTTTAAAAAGAGTACAATTGAAAATCTTTCTTTGGTATTTTATTCAAAATCTTGTACTAGTGGATGTAACAAAGCCTGTATATTTTCTTTTATATACATCATTCCCATTCGTTCACTTGAAACCTGAGCAAAGAAAAAAAACATATAAACATCACTATATTTTCAAACTCAAGATCAATTAACCAAACAAACAAGAAGATCCAGGAAACAGAAAAGAAAAAGGAAGAAAAACAACAGTAGCTCTGTCATTTCTGAAATCAATGTGAGTAAACATCAACTTAAAGGCTTTAAGTTAACTGTAAAGATGATTCATTTGTTTCATGCCATTGTATATGTTTATCTTTGAATATAGTTTGGTATATATATATATATATACAGGTTACTCTATATATTGTTCTTCTCTGTTATGGATTATAGGGTTGATTTTCATTCAAACTCAAGTAGTTTTCAACTGAAGCATAGTAAAGCTTTCAATTTTAAATCAAACAAGATGATGAAAACTTAAATTTAGATTTTAAAAGCTGAGTTAAAATCATGTTGTAAGGTATCATCACTGTAACTTTGTTTACAGGTAATCAAGAAAAAAATTTGATAAATTCAATTGTTATAAAAAGTTAATTCAAGTTCATAGCTCGAATTCTTACTGCAAATCATGATTTTTAAAACAAAAATGAAGAATTTTTAGTTGGGTATTTACAGAGCAGTTTGAGTTTGAACACAAATCATTTTTTCTCGAATTTCTGGCGATCAAACTAACTATAAATGTTGAAATTTGGGTTGAAGCAAGTATAAACATCATTGATTTTGAGAAAATTATCAGATAATTTTTCTATTGCATATATTGTTGGATCGAATCCATTTTAGGGTTTTATTTCAAGTTTTGGTTCATGTCAGTAACGTGGTGAGTACGACTCCTATACGTGATCGAGTGTCATGAATCTCTGGTGGAGGATTGCTTGTCGTGTTGTCGTGGTGTGGACGAAATCTGGGCGACTCCGATGGTCGACGTCGCGAGGTCGAGGCGATTTAGCAAAACGATGGGTTCCAGTTTTTGAATGGGAGGGTTCGATTTTTATTCGAGGATAGTTGGGATGTTTTTAGTGACTAGAGATGGTTGATGGGTTGGTGGTTGACGTGCCGGAATGTTCGCCGTTGGTCGGAGTCGCCTTCGGTGTCGTGTACGTGGACGTGGAGGAGTGGGGTGTCAGTTGTGATGAGTTGGGGAAGAAGGCTGGTAGCCTGGAGCACTGCTCGGGGAATTGGGAAAGAAACTCGAAGGCGAGCTCGAGTTGTTTAACGATGAATCGGGTCAGTTTTAAAAACTTAACCAAAATTTATAAAAAAAATGTGTCACGGTTAAATTTTGGTTAGGACTCGAAGTAGGGAGCAATTTTGCTCGGGAATGACTCGAGACGGTCTCGGGTCAGGCCTAAAATAAAAATAAAAAAAAACAGTAAAGATTTAAGTTTTGAAAATTTTGAAACATGAGTTTAAAATTTGTTTTTGAAATGATTATCTGAAATAAATGAAGTATTTTAAAAACTTAGATTTTAAGAGTAAAATTGTTTAAGAAATTAACTTGATAAAATATTTGAAGAGTAAATCAAATATTTGAATTTTTAACTTAAAACAAAAATTCTTTATAATGATTAAATGATGATTTGAACAATTAAAATTGTAATTATTTTATAATTAAAAGTTGATAAATTAAAGAATGATTAATTTATGAAAGTAATTAAGATTTAATTAATTCATAGTTAAGAATAATTAATCATTGATTTGCAATTAATAAAATAATTGTGTGGTTAATACACTTTATCATATTCACCCAAATTGGAGATGATTGACTATCATCAAATATTCTGTACTGAATTGATATTTCTGTTGTGATACTGTGATTGCTTTGTGACTTGTGATTTGTCCCTATATGTATGTGAAAACCTTTTTGCCCTTAAAACGGCATTTAAACTTCGATGCGACAGGGAATCGGATTCCAATTGGTTATCCGAAACCCACATCGAATTGTAATGATGAATCTTTATGACTGATAAATTTATTTTATCTGTGAAACTGTGAATGAAGATGAGCATTATCAATTATACCACATATCGATATTGGTATATTTGTGATGATTGATGTTGTGCACTATTGTGTAAGATCCCTGGACCACACCATACACACACAAATATGGATTGCACGTGGAAATCGGTTAAGTCACAAATTTTTAAAATAATTTTCAATTTGAATTTTAAATTCAAATGGGTTGGAAATGGATTGGGTTTAAAGTAAAAAGCCTTTGAAAGGGTGTTTTAAAAATGTAAGTTATTTTGAATAACTTAATAAAGATTTGAAATTTGAATAATTTGATTTAAATTGGAATTCAATATCTGAAATTGAATTCTATATTGGTATTTATGATTTAAAAAGAATTATACAAGTTTATAAGGGTTTTAAACCATTTTTAAAGTGTTGTTTGTAGGAATTTGAACTAACCCAAAGATTCAACTTGTATAAATGAGATCGAATTTTTCCGAAACGAAAACTATTTGTTTTCAAATAATAATAGCTTTCATTTTAAGAAAGGATTTCTAAATTGTGTTGAAAGGTTTCAAGTTTGAAATGGAATTGAAATGTTTTGAAAACTATGAAATGAGTCTTTAATTCAAAGACCGAACGAGTTAATCCAACTTGAAATGGAATTGTTTTGAAAGACTATGAATGAATCTTTGGAAACGAGTTTTGAAAGCTATAAGTTAAATGTTGATTTAAAGATTTAACGAGTAAACCTATTCAATTAAAATGGAAATTGTTTTGAAATCCATGAATGGATCTTTGTGAATGGGGTGAACTTTGTGAATTAAATCTTTTTGTTTAAAAGATTGGAAATGGTATTTTGTTTTAACCATTCAAATGAAAAGTTTTGGGCTTTAAGCTGTGATTTAACTGAGACCCCAGTATCCATATGATTTTTAATTGCGCTCGTTATTCGGTTTAGCCGGGAGAGGACCTTTGTGTCATATAACCCATTCCGAATAGTGACACGACGATATGGATAGCATTTGAAGACCGGTGGTGAAGACCGGGTATTTGCGAGAGCGATAGGATGACCTATCGATTGTCTCTGCACTAAGTAGCTATGGTATAGAGATTCCCTAAGTGATGGGAAGTCCGATCGGGATTGTGAATACCCGGATTGCAAGGGCTTCTTCGGAAGTGCCTTCGGTTCTGTTCAAACCCGGAACAGACTTGTATGGATGTGTGTCTGACATTACACTTTGAGATGTAAAGCTGGTTTCTATCAAATACATTTCTGTTGGTGGCGGAGAATTTATTCTCTTAGCTTAACACCCTTCTCTGAGACGTACGAGCTCAGAGGTTATGTAGTTGATGGTTACTAGTGATACATTCCCAATTTGGTAATGTGGCATACGAAGTGCTGCAGATCATTTGTTGATCGAAGCATGGCTTTGTGAAAAAGTGTAGCTTTGTGGACGAGACTTCGTCGAGCCTTACAGACCAGAAATGGTCGAAACAAGAATGTTGCGGCATGGATTTTTAGGGGTCGCGCCCCTAGGGTATGTCCATTTTATTCTAGATAAAGGGTGGTATCATGGTATGGAGCCCAGATACTTAACTCGTGTGGACACTGTAAATTTATTACTGTGTAATGTTGCTTTGTTGGTTGAGGGGCCCCTCGGATAAAGGTCGGTAACGACCGGGAATGGCATACTCGTGTGGTAGTTACCTAGTTACAGCTTGGTTAAAGCGTGAGGTAGCGTCGGCCTTGTGTTTGCAGAGATCCGGTTAGGTTCTCGGGGCCTCTTTCCAGAGGCGTTCCCATTTCGTTAAGGAAGTTCCTTAGCCTGACCATTTGTTGGAAATCCAATTTCCAATATGAACCTTGTACGGTTTTGGTTGTAGAACCTGCCATTTACTTATGGTGGTCACCACTGTTTAGATGGTAGCTATAGTAGGCATACAATAATGGTTGTATGTTGGCTAAGATTAATATTGTATTTTCGAAATGGCTTTCTACACTATGCACTAGTAATAATATCAAAGAATCTTTCTCGTATTAAGCATATTTGACTATCATAAGAAGAAATCTCCTCCAATTCTGTGTTTGCATTGTGTGTGTGGCGGGAGGTCTTATGGTAGTTTCATTTTCCAAAAGCATGAACGACTTCTTTTTAAAGATCTTTTTATATAAAGCAACTACTTTTGTTTACTCATACCAGACGTCCCATGACTGACCCGGAGTTTATTGTTTCTTTTCTAATCTCTGGGTGCCCATCATTTCCACATGGGAAGCCTAGTAGCAGGTTTCCGTATTTTGCTGCTAGCGGTATTATGGGGACTTTTACCTTGAAGATATTTTGGAAGCTTTTTGGATCACCAGGTGCTTAGTTATGGATATTCACTATCGCTTCATTCCTTTGAAGACTTTTGCTTGTGATCACTATTGTACTATTATGATGTTTATTTGGAGTTGTGGCATATGTATTATGATACTCTGATGTAGTAGTGAACATTATAATGATGTCGTATCTATGATGTAATCTATGATATTCAGTTTTTTTCCGCTGTTTATTTTCATCTGATGTTGTTATAAGCTCCAGCGATACGAATTTGATGTTGTTTGTCGGACATCGAGTTCGGGTCATTACACCATTTACCCGTTGAAATCGAACACAAAGCATGGTGGGCAATAAAGAACTTAAACTTTGATCTTGAGAAAGCCGGCGAAAACTGAAAACTAAAACTCAACGAAGTAGAAGAACTTAGAAACGATGCGTATGAAAACGAGAAAGTTTACAAAGAAAGAACAAAACTTTTTCATGACAAGTCAATCCTAAGAAAAACGTTTTCGCCTAACCAGAAAGATCTTTTATATGACTCAAGACTTCATTTATTCCCTGGGAAACTTAAATCGAGATGGACCGAACCATTTATGGTACGAACTGTTTTCCCACATGGTGCCGTAGAAATAGAAAACCTCAGGGATGGATTGATTTTCAAAGCCAACGGTCATCGTTTAAAACCTTTCTTGGAATTGCCAGATAACCAAGAGGAGGAGCTCATGATGCTTCATAAGCCAAGCTACGTCTAGTAAGAATGTTAACCCTCTTTTGTAAATATGTACGTATTTTTCCCTGTTACACTCATTATATCATGCACTTACTGTGGGGACACGGTAAAAACTAAGTGTGGGGGTGGGGGAGTCTCATTTTCATTTTTTTTAGTTTCATTACATTTTTTAATTTTTTAATTTACGTTTTCTTTAACTAAAAAAAATCTCAAAATTTCTAAATCTCAAAATCATTTTCTTTTTCGCATTTTGATTTATTTTTGTAGAAACACTATAGGATAAGTATAATTTTTGGTTAATAAATTGAAACTTTTAAAATTTATTTGCCTTAACAAAAATAAAAATGAAGTTCGATTACAAATAACAATGGTTTAACTAGTAGATAAGAAGGTTCATATGTGTTAATTATGAAGTATATTCTAGTTGAAAATCTTTTTTTAAAAAAGTGGTAAATTTAAAGTAAAGGATATAACATTTTTATCTTCTAAGTTAAATGGTGCTAAGATGATTTTGCAAAACTCTCTCTTTCTAAAAAAAATAGAAAAAAAAACAAAAAATATATAAGTTAAAAAAATAATAAAAAACATTTGTATATATGTATATATTTTTAACACCAAGAGCCATGTGTTCACACTTGTGTGTTCACTCGTCATGCTCTGTACCCTTCTCACGTAAGCCCGAAAGGCAGTGCACGATCGGTATATCTGGCCTTAGTTTATCTGAGTTAGATGTATGTATATAAAAATTCTTTTTGATAACGTCTACAGTCGATAAGTGTTCACACTTCTGTGTTTACTTGCCACGCTCTATATTCCCCTCACATCAGTCTGCACGGCAGTGCATGGGTAATATATCTGGCCTTGGTTTACCTGAGTTAGGCATATGTAAATATTGTTAATATCAATAAAATTTTCAAATAAGAGAGAGTGAGCAATTGAAATCCAAGCACCATCTTAACTTGTTTGATTTGACTTGTTATTGGAAAGAAATGAAAATACCACTTTGATAAACTTTGATAATCAACTAAGGATCCATTTCATAGTTACACTATATTATTAACCGAAACAACGAGTTAAACTATAGCCCATTTGTTACGATAACTTCGTTTTTATTAGAAAGTTTGACGAGTAAATGACTTAAATTTCAAGATAATGACCAAAACCTATATTTAAATTATTTGTGTCAATTTGAAAGTAAATTTTTCATTGTAAATATTTTTAAATACTCGCATTCATTTCTTTGTAAATAAATCTTGCATTTTGTACATATTTTCACTTTGCATTTGGATTTTGTGGGTAGTATCCGCTGAAAACCCTTACAAGACAACACTCGTCCTACCGGGGACACTCAGAGGTTTAATGGCTTGTTGCATAGGCTCAATGCAATTGTGCTCCCTACGAAAACGGATTTATCTTAGTTTTTCTTTATTCGAGGACGAATAAAAAGATAAGTGTAGGGTATTTGATGTGCACGTAAATGTGCATATATTTACATCCATATTTTATCTATTTTTATTTAAATAAATGTCATATTTGGGTATTTTAACATGTTTAAAACCAAAATTCAATTATTTTCAAATCATCATATATTCATCTACATACAGGGGCAAAATAGTCATTTTTGCGCATGTGTTAATTTGGAACTTTTTACTTGGACATTTTTCATAATTTTTATAGGAAGTTGGATGCTATGGAAGAGGGTTTTATGAAGATATATGCATGCACAAGAGAATACAAAGGGGGGATGATGGAAATAATTCAAATACATGATCATGGTGGACCCCACCCACCCACTTACCTAAATGTACAATTAGAAGCTAATGGACAACTAAGTGGAGGTTAAAGCTTTAGCACATTTAATGATGGATTAATTAGTGGCTAATGGTTACTTTGTGGCCACACTTCCTAAAGGGCATTTTGGGAAGCACCCTAAAGATTGAATTAGGGTTTTATGCATGTATAAATAGCCCTCTTATGTACATGTAAATAGCTTCTACTCTCTTAAATTAGTTAGGAAATTAAAATGCAAGTTGTAAGCTCTATGTTTCATGAAATAAAAATGGCTTCCTAGTCTCTTTCTCTTCTCTTTTTACTTGTTTTTATTTACTTTTATGCTGATGTTTTCTATGCTTTCTCTCATTTCATGTTTATAGCTTAGATTTACATTCATGCAAGTAGTGTAGCTTTGTTTTTTATGAAAGTAGTTAGTAGTTAATCTCTCTTTCTTCCTTTGCTTAGTTTCCATTTCCTTGCTTTTTAATGTTTAAATTTACAAGTGTTGATATGATAACACAAATGAGTAGCAAACCCCTTTGATTTTGGGGTAATGAAGCTCTCTAACTTTATGTAATTTCAACATTTGTATGATTTATGATCTCTTTTGTTTGTGCTTCATTAGAGTAGATATTGATGTAAGTTTATACAAGTGGGTTTGATAGCTTATGTTGCATTTGCAAATGAGCTATTCTTATTCAACATAAACATAATTTACATCATCATTTTCTAATTGATTTTTTATTTTGAAATGAAAGCAAAAGCAAAATTTGATGATCTATATTACTAATTACAATAGTAAATAGATCATACTTAAAATAGCTTTTGCTTTGGCTTCATTTTCATGAGAATTTATAAGTGGTTTATTTATTGTATTATAGTTTGATGGTTTAAGTCATGTTAATTAATAACATAAATAAACCATACTTATGATAAATGCAACAATTATTTCACTTAATATCAAAAATAGAGATCATAAATTATTTGTTTGTTGATTTACAAAAATATGAGAGTTTATTTGCCTCTAAATTGTTCTCTAATCTCATAGTTTTTAATCTCATTTTAATTTTAGTTTTAGCTTCATTTTGCTTGTAGTTAACAATTTCCTCTCCATTTGGGTCTAATTTGATTGATTAGAAAATTTTAAAATCTAACAATTCCCTACGGATCGACCTGTACTCACCACATACTAACTTTTGTACGCCGTGCACTTGTGGTTAAATTTTAATTTGAAATTTATCAACGATTTTCTAATCCGATAGAAAATTCATCGTTAAACAATAGTTGTATTGGAGCAACTCTAACATGAGGTAAGTAGGAGAGCAAGAACTCAGGAAATGGGAGAAATCCACCGTGCCAAATGTGAATGGCCGTGTAAGCAAAATACCTTTTTGGAGATTTATCAATGGTGTCAGTTGGTTGAGGAGGGATAGCTTCTATCCTAGTAATTCCAAAATCTCTGAGAATAGCATTAACTTATTTCCGAGCCTCGGTGAAAGAATACTTAGCAATGGCTTCAATCTTTGAAGAGCTCATGATTCTATCAGGTGAAAACATTTTAATTAAATCTCTTGTCTATTTATGAGTTTAAAAAGTAGTCAAGAATTTAAAAAAAAACAAAACAAACAAATCTATCTACTCAAATAGCTTAAATGTAAGAACATACACAAAGTTCTAAATGGAGTAAAAAGTTTAAGTTAAAAAACTTGATAGTTTAAGCTTTCGACAAAGTCGAAAGGTTATAGTAAAAGCTTTTGACAAAGTCGAAAGGTTATAGTAAAATCTTTCGACAAAGTCGAAAGGTTTATATAATAAAGACTTTGGACAAAGTCGAAAGGTTTGTAGATCAAGCTTTCGACAATGTCGAAAAGAATAAGGACATCAACCTTAACCATCATACTTCAAAATTATTGAAAACATTGAAAGTGAATAAATAATGGTATTAATTCCTAAAGCTTAGGACAAAGTCGAAAGGTAGAGATGAAATATTAACCCATTCACTACCTTTCGACAATGTCGAAAGTTCTATGGAAACCTGGATATACTCCAAGTGTAACACAAGGTCAAATGGCAAGACCTTTCGACAAGGTTGATACCAAAACCTTAAGGTTCTTAAGTTAAAAGTGTTGATATTGTTGATGTTTTTGAAAGGTCTAGTCAATGTTGTTAAAACACGTTCTACCCATCGAAGTCGAAAGGTTTCAGGGTTGACTCATGTGTACTTCAAACGTTTCAACAAAGATGGGCAGAAGCAGCTCTAAGGTTGAAAAGTTCCAACCTTGTCGAAAGCTGGTAGTCGAAAGGTTTGAAATTCCCCAACCTTGTCGAGAGCTTGTTATCGAAAGGTTAGACCATTTAATTATCTAACCTTTCGATGACAATGGTAAAGTTACTATCATAATACCTTCCGACCCCATCAAAAGGTATAAAGAGGGCAAATCTGTTATTGCTACCTCAATCTCTTTCAAAGGGGTATAAAGGCCCTTTTGTATTACCAAATTTTACATGAGTGGGTTCCAGGTTATCATATTGGGTTTAACCATACCCAAACCTGATAATAAATGCAGTTTTCCAAATTCTTCTTGAAGAACAAGTAAAACAAACCCATTAACAAAACTGGTTCATCTAGAATCGATCTAAATTGATTTCATAGAAGAATAAAAATTATCAACAAGTCAAAAACCTAGGATTAAAAACAAAAGCAAAAAATTGGAAATTTTGGGTTAAAAGTTAAATCCGATAAGAGAATTTCCTCTGTTAAGCGTCACCAACTTAAAATCCAAAGCCGTAGATAAATTTTGTTAGAAACTGATTAGAATGAGAATTCCTTAAAAAACCAATCTAAAATTTAGTTTTAATTTTGGGTTTGGAAAATTGGAAATTTAATTGAAAACCGATAAGAATGGGGATTAAACTAAAATTTATGAATCGAATTCAAGAAATTACCTTGTTCTTGTAAATCAAAATTCAGAAAGTTTTGGAGAACTCTTTTACTTGTGTGTAATAATATTTGTTTCAGGTAAAAGAAAAAGAAAGAGAAGAGGTGTAATATATAAGAAAAGTTGCCCAAATTCTCAATAGTTGGATCATATTTAAATGGACATCCCAAATTAACGTAGGAAGGCAAAGAGGCGGGAAGATTTAAAGCTTTTGACAAAGATGACTTGGAAAGTCAAGAGCATCCCTTCGAATGGGGGAGGGGGGCAAATGTTACACAAAAAATCAACCTTTCGACTAAGTCGAAAGGTCTTTCAACAAAGACGAGGGAAAGAAGCACAACCCAAACCTTTCGAAGGAGTCGAAGGGATGCAGTCATTAGAGTTTAACGGTCCCAAACCTTTCGAAGGAGTCGAAAGGTTCCATATCTCAATATCTAAGAAGTTCTTACCTTACGAAGAGGATGAAGGAGTCAAAGCAAGCGTGAGCAACTCCATAGTGACCTTTTCGAAAGCATAGCAAGCCTTTCGAACCGGTTGAAACACATCTAGAGTACCTTTCGACAATGTCGAAAGGTATATGAAGAAAGCAGCACTCACAAGTCAGCAAAGAATGAAAGAAACCTTTCAACAACATTAAAGGGAAGCACAAACCTTGACAACAATCAAGTGAAGGGCAACCTTCGACAATGACGAAGGGTTCACAATAATCAAGTGAAGAGTAACATTCTGACAATGTCGAAAAGTTCAGAACAATCAAGTGAAGAGAAATCTTCCAAAAAGGTCGAAAGGTTCGCAGTAGTATAAAGAAGGCAAACCCTTCGACAAAATCGAAAGGTTCACAGCTGTACATAAAAGGGAGACCTTCCGACCTAGTCGAAAGCATGGAGTCGAAAGGGAGGCCGCCTGCATCTATAAATAAGACTCAAGGGGTGATGTTTTGGGGATCAGATCTCTCTCATCCTAATCTTGTAACTTCTTAATCAAAGTATTGTAACCCTAATTGAGAGTGATTTGGGAAATTTAATAAAATGAAGCTTTTTCTTGGATACAAAGAGAAGTTCTTGGCTTTGTTAATTACTTTAGTGTTTGCTTAAACCTTTGTTGGATTGACTCATATTTTTAGGTTCAACCCCATCGTAAGGTTCTTGTTGACAAGGTCAACAATACTTCTGCTATAAGTAATCACTACAACCCTTCGAAGCCTTCAACTCTACAAACTAAATCCTTTGACCAGGCTAACAACTTATTTGGATTAACATTCATTGAAACCTTTCGAAGTTATTGGCTATATGGTCTAAACCTTTCGACTAGGTCAATAGTTTTCATTCTATAACAATATCAGAAATCTTTTTGAAGTTATAATTCAAGTGGTCTAACCTTTTGACAAGGTCAAATCTGTTCTCTAAATATAGATACCAGGACTTGAAAGGCTTAAAACAGAAAAGATCATTCCTTAACCTTTCGACAAGGTTGTTACATACCCCATAAAAGTGACCTAACCTTTCGACAAGGTCAGAACCACTTCGTATCTACCATAAGTAAATCATACTCAGCTTAAGCCCGAGGAAGGCCACTACCTTAACCTTTCGACAAGATTAAAACCAACCTTTAAAGGAATAATTCAGATAATTCCAACCTAACCAAAAGGAAAACTTTTCCAAAAGACTTCATACAAGTTCAACTAAGACAAAAGGTTACCTAACCCAAAGACAAAACCTTTCGAAGATGTCGAAAGGTCCAACCCTAGAATCAACAATAAGTATAGCTAAATTTAAAGGCAATTAATAAGCGTATCACGCCCTTCATTCAAACAAGTCTATCCACTTTTCTTAGAATAACTTTGGGGTGTTGACAAGAAATCTTGTTAACACCATTGATCGAAGTTTACGGTTCATCTTGGAGGAACCAAGATGAATCAAGATATGAAGAGGAGTTTCTTCTGGAAAGGTATGAAAATAGATGTTGGCTTATGGGTAAAACAATGTTCAAATTGCTAGCAAATAAAATCCGAACATCAGAAGCCAAGTGGATTGCTTCAGCCTTTAGATATTCTAGTTTGGATATGGGATTTGATATCTATGGACTTTATTGATGGGTTGCCAAGGTTGAATCGACGAAATGAGAGTATATGGGTCATAGTGGATAGATTGACCAAGAGCACCGATTTCATTCCCATTAAGCCAACTAGGATGACACCTGTTTTGGCTAGATTGTTTATGAAAAACATAGTTAGATTGCATGGGATTCCTAGTAGTATAGTCAATGACAGAGATACGTTATTTACTAGTGAGTTTTGGAAGAGTCTACAGAAAGTGTTAGGTACCAAGCTTAAGATGAGTACCGCTTATCACTCTCAGACAGATGGGCAGACATAGAGAGTCAATAAGGTACTCAAGAATTTGTTGAGAGCTTGCGTAGTAGATTTTGGTGGATCATGGGAAGACCACATACAGTTGGTTGATTTTTTCTATAATAATAGTTATTAGACTATTATAGGAATGACATTTTTTGAACCTTTGTATGGAAGGTCGTGCAAGTCACCAGCATGTTGGTTGGAAACTGGAGCATGTTAGTCTTATGTCCAGATCTGATGAGAGAAGCAACATAGAAGATTGAGTTAATCCAAGGTGGGACGAAAGAAGCTCATTCTAGACAGAGGAGTTACGCAAATAAGAGGCGTAAAGGTCTAGAGTTCTTAGTTGGAGGCAGAGTCTTAATTAAGGTATCACCGATGAAAGGTGTGGTGAGATTCGGTAAGATAGGTAAGTTAGCACCGTGATATGTTGGACCGTTTCTAGTTATAAAGAGGATCGGAAATCTCGCATATTGAGTAGAGTTACCAAGCATTTTGGTAGGTATCTATAATGCATTTGATGTTTCTCTTCTTCGTAAGTATGTCCATAATCTAGAAATTACTATCACTCTGATTGCATTGGAAGATTTAGTAGTAGAATCTGATCTGACTTTTGTTAGGCAACCAGTTCGAGTTGTAGCGAGAGATGAGAAGAGATTAAGAAACAAGACAGTTGAGTTAGTGAAAGCTTAGTGGAGCGACAACGAGAAAGACTGTACTTGGGAGACAAAGGAAAGGATTAGAGATACTTATCTGATCTGTTATGAAGGTATGTTCTATATTTGATATATATAGATTGTTTGCTAGTCAAATAGGCTGGTATTGTTGTTTGGTAATGTTATAGATGTTTGCATGGTTGATATGCTTAATGTTTAGTCCTTATTGAATTTCGAGGATGATATTCTTTAAGGAGGGTAGCCTGTAACACCCCTAATTTTACATAACATTATTCAAGAGATTTAATTACATAAATTAAATAGAATAATGTGATGATTATAGTGATAATGGATTTGAGATTTGAAAATAAGTAAGGTTGTGCCTAAACCAAATAAATCAATAAGCTTGTTCTATAAATTAAACACATATTTGAATAGGGAAAGGGTAAAAGAGGAATAGATAGATTTTATGACCCCTAAACCCTCATGTTTTCATAAATCAAAACAATCAAAGAGCTCAAGCAAGGCCGACCATTAATCAAAACCTAAGTCACGAATTCAAGTAGGGATTCAAAGAGGAAAGCTAGGAAGATTAAGCAATATTCAAATCTCAATCCATTATCAAACCAAGGTGAATAATGATCTATACCATATCATATTGTTTTATTTCGATTGAATTAAATTCGAGTTTAAGATTAAAACTGAATGTATGAATGATGGTGATGTGCCTTGATTTATGGTTTCCATATTATGATTCAAATGATAAATTATAAGGCTTTCACAAAATTAATTAATTCAGTTTTAGGATTTAAAACCATAATAAATGATCTCTAAATAACATGATCTTTGAGTATGTTATGCAAAACATTAGTTTGGAGATAGGTTTTAATTTTCATAATTTTCCAATGCATGGAGATTATTTTATGAATTTTATATAAAGGAAAATGGTTAATTCAAGTTTTAGATTTAATTAGGTAATTAAATAATGATTTTTGGCCCGAAAATTTTGTATTCTGAAGAAATTATCATTTTGGAATTTATATGAAATTTTGAGATTTTTCTCAAATATATTTGAAGAAATATGGATTGAATAAGAAAGATTAGCGTTTAATTGTTTAATTATTTAATCATGTAAATTAACGTTCTACACATATATTTTAGGCCTTAGAAGATAAGTGCGGCAGCATAGCTGAAATTTAGTTGTAAAGTTTATAGTAACCAATCACATATTGACATATAAAACAGATATGTTGAAAAGATCATGCTTTATTAGGCAAAAATTCAGTTGTGGTGATGATTACGATGATGACACTTCCCTTTATTTTGATGCCGCACCTATCATGCCTTCGACATCGTCAAGAGGAAAGTAAATGGCACTGCTTTGAGAGTGCAGAGTAGTTTCTAGCTCATCGAGGTCATAAAGTAGCACCAGCTCTATGGTGTCGACGAGGTCATACCGCAATCATCCATGTCGCGTGTGTCCTATCGCGCTTATACTCTACCGTATGTCTTAAAAGCGAAGGTGAGAAGGGTCGTCGCACTTATCCACATTCAATAGCGTCGACATGATTTATGTCGCTGCTTTTCTCATGGTGCCGCACTTGTTGTGTCGTCGCACTTATTATAACGCTGCATTACCACATCACTGCAAAACTAAAGAGTCGACGAGGCCATAACGCACGGTTTAATCACCAAAGTAATGAAGGTCATGTCGCCGAAGTTAATAACGTTGATGTTAATGGAAAGAAGGACGGATAACCTATGCAGCTCGATCTCATCATCATCGGCGAGGCGTATGACGCTGCATATGTTGTTTTAAAGCTTTAGGTAGAGGTAGAGAAACTTAAGTATTGACATTGACATGATATGATGTCGACATTGACCAAATTAAAATGTTTTAAAAGTGATGTGAACACCTGTTTCTTCGACTCCCGGAAATCGACACTAATACATCCTCGGTATTCACGCGCCTTAAATCCAAGTGCCGGAGAAGCGGGTTCTCAAGGGTAAGAAAGAAAAATAAGACAGAACGGAATCTCACATATGTTATTTCAACATAAACTTTACAGCGGAAATTAAAATAAATTTATCAAAGTTAAACATGGATAGTTATAAATTCCTATCCTTACAAATGCCAAATACTAAAGTACAAGAATGTGGTGGAAATAGATAAAAATCTTAAGAAAATCTTCTGACTCCATGCTTCGAGCTCCATCCAGCTTTCTTCTAAACTAAACCTGACTACTAGGCTGCTCGGGGAAAATTAGGGCACCCAGAGTTTAAGGAAAGGGAAAACAAACTCTGGGTCAGTCATGAGACTGGTGTGAGAACTCAAAATACGCGTTTTCAAAACAAAATGGTATCTCATAAGACCACGTCGCACATAAACACGGAACGGGTTTTTACCTTGTGATAACCAAAACATTCTTTCGTAAAAATAAGGGATATTATTTTTAGTGACATATCTTTGAAAACAATTGCAAGTACACTTTTCAATCTTAGCCGAAATAGTTACATTGATTAAATTCCAGCAATACTAGCCACAAATGCGGGTTCTACAAACAAACTGGCTGGCACTTATTGGAGAATGGATTCCATACAAATGATTAGGTGAAGGGACTACCTTCTGGCGGTACATCTCTAGAGGAATGTACCGAGGTCAACAGAATATCTGCACCTCTATTCCCTTTCCTTAGATAGTACCGAATAAGTCATCACCCCGGTTGTTACCGACCTATCCGAGCGCTTGATTATAATACACCACATTAATTTACATCTCGAACGTCATAGCGGGAAGAAATATATCTAGAAAAGGACGATCATACCCTAAATGGTTGCGAACCACATAGCCTTGCTGCATCCAACCCTGTTTCGGTCATTTCCGGGTGTGAGGCTTGAGATAACGATTACCTTTATCATAGCACATCATCTTTCTTTGAATTCCACACTGCCATTCCAACGATCTCTATTGACATCCACAAACATACAACCTCCAAGCTCATACGTCTAAGAGAAAGGTGTTAAGCTCAGAGAAGTTGCCTTCTTCGCCACCAAGCAGATGTATATATATATATAAGTCAACGATGAAATATCATGAATGCAATGTCATACATCCATCCATACAAGTTCGTTCTGGGATTGAACGAAACCGAAGGTACTCTCCTACCACATCCTGTCGGGAATTAACCCTAGGATTAGTAGCGAGAAGTCCTTGCAACCCAAAGAGTTTCAGAAATGAAGGAACCACTACTACTTTATCATTTGGGGGCTAACTAGAATTAACAACAAGTAGTCCTTTCACCCCGAAAATCCCTGGTCTTCATTCTTCATTCTCTCTATCATATATTTATTTTTCGAATGCATACATTGGTTTGAAGTGGTTTTCAGACAAGGATTACCTAGATCCGACCCTGGTTCCTTTGAATCTAATCATAGATAAAATGAGGTTTGTGAATAGGAAATCATATTTTAATTGATTGAGTTATTTTTATCAAAAATCTCCCTCGGAGATATATATTTCTAAAACATTCTTTCCGATATATACGGAATCATTAAACCTCTCTTATCAAATCTTTGATTAATTAAAACCCTTTTTTAAACTTGGACTAATTCGAAATCATTTTTTTTATACTTAGGGAAATATTCCCAGAATCATTTCATTTAAATTTTAACAAAGATTTCTTAATTTAAACTCGAAATTCTATTTAGGTAAAAACAATGTAATCTAGGATGTTAATCCAAAAACCAGTAAACATTAAATGAGCAGAATCTATAGAACTCATCTAATTCTACTCAATATTAATCCCCATATTCAACAAATACTATAGGCAGAATAACGGCGAAATCACCTTTTAAATTCCATGAATAGTACGAGTTCCCTCTTCGGGCTTTAACACCGAGTAAAAGAAGATCATCTCCATAAAATCCAGATCGTACTAATGTTGGAAAACTTTATTCTTTAGAAAATTTCAATCCGAGTAAATAAAATTCACTATTACCTCCATCGGGCCAGTCCGAATAGTGAGGGAGAGCAGGAAACTAGTTTTCCAAACTCAAGCCTAAATACTACCTCTTTGACACCCATATGGCGGTAAAGTTATTTAATCGACTCTAAACCATTAATTTTTTTTAATCATTTCATAAATCCTTCAAATTTACTTTAAAATACTTTATTAATCACTTGAAAACATCTACAAAAGATTTGGGAAAGAACGGTTTTGTTTAAAACTATATTTCAAAAGTTATAAAAAAGTGCTGTAGAATAGTGCTGCGAAAAGTGTTTTTTAAGCTATATTGATCGAAAGGACTTTTTATTATATGAAAAATTATTTTTATTACTCAAATCTCTTTAAAAACATTTGAAAAGATTTATAAGATTTATTATATATTTTTAAACAATTTAAAACATCATTTTCAATGAAATCCTATTTTGGATTCCGAACTGCAAATTCGGGATTTTTAAAAAATTTGTTTTACTCGTATTTCAAAATCTACTTATCGGAATCTCGATTTTCTTTCTTTGTTTGAAAAGTATGGATATAGTAGTTCATAAAATTCTTATCTCAAAGAATTCTGAGCTAAATTCCATTAAATACACTTGCTTGACTTTTATGGCGCGAAATCGCGAACTACTGTTACGCGACACACTTATTTTTAACTAAGTTTTCTATTTCTTTTCAAACTTCACCAAAACACTTTTAAATGTTCATAAAACATTTCAAATACATTTTAAACCATTTTTAAGGAGGTTTAACATTCCATATACACAATTTCATTAATTCAAGGAAAGTGATTTCCTTTGTGCTTACCGACGTGTATATTCGTGACTTGTATATATATTCAACAACAACATTAAACAACCAACCTTGATGATCAAAGCATATTAAACATCCATTTGCAACATCATACCATCATCCAACATATAGTATAATAGTTTAGGAGTTCTCACCTTAGATTTAAACGATCTACCTTTAAATCGGCTATAGCTCCGCTACGATCGAATTAAACTTTACGGGATCAAGCTTCGTAGCCTTGAAGTGGCTGGGCATAGCCTTGGGAGTGCTCATGGCCTAGCTAGGGAAGGAGAAGAGGCTCGGCCTTGCTTTAGGAAGTGGTGGCCGTGAGGATGAGTGGTGGAAAGGAGGAGATTTGGCTTCATTTTGAAGTGGATTGATAACATACATATGTGTATGTAATTTACTAATATTTTTCCATAACTTTGCAAATTTTTTCCTAAGTCATGGAAGCCAATAAAGAATCTCTTAGGAAGCTTAAGAAAAAGGAAGAAGAAGAATGAAAAAGAAGAGAAGAGGGTAGGGTATTTATAGAAAAAAAGAGGAGTATAAAGGAAGACATGTACACATCACCTTTGCATCATCATTTCAAGGCTTCACCAACACATCTCCCTCTTCAAAATGCATGGAAAAAACCCCTCCCCCATGTGTACATCACTTCCATCATCTCATGTATGCATATGTTGACTTATTTAAGCTTAAGGAGGAAGCTTACTTAAAATATCTTAGATTTTTGTATTATGTATGTATTTGTAAGTGTATAAGTATATATGTATGTATACATATGTTCCTGTTCATGTTAGTGGATGCATTTGTATGTTATATATGTGTACATGACATATAAACTATATTGCATTGATTTCGAACAACTTTCGTTTGATAAACCGTTGAAATCCGGAGAACCGATAATCGATCACATTTTCACTTCTTAGTTAACGTACACATTTTTGTAAACAACCTTTGAAATTAAATTTCTTATCATTTTAAATTAATTAAAATAATCACATTTCGTTTGTAAAACCATATAAATTTATACTAACAATTATTTACAAAAATCACTATTATATAGATAAAGTGATATCGATTTTTCCTTATATTTTCAAATCAAATATATATCTTTGTAAAACTATAATAAATGATTCATTATCACTTTATAACTATTCAAAATGAATTATCATTATTAAAAATAATTATTTGAAAAATTAAAATAATTATTAAATTATTAAATCTCAATTTAGATTAAATAAATCAATTATCCTATTTAAAGGCATTATTAACAATGTCAAAAACACAATTTATTTTCAAAAACAAATAGATTGATTTTATTTTATATTCCTGTTTAATTATAAAAATAAGTGTATGTATCCAACTCCATGCATGACGTTTTACGATTATAGAGCTGTTTATCTATAAAACAGTTTTCAACCATTTTATCGATTTAGATTTCGAGGAAAATATTATTGTGAATATTTATTCAAAATAAGATTACTATTATTTATCACCCAACACCATATTATTTGTATTATCAAGCTTTTATTTAAATAAACTTAATTTATCAAAGTGATAAATTGGGGGGTCATTGCAGACTTCCCCCTTAAAAAAATTTCATCCCCGAAATTACCAAAACAAAAACCCAAAGGTTTTGCCCAAATATTTATTTTTAACTTACATTCGTACGATGTATATAGATCACCCATACGCAATATCTGATTCGATCTTCTATTCGAATTCACAAATTTACTTCTAAACTAGTATTGGTCCCTCGATCCTTTAGTGTGGACTCTGACCAGTCTTTCTGATCAGAACATAGTTTTCCTTGCATAGCTCTTAACTATGATAGAAAACTCAAGCATCTAACCATAAACCCTCAGAAATGTTCATTGTCAAGAATCGAGTGATAAATCCTCTTTCAGATAAGTGTCAAACACATTAAAGTTTTGCACTCGAATCTTAAATTAAATCGTGCGAAGAAATAATCCACATACTTCATATGTATTTATTAATCTTTTAAAAAAAATTATGAAAAAATTTCATAACATCCATTCTTTTTTTTCAATCTTTTATAAAGATAACCATTTTTCATTTTTATTTCCAATTATTTCAACTTAAAGAAAATGTTTCTTTCAAAATATAAATATCTTTTTATTATAATATATCTCTAAACCTACCTTAATGGTTTCTGAAAAACTCATTTTCAAAATAATTCATTAAATTGGTAAATTACCATAAACTTCCTTTAGCTAATATCAAATGTCAAAACATTCTTTATTTAGTTAAAACTTACTTAATCTATTTAACATTCCTTTATTATTTAAACTTCCTTTATATATATATTTCTATACATATTCTCTTTACTTATACCGGTTTTGATACTTAAAAAGTATTTTTATACCTATTCAGTTGCTTTAAGTATATTCATAATTTATTTAACAAGTTTTACTTACTTTAAAATATAATTAAAGTGATTAAAATAACTACCACCAATACATTGTTAAAATGAACTTCCCTTTTATAACCTGTTAATTATAATATTTTTTTATCCTTTTATAAAAGACTCCAATACTTGTTACTATCTTTAAAATCATATTATCAAAGATATACATATACGATTTCTTCCAAAGTGTTATTCAAGGGTTTTAAAACAGACGTTGCTAAAACATTGTTTACTACAAACCCAAAATCATTCATTGTTAACTTAGAGATTTATTTTAAAGATCAAAGAATACCCATGCTTATCAATTAAGATAATATACTTTGATGAAAATTGACAACCATTAATTAATTCTCCAATTAATGATTCACATTATCCTTTTTAACTTTAGAAAATTATATTGATCGAGTAACTCAAAAATGATACGAAGGAACTGGGTACTACCAATAGTATTGCATGTTTCCTTAACAAGAAGGGAATACTTAAGAGAAGCATTTACCATCCAAACACATCTCATGCCCATCTTTAGTTACTTTCGAGCCACTCGGATTAGTTAATCGTAAGATTATTTTCGTTTTCAAAATCCCATTTTAGAAATAATACTATTATTGTTCCTTTTCCAAAAATCATCTGAAATTCCTTTCAAAAATACCAAAATTTAAATTCTCAAAAATTCCTTTATAAAGCATGTTTTATAAATCCAGTTTATAAAATTACGTATATAAAACATATTCACAAGGTTTATTTATCTTAAATAAATTCCTTTAATAGCCATTTATTGAATACCTTATAGTCAAATTGTGAAATTAAATTCACGAGGTGTTCGTGCTTAAACTTTTAAGTTAAACAACCGATCAATTTATGATAATAAATGAGTATTATCCTTTACTTAATCAAATAACTATATTACTTGAAAAATATTTTTTATATTCGAAATATAACCGTTGGTAAAAATATTTCATTTATCAATTTTCAAAGCCATAATTATTTGGATCTTATAGGGATAATCTTCCTCTATCGGAAACCCACCATTTCTAGGTGGATATTATGGCTGTTCCTCTTCGTCACTAGAGAAAACTATGACGCTATTATCCTTGCCCCAATTCGCTCTAGAGGACTCTCGTTTCATGTAACTTCCCTCATATGGTTTATACAAGGCAAACAATCATTCTTTTAGACACATGTAGTAGGTAATTGCTAGCGTATTCTTAGGTAGAGGGGTTTGGTCAATGCTCAAAAAGTATTTCGAGGTTCATGTCTAAAGATAGCTTTTAAAATTCTTTGTGCAATGTTTATTTATTTCAAAAATCCTTTGACAGTTTTACCAAAATATTCTTTTCTTTTCAAATACATATATATTTTTAAGTAAAAATGATTTCATATAAAACCGAATTCTTTTGTACATTTTATTAACAAATACGCGCTCATATATAATACTCTCAAACTCATTCTAGGGTGTTACTAACCTTATCTCTAATGAGTTACTCATCCTAGGGTATTACTAACCCCATCTCTGATGAGTCTTTTACCCCTATCAGGCTCAGGTGTTCGCTCAACCTATGCTTTGATACCACAATATGAGGACCCGTTTCTTCGACTTCCGGAATTGACAATAATATATGCTCGGTATTCACGTTTCGTAAATCCAAGTGCCTGAGAAGGGAATTCTCAAGGGTAAGAAAGAAAAATAAGACAGGACAGAATCTCGCATATGTTATTTCAACGTAAACTTTACAGCAGAAATTAAAATACATTTATCAGAGTTAAACAAGGACAGTTATAAATTCTTGTCTTTACAAATGTGGAATACTATAGTACAAGAATGTGGTGGAAATAGATAAAAATCTTCTAACTCCATGCTTTGAGCTCCATCTAGCTTTCTTCTAAACTAAACCTGACTACTAGGCTGCCCGGGGAAAATTAGGGCACCTAGAGTTTAAGGAAAGGGAAAACAAACTCCGGGTCAGTCATAAGACTGGTGTGAGGTTTTCAAAACAAAAAAGTATCTCATAAGACCACGCCGCACATAAACGCGGAATGGGTTTTTACCTTATGATAACAAAAAAATTCTTAAGTAAAAATAAGGGATATTATTTGTAGTGACATATCTTTGAAAACATTTGCAAGTACACTTATCAATCTTAGCCGAAATTGTTACATTGATTAAATTCCAGCAATACTAGCCACAAACGCGGGTTCAACGAACAAACTAGCAGGCTCTTATTAGAGAATGGATTCCATACAAATGACCAGGTGAAGGGACTACCTTCCAGCAGTACATCTCTAGAGGAATGTACTGAGGTCAACAGAACATCTGCACCTCTACCAACATAAGACCGACCTACCTTTCCTTAGTACCAAATATTGTCAACACCCTGGTCGTTACCGACCTATCTGAGCACTCGATTATCATACACCACATTAATTTACATCCCAAATGTCAAAGCTAGAAGAAATATATCTAAAAGGGGATGATCATACCCTAATGGTTGCGAACCACATAGCTTTGCTGCATCCAACCCTGTTTCGGTCATTTCCAAGCGTGAGACTTGAGGTAACAATTACCTTTATCATAGCACATCATCTTTCTTTGAATGCCACACTGCCATTCCATCGATCTCTATTTACATCAACAAACATACAACCTCTGATCTCATACGTCCCAGAGAAGGGTGTTAAGAAAAGAGAAGTTGCCTTCTCCGCCACCAAGCAGATGTATATTTATAAAAGTAAACGATGAAATCTCAAGAATGCAATGTCAGACATCCATCCATACAAGTTCGTTCTGGGATTGAACGAAATTGAAGGTACTCTCCTACCACATCCTATCGAGAATTAACCCAAGGATTAGTAGCGAGAAGTCCATGCAACCCAAATAGCTTCAAAAATGAAGGGACCAGTGCTACTTTAGTATTTAGGAGCTAACCAGAATTATCAACAAGCAGTCCTTTCATCCCGAAAATCCCTGGTCTTTATTCTTCATCCTCTCTATCATATCTTTATTTTTCAAACGCATACATTGGTTCGAAGTGGTTTTCGAATAGGGATTACCCCAGGTCCGATCCCGGTTCCTTTGAATCCAATCATCGATAAAAAGAGGTTTGTGAATAGGAAATCATTCTTGAATTGATTGAGTTCTTTTTATCAAAAATCTCCCTCGGAGATATATATTTCTAAAACATTTTATTCCGATATATACAGAATCATTAAACCTCTCTTATCAAATCTTTGATTGCTTAAAACCCTTTTTAAACTTGGACTAATTCGAAATCATTTCTTTTATACTTAGGGAAATATTCCCAAAATTATTTCATTTAAATCTTAACAAAGATTTCTTAATTTAAACTCGAAATTCTATTTAGTTAAAAACCATGTTATCTAGGATGTTAATTGAAAAACCAGTAAACATTAAATGAGAAGAATCTACAAAAATCATCTAATACTACTCAATATCAATCTACATATTCAACAAATACTATGTGTAGAATAACGGCGAAATCACCTTTTAAATTCCATGAATAGTACGAGTTCCCTCTTCGGACTTTAACACCGAGTATAAGAAGATCATCTCCAATCCAAATCGTACTAATGTTGGAAAACTTTATTCTTTAGAAAATTTTGATCCGAGTAAATCAAATTCACTATCCCCTCCGTCGGGCCTGTCCGGATAGCAAGGAAGAGCAGGAAACTGGTTTTCCAAACTCAAGCCTGACACTATCTCTTTGACACTCATAAGGCGGTCAAGTTATTTGATCGACTCTAAACCATTAAAACATTTTAATCATTTCATAAATTCTTCAAATTTCCTTTAAAATGCTTTATTAATCATTTGAAAACATTTACAAAATATTTGGGAAAGAACGGTTGTGTTTAAAACTATATTTCAAAAGTTATAAAAAAAGTGCTGCGGTAAGTGCTTTTTTAAGCTATATTGATCAAAACGACTTTTTATCATATGAAAATTTATTTTTATTACTCAAATCTCTATTAACTTTTTTAAAAGATTTATAATATTTATTCTATTTTTTAATTTAAAACATTATTTTCAAAGAAATCTTATTTTGGATTCCAGACTGCAAATTCGGGATTTTTCAAATTTTTGTTTTACTCAAATTTCAGAATATACTTATCAGAATCTTGATTTTCTTTCTTTGTTTGAAAACTATGGAGATAATAGTCTACAAAATTCTTATCTCGAAGAATTCAAAGCTAAGTTCCATTAAATACACTTGCTTGACTTTTATGGTGCGAAATCGCGAACTACCGTTACGCGACGCGCTTATTTTTAACTAAGTTTTCTATTTCTTTTCAAACTTCACCAAAACACTTTTTAATGTTCATAAAACATTTCAAATACATTTTAAATCATTTTGAAGGAGGTTTAACATTCCATATACACCATTCCATTAATTCAAGGAAAGTGATTTCCTTTGTGTTTATCGACGTGTATATTTGTGACTTGCATATATATTCAACTGCAACATTAAAAACCAAACTTAATGACCAAAGCATATTAAACATCCATTTGCAACATCATACCATCATCCAACATATAGTCTAATAGTTTAGGAGTTCTCACCTTAGGTTTAAACGATCTAATTTTAAATCCGCTATAGCTCCGCTACGATCGAATTAATCTTTACGGAATCGAGCTTCGTTGCCTTGAAGTGGCCGGGCATAGCCTTGTGAGTGCTCATGGCCTAGCTAGGGAAGGAGAAGAGGCTCGACCTTGCTTTGGGAAGTGGTGGCCGTGAGGATGAGTGGTGGAAAGAAAGAGATTTGGTTTCATTTTGAAGTGGATTGATAACATACATATATGTATGTAATTTACTAATATTTTTCCATAACTTTGCAAATATTTTCCTAAGTCATGAAAGCCAATAAAGAAGCTCTTAGGAAGCTTAAGAAGAAGGAAGAAGAAGAACGAAAAAGAAGAGAAGAGGGTAGGGTATTTATAGAAAAAAAGAGGAGTATAAAGGAAGACATGTACACATCAACTTTGCATCATCATTTCAAGGCTTCACCAACACACCTCCCCTTTCAAAATGCATGGAAAAAACCTCTCCCTCATGTGCACATCACTTCCATCATCTCAAGTATGCATATGTTGACTTATTTAAGCTTAAGGAGGAAGCTTACTTAAAATATCTTAGATTTTTGTATTATATATGTATTTGTAAGTGTATAAGTATGTATACATATGTTCCTATGCATGTTAGTGGATGAATCTGTGTGTTATATATATGTACATAACATATAAACAACATTGCATTGATTCCGAACAACTTTCTTTCGATAAATCGTTGAAATCCGGAGAGCCGATTACCGATCACATTTTCACTTCTTAGTTAACGCACACATTTTTGTCAAAAACCTTTGAAAATAAATTTCTTATCATTTTAAATTAATTAAAATGATCACATTTCATTTGTAAAACCATATAAATTTATACTAACAATTATTTACCAAAATCATTATTATATAGATAAAGCGATATCGATTTTTCCTTATATTTTCAAATCAAATATATTTCTTTATAAAACTATGATAAATGATTCATTATCACTTTATAACTATTCAATATGAATTACCATTATTTAAAATAATTATTTAAACAATTAAAATAATTATTAAATCATTAAATCTCAATTTAGATTAAATAAATCAATTATCCTATTTAAGGGCATTATTAACAATGTCAAAAACACATTTTATTTTCAAAACCAAATCGATTAATTTTATTTTATATTTTTGTTTAATTATAAAAAGAAGTGTATGTATCCTGCTCCGTGCATGACGTTTTACGATTATAGAGCTATTTATCTATAAAACAGTTTTCAATCATTTTATCGATTTAGATTTCGAGGAAAATATTTTTGTAAATAGGTTAATAGTAACCCTATTGACTATAAACTGAGAAAGATGGTTGGATAAATTGGGATGGGAAATCTAGGGCATATTGCAGTTTTGAATATCATAATATTATGTTATGTTTTAGCCATTATGGATGCAGGTGCATAGTATATGGTTATTGTATTATGGTTAAGACACTAGTAAGGGAAAACTAGTTCCGCTTAGTGGAGTTGTCTCATTAGATATCTAATTGGTTTGAGATGGTAGGTTATTATTCACAACATACTTTTTGTCTGACCCGAAGTTTTTATTTTCCCCTTAAACTCTCGGATGCTCAAAATTAATTTGAGTAGGTTGAGAGTAAGGGTTTTTCAAGTTCTCTTTAGACGAATAAGCTTCAGGAGACGTGCAGGAGGCAATCCAACTAGTAAGAGCTATATATTTATTTTCCGTTGTTCTGATTCTACTTTTATGTTGTAATGGCAAGCTGTACTAAATGCCAGATATTAGACTCTAATCATCTAAGGGGGCATCTTCATATGTCGCTCTAGGAACATGTTGTGATAATTATATTTTCTGGAATCTGGTTTATGTATGAGATTATGTAATGAATCTAAAAGGCTATCTTGAAATGAAATGTGAAATTTGTTTTTAAATTGAGTTTGAAAATTTTCATATTCATGTGCTTCTGGTATTATTAATGTATCTAACATAGCCTTATTTTGTCTCCGAAAATTAATAATTATGGATGGCTGTAGCTTCCGTAGTATTTAGTTTCGGGCCTAAAAATAGAGGACGTTACAACATATGGTTGTATCATATATATTTAATAGCAATTAAATTAAACTATGATTTTATTTGAGAAATTGGTTATTATTATGTCGTAGAGAAACATGGTTGAATCATTCTCAAGAGTTGTTCATTAATTTTAAAAAATAGGTACAAAGGTGAAGTTTCACGACTCCAATTACTTTATGTTACACTAACAATCAAAACCTAGAATAAAATGACATTAAACATCTAAATTTGAGCAGTTGTATAATGATCCAATAAAATGGATAAAGCTTCAATATCAATCTTCATCCAGTAAAACATTAGCATTGCACTCAAATAGCTGACCAGAATAACTCAAGCTTTTCGTGCTGGGCTTCGTAGAATTGAAAGTTACTAATTTGTGGGTTCTCAATTGACGGTTGAGAGCTACTATTTCTGATACAAAACATTCCTAACTTCCATCTTAATTGGTAATAAGAGAGCTGTTAATATTCTCTTGGATTAAAATCCTAATCTGTAAAGTGAATAGAATTAGGGGTCTTAAATGTTGTTATGACATAGGATATTTATTTGTATTCTCTATCATATTCACTGATTGAACGGGAATAAAAGCAACGTTGTTGGGTCTGTGGATGTAGACAACTAGTTGAATCATGTGCAATCCATGTGTTGCCTACTATGTTTTTGTAATTGGATATTATTCAACATATTTCCTATGATTTGCAGGTAATCGTTTGGCAAACAAGATCATTGGGGTTTTGCGGTAATAGTGAATTATTTCACAACAATTTAAAGTGTAACTCAATGATAGATAAAATTTATAACTTTTAATAGCATTTGAGTGTGAATGATACAAAGAAGTATGCTTTAGAATTCAGATTAATGTATTGATTAATTTATTGGGGGATGTGGTTAGATCGAGAGTTAGTAACAATTAATAAATTAGACTACTTTCTAAGTATATCCTTAATATATAAACTAAAACTTTAAATTGAAGGATTCAAATCCCAACAAATTTTAAATAAAATAAATTATAGTATTTGGCTTTTCATAAAATATAACATATCGTGGTCATTATTAGTATTGTTGTTCAAGTTTAATAACTAGTATAACCAAATTTATTTATTTGATTTTCTTGTTTTATCTTTCATTTATAAAAATAGATTATATTAATATATATATATATATTAGTTTAATTAGATTATTTATATGCACACATATACATGACCAATATACAAATATTTACGTGCTATTAATATTGTTCTCGTGTAAAATAGATTTGAATGGACATGAACAAATTGAGGTTTAAGTTCACTTACCCTGATAGAATCAGATATGGATTGAACGATTTAGTACATTTTTTTTCTTTTGTTGAACTAGTATGGACTTGGATGACAAAATCCTTAAACTCAAAATAGATCGTAAATGTTGGCCTAAAGTTTACACCATTGTTTGACAATGTTGGAATGAACAACAAAAAATTCCTACATGTTACCTCCATGCGAGGAAAATGAATGTTGGGGAAAGACGCACAAACGAAAATCCTTCATTTCAAATTTAAAAAATGAATAGTAAATATTAAAAAATTTAAAAATAAAGTCAAGTACTAGTAGCTCAAGGGGCAAGAGATATGATGCTTTAGACTAAGTTCCTAGAGGTCATAGGTCTGAAACCGCAGAACACCAAAATGATTGCTCTACTCGAATGAAGTATCACTTTAACCTAAAAAATATTTTTAAAATTATAATTATTTATAATTTGGAATAATATTCATTTTTAGAAAAAAATTACAATAAAATAGTAAACACATATTTTTTTAAAAAATTATATGAATAATAATTTCATATTTTTAATAAAATGCCGCTAACATATATTGTTTTTCGATGGAGCACTTCTACCAAGAGCGTCCCTCAACCTAACCAGTCATGTCGATCATCGTTCGCAAGAGCGTTGTCCTAGCACTCCACCTAAGGGGTTTTTACGACCTAACCCCTTGCGTAGGGGTAAACCTACAGAGTGGCAGACATTTCCCAAACTAAATATTACCCACTTTCAAATGTTTAATATAAATAAAAAATTATAGTTTAACATATATAAAAAATACTAATAACATTAAGTTGATTACTAAAAATTTTTTAGTATATTAATAACATTAATTTTAAAAAGGTTAAAAAGCTAACAGCGATTAAGGATATCTATTTAGAAATTATTAAAAACAAACTAATACAAATAATGATTTTCGTTTCATTCTTCTTTAAATATCTCTTCTATAACATAATAATTAATTCCCCTCCTATTAATCCAACTCATTTCATGTCTCTTCCAAATACCCTTTCTTGTATCTCTTTCGATCCACAGAAAACACACATATAATCATTTTTTAAAAATGTTAAACAAGTCAAATTAATTTGACTTATATAATACCCTGTAAAGTTTGATTAAATGCATAACAATCCATTATACAAACAAGATTACGCATACGTGGGTGTACTGTATCCAAAGGGTTAAATATCATTCAAATTATGTAGGAAACTTTAGGTAATTAAGTTACGTTGATACCTGACCTGGGCTATTTTCTATATGAGTTAAATTGTTATATAGAAGATGGGAATTTTGGATACATCAAACCCTTTGATTTAGTGTGTATGGCACTTACTGCACTAAATTATTCATGCTTTTATAGAATTCAACATGTGCGTTACCTATACTGTTGGAATTGGTGATATAATATTTTTAGATCGAAAATAAGGCAGTACAATCACTAGGGTGAACATGGTATATCATTTGGAGCAACAAAGGAGCAGTAGCGAATAGATGAAGGCGGGAAGGAGTGATAGAATTTTTTGGCAAAAGCTATAGACTTCCAATCGACTGGTAGAGTCTACTAGTCGACTAGAAATCTTCCCAATAGGCTGGTAGACCTACTAGTCGACTTCGTCTTTGTAGAACTTCAACATGAGCATACTCTTATGCTCAGAGCTGATTTAAAATATTTTTAAGTTGACTAGAAATTTTTTCCAGTAGACTTGATTGGCTTTTTCTAGAGAAACCGAAGTTTGAGATTCCAGGAACATTTTCATCATCTTTGGGCTATTTTGGAGTTCTTACCATAGATCTATGAAGTTAAAGCGCTCGGCAGATTCAATGCGATAGAGGTGCAAAAAGTCATAGCGGGGATACAGCGAGGACATAGCAGGATATAGCGGATGACTCTAAAATAGCATATAAAACTCGTACTTAATGTTTTTACAAATATATAAATGGTAATTAAATGAAAAATTAACATTCAATTGAATTATAATTAATATATAAATAATTTTAAATTAAAACATGTGCAAATATACTACAAACAAACGTACAACTGTCATATAACATAATTGAATTTAGTAGAATATTAGAGTATTTTCATTTCTGAAAATATATTAAAACTTCAATTAAAAAAATAATTTCATAATTTTTATAATGCATAAATGTCATTTTTCAATTCATTTCTTTTAAAGAAGATATAGCGGAAATAACATAATATAGCGGAAATAACGGGATATAGCGGAAATAGCAGGGATTAAAGCGGAAAGGCTATATTTGGGGCTATATGAAAAAATCGTAGCGGTAGAAATCCGCTATAAGATATAGCAGGGTTATAGCGGAGTAATAGCGGGGCATTAACTGCACAGCCATAGATTTCTATAAAACTTTGATCTAGTGACATAGATTACCTCAGACTATCATAAATAGGCTTGTTTAGGGTTCATTATGAGAAAGGATGATTATTGTTTTAGGATTTTGGGGATGAGATTGGTTCTCAACTTTATGGTTTCTTTGTAATCTTTTGGTGAATTAAAGAAGTTTTATTTGAAGGAAATTGTTTACGTATTATTTTTTTCGTTTCTTATCTCTTCTCAAATCTAATTGTATAGTGATTTTTGGGATAATCCCAACAATTGGTATCAAAGCCAATTATACAAAAAAATTTGAAGAGTGCTTGGTTATGGAAAAGATTGGCGTTGAAAAACTTAATGGGAGAAATTAGGTATTATGATAGTCGAAGATGGAGGATTTTCTATGTCTTAGTGATCTTCACTAACCATTGGAGAACAAAGGGAGAGACTTAGTGGTATAATGGAAACAAATGGGAAACTTTGGATAGGAAGGCTGCAGCAGCTGTCCGATGCTTTTTGGAGAATAAGGTGTTTCACATTATTGCAAATGAAACATTTTCTTATGCAATTTGGAAGAAGTTGGAAGGAATTTACGCAAAGAACCTTACAACAAACCCTTCTTATCAGAATATTAGTAAATCTAAATCTTAAGGAAAGTGGATTAATTAAGGAGCACCTTAATTATTTTCAAGCAATTGTGAAACAATTGGTGGCCATGAATTACAAGGTAGATGATGAGACACAAGCTTTAATGTCGATGAGTTCATTACCGAAGAGTTAAAAACACTTGTGGTTGCATCAAACAACACAAATTTGAATGGAACAGTTCTAATGGGTTCGCTAGTTTGTAGCCTTCTTAATATGGAGTTGCGAAGGATGAACTTAATGGAAGGAAATGTTAAGAAAGAAAGATAATATTGAAATCCGATTGAAGAGGTGAACCTTGCAAAAAGTCACAGGCGACAAATTATAGAAAGGGTTATCATTTGCTATTATTGCGAAAAACTAGGTTATCTATTGAAATCCTTCTATGAGCTAAAGAGAGATAAGGAAAGAATGAGGGCATTGGAAGGTGGAAAAAATAAAAAAAGGGATAATAATGACGATGAGACGAATTTTGCTGCGGAATACAATGAATATGTCCTATTTGTAGTTAAAGGCAAAAGCAAAGATTGGGTACTTGATTCAGGTACATGGTTCCATATATGCAAAAATAAGGAGGCATTAACTATAAAGTACAAAAGGACAAGGTGGAATCAGCTAATGGTTGTGGTATGGAAGTTAAAGGAACAAGTTCGATTAGGCTGAAAATGCATGATGGAATGATGGCAATACTCACATGAGTTAGGCATGTTCCAGAAATTAAGCATAATCTTATTTCAATAAGGTAGTTAGAAGAAAAAGGTTTCAACTTTTCAACTCGATGTGGAGTCACAGGGGCATGAAAAGCAAATAGGGAGATTCAACACATAAAATGGGAGGGAATAATATGCATAAATTACTTTGAAAAATGGTGGAGAATATAGGGAGTTCTCAAATTGGAGTTGGTAAGGTAAACATGCATGAATCAAGGTAGATCATGCAACAGAAAACCACAAAGCGTACATGGAGGCCTTTATGGTATTACAAGCAATTTTGATTTATTGGTGATATGTATATTGGGAATCATGCATAATTAAGTGGTAATTTGGAGGTTGGTTAAGTATTTTTTGGATAGAGACATTTGTTTTCATGGTGATATTGGATATTTCTTGGAGCATGAGGTTATAGGTGGAATATGGAAGACTTTTATAGAAATATAGTATCAAGGTGGAGACCGTTGAAATTGGTGATACAATATTTCTATATCGAAGAAGAAAGCACTACGATCACATGGGTGAAGTTAGAGTAGTGGAGGAACGACAATGAATAGACAAAGGAGGGAAGGATTGATAGAAGTCTATAGCTAAAGCTATAAACTTCTAGTCGACTGGTATAGCTATCATTTGACTACATTTTGGTAGAAATTCAACTTGAGCACACTCATATTCTATGAGTTGACATGAAATATTTTCTAGTTGAATGGACCAGTTGATAGAAAAATATTTCCAATCGAATCGATCGGTTGTTTCTAGAGAAACTAAAGTTCGAGATTCCAGAGGATTTTCTTTATTTCTTGTATGTTTTAGAGATTTCACCATAGATTTCGGCAAAGGTTTGATCCAACGACATACTATTATAAATAGGATTGTTTAGCGTTCATTATGAAAAAGGAGAATTATTGTTCTAGAGTTTGGGATTGAGATTGGTTCTCAATTTTAGGGTTTCTTCGTAATTGTTTGGTGAATTTAATAAAAAAAAATTAGAGGAAATTAATTATGTATTTTTTTATTATCTTTTCTCAAATCTAATTACGTAAGGTTTTTCGAGATAACTGTAACATATACATACCAATTGGCCCCCTCCAAAATAACTTTTGTTGTTTCCCTTTTGCTTAGAAAAAACACTCTTAGTCATTTGTTTAATATGTTAAACGGATCAAATCATTTTGATTCATATCAAACCTAGTAATTTGATTAAATGTATAAAATCTATTTCATAAATAGGATTATGCATACGTGGTTCATATTGCGCATCTAAAAGGGATAAATATCCATGGAGGTATGAAGGAAAACATTATGCAATATGAGAAATGCTAATTAATCCCAATTATAGTTTGCCAAAACATGCGTCTTCAAACATATATCAGAGGGACCCACACAAATTTATCATTTTACCTTCCTAACAGACCCGGCCCTGTAGAGCTTGAGGCCCTAGGCTTATTTTTAATCTTTGTACAATGGTATAAGAAAAAATGGTACAAGGCAAAAATGAACAAGTAAAAAAATTAAAAACTTCTTTCGTGATGCTAAGACGAGATTCAAACTTGGGGTTATATGGTAAATATTCAATGCCTTTACCACTGAACTACACATGCCTTTTAATTTTAAGGCATAACATACTTTATACATATGATAACCTTAAATTTGGGGTCCCTATAGTTCGGGGGTGCTAATTAGGTCGAGGACCACAGGCCACTGCCTAGATGGCCTATGCCAGGGCGGGGCCTATTTTCAAAATTTCAAACTGCAAACTATTTTTCATATATTAACCGAATAGGATTTGGTCAGATTAGCATCTTCCATAAATCTACCTTGATGTCTCACTAGGACTATTTTCTGTATGAGTAAAAAAATTCTCTAAAAGATGGGAATGTTGGACAGAACAAACTCTTGATTTAGTGCATATGACACTTGTTTACTAAAATATGCATCGTTTTCTAGATGGCAATACCTATACATACTAAGAGTATCCTTATTTTGTTTATCAAAATAAAGTATCTCGATCACTCGATTTGTTACGATGATAAACCGATACTTTTACCTTTATTGATTGTTTTCCATTTTTTTAAGAAAAATAAATAGAAGAAAAGAAAATAAAATAAGAAGGAAAAGAAAGAGAAAAACAGGGAATCATACCGAAAGACTAAGTGGCTTAGCATAGGGATAGCTCCTCAGCAAATAGAGGGAGGATATAACTGATTTTATGTCTGCAAAATCTATTTACACTAACATCACTAACAAACAGGCAAAGTGAATGGAATGCTCTCAAGATTCATGAATTCCAACATGTTTTGTAATTAATAACATTGATTTAGTATCTAACCAAATACAAATTACATAAGCTAACTAACAAGCCCGTATATATTAGAGAAGAATCAAATGATGGTAGTCTAAAATCTAAATACACTTTACAAATACTCATAACCCATGACATCCTAAGGGAAGCCAGTGCATACAATCATGCTCTTTAATCAGTTCTCCATTATTATCCTTCATATAGCTGCATTCTTTAGATTGGGACAGCTTCCCAAAGAAAAATCATTGAAACTGGTATTGCTATATATGGTTTCTATATTCATTCCTTGTATCTTAAGGCGACCCTCCCCTTTGACATTTACCAAGTACACAACCTTAAGCCCTAAGGCCATAGGTATCAACCTGGAAAGATCATCTCTGTCGATCCTCATGTCATAAAGCTTAAGGGTCGGTAAATGTTTAAATCCCAAAAGGCCCCTTGGAGGAGTAAGGTTACAGTTGACAAGGTATACAGTGTTCAAGTAAGAAAAGGAGAAATTGGAGGAATAGAGCAGGTAGAGAATGGTAGGAGTTTGGTGACTGAAGCAAAGGGCGAGAGTGCAAAGGGTATGGAGGGAAGTAGAAGAGGAGAGGAAGATGGACTAGGAGTCAGTGGAAGGAGGATGAGGAGGAGAAGGGTGAATGAGGAGAAATCTACTGATAGGGTTATAGTGGAGGAGGAGGATTCTGGAGACATTACAAGAAAAGCTATCATCAATAGCATTGGAAAATAGTCTAAAATAGCATTCAAATGCAATATGTTATAGTTAGTCTTTTGGCAAGTAAAATAATAATACTAAACGTTATAGATTAAGCACATAAAAAATTTATGGCGGGTTCCAGAATTACTTTTGCCGCTATTTCTTCTATAGTAATTTCAAGTTCAACGCCTCTTCAAAATCCAATCCTACCACTTCAAAAAAGCTGAAACCTTAGAATCTTCTCTCGTTTGTTCTTCCTCGGTAACGCCTATTCTCTTCCCATCTTTCCACTTCCACCTTTGCTACTCCCGCATCTGCCCTCTGCTTAGCATCAAATTCGACTATTATACTTTTGGTATTTCATTTTGTTTTGACAATTGTAGTTCATTTGCAAGTTTTATCATATGTTGCTAAATTTTGCATTGTATTATATGGTGTAGAAATCTTCTTTTCCCACCACTATAAGTTAGTCTTCTTCCTTCCTAAAATTATCGGGCTCCAACCTCCTAAATAAAGAATTTCACCTCAATTTCAAGCTCCAATTTGATGTTATGTTTAGGTAAATTTGAGATTTATTTATTTAGATTTTTACTACGTTGTTGTTGGATTTAGAGTTCACTATTAATGGACAATAATAAGTTTCAGATTTAGGATGATTCATTGGATTAAAAGAGTTGTATGTTCGACTGGGAGTACAATAATTAGATTTGTTTCTAGTATAATTTATGATTTAAAAATATTAATTAGGAATATTAGAGTCATCTCTCATCAAAAAATATAACCAATGGAGCGAAGGGTTCTTTTGAAGCCTATAGTGGATCTAGTGAACCTTGCAAAGAATCACAATTATAATTGCTTGATTTTGATTTGGTTGTTAATATATTAGGTTTTAAAAGGTACTTTGACTATAGGAGTTTAATTATATGACATTGTATTTGACTGTAATATGTTAATCAATTAAGCAATTATTGTAAGTTAGGGGAACAAACTGCAGCTACTTTTAGTCCTAGAGATGGTAAGGATATTTATGCTGCTCTTTGTGCCCTATGGTACACTTCTCACTATTAATTTTTTAATTTACATATTTTGTTGTGCTTTTAGCCAACTGAGCTTAATAACTAGTATATTATGTGTTGTTGCATATCTCTCCATCGCATGCCTATCCTAATTTTTATGATATATCATGTGCAATAAATCGTCGATGACGGAATCATTAAGGAATTGATTTTTCAAAAGATTATTACTAATAAATTTAAGTTCATAACTACAGTTTCATATTAGATATGGCATTCTTGTTTGTTGTGTTTATACACGTTGTTGTGGGTATTTTCGCCCACAACATGGTGAATGTGAAAAGAAATCAAGGTACATAGAAACGGCCAAAAGAAGCATAATAAAAGCGCCATCATGTAATCACAAGGGCAAGACGAAGCATTATGGGAAAAATTGGAATAGTCAGAAAATATAGTCAAAACATTTGTAAAAATTTCCTAAGGTTGGGATATGCACCTAGGTTGAAGCTACATCTCAATCCAAATTACGAACTAGAAGATATGATCATCTTAAATTTAGTTCACCACCTAACTGAATCGGGCCCCACGTTGAGAGCTACTACCTAGTCCGAGCAAATGGAACATTCAAAGTCAATGAAATACTTTATGATATGAAGCTATTGGTCTAAGTTTCATTCAATTCTGACTTGAAATGAAGGAGTTATGGCATAAAAACATGTGTAGCTAAAGTGGTTGGGCATCAAGCTTCCAAAAGAGAGGTCAGGATTTTGATTCCTGGCAAGCACGTTATTTTTATTGAACACGAGGAATGGTCCAATATGGAATCTAACTGCTAAGTGCTTAACCATTTCCAATGTAAGGAAGCCAGGACTAGGCAAGAGGAAGATAGCATAGCAAGAGGAAACAAAGGCAAAGGGAAGGAGAATGAGGAAATCCCCTGTTCGGTATCCAAGGTCGAACAGAAGTTTCTATTCGGTACCCCTGGGTATTGAAAAGAATATCATGTTCGGTACCCAAGTTACTAAACATAAGTTCCTATTCGATACCCCTAGGTACCGAATAGAATATTTTGTTTGGCAAAGAAGGAGGGCCAAGACCAACATTGAACAAGGATTGGACCGAGGAGTATGTGTGTGCCGAACCGAAGACTAAGGAGGGAACCAAACTGAAAAGGATAGTGTAGGAAGCTGGCTAACAGCCTGGCCATGTGCATAATATCGAACCAATCTACCTCGGACCTATGTAGTTAAAGCGCTTTGAGGTTCTATTGCGGTGTGTTAGAATGCGGATTAAGAAATTTGTTAATCTTTTTGAGTTTATCTTAATTTGTTAACAATGTATACACTAATCAGACACATATATGAACACAGAATCAAACACAGATGCAAATATAAAGTAAAAACGGATTTCGTTTCAAAAACAATTCTTACAAATACAACCCTCGATTTCAAAGCTACGAGGTACACCGCTCCAGATTCACAATCCTCTGGGTAGAGATACTTGATTTCCGGGGCAACAAGTTCACCCAATTGATTTCCAAGGCTACAATCACACCTTTTCTTGCTTGATCGATTACAAAAAGTCTATAACTCAGATTAGCACTTGGATCTTGTAGAGATAGTGGAGAGAATCAAAACCAGAAATTATCTAGTTAGATTCGATATTGATTTCGGCAGAGTAATGGTGTAATTTGTAAATAAGAAAGTGGAGAAGAAGAAGAGAAGTTAAATCAGAGAAAAAAGTGATTAAAATTCGTTGAAAACACCCTTTATTTACAGTAGATCAATAGCCATGTCCATTGGTGAAGGGATGTGGCGAATAGACACTTCTTTTTTAAAAACAATTTAACTGTCACCATGTCGACAGGGGTACATGTGACCATGTCGACATGCCCTTGTATTTTTTGGTGATTTGTTTTTCTTTGAAAATAATTTCTATATTATATTATATTTATATTTAAACTTTAAAATATACTTATATATAGTTATAATACATAAATAACTATAGAGAACAATATTAAAATATATATAATATTTTTCTATACTTTTATATTTAAATCTTAAGTATAAATATATAAAACAGCTAAATATATTAATATCAAAATTGTAGTTTAAAAGCTTAGGATAATAATTTAAAATCAAAGATATTTAAAATTAAGGATATTTAAAACTAAGGATATTTTTTAGGCTAAAATATATTGAAAAACCAGGACAGATGATTTTGGTTTTTAAATAGGAATATTTAAAATCATTTTGAAAAACAAGCTATATATATTTTGAAAATCATTTTGAAATAAAAGTAAGTGGATACAAAAAGATGTTCCACTAGATTTTTCGTAGGTTCCATCCTACTTAGGGTTCCATTCCTTTAACGAGCATGAAGTGGATTCCATTCCACGAATAAAATAGATTTTAAGATGTCAGTGCCTTTCTATGAGTTTTAACAATATTCCTAACTATATAACTTATCTTGGAAACTTGAACTCTTGAAATTCTTGATACTCATGAGTCTTGAATCTTGATATCTTCAATCTTTGATCTTGAATCTTTATACTGTACAGTTCTTCATTCTTTAGTACCTGCAAACATATCTATATATATCTACACAATAATGTTAGTATTATATATTTTATAATCTAATTCTAAGTAAGGTTGTTGTCATCAAAACCAACTCCTCAGGGACTAACAATCTCCCCCTTTTTGATGATGACGACCTTTGTTTATAAAATATCACTTCTATCCTAATACTTCTAATAACTCCCCCTTAATCTACGCCTAACTATCCTATTTTATACTTCTCCCCCTTTGTCATAAACAAAAAACCATATAACTCCATAATTACAATACTATATAACTCTATATAACTCCCCCTGAAACAAAGACTACATTACTTGTGATTATAATGATAGTGTTATCATACATAATCAATACTTAACTTTAAACTAAACTCTTAATAACTACTTTTCTTAACTAATAAACTATATATTCAAAAGATACGAGAATATACGAATAAGAGAATACAATTTATTATATAATGTTATATTTACATGTGTGTAAACTATGTAAACAAATATACATGTGTTTTTAATATAAAAAACTATATATACAACGATACGAACGAAAGAATGAAAGAAAGAACACTAAGAAGTATTCTTGACAATAGGAGACCTATGAATCGAACAATTAGGATAGTGGAGACAGAAGTTTCCACGCTGTTCGACAAGGTTTCCATCCTTATCAAAACATACTTCACCAACGCAAACTACAGTGTCGTAGTCTTCAACTTGCACTTCATGAACAGGTGCGTCCTCTTCTTCCTCTTCCATTGGCTCTTCTTCGCTGTCCTCTTATGTATGGTCACTAGAAGACTCTTCTTCGATCAAGATCGGGTTCGCTTGGTTATCCATTAGGAACATCTGCAAATTTCTAAGGATTCGACCTTGCTTCTCTAGTTCTTTACTCATCCGAATTTGTTTGACTTGAATCTCAGTCACCATTTGCAGAATATCCTTTGTAGTATCCTCTAATTTTATCACACGAGCGTGAATGGAATGTTGAAGAGGGCTGGGAGTAGGAGAGTGAAATGAGAAAGTCGAGTTTATGTTTGAATTTGATGGAGAAGCCATTATTTTCTTTGTTTCAAAAGTTAAACCAGAAGAAAATGAGAGAGAATGAAGAGAATGTCGAAATATGGAAGAATATATAACCAACTTTTCAAATTTTGGTGGGAATTTTAATTTTCAAAAAATACCGTTATATGTCGACATGGTGGGATATGGGGTTGTCGACAGGGGTATTTTAATTTTGGCTTCTAATTTATTTTTAATTTATTTAATTATACTTGTTATATATTTATGTTTTATATTTCAGTTATTGAACAAATACCTAATTCTCTTCTTAATTTAGTAAATATAGACGCATTTAATGGTTTTGTTAAGATATCAGCAGTTTGATTCTCAGAGTTTATATATTCGAGAGTAATTACTTCTTTAGTTATATTATCTCTAAGAAAATGATGTCGAATATCAATATGTTTAGTTCGAGCATGATGAGTAGGATTTTTAGATAAATTTATTGCACTAGTATTATTACAATAAAGTGGCGATTTTGAGATATTTAATCCCAAATCTCTTAAGGTTTGTTGCATATATATTACTTGAGAACAAGCCAAAGCTGCAGAAATATACTCTGCTTCAGTTGTTGATAGAGAAACTTTATTTTTCTTTTTACTAAACTAGGAAACTAGAGAATGTCCCAAAAAGTGACAAGTTCCACTTGTACTTTTTCGGTCTGATTTACATCCAGCATAGTCAGCATCACAGTATGATATTAAATCAAATGAATCATTTTTAGGATAAAATAAGCCATAATCAAAGGTGTGTTTAATATATCTTATGATACGTTTTACAGCTTTTAAGTGAGTTTCTTTAGGATGAGATTGGTATCTTGCACAGAGACATACATTATGCATGATATTAGGTCTACTAGCAGTGATATAGAGCAATGATCCGATCATTCCTCTATACAACTTTTGATCTACATCTTTCGAGAGATCTTCTTTACTTAGATATTCATTGGTTGCCATGGGAGTAGTTTTTCCACTCGCAGTAGTCAAACTAAATTTATTAACTAGTTCTTTAGCATATTTTTCTTGACTAATAAAAATACCATTATCTAACTGTTTTATTTGCAATCCTAGAAAGAAGTTTAATTCACCCATATGACTCATCTCAAACTCTTTTGTCATTATTTCAGAAAATTCTTTATTCATTTTGAAGTTAGTTGAACCAAAAATGATATCATCTACGTATACTTGAACTAGTTGAATATCATTTTTATTTCTTTTAATAAAAAGAGTATTATCTATTTTACCAATTTCAAAATTTGATTGTAATAAATAAGATCTTAGTCTATCATACCAGGCTCTAGGAGCTTGTTTTAGACCATATAAAGCTTTCTTAAGTTTGTACACATGGTTTGGTAATTTTTCATCTTCAAAAAGTGGTGGTTGTTCAACATATACTTCTTCTTTTACAAATCCATTTAAAAATGCACTTTTAACATCCATTTGAAATAATTTGAAATTATTATGATTTGCGAAAGCAAGTAGAATCCTAATGGCTTCTAATCTTGCTACAGGAGCAAAGGTTTCGTCACAATCTATACCTTCTTCTTGACAATAACCTTGGGCGACTAATCGTGCTTTATTTCTAACGACCTCACCTTGTTCATTCATTTTATTTTTATAGACCCATTTAGTTCCAATTATAGTTTTATCTTCAGGTCTAGGAACAAGTTCCCAAACTTCATTTCTAGTGAATTGATTTAATTCTTCTTGCATGGCCAAAATCCATGAATCATCAGTTGATGCTTCTTTAGGATTTTTGGGTTCAATAGATGATATAAATGCTACATTACTCATTTTACTTAGTTGATTTCTAGTTGTAACAATAGATTGCATATCTCCTATTATATTTTCAATAGGATGATCTTTTAAAAGTTTAATCCTTTTATTAGGATGATTAATTTCATTATTAATTTCGGTTGATTCCTGATTTTGAGTAATTAAATCTTCTTCATCATTTGTAATTTCAAAATCTTTTAAATTTTCATCAAACGAAACATGCATTGTTTCTTCGATGGTGTTAGATCTTAAATTAAAAACTCTATAAGCTTTACTTCTATTAGAATATCCGATAAAGATTCCTTTGTCGGATTTAGGATCAAATTTATCCAAATTATCTTTTGTATTTAAAATAAAGCATTTACTTCCCAAAATTCTGAAGTATGATACCTTAGGTTTCTTTCCATGAAGAAGTTCATAAGGTGTCTTATCAGTTAAAGGTCTAATTAAAATTCTATTCAAAATATAACAGGCGGTAGCAACAGCTTCTGCCCAAAAGTGTTTTGGTAAATTACTATCTGAAAGCATAGTTCTCGCACACTCTTGTATCGTTCTATTTTTACGTTCAACTACTCCGTTTTGTTGTGGAGTTCTTGGAAATGAGAAATTGTGAGTTATTCCCTTTTTATTGTAGAATTCCTCAAACTTTTCATTTTCAAATTCACCACCGTGATCACTACGAATAGTTATAATTTTTAAAGATAATTGATTTTGAATCCTTTTTGTAAAGTTCTTAAAACATTCAAAAGTATCACTTTTATGTTTCAAAAATATTGTCCATATAAATCTAGAATAATCATCTATAATTACAAAAACATATTTACTATGATTTATTGACTGAATTTGAGACGGACCAAAGAAATCAAGATGAAGTAACTCAAGGGGTTTTGAAGCTGAAATCATATCTTTTAATTTAAAGGAACTTTTTCTAATCATTCCTAATTGACATGCATCACATAAACTATCTACTTTAAAATTCATTTTAGGGAGGCCTCTTACTAGATCATGTTTTGACAGTTAGATAAGAGTTTGAAATTCAAATGTCCAAATCTCTTATGCCAAATCCAAGGGTCACTTGTATTTGCCAAAAGACATAGGTTATCATTTGAAACTTTCATACTAAGAATATAAATATTCTTTTTCCTAATTCCCTCAAATTTTATGGTTGAGTTATTATCTTCAATATGACATTTATCTTTTTCAAATTTAATCTTATATCCTTTATCACACAGTTGACTAATACTTAGTAGATTATGTTCTAGATTCTTAACTAGCAAAACATTAGTAATAATAGTAGTTTCAGAGTTACCGACATTGCCGATGCCAATCATGTATCCTTTCGAGTTGTCTCCAAAATTAACCAGTCCTCCGTCTTTGTATATAATATTATTCAGCATATCTGGATTACCAGTCATGTGTCTAGAGCATCCACTATCAAGTATCCACTTATTCCTTTTGATCTGCATAGATTGTCCATTGTGGATTGATTCCTTAATACCCATAAAGCATCTTTCGTGCACATTATAAAATTTGGGTAGACAACTAGAATTTGAATAACATTCATATGCAGACTCATGGAACAATGATGATTTAAACAATTCTAAACTAGTTTTAACAGATTTTTCAAAAATAGCCATTTTAAAACTTTTCAAAATTCAGATTATGAAACTTTTGTAAACAAAGCTCTGATACCAATTGTTAGAATGCGGATTAAGGATCTTAAGGCTAGAATTAACACTAGAGGGGGGTGAATAGTGTTTTAAGAAATTTGTTAATCTTTTTGAGTTTATCTTAATTTGTTAACAATGTATACACTAATCAGACACAGATATGAACACAGAATCAAACACAGATGCAAATATAAAGTAAAAGCAGTAAAGGAAAGAACACACCGGATTTTATACTGGTTCGGAGTTACCCTACATCCAGTCCCGCAACAAAAGTACGGATTTCGTTTCAAAAACAATTCTTACAAATACAACCCTCGATTTCAAGGCTACGAGGTACACCGCTCCAGATTCACAATCCTCTAGGTAGAGATACTTGATTTCCGGGGCAACAAGTTCACCCAATTGATTTCCAAGGCTACAATCACACCTTTTCTCACTTGATTGATTACAAAAAGTCTATAACTCAAATTAGCACTTGGATCTTGTAGAGATAGTGGAGAGAATCAAAACCAGAAATTATCTAGTTAGATTCGATATTGATTTCGGTAGAGTAATGGTGTAATTTGTAAAAATGAAAGTGGAGAAGAAGAAGAGAAGTTAAATCAGAGAAAAAAGTGATTAAAATTCGTTGAAAACACCCTTTATTTATAGTAGATCAATAGCCATGTCCATTGGTGAAGGGATGTGGCGAATAGACACTTCTTTTTAAAAAACAATTTAACTGTCACCATGTCGACAAGGGTACATGTGACCATGTCGACATGCCCTTGTATTTTTTGGTGATTTGTTTTTCTTTGAAAATAATTTCTATATTATATTATATTTATATTTAAACTTTAAATATACTTATGTATAGTTATAATACATAAATAACTATAAAGAACAATATTAAAATATATATAATATTTTTCTATACTTTTATATTTAAATCTTAAGTATAAATATATATAACAGCTAAATATATTAATATCAAAATTGTAGTTTAAAAACTTAGGATAATAATTTAAAATCAAAGATATTTAAAATTAAGGATATTTAAAACTAAGGATATTTTTTAGGCTAAAATATATTGAAAAACCAGGACAGATGATTTTGGTTTTTAAACAGGAATATTTAAAATCATTTTGAAAAACAAGCTATATATATTTTGAAAATCATTTTGAAATAAAAGTAAGTGGATACAAAAAGATGTTCCACTAGATTTTTCGTAGGTTCCATCCTACTTAGGGTTCCATCCCTTTAACGAGCACGAAGTGGATTCCATTGCACGAATAAAATAGATTTTAAGATGTCAGTGCCTTTCTATGAGTTTTAACAATATTCCTAACTATATAACTTATCTTGGAAACTTGAACTCTTGACATTCTTGATACTCATGAGTCTTGAATCTTGATATCTTCAATCTTTGATCTTGAATCTTTATACTGTACAGTTCTTCATTCTTTAGTACCTGCAAACATATCTATATATATCTACACAATAATGTTAGTATTATATATTTTATAATCTAATTCTAAGTAAGGTTGTTGTCATCAAAACCAACTCCTTAGGGACTAACACGGTGGAGGTGGAAAAAGTTACAGCAGGGATAAAGTTGGAATACAACGGAAAATAGCGGAGGTGCAAAAAGTTTCATTAGATATAAAACCTGACATTTGAAGTTAATTTAATCTCATTCTCGCTTCATTTGTGTAGGAAAAAGAAATATTGTTTAATCATATATAATGAAATTAAAGAATATCACGATTTATGCAGTTCAGATTTGGTGACTACAATAGATTTCTAACTTATTTTGAGGACTTTTGCCTTAAAAATAGGTCTTTATCCAAAAAAAATTGATTTGATTAAAATGATAATTAGTCAAATCGATTATTTTATATTAATTTTGCTAATGCAGTTGCTAAAAAGCCTTAATTTAGCGGCTGTAGTGGGGCTTAAAATAGATCTACTATTTATAGCGCTAAATTGAAATAACATAGTGGTCAAAGAGCGCTACGTGCTATTGTGAGGATTTTACAAGGCTTTAGCGGTGCCTTAACTGCACAGCCTTGAATAGAGCTCCCAACCGAACCAAACAGCCAATATATGGAATGAAATCTCTGTATATTTGGAAATTATCAATTATATTCCTAATATTCGGGAATATTCCATCGGGGCAAGATATACATGGAAATTGCCTGATTTTTCGAAATGACACCATACCCTTCCACTCCTATAAATACCAAAGCTTCCAACAATAATATGGAAGAATTTGGGAGAGCCAAGCTTACAACAGTAATGACAGACAAGTCAGGAAAAACTAGGTTTAGCCTAGTAGGATCAACCTAGCAGGAACAGCCTAGTAGGACCTTCCTAACAGGAACAACCTAGTAGGATCTTCCTAGCAGGAATAGCCTAGTAGGACCTTCCTAACAGGAACAACCTAGCAAGATCTGCCTAACAGAAGCAGCCTAATAGGAACAGCCTAGAGGATCTTCCTAACAAGAATCGGCGAACAAGAATAGGTAGATAGGAACAGCCAGACAGGAATAGTGGGACAACTCCCTTGAGCCATATCTTACTGTCCTTTAAGCTACAGATTATTGTATTTGCATATTAGACATTGTATCAAAGATCTATAATAAGAATTATGAAAATGGTCAGTGGATGTAGGCACATTTTGGCTGAACCACTATAAATCTTTGTATTCTTTACTTTACTGCAATTTACTTCCTACATGGCTTATATGTTATCTGCTCTCTAAAAATTAATCCCGATATAAATATAATAGTTGTATTATACACCTTGTATTCATAGCTCTACAACAAATTGATTGGAGGTGTTTACCCTTTTTTTTGCAGACATTTTTGGTCCTTTCACTCTGATTCTCAACATGCTTTCAAGATCAAAGAACAATGTTGGTGCTACCATCAGGAATGCGGGGAACACCAGCTCATCCAAGTAGACAACTGTTAATCATGATAATCATTTAGCAAGCATTCCGATGCTAATAGACATAATTACAAGTCACAACCTGGATTGAGTTATGGCCAAGCTAAACGAATGTTTTTCTACCCAACATCAAGCAACGGTATACCAACTCATGACATGCTTGGGACAGCCTCAAACTATTGGTCGCAATACTTGAACACAAGGGTGATCCTAATCTAGGGGATCCATAAGGCGAAGGGGGTCGCTATCTGGCAAGGAATTCGATCAAGAAAGTTAAAAAGATAGAAGAAGGAATGCTGGAGGGATGAAACAAGCAAGATTTCAAACCGAAGCTAGATCAAGAAGCGTTTTGGTACCGAACCAAACAGGAATGATGCTGAACCGGGGTGCAGCTGGAGCAAACATTTCTCATTCCCTCATTAAATTGTGGACAATGAAAGATAAAATAATCATTTGGACCGATCTAAGAGCCATAACTATTCTTGTAACTAAAGATCAAGTCATCATAGGGAGGATAAAAGAAATTGTTCCCTTCGAAGGAAATTTCGAACTATCACTGAAAGTCACCCAAACTGGAGGATATGATGGCTTGAATCAATAGACAATTCATTCAAACGTGAACAAATGAAGTGAGGAATTGGAGTTTAGCTTAGTAGTACCTTCTCCTTTGTGATAGGACTACCAGGGATCCTAAAGATTTCAATACGCCTAATATGAAATAATATTAAGGACTTACTAACCATGTAGTACATTTGCGATGGTTTACACTATACATAATGCATGCTGATGAGTGGAGCACATAGGAAGTCTTGTGCAGGTGATATCCTCAATTCTTGGTGGACTTAACTACTAAGTAGTTCTATGGTTAACCATAAGGATCGATTCATTCTTGGGAGATGTTAAAGAAGAAGTTTATTAGTCAATTCGAGGTCCATTTTAAACAACCAAAAGACGGATATTCATCGTCTAATGTGAAGCAAAGGGGAGATGAGTCACTATGACACTGCCTATAATGCCACAACCGCTAGAATGCGGAACATGGTTGAATGGTTCACCTTGATGACTTGTATAGTGGAGTGCACCCTATAATGAAGTTTACTAAGAGATTGTAAATGGAGTGACCAACCACATTAGGGGAATTCGTTTATGAGCCGTCAAAGTATATGAAGTTGGAATGTGCTACATCAAGGAGGCAGCCCGATATAGCTACTAGAGAAGAATATCACAGTGACTGCAAATGATGATGGAAAATATGGGTGCTTCTATCCTAGTTAAGTATTTGGAGACTATGGAGCATTCCTTAGACTCATGGAGTAAGTAGCAAAAATGTTGGTCCAAAGAGACCAAGTCTAGAATTCTGTCTGCAATCCATCTAGAATGGATGCAAGGGAACAGACAAGGTAGGGAGGAGCCATGGAAACATGTTTCCTCAAACCGAGCCGACCATGGCTCAAACCAAATCAGATTGATATACAAACAAATCGACACTAGACCAACAATATAGCCCATGCCGGACCAAGTAAGGATGTCTCACTAGAAGTCAATGTTGATGTTGGAACTACATTCTTAGATGCTGAAACGGGACCGCTTGAGTTTATACCGACTAGTACCTTGATGGTTGATCGCTTATACGGGAGGTATGACGTGGCCCACCAAGCGAATTAAGGAATCATTCCAGTAGTGACAGCGAGTCATTGGGTTAATGTGTCGAGTGCTAGGCATGGAGTAGGAGATTAGAGCTTGATAAGTGAACCATAATCAGTTCACCTCAGACATTAGATTTGCAGTCTACTCCCAAATTTTAAGACACTGGTCATGAAATAATATTTTGTAAAAACGAACCCTTGAACACATTTAAGGCGCTACATTTAGTGTATGGACACAGTTGGAACTACGAGGGAGAGGATGTCATTACTTTCCTCTATTCATATAATACTTAAGAGACTATTTGGTTAAGTCGTTTGGAGCACTAATCTGTTAACACTTGGATATCAAGAAAATTGATGGATAAAAATTGCAGAACAATCTTGCACGGCTCAATGCTATAGTAGCTGCTATGCATCAACTTAATAAATGGATTGTCCCTGTGGTTATTGCTTAAGGAATTAATAGGAAAACAGAGTTATATAGAGAATTTAAGAAGAATCCAATTGCAAACTTTGGAGGGCTTATACTACTCGACTAGCACATTTATGGTCTTGAAGGATTCTAATATCAAGGCAGGACTAACAAATTTCAACCAGATTGGAAACGAAAAACCTCAGGATAGGGGCATGCAAAAGATGGATAATAGGACTGGAGAAAGGAAACACTTTAGGAGATAGGACAAGTTTCCATGTTCGTAGCTTATGAAGACTCTTGAAAAAATCTATCCTGCTACTATAGAAACCGTGGAATATGGTGAATCGAGAACGAAAGAGTTAACTACGGCAAAAATGGGAACCAATATGCTCAAGGATAAAACCTAAGGTAACTTTAGTAAGATCGATATAAACTATAGACTGTAGTCCCTTAACCGAACTAAGTCCTTGTGGGGGAAGGGTATAAACCATTCTCGGGGGCACGGTGTTGGATTCCCCTACGAAAATCAGAGCATATCCTCCTATTAGATATCCAGAGATAGATGTGCATAAAAATGATAAAGAACAGAGTAATTAGACAGTGTAGCATAAACTTCCTAGTCCTGGAGATAGGGTTCAACTCCATCAGATCTGAGACCAGGTTCGGCTTTTTTAGAGATAGTAGAGTGTAATTCTGACACGTTCCATAGGCAGGACCAGTGATCTCTAGAGATGGTGGAGCATTATCTTTCTAAAAAGCCCCCGAAACAGAGTCAACTTCATTTGAATATGAAGCTTGATATTATATAGACTAAATATCCACATAGAATGCATGGACAACAATGCAAAGTTATGACTTACTTTAATGAATAAATTTCAAATGATATTTAATAATAATACTTAAGGCATAATAACACCATGCCACATGACTATATGACACACATGGAAGTGAGAAAATACTAATGGCTACAAAATGAATGTTCTTGACCCTTACGGGTCAGATATAATTCTTACCTTGTTGGCTAGACCGAACGAAAGAGTACGTTACACTAATAGTGGGATTGAAAATAGTAAAAGAACTAGGAATCAGGATACTATGTATCCATAGCAACTTGCAAATAGTTTTGAATCGAGCACTTTGTGTTATCCTGCCTTTTGGCAAGGCCGTGACACTAAGAAATTGACAGGAAATCAAAGACAATTCATCCCGGAAAACGGTTATACACAGGTTCGCTATGGATACTGGTAAAATTTGCCCAAGTCTGGATCGAGCTACAATTAACAGACACGGCAATCAAAGCCATAAAAGCCAATGTTCCAAGTTTCAATTCAATCGGAGTTTGTATGCTCAAGTTACGATCGATGCAAATCAGGGAAAATCACTCATTCGTATCCATCGTTAAGCCTCTGTTCGCATCGGTCCAATTCTTATCGATCGGTAGACAAGCTTTGCAACCCTCAATTGGTATCAATCTAGGGAATCAGCCCCCTTTGTATCGATCTTGTTCGAATCCATCAAGTGCATGACGCTGCGTATCCATCGTGTACACTTCTGTTCGTATCCATCGTGTTGCTTTATTTCGTTCCATCAGCAAGTCACGTTTCGTATAGATCACCGCGACTAAACTTGTATCTATCAGTTGACTTATCGATGCGAGGCATACCTTTAAAGGAAGCAATACGAAGAACGTAGGCAGTGATCGATACGAAGCACCTTCAAATCATCGATACAAATGAAGCAATGCCCATGGATACGAAGCAAAGTATATGTAAAGCGATGCGAAGTAAAGTACAAGAGCGATACGAGTGGGAAAACAATGGATGGATACGAACATGGCGCATTCAAGTGAGGGACTCGGTCGCTCGGCATAAAATGTGGATCGATCCTAAAAGCAAGCGCCATGTCAACTAGCAAGCACGTGCCCAAAAGCGATACGAACAGATTGATGCGAAGTGGAGCGATACGAACTCAGCAGCCTTCAATAAATCCAAACCTGCATTGATCATAACTCAAAATCTACAAGTCCAAATGCTACCAAATTTTCATAGGAGCTTCCGTACATCCTCAAGAATGATCATGATCGATCTCGACTCGATTGGACGAAATATTGATCGATACGAAGTTCGTTCGTATCGATCACGGATCAAGTGCAAATGGTGTGGGATCAATCGTGTGGAACCACCCACGTAAGAGAAGAGGTCTTCCGAGATCTGAGCGAGATATTTGCAGCCTACGCCTATAAATAGCAGCCCTGGACCTACAGAAAAGGGACTTTTGGCTCTTCTACGTCCAGACTCTGCCGAAATCATTGTTGTATTCAAGTCCTACTATTGTAATTCATTGTAACCAGCAAGCAAAAGTTAATAAAAGTCAACCATTTCATAGTGAACGTAAGCCATATGCCGAACCACTCTAAATCTGTGTGTTTCTGTGCATTTTTCTTGTTTGTTTTTGGTGTGTTTGTCAGACCTGCCTCCTTTTTCATTTATATTCTTCATTTTATCTCTTCAAACACATCTGAAGGGTGTTGTGCCCAATTTTGGTATAAACACTTTGGTGCTTTCACTGAGAAAACCCAGTTTTTCTCCTGCTCGTTGGATCTACTATCGATATCGGATTGCATAAATCTAAGAAGAAGATCCAAATTTCCAGTTTAAAGTTCTTCCATCCTATTCAGATTTGCATCAAGTCTAGGAAAGAGCTTCGCTACCCATCATGATTAACACCAGGACTACCTCAACTGCCGCAGATCCAGAAGGACGGGACAGACAGAACCCCGTACAACTACCTCATGCCGATCATAATGCTGCCGGACCATCAGATCCGCAAGGCCCTGTCACCAGGGAAGAATTTCAATTGCTAATGCAAGAGCTTACTCAAAGCCGTCAACAGCTCACTCACCAACTGCACGCCAATGCATAATTAACCAATCAATTGAATCATCAAAGACAAAGGAGATCCAGGAGGGATCAGGCGTCTTATTCATCCGAGAGCTCAGCCTCTTCTGACTACCATCATAGATCCACGCACCCACGATTGGATGGAAGTTACACACACGCCACTGAGCATCAGCACACATTGAATCTTGGGCAACCGAGAGTTGGCATGTCGACCAGCCATTAGACTAGACCCTCCACCCGAGGAGGTGCTGCCCCATATCACATTTCCGACAATCGTACTACCACTGATACAGATTTGGGAGTTGATGCTCGAAACTGAACGGATCCGACCCACCACCAACGCAACCATACTCCTGAGCCTTATGTCCCTGAAGACATAGAACCAAGGAGGCGAGACATGGATCGTCGACCGCGACCGGCCCCTCCTCGCATTGTGGAACCCGACCACACCTTGGCCCAACATGCACAAAATGTCCAGATGCCAGACATCCCGACGATGATCCGTCAAATGATCCGTGAAAGTCAGGGTCTTACTAATGATGACTGGGGAATCTCCCGAAGTCATACCTCTTTTACTGATGAGGTACTCTATGCTGAACCACCTCGGTGATTTAGGATGCCAACTTTACCCGTTTATGAAGGGAGCTCTGATCCTAATCAACATATCCTGAAGTATGAATGGTTAAAGAATGTCGCACAAGCTGATGATGCAGTTAAGTTCTGAAGTTTCCCGGTCTCTCTAGGGGGCATAGCAACTATGTGGTTCACTCATTTACCACCTCGATCTATCTCTTGTTTTGACCAGTTGGCAACAAAGTTTATTGAGCAGTTTCGCATGCATGTCGCAAGGCCGAAATGTTAATACTTTTTCTAGTGTCACTCAAGCTCCTTGAGAGACACTTAGACGTTATCTGGAGAGATTTCTACTGCATGCGCTGAAATTAGTAACCCCAATGATAATTCGATTCTGATGGCACTGACTAAGGGGATCGACCCCGACTTCGAGTTCAGCAACTGGTTGGCCGAAAAACCCCCAGTGTCATTGGACCGTTTCTATTCCAAGGCAGCCCAATTCTTGACAAGGGAGGATGCAAAAAAGTCTAGGAAGAAGGATGAGGCAGGGCCAGTGCAGAAGGAATCCAGAGCAATGTTGCTGTTAATCAAAGCAGGGAGAGTTTCGGAAAAGTACAACTGAATATACAAAATAAACAGAGTCAACAGAAAGGCAATGGAAACCAAAACAGGAAATGAGATTAGAATCGTGGGCCGCGACGTAGGGCTCCCATGTTTGACAATTATACCCTTTGAATACGTCGTTGGAAAATGTGTATTTATAGACCTGTAATACTTTTCAGTATAAGAAACCTACTCCGAAACAATCATCGGAAAAACACATCCAGACAAGGAAGTTATGTAGATTCCATGAGAGTTATGGACATAACACAAATGAATGCCATCATTTGCAAGATATCATTGAAAAGTTGATACGTGAGAGAAAGTTGGAGCAGTTTGTGCGGGTGCCGCAGTCCAGAGGTGGGGGCCCATCGAATCAGAACCATATGCCAAATCAGACAAGACAGGAGGAACCCGCTCGTATTGGCGAGAGGATGGTGATAAATACTGTTAGTGGTGGTCCTTATCCAGCAGACCGAATCTGGAAAGAAATGGAGTAATATGCCAGCTCTATTAGGCATGCATGCTTCGAGTGTTGTAGTAGTTTGGAAGATGGGGTCCGGCCAAGCAACCGAAAATGATGACTGACGACATTGTGTTTCGAGACCAAGATGCCGATAGAGTAGAAGCCCCAACCATTGATCCACTTGTCATTTCATCCCAAATAGGTCCGACTTGGATGAAGAGGATCCTGGTGGACAGTGGAAGTTCAGTCAATATATTGTTTAAACGAGCTTATGACCAGATGAAAATGGAAGCAAAGGATCTGAGGCCTTGTTAGTACCGTATCCATGGCTTCAATGGAAGCGTGACAATACCCACTGGGATGGTAGAGCTACCAGTGGAATTGGGAATTGCAGAACATCGGAGAGTACGGATACTACAATTTGTTGTATTGGATATAGATTCGCCATACAATGCCTTTTTTGGCCGACCGGCCCTAGCCGAGTTCAGGGCTGCCATCGCCTCTTGGTGTCTTACTTTAAAATTCCCTACCGACAACGGAGTCGGAGTTGTTCAAGGAGACCAGGCTGTTGGACGAGCCTGTTATCTTGCTGAGCTGCGGGAGGCGCAACGAAAAGAAAAGGGAAATGGCGTAGAGGAATCTCTCTACGTCCGCTTTGCTGAGAATTGAAAATTGACGCCTGGGCCCAGGCCCGGGCACCCCAACCAATTCCCAAGGGATCTTGACCCGAGAGATACATAAAATGAAGATGAAATTAAAGATAGTCAAGCTTCCCCGGCCGAACTAACGATGGATGTACCGATCGACGATAATGACGATTCTAGATTGATAAAGATTGGATCTCAGCTAAGCCAACAGATGCAAGAGGAATTGGTTGAATTTCTCCAGGAAAACCTCGACGTGTTTGCTTGGATGCACTCTGACATGTGTGGGATCTCGCCAGACGTCGCGAGCCACGCATTGAATATTGACCCGCGGCATGTCCCGGTCAAACAAAAAAGGCGTGGTATGGATCCAGAGGGATCTGCCGCCCTTAAAGAAGAGGTTGAAAGGCTCAAATTGAACGGGTTTATCCGAGATGCATTATATCCAGAATGGGTGTCAAATCCTGTACTTGTCCGAAAGCCAAACGAGAAATGGAGAATATGCATCGATTACTCAGACTTGAATAAAGCTTGCCCTAAAGACAGTTTTCCACTTCCCCGGATCGATCAGCTCATAGACTCAATAGCTGGGCATGAGCTCTTATCCTTCATGGATGCATATTCTGGCTACAATCAAATACCCATGGACTTGCCCGACAAGGAGCATACCAGCTTCGTAACCAGTATGGGGCTTTACTGCTACAAAGTTATGCCTTTTGGACTCAAGAATGCTGGGGCAACTTATCAATGGTCAGTTAATCGAATGTTCGCTAACCAGATTGGAAAAACCATGGAGGTGTATATGGACGACATGCTCGTGAAGTCGCGATTCTCCACTGATCATGTCAAAGACCTGGAGTCAATGTTTAATATCCTCCGAGAATATAAAATGAAGCTCAACTCGTTGAAATGTCACTTTGGGGTCGCATCCGGAAAATTCCTTGGGTTTATCGTCAATGCTCGAGGGATCGAAGCTAATCCTGAAAAGATCCGGGTAATCAGAAATCTTGAGACTCCAAAGACTATCAAGCAAGTCCAAAGCCTCAACGGGAAAGTAGCCGCACTGAGCAGGTTCATCTCAAAGTGCACTGACAAATGCATTCCCTTCTTCGACCTGATCAGAAAAGGGAAACAGAAAGGTTGTATATTTACTTGGCGGTGTCGGAGAATGCTATGTGAGGGTGCATTCCAAGCACTAGTTCAACATCTTTTTACACCACCCATTCTGTCAAAGCCTATTGATCACGAAAGGTTGTATATTTACTTGGCGGTGTCGGAGAACGCTATCAGTGCTGCCCTAATCCGAGAGGAAGATCGGGTAAAACGGCCAGTATATTACATTAGCAAACGACTGACCGGGGTAGAGAGAAATTATCCGAAGCTGGAAAAGTTGGCTTATTGTCTTGTTATAGCCTCGAGGAAGCTCCATCCATATTTTCAAGCTCATCCTATCACCGTCTACACCGACCAGCTGTTACGACAGGTCCTCACGTGGCCTGAGACGTCTGGTAGGTTACTTAAGTGGAATATCAAACTAAGCCAGTTCGACATTATTTACACTCCAAGGCGAGCTATCCAAGGACAAGTCCTGGCAGATTTCATAGCTGAATTCACTATCCTAGAGGACTTGCTCGAAACCAGTGAATCTCCCAAGTATATCTGGAAACTACATACTGATGGTGCATCAAATGACCATTGCTCAGGTGCTGGGGTTGTACTTGAAACTCTTGAAGGTCGATCTATATGCTATGCTTTAAAGTTTGATTTTCGCACAACCAACAACGAAGCCGAATATGAAGCCCTGCTTGTCGGATTGAGACTCGCTAGAGATTTAAGGGTTGTTGCCATTGAGATTCATTATGATTCACAGTTGGTCGTATGTCATGTTCGGGGGTAATACCAGGCCAAAGATCGAAGGCTGGCTGTTTACCTAGCTTGGGTCCAGGAGATATGAATCAGTTCGATTATTATGCCATTTATTGTATACCCCGAGAGCGCATTCAGAAAGCCGACTATTGGCAAAGTTAGCTAGTACAAGTGGGGCACAGCGAATGGGAATCGTTCCCATAGAAACCTTATCTTCCCTGAGCATCTATCAGATGGAAACAGATTGGGTATTTGAGGTCATTCCCGATAAGGAGTCATGGATGACTCCGTTTAGAAATTATCTCCAGCATGGGACCCTGCCAGAGCGCAGGAGTGAAAAGAGACAAGTTCTTCGAAAAGCTTCGCGGTTAACCATCCAAAATAGAATCATGTATAGAAGAGGGTACTCTGTTCCTTTACTCCGGTGTATCGCTCACGATGAGATCAAATGAGTATTGCATGATGTACACGAAGGAGAATGTGGAGATCACACCGGGGGACAAGCTCTTGCCAAGAAAGTGCTCTGATATGGATACTATTGGCCAACTGTAAATCATGATGCATCGGATTACGCTAGGAAATGTGACAGATGTCAGAAACATGCTCAGATTCCAAGAGCCCCGCCTACCGAAATAACTCAAATGGTCAGTCCATGGTCGTTTGCAGTATGAGGCGTTGACATTATTGGCTCTCTACCTCTGGCCAAAGGTGGTGTGAATTATGCCATCGTTGCGGTTGATTACTTTACCAAGTGGGAGGAAGCTAAACCCCTTGCTACAATCACAACAAAGAAAGCGATCGACTTTGTAGTGTGTAATATCATCTGCCGATTTGGTCTCCCACATACCATCATCACAGACAACGAAGCTCAATTTGACAGTGTTGAATTTAAGAATTTTTGCCAAAGGTTCCACATTCAGAAGAAGTTCTCCGCAGTTGCACACCCTCAAGAGAATGGACAGGTCGAAGCTGTTAATAAAGTTATAAAGTCTATTCTGAAGAAACGGCTAGAAAAGGCCGGGGGCAAATGGGTCGATGAACTTCCTATGGCTTTATGGGCTTACTAAACAACCCACAAGTCCACGACCGGCCACACTCCATTCTCTCTTTCTTATGGTTCAGAAGCCGTTATTCCAGTCAAATTAGAAGTGCCTTCTCATCGTGTGACATACTATGATCCAAAGACAAATGCTATACTACTTTCTGAATCTCTGGATTTATTGGATGAGAAGCGTGAAGAGGCTGATTTGAGGGCAGCCGCATATCGAAGTCGAGTCGCCCAATTATACAATGCCAAGGTCCGACCCTGAACCTTTGAACTCGGTGATCTCGTCCTCAAGAGAATTTACCCGGTCCCTTCACATATGAAGCCATCCTGGGAAGGGCCGTATGTTATTGAACGAAAGCTCGGAGATGGCACATTCAAGTTATCGACCGTTGATGGTCTCACTCTTCCAAGAGCTTGGAACAGCGAGAGTCTTCGTCGCTACTACACATGACAGACCCTGTTTATTTATTCAGTCTATTTTTCATTTGCAATTTGTTTATGCATTTCAAAATTTGAATTTGTAATAAGGCAACTGACTTTGCCATATTTTCTTAATTCAGCAATAAAATGCAATCTCTTCGAGCCAGAGCTGTGATTTATTTGAAATACATCATATGACCATCACTATGCACGGAGAGCTAAGTTCCACTATACGGTGGGGTTTATTCAAAAAGGGAGTAACTGTGATACGACCGGCTACTCGCTAAGTGAAACCCGAGCTCAGGGACAAGTTATCACGCTAAAGCCAAAAAAGGATTGATACACGACAATCCTCTAACCAACTCCAGATTCTCGGAGTGCGAACTGGAGTATAAATCTGTAAATGTGGTTTTGAAGGAGGTGGATCCGTCTACCTAACGACTTCGCCCGTATTCAAACCAAGTTCGAGGAGGATGGATCTGTCCATTAAACGACCTCACTTGTTAACTCAGGGTGGATGTGAGTCGACCACCACGATCTTGATAAATCTGTCGTTCCCGGAGTGCGAACAAAATCCTAAAGCCTAAACAGATGTGACTGACCATCTATCGGCTAACTCCAGATTCCCGAAGTGTGAACTGGAGTATAAACGTCAACTAACTCCGGATTCCCAGAGTGTGAACCAGGGTATCGACAACAATTAACTCTAAGTCCCCGGAGCGTGGATTGAAGTATAAACTTCGACTAACTCTAAATCCCCAGAGAGTGGATTAGAGTTTAGATACAAACCGGATGCGAATCGATTATCCGTAAGACAACTATGAATCCCCGGAGTGCTGTCAGAGTATAAACATCGAATGACTCTAAATCCCCAGAGTGCAGATTGGAGTATAAACGCAAACCGGGTGTGAATGACCACCCGTGACAATAACTTGAGTCCCCAAAGCGAGGACGTATCTAAAAATCCTTGTGTAGGTATGGCAGACCACCGATCTACAAGTGCAATCCCCAGAGCGTGGATGCGATCACCGATAGACGAGCAAGTGTGATTCGACCACCTGAACTTACCATGTTTCGATTCCACTTCAGCGAAGTTTAGCTCGATATATTAAAGGCAATCAACGATTGTTAATCAATCTTTTTAATTTCTCCCTGGAACTGGGGGCAGAACTTAAGTATCAGCCACTGATTGGGACGATGCAATATCGAAATTTGACTTAGCACTCGATCGTGACCCAAAATCGTGACTCTGGAACTTAGCAACTAAACCCGGGTCTGGTTTAAAGGCTAAAACTCCATAAGTGTGTTGAATGAAAGTTCAAACGTTGAAGCACTTTAGCAAATGAACACAAATCGAGCTGAAGACAAAATGAAATTTTATTTCAATTATTCTTTAGAAGAAAAAAGATAAGTACAAAAATATACCAAAAGCCCTACTAGCGAGGGCTGAACCCGCATCTATACACGGCCTGCAAAAAGAAAACAAAAGTATATTTCTGTCTATCTGCCAAAAATGAGCCGAAGAGACATGTCTATTCTTTCTTCTTTCTCGGCTTCTTCTTCGGCGTTGACTCGCTGGATTCGCCGCTTGGTTTCCTTTTCAAACCCTTGCCTTTTGCCGGCCAATCTCTAGTTGGGGGCATTATATCAACTTCCTCCTTCGAACTCAAGTGAATAGGAATGTGTCCCGTGTTGAGTCACAGATTCTATGAAGTTTTGATTTCTGACAAATAAATAAAGGCGATCGACAAAACGAAGACATCATGGCTATAAAGAGGCACAAAAGAGCTACATATGGTACTCTAGATTATAGGTTGATTATTTGATGTTGTAATAGTGTTAAACTTGTTAAAATCTATCCTCAAATAATCATGCACCTCAATATAATCAATATATATACGTTTGAATGGCATTGCACATTCATTGTGCAATTTTACAGAGACCGGTCGACCGGTAATAAACCATGCGGTCGACCGTTTCTGTGTAAAATGCACAATGAACGTACACACATGCACATAACGTCTATATATTTGAAATCCTGCCTACCGGCCATTTTTGACCTGTCGACTGTTTTTAAACAGAGAGCAACCTTTCCCAAAAGACACTTCTTTCTCGAATGGTTGCATCTCTTACCTTTCATCAATGATCATATCTATTAATGGCTACTCTTCACAAAGAGTTACAACCATTTATTCTCTATATAAACACGTCTAAATCATTGATTCAAAAATAATCAATTTTTGCTCTAATTTCTGATCTTACTTTCTAAATACTCTTGCATTCTAAAAGCTCTCAAATATTTCAATTGCTTATTGAATCATTGAAATTATTTCATATCTTTTGATTCAATAAGTAATATACTTCCTTCAATCTTCACAAACATCATTCACATATTTTGAGGATAAGATTATAGGAAGGGTGTACTACAAGTGACAAATCCGTGTTATCAAGAGCACAAGTTGTCAACGGCAATTGTATTTGTTTTTGTTGAAGTCCTCGGTGTTGTAAGAGGCACGAAATCCCGTTCGGCTGTTCGGGTGTTGTAAACCTGTTCCTCCGGGTGAAGCGAGGTAGTTGGTAGTGAAAATTCAGATATAAGTCTGGGACTGGACGTAGGACGGTGCTCCGAACCAGTATAAAAATCTCTGGTGTGATTTTTCTATTTTACTGAATTTTCTATTATCTATGATTAGTCATATATTTGTGTGCTATACATCATATTACACGATCTGTGTGTACTATATTAACACATACACATTTTCATCCCGAAGGCGGAGTCGGAGGAATAGGATCAATGTTAGCAGGCGGAGGAGGCACACTTGTATCACGGACCGTCCCTCCCGAGGAGATCATCCGCAAGGGGGCTGAGCCAGGTCCCGCCATTCCACCTTCGAAGCCACTGCCCCACCCGGCTGCCTCTATCTCAGCGTTGATTTCGGCTATAATCTTCTCTTCGTGAAATGTTTGTGCATCGCCGGGGACGCCCGCATTGGGGCCGAAGAACTAGTCGTTGGTGCGCTTCCACCCATAACGAACGGCAAATCGGTAAAGGGGTCACTATGATGACCGAGAAGTTCCTCCATCATCTGCTCATTGAAAGTAAGATTGCATCCCTATGCTCCGTCAATTGGTACCGTGGTCGTTGTGGTGGTCGCTTCTGTTATGATGGCCTCCTGCGCATGACGTGATTCTTGAGTTGCAGGAGGCATAACCGATGTGGCTCTAATCACTGGATAAAAACAAAGGAAGGACTGTTAGTAATTAACACTTTCGATTTTGGACAATAATAAAAAATGTTCAGAGTACCTTCCTCAGTTTGGCTCACAGGTGGTGGAACAGCTTCAGATACATGCTCGAAGCTGGAGATAACTGCGGTTGATCTGGGTTATAAGCGGGAATGGGCTGAGGATCAACCGCAGGTGTGGATTCAGGCTAAGTTGGCACAAGAGTTTCAAAACTTATATCATGGTGCTCAACACCAGAGCCTTCTCCAACCTTCGAGTATTGAGCGCCAAGTTTCTTCTTTGTGAATATTAGGCTCAGGTCCCTAATAAGTTTCAAAATACACAAAAACCGCAGTAAACAAAGTATGTAAATTAGGTCCCTAGAATTAAGTTTCTAAGTAATTGCATATAATTATGCAATTATTCACTGAATAATTGCAGACATTTATGCAATTATATCCAAAAGTTGCATAAATTTATGCAATTATTTTGGTGAATAATTGCGGAAATTTCGCAATTTTTCAGTGAATGATTGTGGAAATGTCTGCAATTTTTTAATATAATTGCATAAATTTCTGCAATTATTCACTGAATAATTACATAAGTGTATGCCATTATTCGGTAACTTAATTCTAGGGACCTAATTTACAAACTTTTTTTACTGGGGTTTTTGTGTATTTTGAAACTTATTAGGGACCTGTGCCAAACTGTCCCTTCTTCTATACATATGAGATCATCGTATCGTGGAGAACTTTCCTTTCATCTTCACTCAACACCCGGTTCTCAAGCTCGAACTCATCAATCGATTTAGCTTGGTGTGCAGCCTTTTCATCTCCTACTAATCGACCCCAAGCATTGTACAGATGCGTTGGGTAATTGTCGAGCCAGGCTAGATTTCTATGCTTCAAGACATTAGCATTATACATGATCAGAAGGTCTTCAATATCTGCCTCTAACCTAGCCTCTGCCATCTTAACTTCCTCCTCAACCCTGGCCTCAGCCTCCCGAACTTTAAATACGGCTGTATCCTTTTCGTCCCGGAGCACCACTGCTTGTTCGCACGCCTCCTAGACTGCTTTGTTTGCGTCGTCCTTTTCCTTGACGATTTCAAAAAATTTGGCTTTAATCTTGTTAAATTCCTTCAACGCAGCATCCCTTTCAGCTGTGACAGTGGTGTTCCGGTGGCCCATCTCCTTGACCAATGCGAAATGCGTTTGTTGCATCCTTTCCATGGACTGATTAGCCTCGTCAGCTTTCTTGGTGGCCTCTATTTCAGATTTGTGGGAAGACTCGGCTTCATTGTTTACTACTTGGATTATACGGTGATTTTGGGCAAGGTCGGTTTCTAACTTTTCAATTGTTCTTGCTCGCTCAAAAGCCACCGCTGATGCCTTGCCGACGGTTTTCATCCACTCTCGATACTGGGTATATATGTCATGAATGTAATCGTGCATAGTCTGCTCCACCTCAGCTGGAATTCTCTTCAAATGCGGAGGGAAGACGAAGCCATCGAAACAGATGTTAGGGAAGTCTTTCTTCAATTAGGCGATTCTGATCGCTCCTTCCCCAGTAGGCTCAATAATGGCTTGTTCTACGACAATGGGAGTTTCGGCCTCGGTTCTACGACGTTGCAGATCGGGCCTGGGAGCTTGAGAAGATGGTTTTTGGCATGGAGGCTCTAGAGATTGTTTCCCATGACCGAAGGGTGGTGTTGGAGCCCAAAGAGGTGGAGAGCGTGATCGGGAGCGACATCTATATTCTCTGTCTTTATCCCTCTCCCTCTCATAACGTTCCTAACTAGAATAACCGCGATCACAGTCTCTATTGGCTTCCCTCCTACGGGACTCATAGTATAAACTCGATGACTGGCGTGCTGAACGGTGGCTTCCAAGCATAGAATCTCGCCTGGTCATTGTATCTATAGGATAAAAGAAAAACAGAGGTAGTGATCTCTAGAGGTGAATAGCTTGTGATTGGAAATCGTGTAATGCCGTGAAGTATATATGTGTGCAACCCCCCGACCAACCGGAAATGTCGGCAACACTTATGCGAAGAGACTCGCTTAAATCTAGAACACTTTGAAGCCCCTCCAATCCGGTGTCGTGTTGAAGTGACACATAGTCCAGAATCGGAATATCGGCAAGTCCTTCAAAAGGGTTCTCTACTTGCGAGGGAGGAGCCTCCGAAATTCTAACACCGGAGGCTGGCACAGACACAACTACGGATTTCCATCTCGAAGATTTATGACGCTTGAGTGCTACTGCCTTGCCTTTTCTCCTTCCCTCTAAACCCTGAAAACTGTCGGAGCAAGGCTATGGGTTCGTCGTCAGTGGGCGTATTTCCTTCGTCGCCCTCCTCAGCTATTACAACCCCGGGCGCTTTACGCTTCACCCGCCTTTTCGGGGCTACCCTAAGCATTCCTTCAAGTCTTATGCTTTGGTTTCGCTCGATTAGCCCAACGATCCTCAAGTTTCTATCTGTTAGCACCGATCCGCACTATTTCTTTGAAGTGAGCACCTTCGGGTCGCGGAATTGCGTCTATAAAGGAAAGAAGATATTAGTTTCAACATCAAATTATGACCATCCCGTTAACTACTGGAAAAACTGCAGCACTTACGTCTGGCTAACCATCGACTAGCAAACCCTAGAGGGCATGGGACGTAGAACCACTTTGTTTTAAAGTAACTAAGCCTGGTCTAGGATCCCGTCATCACTTGGCTGTTCCTGACTGCCTCTAGAAATGTGAACGAAGGACTGTCTCCCCGACTCTTAACATTAAACAGATATCTGATTTCTTCCGGGTTCGGGGGGCAGAAGAGAGGTTCCATGAAGACGATGAATAGACTATTCAGCAATGCGTATCCGTTCGGATGTAATTGTGATGGGGCGATTCCAAAGAAAGCTAGCACCTCTCGAATGTATTGGTTGAAGGGAGGTAGAGTACCCACTGTGCACGAATGTCTGTTAACCGCAGTAAACCCTTCCTGGGGAGAATGTGGCCTATCATTCGGTCCCGGTAATAAGACGTCGTCTAATGGTAAACTGTGTCTTAGGCATATCCGCCCCAACATATCTTCGGAAATGTTGGACGACACAGAATCTTGCGAATTCCCGATAAACTTGGCCCTCGGCAGCTCGTCCGGAGCTGGAATTATAACTTCGATCGTGATGACCGGTGTCTCTATTAATAAGGGAGGTGAACTTTGAAGCTCCTGCTATTGTGAACTTGTAGACTCCATAACTAGTCAACTCATCAAAAACCATCATTAGATGATAGTAAGCCCGTGTGTTCCCCAGTGTGAAGTGCAGAAACGTGTTGTGCAGTGCAGTGCTACATATTAGTTAAGAAATGCTGCAAAAATTTAAGGAATGTTCAAACGACAAGACTTCGAGATTCAACTGGAGTGACCGTCATCGCTGACCGTCACCACCGAACCATCCAGACTTTAGAGACTGATCCAAGTTAAAGTTCGTAAAAATTGGTCAAGTTACAGTTCCATTGATGAGCTTCGAAGGACAGTCACATGTGCTTTGAAATAGTTAAGTCCAACTATGCAAGGCAGAAGCTCGTCGGAGTAGTGTGTTCAAGTATGCAAGGGATTTTGTATCGGTCAAAAATTTAAATTCGAATCGATCACCAAAATTTTCTTCATATCAATCCAGGAACCATCACTTCGTATCGGTCATAGAGTCATCATTTCGTATCGATCGTCCAAGGCCATTTCATATCGATGCCAAATCCTTTACTTCATATCGATCATTAGCTGTGCTTTCGTATCGATCATCATACCCCAGATTTCACATCAGTCAATCGATCCGAAGGTCCACCAGCCATCGATACGAAATAAGACTTCCCAATCAATACGAGATTACATTGTATCCAAGATCGATACGAACTTCCTCCAGCCATCCATCAGTTCCAGATCGATACGAATTCCTCATCCCAGATCCATACGAGGGTATTCTTCCTTCCTTCTCCTATCGATGCGAGGTCAAGTCAGTGCGTCTCTTCCATGAATACTTTGTATCCCTTCATGCTTCATCTTCCCCAATCAACATAGAGACTACTCTGACCTTCCTCGAGCTCGCTCCGACCATCTCCGGCCTCCTCTTCATCAGAATCGGCCGCGAATGTAAGTGGGATGACACGAGAATTCGAGTCTCCTCATATTAAGATTGAGTTTGGTCGATTATTTACCTAATTTCAGCAATTCGTTCAAGAGATTGGTGTTCGGTTCGATTTGAAAGCAAGATTCTATTGCCTGGTTTTTCAATCGATACGAAGGCACGCTAGAAAATGAGAGCAAGTAAAAGTTTTCTAAGTACAAAATTCTATTTATATGGGTACGAAACCAAAGAACGAAATGATTCGTCTCCCAGTGGCATAGACCGGTCAAAACAGTTGAAGCCAGATCGATGCGAAAGCCATTGTGCAAACCAACCCGAAGCAGTCTCCTATATCATCGATACGATGCTTCCTTCGTATCAATCAACCCGCATTGATCTAAGACAACAGCTATTCGCATCCATCAGCAATCCATCAATGCGAAATGACAACTTTGTATCCATTACTCTGAGGTCCACTAGTACTCGTATCCATCGATACGGAGCATGTAAAAAAAACTAACCAATCCATGTCGATCGCCATCGATACGAGAAACAATTTTTCAACTTTTCACATCGATCCAGTAGAGCATCGATACGAAGAGACACTCTAAAACAACCATCAAGCGTTGTTACAACTCGAATTTCACACCGATTCAGGAGAGGATCGATACGAAATTCGATACAAAAAAAACTGACAACGACTCGTGAACGTATGAACGTTGATGAGAGTCAGGTTAACATACATACATGTATGACAGACTAATGCTCAATTTTCAAAATTCACAGGAATTGATGCTCACCTGATGACAATTACAACAACAAACAACAGTTTACTATCATTCAACACTCAGTTACAACAGTGCATAGTACAATCATTGGCGGCCAACAATTCATTATTTATATTACTAAAGATCCATCAAACGTTACATCTTTCGACGAAAAGACAACAACCGGTCAACAAGTCAGATAAAACTGTTCCGAATAAAGATTGCAACTTTTCAAAGCACGTCATGTTCTCACAAGTCGTACTTTGGGGGGCAAATGTTATCCCGCCTTTTGGCAAGACCATGACACCAATAAATTGACTGGAAATCAAAGACAGTTCATCCCGAAAAACGGTTATACATAGGTTCGTTATGGATACTAGTAAATTTTTCCCTAGTCCGGATCAAGCTACAATTAACATGCCACGACAATCAAAGCCATGAAAGCCAATGTTCCAAGTTTTAAGTCAATCGGAGTTTGTATGCTCAAGTTACGATCGATGCAAATCAGGGAAAATCACTTATTCGTATCCATCGTTAAGCCTCTATTTGCATCGGTCCAATTCGTATCGATCGGTAAACAAGCTCCGCAAGCCTCAATTCGTATCCATCTATGGAATCAACCCCCTTCGTATCGATCTTGTTCGAATCCATCAAGTGCATGACGCTGCGTATCCATCGCGTACACTTCTATTCGTATCCATCGTGTTGCTATATTTCGTATCCATCAGCAAGTCAAGTTTCATATCGATCACCCCGACTCAACTCGTATCGATCAGTTGACTTATCGATGTGAGGCATACCTTTAAAGGAAGCGATACGAAGAACGCAGGCAGTGATCGATAAGAAGCGCCTTCAAATCATCGATACGAATGAAGCAACGCCCATGGATACGAAGCAAAGTATATGTAAAGCGGTGTGAAGTAAAGTACATGAGCGATACGAGTGGGAAAACAATGGATGGATACGAACATGGTGCATTCAAGTGAGGGACTCGGTTGCTCAGCATAAAATGTGGATCGATCCTAAAAGCAAGCGCCACGTCAACTAGCAAGCAGGTGCCCAGAAGCTTTACGAACAGATCGATGTGAAGTGGAGCAATAAGAACTCAGTAGCCTTCAATAAATCCAAACTTGCATCGATCATAACTCAAAATCTACAAGTCCAAATGCCACCAAATTTTCACAGGAGCTTGCATATATCCTCAAGAATGATCATGATCAATCTCGACTCAATTGGATGAAATATTGATCGATACGAAGTTCATTCGTATCGATCACGGATCAAGTGCAAATGCTATGGGATCGATCGTGTGGGCCCTCCCACGTGAGAGAAGAGGTCTTCCGAGATCTGAGCGAGATATTTGCAGCCTACGCCTATAAATAGCAACCCTAGACCTACAGAAAAGGTACTTTTGGCTCTTCTACATACAGACTCTGCCGAAATCATTGTTGTATTCAAGTCCTACTGTTGTAATTCATTGTAACCAGCAAGCAAAAGTTAATAAAAGTCAACCATTTCATAGTGAACGTAGGCCATACACCGAACCACTCTAAATCTGTGTTTTTCTATGCGTTTTTCTTGTTTGTTTTTGGTTTTTTTGTCAGAACTTCCTCCTTTTTCATTTATATTATTCATTTTATCTCTTCAAACAAATCCGAAGGTTGTTGTACCCAATTTTGGTACAAATACTTTGGGAGTTCTAAGTCAACGGATAACAGGTGGCATACTACTTAAAAAAAGAGGCGAAGGCTTTACTTGATGTGTAAGAATGTTATGCAGGTAATCACATTCCATGGAAGGAAAATCGAGTTGTTAACGATTTGGAAAAATTGGCTTACTCAGGAAATGGATCACTTTTGGGTTGGTTCTAGTAAACACTTCACCTTTAAACCATAATGAAGCAAGGATTGTAATATTTAAGGCAATTTGGTACACCATACAGGATGGCATCCTATATATAAGGGTTTTCGCTAACCTTCTATTGAGATGCATGGCTGCAAGAGAGGCTAGGGAAATATTAGATAATGTTCATTAAGGCAGTCGAGGAGACCACACAAGGGAGTAGACCCTAAAAAAGGAAATCTCACGAGCATCGATCAGAGTGAAGAATTTCTAATAGCTATGAGTGGAGCTAAGTATGCAATAGTGGCTTTAAATTACTTTATTGAGTATGGAGTTCAACTCTAGATGATCTTGGAAAATGGATAGTAGTTTAGTAGTCAAGCATTTGCCAACTTCTATCGGTGACATAGAATTAGGAAAATATTTTCTAGTGCCTCACTCGTAGGCCAATGAATAGGTTGAAGAAATTAATAAGGTTCTTAAGACCCTCATAGAGGAGCATTTGGAAAATGATATGGGTGCTCGGATGGATAAGCTGCCATTGGACTTTATGCGTATTGCACCTCTCGCGAAACTACAATGGGACATACTCCTTTTGCTTTGGCCTACTAATTATAGGTTATGCTTCCCATAGAACTATAGTCTTATCTTATAGGAGAATTCACTATGACTTGGAGGAGAATGAGGAATCGCTAAACATGTCCCTAGATATGATTAAGGAGAAGCGGGACGAGCCTGTTCTAAAAACCGCGGCACTCTAGCAGAAAGAAGTGAAACAATACAACTCTAGGACAGAGGATCGCTCACTCAAGGAAGGAAACCTAGTCCTTGAATGGATTCCCCTCAGTTGGGGGCATCTGACCCAACTGGGGAGGACTATATTTTATCTGTAGGAACGAAAGGAACAGAGCCTACATTCTCATCATCATAGATGAAGCAGTATCCGGGAAACACGAAATTCTCAAAACCTCTATTTTTTGGATGTTGACTATAGCAACTACTTGAATTAGTCAATCGTCACGGTCTTCCTAAACCCCATGGATAAGGTGTGCGAAATAATGATATATAACCAGTGCTACCAAACCACCACAAGAAGAACCATCCTATGCCAAGTAGAGTCCCCAATTTCTAGGACTATACAGGCAAGGCTGCTGCATACTGGGGACACCCAACTTTGGCGCATCTTAGAAAGCTTGAACAAACCTTTGGTCGGAAATTGCAAGCTAGATCAGCCTATGGTCAGGACATAACTGTCAAATGGGTGTTCGCCATTGATGATCAGCCCCAAATCTTTATTCGGCAATGGCAAGCCAGATCAGCCCATAGTCAGGACAAGACCGCCAAATTGGTGCTTGCCATTGACGATCGGCCCCAAATCTTTAGTTGGCAATGGTAAGCCAGATCAGCCCATGGTCAGGACATGACCGCCAAATGGGTGCTCGCCATTGACGATCGATCCCAAAACTTTGACCGACAATGGTGAGCAAGATCAGACCATATTCAAGACATGACCATCAAATGGGTGTTCACCGTTGATGATCGGCTATAAATCTTCAATCGGCAATGACGAGCCAAATTAGGCCATGGTCAGGACATGACTGCCAAATGGGTGCTCCCAATTAATGATGGGTCCTAAATCTTTAGCTGGTAATGGCAAGGTAGATCATCTTATTGCGAGGACATGATCGCCAAATGGGTGTTCTCCATTGACGATCGACCCCAAATCTTTAGCCGGAAATGGTGAACCAGATCAGCTTATGGTTAGAACATGACCACCAAATAGGTGTTCGCATTGACGATCGACCCTAAATCTTTGGCCAACAAGGGCTTGCTAAATTAGCCCATGGTCGAGACATGATCGCCAAAATGGGTGCTCGCCATTGATGATCGGCCCTAAAGCTTTAGCAGACGTAGGCGAGCTAGATCAACCCATGGTCAGTTAATGACGGCTAAATGGGTGTTCGTCGTTGACGATCGACCCTAAACTTCTCGTTGACAGTGGTGGACCATAGTGATCCCTTAAATGGGTGTCCATCATTGACAATCGGCTATAAGCTACTGGGATGGCTATGGAGAACCTGACTTACCGACGATTAAAACATAACCACCATCTAGTTGGTTCACCATCGATGATCGAGATGAGATTTCTATCAATGGCGGATACTTGAGCTCCTTCATAGTAAAATGTGAGCGGTCGGGCGGTTTAGTGCAAGTAGTCGATACTGGAATTGTAGATGAGGACAACCAATAGACTAACACAAGGACAACCTTGTTTATAGCGCACATGAAATATATGCATGGAAATAAACAAGGGCACATGGGATTGGATTACAAAGATACTCCACCGGAGATCACTTACCTTAGCAAACTTGTCAATAATTGATCAAATGCAAATATATAGGGGCAAAGGAAGAGCCACTGGAAGAGCTAACAAAATAATACGCAACTACTTCACCAATATGCTCACTGAGTCGAACCTGTCAATGATGAACCCTATACAAGTACGTGAGGAAGTAATAAAAGATTACTAACAAGCTAATGGCTAAGCAAGGATTCTATACAAACTCAATACAATAACTAATCCAAATAAGGTATGATAATTTCATTTATAATTTCTATAACATACATGTGCGCTTATGTAAGTATTAACATAGGAAATATAAAGTATGGGCTAAGGGAAGCATCAATTACATAAACTGCTTGCCCAATCAAACTTGTTGGTGATTAGTCCCATATAAGTGTGCGCGGTAGTGGAAATAAAGGTGGCTAATAGAACAAGAAAACCAAGCAATTATGTGGAACAAACATATCATGATTATTAGCCATGAAAAGATGAATATGGACATTAATAAATATAAGATGCAACAACGCATAAACATCAAAAGAAGATTAGCTTCATAACATAAGCGCATGATCAGCCCATGTTCAAAACTTTAGCAGAAACCATTTACCTAACCAAACTTTTTGGTGGTTGATAGATACAAGTGTGCATGGTAATAATGAAGGAGCCACTAGTGGAATAACTAGGCAATAATGTAGGAAAAATACATCGCAATCACCAATCTTACTTGGCCAACCTATAATCAATGCAACAAAATATACATCGTTAAGTCCACGTACCATAGAACCACTATATTCTTGGAACATTCATAAGACAATGCGCAACCTTCCTGACTCGAGGGCAAGTAGATTGAAATAGAGGGAGAAAAAGGTGACCGGATAGAGAAGAGAATCGGTGGGGAATCATGCAAGATGATTACACTATCGAGGAAGAATGAACTATGAACATCATACTGATAAAGGGTGTCTTGGAACAACTAACAAGCTTTGCCCTAGTGTACAAGACCCTGTAACATATTAGCAACAGAAAACTTATCAAATGGATGGGAATGAGGATATAGATATTTAAGGTTCAAGATAATAGTCGCATGAGAAAGAAAGACGATTTTGGATGAAAATGCACACTTTGTATTCCATAAAAGTAGTTTTGGAGGGCAATTTATTATCCAGGTTTTTAACCCAACAGAATCCAAAGGAAGTCAGAATAGTTTGGTCGAGTCAGAATAGCTCAAGAGCCAACCAAAAAGACTAAAACAAAAAACCAAGAGAAATTAGAGAAATAGAAAGCGAAAATACACAAAGGTTATGGATCATTAGCGATCCATCATTTGTGGATCACTAGCGACTCATAATCTTGGCTTGTGGATTCATGAATTCACTTGCATCATGGTCCAATGGGTATTCTAAGGACAATAGCTAAGTTTGATGGGATTCCGAGCTAGTAAAATCGAGAGACAAGCATTCATCTAATTCAATCAGCAGTCTAATGCAACCAGTAAGCGGACCTTCATCAAAACAAGGCAACATGCTATGAAATTACTTGGAGGATATCAACACGAGACAACAAATGCACTCAGAAGACAAAGTCCAAAAATCAGCTAAGTACATGGATTACTAGCAATCCATGTACTATGGATCGCTAGCGATCCATACCATTTTGTCAGGTCGCCATGAACTTTGAGGTAGAAGGTAAGGGAAGCATCCCCAGTTGTTGGGTTGCCATCGACCCAGAAGCTATGGATCGCTAGCGATCCATCAAGTTAGCTTGGTTCGAGATGAAACTTGCAGTGCACCTTCTAACAGTCGTTCGCAAGCATATGGCAAGAAGTACCAACTCAGTAGCTCTCCAACCTCTATAAATACTCTCATATTTGCAACATAAAGGGATCCTCTGGATTGGCTGCTGTAACGCTGTAGAAAACCTTCTTCACTCTTCTTCTCCCTCACAATAGTCATTTAAGGAGTTTACTGTGATTCTCCAGTGAACTTTAGCATTAGAGACTTAGTCTAACTCGGGATATTCAACAACTTTGTAATCCAATTCATCTTGTAACAGTAATCAGTCATTAATAAAAGTTATAAAGTGGACGCAGGCTTCAGTAACAGATGAACCACTATAAAAATCTTCTTGTCTTCCTACTATCTCTGCGTATTTTATATTTATTCTTTGTATTATTGCTCTGTAGGAATAGGGCTGGTGCATTCACACTCAATCCAGGGTGTTGATCCATTTTTTGGGTTAATATTTTGGTGCTTTCACTGATAACCCAACTCAGGGTTTAGATCTAGCTATCTACTTTGGATCAGGTAGGTTCAGAAGTTAGATCTTTAAATCTTTTTTAAAAATATCTGCTGCTAGAAATCAATGGCTCCATAAAGAAAAAGAACTGCTTCTAGAAGATCTATAGGGGCAGTAATTGCCGAAGAAGAAACAAATCATCAACAAATTGAAGAAAATGGTGCCAATGCAGGAGATCAGGGGCCAGGATCCTCCAATCAACACGAAGTCGTTACAAGAGATGAATTGAATAAAATGGTTGATGAAATCAATCAAAAAATGGAAAGTGGTCAGAGAGCTCTCATGGATAAGCTTAACGCCCTCTTTACCTTACAATCACATCTTGCTCCAAAAACTATGGAAGAACCCGCGGTTGCTGTAAAACAAGAACATTCTTCTGTTTCTGGTCTAAACAGAAGAAACAGAAAGCAGCCGCAAAGAGAAGTGATAGATGGAACCGTGGGAATCAATGTGGAAGGAAACACAAGTACTCTACCAACCGCATGGAAACCAACTATGAACCTGAACCAAGGAGTGAAGACCCCTCAAGAGGATATGCCATGGGCCTCTCCAACTTAGAAGATGGAAAGCAATTTAACGATGGCAAGTTGGAAGGAAACGCCAATGCATTCGATAATGCCAAAAATGTCCAAACTGCCCCCATCAAGCCAAATGCAAGCCAACGGGACCCCAAGGGAGTGGCTCTTCCAAAGACAGGAGAGCCTAGGCTTCAGCCCACTCACCAAGACTGTTTGCAAAGCTAAAAGCTCGGTGTAGTGACTGACAACCGACCCTCGGACTACCGGACATCAAAGGCATTTATCGTGGATATAGTCAAGCGACTGATGTATGAGAATAAGAATAGAAGAGGTGATGAGTGGGGATCCGGTCCAAGTCGGACCCCTTTCACTGAGGAGATCTTGAATGAGCGGTACCTTGAATAGTTCACTATGCTAACTATTCCATCTTATGACGGAACAAAAGACCCAAAACCCCATCTGTACAAGTACGGTTGGTACACGGATGGAGCAAATGCTTCGAATGCTGTTCGATGTAGATGTTTCCCAATTTTTATGGAAGGAATTGCTTCCATGTGGTTCGCTAGGCTTCCACCAAGATCCATCTTCACTTTCGACCAACTAGCAACAAGGTTCCTTGATCAGTTCAGGCTTCGCACAGCGCAGCCTAAAGATGTATTATCCTTGTCCGGCCTATTCTAGGGACGAAATGAATCTCTAAAGTCTTTCATGAATTGGTTTAATACCACAGTGACAGAGGTAAGCAATCTGAATGAGGACATGGTTTTCATGGCTTTGGTATGCGCCATCCAGTCCGAAACTGAGTTCCGAAAATGGATCAAAATGAAACAACCTACCACTAGGAAGGACTTCAACCATTAGGCGGGTCAATACTTGAGATTGGAAGAGGCACAGGAGTTAGAAAGGAAGTCAACTAGCTTGCAACCGATGAACAGTGGACAGATTGACATGGGATGACTAGAAAATAAACGCCTTCGAGACTACCGAGGAAGTGCAAGGAATGACGGAAACCCAAAAAGGAAAAATCAGAATTCCAATAAATGAAATGGTAGCAATAAACGACTTAAAGGCTTCAGGCCCGAGGATTACACCCCGCTCAATGATACTCCAGAAAACATCTATCTCGCAACATAGGGGACAGAGGAGTATAAAAATCCCCTTAAGAATTAAGCAACAGAACCACAAAAGCGCTCGGGAAAGTTCTGTCGCTTTCACAAGATGCATGGTCATAACACAAAAGAGTGTCGTCATCTTAAGAACTTGATTGAAGAATTGATCTGGGAAAACAAGCTTCAGCAATATGTGAGAAAATTGCAGAATCCCAACCAACCCGTGGCTCACGAAGCTCCTAGGGATCAGAGAAACCAAGCCAGAACAAACAAAGAGGGATCCAAGCGAACTGACCAGAGACTCATCATTGGAACAATATCTGAGGATCACATCCCGCACAGAGAAGTTGTGGAGAAATGGAGCGTTATGCGAGTTCGTTAAAGCACGCTTCAAATGATTCGTGCCTTACAATCAAAGATGGAGCTCCAGCCAAGCAGCAGAAAACTTTGAATGATGATATTGTATATCGAAATCAAGACACCGAAGGGATTGAAGCTCCAACGCTCGCTCCTATGGTTGTGGCAATAGGGATCGGATCCGCCGTGGTACAATGAGAATTGGTTGACGGCGGCAGTTCTGTGAATATCCTTTTCAAGCGTACCTTTGATCAATTGAAGATCAGCATGAAAGACATATCTGCCTTCCAAACAAAAATTTAATGATTCACCAGTGAGCCTAAACAACCCATCGGAATGATTGACTTACCTATAGAACTTGGGGAAGGTGACTGAAGAGTCACCCTCACTAAAACTTTTGTGATCGTAGATGAAATATTGGCGTACTACCTTCTTAGGACGACCCGCAATGGCGGATTTCGGAATTGCTTTAGCCCATTGGTGCCTTACTATAAAATTCCCAATGGAAAATTGAGTTGGAGTGATCAAAGAGAGCAAAGTGTTGCCATGTTATATAGTAGAACTGTGTGAATCTAAATGAAAAGAAAAGGGGAGGAATGTGGGGAAAACTCTTCACATTCGTGAACCTGCCGATTAGCAACTATAAGACCGCCCCTGGTTTGGGGACCATACCCAATTCCATAAGGCTTTGGACCCTAGAAAGAATAGTTTAGGGGAGGATCGGGCAACACTGGCAGAATTGACGATGTCCGTTCTTATCGATATAGATGACCCGACATGGGTCTTGAAAATTGGATCGCACCTCGGAAACAAGATGAGATTAGAACTCACCAAATTTCTTCGTACCAACTTGGATGTGTTCGCTTAAACACATTCCGGTATGTGTGGGGTATCGCCAGAAATTGCATGCCACGCGCTCAACATTGACCCCAGGTTTACACCGGTAAAGCAAAAGAGGCGCAGCCTAGGCCCTGAGTGGTCTAAGGCATTGAGAGAAGAAGTAGACAAACTGATGGCCAAAGGTTTTATCCATGATGCGGCCTACCCCGAATGGGTATCTAACCCGGTTTTGGTCAAGAAGTCCAATGGGAAATGTTGAACCTGCATTGACCACTCAGACTTAAACAAAGCCTACCCGAAGGATAGTTTTCCGCTTCCCAAAATTGACCAGCTTGTGGACAGAACGGCTTGGCATGAAATGCTATCATTTATGGACGCGTACTCGGGCTACAATCAAATCCTGATGCATGAGCCCGACTAGCAAAACACCAGCTTCATCATCGATCTAGGAATGTACTGCTATAGGGTAATGCCATTCGGTTTAAAGAATGCAGGGCCAACTTACTAGAGATTAGCCTATGCCATATTCAAGAATCGGATCGGAAAAACCATGGAAGTCTATGTGGATGACATGTTGGTTAAATCGTGAGTATCTTCCAACCACCTGGATAGTCTCGCTGAACTATCTGAAATACTTTGAAAATATGGAATGAAACTCAACCCACTCAAATCTCACTTCGGAGTAGCCCCCGAAAAGTTCATGGGATTCATAGTGAGCGGCAGAGGCATTGAAGCAAACCTAGAGCAAATAACTGCCCTACCAATGTCCAAGCCCCAAAGAACAAGAAGAAATTACAAAGCTTGAATGGGAAAGTCGTAGCGCTGAGCCGGTTCATCTCGAAAGCCACCGACAAATGCATACCGTTCTTTGATGCATTAAAGAAAGGAAAGAAGAATTTTGAATAAAATGAGGCTTATCAAACCTCATTTGAAGAATTGCTACGGCACATGGAAGCCCCGCCAATCTTATCAAAGCAGTGGACGGTGAGGACCTATTCATCCACTTAGCAGTCTCAACTCACACATTGAGCGTTGCCTTTGTGCATGAAGAAGCAAAATTTCAATGACCCGTATACTACAGTAGTAAGCGGTTCACCAGAGCCGAGAAAAACTACTCGAAGTTGGAAAAACTACCCGAAGTTGGAAAAACTAGCAAATTGCCTCTTCATCGTATCTAGGAAGTTATGACCATATTTCCAGACGCATCCGATCAAAGTACTGACTGATCAGCCTCTGATGCAAGTATTGTACCGACTTGAAACTTCCGGGCGACTCCTTAAATGGAATATCGAATTGAGCCAATTTGATATCACTTACCATCCGAAAAAGGAAATTAATGGGCAAGCGCTAGCAGATTTCATCGCCAAGTTTACCATATGGGATGATGAAGAAGAAATACCGTTGGAAGTGGAAACATGATGGAAACTCTTCGTCAATAGCGCGTCTAACAACCTCTGTTTGGAGGCAGGGTGGTGCTTTGAACCCCTGAAGGATGAGCCATTTGCTATGCCCTACGCTTAGAATTCCCCATGACAAATAATGAAGCGGAATACGAAGAGTTGATAACAGGACTGAAAGTTGTGAAGGAACTAAGAATAAAGTCCATTCACATCTACAGTAACTCTCAACTAGTCGTCTGCTAGGTAAAAGGTGAATACCAGGCTCAAGGGGAGAACCTTGCCCCACATCTATCTAAAGTACAAGAGTTGCTGAACGACATCGAATACTACACCATAATACACATCCTACGGGAGCAAAATACGAAGGCTGACTAAGCTAAACTGGCAAGCTCTGGAGAAGCTTAATCGTTGGGACTAGTCCCGGTTAAGAGCCTGACTGCTCCGAGTATAAACGAAATGGATGTCGACTGGATTTTTGAAACCACTATCGAACCAGAAACATGGATGACGCCAATCAAAGACTACTTTTTTACAAGGACTCTTCCAACTGATAGAGATCAACGAAAAAAGCTTCTTCGGAAGGCATGACGACCCATAATACATGATGGAATACCCTACCAAAGAGGATTCTCTACTCCCTTGCTTGACCGACAATGAAGCTCAACGGATCTCGAAGGAAGTTTATGAAGAAGATTGTGGAAACCATATTGGGGGCAAACCCTTGCAAAGAAAGTCCTCCGGTACAGATATTTCTAGCCAATAGTAAATCGCGATGCAGCAGATTATGCCAGACAGTGTGATCACTTCCAAAGATTCGGCAGGATTAAAAGAACTCCCTCAACAGAGCTAAAGCAGATGGTCAGCCCAGGGCCATTTGTAATATGGGGGATTGACTTGATTGGCGTAATTCCAATAGCTAAAGGAGGGGCCAAATATGCTATAGTTGTCGTTGACTATTTAACGAAATGGGCCGAAGCAGAATCACTGACCACTATTACCACAAAGAAAGTCATTAATTTTGTTACTAAAAACATTATTTGTAGGTTTGGTGTGCCACAGAAAATCATCACTGATAACGAAACCCAATTCGTAAGCGCCGAGTTCAAAGACTTTTGCAAACGCTTTCGAATCGAGAAGAGCTTTTCAACGGTCACTCATCCACAAGCAAACGGGAAAGTGGAAGCAATAAACAAGATCATCAAATCCACCATCAAAAAACCACTAACTTAAGAAAAAGGGAGCTTGGTTGATGAACTTCCACTTGCACTATGGGCTTACAGAACAACACACAAAGCAGCAACCGGGCATACTTCGTTCGCCTTGGCATATGGTTCAGAAGCAATGATTCATGTCAAACTAGAAGTCCCCTCTCATCGAAGGCAAAATTTCAATTAGAAACAAAATGAGCAGCTCCTACTCAAGTCGCTTGATACGATTGACGAGAAGAGGGAGATGCCAAGTTGAGGACTGCTGCTCACCAAAAAAGGATCGCAAGATACTTCAACTCCAGAGTTCACAATCAAACCTTCAAAGTGGGAGACCTCGTCCTCAAATGAGTCTATCCCGTGCTGGGAGCCTTCGGACCAAACTAGGAGGGGCTGCATGTGATCAATCAAAAGCTAAGAGATGGAACTTTTAAACTGACAACCGTTGATGGAATCCAAATTCCCCGAGCATGGAACAACGAATCGTTGTGTCATTACTTTATCTGAAACTATCTTATGCACTTCCTATTTTTCAGCAAATAAGTCATCCCTGGATACCGGGGCCACTGTAAATAGGCAGAACTTGCCTAACTTTTCTTAATAAAATTGATTTGCTTTCTAACCAATAAAACTGTGTTCATAATAGTAACATGCTGAGTAGACGAGGTCAAATCCGCTAAAAACCATTCAAGTGCTGCTTGAGATAGTGGAATCACGCTCAAGTACGCCCCACTTACCCGTTGGGTCGACGGAAGAAAATTGACTCAAACCATTGGATCGACAGAACTCGACCCTTGTCTTCTAAGAACCGGTGTTGCTCCGGCAGCATCGAGAAGGCAAAACTCAAAGCTGCGCATCCTATAAGCCACACATTATCTTTTTGAGCCATGGAGTCATGCTCATAAAGCATTAACTCCTCATGGTGCTCGAAGATTGGCAACGTTGAGAAGTTTCGAAACCATTCTGGATCGACGGGTCATACCGGTCCCAAAAGCCGTGCATCCCATAAGCCACGCACTACCTTTTCGAGCCGTCAAATCATGCTTTTAAAGCATAAACTCCTCATGTTGCCCAACGATTGGCAATGTTGAGAAGTTCTGAAACTGTTCTGGATCGACGGGTCATATCGGTCCGAAAAGCCGCGCATATTTCTAAAAATCCACGCACTTAATAAGCCGTGCACACTTTTAAGTACCGGTATTGCCCCGGCAATACCGGGAAACTTGTCCATTACAGGAATAACAAGGATCAACTTGCTTCCATTATCAAGAGTAATGGGTATGGATCCATCAAAATCAAAGTGCTACAAATCAGTAGGAAATTCCAATTGTTGACCAATAATAAATCTGTAATTAAGCCATTCAAATCATAAGTTCCCAAGGATAGGAACCATAAAGCAAGTCCGGTGATAAAGAAGACAATAATAAACAAACACTCAGATCAATCGGTCGTTTGTCAGGTGTTCGAAGTAAACAGACCTGTGAACTGGGAGGCATACACCGTACTCAAATAGAAATGCTCAAGAACAAAAGCACTTCACAATTTCTGTTACTCTAAACAAAGAATTTTGGCGGTAATCACAGGACTAGATAAAGTAAAATAGCAGCAAATGAAATGGACATAATTACATAAAATTCAGATAAGCAAACAGATAAAGTCACAATCAAAATGTCAGCATTGTATTACTTATAACTTTTTTTGTACAAGGTCAAAATGTGGCGGCCGTACCCACACAATATCGGCCAACAAAAAGAAAAAGTATAGACGCTACAACAAAAGCAATAAGTGCAGACTCTGCACTTGAACAAAACAAAACAAAATGCCTCAAAAATCAGCTCAACTGCCATCCGGGCTTCTCAACGCCTCTTTCCGCCGCTCCCTTTCCCGCCTTTGGTTGGAAGTTTTTGCTTCTCCTCAGATTCCCGGCCAGGGGTAGTGTCATTGCCGGTGATATCTACTATCTCCTCGGTGCCGACATCTCCTCCTCACTCTTTAACCTTCTCGAAAGTATCCACTTTCATCTTGCGCTTCCAACATTTGTGAGGGATCTTCGAGGATTTTATCGCTTCAACCTATTCTTTCTTGACGACAACAAGTTGTTGTTCGAATTTACGTGACTGCTCAATCTGGACATCCAGCTCCCGAGCATTGGTTGTTGTAAAGTCGCCTTCCAAAGATACAGAAGGGTCATCTAAGCCATGTAATGCAACGACCTTCTCAAACACCAGCCCTGGCTATGGGGACACAGACACAGCAACCGGAGCAGCTATGGAGACGAGTACAGAAGCGGTTTAAATAGCGACGAGTCCAGGTATCAAGGAAACTGGCGGATCAGCGGGTAAGGAAGACGGACCTATAAGATTAAAAATGAAAGCATTAAGTTCATCTTTCTCTTGCAGCATGGGTTGAAAATTCTCGAACTTGGGAGAAACAAGAAGGTTACCTACATCAGAGAAGCAGCCGAGAATGTCAATCTCATATTCACCGCCTTCTCCTTCTTTAGATGGTTGAACAATCTGCAGAGAAGCTTCAGGACCAGAACTTACCAATTGATTGCGAGGCTATCTCGATGATTCGCCAGGTTCGGAAACAAGAGCTCCAACGTCATTTTGGCAGTCGCTGCCATAGCAACATCGGCGGCTTCCGTTCCTTTTCAATTCGTAGAATTTCCAACCCTCTATCAATGCTTTCTTTGACTCCTTGTTAAGATATGTATCATATAGCTCCCGCTTAGTGTAGACATCCCCGCTATCTCGAAAACGGGTCAAAATTTCCTCCCAAACCATGGTGAGAGTACGTGGGAACTTGGGGCCCAAATAACTAAGACTCCCCTGATACAACAAGGAGTTGACGTAGAATTTTAAGATAATATCGTCCATCTTCTGCATCTTCCTCTCAAAAGTGTCATGTAGCTCCAAATAATCCACCGTAACGGCGGCCTTTTCAACTTCAATGCGAGTTTTGTCGGCGCTAAGCTGCGTGACTCTTTCTTGGAGCAGGGCAATCGTCTCGGCCTGATTGAAAATGGTCTTATCATGCGACTTCACAACCTTCTCATATTCCGCGATTGTTTTGTTATGCCCTTCAATAATCTTGTCGTGATCAACAATGGTCTTCTTCTGGGCTTCAATAATCATGTTGCGAGCTTCGAGCTCCTCTCTCAACTTAACTTCGTCTGCATACGCCTTCTTAATTTCATCTTGAAGGGCGATATCTATCTTCGCATGAGCCTCTTTCAGCTCTTTTAGCAAGCTGGCATTATTTTTACTCTCCAAAAGAATCGCGTCCCTTTCTTGTACCAATCGTTCAATTCTGGCATCGCGTTCCACCAATGCCTTCTCAAATTCATCCTTCTCTGATTGAAAGAAGAGGATCTCTTGGTAATTATTGCTGTTCGTATCATCCAGCTGCTTGCATAGTTTTTCCCATCCCTCAGCTTGCTCAAAATTACTTTGGATCGCTTGAAGGTGGGGGAAATATGAATCTTTGCAAATTTGGCGAAGGTCGTGATCAAACTTAACTCCTTTTAAAAACCACCCGGGGAGCGTGGCTTCAAGTCTAGGAGGACCAGACGGAAGAATGTAAGCCGATCTCCAATGATGGTGCGAAGAACTAGGAGCAAGCGCCATGTGGGAAGATGGAACTTGGGATGAAGATGGAGCTGGAGCAGAAGAAACTAGAACTTCGAGACTAATTGAAGCTGGAGCCGTGGCAAAGGCCTGTTGCTCTTAAGGATGAGAACTGTGATCGACCTTTGACCTTTTGGATGGTTCCTTTCGCCTATCAAAGGTATTTCTCTTCTTGTAACCTTATTTGTACGTACGAATCCATTCCCTCTCGTCCCGGCGACGAGCTTCAGCCTCTAAATCCTTCCGTCTTCTCCATTCCTCCTCGACCTCACGAGGCTGAAGACGGCTGGTTGATTGTTTCGACCAGCATTGCGAATTAGTGAACTTCTCAAGATCATCATAAAGACCACGCCCTCTCACGGTACCTGACATGAAGCATAGATAAAGAGCTTTAGTAATGGAAAATAGGCTTGAATAATGTGTGTGTATGTGAATGTGACCCTAGTTAAACGTGTAATGTGTCCAGGGGGCCTAAAATGACGTTACAAACCAGATCGGGTAGCCATTATGGTAGAAATTGGACTGATTTCGGGCGCAACATGGCTCGGGCGAGGAGGCGTCTCTTCAAATTTGAAATCTTCCCCCATAAGTTCGTCAAATTCAACGTAGACGTTGCTCATATCCCCAAAGTTTACACCTGCATCTTTAATCGGGGAATCCCGATGTCGCTTGACTTCTGCGGTAGCATCTTTGTTGCGGGTCTCTTAGTGAGGCGAGTTCGGAATAACAGGACTGATCACCGGATTCTAATCACATGATTCGGAGTCTCCGTCACCGGAATTTGCACAGAAATCATCATCACTGGAGGAGGACTCATGACTACAACTCTCAACATCACCGTCCTCTTTTTTCATTGCTATGGCAGCCTTGCCTTCTCGTTGTTTAAACTCTTCTTCCCATTCCTCCGGAATCGGGGGCATTCTGGCCAGGCAGCTGGCTTCGGTCACGACATCTCTTCCCTCATGAGTCTCTTCACCCGATTCGCCAGACAAGCCCCTTTTCTTGAAAAACACGCTCTTCGGAACCATGAGACGAAGAAGCAGAGTACGTTCATATTCTGGAACGAGAAGGAGATGGGACCTCAATCGCTGCGGCAGATCTCCTTGGATGCAACAGTTCATACCGAAGTAATTTTTCGTCTGTCAGCAAGAATTTAACCAATCTTTCCTCGGCATCTACAACCTTCAAGTATGGAAAGTTTGGTCAAGTGACAGGTCTTTATTTGGCCTCGGAATAACTATAGGAAGTATTTGACTTGTCAGAGATTCCATAGTGACATATCGAAACTCAATAAGTAAGGAAGAGAACTTACCCCCCGTTGTCCAAAGGCGATTGAACCCTTCAGGACATCTAACGAAGAAGTACTGAGTCTTAAATTGAGACAAATTGCTTTGTAGTTGTAGCACGATTTTACAATTACTCCGAGCCTCGATGACGACTAGAGATAGTCACTCATCTCTCCTTTTAAATGAGAGAAAATATATCATCCCGTCGAAACTCGGAGCAAGGTTAAATGTCCGCATAAACAGAACGTGCAGGCAAGTTAAGATAGCATATCCATTAGGGTGAGTCTGGAGCGGGGCAATTCCCATGTTCGAAAGAGTTTCTCTCAAGAAGTCATTCAAAGGGGGCACTACTTCATTTAGGCACATATATCGATGATAAGCGGTATATCCCAGAGGCGGCATATGGGCAAATTAATTCCTCTTCGAGAGGCGCACATCGTCCTCCGAAATGTCGTGTTGCAAGCAAATGTTGTGCAAAACCTTAGCGGAGATCACGGAGGAGGCTCTCTCTGGTGGATTAAGAAGAACTCTGGAGTTCGATCCACAACCGGACCAAATGGAGCTAGTTGACCGTATTCAGCCTGTAAAGCAGAAGAGGAAGGGCAACAGATGACGACTCAGCTTCTAAAAGTGCTGGACTTCCTCCGCTGGACTTACAGCGAGAAGATAGGTACTTCATTCTAACAACAGGACTTTCGTCCAAAGCAGTCAGGTAAATCTACTCTAAATTAAGAAACTCCCACAACACTTGAATTTCGAAGGAATATCGATTCACTCCGACACATTGGATTTCAAGTATGTACCGGGGTAAGTGCGGTGTGTTATGTATGAGGGGTGAGCTCCGTGTCTTGAAAACTACAAATGCTCTATCCCGTGTAGATAGTTTGCTCATAGTGGAAAGAGAAAAGGACTTTTTGTATCATTTTTTGGAATTACTTCTGCTACACTTACCCGTTATCGATCAACAATCGATAACGGATCCGTTGTCCGAGGCGATGCAAAATGTTCTTCCCAGTACAGGTACACCGAGCATGCAAAAAACAATACCAATCTAAATCCTCCGGAAGGGTAAAACCAATTTGCGATGCGTTGTGCTGTATCGGCAAGGTAACTTAGCATAAGACAATTTTGGTTCTATGGACGAAGACAGCAAAACATGGCAGGCACCGGGGCAAGGCCCGAATGTCATTCCGTGAAGAACTCAAGACTCGATTTACTATCTTCCTCTATAAAATCACAATCAACTCGGATTTTTTGTTATAATCATTACCAATACACTCTGTCGTCGAATCGCTAAATGAATGTTAGAATCGGCATTACCCACCTTGAATTAAGGATCAAAAGGCAAATATGGTCGGAGTTTTCAACCCAGTGATCCAAGCACGGTAGGTCGGCGGTGATCCAAGGAAGGAGATGATGGAGTTAGGGTTTGTCGGCAGTGATCTAGAAGAAGCTAGGTTGAAATCAAGGCGAAGGCGAGATTCATGTCAATCAACGGCGAAGGGCTCCGATGGTGAATAGTTAGTGACGGTGATAGATCGGATGGACTTAGGTCTCGGACGAAATTTGGATCAAATCGTAAGGGGAAGGCTCAGGTTGCAAGAAGAAAGTAAGAATATGGATAAGGTCAGCTCGAGGCAGTTATAGGAGGATTTCACGAAAGAAAAAATGCTAAGTTATTGGGTCGCTAGCGATCCATTGGCTATGGCTAGCGATCCATCGAATCGCATGCGATCAATTTCGAATTTATCTAGCAAGATCCATGTTCTGCTTCAAGAGATTTTAAAAAGTTATGGGGTAAAATTTGGTCTATTATGATAAGCAATGACAGTTCAGGTCAAAACTTAACGAGCTACTAAATAACCAAAGTCAAATTCATGTAGCCCTAACATGATTACTTGAACCTCGCCAAGCAGAAACTGGAATGCAATTACTTTCAGAGCACGCCTTGTTTTCAACGAAGGCATACTCTATGGGACAATTGTTATCCAAGTTTTTAACCTAGCAGGATCCAAAGGAAGTCGGAACAGCTTAGTCGAGTCAGAAGAGCTCAAGAGCCAACCAAAAAGACTAGAACAACAAACCAAGAGAAATCAGAGAAATAGAAAGCAAAAATACGCAAAGGTGATGGATTGGCAGTGATCCATCATCTATGGATCGCTAGCGATCAATAATCTTGGCTCGTGGATTCATGAATTCACTTGCATCATGGTCCAATGGGTATTCTAAGGACAATGGCTAAGTTTGATGAGATTCCGAGCTATTTAAATCGAGAGACAAGCATTCGTCTAGTTCAATCAGCAGTCTAGTGCAACCAGTAAGCAGACAGTCATCAAAACAAGGCAACATGCTACGAAATTACTTGGAGGACACTAACACGAGACAAAATGCACCCCAGAAGACAAAGTCCAAAAATCAGCTAAGTACATGGACAGCTAGCGATCCATGTACTATGGATCGCAAGCGATCCATACCGTTTTGCTAGGTCCCCATGTTGAGGTAGAAGGTAAGGGAAGCATCCCAAGTCGTTGGGTCTCCATCGAACCAAAAGCTATGGATCGCTAGCGATCCATCAAGTTAGCTTGATTCGAGATGAAACTTGCAGTGCATCTTCTTACAGTTGTTCGCAAGCATATGGCAAGAAGGCCCAGCCTAGTAGCTCTCCAACCTCTATAAATACTCTCCTGTTTGCAATATAAAGGGATCCTCTGGACTGGCTCTTGAAATGCTGTAGAAAGCATTCTTCACTCATCTTCTCCCTCACAATAGTCATTCAAGGAGTTCACTATGAATCTCTAGTGAACTCTAGTAATGGAGACTTAGTCTAACTCGGGATATTCAACAACATTGTAATCCAATTCACCTTGTAACAGCAATCAGTCATTAATAAAAGTTATAAAGTGGACGTATGCTTCATTAATAGCCGAACCACTATAAAAATCTTCTTGTCTTCTTATTATCTCTACGGTTTTTATGTTTATTCTCTGTATTATTGCTCTGTAAGAACAAGACTAGTGCTTACACGCTTAATCCAGTGCATTGATCCATTTTTTAGGTTAACCCAATTGTTGTGGGCATTTTCGCCCACAACATGGTGAATGCGAAAAGACAACAAAGAGCATAGAAACGACCAAAAGATGCATAATAAGCGCCATTATATAATCACAAAGGCAAGGGTAAGCGTTAGGGGAAAATTTGAATAGTTAGAAAATATGGTTAAAGCACTTGTAAAATGTTCCTAAGATCAAGATATGTACCAGAGTCGAAACTTCATCTCAATCTGAGCTACGGATTGGAAGACATGATCATCCTAAAATTTGTCCACAACCTAACCAACCCAGGCTCCACATTAGAAAGCTACTACCTACTCCAAGCAAATGGAACTTTCAAAGGCATTGAAATACTCTACTTAATGATACAAAGCTATTAGTCTAAGTTTCGTTCAACTTTCACTTGAAATGAAGGGCTTATGGCACAAAAACATGTGCAACTCAAGTGGTTGAGCATCAATCTTCCAATGGAGAGGTTAGGAGTTCGATTCCTGATAAGCTGATTATTTTTATGGAACGTGAATAATGGTCCAATAGGGAATCTAACTGCTGAGTACCGAACAATATATCTTGTCCGGCAAAGAAAGAGGATCAAGACCAACATTGAACGAAGACCGAACTGAGGAGGTATGTGTGCGCCGAACTAAAGACCAAGGAGGGAACCTAGCAGAAAAGGCAAGTGTAGGAACTTGGCTGACAGCATAGTCGTGTGCACAATGCCGAACCAACATACCTCCGATAAAGCTCCATACCGAACCAAATAGCCCATACATGGAATGAAATTTGCGTATATTTGGAAATTATCAATTATATTCCTAATAATAGGGAATATTTTATTTGGGCAAGATATACAAGGAAAGTGCCTAATTTACCAGGATGACCACCATACCTCTCACTCATATAAATACCAAAGCTTCCAACAACAATTGGGGAAAATTTGGAAGAGGCAACCTTACAACGGTAATGACAGAGAAGTCAGGGAAAGCTAGGATCAAACTAGTAGGATTAGCCTAGCGGGATCAACCTAGCAGGATGTAACACCTATAATTTTAAATAAGATTATTTAGAAGATTTAATTAGATAAATTAAATAGAATAATATAGAGATTAGAGTGATAAGGGGATTGAGATTTGTAAACTATTTAGGGTCATACCTTAACTAAATGGATTTATAAAATGGTTTATAAGTAAATACCTAAGAGAATAAGGCAAGGGTAATATGGGAATAGCCGTGTACCATAACCCCATAACCCTTAAACCCTTACCTCATTCTTATTCGTACTTTCATAAAACAAAAACATAAGCAAAGGAGAATTAAGGCCAACCATTACCCTAGGGAAAGAAGAGCTTAAAATAAATTAGAAGCTAAGATTCAAGCTAAGAAGATTAAAGCAAGAACAAATCTCAAGTTCCTTATCCAAAAAAGGTGAATAATAATCTAAACCGTCTCATATATGTCTTATTGAACACTTTAATTTTGGGTTTAAGGTTTAAAATTGTTTGGGTGGATGAATGATGATATGCTTTGATTATATGCCATGCTTTGATTTAAACAAGGAACTTTATGTAACGGTATAGTTCGATTTTAAGGTTAAAATCGTGTAAATTGATTTCGAATGCCATGATGTTTGAATATTTTATGTAAAACATTAATTTGGAGATGGGTTTATATTTTCATAATATTCCAAGCTATGGGTGATTTATTATGAATTTTGAATGGAAGAAATAGAAAATTATGGGTTTAAATTATTTAAGACAATATGTTGATTACGTGCTGAAATTTATATATGTTAGAAAACATATTAAAAGTGAATTTTGGTGATTTTTTTGGAAATTTTCTTAAGTGTTTAATATGGTTATTAAATTATTTAAGTTGAAGGACTTAAATGTTTAAATGTTTTATTAAAGGAAATGGCTTATTTGTTAAAAAGATTTCAATTATTAATTATTGAATTCGGCAGCCTTTTTAGTAAAGAATTTTGATAAATAATTTGGCAACCAATCATATTTTGACAAATTGGGTAAGTTAGGTAAAAAGGAATTTCTTTGAAAGGCAACAAAACTAGTTTTGTTTTGATTTACCCCTTCGCCACTTCCATCGGCTAGCTTTCATCACCATACTTCTACTGATGAACCCTTTCAAAATTAATACATATGGTATTAAGCCCTTGATATGTAGTGGATTGGAGAAAGGCGGAAGGGACTATGTCGAAGTAAAGCTTTCGATGGGGTTGAAGTCATTCTTATAAGCTTTCAAATACATGACTTGCCTTCATTTTTAAAAGATGCTTTCGAAGGGGTTTCATTACCTTCGTTCAAAAAAAGAAGCTTTCGAACAAGTTGCCGCTTACCTTTGACTTTAGAAAGGAGCTTTCAAAAGAGTTGTCTCTCACTTTGTTTTAAAAGAAGCTTTCAAATAAGTTGCCGCATTTTGAACCTATTCATTACCTAGTAGTCGTCTTCATGCCTTTTGAATTGGTTAAAGGCCGCTTTTCTTTATAGCCTTATAACAATGAGTTTGAAAGGAAGGCTTTCGTTTTATTAATATTGAAGCAGCCTTCCCAATGCTTTCAAAAGGGTCCTTATAGATGCTTTATAAATGGTTTCGAAAGGTTTGTTTTGAAGCTATCCTTTCCCAAGTTCTTTTATTTCAAGACCAATGCTTTCGAAAGGGTTACATTCGCTTTTATTTTCTTTGACCCAGAAGTTATACATAATGTTAAACCCAATGATTTCGAAAGAGATACTTTCAAATGGTTTCGAAGCTATGCTTCCATTAATCTTACTTGAACTAAGTGCCTTCGAAAGATAAGTTTAAGTGTTTCAAAAGGTATATCTTTAATGATTGTGAAAGGAAGGTTTCAATGCTTTCGAAAGGAATGTTTTGAGTGTTTCGAAAGGTATATCCTTTTGTGTTTTGAAAGGAAGGTTTGAATACTTTCGAAAGGTATGTTTTAATGGTTTCGAAAGAGGAGGCCTAAGTTTTCGAAAGCCTAAGTTTTCAAACAAGTATTCCCATCTCATTTTTAATAGTATACCCATGGCAATATGGAAGAGTTGTGAAATGGCATTTAAGCTTTGTAGTTTTTGAAGAGGCTTTCCTTACTAAAGATAGTGGGTTAAGGGTATTAACAAGGTTTCATTTGAAAAATGATTATAAGGAAATTAAACAATAGATGGTTATATTATTATGTTATGATCTGTTATCATATATTCTTCTTCTATAAACATATTCACTTTATATTTAACCCATAGCTGCATTTTGGGCTATTAAGGGTAGAATAACCAGCTAGATTAACCCAATAGTGAATATACATTGAGTTAACTCTTGTGCGAGTAGAATTGCATCCCGGAGATCAGGTAGGCAAGAATATAGGATGCCCAAAGACTGATTAAAGAATTTTTGGTTAGACAGGTTCTTAGTAAGCCCATGAAAACTATGTATGGAAATAGTTATTGGCAGGGGCCAATAGGTTCTTAGTGTTCCCATGAAAACTATGTCCAAATTAAGTTACTGAAAGAGATCAATAGGTTCATAGTTATCCCACTAAAACTATGACATGAGAGATGTTATTGGAAAATCCAATAGGTTCATAGTAAGCCCATGAAAACTATGCTTGGAGAAAGTTATTGGTAGATACCAATAGATTCATAGAGATCCCACGAAAACTTTGATCGGACGATGGTATTGGCAGGAACCAATAGGTTCATAGTTCCCTTATGAAAACTATGAAAGTGGATAGGAATTCCATAAAGAATTAACAGGTTATTAGTCAGCCCATGAAAATTGAAAAGTTAATAGTGACCCAAGAAACTATAACTTGAGATAGATAGTGAGGTAAATGGGATGGGAAATCCAGAGCATATAGCATGTTTGCATATCATCATGATACCTTTTGTTATGTTATGTCTTAACCATTGTGGATGCAGGTGCACAGTATATGGTTATTATAAATTGGGTTAAGATATTAGAGGGGAAAACCCGTTCCGCTAAGCGACGTGGTCTCACTATATGGCTCGAGATGGTAGGTTATTATTCATACCAGACTTTTTGTCTGACTCGAAGTCTATATTTTCCCCTTAAACTCTCGTGTTCTCAATTAATTTTGAGCAGTTTGAGAGTTAAGGTTTTCAGGTTCTCCTTTAGACGAATAAGCTTCCAAGACGTTTAGGTGGCAAGTTAGCTAGTAGAAGTTCTTTCTGTTTGATTCCGCTGTGTTTTGGATGTAATGGTAAAGTTGTTTAACTACCTATATTTAGACTCTAATCAACCTGGGGGGCATCTTCATATGTCGCTCTTGGCGTATTTTGTAATAATTTTATTTCTCTAAACGTTGTATACGAATTGGGATTATGTAATGAATTTTAAATGTGATTTGAAGTGGAATGAGAATTTCTTTTATGATTTTAAATTTATTTTCATATCCATGTGTTCCTGTTATATCAATGTATTTAACATTACTGCATTTGGTTGTCGAGAATTAATAACTATGGATGACTGCAGTATCCGTAGCAATTAGTTTTGGGCCTCCAAATGGGGATGTTACAAGTTGGTATCAGAGCATAGGTTTATGCAAATTAAAAGAAATTTGAACCTAAAAGATTTTCAAAACATAATCAATGAATCAAAAAAATGAGATCAGGGTTAACGCTATAGCAACGTACTTGCATTTGATATATATATATATAAGTACGTATTCCCCTCTCTCTTAGACCGTTCTTCTGTATCTTACTAAGGCTCGTATGTAGATTTATGAGAAAGGAAGATATGGAGGCAGGAAATGGAAGAGGAAATCTAGGTGGAGTAAGCACCACGACTAATGGAAATGCTCGACCCAACACTAGGAGAAACCCGGGTCGACGGGCAAATGCTAATCCAAATCTTAATGCCAACGTAGGTGTTGGAATCCCGCCAGTAGATATGGAGATGATGTATCTGTTTTTTGTCAATCTGATGCAAGCTCGAGCAGCTGCAGGAGTAGCTGGGGGTAATGCTGTTGCAGGAGCTAATCCCATGGCCTAGTTGGCAATAACTATGCTAAGCTGAGCAGGGATTACACCAGTCTTGGTGGGAAGCCGTTTTTAGGAACATGGGATGCTGTTGAAGTAGAAAACTAGCTATTGCACTGTGAAAGGATTTTTTTCTGACTTGGGATTAGATGATCAGCAGAAGAGGAGACTTGCTTCTAGACAATTGTAGGGAGCAGCACTTTATTGGTGGAATAGTGTTACTACAAGAGTTTCCGAGGAAGATTTTACTTGTGCAGAATTTCAAAGGAGATTCGAAGATAGGTTTTTGTTTGAAGTTGCCAAGTTAGTATTGCTGAGAAAATTCATGGACTTAGTTCAAGGTGAGGTGTCGGTGATTGAGTATGCTATGAAGTTTGATGAGTTGTCCAAATACGGATATGCTACCATTCACACCGTCATTAAAAGAAACGAGAAGTCTATTCAAGGGTTAAGACCCGAGATTGCTATGGAAACTATGCTACACCTCCGTGATCCCAATATAATTGTAATGGAGATGGCAATCAGGAATGAAGAGATGCTTTCTACTTATGAGAAGGAGAAGTAGGTCGGAACCCATGATTCTCGGGGCAAGAAGAGGAAATTCCTTAAGAAGGAAGGAGCTCAGAAAGGAGGAGCTGCCAAGAAGGCAAAAGCTGATTTGGTTTGTTTTTAAGTGTGATAAGAAGGGATATTATGCTCATGAATGTCAAACTGGAAAAGGGGAAAAGGTTGCAGATAAGAAAGGAGTGAAGTACTTCAACTGTGACCAGATTGAACACTACAAGAATCAGTGTCCAGAACCAGTCAGAGCAGACATGGGGAAAGTTTTTGCTTTGGAACCATCTTCTTCTAGACCAACTGCTATTGAGAAGGGAAAGACTATGATGGAAGGTACGCTTTTGATTCATTGTATAACAGTTAGGGTACTATTTGATACTGGTGCATCACATTCATTTATACCTCAATGTTTGGTAGATAAGCTATGTTTAGAACCCTCATACCTTGTTACTTAAGGGTTGCGAATCCGATATGAGGGTATGCAACTCTGGGGTTGAGATCTGACTAGTTAGAATTTGAGTTATTAGGTCATAAGTTTGCATGCATTTTGTATGTTTTTGAATTCGTAGGCTTCGGGATCATTTTGGGTATGGTTTAGTTAAATAGATATAATGCTAGGATGTTTTGCCAAGATATGGAAATATCGCTAAGGCACCCCAATAGTCCTGACCGGATTATGTACTCAATGGAAAAGTCAGACTCAAGTGCTTGTGCTTTGCTGAACGCAACGGAAGTAGAAGAATAGTTGAATTAGGTTTTAATAGCAAAAGAGTTTGTAGATGTTTTTGAGCCAGTCACAAGACTACCACTGAAGCGAGCCATTGAGTTTCAGATAAATCTTGTACCAGGAGCAGAACCTGTAAGTAGACCACCTAACAAGATGACACCTACCGAGATGAAGGAATTGAAAGTGCAACTAATGGATTTAGAGGGAAATAATTTTATTAGACCAAGCAGTTCGCCTTAGGGAGCGGGCACGGTGTTCGTGAGGAAACTGGATGGGTTGTTAAGGATGTGTATTGACTATTGTAAGTTAAATGGTACGGTGTTCGTGAGGAAACCGGATGGGTCGTTAAGGATGTGTATTGACTATTGTAAGTTGAACGAGAAGACGATTAAAAATAAGTATCCTTTGACGAGAATAAATGATTTATTAATCAAATGAGTGGAGCCAGAGTATTTTCCAAATTGGATTTGGCGACAGGTTTCCTCCAGCTAAGAGTGGCATAGGACAGTATTCCATTGACTGTGTTTCGTACTAGTTATGGTTCGTATGAGTGGTTAGTAATGCCATTTGGATTAACAAATGCGCCAGCTTTCTTCGTGGATTTGATGTACTGAGTTTTCCAAAAGCACTTGGATAGGTTCGTTTTGGTATTCATAAACGACATTTTAATATACTCTAAGGATGAAAAAGAGCATGAAGTTCATCGTAGAGTAGTGCTTGAGACGTTGAGGCAGCATCAATAGAAAGCGAAATTTTCAAAGTGTCATTTCTGGAAGAAAGAGGTTAAGTTTCTTGGTCATGTGGTTTAAGAGAAGGGTTTGTTGGTAAATCTGACTAAGGTCGAGGCAATTAATAGTTGAAAGAGACCAATGGTAGTGACCGAGATCAGAAGTTTTCTTGGACTCGCTGGTTATTATCGAAGATTCATTAAGGGTTTCTCGCGGATAGCAGTGCCTTTGACTAAGCTAACCAAGAAGGACGTGAAGTTTATTTAGCTGACAAATGTGAGGAAGCATTCCTTATGTTAAAGCATTTGTTAACCAACGCGCCCATGTTAGTAGTTCTAGACGAAAACCAAGAGTTAGTAGTGTATACCGATGCATGTGGAATCGGATTAGGGGATGTGTTGATGCAGAAAAGTAAAGTTATTGCCTACGCTTCACAACAGCTTAGACCACATGAAATGAGATATCCTACTCATGATCTAGAGTTGGCAGCGGTGATCTTCGCAGTGAAATTATGGATACAATATCTCTTAGGGGAGATATTTGAGTTATATACGGATCATAAATCATTAAAGTATTTATTCTATCAAAAGGAGTTGAATATGAGACAGTAGAGGTGGCTGGAGTTTTTAGCAGCTTATGATATTGTTATAGAGTATATAGCTGGAAAAGGAAATAAAGTAGCGGACACTCTTAGCATAAAACATCAGAATGTCGTGTTACCTATGTTAATGGAATGGAAGGATCTAGATGCTTTGATTACTTGTAGTGTGTAGTTAAGATCGACTACTAGCTCAAGTCAGAGCACTGCCATGTTATCCTACTTGGAAGTTCGACCAGTACTGAGCTAAAGGATTGCTTCCAAGTAGAAAGAGGACCATAGTTAGTCGAGAAGATTAAAAGGCTTGAGGATAGATGAGTTGCCAAGGTCGAATTGAGGAAATTAAAGTATATGGGTCATAGTGGACAGGTTGACCAAGAGTGCCCATTTCATTCTAGTTAAGTCAACCAGGACGACACCTGTTCTAGCTAGATTGTTTATAAGGAACATAGTTAGACTACATGGAATTCCTACTGTATAGTAAGTGATAGAGATACTCGATTTACTAGTGAGTTTTAGAAGAGTCTACAGGATGTGTTCGGTACCAAGCTCAAGAGTAGTATAATTATCACCCCAGACAGATGGGAAGATAAAGAGAGTCAACAAGGCACTAGAGGATTTGTTAAGAGCTTATGTGCTAGATTTTTGTGGATCTTGGGAAGGTCACCTACACTTGGTTTAGTTTTCCTATAATAACAGTTATCATACTAGTATAGGAATGGCGCCTTTCGAAGTTTTGTATGGGAGGCCATGCAAGTCTCTAGCATGTTGGTTGGAAAATGGATACAGATTATTCTTAGGTCCAAATCTGGTAAGAGAGGCAACATAGAAGATTAAGTTGATCCGAGGAAGGATGAAGGAAGATCAGTCTGGATAAAAGAGTTACACAGATAAGAGGCATAAGTATTTAGAGTTCTCAGTTGGACATAGGGATTTCATTAAAATATCATTGATGAAGGGTGTGGTACGATTCGGAAAGTCAGGGAAACTGACACCAAGATATGTTGGGTCGTTCCCAGTTATAGAGAGAATTGAAAAGCTTGCATATAGAGTAGAGTTGTCGGGCAGTTTGACAGATGTCCATAATGTATTTTGTGTGTCTCATCTTCGTAAGTATGTGCATGCTCCAAAGACTAGTATTCCTCCAACTACATTGGAAGACTTAATAGTAGAACAGGATCTGACTTTTGTTAGGCAACCAGTTCGGATTGTAGCGAGAGATGAGAAGAGGTTAAGAAATAAGACAGTCAAGATAGTGAAAGTTCAGTGGAGCGACAACGAGAATGACTATACTTGGGAGACAGAAGACAGGATTAGATATACTTATCCTGATCTGCTTTGAGGGTATGTTCTATATTTGCTTTATATAGACTGTTTGCTAGTTAGGTAGGCTAGAATGGTAGTTAGGAGATGTTGCAGATGATTGCTATGATTAGTATTTAGTCCTTACTGAATTTCAAGGACAAAATTCTTTAAGGAGGAGAGCCTGTAACACCCCTAATTTTAAATAACATTATTCAGGAGATTTAATTAGATAAATTAAATAAAATAATATAGAGATTAGAGTGATAAGGGAATTGAGATTTGAAAAGTATTTAGGGTCGTGCCTTAACTAAAGGGATTTATAAAACGGTTTATAAGTAAATAACTAAGAGAATAAAGCAAGGTAATATGGGAATAGCGGTGTACCATAACCCATAACCCCTAAGCCCTTACCTCATTCTCATTCATACTTTCATAAAACAAAAACATAAGCAAAGGAGAATCAAGGCCGGCCATTACCCTAGGGCTAGAAGAGCTTAAACTCAATTAGAAGCTAAGATTCAAGCTAAGAAGATTAAAGCAAGAACAAATCTCATGTTCCTTATCCAAATAAAGTGAATAATAATCTGAACTATCTCATATATGTCTTATTGAACACTCTAATTTCGGGTTTTAGGTTTAAAATTGTTTGGATGGATGAATGTCGATATGCTTTGATTATATGCCATGTTTTGATTTAAACAAGTAATTTTATGTAACGGTATAGTTCGATTTTAAGGTTAAAATCATGTAAGTTGATTTTGAATACCATGATGTTTGAATATGTTATGTAAAACATTATTTTGGAGAAGGTTTTAAATTATATTCCAAGCTATGGATAATTTAATATGAAATTTGAATGGAAGAAATAGAAAATTTTGGGTTTAAATTATTTATGACAATCATATGTTTATTACGGGTCGGAAATTTATATATGTTAGAAATCATACAAAAAGTGAATTTTGGTGATTTTTGGAGAATTTTTCTAAGTGTTTAATATGGTTATTAAATTATTTAAGTTGAAGGACTTAAATGTTTAATTGTTTTGTTGAAGGAAATGGCTTATTTGTTAAAAAGATTTCGATTATTAATTATTGAATTCGACGGCCTTTTCAGAAAAGGATTTTGATAAAGAATTTGGCAACCAATCATATTTTGACAAATTGGATAAGTTAGATAAAAAGGAATTTTTTTGAAAGGCAACAAAATCAGTTTTGTTTTGATTTACCACTCGCCACTTCCATTGGCTAGCTTTCGTCACCATGCTTCTGCAAATGAACCCTTTCAAAACCAATAACCATGGTATTAAGCCATTGATATGCAGTGGATTAGAGAAAGGCGGAAGGGACCGTGTCGAAGGCAGCCTTTCGAAGGGGCAGAAGTCGTTCTTATAAGCTTTCGAATACATGACTTACCTTTGTTTTTAAAAGATGCTTTTGAAGGGGTTTCATTACCTTCGTTCAAGTTGCCGCTTACCTTTGGCTTTAGAAAGGAGTTTTCGAAAGAGTTGCCGCTTACTTTGTTTTAAAAGAAGCTTTCGAATAAGTTGCCGCATTTTGAACCTATTCGTTACCTAGCTGCCGCCTTTATGCCTTCCGAATTGGTTAAAGGCCGCTTTTCTTATAGCCTTATAACAATAAGTTCGAAAGGAAGGATTTTGTTTTATTAATATTGAAGTAGCCTTCCTATTGCTTTCGAAAGGGTCTTTACATCCGCTTTTATAAATGGTTTCGAAAGGTTTGTTTCGAAGCTATAATTTTCCCTGGTTCTTTTATTTCAAGACCAATGCTTTCGAAAGGGTTACTTTAGGTTTTGTTTACTTTGACCCAGAAGTTATATTTAATGTTAAACCTAATGATTTCGAAAGAGATACTTTCAAATGGTTTCGAAGCTATGCTTTCATTAATCTTACTTGAAATAAGTGCCTTCGAAAGACAAGCTTTAAGTGTTTCGAAAGGTATATCTTTAATGGTTTCGAAAGGAAGGTTTCAATGCTTTCGAAATGAATGTTTTGCATGTTTCGAAAGGTATATCGTTATGTGTTTTGAAAGGAAGGTTTGAAAACTGTCGAAAAGTATGTTTTAATGGTTTTGAAAGAGGAGGCCTAAGGTTTCGAAAGCCTTAGTTTTCAAACAAGAAACCCCGTCTCATTTTTAAAAGTAAACTCATGGTAATATGAAAGAGTTTTGAAATGACATTTAAGCTTTGAAGTTTTTGAAGAAGTTTTCCTTGCTAAAAATAGTGGGTTAAGGGTATTAACTATATTTCAATTGAAAAATGATTACAAGGAAATTAAACCGCAGATGGTTATATTATTATGTTATGATCGGTTATCATGTATGCTTCTTCTGTAAACATATTCACTTCATAATTAACTCATAGCTGCATTTTGGGAAGTTAAGGGCAGAATAACCAACTAGGTTAACCCAGTAGTGAATATACATTGAGTTAACTCCTGTGTGAGTATAATTGCATCTAGGAGGTCGGGTAGGCCAGAATATAGGATGCCTAAAGACCGATCAAAGGATTTTTGGTTAGACGGGTTCTTATTAAGCCAATGAAAACTATGTATGGAAATAGTTCTTAGCAGGGACCAATAGGTTCTTGGTGATCCCATGAAAACTATGTCTGGATTAAGTTATTGATAGAGATCAATAAGTTCATATTAATCCCATGAAAACTATGATATGAGAGAAGTTATTGGAGAATCCAATAGTTTTATAGTAAGCCCATAAAAACTATGATTGGAGAAAGTTATTTTGGTAGATACCAATTGGTTCATAGAGATCCCATGAAAACTATGATTGGATGATAGTATTGGCAGGAACCAATAGGTTCATAGTTACCCCATGAAAACTATGAAAGTGGATAGGAATTCCGTAAAGAATTAACAGGTTATTAGTCAACTCATGAAAACTGATAGGTTAATAGTGAACTTAGAAACTATAACTTGAGACTGATAGTTAGGTAAATGGGATGGGAAATCTAAAGTATATTGCATGTTTGCTTATCATCATAATACCTTTTATTATGTTATGTCTTAACCATTGTGGATGCAGGTGCACAGTATATGGTTATTATAAATTGGGTTAAGATACTAGTGAAGAGAAAACCCGTTCCGCTAAGCAGCATGGTCTCACTAGATATCTATATGGTTCGAGATGGTAGGTTATTATTCATACTAAACTGTTTGTCCGACTCGAAGTTTATGTTTTCTCCTTAAACTCTCGGGTGCTCAATTGGTTTTGAGTAGTTTGAGAGTTAAGATTTTCAGGTTCTCCTTTAGATGAATAAGCTTCCGGGGATGCACGGGAGGCAAGCTAGCTAATAGAAGTTCTTTCTGTTTGATTCCGCTGTGTTTTGGATGTAATGAAAAAGTTGTTTATTTGCCTATATTTAGATTCTGATCAACCAAGGGGGCATCTTCATATGTCGCTCTTGGCGTACTTTGTAATAATTATATTTCTCTGAACATGGTATACTAGTTTCGATTATGTAATGAACTTGAAATGTGATTTGAAGTGGAATGAGAAATTTGTTTTATGATTTTAATTTTTTTTTCATATCCATATGTTCCTATTATATCAATGTATCCAACATTACCGAATTTAATCACCGAGAATTAATAAATATGGATGACTGCAGCATCCGTAGCAGTTAGTTTTGGACTCCAAATAAGAGATGTTACACAGGATCTTCTTAGTAGGATCTACAGGAGTAGCCTAGTAGGAATAGCCTAACACGATCTACCTAACAGGATAAGCCTAGCAGGAATAGCCTAGTAAGATCTTCCTAACAGGAATAGCTGAACAAGAATAGACAGGTAGGAATAGTCGGACGGGAATAGCTGAACAGACTCTTTTGAGCTATATCTTACTCTCTCTTGAGCTACAAATAATTGTATTTTGTATCTCAAGCATTATATCAAAGATTTATAAGAAAAATAATGAAAATAGACGATGAATGCATGCACATTCTGGTCGAACCACTATAAATCTTTGTGTTCTTTACTTTACTGTAATTTACTTCCTGGATGACCTATATGCGATCTGCTCTTTGAAAACAAATCATGATATAAATATAATAGCGACGTTGCACTCCCCATATTCATACCTCTATTTAACAAACTGATCGGAGGTGTTTGCCCTTTTTTTGCAAACACACGTAAAGGATGATTTTATTACTTACACTAAATAGATTTGCGGGTATCGTCATTGCAAGTTGAAGCTATTATTTGGAAATTATTTTTGTTTTCTATAGAACATTCTTTTGTAGTTTTGTTTAAAGGCTCAAAATCTTATTACCACAAATTATTTGCTATGCATATTTGTCCTATTTATTCAATTTAGCCTTGGTTTTGCACTTTTTGTTTTATGACTTCATATTATATTAGTCTATAAGTTGATTTTTTTTTCTTTAGTAATGCTGATCTCTTGATGATTACTGGTTTTAAGCTTGCTACAATGATGGTGTCTTTGTCACATGACTATAAAATACCATTGGTATAATTTGCTTCATCTGCTTCTCTTGGTAATATTTTTTAGCTTTCTACCAACTTAAGAAATTTAATTTTGTAGTTAAAATGTAGATTTACTCTTACAATATAACTGATAGTAAATATGAGCATGCATTTTCAGCTGTTTAACACAACATCAATCATTTTTTATGAGCTTAAGGAGTTCCGATCCATATAAAGGTTACAAGTCTTGAGTTTTTTTTATTTTATTTATATGCCAAATATTCAATGTTGCCTAATTTGGATAATTTTCTGTTCAATTCCACCTTTTATGATGCTATTCCCATGACCACCTTTCAATAACAGGAAATTATTGTCAAGGACAAAAAATTTCATCGTTTTTGCCTCAAGGACAGGCCTTCAATATTTTATCCTGAAGGACAACTTTCTTTAGGTATCAGTTTTTAGTCATTGATAGCAGTTTTTAGGTATCAGTTTGTAGTTATCGATAGCAGTTTTTAGGTATCAGTTTTAGCTTGGTAGCAGTTTTGTTGTCCTTATGAATAATTTTGGAAAATATTTGTCCTTATGAATAATTTTTAGGAGAATGTTTGTCCTTATGGTAAAAATATTGAGGTTGTGTCCTTGAGACAAAAAATATACAAATCTTTGTCCTTTAAATTAATTCCCCCTTTCAATAATCCCAATGACCTTTATCTAATTCTTAAACCACAAATATTGCTAGCGATATTGTGGAAGTATGAAATAATGTTCACGACTACCTAATATATTTGTGTTACAAATCCAAACTAGATTTTATAATTAATACATAGTAGGGTTGCCTGAAATAATTATTTAAACTCTATGCACTTATTGTTTTTCATAACCACATTTGATAATACTGGAGATTAATTTGCTATATGCTTGCACCCTTTTTCTTTGTTTAAGGACTACAGAGTTGAAGGTTGTTGATATCTTTTTGTGAAACTAATTTGTCAAGCCTACTTCTCTTCATTTAATTTGTTATTTTCCATTGTGATTTTTCTACCTTTTTACAATTAAATGCTTATCCGTACACTAAAATTACTGCTACTACTATATGATATTTATCATTATTGTAGTAGTCAGGATTTCCTTTAACATTTATATAAAGACCTCGTGCCAACGACCAACTAATCAAGAGCATTAAGTAATAAACTTTATCATTTCTCAACTTAGGCCAGTGCAAACCTTGCCCATGTATAGGGCATCAAAAATTAAAGGGCAGCAAATTTTCATCGCATAAAGCTAGAAACGAAAAAGATGAAAAAAAAACAAGATCGTGAAGAAAGAAAAAAGAAAATTACATGCGGTGGAGCGGCACTCGTAAGAGGTGGAGCAACATACGTCGGAGATTGAACAACACACATTGCAAGCAGCGGCCCAACACATGCTAATAACCCTAAACCCTAAATTGACTAATTTGCAAAAAAATTGATTTTTTGGTGTTAATAGATTTTCATTAGATTTTTAATTTTGAAAATTGTGATTCAATACCTTGTTGATCGATTTCATACCTTGAATCAGGTTTTGTCTTTTAGTTCTGATTATTTACTGATTCTAGTTTTCAATTTTTTACCAATATGTTTTTATTCTTAATTGTTTACAAACTTGTCTTCTATCTGTGATGTGAAAAAGTGAAGTCTTAATGACCAGATAAAAGTGCAACAACTGTTTATACCCTTAATTTTTTGTGTACTTTTGTTTTTATGTCTTTGTTAAGTGTATTAGTTCGATTGTTTGTCCTTACGAAAGTGCATGTTTCAGAGCTTGGGGTACACATTTTTAAATTGATAGACCTGCATGTTTAAGAATGAATGTTACTATTTTGTATTTCTTAATATAAGTTGAATTCTTTATTACCATTCCATTGACTCATTGACCATCACATCATTGCTTAAACTGAACTCTTTACTTTATCCATAAAAGCGAGCTATTTTTTAGTTAAACTTTTTGGAGACTTTTTGTTGTTTATTAAGTTGTTTACATTGTCTAGTTTTGTTTTTTAAGTTGTCTAAAATAGTAAAGAAACTGAGGATTATAGACATAGCATTAGTGCTTTAGGTAGCTACTAACAAGTTTTCATAACTAATTTTTGCTGATATTATAGTTGATTATTTTTAAAAAATATAATACAATTGCAAAAATTGTTTTGTATAAACTGTATTGAAAACTATCTTAAATGCAATTTGGAGAAGTAAATGAATTTAGCTACAAATTATAGGACTTTTAAATGCAATTTTTTTATAAAAAGTTACAATTTTTATTTATGTTTGGAGTCGCATATAAATTTTGTTTTGCATGAATCGTATTTTCAAATTGGAAAAACTAAGATTTATAAATAAGAATTCTATTTAATATTGTTGAGCAATTTTCGACAGCAAAGGGCATCATTCAAAATTTTGCACTAGGCATTATAAACCCCAGAATCGGCTCTGCGAATAAATAATTAGTTGGTTTAAACAATGTTGAGAAATTGGTTGAAACGTACTTGATGATCGTTGTTAATACCTGCAGTGAATAACATACATTATTTAATATTAATTATTTTGGTTGTCTATCAACAATGTTTCCATTTACATATAATTATAATCTCATTTTAATTGATTTGACACAAACAATTCATGGTGGAACATTTATTAAATGGATACATGTTTAGTATGTGTAGTGATATATAGAATGAAACCATTGGATTTGAGACATTTATTGACAAGTTTGTTGGAAAAAAATTTTGTCACTGCATTTTTTACTGCAGACTTTAATTCAGAAGAGAGATTTGTCTATACAGTCACCGACGATATTGAAAATGTGTTGAAATTCTTAAAGGGTGGTATGCATGTTATAGTGGTTGCATTCATGAAGCCGCATTCTGCTTTTGTTAAGCTACCAAGGTACGCCTTAATTAAACTTCCATCTTACACATGACCAAGTATACTTTGGACTAAAAGTTTTATGTGTTTCAGTTAACATGAAACTAGATCCTCTAAGTTAGGCTATAGTTTTGTTAGCTTAAGGTTAGACCATATATTTTACCAGCATAATCCATGTAAGTTCTATTGAATAATGTTGAAATATTTCAGTCAGTAAATTATAGGTTGCGTTTAACAAGAATCTCGTAATAATTTGGGCCTAAAAATGCTTGAGAGAGTCAGTTAGGTGGACACATGTACACAAAGTCCAACTGCTATCAAGATCACTATATGTCAAAAATATGTGTATATGATTGTAATATGGTTTTAAAATGAATTTGCTGAAACCAAGTATTTTCAGTTTAGGTGTGTTTACATCAAGAAGTGACATCATGAAAAATTAAATGCATCCACGACTAAAACTTTTGGAAAAATGAAACAAATGATGTATCATTGAATCAATTTAGCCTCCCAAACTCAACAAGTTATCTCTATAATTAAACATTATTCATGTTGTAATGATTGTGTAAGTACAAACCGAGTTTAGAAATTCTTTTGTTGAATACAATATTTGTAGATTAAGAGGAATGATTTCAGGACTAAAGATTTTATATCTTCAGAATGAGAGTAGTTCAATACAAGTTTTAGAGTTATTTTATAAAATAAAGAGATAGACAAGCAAAAGAGTTAATTACAACTAAAAGGTTTATAAAATAGATTGTCACTAAATAATACAACGAGTTCATAAAATAGATTGCCACTAAAGTCATCCTTTATTGATGCATGGAAATATGTGGTATTTGAAATAAAGTCAGAAAGGTGTGGATTCAATTAGTAGATATGATGTGGCATTACGAGCTTTGTGAATTAAAAGATTACAGTCACACAAACAATATACATACATGCATACATACATACATACATACATATATATACATATGTACAAACACACATTCACTATTGCTCCAAGTTATTCAAAGATATATTTCCATTATTATGCACGAGACAATACCAATTGTGAGCGCATCTAGTCTTGTAGAATTGAACGCACCTTGTTTTGCAATTGAGTATGCCTAGTTTTGCAACTGAACATGCCCAGTTTTGCTATTTGTAAAGCTTATGTTGTATAACTATGATTATAGGCCATCATAATAATCGAAGATATCTATTTTGAATTTTTATGTACTGATATCTTATATTAATTATTTCTTTGTCTAAATGCAGGAAAATAATAGTTAAAGAAGTCATTGCATAAATGAATTTTGCAAAGCAGACTACTTTATATGGGTTTACATTTTTTGAGGTCATGATGCTAATTTTGATACTATTTTATTTTGTCTCAAGGATTACTAATGGTAATCATATACTCATTGGCGATCGCTTAAAAAAATTGTCATTGAATGATTATCCCAAATATTGTATGCAAGAACACAGTGTAAAATTAGTTATATTTAATATTGTCCTAAATATTATCTTTTGGTTTTACTTAAATATATGTATGTGCAAAGTTATTCCATATATGTATATGTGTGAAATGTTACAATATAGCATACAATGAATAAATGGATTGTAGGATAGAGATTCTATATGTTATAGAACACTAAAAAAACTATACAATTTTTATAGGATTTCACAAGTGCTACAACAAATTTGGTACCAAATATATGATAGCAAAGAAAAAATCACTATAGAAACTTTTCTACAGCATTTAATATTATCTGTAGCATTTACAATTAATAGCGTTCCAAAAATTCTAGAAAACGTCAACTTGTCATAGCACTTAATTTTATGCTACTATATACTTTTATGTACTATAGCATGTTGTTAACCAGCATTTTCTAAAATGTCATGGAAAGTTTCTATAGCATTTTTCAAATGCTATTAATAGTCTATTTTTTTGTAGTGAGATGACTAGTTCTAGAAGACACTGTAGCTTTATGTCAAGGATGGATCGCCATTTGCGGCACTAGAATCTGGAGATGAGGTTGGTGCCCACTGCCTTTTTGATTGACAATTCCATCGGTATTTCATATATTATGTTTTTAAAGAGGTCATTGAGGGTCAATGGATGTGATTGTCCTTGTCTGAACTCATTACCAATGCTCTTCTTTCTCTTATCCATTGTTGTTTTAAATGTGCAGCTTGTATTGTGTATCTATGCAATAGATGATTTCTATCTTCTGTCCCGATAATCAAAGCATTATACCATTTAAAGTCGATCCTTGTCCACATACACTTTTTTTACACTCCCACTACATGGATGCAAATGGTGCGATATATCATTGGACAAAGAGAAATGCAAAGCACATTGCCTAAAATTAAGTGTGCAAGGTACTTGCTTTATTATTGGTTGTAGCAATAATGCTTGGTCTTACATGCAAATTTATAAATTGTAAAATAATTAAACTAACATATTTCGAGCCAAGCTGAGAGCAAGTACAATGCACACATGCTTTAAAGAGAGTGTGCATAGAAAATCTCTTTGGACAAAGCAAAATGCTAGGCACACTTGCCTAAAAGTAAATGTGCATCGTGCTTGCTCTTTTATTAGCTGTAAAAATGATGTTGGGTCTCACAAGCAAATTTATATAATGTAAGATAATTAAATTAACACAGTTTGAACCAATGAAAAAGCAAGTACCATGCACACTTGCTTGAAAGAGAGTGTGCAAAGCAAATCTTTTTGGACAAAAAGAAATGCTAAGCATATGTTTCTTAAGTGTGCATGATGCTTGCTCTATTATTTGGCTGCAGCAATAACGTTGGGTCATACATGCAAATTTATGAGTTGTACAAAAATTGAATTGACAAACTTTGAGCCAGTTAATGAGCAAGTACCACGTACACTTGCTTTAAAGAGAGTGTGCATAGTATATCTCTTTAAACAAAAAGAAATGCTAAACATACTTGCATAAAAGCAAGTGTACATGATAGTGTTATATTATTTGTTGAAATAATATTGCAGGGTCGCACATGTAAATTTACAGATTATAAAATAATTAAACTGACATAGTTCAAGTCAATTAAAGAGCAAGTACCATGCACATTTTCTTTAAAGAGAGTGTGCACTGTCTTTCGAGAAAGATAAATGCTAAGTATACTTGCTTAAAAGCAAGTATGCATGGTACTTCATCTATTATTGCTTATAGCAATAATGTTGGGTCCTATATGCAAATTTATAAATTGTAAAATAATTAAGTTGAAATAGTTTGACATAATCAAAGAGCAAGTACCATGCACACTTCCTTTAAAGAGAGCATGCATAAAATATCTATTTGGACAAAGAGAAATGCTAAACACACTACCTAAAAGTAAGTGTGCATGGTACTTTCTCTATTATTGGATGTAGCAATATCGATAGATCTCACATTGAAATTTATAAATTTTAAAGTAATTAAATTGACATAAATTGAGTCAATTAAAAAAATTACCGTGCACACTTACTTTAAAGAGTGTGTGCATGAAAAATATCTTTAAACAAAGAGAAATGCTAAGCACATGACTTGCCTAAAAGCAAGTGTGCGTAGTACTTACTCTATTATTAGCTATAACAATAATGCAAGGTATCAAAGGGATGGAGCGCGATAGGAGTTTAGTGAGTTAAGCAAAAGGCGAGAGTGTGAACGGCATGGTGGAAAGTATAAGAGGAGAGGAAGATGAGCCAGGAGTTAGTGAAAGGAGGAGGAGGAGGAGTAGGAGAAGGGTGAATGAGGAGATACCTACGGATAGGGCTGTAGTGGAGGAATAGGATTCTGGAGATGACTAGTTCTGGAGCTTTATATCAGGGTTGAATCGCCATCTGTGGTGCCAGAATCCGAAGATAAGGCTGGTGTCCACTACCTCTTTGATCTGGAGTTTCGCCAGTATTTCATATATTATGTTTTCAAAGAGGTCGTTAAGGACCAATGGATGTGAGTTATCCTTGTCCGAACTCATTGCCAATTCTTTTCTTTCTCTTGTTTGTTGTTATTTTAAATGTTCAGCTTATATTTGCATATGTATACAATAGATGATTTCGATATTCGTATCCAGATAATCAAAACATTGTCCCATTTAAATTCGATTTTTGTCCACATACTGTTTGTTTTTAACTCACACTGCATGGATGCAAATGGTGCAATGTAGTATTTGGACAGAGAGAAATACTAAACACACTTGCGTAAAGTGCACTACTCGCTCTATTATTAGCTATAGCAATAATGCATAGTCCTACATGCAAATTTATAAATTATAAAATAATTAAATTGACATAGTTTAAACCAATTAAAAAGTAAGTACCATGTACACTTGCTTTAAAGAGAGTGTGCATAGCAAATGTCTTTGGACAAAGAGAAATGCAAAGCACATGACTTGCCTGAAACCGTGTGTATAGTACTTGCTCTATTATTGGTTGTAGCAATAATGCTAGGTCTTACATGCAAATTAATAAATTGTAAAATAATTAAATTAACATAGCTTTGGCCAATTAAAGAGGAAGTAACATGCACACTTATTATAAAGGGAGTGTGCATAGCAAATCTCTTTAAATAAAGAGAAATGCTAATCACACTTGCCTAAAAGTAAGTGTGTATGGTACTTGCTCTATTATTGGCTGTAGAAATAATGCTAGGCCCCACATGCAAATTTATAAATATTAAAATAATTAATTTAGCACAGTTTGAACCAATCAAGGAGCAAGTAACATGCACACTTACTTTAAAGAGAGTGTGTATAGTAAATTTCTTTAGAGAAAGAGAATACTAAGTACATTTGCCTAAAAGCAAGTGTGCATGGTACTTTCTCTATTATTACATGTAGCAATAATGCTGGGTCCGATGTGCAAATTTATAAATTGTAAAACACATAAATTGACATTGTTTGAGCAGATTAAAGTGCAAGTAACATGCACACTTGCTTTAAAAAGAGTGCGTAGAAAATCTTTTTGAACAAATAGAAATGCTAAGTACATTTGCTTAAAGGAAGTGTGCATGATACTTGCTCTATTGTTACATGTAGCAATAATGCTGGTCTCATATGAAAATTTATAAATTGTAAAATAATTAAATTGGTAGAATTTGAAACAATTAAAGAGGTAGAATCATGTATATTTGCATTAAATAGAGTGTGTAAAGCAAATCTCTGTTGGCAAAGAGAAATGCTAAGCACACTTGCCTTAAAGTAAGTGTGCATGGTACTTATTCTATTATTAGCTATAGCAATAATGTCAGGTCTCGTATGCAAATTTATAAATTGTAAAATATTTAAATTGACATGTTGAACTAATTACATATCAAGTAACATGCATACTTTCTTTAAAGAGAGTGTGATATCAAATCTCTTTGGACAAAGAGAAATGATAAGCACACTTGCTTAAAAGCAAGTGTGTATGGTATTTACTATATTATTGAATATAGCAATAATGTTGGGTTCCACATGCAAATTTTAAAATAATTAAATTGACATAATTTGAGCCAATAAAAGTAACATGCACACTTGCTTTAAAGAGAGAGTGCACAATAAATCTCTTAAACAAAGAGAAACCCTAAGCTCACTTACATAAAAGCAAATATGCATGGTATTTGCTCTGTTTTTTACAACAGTAATAATATTGGGTCCCACATGCAAATTTGTAAATTTTAAAATTATTAAATTAACATGGTTTAAGAAAATCAAAAAGCAAGTTCCATGCACACTTGCTCTAAAGAGAGCGTGTATAGAAAATCTCTTTGGACAAAGAAAAATGCTAAGCACACTTGTCTAAAAGAAAGTGTACGTGATACTTACTTTATTATTGGTTGTAGCAATAATGTTGAATCCCACATGTAAATTTATAAATTGTAAAACAATTAAATTGATATGGTTTGAGCTGAGAAATGCACACTTGCTTTAAAGAGAGTGTACATAGCAAATCTCTTTTGACAAGGAGAAATGTTAAACACATTTGCCTAAAAGCAAGTGTACATGGTATTTGCTTTATTATTTGTTATAGTAATAATAATGGGTCTCACATGAAAATTAATAAATTGTAAATGATTAAGTTGATGTGGTTTGAGCCTATCAATGAGGTAGTGGAGATGCTTGTTTCCCGACCATTAACTTTTTTTTTGTTTTTTTATTTTATTGAAACGGACAAAGAAAATGAGTCTCAACTACAAAATTACAATATCTTGCTAACAGAAAAAATGGAATAAAATCATGGATGAGAAACTCCAATAACTAAACAAGCCAGGGATGTTTATTTCCAATTTAGATTGATATAACTCCTTTGTTAATTTCATCTGCTTTTCATGTTTTGCAAATTCAATCGAACAAACATATAAGAAGTTATACCCACATTAATGATGCAACCAAACAAACTAAATATAACATGCTTTGAATTGTTGCTCTATGACTAGTGCAAATTGCGACACATCCTTATTTTTACTTTTGTATAAATTACATTTTTCCCTTCTTTTAACATCCTAGTTTATTCGTTCGCAATTTTAATTTTCCAAACCTATCATTCTGTCGTTAAATTGCAATAGTGAGTTAGCGCATATCTCAAATCACGCATGAACCTTTGCGTTCTTCGGCTTCAACTACGTTATTTATTGTTCAAGTTCCTCTTCATCTTTACTGTTTTTCAATTTTTGCAGGGATATATTTTCTTCTTCTTCGTCCTCATATTTGTCAGTTTCTTGTTCTATCTGTTTTTGTTGAATTAAAATTAATAATTAGTGTTTTGCATTAATTTTTTTGGTTATTTGTATTTTTTATTTAAGTTGATTTTTCCTTGTTTTTAGTTCAGGAATTATACGAACCAATTATATCAAATCAAGAGTTTTATTTTTGAGTATCTATTTTTTGTTGAAGAATGTGTTCAAGATTAGTTAGACTTATTTCTAGTTATCTTTTGTTATTGAATGTTGGTAACAACATCATGTTGTTATTTTTGTCATTGTGGTAATTAGTATAGCTGTATTATGTTGTGTAATGGATGATTTTATGTTAGTAAATTTTTGGCTTTTTGTAAATTTACACGGAATGAATGGGATGGAAAATATTTGTCAATCAAGTATTATTCAAGCCAATATTGGCATAATATTTGTTTGGCAAATATTTGCCACGCCAATACTGTCCTAAATAATATTTTTTATTTTTTCTTGGTTATGTTATTCTTTTAAATTTATATTATTTATGTATTTGTGCAGGCCTAGTACTATTGATGTTCTTGTTCTTTTTATGTGGGGTAATGATACTTGTATTAGGCAGTTAGTTTGAGTGATTATGCGTTGAGATTGAGAAATGCTATAAGTGATCACTGCTCGAATTAACACCTGGTTCAATTGAATTGTTTTATGAAAGAGATACTAGGAAAAGAGTAATTGAAACTAATTTAGATTTGCATAATATATTGTTTCTTATTGCTCATAGCCGTGATGATTTTCTACTTATTTTGGTTATTTCAAAACAGTCTAAAAGCAAACATTGCCTTAAAAGCTATAGATTTATTTTCTATTGCTTTGATTTCACTCCTACCCTGCACTTGTGCTTCAAAAGACATTAAATTGCCAATTAGCTCTTCAATTTTTAGAGTGCTAATATTATTAGCATCTTCGATTGCAAGAGTCTTTTGATCCCATTCGGTAGTAAGTGAATTGAGGTTTTTTCTAACTTGATCCTCTTCAGAAAACTTTTACTCAGTGCAATCAGTGAGTGTACTATATCTTAGAATCTACTATACATATCAGATATGGACTCATTTTGAATAATTGAAATTGGTTTGCTAACATGGAAATTTTGATCTGCTTGACCTTACTTGTCCCTTCATGCATAACATACAGAGTTCTGAAAATTTCAAATGAAGACTTACATATAGACACTCTATTAAATTCCTTTATATCTAGTGAACAAAATAGTATATTCATAGCCTTAGAGTTACTTTGTGAGATTGCTTTTTGGTCAGCAGTCCACTGTAAAAAATTTGTCTCAGGTTCAGTGTACTCGGTTTGTGTGATATTCCAAGTGTCTAAACAAGTTCGAACTCTTCACAGATCACAAATCTTTGAAGTATCTTTTCACTCAGAAGGATTTAAATATGAGATAGCAACGTTGGCTAGAATTTCTCACGTCATTTGATCTAGGTATTCTATATACACTCGGGAAAGCCAATGTAGTAGCGGATGCATTAAGCAGAAAGTATGTCGTTATAGCTTATCTAGTAGTGACTACGACTCTTCTAGAGAGAATTGCCAGCAAACAAAGAGAATATCAGCGTCTATGGAAAACGATTAAGGATATAAGAAGAGGGCAGAATTCAAGCTTTGAAGTAGATAACCATGGGATATTACAGTTAAATATAAGAATTTGTGTTCCCAATATTGATAACTTAAGACAAGAAGTGTAGACCGAGTGCCATCAATCCAAGCTTAATATTCACCTTGGAGTGAACAAAATATACAAAGATGTCAAATGAATATTTTGGTGGGAAAGTATGAAAAGGGACATCTCCATTCATGTTAGGAGATGTGCGAATTGTTAACAGATCAAGTGCGATCAACAAAAGATTGCTAGATTACTTCAACCTCTTGAAATTCTGACTTGGAAATGAAACCAAATATCGATGGATTTCATCGATGGCTTACCTCGATCAAGGAAGGGAAATGAAGGAATTTGGGTTATCATAGATCGATTGACCAAAAGCGCACACTTTATCCCAGTAAAGCCAATGAGAACAGCTACAAGTCTTGCAGAAATATACATGAAGGAAATAGTTCGATTGCTTAGTCACCTAAGATGTATAGTCAGTGATCGAGACCCAATATTTACTAGTAGTTTCGGAAGGCATTGCAAACAGCTTTGGGAACGAAGCTGAGTATTAGCACCGCATATCATCCTCAGACTGATGGGCAAACTAAAAGGGTAAATCGATTATTGGAAGATTTTTGAGATATTGCATCTTGAATTTTTGAGGATCATGGGAAAATTATCTTCATCTTGTTGAGTTCTCCTACAACAACAACTATCAGGCTAGTATTTGCATGGACCCATATGAAGCTTTGTATGGTTGTCCATGTAGATCCCCAGCATGTTGGATCGAGACTAGAGATCGGTTGGTACTTGGTCCTGACATGATTAAAGAAGCTTCAGAAAAGGTTGACATGATCAAAAAGAAGATGAAAGAAGTCGGCATAAAAGTCGCGCTGATTGAAGATGTAAAAATTTGGAATTCTCAGTTGGAGATTTCATCTTCTTGAAAGTCTCTCCGATGAGAGGAGTGGTAAGATTTGGATGGGCAGGGAAGTTAGCACCTAGATTTATTGGACCTTTTCCCATTCTAAAGAAAATTGGCCCATTAGCTTATTGTAACATCCCCTTCCTTATTGGATTGTACCATTTCAACCAAAGCCCCAAATTAATCATAAGAGAAAGCTTCTTCTCTTTTTCATTTCCAGTACGTTCATTTTCTCGAAACCGAAAAGCAGAAAAGAATTACTCTCCTTCAACCTAAGTGCAAAATCCATCTTTTAAATTCCAAATAAATTTTTAGAAAATCTGATAAATTCAAGGTAAAATTTTCAAACCCTACTCTATCAATTAGACTAATTAATTTTAGTTTTTATAGGGTTTAATTGTGTGTTCTTTGATTTTGGTTGAGATGATTTCTAGGGTATGCTGGTTTGAAAACTTAGATTGAAGTGATAATCTTAGTGGCTGAATAGAAGAGTAAAGGTGAGTTAATCGCTCACAATATCTATCTCTAAGAATTTATGAATTGTATGCTGAAATAGTTTGTTTGATTTTGGATTTTTGGATGATTTGTGATTATTTGATTGTCTGATGCATCTACAATAAATAAAGATAAGGAACCCTGTCAAACCTTTTACAGTAAATTACTTTCCATCTCTTTTGAGTGAATTAGTTGCTATGTTGAATTCTTTGTTGAATGCATGTGTGCTTTTGAGTCTATATTGCAAGTATATGTTGCCGAAAAGCATTGAAGTCGTGCCGGAGTTTGGGGTTGTCGTCGGTGGGAAAGAAGAGAACCTAGAACTCACGTTCCAGGTTCCCACTAGTCGAATGGTGGAGTATGACCGGTCGACCGGTCATAAGCCTGGAACGTGAGTTCCGGGTTTCTGTTTCCTCTCTTTTTTTCTACTTGTTTTTTGTTGCTTTGTTTTAAGGATTTCCAGGTGATTTACCTTTTGGTTTTCTGAGTTCGGATTCTCCAGTTTAATGGATTCAATTAGATTGAGTTTTGGAATTTAATTACTTGATATATATAAGCAATTTTATAAAAGAAAGTGTACTATAATATATAGATTTTAAACTTGTTTTCCAATCAATCTTACTTCTTTTTATAAATGATTTTAATTAAGTAATTATATATATACTAAGTATTGTCAATAGGAGTAGTTATGGATTTTGAAGTATGGTTTTGGAAATATAAAACTGAGTTGTTAATAAAAAATGTTTAAATACTAATTTGGGTTTGGATTACGAGTATTATGGTTTTATAAGTAAATGGTTACTTATATATATAATCTTTGGAATATGATAGTGAACTATGGATCTTTTAAATAAGAATTTGGAACAACTATATATATAAGCATTTTGATATTAAGTTCAGAATTATGGTTTATTTAATCTAAGGATATATATATATATAGTTGAATAATAAATGAGTTTATGGGTTTTGAAATGAAAAGTTTGAAAGTAAGTTATAAATAAAGTATTTTAGAAATCATTTCATATATGATAAAATTATATTTAATTGCTTTCAAACTATAAACTCTTATTGGATTTTATGCCATTTTGGTATTCTTGTATGACTTTTGGATTTTGGAGATAAAATATTTTAAGAGCCTTAATTTAATAATATGAGGAATACACCGACTTAGTGTTATTGATTGATTTAAATGCTTTCAAGTAACGCTTTATATAATATTGTACAACTCATTGAATAGAATGTTTGACTGGAATTTACTAACCCTTTAGCGAATATTTGAATTTCACCGGGTAGTATAGAATGCTTTGGTTAAATTCTTTTGATTGCATTTGGGAAAGTAATTAACACTTTAGGATTGTACTCTCTTTTGGTGTTCGACATGGGGCCAATAGATCCTTAAGAGAATATAGTTCAAGTTTTCCAGCAATATCCATAATGAGTGAGATTTACTAGCTTTTAGTAAATGCTTGAATTTCACCAGGCGATATGGGACGTTTTGATTTAGTTCGCATGATTACTAAGAGTGACAGTATTTGGCACTTTAGAGTGTGCTCTCTTTTGGTGTTTGCATTTTGTAGGCCGATAGATCCTTAAGAGATATACTTCTGGAATTTTATACGATCCTTGTGATCGGTCAAGATTCTGTGTTTCACGATCCTTATGATCGGTCAAGATTTTGGTTTCCAGGATCCTTGTGATCGGTCATGATTTAGTTTTTCATGGTATGGATGAACATTGGTATCGGATCGGTAAGGTGATACCATCTTTCGTTTTCCATGGTGTGAGTACAATTAGGTCGATTAGTATGAGTACGATTATTGTGATCGATATGGCTTTGGTTTCTTGGATTTTGAGATACTATTATTTATTCTGGAATTCTAGGTTTTTTGGCTATTTTGTGTTCTTGATTTTGTGTCTTAAGATGGATTCCGAGATTTGGTGATTTATCCGTGTTTAGTGATTTAAAATATTCTATGTCTTCAGATAAATTCCGAGTTAGATTATTCCAGTAACTTGTTTATATATGACATCTGCACTTATTTATATGCCATATATCCTTGTGTTATATCTTATTCTAACCATTTTGGATATTTAGAGAGAGTCTGACCCGTTTATTTTATAATACTTGGGTCAAACCTAGACTTTCAAGTTATAGGACATGTAGACTTTTGGATGGGTGTGCTAGCAAGGAGATAAACCATTTGACTTTTTAGTTTATATTATATAGGATTTTATGTATGTATATGAGTTGTACATTTTGTGATAGTGACTTGCATTGGATGTATATTATGTGGGTCTAATATTATATTTTATAGACTGACGGTTTGTATATGTATATGATGTTTATTATTCTGCTATGATCTGTGACTTTCATTTTATATGCTTTACTGTTCTGATTTTGAGAAACCGGTGTGTTTTTTACTCTAGATTGAGACTATACACGTCAAATTTTATTCCAGAGATTCAGTAAATCAGTAAGTATGACATATCGATGCTATTTTAAAGATATATTCACATTTGGTCGTCCTTAACAAGCCGTATTCTCTGTGTTATTAGACAACATTATTTATAATGTTCTTTAACAATATGGGTATAGCGATGGATTTATTACAGTGAATATTACTATTTGAATTGTTCGATAATAATCGCTGATCAAAGTTACACCTTTGAGTCGAACAACCGTAACGATGAATATTCTGAAAACCCATATGATTTAATTAATTTACAATAGTTGTAAATTAATTAAATAAATTAATATTTATGAATATTAATTATTTGATTTGATATATGAGTGTCATTAATATTTAATAAAATCCGTATATATATAAGTTATGTATACAAGTATCGGTATACGATACCGAAAATTATTTAAATTTGATTTAAGTAGATTAATTACTAAATGGGTTTAGGAATTTTGAAAGCTTATGTTGGCCCTATCATTGAACTTCATGCATGATGGAGGGTTTGATTTGATTGAGATTTGGTGAGGAATTAAAGAAGGAAAGTTTTAAGAAGGAGTGGAAAGGTTTCAATTATTCCTTTAAAACAAAATTCATTTCATTCATTCAATATTCTTTTCACACAATTTATTTTCCCCTTTTCTCTCTCTTTCATCTTTGGCTAAAAATCCATGTCCTTCAATCCATAAAATTCCTAAAAAATATCAAGTAAAATCAAATTAAATAAATAGAAAAGTGGTGCTTAAGATCATTGCAATTTCTAATGGAGATTCAATCTGATATATGAGTTTTTCTTTATTCAAGGTGTGAATTTTTTGCTTCATTAAAAGGTAATTTTCAATCTCTTTAAATATATGTTACATTATGTTAGAATGGTTTAGATCTCATATCTTTACATCTCATTAGGATTATGTTATCGCGTCTTTTGGCAAGGCTGTGATACCATAGATTTGGTTAAGAACGGTTGGTTACCAACTGTAAGAATCAGTTATATACAGTATTGTGGATAATGGTCGGACAGATTTGGACTGGGTCCCAATCAAGGTGTAATCAATATGAAGCGACAAGAAAGGCATGTGAGGCTACCTTTCAAATTTTAAGCCAATCTGAGTTCGTACGATCGAGTTATGGACAAATGAAGAATTTATATGGATTGATCTAGAACGATCCATGAAATAGCGTAAATCGACGAAGATCGATCAATATCTCAAAATTTACAAAGCCAATGCACTTGAAACTTTCAAATCATTAATATATTGAACAGTGGAGCCCACAAAAATGATCGCATGACAAAACTCCCAAATCTTGGAAACATAGGTCAATCGTTATTGGAACGATCGTACGAATCACCAAAACGATCCATATTCAATGAAGGTTGGATGATATCTCACAAACGATATGTCGGAATTGCATAAAATTTGGAGAGCAAGTAATTTACATCATGAAGAGCCTACATTACCGATCGCACAATGGAACTCAAGAAAAATATAAAAAACACTGATCGTTATTGGATGATTAGCATAACGATCGGTGCTCTACAAAGAACAGGCGATATCTCAAAAACTATAGCTTAGAATGACACTATATTTTGGGAACAAGGCATGGAGGCCTATCGGACCACCCATGAATGATTGCACATTGATTGGAGCCAAAAATAAAGATCGACCCTGATCGTTATATTTGTATAATTTAGACCACCGAACGTTCTGGTGGACCCCTACGAATCTAGAGATTCTTCTAGCGAATTTTCATCCCGATCCATGCACATCTTCCCCTATAAATACAGCTATCATTCTCCATAAAGAGAATCCTTCTTTCTACTGCCTAGGTTCTTCCATTTTTATTCTTCACTCTTGTACTAATGGATCCCAGTTGGTCCAAACATTCTTATAATCATAATTCAGTGCAAGATAAATAAAAATATGAAGTGGACGTAGGCCAAGTTTGCCGAACCACTATAAAAATCTGTGAGTTTATTTATTTCTCTGCTCATTTTTAATTTCATTCATCATTTAATCTTTATAAAATTTTATTGAGTGTTGATTGCCAAACCCATGCCGCAGCATAGTACCCCTGCATTTTGGATTCGAAACTAAACTTAAAGACGGTGCATTCTATCCACTTCCCTTACGTCCTGTGACTGACTGGGGCATAGGGGATCATGCGACAACTTCTGAATTGTAGCTAAGAAATGGACAAGAACCGCTACTCAAACAATACTCCCGAAGGTTGGAGAACCAAGGTGATATGGCACGAACCGCGGTGATGTGACTCAAATCAAACCCAGGTAATTATGTCCCAAGGTCAAACTTGGGTAAAACCAAGATGTTCACCAAGAAAACACCAATATGACTCCAAGCACCGTTATTCACTGACCCAGCACTTCGAATTCAACGACTCCAAGCAAACCAGTTGCTAACTCTAAGAAAATAGCAGATTTTCTCTGGTCCGACTCCAAGTAAATTATCACCTATCCGTCAATACGGTCCATCTTGCTTTGCTCATATCTCGGGCATACCAAATCCAAATGACTTGAAACTTGGTGTGCAACCTCAAGAGGCCTTCCTTACTGCTTTATATGGATCGCACCTCATCTAGATGAAAGTTTAGGGATCATCACCGATATGTAACCCCATCCTAACTGATTCGCCATTCAATCGGCATTCTCAACTATTCAAACGTTCGACAATCATGCATACATCATTCACAAGCATTACAAGCAGTTGTAACTTGAAAACGGACCGGACTGACGATGACTAGAGCATCTCCCCCAATCTAAACCTATTCATTGAAGCCGTTCAGCATGTAGCATATCCGAGGAGATTCAATGTACTAATCATATCGGCTTACTCAGGGATAGCCGACCCTCGACTACATCTCATGAAATTCAAGTGGCATATGAATTCCGCCAGAGTGATAGATGCCATCGAATGCAAACACTTTCATATATTCCTCAAGGGTGTAGCGATCATGCGGTTTATGCGATTATTTCCCAAATCTATCTACTCATTCAATCATTTGGCTAAGAAGTCTGTCGAGCAATTCAAAATGCATGTGAATCGCCCCAAGGATGCGATGTCATTATCCAACCTGTTCCAAGCGGCAGGCGAGCCACTCAAGGACTCCTTGTAGAGATTCAACACCTTTATCAATGAAGTGAACAATCCTAGTTAGTACGTCATATTGACAGCATTGATAAAGGGAATCGACCCCGAGATAGATTTTGGAAACTGGTTAGTTGGGGAGCCTCCTACGACCTTGGATCATTTTCGTTACAAAGTGAACCAGAACCTAAGTAAGGAGGAGATAAAGCAGACTAGGAGAAAGAATGATGCAGGTATGTTGGCTGAACGAATTCAAAGCAAGGGCAGAATTGAGGCCTTAGATGAGGACTCGGATTCTAGGAGACGACCTAGAATCCCAAAATTCGGCTCATATACTCCTTTGAATGATTCAGTCGAAAACATCTACTTGGAGAATCACTACTCAAAGCAGTACTGGAAACTAGCCTCGATAGAGTCCATGGAAACCTAGAAGAAATTCGGGAAATGTTGTATTTTTCAAGATACATGGTCATAACACCAACGATTACAGACACCTCCGAGATGTGATCGAAAACCTAATTTGGAAAGGAAAGTTTCGGCAATATGTGTAAGCCCCATGGAATAGTGGGCAAGGAATATCCGACCCTTATCAATAAAGAACTTTGATTATCAATTGAACTACCTATGGTCGACTTTCGGCTGAGAAGGGCTTAGGCAAAGTGGAATAGCGAGCATATGATGCTGCATCACTTATTAATAAGGTTTATTTCAATTCAATTATGTTGTGAACTATGACCAACTTGAACTAAACTACTTCCAAACAATGCAGGTGACCAAGTACTTAGAGTTGGGTGCCAACCTATCTCCATGGACCATGATTGGACCTTTGGAGTTTCATCAAGACAAGTGTGATTCAACCGCTGATCAGCTACCATATGCCCATGATTAGGGGCAAGGACTCAAAATGGAAAGTGGGTGTGACTTGACCATCCACTTCCTGCTCTATACTTCAATTCTGACAAAATATCTATGCCTTAATCATAGCCCGACAAGGTCAGAATCCAGTACAAAGTGGACACAACTGACCATCCACTCATTAACATTCGCACTTGACTTAAAGTTCGCCAAAGTACTTATGCCTCTCTCGAAGCTCAACAATACCGAGTCCCAACTAAGGTGGATGTGATTTGACTCTCTACATATTAACTCCTGCCCTTAACACAGGAGGTAGTTTGGGAGCTCGACTAAAAGTAAGCGCGACCGATTGTCTACTCATCAGTCACCACCCTTGACACGAGGACATGATTGTAGCTTGAGGTGGAAGTGACTTGACCGTCCACCCAATAACTCTCTACCTCGACTTGCCATGAAGGGAACGAAGCAAATTGGATGAGACATGACCGTCCAACCCAAGCATGAATGTGATCCGACCATTCATCGTCTACTCCCTTCCTTGACTTGACAAGAAGAGCTACAATCACTAAGCGGATATGAATCGATCGTCTCACTTGCAAGTTCTGTCCTCGATGTTAGGGCAGAATTCCATTCCATGAATGAACGTGATTCGACCATTCATTTGATAACTCTTACCTCGACTTGACAGATGGAGTAAAAATCAAAAACGGGTGTGATTGACCACCCATCATATAACTCTTGTTCCCAGAGTGCGGACTGGAGTATAAACACAAAAAGATGGACAACGTCCGACTGTCCATCGATCAACTCGAGTTCTCAGAGTGTGGACTGGAGTATAAACACAAAACGATGGACGCGATCCGACCGTCCATCAATCAACTCTAGTTCCCAGAGTACGGACTGGAGTATAAACATAAGAAGATGGATGTAGTCCGACCATCCATCAATCAACTCTAGTTCTCAAAGTGCGGACTGGAGTATAAACATAAAAGGATGGACACGGTCCGACCGTCCATTGATCAACTCTAGTTCCCAAAGTGCGGATTGGAGTATAAACACAAAATGATGGATGCGGTTCGACCATCCACCAACCAACTCTCCCCTCTGGGTTGGAGGCAAAGACACAACTCAAAGTGGATGCGGTCCGACCATTCGCTCCTCTACTCGGGCATAGAGTTTTCCAAAACACTCATCTCACTCCTAAGGTTCGGCAGAAGCAAGATCTAGATGAAAGTAGATGCGATACGATCATCCATGCATCGACTCCTACCCTGGATGCAAGGGGCAGTTTGAGAGCCCAAGTTTAAATTGGATACGACATGACCATCCGCAAATCAGCTCCTTCCCACGATTCGACGAGAAGAACTCCAAGTAAGAGTGAACGTGATATGACCGACCACTCTTCGACTGCTGCCACTGACTTGGGGGTAGAAGAAATAACTAGGGAAAATGTGGTTCGACCATTTGTCGGAATAACTTTAAGTCCCCAAAGTGTGGACAGGAGTGTAAACACAAGTTAGGTGTGATTCGACCACTTGCCAACAAACTATTATCCCCACAGTGCGGATATGAGTATAAACAAATAAATCAGTGCGGTTAGACCACTCACTGTTCCATAAAATCTGACTTGAACTCGACAGGATTATAAACATGCTACGAATGAGATTCGATCATCCACGAACTAACTCCACCAACCCGAAACTAGGGGTAGGAGTATAAACCACTAAAATATGACAGCTTATTATAGCTTCGGCTAGGTGTTCTTTATGGCTTAAGGCAACGACTGCAAGGAGGCCTTAATACCAACCAATCGGAATGACGTTCGAAGTTATGGGAGACCGATTATATCATACCACTGGATCAACGGTCAATATCGATCCACACATACCATAAATAGAGGTCCCCACCTAGAGTATGGTGACATTTACACCAAAAGGGGACGTGATTGAACGTCCAGTACACAACTTATGCCCAAATTCCAACGAAGTTCGAGGTCTTCCCCGAGGAAGGGAAAACCAGAATACAATCCAAAATAGGCATGGATCAGCCTTCCATCAACTAACCTGATCCCGCGATTCAACGGAAAAGCGTATAAAGCTAAAGTGGACATGAATTGCCTTCCTACTTATCGATGTATGCCCCAAACTTGGGGGCACGAGGGAGAAACAAGATGAATATGAACCAACCATTCATCAATCAACTCTAAGTATTTGGAGATTAGGTGGGAGTATAAACACGACTAGGACAAGACTCGACGGTCCATGCAGTACATTTATCAACCCACGACCCGGGGTAGAGGTGTGATCATCTAGAAGCTGACTGCGATAGCTCATTACTGTGACTCATACTTGGTGTTTACAGCGACTTGGGGCTACGACCGAAAGAATGCCTAGAGACAGAATCGTCGAATCGATGCCCAAGCTCATTGGTAACTGACCATCACTCCAACCCGAACAACGAGTAACGGATCATGAGTACATTGAATGGAAAATGCATTACTCAAATATACAAGCAGATTCAAACTCAAAGCAAGAGCTAGCTATGTAGTTGCGCACAACACGAGGTTAAACCCTGCTCGACATTTGATTCAACATGCTTCTAAGCCTGATCTTTGGCAATTTGTAGATAATCGCTCAAAGCATTTAGAGCCCTTCACTATTAAACTTAATAACTCATGACAAGACTTTAGGAATCGATCGGAGTAACCATCCCAATTAGATTTCATATTGATTGTTATGTGAAACAGTTACGTTTGAACTCAAGGAATCCAAGGCTGCACTCATTGAGCTAACGATTGACATTACGGTTAGCCATGGCGACCAATCATGGGTGCTGAAGATCGGATCACAACTCAATGCAACGATAATAAAGGAATTAGTTGGGTTTCTCCAAACGAATCTTGATGTGTTCGCTTGGACCCATTCTGACAAGTGTGTGATCTCACCAACTATCGCGAGCCATGCAATGAATATCGACCTGAGGCATGTCTCGGTGAAATAAAAACAATACGACATGGATCCGGAAAGATTTTCTACACTTAAAGAGGAGGTGGATAAACTCAAAAACAATGGGTTTATCCATAACACCCTCTACCTGAAATGGGTATCCAATCCAGTTCATGTGATAAAAGCTAATGGAAACTAGCGGACAAACGTCGACTACTTTGACCTAAACAAGGCATGCCCAAACGACAACTTTCCACTTTCGAGGATCAAACAGCTTGTAGACTCAACCATTGGATATGAACTACTTTCATTTATGGATGCGTACTTTGGATATAACCAGATCCCGATGCACATCCCCCACCAAAAGCACACCAGCTTTTTTACCGATCTAAGGTATATTATTATGTTATGATGCCATTTGAACTTAAGAATGTTAGTACAACTCCAGAGGCCGGTCAACCGAATGTTTAAAGGCCATATCGGGCAATCAATGGAAGTATATGTGGATGATATGCTCGTGAAGTCACGAAAATCAAACAACCACATCGATGACTTGGTAGAGATATTCAGTATTCTCCAAAGATGTTAAATGAAACTCAATCCCTTGAAATGCTCTTTCGGCGTTGTGTTAGGGAAGTTCTTAGGTGTCATGCTCAACTCTCGTGGAATTGAAGCCAATCCTATGAAGATTCAGGCAATTAGAGACATCTAGGTACCGAAGACAATCAAACAGGTACAGAGCCTAAATTGGAAGATCATCGCCCTAAGTCGATTCATCTCCAAGGCCATCGACAAGTGAATTCTCTTCTTCGATCTAATCAGGAGAGGAAAGAGAAACTTTGAATGGATGTAGGATTGCGTTGACGCGTGTCAAGCTTTGGTAGATTACTTAGAGTGACCTCTCATCCTATCCAAGCCACTTGGTCATGAAGACTTGTACATCTATTTAGCGGTGTCGGTACATGCCATAAGTGCCGCACTATTATGCGAAGAAAATCTAATCCAGAGGCCAGTATATTATGTTAGCAAGTGATCGATAGGTGCTTAGAGAAACTACTCGAAGCTGGAAGAGCTTGTGTACTGCTTGTTCATTGCATCACAAAAGCTTCGCCTTTACTTCCAGGCTCACCCCATCAATGTCTACACCGACCTACCGTTATGACGGGTCCTACAGCGACCTGAGACATCTGGAAGGTTGCTCAAATGGAATAATGAGCTAAGATAATTCGATATCACTAATCTCCTTCGGAGAGCTATCCAGGACAGACATTGGCGAACTTTATAGCTGAATTCACTGCACCAGATGACTCTTCGAAGAGCAGTGGAGAACCAGCCAACCGATGAAAGATGTACACAAATGGAGCACCTAACGATTGGTGTTCTGGCACTAGAGTCATGTTAGTGACTCCTGAGGAAACAATCGGTCTACAACACCTTGAAACTCAACTTCCCTGTAATAAATAACGAAGCTGAGTATGAAGCCTTAATCTCCAAGCTCAAAGTTGCCAGAGAACTAGGAGTGAAAGCTTTACAAATCTTTTGTGATTCCCAGTTAGTAGTTTACCAAGTTGGGGGAAATTATCAGGCTAGGGGGCAGCGGCATGCTCCTTATCTCAACCGGGTCCAAAAGCTACTGGCTGACTTTGAGTATTACACCATTACACACATCCCCAGAGATATAAAATGAGAAAGGCAACTCACTTGCCAAGTTGGCCATTTTTGGGAATGTGCAGTAAATAGACTTTGCCCCGATTAAAGTACTAGATGCTCTGAGCATCAATCAAATAGAGATTAGTTTGGTTCTAGAGACGGGCCCGGGAATGGAGTTGTGGGTGACTTCTATCAAAGGTTATCTACAACGAGGGATCCTTCCCAAATGGAGGAATGAAAAATAACAGATCTTCCACAAAGCTTCACACTGCATCATCCAAGAAGGAATCATGTATAGAAACGGTTTCTTCAATCCTTTGCTTCGGTGTATCGCCCATAAAGAAATAAAACATGTCTCGAGAGAAGTCCATCAAGGAGAATGTAACGATCACACTTAGGCAAGCCCTGACAAAGAAAATACTTCGCTATGGGTATTACTCGCCAACTGTCAATCGAGATGCAGTAGATCACGCTAGACAATGCGACGAGTGCTAGATGTTTGCAAAAAATTCTAAGGGCTCCACCAATGGAAGTTACACGAATGGCCAGTACATGGTCGTTTGCCACTTGGGACATAGATATTATCGGTTTCTTACTGATCTCTAAAGATGGAGCGAAGTACGCCATCGTAGTAGCGGATTACTTCACTAAATGGACTGAAGCTGAAACTTTATCCACAGTCACGACGAAGAAAGTAATCAACTTCATTGTCCGGAGCATCATCCGTCGTTTTGGCCTTCCACGAACTATTTTAACTGATAATGGAACCCAATTCGACAGCTCTGAATTCAAAGACATCTGTCGTCAGCATCATATTGAAAAGAGATTTGCAGTAGTTGTTCACCCTCAAGCAAACGAACAAGTTGAAGCAATGAACAGAATCATAAAATCCATTCTGAAGAAACATTTGGAGAACGCTAGAGGCAAGTGGGTGGATGAACTCCTAATAGCATTATGGGATTACAAAACCATCCACAAGTCCACGACTGGCCATACTCCATTCGCTCTTGTTTACGGCTCTAAGGCCGTCATCCCTGTAGAACTTGAATTCCTTCCCATCGAGTGACTTATTATGACCCTTATTTTATTATAAAAATATAAACAAGGAATTGCAATCCAATTGCAATTAAACTATAAGGAATTGGTAATGCAATCGGGAGCCAATGACAAGAATGTGTACTTAAACGTGCACATGTATATTCTAAAAATTCAATTTCTTGAAACAGGCAGAAATTGAATTTTCACCTGGAGTTATTAGAGAAAAGACTAGATTAGATAGCCAAAGCTTACTAGTCTCGTAGAACCAGACACAGATTGAAACTGATAGAATAGAATCCTAAATTTATACTATTGGAAATTGACCAAACGTCACGCCGATCAAAAAGGGATACAACACTTTGGGAAGACAATTCAACGAAAGGATAGCGACTATTCAGAAAACTGGATGGATTTCTTTCTGATGACTCTAACTTGCTTCGATTCAAAGCACTTCATGTACGCAATAAGACATACTTTGGGGAGTAAATCTTATCCCGCCTTTTGGCAAGGCCGTGATACCGTAGATTTGATTAAGAACGATTGGTTACCAGCCTTGAGAATCAGCTATATACAGTATTGTGGATAATGGTCGGACAAATTTGGACCGGGTCCCAATCAAGGTGTGAATTTTTGGCTTCATTAAAAGGTAATTTCAATCTCTTTAAATATATGTTACATTATGTTAGAATGGTTTAGATCTCATATCTTTACATCTCATTAGAATTATGTTATCGCGTCTTTTGGCAAGGCCGTGATACCATAGATTTGGTTAAGAACGGTTGGTTACCAACTGTACGAATCGGTTATATACAGTATTGTGGATAATGGTCGGACAGATTTGGACCGAGTCCCAATCAAGGTGTAATCAATATGAAGCGACAAGAAAGGTCCTGTGAGGCTACCTTTCAAATTTCAAGCCAATCTGAGTTCGTACGATCGAGTTATGGACAAATGAAGAAATTATGTGGATTGATCTAGAATGATCCATGAAATAGCGTAAATCGACGAAGATCGATCAATATCTCAAAATTTACAAAGCCAATGCATTTGAAACTTTTAGAGCATCGATATATTGAAGAGTGGAGTCCATAAAAATGATCGCATGACAAAACTCCCAAATCTTGAAAACATAGGTCGATCGTTATTGGAACGATCGTACAGATCACCAAAACGATCCATATTCAATGAAGGTTGGATGATATCTCACAAACGATATGTCGGAATTGCACAAAATTTGAAGAGCAAGTAAATTACATCATGAAGAGCCTACGTTATCCATTGCACAACAAAACGCAAGAAAAACTTAAAAAGACACCAACCGTTATTTGAAGATCAGCATAACGATCGATCTTCTACAAAGAATGGGCGATATCTCAAAAACTATAGCTCAGAATGACACCATATTTTGGGAGCAAGGCTTGGAGGCCTTTGGGACCACCCACGAATGATTTCACATTGATTGGAGTTAAAAATAACAACCGGTTCCGATCGTTATTTTTATATAATTTAGGCCATCGATCGTTCTGGTGGGCCCCTACAGATCTAGAGATTCTTTTGGCGAATTTTTAGCCCGATCAATGCACATCTTCCCCTATAAATACAGCTATCATTCTTCATAAAGAGGATCCTTCTTTCTGCTGCCCAGGCTCTGCCATTTTCATTCTTCACTCTTGTATTAATGGATCCCAGCTGATCCAAACTTTCTTGTAATCATAATCTAGTACAAGATCAATAAAAATATGAAGTGGGCGTGGGCCAAGATTGTCGAACCACTATAAAAATCTCTATGTTTATTTATTTCTCTGCTCTGTTTTAATTTCATTTATCATTTAATCTTTATGAGATTCTATTGGGTGTTGATGCCCATTGTTGACATCAACAGATTATATGTTATATCTTGTTAATTAGTTTAGATCTCATATTTTATTCGATGAATTTATATCTACTTATGTTGTCCAATTTTTTGTTTGCTATTGTTTTAGAAATTAAAGTTTAATAATAAAAAATTTAGATTTAGATCCAATTTTAATTAGTTGAAATATTATGTAGCATATTTTATATACAAATATAAGTGAAATGCATACATAATCTGTTTGAAATTATCTTATGAAGTTGAATGTAAGTTTCATATACACATACACACACATACATACATACATACATACATACATACATACATATATCTCTGTGTTTGGGAGCTTGAATCGACTACACATCATTTTTGCTATACCTCAAATCCACTCTGATTTCAACCACATGTTCCCATATAAATAATAGAGTGAATGATAAGAGAGAGAAATTATAATTACTTAAATGGGAACATGTCGCTGAATTCAAGAGGGGCTTGAGGTGCAGCTGATCCTTGCCCTATACACACACACGCATAATTTTGAATATTATATACATTTTCTTGTTATATACATATGTTTATTTATATTATTTTAATTTAAAATTTATAAAAGGACCATTGTGCCAAATTATAGATTTAATGTTGAGTTTCTTCTTAATTCAAAACTAGATTTCATATTGTTAATTTTAAACTGTAAAACATATAAAATTATAAGTATTACATATGTGTGTGTGTTATTTTAATTTAAATATAGTTTGTTATTATTTATATATGTGTCGGTGTATTATTTTAATTCAAAATAAATGGACTTTGGTGTAAAATTACAGATCTAACGTTGAACTCTTTCTTAAGTCAAAACTAGATTTCAAATTGTTAGTTTTAGATTTCAAAACATGTAAAATAGTCAATATCAATTTTAGTATGTTTATATATATATATATATGTATATATATATAATTCTTATTTTATATATAATTAAACAAATAAAAAGCTATGGAAAATAAAGGGACAAATGTGTCCATTACGGTGTAAATCCCAACGCCTATAAATGTATACATTAACCATATACATTGTTTATATGTCGCACTTGCAATATACACATATGAGCATATTTGATACGCTGATTATAATACACTTAATTAAAATTAAATTAAACTTCTTTTAAATAAAATACGATTTTATTCAAAATAATATTAGATTAGATCTAATAATCACTTTAGACTTCATAGGCCCAACTGATCCAAAATAGGAAAAAATTGAAATCTACCAATTTCACCCTCTGCGACCTGGCCCAGTTCATTGTAGGGCTCTTATAGGGTATATGCCAAGTTGTTTATAGTGAAATACTACTCAATAGAGGTTTTGTCTCCTCCGATATAGGAGGTTAGTACCACCACAATCGGAAATCAACTCAAGGTTAAAAATCTATGCCCGTAGTACTTTCGGTTATTCATTGTTATTGTCGGCGCCAAGGACTAAGAAGTTGGTATTCGCAATTAACTACATATACTTAGAGTTTTTGCCAAACTCTAGGTATCCAAGTGATACATTGATGACGAAAAGAGAATGTGTACTAACATCATACCTTAAGGATGCATGTATAATACAATTAAAATATGATTTTCCTAAACTATTTATAAGCAACGAAACTTAGCCATAATGCCACACTGATGAAACGATAACTAGTGTGGACTTTGATATATAATTGTTTTGATATAACTTGTTGACCAATTTCTCATTTGTGAGTCACACAACTGAATTATTTGAGCGAATTTCGAAAGCGATCAATTTATAAATGTTATAAATTAAATGAAGAAATTAATTTAAATGCTATATAATTAATTTATTTGAGAGATTTAATACCATTGGAGGGCTTTAAATTATTCAAATAATGTTTCTATATATTGTATATATTTTTTAATTAATTAAAATATAGCTAAATAATATTTGAATAAATAGAATAGGCAGCCCACCAATCATGTTAGATTGAATGCCACATTCAAGATGTAACCTAAGCAAAAAAGGTTGGCAGAGGCTTAGTGGCACGAGTTCCCTATCCTAATGTCAATATCAATTCCTTAAAAAACCAAATATCAGGGAAAGCAATAAATTCATTGTCAAAAATTTCCTATCAATATATAGATTGGGTTTGTTTTATAAAATACATATTGTGGTATTTTTCTATGTATTTTAAGTCTTTGTTTTATTAATGGAGACAGATTTGATATTGGCCCATTCAGATGGACTGTCCACTACTATATATAATAGTGTATTCATGAAACCCTAGCCATCACAATCATTTCTCTCTTTCTCTCTCAAAACTAAGATATCCATTATGGTTTGCTAGCTAAGAAAAAAGTTTGCAACTTTACTTCAAGGAGGAGATGGTCTTCAAGGAGGAAAGGGAATCGAAATCGAGGTGTTAATGAACGACAAGAAGCTAGACAATTCATCTATAATCAAATAATATACTCTCTTTTAATATATATTTTGGAAATTAGGTACTTGGTAGTAGTACACAGTCGAACTACAAATCTTAGGCAGCATATAAACATACTATAAGTCATCGTCAAATGTCCAACGGTTCAAATAACGCTGCGTAGGACTTGAACCTTTGACCTCACAAACCAAAGCTGGCCACCTAACCGCTTGGACAACAATGTTAAACCAAGGACTTAGTTTTTTAATATTAAGAGTGGTGCTTTATTGAAGTGGAGTAACGATTTTGATGTCTCATGGGTTCATACCCATGACCTGGACCCAAGCCAACAATGCCATAGCGCTTGCCACTTAAGCTGGTGCTCTTTAATATTGCTTTATCATTTTAGCTTTATAATTGATTGCAAACAATGAATACAAATCTATAGATTGTGTAAACTTGATTATAAAATAACGAAGTCAAATCTATAGTTTTTGTAAGCTGAAACATGTATACATATATGATTTTAGTTCAACAACAAAAAACTTTTTGGTTAAAGTAATTTTAAAACTAAAATGCAAAAGCGTAGAAGCAAAAAATAGGACTCAAGATGTAATTAAATTCAACATATATGTTTTAGATTTATTGCAAAACATAAGAGTGAAATCCTCTTACAATTATGGTGATACCAATCTCCTACATTGAAAACAATTCATGATAGTAAAAAGGAGGATTGGTTGGGATGGCGAGGAATGTCGTTTGTACATGGAAATGTCTTTTCATCTTCTCATGACAATTCTCCCTTCAACTCTGGTCACTTCTACCAAAACCCTCTAGACATTGACGATGACGGCTTGATACCTATCTTAAGTAGGAAACTGTGATCCCATCCTCCCTAAGATAGAGTGTCTTCATCTCCCTTGGATCATTCTCCTCACCATCCCAACCACTCCTCAACCAGATCAGGAAAATATGGTTCAAAGGTCCATTCTCCTTCTTCTTTCGTGCAGAGACAAACATCGTCTGATGCGGCAATGGTAGAACCTAGCCTACAATATATATGGCCAACATCTATAAATAAAAAGAACCAACAATATTCTACACATCAAACCATATTTAGTAATATGGTGAAGGCATTAGGGACAAAGCAGCTAACATATTCCTGATTTATTAGCAAATCTTGGTTACAAAGTAGTGGTTGCTATTCATTGCAAAATTTACTAGCTTATAGGGTGCCACTTGTCACAATTAGATTACAAAGGAATCTTGTAGGTTGCTATATATATTGGCTGTAATTAATGAAAATGACAAGCTGAATATAATCCTAGTCTCATATTCCTCTCTGTTTTCTGCTATCTTCTTCCTCTATTTCCTTTTCTCTTCTTCTATCTAGCAACAATATTCAGTACATCAACACCATTTATCTATCATTTGGTCCTTTCACCATTTTTCTCACCTCCCCTTGATCCATACCATGACTCGGCTAAACGAACTCACCACCCGACTCAATTGCCACCAAACCGCCATTAACACCCTTCAAGCCACCTTAACCTACCATCATTCACACTCAACAAAATGACGCCGACATTAAAACCGTCATCGTCGACATCCACACCACCATTAAACATATCTTACACTTCTTAGTCGATCTCACCACAAAATGCAACCTCAAAACCACATTGCCACCACTTCTCCCTCTCTATCTGACTTCTCCAACTCTGCTGTCTGCCATTACCGCGGGTTCTACAACAATAGTTTCTCCCTTGCGTAAGTCCTGTTCACCTTCCCCTATCTCGATCATACCTTCAATCCATCTTCTTTGATTCTCAAATCCTCCTCATCAAAACTCATCAACTTCCTTAACCATAAATGCTCCTTCCTCCCCCGTTAAGCAATATGACTTCACCCACCAAATAATTACATCCTTCTTCGACTCCCACATCGAGTTAGTCATCAACACCCCAATGCCTTCGTTTCATTCACAACCAACCACAAAAATGCACTCTCATGGTTCACCACCATGATCCAACCTTTCGTTCTCAAAACCAAAGTCATCAACATCACCACTGGAAACAAGGTCCTCTTCATTCACAAAATTGACACACCCGTCTCTTTCACCTCTACAATCGACCAACCTGACCCAACCCTCTTTGGCTTGTTGGTGCACATATCTAGGCTTCTTGGTGCACATATAACTTTGGGATATGAGACCGCATTCGGGCAAGAAGAAAGAAATGATGTGACCTCACCGAACATAGAAATGTCAAGCGATAACTAATGCCTTATCTTCAATCCTGGGATATTCGATGTATTCGATGTTGAGGATATTTTCAACGTTGAGGACAAGGTCGATTTGAGGGGATGATAATGATGCAACGATGATAGGACCTAATTGATATAGCCAACACCTATAATTAAAAAGAAGCAATAATATTCTACACATCAAACCATATTTAGTAATATGGTACAGGCACTAGAGACAAAGTAGCTAACAAATTCTTGATTTATTTATATATGGATTTTTTCGATTTGGCCTCGTTTTTAAACTTATTATCACAAATAGCCTCGTTTTAAAACTAATATCAAATATAGCCTTGTTTTAGCCAGCTCAGCGCTGAGCTGGCAAAAACTGGGCTATTTGCGATAAAAAGTTTAAAAACGAGGCCAAAATGAAAAAAAATCCTTTATATATTTTAGTTATAAAGTAGTGGTTGCCATTCATTGCAAAATGTACTGGCTTATAGAGTGCCACTTTTCATAATCATATTATAAAGGAATCTTATATGTTGCTATATATATTGGGCGTAATGAATGAAAATGGCAAGGTGAATGTAATCAATTATCTAAACTCTTATTCCTCTATGTTTTCTGTTATCTTCTTCCTTTATTTCCTTTTCTCTTCTTCTATCTAGCTACAATACTTGGTACATCAACATCATCTTCCTATTAATCCTTGGGATTTTAAGATTCTTCCACGTTTTATTTACCTGATTCTGTTAGATCTCATTTGTATACTCCTCATGTAAATCCTATTCATAACTGTAAGACTTACATTTCTATCAATCAGTTTTATGTTAATAAGTCTAGGACTTGGAGTAAAGTTTTTTAAGGAGAGGTTGCTTCAATGTAGTTTCCACTTCATTACATTCCTCCAGAGAATGTGAATTGTTTGCTTTGTCCTCTTAGCATTGATGATTTGACACAGAATGCTAGATCGAAGTGGGATAATTCTATTGTTATGTATGTCCTTGGCTCGACGGTGTTTTCAATTCCTCAAAGCATATATCTTTAAATTTTGGCAAACCCAAGATGACTTTCAAATCTGCAGTCTTTATTATTAAATTCAACTCAAAGGATGATTATGACAAGATTCTCAAGATGGTCCATAAAAAATGGTTATGATGCATAAATGGGATCTAGATATGAAATTGAGCCAGGAATTTCTTTGCTCCACTCCGATTCGGGTTAAATTTCATAGTCTTGATCTTGACTATTAGACAGAGGAAATGATAAACTGCATTGTTTTCGTTATTAGTAAGCCTTTGGACCAGGTAACTATGAGTATGATTTGCATTTTAAACTCTAAAACATTGGTAGAAATAGATTGTGAGACTGGTTTTCCAAAAAAATAATCCTATTGTTGCCCATGATAATTGCATAACTTAGCAACGAATCGAGTAAGAGTGGCTGATCCCTTCTTTTAAAGCAAATAAATGCTTTGGATATCCTAATTCTATGTGTAAGTATGTCAAAATAATGGGTTCAAAGGATCGATCGAAATGATCTATCATCTCAGATGAGAATAGATAACATAGTTTCAAATAATGCAAATGTTTAGTTATCACAATCTGACAAAATACAAAAGGACTTATCTAATCTCCACACTAAGATAATGTCTGATTCAGAACATTTCAATAATTCAACTACTTTAAAATCAGTACAGGACAATATAGTTAATATTACAGAGAATTCAATGCCAAATTTTAACAATCATATCATCTCTCAAGTTCAAGCATAAATTGTAACATTAAAATAGAAAGTTATTATCTCTGGTACAAGTGACATGAAAACACAACAAGCAGTTCAAAAATCTTCCCATAAATGTTCAAATTCCATTCAACATTAAGTGGACCAAAATGAGCAAGAAGCTTTCAAAATTAACACTCAATCTGTTGCTCAAATTCCTGTTTCTTCTGCTATCACTAATCAACTCCCTTCTCGTGTTAATCTATCTCCCAATTCTAAACCTCTGATATTTCCCTTTGGCTCTCTCATGCAAAATGACTTGCAAGAAGTTGCTGAATAGATATAAAATCATAATTGTAGATAAACAATGCTTTTGTAATACTGCAGCAAAGAAAAATTTAGGTTTTCTCCTTTAGCCATATGGAAAAACATGCCTCCTCTTGAAAACACTCCATCAATTCTCGACAAGAAGTTGGATGGACCACCTGATTCTACATCTCATATCTGATCTCCATCTCAAGGAGGATTCTATATAGATGAATATGGTTTTCTATTAGTACAAAACCATAAAAAGGCCACTTCCACTAGTTGAAAGTCTGCCCAGGAGGAGTCACCAACGGTTCTAAATAAAATCAAGGGGAATGTTAATAATAGAATGGATCCAAGAACCCAAAATGTTGCAATCCAAAATAGAGAAGCAACTGATAATGTTAGAGAGCAAGCTACCTTCTTATTGAACAAGACTTAAGGGATGAAAATGAGGAAAGACGTTGTTGTATAGGAGCAAGAAGATTAAGAAATTGATGAATGCAATCTAGAATACATCCCTTCTATAAAGATTAGTGACAGAAAGATTGGTATTATCAAGGAAATGGCATGTAAAAGAATTGAAGAATGATGGAAAAATGCAATTCTTGCTTATGTTGTAGGTGCAAAGCCTAATTTGATATATTTTAAAGCGTATATACAAAGAATTTGGAAACAGCGGGGGGAGTTTGAGGAGTATTCCAAGGAAAATAGGTTTTTCTTAATCAACTTTAATAAGTCGTCGGATTTCCAAAAAATCCCCAAAAGTAACCCATATATTTACGATGGGAGACTTATCATAATAGAAGGTGGTCTAGCAATATCAAACTAGTTAGAGATCTATTAACAACTGTGCCAATTTAGATCAAGCTGCCAATTGTAAATATAAAACTTTAGGACCAGGAGGGATTTAGTGCCATGGCAAGCATAATAGGAAAACCAATTAAATGTGATGTGGCTATAGTAAAAAAAACACGATTGAGTTATGCCTAAATTCTAGTAGAGGTGGCTACAAGTGAAGAATTACCAGAAGAAATAACATTATAATTTGGCGAAAACATAGTCAGAAGTTGGAGTGTGAATAGGTTCCACCTAGATGTGACATTAGCATCTGTTTTAGGCACCATAGGTGTAACACCCCTAATTCTTAATAACATTATTTAGGAGATTTAATTAGATAAATTAAATAGAATAATGTAGAGTGATAAGGGGATTGAGATTTGCTAATCAATTAGTGGTCGTGCTTACTAAAATGAATGGGTTTATAAATGGATAAATGTTAATTAATTAATGTGAGGGCATTAGAGTAAATAGCCACCCTATATTACCTCTCCCTTATACTTACGTTAGCCTCCTATTCATGTTCATTTTATCATAAGCAAAAACACAAACGAAAGAAAAGAGCAAGCCGACCATTACTAGAAGAAGAAGAGAAATCAAAGTAAAAGCTTAGGATCAAGCCAAGGGGAGAAGTCTCAAACAACCTCTAATTTCCTTATCCAATCTACGGTAAATAATACTCAAAACATATCCATTTTGATTTATATATGATCATTGAGTTTCGGATGTAAGATTTAACCTAATATGATGATTTTGGATGATATGCTTGATTTTATATAGTTAAATTCAAACAAGATTGTTTGAATTAGGTTAACACAGTTTTAAGGGTAAATCCGTAAGATGTGATTTTAAAATGCCATGGAAAAATTATATGATAGTGGGAAACATGATTTTAGAGTTGGGTTTCAATTTTTATAATTTTCCAAGCCGTGGAGAATTTGTTATGAATTTTCAAAGAAAATTATGTATTATTGGGTTTAGAAATTATCGGTTATTATATGATGAATTTGGGTCCGAAATTTATATATGTTAGATAACATATTAAAGGTGAATTTCTGTGATTTTTAGGGATTTTTACTAGGAGGTTTACTATGGAAATTAAATTATTTTAAAAGGAGGACCTAAATGATTTAATTATTGTTATATGGGAAGGGCTTATTTGTTAAAGTTAACCTTGTTTAATCTGAGAAAATGCGGCAATTATCTGTAAAATAATTTGAAAATTTTAAGGCAACCAATTAAGAGTTTACACGTAGGCAAGTTAGTTACAAAGAAATTACTTTATTTGGTAAAAACAGCATTTTTCTCAAAAAAGTGGGTTCCGCCTCCTTTGGTAGTAGCTTTCGACCCAGAGCTTCCACCTTCAATCTGGTCGAAACTAAAGAAGCTGAAACCAATACATAAGGTATCGCTTAGTTGGTACGTAGTGGATTGGAGAAAAGCAGAAGGTAGGGTGTCGAAATGTGGCTTTCGATGGGGTCGGCACTATGGTCTTGTTTTCTAAAGAAAAGCACTTGCCTGCTCCTTTATATATGCTTTCGAAGGGGTCGAGACCAATGCTTTCAAAAGTGACTTTCAACTAATTTTCGAAAGAGAGTTGTCACCTTATTAATTAAAGCAGTAGCTTTCAAAGGAGCTATTTAGTTTTCAAAATTGAAGTGATCGGAAGGAGTAGTTTCGACCAAGTCGAAAACCTTCTACCACTTTGCCTTTCGAAGACATTGAAGATATCATTGCTTTCAGAACGTAACCCTTGTTTTAAAAATGTAAGCCACTTCCCATAACTTTCGAAGGGGTTAAGGGTTTTGAAAGCAATGGTTTCGAAAGGGGTTTCGAAGCTGACCTTCAAGTATTTTATCCACATGACTTATGCTTTCGAAAGGATGGTGTCGACGCCATCAAGTTTTTCCCAATACTTTTAAAGGATAAAGAATGGTTTCGAAAGAGATGCTTTCGTTTATATTCACTTGACCCAAATAATATTTTAAGTATAAACCCAATGTTTTCGAAAGGGGTACTTTCAATGGTTTCAAAAGGGATACTTCCAAAGAGTTTAAAGAAGTCGAAAGGCTTTGTTTTTCAATACGAATAACCCAAACTCAATTTGTAAAGGAAAAACCCATGACTAAATTAAAGGAGTTTTGTAATGGTTTTAAGAAGAAGCTTTACTTGATAACATAATAGGTTAAAGGGATTAACCATGTTTTGTATTAAACCCACGGAATTGGTATCGTTATGCTATGTTGTTTGGTTCTTCAAATATAAATATATTCACATTATAACGGACCCATAACTGCATTTTGGGGATAAAGGACAGAAGAACCAGCTAAGTAGACTCAATAGTGAATATAAATTGATTAAACTCCTAAATGAGTAGAATTGCATCCAGGAGGTCAGGGAGACCAGAATATAGGATGCCTAAATACAGAAGTTGTCAGGGATACAGGTTCATAGTGCATGCATGAAAACTATGATTAGGAAGTTATTGGAGTTACCAATAGGTTCATAGTGATCCCATGAAAACCATGTTATAAAGAGTGATTGGCAGGGGCCAATTGGTTTGTAGTGCACCCATGAAAACTACATCTGGATTAAGTTAATTGACAGATATCAATAGGTTCCTATTCAACCCATGAAAACTAGGATAATAAAGAAGTTATTGGAGTCACTAATAGGTTCAAGGGAACCCATGAATTAATTAAGTTAATTGGCACATGCCAATAGGTTCATAGTGCACCCATGAAAACTATGAAATAGAACAGGGAGTCCAGAAATTAAATACAAGGTATTAGTAAACCCATAAAAACTAATAGGTTAATAGTGACCATAGAAAATATAAATATGACAGGGAGTCAATTAAACAAGGGATGGAAAATCAAAAATGTTTTAACTTGTATGCATATCATCGTAATATTTTGAAACGACTATGTTTATAACCATTGTGGATTCAAGAGCATGGTATATGGTTTTATAAAGATTTTGGGATACTAGTGAGGGGATACAAGGAATTTTAGTTTCATACAATATCTTAATTTAATTTTAGATGAGTGGTTATACAATGGTGGTCCTTATGAGCTAATTGTTTTACACATCTTACTTGGTGTAGCTTGTTACATGGGTCGTGAATGGAAACTTAGTTTTCGTCTGGGTATGCGTCCTTGGATTGCTATTGCATATTCAGCTCCTGCTGCTACTGCTACTGTTGTTTTCTTGATCTATCCTATTGGTCAAGGAAGTTTCTCTAATGGTATGCCTTTAGGAATTTCTGGTACTTTCAATTTTATGATTGTATTCCAGGCAGAGCACAACATCCTTATGCATCCATTTCACATGTTAGGCGTAGCTGGTGTATTTGGCGGCTCCCTATTTAGTGCTATGCATGGTTCCTTGGTAAACTCTAGTTTTGAACTCACATCTATGTCTATAGCTTTCATTGTTGTTAGGTATGAACTCCTAACATCTATTTCATGTCCAATTGCTTTTGATTTGAATTGATTTGGTGAATTTTCCAATTTTTGGTTTTGAAGTCAAAATTTATGAAAATCCTACTATGGATGTTCGGACATGTTATTTGGGGTGTATAGAAGAGTCTATAGGACTGGGTTGTCGCTTGGCATAAATCCCTAGCATCCAATGCTCGTTCGATCGCTTCCGAATTGATTTGGCCATCAATGGCCTAGGCAAATTGTTGCCCAGCATAGGCAACCAGACGTCTGGTTGAAGAATCCAGATGTCTGGTCAGGGTTTCTGGAAAAGTTTTAAAACGAAAGATAAAAAGAAAATTCCAGAGCCCAGGACCAGACTTCTGGTTAGACCATACCAAACGTCTGGGAGGCTTTAGTGAATAAAAAGAAAAGGGAGAAAAGAATTGTAAATTTCCAGGACCCAGAGCTAGACGCCTGGCTAAACCTACAAGACGTCTGGATTTGTGGAATTTTGCCTATTTTGCCTTTTTTTTTATCGATTTTTAATTTTTATCGATTTTTTTTTATCCGATTAGTTGTTGTCATTTATTATCGACTTTGATGACTTCTTTTCTAAATTTTTAGGAATATCCAATTGATGGATTTGATATCGATTTTTATGGTTTTAATTCACGTCGTCGAATGTGGATTTTGGTGATAAATTGTTTTTACAATCATTTCTGTGTTTTATTACTTTAAAATACAAAGGTTTTTATACTAGTAGTAAATACTCAAACTCTTTCACAAAAATGATTTCAACATTACTTTTAATACAAAGCTCATTTTTAAATTCGTTTTCCAATCTACTATATATACAAACCTTTACCTCATTCATATGAGAAATCCAATTAAATGACTTAGCAAAACAAGTGGTATGAAACGCTTGCGTTTACTTCGTCGGTTAATTCTTGGACTTGTTCGATTGAACTCTCGTGACAATTTTCGAGTGGAAATCTACAATTTGTTCGTAAATATTTAAGTTAAGCTAGTGGTTATGGGACATGAAGCTAAACTCATTTATTTACTAGCTTAGTGTAATTTACACTTATCGATCAATGATGATCATTTTGTGATTTAGACTAGCGATGTGCGATGTCTCTTTGTCTGCGTGGGGGACTAAATCTCGTTTGTAGAGCTTTGGCTCAAATTAGTGGGGTAGCGACCCATGGTATTCGCGCCGTTTGTGGAGCTTCGATTCAAATTTTATGGGTTAGCGACCATGGAATAGCGTTCCGTTTGTGATACACGTGTTGGTGAGTTTTCATGCTCCCGTTTGTGATAGGCCTCCCCTTTTGTGTTTTCTGGATTTCGAGAATTTGTGTTTCACCAATTTTTTTGATTTGCATTGATATGTTTTGTCAATATTTGAGGTTTGGTGAATAAGCTAAAGAATATGATAATTCTTTTTGAATATTTGAGGAGACTTGAAATATCGTATGATTTTCAATTGTTATCAAATATATACTTGTCACGGTATGGTATTATTGTTATCATATGTTTGTGTCATATCTTTTATCCTATCTCATCTTACATGATATTTATAGTTAGACTGATCCGTTTATTATTTTTCTTCTTAAGTAATACTCGGGTCAGACCGAGGTGTTTCAGGTTCTTCCACTTGACTTCTTAGCAGGGACTAGCTTCTGATTTTTGGCTAACTACTTTAGTTTAGTAGTTTTTGTTTTTATACATTCGAGATAGAGACTCCTTGATGTATACATATTCTTTTGTGATGTAGTGGATCTTGTATGACCACTACTTTGATGCTCACTTCTACGTGTTATATTCATATCTGTTTCCGCCTTAGTGATATGAATATTTGTGACTGATTTGTGTTATGCTTATTTTATATTTGTTTCTGAAGGCCTCATAGCCACTGTGTAGTAGCTTTGAGTTTGTATTGGATATGTCAGATTTCCTCTTGAAATGAAATGCATGTCATACTATCTGACATATTGGTACTCGCACAAAGCAATTACACAGATGGTCGCTCCTCAACAGCCTTATTCTTCGTGCTAGTTGACGGCATCACCCCGTAGTGTCCTTGGCTAGTGTGAGTATAGAGGTGGGGCGTCACAACGTCTGCGGGTCGTGCGTCTCAATGGAATAACAGATTCCTTGCACCAATTAGTAGCCCTAAGTAGAACATACTGAAACTATATATAAATGTTTAAACTGCATATCAGTGTATATATATATATATGTATATATAATATTCTATGCATATTGATATACCAGAACTATATTTGTACATATAGACATATATAAATCACATAAATTGTATGTGTGTATATATTCCTATATATAACCAGTCCAATTATATGGAAGTAATAAACACATATCATGCACATTTACAAACATAAAGGGAATACACTACCAAAGTAACAAATCTATCATCTCAATATCAATAACCATTCACATATACAACCATATAAACAATTTAATAAAAATGCATCTTACTTAAGAACAAATCTAATAATTATATCTTCTTCGTATTATTTTACAGAAGCCTCAAATTTATATAAAATAATGCACTTTCCTGTCAATCATACTGTAGCTTATTTTCACTTAATTCTTCTATTTAAATTAAGTTTAGCTATCAATAAGGCCTCAAAATATTGTATAGCTCACATATATAATTTCTTTATATATGTATACATATATTCTCAAACCATTCCTTAGGGTCTAAAGGTAATAAATCCATTATTACAATGTTTGGGATTTTATAACCTTAATCAAGCCTTATTAAATAATACATATGTAATATCCCGGAAATTTTAACAATATCAATTTAATAATCTGTTGAATAATTAAATTGATATGGATAATCTTTGATAATAAGATTTGAATTTAATTTAATAATCTGATTAAATTAGTATTTAATTGATGATTTTATCTTTTAAAAGTTAATAAGATATTTCTATTTGGATATATATATATATATTTATTTATATATATTGTAAATAGAAGCTTTGATAAATTGGGAATTTATATTTAATTTAATCTGGACTTTTCAAAGATATTTAAATAAGTAATTTTATAGTTTTAAAATACTTTAAGAAAATATTTTAATTGGTTTAAGATATTTTTAACTTAAGTTTAAATAAATAAGATTTACAAAATTGGTTTGTTTTATTTCTTTTAAATATTTCTTGATAATATAATCTCTTGTTTAAATTATAAAATATGTTATTTTCAAATAATAAGTATAATGTATTATTTTTAATATGTATGAATTTTAAAGACTATAGAATTGTTATTTTAAATTGAAAAAAAAATAGTGTGTGTAAATATATATAACTTAACTTTAAAATTGAATCTTAGGATTTAATTTGATTTCAAATTGAATTTAAAGTTTAAAGTTCAAAAGAATAAATATTTAAATTGTTGGATATTATAATATTTGTATAAAACTTATATTTATAAAATATAATTAGTTTTTGTTTTTCTTTAAAAAGATATATATATATATAGATAAGTGTTTAAATAAATAAGAAAAAGGCTTTTTAAATAACTTTTAAAATAAATAGAAATATGAGTAATTACTTATAAGACATGTGTCTTTATCTAATGCCTTGTCTTAACATGTGTAAATAAAAGATAAACTCAAAATGACAAGTGTCTTCATTTATTTTTATTTTCTTTTATTTTTATAAAATCATAAATTCACTTATATATACATGTGCATCCCTTTACTTCATTTTTTCTATTCTCCTTTTCAAAACAAGATAACTAAAAACCTCTTTCTCTAATTAAAATCTGAAACAAATCAGAGAATCAAATACCACTTCTCAAACTCTTCCTCTAATCTAAAATCAGTAATTATTTCTCAAGCAAAATGTGTGCATATTCAAATCTGGAAAAATTTCCTCAAACCAGAGATTATCAAAATCAAATCTCTGTAAACCATTTTCCAAAATCCAAATCAAAGAATCAGCCTGCAACCTTCATCTTCAAAAATCTGTCTGCCTGCATTCTCTTCATCTGGAAGCCTGCATTTGTTCTTCAAGACTGTCTGTAACCAAGCTTCAGTAGCATGCAAAGCTTCTGGGGATTTAAAGCATTTCAGTTTCAAGTTTTAAAAGATCAAATCATTTTCCAGTCTTAAGCAAAACAGTTTCACAAGCTATTTCAAAGATAATTTGCCTCTGTTTATATAAATCTGGTGAGTAACATTTTTACTTAAATTAACTTAGGAAATTATGATGCATGTTTAATTCTGTTTTGATATGGATGTTTATAGATGACTCTACATGTATATGAATGTATATAGATGTGTATGTTATTTGTATCAGTGTGACCCTGTTATCTTGAATTCCAGGTTACTGTTTTTTTAATATAAATCATATCCCATGATCTAGTTTTAATTTAGATCTAAGGTTTAAATAAAATTAGTTGTTCCCTAGTAAACTAAAGATTAAAAGATTTAATTAAGACAAAAATTTAGTCTGAGTGCCTCTGTAATCTAAAACAACAGAGATATGTTGTATAAATGTAAAAATTCGAACTGGATAATTTATAGATTCAGGATTATATATGGAATAGATAGGTGATAATATGATTTTTAGTATGAATATCATAGTTTTTAGTCTAGTATTAAAAGAGCAGTTCTGGTTTAAGTCAGAAATGAAATTTTAGTGATTTTGATTATCTCAATGGAACTGGGATGTTGAATTCTTCAATGATGATAGTGGAATGAGCATGGATGATAGGAAAATTGTCAGGAGAATTTTTAAGGTAGTAAGACAGAAATGATTTAGGTTTGAAATTTTTAAACCTAGTTTTACTGGGTTAGGGGAAGATGATCGAAATGGGATCTGTGGTCGATCGAGTTGAACGAGGATTTGGCAGATGGAAGTTTGGTCGTGGATGAAAGTATGGCCGGAGTAGCTAGATGTCAGATGATCGGAATCGCGAGCACGAGGGGTTGTTGCCAGGTTTTGGAAGTGTAGTCTGTGTTCCAGTTTTGGTCTTTAGGCTCGATTTTGAATTCGACTTAGTTTCGTTGATCGAGTGATGGGATTCTGGCATAGGAAGGATCGTCGAGATGGTGGAGTCGTCGTAGATGATCGGAGTGACGCTGGTAATCGTGCACGTGCACGAGATCGTAGATGTGCACTGGTGAGTCTGGGTTTAACAGAGGAGTGGAGCTCGTGTTTCTCTCGAGTTGTTTCAAGGAATGCTCGAAGTATTTAAGAGGTTGACTCGAAGTAATTTGGATGGAGCTCGGGTAAATTGATGTTGCCAGTTTTTATTAAAAAAACTGTCTGTTTAAATTTTAATCTGAACTTAAATTTGTAAAGCAATATTAAAACAGAAGTTAAATCAAAATTTTAATATTTGGAGTAAGGTTTAGTTTTAAATTTTAGATTGAGAAATAAATAAGTTTTATAAATTTAAATATGAAGTTGTTTAGACTTTTTTTAAAACTTCTTTATTGAATGAGTATTTCTTTAACTTGTAAATGAAAGAGTTTTAGAAATGGTGTTTTTAACGTGGTTAAAGATAATTTGTTTTCATTTTAAATCTTTAAATTTAAAATGAAATTTTGAAGGTAAAATTTAAAGTAAATAGTTTTAAAATACTTTGTAAATGATAACTTGATTATCAATAGGAACAAAGTTTTATCTTAAAGTAATTAGAGATTTGTGTTCATTAAATTGATAAGGAAATTTAATGGATAATTAATTTAATTGATTGATTAATCATTTGGATTAATTAAATAAGTAATTAAAGGTTTAAACTAATTTATTTATGATTAGGATTTATTAATTAGGGATAATTAATTTGTAATTAAGGATTATGAATTAGGATATTAATTAATGGTTAAGAATTAATTAATAGAGTAATTAAATATTAATTAAGTAGGGTTAACACTTAATCAATTAAATAATTAAAGTTTAATTAATTGGTTATTAAGATTTATTAATTTGAAATTAATAATAATTAATATAAGTTAATTATTTAAGAAAAGTAATTAAATAATTGTTAATGAAGGTCATTAACTATGGATTATTAAATAATTAACTTATGTAATTAATTTTAATAATTAATTAGATTAATTAATTTAAAGATAATCATTTGTGAAATTGTTTAAATGGAATTACTTAATGGAAGTAATTAAGAATTAATTACTTATTGTAATTAATTGAAGTTAATTTGATTAGTTAAGTTAATTAATTAAGTTTAATTAATTTAGGATAATCAAGAGATGATTTGATAATAATTACTTAATGTAATTATTAAGGTAAGATTATTTAGGGGAGTAAATAATAAAATGATAATTACTGGAAGTAATTAGTTGAATAATGATTTTATTAATAGAAGTAATTTGAGTTAATTACTTTGAATAATTAATCAAGGGATTAATTAAGAAATTACTTAAGGAAGTAATTAATTTAGTTAGTGAAAGTAATTAAGGGTAATTAATTACTGATTGAAGATAAATCAAGGGTGATTAATAAATTTTGTTTAATTAAAGGTTAATTACTTAATGTAATTAATTTAATTAAGTAATTAATAATTAAGTTGTAATTAAGGATCATTAATTAATATAATTAATGATGTAATTAAGATTGGTTAATTAAGTAATAATTAATAAATGAAGTAATTAATCAATGTAATTAATTAAGGATTAATGTAATTAATTATAGTTGATTAAGTTAATTAATTTTAGTTAATTAATTAATGAAGTAATTAAAGGTTAATTACTATAAGTGGTTAAGGATAATTAATTTAAGTAATTAATTGAGAATAAATTACTTGAATATAATCAAAAGATAATTAATCAAGATGATTAATTGAAATGAATTATTAGAGGATAATTAATTAATTGATTGTAATTAATTAATGGTTAAGTAAGAAGGATTTATAAAATGAAGTAATTAATTTAATTCAATTTAAATTAAGATGATATAAATCATTACTTATGAATGGGTGTTAGTATTGGATACTTTGCATTGATTGATATCTCTGATGAGATATATGCTGTGTGATATGGATGTTAGTTGAATTGTGATGATAATATGGATTATCTGTTATATTGATAATGTTGATTATTTATTGTAATGTTGTGAATTATCTTTCTATGTGTATAAAGATAATTGAATTGAATTGTTTTAACCTTTAAAACAACTTGGCCTTAAAAGATACGCTTTGGATTTCGATGAGACCGGGATCGGGTTTCCGTATACCGGATTTCCAGGTCTGGAGACCCGAATACCACATCGATCCAAATTTACGATAGGTCGTGAATCAAGTGAAGATGAAGATTCAGAGTGCAAGGGTTATTGTCGTTAACTCTGAGGGTGATTCCAAAACGAGTGTAACGAGATAATGCCTTCGGTTTCGTTCAAACCCGGAACGAACTTGTATGGATTGAATGCTTTCAGCACATCGTCAGGTGGACGATGAGCATTCTAAGATAGATGTGTTCTATTTAAAGGTAATCGTGACCTCAAGCCTCACAAACCGGGAATGGCTAAAACAGGGGAGGTGCAGCAAGGTTAGTGGGTAGCACCCAAGTAGGACAAGGTTACCTCTGTCTAGATGTCCCTTTCTATTTTCGACTTAGTGGTGCGGTTGCTGATCCCAACCGTGAGGTATCTTGTGCGGGAATTATCCAGTAAGGGATGTTCCGACCTTGTGTTGCAGGGGATTAGGAGTGATCCTCGGTACGGTGATCTAGGCCACGTACTGTGATGGGCGGTACCCCGGTAGCCCTGCCATTGTATGGAATCCAAAATCCAATAAGTGCCAACGGACTTGATTGTATAACCCACTTTGTGGCTAGTATGCTGGAATTTAATAATGTAACAATTTCAGCTATTTCATATTTATTTGAAAACCCTAGACCCTATTATAATACAATCGAATTTCCTATCAAATGTTTTGGTTAGCGTAAGGTAAAAACTTACCCATGTTTATGTGTGGGAAGTCTTATGTGATACCTTTTCTTTCAAAAGGTTTTGAAATTAAGCAAGTTTAACCTGTTACTCACACCAGACCCATGTCTGACCCAAGTTGTTTATTTCTGTTTTATAAACTCTTGGGTACTCAAATTTTTACGAGTAGCCAAGGGATTCAGGTTAGCCTTGACGAATTGTGGAGGAGCAATGGAGCAGGAGGCTTCGGCGTTGTAGATAGATAGTAGTTTCCGCTGTGTTGATCTTTGTTTAGATCTTTGTTTTGTATTGAGATGTAATAACTAGACAGATGTTTATAACTGTCTAGTATATGATGTGTAATCTGTGTAACTCTGATAAGTGTTGTATATGATACTATGTAATAGTTATGTGATATATTATATTTTGTTCGTTTCCGCTGTGAGTATTTGTGTTTGTTTCTTTTCTCTTCTTCTCTTTTCTACTTCTCACCCCTTTCTTTCTTATTAATGATTCGTCATTCTGTAGAATGAGTGGCGGGTTGTTACAGTGGTATCAGAGCATAGGTTGAGCGAATGCCTAAGCTTTTGGTTAATTGAATATCAGAGCACTAGGTTGAGTGAATACCTAGGTTCAGAAGGATTGTTCATTAGAGATAGGATCTGTAGCAACCTATTTGAGTCTGAGTATATATATATATACAAGAGCGCGTAATTGTTAGTTATATAAAAATGGTTTTATATTGTGTTAATTGATCGGTTGAGTGGTATATGGATTCTGGTCAATACGAGTAGCTAACGTTATTGATAGGGATCTCTAAACACTTGAACCAGGCCAACGGACACAATATTGTTTTAAAGAGGTAGATGAAATAATTTTACCCAGAAATAATTTCTATATAAAAAAAAATATATCATTTTAAATATATATATTTATGTATTTCTACCTATTTATTGGGTTACCTGTTCGGGTTTTCCAATATAAGTTATAAAGGTAGATAAGGTGGTAGTGTGTGTAACACAATTACCAATAGTTGGAGTTTGAATGTTTGAGGTTGGAAGTATATATCGAGACTGTAAACCCAATACCGTCTCGAGTAAGCTTTGCTGTGGTGAAGGATTTCATCGATCTCCGAAGGAAACTGTAATGGTTTGGAGTTTATCTTTGAAGTTTGGATGAATAAAGTTGGATCTGTCGATGAGGCAGAAGTGAGTGATGGTACCTTGATACCTCAGGTAATAGTAGCTGTATGATGAGATACAGTGACGATGGATGTTTCCGAAGATGTTTTTCTTTGGAACAAGTTTAAGGAAGTGTGTATGCTTTGGTATTGTGGCTGAGTTCAGCATGGTGTTTCTGCTTTGGTTTGGAGTTCGAGTTTCTCGAAGAGCTTTGGATAAGAGCATCAGTGTCAGCAGTGAAGCTCGGAGTATTCTGTGATGGCAGGAAGTTTTCTGGATGAGCAGTTTTTCTGGAAGTGAAGTTCAGAAGCAGCAGAGTGGATCCATTTCTTCGATAAATTGGATAAATAAGTGTAAGCTGTTCTGATTGGTAAAGAGAGAACAGTCTGTTTGGAATTAGGATGGGTTGATCGCAAAAGTGACTTGCGATTGTCTGAGTGTTCTCTTGTGTTGTCAGAGTTTTTCTGGATGTCTTCAGAGAAGTCAGAAGTTTGTCCGCATCTGAAGGTTGAGTTTTCTTATCGACTGGATTCCAGGAGTGATATCGGTGGTTCAGTCTAGTGGAAGGATGTTTCCTAGAGATGGAATTGGTGAAGCAGCTCAAGTTTTGCTGGAGTATCTGAGTTTTATTTATGGATCCGTGAACCTTATTTCTAGAAGTGAGTTGTCCAGTCTGTGCTTGTGTTCTACCTCATATCGGAGTTGAGCAGCGAAAGCAGTTTGGAGTGTATCTCTGGATGGGAGAAGTAAGTTTGGAATCTACTGATGTTGTGAAGTAGAGTTGTGTTTGGATCTCGTCTGTGTTCTGATTTGGATAAGTATTTGGTCTTCTGAATTGAATTGTCAGTTTGGATAACTGGAATTCATTGAGTTTTACGTATCTCTGAGGGAGTACGTATTTGATCTATCTCTGGTTTTAGAATCTGCAGTTTGGGAAGTTTGGTAGTTGAGTCAGACTCGTCTGTAGTCTGATATTCTGTTTAGTTCTGTAAATCTAGATGAGTAGGAAATCTATAGCTTAGTAGTTTAGATTGTTTGTAGAGCGAGTATCCCGGTATATATATATATATATATACTTGGGGAAACTCGAGGAATTCTATCCAGACTTTTGTCTGAATAGTTAGAAGTGATTGTTTGGATGAATTGGTTGCTATGGTTGTTAGAATATGGATGATAGTATATGCTTGTGTTTTAAAATTTAAAATCTTTAATAAGATTATTAAATTACCTTTGTTTAAATTTCGGGGACGAAATTATTTTAAGGGGGGAGGAATGTAATATCCCGGAAATTTTAACAATATCAATTTAATAATCTGTTGAATAATTAAATTGATATGGATAATCTTTGATAATAAGATTTGAATTTAATTTAATAATCTGATTAAATTAGTATTTAATTGATGATTTTATCTTTTAAAAGTTAATAAGATATTTCTATTTGGATATATATATATATATATTTATTTATATATATTGTAAATAGAAGCTTTGATAAATTGGGAATTTATATTTAATTTAATCTGGACTTTTCAAAGATATTTAAATAAGTAATTTTATAGTTTTAAAATACTTTAAGAAAATATTTTAATTGGTTTAAGATATTTTTAACTTAAGTTTAAATAAATAAGATTTACAAAATTGGTTTGTTTTATTTCTTTTAAATATTTCTTGATAATATAATCTCTTGTTTAAATTATAAAATATGTTATTTTCAAATAATAAGTATAATGTATTATTTTTAATATGTATGAATTTTAAAGACTATAGAATTGTTATTTTAAATTGAAAAAAAAATAGTGCGTGTAAATATATATAACTTAACTTTAAAATTGAATCTTAGGATTTAATTTGATTTCAAATTGAATTTAAAGTTTAAAGTTCAAAAGAATAAATATTTAAATTGTTGGATATTATAATATTTGTATAAAACTTATATTTATAAAATATAATTAGTTTTTGTTTTTCTTTAAAAAGATATATATATATAGATAAGTGTTTAAATAAATAAGAAAAAGGCTTTTTAAATAACTTTTAAAATAAATAGAAATATGAGTAATTACTTATAAGACATGTGTCTTTATCTAATGCCTTGTCTTAACATGTGTAAATAAAAGATAAACTCAAAATGACAAGTGTCTTCATTTATTTTTATTTTCTTTTATTTTTATAAAATCATAAATTCACTTATATATACATGTGCATCCCTTTACTTCATTTTTTCTATTCTCCTTTTCAAAACAAGATAACTAAAAACCTCTTTCTCTAATTAAAATCTGAAACAAATCAGAGAATCAAATACCACTTCTCAAACTCTTCCTCTAATCTAAAATCAGTAATTATTTCTCAAGCAAAATGTGTGCATATTCAAATCTGGAAAAATTTCCTCAAACCAGAGATTATCAAAATCAAATTTTGTGTAAACCATTTTCCAAAATCCAAATCAAAGAATCAGCCTGCAACCTTCATCTTCAAAAATCTGTCTGCCTGCATTCTCTTCATCTGGAAGCCTGCATTTGTTCTTCAAGACTGTCTGTAACCAAGCTTCAGTAGCATGCAAAGCTTCTGGGGATTTAAAGCATTTCAGTTTCAAGTTTTAAAAGATCAAATCATTTTCCAGTCTTAAGCAAAACAGTTTCACAAGCTATTTCAAAGATAATTTGCCTCTGTTTATATAAATCTGGTGAGTAACATTTTTACTTAAATTAACTTAGGAAATTATGATGCATGTTTAATTCTGTTTTGATATGGATGTTTATAGATGACTCTGCATGTATATGAATGTATATAGATGTGTATGTTATTTGTATCAGTGTGACCCTGTTATCTTGAATTCCAGGTTACTGTTTTTTTAATATAAATCATATCCCATGATCTAGTTTTAATTTAGATCTAAGGTTTAAATAAAATTAGTTGTTCCCTAGTAAACTAAAGATTAAAAGATTTAATTAAGACAAAAATTTAGTCTGAGTGCCTCTGTAATCTAAAACAACAGAGATATGTTGTATAAATGTAAAAATTCGAACTGGATAATTTATAGATTCAGGATTATATATGGAATAGATAGGTGATAATATGATTTTTAGTATGAATATCATAGTTTTTAGTCTAGTATTAAAAGAGCAGTTCTGGTTTAAGTCAGAAATGAAATTTTAGTGATTTTGATTATCTCAATGGAACTGGGATGTTGAATTCTTCAATGATGATAGTGGAATGAGCATGGATGATAGGAAAATTGTCAGGAGAATTTTTAAGGTAGTAAGACAGAAATGATTTAGGTTTGAAATTTTTAAACCTAGTTTTACTGGGTTAGGGGAAGATGATCGAAATGGGATCTGTGGTCGATCGAGTTGAACGAGGATTTGGCAGATGGAAGTTTGGTCGTGGATGAAAGTATGGCCGGAGTAGCTAGATGTCAGATGATCGGAATCGCGAGCACGAGGGGTTGTTGCCAGGTTTTGGAAGTGTAGTCTGTGTTCCAGTTTTGGTCTTTAGGCTCGATTTTGAATTCGACTTAGTTTCGTTGATCGAGTGATGGGATTCTGGCATAGGAAGGATCGTCGAGATGGTGGAGTCGTCGTAGATGATCGGAGTGACGCTGGTAATCGTGCACGTGCACGAGATCGTAGATGTGCACTGGTGAGTCTGGGTTTAACAGAGGAGTGGAGCTCGTGTTTCTCTCGAGTTGTTTCAAGGAATGCTCGAAGTATTTAAGAGGTTGACTCGAAGTAATTTGGATGGAGCTCGGGTAAATTGATGTTGCCAGTTTTTATTAAAAAAACTGTCTGTTTAAATTTTAATCTGAACTTAAATTTGTAAAGCAATATTAAAACAGAAGTTAAATCAAAATTTTAATATTTGGAGTAAGGTTTAGTTTTAAATTTTAGATTGAGAAATAAATAAGTTTTATAAATTTAAATATGAAGTTGTTTAGACTTTTTTTAAAACTTCTTTATTGAATTAGTATTTCTTTAACTTGTAAATGAAAGAGTTTTAGAAATGGTGTTTTTAACGTGGTTAAAGATAATTTGTTTTCATTTTAAATCTTTAAATTTAAAATGAAATTTTGAAGGTAAAATTTAAAGTAAATAGTTTTAAAATACTTTGTAAATGATAACTTGATTATCAATAGGAACAAAGTTTTATCTTAAAGTAATTAGAGATTTGTGTTCATTAAATTGATAAGGAAATTTAATGGATAATTAATTTAATTGATTGATTAATCATTTGGATTAATTAAATAAGTAATTAAAGGTTTAAACTAATTTATTTATGATTAGGATTTATTAATTAGGGATAATTAATTTGTAATTAAGGATTATGAATTAGGATATTAATTAATGGTTAAGAATTAATTAATAGAGTAATTAAATATTAATTAAGTAGGGTTAACACTTAATCAATTAAATAATTAAAGTTTAATTAATTGGTTATTAAGATTTATTAATTTGAAATTAATAATAATTAATATAAGTTAATTATTTAAGAAAAGTAATTAAATAATTGTTAATGAAGGTCATTAACTATGGATTATTAAATAATTAACTTATGTAATTAATTTTAATAATTAATTAGATTAATTAATTTAAAGATAATCATTTGTGAAATTGTTTAAATGGAATTACTTAATGGAAGTAATTAAGAATTAATTACTTATTGTAATTAATTGAAGTTAATTTGATTAGTTAAGTTAATTAATTAAGTTTAATTAATTTAGGATAATCAAGAGATGATTTGATAATAATTACTTAATGTAATTATTAAGGTAAGATTATTTAGGGGAGTAAATAATAAAATGATAATTACTGGAAGTAATTAGTTGAATAATGATTTTATTAATAGAAGTAATTTGAGTTAATTACTTTGAATAATTAATCAAGGGATTAATTAAGAAATTAATTAAGGAAGTAATTAATTTAGTTAGTGAAAGTAATTAAGGGTAATTAATTACTGATTGAAGATAAATCAAGGGTGATTAATAAATTTTGTTTAATTAAAGGTTAATTACTTAATGTAATTAATTTAATTAAGTAATTAATAATTAAGTTGTAATTAAGGATCATTAATTAATATAATTAATGATGTAATTAAGATTGGTTAATTAAGTAATAATTAATAAATGAAGTAATTAATCAATGTAATTAATTAAGGATTAATGTAATTAATTATAGTTGATTAAGTTAATTAATTTTAGTTAATTAATTAATGAAGTAATTAAAGGTTAATTACTATAAGTGGTTAAGGATAATTAATTTAAGTAATTAATTGAGAATAAATTACTTGAATATAATCAAAAGATAATTAATCAAGATGATTAATTGAAATGAATTATTAGAGGATAATTAATTAATTGATTGTAATTAATTAATGGTTAAGTAAGAAGGATTTATAAAATGAAGTAATTAATTTAATTCAATTTAAATTAAGATGATATAAATCATTACTTATGAATGGGTGTTAGTATTGGATACTTTGCATTGATTGATATCTCTGATGAGATATATGCTGTGTGATATGGATGTTAGTTGAATTGTGATGATAATATGGATTATCTGTTATATTGATAATGTTGATTATCTATTGTAATGTTGTGAATTATCTTTCTATGTGTATAAAGATAATTGAATTGAATTGTTTTAACCTTTAAAACAACTTGGCCTTAAAAGATACGCTTTGGATTTCGATGAGACCGGGATCGGGTTTCCGTATACCGGATTTCCAGGTCTGGAGACCCGAATACCACATCGATCCAAATTTACGATAGGTCGTGAATCAAGTGAAGATGAAGATTCAGAGTGCAAGGGTTATTGTCGTTAACTCTGAGGGTGATTCCAAAACGAGTGTAACGAGGTAATGCCTTCGGTTTCGTTCAAACCCGGAACGAACTTGTATGGATTGAATGCTTTCAGCACATCGTCAGGTGGACGATGAGCATTCTAAGATAGATGTGTTCTATTTAAAGGTAATCGTGACCTCAAGCCTCACAAACCGGGAATGGCTAAAACAGGGGAGGTGCAGCAAGGTTAGTGGGTAGCACCCAAGTAGGACAAGGTTACCTCTGTCTAGATGTCCCTTTCTATTTTCGACTTAGTGGTGCGGTTGCTGATCCCAACCGTGAGGTATCTTGTGCGGGAATTATCCAGTAAGGGATGTTCCGACCTTGTGTTGCAGGGGATTGGGAGTGGTCCTCGGTACGGTGATCTAGGCCACGTACTGTGATGGGCGGTACCCCGGTAGCCCTGCCATTGTATGGAATCCAAAATCCAATAAGTGCCAACGGACTTGATTGTATAACCCACTTTGTGGCTAGTATGCTGGAATTTAATAATGTAACAATTTTAGCTATTTCATATTTATTTGAAAACCCTAGACCCTATTATAATACAATCGAATTTCCTATCAAATGTTTTGGTTAGCGTAAGGTAAAAACTTACCCATGTTTATGTGTGGGAAGTCTTATGTGATACCTTTTCTTTCAAAAGGTTTTGAAGTTAAGCAAGTTTAACCTGTTACTCACACCAGACCCATGTCTGACCCAAGTTGTTTATTTCTGTTTTATAAACTCTTGGGTACTCAAATTTTTACGAGTAGCCAAGGGATTCAGGTTAGCCTTGACGAATTGTGGAGGAGCAATGGAGCAGGAGGCTTCGGCGTTGTAGATAGATAGTAGTTTCCGCTGTGTTGATCTTTGTTTAGATCTTTGTTTTGTATTGAGATGTAATAACTAGACAGATGTTTATAACTGTCTAGTATATGATGTGTAATCTGTGTAACTCTGATAAGTGTTGTATATGATACTATGTAATAGTTATGTGATATATTATATTTTGTTCGTTTCCGCTGTGAGTATTTGTGTTTGTTTCTTTTCTCTTCTTCTCTTTTCTACTTCTCACCCCTTTCTTTCTTATTAATGATTCGTCATTCTGTAGAATGAGTGGCGGGTTGTTACAACATACTTCTTTGAAAAATCTAACTTCTCAAATCACCTTTATAGTATTTCATTATTTAGTTAATTATTAATTTACACTGTAATAAACTAGTGTCAAGGCCAGATAAACTTCAAAGCCATTTTTAATACAAGTTTAACCTGCCTAAATCATTATTTTAGTCTTACAGCTTATTTTAAAGGTCATACTTTTAATTTCCGATTAGTAATTTCTATCACTAATATAACTACAAATTAAAGTTTTAATTAATTTATAACCATGTTACAAATTAATATCAACTCCATCTAATTCTATTCAATATGAATAGAACACACTATTTATATATATGGGATCTCAACCAATTATCTTGAATATTGGTAATAAAATATATAATAATATTTCTATCACTGACCTAACTACAAATTAGAGTTTAATTAATTTATAACCATATTGTAAATTAATATCAATTCCATCTAACTCTACTCAATATGAATAGAACACACAATACATATATATAGGATCTTAATTAATTATCCTGAATATTTACTAAAACCAATCCAATCAAATGGGGGATATATATAAATATATATTATTATTTTACCTCTACTAAGTAATAGTTTTCAATATATATAATTATGGGGATTTATACTGAAATATAAATCTAGAGTTATAATTTTGCTCACCTAAGCTGTAAATTCTCAAGTGTTTGAATCCAGTCCAAGCCCATACCATGTTGTAGATAATCTCACTATGAGTGCAACAGTAAATACCGTGTCTCGATTGGACCTCGTATGTCGAAGATACAGATTTTATAAGAATTCAAAATAAAGATATCAATTAATTAACTTAATCATACTTAATAAAGTTAATCATCGTTATACCTTCTACCCTAATTAATTCATGTACACAAAGATATGCATGCACACACACACATATAAACCCAATATGACCATGCACATTCTCCCCTCTACCTCGATCTACAGTCCACAAATCAATGAATCGTCTTCGCCAATGCGCTCCACTCCATATGCACAACCATCCTCGATAAACTGGACCCTCCAAATCAAAATTTGATCTGGTGCTCCCCTCTACATCCACGAATGTCATGATTTTCCCTACTCCATCAAATTTCAAAGCATAGACATGGGAAGAAGCACGCCGCTAAGAGGAAGACAACTGTGCTCTCCATTTTGCCTATCTACTCCTCTATCGACAACGACTTCATCCCTAGCTCCATGTCTATAACATCCAACCTTCCTTAAGTGATGACGCATGCCATGTCATCACCAAAGATTTAATCCCCTTTATTCCATGAGTTCAACTGATCCTACCCCTTCATCTATCGCAGGTCGAAGCTCTTGGAATATGGGTAGACCTGAAACCCATTACCTTAGGACCCATTTACTATTGAGGTGAGATGGAAAAACGAGCAAAAATGAAATATTTGTGTGTGGGGTGAGTCTACATATATATATATGTATGTATGTATATATGTATATGTATGTATGTATTACTTTACTTCCTAAATAAATCTCCACATGTTTCAAGCTTGTACAATCATACGATATACCGAATCGCCATGAAACTCGTCGGCGCACATCGCCTCATTTTTCCAGACTCAATGGTATAAAAGATTTCATTATTCGAGACAGCGCTCTAGTATGATAATTTCATGCATTTCGAGGTCGCTTTGGCCATCGGATCGCCTAACTCCAAAAATTCTTCAACTATACATCTCATAATGAAGTCCTCATCCCAGATTCACAAGCCGTCGGTCGATATCCTACTGGACTCTAATACGCACGTATTTTTACAAAATACATATAATAAATAAGTAAATTATAAAAATATACTATGACTCCACATATGGCGATATTTATAAATATTTTGATTCAAAACGTCGATCCGGACTCAATAAAAGTAGTCTCGAGTTATAATTCGATGGTACGCAAAAAATTAGATTTTGGACATTCAACTAATTAACAATCCAAAATTTAAATTAATTATTTAAATACCTAGTCGTTAAAAATGCAGGTTGTTACATTCTTCCCCCTTAAAAGAATTTCGTCCGCGAAATTCCTATAAGTAAGACAATGCAACCCGACCAACCAAAGCACAGAATACAACTCCTAACCCTTAGGAGTTTAAGGTTCCTTTTGTTTTGGAAAACTTCAGCAACACCTCCTTAGCATGGTCAACTCCAAAAAAATCGCACAACATATATATATATATATATATATATATATATATCTGTGTGTGTTGTGTGTGCGTGCGCGCATGTGTGCATGTGTGTATGTAATACATATACATCTCATATCTGAAGCATCCTATTTCTTAGGACATACAAGCATATATATTCATACCATCTACACTACAAATCTTACGTACCTCTTTCTCAGCAAGAGCATGCCATTTAGATGCGAATCCGAGCAAATAAGCATTTTAATAGCGCATATATGCTTCCATGTACCTAATCGTGTACTCAACAAAGAGGATTAAACAAAATTGCAACATAAAACCATGGATTTAAGCATGATAAATCTTATATAGCAATCATCTCCAATAAATATGGTATATCAAACCATGCAACATGCATCTCAAATAAACATTTAACAAAAAACTATGCAACAAACACATTTATTGCAGCTAACATCTCCAATGCAACAATCATCTCAAATAAACATGTTATGACAAACTATGCAACAAGAATCTTTAATCAACATGTTACCATCGAAAACACCAAGCACACTTGTAAAATTACAAGCAACAACAAAGCAAGCTCTACACTATGCTTTCTTTTAAGTAATTAGAGGCATATCAATATAAAGCTCAACCCCGAGGTCTAAAGCCACGTCCGGTTCACATCCCATTCCTCCAATCAACTCATCTCGACGACGTCACTAGAATTATACTCTTATACAATAGAATTCACACAATATGCTGGCAATAACAACCAATAAGGAGCAATCAACAAGCAACAATAATCAATAACAACCAATGACGAGCAATTAACAAGAAACAAAAATCAATCAACAATCAATCAATAAAAATAAACAATCAATTAATAAAAATAAACAATCAATCAAAAATCAAGCAAAAGTAGGTAATCAATAAGCAACAAAAAAAATCAATCAACTAAGATAAACAATCAATCAAAATCAAGAAAAAGCGAGAAATCAACAACGATTACCATACAAACTTCCAATCATTTAAAAGGAGTTTATAACAACACACATAGTAACCCATAATTGTAACAGTCCGCATATTTTACGATTGTATATTTAAATGTTTTATTTAAATATAGCATTGTTAATCGGATTAAAGTCCGAAATGTTACTTTTTTTAAACAGTCGAATTGGGACTCGAGACCACTTCCGTTGAGTTCAAAACGATGTTTACAACTTTTTTGAGTATAAACATCGATATGTTTGGAGTTGAGTATAATTTTGCTATTTTTCTATCTGGGCTTTGGGTTTGGGTTTCAGCCCACTAACCCAACATAATACCCTAACTCCTCTACTCTTCATCCATTCACTCATTCTATTTCCTAACACTCAAGCTAAAGAAAAATGGGGGAAAGAATGGGAAATAGAAATTCCTAAACCCTAGTTTTGATTAGGAAACTCAAATTCAAGTCCAAAATCAAGGAGAAGCTTAGGTAAGCATCCTCTTCATCTTCTCCATCTCTATCTCTCTTCAATTTACAGAAATTCCTATAACCTAACTTAGGAAAATCTTCACCTTTGATAATAGATTGAAGATTCTAGAGGTATATTGAAGAGGAATTGGTCTTGCTTTGTTTTAAAGCTTCTCATTCGTGTCTTTGAGTTTTAAAGGTGAGTTCTTTAACTCACATCTACGTCTATAACTTTCATTGTTGTTGGATATGAATTCCTAACATCTATTCATGTTCATTTGCTTTTGCTTTGAATTGATTTGGTGAATTTTCCAATTTTTGGTTTATGAAGTCCAATTTTATGAAAATCCTACTATGGATGTTTGGACATTATATTTGGGGTGTATCGAAGAGCCTATAAGGCTGGGTTGTCGCTTGGTATAAATCCCCAGTCGTCGTTGCTTGTCCGATCGCTCACGAAACGTTTTGGCCATCTTGGCCTAGGCAAACTGTTGCCCAGGCCAGGTGACCAGACGTCTGGATATCAAGTCCATACGTCTAGTTATAGACCTGGAGGAAAAAATATACATGGTAGAAAAAATAAAATGGCAGAGACTAATTCCAGACGTCTGAAATATAGGTTCAGACATCTGATTATGGCTCAGACGTCTGTTTCGAAATTTCAGACGTCTGGGAGGTTTTCTGAAAATTTCCAGAAAACAAATCCAGGCATCTGGATTCTAAACCAGACGTTTGGAACTGTTCAGTTTTGCCTATTTGCCTATTTTTTAGTGAACTTCCAAATTTAATCGATTTTTGTTGATCCGGTTAGTTGTTATCACTTATTATCGACTTTGATGACTTCTTTCTTTGGATTTTTGGGAATATCCATTTGATGGATTTGATATCGATTTTTATGGATTTAATTCACATTCTCATATGTGAATTTTTAGTGATTGATTGTTTCTACAATCATTTTCGTGGTTTGTCACTTTAAAATACAAAGGTTTCTATACTAGTAGTAAATACTCAAACTCTTTCACAAAAACGATTTCAACACTACTTTTAAATACAAAGCTCGTTTTTAAAACCGTTTTCCAAATCTATTAGTATATACAAACCTTTACCTCATTCGTATGAGAAATCTAATTAAATGGCTTAGCAAAACAAGTGGTATGAAACGCTTGCGTTTACTTCGTCGGTTAATTCTTGGACTTGTTCGATTGAACTCTTGTGACAATTTTCGAGTGGAAATCTACAATCTGTTCATAAATATTTAAGTTAAGCCAGTGGTTATGGGACATGAAGCTAAACTCATCTTGTTATCCCGCCTTTTGGCATGGCCGAGATACCAAGGGACTGACTAAAAGCCAAGAGTCACTCGTCATGGATATCGATGAATTTTGTCTGAGTCCGGATTGAGCCACGATTAATAAGACATGACAAGCGAAGCCAGGAAAGCCAACGTTCCAAGTTTCAAGTCAATCCGAGTTCGTATGCTCAAATTATGATCAACACAAGTTAGAAGAAAAATGATGCTCGAATCAATCTGATTGATCTGTTCGAACCCATCAGGTTCGAATCGATCCTAGGCTGAGCTATTCATGTGCTTCGAGTTCGTATCGATCGACTGGAGACCATCGAGACCAATGCGAACAAAGCTATGCACCGACTCCATAAACAAAGATACGTTCGTATCCACCAGAGCATTTCACTTTGAATCCAGGGACAACAATATGTTCGAATCCATCCTGCTGCAACAGCTTCGTATCGATCGACTATAGCACATCACGATAGATACGAACAAGCTTCTATTCGAATCCATATGTGAATGAAGCCCTCGAATCCATTAGGTCAAAGTGGCGAAAATCATGGAGTCGACCCAGTCGACTCGGAGTGAAAAGCGGATCGACACGAAAAGCGCGCGACACGTCAACTTCCTCACGCGCTCCGTCATCGAGTCGAGGCTATCGATTCGAAGGAAATCGATTCGAACAGGGTAACCGCACCGGGAGTATAACTTTGTATCGACAATATCTGGAGATCTACAAGTCCAAATGATATGAAATTTTCATAGGAGCTTACACACATGTTGAAGAATGTCCACACCAAATTTCAGCTTGATTGGATGATTCTTTGATCGATTCGAATGGATTTCGAATCGATCCCAAAGTGGGCCCAGATTTCCTGAAGACGGGCGCGTGGGCCCCCTCATGTGCCAGAAGTGGTCTACCGAAATTTAGGTGAAATATCAGCCTCCTACACCTATAAATAGAGCCCTTGGTCATTCAGAAAAGGGAGCGGACAATTTTAAGAGCCAAAGAGCGCACAGACCCTGCCAGATTTACTCCAGATCACCATTGCTGCCTTAGATTCAGACTTAAATCATAAAATTTGTTGTACTATATTATAAGAAATTGTGATCTTCAAGTATCGAGCAATAAAATCATAAAACTTCATAGTGGACGTAGGCGAAACGCCGAACCACTCTAAATTGTTGTCTTCCGTGCAATTTACTTTCTGTTATTTGGAGATTTTGTTAGATAATCCTCATTTTCAATTTTCTTTCTTCACTTTTATCTCTTCATAAACTTCCGAAGAGTGTTGTGCCCATTTTTGGTACAAACACTTTGGTGCTTTCACTGAGAAAAAACCAATTTTTTCTCCTGCTCCTTGGATCTACCATCGACACCGGATTGCATAAAGGAAGATCCAGATCTCTAATCCGGAATCCTTCCATCCTATTCAGATTTGCGTAAAGTCTAGGAAAGGACTCCACCACTCAAGATGGTTAGCACAAGAACTGCCTCTACAGATGCTGATCAAGAAGGTCGGGATAGAAAGAATCCTACACAACAGCCGCCATCCAATCAAGACAACACTGCTCACTCAGATCCGTCAGGACCAGTCACCAGACAAGAGTTCCAAGTGTTGCTCCAAGAACTGATTCAAAGTCGACAACAATTAACTGAACAGTTGCGCGCTAACGTTGAATTGACCAACCAATTAAACCGCCGAAGGCGCAGGAGGACCAGGAGGGATGACGTTTCCCACTCATCCACTGAAAGTTCCGCCTCATCTGACTATCACGGCAGATCTACCCGTCCCCGATTAGACGGGAGTCACACGCAAGCTACCGGATATCAACCTGCCTTGACCGTTGGGCAATTGAGAGTTGGGCCGTCAACCAGCTTCCAGACTGGGCCCTCATCACGAAGAGGTACTGTTCCACAGTATACCACGGACAATCGCACTACAACCGCCGTGGTGGAAACAAGCGTTGATACCCGAAATCTGTCAGATCCGAATAATCAGCAACGTGGACGTACTCCTGAACCAAACGTCCCAGAAGATGCCGAGCCAAGGAGGTGAGACATGGACCGTCGACAGCGTCCGGTCCAAACTCGCGCTATGGAACCCGACCACACCTTAGCTCAGCATGCACAGAATGCGACGATACCCGATATTTCAACCATGATACGTCAGATGATTCGCGAAAGTCAGGGGCTTACCAATGACGACTGGGGAATCTCCCGTAGTCATACTCCTTTCACAGACGAGATATAATACGCTGATCCTTCTCGTCGATTCAGAATGCCAACTCTCCCAATGTACGAAGGAAGTAGTGACCCCAATCAACATATTTTGAAATATGAATGGTCAATGAGCGCTGCAAGAGCTGATGATGCAGTGAAGTGCCGAAGTTTCCCCATATCTCTAGGGGGAATCGCAATGATGTGGTTTACGAGGTTGCCACCTAGATCCATCTCTTCGTTCGATCAGCTGGCTAAAAAGTTTGTAGAATAGTTTCGTATGCATGTTGCTGACCTAATGACGTTAACACCCTGTCTAGTGTCACCCAAGCTCATGGGGAGACACTCAAGCGTTATTTAGAGAGATTCCACGCAGCATGTGTGGAGATTAGTAATCCCAACGATAACTTGATCGTGATGGCATTAACCAAAGGGATCAATCCCGATTCTGAGTTTGGAAATTGGTTAGCTGGGAAACCACCCGCATCATTGGACCGTTTCTACTCCAAAGCCGCTCAATTCTTACGGCAAGAGGACGCGAAACAGTCTAGGAAGCAGGACGATGCGAGGCCCAGAAGTGAAGGGATACAAGGTAACGTAGCAGTTAAGCAGTCCGGTGAGAGTTTCGGAAAAGTTCAGTTAAATATACAGAACAAACAAACTCAGCCTAGAGGCAACAATGGTCAGGATAAGAAAAGAGATCAGAACCGAGGCCCACGACGTAGAGCTCCAATGTTTGATAATTACACGCCGTTGAATACGTCATTGGAAAACGTGTACTTGGAAACTTGGAACACTGTGCAATATAAGAAGCCTGCTCCGAAGCCCTCATCGAAGAGGCAGGTTCAAACAGGGAAGTTTTGTAGATTCCATGAGAGTTACGGCCACAATACCAATGAGTGCCGACATTTACAGGACCTCGTCGAAAAGTTGATCAGGGAGAGAAAGTTAGATCAGTTTGTGCGGGCGCCGTAGTCTGGTGGTGCGGGCCCTTCAAATCAAAATCGTGTGCAAAATCAAGAAAGATAGGAAGAACCCGATCGTACGGGCAGAAGGCTAGTTATAAACACAATAAGTGGTGGTCCCCACCCAGCAGACAGAAGTTGGAGGGAAATGGAGTCGTATGCTAGCTCTATCAGGCATGCGGACTTCGAATGCTGTAGTAATTGTGAAGATGGGGCTCCGGCCAAACAACAGAAGACAATGTCTGATGATATCATATTTAGAAGCCGAGACGCTGATAAAGTCGAAGCCCCCACAATCGACCCACTGGTCATATCTGCCCAAGTAGGTCCTGCTTGGATGAAGAGGATCCTGGTTGACAGTGGAAGCTCCGTGAATATCTTACTTAAACGGGCTTATGATTTAATGAAAATGGAAGCAAAGGACATAAAACCTTGCCAATCTCGGGTCCATGGCTTCAATGGAAGTGCTACAATACCCACTGGAGTGACAGAACTACCAGTGGAGTTGGGGGTTGGAGAACGCCGGAGAGTGCGGATGTTGCAGTTTGTCGTTTTGGACATTGATTCACCTTATAATGCATTTTTGGGCCGACCGGCCCTTGCTGAATTCAGGACAGCCATTGCCCCGTGGTGCTTGACTCTGAAATTCCCCACCGATCACGGGGTCGGAGTCATTCAAGGAGATCATGCAGCGGGGAGGGCCTGCTATGTTTCTGAACTATGAGAAGTACAACGAAAGGAGAAAGGAAAGGGCGTATAGGAATCTCTCTGCGTCCGTTTTGCTGATAATTGACAATTAGTGCCTGGCCCCGGCCCGGGCACCACGACCAATTCCATAAAGACCTTGACCCTAGAGACAATGAAGATAAATACGAATCTAAAGAAAATCAAGCTTCCCCGGCCGAACTGACTATGTACGTCCCAATCAGTGAGGGTGATGATTCGAGGATGCTAAAAGTTGGATCTCAACTGGGCAAACAGACACAACAGGAATTGGTTGAATTTCTCCGGGCGAATCTTGACGTTTTCGCCTAGACACACTCTGATATGTGTGGGATCTCGCCAGACATCGCAAGTCACTCCCTAAATATTGATCCGCGGTATGACCCGGTCAAGCAGAAAAGGCGTGGTATGGATCCAGAGAGATCTGCCGCCCTTAAAGAGGAGGTTGATAAGCTACGATCAAATGAGTTCATCCGAGATGCTTTGTATCCAGAATGGGTGTCCAATCCCGTACTGGTTCGAAAACCGAATGGGAAATGGAGAACTTGCATTGACTACTCTGACTTAAACAAGGCTTGTCCAAAGTATAGTTTTCCGCTTTCTCGAATTGACCAGCTCGTAGATTCGACAGCCGGGCATGAATTGTTATCTTTCATGGATGCTTATTTTGGCTACAATCAAATACCCATGCATTTGCCGGATCAAGAGCATACCAGTTTCGTGACCGATCTGGGACTCTACTGCTACAGAGTCATGCCCTTTGGTCTAAAAAACGCCGAAGCAACCTACCAGCGCTTGGTCAACCGGATGTTTGCCGACCAGATCGGGAAGACTATGGAATTTTATGTGGATGACATGCTAGTGAAGTCTCGATTCTCCACAGATCATGTCAGAGATTTAGATTCGATGTTCTGCATCCTTCGGGAGTATGGGATGAAGCTCAATCCTTTAAAGTGTCACTTCGGTGTCACCTCTAGAAAGTTCCTCGGGTTCATCGTTAACGCTCGAGGGATAGAAGCCTATCCCGAAAAGATCTGGGCAATAAGGAACCTACAAACTCCAAGAACCATAAAGCAAGTCCAGAGTCTCAACGGGAAAGTAGCAGCATTGAGTAGGTTCATTTCAAAATCCACCGATAAATGCATACCTTTCTTCGATCTAATCCGGAAAGGGAAGCGAAACTTTGAATGGACCATGGAGTGTGAAGACGCATTCCGATCGCTGGTTCAACATCTTTCCACACCACCGATCTTGTCAAAGCCGGTTGACCACGAGCAATTGTACCTTTATCTGGCAGTATCAGAGCATGCAATCAGCGCTGCTTTAGTTCGGGAAGAAGACCGAGTATAGAAACCAGTCTACTATGTTAGTAAATGGCTAACAGGAGCTAAAAGAAATTACCCAAGACTAGAGAAACTGGCTTATTGCCTGGTCATTGCCTCAAGAAAGCTTCGCCCTTATTTCCAAGCTCAATCCCTTACTGTGTACACCGATCAGCCGTTACGACAGGTCCTCACGCGGCCTGAGACATCTGGTAGGCTACTCAAGTGGAACATTGAACTGAGTCAATTTGATATCACTTATGCTCCGCGAAGAGCCATTCAAGGACAAGTCCTAGCGGATTTTATAGCCGAATTTACTGTTTCAGAGGATCTGCCTGAAACCACTATACCTCCTAAATGCATTTGGAAGCTGCACACCAATGGTGCATCGAACGATCAGTGTTCGGGTGCCGGAATAGTACTTGAAATTCCCGAAGGCCGATCCATATGCTACGCTCTGAGGTTCGAATTTCGCGCAACCAACAATGAAGCCGAATACGAAGCTTTGCTTTCCGGGTTAAAACTTGCTTGTGATCTGAAGATTGTTGCTGTGGAAATCTACTGCGATTCCCAGTTAGTTGTATATCAAGTTCGGGGCGAATATCAGGCCAAGGATCGACGACTGGCTGCCTATCTAGCCCGAGTTCAAGAAGCACTAAGTCAATTTGATTACTATGCTATTTACCATATACCCCGAGAACATAATCAGAAGGCTGACTCATTAGCAAAGCTGGCAAGTACAGGTGAAGCACAGCAAATGGGACTTGTCCCCATCGAAACTTTGTCCTCCCCAAGCATTGATCAAATAGAAACGAATTTTGTGTTTGAAACCGCTCCCAGTAGAGAATCGTGGATGACTCCGTACCGAAATTACATCGAGAATGGGATGTTGCCTGAGCGTAGGAATGAGAAAAGACAAATTCTATGAAAAGCTTCGCGGTTCGTCATTCAGAACGGAGTCATGTATAGAAGAGGGTATTCTGTTCCTCTCCTCCGATGTATCGCGCACGATGAAATCAAACGAGTGTTACATGACGTACACGAAGGAGAATGTGGCGATCACATCGGTGGGCAAGCTCTCGCTAAGAAGATACTCCGATACGAATACTACTGGCCGACTGTGAACTGAGATGCAGCGAACTATGCCAGAAAATGCGATAAGTGCCAGAAACACTCCCGAATTCCAAGAGCCCCACCTACCGAGATAACCCAAATGGTCAGTCCCTGGCCATTTGCAATGTGGGATATCGATATCATCGGCACGCTACCTCTGGCCAAAGGTGGGGCAAGATATGCCATTGTCGCAGTTGATTACTTCACCAAATGGGCCGAAGCTGAACCCCTCGCAACCATTACGACAAAGAAAGTAATCAATTTTGTAGTTCGCAACATTATTTGTCGATTTGGACTCCCGCATACCATCATCACCGATAACGAAACCCAATCAGTAGTGCGGAATTCAAGAATTTCTGTCAACGGTTTCATATCCATAAGAAATTCTCGGCAGTTACACATCCTCAGGCAAACGGTCAGGTTGAAGCTGTCAATAAAGTCATAAAATCCATTCTAAAGAAACGACTGGAAAAGGCCGGGGGCAAATGGGTTGACGAACTGCCTATGGCTTTATGGGCTTATCGAACGACTCACAAGACTGCGACCGGACACATCCCGTTTTCCCTATCTTATGGCTCAGAAGCCGTTATTCCAGTCGAAATGGAAGTGTTTTCCCATCGCGTGACTTATTATGATCCGAAAACAAACGCTATATTGCTTGCTGAATCTTTGGATCTACTAGATGAGAAACGGGAAGAGGCTGATTTGAGAGTGGCCGCACATCGAAGTCGAGTCGCCTGATTGTACAATACCAAAGTTCGACCTCGAACTTTTGAACACGGCGATCTCGTCCTCAAGAGAATCTATCCGGTCCCTTCACACATGAAACCAAATTGGGAAGGGCCATACGTGATTACACAAAGACTCGGAGATGGCACATTCAAACTATCGACAGTTGACGGTCTTGATTTGCCAAGGGCCTGGAACAACGAGAGTTTTCGTCGCTATTACACATGACATGCTTTATTTGTTTCATTATATCTTTCCATTTTGCAATTTCATTTCTGCATTTCGAAACTAGAACTTGTAATAAGGCAACTGACTTTGCCATATTTTCTTATTTCAGCAATAAAATGTCATTTCTTCGAGCTAGAGCTGTGATTCATTGAATACAATGTACGACATCACGATGCACGGAGAGCTAAATTCCATCATGCAGTGGAATTTATTCAAGTAGGAAGTGGCTGTGATACGACCGGCCACTCGCTAAGTGAAACCCGAGCTCGGGGGCAAGCCATCACATCAAGGCTAAAAATGGGCTGATACACGACAATCCTTCACTCAACTCCGTACTCCCAGAGCGCGAGACGGAGTATAAACATTAAACCACTCCGTACTCCCAGAGCACGAGACGGAGTATAAACATTAAACCACTCCGTACTCCCAGAGTGCGAGATGGAGTGTAAACATTAATCAACTCCGTACTCCCAAAGAGCGAGATGGAGTATAAACAGGCATCAACTCCATACTCCCAGAGCGCAAGACGGAGTATAAACATACACCAACTCCGTACTCCCAAAGTGCGAGATGGAGTATAAACATTAAACTACTCCGTCCTCCCAGAGTGCGAGACGGAGTATAAACCTAAAACAAACCCCAGAGTACTCTGAGAGCGCGAGCTGGGTATAAGCGTTAACAAACTCCGGAGTCTTAGAGCACGAACCGGAGAATAAATAACCAAATGCGGTCTCGAGGAAGGAGGATCCGTCCGCCAAACGACTTCAACCGCACCTCAACTGAGTTGCATCACATGTTCGTGAACCAAGTTATTAACCAAAAAGCAACTCTAAATCCCCAGAGCGTGGACACAAACTGAACACATGAAGATGCATGATCAACAACTGACACAGATATATAAATCCCAAAGTATGGATGTTAACACTAAACCGTGGATAATTTCGCACAACGCCTATCATGGCTTATCCCCAAGGCTGGGGGCAGAACCAAAACAAATATTGAATTGAAGACAAAAGAGAATATGTTTTCATTTCAATTATCAACAAAAGGAATCCAATTACAAGCTAATTCAAAAAATGCCTACTAGCGGGGGCCGAGCCCGCATCTATACACGGCTATAGAAAACCAAAAAGACAAAACAAAACGCTACCCCCGAATACGACAGAGCGAACTAAAGAAGCGCTCAATCTTTCTTCTTCCTCGGTTTCTTTTTCGGGGTAGTCCCGCAGGATCCGCTACCCGATTTCCTCCGTAATTTTTTGCTCTTCTCCGGTTTGTCTCCCGGTTGTGGCATGATGTCAACATCCTCCTCGGAGTTCGAGGCGACAGAAATTCTTCTGGAGGATGGAATTGAAGGCATGGGAGCTGTAACAGGAAGTGGAGCAGGAGCACTTGCGATAACCACAGTGCCGCCCGGCGATATCATCATTAATGGAGCCGGGCCAGACGGTGCCATGCCACCCCCAGAAATACTACCTGCTGTCATAGCCTCCATCTCAGCATTGATCTCGGCAAAAATCTCATCCTCACGAGGTGCTTGGGCCGCGCCGGACGAACTGGTGGCTGGCATGAAGGAGCTAATAGCTGGAGTAACCCCGCTCATGGCGAAAGATGGATCTGCGAAGGGGTCGTTGGATTGACTAAGAAGTTCCTCAATCATTTGAGCATCGAAAGATAACATGTTCGTTTCTCCCCCTTCGCCGACCACGGCAGTTGTCATAATCGCCTCGATAACAATGGCCTCCTGCGCTTGATAAAGGACTTGAGGTGCAGGAGGCGCAGAGATAACAGCCTCGATCACTGAATAAGAAAAAGCAAAGATTGTTAGCTGAATGTATTTCTTCAGATTCACCACTCTAAGTATATGCGGGGGATGTTCAAATACCTTCCTTAGCATGACCCGAAGTGTGGGCAGGTACGGAGACAGATGCTCCGATGGGAGACAACTGCGGCTGATCCGGATTATAAGCAGGGACATGCTAGAGATCAACCGCGGCAGTGGTTTCGGGCAGTGTCGGAATTAAAACTTCAGCACTTGTTTCATGATGTTCGACCCCCGAGCCCTCACCGGTCTCCATCTACCGAACACCAAGCCTCTCCTTTTCCACGGAAATCATTGCCTCGTGGAGAACCTTCCTCTCCTCCTCAGTGAGTAAGCGCGTCTCAAGCTTAAAATCATCCAGTGCTTCGTCAAGACGCGCTGCTTTCTTTTCCTCCATCATCCTAGTCCAGGCATTGTACAAAAGCATAGAGTAATCCCCAAGCCAAGATAAATTTCTGTGCTCCAACACGTTGGCGTTATATGTGACCAGGAGATCATCAAAATCAACCTCCATCCTGGACTGCTCCGCCTTGATTTTTTCCTCGGCTTCTGCCTCCACAGACTTAACCTTTGCCACCGCCGCATCAAGTTCAGCTCGAAGTGATACAGCTTGATCGCATGCCTCCTGAGCGGCGGTGTTTGCATCATTCTTTTCCTTCACCATTTCAGTGAACTTGGCTTTAAGCTCATTCAGCTCTTTAACGACGGCATCCCGCTCGGCTGATACGGCGGTATAGCGATGGCCCATCTCTTCTACTAAGGCACAATGAGCCTGCTGCATCCTTGCCATCTTCACCATGGCCTCGTCAGCCTTTTTGAGTGCCTGAGTTTCTGAACCTCGAGACGACTCAGTCTCTGATTGAAGAACCTGGATGATGCGATCTTTCTGAGCAAGGTCAGCCTCGAGTTTCTTAATGATTTTTGCCCGGTCAAAGGCTACTTTCGAAGCTTTCGCGGCTGCCTTATACCACTCTTTATATTGAGCATAAAAATCACGAATGTAATCATGCATGATATTCTCGGCGTCCGGAGGAATCCTCTTGAGATGAGGAGGGAAGAAGTATGCATCAAGACAAATTTCTGGAAAATCCTTTCTCATCTGAGCAAGCTTGATAGCTCCTTCACCAGTCAGTTCTGTCGGAGCCTATTCAACAATGGCGGCTGTCTGTGGTTCAACTCTTTGCCGCTGAGTTTCAGGCCTTAAAGATTGGGAAGGCTGTTGTTGCTGCAAAGACTCAGAGGGATCTATAGGGGCCCTAGGAGGCGGAGGAGAACGAAATCGTTATCGATATTGATGGCCTCTGTCTCTATCAGAACGCTCTTGACCAGAAAGGCCACGCCAGTAATCTCGATCTCTGTCATAACGCTCCTGGATGGTATAGCCACGTCTGTAATCCCTGTCTGATTCCCTCCTACGGGACTCATAATATGAGGAAGCTCGGCAAACATTGCGGAGCCTATCTAGTGTGGATCCGCGACCTGACATCTCACCTGCGATAAGAAGAAACTGCAGTTAAGCACCCTATAAAAATAATGTTCAATATGCGGAAATCCTGTAGTGCTGTGGAAGTGTGTGTAAATGTGTAAACCCCCTGACCAACCGGAAGTGTCGACCGCACTAATAGGAAAGGGCTCGCTCATATCTAAAACATCTCGGAGTTCTTCCAACCCGGGATTGTGATGAATTGATATATAATCTGGGATGAGAATATCACCAAGCCCTTTGAAAATATCTCTTGATTGAGAAGGGGCGGCCTCAGAAATTATGATTCCGGAAGTGGGAGGAGACACAACTACAGACTTCCATCCCTTAGATTTAAGTTTTTTGGAAACGACAGCCTTTCTTTTCTGTCTCTCTCCCAATTCTTCAAAATTGCCCGAAAAATCAGCCATCGGCTCGGCGTCTGTGTGAGTCCGTTCTTCGTCGCTCACTTTGGTTATCACGACTCCGAGCGTTTTCTTCACCATTTTCTTTTTCTTCTTCTTCTTTGGAACAGGCCTCAGCATCCCCTCGGTGACTATGCTTTGATTTACTTCAATCAAGCCAAGAGCTCTTAAGTTATAGTCAGTCAACACCAAGTCGATGTGTCTCAAATCGCTCGGGATCTCTTGAAGGCTCTGAACTATGCCCTTGTAACACCCGCCTTCGAGTCTGGAGATAACGGCTGTAAGAAAAGCAGGATGTCAATACCAGTGCTAAAAAACCATTAGTCAAGGAAATCATCGACGGGTTATGGCACTTACGCCTCGATAGCCACCGCCTGGCAAAACCTGGAGGACACCGGATAAAAAACCATTCGTTCTTGAAGTAGCTGAGTCTGGTCCAAGCTCCGGTTATAACCTGGAAGTTCCTGACTGCCTCCAAAAACGTAAAGGATGGATTATCACCTCTGCTCTTGAAACTAAATAGGTATTTGATTTCCGTTGGCCTTGGTGGACGGAAGAGATGGTCCATAAATACGATGAACGCACTGTTCAGTAGCGCATGCCCGTTGGGGTGTAATTGAGAGGGAGCAATTCCGAGAAATGATAACATCTCCCTAATGTACTGATTGAATGGAGGGAGTGTTCCAGCCGCACAAGCATGGCGATAAAAGGCAGTGTACCCTTCGGGCGGACAGTGAGGTCTATCACTAGATCCCGGCAATAGCACGTCGTCTGAAGAAATGTTATGTCTTGTGCATATCCTGCCCAACAAGGTTTTGGAAATATTGGATTGAACGGAGTCTATAGGGTCCTCAATAAATATAGCATCTTGCAGCTCGTCAGGAGCTGGATCTACTATCTCCGCTGGGATGTCTAGAATTTTGAGGACCGGAGGGGGAGAACTCTGAATCTCTTGCTACTGAGAGCTCGAAGATTCCATCACTGACTAACTCATCAGAAAGTAATGTTAAGCAGATGAAAAACCCGTTCATTTCCCAGTGTAAGGTGTGTGAAAGTGATGTGAAGTGCAACGCAGCTAATACTTAGTGAATTCAACAAAACCGAAGACAAGATGAAAACTTCGGAAATTGTGAAGTTTGGTTAAAATGACCGTCATCGCTGACCGTCACAAACCATATTGTCCGAAATTCATGGCGATTAGTTCATGTTCTATTTGTCAAGGTATAGTTCCATCGACGAGCTTCGAAGGGCAGTCAAGTATGTAGTATAAAAGTTCAGTCCAAATATGCAGGGATAAAGCTCGTCGGAATCATGCCATTATTTATGCAAAATTTCGTATCCATGAAGGCTTATTCGAGTCAATGAAAATAAGAGTCTAGTTTCGAATCGATCAGGAGAAGCCCAACTTTCGTATCGATCCAGATCGAATCGATACACTTCGTATCGATCGCAGCAGAGCATTCGAAACCATCAGGAAGCATGGGCTTCGCATCCATCATTGGTCGAAGTTTCTCATCGATCTCATAAGATAAAAAACTTCACATCAAATAAACCCAGGCTTCGTATCGATCGCCTACATAAGAGTTTTCGAAACGATAACAGGGGGCAACTCAACGTAACAATCACCGCGAATCGATGCAATTTTCTGCCCCCTATAATCGATTCGACCCACAAACCTCTAACTCTTATGACCAGATCGATACGAACACCTTGGAGAAATATCATCTCCCAGATCGATTCGACTGCCGACACTCCAGATCGACACGAAAGATTCGATCATGCTTATTCTACAACCAGCCATTCTTGGTTTCGACCTCGACTTCAACTCCTTCCAGATCGACACGAATAAGAGTGATGTAAAGACCTACATCTTGAAATTTCGAACCCATAAAAGAATCAACTACCTGAATATGTTATTTGTTTAAAGGAGCTTGGATATCGCTTCGACTCGAAGGAAGAAAAGTTATTCGGTTTTGTTCTTGAAGGACTGGAATGGATTTGAAGACGCGGGAAGATGAAGGAAAAAGTAAAAAGTAAAAAATGAGCAGGACCCCAGTATATATAGTGGTCCAAGTGATGATACATATCCCGGTAGGAGAAACCGGTAGCAACAGGTGAAGTTATTGAGCGATTCGAAGTATCGAGTTCGAATCCATAAAAATAGGCACCATAATCGATTTGAACTCCAGCGAGTGTCTGTATAGATTCATATTTCGTATCCATCGATTCGACTCCATCCAGTATGCTCTGAGATCATCGATACTAAATGAAAAATAAAGATAGTCCGGAAAGCATCCTACTCCATCAATCCGAGATCATCGATTCGAATTTGTCAATGCTTGATCCACAGCGACAAGAACTCATCAATACGAATCAGGATTTTGTATCCATCAAAGATTTTCGTGTTTATCAAAGCAAGGCACACTGGTTGAACACTTTATTTAAAAGAAGATTACCACAAATCGGTTACGGCGGCACACATTACACCATCTTAACAATTAACAATTCATGAATCTAAAGAAATGATCAGAAATTATAGTTTTCAGCTAAAAGACGACTGTCAAGAAACTAATTGGGCAGAAATATTCAGCATGAAAGACTGCAGCCTCACAAAGCACGTCATGTTCACACAAGACATACTTTGGGGGGCAAATGTTATCCCGCCTTTTGGCAAGGCCGAGATACCAAGGGACTGACTAAAAGCCAAGAGTCACTCGTCATGGATATCGATGAATTTTGTCCGAGTCCGGATTGAGTCACGATTAATAAGACATGACAAGTGAAGCCACGAAAGCCAATGTAACAAGTTTCAAGTCAATCCGAGTTCGTATGCTCAAATTATGATCAACACAAGTTAGAAGAAAAATGATGCTCGAATCAATCTGATTGATCTGTTCGAACCCATCAGGTTCGAATCGATCCTAGGCTGAGCTATTCATGTGCTTCGAGTTCGTATCGATCGACTAGAGACCATCGAGATCAATGCGAACAAAGCTATGCACCGACTCCATAAACAAAGATACGTTCGTATCCACCAGAGCATTTCACTTCGAATCCAGGGACAACAATATGTTCGAATCCATCCTGCTGCAACAGCTTCGTATCGATCGACTATAGCACATCACGATCGATACGAACAAGCTTCTGTTCGAATCTATATGTGAATGAAGCCCTCGAATCCATTAGGTCAAAGTGGCAAAAATCATGGAGTCGACTCGGAGTGAAAAGCGGATCGACACGAAAAGCGCGTGACACGTCAACTTCCTCACGCGCTCCGTCATTGAGTCGAGGCTATCGATTCGAAGGAAATCGATTCGAACAGGGTAACCGCACCGGAAGTACAACTTCGTATCGACAATATCTGGAGATCTACAAGTCCAAATGATATGAAATTTTCATAGGAGCTTACACACATGTTGAAGAATGTCCACACCAAATTTCAGCTCGATTGGATGATTCTTTGATCGATTCGAATGGATTTCGAATCGATCCCAAAGTGGGCCCAGATTTCCTGAAGACGGGTGCATGGGCCCCCTCACGTGCCAGAAGTGGTCTACCGAAATTTAGGCGAAATATCAGCCTCCTATACCTATAAATAGAGCCCCTGGTCATTCAGAAAAGGGAGCGGACAATTTTAAGAGCTAAAGAGCGCACGGACCCTGCCAGATTTACTCTAGATCACCATTGCTGCCTAAGATTCAGACTTAAATCATAAAATCTGTTGTACTATATTATAAGAAATTGTGATCTTCAAGTATCGAGCAATAAAATCATAAAACTTGATAGTGGACGTAGGCGAAACGCCGAACCACTCTAAATTGTTGTCTTCCATGCAATTTACTTTCTGTTATTTGGAGTTTTTGTTAGATAATCCTCATTTTCAATTTGCTTTCTTCATTTTTATCTCTTCAAAAACTTCCGAAGAGTGTTGTGCCCAAGGGAACCAAGATTTATTGTTTATACCGATGCTAGTCGTGTTGGTTTGGGTGCCGTTCTCATGCAAAGGGAACATGTTATCGCTTATGCTTCTAGGCAATTAAAGCCTACCGAGACTAGATATGCCACTCATGATTTAGAGCTCGCAGATATTGTTTTCGCCCTTAGAATTTGGCATCATTATCTTTTGGGAGAGAAATTTGTTCTCTCACCGATCATAAATATTTGAAGTATTTATTTTTACAAAAGGAACTCAATTTGCATTAACAACGTTGGCTCCAATTCCTTGCATCTTATGATCTTGATATTCTCTATACTCCCGAAAAGGGTAATCGTGTTGCCGATGCCCTTAGTCGTAAGCAACAAGCGGTTGTTTCCATGATGATATCCGAATGGAATGATCTCGAGACTTTGTCTACTTGTGAGATTCGAGATCGTGAATCCAATTCATGTTCATCTCTTGTTTTGTGTAGCCTTGAGGCTCATCCTTCTCTTTTAGACCGCATCCTTGAAGCTCAAAAGCATGATCCCGAATTGGTTATTCTTAGCCAAAGTTTTAGGGATAAAATTGATGTTGATGGTTTGAAAGACTTTGAAATCGATGCTCGTGGGGGAATTCAAAATTTTGGTAAACTTATCGTGCCAAATATTAGTGATCTTCGTAAAGACATTTTAGAAGATTCTCATCGTTCTAAATTTACCATTCATCCCGGTAGTAGTAAAATGTACGCGGACATGAAGCGACTTTATTATTGGGATGGAATGAAATCTGATATTGCTAACTTTATTAAGTGTTGCATGACTTGCCAACTCATAAAGGCCAAGCATTAAAGGCTCGTTGGGTTATTGCAACCTTTGGACATTCCTGTTTGGAAGTGGGATCAAATTTCCATGGAATTTATTGACGGTCTTCCCCGTTCTCGTTCTGGTCATGACAGTTTATGGGTGATCGTGGATAGACTTACAAAATCCGCCCATTTTCTTCTCGTTCGGTCCAATTGGACCGTACCTCTTTTGGCTAAACTCTATGTTAAAGAAATTGTTAAATTGAATGGAGTTCCTACTTCCATTGTTAGCGATCGTGATCCATTATTTACTAGTGGATTTTTGAAGGGTCTTCAAAAAGCTTTGGGAATAAAGCTTAATTTTAGCACCGCTTATCATCCTCAGTCTGATGGACAAACCGAGCGTGTGAATCAAACTCTTAAAGATCTTCTTCATGCATGTGTTCTTGATTTTGGTAGAAGTTGGGAAGATCATATTTCTCTTGTTGAGTTTTCCTATAATAATAGCTTCCAATCTAGTATTGGTATGGCTCCTTTCGAGGCACTATACGGAAGGCCATGCCGATCCCCTTTGTGTTGGCTTGAAGTCGGTGAGAAGCTGGTTTTAGGCCCAGATTTTATTCGTGAAGCCACAGAAAAGATTGACCTTATTCGTCATAGGATGAAAGAAGCTCAAAGTAGACAAAAATCCTATACCAATAACCGAATAAGGAAACTAGAATTTTCTGTGGGAGATTTGGTGTTCATTCGTGTTTCACCTATGAATGGTGTTGTGCGTTTCAATCGATCGGGAAAATTAGCACCTCGATATATTGGTCCATTTCCCATCACCGAACGTATTAGTTCCGTGGCTTATCGCCTTTTATTACCGGCTCAGTTTTCTGCTATTCATGACGTATTCCACGTCTCTCAACTACAGAAATGCCTTAGGGATTCTGATTCTATTCTTAAGCCCGGTGTTATTGAAGAAATTGAGGTTTCACCTAATTTTACTTATGAGGAACATCATATTCGTATCATTGCTACGGAGGTTAAACGCCTTCGAAATAAAGATGTTCCTCTTGTGAAAGTTCAATGGTCCTCAAATCCTAAGGATTGTTCTTGGGAATCTAGAGAATTCATCGAGCGAACTCATCCGGACTTACTCTCTCTTGCTCCTTAAGGTGAACTTCTCATTTAAGAATTTCTTCTTTTGTGTTGTTATGCTTTAGTATGGTTGTTACTCTTTATTTTCTTCTTAAGTATTGCGAGGACGCGATTTCTTTAAGGAGGGGAGTCTGTAATAACCCGCATATTTTACGATTGTATATTTAAATGTTTTATTTAAATATAGCATCGTTAATCGAATTAAAGTCCGAAATGTTACTTTTTGTAAGCAATCGAATTGGGACTCGAGACCACTTCCGTTGAGTTCAAAACGACGTTTACAACTTTTTTGAGTATAAACATCGATATGTTTGGAGTTGAGAAGAATTTTGCTATTTTTCTATCTAGGCTTTGGGTTTGGGTTTCAGCCCACTAACCCAACATAATACTATTCCATGAATGTACAATCGTATTAGTGCCAAGGTTAAAATTCTCATGATATTTTAAAATTGATTTCCAAAAATTAGACAACTTATTAATAACTATAGGTGTAATTTGGTATAAATTATTACTACCATTATAATAGTGTTTAGAAATAATTCTTTCCAAATAGAATTATTATTTATATCCTTAAATTTCCATAACCACTTCCCTAATAAAGACAGATTCATGTTACGTAAATTAAGAACTCCTAAACCACCTTCCTTTTTCGATTTACAAACTGTTTCCCAATTGACTAAACATTTAATACTACTGTTGGGATTATCACCACTCCAAAAGAAATCCCTGCTTACTTTATCAATTTTATTAATCACCCAATCTGGAAAAAGATGCATAGACATCCAATAGATCGAAAGAGCAGATAAAACAGAGTTGATAAGAAATAATCTACCCGCTCTCGATAAAAACCTCCCATTCTAATTAGAAATTCTATTTTTAATCTTATCTATTATAATTAACCAGTCATCTGCTTAAGTTTAGTTGGTCTAATTGAAAAACCAAGATAATACAAAGGGAAAGTCATAGTCTTACAAATAAGCGTATTAACAACTAAACCTTTAACCTTATCAACGTCATTTAATACTAAAACAAAACTTTTATCAAAATTAATTTTTAGCCTTGAAAGAAGTTCAAAGCTGTATAAAATAAATTTAAGGGTAATGACATGATTAGGAAGATAGGAAGCAAATAGTAAGGTATCATCCACAAATTGAAGAATAGAGAGACCATTGCGAGAGATTTCACTATCAACACTTCCCAAAGATCCATTACCGATCGCTTTTTTAATTATCATAGCAAAAACTACTATACTAGAATTACCAGTTTTAAGCAAGGTCATAATCCAACCAATCCATTTGCGACTAAAACCTCTAGCCAATAACATATCATTAGAAAATCCCAATCAATTGAATCGAAAGCTTTCGCAAAGTCAAGTTTTAGCAGAGCACATGTAATATTATTTTACAACTAAGATTAGTGTTCCTTGAACAGTAGCCACTCCATCAGTAATATTTCTACCCTTAATGAAAGTAGTTTATGAACAATCAATTAGATCATTCATTCTTGCGTTAAGTCTATTAGCTAAAGCTTTTGAAATAATTTTAACAGAAATAGATCTAAAATCTTTTAAATTATTAGCACCAATATTTTTATGTAATAAAATTACGTTTGCAAAATTAAATCTTCCTAATTGTAATTTCCCATTATAAAAGTCATTAAGCATACTAATTAATTCAAATTTTAAAACATCCCAAAATATTTTGTAAAATAAAATAGGAAACCCATCGGGGCCCGGGGCTTTATCACTAGGCATGTCAATAATAGCCTTCAAAATTTCTTCTTCAGAAAAAGGATTATCAAACTCAGAAAGGTCAGTTCTAGAATCAATAGGATAAATATCATTCCATCTAACATTAATTCTATGTTTATTCTTAGTACCAAAAATATCTCTATAATAATTAGTAAATACCTTATTAACATCCCTTTGATCAACTAATTCTACATTATTCACAAAAATAGAATTTATCGTGTTACTACGTTTTCTCATATTAGCCATATTATGAATTTTTTTTGTATTATTATCACCTTCATTAATCTATTGAATTCTAGATCTCTGTTTCCACATAACCTCTTCTTTTTCTAAAATTGAATTAAACTCTTCTTTTAAATTAGCGAGAACGTTACGCTCACCTAGATTTAGTTGTCTAATTTCTTCTATCTTGTTAATTTTAAGCATTTTAGAAAGAATAATTTCTTTTTTAATTTTAATACTACCAAAAACATTCTTACTCCAAATTTTAAGAAAGTTTCTAAGACACCTAAGTTTTAAAACAAATTTTTTTGCACAATTATCCGTATTTCTGATATTATAAAAATTCATTGAAATCTATTTATTTTTAATTAGATTTGAGATATTGGATCTAATAACCATATTTTTTCGGATTTAAAAGTTTCATTAACAATTTTATGATGATCACAAGTAAGAATGATTGGGCAATGGTCAGAATAAGCGTAAGGCAAAACAGAAACCCTCAAAATTCACCAAAAATCAGAATTAACATATCCTTTAACATATAAAAATTTTGGTACCAAAATATTTAATTAATTATTTTTAATAATTAAAAACTGAAATAAATGGCCTTTCTTTCTTAGGGAATTCATAAGATATTCCTATTAATTTGGAAAATTATGAAATTAAAACCCATCTCCAAAATTATGTTTTACACAACATACCTAGAAATCAAATCGTTTGGAGATAATAAACTAAGGTTTTGAGCCTAAACCTATCATAATAATTTCAATAAAAATTCCAATAATTCATTATTTAATGAAACAATGGTAAAAATCTGACATGGCACATCATAATAGCATCACAAATCAAAACCAATTAGATCCGAAACCAAACAAGTATAAAAAAGAGACGGTTTATTATTATTTAGCTTAATTTGGATATTAGAGTTGAGATTTGATGGAGAATGATTTCCTTAGCTTTCCTTAGTTTTATTCTTCCAGTCCTTCTTAGTTATGGACAACCTCTATGGTTTGCAATTTGATTGTTGTGAAAATGAGAATGCAATGGGAGAGGGAGGGTTTAAGGGATAAAAAAAGATCTATTCCTAATTTTCCCCTCTCATTTATTCTCATATTTATTATATTTTTAAAACAATATTATTAGTTAATTAGTTAAGGCCTTACCTAATTAATTTATCAAATCTCAATCTCCTTATCACTCCTCATGTTATTCTATTTAATCTATTTAATAAAATTTCCTAAATAATGTTAATCAAAATTAATGGTGTTACAATATTGTATTCATGAAAGGGAGTTGAACCACTTAAGCAATAGGGCCATCTTGGATGTCTTATAGACTTAAGGGAGTTTACAGCTTGGCGTGCATGCTATGACCATTATTGTGATGCCCCACCTCTATACTCACACTAGCCAAGGACACTACGGGGTAATGCCGTCGACTAGCACGAAGAATAAGGCTGTTGAGGAGTGACCATCTGTGTAATTGCTTTGAGCGAGTACCGATATGTTAGATAATATAACTTACATTTCATTTCAAGAGGAAATCCGACATATCAAATACAAACTCAAAGCTACCACACAGTGGCTATGTGGACTTCGGAAACAAATATAAAAATAAACATAACACAAATCAGTTACGGATATTCATATCACAAAGGCGAAAACAGATATGAATATATCACATAGAAGTGTACATCAAAGTAGGGTCATATAAGATCCACTACATCCCAAAAGAATAGGTACAAGTGCTAGACAAAAGAATATGTATACATCAAAGAGTCTCTATCTCAAATGTATAATAACAAAAACTACTAAGCTAAAGTAGTTAGCCAAAAGTCAAGCGACGGACCCTGATAAGAAGTCAAGCAGAAGCACCTGAAATACCTCGGTCTGACCTGAGTATTATTTCAGAAGAAAATAATAAACAGATCAGTCTAGCTATAAATATCAGATAAAATGAGATAGGATAAGAGATATCACAAAAACGTATGATAACAATAATGCCATACTGTGACAAGTATACATCAGATAACAACAAAAATCATACAATATCTCAAATATTCTCAAACACCAAAAAGAATGTCATATTCTTTAAATTATTCACCAAAACACAAATATTGATAGAGCTTATCAATGCATATCATCAAAATTGGTGAAACAAAAATTCTAGAAATCAACCACCAGAAATCCAGAAAACACAAAGGGGGAGGCCTATCACAAACGGGAGCATGAAAACTCAACAACACGTGTGTCACAAACGGAACGCTATTCCTTGGTCGCTAACCATCAATTTTGAGCCGAAGCTCCACAAATGGCCCAAAGACCATGGGTCGCTACCCCACCAAATTGAACCGAAATTCCACAAACAGGGTTTTTAGTCCTCCACACAAACAAAGAGACATCGCACATCGCTAGTCTAAATCACAAAATGATCATCAATGATCGATAAGTGCAAATTACACTAAGCTAGTAAATAGATGAGTTTAGCTTCATGTCCCATAACCACTGGCTTAACTTAAGTATATACGAACAGATTGTAGATTTCCACTCGAAAATTGTCACAAAAGTTCAATCGAACAAGTCCAAGAATTAACCGATGAAGTAAACGCAAGCGTTTCATACCATTTGTTTTGCTAAGCCGTTTAATTAGATTTCTCATACGAATGAGGTAAAGGTTTGTATATACTAATAGATTTGGAAAACGGTTTTAAAAACGAGCTTTGTATTTAAAAGTAGTGTTGAAATCGTTTTTGTGAAAGAGTTTGAGTATTTACTACTAGTATAGAAACCTTTATATTTTAAAGTGACAAACCACAAAAATGATTGTAGAAACAATCAATCACTAAAAATTCACATACGAGAATGTGAATTAAATCCATAAAAATCGATATCAAATCCATCAAATGGATATTCCCAAAAATCTAAAGAAAGAAGTCATCAAAGTCGATAATAAGTGATAACAACTAATCGGATCAACAAAAATCGATTAAATTTGGAAGTTCACTAAAAAATAGGCAAATAGGCAAAACTGAACAGTTCCAGACGTCTGGTTTAGAATCCAGACGTCTGGATTTGTTTTTTGGAAATTTTCAGAAAACCTCCCAGACGTCTGAAATTTCGAAGCAGACGTCTGAGCCCTAATCAGACGTGTGAACTTATATTTCAGACGTCTGGAATTAGTCTCTGCCATTTTATTTTCTCTTCCTTGTATATTTTTTCCTCCAGGTCTATAACCAGACGTCTGGACTTGATATCAAGTCGTCTAGTCACCTGGCCTGGGCAACAGTTTGCCTAGCCAAGATGGCCAAAATGTTTCGGAAGCGATCGGATGAGCAACGACGACTAGGGATTTATGCCAAGCGACAACCCAGCCTTATAGGCTCTTCGATACACCCCAAATATAATGTCCAAACATCCATAGTAGGATTCTCATAAAATTGGACTTCACAAACTAAAAATTGGAAAATTCACCAAATCAATTCAAAGCAAAAGCAAATGAACATGAATAGATGTTAGGAATTCATACCCAACAACAATGAAAGTTATAGACGTAGATGTGAGTTAAAGAACTCACCTTTAAAAATCAAAGACACGAATAAGAAGCTTTAAAACAAAGCAAGACCAATTCCTCTTCAATATACCTCTAGAATCTTCAATCTATTATCAAAGGTGAAGATTTTCCTAACTTAGGTTATAGGAATTTCTGTAAATTGAAGAGAGATAGAGATGGAGAAGATGAAGAGGATGCTTACCTAAGCTTCTCCTTGATTTTGGACTTGAATTTGAGTTTCCTAATCAAAACTAGGGTTTAGGAATTTCTATTTCCCATTCTTTCCCCCATTTTTCTTTAGCTTGAGTGTTAGGAAATAGAATGAGTGAATGGATGAAGAGTTGCTTCTTTTTGGCATGATTGTTGTATTTCCGTCATTCCTCTTAAGATAGAATTTAAAGAGCTTTACAAAATTTGTAACTTTAAGAATGCTTTAATTTTAGATGTTTTTTCTCAAGATAATGATCCCCCTTGGAATTTTAGTTTTAATAGAATTTTAGAAGATACAACTCTTAGGCAACTTTCTTTGCTTTATGCCAGATTGAATTTATATAATATTGATAACGAAAATGATAATATTAACTGGGAATGGTATAAGGGTAAGAAATTTACTTCAAATTCTTTTTATAAGTTTCTTAATTTCTCAGGCATAACTAATAACTCTTTTAAATTTATTTGGAAAACAAATGCTCCTCCTAAATCTAAAATTCATATGTGGTTAATCGTGCATGGAAAAAAAATACTATTGAATTTTTAAAAAGAAAAAATATGCAAATTGATAATAAATGTCCTTTGTGTAATCTGCATTTTGAAGATATTGAACATGTGTATTATGATTGCATGGATACTTATTACATTCTGAATAATACTCTCAAAATCTTTAACTTTAGTCTTACAACTAAAGTTACTGATTGTGATTATTATTGGAATAATTTAAGATATAAGTTTAAAAATGAAAATAAAATTTTACTTGATACTTTATTCAATATAATTTGTTGGTATATTTGGTTTGAGAGAAACCAGAGACTTTTTAATAATAATAATAATCATTTTAATAAATTGATTTTTATAATATCATCATTTTGTTTTAATTGGATCTCAAATCCTAAATATAGATTAGCTAAAAATAATTCAAAGAATATCTTAATAAGGTTAATAATAGTATTAAGATATTTAAACATAATAACAATATTTTTAACATTAATAATTGTAGCTTAACATTTTTTCTAATTCGAATGATAATTTTACTAATTATCATAATGTTCTTTTGGTTAAAGGAGCATAAGGATAATTTTTAAATTGTTTTAGTTTATAGATTTTTAACTTTTTATTTTGTTAACTTTTTACCTTTTTGATTTTGATATCTCTATTTTACATCTTTAGTGTTGGTTAAGATGTTGCATAATGAGCTTGGAATCTTTTTTTAGTCTGTTTCTTGTTGTTGTTACTTTTCCATCTTATAATTTTAGCTTTAGTATTATTACTTTTACTTCATTAATATATATATATGTATGTATGTATATTTAATTTATATACATATATGTGTATTATTCTTATAATTTTCTTTAGTTCCATTTTTAGATACAGGTTTAGGCCAGAAATGGTGCTAGATTACTATTTGCAGGTTCTCAGGATTGTTGTTGACAGGATTATAGTGAGATGTTCATTCTGGAACTTCTGCATGAGGAGTTATCCCCAGTTCTTCTGCGTCTGCAGTGTGGCGTTCTTCATTCTGGATCATTCGCATTTGCAGCGAGGTGTTTTTTCTAGTTCTTCCGCATCTACAGAGTGGTGTACTTCTTTCTGGATCATCCACATTTGCAGTGAGGCGTTCATTCTAGATTTTCCGAGTTTGCAGTGAGGCGCTTCTCTCTCAGCTGGAGCTGTCTATTGATATCATCTGCACTGAGTTGTTTCATGGATTTTTTGGGTACTTCTAACACCTCATTGCGGGCGGTGGCCTTGCCGGAGCTCGATATTGAGGTGTAATGGGCGGTGGCCTTGCCGGAGCTCATTCTAATTGTACTTGAGTTCTTTTCATTGTTTTTTTGTACTATGATTAGTTACCTATCAGGCATGTTGGCAGCACCTATGTTTTCAGTGATACACACACACACACATGTGTGTGCTCTCCTCTACTTTAGCGGATCACACATTTCTCTCAAAAAAATATGAATTTAATAAGCTAGAAAAGCTTATATTCATTATTAAATAATTAATATTGATTAAGGGGTGTGAAATGAATTTTTGGGAAGGTAAATAGATTGTGGCAGTTTGTTAAACAAATTTTGATAAAGATTGTTTTTAACCAATAAAAAGTTGACAAGGGTAAAGAGTTAGTGAAAAGGAATTGCTTTTAATAGAAATGAACCTTTTTATAATAATTACGATTTTGCCATATTGCCACCTTTTATACCAAACCCCGGTGACATTAACGTGAATGGATGCATATGATATTAGTTAAGTTGGTATGGAATGAATCTGTTTAGGTTGATATATTATAAGGCCTGGGGCATTTAATCAATATTGACATAAGTAATCTCGTAACATACTAGAACTACACCGACCTCCCTTGTTTCATTGTTTTAAAATCTATAACATACGACATTGAACCCGAAAGTTTTCACTATGGTTTTAAACAATATTGCATGCTTCATATTTGACATCGTAGCTTAAGGCAGCAATGCCGCAAGTATTAGTTTCGAAATTAATTACTTTAGGCGGTGATGCCGCCAGTATATAAAATGACAATGATGCCGCCTGTTATCAATTTCGGCATTATTATTATACCAGCATAGTAGTTTAATTTTATGAATTCAATGTTAACTATTTTAAGGCATTGATGTCGAAAGTCATAATGTCTACCTTACTATTTTAAAGAACTCGATATTAATGGTTTTATGATATTGATGCCATATGTCATTAATGTCGGCTTCTATATATTTTATATATAAAAGGCTATATTTAATAGGTTCGGCAACCTATAAATTTCTACGTTACAACAACTTTAATTTTGTTATTATAGCCTTATATTTTTATAAAGTCGGAATTATTTTAAAAGCTTTGATATGAAGGGATGCGACATCTCATGTCGGCCATATTAATGCCATAAGTTTTCAATGATGAGCATATTCTAATTTATGGCATTATGCCCTATAATGAAGAGGTGTGACGTCCTTATATTAATACCAAAAGTATACATAGCAGTATTAAAGTGGATTATAAATTGGCATGAGAAATTGGTAAAGTAATGGGCTCTATTTTCCTTATTTTAAATATAAATTAAGGGGATTAATCATATATAATGACAAATTTTTTCATAGAATAAATTATTGTTAGCCCAAGTTTTGATATGGAATTATCAAAGAGAGTTACTACTTAAGGTTAAGTAATTATAAGATGCCAGTTGGTTGAACATATTTGAATGATGGATGCTATATGTTCTTGTTATTATTTGATCAGTTTTTTGCATAATTATTATTGTCATACTCACATCATCATGACCCATAACTGCATTTTGGGATATTTAAGAGCATAATAGCCAGTTAGGTTGACCAATTAGTGAGTATAATCAGAATTTACTCCTGAGTGAGTAGAATTGCATCCAAGAGATTAGGTAGATCAGAAGTGTTGGGATGCTTAGAACTAATCAGAAGATTATGATTTGAGATAAGGTATTGGAAGGGTCCAATAGGTTCATAGTCATCCCATGAAAACTATGGCTTGAGTAATGTTATTGGAGATATCTAATAGGTTCTTGGTGATCCTATGAAAACTATGATTTGAGAGTATGGTATTGGAAGGATCTAATAGGATCATAGTCATCCCATGAAAACTATGATTTGAGAGATGTTATTGGAGAATTCCAATAGGTTTATAGTGATCCCATGAAAACTATGATTAGGAAGTGTTATTAGTGGAAGCCAATGAGTTCTTAGTGATCCCATGAAAACTATGATTCAGAATAGGTAGTCCCTAAGAATTTTGACAGGTTATTAGTCAGCCCATGAAAAATGTTCATAGTGACCCTAGAAAAACTATGAGTTAAGATAGATAGTCAGTTTTGAGAGAATGGGTGAACTTAGGGTGGATATAACCCAAAATTGATGGATGAGTCAGACTTACCCCATTGCATGCTTGCTCATGATTATGTTATTAAGTTTTAACCATTGTGGATGTAGGAGCATAGTATATGGTTGATATGTTGATTGAGATACTAGTGATGGGAAAACCCATTCTGCTCAGCGGCATGGTCTCACTATATATCTATTTGGTTCGAGATGGTAGGTTATTATTCACACCAGACTGTTTATTTGACCCGGAGTTTTTGTTTTCCCTTTAAACCCTTGGGTACTCATTTGAGTAGGTCGAGAGTAGGGATTTTCAGGTTAGACAAATAAGCTTTCAAAGACATGGGAGCCAAGCTAGCTATTACATAAGCTTTTATTTTCCACCGTGTCGTTTTATTTGTTTGAATGGATGTAATGGAAAATTATATAATCGCCAAGTTCCAAACTCCGATCAACCAAAGGTGCGTCTTCATGTATTGCTCTTGGAATATTTTGTAATAATTATAATTTCTCTAAACGTGGAATTGCAAATAGGATTATGTAATGAATATGAAATCTTATTTTGAAATGAAATATAAAACTAATGCAATATGTTTTGAAAAAAAATTCATATTCATGTGCTTCTGATGTTATATATGATTAACATTGCTGCATTTTGTTGTTGGAAATTAATACTATGGATGATTGCAGCATCCGTAGCACTTAGTTTCAGACCTCAAAATGGAGGATGTTGCAAGTTGGTATCAGAGCATAAGATTATGTAGAATTTAAAAGACTAAAACGTTTTAAAAACATAATCCAATGAATTAGAGAATAAGATTGGGATATGGGATAACACTATAATAACGTACTTGTATTTGCTATATATAAAAATGTATTCTCCCCTCTCTCAGACCATTCTTTTGTATCTTATTAAGGCTTGTATGAAGATTACGAGAAAGCTAGATATGGAAGCAGGAAATGGAAGAGTGAATCTAGGTGGAAAAAGCACTACAACTAATGGAAATGTTTGACCCAATAACTGAAGGAACAAAGGTCGACAAGAAAATGCTAAAATGCCAATGTAAGTGTTGAAACCCCACCAGTAGATATGGGGACTATGTATCATTGCTTTGTCAACATGATGCATGCGGAGCTACTACTGATTTGGCTGGAGGGAATGTTGCTAATGAGGGAGGAGCTAATCCCGTGGTACCAGTTGGCAATAACTATGCCAAGCTGAACTGTGATTATACTAGTCTTTAAGGAAAAAATTTTCTTGGAACTGAGGGTGTTATTGAAGTAGAGAATTGGCTATTACACTATGAGAGGATTTTTTCTGATCTAGAGTTGAACGATGAGCAGAAAGGAGATTGGCTTTTGGGCAGTTGCAAGGAGCAGCACTGTACTAGTGGAATAGGGTAACCATTAGTGTGCCTGAAGAGGAACTGACTTGGGCTGAGTTTAGGAGAAGGTTTGAGGAGAGGTTCTTATCTAAAGTAGCCAAGTCAACCTTGCTTAGGAAATTTATGGAATCTGAGCAAAGGGAAATGTCGATTCTGGAATATGCTATGAAGTTTGATGAGCAGTCTAGGTATGAATACCCTACCATCGACAACGTGATTAAGCGGAATTAGAAGTTTATCTAGAGTTTAGGGCCGGATATTGTTAAAGCGACTATGCTGCATCCCCGAGATCCGAGTAATGTAGTAGTGGAAATGGATATAAGGAATCAAGAGTGCTTGCGACTTTTGGAAAGGAGAAGTCAGTGGACACTCTAGGTTTTCAGAGTAAGAAGAGGAAGTTCTTCAAGAAGAAGGGAGCTCAAAAGGGTGGAACTGCCAAGAAAGGAAAGCGGATCTCTTTTGCTTTAAGTGCGATAAGAAATGACATTTTTCTCATGAATGTCGAACCGATCAGGGAAACAAGGTTGCGGAAAAGAAAGGTGTGAAGTGTTTCAACTGCGACCAGATAAAGCACTACAAGAATCAGTGTCCAGAGCCAGCCAAAGTTGACAAAGGAAAGTTCCTTTCTTTGGAACCATCACCTTCTAGACCGACTACTGCTGAGAAAGGAAAGTCTACGATGGAAGGTACACTTTTGATTCATAGCATAATAGTTAGAGTATTGTTTGATACGGGTGCATCATATTCTTTTATCTCACCATGTTTGGCAGATAAGTTAGACCTAGAACCATCATACCTTGTTACTTCCTTAAGGGTTGTGGATCCAATAGGAGGTTATGCAACTCTTGGGATGAGATGTGACCGGATAGAATTTGAACTTTTAGGTCATATAGTTACCTGCAGTTTGTATGAGTTTGATTTTGTAGGTTTTGGAGTTATTTTGGGTATGGACTGGTTGAGCAGGGACGAGGCTAGGATATTTTGCTTGGATAGGGAGATATCACTAAGACACCCTAATAATTGTGATCTAATTATATACTCAATTGAAAATTCGAGTTTGGAAGTTTATGCCTTATTGAATGCAATAGAAGTAGAAGATGAGTTGAATTGGGTTTTAGTTATAAGAGAGTATGTAGATGTCTTTGAGCATGTTACAGGACTACCACCAAAATGAGCTATAGAGTTTCAAATAGACCTTTTACCTGGAGAGGAACCCATAGGCAGACCTCCTAGCTGAATGACACCTACTGAGATGAAAGAGTTAAAGGTGCAGCTAGTGGACTTAGAAGGAAAGAATTTTATTAAACCAAGCAGTTCGTCTTGGGGAGCTGCCATGGTGTTCGTAAAGAAACCGGATGGGTTGTTGAGAATGTGCGTTGATAATTATAAGTTGAATGAGAAGACGATAAAGAATAAATATGCCCTGCCAAGAATAGAAGATTTATTTGATCAGTTGAGTGGAGCCAAAGTATTTTCCCAATTGGATTTGGCGATAGGGTTCCATCAATTGAGGGTGACAGAGGATAGTATTCATTTAACTGCGTTTCGAATAAGATATGGTTCATACGAGTGGTTAGTAATTATCATTCGGATTGACTAATGCACCTGCTTTCTTTATAGACTTAATGAACCGAATTTTCTGAGAACACTTGGATAGGTTCATGTTAGTGATCATTGATGACATTTTGATATTCTAAGGATGAGAGAGATCATGAGATTCATCTTAGAATATTGCTTGAGACGTTAAGGCAATATCAATTAAAGGCGATGTTTTCGAAGTGACATTATTGGAAGAGAGAAGTGAAGTTTCTTGGTCATGTGGTTTTAGAAAAAGGGTTATCTGTGGAACTAGCTAAAATTAAAGCTATAAATAATTGGAAAAGACCCAAGACGGTGACCGAGATAAGGGGTTTTCCTGGATTAGCTGGTTATTACCGGAGATTCATTAGGGATTTCTCTCGGATAACAACGCCTTTGACTAAACTAACCAGAAAGGATGTAAAGTTCATTTGGCTCGATAAATGTGAGGAAGCATTCCTTAACTATTGACCAACGCGCCCGTATCAGTTGTACAAGATGGTAATCAGGATTTGGTGGTGTATACATATGAGTGTGGAACATGATTAGAAGCTATGTTGATGCAAAGAGCTAAAGTGATTGCCTATGCTTCTTGATAGCTTAGACCACATGAAGTTAGGTATCTGACTCACGATTTGGGGTTGGCAGTTGTAATCTTTGCTTTGAAGGTGTGGAGACACTATCTTTTGGGATAAAGATTCGAGTTGTATACAGATCATAAGACCTTGTGGTATTTATTCTATCAAAAGGAGTTGAATATGAGATAGCAGAGATGGCTAGAGTTTAAGCAGCATATGATTTCGGTTGAGTATACGTCAGGGAAAGGAAATAAAGTCATTGATACACTTAGTAGAAAACATCAAAATGTGGTGTTAGCTATGATGGTAGAATGGAAGGATTTAGTGGCATTGACTACTTGTAGTGTGCAGTTAAGATCGACTGCTAGTTCTAGTCAGAGTACCGCCAAATTGTCATGTTTAGAAGTTTGACCAGTATTGATCGAAAGAATTGCTTCTAAGCAGAGGATGATCTATTGCTATCTGAAAAGATTAGAAGATTGGAAGGTAGAACTAAGATTGATGATTTAAAGGATTTTAGTCTTGATCGTAATGGATGATTAAGAAAGAAGGGACGATTGTGTGTTCCAAATGTTGGTGACCTAAGGAAGGAAGATTTTAAGGAATGTCATCGATTGAAGTTTACTATTCATCCTAGAGGAACTAAGATGTATCGGGATATGAAGAGAAGTTTCTTCTGGGAAGGTATGAAAAAGGGATGTAGTCCTATGGGTAAAGCAATGTTTGAATTGCCAGCAAGTGAAAGCCAAGCATCAAAAACCAAGTGGAGCACTTCAGCCTTTAGATATACCGCTGTGGAAATAGGATTTCACATCTATGAATTTCATTAATGGGTTGCCAAGGTCGAATAGGAGAAATTAAAGTATTTAGGTTATAGTAGATAGACTAACTAAGAGTGCATACTTTATTCCTGTTAAGTCGACAAGGACGAAACATGTATTGGCTAAGTTGTTTATGAAGAATACTGTTAGACTGCATGGGATTTCTAATAGTATAGTCAGTGACATAGATGCCTTGTTCACTAGTGAATTCTGGAAGAGTCTACAAGAAGCATTAGGTACAAGCTTAAGATGAGTACCGCTTATCACCCACAGACGGATGGACAGACAAAGAGAGTCAATAAAGTACTTAAAGATTTGTTGAGAGCTTGTGCACTGGATTTTGGTGGGTCATGGGAAGACCATTTGCACTTAGTTGAGTTTTCATACAATAATAGTTATCAAACTAGTATAGGAATGGCACATTTCGAAGCTTCTGTATGGAAGGTCGTGCAAATCACCAGCGTATTGGTTAGAGACCGAAGAAAGATTGGTTCTTGGTTCAGATATGGTGGGAGAAGCCACAAAGAAGATTGAGTTAATCCGAGTTAGTATGAGGGAAGCTCGGTCTCGGTAGAAAAGTTATGTGGATAAGAGGCGTAAAGATCTAGATTTCTCAGTTGGAGACCACATTTTTGTTAAAGTATCATCGATGAAGGGTGTGGTATGGTTTAGAAAGACAGAGAAATTTTTACCAAGATATGTAGGTCCATTTTCTATTATATAGAGGATCGGAAAACTTGCTTATAGAATAGAGTTACCGAATAGTTTGGTAGGAGTTCAATGTACTTCATGTTTCTCATCTTAGAAAGTATGTGCATGATCTAGACACTACTGTTACTCTAACTGCATTAGAAGATTTAGTAGTGGAACCGGATATGACATTTGTTAGACAACCAGTTTGTATTGTAGCAAGAGATAAGAAGAGGTTAAGGAACATGATAGTCAAGTTAGGAAAGTCTAGTGGAGTGACAATGAGAAAGACCGTACTTGGGAAATAGAGGACAGGATTAGAGATACTTATCCAAAGCTGTTATGATGGTATGTTCTATATTTGTTGTATATAGAATTTTTGCTAGTCAGGTAGGCTAGTATTGTTATTATGTGATGTTACAGATGTTTGCATGATTGATATGCTTGTAATTATCCTTAACGATATTTTGAGGATGAAATCCTTTAAGGAGGGGAGCCTATAACACCCTTAATTTTGATTAACATTATTCAGGAGATTTAATTAAATAGATTAAATAGAATAATGTGTGGAGTGATAAGTAGATTGTGATTTGATAAATTAATTGGGTTAGTCCGTCACTTATTAACTAATAAGATTGTTTTAAAAATATAATATAGAAGAGAATAAATGAGAGGGGAAAATTAGGAATAGATCTTTCTTTTATCCCTTAAACCCTCCTTCTCCCATTTCATTATCATTTTCACAACAATCAAATTGCAAACCATAGAGGTCGGCCATAACTAAGAAGGATTAGAAGAAGAAATGTAACATCCCCTTACTTGAAGGCCCAAAACTAACGGCTACAGATGCTGTAATCATCCATAGTTATTAATCCTCGGCGACCAAATACGGCGGTGTTAGATTCATTGGTACACAGAAACACATGAATATGGAAAAAATTTAAACTTCAAACAAAATCACATTTCATTTCAAAATATTTCCAGTTCATTACATAATCCCATATTCACAAATCATGTTCAGGGAAATTATATTTATTACAACATACGCTAAGAGCGACATATGAAGATGCCCCCTTAGATGATCAGAGTATATACAGACAATAGAACAACTTTGCCATTACAAACAACACAGCAGAAAAAGAAATGAGAACTCTAAATAACTATCATGCCTCCTGCACATCTCCTGAAGCTTATTCGTCTTAAGAGGCACCTGATAACCTCAACTCTCAAACTACTCAAAATCAATTGAGTACCCGAGAGTTTAAGGGAAAACATAAACTTCGAGTCAGACATAAATCCTGGTATGAATAATAATCTACCATCTCAAATCATTTAGATATCTAATGAGACCACGCCACTTAGCGGAATGGGTTTCCCCTCGCTAGTATCTCAAAACCTTTATAAAACCATATACTGTGCTCCTGCATCCACAAAGGTTAAAACAATTAAAAACAATATAATATGATGATATGCAAAACAAATGAATCAATTCTGGATTACCCATCCCCATTCATTTTAGACTATCTGTCTCAATTATAGTTTTTAGAATTACTATTAACCAATTAGTTTTCATGGGCTGACTAATAACCGGTTAAGCATTTAAGGACTCCCTGTCCAATTACATAGTTTTCATGGGATCACTAAGAACCTATTGGTAACTCCAATATCTTACTCTTATCCTAGTTTTCATGGGTTGACTAGGAACCTATCGGTGACCCCAATATCCTTTCTTCTTACCCTAGTTTTCATGGGCTGACTAGGAACCTATTGACATTTGTCAATATCTTAATCCGGATATAGTTTTCATGAGCTAACTACAAAGCTATTGGCCCCTGCCAGTATCAAATCATAGTTTTCATGGGCTTACTATGAACATGTCTTTCTGACATCTTCCTTTATACATAGTTTTCATGGGCTAACTATGAACATATTGGCCCCGCCAATATCTTTTCCTATACACAGTTTTCATGGGCTTACTGAGAACCTATTGACCTTGCCAATATCCTTCTTTTATATTTTAGCATCCTATATTCTGGTTTTCCTGACCTCCTAGATGCAATTCTATTCATTCAAGAGTTAACTTAATTTATATTCACTACTGGGTTAACCTAGCTAGTTCTTCTGCCCTTTATCCCTAAAATACAGTTATGGGTCCATTATAATATGAATATAGTTATAATTGAAGAAGTAATCATAATAACATAACAATACCACTCCAGTGGGTTTAATATAAAACATGGTTAAATCCTTTAATCAATTATTTTATCAAGAAAAGCTTCTCCTCAACATCATTATAAAACTCCTTTTATTTAGCCATGGGTTTTTCTTGTTAAAAATAGAGTTTGGGTTAAACAACCTTTCGAAACCTTCGAAACCTAGCTTTCGACTTCATAGGATGACCTCCTTCGAAAGCATTAAATTCTATCTTCAAAACATTATGCTCTTGCCTTTTAATACTTAAAAATCTTCCTTTCGAAACCTTTCGATTATGTTAAAGTATTAGCATTTAACTTTAGAAGCATAGCTTCGAAACCAGTTGAAAGTACCCTTTTCGACACCAAAGGAAGTAACCCTTCTGAAATCATTGAAAGTCCCCCTTTCGAAAACATTGGGTTTAAACGTAAAACAATATTTTCTTTTATTTATAAAAACATTGGGGAAACATGATGGCGTCGACACCATCTCTTTTGAAAGTATAAAACATCTTGGTAAAATAATGGAAGGTTAGTGTCGAAACCTCTTTCGAAACCATTACCATCGAAACCCCTAACCCCTTTCGAAAGCTACAGGAAGTGGCTTAAACTTATAAAACAAAGTACCTTTCGATGGCATTGATAGCTTTAACACGCTATAGAACGGCAGCAGGGTTTTGACTAGGTCTGAACCCCATCTTTCAAAACATTCTTTCATAGGTAAAGGAACCCAGTCATAAGCAAACTTAAGTTAATACTACTTAAAGAAAACTTTTCTCTAACTAACCTGCCACATGTCAACACCAGATTGGTTGCCTTAACTTTTTCAAATTCTTTACCAAAATAATTGCCGCTAATTTCAGATCTAAACCATGGTTAAGTTAATCAATTAAGCCCTTCCATTAAGCAAAACTAACTTTACAAAGAAGTCCTCTTCTAAAATAATTTAATTTGCACAGAAAATCACTTTGGAAAAATCCCCATAAATTCCAGGAATTCACTTTAATCATGTTATTTAACATATTAAAATTCCAGACCCAAATTCTTAATATATTTTCCAAAAGAAATTTACAAACCCAAATAACCATATTTTCCTTTGAAAATTCATAATAATCTTTCCATAGCTTAGAAAATTATCAAAATTGAAACCGAACTCCAAAATCATGTTTCTCATAACATAAAATTTTCCCATGGCATTTAAACATCATTATATCTCGGTTTTGCCCTAAAACCGTGCATAACCTCTTTTAAACAATCTTATTTAAACCATATATATTATAAATCAAGCATATCATCATCCAATATATCATAAAAATGAATTTACCCTTAAATTTGAAAATATATTATTCAAAACAAAATAGAGATGGAATTATTATTCACCTTGACTTAGATAAGGAGATTGGATTGAGATTGATTTCCCCTCTTTGTGCCAAAATTGGTCACAAACCCCAAAAGTAGTGAAAGCACCAGTGTTTACACACAAATCCTCAATATCCAAACACAGATCTCAGATCTAGATGATGTAGTGAGTAAAAATGAAGAAATAACAAAATTAAAAATGAAAGAAAGTAAGAGAGGACACAAGATTTATAGTGGTTCGGCGTTGTAGCCTACGTCCACTTTGAATAGTTTGATGTTTAGTGATGATTCTCAACTAATCTACAACAATACAATCAATAGCACTCAAGTTACAATGGAATTTTAGCAGAGTAACGGCGTAAGAGCTTCCAAAAAATCCTTTTTTCAGTAGGCATAGGGGTGCTATTAATGGGAGTAGATCTGGAAATATCTCCCTCAAACCTCGGAATACCTCTTCTCATGCGTAGGTGGGCCCACCAGATTGATCTGTGGTGGTTTGGGATCGATCTAAGATCGATCCATGTTACGTTCGTATCGATCCAAATTGGCCCCAATTGAGTTGAGATCGATCATGGAGGTTCCTGAGACGATATACAAGCTTTTGTGAAAATTTCATAGCATTTGGACTTGTAGCATGAGAGTTATGATCGATCCAAGATTGAATTTGCAAGTAGGCTGAATACTACGTATCGATCGACTCGTATCGATCACCTTCATATCCATCCTACTCCGCCACCTCGTGTTTATCATTCACGTATCCATCAGTCCCCATATCCATAGCCGTAGACTTCGTATCGACCCTGTTCCATGCAGTTATCCATGTTAAGCGCTCCTTCCCTTAACCGGTTCCTTCGTATCGATCGATACGAAATAGCCTATGAGAGCTTGCTGCTTTTCGTATCCATCCCCTGCACCTATCTTTGTATCGATCCCAAGTGTTCTGGTGAAGCATATGGCTTCGTATCCATCAAGTCCGCATCCATCCAAGTCTTGCTTCCTTCGTATCGATCCAAGCTTTGATCGATACGAAGCATGTCGACATGCCCTACCGTATCCATCCAATCGATGCGCATTGCATCGATACGAAACCTATCGATCCGAAGTACACAATCCATATCGTCCTGATCGATACGAAAGTATCGATACGAGTTGGTTTTCCATGAACATTGATCCATCCATAACTTGAGCATATGAACCCCGATTGACTTGAAATTCGAAGTGTACCCTCACCGAGCCTTGTTTATCATTCCCTATCAATCCCACCTTGATTGGAGCTTGGTCCAACTTTGATGGTATCGATCATAGCCTTATTTTCAATCGATCTCCCATCCTGATATCCATCCTTTTTAGCTAATTTGTTGATATCCCGGCCATGTCCAAAAGGCGGGGTAACATTTGCCCCCCTAAACATGCCATGCAGTAGAAAGGCGTGTTTTGAATAGCTTTAAATGCGACATCCAAAGTCCATATTCCATCCATAGCCATATCATCTTATCCATAATCCAATCCATTACCAAGCCATTCCATCCAAGTGCCATAGCTATATCCTTATCCAAACCCGCGACTATTCTGAGTTGATATCCGATTCCGAATACAATAACCATATCCATGACCTCTCCAGGTCGACATCCAAATCCGGGACCTCTCCGGGTCCTCAGCCAAAATCGGGACCTCTCCGGGTCCATATCCAAAGCCATAGACCTTGCCGGGTCATTTCATCCTATTCCAGCCTCGACTCTCTGGTCGAGGGCTCATCCATGGTTTTCCATCTCCAACCTCGACTTTCCGATCAAGGACTTATACCCTCCGGCGTCGACTCTTCGATCGAGGACTTATACCTTCTGACCTTGACTCTTCGAACGAGGACTTATATTCTCTGGCCTCCACTCTCTGGTCGAGGACTTATATTCTATGGCCTCGACTCCCCATCGAGAACTTATATTCTCCGGCCTTGACTCTCCGGTCGAAGACTTATACTCTCCGGCCTCGACTCTCTGGTCGAGGACTTATACTCTCCGGCCTCAACTCTCCGATCGAGGACTTATATTCTCCGGCCTCGACTCTTCAGTCGATGACTTATTTCGAGTTCGAGTCCATCCTGTTGCTCTCCGGCGAAGGGACTCGTAACTCACGGTTATTGCCCCGTCTCTCCGGTCGGGACCGTAACCGCGTGACCTGTACTATTTATTACCTTAATTCAAATCCAATCATCACAGAGTTCAATTGATAAGATAAAAGTCCATACAACCCAGAAAACTAAATAACCATAGTGCCAAAAAAGAAACACAAGTTTGCAGAAAACAGAAAAAACAAGATTTCATAAACCCGAGCAGCATAGTTTATCACCATCTCAGAGCATGCCTAGGGGCCGTCCTAGATCCCGTACATGTATAAGTGACTTAGCCGCATTACTTTGGGGTTTATTACTTATTCCATCCATAAATCCAATCAGCTGATAATAAGCTGATGATGATGCATAGATCGAGTGCCATCTTCGTTTGAGGTGGGCGATGGCTGCTCATGTTCCACTGCCAAAGCTTGATTCCTTATGTATTGTTGTAAATGACCATTCCTCACATGTTCCTCAATAATATCCTTCAGATGCCTACAGTCGTTCGTGTTGTGCCTATCCAGCTCATGGAATAGGCAATGCTTTCCCGACGCCCGCTCGTATTCGAAGGGTTCCCTTTTTGCCGGCCTTCGATACTAGAGGCGTCCTCGAGTATCCAAATAAATCCTTTCTAGATTTTCAGTCAAATTCATGTAAGAAGAGAATTTAGATTCCCTTCGTTGCCTTATCGATGTGTTGCCGCTGTCATTCATTTTCCTTTTGCCTCTATCATCCTTGTTTAAATCCTCCCTGGGTGGACCTCCACCTTTTACTGCATAAACTTCAGCCTCCCTCCCCTCTCTTTCAACCTTCGCATCTTCCTATCGTAGAAACCTCTCTGCTCCATGGTAAAACTCCTCAAGATCCATCGGTGGATCCTAATCCAACGATATCTTAAAATCCGAATTATCCGCAATCCTTGAAACTGCTTGTTATCCGGTCATTTGGCCCGGCTACAAGGTGATAATTACAAAGGCTTTGATTGAGTCTGGGTAAGAATTGAGTTAGTTGGGGATTGGAGATGTAAGGGATTGATCCGTTTTGGGTAGTCCAGCATATGTGCATTGTTCGGCCTATATGTACGGTTCGGCCTATGTACATTGCTCGGCCTAAGAGTATGGTTCAGCATTGAAGGATGGTGCATATCGCTCGGTCAAGAATGGGAAAATGAGATGGCTCAATCTAGGCGTCCAAGGAGAGGTCGCTCGGCCAGGTTCGTTCGGCAACCACCGTTCGGCCACCTTCGTTCGGAAACCATCGTTTGGCACACCTTCGTTCGGCAACCATCGTTCGGCACACCATCGTTCAGCCACCACCGTTCGGCCACCATCGTTCGACGACCACCATTCGGTATGCCTGGCTCGGCACACAAAAGTCGCCTACTATGGGCCGAAGTACCTTGTTCCTGGGCCTGCGAAGGGAGTCCAGCCTATCTTCGTCTATAAACACAGAGGCAGTGGTACAGTTGAAAGGACCTTCTTTTGGGGAAACTCCAAGGAAACTCTGCCATTTTTTATACTCTTCTATTTTTGATTCAAACTTGTATTCAAGTGGTTTGTTTACGGATTGTATCTGTACTCAAGTGATAGGGAAAGTATTAAAGATCATATTCAAAGTGGACGTAGGCAATTACGTCGAACCACTATAAATCTGGTGTTCTCGTTTCCGCTGTTCTTTTGGCACTCAATTGCGTTATTTTTCTTTTTTAATTTACTTTCTTCATTAATCTCTCTACATAACTCTATTCAAGGGTGTTAGTGACCAATTTTGGTGCTAACACTGCTGCCATCAAAACCATCGACGGATCGGGTCGATCCACCGAAGCCACCGCTGCATTGAATCTGGTTAAGAAATCCCTAAGTGATTCTCCTTTCCACTACTTCATCGGTGTTAAAGTCATCACATTCTTGGGTCTCATGATGTGGACCCGAAATTACCTCATAAACCTCTCGATCAACTCTTTCCATGTGCCAATAGAGCCGTTTTCCAGTTGTCTGAACCATAGTGCTGCTATATCCATCAAATACAAAGGGAAACATCGCGCCATGACTTCCTCCGATGCTCCTAGTACTTCTATGTATCTCATTTACCTTGTCAAGTGAACAACGGGATCCATTCTCCCATTACACATTTCCAGCGTTGGTAGTTTGAAATCCGGTGGATTCGTAGCTTGCTTGATCGTAGGAGCAAAAGGGCTCCTATTCACATCCTCCAAATCTCTATTCACTAATCCTCCCCTCATAGCCCGTTTAACCATGTCCCCTAACCTGTTGTTGTCATCAAGTGGTAGCCTCTGCCTGCTATCTCCGACCTGCCCCCCGAGTCCGTGAGGGAATCCTGAAACCTGTCCTTCTGGACCAGCATCTATATCCCGATCAACGCCAAACTGCACAGCGTCGCCTGGCATCCTTCCTGGAATTGGGCCAACATGATTCAGAGGCATGCCCCCTGGTTCAAAGGCCGTTCCTGATGGTCCCACTCTATCCTGTATTCTGGTTGCTCCGTTTCCTTGGTTCTGATTTCAGACTGCCTCTGTTCCTGCTATTCCAACTTCATGATCCTCATTTCCAGTATCTCCTGCTACTCCATTCCTCCGATTTTGCACTCAAGCTTATTCAACCTGTCAAAGTTGGTTTTGTATCATATCCTCCTGCCTTTTCAGCATCGCTTCCATCTCATCTCTAGTGATGAAGATTAAGGCCTGATTAGCTCCTAAGGAAGCCACCTGACTTTCTTCATGCTGACTCCTCTCCGTTCTCTGTCTTCTTGTCGATTGCTTAGCAATTGCTTCCCAGAATTCAAGTTCCAAAGCTTTCAGATCCAAAATCCAAGCTTCTAAATCCCTGAGTGCTAGCTTTCTCAGTGAAAGCACCAAAGTGTTTGCGCAAAAATTGGTCACAAACCCCAGAAGTAGTGAAAGCACCAATGTTTACTCACAAATCCTCAATATCCAAATACAGATCTCAGATCCAGATGATGTAAAGAGTAAAAATGAAGAAATAACAAAATTAAAAATGAGAGAAAGTAAGAGAGGACACAAGATTTATAGTGGTTCGGCGTTGTAGCCTACGTCCACTTTGAATAGTTTGATGTTTATTGATGATTCTCAACTAATTTACAATAATACAATCAATAGCACTCAAGTTACAATGGAGTTTCAGCAAAGTAATGGCATAAGAGCTTCCAAAAAAATCCTTTTTTCAATAGGCATAGGGGTGCTATTTATAGGAGTAGATCTGGAAATATCTCCCTCAAACCTCGAAATACCTCTTCTCATGCGTAGGTGGGCCCTCCAGATCGATCTGGAGTGGTTTGGGATCGACCTAAGATCGATCCATGTTACGTTCGTATCGATCCAAATTGGCCCCAATTGAGTTGAGATCGACCATGGAGGTTCCTGAGACGATATACAAGCTTCTGTGAAAATTTCATAGCATTTGGACTTGTAGCTTGAGAGTTATGATCGATCCAAGATTGAATTTGCAAGTAGGTTGAAGACTACATATCGATCGACTCGTATCGATCACCTTCATATCCATCCTACTCCACCGTCTCATGTCCATCATTCACATATCCAACAGTCCCCATATCCATAGCTGTAGCCTTCGTATCGACCTGAGTTCCCCGCAGTGATCCATGTTAAGCGCTCCTTCCCTTGATCGATTCCTTTGTATCGATCGATACGAACGCGATCGATACAAAGTAGCCGATCGATACGAAGTAGCCTATGAGCGCTTTCTGCTTTTCATATCCATTCCCTGCACCTATCTTTGTATCAATCCCAAGTGTCCTGGTGAAGCATATGACTTTGTATCCATCAAGTCCGCATCCATCCAAGTCTTGCTTCCTTCGTATCGATCCAAGCTTTGATCGATACGAAACGTGCCGACATGCCCTGCCGTATCCATCCAATCAATGCGCATTGCATCGATATGAAACCTATCGATCCGAAGTACACAATCCATATTGTCCAGATCGATACGAAAGTATCGATACGAGTTGGTTTTCCATGAACATTGATCCATCCATAACTTGAGCATATGAACTCCGATTGACCTGAAATTTGAAGTGTAGCCTCACCGAGCCTTGTTTATCATTCCATATCGACCCCACCTTGATTGGAGCTTGGTCCAATTTTGACGGTATCGATCATAGCCTTGTTTCCAATCGATCTCCAATCCTGATATCCATCCTTTTTAGCCAATTTGTTGATATCCCGGCCTTGTCCCAAAGGCGGGGTAACATCCCCTAAACTTGATTCTCTAGCTTTTAATTTGAATTCTTCTTGTTAATGGTCGGCCTCTCTCTTGCGTTTAGTTTTCAAAATGACGTGAATGAAAGGTAAAATGGTAGGAACGAAAATATAAAAGGATAAAGGTTATGGGCGGTGAATTTCCTGATATACCCTTATGTAATTTGATTAACCCAAAACCATTCTTTAGCCCATTAATTTTATATTAGGCTCGGCCTTAATTAAATTTATTCAAGCCTCAATCCCCTTATCACTTAAAATTTACATTATTCTATTTAATTTATCTAATTAAATCTCTTGAATAATGTTATCAAAAATTAGGGGTGTTATAGGCTCCACTCCTTCAAGAATTTCGTCCTCGAAATTTAGTAAGGACTAAATACTAAACATAGCAATCATCTATAATGACTCCTAACAACCATACTAGTCTACCTGACTAGGAATTATCTATATAAATCTAATATAGACATACCCTTAAAGCAGATCAGGATAAGTATCTCGAATCCTGCCCTCTGTCTCCCAAGTACAGTCCATCAAATCTCAACTCCATTATCCAAATTAAGGTGAATAATAATAATAAACCATCTAATTTTTATGGTTTTTTGGTTTCAGATCTAATTGGTTTTGATTCATAATGATGTCATGATGTGACATGTTAGATTTTTACCATTGTTTGATTAAATAATGAATTATTGGAATTTTTTATGAAATTATTATGGTAAGTTCAGGGTCAAAACCATAGTATATGATCTCCAAATGATTTGATTTCTAGATATGTTATGTAAAACATAATTTTAGAGATGGATTTGTAATTTTCGTAATTTTCCAAATTAATAGGAATATTTTATAAAGTTCCTAAGAAAGAAAGGGCATTTATTTTGGGTTTTAATTATTAAAAATGATTAAATAAATATTTTGGTTTCGAAATTTTTATATGTTAAAGAATATGATAACTCTGATTTTTGGTAAATTTTGAGGATTTTTCCCATGTAATTATGATTTATTATGAATTTAATAAGCTCGAAAAGCTTATAATCATTACTAAATAATTAATATTGATTAAGGGGTGCGAAATGAATTTCTGAAAAGGTAAATAGGTTATGGCAGTTTTTTTTGAAAATAAATTTGATAAAGATTGTTTTTAATAAATAGAAAATTGACAAGGGTTAAAAGTTAGTGGAAAGTACTTGTTTTTAATAGAAAAAAATTATAATAATTACGATATTGCCATATTGCCAACGTCTATACCAAACCCTAGCGACATTAATGTGAATGGATGTATACGATATCAACTAAGTTGGTATGGAATGAATTTATTCGGGTTGAAGTCTTATATTATAAGGCCTGCACCATTGAATCAATGTCGATATAGGTAATCTTGTAACATACCAGGACTATGCCGACCTCCCTTGTTTCATTGTTTTGAAATCTATAATATACAGCATTGATGCCGCAAGTTTTCACCATGGTTTTAAACAATGCCGCATGCTTCCTATTTGTTACCGTAGATTAAGGAAGCAATGCTACAAGTATTAGTTTCAACATTAATTACTTTAGGCAGTGATGTCGCTAGTATATAAAATGGCAATGATGCCGTCTATTATCAATTTTGGCATTTATTTACAACGGCATAGTAGCCCAGTTGTATGAATTCAATGTCAACTGTTTAAAGGCATTGATGTCGGAAGTCATCAATGTAATGACCCCACCGCTATACCATATTATTAAAGAACATTACAAGTAATATCGTCTAATAACACAGAGAATACGGCTATTTAAGGGCGATCTAATGTGATTATATCTTGGGACTAACGTTGACACGTCTTTATTACCTTTTTGAGGATTCAAACTAAAATTTTGAAATGTACAGTATCAATACAAAGTAATAGATACAAAGTTTTAAAATATTCAGAACAGCATATAATATAATAAATCAGAATCAGAGTCACAGATCACAGCAGAATAATACATCATATACATAATAAAACGTGAGTCTACAAAATATCGATACTAGACCTATATAATATATACATCACATCCAATATATTGTATTAGGTACACAGTGACTACTAAACAATATACATCGTATATCCTCCTAAATGTCAACATATACAATAATGAAGTAAACTAAAACATTCCAAATAGTCTACTCCAATACTAGCACAAAATCCAAAAGTCAACAAGTCTCTATATCTGTAGAGTCTCGGTCTGACCCAAGTATTTTAAAAATAAACAGGTCAGACTATATCTAATAAAAAGGTGAAATACTGATATCATAATATATGACATAACTACGAAATAAGCCAAAATAAAAATACGCCTGAAACCAAATAACCATAATAAGGCATATCAATCAAAATCACTATTTCATAAATCCATAACAAGTCTCAAATGGACTATCATCAAAAAAATATGGTGATAACAATTCAAAAAATTTCAGAGCCAAAGGATACTAAATATCCATTCCAAAATCTCTAAAGAACAATTGTCACTAATGAAATAATAATGGCAATCAACTATTAGTTTAATACAGCGAGACGGAGTCTAAAGTATCAAAATAGACAACGCCACTTAGTGTATAAGTCTAAAGTATCAAAATAGACTACTATGCTAATTTACCTATCGAAAACAAGCATAGGCAAACATCGTCCAAACTGTATATACAAAGAAATAAACTAATAGGTATTAGTCATCTAGTCTATTAGACTAATCATGCATATAACACCTATCCAAGAAAATAAAGGGCAGCCATGTTACATCATAACAATCATAACCACACCAAACAGGTATGCCTACCCAAATCTAAGAATGTATCGACTCTCAAGTCAATGTAAATGAGTCGTCGTCTCTCAAAGATATATCGGTCTGAAATTCGAACACCCTAAAATAATACAACTCTATGTGTAGCTCACTTTCACTTTAGTAATCACTAGAATCTAACTAACTATCCCATACCAGAAAGTGAAATTTCAGTATTTACTAAAAGCTAGTAAATTCCGCTCAAACTCTATTTAACAAATAATGATAATAAGTGAAAGAATTGTACGAAATGTCCCATACTAATCCGACAATTCAATCGTTTATTAAAATTCTTTATTTCATAGAAAAGCACAAAATTCATTAAAATCTCAATTCCATAACAAATAAAATAAAAGAGTATTAATTTAATTTTATAGATACAAAATATAATTTTTTTTCCAAAATCACTTTTGAATCCATAAACTCATTTTAAAGAAGAGTTGCTTATTTACAATTCTTTTGAACTCTTTCAAAATCATTTAAACCTCTTTTGTAACAAAAATTACTTGAAATTGAAATTATTACTTTTATAACTACTTTTATAAAATAATACCATATTTTATCTTTTTCCTCTAAAACATTTCCAAAATTATATGCTTAAAATAGTAAATTTAAAAAAAGTTGTATAAACAAATATTACTCATCTTTAAAAGCTTTAATTAGAAATTTTAATATAAGAAATATGTTAATAATATAATATAATTTAACTATATTCTATTAACTAAATTCCAATAAGGATCAAAATAGATGAAATCTCATTTTTAGAAACTTTCAAAACATTTAAATAATTCAAACAATAAATCCATCAAAAATGCATCTTCTAGTGCCAATATCGCTCTATAAAATATCATTTCATAATATGGAATTATTTAGCGATCTGAGTTTCTTTCCGACAACGACGATCACTTAAACAATGCACAACTATAATATAATATGGCTACAAAATTCAAATGCATTTTGATGGTTTTCAACATACATGCTATTTCATAATCAGTTATTGATTCAAATCATATATTTCAAACACACAAATCAATTCGAACACCAAACTAATTGAACTATAGCATGCAATTGTGTTTCAATCATGTCATTCAATCACTATCACCTATTAACGCAATTCATAAATAAAACAAGGCATGCAAAAAGGGATATAGCTAATTTAGATATAGGTGTGTGAGTTAAATAAAATAACTCACCTTTACCGTTTGCCTGCACACTATCAAGACTGCACCATTCGCAGCGATCGACCTCGGTCCTATTTGAAGCGTTCCAGCACCCTGCCTCTGTAACATACCTCTACTTGGAGGCCCAAAACTAACGACTACGGATGCTGCAGTCATCCATAATTATTAATCTTCGGCGACCAAATACGGCGGTGCTAGATATATTGATACATAGATCACAGAAATATGGAAAAAATTTAGCAATTCGAAAACACATTTCCATATTCAAATCAAAAATTTCATGTTTATTACATAATCCCAAATTACGTTAAACCACGTTCAGCAAAATATAATTATTGCAATTACGCCAAGAGCGACATATGAAGATGCCCCCTTGGTTGATCAGAGTATATAGTAAGGCTAATAAGTCTGCCTTTACAAACAAATACACAGCGGAAAAAGAAAACTCTAAATAACTCTCCGCCTCCTGCACGCCTTCGGAAGCTTTATTCATCTAAGAAGAGTACCTGAAAACCCTAAATCTCAAACTACTCAAAATCAATTTAGTACCCGAGAGTTTAAGGGGAAAACAAAAACTTCGAGTCAGACATAAAGCATGGTATGAATAATAATCTAACATCTCAATACTTTTTAGATATCTAATGAGAACAAGCTGCTTAGCGGAACGGGTTTCCTCCTCACTAGTATCCTAAAACCTTTGTAAAGCCATATACTGTGCTCCTGCATCCACAATGGTTAAAACATACATTTTCAAAATATTATGATGATATGCATACTTGAAAATAATTAGGATTTCCCCAATTTAGTCTAATACCCTGTCATAATTATAGTTTCTAGGGTCACTGTTAACCCTTCTAGTTTTCATGGGTTTACTAATAACCTTGTTATACCTAATAGACACCCTGTCCTATTCAAAGTTTTCATGGGATCACTAAGAACCTATATGCTCCTGCCAGTTAACTTAATCAATTCATGGGTCCTCATGAACTTATTAGTCCTTCCAATAACTAATCACCTTATCCTATTTTTCATGGGTTTACTAGGAACCTATGGATTTATCCAGTAACTCACTTCACATCCAAGTTTTCATGGGTTGACTAGGAACCTACTGATACTTCCATTAGCCACATTCTTATTCTAGTTTTCATGGGTTCACTAGGAACCTATTTACTGATGTCAATTCTTAATCTGGATATTGTTTTCATGGGTTCACTACAAACCAATTAGCCCCTGCCAACTGTCCTTGATACATAGTTTTCATGGGTTAACTATGAACCAGTTGGTTTCCTCCAATAACTACTTAATCATAGTTTTCATGGGTTTACTATGAACCTTTTGGGTTACACCAACAACTACTTTATCATAGTTCTCATGGGTTTACTATGAACCTTTTGGTTACCTTCAATAGCTACAAAGTTTAGGCATCCTATATTTATGGTCACCCTGACTCTATGCAATTCTACTCATTTAGGAGTTTAAGCAATTTATATTCACTATTGAGTTAACCTAGCTGGTTTTTCTACCCCTTTTCCCCCCAAAATACAGTTATGGGTTATCATGTGAATATATTCCTATTTGAAGAAGCAAGACAACAATTTTAACTATACCACTCCTGTGGGTCTAAGGTCCTTGTAATATATTTCATAAAACATAGTTAACACTTCTAACGTATATTATTATCAAGGCAATACTTCTTCAAAATTTCATACTTAAAACTATTACAAACTCCTTTATATAAGCCGTGGGTTTTTCCTATAAAAATTTGAGTATGGGTTTTCAAACCTTTCGACAACGTTGAAAGCTTCTACTTTTAAACCCTTCGAAAGCTTAGATCATTTCCATTTAAAACAATAGGCTCCAACCCTATTAATACTTCAAACACTTCCTTCGAAACCTTTCGACTTTGATAAAGTATTACTATATATAAGAGTAGAACCTTTCGAAACTAATGAAATTCAAACCTTTCGAAACCATTGAAACGCAAACCTTTCGAAAACTCACTGGGTTCAATTTAAAACGTATGGAAAATCTACTTTAAAACCTCTCGACTTCATTGGAAGCTACCTTTCGACCCCATCGAAAGGTCAGCTTCGAAAGCTTTAAAACATCCCTTTAAAACAATAAGCTTCAGCCTGTTAAAACACCTTCTTCGAAAGCTTTGGGTTATACTTCAATTATAAAACAAGGTAAATCATCTAAGTCGAAAGCTTTGATACCTAGAAAATTAATATAAAATCCATATAAATTCAGAAAATTATGAAAATTGGAACCCATCTCTAGAATCATGTTTTCTACAACATATAATTTTCCAATGGCATTTTAAAATCATTACATCTCGGTTTTACCCTAAAGCCGTGTATATCTCCTTTTAAACAACCTTGTTTAATCCATATAAATCATAAATCTAGCATATCATCATTCAATATATCATAAAAATAGATTTACACTAAAATCCGAAACGATATGATCATAAAACTAAAATAGAGATGTAGAAATTATTATTCACCTTAGATTAGATAAGGAAATTAAAGTTTGATTGAGATTGATTTCTTCTTGCTTGATCCTAAGCTTTTACTTTGATTTTTTTCTCTTCTCTTCTTCCTAATGGCCGGCCTTGCTTGCTTCCTTACGGTTATAAATTTTTGTTTTGATAAAATGAACGTGTATGACTAAGGGAGATAGTATAAGGATGGGAAATATGGATGACAATTTAGCCTAATGCCCTTATGTTTAGTATCTTAACCATATAAGTTCATTAAATTTTGAATAAGCACGGCCACCTAGTTTATTAATCAACCTCAATCTCCCTTTCTACATTATTATATTTAATTTATTCTAATTAAATCTCCTGAATAATGTCAATAAAATTAGGGTGTTATAGGCTCCCCTCCTTAGAGAATTTCGTCCTCGAAATTCAGTAAGGACTAACTAGCAAACATAGCAATCATCTGTAACATCTCCTAACAACCATACTAGCCTATTTTCCTAGCAACCAATCGATATGAATCTACTATAGACATACCATCAAAGCAGATCAGGATAAGCCTCTCGAATTGTGTCCTATGTCTCCCAAGTACAGTCTTTCTCGTTGCCGCTCTATTGAACTTTCACCAACTTGACTGTCTTGGTCCTTAATCTCTTCTCATCTCTCGCTACAATCCGAACTGGTTGTCTAACAAAGGTCAAATCTGGCTCTACTACCAAATCCTCCAACTCTGTTGGAGGAATAGCAGCCTCTGGATCATGCACATACTTACGAAGATGTGACACTTTGAATACATTATGGACACCTGCCAAACTGTTCGGCAACTCTACTCTATATGCAAGCTTTCCAATCCTTTCTAAAATCTGGAATGGTCCAACATACCTTGGATCAAATTTTCCCGACTTTCCAAATTGTACCACACCCTTCATTGGTGATACTTTAATGAAAACCATGTCTCCCGCTGAGAACACCAGTTCTTTACGCCTCTTATCTTCCTAACTCTTCTGCCGGGATTGAGCATCCTTCATCCGTCCCTGGATTAGTTCAATCTTTTCTGACGCCTCTCTAACCAAATCCGGACCTAAGACCAATCTGTATCCAGTCTCTAACCAACATGTTGGCGATTTGCATGGCCTTCCATACAAATCTTCAAAAGGTGCCATTCCTATACTGGTCTGATAACTATTATTATAGGAAAACTCAATCAAATGTAGGTGATCTTCCCAAGATCCACCAAAGTCTAATAGACAAGCTCTCAATAAATCCTTGAGTACCTTGTTGACCCTCTCTTTCTACCCATTTGTCTGTGGGTGATAAGTTGTACTCATCTTGAGCTTGGTACCTAACTCCTTTTGTAGACTTCTCCAAAATTCACTAGTGAATAATGCATCTCTATCGCTGACTATGCTACTAGGAATCCCATGAAGCCTAACTATGTTCTTCATAAACAACTTAACCAAAACAGGTGCCGTCTTAGTTAACTTTACCGGAATGAAATGGGCACCCTTGGTCAGCCTGTCCACAATAACTCATATGCTTTCATTTCCTCTTTTGACCTTGGCAATTCGTCGGTAAAATCCATCGATATCGAATCCCATTTCCAGACTGGGATATCTAAAGGATGAAGTAACCCACTCGGCTTTTGATGTTCAGCTTTCACTTGTTAACAGTTTACACACTGCCTAACCCACAAGCCGATATCCCTCTTCATGCCTTCTCAATAGAAGCTCCTCTTCATGTCTTGATACATCTTGGTTCCTCCAGGATGAATCGTAAACTTTGAACAATGACATTCCTCTAGAATTTCTCTCCTTAAGCTCTCTACATCTGGGACACATAACCGTCCCTTCTTTCTCAGCCATCCTCTTTGGTCAAGACTAAAATCCTTTAGGTCATCAATCTCTGATCCGACCTCAAGCCTTCTAATTCTTTCAGCTAAAACTGGATCTTCTCTTTTGTTAGAAGCTATCCTCTCAATCAGCACTGGTCGAACTTCTAAACAAGACAACATGGTAGTACCTACATTAGAATTTGCAGTCGATCTTAAATGCACACCACAACTGGCTAAAGCTTCAAGATCCGTCCATTTTGCCAACATCGCTAACACCACATTCTGATGTTTTCTATTGAGAGCATCTGCTACCTTATTTCCTTTCACAGGAGTATACCCTATACCAAAATCATAAGCAGCCAAAAACTTCAGCTATCTCTACTGTCTTATATTCAACTCCTTCTGAGAGAATAAATACTTTAATGACTTATGATCGGTATACAACTCATATCTCTCTCCCAAAAGATAATGCCTCCAAATATTTAAGGAAAAAAATCACCTTCACCAACTCCAAGTCATGAGTAGGATATCTAACTTTGTGTGGTCTAAGCTGCCTAGATGCATAAGCAATAACTTTCCCCCCTTGCATTAATACTGCTCCCAATCCAGTACCACATGCATAAGTGTATACTACCAATCCTTGGTTACCATCCGGAACTACTACACTAGAGCATCGGTCAACAAATGCTTTAACTTAAGGAATGCTTCCTCACATTTGTCGGACCAAACAAACTTCACATCTTTCCAGGTCAACTTAGTCAAAAGCGCTACTATCCGTGAGAAATCCTTGATGAATCCCCAGTAATAGCCAACAAGTCCAAGAAAACTTCTGATCTCGGTCACCGTTTCTGGTCTCTTCCAATTGTTCACAGCTTCGATCTTGTCTGGATCGACTGACAATCCCTTCTCTGAAACCACATGACCAAGAAACTTAACCTCTTTCTTCCAAAAATGACGCTTAGAAAACTTCGCCTTCAGCTGATTCTACCTCAGTGTCTCCAACACCACTCTGAGATGAATCTCATGCTCCCTTTCATCTTTAGAGTACACTAAATTGTCATCTATAAATACTAACACGAACCTATCCACGTGCTCTCGGAAAACCCGGTTCATCAAATCAACAAAGAAAGCAGACGCATTGGAGAAGTGGCTGGTTTTAAAACAAGTAAAGCTTTCGACTTTGTCAAAGCAACGACTTTGAAAGGTTGGAAAAAGCGGCAATAACCTTTCGACTATGTCGGAAGGTTCAAAACAAAGCAATAAGTGGCAGTAACCTTTCGACTGTGTCGATAGGTTTAAAACCTTTATTTTAAGTAATTAACCCGGTCGAAAGCAACCAAGTCGAAAGCTCCTTTTTGAAAGCAAGCAGGTGTAAGCTTTTGGTTTATAAAACAAACATACCCTAACCTCTATGGCAACCAACCTTTCGACTAAGTACCCTTCGACCTTGTTCAATTCATTACGTACCAAGTAACTTGATACCGTATGCATTGAACTTTGACCTTGTCAAAGGCTATAACCTTTTGACTTTGTCGAAAGGTCTGGGTTGGGAGGTTTGATGCCTAAAATGGCTGAAACATGCTAAAAGCATGATTTTCTTGTTTTTAACTTAAAAAGATAACTTTTCAACTAACATGCCATTATTTTTCAAATTCTCATTGGTTGATAATTACTTTTCAAAAAAGTGCTGCCACTAATTTCAGAATTGAATAATAATTTTATTTTATAAAATGCCCCTTCTCCTTAATTAAATATATAAAACATTTAAGTCCCATACCTTAAATAATTTTATATATTTATCAAATCACTTAGGAAAAATCTGGAAAAATTCCAGAAAATCTATTTTAATACGTTTTCCAACATATAAAAATTTCAAATCCAAATAATAATTATTTTAGTCGTTAATAATTTATAACCCAATAAATCATTGTCTTCACTAGAAAATAAATATAAAATCCACATAAATTCAGAAAATTATGAAAATTGGAACCCATCTCTAGAATCATGTTTTCTACAACGTATAATTTTCCCACAGCGTTTAAAAATCATTACATCTCGGTTTTACCCTAAATCCATATATATCTCCTTTTAAACAACCTTGTTTAATCCATATAAATCATAAATTTAGCATATCATCATTCAATATATCATAAAAACAGATTTACACTAAAATCTGAAACCATATGATCATAAAACTAAAATAGAGATGTGGAAATTATTATTCACCTTAGATTAGATAAGGAAATTGAAGTTTGATTGGGATTGGTTTCTTCTAGCTTGATCATAAGCTTTTACTTTGATTTTTTTCTCTTCTATTCTTCCTAATGGCCAGCCTTGCTTGCTTCCTTACGGTTATAAATTTTGTTTTGATAAAATGAACGTGTATGACTAAGGGAGATAGCATAAGGGTGGGAAATATGGGCGGCTATTTACCCTAATACCCTTATGTTTAGTATCTTAACCATTTATATAAGTTCATTAGATTTTGAATAAGCACGGCCACCTAGTTTATTGATCAACCTCAATCTCCTTATCTACATTATTCTATTTAATTTATTCTAATCAAATCTCCTGAATAATGTCAATAAAATTAGGGGTGCTACAGCCTCCAATGCTTAAAACCGCTATTTTGGGCTTCACGTTGCTCGTGCTGATCACTTGAAAGCCAGCCACTCGCTGCCAATTCCACGCCTCGACCAAGTTGTCGTTTGCCTTCGCCAGCCACCTGAAACCACCACCTAACTCTTGCCTAATAACCCAAGCCACAACACCTAAGACCAGCCACGCATTGCCGCCTCTACCGCTGGCACGAAGCCCGAGTCATGCTTCAACCGATCGCCAGTCCCATGCCTTCAACCTGTTCAACATCGCTCTGCCCTAGGTCGCTTCCACCTCCTTGATGCTCTCAATGAGCATGCTGCACCTCACTCTCTTACTTGCACGATATAGGGTTTTATTTTTCTTATTTTGGTTTCAGATCTTTACCGATTTGGGTATTTTGATTTTGCAAGTGAAAATATAGAAAGGAGAGATTAATAGGCTAAGGAAGAGGGTAAATTGTTTAAGTAATGTGCTTTAAGTAATAATTAAAGGGATAGATTGGGTTATGGGCCTTATTGTTTAAGTAATGTGTTTATTTTCATTTTTATTTATTCTCTTTCTCTTTTAAGCAGCCCATTTTAATTTATTCACAACTATAATCAAATTTTAAAATTTAAATTGATTTATAGTTTATTTTATGAAATATATACATTTCAACAACTGTACAATTTCATTCAATTTACAGTTTATTTTATGAATTATTCTCCATATTGATAAAAAATAAATTTGTTTATCTTCGTCGATTTATTGATTTTACTGAATATAAAAGAAATCTTCTTTTCATCCATTTCAAGTATATAAAATTATTTGCACTTTAAATATTTTATATTTATTAAAACATTTCATTTGAATTTTAATTTATTATCTAAAAAGGAATTTATTAAATAATTCAATTTTATTATAACAAAATCCTTTATTAAATAGACTTTAATTGAATAATAATTTGATTCCAAAATTAATAATAGTTAGAATCGAATTCAGACACTTCTATTTTAATTAAATTAGTTTAATATTACAGCTTCAAAACAAAGTTGTTATAGACCTCCCCCTTATGAAAATTACATCCTCGCAATTTCTCATAGGGAGACGTGACACAAAACTCTAACATTAACTCCTTTCGTATTGTACATTCAAGTTGAAACTCGTTTAATTCCCTAATTAGTTAATATTGAAATCATACTTATCGTAAGTTATAAACTTAAATAGACTTATTATTAACCTTTATTTCTTCGCATACAAAATTTATTGAAGAATTTTCTATGTGTTAGAATTTTCGAAAAATTTCGGTAGAGTCTCCTTTGTACGGAGAGTCATTTGCAATTTCAAAAAGATAATATATACAATATACATCGACCACACGGTTGGAAACACAATCTATATATATATATATATATTGATATATATATATATTTCTAACACCTCTGTATTTTAATCCAAAAGCGTACCTTTATTTTAGCATTTAAAGCAACTTACTTAGTTATTAAGCATGCATAAACGAGCAAAAGCAAGCTATCACTACCTATTAGTCCAAACAGTCCACTAGCACACCTATCCTCAACTCAATTATAAATGTTAGCTCCAAATAAGGAGATAATACAAGTATGCATTCATCTAATTTAAACACAACATTACACTCTTGCTAAGGTCACCATTCGACATAAATTCAAAAGGTTAAAACACATAATTTGAAAATTATTAACACAATTTCCCACTTCAACCTTGTCGAAACCAAAATGGATAAAAGGAAAAAAGAACAAGAGATGACAGCACCAACAAAGCCTTTCGAAGGAGTCAAAGGGATGCTATAGCCAAAAGCTAAATGTGTTACAAGCTTTCGAAGGGGTCAATGTGGTCAAAAGCTCCCCTTTGTGCCAATTTCTACCTTTTGAAACAGATGCTTTCGCCTACATGAAGACATTTCGAATAGAAGGAGTACCTTTCAATGGCAGCGAATAATAACCCCTCACATAGGCGCCAAACATTTCGAAACCAAAGGTTTCGCCTTCATTCCAACTACTTAGAAAGATGCCTTGATTAGAACAACCCTTTCAAAAGCATAATCAAGCCTTTCGAATAGGTCAAAGCCTTTAACATCTAGGGAAGGTGCCGCATCAATTCGCAAGCATGCATTCGGAAGCTACCTTCCACGTCGAAACCATCAACACTTCAACACCTTCGAAACCCCATGGAACTACCTATCGACAGAGTCGGAAGCTCATACCTCTACTTCTTGTGACAACCAAGCAACACAAGGGGAAAAGGCGCATCTTCCCCCTTTCGATGAAAACGGAAGCATTCAAACCCATTCGAATACAATGCAAAGGGATGCACAACTGTCAATGAAGACGAAAGGTCTATAAAGCTACCTTTCGACCAGGTCGAAAGCACTGAGTCGAAAGGTGCCAACCCACATCTATAAATAAGACCCTAGGGGTCTGGTTTAAGGGATCCGAATTCACTCATTCTTCTCTTGTACTTTCTTAAATTTGTAAACTTGTAAACCCTAATTTGGAAATCAAATTAGGGCAAATTAACTAGTTTATACATCATTAGATTAATGAAGGCAGGATTTTGATATTGGAGATTATGCAACTGTATTGAGAATTTATTTGATTCAATTGTGTTCTGCTTGCATCAACTTAGTTGAAAGGATACCATTCGAGTGAGTCGAAACCTCTCACTTACCAATACACTTAAGTCCTTAGCTCCAAACCACTATTAACCAAACACTCACTTTTTAGTGAGTCGAAACTTTAATCTAAGCTTGTTTTCCCCTAGATTTCAGGATTGAACCCAAGCCATTAAGAAGACCAGCTTTCGATGAATTCGAAACCTATCCAGCCAAATCATATTCTTGAATCCTTAATGCCAACATTTAGTGTTTCACAACTGTTTCGAAAGGAGGTTTCGAAAGGATAACCAAACAACTTCAGCAAGCTCAAAGGACTTAAAAGAAAGGGATATAAGTTTTTCGACTGGGTCAAAAGGTCAGACAAAGAAGATTTTTCACAACATATACCTACTAGAAAGGTCAATAAAAGAAAGCAATAAGATCCTAACATATTCTACTTAATCAAAAGAAACTTAGAAGGGCATTTCTGCACTTTTAATTCTACTTTGGGTGTAAGAAGTGAATTGCGGGATTGTGTTTTAGCTTCTTAAACAACTTCTAAACCATCAAAATGTAAAGTACCACCAACGTTATAGCATATTCTTTCAAGACATGAAAATCTGAAATCGATACAAAAGCGCAGGCCTACTACCATAAATCACGTTTTTAGCCTAGTAAATATCAAAATTTTGTGAAATATCTCAAATATAAGTTGTTCATATGTTTTAAGGTTTTCGGAAGGGGCAAAATCATCGAAATCGGGCAAATCATTCAAAAGTTATGAGCAATTAAATTCAGCTCAGTTTTGAGCAATTTACATTTCGAGACAATGAACAACGTTCTCATTAATTCATATTTAAACCTTCGGAAACTTTAAAATTTAGGAAAGTTACAAATAACAAAGTTTTTTCTCATGCAATTGTCTAATTAACATAAAAGCAATCAACAAAATCGGATCACTCCATCATAAGTTGTGATCATATTAGTAAAAACTTTAATCTCATCTTTCTTCTCTTTTCCACAATAATCATATCACTTTTACTTATATATATCATCTTCATTTCAACATCTTCTAACACTTTTAAAACCATTTTTCAAAACGTTCATCAGAAGAAAAAAAATTAGTTTTTTCCCTAAAATGATATTTTTCTTGTTTAATTATAAACTTCTAAACTTATAAATCACCTTTTACTATAAAGGTGAATAAAGATTTATAAATCTCTTCCTCTTAAAAATCTTTTCAAGGTTTTAATTTCTCTTAAATCAATTTCTTATCCTGAAAATCTTAATATTGAGTAACTAAAATTTACTCCAACGGTATTAAAATTTAAACAACTTCATAAAAATTACAAAGTTACAAAAATTCACTCTTTTTAGTGGAAATCCGATCATAAAAGCTGCAATAGTACCTTTATTCTTAAATTTAAACTCAAAAATTCTTTTATTTGAAATCACTTTCTCCATGAAGATTTCAAATTACTTTCACAATTTCAAAACACTTCTTATTATAAATTTCTCCTCAAAACATTTTTCTTAAAATTTTTAATTTACTAATACTACAAGTACTTTCCACTTCAAGAAACTCTTTCAATAAAATTTTCCATATTTTCCAAAATACACATTTCCAAAAAAAATAAATATCATTTACATGGAAGATTCCTTTTCATTTATCATGTAAATGAAATTTACCTCCATACAAGATACTTTTAAACTTTGTAAACCAGTTTACAAAATTACTTTCCTTTTAAATATTTTCTTATTTTCTAATCTTGAAAATAGGTTTATACAAATATTTTTCATCCTTTAAAACATAATAATACCTTTTCCAAATTTTAAAATAACAACAATTTAAGGTGTAAGATATTCAACTTTCCATAACGTATTATAATCATAAATGATTTATAATCTTATTTCTAACTTCGCTTAAATTAGAAATTCATGTAAATAAGTTTTATTTCACTTTACACTTTATAAAACTATAATTCCTAACATTCATTCTAACCAAAATATAATATGCATTATCATCCAGAATATCACACAAAATATATTTAACACGCATCAATGCAATTGAATCTATAAATTTCATAAATATTCACAAATTACTAAAACACCTTTTCAAGCAATGCTTTAGTTTTCTAAACAATGCATTTTCTAATTTTAACTACTTTGTTTTATTTATCAAAGTGTTATAGGATATCTCCTTCCTAAAATATAACTTATTTACTTCCATAAAATATTATTTTATTTTCAAAACACTTTTCCAAACTATGTTTTATCATTTCAGGTGATACTTAACCTCATATCAAATCACTTCCATTTTATTTTATTATCAAAATTTCATATGATGCTTTCCTATAAATAAAACATATATAGCTTATAATACTTTTTAAAATATTATATATCTTTAAGACACTTCTTTCAAAATTATCACATATGTATATATATATACCTTTTTCCAAAACATTTTTCTTTATACTTATAATTCTTTCATAATTATTTATAATATTTTAAATATTATAACTCATAGTACTCTGTCTGACTGTCTCATCCAGTTGTTTAGGAATTTCTATCGATATGTTGGTCAGACGCATTGATTAGAATCTTTAGAGCACTCAACGGGCAATTTTACACAAATTATTTTCTATAAGATATACATATATCTTTTAATACCTTATGCCTAATCAAAATATTTGCTTGCCTAAAATAAAAATAATTAGATTCCATATACATGTGTATCCAATATCAAAAGATTTCAATATAAGTAGATGCTTGTTTTATTAAAATTCTTTCAATCAATCTTAATATTATCATAGAAATAATAATTTACTAACAGCAATTTCATAGCACACATATTCATTAATATATACCTCTAAGCAAACATCAAAATTTTAATTTCCTCTTAACATTTAATTAGTTACACATATGAATTACCATTTTATTTTATATAAATTTAAATTTCCAATATTTCTTGTAGTAACTATACTACCGAAGACACCGCAAGCCCTTATTGTTATTATTGAGCAGGTTTCAACTCTTAATAGTGATTCCTATTCAATATTAATTTTGCACAATCACATACAATTTTAAAACAACCAAGCATCCACCAACCAATCAAATTTTATTTTATTTATTAAGTATATTTTCCAATTTCAAATTTAATTAGATACATATTATTTATCATTCTATATTTTATAACTATTAATTGCTTAGACATATTTATTATTCCCTAGTGATTCTATTTTGTAGTAACCGCTTGCTTTTATTAATAATTTGGTGCGTCCGTATTCAAATGGGATTATAAATTCTTTGAGTGATAATGACTTATTCAATTCTACATTTCAAACTAAGCATAAACAAAAAAAAAAGATTGATGGAAACAACATACATTTCAATACCCGTCGAGGTTGAAACACTTGCCCCTTGTTAAAGAGGTCGTGAGTTCAATACCCATCTGCCCTACTACCCTCAAGGCGCGAAGGTGGATTCCCATAAACCCTAAATCAAACTGGTTGGGAACAACAAACCTTTGTGCTGGGGCTAGCTTAAACCTACCTAGGGTATGGCGGACTCTCTAGGTCGGAGCTCTTCCCTCCAAGGTGGAGTTTTTTTAAAAAAAAATCGTCTTCAGTGGAAAGCTATTATCCAGCTTCTGCTGCGCTACTCTAGCCATTAACAGATCAGGAAACAACAATTCATTTATAAGCCATCTAAGGTCTCATTTATGCTATCTATTAAATCTCACTCTTTACAGAAGTGAGTCCCAAATTTAGAATCATTTTCATAATAATAATTTGTAAAGTACTTCAAAAATTTCTACAAAAACGTCCCGATCATTATTCCTAATAATACTTTATATTTTATCCTAAATATGAATAAATTCCAAGTTCTACCCTGCACACCCAAGGGATGGGACTCTAAGTCTGACTAGGTTTCAATCTCAACTCTATATCAATTATATTTTATAATGTTCTGAACACAGCTCTAGTACCAAGCTGTAATGACCCCACCATTGTACCCATATTATGAAGAACAGTACAAGTAATATCATCTAATAACATGGAGAATATGGCTATTTAAGGGCGGCCTAATTGTGACTATATCTTTGGACTAACACTGACACGTCTTTATTACCTTTTTGAGGATTTGAGTTGAAAATTTTGATGTGTACAGAATCAATACAAAGTAATAGACACACAGGTTTAAAATATTCAAACCAATATATAATATAAATAAATTAGAGTCACATATCACAACGGAATAATATATCATATACATAATAAAATGTGAGTCTACAAAATATCTGTACTAGACCCACATAATATATACAATGCATCTAAAATTTTGTATCAGATACATAGTGACTAATAAATAATATACACGACATATCCTCCTAAATGTCAATATGAAAAATTATGAAGTAAACTGAAACAGTCAAAATAGTCTACTCCAGTATTAGCACACAAAATCCAAAAGCCAACGAGTCCCTGTACATGTAGAGTCTCGGTCTGACCCGAGTATTTTAAAAGTAAATGGGACATAATATATCTAATAAAAAGGTGAAATACTGATATCACAATATATGACTTAACAACGAAATAAGACAAAATAAAAATATGCCTGAAACCAAAAAACCATAATAAGGCATATCACTCGAAATCACTATTTCATAAATCCATATCAAGTCTCAAATGGACTATCATCGAAAATATGGTGATATCAATTCCAAATTCTTCAAAGCCAATAGATACTAACTAACCATTCCAAAATCTCTGAAGAACAATCATCACTAACGAAGTAATATTGGTAGTCAGTCAACTATCAGTTTAATACAACGACACGGAGTCTAACGTATCAAAATAAACCCTGCCACATAGTGTATAAGTCTAACGTAACAAAATAGACTACTATGCGAATTTACTTATCTGAAACAAATATAAGCAAACATCATCCAAACTATATACAAAGAAAAAAAACTGATAGGTATTAGTCATTTCGATCTATAGACTAATCATGCACATAACGCCTATCCAAGAAACGAAAGGGCAACCGTGTTACACCATAACAAACCTACCCACACCAAATAGGTCTGCCTACCTATGACGACCCACCTTTTTAAATGGTTTAAATCGACAATAACTCACACATGTCTAACTCAAACCATTCAAAAGGGAGGATTGTCAATGAGGTAAATAAGAAAATAAAAGAAAAGAAGGGAAAACAAAACACAGAATCTTGCAGCGGAATCGTCAAAATATAATAATCAAATAAATAGTTCATGAAGCTGTTTTACAATATACATTTGATTACACATATTTTACAAAAAATCAAAGTACAAACAACAACATACCAATAATGATGTAGTGGAATAATACTAATAATATAATACCAAACTCAGTCTTCGTCCTCCAGAAATAATGTCTTCAACACTGAAAAGCTCAGGCTGACCCGAGCGTAATGAAAAGACAAAACACTCGAGTCGGAACTAAAAGTTATTATATAAGTTAAATCAACAGCAAATAAACATGAGTGTAATAGCTTCAGAGATGTTTATGGGATTTTACATCTTCTATCCAGTGTATAACATGCGTGCAATAACTTAAGAGATGTTACAGGATTTTCCATCTCCTAAGGATCTGTTAAACTATTTATATGTAGTAAAATATGCTATATATATGCAGTGTCTATTAGTAATGTAATGTATAAAAATAGCGTTAAGGCGTTACCAATATCCCCCTTAACACGTTTTATATAAGCAACGTAGTCTATACAGTACTGTAAACTCCACCGTAAACTGGTGGGCTATTAGGGAGCACTCCATAGGTACAACACAAACCAAAGTCGTAGTGGGCTTGATCAGGATAAATATGATAAGACACGCGAGGGAATACCCAAGGTAGGATTCTACCGTTTGCCCTCCCAGACTGGTGGTAACGCATAGCCGCAGCTACCGCCCACCTCGAAACAACACTCCCATAATTAAGGGTGGCCACCAATCAATCACAAAGTTAAAGATATGGTTTCAAAGAAGCATGTTCGATAGAAGGAGCGACCCCACTTGGCCCGGTATAGCTCATGTTTTAGTTTTAATTACGATTCGAAAGTCAAGGCTATCCATCATCGTTCTCTTTCTTCAAATCCAGCAAACGCCTTCAATTCAACCTCTACATTCTGGATAACATCCACCGGGTACACAGTTGTTAAAGTGGTTCCAATATTGATAGAGATTACGCCAATAAGAGGCCGGGTCTCTTTAACAACCAAACGTCATTTTTTACACCGGTTGGTTCTTTTACATTTCGAAACCGATTCATATTTGATATCAAAATATCATATTCACTTCAAAATATCCTCCATTTCAAAATTATCATATTTACTAAAAATATGTCATTTCACTAGAAAAATATCATTTCAAATTCCAACGTTGGTTATAAACTCATTTAACCACATTCGCATTTAAATCGACGACTTAAATATAAACATCTCAACCTTGCATAGTTTGAAATTTTAGAAAATGGTTTGAATAGTTTACATAGTTTTAAATAGTTTAAATGTTTTAAATAGTTTGATATAAAATGGTTTAAGTATTGAAAATGATTTATATAGTGAAATAGTTTGGAAAAATCTAAATAATTTGAATATTGAAAAGATAGATTTTTAAACAGTTTATATTAAAATAATTTATTTTGAAAATAATATCAAATCAAACTATTTCTTCCCATTTCAACCAATATGGGCCCATCTCCAAATTTCAAACCAACAAAAACTCAGTTTCCCATCTTCCAATTCAATTGACCCAATTTCACTTTAGTTTCAAATCAACTTGATTTCAATTTCAATTCAAATTAACTTCAATTTTAGAATATTCATTTAACTTCAAATTTGATTCAACAAATCCAATTCCATGGTTTAATTTCAATTCAATTCTTATTTTAAATCATTTCAATTTATATCAATTTCATGTCCAATTTCCATTTACTGATTTAAATCAAATTAAACCTTGTTGTTCAATTTAAAGATCCAACTTTAAAATAATTCAATTTTCTGAATTAAAGTCAAATAACAATTATAACTTCACATTTCCACTTCAATTCTTAAAACAAATTCTTTTAACCAATTTCAATTTCAACATTTCAAAGCTTGAACTAGGAAATAATTCAATTTATATAAATCCAAAATTTATTTCCTTTAAAACAATATCATTTAACCAAAAACCTAAATTCAAGATTTTTAAAACCATTTGGTCAAGTGATCAGTTATTTCAATTATAATTATCGGGACGGATATATATCATTTCAATCCAAACCAAAATGTCATAGGTATATATCATTTCAACCTATTTCTTAATTTATTCGAAATAATTCAAATAACAGTTTATATGCTATCACTTAATATACAGGGTGATAACAGAGGTATATAAAAATAAATAAACATCCAATCATCCAAAATGTCAACAAATAAATATCCATCACAATCAATATCCAAACCAGTAAATAAATCACAACAATTAACTGATTATCAATATCAGGTATTTAACTAGCAATTCAATTTCAATGTTAATTTAAATGGCAATTTAATTCAATGAAATTCAATTTCAAATTAAAATGTCAATTGAAACTACCAAACAGCAATCAATAAAAACTCTTATCACTTCATAAATTTAATTCAACAAACATAAGAAGATTTAGTATTACGTGAGTGGGTTAAATCACTCACCATTGATTTTAGCCCATAAAAATCCAAACAGAAGTGCAAAATCTCAACAGTCTCCAAATTCAACCAAATTAATTTCATGTTGTCCAGAATTTAAATATGAATCCAACAGAAGAAACCGTGCATGAATCGTAGTTTATATGCAAAAGATATTCATGTTATAAGAAATATTATTAAAATAATAATTGGTACACGTTTAATAAAAAAATAAAAAAAGTTTAATGCTTACACTTTTCTCCAGATGAGGTTTAAGGCAAAGATGGAAGAACAAACTAAGATAAGGGCAGGACGTCTAGGAAAAATGAAAAATGAAAGAAAAAAAATGAAACTCATGTTTCATAAAAGAAAGCTTTTGAATTTACAAAAATGAGAGCTTTTGAATTTGCTAAAAATGATTTAAGGAAAGAAAGATTTGATATGGAGATCTAAACATAGGAAATGAGGTGGTGACAAAAAAATGAAGGGACAAGTTTAAAACGTGAACAATTTTATGATAAGAATATACCTTCAGCAAAGAACAATTCGAACTAAATGAATATGAGGTGTCAGGAGAAACAAAACTCAAATGAAGAAATAAAATTGCAGGTTATTTAATAATAAGGAAATGAAGGTGGAGGAACAAAAATTATAACGACCTGATATTTTCAACCATTCGCATCCGCACATGTCGGACTTGAATTGCTCAAAATACCGAATTGTAAATATAAATTTGGCAAAACTCATAATATACAGTAAATAAATCACAGATCACAGACACAGAGTAATATAACAATGCAGCGGAAGCAAAGAAATAGTAGTTCATGAAGCTACTATATATGTATACATCAGAGTTAACAAGATACAACAGAAGTAAAAGATATGATAATCAAGTATAAATCAGAATACATCACTGGAATCAACTGAATATCTGAAAGCGAAATAGATAGCTCGATCTCCCAGCAAAGATCCAACTCCAAAGGTGAGTCTCGAATGCTGTATCACTATGTCTGACCCGAGCGTAAAGCAAAACACAAAACACTCGAGTCAGGACATACATACTTACACAATGTAAACCAACTCAAGTGAACTGTAATAGAAAAGTACAAGTAACTTAAAGGATGCTTGGGACCGCCCATCCTCTAAGGATCCGTTAAACTATTTACTATGTAGTAATATTCACTATTATAATAAAGTCTAATAGTAAAATAAACTTACTTTAAAATAGCGTTAAGGAGTAACCCAATATTCCCCTTAACACAAAATAGTCCCAGTAGTCTGTGCAGTACCAGCGTACCTCCAGATCGAGAGGCTACCCTAAATACTCCACATGCTACGGCACAAAACCAAACTCGTATAAGGCGCGCTAGGGTAGGTGACACGGCACAACAAGGCAATGCCAGGGTAGATATACCAATTACGCATCTAGACTGGTGGTAATGCATAGCAGCCACTACCGCCCACCTCGAGCCACACTCCCAAAAATCAAAGGGTGCACCCAATCAATCACAAAGTAATAGAATGGTATCGAAGAAGTGTGTCCGATCAGAGGAGCTACCTCATTGGCCCGGAATCGCTCATGTTTTAACCACCTTATGCCAACTCACGGGAGTTGGGTCCACGTACATACCTCAATAGGATCGTCGCCACCATCCTACTTCATTCTGGAATCTCCACCGCGTACACAGTTATTAAAGTGGTTTTCGATATCGACAGAGAGTATGTCCATATCCGATCCCGGTCACTTTAACAACCAATCGTTATTATAACCCATGGATATTTATCTGAAAATAATTTATAGTTCAAAACCAAATATCATATCCATTTCAAACTAGTTTATACTTCAAAACCAAAATATCATATCCATTTCAAAACTAGTTTATACTTCAAGGCCAAAATATCATTATCCATTTCAAAACTAGTTTATACTTCAAGACTAAAATATCATTTGAATAAACCCAGATTTCCAATCACCGAATATTTCCTTCAATTTATTTAAACTTGAAATATTCCTTTTTAAATCGTCTTAAACCAAAACCACTTTATAAAGTCATATTCTTAAATCTTCAATTGCAAATCAATATATTCAAAGAAAATTCTTAATTAAATACTATTTCAAATAAATTCATTTCCAAAATCATAGTACTTTCAAAGTTATAACACCTTTGAAACCAAACACTTTGAAACCATAATACTTTGAAACCATATCAATTTAAAATGTTATCATTTGGAAATAATAATATTTAGAAAAAATCATAACACCCTTAAAAATAATATTCATTACCAAAGTTATAGCATTTTTAAGTTCATTCGTTCAATTATAACAATTTCGAAAACATTGTATTACCTTATAAATTTCAAAAATGGTTTATATTTCACCTCAAAACATATTCATTTAAACCATTTAAATTCAATGTCAAAATCTTCCAAAATAATATTCATTTCCAAAGTTCATTGTAAGTTCAGCAACAACAGCACTTATAAAGTGTTACGGTAAATATATTAACAATTTCAAAAACATTGTCAAATTCAAAACAGCAGCACTTATAAAGTGCTACAGTAGGTATTTTAGTGTTGCAAAACAGTTCAGTTTTAGAAACAGCAGCACTTATAAAGTGTTGTAGTATACATATTGGTATTTTCAGAAATAGTTCAAATTCAGAAACAGCAGCACTTATAAAGTGTTGTAGTATTTTAGTTATTTCAGAACATAGTTAAATTTCAGAAACAGCAACACTTTGGAAATGCTGCCAATACAATTCCAGATTTATTATAACATTTCAGAAACATTAAAAACTTCAAATTTAGCCATTTTTTAACTTATAAAACATATCTCACATTTTAGAAATATTCATTTGGATATCAATTTACTTATAGTTTACATGAAATAACTTTTATAATTAAAATATCCAAATTTACTATAATTCATTTATTAAGTCAAAAGTGCACTATTTACTTAACTTTATATTTTAACAAATAACTTAACACTTTATTTGAAATACCCATTTCATAAACAAAATAGTCTTTTAATAAGTCAAACTTCGCATTTCCAATTGAAACCAAATTTTCCATTATAAAGTTAATTCGTAATTTAAGATACATTTTTCCATTTAAATCATAATTATTTATTTTACAAAACAAATCCATTTCATAAAATAAAATCTATTAAAATCACTAGGTTAGATTTAAAATTCCATATCAAATCAAATTTAATTATTAAATTATTTATCATCAATGAAGATCTTTAAATTCAATTTAAAACCAATATATCTTTAAAATTTCAAGTAAAACCACTTATTGACTTATAAAATTTTAACTTATAGAAAACCAATGTATCTTTATATTGTAATTCATTAAACCACAATTTAAGTTAAAATTTCATAAAATAAAATTCAAAATACTTAATAATCTTTAGGAAAATATTATTTAAAAATTATCCATGGGTTTGTATAATATTTTCTAACCTAGGTCAAGTGATACGGATATGTATCATTTCAATCCGTAATTTAAAAAGAAAAATCCGGGTTCTATCATTTCAAACCCACAATCCCAAGTCAAATGAATACAATAAAAATCACTCGAGCCTATCATTTCAGCTCATAATGATTTTTTCCTATTCTAAAGTCCGTTCGGGTATGTATCATTTCAACCCATAGTGAAAAGGGAACTTGCAGTGTGAGATACAGAAAATAAAACAAATAGTATAGCATAACATATCATAACAGGTGATGTAACAAATATATAAGCAGTATTTAACATCATATAATCATATCATAGGCATATATGAATTAATCAACATAGTATATCAATTTCTACAATTCACATGTCATTGTTTCACAATTATATAAGTACGAATGTCGAGAGTGATAAACTCACCTTTTGAAGCTAGAATTGATAGATTAGAGACACACAACTAAACGTCGAAAAGCACGACAAAGCACGAATCAAACTTGAGTAGATGGAGAGTCAAAATCCAAATCTTGTAAACAACACAATATCACAAACATAAGTATGTGATTCAACATACAAAAGAATAGAAATTAAAACAATGTAAAGATGTGAAACAAAATGACATAACTTTGCTCTAACCAACAAATGGGCTCGGCTACATCACCTTTTGGCTCGACCACATCAATACATGGCTCAGCCATGATGGTCTTTTGGCATGTAGGCACGGCTATGATCAAGGGAAAATGAAGAGGAGTGGCAAGTTATAAATGGAGGAAGGAAAAAAGTCAAGCAAATGGAAGGTCAAGCAACATATATGGTTCGGCCATGGCTTGTTTGGCTCGGCCTGGGTGCTATGGCTTGGTCAGGTGGTCAACTAGGCACGGCCAGAGATGGGTGTGGTCATGGCAAGGCAAGGAAGTGGAGGTGGTGTTGTGTGGTGTGGCCGAGGCTAATAGGGGAGGAGGTGATGGAATATGGTGGTCGGCTAGGGTTTGAAACAAATTTTGGTGATGTTGTTGGCATCTATGGTCACGGCAAGGGCTTGGTGGTGATGAGGAGGGGTGAAGGCCGATCATGGTGGTGTGGTGGAGATGGTGAGGTCGGCTAGAGGCTTGATGGCCGAGCATAGCTTTGAGCAAAGTAAAGAGAAAACAAAAATAGAAAAAGAGGAAGAAGGTGGAAGCCATGAGAAAGAGAACTTGTATAAATTTTTCTTGAATGCAAATGAAAATGAGAAGAGGTGAGATGTTTTGTACGTGATTGAATAAGAAAGTGCACGGCTAGGAGGAAAAATGAACGGCTAGAGGAAAGGAAAATGCTAGAAAATTTAAAGGCATAAATTAAAGAAAAGAAACGGAAGTCTCTTGAAATTTCCAAAGCCAAAAATCAAAATATAGCAAGTTAAAAATCCAATAAATAAAATAGAAGTATAAACAATAAAATAGAAAATAAAATAGAGACATGAACATAGGAAAATAGACAAAGAAAAATAGACAAAATTACAGAAAATAATTGCGTGTAAATCGCTGTATTTATCACATTTTGAAAAGTACAAAACAGAATTTGATGAAACGAAGAGCAGAACGAATATCAGAATTATATTCTGCTTCAAAGAAAAAGATTAGAAACTTAAAATTCAAAATTAAAAATTTAAACTGAAATTCAAAATTCGACCAAAGTTCACCAAAATATAAAATTTTTAGAAAATGTTTATTTTGTTATATTTGGAAAATAAATTACAAACAAAATCCAAAATTACATTGGAAAATTCTAAAAATTCAATTTTAAATGATTAAAAAATCAAAGTTTTCAAATAAAAATTTAATTAAAAATATTTACAAAATTATAGGTTGTTACAAAAATGAATGTTACATTTTGTTTTGAAAGCTTCAAGCATTAATAATACATAAGGAAATGTACGTAGGAATGAGAAAGTTTGCAAACCAAAGGAAAATGAAATTTTGTACACTTTTAATTTTTTTATCAACACACAATAAATAATATTATACTTACTTTAAAAATGAAAACATTCAATTTGGTTTTCCCAAAATGATCCTATATTTCCATTAAAACGCCCTTTCTATTTAACACAAAACGTGCATTTCTTTTATTAAATCTATTAATTACAATCAACGTTTTCTTTCCTTTTAATTGAAATATTTCAATTGTATTAATTGCAATTAATTACAATGCTAAATTGCAAAAAAGGCAAACTAAAATGGAAGAAATACAAAGCAATTGTTTCCTTTAGTCATTTAAACATGTTTATAAATTTGTTGTTTATACACTAGTGTAATAAATAACTTACTTAAATAAATGGTTCTCCTATTCTTGTAATCAATCTGTATGGTAAAACACAGTTTAAATAGACATATATTTTTTCCTTTAATCAATCATTCTATTCTTTATTTTAATGAAATTAAACTTACATTCAAAAATCAAACATTCATTTTATTTAATAAAAATGTTCTTTTCATTGAATCAAACTTTCCTTATACTTTCACAAAACATAAGCTACGTTTAGTTACACTTATAAATTTACAATTAGTGTCCTCTCTCCTATTAATTGAAATTAGTCAATTACATTAATTTCAATTGATTGCAAAGGTAAATTTCAAAATGGACTAAATAAATGTAATGAGAAATAGAACAATTATTTCTCATCTAATAGTAATTTAAACATATTTATACACTATTGGATACAAACAGGAATTATACATTTCTTACTAAATAATAGTTTCTCATCTCTGCAATCAATCTTTCAGCTAACAACCATTCCAAATAAATAAACATAGGGTTTATTATTTAATAAAGAAATATTTATTATTCCAATTAATTGGAAATTTACATACAAACAGTTATTAATTTCATTCAAACCAATGTCATTAAAATAAACACTAACATATGTTATCATCCTTAGCTTATTGCAAACATATGTCATTAATAGAAATTTTAATTAAGCTCATAACTTGTATTATAATTTAATTTGTATCAATAAAATCTTAATTTTTTTATTCCTAACAAATTTATTCAAAAAATCTTATTTAATTGACTATTTTTAATTATCAAAAATACAAGTCGTTACACTACCCAAATCTAAGAATGCATCGACTCTCAGGTCAATGAAAATGAGTCATCGTCTCTCAGGAATCTATCGGCCTGAAATCCAAACACCCTAAGATAATACAACTCTAAGTGTAGCTCACTTTCAATTTAGTAATCACTAGAATCTAACTAAATGTCCCATACAAGAAAGTGAAATTTCAGTATTCACTAAAAGCTAGTAAATTTCACTCAAACTCTATTTAATAAATTATAATAATAAGCGAAAGAATTGTACAAAATATCTCATACCATCTAACAATTCAATAGTTTATTAAAATTCATTGTTTCATAAAAAAGCATGAAATTCATTAAAATCTCAATTCCATAATAAGTACAATAAAAGAGTTCTAAATTAATTTCATAGATACAAAATTATAATTTTTTTTTCCAAAATCACTTTGAATCCATAAACTCGTTTTAAAGAAGAGTTGCTTATTTACAAAGGCTTTTGAACTCTTTCAAAGTCATTTAAACCTCTTCTATAACAAAAATCACTTGAAATTAAAACTATTACTTTCATAACTGCTTTTATAAAATAATACCATATCTTATCTTTTACGTCTAAAACATTTCTAAAATTATATATTTATAATAGTAAACTTAAAAAAATTATAAACAAATATTACTCTCATCTTTAAAAGCTTTAATTAGAAATTTTGATATAAGAAATAAATTAATAATATAATATAATTTAACTATATTCTATTAACTAAATTCCAATAAGGATCAAAATAGATGAAATCTAATTTTTAGAACCTTTTAAAACATTTAAATAATTCAAACAATAAATCCATCAAAAATGTATCTTCTAGAGCCAACATCGCTCTATAAAATATCATTCCATAGCATGGAATTATTCAGCGATCTGAGTTGCTTTCTGACAACTCTAATCACTCAAACAATGTACAACCATCTTATAATCTAGCTACAAAAATCAAATGCATTTTAGTGGTTTTCAACATACATGCTATTTTATAATCAGTCATCAATTCAAATCCAATATTTTAAACACCAAACTAACCAATTTGAACACCAAACTAATTGAACTATAGCATGTAATTGTGTTTCAATCATGTCATTCAATCACTACCACCAAATAACGCAATTCATAACTAAAAAATTGTATACAAAAAGGGATAGAGCTAATTTAGATATAGGTGTGTGAGTTAAAGAAAATAACTCATCTTTACCGTTCGCTTGCACACTGTTGAGACTGCACCATCCGCAGCAATCGACCTCAGCCCTATTTGAAGCGTTCCAGCACCCTACCTCCAATGCCTGAATCCATTGTTCCGGACTTCACACTGTTTGCGCTAATCATCTTAAAGCTAGCCACTCACTTCCAATTCCATGCCTCGACCAAGCTGTCGTACACCTTCGCCATCCACCTAAAACCACCACCCAACTCTCGCCTGATAACCCAGGTCGCAACGCCTAAGGACAGCCACGCATTGTCGCCTCTACTGCCGACACGAAGCTCGAGTCGTGCTTCAATCGATCGCCAGTCGCATGCCGTCGATGTGATCGTCGTTGATCTGTCCTAGGTCGCGTCCACCTCCTTGAAGCTCTCAATGAGCATGTCACACCTCACTCTCTTACTTGCACGATTTAGGGTTTTTGTTTTTATTTTTCTTATTTTGGTTTTTGATCTTTACCCGTTTTTGTATTTTGATTTTGCAAGTGAAAATGTAAAAAGGAGAGATTAATAAGCTAAGGAAGAGGGTTAATTGTTTAAGTAATGGGCCTTCAAGTAATAATTAAAGGGATTTAATGGGTTTTTGGCCTTATTGTTTAAGTAATGTGTTTATTTTCATTTCTATTTATTCACTTTCTGTAACGACCCCGAATTTTAATTACATTTAATTGATAATTAAAAGAATTTTTGAATTAAAATTGTATAATTTATTATAAATAGGAAGCGAGTTTCCCCGATAACCAAATATATTTTGTATAAATCATTTAAATTTAATAAATATTGTAATATATGTATTTGGGCATATACGAGTGAATTTGAAAATAATAAATATATAGATATATATTTGACTTGAATTTTAAATCTGTTATAAATGGTTTTAAAATAAAAATAAATAAATAAATTGATTTAAAATTTAGAAATAATGATAATTTGAATTTAAATAATATTTATATAAAAATAATTAGTATTATAGTTAAATAATAATAGATGTTAAGCAAGACGATAAAAGATACAAATACAAGATAATAAATATTAAGTTAAGATTGAATATAAAGTAACAAATAGATTAAAATTTAACAACATATTTAATAGAAGTAAATGTTTGAAATAGAATAAACCTTATAAATATTTAAAGCATAAGTATAAAATAGATTATAACAACGTATTATTTTAGAATGTCATCTGAATTACGAAGTAAAACTATAAAGTAATGACAAAAGAAATACAAATGAAGTTGTATGTGAATTAGGCAAGTTTAGAAGTTTTCAGCCTAAACAAAGAAGATAATAAAAATGCCTCAACCTGGAAAAATCAAATGATAAAGTACAATAGCATATCAAAGCAAGTAAGGCAAGCCACCACAATCATCTTCTCAGCCGAAAATAATTAATGCATAAGCTTTTGAAAACAAGACAACAATAATGTATATAAGTACCTTTAGCCGAGATCTTGTTTAATAAACAAAGGCAAGAAATAAACATAAACAAAGTAAATATATATTGTACAAGCAATGTTAAATAAGTATAGACTTGAAAACAAAAAGTACCTGCTCCTATCATTTCAGCCGAGACCAACAATACCAAAACATATAAAAGATAAGTATAGATTTGTACACCTTAGTTAATGCAAGGTACCTCAGCCACCATAACATACCATATCACCCATACCTATGTATAAACAAATAATATCACCTATGCCTTCTTTTCTATATATCATCATCTTAAATCATAAACTAAGGCATTTCAAAGATCTGGAAAACAGAATGAAACCAGAGGAAAAAAATAATAATAGCAGTTTAGAATTTAAAGAATGCAAAAGTTTTCAACCTGGAAGCAGATCAAGTTCAAGATCCAAGCAGAAGTAAAAACAAACTTCAGTTTCAAAATTCAAAGCATGTTCAAAACATGAGTCTCTGTTCTTCTTTCTTCCCATCAGGTGAGCAACTTTGTTTCTTTTCCTCTGAAAACAGTGAGCAAACCTTCTTTTAGGCTGGCCTCCTTTAAATCTTTTATCTGCGAGTAACTTTGTTTTAAAACTTAAAAGTTTGAATCTGCTTATATGTGAGTAAACATAATTTTTTAAAGAGTTTAAGTTATTTAAAAACAGTTCAAACTTCATTTATGAGCTGTTTGTATATGCTTCAGTTTATATATATGATTTGGTATGCTCTGCCTTCTCTGAAACTTGATACAGACTGTATTTTGGTTAGAATACTCAAACTATCCTTATTTAAATCATTGTTAAGTTTTGATTTCTCAACAAGCATGATGATAAACTTCATATTTAGATTTTTAAAGGTTGGTTTAAACCATGTTTTATAAGTTATCATCACTATATTATGTTTACAGGTATTCAACTAAGTTTGATGAAAAATAAATTGTTGAAAAATATTAATTCGAGATGATATATTGAATCTATACTACAATTCACGACTTTTAAAACAAAAATCAAGATTTCTAGATTAATATAGAAGGGGCAGTTCGTATATAAACAAAGTTTGCATTTCTACAAATTTCTGATGATTTAATCCATTATAAATGCTGAAATTTGTTATGTAGCTAGTTTAATCCTTCACGAATCCAAGAAAAATACTAAATAATTTTTCGAATGTATGGATTTGCCGTTCAAAGCCAAAATAGGGTTTAAGTTGGAGTTTTGCAGTGAGTAAGAAACAAGGTAATTTCACCACGTAGGAGTGATCGAGCGCTACGGGGTCTTGGGGAATGGTAGTGGAGTTAGTGACGAGTGTTTGGCCGGAGTTACATCACCTCTAGTGATCAACGAAGGGAGGGCGAAGTGATTTTGTTTTTGTGGGTTTGAGTTCAGTTCGAACGAAAGGCTGGATTTTAGTTCTCTAGTTTTGGCATCATAGTGATCCTTGCCTTTGAGTGAAGGAGAGTTTTGTGATTTGCTGTTGGTGGAGGAGTTCGCCAGAGCGGCGGTGAAGTGGCGTACACGTGCACAGCCACGTTTGGGAACCTGATATTTGTTCGTGGCGATTCGAAGGGGTCTCACGTGTTTGTGTTTCTGGTTCGAGTTTAGCGTGAGTTTGCCTGGGTGTTTAATTCACCTGAATTGAAGTATATAAACCTGATGTTGAAATGAAAAAAAAAAGAGAGAAGTGCACGCGAGAGGGAGAGAGATGACTCGGGGGAGGATGGAGGAAACTCGAGTAACACTCGAGTGATACCTGGGTAGATCTCGGGTGTTGTGTTGAATGGGTTTAAGCCCAACAGATTTTAGAGTTAATAAAGTTAAACAAGTTTAGTGTTAACAAAGAGGTTAATAAATGATAAATCAATTTAAGAGAATAAATCAAGGGATTTTATGTATAATTACTCGACGTAATTAAATTGTGATTCATTAAAATAAGTAATTAAAGGTAATCACTTATAGTAATTAATTAAGAATAATTAACTATGGGTTGATTTAATTTGATTAATAAATGATTTAAAGGACAATTTAATCAAAATGATTTGTAATTTATTTACGTTAATTAACCAGGATTAGTGATTTATTCATAAGTAATAAATTTGATTTAAATTAATCGGATAATTCATTGATCTTACTTATGAATGTTGGATTTCTTTGAATGGTTAAATTGTTTGATATCCCTGATATATGATGTTTTGTGATACATCCTGATTTATGTTGTGATCTGTAATTTACTTATCTGCGATATATATATCTGTGATTTCTGTTTCTGTGATATATTACTATGTGAATATGAAACCCTTGATCCGTAAAACGGCACTTGAATTTCGATGCGACAGGGAGTCGGATTCCAATTGGTTATCCGAAACCCACATCGAATTGTAATAGTGAATCCTTGTGACTGATAAATTTATTTTATCTATGAATCTGTGAATGAAGATAAGCGTTATCGATTATACCGTTTATCGATATATCTGTGATGATTGATGTTGTGCACTATTGTGTGAAAACCCCTGGACTACACCTTTACACACACAAATATGGATTTCACAGGAAATCGGTTAAGTCACAGATGATGCAAATTTAATGTTTTTGAAATTGAAATTTTAATTTCAATTGATTTTGAAATTGGAGATTTGGGTTTAAAGTGAAAAGCTTTTGAAATGGAATTTCAAAGATAAAAGTTATTTCGAATAACTTAATCGAGTTTTGAAAATTTAAATAATTTGATTAAATTTGAATTCAAGTTTGAAATTGAATTCTATGATTTGAAATTAGGGATTGAAGATGTTGTACAAGTTATATATGGGTTAAACCATTTTAAAGATATTAATTTGGAAATTTGAATTTTTATTCAAGGGTTTTAACTCGTGTAAATATATAACTGGATTTTTCTGAAATGAAACTATTTGTTTTTCAAATAGTAAAAGCTTTCACAAAAGTAATGAACTTCCAATTTGTGTTGAAAGAATTTCAAGTTTGAAATAGAATTGAAATGTTTTGAAATTTATGAAATGAGTCTTTGATTCAAAGACCGAACGAGTTAATCAGATTGAAATGGAAATCGATTTGAAAATCTATGAATGAATCTTTGTGAACGGGGTAAACTTTGTGAATTGAATCTTTTTGTTTAAAAGATTGGAAATGGTAATTTGTTTTACCATTCGAATGAAAAGTTTTTAGCTTTAAGCTGTGATTTAACTGAGACCCCAGTATCCATATGATTTTTTAATTGCGCTCGTTATTCGGTTTAGCCGGGAGAGGACCTTTGTGTCATATAACCCATTCCGAATAGTGATACGACGATATGGATAGCATTTGAAGACCGGTGGTGAAGACCGGGTATTTGCGAGAGCGATAGGATGACCTATCGATTGTCTCTGCACTGAGTAGCTACGGTATAGAGATTCCCTAAGTGATGGGAAGTCCGATCAGGATTGTGAATACCCGGATTTGCAAGGGCTTCTTTGGAAGTGCCTTCGGTTCTGTTCGGACCCGGAACAGACTTGTATGGATGTGTGTCTGACGTTACACTTTGAGATGTAAAGCTGGTTTCTATCAAATACATTTCTGTTGGTGGCGGAGAATTTATTCTCTTAGCTTAACACCCTTCTCTGAGACGTACGAGCTCAGAGGTTATGTAGTTGATGGTTACTAGTGATACATTCCCAATTTGGTAATGTGGCACACGAAGTGCTGCTGATCAATTGTTGATCGAAGCGTGGCTTTGTGAAAAAGCGTGGCTTTGTGAAAAAGCGTAGCTTTGTGGACGAGACTTCGTCGAGCCTCACAACCCGGTAATGGTCGAAACAGGAATGTTGCGGCAAAGGTTTGTAGGGGTAGCGCCCCTAGGGTATGTCATTTCCTTCTGGATAAAGGGTGGTATCATGGTATGGAGCCCAGATACTTACTCATGTGGATACACTTTATTTATTATGTGTGATGTTGGTTATCGAGCGCTCGGATAAAGGTCGGTAACGACCGGGGGATGACATGACTCGTGTGTTAGTTACCTAGTTACAGCTATACAGCGTGAGGTAGCGTCAGTGTGTTAGTTACCTAGTTACAGCTGTACAGCGTGAGGTAGCGTCGGCCTTTTGTTTGCAGAGATCCGGTTAGGATCCAGGGCGTCTTTCCAGAGGCGTTTCTATTTCGGTAAGGAAGTTCCTTAGCCTGATCATTTGTTGGAAATCCAAAGAAACAATACGAACCCAGTACGGTTTTAGTTGTATTACCTGCTATGGAATGTGGCGGTAACCTGCTATTGAACGTAGTAGCTATAGTAGGCATACAACCATGGTTGTATGTTGGCTAAGATTGATATTGTATTTTCGAAATGTTTTTCTACACTATGCACTAGTAATAATAGCAAAAGAGTTTTGATTTTGCGTAGTAAGCATGTTTGACTATCATAAGGAGAAATCTCCTCCAAGTCTGCGATTGCATTGTGTGTGTGGCGGGAGGCCTTATGGTAGTTTCATTTTCGAAAAGCATTGCGGATTTAAATGTTTAAAAGCCTTTTGTGTTTGTTTAAAGATAAACTATTTTTGTTGCTCACACCAGTCCCATGACTGATCCGGAGTTTATTGTTCCCTTCCTAAACTCTGGGTGCCCACTATTTTCCACACGGGCAGTCTAGAGTTGGGTTTTCGCAGATATTCAGGTTTAGTAGATTATCTGGAGCTAGTTCAGTTCTTGGAGTTCATGGACTGACGTTGCTTATCTTGGAGCATTCTATTGGAGACATTCTATCCGCTGTTGGTGTTATCTATTTTCTTTCCGCTGCTATTTCTTGTATCATATCTCTGATGTATATTGATATCTGTTGTATCATTCTGTTGTACCTGTCATTGTATCAATGTTATGTAATTGATATATTCTTTTTCCGCTGTGTTATTTACTTAATTGTGTTATAGCTCCGGCGAATCGGATTTGAACGGTCGAATCTACGGCATTCTAGTACAAGGTGAAGTACGGATGTTGATTTTCGAGCGGGCAAAACCCGAGTCGTTACATTTGGTATCAGAGCTAAGGTTGAACTTTGGCTTAGGAGTATAACACATTAAGTAGCTCATTAGAGATAGGGTGAAGTATACCCTAGAATGAGTATTCCTCAGATATCCGTTCGAATGTCTCAGTAAATTCTCTTGCTATCCACTGATAGCGAGTATGAGTGAAAGAAGAGGACGAGATAGGGGACAGAGGAAATACGACTGTAAATGGTCAATATCCTGTAACAACAAGGAAGCAATCTTTTCTCTATCGATCTCTTTTGTTTAACATCTTTTCTCTATTCTTTGATTATTCCTGGTAGATCCAGGAAGGAGATTCGATATATTAATATGGGACAGAAACTCCGGATGGACCAAAATTGTTTGTTTGGATGTATTGGTTGCCTTGTTTGCTTTGATTGCTATGGTTGATAGGTATACTTTAGTTTCTAAACTAAAAGTTTTAAAATTGTATCCATCTATCTGTCAATTCTTTTGGGTCCCAGTATATTCTACGAATGGTTAGTTATCCTTTTGAACTAACCGATGCCACCACATATTTCGTAAATCTGGATAACCCGAGTATCTTGTGAAGTGTCAGACAGATTCGTTCTTGTATCTGTTATTGATGTTCTGATTTGGTAAGCCAAATGCAGAATAGATGTTCAGTTGATTTGATGAATTGTTCTTCATCTATCTTTGTGTCTCCTTGGTAATTTCGAGGACGAAATTCTTTTAAGGGGGGAAGTTTGTAACGACCCCGAATTTTAATTACATTTAATTGATAATTAAAAGAATTTTTGAATTAAAATTGTATAATTTATTATAAATAGGAAGCGAGTTTCCCCGATAACCAAATATATTTTGTATAAATCATTTAAATTTAATAAATATTGTAATATATGTATTTGGGCATATACGAGTGAATTTGAAAATAATAAATATATAGATATATATTTGACTTGAATTTTAAATCTGTTATAAATGGTTTTAAAATAAAAATAAATAAATAAATTGATTTAAAATTTAGAAATAATGATAATTTGAATTTAAATAATATTTATATAAAAATAATTAGTATTATAGTTAAATAATAATAGATGTTAAGCAAGACGATAAAAGATACAAATACAAGATAATAAATATTAAGTTAAGATTGAATATAAAGTAACAAATAGATTAAAATTTAACAACATATTTAATAGAAGTAAATGTTTGAAATAGAACAAACCTTATAAATATTTAAAGCATAAGTATAAAATAGATTATAACAACGTATTATTTTAGAATGTCATCTGAATTACGAAGTAAAACTATAAAGTAATGACAAAAGAAATACAAATGAAGTTGTATGTGAATTAGGCAAGTTTAGAAGTTTTCAGCCTAAACAAAGAAGATAATAAAAATGCCTCAACCTGGAAAAATCAAATGATAAAGTACAATAGCATATCAAAGCAAGTAAGGCAAGCCACCACAATCATCTTCTCAGCCGAAAATAATTAATGCATAAGCTTTTGAAAACAAGACAACAATAATGTATATAAGTACCTTTAGCCGAGATCTTGTTTAATAAACAAAGGCAAGAAATAAACATAAACAAAGTAAATATATATTGTACAAGCAATGTTAAATAAGTATAGACTTGAAAACAAAAAGTACCTGCTCCTATCATTTCAGCCGAGACCAACAATACCAAAACATATAAAAGATAAGTATAGATTTGTACACCTTAGTTAATGCAAGGTACCTCAGCCACCATAACATACCATATCACCCATACCTATGTATAAACAAATAATATCACCTATGCCTTCTTTTCTATATATCATCATCTTAAATCATAAACTAAGGCATTTCAAAGATCTGGAAAACAGAATGAAACCAGAGGAAAAAAATAATAATAGCAGTTTAGAATTTAAAGAATGCAAAAGTTTTCAACCTGGAAGCAGATCAAGTTCAAGATCCAAGCAGAAGTAAAAACAAACTTCAGTTTCAAAATTCAAAGCATGTTCAAAACATGAGTCTCTGTTCTTCTTTCTTCCCATCAAGTGAGCAACTTTGTTTCTTTTCCTCTGAAAACAGTGAGCAAACCTTCTTTTAGGCTGGCCTCCTTTAAATCTTTTATCTGCGAGTAACTTTGTTTTAAAACTTAAAAGTTTGAATCTGCTTATATGTGAGTAAACATAATTTTTTAAAGAGTTTAAGTTATTTAAAAACAGTTCAAACTTCATTTATGAGCTGTTTGTATATGCTTCAGTTTATATATATGATTTGGTATGCTCTGCCTTCTCTGAAACTTGATACAGACTGTATTTTGGTTAGAATACTCAAACTATCCTTATTTAAATCATTGTTAAGTTTTGATTTCTCAACAAGCATGATGATAAACTTCATATTTAGATTTTTAAAGGTTGGTTTAAACCATGTTTTATAAGTTATCATCACTATATTATGTTTACAGGTATTCAACTAAGTTTGATGAAAAATAAATTGTTGAAAAATATTAATTCGAGATGATATATTGAATCTATACTACAATTCACGACTTTTAAAACAAAAATCAAGATTTCTAGATTAATATAGAAGGGGCAGTTCGTATATAAACAAAGTTTGCATTTCTACAAATTTCTGATGATTTAATCCATTATAAATGCTGAAATTTGTTATGTAGCTAGTTTAATCCTCCACGAATCCAAGAAAAATACTAAATAATTTTTCGAATGTATGGATTTGCCGTTCAAAGCCAAAATAGGGTTTAAGTTGGAGTTTTGCAGTGAGTAAGAAACAAGGTAATTTCACCACCTAGGAGTGATCGAGCGCTACGGGGTCTTAGGGAATGGTAGTGGAGTTAGTGACGAGTGTTTGGCCGGAGTTACATCACCTCTGGTGATCAACGAAGGGAGGGCGAAGTGATTTTGTTTTTGTGGGTTTGAGTTCAGTTCGAACGAAAGGCTGGATTTTAGTTCTCGAGTTTTGGCATCATAGTGATCCTTGCCTTTGAGTGAAGGAGAGTTTTGTGATTTGCTGTTGGTGGAGGAGTTCGCCAGAGCGGCGGTGAAGTGGCGTACACGTGCACAGCCACGTTTGGGAACCTGATATTTGTTCGTGGCGATTCGAAGGGGTCTCGCGTGTTTGTGTTTCTGGTTCGAGTTTAGCGTGAGTTTGCCTGGGTGTTTAATTCACCTGAATTGAAGTATATAAACCTGATGTTGAAATGAAAAAAAAAAAGAGAAGTGCACGCGAGAGGGAGAGAGATGACTCGGGGGAGGATGGAGGAAACTCGAGTAACACTCGAGTGATACCTGGGTAGATCTCGGGTGTTGTGTTGAATGGGTTTAAGCCCAACAGATTTTAGAGTTAATAAAGTTAAACAAGTTTAGTGTTAACAAAGAGGTTAATAAATGATAAATCAATTTAAGAGAATAAATCAAGGGATTTTATGTATAATTACTCGACGTAATTAAATTGTGATTCATTAAAATAAGTAATTAAAGGTAATCACTTATAGTAATTAATTAAGAATAATTAACTATGGGTTGATTTAATTTGATTAATAAATGATTTAAAGGACAATTTAATCAAAATGATTTGTAATTTATTTACGTTAATTAACCAGGATTAGTGATTTATTCATAAGTAATAAATTTGATTTAAATTAATCGGATAATTCATTGATCTTACTTATGAATGTTGGATTTCTTTGAATGGTTAAATTGTTTGATATCCCTGATATATGATGTTTTGTGATACATCCTGATTTATGTTGTGATCTGTAATTTACTTATCTGCGATATATATATCTGTGATTTCTGTTTCTGTGATATATTACTATGTGAATATGAAACCCTTGATCCGTAAAACGGCACTTGAATTTCGATGCGACAGAGAGTCGGATTCCAATTGGTTATCCGAAACCCACATCGAATTGTAATAGTGAATCCTTGTGACTGATAAATTTATTTTATCTATGAATCTGTGAATGAAGATAAGCGTTATCGATTATACCGTTTATCGATATATCTGTGATGATTGATGTTGTGCACTATTGTGTGAAAACCCCTGGACTACACCTTTACACACACAAATATGGATTTCACAGGAAATCGGTTAAGTCACAGATGATGCAAATTTAATGTTTTTGAAATTGAAATTTTAATTTCAATTGATTTTGAAATTGGAGATTTGGGTTTAAAGTGAAAAGCTTTTGAAATGGAATTTCAAAGATAAAAGTTATTTCGAATAACTTAATCGAGTTTTGAAAATTTAAATAATTTGATTAAATTTGAATTCAAGTTTGAAATTGAATTCTATGATTTGAAATTAGGGATTGAAGATGTTGTACAAGTTATATATGGGTTAAACCATTTTAAAGATATTAATTTGGAAATTTGAATTTTTATTCAAGGGTTTTAACTCGTGTAAATATATAACTGGATTTTTCTGAAATGAAACTATTTGTTTTTCAAATAGTAAAAGCTTTCACAAAAGTAATGAACTTCCAATTTGTGTTGAAAGAATTTCAAGTTTGAAATAGAATTGAAATGTTTTGAAATTTATGAAATGAGTCTTTGATTCAAAGACCGAACGAGTTAATCAGATTGAAATGGAAATCGATTTGAAAATCTATGAATGAATCTTTGTGAACGGGGTAAACTTTGTGAATTGAATCTTTTTGTTTAAAAGATTGGAAATGGTAATTTGTTTTACCATTCGAATGAAAAGTTTTTAGCTTTAAGCTGTGATTTAACTGAGACCCCAGTATCCATATGATTTTTTAATTGCGCTCGTTATTCGGTTTAGCCGGGAGAGGACCTTTGTGTCATATAACCCATTCCGAATAGTGATACGACGATATGGATAGCATTTGAAGACCGGTGGTGAAGACCGGGTATTTGCGAGAGCGATAGGATGACCTATCGATTGTCTCTGCACTGAGTAGCTACGGTATAGAGATTCCCTAAGTGATGGGAAGTCCGATCAGGATTGTGAATACCCGGATTTGCAAGGGCTTCTTTGGAAGTGCCTTCGGTTCTGTTCGGACCCGGAACAGACTTGCATGGATGTGTGTCTGACGTTACACTTTGAGATGTAAAGCTGGTTTCTATCAAATACATTTCTGTTGGTGGCGGAGAATTTATTCTCTTAGCTTAACACCCTTCTCTGAGACGTACGAGCTCAGAGGTTATGTAGTTGATGGTTACTAGTGATACATTCCCAATTTGGTAATGTGGCACACGAAGTGCTGCTGATCAATTGTTGATCGAAGCGTGGCTTTGTGAAAAAGCGTGGCTTTGTGAAAAAGCGTGGCTTTGTGAAAAAGCGTAGCTTTGTGGACGAGACTTCGTCGAGCCTCACAACCCGGTAATGGTCGAAACAGGAATGTTGCGGCAAAGGTTTGTAGGGGTAGCGCCCCTAGGGTATGTCATTTCCTTCTGGATAAAGGGTGGTATCATGGTATGGAGCCCAGATACTTACTCATGTGGATACACTTTATTTATTATGTGTGATGTTGGTTATCGAGCGCTCGGATAAAGGTCGGTAACGACCGGGGGATGACATGACTCGTGTGTTAGTTACCTAGTTACAGCTATACAGCGTGAGGTAGCGTCAGTGTGTTAGTTACCTAGTTACAGCTGTACAGCGTGAGGTAGCGTCGGCCTTTTGTTTGCAGAGATCCGGTTAGGATCCAGGGCGTCTTTCCAGAGGCGTTTCTATTTCGGTAAGGAAGTTCCTTAGCCTGATCATTTGTTGGAAATCCAAAGAAACAATATGAACCCAGTACGGTTTTAGTTGTATTACCTGCTATGGAATGTGGCGGTAACCTGCTATTGAACGTAGTAGCTATAGTAGGCATACAACCATGGTTGTATGTTGGCTAAGATTGATATTGTATTTTCGAAATGTTTTTCTACACTATGCACTAGTAATAATAGCAAAAGAGTTTTGATTTTGCGTAGTAAGCATGTTTGACTATCATAAGGAGAAATCTCCTCCAAGTCTGTGATTGCATTGTGTGTGTGGCGGGAGGCCTTATGGTAGTTTCATTTTCGAAAAGCATTGCGGATTTAAATGTTTAAAAGCCTTTTGTGTTTGTTTAAAGATAAACTGTTTTTGTTGCTCACACCAGTCCCATGACTGATCCGGAGTTTATTGTTCCCTTCCTAAACTCTGGGTGCCCACTATTTTCCACACGGGCAGTCTAGAGTTGGGTTTTCGCAGATATTCAGGTTTAGTAGATTATCTGGAGCTAGTTCAGTTCTTGGAGTTCATGGACTGACGTTGCTTATCTTGGAGCATTCTATTGGAGACATTCTATCCGCTGTTGGTGTTATCTATTTTCTTTCCGCTGCTATTTCTTGTATCATATCTCTGATGTATATTGATATCTGTTGTATCATTCTGTTGTACCTGTCATTGTATCAATGTTATGTAATTGATATATTCTTTTTCCGCTGTGTTATTTACTTAATTGTGTTATAGCTCCGGCGAATCGGATTTGAATGGTCGAATCTACGGCATTCTAGTACAAGGTGAAGTACGGATGTTGATTTTCGAGCGGGCAAAACCCGAGTCGTTACATTTTCTCTTTTAAGTAGCCCATTTTAATTTATTTATAACTATACTCAAATTTTAAATTGATTTACAGTTCATTTAATGAAATATATACATTTCGACAACTTTCAATTTCATTCAATCCAATATTGTTCGATTCTATTGAATTATTCACTATATTGATTAAACATAAATTTATTCATCTTCATCGATTTATTGATTTTATTGAATATTAAAGAAATCTTCTTTTCATCTATTTCAAGTATATAAAATTATTTGCACTTTAAAAATTTATATTTATTAAAACATTTCATTTGAATTTTAGTATTTTATCTAAAAATGAAATATATTAACTAGTTCAATTTTATTATAACAAAATCCTTTATTAAATAGACTTTATTTGAGTAATAATTTGATTCCAAAAATAATAATAGCCAGAATCGAATTCCAACATTTCTATTTTAATTAAATTAGTTTAATATTACAGCTTCAAAATAGGGTTGTTACAATCAATGTCGATGTAACGACCCCGAATTTTAATTAATTTTAAATTGATAATTAATTTCATTTTTTAAATAAAAATTGTGAAATTCATAGATAAATTGATTCGAGATTCCCCGATTCCAAATAAAAATATGTTAAATCATTAAAAATTTAAGTATTGTATATATATGTATATATGTGTGTGTGTATATATATATTTGGGCATATATGAGTAAATTTGAAATTTTATATATATATATATGTTTGATTTGAATTTAATTTGTAAATAAATGGTTTAAAAATATAAAAGTAACCCGTTAGCTAAAATTCTAACAACAAATTAAAATAGAAATTATTTATATTACAAGGCTAAAAGTATTTGAGTTAGAAATAAATAAAAATGGAAATGTATAAGATAAACTATGTACAAAATATAAAAGTAAATACACCTAAATAAAATCTAACAACAAACTAAATTAGAAATTCATTTATCTTATAAAATAATATTATAAAGACAAAGTAAAAATAGTAGTTTGCTCATGTTATAAAATAATGAGACAAGAAAAATAAAAATATATATGTGAAGAAGCTTATTAAAGGAGCCCCAGATTTTTTATTCATGCAAATGTACCAAACTGAAACAAAGCAAAATGAAGATATGTTTGCACATGGCAAATTAATGCCATATTCCATCAGCCACTATAAATCTCGAACAGGTACAGCCGGAGAAAATATATATTCATTTGTATAAAGTTAATTAAAGCAAGCCATCACAAGATTTCTATCAGCCAAAAAACAAAAGAAAAGAAACAAAAGTATACAAGTGTGCTTGCAAATGAAAACATAAAGTACTAAGCAATTAATGCCATTATCTTTAGTACACAATATAATACATCTCAGCCCATAATGCAAGCATCTTCGGCCATGCCTATTGTACAAAATATACATCTCCTGTAAACTTCACTTTCCATATCTCCATCTTCAATTCATTTTCGTCCATCAAGAAAAAACTGAGTAATGTCTAAAGTAAGCTTCATCTTTAACATAAACAAGCTTCAATAAAAACAAAAAATTAAATCAATTCGAATCAAAGGAAGAGAAGCTTTCAACTTGCAAATCTTTACAACCTGTTTCAACTTGAAGCTCTGTCCTTCTTCAAAACACTGTGAGCAAACATACTCGAACCCATTTATATGTTTTGATATTTGAGTTGATGCTTGAAATATATTTGTTTAGTTGATAACTATGTCAGTATGTTTGCATGGATGTGAATTTGCTTGTGTATATATGTCTATATACAGTCATGTGCCTTTGTCCATTTTTACAGGCTTATGGAATCTGTTATAAAATTCAAAATCATCCTATCTAGATGATTTCAGGACTCAGTTTCTAAACGAAAAATAATTATAACCATGAAGTGCAAATTTTAAAATTAAATTCATGAACATTTGTTTGAAGTTATTTTTTTTAAAATAAGAACAACAGAGATGATCAGTTTTAACAAAAATTTTGAATGTCAGGGTTTCGATTTTAAATTACAGGAATGAATTCGTACTTCGAATCTATGATTTTTGATGATCATCTTAGAATTTATAAGCTAGTATTTTAGGAACAGTGTGTAGTTGACCAGAAAAGTGTTTTCGAGCAAATTCCGGTGTTAGGGCGAGCTCTGGTGGTCGGGGTCTTGGCTGGAGCAAGCTAGGAGTTGGTCGATGTCGAGAAAATATCGGGTGGATGGTTAAACCACCATGGCGACGTTGGTTGATCAATTCGTGTTTTTAACCCTAGTTTCGATAGGTTGGGTATTTTCGATCGTCACGGTGGCTCTAGTGGATCGACCTCCACCAGATCTTGGGAAAGGGAAGCTGGAGTGTTGTCGAAGGCGAGGCCGGAATCTCAGCCATGCTGGTGGTCGGAGGTGCGAGTTTGAGGCGATGACAAGTTTCGAGTGGAAGTCCTGTTGTTGTTCCAGGTTTCGATTCTTCTTGCTCGATTTTGAACTCGAGGTGACGACGAAGTTTCGATGGTCGGAAAGGGGTCTGTGGATGGTTGTCGACTTGTTCGACGTAGTGATGTCGACCGGAGGTGGAAGGCGGCGATGTGCATATGCACGGTGCAGTGGTGTGTCAGGGGAAGTTTTGGGAGTTGCTGGATTTTGGACTCGGGTAATTCTTGAGTGTTTCGAATTTTGGCTCGAAGAGGTGTAATACTTTGCTCGAAGTAAATAGAAAAGGGGCTTGGGTATGAAAGTGGTTACAGGTTTCTTTGGAAACCTGTTTGTTTTCAATTCAATTTAACTTTCTGGAAGCAAGTTTTAAACAGAATTTAAAACCTAAATTTAAAGTATGGAATTCAAAACTGAGTTGAACCCTAGATTTAAGATTTATTTAAATTTTATAAATTAAAATGTTTTAATCAACTTTAAAAGGGTTCAAATAGTTTGAATTTAAAGGTAAAATTGAAATAAATGTTTTCAAATGTATAGGTAAGAAAAGTTTTATCTTGACGAAAATTTAGATTTAATGATTTGAGATTTCATTAAATTAATAAGTAAATTAATTTAGAATTTAATTAATTGATTATTAAGGATTAATTAATGAAATTAATCAAGGAGTAATTAAATTATTTAATGAGTAATTAAGAGTAGTTAATTACTGAATAAGATTAACCAAGGGTGATTAATAAATGTGGTCTAATTAAAGATTAATTACTTAATGTAATTAATTCAAATAGAATAATTAATTTGTGTAATTAATTAAGGATAATTACTTAAGGAAATTAAAGTATTATTCATTAAAGGTTAATTAATGATTAATTAAAGAATAATTAATTAAATGTTTGTAGTTGATTAATTATTAATTAACCCTAAATAGAGATTATCCATAGACAAATAATCTGGTTTAGATTTATTAGATATCTTAATTGGTTTACTTATGGATGATCGTATTCTACTGAATGATTGAATTGTTAATATCCCCTGATTGTGATGTTTTGTGATACATCCTGATTTGTGTTGTGATTTGTAATGCAAATTTATTATCTATAATATATATATATGTGTGTGTGTGTGTGATCTGTGATCTTTGAGTAAAAGATAAGCGTTATATTTTATACCGCTTATCAACTGTATTTCTGTATTTTGATCTGTGATGATTGAATGATGTTGCACTATTATGTTAAACCCCTTGACCACACTTTTACACACACAAATATGGATTTCACGTGGAAATCGGTTAAGTCACAGATGATTTAAATTTAATATTTTTGAAATTGAAGTTTTAATTTCAATAGATTTTGGAAATGAATTTGGGTTAAATGTTAAAACTTTCGAAAAGGAGTTTGTAAGATAAAAGTTAATTTAAATAACTTAATAAAGCTTCCAATTTAAATAATTCAATTTGAATTTAAATTCAAGAGTTGGAATTGAATTCCATAATTGGAAATTATGGTTAAAAATGTGTTTATATGAATTTAAACCATTTTAAATATATTGATTTGAGAATTTGAATTTAACCCAAGAACCTTAACTCGTATAAATGAATCAGATTTCCAAAATGAAAACTATTGTTTTCAAAAGAATAAAAGCTTTCGGATAAGAAATGAAATTCCAGTTTAATTAAAGGAATTTCAAGTTTAAATTGAAAAATGGTTTTCCAAGTTATGAATGGAATTGTTTTGAAAGCTATGAATTGAATCTGTTTATTTTTAACAAATTTAAAATGGTGATTTGTTTAAACCAATCGAAATGGAATTGTTTTGAAAGCTATAAGTTAAATCTTTGATTTAAAGATTTAATGAGTTAATCCAATTGAAATGGAAATTGATTTGGAAAATCTATGAATAAATCTTTGTGAAACTGGGTGAACTTTGTGAGATGAATCTTTTTGTAAAAGATTAAAATGGTAATTTGTTAAACCATTTGAAAGAAAAGTTTTGGGTAATAAGTTGTGACTTAATTGAAATCCCAATTTCCATATATTTTTAAATATTACGCTCGTTATTCGGTTTAGCCGGGAAAGGACCTTTGTGTCATATAACCCGTTCCGAATAATGATACGTCGTATATGGATTGCATTTGAAGACCGATGGTGAAGACCGGATATTTTCGAAAACTAAAGGACAACTCGTCGAATGTCTCTGCATCGGCTGGTCCCCGATATAGAGATTTGATCACCCTTTGTGATGGGAAGTCCGGACGTGATTAGAAAATTATCCGGATTTGCAAGGGCTTCTTCGGAAGTGCCTTCGGTTCTGTTTCAAAACCGGAACAGACTTGTATGGTTGTATGTCTGACACTACACTTTGAGATATAAAGCTGATTTCTTTCAAATACATTTCTGTTTGGTGGCGGAGAATTTATTCTCTTAGCTTAACACCCTTCTCTGAGACGTATGAGCTCAGAGGTTATGTAGTTGAAGGTTATCAGTGATATACTCCCAAATTTGGTAGTGTGGCATGCTGAGTGCTGCTGTGTGTTGCTGATCATTTGTTGATCAAAGCATGGCTTTGTGAAAAAGCGTAGCTTTGTGGACGAGACCTCTACGGACCTCACAACCCGGAAATGGTCGAAACAGGAATATGCGGCAAGGTTATGAGGGTCGCGCCCTTTAGGGTATGTCATTTCCTTCTGGAAAAGGGTGGTATCAGGTATGGAGCCCTGGTATTTAACCTATGTGGATACTCCGATCTCATTTATTGTGTGATTGTGTGTTTATCGAGGCACCTCGGATAAAGGTCCCAAAGGACCGGGGGATGACATATTCGTGAGTTACCTGTTACAGAGGTAACCCGGCCTTGTGTTGGCAGAGAGCAGTTGTCTCTCGGGACGTCCAGCCAGAGGCGATCCCATGTGGCGGTAGGAAGTTCCTTAGCCTGACCATTTGTTGGAAATCCATTTCCCAATACGGAACTTGTACGGTTTTAGTTGTAGAACCTGCCATTTACTTATGGTGGTCACCACTGTTTAGATGGTAGCTATAGTAGGCATAGTTCGGAATGTCTATGTTGGCTAAGATTAATATTATACTTTCGAAATGTTTTCTGCACTATGCACTAATAATAATAATCCAATGATTTTGCGTAGTAAGCATGTTTGACTATCATAAGAAGAAATCTCCTCCAATTCTGCGTTTGCATTGTGTGTGTGGCGGGAGGTCTTATGGTAGTTTCATTTTCCAAAAGCATTTCAGATGACTTTTACTTCCTTTGTTGTTGTTTTAAAGATAAACTGTTTTTGTTACTCACACCAGTCCCATGACTGACCTGGAGTTTATTGTTCCCTTCCTAAACTCTGATTGCCCACAATTTTCCACACGGGCAGTCTAGAGTTGGGTTTTTCAGATATTCAGGTTTAGTAGACTAGTTGGAGCTAGTTCAGTTCTTGGAGTTCATGGACTGAAGTTGCTTATCTTGGAGCATTGTGTTGGAGTTTCAAGCTTGATATTGGAGTTGGTGACTCATACTCTTTTTCAGATCATTTGGAGTTATCTCTTCTGATATTTTTCCGCTGTTATTGTATCATACCTCTGATATTCTTGTATATTGATATCATTGTGGTATATCATTCTGGATATTGTATTCATTGGAGTTGTATATGATATCATTTATTTCTTTCTTCCGCTGTGTTGTTATACTTAATGTTGTTATAAGCTCTGGAGAACCAGATTCGGCGTTTGAATCTACGACATTTTGAGTACAAGTGAAGTACGGGTGCCGATTTTCGAAGGCCGAGTTTTTGGATCTTTACAATCGACCTTACTATTTTAAAGCATCCGATATCAATGGTTTTATTATATTGATGTCGAATGTCATCAATATCGGCTTCTATGTATTTTATGTATAATAGGCTGTATTTAATAGATTCGACAACCTATAAATTTCTATGTTACGACAACACTGATTTCGACATTATAGCCTTATATTTTTATAAAATCGGAATTGTTTTTAAAAGCTTTGATATGAAGGGATGCGACATCCAATGTTGGCCATATTAGTGCCGTAAGTTTTCAATGATGAATATATTCTAATTTATGGCGTTATGCCCTATAATGAAGAGCTGCGACGTCCCCATATGAATACAAAAGTATACATGGCTGTATTAAAATGGATTATAAATTGGCATGAGAAATTGGAAAAGTAATGGGCTATATTTTCCTCATTTTAAATATAAATTTAGGGGATTAACCATATATAATGATAAATGTTTTCAAGGAATAAATTATTGTTAGCCCAAGTTTTGATATGAAATTATCAAAGAGAGTTACCACTTAAGGTTAAAAAATTATAAAATGCCAATTAATTGAACATATTCGAATGATGGATGCTATATGTTCTTGTTTTTATTTAATCGGTTATTTGGCATAATTATTATTGTCATACTCACATCATCGTGACCCATAACAGCATTTGGGATATTTAAGGGCAGAATAACCAGTTAGGTTGACCCATTAGTGAGTATAATCAGAATTAACTCCTGAGTAAGTAGAATTGCATCTAGGAGATCAAATAGATCATAAGTGTTAGGATGCCCAGAACTGATCAAAAGATTATGATTTGAGATAGGGTATTGGAAGGGTCCATTCGTAGTCATCCTATGAAAACTATGGCTTGGTAATTTTATTGGAGATATCCAATAGTTCTTAGTGCTCCCATGAAAACTATAATTTGAAAGTATGGTATTGGAAGGATCCAATAGGTTCATAGTCATCCCTTGAAAACTATGATTTGAGAGATGTTATTTGAGAATTCCAATAGGTTCATAGTGATCCTATGAAAACTATGGTTGGAAAGTGTTATTGGTGAAAGCCAATAGGTTCTTAGTGATCCCATGAAAACTATGATTCAGGACAGATAGTCCCTAAGAATTTTGACAAGGTATTAGTCAGTCCATGAAAACTAATAGCTTCATAGTGATACTAGGGAAACTATGAGTTGAGACAGATAGTCAGTTTTGTGAGAATGTGTGAACTTAGGGTGGATGTAACCCAAAATTGACCAATGAGTCAAACTTACCCCATTTTTTAATTGCTTATGATTATGTTATTAGCCATTGTGGATGTAGGAGCATAGTATATGGTTAATCTGTTGATTAAGATACTAGTGAGGGAAAAACCCATTATGGTCAACAACGTAGTCTTACTAGATATCAATTTGGTTCGAGATGGTAGATTATTATTCGCACCAGACTGTTTGTCTGACCTGAAGTTTTTGTTTCCTCCTTAAACTCTCGTGTATTCATTTGATTAAGGGATTTTCAGGTTGGACAAATAAGCTTTCGAAGACGTGCAGGAAGCAAGCTAGCTATTACTAGGAGCTTTTATTTAACATTGTGTCATTTTATTTGTTTGAAGGGATGTAATGGCAAATTGTATAATTGCCAAGTTCTAGACTCTAGTTAACCAAGGGAGCATCATCATATGTTGCTCTTGGAATATTTTGTAATAATTTTAATTTCTCTGAACATGGAATTGCAAATGGGATTATGTAATGAATATGAAGTCTTATTTTGAAATGAAATGTGAAACTTAATTAATGCAATGTGTTTTGAAAAAAATCATATTCATGTGCTTCTAATGTTATATGTAATTACTAAAGCCACATTTTGTCACCAGAAATTAATACTATGGATGACTACAGCATCCATAGCACTTAGTTTTGGGCCTCAAAATAGGGGATGTTACAAATATACAAAAGATTATCACACCATCCGCTCTAAAGTGAAAAACATATATGATATGTTGGACTATTGATCCCTAAATCTCTTAAATAAACCCAATAATTTAAGTCTTAACTTTTCCTTCTTTTCGAACAAAACTCATTCTCCAAAGAGAAAACTTCACTATTAAATTATTATTAAATGAGAATCTACAAATGTTTAGGCTTACTCGGGTTCAGACTCACCTCAACAGCACAATGTTAATAAGGATAATATACTAAGTTTACCACGATGCTCGCTTAGGCAAGTTTCATATTGCCACTTAGAAGATTATTCAAATCTTCACAAAACTAGTCGAGAAGTCTTTCCTCGGACTATCTCAAGCTATCTTAACTATACTATACTATAGATAATTTTGCAACGAATGGAGATCATCCAATATAAATACATTACCCGCTCTAATCCTTTGTTTGTTTGCAAGGTTTCTTCATTAAGCTAGGGTCGCCCACCTGACTCCACTCATGCGAACTTCGATCCAGTTCCTTGGTTCGACCATCGAAATTTCCTCGTCCAACTAGAGTCGCACTTCAGAATCACTAAGTCATTTTAAGAACCCAATTCTAGTGCTCGCCTTTAAGAATCAAGTGGAAAAAACCCTTGCCCAACTGGAGCAAATCACCTAGAAAGCCTATTCTCAAACAAAGGATTAGGAACTGGTACATGAATGGATTAACCTCACCATCAAAGACTTACTAACATAAGAAAAAATAACTTCTAACATGAATGACTCCATGCAAAAGGCATATAAGTCATTCACTCGGTCTTTTCTCATTATTGGACATCCACCGAATCCTACTTGGATGCAAATTAAGTCACACTTCATCGACGACCCAACTCAACTCAAAAGCTCGTGCATTGAATTTGAGTGGCAGTAATCTCAATCGCTACACCACCTCTAACAATACCACAACTATAGGAGGTGGTGGAGCATCCCTTGTGGTATCCTAATAGCCTCTAACCAATCAAGCATCTTAGACTGCCTAATTCATAGTCACTCATGCACCCCCATCGGCTCATACAGATATCCTTAAACAAAGATACCTTAGCCACTGGCGATTGAATAAATCAAAGTTTAGGAGATGAGTTTTTTATGCAGTATTATATAGTAGTAAAATACAAGTGCGCTCTCTCAAAGTATTTCTAACTACTAGGTTGCTTAAGTCAAACTGGTTTACTCAATCCTAAGGGTTAAGCCTAAGCACTGATACCAACTACGACGACCCTCTTTTTGTAATACCCTGAATCAACATCAAATGACAACGTCTGACTCCCAAATACCACACGAAGGCGCAACGATGGAATCTCATGGTTGAATGATAATATATAATATATTGGATATACATGAACATAACATTATAAACAATATATAAGAGACTGTACTGATGGAAGTAACTTATAAATAAATATCAATATAGAAAGTCAGAATACAATACCTGATACTACAAGTCTCAAATATAAATAGCATATATATCATGTCTACTACAATATCAAGTATATACCTAAAGTATCAACTTCACCTCCAAAGTGATCTAGCTATCCTGAAAGTATAAACCCGAACACCTGGCTCCCAAACTACTCATTTGAGTACCCAAGAATTATCATGACATAAACCGATAAAGACAAAACATGGGTCAGACATAAAGCCTGGTATGAGGGGAACTATCTCAAAATACCGTATATCAAAACCATATACAAGTAAACATGAAACTACTGAAGTACAGCTAGTCCTCTCCATAAATGTGGCTCAGGGATAATCTGGGCTGTCCATAAACAAGTAAAATAAACCCAACTCAAAGGTAGGGAATTATACCACAATCATTCTTCTTCTATAATCAACGAGTCAACATAACTAATATAGTGTGACTGAAATTTAATAACATACTATGATAAGGGTAACCTAATGTACCAATGCAGGAGTAATATAAACATCACAATATAAGTCTAACACACAATGTTTAATAATAATAATCAGCCTACGAATATAACATGCACAATCATAATGACAAGAGACACATGGAGATTAAGTTGATACCCATTATTGCTAATGGGTGGAATCTGGTACGGACACTAATTGATTCAATGATCCCTATCGAAGTATCTGAAATGCAAAACAAATATAGTGATATAACGATGCTACTAACATAGTATCTCCATACCCAAAACCGAAATACGGATATCTATAACTGATACCCATCTTGAATTTCCATTAGCTACCAAAGAGACCTATCAAGAGCCATAACTATATTGTAGAGTCCCTTAAAAACCAACACCTTCAAATAAGTTGGCCTACAGGTCCTGTCACAGCACCCGTCCATACAATGCAACAGTGTATGACCTACTCTAGATTGGCGTCCCAATCTCTCTCCATCCCTGCTTTGGAGCCACGTCTATAGGTCGTGCGTCTCTATGGTACTATAGATTCTTTGCATCAATTGGTTTCCCCAATCGGACATACCGAAGCTATATATAAACGCCTTAAACCACATATCAATAAATATATAATATTCTCTGTATCTTCCCGTAGCCCTAAGTTGGGCATACCAGAACTATTTTTACACCCTTTCCACATGTATACATAACACCGAAGTATTCTCATTCCTTTGTGGATCATTATTTGTTCTTGATATGTCTCGCATTACCCGGTTGCCCTAAGTCAGACTGTAAAAACATGCACCTTAATGGACCCGAATTTCGACTAAATCAAAATCCAAGTCCATTATGGTACGGATCGTTGGCTTTGGTAACCTATGATTACACAAGTATACTAGAGTGTAAGTAATATAAACTCACGACAGAATTGAAAAATATAATATAACATATGTATTGACTAAGACTACTACCTCGAAATATCATTCCTTGGATATTTAATTGTCTTGTCTGTGCCAAGCATGAATAAGAAGACTTCACCATCTGCAGTTCCCATCTTGCTCCAGTATCCAGTCCTTCTAAACCTAACCTATGGGTTGTTATGAGGAGGGTTCAGAACAACGTTCTAGTGATTGTAAATTTACATACTTTACCCATCCTATTAATTTATGCCGAATGATTTTTATTTAAGTGTTATATCTATTAATTACTACTAATTTGTTTAATCTTTTATGCACATACGATATGCCTAACCTAACCTTCTCCAAGGTATCATTATATATTTATATATTTATATATATAAACATTTCACTACCCAAAAACCCTAGCCACTTAATACTTCTTAAATAGGGAGGAGGCGGACCCATCGGCCATTTACTACCTCAAGTCCCTGAAGCAGGCGCTCTGTAACGTCAACACTAGTCAATCGATTTTAGTTATAGAGAACAATGACCCATATATACGGCTCTATAATATAATATATAATTTAATTGTCATACTACTAATGCAACTCAAAGACTCGTCTAAGGGTTAACAAGCCCACCTCCGAAAAACTAATTTTCGTCTAACCATCTACTTTGAGGCCTATGTGTCACCTATGTGAATTCTATACTAGTAAGAAGCGAAATCTATCAAAGCATAACTCAAGCCTTTGCTACCACTTGCTCGAGACCGCAGGGGTCATAGCCTATATGCTAGACCTAATACTAAGTACTGGTACTAAAATACTGACATATCCCGTCGACCATTCATAGCTAACATCTCGCTTAAACTAACCTAAGTAAGTCAAGAAAAATGCCCCTTTTAGTTATTTACTACCTCTTATTGGAAACGAAGTAGACCCCATTTCCTTAAAAGTATTGGGTCATTTAATACTTCAAATCTCAGGAGAACCCTCGATAAATTTTCCTCTACGTATCCGCAATGCATATCCCTTTCCCATGGCTTCTATAGTTGGAGATGTCCTACATTAGTAGTAAGTGTACACAACTACAACTAGCCTCTAGGTGTAAGGTAGACTTCTATTGTGTAACTCTACTGACCTCGCATCCCAACCCACTAAACCAAACCTATCGCCCAAAGCCTAAGTGTTGGGCTCGGCCCACTAATACACGCTTATTCTAAACATATAATTGGAGTTATATAATTTCCTACTATGAAAATTATATTACCTTCTACGTATATTTAATAGCATTAACATATAATATTTAATTGTTCGCTATGTGATTATTCCTAATTTATACGCCAGGGCTTTGGTTTCCTTCTAATGTCTAATAAACATCAATTACAGGTAATAATTGGTCATTAATGTCAAAATTGGACAATCTCTAATTAATCCTCATTTGATTACTTTAATTTATTTACCAATTTCAAAAATCCACCTATTATGCTTATTCAATTTCCCTATAAATGTCGTATTAAATTCCCTAATCAATCCACGTTTAATTTCTTTTTTAACTCTCTGTTAATTACAAATTTATTTCCCATTAAATATGTATTAATTTTCATAAATCCAAATACTATAATTACTATGTTTTTAATAACTAAAATGAATATCGTCGTGAATTAATCTATTTATATATTTTTATTGTTGAACGTTAAGCGCGAGTATACATGTTTATTATAACACCCTTATTTTAGGCAAACATTATTCAGAACATTTAATGTGATAGATTAAATAGAATAATGTAAAGATTTAAGGAGAATGAAATTTGAAACTTCATAAGGTCGTGCCATACTTAATTAAGCAAGTAAGATTGTTTAAACTTGACATATAAGAGAATATATATAAGAGGGGATATTTAGGAAATAGACCTATCCTTTGCCTTAAATCCTCTCCTCCTCTTATCTTTCTCACTTTTCCCACGCTAAAACAATCTAAGAAAGGAACTTAAGAGGCCAGCCATAACTCAAGCTAAGGGAAACGAAATCAAAGGGATTCAAAGGAGAAGAAGCTTAGGAAGATTAAAGCCATATCAAATCTCAACTCCAACATCTAAATTTGAGGTGAATAATAATGAAACCATCTCATTTTTTCTTGTTCGATTATGAATTTATGGGTATTTGATTCATTCATGTTGATATGATATGCCATGTTGATCTTATTATTGTTTGGACAGAATAATGATTTATTGCAATTTTATGGAATTGTTTTAAGGGTAAAACCTATTATTTTAATCCCCAAATGCTTTGATTTTCTAATATGTTGTATAAAACATTATTTTGGAGAGGGATTTTTAATTTCATAATTTTTCAAGTTATATAGACTATTTTATGAATTTCCTAAGGAGTGAATTACTTAATTTTGGGTTTAATTATTTAGAATAATTAAATATGGATTTTGGTCCTAAAATTTTTATATGATAAAGAATATCATATTTCTTAATTTCTGTGAATTTTTAGGATTTTTCCCATGTGATTTCGATTTACTATGAAATTATTATGCTAGATAAGCATTTAAAAGAATAATTAATTAAGGATATTAATTAATTAATTTGAAGTGTATTTAGGACTTTAAAAATCTAAGTGTGGTAGTAATTTCAGAAAAGGATTTGTAAAAAGATTGTTTTATTCAATAGAAATTGGACAAGTGCTAAGATTTGGTGAAAAGTTTATGCTTTTAGTAGTAATAAAACAGTTTTTGCATGAATTACAATAACGCCATGCCACCTTAATGTCGTCGCGCCTAATGTAACATCCCCCCTATGAGTGTCGAAGACGAGAAGAAGCATAGGATAACTACTTAGTTAATTATGGAGTTTATTCAACCTCATCGACGTCAATCAAGACGGCAAACCATTATGGATGGCAAGGCATTCTCATGATTCATTTAAACATTAAAAAGCTTTAGTGTCGACGTTGACAACGTCACAAGTCTTCATCGTTGTTTTAAATGATGCCATATCTCTTCGTTTGTTTACCAGATCAAGGCAAAAAGGCCGTTATTATGTCTTCGACTCTATATAAAAAGCGGCATAGTAGACGAAGTAACTTAAGTGTAGAAGTTTTATGAGCATTAAGGTCGATGACCTTATGTTTTAGTGTCGATGTCGGTTGGCCACGACGTTGCACTTTATCTTTTGAATGCCGATGAGGCTTGTTTTGAATAAATTAAAACTATGTTTTAAGAGGGGTGATGATGCCTAGGTCTTAAAGGATCGACGACCCTATATTTTTGGCAATGAGCCATATAACTTATAAAAGGTTTTAAGTTTTTATCTTTGACCCATATGAAGGTTGATATGGGTTAATGTTGCGTGAGTTAAACTCTATTTTATTAAGGGCGAAGGGCCTTAAGATTTTATGTCGACATCATCAATGTCGTTGACGTTGATTTATTTTAAAATATTTAAAGGGCTAAATGTTTCCTTGTTTTGAATATGATTTAAAAGGGATTAATCATATATGAAACTGGTTATCAAGGGTTTTAATTATGAAATAGCCAAAGCTTTGAGTTGAAATTTGCAGAGAAGATATTACTTAAGATTAAGTAATTATGAGACATAAAAAGATTATTAATTGAACATATTGAATGATGAATGCTATATGTTCTTGTGTTTATTTGATCAGTTATTAATTATGCATAACTGTCATTATTGACCCAAAACTGCATTTGGGGGCATTAAGAGGTAGAATAACCAGCTAGGTTGACCCATTGATGAATATAAATAAAATTAACTCCTGAGTGAGTAGAATTGCATCAAGGAAATTAGGTAAATCAGAAGTCTAGGATGCCCAGAAGTGACAAAAGATTATTGATTTAGACAAGTTGTTGGAAGAGTCCAATAGATTTTTAGTCATCCCATAAAAACTATGTCTTAAGAAATGTTATTGGAAGGGTCCAATAGGTTCTTAGTGATTCCATGAAAACTATGTCTAGATGATGTTATTGATAGAAATTAATGGGTTTATAGTGATCCCATGAAAACTATGATTTGAGAGATGTTATTGAAGAATCCAATAGGTTCATAGTAAGCCCATGAAAACTATGATTAGAAGGTTATTGGTAGAAACGAATAGGTTCTTAGTGATCGCATGAAAGCTATGAAGTTGGACAGATTGTCCCTAAGAATTGAGATATGTTATTAGTCAGCCCATGAAAACTAATAGGTTCATTGTGACCCTAGAAAAACTATAAACTTGGACAGATGGTCATATAAGATGGAATGGCTAATCCAGGGTATATTGAATTCTTGCATATCATCATATATTATTATGTTTTAACCATTGTGGATATAGGAGCACGGTATATGGTTAATGTATATTGGTAAAGATACTGGTGAGGGAAAAACCGTTCCGCTTAACGGCCTAGTCTCACTAGATATCTATTTGTTCGTGATGGTTGGTTATTTTTCATACTAGACTTTTTGTCTGACTCGAAGTTTATGTTTTCCCATTAAACTCTCGGGTGCTCAAATTAATTTGAGTAGGTTGAGAGTAAGGGTGTTTTAAGTTCCCTAGTAGGACAAATAAGTTTCCAAAGACATGCAGGAGACAATCTAGCTATATAGGAGTTCTATTCTAACCCACTATGTTGTTTAAGTTTGTTTATTTGGATGGAATGGCAAAGTTGTATAATTGCCAAGTATTTGACTCTGATCAACCAAGGAGGCATCTTCATATGTCGTTCTTGGAGTATTTTGTAACAATTATAATTTCTCTGAACGTGGGTTTGCGAATGGGATTATGTAATGAATATGAAACATCATTTGTGAAATGAGATACGAAAATTGTTGTTAAAATTTGTTGAAATTTTTTCATATTCATGTGCTTCTAACTATTGATATGATTAACATAGCTGCATTTTGTCATCGAAAATTAATAACTATGGATGACTGTAGCATCAATAGCAGTTAGTTTTGGACCTCAAAATGGGGATGTTACATTTATTTATATATTTATATTTCTAACTATTAATTTCTAAACTAGAACAGTACTTTCCACGTTTTAATTTATCAGAGCTATCCTTCTAAAAAGGATTGCTCTTAAAATATTCCATAAATTAACCAAAAGTGAGATCTTTGCTTCACTTGAAATTACAAGGAATTATTTCTTTTCTCTTATTGAGATAGACAGTGTAAACTACAGAAAAGAATATCCATATCTTACACATCTCTTTCCCTTTTTGTTATATCCCTTGTTAATTTAAACAATGCACTTTTATACATATTTTGAAATTGGATAATTTATGGAAATTACATAGAACTCGCTCCAAATAAATAAAAATATAGAAATTCACATTCCAAGTCAACTAGCAACCTAATTTACAACCCAATTATAGATCTAGAATAAACAAACATTCTATAATATAAATATTGGGAACTAAGTTCAAATTTCCAGATTAGGTTGTATATACTATTTCTATTCCAATTACATATTTTATCGAATGTGTAGGCGATAATCTTGTATATTTGTTTTAAGCCTATAATTCATCGAATCTTATTTAGGCATAATAATTAAATAAAATCCAGCGATATAAATTTCAATATTATAAATAAATTATATAATTTCCCACTCACCTTTTAAGCTTTCCAAATCTCCAAATCTGAATCCATTCCTTTACTTGACTTTCTAATCCAAATGAATATGTATACATACTATTAGAATTATAGATCTGAGAAGAGATTTGGAGTTAAGGGGAATATAGATTTATAATTATAAAATTTACCTTTTTCCACAGTATTGATTCGCTCCTTCTCTTCTTTTCTTTTATTTTCTACCTTTCTCTTATTATATGTTTATATATAATTTTTTGTAGATTTTAGAAGTAGTGAAGAAGAGAAAATGATAGAGCTTCACTGCTTGGATAAGAAAATATAATAAGAGAAGTGAGGATTAAGACTTTATTTATAAACGCACAAATCAATCGTAACTTAGATTAAAATAATTAAATCTGGGCCATTGGCTAAGGTTCAAAACCTAGCCGCCATGTTCGAGCCGGTCGACCTCTCCCCTATACGCAGTTGACCGGCCCAAGGAGAGGGTCGACTGGTGGGGTCCCGTATTTAATGTTATTTATTTCTTTTTTCATTTTTAATTATTTCGTTCTGGAAACTTCAAATGTTGGTAACTTTTTCGTTTGACTCCGATCGCGAAACTCCAAATATGAAAGTTGCTCAGAAAATTGCCATAAATATAATGGTGCAAGTTTTGTGGTCAAATTCCAACATTAGCTTAAATTCCCTTTTTGGAGTCTTATTAATTATCGTTAATTTTACGGGGTGTTACACAGACATACCAAATCAATATATATAAATCCCCCAAAGTGTGCATTTATAATTATATATATAAATCACTTGAACGACATATTTATATATCTACATAATATATTTCGTCCACTATTCAGTAACCTCAAGTCGGGTATACCGAAACTTTACATACGCTTAAACTGCATATCGATAAATCACGTCGAATGTTTAGGCTACCAATGACCTATCAAGAATCACAATAATTATGAACTCCCCTGAAACCAACACCTCAAAAGAAGTTGGAATATAGGTCCTGTCGTAGCACCCATATATACAATGCAATAGTATATGACATACTCTAGATTGGCGTCCCAATCTCTCTCCACCATGCTCCGAAATTGCGTCAACGGGTCATGTGTCTCAATGGCACAATGGATTCCTTGCACCAATCGGTAGCCCTAAGTCAGACATATTGAAACTATATATAAATGCTTCTAACTGCATATGAATAAATATATAATATTCCATGCATCTCTCAATAGCCCAAGTCGGACATACCAAAACTATATTTATACATATAGACATATATAAATCACAAAAACTATATGCCGATTTATCATAAATATATTCCTATATATAACTAGTCCAACTATATAAAACTAATAAACACATATCATGCACATTTACAAACACAAAGGACATACACAACCAAAGTAACAAATCTATCGTCTCAATATCAATAATAATTCACACATACAACCATATAAACAATTCAACATAATGCACTTACTTAAGAACTAATCTAACAATTATATCTTCTTCGTATTATTTTATAGAAGTCTCACACTTATATAAAATAGTGCACTTGCCTATTAATCATGGTATAGCTTATTTCCACTTAATTCTTCTATTTAAATTAAGTTTAGCTATTAATTAGGCCTTAAAATATAATATAGCTCACGTATATAATTTTTACATATATGTATACACATATATCTCAAACCATTCCTTAGGGTCTAAAGTTAATAAATCACATTATTATAGCATTTGAGATTTTATAACCTTAATCAAGCCTTGTTAAATAATACAATACTTCTTTAAAGTTCTAGCTTCTCAAATCACCTTTATAGAAATTCACTGATTAGTCAATTATTGATTTACAGTATAATAGACCAATATCAAAGCCAGATAAATTTCAAAGCCATTTTTAATACAAGTTTAACCTGCCTAAATCATTATTTTAGCCTTATAGCTTATTTTAAAGGTCATACTTCTAATTTCTGATTAGTAATAAAATATATAATAATATTTTTATCACTAAAATAACTACAGATTAGAGTTTTAATTAATTTATGAACATGTTATAAATTAATATCAACTCCATCTATTCTATCAATGCGAATAGAACGCACTATTTATATATACACACACACATACAGGATCTCAATCAATTATTCTGTATCCCAGTAATAAAATATATAATACTATTTCTTTCACTGATAACTACAAGTTAGAGTTTAATTAATTTAAAACCATGTTATCGATTAATATCAACTCTATCTAACTCTATTCAATACGATTAGAACAAATAATAGGCGGGATCTTAATTAATTATCCCGAACTTGTACTCAAACTAGTCCAATCAAATAGGGAATGATTATTTATATATATTATTTTACCTCTACTAGGTAATAATTTTCAGTATATATAATTACGTGATTTATACAGAAATATAAATTCAGGGTTGTAATTCCCCTCACCTAAGTATAAATTCCCAAGTGTCCAAATCCAATCCAAGCCCATGCTATGTCATAGATAATCTCACCATGAGTGCAACGGTGAGAACCGCGTATCGATTCGACCTCGTATACAGAAGATACGGATTTTATAAGAATTTGAACTAAAGATATTAATTAATTAACTTAATCATACTTAATAAAGTTAATCACCTTTATCCCTTATTCCCCAAATCATTTATGTACACAACGATATGCACGCATGTGCACAAACCCAACTTGGCAATGCACATTCTCCCCTCTACCTCAAGCTACGGTTCATGAATCGTTGAACAATCTTCGTCAACGTGCTCCACTCCGTACGCACTCATCAACGGACCCCAGCTCGATGAACCCAACCCACCAAAGAAAAATGTGGTCTCGTGTTCCCCTTTATAACAGTAAATGTCGCGATTTTCCCTACTACATTGGACCTCAAAGAATCGACGTAGGAAGAAGCACACCGCCAAGAGGAAAATAACCGTGCACTCCGTTTTGCCTATCTCCTCCTCTATCGACAATGAACCCCAACCCTAGCTCCATGGCTACAAATGCCAACCTTCCTCAAGTGATGTCGCATGCCACATCGTCACCATAGATTTGATCCCCTTCATTCCACGAGTTCAACGGACCGAACTCCTTCGTCTATCATGGCTCGAAGCTTTTGGAAAATGGGTAGGCTCGATACCCATTATCTTAGGACCCATTTTCTTTTGTGGAGAGAGGGAAAAGTGAGCAAAAATGAAATATTTGTATGTGTGGTGAGTCTATATACAAATATATATTTTTTATTTTATTTCCCAAATAAATATTCATGCGTTTTGAGCTCGTACGATCACATGGTACACTGGATAGCCATAAAACTCGTCCATATCGCCTCATTTTTTAGTCCCGATGGTATAAATTTCATCGCTATCCAAGACAATGCTCCAAGATGATAATTTCATGCATTTCGAGGTCACTATGGCCATTGGATCGCTTGACTCCAAAAATTCTTCAATCGTACACCTCATAATGTAGTTCTCATCCCAAAATCACAAGCTGTCAGTTGAGATCCCACTGGACTCAACTAACCACGTATTTTTATAAAATTGTATAACAATACGTAAATTGTAAAAAATATCATGACTTCAAATATAGCGATATTTATACACATTTTGATTCCGACATCTATCCGGACTCAACAGAAGTAGCCTCGAGTTCTGATTCGGTTAGCGAAAAAATAGATTTTGGACCTTCAATTAATTAACAATCCAATATTTAAATCAATTATTTAAATACCTAGTCATTAAAAATGCGGGTTGTTACAACCACTGCCTAATAACAACAGCGCAAACCTAAAAATTCCAACAAAGAACTTTTTGAGCTACTCAGATGACATCCCAAACTCGAGTCAAAAGCATAGGTAAAGTATAATATTGCTACTTTAAGATCCAAACTAATAAACTCACCTAAAAGTCTCAGTAATACTGAATTTCTGTGCAAGGGACTATGTTGTTTGGCGAAACAGATCTGAATCATAGGGAGGTGGGTTGCACATGTGAGGAGCACAGAAAAGGTAACCAGAAAAAGTCGATTAGGTGGTGCGAAAAGGGAAAAACAACAACAATAGAGAATGGTTGGGTTGGGGTTGAGGAGAGATGTGATAGTGGAAGAGAAAAGGATGGAGAAGTCGAAATTGCATTGGGAATAAGAAAGAAAACGAGGCAATCGAGAAGAAAAACCCTAGTCTCCATTATTATTGTCTATCTCTTCCTTGTTAATGCAATAATATTATATTGGATGCAAACACATCACATTCCATCAAGAAGAATAAGTAAAATAGAAATATTGTATGCAAACTTTATATAAAGAGGGGGTTATCACAAAACGGTTTGGGAAAAAATATGCAGACCAAAGAAAAAAGAGGCATAGGCATATGAAACTTCAACGACCTTAGCACAATATGTAGTTTAAAATTGTTATATAGATTTAACTAGTAGTGATTCAATGTGGGTAATGTGTATCAAAAGCAAGTATATCAAAAAAGGAAACCCTATGGAACACAGTAGTTAAGCCAGAGCAATCAAACTTAATGAAGCAAATATTGAAACACAGAGATATAACAAAGAAAATCATCGAAAGAAACTTTAAAGAAGGGTCAAATTGAATTAAATATTAACTTTTAAATATTAAAAAAATGGCGACTGTCGATATCTTTATGCGGCGATTTCTTTTCGCCTTAATCTCCTGACTTCCGTTTAATCCTTCGTCTGTCCGCCTCTATCCTCTCCATCCCCATCCTCCGCCTAGCCTCATTTTGCCTTCCCACCCATTCTCTCGTCAATAGTGAAAAATCGCGAGGGTAAACTACGTTTTGCTTCCTCTATTGCCAATAGATCTCAGACACGATCTGGTCATGAATATGATTTGTCACCGCTTACAAATTTCCATTCGCTTCTCGGATCTGATCTTGATGCTCGTCCTTCGACGGCGGTTAAATCCACTTTGGCCACTTTAGTGTCTGGAAACAAATCTCCATCTACGACAAAATACGTTGATCGTGCAGACCTCGATGAGGTTCCCAGCGCTATGGTGGCACTCGTCTCTGCCACTGATGCTTTATCTCCAATGGCTGGTCCAGTTTCAGGTATAACCCTTCCTACCAATTCCTCGGCTATTTCCCCAATTCTTCAACCATCGAATCAATTTTGGAATTGTGTTGTCTCATCTCCGCGTGAATGTGATAAGGTCGATAGTGTTAATATTGGGCATATCAATGCAGTGACGAATGTAGACACCGATGTAAATCTGAATACACAAGCTTCTGTTGTTATTTTGCATGACAATGTTGATAGAAATGAATCATGTCCTACTAATCTAACTACATCAACTGGAGTTCATTTCCAGTCCACTGTTGATGTTGCTCGCCTCAGTAATCGGTCTGCGGTTGATGTAGAGGCTTCTGTTCTTGCTGTTCCTGTGCCAATGAAAAATGCAGTCCATCCTAGTGATTCTTCTAAGCCCCTGGAATCAAATGCGCCGTCTAAAGAAGTAAAGTGGTCATCCTTATTCTCTACGCTGCCAAGAAATACGGGTGCATTTGTCCCTCGTTCATTTGAAATGGTCAATATATATGGGGTCATGGTTCCTACTTTGGAAGTAATCCAAGCAGGAATTGATTATTGGTCGGAGTATCTTGTTGGGTTCTTTCTGGACTCCAACCTGCCTTATGTAGTGGTTAAGGATCATTGCTTCAAAGCTTGGCAGCCTAAGGGCAGTCTCCTAGTCCACATGGACAATTCTATGTTCTTCTTCAAGTTCTCGAGGCTCGAGGAACGTCTTCGTATACTTTGTAAAGACCCATTTTTATTCAAGGCAAGCCATTTATTGTTACTCCTTGGAGTCCGTCTGTTGACTGTGACTGCTAGCAGGTACTGTCTATTCCTATTTGGACTTATTTCTCTCATATTCCCTCTATTTTGCAACCTATGTTAGGTCTAAACTGGTTAGCCAGTGCGATAGGAAAAGTAAAATTCTTTGATGTTAATACCGTTGCTAGGGATAAGCTAGTTTATGCTCAAGCTTTGATAGAAATATCTCCTGATAAGCCTTTACCGGATACAATCAAAGTTAGAGTGTCTGAAAATCATGTAGCAGAGATTGTTGTTCGGTATGGTTGGAAACCTGATATATGTATGTCCTGTCAGTTGTTTGGTCATCTCTCTTCAACATGCTCTTGTATGTCTCCTATTGTTCCTCCCCTTGATCGGTCCCCTCTTCCTCCACCTTTGGTCATGAAATGGATCTCGAAACAGCGAATTTTTACTCTGTATGTGCCTCCTACTGTCCCTCCTGCCATCTGTCCTAATCCTCCTTGTGATCCTGATTTCTCTGGTGTAGTTTTGGAATCCTCTGTTGTGCCTTATATTTCTAATCATGTACTATCTTCGACTGCCTTGGCTTCTGATGTTGAATGGAGTTCTGAGGAGAAAGCTTGGATCCATATCCGATCTAACATGAGATATGACCCTGCTAGACATGATTTCCACATATTTTTTAGTGATGATGTTGATGAATCTAGGCGTCTTCATTATGCCTCGGAAGGTGGTGGCCTCGTTCTTTCTTTGGAAGGCCGTAGAGGAGCGTGCAATAGATCTCTTCTTCTTGATGATAGCTGGGATAAGAGATTTATCTACTGCTTTGATTACCATGGATTTGCTCCAGATATTGAGACACATTTTGCAGATTATTTGCATGTGTTAGGCCCCGTTGGTAGTGACTCTTCTTCTTCTTGGGAGGAGGAGCCTTTGTTTCCTTAGGTCATACCTTTTTTAGCTCTAGAGGCGATTTGCTTCTCACCTGTTTTGTAGCATAAGTGGTGTGGCCACTATAAAACCATATATAGTTGTTCTGTGCATGTTCATATCTCCTTTTCCTTATTTATATATAGTGGCACGACCCACTATAAAGTCGGCTGGCCTTGCCAAAAAAATTTGGTTAAATACAAGTCTTTGGATGGTACAATAATAAATCGCTAACAAACAGATAGGAGTGGAACAACTTAATTATCATGGGTAATGTTAAAGCTATAGTGGCAGATATAATCACTAATTATCAACGATAACCAGAAAAGCATGCAAAAACAAGCATTTATAGCAGTAACATCAGAAAGCTATCAATAGATGAAAGTGCTGAATAGGACAGGTAGAAGTGGTTATTAAGTAAAAATGAAAAGTTTTCTTTTAAAAAAATTAGGAATACAGTAGAGGCAAACAAGTAGAAATGGACTAGTCTAATATAGTGTGGGGTAAAATCAACTACCCTATGATGGCATACTATTCATTTTTTTTCCATTACAGATAGATTACCAACTAAGGTTAAAATCAATAAGTGAGGGTATAGTTGACAATTTAGCATGTTTACAAGAAGAATCAAGTAAACGCTTATTCATTTAGTTTAAGTACACAAGTTATTTATGGACCAATGTAAAAGCTATGTTGGGCATGAATAGTAATAGTACCATGGAGTTAAAATAAAAAATGCAACTAATTAGCAGTCAGTTTTGAAGCAAATAAAAGGAGAGAGATATGGCATACATATTGATCACTACAACAATATACCATATATGAAAAGAAGTTATAATAGAGCACATAACAGCAACGAATAAACAAAACAACAGATTTGGTTACTTATATGAAAACATGGTAACATCATTATCTCAAAATCAAAGAAGAAAACAAAATGAAGGCACTTACCTATAGAGTTTGGCCCAAGCAATGGAACACAAGACGTCGAGGACTACTTAATCTCACTAAAACTTCCAAATCAATGTCAAAATATAGTAATAGGTAATGTCCTAACTGGAATACACTTGTCATTAGATAGATCTACAACTGCTTTAGAAATTAAAGAGCCCCGCCGAGATCTGGAACCTGAAGCTGCTTCATATAAGCTCGTAGTGGTTCAATCACAAGGATTGATGCAAATCTAGTGTTGGAAGTGACATGCAAACCATCGAAGACCTTAGATCTGAATAATTCAGTAGATCTAAAACCTATACCAAATCTGTTGTACAATCAGTCTTTTGAAGTTCATCGGCATGGATTGGAGTACGAAAGACATAAAGATAAAGGGAAAACCCCAATTGTCAAAGTAACGATCATGAGGAAAGCCTTAAAATGGAACATATCATACTGGGAAAAGGGTGAAACAGGTAGAGTAGCAGAAGAACGAAGATATTGAGTAAAAGGGAGGGTATAATTGCATAAATTTGTTGAAGAAGAAGAAGATGACATGTGAAGGACTTATTTCTTTTTTTAGTTGACTTATTTCTTTTGTTAAGACACTATACTATCAGTACTTGTAGTGTACTTGGTAGGGTATCCGTATAATTTTTTTATAGCTGCCATTTTCTCCAATATGTATTTATTTGGATACTCTATTATATACTGTGACCCTTGTATTATATATTGTGACCCTTGTATTGTAAATAAAGTACACAAACTCACAAAAAAGAGGAGATCTGAGGTCGAGTTATAAATTTAACATGTATGTGTATAATTTTAAAGGTAATAAGTTTTGAGTTAGTCGAATTATTGTTTTTAAAACTTAAATCTGAAATTTAAAGGGGCTAAAATTTAGTATGGTTAGTGATTTTGATTTATGGATAAATACTAAGTATGTATTTAATTTAATATACATATTATCAATAAATATATACACAAGGCCAGAAATAAAGATATATTAAGTTTTATATAAATATTATTTGATACATTTTATATGTAAATTATGTTATTACATAATTAATATGTATATGCAAGACTGCATGTGTGTGTATTTCATATAGTGCAAATTCTAGCGGTATATATATTATATATAATATATAGTTATAAATCCAATTACTACATTTGTACATATTTATGTATATTTTATGTTGATACACACACACGATGTATTGTTGCACAAGCTATCATATACATATTCACTTACCTACACATTATATACTCACATATACATGTACACATCAAAACCTAGATTTAGGTATATGTACATACATACATACATATACATATGTATATATGTATGTATGTATAAACATTATACAGATGTAAATATTTTTAAGAACTAATGAGAATTTTAAAATAACATAACGTTAGCTTAAACCTTTCAAATACCTTTTAATGCATTAAATATGACTTAATACACCAATTTATTATCATTAACACACCTAAATATAACTTTTCAAAATAACTTTCAATGCATTCAATGTAGTAGTTTATTAGCATTAAGAAATCAGAAGATCAAATGTTTTGAATTAATGGATGATATTTTGAAAATTTGGACCACGTTATCTAGCTACCTAATGCACTCATCCAACACATCTTTCATGAGATAGGTGACCTTCGGATAATAGGAGCGAGATGTTACTTGTATTAGTTGTTATTTGAGATTTAGATGCCATTTCACTGCTCGGGCGGAGATTCCAACATGAGCATGTATTGTGCGAGCAAGTGGTAAATTAAAAAAAATCATATCAAATAATATTTCTTTAACCATCTCAAAGTTCTACCACTATGAAATGGGTTTTATGATAGCAACAATACTTGGAGAATAGATTGATGAGAAGGAAAAAGTGGTTTCATGTGTGAGATGCAAAATGATTAGCATAGATGCTCAAAAAAAGTTCAGAGTGTGTGCAAGAAATTAGATTTGAGATGGTAGTCCACAAGCAAAATGAGTTTTGAAGTTTAGTGCAAGCAAGAATTTATTTAGAGGTTTTGCTTGAGACTACCTTATGGGTCTGAATAAGGTCGTGGGAGGATAAAATGAACTTAGCCATTTTATGATAAGAGGAAAACTAGATGTTGAAATGTGAGTTTCCTTAAAAGTTCTGATATAATGTGATGACAATTGTCGAGCTAGAGTAGATATCGATAATGCTAGGTATCCTCCATCTTGGCCCAATTACAAAGAATGAGAAGTCTTCTTAAGACAGGATAGTGCTGACTTGATGCTAAAAATGGATATGAGGAATGAGAGGTATCATTGGTCTATAGGTGCATTTGCAAGGAATATGAGGTCTTCTGTGATGTGTGTGTGCATACATACATACATACATACATAGACATACATACATAGACATACATATATATGTACATATTCATTACATATTATTTTATGGCAGAATTATATCATAAGAGATGTCATGCGACCCATTCCAATAGATATGTGATGTAGTTGAAGAGAATATATTCGTAAAAAATAATTGAAGTGATTAAAGTTAATGTGTTAGCGTAAGACAAATTTCGATAGGGGTCGAATTGTACTTATAAAATACTTTAAAAAGGCTGACATATGAGTTAACTATTTTTGAGTTTGAGACTCACTAGCCATTTTATATAACCCATTATATATAATATTTTAGACCATTTTTCTTACTTTGAAATTTTTTTACCGTTTCTATTTTCTATATCATTAAGATTTCAAAATTGGATCATAAATATTAATAGAAATTAACCTTCACAATTAAAAAATACGGGCTTTATAGATCATAGTAAAATTTCACAATGATAAATTAAACCTCTGAAGTTCACAATGAGAAAATTTCATCAAAATTCGGCACAGTAGAAAAACTAGAAATAAACATCATAAATCCAAATTCGATATTCTAATTTCAACTACGACAAAGACAATTCAAGTTGCATGCACATTTAAAATGCAAGATTAAATGAAACAAACAAAGATACACATATAATGATAATTTGAACTTATGGTATGTTTATATAAGTTAGGTGTATACCATTTTCATAAATAGAATACAAATTATTTTAGTAAAAATATACAACTGCAAGAACATTATGCACATTGCACCATGATAATGCAATAAATCTAAGTAATTATCGGTGTGTGCTATCAAAATATATTATATGGTAAAAGTAACCTAACTTGCATAAAAAGCATTATTGTGAACCCTTTCTTATTTATAACATTTGTATTCATTTAGCATGTCTTTAATTACATAATGCAAGGTAACTTTGTAAAACAAATAAATTCAAAAGCTTCAAGTGGCTTTCATGGTAAGAGTGTAATGTACAACAAAAATGCCAATCATAAATAAAGAAATGATTTATATCATTTATCATCATATGTCTTTTCACTTAATTGCATCATGTAGAAAATAAACAAACTCAAAACTTTTAGGTACATTATAGAAATGCACAATCGGGTGCACTTTTCTAAAATATTAAAAAATATAAGGAATGCTTTAAAATCAGGGACCCGCTTTACAATTTCAAAACTCGAAGAGAGATTTTAGTTTTTCAGAAATTAACAAGGATGCAAACAATATTTTCCCAAAATTAATCAATAAATTTAAAAAAATTAAATGTAATTATATTTAGAAAACTACTTTCACTAATTGTTGTTGAACACTTTCGTATACATGATTTAGATTGTAATCATGGACATAAAATACATGTAAATAATAACATCGAGTTTTTAACATGTACGTATAATTTTCGCTTTATTAGATATCCATCTTAACTCGAGTAATTTCTTCATGGAAACTTCCTTACTAGCGAACATCGTTTTATGAAACATTATCATAACTTTATCCAGCAAAATCGCTTTCTCTAAAATAAGACATAGTGCTTCAATCTCAAATTATTTGGACATCAAATTGATGAATTCCACTATTTGGAGTTTAGAAAATATATCGTAGGAGAATATCTCTAATTCCTATTGCATAATCATTTTGGTAGACCCCCGAAAACATAATGAATATATTTGTTAGTTCAAAAACTAATTAGTCATGTGCTTTAAATGTAAAATTAATAGTAACGTCAATGCATAATAAAAATAAATTTAGCAAATTAGAAGACTACATAGATATTATCCATAAACTTTTCAAATAGTATGCAAGAATTCACAGTACCTATTCTACCATATTAAAAGGCTGCCTATTTTGAAAACTTGAAAATTTTAAAGGTCAACTGAACAATAATTATTGATTTTTGTAACTATACATTGCATAGGATTAAATCCATTCATTCTTAAACTAAATTACAGGCGTTGGGATTTAATTTTCAAACTTTTCTTTTTTCACTAGAAAAAGAATGGAAAGATGGGAATTTTGGACATGGAAAACTCTTGATTTAGTGCCTGTGGCACTTGTTCGCTAAAACATGCATGTTTTCCTGGAATGCAACAAAGTATGCTACCTATATATACTAAGAGAATCCTTATTTTATTTATTGGAATAGAGTATCTCGATAAGGGCCAACCTTGGTCCTAGGCTAGTCAGGTGATGGCCTAGGGGCCAATTTGAGGACAGGGCCCAAATTTTTTAATTCATGTTTTAAAAATAGTACATAATTTATTTAATATTTTTATTAAATGCAAAGTATAATTATGGTCAAAGGTAAAACTTGTGTTAATTACCCAGGGCCCAAATTTACCTTGGGTCGGGCCTGAGGTCGATCACTTGATTTGTTACGCTGAAAAACCTATAGTTTTAACTTTATCGATTATTTTTCATATATTTTTTAAAGAAAAAATTAAAAATAAAGTAAAAGAAAAGAGAAAGAAAACGAAAAGAGGAAAATTGGGAATTATACCGAAAGACGAAGTGACATGATATTAGGACAGCTCCTTAGTAAATAGAGGGAGGATAGAACTAATTATATGTCCATATAAAATCTATTTGCACAACCATCACGGACAAATAGGAAAAATGAATGCAACAGTCTCTGGATTTATGAATGATAAGCTAAGATCCATATATACTTATAACTTTAAATTTTGTTCAATTGCTCGGGACCTAAATTTACCTTGGGTCGGGCCTAATCTTGGTCATTAGGTTTGTTACGCTGAAAAACCTATAGTTTTAGCTTTAACATATTTTTTAAAGAAAAAACAAAAAAAAACAAGTAAAAGAAAAGAGAAAAAAGAAACAAAAAGAGGAAAACAGTGAATCATACCGAAAGACAAAGTGATTTGATATTGGGATAGCACCTTAGCAAACAGAAGGAGAATAGAACTTATTTATGTCCATAAAATCTTTTTGCACAACCATCGCTGACAAACAGGCAAAAGTGAATGGAACACTCTCCAGATTCATGAATGCCAACATGTCCTGTAAGTAATAACATTGATTTAGTACCAAATCTAATGGCAAGGTATATAAGTTAACTGATAAGCCTATATATGTTAGAGAAGACTTAAACGGTTGTTGTGTAGTTGGTTGCATAAGAAAAAGGCACGAAGCCTGGAACATTTATAGCTGCATATATAGTTGCGTACACTTTACAAATAGCTGCGTATATAACTGCATGAAGCCTATATACAATGACACGGTCTGAATACACTTTACATATCCCTGTAACCCATGACGTCCTCTTTTATCCTTCACATTTATAGCTGCATTCTCTAGATGGGGACAGCTTCCCAAAGCGAAATCATCGAAAGTAGTATTGTTATACATGGTTTGTATATTCATCCTTGTATCTTAAGGCAGCCCTCTCCTTTGACATTGACCAAATACACAACCTTAAGTCATAAGGATGCAGATATCAACCTGGAAAGATCACCTCTGTTGATCCTCACACCGTAAAGCTTAAGGGTCAATAAATGTTTAAACCCCAAAAAGCCCCTTGGAGGAGTAAGGTAGCAGTTGATAAGATATAAAGTGTTCAAGGAGGAAAAGGAGAAAGAATGGAGGGGATAGAGAGTGGTAGGTGGTTGGTGAGTGAAATAAAGAGCAAGAGTACAAAAGGTACGGAGGGAAAAGGAAGAAGAGAGAAAGATGAGCCAGGAGTCCATGGAAGGAGGAGGAGTGGGAGAAGAATGAATGAAGAGGAACCTACGGATAAGACCTTGGTGAAGGAGAAGGATTCTGGAGATGACTAATTCCGAAAGATTCTGGAGCTCTAAGTCAGGGATGGATCGCCATTCATGGTGCCAGAATCGCGAGATGAGGCTGGTGCTCACTGTCTCATTGTCTGGACTTTCGTGGTATTTCATATATTATGTTTTCAGGGAGGTGATTGAGGATGAATGGATGTGATTTGTCCTTCTCTAAACTCATTTTCAATGCTTTTCTTTTTCATGTTCATTATTACTTTTAAATGTGCAGCTTGTATTTGCATATGTATGCAATGAATCTGAGTTTTCCCATTTAAAGTCGATTTTGTCTACATTCGGTCTGCTTTTATTTTTATATACCTCCACTATGTGGATGCAAAAGGTGTAATGTTGCATTTGGACAAATACACTCTCCAACTGGAGGTGCTTGTTTCCTGACCACTAATTATTTTATTTTATTTTTTATTTAATTGAGAAGGACAAAGAAAATGAGTCTCGATTGCAAATATACAATTTCCTACCATATCATTATTTATATTGTATTTCACAAATAAGTGTGTATTTTAATATTTATAAGTGTGCATTTTAGTATTTCAACAAGTACATGTATATTAAAAATAATGTACATAAGTAAATTTTATGTGTAAAAACCCTATAAATACTTCATAACAATAATTTTGCTTGACCATATTTATCTGCAAATAACCCTAGCTAAAAAGGGAATACCACAGTAAACAATGTATAAATATATAGAGGTTTGTATAAAGTATGACGGCATCATATAGAAAGTGCAACTAACAACAAAAATTTGAACACAAAATACAAAAGCTGCATAGAAAACCAAACCTAGAGCACAAAAAGATAAGAGAGCACAACTACATTGCATCAATGAACAGAACACAAAAACATAGATGACAAACATTATGAACATGTGCACAGATGCAAATCATACACATATAAAACACAAAAACATATATAAAAACTACAAATAGACACAACTGAAACAATTTTTGATCAAAACTGCATTTAAATTTCTTTGATATCTTTGTCATTTTAAATTTCTTTGATATCTTTGCCTTCTTCAAATTTCTTTGATGACTACATTTTCTTTGTTTGATATACCTTGCCAAATACTCATAGTGATCCCTTTCATGTTCTAAAAAGAAAAAAATAGAGTTTATTCCTTATAAGAATAAAACTACTTGTGATAACTTGAATCATGTTGCAAAAAAATATACTTTTTTCCTACCTCATCATCGATAGATGATATAGTAGTCTCTGATGTTGATTCAAAATGTGATTTCTGGATAACTAGTGGTGATCCAATATTAGTACGATCTATCAATGCAGCCTTAGAAGCTTCCTTCATCTGATAAAGATAGAGTTTGATAAGTTTAAGAAATTACAGAATTTAGAATACTACAGGAGATAGAAGAAACTGATTGTATTTTTATTACTTGAGTAACGATTCTAGCCACATTGCTTCTGCGGTTGCACTGGCTAAGCTTCGATATTCTGATTCTGTACTTGATCTGCATATCGTAGCTTGTTTTTTTAGCATCAGGATACAGGGTTTTCACCCAAATATATGCAGTGCCCTGTGGTTGATCTTCGATCATCAGGGTCAGATTCCTAGTCAGCATCAGTAAACCCTGTTGCATTGAGATTACTGCTTGATTTTAATATTAACCCATGATCTGGTTTGCCATTCAGATACCTTAGTATCCTTTTTACTGCCTTCCAATGTTCGTCTAAGGGTTGATGCATAATTGACTTACTTTGTTGACACTGTATGCTATTTCTGGTCTTATGGTTGTTGCATATTGTAGAGCTTAAACTACTTCTGTATTCTCTTTCATTCGTGACTGGTTTACCTTTGTGTCTTGATAAGTGTAGATTGCTGGTCATTGATGTTGGCAGAGATTTTTCTTGATTCATCTTTGCTCTAATAAGTAGCTCTTTGATATATTATTTCTAGCATAGATGTATTTCTGAACTTGATACTCTGTTAACCTCTATTCCTAGGAAGTAATGAAGTCTTCCCAGATCTTTTATTGAGAACTGCTTATCTAAAAATTGAATGACATTGCTTATCTCCTCTTCACTACTTCCTGTGATAATGAAAACATCAACGTAGATTAAAATATAAGTAACTGCATTATTACTGAATTTAGTGAAGAGTGAACTGTCAGATTTTATTGGATGATATCCCAGTCTAATGAGTGTTGCCTTTAGTTTATCAAACCATACTCTGGGTGCCTGTTTTAGACCATAAATTGCTTTGTGAAGTTTACATACCACTGCACTTTTTCCTTCTTTTCTGAATCCTTGTGGCTGCTCCATGTATACTTCTTCTTGTAACTCACCATTTAGGAAAGCATTATTCACATCTAGTTGCCTTATGTCCTACTTCATATGCAATGTTATTTTTAGTGTTACCCTTATTGACTACTAGTGAGAATGTTTTATTGAAGTCGAACCCATGTTGTTTTGTGTAGCCTTTTGCAATAAGTCTTGTTTTATATTTCAGTATTGTGCCATCTGGATTTCTTTTTAGATTGTATGTCCACTTGCTACCAACTATGTTCTTATGTTTTGGTGGTGGAACAAGGCTCCAAATCTTATTTTTCATCAGTGCATTATACTCTTCATTCATTGCCTGTCTCCACTTGTCATGTATGATAGCTACCTCATATGTTTCTGGTTCATCATTACTTGTGCATGTTGTATATAGCTTTGGTTTGAATATTCCACTTTTGGACCTTGTTATCATATGATGTCCTCTAATTTCTTATTCTGATTAAGCTGTGGATTGCTCCATATCTTGTTGAACTTCATTGCCTTCATTTGTAGGTTGCTGATTGCTGGTACTTATTGGACTATGAGTGAAATTTTGAGTTTATTCTGAGATTGCTTGACCTGGTCCAAAACCTGACACTGTGTGTTGAGCATCTAGACTTCTTTGAATTTCCTTTGTCTGTCCCTGACTTTCAGTACCAACACATAGTGGTATAGATGGAATAGACATTGATGAATTATATATTTTTTATGTAATTTTTACATTGGTTGTTTCAAAAGGGAATACATGTTCATTGAATACAACATGTCTTGATACAAACACTTTTCCATTGCTATCAAGACATTTGTATCCCTTTTGATTCACACTATAACCCAAAAATGTGCATGGTGTAGATCTAAAATTCAGCTTATATGAGTTATATGGTCTCAAATGAGGAAAGCATATACATCCAAAAGTTCTCAGTGATTTGTAGTCTGGTTTTTCATTGAAAAATACTTCCATTGGAATTTTTCCTTGTAGACCTTAGTTGGTAGTCTATTGATTAGATACACTACAGTTGCAAATGCATCTGACATAAATTTCAATGGAAGTGATTCTTGTACAAGTAATGTAAGACCGGTTTTTACTATATGTCTGTGCTTTCTCTCTAGTAACCCATTTTGCTCAGATGTATATGGACAGGTTAATCTGTGGATTATTCCCTCTTCCTGAAAGAATCCTCTGATTGCCTTGAATTCAATACCACCATCAGTTTCAATCATTTTCATTTTATGATTTGTCTGATTCTCCACTTATTTCATAAAGTGAATAACTGCATTGCATGCCTCATTCTTTGATTTCAGGAAAAATATCCATGTGTACCTGGAATATGCATCTACAAAGGAGATATAATATTTGAATCCATAGTCTGAATTGATGGGAGCTGGTCCCCACAAGTTAGTTGCAACAAGTTGCAGTGGCTTGTTATATTTAGACTTGGATTCAGGAAAAGCCAATTTAAAACTTTTCCCCATTTGACGGTAAGTACAAATATATGAATCAGATATATTACAATCTCAATTTTATTATCACTTAAAACTTTCTTTACAATCTGTACACTATGATGACCCAATTTGCTATCCCAAGTATCAAAAGAACTTTTAGCTAGTTCTGGTGAATCTAATTCTACTAAGTTGTACCAATTATTTGTATGACAGGGGTGCTTTATTTTAGATAGATTGAATTTGTACAACCCCTTGTGAGTTTCACCCTACAATAAGATTTGTTTAGTTTGAACATTTTTGACCACACAGTATTTTGGATAAAATTCAAAAAACACATTATTATCCAGTGCAAACTGTGACACACTAATAAGATTCTTTCTTATTTTTGGAACTCTTAATAGGCTATTCAAGTGCAGAATTTTCTGGCCTGTAATTTGTGCATTTCCAGTGTGTGATATTAATTCTAGTGCCATTACCCATGCAGATAGACTGATTACCTTTATATTCTTTGTTGCCAAGATTCAGATTTTGCAAGTTATTGGTGACATGATGAGTTACATCTGAATCTGGACACCAGCATTCATTCTGAATGTCCTCTAGTATGGCTGCTTCACTCATGTTCAGGTTATGCACTTTTTGCTCCTCTGCATTTTTGAATTCATTCTTATGCTTGCCAAGTTTGCAGCGACGTTGTGATTTCTCCGATTGCTTGAATTTTGAGTTGAGTTGTAGCTTGAGTCAAATCTAAAATAACACTTATTAGCAGTGTGCCCCCACATTTTCACATATTTTGCACTTGGGTCTATTGTTGTTGTTCCATCTACCTCCTCTGCCTCTGTATCTTCCTAACTGATTTCTTGAGACATTCTGATCATTTCTGATTCCAATATCACCCTTTTTGTAATTCCTTTCTTGATTTATGTTTCTTGAGTTTGCTGCAAAATTGATTAAAAGCTCAAAATCAAATGACTTTTTATATTCTATTGTACCCTCATGAGCAAGTAGAGTAGAATGAACATATTGAACTGATGGAATGGTTTCTTTTGATGTTATAACTGCCACCACTACTTCATATTCACAATCAAGACCATTTATAATTGTTAGTATATGTTTAGTGTCTGAAATTTTGTGCCCTGCAGCTTCAAGTAGATCACAATAATTCTTGATATTGGTTAGATAATCCCTTATTGACATATTATCCTTCCTTAGATTTTGCATTTGCCTTTTGTAGTGCAATATTTTGGCTGCAGATTGTGAATTAAAAATCTATTCAACAGTTGTCCATATCTCATTTGATATTTTTCATCCAATGATTTGTGGGAGGAGTTTATTGAATAACAACCAAGAACTCAATAAGTTATCTTGTCTTTGATGTGTGACATATTCTTTATTACTGATCAGTTTGCCTTCATTATCTGTAATAAACTTTGATGGAGTGGTATTGGTACCCTAGATGTACTCCTCCAAACGATATCCCTTAATTGCAATCTCAACTTGAAATTTCCATAAAAGATAGTTGCTCTCGTCTAAATGCACTGTTATTAGCTGACTTTGTGGACTAATAATTGCCTTGATCATATCATCTATAGATGACTTTTGCTATTGATCTAGTCTCTGAGGTGGTGAAGTAGTTGTTGAATTGTTGCATGAGCTGTGATCTTCTCTAGCTATTGGTGAAGATTATGATTCTTGACAACAAGAATTTGATATCTGATCTAATAAGAGCCTTTATACGAGTGCAGCTACGACTCTTAATGAATTTAGTGGCACGGAACTCGTTTTTAGTTGTGAGTGATCCACTGATATGGACTGATACAAGTCAAAGTTCAAGAAACTGATACACAATTTTCTTGAACTTTTCTCTTCTCAAATGAAGAAATTTTTAATGAAAAGAAAGAACTGATACCAACAGATTTGCACTCTTGATCTTAGCCTTTTTCAGATGATGAGAATACTCTGATGAGGAAGAGAAAGAAAGTGATACTGGAAGTTAATCTCTCTCTTAATCTTTGCCTCTCTCAAGTGATGATTCAAGATTCTGATGAGAGAGAAATTGGTGCGCCAAAGTCTTTTAGGTGATGAAATGTATTTGATAAAAGACTTGGTGTGGTACTAGTGCCGTTTGGCTAGAAGCTCTGATACCAAGATAGAGTTTGATAAGTTTGAGAGATTATAGAATTTAGAATACTACAGGAGATAGAAGAAACTGATTGTATTTTATTACATGAAAAACTGATTCATACTTTACATTTTCAAGTCTTTTATAAAGGAAGAGTAAGACTAAGTAAAATGTATAGCTGGCATATACTTGATATATTACATTGTTGCCCTCTCGTATTGTATATATGCTTTCATATGTGATAACTGCCTTATTAGGATCCCAAGTAGAAGTGTTTAGCAATTTTTTTACTAGAGAACTACCTAGTTATTCACAAAACCAATTGATCTAAATTGTAGTCTCTTTGTACAAGGTCTTCTTTTACTAATAGATAAAGCGAAACGAAAACATGGATGGAAAACTTCAAAAACTAAAGGAGCCAGGGATGTTTATTCTCTTTTTAGTTTGATATAACTCCTTCATTAATTTCATCTGTTTTTTATATTCTGCAGATTTAATTAAACAAACTTACTAAAAGTCCTACCTCCACTCCTAATGCAACCAAACAAACTAAATAGAATGTGATTTGAATTGTTGCTTTAGGACTAGTGCAAATTGGGACACATACTTATTTTTTACTTTTTAAAAATAACGTCCCTTCCCTTTTTTTAACATCCTTATTTATTTTCATTTTTAATTTTCCAAATCTACAACTCTATCGTTAAATTTTAGCAACAGCGTTAATTTCAAATTTGCAGAAGTTTCGCGTGAATCTTTGTGTTCGTATTCAGCTTCAATTGTGTTTTCGTCTTCATCTTATTGTTTGTGTTCCTCTTCATCTTCAACTTTTTTCACTTTTAACATGGATATATTTTCTCTCTTTGTCTTTATAAATAAAGTAAAAGAACCACGTACACAGTAGTGATTTCATGCTTTCAGCTCTTTTTAAACTCAGGCTTAAGTTCTATTTTGCTACATTAATAACAAGTTTAGTTAGTTCGGCTATTTTACTTGAACAGTGTCCTAAATAACATGTCAATAAACTAACTGTAGCACAACCTTGTATAGGCACAAGTATTGTGAGCATATATAAAACTACGGCAAAGTTAATAATTAGTGTTTTGTAGCACAACCTTGTATAGGCACAAGTACTATGAGGATATATTTTCTTTCTTTTTGTCTCCAGCATTTTTCATTTTTAGCAGTGGTATATTTTCTTCCTTTTTTCTTTGTCTACTTCTTGTTCTATCCACGATTTTTATTGAATTAAAGTTAACAATTAGTGTTTTGTATTAAAAAATTTGTTTTTTTATTTTTGATTTATTACTACACACATCTAAAAAGAAACAACAATTGTTTATTGCTACATAGTATCATTATTACACACGTCTAAAAAGAAACAACAATTGTTTATAAACTACCACTTCAACTTTAAAAAATATACTACAATTCATAAAATACTACTATAAAATAGCAGTATAATAGAAATATATTAGAGACCGTCCTTCCAAGATGATATTACCCAACAACACAGATGCAGAACAATAGAATCAAATATAGAATGGTGAAACAACCAAATAAAATTATTGGGGTTATTCTCCTTTAAAGAAAATGTGAAAATTACCAATTAATTATAAATGAAAGGGAAGTACACCAAAAAATTTAAAATGGTTCCACTATTAATATGATAGTGTACGTCCACTAAGGAGAGAAGAATTTCTATTACTAATTTGATAGAGAAGATTACATAGATTGGTACAAGTTATTTCTATTACATAGGCTCATTTATATAAGGCTTTGGAACTAAGGGTTGAACTTATCCCACGATGTGAGACCAAACAAAACAACAAAACCCAATATTGTATCATATTTTTCAACAATCCACTTTGATACAAAATACATATCTATAATAAAGCCATCCAGCTCCATCTACACATTCATACTCTGATCAGTCTCAAGCATAACAGATACATTCCCAATGAGCTTTGGCAATGCCATCACCTATTATACTTTTCGACAAACTCCGACAACGCCACCGCCCGCCAACAAAGTTTTTAAACGTATCCTTCCCATGTAAAACTTATCAATCTTTTCAGTGAAAAAACGTCTTCATCTACCAATTCTCTCTTCACCGTGCCACCATATGGCAAGCGGATCAAGTTCGAGCAATGCTCGAACTTTGCAACAGGTAAGGACTTGGTGAACATGTCTGCTGCATTCTCTTCTGTGTAAACCTTCTAAAGACGAATTTGCTTCTCTTCATTTATTCAGACAAGAAATAATTCTCTCACATTTATGTGCTTCATCCTTGAGCTGAAAGCCAGAGTTTCAGCTAAGTGAATTGCACTTTGATTGTCACAATTCACTTCTACTCTGTGCAGTTAATGCCCCGCTATTACCCCGCTATAACCCCGCTATATCTCATAGCGGATTTCTACCGCTACGATTTTTTCATATAGCCCCAAAATATAGCCTTTCCGCTTTGAGCCCCGCTATATCCCGTTATTCCCGCTATATTCCGCTATTTCCGCTATATCTTCTTTAATAAAATGAATTGAAAAATTGCATTTATACATTATAAAAATTATGAAACTAGTTTATTTGATTTAATTTTTAATATATTTTTAGAAATGAAAATACTCTAATATTCTACTAAATTCAATTATGTTATATAATAGTTTTATGTTTATTTAAAGTATATTCGCACATGTTTTTATTTAAAATTATTTATGTATTAATTATAATTCAATTGAATGATATTTTTTCATTTAATTACCATTTATATATTTGAAAAAACATTAAGTTTGAGTTTTATATTCTATTTTAGAGCCATCCGCTATATCCCGCTATATCCTCGCTATATCCCCGCTATGACTTTTTGCACCTCCACCGCTTTGAATCCGCCGAGCGCTTTGACTGCACAGCTTCTACTCCATTATACACGAAGTCCAAATCACACATCTACCGCCTAAAATACGGTCCCTCCTTAGCCGCTTTAACGGCAGCTATAAGCTCTGCCTTTGTAGCAGACAAAGCAACAACGGTCTGCAACCTCGCTCTCCAACTAATAGTTGTTCCTTTAAGAGTGAACACATAACCCGAGGTTGACTTTCTTTGATCTCTATGGTCGGAATCACAAAATCCTACAAAGCTAAAATCTCTATCTCTGCCACCAAAAACAAGCTCGTGGTTTAGAATTCCTCTAAGATATCTGAAGATGTACTTTACTGCCTCCCAATGCATCTTTCTTGGATTTTCCATATATCTACTAACCAATCCAATAGCCTGTGCAATGTCAGGCCTAGTGAAAACCATAGCATACGTCAAACTACCAACTCCACTCACATAGGGCACCTTCTCCATGTAAGCTTTGTCTTTCTCTGAGATCGGAGAGCCTTTATTAGAAAGCTGAATGTACAAAGGCATGTGTATGATGATTGTCTTTGCTCTTTCAATGCTAAACCGAGCAAGCATCTTCCTAGAATACTCCTTTTGAGTGAGTCTCAAAAATCCTAGCTTTATATCCCTTCGGATTTCCATACCCAAAATCTTCATTGCTACCCCAAGGTCTTTCATCTCAAATTTTGCTTTTAGCTTCATCTTCAAACTATCAATTTCAGTTTTATCGTTGGAAGCAATAAACATGTCATCCACATACAAGAGTAAACACACCCAACTATCGCTCTATAAATGCTTGAAGTACACACAAGCAACTTTGATACTACGATCAAAACAAAGTGAAAGTATAAAAGAGTCAAACCAATTGTACCATTGTCTATACGACTGCTTGAGTCCATAAAGTGATTTCTTCAACTTGCAAACTCATTTCTCATTCCCACTTACAATAAATCCTTTTGGTTGCTTCATGCAAATGGTCTCCTCCAAGTCACCATGTAAAAAACCGGTTTTCACATCAAGTTGCTCCAACTCTAAGTCATGAGTCGCAACAATAGCAAGCAAAATGCGGATGGAGGTATGCCTCGCTGTAGGAGAAAATATCTCATTTCCCTTCCTCTGTGAAAACCCTTTAGCAACAAATCTAGTCTTGTATCTCCCATCATCATTCACCTTGAATACCCACTTGCAATCTATGGCTCGGCTTCCTTGACTATGATGAATTGAGCTGACGTGTGGATGTATATGTGAGGGAGTGAAAGTGATAGTTTGTTGAAAGTACAAAAGACTTTGGTGGTAGAGGAAATATAAAATGGTGGAGTAGTAAAAACATGAAGAGGGGAAAAGAATAATGCAGGTGAAGTAGAAATAGGGAGAGGATTAGGCACACATGTCCACTAAAAGTGGATCTCCAAACGTGAACTACTCTTCACAATGAATGATATTTTTGAGCTGACAACAAATGTATATTTTGAACGAGTAAAGAGAAGGTCCTAACGTACAAAACTAATGAGCTGAACATGAACGTATACGAAATATATATCAGAAACTTACATACCCTATTTATAAAGTTTTACTCGGTAAACTGATGTGAACGCAACGGTCGGCGCGGTTTCACTCATGACGACCCGCTATTTTGAACATTCGGCAGTCTAAATGACAGAATTATCAATGGGGTTTAAATTAAGAAACAAAATACAGAAATGACTAACAACTAACACAAAATCTCACAGTTGAATAAATATATATAATAAAATAGCAGTTCATGAAATTGCTAATTGAAATTGTTACATCAGAGTTTTTGAAATAAATAACATGGTGAAATAAACAAATGTCACTAATACAAAGCTCAAACTAAAATCGGGAAATAAATACTAGATAAAACTGGAGTCTCCAACCCTATCCTCAGCTCCAGAAAGCAAACTTAAAATCATTGAATTTACTCAGGCTGACCCGAGCATAATAAAAAGAAATACACTCGAGTTAGGACTAAAATTCTTGTGTAAGTTAATTAAAAATCATGTGTACAAATTGCAAAATAACATAAAAGATGTGACGGGATTCTCCATCTCCTAAGGATCCGGTAAACTATATATATATATATATATATATATCAGATATGTTACATATGTAATGTCTATCGATAATGTAAATATCAAATAGCATTAAGGCTTTACATTGATCCCTCTTAACACATTTTTAAGCATTGTCATACAGTTTGCATGTAACACAACAAGTAATGTCGGTAGCCAATTGTAACGACCCGCCATTTTGGACCATTCGCATCCATTATAAGTGTATAGGTAGACACTCATGCCGGAATTGAATTGCTCAAAATACCGCGTTGTTAATTTAAATTTGGCAAAACTGAACATATACAGTAAATAAATATAATCACAGATCACAGACACAGAGTAATAAGTGCAGCGGAAATAAAAGAGATAGTAGTTCATGAAGCTACTATATGAATATATAAAATACATCAGAGTTAAACCCGATACAACGGAAGAGTAATACGATATATCAGATACAAATCAGAATACATCACTGGAATCATCGAATACTGGAGGCAGAATAGATGGCTGGATCTTCAAGCAAAGCTCCAACTCCAAAGGTGAGTCTCGAATACTGGTACACTCAGTCTGACCCGAGCGTAAAGCAAAAACACAAGACACTCGAGTCAGGATTAACATTCTTATATTAATAAATCCAACTCAAGTGAAATAGCAATTGAAATACAAGTAACTCAAAGGATGTTTGGAATAACCATCCTTTAAGGATCCGTTAAACTATCTACTATGTAGTAGTGTACGATAAGTAGATAATGTCTATCAGTAATATAAAGATATCAAAATAGCGTTAAGTCATGGCCCATTCCACCCTTAACACATTTTTATTCCCAAAAGCATATACAAGACCGTAGTTTCCCCAAAACCGGAAGTCACCAGAGGGCAATCCATATACTAAAGGTACAAAACAAAATCGTAGTGGTCGCGCATAAATGGAATACAAGTATGACAAGGCACATGAGGGAATACCCAAGGTAGTGATACTACCGTTCGCCTGATCCGGACTGGTGAGAACGCAACGCCGCAGCGCCCGCAACACCGTGAGACAACACTCCCAAAATCAAGGGTGCACCAATCGACAACAAGTATAAGTAGTTCGAAGAAGTGTGTCCACTTGAGGTATCAATCCTCCATTGGCCCGGCACAGCTCCTGTTTTAGTCATTTCCAATTTGACACAAGTGTCAAGGCTATCCATTATCGTTCTCTTTCTTCAGTCAACACGTACATCATTCCAACCACTTCATTCTGGATCATCACTCCGCGTATAGTTATTAAAGTGGTTTTCGGTTTAGATAGAGAGTATATCCATAACCAAATTCCGGTCTCTTTAATAACTTCCGTAATTATTTCACCGATTGGTCGTTTAATATATTTCAAAACCAAATCAATTTCAATTTCAATCAGAGTTTATAAACCAACATTTCATTTGTCTTTCCAAATCAATTTCCATAATTTCCATTTCAAACTTCCAAATTCACAATTTCAAAATCTTAAAATTCAATTTCAATTTCGATTTAAACAATCCAAATATCGATTCAAGTTCGCAAATAAGTTTCCTTCCAAATCATTTGAATTAACTAAATTTAACATTCGAATCAATTTAAACTTATTTATCGATTTCATTCAAGATTCGTTAAGTTACTTTATCATTCAAAACAATTTCTATTAAATTTCCAATTCATTAAACCCATTATTTAAATTCAACTTCATTAAATCAAAACTTACAATTTTGAATTAAATTAAATTCATCAAATCGAATTCTTTAAACTTCAAGTCTTACATTAATTTCAATAAATCGCATTTTATTTCTTGTTAAGAAATTCAATTTCAGTTATTTACTTACTTAAATAAATTTCCAAAACTTAATAAATAAAGAAACCCAATTTCATTTATTAATAAAGTTCAAATTTCACTTATTCAAAAGTCCAATTTCTCTTATCAAAGAATTCAATTTTTATTCAATTATCAAATGATTCAATCTTATTCAATTATTAAATAATTCAAAACTTAATTATTAAATAATTTCAAAATTTAATAATTTCAACTTAATTATAATTTCAAACTTAATTCAACCATTTCTCAAATTAAACAACCTTCTTTCATCAATTTTTTTATTAATATTTCATTTCAGATTATTAAATATTTACGTTTAAATTTCATTTAAATTCAATTTCCAACTTCGTTTCAAAACCATATTATTTATTCAAATAAAATCTTCATTTTATTTTTAAATCAAATTATTGACCAATCGGGTTTTATTTAATTTCCTATCCTAGGTAAAAATTCAATTTGGGTATTTATCATTTCAACCCGATTCCAATTCAATTCAAAATCAAAACATATCAAAGGGAACTTGCAGTGTGATAACTGGGATGGTGTCAAAGTAAATAAACAAGCAATAACAACAATCAATATCCATTCAATAATCAATTCAAATAATCCCGAAATAACCGTATTAATTCGCATTGTTATTTGTACGAATTAATATAATTATTTCTAGAATCTACACTATCATTTCATGCAGATTAAAGATTATTACATTACAGTTTCACTTGTCATCTATTTACAATTTCATACATCATCAATTTAACAACATACATTCAGTGGTTCAAAATGTAATTAAACAAATCCTACGTGTCAATAAATTCAACAGTTAAAGGGGTCATATTATACAAATGTCAGTTAATCAAATTTAACATTTAACTATTCTATATCAAGTTCAATTGCATACTATTTATCAATTTAACATTAACAATTTAACGTTCAATATAAACGTCAACAATCAAGCAATTATCAGCCAAACTGTATTATCATCGCATAAATAATTAACAGATAATGGTGTCAGATGTCACAGGTGAACTGATTCAGGTAATATCATATATAACAGTATAATTAACTAACAGCAGCATATTTCAATTGTCGTTTCAATTGAAATCAAATTTAATAAATAAAAGAACGTTAATCGTGAGTGAGTGCTCACCTTTCGAGGCTAGAGAGATAGACAACGAAGTTGAGTTACGAAATCCAGGCACGAATCTCAAAGTAAAGTAAGATTGAATGTGAATTGGACGAACAAGGCTGTTAATCAAGAATTTTATAAAATGAATCAGAATCAGTCTGATATATGCAAAAATATTTGTTATTTTTATAAAAATCAATATTGTTTCCTAAAAAAATTAGTCGAAGTAGATATAAAATTTACATTTTAAATCTGGTACATAAATCAATTGTTTAACATATAAAATAAAACACACACACATATGCACACACCCATAACTATAAGTATAACTAACAACATGCTATTTAATCTTTAAATATAATACTATAATCCAAATAACTACTTTTTTTTATTAGTATAATTTACTACTATAAACATATTTTAAAACACTACAGCCATACGTAATATAACTTTTATATATAAACAAGAAAATGAATAAAATAATATAAGTAATACTGCTAAACTATGATGTATACCTCTTCTATATAGCATACTTACTATAAACGCATGCCTATAATTGTACCATTTAAACTTACAATGCAATTCTTAAATCAATAATTTAAAATTTAAAATATAAGTATAACATACAGTAGACACTATATACCACAACTTCGAATATATATACACCTAAAACAAAACCTTAAAGACAACTCTATTGTAAAATATATATATGAAAACAAACTTTATACATCTACCGAAACCAAATTTCACTTACGCAAATCTGGACATACGTATACAGATACAACAAATGTTGTATAAACTTTATATACTAACGGTATGAACATAATACTTTAAATACCATAATATACTCCTCATATATATATATATATATATATGTATATCACTGTTAACAAAACTTGAAAACTTGAGTATACTTGCATTCATAAAATGAGATATACAAACCGTAACTCCTCTGTATATAATATATGTAACACCTTTCATATAATGTCTTTAAAACTGATATAGTTCAAAAGTTCATTCATATATATACACTACAATTTGCCCAGAACCCGAGTATCAATATATGGTAACCGATATACTATATATATATCTGGAAATTATTATTATAACTTAAGTATACTTTTATAACTTGCATACCTTTAAAACTTATACTTATTAATATATCAAACTGTTTATAACTTTCATACTTATAATATAAAAGACTGTTTCAAGCCAACGTTATATACAATATTCAAAATCCAACAGTATACATACATACCACAACAATATAAATTAGCCCATACAGTAAATAGTATGTTATAAACGTAAACTATCATGAGTTTCTTAAATAAGCCTAAATAGACAGCACAAAGATGTATGTAATTATATATACTATGCTATAACCTGACACGTTTTTCCTTTTGTTTAGAACTTTGCAATTGATTTTTTTTTAAACTTTCGAAAATGTAAAACAATGAAATGTGTATATATATATAAAGTATAACAAATACTTATCAAAGGATATGCAAAATCTATATAAACTGAAAATACCTAATGTATAAACACACGAGTGTTGATGCTTCAACGCTCGAGAGGGTGGGAAGTCGGCTGTCAGAAAGCAAGGCGGAGAGAGATGAGAGGGGTCAAGTTTGGACGTTGATGTGGCAAGGTTTGCAAGGTGGTAGGCTGTGGGTTGAAGTGTTGGAGATGATGGTGGGCTGCTGTTGAGCAGAGGGCAGGCGGATTCTCTTGAGCGCTGTTGGGAAGTAGATCTGGGAAGATCTCGGCCAAGAGAGGGCGGACGGTGGAGGTAGGCGGTTGTGAAGGAAGGAGGGGTGGTTGGTGGTTGCTCAAGGCGGGTCTGGTCGCACGTGTGTTGCTGGCGAGGACATGATGGTGGGATGGTGGTGTCGGACGAGGGGAGCTGCTGGAGTCGTTGACGTGGCGGGTTGGCATGGAGGCGAATGGATGAGGTAAGTGGAGTGACGAGCATGGAAGGGAAGTTCGGATATAGATGGTAGGCGACGTTTGTGTTGCCAGCATTCGACATATGGGAGGGGAAGATCGGGAAGAAGTGCAGCGGTGGTAGGGGCGCTGCTTGGTGGGGCCAGAGGGTTGCAGCGTGGTAGTGGAGGTGGTCGTCTGTACGGGTGGAGGAAGATAGGCGGAGGTGGGAGGCATTTGCATGGCTCGGTGGTTTGCTATGGAGTGAGGCCGAAAACAAGAAAAGGGTACAGGGAGAAGAAGTAAATATTACATTGAGGGCTCGGTGGTTTCGTATTTGGAAGAAACGAAAAAGAAAAACAATAGCAGAGGGAGGACAGCTCAAAAGCAATATGACTCATATCACAAAATACGTTTTTTTTTCTTCTCTAGAGAAACGTAAAGAACCCAACTGAAAATCAAGCAATGCAGGTGAAACGACAAGCCATAAATTTTACATTCAATACTGAGAATAATAAAGGATAGAGACTGAATAGACAGATGAAAATCAAAGGGTAAAACAGAAAAGAAAACCGGTACCGATATGAAATCGTTTCGCGGATTCTGCTGCGTATCGGATTTCAAAATACAGAATTGATTATACCGTAGAGATCAGCACGACAAGACGATCAAAACGGTATACTGATATCAGTGGTACGATTTGATTTATAAAAATTCGGATTTCTACCAGTGGAAAATGCGAGAAAAACGCTGAAAAATAAGATCGACGGAGCCAAAGATGTCCGAATTTGAAAAAACGACCAACTGACATCTTGCTCAGAAGATGGTTTAGAATTTTTCTATGTAAAAATATTTTGGTTTTGAAAACGTTTTATTTTCAACGCTTTTTAACTGATTAAATTGAAGTGAATTTACGCGCGAAATAAACTTTCATATTTTCGGACGAAAATTTATCAATTGTTATATTTAACTAGACGTATTCCAAATATTAAATTTTTATTTCAAAATTTTATCGTTTAAAATTTCACAAAATTTCAACTAATTACGTTATTAAAACAGTTGAAATTTACGGGTCGTTACACCAATGATGCGCCGTGATATGACAACTCTAAACCAAAATCGTAGTGGTCTCGTATGGAATAAAAGCGTATGACAAGGCACTAGAGGCGATACCCACGTAGGATACTACGATTTACAAAGTCATTGACTGGTCGTAACACATCGATGCATCAACTGTTGACCGTGTCCATCAATCCAAAATCAAGGCGCCCATCAAGTTCAAAAATCAAGATAGTAATATGAAGAAAAGATGTCCACTATAGGGGGCTGCCCTACTTGGTCAGTGCTCACGTCATGTTTTAGTCATTTCCAATTGACCCAAATGTTGGTCACTCATTATCGTTCTCTTACTTCAATCCAGCAGCCGTTTGCAATTTCAACCTCTAAATTCCTGAAAAATCCACCGTGTACACATTTATTAAAGTTTGTTTCGGTAAATGACAGAGAGTGTACTCATTTATCCGGCCCCGGTCTCTTTAACAACCAATCGTTTATTTTACACACCGTTTGATCAACTTAAATTTTAAGAAACAATCGTATTTCCGTAACAAAATATCATTATTTAAATTAAACAAATTTAATTCAAAACAGTTTCGAATTCAAAATAAGGTTTTCATTTATTTTAAAACAAATTTTGAATTCAAGTTCAAATGTCAAATTTCAATTTAAAACAAATTTAATTAGAAACGATTTCAAATCTTAAATTCAAATTACAAAAATTTAAACCTTTAAGATAATTCAGTTTAAATAAATCCAAATTAAATTTCAAATTCAAACTTTAAAATTTTAAAATTAATAAATTCAAATTAAATTTTCAAAACGACTTTATTTAAACAAATTTAAATTTGAAATTTGAAACCACTTCTTTTAACCAAATTCGATGTTCAATATTTAATTTTCTACCCTAAGGTCAGGTGAACATTTTATAAATATCAATTGCATGGGTATATATCATTTCAACCCATATCATGTGCCATAGGTACATTTCATTCCTGTCATCATCATCTACTATTATATGCATTCACTATGCACCTTACCGTATGGACCCAACGGTGAATTTCAATCTGAATTGCAACATAATAGTTAATGGCCAAGTGAACGTTTATAAAATTCCATTTACTGCTTCAAGTATTAACGGAGTATTCAAGAGGAAAATAAAGGTTAACGTGGAATGTAATAAATTTGTCATTAGCAATGTGGTTTTCTAGTTTCATATAAAATAATTAAATGTATGATTTCTCTGCTAAATATCTATTTCGTGTGTGAAAACATGCAGAGCTAGCAATCCAATATATGAAACACCAACAGACCAACATATAAAATAATACCTACAATCCAACATATACACAAGTAACAAAAATTAAAATATCACAAGGAATGGTCATGTACTATTATATATTTCTATTTGTATTAGCATTATAACAAATCAGTTACGGATCTACCTTTAATTCGAATTTATCTTTCATTTTTAAACTAGTACGCCTAGCATATTTTTCACATGTAATGTCAATAGTCACAGGTTAATGGGTTTAAACAATTTCATTTTGTGTCAGTGTTACTTCCAGAAGCATGGTGGAGTAGTAAAAACATGAAGAGGGGACATTTGGATACTGCACCATGCTTATGGAAGACTAGTTCATTTCGTTGTGAAGACTAGTTCACATTTGGAGATCCACTTTTAGTGGACTCATGTGCCTATTCCTCTCCCTATTTCTACTTCACCTGCATTATTCTACTTGTTACGTTTAGGGTCTGATCTTGACCGCTCGATTTGTTACGTTGAAAAACCTATAATTTTAGCTTTAATGGTCGTTTTTCAATATTTTTAAAAGAAAAAAATATAATAAAGTAAAAGAAAAAGAAACGAAAACAAAAGGGAAAAAACAAGGAATCGTACTGAAAAAACAAAGTGACTTGATATTGGGACATCTCCTTAGCAGAACGCCATGCAAGAAGTTGCTGAACAGACCACAAATGCTCCTAAGGTAACTAATAATGAATGGAAAGCTTACCAGACCAGACAAAGTTAAAAACACCACTTTTTCAGGTAAAAACTCTAATTCTGAATATGCAGATGTAATAGTCAATCCCAAATGAATTCCTTATTAAACCAGTTTAAGCCAAAAAGGCTAAAAATGCCAAGAGATGTAAGAAGAGTGGATCCACTCTTAATGACTCGGATTTCCACCGTTCTTCTTCATAAATGTCATCTATTTTTAGGAATGTTAGAGGATTAAACTCCCCTTCTAGAAAACTGGATGTTTCTGATCTCATTTATAAATGCCAAGCTTCTTTTCTGGCATTACTTGAACCCAAATTGCATCTGACAACATTCATAAATTTCAGAACTCTTGTTTGCAGGATTGGTCTATTCACCATAACAAAAGTAGTCGCACAAATGGTCGAATTTTAATTATTTGGAACCCAACCATTCGGAATGCTACCATCGTTGGCACTTATGATCAAGTTATTACATGTCTTGTCAGAAATTCTGGTGGTCTTATCCTCATTGTCTCTTGCATTTATGGCCTTAATGATACTAATAAAAGGACCCACTTATGGAATTATATTGCTCAAATAGCTAAAGATAAAAATACCCCCTGGTTATTAGCTGGAGACTTTTATAGTACACTTTATTCTACGGACAGAAAAGGGGAAAGTAATATTCATACAGATTCTAAAACTTTACGCTTCATGTATTAACTCTGCCCATCTTTTCGAAGCAACAATTGAGGGTAATTTTTTTACTTGGAGGGGAGGACTTAATTTTTACATTCACAGCAAGCTAAGACAGAGCATTTATAAATTTTGAATTTGCTGATAAATTCCCCAATTATAGGGCAATGGCACTGAATCATTCATCAAGTGACCATTGCCCTGTTCATGCTATGCTCAATGCCTTTGTTGATTTGAAGAAAAACATTCCTTTTAAATTTAATAATGCTCGAGTAGACTTTCCAGGTTACACTGAAACAGTTCTGGCTGCTCTTAGTGGTCAAGTTATGAGAAACTCTCCTTTTCAGTTATTAGTGAAGCTGAAAAGCATCAAGTCTTACCTCAAGCAATGGAAGAAGCAGAATATGTCACTAAAGAGGCTATGCAATCAACTTAAGGGAAGAAAACAATTTACTATACCTTAAACTTATTGTTGATCCTGATAATTTTCAGTTATTTGAAGAGTATAAGCAAAGTTTAAAAAAACTTGCAATGTATATTATACTCTCAATCAGCCGAATTGCATCAAAAAGCCAAAATTAAATGGTTAATAAATGATCTCTAATAATTTTTTCTATTCCATGCTCAAGATCAACAAAGAAAGAAGAATTATCCATCAAGTTTTAAATGACAAAGGAGAGATTATTCAATCTGAAACATTGCTGGGTAATGAAGTTGTTTCATTTATTCAAAAGCTATACTCAATGGGGAAGATTCTATCAATCACTGGCCGGACATCACATGTAAAACAATTCTAACCAGAAACTCACAAAATAAACTTTTGTATCCAATTAATATTGAAGAAGTGAAAGCGGCCTTATTTAAAATTGAGGACAATAGTAGCCCTGGCCCTGATGGCCTTAATTCTAAATTTTATAAACTGCACTGGAATGAATTGAGCATTGAATTATATAAAGCAATGGGCAGTATTTTTTACTTTAGTAAAATCATTTCAGAGTTAAATCATACTTTCATCACTCTCATTCCTAAGTGTCAGAATTACACAAAAATAAGTTAATATAGGCTCATCTCATGTTAAATTTTGGTGATACAAAATCACAAATAGAACGAAACAAATATACAAAAAGAAAAGTAATCGCGTGTGTTTATTATGGAAATGCATAAATTATTGGATCGCATTTTCATTAGATGGCAAGGAAATAAATGGATGCGCATGTTATGGAATAATATATATGCAAAAAGTTATGCATATTATTTCTTTCTCGGTAATCGCATTGCTTTGGAATTATTTTTTTCATCGTTGCTAATTAAAGGAATGAGTGAATAACTTGCTATGTTTGCATTGTTTGTTACCATTGTAAATTGTCTCAATTATCTTTTTACCATATCTTGGTAATTTAATCGATTCTGATCGCATTTTTTGCTTTGATTTCCATTGTCCCTCTGCTAATTCTGTTTATTTTGCACGTTCAATTGAACTTTTCCAGAACTATCTCCGGATTGTTTAACATCGATGTTACTTTGGATTCCTTTGATGTTGGGCCATGCGTCATCCTGCTTCCTTGACTGTTTCGCATCCTCCCTTCTCAGGAATTGGGCTGCCTTGGAATAGAAACGGTCCAATGACGCAGGTGGTTTTCCGGCTAACCAATTTCTGAACTCGGAATCAGCATCAATCCCCTTAGTCAATGCCATCAGGATAGAGTTATCATTGGGATTGCTTATTTCTGCACACGCAGCATGGAATCGCTCCAAGTAACGTCTAAGTATTTCTCCGGGAGCTTGTGTAACACTAGATAGAGCGTTGACATCTTTAGGCCTCGCTACGTGCATGCGGAATTGTTCAACAAACTTGGTGGCCATCTGATCAAAGCTAAAAATGGGGAAACTACGGAATTTTACTGCATCATCAGCTCTTGCAGCATTCATCAACCATTCGTACTTCAGGATGTATTGATTGGGATCAAAACTCCCTTCGTAAACTGGCAAAGTTGGCATCCTGAAGCGCCGAGGTGGTTCAGCATACAATATGTCATCGGTGAAAGTGGTATGACTCTGGGAGATTCCCCGGTCGTCATTAGAGAGACCCTGACTTTCACGGATCATTTGGCGGATCATCGTCGGTATATCCGGCATTCGGATACTTGGAGCATGTTGTGCCAATGTGTGGTCGGGTTCCACAGCGCGAGTCTGGATCGGACGCGGTCGACGGTCCATGCTTCGCCTCCTTGGTTCAACATCTTCTGGGACATAAGGTTCTGGAGAGGAGATTGAGTGTTCGAAAATTTCAATATGTGGGCCACATATGTAAAATAAATGTGTCGTGTTATTTTGGTGTAAAGCCTAATTAAAGTGATCAAATTATGAATTAAAGTTAAAAGGCTTATAGGTATAATTGTCATGGTATTAATGTGTAGATACTGGGACAATTCTATTTTGTTGAAGGGCCAAATTAGAAAATGCCATTATTATAAATAAGGGGTTATGGTCCCCAAATTACATAAGCTCCAGTTATTCTCCTAATCTCTTCTATGGAAATAATTCAGATCTAGGGTTTATGTCAATTTGGAAGATCAGATCCAACTCTTATCTTTCAGATCTATCTCTTTCTCTTAATCGGTTTATGAAAGTAGCAACTATGAATTCAGATCTAATATAAGGTCTAGGGTTTGTGTCAACGATGGAAAACCAAACCAAATTTACTTTTCCAAAAGCAACTATGAATTCAGGTATGGCTTCCGCTAACCCATTTACTCCTCTATTTCTTTTCAATTAAATCAATATGGGCCACCTATTCAGATTTAGGGTTTCATGATTAATCTATCCTAAAGTATATTGAAATCCTAACAAGTGGTATCAGAGCCACCCATCATTGATTTCATTGGATTTTTTTTAATTACGAGTAATTGAACTTCTTTTTAGAAGTCCTGTAATAATCTTACTTAAGTTTCAGATCTGCTTGATCTATGCATCAAGAACTTTTTGATGATGATTTTGGAATTGGTTTATATCAATTATTTGTGGTAAGTTAAAAGGCTAATTTATGAAATTATTTTGGTGTAGAAAGATAGATAGATCTAAATGATCTATATGTTATTTATGAAATAGGATAGAATTTTAAAATCATTAAATTATGAGAAATAATCTAACATCCTCTAAATTTTGAAAAATAATTTATATTGGTTAAAGCATTCACATGTTTATTATTGTATATTTTATAAATAAGTTGTGAATTTTTTAAGATGAGGAATGTTTTGAATCTGATATGTACAGTCATTTTCTTTAATGTTTATAAATGGTATAAAAAGATATGTATAATTTATAACCATTTATGCAAAAAATATAGATCTGATTCTATGATTATTTTACCTTACTTAACTTTTGATTAAGTAATTTGGATATTTATATATGGTATGTGTTATTTCAGAAATTTTAGTTAATTTAAAAAAAAAAGTATGCTTCTTTAAAGGTTTATGTTTATGTTTATTATTGAAATTAATTTTAACATGACATAAATTTATACGTTGGACCACATAACGGTCAACTGCATTTAATTTTATCTTAAATGCATTAAATGTGGTTGTTATGGTAATAAATTAATCCACATAACGGTCAATTGCATTTATTTTTATCATAAATGCATGAAATGTGGTTGTTATGGTAATAAATTAATTTACTTATTATCATAAATGCACTAAATGTGTCGGTTACAATAAATTTAAAGATGCAGCATGTTTGTATTTGGAATAAGAAAAGACATATGGTTTATTATTTGGTGCATTTATGTTTAACAGTTACATATATTTTATAAGTTAACCCATGCTTGTTGGAAACATGTTTCACTTTCGTGCTTTGGTTAGCATAAAATAAAAGGAGCAGTAGTTTTCATATTTTGCCAAAATGCATGGTTACTGACCTTAATTAAGTATTCAAATAATAAACTAAAGATAAAGTGACACAGTAGCATACTATATAGCTATATTATGGTTCAGATGTACATTATAGCTATTGCATGTTATTTAGTATGACCGTTACTATGTCATTTATGTATAATTTTATATGGCATTTAATTCTGGCATTCATCTGTGACATTTGTTATGTGATTTATTTATGATATCTTGTATCATACTTATTTATAAAATGTCATGAATGTAACCACATACTTAAAGTAAAAGACTATAATAGCTATGATTAAAACATGTTGTGCCACAGTTATAATTTTGAGATTTTCAAGTGTCATATAGACTTACAATGCTTTTGGGAGTATTTATAGCACTTGAAATATTGTACATACACTAAGAAATAAATTCAAAATATTTTTGGTGTCTCTTTGCGAACTAATTGTAAATATATTACATTCTAAGTAAGCTAATTGAAATAACATGTCACCAAAGTGACCTCTCTTATTTTAGTTGTTCATGAAAATGTTTGATATTTGTGTGTATTTATTCATGCGGATGTTAGCCATCCCAAAGGAAGACTAATATTTTGCCGAATAACTTACACATGTGTGGTGATAAATATGTGATAATTATAAGGTTTTACAAGTGAATAACTAATCGGCCCAAAGGAAGATTGTTATTTGACTTGAATTTATTATCAGTGTTTGATCATTACAACAAGAGTACCACTTACAGTTAATATTACTGTCCAAAGACTTGATATTAATGTTGTGCTAGGTATCTTGAGAAGAGACTTACCAATTATTTGAATTTACTATGGCTGATATTGGATATGAGCATATACGGTCAATCCTTAATTTTTGTTCATTTTTCAACTAATTTGACTAAAGTGTCTGCCAATTTTAACGTACTTATCTTATTTGGGACTAACTCAAAGGATTATTAAGAGAACATGTTGTTTGTACTTAACTTCATGGATCTGGCTCTTGCGATTAGAATGCTCTTATAATATCATGAGGAACATTCAAAGGTGAGACAATTCAAAAGGAAAGAGTTAAAAGATCATAAAGTAAAATATTTCAGAAGCTTTCAAGGATGTGGTATCCGTAGGGATAACCAATTTTAAGGAGTTTTTTTTATTGAGAATGAAAAGTGTTTCCTTAAGGTAAGATAGAAAGTACCTATTTATCGTACACTGTACATAAATGTATAAATAAGGATAAAGAAGTTGCTAAGGATCTATAAGAAAAGAAATAACATATAAATATATTTATAATTGTTTCTTTATTAAGATATACAGATATATAAAGAAAATTTTACTAGATTTTTTTTTAGGATATTATTGAGATTTTAGTAATATTGTTTGGATTTATTTGATATTTTTTTTGTTATGCTGTCATTTAGATAGATTTCAGTTTTCTATTTCTAATATGAACAAATTGAGTTATTACTGTTCATTTAGAAATAATAAGATTGATTTATGAATAAATTCAAACATTGTTGGAATTAAAGCTCTTAATGTTTAAAATATAGCTTTATATATATATATATATATATATATATATATATATCTGTGTGTGTGTATATGTATATCTACTTACGCTAAATACCTTTTATAATGGAGTCTCAAATTTTGATTCGGTGATTAATATGATTATGTTTCAGCTTGATAAATAATTGTAGATTGTGGCACCGAAGATGGAAAAAGTTTGTTAGTATTCTAAGCGACTTAAAAACTACAAGTTTTATAAACCCACACTAAGAAAGAAAAAATTATAAGATGGGAAATGCTATAATTTTTGAGGATGTTGAGTTTGGGGGGAGAAATAAAGTACGGATCATTGTTTTTTAAGGAGAATCATTATCTTCGATTCAACTACAATTACTTCTTCGGATAATGTATAAGATTTGTTTGCTTTCATTAACAAGAAGTAAATTAAGAACCATAATAAGGCAATGCTAAATGAAATTTTAAGATATATATCATTGTCTTTAAGGAGAATCATTATCTTTGATTCAACTACAGTTACTTCTTTGGATAATGTATAGGACTTATTTTCTTTCATTAAAAGGAAGTAAATTAAGAACCATAATAAGACAATGTCAAACAAAATTTTCTTCAAATTAAGGTTATTGTTTTAAGAAAATAGACTCAACAACCTCAAAGTGCAAGGTCACTAAGGAAATCCACATAAAAAGGAAGAAATACTATTATGGATGACTATGTAGTATTTTTTTTCATAAAGATAAATATTGGATTGGTGAATATGATTCTTTGGCTTACATTAATCCATACAAGGTACTAATTTGAAATGTGGATTTAAGGTATGAATATATAATGTAAATCTATAAAGACAACAAAGTTTGAGATCTTTCCTATCACCTTATGATAATAAGATCATTGGTTATGAGTAACTGTTCAAAACAAAAAGGGATCAAGTGGGTAATGTGAAAATGTATAAGGCTTATTATAGAAAAGACTAAACTCAAAAGGAAAACAATGTTTTATTTTTAAAGAGACATTCTCTTTGGTTTTACTGAAAGACTCTTTAGAATTATTTTGAAACTTGTCATAGATTATGATTTTAAGCAATATTAGAAGGAAATTAAAGTCGTGTTTCTCAATGGAGACATTGATGAAACAACTTAATAAAACCACTTATGCATTACCCTTTTGCATTAGGGATTCAAATACACCATTATTATTCATGGGGTGCTATTTGGATTATCACAAAAGGGCTGGGTGGATAAGGCTTTAAAAAAAAGAGGTTTGGTATGCAAACTGCAAATCAATTCTCTTTTGCCAAAATAGACAAATGTTGTCTTATATAGTAATATAAGAACATCCTTGAAGCTAAAGAAATGCAAAAGATTCCTCATGCATTTGCGGTGTGGAGTCTAGTGCATGCTAAAGCATATACACATATGGATATTGCGTGTATTATTTGGCAGATATCTTACTGACATTAAAAGCGAATTAATTGTTAGTAACCAAAATGGTTACGAGATATCTTTAAGAAACAAAGGATTATATGCTCAAGATGGATTGGTTGGAGATCATAAGGCATTACAGTCCGACTATTTTGGATGCCAAGAGTACAAAAGATCCACTTTAGATAACAATAATATTATTGTTGTTGTTATTTTTTTGTTGGATGAAGCTATATAAGGAAAGTTGTCATACAAATACTTATAGCCTTCTTTGCTATTTTCCGTTATAGAGCATCCAACGATGGAAAATAATTGTATAATTTTGTCATAAAGTAATGGACTGTTGAATAAAGAAATTGAAAGATCATTAAAGTAATATTGTAACAATAAACAACATATTATTTTCCAGTAAGGGGAGAGTACAAAATAGATTGTAATTCATAGAGCATACCATGACAAACTCCAATATGGCGGATCCGCTTACAAAACCCAAGGTCTTTCATGAGCATCTTGCTTAATCGGTGTAACTTTTATGTAAGAATATTTTGTTCAGGGGGAGTTTGTATTTGGTACTATCATATGACACATTGCTCTATACTTTGGTTACAGATACATATCAAGTTCTTTTTATGATCAGAAATAAAGTAATAAAGTTTTTTCTTTTTTGCACTCTAGGTTGTTCAAATATTGAACGTTTTGATCTCACTAAAGTAGGACCAGTTGGAAATAGACATGTATAGATCACATCTCATGTAATTTCCATGCTACGCATCCATGATTGATCTATGTCGTTTGATTGTGTTGGTATATGTGACCATTGATTGGTTTAGTTACACTAAATGTAACGAAAGCCACTTTGATCCTTTATCGGCATAGTTAATGGACGAGATTGTTTCAGAAACACCTTATGTTATAAATAGCAAATTTTGGAGCTCATAAAGTTAAACACATTTATAAGGTTATTACATATATGGCCCAAAGGGGAGATTGTTGGAAAATTTCAATATGTGGGCCACATATGTAAAATAAATGTGTCGTGCTATTTTGGTGTAAAGCCTAATTAAAGTGATCAAATTATGAATTAAAGTTAAAAGGCTTATAGGTATAATTGTCATGGTATTAATGTGTAAATACTGGGGCAATTCTATTTTGTTGAAGGGCCAAATTAGAAAATGCCAACATTATAAATAAGGGGTTATGGTCCCCAAATTACATAAGCTCCAGTTATTCTCTTAATCTCTTCTATGGAAATAATTCAGATCTAGGGTTTATGTCAATTTGGAAGATCAGATCCAACTCTTATCTTTCAGATCTATCTCTTTCTCTTAATCAGTTTATTAAAGTAGCAACTATGAATTCAGATCTAATATAAGGGCTAGGGTTTGTGTCAACGATGGAAAACCAAACCAAATTTACTTTTCCAAAAGCAACTATGAATTCAGGTATGGCTTCCACTAACCCATTTACTCCTCTATTTCTTTTCAATTAAATCAATATGGGCCACCTATTCAGATTTAGGGTTTCATGATTAATCTATCCTAAAGTATATTGAAATCCTAACATTAAGATCTAATTATAAATTTAACAAATGTATATAATTTTAAAGGTGATATGTTTTGAATTAGTCAAATTATTATTTTTAAATTTAACGAGACTAACATTTAGTACAATTAGTGGTTAGATTTTATGTATATACATTAAGTATGTATTTAAATTAATATACATTTTATCATTATATACACAAACACACACAATGCCTGAAATAAGGATATATTAAGTTATATATAAATAGATATATTATTTTGGACAAATTTTCCTTATATGCCCTGGAAAAAAAACTATCTCAACTTTAGGACTCGTTCAAAATTTATTATAAAAATATGTTTTTTTTCATATAACATCCTTTTGTACTTGCACATTTGAATTTGCGCATGTACATTTTAAAAAAAATACACTTGCGTAATCTGAATTTGCGTAAACACGGTTCTAAAAAAAATACACCTACACAATTTCAATTGTGCAACTGCGACTGAGATTTTATGCTTGTCAATTTCAAATTGCGCAAGTGCAAATTCTGGACTAGTGAAAACAAGGCCTATTTTTATAATAAGTTTTGATTGAGACCTAAAGTTGAAATATGTTTTTTTAGCCTATAAGAAAAATTTGTCCTATTATTTATATATTATATATGTAAATATATATATATATATGTTAATATGTGATTAATATGTAATTGTATATGTATATGGAAGATCGTGTGTGTATTTCATATAGTGCAAGTTCTAGCAGTATATATATTATATAAAATATATAGTTATAAATCTCAATTACTACATTTGCACATATTTATGTATATTTGATGCTGACATATATACAATATGTTGTTGCACAAGTTATCCTATACATGTTCACTTACCTACACATTATATATGCACCTATACACGTACACATCGACACTTAGATTTAAGTATATGTATGTATGTATATGTATGTGTGTGTGTGTGTATGTATACATGTATCTAAAAGAAAATGCAGTAGTAGTATATTCTGATATATTGAATTGATGTTATTTCATTGCTACTTTGTGATACAGATGACTGGGCATATATTGGTTCGGTTGATGCAAACAAATTACCGATATACCCCTGAAACTCTATTACATTCTATATAAAGACTCGTATGTTATTGACTCATTCTTTATTTTCCCCCAACAAATGTAACTAGGATTTCCTTTCCTTCTGAAACTTCGGCTGCTTTTTCAATCTTCAGATCGGATTTCAATCTTGCAAAATTACTCTGTGAGAGTGGTTTTGTGAAAATGTCCGCTCTATAATGGTTAGCTTGTAGATGATTTATGTCCATATTTCCCTTAATAACTTGTTCACGAACGAAGTAAAATCAATTTCTGTATGCTTCTTTCGCGAATGAAGGATGGGATTGGCAGAGAGACACCGTACTAAGGTTGTCGCACCAGATTATTGACTTCCTTGTGAAATGAACTCCGATTTCTTTGATGAGTGACTCAAGCCACATAACTTTAGCTGTTGCGCTTGCAACACTTCGGTATCGACTTCGGTGCTTGAGCGAGATAGTGTTGGTTGCTTCTTAGAGCACCAGGATATTGGATTGTCACCTAGATGGATGCAGTATCCAGTTGTGGATCTTCGGTCATCAGAATCTGATGCCCAATCTGCATTGTGTATTCTTTAATACTTAGTGTTTTACATGTCTTTAAGCATATTCTTTGATTTATTGTACCTTTCAGACATCGTAGGATTCGTTTTACTGCTTTTCAGTAATCTTCTGATGGTTCTTGCATGTACTGACATACTTTATTTACACTGAATGATATATCTAATCTAGTAATGATAACACATTATAATGCACCCACAATACTTCTATAATGCTTTTCGTTTTCCACAGCTTCTCCTCTATGTTTTGGTAGATGCAAGTTACTTACCATTGGTGTTGGCACAGGTTTAGCTTCACACATTTTTACCTGTATGTATTTCTTTTGACATAATACAAGTTCAGTTTCTGATTTTCTGATGGCCTCAATTCCTAAAAAATAGATTAAATCTCCTAAGTCTTTGATTGAAAATGCATTGTCTAGATGACTTATGACACTTATAGATCATAGTAAAATTTCACAATGATAAATTAAACCCTTATGGTTCACAATGACAAATTTCATAAAATTCGCTATAGAAAAAAACTAGAAATATACATCATAAATCCAAATTTAAAATATTCTCAATTCAACTACAACAAAGGCAATTCAAGTTGCATGCACATTTAAAATGCAAGGTTCAATGAGACAAAGAAAGATAGATGGATGATGATAATTTGAACTTTTAGTATGTTTATATAATTTGGATGTATACCATTTTTATGAATACAATACAAATTTATTTTAGTAAAAATATACAAATTCAAAATCGTCATGCACATTTCAATGTGATAATGCAATAACTTGAAGTAATGATCGGTAGGTTGTGCTGTCAAAATAAATTGTATGGTAAAAGTAACCTAACTTGCATAAAAAGCATTACTATGAACCCATTCTTGTTAATAACATCTGTATTCATTTAACACGTCTTTTCAATTTCATAATGCAAGGCAACTTTCCAAAATAAGTAAATTCAAAAGCTTCGAGTGGCTTTCATTGTAAGAGTTTAATGTGCAACGAAAATGCCAATCTATTCTATTATATAAGAAAGACAATGTAGAACTCTTAGTATTCTTATCTCTCATTCACTCTCAGGCTGAATAGTGCATTCTCCTTGATTTTTAATATAATTTTTCTTTTAAACCACCTAAAAATTTTCAATATTTCACAAAACTACTATCATTAACATAGAAATTAATGTTACCATTGTTCCTTTAGATAAAATACTCTTATGTACGTTTATTATTATTATTAATTTGATAAACTTATAATCATTATTTCTTTCTAATCTAACAGAGATCTCTTCCTCTTCTCTATGTTATCATTACAAATTTTTCATTCCTCGTTTGTTTTCTATCATTATTTTACATCCCTCTCGTTTATTTTTTTATTCATCATGTTATTTCTTACCCTATTTCAGTTTTATATGTATACTACAATTCAAAAAAAACTAAAAAATATGTTTTCGGTCCAAATCAACTTAAAGATTCTATTCAAATAGTATTTTTGTCAATCTCTTTAATTTTTTTATCTAACTATAATTTGATTGAATTCATCATTAGTTCTTTAATTTTTGTTCATTCTAAAAAAATATCATTTTGTTCATGTTTTGCAGAGATTATGTTTTTATTTGTTGCTTTCAATAGTTTCACAGAAAAATTGTCTAAAAGTCTCCAAAAAACTTGACTTGCTGATCTATCAAACTGGATTTAAAGGTTTGATTTTTATTTTATTACCTTTATTTTCATTTAATTTAAGGTTAAATTTTTTGTTCTAGCTTTAAATATATTATTTCACATCTTACTTCAAATTTTGTGTTCATAAAATTGTTTCCTTCTTATTTTTGTTACAATTTATGTGAAAATGAATATGGTTTCCTTTATATTTTTAGAAGGTTATTGGATTTATTAATACATTGATATCACATAATCTTTGTTATTTTGTAAAATCTATAACACATAATGCTTGACTATTTTTTATTTTTAAGTTTTCTATTTACATCGACATTCATCTTATTTGTGTTCGTTTAGTATGATCATGATTTTCATTTCCTTCATTCCTTTTGTAGGGAATAATTAGCTTACTAACATACAGATATAAAATAATCTTAAACTTTTTATAACACACAAGTGGTAAAGTTGATATTTTTATTTTGAAATATAATTATATACAAAAATAAAGTTGGGAAAAATCTCATATTTTCTTATTATTTTAGTTTCAATCTGTATCATTATCAATTTGGTTTTCTTCATATTCTACAAGAGGTTATTGGATTATTAATACATCGATATCATAGAATCTTTGATCAGTTTTATAATATCCTTGATATGTAATGCCGAACTATTTTTTAGTTCTCAAGTTTTATATTTACATCGACGTTCATCTGATTTGTGTTTGGTTAGTATGATCATGAATTTTATTTCTTTCGTATATTTTGTACAACATAGTTGGTTTACTAACATATGTATACCGAACAATCTTAAATTATGTATAATCTGAGACAAAATTGATGTTTTTTCATTTTTAAGCATATGTATTTAAGAAAATCAAATTGGAAAAAATATCATTTATGAAATAAAAGAATAGTCAAATAATAAATTTCTATGTCATATTTGAGAAAAGAAATATAAATGTATAAATATTACTTTTGTTCTATCTATCGTATGTGTTTGTACCAAAATTGGGCACAACACTCTTCGGAAGTTTTTGAAGAGATAAAACGAAGAAATTAAATGTAAAAAGAGGATTATCTAACAAATACTCCAAATCTCATATATGAAACTAAGAAAAATGCAAGGAGACACAAGAATTTAGAGTGGTTCGGCGTATTGCCTACGTCCACTATGAAGTAGTTTGCTTTATTGATCTTTCTTTGATGTTTGCAATTGATTTCAGCAAATTACAGCGAATAACAATGATTTGCAGCAGTGAAATCTGTTGGTAGCAGCAGCAATGGAGTTCAGATCCGGATATGGCGGAGTTTGGGCGTTGGAAATCTCAAAGAAGAAGAAGAACCCCTTTTCGATTGGCTTTGGGGGTCTATTTATAGGCGTAGGAGGCTGGTATTTCGCTCTGATCTCGGGAGACCCTCTCTGGCATGTGACCCGGCCCGCGCGCCCAAGCCCGTGAAGTTCTGGTCCGATCCGTGATCGATACGAACAGATTTCATATCGATCAAGATTTCATCCAATGGAGTCGAAATTTGGCGTGGACATTCTTTAGCATGCACGTAGTCTTCTGTGAAAATTTCATAGCATTTGGACTTGAAGATTGGGAGATATGATCGATACGAAATGGGTTTCTCGGTTGGCTGTTTCCTTCGACTCGCTCTGTTCGACTCGCTTTCGTTCGACTCGGTGACGTGGCGCTTGAATCTTTGGATCACTTCTGCCTTTGATGTTGTTTTGATCGAGTCGAAATGTGCACTGATGGAGCAAGTCGAAGTGTGCACTGATGGAGCGAGTCAAAGTGTGCATTGATTGAGCGAGTCAAAGTGGAGCGTCCTGAGAGATTCGAACAGTGGCTTCGCCAATGGAGTCGAACAGTGGTTCGAACGGAGCGAGTCGAAGTAGGCTTCCCGGATGGACTCGAACGGAGCGAGTCGAAGAAGGCTCTTCTGAGGGATGCGAGCTGAGCGAGTCGAAGAAGGCATCTGATGGAGGCGAAGCGTAGCGAGTCGAAGTAGTCACTTCTGATGGTTGCGAAGCGAGTCAAAGTAGCCACTTCTGATGGTTGCGAAGCGAGTCGAAGTGAGCGATTCGACCGGTGGTTGGTTTTCATCCAATTTTGTATTGTTCATAACTTAAGAATACGAACTCGGATTGACTTGAGATTTGGAACGTTGACTCTCATAGCTTAGCTTGTCATGTCATATCAATTAAAGCTTGATACGGACTCGGACAAAATTCGTCGATATCCATAGAGAGCTTGTGTATAACCGATCTCTGGGATGGATCGTAATTAGTTTACTAGTCAATCCCTTGGTGTTACGGCCTTGCCAAAAGGCGGGATAACATTTTCCTCCCAAAGTACGTCTTGTGGAAACATGATGTGCTTTGAAGTGCTGCAATCTTCATTTTGAATAGTTATCGTCTTTCCGATGAAAGTTGTAACCTTTGACTGTTTTTCTTGATAATGTAAACTGTTGACTGTCAACTGCTGTTCCCTGTATTGTTGAAACTAACTGTTATGTGCTAGCGATTAGCTGTTTGCTGTTGTAATCATTATTAGATGAGCTTTTGATTCCTGTAAATCTGGAATATTGAATATTAGTCCGGCATACATGCATATATGTTAAACTGACTCTCGTTGATGTTTTGTACGTTCACGAGTCGTTGTCAGTTTGTTTTATATTGAATTCCGTATCGATCCTCTTCTGAACCGACATGGAATTCGTTTTAACAACGCCCGATGGTTGTTTTTGAATGTTCCTTCGTAACAATCCTCTCCTGAATCGATGTGAAGGGTTGAAACATTGAAGACGATTTTTATTGAATTTATGGATGCGGAGTAAGTATTTTGATTTGATGGAGTTGTCCTCTGGAAGCCATGATTCGATGGGTTCAAACTGACTGTTCGTATCGATGGACGCAGGGTTCGATGGATGCGAAACGCTTGTTCGACTCGATGATGGATTCGAACTGAACGAGTCGCAGTGGAGCGAGTCGATGTGGAGCGAGTCGAAGTAAACTTCCCTGATGGATTCGAATTGCTTGTTCGACTCGGTCTTGGATTCGAACTACATAGGAGTCGGAGTCGAAACGCACAGGAGACGGAGTCAAAATGCGCAGGAGACGGAGTCGAAGGTGATCGATACGAAGTGTGGTTTTGTATCGATGAAGTCGAAATAATTGCTTGTATTGCTGCATCGGAGATGGAGTCGAAGATAAGCGATACAAAGAGGAGCTTCGCATCGACGCACTGGAGACGGAGTCGAAGAACGTGTTCGAATCCATCGGGATGCGAATCGTTTATTCCTTTTGCTTTCGAGTCCATATAAATAATCCGTACTTAGCCATTTTTCCACTTTTCACTTTTTGCTTTCCTGCCTTGCCTTCGTATCGCTCAGAAACTCGAAAAGAAAGAAGAAACACTCCTGCCTTCGAATCGATTCTTAATCATTCGAACTAACTGCCAGTCTTAGGTAATCCCCAAAGCGAATGCAGCGTGTAGACGATGAGACTCGATTTTTAACACCAGATCAACCAGAGTCGTGATCGATCGAGATTTCTTTACGATCGATCGAGATCCCTTTGCCTCAGCTTCGCATCGATCTGGAGTAGGGGCTTCGAGATGGTGAGACGGAGGCCTTCGTATCGATCGATGGTTAAGCCTTTCATCGAATCGAGTGCTTTGAATACGTAGATTGATATGGAGGGGTTGCGTCTGATCAATTCGAAGCGATGGCCTTCCATCGAGTCGAAGTGGACGTTTGGGATCGAGTTGAACAGGAGGTTTGGGATCGAGTCGAACTGCGTAGTCTTGGGATCGAGTCGAATTGCGTAGTCTTGGGAGCAAGTCGAACTGGAGGCTTTTAATCGATTCGAAGTGTTTCGCTCTGATCGATTCGAAATCCCCAACCTCTTGATCGAGTCGAACTTGCATGCCAACCTTCTGACCGAGTCTAACTCATACGCAGATGACCATGACTTATCGATGCGAACACGGCTCTCGTGAGCGATACGAATTTGATCATTAAAAATTTGAAACTCCTCGCACATTTGAACAATTGACTACGACGAGCTTCAAACTTGCCTAACTGGACTTAACCGTTTCACCGCATATCTGATTGCCTATCGAAGCTCGTCGATGAAACTGGAACTTATCAAAATGATAACACACTTTAACTTGGACTAATAGCTAATAACTGGATGGCACGGTTGTGACGGTCAGCGATGACGGTCCTTCCGACTGAATTCCGAAGTCTCGTCGTTTACATGCTTTCTTTAATCCTGTAGATCTTCTCAAATGACATACAGTACTGCACTGCACATCACACATTCACACACTTTACACTAGGGGATGCACGAGCGTTATTGCTTGTTTAACAATGATTTTTCATGAGCTAGCTATTCATGGAACCCTCAAGTTCACAGTAGCAGGAACTCCCAAGTTCTATTCCTCCATCCATCGAGATACCGGTTATTGAAGCCGAAGTTATAGATCCAGCCCCGGACGATCGTCTAGGGGCTCGGTTTATTTGTAATCCGCAAGATTCTGTGTCGTCGGATATCTCTGAAGATATGTTAGGACAGATTTGTTTAAGGCACGGTTTGTCGCTTGACGACGTGTTACTGCCTGGGCCGAACGACAGGCCACATGATCCCCCGGAGGGGTTTACTGCTTTTAACCGTCGCGCTTGCACAGCGGGGACACTTCCTCCCTTCAATCAATATATAAGGGAGATGTTATCGTTTCTCGGCATAGCTCCATCTCAGCTACATCCCAACGGGTATGCTTTGTTGAATAGCACCTTTATCCTGTTTATGGAGATCCTCTTTCGACCGCCGAAGCCGATCGAGATCAGATATTTATTTAACGTCAAGAGCCGTGGAGACAGCCTTCTTTCACCTTTTTGGAAGCAGTCAGGAACTGCCACATTGTACTGGGCTCCTGGGGGAGGCTAAGTTATTATAAAACTGAATGGTTCTACGTTCGGTGCCCCCCTGGATTTGCTAGGCGATGGTTGGATAGACATACGTGCTGTCATTTTTCTCTTGAATCATCGAGATATTATTAACTGACTTCAAAACAGACATACTTCTCTTCTTTTACAGCCGCGATCTCTCGACCTGACGGTGCATACTTTAGAGAGCTAGTTCGGATCCTCCAAGCGTTTCCGTGCGAAGAGAGGCATATCGACTTGGTTCTGTCTGACAGAAATTTGAGGACTGTTGGACTGATAGAACGGAGGCAGAGCATACTACTGGAAGGGACACTCAGAGTGGTCCCGAAGAAACGGGTGAAGCGCAAAGCGCCCGCAGTCAGGATAACCGAAGAAGTTGATCCGGAGAGAACGCCTACCGATACCGAGCTCCCAGCTGGGCCTTCTTCCGATGTTCAGGATTCCGGAGGAAAGAGGAAAGGCAAGGCTGCTGCTCACAAACGTTCTAAGTCCAAGAGATTTAAATCCGTGGTTGTGTCCTTGCCCATTCCGGGGATTAGAATTTCAGAGGCTCCTCCCCCGCAAGTAGAGAATTCCTTTGCAGGGCTCGCTGATATTCTGATTCCGGATTTTGTGTCGTCTCCACACGACGCCGGGATGGAGGAGCTTGATAGTGCTCTTGAACTGAGGGGGTCGCTTGCTATGAGTGCGGCCGACATTTCCGGTTGGTCGGGGGGTTGCACCTGCATACACTACACTACATGATTCACAACTATTAATCGTCCAACTTAGGAAATTACTAACTCTTCCTTCATCTCTCATTTTCAGGTACTATGTCTGGAAAAGGATCGATGCTCGGGAATCTCCGCTCGGCCCGAAAGGCTTCTTCTTATTATGATTCCCGCAGGAGGGACTCGGATAGAGATCGCGATCGCGAGTACTCTAACCAAGATAGGTACGGGCATGATAAGGATAGAGAATACAGACGTCGGTCTAGATCGCGCTCTCCTCCCCATAGACTTCCATCTCCACCCCCTATTATCGTTCCACACCCGCCAGAGCCTTCTCGTCATAGGCCATCTTCTCATACTTCTAGATCTGAGTCTCATCTTCAGAGGGTTGAGACCACGGCCTCCATAATTGCAGAGCAGGTCCCCACCGAGCCCACAGGAGAAAAGGCCCTTAAACTGGCTCAGATGCGGAAGGACTTTCCGAACATTTGCTTCGATGGCTATGTCTTCCCACCATACTTGAAAAGAATTCCATCTGGAGTGGAAAACACGATGCATGAGTACGTTCATGACATCTACACCCAGTATAGAGAGTGGGTAAAGGTTGCGGAGAAAGCTTCTAAGGTGGCTGTTGAGCGAGCCAAAGCACTCGAGAAAATGGAATCCGATCTTGCTCAAAGGGACCGGATCATTCAAGTGCTCACTGCTGAGGCCGAGTCTTCTCGGAAATCTGAAATTGCAGCCACCAAAAAAGCTGATGAAGCGAATGTGGCCATGGAGAGGTTAAGGCAGACACATGTTGCCTTGGTGGAGGAGATGGGCCACCAGAACACTACAGTCACCGCCAAGCGGGATGCGGCGGTCAAGGAGCTCAATGAACTCAAGGCCAAATTCGTCGACATGGCCAAGGAAAAGGATGATGCAAACAGCGCAGCCCAGGAGGCGTGCGAGTAGACTGTTATGCTTAAGGGTGAGCGGGATGCAGTTGTGGCTAAAGTCCACAAGGTGGAGGCTGAGGTCGAGGAGAAAGTGAAGTCGGCCAAGTCCAGGCTAGAGGCTGACATCGAAGACCTCCTCGTCGTTTACAACGCTAACGTGCTGAGGCACAAGGGTCTAGCCTGGCTCGACGATTACCCAAACGCATCTTTATAACGCTTGGGGCCGATTGGTTGAGGAAGAGAAGGAGGCGCATCAGGGCGAGTCTGTGGATGAATTTGAACTCGAGAATCGCATTCTGACTGAAGATGAAAAGAAGATTCTTCATGAGTCAATGATTCTGCATGAGAAGGAAAGACTTGGCGCACAGCACTTTGAAGTGGGAGAGGGTTCAGGGGTCGACCACCATGAAGCAAGTCTTGGAGTTCCCACGTCAACCCAGCCCGAATCCTCGTCTGCGGTCGATCCCCAGGCTGTTCCTGCTTTCAATTCATGCCTCGGGAACTTGAAGTTGGTGTTTACGCTCCGTTTCGCACTCTGGGAATCCGGAGTCGGTATTTATACTCCAATTCGCGCTCTGGGAATTTGGAGTTGATGTTTATACTCTGCTTCGCACTCTGGGAACTCGGAGTTGATGTTTATACTCCGACTCGCACTCTGGGAGCTCGGAGTTGATGTTTATACTCCGACTCGCACTCTGGGAGTTCGGAGTTGTCGTTTGTACTCCGGTTCGCACTCTGGGAACTCGGAGCTGATGTTTATACTCCAACTCGCACTCTGGGAGTTCGGAGTTGATGTTTATACTCCGCTTCGTACTCTGGGAACTCGGAGTTGATGTTTATACTCCGACTCGCACTCTGGGAGTTTGGAGTTGTCGTTTGTACTCCGGTTCGCACTCTGGGAACTCGGAGTTGATGTTTATACTCTGACTCGCGCTCTGGGAGTTCGGAGTTGATGTATATACTCTGCTTCGCACTCTGGGAACTCGAAGTTGATGCTTATACTCCGACTCGCACTCTGGGAGTTCGGAGTTGATGTTTATACTCCGCTTTGCACTCTGGGAACTCGGAGTTGATGCTTATACTCCAATTCGCACTCTGGGAATCTGGAGTTGATGTTTATACTCCGCTTCGCACTCTGGGAACTCGGAGTTGATGTTTATACTCCGACTCGCACTCTGGGAGTTCGGAGTTGATGCTTATACTCCAATTTGCGCTCTGGGAATTTGGAGTTGAATGAAGGATTGTCGTGTATCAATCCTTTCTTGACTTTGATGTGATGGCTGGTCCCCGAGCTCGGGTTTCACTTAGCGAGTGATTGATTGCATCACAGTCACTCCCTATTTGAATAAATTCCACCGTATGGTGGAACTTAGCTCTCCGTGCACAGTGATGATCATATGAAGCATTTCAAGTAAATCACAGCTCTGGCTCAAAGAGATTGCATTTTATTGCTGAAATAAGAAAATATGGCAAAGTCAGTTGCCTTATTACATATTCTAATTTCGAAATGCAGAAACAAATTGCAAAATGGAAAGTAAATTAAATGGATAAAGATAGCCTGTCATGTGTAATAGCGGCGAAGGCTCTCGCTATTCCAGGCTCTTGGCAGAGTAAGACCGTCGACGGTCGATAATTTGAATGTGCCATCTCCGAGCCTTCTTTCAATAACATACGGTCCTTCCCATGTCGGCTTCATATGCGACAGAACCGGATAGATTCTTTTCAAGACAAGATTGCCTAGTTCGAAGGTTCGTGGACGGACTTTGGCGTTATACAATTGGGCGACTCGACTTTGATGCGCAGCTGCCCTCAAATCAGCTTCTTCACGCTTCTCATCTAATAGATCGAGAGATTCAGCAAGTAATATAGCATTTGTCCTCGGATCATAGTATGTCACACGATGAGAAGGTACTTCTAGCTCGACTGGAATAACGGATTCTGAACCGTAAGAGAGAGAGAATGGAGTGTGACCGATCGCAGTCTTGTGGGTTGTTCGGTAAGCCCATAAAGCCATAGGAAGTTCATCGACCCACTTGCCACCGACCTTTTCCAGTCATTTTTTCAGAATAGACTTTATAACTTTATTAACTGCTTCGACCTGTCCGTTTGCCTAAGGGTGTGCAACTGTAGAGAATTTCTTTTGGATGTGAAATCGTTTGTAGAAATCTTTAAATTCAGCACTGTCGAATTGGGTTCCGTTGTCCGTAATAATGGTGTGTGGGAGACCAAATCGACAGATGATGTTACGAACCACAAAGTTGATTACTTTTTTCGTTGTAATGGTAGCGAGAGCTTTGGCTTCAGCCCACTTTGTAAAGTAATCAACTGCGATGATGGCGTATTTCGCACCACCTTTTTCCATAGGTAGAGCACCAATGATATCGATGCCCTACATTGCAAATGGCCATGGGCTGACCATTTGCGTTATCTCGATAGGAGGAGCTCTAGGAATTCGGGCATATTTCTGGCACCTATCACACTTCTTTGCATAATCCGACGCATCGCGATTCACGGTTGGCCAGTAATATCCGTATTGAAGTATTTTCTTGGCAAGTGCTTGCCCCCCGGTGTGATCGCCACATTCTCCCTCGTGCACGTCGTGCAATACTCGTTTAATTTCATCGTGAGCGATACACCGGAGTAGAGGGACTGAGTACCCTCTTCTGTACATGATCCCATCCTAGATGGTAAATCATGAGGCCTTCCGAAGGACTTGTCTCTTTTCACTCCTGCGCTCCGGCAGGGTTCCGTGCTCAATGTAATTTCTGAGTGGGGTCATCCATGAATCCTTTTCGAGGATGGTTTCGCATACCCGGTCTATTTCTGCCCGGTCAATGCTTGGGGAGGATAGCGCTTCTACGGGAACGAGTCCCATTTGTTGAGCTTCACCTGTGCTGGCTAGCTTCACCAATGAATCAGCTTTTTGGTTGCGTTATCGAGGTATACAATAAATGGCATAATAATCAAACTGATTTAGCACTTCCTGAACTCGAGCTAAGTAAGCAGCCAACCTTCGATCTCTTGCTTGATACTCTCCCCGTACTTGACACACAACTAATTGTGAATCGCAATAAATTTCCACTGCGATAATTCTCAAATCTCTGGCAAGTTTCAAGCCAGCTAAGAGGGCTTCATATTCAGCTTCATTATTAGTCGCATGAAAATCAAACTTCAAAGCATAACATATGGATCGGCCTTCGGGAGTTTCAAGTACAACCCAGCGCCCGAACACCGGTCGTTTGATGCACCGTCGGTATAAAGCTTCCAGACGTATTCGGGGGATTCGCTGGTTTTGGGCAGGTCCTCTGGAATGGTAAATTCAGCTATGAAATCGTCTAGGACTTGTCCTTGTATGGCCCGTCTTGGAGTGTAAGTGATATCGAACTGGCTCAGTTCGATGTTCCACTTGAGAAACCTACCAGACGTCTCAGGCCGCGAAAGGACCTGTCGTAACGGCTGGTCGGTGTAAACAATAATGGGATGTGCCTGGAAATACGGTCGGAGTTTTCTTGATGTAATAACAAGGCAATAAGCCAACTTCTCTAATTTTTGATAATTCCTTTCGGTCCCAGTCAACTTCTTACTGACGTAGTATACTGGCTTCTGTATCTTGTCTTCTTCTCGAATTAATGCAGCGCTGATTACATTTTTTTATATTGCCAAATATACAAACAACTTCTCATGATCAATAGGCTTCGACAGGATAGGTGGTGTGGATAGGTGTTGGACTAGTGCTTGGAAAGCACCTTCACACTCCGTGGTCCATTCAAAGTTTCGTTTCCCTTTTCGGATCAGATCGAAGAAGGGAATACATTTGTTAGTGGACTTTGAAATGAACCTGCTCAATGCTGCTACTTTTCCATTGAGACTCTGAACTTGCTTTATGGTTTTTGGAGTCTCGAAATTTCTGATAGCCCAGATTTTCTCAGGATTATCTTCTATCCCTCGAGCGTTGACGATGAACCCAAGGAATTTTCCGGATGCAACTCCCAAATGGCATTTCAGTGGATTTAGCTTCATTTTGTATTCTCGGAGTATGTCGAACATAGTTTCCAGGTCTTTAACATGGTTGATGGAGAGTCGTGACTTCACAAGCATGTCGTCTACATATACTTCCATTGTTTTATTGATTTGATTAGCGAACATCCGATTGACCAATCGTTGATAAGTAGCCCCGGCATTCTTAAGTCCGAATGGCATAACTTTGTAACAGTAAAGTCCCAGATTGGTTACGAAACTGGTATGTTCTTGGTCGGGCAGATGCATCGGTATTTGATTGTAGCCAGAATATGCGTCCATGAAGGATAAGAGTTCATGCCCAGCTGATGAATCTACTAGCTGATCAATTCTGGGAAGTGGGAAACTGTCTTTGGGGCATGCTTTATTCAGATCGGAATAATCGACACATGTTCTCCACTTTTCATTTGGCTTTCGGACGAGCATGAGATTTGACACCCATTCAGGATATAGAGCATCCTGAATGAACCCGTTCGCTTTAAGCTTTTCTACTTCTTCTTTAAGGGCGGTAGATCTCTCTGGATCCATACCACGCCTTTTCTGTTTGACCGGGACATGCTGCGGGTCAATGTTCAGGTTGTGCTCGCGATGTCCGGCGAGATCCCACACATATCAGAATGTGTCCAGGCAAATACGTCAAGATTTGCCCGCAGAAATTAAACCAATTCCTCTTAAGTTTGCTGGCTTAGCTGAGATCCAATCTTTATCATTTTTGAATCATCGTCATTGTCAACCGGGACATCAATCGTCAGTTCGGCCGGGGATGTTTGACTTTCTTTAGATTCTCCTTCGTCTTTGGTTTCCCTTGGGTCAAGATCCTTGAGGAATTGGCTGGGGTGCCCGGGCCTGGGCCCGGGCGTTAATTGTCAATTATCGGCAAAACGGATGCAGAGAGATTCCTCCACGCCCTTTCCTTTCTCCTTTCGCTCCGCCTCCCACAGCTCAGCAACATAACAGGCTCTGGCAGCAGCCTGATCTCCCTGAATGATTCCTACTCCGTGATCAGTGGGAAATTTTAAAGTCAAACACCATGGGGCGATGGCTGCCCTGAATTCAGCGAGGGCCGGTCGGCCCAAGAAAGCATTGTAAGGGGAGTCTATGTCCAAAACAATGAACTGCAACATCCGTACTCTCTGACGTTCTCCAACTCCCAACTCTACTGGCAGTTCCACCATTCCAGTGGGTATAGTAGCACTTCCGTTGAAACCATGGACTCGGGATTGATAAGGCTTCAAGTCCGTGGCTTCCATTTTCATTTGATCATAAGCTCGCTTGAACAAAATATTCACAGAGCTTCCACTGTCGACTAAGATCCTCTTCATCCAAGCGTGACCTACTTAGGCTGAGATGACCAGTGGATCGATAGTAGGGGCTTAGACTTTATCAGTGTCTCTGTTCCTGAATACGATGTCATCTGTCATCGTTTTCTGTTGCTTGGCCGGAGCCCCTTCATCAAAACTACTACAACACTTGAAGTCTGCATGCCTGATAGAGCTGGCATACGACTCCATTTCCTTCCAGCTTCGATCTGCTGGGTGAGGACCACCAATTATTGTATTGATGACCAACCTCCCAACTGTACGAGCGGGTTCCTCCTGTCTTTCCTGATTTGGCGCACGATTCTGATTTGATGGACCCGCACCACCAGACTGTGGCACCCGCACATACTGATCCAACTTCCGTTCACGTATTAGTTTTTCAATGAGGTCTTGTAAGTGACGACACTCATTGGTGTTGTGGCCATAACTCTCATGGAATCTACAGAATTTTCCTATTTGGATTTATCTTTCAGTTGGTGGTTTCGGGGCAGGTTTCTTATATTGCATGGTATTGCAAGTCTGCAAATACACATTTTCCAACGACGTGTTCAATGGAGTGTAAGTATCGTACATGGAAGCTCTACACCGTGGACCACGATTCTGATCGCATTTTTTGCTTTGATTTCCATTGTCCCTCTGCTTATTCTGTTTATTTTGCACGTTCAATTGAACTTTTCCAGAACTATCTCCGGATTTTTTAACAGCGATGTTACTTTGGATTCCTTTGATGTTGGGCCCTGCATCATCCTTCTTCCTTGACTGTTTCGCATCCTCCCTTCTCAGGAATTGGGCTGCCTTGGAATAGAAACGGTCCAATGACGTAGGTGGTTTTCCGGCTAACCAATTTCTGAACTCGGAATCAGCATCAATCCCCTTAGTCAATGCCATCAGGATAGAGTTATCATTGGGATTGCTTATTTCTGCACACGCAGCATGGAATCGCTCCAAGTAACGTCTAAGTATTTCTCTGGGAGCTTGTGTAACACTAGATAGAGTGTTGACATCTTTAGGCCTCGCTACGTGCATGCGGAATTGTTCAACAAACTTGGTGGCCATCTGATCAAAGCTAGAAATGGGGAAACTACGGCATTTTACTGCATCATCAGCTCTTGCAGCATTCATCAGCCATTCGTACTTCAGGATGTGTTGATTGGGATCAAAATTCCCTTCGTAAACTGGCAAAGTTGGCATCCTGAAGCGCCGAGGTGGTTCAGCATACAATATGTCATCGGTGAAAGTGGTATGACTCTGGGAGATTCCCCGGTCGTCATTAGAGAGACCCTGACTTTCACGGATCATTTGGCGGATCATCGTCGGTATATCCGGCATTCGGATACTTGGAGCATGTTGTGCCAAGGTTTGGTCGGGTTCCACAGTGCGAGTCTGGACCGGACGCGGTCGACGGTCCATGCCTCGCCTCCTTGGTTCAACATCTTCTGGGACATAAGGTTCTGGAGAGGAGATTGAGTGTTGGAAAATTTCAATATGTGGGCCACATATGTAAAATAAATGTGTCGTGTTATTTTGGTGTAAAGCCTAATTAAAGTGATCAAATTATGAATTAAAGTTAAAAGGCTTATAGGTATAATTGTCATGGTATTAATGTGTAGATACTGGGGCAATTCTATTTTGTTGAAGGGCCAAATTAGAAAATGCCAACATTATAAATAAGGGGTTATGGTCCCCAAATTACATAAGCTCCAGTTATTCTCCTAATCTCTTCTATGGAAATAATTCAGATCTAGGGTTTATGTCAATTTGGAAGATCAGATCCAACTCTTATCTTTCAGATCTATCTCTTTCTCTTAATCAGTTTATGAAAGTAGCAACTATGAATTCAGATCTAATATAAGGTCTAGGGTTTGTGTCAACGATGGAAAACCAAACCAAATTTACTTTTCCAAAAGCAACTATGAATTCAGGTATGGCTTCCGCTAACCCATTTACTCCTCTATTTCTTTTCAATTAAATCAATATGGGCCACCTATTCAGATTTAGGGTTTCATGATTAATCTACCTAAAGTATATTGAAATCCTAACAAGTGGTATCAGAGCCACCCATCATTGATTTCATTGGAATTTTTTTTAATTACGAGTAATTGAACTTCTTTTTAGAAGTCCTGTAATAATCTTACTTAAGTTTCAGATCTGCTTGATCTATGCATCAAGAACTTTTTGATGATGATTTTGGAATTGGTTTATATCAATTATTTGTGGTAAGTTAAAAGGCTAATTTATGAAATTATTTTGGTGTAGAAAGATAGATAGATCTAAATGATCTATATGTTATTTATGAAATGGGATAGAATTTTAAAATCATTAAATTATGAGAAATAATCTAACATCCTCTAAATTTTGAAAAATAATTTATATTGGTTAAAGCATTCACATGTTTATTATTGTATATTTTATAAATAAGTTGTGAATTTTTTAAGATGAGGAATGTTTTGGATCTGATATGTACAGTCATTTTCTTTAATGTTTATAAATGGTATAAAAAGATATGTATAATTTATAACCATTTATGCAAAAAATATAGATCTGATTCTACGATTATTTTACCTTACTTAACTTTTGATTAAGTAATTTGGATATTTATATATGGTATGTGTTATTTCAGAAATTTTAGTTAATTTAAAAAAAAATAAAGTATGCTTCTTTAAAGGTTTATGTTTATGTTTATTATTGAAATTAATTTTAACATGACATAAATTTATACGTTGGACCACATAACGGTCAACTGCATTTAATTTTATCTTAAATGCATTAAATGTGGTTTTTATGGTAATAAATTAATCCACATAACGGTCAATTGCATTTATTTTTATCATAAATGCATGAAATGTGGTTGTTATGGTAATAAATTAATTTACTTATTATCATAAATGCACTAAATGTGTCGGTTACAATAAATTTAAAGATGCAGCATGTTTGTATTTGGAATAAGAAAAGACATATGGTTTATTATTTGGTGCATTTATGTTTAACAGTTACATATATTTTATAAGTTAACCCATGCTTGTTGGAAACATGTTTCACTTTCGTGCTTTGGTTAGCATAAAATAAAAGGAGCAGTAGTTTTCATATTTTGCCAAAATGCATGGTTACTGACCTTAATTAAGTATTCAAATAATAAACTAAAGATAAAGTGACACAGTAGCATACTATATAGCTATATTATGGTTCAGATGTACATTATAGCTATTGCATGTTATTTAGTATGACCGTTACTATGTCCTTTATGTATAATTTTATATGGCATTTAATTCTGGCATTCATCTGTGACATTTGTTATGTGATTTATTTATGATATCTTGTATCATACTTATTTATAAAATGTCGTGAATGTAACCACATACTTAAAGTAAAAGACTATAATAGCTATGATTAAAACATGTTGTGCCACAGTTATAATTTTGAGATTTTCAAGTGTCATATAGACTTACAATGCTTTTGGGAGTATTTATAGCACTTGAAATATTGTACATACACTAAGAAATAAATTCAAAATATTTTTGGTGTCTCTTTGCGAACTAATTGTAAATATATTACATTCTAAGTAAGCTAATTGAAATAACATGTCACCAAAGTGACCTCTCTTATTTAAGTTGTTCATGAAAATGTTTGATATTTGTGTGTATTTATTCATGAGGATGTTAGCCAGCCCAAAGGAAGACTAATATTTGGCCGAATAACTTACACATGTGTGGTGATAAATATGTGATAATTATAAGGTTTTACAAGTGAATAACTAATCGGCCCAAAGGAAGATTGTTATTTGACTTGAATTTATTATCAGTGTTTGATCATTACAACAAGAGTACCACTTACAGTTAATATTACTGTCCAAAGACTTGATATTAATGTTGTGCTAGGTATCTTGAGAAGAGACTTACCAATTATTTGAATTTACTATGGCTGATATTGGATATGAGCATATACGGTCAATCCTTAATTTTTGTTCATTTTTCAACTAATTTGACTAAAGTGTCTGCCAATTTTAACGTACTTATCTTATTTGGGACTAACTCTAAGGATTATTAAGAGAACATGTTGTTTGTACTTAACTTCATGGATCTGGCTCTTGCGATTAGAATGCTCTTATAATATCATGAGGAACATTCAAAGGTGAGACAATTCAAAAGGAAAGATTCAAAAGATCATAAAGTAAAATATTTTAGAAGCTTTCAAGGATGTGGTATCCATAGGGATAACCAATTTTAAGGAGTTTTTTTATTGAGAATGAAAAGTGTTTCCTTAAGGTAAGATAGAAAGTACCTATTTATCGTACACTGTACATAAATGTATAAATAAGGATAAAGAAGTTGCTAAGGATCTATAAGAAAAGAAATAACATATAAATATATTTATAATTGTTTCTTTAATAAGATATACAGATATATAAAGAAAATTTTACTAGATTTTTTTTAAGATATTATTGAGATTTTAGTAATATTGTTTGGATTTATTTGATATTTTTTTTGTTATGCTGTCATTTAGATAGATTCCAGTTTTCTATTTCTAATATGAACAAATTGGGTTATTACTGTTCATTTAGAAATAATAAGATTGATTTATGAATAAATTCAAACATTGTTGGAATTAAAGCTCTTAATGTTTAAAATATAGCTTTATATATATATATATATATGTGTGTGTGTGTGTGTGTGTGTATCTACTTATTCTAAATACCTTTTATAATGGAGTCTCAAATTTTGATTCGGTGATTAATATGATTATGTTTCAGCTTGATAAATAATTGTAGATTGTGGCACCGAAGATGGAAAAAGTTTGTTAGTATTCTAAGCAACTTAAAAACTACAAGTTTTATAAACCCACACCAAGAAAGAAAAAATTATAAGATGGGAAATGCTATAATTTTTTAGGATGTTGAGTTTGGGGGGAGAAATAAAGTACGGATCATTGTTTTTTAAGGAGAATCATTATCTTCGATTCAACTACAATTACTTCTTCGGATAATGTATAATATTTGTTTCCTCTCATTAATAAGAAGTAAATTAAGAACCATAATAAGGCAATGCTAAATGAAATTTTAAGATATATATCATTGTCTTTAAGGAGAATCATTATCTTTGATTCAACTACAGTTACTTCTTTGGATAATGTATAGGACTTATTTCCTTTCATTAAAAGGAAGTAAATTAAGAACCATAATAAGACAATGTCAAACAAAATTTTCTTCAAATTAAGGTTTTTTTTTAAGAAAATAGACTCAACAACCTCAAAGTGCAAGGTCACTAAGGAAATCCACTTAAAAAGGAAGAAATACTATTATGGATGACTATGTAGTATTTTTTTCATAAAGATAAATATTGGATTGGTGAATATGATTCTTTGGCTTACATTAATCCATACAAGGTTCTAATTTGAAATGTGGATTTAAGATATGAATATATAATGTAAATCTATAAAGACAACAAAGTTTGAGATCTTTCCCATCACCTTATGATAATAAGATCATTGGTTATGAGTAACTGTTCAAAACAAAAAGGGATCAAGTGGGTAATGTGAAAATGTATAAGGCTTATTATAGAAAAGACTAAACTCAAAAGGAAAACAATGTTTTATTTTTAAAGAGACATTCTCTTTGGTTTTACTGAAAGACTCTTTAGAATTATTTTGAAACTTGTCATAGATTATGATTTTAAGCAATATTAGAAGGAAATTAAAGTCGTGTTTCTCAATGGAGACATTGATGAAACAACTTAATAAAACCACTTATGCATTACCCTTTTGCATTAGGGATTCAAATACACCATTATTATTCATGGGGTGCTATTTGGATTATCACAAAAGGGCTGGGTGGATAAGGCTTTAAAAAAAAGAGGTTTGGTATGCAAACTGCAAATCAATTCTCTTTTGCCAAAATAGACAAATGTTGTCTTATATAGTAATATAAGAACATCCTTGAAGCTAAAGAAATGCAAAAGATTCCTCATGCATTTGCGGTGTGGAGTCTAGTGCATGCTAAAGCATATACACATATGGATATTGCGTGTATTATTTGGCAGATATCTTACTGACATTAAAAGTGAATTAATTGTTAGTAACCAAAATGGTTACGAGATATCTTTAAGAAACAAAGGATTATATGCTCAAGACGGATTGGTTGGAGATCATAAGGCATTACAGTCCGACTATTTTGGATGCCAAGAGTACAAAAGATCCACTTCAGATAACAATAATATTGTTGTTGTTGTTATTTTTTTGTTGGATGAAGCTATATAAGGAAAGTTGTCATACAAATACTTATAGCCTTCTTTGCTATTTTCCGTTATAGAGCATCCAACGATGGAAAATAATTGTATAATTTTGTCATAAAGTAATGGACTATTGAATAAAGAAATTGAAAGATCATTAAAGTAATATTGTAACAATAAACAACATATTATTTTCCAGTAAGGGGAGAGTGCAAAATAGATTGTAATTCATAGAGCATACCATGACAAACTCCAATATGGCGGATCCGCTTACAAAAGAATTATCACCCAAGGTCTTTCATGAGCATCTTGCTCAATCGGTGTAACTTTTATGTAAGAATATTTTGTTCAGGGGGAGTTTGTATTTGGTACTATCATATGACACATTGCTCTATACTTTGGTTACAGATACATATCAAGTTCTTTTTCTGATCAGAAATAAAGTAATAAAGTTTTTTCTTTTTTGCACTCTAGGTTGTTCAAATATTGAACGTTTTGATCTCACTAAAGTAGAACCAGTTGGAAATAGACATGTATAGATCACATCTCATGTAATTTCCAAGCTACGCATCCATGATTGATCTATGTCATTTGATTGTGTTGGTATATGTGACCATTGATTGGTTTAGTTACACTAAATGTAACGAAAGCCACTTTGATCCTTTATCGGCATAGTTAATGGACGAGATTGTTTCAGAAACACCTTATGTTATAAATAGCAAATTTTGGAGCTCATAAAGTTAAACACATTTATAAGGTTATTACATATATGGCCCAAAGGGGAGATTGTTGGAAAATTTCAATATGTGGGCCACATATGTAAAATAAATGTGTCGTGCTATTTTGGTGTAAAGCCTAATTAAAGTGATCAAATTATGAATTAAAGTTAAAAGGCTTATAGGTATAATTGTCATGGTATTAATGTGTAAATACTGGGGCAATTCTATTTTGTTGAAGGGCCAAATTAGAAAATGCCAACATTATAAATAAGGGGTTATGGTCCCCAAATTACATAAGCTCCAATTATTCTCTTAATCTCTTCTATGGAAATAATTCAGATCTAGGGTTTATGTCAATTTGGAAGATCAGATCCAACTCTTATCTTTCAGATCTATCTCTTTCTCTTAATCAGTTTATGAAAGTAGCAACTATGAATTCAGATCTAATATAAGGTCTAGGGTTTGTGTCAACGATGGAAAACCAAACCAAATTTACTTTTCCAAAAGCAACTATGAATTCAGGTATGGCTTCCGCTAACCCATTTACTCCTCTATTTCTTTTCAATTAAATCAATATGGGCCACCTATTCAGATTTAGGGTTTCATGATTAATCTATCCTAAAGTATATTGAAATCCTAACATTAAGATCTAATTATATATTTAAAATGTGTATAATTTTAAAGGTGATATGTTTTGAATTAGTCAAATTATTATTTTTAAATTTAACGAGACTAACATTTAGTACAATTAGTGATTAGATTTTATGTATATACATTAAGTATGTATTTAAATTAATATACATTTTATCATTATATACACAAACACACACAATGCTTGAAATAAGGATATATTAAGTTATATATAAATAGATATATTATTTTGGACAAATTTTCCTTATATGCCCTGGAAAAAAAACTATCTCAACTTTAGGACTCGTTCAAAATTTATTATAAAAATATGTTTTTTTTCATATAACAGCCTTTTGTACTTGCACATTTGAATTTGCGCATGTACATTTTAAAAAAAATACACTTGCGCAATCTGAATTTGCGTAAACACGGTTCTAAAAAAATACACCTACACAATTTCAATTTGCGCAACTGCGACTGAGATTTTATGCTTGTCAATTTCAAATTGCGCAAGTGCAAATTCTAGACTAGTGAAAACAAGGCCTATTTTTATAATAAGTTTTGATTGAGACCTAAAGTTGAAATATGTTTTTTTTAGCCTATAAGCAAAATTTGTCCTATTATTTATATATTATATATGTAAATATATATATATGTGTGTTAATATGTGATTAATATGTAATTGTATATGTATATGGAAGATCGTGTGTGTATTTCATATAGTGCAAGTTCTAGCAGTATATATATTATATAAAATATATAGTTATAAATCTCAATTACTACATTTTCACATATTTATGTATATTTGATGTTGACATATATACAATATGTTGTTGCACAAGTTATCCTATACATGTTCACTTACCTACACATTATATATGCACCTATACACGTACACATCGACACTTAGATTTAAGTATATGTATGTATGTATATGTATGTGTGTGTGTGTATGTATGTATACATGTATCTAAAAGAAAATGCAGTAGTAGTATATTCTGATATATTGAATTGATGTTATTTCATTGCTACTTTGTGATACAGTTGACAGGGTATATATTGGTTCGGTTGATGCAAACAAATTACCGATATACCCTTGAAACTCTATTACATTCTATATAAAGACTCGTATGTTATTGACTCATTCTTTATTTTCCCCCAACAAATGTAACTAGGATTTCCTTTCCTTCTGAAACTTCGGCTGCTTTTTCAATCTTCAGATCGAATTTCAATCTTGCAAAATTACTCTTTGAGAGTGGTTTTGTGAAAATGTCCGCTCTATAATGGTTAGCTTGTAGATGATTTATGTCCATATTTCCCTTAATAACTTGTTCACGAACGAAGTAAAATCAATTTCTGTATGCTTCTTTCGCGAATGAAGGATGGGATTGGCAGAGAGACACCGTACTAAGGTTGTCGCACCAGATTATTGACTTCCTTGTGAAATGAACTCTGATTTCTTTGACGAGTGACTCAAGCCACATAACTTTAGCTGTTGCGCTTGCAACACTTCGATATCAACTTCGGTGCTTGAGCGAGACAGTGTTGGTTGCTTCTTAGAGCACCAGGATATTGGATTGTCACCTAGATGGATGCAGTATCCAGTTGTGGATCTTCGGTCATCAGAATCTGATGCCCAATCTGCATTGTGTATTCTTTAATACTTAGTGTTTTACATGTCTTTAAGCATATTCTTTGATTTATTGTACCTTTCAGACATCGTAGGATTCATTTTACTGCTTTTCAGTGATCTTCTGATGGTTCTTGCATGTACTGACATACTTTATTTACACTGAATGATATATCTGATCTAATGATAACACATTATAATGCACCCACAATACTTCTATAATGCTTTTCGTTTTCCACAGCTTCTCCTCTATGTTTTGGTAGATGCAAGTTACTTACCATTGGTGTTGGCACAGGTTTAGCTTCACACATTTTTACATGTATGTATTTCTTTTGACATAATACAAGTTCAGTTTCTGATTTTCTGATGGCCTCAATTCCTAAAAAATAGATTAAATCTCCTAAGTCTTTGATTGAAAATGCATTGTCTAGATGACTTATGACACTTATAGATCATAGTAAAATTTCACAATGATAAATTAAACCCTTATAGTTCACAATGACAAATTTCATAAAATTCGCTATAGAAAAAAACTAGAAATATACATCATAAATCCAAATTTAAAATATTCTCAATTCAACTACAACAAAGGCAATTCAAGTTGCATGCACATTTAAAATGCAAGGTTCAATGAGACAAAGAAAGATAGATGGATGATGATAATTTGAACTTTTAGTATGTTTATATAATTTGGATGTATACCATTTTTATGAATACAATACAAATTTATTTTAGTAAAAATATACAAATTCAAAATCGTCATGCACATTTCGATGTGATAATGCAATAACTTGAAGTAATGATCGGTAGGTTGTGCTGTCAAAATAAATTGTATGGTAAAAGTAACCTAACTTGCATAAAAAGCATTACTATGAACCCATTCTTGTTAATAACATCTGTATTCATTTAACACGTCTTTTCAATTTCATAATGCAAGGCAACTTTCCAAAACAAGTAAATTCAAAAGCTTCGAGTGGCTTTCATTGTAAGAGTTTAATGTGCAACGAAAATGCCAATCTATTCTATTATATAAGAAAGACAATGTAGAACTCTTAGTATTCTTATCTCTCATTCACTCTCAGGCTGAATAGTGCATTTTCCTTGATTTTTAATATAATTTTTCTTTTAAACCACCTAAAAAATTTCAATATTTCACAAAACTACTATCATTAACATAGAAATTAATGTTACCATTGTTCCTTTAGATAAAATATCTTATGTACGTTTATTATTATTATTAATTTGATAAACTTATAATCATTATTTCTTTCTAATCTAACAGAGATCTCTTCCTCTTCTCTATGTTATCATTACAAATTTTTCATTCCTCGTTTGTTTTCTATCAATATTTTACATCCCTCTCGTTTATTTTTTTATTCATCATGTTATTTCTTACCCTATTTCAGTTTTATATGTATACTACAATTCAAAAAAAACTAAAAAATATGTTTTCGGTCCAAATCAACTTAAAGATTCTATTCAAATAGTTTTTTTGTCAATCTCTTTAATTTTTTTATCTAACTATAATTTGATTGAATTCATCATTAGTTCTTTAATTTTTGTTCATTCTAAAAAAATATCATTTTGTTCATGTTTTGCAGAGATTATGTTTTTATTTGTTGCTTTCAATAGTTTCACAGAAAAATTGTCTAAAAGTCTCCAAAAAACTTGACTTGCTGATCTATCAAACTGGATTTAAAGGTTTGATTTTTATTTTATTACCTTTATTTTCATTTAATTTAAGGTTAAATTGTTTGTTCTAGCTTTAAATATATTATTTCACATCTTACTTCAAATTTTGTGTTCATAAAATTGTTTCCTTCTTATTTTTGTTACAATTTATGTGAAAATGAATATGGTTTCCTTTATATTTTTAGAAGGTTATTGGATTTATTAATACATTGATATCACATAATCTTTGTTATTTTGTAAAATCTATAACACATAATGCTTGACTATTTTTTATTTTTAAGTTTTCTATTTACATCGACATTCATCTTATTTGTGTTCGTTTAGTATGATCATGATTTTCATTTCCTTCATTCGTTTTGTAGGGAATAATTAGCTTACTAACATACAGATATAAAATAATCTTAAACTTTTTATAACACACAAGTGGTAAAGTTGATATTTTTATTTTGAATTATAATTATATACAAAAATAAAGTTGGGAAAAATCTCATATTTTCTTATTATTTTAGTTTCAATCTGTATCATTATCAATTTGGTTTTCTTCATATTCTACAAGAGGTTATTGGATTATTAATACATCGATATCATAGAATCTTTGATCAGTTTTATAATATCCTTGATATGTAATGCCGAACTATTTTTTAGTTCTCAAGTTTTATATTTACATCGACGTTCATCTGATTTGTGTTTGGTTAGTACGATCATGAATTTTATTTCTTTCGTATATTTTGTACAACATAGTTGGTATACTAACATATGTATACCGAACAATCTTAAATTATGTATAATCTGAGACAAAATTGATGTTTTTTCATTTTTAAACATATGTATTTAAGAAAATCAAATTGGGAAAAATATCATTTATGAAATAAAAGAATAGTCAAATAATAAATTTCTATGTCATATTTGAGAAAAGAAATATAAATGTATAAATATTACTTTTGTTCTATCTATCGTATGTGTTTGTACCAAAATTGGGCACAACACTCTTCGGAAGTTTTTGAAGAGATAAAACGAAGAAATTAAATGTAAAAAGAGGATTATCTAACAAAAACTCCAAATCTCAGATATGAAACTAAGAAAAATGCAAGGAGACACAAGAATTTAGAGTGGTTCGGCGTATTGCCTACGTCCACTATGAAGTAGTTTGCTTTATTGAGCTTTCTTTGATGTTTACAATTGATTTTAGCAAATTACAGCGAATAACAATGATTTGCAGCAGTGAAATCTGTTGGTAGCAGCAGCAATGGAGTTCAGATCCGGATATGGCGGAGTTTGGGCGTTGGAGATCTCAAAGAGGAAGAAGAACCCCTTTTATGTTGGCTTTGGGGGTCTATTTATAGGCGTAGGAGGCTGGTATTTCGCTCTGATCTCGGGAGACCCTCTCTGGCACATGACCAGGCCCGCGCGCCCAAGCCCGTGAAGTTCTGGTCCGATCCGTGATCATTACGAACAGATTTCATATCGATCAAGATTTCATCCAATGGAGTCGAAATTTGGCGTGGACATTCTTTAGCATGCACGTAGTCTTCTGTGAAAATTTCATAGCATTTGGACTTGTAGATTGGGAGATATGATCGATACGAAATGGGTTTCTCGGTTGGCTGTTTCCTTCGACTCGCTCTGTTCGACTCGCTTTCGTTCGACTCGGTGACGTGGCGCTTGAATCTTTGGATCACTTCTGCCTTTGATGCTGTTTTGATCGAGTCGAAATGTGCACTGATGGAGCGAGTCGAAGTGTGCACTGATGGAGCGAGTCGAAGTGTGCATTGATTGAGTGAGTCGAAGTGGAGCGTCCTGAGAGATTCGAACAGTGGCTTCGCCAATGGAGTCGAACAGTGGTTCGAACGGAGCGAGTCGAAGTAGGCTTCCCGGATGGACTCGAACGGAGCGAGTCGAAGAAGGCTCTTCTGAGGATGCGAGCTGAGCGAGTCGAAGAAGGCATCTGATGGAGGCGAAGCAGAGCGAGTCGAAGTAGTCACTTCCGATGGTTGCGAAGCGAGTCGAAGTAGCCACTTCTGATGGTTGCGAAGCGAGTCGAAGTGAGCGATTCGACCGGTGGTTGGTTTTCATCCAATTTTGTATCGTTCATAACTTAAGAATACGAACTCGGATTGACTTGAGATTTGGAACGTTGACTCTCATAACTTAGCTTGTCATGTCATATCAATTAAAGCTTGATCCGGACTCGGACAAAATTCGTCGATATCCATAGAGAGCTTGTGTATAACCGATCTCTGGGATGGATCGTCATTGGTTTAATAGTCAATCCCTTGGTGTCACGGCCTTGCCAAAAGGCGGGATAACTTTTGCCCCCCAAAGTACGTCTTGTGGAAACATGATGTGCTTTGAAGTGCTGCAATCTTCATTTTGAATAGTTATCGTCTTTCCGATGAAAGCTGTAACCTTTGACTGTTTTTCTTGATAATGTAAACTGTTGACTGTCAACTGCTGTACCCTGTATTGTTGAAACTAACTGTTGTATGCTAGCGATTAGCTGTTTGCTGTTGTAATCATTATTAGATGAGCTTTTGATTCCTGTAAATCTGGAATATTGAATATTAGTCCGGCATACATGCATATATGTTAACCTGACTCTCGTTGACATTTTGTACGTTCGAACTGACTGTTCGTATCGATGGACGCAGGGTTCGATGGATGCGAAACGCTTGTTCGACTCGATGATGGATTCGAACTGAACGATTCGCAGTGGAGCGAGTCGATGTGGAGCGAGTCGAAGTAAACTTCCCTGATGGATTCGAATTGCTTGTTCGACTCGGTCTTGGATTCGAACTACATAGGAGTCGGAGTCGAAACGCACAGGAGACGGAGTCGAAGGTGATCGATACGAAGTGTGGTTTTGTAACGATGAAGTCGAAATAATTGCTTGTATTGCTGCATCGGAGATGGAGTCGAAGATAAGCGATACAAAGAGGAGCTTCGCATCGACGCACTGGAGACGGAGTCGAAGAACGTGTTCGAATCCATCGGGATGCGAATCGTTTATTCCTTTTGCTTTCGAGTCCATATAAATACTCCGTACTTAGCCATTTTTCCACTTTTTGCTTTTTGCTTTCCTGCCTTGCCTTCGTATCGCTCAGAAACTCGAAAAGAAAGAAGAAAGACTCCTGCCTTCGAATCGATTCTCAATCATTCGAACTAACTGCCAGTCTTAGGTAATCCCCAAAGCGAATGCAGCATGTAGACGATGAGACTCGATTTTTAACACCAGATCAACCAGAGTCGTGATCGATCGAGATTTCTTTACGATCGATCGAGATCCCTTTGCCTCAGCTTCGCATCGATCTGGAGTAGGGGCTTCGAGATTGTGAGACGGAGGCCTTCGTATCGATCGATGGTTAAGCCTTTCATCGAATCGAGTGCTTTGAATACGTAGATTGATACGGTGGGGTTGCGTCTGATCAATTCGAAGCGATGGCCTTCCATCGAGTCGAAGTGGACGTTTGGGATCGAGTTGAACTGAAGGTTTGGGATCGAATCGAACTGCGTAGTCTTGGGATCGAGTCGAATTGCGTAGTCTTGGGAGCAAGTCGAACTGGAGGCTTTTAATTGATTCGAAGTGTTTCGCTCTGAACGATTCGAAATCCCCAACCTCTTGATCGAGTCGAACTTGCATGCCAACCTTCTGACCGAGTCTAACTCATACGCAGATGACCACGACTTATCGATGCGAACACGGCTCTCGTGAGCGATACGAATTTGATCATTAAAAATTTGAAACTCCTCGCACATTTGAACAATTGACTCCGACGAGCTTCAAACTTGCCTAACTGGACTTAACCGTTTCACCGCATATTTGATTGCCTATCGAAGCTCGTCGATGAAACTGGAACTTATCAAAATGATAACACACTTTAACTTGGACTGATAGCTAATAACTGGATGGCACGGTTGTGACGGTCAGCGATGACGGTCCTTCCGACTGAATTCCGAAGTCTCGTCGTTTACATGCTTTCTTTAATCCTGTAGATCTTCTCAAATGACATACAGTACTGCACTGCACATCACACATTCACACACTTTACACTAGGGGATGCACGAGCGTTATTGCTTGTTTAACAATGATTTTTCATGAGCTAGCTATTCATGGAACCCTCAAGTTCACAGTAGCAGGAACTCCCAAGTTCTATTCCTCCATCCATCGAGATACTGGTTATTAAAGCCGAAGTTATAGATCCAGCCCCGGACGATCGTCTAGGGGCTCGGTTTATTTGTAATCCGCAAGATTCTGTGTCGTCGGGTATCTCTGAAGATATGTTAGGACGGATTTGTTTAAGGCACGGTTTGTCGCTTGACGACGTGTTACTGCCTGGGCCGAACGACATGCCACATGATCCCCCGGAGGGGTTTACTGCTTTTAACCGTCGCGCTTGCACAGCGGGGACACTTCCTCCCTTCAATCAATATATAAGGGAGATGTTATCGTTTCTCGGCATAGCTCCATCTCAGCTACATCCCAACGGGTATGCTTTGTTGAATAGCACCTTTATCCTGTTTATGGAGATCCTCTTTCGACCGCCGAAGCCGATCGAGATCAGATATTTATTTAACGTCAAGAGTCGTGGAGACAGCCCTTCTTTCACCTTTTTGGAAGCGGTCAGGAACTGCCACATTGTACTGGGCTCCTGGGGGAGGCTAAGTTATTATAAAACTGAATGGTTCTACGTTCGGTGCCCCCTTGGATTTGCTAGGCGATGGTTGGATATACATACGTGCTGTCATTTTTCTCTTGAATCATCGAGATATTATTAACTGACTTCAAAACTGACATACTTCTCTTCTTTTACAGCCGCGATCTCTCGACCTGACGGTGCATACTTCAGAGAGCTAGTTCGGATCCTCCAAGCGTTTCCGGGCGAAGAGAGGCATATCAACTTGGTTCTGTCTGACAGAAATTTGAGGACTGTCGGACTGATAGAACGGAGGCAGAGCATACTACTGGAAGGGACACTCAGAGTGGTCCCGAAGAAACGGGTGAAGCGCAAAGCGCCCGCAGTCGTGATAACCGAAGAAGTTGATCCGGAGAGAATGCCTACCGATACCGAGCTCCCAGCTGGGTCTTCTTCCGATGTTCAGGATTTCGGAGGAAAGAGGAAAGGCAAGGCTGCTGCTCACAAACGTTCTAAGTCCGAGAGATTTAAATCCGTGGTTGTGTCCTTGCCCATTCCGTGGATTAGAATTTCAGAGGCTCCTCCCCCGCAAGTAGAGAATTCCTTTGCAGGGCTCGCTGATATTCTGATTCCGGATTTTGTGTCGTCTCCACACGACGCCGGGATGGAGGAGCTTGATAGTGCTGTTGAACTGAGCGGGTCGCTTGCTATGAGTGCGGCCGACATTTCCGGTTGGTCGGGGGGTTGCACCTGCATACACTTCACTACACTACATGATTCACAACTGTTAATCGTCCAACTTAGGAAATCACTAACTCTTCCTTCATCTCTCATTTTCAGGTACTATGTCTGGAAAAGGATCGATGCTCGGGAATCTCCGCTCGGCCCGAAAGGCTTCTTCTTATTATGATTCCTGCAGGAGGGACTCGGATAGAGATCGCGATCGCGAGTACTCTAACCAAGATAGGTACGGGCGTGATAAGGATAGAGAATACAGACGTCGGTCTAGATCGCGCTCTCCTCCCCCTAGACTTCCATCTCCACCCCCTATTATTGTTCCACACCCGCCAGAGCCTTCTCGTCACAGGCCATTTTCTCATACTTCTAGATCTGAGTCTCATCTTCAGAGAGTTGAGACCATGGCCTCCATAATTGCAGAGCAGGTCCCCATCGAGCCCACAGGAGAAAAGGCCCTTAAACTGTGGTCGATCCCCAGGCTGTTCCTGCTTACAATCCAGATCAGCCGCAGATGTCTTCGGCTGCAGCGTAAGTCACTGATGCCGCCCTGCCGCCTACGAATCAAACTGAGGAAGGTATTCTGAACATTCCACATATCTTTCTTAAGTCGAAATCTTCGATCGAGTTAAGTTCTAACAGTTCTCTTATTCTTTGTCCAGTGATTGATGTTGCACCGGCCATGCCTCCTGCTACTCAAGAATCATATCATACGCAGGAGGCTATCATGACCGAAGCAATCACCGTAAGTGCAGCTGCCCCACCCGACGATGCTCAGGGAAGCACACTTGTATTTGATGAGCAGTTGATGGAAGAACTCTTTTGCCGTCATGGCGATCCTTTAGCTGACTTATCATTCGCCATGGGCGGAGAAGTTCATGCCACAAGCTCGTCGATGCCGACTACTGACGCTCCCAACGAGGCTCGTTCGGGTACTGAAGAGGAAATCTTGGCACAAATCGCCGCTGAAATGGATGTCGCAGCACATGGTGGCAGTTTTGGAGGTGGGACGGTGGCGCTTGGTCCAGCTCCGCTTAGAATGATATCGCCTGGCGGTACATTTTCTGACACTAGTGTAGCCATGCCATCTTCCACATTTGATCCTATCCCTCCGACTCCACCCGCAGGGAGCATTCCTATCCACTCGAGTTCGGAGGAGGATGTTGATATAATGCCCTCGCCTGAAGACCAACCGCCGAAAAGCAAAGGCTCGAAGAGGAAAATTAGCGGTGGCTCCAGTGGGTCTACACCGAGGAGGAAGCGAAGGAAGAAGAAAGATTAAACATGCTTCCCCAGTTCATTTTGACTTGCATTTTGTTGGCCGTGTATAGATGCGGGTTCGGCCCCTGCTAGTAGGAATTTTTGGAAACTTGTACACGAACTTCTTTTATAAACAATAGAAATGAAACTTCTCTTTTTTGACTTCTTTTCTGTCATGGTGTATTTGCCTAAGTGTTCCAATATCTGAAATGCACTTGTGAAGTTTCAGCTTTCGAATAAAGTTTGTTTTTGTTCGCCAAGTTCGGGTACTGTGGACATGGTTTGCGACCGGGGAGCGAGTTGAATCTTTACGTCGCATTGCTTCAGTCGATGATCCATGCTTAAGTCATGCCCCCCAGTCTCGGGGATGAGTTGTAGAACATCAGTCAGTGGTTGCCTCTTGCTTGCATCATGCTGAGTCTAGAACCACAGAACAGATGTCTGAGTCAAGTAGAGACCGAGTGGTTTTTCCACGTTTATCTGATTGTCAATGATCATATCCGCACTCTGGGGATTCTCATTTGTTTACTGGCGGTTGGTCACGCCGGCCTAAGTTTTTATTATATGTCTGCGATCTGGGGACTTGGAATTGACACTTGTACTCCGACTCGCGCTCTGGGAGTTTGGAGTTGATATTTATACTTCAATTCATGCCTCGGGAACTTGAAGTTGGTGTTTACGCTCCGTTTCGCACTCTGGGAATCCGGAGTCGGTATTAATACTCCAATTCGCGCTCTGGGAATTTGGAGTTGATGTTTATACTCTGCTTCGCACTCTGGGAACTCGGAGTTGATGTTTATACTCCGACTCGCACTCTGGGAGCTCGGAGTGGATGTTTATACTCCGACTCGCACTTTGGGAGTTCGGAGTTGACGTTTGTACTCCGGTTCACACTCTGGGAACTCGGAGCTGATGTTTATACTCCGACTCGCACTCTGGGAGTTCGGAGTTGATGTTTATACTCCGCTTCGCACTCTGGGAACTCGGAGTTGATGTTTATACTCCGACTCGCACTCTGGGAGTTCGGAGTTGTCGTTTGTACTCCGGTTCGCACTCTGGGAACTCGAAGTTGATGTTTATACTCCGACTCGCGCTCTGGGAGTTCGGAGTTGATGTATATACTCCGCTTCGCACTCTAGGAACTCGGAGTTGATGCTTATACTCTGACTCGCACTCTGGGAGTTCGGAGTTGATGTTTATACTCCGCTTCGCACTCTGGGAACTCGGAGTTGATGCTTATACTCCAATTCGCGCTCTGGGAATCTGGAGTTGATGTTTATACTCCGCTTCGCACTCTGGGAACTCGGAGTTGATGTTTATACTCTGACTCGCACTCTGGGAGTTCGGAGTTGATGCTTATACTCCAATTCGCGCTCTGGGAATTTGGAGTCGAATGAAGGATTTTCGTGTATCAATCCTTTCTTGAATTTGATGTGATGGCTAGTCCCCGAGCTCGAGTTTCACTTAGCGAGTGATTGGTTGCATCGCAGTCACTCCCTATTTGAATAAATTCCACCGTATGGTGGAACTTAGCTCTCCGTGCATAGTGATGATCATATGAAGCATTTCAAGTAAATCACAGCTCTGGCTCGAAGAGATTGCATTTTATTGTTGAAATAAGAAAATATGGCAAAGTCAGTTGCCTTATTACATATTCTAATTTCGAAATGCAGAAACAAATTGCAAAATGGAAAGTAAATTACATGGATAAAGATAGCATGTCATGTGTAATAGCGGCGAAGGCTCTCGCTATTCCAGGCTCTTGGTAGAGTAAGACTATCGACGGTCGATAATTTGAATGTGCCATCTCCGAGCCTTCTTTCAATAACATACGGTCCTTCCCATGTCGGCTTCATATGCGACGGAACCGGATAGATTCTTTTCAAGACGAGATCGCCTAGTTCGAAGGTTCGTGGACGGACTTTGGCGTTATACAATTGGGCGACTCGACTTTGATGCGCAGCTGCCCTCAAATCAGCTTCTTCACGCTTCTCATCTAATAGATCGAGAGATTCAGCAAGTAATATAGCATTTGTCCTCGGATCATAGTATGTCACACGATGAGAATGTACTTCTAGCTCGACTGGAATAACGGATTCTGAACCGTAAGAGAGAGAGAATGGAGTGTGACCGATCGCAGTCTTGTGGGTTGTTCGGTAAGCTCATAAAGCCATAGGAAGTTCATCGACCCACTTGCCACCGACCTTTTCCAGTCATTTTTTCAGAATAAACTTTATAACTTTATTAACTGCTTCGACCTGTCCGTTTGCCTAAGGGTGTGCAACTGTAGAGAATTTCTTTTGGATGTGAAATCGTTTGCAGAAATCTTTAAATTCAGCACTGTCGAATTGGGTTCCGTTATCCGTAATAATGGTGTGTGGGAGACCGAATCGACAGATGATGTTACGAACCACAAAGTTGATTACTTTTTTCGTTCTAATGGTAGCGAGAGCTTCGGCTTCAGCCCACTTTGTAAAGTAATCAACTGCGACGATGGCGTATTTCGCACCACCTTTTGCCATAGGTAGAGCACCAATGATATCGATGCCCCACATTGCAAATGGCCATGGGCTGACCATTTGCGTTATCTCGGTAGGAGGAGCTCTAGGAATTCGGGCATATTTCTGGCACCTATCACACTTCTTTGCATAATCCGACGCATCGCGATTCACGGTTGGCCAGTAATATCCGTATCGAAGTATTTTCTTGGCAAGTGCTTGCCCCCCGGTGTGATCGCCACATTCTCCCTCGTGCACGTCGTGCAATACTCATTTAATTTCATCGTGAGCGATACACCGGAGTAGAGGGACTAAGTACCCTCTTCTGTACATGATCCCATCCTGGATGGTAAATCATGAGGCCTTCCGAAGGACTTGTCTCTTTTCACTCCTGCGCTCCAGCAGGGTTCCGTGCTCAATGTAATTTCTAAGTGGGGTCAACCATGAATCCTTTTCAAGGACGGTTTCGCATACCCGGTCTATTTCTGCCCGGTCAATGCTTGGGGAGGATAGCGCTTCTACGGGAACGAGTCCCATTTGTTGAGCTTCACCTGTGCTGGCTAGCTTCACCAATGAATCAGCTTTTTGGTTGCGTTATCGAGGTATACAATAAATGGCATAATAATCAAACTGATTTAGCACTTCCTGAACTCGAGCTAAGTAAGCAGCCAACATTCGATCTCTTGCTTGATACTCTCCCTGTACTTGACACACAACTAATTGTGAATCGCAATAAATTTCCACTGCGATAATTCTCAAATCTCTGGCAAGTTTCAAGCCAGCTAAGAGGGCTTCATATTCAGCTTCATTATTAGTCGCATGAAAATCGAACTTCAAAGCATAACATATGGATCGGCCTTCGGGAGTTTCAAGTACAACCCAGCGCCCGAACACCGGTCGTTTGATGCACCGTCGGTATAAAGCTTCCAGACGTATTCGGGGGATTCACTGGTTTCGGGCAGGTCCTCTGGAATGGTAAATTCAGCTATGAAATCGTCTAGGACTTGTCCTTGTATGGCCCGTCTTGGAGTGTAAGTGATATCGAACTGGCTCAGTTCGATGTTCCACTTGAGTAACCTACCAGACATCTCAGGCCGCGAAAGGACCTGTCGTAACGGCTGGTCGGTGTAAACAATAATGGGATGTGCCTGGAAATACGGTCGGAGTTTTCTTGATGCAATAACAAGGCAATAAGCCAACTTCTCTAATTTCTGATAATTCCTTTCGGTCCCAGTCAACCGCTTGCCGACGTAGTATACTGGCTTCTGTATCTTGTCTTCTTCTCGAATTAATGCAGCGCTGATAGCATTTTATGATATTGCCAAATATATGAACAACTTCTCATGATCAATAGGCTTCGACAGGATAGGTGGTGTGGATAGGTGTTGGACTAGTGCTTGGAAAGCACCTTCACACTCCGTGGTCCATTCAAAGTTTCGTTTCCCTTTTCGGATCTGATCGAAGAAGGGAATACATTTGTTAGTGGACTTTGAAATGAACCTACTCAATGCTGCTACTTTTCCATTGAGACTCTGAACTTGCTTTATGGTTTTTGGAGTCTCGAGATTTCTGATAGCCCAGATTTTCTCAGGATTAGCTTCTATCCCTCGAGCGTTGACGATGAACCCAAGGAATTTTCCGGATGCAACTCCCAAATGGCATTTCAGTGGATTTAGCTTCATTTTGTATTCTCGGAGTATGTCGAACATAGTTTCCAGGTCTTTAACATGGTTGATGGAGAGTCGTGACTTCACAAGCATGTCGTCTACATATACTTCCATTGTTTTCCCGATTTGATTAGCGAACATCCGATTGACCAATCGTTGATAAGTAGCCCCGGCATTCTTAAGTCCGAATGGCATAACTTTGTAACAGTAAAGTCCCAGATTGGTTACGAAACTGGTATGTTCTTGGTCGGGCAGATGCATCGGTATTTGATTGTAGCCAGAATATGCGTCCATGAAGGATAAGAGTTCATGCCCAGCTGATGAATCTACTAGCTGATCAATTCTGGGAAGTGGGAAACTGTCTTTAGGGCATGCTTTATTCAGATCGGAATAATCGACACATGTTCTCCACTTTTCATTTGGCTTTCGGACGAGCATGAGATTTGACACCCATTCAGGATATAGAGCATCCCGAATGAACCCGTTTGCTTTAAGCTTTTCTACTTCTTCTTTAAGGGCGGCAGATCTCTCTGGATCCATACCACGCCTTTTCTGTTTGACCGGGACATGCTGCGGGTCAATGTTCAGGGTGTGCTCGCGATGTCCGGCGAGATCCCATACATATCAGAATGTGTCCAGGCAAATACGTCAAGATTTGCCCGCAGAAATTCAACCAATTCCTCTTAAGTTTGCTGGCTTAGCTGAGATCCAATCTTTATCATTTTCGAATCATCGTCATTGTCAACCGGGACATCAATCGTCAGTTCGGCCGGGGATGTTTGACTTTCTTTAGATTCTCCTTCGTCTTCGGTTTCCCTTGGGTCAAGAACCTTGAGGAATTGGCTGGGGTGCCCGGGCCTGGGCCTGGGCGTTAATTGTCAATTATCGGCAAAACGGATGCAGAGAGATTCCTCCACGCCCTTTCCTTTCTCCTTTCGTTGCGCCTCCCGCAGCTCAGCAACATAACAGGCTCTGGCAGCAGCCTGATCTCCCTGAATGATTCCTACTCCGTGATCAGTGGGAAATTTTAAAGTCAAACACCATGGGGCGATGGCTGCCCTGAATTCAGCGAGGGCCGGTCGGCCCAAGAAAGCATTGTAAGGGGAGTCTATGTCCAAAACAATGAACTGCAACATCCGTACTCTCCGACGTTCTCCAACTCCCAACTCTACTGGCAGTTCCACCATTCCAGTGGGTATAGTAGCACTTCCGTTGAAACCATGGACTCGGGATTGATAAGGCTTCAAGTCCGTGGCTTCCATTTTCATTTGATCATAAGCTCGCTTGAACAAAATATTCACAGAGCTTCCACTGTCGACTAAGATCCTCTTCATCCAAGCGGGACCTACTTGGGATGAGATGACCAGTGGATCGATAGTGGGGGCTTCGACTTTATCAGTATCTCTGTTCCTGAATACGATGTCATCTGTCATCGTTTTCTGTTGCTTGGCCGGAGCCCCTTCATCAAAACTACTACAACACTTGAAGTCTGCATGCCTGATAGAGCTGGCATACGACTCCATTTCCTTCCAGCTTCGATCTGTTGGGTGAGGACCACCAATTATTGTATTGATGACCAACCTCCCAACTGTACGAGCGGGTTCCTCCTGTCTTTCCTGATTTGGCGCACGATTCTGATTTGATGGACCCGCACCACCAGACTGTGGCGCCCGCACATACTGATCCAACTTCCGTTCACGTATTAGTTTTTCAATGAGGTCTTGTAAGTGACGACACTCATTGGTGTTGTGGCCATAACTCTCATGGAATCTACAGAATTTTCCTATTTGGATTTGTCTTTCAGTTGGTGGTTTCGGGGCAGGTTTCTTATATTGCATGGTATTGCAAGTCTGCAAATACACATTTTCCAACGATGTGTTCAATGGAGTGTAAGTATCGTACATGGAAGCTCTACGCCGTGGACCACGATTCTGATCGCATTTTTTGCTTTGATTTCTATTGTCCCTCTGCTGATTCTGTTTATTTTGCACGTTCAATTGAACTTTTCCAGAACTATCTCCAGATTGTTTAACAGCGATGTTACTTTGGATTCCTTTGATGTTGGGCCCTGCGTCATCCTGCTTCCTTGACTGTTTCGCATCCTCCCTTCTCAGGAATTGGGCTGCCTTGGAATAGAAACGGTCCAATGACGCAGGTGGTTTTCCGGCTAACCAATTTCTGAACTCGGAATCAGCATCAATCCCCTTAGTCAATGTCATCAGGATAGAGTTATCATTGGGATTGCTTATTTCTGCACACGCAGCATGGAATCGCTCCAAGTAACGTCTAAGTATTTCTCCGGGAGCTTGTGTAACACTAGATAGAGTGTTGACATCTTTAGGCCTCGCTACGTGCATGCGGAATTGTTCAACAAACTTGGTGGCCATCTGATCAAAGCTAGAAATGGGGAAACTACGGCATTTTACTGCATCATCAGCTCTTGCAGCATTCATCAGCCATTCGTACTTCAGGATGTGTTGATTGGGATCAAAACTCCCTTCGTAAACTGGCAAAGTTGGCATCCTGAAGCGCCGAGGTGGTTCAGCATACAATATATCATCGGTGAAAGTGGTATGACTCTGGGAGATTCCCCGGTCGTCATTAGAGAGACCCTAACTTTCACGGATCATTTGGCGGATCATCGTCGGTATATCCGGCATTCGGATACTTGGAGCATGTTGTGCCAAGGTGTGGTCGGGTTCCACAGCACGAGTCTGGACCGGACGCGGTCGACGGTCCATGCCTCGCCTCCTTAGTTCAACATCTTCTGGGACATAAGGTTCTGGGGTTTGCTCTCGTGGGTTATGTTGAGGATCAGCTTGGTTTCTGGCATCAACCCCTTGTCCGGTAGTGGCGATAGTAGCAATGTTGCCTGTGACATGATAAGGAGCAGCACCTCCTCGGGATGAAGGTCCTGTATGATGACTAGTGGATGGTCCAGCTCTAGGTTGCCCAAGATTCAAAGCAGGTTGGTGTCCCGTGGCTTGGGTGTAGCTTACACCTAGCCGTGGACGTGTGGATATGGTTTGGCCATCAGAGGAGGCTGAACTCTCTGTGGAAGAATAGGAACCTTGGTCTCTTTTGGATCTTCTTCGCCTTTGGCGATTTAGCTGGTTGGTCAACTCTGCGTTGGCGCGTAGTTGTTCAGTTAGCTGTTGTCGACTCTGGGTCAATTCTTGGAACAACGTCTGGAACTCTTGTCTTGTAACCGGACCTGTTGGATCTAAAGGTCCGATGGCATTTTGGTTTGATGGAGGCAATTGCGCGGGATTCTGCCTGTCCCGTCCTCCCTGATCAGCAGCTGTAGAAGTAGTCCGTGTGCTTACCATGGTGAGGTGATGAAAGTCCTTTCCTAGATCTGATGCAAATCTGAATAGAATGGAAGGGCTTCAAAGTTCTAGATCTGGATCTTCTTCTTGGATTTATGCAATTCGATATAGATAGGAGATCTAAAGAGCAGGAGAAAATTTGGTTCTCTCAGTGAAAGCACCAAAGTGTTTGTACCAAAATTGGGCACAACACTCTTCGGAAGTTTTTGAAGAGATAAAACGAAGAAATTAAATGTAAAAAGAGGATTATCTAACAAAAACTCCAAATCTCAGATATAAAACTAAGAAAAATGCAAGGAGACACAAGAATTTAGAGTGGTTCGGCGTATTGCCTACGTCCACTATGAAGTAGTTTGCTTTATTGATCTTTCTTTGATGTTTACAATTGATTTCAGCAAATTACAGCGAATAACAATGATTTGTAACAGTGAAATCCGTTGGTAGCAGCAGCAATGGAGTTTAGATCCGGATCTGGCGGAATCTGGGCGTTGGAGATCTCAAAGAGGAAGAAGAACCCATTTTCTGTTGGCTTTGGAGGTCTATTTATAGGCGTAGAAGGCTGGTATTTCGCTCTGATCTCGGGAGACCCTCTCTGGCATGTGACCAGGCCCGTGCGCCCAAGCCCGTGAAGTTCTGGTCCGATCCGTGATCGATACGAACAGATTTCGTATCGATCAAGATTTCATCTAATGGAGTCGAAATTTGGCGTGGACATTCTTTAGCATGCACGTAGTCTTCTGTAAAAATTTCATAGCATTTGGTCTTGTAGATTGGAAGATATGATCGATACAAATGGGTTTCTCGGTTGGCTGTTTCCTTCGACTCGCTCTGTTCGACTCGCTTTCGTTCGACTCAGTGACGTGGCGCTTGAATCTTTGGATCACTTCTGCCTTTGATGTTGTTTTGATCGAGTCGAAATGTGCACTGCTGGAGCGAGTCGAAGTGTGCACTGATGGAGCGAGTCGAAGTGTGCATTGATTGAGCGAGTCAAAGTGGAGCGTCCTGAGAGATTCGAACAGTGGCTTCACCAATGGAGTCGAAGTCGATGGAGTCGAACAGTGGTTCGAACGGAGCGAGTCGAAGTAGGCTTTTCGGATGGACTCGAACGGAGCGAGTCGAAGAAGGCTCTTCTGAGGGATGCGAGCTGAGCGAGTCGAAGAAGGCATCTGATGGAGGCGAAGCGGAGCGAGTCGAAGTAGTCACTTCTGATGGTTGCGAAGCGAGTCGAAGTAGCCACTTCTGATGGTTGCAAAGCGAGTCGAAGTAGCCACTTCTGATGGTTGCGAAGCGAGTCGAAGTGAGCGATTCGACCGGTGGTTGGTTTTCATCCAATTTTGTATCATTCATAACTTGAGCATACGAACTCGGATTGACTTGAGATTTGGAACGTTGACTCTCATAGCTTAGCTTGTCATGTCATATCAATTTAAGCTTGATCCGGACTCGGACAAAATTCGTCGATATCCATAGTGAGCTTGTGTATAACTGATCTTTGGGATGGATCGTCATTGGTTTACTAGTCAATCCCTTGGTATCACGGCCTTGCCAAAAGGCAGGATAACAGTATGTAACTTTATGTTGAAAGTTTAGTTTTAAAATGGTACATGAACTAAATTTTTAGTTAAATATTCTACTTTTTTATACTCAACCTAGACTTATTTTTGTAATATGAGATATTATTCATCTTAATTGTCCTACGATTTAGTACATTTTCCTATAGTGATGCTTTATTGACCGTGAAATGTACATAAATAGCGCATATTTTCCTATTTAATAACATTGAATTTTTAGAGATCTTATTGAACATAGTAGCAATTATCTTTTAGTTTTACAAAGATTGTTTGATGCTATATTGTTTTGATTTTATTTTGCAGAAATGTTTATAAATCATTAGGAACTGAAGATATGTTATTAATAATGTTTACAAGTAAACTAACTTCAAACAGAAAGAATTGTATTTAAAAAGAATAATTTGATAATATTCATTTAAACCAAATTCAAACTAAATTGAGAATTATTACAATTAATTCTCTTTTATTGAAATTTATTCTAATTAAAGAATAGTTACGTACTGATCTTTATTAATCCTAATCAATTAGTGTCCACTTTTAGTCAATATAACATTTTATTAATCCTAATCACTTAGTGTCCACTATGCATATTCGTATTATTTGCACATTTTCAAACAAACTAGGATCATATTCAAGTAGTAGAAATAATCAATGTTAGAATATGCATAGTTAACAAGTCAAATTTTTTGAAAAGACCTAATCTAGTAACAATATAACAATGGATACTATATATATAATTGTTAAAAAATTATTGCATGATCTATAATCCTAAATGATACTCTAAATACAAAAGATAGAAGGTCAAATGGTTAAACTACTAATTATCTTCTATGTTTTCAGTTTCGAAAATAATGGTAGGTTCAGTTCCTTTAATATGTTTAGCTTCAAACCTAAGTGCTTTACTTCAAAAAAAAAATTAAACTCAATATAAATTATGTGTAATTTAGTTAATTTGATAATATGTTTATTTTGTAATTCGATTGTTTGATGTTATAATCAAATCCAATCAAATTTTTTGAAAATTAATACGATCATATTTATGGCAAGTTATTTCTTTAAGTTCGCATCAAAGAGAATTAGTATATAATAAATTCTCTAATCTATTTTGTGTTTGTTTAGTACGATCATGTATTTCATTTCCTTCATAAATTTACAAGGCATTATTCGTTTACTAACACATGTACATCAAATAATCTTTAATTGAGTATAATCTGAGATAAAGTTGATGTTTTTTCCATTTTGAACAATAAGTATTTAAGAAAATCAAATTGGGAAAATATCATCTATGAAGTAAAACAATAGTCAAATAATAAATTTCTATGTTGCATTTCGAGAAAAGTATATTGAAAGTTTAGTACTAAATAAGCGTTCTATAAACTTAAATTTTATTTAAATATTTTATTTTGTTATACGCAACCTAGACTTATATTTTGTAATATTAGATATCATCCATCTTAATCGGCCTACGGTAATACATTTTTCTGCAGTAATGCTTCATTGATCATGAAAAGTTCATAAGTAGCGTTCATTTTCCTATTTAATGCATGGTTAACACCGAACACTTGGAGATCTTATGGAACATCTTAGCAATTATTTTTTATTTTATGTAAAGATTGTTTATGCTATATTGTTCTGATTTTTTTGCATTGTGAAGATGTTTATAAATCATTACGAATTGAAGATGGGTTAATAATAATGTTTACGAGTAGGCTAACTTCAAATGGAATGAATTATATTAAAAAGGAATAAATGGTTGCTAATTTCATTTAATTCCAATTCGAACTAATTTGAGAATTATTATAGTTAATTCTCTCTTATTAATAATTAATCTAAGTAGGGAATAGCTACATACATAGTCCATGTTTATGAACACCGCAAACGTTAAACCAAAAGCGGTTAGCGAGAATTACGTTCGACATAATTGATACATAATAATCACATTTGATAAGTCGGATGAAATTAATATATACATTAATTAATAATTATTGCAAACATTAATACTTCATATCCAACCTCTAATCCATATTTATCCACAAATGCCACAACCTCCAACCTCCAACCTCAAATCAAAATTATCTCCTAACGCACCCTAATTCTCATTAATGTTAATCAATTGGTGTCCACTTTTAGTTCAAAATAACATTTTATTTTTTGATGGATTAAAACTAATTTTTAGTTTTACTTCATTGTATATTTTCAAAACATACCTTTATTAAATCATATTATGTAGCTCTTATTCATATTATTTGAAACAAACAAGGATAATGTTTAATTAGTTGGACTCATCAACGTTGGAATATGCATGGTTAACAAATCAAGTTTTTTTAAGAAGCTTAACATAGTAGCAATAATACAATGGGTGCTATATGCATAATTATTAGTTAAAAAATTATTGCATGATCTATAAACCTAAATGATACTCTCGATACAAAAGATACAAATTTGATGCTCATTTTATATATTACGTATAATTCTCATGTCATATTATGCTATATGTACTAAAGATCATGATGTTTAAAAACTACTATAATATTTTCTCTAATTTAATTAGTATAATATAACGTCAAAATGTGTAATAAGAAAAATGTTGTTTCATTAAGCCAAATACTACCTCACTTTGAGCATAATTTCTCTACTCTATGTTTATAACACTATTATCAAATAAAATTGTGCACATATTTAAATTTATATGTTAAACATAGGATAAAACTATGTTTAACTATTGTGAATTACATTTAAAAATTAATTAAATGACATGCTTAACAATATATTTCTTACCAAGTTAGGAACAACTGATGTTGATTCTTAGTATGTTATATAAAGTCATTGTGCTCTAAAATATAAATTATACTTTATATGCTCAGAGACTATTTAAGTGGATTTATCAATACATTTTTGTTAGTAGTGTTCACGAAAAAGATAATCTAAAAATTTACATTCCATAAATATGTGCTTTCAACTTAATATACTATCAAATCTAAAAAATACACTGTTAATCGAATTATATACTGAACCTCGTATGCGTAGCACGGGTTCGAACTCATCATAAATAAAGAAATGATTTTTAAATAAATAAGGATGTAAACAAAAATTTCTAAAAGATAACCAATAAATTTTAAAACAAAAATGTAATTATGTTTTAGGAAACTGCTTTCACTAATTGTTGTTGAACACTTTAGTATACATGATTTACATGCAATCATGGACATAAAATACATGTAGATAATAACATCGTTCTTAACATGTACATATAATTTTCGCTTTATTAGATGTCCTTCTTAACTCGAGTAATTTCTTCATGCAAACTTCCTTACTAGTGAACATTGTTTTATGAAACGTTATCATAGCTTTATCCAGCAAAACCGCTTTCTCTAAGATAAGGCGCAATGCTTCAATCTCAAATTCCTTGGACATAAAATTGATGAATTCCACTGTTTGGAGTTTAGAAAATACATCGTAGTCCCATATTCCTACGAGAATATCTTAGCTTCCTACTGCATATTCATTTTGGTAGACCCCCTAAAAACATAATAAATATATTTGTTAGTTTTAGTCATGGAATGATAAAAATCTACCAACCTAAGATATATTAAAAAATCAATTAGTCATGTGCCTTAAATGTAAAATTAATAGTAATGTCAATGCATAATAAAAATAAATTTAGCTAATTAGAAGACTGCTTAGATATTATCCATAAACTTTTCAAATAGTGTGCAAGAATTCACAATACCTATTCCACCATATTAAAAGGCCGCCTATTTTGAAAACTTGAAAATTTTAAAGGTCAATTGAACACTAATTATTGATTTTTTTGTAACTATACATTGCACTAGATTAAGTCCATTCATCTTAAACTAAACTACAGAAGTTGGATTTAAATTTTCAAATTTTTCTTTGCTTTTCACCAGAAAAAGAATTCAAAGATGCGAATTTTGGACACAGCTAACTCTTGATTTAGTGCATATGGCGCTTGTTCATTAAAATATGCATGTTTTCCCGGAATGCAACAAACTATGCTACCTATACATACTAAGAGAATCCTTAGTCTGTTTATTGGAATAGAGTTTCTCGATAGGCCTGGGCTAGTCGGGCGACTGCCCATGGACCAATTTGAGGACAGGGCCCAAAATTTTTAATTCATGTTTCAAAAATAGTATATAGGTTATTTACTATTTTTATTAAATGCAAAGTATACTGTAAATCAATGGTAAAACTTGGGTTAATTGTCCATGGCTCAAATTTACCTTGAGCTGAGCCTGATATCGATCATTTGATTTGTTGTGCTGAAAAACCTATAGTTTTAGCTTTATTGATTGTCTTTTATATATTTTTTAAAGAAAAAATAAAAATAAAGTAAAGAAAAAGAAAAGGAAAGAGGAAAAAAAGTAATCATGCCGAAAGACAAAGTGGTTGGATGTTAGGAAAGCCCTTTAGTAAACAGAGGGAGGATAGAAATGAATACTGATCTTTATGTCCACAAAATCTATTTGCACAACCAGAGCCAAAATTTACTTTGGGACAAGTCTGATCTTGACCACTCGATTTGTTACGTTGAGAAACCTATAATTTTAGCTTTAATGGTCGCTATAATTTTAGCTTTACTGGTCGTTTTTCAATATTTTTAAAAGAAAAAAATATAAAAAAGTAAAAGAAAAAGAAATGAAAACAAAAGGGAAAAAACAAGGAATCATACTGAAAGACAAAATGACTTGATATTGGGACATCTTCTTAGCAAACAGAGAGAGGATTGAACTTATCGTATGTCTCTATTTGCACAACCATTACTGATAAGACGCAAAAGTGAATTCATGAATGACAAGTTTTGACACATATTTATAACTTTAAATTTTGTTGAATTGCCCATGATCCAAATTTAGCTTCGGTCGGGCTTGATCACGATCACTTGATTTGTTACGTTGAAAAACCCATGGTTTAGAGTTTATTGATCGTTTTCATATATTTTTTAAAGAAAATATAAAAATAAAAGAAAAGGAAAAGAAAAAAGGAAAAAGAAAGAGGAAAGCAGGGAATCATACCAAAAGACAAAGCGACTTGATATTAGAACAGCTCCTTAGCAAACAAAGGGAGGATAGAACCGATCTTATGTCCGCGAAATCTATTTGCACAACCATCATTGGCAAACAAGCAAAAGTGAATGGAACATTCTCCGGATTCATGAATGCCAACATGTCCTGTAAGTAATAACATTGATTTAGTATCAAACGTAATGACCAGGTTATAAGTCAAACTAAAAAGCCTATATTATTTCTGGTGGAAATCTATTTCCCAATTCAAAAACCTCTGATTATTTCCTCTGGCTCTCTCATGCAGAACGCCATGCAAGAAGTTGCTGAACAGACCACAAATGCTCCTAAGGTAACTAATAATGAATGGAAAGCTTACCAGACCAGACAAAGTTAAAAACACCACTTTTTCAGGTAAAAACTCTAATTCTGAATATGCAGATGTAATAGTCAATCCCAAATGAATTCCTTATTAAACCAGTTTAAGCCAAAAAGGCTAAAAATGCCAAGAGATGTAAGAAGAGTGGATCCACTCTTAATGACTCGGATTTCCACCGTTCTTCTTCATAAATGTCATCTATTTTTAGGAATGTTAGAGGATTAAACTCCCCTTCTAGAAAACTGGATGTTTCTGATCTCATTTATAAATGCCAAGCTTCTTTTCTGGCATTACTTGAACCCAAATTGCATCTGACAACATTCATAAATTTCAGAACTCTTGTTTGCAGGATTGGTCTATTCACCATAACAAAAGTAGTCGCACAAATGGTCGAATTTTAATTATTTGGAACCCAACCATTCGGAATGCTACCATCGTTGGCACTTATGATCAAGTTATTACATGTCTTGTCAGAAATTCTGGTGGTCTTATCCTCATTGTCTCTTGCATTTATGGCCTTAATGATACTAATAAAAGGACCCACTTATGGAATTATATTGCTCAAATAGCTAAAGATAAAAATACCCCCTGGTTATTAGCTGGAGACTTTTATAGTACACTTTATTCTACGGACAGAAAAGGGGAAAGTAATATTCATACAGATTCTAAAACTTTACGCTTCATGTATTAACTCTGCCCATCTTTTCGAAGCAACAATTGAGGGTAATTTTTTTACTTGGAGGGGAGGACTTAATTTTTACATTCACAGCAAGCTAAGACAGAGCATTTATAAATTTTGAATTTGCTGATAAATTCCCCAATTATAGGGCAATGGCACTGAATCATTCATCAAGTGACCATTGCCCTGTTCATGCTATGCTCAATGCCTTTGTTGATTTGAAGAAAAACATTCCTTTTAAATTTAATAATGCTCGAGTAGACTTTCCAGGTTACACTGAAACAGTTCTGGCTGCTCTTAGTGGTCAAGTTATGAGAAACTCTCCTTTTCAGTTATTAGTGAAGCTGAAAAGCATCAAGTCTTACCTCAAGCAATGGAAGAAGCAGAATATGTCACTAAAGAGGCTATGCAATCAACTTAAGGGAAGAAAACAATTTACTATACCTTAAACTTATTGTTGATCCTGATAATTTTCAGTTATTTGAAGAGTATAAGCAAAGTTTAAAAAAACTTGCAATGTATATTATACTCTCAATCAGCCGAATTGCATCAAAAAGCCAAAATTAAATGGTTAATAAATGATCTCTAATAATTTTTTCTATTCCATGCTCAAGATCAACAAAGAAAGAAGAATTATCCATCAAGTTTTAAATGACAAAGGAGAGATTATTCAATCTGAAACATTGCTGGGTAATGAAGTTGTTTCATTTATTCAAAAGCTATACTCAATGGGGAAGATTCTATCAATCACTGGCCGGACATCACATGTAAAACAATTCTAACCAGAAACTCACAAAATAAACTTTTGTATCCAATTAATATTGAAGAAGTGAAAGCGGCCTTATTTAAAATTGAGGACAATAGTAGCCCTGGCCCTGATGGCCTTAATTCTAAATTTTATAAACTGCACTGGAATGAATTGAGCATTGAATTATATAAAGCAATGGGCAGTATTTTTTACTTTAGTAAAATCATTTCAGAGTTAAATCATACTTTCATCACTCTCATTCCTAAGTGTCAGAATTACACAAAAATAAGTTAATATAGGCTCATCTCATGTTAAATTTTGGTGATACAAAATCACAAATAGAATGAAACAAATATACAAAAAGAAAAGTAATCGCGTGTGTTTATTATGGAAATGCATAAATTATTGGATCGCATTTTCATTAGATGGCAAGGAAATAAATGGATGCGCATGTTATGGAATAATATATATGCAAAAAGTTATGCATATTATTTCTTTCTCGGTAATCGCATTGCTTTGGAATTATTTTTTTCATCGTTGCTAATTAAAGGAATGAGTGAATAACTTGCTATGTTTGCATTGTTTGTTACCATTGTAAATTGTCTCAATTATCTTTTTACCATATCTTGGTAATTTAATCGATGACTCCCATGGATTTGCACTATCTTGATGTGTAATCTGTTGTAACTCTCTCGTGTGTAATAAAATCTCTCTCCTTTGAACTGGATATACTATCTTGATGGTAGTGGAATCGGTATAAATATTGTGCGTTTTTTTTCTTCTTTTTTATAGTTATTTACTATTTATTTCGAGTAATAGAATAATTGTTGCTAGATTGAGTGATGTTCAAATTGAAAAATCTAGATCTTGTTTATTGTTTTTTCCGCATTTGTGCAATTTTTGCACAACACTCTGTTATGTTTTATATAAAAAATTTGCTAATATTTTATGCGGAAGAATGCAGCCTTATGTGAATGATTTAATTTCTGAAAATCAGAATACTTCATCTCCTCAAGACAAACTTCAGAGAATTTACTTTTTGCTCATGAGTTTATTAGGGCATTTAAAAGAAAGCAGTCTAAATGTTTATGTTTAAAAGTGGATATTGCCAAAGCCTATGATATGATTGATGGAAATTTTATTTTCCATATGATGAAGCTAATAGATTTTCCAACTAAATTTGTACAGCTAATTCATATGTGTATTTCATCTTCTACATTTTCAATCATGATCAATGGGTTCTCACATGGCTTTATTCATAGTAATAGAGGTTTAAGGCCGGGGATCCCCTACCTTTTTGCCATTGCCATGGATATGCAATATATCAAAGGCAGTCTTCATGTTATTCATCATATGTACCTTGTAATAAGCCATCTAATTTATGTTGATGATCTACTAATTATTGCCAAAGCAACTGATAGCAGTATAAATTGCATTAAAGACGGTATGGAGTAGATGAATAAATATGCTGGCTTGATGAGGAGTGAATGCAAAACTAAATTGATGTGGAGTAAAGGAATAAGCAATAAGCAGAATATATGTGACATTTTGAAGGTAAAATTAGCTGAATTTCCTTTTACGTATTTGGGCCTTTCTTTGTCTAATAACAAGTAGAAAATAAATAATTTCTCTCCTCTTATTGATAAAATAGAGAAAAAATTAGATGGCTAGACTTGTAAATTCTAAAGCACATCATAAAAACCGGAGTTTATTCATATGGTAATATACTCAATCATATCATGTTGGAAGCAAGTTAGTCATATTCCCTCTAGCAAGCTGGGGTAATGTCTGTAAGAGTAAAAGTAAGGGTAGTCTTGGACTCAAAAAGCTTTCAGATTTTAATAATGCAGTTATTTTAAAAGTAATTTGGAAATTCCTTCAGCAAAAATCTCTTTGGGCTAAATAGATTAAAAATAAATACTGTAGAGAGAAGAAATTTTGGACTGTAAATACCTGTTGGAGTGTACTTGGTAGGGTATCCGTGTAAGTTATTTTGTGGTTGTAGTTCCTTTTGCTCTTGCATTTACTTATTTGGATACTCTGTTATATATTGTGACTCTTTGTATTGTAAATAAAGTACACAAAATTCACACCCAAAAAAAAAAAACCGGGAGAGGAGAGGAGATTGAGATCTAATTATAAATTTAACATATGTGTATAATTTTAAAGGTGATAAGTTTTGAATTAGTCAAATTATTATTTTTAAATTTAACGAGACTAACATTTAGTACAATTAGTGATTAGATTTTATGTATATACATTAAGTATGTATTTAAATTAATATACATATTATCATTATATACACAAACACACACAATGGCTGAAATAAGGATATATTAAGTTATATATAAATAGATATATTATTTTGGACAAATTTTCCTTATATGCCTTGGAAAAAAACCTATTTCAACTTTAGGACTCGTTCAAAATTTATTATAAAAATATTTTTTTTTTTCATATAACAGCCTTTTGTACTTGCACATTTGAATTTGCGCATGTACATTTAAAAAAAATACACTTGCGCAATCTGAATTTGCGTAAACACGGTTCTTAAAAAAATATACACCTACACAATTTCAATTTGCGCAAGTGCGACTGGGATTTTATGCTTGTCAATTTCAAATTGTGCAAGTGCAAATTCTGGACTAGTGAAAACAAGACATATTTTTATAATAAGTTTGATTGAGACCTAAAGTTGAAATATATTTTTTTAGCCTATAAGCAAAATTTGTCCTATTATATATATATTATATATGTAAATATATATATATATGTTAATATGTGATTAATATGTAATTGTATATGTATATGGAAGATCGTGTGTGTATTTCATATAGTGCAAGTTCTAGCAGTATATATATTATATAAAATATATAGTTACAAATCTCAATTACTACATTTGCACATATTTATGTATATTTTATGTTGACATATATACAATATGTTGTTGCACAAGTTATCCTATACATGTTCACTTACCTACACATTATATATGCACCTATACACGTACACATCGACACTTAGATTTAAGTATATGTATGTATGTATATGTTTGTGTGTATACATATATCTAAAAGAAAATGCAGTAGTATATTATGATATATTGAATTGATGTTATTTCATTGCTACTCTGTGATACACATGACTGGGTATATATTGGTTCGGTTGATGCAAACAAATTACCGATATACCCCTGAAACCCTATTACATTCTATATAAAGACTCGTATGTTATTGACTCATTCTTTATTTTCCCCCGACAAATGTAACTAGGATTTCCTTTCCTTCTGAAACTTCGGTTGCTTCTTCAATCTTCAGATCGGATTTCAATCTTGCAAAATTACTCTTTGAGAGTGGTTTTGTGATAATGTCCGCTCTATAATGGCTTGCTAGTAGATGATTTATGTCCAGATTTCCCTTAATAACTTGTTCACGAACGAAGTAAAATCAATTCTTGTATGCTTCTTTCGTGAATGAAGGATGGGATTGGCAGAGAGACACCGTACTAAGGTTGTCGCACCAGATTATTGACTTCCTTGTGAGATGAACTCCGATTTCTTTGATGAGTGACTCAAGCCACATAACTTTAGCTGTTGCGCTTGCAACACTTCGATATCGGCTTCGGTGCTTGAGCGAGATACTGTTGGTTGCTTCTTAGAGCACCAGGATATTGGATTGTCACCTAGATAGATGCAGTATCCAGTTGTGGATCTTCGATCATCAGAATCTGATGCCCAATCTGCATCAGCGTATCCTTGAATACTTAGTGTTTTACATGTCTTTAAGCATATTCCTTGATTTATTGTACCTTTCAAACATCGTAGGATTCATTTTACTGCTTTTCAGTGATCTTCTGATGGTTTTTGCATGTACTGACATACTTTATTTACACTGAATGATATATCTGGTCCAGTAATGATAACACATTATAATGCACCCACAATACTTCTATAATGCTTTTCGGTTTCCACAGCTTCTCCTCTATGTTTGGATAGATGCAAGTTACTTACCATTGGTGTTGGCATAGGTTTAGCTTCACACATTTTCCCCTATTTAGGATATCCAGTATGTATTTCCTTTGACATAATACAAGTTCAGTTTTTGATTTTCTGATGGCCTCAATTCCTAAAAAATAGCTTAAATCTCCTAAGTCTTTGATTGAAAATGCCTTGTCTAGATGACTTATGACACTTATAGATCATAGTAAAATTTCACAATGATAAATTAAACCCTTATGGTTCACAATGACAAATTTCATAAAATTCGCTATAGCAAAAAAACTAGAAATATACATCATAAATCCAAAATTAATATTCTCAATTCAACTACAACAAAGGCAATTCAAGTTGCATGCACATTTAAAATGCAAGGTTCAATGAGAAAAAACAAAGATAGATGGATGATGATAATTTGAACTTTTAGTATGTTTATATAATTTAGATGTATACCATTTTTATAAATGCAATACAAATTTATTTTAGTAAAAATATACAAATTCAAAATCATCATGCACATTTCAATGTGATAATGCAATAACTTGAAGTAATGATCGGTAGGTTGTGCTGTCAAAATATATTGTATGGTAAAAGTAACCTAACTTGCATAAAAGGCATTACTATAAACCCTTTCTTGTTAATAACATCTGTATTCATTTAACACGTCTTTTCAATTTCATAATGCAAGGCAACTTTCCAAAACAAGTAAATTCAAAAGCTTCGAGTGGCTTTCATTGTAAGAGTTTAATGTGCAACGAAAATGCCAATCTATTCTATTATATAAGAAAGACAATGTAGATTCTTAGTATTCTTATCTCTCATTCACTTTGAGGCTTAATAGTGCATTGTACATGATTTTTAATATAATATTCCTTAAACCCCCTAAAAATTTTCAATATTCCACAAAACTACTGTCATTAACATAGCAATTAATGTTACCATTGTTCCTTTAGATAAAATACTCTTATGTACGTTTATTATTATTATTATTTTGATAAACTTATAATCATTATTTTTTTCTAATCTGACAGAGATCTCTTCTTCTTCTCCATATTATCATTACAAATTTTTCATTCCTCATTTGTTTTCTATCATTATTTTACATCCCTCTCATTTATTTATTTTATTCATCATGTTACCTCTTACCCTATTTCAGTTTTATATGTATACTACAATTCCAAAAAAAAATAAAAAAAATATGTTTTCAGTCTAAATCAACTTAAAGATTCTATTCAAATAGTTTTTTGTCAATCTCTTTAAAAAAAAATTATCTAACTATAATTTGATTGAATTCATCATTGGTTTTTAATTTTTGTTCATCCTAAAAAAAATATCATTTTGTTCATGTTTTGCAGAGATTATGTTTTTATTTGTTGCTTTCAATAGTTTCACAGAAAAATTGTCTAAAGTCTTCAATAAAACTTGACTTACTAATCTATCAACTGGATTTAAAGGTTTGATTTTTATTTTATTACCTTTATTTTCATTTAATTTAAGGTTGAATTTTTTGTTCTAGCTCTAAATATATTATTTCAGATCTTTACTTCAAATTTTGTGTTCATAAAATTATTTCCTTCTTATTTTTGTTACAATTTGCGTGAATATGAATATGGTTTCTTTTATATTTTTAGAAGGTTATTGGATTTATTAATACATTGATATCACATAATCTTTGTTATTTTGTAAAATCTATAATACATAAAGCTTGACTATATTTTATTCTTAAGTTTTCTATTTACATTGACATTCATCTTATTTGTGTTCGTTTAGTACGATCATGATTTTTGTTTTCTTCATTCGTTTTGTAGGGAATAATTAGCTTACTAACATACAGATATAAAATAATCTTAAACTTTTTATAACAAACAAGTGGTAAAGTTGATATTTTTATTTTGAAATATAATTATATACAAAAATAAAGTTGGGAAAAATCTCATATTTTCTTATTATTTTAGTTTAAATCTGTATCATTATCAATTTGGTTTTCTACATATTCTACAGGTGGTTATTGGATTTATTAATACATCGATATCATAGAATCTTTGATCGTTTTTATAATATCCTTGATATGTAATGCTGAACTATTTTTTAGTTCTCAAGTTTTATATTTACATTGACGTTCATCTGATTTGTGTTTGGTTAGTACGATCATGAATTTTATTTCTTTCGTATATTTTGTACAGCATAGTTGGTTTACTAACTTATGTATACCGAACAATCTTAAATTATGTATAATCTGAGACAAAATTGATGTTTTTCCATTTTTAAGCATGTGTATTTAAGAAAATCAAATTGGGAAAAATATCATTTATGGAATAAAAGAATAGTCAAATAATAAATTTCTATTTCATATTTGAGAAAAGAAATATAAATGTATAAATATTACTTTTGTTCTATCTATCGTAAGTAACTTTATGTTGAAAGTTTAGTTTTAAAATGGTGTTACATGAACTAAATTTTTAGTTAAATATTCTACTTTTTTATACTCAACCTAGACTTATTTTTGTAATATGAGATATTATTCATCTTAGTTGTCCTACGGTTTAGTACATTTTCCTATCGTGGTGCTTCATTGATCGTGAAATGTACATAAATAGCGCATATTTTCCTATTTAATAACATTGAATTTTTGGAGATCTTATTGAACATAGTAGCGATTATCTTTTATTTTTTTACAAAGATTGTTTGATGCTATATTTTTTGATTTTATTTCGCAGAAATGTTTATAAATCATTACGAACTGAAGATATGTTATTAATAATGTTTACAGGTAAACTAACTTCAAACAGAAAGAATTGTCTTTAAAAAGAATAATTTGATAATATTCATTTAAATCAAATTCAAACTAAATTGAGAATTATTACAATTAATTCTCTTTTATTAAAATTTATTCTAATTAAAGAATAGTTACGTACTAATCTTCATTAATCCTAATCAATTAGTGTCCACTTTTAGTCAATATAATATTTTATTTTTATGGTGGATTAAAACTAATTTTTAATTTTACTTAATTGTGTATCTCCAAAGTATACTTTTATTAAACATGTTGTGTAGCTTTTATTCGTATTATTTGCACATTTTCAAACAAACTAGGATCATATTCAAGTAGTTGAAATAATCAATGTTAGAATATGCATAGTTAACAAATCAAGTTTTTTGAAAAGACCTAATATAGTAACAATATAACAATGGATACTATATATATAATTGTTAAAAAATTATTGCATTATCTATAAACCTAAATGATACTCTAAATACAAAAGATAGAAGGTCAAATGGTTAAACTACTAATTCTCATCTATGTTTTCAGTTTCGAAAATAATGGTAGGTTCAGTTCCTTTAATATTTTTAGCTTCAAACCTAAGTGCTTTACTTTAAAAAAAATTAAACTCAAAATAAATTATGTGTGGTTTAGTTAATTTGATAATATGTCTATTTTGCAATTCGATTGTTTGATGTTATAATCAAATCCAATCAAATTTTTTGAAAATTAATACGATCGTATTTATGGCAAGTTATTTCTTTAAGTTAGCATCAAAGAGAATTAGTATATAATAAATTCACTAATCTATTTTGTGTTTGTTTAGTACGATCATGTATTTCATTTCCTTCATAAATTTACAAGGCATAATTAGTTTACTAACACATGTACATCAAATAATCTTTAATTGAGTATAATCTAAGATAAAGTTGATGTTTTTTCCATTTTGAACTATAAGTATTTAAGAAAATCAAATCGGGAAAATATGATATAAAGTAAAACAATAGTCAAATAATAGTCAAATAATAAATTTCTATGTACCATTTCAAATAATAAAGTTGTATCTAAGTACCATTTCAAAAAACAAAAAAAACAATAGTCAAATAATAAATTTCTATGTTGCATTTCAAGAAAAGTATATTCAAAGTTTAGTACTAAATAAGCGTTCTATAAACTTAAATTTTATTTAAATATTTTATTTTGTTATACGCAACCTAGACTTATATTTTGTAATATTAGATATCATCCATCTTAATCGGCCTACGGTAATACATTTTTCTGCAGTAATGCTTCATTGATCATGAAAAGTTCATAAGTAGCGTTCATTTTCCTATTTAATGCATGGTTAACACCGAACACTTGGAGATTTTATGGAACATCTTAGCAATTATTTTTTATTTTATGTAAAGATTGTTTATGCTATATTGTTCTGATTTTTTGGCATTGTGGAGATGTTTATAAATCATTACAAATTGAAGATGAGTTAATAATAATGTTTACGAGTAGGCTAACTTCAAATGGAAAGGATTGTATTAAAAAGGAATAAATGGTTGCTAATTTCGTTTAATTCCAATTCAAACTAATTAGAGAATTATTATAGTTAATTCTCTCTTATTAATAATTAATCTAATTAGGGAATAGCCACATACATAGTCCCTGATTATGAACACCGCAAACGTTAAACCAAAAGCGGTTAGCGAGAATTACGTTCGACGTAATTGATACATAATAATCACATTTGATAAGTCGGATGAAATTAGTATATACATTAATTAATAATTACTGCAAACATAAAAATACTATACATTACATAAATACTTCATATCCAACCTCTAATCCATATTTATCCACAAATGCCACAACCTCCAACCTCTAATCAAAATTATCTGCTAACGCACCATAATTCTCATTAATGTTAATCAATTGGTGTCCACTTTTAGTTCAAAATAATATTTTATTTTTTGATGGATTAAAACTAATTTTTAGTTTTACTTCATTGTATATTTTCAAAATATACCTTTATTAAATCATATTGTGTAGCTCTTATTCATATTATTTGAAACAAACAAGAATAATGTTTAATTAGTTGGACTCGTCAACGTTGGAATATGCATAGTTAACAGATCAAGTTTTTTTTAAGAAGCTTAACATAGTAGCAATAATACAATGGGTGCTATATGCATAATTATTAGTTAAAAAATTATTGTATGATCTATAAACCTAAATGATACTCTCGATACAAAAGATACAAAATTTGACGCTCATTTTATATATTACGTATAATTCTCATGTCATATTATGCTATATGTACTAAAGATCATGATGTTTAAAAACTACTATAATATTTTCTCTAATTTAATTAGTATAATATAACATCAAAATATGTAATAAGGAAAATGTTGTTTCATTAAGCCAAATACTACCTCACTTTGACCATAATTTCTCTACTCTAGGTTTATAACACTATTATCAAATAAAATTGTGCACATATTTAAATTTATATGTTAAACATAGGATAAAACTATGTTTAATTATTGTAAATTACATTTGAAAATTAATTAAATGACATGCTTAGCAATATAGTTCTTACCAAGTTATGGACAACTGATGTTGATTCTTAGTATGTTATATAAAACCATTGTGCTCTAAAATATTAATTATACTATATATGCTCAGAGACTATTTAAGTGGATTTATCAATACATTTTTGTTAGTAGTATTCATGAAAAAGATAATCTAAAAATTTACATTCCATAAATATGTGCTTTCAACTTCATATATTATTAAATCTAAAAAATACATTGTTAATCGAATTATATACTGAACCCCGTATGCGTAGCACGGGTTCGAACTCGTCATAAATAAAGAAATGATTTATAAATAAATAAGGATGCAAACAAAATTTTCTAAAAGATAACCAATAAATTTATAAAAAATGTAATTATATTTTAGGAAACTGCTTTCACTAATTGTTGTTGAACACTTACGTATACATAATTTACATGCAATCATGGACATAAAATACATGTAAATAATAACATCATTCTTAACATGTACATATAATTTTCGCTTTATTAGATGTCCTTCTTAACTCGAGTAATTTCTTCATGCAAACTTCCTTACTAGTGAGCATTGTTTTATGAAACGTTATCATAGCTTTATCCAGCAAAACCGCTTTCTCTAAGATAAGGCGCAATGCTTCAATCTCAAATTCCTTGGACATAAAATTGATGAATTCCACTGTTTGGAGTTTAGAAAATATATCGTTGTCCCATATTGCTACGAGAATATCTCTGCTTCCTACTGCATATTCATTTTGGTAGACCCCCTGAAAACATAATGAATATATTTGTTAGTTCTAGTCATGAAATAATAAAAATCTACCAACCTAAGATATATTAAAAAATCAATGTGCCCTAATTGTAAAATTAATAGTAATGTCAATGCATAATAAAAATAAATTTAGCTAATTAGAAGACTACTTAGATATTATCCATAAACTTTTCAAATAGTGTGCAAGAATTCACAATACCTATTCCACCATATTAAAAGGCCGCCTATTTTGAAAACTTGAAAATTTTAAAGGTCAACTGAACACTAATTATTGATTTTTTGTAACTATACATTGCACTAGATTAAGTCCATTCATCTTAAACTAAACTACAGAAGTTGGGTTTAAAATTTCAAATTTTTCTTTGCTTTTAACCAGAAAAAGAATTCAAAGATGCAAATTTTGGACACAGCAAACTCTTGATTTAGTGTGTATGGTGCTTGTTCATTAAAATATGCATGTTCTCCCGGAATGCAACAAACTATGCTACCTATACATACTAAGAGAATCCTTAGTCTATTTATTGGAATAGAGTTTCTCGATAGGCCTGGGCTAGTCAGGCGACTGCCCATGGGTCAGTTTGAGGACAGGGCCCAAAAATTTTAATTCATGTTTCAAAAATAGTATATAGGTTATTTATTATTTTTATTAAATGCAAAGTATACTGTAGATCAATGGTAAAACTTGGATTAATTGTCCATGGCTCAAATTTACATTGAGCTGAGCCTGATATCGATCATTTGATTTGTTGTGTTGAAAAACCTATAGTTTTAGCTTTATTGATTGTCTTTTATATATTATTTAAAGAAAAAAGAAAAGGAAAGAGGAAAAAAATTAATCATGGCGAAAGACAAAGTGGTTGGATGTTAGGACAGCTCCTTAGTAAACAAAGGGAGGATAGAAATGCATACTGATCTTATGTCCACAAAATCTATTTGCACAACTAGGACTAAAATTTACTTTGGGACAGGTCTGATTTTGATCGCTCGATTTGTTACATTGAAAAATCTATATTTTTAGCTTTACTGGTCTTTTTTCAATATTTTTAAAAGAAAAAAATATAATAAAGTAAAAGAAAATAAAACGAAAACAAAAACAAAAGGGAAAAAACAAGGAATCATACTGAAAGACAAAGTGACTTGATATTGGGACATCTCCTTAGCAAACAGAGGGAGGATTGAACTTATCATATGTCTCTATTTGCAGAACCATGACTGATAAGAGGCAAAAGTGAATGCAACGCTCTCTGAATTCATGAATGACATGACACATATTTATAACTTTAAATTTTGTTCAATTGCCCATGATCCAAATTTAGCTTCGGTCGGGTATGCTCACGATCACTTGATTTGTTCCGTTGAAAAACCCATGGTTTTGGATTTATTGATCGTTTTTCATATATTTTTTAAAGAAAATATAAAAATAAAAGAAAAGGAAAAGAAAAAAGGAAAAAGAAAGAGGAAAGCAGGGAATCATACTGAAAGACAAAGCGACTTGATATTAGGACAGCTCCTTAGCAAACAAAAGGACGATAGAACTGATCTTATGTCCGCGAAATCTATTTGCACAACCATCATTGACAAACAAGCAAAAGTGAATGGAACATTCTCCGGATTCATGAATGCCAACAGGTCCTGTAAGTAATAACATTGATTTAGTATCAAACGTAATGACCATGTTATAAGTCAAACAAAAAATCGTATATTAAAGAACACGCGCGTGAACGGTGGTTGTTGAATGGTCGAGCACTTGGTTGCATAGAACAAGGCATGAAGCCTGAAACACAGTGACAGTTTGTAATCTGAAATTCTAAATACAATTTGCAATACCTGTAACCCATGACGTCCCAAGGGAAGCCAGTGCATACAGTCATGTCTTGCAATCAGTTCTCCACCATTATCCTTCACATTTATAGCTGCATTCTTTAAACTGGGACAGCTTCCCAAAGCAAAATCATCAAAAGTGGTATTGCTGTATATGGTTTCTATATTCCTTCCTTGTATCCTGAGGCAGCCCTCACCTTCCGTATTGACCAAATACACTACTTTAAGTCTAGAGGCTGTAGATATCAACCTGGAAAGCTCACCTCCGTTGGTTCTCACGCTGTAAAGCTTAAGGGTTAGCAAATGGTTAAAGCCCAAAAAGCCCCTTGGAGGAGTAAGGTAACAGTTTACAAGATATAGAGTGTTCAAGAATGAAAAGGAGAAAGCAGAGGAATGGAGGGAGTACAGAGTGGTAGGAGTTTGGTGAGTGAAGCAAAGGGCGAGAGTGCGAAGGGTGCAGAGGGAAGTAGAAGAGGAGAGGAAGATAAGCCAGGAGTCGGTGGAAGGAGGAGAAGTTGGAGAAGGGTGAATGAGGAGAAACCTACGGATAGAGCCGTGGTGGAGGAGGAGGATTCTGGAGATGACCGGTTCTGGAAGATTCTGTAGCCTTAAATCAGGGATGGATCGCCATCTGTTGCGCCAGAATGCAGAGATGAGGCTGGTGCTCACTGCCTCTTTGATCGGCAGTTTCGCCAGTATTTCATATAGTATGTTTTCAGGGAGGTCGTGGAGGATCAATGGATGCGTTCTGTTCTTGTCTGAATTCATTACCAATGCTTTTTTTCTTGTTCATTGTTATTTCAAATGTACAGCTTGTATTTGCATATGTATACAATGGATGATTTCGATATTCGTATCCAGAAAATCAAAGCGTTGTCTCATTTAAAGTGGATTCTTGTCTTCATACGGTATGTTTTTTTTACTCCAGAGCTGTGTGGATGCAAAAGTGAGATGTAGCATTCTGACAAATACACTCTCCATCTGGATGTGCTTGTTTTCTGACCACTAATTATTTTATTTTGTTTCTTTATTTTGTTGAACTTAAAAGTTTGACATGAGATCCAAGTCCGAGTGTCAAGTAGACTGCAGAAACCTATCCTTCTTTTGATTATATATAAATGGCAAGACATTACTACTGGAAAAACTGCTTTCTTTATGCCTGCTGTACCATGAATATAATCACTCACCAGTACAATGAATACATCATGATTGGAAAATTGCTCTCTTTACGCCTGATGTACCATTAATGTAATCATACATCAGTACATTGAATATATCATGATTAAGTATCACAGAGGTACAATAAATGAATTGTATATGAACTGGCACCACTTAATCTGAGTGAAAACTGCTGTATCCGCACTCCCGGTTCTCATATGTCCAAATAAATCAGAACTATTGATTATAACGACCTGATGAATAGGATCGGCACCGATACTTTAGATTACAAAATTAAAGGTCGGGAGTTCAATTTCTGAACATGAACCATGTTTAAAAAAGATTTGAACCCGTCCAACCCGGTCCAAACTCGCGTACAAATTGTTGTGGCAAAATAGTAAGTGCATAAGAATACCAGTACGACCCATATTCCTCCACCGCCCCTCACCTACCATGATAATGGTCCATAGATCGATCCAGTGGTATTATTATTATTATCATTACTGCATGGTGTTGTCCTTTTTCTCACTTCATGACGTTCAATGATGCAAAGGCAAACTGTCTCAAATAACCTGTCTTGGTATAAAACAGTACAGATTGTATATTAGTATTTGTTTGCACAGATGAAATATCCGTCTACCACCTTTGCTAAACTCAAAAAGTAGATAAATAGAATATTGTTTTGCCGTCTTGATATGTGTATACGTTTCTTTTAATACACAAAATATTTAACTGGCAAAACGTCTTCTAGTGTGTGTGGAGGCAAGGCAGAGTCACCTTGTGGTTGGGGTGGGCAGGCATGCCCCTTGGGAATTTTGAGAATTATTGCTGAAAAAAATTGAAGATGCTTTCTTGAGCTTGAAAGCCCAAATTCTGATAAAAAAAATAATATATGTAAAGAAAAAAGAAGAAAATTTATTGCCCTGAATAAAATATGTTTTTTGTTCCACCCCCACCAGTCTTTGCTTCTTTACCACATACTCGTTCTTTTCAGTTTGGTTCTTGTGCTTTTATGTCCTACTTTACATCAGCTGCCAAGTTTACTTGGTATTTTCAGTTTGGCTGTATCTTAAAATTCTAATCACTTGTATAATATGAAACTATTTGTAACGGAAATCATGTGTTCTCTTTTCTAATGAAATATTGCATTATTATTAAATTTAGTTTGTACATTAAAATTATTGTTTAATAAATTAGTATTTCAACATTTAAGTGATGATTGTTTGATAGTTCATCATGAATTATCCGCTGCTGTGAGAAAATAGTTAGTGTTTTTTTCTTTTCTTTTTTTACTATTTGAATAATGATAAAAATATTCGAAGGTGCCGTCCACGAAGACTTCACTTTTCTTTTATTTGTGCAGCTTGAAATTCGACGGTTTGTCAAATTATTTTTATCCACAAATTAACGTATCATATTATACCATCCAATCCAACCCGGTCTGGCTTGATCGGCCGATAGGGATGTGCACGGACGTATGTGTTACTAAAGCATGACTTTCCTCATCACATAAAAGAAAATATTCAGTATGGGCTTATTATAGCTCTTGAGAATGATATATATACATAACATAGGGTTCTCTTCATAATAGCTAAGAAGTAATATGGCGGTATAAATATTTGCATTTATATTGTTGTGAACTGAAAATTTACAGTCCACCGAAGAAGATATAAAGGGGCGGATCCACCTGTTTATTTGCTCTGTCACTGTCTCGTTTTTATTCGAGAATTAAATGTTAAAATCCACTTTGATTGAATAGTTCTATGTTACCAAAGCTAAGCTGGTCCATGTGACTCAAAGACAAAGTTGTTGAAGTTCCTGTATTAAGTTTTCTTTATATAATATATAATATAATAATAAAGATAATGGAGAACTATAAAAATAAAGATTCCTACTGATAGATTACTAAGTCCCCTAAAATAGAGTGGAATCAACGCCTTTTTTTCCTTTTTTCTTCTGTTCTTTGTTAGAATGGAATACTGATAACACTACTGAAACAGAACTGCAACGTCAATAAAACAACAGTTTTAATATATCAAACAGTGAACAGCTCTGTATTAGTCCAAACAATTTTGATATGATATCGTTTACTAAACTAATCAGACCTGATCGCATATGATATCGCCTACTGAACTAAACACATTCCACTGCTTGGACCAAATTGATAACAAACACCCTCCAATAAATATATAAATTGGCATCATAAAATGTCTGAATACAAGTCTTGAGTTCCTGAAAACATACAGCTTAGAAATGGCAGCAGAAATTAAAAAAATGGTGCCACTTCCAGAGTACAACAATACCCTCAACGAGCAGTATTTTAACTCAACCACCCAACATCAACACAATCTCTTGCACAACCAATCGATGATATCTCGCGATATATCGTCTCTTTCTGGTTCAAAGAGAAGATCATGCAAAAACCCATCATACAGTTTAATCGATTTATCCTTAGATGATGCTTCTTCATATAGCTTCTTAGAGCCTAGCGGATCAGTAACCGTGTCAGCCGTGCCGTGAAGAACCAAAAACGGAATGCGGATTTTGTTCAAATTCTGTTGCAAGTAATACGTTATGCGTAGAATTTCGTAGCCTGTTCTAACTCTGATTGCACCCGTGAAGACAAGAGGGTCCGAGTACTTGATCTTTAGTGCTTCTGGGTCTCTGGAAACCGGTGGCCCTTTTTTGTATGCGGAGTTGAATTGATATTTTGGAAAAAGAAGCGACACGATTGGTGCAATAGCCTGACAGATTGTTTTACTGTTACTGACACTGTGAGTATATGTTATTGAAACGTTACAGAAGTGTTACAAATCTGATATTAGTAACAGTACAAAAGCGTTTCAAAAATAGTGCTATAAAAGCGTTGCAAATCTGTGTTGCAAAAGCGTTGCTAATCTGTAGCAAATACGTTGCTAATCTGTTGCAACTGAATTAAATATTAGAATATAATCAGTAAATAGATTACCAATATGTTTGTCCGAGTGCAGCGGTGGCTGTTTCCTTGAAACAATATTGCTCCCTATATGCACCAAAGGATATGAGCAATTTGATTTCCCAGGATGAAACGGACGAACTCCGCGGTGCGGTGCTTGCAGGCGGAGCGACGGCGAACCAAAGAGAATACAGTAAAAGAACAGAGATGTTGGGGAAGAAGTTTGACAGAAAAGTAAGTACATACTTCGTTTTCTGTCTGCCTATTTATAGGCTCGGGAAGATGCTTGAAACGGATGTGACTGTTGGAAAGGTTGCGACCCTTTACCAACAGACGCGACCGTTTTATAGCCGTTATAATTTGAACGGACAAAAATAAAACTGCTCTGATCGGAACAACCAACCAAGCCAAGCCAACCGCCAATTGCAAAGTGCTAAGTGCCTCTAATACGCCTCAAACGCCCATTCGCCCACGCCGCGGATGCGGATGCGGGTGCGGGTGCGGGTGCGGGTTCGGGCTCGGGCTCGGGCACGGGCACGGGCTCGGGCACGGGCACGGGCGCGGGCGCGCGCGTGCGGGGTGGTGCGTTGCACCACCCGCTAAGATGGCTAAGCTTTCAAGTCTTTCTTGTCTCATTGTAACTATAATAGTGTCCACATCTTAGTATATAAACACCAAATGTTTATTATATTTTAAGATGTGGGACTATTCATAGTCACACTTCCCAATGCATAATAATTGCATTTCTCTTTCTTCAATAAATGCCTCTTTCTCATTCATTATTTCCAACAATCCCCCACATGAATGAGTACTTGTTCTTAATTTCACGAAACAATTTATCGTATCGGTAAAAGTAGCACATAGGCCTTGAACTTTCCTAGTGGTTACCTATTTAAATTACTAGCGAATCAGTGGATTAAGATTGTCCTTGAACTGTAAGCCATTTGTGTAATTCTAAAATAGATAGCACACAATAAATGTTTCTTATATTCCTTTGTTCTCTGTTTGTGTTCGTTTTTGCCATGAACACCTGCCTGGTCTCATGAGTGCTTAGAGAATTTGGCCTTATAATTCTCCTTGAAGCGGCGCCTTCACACTCACGTAGGTGATTCTATGAAGAGTAATTCATATTACCCCACTTTGGTCCTTTTATGTTACCAAGTATAGACATCATTAAAAGTTTCAAAAAACTTATCCTATTCTTCGACGAGTAATGCACTGACTTATCTTAGGAATGGTTTGAATATATACCAGTGCCAGCAAGTTTATTTAAACTTAGTTGTCCCTTTGAACCTAGATCTTGGGATCTCCAGTCAACTAGGTGGGGTTTCCATTTAAAGAAACCTTTTAGTTTATGGGCCGTAACCCCATTCCCATCGATAAGATATTAGCCTTCTCTTTAGGTAAACCTTTTGTTAGTGGATCCGCAATGTTATCATTTGATCTTACATATTCAATTGTGATAACCCCATTGGAGAGAAGCTGTCTTACTGTTTTATGTCTTCGACGTATATGTCTAGACTTGCCATTGTAAAGCTTACTATTGGCCCTTCCAATAGCTGATTGGCTGTCGCAATGTATGCTTATTGGAGGTACAGGTTTTTCCCAATTAGGAATACCATCTAAGAAACCTCGAAGCCAATCTGCTTCTTCTGCGGCTTTGTCTAAGGCAATGAATTCTGATTCCATGGTAGATCTTGCTATACAAGTTTGTTTAGAAGATCTCCAAGATATTGCCCCATTTGCTAAGGTAAACACATATCCACTGGTGGATTTTGTATCTGTTGATCCAGTTATCCAGTTTGCATCACAATACCCTTCTATTACAGATGGGTACCTACCATAGTGTAATCCATGACCTTGTGTATACCTTAGGTATCCTAGTACTCGAATTATTGCTTTCCAATGATTCTTTCCTGGATTACTCGTATATCTACTGAGTTTACTCACAGCATATGCTATATCAGGTCTAGTGCAGTTCATTACGTACATAATGCTGCCTAGTATGCGAGAATACTCAAGTTGATAAATACTATCACCGGTATTTTTAACCCAATTTTGGTTCATATCAACGGGTGATTTTGCTGATATTATGTTGTGTTGTTTAAATTTTTCAAGTATTTTTCCAATATAGTGTGATTGGGACAACACATATCCTTGGTCAGTTTTATGTATTTTTACACCAAGTATTACATCAGCAATTCCTAGATCTTTCATGTCAAATCTGGCGGAGAGCATATCTTTTGTAGATTTTATTATCTCCTTGTTACTACCAAATATTAGTAAATCATCTACATATAGGCATATAATGACATATCCCATATTCGTATTTTTAGAATAGACACATTTGTCACATTCATTTATATGAAATCCATTCGATATCATATTTTCATCAAATTTTTCATGCCATTGTTTAGGCGCTTGTTTAAGCCCGTACAATGATTTTCGTAATCTACAAACCTTACTTTCATTCCCTGATTTTAGGAAACCTTCAGGTTGTTTCATGTATATTTCTTCTTCTAGTTCACCATTCAAAAATGCTGTCTTTACATCCATTTGATGTATTTCTAAATCAAGTGTGGATGCAATTGCTATTAGCATTCTAATTGACGTTATCCTAGTTACAGGAGAATATGTGTCAAAATAGTCCAAGTCTTGTTTTTGTCTGAATCCTTGAACCACAAGTCGAGCTTTATACTTGTCTATTGAACCATCAGGTTTCAGTTTTTTCTTAAATATCCATTTATTACCTAAGGTCTTACATCCCTTTGGTAAATCGACCAATTCCCATGTATGGTTTGACATGATGGATTCAATCTCATTGTAAATGGCCTCCTTCCAATAAGGGGCATCTGCAGAGGACATAGCTTGTTTGTATGTTAATGGATCGTCTTCTAACATAAATGTAAAGAAATCTGGTCCAAAGGTTTTAGAGATCCTTGATCTTTTGCTTCTCCTTGGTTCTTCCTCTACTTGTTGATCAATATCAGTTTGCTGAATATTGTCAATGCTTTGTTCAGTATCCTCAAGTGAGTTAGGGACTTCGGTTTCCCTTGGTCTCTTTTGAGCATAAGTTTCAATATCCTGTTTTAAAGGATATATATATGTTCGAAAAATCTAGCATTTCTCGACTCAATGATGGTATTTGTGTGGATATCATCAATTTCGGATTTGTGTACCAAGAAACGATAAGCAGCACTATTATGTGCATATCCAATGAATACACAGTCAACTGTTTTTGGTCCTATTTTGACTTTCTTTGGTTTAGGTACCTCCACTTTCGCAAGACACCCCCACACTTTCAAGTATTTGTAGGATGGTGGTCTATTTTTCCATAGTTCGTGGGGAGTTTTAGACGTCTTCTTTCGTGGTATCTTATTTAAAATGTGATTTGCAGAAAGAATAGCTTCTCCCCAGAAGTTATCTGGCAAGCCAGAACTGATCAGTAGGGCATTCATCATTTCTTTTAGAGTTCTATTTTTCCTTTCGGCTATGCCGTTGGATTGAGGTGAATATGGAGCCGTAGTTTGGTGTATAATACCATGTTCGGCGCAGAACTCCTCGAAGGGGAATTCATATTCTCCTCCTCTATCACTTCGTAAAGCTTTTATTTTCTTGTTGAGTTGGTTCTCAACTTCTGCTTTATACTGTTTAAACATGTCGAATGCCTCGTCCTTGCTTCTAAGGAGATACACATAACAGTACCTTGTACAATCATCAATAAAGGTAATAAAATACCTTTTTCCACCTCTAGTTTGACACATTTTTAAGTCGCATACATCTGTGTGTATTAGATCTAGAGGTTCAGTTTCTCTTTCAACATGGTGAAACGAGGTTCTTGTCAATTTTGTTTCTGTACAAATTTGACATTTATAATTGGAGTCTATTTTACATTTTGGTATAAATTCTAGATTGATCAATTTCCGTAATGAATCAAAATTTACATGACCTAATCTAAAATGCCATAAGTTAGAAGAGTCAACCAAATAAACAGAAGATTCAGTTTTATTCATATCATTGTTTGGTACAATAGTGGTTACATTTGCTTTAAATAAACCATCACACACATAACCTCTTCCCACATACACTCCATTCTTTGATAATACAAATTTATCAGCCACAAAGGTTAGTTTGAAGCCATGCTTGCTAAGCAACGACCCTGAAATTAGGTTCTTGCGGATTTCTGGAACGTGGAGAACGTCACTCAAAGTGAGTTCTTTTCCAGAAGTCAATTTTAGTACAACTTTTCCCTTGCCTTCAACCTTTGATGAGGATGAATTGCCCATGAATAGTTGTTCATCATCAGTAGCGGTTTTGTAGGTTGTAAACATCCACTTATTAGCACATATGTGACGAGTGGCTCCGGTGTCTACAAACCATTCCTTTGAGTTACCAACAAGATTGCATTCCGATATTACTGCACATAAATCCATATCAGAAACACCGTCTGAGATTTCAGCCAAGTTTGCTTCTGATTTCTTCTTCTTAGGTGCGCGACATTCGGCTGCTTTGTGGCCTTTCTTTCCGCAGTTATGGCATGAACCCTGAAATTTCTTTGAATTCTTTGGGTTATGTTCACGTTTCCTCTTGTTGGGTTTCTCTGACTCGACTACATTTGCCTTGGCAACCATGGTGTTCGAAGTCTTCTTCTCGGAGTTTCTGTTGTCTTCCTCGATCCTTAATCGAACTATAAGTTCTTCCATTGTCATCTCCTTACGCTTATGCTTAAGGTAGTTTTTGAAGTCTTTCCACGAAGGAGGAAGCTTTTCTATTGCTGCGGCAACTTGAAATGATTCACTTAGGATCATTCGTTCATCATGCAATGCGTGAATGATGACTTGAAGTTCTTGAATCTGACTAATTACGGTCTTCGCATCTACCATTTTAAAGTCCAGAAACTTTCCTGCGATGAACTTCTTCATACCCGCATCTTCGGTTTTATACTTCTTGTCCAATGCCGTCCATAATTCTTTGGAAGTTTGAGCAGTACAATATACATTGTAAAGGCTGTTATCGAGTCCATTTAAAATGTAATTCTTGCACATGAAATCTGCACTTTTCCAAATATTCACGGCCTCCACTTTAGTGGCATCAGTTTCCAGTTCTTCCACTTTAGGAACATCTTCGGCAAGATACTTTGCAAGACCCAATGTTGTTAAATAAAACAACATCTTTTGCTGCCAACGTTTGAAATCTGCCCCATTGAACTTTTCTGGCCTTTCTCCATGAGATAGTGCCATCGTTGGAACCACTGGCGCAGGCAGGGTGTTGGTCACCGTTGCCGCTGAGTTATTGTTGTTGCTATTTTCAGACATCGCCGTCTACAAAGATAGGCAACAATCAATATTGTTTCAAGATTGTTATTGAAACGTTACAGAAGTGTTACAAATCTGATATTAGTAACAGTACAAAAGCGTTTCAAAAATAGTGCTATAAAAGCGTTGCAAATCTGTGTTGCAAAAGCGTTGCTAATCTGTAGCAAATACGTTGCTAATCTGTTGCAACTGAATTAAATATTAGAATATAATCAGTAAATAGATTACCAATATGTTTGTCCGAGTGCAGCGGTGGCTGTTTCCTTGAAACAATATTGCTCCCTATATGCACCAAAGGATAAGTGCTAAGTGCCTCTAATACGCCTCAAACGCCCATTCGCCCACGCCGCGGATGCGGATGCGGGTGCGGGTGCGGGTGCGGGTTCGGGCTCGGGCTCGGGCACGGGCTCGGGCACGGGCACGGGCGCGGGCGCGCGCGTGCGGGGTGGTGCAACTCACCCGCTAAGATGGCTAAGCTTTCAAGTCTTTCTTGTCTCATTGTAACTATAATAGTGTCCACATCTTAGTATATAAACACCAAATGTTTATTATATTTTAAGATGTGGGACTATTCATAGTCACACTTCCCAATGCATAATAATTGCATTTCTCTTTCTTCAATAAATGCCTCTTTCTCATTCATTATTTCCAACAGTATATTCCTCGAAAAAATGAAGATGAAATATAAAACTTACTGCTACAATGGGATGAGATGTCTGAACACTGACTGCAGGAGATGTTAGTACCATACCAGACACATAGTCCTCTACCTTTGGGTCCAGTATTGTCTTCCATCATGCATTGAAACAACAAAAACAGCTCATTTCAGAATCATACTAAAAGATTTTACTACATAAGATTTGCACACGTCTTGGCATTTATGTATCTTTAAAAATACTTATCTTCAATAACTGTTCTAGTACATTTGACGTCTGGCTTATTGGTATAATTGTTGCACTCTTATATGAATGTGATCAAGAGTTCAGAATCACAAACCTTACCCTTCATTTTAAGTTGGAAACTAGGTAAATATACGACGTAAAGAATTTGAATATCAGTCCTCATCAAGATTTTTTTTTTTCGTTCTTCTAACTTCATTTCCTTCGTATTTATTACGTTCTCGATATCAATATGATTTTCTTTCAGAAATTAATTATATACGTTCATTATTTCACTTATTTCCAGTTTCCACTTAAATATTACTCCAATGCCATATACAAAATCGGCATTTGATTAATTTAAATTGAGGACATAAATTTTCAAGAAGATATGTACACTAAAGTCCCAAAGTTTTAGTAGATGCAAATAAAATACCTTGAGTGTAATTGCTGCTCCTGTAGAGTGTGCAAAGCAAAAACAAGGCAATCCAGGATTTTCAGTCAGCACTTTCTCCAAGTAGGCTTTCTGTAGAAAGAATAAATATATCACAATAAGAAATTTTTGTTTAGTATAACAAATTCATTGATACGTCGGAAAACAAAAGCTACCAAGTCATCAACAGCATAATCCAATGAATGTACATAGCCATGCAACCAATCACTTCCACCGTGTCCTGTAAGGAATTGAACGGAATGCATTTTAACGCTTACATTAATAAATTAACAAACCAAATCAAAATTAAGACTTTCGTAGTGAACATATTTTGATTCTGGTTAAACCCCTCAAACTATCTCTACATACACCAAAAAAATTTGAATTTCGTACACCTAATCATTTGCTTTTCAAACCCCAAATAATTGACTCGTTGTTTTCCTCTCTTTCACACACAATAATACATCCACCTCATTTTAAAAAATTTGCTAAGCAAATTAATCTTACAACAAAATTCTAATTTGATATTTATGATATTTTCAAAACTTTACGAATTTTTAAATTGTTTCCACGCACTTTCAGTCTCAAGCTTTGGATACCTTGCAATCCAAATTCTAATTGATCTTAGTCCATGAATGAAGAATAAAATAAGTTGCAGCAAAAGATATACTGGAACTTTTAAGATTATCATTAGAATATAGTTTGAGAAAGAGTAATGTATTAGTAAATTACACGCACAATGCATGCGCATCCAAGTTGGTTTTTGATCGGAAACGAAACGAAACCTCAACCTCAATTCAATAGAACAATTACAGAACTTCAACAATTATAGAATTATAGAAAAAACTGGAAAAAAGAATCAATTTCAGTTTCAAATATACAAATATTTTAAATCTGAAATTCATCTTTAGAAACATATAAAATCACAAAATATATAAATGTGTCACTGAAAAAAAGTTGAAAATGAAGGAATGAATAAACTTATTTTACTGTATCTTATTTTTTTAATCAGAGATAAATTATACATTCCGTATCAATAAATTAAACAAAATACGAGTGTATGCGACAAATAAATACGAAACCAAAATTTTATTTTACTAAAATTTACAAATTAGATTGAAATACCTAAAATGACAAATGGCCGAAACCGAGATCATAGAACCTTGTTGAACATACATACATGATATATTTACTTTCGCTTTATTTGTGCCTTGTCGGGGTCAATATGGAAAGAGTAATATATGCAACACATTTATACAAATAAAGCAATATATCACCCGTGCACACACACATACATAGTAACATAGGGGAGCCAAATGAGGGCTAGTTGGGGCCAATGCCTGGCTGAAATTTTACATCTGTTTTAAAAAAAAATACAGCTTTCCAAATTGCCACATCTCAAATAATCTGAATGCCCCATATCAAGTCAGAAAATGATAAATACAAGGGCGATATTGGTTTATTTCAGTATCCAGCCACTTATTTGTGGATGTCTTTGTAGAGTTGAGAAACGTCATGAGTACGATTTTGTGCCTTTTCTTTTAAATTGTACATTTTTTAGCAATGGAAATGTTGCTGTACCAGAAATTTAGGGCTGGCTCCATCACTGCCTATACATACGCATACATGAAACAAATCCTTACTCGAATTTTAGTTAGACCTACTCTAAGTCTCTGCATCCAACGGTTTAGAACATAGGTACTTAAGTGTAAAATTAGAGTCAAAAGGTGTAACATGTACACATGTATATGCGTGGCGTGTGTATGTTTATATAGTAAGGTTTGAAGTTTCAGCCAGAAGGCCGTAATTCTAAACATCAAGGATCAGTTCCAGGGAGCACCAATCCAAAATATGGTGGTTTTCTCGATTTTGGCCGAAACCTGTGAGAAAATGACCTTTTGGGTAAATATGGTGCCCTCCCTCCCTCCTTCCCTCCCTCGATCTCTCTCTCTCGAAAAAGAGAAATATAAAAGCTGGATAACAATAGAATGTAGACTTTAACAAGTCAAATGTACAATATCTATCAATGCATCGTGTACCATCATGCTATTGCTTTAGTTGAGGACATACTTATATTATAGGACATACTTATATTATTTACTTGGTTGAATCAGTAATTCATAAGATTTATCTCAAGCTTATGCATTGCATAAAATACCAAAATTGAATTTGAAACCAATAACGTAATCAAAACCGAAACTACCAAAAATTTAAAAAATATAAATGATCAGGGTTGAGTTCCCAAACCTTGTTGTATAGTCATAAAATAATTATATACGTTAATAGTATTAAAGTAGTAAAGAAATTCTGGTATTTCCTCCCCAAAAAAGAAAAGAGTAAGTTATCAATGTAAAATAGTTGGACAGTGCAGTACTATATGCCATTTCGCCACCAATATTGCCAAAATAGTACCAGAGTGATTCTTTTTAAGCCTTTCATTTATATGCTTAGTGTCATTTCCACGCATCTCACATGCATACTTCTACTAATTGATACCCGCTAATTGATATCATTATGTTCCATCATATTTGTAATGTCTAATTTCTATCAAAGGTGTTTAATGGTATGGTATAAATAAAACATATCAGAATATGTTATCCAGATTGGAATGTCCATGCTTGATGCATAAATATGGTGCCATTTAGAGTACAAACTAAACCCTTAGTAAGAAATGTTTTTATCATATTTCTAGGCCAATTGATAACAGGAACATAATCCTCCAACGTGCAACCCGTTAACATCTCCGAATACTGCAGCACTGTACATGGAATACAATAATCAGAATTGGTGATGTGGACCGTAATGTAGGAGTATTTATGTGATAGCATCCAACCAAAACCTCCCTTCCTACCTGTAGCTTCTTCAATTTTCATCTCTCTCCAATCAAATTCAAACAAAAAAGGTATATTAATTACTCTGTTAATTAAAATAAAGAAATCAGAAGTTCCAGAAGGGGGATATTGTCAATCGATTTGCTGGTAAAAAGTTTTTTGTCTACACGATGTTTGTCTGAACTTCTTATTTGAATATCTCCCCCTGCAGACTTTTATGCTTGAACGTCGCAAACTTGCTATTGCAACCTTTCATTTTGTAGTTAAATCAAGGTTCTAAATTCCGGTCGACATGCTGGGATACAGTCGCTTCCATTCCAGTTCCGACATGACCAGATCATAATTTCATCAAAATATCGTTTCGGAATTTAAGAAAAAAGAAAACTAAGAAAAAAAGTTAACAAATGAAAATTAGTTAAAAACAGAAGTTGAATTTCAAAATTACCTAGCTTGGATCATCTATTTTAAGCTGCAAATTCGAATTTGAACTCTGACAGTATTTTTCCCTTTGTTGATTTCAAGCATTCATAGGTACTTTGTTTTTTTCCTTTGAAATTTGAATGAAAGTCAAACTTGATTCAAACTAGAGCACACATTTGGCTGAGGAAGAATGCGGTGAAGCAAGAGTAGGAAGAAGGATTCTTCTTTTTTTAATATAAGTTTGTTTCAAGGGAGGGTTGGGCTAGTAGTTTGGCTTGGTTGTTACTGGGTACGAAACAATTTAACTAAAATAACTTTACATAAACCAGTTATACAAGTAAACTTAGTTATTGACTTTTATGAGGATATAAATAAGTTGGTTTAATAATATAGTTTTTAAATTTTTTATATACGGGGTTTTCTATTCATATACTTAGATATTTATAAAGTATAAAATATACCGGAATTATAAACCGAAATGAAAACGGAATTTTTCATATTTATCGAAACGGAACCGAAATTGCAAAATTTTGTGAAGACCGAAACAGAAACTGAAAACGGAATTTTGAACCTTGAATTAAATGCTCGAGGGTTTTTGCATGAAAAATATTAGTTTTATTTTTGGGACCGACTATGTCTGAATATTGGATGCATGTTATCTTCGTATGAGGCGTGAAGCACTTACGTAACTTTAGTGCCAAAGTTATTATTGCAACGTTTGATGGTTAATTCAGTTTTTTAATCTGTCATCACTTCTGGTATGCATGTTGAGCATCAGTTTTTTAATCTGTCATCACTTCTGGTATGCATGTTAAGCATTTATAGGAATGCTATAATGCACGTGCCACAATATATTCTGAAAACTAATGAATATTCCAAACATTTTTCTGTTCTTACAGTTTTCTCCTTTGTTGGGGGCTTCATTTATAAGACCCTTCCAAAATAATTGAACTTTCAGTTATATGACTGTCAAAACAAAAAACCATCTAATATAATCAACTACAAAGACACATGCCATAGGTTTAACAAAAAAGCAAGCAGGGATTAAATGCGTGCTTACCAATCCAATCCATGGCGTAAACTTTAAAGCCATTAGCATTTAGCTCCCTAGCAAATTGATCGTATCTTCCACTGGAAATCATAAAACAGCACATTCTTAGTAGACTGAACTTGAAGAAGAATATTCCTTCAAAAAGAGAGTGCCTTGAAATATCAATAATACGCATAACCCCAGTGAAACTTGTTTCGTTGTGTTTGACTCCCAAACTACACAGCTCATAAATGCCCTTCAATCATATATCAAATTCATCAAATACCATATCGTGGCCTGAGGGATCTGTGATTAAAGGCATAAAGCAAGTTCCACAGAAGTTTGTGTAGATATATCTCCGTTATTTCAAGAGACTTTACTATTTGTTTATTAAAACTTCTTATAACAACCTATGTCTTCTGTTATCATTTCCAATTGGACGATCCATTAATTCAATTTTAAAGGATGCTAAATGGATAAATGTTTTCAATTTTCACCGGAGACTGGGAATCGATGGACTTTCCATGGGACCTATTTTACCAACAGTTTTTGATGCAGCAAGTCGAGGAAAACATTTTTAATGGTTGAAAAATAAAGCAGCGGATTTAGTAGTCTCAGCTACAATAAGGGCTCAATGTCATTATGTTAATAAAAAATGGATCGGTGGTATGTTAACGAATTAGTCCACTACAGAAACGAGATTCCATAAGTTCAGAGAAATCTGAAAAATCAGGATTTCACAGTAGGTTACCCAAGCTTTACAAAAGAAGCAACAAACAGACCTGTGCTCATTCAATCCATGCATGAGAATCACTATTCCCCTGCAGCATATTAAAACAGCTATTGTTAGTATTGAACAGCATTATCATACATCTTACATCACAGATGGACATGACTAGAAAAAACTTATAAATAAAAATATGCAAGCACGTCAATGAAAAGCTGTCGTATAACCATTAAATAACTCATACGTGCTTCACTGCATTCAGTATAGTAACTAATTTCAAGTAAACACCACTAAAAGAATGTTATGCTACAAACGAAGATGGCAAAAACATGATATGACATATTCATGATAAGAGAGTATATGAATGATTCTTATAAGCAATAAAGCAGCGCGGGACACTGCAAGCAAAAAGCATTCCTGTTTTACATATTCTGTAGAGCAGACAGTATAATGTTCCCACCTAGCTGATAATGAAGAAAAACCATGTAATATGAAACAGAAATGACATACAATTGCCATATAATACGGATGGGTATCCTACATTACTTGAAATTTTGAAATTTGCATCGTGTCCAATAGAAAATATAACATGAATACACAACAAATAAGACATGAGCAAGGCATCCTCAAAGCATAGGTAAGTTAGGCATTTACCTTGAGCGACCCCTTGAAGGTGAACCTCACTAGACCAAAACAATTTCTTAGGAAAATTAAGTTGTGGTATGCATTGATGGAATATACCTCTGGGTAGTACAATTATTTGCGAATAACCTGGTTGCGGGTTAGAGTCAGTAGAGGCACGATGCTGTCTTTTAATAATGCAAATAAAAATGGCAATTATATACCGTAGTTCAGCCAGAAATTTTGTTTACTATCCTTTCAAAAAAATAAAAGTCCGACAGAAATAAACTTTAAAAGGAACATCGGTATCCTTTAATATACTTAACTAAACATCGCTGGCCGTTGCGATTTTTTCTCAAGAACGTACTTGGAAAACTATATGAAAATGCAGCCTTCAATTGTTTTTAACTCAAAACTAAAATTCGAATGTGATACCCTTCGGTAATAAATTCAACGGAGATTAAATTTCATTTTACTATGAAGAAAATAAATTCTCATCGTCAAACTATATGAATCGTGATTGTTCAGTGATATCCAAAAAGGTTAGAAGTATTTCAAATGCAACACAAGAGATATACAATTTGCATAGTTAAAATGTGATACCCTTCGGTAATAAATTCAACGGAGATTAAATTTCATTTTACTATGAAGAAAATAAATTCTCATCATCAAACTATATGAATCGTGATTGTTCAGTGATATCCAAAAAGGTTAGAAGTATTTCAAATGCAACACAAGAGATGTACAATTTGCAAAGATAAAAAAGATACATGAGTATTTTACATGCTATTTATACTTATGTCAATACATATGGATGCCAATTCAGTTACAACATACTATTTAGTTTATTGTTACAACGATTTTCGGTAATTTGGTGCTTTTTTCATAATTTTCTCATGTGAAACAAGTAAGAACTGTAAAAAAAAAATTTGCCAAATAAGTATTATCTATGATAAGATAGAAGGCAAAAATAACAGGATAAGTAAGTGGGATCCTTGAATTGTATTGTGTAGTTTATTGTTCATTTATCTTATTATGCGTATGATGAGGTGGTACATGCGGACATTGTGACTTATGTAGAAACAACGATTAGGTCAAAAAGCTAAACCTTATGATGTTTAAAGTACAGAAATTTCCCACCAAAATTAGAAATAGCAATAGAAAGGAAAATCCAATCCAAATTGAAGTCTGATTGACCTAACAGATTTCAGTTTTAAAGTATTTCAGATTGAATGCTTGGTTATAACAGAGACAAGATTGTGGCGAACCATTAGAAAATAGGGCTCCCTAATTCCTGAGTCAAGTTATGCGTGAGTTTTATTTCAGTTCAATAGTTATGCGTGACATTATATATTTCCAGTAGATGTCAAGTTATGCGTGAGTTTGCAACAGAAAGAGTCCATGACTTAAGGTTCCGGTTGAACCCCACAGTTTCAGTCCTATATTTGGACTGACCCAGACGAGACGAAATGCAATTATGTTAACTCTATCTGATAAGGTGATAAACAAAATAGATCTATCTAGGTTTAAATTCTATCGAAATACAAAATTATAACTAGTAAGCATTTATTTGCTCCATAAGTACTCCATTAAATTACTGTAAACTTTTTCCACATATTGAATTTCGGATCAAGATGTTTGTAGGGGTTGCCCTTATTAATCGGTTTGCTCATTTTACCATAGGACAGGCCCTGGACCCCTTACTAAACAGGTTTAAAATTACAAGAACAGGTTAGTATACAAAGTTGGACCACCTGCATCAGTAAAAATCTGTTAATCTACTTGAATGTCATTATGTTCCAAAGTGGAGATAACTTTAGTACATGTGTGTGCCACAGAAAATGTGTACTAATCCTTATTCTTTTATGAGTGTCAGTAGTTGAACAATGTATTAGAATTTCAAAAATTCTTGTTGGAAAAGCTGCACGTTACAAAGACCATGCTTGAAACTCCATAAAATGACTATAACTTCCAAATCCTAGCTCCAACTTGAGAAATCTGAACATTAGATTTTATGTCATTTTCATCACATAACTCATTGGCTATTCATCATTCCAAGCAAAAATTTGACATATATGGTAAAATTTATGCAATGATTTATAAGAAACAACTCATATAGATTGATTTTTCACGTTCCATGTAATTTTGCTAATAAAAAAATTTATATGGTTGCTGAAATTTGAAACTTGTGTCATTATCTCTTTTTTACTTTGTGAAACTATTGTATTTCATCCAACCCAAAAAAACATGACATACAGACACCCACCATTCTGAAATTTTTAATCCAATATTTCTTAGGCAAATTCTATTTCAAGACAGATAATTACTTAAGATAATTACTTAGTAGCCCTCTAAAATAAATAAAATTTTAAAAACTAAAATACCCTTAGAAAGTTGTGTACTTTCTTTTAGTTTCTAAATCAATGAAGAAAAAATTCAATTTTTTACTAGTAAGTTATTTTTTGGTTTTAAACACTATACCAAGAATAAATTCAATTTTTCACTACCAAGTTTCTAAATCAATGGAGAGAAAAATCTAACCATACTTTCTAAATTAGTGAAGAGAAAATTTAATTTTTCACGTTTTTCGTGATGGAAAGGGCAGTTCTGAAAATGGTGGCGCTACTAGGATATTTTTTGTGTTTGCAGGCTTTACTAATTTTTTGGGTACTAGGTAAAGGGTTGAAACAGAATTTACCTATTTCTTAATGATTATCATTAACGTACCACGTTCTCGATCTTTCTAATTCAGAACTAATACAAAGAACAAAATAGAACATCAGCAATACGAAACTAATACAGCACCCATGAGAAATGTAATAAACCAGCCAATAATTATAAATAAATCCAAAAATCACAAAATAGTACCTCGTCTGAATTCCGATAGGAGTCCAAGATTGTGTAAAAAGCGTATCATTCCTGGAGGTGGAAAATAAACAATACTCTCTTAGGCTCTTATTCTCCACATTTTTTTCCTCAATCTCTCTCAGCCTCTGTATCGCCATAGCCCTCCTCATCTCATTCTCCCTCTCCCTTTCCTTCTCCTTCTTCTCCAACATCTTCTCCTTCGCAGCTGGTGTTCGCCTCACCATTGCCGCAGGTACCCTCACTACCATTCCGGCCGTTGATTTATCCGCCGTAGCAGCAGATGATCTCCTAAACGGCCTCAAAATCATCATCAAAAAACTATAAAACACCAGAATTAGAGCTTTGAACACCTGTATCGAGAATAGCGCCGTGACACGACCGCTCGCTCCTGACGTCAGCATCACTGGCAGCGCTTTCTCCATTTTCACTATATACAGTAAACAAAATATTCGATTTTAATTTGTAATTACAACTTATGATTAGGGACTCTGAGGCGATTAGATTGAATATTTATGAATTATCGCCTCAGGAAAATTGTACGTTTGGAGGCCAATCGAATAAAACACGTCCTATTTTAGGAGTTTGCACGAGAGGAATGGCAATGAATGGTGTAGTCGGATTGAATCCTAAAAGGAGTAGAGGAGGGACGCGTGGCAGTATTTGAGGCGCAGATTGCGACACTTGTTGTTTTGCGGCGGCTGGGAAGAGAATTTATGCTATGGTTCACGTTCTAGATTATGACACGTGATTACGGGTCAGATATAGATGCGGCTGGACCCGAATTCGCTATGGAATCGAGCCTTCTAGAATTGGCCTTTAGCTTGGTGTTCTGTCGGTCTCTCTGTTATACCATAAGTTGCATTCTCGACGAACAAAAATGAACAGAAGAGTATTTGAGCGTTGAAGATGGTTGAAAGACTAATGTGTTTGCCGATGCGAACGTAGTATTTGAGCGGTTCATTTAAATTGTAATTTTTAATTTAATTGATTTATAACTAATTAATTAATTAATTGTTTTTTAATAAATAATATTAGTCAATAATTTACAAAAATAAATAAATTAATTATAAATTGCTTGGATTTAGTTCAATTCAACACCATAATATAGAACACTTTGATACGATCGCAACGTAAAAAACCGCGTTTCAAACAGACCTCATTTGCGCAAATTATTAATTTTAGAAACTTATTTAAAAAAATTATTAATTAATATTATTAAAACTCTCCAACGCACAAAAAAAGCTTTCATCCCTGCACGGCATTTGCAAAGGCACCCTAAGAAATCACTATTGCATCTTCAAATTTAATTTGTGGTGCAAGAAGGATCCAGTTTAATACTATTATATTATCATACTAATATACATTTGTCATGTTGATATACACACACACACATATACATATATGAGTCTGGCTATTTGAACACAAAATAAAATTTATACAATGTTTGGCTTAAAAATGAGTTTTGTGTTTTCAATATGTATATCAAATCACATTAGAGAGAGTGAGAAGATGGAAAATCCTAGTTATTCCAATAAATATGAGAATGGTAAGGAGAAAAAAAGTTGTTGATATTACTAAAAGCCAAAAACAAGAAAAATCTTTCTTAATTTTATATGTTAAAACCATCTTCCAACACGAGCGTATTTTATCCTCTCCTTGTCCTCCATGCATTTTAAAGTACATATTGAAAATGCAAAATACAAAACTCGTTTATAAACTAAACGTCTTGTCTTTTGTTTAAAAAAAATCGAGAATATGTTAGGGTTTTATATGATGCTTATGAAGCTTTCTTATAATATTTTACTTTTAGAAGTTTGACTTATTGCTTTCCCACTCTTATTATACACAACATTTTTTCTCTTAACATTTTGGCTTTTATTAGTATTTTTATTTTGAATATTAGGTAGATTCAACTTTATTATCTTATTTTCACTCTTTTTTAATTAATTAGTTTTATTTGGTATTTTCATTCGGACTAACGGTGTTTATAAAACTTTGTGCTCATAAAAAAAGTTGACGCCAAATTTATTGCAGAACCTATTATCAAAATAAATATTTAAAGTTTTACAAAATAGTTATATGAGAATTATGTAGTTTGAAGTAACTTCGAAATTATTTATGTATTTTCTAGAAAAAATTTCCTACAGCTAAATTTCAAACTTAAAATATTAGAGGTCGGAAAGGGAATATAAACTGTTTTATAAATAATTTCAAAGTATTATTTCCAAGATATAAAATAAAGCATGCATAATACTGAACTTCTTTCGTGGAAGTTAAAAGACCAAGTATTTTGGTGATAATAATTCATCCTCTCTTATTGTGTTTTCAAAGAATGCAAGTGATCCTTTTGGTTCTTATCTAAGGTTCTTTCCCATATGGATAAAAAAATTAACAAATATCTGAAATATGTATTCAATCTCCAATGTAATTTTAAATAATTTCCATATATAGTTAATTTATTTTTGTGTATATAATGAGGTACAAAATATTAATTAATTAGTTTCCAATCCAAAATTGTCTGTTTAACTTTTTATATTAATTAATAATTTCTAAAACAATGATAAAATTAGATTGGACACTTAGGCATATATAAATTCGTCGTTAAAATGAATTAGATCTAACTATACATATAATATGAACATATGATGAATAAGTTGTAGCAAATGTAGGATCTAATTATATTATCATGATGAACATAAAATCAATTAACATATATCATATTTAAACTTTAGGTCAACATAATGAACAAATAATGAGATTAGATGTAGCATGTACATGATTTGAACTTCATTAACATGGTGAATATATAATAAAATAAAATAAAAATTACCTAAAGATGAAGCCTAAGATTTGCACCTTGAATGAAAAACAAAACTCCAACTTGATTGAATCAACCTTTGGATTTTGCAAAGATGTAGAGGCAAACACTACCTTAAATGTTATTAATTTTATTTGAATTTATTTTGGGAATTTTTATCATGGAGGCCATTGAGGGAGATGAGAAGAGCAAGTGGGTCATAAAGAGGAGTAAAGAATGAAGATTTAATTCCTTCTTTTAATTGCTCCTTTGAATTTTCAAACCACATTTGAAACATCTCCTCTTTTTCATCATGCATGTGGAACTCAAAAAAAATCACAAAACCACTTAGCAATTAATTTATTTAAACCTAGTTTAAATATTTTATCGACATCGTATATCAATACGTGCATTTATAATTTTTATAGGGGTGGGCGCGGGTTGGTTTGGTGCGGTTTGAAGTTCAAACCGCTTCCGCACCGCATCAAACGGTTAATCAAAAATACAAACCATTATACTAATCTTTTAAACGGTTCGGTTTCGGTTCGGTTTGAATGTACTACGGTTCGATTTCGGTCCGGTCAGGTTTGAACCCGTATTAAATATGAAATAAGAGAATTACTTCCATCAACAATCAATTTACCAAGGCAACTGTGTGAAGATTTTACACTTAAAGGTTAAAACACACAATGTTATATTGAAATGAAAGATTAGTTCTTAACTGTATAAATATTTCAATTTGACAATTAGCTACAAAGGAGATTTTTTTGGTAGATTAACCAAACATCAACATTAATCAAAGCATAATCATCAAAGAAAATGACTAGAATAAGATTATAAGTAGCATTTATCCAAAAAAATAAGATGAAAAATATTATACCAAAACTATAACTTCTTCCTTTATGACAGCGAATATTATTAATATAATAACATATGCTAAAAATTGAATATACGTCGTTAGAATTTAAAATAAGATAGGAGTTGCTTATATTTTTATCACAAGTTTACTAGTGTAAATATTCGGTTCGGTCCGGTTTAATATGGTTGGTTCAATCATCCAAACCGCAACCGAACCGTATCGATGCGGGTCGGTCCGGTTTGGGGTATTTTCTTTGGTTAGAAGATTCGGTGCGGGTTTCCGCACCGTTTTTACGGTTCGGTGCGGGCGGTTCCCGTATAGCGGTGCGGTTTATGCCCACCCCTAAATTTTTATATATGCACTTTATTAAATGCTAATAGTATTCAAACAAATCAAATAAAGTTTAATAATTGATATTTCATAAATATTTAATAATTTAATTAATTTAGAATAATTTATAAATTAATTAAATTGTGTAGTTTATTTAGAGTATCCATCATTACAGTTGTGCGACTCAAGGATGTAAATTCAGTCAGCGATTAATATTGAACAATTCGAAAATTAATGTTCACACTTCTCTTTAGCTAGTGGTGTGAAATTTTGGCTAAATTTATCGCTTACACATCTTTTTGGTAAAATCCAATTTTACTTATTATAAATGGTACCAGATAGTGACAATCATTTACACCAATTCTGTTCGTCAACACTATATTACATTAGGACTTACAAAATTTGGTTTTTGTTAAAACTCCAACATCGTCCACATTCAACTTTGTAATTCCAAACACAAAATCATTGGTTCAATAATAGCAATTATTATTAAATGTATTGCTCTGGTTAGAGACTTTGATTTTGAGTTGACTACAGTTGACCGTGATACTAACTCATATAACCGAAGAAACGAATTCTCTATTGAATAGTATTTTACTTAAAACGCTTCAACTCAGACCCAAATATAGTCATTCGATGGAAATCATGCCATGATTTAACTATTATCAAAGTGGAACATCCATATTAAAGTTTCACGGTATTCTCAAGTCGAGAGAATTGTGTAATATCGTCACTTCGAGATTGTTTGTTTGACCTTTTTTATATTAACCAAAGGAGAACTCTCAAGTGAGTCATTCCATAGTTATCCAATAACTATCGGTACGCAATCCCTTGGTGGCTCCACTAACCATAAAAATACATACCCAACATTTGAAGAGCGTTACGTACTATAGTCCCAACGGATGAGTCGATATCCTTTCTCGAAATGTCTTGACTAGGAATATTTAAAACAGTATGTTATTTTCATTATAATAAAATTCTCATTATTACAACACTTAGTAATTACTATCACATAACATATCATTTAAGGCTTTTCCATCTATATACTTTAAATTAATTACTTAATTACTTATACCACTATATAACAAGTATATGATAAAAAGAAAAACACCTTTATTTCGAACAAGATTGGTTATCGACTCAGATATATTAACAAATTACATGAGTTCTTCTAGGACATACCCCTAACTCTATCACAATTTATATATAGTGTTGCATAATTATAGTTTTATAAGTGTGTGTGTGTGTGTGTGGGTTAATAATTTTATTTCATTCCATACATAAAATTAATTTTTTTTATTTCTTTACAAAGCTCATAGATTTGATAACAAAATTGCTTATGTATATATATATATATATATATATTGTTTTTATATCCCCTCGTTAACAATAAAACAGCTTTGAAAGCAACAAAAATGGTTTCCATCTAACTATTACTTTCTTCTTGTTACAATACTCACGCTCTCGGACATTGTACCACTCTGTTATTGTACTACCCACTGCCTCTGTCCTCCACGTTCCTCTTGACTCGCCACTCACTTGATATCACACCCCTTCTACCCATACTCATCCTCATTTCCTCATCGCTTCACTCTATTACGACACCGCGACCCTATCCTCACCGAATTTGACAACCTCGATTCACCTAAGCGCTCAAATTTGTAAGATACACAGTTTGGATCTATTGTACCCTTGTTGTGGTGTAAGGTGGGCCGCCACCTCCACTGCTTGAAGATTCTCCCCTTTGCCATCAAAAGCTCCTCCTTCAAGATTTTCAATGCCTTCTACATACCACGAAACTCCAATAAACTTCCAGTAAATCCCGTGAAACTGACCCATCATCTAGCTCCTCATGTTTTAGCAAGGGCTAGTAGAAAGAGTTTCTCAAATATTCATCATAGAAGGTGGAAAAGTTGTCAAACCAAAGACTAAATTTATGGGAGAACCGACATGTTTTTTCAAGAAGGAATAAATTGATAGATGTGCCAAACCATTCCAACACATGCTAATTGGGCATTTTATTGGTTTACACCACCTAATTTACAACAAACGAAAAGCTTTTGCAAAATTCTCACTTATTAACCAAGCTAAAATCGATGTTCTCGATGACAAACACATTCTAATCCAACTATACAATATAGAGGACTATCTTCGCCTTTGGCTTTGAGAGAATCTAAACATTTTTAATGCTCAAATGAAAGTTTTCCGATGGTTAATTGGATTTCACCCTATGTTTCATAGTCTTTTATACCGAATTTGACTTTCTTTTTCTTACTTACTAGCTCATTTTCATAACAAAGAAGCTCAATAGGAAATTTGTGAACAAATAGGAAAGCCACCTAAGGCGGATGAAGCAATAATCATTTTAAATTAGCTAAGCTTGGCACACGTTTGTATGGAAATTGACCTTACAAATCCTCCCCCTTACGACTATTCGTTGGACAAGGAATTAAACTATTGGCAATACATTAAATATGAAAATATCTCCTTTTATTATCCCAAATGTCAAAAACTAGGCCACAAGCATGAAACGTCGTGCAAGAAAATCGCTATGAACCATAATTTTGAAACTACATAATTTTTTTTCCACCCAAGCTCATAAAAACCAAGACTTTCATAGCGAAGCAACCTCCAAACAAGCTAAGGATAAGTTAAATGTTCTGAACCCCGTAAGTAAAGTTCCAAAGCATCGCATGACAACCCTTCAAAAAACAAACAATGGGTCCCTATTTAAACAGTGGGAAGAAACCATCCCTATGCCACTACTATGATTGATACCCACAACTCACGCACCATCCCCTCTAAAAAACAATGCTGAAACTGATCGCCCAAACTATGTGCTTAACCAAAATGACTTGGCCACATCCAATGTCATTGGTGTTCCATCTTTGAGCAGCCGGTTCCCATGACTGCCATCAATAAATGATAATGCTGCCGTAGCAGGCCGATTCACTGCATTACTAGGTTGAAGCTCTTATTTCAAGTAAACCCCTATATCACAACATAAATTCCAATTTAACAAATGCTGGCCCAGGCCCATAAACCTCTGTTCCCTCAGCATCCATTTCACTAGCCAACCTGACTATAAGTCCACAAGCTAAAATTATTCAAACTCTAGCGGAGGCAATTATTTTTATCTTCAAATCCTGTAACACCCTTAATTTTAAATGACATTATTCGGTAGATTTAATTAGATAATTAAATAGAATAATGTAGAGGTTAGAGTGATGAAAAAATTGAGATTTGGAAATTAATTATGGTCGTACCTTAACTAATGAAATTATAAGTGTGATTTATAAATTAGAAACTTAAGAGAATAAGGCAAGGGCAAAATGGGAATAGCCGTATACCATAACCCCTTACCTTATTCTCATTCACATTTTCATAAACCAAAAACATAAACAAAGAGAGTTGAAGGCCAGCCATAACTTTAAGAAGAAGAGGAGCACAAAATCTATTTAGAGGCTAAGATTCAAGCTAGGAAGATTAAATTAAGAACAAATCTCAAGTTCCTTATCCAAACAAGGTGAATAATGATCTAAACCATCTCATATAAGTCATCTTGAATGTTTAAATTTGGGTTTTAGGTTTAAAACCGTATGATTGGATGAACGATGATATGTTTTGATTTAAATGTCATGTTATAATTTAAACAAGGATTTTGTGGAATAATATAGTTCGGTTTTAAGGCTAAAATCGTGCAAAATGATTTCCAAATGGCATGATTTTTGAATATGTTATGTAAAACATTATTTCGGAGATGAGTTTTAATTTTCATAATATTCCAAGCTATGGATAATTTATTATGAATTTTTGAGTGAAAGAAAGGTATATTTTGGGTTTTAATTAATTTGAGGAATTAATTAATTACTTTTGGGCTGAAAAATTTATATGATAAAGATATTATCATTTTGGGAGTTTATGTGAATATTTGAGATTTTTTTCAAGAGATTTGGGTGAGTTTTGGATTTAATTAGAAAGATTAGTATTTAATGATTAATTAACTACAAGGGGTTAGTTAATAATTTTAATTAAATATTGGAGCATTAGGGATTACATGCGGTAGCAAATTCTAAAAAGAATCTTATAAAGGTTTTGTTATCCAATAGAAAATTGAAAAAATAAGGGGTTAGGTAAAAAGAAATTACTTAAAAAAGCATAAAATTAGTTTTATAGCGAATTACAACTTCGCCACTTACCATGCTTGCATTCACCCCATACTCCCATTTATAACCTTCCGCATCCATTCGAAACCAAGGCACGTGGTATCAAACATTTGGTACGCAGTGTATTAGAGAAAAGCGGAAGGAAAGAATGGTGTCAAAGGCATGCTTGTGAAAGGATTGAAGCCGCTTTTATTTACTTTCGAACCTATTGACCCGCCCTTGTTCTAAAAGTAAGCTTTCGAAAGGGTTGCCACTTTTGAACCCCTTCGATACCCATGTTGCCGTACTAATACTTCTACCTTAGTTAGAAGCCGCTTTTATAACCCTAGGTCAATGAGTGCGGAAGGTAGGTTTCAAACCAATACCCCTCCACTACCATTGAATTCACCTTCCCCAATGTTTTCGAAAGGATTGATTTAGCCACTTTGTAAATAGTTTCGGAGGTAGTGGTTTTTGAAAGGGTAGCTTTTGAATGTATCCATTTTTTATACTTTGAAGTATGTTTTTTCTTCAATCAATGGTTTCGAAAGTGATACTTTTAGTTGATTTCTAAGCTATGCTTCCATAAATTCTTACTTGAACCCAATTCTTTCGAAAGGTATGTTTTTTAGTGTTTCGAAAGGTATGTTTTTGAGTGTTTCGAAATGAATGTTTTTAAATGTTCGAAAGGTATGTTGGATGGTTTCAAAAGAGAATGAGTAATGATTTCGAAAAGGGAGAGCGATAGAGGGCTTTTTTGCTCTATATGAAGTCGAAAGGGAGAGTGACAGAGGGTAACTCATGATGTCACAATGATCCAAAGGATATAGTTGAAAGCCTTAGTTTTCAAATTCGAGAACCCAATCTCATTTTAAAGTAAATACATGGCAATGTAAAAGAGTTTCGAAATGACGTTTAACTTTAAAATTTTAGAGGAAGCTTTCCTTGCTAAAGATAGTGGGTTAACGGTATTAACCATATTTCATTAGAAAATGATTACAAGGAATTAAACATGGTTTTTTATGTTGTTGTTTTATTTGATCAGTTTTTATGTATACTTGAGTAATCATATTCACTTCTTTATTAACCCATAACTGCATTTTCGGGTGTTAATGGCAGAATAACAGGCTAGGTTGACCCAGTAGTGAATATACATTAAATTAACTCGTGTGTGAGTAGAATTGCATCCAGGAGGTCGGTAAAACTGGAATATAAGATGCCCAAGAATGATCAAAAGATTATTGGTTTATACAAGTTCTTAGTTAGCCTATAAAAACTATGTTATGGAAATGTTTATTGGCAGGGGCCAATAGGTTCTTAGTGATCCCATGAAAACTATGTCCGAAACAGTTGTTGATAGAGATTAATAGGTTCATAGTCAGCCCATGAAAACTATGACATGAGAGATGTTATTGGAGAATCCAGTAGGTTCATAGTGACCCTATGAAAACTATGATTGGATGATGTTATTAGTAGACACCAATAGGTTCTTAGTGATCCTGTAAAAACTATGAAACCGGACAGATAGTCCGTAAGCTTCGAATAGGTTATTAGTTAACCCATGAAAACTAATGGATTAATAGTGACCCTGGAAACTATAACTTGAGACAGATAGTCAGGTGAATGGGATGGGAAATCCAGAGCATACTGCATGTTTGTATATCATTATGATACATTTTATTACGTTATGTCTTAATCATTGTGGATGCAGGTGCACAGTATATGGTTATTATAAATTGGGTTAAGATACCAGTGAGGGGAAAACCCATTCCGCTAAGCGGCGTGGTCTCACTAGATATCTATATGGTTCGAGATGGTAGGTTATTATTTACACCAGACTTTTTGTCTGAATTGAAGTTTATGTTTTCCCCTTAAACTCTCGGGTGCTCAACTGATTTTGACTAGTTTGAGAGTTAAGGTTTCCAGGATTTCCTTTAGACGAATAAGTTTCCGGAGACGTGTAGGAGGCAAGCTAGCTATTAGGAGTTCTTTCTGTTTGATTCCACTAGGTAATTGAATGAAATGACAAAGTTGTTTAATTGCCTATATTTAGACTCCGATCAACCAAGAGGCATCTTCATATGTCGCTCTTGGCGTAATTCGTAATATCTATATTTCTCTGAATGTGGTTTACGAATTTGGATTATGTAATGAATCTGAAATACTATTTGTAATGAAATGAGAAATTTGTTTTAAATTGAGTTTAAAATTTTTCATATTAATGTGTTTCTGGTATATCAATGTATCTAATATTACCGCATTTGGTCACCGAGAATTAATAACTATGGATTAATGCAGCATCCGTAGCAGTTAGTTTTGGGCCTCCAAATGAGGGATGTTACAAGTTGGTATCAGAGCATAGGTTTATGTAAATTTGAACCTAAAAGATTTTCAAAACATAACCCAATGAATCAGAAAATAAGACCGGGGTTTGGGTTAATGCTTTAGTAATGTACTTGTATTTGTTATATATATATATATGTGTGTGTGTGTGTGTGTGTGTGTGTGTGTGTAAGTACGTATTCCCCTCTCTCTTAGACCGTTCTTCTGTATCTTACTAAGGCTCGTATGCAGATATACGAGAAAGGAAGATATGGAGGCAAGAAACGGAAGAGGAAATCTAAGTGGAGGAAGCACCATAACTAATGAAAATGCTCGACTCAATACTAGGAGGAATCTGGGTCAACAGGCAAATGCTAATCCAAACGCAAATGCCAATGTAGGTGTTGGAACTCCGTTAGTAAATATGGGGATGATGTATCAGTTCTTCGTCAATCTGATGCAAGCTGGAGCAGCTGCAAGAGTAGCAGGAGGAAATGCCGTGAATACTGGAGGAGCTAATCCCATGGCCCTAGTTGGCAATAACTATGCCAACCTGAGCAATGATTACACCACTTTTGGTGGGAAGCTGTTTTTGGGAAGAGAGGATGCTGTTGAAGTAGAAAACTGGTTATTGCACTGTGAAAGGATTTTCACTGACTTGGGATTAGATAATGAGCATAAGAGGAGACTTACTTCTAGACAGTTGTAGGGAGCAGCACTTTATTGGTAGAATGGTATTACCATGCGAGTTTTCCGAGGAAGAGTTGACTTAGGCAGAGTTTCGAAGGAGATTCGAAGCGAGGTTCTTGTCTGAAGTTGTCAAGTTAGTATTGCTGAGGAAGTTCTTAGACTTAGTGCAAGGTGAGATGTCAGTGATTGAATATGCTACGAAGTTTGATGAGTTGTCCAGATACGGCTATGCTACCATTGACACCGTCATCAAAAGGAATGAGAAGTTTATTAGAGGGTTGAAGCCTGAGATTGCTAGGGCGACTATGCCACATCTCTGTGATCCAAGTACAGTTGTAGTGGAGATGGAAATCAGGAATGAAGAGATGCTCTCTACTTTTAGGAAAGAGAAGTAGGTTGAAACCCAAGATTCTCAGGGCAAGAAGAGAAAATTCTTTAAGAAGAAAGGAGCTCAGAAGGAAGGAGCTGCCAAGAAGGCAAAAGCTGATCTGGTTTGCTTTAAGTGTGATAAGAAGGGACATTTTGCTCACGAGTGTCGAATAGGCAAAGCAAAGAAGGATGCTGACAAGAAAGGAGTGAAATGCTTCAACTGTGATAAGATAAGGCACTACAAGAATCAATGTCCAGAACTAATCAGAGTAGATAAGGGAAAGGTTTTTTCTTTAGAACCATCATCTTCTAGACCAACCGCTGTTGAGAAGGGAAAGACTGTGATGGACGGTACGCTTTTGTTTCATAGTATACCGGTTAGGGTACTATTTGATACCGGTGCATCGCATTCATTTATATCTCAGTGTTTGGTAGATAAGTTATGTTTAGAACCCTCATACCTCTTTACTTCCTTAAGGATTGTGAATCCGATAGGAGGGTATGCAACTCTGAGGATGAGATGCGACCAGTTAGAACTTGATTTTAGGTCATAAGTTTGCATGCAGTTTGTAAGTTTTTGATTTCATAGGCTTCAGGATCATTTTGGGTATGGAATTGTTAGATAGGTATGATGCTAGGATATTTTCCAAGATAGAGAAATATCGCTAAGACACCCTAATAATCATAACCGAATTATATACTCGGTAGAGAAGTCAGATTCAAGTGCCTGTGCTTTGCTGAATGTAATGGAAGCGGAAGAAGAATTAGATCAAGTGTTGGTAGCAAGAGAGTTTGCAGATGTTTTTGAGCCAGTCACAGGACTACCACCAAAGCGAGCCATTGAGTTTCCGATAGATCTTGTGTCAGGAGCGTAACCTATAAGTAGACCGCCTAGTAGGATGACACCTACCGAGATGAAGGAATTGAAGGTGTAGCTAGTGGATTTAGAAGGAAAGAATTTTATTAGACCATGCGGTTTGCCTTGGGGAGCGGCCGCAGTGTTCGTGAAGAAAACGGATGGGTCATTAAGGACGTGTATCGACTATCGTAAGTTGAACGAGAAGACGATTAAGAAAAGGTACCATTTGCCGAGAATAGATGATTTATTTGATCACTTGAGTGGAGCTAAAGTATTTTCCCAATTGGATTTGGTGACAGGTTTCCATCGGCTAAGAGTGGCAGAGGATAGTATTTCCTTAACGGTGTTCAGGTTCAGATACAGGTCATATGAGTGGTTAGTGATGCCATTCGGGTTAACGAATGCGCCGGCTTTCTTTGTGGATTTGATGAACCTGGTTTTCTGAGAGCACTTGGATAGGTTCGTTTTAGTATTCATAGATGACATCTTAATATACTCTAAGGATGAAAGAGAGCCTGAAGTTTATCTTAGAGTGGTGCTTAAGACGCTAAGGCAGCATCAACTGAAAGCGAAGTTTTCAAAATGTCATTTCTAGAAGAAAGAAGTTAAGCTTCTTGGTCACATGGTTTCATAGAAGGGTTTGTCGGTCGATCCGGATAAAATCGAAGCTGTTAATAACTGGAAGAGACCAGAGACGGTGACTGAGACCATAAGTTTTCTTGGGCTTGCTGGTTACTACTGAAGGTTTATTAAGGATTTCTCACGGATAGCAGCACCTTTGACTAAGCTGACTAGGAAGGACGTGAAGTTTATCTGGACTGACAAATGTGAGGAAGCATTCCTTAAGTTAAAGCACTTATGGACCAACGTGCCTATGTTAGTAGTTCCAGATGGGAATCAGGGATTAGTGGTGTATACAGATGCATGTGGAACCAGATTGGAAGCTGTATTGATGTAGAAAGGTAAAGTTATTGCCTACGCTTCACCACAGCTTAGACCACATAAAGTGTATATCCTACTCATGATCTAGAGTTTGCAGCGGTGATCTACGCATTGAAAGTATGGAGACATTATCTCTTAGGGTAGAGGTTTGAGTTATGCATAGATCATAAGTCCTTAAGGTACTTATTCTCTCAGAAGGAGTTAAATATTAGATAGCAGAGGTGGCTGGAGTTTGTAGCAGCTTTGATTTTGGTATAGAGTATACGCCTGGAAAAGGAAATAAAGTAGCAGATTCTCTTAGCAGAAAACATTAGAATGTGGTGTTAGCTATGTTAGCAGAGTAGAAGGACCTGGAGGCTTTGACTACTTGTAGTATACAGTTAAGATCGACTGCTAGATCTGGTCAGAGCACTGCCATGTTATCCTGCTTAGAAGTCCGACCAGTTCTGATCGAAAGGATTGCATTTAATCAGAAAGAGAATCCATAGTTGGCCAAGAAGATTAGAAGGCTTGAGGTTGAATCGAAGATTAATGATCTAAAAGATTTTAGTCTTGACCAGAGGGGATGGTTGAGAAAGAAGGGACGGTTGTGTGTTCTGAATGTTAGGAACCTAAGGAGAGAAGTTCTTAGGGAATGTCATCGATCGAAGTTTACGATTCATCCTGGAGGAACCAAGATGTATCATGATATGAAGAGGAGTTTCTACTGGGAAGGTATGAAGAGGGATGTTGGCTTGTGGGTAAAGCAGTGTGTGAACTGCCAACAAGTAAAGGCCGAACATCAAAAGGCGAGTGGATTACTTCAACCTTTTGGAGATACCAGTTTGGAAATGGGATTCGATATTCATGGATTTTATAGACGGGTTGCCAAGGTCGAATCAAGGAAATGAAAGTATATGGGTCATAGTGGATAGGTTGACCAAAAGTGCTCATTTCATTCTAGTTAAGTCAACCAAGACGGCACCTGTTTTGGCTAAATTGTTTATGAAAAACATAATTAGACTACATGGGATTCCTAGTAGTATTGTCAGTGATAGAGATACTTTGTTTACTAGCGGATTCTGGCAGAGTCTACAGGATGTGTTATGTACCAAGCTCAAGATGAGTACTTCATATCACCCCTTGACAGATGGGCAAATAGAGAGAGTCAATAAGGCACTCGAGGATTTGTTAAGAGCTTGTGTGCTAGATTTTGGTGGATCATGGGAAGATCACTTACACTTAGTTGAGTTTTACTATAATAACAGTTATCAGAGTAGTATAGGAATGGCGCCTTCCAAAGCTTTGTAAGGAAGGCTATGCAAATCAATAGCATGTTGGTTGGAAACTGGAGACAGATTAGTCTTAGGTCCAGATCTGGTAAGACAGGCAACAAAGAAGATTGAGATGATCCGATGTAGGATGAAGAAAGCTCAGTCTAGACAAAAGAGTTATGCAAATAATAGGCGTAAGGATCTAGAGTTCTTAGTTGGAGATAGGGTTTTCATTAGAGTATCACCGATGAAGGGTGTGGTAGGCTTCGGGAAGTCAGGGAAACTGGCACCAAGATATGTTGGAACGTTCCCCGTTATTGAGAGGATCGAAATGCTCGCATATAGAGTAGAGTTGTCGAGCTGTTTGGTAGGTGTCCATAATGTGTTTCATGTGTCTCATCTTCGTAAGTATGTGCATGATCCAGGGGCTACTATCCCTTCCACTGCATTGGAAAACTTAATAGTAGAACCAGATCTGAGAATTGTTAGGCAACCAGTTCGGGTTGTAGCGAGAGATGAGAAGAGGTTAAGAAACAAGACGGTCAAGTTGGTGAAATTTCAGTGGAGCGACAACGAGAAGGACTGTACTTGAGAGACAGAAGACATGATTAGAGATACTTATCCTTATCTATTATAAGGGTATGTTTTATATCCGTTATATATATAGACTGCTTGCTAATCAGGTAGGCTAGTATGGTAGTTAGGAGATGTTACAGATGATTGTTATGCTTAGTATTTAGTCCTTGCTGAATTTCGAGGAAGAAATTCTTTAAGGAGGAGAGCCTGTAGCACCCCTAGTTTTAAATAGCATTATTCAGGTGATTTAATTAGATAAATTAAACAGAATAATGTAAAGGTTTGAGTGATAAGGGAATTGAGATTTGGAAACTAATTAGGGTCGTGCCTTAACTAATGAAATTATAAGTGTGATTTATAATTTAGAAACTTAAGAGAATAAGGCAAGGGCAAAATGGGAATAGCCGTATACCATAACCCCTAAACCCCTTACCTCATTCTCATTCACATTTTCATAAACCAAAAACATAAACAAAGAGAGTTGAAGGCCGACCATAACCCTAAGAAAAAGAGGAGTACAAAATCCATTTAGAGGCTATGATTCAAGCTTGTAAGATTAAATCAAGATCAAATCTCAAGTTCCTTATCCAAACAAGGTGAATAATGATCTAAATCATCTCAATAAGTCACCTTGAATGTTTAAATTTGGGTTTGAGGTTTAAAACCGTATAATTGGATGAATGATGATAATTTTTTATTTAATTGCCATGTTATAATTCAAACAAGGATTTTGTGGAATAATATAGTTCAGTTTTAAAGCCAAAAATCATGCAAAATGATTTCTAAATGGCATGATTTTTGAATATTTTATGTAAAACATTATTTTGGAGATGGGTTTTGATTTTCATAATATTCCAAGCTATGGATAATTTATTAAGAATTTTTGAGTGAAAAAAGGGTATATTTCGGGTTTTAATTAATTTGAGTAATTAATTAATTACTTTTGGGCTAAAAACTATATATGACAAAGATATTATCATTTGGGAATTTATGTGAATTTCTGAGATTTTTCTCAAGAGATTTGAATGAGTTTTGTATTTAATTAGAAAGATTAGCGTTAATGATTAATTAACTACAAGGAGTTAGTTAATAATTTTAATTAAATATTGGAGCATTGGGGATTACATGCGGCATAAAACTCTGAAAAGAATTTTATAAAGGTTTTGTTATCCAATAGAAAATTGAAAAAAAGGGGTTAGGTAAAAAGAAATTACTTAAAAAAGCATAAAATCGGTTTTATAGCGAATTACAACTTCGCCACTTACCATGCTTGATTTCGCCACCATACTCCTATTTATAACCTTTCGCGTTCATTCAAAACCAATGCAGATGGTATCTAGCATTTGGTACGTAGTGTATTGAAGAAAGGCGGAAGGAAAGAATGGTGTCGAAGGCATACTTGCGAAAGGGTTGAAGCCGCTTTTATTTGCTTTCGAACCCATTGACCCGCCCTTGTTCTAAAAGTAAGCTTTTGAAAGGGTTGCCACTTTTGAACCCCTTCGATACACATGCTGCCGCACCAACACTTCTACCTTAGTTAGAAGCCGCTTTTATAACCCTAGGTCAATGAGTGCGAAAGGTATGTTTCGAACCAATACCCCTCCGCTACCATTGAAGCCGCCTTCCCCAATGTTTTCGAAAGGATTAATTTAGCCACTTTGCAAACAATTTCGGAGGCAGTGGTTTTCGAAAGGGTAGCTTTCGAAAGTATCCCCTTTTTATACTTTGAAGTTTGTTTTGTTTTCAATTAATGATTTCAAAAGTGATACTTTTAGTTGGTTTCTAAGCTATGTTTCCATAAATTCTTACTTGAACCCAATGCTTTCGAAAGGTATGTTTTTAAGTGTTTCGAAGGTATGTTTTTGAGTGTTTGGAAAGGAATGTTTCCGAATGTTCGAAAGGTATGTTGGATGGTTTCGAAAGAGAATGTCTAAGGTTTTAAGTAATGATTTCAAAAAGGGAGAGTGGCAGAGGGCTTGTTTGCTTTATGAAGTCGAAAGGCAAAGTGGCGGAGGGTAACTCATGATGTCATAATGATCCAAAGGATATAGTCAAAAGCTTTAGTTTTCAAATTTGAGAACCCAATCTCATTTTTAAAGTGAATACATGGCAATGTAAAAGAGTTTTGAAATGGCATTTAACTTTGAAATTTTAGAGGAATCTTTCCTTGCTAAAGATAATGGGTTAACTGTATTAACCATATTTCATTAGAAAATGATTATAAGGAATTAAACCATGGATGTTTATGTTGTTGTGTTATTTGATCACTTATCATGTATACTTTTGTAATCATATTCACTTCTTTATTAACCCATGACTGCATTTTGGGGTGTTAAGGGCATAATAACAGGCTAGGTTGACCCAGTAGTGAATATACATTGAATTAACTCCTCTGTGAGTAGAATTGCATCCAGGAGGTCAGACAGACCAGAATATAGGATGCCCAAGATTGATCAAAAGGTTATTGGTTTAGACAGCTTCTTAGTAAGCCCATAAAAACTATGTTATTGAAATTGTTATTGGAAGAGGCCAATAGGTTCTTAGTGATCCCATGAAAACAATGTCTGTAATAGGTTGTTGATAGGGATCAATAGGTTCATAGTCAGCCCTTGAAAACTATGACATGAGAGATGTTATTGGAGAATCCAATAAGTTCATAGTGACTCCTAGTTGTTAGGAGTTCTTTCTGTTTGATTCCGCTGTGTAATTGGATAAAATGGCAAAGTGTTTAATTGCCTATATTTAGACTCTGATCAACCAAGGGGCATCTTCATATGTCGCCCTTGGCGTAATTCATAATAACTATATTTCTCTTAACGTGGTTTACGAATTGGAATTATGTAATGAATCTGAGAAATTTGTTTTAAATTAAGTTTAATTTTTTTCATATTCATGTGTTTCTGGTATATCAATGTATCTAAAATTATTGAATTTGGTCACCAAGAATTAATAACTATGGATGACTGCAGCATCCATAGAAGCTAGTTTTGGGCCTCCAAATGGGGATATTACAAATCCTCTTTAATTCAGTCAATATTTAAGCTTCCTACAAGTGGGCCACTAGCCACGTAACGACCCGAAATTCAATAACTTTAAATATGGATATTTTATAATTAATAGATTTTATAACCTAAAAATAATACTTTTTAATAATATCAAGTGATGGTGAAATGATCTTTAAAACGTGTTTACAAAAATAATTAGTTCAGAGGAAAATAGAAAATGTGACCGGAAATCGTTTTTCAAATTTTCGACTTTTCGATGCCAAAATGTTGTCGAAAACGTTGTTGTAATGACCCTGAATTTCAGTCATTCGAATTTGGAATATTTAATTGATTTTAAATATTGAAATGTTAATTTTATAAGTTAAATAACTTGAATTTCAAACATAATGGTTCTTTGAGTATTTCGAATTGTTTGAATAATTATATCTTGAATTTTATATGAATGAAAATGATTTTGGAAGTTGATTTAAATTATATTTGGATAAGAATGAAGATAGTAAACTTTTGAATTTGATTTTAAAAGGGATTAAACTTGTTTTATAATAACTCGTTTTAATTAACGTGTTAAAAATAGCCTTCCGAGACATTGTCTCGGATTTTGACTAAACCAGTACCCTTGGGACCATCATGATAAATTATTGTATATATAAGATTCTTGACGATCGGACATATCATTTGGTCGTGCGAGCTCGAAACCCTTAGAAATTAATTACATATATATTAATATAATACAACTAGGTTTGAAAAGCTATCTTCTGTATATGATTTTATTAGTCCCCGATAATAGTTCCATTGAGTTTAGAATATGGTATTAGTATAAAACGTCAGGCGGCACGCCACGTTTGGGGTTCGAGATTTTTGAGTGCATCGAGCTAGATATTTCGAATATATATATGTTTGTATGTATATACCAAACCTACCCATACCCCTCACCATACCTCTCCACTATAGCCATACCGTTGCCCAGTTCAAAACCATACCCCATCTCCCATATATATTCGCATGAGCTAGAGAAAAACCCCTATTTCTCTAATTCAAATTCAACCAAATCCAATGGCTCACATCGTTTTGGACCACTACAAGCATTTTTAGGCCAGGCTCTCAACTAGTAAAGTGTTCGCATCATCGAAGTAAACTTGTTCAACGGTTAGATTAGGTTGGATCGAGTCGTGGTGGTCGTAGTTCTTCGATGAACAGAGACGGCTTGGGTAGTGTTTTCTAGCGATTTGGGTGATCGATTGACGATGGACCCTAAAGGAACAATAGAGGGTGAGGAGGGCGAGGCGCTGGCGAAGTTTGGTCAAGTGTGCCATCGGAATGTGGGGGTTGAATGGTGATCGTGTTTTTGGGTTCTGGGGGAGCTTTAGGCGATGATGGTGGTCAAGGCTCTGGGCGTGGGCATGGGCTTGTCGAGGTCGGTGGAGCATGGGGCGATGATGTGGCGTCCTCTGGTGAGCTGAGGTGGCAGCAGCGACGAGGTGAAGTCGGCCTGGGTTGGGTTCATATACGCGAAGGAGAGAGGAGAATAGGGTGAGGGAAGATTTGAGTTGAGTAATTAAGTTTAAATAAATGTAATTAGTAATAATATTATATTATTTAAATTAAAATCTTATTTAATCAATAACTTTTGTGTTACAGATTCAAATTGAACGCGATGAGTTGCGTTGGGATCGTATTAGCGGATACTACGACATAGAGTTGGATTGGATGGATTTGGAGCTGGTTGAATTTCACGCGATTTAGATGAAAACGAAATGCTTTGGCGACAACTGAAAATTTTGGTGAGTTAAATTCACCCTTTTGGTTAATCAGTATATTATATAGTCAATAAAAATTATTGATTGGATATTTGGATGTTTATATGTTGATTGTTTGGTTTTGATGAATTATCGCTTTAGGAAGTGATTAATATATTAAATCAATTACAGGGAAACAAGTTAGATGGATCCAACATGATTCCTCACCGCTGTTGATTTTATTTACATATATATGTGCTGATATATATAAGCTATGATGTAGGGGGACAGGTTGGAGGGATCCAATAGGATTCCTCGTCATTATTGATTTTAATTTCAATAATATTCCTATCATATGAATTATTGGATATTAAACCTAAGTGTTGGCTCTATTGGTTATGACATTGTTATATGTTCAAAAACTTAAACCCTGTAGTGATAGAAAATCAATATCGATATTGGTTAAACGTTTGCTAGCTATTGGCCTCAAATTGTTTTTTTTTTAAAAATACTAGAAATTGCCATTTGAGTTGGAGTTGGTTTATGAGACGGGAAATGATTTTAAATCTGAATTGGGTTTTCGAAAAATATTTTGTTTTAAGGGATTTAATTTCTGTTTTACTCCAACTTTATTATTAGTCTTTTCTAAGTCATATAGAAATGGTTTAAAGATTATTTATATTTAATATTGTTTTAAGATTATTTTTTTATATTTAATAATGTTTTGGAAGATTATTCATTTGCATTTAATATTGTTTAAAAAAAATATTATTTATACTTAATATTTTTTACAAGTTATTTTATCAATATTTTAAATATTTTGAAAGAGTTAAATCATTTAAATAATTAATATGGCTTGAAATATTAATAATGATTTATTATTAATATTTTGGAAATTAATTATTACTGTTTATAATAATGGTAAAGATTAGTTGTTATTATTTATTTAATAATGTTTTGAAATTATTAATTATTATTTTTAAGGTTTTTTTGAAGGTAATAATTATTATTTATTATAATGTTTATTGTTAATAATTATTATTATGTAATAGTGTTTTGAAATAAATGATTTTATTTATTTATAAATGTTTTCGAGACTCATAAATAGAGTTTTATAAATGGACTTGGGTTTTATAAGAGGAGTTTTATAAAATGTTTTGGAGACTTAAAGAAAAATTGTTTACAATGTATAAAGAGAGTTTTGTAAATGGTTTTAGATATTTATAAAGAAAATTTATAAATAGGTTTATAGATTTATAAAAAGAGTTTTATAAATAGTTGCATGGATTTATAAGGGTTTATAAATGACTTGAGAAATAATTTATAAATAGTTTGTAAATGATTTTAGAGATTTATAAATAAGTTTGTAAATGATTTTAGAATTGTATAAAAAGGGAAAATCTTTCTCAGTTTTGTGAATATACCTATACTGTTAAGATAAATATATAGACATTTTCCAAGTAGTGAAAATATAATGGTTTGTGAAAAAATTCTTGTAAAGGTATTTTGACACAAATATTACAAAGTGATTTTAATAAATGAAAAGATTAATTAGAGAGGTAAGTGGTTGCTTATGTGCTTAACTAATGTCGGTTTTCCCTTTTGAAATAAATCCCTGATTTGGATGTGTGTTTGTGGATAGTTAAATAACGGACTACCAAATATGGAACCAAAACGTAACTCTGGAAATATCTATAAGAAACACGTGGGTTATATGGCACAGTCATCTCCGACAATGTTGTACCATGCGTATAAATCTTGTTTCGCTCTCCTAGGACAAACGATAAGGAAATTCGTCTATTAACGATTAGGAGGTGATCTCCACTCTTATCTTTGACTGTTTATTTCTTACAGAACCTGGGTTGAGTTTATTGGAAACTATCGAATGTTGTTTCGAAGAGACCGGAATCAGGTATGTTATCCGAAAACCACTTTGGTCTAACTCAAACATTTCGAAGTGAAGGCATCTTGAAGATGATGGAATTGAAGACGGAGCTCTTTGAAGTGCAAGGGCTGTTTGCCACTAATTTTGAGGGTGATTCCAAAATAGATATAGTATAAGTAGTGCCTTCGGTTTGTTCATATCCTGAACAACTTGTATGGATGAATGCTGACATTGCATTGTTGCTTGGAGGGCAGTGTTAGCATTCCAAGTATGAAGTGTTATATTAAAGGTAAAACGTAGCATCTAGCCTCATCAACCGGGAATGAATAAAACAGGGAAGATGCGGTAGAGCTAAGTGGGTCGCTCCCATTAGTGTATGGTCATCCCAAATCTAGATCGATTACTACCTACTCATGTATGCTTTGGGGCCCATTGACCAAAGGGTGATCATATTCAGTACTACTAGTCAAGTGGTAGGCCGGTTCTATGTTGGCAGGGGATCCCGGCGAGGTCCTCGGTGTCATTTTATCTAGAGAAGCACCGTGACGGGCGGTACCAAAGTAGCACAGTCATTGTATAGAATCCATTCTCCAATAAGCGCCGTACGGACTTAGTTGTTCCCAACTATGTTGAAATGTGAGATGCAAACATTCTAGCTATATTCATATTTTACTTTGACCCCTAGACATTATTATAATATCAATGGATTTGCAACAGAAATGGTTTGGTTATCGTAAGGTAAAAACTCATCCATGTTTATGTGCGGTGTGGTCTTACGAGATACCTTTATTTTGAAAGGTTTTTGATAAACATTAATTCCAATTGGGTGTGTTTTTCTCACACTGGTTTACCAGGCTAATCTGGGCGTTCTTTCCTTTCAATGCTCGGGTCAGACCGGGCATACTTCCAGATATCTTTGGATGCATTGGAGCTCAGGAGACGAGTTGGAGATCCAAGACGTATCTACGTAATTCTTTGGGTTCCGCTGTGTTGTTGTAACATCCCCTATTTTATGGCCCGAAGCGCTATAGATGCTGCAGTCATCTATACTATTAACTTTCGATGAAAAAATACGGTAATGTTAATTGTATTCATAATATCAGAAGCACGTGAATATGAAATAAAATCAACATAAATTTCAAAACAGCTTTTCTGATTACATTTCAAATCAATATTTTATATTCAATTACATAATCCCAAAATGGTTCCCAGGTTGTGATCAAATATAATTATTATAAATTACGCCAAGAGTGACATATAAAGATGCCCCTTGGATGATCAGAGTACTAGATAGATAGACATATAACCATAAATACAACACAGTGGAAATAATACTAAATAACTCCTACATAGCTAGCTTTGGCTCCTGCACGTTTTGGAAGCTTATTCGTCCATTCTACCAAACCTGAAAAGTCATTAACTCTCAATCTACTCAAATTATATTTTGAGCACCCAAGAGTTTAAGGGGAAAACATAAACTTCAAGTCAGACATAAAGTCCGGTGTGAATAATTCTGTTATATCTTGGTTTACTGATATTAAGTAAGACCACGCCGCTTAGCGGAATGGGTTTCCCCTCACTAATATCCTTTTGAAATCATATCTTTTGCAAATCAAAATCCTACAATCAAACTGATCGTATCAACAATAACAATAACATATATGCATATAAATCAGGTATTTAATGGACTATCCATCTTAACATTATAGTTTTATCAGGCTGACTATTGACCACTAGCTGACTCGGGCCTACCAGACATGATAAATATTCTAACTTCTGTTAGAAACAATACTGGATGGTCTGTTCTTAACTTACTTATCCAAGGGTCAACTGATCCTAATGGTTTTTGCGGGCTCATCAATAAGTTATCTCTACTTTGTGTATTACTTTCTATATGTAACATCATTTTAATCTTACCTGTGACAAAGCCCTACACACTAGAATTTTGGACTTATATTAGCTAGGAGCTACTAAAGTATAGGGTGCGACCCCACACTGGTCCCATCTGATCTTCTAATATCTGAGTCATATACTTAGGGCTAACTACCCTATTCAAATTTCATTTCCTTGAAAAAAAATCTTTACAATTGATTTACCTTTTAAATCATATCTTTTTAATACAAGGAAATTATACCCTTTGTTGTTCTCAAAATACTTATACCATGATATATGCCTTACAAAACAATGTTGATGAAAACCTAAATCAATAGGGTTATCTATCCCTTTAAAATAAGTTAAAGCCCTTTTTAATTTAGAAAACATTAGGCTATAAAGCCAAAACAATACCTTCAAAACCATTGTTTAAAACCTTAAACAATCCCTTTTGAAATCATAGAAAGCATCCCTTTTGAAACGAGTGTAATACTTTAACCTTGAAAACATTAGGCTAAAAGGCCAAAATCTACCCTTCGAAATCATGAATTAAAACCGTAGACATCCTCTTTCGCAACCATTAAAATATTTCTTTCAAAAGCATTGGGTTCAAGTAAGGAAATATGAAAGTATAGCTTCGAAACCAATTGAAGGTATTCCCTTCGAAACCATAGTTTTAAAACAAAACAAAATACATAGCCCTTAAGGGGATTTAAGCAAAAGATATTCCTTTGAAGCACTTAGGGTAACGATAACATACTTCTGCATGTATAATTGGGTTTAAACAAGCAGCTTCAACCATATCAAAAGGTATGGGAGCGACACCCACCATTTCGCAAGTATAGGTTAAAAGAAAAGCAACTTCAATGGTTGCGGAAGGGTATCGATTCGAAACCCTACCTTCCGTACTCATTGATTTAAAGAGTTTAAAAGCGGCTTCTTACTAAGACGAAGGGTATAAATGTGGCAGCTAGTGTATCGAAGGAGTTAAAAAGCGGCAACCCTTTCGAAAGCATGCTTTTAGAACAAGGACGGGTCAATGGGTACGAAAGCAAATAAAAGCGGCTTTAACCCTTTCGCAAGCATGCCTCCGACACCATCATTTCCTTCCGCCTTTCTCCAATACACTTCATTCTGAATGATTGATACCATATGCATTAGTTTTGAATGGGTGCGAAAGGTTTACTGAGTATGGTGATGGAAGCAAGCAAATGGAAGTGGTGAAGTTGTAATTCGATATAAAACCGATTTTATTCTTTTTAAAGTAATTCACTTTCACTTAACTTGCATAATTTGCCAAAATATGATTGGTTGCAAATTTTCTAAAAAGCTACCGAACTCAACATTGAATGATTGAAAACATTTTAGCATTTAAGCCCTTCTCCTTAATAAAACGTTTAAAACATTTAAGTCCTCCAACTTAAATAATTTATTAGCCACAGTAAAACACTTAGGAAAAACCCCAAAAATCACAATAATTCACATTAAATATGTTTTCTAACATATATAAATTTCAGACCTGAAGACATTATTTAATTGCCGTAAATAATTTAAACCCAAAATTAACTATTTTCTCTCATAGAAAATTCATAATAAATCCATATTCACTTGGAAAATTACGAAACTTGAAACCCGCTTCTAAAATAATATTTTTGACCATATATCAAAAAAGCAAATCATTTGGATGTCATTTGATAGATTTTTTATTCTAAACATATCATAAAATCCATATTAAACCATAGAAATCATCAACAAGCATATATATCCATTTAATATATCAAAACATTGCATGATGCTTGCAAAAATAATTCGGATCTAACTTGAAACCGAAATCATTATCAAAAGTGAGATGTAAAATAATTATTCACCTTGGCCTGTGTTAAGAAGGTTGTGATTTGCCTTTAGATTAATTTGCTTAAGCTTTCTACATGAATCCTAGCTATTCTTCACCTTGAATCCTATTAACGATGGCCGACCAAGTTCTTTAGGGTTTTAGTTTTGTTTGTGAAAGTTAAAATGAACGAGGAATGAAGAATAGAAGGGTTTAGGGTATAAGAACAAAGGCTATTCCCATTTTACCCTTACCATATTCCTCCTACTTACTTATTTTTAGTTCTCTTTTACTAATACATTCATTAAGGCATGGCTCCTTCTTAATTAACAAATCTCAATCCCTTAACTATCTATATTATTTCATTTAATTTATCCAATTAAATGTTCTAAATAATGTTAGTCAAAATCAGGGTCATTACAGTTGTATTTATCAGAAATCGTAAGGACGGGTTGTTATAACTGTCCGGGCCGAAATAGGTTAGTATACTCTTATTAGTGTATGTATATTACATTTTTCTTTGGGTAAAGATTTATTGCATATTATAGATTATTCGTTTCGACGTGAGATTCTGTGTTGTTTTAGCTTCTTTCCCTCTTCTTCCTCTCTTCTTTATCTTCTTCCTTCTTCTTTTCCCCTAACAATTAGGTTTTTCGACATTCGATTTCTCGGCATGAAATAAAGTGAGCGTATTAGTGTCGATTATCGAGGGTTGAAAAAACCCGAGTCGTTACTCTTGGTATCAGAGTGCAAGGTTTAAGCAAAGACCATGGCTTTGGTGGGGATTACTCATTAGAGATAGGGTCATTAGCACCCTAGAATGAGTTTTAGTGTGCGTGTGTGCATGCGTGTGTGTGTGTGTGTGTATGAGTGTGTATTGTCAGTGATATAAAAATGTTTGGTATTGTGTAGGTTGATCTATTAAGTGGCTTATGGATTCTGGTCAATACAAGTAAGTAACATTATTGATAGGGATATCTAAACACTTGAACAGAGCAATTCGACATAGTATTGTTTTGAAATTTGGGTAAATGAAATAATTTTACCTTGATTATATTTTATATATAAAGGAATAATTTTTCAGAAATTATTATAGTATATATGGTGTGTTTGGTTGTTAGTGAATGATAATATTTGATTATTATCATTTGTTGTTTATTGTTTGTGTTCTAATAAAAGTTGTTATTATAATGTAAACAGGGATAAACAGTTGAGAAATGATTTTATATAACCAAAGTGAAATTATATTTAAGGGAAATTTATTAATATGATTTTAAATAAAAAGGATTTAAAAGTTGAGAATTTGAGAATAGAAATCCCGTTGAATTTGAAAATTGTTTTTCAAAGGTTTTGGAAGAATAATAATGATATTATTTAGAAAGTATTTTATCTAGAAATATTTTTAAAAGGATTTAAAGAAATAGAAGCACTGAACTCACTTCGGTCGCTGGAAAATAATTTCGATGATGATTGCAGCATCACCGACGTTCATTTTCAGGTTTCCAAGAGAGGAATTGCTACCATTGGAGTTTTGTTTGGTAAAACAAGTTTTGATTTCAGAATCCAAAGTTTAATTTGATAAATATGGGAAAATAAGTTTTATAACTTATATATTTTGAGAATTAGTAAGTTAAAACAAAATTTTAAATTTGTTGAATATAAATGTTAAGGAAAGTAAATTTAAAATTGAACTATGAAATGAAATTTAACTCAAGTGAAGTTAAATGAGGTGAATCAACGAAATAAGTTAAATGAAATTGAATTTGATTTAAAACGAATATGAACTTAAGTTGTGAAGTGATAATAAACATGAGAAGTGCTGTATAAAATGTTTATAATAAACTTAAGTTAAATTTAAAGGAACTGTTCTTAAGTGACATTTAGTATTGAAAGAAATAAACTAAGTAATAAATGAATGTGAATAAAGCGATGTGAATAATGATTATGAATAAATGAATGTAAATAAAAGAATCTGAATAATGAGAAACCAATTGAAATAAAAATGTAAGTTGTACGTATATTATTTTATTCGCATAATTGGTTGATCCAGATTCGAGTACAATGATTTCGAGATGATTTACATCGATCCGAGTTAGAATTTTTCACTCGATTCTCGACGGCGGACACTGGATATGGATTTTTGATTGATTATGGAGTTCTCTATCATAACATATGGCTATGCAAGGAGAATGGTGGTTTCTAATCAAGGAACCAGATCTGAGTCCGCACAAGAGTGGTCATGTGAACAATACTAGTTCGAAAGTGAAATTGTGTGATCGAGTGAGCGATCAGGTATGGTTTTGCATACGGCTAGTATATGTACATTGTACGGGCTTTAATAAATTAAATGTTGACATTGGAAAATGTAAATCGATATGGTTATGAATTAATTGGATGGATATTATTTTTTGATGGTTTCTCTGGTTACGTTTGCTACATTTGCATATGGTTATTGTATAGTTTTATGTTATAAATTGATATTACTTTCTCTATACTTGTTCTCATTGGTTGTTGAGTGATTAGTAGGTGCGGATGGCGTATGCTCCGCATTTAGGGCTCGCTTTCGCATTATATTGATTGTATATGCTTGCTAATGCTAATAAATGGTACACATCTCAGATTACATATCGTACTTTTATATTTTCCTTACGAAATGCCTCATCCTTGAAGTTGAGATGTATATTTGTGATTATATATATATATATATATATATTGTTGATTTTTCAGTCGTGCAAAGGAGACGCTGGCAAAATTTTCCGTAAATTAAAGGCGTTAGAAATTCTCAAAATCGGTGAATGAAGTTAAAAGCTTAAAAGAATTTTATAATCTATTTCAACTAATTGGTTTTGAAAAGTTAATGGGTTTGGGACATTTTTCTTACTTGCTAATTTCGAGGACGAAATTCTTTTAAGGGGGAACAATGTAACGATCTAGAATTTCGGTCATTCAAATTTGAAATATTTAATTGATTTTAAATATTGAAATTTTAATTTTATAAGTTAAATGACTTGAATTTCAAATATAATGGTTAATTAAGTATTTGGATTTGTTTGAATAATTAAACCTTGAATTTTATGGGAATGAAAATGATTTCGGAAATTGATTTAAATTTTATTTGGATAAGAATGAAGATAGTAACCTTTTGAATTTGAATTTAAAAGCGATTAAACTTGTTTTATAATAACTCTTTTTAATTAACGTGTGAATCCTGGACACTGTCTCGGATTTTAATGAAACCAGTGCCATTGGGACCTTAATAATAAATTATTACATGTTAATGAATTTCGTGACGATTGGACGTATCGTTTGGTCGTGCAAGCTCGAAACCCTTAGAAATTAATTACAGAAATAATATATTATAACTGGGTTTGCAAAGCTATCTTCTGTATATGATCGAATTAGGCCCCGATAATAGTTCCATTGAGTTCAGAATAGAAGTATTTAGTATAAATTGCCAGACGACACACCTCGTTTGGGGTTCGAGATTTTTAAGTGCATCGAGCTAGATATTTTTGAATAATATACACACACACACATACATACATACATACATATATATATATATATATACCATACCTACCCATACCTCTCCACTATAGCCATACCCTTGCCCACATTCAAAGCCATACCTCGTCTCCCCTATATATTCGCATAAACTAGAAAAAATCCCCTCTTTCTCCAATTCAAACTCAACTAAATCTAATGGCTCACATTGATTTGGACCACTATAAGCGTTTTTAGGCAAGGCTCTCAAATAGGAAAGTGTTCGCGTCATCGAAGTAAACTTGTTCAATGGTTGTATTAGGTTGGATAGAGCCGTGGTGGTCGCGGTTCTTCAATGAACGACGATGGCTTGGGTAGGGTTTTCTAGTGATTTGGGTGATCGATTGGTGATGGACTCTAAAGGAAAAGTGTAGAGGGTAAGGAGGGCGAGGCGCTGGCGACGTTTGGTGTCATTTGGTCAAGCATGGTGGCGGATTATGGGGGTTGAAAGGTGATCGTGTTTTTGGGTTTTGAGGGAGCTTTAGGCGACGATGGTGGTCGAGGCTCTGGGTGTGGGCTTGTCGAGGTCGGTGGAGCGTGGGGTGGTGACGCGGCGGCTTCTGGTGAGCTGAGATGGCAGCGACGACGAGGTGAAGTCAGTCTGGGTTGGGTTCTTATACACGAACCAGAGAGGAGATTAGCGAAAGGTAAGATTTGAGCTGAGCAATTAAGTTTAATTGAATGTAATTAGTTATAATATTATATTATTTAAATTGAAACCTTATTTAACCAATAACTTTGCATTTTAGATTCAAATTGAATGCGACGAGTTGCGTTGGGATCGTATTAGCGGATACTGTGATATAAAGTTGGATTTGATGGATTTGGAGCTAGTTGAATTTCATGCTAAATCGAATGTCGTTGATTTAGACGAAAACAGAATGCTTCAGCGGCAACTGGAAACTTTGGTAAGTTAAACTCACCCTTTTGATTAACCAGTATATTATTTAGTCGATAAAATTTATTGATTGGATGTTTGGATGTTTATATGTTGATTGTTTGGTTTTGATGAATTGTTGCTTTTGGAAGCGATTAATATATGAAATCAATTGTAGAGAAACAGGGTGGAGATATATACGTGTGTGTATGTGTGCTGATATATATATAAGTTGTGATGCAGGGGAATAGGTTGGAGGGATCCAACAGGATTCCTCGCTATTGTTGATTTTAATTTCAATAATACTTCTATCATATGAATTATTGGATATTAGACCTGATTGTTGGCTCTATTGGCTATGACATTGTTATATGTTCAAAAACTTAAACCCTGTAGTGATCGAAAATCAATAATGATATTGGTTAAACGTTTGGTAGCCATTGGCCTCAAATTAGTATTTTAAAAAATACTAGGAATTGTCATTTGAGTTGGAGTTGGTTTTTGAGACGGGAAATGATTTTAAATCTTAAATTGGGTTTCGGGAAAATATTTTGTTTTAAAGGATTTAATTTCTATTTTACTTCAACTTTATCATCTATCTTTTCTAAGTCATCTAGAAATGGTTTAATGGATTATTTATTTATATTTAATATTATTTTAAGATTATTTATTTATATTTAATAGTATTTTGAAAGATTGTTTATTTATATTTAATATTGTTAAAAATAATTATTTATCCTTAATATTTTTTTCAAGTTATTTTATCAATATATTAAATATTTTGAAAGAGTTAATCATTTAAATAATTAATATGACTTGAAATTAATATATTCTGAAAACTAATGAATATTCCAAACATTTTTCTGTTCTTACAGTTTTCTCCTTTGTTGGGGGCTTCATTTATAAGACCCTTCCAAAATAATTGAACTTTCAGTTATATGACTGTCAAAACAAAAAACCATCTAATATAATCAACTACAAAGACACATGCCATAGGTTTAACAAAAAAGCAAGCAGGGATTAAATGCGTGCTTACCAATCCAATCCATGGCGTAAACTTTAAAGCCATTAGCATTTAGCTCCCTAGCAAATTGATCGTATCTTCCACTGGAAATCATAAAACAGCACATTCTTAGTAGACTGAACTTGAAGAAGAATATTCCTTCAAAAAGAGAGTGCCTTGAAATATCAATAATACGCATAACCCCAGTGAAACTTGTTTCGTTGTGTTTGACTCCCAAACTACACAGCTCATAAATGCCCTTCAATCATATATCAAATTCATCAAATACCATATCGTGGCCTGAGGGATCTGTGATTAAAGGCATAAAGCAAGTTCCACAGAAGTTTGTGTAGATATATCTCCGTTATTTCAAGAGACTTTACTATTTGTTTATTAAAACTTCTTATAACAACCTATGTCTTCTGTTATCATTTCCAATTGGACGATCCATTAATTCAATTTTAAAGGATGCTAAATGGATAAATGTTTTCAATTTTCACCGGAGACTGGGAATCGATGGACTTTCCATGGGACCTATTTTACCAACAGTTTTTGATGCAGCAAGTCGAGGAAAACATTTTTAATGGTTGAAAAATAAAGCAGCGGATTTAGTAGTCTCAGCTACAATAAGGGCTCAATGTCATTATGTTAATAAAAAATGGATCGGTGGTATGTTAACGAATTAGTCCACTACAGAAACGAGATTCCATAAGTTCAGAGAAATCTGAAAAATCAGGATTTCACAGTAGGTTACCCAAGCTTTACAAAAGAAGCAACAAACAGACCTGTGCTCATTCAATCCATGCATGAGAATCACTATTCCCCTGCAGCATATTAAAACAGCTATTGTTAGTATTGAACAGCATTATCATACATCTTACATCACAGATGGACATGACTAGAAAAAACTTATAAATAAAAATATGCAAGCACGTCAATGAAAAGCTGTCGTATAACCATTAAATAACTCATACGTGCTTCACTGCATTCAGTATAGTAACTAATTTCAAGTAAACACCACTAAAAGAATGTTATGCTACAAACGAAGATGGCAAAAACATGATATGACATATTCATGATAAGAGAGTATATGAATGATTCTTATAAGCAATAAAGCAGCGCGGGACACTGCAAGCAAAAAGCATTCCTGTTTTACATATTCTGTAGAGCAGACAGTATAATGTTCCCACCTAGCTGATAATGAAGAAAAACCATGTAATATGAAACAGAAATGACATACAATTGCCATATAATACGGATGGGTATCCTACATTACTTGAAATTTTGAAATTTGCATCGTGTCCAATAGAAAATATAACATGAATACACAACAAATAAGACATGAGCAAGGCATCCTCAAAGCATAGGTAAGTTAGGCATTTACCTTGAGCGACCCCTTGAAGGTGAACCTCACTAGACCAAAACAATTTCTTAGGAAAATTAAGTTGTGGTATGCATTGATGGAATATACCTCTGGGTAGTACAATTATTTGCGAATAACCTGGTTGCGGGTTAGAGTCAGTAGAGGCACGATGCTGTCTTTTAATAATGCAAATAAAAATGGCAATTATATACCGTAGTTCAGCCAGAAATTTTGTTTACTATCCTTTCAAAAAAATAAAAGTCCGACAGAAATAAACTTTAAAAGGAACATCGGTATCCTTTAATATACTTAACTAAACATCGCTGGCCGTTGCGATTTTTTCTCAAGAACGTACTTGGAAAACTATATGAAAATGCAGCCTTCAATTGTTTTTAACTCAAAACTAAAATTCGAATGTGATACCCTTCGGTAATAAATTCAACGGAGATTAAATTTCATTTTACTATGAAGAAAATAAATTCTCATCGTCAAACTATATGAATCGTGATTGTTCAGTGATATCCAAAAAGGTTAGAAGTATTTCAAATGCAACACAAGAGATATACAATTTGCATAGTTAAAATGTGATACCCTTCGGTAATAAATTCAACGGAGATTAAATTTCATTTTACTATGAAGAAAATAAATTCTCATCATCAAACTATATGAATCGTGATTGTTCAGTGATATCCAAAAAGGTTAGAAGTATTTCAAATGCAACACAAGAGATGTACAATTTGCAAAGATAAAAAAGATACATGAGTATTTTACATGCTATTTATACTTATGTCAATACATATGGATGCCAATTCAGTTACAACATACTATTTAGTTTATTGTTACAACGATTTTCGGTAATTTGGTGCTTTTTTCATAATTTTCTCATGTGAAACAAGTAAGAACTGTAAAAAAAAAATTTGCCAAATAAGTATTATCTATGATAAGATAGAAGGCAAAAATAACAGGATAAGTAAGTGGGATCCTTGAATTGTATTGTGTAGTTTATTGTTCATTTATCTTATTATGCGTATGATGAGGTGGTACATGCGGACATTGTGACTTATGTAGAAACAACGATTAGGTCAAAAAGCTAAACCTTATGATGTTTAAAGTACAGAAATTTCCCACCAAAATTAGAAATAGCAATAGAAAGGAAAATCCAATCCAAATTGAAGTCTGATTGACCTAACAGATTTCAGTTTTAAAGTATTTCAGATTGAATGCTTGGTTATAACAGAGACAAGATTGTGGCGAACCATTAGAAAATAGGGCTCCCTAATTCCTGAGTCAAGTTATGCGTGAGTTTTATTTCAGTTCAATAGTTATGCGTGACATTATATATTTCCAGTAGATGTCAAGTTATGCGTGAGTTTGCAACAGAAAGAGTCCATGACTTAAGGTTCCGGTTGAACCCCACAGTTTCAGTCCTATATTTGGACTGACCCAGACGAGACGAAATGCAATTATGTTAACTCTATCTGATAAGGTGATAAACAAAATAGATCTATCTAGGTTTAAATTCTATCGAAATACAAAATTATAACTAGTAAGCATTTATTTGCTCCATAAGTACTCCATTAAATTACTGTAAACTTTTTCCACATATTGAATTTCGGATCAAGATGTTTGTAGGGGTTGCCCTTATTAATCGGTTTGCTCATTTTACCATAGGACAGGCCCTGGACCCCTTACTAAACAGGTTTAAAATTACAAGAACAGGTTAGTATACAAAGTTGGACCACCTGCATCAGTAAAAATCTGTTAATCTACTTGAATGTCATTATGTTCCAAAGTGGAGATAACTTTAGTACATGTGTGTGCCACAGAAAATGTGTACTAATCCTTATTCTTTTATGAGTGTCAGTAGTTGAACAATGTATTAGAATTTCAAAAATTCTTGTTGGAAAAGCTGCACGTTACAAAGACCATGCTTGAAACTCCATAAAATGACTATAACTTCCAAATCCTAGCTCCAACTTGAGAAATCTGAACATTAGATTTTATGTCATTTTCATCACATAACTCATTGGCTATTCATCATTCCAAGCAAAAATTTGACATATATGGTAAAATTTATGCAATGATTTATAAGAAACAACTCATATAGATTGATTTTTCACGTTCCATGTAATTTTGCTAATAAAAAAATTTATATGGTTGCTGAAATTTGAAACTTGTGTCATTATCTCTTTTTTACTTTGTGAAACTATTGTATTTCATCCAACCCAAAAAAACATGACATACAGACACCCACCATTCTGAAATTTTTAATCCAATATTTCTTAGGCAAATTCTATTTCAAGACAGATAATTACTTAAGATAATTACTTAGTAGCCCTCTAAAATAAATAAAATTTTAAAAACTAAAATACCCTTAGAAAGTTGTGTACTTTCTTTTAGTTTCTAAATCAATGAAGAAAAAATTCAATTTTTTACTAGTAAGTTATTTTTTGGTTTTAAACACTATACCAAGAATAAATTCAATTTTTCACTACCAAGTTTCTAAATCAATGGAGAGAAAAATCTAACCATACTTTCTAAATTAGTGAAGAGAAAATTTAATTTTTCACGTTTTTCGTGATGGAAAGGGCAGTTCTGAAAATGGTGGCGCTACTAGGATATTTTTTGTGTTTGCAGGCTTTACTAATTTTTTGGGTACTAGGTAAAGGGTTGAAACAGAATTTACCTATTTCTTAATGATTATCATTAACGTACCACGTTCTCGATCTTTCTAATTCAGAACTAATACAAAGAACAAAATAGAACATCAGCAATACGAAACTAATACAGCACCCATGAGAAATGTAATAAACCAGCCAATAATTATAAATAAATCCAAAAATCACAAAATAGTACCTCGTCTGAATTCCGATAGGAGTCCAAGATTGTGTAAAAAGCGTATCATTCCTGGAGGTGGAAAATAAACAATACTCTCTTAGGCTCTTATTCTCCACATTTTTTTCCTCAATCTCTCTCAGCCTCTGTATCGCCATAGCCCTCCTCATCTCATTCTCCCTCTCCCTTTCCTTCTCCTTCTTCTCCAACATCTTCTCCTTCGCAGCTGGTGTTCGCCTCACCATTGCCGCAGGTACCCTCACTACCATTCCGGCCGTTGATTTATCCGCCGTAGCAGCAGATGATCTCCTAAACGGCCTCAAAATCATCATCAAAAAACTATAAAACACCAGAATTAGAGCTTTGAACACCTGTATCGAGAATAGCGCCGTGACACGACCGCTCGCTCCTGACGTCAGCATCACTGGCAGCGCTTTCTCCATTTTCACTATATACAGTAAACAAAATATTCGATTTTAATTTGTAATTACAACTTATGATTAGGGACTCTGAGGCGATTAGATTGAATATTTATGAATTATCGCCTCAGGAAAATTGTACGTTTGGAGGCCAATCGAATAAAACACGTCCTATTTTAGGAGTTTGCACGAGAGGAATGGCAATGAATGGTGTAGTCGGATTGAATCCTAAAAGGAGTAGAGGAGGGACGCGTGGCAGTATTTGAGGCGCAGATTGCGACACTTGTTGTTTTGCGGCGGCTGGGAAGAGAATTTATGCTATGGTTCACGTTCTAGATTATGACACGTGATTACGGGTCAGATATAGATGCGGCTGGACCCGAATTCGCTATGGAATCGAGCCTTCTAGAATTGGCCTTTAGCTTGGTGTTCTGTCGGTCTCTCTGTTATACCATAAGTTGCATTCTCGACGAACAAAAATGAACAGAAGAGTATTTGAGCGTTGAAGATGGTTGAAAGACTAATGTGTTTGCCGATGCGAACGTAGTATTTGAGCGGTTCATTTAAATTGTAATTTTTAATTTAATTGATTTATAACTAATTAATTAATTAATTGTTTTTTAATAAATAATATTAGTCAATAATTTACAAAAATAAATAAATTAATTATAAATTGCTTGGATTTAGTTCAATTCAACACCATAATATAGAACACTTTGATACGATCGCAACGTAAAAAACCGCGTTTCAAACAGACCTCATTTGCGCAAATTATTAATTTTAGAAACTTATTTAAAAAAATTATTAATTAATATTATTAAAACTCTCCAACGCACAAAAAAAGCTTTCATCCCTGCACGGCATTTGCAAAGGCACCCTAAGAAATCACTATTGCATCTTCAAATTTAATTTGTGGTGCAAGAAGGATCCAGTTTAATACTATTATATTATCATACTAATATACATTTGTCATGTTGATATACACACACACACATATACATATATGAGTCTGGCTATTTGAACACAAAATAAAATTTATACAATGTTTGGCTTAAAAATGAGTTTTGTGTTTTCAATATGTATATCAAATCACATTAGAGAGAGTGAGAAGATGGAAAATCCTAGTTATTCCAATAAATATGAGAATGGTAAGGAGAAAAAAAGTTGTTGATATTACTAAAAGCCAAAAACAAGAAAAATCTTTCTTAATTTTATATGTTAAAACCATCTTCCAACACGAGCGTATTTTATCCTCTCCTTGTCCTCCATGCATTTTAAAGTACATATTGAAAATGCAAAATACAAAACTCGTTTATAAACTAAACGTCTTGTCTTTTGTTTAAAAAAAATCGAGAATATGTTAGGGTTTTATATGATGCTTATGAAGCTTTCTTATAATATTTTACTTTTAGAAGTTTGACTTATTGCTTTCCCACTCTTATTATACACAACATTTTTTCTCTTAACATTTTGGCTTTTATTAGTATTTTTATTTTGAATATTAGGTAGATTCAACTTTATTATCTTATTTTCACTCTTTTTTAATTAATTAGTTTTATTTGGTATTTTCATTCGGACTAACGGTGTTTATAAAACTTTGTGCTCATAAAAAAAGTTGACGCCAAATTTATTGCAGAACCTATTATCAAAATAAATATTTAAAGTTTTACAAAATAGTTATATGAGAATTATGTAGTTTGAAGTAACTTCGAAATTATTTATGTATTTTCTAGAAAAAATTTCCTACAGCTAAATTTCAAACTTAAAATATTAGAGGTCGGAAAGGGAATATAAACTGTTTTATAAATAATTTCAAAGTATTATTTCCAAGATATAAAATAAAGCATGCATAATACTGAACTTCTTTCGTGGAAGTTAAAAGACCAAGTATTTTGGTGATAATAATTCATCCTCTCTTATTGTGTTTTCAAAGAATGCAAGTGATCCTTTTGGTTCTTATCTAAGGTTCTTTCCCATATGGATAAAAAAATTAACAAATATCTGAAATATGTATTCAATCTCCAATGTAATTTTAAATAATTTCCATATATAGTTAATTTATTTTTGTGTATATAATGAGGTACAAAATATTAATTAATTAGTTTCCAATCCAAAATTGTCTGTTTAACTTTTTATATTAATTAATAATTTCTAAAACAATGATAAAATTAGATTGGACACTTAGGCATATATAAATTCGTCGTTAAAATGAATTAGATCTAACTATACATATAATATGAACATATGATGAATAAGTTGTAGCAAATGTAGGATCTAATTATATTATCATGATGAACATAAAATCAATTAACATATATCATATTTAAACTTTAGGTCAACATAATGAACAAATAATGAGATTAGATGTAGCATGTACATGATTTGAACTTCATTAACATGGTGAATATATAATAAAATAAAATAAAAATTACCTAAAGATGAAGCCTAAGATTTGCACCTTGAATGAAAAACAAAACTCCAACTTGATTGAATCAACCTTTGGATTTTGCAAAGATGTAGAGGCAAACACTACCTTAAATGTTATTAATTTTATTTGAATTTATTTTGGGAATTTTTATCATGGAGGCCATTGAGGGAGATGAGAAGAGCAAGTGGGTCATAAAGAGGAGTAAAGAATGAAGATTTAATTCCTTCTTTTAATTGCTCCTTTGAATTTTCAAACCACATTTGAAACATCTCCTCTTTTTCATCATGCATGTGGAACTCAAAAAAAATCACAAAACCACTTAGCAATTAATTTATTTAAACCTAGTTTAAATATTTTATCGACATCGTATATCAATACGTGCATTTATAATTTTTATAGGGGTGGGCGCGGGTTGGTTTGGTGCGGTTTGAAGTTCAAACCGCTTCCGCACCGCATCAAACGGTTAATCAAAAATACAAACCATTATACTAATCTTTTAAACGGTTCGGTTTCGGTTCGGTTTGAATGTACTACGGTTCGATTTCGGTCCGGTCAGGTTTGAACCCGTATTAAATATGAAATAAGAGAATTACTTCCATCAACAATCAATTTACCAAGGCAACTGTGTGAAGATTTTACACTTAAAGGTTAAAACACACAATGTTATATTGAAATGAAAGATTAGTTCTTAACTGTATAAATATTTCAATTTGACAATTAGCTACAAAGGAGATTTTTTTGGTAGATTAACCAAACATCAACATTAATCAAAGCATAATCATCAAAGAAAATGACTAGAATAAGATTATAAGTAGCATTTATCCAAAAAAATAAGATGAAAAATATTATACCAAAACTATAACTTCTTCCTTTATGACAGCGAATATTATTAATATAATAACATATGCTAAAAATTGAATATACGTCGTTAGAATTTAAAATAAGATAGGAGTTGCTTATATTTTTATCACAAGTTTACTAGTGTAAATATTCGGTTCGGTCCGGTTTAATATGGTTGGTTCAATCATCCAAACCGCAACCGAACCGTATCGATGCGGGTCGGTCCGGTTTGGGGTATTTTCTTTGGTTAGAAGATTCGGTGCGGGTTTCCGCACCGTTTTTACGGTTCGGTGCGGGCGGTTCCCGTATAGCGGTGCGGTTTATGCCCACCCCTAAATTTTTATATATGCACTTTATTAAATGCTAATAGTATTCAAACAAATCAAATAAAGTTTAATAATTGATATTTCATAAATATTTAATAATTTAATTAATTTAGAATAATTTATAAATTAATTAAATTGTGTAGTTTATTTAGAGTATCCATCATTACAGTTGTGCGACTCAAGGATGTAAATTCAGTCAGCGATTAATATTGAACAATTCGAAAATTAATGTTCACACTTCTCTTTAGCTAGTGGTGTGAAATTTTGGCTAAATTTATCGCTTACACATCTTTTTGGTAAAATCCAATTTTACTTATTATAAATGGTACCAGATAGTGACAATCATTTACACCAATTCTGTTCGTCAACACTATATTACATTAGGACTTACAAAATTTGGTTTTTGTTAAAACTCCAACATCGTCCACATTCAACTTTGTAATTCCAAACACAAAATCATTGGTTCAATAATAGCAATTATTATTAAATGTATTGCTCTGGTTAGAGACTTTGATTTTGAGTTGACTACAGTTGACCGTGATACTAACTCATATAACCGAAGAAACGAATTCTCTATTGAATAGTATTTTACTTAAAACGCTTCAACTCAGACCCAAATATAGTCATTCGATGGAAATCATGCCATGATTTAACTATTATCAAAGTGGAACATCCATATTAAAGTTTCACGGTATTCTCAAGTCGAGAGAATTGTGTAATATCGTCACTTCGAGATTGTTTGTTTGACCTTTTTTATATTAACCAAAGGAGAACTCTCAAGTGAGTCATTCCATAGTTATCCAATAACTATCGGTACGCAATCCCTTGGTGGCTCCACTAACCATAAAAATACATACCCAACATTTGAAGAGCGTTACGTACTATAGTCCCAACGGATGAGTCGATATCCTTTCTCGAAATGTCTTGACTAGGAATATTTAAAACAGTATGTTATTTTCATTATAATAAAATTCTCATTATTACAACACTTAGTAATTACTATCACATAACATATCATTTAAGGCTTTTCCATCTATATACTTTAAATTAATTACTTAATTACTTATACCACTATATAACAAGTATATGATAAAAAGAAAAACACCTTTATTTCGAACAAGATTGGTTATCGACTCAGATATATTAACAAATTACATGAGTTCTTCTAGGACATACCCCTAACTCTATCACAATTTATATATAGTGTTGCATAATTATAGTTTTATAAGTGTGTGTGTGTGTGTGTGGGTTAATAATTTTATTTCATTCCATACATAAAATTAATTTTTTTTATTTCTTTACAAAGCTCATAGATTTGATAACAAAATTGCTTATGTATATATATATATATATATATATTGTTTTTATATCCCCTCGTTAACAATAAAACAGCTTTGAAAGCAACAAAAATGGTTTCCATCTAACTATTACTTTCTTCTTGTTACAATACTCACGCTCTCGGACATTGTACCACTCTGTTATTGTACTACCCACTGCCTCTGTCCTCCACGTTCCTCTTGACTCGCCACTCACTTGATATCACACCCCTTCTACCCATACTCATCCTCATTTCCTCATCGCTTCACTCTATTACGACACCGCGACCCTATCCTCACCGAATTTGACAACCTCGATTCACCTAAGCGCTCAAATTTGTAAGATACACAGTTTGGATCTATTGTACCCTTGTTGTGGTGTAAGGTGGGCCGCCACCTCCACTGCTTGAAGATTCTCCCCTTTGCCATCAAAAGCTCCTCCTTCAAGATTTTCAATGCCTTCTACATACCACGAAACTCCAATAAACTTCCAGTAAATCCCGTGAAACTGACCCATCATCTAGCTCCTCATGTTTTAGCAAGGGCTAGTAGAAAGAGTTTCTCAAATATTCATCATAGAAGGTGGAAAAGTTGTCAAACCAAAGACTAAATTTATGGGAGAACCGACATGTTTTTTCAAGAAGGAATAAATTGATAGATGTGCCAAACCATTCCAACACATGCTAATTGGGCATTTTATTGGTTTACACCACCTAATTTACAACAAACGAAAAGCTTTTGCAAAATTCTCACTTATTAACCAAGCTAAAATCGATGTTCTCGATGACAAACACATTCTAATCCAACTATACAATATAGAGGACTATCTTCGCCTTTGGCTTTGAGAGAATCTAAACATTTTTAATGCTCAAATGAAAGTTTTCCGATGGTTAATTGGATTTCACCCTATGTTTCATAGTCTTTTATACCGAATTTGACTTTCTTTTTCTTACTTACTAGCTCATTTTCATAACAAAGAAGCTCAATAGGAAATTGGTGAACAAATAGGAAAGCCACCTAAGGCGGATGAAGCAATAATCATTTTAAATTAGCTAAGCTTGGCACACGTTTGTATGGAAATTGACCTTACAAATCCTCCCCCTTACGACTATTCGTTGGACAAGGAATTAAACTATTGGCAATACATTAAATATGAAAATATCTCCTTTTATTATCCCAAATGTCAAAAACTAGGCCACAAGCATGAAACGTCGTGCAAGAAAATCGCTATGAACCATAATTTTGAAACTACATAATTTTTTTTCCACCCAAGCTCATAAAAACCAAGACTTTCATAGCGAAGCAACCTCCAAACAAGCTAAGGATAAGTTAAATGTTCTGAACCCCGTAAGTAAAGTTCCAAAGCATCGCATGACAACCCTTCAAAAAACAAACAATGGGTCCCTATTTAAACAGTGGGAAGAAACCATCCCTATGCCACTACTATGATTGATACCCACAACTCACGCACCATCCCCTCTAAAAAACAATGCTGAAACTGATCGCCCAAACTATGTGCTTAACCAAAATGACTTGGCCACATCCAATGTCATTGGTGTTCCATCTTTGAGCAGCCGGTTCCCATGACTGCCATCAATAAATGATAATGCTGCCGTAGCAGGCCGATTCACTGCATTACTAGGTTGAAGCTCTTATTTCAAGTAAACCCCTATATCACAACATAAATTCCAATTTAACAAATGCTGGCCCAGGCCCATAAACCTCTGTTCCCTCAGCATCCATTTCACTAGCCAACCTGACTATAAGTCCACAAGCTAAAATTATTCAAACTCTAGCGGAGGCAATTATTTTTATCTTCAAATCCTGTAACACCCTTAATTTTAAATGACATTATTCGGTAGATTTAATTAGATAATTAAATAGAATAATGTAGAGGTTAGAGTGATGAAAAAATTGAGATTTGGAAATTAATTATGGTCGTACCTTAACTAATGAAATTATAAGTGTGATTTATAAATTAGAAACTTAAGAGAATAAGGCAAGGGCAAAATGGGAATAGCCGTATACCATAACCCCTTACCTTATTCTCATTCACATTTTCATAAACCAAAAACATAAACAAAGAGAGTTGAAGGCCAGCCATAACTTTAAGAAGAAGAGGAGCACAAAATCTATTTAGAGGCTAAGATTCAAGCTAGGAAGATTAAATTAAGAACAAATCTCAAGTTCCTTATCCAAACAAGGTGAATAATGATCTAAACCATCTCATATAAGTCATCTTGAATGTTTAAATTTGGGTTTTAGGTTTAAAACCGTATGATTGGATGAACGATGATATGTTTTGATTTAAATGTCATGTTATAATTTAAACAAGGATTTTGTGGAATAATATAGTTCGGTTTTAAGGCTAAAATCGTGCAAAATGATTTCCAAATGGCATGATTTTTGAATATGTTATGTAAAACATTATTTCGGAGATGAGTTTTAATTTTCATAATATTCCAAGCTATGGATAATTTATTATGAATTTTTGAGTGAAAGAAAGGTATATTTTGGGTTTTAATTAATTTGAGGAATTAATTAATTACTTTTGGGCTGAAAAATTTATATGATAAAGATATTATCATTTTGGGAGTTTATGTGAATATTTGAGATTTTTTTCAAGAGATTTGGGTGAGTTTTGGATTTAATTAGAAAGATTAGTATTTAATGATTAATTAACTACAAGGGGTTAGTTAATAATTTTAATTAAATATTGGAGCATTAGGGATTACATGCGGTAGCAAATTCTAAAAAGAATCTTATAAAGGTTTTGTTATCCAATAGAAAATTGAAAAAATAAGGGGTTAGGTAAAAAGAAATTACTTAAAAAAGCATAAAATTAGTTTTATAGCGAATTACAACTTCGCCACTTACCATGCTTGCATTCACCCCATACTCCCATTTATAACCTTCCGCATCCATTCGAAACCAAGGCACGTGGTATCAAACATTTGGTACGCAGTGTATTAGAGAAAAGCGGAAGGAAAGAATGGTGTCAAAGGCATGCTTGTGAAAGGATTGAAGCCGCTTTTATTTACTTTCGAACCTATTGACCCGCCCTTGTTCTAAAAGTAAGCTTTCGAAAGGGTTGCCACTTTTGAACCCCTTCGATACCCATGTTGCCGTACTAATACTTCTACCTTAGTTAGAAGCCGCTTTTATAACCCTAGGTCAATGAGTGCGGAAGGTAGGTTTCAAACCAATACCCCTCCACTACCATTGAATTCACCTTCCCCAATGTTTTCGAAAGGATTGATTTAGCCACTTTGTAAATAGTTTCGGAGGTAGTGGTTTTTGAAAGGGTAGCTTTTGAATGTATCCATTTTTTATACTTTGAAGTATGTTTTTTCTTCAATCAATGGTTTCGAAAGTGATACTTTTAGTTGATTTCTAAGCTATGCTTCCATAAATTCTTACTTGAACCCAATTCTTTCGAAAGGTATGTTTTTAGTGTTTCGAAAGGTATGTTTTTGAGTGTTTCGAAATGAATGTTTTTAAATGTTCGAAAGGTATGTTGGATGGTTTCAAAAGAGAATGAGTAATGATTTCGAAAAGGGAGAGCGATAGAGGGCTTTTTTGCTCTATATGAAGTCGAAAGGGAGAGTGACAGAGGGTAACTCATGATGTCACAATGATCCAAAGGATATAGTTGAAAGCCTTAGTTTTCAAATTCGAGAACCCAATCTCATTTTAAAGTAAATACATGGCAATGTAAAAGAGTTTCGAAATGACGTTTAACTTTAAAATTTTAGAGGAAGCTTTCCTTGCTAAAGATAGTGGGTTAACGGTATTAACCATATTTCATTAGAAAATGATTACAAGGAATTAAACATGGTTTTTTATGTTGTTGTTTTATTTGATCAGTTTTTATGTATACTTGAGTAATCATATTCACTTCTTTATTAACCCATAACTGCATTTTCGGGTGTTAATGGCAGAATAACAGGCTAGGTTGACCCAGTAGTGAATATACATTAAATTAACTCGTGTGTGAGTAGAATTGCATCCAGGAGGTCGGTAAAACTGGAATATAAGATGCCCAAGAATGATCAAAAGATTATTGGTTTATACAAGTTCTTAGTTAGCCTATAAAAACTATGTTATGGAAATGTTTATTGGCAGGGGCCAATAGGTTCTTAGTGATCCCATGAAAACTATGTCCGAAACAGTTGTTGATAGAGATTAATAGGTTCATAGTCAGCCCATGAAAACTATGACATGAGAGATGTTATTGGAGAATCCAGTAGGTTCATAGTGACCCTATGAAAACTATGATTGGATGATGTTATTAGTAGACACCAATAGGTTCTTAGTGATCCTGTAAAAACTATGAAACCGGACAGATAGTCCGTAAGCTTCGAATAGGTTATTAGTTAACCCATGAAAACTAATGGATTAATAGTGACCTTGGAAACTATAACTTGAGACAGATAGTCAGGTGAATGGGATGGGAAATCCAGAGCATACTGCATGTTTGTATATCATTATGATACATTTTATTACGTTATGTCTTAATCATTGTGGATGCAGGTGCACAGTATATGGTTATTATAAATTGGGTTAAGATACCAGTGAGGGGAAAACCCATTCCGCTAAGCGGCGTGGTCTCACTAGATATCTATATGGTTCGAGATGGTAGGTTATTATTTACACCAGACTTTTTGTCTGAATTGAAGTTTATGTTTTCCCCTTAAACTCTCGGGTGCTCAACTGATTTTGACTAGTTTGAGAGTTAAGGTTTCCAGGATTTCCTTTAGACGAATAAGTTTCCGGAGACGTGTAGGAGGCAAGCTAGCTATTAGGAGTTCTTTCTGTTTGATTCCACTAGGTAATTGAATGAAATGACAAAGTTGTTTAATTGCCTATATTTAGACTCCGATCAACCAAGAGGCATCTTCATATGTCGCTCTTGGCGTAATTCGTAATATCTATATTTCTCTGAATGTGGTTTACGAATTTGGATTATGTAATGAATCTGAAATACTATTTGTAATGAAATGAGAAATTTGTTTTAAATTGAGTTTAAAATTTTTCATATTAATGTGTTTCTGGTATATCAATGTATCTAATATTACCGCATTTGGTCACCGAGAATTAATAACTATGGATTAATGCAGCATCCGTAGCAGTTAGTTTTGGGCCTCCAAATGAGGGATGTTACAAGTTGGTATCAGAGCATAGGTTTATGTAAATTTGAACCTAAAAGATTTTCAAAACATAACCCAATGAATCAGAAAATAAGACCGGGGTTTGGGTTAATGCTTTAGTAATGTACTTGTATTTGTTATATATATATATATGTGTGTGTGTGTGTGTGTGTGTGTGTGTGTGTAAGTACGTATTCCCCTCTCTCTTAGACCGTTCTTCTGTATCTTACTAAGGCTCGTATGCAGATATACGAGAAAGGAAGATATGGAGGCAAGAAACGGAAGAGGAAATCTAAGTGGAGGAAGCACCATAACTAATGAAAATGCTCGACTCAATACTAGGAGGAATCTGGGTCAACAGGCAAATGCTAATCCAAACGCAAATGCCAATGTAGGTGTTGGAACTCCGTTAGTAAATATGGGGATGATGTATCAGTTCTTCGTCAATCTGATGCAAGCTGGAGCAGCTGCAAGAGTAGCAGGAGGAAATGCCGTGAATACTGGAGGAGCTAATCCCATGGCCCTAGTTGGCAATAACTATGCCAACCTGAGCAATGATTACACCACTTTTGGTGGGAAGCTGTTTTTGGGAAGAGAGGATGCTGTTGAAGTAGAAAACTGGTTATTGCACTGTGAAAGGATTTTCACTGACTTGGGATTAGATAATGAGCATAAGAGGAGACTTACTTCTAGACAGTTGTAGGGAGCAGCACTTTATTGGTAGAATGGTATTACCATGCGAGTTTTCCGAGGAAGAGTTGACTTAGGCAGAGTTTCGAAGGAGATTCGAAGCGAGGTTCTTGTCTGAAGTTGTCAAGTTAGTATTGCTGAGGAAGTTCTTAGACTTAGTGCAAGGTGAGATGTCAGTGATTGAATATGCTACGAAGTTTGATGAGTTGTCCAGATACGGCTATGCTACCATTGACACCGTCATCAAAAGGAATGAGAAGTTTATTAGAGGGTTGAAGCCTGAGATTGCTAGGGCGACTATGCCACATCTCTGTGATCCAAGTACAGTTGTAGTGGAGATGGAAATCAGGAATGAAGAGATGCTCTCTACTTTTAGGAAAGAGAAGTAGGTTGAAACCCAAGATTCTCAGGGCAAGAAGAGAAAATTCTTTAAGAAGAAAGGAGCTCAGAAGGAAGGAGCTGCCAAGAAGGCAAAAGCTGATCTGGTTTGCTTTAAGTGTGATAAGAAGGGACATTTTGCTCACGAGTGTCGAATAGGCAAAGCAAAGAAGGATGCTGACAAGAAAGGAGTGAAATGCTTCAACTGTGATAAGATAAGGCACTACAAGAATCAATGTCCAGAACTAATCAGAGTAGATAAGGGAAAGGTTTTTTCTTTAGAACCATCATCTTCTAGACCAACCGCTGTTGAGAAGGGAAAGACTGTGATGGACGGTACGCTTTTGTTTCATAGTATACCGGTTAGGGTACTATTTGATACCGGTGCATCGCATTCATTTATATCTCAGTGTTTGGTAGATAAGTTATGTTTAGAACCCTCATACCTCTTTACTTCCTTAAGGATTGTGAATCCGATAGGAGGGTATGCAACTCTGAGGATGAGATGCGACCAGTTAGAACTTGATTTTAGGTCATAAGTTTGCATGCAGTTTGTAAGTTTTTGATTTCATAGGCTTCAGGATCATTTTGGGTATGGAATTGTTAGATAGGTATGATGCTAGGATATTTTCCAAGATAGAGAAATATCGCTAAGACACCCTAATAATCATAACCGAATTATATACTCGGTAGAGAAGTCAGATTCAAGTGCCTGTGCTTTGCTGAATGTAATGGAAGCGGAAGAAGAATTAGATCAAGTGTTGGTAGCAAGAGAGTTTGCAGATGTTTTTGAGCCAGTCACAGGACTACCACCAAAGCGAGCCATTGAGTTTCCGATAGATCTTGTGTCAGGAGCGTAACCTATAAGTAGACCGCCTAGTAGGATGACACCTACCGAGATGAAGGAATTGAAGGTGTAGCTAGTGGATTTAGAAGGAAAGAATTTTATTAGACCATGCGGTTTGCCTTGGGGAGCGGCCGCAGTGTTCGTGAAGAAAACGGATGGGTCATTAAGGACGTGTATCGACTATCGTAAGTTGAACGAGAAGACGATTAAGAAAAGGTACCATTTGCCGAGAATAGATGATTTATTTGATCACTTGAGTGGAGCTAAAGTATTTTCCCAATTGGATTTGGTGACAGGTTTCCATCGGCTAAGAGTGGCAGAGGATAGTATTTCCTTAACGGTGTTCAGGTTCAGATACAGGTCATATGAGTGGTTAGTGATGCCATTCGGGTTAACGAATGCGCCGGCTTTCTTTGTGGATTTGATGAACCTGGTTTTCTGAGAGCACTTGGATAGGTTCGTTTTAGTATTCATAGATGACATCTTAATATACTCTAAGGATGAAAGAGAGCCTGAAGTTTATCTTAGAGTGGTGCTTAAGACGCTAAGGCAGCATCAACTGAAAGCGAAGTTTTCAAAATGTCATTTCTAGAAGAAAGAAGTTAAGTTTCTTGGTCACATGGTTTCATAGAAGGGTTTGTCGGTCGATCCGGATAAAATCGAAGCTGTTAATAACTGGAAGAGACCAGAGACGGTGACTGAGACCATAAGTTTTCTTGGGCTTGCTGGTTACTACTGAAGGTTTATTAAGGATTTCTCACGGATAGCAGCACCTTTGACTAAGCTGACTAGGAAGGACGTGAAGTTTATCTGGACTGACAAATGTGAGGAAGCATTCCTTAAGTTAAAGCACTTATGGACCAACGTGCCTATGTTAGTAGTTCCAGATGGGAATCAGGGATTAGTGGTGTATACAGATGCATGTGGAACCAGATTGGAAGCTGTATTGATGTAGAAAGGTAAAGTTATTGCCTACGCTTCACCACAGCTTAGACCACATAAAGTGTATATCCTACTCATGATCTAGAGTTTGCAGCGGTGATCTACGCATTGAAAGTATGGAGACATTATCTCTTAGGGTAGAGGTTTGAGTTATGCATAGATCATAAGTCCTTAAGGTACTTATTCTCTCAGAAGGAGTTAAATATTAGATAGCAGAGGTGGCTGGAGTTTGTAGCAGCTTTGATTTTGGTATAGAGTATACGCCTGGAAAAGGAAATAAAGTAGCAGATTCTCTTAGCAGAAAACATTAGAATGTGGTGTTAGCTATGTTAGCAGAGTAGAAGGACCTGGAGGCTTTGACTACTTGTAGTATACAGTTAAGATCGACTGCTAGATCTGGTCAGAGCACTGCCATGTTATCCTGCTTAGAAGTCCGACCAGTTCTGATCGAAAGGATTGCATTTAATCAGAAAGAGAATCCATAGTTGGCCAAGAAGATTAGAAGGCTTGAGGTTGAATCGAAGATTAATGATCTAAAAGATTTTAGTCTTGACCAGAGGGGATGGTTGAGAAAGAAGGGACGGTTGTGTGTTCTGAATGTTAGGAACCTAAGGAGAGAAGTTCTTAGGGAATGTCATCGATCGAAGTTTACGATTCATCCTGGAGGAACCAAGATGTATCATGATATGAAGAGGAGTTTCTACTGGGAAGGTATGAAGAGGGATGTTGGCTTGTGGGTAAAGCAGTGTGTGAACTGCCAACAAGTAAAGGCCGAACATCAAAAGGCGAGTGGATTACTTCAACCTTTTGGAGATACCAGTTTGGAAATGGGATTCGATATTCATGGATTTTATAGACGGGTTGCCAAGGTCGAATCAAGGAAATGAAAGTATATGGGTCATAGTGGATAGGTTGACCAAAAGTGCTCATTTCATTCTAGTTAAGTCAACCAAGACGGCACCTGTTTTGGCTAAATTGTTTATGAAAAACATAATTAGACTACATGGGATTCCTAGTAGTATTGTCAGTGATAGAGATACTTTGTTTACTAGCGGATTCTGGCAGAGTCTACAGGATGTGTTATGTACCAAGCTCAAGATGAGTACTTCATATCACCCCTTGACAGATGGGCAAATAGAGAGAGTCAATAAGGCACTCGAGGATTTGTTAAGAGCTTGTGTGCTAGATTTTGGTGGATCATGGGAAGATCACTTACACTTAGTTGAGTTTTACTATAATAACAGTTATCAGAGTAGTATAGGAATGGCGCCTTCCAAAGCTTTGTAAGGAAGGCTATGCAAATCAATAGCATGTTGGTTGGAAACTGGAGACAGATTAGTCTTAGGTCCAGATCTGGTAAGACAGGCAACAAAGAAGATTGAGATGATCCGATGTAGGATGAAGAAAGCTCAGTCTAGACAAAAGAGTTATGCAAATAATAGGCGTAAGGATCTAGAGTTCTTAGTTGGAGATAGGGTTTTCATTAGAGTATCACCGATGAAGGGTGTGGTAGGCTTCGGGAAGTCAGGGAAACTGGCACCAAGATATGTTGGAACGTTCCCCGTTATTGAGAGGATCGAAATGCTCGCATATAGAGTAGAGTTGTCGAGCTGTTTGGTAGGTGTCCATAATGTGTTTCATGTGTCTCATCTTCGTAAGTATGTGCATGATCCAGGGGCTACTATCCCTTCCACTGCATTGGAAAACTTAATAGTAGAACCAGATCTGAGAATTGTTAGGCAACCAGTTCGGGTTGTAGCGAGAGATGAGAAGAGGTTAAGAAACAAGACGGTCAAGTTGGTGAAATTTCAGTGGAGCGACAACGAGAAGGACTGTACTTGAGAGACAGAAGACATGATTAGAGATACTTATCCTTATCTATTATAAGGGTATGTTTTATATCCGTTATATATATAGACTGCTTGCTAATCAGGTAGGCTAGTATGGTAGTTAGGAGATGTTACAGATGATTGTTATGCTTAGTATTTAGTCCTTGCTGAATTTCGAGGAAGAAATTCTTTAAGGAGGAGAGCCTGTAGCACCCCTAGTTTTAAATAGCATTATTCAGGTGATTTAATTAGATAAATTAAACAGAATAATGTAAAGGTTTGAGTGATAAGGGAATTGAGATTTGGAAACTAATTAGGGTCGTGCCTTAACTAATGAAATTATAAGTGTGATTTATAATTTAGAAACTTAAGAGAATAAGGCAAGGGCAAAATGGGAATAGCCGTATACCATAACCCCTAAACCCCTTACCTCATTCTCATTCACATTTTCATAAACCAAAAACATAAACAAAGAGAGTTGAAGGCCGACCATAACCCTAAGAAAAAGAGGAGTACAAAATCCATTTAGAGGCTATGATTCAAGCTTGTAAGATTAAATCAAGATCAAATCTCAAGTTCCTTATCCAAACAAGGTGAATAATGATCTAAATCATCTCAATAAGTCACCTTGAATGTTTAAATTTGGGTTTGAGGTTTAAAACCGTATAATTGGATGAATGATGATAATTTTTTATTTAATTGCCATGTTATAATTCAAACAAGGATTTTGTGGAATAATATAGTTCAGTTTTAAAGCCAAAAATCATGCAAAATGATTTCTAAATGGCATGATTTTTGAATATTTTATGTAAAACATTATTTTGGAGATGGGTTTTGATTTTCATAATATTCCAAGCTATGGATAATTTATTAAGAATTTTTGAGTGAAAAAAGGGTATATTTCGGGTTTTAATTAATTTGAGTAATTAATTAATTACTTTTGGGCTAAAAACTATATATGACAAAGATATTATCATTTGGGAATTTATGTGAATTTCTGAGATTTTTCTCAAGAGATTTGAATGAGTTTTGTATTTAATTAGAAAGATTAGCGTTAATGATTAATTAACTACAAGGAGTTAGTTAATAATTTTAATTAAATATTGGAGCATTGGGGATTACATGCGGCATAAAACTCTGAAAAGAATTTTATAAAGGTTTTGTTATCCAATAGAAAATTGAAAAAAAGGGGTTAGGTAAAAAGAAATTACTTAAAAAAGCATAAAATCGGTTTTATAGCGAATTACAACTTCGCCACTTACCATGCTTGATTTCGCCACCATACTCCTATTTATAACCTTTCGCGTTCATTCAAAACCAATGCAGATGGTATCTAGCATTTGGTACGTAGTGTATTGAAGAAAGGCGGAAGGAAAGAATGGTGTCGAAGGCATACTTGCGAAAGGGTTGAAGCCGCTTTTATTTGCTTTCGAACCCATTGACCCGCCCTTGTTCTAAAAGTAAGCTTTTGAAAGGGTTGCCACTTTTGAACCCCTTCGATACACATGCTGCCGCACCAACACTTCTACCTTAGTTAGAAGCCGCTTTTATAACCCTAGGTCAATGAGTGCGAAAGGTATGTTTCGAACCAATACCCCTCCGCTACCATTGAAGCCGCCTTCCCCAATGTTTTCGAAAGGATTAATTTAGCCACTTTGCAAACAATTTCGGAGGCAGTGGTTTTCGAAAGGGTAGCTTTCGAAAGTATCCCCTTTTTATACTTTGAAGTTTGTTTTGTTTTCAATTAATGATTTCAAAAGTGATACTTTTAGTTGGTTTCTAAGCTATGTTTCCATAAATTCTTACTTGAACCCAATGCTTTCGAAAGGTATGTTTTTAAGTGTTTCGAAGGTATGTTTTTGAGTGTTTGGAAAGGAATGTTTCCGAATGTTCGAAAGGTATGTTGGATGGTTTCGAAAGAGAATGTCTAAGGTTTTAAGTAATGATTTCAAAAAGGGAGAGTGGCAGAGGGCTTGTTTGCTTTATGAAGTCGAAAGGCAAAGTGGCGGAGGGTAACTCATGATGTCATAATGATCCAAAGGATATAGTCAAAAGCTTTAGTTTTCAAATTTGAGAACCCAATCTCATTTTTAAAGTGAATACATGGCAATGTAAAAGAGTTTTGAAATGGCATTTAACTTTGAAATTTTAGAGGAATCTTTCCTTGCTAAAGATAATGGGTTAACTGTATTAACCATATTTCATTAGAAAATGATTATAAGGAATTAAACCATGGATGTTTATGTTGTTGTGTTATTTGATCACTTATCATGTATACTTTTGTAATCATATTCACTTCTTTATTAACCCATGACTGCATTTTGGGGTGTTAAGGGCATAATAACAGGCTAGGTTGACCCAGTAGTGAATATACATTGAATTAACTCCTCTGTGAGTAGAATTGCATCCAGGAGGTCAGACAGACCAGAATATAGGATGCCCAAGATTGATCAAAAGGTTATTGGTTTAGACAGCTTCTTAGTAAGCCCATAAAAACTATGTTATTGAAATTGTTATTGGAAGAGGCCAATAGGTTCTTAGTGATCCCATGAAAACAATGTCTGTAATAGGTTGTTGATAGGGATCAATAGGTTCATAGTCAGCCCTTGAAAACTATGACATGAGAGATGTTATTGGAGAATCCAATAAGTTCATAGTGACTCCTAGTTGTTAGGAGTTCTTTCTGTTTGATTCCGCTGTGTAATTGGATAAAATGGCAAAGTGTTTAATTGCCTATATTTAGACTCTGATCAACCAAGGGGCATCTTCATATGTCGCCCTTGGCGTAATTCATAATAACTATATTTCTCTTAACGTGGTTTACGAATTGGAATTATGTAATGAATCTGAGAAATTTGTTTTAAATTAAGTTTAATTTTTTTCATATTCATGTGTTTCTGGTATATCAATGTATCTAAAATTATTGAATTTGGTCACCAAGAATTAATAACTATGGATGACTGCAGCATCCATAGAAGCTAGTTTTGGGCCTCCAAATGGGGATATTACAAATCCTCTTTAATTCAGTCAATATTTAAGCTTCCTACAAGTGGGCCACTAGCCACGTAACGACCCGAAATTCAATAACTTTAAATATGGATATTTTATAATTAATAGATTTTATAACCTAAAAATAATACTTTTTAATAATATCAAGTGATGGTGAAATGATCTTTAAAACGTGTTTACAAAAATAATTAGTTCAGAGGAAAATAGAAAATGTGACCGGAAATCGTTTTTCAAATTTTCGACTTTTCGATGCCAAAATGTTGTCGAAAACGTTGTTGTAATGACCCTGAATTTCAGTCATTCGAATTTGGAATATTTAATTGATTTTAAATATTGAAATGTTAATTTTATAAGTTAAATAACTTGAATTTCAAACATAATGGTTCTTTGAGTATTTCGAATTGTTTGAATAATTATATCTTGAATTTTATATGAATGAAAATGATTTTGGAAGTTGATTTAAATTATATTTGGATAAGAATGAAGATAGTAAACTTTTGAATTTGATTTTAAAAGGGATTAAACTTGTTTTATAATAACTCGTTTTAATTAACGTGTTAAAAATAGCCTTCCGAGACATTGTCTCGGATTTTGACTAAACCAGTACCCTTGGGACCATCATGATAAATTATTGTATATATAAGATTCTTGACGATCGGACATATCATTTGGTCGTGCGAGCTCGAAACCCTTAGAAATTAATTACATATATATTAATATAATACAACTAGGTTTGAAAAGCTATCTTCTGTATATGATTTTATTAGTCCCCGATAATAGTTCCATTGAGTTTAGAATATGGTATTAGTATAAAACGTCAGGCGGCACGCCACGTTTGGGGTTCGAGATTTTTGAGTGCATCGAGCTAGATATTTCGAATATATATATGTTTGTATGTATATACCAAACCTACCCATACCCCTCACCATACCTCTCCACTATAGCCATACCGTTGCCCAGTTCAAAACCATACCCCATCTCCCATATATATTCGCATGAGCTAGAGAAAAACCCCTATTTCTCTAATTCAAATTCAACCAAATCCAATGGCTCACATCGTTTTGGACCACTACAAGCATTTTTAGGCCAGGCTCTCAACTAGTAAAGTGTTCGCATCATCGAAGTAAACTTGTTCAACGGTTAGATTAGGTTGGATCGAGTCGTGGTGGTCGTAGTTCTTCGATGAACAGAGACGGCTTGGGTAGTGTTTTCTAGCGATTTGGGTGATCGATTGACGATGGACCCTAAAGGAACAATAGAGGGTGAGGAGGGCGAGGCGCTGGCGAAGTTTGGTCAAGTGTGCCATCGGAATGTGGGGGTTGAATGGTGATCGTGTTTTTGGGTTCTGGGGGAGCTTTAGGCGATGATGGTGGTCAAGGCTCTGGGCGTGGGCATGGGCTTGTCGAGGTCGGTGGAGCATGGGGCGATGATGTGGCGTCCTCTGGTGAGCTGAGGTGGCAGCAGCGACGAGGTGAAGTCGGCCTGGGTTGGGTTCATATACGCGAAGGAGAGAGGAGAATAGGGTGAGGGAAGATTTGAGTTGAGTAATTAAGTTTAAATAAATGTAATTAGTAATAATATTATATTATTTAAATTAAAATCTTATTTAATCAATAACTTTTGTGTTACAGATTCAAATTGAACGCGATGAGTTGCGTTGGGATCGTATTAGCGGATACTACGACATAGAGTTGGATTGGATGGATTTGGAGCTGGTTGAATTTCACGCGATTTAGATGAAAACGAAATGCTTTGGCGACAACTGAAAATTTTGGTGAGTTAAATTCACCCTTTTGGTTAATCAGTATATTATATAGTCAATAAAAATTATTGATTGGATATTTGGATGTTTATATGTTGATTGTTTGGTTTTGATGAATTATCGCTTTAGGAAGTGATTAATATATTAAATCAATTACAGGGAAACAAGTTAGATGGATCCAACATGATTCCTCACCGCTGTTGATTTTATTTACATATATATGTGCTGATATATATAAGCTATGATGTAGGGGGACAGGTTGGAGGGATCCAATAGGATTCCTCGTCATTATTGATTTTAATTTCAATAATATTCCTATCATATGAATTATTGGATATTAAACCTAAGTGTTGGCTCTATTGGTTATGACATTGTTATATGTTCAAAAACTTAAACCCTGTAGTGATAGAAAATCAATATCGATATTGGTTAAACGTTTGCTAGCTATTGGCCTCAAATTGTTTTTTTTTTAAAAATACTAGAAATTGCCATTTGAGTTGGAGTTGGTTTATGAGACGGGAAATGATTTTAAATCTGAATTGGGTTTTCGAAAAATATTTTGTTTTAAGGGATTTAATTTCTGTTTTACTCCAACTTTATTATTAGTCTTTTCTAAGTCATATAGAAATGGTTTAAAGATTATTTATATTTAATATTGTTTTAAGATTATTTTTTTATATTTAATAATGTTTTGGAAGATTATTCATTTGCATTTAATATTGTTTAAAAAAAATATTATTTATACTTAATATTTTTTACAAGTTATTTTATCAATATTTTAAATATTTTGAAAGAGTTAAATCATTTAAATAATTAATATGGCTTGAAATATTAATAATGATTTATTATTAATATTTTGGAAATTAATTATTACTGTTTATAATAATGGTAAAGATTAGTTGTTATTATTTATTTAATAATGTTTTGAAATTATTAATTATTATTTTTAAGGTTTTTTTGAAGGTAATAATTATTATTTATTATAATGTTTATTGTTAATAATTATTATTATGTAATAGTGTTTTGAAATAAATGATTTTATTTATTTATAAATGTTTTCGAGACTCATAAATAGAGTTTTATAAATGGACTTGGGTTTTATAAGAGGAGTTTTATAAAATGTTTTGGAGACTTAAAGAAAAATTGTTTACAATGTATAAAGAGAGTTTTGTAAATGGTTTTAGATATTTATAAAGAAAATTTATAAATAGGTTTATAGATTTATAAAAAGAGTTTTATAAATAGTTGCATGGATTTATAAGGGTTTATAAATGACTTGAGAAATAATTTATAAATAGTTTGTAAATGATTTTAGAGATTTATAAATAAGTTTGTAAATGATTTTAGAATTGTATAAAAAGGGAAAATCTTTCTCAGTTTTGTGAATATACCTATACTGTTAAGATAAATATATAGACATTTTCCAAGTAGTGAAAATATAATGGTTTGTGAAAAAATTCTTGTAAAGGTATTTTGACACAAATATTACAAAGTGATTTTAATAAATGAAAAGATTAATTAGAGAGGTAAGTGGTTGCTTATGTGCTTAACTAATGTCGGTTTTCCCTTTTGAAATAAATCCCTGATTTGGATGTGTGTTTGTGGATAGTTAAATAACGGACTACCAAATATGGAACCAAAACGTAACTCTGGAAATATCTATAAGAAACACGTGGGTTATATGGCACAGTCATCTCCGACAATGTTGTACCATGCGTATAAATCTTGTTTCGCTCTCCTAGGACAAACGATAAGGAAATTCGTCTATTAACGATTAGGAGGTGATCTCCACTCTTATCTTTGACTGTTTATTTCTTACAGAACCTGGGTTGAGTTTATTGGAAACTATCGAATGTTGTTTCGAAGAGACCGGAATCAGGTATGTTATCCGAAAACCACTTTGGTCTAACTCAAACATTTCGAAGTGAAGGCATCTTGAAGATGATGGAATTGAAGACGGAGCTCTTTGAAGTGCAAGGGCTGTTTGCCACTAATTTTGAGGGTGATTCCAAAATAGATATAGTATAAGTAGTGCCTTCGGTTTGTTCATATCCTGAACAACTTGTATGGATGAATGCTGACATTGCATTGTTGCTTGGAGGGCAGTGTTAGCATTCCAAGTATGAAGTGTTATATTAAAGGTAAAACGTAGCATCTAGCCTCATCAACCGGGAATGAATAAAACAGGGAAGATGCGGTAGAGCTAAGTGGGTCGCTCCCATTAGTGTATGGTCATCCCAAATCTAGATCGATTACTACCTACTCATGTATGCTTTGGGGCCCATTGACCAAAGGGTGATCATATTCAGTACTACTAGTCAAGTGGTAGGCCGGTTCTATGTTGGCAGGGGATCCCGGCGAGGTCCTCGGTGTCATTTTATCTAGAGAAGCACCGTGACGGGCGGTACCAAAGTAGCACAGTCATTGTATAGAATCCATTCTCCAATAAGCGCCGTACGGACTTAGTTGTTCCCAACTATGTTGAAATGTGAGATGCAAACATTCTAGCTATATTCATATTTTACTTTGACCCCTAGACATTATTATAATATCAATGGATTTGCAACAGAAATGGTTTGGTTATCGTAAGGTAAAAACTCATCCATGTTTATGTGCGGTGTGGTCTTACGAGATACCTTTATTTTGAAAGGTTTTTGATAAACATTAATTCCAATTGGGTGTGTTTTTCTCACACTGGTTTACCAGGCTAATCTGGGCGTTCTTTCCTTTCAATGCTCGGGTCAGACCGGGCATACTTCCAGATATCTTTGGATGCATTGGAGCTCAGGAGACGAGTTGGAGATCCAAGACGTATCTACGTAATTCTTTGGGTTCCGCTGTGTTGTTGTAACATCCCCTATTTTATGGCCCGAAGCGCTATAGATGCTGCAGTCATCTATACTATTAACTTTCGATGAAAAAATACGGTAATGTTAATTGTATTCATAATATCAGAAGCACGTGAATATGAAATAAAATCAACATAAATTTCAAAACAGCTTTTCTGATTACATTTCAAATCAATATTTTATATTCAATTACATAATCCCAAAATGGTTCCCAGGTTGTGATCAAATATAATTATTATAAATTACGCCAAGAGTGACATATAAAGATGCCCCTTGGATGATCAGAGTACTAGATAGATAGACATATAACCATAAATACAACACAGTGGAAATAATACTAAATAACTCCTACATAGCTAGCTTTGGCTCCTGCACGTTTTGGAAGCTTATTCGTCCATTCTACCAAACCTGAAAAGTCATTAACTCTCAATCTACTCAAATTATATTTTGAGCACCCAAGAGTTTAAGGGGAAAACATAAACTTCAAGTCAGACATAAAGTCCGGTGTGAATAATTCTGTTATATCTTGGTTTACTGATATTAAGTAAGACCACGCCGCTTAGCGGAATGGGTTTCCCCTCACTAATATCCTTTTGAAATCATATCTTTTGCAAATCAAAATCCTACAATCAAACTGATCGTATCAACAATAACAATAACATATATGCATATAAATCAGGTATTTAATGGACTATCCATCTTAACATTATAGTTTTATCAGGCTGACTATTGACCACTAGCTGACTCGGGCCTACCAGACATGATAAATATTCTAACTTCTGTTAGAAACAATACTGGATGGTCTGTTCTTAACTTACTTATCCAAGGGTCAACTGATCCTAATGGTTTTTGCGGGCTCATCAATAAGTTATCTCTACTTTGTGTATTACTTTCTATATGTAACATCATTTTAATCTTACCTGTGACAAAGCCCTACACACTAGAATTTTGGACTTATATTAGCTAGGAGCTACTAAAGTATAGGGTGCGACCCCACACTGGTCCCATCTGATCTTCTAATATCTGAGTCATATACTTAGGGCTAACTACCCTATTCAAATTTCATTTCCTTGAAAAAAAATCTTTACAATTGATTTACCTTTTAAATCATATCTTTTTAATACAAGGAAATTATACCCTTTGTTGTTCTCAAAATACTTATACCATGATATATGCCTTACAAAACAATGTTGATGAAAACCTAAATCAATAGGGTTATCTATCCCTTTAAAATAAGTTAAAGCCCTTTTTAATTTAGAAAACATTAGGCTATAAAGCCAAAACAATACCTTCAAAACCATTGTTTAAAACCTTAAACAATCCCTTTTGAAATCATAGAAAGCATCCCTTTTGAAACGAGTGTAATACTTTAACCTTGAAAACATTAGGCTAAAAGGCCAAAATCTACCCTTCGAAATCATGAATTAAAACCGTAGACATCCTCTTTCGCAACCATTAAAATATTTCTTTCAAAAGCATTGGGTTCAAGTAAGGAAATATGAAAGTATAGCTTCGAAACCAATTGAAGGTATTCCCTTCGAAACCATAGTTTTAAAACAAAACAAAATACATAGCCCTTAAGGGGATTTAAGCAAAAGATATTCCTTTGAAGCACTTAGGGTAACGATAACATACTTCTGCATGTATAATTGGGTTTAAACAAGCAGCTTCAACCATATCAAAAGGTATGGGAGCGACACCCACCATTTCGCAAGTATAGGTTAAAAGAAAAGCAACTTCAATGGTTGCGGAAGGGTATCGATTCGAAACCCTACCTTCCGTACTCATTGATTTAAAGAGTTTAAAAGCGGCTTCTTACTAAGACGAAGGGTATAAATGTGGCAGCTAGTGTATCGAAGGAGTTAAAAAGCGGCAACCCTTTCGAAAGCATGCTTTTAGAACAAGGACGGGTCAATGGGTACGAAAGCAAATAAAAGCGGCTTTAACCCTTTCGCAAGCATGCCTCCGACACCATCATTTCCTTCCGCCTTTCTCCAATACACTTCATTCTGAATGATTGATACCATATGCATTAGTTTTGAATGGGTGCGAAAGGTTTACTGAGTATGGTGATGGAAGCAAGCAAATGGAAGTGGTGAAGTTGTAATTCGATATAAAACCGATTTTATTCTTTTTAAAGTAATTCACTTTCACTTAACTTGCATAATTTGCCAAAATATGATTGGTTGCAAATTTTCTAAAAAGCTACCGAACTCAACATTGAATGATTGAAAACATTTTAGCATTTAAGCCCTTCTCCTTAATAAAACGTTTAAAACATTTAAGTCCTCCAACTTAAATAATTTATTAGCCACAGTAAAACACTTAGGAAAAACCCCAAAAATCACAATAATTCACATTAAATATGTTTTCTAACATATATAAATTTCAGACCTGAAGACATTATTTAATTGCCGTAAATAATTTAAACCCAAAATTAACTATTTTCTCTCATAGAAAATTCATAATAAATCCATATTCACTTGGAAAATTACGAAACTTGAAACCCGCTTCTAAAATAATATTTTTGACCATATATCAAAAAAGCAAATCATTTGGATGTCATTTGATAGATTTTTTATTCTAAACATATCATAAAATCCATATTAAACCATAGAAATCATCAACAAGCATATATATCCATTTAATATATCAAAACATTGCATGATGCTTGCAAAAATAATTCGGATCTAACTTGAAACCGAAATCATTATCAAAAGTGAGATGTAAAATAATTATTCACCTTGGCCTGTGTTAAGAAGGTTGTGATTTGCCTTTAGATTAATTTGCTTAAGCTTTCTACATGAATCCTAGCTATTCTTCACCTTGAATCCTATTAACGATGGCCGACCAAGTTCTTTAGGGTTTTAGTTTTGTTTGTGAAAGTTAAAATGAACGAGGAATGAAGAATAGAAGGGTTTAGGGTATAAGAACAAAGGCTATTCCCATTTTACCCTTACCATATTCCTCCTACTTACTTATTTTTAGTTCTCTTTTACTAATACATTCATTAAGGCATGGCTCCTTCTTAATTAACAAATCTCAATCCCTTAACTATCTATATTATTTCATTTAATTTATCCAATTAAATGTTCTAAATAATGTTAGTCAAAATCAGGGTCATTACAGTTGTATTTATCAGAAATCGTAAGGACGGGTTGTTATAACTGTCCGGGCCGAAATAGGTTAGTATACTCTTATTAGTGTATGTATATTACATTTTTCTTTGGGTAAAGATTTATTGCATATTATAGATTATTCGTTTCGACGTGAGATTCTGTGTTGTTTTAGCTTCTTTCCCTCTTCTTCCTCTCTTCTTTATCTTCTTCCTTCTTCTTTTCCCCTAACAATTAGGTTTTTCGACATTCGATTTCTCGGCATGAAATAAAGTGAGCGTATTAGTGTCGATTATCGAGGGTTGAAAAAACCCGAGTCGTTACTCTTGGTATCAGAGTGCAAGGTTTAAGCAAAGACCATGGCTTTGGTGGGGATTACTCATTAGAGATAGGGTCATTAGCACCCTAGAATGAGTTTTAGTGTGCGTGTGTGCATGCGTGTGTGTGTGTGTGTGTATGAGTGTGTATTGTCAGTGATATAAAAATGTTTGGTATTGTGTAGGTTGATCTATTAAGTGGCTTATGGATTCTGGTCAATACAAGTAAGTAACATTATTGATAGGGATATCTAAACACTTGAACAGAGCAATTCGACATAGTATTGTTTTGAAATTTGGGTAAATGAAATAATTTTACCTTGATTATATTTTATATATAAAGGAATAATTTTTCAGAAATTATTATAGTATATATGGTGTGTTTGGTTGTTAGTGAATGATAATATTTGATTATTATCATTTGTTGTTTATTGTTTGTGTTCTAATAAAAGTTGTTATTATAATGTAAACAGGGATAAACAGTTGAGAAATGATTTTATATAACCAAAGTGAAATTATATTTAAGGGAAATTTATTAATATGATTTTAAATAAAAAGGATTTAAAAGTTGAGAATTTGAGAATAGAAATCCCGTTGAATTTGAAAATTGTTTTTCAAAGGTTTTGGAAGAATAATAATGATATTATTTAGAAAGTATTTTATCTAGAAATATTTTTAAAAGGATTTAAAGAAATAGAAGCACTGAACTCACTTCGGTCGCTGGAAAATAATTTCGATGATGATTGCAGCATCACCGACGTTCATTTTCAGGTTTCCAAGAGAGGAATTGCTACCATTGGAGTTTTGTTTGGTAAAACAAGTTTTGATTTCAGAATCCAAAGTTTAATTTGATAAATATGGGAAAATAAGTTTTATAACTTATATATTTTGAGAATTAGTAAGTTAAAACAAAATTTTAAATTTGTTGAATATAAATGTTAAGGAAAGTAAATTTAAAATTGAACTATGAAATGAAATTTAACTCAAGTGAAGTTAAATGAGGTGAATCAACGAAATAAGTTAAATGAAATTGAATTTGATTTAAAACGAATATGAACTTAAGTTGTGAAGTGATAATAAACATGAGAAGTGCTGTATAAAATGTTTATAATAAACTTAAGTTAAATTTAAAGGAACTGTTCTTAAGTGACATTTAGTATTGAAAGAAATAAACTAAGTAATAAATGAATGTGAATAAAGCGATGTGAATAATGATTATGAATAAATGAATGTAAATAAAAGAATCTGAATAATGAGAAACCAATTGAAATAAAAATGTAAGTTGTACGTATATTATTTTATTCGCATAATTGGTTGATCCAGATTCGAGTACAATGATTTCGAGATGATTTACATCGATCCGAGTTAGAATTTTTCACTCGATTCTCGACGGCGGACACTGGATATGGATTTTTGATTGATTATGGAGTTCTCTATCATAACATATGGCTATGCAAGGAGAATGGTGGTTTCTAATCAAGGAACCAGATCTGAGTCCGCACAAGAGTGGTCATGTGAACAATACTAGTTCGAAAGTGAAATTGTGTGATCGAGTGAGCGATCAGGTATGGTTTTGCATACGGCTAGTATATGTACATTGTACGGGCTTTAATAAATTAAATGTTGACATTGGAAAATGTAAATCGATATGGTTATGAATTAATTGGATGGATATTATTTTTTGATGGTTTCTCTGGTTACGTTTGCTACATTTGCATATGGTTATTGTATAGTTTTATGTTATAAATTGATATTACTTTCTCTATACTTGTTCTCATTGGTTGTTGAGTGATTAGTAGGTGCGGATGGCGTATGCTCCGCATTTAGGGCTCGCTTTCGCATTATATTGATTGTATATGCTTGCTAATGCTAATAAATGGTACACATCTCAGATTACATATCGTACTTTTATATTTTCCTTACGAAATGCCTCATCCTTGAAGTTGAGATGTATATTTGTGATTATATATATATATATATATATATTGTTGATTTTTCAGTCGTGCAAAGGAGACGCTGGCAAAATTTTCCGTAAATTAAAGGCGTTAGAAATTCTCAAAATCGGTGAATGAAGTTAAAAGCTTAAAAGAATTTTATAATCTATTTCAACTAATTGGTTTTGAAAAGTTAATGGGTTTGGGACATTTTTCTTACTTGCTAATTTCGAGGACGAAATTCTTTTAAGGGGGAACAATGTAACGATCTAGAATTTCGGTCATTCAAATTTGAAATATTTAATTGATTTTAAATATTGAAATTTTAATTTTATAAGTTAAATGACTTGAATTTCAAATATAATGGTTAATTAAGTATTTGGATTTGTTTGAATAATTAAACCTTGAATTTTATGGGAATGAAAATGATTTCGGAAATTGATTTAAATTTTATTTGGATAAGAATGAAGATAGTAACCTTTTGAATTTGAATTTAAAAGCGATTAAACTTGTTTTATAATAACTCTTTTTAATTAACGTGTGAATCCTGGACACTGTCTCGGATTTTAATGAAACCAGTGCCATTGGGACCTTAATAATAAATTATTACATGTTAATGAATTTCGTGACGATTGGACGTATCGTTTGGTCGTGCAAGCTCGAAACCCTTAGAAATTAATTACAGAAATAATATATTATAACTGGGTTTGCAAAGCTATCTTCTGTATATGATCGAATTAGGCCCCGATAATAGTTCCATTGAGTTCAGAATAGAAGTATTTAGTATAAATTGCCAGACGACACACCTCGTTTGGGGTTCGAGATTTTTAAGTGCATCGAGCTAGATATTTTTGAATAATATACACACACACACATACATACATACATACATATATATATATATATATATATATATATACCATACCTACCCATACCTCTCCACTATAGCCATACCCTTGCCCACATTCAAAGCCATACCTCGTCTCCCCTATATATTCGCATAAACTAGAAAAAATCCCCTCTTTCTCCAATTCAAACTCAACTAAATCTAATGGCTCACATTGATTTGGACCACTATAAGCGTTTTTAGGCAAGGCTCTCAAATAGGAAAGTGTTCGCGTCATCGAAGTAAACTTGTTCAATGGTTGTATTAGGTTGGATAGAGCCGTGGTGGTCGCGGTTCTTCAATGAACGACGATGGCTTGGGTAGGGTTTTCTAGTGATTTGGGTGATCGATTGGTGATGGACTCTAAAGGAAAAGTGTAGAGGGTAAGGAGGGCGAGGCGCTGGCGACGTTTGGTGTCATTTGGTCAAGCATGGTGGCGGATTATGGGGGTTGAAAGGTGATCGTGTTTTTGGGTTTTGAGGGAGCTTTAGGCGACGATGGTGGTCGAGGCTCTGGGTGTGGGCTTGTCGAGGTCGGTGGAGCGTGGGGTGGTGACGCGGCGGCTTCTGGTGAGCTGAGATGGCAGCGACGACGAGGTGAAGTCAGTCTGGGTTGGGTTCTTATACACGAACCAGAGAGGAGATTAGCGAAAGGTAAGATTTGAGCTGAGCAATTAAGTTTAATTGAATGTAATTAGTTATAATATTATATTATTTAAATTGAAACCTTATTTAACCAATAACTTTGCATTTTAGATTCAAATTGAATGCGACGAGTTGCGTTGGGATCGTATTAGCGGATACTGTGATATAAAGTTGGATTTGATGGATTTGGAGCTAGTTGAATTTCATGCTAAATCGAATGTCGTTGATTTAGACGAAAACAGAATGCTTCAGCGGCAACTGGAAACTTTGGTAAGTTAAACTCACCCTTTTGATTAACCAGTATATTATTTAGTCGATAAAATTTATTGATTGGATGTTTGGATGTTTATATGTTGATTGTTTGGTTTTGATGAATTGTTGCTTTTGGAAGCGATTAATATATGAAATCAATTGTAGAGAAACAGGGTGGAGATATATACGTGTGTGTATGTGTGCTGATATATATATAAGTTGTGATGCAGGGGAATAGGTTGGAGGGATCCAACAGGATTCCTCGCTATTGTTGATTTTAATTTCAATAATACTTCTATCATATGAATTATTGGATATTAGACCTGATTGTTGGCTCTATTGGCTATGACATTGTTATATGTTCAAAAACTTAAACCCTGTAGTGATCGAAAATCAATAATGATATTGGTTAAACGTTTGGTAGCCATTGGCCTCAAATTAGTATTTTAAAAAATACTAGGAATTGTCATTTGAGTTGGAGTTGGTTTTTGAGACGGGAAATGATTTTAAATCTTAAATTGGGTTTCGGGAAAATATTTTGTTTTAAAGGATTTAATTTCTATTTTACTTCAACTTTATCATCTATCTTTTCTAAGTCATCTAGAAATGGTTTAATGGATTATTTATTTATATTTAATATTATTTTAAGATTATTTATTTATATTTAATAGTATTTTGAAAGATTGTTTATTTATATTTAATATTGTTAAAAATAATTATTTATCCTTAATATTTTTTTCAAGTTATTTTATCAATATATTAAATATTTTGAAAGAGTTAATCATTTAAATAATTAATATGACTTGAAATTAATAATAATGATTTATTATTAATGTTTTGGAAATTAATTATTATTGTTTATAATAATGGTAAAGATGAATTATTATTGTTTATTTAATAATTTTTTGAAATTATTAATTATTATTTTTATGGTGTTTTTGAAGTTAATAATTATTATATATTATACTGTTTATCGTTAATAATTATTATTATGTAATAGTGTTTTGAAGTAAATGATTTTTATTTATTTACAAATGTTTTCGAGACTCATAAATAGGGTTTTATAAATGGACTTGGGTTTTATAAGAGGAGTTTTATAAAATGTTTTGGAAACTTAAAGAGAAATTGTTTACAATGTATAAAGAGAGTTTTGTAAATGATTTTTGATATGTATAAAGAAATTTTATAAATGGGTTTATAGATTATAAAAAAAGGTTTTATAAATAGTTGCATGGATTTATAAGGGTTTATAAATGACTTGATAAATAATTTATAAATAGTTTGTAAATGATTTTAGAGATTTATAAACGAGTTTGTAAATGATATTAGAATTGTATAAAAAGGGAGAATCTTTCTCAGTTTTGTGAATATACTTGTACCGTTAAGATAACTATCTAGATATTCTCCAAGCAGTGAAAATATAAGAGTTTGTGAATGAATCCTTGTAAAAGTATTTTGATACAAATATTACAAAGTTATTTTAGTAAATGAAAAGATTAATTAAAGAGGTTAGTGGTTGCTTATGTGCTTAACCAATGTTGGTTTTCTCTTTTGAAATAAATCCCTGATTTTGATGTGTGTTTGTGGATAGTTAAATAACCGACTAACAAATATGAACCCAAAATGTAACTTTAGAAATATCTAGGGGAAGCATGTGGGTTGTATGGCACAATCATCTCCGATGACGTTGTACTGTGCGTATAAATCTCGCTTCGCTCTCCTAGGACAAACGATAAGGAAATTCATCCACTAAGGTTTAGGAGGTGATCTCTGCTCTTATTTTTGACTATTTATGAGTTGAGTTTATCGAAAACTATCAAATGTTGTTTCGAAGAGAGCGGGATCAGATATGTTATCTGGAAACCACTTCGATCCAACTCAAGCATTTTGAAGCGAAGGCATCTTGAAGATGATGGAATTGAAAATGGGGTTCTTTGAAGTGCAAGGGCTGCTTGCTACTAATCCTGAGAGTGATTCCAAAATAGAGATAGTAGAAGTAGTGCCTTCGGTTTGTTCATATCCTGAACAACTTATATGGATGAATGCTGGCATTGCATTGTTGCCTGGAGGGCAGTGTTAGCATTCCAAGTAGGAATTGGTACATTAAAGGTAAAACGTAGCCTCAAGCCTCATCAACCAGGAATAAATAAAATAGGGAAGATGCAGTAGGGCTAAGTGGATCGCTCCCATTAGGGCATGGTCATCCCATATCTAGATCGATTACTGTCTAATCATGTATGCTTCGGGGCCCATCAACTAAGGGGTGATCATATTCGGTACTACTAGTTAAGTGGTAGGGCAGTTCTGTGTTGGCAGGGGATCCCGGTGAGGTATTTTATCTAGAAATGCATCGTGACGGGCGGTACCCCAGTAGCTCAGTCATTGTATGGAATCCATTCTCCAATAAGCGCCTTACGGACTTAGTTGTACCCAACTATGTTGAAATGTGAGATGCAAGCATTCCAGCTATATTCATATTTTATTTTGACCCTAGGACATTATTATAATATCAATAGATTTTCTACAGAAACGGTTTGGTTATCATAAGGTAAAAACCCGTCTGTGTTTATGCGCAGTGTGGTCTTATGAGATACCTTTATTTTGAAAGGTTTTTGATAAACATTAAATTCCAATTGGTTGTGTTTTTCTCATGCTGGTTTACCAGACTGATCCAGACGGTCTTTCCTTTCAATGCTTAGGTCAGACCGAGCATATTTACAGATATCTTTGGATGCATTGGAGCTCAGGAGACGAGCTGGAGGTCCAAGATGTATCTACATAATTCTTTGTGTTCCGTTGTGTTATCTGTGGGTTGTATTTATAAGAAATCATAAGGACAGGCTATTATAACTGTTCGGGCTGGAATAGGTTAGTATACTTCGATTAGTGTATGTATATTACATTTTTCTTTGGTTAAAGATTTGTTGCACATTATAGATTATTCGTTTCGCTGTGAGATTTTGTGTTGTTTTAGTTTCTTTCTCTCTTCTTCTTCTCTTCTTATCTTCTTCCTTCTTCTTTTCCTCTAACAATTGGATTTTCCGACATTCGATTTCTCAGCACGAAATAAAGTGAACGTATTAGTGTTGATTTTCGAGGGTCGAAAATACCCGAGTTGTTACAATTGTGCACACAATAGTTAACAATACACATATTTGCAAATAATATAAGTATGGATTAGTTAGTAATATGGTGAAAATATATTTACTTAAGTAAATAAAATAAGATGTGACCATTTTACAAAAGAATTGAACTTTAAAAATCAAATTATGAATTGTCACATTCAAATGTAACATCATGGTACAAGTTAGGGTTCTGTTTAGTGGATAAAAGGTGGGTCGTTACAACCCAACCTGCTACTTCATAGCCCAATTAACTTTTGCCTCGCCTAATGCTAATAATTTATTTCCATAAACATTAACATGCCTTTGCTTTCCATTGGCCTATCTACCCGATAGTTCAAAATGTCTGCAACCCACTTCCCCATTATTGTCAAATAACCAAATACTCCCTTCTCCACCAGCTAACACAATGCGCAGTTCTCCTCCCTTAGCCTACATTAGTCGCCCCTCGCTACAATCTACCTCCATCGCAATGAACTGTTGCCTCATGCTGACCTTCTTCCGTCAACATACAAATCCAACTCAAGGAGGCAAAGAGGCCGGCCTCGGAAGGTTGCGGCTAATGCTTAGAGAATCACAACCCATTGGCAATGCTTTCTGTTGTCGATGGTGTTTAAAGATGATGGCCTGAATGATTTTTGGGTTGATAAAGACGATCTCCTATGGGATGAAGTTACTATCTCTTACATACACCTCTGCCATTGTATCTCTAAGCAGGACCAGGCTTCCCCATTTCCAATCGAAGTCATATTAAGATCTGGGTGTATCAGGCTTAGCCAAACAGTCGATGGTCTCTGTGTTGTCTGATTTTAAACCGCATATACGTAGATCATCTACCTCTTCTCTTTTAAATGATATTCTACCTTTGCTACACAGCTCCACACATTAGCACGCTCCCTAACATGGACACAGACATTTACACCTAATTTCATGCCTTTCCCATCTATTGCACTCAGCCTATCCCAGCGCCGAACATGCACAACTATAACATAGTATCTCTCCTTTCACTGGCTTATGCCATGCCCTGAAAATGTGAGATATATCATAATCAAACATTATTAATATAACGATGATAATTGTTTAAGTGAAATTGTTAAATAATTTTATTTAGATTAAAAAGAGGTAAAACGGTTATTATTCCAACTTTGGAAGTTGACGACGAAACTAATGCCATTGCGACTGGCTCGTTTTTCTAATTCGTACAACATATTAATATGTCTAGTTTGAAGATCATATAAAGGAGGTATGAGTGAATTTACGACTAGCTGATTCGTCACCAAAAATTTCAAATTTGAATTCAAAATTTGAAAATGGGCATTACTTCCTTTTTGCCTATAAATAACTGTCCAGATCATACGTTTCTTCTCTTTCTAATTATTTCACTGATTCATCTTCTTTCTCTTCTTCCTTTCTTTATCTTCTTCACCAAATTTCGAATGGCGATATCTTGTTCATTTTTCAGCGGATTTATATGAAACTAGTGACAAACAGAAGAGCACGGAGAGCACTACAATTACATTAAACTTTGGAGGTGGAACTCGAAGGATTAGAGGCACAGTAGACTAGACACTGAAGGACTAAAGAAAAGGAAGCAAATTGGTGGGTGCTTCCATCTCCAAACACAATATAATGCAAAGATAAGGCTTTAATGATCATATTTTGTCTATATTGTGAAATAAAAATTAAGTAATAACTTATTTGAATAATATTACCAATATTTGGGGAAAATTATTGATTATAGTAAAGGGAAAGTTAACATTATATTGATTTTAACTAATCTAATGCATACAACACCAAATCTTACGAATTATACCAAAATTTTGGCATATAAATGTAGCATTAAGATATATAAATGAATGGAGATCATCTAAAGGAAGAATGAAGTTGACTAGAGGCGAAACAACATGTCAGAACGAAAAATGCATGATCAGGTCACGCACTAGTGTGCGTAACCGATCAACCGGTCCAACAAGGACCGATGAACTATCATCATTAGTCGATTAGTCATGAGAGGTCAGTGGACCGGTTAGACCTGGTTGGCTATGGATGAACCTAGACCCAACCAGGCCAGGGTGACTTCACTTGGTTGATTATGATGAACGTTTCAGAGCTATTTGGAACTTGACGGCGGTGATACAAAGTCAAGGAAGAATATGTTGAGATCAATCATTGAATTGAGTTGAATTTGTATGTTTATTTGATGATGGAATGGATTCGATATCGATGTGAACATGTATGAAATATGGTGCAAGTAGGTGACCAAAGATGCGAAAATGTGACATAAGTAGGTAGTCTGGGTATTACGATGCTCCTCTATAGTGCATTATGTGAGTGTAGGTGAAGGTGGTGGATGTTAAGCAGTCCTATGGTGCATGTGGGAAGTTCAGGATATGAGATCAGTTTTGCATCAAGGGTGGAAATAGGAAAAAGAGTGAGTCTAATACATATTTGTTTTCAATGTAATCCTACACCGCAAATGGTAGGACTGGACGTATATGATTAATTAATTAAGTATAGTATCGGTAGTAGTTCATGAGGTGAATCCAGGATGAGTTAGACATTTGTCAAATTTCAGAATTATCTTGATAGTATATGTGGAGTAGGTATGACTCACTCACTCAAGCTTATATCTGACCAACTCCCATCTTCCTTTTTATTTGTATTAGTAGGTTAATGAGAACTATAGGCGTGATGGAGCATAAGATGAATGCCTTGGTGTATATATTGTAAATAAATGAATTGACTTGACAATATAGTGTGTATTCGGGTTTGGATTGATATTGTACATATACATATGTATGTGATCATGTTGATACACTATGGTGATGTACTAAATGATTATATTTAATATTATAGTTTGTTTCCTTTTGCTATGAGATTTGGAAGTTTATAGTTGGAAATATATTTGTTTCTTGTTATCATGTCCAAACAACATGTCCCTTTACGACTTTCGAGGTTTTAACATTGATTATAGCATTGAACCTGAGAGTCGAAAAAGGTGGGTTGTCACATTTGGTATTAGAGCAAAAAATATCCTTAGATTAAGGATTAAGAACTTATTGAGAGAGCCATTTGTATTTTCTATTTGACATATGGAGATGTGAGAGTCAAGTACATATGCATAAACCACTTACTGTTCCAGTTTTGTTTACTATTTGTTGGGGAGTTGCTAATGAGTTCCATTTTTACAGATAGCTTCAAATGAAAATTTTAGTCAAAACTAGAACAAAGACCAATGGAGCCAATACCGATGGGGTAGAAACAAAAGTCAGGACTAGCATCCGAGTTGATATACTTAATGTCCCTGGAGTTAATATTTCAATATGGTTCAGGCGCTATCTCCAAGCCACGAGTTAAGGTATTACTAATCTCATCCACACTTTGGCCCTAACATAACCAGCCTATACCCATAAACTCAACATACTCAAATGATACTCATGAGTTTATGGGGAAGACAATAATGAAAATATGGGTCAAACTTAAAGCCTAATGTGAATAACACCATACCCAAACCATGGCATATATTGAGGCCACACCGCCGTATACGTAACAAGTCTTTCCTCCACTAGCATAAACATAAAACATAAATGCAACATTTGCAGTACATAGGTAAAATTTAGGCTATCCTCCGTACCCTTACATGATTCCAGTCTTGGCCAACCCCTGACCAAACCCTACCTAAAAACCGTACATGAAAACCTAACCACAAAAGGTACCCCCTATCGGTTTGATTGTCAAGCACACCCAATGTATACCTTATTTTCAAAATGCGCAGTCTATCCTTATGAAGTTCGATATTCGAAACTAATTACCCCAAAATGCACCCCTGGCGCAGTTTGGTTTCACCTTAATTTGAACTGCAAAGTACAACCCTAAGCATTTCATCTTTTTTAATTATACTGCAAAGAATCGGTCACATGTTGTTTCATATTTTCCATTAGTTTACACTGCAAAGGATCAGCCGCATGCCATATGCAGTTTCGTCTCTCCTTAGTTCATGTTGCAAAGAATCAGCCACATGCAATTTCAAGAGCGTACAACCCGCTTGGACAACCCACATCCCTTCGAAAGTTAAATGCCTTTCCTCACCTTCCCAAGGTGTGCATTTAAGTGAGCGTCCCTACTCGACGTCAATAGCCCTTCCAAACTTGCATCCTTGTGTTTTTTCTTCCTTTACTTAGTTATATTAAGCACCCTAAGCTTTGCCTAACTGTCATATATTAGGTTTCGGTTTCATATTCATTTCAACATAGTACAACCCTACCCTCATTTGTATTATAGCACAGTTTGCCTTACTCATATTATGGCGTAGTACATCCCGCCTTCTTTCAGCATTAGCCTAGTATATCTAGCTACACTTTCGAATCAAATGACGTAATGATTCAGGTGTAGTTCCATATAGTGCCTTTTGGCTTTCAGCGTAGTTATTACCTACACCTTTTGACTTCAGACTTTTGCCAACATTTCATCCTTTAGCACGGTACTTCCCCACGTAGTATTGATCCTCCCCAAAAGTCAATAAGTGTAACAACTCACCATTTTAGACCTTTCGATTTAACACAATTCATGTTGTATAAACCCCGAAAGCCGAAAACATCGTGCCTTTAGGATTAGGATAACCAAAAGAAAAAACAAGGTAATAAAATTTATCTATCTTTTTTCGAACTTATAGCGGAATGTAATAACATATAATATATCAAATATCACTTTATTTCAACTCAATAGATTCAAGATGTATGCAAAGTCAAATACAGTCAAATCAAATCCAAGTCTGATACACACACATTATCAATGTCAGGTGATTATTGATATACAGATTTATATACATAAGTAACGCCATTTGCACCATCCGGCATCACTTGGTACGTTACACCCATTTCCATCAACCTAATGATGAAACAAAAAGGAAAAAATATGAAGGGGGTCAAACTACAATCTAGTGAGTGATGTACGTCTCTTTACACCATACTCTAGTTATTCCTAAATATTACCAAGATAATTTTGGTAAACTACCATACCTTCTAAACTCTGGGTGCTCATAATTTTCCACACGAGCAGTCTAGAGTTGGGTTTCTTTTCAGATATTCAGGTTTAGTAGATTATCTGGAGCTAGTTCATTCATCGGAGTTGCTTATCTTGGAGTTGTGGATTCATTCTTTTCTGAAGATCATTTTGGAGTTATCACTTCTATTGATATTGTTCCGTTGCTGTTGTTATCTTTTCTTTTCCGCTGCTATTTGTTGTATCATATCTCTGATGTATATTGATATTCATTGTATCACTCTGCTGTATCAGACATTGTATATCAATGTATTATTCTTTTTCTTCCGCTGTGTTATTTACTTAATTGTGTTATAGCTCCGGGAAGCCAGATTCGGCGTTTGAATCTACGGCATTTTGAGTACAAGTGAAGTACGGGTGCCGATTTTCGAAGGCCGAGTTTTTGGACTCTTACATTTGGTGTAACGACCCCGAATTTTATAAATATTTAAAATGATAATTTATTGATTTTTGAATAAAAATTGTGAAATTAAATTGATTAAATGGAGCGAGTTTCACCGATATCCAAGTATATCTGAATAAATCGTTTAAAAATTTAAATTATTGTATATATGAGAATATATCTGTATTTGAACATAGCTGACTAAATTGTTTAATCAATTAGTAATTAATATTGATTTAGTTAAGTTATGAATTAAGTGTGAATTATTGGAAATAATGTATTCGAATTAAAAATTGAATTGGAGTTTATAAATAACATAAAGGTATTTGAATTCAATCTTAATCTATGGATTTCAGAAGTTGTGTAAATATAACAAAATTCTATTAATAAGTATTTAAGTTAAAAATTGAAATAGAAATATATACATATAAATATAAGATAAACTATATAAAATATAAAGTAAACAAATTTGTAAAATTATAACAAACAAAATAAAATATGAACAAATAAAAGGCAAGTGTAGACTTGAAAAACAAATAAACAAACAAAGGAAATAAGTATACAAAGAAATAAATAGATAAGTATATAGGCTGCAAAAGATATAGTCAAGTTGAACAAATGCAAACTTAAAGGAAACAAAGTTCAAAACACAAAGCAAAAATGTAATATGTGATAGCTTGCAAATGAAGCCAGGTAAGATAAGAAAGAAAAAAAAATGATGAGATATGTATAAAATAAAACATAAAGTACAAACACCATTTAATGTCTCAATCTCTTAGCAGCCAACACAATCCATACGAATTCTTTTCAGCCTCCATTTGTATCAAAAATATCTCTGGCATAAAAGAAAAATGTACAAGCCCTGAAGCTTGTATATACATAAGCTTGTAAAACAACCTTTCCTCTGTTACCTCTCAATTCCAGTTCGAGCTCAACAAAAACTAAAAAATGAAACTCCATTTGAAAACCCAAACAAGCTTCTACATCATCAAATACAATTAAACATAAGCAACTACAACAAAGTAGAGAAGCAAAATGATTTGAAGATCAAAGTTGAAAACATGTTTCCAGTTCTCAAGTTCAAACTGTCTGCAAAACTAAGTGCTCTGTTCTTCTTCAAAACCACTGTGAGTAACATTAATTAATAGTGAGTTAAAACATATTATTCTGATGCATATATGTATGATGGTATTCTTTTGCATGAATGTTCAGTAGATGATAACATCAAAGTGCAAGCCTGTTTTCAAAAATAAAATAAAACACTCTGTTCTGGAAACTTAAGTGAATAACATAACAATTTTAAATAGTTTAAGTGTATAACTCTGTGGCATGCTTAACTAGTGTTTGTGAGTATATGCATAAGTATATCTATATATATATATACGAATATTTGGTTGTGTGCATTTGTTTTGGGTTTGAATGTTTTATCTGCTTTTAGTTCCCAGGTTCAAAGTTTAGTTTTGAATCAATCTCTTGATCAAATCTTTATTAGTTATCAAGTCTTAAAACAAATATGTTGACTATAGAATAGATTTTAGTTTCCAAATTTGCTAGAGTTAAAATAATGTGTTTGGCCTCTGGAAATAAATTTACAACATTATAAACTTTGAATAAGTTAAAATTTAAATACCATAATTTGATGTTTCAGAGTTAGGATCTGAATCATCATGCAAAATCATGATTTTCAAGAACAAAATCACAAATTTTAGTATTAGAATCTGAGAGTAGTTCAGAGTTGTCTGAAATGTGCGTTTTGGGTTGTCACTGTTGGTCTCAGTGATCGGAGAGGCTGGGATTCCTTCTGGTGATGGTAGTGTGTTTAATGATGCTAGGAAAGATAGTGGGAGGAGGAGAATAATCATTGTGTTGGTGATGGTGGAAGTTTTTCTTTCTTAAACCTAGTTTAACTGGATGGGGTTATTCGAACCACCACGAGTTCCACGAAGTATCGAGTGCGACCGGATTTCTGGGAGGGGTAGCTGGGTGGATGACGAACCCTTGGCCGAAGTTAGGGAGGTTCAGATGGTAGAGGCGTTGAGTTCGAGGTCGTGAATGGTGACTGGGTTAGTTTGCGTTGAAGGTGGAGATGCTCGATTTAGATTCACCTTCGATTTTCGAATTCGTGTGAAGTGGAAAGGCACGAGGGAATCGTATGTGATGTGTGGGAAACCTCGGTGATGGTCGGCGATCATTTCAGCGCCTGGACACGTGCACGCGATTCTTAGTGCATCGGTTGGCAGCGGGTTCCAGGAAGAAGAAATGTAGGGAGGAAGTGAAGAATTTTCTTCGGGTTGATATCGGGAACGTTGCGTGATTTACTCGAAGGGTTGAAGTGGTCTCGAGTTTCCAGTTTAGTTCCAGGTTTCGTTTTCGAGCTCGATTTTGTTTCGAGGAGACGATGGGGATTCTGGTGATCTGAGGTTGGTTCGAGGACGATCGCCGACTTGATCGACGATGAGGTGGTGGCTGGAAGCAAGCCGCGGTGACGTACACGTGCACGAGCGTTGATCGTGTACAGGTGATATTGGGTTCACTGTTGAATTTGGGGAAGGAACGTTTGCTCTCGGGTCCAAACTCGAGAAAGACGTGGGTTCGACTCGAAGAAATGGAATGGTGAATGAACTCGAGAATGTTAGCAGTTTTTGCGCGTGAGTGTCGCGTGATTCTGCTTGATAGTTGCTCAGGTTTTAATTAATTAACTCGAGTTTGTTTAAGTAGAGGGTTTTAAATTTTTTTAAGAAAATTGTTTCCTGGTTTTCAAAAGTAAATAACATAACCAAGTTTTGAAATGGGTTAAAATAAATATAACTTTTATTTTGAAAAGTTATCTTAATAAATATTATTAAAGGTTGTTAATTAATGGAAAGAATGTTTTAATGGTTAATTAACTTTTAAAGTTTAAAGTTAATTTATTTGTTGAATGAATTTATTACTTGAAGTGAATTACTTAATAAAAGTAATTAAGGTAAATTTGTTAATAATTTAAGTTTGATAAATCAAGTAATTAATGAATAATTAATTTAAGGGTAATTAATTACTTAAGAATAATTATTTAATAAAAGTAATTAAGGATGGATAATTTATGATTAAAGTTGATTTATCAAGTGATTAAAGAATAATTAATTAAAGGATAATTAATTTATGTGATTAATTAATTAAGGCTAATTAATTAATAATTAGAGGTTAATTAAATTATTATTAAAGGATAATTAATTAAAATGGTTTGTAATTAGTTAATGTTAATTAACCAAGATTAGTCATTTATTCATAAGTAATAAATCTGATTTAAATTAATCAGATAAATTAATTAATTTTACTTATGAATATTTGGATTCTATTGAATGACTTGATTGTTTGATATCCCTGATATATGATGCTTTGTGATACATCCTGATTTATGTTATGATCTGTAGTTTACTTATCTGTGACCTTTATATATCTATGATCTGTGAATGAACAATAAGCGTTGTTCTTATACCGCTTATCGAATTATATTTCTGTATTCTGATGTGTGATGATTCATTGAGTTGCACTATTGTGTGTTAAACCCTGGACTACACTTTTACACACACAAATATGGATTTCACGTGGAAATCGGTTAAGTCACAGATAATTTAAATTTGATGTTTTTGAAATTGAAATTTTAATTTCAATTGATTTTGAAATTTGGAATTTGGGGTTTAAAGTGAAAAGCTTTTGAAATGGAATTTCAAAGATAAAAGTTATTTCGAATAACTTAATCGAGTTTTGAAAATTTAAATAATTTGATTTAAATTTGGATTTAATATTTAAAGTTGAATCCTATGATTTGAAACTAGGGATTGAAAATGTTATAAATGTGTTTATCTGAATTTAAAACATTTAAAAGTAAAATTTTGAGAATTTGAATTTAACCCAAGGATTTCAACTCGTATGGATGAATCGGATTTTCCGAAATAAAAACTATTTGTTTTCAAATAGTAAAAGCTTTCACATAAGAAATGAACTTCCAATTTGTGTTGAATGATTTCTAGTTTGAAATGAAGATAATTTCCAAGTTATGAATGAATTGTTTTGAAAGCTATGATTTGAATCTGTTATCTTTAACAGATTTAAAATAATGATTGGTTTAAATCATTCGAAATGAAATTGTTTTGAAAGCTATAAGTTAAATCTTGATTTAAAGATTTAACGAGCTAATCAAATTGAAATGGAGATTAATTTGGAAAATCTGTGAATGGATCTTTTGTTTAAAAGATTAAAGTGTGGAAATTGTTTAAACCGTAAAGGTTGAATCTTTTTGTTTAAAGATTTGAAATGGTAATTTGTTAAACCATTTGAAAAGAGAAGTTTTGGGTAATAAGTTGTGACTTAATTGAAATCCCATATCCATATGATTTTCAAATATTACGCTCACTATTCGGTTTAGCCGGGAGAGGACCTTTGGGTCGTATAACCCATTCCGAATATGTGATACGTCGTATATGGATAGCATTTGAAGACCGGTGTTGAAGACCGGATATTTTTGAAAACGGAAGGATTACCGTCGAGTTACTCTGCATCGGCTGATCCCCGATATAGAGGTTTTATCATCCTTAGTGACGGGAAGTCCGGACATGATTGGAAATTATCCGGAATTGCAAGGGCTTCGTGAGAAGTGCCTTCGGTTCTGTTCGAACCCGGAACAGACTTGTATGGATTGTATGTCTGACATTACACTTTGAGATATAAAACCGATTTCTTTCAAATACATTTCTGTTGGTGGCGGAGAATTTATTCTCTTAGCTTAACACCCTTCTCTGAGACGTACGAGCTCAGAGGTTATGTAATTGAAATTTATCAGCGATATATCCCAATTTGGTAATGTGACATGCTGAGTGTTGCTGCGTGATGATCAGTGTTTGATCATTTGTGATATGATCATTTGTTTGATCATTTATCTTTGTGATCATTGGTTGATCATCTGTTGACCCAAAGCGTGGCTTTGTGAAAAAGCATAGCTTTGTGGACGAGACTTCGTCAGGACCTCACAACCCGGAAATGGTCGAAACAGGATCGTTGCGGCAAGGTTATGAGGGTCGCGCCCTTTAGGGTATGTCATTTCCTTCTGGAAAGGGGTGGTATCATGGTATGGAGCCCAGATACTTACTCATGTGGATACACTTTCTTTATGATGTGTGATGTTGGATACCGAGCTCGGATAAAGGTCCCAAAGGACCGGGAGGTGGCATATTCGTGAGTTACCTGTTACAGGGGTAACCCGGCCTTGTTTTGCAGAGAGCAGTTTGTCTCTCGGGACGTCCCGCCAGAGGCGTTCCCATGCGGCGGAAGGAAGTTCCTTAGCCTGACCATTTGTTGGAAAATCCATTCTTCCAATACGAACTTTGTACGGTTTTAGTTGTAGAACCTGCCATTTACTTATGGTGGCGCCCCACTGTTTAAATGGTAGCTATAGTAGGCATAGTTCGAAATGTCTATGCTGGCTAAGATTAATATTATACTTTCGAAATGTTTTCTTCACTATGCACTAATAATAATAATCCAAATGATTTGGCGTAGTAAGCATCTTTGACTATCATAAGAAGAAATCTCCTCCAATTCTGCGTTTGCATTGTGTGTGTGGCGGGAGGTCTTATGGTAGTTTCATTTTCTAAAAGCATTGCGGATTTCAATGTTTAAATCCTTTTGTTGTTGTTTAAAGATAAACTGTTTTTGTTGCTCACACCAGTCCCATGACTGATCCGGAGTTTATTGTTCCCTTCCTAAACTCTGGGTGCTCATAATTTCCTACACGAGCAGTCTAGAGTTGGGTTTCTTTTCAGATATTCAGGTTTAGTAGATTATCTGGAGCTAGTTCATTCATCGGAGTTGGTTCAGTTCTTGGAGTTCAGGACTGCACTTGCTTCTCTTTGTGGATTCATTCTTGTTTGAAGATCATTTTGGAGTTATCACTTCTATTGATATTGTTCCGCTGCTGTTGTTATCGTTTTCTTTTCCGCTGCTATTTGTTGTATCATATCTCTGATGTATATTGATATCTGTTGTATCACTCTGTTGTATCAGATATTATATATCAATGTATTATTCTTTTATTCCGCTGTGTTATTTACTTAATTGTGTTATAGCTTCGGGAAGCCAGATTCGGCGTTTGAATCTACGGCATTTTGAGTACAAGTGAAGTACGGGTGCCGATTTTCGAAGGCCGAGTTTTTGGACTCTTACATTTGGTATCAGAGCTAAGGTTGAACTTTAGCTCAGGAGTATAACACGTTAAGTAGCTCATTAGAGATAGAGTGAAGTAAACTTTAGAATGAGTAATTCTCAGATATCCGTCCGAATGCCTCAGTAAATTCTCTTGCTATCCACTGATAGTGAGTATGAGTGCAAGAAAAGGATGAGATAGGGGACAGGGAAATACGACTATAAATGGTCAATATCCTGTAACAACAAGGAAGTAATCTTTTTCTATCAATCTCTTTTGTTCAGCATCTTTTCTCTATTCTTCGATAGTTTCTGGTAGATCCAGAAAGGAATTCGATATATAAATATGGGACGTAAACTCCGGATGGACCAAAATTGTTTGTATGGATGAATTGTTTGCTTTGATTGCTATGGTTGATAGATATACTTTAGTTTTTAAACTAGAAAGTTTTGGAATCGTATCCATATATCTATCTATTCTTTGGGTCCCAGTATATTCTACGGATGGTTAGTTATCCTTTCGAACTAACCAATACCATTGCATATTTCGTAGATCTGGATAACCCGAGTATCTTGTGAAGTGTCAGACAGATTCGTTCTTGTATCTGTTATTAATATTCTGATTTGGTAAGCCAAATGCAGAATAAATGTTCAGTTTGATTAGATGAAACATTCTTCATCTATCTTTTTGTCTCCTTGGTAATTTCGAGGACGAAATTCTTTTAAGGGGGGAAGTCTGTAACGACCCCGAATTTTATAAATATTTAAAATGATAATTTATTGATTTTTGAATAAAAATTGTGAAATTAAATTGATTAAATGGAGCGAGTTTCACCGATATCCAAGTATATCTGAATAAATCGTTTAAAAATTTAAATTATTGTATATATGAGAATATATCTGTATTTGAACATAGCTGACTAAATTGTTTAATCAATTAGTAATTAATATTGATTTAGTTAAGTTATGAATTAAGTGTGAATTATTGGAAATAATGTATTCGAATTAAAAATTGAATTGGAGTTTATAAATAACATAAAGGTATTTGAATTCAATCTTAATCTATGGATTTCAGAAGTTGTGTAAATATAACAAAATTCTATTAATAAGTATTTAAGTTAAAAATTGAAATAGAAATATATACATATAAATATAAGATAAACTATATAAAATATAAAGTAAACAAATTTGTAAAATTATAACAAACAAAATAAAATATGAACAAATAAAAGGCAAGTGTAGACTTGAAAAACAAATAAACAAACAAAGGAAATAAGTATACAAAGAAATAAATAGATAAGTATATAGGCTGCAAAAGATATAGTCAAGTTGAACAAATGCAAACTTAAAGGAAACAAAGTTCAAAACACAAAGCAAAAATGTAATATGTGATAGCTTGCAAATGAAGCCAGGTAAGATAAGAAAAAAAAAAAATGATGAGATATGTATAAAATAAAACATAAAGTACAAACACCATTTAATGTCTCAATCTCTTAGCAGCCAACACAATCCATACGAATTCTTTTCAGCCTCCATTTGTATCAAAAATATCTCTGGCATAAAAGAAAAATGTACAAGCCCTGAAGCTTGTATATACATAAGCTTGTAAAACAACCTTTCCTCTGTTACCTCTCAATTCCAGTTCGAGCTCAACAAAAACTAAAAAATGAAACTCCATTTGAAAACCCAAACAAGCTTCTACATCATCAAATACAATTAAACATAAGCAACTACAACAAAGTAGAGAAGCAAAATGATTTGAAGATCAAAGTTGAAAACATGTTTCCAGTTCTCAAGTTCAAACTGTCTGCAAAACTAAGTGCTCTGTTCTTCTTCAAAACCACTGTGAGTAACATTAATTAATAGCGAGTTAAAACATATTATTCTGATGCATATATGTATGATGGTATTCTTTTGCATGAATGTTCAGTAGATGATAACATCAAAGTGCAAGCCTGTTTTCAAAAATAAAATAAAACACTCTGTTCTGGAAACTTAAGTGAATAACATAACAATTTTAAATAGTTTAAGTGTATAACTCTGTGGCATGCTTAACTAGTGTTTGTGAGTATATGCATAAGTATATCTCTATATATATATATATACGAATATTTGGTTGTGTGCATTTGTTTTGGGTTTGAATGTTTTATCTGCTTTTAGTTCCCAGGTTCAAAGTTTAGTTTTGAATCAATCTCTTGATCAAATCTTTATTAGTTATCAAGTCTTAAAACAAATATGTTGACTATAGAATAGATTTTAGTTTCCAAATTTGCTAGAGTTAAAATAATGTGTTTGGCCTCTGGAAATAAATTTACAACATTATAAACTTTGAATAAGTTAAAATTTAAATACCATAATTTGATGTTTCAGAGTTAGGATCTGAATCATCATGCAAAATCATGATTTTCAAGAACAAAATCACAAATTTTAGTATTAGAATCTGAGAGTAGTTCAGAGTTGTCTGAAATGTGCGTTTTGGGTTGTCACTGTTGGTCTCAGTGATCGGAGAGGCTGGGATTCCTTCTGGTGATGGTAGTGTGTTTAATGATGCTAGGAAAGATAGTGGGAGGAGGAGAATAATCATTGTGTTGGTGATGGTGGAAGTTTTTCTTTCTTAAACCTAGTTTAACTGGATGGGGTTATTCGAACCACCACGAGTTCCACGAAGTATCGAGTGCGACCGGATTTCTGGGAGGGGTAGCTGGGTGGATGACGAACCCTTGGCCGAAGTTAGGGAGGTTCAGATGGTAGAGGCGTTGAGTTCGAGGTCGTGAATGGTGACTGGGTTAGTTTGCGTTGAAGGTGGAGATGCTCGATTTAGATTCACCTTCGATTTTCGAATTCGTGTGAAGTGGAAAGGCACGAGGGAATCGTATGTGATGTGTGGGAAACCTCGGTGATGGTCGGCGATCATTCCAGCGCCTGGACACGTGCACGCGATTCTTAGTGCATCGGTTGGCAGCGGGTTCCAGGAAGAAGAAATGTAGGGAGGAAGTGAAGAATTTTCTTCGGGTTGATATCGGGAACGTTGCGTGATTTACTCGAAGGGTTGAAGTGGTCTCGAGTTTCCAGTTTAGTTCCAGGTTTCGTTTTCGAGCTCGATTTTGTTTCGAGGAGACGATGGGGATTCTGGTGATCTGAGGTTGGTTCGAGGACGATCGCCGACTTGATCGACGATGAGGTGGTGGCTGGAAGCAAGCCGCGGTGACGTACACGTGCACGAGCGTTGATCGTGTACAGGTGATATTGGGTTCACTGTTGAATTTGGGGAAGGAACGTTTGCTCTCGGGTCCAAACTCGAGAAAGACGTGGGTTCGACTCGAAGAAATGGAATGGTGAATGAACTCGAGAATGTTAGCAGTTTTTGCGCGTGAGTGTCGCGTGATTCTGCTTGATAGTTGCTCAGGTTTTAATTAATTAACTCGAGTTTGTTTAAGTAGAGGGTTTTAAATTTTTTTAAGAAAATTGTTTCCTGGTTTTCAAAAGTAAATAACATAACCAAGTTTTGAAATGGGTTAAAATAAATATAACTTTTATTTTGAAAAGTTATCTTAATAAATATTATTAAAGGTTGTTAATTAATGGAAAGAATGTTTTAATGGTTAATTAACTTTTAAAGTTTAAAGTTAATTTATTTGTTGAATGAATTTATTACTTGAAGTGAATTACTTAATAAAAGTAATTAAGGTAAATTTGTTAATAATTTAAGTTTGATAAATCAAGTAATTAATGAATAATTAATTTAAGGGTAATTAATTACTTAAGAATAATTATTTAATAAAAGTAATTAAGGATGGATAATTTATGATTAAAGTTGATTTATCAAGTGATTAAAGAATAATTAATTAAAGGATAATTAATTTATGTGATTAATTAATTAAGGCTAATTAATTAATAATTAGAGGTTAATTAAATTATTATTAAAGGATAATTAATTAAAATGGTTTGTAATTAGTTAATGTTAATTAACCAAGATTAGTCATTTATTCATAAGTAATAAATCTGATTTAAATTAATCAGATAAATTAATTAATTTTACTTATGAATATTTGGATTCTATTGAATGACTTGATTGTTTGATATCCCTGATATATGATGCTTTGTGATACATCCTGATTTATGTTATGATCTGTAGTTTACTTATCTGTGACCTTTATATATCTATGATCTGTGAATGAACAATAAGCGTTGTTCTTATACCGCTTATCGAATTATATTTCTGTATTCTGATGTGTGATGATTCATTGAGTTGCACTATTGTGTGTTAAACCCTGGACTACACTTTTACACACACAAATATGGATTTCACGTGGAAATCGGTTAAGTCACAGATAATTTAAATTTGATGTTTTTGAAATTGAAATTTTAATTTCAATTGATTTTGAAATTTGGAATTTGGGGTTTAAAGTGAAAAGCTTTTGAAATGGAATTTCAAAGATAAAAGTTATTTCGAATAACTTAATCGAGTTTTGAAAATTTAAATAATTTGATTTAAATTTGGATTTAATATTTAAAGTTGAATCCTATGATTTGAAACTAGGGATTGAAAATGTTATAAATGTGTTTATCTGAATTTAAAACATTTAAAAGTAAAATTTTGAGAATTTGAATTTAACCCAAGGATTTCAACTCGTATGGATGAATCGGATTTTCCGAAATAAAAACTATTTGTTTTCAAATAGTAAAAGCTTTCACATAAGAAATGAACTTCCAATTTGTGTTGAATGATTTCTAGTTTGAAATGAAGATAATTTCCAAGTTATGAATGAATTGTTTTGAAAGCTATGATTTGAATCTGTTATCTTTAACAGATTTAAAATAATGATTGGTTTAAATCATTCGAAATGAAATTGTTTTGAAAGCTATAAGTTAAATCTTGATTTAAAGATTTAACGAGCTAATCAAATTGAAATGGAGATTAATTTGGAAAATCTGTGAATGGATCTTTTGTTTAAAAGATTAAAGTGTGGAAACTGTTTAAACCGTAAAGGTTGAATCTTTTTGTTTAAAGATTTGAAATGGTAATTTGTTAAACCATTTGAAAAGAGAAGTTTTGGGTAATAAGTTGTGACTTAATTGAAATCCCATATCCATATGATTTTCAAATATTACGCTCACTATTCGGTTTAGCCGGGAGAGGACCTTTGGGTCGTATAACCCATTCCGAATATGTGATACGTCGTATATGGATAGCATTTGAAGACCGGTGTTGAAGACCGGATATTTTTGAAAACGGAAGGATTACCGTCGAGTTACTCTGCATCGGCTGATCCCCGATATAGAGGTTTTATCATCCTTAGTGACGGGAAGTCCGGACGTGATTGGAAATTATCCGGAATTGCAAGGGCTTCGTGAGAAGTGCCTTCGGTTCTGTTCGAACCCGGAACAGACTTGTATGGATTGTATGTCTGACATTACACTTTGAGATATAAAGCCGATTTCTTTCAAATACATTTCTGTTGGTGGCGGAGAATTTATTCTCTTAGCTTAACACCCTTCTCTGAGACGTACGAGCTCAGAGGTTATGTAATTGAAATTTATCAGCGATATATCCCAATTTGGTAATGTGACATGCTGAGTGTTGCTGCGTGATGATCAGTGTTTGATCATTTGTGATATGATCATTTGTTTGATCATTTATCTTTGTGATCATAGGTTGATCATCTGTTGACCCAAAGCGTGGCTTTGTGAAAAAGCATAGCTTTGTGGACGAGACTTCGTCAGGACCTCACAACCCGGAAATGGTCGAAACAGGATCGTTGCGGCAAGGTTATGAGGGTCGCGCCCTTTAGGGTATGTCATTTCCTTCTGGAAAGGGGTGGTATCATGGTATGGAGCCCAGATACTTACTCATGTGGATACACTTTCTTTATGATGTGTGATGTTGGATACCGAGCTCGGATAAAGGTCCCAAAGGACCGGGAGGTGGCATATTCGTGAGTTACATGTTACAGGGGTAACCCGGCCTTGTTTTGCAGAGAGCAGTTTGTCTCTCGGGACGTCCCGCCAGAGGCGTTCCCATGCGGCGGAAGGAAGTTCCTTAGCCTGACCATTTGTTGGAAAATCCATTCTTCCAATACGAACTTTGTACGGTTTTAGTTGTAGAACCTGCCATTTACTTATGGTGGCGCCCCACTATTTAAATGGTAGCTATAGTAGGCATAGTTCGAAATGTCTATGCTGGCTAAGATTAATATTATACTTTCGAAATGTTTTCTTCACTATGCACTAATAATAATAATCCAAATGATTTGGCGTAGTAAGCATCTTTGACTATCATAAGAAGAAATCTCCTCCAATTCTGTGTTTGCATTGTGTGTGTGGCGGGAGGTCTTATGGTAGTTTCATTTTCTAAAAGCATTGCGGATTTCAATGTTTAAATCCTTTTGTTGTTGTTTAAAGATAAACTGTTTTTGTTGCTCACACCAGTCCCATGACTGATCCGGAGTTTATTGTTCCCTTCCTAAACTCTGGGTGCTCATAATTTCCTACACGAGCAGTCTAGAGTTGGGTTTCTTTTCAGATATTCAGGTTTAGTAGATTATCTGGAGCTAGTTCATTCATCGGAGTTGGTTCAGTTCTTGGAGTTCAGGACTGCACTTGCTTCTCTTTGTGGATTCATTCTTGTTTGAAGATCATTTTGGAGTTATCACTTCTATTGATATTGTTCCGCTGCTGTTGTTATCGTTTTCTTTTCCGCTGCTATTTGTTGTATCATATCTCTGATGTATATTGATATCTGTTGTATCACTCTGTTGTATCAGATATTATATATCAATGTATTATTCTTTTATTCCGCTGTGTTATTTACTTAATTGTGTTATAGCTCCGGGAAGCCAGATTCGGCGTTTGAATCTACGGCATTTTGAGTACAAGTGAAGTACGGGTGCCGATTTTCGAAGGCCGAGTTTTTGGACTCTTACAGTTTTGTTCCACCTACATCCAACAAGTTAGTCAGACAGTACAATAGCATATGGCTAACTTTATGAGACAAGGTCTAAATCTAATACATTTACAATGGTCGATGATATGGTCTAACCTACATAAAAATTCAAGTCCACCTTATTGCATTAACACATGATTGAATCACCGAATGGATGCAGTTCCTTATACGGATTACAAACCCAATTTCATATAACAACACACACCTTAGATTTTCTACACATACCGAACGACCATTTTACCATGACAACTAATAAAGATCTCAAAATCAATAGTCAAACAATCACTAACAAAGCAATTAACTATTCATATGCATACACACACACCCACCACTCACACACACACGCATATATCACGATATAAACCACTATATACGCTATATCACTAAATTCAATCAAGTTGGGAAATTATATCAAAACGTTGCATAAATGTCATCCATAGCAAACTAATATATTTGCATCCATCAAAAATCAATGTATTATCTAAGAATCCTACCCAAACCCACCTATGGGTCAAAGAACGAAACAGGGTTAATTGGCTATATTTAGACCCTTGTAGGATCAGGTTCATACTGCATTTGTAAAATACGTAGAGGTCGACCATTGGGATTTCTAGAGGTCGACCACTGGGGTCAAATTTTGCAGGAGTAACACTCTTGTTACTTTCAAGTTTTATATTTTTTTCTTTGTTTTTTGTTTCTTTGATAATTTGCTCATTTTTAATATGATTTTGATCTATTTTCTTTGAAATTCAAGTATGATTCTCTGATATCTTTCTCTTTCAAATCCATCAAAAGATTCATGTCAAATTTGTATAGAAATTGCCCCAAAGTCAATGTGTATAAAACTAGTATTCAAATTATATAAATACACTTTCTTACATATATACTTTAAAATACGTTTAAAGATCATTATAAATTCAAGATAAAATTATAATATGACTTAAAATAACATCTGATAATTTATAAACATTTTTATATAATTTTTATATGTATTTTTATATCGTATTTTCAATATAAACTAGTTTCTTCAAATAAAACTCTATATTTATAATCTTTGTTACATAAATAATATAAATTATCTAATTTTCATATAAAAATCATTTTTAATTTATGTAATACATCATACCTCCCAAAAAATTATTTCATCACATTTTCTATGATTTATAGTAGTATTTATCAAGCATTTGCCTATGTATATCTTAATATACATATTTAAACCATTGTACTTCATTTTGATCTGTAATATAAATATATAATTTTTATATATTTCGAGTTTTATTCTCTGATTACCACATTCTATATCATAAGTCTCATATTTCATAATCTAATTCATTTCATATGAATTCTAAACAACATTATTAAACTATTATTCTAACTTTCATTGATAAATCACAAATTTTGGCATTTCCATTAACTTACCATTTTTCTTTGATTTTATGAATCAAATTCTCATTTTTTATTTCATATTTATATTATTAAATTAATGTATATGAATCACCCATATAGACCCCAAACTATAAACCTAAGCCATAATCATCTTAGAATTAAGAGAGACTAACTAGTTATATGATAAATTAGGAAAAAACCACTCAGAATGATTCAATTTGCCCCCAATTGCTCGCCGTTTAGAATTATCCTTTGCTTCAAAATGATTAGTTCGCGGATCTAATGAGTAGTAAATGATAGCCTAGCCTTGCTCTTCAATTTAGTGTTCGAATTATTAGCTTTCATTAAGAATTGGGATGTTAATTTGATTTTTGGAAAGAAGGGTTTTCTAATTCGAGAGGAAGAAGAAGAGAGAGAGAGAGAATGCATTAAGAAATAAATTCAAAATTTTCAAACAGGAGAACCTAACAGATATTTATAGGAAAAAATATATTGTCCGTTCAAATTTAAGTTGAGTTAGCACAATATTAAATTCAAATTTCCAAAATATAAAAATCGCGGTATCTCTCACATCCGGACTCCAATTTGGACAAATGAATATACGATGCTCGTTAGGAAAACGAGGTGTTCATAACGGCGCTAGTTTCATTTTTAAATTTAATAGTTTGAAAAAGAACGATTTTGCCCTCCGGTCAAAATTATTTAATTTATTATTTTAAATTATTGAAAATACGAGTTATTACACTCTCCTTCCCTTAAAAGAAATTTCGTCCCTGAAATTATAAAGATTGCATCTAATCAAACAATTCAAAACAACAATTTAACTTCAACCACTTTAATACATATATAGCATATGGACGACCATATATGAATGGATGATCAGGTCCTATGATACTTGAATGTGATTTGCTAGTCGGCATTTTGAACTAGTTAGCCTCCTAGATGTATGCAATATGGATGGCACATAGGTATGATGAAGTACATCCTAGTGTGAACATATAATCTCTATATGTATGTAACAATTATCCAATGTAGATTATCACAAGTTAGATACTTACATAGATTAAAACATAGCAAGAAAATCAAATGTCAAGCATTCATAATCTATAGAAATCATACAACCAAATCAAGCAAATCTAATTACACTAATAAGCAAATAAATGGGAAAATATTCTAAAAAGTAGTCAAAATGAAAAGACAGGATTTTCTCTTCTACATTCCAAATATTCTTTGCCCGATCTTTCTGCCCAACCCAACTTACTAAGCTCTACAAGTGGTGTACTCCATAATCATTTCGAAATACTAATCTCAAATGTCCATGCACAACTATAACTTCTACAATCCATGTTATCCACTCAGATAAACTGATGCCAAATTGCACTATAACCGGTAATCTTGGCATAAACATGCACCAATCTGAAATCCTAAATGTTAAGGATATCTAAATGCACTTTTATAAATAGTTTGGCACAGTCTTGTACTAAATATTTCCATTTGAGTGGTTTCACCATTTAGAAAGGAAAACAATTGTTTGATAGTGGATGTAAGATATACACAGTTGGGATGAAGAGAGTGGGTGGTCACTTCTACTTCATGACTTCTACTTCATGAAGAGACATCAGAAACAAGAGTTGTATAAAATACTAGTAGATAATTAAGATGGAATGATAAATGTGATTCATATTCCAAATGTATTTTACTTATAGAAATTTGTATTTTATAAGAGTTATTTCCTTCCAAGATATTTGATTTAAAACTCTCGACTATAAACAAGTTGAGGTTGATGAAATAAATAGCTTCTAATAAGTGGTTGAATAAAGCTTTGTATTTCATACATCATTACAGTAATAGCAAAAACAGTAGGAGCATACCATATGCACTTATAATGAATGCATGAAGTTGCGAAAGATTGCTTTCCTATATATACCGAATATTTTTTGTGAAATAATAACCATCTTCTTTATTGAATAATAAAGATAGATAAAAATTTGTTTTAATATGAGTATTATGAATATTCGTTATAAGATAATCAATTATAACGATGGTACTTATTTTATAACAACAGTAATGCATTAGCTATAGAAAATACAGAAGTATCTAAAATTTTATACAATTATTTTGGAATTATGGACTAAGCCATATCTTTTATGAAAAATCTCTTTATCATATGATTGTGAATAATATGGTACTCGTGAATTGTGTCTCAAAAGGTTAAGGTTAAAGCACCCATTCATTGGGAGTGGTAAAAGAGTTAATGAATTTTTCGAATTAATACATAAAAGGTGTTACACTCATTTTTCATTTATAGTATCTTATGTGAATATTAACAAGGCAGTGAACTACGTGAATTAATAAAATGACAAAAACAAGTCGGTAAATTGCGTATACTCCAAAAGTGCTGCATGTGAAGCCCAATATACTATACTCAACCTAATCGAACTGTCAGCAACTCATAAAAACCTATAGCGTGGTACTTGCCTTAAAACAAGTGTACTGCAAAAGACAACACGGGCCCATAAAGCAAACTGCGTAAGTCTGATGTGCCAATGTTAATCACATCGTGATAATCAATGAACAATAGAATCCTAGACACATGAAGATCGTGCTTCCTTCTAAGAACTGCACTTGCCCAACAAATTGAAATAACAAAAAACAATCCAAGTAGTGATGTCTTCGCACAACTTCACTAAATAAGACATGCGAGAACAATGGAAGCCAACTACGCAGTATGTATTGTGCCCAACTAAACAAAAATATCTGGAAATAGTTTGTCAATAGTGACAGCGTTCATATGATGAAATAACTGATTATGTTACTCCAACGTTAGTGCGTTACACATGCATAACATGCAAACTGCATTAATTACAAGAAGGTACTCCACCATTATCAAACTCTGCTACAACTATTTAGTAAATAGTGCCATCTTATGTCGCACAATTGTACCAACGTCTCTATAGGATGAAACAAATCCGACCACACTAAACTACGCAGGAGGAAACAAGTTCAACCTATCTGCACTGTGTTGTATAGACTAAGCCATACCTCATAATCTATTCAATCATTTAAATGCTAAGTGCATAAGCAAATCAAACAGTATACAAAGCATAGTACTAGAGTTGATGCCAAAACAACTCACTGCATAGACATCAAAAATGGGAATTCAAATTTAAATTATCCCACCTTAAGTCAAATTACTCCCTCAATAGGAAAATTTCTTTGCCTAAAGTCATGCTAACAATATGTGTACATTAAACAATAAAGTAGATGAGTGACATGTGGCAACATCTAACGTTAAAAAGATACAACGTCAGTAATCCACGAAGAAGCCTCTACTAAAAGGAATGATACTATAGCATCAAATGATATCACACTTTTTATTCTTAGAATAATATATTGTAAAAATAAGAATCTCGGCCATTTGATGATGTAAATTCTTTATTATGAATAAAGAAGAAAGGGTTGCCCCATAGATGTAGGATTTTTCCTAAAAATTTGAACCACAAAGCCTTTGTGTTTTACTTATTTATATTACCTTGTATTCTATGCTTGATTTTGTTCAGATTATATCAAATGTATAGTCAAAACAAAATTAACACTTTAATAAATGATTAAAGTGCTTCTAATTAATTATGTAATTTTTAGCAATACAATTACTACATTTTTAGGTAAATCTAACATTACTTAAGTTTGTTATTCCCAATTACAGAAGCATCCAACAATGCAATTGCTCCTTATCAAATTTGGTGTTGTGAGATGAAAATTCTCACTAATTATAGGTGTATAAACTTTAAAGTCTAATGATACTAAAACAAATCTACTCACTTTGTTAAATTCACCGATGAATTATCACAAAAATGAACATGTGTATTTGACGCACAAGTAGTATATTTTTGATAAGTTCTAAGGATTTAAAATGGAAGTAAAAAACATAACTTGCAAATTAAAAAAAACAAGTCAGTTTGATCAAATTGGTGAGTATATTAGAAAGGAGTTCCAAAAGTACCCAAACGAACGTGATTCAATCTCAAATATAAATCCTCTTTGTGATACATAATGATGTGGCGATAGTGATCAAACTTTGTTCGACAAAGTTCGATTGATGATGAGTGATGTTGAGTTAACTTATTCATATAAGGATATATACTTAAGTGTAAGTACATATGTTAAATTTAAGTTCATCTAAAGCATAGTTTACGAGCTTATATGAGATATGAGTTGATAAAAAATCCCAACATATCCTAAGTCAAGGAGTTGATAGGTTCTGTGAGCCGAGAGGCTGCACGTAAAATTCGCTCATGAGGGATCTTATATGGATCACCTTAAGGAGTTTGAGACCAACCAACAATGGTTGACTAATTAATGTTATGAACATAAGTTTCATGAATTCAAAATTAAATCATTTTTATGTATGTATTGGATACGATTCAAAGACTCTAACATAGAAACTGATTGTACAAGATGAAGTAAAATTAACTAAACCTTAAAAGGACATACTTCATTAGAATGTCTAGTAAGAATTATCGCATATTAAAGAGAAACCATGAATTTCTTATGAATATCGAGAAAAGGAATTATTACTAAAAATAATTTCCTCAATTGACAATAATCCATAAAGAATGCAGAGAGTACCATATGTAGGATGCTTAAATCCAGAAGAGATTCTATGTACATTATCGAAATATGATTTTAGTAGTTGTAACCGAAGGGATATGACCATCCACCACAAGTATATCTTCAAAAGGAAGACTGATGAAGTTGGAGTAAAGTAAGCAACATTAATGAAAATAACCTCATATATTCAAATGTTGAAATTAGCGTAACAGATTTGTTAGAGCTTGAATTAATTCAGATTCTATTTGCAAAATTATCACCCAATATGACTTTGAATTTTGGTATATCTTTATTGAAACAAAAATTCTAAATAATAATTTAGAATATACTATTTGCACATGATAATTAAAAATTCATGATGTTGTTGGGGACAATATTTGAGTTGTAAGTATTGTATAAGATCCATGAACTTATAAGACAACATCGTCCGACAAGCAACATAATTAAGCAAATATTTTGATTGAGAAATTAAATAGTTTGATTGTCACCCAAATGCAAAGAAAGCGTATGTATGTAAGAAATAATATTAAGAGGTACTAAATTATTTCTAAAATTATAAGTAAGGATATTGGAATTATCCCAAACGATATATACAGACACCATATTAAAATATTTAAAATATAGCATATAAGATAGATTTCTTATGCATTAGCAACATGACTTATCATATATGCTATGTTGTCCATTATATCACTATTTTCTTGTGTAATTGATCCATTGAGCGAGTACCAAATCTGAATTAAATCACTAGATTGTAGTTACGAGTATTCTCGAGTATATACGAAATACTAGAGAATTGTTTATGGAAAAGACGAACTCCTTATGAAAGAATGTTTGAATTCGAACTTCATAATTAAATATAGATTATAATTTTTAAATCCTAAATTCATTTTCTACCTTATTTAATAAGCTTTAAGTTGGGATTGTTTCACATAAGAAGTGATGGCTGATTCAACCGAAATGTTAAGTACTTTTCCTTGAATAGCACCACAATAAAAGCAGTACACACAAATGCATAAACTTATAATTAAGCTAGGGGTGATTCCAAATTTCGAGAATCCCACGACTTTGTTTTGTCAAAAGAAGCGCCACGATATAGATCATAAAAAAACCTAGGGCTCATAAGATGTCTAGATACATATTCTGGAAGTTTCGCATGATAAAGGCAGTTTACCAACGACGGAGAGATGTTATGTAACACCTCATATTTTGAAGTGAAATTATTAAAAAGAGTAAATAAAATAATTTAATTGCAAGAATACCTAAGAGGGATTTGGTTATAAGTGTGGAACACTTTACAAAGTTAATTGAATGGACCAAGAGTAATTAGAATAATTAAGGTTAGCCTTATTAATGAGAATAAATAAATTAGATTTTAGAATGAGAAGGATTGGTGTAAGGAAATATATTGGAGAGATTAGGCAAGTAGAGATATTAGCCCAAGCCAAAATCACCAATATACTTTCCTTAGCCATATTTCTCATTCTACCATATACCATTTTCTAAAATAAAACCCACTAAACCTTCACAAGGCTGACCACAATTTTCAAAGCAAGGGAAGAGGAACACTAAAGCTAGGAGATTCAAGCTTTAATTTTTAGAAGGAGAAAGATTAAACCAAGGTTTTATTAATCAAGGTGAGTAAATTTTTTCCTAGAACCCTTCCTAACACTTTTGGGTTTGGATTTGATTTGGAATAAATGATTTTGATGATGATAAATGGGTTTGAATGATTAAACATTTGTTTGGAATGTGGTTTAAAATTTAAATAAATGGATTTTGTTCATGTTTTAGTGTAAAACATTATTTAATCACATTTATATGCTTTAAAAATTTAATATGATGTTTATAAAGATGAAATGAAGATGGTTTTTCAATTTAATAATTTATGGAATTTATTGGGAATTGTTATGAATTTTCTAAGTTAAAAAAATGCTTAATTTTAGAAAATTTAATTATTAAAAATATGATTTTGACCCGAAATTTCGATCTGAGGTAAAATACGATAAACTGGATTTTTGGTGAATTTTTTGTATTTTTCCCATTAATTTTCGATTTTATGTGAATTAGTTGGCAGAGAGAGGAATTAATTAATTATAGGTAATTAATTATTAGGAAGTGAAATTAACAAGTTCTGAAAAGAAAACTATACTAGTCTATATTAAACAATGAGAATTCGACATCAAAACATGGTTGGTATAAAGTAATTCCTTTTATGGTAATAAAACAGTTTCCCACTTAATTACGAAGGAGCCACGTTAACTTGCAATAACCCATAAGATAGCCAACTTGTGATAGTGTATGTTAACCTGTGACAACACTTAATTATCAATTTGTGATAGCTTCTCGTTGTTCAACATGTAGGAATTTCCAACTTGCGACAATATAAGGAATGTTCAACTTGTCATAGCTAAGGGGGGACATTAAGATGCGATAGCTAATGAAGCTATCAATCTACGGTAGCTGTAGGAATCAACTTGTGATAGCCATTTGGGGACTCAACGTGCGATAGTTAGGGAAGTTATCAAACTGTGGCAGATAGTAAGAGCTCAACTTGTGATAGCTAATTAAATTATTAATCTACGATAGCTAGTTGAGGGTTAGCTAGCTGTAGCCTATACAAATCAACATGCGATGGCTTAGGTAGAGGCTAACTTGCGATAGCTCAGGTAAAAGCCAATATGTAATAGCTTGGGAAGCTTAGATTTTCTAAGTCAAATAAGAAATACTTAGTGCAATTTGAATGATAGTTTCCAATTGTTGATTGACTATTTCATAGGGATGAAATAATAGAAGAATTTTATAAGTTAAAATTGTGTTAACTTATTTTAAAATGCAAGAAAGCTTAGAGAAGCTAAGAAATGATAGGGTATCATTTAATCAAAGATAAAAATGTTTTTTCTAAAGAATGTGTAGGGTATATAATAAATAAATGAAAGTAAATGATTGAACCATGATCGTAAAGATATACTGGCTCATCGAGCTATTGGATAGCAGGGTGCCAAGACTATTAAGTCTATTATCCAATGGTATATGGCATCGTGCCACGATAGGGTTCAACCCAATAAGATTTAAAACTCTAAAATGATTTTTGGCAGGTACCAAAACATCAGGGTGGTGTTATAAATAATTCAACAACGTGCATAATAGCGGTTCGTGACTAAGTGGGGCAATTGATGCTTTGTAAAGATGCTTGTTGGAATGTATTCAGGTTGCTTACATTCAGCCTCTTAGGAGAGTCATGGTTGCTCCAATGGTGGAATGAGTAGCCATTTCATCAGGCAACGTTGTTCAAGAAAAGATAAATTAGTGATAGATAGACCTTGGGAGGTAATCACTAAAGTAAGTAAAGGATAATTTAAAGATGAACACCTAAAACAAGAGATTAGGTGATGTTTGTATAGATGATGGATGTTTGTATGGCTTGGTTTATGGTTGTATATTAAGTGTAGGGTATACATAATTTGAATTCACATTACAAATATGACATGGTTCGTAATTGGATGAAGAATGTTGGGTACACTTATGGATTGAATGCAATGCACATGGTTGCCCTTGATGTAATGCTTGTTTACACGTATGATGTAATTGTTGTGATGATAAAGTGAGGGAAAAAATTGTTTCATGCCGTAGCGGCATGGTCACACTATGGATGCTTAGGGTAAAGATTTTACTCATACCGGGCTTTATATCTGACCCATGTTTTTACTATTTCTCACAAACTCATGGGTACTCATTCGAGCAAGTTGAGTTTATGGTTTAGGGAGGTATCTTTTGGAAAGATGAATGAAGACTCCAAAGATGAAGCATGAGGCTTATCTAGCAAATAAAATTTATTTTGAAAATTCCATCTTGTAAAACCAGAACTTATAACCGGTTAAGTGCCATATTAGCATCTTTATACGTAGGGCACATAATTATATTTATTTCCTATTATATTACATGGGAACAAGATGGGTTGATAATGATGTAACGAATCATGTAATATAATCTGATGTAATGAAAATTTATTTAGCTGTTCTTTTTACTTAATGTTGTGTAGAATAAAAACCGAACTCACTTTGTCACTTGAATATGATTGTAGCATCATCAGCATCTATTTTCGGATCGCAAAGTGGGGGAGTTATGTGTTAGCTGACGGAGTATATAGTAAAACAATATAGCAGATTCATTCGCTAAGGGACCAGCTCGATCAATTCTAAACTGATAAGAGGAAATGGGATTAAGATTCCATAATTTACTCCAAGTGTAGGTGGAAGATTGAACGGGTTAGTGGTTTGCCCTAGAGACAATTATGTAATTTGTTACATATGTATAACTTTGTAATCAGTCTTGTTTATAACAAAGGTATTTGTTTTCTTTTATATACTTTATTATATTGTGATATAAATGATTAAGTAATTAATTTGAGTTATACAACTAAGAAAATTCTTAAATATAAAATGTTATGTGATTGTAGTTCCAAATAGTCGCAATAGTGGGTAATAATCACAAAATGAAATAACATTTTGTTTTTGATATTCTTGGTCAACATGTTTCGAGAAAGGATATCGATATATCCATTGAGACCAAAGTGTGTAAAGCTCTCCAAATGTTGGGCAGTTTCTGTGATGATCCTAAACTCGGCCTTCGAAAATCGGCACCCGTACATCACTTGTACTCAAATTCCGCAGATTCAAATGCCGAATCTGGCTCACCGGAGCTTATAACACAGTAAGTATAACAACACAGCGGAAGAAAGAAATGGATAATATCATATACAACTCCAATGAATACAATATCCAGAATGATATACAACAATGATATCAATATGATACAAGAATATCAGAGATAAATAATGATACAGCGGAAAACAGAAGTGATAAATCCAAATGATCCTCAAAAGAGAATGAGTCCAACAACTCCAACATCAGCTCGAACCACCATCACGTTGCACCAAGATAAGCAAGGTCAGTCGTGCGTGAACTCCAAAAACTGAACTAGCTTCAACTAGTCTACTAAACCTGACTATCTGAAAAACCCAACTCTAGACTGCCCGTGTGGAAAATTGTGGGCACCAAGAGTTTAGGAAGGGAACAATAAACTTCGGGTCAGTCATGGGACTGGTGTGAGTAACAAAAACAGTTGGCTTTGGAAAACAAAGTAAAATTGAAATTCGCAATGCTTTTTGGAAAATGAAACTACCATAAGGCCTCCCGCCACACACACAATGCAAACGCAGAATTGGAGGAGATTTCTCCTTATGATAGTCAAAAATGCTTACTACGCAAAATCATTCGATATTATTACTATTAGTGCATAGTGTAGAAAACCATTTCGAAAGTATAATATTAATCTTAGCCAACATAGACATTCCGAACTATGCCTACTATAGCTACCATCTAAACAGTGGTGACCACCATAAGTAAATGGCAGGTTCTACAACTATAACCATACTGGGTTCGTATTGTTTGATTGGATTTCCAACAAATGGTCAGGCTAAGGAACTTCCTACTGCCACATGGGTACGCCTCTGGAGGGACGTCCCGAGAACCTACCCGGATCTCTGCCAACACAAGGCCGGGTTACCTCTGTAACTAGGTAACTACTACTCGAGTATGCCACCCCTCGGTCCTTTGGGACCTTTATCCGAGGTGCCTCGATCACAAAGCAACAATCACACAGTAAATAAGATTGATGCCACCACATAGGTATAGCATCTGGGCTCCATACCATGATACCACCTTTTTCCAGAAGGAAATGACATACCCTAAAGGGAGCGACCCTCATAACCTTGCTGCATCTTTCCTGTTTCGACCATTTCCGAGTTGTAAGGTCCGATGAGGTCTCGTCCACAAAGCTACGCTTTACACGAAAGCCATGCTTTGATCAACAAATGATCAGCAAATGATCAGCAACACACAACAACACTTAGCATGCCACATTACCAAATTGGGAATGTATCACTAGTAACCATCAACTACATAACCTCTGAGCTCGTACGTCTCAGAGAAGGGTGTTAAGCTAAGAGAATGAATCTCCGCCACCAAGCAGAAATGTATTTGATAGAAACCAGCTTTACATCTCAAAGTGTAATGTCAGACATACAACCATACAAGTCTGTTCCCGGTTCGAACAGAACCGAAGGCACTTCCGAAGAAGCCCTTGCAATCCGGGTACTCACAATCCCGATCGGATTTCCCATCACTTAAGGAATCTTTATACTGGCGCGACTTAGTGCAGAGACAATCGATAGGTTATCCTATCGTTCTCGCAAATACCCGGTCTTTAACACCGGTCTTCAAATGCTATCAATTTACGTCGTATCACTATTCAGAATGGGTTATATGACACAAAGTCCTCTCCCGGCTAAACCGAATAATGAGCGCAATATTTTAAACATATGGATATTGGGATTTCAATTAAGTCACAACTTATTACCCAAAACTTCTCTTTCAAATGGTTTAAACAAATTACCATTTTAATCTTTTACATAAAAAGATTCATCTCACAAAGTTCACCCAGTTTCACACAGATCTATTCATAGATTTTCCAAATCAATTTCCATTTCAATTGGATTAACTCATTAAATCTTTAAATCAAAGATTTAACTTATAGCTTTCAAAAAAATTCCATTTCGACCTTTTATACAAAAGGTACACCTTTCCAATTTCAAAACAAAGTTTAACAATCTTTCACAAAGATTTATTCATAACTCGGAAAACCATTTTCCTTTCAAACTTGAAATTCCTTTGACACCAATTGGAAATTCAATCCTTATATGAAAGCTTCTATTATTTGAAAACAAATAGTTTTCATTTTGGAAAATCTGATTCATTTATACGAGTTAAAATCTTTGGGTTAAATTCAAATTCTCAAAACCATACTTTTAAAATGGTTTAAGTTCATATAAACACATTCATAACATCTTTAATATAATTTCCAAACATGGAATTCAATTCCAATTTTTTTTTGAATTCAAATTCAATTTAAATTATTTAAATTGGAAACTTTACCAAGTTATTCAAAATAACTTTTATCTTAAAAACTCCCTTTCAAAGCTTTAACATTTAACCCAAATCCATTTCCAATTTCAAAAACATTAAATTTAAATCATCTGTGACTTAACCGATTTCCTCGTGAAATCCATATTTGTGTGTGTATGGTGTGGTCCAGGGGTTCCACACACAATAGTGCAACATTATTCAATCATCACGGATTAAATACAATAATATATTTGATAAGCGGTATAACTATAACGCTTATCTTTTATTCACAGATCACAGATATATATATATATATATATCACAGATAATAAATTACAGTCATCCCAGATAAATAAATTACATTACAGATCACAACACAAATCAGGATATATCACAAAGCATCACAAATCAGGGATATCAAACAATTCGTAATTCAATAGAATCCAAACATTCACCAGTAAAATTTATTAATCAATTGATTAATTTAAATCAGATGTATTACTTATGAACAAATTATCAGATCCGGGTTAATCATCACCAATTATTTCTTAATCACTTGATTAATTAATTAACCTTTAATAGATTAATTTTCCTCAAATTAATTACCTTAATCAATTTATCACATTATCCTTAAATCAATTATTGCTTAATCACTTGATTAATCAACTTTAATCATTAATTAAATATTTAATTAATCATCCTTAATTCACAAATTAATTATTCCTTACTTAATCTCCATTTGATTAATTATATTGATAATTTATTTCCCTTAATTACTTATATCAATTAAACTAACTCCTTGATTAATTACACTAATTAATCCTTTAATTACACTGAGTCATCATCACTTAATTACATCCCTCAAGTAATTATCCTTTAATTACTATCCATTAAGTAATTTCCCTTTTTATTACATCCAGTAATTATACATTAATTACTTCACTAAGTAATTCCACTATTCAATCTCATTAAGTAATTTTACTTAATAAATCATCAAATGATTATCTTCAATTAATTAACAAATTAATTAACTAAAATTTATCACATCCACTCCCTTGATTACAATTGGTAATTCATCCCTTAATTACCTTTTAAAACAAATTAATTAATCTTTAATTGTGGATTAATTATCCTTTGATTATTAATTAATTAAATTTTAATCACCTTCATTAATTAATTACTCCTTAATTAATTAATTACCTTAATTAATTAAATTAACCTCTAAACCAATTACATAATTAATTACTCCCTTAATATTTTTTTCCAAACTTTTAATTTCTCATCTTAAAGTAATACTTTTGTTATAAAAGAAATTTCAAAAGTTAAAATCAAATTCTTTTTAAAATTCACACATCAAAGATATACTTTAACATTTAAATTTATTTTAAATACATAAAATTTGAAACTTTCATTTATCTCAAAATATGGAATTCAAAGTCAGACTTAAAATTCAGGTTTCAAATTTCTTTGATTTTAACTTTGTTTACAATCTTTCCTTTACAATTTAAATTCTATTTTAAATTCAAATTTTTCCTTTTCAATACTTAACAATTTTAAGCATTTAAACAATTTAAATTTTAAAACTTTATTTCCCAAACTAAATTTCCAAACTGAACTAGAATTAATATTTAAACTCAAATTTGAAACTCAGTTTAACTTTAATTTATAAATGTTAAATTCAGTTTTAATCCCAGAAACCAAATCAGGTTTGAAACCTGAAACCAGATTTTGACCCGAGCCCGGACAATTTTGCTTCGAGTAACCAACTTGATTTACTCGAGTACTACGCGAGAAAACACTAGTTCTTCCCAGGCAAAACAAAACACCCAGGCACCAGAGCTCGTGCACGTGCACATCGTCGCTGGCCAGTTCCAGTCGTCGCCACGATGCCGAGCACATCGACGATCACTTCCAGGTCATCCTCCGACCACTCGATTCCTGTCGTCACCTCAGAAACGAAATCGAGGCAAATACCCAAATCTGGAAACAGTCTGGAACCACCCACTTCAACCTGTCAACGCCTCGTTCTCGGCGCTCCGACCACCAGCACACGTGAAACTCCGGCCATCCACTCCTCGACACTTCCTCCACCATCTCCCCAAAGTACGTCAAACTCGATCGCCTCGCGATGATGAACGAACCCAATCACACAGCCTCGTCAAAACTAGGTCACCAGATTTTGAAAGCTACCTGCCGCCGCCATGATCGACTACATGCCATCACCTTATTTTTCCTAGAACCACCGTAGGCTCCTCTATCTCCAGCCAAAGCCCCGACCAACACGACTCAGTCGATCACCAGAAATTGGTCGAAATCCAATTTACAAACAAAAACGAACTGCTCTCAAACCACACAATTAAAAACCATCAAATCAGGCTTAAAATCCTATTTTCCTATGAGAATTCGAGTTATATACCTGAATCAATGTTTTATGAAATTCGAAATTTCCAGAGTTTAAAGTTTTGACGGTAAAAACTTGATCTTTCATTCTATATGCATTTATACTTCATGAAACTATTTTTAGATTATAACTCAAACTTAAATACAACTAATTTGTTTTGAAAGCAAAATCTAATATTGATTAGAAAAGAAGAAATTGAATTTTTGATGTTGTTCTATACCCTGTGAAGTAACAGAGAGGAAGAAATACACTGGCACATGCATGTATACAGAGCAATTTCAAGATATATACTTAAGTTTAAAACTGTTGGTTATTACTCACCTTCAACATTTAGATTCCAGAAGCCTTCAAATTGAAGTAGAAACCTTTTTGAATTTACAAAGTTGAAATCTGGTTTTGAATTTGATAGCTGAAGCTTCTTCTTGATCTCAGGCTTTGGATAAATTGTTTTGATGTTTTAAAGTTAATGTTTGTTTGAATATGAGATGATATTGCTCCAGATTTTTCTCAATTATAATGGTGGACGAATTGATATATAGGAAGAAACTTACAGTATGATGTTGTTTGACTGAGATGAGATTTTGATAATACATGGCTTGTACAATTTTTTTTGTTGCAGAGATATTTTTTTGTTGGCTGATATGTTAACTTTGGTGTGCTAGCATTAATTAGTTTGTACAAAACTATATTTTCTTTCATTTCGTTTGTACAATGCATGAAGATAATTTTGTAGCTTCCTTTACAAGCTACTCTCTATATAATTTTGTTTCTTTATTTTTTTACAAGTGTTCATGAATATATATTTGTTTGCTTTATTTTATTACTTTGTACAAAACTTTCATACACTTATTTTCTTTCATAATTTATCTTATATATAATTTTTTCTTAAATCTTATTATCTTATAATATAAGTAAACTTTTATTTTATTTTCTTTTCTTTTATTATTTTTGTAGTCTATTCTATATATGTGTACTATTTTGTATTGATTTATTAACATGAGATTAAGATATATATATATTTGTTTTTCCAATTATTTCACAATTTTTATAAAAAAATTAAATTAATTATCAATTTAAACTTATTAAAAATCTAGGATCGTTACAACCTTCCCCCCTTAAAAGAATTTCGTCTTCGAAATTTGCCAAGGAGACACAAAGATAGATGAAAAATGTTTCATCGAATCAACTGAACATCTATTCTGCATTTGGCTTACCAAATCAGAATATCAATAATAGATACGAGAACAAATCTTTTTAAATTTTTTTTCCACAAGATACTCGGGTTATCCAGATCTATGAAATATACAGGGGCATTGGTCAGTTCGAAGGGATAACTAACCATTCGTAGAATATATCCGGACCCAAAAATAGATAGATATATGGATACAATTCCAAAACTTTTAGTTTAGAAACTAAAGTATATCTATCAACCATAGCAACCAAAGCAACCAATTCATCCAAGCAAACAATTCTGACCTATTTGGAGTTTATGTCCCATATTAATATATCGAATCTTCTTCCTGGAACTACCAGGAACCATCGAAGAATTGAAAAAAGATGTTGACCAAAAGAGATTGATAGAGAGAAGATTGTTTCCTTGTTGTTACAGGGTATTGACCATTTATAGTCGTATTCCCCTGTCCCCTATCTCATCCTCTTCTTGCACTCATACTTATTATCAGTAGATAGTAAGAGAATTTACTGAGGCATACGGACGGATATCTTAGAGATTACTCATTCTAGGGTATACTTCACCCTATCTCTAATGAGCTACTTAATGTGTTATACTCCTGAGCTAAAGTTTTACCCTCAGCTCTGATACCAAATATGATGATCCTAAACTCAGCCTTCGAAAATCGGCACCCGTACATCACTTGTACTCAAATGCCGCAGATTCAAAGGCCGAATCTGGCTCACCGAAGCTTATAACACAGTAAGTATAACAACACAGCGGAAGAAAAAATGGATAATATCATATACAACTCCAATGAATACAATATCCAAAATGATATACAACAATGATATCAATATGATACAAGAATATTAGAGATAAATAATGATACAGCGGAAAACAGAAGTGATAACTCCAAATGATCCTCAAAAGGGAATGAGTCCAACAACTCCAACATCAGCTCGAACCACCATCACGTTGCACCAAGATAAGCAAGGTCAGTCGTGCGTGAACTCCAAAAACTAAACTAGCTCCAACTAGTCTACTAAACCTGACTATCTGAAAAACCCTACTCTAGATTGCCCGTGTGGAAAATTGTGGGAACCCAGAGTTTAGGAAGGGAACAATAAACTCCGAGTCAGTCATGGGACTGGTGTGAGTAACAAAAATAGTTGGCTTTGGAAAACAAAGTAAAATTGAAATTCGCAATGCTTTTTGGAAAATGAAACTACCATAAGGCCTCCCGCCACACACACAATGCAAACGCAGAATTGGAGGAGATTTCTCCTTATGATAGTCAAAAATGCTTACTACGCAAAATCATTCGATATTATTACTATTAGTGCATAGTGTAGAAAACCATTTCAAAAGTATAATATTAATCTTAGCCAGCATAGACATTCCGAACTATGCCTACTATAGCTACCATCTAAACAGTGGTGACCACCATAAGTAAATGGCAGGTTCTACAACTAAAACCGTACTAGGTTCGTATTGTTTTATTGGATTTCCAACAAATGGTCAGGCTAAGGAACTTCCTACTGCCACATGGGTACGCCTCTGGAGGGACGTCCCGAGAACCTACCCGGATCTCTACCAACACAAGGCCGGGTTACCTCTGTAACTAGGTAACTACTACACGAGTATGCCACCCCCGGTCCTTTGGGACCTTTATCCGAGGCGCCTCGATCACAAAGCAATAATCACACAGTAAATAAGATTGATGCCACCACACAGATATAGCATCTGGGCTCCATACCATGATACCACCTTTTTCCAGAAGGAAATGACATACCCTAAAGGGAGCGACCCTCATAACCTTGCTGCATCTTTCCTGTTTCGACCATTTCCGGGTTGTGAGGTCCGATGAGGTCTCGTCCACAAAGCTACGCTTTACACAAAAGCCATGCTTTGATCAACAAATGATCAGCAACACACAGCAACACTTAGCATGCCACATTACCAAATTGGGAATGTATCACTAGTAACCATCAACTACATAACCTCTGAGCTCGTACGTCTCAGAGAAGGGTGTTAAGCTAAGAGAATAAATCTCCGCCACCAAGCAGAAATGTATTTGATAGAAACCAACTTTACATCTCAAAGTGTAATGTCAGACATACAACCATACAAGTCTGTTCCGGGTTCGAACAGAACCGAAGGCACTTCGCCCTTGCAATCCGGGTATTCACAATCCCAATCGGATTTCCCATCACTTAGGAAATCTTTATACCGGCGCGACTCAGTGCAGAGACAATCGATAGGTTATCCTATCATTCTCGCAAATACCCGGTCTTCAAATGCTTTCCATTTACGTCGTATCACTATTCGGAATGGGTTATATGACACAAAGTCCTCTCCTGGCTAAACCGAATAATGAGCGCAATATTTTAAACATATGGATATTGTGATTTCAATTAAGTCACAACTCATTACCCAAAACTTCTCTTTCAAATGGTTTAAACAAATTACCATTTTAATCTTTTACATAAAAAGATTCATCTCACAAAGTTCACCCAGTTTCACACAGATCTATTCATAGATTTTCCAAATAAATTTTTATTTCAATTGGATTAACTCATTAAATCTTTAAATCAAAGATTTAACTTATAGCTTTCAAAACAATTCCATTTCGACCTTTTATACAAAAGGTACACCTTTCCAATTTCAAAACAAAGTTTAACAATCTTTCACAAAGATTTATTCATAACTCAAAAAACCATTTTCCTTTCAAACTTGAAATTCCATTGACACCAATTGGAAATTCATTCCTTATATGAAAGCTTCTATTATTTGAAAACAAATAGTTTTCATTTCGGAAAATCTGATTCATTTATACGAGTTAAAATCTTTGGGTTAAATTCAAATTCTCAAAACCATACTTTTAAAATGGTTTAAGTTCATATAAACACATTCATAACATCTTTAACATAATTTCCAAACATGGAATTCAATTCCAATTTTTTTTTTGAATTCAAATTCAATTTAAATTATTTAAATTAGAAACTTTACCTAGTTATTCAAAATAACTTTTATCTTAAAAACTCCCTTTCAAAGCTTTAACATTTAACCCAAATCCATTTCCAATTTTAATTGAAATTAAAATTTCAATTTCAAAAACATTAAATTAAATCATCTGTGACTTAACCGATTTCCTCGTGAAATCCATATTTGTGTGTGTATGGTGTGGTCCAGGGGTTTCACACACAATAGTGCAACATTATTCAATCATCACGGATTAAATACAATAATATATTTGATAAGCGGTATAACTATAACGCTTATCTTTTATTCACATATCACAGATATATATATATATATATATATATATATATATATATATCACAAATAATAAATTACAGTCATCCCAGATAAATAAATTACATTACAGATCACAACACAAATTAGGATATATCACAAAGCATCACAAATCAGGGATATCAAACAATTCGACATTCAATAGAATCCAAACATTCACAAGTAAAATTTATTAACCAATTGATTAATTTAAATCAGATGTATTACTTATGAACAAATTATCAGATCCGGGTTAATCATCACCAATTATTTCTTAATCACTTGATTAATTAATTAACCTTTAATAGATTAATTTTCCTCAAATTAATTACCTTAATCAATTTATCACATTATCCTTAAATCAATTATTGCTTAATCACTTGATTAATCAACTTTTAATCATTAATTAAATATTTAATTAATCATCCTTAATTCACAAATTAATTATTCCTTACTTAATCTCCATTTGATTAATTATATTGATAATTGATTTCCCTTAATTACTTATATCAATTAAACTAACTCCTTGATTAATTACATTAATTAATCCTTTAATTACACTGAGTCATCATCACTTAATTACTTCCCTCAAGTAATTATTCTTTAATTACTATCCATTAAGTAATTTCCCTTTTTATTACATTCAGTAATTATACATTAATTACTTCACTAAGTAATTCCACTATTCAATCTCATTAAGTAATTTTACTTAACAAAACATCAAATGATTACCTTTAATTAATTAACAAATTAATTAACTAAAATTTATCACATTCACTTCCTTGATTACAATTGGTAATTCATCCCTTAATTACCTTTTAAAACAAATTAATTAATCTTTAATTGTGGATTAATTATCCTTTGATTATTAATTAATTAAATTTTAATCACCTTCATTAATTAATTACTCCTTAATTAATTAATTACCTTAATTAATTAAATTAACCGCTAAACCAATTACATAATTAATTAATCCCTTAATTTTTTTCCAAACTTTTAATTTCTCATGTTAAAGTAATACCTTTGTTATAAAAGAAATTTCAAAAGTTAAAATCAAATTCTTTTTAAAATTCACACATCAAAGATATACTTTAACATTTAAATTTATTTTAAACACTTAAAATTTGAAACTTTCATTTATCTCAAAATCTGGAATTCAAAGTCAGACTTAAAATTCAGGTTTCAAATTTCTTTGATTTTAACTTTATTTACAATCTTTCCTTTACAATTTAAATTCTATTTTAAATTCAAATTTTTCCTTTTAAATACTTAACAATTTTAAGCATTTAAAAAATTTAAATTTTATAACTTTATTTCCCAAACTAAATTTCCAAACCGAACTGGAATTAATATTTAAACTCAAATTTGAAACTCAGTTTAACTTTAATTTATAAATGTTAAATTCAGTTTTAATCCCAGAAACCAAATCAGGTTTGAAACCTGAAACCAGATTTTGACCTGAGCCCTGACAATTTTGCTTCGAGTAAACAACTTGATTTACTCGAGTACTACGCGAGAAAACACTAGTTCTTCCCAGGCAAAACAAAACACCTAGGCACCATAGCTCGTGCACGTGCACATCGTCGCTGGCCACTTCCAGTCGTCGCCACGATGCCGAGCACATCAACGATCACTTCCAGGTCATCCTCCGACCACTCGATTCCTGTCGTCGCCTCAGAAACGAAATCGAGGCAAATACCCAAATCTGGAAACAGTTTGGAACCACCCACTTCAACCTGTCAACGCCTCGTTCTCGGCGCTCCGACCACCAGCACACGTGAAACTCCGGCCATCCACTCCTCGACACTTCCTCCACCATCTCCCCAAAGTACGTCAACTCGATCGCCTGGCGATGATGAACGAACCCAATCACACAGCCTCGTCAAAACTAGGTCACCAGATTTTGAAAGCTTCTCGCTGCCGCCATGATCGACTACACGCCATTACCTTATTTTTCCTGGAACCACCGTAGGCCCCTCCATCTCCAGCCAAAGCCCCGACCAACACGACTCAGTCGATTACCAGAAATTGGTCGAAATCCAATTTACAAACAAAAACGAACTGCTCTCAAACCACACAATTAAAAATCATCAAATCAGGCTTAAAAATCCTATTTTCTATGAGAATTCGAGTTATATACCTGAATCAATGTTTTATGAAATTCGAAATTTCCAGAGTTTAAAGTTTTGACTATAAAAACTTGATCTTTCATTCTATATGCATTTATACTTCACAAAACTATTTTTAGATTATAACTTAAACTTAAATACAACTAATTTGTTTTGAAAGCAAAATCTAATATTGATTAGAAAAGAAGAAATTGAATTTTTGATGTTGTTCTATACCCTGTGAAGTAACAGAGAGGAAGAAATACACTGGCACATGCATGTATACAGAGCAATTTCAAGATATATACTTAAGTTTAAAACTATTGGTTATTATTCACCTTCAACATTTAGATTCCATAAGCCTTCAAATTGAAGTATAAACCTTTTTGAATTTACAAAGTTGAAATCTGGTTTTGAATTTGATAGCTGAAGCTTCTTCTTGATCTCAGGTTTTGGATAAATTGTTTTGATGTTTTAAAGTTAATGTTTGTTTGAATATGAGATGATATTGCTCCAGATTTTTCTCAATTATAATGGTGGACGAATTGATATATAGGAAGAAACTTACAGTATGATGTTGTTTGACTGAGATGAGATTTTGATAATACCTGACTTGTACAATTTTTTTTTGTTGCAGAGATATTTTTTTGTTGGCTGATATGTTAACTTTGGTGTGCTAGCATTAATTCGTTTGTACAAAACTATGTTTTCTTTCATTTCGTTTGTACAATGCATGAAGATAATTTTGTGGCTTCCTTTACAAGCTACTCTCTATATAATTTTGTTTCTTTATTTTTTTACAAGTGTTCATGAATATATATTTGTTTGCTTTATTTTATTACTTTGTACAAAACTTTCATACACTTATTTTCTTTCATAATTTATCTTATATATAATTTTTTCTTAAATCTTATTATCTTATAATATAAGTGAACTTTTATTTTATTTTATTTTATTATTTTTGTAGTCTATTCTATATATGTGTACTATTTTGTATTGATTTATTAACATGAGATTAAGATATATATATTTGTTTTTCCAATTATTTCACAATTTTTATAAAAAAATTAAATTAATTATCAATTTAAACTTATTAAAAATCCGGGATCGTTACAGTTTATTACTCATAATAGATGGAGGCACCAAGGGTTAAATACTTGTAGTTATTGGATAACTACAGAATGACTCGTCCGAGAGTTTCATGTTGGTTAATAACAACGAGAAATATCAGAGTGATGATATTACACAGTTCTTTCAACTTGAAAATACCGTCAAACTTCAGTGTAGACACTCCACTTTGATTATAGTTAAATCATTGCATGGCATCCATTGAGTGACTATGGATGGGTCTGAGTTGAAGCACTCGAAGTGAAGAACCGTTCAATAAAAAATTTGTCTCCTCGGTCTTATGAGATTAGTATCATGGTCAATGGTAGTCAAATCAAAGTCAAACCTTTGACCAAAGTAGAACAATTAATAATAAACGTTATTATTGAACTAAGAATATTTTTATGGACTGGCCAAGTTGACTGTGGATATTATTGGAATTTTGACCAATACCCGACTCCATACATCCTAATGTGATATAGTTTTGACGAAGATAATGTGTGTAAATTATTATTACCATTGGTACTGCTTAAGAAAATGTAAAAGATATTTTATGGATGAAAAGATCTATAAGCAATGAAATCAATTAAACTGTCATATCACTAGCAAAGGTGATGTGTAAACGTTAGCATTTGAATTGTTTAATATTACTAACTGACTAAATTCACACCTCTGAATCTCACAACCGCATTGGTGAATTCTCTAAAAAAACCACACGATTTACATAGTTTGTAAAATGTTATAAATTAATCAAATTAGTTAATATTTATGAAATATTTATTATTAATTTATTTGACGTTTGGTTGTTTTCAGTAATTATTTAGATGTATATATAAACACATATCGATATACGATGTTGGTACATATTTAAACGCATTTTAAATATAGTTAATTGCTCAGGGTTTTGAAAAAATGATCCATGTAATGGTATAGTGTAGCCGGCCAGAATAGAGAGAGGATGAGATATGGATAAGATCTAATTAATGGGAATCAAAGGGGAAAGTTTTAAAAGAGAGGAATGAGAAAATGTTTCCTTCTTTAAATAAAAATAAAACCTTCCTCGTTAATTCAATTGACCCGTTTTTCATACAGATTTTCTCTCCTTTCTTCCTTCCCATGGTCGGCCCTGCCTTTCTCATCCATGGCCAAAAACATTCTTTTCATTTACCTAAAATTTAATCAAATAAAATAAAATAAAGTGGTTCATTCGATTCTAGCAATTTCTGAATGTTGATTCAAGTAATCTATGGAGAATTTTCAGATCAAGGTATCACTAACAGGACAAATCTATAAGGTATAATCTCAATTTGTATTTAAATATAAGTTATAACATTCCTAACATGGTTATATATATATATATATATATATATAATTGCCTCACCATTTGGAATTATCATCACATTCTAAATAACTAATTAAATGATATGATATAGTTTAATAGATTAAAACTAATATATTTATATGTATAAAGTTATGGTTTTAGCCACGAAAATGTTTTAATACACATGTAATAGTTTTCTAAACATAGTATATATTTTCTAATAATTCAAATTTATAGTTGAATATTAATCAATTTTGAACCATAAAATTCATTAATATCTTATTTTACTTAACATGTGTATTTTATTTTTGAAATTCTTTTTGGTTGTTTTATAGCTTAAAAAAATGTCTGGAAATCTATTTGTAAATATGTATGTGTGTACGTATGTTTATATATGTGTGTGTTTGTGTGTGTGTGTGTATGTACATTAGAACAATTTAATATAATATGTATGTGTATTTTCAGTTAATTGAAAATTATTTTGGCTTATATATATATATATATATATATATATATATAATAGGGGCATTTCACTAGAAGGAAAAACTTTGCAGTCCAATTAATTTCTAGGACACACATCTGAAATAATTACTTTCAAGGCCAAAGTCAACAGAATAATTACTTTCAAGGACAAAGTCAGCTATCCAATTACTTTCAAGGACATAATTTCATAGGTTTTTAGGCCCTAGAAACTAATTATTTTGCGTATTGTCCTTAAAAGTAATTATTTTAGTTGTGTGTCCTAGAAATTAATTTCACTTGCTAAAGAGGCCCTTGTGGCTAATTCCCACTATATAATATCAGTACATAGTAAACTAGATATATTTTATATTAGTTAACTTGATTTAGATCTGAATCAAAATATATTCTGCCAAGTGAAACTTAGATATTTTAACTTAAAATTTGGATTTAAAACTCCAACTGAGTCAATTTATGTTAGATTTTGTCAAGCTTTATGTTATTGAGATATGTATTTAGAAATATTATATATATATATATATTATACTAAACAATTAAATTGAAGCATAATGTATGTATAAATGACAAATATATACATGGTAGATATAAATCCCAAAATATACATTGTATAAATTAACTATGTTATTATATGTTATATTATCACGCCATACCCAATATGTCATTGATATATATCTGAATACCATTAGATATTTTAGTCTATGCATGAGAAATTATATTGTCGGCTACACATGGAAGGATGTAGTCTAAATATTAGATCTAAAATTAAAGGGAAAGTTTAAAAAGAGAGGAATGAAAAGGTTTCCTTCTTTAAATAAAACAAAACCTTTCTCATTCATTCAATTGAATTTGGTTCGCACTTCTTCTTTCATCCATGGATGACCACTCCCTCCTCTACTTCTCATGACTGAATATTCACGTTAAATATATTTAATTAATTAGATTAACTAAATAAGGCTAGAATATTCAAATAAAATATGATTTTACTAAACAACAGGGAACTAGTGTTGTATATTAGACTTCGTAAGCCCATTAAGATCCAATTAGGGAATGTTGTTTGAAAATTTACCCATTTCACCCGCTATGCATTAGATCGAGTTCCAACAATGGTATCAGAACCCACATAGTCTATGCAATTTAATCATCCTGAATTATGGTCCAATTAATAAACTTTTTTGTTTGATGGATATCAAAAATAGTATGTTTTAGGATTGGGGTTGAATAAAAATTATTCTCCCCACGGCGACTGGCCTGGCCCGACGGGTGGAGTAAGTCCAAAAGGTATTCCCAAGTGTAAGGCCCTGAGTTATTTGAGCCTTAAGTTAATTATCAATTTAAGATTTAAAGATTTAAGTTTAAACGTTAGGTTTAAATATAAAAGGAAATTTTATAAAGATTGTAAAATAACTTTAAGAATATTCAAAATTGTTTTGAGAAACTATTCTAATAAGTTTTGAATTTTTTATAAATACTTGATTAATATGATTACTTAAATAAATAAATAATTAAAAGTTAATATATATATATATATGTTAATATATATATATATATATGTATATGTTAATATATATAAGGTAATTTAAATACAATTTAGATATTATTAAAATGTTTAATTGAATAAATGGTTTATTTGATAAATGATTACTAAATGTTAAATAAATATATATATATATATACTATAAAGGTTATGGTTAATTATTTATTTTAAATAGTTTAGGATGAATAAAATAAAATAAGATAAAATTTTAAATAAACTGTAATTAAACTAGTTAATTAAATTAAAGAATTAATTTTGATCTAGTGTTGGATATTAGACTTTATTGGACTACTAAGATCCAATTAGGGAAAAATTTGGAATTTATCTATTTCACTTATTGCGAATTAGAATGGGTTCCAAAAAGTTCAAGGTTTGACTTATCCACTAAATATCCAGAGATAAAAGAATGTGATGCTCTGGGTATCAAACAACACTTTAACAGGTCTGCTATGTATAAGAAGTGTTCCTTTCCCCTCTCCTTTGCAGTCAGTATGGAAGCTGTAGGTTCCAAAGCCTAAAACTTTCCCTTCTCAGCTTTGACCCGTTCAGGAAACACCCTCTTAAAACACCTTATCTTGTTACAATTTAGCATCTCACTCCTTTTTTGTCGATGGTTTTCTTTCCATCACCGAAATTACATTTATTGGCAAAGTGCCCATTCTTGCCACACTTGTAACAAGTCACCTCCGATTTTTCCTTTCTTGGAAAAGCTTCCTTTTATAGCTCCCTTCCCATTAAAAAATTTCCTTTTCTTACCATAGGAACTCTTGGTCCTACCCACCACTTCAATGGTATCTTCCATATGCATAAACAGCCTTCCTCCAATAAATCCAGTAGTTATTCCGACTTGTGTTATGTTCAAAATGAACTGATACATTATTACCACATCAACTGTGTGGTTCCGGCACCCACATCAGCATTTGCATTCGTGTTGGTAGTCCGACTAGCGTTTAAAGCATAAGCCAAAAGTTCCCATTAGTTGTGGTGTTTCTGCCACCCAAGTTATGTCTTCACACTTCCGGTGTCCATTTCTTATAATCTATATACGAGTCTTTATTAGATGCATAAGAATGAGCTTTAGACAGACATGAGAATATAGATAAGTATGCATACTGATATATATATATATAATGCCATTCCCAAATTTATTTATTTTGTTTTATTTGGGTTGTGTTTTTTAAATGCCTTATTAAGTTTTAAATAATTTTATGCTCAGATATCAAGTTTTAACATCCCCAAATTTGAGGCTCGAAGATAGAAACTAATGATTATGCATTCATCCTCAACATTATTTCCCAGTAAAAAAATAAGATCGATAATTGTATCATTAACATCAAGAGCATAAAAGTTAACAAATTTTTCATAAAACATTTTCATTCATTTATTTGCAAATTTATTGCATTTCAGTTACATAACCTCATGATTCCATCATTTAGATAAACTATCATAAATACAAATATAATTACAAGAGCGACATATGATGTTTCCCACTGGACGATCAGAGTTATAATAACTTGATGGTTATAAAACCTATCTGCATACATCAACAATAATGAAGCAGTTAAACCGCACAATGGAAATAAACTCTAATAGTAACTTGCCTCATGCTAGTTTCTGGAAGCTTTATTCCTCTAAACTTGAAAACCCCACTCTCGGCTTACTCAAATGAGTACCCAAGAGTTTAAGGAGAAATCAAAAGCTTTGGGTCTGATAAAAAGTATGGTGTGGAAAATATCATTCCATCTCAACTACAATAGATACAAAGTGAGACCGTGTCATTGAAGCACGGAACAAGTTTTACCTCACTACCATCTAAAACTCAATGCAAAAAACTTATCATTGGTTAGTAACCACAATGGTTAGAACATAACATAAATATTTTCATGCATAATGGAACAAAATGAATAATGTAGTAATCAAGGGCCAAAGGGTCACACATTCCTATGATTGCCATCCTATTGAGTCCATACATTGACATAGTTTTCGTAGGATCACTATGAACCTATTATTTTTTATAGGCCAACTAAAAACCTATCGGGCTGACTCGTCCAAATCTTAACCTAATAATCCAATAATCTTCTGTTCCCATAAGAGTACCAAGCTACTTCCATGATAGAAGAAAATAATTATAATGGTCCTTTGATTAAGAATGCTAAACTATCCCTCGTCAAAAGAAAATAATCAAAATGGTTTTATGTTCCATTTAGAAGAAAAATATAGGTGTGTGCCATCGTGTAATGACCTGCAGATTTAACATGGTTAATATTAAATTAATTAAAAATGAATTTTTAATAAAGGGGTGAATCGGCTATCGTATTTATAACCATTGTGAAGGTCTTTCCGAGATGATCAATTTGGTACATAATTCTAATGAATTTGGAGTTATGGTTTGAGAAAAAGAGCATTACAGTGTTTGAAGAGAATATGCATCCATTTTTTGGCCAAAAGGTTACATGTAATTAAACCCACCTTGTTGCCTATATTAATAATGCTTAGAAACCATAGAGGGAAGCCATCATAATAGTCTTTTCTCTCTAATCCCAAAATCACCTAAGTCTTCTCTAATGGTGATTAGAAAATTTATTAAAAAGTGATTAAAATTTTGAAATAATCAAAACTGATCGAATTATACATCATTTCGAAGCACTTGATGACTAGAAGAGGCAACAAGTGCCGGTTTGTTGTGAAAACACTTGAGTTGACCAGAATTGGCAGTCAAAGTTGACAAATGCAAAACCTTAGGGTTTTTTGATTCGACGACCAATTAACGCAATCGAAGGTGCGGAGCTGTAATGCTCGACGAAGTGAACTTAGATCTGTTTTCAATTAGATGAACGGTGGACATGGGTAATTGGAATTTTCTCTCAAAGGGAAAAAATTATGCGCTAAGTTATGGTGAACGATGGTGATCTAGGTGGCGACACTGGTCGTGACTAGTGGAGGTGAAATAGATCTGTCGATTGCAGGTGGTGGAACATCCTAACTCGATCAGAATATGGAGGATTCTGTGATCGAAATCCCCGAGGCAGTAGCTAATTCAAAAGTGAAGGTGATGAAATTAGTTAAATTACTATTTAAATGTGCACCATCTTATTTATTTACGATAGTGCCATTCAAATCTTATAACGTTACTGACTTTTGCGTATGAACCCTAATTTATGTGCGGTTTGTTCCAGTGGACTTGTAGCAAAATTTCGGGTTATTTGACGCAGGGTTTTATTTTGAGGCTGTTTGCACTAGCACTTAGGTATGGTATATTCATTTTAATTAATTAAGGTTTAAAAATATTAAATGCATATTCATCGATGAAAATTTTCAATTATTGATGTGTGTTATGTTATGTTGATGATTGTTTGGATATTATGAATATTTTGGATGTTGGTGTTTGATTTGATTGGTTTGGCATTAATCACTACATTTTTGGATGCTTGATTATAATTAATTATTAGCTCGGGAAATAGTTAATTAATATAAGTTATACAAAATCGTTTGATTTTGGGAAAATTAGGTAAATTAATAGTAAATGAGATTATTTTCTATTGGTGTACTTTTTTGTCCTTCAACTCCACAATTAAGTGTGAAGTAATTAGTCTGCTAATTACTTTGTTGGTTTGAATTAGCAAAACTAAGTAGTCTTAATTTCTTCGTGAAGTGGTGATTATGTCGCTGAATGCTTACACAGTCAAGTAGTTGCACTTTAACTGTTTATTAAAATGTCAAATCCAACCAGTTTTCAACTCAAGTACAAATAAGGTAAGATTTGCTATCGAAAAGTAAACATGAAAGTAACTAAAGCAAAACTAGTAAAGGACATAGGGAATTTACGTGGTCCGAATTTTAAGGAATCATACATCCACGGGGAAAGTTTCTCTTTCTTCCTTTATCATTGATTTGGTACATATTTTCATGGCAGAAGATACAGTTAAACCTTAAAATGTATTGGAAAACGAAAACTGTCAGAAGAAGCCCCTTTCATGCTATAATGCCTTTTATATTTATAGTCTTGTGACGTACGGGGATCACTAAAATGCTTTTCTCCCCGTAATGTTTTAACCATTTGATTTTTCTGCCAAAGGTCGTCTATCTGTGTTGTTTATTAGACGTGTCCAAATTGCTGACGTGCCTTTAGCGGGAAGTTTGAATGGAGGCGGGAATTCTGAAAATTAGAGCAGGAGTATTTTGATATTGTGGCGGGAGGATTCAAATTTTAGTTAACTCTACACGTGGGCCTTTGGAGGGACATTACGTGTCACTCATTGGCCTTGAAGTAGTACTGTTGTATATGTACTGACCGGTATATGATCCTTGCTTAATCTTGCAATGCTGATTTGCACTTGCTTATTTGACATCATACTAGGGTGAAGCCTTACTTTCTTACCCTATTTCTTCCTAAGGGTTGGCTTGATATATACTTTGCATGTATTCAGGGCTAGCCATGATCTGAACTGGTGGTAATTTGAGATGCCCTCCTCGCAAGTATGCTCAGATACCTAATGAGGGGGGAGAGATAAGCTTCATATCTGAGTCGTTTACATGTTAGTATAGTTCCACATTAAAGCATATCCTGAGTGACCCTGCATCCAACCCTTTGGAGTGCATTTGACCCCTTGTGGTACTGCCTAGGTTGCCCCCGGTATGTGCTGGTGCGGACCTGTTATTGTAGGTATTGACACTGTGTGAGTTTTGGAGATGCGGTCAGCTCAGCATAGTGTATACTGCATCATGTGCCTCAATGCAGTATTCATGTTCTGCTTTTGATTTTATGTATCATCATTGTGACCTACCCCTGTTTCCCAATGCATGCAGTATTTATCTCTTGTCGCGGTTCCCTTGGTTGTAGTGTTCGGGTCGGGTTAGGTGTTGTGATTTCAAGTTGGTTCCCTATGCTTTGACTAATTCACTTCCTTTTTCCTTTCCATCTAACTTTCTCGACATGAGACTAACTTTTCTGACTCACATCCTACCCTATTTCCTTCACTGTAGTTCTTGGTAAGAATGAGTGTAACACTTGCCCCTCAAGTCTGCTGCGACCGCGGGTCATTGTAGACTTGTCGTTTTAAGCACCCGGTCTGCATATCTCGTAGTTCCGTCTGATTTTCCTTTTTTTGGGATTTGGGATGTGGTCCTGTTGTGCTCTGACCTATATTTATACGTTTACACATTACATTTAATTTTGCATCACTATTCTCATTTCTGAGATTAAAGTTTGTCGTTCTAGTGTGATTAGTTCAACCAATGAGCGACGGCGGTGGGCTACGAGCAAGTTTTCACATATGCTTAGCACGGTATAAATCCAGCTTCACCGTTCTCATTTCTGAGATTGTCGTTGTCACCTTTGTGTTGTTAATACAACTATTAAGTGACGGTGGTGAGCTATGAGGAACTTGTTCATGCGCTTGGTATGGTCCCCCTGCTGTTTGGGAAAGGACTAAGAGAAGATTTGACTGTGAAGTCAGGTCATGTATATACAACCCTTTCACACACGCATGGTTTTTTTAGTACCGGTTCTGGCTGTCCAATATCAGTACGTCCAGTGTGCTATGTTAAATTAGCTAACATGAAGGGGTTTTTATATTGGTTTGGACCATCCAATATCCCTACGACTGGTTTGGCTATGATATGATTGCTATCATAGAAATATCTATACTGGGGCAAGGTAGTCTAGTATCCCATGTCCGGTGCAGTAATTTGGCTGAAGAGTCAGATTGCATTGATGTAGTTCCAAGTGTTTAAGTCCAGCTTCACCGTCCTTAGTATTGAGATTGTCATTTCCATCTACTGACCTCGCGTTTCGCTAAATCATTGACTATTGTCGATGAACTGTTGATATGCATTTAATTTTGCCAAAGATAATACATAGATTTTTATACTGGTTTGGACCATATAATATCCCTATGTCCAGTTCATAGTATTGTTAATTCTATATAATACTACAACATACATCACATAAGCAATGTAAGTTAGACAAAGTAAGGTCTGAGATGCTTTGAGTTCCAAGTTCTTGGAACTAGGTTTCCATCGGATCTAGATAACCGATATACCCATTTGTTAAAACTTCTACTATAACTAGTGGACCTTCCAAGTTTGGTCCTAATGCTCCATCCGTAGGATCCTTTGTTTGGCCATTACTCTCCGCTGTACCATGTCCCCTTTACAAAACTTTCTTTCTTTGAGTCTTGCCTTATAGTTCTTTGATCCTTTGTCAATATGTGGCCGTTACTACCGTCGCTTCATCCCTTCTCTCCTAGATAAGATCCAGGTAGCTTATTTTAATTTCTTATTCTTTTCTCTGGTATATGATATTTTTCTTTGTGATGAGACTTCTACTTCGACGGGTAATATGGCTTTATATCCGTAGTTCAGAGAAAAAGGAGTGTGGCCTGCATTCGATCTGTTTGAAGTTCGGTAGGCCCATAGCACTAAAGAGAGTTCTTCTACCCACTTTCCTTTAGCTTTTTGAAACCTTTTCTTGAGCAGTTTTTTGATAGTTTTGTTCGTAGCTTCAACCTATCCATTCGCCTACGGGTGAGTGACTGAGAAGAAACATTTTATTATGTCGTTCTTATCGCAAAGTTCCATGAATTCTTTGCTTTCAAACAGGGTACCATTGTCGGAAATAATTTTGTGAGGTATCCCATACCTAGTAATTATGTTCCTTACTACAAAAGTGACTATCTTCTTTGTAGTGATCGTGCTAGAGGTTCTGCCTCTACCCATTTGGTGAAGTAATCTATGGCATATATGGCATACTTAGCTCTTGCTTTTGACATTGGAGGCGGTCCGATCAGATCTATTCCCCATACGTCGAACGACCATAGGCTTGCTAGTGGGATGAGCTCATATGATGGTTATTTGTGGATACTAGCGAATCATTGATATCTGTCGCACTTCCTCACAAATTCCTTTGCATCTTGAAGCGCGGTAGGCCAATAGTAGCCATATCTTAGCACCTTTTTTGCTAATTTGTTTCCCCTGGAGTGATTTTTGCAATGGCCCTCATGTACTTCCCTCATGACCTATACCCCCTCTTCCATGGAAACGAACCTAAGATAAGGGGTAGAATACCCTCTCTTGTATAATGTAACCATCAAAGAAGGAGTAGTATAGGGCTGGTATCTTATCTTTCAAGCCTTATTTCTATTCGGAGGTAAGATTCTATTTATAAGGAATTGTTTAATTGGAGTCGTCCAGTTATTCTCCATAGTTTGTTAAGGCATGAGCTCAGTGGCAGGTTGCCCTTGGCTCTCTCTTATCTCTTTATTTTATGTGCCTTGAATGAAGGCCCACTGAGCTCGGGTCAGGACCCGTATTTGATTTTGTTGTACTTTCCTCAACTTGATGCCCAATTGGTAATGCTTTCATTTCATTGGCTGATTGGCCACATTCATACAAGCTGGTTTTGCTAAAGGGTCAGTGGATTAGTTGCTCTCACGGGGAATTTGTTCTATTTCAGAATGTTTGAACTGCTCTAGTCATTTCTTAGATAGTTCCACATATTTGGCTAAGGTCGATTTCTTCGCTTGGTAATTTCCCTGCACTTGATTCATAATTAACCGAGAATCACTGTGAACGTTAATGTTCATTACCTTCATTACCTAGGCCATTCATAAGCCTGCAAAGAGGGCCTTATATTATGCCACATTGTTAGTCCTTTGAAATTAAGCTACACTGCTCCATGCAGCTTTTTCCTATTCGAGGTGATCAGTACATACCTAATTCAAGCCCCCTGTTCATTTGATGCTCCATCTATGAACAAGTGCCAGAACCGTAGGCCATTTGTTTCTTCCTTTGAATAGGGTTTGTCTGTGCTTGACCTTTGATTGCCTTCCTGGGGTAGTAGGTAATGTCGTATTGGCTAAGCTCCATTACCCATTTTAATAGGCGACCCAATGTCTCTGGATTCTGCAGTATTTTCCTAAGAGGTTTGTCTATGAGGACTTTGACGAGATGCGCCTATAAGTAGGGCCATAGTTTTCTTACCATAAGAAATAGTTTGCACGCAAGCTTTTCAACAACTGAGTAGTTTAGCTCTGCTCCTGATAGCCGCTTGCTTGTGAAATAGATAGGCCTTTGTGTCCCTTCATCCTTTCATACCATTGTAGCACCGATAGCTTGATTGGTTACAACTAAGTAAATGTATAAGTTCTCACATGTTACCAATTTTGACAATATAGGAGTATTGACCAAATGATCTTTTAGATTTTGGAATGTAACCTCGCACTCCTCGGTCCATTCGAAGTTTTGCCCCAACTTCACTTGGTCGAAGAACGAGATGCACTTGTCTATGGTCTTGGATATGAATCTTCTTAGGGCTGCCACTCGACCATTTAGAATCATCAAATCCTTTGGCTTCTTCGGATTCCCATTCCTCTTATAGCATCATTCAGGGTTTGCTTCGATACTATGTGTACTCACTGTATACCCTAGGAATTTGCCTGACTGGATATCGAAGGTGCATTTCATAGGATTTAGCTTTGTATGATATTGCCTTAGGACTGTGAAGGTCTAATCACAGTCTTTGACATAGTCTGATGCTACCTTTGATTTGAATAGCATGTCGTCCACATACGTCTCCATATTCTTTCTTATCTGTTCAACAAACAACGTGTTGACTAACTTTTGGTAGGTTGCCCCTACGTTCTTGAGTCCAAATGGCATGACCTTATAGCAGTATATCCCTTTGTCTGTCATGAAGTTAATGTGTTATTAATCTGGTTCAAACATAGCTATCTAATTATACCTCGAATACACATTCATGAATGAGAGTAATTCATGTCCACTAGTTGCATCTACCAAGTGGTCAATCCTTGATAAGGGAAAACTGTCCTTCGGGCAAGCCTTGTTGAGATTAGTGAAATCTATGTAAGTTCTCCATTTCTTATTAGGCTTTCTTACCAGTTTGGTTTGGCAATCCATTTTTTATAATATACCTCCCTAATGAACCTGTTCTCCTTTAACTTCTTAACCTCTTCATGTAGAGATTATACCTTTCTTGGTCTAGTGTTCTACGCTTCTATCCGACTGGGTGCACATCTGGGTCTATGTTTAGTGTGTGGCAGATGATGGCCAGGTCTATTCCTACCATATCCAAATTAGTCCAGGCAAATACATATACCGACCTTTTAGGAAGTCTATCAGTTCATCACGTGCCTCTGCACTAAGGTTCCTCCCTACCTTGAGCACCTTTATGGGTCTTCTGGATCTATTTGTATGTCTTCAAGATCATCTATCGGCTTTAATTCTTTCCTGATAGCCCTTAACCTTGGATCTATCTCACTTTCTGGTTGTTCTTCTGGTGGTGAATTCATAAAGGACGCTTGTTTATGGGATTCTTTAGAAAAATACTATGTATAAACTGAATTATATTCATCGGTGCCAATCATGTGCATATATGTTCTCTTCTCTTTTCTTTCATATTTCAGGGTAGAAAGATTATTCGCCTCGGTATCAGTTTGAGTATCCGGTACCACCGCAGTTTTATGTTCCAATTTAACTTCATTCTTGTCATTACAAATATCAGAAAAGACAGCAGAATAGTTTGAAACAATTTTATTGTTGGAGTTAAGAGTAACATTGCACAGTTCTGTAGCTAAAAGTTGTTCCCTCTTACTGATCCTATTCTAGCCGGAGTACTGAAGTTCATGAGTAGGTCCTTTCAAGAGACGATTGCCCCTAGATCGACCGGAGCAGGTCTTCCCATGAAAGCATTGTAGGAGGATGGTTGATCGATAATTAAGAAACTTGCATAAAATTACTTATGTAAAGGGCACTTCTAGCTGTAACGAGCAGACGAGCTGACCCTACTAGAATGGTAACCCTGTTGTTGAAACCAAAGATCGGTTTAGGGCTGGGTTTTAGGATTTCTGATTGTAATTTCATTTGATCATAAGCAAACTTGAAAATGACATTTACTGAGCTTCCCGATTCTACAAATACTTTCTTCACAGTACAATTTGATACCTGCATTATAATGATAGGTAGGTCTTGATGTGGAAATACAATTCCTGCCACATCAGCCGCTGTGAAGGTTATTTTGGTGCGGGGTTTTGCTTGACATGGATGATCGCCTTTTGGATTTTGGCCTCCTGCATGTATCTCCCTTGTGCCATTTTTCTTGCACCGAGGAGGTGTGATCCTCCATGAATTGAAGCTATCAGGTTTGAAGGATTGCTAGCTTGGTGTTTATTAGGATCTAGAGTTAGATTGCCAATCCTATCTCTCTAATTTTCCCTTCGAAAGCTAGCTAAATAACCCTCCTCGATTAGCCTTTTTATCTCCTTCTTCAGGTGTCGGTAGCTATTAGTATGATGACCATTTGTGTAACGACTCGGGTTTTGCCCGCTCGAAAATCGACATCCATACTTTATATCGTACTCGAATGCCGCAGATTCGACCGTTCAAATCCGATTCGCCGGAGCTATAACACAATTAAGTAAATAACACAGCGGAAGAAAAGAATAATACATTGATATATAATATCTGATACAACAGAGTGATACAATGAATATCAATATACATCAGAGATATGATACAAGAAATAGCAGCGGAAAGAAAATAGATAACACCAGCAGCGGATAGAATGTCTCCAATAGAATGCTCCAAGATAAGCAACATCAATCCATGAACTCCAAGAACTGAACTAGCTCCAGATAATCTACTAAACCTGAATATCTGAAAAACCCAACTCTAGACTGCCCGTGTGGAAAATTGTGGGCACCCAGAGTTTAGGAAGGGAACAATAAACTCCGGATCAGTCATGGGACTGGTGTGAGCAACAAAAACAGTTTATCTTTAAACATACACAAAAGGCTTTTAAACATTGAAATCCGCAATGTTTTTGGAAAATGAAACTACCATAAGGCCTCCCACCACACACACAATGCAATCGCAGAATTGGAGGAGATTTCTCCTTATGATAGTCAAACATGCTTACTACGCAAAATCATTCGATATTATTATCATTAGTGCATAGTGTCGAAAACCATTTCGAAAATATAATATAAATCTTAGCCAGCATACAACATTGTTGTATGCCTACTATAGCTACTACGTTCAATAGCAGGTTACCGCCACATCCCATAGCAGGTAATACAACTAAAAATCGTACAGGGTTCGTATTGTTTCTTTGGATTTCCAACAAATGATCAGGCTAAGGAACTTCCTTACCGAAATAGAAACGCCTCTGGAAAGACGCCCCAGATCCTAACCGGATCTCTGCAAACAAAAGGCCGACGCTACCTCACGCTCTAACCGAGCTGTAACTAGGTAACTAACACACGAGTCATGTCATCCCCCGGTCGTTACCGACCTTTATCCGAGCGCTCGATAACCAACATCACACATAATAAATAAAGTGTATCCACATGAGTAAGTATCTGGGCTCCATACCATGATACCACCCTTCATCCAGAAGGAAATGACATGCCCTAGGGGCGCTACCCCTACAAACCTTTGTCGCAACATTCCTGTTTCGACCATTACCGGGTTGTGAGGCTCGACGAAGTCTCGTCCACAAAGCCACGCTTTTTCACAAAGCCACGCTTCGATCAACAAATGATCAGCAGCACTTCGTATGCCACATTACCAAATTGGGAATGTATCACTAGTAACCATCAACTACATAACCTCTGAGCTCGTACGTCTCAGAGAAGGGTGTTAAGCTAAGAGAATAAATTCTCCGCCACCAACAGAAATGTATTTGATAGAAACCAGCTTTACATCTCAAAGTGTAACGTCAGACACACATCCATACAAGTCTCTTCCGGGTCCGAACAGAACCGAAGGCACTTCCAAAGAAGCCCTTGCAAATCCGGGTATTCACAATCTCGATCGGACTTCCCATCACTTAGGGAATCTCTATACCGGAGCCATGATGCAGAGAAAATCGATAGGTCATCATATCGCTCTCGCAAATACCCGGTCTTCACCACCGGTCTTCAAATGCTATCCATATCGTCGTATCACTATTCGGAATGGGTTATATGACACAAAGGTCCTTTCCCGGCTAAACCAAATAACGAGCGCAATTAAAAATCATATGGATACTGGGGTCTCAGTTAACTCACAGATTAAAGCCCAAAACTTTTCATTCGAATGGTTAAACCAAATTACCATTTCCAATCTTTTAAACAAAAAGATTCATTTCAAAAACCTTCAATGGTTTAAACAATTTCCACACTTTTAATCTTTTAAACAAAAAGATTCAATTCACAAAGTTAACCCCATTCACAAAGATTCATTCATAGATTTTCAAATCGATTTCCATTTCAATTTGGATTAACTCGTTAAATCTTTAAATCAAGATTTAACTTATAGCTTTCAAAACTCGTTTCCAAAGATTCATTCATAGTCTTTCAAAATCAATTCCATTTCAAGTTAGATTAACTCATCCGGTCTTTGAAATCAAAGACTCATTTCATATTTTTCAAAACATTTCAATTCCATTTCAAACTTGAAATTCTTTCAACACAATTTGGAAGTTCATTACTTTTGTGAAAGCTTTTACTATTTGAAAACAAATAGTTTCATTTCAGAAAAATCCAGTTATATTTACACGAGTTAAAACCCTTGAATTAAATTCAAATTTCCAAAATCAATATTTTAAAATGGTTTAGCCCATATATAACTTGTACAACATCTTTAATCCTTAGTTTCAAATCATAGAATTCAATTTAAAACTTGAATTCAAATTTAAATCAAATTATTTAAATTTTCAAACTCGATTAAGTTATTCAAAATAACTTTTATCTTTGAAATTCCATTTCAAAAACTTTTCACTTTAAATCCAAATTTCTAATTTCAAAATCAATTGAAATTAAAATTTCAATTTCAAAAACATCAAATTTAAATTATCTGTGATTTAACCGATTTCCACGTGAAATCCATATTTGTGTGTGTAAAGGTGTAGTCCAGGGGTTTTACACACAATAGTGCACAACATCAATCATCACAGATATATCAATAAGCGGTATAATCGATAACGCTTATCTTCATTCACAGATTCATAGATAAAATAAATTTATCAGTCACAAAGATTCATCATTACAATTCGATGTGGGTTTCGGATAACCAACTGGAATCCGACTCCCTGTCGCATCGAAGTTTAAATGCCGTTTTACGGGCAACAGGGTTTCCACATAAATACAGAGATAAATCACAAATCACAGTACAGTACAAAGCAATACGCATCACACAGTATCACAATCACAACAGAAATAACAATCCAGTGCGCAACAATAGTTAATTATTTTCTAATCAAGGTGAATGTAATTTAATAAATTAACCAATTTGAAATTACTATTATAAATCATTCTTAATTATTTTCCAAAACAATTAATTAATAGTAACCATTTACCTTAATTAACATTTCAAATCTTCCTTACAATTTGAAATCAATTTTTTACAATTACAAAAGGCTTTAATGCTAATTAACTTTAACACTTATCTTAAATTAATCATTTAGTTAAAGTATTAATTAGATTTAAAACATTGTTAAGTACTTACTTAATTCATTAAAACTTGAAATAAATTCTCAATTTAACTTGTCAACATTACTTCATTAATATTCAAAATGGTTTAAGGTGATATAGCTTCAAAACTTTTCATTAAGCTGAAGGTTTTCGAAACAATACCCGAGGAAATCCCTACTCCTACTCGAGTTAAAGCTCGCGTGTCTTCTTCTATTTCCCGAGTCTCTCTTCTCCTCATACCTTCTTTTTTTCTTCTTTTCAGTTAAGTTTTTTTTTTAGTTGAACTCAAGTTTAAACTAAATAGCAATAAACTCACTTACTCGAGTTCCATACCGAAGCAAACCCATTCTTTCTCGAGTAACAACTCGAGATGCTCATCCCACAACAGCTCTGACACCACCTACTACGCCGTACACGTGCACGGCAAATTGGAGCTCCTCCGATCAACCCCGACCACGTCGCCAAGTCGAGAACCTCCTCCCCAATCGTTCTGATCACCCTGAAGCGTGAACCCACGTCGCATCTGAGATCGAGCTATACGACCCAGACTTCACCAAAACAACCACCAGAAAATTGTCTCGTCCTCCAACCTCTGGCCATCAGAGGCCACCAAAATTCGACCGCAGCTTTGCCTTGATCACGTGCCGATATTCCCACCGGACCGATCACCTCAAACACCACGATGACGCCGCGATTTGCTCGAGAACGCGAGCACCTCAAACGTGACCACAAACACTAAATCACCTATCCCCGGTCACCACATTGCTTCAGAATTTCTACGAGTAATTTTCCCACCACCGGCAACCTATCAGCCACCTTCGACCACGACCTCGTCGCCACCTACCGTGCCGATCGCCAGGAAATGGTCGAATTCCAATTTCCGTTCAACTTTGATTTTCTCGATCGACAGTTCATTAAAAATCTTGATCTTGCTTTTAAAAATCATCAATTTCAAAAACGTTTCGATTTATATACTTGAAATCAGGAATCACGATAATTAAATTTTCAACATGTTTGAGTTTGCCTGTAATTTCAAATTTCCAAAAGAAAACTTTAATTGTTTTTGCTCTAATTTATTTTTAAAACTTAAAACATGTTTAAACAAATAATTTCTGTTTAGATTTTAAAGTTTAACAAGATCCAGGGGAAGAGAAATCAATTTTTAAACAGGTTTTTGAAAACCTGGGAATGACAGAGGCAAATATGCCTGTAACTCAAACATGCGCACCTAAGTTTATATACATACAAGTATATTCACATTTATACCTGAGATTTTTACAGCAACATACTTGCAAGATTAAATCAGATTTTAAGCTTTAACAAAGTAGTTAGCTCACCTGAGTTTGAAAGACAGAGAACAGGCTCTGCATTTGAAAATTGAGAATGCTTTTAACTGAAACTGGAAACTCGAAGAGAATTGAAGCTGAAAGCCTTGAATGCTTTGAAGGTTGTATTCTGATCTGTTTTGAACTTCTCCAAATCAGGTTGAGTTTGATCTATGTTTTAAAACTGTGATGATTTGCTTTGACTGATATTTGTTTGATTTCAAGATGATATTGTTTTGGTTCTACTCAGTTTTAAATGGTGAACGAAAACTGGGATGCTAAGTGATGTTGTTTATTGTTTTAAGCTGAAATGAAAGTTGTACCAGTGATATTTTTATCAAGTGGTGGCTGATATGTACACCTCAAGTTGGCTAAAATGTCATGTACTAAGGGATATAGCATTAATTGCTTTGGTACCATTTTTGTTTACCAGGCAAGATCTTGGAGGCTAAAGATATCTTGCATATAATTTTATTTATTTGGCTTGTTCCTTTGTTTCGGCTATTATAAAAATATTTGAGGATATTTTTGATGTGGCTTCCTTCACAAGCTTTCATACTTGTCTTTATACTTAATTGAATATATTTTATTTTGTTTTATTTCTATTTGTACTATTTGTATTGATTTAATCACATGAGGTTAAAATATATATTTACTTTATATCTTATATAATTTGTATTTTTAAACCATTTATTTTAGATTTAAACTCAAATTCAATATATATACAATATTTTTAATTTAAACGATTCATCCAAAATTTATTCGAAGATCGGGGAAACTCGCATCACTTAAATCGATTTATTTCACAAATTTTATTCAAAAATTCTTTAAATTATCAATTTAAATTCATATAAAATTCGGGGTCGTTACAGACTTCCCCCCTTAAAAGAATTTCGTCCTCGAAATTCACAGGCACGAAAACAAAGACAGATGAAGAATGTTTCATCTAATCAAACTGAACATTTATTCTGCATTTGGCTTACCAAATCAGAATATCAAAATCAGATACGAGAACGAATCTGTTTAACAATCAACAAAATACTCGGGTTATCCAGATCTACGAAATATGGAGTGACATCGGTCAGTTCGAAAGGATAACTAACCATTCGTAGAATATATCCGGACCCAAAGAATAGACAAATATATGGATACAATTTCAAAAACTTTCAGTTTAGAAACTAAAACATATCTATCAACCATAGCAATCAAAGCAACCAATGCAATCAATTCATCCATACAAACAAGTCTGGCCTATCAGGAGTTTATGTCCCATATTAATATATATCGAATCTTCTTTCTGGATCTACCAGAAATTATCGAAGAATTGAGAAGAGATACTGAAACAAAGAGATTGATAGAGAAAAGATTGCTTCCTTGTTGTTACAGGATATTGACCATTTATAATCGTATTCTCCTGTCCCCTATCTCATCCTCTTCTTGCACTCATACTCACTATCAATGGATAGCAAGAGAATTTACTGAGGCATTCGAACGGATATCTGAGAAATACTCATTCTAGAGTTTACTTCACTCTTTCTCTAATGAGCTACTTAACGTGTTATACTCCTGAGCTAAAGTTCAACCTTAGCTCTGATACCACATGTAACGACTCGGGTTTTGCCCGCTCGAAAATCGACATCCATACTTTATATCGTACTCGAATGCCGCAGATTCGACCGTTCAAATCCGATTCGCCGGAGCTATAACACAATTAAGTAAATAACACAGCGGAAGAAAAGAATAATACATTGATATATAATATCTGATACAACAGAGTGATACAATGAATATCAATATACATCAGAGATATGATACAAGAAATAGCAGCGGAAAGAAAATAGATAACACCAGCAGCGGATAGAATGTCTCCAATAGAATGCTCCAAGATAAGCAACGTCAATCCATGAACTCCAAGAACTGAACTAGCTCCAGATAATCTACTAAACCTGAATATCTGAAAAACCCAACTCTAGACTGCCCGTGTGGAAAATTATGGGCACCCAGAGTTTAGGAAGGGAACAATAAACTCCGGATCAGTCATGGGACTGGTGTGAGCAACAAAAACAGTTTATCTTTAAACATACACAAAAGGCTTTTAAACATTGAAATCCGCAATGTTTTTGGAAAATGAAACTACCATAAGGCCTCCCACCACACACACAATGCAATCGCAGAATTGGAGGAGATTTCTCCTTATGATAGTCAAACATGCTTACTACGCAAAATCATTCGATATTATTATCATTAGTGCATAGTGTCGAAAACCATTTCGAAAATATAATATAAATCTTAGCCAGCATACAACATTGTTGTATGCCTACTATAGCTACTACGTTCAATAGCAGGTTACCGCCACATCCCAATAGCAGGTAATACAATTAAAAATCGTACAGGGTTCGTATTGTTTCTTTGGATTTCCAACAAATGATCAGGCTAAGGAACTTCCTTACCGAAATAGAAACGCCTCTGGAAAGACGCCCCGGATCCTAACCGGATCTCTGCAAACAAAAGGCCGACGCTACCTCACGCTCTAACCGAGCTGTAACTAGGTAACTAACACACGAGTCATGTCATCCCCCGGTCGTTACCGACCTTTATCCGAGCGCTCGATAACCAACATCACACATAATAAATAAAGTGTATCCACATGAGTAAGTATCTGGGCTCCATACCATGATACCACCCTTCATCCAGAAGGAAATGACATGCCCTAGGGGCGCTACCCCTACAAACCTTTGTCGCAACATTCCTGTTTCGACTATTACCGGGTTGTGAGGCTCGACGAAGTCTCGTCCACAAAGTCACGCTTTTTCACAAAGCCACGCTTCGATCAACAAATGATCAGCAGCACTTCGTATGCCACATTACCAAATTGGGAATGTATCACTAGTAACCATCAACTACATAACCTCTGAGCTCGTACGTCTCAGAGAAGGGTGTTAAGCTAAGAGAATAAATTCTCCGCCACCAACAGAAATGTATTTGATAGAAACCAGCTTTACATCTCAAAGTGTAACGTCAGACACACATCCATACAAGTCTGTTCCGGGTCCGAACGGAACCGAAGGCACTTCCAAAGAAGCCCTTGCAAATCCGGTTATTCACAATCTCGATCGGACTTCCCATCACTTAGGGAATCTCTATACCGGAGCCATGATGCAGAGAAAATCGATAGGTCATCATATCGCTCTCGCAAATACCCGGTCTTCACCACCGGTCTTCAAATGCTATCCATATCGTCGTATCACTATTCGGAATGGGTTATATGACACAAAGGTCCTTTCCCGGCTAAACCGAATAACGAGCGCAATTAAAAATCATATGGATACTGGGGTCTCAGTTAACTCACATATTAAAGCCCAAAACTTTTCATTCGAATGGTTAAACCAAATTACCATTTCCAATCTTTTAAACAAAAAGATTCATTTCAAAAACCTTCAATGGTTTAAACAATTTCCACACTTTTAATCTTTTAAACAAAAAGATTCAATTCACAAAGTTAACCCCATTCACAAAGATTCATTCACAGATTTTCAAATCGATTTCCATTTCAATTTGGATTAACTCGTTAAATCTTTAAATCAAGATTTAACTTATAGCTTTCAAAACTCGTTTCCAAAGATTCATTCATAGTCTTTCAAAATCAATTCCATTTCAAGTTAGATTAACTCATCCGGTCTTTGAAATCAAAGACTCATTTCATATTTTTCAAAACATTTCAATTCCATTTCAAACTTGAAATTCTTTCAACACAATTTGGAAGTTCATTACTTTTGTGAAAGCTTTTACTATTTGAAAACAAATAGTTTCATTTCAGAAAAATCCAGTTATATTTACACGAGTTAAAACCCTTGAATTAAATTCAAATTTCCAAAATCAATATTTTAAAATGGTTTAGCCCATATATAACTTGTACAACATCTTTAATCCTTAGTTTCAAATCATAGAATTCAATTTAAAACTTGAATTCAAATTTAAATCAAATTATTTAAATTTTCAAACTCGATTAAGTTATTCAAAATAACTTTTATCTTTAAAATTCCATTTCAAAAACTTTTCACTTTAAATCCAAATTTCTAATTTCAAAATCAATTGAAATTAAAATTTCAATTTCAAAAACATCAAATTTAAATTATCTGTGATTTAACCGATTTCCACGTGAAATCCATATTTGTGTGTGTAAAGGTGTAGTCCAGGGGTTTTACACACAATAGTGCACAACATCAATCATCACAGATATATCAATAAGCGGTATAATCGATAACGCTTATCTTCATTCACAGATTCATAGATAAAATAAATTTATCAGTCACAAAGATTCATCATTACAATTCGATGTGGGTTTCGGATAACCAACTGGAATCCGACTCCCTATCGCATCGAAGTTTAAATGCCGTTTTACGGGCAACAGGGTTTCCACATAAATACAGAGATAAATCACAAATCACAGTACAGTACAAAGCAATACGCATCACACAGTATCACAATCACAACAGAAATAACAATCCAGTGCGCAACAATAGTTAATTATTTTCTAATCAAGGTGAATGTAATTTAATAAATTAACCAATTTGAAATTACTATTATAAATCATTCTTAATTATTTTCCAAAACAATTAATTAATAGTAACCATTTACCTTAATTAACATTTCAAATCTTCCTTACAATTTGAAATCAATTTTTTACAATTACAAAAGGCTTTAATGCTAATTAACTTTAACACTTATCTTAAATTAATCATTTAGTTAAAGTATTAATTAGATTTAAAACATTGTTAAGTACTTACTTAATTCATTAAAACTTGAAATAAATTCTCAATTTAACTTGTCAACATTACTTCATTAATATTCAAAATGGTTTAAGGTGATATAGCTTCAAAACTTTTCATTAAGCTGAAGGTTTTCGAAACAATACCCGAGGAAATCCCTACTCCTACTCGAGTTAAAGATCGCGTGTCTTCTTCTATTTCCCGAGTCTCTCTTCTCCTCATACCTTCTTTTTTTCTTCTTTTCAGTTAAGTTTTTTTTTTAGTTGAACTCAAGTTTAAACTAAATAGCAGGTAGATAAACTCACTTACTCGAGTTCCATACCGAAGCAAACCCATTCTTTCTCGAGTAACAACTCGAGATGCTCATCCCACAACAGCTCTGACACCACCTATTACGCCGTACACGTGCACGGCAAATTGGAGCTCCTCCGATCAACCCCGACCACGTCGCCAAGTCGAGAACCTCCTCCCCAATCGTTCTGATCACCCTGAAGTGTGAACCCACGTCGCATCTGAGATCGAGCTATACGACCCAGACTTCACCAAAACAACCACCAGAAAATTGTCTCGTCCTCCAACCTCTGGCCATCAGAGGCCACCAAAATTCGACCGCAGCTTCGCCTTGATCACGTGCCGATATTCCCACCGGACCGATCACCTCAAACACCACGATGACGCCGCGATTTGCTCGAGAACGCGAGCACCTCAAACGTGACCACAAACCCTAAATCACCTATCCCCGGTCACCACATTGCTTCAGAATTTCTACGAGTAATTTTCCCACCACCGGCAACCTATCAGCCACCTTCGACCACGACCTCGTCGCCACCTACCGTGCCGATCGCCAGGAAATGGTCGAATTCCAATTTCCGTTCAACTTTGATTTTCTCGATCGACAGTTCATTAAAAATCTTGATCTTGCTTTTAAAAATCATCAATTTCAAAAACGTTTCGATTTATATACTTGAAATCAGGAATCACGATAATTAAATTTTCAACATGTTTGAGTTTGCCTGTAATTTCAAATTTCCAAAAGAAAACTTTAATTGTTTTTGCTCTAATTTATTTTTAAAACTTAAAACATGTTTAAACAAATAATTTCTGTTTAGATTTTAAAGTTTAACAAGATCCAGGGGAAGAGAAATCAATTTTTAAACAGGTTTTTGAAAACCTGGGAATGACAGAGGCAAATATGCTTGTAACTCAAACATGCGCACCTAAGTTTATATACATACAAGTATATTCACATTTATACCTGAGATTTTTACAGCAGCATACTTGCAAGATTAAATCAGATTTTAAGCTTTAACAAAGTAGTTAGCTCACCTGAGTTTGAAAGACAGAGAACAGGCTCTGCATTTGAAAATTGAGAATGCTTTTAACTGAAACTGGAAACTCGAAGAGAATTGAAGCTGAAAGCCTTGAATGCTTTGAAGGTTGTATTCTGATCTGTTTTGAACTTTTCCAAATCAGGTTGAGTTTGATCTATGTTTTAAAACTGTGATGATTTGCTTTGACTGATATTTGTTTGATTTCAAGATGATATTGTTTTGGTTCTACTCAGTTTTAAATGGTGAACGAAAACTGGGATGCTAAGTGATGTTGTTTATTGTTTTAAGCTGAAATGAAAGTTGTACCAGTGATATTTTTATCAAGTGGTGGCTGATGTACACCTCGAGTTGGCTAAAATGTCATGTACTAAGGGATATAGCATTAATTGCTTTGGTACCATTTTTGTTTACCAGGCAAGATCTTGGAGGCTAAAGATATCTTGCATATAATTTTATTTATTTGGCTTGTTCCTTTGTTTCGGCTGTTATAAAAATATTTGAGGATATTTTTGATGTGGCTTCCTTCACAAGCTTTCATACTTGTCTTTATACTTAATTGAATATATTTTATTTTGTTTTATTTCTATTTGTACTATTTGTATTGATTTAATCACATGAGGTTAAAATATATATTTACTTTATATCTTATATAATTTGTATTTTTAAACCATTTATTTTAGATTTAAACTCAAATTCAATATATATACAATATTTTTAATTTAAACGATTCATCCAAAATTTATTCGAAGATCGGGGAAACTCGCATCACTTAAATCGATTTATTTCACAAATTTTATTCAAAAATTCTTTAAATTATCAATTTAAATTCATATAAAATTCGGGGTCGTTACAATTTGCTCCTTGGAAGCGGCAGTATGCTCCAACATTATTCTGTTTTGGTTTCTTTCCCTTATTCGGCAAGTTATAAGCTAGCTCATCTTTGGTCATCTCATATATCTACTTGAGGGGATGAGTGAGGGGGTTTTATAGTGAGGTTTAGCTCCTTTTGCCGCTTTACGAGTGGAAGATATCCGTCTGCCCTATTTTCCTGTCATAATTGGGGTCGGAAATCCTATGAGATTGTGATATGGATCTAGCTTCCTCCATCATGATGTAATCGGCTGCCCTTTCATAAAAGGCTTTCATGCTATGGTAGGATTTCCTGCTATATTTATCTCATATAGCAGTTCCTCTCCAAATCCCGGCATGAGCCGCCATTAGTAACGCTTCTTTTCTAGTCGCACCAATTCAAAAATCTTCTGCTTGAAGTGCTTGATGAAACTACGTAGGCTTTTGTTCTTCCTCTGCTTCACACATGACATGGTATGACGTCTGGGAAGGCTTCACTTCCAAAATTAAATTGTCTTAGAAAATCAGTAGATAATTGCCTCCAAGACTAGACTTCTCTTGCTCCTTGTCTTTTGAACTACCTTGAGGTTGCACCAGACATGTATATAGGGAACAACTTGCACCAGGCTATCCTCCCAACCTTTAGGATATCCATGAAGTATTCGAAGGTGCTGAGGTAATCTATAGGGTTGGTAGTTTTGTCAAACTTGTCAATTGCGGAGGCTTTGAAGTAAACAGGAAAATCAACTTCGATAACGGTCTCACTGAAAGGGGAGCAAATTCCTTCCACTGTTTTTTCTCCGATACTCTGCTGGTAGATCTTTGCTAGTTGTTCTACTCGAGTTCTGAGCTGGTGGATCTCGTATTCTCTTGGGTCAACCTGTAATGAGTTACCGTCAGACGTGGTGTCCTCATCATTTTTAGCAAATCGGATTGGTTTTCCAGCAGAAAGGGGTTTGTATTAGCCGATTTGGTTTTGATCCTAGGGTTAGCCTGGATTTTGTTCTTCAACTTAGTGTTAGATTTTAATCCATTATCACTGTTTCCATTAACGAGAGTGTCGTTATCGTTCACCTCCTGAATGTTCAACGTAGTAGTGAAATGATGGGGGTGAGCTTTAGAGTGGGGATGTGAAGATGGCCTATGAATGACATGTTGGGTCATTGTTTTCTTTAAACCCTCCATAGTTGGTTTATTTGGTATGAGTAATAGGGCCATGATGGGATCTGCAGGGGCCTTGGTTGGAATTCCTGCATCATTTGAAAGTATAAGTGAATTGGAGGCAGTCTTTGCTGCCAAATGTGAAGGTTCTGGAATTGGAACAATAGGTGAATCGGTAAGATTCATGGTTCATAGTGTACAGATTTACTGAATATGGGAAATAAATGGAAGTGCCCTCCTTCTAGCACCAAAAGATATTGGTGAACTTTTTCGTCCTTTAACTCCTTAATTAAGTGTGAAGTAATTAATTTGCTAATCACTTCATTGATTTCACTACAACAAAAACGTACTTTCACAACTGCCAAAAACAGTTGTAATAGGTCTATTACAACTGGCATCCGCCAGTCTTTACATCCACAGTTGTAATAGAGGGAGATTATTTTACAAGGGGCACAAACAGTAGCATAAGCAGTTGTAATAAGTTTTTTTGCAACTGCAAATAGCGGTTATAAAAGAATTATTTACGATTGCTTTCGGCAGTTGTAAAAGACTTTTTACAACTGCTATTTGCACTTGTTTTAAAGTTTATCACAAGAGCCAAAATTAGTTGTTATAAGATTATTTTGCAACTGTCAACAAGTGTTGTAACATAATCTTTTACAACTGCTTTAACAGTTGTAAAAGACTTATTTACAACTATTTACTACAATTGCAATAGATATTTTAACAACTGTTTCCGCCGGTTGCGTTAACATTATACAACAGTTTGTAATAGTTGTAGTAGAATGTACTATAACTAGTGATGGCAGTTACACCAAATTTTTTTACAACTGCTACAAACTATTATAAATCATCTTTTCACAACTGCTATTAACCATAAATTTCGTAATATTATAATTAAAACCAATATTTCGTTAATAATAACCACAATCATTCAAATACTTGAAACAACACGAACCATTCACATTCAAAAACGATTCAAGTTTACACCATTTATGAATTCATAATCCGTTCCAAAACATAATTAAATCTGTCACATAAATCAGTAAAAGTACATATACGTACTAATTAAAAGAGATAAATTCTTTATGCCAAGCAATAGGCGTCCCAACCGCTTGTCCAATCGTATAGATATCTGAAGTAGGCCTAAATAGAAAAGCTTCAGGATCCACCACTGCATCGACCCAAACTTTCCAAGCATCTGCTCCTAGTGGTACATGATGCACTAAAACATTAGGGTCGGTAGATGCGATTGTTGCTTCTGCGACAACATTCCTTTGCCAACTCAATAATTTGCACTTTCTAGGCTGCTGCTGAAATTGTATATCAACACCAGTTGTGACGTTGTTGCTACTCCGATGAGACTGCAAAAATAAATCATTATGGTGAAACCCTATACAATGAAACTCATAGCTGCACAAAGGGAGAAAAAGAAGTAATACACACAAGACATAACACACAAACACAAAAAAATTTGGACGACTTAACGCTCTTAACGCAGTTTTTTTCCAGAAGTAATACACTTTTTTTCCAGACAATTCGCTGACTGTCAGAATAAATAAAATTGTGCTACAATGCAGTTACGTACTTTGAGAACAACAAAGCAGAAATATCAGTGTTTGGGTTTGTGGTGGACAGGACAAGTGTATTCAGAATTTTTATGAAACCATTTAGCTGGACATGATTTGAATTTTGATATACGTGGCTGCTCTAGTTTTTTCGTTAGTTTTACAACCCCGGGCACATCTGGAACACAATGGAATGTCTAGTGATACGATTAATAATGTTAAAAAATATTATAGACAATTTAGTGCCAGGTTGCAGCGTAGTTTCACAACCCCTGGCACATCTGGAACACTAGAATGTCTGGTGTAGCTGAAACAATTAGATGCAGCTCTGTATTAAACATAAACATATATCACCGCTGCCTGACAACACAAACCCAGCAGCAAATTCAAGACTGCCTTCACTTCCACCAATTCAAACCAACCACTCTTCTCCACAGTTGTGCCTGCATATTGCCACTATTCATACATAAAACTCCTTCAAACATCACTTTGACAACTACAAGCACTACCAAATCATTCAACAAACACCCATACTTGCAAAGCACTACATCAAACATACACTATTCTTCAAAACTGTTCTCATCTACAAAACCGCCACCTTCAATCGAACTGCCTAAACCCAATCAACTCAGCAGCTAGACATAACTCTTACCATCGACTGTCATCACCATTAACAATGACTATGCACCATCTCCTTGCTAACAAACATCACAAATTCATCCATACATCCTCTGCTGTACAACTACACTTCATCACGCCATAACCACTTCTACATTCCCTGCCTGTCTTAGAACCACTATCATTTGTGCACTGTCTGTCCACCTCTTTGCTGAACCAGTTGCATAATTCACCACCTTCCTCTACCTTAAACAACAAGGCATCACCCCCTCAACCACAACTCCACTAAGACCAGACTGCTACCAAACAAACTCCACTTCACAAAACACCACATACCACTAACATGCCCTGCCTACATACACACTGATATCATCGGAAAAAAAATCCAAATCATCCTCTGATTATTCGACAGCAACAACCATCCACTTCGTCCACATCGACCTGCCTCAACGCTGCAAACTAACTTCCCTATCTTGCAGTAGCAGCTCACATATACATCACCATACCAACAAGAACCACTCACTTTTGTCATATACATCATATACTCACTTTTGTTATTTCATTTTTTATATGTCAACTGTGAAGGTACTAACTATGGTGAATGTGTTGTTGTGCATGGGGATATTGTCAACTGTGAAGGTCATACACAAAAACATGCGAATGAAATATGACATTGTTTCGGAAATACCTGAGGTGTATTGCCACGAGGAGTCACAGGTTCTTCCGCTACATTTTGTTTACCATTGATGTTCTGTTGAAAAAAAAATGTTAGCACGCACTAATAAATTAAACATATATTAATTACTCGTTAACACAATGAATCAATTATAACTTACAGCCATAAACAAATCAGAGAGCTCTTTCATTTGAGCTTGCAAGGTTGTAATTTGATTTTCTAAGTCACGTACTTTTTTTGAACTAATCATACGTACTCCGAACTGAGTTGGTGTAACCCCAAAACCTAGCCCCCTTATTCTACCTCTGTGTTCATGACCAAAAACCTTTGACACTCCATCTTCGTTCAATGATACCGTTCCTTGAGAAATTTGAGTGTTTTTATACTCTTTTACCTTAGCCTACAAATTCAAAAATATTCATTTTTATATGTCGCAACATTAAATGTAACATTCAAATACTGAAGACAATTGCAAAAATACATGTCAAGTAAAATATATCAAATTTGACTATTAGTCGGCGAAATTGTTAAATGGAGTCAAAATGAAAAATAGAAAAATAATTTGATGTATTATCCATCCTTACTATGTAATCGGCGACAACAGAATTTGGTGGTTCTCCATTTTTCTTTGTGTGACCTCTGCACCACAAATCCTCCCTACTGATATCTGATGAGCAACCACTTTCTTTTTTCTGCAATAAGAGCTTAACAACTAAATACTAAACAATTTTGGATATTTTTTTGATACTGATTATATTTTTTGATACCGATTATAAATGAATTTTACAAGTTATTTTTTTACCATATCATCTGCCAGTCTTGCGTAACCCTTTCGACTCATAGTGTGTGGAACTGTATTCAACGCTCGTATGGCCTTGTATTTATTGCTTGTCGACTACATAAGAGAAATTCATTAGAATTTGGTATAATAAACTGAAATGAAAAATTCTTAATTGTATCCATCAAAACAAAACCAACTACCTCAAACTCTTCTGTTAATTTCTCGTTGATAAAATCATTCCACTCTTGAGCACTTTTAATATTATTCGGTTTTAATATGTCTAATTTGTTGGAAGCATCGGGACTCTTTGTTGCAACTTTTATAGCTTTGACTAGCCTTGATTTTGCCTCTTTCCATCGTAGGCCCACCATCTGAAGGAACATATTTTGGTATATATCATCCAACTTGAATCTTGCCTGTACAGTATGAATAATATCTAAATTGCATAGTTACATTATGTATAAAAAGAAAAATCTAAATTGCATAGTTACATTATTAGCAGTAGCAGGTTTGCCCTTCTATAATACTTCTTGAATTACTTGTTTTGAAGGAAAGTATGTTACTTTAGGGATCTGAACTTTGCACGAAGTTATATGGTAGATGTTTTTGGCCGTTATTATTTTTAATCTGTCCAGGAATTTGTTGCTATTATGCATGTCAACTTCTCTCGGATCTCAAATGCCGCTAATTTTGATACCTGAGCGACTAATGAGCGTTCTATGTTTCAGAAGTTCGGTGTCATTAATAGAAGCAGTGGAACACATGCTAAAATTCAAGATTCGCTGCTTCTTCCTACGATGGCTCAACTGAATTAAATTCAGAACTAGACTTTATGTTCAATGTATTCATACCCATGCTATTTACTGTTGATCTTCATCTAGTTATTTAACTGGTACATCTCATGTTTAGTTTAAAATTTAAAATCTCCATCAGTATATATATTTGGAGAAAAGATGAACAGTTAAACATGAAATATAAAAGAAAATTCGAACATCAGATATAGGTAGCAGAGTCGCAAATTTGAACATCAGATATAGGTACCAAGATAAAAATTCAGATATGGCAAAATAATTAACCAAATGTACCTGGCAATTTTCTTTACTTTTGTATAAAACTAGTGAGACTCCAATATAAATATATAAAGATTAATTAATTACTAATTACTAATATTTGATATCTAATTAAAAAAAATTACTTTCAATCAACCTTCAACCCAAATGCTTAAAAGTCCTACACAGGAAGCCAGAAAGGTGGAAGGAAAATATACGTAATGGGGTAGACGACATTAATTTTAAACAAGTAAGCACTCAAGTTAGAATTGACTTATCAAGCAGAAGACAAAACTTGGGCATAGAAGTAACAATACTTTCAATTCATGTTACCAGAAATTCATGTTACCAGAAAATCCATGTTACTGCTACATGTTACAGGTAGGTTATTTTAGGGTCAATTTTAGGATCAATATTCATTACAGATAGGTTATTTCAAAATACCATACAAAACTGCTTATTTGTAAATAAGCCAATATTTAGAAATAGGCTAATGGTATGTAATGTAGATATCATAAGACAAAACTGCTACATGTTATAGGTATGTTATTTTGCATGTTAAAATAGACAAAACTGCTTATTTAGAAATATTTCTTACACATAGGTTATTTCTAAATACTATACAGAAATGCCTACTTAAAAATAAGCCAATGTTAAGTATTGGTTGATAGCCAAAGTTTGGTTATAAAAACATGAGCCAAAGTCTACTTTTCTATATATATCATGGTGATTTATTGTAGTACCTGAATACATGTCCATATATCAGCCCTTAATTTGTCGTCGACTTTCTTCCAATTGCTAATGGTCACAGGTATCATCTCCCTTGCTAAATTCCCAAGATACGATGATAAATATTTGGAATTTGGACCAATAGGTTGATTTAGTTCATTGAACTCAATTTCAACCTTCTCATTTGGTGTCAAAGAAAATAATCTCATCATTGTTTTTCCTCTTTTCCTCTTAGTTTTGACCATGTTCGCCTCTTCGGAGGAAAAATCTAAGTTGGTTGAATCAAGAGAATTGGATGAGTGTGTGGTATTGACATTTTGAAGGGGAGCTAAATCATGAGGATTGGACGTTTTTGTGGTAATGACGTTTTGGAGAGGGGTTGAATTAAGAGGATTGGATGATTGTGTGGGATTGACATTTTGAATGGGAGTTGAATCGTGAGGATTGGACGTTTGTGTGGTCACGACGTTTTGGAGGGGAGTTGAATCAGGAGGATTGGATGAGTGTGTGGTATTGACGTTTTGAAGGGAAGTTGAAACATGACTATTGGACGTGTGTGTGGTAACGACGTTTTGAAGGGAAGCGAAATGAAGAGATTTGGAGGAGCGTGTGGTAGTAACGTTTTGTAGGGGGGTTGAATAATGATAAGGAATGATGGATGGAGGAATTTCACCGTGCTTGCGTGGAGATTTTCTAACAGTCACATTCATATCCTTAAGAGTACAACCAACTTCAACTTCAACATCTTTCATTTTAGAGATTCTAATACCACCGTTAGCCTCTGTTAGACCACGAGCAGCTGCAAGTGCAGCAAGACTTTGCTTCTTCGATCTTTTATGTGCTTGCTTCGAGCTCTGAAATTATTTGAATAAATATAGCATTAGTTAGGGTTATAGTTGGAATTGAGGTAAAAATAGCAATAGCATTTATCTCTCCTTTATGTTGCTCGTTCTTACCCATAGATGCAATAAGTTCAAGCTTCTTTCTCCAAGTGATCAACCTAGAAAAAAATCATAATATGTAAAAAATTAACATTATACTAATTAGTATAGGACTTTTTCGATATGTAACGACTATGAATAATATCAATAAAAATATGAAAACAACCACGTGCGATACGATGTAAAATTGTTTTGATACACTTCTATCAAAAACTCGAGTAAATTAATATGTGATTTGATAAGTCGTATCTTTCTAATACGAAGAGAAATTTATTCATCGGTTTATATAACAACATAACTAAACACTTTAACACATATGACTACATATAAAACAACATATCAACAATGAATGCTTATTCTTACCAAAATGCCATCGCAATCCTTTCTTATGTAACTTTCGTCTTCATTATCAACATCTCTATCATTAAGTAGCGACTCATCTAGTGGTTTACTCGTTGAGTTTTCCTCCTCCTCATATTTTTCCAATTCATGAAAACCTCTAGGAGGTGCTTTCAAAACAACATACCAATTTGAAGAACTACTTTCTCTAGAGAAAAACACTTGTACAGCTTGTGTTGCTAAGATGAAAGGATCGCTTGCAAATTGATTTTGGAACTGATGTAAATTAACTAATGTAAAGCCATCTTCAACCTTAACTCCACGATAAATATTTGCCCAATCACACTTAAACAAAGCAACTTGAAACAAACGGTAGTCCAACAACAAAATCTCATGCAAGATACCATAATAAATAATTTTCTCTACAGACCCGTCTACACGAATTGTATTTTCCTCAATGGAAACACCGCTATTTTGCGTAGACTTCTCATTGTTTTTAGTATGGAAACGTCGTCCATTGACAATATAGCCAGTATAAGAAACTACTTGCGATCGAGGCCCATACGAAAGCCATTTTATTATTTCGCTAACATCTGAAACATTTCTCTCATCTTTAACCTGGACATACAAAATGTTGAATATAACGATATAGGACAATAATATGTGCATATATGAAGCTTAATTGGTTTAATGAAAGAAAATATAACTATTTCAACCTTTTTTCCGAACCAATAACTAAAAGTCTCTGAATGCAGTTTTGACAATTCCATATCATTTTGTAAAAGCCGAGGGTACAAACGTTTCAACTCCTCCTTGTGCATTCTGCATATGCAAATGTACAAGTTAAAATTTAATTGCTTTCATATAGAATGATCGAGTTGAACTTATACTTACTCTATGTACGGCTCCACTTCATCGGTATTGAATAGCACATACCGATGAGCAGCATCAATCACCTCCTCGGAAAGTAACATGGGTTTTCCTTTGGAAATCGGACGCCCATCGAGTATGGAATCACTTTGTTGCACTTCATTTCGATTTTTCTTTCCTCCAAATTCATACCCATCTTCAATATATCTAGCACAATACTTAATGCATTCTTCAGCAGAATAGCGCTCAGCTATGCACCCTTCAGGTCGGGCTTGATTTTTAACATAACCCTTGAGTATTTTCATATACCTATAATCAAGACATAAGCATAAAATGCTTTCATAAGCGTATATTTTATTAATTACGTTAAGTATTCATAAAAAAATTACCTCTCAAATGGATACATCCACCGGTATTGTACCGGTCCGCATATTCTTGCCTCCCTCCCCAAATGTACCGTCAAGTGAATCATGATATCAAAAAAGGAAGGGGGAAAGAATCTCTCAAGGTCACATAATGTTAATGCAATTTGATTCTCCATGGATTCTAATTTATCTCTATCAAGCACTCTTTGGCATAAGTCATTATAAAATGAACATAGTCGCAGTAATGCATTCCTTGTACCTATGGGCAAAAGCCCTCTCAACGCTACAGACAATAGTTGTTGCAGCAAAACATGATAATCATGAGACTTAAGACTTGAAATTTTTTCCTGTTTTACAAAACATTTCCCAATATTTGAGCTATACCCATCAGGCACCTTCAAATTCCTCATTCTATCGTAAAAGATCTCTTTTTCTTGGTCTGTTAAGGTGCATGGTGCAGCAGGAAGTAATACTTTACTTCCAACATCTATAGGATGCAACTTCTTCCTTATACGCATTGCTTCCAGATCTTGACGTGAAGTAATTCCATCTTTTGTTTTTCCTTTGATATCAAGCAGTACCAAGAATGCTCTCGCAAATATATTTTTCGACATGCATTACATCTAGATTGTGACGCAAAGGAAGTGTCTGCGAAAACCAGAAAAATGTGTGTAATAGATTGATAGTAAAATACTAATTACTAGACATGGCTATCAAATGAAAAGACATTTTATTTTTAATTATCTTTTACCTTCCAATAAGGCAAATCAAAGAAAATGGACTTCTTTTTCCACATTTGGATATCTTTTTTCTTCACATCTCCCCGCTTTCTTTTTCTACCGCCTATCTCTTCCTCCTTTGTCTTTTTCCCCCTCATTAACGATATCTTTGACATCTTCGAAGATTTGAGCACCGGTATGTATTGGAGGCACTTGTCTATTTTCTATGGTTCCATCGAATAAGTTTTTCCGGTGGCGATATTCGTGATTAGGTGCAAGAAATCGTCTATGGCCCAAGTATGCGCATTTTTTACTAAATGGTAGCCATATTGAACATGTATTAATGCAACAAACAGGACATGCTCTCTTACCTTTTACAGTGCAACCTGATAAATTTCCATAAGCTGGGAAATCATTTATTGTCCACATCAGAATTGCATTTAATCTAAATTCGCTACGATTGAATGCATCATACACCTTTACCCCTTTATTCCACAATTTGTTCAAATCTTCAATAAGTGGTTGCAGATACACGTCGATATCATTTCCTGGTTGTCGCGGTCCGGGAATTAATAAAGATAGCATCATATTATCTTTATGCATACAAAGCCACGGAGGGAAGTTATAAGCAACAAGAAACACTGGCCAACAACTATATGTTGAATTCCAATCACCAAAAGGGTTAAAGCCATCACTTGCAAGGCCAAGCCTTAAATTTCGTGGATCGGATGCAAAGGAGGGATACATTCTATCAATTGTAGACCACTGAGAGGAATCTACAGGATGTTGTAGTTTACAATCTTCTCTTTTATTACTGCTATGCCATCTTAATTGTTCTGATGTCTCCGGCGACATGAACATTCTTTTCAACCTTGGTATGAGTGGAAAGTATCTCAAAACCTTCACAGGTATTTTGGATTGCTTTCCATCTTCTCTTGTCTTGTTCTTTTTCCAACGAGATTTGCCGCATTTAGGACAAAAATCACAATGTGCAAGCTCTTTTCTAAATAGACAACAATCATTTGCGCATGCGTGTATATTCCTATAACCTAAACCAAATGATTTAATCAACTTCTTTGTTGCGTATGTTGAATTAGGAAGCTTGTTTTCCTTAGGTAGCATATCCTTGATGAGCATAAGAAGTTCCGTAAATGCCGTGTCGGTTATACCATTTCGAGCCTTATGTTTATAAAGAAGTATCATAGCAGACAACTTTGTGTGGCTTGTACAACCAGGATATAAAGGTATTTCAGCTGTCTCCAACAATTTCTTAGTCCCTTCCCTATGTTTATCATTAACACGATATTCATTCTCCTCGTCTTCAATTTGTGCATCGAAGTACATTCTGTATGTATCTGCCACTTCGTCGGCTTCATTTCATGAATGACGCGCTTCTCCATGAAAGATCCATACATCATATGTTGGATCAATTCCAAAACACACCAAATGTGTCACAACATCTCTTGGAGAATGCCAAATAAGGTTCCTACATCGACGACAGGGGCAAATAATTTTTTCTGGATTACCCTCACTTTCAGCATGCTTGTGTATGAAATTTCGAGCGGCTTGCCTATATTCCTCTGTCATTCTAAAAAAATAAACATATCCTTAGTCAACCCTACATAGTTATAAGTACAAAATTATTAATCAAAAATTACGAAACCTTGGTAAATTGATCCATGTTTTGTCCATATCTTATGTGGATCAGATTGGGCACACGTGGAAAAGAAACTAGTAACTGCAACAACAAAGAAACTAGTAAGTTTTAAATAGTCCCTCCCTTTAAATGCTACATGTAAAACTTGACTTTGATAATTTAAATTCAATTTCTTTAACCCCTAATTTCTTCATACATTTCCACAACTTTCTTGAACTGCTGCTATTATGCAAGGCTAAACAGTTCAGGATAGTTGTGGGAATTCATGGAGATAGTTATGGGAATTCATGGAGATTAGTTCAAAAGATTAATTAAGGCAGAAGAAGGTCAAAACTTATAAAACTTCAGAGAATAAGGATGGTAAAGTACATAATTAGTTACCATCATCATGCATTCAATCCAATATTTTAATCATCTCAAACAAACAGATTACTGTTTTTTTTCCAACCCTATACAAAGGCTGTAAAGTGTAAACTAAATCGTTTTGCACTTTTTGAGTATTTCCGTCCAACTATTTTGTTCTATGACTACATAGCAATGAGATGAACATAATACAAAAAAGTGTACATTTTTGTATGTTGCGGCTGATGTTGATAGATTCATTCATCAATCAATTGGTTTAAATGCGTGTATAATTTGAATTCGCGTAGTTCTTAAAACTGTTTGCATGCATACTACCTAAGTCAAATAATTGGCAGTGATTTGTGCAACTGAAGGAAAAGTTTTGAAGTTGACAAAATGTAATACAAATAGCCTGGGACTTATACTTTCTATAATGCAACTTCAACTTGATTTTGTGCCAAGTTCCAATGCACGTAATAAATGAAATAAAATATTTGACCAGGCAACATTACTACAAATAAACTTGAACACAAAAATCTCTTTCACGCAACTGATTTAAACCAAAACTTGGCTTGAACTCTCTATATTGCATGCTCAGATTAAAAACACAAATGTCACTGACCATTTCCACGCAAGTAATAAATTTACAAAATATTTGCATACGATAGAAGGTATATAATTTAAATTAGAAGCGTGAGTTTTGAACTCACATTTTTTTTTTCCGCTTCAAAGTCAATAGGCAACCCGGATCCAAAATATTGCATACGAAAAGATGGTGTATAAAAAAAAATAAACACTTCACAACAACAAAAATTTGCAACCATAGTTTAAACTAGAAGTGTGAGTTTATAACTCACCTAATTTGCTTCCAAAATCTTTAAGCAACCAAGAACTAAATGAACTGCCATTGAAGTGTTTTGCAGAGCTACTTGAAAAAGAAAGAAAGAAAGACTTTAAAAGTATATAAGTAGGATATAATGGAAAATAGTGGATGAACATACTTAATTTTTCTACATAAATAAATAGTAATAAAACGTAAAATTAACATTTAATGAAAATTAAAATTATTTTTATTTTGAAAACATGCCTTACAGTAAATGTTTTTTTCCATTTCTTTAGTGTAAAAATACTCAAATTTCAAACTTCTCAATAAAATAAAACATTGAACAATCGAAACAAATGGTTAATAAAATGCATTCATCCATCTATAGCAGCAATCTACATGTAACTTAACCAATCAACCAACTACTTTCACGTAGCACTCTTATTCTCTTTTTTCCAACAACCAACTAAAAGCAACTTCTGAAAATCACTACAGTGGATGCTGAAGAAGGCCTGACACATCGGGCTTAGCGGCAAATAGCAATGGTTTAAGCGGATCAGTTATTTGAAAGCTTCAAGTTGTAAAAGTGTAATGCTCGGAGAAAGATAAGCATTGTAGCCCTGTTTTGTAGTATTATGCACTTTCTATAGATACAAGTATTGATCGGAAAAATATAATATGAACATAGATTACTTAAGCCATATGAAAAAGTCTGAGAATACAAAATAGCAAAATCTAGTCAAAACACTTGAAAACAAAAATATATAAGGGAGTTAACAAAATTTCTAATTAAAATGCACTAATTGTGTTTAATAATCGATAGTGGTATTACTAAGACAAAAAAATTGTATAAACCATCAGTAATGAAAAACAGAGTCTATCCAGAATTTTAATTAGATCTAATTTGGTTAGAGCTGATCCACCACATGAAACCATGATCTACGATGACCGCAGTAACAGTAAACAATGCATATGTTGAGTAACAAAAAAAAGCAGTGAAGCGGAAAGCATAAAATATGAAGAAAACGGTCGCTTGCCTTTTTATTCGGTGGAAAATAATACCCAAACGAAATTTTATCCTTTATGTCAGCAGTGAAATTAGTATCAATGTTGGTTAAAGCCAAATCATCACACGAAATCAGGATTTATGACGAGTACAGTAGTGATAAAATCATATATATATTGATTTAACAGAATTATGGAACTTGAAGGTACAAAACATTAATAAATTGTCACATTCCTTTTTATTTATTGGAATGTCCCAAAGGCTGAAAATTAAGTACTTAACTTATAATGAAACGATAAGTTTTTAGAACAGCGCAGGAGGAAGTAATAACTTCATACATAATCATCAAGACATAACCACACTTCAAACTTTATCATCAGAAAGAACAATATACTTTCTTAACGATTGGCAAAAAAATGAAGAGTCAAAGTGTTTAGCGGCAATGACAGAACCCTAGCTTGTTAAAAATTCATGTCACTGAAATAATCTTAACGATACCATACCTATATCAGCGGCAATGACAAGCAGATGGCAGAAAAGAGCGCAGCTAGGGTTCGCGGGTTTCGTCGATGGCAACGACACCGAGCGGTGGTCTGGCTTCGTGGATGGCTAGGGCGGCGAGCGTGTTTAGCTTCGTGGAATATGGCAAGAGCGGCGAGGTAAACGAGATGGGGTTAGGGTTTAGGTGTATGAAATTTTGACGGTGAGTTTTAGTGCCGAGTGAGTAAATTGAGCGGCCAAGAAAAATGAAGGGAGGGAAGTTGAAAATTTTGATGAGGTGGAAAGGGAAATGTATCTATTCAAAAGACAACTGGAATGGACAGTTATTATAATTGAGTAATTACAACTGGTACAAAAAAAGCAGTTGTTATAGACGTATATTGCAACTGCTATATAGATAAAGTTGTTAAAAATACCTTTGTTACAACTGTTAGAAATAAACAGTTGTTAAAAATAACCTATAACAACTGTCGGTTTGTGTTAGTTGTAAACTAAAAGTTGTAATACGACTGTTTTGTTGTAGTGTTTGAATTAGAAAAACTATGTACTCTTAATTTTGTCATGAAGTGGTGATTATGTCGCCGAATGCTTACACAATCAAGTAGTTGCACTTTAACTGTTTGTTAAAATGTCAAATCCAACCAGTATTCAACTCAAGTACAAATAAGGTAAGATCTGGTACCAAAAAGTAAATAGGAAAGTAGCCAAAGAAAAAAATAGTAAAGGACATAGGAAATTTATGTGGTTTGGATTATAAGGAATCCTACATCTATGAGGAAAGTTTCTCTTTCTTCCTTTATCATTGATTTGGTACAGATATTCATAGCAAACGATACAGTTAAACCTTAAAATGGTCCTTTGGAAGGACATTAAGTGTTACTCATTGGCCTTGAAGTACTACCATCGTATCTGTACTGACCGGTATAGGATCCTTGCTTAATCTTGCGATGCTGATATGCGCTTTCTTATTCTACATCATACTGGGGTGAAGCCTTACTGTCTTGCCGTATTTCATCCCGAGGGTTGGCTTGACATATGCTTGGTGTGTATTCGGGGCTACCCATGATCTGAACTGGTGGCGATTTGAGTTGCCCTCCTCGCAAGTATGCTTAGGTTGCTTATGAGACAGAGTGAAAACTTTATATCTGAGTCGTTTTTACTTAACTCGGCATAGCGTGTACTGCATCTTGTGCCTCAATGTAGTATTCCTATTCTGCTTTTGATTTTATGTATCGTCATTGTGACCTGCCCCTATTTCCCAATGTGTTAATATTTGTATCTTGACACGGTTCCCTTGGTTGCAGTGTTTAGGTCGGGTTAGGTTTGTGATTTCAAGTTGGTTCCCTATGCCTTGACTGATTCACTTCCTTTTTCCTTTCTTTCCGACTTTCTTGACATGAGGGTAACTTTCCTAAACTTACATCCTGCCCTATTTCTTTCACTGTAGTTCGGGGTAAGAACGGGTGTAACATTTTCAAATTAGGAGTACTTTTTGTAAGTACTAGTAATTTGACCATTTTTTAAAAATAAACGTGGAAAAATGTATAATATTAATACTTATGAATTTCTAGGAAATTTCAAAGATAATAACAAAAAAAATATTTCTAACGGAGATTAGAGAATTTATTATTTATTAAATAACTAGATGTTTATTAAATGACAATATGATTTTGTAAACAAAAAACTGTATTATTTTGAGTAGATAATGATAGAGTAGACTTTATGAAGGTTATTGAAGAATATCATTATTATAAATGGAGTATAAAAACAAGAGATATTTTGGATAACAACAATAATAGTAAATCATATTTTCAAAAGTGATTTTGAGCCATTTTATTACTACTTTGGGATAAATAGTAACAAAATGAGTTTTGAGGATTAAAATGGAAAATTACTATTTGTGAGTTAAATAATGATGTGGATTGCAAAAGTGAATTTAAAGAGATTTGATTATACATACATACATACACACACACACACACACACACACACACACACACACACACATATATATAACCTAAATGTTTGAGGTATTTGGAGAAACAAGTGTACAAAGAAGATTTTTGAAATATAAGATTGTCTTTGTTTTGAGGTGGAATAAATAAAGATGATTTTTTTGTAATAAACAATAATAATTCGATTTTATACTTAAGAGAAATTAATGAGTGTAAATATCTCTTTTTGGGTGGTTTTAACATATGTGAGTAAGTATTATGTGCAAATTATCATATATATATATATATATTTGTTGTATAGAGATGAAATCGCACTACAATGAGTTATTGATATTTTTCTATTATTACTATGTAGTGTGTAGTTGCTTGTTGTGAATGTTGTATTACCAATATAGTGAGTTAGTATATAATTAGTGATTTGGTGTTTCTGTTACTAATATGGTGGGTTAGTGCAAATTTGGCGATTTGGCGTTTGTGTTACTAATATGGTTGGTTATTACACATTTAGTGATTTGATGTTCAATTACTAATATAGTGGGTTAGAACACATTTGGTGATCTGGTTTTGTATTACTAATATAGTGGGTTAGCACACATTTAGTGATTTTATGTTGTCTTACTAATATAGTGGGTTAGCACACATTTAGTACTTTGGTGTTTGTGTAGGAATAATGTTTCATGCTTGCATTAGTTGCATTGGTTGCATGGATGTTGAAACACTCCACATCCCTTAGTATACCTAAAAGGACACACTAAAGGATATGGTGCGTTATAGGTATAGCTAAAAACTTTACAAAGACTAAGATTCACAAGACAAAACAAATAAAAACGACAAAAGCATTTAAAACATTAACTTATTTAAAAGTCAAACCTCATGAATACTTCATAAAACCAAATATGTCTCAAAATACCAAATATCCATGTCTAGTGAAAAAAATTATCTCAGTCATAACATCAGAGTACATAAAATTACTATCCCTCTCAAAGAAAAGTACTAGTACATCAAAATGAAATAAAAACTGAAAAAGAAGAAGTAGAATACATGAAGAAAAATCTCCGCAGCTGAAATCTCCAAGAGTCTGAAATCTACTGTCCCTGCCTTTGCTGGCCTATGAGGGGGAAAAGGGGAAAATAGAGGAGTGGGTCAGACTAAAAGTATGGTGAGTGGAAGTAACTACTAGTATTTTTAAGCGAGATAAAGATAATAGACTTAGCAACAGTTCTAGTATAAAAAGGAAATAAAGGAAAAGATAAAGCTGGAATAAAACGCTGATTGCTTTGATTATTTCGATTGTTTGCACTTGTCTTATATTACAGCTTCGATCGGGCTGAATTCCTAATCCTACATTAATTAGGCTGAATTCCTAATTCTACCCTTTGATCGGCCTTCTATCTCTGTTGTGCCACTATGAGCTAGTCCCCAACGTGCGTCCCACAGCAAAAGGACACCTACTAGCGCTCTGGAACTCAATAGCGACTTATCTCCCCGCACCAAGGCCGCACGCACGACCACCGTTAGGCTCGCACTATCTGTTGCTCCCTCTTACCCTAAATAGCATAAGCGTGCCCAGCCTCACCTCCTCCGTTGTGAGACCATCAGTCCTAGTCTGAAAGGGTTCTGCCTAGCCTTACCTAAGTGTGTTGTGAGACCATCAGTCCTAGTCTGAAAGGGAATGCTACCAATTCGGGTCCTACCAAACAAAATCTAGTTGCGCCCCTTGCCCAAATCCCCTGATTTGAACTTCTATCTATTGGCCCATTAGTTACTTTAGTTAGAATAAGCGTGTCCCAGCCTTACCTAACCTACTATGAGACCATCAGTCCTAGTCTGAAAGGGTTATGCCCAGCCTCACCTACTGTGAGACCATCAGTCTTACTCTGAAAGGGTCTTGCCCAACTTCACCTATTGTAAAACCATCAATCCTAGTCTGAAAGGGAATGCCATTGGTTATGGGCCCTACTTCTATCTTTGCTTATTAACTTAATATAAGTCTTTTAAATAAGCCTCTTCTGTTCATTCTGCTCTATTTGCTTATTAACTTATTCTAAGTCTTTAAAATAAGCCTCTTCTATTATCTCTGCTATATTTACTTATTAACTTAGTGTAAGTCTTTAAAATAAGCCTCTTTCTGTTCTTTCTATTTAATTATAACCTATGTTATAATTTCTCTTTTATTTTGTCTTTCTAGTTATAATCTACTAGTTACAATTTGCTTGCAAAAGTCAAATTTGCCTATTTCAGTCTATATTCTTTTATTACAGTTCTACTTATTTACGTCCAATTTTCTATAATTTTTGTATTCTTAAAATTTAGTCCATAATAGCGAATTATCCACCTTTTATTAATTTATTCGCGTAAAAGGAATAAAAAGAACTAAAATTTACAGGCTGAAATCTAACGCAAAACGGATGTAAATAAAATACAAATAACTGTAAATGACAGTAAATAACTGTAAATAAATAAATAAAATAGCTAAATAAAATAGACTGAAAAGAACATTAAAAATTAACTGTAAACAACTTGTATAAAAGAGGTTTCAAAATTGTAGAAAAACTACAACTATTGAAGACCCTATTATTTTAAATTACTTAAAAATTTAAAATAATTACTTAAACACCCACTCGTGGTCCTTAGCTCTTTCCTTGGCCTTCCCGGATCCACTTATAGCGTATAAAATATTTTAATTAAAAAGATCTTCTCCTCGGAAAAATATTCCTTTTACGGTCCAGCCTCAGGCAATGAACCTAAATGGAGAAAATCTGAATGAGAAAAATAGCTAGGCCTAGTATCTTATTTATAGTGTCACTTGTGGATCTCAGACCGTTGGATTTGAAGATTAAATCTAGCGCAACCACGTCATTGGCTCGATGGGAACCGTCGGGTGGAAGCACAGACGCACCATATGAGATAAAATCAACAAAACACGTCACACTCGAACCTGGACGATTGCTCGTCCAAGTATACACACGAGTCGACCACCAGGTCGACCTTTGTGTGGTGAGGATCGACCTATAGGTCGACCCTTCTATAGGGAAGGTCGATCCTAGGATCGACCTGACCCTTTATAATTTTTTTTTCTTTTTTCGTTTTCTTGTTTATTTTGTAACTTCTTCGTTCTAGCTCGGATTTTGACAATCTATATATGAAAATTGGCCAAACAATTACCACGGACACAATGGTGCAAATCCTATGGCTCAAATCTGATAATTTCACAAAGTTATTTAATTATCTAATTAATTTATTAATTATAGCTTAAATTTCGGGTTGTTACATTCTCCCCTCCTTAAAGGATTTCGTCCCCGAAATCTCAAAGGATAGAAGAATGCAATAAATGTTTTCATCCAAGTTCTACAACCAACTACTCAACCATCATCCATTACATCCATTGTCCTTAAGTTTTTCTAATGAATTTATGATATATATATATGTGCAAATAGTGTAATGTCAATGTCCCTAACTAATGCAAAAGATTAGGCGATCTACCGATTTAGTCGACCTCCTTTTATGCAATCATGTCTGTGTCATGTATCCAAATGAATGCAAATTTCCTAATGATAATTGTTAGTTCTATATGTGTGCTACAATCATCATCCAAATGCAACAATCATGTGATAATCATCCATTTATAGCAACCATGGAATAAAATAAAATATGCAAATGCGCACACATCCATATGCATATGCTCTAGTGTCCTAGTTATGCTGATCCCTAAGAGATAATAGTTCCTAGTGTAAGTATATGCATCCATTAGCATCCACTAGCAAACACTTGCAACCACTAGCGTCCATCGTACATAACATGTTCTAATAACATGTTTACATCTAATCCTACCATCCATAGGTTAAATCCTAAGATCTACCCTCCCAAAGGATAATAAAGGAAAGAACCTATTCAAAACTAAAGATGGAAATAGGAAATTCGAAAACTTACTATCAAATAGTTGTGGATAAGAGATACGAATCTTCTCTTCAGCCTCCCATGTGGCGTCTTCAACACTATCTCCCCACTGCACCTTTACTAACGGAACTTCTTTATTCCTAAGTTTCTTGATATCGCGTCCAATGATCTTGGTAGGAATACGACGAACTGATGCTTCTCTCTCCATTTCAATCTCCTCGAGTCGACTAGGCACCACAACCTCCGCTGGGTCATGTAAGCATTTTCTCAAGTGCGAAACATGAAAAACATCATGCACTCTTGCGAGCCTCTCGGGTAGCATAACTCGATACGCCATCTTCCCTACTCTCTCTACAATGGGGAACGGTCCTACAAATCTAGGGGCTAACTTCCCACTTGATCCAAACCTCACCACCTTCCTTAGCGGAGATACCTTAATGAAAACCAAGTCTCCTACCTAAAACTCAATATCCCTCCTCCGCTTGTCCGCATAAGATTTCTGCGTCCCTTGGGCCGTCTTCATCCTCCTCCTAATCAAATCGATCTTCTTTGAAGTCTCCCTAACCATGTCAGGACTAAGTAGCAATCTCTCCGTAGACTCCCACCAACATGAAGGTGACTTACACGGTCTCCCATAAAGAGCTTCGAAAGGTGCCATCTCGATGCTAGTCTGGAAACTATTATTATAAGCAAACTCTACCAAAGGAAGTGCTCCTCCCAAGTTCCTCCAAAATCAAGAACGCACATCCTCAACAAATCTTCAAGCACTCTATTAACTCTCTCCGTTTGGCCATCCGTCTGAGGGTGATAGGCTATACTCAATCTAAGCTACGTCCCTAAAGCCTCTTGCAAGCTTCTACAAAATTCACTAGTAAAAATAGGGTCTCTATTGCTCATAATGTTATAGGGAACTCCATGAAGTCGGACTATCTCATGAACGTATAAAGATGCCAAATACGGTGCAGTCCTCTTACTCTTGACCGGAATGAAGTGGGCGCTCTTAGTTAAGCGATCTACAATCACCCAAATACTAGTATTCCCCTTCCTAGATCGGGGTAATCCATCAATGAAATCCATCAAAACACTATCCCACTTCCATTCAGGTACATCCAATGGCTGAAGTAATCCTCCGGGCTTCTGCTGCTCTGCCTTAAACCTTTGGCACACAAGACACCTAGCTACAAACTCTGCCAAATCCTTCTTCATGCCACTCCAATAAAATACCTTCTTCATGTCCCTATACATCTTATCACTGCCCAAATGAATAGTCATACGTGAATGGTGTGCCTCTGCTAGAACTGCACTCACCAAATCACTAGTGCGGGGAACATAAAGTCTTCCATCTCTCCTTAACCACCCTTTACTATCAATGGAATAGCGTTGGAGATGTCTAGAGACCTCTCCTCTACTAATCCTCTCCATAATATTCATAAGCTTTGCATCCTCTCGTTGCCTCGAACCAATCTGATCCACGAGGGTAGGCCTCACTTCAAGTGCTGCTAACAATCCAGGGGTAATGTCCGTAGAAGGCTTAAAATCAAAACTGGAGATAAACTCTAGGCTTTCCACTCTACGAACATTGGACTAAGGGTTGCTCTCTTCCTACTCAGCGCAACCGCAACTACGTTTCCCTTGCCAGGGGTATAAGCTATCTCAAAGTCATATGATGCCAAAAACTCCATCCAACGCTGCTGCCTCAAGTTTAAATCCTTCTGTGAGAATAGGTACTTCAATGATTTATGGTAAGTGAAGAGCTCGAACCTCTCTCCTAGCAAGTAATGCCTCCAAGACTTGAGTGCGAAAACTATAGCAGCTAACTCTAAATCATGGATATGATAGTTCATCTCATGAGTCCTCAACTGTCTACTCCCATAACATACTACCCTCCCTTCTTGCATCAACACTACTCCTAGACCCGTCTTACATGCATCAGTGTATATTATAAAAGGCTTAGCTCCATCGGGTAAAACTAATACTGGTGCACTAGTAAGGGCCTCTTTAGCCTCGTGAAGGAATCCTCACAATCACGTCCCACACAAATGCCTCATTCTTCTTAGTAAGGCGAGTAGCCGGTGCTGAAATCTTAGCGAAGTCTCTAATAAACTTCCTATAATAGCCTGCCAAACCTAGGAAGCTTCTAACCTCGGTAGCGTTCTTGGGGGCCTTCCAATCTTGCACTGCTACAACTTTAGTAGGATCTACAGCCAAACCCTCCTTTGAGACTACATGTCCCAAGAAACGCACTTCCTTTCACCAAAAGTGACACTTCGAGAATTTAGCCTTTAACTGATGAACGCGAAGTGCACGAAGAACCTCCTCTAGATGAACAGCATGCTCCTCTATACTCTTGGAAAACACCAAAATGTCGTCCACGAATACTACCACGAATTTATTTAGGACATCTCTAAAAACACAGCTCATCAAATCTATGAAATATGTTAGGGCATTGGTTAGCCCAAAAGGCAAACCAACCACTCAAAGAATCCGTCTGGTATCGTAAATGCCATCTTATCGATGCTATCATCAGCGACTCTAAGCTGATGAAATCCGGTAGCCAAATCCAGTTGAGAAAATACTAAAGAGCCAACTAGCTGATCGAAAAGATCGTCAATCCTAGGAAGGGGGTAAAGGTTCTTCTTCGCGAGCTTATTCAACTCTCTATAGTCTACGCAAAGTCGAAGGGAACCATCCGCCTTCGTAGCGAAGACAACTAGCGCTCCCCACTCAGATATGCTCCTTCTGATGAAGCCTTTCTTCAATAGCTCACCAATCTGCTTGCTTAACTCATTCCTCTCCTTAGGAGCCATATGTCTCATAGGCAATGCCACTGGCTTAGCATTGTCATTAAGATAGATCCTAAAGTTGATCTCTCTCTTAGGGGGTAGTCCCCTAACCTCCTCAAAGACGTTTGGAAAATCTCTGACGAATGGAACTGAATCTAACTCTGCTGGTGATGAATCGAGGGAATAAAGAAAGCTCAACATGACTGATACCTATGGGTCGTAAGAGACCTCGAGAGTCCTACCGCTGCATGTCTCTAGTCTAACGACTCTCCTCTCGTAGTCCAATATTGCTCCATAAGTGGATAGCCAATCCATCCCCAAAATCATCCCATACCCCGAAAATCCCAATACATAGGCATCACAATCAAACTCTACGCCTAGGATAAAAATTTTAAAACCCCTACAAACCATAGATAAATGTGTCGATCCCCCTATGGGGTTTGAAACAACTATGGGGTCTATTACTAAGGAGATATCTAAGTGCAAACAATCAACCAAGGAACTCGAAATGAAAGAGTGTGATGCTCCAGAATCGAAAAGAGTCCGAATGGGAAAATCAAAAATAGAAATAAAACCTTCTACGGTGACTTTCCTACCTCTATCTGGTCCGCTGCAGAAAGGTGTTGCATCCAAAGCCTGAATCTGTGCTGTAGGTGCACCCACTGCCTGCCCCATCCTCTGAGGACAAAATCTACTAAGGTGATCGGGCTACCCACAATTATAACACTTTCCCTTCATTGTCTCCTTCTTGCAATCTCTTGCATAATGACCAACCCGACCACAGTTATTGCATTTCTCGCTTTTCTTGATCTGTTTTTGAGGTCCTCCTCCTTTCTTCTTATCCTTCTTATTCTTCCACCTTGGCTTCTTAGAACTCTCCGACTTAGGAACCTCCTTAACTTCTCCTTCCTTAACTGCATCAGAGATAAGCGCCATCTCCACCAGTGACTCATATGTAGCTCCCATCGGTACGTGAGTCAATAACAACCCTTGGAGGGGCTGATTCAATCCCTTTGCAAACTTCATGGCCTTCTTGTGAGGTGTATTCACTAGCTCCATTCCAAACCGTGACAACTCATTAAGGTTGACAAACTCCTTTATTCGAAGACTTCCTGGCTTCAAGTTAATAAACCTTTCCAATTGCATACTCTCTTTTGCTTGTGACAAAAACTTCCTCTAAAACCTCTCTTGGAATCCAAACCATCCAACGTCTCTTTCTTCCAACTCAATAACCTCCCACCAATAAGAAGCCTCTCCTTTCAGCTGCCAAGATGTAAGCTAAACTCTCTGCTGATCCTCCAGTCCCAATAGCCTAAATATCCTCTCTGTACTCCTTAACCAAGCTCTCGCTTCCACAAAATTCTCCATACCAGAGAATTTCTTGCCCCATAGATTGGCGAAATCCTTGCATAGCTTAGAGAAATCGGCTGCTGCAGGTGGGATGATGGGATTCCTACCTGCTGGTGCTGGATTGGGCGCTTGCCCTTGCACCTCTGGGGTCATAGCTTGCAAGTATCAACAAAACCAGCCTGGGACTTGGACACCCTCGGGAAGATTAGGGTCATCCACCATGCTATGCAAAGAAAAAGAGAATTTAAGCCCGAAAGAATCGAAAGGAGATTGGACTGGACTTTGAGGGGATTTTTGTAAAAACTCTTTTATACCTTAAAATCACTTCTATAATAATAGTTTCTTTCTGAAAAATAGTTTAAAAATATGTTACTTTTCAAAAATACTTTACTTTTAAAACAAATTTTTAGGAATCCTGTAACCTTAGGCTCTGATACCAAGTGAAACACCCCGCACCCCTTAGTATACCCAAAAAGACACACTAAAGGATATGGTGCTTTATAGGTATAGCTAAAAACTTTACATAGACTAAGATTCACAAGACAAAATAAATAAAAATAGCGAAAACATTTAAAACATTAACTTATTTAAAAGTCAAACTTCATAAATACTTCATAAAACTAAATATGTCTCAAAATACCAAATATCCATGTCTAGTGAAAAAATTTATCTCAGTCATAACATCAGAGTACATAAATAACTATCCCTCTCAAAGAAAAGTACCAGTACATCAAAATGAAATAAAAACTAAAAAAGAAGAAGTAGAATACATGAAGAAAAATCTCCGCAGCTGAAATCTCCAAGAGTCTAAAATCTACTGTCCCTGCCTCTGTTGGCCTATGGGGGGAAAGGGGAAAATAGAGGAGTGGGTCAGACTAAAAGTCTAGTGAGTGGAAGTAACTACTAGTATTTTTAAGTGAGATAAAGATAATAGACTAATCAACAGTTCTAGTATAAAAAGGAAATAAAGGAAAAGATAAAGCTGGAATAAAACGCTGCTTGCTTTGATTAGTTCGATGGTTTGCAGTTGTCTTAGACTACTGCTTGGATTAGGCTGAATTCCTAATCCTACTTTAATTAGGTTAAATTCATAATTCTACCCTTTGATCGACCTTCTATCTCTGTTGTGCCACTGTGAGCTAGTCCCCAACGTGGGTCCCACAGCAAAAAGACACCTGCTAGCATTCTGGAACTCAATAGCGACTTATTTCCCCGCACCAAGGTCGCACGCACGACCACCGTTAGGCCCGCACTATCTGTTGCTCCCTCTTACTCTAAACAGCATAAGCGTGCCCAGCCTTACCTCCTCCGCTGTGAGACCATCAGTCCTAGTCTGAAAGGGTCCTGCCCAGCCTCACCTAAGTTGTTGTGAGACCATCAGTCCTAGTCTAAAAGGGAATGCTGCCAATTCGGTTCCTACCAAACAAAATCTAGTTTCGCCCTTTGTCCAATTCCCCTGATTTGAACTACAATATATTGGCCCCTTAGTTACTTTAGTTAGCATAAGCGTGTTCCAGCCTCACTTAACCTACTGTGAGACCATCAGTCCTAGTCTGAAAGGGTTATGCCCAGCCTCACTTACTATGAGACCATCAGTCCTACTCTGAAAGGGTCATGCCCAGCCTCATCTATTGTGAAACCATCAGTCCTCGTTTGAAAGGGAATGCTATTGGTTATGGGCCCTACTTTTATCTTTGCTTATTAACTTAATATAAGTCTTTTAAATAAGCCTCTTCTATTCATTCTGCTCTATTTGCTTATTAACTTGTTCTATGTCTTTAAAATAAGCCTCTTCTATTATCTCTGCTATATTTGCTTATTAACTTAGTGTAAGTCTTTAAAATAAGCCTCTTTCTGTTCTTTCTATTTAATTATAACCTATGTTATAATTTCTCTTTTATCTTGTCTTTCTAGTTATAATCAACTAGTTATAACTTGCTTGCAGATGTCAAATTTGTCTATTTCAGTCTATATTCTTTTATTACAGTTCTACTTATTTACGCCCAATTTTCTGTAATTTTTGTATTCTTAAAATTTAGTCCATATCAGTGAATTATCCACCTTTTATTAATTTATTCGCGTAAAAGGAATAAAAAGAACTAAAATTTACAGGCTGAAATCTAACGCAAAACGGATGTAAACAAAATACAAATAACTGTAAATGACAATAAATAACTGTAAATAAATGAATAAAATAGCTAAATAAAATAGACTAAAAAGAACATTAAAAATTAACTGTAAACAACTTGTATAAAAGTTGTCTCAAAATTGTAGAAAAACTACAACTGTTGAAAACCCTATTATTTTAAATTACTTAAAAATCTAAAATAATTGCTTAAACACTTACCTGTGGTTCTTAGCTCTTTCCTCGACCTTCTCGGATCCACTTATAGCGCATAAAATATTTTAATTAAAAAGATCTTCTCCTCGGAAAAATATTCCTTTTAGGGTCCAGCCTTAGGCAATGAACCCAGATGGAGAAAATCTGAATGAGAAAAATAGCTAGGCCTAGGGTCTTATTTATAGTGTCACTTGTGGATCTCATACCGTTGGATTTGAAGATTAAATCCAGTGCAACCACGTCATTCGCTCGATGGGAACTGTCGGATGGAAGCACGGACACACCAGATGAGATAAAATCAACAAAACACGTCACGCTCGAACCTAGACGATTGCTCGTCCAAGTATACACGCGGGTCGACCGCCAGGTCGACCTTTGTGTGGTGAGGGTTGACCTATAGGTCGACCCTTCTATGGGGAAGGTCCACCCTAGGGTCGACCTGACCCTTTATAAATATTTTTTCTTTTCTTGTTTTCTTGTTTATTTTGTAACTTCTTCGTTCTAGCTCGAATTTTGACAATCTATATACGAAAAATTGGCCAGAAAATTACCACGGACACAATGGTGCAACTCCCGTGGCTCAAATCTGATAATTTCACAAAGTTATTTATTTAATTAATTTGTTAATTAATTATTATAGCTTAAATTTTGGGTTGTTACAGATGTTGTGGCTTTTATGTGTTTAATAAGTATTTTGATGCAGGATAAGAGTAGAAAACATAACTATGTAGGCTTGATCGCTTAAAAGGGGTATGTAAGTAGTCTTTTCCTATCCAATAGCTCTCGAGCCTATGTCCAGAGTGTATACGGTTAGGCGTAGTCCAAACATAGTTGATACTCTTTCCCTTTTTATTATATATATATGTATAGTTGTGAAGTTGCTGCTAGAAGAAGAAGAGGGAACATAAATGTAGATGTAGGCTATAATGTGGACAACTGATTCGGTATATTATTTTATATACCATAGTTATATTATTTTTGACTAAGTGATAATTAATATACATTTAAATCGATATTTCATTCCACTATGGGTTTTCTCCTTTTCTTTTGTAGTTTTGGAATTATAAATTGAATAAATTATCCACTATTTATAATATCGAGAATTAGTTGCAAACATATTTAGTGGTGTTTGCAATTGACTTCAGACGTTAAAATTAATAGGGCATCGTACTTGGAATCAAAGCGAGGTTTAGCGATTCCCTAAGCCTTGGGTGGACTCAACCACTCAGGGTAGGTTAAATTTACACCTTAGATTATGTTAAAAATATTGGACGAGAGAACGTTCTTATTGATGATTGCATGTTTTGAATGTAAGATGTTATTGTTTATAGTGACCTTTGGGTGCAAAATAAATACTATAAAAATAGGGTAGGATGAGCACTTATAGGATGAGTTAAGTGTTTATAACCAAAGTGACACATATGACAATATTGCCTAAACTTAATAAGTGGACCAATTTTTTATTGGGATTTTGACTAGGAAGGTTATATTAAAAATATACATTTTGGATTTAAAAAGGTAATTTACTTACAAAGGAAAACTTGCTTTTGGACTTAAAGTGATTTATTGAAATTTTAAAAAGGTAAAAATAATATATTAATTTGAGGAAAATTTGTATTGAGGGTGTTTTTTGGAAAAAGCTGTTTTAGTAAAAAGGATATTTGAGTATAGATAAATACTTTTTAGAAGTTATTTTAGTAGAGAAAACATTTGAAAGTATTTTTTTCAGAAATGTTTTGAGAAATATCTTTTTAAGTAAAGAATGAGAGAAACATTTTTATTTGAGGAAAAGCGTTTCATCTAAAAAGATCGCCCTTGAAATTTGAAAAGCTTATGTGTGGAAGCTAATTTTAGTCGTAACTATTTTTATGTGAAGGTTGCTTTTTGATAAACGATGTTTGGAAGGAAACCATATTTGTAGATAGGATATTCTGATTGGGGAAGTATCCAATTTTCAAAAAAAAAGTGTTTTGTTGGGAATATGCATGAAAATATTTTTTTTGAAAAGGATGTATTGTAAAATACCTAGTTAAGTATTTTAGGAAAGAATTTTATAAGGATGTAAATAATTTGATTCAAAAGAGAATTTGAATAAAATAAGATATTTGATTTGAATAACAAACTTTTGTGGTGTTTATCGAAAATTGTTTTATTAAAAAGATATTTTATTTTGAAACTCCATTTGAAGACTGTAAGACTTAGTTGTGTGACATATGGCCCGAGACAATGGGGCAAGATGAGTTTGAGTTTTCCCAACACCTGTTATAAAGATGCTATCTGTATGACTATTATATGTGACTTTCCCTAAGGGGTTATATGGATGTCTATTTATTCCCTTCCATGGAGAGAGTTGTGATATGATGTAGGGACTGCCCATTTCGATGTGTGGGACAATGACCTTTTACTTGTATTGGCTTGCTTTGGCTGAATTGTCTGTATTGATTTGTTGCTAGTAAAGTTATTTAAAAAAAAGGTATCGCTTGTTTATTTATTCATTTATGTCATGCTTGTTTGAATTAATTTCTATTACTCGTATTATGTTGTTGATTGCTTGTTTGTTTTCATCGCTTAATTGTTTGATTGCTTGTTTATTTGACATATTGTGATTACAGGAAAATAGGCTAGAGGAACTTTTTATTTCTCTTTTTGGACCTACGGACGCGGGTTTGTTTTCATCGTCTCAAGGACGCGGGCTTTATTTTTTTCAAAGGATATACTTTTTGTAAAATTTAAACTTGCGCTTCATTATCATCGGTCTTCTTTTTTCCTAATTTCTTCTTGATCTTATTCTGATATTGCTGATCTTAGTGCAATCTTCTCGATTCAAGGATGCGTGTTTCTTTACTTTTGTATTTGATCTTCTCGATTCTCTGGCGATCTTCATCGTGCTGTCGATCTTCATCAAACACTTTCCAGTTCTAGGTATATCGCTCTTATTTGTTTCGATCTTCTTCTTATATTCCTTTGATTTCTTCTGTGCTTTTTCATGCACTGTTGGGGATTTTTTTGTTGCCTCTGAAGGTTTGTTTTGATCCGGTTGTCTTTTTCCTAATGCATCTTCTTAATTTCCTGAGTTATACTAAGATCAAATGATGGTGGTTTTACTTCTTCTGTTGCTTTTGATTTCCACATCTTGATCTCTTTTTTCAACTCTATTATAATGCCTTTTGCTTCTATTCTTTTTTGTCTCTCCTTTTCTAATTCCTCTTCACTCTTCTTCAATTTTTTTCTACATCTACAATGTACTGCTACAGCGAGTCGACTTGCTCTTTTGATGTTGATTCCAAGTTTTCTTTTTTTTCTATCCTAATGTTCTCATTGGTATCCTGCTGAACAAATTTTTGTTGGTTTGTTTGTTGAAGAAGTGCCTTTTCAATTTCAGTCAGGTTTCTTATTTTAATGAAAATCTATATAATAACATAAAATAGTAATGAATTAGCAATATATAATGAATGAACTAATGCTATATATAACTGTCATTTTTCATATGATGCTATATCAAACTATCATTCTTTAGTAACAACAACAAAAAACTGTATTTCTGCAGAAATGATATATGTAACTATCATTCAACTTATGGCCATATAATAACAACATAAAAACTGTTAATATACACTATGTTATGATATATTTATCTATCATTATATTTTTCTTGTACTTGTATGAGAAATGATACCTTTCTACTGTCCATGTTCATAAGAGCTTCTCTTGAAATCACCCTTTTCAAGCTTTCTATATTCCACCTCCCAAATCTAGGTAAGGTAGTACAGTATGTTGCAAACAGAGATATCAAATTTACGTGCCCACATAGGAAAAACTACAAATAAAATATTACTTGTTAAAACATATCATGTATATAATTTAACTTTAGAGATAGATACATTAACATAAAGTTAGAATGTTGTACTTACTATTGGAAGCATGGAACAACCCGGCATGTTTCTCGGCTTTTTAGTTTTTGCTTTCTTTGATATTTTAGCTTTGGATTCTTGTACAAAGAACCATCAATGAATAATTTTATATTTAACAAACTATAATGCTATTTTCATCTATCATTTTTTTTAAATGCTATATTTGTCTATCATTACTCTTTTTCAATCCATGCTTTAACAGTTTAAAGGTTGAAATACTGTATCAATCAATAATTCTTCATTCAACTATCATTTTGTAGTTATCAATCTAACTATCATCCAACATTTATCAAAAACTGGAATGCTATTTTCGTCTATCATTCCAACATAACACATGCAATTAATAAAATGATACATTCAACTATCATTCTGCAATTATCAATCTAACTATCATCTAACATTTATCAAAAACTGGAATGTTATTTTCATTCATCATTCCAACATAATGCATGTAACAAATAAAATGATACATTCAACTATCATTCTGTAATTATCAATCTAACTATCATCTAACATTTATCAAAAACTATAATGCTATTTTCGTCTATCATTCCAACATAACACATGCAATAAATAAAATGATATATCCAACTGTCATTCTGCAATTATCAATCTAACTATCATCTAACATTTATCAAAAACTGAAATGCTATTTTCATATATCATTCCAACATAATGCATGTAATGAATAAAATGATACATTCAACTATCATTCTGTAATTATCAATCTAACTATCATCTAACATTTATCAAAAACTGGAATGCTATTTTCATTTATCATTCCAACATAATGCATGTAACGAATAAAATGATATATTCAACTATCATTCTGCAATTACCAATCTAATTATCATCTAACATTTATCAAAAACTGGAATGTTATTTTCGTCTATCATTCCAATATAACACGTGCAATAAATAAAATGATAAATCCAACTATCATTCTAAAATTATCTTTTATTAAAAAAAACAGATGTTATACTGTTATCTTTCTTTTCCTACTGACGGTTTCATCACAAAGCTTTTGTTTCTTCATTTCGCCTTCATTTGCAGTGTTTGTTGCCCTAGATTTTCTCGTGATCTTTGTTTTTTCAGGAATATCATTCGAATCAATAGTCGTTGCTGTCCTAGTTTATTGCCTTATCTTTTTTTAGGAATAACATTCGAATCAACCCTAGTTTTGGAATCCCTAGGTTCGTTCATTTCTGCTTCAGGATTTGTTGAAATTTGTGGATTTAAGTCGATCGATTTAGCTTTTGAAGTAGATTGTGTTTGTAAATTAGTTGGGCGAAGAAAAGTGTTTTTGGTTTCGGTTGCCATTGTTTGATGAAGGACAAACTGATGAAATTTTGTTTTTAGAGTAAAAGAAAGTGAAAAAGCAGAAACGATTGTGAAAATTTGAATTATACATGTGCTTGTCCTTTAGACGAAAGTTAATTTTTACTGTCGTGGAAATTAAAATTTATTTAACTTCTTCCTTTAGACTAATTTACTCGTATAATATTTTATTTTGAAACTCCATTTGAAGACTGTAAGACTTAGCTGTGTGACATATGGCCCGAGACGATGGGGCGAGATGAGTTCGAGTTTTCCCAACACCTGTTATAAAGATGCTATCTGTATGACTATTATATGTGACTTTCCCTAAGGGGTTATATGGATGTCTATTTATTCCCTTCCATGGAGAGAGTTGTGATATGATGTAGAGACTGCCCATTTCGATGTGTGGGACAGTGACCTTTTACTTGTATTGGCTTGCTTTGGCTGAATTGTCTGTATTGATTTGTTGCTAGTTAAGTTATTTAAAAAAAAGGTATCGCTTGTTTATTTATTCATTTATGTCATGCTTGTTTGAATTAATTTCTATTACTTGTATTATGTTGTTGATTGCTTGTTTGTTTTCATCGCTTAATTGTTTGATTGCTTATTTATTTGACATATTGTGATTATTTATACGATATGCTAGGTAAAATTACTATTAAATTTTTTATGATAAGGTAGTTACTTAATTTTTACTTTTTAGGGGATATGCATTGAAGAGACTAGTGAGTTGAGAAGTAACATATCTGGATTGGTCATAGTAGACGACGTGAGGTTTTCATTAGTTGACTTCGAGCCACGATTAGGGAAAATGATGGTTTTCTTTGGATCAAACGCAAGGAAATCCTAAAAGCAAAGTAAGGTGGGACATATCGATGATGTGAAACATTTTAGGTAGAGTACTTCGGGTGAGCATTGATGGTGTTCGAGGAGAAAAATGTGTAAATGGATTTGGTGATGTCCAAGGAGGCACGTTCATAACGTGAAGTGATGTGATGGGACGTGGTGTGTTCTGAATCAAGTCATGTGCTAAAGGGATCATTGATAACTCTGGATGTTATGTGTGTTTCGCGGGGCAAGGAAATGTGAGGACACTCATATGTATACTCTGGACCTTGGTGATGGTTCGATCTGCCTTGGTGATAGCAGTACCTTTGTGATGGTATGTGATCGAATATCAAATCTAACTACGACGTGGTGTGTTGCCGACCTTGATGATGATCATATGAGTTATCAGTTATCCAAAAGAATCTTGGGGGTGATCCGACGCCTTACCGATGACTATGATGATATGAAGCATTGGTGATGGCTATGATGACATAAAGCATTGGTGATGGCTATGATGATGGGAGACCTTGGTCATGGTCGTACAAATTGTCTTATATTTGAGAGCACTTTAGTAGTGGTGCAAGATCTTAGCGGTCGATTAATTCACCTTAGTTGTAACAACCCAAAATTTTGGCCATTTGATCTTAAATGTTTAATTAATTTTATGTATTTAAATAATTGGATTTTAGAATTTAATAACTTATAATTCAAATATAGGGAATGTTTAAATATTTGGATTGTGAATTAAATCTTAATTATACTGATTTAATAATTTCATTTAACTCCTTTTAATTTATAAATAATATTGATGAATTAAATATATAGATTTATTTACAAAAATAAATAGATCGGAGAAATATCGATAATTGAATTGAAACTATAAAACGATATTTAAATATGTGAAATTAGCCTTTCGGGGCACTGCATCGGATTTCAACGAAACAAAATTCATTGCTTCCGAAATAATGAATTATAATATGCCGTCGAATTTCATGGCGATCAGACGAATCGCTTGGTCGTGCGAGTTCGTAACGCGTAGAAATTAATTTCGGAAAGTTTATATAATAATTGGGTTTGAAAAGCTATCTTCTGTATATGATCGAAATAGGCCTCAAGGCTAGTTTTAGTGTGTTCGAAATAGGAGTATAACATATAGAATGCTAGGCGGCAGGTCTCGTTTGGAGTTCAAGATTTTTGAGTATGTAATATCGGATATTTACAAATAAAATAATATATATACATATATTTTTTATCAACTCCATACCCAATCAACTTAACCCATACCCATGCCATACTCCTCATGTACACCCATACCTCTCTGCACTCTTTTTAAACTTGCCTAAGAATGAAAAATGGATCTCCATTTTGAAACCCAAAGTTTAAAAGTCAAAAACTAAATATAATCAACGAAAAAATCATGAAACAAAGTCCATTGAGTTTGTTTGGATATTGGCTTCGATGCTATAGCCTCGAATTAGTGAACAACGATGTTTAAGGAGGCTCGACCTCGGGGCAACAAATTAGAGTTTTAGATTCGAGATGATTTAGGCGATAGGGGTTTTCAAGGATTGTTGCTTTAGGTTGTCGCGTCGAAGGGCATCAGAGGCTTGATTTTGGAGACGTGTGGCGCTTGGTAGGGAGTCGCGATGTCAGCTGGTTCGCGTACTGGGGTGGCTCGATCGTGATTTGCGTGGAGAGGCCAGGGTTGAAATTGATGGGTCGAGGTTGTGGAGACTGAGGAGAGAAGCCCGTCGGATTCGTCGGTTTCGAAAAACATGGAGAGGTGAGGGAGTTTGAGGTGGATGTTTGAAGTGGCCATGGTGTACATGTATATTGTGTGCATGTTTATATTTTGGGGGAAGAAGATGATGGTTTAAAGTGGGGTAATTAATTTAACTAATTAAGGATACAAAAAAATGGGCACACGGAAGAAGTTGCTAAAAATTTTAGTCTCAGCGACAACAAGTTTGTTTTTTAGTCTGAAGGAAATTTTTTAGTGTAAACAGAAAATGATAGTTACAACTATCATTCTTTGATTTGCACTAGAAAGTGTCCTTCGGTCTAAAAAGCAAACTTGTTGTCCCTGAGACTAATTTTTTTTTCAACTTTTTCCTTGAACTTAAAAACCCCTTAAGGATATTTAATTAATTAATGTAATCGAAATCTTATAAAACCAGTTACTTGTTCATACAAGATTGGATTTGGACACGATGAGTTGCATTGCGATCGTATCGATGAATACTACGCTATGGAGTTGGATTGAAAGAGGTTGGAGCTTGTTGGAATTTATGCTAAAATCGAATGGCCATTCGGTTTTAGTCCAAATCAGAACGTTTTGTCGGAAACGAAAATTAATGTGAGTTTAACTCACATTCAATTTTACTACATCATATTTATGATGTTAGAAACGATTTTTGATTGCTAGGATTTTAGTTAAATTGTTTGGTTGTTTGGTTGAATTTCCATTTGGAAAATGTATAACATATTAATTTGATCGTTATGAACCCATATGATTATATATATATATATATATATATTATCCATAACCATTGTTTTGCAGGGAAAATCTGTAGAGAGACCCTAAGGAGTTCTTCATCAATAATTATTTATTTACATTCTTATGTTGTTATATTGATGTTTAATTGAAATAAAATCTTGATATTCCATTTAATTTGTTAAGTGTCTTTATAGCAATTTCGCTATATTTATTAATTTTCATCCCCAAAACCCTGTCGTAAGTTTTTGAACTTAAGCTTGTGTTTTCACTAAACAGGATGTTAAAATTCATTAATCATTTTGATTAATGATAATTTAAAATAATTAATCATTTTAACTAATTATTTTGAAATCTATTAACCAATTTAATAAATGATGTTTAAAATTGGTTTATCATTGATTTAAATAAGATAGGATTTAATTAGTCCTTTTAACTAATGATTACTTGAGTTTAATTAATTATTTTAATTAATGATAATTGAAATTAATAATCATTTTAATTATTGATATTCAAAAGTATTTAATCATTTTAAATAATGATATTTGAATTTAATTTATCATTTTTTGTTAATTATATTTTGAAATCTATTAATCTATTTGATTTATGAGATTTGAATTTAATTAAATCTTTTTAATTAATTATTCTAAACTTTTATTAATCATTTTAATTAATGATTGTTTTAAATTTAACTAAGTGTTTTAACTAATGATATTTGGAATTTAGTTAAATCATTTTAATTAATAATGTTTTATAGTTAAATAAATCATTTTAATAAATGATGTTTTAATTAATCATTTTGACTAATAAGGAATTGAATTTAATTAATCCAATTAATTTATGATTATTTGAACTTAATTAATTGTTTTAATTAACGACATTTAAAATTATTTAATCATTTTAATTAATGATGTTTGAGACGAATTATTCATTTTAATTAATGATTATTTCAATTTAATAAATCTTTTCAATTAACGATATTTAAAGTTAATTAATTGATTTAATAAAAGTGATTAAAGTAAAATAACTAATATAATGAAAATGTTTTAAAAGTTAATTAAGTAATTTAGTGTTTTTAAAGTTAATAAATTGATTTAATAAAGATTTTAAAGTTAATTTACTGAGGAAATAAAAGTGTTTGGAAATAATTTACTATTTAATTAAAGATAATGGATTTGTTTACTTAAAGGAGATTATAAATGTGATTAGTTATCTTTCGAGATAATTAATATTGTTTTAAAATTTATAAAGGTATTTACATTGTTTTATTATCTTTTGGGATAATAAACATTGTTTAAATTTATAAATAATGGTTTATAAATGAGAAAATCCTTTAAAAGGAATTATTTATAAATAAAGCTACGCGTAAATTGTTTTTGGGTGTATAGTAAACAATATTTTAATGACATTTGTTTTTTTACCCTTGTTTTAATACACTTGGTATTATAAATTTTGTCTTTTAAAAGAATGTTTGGAAAGAGAATTTCTAAAAGTGTTTTTACAAATATTATAATATGGAAATCAAGCACAAGTTCAGTTTTAAAAGTTAAAGTTCGATTTCGGTTATGGAAGAATAATTTCGAAAATAATATCGCTTATATGGAAAGGACTTAGTCGTACTTTAACGCTAAACATTGAGGCTTGGACTCATTTCTATCTTAAAGGTTAAAAATGTCATCAAGGCGATGCCTAGAGGTAACACCACCATAACTTGCTTTGTTGCATCTTCAACCAAGAATAGCACTTGTTTGGAATCAACGAGTAGTGGTAAATATGTGATATTTAATTTCCATATACGATCATTTTAATTATCCTCAATAGTTGATTTATTAATTATAGGATTCGGCTTTCTTCATGGTGTATTGCCACCTTAAAAACGATTTGCTGCTCTTTGAGCTTTGTTATCCTTTGTCGAAAACTACTAAACCAAAAGCCGAGAGGAAGCCAAGCTATGTGGGGTTGCTCCCATTAGGGTATTTTCTCATATCGTCTAGATTTTTGTGTAGTGTCACGTGAAAAACGGTTAAGATTAGATGTGAAATATTCGGATACTCGGTAAGGCTTGGCGGGGTTCGACTAGGTATTGTCCAAGAAGTGTCACAGAGTATATGAGCTTCTCAGAAGTATATTACTAGAGGTATACTTCAAGGAGGGAGCTCCTTCCTAGTCATTTGTTGGAAATTTTCCTTTCCTTATTTTATTTGAAACCTTGAATATGTTTATCTTTAAGTTTCCACGAGAAGAGTCAACCACTCTTCATGGCATTTAAGTATTAATTTAGTTCATTCTATCAAGTTTGGACCGTTACCTTATTTTGTCCATTCCATCAAGTTTGGACTGTTACCTTGTTTTATCCATTTTATCCAGTTTGGATTTTACTCGGGTTATTTTCATTCTTTCAAGTCTGGTTTTAATATTATCCATGCACATTCTTATTTGGATTTGTTTTCCTGATGTTTATTTCTGCTCTTGCCATATGGATGTTATTCCTATATGGTAAAAACCCGTTCCGCATTAGCAGCGTGGTCTCACAGAACTTCTATACATTTCCCATTTTTGAGTTATCTCACGCTGGTATTTCCAGACTGACCCAGATGTTATTTTATTATAATGCTTGGGTCAGACCGAGTATTTTCCTAGGTTGTTTTTGGTTTTATGGAGATCTTGGAGGGCAGCTGGAGATTCGCCTATCGTAATGTTTTATTTTCCGATGTATTATATAGTATTCATATCAGCAATTGTTGGGTCATGATTTTATAACCGACCAGCTGATAAGGTTTGTTTTAACTCTGATTAACTCTGTATTTTGGAGTGACAATATTTACTATCCATGTTATATTATATGTTGTCGATTCCACTGTGAGATTTAGATTTTCTCCGTGCTCTGTACTTTTCTTTTTATTTACCCTAACAATTTGCCCTTTTGTCGATTAGATGCGTGACATTTGAACACAGTGGCAATGTTCGGTGTCAATTTTCAATGGTCAAAAAGGCAGGTCGTTATAGCATAGTATCAGAGCGCAAGGTTAAGTGAGAACCTTGGCTTTGGTAGGGTCTGAATCATTAAAGATAGGGTAAGCGACACCCTAGAATGAGTTTGAGAGTATTATATATGCTACAGCGCATTTGTTAATGTTATAAAAACGTATTATGTTAATTGATATATTGAGTTTTATGAATTCTGGTCGAGACGTGGGATGCCACGGTATCGATAGGGATTTATAAACACTCGACCTAGGCCAACGGACATGGTATTGATTTTTTTTTAATTTTGGCAAATCAAATATTTTTCCTGTGATTATATTTTATATATGTAAAGGAATAATTTTCAAAACTTTATATAGTTATAAAGTGTGTGATAATATTTATTTATTATCACTATTATTTGTTCAGTTATGCTTAATTAAATTAGAAGCATTGACTGATGTTTGATAGTCGTTAAACTGTGCTTGGTTTATTTGGGAGCATTTATCACTTTGATTTGAAAATGAACCCTTGTGAATTAATTTTCACAATTTGGCTATAAGGTGTTCGGAGAATATGTTAAGTTAAAATTCACCTTTTAATAATGGTGAGTTAAGGATTAAACTTTAATAAAAAGTTGTTGAATATAATCTAAATGAAAGGATGAGAACTTTAGAGAATAAATATTCAAGATAATTCTATTATAATAAAGAGGAATTATTATAATATGAAATGATTTTTATATAAAGGAAATGTTATATAAATTTAGTTTGTAAAATGTGTTTAAAAAGGATTTTTGAATCTTAATCCTGAAATTTTTGAAAATAATTTCGAAAGAATTTTGAGAAATGAAATACTAGTATTTTTCTTGGAAGTAATTTAAAGTAGAAATATTTTAGGGAAGTGATTTTTTTAAAGGAATGCATTTTCTTTGGGATAATTAGGAGGAAATCATTTCGATTACTTTTGTGGTAATCTGAATAATCTTCCAAGTGACGATCAGATGTTCGCTTAAGCGAACATTGTGGAATACTTAGTATATTATTCTCTTTATCATTATGCGATCGAAATGAGTTCAAATCCGACGAACCCAAACTGAGTTTTAATAAATAAATCGTTTGAAGTTATTTCATATAAAAATATATGTAGTATGTTTTCAAAGATGAGTTTTAGAAATTAAAAACCGGGTGTTTAATTTTTAAGTTCCCTTAAAAGGAATTGGTTTTAAAACAAAAAAAAAGTATTTCTAATAAGAATTATTGTAATAGATAAGATTTTACCCTTAGATAAGGTAGGGGATAATTTATCACAGGTTCAAAATGGGTTAAATTGAATAAGAAAGTTTTGATAAACATTGTTTTATTAAAATCATATATTTGTTTAAAACATCTAAGTAGCGTGAACTATTTGCAGTTTTTGGGTCAACCATGAAACAACATTCATTTTAACACTCTAAGTTAAAGAGGTTAATAGGTTGACTTAGTTTTAAAGGACCCAAATTTTGATTATATCTTCATCTAGGCTGTGAAAAAGTAAAATAAAATTTGTATATTCTCTTAGGATATAGAAGAGTATTATACAAGCAAATAAAGTGGAATAAGTTATTATTTGATGTTTTATAAAGAAATGACTTTATAAAATATAAACTTGGGTGAGAATTTATGAAATAATTCGTAAATAATTTTAGTATTTGATAAAATACTAAGTGAAAAAACAAGTGATTTAGAGGAAAAAATTATTGTAATTAAGAAACTAATAAAAATTTAGAGTATAACTTTCCATTTTGTCCGAGTGAGTTTGCATAATCTTCTAAGCAATGGCCAAAGGCTAATGAGCAAAACGGTATGCTTAGATAATTATCAATATTTTTGGACAATCAAGAAAGTTTTGAACCTAAGTTGAGATTTGATTGTTAGTCATTTGACATTTTGAAACAATGTTAAGTGATAAGTTTTCCCTATTGGAATTTGATTGACTTTTAGTGTTAGTTTATTCCTTCACGAAATTTGATTGATTTGATTTAATTAAATTGAATTGATTGGTTGTGTGATTTTATATACCATTGTTTATAAAGTTTAAATTTATAGAGAAAGGATTTTGAATTGTTGTTATTAAGACCTAAATCCCGGTGATTTTGAAAAAGAGATTTTTGAAGATTTTGGGGAAGAAACGATATTTATTTACCCTAGTTGATGTTTCTAAAGGAACTGGAATACCACTGGGTGCCCCATGATGTTTAGATTCTAGAGTTTCACCATACTTTATTAGGAGGAATTCCCTTCTTGTCACTTTGATTTTTGATCTCTGGTTTAATTCTCATCTGAGAAACTTAGAAATAAATTTCTGAATTTAAAAACCCGGGCATTTAGATCTAAATTTATCATTTGAAAATTTTGGATGCATAGCATCTATTGCAGAATATTCTTTGTGTTTTGTCGCTTATGATTGAGATATGGTTATTGATTGCATGTAGATTTATATCAGACTAGTTTTTGCATATAGAGTTACATCACATTGCTTTTGTTAACCTGATTCTTTTTTAGATTATATAAGTACAAGGAAGTAAAAGATTTCCACTTGACTTCTTGCGCACCTTCATTTGCATAGGGATAATAAATTACTTGCCAAAATATAAATCAACGCAAAAAGGTACGTAATAAATCTAGAAATTTAAATTGGTTGATGATTTTATGCCCCAGATATGAGAGGCCACTTGGATTTTGTTTTCTTTGGTTGGTTTAGAGCCTGTAGAGGCAATTTGTAGTTGTTCCGATCGAGCCGCGCAAAAGAGGCGCTGGCGAAATTTTCTGTAAATTTAAGAGTTAGAATTTTTTTTAAGAATTTTGGAAAATATTTGATAACTAAAATTTTATTTTTGAGTTATAACTTGAAATGAAAGAAAGGAAGGAATTAGTTGGTATAGGTGGGTGAATTTAAAAGACTTGGAAATTTCATAATCTATTCCAGCTAATTGGTTGTGAAAAGTTAATAAGTTTAATAACTCATTTTAATTAATAGTTTTAAAATTAAGGGTTTGGAAACATTTTCTTCCTTAGGAATTTCAGGGACGAAATTAATTTAAGGGGAGAGAATGTAACAACCCAAAATTTTGGCCATTTGATTTTAAATGTTTAATTAATTTTAAATATTTAAATAATTGGATTTTTGAATTTAATAACTTATAATTCAAACATAGGGAATGTTTAAATATTTGAATTGTGAACTAAATCTTAATTAAATGGATTTAGTAATTTCATTCAACTCTTTTAAATTTATAAATAATATTGATGAATTCAATATGTAGATTTATTTACAAAAATAAATAGATCGGATAAATATTGATAAATGGATCGAAAATATAAAATGATATTTAAATCTGTGAAATTAACATTTTGGGGTACTGTCTTAGATTTTGACGAAACTAGTTTCATTGGATCCGTAATAATGAATCATAATATGCCGTCGAATTTCATGGCGATCAGACGAATCTTTTGGTCGTGCGAGTTCGAAACGCGTAGAAATTAATTTCGAAAAGTTTATATAATAATTGGGTTTGAAAATCTATCTTCTGTATACGATTGAATTAGGCTTCGAGACTAGTTTGAGTGTGTTCAGAATAGGGGTATAATATATAAAATGCTAGACTGCAAGTCTCGTTTGGAGTTCGAGATTTTTGACTATGTAATATCGGGTATTTACAAATGAAATAATATATATACGTTTTTTTATCAACTCCATACCCAATCAACTCAACCCATACCCATGCCATACTCCTCATGTACGCCCATATCTCTCTACTCTCTTTTTAAACTTGCTTAAGAATGAAAAATGGGTCTCCCTTTTGAAATCCAAAGTTTTAAAATAAAAAACTAAATATATACTCAATGAAAAATCATGAAACAAAGTTCATTGAGTTTGTTTAGACGTTGGCTTCGATGCTATAGCCTCGAATTGGTGAACGATGATGTTTAGGGAGGCTCGACCTCAGGGCAGCAAATTAAGGTTTTAGATTCAAGATGATTTAGGCGATGAAGGTTTTCAAGGACTGTTGCTTTGGGTTGCTCGCATCGAAGGGCATCGGAGGCTTGATTTTGGAAACGTGCGGCGCTTAGTTGTGGGTCGCGATGTCGGCTGGCTCATGTACAGAGGTGGCTTGGTTGCGTTTTGCATGGAGAGGCCGGGGTTGAAAATGATAGGTCGAGGTGGTGGAGATTGAGAAGAGAAGCCCGTCGGATTCATTGGTTTCAAAAAACATGGAGAGGTGAGGAAGTTTAAAGTGGATGTTTGAAGTAGCCATAGTATACACATACAGTGTGTGCACGTTTATATTTTGGGGGAAGAAGATGATGGTTTAAAGTGGGGTAATTAATTCAAGTAATTAAGGATATTTAATTATTTAATGTATTCGAAATCTTATAAAACCAATTACTTGTTCATACGAGGTCGGATTTGAACGCGAAAGGTTGCATTGCGATCGTATCGACGAATACGACGCTATGAAGTTGGATTGAATGAGATTAAAGCTTGTTGGAATTTATGCTAAAATCAAACGGCAGTTCGGTTTTAGTCCAAATCGGAATGTTTCGTCGGAAACGAAAATCAATGTGAGTTTAACTCACATTCAATTTTACTATATCATATCTATGATGTTATAAATAATTTTCGATTGCTTGGATGTTAGTAAAATTGTTTGATTGATTGTTTGGTTGAATTTCTGTTTGGAAAATGGATGACATATTAATTTGATTTATGAACCCATATGATTATATATATATATATATATATATATATATATATATATATATATTATCCATAACCATTGTTTTGTAGGGAAAATCTGTAGAGAGACCCTAAGGGGTTCTTCATCAATAATTGTTTATTTACATTCTTATGCTGTCATATTGATGTTTAATTGAAATAAAATCTTGATGTTCCATTTAATTTGTTAAGTGTCTTTATAACAATTTTGCTATATTTATTAATTTTCATCCCCAAAACCCTATCGTAAGTTTTTGAACTTGAGCTTGTGTTTTCACTAAACATAATGTTAAAATTCATTAATCATTTTGATTAGTGATAATTTAAAATAATTAATCATTTTAACTAATTATTTTGAAATTAATTAACCAATTTAATAAATGATGTTTAAAATTGGTTTATCTTTTATTTAAATAAGATAGGATTTAATTAGTCCTTTTAACTAATGATTACTTGAGTTTAATTAATTATTTTAATCAATGATAACTGAAATTAATACTCATTTTAATTATTGATATTTAAAAGTAATTAATCATTTTAAATAATGATATTTGAATTTATCATTTTTAGTTAATGATGTTTTGAAATCTATTAATCTATTTGATTTATAAGTTTTGAATTTAATTAAATCATTTTAATTAATGATTCTAAACTTTATTAATCATTTTAATTAATGATTGTTTTAAATTTCACTAAGTGTTTTAACTAATGTATTTGGAATTTAGTTAAATAATTTTAATTAATAATGTTTTATAGTTAAATAAATCATTTTAACAAATGATGTTATAATTAATCGTTTTAACTAATGAGGAATTGAATTTAATTAGCCCAATTAATTTATAATTATTTGAACTTAATTAATTATTTTAATTAATGGAATTTAAAATTATTTAATCATTTTAATTAATTATTATTTGAATTTAATAAATCTTTTTAATTAATGATATTTAAAGTTAATTGATTGATTTAATAAAAGTGATTAAAGTAAATTAACTAATATAATAAAGTGTTTTAAAAGTTAATTAAGTAATTTAGTATTTTTAAAGTTAATAAATTGATTTAATAAAGATTTTAAAGTTAATTTACTGAGGATATAATAATGTTTGGGAATAATTTACTATTTTATTAAAGCTAATGGATTTGTTTACTTAAAAGAGATTATAGATGTGATTAGTTATCTTTTGGGATAATTAATATTGTTTTAAAATTTATAAAAGTATTTACATTGTTTTTTTATCTTTTGGAATAATAAACATTGTTTAAATTTATAAATAATGGTTTATAAATGAGAAAATCCTTTAAAAGGAATTATTTATAAAGCTAAGTGTAAGTTGTTTTTGGGTTTATAGTAAACAATGTTTTAACGACATTTGTTTTTGACCCTTGTTTTAATATACTTGGTATTATAAATTTTGTCTTATAAAAGAACGTTTGGAAAGAGTATTTCTAAAAGTGATTTTACAAATATTATAATATGGAAATCAAGCACAAGTTCAGTTTTAAAAGTTAAAGTTCGATTGCGGTTATAGAAGAATAATTCCATAAATGATATCGCTTATATGGAAAGGATTTAGTCGTACTTTTAACGCTAAACGTTGAGGCTTGGACTCGTTTCTATCTTGAAGGTTAAAAATGTCATTAAGGCAATACCAAGAGGTAACACCACCTCAACTTGCCTGGCTTCACCTTCAACCGAGAGATAACACTTGTTTGGAATCAACGAGTAGGGGTAAATATGTGATATTTAATTTCCATATACAATCATTTTAATTATCAATAGTTGATTAATTAATTATCGGATTCAGCTTTCTTCATGGTGTATTGTTGCCTTAAAAACGGTTTGCTACTCTTTGAGCTTTGTTATCCTTTGTTGGAAATGACTAAACCAAAATCATGAGAGGAAGCCAAACTATGTGGGGTTTCTCCCATTAGGGTATTTTCACATCTCATCTAGATTTTTGTGTACCTTCAAGTGAAAAACGGTTAAGATTAGATGTGAAATATCCGGATACTCGGTAAGATTTGGCGGGGTCCGGCTTGATATTGTCCGAGAAGTGTCACGAAGTAATGAGCTCTCAGAAGTATATTACTAGAGGTATACTTCAAGAGGGGTGCACCTTCCTAGTCATTTATTGGAAATTTTCCTTTCCTTATTTGATTTGAAACCTTGAATCTATTTATCTTTAAATTGCTACGAGAAGAGTCAACCACTCTTCGCGCCGTTTAAGTATTTATTTAGTCCATTCTATCAAATTTGGACTGTTACCTTATTTTGTCCATTCCATCAAGTTTGGACCGTTACCTAGTTTTATCCATTCTGTCCAGTTTGGATTTTACTTGGGTTATTTTTATTCTTTCAAGTCTTGTTTTAATATTATTTATGCCCATTCTTATATGGATTTGTTTTACTGATGTTTATTTCTACTCTGTCCTATATGGATGTTACTCTTGTGAGGTAAAAACCCATACCGCTTTAGTGGCGTGGTCTCGCAGACTTTTATATGTTCCATATTTTTGAGTTATCTCACGCTGCTATTTCCAGACTGACCCGGGTGTTATTTTGTTATAATGCTCAGGTCAGACCGAGCAGGTTGTCTTTGATGTTATGGAGATCTAGGAGGGGAGCTGGAGATTCACCTATCGTAATATTTTATTTTCCACTGTATTATATGGTATCCATATTAGCAATTATAAGGTCGGGATTTTATAACCGACTAGCCGATAAGGTTTGCTTTAACTCTGATGCACTCTGTATTTTGGAGTAACATTTTTTATTATCCATGTTATATTATATGTTGTTGATTCTGCTATGAGATTCTGATTTTCTCTGTTCTCTGTTCTTTTCTTTTTTATTTACCCTAACAATTTTCCCTTTTGTCGATTGGATGCGCGACATTTGAACACAGTGGTAGTGTTCAGTGTCGACTTTTGATGGTCAAAAGGGCGGGTTGTTGCATTAGTGGTAGCGTGGAGTGTTCGATGTGGGACCTTTGTTGTGGTCTAGTTTGCCTTAGTGATGGCAAGGAGCTACTTTAGGCTATGGTGAGGCTGTAGTATTAATTAGTCACCGACCTTAGTGGTGGTTACATGGGTTATTGTGTATCAAATTGTGCTTAGTGAGAAATCCTAGTGGTGGTTTATACTTTCCAATCATATGTGTGATCAGTGTAAGAGTCAACACATGTATTTATTTGTAAGTATACTAGAGTGGTGATGGTAACCTATTGTTTTGAGTATGTTTGCTTTATTATGGTAAGCTATATTGATTATTGATCTATGTATTTATATGTCCATGCATGTTTGGGGCCAACCCTAGTTTTTGTTGTGAATCCTATTATGGGCGATTGTCATGGATTGTTGAGATGCATGTTATGACCTGAGCATGAAGTTGATCAATGGTTGATATTGTTTCACTCTTTTTTGATGGAGTGTTATATGTGCTATATTTTGAACCGAACGATTGAGGAATTATATGTGTTACTATAGTATGTGTGTTCAATTAATTATTGTGAATGAATTGTTGTGTGCCATGGTTAATTGTGTTGTGCAGATGTCATATACTACAGGTAGTCGATTATGATCAGTATACTTACCTGTATTTAATGATTAAACCCATGATGAGACTTTATTGATTTGGATGAGGGTTGTATTAGGGGAATTGCGATGGCGTAATTCTTTTAAGGGGAACAGAATGTAACGTCCCAGAAATTTGACACGGTTAATATTAAACTAATTAAAAATACCTTTTTTAAATACAAGGGTGAATTGGATGTAGTATTTATAACTATTGCAAAGGCCTTTCTGAGCTGATCAGTTTGGTATATAATTTTGATGGGTTTGGAGTTACAGTTTGCAAAATAAAGGCATTACAGTGTTTAAAGAGAGCATGCAAGCACTTTTGGGCTAAGTAGTTACATATAATTGAACTCGCCACATTTCCTATGTAAATAATGCTTAGAAACCCTAGAGGGTATTCGCCACATCAGTCACTTCTCTCTAATCCTTGAATCACTTAATTCATCTCTAACACTAACTAGCAACTTAATTAAAAAATAGAAATGACCAAAACCTATCGAATTATATATTGTTGCGAAGCACTCGATGACAAGAAGAGCTGGTAAATGTTCATTTGTCATGAAAACACTCAAGTTGATCATAATTTGTAGTCAAAGTTGATAAAGGTGAAACCCTAGGGTTGCATTTGGGGTTTTTTGATTCGGTGACTAGTCGACGCAATGGAAGATGCAGAGTTGCAGTGCTTGACGAGAGGAGCTCGCATCTGTCTTTCATTTGATGAACGGTGGACATGGGCGGGTGGAATTGGCTCTTGAAGCTAGTAAAGAGAAAAACTTTATGTGCCAGATTTCGACGAACGGAGGTGATCTAGATGGTGGCACTGGTCATGACTGGTAGAAGGGAAGGAGATTCGTCGATTGCAGGTGGTGGGGTATCCTAACTCAGCCAGAATAGGGAGAGTTTTGCGGTCAAAATTACCTAGGCTGTAGCGAACTCAAATGGTGAAGATGATGAAATTAGTTAAATTATTATTCAAATGTGTACCATCTTATTCATTTATGATAATGTCGTTGAGATCTTATTGCTTTAATAACTTTTTCATATAAACTCCGATTTACGTGCGATTTGTTTCGTTGGACCAATGGCAAGATTTTAAACGATTTAGCACTATGGTTGTTGATTTTTTAGGTTGTTTGCAAAAGTGTATTGGTATGCCAATTAAGGTTTAAAAATATTAAATGCATATCCACTGATGAAAATTTATAATTTTTGATATGGGTTGTGTTATATTGATGATTGTTTGGATATTGTGAATACTTTAGGCGTTGATGTTTGGTTTGATTAGTTTGGTGTTAGTCACTGTATCTTTAAACATTTGATTACAATTAATTATTGGCTCGAGAAAATAATTAATTAATATAAATTAAACGAAATTGTCTGATTTTGGAAAAATTAGGTAAATTAATAGTAAATGGTATTATTTGCAAATTAGGAGTAATATTTGTAAATAATAGTAATTTGACCATTTTATTCAAATAAACGTAGAAAAGTGCATAAGATTATTATTATGATAACGAACAATGTATTTCTAGCGAGGATTAGAGAATTTATTATTTATAAAATATGGAGATGTTTTATAAATAATAATATGTTTTGTGAAAAAAATGTATTATTTTGAGCAGATAATAATATAGTAGACTTTATGGAGTTTGTTGAAGGGTATTATTATTACTATTGGAGTAAAACACAAGATACATTTTGGATAATAATAGTAGTAAAATCATGTTTTCAAAATGTTTTTGAGCTATTATTACTATTTTGAGATAAACAATATAAAATGAGTTTTGAGGATTAAAATGGAAAAAATTACTATTTATGAGTTAAATAGTGATAATATGGTTGTAAAAGAGAATTTAAAGATATTTGAGTGTGTGTGTGTGTGTATAATAAGTGTACGAAGAAGATTTTTGAAATATATCATCGTTTTTGTGAAGTTTTTATTATCTTGAGGTGGTAAAATAAAGGTCATTTTTTGTAATAAATAATAATAATGCAATTCTATATTTAAGGGAAATTAATGAGTTTAAATATCTCTTTTTAGATGTTTGTAAAATGTGAGTAATTATTGTGTGTAAACTATCATATATGTTTGTTGTGTAGAGATGAAACCACATTAAGTCAAGTTATGTGATATTTTACTATTATTACTACGAAGTGTGTAGTTGGTTGTTGTGTTACTAATATGATGAGTTAGTACACACTTATTGATTTGGTATTTGTGTTACTAATATGGTGGGTTAGTACATATTTAGTGATTTTGTTTTTGTGTTACTAATATGGAAGGTTAGTACAGATTTAGTGATTTTGTGTTTATGTTACTAATATATAGGGTTAGTACACATTTGGTAATTTAGTGTTGTGTTACTAAGATAGTGGGTTAACATACATTTAGTGATTTGGTGTTGTGTTACTAATATAGTGGGTTAGTACCTATTTGGTGATTTGGTGTTTGTGTAGAAGTAGTGTTTCCTACTTGCACTGGTTGCATTGGTTACATGGATGATGTGGTTGTTATGTACAAACAATTATTTAGATGCAGGAGAAGAGCAAGAAATAGAATTACGTGGGCTTGATCCCCTAAAAGGGGAACGCATGTCATCTATTCCTATGCAATAGCTCTCAAGCCTATATTGCCAGAGCGTATAGGGTAGGAGTGGTCCAAACATAGTTGATACTCTTTTCCTTTATATATATATATATATATATATATCTGTAAAGTTGTGAAGTTGCAGGTAGGAATAGAACAGGAAATAGAAATGCGATATAATCTATACTATGGATAGTTGATTTGGTATATTCTTTTATATATCATAGTTATACTATTTTTGAGTTAGTGATAATTACTATACACTTATACTGATATTTGATTCTGCTATGAGGTTTCCCTATTTCTTTCATAGTTTTGAATTATAAATTATAAATTAAATAAATGATCCATTGTTTTTAATATTGAAAATTAGCCGCAATCGTATTTAGTGGCATTTGTAATTGATGTCAGACGCTAAAAATTATGGAGCTGCTACGAGCTCCTCGGATGTGTACCACAAATTTTAGCCTCAACATCGGCAAAGTTTTATGCATTGGAATCGCAAACCCAACTGTTAAGGGCTTAACGGCTAGAGTGTGGGTCGCAACTCGAACAACAGTTTCCAACCTAAATTCTAGTTTTATAAACATCAATTGAGTCGTCATTACTTTTGATCGGTCTAGGCATCGTAACACAATTTGATCTTCCTTATCTCCTGGAAGCAATTCTACCTACTCAAAAGTTTAGTCTAACCATACCCACTATTCGAATAATCCTCATGGTCATCGTCTCCAATCCCCATGGTCATAATTGTTTGGTGAAAAGGTATAAATGAGAATGTCAACAGTTTAATATAAAGTATCAACTAATCAAGATACGGAATTGAACATATAATATCAATATCCTTTAAAAACATATGTTCATCTGATAGCCATTTTATACACAATTTACTTATGAACAAGTAATACTTTTATCTCATAAAAGTATAGTAAAATGGGCTAAAAAATCATTTTCCTTTCTTTAAAAACCTTGCTATAAATAACTTAACAAAACCTTATTTTGTTATACGAAAAGTCTGGCCCTATACATAGTTAAAAGCTATCAAGTTTATCAAAATGGGCTATTGCCCTTCTTAAAACTCCATGCTATCGCACATGAAAACATATGCTAATCGCATTTCAAATTATATGCTATCGCATTTCAAAACTATAAGTTATCGCATGTCAAAAGCATGTGCTATTGCACTTCAAAACTTATGATATTGCACCCTTTGAAAATATGAGCTAGCGCTTCTTTAAAATACATACTATCATATGCATAATATGCTTGTGCTATCGCGCATATAAAAATAATAGTAATCGCATGTCAAAGTAAAATAGCTATCGTAAGTCATAAAACATAGCTATCAGGTATCAAAAAAACATAATTACTGAATGTCAAGAAAAGATAGCTGTCGAATGTCATAAAACATAGTTATCATATGTCAAACAAAATAGCTATTGCATGTCAATATAAATAGCTATCGCATGCCAAGAAATATACATACCTCATGTCAAAGAAAATAGAGTTATCACATACCAATAAGGTAAAGCTATCGAGTGTCAAACTATCGATGTCAAAATGAAAGCTATTGAATGTCTAAAAAATGGTGTTGTAACACCTAAAAACTTTTATAAGCTATCAAGATTAAAAAATACAAAGTATCGAGGGTACGAGAATAGGATATCGTAAGTCAAGGTAGTTACCGAACCACTTAATGGCAACTCAGTAAATATCAGGAAAACGGTGTATTTTCTTTAGTAGTATTAGCTTTTTATCAAACAAAAATCTTTGTCAAATTCCTATTAGTTATACAAAAACATTAACAGGAAATATTTGTAGAGACTTCAAGGTTGATTTCTCTTTCATTCCAAAATATCAATTTATACCATAATTGTATGATTAACTACTTTTAGTAATTAAACTATCCTTTACCAAATAATTCATAATAATTTGAAAATATTTAGGAACATCCCTTAAAATCATAATTTCCATTCTTTATCGGATATAAAGTTTTAGAGCAAAATAACTTTTATCATATTTTAAATAACTAAAATCCAAATTTATCCATTTTCTCGACTTAGAAAATTCATAGTAAATTCATATAATTTCATAAATTATGAAATTAAAAAAGAATCTCCAAAATAATGTTTTAAACATCATATAAATTTTTTTAAGTAGTTCTAGATTGAAAACTAAGGTTTTGCATCAAAAACCCTTTAGAAAATTTCATAAAATTTACCATTGATAACCCTACAATCATATAGATGATTGTCTCAACAAAATGCATGATTGTACATAACGTAAATTCGGATTTCAACCTAAACTCGAATCCAAAACATACAAACAATAAAGAGATAGAGATATTGTCCATATTAGATTGGATTTATGTGAAGATAATAGCCTTAGTTTCTTCTATAAGCTTTTCCTCTTCATCTTCTTAGGGAAGAGTTTTAATGGAGTTCTCTTTCTTCTTTTTCCTTTTCTTTTTGTATATGTAAAGTGCGGCCAAAACTTATAAGGGTGGAGAGAGTTAGGGGAAATAAATTAAAATTCTTATCTCTCTTTGTCCCTCTCTAACTTATTTAAATTCCTCAATTCCTTTCCCCATAACCATTATTTTATTTAAACTTTTAAAATTCATATTTTATTAATATAGACATTATCCACACTTTATCTACTTTCCCACATTATTTATTTAATTATGAATTAATTAAATTTCCAGAACAATGTACTATAAAAATTAAGGGTGTTACATTTTTAGTACTATGGAAGGAGAAGACTTGCTTTTATACATGGCGATCTTAGAACATTCTGTAAGTTCGGTTTTCATAAAGGAGAAAAATGGAATCCAACTGCCCATATATTACAAGTAAAAGATTATAACACATTAAAGTCAAATATTCTATCATGAATAAGCTAGCTTATTATTTTGTATTGATACCCATAAATCAAGATCTTATTTTGAGGCACATCCAATCAATATTAACTAGCTATCCACTCAAGCAAATCTTTAGTAAACTAGAAACTTCAAGTTGATTGATAAAACAGGGAATGGAATTAAGCCAATGTGATATTGCATATTTACTCGGTGTGGCGATAAAAGGATAAGCTTTAGCTGACTTTGTAACTAAATATAATAGGTTCATTGAGGAATAATTAGACAAGGAAAAGAAGCTTGAGCATAAATGGTAATAATTGTGGATGGAGCCTTGAATGAACAAGGAGATTTGGCTGATATGTTATAATTACACCATATGAGCATCGCTTGCATTATGCAGTGTAGTTTAGATATTCAGCAACTAACAATGTTGTTGAATATAAATCCATGATAGTGGGGTTAAATTTAGCACAATTGTTGAAGATCGTAGGAATTGAAATATTCAATGACACACATTTAATGGTGAATCGGTTAAACAAGATCTCTACCAAATGAAGGATGCCTGATTAACTCAGTACGTTAAGAAAAATCATGAGATGTTGGCTCAGTTCAAAGACTTTTTGATTCATCATGTACCTCAGGTAGGAAAATGCGCAAGCGGGTTCGTTTGCTAAACTAGCAAGTTAACGAGGAGCACATAAGGTCAAAATCATTCCTATCAGATTTTAACATAATCCCATCATAATACCAAAAGAAGGGGAATCGAGTAAGAAAATTTTGGTTTTAACTCAGTTGCAAGTCCAATAGCCACAAAGTGATAAGAGGATAATAATCATGTTGCTTATGAAAGGATAAAAAAGAATAATCATGACGACCAATATAAAAATAGCTCGATGACACAAATAATCAAGTATTTGGAAAAAGGGATATTTCCACAAGACAGAAACAAGTCAAAGAAATTGAGATATTAAGTACCTTCCTATTCTGTAATTAACAATATTATATAAAAAGGGATATTCGGTTATGTATCTTAGATGTATAGCTCCAGGGAAGGGAATGAAACTGTTTATGGAAGCCCATGAAGGATTTTACGGAGATTGTTATAATGGCATAAAACTAATGAAGAATTTAATAAGGTAAGGGAATTATTTGCCCCAAATAAGTAAATGTGCGTCAACCTATGTTAAAAGATATGACAAATGCCAGAGCTACCCGAGGATCCCTCGATTACCTCCAAGTGAGTGAACACCAGTAGCTAGACTTTGCCTTTTGATGTGCAGGTGACTTGATCGAACACTTACACGTTTCATAAGGAGGTGAAAATTTAGCAGAGTTAACAGTCGGTTACTTTACCAAGCGTGTATAAGTTGAGGCATTACCGAACATAATCACGGGAAAATTCTTGAAATCTTTCATCAAACATGTTGTAAATCGATCTGGACATCTGAACAAAATCATTTCTGATAATGAGACTCAATTTGAATGTGAGAATCCCACCGTTTCTATGGGGAAAATGGGATAATAAAGAGTTCTTCCTTGGTTTCCCACCCGAAGGCCAATGGAGCAGCAGAAGCTGCGAAAAAAACCATCAAAAAACTTCCTTAAAAAGTGATTGGACAAAGCTAAAGGAAACTTAGTAAATGAACTTCCCCTCATCTTATGGTTGACATACTCCATATTCACTAACATGCGGGTTGGAGGCTATGCTACTAGTTGAAGTCGAAATTCCATCACATCGAAGATTCACATATGCTTATTGGCCTACTCAGGAATAGAAAAAGGAATCCTTGGATTTGATCAATGAATTAAGAGATGGAACTGTATTACGGAATGCTAATACCAATGAAGAACTTCTAAATACTATAATTCGAGAGTGCGGGGGAGAGCATTCCAGAAAGGAGATTTGATCATAAAAGGGTAATAGCAAATACTAAAACCCTATAGATGGAACTTTAGGACAAAATTAGGAGCCCTTAGTCCTTCATAAGGTCATACCTCTGAGAAATTATTGGTTAGGCAAACCTGTTGGAAATGTAACAGTAAGGACTTAGAATGCCGAGCATTTAAGACCATATTTTACAGTATTGGATTAATAAAGGAAAGTGCTTTATGAGAAATTGATTCTAAACTCAATAATCAGGAAAAAGCCTTAGAATGTGAAAATTCTCTCAAATCTAGGAAACCTTACAAAAAAAATTTGAAAAGAATATTTTCAAAACAAATTTTCCACAAATCAATTTGGAAAATCAACAAACTTTCCTTGGTATACCCATTGGAAACCGGGTTGAAGGGAAATTCATAAGGTTTTCAAAATTGGTTCAAAAAATAATTTTTATCTAAAATTTTATCAGAGGAAAATCTACATAAAACATAATCATACCCTCTCCAAGTATAAACAAAGAGGTAGACCCTGGTATGAGATGCATTATGCTCAATAAAGCTCCCGACCTGATAAGGTTGGTGAGATTCTTTGAGCAAAGGCACACCTTACAACCGAGCGATATTGATAACCTTGACCAAGTTCCAAGGCACAAAATAAAAGAGTTGGTCAAATAAGCCTTTGATCTCTCCTTCGGGCCTTGCCACGGTACCATATAAAGAAAAATGGCGTTCAATTAAGCCTTTTGTCCCGCCTTCCAGTTTGGCCAAAGCAACCGTCTAAAGAAGACGGACAATCAAACAAGCCTTTGGTCTTATCTTTGGACCTGGCCAAATCAACAATCTGAAAAAAAGTGGATGGTCATCAAATAAGCCTTTAGTTTAGCCTTCGTGTCTGGCCAAAGAAACCATCTAAAAGGACATGGATGGTCATCAGGTAAGCCTTTGATCCCATCTTCAGGCCTGGCCAAAGCAACCAATCTAGAAAATACAAGTCACCAATTAAGCCTTTGGTCCCACCTCTAAGCCTGGCCAAAGCAACCCTTCAGAAAAGAAAGTACAAATGGTCGACAACCTGGGAAAAATGCAAAGAAGGAAAACTATCCAACCAATGGTTAATTAAAATAACATCTAATGAAGTAAATGGATTTACAAAAGGCAGTTTATTTTGAACAAAGATATGAAGGTTAAATCAAGAATCAAACCAAGATACTAAAAGGTTATATAATACCGACAAAAGAATAACTGCTTTAAAGAAAGGAATTTCAAAGGATTGTGGTGCATTAAACCAATACATTCAAAACCAAAATCATTAATAGAAACAGAACAAAAGAGTGTAACAATTAAAAAGGAGAAAAAGGAAAAATTAGAATAATGTATAAGGATAATAGTTTACTTAAGCTAAAGCATAAACAAACTTTTTCGGGGGAGGAGGCAGCAAGTGTCACAATCAAAAATTTTAATTGAAAACAAGTATACCACATTTAGTGAAGAGTGGAAAAGCTAACGTAAATCAGGGAAAGAGGCTACTGTAAATAAAGAAGAAAAGCTATTATAAATCAAGCGAAGAGGTTATCATAAATCAAGGAAAGAGGCTATCGTAGATAAAGAAGAAAAGCTATTGTAAATCAAGAGAAGAGACCATCTTAAATCAAGGAAAGAGGCTATTGTAAATAAAGAGGAAAAGCTACCATAAACCAAGAGGAGAGGCTATCTTAAATCAAGGAAAGTGGCTATCATAAATAAAGAGGAAAAGCTATCATAAATCAAGTGGAGAGGCTATCGTAAATTAAGAGAAGAAGCTATTGTAAATTATGAGAAGAGGATATCATAATTTAAGAGCAGTGGCTATTGTAAATTATGGGAAGAAGCCATCGTAAACCAAGAAGAAAAGACTATTGTAGATCAAGGGAAGAAGCTATCATAAATCAAGAGGAAAAGATATTAGATAACAAGAAGAAATGAATCTATCGTAAAATAAAAAGAAATGAAGCTTTCGTAAATTAGGAGAAAAAGCTATCGTAATAACAAGAAGAAATAAAGCAATCGTAAACAAGTGGAAATGAAGCTATCATAAATAAAGAGGAAAAGCTATTATAAAACAAGAAGAAATGAAGCTATCATAAAACAAGAAATAAAGCTATCGCGCATCTAAAATTGTCCTCGAAACTATTTGGAATGTCCACATGACAGTTCCTATTTGGTCCAACTATGCCACATCAGCATTAGAAAGTGGAAAGTAAACTGTGACATGCATCACTTCAACGGCGTACCACTTCAGCAACATCTTAGCTATTCAGAATCGATAGCTTCTATATGTCAAAAATCTAATGGCGTAATTTTCCCATAAATAGGCATGTACCCCCACCTAAGAAAAGACGAATTCCCAACTTCTCCTCTTCCTCGTTCTCATTTTTGTAATCAAGAAATTAATAAAAACTTGATTTGGTACATTAATGGCTGTTTAGGTCAAATCTGCAACATGGCTTTCTAACTAAGGACTTAACCATTTAATCATTAGCATACTTTCCTCAGAGTTAAATCTTTTTCCCAAGTATCCTTAAGCTACTTGGACTTGAAGGCATAAGTTAGGCTTATTTTTTGGCTTGATAATAATTTTAGTCCAAAATTTCATTTCTTCTTCTATTCAAATATGTTATAATTTATTAAACTAAGAATTAAGTTTAAAACTTAAATGTAAAAATAAATATATGAATTTTAATTCCAATTGACGGTCTGTTTACACAGAAACATGATTTGTAAACAAGCCTTAAAGGTATAACAAGGTTTCCATATTTATTAATCTATAAACAAACAAATAAAGCTCCAAACATGTTTGATGTATATACATGTTAAAACATGATCTACGAATTTGTATAAGAAGGAAAACCTTAAACAATCAATTTTATGTGCACAGACAACAATCACTGTGAACTCCCTTATTTATCATTAAATCATGTCAAATATATAAATAAATAAAATAATAATTAAGTATATTAATCCAATCTTGATTTACAAATATAAATCTTAATTGTAAAGCTGAAATTTAACATATAAATTAAAAATGGTTTGCAACTAAGTAGAAGAGGAAGTATTTAAACCATCAATTATATATGTATTGTGAAAAACTAAAACTAAAACCAGTTCATGTATTTATTATTTGATAATATAAATAATAAACTAATATTTATAATAGTTTTCTTTGTTTAATGACTATATGTGTGTGCGCGCACCTATGTGCATGTAGTGTATATGTGGGTATTATTTGATGACATATAGAAATAGATTAAAGTAGCACCTTTCTTCGAAGATCAAATCTGGAGTTAAACATGTTGAATTGTCAACTTCTCCTTTCCAAGAACACCTTCTCGAACTTGTGAAAAATCTTCCAGATGTTTAACAAGAGATAGTTTAATGGTGGATTATAAAAAGATGAGATAGTGGAGGATAGCATTATGTTGTGTTAATAAACGGTGGTTAGAAGCCTTGTATCTATAGCCTCCAAAAAATATTTTTCACTTGCTTGTAAAGTAATAATTACCTCACATGTTTAAACTCCCCTTTCTCATATAAAGTCAGTCACATATATTGTCAAACAATAAAAGAAATTTTACCACTTAAAATTAAATATAATTATTTATTTAAACTACTTGTGGCCTTTATTGATAAATCAAACGGATATACAACCACTGCATATTTATTAACTAAACTTCTGTGTTATAAATGATAGACATATTGGTATAACTTCTATATTTTTTCTTTTCAGCAATAATTTATAATATTTACAAATTATCACTCTAATAATGGTTGCAAAACTCTCAAGTTTGACACTCGATCCTCAATAACATCTGAACGTTAGATGCTTACAGATCATCTGGGTGAATTCCTACTTCTTAATCATATTTAAGTGAAAATTTAAGCATGGATATATTGAACATGCATTGTCTCTATGCCATTACTATATCACATCCAGAAGTAGGTCCAAAGTCAAAACTCTAATGATGTTTGTATTTAATTGAGAAACTAAAATTTTACAGTCATGTGGTTCAATCAGGTAAATTTTATCCATTAACTAAAATGCTTTTACCAGGGAGTCTGACTTTGAATTGGCTTCTAATTATGGCGATACTAACCTTTTACATTGAAGGAGAAGAATTCTCTCTTGAGCAGTGTTTCACTTCATGTGTCTCGACACATACATGTTACCGTTGTCATGTGAAACAATATCATGGAGACTATAGTAAGTTTCCCATGCATAAGATTCACAATACTCTCAAGTCCAAAGATTATTGTATGTAATATAGTGTTGGTGATCTAGTTTGATGATACAAATGATTATTTATAGGGTACTTTTGGCACAGGTCCTTATCAAGTTTCAAAATTCACGAAAAGTCCTTCACCAAATTTCAGCGTAAATTAGGTCCCTGTTTTTTATTCACGATTATTGCAGAGCATGATGCAACATTTCATAAAAGTTGCTGACATTTCCGCAACATTTCTGTACACTGTGAACATAGTGTATGAAAGTTGCTGAAATATCAACACTTGTTTATAAAAGTTGCTGATATTTCAGCAACATTTATGTACACTGTAAACACAGTTTGTGAAAGTTGCTGAAATATCAGCACTTATTTATAAAAGTTGCTGACATTTCAGCAATAATTTTTCTTTGTTTTTACAATAAAACTTTGACACAGATAGTTGCTGAAATATCAACACTTATTTATAAAAGTTGCTGACATTTCAGCAATAATTTTTCTTCGTTTCCAGAAAACAGGGACCCGCTTTACAATGAAACTTTGACAGGGACCCGCTTTACAATATGAAAGTATGATAGGGATGCCTTCCTAATATCCACTTATTTATATTTAATATTTTTGTTGAGTGTGTTACACGAAAATGTTTGAACAATATGAAAAAGGTTACAGTTTGCAATATTTCATGATCAAATGAATGATCCAAGCTTTAAGTGCAAAGGTCTGTTTCTTCGACCATCAAAAATCAACACTAATAAATCCTCATTATTCGCGTGCCGCAAATTCAAGTGCCGAAGAGGTGGTTCTTTAAGGGTAAGAAGAAAATAAAGACAGAACAGAATCTCACAGGAATTGAATAACATATATTATTTAAACATATAATCTTTACAATGGAAAATTTTAAATACATTTATCAGAGTTAAATATGGACAGTTATAAATATCCGTCCTTACAAATGCGGAATACAATAGTACACAAGTGTGGTGGAAATAAGGTAATAGCCTACTGAAGAATCTTCTAACTCCTTGCTTCGAGCTCCATCCAAATTTCTTCTAACTAAACCTAAACTACTTAGCTGCCCGAGAAAATTAGGGCACCCAAAGTTTAAGGGAAAAGGAAAATAAACTCCGGGTCAGTCATTGAACTGGTGTGAGAAACTCAAGATGCGGATGTTCTGAAAAGTAAATGTATCTCACAGGACAACGCCGCAATGAACACGGAACGGGTTTTACCTTATGATAACCAACAACATTTGCTATGTAAAATCATTTGTTATTATTTTTAATGGCATTCTTTTGAAAACATTTGCAAGTAAACTTATGAATCTTAGCCAAAATTATTACCATTATTAAATTCTGGATATGTTAGGCTCCACAAACAAAACTCTTACAAGGCTCGTTCGGAGAATGAATTCCATATAATGGCAGGTAAGGGACTACCTTTCGTACAGTACATCTCTAGAGGAATGCACCGAGGATACACAAACAATCCTCCACATCTGGCAAGGTCGGTCTATTCCTATTTGGCACTCAGAGATGGCCTGGATAGAAATCGAATATGATATCACCCAGGTCGTTACCGAGCTTTTCGAGACGTCTCATAGCATACACCACATACCCGAAATATAGAAGGTTATTTACAAAGGTGATGATCATGCTCTAATGGTTGCGAACCACATAGCCTTATGGCGTACCCTGTTTAAGCCATTACCGGGTGATGAGGCCAGAGGTAATGGTTACCTTTCACATAGCACATTCCACTTTGAATGCTACACTATCATTCCATGATCACACAACCAATTTCTACAAACGTATAACTCCTAAGCTCGCACGTCTCAGGAAAGGGTGTTAAGCTAAGAGAAGTTACCTTCTCCACCACTAAACAGATGATATGTTAATAGAGATCAATGTGATTAGAAATGCAACGTCGGACATTTGTCTATACAAGTTGTCTAGGATCAGGATAAACCGAATGAACTCTCCTACCACATCCTATCAGTAAAATCACCTTTTAAATTCACACGGATAGTATGGATTCCCTCCTCGAAATTTAATACCAAGTATAAGAAGATCATTTTTATGCAATACAAGTTGTTTTAATTATATCTTTTATACTTTGGGAAATTTTATTCGAGTAAATAAAATGTATTGTCCGCTCCATCGGGCTAGTCTGGGTAGCTAGGCAGGGTAGGTAACTGGGTTTCCAAACCCAAACCTAGAAACCACCTCTTTGTCACCTATAAGGTGGTCAAATTTTTTGATCGACTCTAAATCCTTTTATTATCTTTTAGAGATGATTTTTATTTACTTAACACTATTCCAAATTTTGTTTTAAAACAATTTTCCTTTAAATGGTTTAATTTAAACTCCTTTAAAAGATTTTTCAAATCACTTTCAAAAATACTTAATTATTCATTTGGAAAGATTCACAAAAGATTCGGGAAAGAACAATTAGGTTACATCATTATTCGCAAAAGTTATTAAAAAGTGCTGCAAATAGTGTTTTAAAAGCTTATTTGATTAAAACAACTTTTCGATTATTTAGAAATCCATTTTATAATTCAAATCTCTTTTAAAAGATTTATATGATTTCTTTTATATTTTTAAAGATAAAATATCCATTTTAAAACATTTACTACCTTGGCCTCCGAACTGCCAAAGCACGATTTTATTTAAAACTTGATTTGCTCATATTGTAAAATCTACAAAACGAAATCTCAATCTTTTTCCTTTGTTTGAAAACTATGATCAAAAGGGTTCGGAAAATTCCTATTTCAAAGCAATCCGAATCTATCCTATAAATGGATTTACTCTTACGGCGCGAAATCGCGAACTACCGTTACGCGACACGCCTATTTTTGACTAAGTTTTCAATATTTATTTAAACTTTGCCAAAATATTTTTAAATATTTATAAAACATTTCTAAACCATACTATAACTTTTTAAGAGGTTTAAACATTCTACATACACCATTTCATTAATTAAAGGAAAGTGATTTCCTTTGTGATTTTCGACGTGTATTAAACGTGACTTATTAATACAATCAAGCAAACATATTAAACAATCAAATTGGATGATCAAAGCATGGTAAACATCCATTGCAAACATCATATCATCATCCAAAAATATAATATAAGTAAGAGTTTCTCATCTTATATTCAAACGAACTAACTTTAAAACGACTATAGCTCCGCTATGACGGAACAAAGCTTTATGGAATCGAGCCTTGGACCCTAGGGAAGTCAGGGACTAGGATAGGAAGTGGAGAAGGCTCAGCCAAGCTAGATGATGGAGTGCGGCCGTGAGTTGCATAGAGGAAAGACACTTCGGACCATCATCGAATTCACAAAACTAGACTTGAAAATAGGTCATTTTCTCTCGTATTTTTGATCATTTTACTCTGTGAATTTGGAAAAGTGGTCAACAAGAAAGTTGTTGTAAATTATTTTCTCTATGGTTTCAAAAAAAGAATATCTTAATTTAGATCTGTTTGGAGGAAGTTATGGCCAAGAGAATAATAGGTATTCTCGGATTCATAAAAATCAAACCTGAGAATGGATCGACTTCTAGTTGAATTTTGGACATGTTGCTCCAGGAATTTTGAAAAGTTCTTGAAAATTCTTTTATCCAGAATTTAAAAAAAGAAACACTTGATTTAGATTTGTTTTTAGGGAGATATGATCAAAAGAAAATGAGGTATTCTCGGACCTAAAATTCTAAACCCGAAAATGCACTGCGAAGAAGTGGGTTTTTGACATAGCTAAGATCAAAATGGAATAAAGTGGTAAACAAGAAAGTTGTTGCCACTAGAATTTTTAAATGGTTTCAAGAAAAGGAATTTCCCTATTTGATCAGATTTGAGGAAGTTATACAGGAATGAAGAAGAGGCAAAATGGATGGGTATTTATAGGCAAGTTGAGAGGTAGAAAATATCTTCACCTTACATCATCCACCATCACCAACCATCATTACATCCACCCCCTCCCTACATCACCCTAGGATGGCCAGAAATCCCCCTTCCCCATGTGCACATCACTTCCATCACTTTAAGGCATGCATATGTTGACTTTTGCATACTTAAGTAGTAAGAAAACTAAAATATCTTAGATATTTTTAATATGTATGTATATATAAATGTATATGCATATTTGTATGTATACATATGTTCATCTGCATGTTAGGCTATGTATGTGTATGTTGTATATGTGCACATGACATAAAAGTAAGGTTGTAATGATTTAAAACAACTTCTATTCATTAAACCGTTGAAAATCGGAAAACCGATTTCCAGTCACATTTTCACTTATATTTTAAATTACATATAAATGTAAACAAAATTTGAAAATAAATTTCTTATCATTTTTAACAAATTAAAATGATCACATTTTATTTATAATTGATCCCTCGATCTTCTATTCGAATTCACAATTTTACTTTCGGACTAGAATTGATCCTCTGATCCTTTAGTGCGGACTCTGACTAGGGTTTCTAATCAGAACTTTAGTTTTCTCCTTGTATAGCTCTCAACTATGATAGAAAACTCAAGTCTCCAACCACAAACACTTATCAATGTTTGCCTTCAAAAATCGAGTGATAAATCCTTTTTTGGATAAATGTAAACACCTCAAAGTTCTGCACTCGAAGATTAAAATCGTGCGACGAAGTAATCCATGTACCTCACACGCACTTATTAACATCCAAAAATCTTTATAAAGACTTTTCATAAAACTTTTATCCCTTATTCAAACAATTTTATAAAGATGCTTCTTTATATACAACTATTTGCTAAGATTTCTAGGAAATTATTCAAGTTAAACATAACTTACCTTTTATCATAATATACCTCTTATATTATAATTTGCTCCCTTTAACCAATATTAAATGCAAACACCTTTGTATTTAATAAAGTGAAAATTAGGCACACATCCTTAAAACGGAACTTAATTCAAAGCGGATCCCTGTGGTAAAATATATATTTTCTACATCCCTGTTTCTGTTTTCCGCCAATTTTTTTCCCAAATTACCCTTGCGCTTCGCTGTCGAGCTGATTCTTCTTCTTATTTTTCGATTTAAATGGAAAACTGCAACTAAATTAAAGACGAATCAATTTTTTTTTATGAAATATGATATTCTTAATATTTGCAATTATGAATAATCGCAACAAATTTCTGCAAATATATGCGCAATAGTTGCAGAAATTTCTGCAATTATACGCAATAGTTGCAAACATTTCTGCAACTATAAACAATAGTTGTAGAAATGTCTGCAACTATTAGCAATAGTTGCATTTCTGCAACTATACGCAATAGTTGCAGATATTTCTGCAACTATACGCAATAGTTGCAGACATTTCTGCAACTATTTGCAATAGTTGCATTTCTGCAACTATATGCAATAGTTGCATAAATGTTTGCAACTATGTGCAATAGTTGCAGATATTTTTGCAACTATGCGCAATAGTTGCAGAAATTTCTGCAACTATACGCAATAGTTGCAGACATTTCTGCAACTATTTGCAATAGTTGCATTTCTGCAACTATATGCAATAGTTGCAGATATTTCTACAACTATACCATATAGTTGCATAAATTTCTACAACTATATCCAATAGTTGCAGACATTTCTGCAACTATACCATATAGCTGCAAGAAATATCTGCAATTATTTGCAAATTTTGTAAATTTGAAAAAAAATCAAAAAGGTTTAAAATTTGCTGAATTATCTGCAAATATTTGAAATAATTGCACCTTTAATACAAATATGAATTTTTGGTATCAACAATGGATCTCATTTCAAAGATCATAAAATTTGTGATTTTTTGATGAAAACGGATCGTTGATCCGGTTTTTGTACATAAAGTTATATGCGTTTGAATGGTTAAAAACGTAAAGGGTACTTGTGTATTTTTGCTTGCGCGAATTTGAAAATAGGGAGCGGAAATGTAAGTTTTGTATGTGAAGGATGTTTTGTTTATTTTGAAACTTATTAGGTATGTGAGCCAAACTTACCCTTTAATAAAACTTCTTTTGTTAATCAAGACTTATTTTATTAATTAATACTCCTTTTATTAATTATCCACTTATACCAGTTTCAATACTTAAAAGTATTTATATACTTATTCAAATGTTTTAAGTATATTCACAATTTACTTAACAAGTTTTACTTACTTTAAAATATAATCAAAGAGGTTGAAACAATTATTACCAAAACATTGTTATAATAAACTTCTTTATAAATTAAACATATAACATTTTCTCTCTTTTTATAAAAGATTCCAATACTTATTATTATCTTTAAAACCTCATTATTAAAGATCTAAATATATCCACAAGATTTCTTTCAAAGTGTCATTCAAGGGTTTAAAAACAAATGTTGTTAAAACATCGTTTACTACAAACCCAAAACCATTCATTAATAATAACCGTTTCTTTTAAAGATCAAAACATACCCATGCTTATCAATTAAGATAATAAACTTTGATAAAAATTGACAACCATAAATTAATTTATCAATCAATGATTCACATTATCCTTTTTAACTTTAGAAAATTATATAGATCGAGTAACTTAAAAATAATATCAAGGAACTGGGCATCACTAATAGTATCACGTATTTCCTTAACAAGAAGGGGAACTACACCAGAAATAGCTTTTCACAGCATTCATAAAATGCTGTAATATCATACGATAGCGTTGTTAGGAATGTTGTATAACGACATGCTGTCGTATATACAAAACTTTCAACGGCAAATGAAAAATGCTATTAAAAGTCCAATTTGACAGCCTTTATACCCAGCTATTAATAGTTTTTTACAGCATTTACATTTTGCTATTATTGCTGTGTTTCGCATTTTCATCGACATTTGATAGACGCTGTTATAAATTTTTTTTACAGCATTTACAATTTGTTGTCAAAAGTAGTTACAGTGGTATTTTACATTTTCAACAGCAATCGATAAGTGCTGTTATTAACTCTTAGAAGTAATGATAGCAAGAATTAAACGCTCTTTTTCGATAATATGATTTTCACGCATTCATATTTTGTTGTATCACATTATTTATATAAACATATCATTAAACTGGATTTAGATATATTTCAAGTAGCTAATACATATAACATAATCTACTCAAACCCAAAAACTATTATAGAAACACATAACTATTAATCAATTCCACAAACCAAGTTTAAGACAATATTCATACAACATCCATAGTCCAATTTAAATAATATCCATAAACCAAGTTCACAATATCCATAAACATAACCAAACATGCACAATGTTCGTTTACCAAAACACACAATAAATGTTCATAGTAATTCATAGACAACATTTCAAGAGTGCAAACCAAAAGAAAGTTATCACATCAAAAAGAACTTTTTCCCATAATTTGTTGCACCATATTGTTATTGTTTGCACCAAAGGTGTCCAATTACCTATCAAGGACAATATGTTCAACTAAGAAAAAAGCCTTCCTACTTAAATCATGTGTCATCTATCACATTTACATTTGGAAAGGAAAAAAATCAATAGAAAGTGATAATAGTTTACTTCTAACCACAGAAATAAAAGCACTAGCATTGCATGAACTTGAAATCTCAAAATAAAGGGAAGAACTTGTTGAGATTGAATGGCAAAGAATAGAATTCTTCATTTCTGGTATCGATCTTAAATGACCTGAACTTGTCCCACCAATGACAGCCCCTACCTTCTCTTGTTGCATTGTCCTTTTTGTTTAACATGTTATCCAGAAAGAATGCTATGAAACCCGCCACGAATGGCTTTGATGAGAATATCACATTTACTATATCATTAAACGGTAAGAAAACAGAAAGATTTGGCAACCATTAGTGAAGTGCCAATTTCTCTATACAACAGTATAATGAACATAGTATATATTTGTTTTTACAGACTAATGCAATTGTTTAACTGAACTTGTATCATATTGTAACTAAAAAGAAAGATAGACAGTGTTTGGTTTACTTACCCAACGAGCACGAGTGTGAACAGGGCTCCAGCGATAGAAGTATACCCATTGAGGTATTGTGGTACTGATAGTCCCCTGAAAAGTGAAAATCCTAATATGAATTTCATTCTAAAACTGTTCAGATTGCAAAATTGCAGGAAATTGAGACCCACAGAGCCTGTTTAAACATGTTAATAATTATATATCATTTTTCTGTGAATGCCGTGATTAAATTTATAATCAACGCACTGAAAATAAACACACCAACATGTGCAAAAAAGGGGCAATACAGAGCTGCAGTTACAGAAGCAGGAATAGATGCAAAAATTGCTCCAAATTTGCCTGAAATGATATATAATATTACCCGGTCCATTTCAAAATATTAGAAGGTAAGGCAAAGATAAACCATCATCGGGCAATATATTTCTTTAATAAGTTAATGATAAACAACGAGTAGTTGTATAATAATGGATAACACAGAAATACCATTAAAGAAATTTGTCTATAGATGGCATCCCGAGAATGGAAAAGAAATCATAAATCCTGCGGATATCTGCACCACTCTTCTGCTTCCTACAGGAGTTAGAGCCAACAAACCAGCATTTTCACTGTATATCAAACAAAATTGTAATTAATTTCCTTTTTTCTGTCAAATAATTGGATATTGAATAGGATATGTGCATAATAGCGTTCCACAGATACAGTAGAACCAGTGGCTGTTCCAAATAAACCATCTATCAGTACACCAATCCCCTGGCATCAACAATTTTGAATTAGATGTTACCAAGAGTTTAATAATACTAAGAAAATACAATATACATAAGCATAAAATAAGTACCTACCACCTAATGCCGTGGCTCAGAATGGATGAAGCATAGGGGTTGCACTTGCATATCTTGAAACCGCAATGAAAGTACCCATGGACTAGAAAATAAAAATAAATAGTTCAGCTTTGAAGGATGTTAAGAATATTCTTGCATTGAGGAATTGATAAGCATGGATTCCTACACGTATGAATATAGAAGAGTTTGCATTATCAATAGTTTTGTAATATATGAGTGGTTATCTCATCTCTTTTGGTATTAGAGCTAAGTTCATGTGCAAGATACGCTAATACACACATCCAATGGAATATCCACATGTTAGGCTCAAGATAGATTACACATCAAGGATATATTCAGAATAATCCCAAATTGAGAAATAAATAACATAAATAATCTATATAAAATGAAAGGGTCACTATTCATACAATCAACTGGTTGTGTGGCAAATACATGGTTCTTTGATGAAAAGCAAATAGAAGATTCACCAAATTTTATAATTTTTAGGTAAATAGATTTTGTTTTAGGAGCTAAAAATATAACTAAACCTCCACAAGGCCGACAAATGCAGCAGCCATCATTGCAAAAGCTTCACCAGCATCAAATGTAGGGGCACCCCATTGAAAAGGATATGGAACTCTAACCCTGAATAGTAAATTTCAAAAAAAAATTCAATCTCATTACCCATAAAAGGAAAAAATGAATAATTTCCGTAGTAAAGTTTGAAAACAAACCAAGGAGAAGAGCCTACAAGCCCACATATGTCAGTGCGACAATGCAGTTGTGTTTTCGGAAACTCTAGGTACACAAAATCCTCTTCCTTTTAAATAATTATTTTTCTTAGTTGAACATGTTGCTTCATATTGTATGTAAGAACATGGTTATTTTATAAAAAAAAAGACCAATGCAAATCAACTCTCATTGCACACAATGAGTACTAATGTACTATGTGTTGTTACCCAAAATTGAATATTTTGAGTTCTCTGAATAATGATTGTAACGTTACATCATTTATGTGTAATATTACAAGTTGCATGGGGTAAGATTAGTTATATTATATAAAATGTTTCATATGTGTCACCATCATTTCCACTACCGTTTCCTCCTCCGTATGATTTTTTTTAATCTTTCAGATGCATTGGAATTAGAAGAATGTTATCGACACACTTATGAAGCAAAATTCGGCACTACTTTGATCAACTCAAACAAGGAAAAACCATCAGCTTTTATTATGGGGATGATGGCAGATCTGGAATGACTGAATCCCTCCTATCTTTCTATCTTTTATATATGCTTGCCTCTTTCCAAGGGTTATATATTGCCACTGTTAAAACCAGAAAGTAGTGTATGTCATTTTATTATTAATTACCAGTCATTAAAATATTTGAGAAAAAAGTATGCTAATACATTTATTTATTCAAATCCAAAACAAATGTTCACTGAAATTCAAAATAAGAGTATACTAATACATTTATTTGGAAAATAAGAGTATTCGAATAATTTATTATAGAACTAATTCAAATTTTGAACTTATAAAATTCTGAAACAAAATGGAAAGGGAAAAACTCATTCCCATAATTTAGCCCAATTAGTTAACGTAATTTCAAAGCAGGGATATCAAAGCCAGTAAAATTTGAACCAATCAGAGGATATATACATACACATACACCCCCCCCATTTACTGTTTTATATGTCCTAAGTAATTGTGCTTGTTAACATAACCCAAAAGAGGAAAGTGAATAAATTCACAATTACATGTACTCAATAGGAGAAAGTAAAATAAAGAGTAATTGAATTGGCGAATTATTATGGAAAATTGAAAATAAAGAATATTACCTCATTGGTTACTTATTTAGAGAAGGATAATAGAAGAAGGAAAGTGAGGATGTAATCTATACTAAAATACATTGTTAATGAGAAAAAATAAACTCTTCTCCTTGAAACATTGTGATTTGGAGTTGATTATTATCTGACAAAAATAGGGTGAAAGCATATTAATTTTGAATCAAATCATACATGCGCTCAAAATTATGATCATATTTTACAAAGTGCAAACTAAATTGCAACGTATATTGAATACCAAGTCTAAAATCCAAACGTGGTGAGTATAATTTTGTCTTTTATGGGATTGTCAAACATATAGCATGACTGAATATGTCAAGTCTAAATTTTAAATATCATATACATCATTGCCATTATTTTAAAAATAATAAATATGTTGGTGATATGGGTTTATTAATTTTTGTTACTCTGTCATATCTTGATGATATTCAAGTGTCATTTCTTTAGCATAACAATTTATAACTGTTTGTACCAAAAATGGGCACAACACTCTTCGGAAGTTTTTGAAGAGATAAAAGTGAAGAGTGAAAATTAAAACTGAGGATTATCTAACAAAAACTCCAAATAACAGAAAGTAAATTGCAATGACAAACGATTTAGAGTGGTTCGGCGTTTTGTCTACGTCCACTATGAAGTTTGATGATTTTATTGCTCGATACTTGAAGATTACAATTCTTTATACTGTAGTACAACTGAATTTACATGCTAAGTGTCAATCTAAAGCAACGGTGGTGTTCTGGAGTAAATCTGGCAGAATCTGGGCGCTCTTTAGTACTTAGAATTGTCCGACCCCTTTTCTGAATGACTAGGGGCTCTATTTATAGGTGTAGGAGGCTGATATTTCGTCTAAAATGAGGGGAGACCAGTTCTGGTACGTCAGGGGGGCCCACATGGCCGAAATCTGGAGATCCGGACCCACTTTGGGATCGATTCGACCCTTGGTTCGAATCGATCAAGAAATCATCCAATCGAGCTGAAATTTGGCGTGGACATTCTTCATCATGTGTTTAAGCTTCTGTGAAAATTTCATGGCATTTGGACTTGTAGAACTCGAGTTATGATCGATTCAATATTGCATTTCTGGGGAACATGGATGCTTCGAATCGATCCCTTCGACTCGATAGGGTTGACTCGATGCTTGTAGTGACGTGGCGCGTGCTTCTCGCATCGATCCGCTTTATACTCCGGTTTGACTGGGTCGAATCCATGGCTTGGATTCGAGGCAGTGGATTCGAAGGCGCGCTTGTTCGAATCGATCTAGGTATAACACGGTTGATCGATTCGAAGTTGGATGCGGAGTGTAGTTTCGAGGTGACTTATGTGATGGAGTCAAAGTGCATTGATTGCATGGATTCGAAGCAGATGAAAGCCTGAAGGGTCTGAAGCGTTGCACTCGAATGTAGCCCGTTTCGATGGATTCGAAGCTGGGGGAATCCGATGGTCTCGAGTCGACTGAGACCTCATCGATTCGAAGTATCCATGTGAGCTTGACGCGTTGGATTTGAACGGAACTTTCTCTGATGGATACGAAGATGATGGAGTCGACCTTGATGGATTCGAATGGATTCTGCTTTGATCGATTCAGCCTTTTCCTCATGGATTCGAGGCAATGCTTGTCTGATGGATTCGAACATAGGCTTCGCCTATGGATTCGAACTAAGGAGGGTCTACTCCATCTTTTGTCGACGATATCTTGAGCATACGAACTCGGATTGACTTGAAACTTGGATCGTTGGTTCCCACGGCTTTGCTTGACGTGCCTTATCAATTGTAGCCCGATCCGGACTCGAACAAATTTCGTCGATATCCATAGCGATCCTTGCGCGTAACCGATTTCCGGGACGATCTGTCACCGGTCTCTAGTCAAGTCCTTGGTGTCACGGCCTTGCCAAAAGGCGAGATAACATTTGCCCCCCAAAGTACGTCTTGTGTAAACATGACGTGCTTTGAAAAGTTGTAATCTCTCACTGGACGGTTATGACATGCTTTACCGAAAGTTGCATTCTGTATCGCAGTAATCGACCGTCGTATAATTGTGACTGGCTGTTAGGTTTTTTGAGTCATGACGAGATGAACATTTGATTCCTGTAAACGATAAAGACCAAACATTAGTCAGAAATACGTGCATACGTGTATTATCTTGACTTTGGTTAATGTTGCGTGATCGCAAGTCGTTGTCAGTTCGGTTTGCTATCGAAATCTGCATCGGTCCTCTCGTGAACCGGTTTGAGACTCGAGTTAAAACATCGCTTTTATGATTGCCTATGATCATCCTCTTGTATTGATCCTCTCCTGAATCGGTACAAGAGTGGACAAGCAATTTTTCATATTGAAACGATTCGTCCATTTGACCGGTGGTATTTGATGGATTCGAAGCTATGTTTCTTGATCCGCTTCGAGTTGATGGTTTCGAAGTAGGTACTTTGAATCGATGGTGCAAAGTGACCTAGGTTCATCTTCTGTTAACTGCTTTGAATCGATGGTTCTTCGAATCAATACTGCATGGATTCGAAGTTCTCTGAGTTGGTGGAGTCGAAGTCGCGAATGCTCGAACCGATGTCTTTTCGAAACGATGGTTCGTGGGGTTTGTGCTTCGAATCGATGTTGTCTCGTATCGATGTTGCTGAAATGGATTCGACGTTGTAAAGGGTTTGAAACCGGATGGATTCGAACTAAGGGATGGATTCGAACTGGTGGAACGACTCTGTGTCGTGATGGATTCAAACTATTGGCTCACAATGGATTCGTACTTGCCGCAACGAATCGATTCGATTCGATTCGATTTCCTCACCTGTAGAAGCCGGTCAGGTATACCGGGAGGCGAATCGCCATATTTCCCCTATATATACCGGGGTCCTATTCACTTCTCACTTTTTACTTTTCACCATTGCTTCAGCTGTTTCTTCGAATCGACTTCCCAGAGCTCCACGTCTTGCACGAATCAATCAGATTTCACCGAGTCTTAAATTGCAATCGAATCCGTCCAGGTATCTAAGGGATCGATTCGAGTGTAGAACGATGAAACCGGGATTCGAACATTGACTTCAATCCTTTCTTTTGAGAAACATGAGGAGTAGTAGGAACTGAAATGGGTCGACTCGATGGATATGAAAGAGAAAGCTTTTTCGACTCGTATTGATTCGGGGACAAGTAGCCCGAATCGATCGAAGATGCAAGATTTCGAATCGATGCAGGGTTAAGTAGAAGGAATCGATGAAGAAAATAAGACTTATAATTGATTCAGGGATAAGTGGTTCGAATCGATACGAAATTTCGCACCGATGGTTTTGAAAGATCGTATTGATCGATTCGAAGTAGCAATATCCCAATCGATTCGAAAGTGCTGAGCATTGATCGATTCGAAGTTATGCATAGCTCATGGATTCGAAGCGCTTCTCCACCCAAAGATTTCATCGAGTCGAACTTATGCAGAGTCGAATCATATCGATTCGACCTCCATCGATTCGACTCATATCGATTCGAGTCGATCGATTCAAACACCCTTGCTTCAGGGGCTTCTACTCTTCTGATTTGCTCCAACATCTGAACCATGACCAATTTCAAGTTGAACTTTGATGAACCCAGTGAATTTTAGCACACTTGACTCCGACGAGCTTCGGCCTTGCATAATCGAACTTGACTGAAAGATTAAACCTGAATTTCTTTTGAAGCTTGTCGATGGAACTATGACTTAACCAATAATATGACTGATTTACACTTGAAGTGGTCAGTGGCGTTTGGATGGTGTGGAAGTGACGGTCAGCGATGACGGTCATTTTCATTCTCAAATCCCCAAGTTATGTTGTTCGAACATCTTGCTTCAATCTGTTAAATTTGCTTAAGTAATGCACAGCACTTGCACTGCACGACACGCTCACACACTCTACACTGGGGAATGCACGGGCTCTGCATGTACTTAACGTCTCTTTATGATGAGTTAGTTAATTATGGAATCTTCGAGCTCCCAACAACAAGAGGTACAGAGCTCGACTCCTCCGGTGCTTGAGATTCCTGATATTCCTGCCGATGTAATCGATCCAGCTCCAGATGAATTGCCGGAGGCTATATTTATTGAGGACCCCGCTGACTCTGTCCAATCTAACATTTCTGAATCCTTATTGGGCCGAATTTGCTTGAAACATAACATATCTCTGGACGATGTATTATTGCCCAGTGCCGCTGATAGACCGCATAATCCGCCTGAAGGATATACAGCATTCTATCGCCATGCTTGCGCGGCCGGAACTCTCCCTCCTTTCAATCAATATATCAGAGGGATGCTATCCTACCTAGGAATTGCTCCTTCGCAACTTCACCCCAACGGGCATGCATTGCTGAACAGTGCCTTTGTCATATTTATGGACTGTCTCTTTCGCCCGCCAAGGCCCACCGAGATCAGACACATATTTAACTTCAAGAGTAGGGGTGATAGCCCGTCTTTTACATTTCTGGAGGCAGTTAGGAATTGCCAAGTTGTAGTTGGAGCTTGGACCCGACTGAGTTATTTCAAGAACGAGTGGTTCTAAGTTCGGTGCCCTCCGGGTTTCGCTAGGCGATGGTTGTCTAGACGTAAGCGCCTTAACCTGTTTTCTTGACCAATAGCTCTTTGGTATTAAAATTGACATTTCATTCCCTTTACAGCCATTATCTCCAGACCCGATGGAGGGCGTTTCAAGGGTATCGTCCGAAGTCTTCAAGAAGTTCCAAGCGAGTTGAGACATATTGACTCGGTGCTGAACGATTATAACTTAAGAATTCTTGGTTTGATCGACATCAATCAAAGTATAGTCGTCGAGGGATTGGCAAAGCCCGCCTCCAAGAAGGAAGATAAGAAGAAAACCAAGAAGAGAAAGGTGAAGAAGTCATTCGGAATCAGAATAATCGAGGCGAGTGACGAAGAAAAAACCCACACAGATTCGGAGCCGATGGCTGATCTCTCGGGAAACTTTGAAGAATCGGGAGAAAAACGGAAAGGCAAGGCCGCCGTTTCCAAAAAACTTAAGTCCAAGGGGGGAAAATCTGTAGATGTGTTTCTTCCCGCTTCCGGAGTCATGATTTCTGAGGCCGCCCCTTCTCATTCGAGAGATTCTTTCAAAGGGCTTGACGATATTCCTATCCTAGATTATATATCGATTTCTCATAATCCTGGGTTGGAGGAATTTCAAGATGTCCTAAACATGAACGAGCTCTTTCCTTTAAGTGCGGTCAACACCTCCGGTCGGTTTGAGGGTTTACACATTTACACACACTTCCACAACACTTCATGACTTTTGCATAGTAAACATTGCTTTATGGGATCTTAATCCGTAATTCTTTCTTATCGCAGGTGAGATGTCAGGGCGTGACTCTACTCTGGATAGGCTTCGGAATGTGCGCCAATCTTCTCCATTTTACGATTCCCGCAGGAGAGAGACAGATAGGGATCATGGGCGAGGCTATTCAAGTCAAGAACGTTATGATAGAGATAGAGATTACTCGCGTGGTCGCTCTGGCTATGATTATTCTGACAGAGACCGGGGATACCAGTACCGACCCCGATCTTGCTCTCCTCCACCTCCTAGGGCCCCAGTAGACCTCCCAGGGCCTTCTCATCAGCAGCAGCCGCCTTCTCAAGTTTCTCGGCCTGATGCTCAGCGGCCAAGAATGGAACCGACAGCAGCCGCTATAATAGAACAAGCTCCAGTTGAGCTGACAAGTGAGGGAGCTGCTAAACTCGCCCAAACGAAAAATGACTACCCTGAAATTTGCATGGATGGCTATGTCTTTCCTCCTAACTTTAAAAGAATTCCTTCGGACGCTGAGACCACTGCTCATAGTTATATCCGCGACTTCTACGCTCAGTATAAGAAGTGGTACAAGGCAGCCGTGAAGGCTTCTAGAGTAGCTTTTGACCGGGCGAAGATTATTGCTGAACGCGATGCTGAAATTGCTAAACAGAAACGCATCATTGAAGTTCTTCAATCTGAAATGGAGACGTCCCGGAACTCTGAACTTCAAGCTCTCCAGAAGCACGAGGACGCCGTGGCCAAAATGGCTAGGATGCAACAAGAACATTGCGCCACGGTAGAGGAGATGGGCCACCGCAACACCACCATTGCAGCTGAGCGAGACTTAGCCGTCAAAGAGCTAAACGAGCTCAAGGCCAAATTTGCTGAAATGGTAAAAGAGAAGGACGATGCAAACGCCGCTGCACAAGAAGCTTGCGATCAAGCAGTATCTCTCAGGGTCGAACTTGCTGCGGTGGCGGTCAAGTCTAAGTCTGCGGAAGCAGAAATCCAGGAAAAGATTTTGGAGGAGAGGTCCAGGCTGGACGCTGAGTTTGACGATCTCTTGGTCACGTACAACGCGAATGTGCTGGAGCACAGAAATTTAGCGTGGTTGGGAGATGACTCCATGATTCTATATAACGCCTGGACCCGGCTGGTGGACGAGAAGAGGGCAGCGCATCCAAATGAATCGCTTGATGACTTTGAGCTGGAGATGCGTCTGCTTACCGAGGAGGAGAGGAAAGTCCTTCATGAGGCGGTGATTTCTTTAGCAAAAGAGAGGCTTGGTGTTCAACCTTCAGAGACGGGTGAAGGCTCGGGGATCGCGCATCACGAGGAAAATGTTGAGGCTGTAATTCCAACATTACCTGAAGCCACTGGTGCGGTTGATCCCCAGCCTATCCCTACATATAATCCCGACCAGCCACAATTATCTTCCGCTGACGTTCCTGCTCGTGCTCCCGTCCAGACTAAGGAAGGTATTTGAACGCTTCTCGTAGTTTATTTGTGAAGAACCTTAAGCAACACACTTGGCTAACAATCTTCGTTTTGTCGCATTTCAGTGACTGAAGTCGTTGTTTCTGCGCCTCTTGCTCTATCAGTTTCACATCAAACACAAGGGGTTGTTTTTACTGAAGCCATCACGACTTCTACCTTGATCGGCGAAGAGGGAGATGCAAATATGTTTTCTTTCAACGCTCAAATGATTGAGGAGCTTCTTAATGAGCCCATCGATCCCTCCGTCAACCCGTCTGATGCTGTGAGTAGGGCTGCTCCGGCCGTTAGTTCATCTATGCCAGCTATTGGCACATCCGATGCGGCCCAAGTATCCCGTGAGGACGACATGATTGCTGAGATTGATGTCGAGATGGCAGCAGGGAATGCTGGTATGAATCCGCCCGGGCCTGCCCCGTTAATGGTGATTTCACCGGGCGGTACTGTAGTGATTGAAACTGCTCATGTCCCTCCTCCTGCTACTACTCCGATGCCTCCAGCTCGACCTCCTAGAAGAATTTCCGTCGCCTCCAGTTCTGAGGAAGACGTTGATATTATATCGCTGTCGGGGGGCAAGTCTGAAAAGAGTAAGCGGGCGAGGGGAAAATCAGGCAGCGGATCTGGTGGAGCTACCCCGAAGAAGAAGATAAGGAAGAAGAAAGATTGAACTCTTTCTTTAAATCTCTGTTGCGTAGGGTAGCATTTTGTTGATTTTGATTCTTTTTATAGCCGTGTATAGATGTGGATTCGGCTCCCACTAGCAGAAACTTTTTGAAACACTTTGTAATCAGATTCTTTTGGTTGATAGTGGAAATGCAAATTTATTCCCTTTTGTCTTCAACTTGTTATGTGTTATGATTCTGCCCCCAGTATCAGGGATGAGCGTGGAGTTGGCGTATGTTTATACTTTGTCTCGCGCTCTGGGAGTACGGAGTTAAGTAAATGTTTATACTCCACCTCGCACTCTGGGAGTACGGAGTTAGAAAAATGTTTATACTCCGCCTCGCACTCTGGGAGTACGGAGTTAGGAAAAAGGTTTTGTACCCAGCTCGCGCTCTCGGAGTACTCTGGGATTTAGAAAAATGTTTATACTCCGCCTCGCACTCTGGGAGTATGGAGTTAAGTAAAAAGCTTACCCAGCTCGCGCTCTCGGAGTACTCTGGGATTTAGAAAAATATTTATACTCCGCCTCGCACTCTGGGAGTACGGAGTTAAGTAAAAAGTTCGTACCCAGCTCGCGCTCTCGGAGTACTCTGGGATTTAGGAAAATGTTTATACTCCGCCTCGCACTCTGGGAGTACGGAGTTAAGTAAAAAGTTCGTACCCAGCTCGCGCTCTCGGAGTACTCTGGGATTTAGGAAAATGTTTATACTCCGCCTCGCACTCTGGGAGTACGGAGTTAAGTAAAAAGTTTTGTACCCAGCTCGCGCTCTCGGAGTACTCTGGGATTTTGTAAATGTTTATACTCCGCCTCGCGCTCTGGGAGTACGGAGTTGAGTAAAGGGTTGTCGTGTATCAACCCGTTTCTGGCCGGATGTGATGGCTTGCCCCCGAGCTCGGGTTTCATTTAGCGAGTGGTTGATTGCTTCATAGTCACTCCCTACTTGAATAAATTTCATAGTGTGACGGAATTTAACTCTTTATGCATCGTGATGTTGTGCATTGTATTTAATGAATCACAGCTCTGGCTCGAAGAGATTGCATTTTATTGCTGAAATAAAAAAACGTGGCAAAGTCAGTTGCCTTATTACAAATTCTAATTCCGAAATGCAGAAACAAATTCTAAAACAGAATTTAAACTAAATAGATAAACATAGCCTGTTATGTGCAATAGCGACGAAGACTTTCGCTATCCAAGGCCTTTGGTGAAGCTAGACCATCAGCGGTCGTTAACTCATATATACCATCCCCGAGCTCCTGCTTAATCTCGTGTGACCCTCTCCATGTTGGTCTTGCGTGTGGGAGTGCCGGATATTCTTTTTTAATGACAATCTCATTGCGTTCAAAAGTTTTAAGTCGGTCCTCGGCATTGCGTAATCGGGCGACTCGATTTCGGCGTATGATTGTTCTCAAGTCAACATGGTCGCCCTGGACAACTCCAACTCCGTTGACGGTAGGGAACTTTAAGGTTAAGCACCACGGGGCAATTACGGCTCTGAATTCAGCAAGGGCAGGTCGCCCTAAGAAAGCGTTGTATGGCGAGACTATGTTCAGTACAGCGAACTGTAATGTCCGAACTCTCCTATGTTCCTCGGATCCCAACTTAACTGGTAACTTCACCATCCCAATAGGTATGGTAGCGCTACCGTTGAATCCATGGAGGTGAGTTTGGCAAGGTTCCAAATCCCTGGCTTTCATCCTCATTTGATTATAAGCATGTATAAAAAGGATATTCACAGAGCTCCCGCAGTCAATTAGTATCCTCTTCATCCAAGCTGGACCTACTTGTGCCGATATCACGAGTGGGTCAGTAGTCGGGCTTCCGACATAATCAGTATCGTTGTCTCGGAAAGTGATGTCGTTAATTATCGCTCTCTTTCGTGTGGTCGAAGGTTTATTGTCCAAGTTATCATCATACTCAAAGTCTGTTCGTCTAGCTAAGTTGTTATATGATTTCATTTCTTCCCAGCTTCGCTTTGCTGGACGAGGATTATCACTTACAACATTAATTACCAGTCTTCCTCCGACACGACCTGGTTCTTCCTGTCTTTCTGGATTTTGTACATGATTTTGATTTGAGGGGCCCGCCCCCTCAGACTGCAGTGCCCGCACAAACTGGTCTAACTTCCTCTCCCTGATCAACTTCTCAATGAGGTCCTGCAAGTGTCGACATTCATTGGTGTTGTGGCCATAACTTTCGTGGAATCTACAGAACTTCCTTGTTTGAATCTGCCTCTCCGACGATTGCTTCGGAGCCGGCTTCTTGTACTACATAGTATTGCAAGTCTGTAGGTACACATTTTCCAACGATGTATTCAATGGTGTGTAATTATCGAACATTGGAGCCTCACGCCGTGGACCTCGATTTGGATCTCTTTTCTTATTCTGACCATTGTTACCTCTTGGCTGAGTTTGCTTGTTCTGTATGTTCAACTGAACTTTTCTGGAATTGTCACCGGACTGTTTAACTGCTACATTGCTCTGTATTCCTTCGCTTCTGGGTCCCGCATCGTCCTGCTTCCTAGACTGTTTCGCGTCCTCTTGCCGTAAGAATTGTGCGGCTTTGGAGTAGAAACGGTCCAACGATGCGGGTGGTTTTCCAGCTAACCAGTTTCCAAATTCAGAATCAGGGTCAATCCCCTTTGTCAATGCCATTAAAATTGAGTTATCGTTGGGATTACTAATCTCCACACATGCCGCATGGAATCTCTCTAAGTAACGCCTTAGCGTTTCCCCATGAGCTTGGGTAACACTGGATAAGGTGTTGACAACTTTGGGTCTAGCGACATGCATGCGAAATTGTTCAACAAATTTCTTAGCCAGTTGATCAAATGAAGAGATAGACCTAGGTGGCAATCTCGTGAACCACATCGTTGCAATTCCACCTAGAGAGATGGGGAAACTTCGACATTTTACTGCATCATCAGCCCTTGCGGCGCTCATCGACCATTCATATTTCAAGATGTGTTGATTGGGATCAGAATTTCCTTCGTACATAGGAAGGGTTGGCATTCTGAATCGCCGAGGAGGTTCAGCATTCAGTATCTCGTCTGTGAAGGGAGTATGACTACGGGAAAGTCCCCAGTCATCATTGGTAAGGCCTTGGCTTTCGCGGATCATCAGACGTATCATAGTCGAGATGTCTGGCATTGCTACATTTTGAGCATGCTGAGCTAAGGTGTGGTCGGGTTCCACAGTGCGAGTTTGGACCGGGCGCTGTCGACGGTCCAAGCTTCGCCTCCTTGGCTCAGCATCTTCCGAGTCGTATGGTTCAGAAGTACGTCCCTGCTGTTGATTGTTTGAATCTGGAAGATGTCGGGTATCAACTCTTGTTTCTATTGTGGCAGCTGCGGCATGATTGTCCGCGGTATGCTGTGTAGTAGGGCCTCCTTGTGTTGAGGGCCCGGCCTGAAAGCTGGTCGACGGTCCTGCCCTCAACTGTCCAACAGTCAAAGCGGGTTGATATCCGGCCGTTTGTGCATGACTCCCGTCTAATCGAGGACGGGTAGATCTGTGATAGTAGTCCGATGAGGCAGAACTTTCAGTGGATGAGCGGGAAACATCATCCCTTCTGGACCTCCTACGGCCCTGGCGGTTCAGTTGGTTTGTCAATTCAATATTAGCACGCAACTGTTCGGCCAATTGTTGCCGACTCTGAGTCAACTCTTGAAGCAACACCTGGAATTCTTGTCTAGTGACTGCCCCAGACGGATCTGAATGGGCAGTGTTGTCTTGGTTGGATGGCTGCTGTTGAGCAGGATTCTGTCCATCCCTACCTTCTTGTCCAGCAGCTGTAGAAGTGGTTCTTGTGCTAACCATTTTGAATGATGAATCCTTTTCCTAAACTTTATGCAAATCTGAATAGAATGGAAGGATGATGAATTAGAGATCTGGATCTTCCTCTTGGATTTGTGCAATCCGGTATCGATGGTAGATCCAAGGAGCAGGAGAAAAAAGCTGGTTTTTTCTCAGTGAAAGCACCAAAGTGTTTGTACCAAAAATGGGCATAACACTCTTCGGAAGTTTTTGAAGAGATAAAAGTGAAGAGTGAAAATTAAAACTGAGGATTATCTAACAAAAACTCCAAATAACAGAAAGTAAATTGCAATGACAAACGATTTAGAGTGGTTCGGCGTTTTGCCTACGTCCACTATGAAGTTTGATGATTTTATTGCTCGATACTTGAAGATTACAATTCTTTATACTGTAGTACAACTGAATTTACATGCTAAGTGTCAATCTAAAGCAGCGGTGGTGTTCTGGAGTAAATCTGGCAGAATCTGGGCGCTCTTTAGTACTTAGAATTGTCCGACCCCTTTTTTGAATGACTAGGGGCTCTATTTATAGGTGTAGGAGGCTGATATTTCGCCTAAAATGAGGGGAGACCAGTTCTGGTACGTCAGGGGGCCCACATGGCCGAAATCTGGAGATCCGGGCCCACTTTGGGATCGATTCGACCCTTGGTTCGAATCGATCAAGAAATCATCCAATCGAGCTGAAATTTGGCGTGGACATTCTTCATCATGTGTTTAAGCTTCTGTGAAAATTTCATGGCATTTGGACTTGCAGAACTCGAGTTATGATCGATTCAATATTGCATTTCTGGGGAACATGGATGCTTCGAATCGATCCCTTCGACTCGATAGGGTTGACTCGATGCTTGTAGTGACGTGGCGCGTGCTTCTCGCATCGATCCGCTTTATACTCCGGTTTGACTGGGTCGAATCCATGGCTTGGATTCGAGGCAGTGGATTCGAAGGCGCGCTTGTTCGAATCGATCTAGGTATAACACGGTTGATCGATTCGAAGTTGGATGCGGAGTGTAGTTTCGAGGTGACTTATGTGATGGAGTCGAAGTGCATTGATTGCATGGATTCGAAGCAGATGAAAGCCTGAAGGGTCTGAAGCGTTGCACTCGAATGTAGCCCGTTTCGATGGATTCGAAGCTGGGGGAATCTGATGGTCTCGAGTCGACTGAGACCTCATCGATTCGAAGTATCCATGTGAGCTTGACGCGTTGGATTTGAACGGAACTTGCTCTGATGGATACGAAGATGATGGAGTCGACCTTGATGGATTCGAATGGATTCTGCTTTGATCGATTCAGCCTTTTCCTCATGGATTCGAGGCAATGCTTGTCTGATGGATTCGAACATAGGCTTCGCCTATGGATTCGAACTAAGGAGGGTCTACTCCATCTTTTGTCGACGATATCTTGAGCATACGAACTCGGATTGACTTGAAACTTGGATCGTTGGTTCCCACGGCTTTGCTTGACGTGCCTTATCAATTGTAGCCCGATCCGGACTCGAACAAATTTTGTCGATATCCATAGCGATCCTTGCGCGTAACCGATTTCCGGGACGATCTGTCACCGGTCTCTAGTCAAGTCCTTGGTGTCACGGCCTTGCCAAAAGGCGGGATAACAATAACTTACCCAAAAATATCTATAATCTGTTTTCGAATCTAACCATCAACATGCAAAAGTATTAAGGAAATAATTATTTTAAGGAAATGAATAAAAATCAAATCACTAAGTCAAGTGGAAGCTGGAAATGCTAAAAAAAATTTACCTTGTTCTTCTTATCAACCGCACCGCATCATTCTACACTAAATCTAAATACATAACTTTGAACTTCTCAAACTATTTCTAAATCTGTTTCCTTGGGATAAGCAGTAAACCTACAAAGCGTAGAAGAAAAAGCAGAGAATTGACATTTTGTTCAAAAGTTTGAGAAATCATGGTTCCTACTTTATTAACAGAAGCATGCTACTTATGAATTTCAAACAATGTTTACTACAAAAATAACGTAAAATAGTTATATTTAACAAATGGAAAAAACTCATAAAGCCATAATAAAAAAGAGATATTTTACTAATTATTTGATCCATAATTCTACAACGATATTAATTGTTACGTTAATTCTTTGTTTGCTATTTTCTACAACATAAAATGACTTCATAACGATATTAATTCTTTGTTTGCTATTTTCTACAACATAAAATGAATTCTTTATTTTCAGCATAGTTACATGTATTCATTCAGTACCAATCTGCAATTGGTTGCTGTCAAAGGCATGCAAAATAATCATATATCAGGCTTTTAGCTAATATTTAACCGTAGTTACTAAAGTTCACTTTCTTTCACTGTAAAGGCTATATATGGCCATCCGAACAAGTCTAGAGGTGCAAAATCATAACAGATGTAGAAATCATTGCAATCCTAAGCATCCATTGATGGGTAGTATTGTGCAAATAATGGTGAGCTTATGAAGCCAGAGATAAATTTATTACAATGATGCACATGTTGCATAGAAAATGTTCAGATGAATAGTTAAAAGTATTAATCGAACTAAATAACAAATTGGAACCAACAAAAACCCGATGAGCACCGCTTAACATTGTTGAACCATAAACAGAAGCATAGGGTCCACTGTATTGAGTCCCTTGTTCGTAGTGAGCACTATATCCACTAAGACAATGGCTGTCATGAGGCCATAGCACATTGAACACCCACATCACTGGCCCCATGCTTAAATTTCAAATATGAGCGAGTTAAGTGACATTAACAGAATGAGCTTAAAAGTGTGATATAACAATTTTAGAAATATGTGTGTATAGGTATCTCAATTCAAAGCGTTTATTGAAAAGAGAAAATTGCTCAACCAGTGGAATTAAGAAATCTCTAAGTCAATAGACATGTCACTTATGTACACTGAACACATCTACTAGCCATACCGTTTGACTTCATTTTACAACATAGATACATGGGGTTTTTTTGCTTGAAGCCACCATACAAAGTGTAAAAAAAAAAGATTTAAGGTGGAACAAAATAACACTACTTCCCCTCATTAAACATAATAATAAAATCAGCAGCAGAACCAAATTCAGTGAACTAGCAGAACTAGCAATGTTTTTTGGTGAAAACAGAACTAGCAATGTCGAAAAAACATATATGCATTGGCTTTCTATCCATGTTGTTGTTATTAATACATTTAAAAATCTTACGATTTGAATCATGTTTCAAATCGAATCTTTCCAATCACGATTTGATTTTAATTTAGAATTCAAAACCCAACTGAAATCACAATTGAAAAAACACATTCGGTTCACGTTAGGATTAAAACAATTTATGATACTTGTATGAATTCATATTCAAATTTTACTGTTTTCAAGACAAGAAAATATAATAAAAGGTTCATGTTCAGATGTAGGAACTCAAACATCAAAAACAATTTCAAAAATAGAACAATATTGTTAGAAAAAGAAGAATCGAATGTTTTTACATACTTAGATGTTATTTAATAGCCAGCATATGCCAATAATTCTAGCATAAAAGCTTATGTGATGATCATTAAAATATGAATCATTTGAATCTACGATTCACGATTCAAATCCAGGTTTAATCTAAAAATTGAACTTTATGATTTACAATTTAAAACTCATTTTGAAAAGTTTAGGGCCCGTTTGGTTTCGTTTTGAATTTTGTGTTTTGTGTTTTCAACCTACATTACAAGAAAATGTGGAATTTTTTTACAATTCTTAGTCATTGCGTCGACGGACAGGAAATGGAGGAGATGAATTGTTTTCCGTCCTTTTGTTATGTCTCAAAACACGAAAAATCAAATAAACTTGTTTTCTATTTTCTATGTTAATTTCATTTTTCGAAATTGTGTGTTTTCCAACAATACATAAGAAATGCGCATTTTTGTTTAGACGAAAATAAAAAACTAAAAACAGCAAACCAAACGGGGCCTTAATTCATGTTCTAAACAAAGTTCAATCAGCCTAAAAATTTTAGAGTTACCAAAATTCCAATCATATGTATCTGCTTGCTCATGGTATAAAACCATTTATGCATATTCTTTGAACCAAACAAAAATGCTTCTGCAAATTTTTTTGGAGTAATTTTGTACTTAATTTATGTGATATAGAACCCATCAAAATTGAAGAAGGCTCAAGTTGAATCTGTTCTTGATGAAGAGAGACTAACTGTGGACTCCATTAAAAAATAGTAGGATTGCAATTTTTTTTTTTTACATCGGTTCCTATTATAGAGTAATTTGAACATGATTGATTGACCGAGCTAGATAAATTGGTGCATTTTACTAATTTATTGAGCTACCGGGTATGATAAAATGCTCTTATTGATCTGATCCACTAAATATATTGCTCTTCCTGAATAAAAAAAGGTCATTCATACATGTTCTTCTTATTTTTTTCCTCTAAGAGGTTGTGTACATGTGGTAAACACTTGAAGTTACCACTACATGAGAAATGGGTATTTAATCTTAAACCGTTAATGGTCGAAAATTGTTGACTCAAATTACCAATTATAATTCATTTCTACGACATTAATTCTGTAAATACAGACTGTTAACTTCGTTTTTTCTAAGAACACCATAGTGTATGAATCAATTGAAAATGCATGTAACCAGCTGCAAAATCGAAAATTATGAAACTTGAACTTGATTATTCCCCAACTAGAGTATAGTTGAATTTGATTATTCCCCAAAACACAAACATAACACAAGATGCCAAAACCACACATTCCGCCTTAAGTTTATGCACCTTGGGCAGCAACATAGAGCTAACATACGAAGCAGACCCATTTTTAAGAGCAGGACTCAACTCAGGTATATCAGCAATGACATTATAAATTGTAGTTGCTCAACTTTATAACAGAGTAAGAAAAAATTAAAAAACCACGGCATTAAAGTTTTGCAACCGAACCTAAACTAGGGTAAGAAAAAACATACCGACTTTACCTACTATGTAGAAGCTATCATCAACTGGGTTAGCGAAATTGAAGAAAGGAAACATTTAATTGTATTCAGCTGAACTGGCAATCAAATTATTGGACTCAGCTTCTTGTAATCGAACCTGCAACTCATTCGCTAGGTTAAAATATGAACTGAAAACCCCTAAAACAAAATCGAATTAGGGCATCATTTTAATGGAATAGGTGACAACCTGAAGACAAAATGATGAAATCGATGATTTTTCTTCTTTTTTCCTTCTCGACGTACGGCTGAAAGATGAAATTAACAGATGCTGCAATCGAAGAATGATGAAAGCGATAGAGAAATTTTCCTATTTCTTTTGGAGGTATGAATGGAAGAGCGGCAGACAAAGGAAAACTAATTATTTATGAGGCGATGATAAAAATAAGAAGCGGCAAAAAAAAAAAGAGATATTGTCAGCGTTCTTATGGATATATATAATTCTTTTAATTGTTATAATATATGGAAACATAAAAGTGAATATGCTTTTGTGTTTTTCTGTTTAGTCCCACATCATGGGATATGTTCAATCTTATGCTCCAATGCCTATATATAAAGGAGCCTATGTAATGTAATTGAATGAATCAATCTCTATGTAACTGATATCATGGTGAATAACATTTTATCCTCTCTCTCCTATTTTCTAATGGCTTCTTATCTTTTTTTAGTTTATAACAGGTTATCTTCCAAATTATTATTTTTTATAGATCTCATTCCATTCTAGATCTACTTCTTCAGATCTGAATCTATTGTCTTATCTTTTAAATTTTATTATATTAGTCTTATAATTTTAGATCTTATATAGATCTAAACTTTGAGATCTCATTCTTATTTTGTTAGTAATTATATTTCAGATCTATTTTTTTTTTTGCTATTTTTTCTGATATTATTATATTGTAGATCTCTATATCATGCTTATTTTTATGTTTTTGAGTTCATTTATTTTGAAATGCAAGTTTGAACTTGACAAAATTTGATATTGTTGATTCAAGCAAATTTATTGAATTTGATTGTATTTAGTTTGGGCATGGATTTGAGAAATCAAACATGGTTGGTAAATGGAGTTTTCATTTTGAAAACCTTTTGATTTGATTTAGATTTGAATGAAGGCTTTGAAAATTATTTTGATACATGATTTATATTTCGAGAAGAAATATTTTATTGTTTCTTAGAGAAACAAATATAAAGATAATACGTATCTAGAAGATCGTATTAAGTTTAGATCTAACATTGATTTTGATTTAGTACATCTGAAGTGAATGGAAACATTAATAAAAGCTTACATGATAAGCTTAATATCTTCCAATATTTCCTTAAGAAAAATAATAATAAGAATTGAACCTGCAGTTTCTATAATGATAAAATGTTGAGTTTCCATAAATCAGTGAATTACAAGTTTCCTCAAAATAAAGAACCAGAAGTTCTAACTAAAAAAAAGGGAGGATCAAAAAATTTAATCGTCAAACGGAAATAAGTTTTGACAACAACCTGAAGTTGTGCAAAGAAATTATTTTAATAGAAGTTGTATAACTCAAAGTCCAAGACCCGAAGTCTTGAATTATGAAAAGGCTTTTTGATAAAGTTTATAAGTTTGAATTCTTATCAGCATTTCTTTTTAATTTGTCAAAATGTACAAAGCTTTCAAAAAAAAGGAGAAGTTTACACAAAAATTGAGAACCTGAAGTTCATAACAAATTAATTAACTTGAAGTTCATGAATTAGAAGTCCGAAGCTCTATTGAAATTGTGTAAAATGATAAACTTGTACTTCTTGAAGAAGTTAAAGGAAATTAATAAATCATCGTATGAGATAATGATGCTGCATTCAAGAGATTACAAAAATCTCCAAATGAGCTATTCCTTACCTTATATCTTCTCATTTACATTATATTAACCAAATATATCCTGAAGATATTATGTTATATGATATTTCAAACGTCATCGGATGTGTGTGTGTATATATTAATCTCTTGAAGAGATGTTTTAGAGATTTATTTATATTTATATTGCAAAATCCAACATCCTAGAAGAGATGTTATAGGAATTTTATTTTTATTACATTGCAATTCCTTGAAAGGAAACACTATATTCCCTGAAGGAATAACCATATTAACAGTAATTTATCCAAAAAATATGATACTGTATATCAATATTACACTCTAGAAGTAGTGGTTTTATCTCTTGCATCTTACTTTCATTTAGTGAATCTAATTTTGTTATTGTATTTAAAGTTTGATATGTCATTTCAAAGGCAGTTACAACAAAAATCTCTAGTAGAGATGTTTTATGTTATTATAAAGGTAGTAATTATGTAATTTCTACAAAAAAAAATATTGTACATTGATATGGCATTCCAATAGTGCATATATATCTCTAGAAGAAATAAATTCACTCCAGAAGTGGTGATAATAAAATATTACTAAAAGAGACTAATAAATTAGGAAATGATAATATATCTCCAGAAGATATTTGTTTATATATTTGGTAATTTTATTAAACCAAATAAATGCATATAAATTTGATTATGAAGGGTCCTAATTTAGTTTAGATTATATCCTAAAAGTTTGAGAGCTATGCAACGTGTATCATATATTTCATTCTAATTATATCAAACCTCCCAAATAGGTAAGAAATTAAATTATCTCTAGAATATATTGTTCTATGTTCATATGTCTAATTATATCATAAAGGTCATGTTCCTAGTTATTATTTCATAAGAAATATTACACGCATAATCATTTCTTGAAGAAATATCTTTAAACATTCTCCTGAAGAGATAGTCTATATTTCATATCATAATTTTCATGCAAGCTATACATACGGTCTTGAGGAGATCTATATCTGTAACAGTCCAAGTATCCAGAAGGTACACTTATTATTATTTTGCTGTAATTTTTTTTTCAAAACTCTCAAAAGAGATGTGTAGAAATGTATATATGCAATTATAAATTATTCTTTGATAAGTAATCATAATTAATGTTTAAAACTGATATTTGAGATATAATTGAGGAATAAAACTTAACAACTTAAAGTTGTGTGTATATTTTGTTCGAACCAGAAGTTCGATATGGTTCCAAACCAAATGTTTTGAACATTATCATGTGGTTTTGACGGATTCACATTGACATTGATTTATAAATAGAAATTAATAGTTTGGATCCTTGTAATAGTTTGTTCTAAAAAAATCACTAATTCAAATGAGAAAGAATATGAAAATTTATAATATATGTATAATACATGGACGCACGTATACATCCATATATGTAAATATTCAGCTAACAACCTGAAGTTTGTTATAAGCTCATCTTATAGATTATGCATAGATATTATTTAGTGATTTAAAATTCAATCAACATAAATGTTGAATGACCTGAAGTCATGTATGTATTCAAATGATCTACACAATAAGTAAATTCCTCTAATTGGCTAGATCAATAAATGAGAACAAACTCTAATAAGAAATATCAATTGAATGCATTTTATCAACTGATAAAAGAATTATCCTCATATTATTAATATGCATGGTGTATTTGCTAGTAGCAATATCATAATGGATCAAATTGAGAATCCAAAGATGATTATTATTTATTGTGACAATGTTAGTCAAGATTGAGGGGGAGGATAAAGGGATACAAGCTCATTTTGATCATTAGTATTAAATATTTGTTAAAATATACAATGATGCAAAATATTAAGTAACTTGAATAAATTATCAATAATATCTCTAGTAGACTTTCTCCAATATAGATTTGAATCCCTGAAGGATCAAAATGTATAAACCACATCTGAAATGTGGTTCAAAAGTCAGTTCAAAATATTTTTGGAGTAAGTAATAAAGATGTCAAACAAAGGAGGTGAGTGTTCTTGAAGAAACACTTAAGGATGCTCTGGAAGAGATCCATGACATGATTGTCAAATAACCCTAAAAGTGGTTTTGGTACCTAAGATATGATAAATAAAGAGATCTCAATAGATGATATCTAGAACTGACAATAAATAATCATTGATTATAAATTTATAAATAATAAAGCGCTTATGTTTATAAATGGATTAAAGATCCTGAATTAGAGAAAAACATGATTGGCCATCATGAAATTCTCCTAAATAAGAAATGTGGACCTGTAGTCCACAAAATAAAATTAGAAACATGTATATAAAGTGGCAAAAGCACACTAAAATTATTAAAGCACATATAGTATCAACAACAGGTTAAGTGCCATGGGCATGTTGTTTTTAGAGATAATTGAATTAATTGAAGTAGTGAAAGTGTTTGAAACACTTAAAATACCCTGAAGGTATAAATATTGTTTAAATCATAATAAACAATGAAAGTGCATAAATTCCTGAAGAATATAAATAACTTTGGTGGTTATAAAGAAGGTAAAGAACAAGGAGCGTAGATTACAACTTCTTTTAAGTATTATTGTAATGAAAATCTTGATATAATTCATGATGAGTAGATTACTTTCTATTTTTAAGTATTGTTGTAATGAAACTCTTAATATCCATTGAAGTGGTAGTTGCGATATGCGAATACTTATCAAAGTATACAAATTCTTGAAGAATATATATAAATTTTGTAGTTATAAAGAATGCAAAAGACATAAAGTGTAGATTACAACCTTCTTCTAAGTATTGTTGTAATGAAAATCTTGATATACTTCAAGATGAGTAGATTACTTCCTGCTTTTAGTAATGTTGTAATTAAAAATTTTAATATTCATGAAAGACGTATAGTTGCAATACGCAAAACTGATTTGAAGCACAAAAATGAAAGCACGTGAAGTGTTTTTCATAAAAGTAGCATGAAAAATGCATAAAATGCAAACCATATTTGGAAGAAACAATCTTAGAAAATTTCATTGTATCAAAGGAAACTATTAATAAATTGTATTATTAATGAGATTCATATTTATGGATCCCGAAGTATCTATAACCAATTTGAGTTATCGAAAGACGAATCCGAATTCAGAGGAAAATTTTAAATTAGGGGGAGCATCCATAAGTATTTTATAATGCACTCTTTTTCCTTAACTAAGATTTTTCCCACTGGGTTTTTATTAGTAAGGTTTAATGAGGCATTATCTTGATCCAGAAGTATCAACTCCCCAGTAACATTTGAAAATAAGTTATAATGTACTCTTTTTCCTTATTTAAGATTTTTCTCACTAGGTTTTTCTTACTAAGGTTATCTTGATCTAGAAGAATCAAACATCTTTTCAAGAAATAACATCTCAAATATGTTATTTAAGTTAAACTGTATTTTTATCCTTGACTAAGATTTTTCCCATAGGGTTTTTCTTAGTAAGGTTTTTAACGAGGCATTAATTTGATCCAGAAATATCAAGCTTCATTTGAAGAAATAAGAAAATAAAATATGTCATTGTACTCTTTTTTTATTCACTAAGATTTTTCCCATTGGGTTTTCTTAGTAATATTTTAATGAGGCATTATTTTGATCCTGAAGTATCAAACTCTTTAAAAGGAATATCATTGTATGATATCTATGATTTCAAGTTGCACTCTTTTCCTCGTTCAAGGTTTTTCCATTAGGTTTTCCTAACAGAGGTTTTTAATGAGGCAACAGACAATATTCATAACGACTGAATGGATGTATGAAAGCAAGATAATAGTGAGGGGGAGCAATTGTCATGGACGTTTCAAAAGGAACAATGTCTAGCTACCATATGAGCATTCAAGATTTTAAAGGTGCATATTCAAGGGGGAGTGTTATAATATATGTAAATATAAAAGTGAATATGCTTTTGTGTTTTTCTATTTAGTCCCACATCATGGGATATGTTCAAGTGGAAATTAGGAAGGCATCCCTATCATACTTTCATATTGTAAAGCGGGTCCCTGTCAAAGTTTCATTGTAAAGCGAGTCCCTGTTTTCTGGAAACGAAGAAAAATTATTGCCGAAATATCAGCAACTTTTATAAATAAGTGCTGATATTTCAGAAACTATCTGTGTCAAAGTTTTATTGTAAAAACAAAGAAAAATTATTGCTGAAATGTCAGCAACTTTTATAAATAAGTGCTGATATTTCAGCAACTATCTGTGTCAAAGTTTTATTGTAAAAACAAAGAAAAATTATTGCTGAAATGTCAGCAACTTTTATAAATAAGTGTTGATATTTCAGCAACTTTCATAAACTGTGTTCACAGTGTACATAAATGTTGCTGAAATATCAGCAACTTTTATAAATAAGTGTTGATATTTCAGCAACTTTCATACACTATGTTCACAGTGTACAGAAATGTTGCGGAAATGTCAGCAACTTTTATGAAATGTTGCATCATGCTCTGCAATAATCGTGAATAAAAAACAGAGACCTAATTTACACTGAAATTTAGTGAAGGACTTTTCGTGAATTTTAAAACTTAATAAGGACCTGTGCCTATATATAAAGGAGCCTATGTAATGTAATTGAATGAATCAATCTCTATGTAACTGATATCAGTGTGAATAACATTTTCTCCTCTCTCTCATATTTTATAATGGCTTCTTATCTCTTTTTAGTTTATAACATTAATTGCTTTTTCCGCACTTATGCATAAACGTTGAGAAATAATGTAGTCAAAAGTGAGTTTTATTGTAGCGACTTAAGAGAAGCGTTTACCGTCTGAACACATCTCATGTCCATTTTTAATCACTTTCGAGCCACTTGAATCAATTAATCATAATATTGTTTTTCATTTTCAAAATCCTATTTTAGAAATAATACCATTATTATTCCATTTTCAAAAATCATTTGAAATTCCTTTCAAATTTACCGGAATTTAAATTCTCAAAAATTCCTTTATAAAGCACGTTTTATAAATCCAGTTTATAAAATCACTTATATAAAACATATTTAAGATTTATTTATCTTAAATAGATTCCTTTAATCTTAAATCAACATTATTAGTTATCGAATACCCCATAGTCAAATTGTAAAACTAAATTCACGAGGTGTTTGTACTTAAACTTTTAAATTAAACAACCAATCAATCAATGATAATAACCGAGTATTATCATTTCCTTAATTAACTATATTAAAAAATATTCTTTATGTTCAAAATATAATCCTAGGTAAAATTGTTTCATTTACAAATTTTCAAAACCAAAATCATTTGTATATATCATTAACAAATACGTGCTCATATATAATATTCTCAAACTCATTCTAGGGTGTTGTTAACGCTATCTCTAATGAGTTACTCATTCTAGGGTGTTGTTAACGCTATCTCTAATGAGTTACTCATTCTAGGGTATTACTAACCATGTCTCTGATGAGACTTTACCCCGTCAAAGCCAAGGTTCTCGCTTAACCTTGCGCTCTTATACCAAATGCAAAGGTCTGTTTCTTTGACCCTCGAAAATCAACAATAATACATCCTTGGTATTCACGTGCCGCAAATTCAAGTGCCGAAGGGGCGGTTCTTTGAGGGTAAGAAGAAAATAAAGATAGAATAGAATCTCACAGGAATTGAATAACATATATTATTTAAACATATAATCTTTACAGCGGAAAATTTTAAATACATTTATCAGAGTTAAATATGGATAGTTATAAATATCCGTCCTTACAAATGCATAATACAATAGTACACAAGTGTGGTGGAAATAAGATAATAGCCTACCGAAGAATCTTCTAACTCCATGCTTCGAGCTCCATCCAGATTTCTTCTAACTAAACCTAAACTACGTGACTGCTCGGGAAAATTAGGGCATCTAGAGTTTAAGGGAAAAGGAAAATAAACTCCGGGTCAGTCATGGGACTGGTGTGAAAACTCGAAATACGGATGTTTTGAAAAGAAAATGTATCTCATAGGACTACGCCGCAATAAACACAAAACGAGTTTTTACCTTATGATCAAAAGAACAAGATGTATTCCCGGACCGTAAATTTTAGGCCCGAAAATGCACTGCAAAGAAGTGGGTTTTTGACTTAGATATGTTCAAAATGGGAAGAAGCGGTAAACAAGAAAGTTATAGCCAATGGAATTTTACATGATTTGAAAAAATGAATTTGCTCATTTTATTCATATTTGAGGAAGTTATGGAGGAATGAAGAAGAGGCAAAATGGATGGGTATTTATAGGCAAGTGGAGAGGTAGAAAATATCTCCACCTTACATCATCCACCATCATCAACCATCATTACATCCACCCCCTCTCTACATCACCCTAGGACGGCCAAAAATCCCCCTCCCTCATGTGCACATCACTTTAAGGCATGCATATGTTGACTTTTGCATACTTAAGTAGTAAGAAAACTAAAATATTTTAGATATTTTTAACATGTATGTATATATAAGTTTATATGTATATTTGTTTGTATACATATGTTCATGTGCATGTTAGAAATGTATATGTATGTTGTATATATGCACATGACCCAAAAGCAAGGTTGCAATGAATTAAAACAACTTTCGTTTGTTAAACCGTTGAAAATTGGAAAACCAATTTCCGGTCACATTCTCACTTATATTTTAAATTACATATAAATATAAACAAAATTTGAAAATAAATTTATTATCATTTTTAACAAATTAAAATGATCACATTTTATTTGTAAAACCATATAAATTAATATTATAGATGTTTACAAAAAACGCTATTATATCAATAAAGGGATACGAATTTTCGTATATTTTCAAATCAAGTATATATCATCATAAAATTATTACAAATGATTTATTATACACTTTATAACTATTTAAAATGAATTATCATCATTTCAAACAATTATTTGAATAATTATAATAATTGTGAAATCATTAAATCTCAATTTAAATTCATAAATCTATATTTAAATTTAAGGGCATCACTGTTGATGTCATATATACATTTTATTTCTCAAAAATATTATAATTAATTTGATTTAACATTCATGTTTATATAAAAATAAGTGTATTTATCCAACTCCATGCACGATGTTTTACTATTATAGAGCTGTTTATCGATAAAACGGTTTTCGGTTCCTTTTATCGTATTTTTCCAAAATAAATATTTTTGCAAATATTCCTTCAAAATAGATTCAGTATTATCATTCATTTCACAAAACTTGATGATTTATTGAAAATAATCCATATTTGAATATTTAAAATAAATTAAATATCCCCAATTAAAGTGATCAAATTTTGGATCGTTACATTAAGCACAAGTTAACAAAGTCATACAAGCAAACCATTCCAACACCAAGCCCGTGATTTAAATAACAATCACGTCCAAACAAAATCAAGGTAGCGCACAATAGAATCTTATCCAACAATAAGGATACACTACAATACTAATTCTGAAATACAAGTGCTTACGTACATTAGTGAAAAATCCAATCCAACAAACATTCTTTTTAAGTCGAACAAAAAGTATAGGTCAAAGGACAATACATAAGTGCATTCTCTAGCCAAGTAACCGGTGTAACACAATCTCGAGTATGGAAAACATAAAGATCCATATTATACAACATCGACCAAGGAGTAATATATTCGCACATCAATATTTCATTCCCAAATTCATCCATATATAATTTGGTTTTAGGCTCGTTCATGAACTCAAATGTGAAGTAGAAACACAACTTAACCTATGGATATAACTCATTAGCTTTCACTAAATAGACACAAGAATTGTTTTGATGACCCAACCAAACTTCCGACCGGACCTCGAGAACCGCCGACCTTTGACCATGGCAGTTCGGAGGTCTTGAAAACCGAAACTTACATCTGGTCATAGTTCATCCATATTAAACCGTATCAACCACAATAGAACCCCGGTCGTAGAATTAAGTTTACTAGATTTTTTATATTCGAGTGCTTGGTGAGAATTTTAGCTTTTTTGGATGGGTTTTGTTTGAAGAAATGACTTTTCTTTGAAGAAAGGATGAGAGAAGATGATACAGATCTACTTTATGGTGATTTTGCATTTGTCCTCAGTTTGTTCTAATTTTTTTGCTATAATTTTTGTTTAGCTCCATGTTTCATAGCAATTTTGTATTTACACAGCACAAGTATATAATGTACAATTATCGCGGTTTGGATGGTTCGAGCTCGGACCATCAAAACCTTTAATTTTGAAGTTCTACGGCGGTTATCAAAATTAAGCACACAAGCCTAACAAACCAATTCTCATTCATTATATGGTTCGTATAACATTTTCAGAACATACAAATATATGTACCAGACTTTTTCAAGCAAAATCCTTTTCCAAACATATTTTCCTCATTCAAACTACTATATCCATCTCTTCCTAATATTTATCCCTCTTCCTAACATTTCTCTTATTTGAGTTTATATAAATGCATCTTCATCAGTCCAAAAGCATTGAAAAAATATATATCAATTCTTCATCGAATTTCTGTTAACATAATATCCAATCATCGCAAAATCTTCACCACCATCTACAACTATAGTTCATCCATCACCCTTCACCCAGCAAGCATCTCAACTATCAGTCTTTATCTAACCAACAGATCCAAATATGGATTGCAAGCAACTTGAATACAAATCAAAACACAACAAAAATTCTTAAATCACAACATTCGATCTTTGTAGCATTATCACCAAAGCAAACCTTCAACCAAAAAAAGGTTTCCGACTTTAGCCTTACATCTATGGTATCACCAGACTGCCATCGTCATCACAACAAAGCACAAAAGTTCATATTCTTACAGCATGGCATCAATTATCCAAGCAATACTTCCAAGCATCATCATTTTAGAATTTAAAGCATGGTAGCTCGATAGACTTAAAGTTTTAATCCAAATTTTTTGTGAACCTCAACGAGATTAACTTCAAGTGATAGCGGCACTATCAGGATTGGGATCAATCTAAAGGCAGCGAGCTATTTCTAGTAGCAAGCAGTGTATCTTCAACATCTTGGTCAATCAAACCAAAGGTGGTGGTAGTCCTTATTCATCCAACCTGACGTAAGCAAGGTAGTGGAGGTGATCAAATATATTGAGGTTGGTGTTCAACTCATCAGTAGCTCACAAATCCTGATTCACAGCTGTCTCCCGACCCTTGGACGTGGTCTCCATCTCAATAAGTTTCACGCCCCATCACATTGTAAAGCTGCATTGTCAGGATGAAAATGGCCGAATGTATATAATCAGTGTAATAAACGGTAGATACTACAAAAAGTATTAATTAGATCACATAGTCATCGATTTTATACTGGTTCGAACTCTCCATCGTACGTCCAGTCCAAGAATTCCCTCTGGAATTTCAAAGACTCAACCCTCACTTAATCGGGAGGAATAGATGCATAAATTTTTTGCTTGAGCCGCTAAAATGGACTTTAGAACTATTTTCTTAAGAACACTGCAACAAGACTTCAGCTTTGTACACTTCTCTGACTTTAATAATAAGTAGAATATAATCAACTTGGCTTTGCTTTTTTTTTAATACATTGATATTTCAACAATATAGTGCAAAATTCCTATAACACGCACAAATGATATTGAGTAGATAAAGGTTTAGGAAGTTATTCAACCCAAATATGAGGATGTAGGTTAAGTGATCATTGGTCAGAGAATATATAGTAATTAGAATATTAATTTGAATATACAGACTGTAAAAGAGTAATAGAATCAAAATCAGAGTAAAGTTTAGAACTATTGAGTTCCTTACTATTCTAGTGAAGGCTAGGGAATTTTATAGATATTGTGGAGATGTATTTAGATAGTTGGAATAGTTGAAAATGGCTTTGGAATGAAGAGGAACAACGAAAGAGATGAAGAGATGCAGAGGAAAATGCTTCAAAATATCTCATACTGTCCAACACAGGCCAGTATCGACTTATTTTCTACCATAGGTCAACTTGTAGTTAGAACTGTTGTCAATCTATGGAGAACATAGGCTGAAATGTGGGTCAACATGTGGATTAGTGCTGAAAATCCATTATTTGCCTCTTTCTTTCTTCGTCTATGGCACTTCTGCTATTTTGAAAAATTATAATAGATTCTTAAAAATATTTTTGGATGTGTAGAAGATTGTCCAAAAATTTGAAGTGATGTGGAGATAATTTTGTGGATTTTTAACAAATCTAGAGTTAAGAATTCGATAAACAACATACGTGACTTTTGCACCAAGATGTCCAGCATCGAGTATTTCTTCAACATTATTGTGTTCTAGTAGATTTCTTGACTCTATTGAGTGTTTTTGAATGTTTGATCTCCATTATAGATGTATCCGTTTGATTTATTTTGATAGTTTTAATATATTCGATACTACTGAACTTCTATCGATCACCAGTATATTACATTTTCTTTATTTGTACTATTATACGTGAAATAACCCAATAAATTCATTATTAGCATTGTCACATGGTTGTTATTTTCAAACACCAGAATCATGTTCCTAACATTCTCCTTCTTTTTGATGATGACAATCATATGACTTATATAATATAAATCTAAAAGTAGGACTCCCCTGAATAATTACTCCCTCTGCATTTATGTACTGCCTTTGTCGAAATGCTCGAGTTTTCACATTTTCCTCCCCCTTTTTATCAAAAAAGAGGAAATTTTTTGGTTAATATACACAACTACCGAGTAAAATGATTTTCTCCCTCTTTGTAATACCATTTCTATAATTAAGACAAGTGAACATTTTAGTCATTTAAAATACAAATTCTCAGTCAGTTCTCATCCTAATATAACTAGTGCCACAAATATCTTAATCATTTAAAGCTTTGGTTATACCAAAAGTTTTGATCTCAATATTCATTTAAATATACATAAATTAGTTTAGTAAAAACCTTAATCTTTTTACATAGAGACAAAACTTGTTTTCGAATATAATTATTATTTTATGGGATTTACGTATAGAAGATCATTTAAGTGTACCTTTGCTGATGTTCCTAATTCTCATGATATATCTATTCTGATCTAGAATGTCTGTTATACCATACCCCTTCATATTACAGTGCTTGTAGAGAATCATAATGTATACCAGTGCCTACTTTCTGTGTTAGAGTCCAAGGAGATACGTGCAATTAATCCTTTACAAAATATATAATCAAAATGTAATTTGACTATTACACGCTAATGGTATCTTATATAATTTTACATTTAAGTACAACAATAATCTTATATATATATATATATATGTATATCCTAAGTTTTAGAAACCGTATTAAAGAGGGTGTGGTTGTACCTTTAAAAATATAATTTTCATTACTGGCTATCTTGTCAAAATAATCGTTAATGTATAAATATTTTGCATATTTACTCATATTAGTTGGAACTCATAATTTAATATTCATTTTCATCATTTTAGTACTTGAAAAATATTTTCTATCATTTCCAAGAGAAGTACTATTATGACAAATAAGTGGTTTTAGAACTATCTAGATTTTAGTACTATCTTTGATCCTTTTATCATATAAAAACACATTTCTAGTATTATTTTTACGTTTTTTCTTAGTATAGCCTAAAGTGCTTTTAATGTCTATAGGTCTAGGCTTCGGTAAAATCAAATTCAAGTCATTTTTTCCTTTATTAAAATTTGTATCTTTTTCATCAATTGTATCAAAATTTTCTATATAGTAACAATTTTTTTTTCAAAAATCTCATTTTCAATTTTCAAAATATCAAATTTATTAATTATTCCAAATTCAAATTCTCATTCTTTGAAGCATAGCTCTCTTTCTTATGAAATAAAAGTTGAGAATCTGAATTATTTAAAGAAATTACAAAATTATTATTCAAAGCAATAATTTTTGTTGCGAACCAACTTATTTGATTCTAAAGTGATTTTATGGAAGAATGTAATTTAAAATTTTCCTGTAATAATTTGATGCTCATCTACAATGCCTTTAATTTCTTTTCAGAACTCATAGATTTGAGAATTCAAATTTGTACAGGAATTATGTGATTTTAACAATTCCTCTTTTAAAATCCCTTTTCACTTCAACTTGACTACTTTTAAATTTGTACTATTTAACTGCCATACTAAATCTACCTTAATGTTATTGTACCTATTTGCATATAACCATAATAATGAACTAAATCATTAAAATCATGTTTTGTTACCTCATTATCGCTTGCACTTGCCTCTATAGTAGCAGTGTAGCATGAGTGTTGTTCATTGTTGTTAGGTATGTGCTGATTAGATCTTCGTCTTTTGTTGGTCATAGTTCTAAGATGTTGTTACAGTTTATAGGACATCCGGATATGAAATCATTATAAAGCCATGTTGTCATGGTCGAATATAACATAATGTATATAATCAGAGTAATAGATAATATATGCAGTGGACAATATAAAGTAGACCGCATAGTTAATTTTATACTGGTTTGAACTCTCCATCCTATATCTAGTCTCGAAACTCCCTTTGGAATTTCACTAACTCAAACCTAACTTACTTGAAGGAATGGGTGTATAATGACTTTTGGTGATTTTTTGAATAGGATATCACAACTATTTGCTTGAGAACACTGAAATAAGGCTACAATTCTATCGACTTCTAAGACTTCAACAATAAGTAGAATATAATTAACTTGACTTCGTTGCGTTTGAATACACTAATATGTAAATGCTGTAGTATGAAATTTCTCTAATCCCCACAAATTATATTGACGGGAGGGTTAATGTTTAGGAATTAAATTGAGGATGTGGAGTTGAATGATCATTATTGGAGAGTATATGCAACGACCCGAAATTTCACTGCTTTGATTTGTGAATATTTAATTAATTTTAAATATTCAAATATATAGGTTTTATAATAAAAATAAAACTATTTATAAAAATAATAATGGTAATATAGTTTTCAAAATTTATTTACAGAAATAAATAGTTCGAAGAAAAATCGAAAATGTGACCGAAATTTGTTTTCCGAATTTTCGACTTTTCGCCAGCTAAAAGTTATTGGAGCGTTGTAATCTCTAGTGGAAACATATAAACATTCAAAGTGGAAATAAATAAGGGTATATTGGCATGTATATGAGTGTATATGTATGTATGTATTAGTGTATGTATGCATGCATTTTACTAAGTATATAAAGTTATAAAAGAAATAAATAAATAAATAAATAAAATTACTTCTTTAGACATGATTTGACACTTTGGGGGATAGGGTACAAAGCCTTAAATGCATGTGTACATGAGGGAGGGGGATTTCGACTTTCTCAAGGTGAAGGGGGACAAGCCAAGTGAGGTGTCATGTGGAGGGTAGTGTTTTAAGGGCATATATGTAACTTAGCTATGTCATTTTATATAAAAGCAAATTCCTAACATTTTTTTTCATTTCTTTCATTCATTATCTCTTTCATTTCCATTCTCTAAAGCTTGCTTAAGCTCTTCAAACATTTCCATGGCTTCCAAAGTGTTTCAAGTTTTATATTTTGTAATTTTAAACTTTTTAAAATGATTTATACTTAGCTTCAAACTCCTCCTTTCCACTTCAAAATTCTTCCATTTTACCCAAAATGGTTTCAGCCATAACTTCTTCCAAACTACTCCAAAACAAGAATTTATTTTCTTCAAAACATGTAGAATTCCAGTGGCTACAACTTTGTAGTTCACCACTTTTTCTAGTTTTGAACATAGCTAGGCCAAAATTTCAATTCTTTACAGAGTGTTTTTGAACTTAGATTCTAAAGGCCGAAAATGATCCTCCTTGTTTCGGCCATAACTTCCTCAAAATTTAATATTTTTGAGTAATTCATTTATTTAAATGATAGAGAAAAGAAAAATCTAAAACTTTCCTTTATCACTTTACCAAAATCAAAGAGTAAAGGTCCAAAAGTCGAGTGCAAAATGACCTATTTTCAAGAAGAGTTTGTGGTTTTCCAAGCTTTCCAAACGCTAAAGTATTTCAAGTTTTCAAAAGTTTTGGTGAGTAAACTTCTTAATATTTTGGAAATAATTCACTTATATATATATATATATATATATATATATTTGTGTGTGTGTGTACGCGCGCGCGTGTGTATGCGTGTTTATATGTGTTGGTTATGTGATTATATATATATATAAAAACGGTTGGCTTCGATTGTGGTATTGTTTAGATATGTTGGTTATAAAAGTTGTGATGTTGATTACGTTTGGTTCGAAAGATATGTGCTTGCTTATGTGATGATTATGGTTCAATAGACTTTGGATTAGTTGTGATATAGAAGTGGAAAACAAGTTGGAAATTACGGGTTCCCATAGCGATAGTCGTTATGGATGCAGTTCGGATTTTCAAAAGTTTGAAGTTTGAAGTTTCTTTAAAAATGTATTGGAAATCTTTTCAAACTAAGTTAGCGACACTTAAGTTAATTATAGCTTAATTAAGTTTTTTTATTAATTAATTAATTTATATTAATTAATGATAATTAATTATTAATTAATTAGTAATTAGGGTTAAGTAATTAGTATTAATTATACTAATTAAGTAAGTTAATCATCTATTAATTAAGAAGTTAATTAATACTTAATTAAGTTTTAAAAAGATAATTAATTTTTAATTAATCTTGTTTATTTATGTTAATTATTTGTTTAATTTAAGTTAATTAATTAATTAATTATTTAAAGGTTAATTATTTATTTAATTATTTCTTAATTAAAGTTAATTTTAAAATTTTAATTAATTATGATTAAAAGGATTTAAATTATTATTTAAGTTTTAATTAAATGTTATTTAATTATTTAATTGATATTAATTAATATTTAATTATTAATTAAGGTTTAAATTATTATTTAATAATTTAATAAAGGATTAATTAAGATTTAATTATTTATTTAATAATTAATTATTGTTATTATTTATTTAAAGGTTAAATTATTTTTTAATTACTTAATTAAATTGAGTTAAGATTTAATAAAGATTGATTATGATCTAAAAGGGATTTAACTTATAATTTATTATTTTAAAAAGAGTTTAAAATTTCAAATCCTTTGTTTTTCCAAGAATCAATTTTTTTTAAAGAAACTTATTTTCCAAAGATTGTTTTGAATTCAAGGAATTCAAGTGTCGATACGACTAAGGAACCATACAACTGTGAATGAGTTATAATGTGGATTGTTGGGTTGTGTGAACATATGTTAGCAGAATAAATCCCCGTTATGCTATAAATTGGTTGTTTGTTTGTTGTGTGGACATGTGTTATTAGAATAAATCCTCGTTCTGCTATAAATTAATGGTTGTCTTGTTTGTGTGTTTGTGTGGACGTATGTTAGCAGAATAAATCCCCGTTTTGCTATAAATTGATTGATTTGTTTGGACATCTGTTTAGCGGGACAAATCACCATCCTGCTATAATGTTATTTGGACATATATATGCTAATTAGTTCATATTGACATGTTATTCCCTTATTGTATGTGAGTTGTATTTACATATATGTTGATCTATGTAAATAACTGATAAGTGAATTGGAATTGAAATTGAATGGTAACTTAAATTAGTACCATTGGGATTACTAAGCCTCTTTTTGAAATTATAAAGTGTGTTTTTTAATTAACCTAAATTCTTTGATCAATTTGGGTTTAAAGTTTATGAATGATTTCAAGTTATTTGTAACTAATATCTTGTTTATCAAAGGGGTTTTGCTAAAGAGTTTACTTAAAGTGGTTTACAAAAGATATTTTGTAAATGATATTTTATAAAGGATTTATAAAGAAGTTTTATAAATATTTTTGAATTAGAAAGAGAATTTATAAACCATTTTAGAGATTTTAAAAGAAGTTTTAAATCTAGTTTGAAAATTTATAAGAGGTTTGAAATGTGAAGTGAACTTATAAAAGTATTTTTATAAGGGATAAGTGAATGTGTTTTATAGTAAAAGATGTTTTGGGAAGGGAATTACTTGGCCATTTAGTATATGGAATTTTTAAAGAGGAAAGTTTTCCAAAAAATTTTTAAGTAAAAAAGGATGTTATGGGTTTTGGCAAAGGTGTTTTTGAAGTGATCTTTTGATCAGGTGTTATAAAGTGATTTTATTAATTAAAGTTTAATTAATAAAGGCTTAGAGGATCCTGTATGGGACTGAATCAATGTTTGATTGTTGTTTAATTTTATAGTCAAATCACCGACTATCAAATCTGGACCCAAAACTCAACTCTGGAAATATCTAGGGGAAGCATGAGAATTATATGGTACAGTTACCGTCGAAGGTGTTATACTGTACGTATAAACTCATTTCTTCTTCTAGGATAAAGGATAAGGAAATCCATCCATAAACGGTTTGGAGGTGAAATCCGCTCTTATCTTTGTCTATTTATTTCTTAGAGAACTAGGGTTGAGTTTACCGAAAATTATCGAACGTTGTTTCAAAGAGACCGGGATCAGATATGTTATCCAAAAACCACTTCGATCCAACGAATGCATTTCGAAGTGAAGACATCGTGAAGAGCATGGAATCAAAGATAGAGATGTGAAGTGCAAGGGCTAATCACTACTAATCCTAAGGGTGATTCCAAAATGGATGTAGTAGGAATAGTGTCTTCGGTTTCGTTCAGACCCAGAACGGACTTGTATGGATGATACTATTAGCACATTGTCATTAGAGGGCAATGAGCATTCTAAGTTCGAATTTCTTGAAAGGTAATCGTAGCCTCAAGCCTCATCAATCGGGAATGACTGAAAATCAGGGGAGATGCAGCAAGGCTAAGTGGGTCGCACCCAATAGGGTATGCTGTCACCCTTCTAGATACATCTACATATTTATGGATTGGTTGTGCAAGAGATCTCGGTTAAAAGGGCTGCAAAGCAACCGGGGTGATGACATAATTGGTACTATCCAACAAGGGGTAGGCCGGCCTTGTGTTGGCAGGGGATCCAGGTGAGGTCCTCGGTACATTTTCTAGACGTGTACTGTGATAGGTGGTACCCCGGTGCTTAGTCATTGTATGGAATCCATTCTCCAATACGTGCATTTACGGTTTTGATTGTAGAGCTTAGTATGCTGGAATTTAATTAATATAACAATTTCGGCTATTTTAATAAGTATTTGTACTTAGACACTATTATAATATTATAGGATTTTTATATAAAAGTGGTTTTGGTTATCGTAAGATAAAAACCCGTTCGTGTTTATGTGCGGCGTGGTCTTACGAGATACCTTTGATTTTAAAAGGGTTTTGAAAAGTAATAATTCAGTTGCTTTGAGTTTACTCACACCAGACCCATGTCTGACCCGGAGTTTTATTTCTTTCCCTAAAACTTTTGGGTGCTCAAATTTTTATGAGCAGCCAAGCAGTCCAGGTTTTCTACGGATGCACTTGGAGGAGCTTGGAGTAGGAGGCTTCATCGATAGATAGTTATTACTTGTTTCTACTATATATTATATACTCTATATCTGATGTATAAGGACGGGCTTTTATAACTGTCCTAGGTTAGAATTGTATTAATGTAACTCTGATGTATCAGTTTTGAGATGACTTTGTAAAACATTATGTGAGTAATATATGTTATTTTGTTGCACTGTGAGATTCTGTGTTTGCTTTTAGTTTCTTCTATCTCTTTCTTTTGCCATAACAATCGGCCTTTTTGTTCAATTTGAGTTGACATGTGTGGTTTATTGCCAACTTAAACTATAAAGAAAGGCGGGTCATTACAATTTGGTATCAGAGCTGAAGGTTAAGAGAGAACCTTGGCTTTGGTGGGGTTAACTCATTAAAGATAGGGTTAGTAGTACCCTAGAATGAGTTTGAGTATATATTATATACGAGCGCGTATTTGTTAGTGATACAAAAATGTTTTATATTGTGCTGTTTGATCTGTTGAGTGGCTTATGAATTCTGGTCGACGCGCTTGATCAACATTGTCGATATGGGTTCCTAAACACTTAAACTAGGCAAATCGACACAGTATGGTTTTGAAATTGGGTAAATGAAATAATTTTACCTAGGATATATTTTGTATATAAAGAATGATTTCTAAAATAACATAGTAATTTTGAGTTGTTGTTTGCTAAGAGATAATAATATTTATTATTATCATTTTAGTAATTATAGAAATAAAAGGATGCATGAAAGATATATTCGATCTCAAGAAAATGGTGCTCGTTCATTAAATGCTTTTTCCCATTTCGATTCTGGATATTCGTTTTCATCGCAAAGCCGAGTAAATTCAGGCTTCATTTCTTCTACTTTTAATGGAGCTAATAGATCTTCTTATCCTAAAAATCAATTTCATAAATCTCGTTCGTTTTCTCTTCGAATTGGAAAAGGGGTTTTTATTGCTATAGGTGCGGTGATAAAAATCATAAGGCAAGTGTTTGTTCTTATCTCTTTTGTTGTTTTAATTGTGGAATTTTTGGTCGCAAGAGATCGTCTTGTCCATCGACCTTCAATCCTTTCCTTTCTTCTTCTAATTTCCCATTATCCGATCCACCTATTTCGAAGCCTTTGAGTTTACAAGACCATCATTTCTATTTTGTTCCAGAATTTCTAAGGTTAAGGTGCCTTCTCTTGGATTGTTATGTTGGGAATGCTGATGATTTTAACTATCTCTTGAACAATATTTACTGGCACTTTGACTGTCTAACAGCGGACAATATTGGTAAATATTCGAGCATTGGTAATGGGAATGGGTATCAAACCAGAGAGTTTTCGAATATTGGTCTTGAATTTGAGGATTCTCCATGGATAGACATTGAAGATTTATATGTGATCGACTCGAACAGGGTTTTTCAGGAGGATTGTCTTCTATTGGATCCAATTTTCAGTGAGTATCGTTTGCCTGATCCTGTTAGGTTAGATGGTTATGGTTTTTCTAGTGATGTCACTGTTTTAGATGTTTTGATTGCATCATCCGTTGAAGTTTTAGGGGATTCAGGTGTAGAGGAAGGGGATATTTTAGATGATATTGTTAATGAAAACGGCGAAGTTTAACTTAATTCTTTTGATGTTCAGGACCTTAAAGCAGTTGATAATTTTCACCAAGGTAATTTTGATTCAGTTGTTGGTTTATTTTCTTCTGAAGTTATGGGTTTTTCAGAGAATGACGTGGATGGTACGGAGAATGATGTGGATGGTATATCGATTAAAGATGATGGTTTATTGCCAGTTTGTGCTTGTTCAATGATTAAAGAAAATTTTTGTTCTTTGGCTGAGATATCTAAGGTTGATAAAATCTGTTCAGTTTCTCTTGGTTAGTTTAGTGAAGTTACAAGTTTTTTTGTAAGCAGTGAGGCATTCTGGGATAAAATGGATAAATTCTTGGTATACATTGTTGGTTCTAATGATGCAGCCATAATGAACAGTATGAGTAGTTTTGCAGTGACTCAGTATGCACATGGTATTCTAGGAGTTTTTGTGGTAGATGTTGTCTCGCATGATGTTGTAGAATTTTATAGTTTGGAGGTGAATTTTTCTCAGTTAGGGAGTTGCATCATTGATGATATTGAGAAGGGTTTGTGCGATGTTGGAGTGATTAGTGGGTCTTTGTTGATGACCAAGAAGTTGAATTTGTGGAGTATTGTGATTAACAAGGTGAGAAGGTTTCAGGAATGGTTGGGGTTGGAATTTATTTTAGGGAGGCTATGTTCTATTGGGGATATGACTTGTGACTCAAACAAGATCATTTATATTTATGTTAGTCTTTTTAGATTTATAGTGTACTTTTGCTGGGCAGCTTGTAGAAGATCTTCTATTTATGCTCGTGTTTCTACTTCTATTCCCAAAGTGAGTAATAAAATTTGTAGAAGTAGTCCAGATGTTAACATTAGAAGAAGTCCCAGGTTGAAACTTAAGATTCCTAGGTCTATTGCTTGAGACGGTTGTTTGGTTGGAGGTTTGTTGATGCGGTGGTTGTGGTGGAGATGTTGTAGGCTGCTCTTTCGTGGAGGCATTTCTGGTTATCGTGGCTGGTTTTTTGGAGTTGTTGTTGTAGGTTGCTCTTTTTGTGGAGTCGTTTCTGTCCTTAGTTTCTGTTTTATTCTGTAGTTTACTTTGAGTGTGTCTTTAGTTTTTAGACCTTTGGGAGGGTTGTTTTTTCTTATTTTTGTATGGAGGGTTTTGGCTACCTGCCAGGCATGTTGGCAGCTCCTTTATTTCTGATGTTATATATATGTGCATGTGTGCTCTCCTCTTCTTAAGAGGATCACACATTTTTCTCAAATTTTATTATTATTATCATTTAGAGTTTGTTTAGTCATGCTCGTCCAGTTTAGGCATTGACTATTATTAGTGTGTACGAGTAGCTCCCTCCTTAAGATTTGTGTTGGGTAAATAGGAATTGGGTAAAACATTGAAACGAACACTTTGTGAATTAAGTTTCATAATTTAACCATAAGGCGTTCGATGTCAATGTTGAATTGAAATTTGATTAAAAATGTTATCAAAGGTAAGAATATTTTGAAATAAATATTTAGAAATGGATTAATAAGAAAGGGTCTTTTGATTAAAAAGAAATTACGTTGAAAACTTGAGAACTTAAATCCCGGAATTTTTGAAAAATGGTCTCCAAGGTTTTGGAAAATAATAAAAGTATTTGAAAGTAATTTTGATTAAGTACAAATTTTTAGGATTGAAAATGTTAAGAAAAGGTTTTTTTTTGGGATAGTTTGGGAAAATAAGTGTTGATTGTTTTCTGATGATCAGAATAATCTTCTAAATGACGATCAGATGTTGGCCTAGGCAAACATTGTAGTGTACTTAGTAAATTATTCTCTTCATCATTGTACGATCATAACATGTTCGAACCCGAATGAAACCAAAGCAAGTTGTGAAAAATGCTTTGTGGGAAAAATGAAAGGTATTGTTTCCAAAAATGAGATTTTGGAAATAAAGAAATATTTTTAAGTTAACTAGTTCGACTGGCTCGAAAATAACTTAAATTTGGGAAAGAGATGTGTTCGGATGGTAAACCCTCTCTTCTGTATTACCCTTCTTGGTAAGGGAAAGTACGATACTGTTTGGTAGTACCCAGTCCCTTAGTATTATTTTGAAGTTACTCGAGCTATATATATATATATATTCTATGATTTAAATATATAGTTTCATTTCAAAAAGTTTTGAAATAAAAAGCCAGGTATTTGGATCTTGAGTTTTCTTAGGGAGATAGATTCAAAACGGAATAGTGGGATCAGATAGAGGTATATACTCTTGGGCTATAATGGAGTATTATCCAAGTTAAAACTAAGAGTTGTTTATGAAATGTTTTCATAAATGATTTAGTAAAATAGAGTTGGTATTAGGGAGAACCAATATTGTGATGGTCCTGAACTCGGCCTTCGAAAATCGGCACCCGTACTTCACTTGTACTCGAAATGTCGCAGATTCAAACGCCGAATCTGGCTCACCGAAGCTTATAACACCATTAAGTATAACAACACAGCGGAAGAAAGAAAACAATGATATCATATACAACTCCAATGAATACAATATCCAGAATGATATACAACAATGATATCAATATGATACAACAATATCAGAGATAAATAATGATACAATACTACAGCGGAAATAACAACAATGGAAGAGATCACTCCAAATGATCTACAAAAGAGAATGACTCCAACAACTCCAACATCAAGCTTGAAACACCAACACGATGCACCAAGATAAGCAGGTGCAGTCATCAACTCCGATGAAGTGAACTAGCTCCAGCTAATCTACTAAACCTGACTATCTGAAAAACCCAACTCTAGACTGCCCGTGTGGAAAATTGTAGGCACCTAGAGTTTAGGAAGGGAACAATAAACTCCGAGTTAGTCATGGGACTGGTGTGAGTAACAAAAACAGTTTATCTTTAAAACAGGCAACAAAAGGATTTTTAAACATTGAAATCCGCAATGCTTTTGGAAAATGAAACTACCATAAGACCTCCCGCCACACACACAATGCAAACGCAGAATTGGAGGAGATTTCTTCTTATGATAGTCAAACATGCTTACTACGCAAACAAAACTCTTTTGATATTATTACTAGTGCATAGTGTAGGAAAACCTTTCGAAAATACAATATTAATCTTAGCCAGCATACAACCATTATTGTATGCCTACTATAGCTACTATGTTCAATAGCAGGTTACCGCCACATTCCATAGCAGGATATACAACTAAAACCGTACAAGGCTCGTATTGTTTCTTTGGATTTTACAACAAATGGTCAGGCTAAGAAACTTCCTACTGTCAATGGGTACGCCTCTGGAGGGACGTCCCGAGAACTAACTAGCTCTCTGCCAACACAAGGCCGGGTTACCTCTTACACTAGGTAACTACTACACGAATATGCCACCCCCCGGTCCTTTGGGACCTTTATCCGAGGTACCTCGATCACAAAGCAACAATCACACAGAGTAAATGAGATTGGAGCAACCACATAGGTTAAATATCAGGACTCCATACCTGATACCACCCTTTTCCAGAAGGAAATGACATACCCTAAAGGGAGCGACCCTCATAACCTTGCCGCATCATTCCTGTTTCGACCATTTCCGGTCTGTGAGGCTCGATGAGGTCTCGTCCACAAAGCTACGCTTTTTCACAAAGCCGTGCTTTGATCAACAAATGTCCATCAACACACAGCAACACTTAGCATGCCACCCTACCAAATTGGGAGTATATCACTGATAACCTTCAACTACATAACCTCTGAGCTCGTACGTCTCAGAGAAGGGTGTTAAGCTAGGAGAATAAATTCTCCGCCACCAAACAGAAATGTATTTGAAAGAAATCAGCTTTATATCTCAAAGTGTAATGTCAGACATACAACCATACAAGTCTGTTCCGGGTTCGAACAAAACCGAAGGCACTTCCGAAGAAGCCCTTGCAATCCGGGTATTCACAATCTCGATCGGATTTCCCATCACTTAGGGATTCTCTATACCGGCGCTACTCTGTGCAGAGACAATCGATAGGTCATCCTATCGTTCTCACAAATACCCGGTCTTCACCACCGGTCTTCAAATGCAATCCATATACGACGTATCATTATTCGGAACGGGTTATCTGACACAAAGGTCCTCTCCCGGCTAAACCGAATAGTGAGCGCAATATTTAAAAACATATGGATATTGGGATTTCGATTAAGTCATGACTTATTACCCAAAACTTCTCTTCAAATGGTTTAAACACATTACCATTTTAATCTTTTACACAAAAAGATTTATCTCATAAAGTTCACTCAGTTTCACAAAGATCTATTCATAAATTTTCCAAATCAATTTCCATTTCAATTGGATTAACTCATTAAATCTTTAAAAATAAAGATTTAATTCATAGCTTTCAAAACACGTTTCTAAAGATTTATTCGTAACTTGGAAAACCATTTTCATTTCAATTTGAATTTTTTTTAACACAAATTTGAAATTCATTCCTTATATGAAAGCTCTTATTATTTGAAAACAAATAGTTTTCATTTCGGAAAATCTGGTTCATTTATACGAGTTAAAGTCTTTGGGTTAAATTCAAATTCTCAAAACCATACTTTTAAAATGGCTTAAATTCATACAAACACATTTATATCATCTTTAACCAAACTTTCCAAACATGGAATTCAATTCCAAATTTTGAATTCAAATTCAAATTAAATTATTTAAATTTGAAGCTTTACCAAGTTATTCAAATGCTTTCATCTTAAAAACTCCTTTCCAAAAGTTTTAACATTTAACCCAAATCCATTTCCAAAATCAATTGAAATTAAAATTTCAATTTCAAAAACATTAAATTTAAATCATTTGTGACTTAACCGATTTCCTCGTGAAATCCATATTGGTGTGTGTATGGTGTAGTCCATGGGTTTCACACAGTAGTGCAACATCATTCAATCATCACAGATTAGAATACAGAAATATAGTTGATAAGCGGTATAACTATAACGCTTATCTTTTATTCACAGATCACAGATATATAAATTACAGATAATCAATTACATTCATCCCAGATAAATAAACTACAGTACAGATCACACACAAATCAGAATATATCACACAGCATCACAGTCAGGGGATATCAAACAATTCAATCATCCAGTCAGGTCCAAACATTCACAAGTAATTTTTTATTAATCAATTGATTAATTTAAATTAGATGTATTACTTATGAATAATCATTAATCCGGGTTAATTATCATGAGTTAATTACAAATTATTTGAAATAAATTCTCCTTTCAAATTTATTAGTTAACCCTTAATTATTAACTAATCAATTTTAATTGATGAATCAATTAATCTTTAATTATTAAATTAATCTTAATTAATCATAATTATTTAATTAATTCTTTAATTTATTAACAAATAATTATACTTAAACTTCAAATCATCATTCAATTAATTACATTCAGTAATTATCTATTAATTACTTCTCTAAGTGATTATATTTTCCCAAATTATCAAGTGATTATTCTAGATTTATTAACTTAACTAGTTAACTTGAACTAATCCAATTAACTCAATTAATTACACTGAAAAATTAATTCCTTCATTACTTCCATTAAGTAATTACACTTACACAATTTCATAAATGATTATCATTAATTAATTTAATCCAATTGATTGTTACCATTAATCACATTAATTAATTTATTTAATAATCTCAAGTTAATGATCTTCATTAACTATTTAATCTTTAATTACTTCTCCTAAGTAATTAATCTTAGATTAATCATTTTAATTACAAGTTAATTAATCTTTAATTACCCATAAATTAATCTCTAATTATTAAATTATCATTAACAATATAAATTAACCTAACTTTTAAGTTAACAAATTAAAACACGTTTGATTAATTCCTTAATTACTTAATTAAGTTTTCATTTAAAATAAACTCTTTTCAAAATATAAGTTTAAAACATCTTAAACTTAGTTAATTTGAAATATTTTACTTTCAAAACCTTTATCTACACATTCCAATTAAACAACAATCTTCATTTTAAAAAGAATAGATTTAGAAATTTAATGGCTTAAATTATTAAAGTTTTCAAAACTGGAAATGCTGTTACCCGAGTCAACCCCGAGTGTCACTCCGAGTCAGCTGCCTATTTACTTCGGGTTTTCCCCAAATCAACCCGATACAAAAATTTTCCAGCTTAAAATTTGTTTAAGTTTTAAACGACCCGGTGCACCTAAAAACTACCCGAGCTCAAACTCGAGCCAGCCCTACAATTACCCGAAGACAACTTCGACTCACGATGCTTCTTCCCCCTACCCAATTTCCTGATAACCATCAACACCGTGCACATGCACAGTCCATCTGACGAACTCCGATCAACTTCGCCATCATCCACAACTCATCGACGATCGCCTCGAGCTCACCGACCACCCAGAAATTCAAAACGACGTCGAACTCGAAATTGAGCCAGTTGTATCGAGCCTAGAACCAACCCATCACCAGAAAAGTGTCTCACACACACTTCTGTGACCACTGGAGCGTCGCCACCTCCGGCCACGCCTCCGACAACCCCTAAGCTAGCCTCCCCCTGAATAACGTTGAACTCGATCGACCGTGGATGTCGAACGAATCAAATTCCTCAAACTCGCCAAAACAATAAGTTAAACCCTAAATTGCTCCAAACCATCATCCACATCGAATTAAAAATTCAACTCGTATTTTTCCAATGATCATCGATCATTCCAGCCTCTCCATGCCAAACCCCAAACTTCGGAAGCTTGCCGATCACCAAAAAATGATCAAAATCCATTTTCCAGACAATTCCAAAGTTAATATTCAATTCAATATTAAAAATTTAGATTTTTGTTTTAAAAATCATATTTTGGTATGCGAATTCAATCTACATACCTGAATTCGTGAAATAAATAGTTTGAACTTTGACAAATTTAGAGTTATGCTCAGATAAAATTTTTTCCAGAGTTGCTAACAAGATGTTTTGACTTGAATTGACTTTTAAAATTTAGTTCATGATCAAACAAACAACTTTTTTTTATATTCTATGCTCTAACAGTTATCAGATCAAGAGATGGGAATTTTTTTTGCAATCTGGGTCTAAAAGAAAACAATAACAGAGATACAAGCATGCACAGAGTTACATACTCACATACTGTGCAGTTAATGCCCCGCTATATCCCCGCTATAACTCCGATATATCTTATAGCGGATTCCTACCGCTACGATTTTTCCATATATCCCCAACATATAGCCTTTCCGCATTAATCCCCGCTATATCCCGTTATTTCCGCTATATTCCGCTATTTCCGCTATATCTTCTATAAAAAATTGGATTGAAAAATGATATTTATACGCTATGAAAATTATGAAATTAATTAATTTCATTGAATTTTTTATATATGCTTAGAAATGATAATACTATAATATTCTACTAAATTAAATTAAGTTATATAACAGTTTTACGTTCATTTACAATACATTTGTACATATTTTTATTTAAAATTATTTTTGTATTAATTATAATTCAATTGAATGTTAATTTTTCACATAATTACTATCTATATATTTGTAAAAACAACAAGTATGGGATTTATATGCTATTTTAGAGTAATCCGATATATCCCGCTATATCTTCGCTACATCCCCGCTATGACTTTTTGCACCTCTACCGCATTGAATCCACCGAGCGCTTTAACTGCACAGCTCACATATATACCCAGGAACAACAACATGCATATTTCCAGACTTAAACTTGCAAAAATTTCAGATACTTAAAGTTTTAAAAGAAAAATGGAGTTACTCACCTGTTTTTGAAAATGAAGAACAAAGCACTTGATTTTGAAAACAGTTTTGAGCTTTAAACTTGAATATGCTTTTGCTTTTAAAACTTGAGTTGCTGAAGCTTGTTACTGGTTCTAGTAGTGATGACTAATATTTAAAACAAAGATGGATCTGCTCTGATTTCTTCCTGAGTTTGCTTTTGAAAAGATCCCAGGTTTTAAGAAATGCTTGTAGGCTTTTTTTGATTTTCTGGTTTTTCATTTGTTTTAGAGGAGATGATTACAGGTTTGTTAATTCTCTAGTATGCTTAGTTTTTATGAACGAAAAGAAAAAAAGAAGATTGATAAATAGAGCAAGTATACAGGCTTTGTTTAAACTGGTACAATTTTTTTGGTCAGAGATTTTCTTTTGTATGGTGGCTGAGATGATTTTCCAACAAATTTGAAATGATAGCATTTAATGCTTTGGTACCTTATCATGTTTACAATACTATTTCTTTTATTTTGTATGTACAATCTTGCATGTATTTTTATTTGTTTGACTTATTTCTTTGCATACTTATCCCATTCTTATTCGTATGTACAGAGATAAATTTTCATGCCTGGTTATGTTTTCTACTCTATATGCTTCCATAAAGTTGTTATATTCTTATCAAGTACAACTTGTATGCATTTTATTGTTTCCTTTTTATCTTATTTTCTTGTACTTATATGATTTTTCCTTACTTCCTTGCATAACTACAAGTATTTCCTATAGACTACATCTCTAGAATTATCTTATGTGTTCATTTTAAAGTTGTTATAGTAATAATGTTAACTTGTATATTTATTTCTATTTCCTAACTTAAATATTTATTTTTAACTTACATACTTATTGTCTTGTATTTCTCTATGTATGTATTTATTTTGTTTTGTTTTCTTATTTGAATGTGTATGTTTGTTTCTTCATTTGGCAAGTGGTTCATGAATAGGTATTTGTTTTGTTTCTTTTCTTTTTATCCTTTATATATTTAAATGTACATAGATATTTATATGTTCTTCTTCTTTTGTTTATCCATATTTTGTTCATATTTGATTGTATTTTATTTTTTCTTCTTATACTTATAATTTCGTAATATAAATGAATCTTTAGAGTTAGTATGTTGTTATAATTTATTTATGTATATTTTATTTTATCCAATGTATTTACTTTATGCCTTTATATCTTATATATATATTTATTTTTAAACCATTCATTTACGATTTAAATTCAAATCAAATATATATATATATAATTTCAAATTTACTCATATATGCCCATATACATATATATTCACATATATACATATATATACAATATTTAAAATTTAAATGATTCAACATAGAATTTATTTGAGTTCGGGGAAACTCGCATCACTTTATCAATTAATTTCACAAATTTTATTCAAAAATTAATTTTAATTATCAATTTAAATTTATAAAAATCCGGGGTTGTTACAACCTTCCCCCCTTAAAAGAATTTTGTCCTCGAAATTTGCCAAGGAGACACAAAGACAGATGAAGAATATTTCATCAAATCAAACTGAATATTTATTCTGCATTTGGCTTACCAAATCAGAATACCAATAATAGATACGAGAACGAATCTATTTAACACTCCACAAAATACTCGGGTTATCCAGATCTACGAAATATACAGGGCATTGGTTAGTTCGAAGGGATAACTAACCATTCGTAGAACATATTCGGACCCAAAATAGACAGATATATGGATACAATTCTAAAAATTTTTAGTTTAGAAACCAAATTATACCTATCAACCATAGCAACCAATGCAACAAGGCAACCAATACATCCAAACAACAATTTCTGACTCAGTTGGAGTTTATGTCCTATATGAATATATCGAATCTCCTTCCTGGAACTACCAGGAGCTATCAAAGAATTGAAAAAAGATGACGAACAAAAGAGATTGATAGAGAAAAGATTGTTTCCTTGTTGTTACAGGGTATTGACTAATTCGTGGTGGTATTCCCCTGTCCCCTATCTCATCCTCTTCTTACACTCATACTCACTATCAGTGGATAGGAAGATAATTTACTGAGGCATTCAAACGGATATCTTAGAGATACTCATTCTAGGGTATACTTCACCCTATCTCTAATGAGCTACTTAATGTGTTATACTCCATAGCTAAAGTTTAACCTTAGCTCTGATACCACTTGTGATGGTCCTGAACTCGGCCTTCGAAAATCGGCACCCGTACTTCACTTGTACTCGAAATGCCGCAGATTCAAACGTCGAATCTGGCTCACCGGAGCTTATAACACCATTAAGTATAACAACACAGCGGAAGAAAGAAAACAATGATATCATATACAACTCCAATGAATACAATATCCAGAATGATATACAATAATGATATCAATATGATACAACAATATCAGAGATAAATAATGATACAATACTACAGCGGAAATAACAACAATGGAAGAGATCACTCCAAATGATATACAAAAGAGAATGACTTCAACAACTCCAACATCAAGCTTGAAACACCAACACGATGCACCAAGATAAGCAGGTGCAGTCATCAACTCCAATGAAGTGAACTAGCTCCAGCTAATCTACTAAACCTTACTATTTGAAAAACCCAACTCTAGACTACCCGTGTGGAAAATTGTGGGCACCCAGAGTTTAGGAAGGGAACAATAAACCCCGAGTCAGTCATGGGACTGGTGTGAGTAACAAAAACAGTTTATCTTTAAAACAAGCAACAAAAGGATTTTTAAACATTGAAATCTGCAATGCTTTTGGAAAATGAAACTACCATAAGACCTCCCGCCACACACACAATGCAAACGCAGAATTGGAGGAGATTTCTTCTTATGATAGTCAAACATGCTTACTATGCAAACAAAACTCTTTTGATATTATTACTAGTGCATAGTGTAGGAAAACCTTTCGAAAATACAATATTAATCTTAGCCAGCATACAACCATTATTGTATGCCTACTATAGCTACTATGTTCAATAGCAGGTTACCGCCACATTCCATAGCAGGTTATACAACTAAAACCGTACAAGGCTCGTATTGTTTCTTTGGATTTTCCAACAAATGGTCAGGCTAAGGAACTTCCTACTGTCAATGGGTACGCCTCTGGAGGGACGTCCCGAGAACTAACTAGCTCTCTGCCAACACAAGGCCGGGTTACCTCTTACACTAGGTAACTACTACACGAATATGCCACCCCCCAGTCCTTTGGGACCTTTATCCGAGGTACCTCGATCACAAAGCAACAATCACACAGAGTAAATGAGATTGGAGCAACCACATAGGTTAAATATCAGGGCTCCATACCTGATACCACCCTTTTCCAGAAGGAAATGACATACCCTAAAGGGAGCGACCCTCATAACCTTGCCGCATCATTCCTGTTTCGACCATTTCTGGTCTGTGAGGCTCGATGAGGTCTCGTCCACAAAGCTACGCTTTTTCACAAAGCCGTGCTTTGATCAACAAATGATGAGCAAATGACCATCAACACACAGCAACACTTAGCATGCCACCCTACCAAATTGGGAGTATATCACTGATAACCTTCAACTACATAACCTCTGAGCTCGTACGTCTCAGAGAAGGGTGTTAAGCTAAGAGAATAAATTCTCCGCCACCAAACAGAAATGTATTTGAAAGAAATCAACTTTATATCTCAAAGTGTAATGTCAAACATATAACCATACAAGTCTGTTCCGGGTTCGAATAGAACCGAAGGCACTTCCGAAGAAGCCTTTGCAATCTGGGTATTCACAATCCCGATCGGATTTCCCATCACTTAGGGAATCTCTATACCGGCGCGACTCACTTTAGAGACAATCGATAGGTCATCCTATCATTCTCACAAATACCCGGTCTTCACCACCGGTCTTCAAATGCAATCCATATACGACGTATCATTATTCGGAACGGGTTATCTGACACAAAGGTCCTCTCCCGGCTAAACCGAATAGTGAGCGCAATATTTAAAAACATATGGATATTGGGATTTCGATTAAGTCACGACTTATTATCCAAAACTTCTCTTCAAATGGTTTAAACACATTACCATTTTAATCTTTTACACAAAAAGATTTATCTCACAAAGTTCTCTCAGTTTCACAAAGATCTATTCATAAATTTTCCAAATCAATTTCCATTTCAATTGGATTAACTCATTAAATCTTTAAAAATAAAGATTTAATTCATAGCTTTCAAAACACGTTTCCAAAGATTTATTCGTAACTTGGAAAACCATTTTCATTTCAATTTGAAATTCTTTTAACACAAATTTGAAATTCATTCCTTATATGAAAGCTCTTATTATTTGAAAACAAATAGTTTTCATTTCGGAAAATCTGGTTCATTTATATGAGTTAAAGTCTTTGGGATAAATTCAATTTGAAATTCTTTTAACACAAATTTGAAATTCATTCCTTATATGAAAGCTCTTATTATTTGAAAACAAATAGTTTTCATTTCGGAAAATCTGGTTCATTTATATGAGTTAAAGTCTTTGGGATAAATTCAAATTCTCAAAACCATACTTTTAAAATGGCTTAAATTCATACAAACACATTTATATCATCTTTAACCAAAATTTCCAAACATGGAATTCAATTCCAAATTTTGAATTCAAATTCAAATTAAATTATTTAAATTTGAAGTTTTACCAAGTTATTCAAATGCTTTCATCTTAAAAACTCCTTTCCAAAAGTTTTAACATTTAACTCAAATCCTTTCCAAAATCAATTGAAATTAAAATTTCAATTTCAAAAACATTAAATTTAAATCATCTGTGACTTAACCGATTTCCTCGTGAAATCCATATTGGTGTGTGTATGGTGTAGTACATGGGTTTCACACAGTAGTGCAACATCATTCAATCATCACAGATCAGAATACAGAAATATAGTTGATAAACGGTATAACTATAACGCTTATCTTTTATTCAAAGATCATAGATATATAAATTACAGATAATCAATTACATTCATCCCAGATAAATAAACTACAATACAGATCACACACAAATCAGAATATATCACACAGCATCACAGTCAGGGGATATCAAACAATTCAATCATCCAATCAGGTCCAAACATTCACAAGTAAATTTTTATTAATCAATTGATTAATTTAAATCAGATGTATTACTTATGAATAATCATTAATCCGGGTTAATTATCATGATCAAACAAACAACTTTTTTTTATATTCTATGCTCTAACAGTTATCAGATCAAGAGATGGGAATTTGTTTTGCAATCTAGGTCTAAAAGAAAACAATAACAGAGATACAGGCATGCACAAAGTTACATACTCACATATATACCCAGGAACAACAACTTGCATATTTCCAGACTTAAACTTGCAAAAATTTCAGATACTTAAAGTTTTAAAAGAAAAATGGAGTTACTCACCTGTTTTTGAAAATGAAGAACAGAGCACTTGATTTTGAAAACAGTTTTGAGCTTTAAACTTGAATATGCTTTTGCTTTTAAAACTTGAGTTGCCGAAGCTTGTTACTGGATCTAGTAGTGATGACTAATATTTAAAACAAAGATGGATCTGCTCTGATTTCTTCCTGAGTTTGCTTTTGAAAAGATCCCAGGTTTTAAGAAATGCTTGCAGGCTTTTTTTGATTTTCTGGTTTTTCATTTGTTTTAGAGGAGATGATTACAGGTTTGTTAATTCTCTAGTATGCTTAGTTTTTATGAACGAAAAGAAAAAAGAAGATTGATGAATAAAGCAAGTATACAGGGTTTGTTTAAACTGGTACAATTTTTTTGGTCAGAGATTTTCTTTTGTATGGTGGCTGATATGATTTTCCAGCAAATTTGAAATGATAGCATTTAATGCTTTGGTACCTTATCATGTTTACAATACTATTTCTTTTATTTTGTATGTACAATCTTGCATGTATTTTTATTTGTTTGACTTATTTCTTTGCATACTTATCCCATTCTTATTCGTATGTACAGAGATAAATTTTCATGCCTGGTTATGTTTTCTACTCTATATGCTTCCATAAAGTTATTATATTCTTATCAAGTACAACTTGTATGCATTTTATTGTTTCCTTTTTATCTTGTTTTCTTGTACTTATATGATTTTTCCTTACTTCCTTGCATAACTACAAGTATTTCCTATAGACTACATCTTTAGAATTATCTTATGTGTTCATTTTAAAGTTGTTATAGTAATAATGTTAACTTGTATATTTATTTCTATTTCCTAACTTAAATATTTATTTTTAACTTACATACTTATTGTCTTGTATTTCTCTATGTATGTATTTATTTTGTTTCGTTTTCTTATTTGAATGGGTATGTTTGTTTCTTGGCAAGTGGTTCATGAATAGGTATTTGTTTTCTTTTTTTCTTTTTATCCTTTATATATTTAAATGTACATAGATATTTATATGTTTTTGTTCTTTTGTTTATCCATATTTTGTTCATATTTGATTGTATTTTATTTTTTCTTCTTATACTTATAATTTCATAATATAAATGAATCTTTAGAGTTAGTATGTTGTTATAATTTATTTATGTATTTATTTTATTTTATCCAATGTATTTACTTTATACCTTTATATCTTATATATATATATATATTTATTTTTAAACCATTCATTTACGATTTAAATTCAAATCAAATATATATATATATATATATAATTTCAAATTTACTCATATATGCCCATATACATATATATTTACATTTATACATATATATACAATATTTAAAATTTAAATGATTCAACATAGAATTTATTTGAGTTCGGGGAAACTCGCATCACTTTATGAATTAATTTCACAAATTTTATTCAAAAATTAATTTTAATTATCAATTTAAATTTATAAAAATCCGGGGTCGTTACAAATCTGATAAGTGTTTAGGGTGGACGTAGATCAATTCTCCTTTTCATAGAGTTTTGATCTAAGATTCGAGTATATGACTTTAAGGTATTTGCACCGTTCCGAATAATGATTTATTACTCGATTTTTGACGACGAGCATTTAATGAGGATTTTGGTTTGGGACCAAAGTTTCTATCGTAGTTACAACTATGTAAGGAGAACAGAGGTTCCAAATCAAGGAGCCTGATCGGAGTCCGCACTAGAGAATCGGGTAAGCGATAGTAGTTCGGAAGTGAAGTTATGATTCGAGTTGTGATCGAACCAGATTTTGCATGAGAATGATCTATGTACATCATATGGAATGATGTAGAGTGTTAAGTGTTTCTGAATAGGTTATAAGGTGTAATTTCAAGGACGAAATTCTTTTAAGGGAGGAAGAATGTAACGATCCGTAATTTCACTGCTTTGATTTGTGAATATTTAATTAATTTTAAATATTCAAATATATAGGTTGTATAATGAAAATAAAACTCCTTTTAATAATAAATAATAATGGTAATATAGTTTTCAAAATTTGTTTACAAAAATAAATAGTTCGAAGAAAAATAGAAAATGTGACCGGAATTTGTTTTCCGAATTTTCGACTTTTCGCCAGCTAAAAGTTGTCGGAACGTTGTAATCTCTAGTGGAAACATATAAACATTCAAAATGGAAATAAATAAGGGTATATTGGCATGTATATGGGTGTATATGTATGTATGTATTAGTGTATGTATGCATGCATTTATACTAAGTATATAAAGTTATAAAAGAAATAAATAAATAAATAAAAATTACTTCTTTAATCAAGATTTGACACTTTAGGGGCTAGGGTACTGTTAGCACCAAAATTGGTCACTAACGCCCAAGAAAAGATTTGTGTAGAGAGATTAATGAAGATGGTAAATTAAAACAGAGGAAAATACGCAACACTAACTAAAAAAACAAGAACACCAGAATTATAGTGATTCGACGTAACTGCCTTCGTCCACTGTTAATGTAATCTTTATTACTTTTCTCAAAGACTTGAATACAGATACAATCTGTAAACAAATAACTCGAATACAAGTTTCAACTGAAAGAAGCGAGCACCAAAAATGGCAGAGTATCCCCGGCGTTCTCGAAAAAGGGTCCTCTCAGCTGTACCCCTGCCTCTCTATTTATACACGAAGATAAGCTAGATATCCTGTGTGGGCCCAAAACTAAGGTATCTTGGCCCATTTATGGCAATCTCGAGTCGGCCGAACTAGATATACCGAACGACTTTCAGCCGACCGACAAATGCCGATCCAGTATGGTCGGTCGGTGGTCATTGAGCAATTGACTCGAAGCAAACTACTAAGGGACTCATAGTAGCTCGCGGTGGGTCTCGGAGTAAAGCAGCACCGGTCTCCTCACTTCGTTGTTGATCCCATGTATAGGCTAACTTCCCCATTTTGCGCCGAACCAGATACACTGACCACACGTGTCGAACCACTCCTGACCGAACGACACCAGCTAACCCGCCTAGGCCGAACGACAAATGTCAGACCATCAAGACCGAACCATACATGCCGAACTACCTCGTCCAAACGAGGCGTGCCGAACAATTCAGACCGAGCAGCATCTGCTAACCACCTAGACCGAGCCATGCGTTCAGACCACTTTGACCGAGCCATGTGTTCCCTTCTTTGATCGAGCCATGTGTTCCCTTCTTTGACCAAGCCAAACAGAAATGCCGAAACAAATAGAATGCACCAAACACTTTATATCTCCAGCCTTTCCTTGGTCAGAATCTTGCCTGGTGCTAACTATCACCTCTGCAACTATCGTCATGTAGCTAGGCCAAGGTGTCGGGTAACATTTGCCCCCCAAAGTGTGTCGTGTGAAACAACACGACACGCTTCGAATCAGTAATCAGTTCCTACTTTCAAAAGCCGAACGTATACAATCTCACCAAGGCCGAAACATGGCGGACCTTCCTAGCATCTTGTACATTTTTGATTTTTTTTAAAGGGTTCGGCATATGAGGGCCGACCCACTTGATTGGTTGCCTGGGCTGGTTCGGCACGATGACCTGCCGACCTTGTTAAACATGACAACTGGGTCTTTCGAGGAAACCGATTCACCTTCCCTTCTCCATATAAAAGCCCCTGTCTTTGGTTTCTTCTTCCCAGCTTGACTTCATTATTCTCTTCCTTCGATCCTACAAAAAACCCGAGCTCCATTCTTCCACTGAACTGTCATACTCCTTCATCCGGTTAGCTTCCTCAACACGTTCCCCTACCACCCTCGACTCCAAGTCCCAGAAATTACTTGCCTCGGTTTCAAACCTTTGCATAGGTAAGGATCTACGCTCCGTTTTGAGCTATTAGGGCTTGTTTTCCTGGACTTGAACTGAGTTCGAACCGTTTATGCATACGATTCTTCGTGGCGAGTAGGAGAGGAGAGAAATACGAGGAATGAGGGGATAAGCAAAGGTAGTTGAGAGGGAGTTTGACATAGGTGTTATTAGAAAGGGAGGTGGGTAGGTCTGGTTTTGGTGCACAGGCTACAATCTCGCGCTCAGCACGCCGATCGACGGAGAGAAATTGTTGGGTTCATAGGGCAAGGTTGGATTTGCAGGCATTCCATGGAGGTCTGGGTTGGTAGGAAACGTGAGTGGTCGGTCGGTAACTTTTTTATGGGAGTGGTGCTAGAGAGAGGCTCAGTACCTTGAGAGGGAATGTCGCTCGTCCCTGAAAGAAAGGGTGAGAGTGGGTCGGTCAACACGCGTTTAATTGTGCGGCCGCTCGGCATTAAGTGAGCCGCCATGAATTGGCATGGGTCTAGGGTAGTGGTTCGGCCGAAGTCTAAGTGAGGCCGTTCGGTTGTTAGGGACAGAGGTCCAGTATAGTTTAAGGAAGTTGGTTCGGTAGTTAGAAAGAGAGAGAGGATTGGATGGTTCGGTCATCCCATAGGGTAGTGGATCGGCATTAATAACCAAGACTATTCTAATTCAAACGTAACATTCATTTGTACAATTCACCTCCACAACCAAGCACTGAATAATGGACAATGACTAGTAACAAAGCATAATAGCTCGGGGACTCAATTTAAACTTACTACCCCACAACTTGAATAATATTCAATGCAAACTCAACCCATCAAATGCAGACAAATAGTCTTCACACTCTATGATGTCGATGCTTGATTCCAAAACTTCTAATGCCAATCATATAATAAACTGCAGGAGACGGTCGGCGATGACGGTCTCCGAGGACAACCACTCAAAACTCTATCACATCATACTTGTGTTTAAAAATTTTAACTTTTCCGGCACTCATGTTTAAGTCGTAGCACTAGTTCACACACAACACGGAGGGATGTATTATCATCGTTATATCTGATATCGATTGTCTTTCAAGTATAGTTCGAACAGGTATCTACCCATATCCAACGCTCGTTGAAGATGTCCAAAAGATCGAGCTCTGCCACAGTTTTAGACAAGCCTGGGGCAAGTTCTCAACAAGAGGTAGTAGGAACTTCGAGTCCACCGACAACTCCTATACAGGGTATTCCGGATCCATCAGCTGCAGCTATTGGCCCGACTCTTGACGTTATAGACAGAGCAGTCATTCTGGATAATCCTATTGATTCACAAGCTTCAAAAATCGGTGAAACCGCTCTTCGTCGGTTGCGTACAATTCATGGGATCCCTTTCGACGACATTTTAGTTTCGTCGGGGCAAGATCGGCCTCACCTGCCCCCAGCTGGATATACAACGTGCAATAAATTCATGTGTTGGTTTGGTAGCGTGCCACCTTTCAACTCCTTTCTCCGTGAAGTGTTATAGTATATCGGGATCGCCCCGGCACAACTACATCCCAATAGTCACGCGTTCATCTATGGCACTTGTATTCTCTTCATGAGCATCTTATTCAGGCTCCCCACTCCCGGTGATATCCGCTACATTTATCGCTTCAAAAGACGGTCTAACAGTCCATCCTTCATATTCCTTGAGCCACACTCCAAGTGTCAGATCCTGACGGGGGAATGGAGTAAATTCTCCCAATATAAGCAGGAATGGTTTTATGTACGCTGCCGCCCCCGGCTTTGCGAGAAGATGGCTAGAAGAAAGTAAGTTCCATTTTCGGACCAATATTTGTCTATGGCACGAAGTGCATTCTTTCTAAACTTCTTTTGAATTTTACAGGTATCAGCCCACGTCCCGAAGGTACTGAGTATTCTGAGGCCGTCGAGGCCATTCGAGCTATTCCCATGGAAGACCGGGAGATCAAGTCCGTTATTTCCAATGAATCGCTTTCAAAGTTTGGATTATTGGTGAAAGGTCGTCGAATTAGTCTCTCAACTAGCGCCGCTACAACCGGACCCACCATGGAAAAGTCAAAGGGCATGTTGGGCCTTCGATGCCTTCTACAGGAGAAACCCCTGATATGTCTAAGGAAGGTGAAATAAAGGAGGCTGAGGTGCCAAAAACGACCGATGAGAACTTAGGCTCCGATATTGCACCAATAACGGACACGCCTGGCATCGCCAAATCACTTCCCCCTTCGAAGAGGCAAAAAAGCTTAGCATATAAATTGAAAAAGAAAACAGTAGGCCGAACTTCTAAAGTTACAATCACTCCGGTTGAGAAAAAGTCGCCTCCCCGACATCTAGAGGGTTCATTGAAAGGTCTTTCAAACCTGACCATCCCTGATGACCTACTGAATTACGATTCAATGACCCAGGGGATATGGGACTTATTCGCTCGAGAGAGGCGATGGAGGTGATCAAATTCATCATCAGGGAGAAAAAACTCCAATAAGTAAAGCAAAAGAAACTGGTCTATCGGGGGGAAACATTAGGACACACACGAACACTAACACTTCACCCTGCACTTAAATTTTAGCCATCATATTATTCTTGCTAACTCGCCCTCACTTGATTTTTGTGCAGGCGATATGGGGCGCACTCATGGATTTGACCGCCTTCGCGGGTCCTCTATCTTCCACCACTCCAGTCAGGATTCGGGGTCAGGTAGACGCCGAGAAAGAGATGATAGTGGCGATAGGGATTACCGTCCCAGAGACTCGTCGTCTTCGCGAAGAAAAATATACAGCCATTCTTCATACTCCAACGACCCTCCCCCTCACACAGAGCACATTAAGGAAAAATCCGCTCAGAAGGGATCTCAATCTAAAGCTCCCCGCGACCAACACTCTGGCTCATCCAGCACAAAGCGATCTCGTGAGCCTCATAAAAAGTCTGTGGCTCCGGCCAGGCATACTCCTCCAACTTCTGCACATGATCCGTCGATTGTCGAAAGATTAGCCAAGCTTAAAGCCACATTTCCGAAGATATGCTTCGACGGACTGAAATTTCTTCCTGCGATTCACCCAATTCCAGGGCATGTCAAACAAAGCGCCATCGCCTACAATAACGATGTCTATGTCCAACACGATGCATTTGTTCATTTGGCAGAAAAAGTTTCAGAAGTTTCTATAGAACGTCAGCATGAAATCAATCGCCTGAAACTTGAAGCCATTCATGATAAAGATATTATTAATGTCCAGGACGAAGAGCTTTCCTCGTATAAATCTCAACTTAAGGATGCTCAGCAAAACGCCAAAGATACAGCTGAGGCAGTCAACCGTCAGGAATCCACTCACAAAAAGGAAATTGATAAGGCAGTTCAACGTAACGGTGCTCTAGCCTTAGAAAAAGACTCCATCCAGAAAGAAAAGGATGTCCTCGCTCGATGAGTTAAAGAACTGGAGGAGCTACTCCTTAAAGAAAAAGAAGAGAAAACTGCTGTGCAGGAAGAGTCGCAACGATATTGCGAGGAAATCGTCATAACACGGCTCTTAAAAATGAAGCTCGACGAGGAACTTTCTAAAGCCGAAGCATTAAAGGATGCAGCCTGTGAAGAGGGCAAAAGAATGGCATTGACAGAAATTGATTCTCGCCTTGAGGCAGCTGCTGAAGCCGGGAGAGAAGAAATTAAATGCTTATTCGATCCGCTTATTGCTGAATACAACGCTCGAGTTCTCATGCATCGAGATCTATCATTTCTGGGTGAGGGTTACCTCGAATCGTTAGCCGAAGCATGGGATACTCTAATTAAAATTAAGCGAGTGGAGCTGGGCACCAAAGAGATTGATGAGGATTCTCTTGTGAACGAAGTGCTTCAAGGAAACAAGCCTTCCGACTTATCCGCGGCCAAAGCCCTCTACGGAAAGGATTCCTCCTCATCGAAAGGGAAGGACGACGCTGCTGGCCCATCCCGGACTGAGTCTGGTTCCTCCTATTTCCCAACCGGCTGGTTTCTCATCATTCGATCCTTTCGAGCAGCATGTCAGTTATGACCCAGAGAAACCTAGGCTTGATGTTCACGTTCTTTCCCCTATTCTAGAGGGCGAGACTCCTAAAACAGCTGAGAGTCAACCGGACACCGGTATGCAATTTTTCTTTCCGGGGTTGAAAGGGCCGTCACTTTTGATGAACAATAGATGTATTCTAACACTTATCCTTTTTTACTCAATGGAGGTCATTCTGATCCTGAACCAACTCCAAGGAGCGATGTCACCATAGAGAAGGAAGAAAAAATAGTGGAAGAGCTTCACATTGGGGATACTCCCGGACCTGATGCCTAAGTAATCGGAGCGCTCGATGAGGACAAGACTGAGGATCCCTCGCTTGTGGACGAACATGGCGAGGTTGAAATCACGAGCTCTTTCGAACCTACTTCAAAACTTAGCATGGGGGAACGAATCACGGAGGAGGATAAAAGGAAGGTCAAAATTAAGATTGAGCCTCAGGTGATGGAACTCGATAATCCTTTAAATATGCCCTTGAAGATAATCCACCCCGGGGGGAACACACCTCTAGATGTCCCTCCTCCTGCCCTGGATACCGCCTCGCTAGGAAACAGAGGGTCCAAGAAGAAGCGCTCGGCTGAGGAGCCTTCGGAGAAACCGAAGAAAGAGAAGAAGTCAAAGAAGTAATTATTTTCTCGCCATACCTCGCTCCGCCTAAGTCATGTAGTCGTTTCTATTTATTTTTATAGTCGTTGTGAATAGACTTTTTGCTCCGAGTTTAGGAGAAGTTGTAATGGAACTGAATCTTCGATTAGTAAATAAATAAAATTTTGTTTCTTTGTTTTCGATCATCCAACCAGTACTTGACATTCAAAGTCTTATGGGCCATGCAAGCACGTGTTCGCTTCCACATGACTTGGAGATTTCCGAATTGCTTATACTTTAGTCCGCGCTTCGGAGACTTAGAGATTTTATGAATCGTTTTTACGCTAGTCCGCACTTCGAGGACTCAGAGTACTCTAGTCCGTGCTCCGGAGACAGAGATTTTTAAGTCGTTTATACTCTAGTCCGCACTCCGGGGATTTAGAGTACTCTAATCCGTGCTCCAGGGACTTAGAGATTTTTGAATCTTTTGTAATCTAGTCCGCACTCCGGGGACTCAGAGTACTCTAATCCGCACTCTGTGGACTTAGAGATTTTTGAATCGTTTATACTCTAGTCCGCACTCCGAGGACTCAGAGTACTCTAGTCCGTGCTCCGGGGACTTAGAGATTTTTGAATCGTTTATACTCTAGTCCGCACTCCGGGGACTCAGAGTACTCTAATCTGTGCTCCGGGGACTTAGAGATTTTTGAATCATTTATACTCTAGCCCGCACTACGGTGACTCAGAATACTCTAGTCCGCGCTCCGAGGACTTAGAGATTTTTAAGTCGTTTATACTCTAGTCCGCACTCCGGGGACTCAGAGTACTCTAATCCGCGCTCCGGGGACTTAGAGATTTTTGAATCGTTTATACTCTAGTCTGCACTCCGGGGACTTAGAGTACTGTAATCCGCGCTCCGGGAACTTAGAGATTTTTATTTTATCGATTGACTTTTAATTTTGTGTGTGCGTTCATACGCTGGACAGAATGATGTAATTTAATTTTTTGCCATGGAATTATAACACACGGAACATTAACAGTTCATAGAAAAACGGATTCAAGCCTTTATTAATCATAACAAATAGGAACAAACTGAGTTGTCTTATTACATGCCGAAAACAAAGAATAACGAAAGAAACATATATGGGAAACAATCTCTACTAAAGTGCAAAAGAAAAAGGCTAAGCGTAATAACGACGCAAATGCTCGTTATTCCATGCTTTGGGGAGTCATGCTATCGACAGTCGCTAGCTTAAAGGTTCCTTCCCCAAGCTTACATTCGATGACGTATGGACCTTCCCATATGGGATTCATATGTGATGGGATCGAAAAAACTCGCTTTAAAATGAGATCACCCACATCAAAGATTCTCGGTCGAACTTTTTCATTATAATATCGAGCGACTCGGTGCCTATATGCAACCGCCCTCAAATCAGCCTCTTCACGTTTTTCATCGACAAAATCCAGTGATTCCAGTAAGAGATCCTGTCCGTCTTAGGATCGCAATGAGTCACCCGATGAGAGGGAACTTCAAGTTCCATGGGTATAACAGCTTCAGTGCCGTATGCCAAGGTGAATGAGTGTGGCCAGTCGCGAACTTGTGGGTGGTCCGGTAAGCCCAAAGTGTTGTTGGAAGCTCATCCACCCACTTGCCTCTGGCCTTCTCCAAACGCTTTTTCAATATGGATTTGATAATTTTATTTATAGCCTCAACTTGTCCATTGGCTTTAGGGTGAGCGACTGCCGCAAACTTTTCTCAATGCAATATTTTTTTCAGAATTCTTTGAACTCCCTACTCTCAAACTGAGTTCCGTTGTCCGTAATGATAGTTCATGGGAGGCCAAAACGGCATATGATGTTTCGCACAACAAAATTAATGACCTTTTTGGTGGTGATCGTAGCTAAGGGTTCTTCTTTTACCCACTTGGTAAAGTAACCGACCACAACAATTGCGTATTTTGCACCACCTTTGGAGATTGGCAAGGAGCCGATTATATCAATCCCCCGTATTGTAAATGGCCAGAGACTAACCATTTGTGTGAGTTCCGTCGACGGAGCTCTCGGAATCTTCACATACTTCTAACATTTGTCGCACCTTCTCACATAGTCTGCGGCGTCTCGATTCACGGTTGGCCGATAGTATCCATAGCGGAGGATCTTTTTAGCTAGCGTATGCCCCCCAGTATGGTCGCAACATTCTCCTTCATGAACTTCTTTCAAGACCCGCTTTATCTCATCGTGGGCGATGCACCGAAGTAAAGGAACCGAGAATCCTTTCCGATACATTACTCCATCCTGCATTATATATCGTGAGGCTTTGCGAATGACTTGTCGTCTTTCGTTCCTTCTTTCGGGCAAAGTCCTGTGTAGAAGGTATTGCTTGAACAGGGTTATCCATGACTCCTTCTCAATTTCTGTTTCTGACACAGAGTCTACTTCCATTTTGTTTATACTCGGGGCATGTAAGATTTCAACGGGAACCAAACCTATCTGCTGTGCATCACTAGTACTTGCAAATTTTGCCAATGAATCGGCTTCTCCATTTTGTTCACGTGGGATATGCGAAATATTGTAATATTCAAGATCCGCCAATAGTTCTTGAACCCGAGCAAGGTATGAGGCAAGTCTCTGCCCCTTTGCTTGGTAGTCTCCTCATACTTGATACACCACCAACTGTGAGTCACAAAAGATTTCAACCGACTTCACTCCGAGTTCCCTGGTAAGCTTTAAGCCAGCAATCAGTGCTTCATATTCAACTTCGTTATTTGTAGCTGGGAAATCAAGTTTCAAAGCATAAAAATTGATCGGTTTTCGGGAGTTACTAGAATAACACCAGCCCCAGAACAACGGTCATTGGACGCCCCATCGTTGTATAGTTTCCATCGAATGGGTGGAATGACATCAACACCACTTGGCTCGTCTGATATGGTGAATTCTGCAATGAAGTTTGCTAGCTCTTGCCCTTCGATAGCCCTCCGTGGCAGGTAAGTGATATCGAATTGACTTAATTCAATGTTCCACTTGAGTAACCTTCCGGAGGTTTCTGGTCATTGGACCACCTGTCGCAAAGGTTGATCAATATAGACACTAATCGGGTGTGCCTGAAAATACAGATGGAGCTTGCATGATGCAATCACCAAGCAATAGGTTAGCTTCTCAATCTTAGGATAATTCTTTTCTACCCCCGTTAAGCGTTTACTGACATAGTACATTGGCCTTTGAATTCGGTCCTCCTCACGAACCAATGCCGTACTGATAGCATGTTGAGACACGACCAAGTAAGCATATAACTCTTCATGGTCTACAGGCTTTGACAGAACCGGGGGACTATCCAAGTATCTCACCAGAGCTCGGAACACATCTTCACAGTCCGACGTCATTCAAAATTCCTCTTCCCTTTCCTTATCACATCGAAGAAAGGAATGCATTTGTCGGTTGCTCTGGATATGAATCGACTCAGCGCGACGACTTTTCCATTCAGGCTTTGCACTTGCTTTATAGTTCCGGGTGCTTGTATGTCTCGGATAGCCTGAATCTTTTCTGGGTTAGCCTCGATTCCCGGTGCATTGACAATAAAACCCAAAAACTTTCCCGATGCAACACCAAAGGAACACTTCATTGGATTGATTTTCATTCCGTAGTATCTAAGTATATCAAACATCTCTGCTAAGTCTTGAATGTGGTCGTTTGACTACCGTGACTTCACGAGCATGTCATCCACATAGACTTCCATTGTTCTACCAAGTTGGTCTTTAAACATCCGATTTATCAAACGTTGGTAAGTCGCTCCTGCGTTCTTTAACCCAAAAGGCATCACCACATAACAGTATAGTCCAACGTCCGTAACAATACTAGTGTGTTCTTGATCTGGGATGTGCAACGGGATTTGGTTATATCCCGAATACGCATCCATGAATGACAATAATTTGTGTCCTGCTGTTGAGTCAACCAGCTGATCAATTCTGGGTAAAGGGAAACTATCCTTAGGGCACGCCTTGTTCAGATCTGAATAGTCAACACAGGTCCTCCATTTCCCATTTGCTTTTCTCACTAGTACGGGATTAGATACCCATTTAGGATAGAGGGCGTCGCAGACGAACCCATTTGATTTGAGTTTGTCCACCTCCTCTCTGGGAGCAGCAGACCTCTCCGGGTCCATACTGCTCCTTTTTTTGTTTTACTGGCACATACTTGGGGTCAATGTTCAACATATGACTTGCGATGGCGGGAGAAATCCTGCACATATCAGAGTGGGTCCAAGCAAAAACGTCCAGGTTCGCTCGAAGGAAATCAGTAAGATCCTCAGTCATCGAGGGAGTGAGTTGTGATCCAATCTTAAGCACCCGTGATGGGTCATCATGGCTGACTGGAATGTCAATCGTTGGTTCAGCTGGTGCTGCTTTAGACTCCTGGAGTCCTTCATCGTCATCTCTCGGATCTATGTCTCTATAGATCCGACCCTGCTGCCCGAGCCAAGGCTCGGGCACTACTTGTCGATTTTGAGCAACATGGATGCGGACGGAGTTGTCCACAACCTTTCCCTTCTCTCTTCGCTGGGCCTCTCTCAGCTCAGCCACATAACACGCACGACCAGTCGCTTGATCGTCATGCACTGCACCAACTCCTCTATCCGTCGGAAACTTCGACGTCAAAAACCACGGGGCCAAAGCTGCCCTAAACTCCGCCAGGGCCGGTCCGCCTAGAAAACATTATACGGGGAATCAACATCCAAAACAATGAACGGTAGGATCTGTACCCTCCTACGTTCACCTTCTCCAAACTCAACTGGCAATTCAATGAAACTTATCGCGTCAGTGGCTGCACCATTAAAACCGTGAATGCGGGCTTTAGATGGCTTCAGATCCTTCGCCTCCATCTTCATTTGGTCGTATGCCTTTTTGAAGATAATATTCACGGAACTCCCGCAATCAATCAGTATCCTTCTCACAAATGCTAGCCCAATCGTGGCTGAGATGACCATCGGGTCTATGGTAGGTGCCTTCACCTTATCGGCATCTCTGCTCCTGAACACTATATCATCCGTCATCATTCACTGCTATTTCGCTGGGGTCCCATCTTTTGTGTTTGAATAACATTCAAAATCCGCATGCTTTAGGGAACTAGCATAATGCTCCATTTCTTTCCAATTCTTGTCTACCGGGTGGGGCCCACCAACTATCATGTTTATGATCAGTCTACCTACGGTCCGAGCGGGTTCCTTAGGTTGATGTGGAGACTGCCCGCGATTGGGGTCGGATGTCCCCTGTCCGCTTTCCTGCGGATTCTTAACAAATTGCTGTAACTTCTTTTGTCGAATCAGTTTTTCTATAGCATCATGGAGGTGTCTACATTCCTCAGTGTTGTGCCTGTAGGTCTCGTGGAACCGGCAGTACTTCCCGGTCTGTTTTTGTTCCTCAGTGGATTCCTTTGGGCGCGGCTTTCGATATTGGAATGTATTACAAGTTGACAAATAAATATTCTCCAGAGATGTGTTCAGAGGAGTGTATTCGTTGTAGGTCGGGATCCTTGGTTTCCACTTTCCTGCCTCCCTTTTCTTACCGGAACTTCCTCCTCTGGATCCTTTAGACTGCTCGGGCTTGTTTTGAACATTAACCTAGACCTTTCCAGAATTGTCGCCAGATTGCTTTACCCCAATATTACTTTGCACCATCTCCTTGCCAGGCCCTAGCACACTACCACGCCTCGTCCACCTGGCTTCCTCCCTTCTCATGAATTGGTACGCCTTTGAATAAAAACGCTCCAAGGTAGCCGGAGGTTTTCCTGCCAGCCAATCACCAAACTCTGAATTCGGATCTACTCCTCGCATCACGGCCATGAAAATAGCATGGTCATTCGGGTTGCTAACTTCGGTAGCAGTAACGTGAAACCTCTGTAAATACTCCTTTAATGACTCCCCTAGAGCCTGGATCACACTGGATAAAGACATCACGTCCTTTGGGCGAGTGGTATGAATTCTGAACTGTTCCACAAATTTCGCCGCTAACTCGTCAAACCTGGAGATCGATCGCGGAAGAAGTCCGGTGAACCACATGGTGGCGATTCCGGATAAGGTTATTATGAAACACTTATATTTAGTCACATCATTTGCCCTAGCCGAGTCCATCATCCACTCGTATCTCATTACATGCTGTCGAGGATCAGTCTTCCCCTCATAGGTTGGAATAGTCGGCATGCTGAACTTTCGGGGGTACTCAGCTTGTAGGATAGCCTCTGTGAATGGAGTATGACTCCTAGCTATACCCCAATCGTCGTTAGATAAGCCCTGATTTTCTCTCATCGGCTGTCTGACCATAGCTGATAAATCCGAGGTCTGAATGGGAGGTGGCAGGTTGGACTCCGTCCTGCGTGACCGTTCTGGCCGGTGCCTCCTTGGTAAGTGATCTCCCAAATGCGTGTCCTGGGGACCCACCCTGGCGTGGTGGTGCACCAGATTCCACCTATGCTCTAGACCTTAAGTTTCCCACTCCACTTTGAGTGCGATTATCCCAGAGCAAGTGAGGGGCCGTGGTTCTAGGTATAGTGCCTAGACCATTTCTGTTGGATTATTCTGCTGCAGCTGTTTGTGCTGCTTCAATCCTACGGCGTCTACGCCTGTGATGCTCATCCGACGAAGCGGAGATGTCAGATGATGAGTAGGAAGTGGGGCTTCCTCCAACATTCTGATGATGTTGCTGAGCAATCTGGGTCATGAGACTGGCATTAGCTTGAATTTGGTCGTTAAGCTGTCTCCTGCTTTCCACAAGTTCTCTCATCAGCTTGTTGAACTCTGTCCTAGTGACAACTTCTGCTTGGTTTAGGACGGTGGCAGTCCCTACACCTAGATTAGCTTGTTGATGGCTAGGTCCCACTGGTTGGACGCTGGCGGTCTCGTTGACATCCGCGGTGTGGGAGGCTGATCTAGTACATGGTCTTCCCATCTTAGAGTTATCTGTGTGAACTCTGAGTAGTGTCTATGGACTCCTGAGTGTGAATCTGGATCTTCTTTAGGGGATTTCTTTAATCCAGTAGCGACAAAGTAGATCCTAATAGCCTGAGAATGCAGGCTCTCAGTGAATGCACCAAAATGTTAGCACCAAAATTGGTCACTAACACCCAAGAAAAGATTCGTATAGAGAGATTAATGAAGATGGTAAATTAAAACAGAGGAAAATATGCAAAACTAACTACAAAAACAAGAACACCAGAATTATAGTGGTTCGACGTAACTGCCTACGCCTACTGTTAATGTAATCTTTATTACTTTTCTCAAAGACTTGAATACAGATACAATCTGTAAACAAATAACTCAAATACAAGTTTAAACTGAAAGAAGCGAGCACAAAAAATGGCAGAGTATCCCCGGCGTTCTCGAAAAAAGGTCCTCTCAGCTGTACCCCTGCCTCTCTATTTATAGACGAAGATAAGCTAGATATCCTATGTGGGCCCAAAACCATGGTATCTTGGCCCATATATGGCAATCTCGAGTCGGCCGAACTAGATATCTTGAACGACTTTCGGCCGATCGACAAATGCCGATCCAGTATGGCCGGTCGGTGGTCATTGAGCAATTGACTCGAAGCAAACTCCTAAGGGACTCATAGTAGCTCACGGTGGGTCTCGAAGTAAAGCAGCACCGGTCTCCTCACTTCGCTATTGATCCCATGTATAGGCTAACTTCCTCATTGTGCGCCGAACTAGATACACTAACCACACGTGCCGAACCACTCCTGACCGAACGACACCAGCTAACCCGCCTAGGCCGAACGACAAATGTCGGACCATCAAGACCGAACCATACATGCTGAAATACCTCGTCCAAACGAGGTGTGCCAAATAATTTAGACCGAGTGGCATCTGCTAACCACCTAGACCGAGCCATGTGTTCCAACCACTTTGACCGAGCCATGTGTTCCCTTCTTTGACCGAGCCATGTATTCCCTTCTTTGACCAAGCCATACAGAAATGCCGAAACATATCGAATGCACCAAACCCTTTATATCTCCAGCCCTTCCTTGGTTAGAATCTTGCCTGGTGCTAACTATCACCTCTACAACTATTGTCTTGTAGCCAGGCCAAGGTGCTGGGTAATAGGTACAAAGCCTTAAATGCATATGTACATGAGGGTTGGACAAATTTCAAGTTTTTCAAGGTGGAGGGGGACAAGCCAAGTGAGGTGTCATGTGTGTAGTGGAGGGTACTGTTTTAAGGGCATATATGTAATTTAGCTATGTGATTTTATATAAAAGCAAATTCCTAACATTTTTTTTCATTTCTTTCATTCATTATCTCTTTCATTTCCATTCTCTAAAGCTTTCTTAAGCTCTTCAAACATTTCCATGGCTTCTAAAGTGTTTCAAGTTTTATATTTTCCAATTTTAAACTTTTTAAAATGATTTAAACTTAGCTTCAAACTCCTCCTTTCCACTTCAAAATTCTTCCATTTTACCTGAAATGGTTTCGGCCATAACTTCTTCCAAACTACTCCAAAACAAGATTTTATTTTCTTCAAAACATGTAGAATTCCAGTGGCTACAACTTTGTTGTTCACCACTTTTTCTAGTTTTGAACATAGCTAGGTCAAAATTTCAATTCTTTACAGAGTGTTTTTGAACTTAGATTCTAAAGGCCGAAAATGGTCCTCCTTGTTTCGACCATAACTTCCTCAAAATTTAAATTTTTTGGGTAATTCATTTTTTAAATGATAGAGAAAAGAAAAATCTAAAACTTTCCTTTTTATCACTTTACTAAAATCAAAGAGTAAAAGGTCCAAAAGTCGAGTACAAAATGACATATTTTCAAGAAGAGTTTGTGGTTTTCCAAGCTTTCCGAACGCTAAAATATTTAAGTTTTCAAAAGTTTTGGTGAGTTAACTTCTTAATATTTTGGAAAGAATTTAGTTATATAAACGTGTGTGTGTTAATATGTGTTGGTTATGTGGTTATATATATATATATATAAATGGTTGGCTTGGATTGTGGTATTGTTTAGATATGTTGGTTATAAAAGTTGTGATGTTGATTATGTTTGGTTCGAAAGATATGTGCTTGCTTATGTGATAATTCGATAGACTTTGGGTTGGTTGTGATATAGAAGTGGAAAACAAGTTGGAAATTACGGGTATCCATAGCGATAGTCGCTATGGATGCAGTTCGAATTTTTAAAACTTTCAACTTTTAAGTTTCTTTAAAAATGTTTTGGAAATCTTTTCAAACTAAGTTAGAGACACTTAAGTTAATATAAGTTAATTAAGTATGTTTTAATTAATTAATTAATTATTAATTAATTAGTACAAAGGTTAAGTAATTAGTATTAATTAATACTAATTAAGTAAGTTAATCATCTATTAATTAAGAAGTTAATTAATAGTTAATTAGGTTTTAAAAAGGTAATTAATTTTTAATTAATCTTATTTAATTATGTTAGTTATTTATTTAATTTAAGTTAATTGATTAATTAATTCTTTAAAGGTTAATTATTTATTTAATTATTTCTTATTTAAAGTTAATTTTAAAATTTTACTTAATTATGATTAAATGGATTTAAATTATTATTTAAGTTTTAATTAAATGTTATTTAATTATTTAATTGATATTAATTAATATTTAATTATTAATTAAGGTTTAAATTATTATTTAATAATTTAATAAAGGATTAATTAAAATTTAATTTTTTATTTAATAATTAATTATTGTTATTATTTATTTAAAGGTTAAATTATTTATTAATTACTTAATTAAATTGAGTTAAGATTTAATAAAAATTAATTATGATTTAAAAGGGATTTAAATTATAATTTATTATTTTAAAAAGAGTTTAAAATTTTAAATCCTTTGTTTTTCCAAGAATCAAATTGTTTTAAAGGAACTTATTTTCCAAAGATGATTTTGAATTTGAGGAATTCAAGGGTCGATATGACTAAGGAACCATATAACTGTGAATGGGTTATAATGTGGATTGTTGGGTTGTGTGGACATATGTTAGCAGAATAAATTCCCGTTATGTTATTGATTGGTCGTTTGTTTGTTGTGTGGAAATGTGTTAGTAGAATAAAACCCCGTTCTGCTATAAATTGATGGTTGGCTTGTTTGTGTGGACGTATGTTAGCAGAATAAATCCTCGTTCTGCTATGAATTGATTGAATTATTTGGACATCTGTTTAGCATGATAAATCACCATCCTAATATAATGTTGTTTGGACATGTATATGCTAGTTAGTTCATATTGATATGTTATTCCCTTATTGAATGTGAGTTGTATTTACATATATGTTGATCTATGTAAATAACTGATAAGTGAATTGGAATTAAAATTGAATGGTAACTTAGATTAGTACCATTGGGATTGCTAAGCCTCTTTTTGAAATTATAAATTGAGTTTTTGAATTAACCTAAATTCTTTGATCAATCTGGGTTTAAAGTTTATGAATGATTTCAAGTTATTTTATAAAGTTATTTTTAACTAATATCTTGTTTATCAAAGGGGTTTTACTAAAGAGTTTACTTAAAGTGGTTTACAAAAGATATTTTGTAAATGATATTTTATAGAGGATTTATAAAGAAGTTTTATAAATAGTTTTGAATTAGAAAGAGAATTTATAAACCATTTTAGAGATTTTAAAAGAAGTTTTAAATCTAGTTTGAAAATTTATAAGAGGTTTGAAATGTGAAGTGAAGTTATAAAAGTATTTTTATAAGGGATAAGTGAATGTGTTTTATAGTAAAAGATGTTTTGGGAAGGGAATTACTTGGCCATTTAGTATGGAATTTTGAAAGAGGAAAGTTTTCCAAAAAGTTTTTAAGTAAAAAAAGGATGTTATGGGTTTTGGAAAAAGTGTTTTTGAAGGGATCTTTTGATCAAGTGTTATAAAGTGATTTTATTAATTAAAGTTTAATTAATAAAGGCTTAGAGGATCCCGTATGGGATTGAATCAATGTTTGATTGTTGTTTAATTTGATAGTTAAATCACCAACTATCAAATCTGGACCCAAAATGCAACTTTGGAAATATTTAGGGGAAGCATGAGAATATATGGTACAGTTACCATCGAAGGTGCTATACTGTACGTATAAACTCGTTTCTTCTTCTAGGATAAAGGATAAGGAAATCCGTCCATAAACGATTAGGAGGTGAACTCCGCTCTTATCTTTGTCTGTTTATTTCTTAGAGAACCGGGGTTGAGTTTACCGGAAATTATCAAACGTTGTTTCAAAGAGACCGGGATCAGAATGTTATCCAAAAACCACTTTGATCCAACGAATGCGTTTCGAAGTGAAGACATCGTGAAGAGCATGGAATCAAAGATAGAGATGTGAAGTGCAAGGGCTAATCGCTACTAATCCTGAGGGTGATTCCAAAATGGATGTAGTAGGAATAGTGCCTTCGGTTTCGTTCAGACCTAGAACAGACTTGTATGGATGAATGCTATCAGTACATTGTCATTGGAGGGCAATGAGTATTCTAAGTGTGAATTTCTTAAAAGATAATTGTAGCCTCAAGCCTTGTCAACTGGGAATGACTGAAAATTAGGGGAGATGCAGCAAGATTAGGTGGGCCGCACCCAATAGGGTATGTTGTCACCCTTTTAGATGCATCTACATATTTATGGATTGGTTGTGCATGAGATCTTGGTTAAAAGGGTAGCAAAGCAACCGGGGTGATGACATATTCGGTACTATCCAGTAAGGGGTAGGCTGGTCTTATGTTGGAAGGGGATCCAGGCGACGTCCTCGGTACATTTGCTAGACGTGTACTGTAATAGGTGGTACCCCAGTGCCTAGTCATTGTACGGAATCCATTCTCCAATACGTGCCTTTACGATTTTGATTGTAGAGCCTAGTATGCTGGAATTTAATTAATGTAACAATTTCGGCTATTTTAATAAGTATTTGTACTTAGACACTATTATAATATCACAGGATTTTTATATAAAAGTGGTTTTGGTTATCGTAAGGTAAAAACCCGTCCGTGTTTATGTGCGGCGTGGTCTTACGAGATACCTTTGATTTTAAAAGGGTTTTGAAAAGTAATAATTCAGTTGCATTGAGTTTACTTACACCAGACCCAAGTCTAACCCGGAGTTTATTTCTTTCCCTAAAACTCTTGGATGCTCCAATTTTTACGAGCAGCCAAGCAGTCCAGGTTTTCTACGGATCCACTTGGAGGAGCTTGGAGCAGGAAGCGTCATCGATAGATAATTATTACTTGTTTCCGTTGTATATTATGTACTCTATATCTGATGTATAAGGATATGCTTTTTATAACTGTCCTAGGTTAGAGTTGTGTTAGTGTAACTCTGATGTATCAGTTTTGAGATGACTTTGTAAACATTATGTGATTAATATATGTTATTCCATTGCGCTGTGAAATTCTGTGTTTGCTTTTAATTTCTTCTATCTTCTTTCTCTTGCCCTAACAATCCTCCTTTTTGTTCAATTTGAGTTGACATGTGTGGTTTATTGCCAACTTAAACTGTATAGAAAGGCGGGTCGTTACAATTTATATAGTAATCAGAATCTATACTATGCTATTAAAACTGAGTTCATCTATGAGCTATCTCATTGTTTCGTGTCTTTTCCACTTCTCATTCCTTTGTTTTTACATAAAAAATAAATTCTTATATATTTTATCGATTCTATTATATATAAAAAAGAATACCGGACTCTTTATATTCTTATCTCTAATTCACTATCACTCAAAATACTTTTCTCTAACAATTTATGGAAATAAATTCATTTATCTCCATAAAATTAAATGTGTTCATGTAAAACCAAATTTAATACATTGTAAGAAATCATTTATCTAATACGTATATAACTTGATTTAAATTTCGAGTATTGCCACTGACACTCCACTTAAAGTTTTTTTATTATGAGGGGTACCAACAAAAATAGCTCCCTCATATAATTATATTATAAATTGACAAATTTATCCCTTTATATTTTACACTAATTTCCTTTAATCTTCACTATTCTTCTTCTTTAGCTTGTAATCCAAATCAATAATCAATGGAGAAATTAAACCTTTCTACAGATGAAGATGAAATTCCAAAAGAGAAAGAAATATGATTAATTGTTACCTAAGAAACCATCTGTAACGTAGATTTTATTCAATAAAACAAACAAGTAATTTTTTTAATTATAATATTTTATACATTAATTTGATTGTTGACAATTCTAAATCAATATAAATGATGGGTAAAATAGAAAGGTGTTTTTGGTTTGGAAGCAGAAGATTGGTTCGCACCATTACTGAAAGCTAAATTGAACTTAATGAAAAATGTAAGTGAAGAAGAAGAAGATTGGTGAAAAATAAATGATGGGTAAAATACGAAAAGTCTATATTATTTGTATAGCATAAGTACCCTCATAACAAGAGTGCAAATAAAAAATGGCCTCCTCTTAATCAAAAGTGGAGTGTCAGTAACAATACCCAAAAATAAAACGTGATGTCCTTCAGCCTAATTTTAAAATCACATACTATATAAAGAAACTTTAAAATAAGATATCATAAGTGAATTAAGGAGAGAGGAGAAAAAAATAGTGGAATTGAGAGAGGAGAAAAAATAGTGAAACTAATAAGAGCCTTTAAAATTCTATCCTTTTACTGTTTTTAATATATAGATATAAAGAAATGCAAATTGTGACTCTTGGATTTTAATTCCCTCATTTCCTCTTTTCTCTCATAACATCATATATCTTCCATTTCATACAATTATTTTTTTATGTGTACGTTACTTATCTTTCTGTATGTTATAAAACTTTTGTCCTTTCATGTGCATATCTCAACTTTTTTTACCATTCAAATAAATGGGAATCTATTCAAGTTAAATTTAATTCTCTCCAATAGTAAATTAATCCATTCTATTACATAAAAAGTTCAAAATCTTTATCAGGAAAATTAGTAAATTATAGTTACTAGGATTTATTTCAATATAAATTGAATTATCTAATTAATTTAAATATTTAGACTTAAATGAAAATAGTATGATAGCATTAATGAGAACTTTGTAAATAATAATGTAGATATTTTGACTACAAACCCATGGAATGAACTAATTAAACATTATGAATCATTATTAAAATGGTTACTTACAACATTTGAAAAAAAATAAGTTAGAAATAAAGAGAGGGAGAATACTTCTAGAATTAATGATAGGTGTGGAAATTCCTCTGCTTACTATTACTTATTTATTATATACTTTATTGTGATAAATGAATTATAAATTTATGTATATAATTTTTGCTGTATTATTATTATACTTTTATTCGGATCAAGTATTAAATTCTTTTTTCCATTTTTATCAATAAAAATGTGGTATTCATGTTAAATGTTTATTTTTAGGATTTGTTAAACAAATTAACGAATCTTAGGTAATTGATTTTATTTAACTAGTCTAAATTTAAGATATTTAATTAGTTTAAATGTATGGACATATGATTTATTTAAATAGTTTAAATTTCAAAAATCAAATTAGGTTAAATGTATTGACATAATGAAAAATAACTGGAAACAATATAGTAGAGCTTATTAGCTATAGAAATTAGAAAATGTAAATATTTGAAGTAAAATGGTTGGCAATAATAAATAAAACAATGTGGCTAATTTTAAAAGTCACAAACTATATAAAAATATTTTAGAGTAAAATATCCTAAGAGAATTAAGGAGAGAGGAGAAATATGCTGAAAATAACGAGAGCCTTTAAAATTCTTTCACTTTACCATGATTTAATGGATATATTTAATAGATATAATGAAACGTGAGTTATGACTCCTGGCCTCCGATTCCCTCTTTTTTTTCCTTATGCTTTCATAACATTATATATGTCGCTCACTTCATACACTTATATTTTTCTGTATTATTATTATGTCTTTTTGTATACATAAAAACTTTGTTCTTTCATGTACATATCTCTACTTATTTAATCCTTTTTAAATTCAAATTTCTCCACCAAGACAATAAACTATTCTATTACAACAAATGTTCAACTTCTAGGGTATTAATCTTTTTTTAATTTTCCACAAAGAATACCAACATTAGATTAACAATTAATGATATATGCATCTCTTACCTATAGCATAAAAATATCAAAAGACTCTTAACATGAATAAAAAATGAAACATAATCCAAAATTAATCATTTTGTTATGTTTTTGTTTCTTACTACAGTCACTTAACCTACTTTTATATATTTAGTTTTAATTCGAATTTGTGTTTTACACTAAATAATGTAAATATGTTAGTCTTCTACTCTAAAATTGATAACTGTAAAACACGACTCATTTCTTTATGTTTAATTTTTTTACTTAGGGCTGACCTTTTCATTTCTAAAATTGTTGCAGGTTTAAGATTGGTATAATGGAATCGACGAGTAGGAGAATTAAAAGATTAAATTTAAGATGGTTTTTCATTTTTGTGGTAACTTATATCTATTTCTCTACTTCAAGGTTTTTTATTACAAAACTAAAAATTAATTCTTTAATTTAGTATTGTTTTTTGCTAATCACCATCAATTTACTCAGTTCTAATTCTGATTTCACTTTTACATTCTGAATAATATAAATCCATTTAGTATTTCCATCTTAATTTAATGAGTATATAATGATATTTAGCTCATTTCTTTTTGTTCATTTTTTATCCAAGATTGGCATTTTTGTTGGTAGCAAATTAATTGTAGTTTTAGATTGAATTAGTGCAATAAAATGTTTAATTTCTATCAAATATTAATATATTTCCATGTTTTACTTAGCCTATATACTTCATTATCCTTGATTCAATGACTAACTTTACTTTTACCCACTTATAAAGTCTCGTTCTTCCACAAAGAATACCAACATTAATCTAACAATTATTGCTATATACATCTTTTACCTGTAATTCAATTATCATTTAATCATTCTTAAATTTTCAATTCTTGCTAAAATGGCTTCAAATCCTTTCATATATTTAGTTATAATTCTGATTTAAATTTTACAATTAGAGTAATATAAATGTGTTGACTTTTTCATTACAATTCTGATTTGATTTTTACATTTTGAATATATGTTGTTATGGGTCTCTTAGAAATAAACTAAGAGAATATTATAATTTATGTGATTCATTGTAGATATTATTGAATCTACTAACATGAACTGTCATTACTTTACGAACATTTATGAATTTTAATACTAATTTCTTACTTGGATTGTGTTACAAAATCCTTTTATTTCCCTATGTGATAAAAAAACAACGTCATAACATACAGATATTTATGTTACAATATACTGAACCATATATTATAATATACTATAGCTACAAGCCAAAGGATATGTTTACACTAATTACTTCTTTGAAGTTAATCACATTATATTATCAGTGTTAGTATGATAAGGAATTTATTTTCCTTCCTCTTTTGTAGGAGTTGCTGGATTTACTAATACACTGGTAGTATAAAATCTTCGATTGTTTGGTAAAATCTATTACAGGTTAAATGAACTGTTTTTTTCAATTTCAATATTTGTATCCAATGTTACTTTTATTTGATTTTTGTTCTATTCGTAAATCATGAATTTCATTTACCTATTTTATTTTGTAGAGCATAGATTGTTTATTAATATATTGATAGCAAACAATCTTCAAGTTTTTTGTACAGACCATCAGTGACAAAGTTCCCTTTTTCGTTCTTAAACATAAAGTTATAAGAAAATCAAGCTGTAAAAAATATGTGATAAAAGAATAGTCAAATAATAAATTTTATAATGTTTTAGGGAAAATATAAATGTACAAGTAGCTCATTTACTTTGGTTACGGTATACAACTTTAGTTTTTTTTTAAATTTAATTGTAAATATTTGCTTTATAAACTTATACTTCTTATTTAAATGTTTTATATTATCTTATTTGACATAAACTTACTTTCTTTTAATCTACTAAATAATTCATCTTAATCAATATAAGGTTTGATATTTTATATATGGTGTTATTTAATAGACCATGAAATATTCATAAGCAACACATGACTTCAACTGAATGCATGACTATCACCAATATATTGGAATCCTCGGAAAACTATAAGGTACTTTATTTCCTACAACGTGCGTTTGATGTTATATTAGTTTGAATTTCTGCATTTTAGAGATGTTTATAGATAATTATGTATTAGATATGTACTTATTTATAATGTTTATAAGTAAATTAATTTAAAATTAGAACAATCATATCAAACTATGTTGTCATTCAACTGATAAAAGGAATTAATTGCTTCTAATTCCATTTAATTTCAATTCGAACTGATAAGATAATTAACGATAGTTAATTCTTTTTGAATAGGACCAACTGAATACTAATTCTTTTTAATGCTTAAAATGGATTACACTTTATTTCAATATAACATTTGATTTTGCAATGGACCAAAATTGGTTTTTAATTTTACTTAATTGTATATTTTGGAAAGAATGATTTTGTTAAATCATGTTGTGTAGTTTTTATTAACAATATTTGCGTATTTTCTTACAAATTAAGATCATTGTCAAGTAGTGGTGATCATCAAAGAAGGAAAATGCATGGTTTAGGACTCAAGTTTCTTTAGAAACCTAATACAGTAATGGTGTACGATGAGTACTAGAGTATACAAAATTGTTAGTACACTATTTAAGGAGCTACTAAAATGCACTTTGATTTTCTCCTATTAATACCATGTCTAAAAGAAATACAAACAAAAAAAATTATTGTACTTCTAGTACCATTAACGATGCTTTATGGACCATAATTATATATAGCTATTGTTTAAACATTTACCAATATTCCTTAAATAAGCAGTTGAATAAACTAAATTATCTTCCTCCTTAGTTTTAAAAGTAATATCGAATTCATTAGCAATCGATTCACTCAATTGCCAATGAGCTAGAATCATGAGAAGATGTTTCAAAGAATCTCTATATCAGTACATGTAGTTTTGTAAAAAGCAGTATATTTATTAAGTTTTCTAAAATTCAAAAAAAATCAGTGATGCATTTTAAATTTTTATAGCTTTCACAAAACGTTGTTTTCACGACAGTGTTATTAATGAATATTTCGATAAAATAATTGTTAGTAAATCATTTTAGGAAGATGCCAAAAATTGGCGAGTGGTGGCAATATTATATCAGAAATTATTGAATTTCACCAACAAAGTTCTAATGATCGACAAAAAAACTGTCCGTGAATTTCAGTTGGTAAAATTATATGTTACCGTCTTTTAATTAATTATTAAATAATGGAATGTAATAGTGGTGTTAAAGAATAAATTTTTAAATGGATATATTTGAATTACGGTGGTATTAATAAGCACAAAAAGACTGTATTTAGCAATACACATAACTTTTGCATGATCTAAAAATTTAAATGATGATTTGGCCACCATGTTTGAAGGCAAAGTGGCAAAACGTTCACTTCTATGGTTTCATTTTCGAAAATAATGTAAAGTTTGACTCGTTTTATGCTTTTGGTTTAAACTGAAATTCGTACGTTATAAAAAATATTTTTATGAACTTAATAGAGAAAAGGTGTTATTTAGTTAATTTAAAATTTAAATAACATGTCTATTTCTTGGTTTGATTGTTGATGATATTATAAATGAATAATACCATATTTTTCCATTTTTGAAATTAAGTCAATTAATTTTTATAGAATGAATATGCACATTAATTGTACTTAACTCATTTAATTAAAAAGAGCATTACTTTTGAATTGATATATAATTATTATTTTTGATTCATACTGGAATAAACTAGAAAGATATAAATAATAATTAACTAGAGTTTATTGTATATAACTTTTATTGATGCCAAAAATGGCACCAACACCTAAATATCAAATGAAAGCACCAATTCTAATGAAATAAAGGTAAAATCAGAAAAGGATACATAATTTTTATGGCAGTTCGGTGAATTCTCCGGCCTACGTCTACTTTAATCTTTTTATTAGTTGTTTTCTCTCGAGATTATAACTAATTTTATCAGATCTGACCAAAATTTAGTGGATCTCATATTTACAATGGAGTTTCTAAAGCATATTTAGGGAAGGAGATAAGAGGGAAGAAGATGCAGAGTATGAATCCCCTCTTCAGTTGCTCTGGTATTTATAGAGAAACTCGCCAGTAGACTCAGGAGCCCAAAGCAAATAAAGTCCAAGTGTACAAGAAGCAACATGCCACCCCAATCTCCTACAAAAACTCGGTACCGAGAGGTTCCTCTCAGTACCCGGTGAATTTTTCTGGGTGAAAGTCCTCTATCAGATTTGTCTTACCTTTCTATCTCTAGTTCAATGCATTCCAAACTCATTTTCATGAAAGATCAAGTTCCTTCTGATGATTTGCTTGATATCGCTTGACTTTTCCTGCTTTCTTCTTTGAAATCGTTAGTGTTTCCTGTCTATCTTTTGAAAAAAGTTCTTGACCATAATAGCTTGAGGTAGTACTCGTAGTACAAGAGCTCCATGAGACCAAAGTAGGAGAAAAACCCTCTTAGTACTGAGTGGTCTACTTAGCTTAATTTTCCATCAAACTTTTTGAGCATGATTCTTTTGTCCTTCTAAACGTGATTTGAATTTCGTGACTTATCTCGTCTTCATTTTGGCCTTCAAGTTCTGGTTGAAATCCGCTTGGTTAAAAAGCGGGTTAACACTTGCCCCCTAAAGTATGCCCTTTGGATGTAAGGTGTGCTTTGTTTAGGAATAAGTTTCAGTAGTGGTCAATCTTTGATAATTGAGCTCTCTGGCCATCCAATGAACTCAATCTTGGTGAATCGTCTAGTTCCCTTAGATTCTCCTACAGGCTAAAGGTCATTCTAAACCTGTTATAGCTTTGGGCTCCAATTTTTGCTTAAATGTCAGCCACGAATCATGATCAGTCTATCTCTCGTCTAGAGGTACCATTTTGTATATCAAAATTATCATGTGTTCCCTAGGGATTTATCCATCTCTTTCTAGTTACAAGGCATTCAAATCTTTTTATCAAGTCAACATCCATACCAGGGTTCGATCTCTTCGGATCGTTTAACATCCAATCGAGGGTTCGATCTCTCTGGATCGTTTTACATCCAATCAAGGGTTCGATCATTCTGGATCTTTTAACATCCAATCCAGGGTTCGATCTTTCCAAATCCTTATTGAGCCCAATCCGCTCGCTCTTTGGTGATGGGACTCAATAACCAAGAAAGCTCATCCTCTCATTCTCTAGTGAGGGGACTTATATTTCATACAAGACCATCCACACGCTCTTCGACAAGGGATCTTGCACCTTCCAGTCATAACCTTGTCTCTTTGGACAAAAATACCATGATTGGTATTAGTCATCATGTCAAGTGGATCTTTCAAAAATTCAAATACTTAAATCAAAGCAAACGAGCAAACAAAAGTCCTAATTATTCATCTTAGACATCCAACTCAGAGCATGCCTAGAGACTGATCGAGATCTCGTACACGTGTAAGCGGTATAAGGTTATAATTATCTTATCTATTCATCTCAGACATCCAACTCAGAGCGTGCCTAGAGATCAATCGAAATTTCGTACACGTGTAATCGGTCCGAGATTATTATTCTTTGAATTATTCAAAATGAAAAGCAAAGCATAGGAATCAAACTTGACTCATGTCCGTCCTAATCATGGGATTACCATCCTTAACCCAGATCCATGATCATGTCTAGATGCATTTGCTGCAGATGGTGGCTGCTCCAGTTGCATTATCGCAGTTTGGTTCCTTACGCACTATTGTAGCTGGTTGCTCCAAACCAGTTCTTCTATCAGATCACGAAGGTGTCGGCACTCATTCGTTTCAAGTCCATCCAGCTCATGGAAAATGCAAAACTTTCCAGACTTTCTTTCCCGATCCGTGGGTTCCCTCTTAGATAGCCTCCGATAGGGGATCTACCCCTAGTATCTAGTATATCCTCTCTGGGTCTCAGTTAGATCAGTATAGGAAAATAATTTCAACTCCCTCCTTTGCCATTTCGATTCCCCAAAGTTCTCATCAGCCCTTCGTGTTCCTTTATCCTTACCTATCCTACTCCGGATGATCCTCCATCATCCAAAGAATTAATCTTAGCATTCTCAGCTTCAGGGTCTTCTTGATGCAAATATCTCTAAGCTTCGTGATAGAACTCTGTAAGATCCATTGGTGTGTCCCTTTCCAAAGCAATCTTAAAGTCAGTCTTACATGTAACTCTTGGAACTGCAGCCATCAGAATCACCGATGGGTCCATCTTATGAATCGCAATGGCTGCCGCGTTAAACCTAGTCAAGTAACTCCTCAAGGTCCTTCTGGGCCTTTGTTTCACGCTCGATAATGTCATCACATTCTTTGATCGAGAGATATGAACTTTGAATTGTCTTATGAACATATTCACTAGGTCAGTCCACGTGTCTATGGACCCATTCTCTAGCTGTCCAAACCACATTACTGCTAAATCTATCAAATATAACGGGAAGCACCGCCCCATCACCTCCTCGGAAACACCCCACACTTCCATATGTTGGATGTATCTCGTTAAATGAAATGTTGGGTCTGTCTTTCCATCATACACTTTCATTGTCGGAAGCTTGAAATCGTAGGGATTCCTTGCATTTTGAATAATTTGGGTAAATGGATTCATGTTTACATCCTCCAAACTCTAGTTTTGGGTCCACCTCTAACTATCTTTCTGATCATCTCAGCCCGGTTGTTGCTTTCTAATGGAAGTCTTTGACCACCAGCTGCATTCTACCCTTACTCCCGTGGGGGAACTCTGGCACATACTCTTCTTGCTGCACATCTGCGTTCTGATCGACACCTTTGGCTTAATTATGTCCTCCATTCCTATGGGAAAATACTGGCATATATTTCTTTGATTGTTGTGCATTCGCGTTCTGTCTTGCATTCTTGACTCCAGTATCGTCCGTTCTCGACATCATAGCTTGCCCTAAGCTTAATCTAACATTACCCTTGAGTATATTTCTCTCCGTGCTGAGAGGATAAGGGTTGGCATGGAGTGGTCTTGGTTGTGGGGGCATTGTTCCAGTTTACTCCACTCCAACTCAGATGTTCCTACGTTTGTTCCTAGTCCTTGGTTATGAATTCCAACAGCTCCAGCTATTTCTTGTTATCCCATCCTTTGGAAAAATCCATCTAGCAGTTTCTATTGTCGAACCATTATTCTATCTTGCATTTCTTTCATCATTCTCTTCATCTCCTCTCTAGTCCGTAGATGGAAAGATTAGAATTTGAGAACACATCCTGGCTGCCTCCATGCTTTGGTTGACTTTCTCCAATCTTAGATCTAGTGTTAGGCCTCCTCATCTTCTTTAACCTTCATATCTAAGCTTTAAATTGTGAAATATATCCTTTTCTTAGTGAAAGCACTAGAATGTTGATGCCAAAAATGGCACCAATGCCCAAATATCATATGAAAGCACTAATCTAATGAAATAAAGGTAAAAGTAGAAAAGGAGACACAGTTTTTATAGTGGTTCGTTGAATTCTCCAGCCTGCGTCCACTTTAATCGTTTTATTAGTCGTTTTCTCTTTAGATTATAACTAATTTTATCAGATCTGACCATAATCTAGTGGATCTCAGATTTATAATGGAGTTCCTATGGTATATTCGGGGAAGGAGATAAGAGTGAAGAAGATGCAATGTGTGAATCCCCTCTTTAGTTGCTATAGGGCTGGTATTTATAGAGAAACTTGCCAGTAGACTCAAGAGCCTACATTGAATAAAGTCCAGATGTAAGTCCAAGTGTACAGGAAGAAACACACCGACACAATCTCTAACAAAAAACATCTCGGTACCGAGATGTTCCTCTCAGTACCAGGTTTTCTATATGGAAGTCATCTGTCTTATTTGTCTTGCCTTTCTATCTCTAATTCGATGCATTCCAAATTATTTTTCATGAAGATAAAGTTCCTTCTAATGATTTTCTTGATACCGCTTCTCTTTTCTGGCTTTCTTCTCTGAAATCTTTAGTGTTGCTTGTCTATCTTCTGGAAAAAGTACTTGACCACGATAGCTTGAGGTAGTACTCATAGTACAAGAGCTCCAGGAGATCAAAGTAGGAGAAAATCCCTCTTGGTACCAAGAGGTTCCTCTCGATACCGGGTGATCTACTTAGCTTAATTTTCCTCCATACTTTTTGAGTATGATTCTTTTGTCCTTCTAAGCACGGTTTCAAGTTCGTGACTCGTCTCGTCTTCATTTTAGCCTTTTGGTTCTGGTTCAAATCCGCTTGGTTAAAATGCGGGTTAACAATTTTCTATTTATTTTAAACAAAATTAAATAATAAATTTATTTATCATAATTTACTCATGTTGCATATAATAATAAATGTATGTTCGTTTTCACATGGCGCCCTATTTTACGTTCTTCGGTAATGAATTTTTTTATACGCTTTAATAATTATCTACAAACTAAAGTTAATAATGTAATTGTTAACCAGCTTTTTGACCAAGCAGACTTCAATTGGAATTAGAAGGCAAGAATAAAGACGAAACAATTCAAAAACTTGAGAACATACTCAGAAGTGTAAGAAGATGGAACTCAAAAATTACTAGTCCAAAGGAGCAAAGGAGAGCTTTCGGCAATAAGAGGTCCTCTCGATACCAAGAGCTTTCTGTTGACCTCATCATCCTCTTATGCTACGAGGAATACTTCAAGCAGTTGTCATCAAGTGCTTTTTCTCAAGGAATAGATGAATAATTCCAAGGATTGATGAAAAGAAAGCACAATAATACAAGTATTATCGAAGGAATCATCGAGGTCGACTCAACCTCTATAGAAGAGAGTTTGCAATACATCAAGTCGAAGATAGTAGAGCAAGACAAGTGAAAAGTATGAGTTTTCACAAAGAGAAAGCTCTCGGTACCGAGAGAAACCTCTTGGTACTAAAAGGTATTTTTTAGACCTAGGGTGGGCATGTTCTCCTATGTGCTTTTGGGCTTGCATCTGAACCTTGTTCAACTCAACCTTGTAGACCAGCAGAGCAGTTTCTCTATAAATACCAGCCCTATAGCAACTAAAGAGGGATCTTCTTTCTGGACTTTTGGCACTTCATCTTCTTCATCCCCTATCTCTCGTCATAGTAGTCACCAAGGCAGACATTGTTGGTAGTTCTAGGCCTTAGAACCTGATAATTCCTGGTACAAGTGCTCTAAATATCTCTCATACTCATAATCAATAAAAATATAAAGTGGATGTAGATTATAGATTGCTAAACCACTATAAAAATCCTTGTGTGTTCTTTAATTTCTTGTCATTTACTGCTAGATCTCTATATTTCAATAGGTTTTTTAATGTTATGCCATTTTTGGCATCAACAATTTGGTGCTTTCATTGAGAACGAGCTAGATTTGACAACATAAAGCTTGGATCTGAAACTTGGTGAAGATGAAGAGGCCTAACACTAGATTTATGATTGGAGGAAGTTAACCAGAGCATAAGGGCAACCAGGAGGTATCCTATAATTCCAATCAATCCATCTACGTAACTAGAGAGGAGATGGAGAGAACGATGAAAGAAATCTAAGATGGAATAATGGCTTGATAACAAAAGATGCTAGATGGATTTTTCCAATGGTTACGATAGCAAGGAATAGCTGAAGCTATTGGAGTTCAGAATTAACGACTAGAAGCCAATGTACAAGTATCTGGAATTGGAGTGGAGCAAGCTGGAACAATGCCCTAATGACTATTAACTATCGAAACCGATCCCAATCCTCTGGTACCGAAAGGAATATACTCGAGGGGGATGTCTGTTCAGGCTTAGGGTGAGCTGGGATGCTGAGAACGGACGATGCTGGAGTCAAAAACGCAAGTCAGTGCAAATGCACAAAGACTGAAGGAGTATGTACCAGAGTTTCCCCACAGGAATGTGGAGCAGAATAAAGCCAAAGGTGTGGATCAGAATGCAAGTGCGCAGCCATAGGAATATGTTCCAGAGTTCCCCTACAGGAGCAGGGGGTAGAATGCAACTGTTGATCGAAGACCTTTATTGGATAGCAACAACCGAATAGCTGAGTTGGTCAAAAGGATAGTGAGAGGTGGACCACTTGACCAGAGTTTGGAGGATGTGAAGAGGAATCCATTTACCCTTAACACCCGGAATGTGGGGAACCTCCCCATTTCAAACTTCTAACGTTGGAAGTGTATGATGGGCAGAAGGATCCAATGGTTCATCTAATGAGATACATCTGGTATATAGAGGTATTGGGCGCTTCTAAGGTGGTGATGGGATGGTGTTTCCCATTTGTAACAACCCGAATTCTAGTGGGTCCGGATTTTTCGCAAAAATGCTAAAACCCAAGCCCCCTGAAGTCCGAGTTGGGTATCTGGTATCCTGCAAATAGGCAAAGAAAAATATATCAGAGCTTGATTAATTATCTCACAGCGGAATTGATTAAAATATAATAGTAAGTAAATACTCACCCAAATAATAACACTTCCTAACCAAGTGTCACATAGCTCAGAGCTTGATTAATTATCTCACAGCGGAATTGATTAAAATATAATAGTAAGTAAATACTCACCCAAATAATAACACTTCCTAAGCAAGTGTCACATAGCTGAGAAGTCTTTGCCATCTACCTAACCTGTAGGATGTTATGAGGAGGGGGCCAGAACAAAAGTTCTGGTGAATGGATAAATTATATACTTCTAGGATTAATTCTACATATATCGTTTTATTTCCATTTACTCTTATATTAGGTTCATTAGGTTACAATATTCTCACCTCTATTCGTGAATCGTGCCCATCTACTCTATAGTAGATTAAAACCTAATAACTAATATATACATATATGTAGCTATATGCCCAATGACCATATTGGTCCTAGGTACCACCCATGGTACTTTCCGTATCCTCCTCGAAAAGGGCTCCATCTTCTTGCATCGAGAGCGTTCCGTAACTACATCTGTAAAGGGCTGCTTCGTAAGGCCTACAATACAGATGCTCCATCATCTTGCTTCGTAGTTATATCTATAAAGGACTGCTTCGTAAGGCCTATAATACAGATACTCCATTGCTTTGCTCCATGAGCATTTCATAGCTACATCTGTAAAAGGCTGCTTCGTAAGGCCTACAATATAGACGCTCCACTACTTACTATGAAAACGTAAATCGCGTCCGCACTAGTCTATACCAATGCTCGGACATCCACAATGTACCACCTAGTGCGTACATTCGGGACTATGTAATTGTGCTGTTTACTATCTAAATCCCGCCAACAAGGTCTACCTTATATGAAACTCAGTCGGGGATTTTCTATATCTATAAAGGGCTGCTTCGTTAGGCCTACAATACATATATTCTAGTCGGTCTGTATCTTTCTCATCGTGGCTATAGCCCCACGCAGCCACCCCTCAACTAATCGAAAAACTTCTAAAGAGTAAAATGGCAATGCCATGCCTTACTGCAAACAATCTAACATCCAATTGGCGGTGCCCTCCCATCCAATGTCTCGATAGTGAAAGAATCATTGACCTGTTGATTTAACTCTAGTCTTTCCCGAAATCGCTCTTGGTCTTGATGCTGGCCGATATCCGCATGCGACTATCCTTAAACTTACTTGCAAGTATTGGACATACAAATACCCTACTTCGAACACCAAGCCCTTTTGACTACCTACAAAGGTCTACTTCGTTAGGCCTACAATGCAAATGCATTCAAGGCATACTCTCTTGATGGAACACCTACAGACCTGCCTCCGAGGATGCAGCTTCGTTAGGCCTACCCAGAGGGTCATCCTAGAGTATCCTCACATCCCGTTGAAGTCTCGTACTTCCTTGAAGCCCAAAAATACTAAGTTGGACGTGCTTGTCCATTGCTGGAATCCATGATGAACTACTTCGTTAGGCTCTTCATCCTTTGGGCTACTCCAAACGCATCTCACTCTTTTATTAGACCTTAAGTCTAATCTTTTAATTTGCGTTTAGTTTTTTTTTATTCTATTGGCTACTTATTTACCCTAATTAGCATATTCTTGCCCACATCTCACCTCTATCTATTGTGAGATTTCCATTTATTTAATAGGGAATGCTGTTGGTATGAGCCACATTCATTATCTTGCTTATCTTTACTACTAATAAAGAAAATTCATTAAATAGATTTACTCGGTGTCTTTTTGAAATTCCAAATATACCCTTTACATCTCATAGAGAAATAGTGTTCAAAAATGAGGATATGGCCTGTTAATTTCTAAGTACAACTGTTAGTCACCATGGAGAACTACAGTGTGCGTTCACAATATGAAGTATCCGAGTGTACCATATTGTCCGTAATTTAGGTGGGAGTTCATCGGTTGAAGTTTTGTCTAATGCCAAGTTTGTATGAAGAAGTTATTGCACTTTGAACAAAAAAATAGCGGCTTCTGCACTAGGCGGAGTTCAAATATTGGGATGTGGTAGCCTGTTATTTTCTAAGTACAACTGTCAGTCCCCATGGAGAACTACAGTGTGCATTCACAAGATAAAGTATCTAAGTGTTCTATATTGTCCGTAACTAGGTGGGAGTTAATTGGTCGAAGTCTCGTCGGATTTCGTGTTAGTATGAAGAAAATATTGCAGTCTAAACAAAAAAAATAGCGGCTTCTCCACTAGGCAGAGTTCAAATATGGGGATGTGGTAGCATGTTATTTTCTAAGTAAACTGTCAGTCCTCTTGGAGAACTACAGTGTGCGTTCACAAGATGAAGTAACTGAGTGTACCATATTGCCCGTAATTTAGGTGGGAGTTCATCGGTCGAAGTTTTGCATGATTCCGAGTTAGTATAAAGAAGTTATTGCAGTCTGAATAAAAAAATAGCGGCTTCTGCACTAGGCGGAGTTCAAATATGGGGATGTGGTAGCCTGTTATTTTCTAAGTACAACTGGCAGTCCCCTTGTAGAACTACAGTGTGCGTTCACAAGATGAAGTATCCGAGTGTTCCATATTGTCCGTAATTTAGGTGGGAGTTAATCGGTCGAAGTCTAAGCGGATTTCGAATTAGTATGAAGAAGTTATTGCAGTTTGAATAAAAAAAATAGCGGCTTCTGCACTAGGCATAGTTCAAATATGGGGATGTGGTAGCCTGTTATTTTCTAAGTACAACTGTCAGTCCCCATGGAGAACTACAGTGTGCGTTCACAAGATGGAGTATCCGAGTGTGCCATATTGTCCGTAATTTAGGTAGGAGTTAATCGGTCGAAGTCTCGTCGGATTCCGAATTAGTATGAAGATGTTATTGCAGTCTGAACAAAAAAAATAGCGACTTCTGCACTAGGCGGAGTTTGAATATGGTGATGTGGTAGCCTGTTATTTTCTAAGTACAACTGTCAGTCCCCATGGAGAACTACAGTGTGTGTTCACAAGATGAAGTATCCGAGTGTTCCATATTTTCCGTAATTTAGGTGGGAGTTAATCGGTCGAAGTCTCGCCGGATTCCAAATTAGTATAAAGAAGTTATTACAGTCTGAACAAAAAAAATAGCGGTTTCTCCACTAGGCGGAGTTCAAATATGGGAATGTGGTAGCATGTTATTTTCTAAGTAAACTACCAGTCCCCATGGAGAACTACAGTGTGCGTTCACAAGATAAAGTATCCGAGTGTACCATATTGTCCGTAATTTAGGTGGGAGTTCATCGGTCGAAGTTTTGCCTGATTCCGAGTTAGTATGAAGTTATTGCAGTCTGAAGAAAAAAACGGCTTCTGCCTAGGCGGAGTTCAAATATGAGGATGTTGCATGTTATTTTCTAAGTATAACTATTAGTCACCATGGAGAACTAAAGTGAGCGTTGAAGTGGGGATATAGCCTTTTATTTTCTAAGTACAACTCTTAGTCACCATGGAGAACTACAGTGTGCGTTCACAAGATGAAGTATCTGACTGTACCGTATTGTCCGTAATTTAGGTGGGATTTCGTCGGTCGAAGTATCGCCTAATTCCGAGTTAGTATGAAGAAGTTATTGCACTCCGAACAAAAAAAATAGCGGCTTCTGCACTAGACGGAGTTCAAATATGGGGATGTGGTAGCCTGTTATTTTCTAAGTACAAATGTCTGTCACCATGGAGAACTACAGTGTGCGTTCACAAAATGAAGTATCCGAGTGTTCCAAACTGTCCGTAATTTAAGTGGGAGTTAATCGATCGAAGTCTCACCGGATTCCGAATTAGTATGAAGAAGTTATTGCAGTCTGAACAAAAAATAGCGGCTTCTGCACTAGGCGGAGTTCAAATATGGGGATATGGTACCATGTTATTTTCTAAGTAAACTGTCAGTCCCCATGGAGAACTACGGTGTGCATTCACAAGATGACGTATCCGAGTGTACTATATTATCCATAATTTAGGTGTGAGTTCATCGATCGAAGTTTTGCCTGATTCCGAGTCAGTATGAAGAAGTTATTGCAGTCTGAACAAAAAAAATAGCGGCTTCTGCACTAGGCGGTGTTCAAATATAGGGATGTGGTAGCTTGTTATTTTCTAAGTACAACTGTCAGTTCTCTGTGAGAACTACAGTGTGCGTTCACAAGATGAAGTATCCGAGTGTTCCATATTTTCCGTAATATAGGTGGGAGTTCATCAGTCGAAGTCTCATCGGATTACGAAGTAGTATGGAGAAGTTATTACAGTTTGAACAAAAAAATAGCAGCTTCTGCACTAGGCGGAGTTCAAATATTGGGATGTGTTAGCCTGTTATTTTCGAAGTACAACTGTCAGTCCCCATGGAGAACTACAGTGTGCGTTCACAAGATGAAGTATCCGAGTGCTCCATATTGTCCGTAATTTAGGTGGGAGTTAATCGGTCAAAGTCTCGCCGGATTCCGAGTTAGTATGAAGAAAATATTGCAGTCTGAACAAAAAAAATAGCGGCTTCTACACTAGGCGGAGTTCAAATATGGGGATGTGGTAGCATGTTATTTTCTAAGTAAACTGTCAGTCCCCTTGGAGAACTATAGTGTGCGTTCACAAGATGAAGTATCCGAGTGTACCATATTGCCCGTAATTTAGGTGGGAGTTCATCGATCGAAGTTTTGCCCGATTCCGAGTTAGTATGAAGAAGTTATTGCGGTCTGAACAAAAAAAATAGCGGCTTATGCACTAGGCGAAGTTCAAATATGGGGATGTGGTAGCCTGTTATTTTCTAAGTACAACTATCAGTCCCCTTAGAGAACTACAGCGTGCGTTCACAAGATGAAGTATCCGAGTGTTCCATATTGTCCGTAATTTAGGTGGGAGTTAATCGGTCGAAGTCTCGCCGGATTCCGAATTAGTATGAAGAAGTTATTGCAGTCTGAACGAAAAAAATAGCGGCTTTTGCACTAGGCGGAGTTCAGATATGGGATGTGGTAGCCTGTTATTTTCTAAGTACAACTGTCAGTCTCCATGGAAAACTACAGTGTGCGTTCACAAGATGAAGTATCCGAGTGTGCCATATTGTCCGTAATTTAGTTAGGAGTTAATCGGTCGAAGTCTCGCCGGATTCTTAATTAGTATGAAGAAGTTATTGCAGTTTACACAAAAAACATAGTGGCTTCTACACTTGGCGGAGTTCAAATATGTGGATGTGGTAGCCTGTTATTTTCCAAGTACAACTGTCAGTTCCCATGGAGAACTACAGTGTGCGTTCAAAAGATAAAGTATTCGAGTGTTCCATATTGTCTGTAATTTAGGTGGGAGTTAATCGGTCGAAGTCTCGCCGGATTCCAAATTAGTATGAAGAAGTAATTGCAGTCCGAACAAAAAAATAGCGGCTTCTGCACTAGGCGGAGTTCAAATATGGGGATGTGGTAGCATGTTATTTTCTAAGTAAACTGTCAGTCCCCAAGGAGAACTACAGTGTGCGTTCACAAGATGAAGTATCCGAGTGTACCATATTGTCCGTAATTTTGGTGGGAGTTCATCGGTCGATGTTTTGCCTGATTACGAGTTAGTATGAAGAAGTTATTGCAGTCTGAAGAAAAAAAAAGCGGTTTCTGCCTAGGCGGAGTTCAAATATAAGGATGTTGCATGCTATTTTCTATGTACAACTATTAGTCACCATGGAGAACTGCAGTGAGCGTTGAAGTGGGGATATAGCCTGTTATTATTTAAGTACAACTGATAGTCACCATGGAGAACTAAAGTGTGCGTTCACAAGATGAAGTATCCGACTGTACCGTATTGTCCGTAATTTAGGTGGGATTTCATCGATCGAAGTATCGTCTAATTCCGAGTTAGTATGAAGAAGTTATTGCAGTTTGAACAAAAAAATAGCGGCTTCTGCACTGGGCGGAGTTCAAATATGGGAATGTGGTTGCCTGTTTATCTTCTAAGTACAACTGTCAGTCCCCATGAAGAAATACAGTGTGCGTTCACAAGATGAAGTATCCGAGTGTTCCATACTGTCCGTAATTTTGGTGTGAGTTAATTGGTCGAAGTCTCACCGGATTCCGAATTAGTATGAAGAAGTTATTGCAGTCTGAACAAAAAAAATAGCGGCTTCTGCACTAGGCGGAGTTCAAATATGAGGATGTGGTACCATGTTATTTTCCAAGTAAACTGTCAGTCACCATGGAGAACTATGGTGTGCGTTCATAAGATAAAGTATTCGAGTGTACCATATTGTCCGTAATTTAGGTGGGAGTTCATCGATCGAAGTATCGCCTAATTCCGAGTTAGTATGAAGAAGTTATTGTAGGCTGAACAAAAAAAATATCGGCTTCTGCACTAAGCGGAGTTCAAATATGGGGATGTGGTAGCCTGTTATTTTCTAAGTACAACTATCAGTCCCCTTGGAGAACTACAGTGTGCGTTCACAAGATGAAGTATCTGAGTGTTACATATTGTCCGTAATTTAGGTTGGAGTTAATCGATCGAAGTCTCGCTGGATTCCAAATTAGTATGAAGAAGTTATTGTAGTCTGAACAAAAAAAATAGCGGCTTCTGCACTAGGCGGTGTTCAAATATGGGGATGTGGTAGCCTGTTATTTTCTAAGTACAACTGTCATTCTCCATGGAGAACTACAATGTGCATTCACAAGACGAAGTATCCGAGTGTTCCATAATGTCTGTAATTTAGGTGGGAGTTAATCAGTCGAAGTCCCGCCGGATTCTGAATTAGTATGAAGAAGTTATTGTAGTCTGAACAAAAAATAGCGGCTTCTGCACTAGGCGAAGTTTAATTATGGGGATGTGGTAGCATGTTATTTTCTAAGTAAACTATCAGTCCCCATGGAGAACTACGATGTACGTTCACAAGATGAAGTATCCGAGTGTACCATATTGTCCGTAATTTAGGTGGGAGTTCAACGGTCGAAGTTTTGCCTGATTCTGAGTTAGTATGAAGAAGTTATTGCCGTCTGAACAAAAAAAATAGCGGCTTCTGCCTAGGCGGAGTTCAAATATGAGGATGTAGCCTGTTATTTTTTAAATACAACTATTAGTCACCATGAAGAACTATAGTGAGCGTTGAAGTGTGAATATAGCCTGTTATTTTCTGTATAATTGTTAATCACTATGGAGAACTACGGTAAATGTTCATAAGCTGAAGTATCCGAGTGTTCTATATTTTCTGTAATTTATGTGAGAGTTCATCGGTCGTAGTTTTGCTCGATTCCGAGTTAGTATGAAGAAGTTATTGCAGTATGAACAAAAAATTGCGTTTTCTGCCTAGGCAGAGTTTAAATACGGGGATGTAGCCTGTTATTTTCTAAGTACAACTATTAGTCACCATGGAGAACTATGGTATACATTCACTATATGAAGTATCCGAGTGTTGCTTATTGTCTGTAATTTAGATGGGAGCCCATCGGTCGAAGTCTCGCCTAATTCCGAGTTAGTATGAAAAAGTTATTGCAGTCTGAACAAAAAAAATAGCCTCTTCTGCCTAGGCGGAGTTCAAATATGAGGATGCTACTATCAAATCTACTTCCACAGGTATAACTTAAAATGCATGGACGTTGTGATTAAATGCAGGCCCACCTGGGCGTGCATATGTACTCGTTTAACTTAATATAAATCTTAAGTTCATTAAAATAAGCCTCTTTTATCATTCCTGCTTTATTTGCTTATTGACTTAATATAAATTATTTAAATAAGCTTCTATCATTATTCTCTACTATCATTGCTTACCAATTTGTTATAAGTCTCACGATAAGCTTTTCCGTTCTTATTTCATAATTATAACCTATGTTATAATTCTACTTGTAATTGTTACTTTTTCTTTTTTTATAGTCCATTATATAATTACAAGCGTTTCTTGTCTGCTCTAGTCTGCCTTCTTTTATTATGATATAGAATTTTCTTTAATTCTTTAATATTACATAATTCACTTATCATAATAATTGCCTAGTTAAATAGCCTGCGCAGTAAATGCAGACTTAGGCTCATTAATTTTTTTTATAGCCTTAAATTCTTAAATTAATAATTTTCTTGTTTCAAATCATACTTTACTTTATTGTCTGCTATTTTAGGAAGTAATCCTATTTTATTTGGTTGGTTATGAAAACTGTATGATCCATTTCCATATCTTAATATTGAATAATACTATAAACAATAATCTGTAACTACAAGATATCTCTTTTATTATTTTGGAGTAGTGTAAAATATAGTGGTTTCTCTATTTTACACTAATTCCCCCTTTTTATTTCTTTATTCTGGCAGTTACGTTTATCGTTATCTTTTAGATATTAAGTTATGGAAATGTATCCTATTTTCTAAACCAACCAATTAATCTAATAATTACTCCCAAATTAACTTTTCCCGTTTTAATGCAATTTACTACAGTAATTCTATTCCTCAACTTTTATTATTTTACATCCAATTTCCTTCATTTCAGTATTATTAATTCTTTAATCCATATTCACGTTTAATCTATCCTAATCCATATGCGAAGAAAGAGGAGAAAATAGAAGAAGAATGATGCTTGCATAAAAATCCAAAACGTAGAAAAGGATGTAAATAAGGCATAGAAAACAGTGTATAAATACTAATGCTGTATATAAACTGCAAGTTTTCTTATACTTCAGCATAATTTAATTAATATGATTAATTACTGAATCCACTCACCTATCGTCCTTAGTTTCGCTTGTGCTCCGCTTGGCTCCACAGTCCTTCCGGATCCCCTTCTTCCAAGGTGTATAATATTTTAATTTAGAAGATCTTCTACCTAGAAATTATTTTCTTTATAGGGTTCAGCCTTAGGCAATGAACCAATGGAAGAAAATCTAATTATGAGAAGATAGCTAGGCATAGGGTCCTATTTATATTGGAGCTTGGGGACCTCAGACCATTGGATTCTTGGATTGAACCTGGAGCCACCACGTCACAGGGTCGTTGGAGCCATAGGATCGAAGAACGTATGGCTCAGATTGCACAGAAACGAGAAAACACGTCATTGTACGTACCTGGACGAAAATTCGTCCAGGTCGTACGCGGGTCGACCGTTGCACCTATTGGGTCGACTTTCTGGTTGGCCTATATTTGTATTATATATATATATATATATATATCGTTCGGTTACTTGATTCTGTTTCGTTCATAACTTCTTTATATTGGCTCGAATTTTGGCAAGTTATACATGGAAACTAATTAGAAAATCTCCCCGACGCAATGTTACAAGTTCTGAAGCCATATTTCGATAATTCCAAAAATGTTTATTTTTATTACTTATCGCTATACGCTAAATTTTAATTATATAATAATGCGGGGTGTTACATTCTCCCACCCTTAGGAAATTTCGTCCCCGAAATTTGATAAGGGTAAAAATTATGTAATCTCTCGCATTAATTACAACCATTTTGTGTTCATCCAATTTTGCAACCATCCGTGCTTTTGTGCAAAAGTGTTTTTCAAGACAAAATATATGCATATACATAAATTACTAAGCAGTACCTTCTATATGAATGCCTTTTATTTTAAAATTTTACTTTTAAAACATAATGCACACCACCTAAATATACTTGCAATTTCTATATAAATGCAATTTTTTGAAAAATTATAAAAAATTCACCCAATTTTTCCCACACTCCTATTGAATAAGGGTGTAGTTCAACAATTTTTCATCCAAATCCTAACACACAACTTTTAATATTCAAATTTCAGATAAATCTAATTTTCTGAATTCGAGTTCTTTTGTTAGAAAGAAGACCGAAAATGGAGAAACTTCATATTTCTCCGATTTTCCTTTACGCGCATCTTTCCCCATACTTGGAATTTTGGGTTACTATCCTATAAAAAATCCCTTTTTGTTTTCCCAAGCACAGTTTACATAAGAAAATAGCTTTTTAAATCCTTTCAAACTTTTTCACAAGCTTAATTTATGGGAAAGATGTATTTTTCTTTTGCAATTCTCATTTATTTCTATTGACGTTTTTGTTGCTTTCTTTAGATCTTACTGTTTTTCTTTTAGTTACCTTTTATTTGCTTTTACTCTTCTTTTAATATAGCAACTAAACACAGCTATCATCTAGGGCTAGGAGGTCTAGGACCATGTCCACTCTGACAAAGAAAGGTCCTACTCTAGGAATCCAAGTGACTCATATGCTCCTCCTGCCGTCTATTACTTATTACCAACTTTCATTGTATTACTCATAACGAATAAGATATATTCATATCTTCTATTCCATGATTGAAAAGGAATAACTAAGTCTCATTAACTGCAATGGATCAGGATTCTATGCAGTCTCTATCGAAAAAGGCAACTAAGCTTGGGAAATTTTCTCTTTATCTTTATCTTTCATTTCCCCCAACTAAGGTCTATCTATCCCAACCACATGTGTCTTACTATCTTACTAATATCACTTCACTATTCTTCTATAGTCTACACACATGAAGCAACATTCCTAGGTTCTCACTAGTGTCCTATACACTTTACGAAAACTTTTATTATTACTACTAAAAGTAATCGCTTCCATCTCCTACATAGCCTTACCATTTTTCTCGTCATACCTAGGAAATGATTCCTATCTACTCCATATTTAAAAGTTTGGTTTGGTATTTTTCATTTCACTTTAAAAGTTAAAGCTTCAAAATTCTTGAAACATAAAATCCCAAAATTCTTGCCTTTAAAGTGTTACTTTGAAGTTTCTATTAAATTCAAAGGTACTTGGTTACTTAACATTTTATCTTTCTAGACTTTCATCTTTATAGCCTTTTGAATTTAAATAATTCCCCAAACCTAGAGAATAATAGTTACAAATTCTAAGTTCAAAACTTATTCCTCTTATTCTTTTGAAGACCTTTACAGCTTTCCTTAAAAATATTTTGGGCTTTTTAAATTTAAATGTTTACTAAGTTTTTCTCTTCCCAAAAACTTATTTACTTTTTCACCAAACCATTTTTCTTTAAAACATGCCTTGCTTGTTCTTAAAACATTTTTCTTTTCTTGACTTCCAAAAATGTCCTCACATGTTTTCAAAACATCTTCATTTCATAGATTTTCAAATTTACAAAAACTGGAATAGATAAGAACAATAATTTTATCAAAAATCCCTTAACTTTCCTACTCTTCTAATTACCTAACCTTGGAGGAGTTTCTAACTTACTACAAATGGGGACTTTCTACAAAGGCAAGCAACAAATGCGCATAATCAATGGAAAAATATGAAGTTCTCATTGCTTAGCTTTCCTACTAAGGCTCTCTATAATATCCCTTCTAACTAACACTGTCTCTAATTATTACACTTCTTATTACACCTAATGACTTTATACCTTAATGTACTGGAACTACTTTCTCTTATGAGAAACCATTAATGCTAAAACCTTCTATGAATCCTTTAAAAGAGGATTTCATGTTTATGTGAAATTACAAGGAACTTATTTTATATTTTATCGAAATAGGCTATACAAAATATGGTGCTTTCCATACCTTGTGCATCTCTTTCACGTATTTCTTATAACTTGCACAAAACATCTATATTTGTGTTTTGGTTCCATAGAAGATTATATCATTATTCATTTCATAACAATAGATTAAAGTATGTTTAATCTATATTCACTTATAATAGACATTTCCTACGAAATTTATTGATTTCCTAATACCTAACTTACATCTTTTTTTTTCAAAAGAACTCATTTTCAAAACTGTTTTTAATATTTTCCTAACTAGAAAACATTTTAATATACTTATTTAAATAATAAGTGTACTTATAAACCACTTTATTTCTATACTTAGAAATTATCTTCAAAACACATTTTTATTTTGGTCAAAACAGATGTTGCGTAAAGCACCGTTACTACAACCCAAAAAAAAATACTAGTATATGGACTCAATTAAATAAATATTAATAAATCTCATATGTTATGTAAAAACATTTTCTTTGGGAGTCGACTACTATAACAATAATGCCATATTCTATGCGTCCTTTATTTTTCACGAAAACATCTATTACAACAGTAAATGTTGTAACCTACATTCTCGATACTTAACACACTCTAGGTTTTTATATTTTAAATCTTTGTTTACCTACAAAGAAACTAGCGAGCTATACATGCTCTATAATTCTTCAAAAAGAATCTCACTTTTAACAAAATTTACATCATATAAAAAGCAATTCAAATTTCATACCACTTTTTTTTTCAAAAACCCAATATTTACTTCCTCAAACATATTAACAATTATATTTTTTAGCTTTTCAATTCCAAAAGTTTCATTTTATTGGGCTAGACATAAAGTAGATTTACCTCTTACTACCCTAGGAATATTCTTCCTAAACTTTGGAAATCTCATTTCCTTACTAAAATCTCTTATTCCTTCTAAAATAGAAATACTCTCCCTACTATCCCTAGGGAACCTTCCAACTTCTTATAACGTATGGATACCAATCTTCTCTCTAAACATGGCTTATTGTACACTATACATCGGTAATAACTTAAGGCTCAACACCCTTGGATGATCCCAAACCCAACTAGCAAACTATGCACAATTGTACATCTAAAACCTTCCCATATGTTAAAGTCTATAATTGGGGACTATTTGGATTTTTAGTACATAATATAATTATATTTTATTCAAAATACAAATACATTCACTCACTGTCTACCTAGGAATCCTAAACCTAGGCTCTGATACCAAATGTAACAACCCGAATTCCAGTGGGTCTAGATTTTTCGCAAAAATGCTAAAACCCAAGCCCCCTAAAGTTCGAGTTGGGTATCTGGTATCCTGTAAATAGGCAAAGATAAATATATCAGAGCTCAATTAATTATCTCACGGTGGAATCGATTAAAATATAATAGTAAGTAAATACTCACCTAAATAATAACACTTCCTAAGCAAGTGTCACATAGCTGAGAAGTCTCTGCCATCTACCTAACCTGTAGGATGTTATGAGGAGGGGGTCAGAACAAAAGTTCTGATGAATGGATAAATTATATACTTCTAGGCTTAATTCTACATATATCGTTTTATTTCCATTTACTCTTATATTAGGTTCATTAGGTTACAATATTCTCACCTCTATTCGTGAATGGTGCCCATCTACTCCATAGTAGATTAAAACCTAATAACTAATATATACATATATGTAGCTATATGCCCAATGACCATATTGGTCCTAGGTACCACACATGGTACCTTCCGTATCTTCCTCGAAATTAAGGGCTCCATCGTCTTGCTTCGAGAGCGTTCCGTAACTACATCTGTAAAGAACTGTTTCGTAAGGCCTACAATATAGATACTCCATCGTCTTGCTCCGTAGTTATATCTGTAAAGGACTTCTTCGTAAGGCCTATAATACAGATACTCCATAGTTTTGCTCCATGAGCATTTCGTAGCTACATTTGTAAAGGACTGCTTCGTAAGGCCTACAATACAGACGCTCCACAACTTACTATGAAAACGTAAATCGCGTCCGCACTAGTCTATACCGGTGCTCGGACATCCACAATGCACCACCTAGTGTGTACATTAAGGACTACGTAATCGTTGTCTGCTATCTAAATCCCGCCAACAAGGTCTACCTTGTACGAAACTCAGTCGGGGATTTTCTATATCGTAAAGGACTGCTTTGTTAGGCCTACAATACAGATATTCTAGTCGGTCTGTCTCTTTCTCATCGTGGCTATGGCCCCACGTAGCCACCCCTCAACTAATCGAAAGACTTCTAAAGAGTTAAGTGGTCGTGCCCTACTGCAAACAATCTAACATCCAATTGGCGGTGCCCCCCATCCAATGTCTCGATAGTGAAAGAATCATTGGCCTATTGGTTTAACTCTAGTCTTTTCTGAAATCGCTCTTGGTCTTGATGCTGGCCGATATGTGCATGCGACTATCCTTAAACTTACTTGCAAGTATTGGACATACGAATAACCTACTTCGAACACCAAGCCCTTCTGACTGCCTACAAGGGTCTGCTTCGTTAGGCCTATAATGCAAATGCATTCAAGGCATACTCTCTTGATGGAACACCTACAGACTTGCCTCTGGGGATGCAGCTTCGTTAGGCCTACCCAGAGGGTCATCCTAGAGTATCCTCATGTCCCGTTGAAGTCTCGTACTTCCTTGAAGCCCAAAAATACTAAGTTGGACGTGCTTCTCCATTACTGAAATCCGTGATGAACTTCTTTGTTAGGCTCTTCATCCTTTGGGCTACTCCAAACGCATCTCACTCTTTTATTAGACCCTAAGTCTAATCTTTTAATTTGCGTTTGGTTTATTTTTCTTATTCTGTTGGCTACTTATTTACCCTAATTAGCATATTCTTGCCCTCGTCTCACCTCTATCTATTGTGAGATTTCCATTTATTTAATAGGGAATGCTGTTGGTATGAGCCACATTCATTATTTTGCTTATTTAACTTAATATAAATCTTAAGTTCATTAAAATAAGCCTCTTTTATCATTCTTTCTTTACTTGTTTATTGACTTAATATAAATTATTTAAATAAGCTTCTATCATTATTCTCTACTATCATTGCTTACCAATTTATTATAAGTCTCACGATAAGCTTTTCCGTTCTTATTTCATTATTATAACCTATGTTATAATTCTACTTGTAATTGTTACTTTTTCTTCTTTTATAGTCCGTTATATAATTACAAGAGTTTCTAGTCTGCTCTAGTCTACCTTCTTTTATTATGATATAGAATTTTCTTTAATTCTTTAATATTACATAATTCACTTATCATAATAATTGCCTAGTTAAATAGCGTGCGCAGTAAATGCAGACTTAGGCTCATTAATTTTTTTATAGCCTCAAATTCTTAAACCAATAATTTTCTTGTTTCAAATCATACTTTCCTTTATTGTCTGCTATTTCACTACAAGAAAACTGCGGTTTAGCTATGCCAAAATGGCGTAGGCGGGGCGTAGGTAAATGCATTAACTACGTGACCCTTCCGCCAATTTTGGCGTAGGTAAAACTCGCGTAGCTAATAAAATACCTACGCTTTACCTACGCCATCCGTTGGGTTGTTTCCTACGTCTTTCCTACGCCATGATTTTTCTACGTCTTTCCTACGCCTCGTTATTCCTACGATTTTGCTACGACATTTTTACTTCTTTCATTACCCACGTCTTCCCTACGTCATCCGTTTACCTACGTTTTCCCTACGCCTATATACATTCATTCAAATGTATTTGTTAATATACTATCTTATTTATCACAGATTAAATAAATATTTGCTGAATAAAATAAATAACACTGAATTTGAATTCAAACGAATATTTTATTCAAACAAATATTTACTACAATTTTGATAATACAATTTCAAGCTCTCACTATAACTATACAAATTCAATTACAATACAATTTCTGATTATATCACAATTCATTTTTTACATTCATAACCTCACTACATATCACTCACACTCGTATTTTTATCTTCAACTTCTTTCCAGTTTGAATCCAGCATTCGAGCAATCTGCAAAAATAAAACACAGGTTCAACTCAGGTGCAACAAAAGTATACAAGCTCAAATAATCAAATATACAACAGAGCTCACTGCAACAATACTTTTGAATGGAGGCAGTGCAACAGCACCAAACAAAGAAGATGATCAATACTTATGAATACAGACAGTTCAAAACTCAATACCTCCAGACTAAATACAAATGCTGGAAAATGCAAAGACCAGAGAAATGCAAATGAAGATCAGTAGTGTACAACAACAACTAAATGAAACAGTGGACAGAACTGCCTCAGCAATCAAGACACGTGTACAACTACTATACAATCAGACTCGACAACATTCACAAATGCAACTCACTAACCAGATGAAAAATGGAAGTGAGACACCAAAACCAGTTCAGTACAAATCTGAACCAATACATATGAATGCACCAAGCAACTACAGGTAAACAACCAAGGGCCAAGCAAACTTATATATGCAACAATGAATACAACTCACATGCAAGCACAGCCCCAAACCAAGCTCAAGTTATACAAGAAAAGAGACTCAAGGCCAAAACTACAAGTACATCACTACACAGTACAATATATGCTTACACACCAGCAATGAAGAACAAAGGAATGCAGACCTAGACTACATAGACATTATAGGCCGAGCACTGATATAAGGATCAGTGATGTCAAATTACAAACAGAGCTCAATGTGTACAAGACCAAAACAAAATGACAGCAAATGATACCACAAGCCTCAACAATATGCACATAAACAAGATACAAACTGAGACAAGCCAGTGCAAGCCAAGGATGCAAGTTCGAGTAAATTCAAGACAAAGCGAGAAATTCACAAAATCAAAACCGTGGTCATGCCGTAGTCAATAGAGAAAATCACAGCGAAGTCAAAGCATCAAAATTCATAGCCGTATGTAACCAAATGTCTGAGCTAAGAAAACAAAACCCAGTCAAAGTCTGAAAGCATCAGTAAAAGGCCGAGGAATAATGTATCAAAAATATTGGCCGAAGTCAAAGAAGATTAATCAACATCGAAGTATTTTAAACCAATTCAACCGAGCAATATCAAGTATATTCGCATGTGAATCAGTCAAGAGAAATCATCAACATCCAAACGTAATCTAATGGCCAAAGCATAATATTGAAAAAATCATACGAACGAAAAACAAGGAGATTGGACTCCTATATAAACCCTAACATCATCATCGGCAACCATAAGAGTTTGAATACGAAAATCGAAAGGTAACAGAGCATAAATTCTTACCAGAAGCAAGAATCGAACTCGTCGAAGTAGCCAGAGAGAGCAACGAGAAATCGATCGAGCAAGGCAATTCTCGAACAACCAACGATACGATCGAAGTAGGAACGGCACTTCGAAAAGCCCAAATTTCAGAGCGCAAAGAGGAACGAAAGCCCCAAATTTTCACAAAGCCCTAATTCAGTTGAACGAGATAGATCGAGGCCGCCATTTTTTTTCTTAAGGAAGAATAGAAGAGGATCGGGTCAACTAATAAAAAAAAGAAGGGTCGGCTAAATTATAAAAGAGAGTGAAAGGGTTTTCCTACGCCTTTCATACGATGCCGGTCTGGAAATGTAGAAAATTAATAGAGGCGTGAAAATGGCGTAGGAGATTATCTATGTCTTTTCTACGGTATAATTTTGGTGTAGGGAATTTTCTACAACTTTCCTACGCCTCGATTTTTTTTCTACGTATTGAAGTTGACGTAGGAAAGACGTAGGAAATTTCCTTACGTCTTCCCTACGCCTTTACCTCTTTCTACCTGTTTTCTACGCCTTCCCTACGCCCCGCCTTCTGGCGTAGGAAAGACGTTGAAAACTTTGCGTAGGAAATTGAAGTATTTTCTAGTAGTGTTTTAGGAAGTAATCCTATTTTATTTGGTTGGTTATGAAAACTGTATAATCCATTTCATATCTTAATATTGAATAATACTATAAACAATAATCCGTAACTACAAGATATCTCTTTTATTATTTTGGAGTAGTGTAAAATATAGTGGTTTCTCTATTTTACACTAATTCCCCCCTTTTATTTCTTTTATTCTGGCAGTTACGTTTATCGTTATCCTTTAGATATTAAGTTATGGAAATGTATCCTATTTTCTAAACCAACCAATTAATCTAATAATTACTCCCAAATTAACTTTTCTCGTTTTAATGAAATTTATTACAGTAATTCTATTCCTCAACTTTTATTGTTTTACATCTAATTTCCTTTATTTCAGTATTCTTAATTCTTTAATCCATATTCACGTTTAATCTATTCTAATCCATACGTGAAGAAAGAGGAGAAAATAGAAGACGAACGATGCTTGCATAAAAATCCAAAACGTAGAAAAGCATGTAAATTAGGTATAGAACACAGTGCATAAATACTAATACTGTAAATAAACTGCAAGTTTTCTTATAATTCAGCATAATTTAATTAATATGATTAATTAATAAAATTTTCTAAACGGGGACCTCAGACTGTTGGATTGAACCTGGAGCCACCACGTCACAAGGTCGTTCGAAGCCATAGGATCGAAGAACGTATGGCTCATATTGCGCAAAAACGAGAAAACACATCATTGTCCATACCTGGACGAAAATTTATCTAGGTCGTAGCAGGTTGACCGCCCTTAGCTAGTGGTCGACCGTGCGGTCGTCCGTTGCGCCTTGGGTCGACCTTCTGGTCGGCCCATATTCATATTATATATATATATATATTCGTTCGGTTACTTGAATCTGTTTCATTCATAACTTCTTCATATTGGCTTGGATTTTGACAAGTTATATATGGAAATTGATCAAAAAATCACCCTGGATGTAATGATACAAGTTCCAAAGCCATATTCCTATAATTCCAATTTTTTTATTTTTATTACTTATCGCATACGCTAAATTTTAATTATATAAAAATGCGGGGTGTTACAGCATTATATCTAACAAATTTAGCAGCGATGTGGTACAAACAGGTGAAGAATAGGTCCATAAGCATATGGAACGAGTTGGTTAATAGGTTCTTGAGATGGTTCAGGTTTCATATTTCTTGACCAAAGAATGTGGTGATGCTATCAAGCGTAAAGCAAAGGCCCGGAGACTCCTTAAGAAGCTATCTGACGAGATTCAACATGGCAGGCGCCAAAGTTGACAAGCCGGACCCATTGTTAATCCTGATGGTGGAAATGTTTGGAGTCGTAAGCAAGATCAACTTCAAAATTGCATTGGAAAGGGATCCAACGATGGATCTCATGGAGTTTTACCATGAAGGTGAGAGATATCCGAGTCAAGAGGATTCTGAAGTTGATAATGCTAATATTAATATTGTAGATGATAGAGGACTGTATGAAGCGGGATTCGGAAAAGACAATTGAAAGCAAAAAGCTGATAATGACTTCGAAGGACCAAAATGACAAAGGAGGGAATCAAAATTCTCTTCTTACACTATGGGGAAAATTCTATATCGAGACCAGTTAAGAGGGAACCAATGGATCGGGAGAGAAGGTCTGGAAAGTTTTGCCTATTCCACGAGCTAGATGGACATGTAACAAACGAGTGCAGACACCTTCACAACTTGATAAAAGAATTGATTTGGAATAACAAGCTACCACGGTACATAAGGAATCAAACTGCGATGGTGCAGCCACCATCTGCAACGAATGGATCACGGCATGACTAGGGATCTAGGTTGAGACTGGTAATCCCATGATCGGGATGGACGTGTGACAGGTTCATTTCCCACGCTTTGCTTTCCATTTTGAATAGTTTAGATGATAGTAACCTCAAACCGCTTACATGTGTATAAGACCTCAATTGGTCTTTAGGCACGTTATGAGTCGGATGTTTAAGATGAATACTTAGAACGTTTACTTTCTTTCTTTGGTTTTGATATTTGATTTTTGAAACCCATTTGAACATGATGACTGATATTGATCGTGGTAGTCCCATCCGAAGAGATGGGGTGGTGACCACAAGATGTAAATTCCCTTATCAGAGAGTAAGTAGACGGACTTGTTTGTCGTTGAGTCCCCTCGCTAGAGAGCGAGCGGATTGGGCTCAACAAGGATCTTAAGAGATCAAAAGTGAGTCCCCTTGTCAGAGAGTGAGTGGATGGACTTACTTATGGTTGAGTAACCTCATTGGAGAGTGAGCGGATTGGGCTTAGCAAGGATCCGGAGAAATGGAACCGTGGATTGGATGATTAAATGGTCCATAGAGATTGAACCCTAGATTGGATATTAAACGATCCAGAAAGATTAAACCATAGATTGGATGTTGAATGGTCCAGATGGTTGAACCCTAGATTGGATGTTAATGATTCGACGAGATCAGACCCTAGAATGGACATTTACTCGACCTTAGGATTTGAACGCCTTGTGATTAGCCTAGAATATATAACACTTCGGACGAACATGAGACAATTTTGATATATGATATGATAACTCCGAACGAACACCGTCTGATTATGATTTATGGCTAACACTTAAGCAAGGACTAGAGTCCTTAGTTATAATGGTCTAGAATGACCTTTTGGTTTTTAGATGAATTTGAAGAAACCGAATGATTCACTACAACTTGGATCGATAGATAGATGGAAAGCTTGGCCGTCAGAAGTCGACCACTGTTGAAACTTGTTCTTGAGCAAAGCACACCTTACATTCATAAGGCATACTTTGGGGGACAAGTATTAACCGGCTTTTTGACCAAACAGACTTCAACTAGAACAAGAAGGCAAGAATAAAGATGAAATAATTTATGAACTTGGGAACACACCTTAGGGCTGTCAATGGGTCGTGTCGGGTCGGGTTCGGGTTGGGTCAAATCGGGTCCAGTTTAATTTTAAACGGGTCAAGTCAACCCGTTTATTAAATGGGTCATAATTTTTGAACCCAACCCATTTATAAATGGGTTGACCCGACATGACACGTGTAACCCGTTTAACTAAATGGGTCGTGTCGGGTCGGATTTAAACAGGTTGACCCGTGTAACCCATAAAACCTGTTTACACAATATTTGCAAAATCAACAATTCTTTTCAGGTGTGTTTAGTAACATAAGAGCATACACATATTGTAACCCATACATGAGCATTTAGGTCATTAAATATAAGAAAATAACAGCATACATGAGCATATACGAGTAGAGTAACACAATTTAACATGATACAACATTCGAGCATATAAATCTACCTAAATAGTTCCTCCAAATTTGCAAATATTCAATATTCAACATGAAAATGATATTCAAATACAATATGACAACGACATTACGACAATAAACAATCTTGTAATCAATTCGACACATATGACAGAAGCTTCCCTGAATTGTTGGCACTTGGCCCATAGCCTTGCTCTACCTGCAATAATTTAAAAAAAAGGTAGAATGATAAATAATTCTGTCATTTTAAAGATAAGCAATGTGCAGCTAATCATTTAACATCTGTCATTTTAAAGCAGCATTTGAAATTTGTTATTCGTACTGTTTTTTATGCATTTCCTTGAGAAAAAATATTTAAGCAATGTTAAGTCAATTTTGTGATATGTGGTCCTTACAAAAAATTGAAAAGTAAGTTTTTTCTATATAGTTGTGTAAAAATATCTTTACCTGCTATAGAGAAAATAATTCCTTGCTTTCACAAAATATGTAAACCACTATCCTAAAAAAGATGCACCATTCCTGCACAAACAAAAGCAAAGAAATAAGAGGAAAAAGGAAAGATGTTAATTTGAGTTCTGCTCTAAACTTGGAACTATAAAACCTCAAAGGAATTTCTATGTTTGAATACAAATATGTGGGCACTGAATTAGGGGCATACAGGATCAAATGTTTATGCCAATAAAAAGTCAATAGTAGAAACATAATGTTTCATAAATAGTAAGTCGTAATTTCCATTCACATCTACAGTAAACACTATATGGAAAAATATATCCTAACCATACATTGGTAACAATTATGAGAAGATATGCACACAGTACCATCACTGAATAGATACACTTATAAATAAAGTGATGACAGTTCATTATTGTATGGTAAAACACTTCGCATGGAATAATGGAGAAAATTTATCAACCGTGATAGTGATCAAATATATATAAAAACATATCCATGATTTTATTGCTGTTACAGTGGAAATCCTATTTTTTTTCCTGAATGGAAATAAATAAAATTAAGGGAACTATCATTACAGCCTAGTCATTTAAAAATTAGACCACTATGAAGATTGAAGAAAAAAGGGAATAAGAATAAAAACACATATATAGATTAAACTGCACATTGCAAAAAAGGGAACTATCATTATTGCTACTGTTTTTTTCTTCTTCTTTTTCTGTGAAAACTTGGTGAACAATTAATAACTATACATGCATGAATTTGAATAAAGGATATTGACATTAAACTGCAGCTGTTGTGATATTGATTTTATTTTTTTCCTCTCTTTCATACCACATAATTAGGAACAAAACAGATTTCCAAATCAAGCAATTAAGGTTCCAGCCTTGTAGAGGTTAGGTATAACTTTATAAGTAGGGCATACAGTCATTAAAAGTAGGAAAAATAATGCAATTCAATGATTATAATTTTCCTGAAACTAAACTTTCATTGTATGTTCTGATACCTATTAATTTTTATGAATCAAAACGAGGGTATGAGACATTAAATTAAAAGCAAAATTCCATTTCCAGAAATTAGCTCGCATTATTGGATGTATTCTACGCGTCATAAAAAGTTGTCCTTAGATGTGCCAAAGTAACGTTTCTTCCTATAGTGCATTGGTAATTTTGCCATTATTGTCAGGATAAGTATAGTATCTTTTCAGTAGAATCATAAGTATAGTAGCTATATTAGTATGTATATAACTTTCTTTCAAAATTGATTCTAGGTTTGATTTCATATTAGAATTTACAAACCACATATTTATCACAAAACAAGCAGGCCTAATCTTTGTTAATTTTTGTACAATATTTCATTATATTCATGGTGTTAGATTATTTCCAATAGTTAAACTTGATCAGATTTGTATGAGAGAAATGTGACAAAAAAGATCATGAATTTATTTACAGTAAAACGATTTGATATTATTTTTAAGTTGTCCATTGATCGTTTACTTATCTTAACATCATTTGCAGATAAACAAGGGCATCACTCATATAGTATGGTCCATCCAAAATCAACATGACAATAGTATTTGGCCTACTCAAAATGCATGAATATTAAACAAATAGATGAACCTGCATAGTTAATGTTGAATGTTTAATATGGATTTGAACATATGATGTAACTCGGTGGTTAAATATTATAAATCATTAGAGTTTATATTTCAAAAAATTCATCTACCAAAATTACGTAATAAAAACATCAATATCACAACAACGAATTTTCTGATATCATTCAACTAGTTATCGACTCTAGCTTTCAGAATGATTAACAGTTTCCAAATGTTTGTCAATTTAGGTTATCTACTCACAACCGAATATAAAACATCAAAGTGGCAATAGTTTTTATTATCCAAGAAGGAATAGGAATCCTAATGTTACTTTTTTGAGTTTTTAATTACCTATGGTTTCTTAGTGCAATTTGTGGTATTCTTGTTTCCTTTTAGTATTTTCTTATAAAATTGCTTAATCATAATTAAAATTGCTTAGGTTCTCCTTCAACAAACATTATGTTACTTTAATGTAGTTATATTTGATAATATTCATGATAAGGACAAAAATTATGTTACTTTAAATATATATTTCTATTATCGTTTTGTTTGTTTTAAGTATTTTTAAACTGACTTTATGAATCGGTTTTCATTTTTGTATAATCTAATCTATGCTAATATTACTACAACTAAAATGAAACAAATTGTATAATTATAAAATATGAAGTTTAATAAATCAAGTAATACGTACCTCTTATACATATGTGCCCATAATCATATATCTGTTAATTCTTCAAGATTAGGTGGCAAGGTAGTAGCACCTGTCAAGTTATTAAATTTTTAGAAAATCAAATTTTATGCAATAGAAAATACAAAATAGTGTAAGAAAGTTAACCTCCATCTCCAAATATCCAATCTCGTGTACATATGATTGCCTCAACAACTTCGGGCTTAAGTGCACTTCGGTATTGATCAAGAACTCGACCACCTACACTAAATGATGCTTCTAATGAAACCGTAGATATAGGAATGGATAGCACATCACGAGCCATAATAGACAATTCTCGAAATCTAAACTGATTCGCTTCCCAATATTCAAGAATATCCAAATTCGTCTTCCTATCCAACTTTGGCTCATCCAAGTACAATTCCAATTGAGTTTATTAAGCTGAAAAGGTAAATTCTTCACTCTCAAAATTTTCAAAGTCCTACATATATGTAAGATATAGTAAATACTAAATAGTGTAATAGAGAAAAAATTGTAAAGTTTAATGCGTCGTTAAGTTTACCTTCATAACATCCAAGCATTCTTTAGAAACTAAGATATCACCAGAAGAAGATTAACTCTGACTACTATAAGCGTGTCTGTTTTTTTACCATATATTTGCATGTAAATATCAAAAAGAGCAAACAAAGTTTCACGAACTTTATTCATTTCTACAGAACCAACACCATAAAGCCTCTTATACGAAAACTCCACAAACTGAATCTTATATCTAGGATCTAGAATAACAGCAATCGAGAGAATAAAACTGTATTCCTTCCAATACTTCTCAAATTTTCCAATCATACCACATGCAATCTTACTCAAAAAACTATCGCCATTAGCCCTAGCTCTTTACAAAGTATCTTGAACAACAAATACTTGAGGAAAATACAGATTTGCAGTAGGATATTTGGAGCCAGAAAAAAGACAAGTCACATCATAAAAAACCTTCAAAAACCTACAAATTTGTTCCACTTTCACCCATTCAGATTGAGAAAGAGTGTGCTTATAGTTAGGATCACTCAGTTGTAAATGGCGGAAAGCACGATGATAATAAAGAGCACTCTCAAGCATGAGAAATATGGAATTTCATCTAGTAGGAACATCCTGACGTAAACCTTTTTTACACTCCAAAGAAACATGAGATATGCACTCTAAAATTTTTTGTTTCCTCGCTTGTGAACCTCTTACATATTTAATGCTCTCGATAATTTTAGACACACATATATCAACTTCTTTTAGCCCATCTTGCACTATAAGATTAAGAATATGAGCACAACATCTAATGTGAAAAAAATCACCATCCATCACCAAAGACTCCCTCAACAAAAGTTGCTCCTTCAGCAAATTAACAAAGACATCATTTGCACCAGCATTGTCTAAGGTAATGGAAAATATTTTTTTGTCAATGCCCCAATTAGTCAACAAATTATAAAAAAATTCGGACAAAGCAACTCTGGTATGTGGAGGAGGCATAAAACTAAAATTTAACACTCTTTTTTGAAGGATCCAATTAGCATCGACAAAATGAGCAGTCAAACAAATATACCCGTCAGTTGCTATAGAAGTCCATAAATCAGAAGTCAAACAAATTCTCCTTGGAATTGAAACTAACATGTCTTTAAGTCTCAATTTTTCTCTTTCATACATTTCATCACATCAGCACTAGCGGTATTTCTAGAAATCAACTTAACATCCGCACAAACATAAGAAAATAATTTTCTAATTCCAGCATACTCAACAAATTGAAATGGCAAATCATGCATCAATATTGACATTCAATAATTCTCTAAACTTATTCGGTTCAAATTTAGAAGACCTTGTTATAATAGAGCCGTTGGCTTGACTTATAGGCAATTGACCTTGTTATCCGGTCACTTGGCCCGGCTACAAGGTGATAATCACAAAGGCTTTAATTGAGTCTGGATAAGACTCGAGTTAGTTAGAGATTAGAGACGTAAGGGATTGATCCGTTTTGGGTAGTCCGGCCTATGTGCATCGATCGGCCTATGAGTATGGTTCGGCCTTGAAGGATGGCGCATATCGCTCGGTCAAGAAGGGGAAAACGAGATGGCTCAATCTAGGCATTCAAGGAGAGGTCGCTCGGCCAGGTTAATTCGGCCATCATCGTTCGGCATGCCATCGTTCGGCCACCATCGTTCGGCATGCCATCGTTCTGCCACCATCATTCGGCCACCATCATTCGGCCACCATCGTTCGACATGCCATCGTTCGGCATGCCATCGTTCGGCCACCATTGTTCAGCCACCATCGTTCAGCATGCCGTCGTTCGGCCACCATCGTTCGGCCACCATCGTTCGACCACCTTCGTTCGACCACCACCGTTCGGCCACCACTGTTCGGCCACCATCGTTTGGCGACCACTGTTCGGTATGCCTGGCTCGGTACACAGAAGTCGCCTACTATGGGCCGAAGTAGCTTGTTCTTGGGCCTGCGAAGGGAGTCCAGCCTACCTTCGTTTATAAATACAGAGGCAGGGGTACAGTTAAAAGGACCTTTTTTCGAGAACTCCAGGGATACTCTGCCATTTTTGGTACTCACTTCTTTCAGTCCAAACTTGTATTCGAGTTATTTGTTTACGGATTGTATATGTATTCAAGTCTTTAAGAAAAGCAATAAAGATTACATTAACAATGGACGCAGGCAGTTACGTCGAACCACTATAATTCTAGTGTTCTTGTTTCTACAGTTAGTTTTGTATATATTCCTCTGTTTTAATTTACTATCTTCATTAATCTCTCTACACAAACCTATTCTTGGGTGTTAGTGACCAAATCTGGTGCTAACATTTTGGTGCTTTCACTGAGAACTTGCATTCTCAGGCTGTTAGGATCTACGTTGTCGCTACTAGATTGAAGAAATCCCTCGAAGGAGATCCAGATTCACTCTCAAGAGTCCGTAGACACTACTCAGAGTTCACACAGATAACTCTAAGATGGGAAGACCACATACTAGATCAGCCTCCCACAACGCGGATGTCAACTAGACTACCAGCGTTCAACAAGTGGGACTTTGCAATCAACAAGCTAATCCAGGTGCAGCGACTGCCAGCGTCCTAAACCAAGCAGAAGTTGTCACCAGGACAGAGTTCAACGAGCTGATGAGAGAACTCGTGGAAAGTAGGAGACAGCTTAACGACCAAATTCAAGCTAACACCACTCTCATGCCCCAGATTGCTCAGTAACACCATCAGAATGCTGGAGGAAGCCCCGCTTCCTACTCATCATCTGACAGCTCTGCTTTGTCGGATGAGCATCACAGGCATAGACGCCGTAGGATTGAAGCGGCACAAACAGCTGCAGTAGAATAATCCAACAGAAATGGTCCAGGCACTCTACCTGGAACCGCGACCCCTCACTTGCTACCGGAAAATCGCACTCAAACTGGAGTGGGAAACTTAAGGTCTGGAGCATAGGTGGAATCTGGTGCACCACCATGCCAGGGTCGTAGCGAAGAGGGTCCCCAGGACATGCATTTGGGAGATCACTTACCAAGGAGGCACCGGCCAGAACGGTTACGCAGGATGGAGTCCAACCTGCCACCTCCCATTCAGACCCTAGATTTATCATCTATGGTCAGACAGCTGATGAGAGAAAATCAGGGCTTATCTAATGACGATTGGGGTACAGCTAGGAGTCATACTCCGTTCACAGATGCTATCCTACAAGCTGAGTACCCCTGGAAGTTCAGCATGCCAACTATTCCAGCCTATGAGGGGAAGACTGATCCCCGCCATCATGTAATGAGATACGAGTGGATGATGGACTCGGCTAGGGCAAATGATGCGACTAAATGTAAGTGTTTCCCAATAACCGTATCTGGAATCGCTACCATGTGGTTCACCAGACTTCCTCCGCGATCGATCTCCAGATTTGATGAGTTGGCGGCAAAATTTGTGGAGCAGTTCAGAATTCATACCACTTGCCCAAAAGACGTGATGTCTTTATCCAGTGTCATCCAGGCTCCAGTGGAGTCCTTAAAGGAATATTTTCAAAGATTTCATGTTGCTGCTACCGAAGTTAGCAACCCGAATGACCATGCTATTCTCATGGTCATGATGCGAAGAGTAGATCCGGACTCGGAGTTTGGTGATGGCTGGTAGGAAAACCTCCGGCTACCTTGGAGCGTTTTTATTTAAAGGCGCATCAATTCATGAGAAGGGAGGAAGCCAGGTGGACGAGGCGAGGCAGTGCGACAGGGCCTGGTAAGGAGACGGTGCAGAGCAATATTGCGGTAAAACAATCTGGCGACAACTCTGGAAAGATCCAGGTCAATGTTCAAAACAAGCCCAAGCAGTCTAAAGGATTCGGAGGAGGAAGTTCCGGTAAGAAAAGGGAGGTAGGAAAGTGGAAGCCAAGGATCCCAACATACAACGAATACACTCCTCTGAACGCATCTCTGGAGAATATTTATTTGTCAACTTGCAATACCTTCTAATACTGAAAACCGCGCCCAAGAGAATCCACTGAGGAACAAAAAAAACTGGTAAGTATTATCGCTTCCATGAGACTTACGGGCATAATACCGAAGAATGTAGACACCTCCACGATGCTATAGAAAAGCTGATTCGTCAGAAAAAGTTACAGTAGTTTGTTAAGAACCCACAGGAAGGCGGGCAGGGGGCATCCGATCCCAATCGCGGACAGGCTCCACACCGACCTGAGGAACCCGTTCGAACTACAGGTAGATTAGTCATAAACACGATAGTCGGTGGGCCTCACCCAGTAGACAAGAATTGACAAAAAATGGAGCGTTATGCTAGTTCCCTAAAGCATGCAGATTTTGAATGTTGTTCAAACACAGAAGATGGGACCCCAGCTAAACAGTAGCGAATGATGACAGATGATATAGTGTTAAGGAGCAGAGATGCTGATCAGGTGGAGGCACCTACCATTGACCCGATGGTCATCTCGGCAACGATTGGGCCGGCGTTTGTGAGAAGGCTACTGATTGATTGCGGGAGTTCTGTGAATATTATTTTCAAAAAGGCGTAAGACCAAATGAAGATGGAGGCGAAGGATCTAAAACCATCAAAAGCCCGCATTCATGGTTTTAATGGTGCAGCCACTGATGCGATAGGTTTTGTAGAATTGCCAGTTGAGTTAGGAGAGGGTGAACGTAAGAGGGTACGGATCCTACCGTTCATTGTTTTGGATGTTGATTCCCCGTATAATGTGTTTTTGGGCCGACCGACCCTGGCAGAGTTTAGGGCAGCTTTGGCCCCATGGTGTTTGAATTTGTAGTTTCTGACGGATAGAGGAGTTGGGGTAGTACATGGCGATCAAGCGACTGGTTGTGCATGTTATGTGGCTGAGCTGATAGAGGCTCAGCGAAGAGAGAAGGGAAAGGTCGTGGACAACTCTGTCCGCATCCAGGTTGCACAAAATTGACAAGTAGTGCCTGAGCCTTGGCTCGGGCAGCAGGATTGGATCTACAGAGACATAGATCCGAGAGACGATGATGAAGAACCTAAGGAGTCTAAAGTTGCACCGGCTGAACTGACGATTGACATTTCAGTCAGCCATGATGACCCGTCATGGGTGCTTAAGATTGGATCACAAATCACTCCCTCGATGACAGAGGATCTAACTGATTTCCTCCGAGCGAACCTGGATGTTTTCGCTTGGACCCACTCTGATATGCGCGGGATTTCTCCCACCATCGCAAGTCATATATGTAACGACCCACTATTTTGGACCATTCAAATCGACAATAATCCACACATGTCGGACTTGAATAATACAAAATAACATATTGTAATAAAATTTGGAGCAAATAAAATCATTCACAGAATCACAGACACAGAAATATCAGAATAAATCGCAGCGGAAAATAAAATAAATAGTGGTTCATGAAGCCGCTACAATACAGAGTCTCAAAAACAGATACAAAATACATAGTCTGAAAACAACACAGTTCTGAAACAAGTACAGAAGAAATCCCAAATACATAAGTCTCTAATACAAAAGCTGAAATAGAACAACTGAAACTGAAATAGATGAATAACTAGATAAGCAGAAACTCCAGCGATTCCTAGCTCCAGAAAGGGAAGTCCAAAGCTGTGAATACTCAGGCTGACCCGAGCGTAATAAAACACAAACACTCGAGTCAGGACATACATACTTATACAATGTAAACCAAATCAAGTGAACTGAAATAAAAGGTACAAATAACTTAAAGAATGCTTGGGATCGCCCATTCTTTAAGGATCCGTTAAACTATCTACTATGTAGTAATATTGCGCTATTAAAATAATGTCTAATATAAAATAAACATACTTTAAAATAGCATTAGGGCTTTACATTTAATTTGAACTCACCCTAACATGTAATAGTCCTAGTAGTCTATCCAGTATTAGCGTGCTCCCAAAATGGGGGCTACCCTCGATACTCCACAGGCTACGGGAGAAATCACAACTCGTAGTAAAGCTCGATATGGTAAGTGACACGGCACAACTAGGCAATGCCAGGGTAGATATACCAATTACGCATCCGGGCTGGTGGAAACGCATAGCAACCACTACCACCCACCTCGAACAACACTACCAAATCAAGGGGTGCACCCAATCAATCATAAAGTAATAGAATGGTATCGAAGAAGTGTGTCCGATCAGAGGTGCTACCTCATTGGCCCGTCAATCGCTCCTGTTTTAGCCACTTTATGCCAACTCACGGGAGTTGGGTCCACGTATATACCTTTAGGATCGTTGCCACCATCCTACTTCATTCTGGAAACTCCACCACATATACAGTTGTTAAAGTGGTTTTCGGTATCGACAGAGAGTATGTCAATATCTGATCCCTGTCTCTATAACAACCAATCGTTATTATAACCCGTGGTTATAAATTAAAAACAGTTTATATTTCAAATCAAAATACTTCATTTAAACCATTAAAAATTAAATTCATTATCCCTTTAAATCAAATATTCAATTCCCAAAATTTTAGCCTTTTCTGAGTTCGTTTATTCATTTAAAAACATTAAAACAATAAAATTCCATCTTTTATAGCATTTAGAAAGTGCTACAGTAAGTTATATTTGAAAACAATTCAATACAGCTAAGACAGCATTTTAAAACTGCTGTAATAATTCAGTTTTAGTGGAAAAATAGTTCAATTCAAAAAAGACAGCATTTACAAAACTACTGTAATAGTTCAGGCTTCAATTTAAATTTTAATTCAATTCAGCAAAGACAACGTTTTAAAACTGCTGCAGTAGTCCAATTATATTCAAAAATCACATTTCAGCCAACTTAACAAGTGCTACAATAGCTCTTTCATTAGTTTCAGGTTCAATTTTAGTTCCTGCCACTACAGCACTTACCAAGTGTTGTCATAGCCTTAGTTAATTTTAGCTTTTAGTTCATTTGTATCAACCACAGCACTTACAAAGTGCTGCAGCATCATTTACTTCAGTTTTCAAGTTAAATTCAGAAACGATAGCATTTCTGAAGTGTTATTAAATGAATTTCCAGATTTTAATTAGAATTCCAGCCATAAATAAACTTCAATTTAAATCAGTTTAACTTATAAAAATCATATTTTTCCACATTAAAAATGTTCATTTAAATACCTTTAACTTATGGTTTTTATAAAAGAAAGTTCTACAATAAAAACCAAATTTTCCAACAATTTCATTTATTAAATTCAAGCGTACCATTTTCTTCTTCTTCCATTTTTACAATTTTCTTTAACACTTAAATTTAAATTTCCATTTTTACAATTTAAAACTTAATTTCCATTTTTAATTTAATTAACTTGAATTTCCATAAAAATCAAATCACAAATTGTCAAATTTAGATATATTTAAATCACAATTTTCTATTCCTTTATTTAACATTTTTAATACATAGAAAATCATTTCCACTTTATTAAATCATTTAAAATTCAATTTAAATCAAATTATTATATTTTTACATTTTAAAAATACTTAAAAATTTCCAGAAAACTTTATAAAATAACCACGGATTTGTATAATATTTTCTAGCCTAAGTCAAATGATACGGATAATATATCATTTCAATCCGTAATTTACAAAGAAAATCCAGGTTTTATCATTTCAAACCCGCAATCCCAAGTAAATAAAATAAATAAAAATCGCTCAGGCTTATCATTTCAGCCCATAACGATCTTTCTCTATCCTAAAGTCTGTTCGGGTATGTATCATTTCAACCCATAATGATTCTATTCTACAGGGAACTTGCAGTGATAAACAGAATATAAATAAACAGTAAAATAAAATAAACATAACAGATGACGTGACAAGTTAATTACATGGTTTAACATCATATAATTTACATCACAGGCAGGTATAACATGATATAATTATTTCTACACTTTCACTTGCTATCAATTCACAGTTATATAAGTATGAATGTCAGGTCTGATTACTCACCTCTATAAAGCTGGAGTTCGCAAACAAAACACACAAACAGAAATCCGGAAAGCACGAAAGCACGACTAGATTTGGATGTAGAAGAGAGCCAAGCTATTGATCTTGTAACAACCAATAAAACAAGACAAGTATGAATATAAATACAATGCAAAATATTTTGAAACAACTTGAAATAGAATTTATAAAAGACATCACCAAGCCTTTAAACCATTTTTGCTTGACTTGCTCACACTATTGCTCGACCACAACACTATATAGGTTCGGCCACACCTGATTTCAGGTTGTAATGGGTCAGGTTTGGATCACTAATGAATGGGTAGGTCAAGAATGCAAAGGGTTTGGAAGTTACAACCATGGGAAGTGCAAAAGGCAAGGCAACAAGGGTTTTTAGTCAACAATGGTCTCGGCCTATGCATGGTTTGGGCTCGGCCATTCAATGTTCAGGTCAGGTTAGAGGAGAAGGGGATGGTCAGAGGTCAGATCATGGTGGTGGTGGAGCAATAGGGGGCGGCCAAGGCAAGGTATGAAGGGTAGTGGTGAAAAGTGCTCGGCTATGTGCATTTTTTTTTGGGTTCAACGTTGTTTTTGTGGAGTTTTGGGTCATCTAGGTGTCACGGCCTGGTCAACTCAGAGGAGAAGGATGTGTTGTAGCCATGGATGATGGGAAGAAGTGGATGTGGTGGTCGGAGGTGATGGTGGAGAGGAAGTGGCCGAACAAAGATGAGAAGGGCAAGGCAAAAACAAGCAAAACCAATAGGAAAAAAGAAGAAGAAAAAAATATAGAAAAAAAGAGAAGCCATTACCAAAGTTTTTCTCAGATCTGAAGTGGCTGAACTTTGTGATGAAATGAGATGTGTTTCACGTGAAAGAGGAAGTAAAAGTCACGGCCAAAAATTAAAGTGGTGAACGGCCAAAAGAAAATGAAGGATCTACCTAACCAAAAGTCATATGTTATAAAGCTTTTTGTCTCTTCCAATTCCATTCTTTTTAATTAAATAAAAAAAAATCAGTAAATAAAATAAAAACAAAACTGAAATAAAGTGAAAAGAAAAATAAATGAATTTGTTTTAGGAAAATAGGAAGAAAAATAAAGAAATAGCTTAGTATATTGAAACTAGCTTTTAAAAATTTCAAACAAATACACTTAGCTTTGGAAAAATTACAACTTCACTTTTAAAAATTATACTATATTTCTAAAATGTTTTAAAAATAGAAATATTGAAATAAAATTTTTTAAAATGATTTAAAAATATTTGCATAAATATAGGGTTGTTACACTCTCCCCTACTCAAATCTTTTCGTCCTCGAAAAGAATGAACAAGGAAAACAAAGAAAAAACAAGATAGAAACAAATAGTACTTGAAACAAACAATTCCGGATTCGAAGCACGAATGCTCTCCTCCGTCTCCCAGGTAAAGGCTCGATCATCAGTACTCCACTGTACTTTGAACAGACTAACAGATTTCCTTCTTAGCTGCTTCGTACCTTTGTCGACAATACGAAGTGGCTTCCTCTCGACAGTCATACTAGGCTCAATATCCAAACTTTCAAGAGCAGAAGGCTGAACAATAAGAGATGGATCATGCAGATAGCGACGGAGATGAGAAACGTGGAATACATTATGCACTCCAGAGAACTTCTCAGGCAAATCTAGACGATAAGCCAAAGAACCAATTCTTTCCACAATGCGGAAAGGACCAACAAACCTAGGAGAAAGCTTCCCTCTACGACCAAAGCGAATAACATTCCTTAAGGGAGAAACCTTAAGGAAAACCAAATCACCAACAGCAAACTCCAAACTCCGCCTATGCCTATCAGCATACTTCTTCTGCCTATCCTGAGCAATCCTCATCTTCCTCCTAATCTCCTCAACTCTCTCAGAAGCCTCTAAAATCATCTCGGTATCAAGAACCAAACGATTACCGGATTCAATCCAGCAAGATGGAGATCTACAAGGTCATCCGTAAAGAGCAACAAACGGAGACGTTTTAATACTGGCTTGAATTAAAAGATAGATAAAAGATTAGGATAAGATTAAAACAGAAGATAGAAATTATACCTGATAACTATTGTTATAGGTGAATTCGACAAGATGGATATGATCTTCCCAAGATCCTCCAAAATCAAGCACACAAGCACAAAGAAGATCTTCGAGAATCTGATTCACCCTCTCTGTTTGACCGTCGGTCTGGGGATGGTAAGCATTGCTCAGATTTAGATGAGTACCCAAATAATCCTGAAAGGCCTTCCAAAACTGACTAGTAAAGATAGGATCATGATCACAAACGATACTGAGAGGAACACCATGGAGACGAACAATCTCCCTCATGTAAATCTCAGACAAACTAGAAGCAGAACGGGTAGACTTGACCGGAATGAAATGAGCTGATTTGGTCAATCTATCCACAATAACCCAGATACTCTCATTACCCCTCCCAGTCCTCGGTATGTGAGAAATGCGGATTAAGGATCTTAAGGCTAGAATTAACACTAGAGGGGGGGTGAATAGTGTATAAAGAAATTTGTTAATCTTTTTGAGTTTATCTTAATTTGTTGACAATGTATGCACTAATCAGACACAGATATGAACACAGAATCAAACACAGATGCAAATATAAAGTAAAAGTAGTAAAGGAAAGAACACACCGGATTTTATACTGGTTCAGAGTTACCCTACATCCAGTCTCGCACAACTAAGTACGAATTTCCTTTCAAAACCAATTCAACAATTACAACCCTCGATTTCAAGACTACGAGATACACCCTCCAGAATAACAATCCTCTGGGTAGAGATACTTGATTTTCAGGGCAACAAGTTCACCCAATTGGTTTCCAGGGCTACAATTACACATTTTCCCTTTTGATTGATTTCCAAGGCTACAATCACACCTTTTCTTGCTAATAGATTACAAAGAAGTCTATAACTCTGAATAGCACTGAGAACTTTGTAGAGATAGTGATGGAGAATCAAACTAGAAGTAATCGAGTATGATTCGATGTTGATTTCGGCAGAGTAATGGTATAAATTTGTATTAAGAAATGTGGAAGAAGAAGAGGAGTGAAAACCAGAAAAAAGTGATTAAAAATTCGTTGAAACTGACCCCTATTTATAGAAGAACAACAACCATGACCATTCATGAAGAGTTATGACGAATAGACACTTCTTTTGAAATTTGAATTTTGAATCAAACTGACACCATGTCGACATGGTACCTATAGGCATGTCGACATCCCACAGCCTTTTTTGATGTTTTGAATTTCTATAAAAATAATATTTATCTTATATTAAAACTTTATAAATATACTTGAATATAGTTGAAATTCATAAGTAAATATAAAGAACAATATATACATAATTTAACTATAATTTTATATTTAAATCTAAGTATAAATATTTAAAAGTTAAATATAGTATTTGAAGATAGTTTAAAATCAGGAGTAATTTGACTTTGAAATTAAAGATGTTTTTGAGGCTAAAATTATTTAAAATCAGGATAGAGAGTTTTGAATCTTTTAAAAGGAAAGTTTTGAAATCATTTTGAAAACAAGATAATTTTGTAAAATCATTTGAATTAAAATTAGTGGATACAAAACAATGTCCCACTAGATTTTCGTAGGTTCCATCCTACTTAGGGTTCCATCCCTTTAACGGGCTCGAAGTGGATTCCATTCCACGAATAAATTGGATATTAAGATGCCAGTGCTTTTCTATGAGTTTTAACAAATATTCCTAATAATAAAAAATACTTATCCTTGAAATCTTGAACTCTTGATAACCTTGATACTCATGAGTCTTCTATCTCTATATCTTGAATCTCTATACTGTACAGTCTTCATTCTTGATACCTGCATGGTTAAATCCTGCATACACATATATATCTAAACTTATAATGTCAGTATTTATATTTTATAATCTATTCTAAGGTTGTTGTCATCAAAACCATCATCTCATGGACTAACACGGTAATCCATCAATGAAATCCATAGAAACCTGTTCCCACTTCCAATTGGGAATCTCAAGGGGCTGCAACAAACCAGGGGTCTTCTGATGATCTGCCTTGACTTGCTGACAAGTCGCACATCTACTAACAAAAATGGAGATATCCCGCTTCATACCCTTCCACCAATACAACTTCTTCATATCCTAATACATCTTGGTCACACCCGGATGAATAGAAAGTCTGGACTGATGATTCTCCTAAAGTAACTCCTGTCTCAATCCATCAACATTCGGGACACAAATCCTATTATTAATCCTCAACACACCTTTATCATCTATCTGAGCACCACTGCCATCAAGGCTACTACTACCAACTCTGCTACGAACACTCTCCTTCATTAATCTGAGCATCTCATCCTCATCCTGCTTAGCCATGATACGGTCCAAAAGAGGAGAAGAAACAACAAGCTGACACAACATAGCCTTCTTCCGACTCAAAGAATCCGCCACAACATTAGCTTTCCCAGGGGTATAGTTGATGTCGAGGTCATAAGAAGCAAGGAACTCTAACCACCTAACTTGTCTCTGGTTCAAATCCTTCTGAGTGAAAATATACCTCAAAGACCGATGATCTGTGAAAAGCTCGAACTTAGTACCCAAAAGATGATGTCTCCAAAGCTTCAAAGCAAAAACAACAGCAAGCAACTCTAAATCATGGGCAGCATAATTTGCTTCATGGGTCTTCAACTGACGACTAGCATAAGCAATCACTTTACCATCCTGCATCAGAACAACTCCCAAACCTTCACGAAAAGCATCAGTGTATACCGTTAATCCCTCATTTCCATTTGGAACAGTAAGAATTGGTGCGGAAGTAAGCTTGTGCTTTAACTCACTGAATGCAGCTTTACACTCATCACTCCAAATAAACTTAGCATTCTTCCGAGTCAAAGCAGTGAGAGGTGCATCAATCCAAGCAAAATTCTCAACGAATCTCCGGTAATAACTGGCAAGGCCCAGAAAACTACGGATATCAGTAGGAGTCTTAGGAGTTTCCCAATCCTGCACAGAATAGGGATAAATAAGGACAACAAAAGAGATAGAATAAATTGAATGAAACACGGAAAGAGAAGGAAAGAAAGACTTACATTGATTACAGCGATCTTGACTGGATCAATAGAAACTCCATTACCAGAAACAATATGCCCGAGGAATCGGACTTCATCCTTCCAGAAATGGCATTTAGAAAATTTAGCCTTTAACTGATGATTTCTAAGAGTTTCAAGAAAAGATTTCAAATGGGACTCATGCTCTTCCTTGGACTTAGAGAAAACAAGGATATCATCAACAAAGACTAGAACAAATTTATTAAGCACATCACGAAAAACACGATTCATCAAATCAACAAAGAAAGCAGGAGCATTAGTCAAACCGAAAGGCATGACTAACCATTCAAAGAATCCATTCTCAGTATGGAAAGCAGTCTTAGGAATACTTTCCTCAGCAACTCTGAGCTGGTGAAAACCTGTGGCAAGATCAAGCTGAGAGAAAACAGTGGCACCATAAAACTGATCAAACATATCATTGATGCGAGGTATTGGATATCTGTTTTTCATAGTGAGCTTGTTCAGCTCCCTATAATCAACACACATCCGAAGAAAACCATCGGACTTGGTGACAAAAACCACCGCAGCTCCCCATTCAGAATAGCTAGGTCTGATCAAACCCTTGGAAGACAATTCCTCAATTTGCTTTCCTAACTCAACCTTCTCGCGGGGTGCCATTCTTCTAGGAGGAAGAACTACAGGTCGAGCTCTAGGAATAAGATCAATACGGAAATCAATTTCCCGCTTAGGAGGTAAAGCAGTGACTTCACCAAATACATCAGGATAGAGTTTGACTACACGAGTCGACTGAAGATCAACAGGAGAAGCATCCCGAGAAAAGATAAAGCTACCAGCATAATCATGAGGCATACGACACTGAATAACCAAAGAATTACCCCGATCGTCTTTAAGAGAAACAATTCGGGATTTACAAGAGATGCGGGCGTCATGCCTATTAAGCCAAACACCTCCGAGCAACAAATCAAAAGCATCGAAACCAAGAACATAGAAATCACCAGAAAATTTATGGCCAGAATAGAAGAGTACTTGCTTACAAATCCTATTAAGATTTGCGGGACCACACATCGGATTTTTAACACACAAAGATTCAACAGCATAAACAGGAGAAAGAAGATGCTCAAACTTATCACAAAGATCCATAGAAATAAAACTATGCGAAGCTCCAGTATCAAATAAAACACGAACAGGATGATTAAATAAAGAAAAGGTGCCCTGAAGAGTACCTTGGTCATCACTAGGAGCAGGAGCAGGTGCAGGTGGAGCAGGTGAAGAAGCATAGGTAATAGCAAAAACACCAGATGGCTTGCCCTTCTGATACAAAGGACAATCATTCTTAAAATGACCAGGCTGAAGACATACATGACAAAAGGATGTTCCTGGTAATCTGAGGTGGAGGAACAGCAGCACCAACTGAAGTAGGGCAACTATTAGCATAGTGTCCCTTCTGATCACATTTGAAGCAGGTAATGGTAGATAAGTCAATAGGGTGCCTCTGTGAAGGAGAAGATGAAGATCCCAAACCCGGATGCTTGAGCCAATTCTTCTTCTGCTGGTGGAAATTGGGCTTTCTCTTCTTGGAGTTAGCAGAGGAAGACTGAGATGCAGGAGCACTAGCAACAGCAGGACCCTTGGAAGTAGGGTTCTCATAACGAATAGCCATATCCATAAGCTCAGTAAAAGTGCCATGATCATGTGAAATAAGACGATCGTAGAACTCTGGGAGAGCTCCAGCTATGAACTTCTCATTTTTCTTAAGCTGAGTGTCGATAAGACTAGGACCAAACTTGGAAAGTTCGTTGAACTTCCGCTCATACTCAGAAAAAGACATGGTACCCTGCTTAAGATCCATGAACTCACGATAAAGCTGAGATTTCCCGGCTTCGGGCATCCATTTTTCCACAAAAGCCTCCCTGGAAAGAAGATAAAAAAACAAAAATTAAGATAGATTCAAAAGAAAGGAAATTGGGAAAATTCAAGATAACACAAAGGATACCTGAACTGCTCCCACGAAATATCACCCTCGTTAGTGTGAGCTGTAACAGACTCCCACCAATCTAAGGCTGACTCTTGCAGCTGCCAACTGACGCTTCTGGGCATCAGTAATCTCAAGACCAGTGAAGATCCTCTCTAAACTCCGTAACCATTGTTGGGCTTCGATAATGCTCTATGAACCGGTGAACTTAGTACCACCGAGCTGAGAGAATTCCTTACAGAGAACAGTAAATCTAACAGGTTCAACAGGTTGAGGAGCTGGGGTAGTACCACGACCCCTACCTCTAGCATTTCCACGATTCATCCTGAAAATATCAAGAATGAAGTTAGGACAAAGGTACAGAGAAGACAAATATAAGATAAGACAAGATAAGATAAAATCACTTGGATGTATGTCCTAATAAAAGAAATTTCTAACAAGGTAGATACGAAAAGAAGGAAGTTTAGAAAAATTGCTTTTTAAAACAAGAAAATTTTATATAAAAATAATCTTTGAAAAATCCTTTAAAAATCATTTTAAAATTATTTTATACTTTGAAAATACGTTCACTCACAAAGAAATGATTCTAAAGTTGATTTCACTCATTCTAGGGTATTTCTACCCTATCTTTAATGAGTTTTTGCTCCATAGGCTAAGGTTTGCCTAAAACCAAAGCTCTGATACCAAAATATAACGACCCACTATTTTGGACCATTCAAATCGACAATAATCCACACATGTCGAACTAGAATAATACAAAATAACAGATTGTAATAAAATTTGGAGCAAATAAAATCATTCACAGAATCACAGACACAGAAATATCAGAATAACTCGCAGCGGAAAATAAAATAAATAGTGGTTCATGAAGCCACTACAATACAGAGTCTCAAAAACAGATACAAAATACATAGTTTGAAAACAACACAGTTTTGAAACAAGTACAGAAGAAATCCCAAATACATAAGTCTCTAATACAAAAGCTGAAATAGAACAACTGAAACTGAAATAGATGAATAACTAGATAAGCAGAAACTCCAGTGATTCCTAGCTCCAGAAAGGGAAGTCCAAAGCTGTGAATACTCAGGCTGACCCGAGCATAAATAAAACACAAACACTCGAGTCAGGACATACATAATTATACAATGTAAACCAACTCAAGTGAACTGAAATAAAAGGTACAAATAACTTAAAGAATGCTTAGGATCGCCCATTCTTTAAGGATCCATTGAACTATCTACTATGTAGTAATATTGCGCTATTAAAATAATGTCTAATATAAAATAAACATACTTTAAAATAGCATTAGGGTTTTACATTTAATTTGAACTCACCCTAAAACGTAATAGTCCCAGTAGCCTATCTAGTATTAGCATACTCCCAAAATGGGGGCTATCCTCGATACTCCACAGGCTACGGGAGAAATCACAACTCGTAGTAAAGCTCGATATGGTAAGTGACATGGCACAACTAGGCAATGCCAGGGTAGATATACCAATTACGCATCCGGGCTGGTGGAAACGCATAACAACCACTACCGCCCACCTCGAACAACACTACCAAATCAAAGGGTGCACCCAATCAATCATAAAGTAATAGAATGGTATCGAAGAAGTGCGTCCGACCAGAGGTGCTACCTCATTGGCCCGTTAATCGCTCCTGTTTTAGCCACGTTATGCCAACTCACGGGAGTTGGGTACACGTATATACCTTTAGGATCGTCGCCACCATCCTACTTCATTCTGGAAACTCCACCGCGTACGCAGTTGTTAAAGTGGTTTTCGGTATCGACAGAGAGTATGTCCATATCCGATCCCTGTCTCTTTAACAACCTATCGTTATTATAACCCGTGGTTATAAATTAAAAACAGATTATATTTCAAATCAAAATACTTCATTTAAACCATTATAAATTAAAGTCAAAATACTTCATTTATCCCTTTAAATCAAATATTCAATTCCCAAAAATTTAGCCTTTTTCTGAGTTCGTTTATTCACTTAAAAACATTAAAACAATAAAATTCCAGCTTTTACAGCATTTAGAAAGTGCTACAGTAAGTTATATTTGAAAACAATTCAATTCAGCAAAGACAACATTTTAAAACTGCTGTAATAATTCAGTTTTAGTGGAAAAATAGTTCAATTCAGAAAAGACAGCATTTACAAAACTGCTGTAATATTTCAGGTTTCAATTTAAAGATTTTAATTCAATTCAGCAAAGACAGCGTTTTAAAACTGCTGCAGTAGTCCAATTGTCACATACCCAAATTTTCGACTTTCAAAAATTCAACATCGATACTCACTTTATCGACTGCCGAGAAATCGAACGCCGGAAACTCGAATAGTGATGGTTTTAGAAAGAAGAAGTAGAAGAAAAAGAGAAGTAGAAGAAAGAAGAACAACATCAGAAACAGAAACAATATCAGAATCTCACATATCGCAGCGGAACAATATATAATAGATAAACCCTAGTCTTTAAAAACAAAGGACTATATCAGTTTATACATACATCAATCAGAGTCAATATACAAAAATGGACAGTTATATAAACTTGTCCTCATACAGAATACACAGCGGAATAAATACTATCAGATACAAATACTACGTCTCGTCATCCAGCTTATCTCCAAAGCTCCAGAATATCCTGATAACATAACTCTAGGCTGCCCGTGTGGAAATTGGTGGGCACCCAGAGTTTAGAAGGGAACAATAAACTCCGAGTCAGTCATGGTGACTGGTGTGAGATCGTAAAACAGTTTATCTTTAAAATAAACAGAGGAATATTTTTAAAGTCAATTCGCAATGCTTTTGGAAAATGAAACTACCATAAGACCTCCCGCCACACACACAATGCAAACGCAGAATTGGAGGAGATTTCTTCTTATGATAGTCAAAGATGCTTACTACGCAAAATCAAATCATTTTTGATATTATTATTAGTGCATAGTGTAGAAAACATTTTGAAAGTACAATATAAATCTTAGCCAGCATACGTACCATTATAGTATGCTTGCTATAGCTGCCATATTAGATGGCAGGTTCTACAACTAAAACCGTACAAGTCACGTATTGGAGTTTGGATTTCCAACAAATGGTCAGGCTAAGGAACTTCCTATGCCACGATGGGTACGTCCTTGGAATAGACGACCCGAGAACCTAACCGGATCTCTACCAACACAAGGGCGGGTTACCTCTGCAAAAATAGGTAACTACTGACACGCGTATGCCATCCCCCGATCGTAATCGATCTTCCCGAGGATCCCCGATTCGCAACAAACCACATAATAAGCAGTATCAACATAGGTTAAGTATCTGGGCTCCATACCATGATACCACCTCTATCCAGAAGGAATGACATACACTAAGGGGCGCTACTCCCTAGAACCTTGTTGCATCCTTCCTGTTTTGACCATTTCCGGGGTGTGAGGCTCAACGAAGTCTCGTCCACAAAGCTACGCTTTCTACAAAGCCATGCTTCGGGTCAAACAAAAATGATCAACCTATGATCACAAAGATATAAGATCAAACAAATGATCATATCACAAATGATCAAACACTGATCATCACACAGCAACACTCAGTATGCCACGTTACCAAATTGGGAATATATCGCTGATAAATTTCAACTACATAACCTCTGGGCTCGTACGTCTCAGAGAAGGGTGTTAAGCTAAGAGAATAAATTCTCCGCCACCAACAGAAATGTATTTGAAAGAAATCAGCTTTATATCTCAAATTGTAACGTCAGACATACAATCCATACAAGTCTGTTCCGGGACCGAACAGAACCGAAGGCACTTCTCACGAAGCCCTTGCATATCCAGATAATTTTCTAATCACGTCCGGACTTCCCGTCACTAAGGGTGATAAAACCTCTAAATCGGAGATCAGCCGATGTAGAGTAACTCGACGGTAATCCTTCCGTTTTCAAAAATATCCGGTCTTCAACACCGGTCTTCGAATGCAATTCATAACGACGTATCACATATTCGGAATGGGTTATACGACCCCATGGTCCTTTCCCGGCTAACCCGAATAGTGAGCGCTTATTCAAAAATAAGTGTGGCATTCAAATTCATCCAATCACAACAAATACCATATTCAAGATAATTATTGATAGTCGGTTATTTAACTATCAATAAAGATGCGCAACATCATCAGATTCCAAATAATTTTCCAAATTATTTCATCTTCAAAAATATCTTTACTAGATATAAAATTTCCACACTTAACCATTTGAAAACAATTTTCAAATATTCACTTTTCAATTTATCTTTAAAAGGTAAAGTTTCAAACCCTTCGTTTCATATTGGAAAAGCAATTCCATACTTATTTAAAATAAGTAATTCACAAAACTATTTATTTTCAACATTTGAAAATACTCAATATACTTAAATCAATATTAAGTATATATTCATTCTTTAAGGAAAACATTTGAGTCAAAACGAATGTTACGTAAAACATCGTTACGACGACTCAAAATCACTAGTATAGGGATTCGGATTTTAAGATAGATATATAAATCCCAATACTACATAAAACATTTCCTTTCGGAAATCATTTACTATAACAACAATGTTATAGTCCACCATTTCCTTATATTCTCAAAAACGTCTATTTCAACAATAAATGTTGAAATCTATGATTTCGATATCATAATACATTTTAAAACATCGTTAAAATAATTAACTTCATTTTAAAATATCACTTTTCCAAACAATATCCATTTTACTTAACAATATACTCACTGTCCAAAATCGTGAATATACTTCACTAATTACATTTCACTATTTTCTACACATTTTATTTCAATAATAATTCGCTATCCAAAATCGTGAATATATCTCCTTTAACAACCTTCTATATTTAATTTATCAAATTCAATTGATCTCGAATTTATAAAACAACGTTTATAAATTCTATTTCTATTTTCTAACAACTTCAATTTAATAAATCTCCTTTATTAACAATTCGATTTATAGATCTTCTTTAATGACCTATTCAATTTATAACTCAACGTATATACCAAAGGTCCATCTTATAAGTTAATAACTTACAATTCATTTATTTTAAAAGAAATCGTTCTTTTAAACTTCACAAAATCTAAAACTTTCAGATTCCATTAACTTATGAAATCCCAATTTATAATTCATTTTAACACTTATAGAAACTTGTCTTATAATCCCAATTTTTCAAATTTATAAATATCCATTTTTGTACATCTTTTAAATAAACCGTTTATAATACTTTAGAAATCCCAATTTAAACCATTTCATAAATTTCTTAACTTTTATTTCAAAAATCACACTTTGATTTTATTTCACAAAAATCTTAACTTTTATAACTTTAAAATTTTAGACGTTTATTTATTTGAAATAAATCAATTCAAAAATTCAATAAAACGTCTACTTTCAAAAATTACTTTAAAATCCTTTTAAAGTAAAAGTCGTTATTTTTGAACTTCAAAACTGAATCCGATGATGCAACAGCACCCATTAGTCAATCACAACATTAAACATCATATATCAACATATGATAACAGAATATACATCAATATCTGTAAGTAAATAAATACTGTTGAGGAATCCAGTTGGATCCCTCCAACCTGTTTCCCTGCATCCACAGACGTTAGCACAATACCAATTCCACTTCGAGGTGGAATATCGCGGTATATGGGTTTTATAAAAATATCCGCTTACTAACGGCGCAATAGGGTCTCATCCGCTATACGAGGCGGGAAATCAATCAATCCAATATATACATATGCCAATATGTATATATTGCTATATATATATATATAGATATATCCTACTATATCTAATATCAACAATCCAAACAGACAATCAAACAATAACTGAAAATTCCACTTTTCAATTTGAGTGAGAAAATCTCACCTTAGAGCATCTCCAACAGTTTGGAGTGCGGAAATTCGATTTTCCGCACTCCAAAATGTTGGAGCCCTCATTTCTACAACAGAAATGAGGGCGGGCGCCTGTTGAACAGGCGCCTGATGTCCAGGCGCCTGTTCAACAGGCGCCTGGTTAATGCGCCTATATCAGGCGCATTTTCCACGTTCCCTCTCATTCCACACTCTTCCCATCCCCCATTTTCCAACCAGCTTCACGTCCAAATGCCGCCCCGTCCGGTCAAAACTGGTAGACGCACCATTCGATATACGACTGATGCTAATATCAGACCTGTTCATATCCCTCCCGATGCTACCGTGACTCCAGCCGATCTTCGATCTTTGCACGACTTGCCTCCTACTGTTTCGCATCGACTTACTGCAGCTATAGCGACGCCACAGGTATACGTTTATTTATTTATTGCTTAATAAACGACCATGTAAATATAAATGTATAATAATTCCTTATTTACTTTAACATTAAATAATCATATATTTAGGTTCGTCACGTAGCGATGCGAGGTAGTTGGTATAGGTTTATGTTTGAATATTTTGATCAGTTACCGGAGCCGATTTTGGATAGGCTACATGCATCACCTTTTGGTGAATTTCTTGCTTTACCTAGATTTGCACATGTAGATCGTTGTCTAGTAGAGGCCCTTACCGAGAGATGGTGGCCGACCACTCACACATTTCATTTTCCTGATTTTGAGTTAGGACTGACTCCCCTAGATTTTTATATGCTCACTGGCATAGAGGTTGGTTACTTTCTCGTTCCACCTTTGTTGAAAATGTATTCAAACCAACCCGTTCCACCTTTGAAGGTCGTTACTTTCTCAAATATCACAGCACATTCACTGGACATGAGGCTTATATCGTACGTCAAAATTGGCTAGAACGATTTGGATATCCTTAAGTTGAGTGTATTCTCGTTGAGTTTGTTACTTGTTGGTTGTAGTGGTATTTTTTTGTTGGTTGTATTACTGTTGGCTGTTTCAGTAACATTGGCTTGTTTCTTTCTGTATTATTGCGTTAAGAAAATGGCTACAGTTGAATGATGTGATGATACAGTTGTTTGATGGGATGGTTACAGTTGTATGATAAGATAAAGTAATATTGCTATAGTTGTACGATAAGAACCATTCAACACTGCTCCTACATACAGTAGTTGCTTAAACATGGGATGGCTACAGTTGTTTGATGGGATGGCTACAGTTGTATGCTGGGATGGCTACAGTTGTATGATGGGATGGCAACAGTACCGGGAATTAAGCTATAAAAGGCTTGCTAGATGTTGAGAAGTATTATTGCTCAGTCTTATTTCATACAATTTCAAATATAACAAATGGCGGCCGAAGATTATATATTTTTTGATGATAGCGACGACGAATTTGATGAAATGATGGAAGATCATTTTCGCCGCGAAAAGGAACTACTAAGTATAGATGCGCTACAGGTTGGTCAATCGAGCAGGCAACACGGTGGATCAGTTGTTGGTCGTCGGTATAAAAATCGTAGACATTCATGGCACAACGACAGACTGATAGAAGACTACTTTGTTCCGAATCCTACTTACACAGATGCCGATTTTAGAAGAAGATTCCGCATGCGGCGTCCTCTATTTCTTAGAATCCTCCAATGTATCAAGCAGCATGACAAATACTTTATCTTCAAACCCAATGCATCTCGTACAATGGGTTTGATAGGAATTCAAAAAATGACAGCTGCACTCAGAATGCTTGCATATGCAGGACCGGCGGACGCACTTGACGAAAATTTGAAAGTGGCGGAAAGCACGGTATTAGAGTGTTTGGAACATTTCTGTCAAGCTATCATGGACATTTACGGTGATCAATACTTACGCCGACCGAACGAGGCCGATATAATTAACTTATTAAATATGCATGGTAGTAGAGGTTGGCCCGGAATGTTAGGCAGTATAGACTGCATGCATTGGGAGTGGAAGAATTGTCCAAAGGCGTATGCTAGAGCTTATCAGGGTAAATCTCATAGGTCCTCTATTATTCTTGAAGCTGTAGCGTCTTATGACTTATGGATATGGCATGCATTTTTTGGAATGCCAGGTTCGAACAATGATCTTAACGTAGTCGAACGATCTACGTTGTTCGATGATTTAGCAAACGGAAGATCTACTCCTTGTACATTTACTTTGGGAGGTAACACGTACGATCATGGATATTATCTAGGTGATGGTATATATCTGAAATGGAGTACCATTGTCAAGACAATTTCTAACCCACAAAACAATAAACAAGCAAAGTTTGCAGCGATGCAAGAAGGCCAGAGGAAGGATGTTGAAAGAGCATTTGGGGTTCTTCAGTCTAGATTTGCCATAGTCAGTAATCCATGCAGACTTTGGTCACCAGTTAAAATGACAAAAATAATATACACTTGTATTATTTTACATAATATGATTATAGAGGATGAAAAAGACATGGAAGAAGATTACGTGTACGAGGGTGCTCCTACACCACCGCATGTTTGGCGCAACGATATGATTGGAAGCGCACTTGAACTCGAGTTTCATGTACAAAGTCAAATGTCATACCGTAGTGCTCAACTTCATCAAAGACTACAAAATGATCTCATAGATCATCTTTGGGGGTTTTCTGGAAATCAGTGAAACTCTATTTCTATTCTTACGTTTTCTACTACTGTTTATGTTGTTTCGTATTAAGGTTATTGTAATCTGTTTCTGTATAATTAAGCTAAGGTTGTTAAAATCATTTTTTAGTGTAATGCAATTTAAATGAAAAACTTATATTACTAGTTGCTTGCATTAAGAACACAATACAAATAACGGTACTTAAAGATATAATGGTTGTAGAAACGGTAATTCATTTAATGATCCTCTTCAAGTCTACGCCTCATAATTTCTCTCCTTCTTTGCTCCGTATACTGCAGTTGTTCTGCAGACATATATGACGTATCCATAAACATGATTGCATCTTCATCTCTTTGGCGGTTTCCAGCAATAAGTTGATCCATTCTTGATAACTTTTCTTGGTGTTGCAGTGCTCGAGTGTCCATTGCCCGGTTAAATCTTTCCTCAGATTCAAGCATGAGTTTTTTAATTTCATCTTGATCCGCTGCCGCAGTCTGCTTCTTTTTGGCCGCTTTTGCTCCCTGTGGCCTAACAAAATGATCTTCATTTGGGGATGGGCCTTCTTCTGATCCTAAACCGAAGCTTCCTTGGGATTCCATAGGACTGGAGGTTTCTCCAACTCTAGGCCTTTTACCCCTACCGCTGTTTGATTGAACTTGTTGAACGGTCTTCTGAAGCGATGATTTCCATTTAACATGCTCGACCAACATGTCATACACGTGCATGAACTGATAAAAATGTGGTGCTTGTTTACTATCAGGTTTATAGATTTGTTTGAACAACTTGTTTGCGGCCATTCTCTGTTCAAAAAAAAAACTGGTAAACTTAAGGAACTAAGATAAAAAAAATACAATGAAATTACATTGAAGCTTACTAAATGCGTTTCATTCCCAAAGCCACTAGGATTCGTTTGCTTCAATTTGAACATTTGAGAATCGAACGTTTGCGTTTGACGATTTATTTTTCCATAATGACCTTTGACCGAAGATAGCGTTCTTTTTCGATTAATGTTCTTCCGATTGTAGCAATTAGTAATTTTGCCCCAAAAAGATTCACCACTTTGATCGGTCCCTCGAATAGGATCGACTGATAGTGCACAGTAAATGTAGCAAAGATCGTAGTCTTCCGCAGCGCTCCAACTTGCATTAGTTACTTCCCCCCCAATAGGAATCGTAGCGTCTTGCAAGTCGTATTCTTCAAAACTGGCCCTTGCAGTTACATCGTCGAAATCGGAGTACATTTTCAGTTGAGATCAGTGGCAGAAAAAAATTGCAAAAATGAAAATTGGTTTGAAATGAAAGAAGAGGGGGGGAGTGTTATTTAAAGAGGGAAAACGACCGTTGGGAAATGGCCGTTGAAGATAGTAGGCGCCTGTTTAACAGGTGCCTACTTGCAACAGGCGCCTGTTGCCAGGCGCCTGTTGAACAGGCGCCTGAACATCAGGCGCCTGTTTAACAGGCGCCTGGCAACAGGCGCCTGTTCAACAGGCGCCTCAACGCATCTCCAATTCTCAGCCCGAAGGCCCCCCAATCTACACTATTACATTTTCTCGCGCTCTGTTGGGGACGAATTTGGGTGCGGATTTGAGAATTCTCGTTCTGTTGGAGATGCTCTTAGCTTTTATTTGCAATCCAATTTCCATCTCGACTCGATTTCTTGATTTTTCACCTTGTATAAATAATTATACAATTTTATCAATATTTGAACTAGACGAACAATTTATTTCCCATTTTAAACAGATTGAGTTAACTAATTATTAAATTATTTCATTTAACTAACAATCTTATTCAAACTGGTGATTTAAACAAATTTTCCCTTTAATAAAATATTTTATAGTTACCAAAACAATTTAGACAAGTCAATTAAATAAATTTAATCTCTGTAATACGTTATTTTAAAATAACCAGCAATCTAAAATGTGTATTTATTTTATTTTCTTAAAACTTCATATACACTTATATGTATATCATTATTTCCTGTATATACTTTTTTTTTTAAACTAAATAAATTTTCTTAACTGAAACAGAACTATCTTTATATATTTTTACTGTAAAAATATTATTACTTATTTTTTTCTTTTTTTCTTTTTTCCAAACCAGATTTATAAATTAAATTTCTTTTTCAAACTTAACTATAATGTTTTAAAATCGAAATTACCTCGAACAGTCATTTTGAACAGCACGCGAACAAGTCGCGATCCAGACTTCTACAATCGGCATGCCATTATGATGCCTCCTTCCGATGTCGAGCTCGAGCCTTCATTGCTCTGTCACCGACTAACTCGCCAAACCCTGAACCTCGCCGCCGCTTCGATCGCGAGCGACCACCACTTGATTTCCCTCTTCGATCGAGCGCTGCATAGAACCCCATGGCCTACGCACGCGTACGCGATACCTCCTGCTCAACTCGAGCCTCCACCAGTTGCCACGATACCCCCAGGCAAAACCCCAACCTCAACAGCTCGACCGAATACTCGCGTTCGATTTCGCCTCCCCTCAAGAACAGTCGCGATGAGGAACAATCGCGAGATTTCAATGCTCGCTTGTTTTTAAAACGAGAGAAGAGGGTTTCTTTTTTTTTCTTTCGAGTGCGATTTGAATTTCGTGAACGACACTAAAGGGGGAGAGGTATAGATCGAACGAGAAGGCTTCGTTTGAAAGGGAAGTTGCGATTTTCTTTCAGAGGCCATTTTTTTTTGTTTGGTTTCGTTCGATTTTTTATGAAGAAGGAGGAACGAGATAATGTTGTTTTGTACGAGAGGAGACAACTAGGTCGACGGAAATCAGATGCTAGGGTGGCTACTGATTTAACCTTTATATTTTATATTCAAAAATATCTTGTTATATTATATCAACGCGTTTACTCACCGTACGGTCACATAACAACTCTGATCAATACGAAATTTGAAATCCGATAATAAAACAATATTACGGACCCAATGGAACTAGTTTCGTTGAATTCCAAGACTGTGCCTCGGACGGCTATTTTTAAATGTTGATTCAAACGATATAAATTCAAAACCGAACAAATCACTGAACAATTCAATTCTGAAGCTCCTATTATCTTTAGAATTATCAATACGAATTTTAAAAACTTTTGAAATATTTTTCTTCAACTTAAAATTGAAGATTCAAATTTTTATTCAACATTCACTAGATTAAATTATATAATTAAATCGCCAAATTCAAATTTATATCGGGGATTCAAATTAAATCATCGTTCAAATATTTAAAATTAATTAAATATCCTCAATTTAATTTGTTCAAAATTCTGGGTCGTTACACCAATTATATTCAAAAATCACATTTCAGCCAACTACAGCACTTAACAAGTGCTACAATAGCTCTTTCATTAGTTTCAGGTTCAATTTTAGTTCCTGCCACTACAGCACTTACCAAGTGCTGTCATAGCCTTAGTTAATTTTAGCTTTTAGTTCATTTGTATCAACCACAGCACTTACAAAGTGCTGCAGCATCATTTACTTCAGTTTTCAAGTTAAATTCAGAAACGATAGCATTTCTGAAGTGCTATTAAATGAATTTCCAGATTTTAATTAGAATTCCAGCCATAAATAAACTTAAATTTAAATCAATTTAACTTATAAAAATCATATTTTCCAAATTAAAAATGTTCATTTAAATACCTTTAACTTATGGTTTTTATAAAAGAAAATTCTACAATAAAAACCAAATTTTCCAACAATTTCATTTATTAAATTCAAGTGTACCATTTTCTTATTCTTCCATTTTTACAATTTTCTTCAACACTTAAATTTAAATTTCCATTTTTACAATTTAAAACTTAATTCCATTTGTAATTTAATTAACTTGAATTTCCATAAAAATCAAATCACAAATTGCCAAATTTAGATATATTTAAATCACAATTTTCTATTCCTTTATTTAACATTTTTAATACATAGAAAATCATTTCCACTTTATTAAATCATTTAAAATTCAATTTAAATCAAATTATTATATTTTTACATTTTAAAAATACTTAAAAATTTCCAGAAAAACTTTATAAAATAACCACGGGTTTGTATAATATTTTCTAGCCTAAGTCAAGTGATACGGATAATATATCATTTCAATCCGTAATTTACAAAGAAAATCCGGGTTTTATCATTTCAAACCCGCGATCCCAAGTAAATAAAATAAATAAAAATCGCTCAGGCTTATCATTTCAGCCCATAACGATCTTTCTCTATTCTAAAGTCCGTTCGGGTATGTATTATTTCAACCCATAGTGATTCTATTCTACTGGGAACTTGTAGTGATAAACAGAATATAAATAAACAGTAAAATAAAATAAACATAACAGATGATGTGACAAGTTAATTACAGGGTTTAACATCATATAATTTACATCACAGGCAGGTATAACATGATATAATTATTTCTACACTTTCACTTGCTATCAATTCACAGTTATATAAGTATGAATGTCAGGTGTGATTAGTCACCGCTATAAAGCTGGAGTTCGCAAACAAAACACACAAACAGAAATCCGGAAAGTACGAAAGCACGACTAGATTTGGATGTAGAAGAGAGCCAAGCTATTGATCTTGTAACAACCAATAAAACAAGACAAGTATGAATATAAATACAATGCAAAATATTTTGAAACAACTTGAAATAGAATTTATAAAAGACATCACCAAGCCTTTAAACCATTTTTGCTTGACTTACTCACACTATTGCTCGACCACAACACTATATAGGTTCGGCCACACCTGATTTCAGGTTGTAATGGGTCAGGTTTGGATCACTAATGCATGGGTAGGTCAAGAATGCAAAGGGTTTGGAAGTTACAACCATGGGAAGTGCAAAAGGCAAGGCAACAAGGGTTTGGTCAACAATGGTCTCGGCCTATGCATGGTTTGGGCTCGATCATTCACTGTTTAGGTCAGGTCAGAATAGAGGGGGATGGTCAGAGGTCAGATCATGGTGGTGGTGGAGCAATAGGGGGCGGCCAAGGAAGGTATGAAGGGTAGTGGTGAAAAGTGCTCGGCTACGTGCATTTTTTTGGGTTCAACATTATTTTTGTGGAGTTTTGGGTCATCTAGGTGTCACGGCCTGGTCAAGTCAGAGGAGAAGGATGTGTTGTAGCCGTGGATGATGGGAAGAAGTGGATGTGGTGGTCGGAGGTGATGGTGGAGAGGAAGTGGCCGAACAAAGATGAGAAGGGCAAGGCAAAAACAAGCAAAACCAATAGGAAAAAAGAAGAAGAAAAAATATAGAAAAAAAGAGAAGCCATTACCAAAGTTTTTCTCAGATCTGAAGTGGCCGAACTTTGTGATGAAATGAGATGTGTTTCATGTGAAAAAGGAAGTAAAAGTCACGGCCAAAAATTAAAGTGGTGAACGGCCAAAAGAAAATGAAGGGTCTAGCTAACCAAAAGTCATATGTTATAAAGATTTTTGTCTCTTCCAATTCCATTCTTTTTAATTAAATAAAAAAAATAAAAATCAGTAAATAAAATAAAAACAAAACTGAAATAAAGTGAAAAGAAAAATAAATGAATTTGTTTTAGGAAAATAGGAAGAAAAATAAAGAAATAGCTTAGTATATTGAAACTAGCTTTTAAAAATTTCAAACAAATACTTAACTTTGGAAAAATTATAACTTCACTTTTAAAAATTATACTATATTTCTAAAATGTTTTAAAAATAGAAATATTGAAATAAAATTTATTTAAAATGATTTAAAAATATTTGCATAAATATAGGGTTGTTACAATATATTAAACATTAACCCAAAATATGTACCAGTAAAACAGAAAAGGAGAGGTATGGACCCGGAGAGGTCTGCTGCTCTCAGAGAGGAGGTGGTCAAACTCAAAGCCAATGGGTTCATCCGCGATGCCTTCTACCTTGAATGGGTTTCTAACCCCGTACTAGTGAGAAAAGCGAATGGGAAATGGAGGACTTGTGTTGATTACTCATACCTGAACAAGGCATGCCCTAAGGATAGTTTTCCTTTACCCAGAATTGACCAGCTGGTCGCCTCAACAGCAGGACACGAGTTATTGTCATTCATGGATGCGTATTCGTGAAACAATCAAATCCCGATGTAGATTCCAGATCAGGAATACACTAGTTTTGTCACGGACGTCAGACTGCATTATTATGTGGTGATGCCTTTTGGGTTAAAGAACGCAGGAGCGACTTATCAGCGCTTGGTAAATCGAATGTTAAAAGACCAAATTGGTAGAACAATGGAAGTCTATGTGGATGACATGCTCGTGAAGTCATGGCAGTCAAACAACCACATTCGAGACTTAGCGGAGATGTTTGATATACTTAGATACTACGGAATGAAAATCAATCCACTGAAGTGTTCTTCCTTTGGTGTTGCGTCGGGAAAGTTTTTAGGTTTTATTGTCAATGCACGAGGAATTGAAGCTAACCCAGAAAAGATTCAGGCTATCCGAGACATACAAGCGCCCAGAACTATAAAGCAAGTGCAAAGCCTGAATGGAAAAGTCACTGCGTTGAGTCGATTCATATCCAGAGCAACCGACAAATGCATTTCTTTCTTCGATGTGATAAGTAAAGGGAAGAGGAATTTTGAATTGACGTCGGAATGTGAAGATGCGTTCCGAGCTCTGGTGAGACACTTGGAAAGTCCCCTGGTTCTATCAAAGCCTGTAGATCATGAAGAGTTATATTTTTACTTGGCCGTGTCTCAACATGCTATCAGTACAGCCTTGGTTCGTGAGGAGGACCGAATTCAAAGGCCAGTATACTATGTCAGTAAACATTTAATGGGGGCAGAAAGAAATTACCCTAAGATTTAGAAGCTAGCTTACTACTAGGTGATTGCATCACGCAAGCTCCGTTCATATTTTTAGGCACACCCAATCAGTGTTTATACCGATCAACCTTTGCAACAGGTGCTCCAACAACCAGAAACCTCTGGGAGGTTACTCAAGTGGAACATTGAGTTAAGTCAATTCGATATCACTTACCTACCACGGAGGGCTATCCAAGGGCAAGAGCTAGCAGACACCATCGCATAATTCACCATATTACGATATTTCACATATCCCGCGTGAACAAAATGGAGAAGCTGGTTCATTGGCAAAATTCGCAAGTACTAGTGATGCGTAGTAGATGGGTTTGGTTCCCGTTGAAATCTTACAAGCCCCTAGTATAAACGAGATGGAGGTAGACTCTATGTGAAATAGAAATTGAGAGGGAGTCGTGGATAACCCCGTTCAAGCAATACCTGCTACATGGGACTTTGCCCGAGAGAAAGAACGAAAGACGACAAGTCATTCGCAAAGCCTCACGATATATAATGCAGGATGGACTAATGTATTGGAAAGGATTCTCGGTTCCTTTACTTCGGTGCATCGCCGACGATGAGATAAAGCGGGTCTTGAAAGAAGTTCATGAAGGAGAATGTAGCGACCATACTAGGGGGCAGACGCTAGCCAAAAAGATCCACCGCTATGGATACTATTGGCCAACCGTGAATCGAGACACCGCAGACTATGTGAGAAGATGCGACAAATGTCAAAAGTATGCGAAGATTCCGAGAGCTCCGCTGATGGAACTCACACAAATGGTTAGTCCCTGGCCATTTGCAATTTGGGGATTCGATATAATCGGCTCCTTGCCAATCTACTAAGGTGGTGCAAAATACGCAATTGTTGCGGTCGATTACTTTACCAAGTGGGCGGAAGCAGAGCCCTTAGCTATGATCACCTCCAAAAAGGTCATTAATTTCATTGTACGAAACATCATATGCCGTTATGGCCTCCCACGAACTATCATTACGGACAATGGAACTCAATTTGAGAGTAAGTTGTTCAAAGAATTTTGCCAAAAATATTGCATTGAGAAAGGTTTGCGGCAGTCGCTCACCCTAAAGACAACGGAAAAGTTGAAGCCGTGAATAAAATAATCAAGTCCATATTGAAAAAACGTTTAGAGAAGGCTAAAGGCAAGTGGGTGGATGAGCTTCCAACAACACTCTGGGCTTACAGAACCACCCACAAGTCTGCAACCCGCCATACTCCATTCACCTTGGCATACGACACTGAAGCTGTTATACCCGTGGAACTTGAAGTTCCCTCTCACCGGGTGACTCATTATGATCCTAGGACGAATCAGGATCTCTTACTGGAATCGCTGGACTTTGTTAATGAAAAACGTGAAGAGGCTGATTTAACGGCGGCTACATATAGGCACCAAGTCGCTCGATATTATAATGAAAAAGTTCGACCGAGAATATTTGATGTGGGTGATCTCGTTTTGAAGCGAGTTTTTCCGATCCCATCACATATGAATCCCACATGGGAAGGTCCATACGTCATCGAACGGAAGCTTGGAGGAGGAATCTTCAAGCTTGCGACTGTCGATGGCATGACACTCCCCAGAGCATGGAATAGCGAGAATTTGCGTCGTTATTACACTTAGCCTATTTCTTTTGCACTTTAGTGGCAATTGTTTCCAGTATATGTTCCTTTTGTTGTTCCTTGTTTTCGGTATGTAATAAGACAACTAAGTTTGTTCCTATTTGTTATGATCAATAAAGGTTTGAAGTCGTTTTTCTATGGACTGTTGATGTTTTGTGTGTTATAATTCCATGACAAAAAATTAAATTACATTATTTTGTCCGGCGTATGAACGCACACACAAAATTAAAAGTCAATCGATAAAATAAAAATCTCTAAGTCCCCAGAGCGCAGACTAGAGTATAAACGATTCAAAAATCTCTAAGTCCCCGGAGCGCGGACTAGAGTACTTTGAGTCCCCGGAGCGCGGACTAGAGTACTTTGAGTCCCCGGAGTGCGGACTAGAGTATAAATGATTAAAAAATCTCTAAGTCCCGGGAGCGCGGATTAGAGTACTCTGAGTCCCCGGAGTGCGGACTAGAGTATAAATGACTTAAAAATCACTACGTCCCCGGAGCGCGGACTAGAGTACTCTGGGTCCCCGGAGTGCGGACTAGAGTATAAACGACTTAAAAATCTCTAAGTCTCCGGAGCGCGGACTAGAGTACTCTGAGTCCCCGGAGTGCGGACTAGAGTATACACGACTTAAACATCTCTACGTCCCCGGAGTGCAGACTAGAGTACTCTGAGTCCCTGAAGTGCGGACTAGAGTATAAACGACGTAAACATCTCTACGTCCCCAGAGAGCGGACTAGAGTACTCTGAGTCCCCGGAGTGCGGACTAGAGTATAAACAACTTAAAAATCTCTAAGTCCCAGGAGCGCGGATTAGAGTACTCTGAGTCCACGTAGTGTGGACTAGAGTATAAACGACTTAAAAATCTCTAAGTCCCCGGAGCGCGGACTAGAGTACTCTGAGTCCCCGGAGTGCGGACTAGCTTACAAACGATTCATAAAATCTCTAAGTCCCCAAAGCACAGACTAAAGTATAAGCAATTCGGAAATCTCCAAGTCATGTGGAAGAGAACAGGTGCTTACATGGCCCATAAAACTTTGAATGTCAAGTACTAGTTGGATGATAAGCTGAATAGCGAAAATCATCGAAAACAAAGAAATTTTTTTTTATTTATTTACTAATCGAAGATTCAATTCCATTACAACTTCTCCTACACTCGGAGCAAAAGGTCTATTCACAACGACTATAAAAGTAAATAGAAACAACTACTTGACTTAGGCGGAGCGAGGTATGACGAGAAGATAATTACTTCTTTGACTTCTTCTCTTTCTTCGGTTTCTCCAAAGATTCCTCAGTCAAGCGCTTCTTGGACCCTCTGTTTCCTAGTGAGGCAGTATCCGGGGCAGGATGAGGGACATCCAGAGGTGTGTTCCCCCCAGGGAGGATTATCTTCAAGGGCCTATTTAAAGGGTTATCGAGTTCCATCACCCGAGGTTCAATCTTAATTTTGGCTTTCCTTTTCTCCTCCTCTGCGATTCGTTCCCCCATTCTAAGTTTTGAAGTAGGTTCGGAAGAGCCCGTGATTTCAACCTCATCATGTTCGTCCGCAGGCGAGGGATCCTCGGTCTTGTCCTCATCGAGTGCTCCGATTACTTGGGCGTCGGGTCTGGGAGTATCCCCAGTGTGAAGCTCTTCTGCTATTTTTTCTTCCTTCTCCGTGGCGACATCGCTCCTTGGAGTTGGTTCAGGATCAGAATGACCTACATGGAGTCATAAAGGATAAGTGTTAGAATACATCTATTGTTCATCAAAAGCAATGGTCCTTTCAACCCTAGAAAGAAAATTTACATACCGGCTTCCGGTTGACTCTCAGCTGTTTTTAGAGTTTCGCCCTCTGGAATAGGGGAAAGAATGTGAACACCAAGCCCGGGTTTCTCTGGGTCATAGCCAACATGCTGCTCAAAAGGATCAAGTGATAAGCAACCAGCCGGTTGGGCGGAAGGAGGAACTGGAGACTCAGTTCCAGATGGTCCAACAACGTCGTCCTTCCCTTTCGATGAGGAGGAATCTCTTTCGTAGAGGGCTTTAGCTGCGGATAAGTCAGAAGGCTCATCTCCTCGAAGCACTTCCTTTACAAGAGACTCCTCATCAATCTCTTTGGTGCCCAGCTTTACTCGCTTAATTTTCATTAGAGTATCCCATGCTTTGGCTAATGATTCGAGGTAACCCTCGCCCATAAATGATAGATCTCGATGCATGAGAACTCGAGCATTATATTCAGCAATAAGCGGATCAAATAAGCATTTAATTTCTTCTCTACCGGCTTCAGCAGCTGCCTCGAGGTGAGAATCAATTTCTGTTAGTGACATTCTTTTGCCCTCCTCATGGGCTGCATCATTTAACGCTTCCGCTTTAGAAAGTTCCTCGTCAAGCTTCGTCTTTAAGAGTCGTGTTGTGACGATCTCCTCACAATAGCGCTGCGACTCTTCCTATGCAGTAGTTTTCTCTTCTTTCTCTTTAAGCAGCAGTTCCTCCAGTTCTTTAACTCGTCGAGCGAAGATATCCTTTTCTTTCTGGATGGAGTCTTTTTCTAAGGCTAGAGCACCACTACGTTGAACTGCCTCATCAATTTCCTTTTTGTGAGTGGCTTCCAAACGGCTGACTGCCTCAGTTGTATCCTTGGTATTTTTCTGGGCGGCCTTAAGTTGAGATTTGTACAAGGATGGCTCTTTATCTTGGGCTTTGATGATATCTTTGTCGTGAATGGCTTCAAGTTTCAAGCGGTCGATTTCGTATTGACGTTCCATAGAAACCACTGAAACTTTCTCCACCAAATGAACAAATGCGTCATGTTGAACATAGACATCATGATGCAGCCCAGAAAGATGAAGTCGTAGGTCGTGTACGACCTAACATGTTGATAGGTCGAGTACGACCTAACGAGGAAGCTAACGAGTTAAAACTTTGTGAAGAGTCATGGGAAGCCGGAGTCTTAGGTCCTAAGCGACCTAACGGGTTTGAGAATAACGAGCTAAAGCAGAAGAATAGGTCGCTGGAACGACCTAACAGGTTGCTCATTGATGCAGGCCAAACAGACCAAGTCTTAGGTCGCGAGCGACCTAACATACTGTTAAGTCGTGTGCGACCTAACAAGAAGGATAACCAGCTGGAACGACCTAGCGACTTACGAGCTAACGAGTTGAAGAATAAGGTGCTACGACCTAAGTTGGGTCGCGGGAGATATGGGAAGATAGGTCGCTCACTTTAGGTCGCTCACTATAGGTCGCGAAGATGTCCTGAAGCCGCTTTATTCTAGGTCGCCAGACTTAAGTCGCTGGAGGAGCTTAGGTCGCTGTTGTCATGTGTATGTTGTATTTTAGGTCATGAACGACCTATGTGTTGTGATGTAAGTGTGGAGTTGTAATGTGTTGTATTGTTTTCTGTGTTGAGTCGCTGCTGCTTTAGGTCGTAGGTCGCGTCTGTTTTTTTTAGGTCGTCTGTTTTTAGGTCGACTATTTTTTAGGTCGTGATGTTTAGGTCGTGACCGATCTAAGTGTTGTACAGTTTTGTGTGTGATGAGTTGTAAGCCTATAAATAGGCACGTTGGGTCATTTGTAAAAACTTAGTTGATTTTGAATAAAAACTTTTGTTTGTTAGCTTTGTGCTTTCATTAAATTGGTAGTTGAGTGTAATCTCCTATCTCCTCTTTCGGCATTCGAGTGCGCTCGAATCAACGATCGTAGAAGCCAATTCACGGTATCAAGTGCGCTTGATCAACGTCTAAAGAATTGCAGATCTTCTTTCACGGTATCGTGCGCGATCAACGTGAAGAAGATAACTAGAATTCAGTATCTTCGGATCAACGAATTTGGGCCATTCAGTATTCTTCATTCCATCGATTGCTACTTTCACAGAATCATCATTTTGTTATTCCGCTGCTGCATCATTTGGTATCAGAGCTAGACTTAGCCAATCATAGCTAAGCCGAGTCTTGGAGCCAATTTTATTTGAAGTGTCGAAGATTGGATTTGCATTTTTGAGAAGAATAGTGTTCATCGTGTTCATCATAAATTGCAACAAGTTTGAAGAATTCGATCCATCTAATTTCGGATCAAAGATTGAAAGGTGTTTGAATTTGGCCATGGAAGTTTGCGCGCCAAAATTTGAAATTTAGAGTTAGAGCCGAGAGCAAGTGAAGGCCGTGCATCATATTTGTTCACCAATAATTGAAGTGTTTGTGAAGTTTCAAATCATGCCGCCGAGAAGAGCTAATCGCCATCAGAACGTAGAAGCATTGTATAGAAGAGAAGAAGCTGATGAGATGGAGCAAAGAATAAACGAAAACTTTAGTGAGAAGCTTAATGAAGGGATTGGTCGATTAGAGAAGATGATGTTGGAGATGAATCAAAATCGGAGAAGGGTTTCACCTGAATCTAACCATGGGGGAAGTAGAGTCTCACCACATTCCAATCGAGAAAGAAGTGTTGATAATGATCATAGAAGTGTGGGTCGAGATTGTTATAGAAATGATGATGATCGAAGTCATGATAGGAATGTGAATGATCGTGATCAGAGGAACGTAGATCGAAGGGGTGTTGGTGGAAGACACGATGGTAGTAGAGATGTTGGTGGTCAGAATCGACATCGATATACATCAGATTTCGAGGAGGAGTTTGATGGTGGTAGTGTTCATGGACGAGGACGAGGACGAGGACAAGGAAGGAATCATTCGGATTATGATCACAAGTGGGAATCTGGGATGAAAACTGAAATACCGGAATTCAAGGGAGGTATGCAGGCCGAGGAATTTCTTGATTGGTTAGCTTATGTTGAGGAAATTTTTGACTTCAAGGAGGTTCCGAATGATCGTAAAGTGAAGTTGGTTGCTACTAGGTTGAGGGGGAGAGCTATGGCATGGTGGCAGCAAACCAAACTTACTAGAGAGCGGATGGGGAAGTCAAGGATTGTAGCTTGGGAAAAGATGAAGAAATTGATGAAGGCTACTTTCTTACCTTACAATTACCAATCACTAATGTATCAGAGACTACAAAACCTGAGGCAAGGGACGAAGGCTGTTACTAATTATGCAGATGAGTTCTACCAGTTGATTGCTCGAAATGACATTATGGAAACAGAAGAACAATTGACCGCTAGGTTTGTGGGTGGACTTAGAACACAGATCCAGGATATGGTGAACATGTTCGACCCTAGATCTGTGGCAGAAGCACATCAAAAGGCGTTGGCTTGGGAGAAACAAGGAAGACGTGGGGGAGGTGTGTTTCCAGGTTTTATAGGGCAGAACAAAGGAGCGGGTAGTAGTTCTAATGTTCCTAAGGCATCGAATAAGCTTGTTGTTCATGAAGTGGCTAAGCCAAAGGTCAACACTAATTACAAATGCTATAATTGTCAAGAAGTGAGACACAAGAGCAGCGAATGTCCGAAACCAAAGAAGAGAACTATGATTGCTGAGGCAGAGGAAGATGAGGTAGAGGCTGAATGTTCTAATTCACTACATGATGAGGAGGAAGAAAATGTGATGGGAGACGAAGGGTATTCATTGATGATGAAGAGGTCGTGTTTAACACCAAAACAGGAGGAGGAAACTAGTTGGTTGAGGAGTAACATCTTTCAATCAACATGCACTATCTTGGGAAGGGTTTGCAAGTTTTTCATCGATGCGGGAAGCTGTGACAATATTATCTCTACAAAAGCTGTGAAGAAGTTATCATTGAAGACAGAGAAGCATCCGAAACCTTACAAGTTGGCTTGGTTGAGGAAAGGTGGGGAGGTGAAAGTTGGACGAAGGGCTTGTGTTAATTTTTCAATTGGGAAGAAATACAAGGATGAAATTTGGTGTGATGTTGTGGACATGGACGTATGTCATCTGTTGCTGGGGAGATCGTGGCAGTATGATAGGGCTGTGCAACATGATGGACGTACTAACAGTTACAGTTTCATGTTTGAGGGTACAAAGATTACTTTAATTCCTAAGAAGCGACAACACGAAGAAAGCAAGTTGGAGGAGATTGAAGAACTTAAAACTTTACTATCTTTGAAGGAGTTTGTTAAGGAGGTAGAAGAGGAGCCTAAAGTATTCTTGTTGATTGGACGTGAGAGTCATGAAGTGGTTGAGATCCCTGAAGAAGTAAAGCTAGTGCTGGAAGAATTTGACGATGTATTTCCGGAGGAGCTACTAACGGAGTTACCACCGTTGAGAGACATTCAACATCAAATTGATCTTGTTCCAGGAACTATGTTACCTCATAGACCACACTACAGAATGAGTCCAAAAGAACATGAGGAGTTGAGAAGGCAAGTGGAAGAATTGCTTGAACAAGGGCGTGTGCAGGAAAGTTTAAGTCCATGTGCTGTGCCAGCATTGTTAGTGCCGAAGAAGGATGGGACGTGGAGGATGTGCACCGATAGTCGGGCATTGAATAAGATTACTGTGAGATATAGATTCCCTATGCCTAGATTGGATGATTTGTTGGATCAACTTAGTGGAGCTGCTATATTTTCGAAGATTGATTTGAAAAGCGGTTATCATCAAATTCGAATCAGACCAGGGGATGAATGGAAAACAGCGTTCAAGACACGTGAGGGGTTGTACGAATGGCTGGTTATGCCGTTTGGTCTTTCGAATGCACCGAGTACATTTATGCGGGTGATGAATCAGATCTTTAGACCATTTATCGGGAAGTTTGTAGTGGTGTATTTTGATGATATACTAATATATAGTGGAAGTCCAGAAGAACACTTGCAACATCTGAGGGAAGTGTTGATGGTACTGCGACAGGAACAATTTTATGCTGCAACGAAGAAATGCGTGTTCATGACGCATAGTGTTTTATTTTTGGGGTATGTTATATCGGGAGGAGGTATACAGGTGGATCAGAATAAAGTTGAAGCAATCAGGAATTGGACGCAACCCAGGACGATGACAGAAGTTAGAAGCTTTCATGGTTTGGCGTCATTCTACCGAAGGTTCATTCCACACTTCAGTAGCGTTATGGCACCAGTTACTGATTGTATGAAAGGGAAGCAATTTTCATGGTCGGAGGAAGTAGGATTTGCTTTTGTGAGAATCAAAGAAATTTTGACGACAGCACCAATTCTCGTTTTGCCAGATTTTCATTTGTTGTTTGAGTTACATACTGATGCATCTAAAGTTGGGATTGGAGGGGTGTTGAGTCAGAAAGGACGTCCTATTGCATATTTCAGTGAGAAGCTATCGGGAGCAAAGACGAGATATAATACATATGATGTGGAATTTTATGCTATCGTACAAGCTGTGAAACATTGGAGACATTACTTGTTTCATAAAGAATTTGTTTTATATACTGATCATGAGGCGTTGAAGCATATGCAGGGACAGGACAAGATTGCAGCAAGGCATGCTTCGTGGATTGCATACTTACAACAATTTACATTTGTGGTGAAGCATAAATCAGGAATTACGAATAGAGTGGCAGATGCATTGAGTCGAAGGAATCATTTGTTGACTACAATGACGGTTGAAGTAACAGGGTTTGATGTGTTGCCAGAAATGTTTGTTGATGATCCTTACTTTGCGAAGTGTGTAGATAAAGTCAAGGAGGGAAAGACGGATGAGTTTGTATTGGTGAATGGTTTTCTTTTTAAGGGAAATCGATTGTGCATACCAGAGTGCAGCTTACGTATGAAGATTGTAAAGGAGTTGCATGAGGAAGGTCATGTGGGCCGAGATTGTACTTTGCAATTGATTTCTCAATCTTATTATTGGCCTTCGTTGAAACGGGAAGTTGGGAGGTTTGTGGAGAGACGTCATATTTGCCAAATTTCCAAAGGGACAGCGACAAATGCGGGATTGTATATGCCGTTACCCATGCCAATTAGACCATGGGTTGATATCAGTATGGATTTTGTGTTGGGATTACCGAGAACTCGGAGGGGGAATGATTCAATATATGTTGTAGTGGACAGGTTTTCGAAGATGGCACATTTCATCGCTTGTAAAAAGACAGCTGATGTCGTTCGTGTTGCCGAGTTATTCTTTAAAGAAGTGTATTGCTTACATGGTTTACCAGAATCCATTGTTTCTAATCGAGATACTAGATTTTTAAGTCATTTTTGGCTGAGTTTGTGGAAGATGGTGGGAACAAAGCTAAATTTCAGTAGTGCTTACCATCCGCAATCCGATGGTCAGACTAAAGTTGTTAACAGATCTTTGGGAAATTTATTACGGTGCCTTGTGAAGGATAATCTGAAGAGTTGGGATATGAAGTTATGTCAAGTTGAGTTTGCTCATAATCATGCTATAAACCGTAGTACGGGTTTCAGTCCATTTCAGATAGTGTATTCAAGCTTACCAAAAGGGCCGTTGGATTTGACAATAGTGCCACAACCAAAGGGGACTGTTAAATGGGCTGTTGATTTTGTTGATGGATTGGCAGAATGTCATAAAATCATTCAGGAACGATTGGAGAAAGTGAATGAAAAGTATAAACGATCTGCAGATTTGAAGCAAAGAAGCGTCAAATTTAATGAAGGAGATTTAGTATATGCTGTGTTAACAAAAGATTGTTTTCCAGTGGGAGCATACAATAAACTTAAAGCACGAAAGATTGGTCCTGTAACAGTTGTGAAATGGATCAATGAAAACGCTTACAGGTTGAAGCTGCCGGAGAATGTGTACACGTCTGACGTGTTTAATGTTAAACATCTGATACCGTGTTGTGGGAATGAGTTTGATGTGGAAGAAGAGGGCGCAAATTCGAGGACGAATTTCTCTCAACCTGGAGAGGATGATGCAGCCCAGAAAGATGAAGTCGTAGGTCGTGTACGACCTAACATGTTGATAGGTCGAGTACGACCTAACGAGGAAGCTAACAAGTTAAAACTTTGTGAAGAGTCATGGGAAGCCGGAGTCTTAGGTCGTAAGCGACCTAACGGGTTTGAGAATAACGAGCTAAAGCAGAAGAATAGGTCGCCGGAACGACCTAACAGGTTGCTCATTGATGCAGGCCAAACATACCAAGTCTTAGGTCACGAGCGACCTAACATACTGTTAAGTCGTGTGCGACCTAACAAGAAGGATAACCAGCTGGAACGACCTAGCGACTTACGAGCTAACGAGTTGAAGAATAAGGTGCTACGACCTAAGTTAGGTCGCGGGAGATATGGGAAGATAGGTCGCTCACTATAGGTCGCGAAGATGTCCTGAAGCCGCTTTATTCTAGGTCGCCAGACTTAAGTCGCTGGAGGAGCTTAGGTCGCTGCTGCCGTGTGTATGTTGTATTTTAGGTCATGAACGACCTATGTGTTGTGATGTAAGTGTGGAGTTGTAATGTGTTGTATTGTTTTCTGTGTTGAGTCGCTGCTGCTTTAGGTCGTAGGTCGCGTCTGTTTTTTTTAGGTCGTCTGTTTTTAGGTCGACTATTTTTTAGGTCGTGATGTTTAGGTCGTGACCGATCTAAGTGTTGTACAGTTTTGTGTGTGATGAGTTGTAAGCCTATAAATAGGCACGTTGGGTCATTTGTAAAAACTTAGTTGATTTTGAATAAAAACTTTTGTTTGTTAGCTTTGTGCTTTCATTAAATTGGTAGTTGAGTGTAATCTCCTATCTCCTCTTTCGGCATTCGAGTGCGCTCGAATCAACGATCGTAGAAGCCAATTCACGGTATCAAGTGCGCTTGATCAACGTCTGAAGAATTGCAGATCTTCTTTCACGGTATCGTGCGCGATCAACGTGACGAAGATAGCTAGAATTCAGTATCTTCGGATCAACGAATTTGGGTCATTCAGTATTCTTCATTCCATCGATTGCTACTTTCACAGAATCATCATTTTGTTATTCCGCTGCTGCATCACATCATTATTGCAAACGATGGCGCTTTGTTTGACATGCCCTGGAATAGGATGAATCGCAGGAAGAAATTTCAATCCATTGAAACATATCTTCGGGAATGTGGCTTTGAGCTCGGCTAATTTTTCTGCCATTGATGGATCGTGTGTGAAGGCCGGGGAAGTCTGCTTAGCTGGAGTCACAGACTTCTTATGGACCTCACGAGATTGCTTGGTGCTCGATAAGCCAGAGTGTTGATCGCGGGGAGCTTCAAATGGAGATCCCTTCTGAGCAGATTTCTCCCTACTGTGCTCTGAAGGAGGGGGAGGATCGTTGGGATATGAAGAATGGCTGTATGTTTTTCTTCGCAAAGACGATGTGTCTCTAGGACGGTAGTCCATATCGCCGTTGTCATCTCTTTCTTGGCATCTACTTGATCACGAATCCCGACTGGAGTGGTGAAAGATAGAGGACCCGCGAAGGCGGTTAAATCCGTGAGTGCGCCCCATATCACCTGCACAGAAATCAAGTGAGGATGAGTTAGTGAGAATAATATGATGGCTAAAATTTAAGTGTAGGGTGAAGTATGAGTGTTCGTGTGTGTCCTAGTGTTTCCCCCCGACGGACCAGTTTCTTTTGCTTTACTTATTGGGGTTGTCTCTCCGTGTTGACAAGCCGGATCGCCTACATCGCCTCTCGCGGGCGAATTAAGTCCTATATCTCCTGGGTCGTTGAAACCGTAATTCAGTAAGTCATCGGGGATGGTCAGGTCTGAAAGACCGTTTAGTGAACCCTCTGGATGTTGGGGAGATGACTTTTTCTCAACCGGAGTGATTGTAACTTAGAAGTCCCACCTACTGTTTTCTTTTTCAATTTATAGGCTAAGCTTTTTTGCCACTTCGATGGGGGAAGCGATTTGGCGATGTCAGGTGCGTCAGTTATTGGTGCGATATCAGAACCTAAGTTCTCATCGGTCGTTTTTGGCACCTCGGCCTCCTTTATTTCACCTTCCTCAGATATATAGGGGGTTCCTCCTGTAGAGGGCATCGAAGGCCCAGCTTGCCCTTTGTCTTTTTCTGTGGCGGATCCGGTTGTAGCAGCGCCACTTGGGAGATTAGTTCGACGACCTTCCGCCAACAATCCAAACTTTAAAAGCGATTCATTGGAAATAACAGATTGGATCTCCCGGTCTTCCACGGGAATAGCTCGAATGGCCTCGACGGCCTCAGAATACCCAGATCCTTCGGGATGTGGGTTGATACTTGTAAAAGTCGAAAGAAGTTTAGAAAGAATACACTTCGTGCCTTAGACAAATATTGGTCCGGAAATGGAACTTACTCCTTTCCAGCCATCTTCTCGCAAAGCCAGGAGGCAACGTACGTAAAACCATTCTTGCTTATATTGGGAGAATTTACTCCATGCCCAGTCAGGATTTGTCACTTGGAGTGTGGCTCAAGGAATATGAAGGATGGACTGTCAGACCGTCTTTTGAAGCGATAAATGTAGCGTATATCACCGGGAGTGGGGAGCCTGAATAAGATACTCAAGAAGAGAATACAAGTGCCAACGATGAACGCGTGACTATTGGGATGTAGCTGTGCCGAGGCGATCCCAATATACTGTAACACTTCACGGAGAAAGGAGTTGAAAGGTGGCACGCTACCAACCCAGCACATGAATTTATTGCACGTTGTATAACCAGCTGGGGACAGGTGAGGCCGATCTTGCCCCGATGGAACTAAAACATCGTCGAAAGGGATTCCGTGAATTGTACATAACCAACGAAGTGCGGCTTCACCGATTTTTTAAAACTTGTGAATCAATAGGATTATCCAGAATAACGGCTCCGTCTATAACATTAGGAGCAGGGCCTATAACTGCTGTAGATGGATCCGGAATACCATGTGTAGAAGTTGTTGGTGGATTTGAAGTTCCTACTACCTCCTGTAGAGAACCTGGCTCAGGCTTATCGAAAACTGTAGCAGAGTTCGACTTTCTGGACATCTTTAAAGAACGATGGATGTGAACAGAATCTTGTTTAAACTATACTTGAAAGACAATTGATATCAGATACGACAAAATTATTCCCCCCGTGTGGTGTGTGAACTAGTGCAATCATTTAAGAGTATAAAAGAATTAAAGTTTTAAAGATCAATGAGAATTAAACTATCAGCTTCGGACGCCGTCATCACTGACTGTCTCCGTGAGCTCTTCCTATGTTCGGTAGTAAGAGTCTCAGAGTCGGACATTGGCATCATATGGTGAAGACTGTTATTTGCTTTGGCTGAGTTGAATTCGCGTTTACAATTGTTAAAACTACAGAGTTATTAGTCCGAATCGGTTCAATATGCTCAGGTGCTTAAGTTCTTGCCATTATTCATTGTTCAATGGTCAGGCGTGGGAATATATGGTCTTGACATATGCTGTGTTCAAGTTGGGGTGATTTTGGTTATCAATGCCGACCCCAAGGCCCGAAGCCGACCGACTCTCTAGATCAAAACCACCGAACCACATATTATCCTCTCTATCACTCTTTCATCGCTGAACGATCTGGCTTAGCCTATGCCTACTAGACTTGCAAACTCCTGCCGACCCACTTGTTTCCTAAACTATCACCGACCCACTAGGTTAAAACCGAACCACGTTCCTAATTTCACAACGGCTCGTGCTCTCTTATTTGGTACCGGACGACACCCTCGCTCGGCATACCGAGCCACTCCGCTGAATTCTCACCGACCCACAACGTCACACCTAATTACCAAACCACCCTCTTTCCCTCGATACTGGACCGCTCTCTCACTGAAATAATGAGCCTAATTTCCATCAAAGGATTATCTAACTAGCCCTACTCCAAACACCGCCGACCTTAAAATTAGAGTTATGCTACTTTTCTCCATGGTCCTTAGGAAGACTTCAAGCCTAAAGCACCTCTCATCTCCAAATAATCCCCTCTCATTTTCATTGGTTCTTACAAAATCTAGCCGAAGAAAGCCCGTGGACATGACTTCACGTGAGATCCGTAGCTTAGAGAAGTTAGTCAGTGCGAAGTTCATACCTACGAGAATGGGTTGAAGTTTATGAGAACTGTTGGATTTGGGAATTCGTTTGTGTTTACCTGCTATAGAAGTTGCGAGATGGGTGCCTCGGGTTCAGAGACGAAAGGAGAATTGGGATGTTGGCTAAGGCTTGAGAGGGGATAAGTTAGAAGTTTTGTGAGAAAGTGAAAGAATGAGGGAAGGGAGAGTTTTGATATATGCAGCGAAGGGAAGGCGAACAGGCAGATGCCTTTAGAATCGGTCCATGCACTTTGAGTATGTCATGGGGAGTAAGACATAGATCAGACCAGCCGAGTAGGTCGGTGATGGCATGCCGAACCGCTTTTTACCGAGGAAACCGGGTGAGTGGTTCGGTCTCTCACATGCCGATCCACTCGTTGTAAAAAAAAGAATGAAAATGAATAATAATAAACAAATAAAGATGGGTGTATAAATATGTGCACGTATAATATTTAGAAAATCCACCATGATTCAGCCTTCGAGAGGTTATATTCACCCAACTTTTGAAAAGTTAGAAATGGGACTTAAATAACATATGGTTATCATTCCGAATGAGCTAGCTTTTGAAAGCAAGGGCCGATTACTGGTTCAAAGCGCGTCATGTTGGTTCACACGACGCACTTTGGGAGGCAAATGTTATTCGGTCACTTGGCCCGGCTACAAGGTGATAATTACAAAGGCTTTGATTGAGTCTGGATAAGACTCGAGTTAGTTAGAGATTGGAGATGTAAGGGATTGATCCGTTTTGGGGAGTCCGACCTATGTGCATCGCTCGGCCTATGAGTATAGTTCGGCCTTGAAGGATGGCGCATATCGCTCGATCAAGAATGGGAAAACGAGATGGCTCAATCTAGGCGTCCAAGGAGAGGTCGCTCGGCTAGGTTCGTTCGGCAACCATTGTTCGACCACCATCGTTCGGCCACCATCGTTCGGCATGCCATCGTTCGGCCACCATCGTTCAGCCACCATCGTTCGGCATGCCATCGTTCGGCCACCATCGTTCAACCACCATCATTCGGCCGCCATCGTTCGGCCGCCATCGTTCGGCCGCCATCGTTCGACATGCCATCATTCGGCCACCGTCGTTCGGCCACCACCGTTCGGCCACCACCGTTTGGCCACCACCGTTCGGTATGCCTGGCTCGGTACATAGAAATCGCCTACTATGGGCCGAAGTACCTTGTTCCTGGGCCTGCGAAGGGAGTCCAGCCTATCTTCGTCTATAAATACAGAGGCAGGGGTACAGTTGAAAGGACTTTTTTTCGAGAACTCCAGGGATACTCTGCCATTTTTGGTACTCACTTCTTTCAGTCCAAACTTGTATTCGAGTTATTTATTTATGGATTGTATCTGTATTCAAGTCTTTGAGAAAAGAAATAAAGATTACATTAACAGTGGACGTAGGCAGTTACGCCGAACCACTATAATTTTGGTGTTCTTGTTTCTACAGTTAGTTTTGCATATATTCCTCTGTTTTAATTTACTATCTTCATTAATCTCTCTACACAAATCTATTATTGGGTGTTAGTGACCAATTTTAGTGCTAACAGACCTAGATCACGATCAGTAATTTTGGAACAAGTTTTAATAGACGTTTTAGGTCCTAGTGCCATAAGTACTATCGCATAAATAAACAACACCACATTTCATACACTTAGCTATTTGCTTTCCATCATTTTGCAAGGGAATAATTTCAAACTTAGTCCATACCTTAGATGTAAGCTTCCTACGTCTCTTACCAACAACTTTTGCACCTTTTGTTTCTACGTTCTCTAATTCCAATGCTTCCATTTTGGTATCTCCAACTTGTTCACCACTCTCACTACTTGGTGTAAAAGGGTCCATATCTTTTCTACAAAATTAAAGAAGAAGAAAACCCATCACTCTGACTACTATATTATTTAATTGCCATGATTAATGAAATGAAAAAAAGCAACGAAAAACATAGTTGCAGCATTAAGTAAATGATTCTTGAAATAAATAGATTGTATACGCATCTTTTATAAAAACATCTTAGTTTGTATAAAACTCAAAACCAAATAGATTGTTGTATATACAAATCAATGGAAAGAAATGTGCAACTATTGAAAGAGGTTAACGAAGAATGGACTAAAAATCTTTTGCACATATTGCAACCACAATAAAAATATACACGACTTTGATTTGTAAATATATGTTTTAAACCAATAAATCAAATTGCTCATTATAACCAATAACTCCAAAAAAAGTGTTCTAGTAAAAGAGAGCAATTTGTCAAAACTGCACCAACTTAGACCAATGCAATGCATGTAAATGCTTATACCATACATGTTATAAATTGTTGGGTACAAAAAAATATGTTTCGGTTCAGTTATGGAGAAAATGATGGTCTTTATAATTGAACCACACCAAGTTGACTCCAAAGACAACATAAATAAAGTCCAAAGATAGCATGCTACTGCCCAGGTTATTTCAAAGCAAAGAAAGAACTATATACAATTTATCTTGGTTTTTACTTTTTTCCCAGGTCCATACTTCAAAATCTCAATATAAATAATTAATTGAAGAAAAATCTACCTTCACTCCGACTCTTCTTTCACCATGGACGGACGGTAGGAGGCCAAGGCGCGATGCGAGTGGATGGACGGCACGACAGGCGCGAGCGATTCGAGGTGGCGTGGCACCGGCGATTAAGGGCTAGCCGCCAGGGCGTGAGTGGAAATTGGAAATGAAAATGAAGAACGAAGGAGAATGACGTAATAAAAATCAGAAATGAAAAACCCTAGCTACCTGTGACCTGTGTAATGTAGAGGAAATGATAATGGATGAAACGAAAGTTAGTAAGTCACGGGTCAACCCGAAACAGCCCGAGTTGCAAAAAATAAAAATAAAAACATTTTATACAAGTGTTATCGAAGGAATCGTCAGGATCGACTCAACCTCTATGGAAGAGAGTTTGGAATACATCAAGATAAGTGAAAAGTATGAGTTTTCACTAAGAGAAAGCTCTCGGTACCAAGAGGTCTTTTTTAGACCTAGGGCCAGCGTGCTCTCTTGTGGGCTTCTAGGCTTGCATCTAGAGCTTGTTCAACTCGACCCTGTAGACCAATAGAGTGATTTCTTTATAAATACTAGCCCTATGGCAACTAAAAGGGATCTTCTTTTTGGATTTTGGCATTTCTTCTTCATCCCCTATCTATCTTCATAATAGTCACCAAGGCAGACATTGTTGATAGTATTAGGTCTTAGAACCTGACAATTCCTTGTACGGGTGATCTAAATCTCTCTCAAACTCATAATCAATAAAAATATAAAGTGTGCAGGCTGGCGATTGCTGAACCACTATAAAAATTCTTATGTGTTCTTTACTTTCTTGTTATTTTTCATTAGATCTCTATATTTCAACAGGTGTTTGGGCGTTGTGCCATTTTTGGCATCAACAATCATTTATTTCACATTTTTAATTATTGTAAACATATTCACTGTTTTTAAATTTTATTTAGAATAAAATACAAATAATTATAATTAATTATCATTTTTAACTCTTTAATTCAATTCCAATTTAAATTAGAGTCACACCAAATAGTATTACCATGCAATACACAAAATGGAATTAATTGTTATCAATTCAATTTATAAAATTGGTATTATAATTAATGTTATGCTTTTAAGTGAGGAATGACTTATATTTGTTGTTAGTGTTTATTGTATAACACAACTGTATCTAAAAATTAGTTACACTTTGTACCCTTTGAAATTATTCGATCTTTTTTATCATTTAAGATTTGTTAGTACTTTTCCAGAAAAAACCAATCCAAAAAAATTACTATCCAAAATTTTACGTTCCACCTTCATGCAACCAATTTTTTTTGAAAAATGCCAAGTTACCCCACGTTCATAGCATGGGTTCGCACTTGTATCATGTGAAAGCTCAGTTTAAATTTTGTGCCCCTTCATTTTTGTAGTTTTCTAAAAAATCTCATGTGCTACCATGTATCTTATAAATTTAACTAGCCTAAACTTTTCTTTACTTTTTCTTACATTTGTTATTTCTTAAAAGAAATACTAATAGGCTCACAGATGTTTACTTACTTCCCATTATAATAATTCGTCCAATCAGCCATTGCCAATGGTTAAATAATAATGGTTCTTCAATTTTTATAATTACAGAATCCTAATTTCATTTATTCTCCATTGATTTCTCAATCTCCATTTTATTTATTCTCCTACCAATCTAATTAAGTAACCAAGAAACCCTTTTTCTTCTTTGGTGCCATTGATATGAAGCTTATATAATAATGTGATAAGTCATGAGATTAGACATCTAGCTAAGAAAATTCAAAAGCTCTACTAAAATAGGTATGCAATTGGTATTCTGCTCTACTTATTTCACTATGTGGCTTTGACGATGCCTTATAAAATTTCTAAGGAAGCGGAGTATGGCTCAAAAGATAAACTCCTATGTTATGATGTAATTTCATTTATAGGTTTTCCTATACTTCCTTTATCCTTTCTATTGCATTGTAAGAATTAGCGATTTTCAAGTACATCATTTATCCAAAATGATAAAGAAAATGCTAGAAACTTTGGGTGTTGAATTAGTATGCAACATATTATTGCTAAATCAACTCATTTATCAGTACATGTCGGTACTTTTATGCTTTGTATGATTTTACAAAACACCTAGATTGAGATTCATATATTCCACTATAGTTTTCACTAATGCTACAAACCATTTTTTTTTAATTATTTTGATTTTGATGTGCAAATTATTCTTAATGTATCTATGTGTAATGTGTTTTTATCCGAAGTTAACTGGAAATTTCAAATTAACGAAATTCGTCGATTATGTGCAATTCCTTTTGTATGTTTTCCATGTACTTTCTTCGTTATTTCCATTTGATTTGAAAATTGATTGATTTACAGGTGTTAAGCATTAGAAATCTAAAAAGAGAAAGAATAGTAGCTTTGTGGAATATAAATGTGATTTTGAGGTACACTGTAATATAACTGTATAGTTCTTACCAAATAATCGTGTGATCTAGACTTTGGGCATTTGGCACCCAAAGCGTCCTTGCTAAATTAACTTATTTATTTGTATGTGTTAGTATTTTTATGGTTCGTATGATTTAAATGATAACTTGATAAATATCCATATACATAAATATTGGTTTTCAGTTACGGTACCAAATATCATTTGAATTTGGTGTGTAAAATTTTCTTCCAATGAATTAGTGCTTGCATAATTATGTTCCATTTATGTTAATTTAATTCAATACTTAAAATAATTGTTATTTTAATAGCAGAAAGGAAACCAAAAATTGTTCTTATCGTAGCCATATATGTGTTGCATTTAAATAACAAATAACTTGAAATTTTATATATAAAAAATTGCTCTTCTTCTTTGGTACATTCATTATCACATAATCGATTACTAAATAGCATTCATTATAAGAAACTGTTATTTTTTTATTCATCAAACAAATTAAGGAATTTTCCTAATTGATTTTATTTAATTAGTTTAAGTTTAAGATATTTAATTAATTTAATTGTATGGGCATAGTGTAAAATACTTAGGAACAAGTTGGTAAAACTTACTGGCTATGGAAATCAGTAAAGATAGGTATTTGAATGTAAAATGATTACTAAGAATTAATAAAAAAATGTAACTAATTTTTAATTCATAAGCCATGTAAAGATATTTTAAAATAAGATATCATAAGAGAGAATCAAGAAGTGATAAGAAAAAATTTAGTATTAATAAGAGCCTTTAAACTTCTTTTGATTTTACTACTAATTAATAAATAAATATAATGCAATGTTAGTTGTGACTATTGGTTTCCAATTTTTTCAGTTTCAACTTTCACCCGTAACATTGCATTTGACCTACTTCATGTGATTTTTTAATGTAGTATTGTTATTTGTCTTTTTGTATAGTATAAACCCTTCGTCTGTTTACGTACACATCTCTATTTATTTAAACATTCAAACAAAAGAAAATCCATTCAAATTAAATTTAGTTCACTTCATCAGCATAATATTCTATTTTATAACATAAAAAGTTCAATATCTTTGTCAAACAAATTAATAAATGATAATTACTTGAATATAAATAAATATTACATTTAGTTATTTAATTAATTTAAATATTCAGACCTAAATGCCAAATAGTGTGATAGTACTAATGCGAACTTTGTAGATAATCATAGATATTATAAAAAAGTAGATACTTTCACTACAAACCCGTGGAACGAAGTAATAAAAAATTGTAAATCATCTTTAGTACTAATAATGAAAATTCGTTGTATTAGTTTGCACGGTGTCTTTTCGCCCTTTCGTTTCATACGCGTTGATGCCTCCCATCGCATTTGTACCTTCCGCTCTCATCCTCCTCCCTAAGACCTAATCGATTTCATCTCCAAATTCGCCCCACAAAACCCTCGATTCCATTCATGCCCCCATTTTCCATCTCGCCGGCGGCGTAGCATCCGCGATAACTTTCCTCAACATCAATCTTCCTGAGCTTCGACCTCGATTCATTAGTGGCGTGACATCCACGGTCGACGATTGGACTAGCCAGAAGAGATAGCTCACCCCACAGCAGGCGATTGGGTTAGTCGGAAGAAATAGCTCACCCTAGGGCAAGCGACTGGAAGCCAGAAGAGATAGCACACCCCACAGCAGGCGATTGGGTTAGTCGGAAGAAATAGCTCACCCTAGGGCAAGAGACTCGAAGCCAGAAGAGATTGCTCACTACTTACCGATCTGATAGCATAGACGTTTTCTCTTACCTTCTGTTTTCTCTCTGAGGTATACTTTTGTACAATGTATATGCTTTAACTAAACTGTTTTCGTGCTTCAATTACTGATACTTTTGAGCCGTCACTCACTGCTCTTAATTCACACTTATCTGATTTCTCACCAGTTTATGAATTCACAAAAAAGGTTAAATGTACAAATATTTTCAGTACACTAATCACTTATTTTCATTAAACTCTTCATTTTCTGTCATTATACTTTTCATTTCTCCACTAAATGTTGTCATGAATTTTTTTTCGCGACTTTACCATTAATTACAATATTTTTTTAAATGTCACCGCCTGTGTGCTATTCAATGCCACTGATTTGGTTTTGCTTTCTATGAATGTTATATGTGTTTGATTCAACTTTACCATACTGATGAACACATTTTTGTGGAATCATTATTTCGTTATTCAATTAGTGAAGAACACTAATTAATAACACTGTCGGTTTTATTTTTCAAGAAATGTTTTTTCTAGAACTATTTAAAATTTTAACGATTTGGTGGTATATAGATTAAGCATGTATAATTTAGTAGTATTCTTAATGTTTTATCTTGAGCATATTGATTCACCACTATTGTGCATTTATACTCCGAGCCAATTTTGATTTTATTACTGGATTTGATTAAATTGGCACATGATTACTAACTAATGACTTTATAGGTTCTGTTTTTAAATAATATTTCCTTTCAAAATCATTTTTTAAATTGTCCACTAATTGTTGTTACAAATATATTTTTCCTAACTTGAGCAAAGTTTCTAACTTAAGCATTAATTGCACTGTTTTTTTAATGTTATTGATTTGTATCACTGAACTGATACACTACTATTTCATCTATAGCGTCTGATTTAGAAATTTAGGAGTTAGGCTTCTTGCAAATAGAATGGGAAGACATAAGGCTTCCAAATATTAGAACAATTTAGCTAGATTTATATTATTTACTTCATTTTTGAATGTTAATGTGAAATTAATTACATATTTTCATTATCAAACTATGGGAACTTATTACAATTGAAGAAATTGTGGAAGGTTAATTTTAATTAAATCTGACAGTAATTTACAAGGAGATGTTAACTTTATACTTTCGTACATGCACTTATTGCAAATTTTGTTTGCTTATTAAAAAGAAGTTTCATACGTTAATTAATGCCATATTTTTCATTTTGCATACGTTAATTAATTTACGGTTTTTGGGACTCATATTTTTCATAATGCCATATTTTTCATTTTGTGGTTTTTGGAATCTTAGGTTGATGTTTCTATAAGAATGCATACGTTAATTAATTTACAGATTTGCTATAGTAAAGAATAAAGATATTTTATAACAGCAATTTTCTGTAGGTGAAAGGTGCATTTCCCTAAAGTGTTTTACCTTGATTAATCTGTTAACTTTGTAACGTTTTCATAACAAAGGAATGTGTTAATTTTAACTAAAGTATTTTTTATTATTATTATACTGCAGATTTCAAAATTATGTTTCTTATAGATGTTTCAAAATCTGAATTCAATGTGGTTTCGTGATGGAACATAATGCATGTGTAATTATTAAATGACTTCTATATCACTGCTTTTTCAACTCTATACAACATATATGGATCAAACCGAATTTTATAGATGAAACCAAAACCATTGACCCTCAAACCGTGAAGTTATGAAATCATAAGCTACTTACTTCTCTTTTCCAAGATTAAGATTGAATTTTTCAAGGATTTATGTTTTCTTTATCTTTTTTGGTGATTTAAACTTTAAAATAAAGCGATTTTTTTAATTTAATATTGATTTATGGACACTATACTGATTTTTTACATATTAATCATAAGTAGGTACTTCAAATATCTCTTTTATGTTGATTTTGAAGCAGTAATGGCTTCATGGAATGCACACAGAATGCTCTTGGTCATTTAAAGGTATTATTTTGAAAATTATATGAGAGGAAAATATTATATTATGGAAACAGCTAAGCAAATGTTTCGTATTTTGTTAACAGGAAATTGCAACATGTTCAAGGGTTTTAGGAAGCTACCACATGGAGCTGAGATAAACATGAAGGTAGTTTCAAGTGTGAGTAATACATACATACTAAATAGAATTTGTTGAGATGTCTGTCTATCTTCTTTAACAAAATTTTCCAAAAGTTTCAAATATTTTTCAAGACACGTTTAATCTGATTGTATATCCTATATATACCATCAGTTGCCTTAATGTGTTATCACACAATGTCACATTACCTATATTTGAGCATAAGGCTAAAGTTTTGAGGGTGGTGACCATTACTCTATACTACTGTGTATAAAATGCAAACGGACAAACTTATTAAACTTGCATCATTCTAACTTTTGTGTGCAGTTACCAGTTTTTTATAGAAAGCCAAGGATACACGTAATAGTATGTCAATTGTATAATTCTCTATACAAGTCGTTAAGCACAGAAATTGTACCTTACATCATATATAGAGAAACGAGTTGTTTTTGCAATAACTTACATGTATAAACCATATTTGAATGTATGATATAAATGTCATTGACATTTATCTCATACGACTGGAATATATGGCATAATAGCATGCATGTCTTTGATATTCATCTCTGTTTTTAGGATGTACATTAATATTGTTGTCGCTTTCGGTCTAATCAAATTTTGAGGCAATGGAGCATTACTGATAAGAACAATGTAGCTGACTAAACACATTAGATTATTATAGTATATTGTCGTAGTGTTTTATCTTTCCAATAGGCAATTATTGCTAATTAGTTATATATTGCCAATCAATTCGGTAAAATGAAGCACCGTAATGTTTTAAAAAAAGGGTAAAATGGAATCCATATTGGGTTGCATTCAAAACTAGAATCCATATACATGATTTATTAATAAGTTAGCTAGCGGAGGAGTTTTAATTCATTTTAATAGAAGAGCCATAACAGACTTTCCATCACTGAATTAATGGTTATTTGGTATGGCAGATCTGAAAAAGACTTTGCGTCTTAAAGCTGCTGCTCTTGATGATGGTAAGTAGCACACCGGAGCACCAGACATGGAATAGCCAGGACTGAAAAACATAAATGGAAAGCAATAATAAAATCTGGGCATTTGAAGGTATTAATGCAGTTCAGTCTGGGCTTTTGAAGTTGCCTATAACAAAGAAATATAAGCTTTCTAACTTTGCTAACAATGAAATCAGGGCATTCTAACTTGAGTCTGGAGCCTGCGTCTGAAGCATGAATACATCGTGGTATGCCTAATACATAGGTCAGAGACGTGTATATTTCTAGAGTGTTTGAGATGAGTGGCATAGGTAGTAGTTGTTGCTATATGCCAATATTAGACATTGAGTTTAAGCAGAACTGATATGATAATTCATGGAGAAGAAGGCTGAGTTATTGAATGTGTAGGGATTGAAAAATGATTTTCATACAACATTACAGTGCACCCAATATTCATTAGGCAAAAATGACATTATCTTTGAGGTAAAGGACATGTGTTGAACTCCTCCTCTTCTTTCCAGCATTGGCGTCATCCTCCATTGCTACACTGATTTGAAGTATCTAGGATTTAGAGGCAAGTTTGATTTAATTTTCACTTCTATTTTTCGATTCGCCCCTTCTGATTTTTTTCCTACTGTTATAAAACCAGGATAAATATGATAAAGAAAGAAATATACATACGTGTGTATGTGTGTCGTTAGTTCATTTTTATAATAATGTGTGAATCATTGGCAGTGATAATTAAGTTTGCATTTGATTTTAGTAGTTTTGGTAAACTAAATGGAGTAGAAAGAGATCTGAAAGGATGGTAAAGCTCATTTAAATTTGTTCGGGCCCAAAACAGTATTCTTTGTTTAGGAGGAAATTGAAGATATTCAGTGGTGTTGCCTTCATGGTGCATTGCTTGCTCTCCTCACTATTTAGAGGTGTCAGTCGAACTCTATTTGAGTTAACGCAGTTGATGTTTCGACGTTGTTCTTGAAGTTCTTCATGCTGCAGTCCGGTAGTTTTTATAACTGTTATCGTGTTGTATAGATGTTGTATGAATTCCTTTTTGATTCAATTTCTGTTGTTTCTGATGTTACACGATATTTTATTGTTTCAACAAATCTTTGAGTTGAGCCAAATTGAGGTACAAAAAACATATTAATGTATTTGTTCATGCAATGTTTATAGCATGTTAAACTAAATTTATCAAACAGATGTTTTGGTAATGTATTTGTAATTCTTGAAATCAGAATAGTAGGTTTGAAGTATTAACTCTGAAAGAATATGAAAGTATTAATTCTTGAAATCCGTATAGTAGTAATGGCACTTTTTTTTTCTTTTTCTGCTATAGAATTTTCATGGAGAAAGTAAGTTGAAGCGGACAAGCATAACTTAGTCCATTTAGAGTTTACTCGGGTTCTACTGAGTATATTCCAAAAAAAAAATTCAGGAAGAGAGAGTGGAATGGAATAAAAAACTTAAGAGCAAATTAAGTAAATTTGTAAAAGCCTGAATCTAATCCAATAGACTTTAACAAGTAAACGGGCGTCAATATGATTCTCAAAAGATGTATCTTTATCTGATTTATTCTTAATATGAAACAACATGTTCGTTCATTCAGAATGGCTATGTCCTTTTGGACGAAACTTTGTTCCTTCATCCTAAAATTTCCAACCAACACATAGTTGCACTAAAATTTTATTATGGGAGATGGATCTGATCAAATAGCACTTACATTACATAGTTTGACAGAACTCCAAAGAAAAGCTATGATAAACGGAGACACAAATACAAGAAGACTTTGAATTCACGTTGTACGATTAATCAACGTACTTAAATGAACAACCAATTATTACTATTATTATTTTCAAACTGTGATCATTAATAACGTATGCCAAAACTAAAAATAGACATGAATGTCCCATCGTATAAGAAGCAACGTGGTTGATTAGAAATCATGTGTATTATGGACGGGTCAAATACATACAATGCGACAGGTTTCACTCTCGCACCGCGTGTTCATCTGTACAGGCTTGGATCTAGATATTTTAATAAAGCTGGTTTTGAATACCGTAAATTGATGTACTATTAACATGGTATAATGGATTGTTAAGTTATTTTACCTTTGAATTTTAAAAAATATATTGAGGTACGAAAAACATAAAACATTTGGATATAATATCGATAAATATGTTAATCATCAATATGTAGAAATGAAAAACATTTGGATATAATATCGATAAATATGTTAATCATCAACATAGGTTGAAATGAAAAACATTTGGATAAAATATCGATAAATATGTTAATCATCAACATAGGTTGAAATGAAAAACATTTGGATAAAATATCGATAAATATGGTAATTGAAATGAAAGGAAGAAAACAAAGTGTTCATTGCAAAAGATAGTACATATATAATGATATATATATATATATATATATATATATATATATATATATAAATCTAAATATTCAAGTAATTGTCAAGGACTACTAGCTTAACTGGCTGTACTATAGCGCTGCAAGTTGAGATAATGAGTTCGAAACTTGAAACATCAAAAGATAAGTACTATGCTTGAATAGAAGTACCAGTCTTATTATCCCAAAAATAATCATATAATAATAAATTCAAATAACTAGATGCATGTCCAAATGGACGTGCATATATACTCGTTAATAAAATGATAACTTACAACATTTAATAAATTGAAAGCACGGAAAATTGGTCCGGTGGAAGTTGTGAAACGAATCAATGAAAATGCTTATAAACTAAAGCTGCCGGATGATGTGTATACGTCTGACGTATTCAATGTTAAGCATCTCGTACCATATCATGGGGATGAGTTTGTTGGGGATGAAGAGCGTGCAAATTCGAGGTCGAATTTCTCTCAACATGGGGAGGATGATGTAGCTCAGACCGGAGATGAAGGCATAAGTCGTAGGCGACTTATGGAAGGAGCTATGAGTCATCTACGAGTTAAGAAAACAGGCATGTGTCGTGACCGACTCAACTGGGGTGAAGGCATAAGTCGTAACCGACTTAAGGAGGCGGTGATGAGTCGTCTCCGACTCAACTGGAAAAACAAAGGGGAAGTTGCTTCGAGGTTGCGACTTAACGAAGCAGAGTTAAGTCGGCACCGACTGAAGGAAGGTGATGAGTCGGCACCGAGTTACAAGGCACAAGTGTTAAGTCGACCCCGACTTAAGAAAAGAGATAGGTCGGCACCGAGTTACGACTTATTTAAGTCGGTCGAAATTTTAAGTCGCAAAAGCCCTGATGCCGTTGATTCCTCTGCCGAGTTAACCTCCACCATTGGTTCTTTTGAGATGCCGCATGTTTTAAGTTGCTGAAGCTGTTGCCGTGGATCTTGATGCCGAGTTAATCTGGACCGCTATTCTTAAGTCGTTAATAGTTGAGTCGTGTAGAGCTGTTAAGTCGGCAACGACTTAAGCGGGTCTGTTTGTAAGTCGGTATGTTGTAAGTCGGCAACGACTTAAGGAGTTGTCTGTTGTATTCTGTTGTAAGTCGGTATGTTGTAACTAGTAGGGATTAAGTCGTGTACGACTTATGTTGAGTCGGAGGCTTTGATAAGTCGGAACCGACTTAGTACTTGTAATATTTTTTAGGCTTTCTGAACTGTGTTGTAAATAAGGCGACTTATGTTAAGTCGGCAAGGTTGATAAGTCGGTTGCCGACTTAAGACTTGTACTTTTTCTGTTTTGGTGTGTTGTAGCCTATAAATAGGCAAGTGAAGTCATTTGTAAAGGTTGTTGATTTTTGAATAAAATTCTCTTTTGATTGCTTTGTGCTTTCATTCAAATTGGTAGTTGAGTGTAATCTCCTATCTCCTCTTTCGGATAATCGAGTGCGCTCGATTCAACGATTGTAGAAGTCGATTCGCGGAATCAAGTGCGCTTGATCAACGCTTGAAGAATTGAAGATCTTTGAACCCGGTATCGTGCGCGATCAACGAGTTCGAGATAGCTAGAGTTCGGTATCTTCGGATCAACGAATTCGGGCAATTCAGCATTCATCAATCCATCGACTGCTACTTTCACCGATCTACATCATTTTGTGAAATATCCGCTGCGTCATAAAACCATATGGATAAGATTTTGAATGAAATAAGATTCAGGTGAAAAATCTGGAATTGTGAATAAGTAAATTTGGATAGCTTATAAAAATTGAAATAAATTGAATAAAAACATATTTAGGCTATAAATTAATGTATAGTCTCGAGTTAAAAATAGAATGAGTATGGAATTGATGGAAGTATGAAAAATAAGAGGTTGTGTGACTTATAAAATTTGAAGGTTGGAATAGATAAGCCAAAATAAAAAGAATTTGATATTTTGGGAAACGAAATAAAAATCCAAACTTGAATTTAAAACGAGTTTGAACTCGAGTAACCTGAAAGAAGTGATTTTTGGAGTAAAATCAGATGTGGAATTATAAAAAGGGCAGTGAACTAATTAAATGATTAATTAGTTAATCGAATAGGAGTATGGAATTAAAATTTAAGTGGATTAAATGAATGAACTAATTAATTAATTAGTGATTGAATAGAAATCAATTCAAATAGCTGGATTTGAATATAAAGAGAGTAGATATAAATGGAATGCAACTAAATTGATGAAGATTCAATTGGTAATAGAGTAAAAAAATTAGATATAAATTGAGTCGGAACTAATTTTAAATAGTTATATACTATAATGGTTATTCTATTAAATAAATAGCGCTGAATTCGCATAGAAAATGGTTGTTCAGCGTAAATGGAAGTATATGAAATTCTATAAATTAATAGAAGGGAATAAATTGATTTTTATTCAATCTGGAATGGATATTAATTTGTTGGTGCAAATGTGAATTGAATATAAGCAAATTGGATTGTAAATCATTTCAGATTAAGTGAAATAGTATATGGATTAATTGGGAGCAATTAAATTAGTATCCGAACCTCATAAATTGCTTATGAATATTAGTTAGCATGCATTGTTATGAAATCAATGTGTTTAACCATTTAAATGAATGAAATGCTATTGAACTTTCATATTTGGTACTTACGTGATTTATATTGAGTAAGTACAGGTAACCAGAGGCTGTTAGACTAGATTTTGGTCGCTTAGTTGCTTATGAAGTAAATGTTTGCTAAATAATGCTTAAAATGCTAAATAAGGTATGTTTTCGGATTAAATACTGCGAAAAATAAAAATATTGATATATATTTTTGTTTTCCGACCGTGTGGGTCGATATATATATATATTTATCTCCCTTGTCATATTGCAAAAGCTCCTTCGTACAAGGGAGACTTTGCCAAAAAAATTCGGAAATTTTGGGAGTTAGAATTGAAAATTTTTGGAAAATTTTCGGTAACAACGAATTGATTTCAAATTGAAATTGAAATAAAGGATTTTGGATTTGAATTGAAACTAGTTGTTTAGTTCAGAATTAAAGGATTAGGAAAGTGGATATCGAGTTTTGACTAAGTGAGTTTTAATAAGTAAGTGGGTTTGGAGCGTTCTTTCTGCCTTAGCAATTTCGGGGACGAAATTTTTTTAAGAGGGGAGGAATGTAACGACCCGGATTTTTCTATCGTCAATTTTGGGATATTTAATGGTTTAAATATTAAATTGGAATTATAGATGGTTTTGAATATGAAAATTTGGGTTTTATTTATAGAATAAATTCAGAAGTGAATATAGCAATTTATTGAATAATTTAATTATCGAAGTATAATTGAATATTGGTTAAAAATAGTGAATCTAGAATTTTAAGCTTGATAAAAAATTATTTAGAGGTTTGTAAAATCATATATTCATAATAATGAGGATAATAAAAGTTTTAAAATTGAATTTAAAAGTGATTTGTTTAGTTTTAAAATATATCGTTCAAATTGACATTTAAAAATAGCCTTGCGAGGCATAGTCTCGGAATTCGATGAAACTAGTTCCATTGGATCCGTAATATTGTAGTATTATCGGATTTCAAATTTCATTGCTTTTGGAGTTATCGTGTACCCATACGAGATGAAAACGCGCTGAAATCTATATCGAAAATTCAATATAATAACTGGGTCAAAAAAGCTATCTTCTCCATACGAGCGAATTAGGACTCGAAACCTTCTCCATTGCATTCCAAATAGTGGTATAACATTATGAACACCTAGCGGCATGCCTCGATAGGGATTTGAAATTTTGGGTTGCGTATATCGAGATATTTTGAAATTAAATTAATATATTAACTGGTCATCTCCCTTTTCAGTTGCCATTCCGTCTCTTTACCGTGACTTTGCTTACCTAAACACGCTACCCAGCATCCTTAAATCACGTACCCCTATCCCTTCTTCTTTTCAAAAATCAATCGTTGTTTAAAAAAATGAACGAATCAGTTCGTTCGCTTATAAAAAAAAATCCTGAACGGCTTTCTTCTTCAACTCAGAAGATTTAAAAATCACGTACATTCCCATTGGCCTCCTTTCAGATGAACGAAATCGCGATTTCGTTTTTCCTCTTCTTCCTTAAATGTCGTTCGATCGAAGAGCAAAAAAAATGGAGGCGCTCGTGGAGCTCGAGACTAGGGCACAAATGGAGGGGATTGGTGGTTCGTTTTCGCTGAGGGGAACTAGCGGCGGCTCGAATGAGTTCGAATGGTGAGAAGCAGGAGCGTGCGTGCTCGCACGAAGGGAGGAAGGTTGGAAAATCCTGGGGTCGTTCGAGCTCGGTCGAAAGCTTGGTGGTGTGGTGGCAAGGTTGATGTCAGGGAGGAGAGCGCATGGTTGGTTGGATCAGCAACAGTGGATCAATCGAATCGGGGAGGGCACCGCACGTGTTCTGGGTAGGGCTGAGGCCTGACGTTCGAGTGAGGCATATCGGTGGACGACAAGATGTCTGGGAATTCTCTAGGAGGAAGCGGTAGTCGAACTTGGGAGGGGCGAGGTGAAGGTTGGCCGTCGTGTTTTCTAACAGTGCAGAGAGGTATAAAATTAACCTTAAACTTATTTTTGAACAAATGTGAAATTAGTTAACTACAGAAAAAAATTAAATAGTAGGGTTTAAAAATTTAATTAAAATTTTATTTTTAAGTTAAAATTATTTGAAGATTATCGAATGTTTACAAACTCATATCGTGTTCATATGAGGTTTTAAAAATCATGGAATCGAGTATAATGGATCCGCGGTGGGAAATATTATCAAATCGAGATTAAATTGGAACGGATTACAACCAAAAAAAATTAAGGTGAGAATTTCTCACTCACTTTTTGATTTCCACATTTAATTCAAATTGTTGAATTTAAATTATTGGATGCCTGATTTGATTGATAAATTTTAAATTATTGGTTGGGTGATTTTATAATATATAGTATACATATGTACTAGTATATTGGAGTGATTGATATTCCCGCATTTATATATAGCGGATGAGACCCTATGCGCCCGCATAATAGCGGATGATCCTATATGCCACGATATCCCGCCTTGAAGCGGGATTGGTATTTTATATTATTGACTAACATCTGTGGATGCATGGAAAAAAGGTTGGAGGGATCCAAGAGGATTCCTCAAAAATATTTATTGTTTTCATATATATATATATATATTGATATATGATATGTGGGTAAATTGATATGGATTGTGTGTGAATTGTATTATAAAATGTTAAATAGCATGGAAATTAAATTTGGTATTTTTAAATACCATAAATAATTAATTTGTAGGAATTTAAAAGGAAAATTTTGAATAGAAAACATTTATATTGAAAATTGGATTTATTCTAAAGGAAGCTAAGTGGAATAAAGATATATAAATTAACTTGGTATTACTTAACTATTTGTGAATTGTTTTAAGTAGAGATTTGAAATTAAATTATATGTATTAAGGACGTGAAGAGATATTGGAATCGATAAATAGATTTGAAATAAAATGGATTTTTTTTAAGGGATAAAATTATAAAATGGAATTATAAGTAGAATTTGTTTTTATAAATAGAGGGAAAACTCAAGGGAGTTTATAAATTTATAAACGAGGTTTATAAATAAGATATCAATGGATATGTTAAAATATAAGTTATAGTGTGAGCTTATATCGAATTATGGGAATCGTCTTGAAAGAAAATAGTGGGATATATTCCGAATGTGAGAAATGGCGATAAAATTAGATGTGGCCGATGTGATACGAATCAAGAGGAATTTATAAACTAAATTGGTAAATGTTGGATTATTTAAAAATAGATTTTGTCGAGTAAAGTAAATTTTGTTTTAAATGAAATTTTAAAATTTACTATGCTATATAATTTAAAAGCTATTATTTGGATTTAGAATATCCGAAGTTAGTTATTATAATACTTAATATTTATTGAAATAAATTCTAATTTTATAAACCAACTTTGTAAATTAATTAGTAATTGGATATTGATTTTTAATGCTTTTAAGATGTTGATATTTTAGTTTCACCTAAAACTATATTTTGAAAATAAACCATTATTCTTATTTTATAGATATATATATATTTTTAATGTTTTAAATTCAGTATAAAACCTCTCGAGATGGGAAGCGAAGTTTATTTGATCGGATAAGATTTTAGAAGAAAGATCTTATAGTGGTATTATGGGAACTTAAATAAATTTCCAAGCATAAGATAAGCGAATTTCGAAGGTGAAATAAAATTCACAAAGGAAGTAGGAGTGAAAACTGGAATTATAAATAAGCATAATGGCTTTGGAAATATTAAAGGAAGTTAACTTAGAAATCCCGAAATTCATGGGAAACGAGTTGGAAATTTACAAATGAAATTGTAAATGATTTTTGGAAAAAGAAATAAGAGATAAAAGGAATATTTTCCAAGTGTTGAATATCAAATGAGGTGGGAAAAAAAATATTCTAAGTATTGGGAAGTTTGGAATTGTTCCGTAGAAATAAAAGGGATTTGGAAATTTTCTTAAAAATGTTGAGGCATGGGAAGTAATATCTTGTGTATATATTTTGAAATAAATAATTTGGAAAATTATTTAAGGCCTGATTGCTGCTTGTGGATGTTATATGATAGTTAAATAACCGACTATCAATATTTGCCAATGCGTTGATCGTTTCGAAGAGATCGAGATCGGATTTAACTATTCGAAAACCACATCGATCCGGTTTGAACGTAACGAATGAATACCGTGAAGATGATGAAGACGGTGATTCGGTTTGTCCAGACCTAGGAGAACTTGTATGGACGAATGCCATCAGAACATCGTCATTGGAGGACGATGAGCATTCTAAGTGAATGGGTTCCTTAAAAGGTAATCGTAGCTTCATCAACCGGGAATGGCTAAAACAGGGGAGGTGCAGCAAGACTAAGTGGGTAGCACCCAAGTAGGGTAAGGTCACCCCTGCCTAGAGTCCCTTTTTTTTATTTCGGCTGTATGGGCGGTTGCTGATCCCAACATCGGGGTGATCTTATTTGGGCTATCCAGTAAGGGGTAGTCCGGTCTTGTGTTGCAGGGGATCGGGAGTGGTCCTCGGTACGTTGATCTAGACTAGGTACTATAACGGGCAGTACCCCAACAGCCCTGTCATTGTATGAAATCCATTCTCCAATAAGCGCCGTATGGTTTTGATTGTGCCCAACTATGCTGGAACGTGAGATGCAAGCATTTCAGCTATATTCTATTTACTTTCTAAAGACACTATTATAATATCAGACGGATTTGATAAAAATATTTTGGTCATCATAAGGTAAAAAGCCGGCATGTTTATTTGTGGCGTGGTCTTACGAGATACCTAAGTTTTCAAAGGATTTTTGAAAATATAATAATAATTCAAATTGAGTGTGTTTTCTCACGCTAGTTTTCCAGACTGACTCGGGTGTTATTTTATTATAATGCTCGGGTCAGACCGAGCATTACAAATTCAAGATAGGATGCTATGGAGCAGGAGACGAGCTGGATGATAAGGCGTACTTCCGTACTTGATTATTATTCCGCTGTGTAAGGACAAGTTACTAAACTGTCCAGATTTGATGTAATGGTTGTGTACTCTGATGATTGTAAGTATTAAACAGTTACAGATTCTTTTGTATAAAAATATGTTGTTATATATTATATTTTTGTTCCGCTGCGACTGTGAGATTCTGTGTTGTTGTTTTCTCTTCTTCTTCTACCTTTTTCTTCTTCACCCCTAATAAACTGGTATTTCCGGCACCCGATTACCCGACATTCGGTACAGTGGATGTATTGATGTCGATTTTCGAGGGTCAAAAATCCCGGTCCGTTACATAATTGATGATTGCCGCAAGACTTATGAGGTAATCATATCTATAGCTCTTAACTTCGAAGAAGACTACATTCAACTTCAGTGAGAATGGAATCTTTCGAACAAGAGAAATCATAGCAATCAAGGGAAATACAATAATCAAAAGAAATTCATTGGGAAGAAGCCACGATATAACGAGGAAGAGAAAAAAGGAGGGGCACAACAAGGAGAGGGTCAAAAAAAAACGTGTTATAATTGCAATAAGAAGGGTTATATTGCTCGTAACTGTCTAAAGGAAAGAAAAATGAATACTGTGCTACAATTGTAATGAACATGGACCCACGAGTAGGGACTGTAAAAAGCCGAAAAAAGAAAATAAAGCAACGCCGAGAAATCAAGCCAGGGTATATGTAGTAGTTTCTGAACAATCACATGTGGAAGATACCTTATTTATTTTTGTTTTTCATTCTAAAGTTTTATTCGATCCAATGTCACACATTCCTTAATATATGTAGTATTTGCTACTAAGTTAGGATTACCAATTGAGCAACTAACAAACCCCATAATAATAGATAACTTAGTAGAAGGAGAAACTGAACTTAGAAGTATATATAAGAATTTTCCTCTTTATATCGAAGATAAGAAAATGCTGATGGATTTGTGTCTTTTCTCAATGATCCGTTTTGATCTCATTCTTGGAATGGATTGGCCTTACAAACATTATGCCAAATTAGATAGTCATGACATGACTATAACCTTTTCCATTCCGGGATATGACACTTTTATATATTCATGCAATAAATTTGGAAAAGCATTCATATTTAGATACTTAGCACATATAGACATTAAAAATGTGGACCAACAATTCGACCAAATCAAAATGGTCAGTGAATTTGGAGAAGTATTTGGCGATATTGCAAGATTACCACCAAAACAAGAAATTGACTTTTGTATCGAATTGGTCCCTGGTACAACCCCAATAGCAGAGATAGCTTATCTTATGGCTACACTAAAGAATCAAGAATTAAAGAAGTAAATTCTAGGGTTGGAGGATCAAGGATTTATTAGACCAAGTAAATCACCTTTTGAGCTCTAGCATTGTTCGTAAAAGAGCATGATGGGTCACTACGATTATGTATTAACTATCGGGAACTTAATCAGGTTACAATTATAAATAGGTATCCATTAGCTTGGATTGATTATCTGTTTGATCAACTCCAAGGAGCCACCATATTCTCAAAGATAGATTTGAGATCTGGTTATCACCAGTTAAGGATAAAGGAAGAAGATATTCCAAAGACAGCTTTCCAAACATGGTGTGGATATTATGAATTTTTGGTCATGCCGTTTGGACTAACTAATGCACCAGTAGTTTTCATGGACCTTATGAATCGTGTGTTCCATCCTTACCTTGATAAATTTTTCATAGTATTTATTGATTATATCTTAATTTACTCTAAGTAAAGAGGAGATCATGAGAAACATTTGTGTATAACATTACAAACATCAAAGGGACACCAATTGTATGCAAAGGTAAGTAAATGTGAGTTTTGGTTGGAAGAAGTAAAATTTCTTGGACATCTTATTTCAAAAGATGGGATAGGAGTAAACCCATCAAAAGTTGAAGTAGTTTTGAAATGGAGTCCTCCAAGAACACCTTTGGAGATTTGATTTTTTTCTTGGACTAGGTTTGTAATGGGATACCCTTTTGGACGTTTTAAGCAGACACACACGTCAGACTCAAACCATTCAAAAGGGTAGATTGTTATGGGGTAAATAAGAAAAGCAGAGACGGAATAAAAAAAAACAAATACAGAATCTCGCAGCGGAATGACAAAATATAATAATCAAATAATAGTTCATGAAGCTGTTTTATAAATACATTTGATTATTCTTTTACAACACAAAATCAGAGTTACATATATCAGGAATAAATAAATAAATGCAGTGGAACAACATGATGCAGTGGAGTAAACATAATAAATAATAATATTACAAAATCTTCGTCTTCATCCTCCAGAAAGTAGTCTTCGATAAACTGAAAAGCTCAGACTGACCCGAGCGAATTGAAAAGACAAAACACTCGAGTCAAAACTAAAAGATCTTATGTAAGTTAAATCAACAGTAAATAAATATGAGTGTTAACGGCGTCAGAGATGTTTACGGGGTTTGACATCTCCTATCCAGTGTCTAACGTGAGTGCAATAACTTAAGAGATGTTCGGGATTTCCATCTTCTAAGGATCCGTTAAACTATATACTATGTAGTACAATACGCTATTATAATATGTCTACAGTAAAGTATTAAAATAGCATTAAGGCGTTACCCATATCCCCCTTAACACATTTTATATAATGTCGTAGTCTATATAGATACTGGAATAAAATTCACAAAGGAAGTAGGAGTGAAAACTGGAATTATAAATAAGCATAATGGCTTTGGAAATATTAAAGGAAGTTAACTAAGAAATCCCGAAATTCATGGGAAACGAGTTGGAAATTTACAAATGAAATTGTAAATGATTTTTGGAAAAAGAAATAAGAGATAAAAGGAATATTTTCCAAGTGTTGAATATCAAATGAGGTGGAAAAAATATATTCTAAGTATTGGGAAGTTTGGAATTGTTCCGTAGAAATAAAAGGGATTTGGAAATTTTCTAAAAAATGTTGAGGCATGGGAAGTAATATCTTGTGTAGATATTTTGAAATAAATAATTTGGAAAATTATTTAAGGCCTGATGGCTGCTTGTGGATGTTATATGATAGTTAAATAACCGACTATCAATATTTGCCAATGCGCCGATCGTTTCGAAGAGACCGGGATCAGATTTAACTATCCGAAAACCACTTCGATCCGGTTTGAACATAACGAATAAATACCGTGAAGATGGTGATCCAGTTTGTCCAGACCTAGGACAACTTGTATGGACGAATGCTATCATAACATCGTCATTGGAGGACGATGAGCATTCTAAGTGAATGGGTTCCTTAAAAGGTAATCGTAGCCTTAAGCCTCATCAACCGGGAATGGCTAAAACAGGGGAGGTGCAGCAAGGCTAAGTGGGTAGCACCCAAGTAGGGTAAGGTCACCCCTGTCTAGAGTCCCTTTCTTCTATTTTGGATGTGTGGGCGGTTGTTGATCCCAACCGCGGGGTTTTCTTATTCGGGCTATCCAGTAAGGGATAGTCCGGTCTTGTGTTGCAAGGGATCAGGAGTGGTCCTCGGTATGCTGATCTAGACCAGGTACTGTGACGGGCGGTACCCCAGTAGCCCTGCCATTGTATGGAATCCATTCTCCAATAAGCGCCGTACGGTTTTGATTGTACCCAACTATGCTGGAACGTGAGATGCAAGCATTTCAGCTATATTCTACTTACTTTCTATAGACACTATTATAATATCAGACGGATTTGATAAAAATGTTTTGGTCATCGTAAGGTAAAAAACCGGCATGTTTATTTATGGCGTGGTCTTACGAGATACCTTTGTTTTCAAAGGATTTTTGAAAATATAATAATAATTCAAGTTGAGTGTGTTTTCTCACGCTGGTTTTCCAGATTGACTCGGGTGTTATTTTATTATAATGCTCGGGTCATACCGAGCATTACAGATTCTGGATAGGATGCTATGGAGTAGGAGACGAGCTGGATGGAAAGACGTACTTCCGTACTTGATTGTTATTCCGCTGTGTAAGGACAAGTTACTAAACTGTCCAGATTTGATGTAATGGTTGTGTACTCTGATGATTGTAAGTATTAAACAGTTACAGATTCTTTTGTATAAAAATATGTTGTTATATATTATATTTTTGTTCCGCTGCGACTGTGAGATTCTGTGTTGTTGTTTTCTCTTCTTTTTCTACCTTTTTCTTCTTCACCCATAATGAACTAGTATTTCTAGCACCCGACTATCCGGCATTCGGTACAGTGGACATATTGATGTCGATTTTTGAGGGTCGAAAATCCCGGTCTGTTACAGGATTTTATTATTGGACTCCCAAGGTCGAACCAAGGGCATCATGCAATATGGGTAGTGGTGGATCGCTTAACAAAGTCAGCTCATTTTATACCCTACGATACGGGATACTTAATTGACAAACTAAGTAGAATCTACTTAAAAGAAATTGTCAGATTGCATGGAGTCCCAATCATAATTGTTTCGGATAGTGACTCATGATTTACCTCTGGATTTTGGAAAATTTTTCAAAAGGCTCTCGGTACATAGCTCAACGTGAGTATTGTCTTCCATCCTCAAACAGATGGATAAACAAAAAGGGTAAATCGAGTAATAAAAGACATGCTAAGAACTTAGGTGATGGAATTTGAAAGTACTTGGAAAACACATATACCATTAATTGAAAACAGTAGTTACCACATAAGTATTGGTATGGTCCCATTTGAAGCTCTATGTGGAAAACCATGTCGTTCACCAGTTTATTGGGCAAAGGTTGGAGATAATAAACTGCTAGCTTAGATCTAGTGATAGAAACAACAAAGAAAACTACAACAATGCGAGAATGACTAAAATCTGCTCAATGTAGACAAAAGAGCTACGCATATTAGAGAATGAAAGATTTGAAATTTGAAGAGGGGGATATATTCTTTTAAAGATTTCTCTCATGAAGGATGTAATGCGGTTTGGAAAGAAGAAGGTAAAATTATCACTCGGATTTATATGACTATTTCAAATCATTGAAAGGATAGAAAGTTGCATATCAACTTGTATTACTGGATAAATTATCAGATTTTTATAATGTTTTCCATATACCAATGCTACGAAAGTATATTCCAGACCCATTACATGTGGTTGATTTGAGTAACATTAAAGTCAAGAAGGGTACCTCATACATTGAACGACCCATCTGGATTCTCAATAGGAAAGTCAAAAAGTCACGTACAAAAGAAATCCCCTTTGTAAAAGTTCAATGGAATAATCATGACAAAAATGAGGCATCATGGGAACTTGAATCAGAAATGCATAAAGATTGTCCAGAGTTGTTTGAGTATATATTTCAAGGATGAGATCTTCTTTTGAGGGGATGGGATGTAAGAACCTGATTAATTTACTTTCTTCTGTGCTCATAAATCCAAAAAGAAATGGTATTATAATTATTTGAAAGATGAAATACTAAGTTATAACTCTATTTCAAAGACCAAACGATTCTTATGATCTAATAGACTAATTAGGTGTAACCTTATAATATCACATTAAAGCATGATGTGGCATTAAGTATGTCATTTAAAGGAGGTAGTGATACATAGGCTAATTAAGTGTAAGCTTATAATAACACCTTGTTTATTAAAGCATGAGGTGGCATTAAGATGACACTTAAAATAAGGGAGTGACACATCGGCTAATAATGCGTAAGCTTATAAGGTCACCATGCTTATTAAGGTGATAACCAACAGGGCAAGTGTCATTGCCCTAGTATTTGCATGGAATAAAGATGGCAAGTGTCCCAATTTGAAAAGACCAAAGTATCCTTAAACAAAAGCTATAAATAGGATGATAATTCCATTTGGTTTTCATGCTTCCATAAATCTAAAGGTTGAACAAAAGTAAGAAAACAAGGAAGATCATAAAAAAAATCAAGGAACTAAACCATAGGTTGAAACTATAATTGCTAAGGTGAGGAAAATTATATAATTTAAAATTTCAAGTCATGAAGTAGTGTATAACTTATAATATGTTTAATCTACATGCTGCACTATTTTAATACCTTTTGCTTATAATACTTTTGACCTCAACCAAGTGTACCTGATTGATGCTTCGATTATTTGAAAGAAAGAATAATATATATTGGTTTATGGTTATAAAGTATCTTGAAGAATACTTATGTATATACTTATGATTTGTGATGGCTTTCGGATGAATGCGGTAAAAGACAAAAGATACATGACAGTGCACTATTACTTTGTTTCCATACCGTGTGTTAGGAGATAGAGTACATCCATATTGTGTGTTAGGATGCCAGCTGTGATGTGATAAAAGTTTACAGGATCTAATTCCCTACTTCGTGTACGAATTAGATCCATGTGTAGCCAAATTTATTTTTACATGGATATCAGATTTTGTTATGTTCCTAGTTTACAAATGTGTTCCTAGTTTACAAATGATATCTATATATGTCGAATGAGTTTTGACAAATATGTTTGGATTTTTTTTTACCTATTTTAATGATACGTTAATATACTTTAGAATATGGTTTGGACATCTTGGAGAATTTGTCATATGATCTGAGATTTATATTAAATAGATTCCTCACTGGTTAGTCTTGCTCATGATGCCACATATAAACATTTTGGGTTTGGATAATTAAAGTTGGATTTTGGGACTTATCATGGAAAACCAGAAGTGAAGAATTTTTCTTAGCTTTTTTTAGTATTGTAAACCTTGATGTACATACTTGTATGAAGTCGAAGACAAGACCTTATGTAAATTAACTTATATTGCAAGTAAGGATGTATAATATTTCTTTCGCTTGAAATCATTTACTTTAGGTGATTTATTGTTCCGACATTTACCTTACAAACTTGTGACACTACTATGATGGCACCACATTTTTAGAGGGTAGCACTCCCGAATTCGGCCAAGAGTGTTGGAGCGGGGTATTACGGTTTCATTCTCCGTTTAGTTTCAACTTAAATTTATTTAGATAATAAACCTATAAATCATAATTTACTCATGATGCATATAACAACAAACATATATTCGTTCTCATGTGTTACCCTATTTTACCTTGATTAGTATTGAAATTTTTTGTACATAGTAATAAGTACCTACAAATTAAAGTGAATTAATGTCATTATCACGTTTTTAATTATGGTAGACATATTCACCTTTTTATATTTTAGTTGGAATAAAATACAACTAATTCCAGTTGATTATCAATTTTAAATCTCTAATTCAATTTCAAATTAAATAGAGTAATATCAAACAATATATCCATGCAATTGATAAAAAGTAATTAATTGCTAACAATTCAATTTAGAAAATTAGGAATATTATTAATGTAATACTTCCAAGTTAGAAATGACTTATAGTTGATATTAATGTTTGTTGTATAACACCATTGTATCCAAAAATATTTGTTATATTTTGTACCCTTTGAAATTATTCAAGCATATTTATCTTTAAAGTTTGTTAGTAGCTTTCGAATAAAACAACCTAGTAAATTATAATCCAAAAGTGTGCGTTGCACATTCGTGTAACTAAAGAAGTTCGAAAACTGTCTAACTAAAAAAATATGTGAACTCTGTGTGCATAGTATGAGTTCGCATTAGTGAAATAAGAAGTGCATGAAAGGGAAAAGAAGAGAGGACAAAATTGACACAAAATGCGATTGAGGAAAGAAAACCACGGAGTGCGATTTTTACAAAATAAGTGGGTGAAAAAGAATTTTTTTTTGGGTGTTAACCATAAAATCTTCTCAAGAGTGAAAGTTTGAAAGAAGGAGCAATAACATTGGTGAGCTTCAGAAGGTAGTAGAATGGTTTCTGTAAGCATTAAACAAGGCTTTCGACAAGAATATAAAGGAAGGATTTACAAAGAGGAACAACAGTCACAAAGCCTTTCGAAGAAGTCGAAAGGGTACTTCGGCAAAATGTTGGATAAGTAAGGAGCTATCGAAGAAGTCAAAAGGTTACAGAGATACCCCTTTTTTGGCTTCAAAGAACCCCCTTTCGAAACAATAGCTCTCGCATGCATAAAAGAGTTTTGAATATGTTAAGGGTACCTTTCGAAGGCAATGGATAGCAGGTTTTCCACATGTGTGCCAAGCCATTTGAAACGACTGGTTTTGTCTTCATTTACCTCCACCAGAAGAACATTCGACCAAAGCAACTCTTTCGAAAGCATATATTAGCCTTTCGAATTGGTTGAAACCATCCACACCTATGAAGGAAGAATTACATGAACTTAATATAACTTTCTCAAACACAAAAAGATAGGGTTCCGCATTAGTCAGAGAGAATACTTTCGAATGGAATCTTTTGCAGCTAAACTTTCTATAGTGGTTCAACTCATTCGAAACCCAAAAAGTTACACGTTTCGACAGCATCGAAAGCCTACGCTCTTTCCAACTTACACGACACGTTAACAACTAGGTGAAGAGCGCTTCTATAACTTTCGACGTAGTCGAAAACAATCAAGCAAGATAGAGGAAAGCCCAAACTTTAGTGGCAGCGGAATAATCCCTTCGACTACATTAAAGGGATGCGCATGAAAGGATGAAAGAAGGCCTTTCGACCACGTCGAAAGAATGTAAGCGGAAGGTAGTCAACCAACGCCTATAAATAAGACCCTAGGGGTCTTGTTTTGGGCGCCAATTCCATTCACTCCTTACTTGTACTTTCTAAAACTTGTAATCTCTAATTCCAAATTAGATTGGGGATAAAATTACTTTGTACATTTGAGTTTCAAGCAACAAAGGATAGTATTTTCAGATCAATCTTGTAGCATTCTTGAATATAGAAGTGGATTTAATGGTTCTGTATGATTATGATTAAGGCTTGTTTGCATCAATATGTTTGAAAGGCTACCTTTTCGAGGAATTCGAAACCATTTAATTCAACCAATATTCTTGAACCGTTAAGTCCTAACCTTCAACCACCCTGACTACTTCGAAAGGTGGTTCCGACAGAGTCCTAAACCAATTAGACAAGCTTGAAAGGTTTTATAAAAGAGAATCAGACATTTCGGCTGTGTCAAAAGGTTGTAATAGAAGGGGTTTCATCTGCCGAAACATATTCGAAAGAAGGTCTTAAGTGAATCAATAAGTTTTAACTATCTCTATCTGTTCGAAAGGTGGTTTCGAAGGAGGCATTTACACATTGAACTCTGCTTTGGGGTGTTAACAAGTTTTTTTGTTAACATTGGATGTGGTGTTGGAGAGGGGGGGAGGGGAGGGTAGTGGGGGAGCGTTAATCTAATCCAGATAAACCATCTCTTTTCTCTATAGAAATCATTCCATTTCCCCCCTCTTCCAACCGTTTATTTTTATTTACATCTTTATTTTTTAAAATTGCAATAACACTTCAATTTGGAGCAGTGGAGAAGTTTAAATCTAAATTGCACGAATTACTCCAACCTTTGTGAATCCAAGGTTGGTTACTGAAGACGATGTGAAAAATACATGTTTGTGTTCAAGGGCAAATATATATAAAAATTTGACTTCAAAGACAAGCGTTCTTTTGACTTCAAGGACGAGCCTCTATGAATCAACATAAAAGACGACGTCACACGTAAGTAGGGACGACGAGCGGATCGATTGACGGCGGCAACGGCGTACTATGATGATGATTATTATTTGAAGTTTTTATCCGATAATGCTAATTGTAACTAACATGTTTTAAACTCTAAAAATGAATATAGCATTATATATTCATATAACTCTAAATTAATTTAGTATTCTTTGAACGGTAAAAATGAATATAACATTATATATGTTAAATGCTAGTTTAATTTAGTCTTTTTTTAAAGTGGTCGTCGATCTCTGTAAGTTGCGGTTAAAGTGAGGTGGCACTTACGATAGAGCGATCTGAAAGTATGTAGTGATGACTAGGGTTTTCATGATTTAGAATTTGTAGGTGGAGGTGTTCGTGGGGATGGAGACAACGACTAGAGGAGGGACAACTATACGACAAACATGATGGTGCAATGCGAGGTGGTACTACAGATGATGGTGAAGCAACGTTAATTTGTGTGCTAAACATGAATCCGGAGGTGAGATATGAATGAGATTGAAGTACGTGTCCTTAGACTAAAATTTAAAAATTGTGGCCAAGATCTAAGGTTCGTTTTTCGTCATTTTTAGTTTTGAGTTTCTATCCAAACAAAAATGCGCACGACATATGTATTTTTTTTTGAAAATAACTAATTTGTAAAATTATATTAACTTACAAATAAGAAATAAATTTATTCTGGTTTTCGTGTTTCGAGAAATAATAAAAAAAACATTTTATCTCTTCTGTCATTCCTCCATCATCGTAATCATGTAGAATTTTAAATATTTTCGTTTTTCTCACATTTTGTAATGTACGTTGCAAACGTAAAACACAAACTACGTTGAAAACGTAAAACACAAAACCCAAAATGAATAATTCCCATCTACTTTTTATATATCTACAGATCAATTCTACTTTGATTTAAATTATTTTATTTTGGAAAGCCTTATCGATGAGGTCAACAAATAATAGACAGTGCACTCAAGTTTGTCCGACTACCAGCGGACGGTTTTACTATACCCTCTTCAGGAGTTTACCGGCTTGCTGGGTTCTTTAAAAAAAAAGAAAAAAAAGAAAAAAAAAAGGTTTGGCCGACTACACCTGTATATGTTTATAGTTACAAAATTCACGGAATAGTGTATATTTCCTCCCTACTTCACGACAAATTTTGAAACGTTCTACTTTTTTCTGCTTCCTTCTAGTAACGCACAGGGAAAAAATATTCCAAAAAAAGAACATGCAATTTGCAATATTCTATCAGTTCAGTATTTTTCAGTTCTTTTCAAAAATCCCCAATAAATATAATTAGCAGTAAAATGAGATGGATGTGGTGACGTTCGGTGTAATTATATTTATAATCGTCGTCTTCTTCCTCCTCGTTCTAATCATCACTATCAAAGGCACTTGCAGCTCCGGCTCCAGTTAACCGAAACCCTAACGATGTCATCACCATCTCTGTTGCTGCCCTTTCTTCTTCTGCTGCTGGTAATATTAACCTCACCGCTTGTTTCGTCTCATTCGCCGTCTTGCGGTTTCTCGCACGCCGACGGATCCGGTCATCACCACGATCATAGTCACGGCGGTAACGAGATCCATCATCATCATTCTTATAGGAAGAAACTGCTTCCGGAGGAATTGGCGGAAGAAGAAGATCTTGCCGTTGATGGATTTCATCATCATCATTATCATGAGCACAATCTTGAGCACAACCATGAGAAAGAATTATCTGCAGTAGGTAATTATTAAATAGTTGTTATAAGAGTGGATTATACAAAAGGCTACAGTTATTATATAAAAATTTGTGATTTCTAATATATGTTTGGGTAGGTTTATGGGTCAAAGCTATGGGATGTTCACTACTTGTGAGTTTGGCATCTTTGATCTGCTTAATTCTTTTGCCTGTTATTTGCTGTGAGTGTATTTGTTAATATACTTTGGCCGATTAACAATACTTCTAACAATAGCAATAGTTTATTTATGAATTTTGTTTCCTTTGATGTTTTGCAGTTAAGGGGAAGCCCTCAAAGACTCTTGTTGATTCATTGGCATTGTTTGGGGTATTCTCTTTTGCTTCCTCAAGCAATACATTTTTGTTTGTATGGATTTCACTTTTTTTTTCCTTTCAAATATACATCTTGAGTGTAGCTACAAGCATTTAGTTTGATGTTGGTGAAGAAGTAGGCAAATTTTCATCTTGAAGTTTACATACTTTAGTTGATACCTTGAAATAGTAGTTCCCAATGTGCAACTGTGATTGCTAAGTTTTCATTCATACACATTCTTGATAAGATATGCTTTTCTTCAAACGTAGTATTTTGGGTTTACATACATAATTAGAAGATGTGTTAAAGGATATTAAACGAGGACTTGTCTTTTTACCTTGTTGTTATGCTGCCTGAATACAGTCTAACCACTGTAGAGCCATTTTGAGAACTACTTAAAGAATTTGGCTTAGGAGCAATATTTATTCTCAGAAATTGACCTTAAAGGCCAACAGATCACAAGTATCTTCTCAATATAATTAGATAAGTAGTTGAATGGTTAAAATTGAAGTTCGTTTCCTTCACTTATTTAAAGCTATCCATAAAGTAGCTCCCAAACAGGTTGAATACATGATTAAACAGAAACTGAACTTGTCCGATCATCAAAAAGAAAACATGTTATGATTTCATCAAACAACCTAGATAACACAACAAAAATAAAGAAAAATATTAGTTTGATAATTGCAACAAACAAGTTGCATGAGTAAAATGTTATCTACCAAATTACCAATATGAAAGTGAACAAACTTGTGTGCTTGCTTGGGGCCATCTTTGAATCCCATTCAGATGTATCTCGTTCTCACTATCTTATGTAAGATGGATGAATAATGTATACTTGAATCCATAATTTCACCTATAGGCTGGAGCTATGCTTGGTGATGCTTTCCTTCATCAACTGCCACATGCTTTTGGTATGCTAATATGTCCACATTATTATGGAATGTATTGTTATCTTTTGTGGTTACATTTTTGTGAATTGCAAGCTAATTTATTTTCTAATATACCTGTAAACATCTTGGATCTTTCTTTTAGCACTTTACTGATGACTCGTTAACCAGTAACGGTTAGCTTTAAATTCACTTGACGGTGCTATAGTTTACTATATGGTCATGTTATAAGTGCACGAAGCTCATATTATAGTTTATAGTTAACTGCAAACATTTTGTTTGGAAATGCCCATTCATTTTTGCTTATTAATTTTCATGGAATTTGTTAATGGTTTGCCCTATAAACATATGTTAATGTAAAAAAATTTGTATAACTGCTATTTCCATAAACACCCTTAAATTAGTAATATTATGAATTGAATGAGCTAGGCCAATTTAAAACTTAACACCTTAACATGTGCCTTAGGCTAGATCTATCACTCGGGTCGGGTCGGGTCATAAATAAGTTAAGTAGAAACTCATCCAATCCATTTACAGGAAAATTGACCTAATCTAGTTAACATATTTATTAAATGGGTTAAACCAACTAAATGCATTTATTAAGCGGGTTAAACTAACCCAAACTGTTTAGTCAGTTAAAATAAGTTACACGGAGAATGCAAAATTGGCTTAAAGCATTTTTCAAAAATGCCAAAATGTCATAAAACGGTCAAAAAAATAAACTGAAAAAATACAAATAATTTGTAAAGAGGTAATTGGTTTAAAGGAAAATTTTAAACTAATTTTTAAATCTACAACTTTTGAGATTTAGGCAGAAGGACAACATCTTTTAAAATAAGTTACACGGAGAATGCAAAATTGGCTTAAAGCATTTTTCAAAAATGCCAAAATGTCATAAAACGGTCAAAAAAATAAACTGAAAAAATACAAATAATTTGTAAAGAGGTAATTAGTTTAAAGGAAAACTTTAAACTAATTTTTAAATCTAGGAAGCAACTTTTGAGATTTAGGCAGAAGGACAGTAGTCTGTTTTTCCAATTTCTCGACTTTCACCTTTTCCTCCACCACCATCTACCTTCAACCAATGCTTGTTTTAGCCACCGCCTAAGCAATCATCATCTGAAGCTGACATCGTCCAAGCCTCTCTTTTGCCGTTGTTACCATGGATCTCACCAACACCTAGATTCAGCACCCTTGTCGTTCTCACACCGTCGCCCAAGCAAGCGTCGTCTGAAGCCGCCATTGTCCAAGCCGCCGCCGTCCAAACAGCCATCGTCTGAAGCCGTCGTTGTCCAAGCCGTCGCCGTCCAAGCCTCTCCCTTGTCGTTATCACCCTGAATGATAGTTAAAAATATCATTTGTATTTTTAAAGTGCATTAGAATGAATTAAATGTGCTGAATGATAGTTAAAAATAACATTTGCATTTTTAAAGTGCATTAGATTGAATGAAATGTGCCGAATGATAGTTAAAAATACCATTTGTATTTTTAAATGCATCAGATTGAATGGAATGTGCTGAATTATAGTTGATAATATCATTTGTATTTTTAAAGTGCATTACAATGTATCGAATGTGTCGAATGATAGTTAAAAATATATTTTCTATTTTTAAAGTGCGTTAGAACATATTGAATGTGGCGAATGATAGTTAAAATAGTTTAATACTTCATTTTAGTTATGAAGTTCACCATCATGTTTAAAATATTCAAAATGATATTTTAATATAGCATTTTAATTACAAAGCCCACTAGTATATTTATAATATCCAAAATTATAGTTTAATGTAGCATTTTAATTGTGAAGTCCACTACCATTACCATGTTTATGATATGCAAAAATATATTTAATGTAGCATTTTAATTTCAAAGTCCAAAAGCATGTTTAGGATATGCAAAATGATAGTTTAATGTAGTATTTTTTATTTATGAAGCACCCTAGCTTTTTTAAAATATGCAAAGTGGTAGTCTAATGTAGCATTTTCGTTACAAAGCATAACATGTTTATGATATCTAAAACAATAGTGTAATGTGACATTTTAGTTATGAAGTGCAATAACATGTTTAAAATGCAATAACATGTTTAAAACATGTAAAATGATAGTTTAATGTAGCATTTCAATTACAAAGTCTAGTATCATGCTTATGATATTTGAAATGATAGTTTGATGAAGCATTTTAACTATGAAGTACACTAGAATGTTAAAAATATACAAAATGATAGTTTAATGTAGCATTTTAGTTACCAAGTGTTTATGTCATCTGAAGTGATAGTTTGATGTAGCATTTTAGCTATGAAGTACATTAGTATGTTTAAAATATGCAAAAATGCTAGTTTAATATATCATTTTAGTTACAAATTTCAATAGAATGTTTATGATATCTGAAATGATAGTTTGATGTGACATTTAACTATATGAAGTCCACTAACATGTTTAAAGTATGCAAGATGATAGTATAACGTAGCATTTTAGTTACAAAGTCTGGTAGCATGTTTATGATGTTTGAAATGATAGTATGATGTCGCACTTTAGTTATGAAGTCATCTAGCATGTTTATGATATTCAAAACTAGTCGCATATGTATGGATACAAAAACAAACCGAATGCTAAACCTAATCGGGTACATATATAAACCAATATATAACCGAGATATATTATTTAACTGAGCATACAATCGATGCAAAAACTAACTGAATGTCAAACCTAATTAGGTATGTATGGATGCAAAAGCTAACCGGACGCCAAACTAATCGGGTACATATAGAAATCAATCTATAATTAAGACATATTGTTTAATCGAGCATACCACTGAATGTAAAAACTACTCGGATGTAAAATCTAATCGGGTATATATGAATACAAAAGCAAACCGGATGCCAAACCTAATCGGGTACGTATGGATGCAAAAGCAAACCAGATGTCAAACTTAATTGCTTATATATGGAAACTAATCTATAACAAGGACATTGTTTAACCGAACATACCACTGAATGTAGAACCTAATCGGATGTCAAACCGAATCGGGTATGTATGGATGCAAAAGCTAACCGAATGCCAAACCAAATCGGGTACGTGTGAACGTAAAAGCAAACCAAATGTCAAACCTAATCGGATACATATGGAAATTAATCTATAACCGAGACATATTGTTTAATCAAGCATACCATGTAATGCAAAAGCTAATCGTATGCCAAACCTAATTGGGTACGTATAGACACAACAAACTAATCGGGTATATATGGATGCAAAATCAAACCGGATGCTAAATCTAATCGGGTACATGGAAACCAATTTATAACCAAGACATATCTTTTAACCGAGCGTACCATCGAATGCAAAAGCTAACTGAATGCCAAACCTAATCGGATACATATGGATGCAAAAACAAACCGGATGTCAAACTTAACTGGGTACGTATAGATGCAAAAGCAAATCGAATCCTAAACCTAAAATGGGTACACATGGAAACCAAGCTATAATCAAGACATATTGTTTAACCGAGCATACCACTGAATGTAAAAACTAACCGGATGTCAAACTTAATGGGATATGTATTGATGTAAAAGCTAACCAAATGTCAAACATAATCAGGTACATATGAAAACCAATCTATAACCAACACATATTGTTTAACCGAGCATACCCTTGAATGTAAAAGCTATCCGGATGTCAAACCTAATCGGATATATATGGAGGTAACAACTAACCGATGCCAAACCCAATCGGGTACGTATGGACACAAAAGCAAACCAGATGCCAAACCTAATCGGGTCCATATGGATGCAAAAGCTAATCGGATGCCAAAGCTAATTCGGTGGATTCAAAAGAAAGCAGATGTCAAACCCAATCCGGTACATATGAAAACCAATCTATAACTAAGACGTATTATTTAACCGAGCATACCACCGAATGTTAAAACTAAACGAGTAAAACATAATCGAGTATATATGGATACAAAGGCAAACCGGATGCCAAACCTAATCAATTACATATGAAGACCAATCTATAACCTAGACATATGTGTACAAAAGCTAATCGAATACGTATGAATACAAAAGCTAAATGAGTACATATGAAACTCAATATATAACCTAGATAAATTGCTCAACCGAGATACATAGACAAAGTCCAGCAACATGTTTATGATATGTGAAATGATAGTATGTAGTATTTTAACTATGAAACCCACTAGCATGTTAAAAAAATGCAAAATGATAATTTAATGTAGCATTTTTGTTACAAAGTCTACTAGCATGCTTGTGATATGTGAAATGATAGTTTCATGTGGCATTTTAACTATAAAATCCACTAGAATATTTAAAACAAAACATGCAAAGTGATAGTTTAATATATCATTTCTGTTACAAAGTCTATTAGCATGTTTATGATGTCTGAAATGATAGTCTGATGTGACATTTTAGCTATGAAGTCCACATGCATGTTTAAAATATGCAAAATGATAGTTTAATGTAGCATTGCAATTACAAAGTTCAGTAGCATTTATATGATATCTGAAATGATAATTCGATATGACATTTTAGTTATGAAGTCAATTGTCATATTTGTAGAATAATGAACTGCTAGGTACTTACAAAAGTATGGAAAAATGTGTGATGCAATTTTAAATTACACAACAATATGTCTGTTTATATTACTTTCAATTATACTAAAATGCAATATAGAACTAGCATAATGCAAAAACTTAACGTTCAGTGTTTGTATTATGAAAATCATAAACACATATTGCTGAGTGTTTAGAATTGTTCAAAAATATTTAATACACCTGTAAATTCTCCATATTTATGAATGATACAAATAGTTAACTGTTAAAATGAAATGCTGTAGACATCTAGCATTATACTTTAACAAATTCAACAACAGCCGAAGCTTATCGGAAATACAATCAACATCAAATACACCATCTAAAACTAACAAGAGCAACATTCAACATCAGATACAAAATAATAAAACAATAACATACTAAATTCCATAGTACGCACATAAAGCTAGTTTCATATATCATAATAACATAAAAGATATAATAAACGCACAGAAAAAAGCTGATCAAACAACATTGCCAATCAAAAGTAAATCCATTATATGTCAAACCTCCAGTTTTGATCAACATCGTGTCAGAACTCCACAGTGTTCACAAGCAGGCGACGCACTCAAACTTCGTTCATCTTAGGTGATTCGAAAATGCTCACGGTAATGTCTCCTATTTTTGGCATCAAAAAGCACAGCGAGGATGGTGAACTCAACTCAAGTAATCTACGGTGGAGCAGCGATCTCAATCTTCATCTGAGAGGAATGATGAAGTGAGACGCATCTTCGAGTCGGCATCTCAGGCGACTAGCAACGATGTGTTTGGGCAGACGGAGCGGCGAACTTTATTCAAGACGAAGCAAATGTCAATTTAATTTTTTGTAGTCGGCATGATTTGAGATCGAGATTGAAAAAGACGCACGATTTAATTTTTTGTAAAAATTTTCCTTTGTCGAAATTATAAAGCCCTCGTCCCTCTTAAGTAAAAATAATAGCCGCGTCATTTGGTCCAAAAACCTAGCTATGTTTGTCTTTGAGTCTATTTTCCTGATCCATAAATGCATCTTAAAATTTTAAGTAAAATGATTAAATTAGAATAAACTTCAAAATTCAGATTTATTTGGAATTTTAAAAATGCAAGAAAATTCAGAAGAATGAAAAAACTTAAAAATATAAAGGTTGTGAAAAATGAACAAATAAGGAAAATTAATGGAATTTGAAAGGAGCGAAAAAAATATTCAAATTTTGCACATAATTCAAAAAACTGAAAAACATGATAAATTTGAATGAAAAGTCAAAATTTGAAAGGGGAAATAAAAAAAAAATCTTAAAAAAGGTTTGCTTTCTAGTTTCTATTTGTCATAGATTTTTGAAACATTTGGTTTTCGGATTTATTTGAATTTTTCGATATATTTTTGAATTTTCAATTATTTAAGTTCTTTGAGTTTATAGGTATTCTGCATTTTTGCAACCTTTTATTTTTTCTTGATTTGTTTTCATTTTTTTATTGAATTTTTAAAGATTCAAATTTTTATGTTTTTGAAAACTTTCGGATTCTGTTTTTTTTTCCTTTGAATTTTCATAGGTTGCTGATATTTTTTTTGTACTCTTCATTTTTGTTTTTGTTTCTTTAATTTTCAAGTTTTGAGTTCTTAATTTTTTTTGAATTTCTTGATTCATGATAGTTATTTGTTAAAAAGAATTGTTGATTTCATCAAGTTTTCTACATTTTCGAATTTTCTTCTTCTGCATTTTCTAGTTTCTTTAAATTTATTTATTTTATGTGCTTAGAATAATTTTTTTTTTCCAACTTTTTTATTTTTCTTTTTAAATTTCAGTTTTTTGAACTTGTACCAGGATTATTTTGATTGTGAATTTTTATAAAAAATTTGAATTATTTAATTTAAAATATAATGCTTGATTCTTGTTAAGTTTATTAATTTTATTAAAATTATTTGCATCTTTCGAATATTTTAGTTTTTTTTTTTGAATTTCACAGTTTTTAAAAACTTTTTTGAAGTTCTAATTTTTCTTGAATTTTTGGAATTCTTTGAGGTTTCAAATTTTTAATCCTTTCAAAATTGTTTTTTTAAATTTTTTGAATATTTTCGTTTTTGATTTTGTCCATTTTATAGAATTTTTTAATTTTTTGTAACTTTTTTAGTATCATTTTCCATCTTTAGAATTTTATGTTTTATTTTTAAGTTTTTTGATTTTTTTCTGAAAATTCTAAGGTTTTTTGATTTATTTTCCCTTTTATCAATTTTTATCTACAATTTTTTTTTTCATTTTTAAAACTTTGCAATTTTTTTTTGAACTTTTATCTTTTTTCGGAAAAAACAATAACAAGTTTTTATTTAAGAGATATGGTTAATTGGGTTAGTCGTGTTTGAATGGTTAAATGGATCAAACCAAACAAACCCATTTATTGGTTCAGTCCAATATACCACTTTATTAAATGAGTTAGGTCCCATACGTTTAAATGGTCGGTAATTGGATGGGTTAATTTTTGAAGGGTCTATCTTAGGGTCCATCTTAACAATTTTCATTTATTTAGCTGCATAAATGCTGCCTGTTCATGTTCCAACTGAAAATTTTCAAAATTATTATCGCCACAAGGGAATATGCATACAAGTTATAGTTAATGCTTTCTCAATGCTAGCTAGTAGCTACTAATACCAATTCACAAAAACAAAAAGAGGGTTCTATAGCTAGTAGCTACTAATTCAAATTGACAAAAAAAAAAAAGCTTCTATTTTGGTCAGTAAACGATGTTAAAAACTGAAACCACATGTGCTGCTTATCTTCTAAGTTTAATATATTTTACTTCATATTAAAATTAGTTGTCATTCTTCCAGGTGGCCAGTCTTCTCATTCACATGAGCACCTGACCAGCAATATTGATGATAATCATAATGGACATGGACATTCACATTCTCACTCTCTACAAGATCTTTCTATTGGTCTCTCCATTTTATGTAAGTTTAAAAACCTTCCTGTTAGCAAACTTAAACAGATCGACGATTGGACCACTTATCAATATTAACCTTTTAGCTTGTGTTATTTCTTTTCTTCGTGGGTTAAATATTTCAAATATGTGCTTCAACTTGCCTATATGGTTTTTGACGACAATTAAAAACTACCCATGACGTAATTTTGCATGTGTTATGTATCACATATTTGTATAAACTATAATTGACGAACCTGCTCTGGATAATCCATTCATATGGCATGCTACTTGATTGCATCCATGAAAGTTATTGACGGTGTAAGTGTTTTTCACACATAAAGTTAAAGATATGCAACAGTTTCTCTCATTGACAATACAAGATGCAAAACCGTGTCCAAACCTTGTTGTTCTTTTTTTTTTCCTTCTATATCTTTTATAGGACCTGTTATCAAGAGTGAAATCCACTGATCACTGATGTATTGTTATGCATTGACGGCACAGCTGGAATTGTCATTTTTCTTCTGGTTGAAAAGATTGTGAGGTATGTTGAAGAGCATACTGAAAATGAAGGTCACAGAATTGGTCACAGTCACCACCACTCTCATAGTAGAAAACAAAAAGTTAGAAATGAGGATGACAATCCTGATTCGACCTCAGCACTTATCGATAGAGATACATTGGATACAACAGCCGGAGAGAAAAAGTTAGATTCTGAGTTGATTAACCTAAATAATGATAAGAATGAAATGTCACTTCGAAAGGTAATCCATATATCAATTTATAGCATGCAATTTAATTTTTGTTCATCTTACATTATAGTGTTTGCTATGTTGAAGCATACAAACTTCTCCTATACAATCACTTTTGGATTATTTTGGGCATGGAAGGTCTAAATCTCTTTAAATTGTGGTGTTGTGCTTATCGTCATGTATTGCAGAACTGTTGAGTATGTGCAGTGGAATTAAAATGTATCTTCAGTTTCAAAACATGGTTCAGAATGTGGCCCAGTGCTTAACTCTAGTTTAATTACATGATCTCATTAGCCCTCAATAAACTCTTTTTATGGAATAAACACATTTGTAAATCATAACCGTGGGATACTCAAGTAAATGCATGGTTCAAAACTGATTGCTTAAATTGAAAAGAAAAAAAAAGTATACAGCAACATGCACAGCACAAACATCTATTTTTGTAATGTATTCTCTTATACAATCAAATCGTACGCAAATAGGTGAAATACAAGGTTGATGAATAATGGATAGACCATTTATGATTATACTAGGCTCAAGAGGCAGATCCATGATCTGTTTGTTTGAATTTCTCACAATATAGATAAATGACATTACAAAAATATTTATAAATGTTAGCTTATGTCATATATATACACACTATAGTTTTATTTGATCAAAAATCCGTATATGGACTCACATAGTTGGGATAATCAACAAAGTAGCCCTTCATTTCTTGATGAGTGTTTTGGTCACCCAGTGACTTAATTTGCAATATGTACTATATAGATCTTATGATAATTAACCAAACACTGTAAGCGATAATCAAACATTGGTCCATTTTTGCCAATTCTTCATATATTGGGATGAACTTGAAACAAACACAAAATGCCAAAAATAGAAGCAGGTTTGGCAATGTCGGCATCGGTCATCGATCTCTGGCCTAATTTAGTGCCTATCATATCTATTGAATGGGAGCCAGTACTCATCTGTTAATAACGGCAAGAGGGATAAGGAAACCTAAAAGGGGATGCCCTAAAATTGCTCAGAGGATCAATGTCATGGCTTCAGGCTGGCCTGCTAATCAACATCAGGATTCTTAGAGCCGTATGAAAAAAGTCTGCTGCTAAAGGAAGCTCAGTTTTTTCTTATTGATACCATATTCTTAAATACTAATATCAGCAAAATTTACAAGTCATATTACTATGTTCATTCGGCGATATTATGTTGAATGAAATAAACAACCTTCATCAAAACAATGCCAAATGAAATATTGTTTTTTCATGCGTTACGTATTACCGAGTGAACAAAAATTGATTCATCAATGCCCTAAAATCTCCCAGAGGATCAATGTCAAGGCTTCAAGCTGGCCTGCTAATCAACATTAAGGTTGTTAGAGTTCTATTGAAAATAGTGTACTGCTAAAGGAAGCTCAATTGTATCTTACTGATACCATATTTTAAAATATTAATATCAGCGTTTACACCACATATTACTATGTTCATTCTTAATGTCAAGGCTTCAGGCTGGCCTGCTAATCAACATTAAGGTTGTTAGAGCTCTATTGAAAATAGTGTACTGCTAAAGGAAGCTCAATTGTATCTTACTGATACCATATTTCAAAATATTAATATCAGCGTTTACACTACATATTACTATGTTCATTCTTATGCTGAATGAAATAAACAATGTTCGGCAAAATATTGCCTTATGAAATTATTTTTTATCATGTGGTAATGTATTACCTAATGATTAAAAGTCCATTCGTTAAAACCTTGTCATATTTTTTCTCATTTAAAATAAGAGTTGGTAGCCCCGCATAGCATTTTCTAGAAATGGTAGTAATAAGAGTATATTTTGGTGCTTTTTAGCAGCACACTAAAAATAAGCGAATGAACACGTAAAATGATTTGAGCAAATGACTTTGATTTTGATGTGGGATATCTCCACTTATTTTTATGCTTGTTGCAAGAGCCCTTTTTTTTATTAGACTTTGGCGAGCCGGGTTGATATGTTCGGACTACACATCTTTGCCTATTCTCTTAGAAGCCATTGAAGCCCAGTTTGAATATCTTGCCAATTTAATTGTCTTCATATTACCATGTTCATTTGGCAATATTATACTGAATGAAATAACAATGTCCGGCAAAACAGTGCCTAGTGAAATTATTTTTTATCATGCGGTAATGTATTGCTGAATGAATGAAAATTCATTCGTGAAAACTCTCTGCCAAAAGAGGGTTTTTCTTCTTCTTCCTCCTTTTTTTTCGGATTAAAGTAACAGTTGGTAGCCCCCTCCTTTTGGAAGCGTCGATAATAAAATAATTAGCATTTTCTAGAAATGGTAGTAATAAGAGTATCTTATGGTGCTACTTAGCAGCATACCAAAAATAGGTGCATGATCACGTAAAACAATTTGAGTAAATGACAATTTGATTTTGATGTGGGATGTCTTCACGTATTTTTATGCTTGTTGCAAGAGCCACTTTTTATTAAACTTTGGCGAGCCGAGTTGATATGTTCAGATTATACCTGTTTGCCTATTTTCTTAGAAGCCATTAAAACACAGTTTGAATATCTTGCTGATTTAATTGTCTTCATATATCATATATTTACTCATCGAAGGTAAATAGCACTTATATTAAGAGGCAGCGGAAAATTATTTGGATTAAGTTGCTATTATATATGAAATATGAATGCATACAAACCAAAAGAGCCTCAGTTTGAAGCGTCGTAGCATTTGCCACTTGAAGCGGAAAATTATTTAATTTCTTGGGTGTTCGAATTCATGACCTCTGGAACCTCAGTTTGAAGCGTCGTAGCATTTGCCACTTGAACTAGTGGTCCTGGACTGTACAATTGATGACGCTAAAATTGAAATATTTGTATTGATTACTCCTAAATTTTAGGTTACAAGATTCAACAATATTCAGTCATCTCAATTATTGATAATCGAAACCTCATACTGTCAACCTTTTCGGATCTAAAATACATCTGTGATATTAGCATAAAATTATGTACTTAAAACGGTTGTTATATAAAAAATAAGTGTAATAGCTTATGCATGTTAATCTTGGATATAACATACTTGATTTGCATAGAAAGATGGTTGATGTTACCAGAAAACGAAGATCAACTTATGAGTGTAATAGCTTGGCTAAGTTGGTAGTAACTAAAAAATCCTTCTCATTTTAAACATTGATAAAAAAAGAAAAAAGAAAAGGAAATTACTTGTTGTGATTTACTCGAATAAAAAGCAAAAATAAGAGTGATGAATATTAAATAATAATTGGTAGGACAACTCTTTTGGGCCCATGTAAAATGTTAAAACGTACATGATAGAAACATATAATCTTGGGTGAGTTCCCTGAGATTTCAATCCGGATTTCGATGGAGCTCTCAATATCTCGGATGAGATGAGTGTCAAAATGAGATGAATGAGATCGCCTCGACAAAGTGTAACAAGGAGATCGTGGGCAAGACATCGTGCTAAATGGAGGAAATTTAAAACTCTGGTAGTGAGATGCTTTATTTATCATAATCCCCTTGAACAATTTGATGGGGATTCAAATTCGTACACCTTACATTTCTCTTATTAACGTGTATGTATATATGGGCAGAGAGCAACTTTATGTGTGTATGTACGTATATATGCAGAGGGCAACTTTAGGTAATTCTACCACTGGCAACAAAAAAGATTTGAAAGCTATGAACGGTCTTTCAAATGAGAAAGAAATCTCAAGTGAGCCATCATCTTCTCATTCACCATCAAGCTTGATTTTTGGTTACTTAAATCTCTTCTCTGATGGAGTTGTAAGTATGCACATATTGCATTAAAAGGGAAAATATAAGAATAAACACTCACTTTTTCCATTCTTCTATTTGGATATATTATAGCACAATTTTACGGATGGCATGGCTTTGGGGAGTGCATTTTTACTGCATGGGTCTGTTGGAGGGTGGTCTCGTACACTATTTCTTCTTGCACACGAGCTTCCTCAAGAGGTTATTTTCTTTTTCCTGTACCCCTCAATTTTTTGAAATAATATTCTGCTCAATATATTTAATGCAAGCTAGATGCTTCCCTTTTTTTTCTTTTTCTCATTTAGTCTTTTATATGTTCTGCAATTATGTCCCAAGTCCAATGTAACTTTAAACTCCCATAATTTTGGATAATCCATGGTTCTTATATCTAATTGATATAGCATAGTAACAGTTTCTATGGCATCCATGATTTGACACCATACATAATATAAGAAATTGGTTAACTCCTGCACTATTCAAGGTTCGAAAGTTCGGTTTTGATATCATTTTTGTCCTCCGAATTTCCAAAATTAAAACCTCCAAATCAGACAAATTTTCAATGTTCTATTTAGAATCGCAACCATCTTTGTCTTAAAGGTTGTTTTAAAACAGAGACAAAAAAGTGTGGTATTTGTATGGTATTTTTGGACCAAGACTCATGAGGCTAAACTGAAACTTCCTAGGTCTGACTGAAACTTCAAACCACGGACTGTCTTTGAAGAATTCATCTCACCTGTGGCACATTGTATATGCTTATTATCCTTTTTCCCTGTATATGGCAGAAGTCTGGTAGATGTTTATATACACACCATTTTGGTTATTGTGCCTAATAAATGATGTTAAAGCATAATAATCATATTAAAAACATACATATTGCTATAAATTTCTTCCGAGTTGGATTGTCGTTCCACCTGAGCTGGAATATGTGGAATTTCCACTCCTTTTGACTTGTCATTTTATCGCTAAAACTGCCATTCCAATTATTCGAAGGCGCATCTTGAATACTGATCGCCAGCACCATATACCAGATTAAGTACATGCTTAGAAATGGCGGTGATCGTCAATTTTCATACATCTAATTCCTTTGAACGCATCATGTGAATTTACATGGTCCTCTTGAACATTTATATTCATTGTTAGGGATGAATGCTATTACATACCTTGGTATGAAGGACATTACTAAAAATAAATAATAGATCTCAAGCAGTTTACTGATGATTATCATTTCCTGTGTCTAGATCGGTGATTTTGGAATCTTAGTACGTTCAGGATTTACTGTCTCCAAAGCTCTATTTTTTAACTTTTTGTCAGCATTAGTGGCTCTTGCTGGAACTGCACTGGTAATTTTATTATTCAGTTATTATTTATTTTCGATTTCTGTTCCCCACCACCACCCCCCCACCCCACCCCTTTTTTTCCCCCTCTTTGTGGTTTTTTTAGCAAGGACAAAGAGATGTAAACTGATCCATGTACTTTGTCTAGGCTCTGGTCCTGGGTAAAGATCCTGGACAGTCATCTTTGATTGAGGTGAATTTTCTGTCTCACAAGCACTTGTTATTTTTATTTACTTGCAATTCGAAATTGAAAACTTCTGAAATTATTATAGTTACTTCTGAATATTGAGCACAACATAACTTCCTCTACATAAAGCTTTGATATTTCTATATACCATTCGGTATACAAGTTGAAATTGCAGTGATCAAGGGAGAGTTTACATTTTATCATTGAATTCAAATGTGAAAAAATATGGATTGTTTTATATCCAAACCAATTTTGTGAAAGCTGAGGCCCCGTTTGGCTTGTCGTTTTTAGTTTTTAATTTTCGTCTATAAAAAACGCGTCCGTTGTATGTATAGTTGAAAAACAAACAATTTTGAAAAATGAAATTAACATATAAAATAGAAAACAAGTTTCTTTTATTTTTCGTGTTTCGAGAGATAATAAAAGCATGGAGAACAATCAAACTCTTTCGTTGTCCGTTGGTCGTCCCAACGGCTAAGAATTATAAATATTCTCTCTTATTTTTTGCTATTTCTTAGTGCAAGTTGAAAACACAAAACTCAAAATACAAAATGAAACCAAATGGACCCTGAGTTTTTTCCCTTCACTAAATGATTACTTTATTTGTTTATTATTATCGCTTCAGGGTTTTACTGCTGGTGGTTTCATATATATAGCAGCTGCAGGAGTTCTACCAGAAATGAATAAAGAGGAAACTTCGTTGAGAAGCATGGTGATTCAAGTAACTTCTCTGACATTGGGGATGGCCGTTGCCTTGTTAATTTCCCTTGTAGAGTAAGGCTAGTTATTTGTATACATCATATCCACATACCTTACAATATATGTATTTGCATTGTATTTAAATATTATAGGCTTATAGCAAGATTTTGTTGGAGCGCGGGAAATATTTTCATAGTTTAATTATCTGTAATCAGTAGAAGCATGTCCAAGTGCAATGTTTTAGTACTATACTTGTTGGAAACTTGTATTCGGTTCATGTTTCTATTTTTTATATTTTAATTTATTGTACAATGTTAAGCTTAATTACACAATTAACACTATTTTAGTATACTAGGGCAAATTTTAGGTTTTTATTGTTGGAGTTAATTGTAGAATTGATTTATTGAATACATGAATACTTCGTTACCATTTGATGGTTGTCTTACAATTCATAACCGGTTATTTAGTCATGTTGCTTAGAGTCCAAGTGATTATATGATATAAAAACAATTGAAATTCAGATATTGAAATATTCTTGATTTATTTCTCAATATATAATATCTCTTAACGTTCTTTTCAAACTCATGATGCGGTTGAAAACGTGGTCTGCAATTTGCATGGAAGAGAGAACAGAAGGTACATTAATAACTCTTTTTTCAAGATGATGACGTGTGATGTGACAATCAAAACTCAATATGCTTGTTTCGTTCATGAAAAACCGAGTTGTGAGAAATTTGAACTTGTCACAATACATAGCAGTATGATCATAAAGATGCATATTTGTATCTGCAAGTAACCCATGCAACCAAACTATTTCTTTGGTAGTAAATGTCATAGCACGATACCGCTTCAGTTGAAAAATGAAAAAGAGATTGTTTGTTACTCTTTCAAGATATAAAAGAATCACCGAGAAAGATACAAAAGCCAGTAATCGACTTGCGATCTGTGGTATCGGTATCATAATGTGTCAGAGTAGGCATGTAATTTCAAGGATGAGGTGGATGAAAATAGAAGGCTATAGAAAATAGTATATCGAAAATACCTTAAAATATGAAGGACGACCATCCAGTAAACTGTAGTAGGGGAAGCTACAAACTGACTAACAACTTGAACAACATACGATATATATGTCGTGATGGTAAGATAAACCAAGCTTCCAACAATGATACGGTATAAAGTAGGATCTGACAGCAGTACACCATCTGAAGGAGAGTATTTTGCATTAACTTCAATAGAAGTGTCAACGACCTTATTATCAGTAAGTCTAGCTTTCTCAAGAATATCTGTGGTATATTTTGGCTGAAAAAGAAGATAACCTTTTGGTGAGTATGCCACCTCAATTCCTAAGAAATATTTTAGACGACTTAAATATTTCATTTTAAATTTTTTAGCCAACTCCTTTTTTAAGGAGAATGTCATGCATATCATCTCTTGTGATAATCATATCATCACATATAACGATAGTATGATACGTCCTTAATCAATTTTTTTAAGAAAAGGGCAGTATCATGAAAGCTAGAGACAAAACCAATAGATTTAATCACAATAGAAAATTTCTCAAATCAAGCACATGGTATTTGCTGAAGTGCGTACAATGCTTTCTTACGCTTGCAAACACATCCAAATTCATGTGGAACACCTAGAAGAGGTTTTGTATAAACTTCTTCTCGAAGATCGTCATTCAAGAATGTATTTTTACCACCAAGTTGTGAAATGGACCATTTTCGAACGGAAGCTACAACAATGAGAGTATGAAAGATATTTTTACAAACAGAGCAAACTTCTCCTCATAATCCATGTCATACTGTTGAGAGTAACCCTTTGCAACCAACCTAGCTTTATATCTTTCAATTGATCCATTTGATTTGGTTTTGATTTTATATATCCAATGACAACCAACAACACTCTTACCGTAAGGTAGATGAACCAAATTCCAAGTACCTGTCATTTGTAAGGCAGAAAGTTCTTCGTCCATAACCTCTCGCCAACAAGAATTAAGAACTACCTCTTTATTAGAAGTTGACTCGGAAAGTTTATGAATAGAGGTTAAGAACGAAGAGAAAGATGAAGAGTAACAAGAATAAGCAAAATCAAGTAATTTAATGCGTTTGGAATGACGAAGAGGTGGATCTACGTGCTCAGTTAGGGATTGAGGGGCTATAGAGGGGGAGGCCGTAACTTTAGGTGTTCCAGTTCTTCTAGTTTTTGTGGGGCTATTAGTATAATTATTATTCTTAAAAAAAAATTCAATATAAATTAGATTGGATACGGTTAAACTGCGAATGTTGGATGGAGTAGAGGAAAATGGTATGTGTTTAAGAAAAACAACATTTCGAGACAAATAAAGTTTTTGAGTGGTTGGATCAAAACAACTATAACATTTTTTACCCTCACCGTAGCTAAGAAAAACACAAATAACAGATCGAGAAGATAATTTATTACGTTCCATATAAAGAAGGAGAATAAAACAAGTATACCAAAACACTTTAAAAATAGAATAATCAAGTGCACGTCCATACAATTTTTCAAAAGGTGAAATACCTGAACTATGAGAAGAAGGAATAATGTTAATTAGTTTAATAATCATGAGAATAGCTTCGCCCTAAATTCCCTAGGGCAAAAGCAAATAGTAACATAGATCGAGCAGTTTCAAGAACATGTCTACGTTTTCTTTTTGCAACTCCATTTTGTTGAGGAGTATCAGTAACGTTTGTTGAATAGTTCCATCCAAAGAAAGTAATTCACAAAATTTCTTAGAAGTATATTCTCCAACTAAAAAACACTTAAAAACATTTTATAATAGATGAATGTTGTGTCTTGACAAATGCTATAAAGTTTTTGTATATTTCAAAAAAGTCAGAACAATGTTTCATTAAATAGACCCAACAGCAGCATGTATAGTTATCAATAAATGACATATAATCTGAGACCCTCCTTCAGTGGGATCTGGAGATGGTCCCCACACATATGAATAAATCAAATCCAATGGAGTAGAAGAAATATAAATGTTAATGTTAAAGGATAAAGTGGAAAAGTTTGCTAGTTTACATCTACTACATTCATAAATATCTTGAGTTTGCAAATCCTAACGCACCAGTGGAGACTAAAAATCTCAAACGAGAAGAAGAAACATGACCGAAACGAGAATGCCATAAATAAAAGCTAGCGGAGGAATGACACAGACGAAAAGAAGATAAATCAATACTTGTTGCAGCACTAACTGGAACTTTTAGTTCATTCAAAACATATAGTCTCCCTTCCCTATGGTTTGCCTCAATTAGTTTTTGAGATTATAGATCCCGCACAAAACAAGAATCAGAAGTAAATTACTATATTATTAGAGTCGCATAACCGACCAATAGTTACAAGGTTTAATGTGAGATTCGGGATATGATAGACGTTGGAAAGAGATATGTTGGGGGTAATAACAGAACCAACTCTTGCCAAAGGCATAGGAGTGCCATCAACAATCATAAGAGGACTGGAGGACGATGAAGACAAAGTAGAAAAAAATGAAGAGTCTCAAAACATACGGTGGGAAGCAACAGAATCCAAGATCTATAAATATGACTTACCTGAGGAGTTATGTATTTGACCTAAACATGAAGGGTCAAACATAACTTGTGGCTGTAGAGAATGAAAATTATGATAATACTTGTAACTGGCCATAAAATGAACAGTTGCATTCGAGGAATTGTGAGACAATCAGAACACCTTTTCAAATATTAAGTTATGACATATCCGAGTACACTTTTCTGCAGAAAGTGTTGCAATAACAAACTTCTGATTGTCAACTATTACAGATAGAACAACATTCTCAACTTCTTTCTTTGATTCTATGAGCGTAGTCAGTGAAAGATGTAAATATTTATCAACACCTGCTTTACATTTAAGAGTTTGTTTGGGCTTCAATTCGACATCCTAAATTTCCATTATTATTTTTCTCCTCTTTTTTGTTCTTTATTTCTTCCTGTTTTTCTTTTCTTTCCTTTTTTTCTTTTTTCTACCTTTTCCCTTTTTGTCCTTCCTTTTTTTAAAATAAAATAAAATAAAACAATAATAATACCCAGGCAATATAGTAATTGTTATCTCTTTTTTTATTCTCATCGCAAACCAAAATAACTTAGATTAGTAAACAAAACCTGGAAATAAAGATGGACTTTGAAAATCACGGAGGCAGACATCGAGTAATAGATGCGGAGGCAGTTGCGAACGTTCATTTTGACGGGTCGTTTGAGATGGATTTGAATCTGGTATCAAAGTCACGTTGTAGATTGTAGTGCCCAATACAGACTACGACGCTATAAGCCAACCATGCAGTAGCCAACAAACTAATAAATTCCTAAAGGCCCATAAGACAAACACAACATTCAAATCCAATACAGAAGTTAACTCCACATATCAAAATTCAAAATTTCCACCTAAATTTAAAATTAAAATTCCTGCCTTCAGTCAACTTCTCTAACTTAAAGAAATTGTCCAACCCTTCAGTCATGTTAGCAATCCACGCATAAAACAACAAACAACATGATGAATGACATGTGAAAGGATCGAACGACATAGAAGAAATGTTGGATTAGGGAATTATTAATCCGCGTGATGTCATGGTATTATAAATAGAAAGACGTTGTATTAGAGAAAGGGACTTTTGGACAGTTTCCTTGAATTTCATACTAAAATTGCTTGTACCTTTTGTCATTAAAAGCTTGTACTAAAAAAAGAACATAAGAAAAACATTGATCAATGGATGTAGGATTCCTTAAAATTCAAACCACATAAACTTTTATATCCACTGCTTTTTCTGCACTTTTTATTCATTATTTTCAACACTAGATTCAATTTGATTTACTTAAATTGGATATAAGTTGGACTTGACATTTTAACAAATAGTTAAAGTACAACTACTTAGTTATATAAGCATACAACATAATTATTAGCCTTAAGGAAAATTTAATACTATTTAAATTCGTTGATCCCCAATTATGGGAGCATACATCATCGTAATTGCTTCATAATTAGTTAATGCCGTGAGATGAAAATCTCACCAACATTTTGTAAAATGAGGGCCGAGCCCTCAACAAACTTTACCCACATCCTTGATTTCCACAACTTCCCAAAATTTGAACAATGCAGCCTAAAAACTCCCTTACCCTCCTTAACAAGAGCCAGAACACCTAGCTGCAAAAATAAGGAGCATACCCTTTACTTACTCATCCAAACCTATCCGCCCACCATAAAAAATAGCCACTGACCCAATACTTGATGCCTTCAACACCTTTATTACCCAGATCAATGAAAGGATGGCTGGGATAGTTCATTGAAATAAACGAACTAATTAGTATTCATGAAATCATGGGCTCCCAAAACAGCAAGAGTATACCATTGCAACAAGAGCACCCCTAGGGGTAGCATAGATTTCTATACACAAATCTGAATTATATACTTATGATCCGTGAAGAAGACACCAAGTCGTCGGATCAAAAAGTTGGTATGCCAAAAGTAAAAAACCCCCCATTAGGGCCATCAGATTCGCATAGCTCGGTAGCTCACTATCAGCGTTCACCTGTTGCACAACAAGTGCAAGCAGGGGACAAATACGACAATCTCGCTAATGAGAACGGTGATGTTGAATTGTTGAGCTTGGGAACAAGATCTAAGAACAAAGCTCAAATAAACCCGAACACAAAATATAAGATAGCCAATATGAACCCTATATTGTTGGAAAATCACAGTACCATGCTGCGTAAAATGCTGATGAGGCTATATCGGTCTATAGAGGTGGCTCATCGCGGATGAGTGCCAATGATGAGATATACGGGAACTCAAAGCCCGTGTAGAGTAGTTGGCTAGACTATCTAAGAAGAATAGCAAGGAGGGAAGAAGGGAGGAATGTTCCTCATTTAGCGAGGCACTTATTGGGTCAGACTTCCCAATAGCTTCAAAGCCTCGGCGATTGAAAAGTATGATGGGTCGTCTAACACAGACCACCATCTATGTATGTTTGAGTACCATATGGACATACTGAAGGTGGGAAGACTAGCCCGCTGCATGTTATTCCTAGTATACCTTGTAGGGGTAGCCTCTAGATGGTTTCAGAGGTATCCACTAGGTCGAGTTCACTCTTGGGCATAACCGTCAGTGGATTTTTGCAAATAATTTCATGCAGGAAGGGAAGTCTCTCTTGACCCTAATACATTGTCCCGCATTAAAAAAAAGACAATGAGATATTACGCAGTTACATTAAATGCTTTAAGGCAGAAGCAATAAGAATATGAGTCACAAGCAAGTAGGCGTTACTTATGGCAGCCTACTCAAGGATAAAGAAGGATACATATATGCAGGACAAGACTAGTAGAAAACCATGCAGTAGTATGAAAGCTTTTTACGAAAGAGATAGCGGATATATATGTATTGAGGAGGCAAGAGCAGCATGAGGGATCCCTTTGAAAAATTTGCCTAAGCTCAGAATGAGAGGAAGCATGGGGTAGAAAATTACAATAATCTACTTGTAGAAAGGCAAAGAGAGTTTAATTATGCGAAAAAAATTGCACTAACCTATAATGTAGGACAGATTTATGAAATGACTCAGACTGAATTGGCCTACAATGTCACAAATAATGTGTTACGACCGCCCTACACCTATGATGCAGAACGGATGTCAATGGAAAGAAAAGAAGTGAAGAAGAGGAAATAGAAGAGAATATAAAAGAAGAAAAAGGAAACACCAAATAATCACATAACCTGTCGTATATCTCACATCGCATCAAATAAATATAATAGCCAACACAGATATAAAACAGAAGAGACAGTAGTAACTAAGTGATTCAAATATCAGAGTATAGATACACAAAGTTATACATAACAGTGATAGAGTTTATACAAATGATAAATAAACTCAACCGACAAACTATCTCTAACAATAATAAGGCAACAATGTCAAGGTTCCACAGTATCACATAGCGGAATGAACGATAATATGTCCATATATAAGTATGAGAAAGCGTCGCCTCCTACGAGTCCATCTGCACAGATCCAAGTGATGTTTACCTACTATCTAATCTACTCATTTAAGAGAACCCGAGATAACAAGATGTAAAACATAAAATCTCGAGTCAGATAATAGTCTAGTGTGCGAGATAAACAATCTCAAAATACTACAAAAGTTGATAAAGTATATTGAATAGAGGGTATACTAATCATACCTGACCCGTCCCTGCAACTAAGGAGTTAGCATACAACATCGATAATATGCTACTCTATAAATGTTATAAAGGGTACTCCACACTCAGTAAAACATCGAGGTGTCTAGGTATCTCCATCCACAATACCTAGTCCGAAAGTTCTAGGTAGGTGACTAGTGAAACCATAACAAACATAGCATCCATGCACCAACGAGCTACCAATCTCCATCCACCATACCTAGTCCAATATCTACCCCGTGTGACATCCCTAGAGTGATAGGTGACTAGTGAAACCATAACAAACATAGCATCCATCAAACAATACTAACTATCACTCATTGTGCTCTAGATCTATGATAACTCGTATGACCGTTTTCTGCCAGGGATTAATGAATAAAAAACTCGATTTTCAAAAGTGGAAATTAGCCACAAGGGCCTCTTTAGCAAGTGCAATTAGTTTCTAGGACACACAACTGAAATAATTACTTTTAAGGACAAAATGCAAAATAATTAGTTTCTAAGGCCTAAAATCCTATGAAATTATGTCCTTGAAAGTAATTGGACCGCTGACTTTGTCCTTAAAAGTAATTATTCTGCTGACTTTGGCCTTGAAATTAATTTCTGTGGATGTGTGTCCTAGAAACTAATTGGACTACAAAGTTTGTCCTTCTAGTGAAATGCCCCTTTTCAAAAACTCTCTTTAGCCTGAAGCCGGTACTAGACTCATTCTTCCAATCCAGGATATACAGATCCAAATCAACCGATCCGGGTACCAAATCAACATACCCATGGGCGTCCCCATAAATACCCCCGCTCTGAGTACAACGGAAAACACTCCGAGTACCAACGATCCCTTAGTATGAGTCTCCATGCTCTTTACGGCTTCTTCCATTTCCACGACAGAACCATTCTACATTCTATCCACGGGTCACCCTAAAGAACCCGCCCATGTGGAAAACTATCATGACTCCTATCGACATCAAGTATCCAACCTCAGAACCTAACTCCATGCACGAACGAGCTACAATCCGAAGTCCTGAAAGTGTCAACCTCAGAGGCTAACTCCATGCACCAACGAGTTATTATCCGAAGTTCCGAAAACCGCCATGTTGAAGCGTCACATTATTGCGATCATAAAAATCCCTAGTCGTAGAGCAATACCATCAAGACACAGAGTCGGCCACGCAAACTAACCATCATATCATGCTCCTTAAAGCCTCCTCACCGTCCATCTCAATGGTCGACTAAATTGACCATTATCAATAGTGATGAGTACCCACCACTCCATAGTGGTCAACACCAACCACTCTGGTCTTGCACTTAGCCAAAATGGATATGTACTAACGAACTAAAAACGTCCAACGTCCATCCTGAAGTCTGAAGCTCGTCCAAATCCATAGTCTTCCATCCTCAGATCCATCGGCACGCATTCTAACATTCTCTTACAACTTATCCCGTTTGTTTGGGTTTTTAATAATGGGGACGAAACCCTAACACACAGAATATTCCCTAATGCTGGATTGCCAATAAATCGGTGTTTTCAACCTACCAACCAAACTAACATACATTCATCCAATAAGTATATAAATATCTATAATAATATATGTATAATATGTATAATCCATCCATACCAACCAATGTGGGAAATCATATCAATAATAGCTCAAATCTAATAATTTCTTAACTATGCCACATCGATGGAAAATATGTGATATTCTTTATAAATCATTTTAAAATAATTTTATTTTCCTTTATAAAAATCTAGCAGATATATAAGTATAGAAAAATCACATTCTAAAATCAAAAATCATCCCGAGCGTCAATCTAATACTATACAACCAATCATAGTATGGTGAGAGATAATCTCACCCACCTCACCCAAATCTGTCCAAACCAATGCCAAGCCCTAGAGCTCTTCATCACGAGTGCAATGCAAGAAACAACGTCCAAAACGAACCTCGTATGCAAAAGATACCAATATATAAGATAACTGATTATTTAATATAATTAAACAACTTAATTAATAATTAAATTAAACTAATTACCTAGATTAGTTTAACCCATATTCTCCAATTGAGACCCGTACACGCACGCTACAGGAACCGTGCATATGAAACCCAAATCCACTTGCTTTCACGATCGATTTCTCACCCGTCTCTCAAGAATTTTCATCGCCGTCTTCGCCAACGAGTTCATCTTCGCATCCTCTTCGCTGTGGTACCAAAGAGATAGAGCTCGGCGATCCCCTCTGAAATGCGACCTGGTGGCGCCTCTAGCCCAGGCAATTGTCGCGTTTTGCTTAAGGAATTCGGAGCTCTGACGATCAATGCGACAAGGTGCGTCTCGGCATGAGAAAAATGATGGCGATCTCCATCTCGCGTATCGTTGGTCGTAGCTTCGGAAACCCAAAACCCTAATCACGGCATTGCTAATGGTCATTCCTAAAATCATCACCGCACGTCATGAAATGGGTATGGGTGCGTAGATCTCGTCGATAAGAGTTGAACAGAATTGGTTTGGGAATTTTTCGTTGAGTGGTGTAAAGACCATTTCTTCGACCCTCGAAAATCAACACTAATACATCCTCGTATTCACGTGCCGCAAATCCAAGTGCCGTAGAGGCGGTTCTTTAAGGGTAAGAAAGAAATAAAGGTAGAATAGAATCTCACACGAATAAAATAACATATATTATATTAATCACAAAATCTTTTACAGCGGAAAATTTTGAAATACATGTATCAAAGTATAACCTAAGCTTAGCCTGGACAGCTATAAATCCCTGTCCTTACAAATGCTGAAAACAACAAAACAACTGTAGCGGGAAAAATAGAATACATTCATACGTTGATAAAGATCTCCAGCTCTTCTCTGGTAACTCCAAGCGTCTTCAACTAAACATGAAACTACTCAGATCTGACCCGAGTATTAAAAACACCCGGATCAGGCTTGATAAACCAACGTTAGAAAACTCGAACCATAATCATATGACGGAGTCATAAATTGGTGCTAAACAAATCTTTTTGGAAAAAAATGGTATCTCATAAGGCCACGCAACACATAAAAACGGACGGATTTTTACCTTATGATCAAGATACTTTATACTTAAACAATTTGTTATTATCATTAATGACATTCTTTTGAAACACCTTTCAAATAAATAGAGAACAGCCGAAATGGTTACATTAATTACATTTGATAGCTTAGCTGGAATATTTGCAAAGTATTACAACTATTTCGGGAATACAACCAAAAACGTAAAGCTCTATTAGAATTGGATTTCCAACATGGTATGGAACTAGTGGCCTTTTCTTCCGATGTGAAACTCTTAGTGCCATAACTATAGTATTCAATGGCCACTCATCCAAGGATTCAGACGTCGCTATACTATGTTGTCCACTCCGATGGATCAGCATACTCAATGGCACTCATGCAAGGACTCAGACGCCGCTGTATCCGTCCATAAGGCAATAGATGCCTTGAGGATCCGATTCCTCTGGACTCCTTCATATTCATAAAACCGATAGCTGAAACATATGTCCTATAGACCACATAATTACCCATACCATTACCGGGATGTGAGGCTCATGAGGCTACGCTCAATTTCTACAAAGCCACACTTTTCTTTTCTCATAACAAGTTCCACTTTGAATGCCACATTGTCATTTCTAACAACACACTATTGATTTTCATGAATGTACAACCTCTGAGCTCATACGTCTCAGAGAAGGGTGTTAAGTATAGAGAGTTACCTCCTACATCACCAAATGGATGTATGTGTGTAGAGATCAATGTACATGGTTTTAGAAATGCAATGTCAGACACTCATCCATACAAGTTGTCCAGAAACAGGACAAACCGAAGGGACTCTCCTGTTACATCTTATCGGGAATCACCCCTAGGTTTAGTAGCGAGTAGTCCTTGCATTGAAGCTTTTCATAACAGAGAACTACTGCCACCATATATATATATAATATGAAATCGTGGGGCTAGTGGCAAGCGGCCCTTCATCATGAAGATCCCCATCTTTAATATCATTGTCTTCAACGTATCTTCACTTCTGAACGTATACATTGGTTCAAAGTGGTTTTCGCACCCAAATCCGACTCCAGTTTCTTCGAACCAATCATCGATAAAACGATGTCAAGTATATAGGTGATTATCAAACATCATCCAATTAATTATTCATTCATTCAATTATCTTTCAGAGATATATTCTTTTTAACTATTCGATTTATCTTCTCAAGAGTATATGGAATCATTAAGCCTCATTTATCAAATTCTCTGGTTAATTAAACCTTTTTAATCTTGGAATAATTTCCAAATCATTTTACCTTTTACTTAGGAAAACATTTCCAAATTATTTATTTAAATCTTAACAAATATTTCTATTTTCAAATCATAACCTTTTAAATCTTAACAAAGATTTTCCATTTTCAAATCATAACCTTTAAACAGGCCAAAAAGATGTTATTTAAGACATCATTTACTATAAATCCAAACCATTTAGTGTTGAGTAGAAAAAAGAAAGATCCATAGAAATTACACTAATTATACTCAGTACTAATTTCCGTATTTAATCGGTACTATTTGTGGAATAACGGTAAAATCACCTTTTAAATTCACACGAACAGTACGATTCCCTCAAAATTTAACATCAAGTATAAGAAGATTATTTCTATACAATCCAAGTTGTAATTAATTAATTATGAAAATTAAATATTTTATGCTTGTCTCGTTTCAGACCTTTCGACCTTATTTATCCCTCGTCCGGGAAAGAGGCCAGGTGAGCCAGGGCACTGTTGCTGCTGAACATCTCCTTGATTTAAGCACCCCACATCCAGATCTCATGAATAGAAAAATCAGATCTACTTATCGGCTTTTAGAGCCAAGATTAAATTACTTATTTAATTGGGGTTATAAACCATTTTTCTCTTAACCATTTATTTTAAACTCTTTTGAAATAAATATAAAACTTCCAAATCATCATTAAAATACTTAATTATTCATTTGAAAAGATTACTAAAAAGTTCGAGGGAGAATAATTAAGTTAAAACCATGTTTTATAAAAGTTACGGAAAATCATCGTAGAAAAGTGCCGTGAATGATGATTTTAAGCTTATTTGATTAAGACACTTTTATTTCATAAATGTTCATTTTTATAATTAAAATACCTTTTAAAACATTTTAACATATTTATAAAATTTATTTCATATTTTTTTAAAGATTAAAAATATCCAATTTAAACATTTACCATTTAAATTTATAAAACTACCAAACTGCGATATTTTTGAAACTTGATTTGGTCTTAATTTAGAATTTTCAAAATGAAAATTTGATTTTTCTTCTTTATTTGAAAATTATGGATAAAATAGTTCGGAAAATTCTTATTTCGAAGAATTCTGAGCTATATTCCGCTCTACATGTTCATTTAACTTTTCCGATGCGAGATCGCGAACTGCCGTTATGCGAAGCGCCTTATTTTGACTTATTTTTCATAACTTGTCAAAACTTCTTTAAATTGAGTTTATTGTTTATAAAACATTTATAAACCATTTAAAAACCATTTCAACTAATATTTTCCATATTAAATCTCATATTCACTTTTAAACTATTTCATAATATTATATTATTATAATATTCATTTCCAACCTTTTCATATTTCAAAATCATTTAGAGGCTCAATAAACTCCAATTTATATGGACTTATTTCTCATTGAATTAACCAGGGTTAATTACTAACCATTTTTATTATGATTCCTCATAATTTATCACAACCAAGTTATTAAACATTCATACAAATCATTAAGAGATTAAATGGTCATATTATCATACTTACAAATAGTTATAGAGATTATTTATCATTTAATAAACATTGAGTACTCACTATTAGTTCCACTCCTCCAAACTTTTCCCATAGCTTATTGAAATTAATCCGGAGACACCTTGGCGGCACTTCCTTCTATTTTCCTTGCTCCAGAGCTCCTTGAAATTGCTCCTTCTCTTTGATGTGCTCGGCCTTGACCTTTGGAGTGGTGGTGCTCAACCTTGGGTGGGGAATAGTGGTGGCGTGAGTTATAGAGGGGGAGTGGATGTGATTTTACTTGGTTTTGAGGAGTTTTGATCTCTTTTGTGTATGTATATAATTTTATTTCTATTTGGAGATATTTTTCTTCATAATTTTTCCTAAGGAAGAAGCCATTAAAAAGATTGGAAAAGAGGAAGAAGAATATGAAGAAATGAGTGAAAATTATGAAAGAATTTGGTGGGTATTTATAGGAAAAAACTTGGAAAAATATCTAAATGCGCATTTCCTTTTCTGCCCTCAACTCACCCCTCTCCTTTCCCATCATCTTACATGTTATTTCCCCATCCCCATGTGCCTCCATAACTTTACTTCACTTCATGGCATGTGCATTGACTTTGCATAGTTTAAGGATGAAGTTTTCTAAAATATCATAGATATTTTGACCATATATGTATATATAAATGTGTTATGTGTATACATATGGGTATATGTATATATTAGGGTGTGTATGTGTTTGTTATATATGTGCACAATACATATGAACAACGTTGCAACAACTTCGAACAAATTCTGTTTGTTAAATCGTTGAAAATCGGAAAGCCGATTCCTGGTCACATTTTCACTTATAAATTAAATTACATATAAATGTTAAAAAAAAAATCCAAAAACTGATTTCTCATCATCATTAATTAATTAAAATGAACTCATTTGAATTATAAAACTATAAAAATCCATATTAAATAATTGTTTACAAAAAGTGCTGTTATATTGATAAAGCGATACAAATTTTCTTATATTTTTAAATCAAGTATATATCTTTTATCCAACTGTTATAAATGATTTATTTTCACTATATAACTAATTAAGATGAATTACTCATTTTAAAACAAATATTTGGATAATTATAATAATTATTAAATCATCAAATCTCAATTTAAATTCATTAATTCATTATTAAATATGATGAGATTATTGATGATGCCATAAAAACATTTTATTTCCAAAAATGAAATAAATAATTTTATTTCATATTCTTACATATATGGATAGATAAGTGTATGTATCCAGTCCCGTGTGCGACTTCTGTTGATTATAGAGTTGTTTATTGATAAAACAATTTTCGGTTATTTTATCGATATTTTTCCAAAGTATATATTTTTGTAAATACTTATTCAAAATAAGTTTACCGTTCTTATTTATTGTTCAAAACATCATAGTTTATGTTAAAAAAACTTATATTTTAATATTTTAAAAATAAATATAATTTATCAAAGTGATTAATTTGTGGGTTATTACAAGTGGTTTGCCGGATTTTGATTTTTGAAGATAAAAATAGAGTGGCGGCCATGTTCTTCTTCTTGGAGATGATAGAACAGTACACGGCCAATGAGATTGTTGGATTTAGTATAAGGGTGTTTGATTATAATAATAATTTATTTCTTTTTTTCTAATTTCTCAAATAAAACGATCATGCATTTTGAGCTCGCACAATCAAACGGTGCGTTCGCCACGAAACCCGTCTACGTACATCATCTCATTTTTTCGGTCCCTATGGTATAAATTTCATCGCTATCCGAGACTGCACTCCAGGATGATAATTTCACGCTTTTTGAGACCACTTTGGCCATCAGATTGTTTGATCTCCAAATATAGCGATCCTTACACTCATTTCAATTCGCAACATTAATACAAACTCAACGGAAGTGGTCTCGAGTCTTGATTCAATCATATGTGAAAAATCATATTTTTGGGACCATTAATTAATTAACTATTCAATATTTAAATCGATTATTTGAATATATAGCCATTAAAAATGGGTCGTTCCATAATGGAAAGAAGCTTGAGCAATAAAGGCAGCGCATACTGCAGGTTCTATAGGGTGAACGATCACCATACTGACAATTGTCGGTATTTGAGAAATGAAATTTAAAGACTAATTCAAAAGGGATACTAAGGTAGGTATCAAAAAGATAATATTGTTACTCCTGCGCAAAACCACTCACCGAAGCCTCACGAAGATCTAGTGGGAAACCCCAACACTCTCATTGCTTCTATTCATAGGGGAACCTACCTTGCAGGCAAAAGCAGAAAGGCGCAGAGAGATACATCTAAGAAGCCCACTCTGAGCATAGAATCTTATTCCACATCAAGCATAAGCCCATGCTTGACATCACATTTACCTCAGCAGACTTAATAGGGATTATGTTCCGATATCAGGATCGTATGGTGATAACTGCATAGATCTCAATCTGCATTATTAAGAAAGTTTTTGTTGATTCGGGGAGTTCTGTGAATGTCCTATTCAAAGTAGCATACGACAAGATGAGGTATCTAGCCGAAGTACTAAAGCCAAGTCTGGAACCTATGTATGGTTTCAACAATACATAAACTATTGTAGAGGGAATGGTCTGACTCCTTGTTATCACAGAACAACATCATTGGACGATTCCTTCTATGCAAGTTTTCTAGTTATAGATCAACAATCCCCATGCAATGCTTTCCTGGGGTGACCTGCATTAATAGAGCTTGGGGGCATTTATCTCCTAAAAAGACTTGCTCATGAAGTTTCATACCCTCGTAGGGGTGGGAAGTGTGAGGAGAGCAGTTTTAGCTAGGGACTTTATAATGTAACTTTGAATCCTAACAATAAAATTATTTAAAACTATACTATGATCTCTTCTAGATTATGTAAATACAAAAATATAACTATAATTTAGTTTAAAGAATTGCATAGAAATAAGGTTCCAAGGAAAATACTGAAACAAGTCAACCTACGGCCACAGTATTTACGAGAAAACTAAAAAGGAACTACTTGCACATGATAGAAATGGATGAGTATAGCTTAGTATTTGCGCAGTATCTCTCTAATGCATCAATAGATTAGGAAAACGAAGTTTTATTAAGGCCGCATGAAGTAGAGGATGAATCAGATCCATGTCTAGGGATGAAAAACAAAGATCTGGAGCCAGTGGATGACTTGAAAGATGTTCAAATAGACCCTTCAGATCCGACCAAAATTATGAAAATAAAAAAGAACCAATGTAGTGAACTACATACAAAGTTGATCGATTTCCTAAAGAAATCTCATAATTTTTTTGCTTGGACTTACTCAGATATGAAGGGAATTGCCCCTGCCAAAATCTTCCATGCCATAGACCCCGATCCATACCCTGTCAGGCAAAAACGACATACATTGGATTAGGAAAGATATAATGCTATCCATGAAGAGCTTAAAAAGTTGAAGGAGAACCAATTTATCCAAGAAGTATAACACCCAAATTAGGTAGCAAACCCAGTTCTGGTAAAGAAGTCGAATGGAAAGTGGAGAACCTGCATAGATTTCACTAACATCAACAAAGCCTACCCAAAGGGCAGTTTCTCCTAACCTAGAATCAATCAGTTGGTTTATGCAACTAGCGGACACAAACTACTAACATCCATGGATGGATATTCAGGATACAACCAGATAGCCATGTTCGAACTAGATCAAGAGCATATGAGCTTCATCATCGATAAGGGGTTGTAGTGCTATAGAGTTATGCCATTTTTATTAAAGAATGTAGGAGCAACATATTAAAGGCTAGTCCATATGAAGAACATCAAAATTTACATTAATGACATGTCGGCAAAATCCAAAGCAGATTCTAACAATGTGCATGATCAGAAAGAGACTTTTCACCACCTTTAGGCAATATGGAATGAAATTGAACCCATTAAAGTGTACTTCTGCAATTTGGTCGTGAAAGTTTCTAGGATATAATGTAAGTGCAAGGGGAATAGAGGCCAATCCAGAGAAAATCGAAGCCATAAGGAAGATGGAAATCCTATAAAAACCCCACAGATGTAACTAATTTGAATGGAAAGGTCGCAGCCTTGAGCAGGTTCATCTCTAAAGCTGCCGATAAATGCATTCCTTTCTTTGATTAAATTAAGAAGGGTAGAAGCTTTGAATGGATGAAAGAATGCTAAGAAGTATTTGAAGTGCTAAAGGATCACTTAGCTAATCCACCTTTTTAGAGCCACTCCCAGGTGAGGATCTATTTGTATACTTAGTCATAACTAATCAAGCTATGAGCACAACGGTCGTATGGGAAGAAGCAGTTGTACAAAGGCTAATTTATTGCACCAGCAAGCATTTTTTGGGGCTGAATTAAACTACTCCATGGTAGAAAATTTGGCCTATGACTTGTTGCTCACAACCAGAAAGCTATGGCCATATTTCCAAGCACAATCCATCAAAGTGCCGACGGATAAACCACTAAAGAAAATACTGCAAAAACCAGAAACATCCGGCCACCTCTTAAAGCAGGCCAGTGAAATAAGTCAGTATGACATCTTCTACTGTCCCCACAATGCAGTCAAAGGTCAAGCCCTGACTAAGTTTATTGTGGAATGCACAACTCAAACAATGCAACTAAATGAGGAAACAGAAGAGCCACCCCAGACATGGTAACTCTATGTTGATGGCACATTAATGAACTGGGAGTAGGATTAGTATATGTACTTGTCACCCCAGATAGGCAAAAGTTATATGGGGCGGTTCAGCTTGAATTCAGTGAATGAATAATGTTGTAGAGTACGAGGCATTCGTCGATGGACTCAAAATGACGTAGGTAATGAAGGTAACCCACATTAAAGTCTATAGTGATTCACAGCCTTTTGTAAGGGAAATTACCAAACTAAAGAACCAACTCTGGCCAAGTATGTGGAATAGTCCAAAGAGCTACTAGCTCAGTTCGAGCAATTTGACATAGAGAAAATTCCCAGGGAAGAAAACTCTTCAGTGGATTCTTTAGCTAAGCTGGCAAGTACTAGGGTTGCGTAGGAAATGAAGGCAGTTCCTATAGGGCATTTAACTAAGTCTAATATTTCTAAAACAAATCAGATTCTGGTACTGATACGAGCTCAATGAGCAAGGGGTTAAGAGACCGTAAGTCAAGGCAAAATAGGTGAGATTCAAAGTAACGAAGCCCCACCAGTAATGCAATAGGAGGAAGCAGAATATTGGAAGACCCGATCAAAAATTTCTCGTTGGAAGGAACCTTACTAGCAGGTAGAAATACTGCAATGAAAATTATATACCAAGCTCCCTATTTCATGTCTTTGACGGGATACTTTACAAAAAAGGCTATTCAACTCCCTACCTAAGATGCGTAACAAAACAGGATGGAATAAAAGTCATGAGAGAAGTCCATAAAGGACACTGCGAAGGTCATTCAGGAGGATTGAATTTAGCTAAGAAAATATTAAGACAAGGTCACTTCTGGCCAGCTGTGCTAAGTGATGCGCATGAGTTTGTTCGAAGATGCGATAGATGTCAAAGGTTCACTTGTATCCCGATTGCCGTCACATGAACTTACCCACATGATTAGCCCATGGCCATTCGATATATGGGGAATTGACTTGATAGTGCCACTTCCAATGTCAAAAGGGGGCAACATATGCAGTAGTAGCGGTAGATTATTTTCTAAACATGTGGAAGCTGAACCGCTTGCAACCATAACTTCAAAGAAGATAGTCACCTTTATGGTTAGGAATATCTTAATCAAATTTGGGATCCTATACAAAATAATCTTTGATAATGGATCGAAAGTAAGAAATCCTCTGACCATTGTGAGAAAAATGACATAATCAAAAGCTTCTCCTCAATAGCTCACCCAGGGGCAAATGGGTAGGTCAAAGCAGCAAACAAAACAATAAAGAAGCTGCTAAAAAAAGACTCATAAAAGGTAAGGAGAAATAGGCAGAGGAACTACCCCTAGTTTTATGGGCATATGGAATATCCATAAGGTCACATACATGTCATACACCATTCTCCCTAACATATGGTTATGAAGCTATGATGCCATTCGAAGTAGGCATGCCATCATGTTGGCGTTTATCTTACATGGTTGTGCAAAATTCATGCCTAAAATAAGCTGCATTAGATCTCATACAAGAAAGAAGAGATGAATCAGCGGTTAGGTCTGCATGCTATAGGCAAAGAATGACTAGAAGTTGTAATTCATTACTCAGAGAAGGGAAGTTCCACATGAGTGATCTAGTCCTAAGAAAGGTGATAGCTAACACAAAACCCAACGAAGGGAGTGCTTGGATGAAATTGGAAAGGACTCTTGGTAGTTGCTAAAACTCTCTCAAATGGCGCACACCGCCTCTCCATACCTGACGGCGACCTTGTCCTAAGGACATGGAATTTAGAAAATCCCTGCCTATACTTTGTTTTAATTTTTTTTCTTGTAGCAAAATGCAATGTACAAAGTTATGACTAGAAGATATTAATAAAATAATAAGCTTGATGTAGGGATATTAGACGGTCCAAACCAGTATTAAAATCAGCTTGTTAATGTTATTTTCTTGCATACCAAAACAAGAGTTATAACAACATAACTCAGCTTTTTAGTCAAATACTTAACTGGATGTAGGGATATTAGACTATCCGAATCAGTACAAAAAATCATATGCATGAATAAAGGGTTGTAAACATGCGACCTGAAGGGACAGATCATTCTAAGCGCATGGCAGAAATAGAAAGCTAGCACAGAGCTTAAAAGTTGCACATTCAGAGCTAAGAGTTGCTATAAAGAAAAGAAAAGGAAGTTCATACAGTACAACCTAAGGGAAAACTCAAAAATCAACACAAAGCTCAAAGAAGTAAACATACATTTTTTTATTATTTCATTGCAGACCATTGTAAAATGCTAAGTATGTATAAAACACATCGTAAAGGTCCACGAGGTTGCTAAAGTACTTCATAGTTAAATTCTGAACCCGCCATTGTTAAAAGCCTTCTTTTTCTGGGAAGTAGTATGAGATGGGGGTATTTCTGTTATAACAACTGAAGAACGACAAGGCACATTAATTGCAGGGTGCCTTGGGTCACAGTTGGCGCCGACCCAAGGATTCCCTAGGATTTGCCTCATAAAAATGGAATCGGTGTGATTATAAAGGAAACATAAATCTAATTTTGGTAAGAAATGGTTAAACACATCAATCGCATGTTGAATAGCTATATTTGCCATAATGTGCTTGACCTTCTCTTGTTTGAGCTTTTTTGCTAAATCGAACTGCAAAGAGTTAGAATCCCGGTGCTAAAGAATGCGAATGTAAAGAAGTCATTGTTAAGGACCACATAGTTGGAGCCGATCTGGATAGTTGATCTTCGAGCTCGTTGATACGTTCAATAACTACACATCACACACGTTCTGGATCATCTAAAACTTTAGCTTTTGTCTTCTTGGTTTTCTTTGAGAACGCAGTAAATAATTTATAAGCGGGTGGTCACTTTTCCACTTTCATCTCTCTCTTAGGATCCTCCAACCTCTTTTCGTAGACAGCCTTCAACTCATCAACTTTGTTTTGATAATAAGCCACCAATTCATTTTTCCATCGTAAGGCCACTTCACCAACCAAACTAGAAGGAGGAGCTTGAGCTGCCCTAGAGGAGTATATTTTAGGAGGAGCAATACTAGAGGAAGGACCGTCTTCTTTGGCTAGCTGATGAGCAACTTGCAGGGACAGCTCTTCAATGGTTTTTTTAGATTACATCCTCATAAGAAACTCTATACAACCCCACAGCATCTTTTAATAACTTCGCCAAATTAGCCGCCTTCCCCTTTGAAGATTTTAGCTCAGCCTCAAGATTTTCTATCTTTCTCCTTGCAGCCTTTAGATCTATGCGTAGGTTATTAATGCAGTTATATTGCTTAATTAAAGTTTTCTTTGCTTCATTAAGCTAATTTGTTAAATTCCAAGTATCCTTTTCCATCCTCTCCCTTTTCATGAAAAATTGAAGTGGATCGTCATCCACGATCTCTAAGTCACCTCCAATATTTTCACATGTCTCGAAAATGTTAACAAAAGTTAGGTCAGATGTCGGTGGAATACCAAGCTACGCATCACACAAAAGATAAAATAATTAAACAAAAGAGAGAAAGTGCATAAACAAACAAAGGAAATTTTATTAAATTAAACGGTCTCATAAAATACATGTCATACATATAATCATGACTACCTACGACTAAATCTGTTCTTAAACCATAACAAGTGAGGATACCAAAAAAGGAGTAACTCGTCCCCTAGGGAAGGACCCCATTTTCGAAGTACAAAATCATAAAGCGCGTTCCCCTCATGAGTAACTTGCATGACTCTGAATAAGATTCCTGGAGATGGTTACCTTAGCTATGCAATAGACCTTTCAGCTTAGTTTCTTTCCTACGAACAAAAGCATTTCTCCTTGATAATCTTTCTACAACTTATTTTTCTAAACTTTCAACATATCCCTTTAAATAATGAACTAGATTATCTTCTTAAAATGGATCTAATAAAAGAGGTTTATCAACACTAAAAATTCCTACCTAAAAGGAAAAGAATAATAATTTAAATACGATGCTACATCCAATAAGAACATCAAAACTAGAAATTGTAGTAATGTGCAGACAGTAAAACCAAGGTCAAATATTTAGGTTCCCAAAATCCATTCATCAATTACAATGTTTTAACCAAAAATATCACAACAATGACTAAAATACGACAGTAACAAAATTTTTTTATTACAAATCTCACAAATCCAAAAAAATAAAAATAATAAAGTCAGGGTTCAAAGATTTACTTCAGCAGAACGGAAGGTCTCACTAGCATGGTTAGGATTGGTATCGGGCACAACATTTGAGTTATCCTTAGAATCAAATTATTTGATAACTCTTGTATAGAAGCTTGGGGGGAAACTGCTCCACTGCGTTCCTTAACCCATTACATGTATAGAATCAAAAATTGTTTGATAACATGCCCATATAAAGATGCTGAGATTTATATTACAATAGACACATTAGCCCATTTTGTTTGTATTGTGTGTTGTCAAATATGTGCATAAACATATAGTTATAAATTACAAATGATTATTTGTGTGTATATATATATATTTGTGTATGTATAAAATATGTTTTATCATTAACATATATATATATATTTGTGTATGTATAAAATATGTTTTATCATTAAAATATTACAGAAAGCTTTTATTTATTTATATAACTATATATTGTACCATAAACAACAACAAAGATAAATGTATATAAATATATATAATAAAATAATTGAATTTTTCTATAACTAACTAGTTAGAAAACATATCTGATCTGAAGTTACAATGATTTTAATATATATATATATCATAATGAATTAAATAGTTTCGGCCATAATAAATTAATATAAAATAATTGTATGATAAAGTTCAAGTTTTATATTTTTAGAAACTTTGTAAACACATTTTAAGCCTTAGGAAAAATTCTAGAATTTTCTCAATTAAAATAATATTTTTAATTAAATAATTGATAAAAGGCCGAAATTAAATTAATTTAAAAATAATAATATTAAGTTAAAAAATAATTCAATTTTTTTTCAAAGGCACCTTGACATGATGAATTAATTATAAAAAATATAAATTGAATTTTAGAAACACGGATTATTTTATATGAATTTATTGAATCATATAATCATTAAATATTAATAAAATATATATATAAATGATAAAAACATATTTTCAACACTTATAATTCGTAATAAACATAGAAAAGTGTTCGAAAAATTTCAGATCAATATTGTACATTAAATATGAAAATATATGTTTCAATTCAAATTGTACGTGAATATTATATCATAAATTAATACATATATATATGTACAAACATATGTAATTTTAAACTAAAATTTATTTTAATATGTAATATTAGATTACAAACATAAATCCTTTGTTATTTACTGTAATCGGAATATATATATATACAGGCTAAGAAATATATATATATATATGCATATTTTTAACTTACTGTTAAATTTTAAGAATATATCTTAAGGTAATTTAATTTTATAACATTTTAATTTAATGATAAGTAAGTTTGAACTTTTAATTTAATTTGTTTATCAAAAATTTAACAGTAAAGTAAAATTTGGGATTTTATTAACCCAATAGATTTAAATTTAAAAATGAGAATATTAATGGTAGTTTAAAATCATGGCAAATGCTAATAAATTCGGAAATTCCATTTATACGAGGTTCAGAATCAAATGAAACCAGCCGGGTTGGTTCATTGCTGGAATCGATGCAATAAAAGCGAAGGTGAGTTAATCTCACTCAAATTGGATTACTGGTTAATTTAAATAGTTAAAATTAAATTATTGGATGATTGATTGAAATCGATAATTATTATCAGTCTGGATGTGATATTATATATAGTAATATATATATATATATATATATATTGGAGTGATTGATATTCCCGCATTATATAGCGGATGAGACCCTATGCACCCTGCATAATAGCGGATGACCCTATATACCGCGATATCCCCCTCGAAGTAGGATTGGTATTTTTATATTGTGCTAATATCTGTGGATGCAGGGAAACAGGTTGGAGGGATCCAATTGGATTTCTCAAAAATATTGAAATTTATTTTCATATCCAGCGATATGATTTATTTGATAATCTGTGATAGATTATATTGAAAATTGAAATTATTGAATGCTATGGTTTTGCTGAATATATTTTGGTATTTTAAGATATCAAAGATAAAGAGATTGGATTTTTGAAGAAAAATAAAAAGAAAGTTTTAAGTAAAATATTTATAGTGAAGTTGGATAAATTAAAAGAATGAATTTGGTAAAAAGGTTTGTTTTTTTAAAAATCCTATTAAATAAATTCTGAGTATGAAAAAATAGAGGTTTTTCGAATAAATGGGAATAAAAGAGTTTTAAGGACTTAAGCGGTATTGTTTAAGAATTAAAGGGTTTACTTTTTTAAATTCAAGATTTAAATGGCCTTGAGAAATAAAAACGAGAATTTTGAAATAAAGTATGAAATTGATGTTCCTGATTTAAATAAGATTTTAAATCAGAAAGGGAAGTGAATCTGAAATTAGGGGTTTGGGGTGATTTGGGTAAATCAAGAAATAAGTTTCAAAATGGAATTAGTTTAGGAAATCGATTGAAAATCGATTAAGTGTTTTGAAGCAGTGATTAAAAGGAGAATGAGAATATGGAATTTATAAACCGGGTTTATAAATAAAGTGAATATTTATCAGTGGATAATTTGGATTTATAAATTTACGGTGGGAATTTATAAGGAGATGGTAAATTGTTTTTAAAAATAAATGGTGGTTTATTTTTAGAAAATGTGAGGAAGAAAATTTACGGGATTGGGACGTAAATTAAACTGGAGATAAATCGAGAGGGATTTATAAATGACAAGACCGGTTTTATTGAAGTGGAAATGTATTTTTCTGGAAAGTTAAGTATATTTTAAAGGAAAGATTTTTAAGTATAAATTAGAAGTTTTAAAGATGTTTTAAAAGAATGTTTTTAGAAAAATTTATTATTTAATTGTTTTAAAAGTGGTAAAGTAAAAAGTAATTAAGTTAATTATAATAGTCAATTATTTTTAAAGGTTAAATTGGTATTATGATTTAAAGGATAATTATTAAATATTTATACTTTATATAATAGCTTTATTTTAAAAAAAATAGTTTTTGGCTAAAGTTTTACTTGGAGAATTATTATAGAATTTCATGAGTATTATTTTAAATAAAGAATTTAAGTAGCTTTATTTAAAGTATTTTTGGTGTATATTTTTGGATAAAGTGATTTAATTTATTTAAAATCTAAATTAAATAAGACTTGGTGTTTTTCAGTGGAAATAAAATAATTGGTTGAATGATTGTTTAATTTGATAGTTAAATAACCGACTATCAAATCTGGACCTAAATATAACTTTGGAAATATCTAGAAGAAATACGGGAATTATATGGTACGGTTACCGTTCGAGGAGCTATACTGTATGTATAAACTCGTTTGTTCTTCTAGGACGTTTATAAGGAAATCCATCCACAAAACGGTTAGGAGGTGATCTCCGATCTTATTTTCGTCTGTTTATTTCCTAAAGAACCGGGGTTGAGTTTACCAGAAATAGCGAACGTTGTTCCGAAGAGACCGGGATCGGATTTGTGATTCGAAAACCACTTCGATCCAACGAGTACGTTTTCGAAATGAAGACAAGAGCTTGGAGTCGAAGATGGAGCAGTGAAGTGCAAGGGCTAATCGCTACTAATCCTGAGGGTGATTCCAAAATAGATGTAGTAGGAGTAGTGCCTTCGGTTCCGTTTGGACCGGGAACCGACTTGTATGGATGAATGCTATCAGCACATTGTCATTGCAGGACAATGAGCATTCTAAGGAATATTTCTAAAAAGGTAACGCTTAACCTCGAGCCTCATCAACCGGGAATGACTGAAAATCAGGGGATATGCAGCAAGGCTAAGTGGGTAGCTCCCAAGTAGGGTAAGGTCTTCCCTATCTAGAGTTACTTTTTATTTCGGCTGTATGGGCGGTTGCTGATCCCAACCGTAGGGTGATCTTATTCGGGCTATCCACTAAGGGGTTGTCCGGTCTTGTGTTTCAGGGGATCCCGTAGTGGTCCTCGGTACGGTGTTTCTAGATAGGTACCGTGACAGGTGGTACCCCAGTGCCAGGTCATTCAGTTGGAAATCCATTCTCCCTACGTGCCCTTTACGGTTTTGATTGTAGAGCCTAGTATTGCTGGAATTTAATTAATGTAACAATTTCAGCTATTTGAATAAGTATTTGTACCAGACACTATTATAATATCAGAGGATATTGATATTAAATGTTTTGGTTATCGTAAGGTAAAAACCCGGCATGTTTATTTGTGGCGTGGTCTTACGAGATACCTTGATTTTTAAAGGATTTTGAAAACTCTAATAACTCAAATTGAGTGTGTTTCTCACGCTGGTTTCCCAGACTGACTCGGGTGTTATTTTATTATAATGCTCGGGTCAGACCGAGTATTATAGGTTCAGTATAGGATGCTATGGAGCTCAGGAGACGAGCTGGACGACGAGACGTATCACACGTACTTGGTATAGATTCCACTGTGCATTGTAAGTTGTATAGCTAGCTTTTGTGTGGACAAGTTATTATAACTGTCCAGTATTGTGCTATTGATTTGTGTTGTACTCTAATGATGTAATGTATAAAAACAGTTATAGTTTCTTTTGTATAAAGATCTGTTGTTATCTATTATATATTGTTCCGCTGCGATTGTGAGATTCTGATGTTGTTTTCTATTTACTTCTTCTAACTCTTTCTTCTTTCCCTTACGGTCGGGTATTTCCGACATTCGATTGTTCGGCATGTAATACCGTGGACGTATTGATGTCGATTTTCGGAGGTCGAAAAACCGGGTCGTGACATTGTCTCGATGCATCTTGATTAGGAACATTTAAAATGGTATATTTAATTTTATTGTGATAAATTACTCATGGTTACAAACTTTGTAACTACTATCACAAAACATGCCATTTATGAATTTTCTATTAAATATACTTTTAATTAAATAAATTAATTAATATAACCACATTATATCAAGTACATAATAGAAAGAAAACACCTTTATTTCGAACAAGATTGGTCAACGAGTTAGATATATGTAACAAATTACATAATTGCCCCTAGGTCATGCCCGTAACTTTTCCAATCTCCCACTTGCACTTGGGGTCAATTATGGAATCTTGTTCCAACTTCTGCAATCGGTTTTCTCAAAACCAATTGGGTCAGTTGCTCTGTGAATGGGTATGCTTTTATGTTTCAATTATCTACCCTGTCAATCAACTATCTCTGAAGGTGATAAAATGTTTTATCATGTGGAACAATTCGGAGTATGTCTCTCAACTTCTAGTGAGCTCTAGGTTCTGTTATGAACTATATCACAACATTGTTATCATATAATAATGTTATGAGATTCTCAACATTTGGAATCGGCTCAGTTATAAATTTATGCACTTATATTTTTATGTATATTGCTTTTATTGCGGTGCTATTCAAGGCGGTGTACTTAGCCTTTTTCATTGAATCAGCCATGGTTTTTCATTTGGAATATTTCCAACTTAAAGATTCTTAACTTGAATTTATTATTGACATATTATACTGAATAGCACTTATGAAGTTTGAGTTCGAACACTCCTTCATAAGGAGTTTTTATTTCTATAAATAATTCTCTAGTATTTCATAAATACACGATAATACTTCAAACAACCATTTAGTGATATCAATTTGGATTTGATATTTTCTTTATGTATCAAATACATAAACAAATCACGATATCGTAGACAACATAACATGTATGATAATTTCTATTGCCAATGCATAAGGAACTCATCTCACATGTTCCGTATTAAACAGTTTAATAAGGTATCTTTGCATATCGATTTGGGACATTCCCAATATCTTTTATACTCACTATAAAAGACATCATTTACAATCCAAGGTTGAGTATTAGAACAACTAAGGTTGATTTTAACACAAGTACATTGTTAAAATCAATAATGTGTTGTTTACTTATAGTTTAAAACTATCAATGTATCTTTTAACGTTCTTTCTTATGAACACACGCTTTCTCTGCATTTTGAAATCAAACTATTTGATATTTCTGTCAAAATATTTTTTCAATTTTGATGCTTATAAAATGATACTTTATATCATTTCTTGGATCATATCCAAAGACTCACTAACTCAATATCACTCCCACTGACTTCGAGACATTTTTGGTTATTATATGTAAATAGATTGCTCTAAATCATTATCTAGAATTTTCTATTTCAATACATATGTACCAAACATAAAGTCATACCAAGAGGTAATTTTGTGATTAAATCCGAATTAACTTGAGCACGTTGAATATTGAATCTATTATGGTAATTTCAACAATTGAAATTTGCGATATTATTCTTATCAACACTGCTCATTTAATTCCAACTGCATTAGTCTTGCTCGTAAAAATCATGGTTGATGGATCATATCCCTTCGGTTATGACTAATCATATTTTGACAGCGTACTTGGAATTCTTTCATATTTTCACATCATACCATATCACAGAGTCATCACTCTTAATGGTTTAATTAAACAACCGAAGATTATATATCATTGATAATAAACTCATAGTTTCTCTTCAATGTGCGAGAATACTTATTAGAAACTCTAATGCAATGTGTTTGTTTAGGTTAGTCAATTTCATTTCATCTGATCTAATCTGCTCTATCTATGAATCGTATCCAATTCCATTTTACTATCAAAAATTCCTTAAAAGAAATTTCTTCGCAATAAAGTTGGTATTTCTTGAAACAACAATTGTTTCTCAATGCAACAAAATAGGTATTCATAAACGATTTATGAATTTCTTTATTTATAAACCGATTTGGTTTTAGTTTACAAAACTTATGTTTAAAACATAAATATGTTATCCGATGATAGTCTTTCCCAAAATCCTTTTGGGGAGATTCATATAAGATCCCTCACGAACAATTATTATGTGCAATCTTTCGACTCGCACAACCTGCCAATTCTTTAGACTAGGATATGTTGGAGTTTCTTATAAACTCTTGTCTTGTGTGATTTTGTAACCTGTTATTTAAATGAAATAATATTAACCTTGTGTACTACTCTTAAGTGCATGACTTTACAGAAAGACTAACTCAACTTCACTCATAATTAATCGTGCATTGTCCAACAAAGTTTGATTACTCCTTATCGATGCATCATTATATATCACATGGAGGAGTGACTTTTAAGATTGAATCTTTATTCATTTTTAGGTATGTTCAGAACTGTTTTCAATATAATCACTCATTTGATCTAATCGAATCATTTCAATCGTATGTTACATTATTTACTTCTGTTGTATGGGCTTACTATAGACTTGTACATGCATATAAATACATATATCCATGTCTATGATAACTCATCGGTGAATACGATGAAGTACATGAAATAGTTTTTGTAACAAACCAGAATTTTAGTTATTTGAAATTAGAATAATTTAATTAATTTTAAATATTGGTAAGTTAATTTTATAGGTTAAATAGCTTAAATTACAAATATAATGATTTGTTGGATAATTTAATTGCTAAATTTAATAATTGAAAATTGTTTAAATAATTGAATCTTGGATTTTTATTTGGATAAAAAATTATTTCAAAGCTTATTTAAATTCTATTAATAAGAATGACGATAATAAAACTTTTAAAATTGATTCAAAAGTGATTTAGCTAATTTTGAAATTAACTCGTTTTAATTAACATATAAAAATAGCCTTCCGGGGCACTATCTCGAATTTCGACGAAACCAATGTCATTGGGTCCGTAATAATGAATTATAATACGCCGTCAAATTTCGTAGCGATCAGATGCACCATTTGGTCGTACGGGATAGAAATGCGTTGAAATTAATATCAGAAATTTAATATTATAATTGGGTTCAAAAAGCTTTCCTCTGCATACGATCGAATTAGGTCTCGAAACTTCTTCCAATGCATTCAGAATAGAGGTATAACATTAGGAACGCCAGGCAGCACGCCTCGATCGGGGTTCAGAATTAAATTTCTAGATATTTTGAATTTTAAATAAAATTATTTTTTTCGATTTGACTCGTTCATTCATATCAGCCGCCTTCAACCTGTACAAGCCCACATACTTCACATGTCTTCCCATCCATCTTCTTCTATCTAAACATCTCTTGAACAAAGAGAAAAGAAAAAAATTTCAAACTTCAAAAATTTATATCTCAACAACTACTCAACGAAAGAAATCTAAAACCAAATTTAAAAATCTTCTTTTGATGAGGGCTTCTCACTGATAATCTCGATTGGAGGTGCGGCTCGTGTTGGTGGATTTCGAAAGTGAAGTGGCATGAAAGGTGAGTGTTAGGGTTTCATTTTTCTCGAGATATTGGTGACGTGGGGGTTTGGGGTTGATGGCAATGGTTCGTGGGAGGAAGGCGCATCAGCGACCATAAATTGGTGGACTCTGGTCGCATTTTGGGTCATCGTGACATGGCAGAGGGGGGAGGGGGGCGCTGCTCGTCGTCGCAATTTCGAGGGAGGGTGCAGACGTGGGGTTTGAGGTGGGGACACGAATCCCTTGTGTAGCGGAGTTTGTCGGTGGTGGCGGAACCTTGTTCCGTTGAGCGTTGAGTGAGCTAGGAGGAGAGAGGGGATGGGAGCTTAAGCGTACATACTCTGCGCGTGTATAGGTTTTAGCATTGGAGAAGAAGAAGGTCTAGGGGTATTAATTTAATTAGTTAAAAGTCATATTTTTTTATTTTATTTTAAATTAAAAATGTATTTATAACTTCTAAAATTCATAACTGCTTCATACGAGTTCCGATTGAGATGAAACCTTTTGCGTTGCGCTCGTGATGACGAAAGCTTCACAATAGAGCTAGTTTGGATGGATTTGGAGACAATTGAATTTTGGACTAATATTGGACGTCGTCCGGTTTTAGTTCCAAACCGGAACGCTTCGGCGATGACATAAATTTCGGTGAGTAAATCTTGTTAGTCTATAGGATAATGGTTTTGATGACAACAACTATAGAAGTGTTATAAAATATATATGTGCAGGAAATCTATATGCAGGTATCAACAAAAGAAGACTGTACAGTAAAGAAGACAAAGATCAAGAGTTCAAGATTGAAGACTCATGAGATTCAAGATATTCAAGAGTTCAAGACAAATAATATAGTTAGGTTAGATATTTGTTAAAACTCCTTGAAAGCACTATCATTCTTTTTTATCCAATTTACTCGTGGAATGGAATCCACTTCGTTCTTGTTAAAGGGATGGAACCCTAGTGAGATGGAACTCACGAAATATCTAGTGGAACGGATAGTAGCCCTATTTTGTTATCCACTAATTTTGATTCAAAATGATTTTCAAAATTATCTCTTGTTTCATAAAATGATTTTCAAATATTCCTTTTCAAAAGAAAAACCTTCGTTCGTATTTCCAAAAATGTTTTAGCCTCAAAATCATATTTATCATTTTGTTATATTTTGATTTCAAAATTGTCCTTGATATTTTAGCCTCAAAATCTATTTTAATATTATATTTACTTTAGTTTATTTACCTTGATTTTAAATATATTTTAGTATATATACATATATATATTCATAAGTATTTCTACTTCTAAATACCTTCTACAAATACATAGAGTCCATTTGAATAAAGTTGCATATGTTTTAAATCATCATTTTCAAAGAAAAGCAAATCATCATTTTTACTAGACCATGTCGACATCATAGTTACTCGTCATGTCGACATGCTTCCCGTTATAGCAAAGGTTGTTTTCAAAAGAAGTGTCTATTCGTTTAAATCTCTTTGAATGGACACATCCATTCATTCTCTATAAATAGAGATTGTTATGGACGTTTTCCAGTAACTACTTTCTTTATTTTTCTCTCCTCTTTATTCTCTTATCTTATTTTCTAATCATCCTATCCATATTCTGCCGAAATCTTAAGTGAATCAAACTAGAATATCTCTAGTTTGATTCTCTGCCACTCTCTCCAAAGAATCTCAGTGCTTATCAGAGTTATAGATATATTTGTACTCAAAGAAACTTGTGTGGGGTTATAAAGGTGTGATCGTGTCCTTGGAAATCGATCGGGTGAACTTGTGTCCTGTGAATCAAGTGGTTCTACCCAAAGACCTGAGAATCTGGAGGGTGTACCTCGTTGCCTTGGAATCGAGGGATTGTAATCTAGATTATTATTGAATAGAAAGCCGTATGAGTTGTGCGGGACTGGATGTAGGGTAACACCGAACCAGTATAAAATTCCTGGTGTGTTCTTTCCTTTACTTGCTTTTTATTTATATTTGCATCTGTTTGTGATTCTGTGATTTGATCTGTGATTGTATATTTGCATTAAGTTAGTTAAATCAATTTAAATCAAAGAAGTTTTAAAGAAATTCTTAAAACACTATTCACCCCCCCTTTAGTGTTAAATAGCCTTAAGATCATCTTCCGCGTCCCTGTCATTTGGTATCGGAGCAAGTTTTTCAAAGTATTCATAATCTGATTTTTGAAAAGTTCATGGCTAAGTTTGAAATGTTTCCTAAAAATAATTCTTTAATGATCAAATCATTGTGGTCTCATAAATTGATGCATGATAGTTATATAGAATCAGGTAATCTACAAAAGTTGCTCACTGTGCAGGAATCTTGCTTCATGGCGACAAATGAATCTATTCACAATGGACAAGTTGTGCAAATAAGGAAAAACAAGTGGATACTTGATAGTGGATGTTCAAGACATATGACAGGAAATCCAGAGATACTCAATGACATTATTTACAAGGATGGAGGATTGGTTAATTTTGGGGATAATTCAAAAGGTTATGTAGTTGGCATCGGCAATGTAGGTAATTCTGAAACTCCTATTATTTCAAATGTTTTGTTAGTTAAAAATCTACAACATAATCTACTTAGTATTAGTCAGTTATGTGATAAAGGATATAGGATTAAATTTGAAAAAGACAAGTGTCACATCGAAGATAATAAATCTAATATTATCTTTGAGGGAGTTAGGAAAAAGAATATCTATATTCTTAGTATGAAAATTTCAAATGATAATCTATGTCTTTTAACCAATACAAGTGACCCTTGGACTTGGCATAAGAGATTTGGACATTTGAATTTTAAACTCTTATCTAGACTATCCAAACTTGATCTAGTAAGAGGCCTCCCTAAGATGCAATTTAAAGTAGATAGTATATGTGATGCATGTCAATTAGGAAAACTTAGAAAAAGTTCCTTTAAACTTAAAGATATGATTTCTACTTCAAAACCTCTTGAGTTACTTCACCTAGATTTATTTGGTCCATCTCAGATTCAATCAATCAACCATAGTAAATATGTCTTTGTAATTGTGGATGATTATTCCAGATATACATGGACAATCTTTCTGAAACATAAAAGTGATACTTTTGATTATTTTAAAAGTTTTTCAAAAAGAGTTCAAAACCAACTGTCTTCCAAGATCATCACTATTCGTAGTGATCACGGTGGTGAATTTGAAAATGAGAAGTTTGAGGAATTCTGTAATCAGAAGGGAATTACTCACAATTTTTCGTTTCCAAGAACTCCACAACAAAACGGAGTAGTTGAGCGTAAGAATAGGACGATTCAAGAGTGTGCTAGAACTCTACTTTCTGATAGTAAATTACCAAAACATTTTTGGGCTGAAGCAGTTGCAACAGCCTGTTATATTTTGAATAGGATTCTAATTAGACCTCTAACCAATAAAACACCTTATGAACTTCTTTTCAATAAGAAATCTAAGGTATCTTATTTCAGAATTTTTGGAAGTAAATGTTTTATCTTAAATACAAAAGATAATTTAGATAAGTTTGATCCTAAATCCGACAAAGGAATCTTTATCGGATATTCTAACAGGAGTAAAGCTTATAGAGTTTTTAATCTAAGAACAAACACTATTGAAGAAACTTTACATGTTTCCTTTGATGAAAATTTCAAAGAAGTTGATCAGACTAATGATGAGGATGACTTAGTTATTTCTAATCATGAATCTGTAGATGCTACAAATGAAACTTTTCATCCAAATAAAAAGATTAGGCTTTTAAAAGATCACCGTGTAGAAAATATTCTAGGAGATATGCAATCTGTTGTTAAAACTAGGAATCAATTAAACAGTATGAGTCATGTTGCTTTTCTATCCTCAATAGAACCTAAAAATCCAAAGGAAGCATCAACTGATGATTCATGGATTCTTGCTATGCAAGAAGAATTGAATCAATTCACCAGAAATGATGTTTGGGAACTTGTTCCTAGACCTGAGGATAAATCCATTATAGGCACTAAATGGGTATATAAAAATAAATTAAATGAATTAGGTGAGGTCGTTAGAAATAAGGCTCGACTCGTTGCACAAGGTTATTGTCAAAAAGAAGGTATAGATTATGACGAAACCTTTGCACCCGTAGCAAGATTAGAAGCTATTAGAATTCTGCTTGCTTTCGCTAATTTCAATAATTTCAAACTTTTTCAAATGGATGTCAAGAGTGTCTTTCTAAATGGTTTTGTAAAAGAGGAAGTTTATGTTGAACAACCTCCACTCTTTGAAGATACAAAATTTCCAAATCATGTTTTTAAATTAAAGAAAGCCCTGTATGGTCTAAAACAAGCTCCTAGAGCTTGGTATGATAGACTTAGGTCTTATCTTTTGCAATCTAATTTTGAAATAGGTAAAGTAGATAACACACTTTTTATTAAAAGAAACAAAAATGATATTCAACTTGTACAAGTGTACGTAGATGATATTATTTTTGGATCAACCAATTCTGACATGAACAAAGAATTTTCTGACATTATGACAAAAGAGTTTGAGATGAGTCATATGGGTGAACTTAACTTTTTCCTAGGATTACAAATCAAACAATTAGATAATGGTATCTTTATCAGTCAAGAGAAGTATGCGAGAGAGTTAGTTAGTAAGTTTGGCTTGACCAATGTGAGTGGAAAACCAACTCCCATGGCAACCAATATAGCGTTAAGTAAGGATGATCTATCCAAAGACGTAGATCAAACCTTGTATAGAGGAATGATTGGATCACTTCTCTATATAACTGCTAGTAGACCAGATATCATGAACAGTGTTTGTCTCTGTGCAAGATATCAATCTCAACCCAAGGAAACTCATCTAAAAGCTGTGAAACGTATCATTCGATATGTTAAACACACCTTTGATTATGGATTGTTCTACCCTAAGAATGATTCATTTGAATTAGTTTCCTACTGTGATGCTGACTATGCTGGGTGTAAGTCAGACCGAAAGAGTACAAGTGGAACTTGTCACTTTCTAGGTCATTCCTTAATTTCCTGGTTCAGTAAAAAGCAGAATACTGTTTCCCTATCAACAACTGAAGCAGAGTATGTTTCTGCTGCTTTAGCTTGTTCTCAAGTTTTGTATATGCAACAAACCTTGAATGATTTTGGTATATCTATCACGAAATCTCCAATTTTCTGTGATAACACTAGTGCCATTAGTTTGTCCAAAAACCCAACTCTCCATGCCCGAACTAAACATATTGACATTAGACACCATTTTCTAAGAGATAACGTAAATAAAGAGAAAATTTCTCTTGATTTTGTTAATTCTGAAAATCAAATAGCTGATATTTTAACCAAACCTTTAGGAGAACCTGTCTTCACCAAGTTAAGAAGAGAATTAGGTATATGTTCTCTTTCTGAAATATAGTATATAGTATAGTAGTATACATAGGGTATATATGAATGATTTCTTAACCATAACATTTTACAACACCATGTCGACATAGTATTCATGCGTCATGTCGACATGAAACGGTAAAAATGACAATTTGTTTTTCCCTCTAATTTTTGAATGGGTGGTTATTTAATTCACCCATTCCGAGTTTCTCTTCCCTCCAATCATTATTTCTTCATACTACTTTCTGGAAACATCAAATCCATGGCTTCCACATCCAATCCTAATCAAATTTCACCGGTTCCTTTCCCTTTTCCTTCACAAGGCCCTTTCCAAAACTCCATACTTGCTCGTGTCATCAAAATAGAGGAGAAAGTTGATGATTCGCTGCAGATGTTAACTGAAATGCAAGTTCAACAATTGAGAATGGCAAGTGAGCAAGAGAAACAAGGGAAAATTCTGAGGAATCTTCAAAAATTCCTCATGGATAATCATGCCAATCCAATTGTAATTGAAGATTCTTCTAACATAGAAGCAAATGAAGAAGGAGAAGAAGACGAAGACGAAGAAGAAGAGGAAGAACCAATGGAGGAAGAAACTGATGATGAAGCAGTATGTGTAGGGGAAGTCTGTTTTGATGCTTATGGGAACATTGTGGAACAACATGGAAATTTCTGTTTCCATTACCCAAATTGTCCTGTCCACAAGTCTCCCATCATCAAAAACAACCGTTGAGTTGTTTATTTTCTTGTTTTAGTTATGTGTTTATAAGTTTAAATAGTCATGTATATAGTAATATTGAAATGAATAAAATAATCTGTGGTTACACGTATTATTCTCATTCTTATATTACTCATATATATCATTCTGAGTATACAATATTTAGCATTGTTATATCTAGTTTCAGTATTATTAATGATAACACTATCATTAATATCATAGATTTAGGGGGAGTTAATGTCATTTTTTTTGTTGATGACAAAGGGGGAGAAGTATAAAATAGGTTAGTTAGGCATAGATTAAGGGGGAGTTATTAGATTTAGGGGGAGTTATAAGGAGAATATAAATATTTTATAAACAAAGGTTGTCATCATCAAAAAGGGGGAGAATGTTAGTCTATAGGATAATGGTTTTGATGACAACAACTATAGAAGTGTTATAAAATATATATGTGCAGGAAATCTATATGCAGGTATCAACAAAAGAAGACTGTACAGTAAAGAAGACAAAGATCAAGAGTTCAAGATTGAAGACTCATGAGATTCAAGATATTCAAGAGTTCAAGACAAATAATATAGTTAGGTTAGATATTTGTTAAAACTCCTTGAAAGCACTATCATTCTTTTTTATCCAATTTACTCGTGGAATGGAATCCACTTCGTTCTTGTTAAAGGGATGGAACCCTAGTGAGATGGAACTCACGAAATATCTAGTGGAACGGATAGTAGCCCTATTTTGTTATCCACTAATTTTGATTCAAAATGATTTTCAAAATTATCTCTTGTTTCATAAAATGATTTTCAAATATTCCTTTTCAAAAGAAAAACCTTCGTTCGTATTTCCAAAAATGTTTTAGCCTCAAAATCATATTTATCATTTTGTTATATTTTGATTTCAAAATTGTCCTTGATATTTTAGCCTCAAAATCTATTTTAATATTATATTTACTTTAGTTTATTTACCTTGATTTTAAATATATTTTAGTATATATACACATATATATTCATAAGTATTTCTACTTCTAAATACCTTCTACAAATACATAGAGTCCATTTGAATAAAGTTGCATATGTTTTAAATCATCATTTTCAAAGAAAAGCAAATCATCATTTTTACTAGACCATGTCGACATCATAGTTACTCGTCATGTTGACATGCTTCCCGTTATAGCAAAGGTTGTTTTCAAAAGAAGTGTCTATTCGTTTAAATCTCTTTGAATGGACACATCCATTCATTCTCTATAAATAGAGACTGTTATGGACGTTTTCCAGTAACTACTTTCTTTATTTTTCTCTCCTCTTTATTCTCTTATCTTATTTTCTAATCATCCTATCCATATTCTGCCGAAATCTTAAGTGAATCAAACCAGAATATCTCTAGTTTGATTCTCTGCCACTCTCTCCAAAGAATCTCAGTGCTTATCAGAGTTATAGATATATTTGTACTCAAAGAAACTTGTGTGGGGTTATAAAGGTGTGATCGTGTCCTTGGAAATCGATCGGGTGAACTTGTGTCCTGTGAATCAAGTGGTTCTACCCAGAGACCTGAGAATCTGGAGGGTGTACCTCGTTGCCTTGGAATCGAGGGATTGTAATCTAGATTATTATTGAATAGAAAGCCGTACGAGTTGTGCGGGACTGGATGTAGGGTAACACCGAACCAGTATAAAATTCCTGGTGTGTTCTTTCCTTTACTTGCTTTTTATTTATATTTGCATCTGTTTGTGATTATGTGATTTGATCTGTGATTGTGTATTTGCATTAAGTTAGTTAAATCAATTTAAATCAAAGAAGTTTTAAAGAAATTCTTAAAACACTATTCACCCCCCCTCTAGTGTTAAATAGCCTTAAGATCATCTTCCGCGTCCCTGTCAAATCTCACTCATTTTGGATAATTGGTTTTATTTTGAAATGTTAAAATTATTTATTGGTTGATTAGATGGATTGATAAATTATTATCAGTTCGATGTTATATATATATATATATATATATATTAGTATTTGGGTATATTTCCCGCCTATTGGAGCGAATGAGACTCTATGCGCCCCACATAATAACGAATGACCATTTTTATTGCTATATCCCACCTCGAAGTGGTTATTATATTTTTGTGGTTATATGACATCTATGGTTGCAGAGAAACAGGTTGGAGGGATCCAACTAGATTCCTCAAAATTGTTAATTTTAATTTAATATATATTGATACATAATGTGTTTTGAATAATCTGTTATAGATTATGATGTGATTTGAATTTATTGGATGCTATAGTAGCACTGGCCTTAATTTTTGTATTATAAATACCATAAATAATATTTTTGAATTTAAAAAGGAAATTCAAAGGCGATTTTGGAAATGAAAATATTTATATTGAATTTTGGGATTATTTAAAAAGGAATTGATTTGGATAAAATAAATGATTGGATTTTGGATATTTATTTAGCTATTTCGTAAAATGGTTTCTAATAGAGAATTTTAAATCGAGGATTTTTAAACAATGGATTTTTAAATGAGATTCTTCAAATACGAAATGGAAGTCGAAATCGAGATTTGAATGGTTGTGGAATATAGTTTGGATTATTTATGAAATAGATTTATAAATGGAATTTTAATTAGAAATCGATTTATAATTGGATTTTAGTAATATAAACTGGAAACGAGTTTATAAAATTTATAAACAATGAAGTGAAATGATTATCATTTGATAAATTGGAAATATAAATTCATAGTGAGAATTTATAATGAGATATGGAAATCGGTTTAGAAGAAATAGTGGGTTCTATTTTGGAATTTGGAGAAGGTTATGAAATTGGAAACGTAAAACGATTTGTGATAAATCGAGAGTGATTTATAAATATAAAATTGGTTATATTAAAATTTTAAAAATATATTTTTATCGAGGAGTTGAGCTTGTTTAAAAAGGGATTTTTATTTATTAAACTATGTAGTTTAAAAACTGTTATGTGTGTTAAAATATTTCAGAAAGTTGGGTTTTCAAATATTTAATATTAGTGGAAATGAATTTTAATTTTTATAATAAGCTTTGTAAATCAATTAGTTTTATATAAAAATGAATTGGAAATGAGTTATCGTTGATTATTTAAAAAGGTTTTGATATTTTAAATAATTACTTAAACGTGTTTTTGAAAATAAATTATTATTCTTTAAAAATACTTATTTATTTACATAGAATTTATAAGTAAGTAATTGGAATTTATTTATAAATACTCTCGAGATTTGTAAACCGGATTTTATTTAACGGATGTGATTTTATAAGAGAAATCTTATAATGGGATTTCTGGAAACTTGAGAAATTTCCAAAGTAGTTAGATACAAAAACTTCATAAATGACTTGAATTCATAAAAGAAGTTATAAATTGTTCGATGGGATTATGAATAAGTATGATCGGTTCTTTTGGAAATTGCACAAAGGATTGAAAATGGATTCCGGGAATTTATAAAATGAGCTATAATGGGTTGAGAATTTGCATGAATTTGTAAATGTTTTATTAAGTGGGTAGAAGGGGAAATCCTCTTTTGTTTTGTAATTATACTCATACAATTGAGATAAGCTATGAAAATTTCCTAAATGTTGATATTAGAATTGGTTTTGGAAAAATAAACTTGTAATATTTTCCTAAGTATTGGAGTGGAAGGTTTTGGAAATATTTTAACTACGAAAGGATTTATATAGAAATAATTTTCTAAGTAATGGATTATATATTGAACTTGGAAATATTTCTAAGTACTGATATGGTTTGAAAATATCATGTTATGGATATAAGCATTCAGAATTATTTCCAAATATTGAAATATTGGAAGAGATTTGAATATATATCTTTGTGAAGATATTTTGAAATAAATGTTTGAAAGATTTACAATATGAGCCTAGTGATTGCTTATATGTGTAAGTTGATAGTTAAATAACTGACTATCAAATCTGGCCAAATTCGTTGACCGTTTCGAAGAGACCGAGATCGGATTTAATTATCCGAAAACTACTTCCATTCGATTTGAGCGCTACGAATTGTGAAATCTTGAGGATAACAAAGACGGTGATCTTTGAAGAGATTGGTTTGTTAAGACCCAGAACAACTTGTATGGATGAATGCTATTATTGCATTGTTGCCTGAAAGGCAATGTTAGCATTCCAAGTGGGATTGCTATTCAAAAAGGTAAACGTAGCCTCAAGCCTCATCAACCTGTAAATGACTAAAACAGAGCATGCAGCAGGGCTAAGTGGGTTGCTCCCATTAGGGTATGTCATCATCTTTCTAAATTACCCTATTTTGATGGATTTAGTCATGCATGAGAGATCTCGATTGAGGTTGGAAGACCGGGATGATGACATATTCGATACTACTACTCAAGTGGTATGCCGGTTCTGTGTGGTAGGGTACAAGATATTCTTGTCAAACCCGAGTGCATTGATCTAGAGATGTACCCATCAGAAGGTAGTTCCTTACGTTGTCATAGTATGGAATCCAATCTCCAATACGTGCCTTACGGTTTTGATTGTAGAGCCTAGTATGCTGGAATTTAATTAATGTAACAATTTTGGCTATTTTAATAAGTATTTATACTTACACTATTATAATATCACTAGGTTTTCTATAAAAGTGTTTTGGTTATCGTAAGGTAAAAAACCGTTGTGTTTATGTGTGGCGTGGTCTTACATGATACCTTTGATTTCAAAGGTTTCTTATAACTTTAAATGTAGTTGGTTGTGTTTTCTCACGCTGGTTTTCCAAACTGACTCAGGTGTTATTTTATGATAATGTTCGGGTCAGACCGAGCATATTACAGATTAGATTGGATGCTTGGAGCTTCAAGAGACGAGTTGGAGGCCCCGAGACGTATTTACGTAGATGGCTATTTTCCGCTATATTCATTTTTGTGTTATCAGCAATTGTGAGGACATGCTATTATAACTGTCCCGGCTGAAATAGGTTAGTATACTCTAATTGATGTCTGTATATACATATATTACAGTTTTGTTTTTGTATAAAGATTTATGGTATATTATAGATTATTCGTTCCACTGTGAGATTCTGTGTTGTTTAGTTTTCTTCTTATCTTCTTCGTTCTTTCTTTTTCCCCTAACAATCGGGTTTTCCGGCATTCGAATTGCTTGGCATGTGATACCGTAGATGTATTAGTGTCGATTTTCGAGGGTCGAAAATCCAGTTCATTACATTTGGTATCAGAGCTGAAGGTTAAGCGAGAACCTTGGCTTTGGTGGGGTAACTCATTAGAGATAGGGTTAGTAGCACCCTAGAATGAGTTTGAGTTTATATATATGAGTGTGTATTTGTTAGTGATATAAAAGTGTTTTATATTGTGTGGTTGATCTGTTGAGTGGCTTATGGATTCTGGTCAATACGAGTAAATAACGTTATTGATAGGGATCTCTAAACACTTGAAAAAGTAATTCGACATGGTATTGTTTTAAAATTGGGTAAATGAAATAATTTTACCTTGATTATTTTTATATATAAAGAGATAATTTTTCAGACAACTGTTATGGTATATATAGTGTGCTTGGTTGTTAGGAAATGATAATGTTATACAATGATCATTTGTTGTTTGTTATTGTGCTCTAATAAAAGTTGTCATTATTATAATAAAAACAAAGGTTTACAACAAAGAAATGATTTCGTATAACCAAAGTGAAATTATATAAATATGATTTATAAAAGTGGATTATAAATTAAAAAGGATTTAAAAGCTGGGAAATTGAGAATTTAAATCCCGTTGGTTTTGGAAATGGTTTTTCAAAAGTTTTAGGAAAACAATAATAATATTATTTGGAAAATATTTTTGAATGGAAATATTTTTTAAAAGGATTTTAAAGGAAATAAAAGCACTGAATTCACTTCGGTCGCTGGAAAATAATTTCGGTGATGACTGCAACATTATCGATGTTCATTTTCGAGTCTCCAAGAGAGAAATTGCTACCATTGGAGTTTTGTTTTGGTAAAACTAGTTTTGATTTTAAAATCCAAAAGTATGATTTGATATACCAAGTAATTTGGTGTAGCTAAGAATCAATCGAAATAAATACGTAAGTTGTACGTATATTACTTTATTCGCATAACGGTTTGATCTAGATTCGAGCACAGGATTTTGAGATAATTTATATCGATTCGAGTTGGAATTTTTGACTCGATTCTCGACGGCGAACACCAGATATGGATTTTGGTTGATTCCAAAATTCTTTATCATAGTATATGGCCATGCAAGGAGAATAACGGTTTCTGATCAAGGAACCATATCAGAGTCCGCATTAGAGGGTCGTGTAAACGATTCTAGTTCGGAAGTGAGATTTGTGATCAAGCGAGCGATTAGAATTTGTTGTGCATACAGATGATATGTGTACATTGTACGGGCTTTGGTAAGCAAGTATTGGAAATTAAAATTGTAGAATAATGTGATTTTGAACTATATGATTGGATATCATTAGTAAATAAGACGCATGTATATAAAAGCAAGAGTAAATTTCATGCCTTTGATTTCATAAGAAAATCGAATTGCTCGACTAGAAGGTACATTTTTATTTTGTTGATTGATTTGATGGTTTTATGATTGAGCCACTTGGCTTTTCTTTTCTTTTGCTGGTTTGGGCCTTGAGTGGCGATTTGTAGTTGTTCCGATCTAGCCGCGCAAAGGATACGCTGGCAAAATTTTTCGAAAATTTAAAGAGTTAGAAATTTTGAAGAAACTTTTTAATAACTAAAAATTGATTTTTGAGTTATAACCTGAAATGATTGAATGGATAATATTATTTGGAATCTATGGATGAATTTGGAAATTAGTAAAAGTAATAACAAGGTTTCAACAAAATGATTTTGGGAAAAGTTAAAGGTTTAAAAATGATTTAGTAAGTTATTTCAACTAATTGATTTTAAAAGGTAATGGGTATTTTTCCTACCTTGGCAATTTCAAGGACGAAATTCTTTTAAGGGGGGAAGAATGTAATGACCCAGAATTTTAGTTATTTGAACTTAGAATAATTTAATTAATTTTAAATATTGGAAAGATAATTTTATAGGTTAAATAGCTAAATTCCAAATATAACTATTTGTTGGATAATTTAATTGCTGAATTTAATAATTGATTGTTTAAATAATTGAATCTTGGATTTTTATTTGGATAAAAAATTATTTCAAAGCTTATTTAAATTCTATTAATAAGAATGATGATAATAAAACTTTTAAAATTGATTCAAAAGTGATTTAGCTGATTTTGAAATTAACTTGTTTTAATTAACATATAAAAATAGCCTTCGGAGGTACTATCTTGGATTTTGACGAAACCAGTGTCATTTGGTCCGTAATAATGAATTATAATGCACCGTCAAATTTCATAGTGATCAGACGCACCGTTTGGTCATACGGGATAGAAACGCGTTGAAATTAATATTGAAAATTTAATATTATAATTGGGTTCAAAAAGCTATCCTCGGCATACGATCGAATTGTTAGTCCCTGAGAAGTTGGTTTTGATGACAACAACCTTAGAATAAGATTATAAAATATAAATACTAACAGTATGGTTTAGATATATATGTATATGTAGGATGTATATGCAGGTACCAAAGAATGAAGACTGTACAGTATAGAGATTCAAGAACTGATGAATTCAAGATCGAAGATATCAAGATTCAAGACTCATGAGTATCAAGATTATCAAGAGTTCAAGATTTCAAGATATGTAATTTAGTTAGGAATTTTGTTAACTCCTAGAAAAGCACTGACATCTTAAAATCCATTTTATTCGTGGAATGGAATCCACTTCGAGCCCGTTAAAGGGATGGAACCCTAAGTAGGATGGAACCTACGAAAAATCTAGTGGAACATTGTTTTGTATCCACTAACTTTTATTCAAATTTTTTACAAAATTATATCTTGTTTTCAAAATGATTTCAAAATCTTCCTTTTTAAATCAAAAACATCTATCCTGGTTTTAAAATACTTTTAGCCTCAAAATAATCTTTATTTTCAATATTAAATTATCCTTGGTTTTAAACTATCTTTTAATTATAATATATTTAACTTTTAAACTTAGATTTAAATATAAAATTATTGTAAAATTTTATATATACCAAAATATTATTCTCTATACTTATTTATGTATTTTAACTATAGTTAAGTATATTTATAAAGTTTAAAATAGTTTTAATACAAGATAGAAATTATTTTCAAAGAAAAACAAATTACCAAAAATAACTTAGGCCTGTCGACAACCCCAAGTACCCTTTGTCGACAAGGTGACAGTTGATTTCAAAAGTTTGAATTTCAAAGGAAGTGTCTATTCGTCATATCCTTTCACGAATGGACATGGCTGTTATTCTACTATAAATAGGGGCCGTTTTAAACGAATAAATATTCATATTTTCTCTGATTTCACTTCTCTTCTTCTTCCACATTTCTTTATATACATTTTTACCATTACTCTGCCGAAATCACCATTGAATCTAACTAGATCATCTCTGGTTTACTTCTCTATCACTATCTCAACAAAGATCCCAGTGCTATTCAGAGTTATAGACTTCTTTGTAATCAATCGAGCGAGAAAAGGTGTGATTGTAGCCTGGAAAATCAATCGGGAACTTGTTGCCCGTAAAATCAAGTATCTCTACCCAGAGGATTGTGAATCTGGAGCGGTGTACCTCGTGGCCTTGAAATTGAGGGTGTAATTGTAAGAATTGATTTTGAAAGGCAATCCGTACTTGTGTTGCGGGACTGGATGTAGGGTAACTCCGAACCAGTATAAAATCCGGTGTGTTCTTTCCTTTATTGCTTTTACTTTATATCTGCATTTGTGTTTGATTCTGTGATCATATCTGTTTCTGAATATTGCATACATTTGTGTTCAAATTAATATAAACTCAAAAAGAATTAGTAATTCCTTAAAACACTATTCACCGCCCCTCTAGTGTTAATTCTAGCCTTAAGATCCGTAATCTGCATTTCTCACACGAATTAGGTCTCGAAACTTGTTCCATTGCGTTCAGAATAGAGGTATAACATTAGGAACACCAAGCTGCATGCCTCGGTCGGGGTTCAGAATTAAATATCTAGATATTTTGAATTTTAAATAATTTTTTTTTCGATTTGACTCATTCATTCATATCAGCCGCCTTCAACCTGTACAAGCCCACATACTTCACGTGTCTTCCCATCCATCTTCTTCTATTTAAACATCTCTTGAACAAAGAGGAAAGAAAAAATTTCAAACTTCAAAAATTTATATCTCAACAATTACTCAACAAAAAAAAAATCTAAAACTAAAATTAAAAATTTTCTTTTGATGAGGGCTTCTCACTGCTATGCTCTATTGGAGGTGCGCTCATGTTGGTGGATTTCGATAGTGAAGTGGCGTGAAGGGTGAGTGCTAGGGTTTCATTTTTCTCGAGATATTGGCGACGTCGGGGTTAGGGATTGATGGCAATGGGTTCGTGGTAGGAAGGCGCATCGGCGGCCACAAATTGGTAGACTCCAGTCACGTTTTGGGTCATCACGACATGGCGGGGGGGGAGATGCTGCTCGATGCAATTTGGAGGGAGAGTGCGGACCTGGAGTGTGAGGCGGGGACGCGAAGCCCTTGCGTAGTGGAGTTTGTCGGTGGTGGCGAAACCTTGTTCCGTTGAGCGTTGAGTGAGCTAGGAGGAGAGATGGGATGGGAGCTTAAGCGTTCATGCTCTACGTGTGTACAGGTTTTAGCATTGGAGAAGAAGAAGGCCTAGGGGTATTAATGTAATTAGTTAAAAGTTATATGAGTTTATTTTATTTTAAATTAAAAATGTATTTATAATTTCTAAAATTCATAACTCCTTCAAACTAGTTCCGATTGAGACGAAACTTTTTGTGTTGCGCTCGTGAAGATGAAAGCTTCGCAATGGAGCTGGTTTGGATGGATTTGGAGACAATTGAATTTTGGGCTAAAATCGAACGTCGTCCGGTTTTAGTTCCAAACCGGAATGCTTCGGCGACGGTAGAAATTTCGATGAGTAAATCCCACTCATTTTGGATAATTGGTTATTTTAAAATGTTAAAATTATTTATTGGTTGATTGAATGGATTGATAAATTATTATCAGTTTGATGTTATATATATATATATTAGTATTTGGGTATATTTCCCACTTATTGGAGCGGATGAGACACTATGCGCCCCGCATAATAGCAGATGACCCTTTTTATTGCGATATCCTGCCTTAAAGCGGCGATTATATTTTTGTGATTATATGACATCTATGGTGCAGGGAAACAGGTTGGAGGGATCCAACTAGATTCCTCAAAATTGTTAATTTTAATTTCATATATAGTGATATATGATGTGTTTTGAATAATCTGTTATAGATTATGATGTGATTTGAATTTATTAGATGTTATAGTAGCACTGGCCTTAATTTTGGGATTATAAATACCATAAATAATATTTTTTAATCTAAAAAGGAAATTCAAAGGCGATTTTGGAAATGAAAATATTTATATTGAATTTTGGGATTATTTAAAAAGGAATTGAATTGGATAAAATAAATGATTGGATTTTGGATATTTATTTAGCTATTTTGTAAAATGGTTTTGTTGACATGCCTTTTGGCAAGGCCGTAGACAGGCAGATTTAACTAAACCGGTTGCTCGGTTGTCGAGACTGGAATACGATGGGTTTTAGTAAATTGGATGGATAGACAATCAGTCATGGATGGTAATCATGATTATGCAGCCAGGATTCAGCATAGTCGATGGGCCAAGGCTAATGAATACTTGCAGCTTAGGTTTCGACGAGTCTCGACTCGCCCTGGACTCGCTTCAAGTCGTATGGAGTTGAGCTTCAAGTCTTTTGGAGGAATACTTCGAGTCGAGGTCATTCGATAGGCATGGAAGATGGCTCGGCATAAGTAGCTCGGCCGTGTTGGTGGCTCGTCGTGGAGGGTGGCTCGGCTTAGCTAAATGGTGGTTCGGCCTTGGTTGTCGCTCGGCAACTTCGAGTCCCGAGGCATGTGACTTCGGGTCATCACTCGGGTATCTTGGTGGAGTATCAGGTGGATCAGCATGGTTGCTTGGGTTGTCGCTCGGTGTCCTCTAGCTCCTTGCTTCGAGTCTTTGTGGTTAGGCTCTTAGGATGTGGGTCGGTATAATGGAAGGTGGATCAGCGATTGAAGGTGGTTCAGCACGCTATGGATCGGTCTTGAGGGTGTGGGTCGGTCTGGATGATGTGGTTCGGTGTGGTGTTCTGGGTCGGTCGTGGAAAAGTGGATAGGCATCAAGGTGGTTCAGTCAATGTGGATCAGACAAAGGAAGGAAGCTAATGTCGTTCGGTCGGAGGTGGTTCGGCACATATGGTTTGACATTTGAGTGGGTCGGCCGTAGTGGGTAGGTTGGCATAGCAGGAGGTCGGCGTTTTAAGGAAGGAGGTTCGACACTAGGTTGCTTTGAGTCGCAAGCAAGTTTACTCCGAGTCTTGGATAGGACCGCTTTGAGTCATGCCCGGGGGATGTGGATCGGCTTGGCTGGGTCGGTCGTAGTGTTGAGTATGGTTCGGCTATCGCCTTGATGGGCCCGTATTACTTAAGAAGCCCAATAACTCAGGTTTTGCCTATAAATACAGCATGTGGGGTTCCAGAAAAGGGGTGTCTCCATTCTGTCTCCCTTCACCTTCTATACTAAGGCTGCTCTGCCATTGTGGTTCAAAAAACTCTGGATTTTAACTGTAGTTGATTTTGATATCAATAAAAAGGAAATTTTTGGAGTGGACGTAGGCCGGAGTCAGCCGAACCACTATAAATCCTCTGTTTTTACTGATTTCTTTTTAACTTTTACTGTTCTTCACATTATTACTCTCTACATACATTCTATCTGTGATATGTGATTGTTGGTTGGTGCTTTCATCTGGATTTGGGTGTTAGTGACCAATTTTGGCGCTAACATTTTGGTGCTTTCACTGAGAGTTGAACTCAGGGATTCTAAAGCTTGGTCTTTGGATTTAAAGGCTTAGGAACTCGGATTCTTGGAAAGTTATGGCAAGGCAATCGACAAGAAGACAATGGACTGAAAGGAGTCAAAATGAAGGGAGCCAGGAGGCTTCCTCAGGAGCGAATCAGGCCTCGATTTTCATCACTAGAGACGAGATGGAAACAATGCTGAAGAGACAAGAGGAAATGATACATAACCTACTCCAACAGGTTGGACAAGTTGGAGTACCAAACCAAAGGAATGGAGTAGTAGGTTATGCCACAAATGAGGATCACGAAGCTAGAGCGACAGGAGCGGAGGCAGTCTGGAATCAGGACCAAGAGCATGAAGCGATCGGAATACATGATAGAGTTGGACCATCGGGAACGACCCCTGAACTAGAGGTCATGCCCCTGAATCATGTAGGCTCCATTCCAGTAAGGATACTAGGCGATGCTAGGCAATTTGGCGTTAATAGGGAAGTGGATGCTCATCCAGAAGGGCAGGTTCCAGAATTCCCTCGTGGACTCGGGGGGCAGGTTGGAGACAACGCACAGAGGCCGTTACTTGATGACAATGACAGGTTAGCGGACGTAATCAGACGGGCTATGAGGGGAGGATGGGTGAATAGAGACTTGGAGGATGTGAATAGGAGTCCTTTTGCTCCTGCGATCAGGCTAGCTAGAAACCCGCCTAATTTCAAACTACCAACACTGGAGATGTATGACGGGAGAACGGATCCCACTGTTCACTTGAGGAGGTACATGAGGCATATGGTAGTGCTGGGAGCATCGGAGGAGGTTATGGCACAATGCTTCCCTTTGTATATGACGGATATTGCATCATTATGGTTCAGATTGCTAGAGAGTGGCTTTATCGACACATGGACGGAGCCGATTGAAAGGTTTATGAGACAGTTTCGGGTCCACATAGTCATACCCAAGAATGTGATGACTTTAACATCGATGAAACAATGGAAGGGAGAGTCGCTCAGGGTTTTCTTAACCAGATTCAATGCGGCGGTGGCTTCGGTGGATCGACCTGATCCATCGATGGTTTTGATGGCGGCAGTTTCAGGGATTGCAGATAATTCAGATTTCAAGATATCATTGGAACGGGATACACCGAGGGATCTCGGGGAGTTCTACCATGAGGCGGAAAGGTTCCTGAGGCAGGAAGATACGCAGGCTGAGAGAGAAGGGAGAGAGGCTGATGCTTATGCAGTAAGGGGTGGAGGTCCACCTAGGGAAGTTCCAGACAAAGATGATAAAGGGAAAAGAAAAATGAATGATAACAGTAACACATCAAAAAGGCAACGAAGGGAATCAAAATTCTCTTCTTATACGGATTTGAATGAGACTCTTGAAAGAAATTATTTAGATACTCGAGGACGCCTCCAGTATCGGAGGCCAGCAAGGAGAGAACCCTTCGAACACGTACGGGCATCAGAAAAGCATTGCCTATTCCATGAGCTGGATGGGCATAACACAAATGACTGCAGGCATTTGAAGGATATCATCGAGGAAAATATAAAGAATGGTCATTTACAATAGTACATAAGGAATCGAGTTGTGGTAGTGGAACAGGAGCAGCCACTGCCCACATTAGACGAAGCTGGCACTGGATCTAGGCATCGTCGCCTTATTATTAGCTGAATGGATATATGGCTTTGAATAAGTAGTAAACCCCAAAGTAAGGTGGCTAAGTCACTTACACATGTATGGGATCGAGGATGGTCTCTAGGCATGCTCTGAGATGATGATATACCGTGACACTCGGGTTTATGAAATTTTGTTTTTTCTATTTTCTATGAAATCTAGTTTCTTTCTTGGTACTACAGACATTTGATTTTCTTTATTGTATGGACTTTTATTTTGTTAATTGGATTCTGTAATAATTGGATTTGGAATAATAAATAATATCGGTTACACGATTACGGTCCCGACCGGAGAGACGGGGCAGTAATCGCAAGGTACGAGTCCCTTCGCCGGAGAGCGATGGAATGGACTCGAACAAAATATAAAAGTCCTCGACCGGAGAGTCAAGGCCGGAGAATATGAAAGTCCTCGACCGGAGAGTCGAGGCCGGAGAATATGGAAGTCCTCGACCGGAGTGTCGAGGCCAGAGAATATAAAGTCCTCGACCGGAGAGTCGATACCGGGGAATATGAAAGTCCTCGACCGAAGAGTCGAGGCCGGAGAATATAATGTCCTCGACTGGGGATCGAGGCCAGAGAAGGATACCCCACGGATAAGTTCTTGACCGGAGAGTCGAGGCCGGAGTAGGATAAAATAACCCGGATTTGAGTTACAGGACCCAGAGAGGTCCTAGATCTGGGTATGGACCCGGTGAGGTCTTGGATATGGATTATAGGACCCGGCGAGGTCTCGGCTCTGGATATGGACCCGGCGAGGTCCCAGCTATGGATTATAGGACCCGAAGAGGTCCCGAGCTTGGATAAAATGATCCGGAGAGATTGTGGATTCGATTAACGTATCTAAGGCTATTCAAAACACATCTTCCAAAGCAAGGCATGTTTTGGGGGGCAAATGTTAACCCGCCTTTTGGCAAGGCCGTAGACAGGCGGATTTAACTAAACCGGTTGCTCGGTTGTTGAGACTGGAATACGATGGGTTTTAGTCAATTGGATGGATAGACAATCAGTCATGGATGGTAATCATGATTATGCAGCCGGGATTCAGCATAGTCGATGGGCGAAGGCTATTGAATACTTGCAGCTTAGGTTTCGACGAGTCTCGACTCGCCCTGGACTCGCTTCAAGTCGTATGGAGTTGAGCTTCAAGTCTTTTGGAGGAATACTTCGAGTCGAGGTCATTCGATAAGCATGGAAGGTGGCTCGGCATAAGTGGCTCGACCGTGTTGGTGGTTCGGCGTAGGAAGTGGTTCGGTATAGGTGGCTCGGCCATGTTGGTGGCTCGTCGTGGAAGGTGGCTCGGCTTAGCTAAATGGTGGTTCGGCCTGGGTTGTCGCTCGGTAACTTCTAGTCCTGAGGCATGTGACTTCGGGTCATCACTCGGGTATCTCAGTGGAGTATCAGGAGGATCGACATGGTTGCTTGGGGTGTCGCTCGGTGTCCTCTAGCTCCTTGCTTCGAGTCTTTGTGGTTAGGCTCTTAGGATGTGGGTCAGTATGATGGAAGGTGGATCAACGATTGAAGGTGGTTCAACACGCTATGGATCGGTCTTGAGGGTGTGGGTCGGTCTGGATAGTGTGGTTCGGTGTGGTGTTCTGGGTCGGTCGTGGAAAAGTGAATCGGCATCAAGGTGGTTCGGTCAATGTGGATCGGACAAAGGAAGGAAGCTAATGTCGTTCGGTCGGAGGTGGTTCGGCACATATGGTTCGACATTTGAGTGGTTCGGCCGTAGTGGGTAGGTCAGCATAGCAGGAGGTCAGCGTTTTAAGGAAGGAGGTTCGGCACTTGGTTGCTTTGAGTCGCAGGCAAGCTTACTCCGAGTCTTGGATAGGACTGCTTCGAGTCATGCCCGGGGGATGTGGATCGGCTTGGCTGGGTCGGTCGTAGTGTTGAGTATGGTTCGGCTATGGCCTTGATGGTCCCGGATTACTCAGGAAGCTCAATAACTCAGGTTTTGCCTATAAATATAGCATGTGGGGTTCCAGAAAAGGGGTGTCTCCATTCTGTCTCCCTTCACCTTCTATACTAAGGCTGCTCTGCCATTGTGGTTCAAAAAACTCTGGATTTTAACTGTAATCGATTTTGATATCAATAAAAAGGAAATTTTTGGAGTGGACGTAGGCCGGAGTCAGCCGAACCACTATAAATCCTCTGTTTTTACTGCTTTCTTTTTAACTTTTACCGTTCTTCACATTATTACTCTCTACATACATTCTATCTGTGATATGTGATTGTTGGTTGGTGCTTTCATCCAGATTTGGGTGTTAGTGACCAATTTTGGCGCTAACAGGTTTCAAATAGAGAATTTTAAATTGAGGATTTTTAAACAATGGATTTTTAAATGAGATTCTTGAAATACGAAATGGAAGTCGAAATCGAGATTTGAATGGTTGTGGAATATAGTTGGGATTATTTAAGAAATAGATTTATAAATGGAATTTTAATTAGAAATCGATTTATAAATGGATTTTAGTAATGTAAACCTATTATAAACGAGAAATGAGTTTATAAAATTTATAAAAAATGAAGTGAAATGATAGATCCTGAAGTCGATCTCTCTCTTAGGGGGTAGTCCTCTAACTTCCTCAAAGACGTCTAGGAAATTACTAACAACTGGAACTGAATCTATCTCTCCTAGTGATGAATCAAGGGAATAAAGGAAGCTCAACATGACTGACCCCTGTGGGTCGTAAGAAATCTCGAGAGTCCGCCCGCTGCATGTCTCTAATCCGACGACTCTCCTCTCGCAGTCCAATATCGCTCCATAAGTGGATAGCCTATCCATCCCCAAAATCATCCCATATCCCGAAAATCCCAGTACATAGGCGCCACAATCATACTCTATGCTAAGTATAAAAATTTTCAAACCCCTACAAATCATGGATAAATGTGCCGATCCTCCTATGGGGTTTGAAACAACTATAGGGTCTACTACTAGAGAAATATCTAAGTGCAAACAATCAACCAAGGAACCAGAAATGAAAGAATGCGATGCTCCGGAGTCAAAAAGAGTACGAATAGGAAAATATGAAATAGAGATCAAACCTTCTACAGAGACTTTCCTACCTCGATCCGGTCCACTATTAGAAGGTGCTGCATCCAAAGCCTATACCTGCACTGTAGGTGCTCCTGCTCTAGGCCCCGTCTTCTGAGGGTAGGCTCTACTAAGTTGACCAGGCTGCCCACAATTGTAACACCTCCCCTTCACCGCTTCCTTCTTACAGTCTTTTGCGTAATGACCAACCAGTCCACAGCTATTGCATTTCTCGCCTTTCTTGATCTGCTTTTGAGGGCCTCCTCCTTTCCTCTTATCTTTATCCTTCTTTTTCTTCCACCACTTCTTAGAATTCTCTGACTTAGGAACCTCCTTAAGCTCTCCTTCCTTAACAACATCAAACATGAGCGCCATCTCCACAAGTGACTCTTACGTCGCTCCCATTGGTACATGAGTCAATAACAACCCTTGGAGGGGCTGATTCAATCCCTTAGCAAACTTCATGGTCTTCTTGTGCGGTGCATTAACAAGCTCCATCCCAAACCGTGACAACTCATTAAACTGATCTATATACTCCTTTACTGAAAGACTCCCTTGCTTCAGATTAATAAACTTCTCCAATTGCATGCTTTCCTCAGCTTGTGACAAGGAGTTTCTCTCAAACCTTTCCCTAAATCCAAATCACACAATGTCTCTTCCTTCCATCTCTATGATCTCCCACCATTAAGAAGCTTCTTCTTTCAGCTGCCAAGATGCAAGTTGAGCTCTTTGGCGGTCCTCTGTAATACCCCAAAATTTTGTGAAAAATCATTTTTGTAAAATGATTTAATTTTTGAAATATTTAGATTTAAATATGGTGAAATTTCTGGAATAAATAGTGTGCAAGTATATGTGTGCACGTGCACACTGAAATGGCACAAGGAAGAACTCCAGATTTCTTGGATTTAAAACAAGAATTAAAAAACAATACAAACATGATTTTGCAACATGGATATTTGATTTCTGGAATTATATGGATCATCTTAGAAAATAAGAAAAGTAAGTTTTACTTTAAATCAGTAAACAGATTTTAATTAAAAACCCAGAAAAGAAAATTATACATATGTATATGTTATAGGGATTTGTAAACCTGTATACATATAGGTGCATATGTTTCTGAAATTAAAGAGGAATTAAAATAAGCCTAGATAAGATATGTATACAAATATACATTTTTAAATACTGAAAAGTACATATATATATAAGCAAGTGAAACCATAACATTAAATTGACATGAAATGTGATACAAGTCAATATGCTTGTGTAGACAAAAATAGCAAAGGGGATTTTCAGAAATAATTAAAATATAAAATAGGATAGTCACACTTTTAACATGACTAGGTGAGTGGCCATTTTCTGTAAAGTAAAAGAAAGAAAATGCAGCCTTTAAATTGGTTAATATGGCCGGGGTATTATGAATGAAAAATGCATGATGCTAGCCAGGACAGAAATGGAATTCTGTTTCAACAAAACCCTAGAGGAAAAAAATGCATATAAATAGGCAGTAGAATTGTCTTTACCCCGGGCTGCACAAAAATAAGAAAAGAAGAAAAAATATTGGAAGGAAGAAGAAAACACTCATACAAGGATTTTCTGGAAATATTTAGGTGAGTAATCTCACTGAGTTCATGGCATTAAGACCTGAGATGAGGCAGCCACTTTTTATTGCCATTTATATATATATTTCTGATTCTGATGTATATGATTTCATCAATGCTTTTTGGATGTCTTATTTTAAATCTGATATGATTTAATATGGATGATTTTGATGATCTTTGATTGGTTGAGACATTTGTCTTTGGATGTGTATCATACTGTTTTATTTATACTCATAAATGTTGAAGTCTAGGATCTTAAAAGTTATATAGAGAATACTCTCAACTGTTATAGATCTATGGCATGGAAACTTTATAAAAATGATTGGAGCTGCATTATACTTGGTATAAGTGCTGAGGCTTGAAAAGAAAAATGTTAAGGGTGCAATAGAAATTTTCTAAGTGCTGAGCCCTTAATCAAATCAAAAAAAAAAGAAACCCACAAGCTAAAATTATGATTGAACCAGATCTTGAATCTGAATCAATCATAAAGGCTTGCAGATCAATATAACATGCCATGCCTCTTTTTACAGTTGAAAATGTTCTTATATTTTACTAAGATCAAGACATATTGACCCCATTTAGGAAATAACTATCTGCTTATTTCTAAGGAGAATTATGCTAGGAAAAATTATGGATGTTTCCATGTTTGCAGTGACATGTTCACTTAGCATATTTGATGATAGGATTTAAGACAATACACTAGTAAATAAACTAGGGAAGGGAAGGCCAAGAAGGCTGCTGGAATGCTTGTCATATTTGAAGTATGCAAGTTGGCACATGGTTTGTTTAAGCCCTGAGATCTTTGTGCAATGATGTGAATTAGTTCATTGCAATGTGTCCCAGTGATTCCTTAATAGCAGATGAGGCAGGGATTTAAATTGAATAATACAACCTGTAAATGAAGAAATAGGAATATGGATATTTCTTAGGTTGAATGGTATGGAACCAAGATGGTTCCAGTGAATGCAATTGTTGCAAATAGATAATTATGTTTGTATGATTATGTATGCAAGTGTAAGAATGATAAATGAATATATCATACCTGAACCAACTTAATTATACTATGTTAAAATAATTAATTGCAGAAATTTGCTTAAATAACAAGTTAGTACTCTTATATTCTCTATTGCTTAGTATCATGAATGTATTGATGTTACTCATACCAGATCATAGATCTGACCCTTGTTTGCTCATGGCATATGGGGTGTCTCATTTTAAAATGAGGCAGCCACTCATGCTCTTTCAGGTAACCCAGGCACTAAGTAAAAATGAAGTTATGGCCATTATGGAGGAGTGAATGAACATGCTAGCTAGTTTCAATAAGAGCTTAAATTGATTATATCTGCATGTATTCAGGAAAATTTTTATGTTTCTAAGATTTCCAGTCATGTATTGAATATTTTATGGTTAGTGATCAAGTTGCCCTTATGATCTGTAAAGTGTCAGATTAAAATTTGTTGTTCTGTTGAAATGGTTGTGTGTTAAGGTTTGATTTGTTTTTGAAGTAGTGTCTGAAATATAAACAAGAAAAATATGCTCAAGTATCAGCTATAAATAAAAATCTGGTAAGAAATATACAATTATGTGAAAGCATAATTTATATATGTATTAGCTAATCTTGTGACATAACAGGGCACTGAGTTTTAGAATAAAATCTGGATTTAGCAAGAAGTAAACTTAAAAGGATTCTATTTTCTTTTTACTGAAATGCTTTGTAAATAAGTTTGAATTCATTTCTGAATTGTATTGAGAAAAGTAAAATGTTTTTAAAAGCTTCAGACAGATGCAATGAATGGTATCTCCAATGCTTTGAACTAGTGTGTAGTAGATACAGGATTCATGAGTTAACCAGCTTCAAATAAATGAAGTATTGGTTGATCATGATAGATTGTATTCTGAAAATAAAAATGCAGTTCAAAAGCTTAGTACATTTAGCAATTGTTTCACCCAGTTTTCTGGAAAAGGAGCTAAGATATTGACATGTACATGTATATCTGTGTACATGTTGATATCTGGGCAAAAATATAAACATAAATTCCTAGAACAGTTGTAGGAATGGATTTCAAAAATAATAAGCAAGAACTATTGTTTTGTATGTTAGATTATAGGCAAAAATTAAATATATATATGTGTAGATATAGGTAGATATCAGATTTCAAACCATACAGGAGAAAAAAAGAAAAAAACAAAAATTGTGTTTGAACCGACCAGCATAGCACTCGAACTCGTGACCTCTCATGTATAAGTTAGGCGCGTTTCCATTACGCCTAGATGTTGCTTGTGATCACTTAGGATCCACTTTCTTTTATACTGCATTTGATACTATCCAGACTTTAACACAATCATCTATATTAAAAGCTTGTTTACCACTGATTATTACTTGATCATTTCTTAATTATAATGACAGACTAAAGTACATGTTTCCAGTGGATTTTATGGCCAAAAATCAGGATACAATAATTAATCTGAAATGCTAAAAATCTAAATTAAACAGAATGTTCTTGTACAAAAAAAATAAAGTATATACTCTGAATTTAAACAAGAGGAACGCATACATCTTCATATGTATGTGTATGTTATTAGATATACACTGATATATTTATATTGGTAAGTTATTTTGATCCTGGATATATTTTGTTTATTGGAGAAAGAAAATGACCTTGGGAAATATATTTGTAATGAATGATATATCTATACATCATCTCTAAAAAAAAAAATCCTTATGAAATTAGGGTGAAAATAGGAGGGTCATTTCAGTTGGTATAAGAGCACTTGGTTGCATTGATTGTTAAGTATTATAGAAATGTATTATGTCTGTTTGTTTTGGATGAAATAATTTAGATAAGAAAATAGAAATTACAGAAGTACTCATAATATACTAATACCATTTACCCAGAATTTAGTTAGCAGACCATGGTAGGAAGAGGATCTCATCACAATGCAGGACCCAGTGCACCTCAAATGCTTGATATGCAAGAATTTGTGAGGGTTTTAAGAGATGGAATTGGGCATAGGCCTGAGAACCCACATGAAGAGCTTTCAAAACTACTGAAGACTTATTCCAATTTGGGAGGCAAGAGTTTTGAAGGAACTGAGAGTGTGATGGAAATTCAAGCATGGTTGAGAACACTTGATAGGATTTTCAATGACATGCAGTTGGATGACCAAAGGAAGAGGCAAGTAGCTTCTAGACAACTGAAAGGGGTAGCTTTAAGCTGGTGGGAGGTGATCATAGCTGGAAGAAATGAAAATGAAATCACTTGGAATCAGTTCAAGGATATGTTGGAGGCAAGATTTGTACCAGCATCAGCCAAGACCATTTTGCTTGAAGAATTTATCAAACTTAGGCAGGGAACTTTGAATGTCACTGAATACACTCAAAAGTTTGAGGGGCTATCTAATTATGGAGCAATGCTAGTGGCAGATGAAGCATCCAAAAATGATAGGTATATAAAAGGACTGAACCCAGGACTTAGCAGAGCTATGCTACCATATGCAGATAGAACATTTGATCAAGTAATTGATCTGGCCTTGAAACTGGAACAACATGACAAAGAAAGAGAGAAATATAGGAATTTTAAGAGCAACAACAAGAAGGATAAGGGAAGATATCACCCTTATGATAAAAAGAAGAAGGAGGCAGACAACAGGAAGAGTAAAGATACAAAAGCCAATGATACTAAGAAGAAATTGGTTTGCCATCATTGTGGAAAAGAAGGACACATCAAACCAAGGTGCCCAGAGTTAAAAGGAGGAGCCTTCAAATGCTACCTATGTGGGAAAGAGGGGCATATGAAGAGGAACTGTCCTGAGAATAGACAGCAAGGGAAATTGGCAACTTTGGAAGGAAAAGGCAAATCTGCAGTAAAAATTGATGCTGAAAATCATGGCCAAGTGGAAGGTACATTACTCATTTGTGCCATACCCATACCAGTAGTATATGATACTGGAGCAACACACTCTTTGATTTCCTATGAATTAGTTAAAGTATTAAAATTAAACTGCATATTGGTTGAAATCCCATTGCTTGTACAAAGTCCCCTAGGGAGTTCTAGTGTTTTGAACATGAACTGTGTGGATGTGGAGTTAAACATAGGAGGAAATATTTTTATTTCCAATTTATATGTTTTAAATTACCCAAATATAGGAGTTATATTGGGGGTAGATTGGTTAAGGCAATTTAAAGCCATAATAAATTTAGACTCATCCACCATATCATTGCAAAATTCTAGAGGCCAGAGGATCACAGTTCTATGTGAAATAGCTAAGGAAGGGAAATTGTATCATTTAGTTGACTTAGAAAAAGATCTGAGTGAACTAACCATTGAAGAAATTCCCATAGTTAATGAATACTTGGATGTGTTTGGGGAAGTTAAGGGTGTTCCACACCACAGACCAGTTGAGTTCCAAATTAATCTCATTCCAGGAGCAAGTCCAATAATCAAGAAACCCTATAGGATGGGGCCAAGTGAACTGAAAGAATTGAAAAATCAGTTGGAAGAATTAGAAGGCAAGGGATTTATAAGGCCAAGCAATTCCTGCTGGGGTTCTCCAGTAGTGTTTGTAAGAAAACATGATGGTACCTTGAGAATGTGCATAGATTACAGGGAACTAAATAAAGTAACCATCAAGAATAAATACCCATTGCCTAGAATAGATGATCTCTTTGACCAACTCAGCGAAGCTAAAATATTTTCTAGGCTAGACTTAGCATCAGGATTCCATCAAATGAAGGTTGAAGACTCAAGTGTTAAGTATACTCCATTTAACACAAGATATGGCTTATATGAATTTTTGGTTATGCCATTTGGTTTGACAAATGCTCCTTCATATTTTGTTGATTTGATGAATAGAATATTTATAGATTATTTAGACAAGTTTGTACTGATTTTTATTGATGACATTTTGATTTATTCTAAGACAGTGGAAGAGCATAAAAATCATTTGCATTTAGTTTTGTCAAGGCTAAGGGAAAATGATTTAAAGGCAAAATTTTCAAAATGTGCATTTTGGAAAGAAGAAGTGCATTTCCTTGGGCATGTTATCTCTGCCAAAGGAATATCAGTAAACCCTAACAAGGTAGTGGCAATCCAAGCATGGAAAAGGCCTAGCACCATCAGTGAGATTAGATCATTTATGGGGATGGCAGGATATTATAGGAGATTTATAAAAGATTTCTCAAAAATATCATCACCACTTACCAATTTAACTAGAAAGAACCAAGCCTTTGTATGGACAGAAAAATGTGAGCAAGCTTTTATCAAAATAAAAGAAGCCCTGATTAATGCACCAGTATTGAGAGTGCCAGAAGGAAATGAAAATTTGGTTGTGTACACTGATGCAAGTGGCTCTGGGTTAGGGGCTGTGTTGATGCAGCAAGACCAGGTGGTAGCCTATGCATCTAGGCAATTAAAGCCACATGAAACCAGATATGCAACCCATGATCTTGAACTAGCAGCAGTTGTGTATGCTTTGAAACTTTGGAGACATTATTTGTTAGGTGCCAAATTCATTTTGTACACTGATCATAAGGCACTGAAATATTTATTCTCACAAAAAGATTTGAACATGAGGCAACATAGATGGGTAGAGTTCCTAGCTGCCTATGATCTAGATATACTGTATACACCAGGCAAGGCAAATAAAGTTGCAGATGCCTTGAGTAGGCAACATGCCAAGGTAGCCATGTTGATGATGGAAGAATTTAAGGATTTGTCTATACTTACTGATTTGGAAATTGAGGAAAACAGTGGGGTACAAATGATGTCCATTGAAGAAGGTGAGGGTAAAGGGAAATTAAGTATGATATCTCTGCAATCAGATTTACTTCTTAAGATTGGGAAATTGCAGGAACAAGACCTAAGCATGGTGGAAAAGAAAATGCTCATATCAAAAGGGGAGGAAGTAATAAATTATCAAGTTGATAAAAATGGTTATTTAAGGAATAAAAATAGGATATGTGTTCCAGAAAATATAGAATTGAAGGAGGAAATATTAAATGAGTACCATAGGAGTAAGTACTCCATACACCCAGGTAGCACCAAGATGTATCAAAATTTGAAAAGAAATCTTTGGTGGAAGGGGATGAAGTCAGATGTGGCCAGATATGTTGCAAGGTGCATGACTTGCCAACAAGTCAAGGCAGAGACACAAAGGCCATCAGGACTATTGCAACCCCTTAGTATACCACAGTGGAAGTGGGAGGATATATCTATGGATTTCATAGATGGTCTGCCTAGATCTAAGAAGGGAAACACAAGTATATGGGTAATAGTGGATAGGCTAACTAAGGTAGCACATTTTATTCCAGTTAAAACAGAAAGAAATGCTCCAAAATTGGCTCAAATATTCATGAAAGAGGTAGTAAGGTTGCATGGCATACCCAAAACCATTGTGAGTGATAGGGATACCATCTTCACCTCAAGGTTTTGGAAAAGTTTTCAAGAGGCTATGGGGAGTGAATTGTGATTAAGCACTGCCTACCATCCACAATCAGATGGTCAAACTGAGGTGGTGAACAAAGTCTTAGAGGATTTGTTGAGAGCATGTACACTGGACTTTGGAGGCAACTGGGAAGACCACCTCCATCTAGCTGAATTCACATACAATAACAGTTACCAAAGCACCATAGGGATGGCACCATTTGAAGCCTTATATGGCAAGCCATGTTTATCACCTATATGCTGGGTAGAGACTGGAGAAAGGGCTGTTCTTGGACCTGAATATGTTAAAGAAACTACAGAGAAAATTGGGTTAATAAGAAAAAGAATAGCAGCAGCTCAAGATAGGCAAAAGAAATTTGCAGATAGGAAGAGAAAGCAAGTGGAATATGCAGTGGGAGACTTTGTTTTCATCAAGATTTCACCTATGAAGAAAGTCATGAGATTTGGCAAGCAAGGTAAGCTTACACCAAGGTATGTTGGACCCTATAAAATTCTGGAAAGAATTGGTTCATTGGCTTACAAATTAGAACTACTAGAGGAAATGAAAGCAATGCATAATGTTTTTCATGTGTCCCAACTTAGAAGATGGGTACATGATAAAGAAGACATTTTGGAAGAGCCTACCAAAATTCAAATAAATCCTGACTTGGTTTATGAAAAAGAGCCAGTGGGGATTATAGCCAAGAAAGAAAAGAAATTAAGGAGCAAAACCTTGAAACTAGTTAAGATCCAGTGGAGTAGTGATCCTAATGACTGCACATGGGAGTTAGAGGATAAGATTAGAATGGATTATCCTAAGCTTTTTGCAAATTAAAAGGTAATAATTTTTTTTTTCTGGAAAAATTATTTGTGAGGCATGGTTGATATGGTTGAATTTGTTTGCTTATGCATATGTTTGATAAGTTTTCAGAAAAGAAAATGATGCTTGTTATAAATGTTAGAAAATTGTGAGGACACAATTCCTAAAAGGAGGGGTGAATGTAATACCCCAAAATTTTGTGAAAAATCATTTTTGTAAAATGATTTAATTTTTGAAATATTTAGATTTAAATATGGTGAAATTTCTGGAATAAATAGTGTGCAAGTATATGTGTGCACGTGCACACTGAAATGGCACAAGGAAGAACTCCAGATTTCTTGGATTTAAAACAAGAATTAAAAAAAAATACAAACATGATTTTGCAACATGGATATTTGATTTCTGGAATTATATGGATCATCTTAGAAAATAAGAAAAGTAAGTTTTACTTTAAATCAGTAAACAGATTTTAATTAAAAACCCAGAAAAGAAAATTATACATATGTATATGTTATAGGGATTTGTAAACCTGTATACATATAGGTGCATATGTTTCTGAAATTAAAGAGGAATTAAAATAAGCCTAGATAAGATATGTATACAAATATACATTTTTAAATACTGAAAAGTACATATATATATAAGCAAGTGAAACCATAACATTAAAATGACATGAAATGTGATACAAGTCAATATGCTTGTGTAGACAAAAATAGCAAAGGGGATTTTCAGAAATAATTAAAATATAAAATAGGATAGTCACACTTTTAACATGACTAGGTGAGTGGCCATTTTCTGTAAAGTAAAAGAAAGAAAATGCAGCCTTTAAATTGGTTAATATGGCCGGGGTATTATGAATGAAAAATGCATGATGCTAGCCAGGACAGAAATGGAATTCTGTTTCAACAAAACCCTAGAGGAAAAAAATGCATATAAATAGGCAGTAGAATTGTCTTTACCCCGGGCTGCACAAAAATAAGAAAAGAAGAAAAAATATTGGAAGGAAGAAGAAAACACTCATACAAGGATTTTCTGGAAATATTTAGGTGAGTAATCTCACTGAGTTCATGGCATTAAGACCTGAGATGAGGCAGCCACTTTTTATTGCCATTTATATATATATTTCTGATTCTGATGTATATGATTTCATCAATGCTTTTTGGATGTCTTATTTTAAATCTGATATGATTTAATATGGATGATTTTGATGATCTTTGATTGGTTGAGACATTTGTCTTTGGATGTGTATCATACTGTTTTATTTATACTCATAAATGTTGAAGTCTAGGATCTTAAAAGTTATATAGAGAATACTCTCAACTGTTATAGATCTATGGCATGGAAACTTTATAAAAATGATTGGAGCTGCATTATACTTGGTATAAGTGCTGAGGCTTGAAAAGAAAAATGTTAAGGGTGCAATAGAAATTTTCTAAGTGCTGAGCCCTTAATCAAATCAAAAAAAAAAAGAAACCCACAAGCTAAAATTATGATTGAACCAGATCTTGAATCTGAATCAATCATAAAGGCTTGCAGATCAATATAACATGCCATGCCTCTTTTTACAGTTGAAAATGTTCTTATATTTTACTAAGATCAAGACATATTGACCCCATTTAGGAAATAACTATCTGCTTATTTCTAAGGAGAATTATGCTAGGAAAAATTATGGATGTTTCCATGTTTGCAGTGACATGTTCACTTAGCATATTTGATGATAGGATTTAAGACAATACATTAGTAAATAAACTAGGGAAGGGAAGGCCAAGAAGGCTGCTGGAATGCTTGTCATATTTGAAGTATGCAAGTTGGCACATGGTTTGTTTAAGCCCTGAGATCTTTGTGCAATGATGTGAATTAGTTCATTGCAATGTGTCCCAGTGATTCCTTAATAGCAGATGAGGCAGGGATTTAAATTGAATAATACAACCTGTAAATGAAGAAATAGGAATATGGATATTTCTTAGGTTGAATGGTATGGAACCAAGATGGTTCCAGTGAATGCAATTGTTGCAAATAGATAATTATGTTTGTATGATTATGTATGCAAGTGTAAGAATGATAAATGAATATATCATACCTGAACCAACTTAATTATACTATGTTAAAATAATTAATTGCAGAAATTTGCTTAAATAACAAGTTAGTACTCTTATATTCTCTATTGCTTAGTATCATGAATGTATTGATGTTACTCATACCAGATCATAGATCTGACCCTTGTTTGCTCATGGCATATGGGGTGTCTCATTTTAAAATGAGGCAGCCACTCATGCTCTTTCAGGTAACCCAGGCACTAAGTAAAAATGAAGTTATGGCCATTATGGAGGAGTGAATGAACATGCTAGCTAGTTTCAATAAGAGCTTAAATTGATTATATCTGCATGTATTCAGGAAAAATTTTATGTTTCTAAGATTTCCAGTCATGTATTGAATATTTTATGGTTAGTGATCAAGTTGCCCTTATGATATGTAAAGTGTCAGATTAAAATTTGTTGTTCTGTTGAAATGGTTGTGTGTTAAGGTTTGATTTGTTTTTGAAGTAGTGTCTGAAATATAAACAAGAAAAATATGCTCAAGTATCAGCTATAAATAAAAATCTGGTAAGAAATATACAATTATGTGAAAGCATAATTTATATATGTATTAGCTAATCTTGTGACATAACAGGGCACTGAGTTTTAGAATAAAATCTGGATTTAGCAAGAAGTAAACTTAAAAGGATTCTATTTTCTTTTTACTGAAATGCTTTGTAAATAAGTTTGAATTCATTTCTGAATTGTATTGAGAAAAGTAAAATGTTTTTAAAAGCTTCAGACAGATGCAATGAATGGTATCTCCATTGCTTTGAACTAGTGTGTAGTAGATACAGGATTCATGAGTTAACCAGCTTCAAATAAATGAAGTATTGGTTGATCATGATAGATTGTATTCTGAAAATAAAAATGCAGTTCAAAAGCTTAGTACATTTAGCAATTGTTTCACCCAGTTTTCTGGAAAAGGAGCTAAGATATTGACATGTACATGTATATCTGTGTACATGTTGATATCTGGGCAAAAATATAAACATAAATTCCTAGAACAGTTGTAGGAATGGATTTCAAAAATAATAAGCAAGAACTATTGTTTTGTATGTTAGATTATAGGCAAAAATTAAATATATATATGTGTAGATATAGGTAGATATCAGATTTCAAACCATACAGGAGAAAAAAAGAAAAAAACAAAAATTGTGTTTGAACCGACCAGCATAGCACTCGAACTCGTGACCTCTCATGTATAAGTTAGGCGCGTTTCCATTACGCCTAGATGTTGCTTGTGATCACTTAGGATCCACTTTCTTTTATACTGCATTTGATACTATCCAGACTTTAACACAATCATCTATATTAAAAGCTTGTTTACCACTGATTATTACTTGATCATTTCTTAATTATAATGACAGACTAAAGTACATGTTTCCAGTGGATTTTATGGCCAAAAATCAGGATACAATAATTAATCTGAAATGCTAAAAATCTAAATTAAACAGAATGTTCTTGTACAAAAAAAATAAAGTATATACTCTGAATTTAAACAAGAGGAACGCATACATCTTCATATGTATGTGTATGTTATTAGATATACACTGATATATTTATATTGGTAAGTTATTTTGATCCTGGATATATTTTGTTTATTGGAGAAAGAAAATGACCCTGGGAAATATATTTGTAATGAATGATATATCTATATATCATCTCTAAAAAAAAAATCCTTATGAAATTAGGGTGAAAATAGGAGGGTCATTTCATCCTCCAATCCTAACAGCCCAAATATTCGCTCTGTATTCCTCAACCAAGCTCGTGCCTCCACGAGATCCTCCGTGCCCGAAAATGCCTTGCCTCCTAGATTAGGGAAGTCCTTGCATACCTTAGAAAAATTGGCTGCTCCAGGTGGATTAATGGGATCTCCACCCACTGGTGCTGGATTGGGCGCTTGCCCTTGCACCTCTGGTGTCGTAGCTTGGAGGTATCTACGAAAGCAACCAGGGACTTGGACACCCTTTGGAAGGTTTGGGGCGTCCTCCATTCTATGCAAAGAAAAGAAAATTTAGGCTCGAAAGAATCGAAAGAAGGTTGAACTGGACTTTGAGGGGATTTTTATAAAAACTCTCTTATACTTGAAAACCATTTCTATAATAAGATTTCCTTTCTAAAAAATACTTCTAGTTTGAAGATATGTTACTTTTGAAAAATACTTTACTTTTAAAACAAGTTTTTAGGAATCCTGTAACCTTAGGCTCTGATACCAAGTGAAACACCCCACACCCCTTAGTATACCAAAAAGGGCACACTAGAAGATATGGTGCGTTGTAGGTATAGCTAAAGCATCACAGAGACTAAGATTCACAAGACAAATAAATATAAATAGTGGAAACATTTAAATGGTAACTCATTATTCAGAATAAAACTTCATAAATAAGTCTGAAAAAACATCACATGTCTCAAATACCAAATACACATGTCTTATGAAAAATACATCTTAGTCTCATAAAATCAGAGTACAATAAAATAATCATCCCTCTCATAAGTACCAGTACTCCAAAGCCAAATGAAAATAAAACTGAAAAGAAGAAGAATACATGAAGAAAAACTCCGCAACTGAATCTCCATGAAATCTGAATCTACTGTCCTTGCCTCTGCTGGCCTATGGGGGGGAGGGGAAATAGAAGAGTGGGTTAGACTATAAGTCTGGTGAGTGAAAGTAACTACTAGTATTTTTAAGCAAGATAAAGATAATAGACTTAGCAATAGTTCTAGTATAAAAGGAAATAATGGAAAGATATAACTGGGATAAAATATTATTTAACTGTTTGCTTTGATTGTGATTGTTTGCACTTGTCTTAGATAGCTGCTTTGATTAGGCTTAAATCCTAATCCTATTTTAATTAGGATGAAATCCTAATTCTACCCGTTGATCGGCCTTTTATCTCCGTTATGCCACTGTGAGCTAGTCCCATCCTGCGGGTCTCACAGCAAAAGAAATAGGTTTAGCGCTTGGAACGCAGTAGCGATTTATCTACCCTAATCGATGCCGCACGCTCGGTCACCGCCGGTACACACTAACTGTCGCTCCCTATTTTGGCCTCTTATCTACCCTTATCAGCATAAGCGTGCCTAGCCTCATCTAATCTGTTGTGAGACCATCAACCCTAGTCTGAAAGGATCCTACCCGGCCTCATCCAAGTGTTTTGTGAGACCATCGGTCCTAGTCTAAAAGGGAATGCTGCCGGTATGGGTCCTAACAAACAAAATCTAGTTGCGCCCCTTGTCCAAATCCCCCGATTTGAGCTTCTATCTATTGGCCACTTATGTACCCCGTGTCCCAGCCTCACCTAACTATTATGGGACCATCGGTCCTAGTCTGAAAGGGTCTTGCCCAGCCTCACCTAATCTGTTGTGAGACTATTAGTTCTAGTCTGAAAGGGAATGCTGTTGGTACGGGCCCTGCTTCTATCTTTGCTTATTAACCTAGTGTAAGTTTTTAAAATAAGCCTCTTCTGTTATTTCTGCTCTGTTTGCTTATTAACTTAGTGTAAGTTTTTAAAATAAGCCTCTTCTGTTATTTTTGCTCTATTTGCTTATTAACTTAATCGAAGTATTAAAATAAGCCTTTACCGTTCTTTCTGCTTAATTATAACCTACGTTATAATTGCTCTTCTATTCTGTCTTTTTAGTTATAACTACTAGTTATAAACTTGCTTGCAAATATCCCAAATTTTCCTATTTCAGCCTATCTTCTTTATATTACAGTTCTTCTTATTTTACATCTAATTTCTATAAATTTAGTGTCTAATTCTATTTAATCCATATTTGCGAATTATTCTCTTTTTAATGTTCTATTCACGTAAAAAGGAATAAAAAGAAACTAACATTTACATGCTAAATTCTAATTTAAAACAGATGCAAATAAAATACAAATAACTATAAATAACCATAAATACTTGAATAAAATAGCTGAATAAAATAGACTGAGAAGAACTTTAAAAATTAACTGTAAATAACTTATATAAAAACCGTCTCAAAATTGCAGAAAAACTACAATTATTGAGAACCCTATTATTTTAAATTACTTAAAATCTAAAATAATTACTAAACACTCACCTGTGGTCTTTAGCTCTAGTCCTTGGTCTTCCTTGATCGACTTCTAGAGCGTAGAATATTTTTATCAAAAAGATTTCCTCCTTAGAAATATTTTCTATTTAGGGTCCAGCCTTTGGCAATGAACCCAAATAGGAGAAAATTTGAATGAGAAAAATAGCTAGGCCTAGGGTCTTATTTATAGTGTAGTCTAGGGATCTCAAGAAGTTGGATTTGAAGATTAAATCTGGTGCAACCATGCCATAGGCTCGCTGGGAACCGTCGGATGGAAGCACAAACGCACATGATTGAACTAAATTTGCAAAACATGTCATTGTTCGAACCAGGACATTTTCATGTGCAAATACACAAGCGGGTCGACCAGCATGTCGACCTACAGGTCGACCTAAGCCTTTGGGGGTCAACCCTAGGGTCGACCTGGCTTAGCTTTGGGTCGACCTGACCCTTTTTTTGTTTTCTTTTTAATTCTTGTTTAATTCGTAACTTCTTCATATTAACTCGGATTTTGACAAACTATATATAGAAATTGACCAGAAAATTACCACGGACACAATGATGCAAATCCCGTGGCTCAATTCTGAAATTTCACATTCTTAGTTTATTATTTAATTAATTCGTTAATTAATTATTATAGCTTATATTTCGGGTTATTACAAAAACATTCATATACTTATCTATTAGAAATAAGTATATACACAAAACATTTGCGAATAACTTCTTACTTCCAAATCATATTAATAAGGATTAAACAAATGTTGTTTACACTGGAGGTAAGGACAACCATAAACACTATTCCCTCGGTGTTAAGTGTGGAACGGATGTTCCATACCACCATTTTTAAAAGGTCAGTTTAGAGAAACCCAGATCTCAAATTCTTTTTATATTTCTTTCGATAAATCCTTTTTAATCAAATTTATTTCATTCATGAAATATCTTTTGCTTGAAATTCAAATCCATTTCAAAATACTTTCCAAACTTCCAAATTTCATTTATAAAAACCTTTTTATAAATATTCAAAGTCATTTATATAAATTGCTTTTAAAAATATCCAAACTTTTTCTATAAATTCCTTATAAATATTCAAATTTTTTTATAAACTCCCTTTATGAATATCCAAATCATTTTCTAAAAATTCTTTTATAAATACCCTAAAATCATTTATAAATTCTTTATAAACCTTTCATATTTGAACAACTTCTTAGATAATCTTAATCAAATTAGCTTCCTTTAATAAGCAAATCCGTTTTATAAATCTCCTTATTTATGACATCTTCTTTGCTTAAAAACACAAATCCATTTACCCAAAAACACTTTATAAATTTTCAAACTCCTTTATAAAACTCTTTATAAAACTTCTTTTGTATAACATTGAAAACCATTCTCATTAGTTAAGAACATGTTTAGAAAACCATTTGTCAATTGTTCAAAATCCAATAACTTTGAAACCATTTCAAAAAGAAAATGGAATACTTATCCTTACAAAATCAAATGGAGGCTTAGCGACCACAATGGTGCTTTTATTTGGTTTTACTTATCCAGTCTATCATGGCATCACATAACAACAGGTATATAAGAGATCAACACATAACAATCAATCATTAAGTAAATGTCCAAGTAAATTGTAATAGCAGAATGGTGTTTTGTTCTGCTAATAAATGTCATTTAGTTTTCCTAATCATATGGGGTTACTTAAGGGTGAGCAATACAGAAATCCCTTGATTTAAAACAAACTTGGAAAGAAAACAGTTTAAAACAAAACTGATTACTTAAACTCAAAGTGATTTTAAAATAAATTAAAACCCTTGTAAATGAGAGTCAAATCCTTGTTAAATAGTAATTAAATTCTAATTAAAAAATAATTAAACCTTATAAAACATAATTAACTTTAATGAAAGATTAACTAAATAAACCCTTTTTTAATAATAATTAAATAATAATTATCTTAAATAAATAATTAAATAATAATTAACTTTAATTAAGTAACAAATCATGATTTACTTAATTGATTAACATTTAAGTTTAAAAACCCTTATTAACAAATGATTAAGTACTAATTACCTTTATTAATTAATTAATCAATTAAATAATCATTAAATAAATAACAATTAAATAATTAAATAATTATTCTCTAATTACTTACCTAAAGTTAGAAAACATTTCCAAAAAGATTTCTAAGTGAAAACAAGTTTACATTAGAAAAATAGTTAGATTTTCCGAATTGCATGTATAGCGACAATCCATATACGGACCCGTAATTTCAAACTTGAAATTTTCTTTTCAAACTTTCAAACTTAAACTTTTTGAAAACCTATCCTTTCTAAAACACAAAGGGATGTTTTGAAATCTAAAACAAAGGTTCAAACTGAAAATGCTTTAACTTTTTAAAAAACCAAATTTCAAACTTTTAATAAGGGATTTTCATGTCACTTTAAGTTACTAAGCGCTAACTTTTTTCAACATGAACTAACATACACTAAACTTCACATCCACATCACAATTCATATTGTATCACATAAACACTAGCCTTAGCAACATCATTTACAACCTTTACTAACGAACTTTCAAGTTCAAGTTAACTTATTCCACAAACCAATATACACATCCACAACCAATCATATCACATCCAAGTACATCAATGCATAACCATTCAACATCATAATTACACCATATAAGCATCATTATTGACTACTAATTACACTTCAAATTTAAAGGTAGTAACTTGGTTTAAAAAGGAGAACTTTACTCGCCAAACTTTCACTAAATCAAACTAAACTTGCTCTTGACCTAGCTCACTTGCTCCTTGCTCAACAAAGTGAAGATGTGGACCCTTGGAAGGCTAAATGGGCTCGTCCATGAATGTGTTTGGGCTCGGCCATGGCTAGGACAAGGCTTGGCCTAAGTGAAAACAAGGGATGTTGGGGTTTGTTTTGAAGTGGAGTGACGTTTGGAGTGAAGTAAGGAGTTTAGATATGGTTTTGAAGTATGTAAGCAAGATCTTGAACTTAGGATAATAGTTTTAGTAGCCATAGAAGTAAGAGTATACATGAAGAGTGTTAGGAATACTAGAGATGGAAATGAAGAAGTGATAATGCAAAGTGAAAAATGTGAAGAGAAGGTGGTATTTATAAGCATAGAAATGCAAAATTACTAATTACCTACCCTCCACTAGAAAAATGCCACATGTCCACCCTACCATACATTTCTCACAATGGTTATGGCCCTCAATAACCCTAAATCAAGGAGCTACCATGATGTGTACCTAAGGTAAGGTATGGCATGAGATATGATAAGATATATATATATATATATATATATATATATATATTCCTATAAACTAAGGCATAAATAGTCACATCAAGTATTAATTTAAACTAAGCATGATTATTTAGCACTAACAAAATAATTATCTTATCATGGCATGCGCATATATATGTGCATGGGTACACTATTGTGCATAACGTTTCCCGACAAGTTTTCGGTGCCGAAAAGTCGAAATTTCAGAAAACGTTCTTCGGTCACATTTTCAATTTTTATTTGAACTATCTGTATTGGTAAACAAAATTTTAAAACTATTTTACCATCATTATTAAATAATTAAAATAGGTTTATTTGCTAATAAAAATCCATTTATTGATTATATAAAATATATTTAAATAGCCTATTTCAAAGTGGCAAAATCCTGGGTCGTCATAAATCTATTTTACCATCATTTGTTAGATTCATATTATTTTTAATTTATAAAACCTATTATTTAAATATTTAAAATTTATTAAATATTTACAAATCAAAGCGGTAAAATTCTCATTAATAAAATATTTACAATTTCTTTAATAAACAAATCAATTATCTTTAATAAAATATTTAATTACTTCCAAAACACTTTCATCAAATCAATTAATTTATTTTAAACTCACTTATTAAATCAATTAACCAACTTAAAATCTTATTTATCAAATGATTTATTAAATTCAAATAATCATTAATTAAACTGACTAATTACTTTTAAATATCATTAATTTGAATGATTATTAATTTTCAAATATTATTAATTAAAATAATTAATTAAACTGAAATATCATTACTTAAAATGATTAATTAAATCCAAATCTCATTAATAAAAAAGTTTAATTAATTTCAAACATTATTAGTTAAAATGATTAATTAATTTAAAATATCATTAATCAAAATAATTAATGAATTTTAAACATCTACTTTTGTGAAAATACCAGCTCAAGTTCAAACACACACAAGGGTTTAGGGGATGATATTTAATAAATGACAGTATAGCAGAAATTGCTATAACGACACTTAAACAGTTTAAATGGAATATTCAGATTAATTTCAATTAATCAATCAAACAAATCTAACATCATCTAAGAAATCAACAATAGTTTATAGCATCACATATATGATATAGTAAATTTGGTTGTGGGTTAACTCATATTTAAATAATTCTCCTTTATTATAACTAAATTTTCTTATATATTTATCCTCTAAATGTATTATCCTACTATTAAGATTATATTAAACAACTTTTTATTAAAAGTTTACCATTATTAATAGATGACTTTTAACTTTACCCTTTCACCGAACACCTTATAATCAAACTGTGAAACTTAATTCACAAGGGGTTCATTCCAAGATTCCCTAATTCCCATTTACTTGACCTATATCTTACTAAGGAAAATTCCTTATGAACTATTCAACAATAGTTAATGCTCAAACTTGATGAGCATAACTAATCAAATCCTAAATGATAACCATAAAATATTATCATTTCTAAATAATCAACTCAACTATACAACTATATTAGTTTTGAAAATCGTTCTTATATATAAAATATATTCTTAGGTAAAATTATTTCATTTACCATTTTAAACAATAATGTATTGGTAGATCTGTTCAAGTATTTAGGAATCCCTACCGATAAAGCTGATCAAACGCATCGACCAGAATTCGTATACCACTCAATGGATCAAACAACACAATATAAAATAATTTTATAACACTAACAAATACGCACTCAATATATACTTATACTCCCAGACTTATCTTAGGATACTACTAATCCTATCCTTAGAGAGTTTACCCCACCAGGGCTTAGAAGTTCGCTAAACCTAAGCTCTGATACCATCTGTGACGACCCACCTTTCTGACCCCTGGGAACGACACATAATACATCCTCGGTATTCGTGTGCCATTGCCCAAGCATCTGAAAGATAAGTTGTCTTGGGGTAAAATAAAGAACAAAACAAGATAGAATAGATAAACCTCACATCAGAATGGTTACATGTAATATAAAATGATATAGTACAAAAGGTTACTCCTTATAAGGAGTTATCAGAGTTATAAAAACATACTACATCTAACCGATTGATAGCTATGCATTCTGACTTTTCATTTTTAGGATACAAAATAGACCTACATAATCATACAGTGGAAATAAATAACTAGATAACTAAGGAGCCGCCTGCTCAATCACCGTCTTCAAAGAGCTCAAAAGAAAACCTGCTATTCTCGGACTACCCAAATATAATTGAGTACCCGAGAGTTTAGGGAAAATAAATAACTCTGGTCAGACAAAATGTCTGGTATGAGTAAAACTCTGAAACAAAAGGAAGTGTATTTAACAATAATATGTGAGACCACGCCGCTAACGCGAAACGGGTTTTCTCCCACATAAACAACAACCAAACATAACAAAAATGAAAATGAAATAGGGAACAAATCCAAACATAGATAATGGGTACAATTAGTATAACATTCAAACTTGAAAGAATGGAAATGGTAGAATACATCATGAATAAGGAAATGGAAAGGGTTAGGACACTTAGTACCTGAGATTCATTAGTTAGAATGTAAGTATTTTTAAATAATTTAGATAAATACACAAAATAAGGACTTTTTTCAAAGTTAATAATATTGATATAGTGTTATCACAGGATATGTCTCCCAACTAGGGGTAGCTCGGGGGAATTATTGTAAGGTTGGAGAGAATATTGTGTTAAAATTTTACGATCAGTTATAAAATCAGATTTTATGCACCTTGTATTCATGGGTTTCGGTGATAACTCCATATTTAATGCTACGAATGTTTATGGATACAACTCTAAGATTGATAGAAAGGTCCTTTGAAGCGAGTGTCTTGAGTTTAGGGCTCTTGTTCTTAGGTCTCAGATTGTGGTAAGTGATATTAATGTTACTAGTTATTTAGGGGAGTGTTCTTTGGGAGAAAGTAATTTTTCTACCACGAAAGAGTTTGATCAGTTTATCATTAATGGAAGTTTAATCAAATTATTAGTAAGCATTAGAAAACTCACCTGGTCTAATTCTAGAGAAGTTCCTTCAATGGTACTTTTTGATAGGTTTTTTATCAGTAATAACTTGAAGATAAATATCGTATGACTATAGTTAATAGGCTTTAGAATATTTTTTCGTATCATTGTCTAATTATTCCCACTTGTAAAAATCAACAAATAGTACATAAAATATGTAGATTTGAAAAAATGAAGATTTTAGAAAATATTTTTACTAATTTAGTTACTAATAAATTGCTTTTCAATGAGTTACAATTTAAATATTCATGCAATATAGTTAAAGTTTCCGTAAGTAAATTAAATGGCTTAAGAATATTTCTAAAAAAGGGAATAACGATATTTTTGGTAATATTAAGGTTTAAAAAGATAAATTACTTTCTAAAATTTTAAGTTTAAACAAATTAGTAGAAACTAGAAATTTAAGTGTTTTGAGAATAATGTACTTCCAAATCTTAATAAGTGTCAAATAAAGTAATTACACAAGAGGAAGCTACGTGGAAACAAAGGGTTAGAGTTCACTGGATGGATGAAGGAGACTATAGTATAATTTCTTTTCATAAGGCAACTAATGGAAGAAAGCGTCGTAATACAAGAAACTCTATTCTAGTTAATGATATTGAAATAAATGATCAAAATGAATTAAATAATATTTTTACCAACTATTGCAAAGAAATTTTTGGAACAAATAATAACCTTAGGATTAAAGAAAGATGGTTAATTTATAACCTGTAGATACTAGGATAGACTTAGATGATCTGTATAACCCTTTCCAAAAAAGGAGATTTTGATGGCGATTAACGATATGCTTAGTAATAAATCATCTAGTCCAGATGGATTTTCAATGTTACTTTATAAAGTTTTACGACACCTTTTAAAATTTGAATTAGTTGAAATGTCGAATGAATTTTATAATGGCACATTATAGTTTGGTCGATTTAATTTCGCAAATATTATTTTACTTCATAAAATAACATGTGCAAATGAACTTATGGAAGTGAAATATTTATAGTGAATTTTGGATTAATTAAAAGAAATGAATTTGGGTAAAATAAATAGTTTGACTTTAAATTTGTACTGAACAATTTCGGAATATGATAAAGAGATTTGGAATAATGTATATATAGGATTTTTAATAATAATTCCTTAGTGATAGTTATTTTAAATATAATTTTTTTTTGAAATCAAGATTTTAAATAGATTGGGAAAAATAGAAGTGGATTTGGAAGTAAATATGAAATTGAATATACCGGACCTTAAATAATATTTCTTGATTACAAATGGAAATATAATCGAGATTGGGTTGGGTTTGGAATATAGTTTTGATTATTTGAGAAATTGATTTGTAAATGGAATTTAATTTAGAAATCAAATTATAATGGATTTAAGTAATGTGAAACCGTTATAAACTAGAATTGAAAAACTATGGGATTTATAAACAATGTTTATAAATTAAGTGGAATGATTATCAGTTGATAAATTGAAGTTATAAATTCACGGTGAGGATTTATAATGAGATGGGTAAATCGGTTTAAAGTAAAAATGATAAATTTACTTTTAGAAATGTGAAAAGGGGATTTACAAAATTGGGGCATAAATCAAATTGGTGATAAATCGAGAGAGATTTATAAACATTAGATTGGTTATATGGGATTGAAAATATATTTTTGTCGAGAAGATGGGTTTGTTTAAAAAGAGGATTTTTAATTATTAAACTAAGTAATTTAAAAGGTGGTTTCAGAAAACTAGTCATGTAACCATTTTAATTTTTTTAAAATATATTTAATTATTAATCAAAGTTACTTTAAAATGATTTGTTTTAAAGTTAATTATTAATTAATCAGTATTATTATTTTAAAAAGATAAATTATTCAATATTAATGTTGTCTAATATGATACCTTTATTTAAAGAGTATTTGCCTAAATTAAACTTGGGAATTTATATATAAAATTTATAAGTATTATTTTGAGAAAATTATTAAATAAAGTTTTCGGAAAGTAATGGTATACTTTCATGGCGAAATCGGAGGCAGAGATTGCCTGCAGTTAAGTTTTGGATTTCTCATAATCATTGAGCTGTGAATCCATGGTGGATATCGCATGGTGCTTTCCATATTTATTTTAAAGGGTTTTTCAAATATTTTTGAAAAGAATGGTTAGTGAACGTACTTACTCCGATAAGATAAGTACATACCTTTTGGTAAAGAGATTTAATTTATTAAAATTAAATTAAATGAGACTTAGTATTTTCAGTGGAAAATGAACTCTTTGGTTGAATGATTGTTTATTTGATAGTTAAATAATCGACTATCAAATTTGGGCCCAAAACATAACTTTGGAAATATCTAGGAGAAACACGGGAATTATACGGTACGGTTACCGTTGGAAGGTGCTATACTGTACGTATAAACTCGTTTCGTTCTTCTAGGACGATGGTAAAGAAATCCGTCCACTAACAGTTAGGAGATGATCTCTGATCTTATTTTCGTCTATTTATTTCCTAAACAACCATGGTTGAGTTTACCGGAAATATCGAACGTTGTTTTGAAGAGACCGGGATCAGATAAGTTATCCGAAGAGTGGACCGTATTATATTTATATGTATCGTTTCTATGTTGCTGTTCTGTGACTTGTAATTGATATAGTTATTATGTTTTGTTTCTGAATCGATCATGTAGCCACCAAAGTAGTGTATTAGATAGGAATTAAGTATGTCAAATACTTGTGATGGAAAGAAAAAAAAAGAGTACAAATATCGACATACTTAGCTCTTATCTAATGCAAGACTATGATGGTCGTCCTTAACCAGCCCTATTCTCCGCATTAGCAGACAGAATTACTAAGTAATTCTCTTTGTTAGTGTAGGTCTTGGGGTGGGGGCGTCACAGCTTAACCACTTCATTCCAACGAGTACGTTTTCGAAGTGAAGACAAGAGCATGGAATCGAAGATGGACCAGTGAAGTGCAAGGGCTAATCGCTACTAATCCCGAGGATGATTCCAAAATGGATGTAGTAGGAATAGTGCCTTCGATTTTGTTCAGACCCAGAACGGACTTGTATGGATAAATGCTATCAACACATTGTCATTGGAGGACAATGAGCATTCCAAGTGTAAATTCCTCAAAAAGGTAATCGTCGCCTCAAGCCCCATCAACCGGGAATGACTGAAAATCAGGGGAGATGCGGCAAGGCTAAGTGGGTCGCACCCAATTAGGGTATGTTTATCACCTTTCTAGATACCCTTGGATATTATTACTACGGTACGTGGAAGAACTCGGTAAGGGTGGGAACACCCAGGGTGATAACATATTCAGAACTATCCAGGTTAGGGGTAGTCCGGTCTTGTGTTGCAGGGGATCCCGGCGAGGTCCTAGGTACATTATTCTAGATGTGTAATGTGATAGGTGGTACCCCAGTGCCTAGTCATTTGTATGTAATCCATTCTCCAATACGTGCCTTTACAGTTTTTGTTGTAGAGCCTAGTATGCTGGAATTATAATATCAAATGATTTTGATATAAAATGTTTTGGTTATCGTAAGGTAAAAACTCGTCATGTTTATGTGTGGCGTGGTCTTACGAGATACCTTTGTTTTCAAAGGATTTTGATAACTTTAATAATTAAAATTGAGTGTGTTTTCTCACGCTGGTTTTCTAGACTGACTCGGGTGTTATTTTATTATAATGCTCGGGTCAGACCGAGTATTACATATTCAGGATAGGATGCTATGGAGCTCAGGAGACGAGCTGGATGACGAAGATGTATCACACGTACTTGATTATATTCCGCTGTGTATTGTATGCTGTATATTCAGTATTTGTGAGAACAAGTTATTATAACTGTCCAGTATTAAGTTATTGATTTGTTGTACTCTGATGATGTAATGTATAAGTAACAGTTATAGTTTTTTTATATAAAGACATGTTATTATCTATTATATATTGTTCCGCTGCGATTTTGAGATTCAATGTTGTTGTTTCTGTTTCTTCTTCTACCTCTTTCTTCTTTTCCTCTAACGATCTGGTATTTTCGGCACTCGATTGCTCGACATGCTATACAGTGGATGTATTGATGTCGATTTTTGAGGGTCGAAAAACCGCGTTTGTTACATTCTATATCATAGTAATCATGGGCTTTCTATAAATCTAGTTCTAATGGGTGTCTAGATATCTACATTGATAATATTTGCATCGTGTGACATCCCTAGGGTGATAAACAATCAAAGAAAACACAACATCCATCATCTCATTCACTCACTTGGTGCATTAGATATATGAAACTCGTATAACCCCATTGCACTATCAAGGACCACTCAATGTCCTAGTTTCTCGGTACTCAAATCCATGCCACTTAGTAGGCCAGGAACTAGCTGCCATCACACGTAGTCTAGGGTAAAACAAATTGAAACATGGTGTGATCCGAGGACCATCGTATGCCCAAGTGGGCGTCCTCTCATACCCCTTTTATATGAGTACACTTAAAAACCTACGAATATCAATGATCCCTTTGTACACATCATCCGTATAAGAGCTCATCCTGGAACCGTTCTCACAACTCTCAACCGAAGTCATCGCGGTTGGGAACTATTCTACACAGCCATCGTTTGTCATAGAATATCATCATTTATCTCATCACATTCCTTAACAGTTCCTTCAATCTGACTCATAGTCACCTACTCAGTGTCTCGAAGTATAACCATCCATCATCGAAGCCATCACTTTCCATTGCGGAATCATCATCGTCGAATCATGCCTCATCTTCGTCGAAAATCATCACCGAACCGTATGGTTCGGTACCGATCCTACACTTGGCTATATTTGGCTAAGTGTTCAGTTTGGAACGAGTTTGAGCGAATGCACACTCAAGACTCGAAGTAAACACCATCACATCTCAAAGAAAGCATAGGAAGAACTCGAAGTAACTCCATCCTTCCCATCACCAAACCATGACCGCCGATCCTTCGCCCCCGATCCACAACCACTGATCCATCATCATCGATCCCACCCTTAACCTCAAATAAGCCATGCTCCTCCATGTGAAGCCTCCTTCATCGATTAATCACCGTTACTGATCGATGCCCCATGGATCAGTATCGGTCCTTAGCCATCAATCCCTTACTTAGAAAAATCCTTCCAAAGTGCAACTCCAAGTAAACTCCATGCCTAACTCAAAGCAACACATTATAGAACTCAAAGCAAGCATGCTATCGATCCATCACTTGGAATTTTCCCCATATCTTCATTCACTCCACAAACTTCACTCATGACCCAAAGCTAACACTCATAGAACTCGCAGCGACCCGTTCTATGACTCGAGCAGACCCCAAAGCAACACTTTACCTATCCATAGCTTCCATATCACCATCAGTCCATCTTTAAACGGCCATATCTTGAGCAAAAGAACTCCAAATGACTTGAAACTTAGAATGTAGCCTTGTGAGGCCTTCCTTGTTGCCCCATATCGATCATACCCTATTTGGATCAAGTCGACTTTATGGATCGTCACCGATCCATTACTACAGATCCATAACTTAGCCCTACAACTAAATTTCCATTTGATCGGCGTTTTCAACCAAACAAACATCATACATTGAAGAAATCATTATATACAATATATCCTAACAATCATATATCCATATACATCAAAATGAATCCTAAATCTAAAGGGAGAACCATAAGAACAAAGGATATCCATAAGAACACGATTTTACAAATCTTTCCAAATCATTTCAAATTAACATATGTGGTTATTTAAAGTTTAAAACACATTTTAGGATCCAAAAATCATTTTAAAACAATTGATTTAAAGTGTATAATAACTAACTATTAAGTGAGAGGTCCTAACAACTCACCTAAATCCAAAGCAACCTAAGAATGCATAAAATCCAAGAATCTACAGCAACTCCAAGTGATCTCCAACAGCAAATCTTTGATCCAAATGCTAATCTCACTAATCCCTCCTTAATGACAAGTTCTGGAAAACTAAAGTAAGGTTTAGAGTAACTTTTTGGCATTTAACCTGGCTATTTCCGAACTAATTGGGCAAGTTAGACTCGACTATCATCAAGGCTAGTAAGCCCAGAGCGATGATTGTATGGTCCAGAAATTAAGTGCTGATGATAATATGAAGCCATGATCGAACGGAATCAAGAGATATGCTGTATAGAACGTTCTAAGCATGGAATATAGTCTAATCTAGAATAATGATCGGGTATGATCCCTCTCTACCAAAAGGATTGGATTACTTCTGCTAAACAGGACAACTTAACAGAAAACGATCGATATCTCAAAATCCAGAAGTCAAATACACATGAAACTTTGGGAACAAGAAGAGGGAACCATAAGGAGCCCACATTAAGGACCATACCCCAAAAGAAACAAGTAAGAGGGATCGACCCTCTTCCCTCCACAGAAATCGGCTAGAATCAGGCAACATCACACATTGCAACAATGATCGATCAATAACTCAACATCTTCAGATCCAATTAACATGAAACTTAGAGGACAAGTGCATCACCACTAGAAGAACCCCTCATAGGGATCACAACCCCTAAATCCAAAAAGATAGGGATTAGCCCCGATCCCTCTTCCCTGGGATTTGGGCCATGTGATCCCTTCTGTGGGTCCCTATGGTTCTGGAGAACCTTCTACCGACTTTCCGAGGAGATATTTTACCGTCTTCCTCTATAAATACAGACTTGATTATTTAATTTCGGGATCTTTACGCTGCTGGTTGCTTTGTACTGTTTTGTAACTAAGGATTTTCATCCGATCCTTCTTGTACTCAGTTTACAAAGTGATTAATAAACCTATCTCTTAAAAGTGAACGTAGGACAACAACACCAAACCACTATAAATTGTTGTGTCTCTGTTATTCGCTTATTTCGTTTTGCTTCATCGCTATATTCTCTCTGTTTACATTTATTATTCTTCATTTATTCCTCTACAAAATCTCTATTAGGTGTTTGTGCCAATTTTTGGTGCAAACAAGTACTATACTTACAAATGATTTTAATGATGCTACTAGAATCATTATTTATATAAAAAATTAAACTAGTTATAAATTATTTACGATCTTAATGAAGTGTTTGTACTTTAATTTTCTTTTTCTTTTTTAAAAGGCTAACGGGCTTTTATCTTGGGTCCCCACTAGTTTATTAAATAAAAATAAAAAGTCATTACATAGAATACAAAAAAGTAAAGAAATAACTAGTAAAACAAAAGAAGACATGCATCATGATTACTATAATCCACATAGGGGAAAATACCATTATGAAATAATAGAATTTTCTTCTCTGCCTATATAGGCAAGATAGCCGCATAAGTAGATGTGAGGGAATTGAAAATTATGTTGTTTCTCTCGTGCTATATCTTTGAATCATATTGTGAATACCTTTTAATCTTGTTGATTTGAAAATCGAAAACCATTCAATGTCTGAACCTCTATGGGAATGGGAGTAGTTGAATTCATTCAGGAGCATAACCCATAGGTTATATACATAAGAACATTCAAAGCAACTATTCATACTTTAATTTTCATATATACTTTTATTTAATTTGTTTCCTTTTATTATATTTTTATCTAGCTATAGTTTAGCTTTATCATAATCATTTAATAATATAAGAGTTCCTTATAAATACACGATTATATTAATGTGCTTAATTTGTTTACTTATAAAGGACTTCCTAACAATATCTTTGGGCCAGTTGTCATCCATGAAATTCAAGGTGGCTAAGGAGAAGGATAGTTTGAAGGTTTCATGGGATGTGCTTGTTTTAATGAAGGTTGATATGTTTCATAATCCGAATCCGTTGGAAAAAACCCATCATACTTGGGAGTCTTATGCTGGAGTTGACGGTTATCATTTAGGATGCCACCAGACTTTGGCATCTTAGATTGTGTTATATTTCAGAGAAAGACTTAGGTTGCTTCACATATGGAAAATGATTAAAGGAAAAAACATTGACAAGTTAGATTTTTACCATGAGTACGCATTAGGAAGAAAACAAAGGTATATTTTGGCATTGGACTTCATAGTTCAAAGAGGGTACTTAATTATGTGCATACATATGTTTGAGCACTAATAGCTACCGCTTCCATTGGTGAAGCAAAATATTTCATTTCCTTTATTGATGATTTTTCTTATAAAGTTTGGATGTATGTGATGAATCCTAAACCACAAAGCTTTGAGATGTTTAAGGCTTGAAGGCGCTAGTTGAAAACTAATCTGATTGGAAGTCGAAGGTGGTTAGGTCTAATAAAGACAACGAATTTGTCTTTAGGAAGTTCCTTGATTTCTATAGGCAACATGATATACAAAGACATTTCACTACACTAGGTGATCTACAATCTAATGAGGTTGCTAAAAGGACGAGTCAGACTCTACTTGAGAAGGCTCGTCACTTGAGATTGACTCCATGCTTATCTAAAAGCTTTTGGGCCTAGGCTTTATCGACTACAGCGCACATCATAAATTAAATTTTGTGATCAACCACTAATGAAAAGATTCTAGAAAAAAGTGGAGAGGTACAACAGTGTATCAATGTTATATTAGTATTTTTAATTGCCTTGTGTATGTGCACCATACGGGTGAAAATAAGATAGTGTTTAGAGTATATAAAGGCATATTTTTGGGATACACAGATGGATTCAAAGGCTAGTCATAAGACTGTTAGGCCGTGTGATAGGTATAGAGATTAGAAGTATGCAAACACCTTGATGATCAATTTGATTATTCCTTACATGTGGTTTATGATAAACATTTGACCTTCAAAAAGCCATGAAGTCGAGTGATGACTCAAAGTGGATTTACGCTATAGAGGAGGAATTGGTCTTTGAAGATGAACAATATTTGAGATTTGATACCACCACCTCGGGGAATCTGAATATAGGTTGCAAGTGGGTGTTCAAGGTGAAGGATGATGAGAATACAAGGCTGAATTAGTTGCAAAGGGGTTTTCATAGAGGAAGGAGCTGAAGTATGATGAGATTTTTGCATTTGTAGTAAGACATACCTCCATTTGGATTCTACTTGCCATGGTTGTTGCTCATGACTTAGAATTGGAGCAACTTGATGTGAAGGCCGTCGCTTTTTACATGGTGACTTGGAGAAGACCATTTACATGAAGCAATCAGAAGGATTTGTTGTAAGTGGAAATGAAGATGAAGTTTGCAAGTTGAAGAAGTCTCTTTATGGACTTAAGCGGTCTCCTAGATAGTGGTACAAGAGATTTTATTCTTTTATGCTTTCACTTAGTTTTAATCGTAGTATCAAAAACTCATGTGTTTATTTCAAAAACTTAAAGAATGATAATTAGGTGTATTTACTCTTGTATGTAGATGATATGTTAATTGGTTCTAAGGATAATGATGAAATTGGTAAATTAAAGTTGAAAACAAAAGCAGAATTTGAGATGAAATACCTAAGGGAAGCAAAGGTGATTTTGGTGATGGAAATCCAAATGGATAGAAACTTGGACCGTTGAGGCTAACTCAAAAGGAATATATTCTGAAGATGCTTGCTCAGTTTAGCATGGAGAGAATAGAAGAAATAGGTACACTCATGTCTTTGCACAGACAACTTTCTAGTAAAGACTTTCCAATCTTAGAGAAGGACAGGGCCTACATAGAAATGGTGCTCTATGCAAGTGCAGTTGGTAGTTTGATATATTCTATGGTTTGCACTAAGCCTAGCATTGCACATACTGGTGGATTGGTTAGTAGATATTTGGCAAATTGGGGAAAAAATGCATTAATAGGCAGCGAAATATATTTTCAAATATCTTAGAAGAACTCTAGACCATGGGCTTGTTTTAGGCGAAAGGGATAGAGATTTCAACTTGGTTAGATTTTGTAATTCTGACTATGCCAGAATAGAGATTGAAGGAAGTCAATCTCAGTTATTTGTTCACTTTTGGAGGAATAACTATTAGTTTGAGAGTGAGGTTGCAAACTTGAGTTGCTTTATCTACTACAGAGGCAGGTTGATAGATGTTGTTGAAGCAACTAAGGAAGTACTCTATTTGAAGCGATTGATGTGTTATTTGAGGTTTGTATATCATGGAATATTAATAAGTTATGGCACTCAAAGTGCAATTTATTTAGCTGAAAATTAGGCTTTCGGCTCAAGGAGAAAGCATACAGAGGTGAGAGAATCTTTTCTTGTCATGATGAATGAAGAAAAGCTAGTTTGTCTTTTAAAGGTTCGCATATAGGAGAATGCAACAGACATGTTCATCAAGTCCCCGACTGCTGCAAGTCCGAACTCGATCCACTTATTGAGGTGCTAAATGTCATATGGTGGTACATAGGGGAGAGTGAGTTGATAGATGTAGATATTTGTCTTTATGGTGATATTAGAGATTGATATGTCATACTTACATGGAGAGGGTACTTTCAACACTTTGTTAGCAGAAGGTGACCTTGCTTGAGTTCGTTGACAAAGTTCAATGGGTGATGGTCATGCCGAAGCTCATTGGGGAAGATCCATGGTGTCATGTTCGTGATTGCTTGGAGTATAAAGGTATAGATGGAGTTTGGAAGGCTTGTATGGAAATATAGCATCAATGTGGAGATTATTAAAATTGGCGATACAATATTTTTGGATCGAAGAAGAAGGCACTGTGATCACATAGGTGAAGACGACGTGTTGTTTAGAGAAGAAAAGAAGGTGTAGTGGAAGAGAGACAAAGACAGAGAAGAAAGGTAATGCTTTAGAGGCTTGTAGCACGACCTAGATGCATCCGGTCAACTAGTAGCAGCCACCATTCACCTGGAACATTTTCTAGTCAACTGGTTGGCCTACCAGTCAATTGAGTTTTATGCACTTTTGAGCCCGAGTATAGGTTTGACCCCTCGCTCAACTCGGAATATGTCATAATCCTCTCCAAGATAGACCTAATCTTTGACTCAATAAAATCTCATCGAACATTAGATTTATTCCAGAGCTGATTGTTGATTAACTAAACAATATACATAGCTATCTGTCTATGCTTTCAAAATCTCACGGTGGAAGGGATAAAATATAATAATAAAATAAGTACCAATTTCACATTTTCCAAATCTTATAAATACAATATCTCAAATATCTATAAACACAATGTCTTAAAATAGTACATCGACCTGTATAAAAATCTGGGTACATCCTACTCAATCATAGACATAATAGAAGTTATACCGCCACAAGTCTTCACTGCCTCCATTGCACCCATCATCGGCAATGTTCCCCCCAACCTAGGGGTCGTAATAAGGAAGGAGTCATAATAACAATTTCTGGTGAATGAAAATCTCAAAACTTACCATAATAGTATTTAGGCATAACATTTAGATAGGTATCATATCTTGCGTATTTAAAATTTTATCTTTTCGAGTATACCTTCAATGTACGCCAATGACACTTCCAGTCTAGCTCCATAATGTATCTCCAACTGTAGGCCAATGACCCTTTCTAGTCAGACTTCATAACTATAACAAAGATGCAATGCAACTGTTGAGTATATTATTGGGCTCAAAAACCCATCTCCCGTAAACCATACCCTGACGATGAGAGAGAAAGTATATGAGTCACTTAAGACCTTTTAAATAGGAAATAGGCAGACTCCGACCATTTAATACATAAACCCTAAGCAGGCCTCCGCCATTTAATACCTAGACTCAAGGCGAACCCCTCCGTTTTACTTCCTAGCTGACATCGAAAGAAATCTCATAAGGCCACTTAATACTTTTAAATAGGAGACATGTAGACCCTCTAATAGCCATTTAATACCTCCACACCAAAGTAGACCTCCTCTAAAGATTTCCACTACCACACCTAAAAGATAATCCCAACCATTTAATACTTCTCGAATGGGAAAGAGGCAAACCCTACAACAACAATTTAATACCTCAACCCCGAAGCTAGCCAGTCTTGGGATTACCCACATCGTTTAAAGGAATTCCCCAAGTCACTTAATACTTTTTATTAGGGAGAAGGCATACCCTAAATCAGCCATTTAACACCTCAATCCCGAAGCAGACTCCTACCGGAACATCCTCGTCAATATGGCCCGTAACTTAACCGTTACGTCTCACATTAGTTCGACTATTTGTAGGTGCTAGTATCCAGATTAGCTGGGCAGGCTTACCCTATAAACTTAGGACTAACCTTGCATCTATCATAGGTACTTATTATAGGCGATGTCCTACATCAATTACAAAAGCACACTGCTGGTAACCAGATTAGCCGGGCAGACTTCTTTGTACTTTTAACCGACCTCGCATCCCTATAACTTAGTCACATTTCCACTTTCTAACTTTTAATGTTGAACTACGCCAACATTTTTGCATATATACAATATATGTATATATTCTCCACCTATGTTTACACAGTAAAGGCCATATAAGGGAAACTCCTTATTTTGCCATTAATTATGGATTAAATTCCATAAATTGTTCTTAACTCATTTTTATATGGTTTATTGTTTTTGATAATGGTCATTCAATTGATGGTTTCTTTATTTATTACCCTCCTCATTTTGTACGTTACGACTTATACATTACCATTATATTTATACTTAACATCAATTTTTAGCCAATTAATTTTTTATTAAAAATTTCTAGGCGTGTAAAAGCATTTCTACAAACGTTTTCACTTCTTATTTGGTGTGTTAAGTTAACTTAAATGTCATAATTTCTATATCCATACAAGTCCCAGTCCAATACATCAATTTACAAATAGCTGATACCATAACTTAAATTAGCCAAACAAAACAGACTTGTGTATATATTCAGGAAAAAAAATCAAAACATCCGACTTCTTTTTCATTAATATAGTAGAATTAATGCCTCTATCCAAAATATCAAAACTTTACAACTTAAATCCTTTATATTCTATTCGACTTTTAAATGTATAACGTTGAAGTGACAAAAGATTTATCTTTATTTTAATTACTGAAGTAGGCGGTGCAAACCATAGATACTTAGCACACCCACTTTTAATTCGTTTTGAATCCTTTGTCATAAAAAACATATGACAAGTGGAAATTGAATATAATATAAGTTATTCATATTGCAAATACCAATGGATTAAATTCTACAAAATTGATATAAAATAAATAATATTCCAACAGATTCTAGAATTTACATTTTTTAAGGGAATTTTAGGGATTTAGATTTAAAGTTTTCGCATATAGAATTCCCCAAGGCGTAAATAAATCCAAATAGCAACTGCATAAACTACTATAAATATGAAAAAAAAAGATTTCCACTCACAAATAGTTTTCCCTGAATTTCCTTGGATTTGCTTTCGCGTTAATGTCAATCCCTTCCTCTAATTATCCACCTTTTAATTGTATATAATAATTCATTCTTATATAGATTAGATTCAAAATTCAAAGATTAGGGAAGAATATAAATAGAGAAATATACATATGTGTAAAATTCATTACCTCTTTCCTTAACTTGATTAATTTTAATGACCACCTTTTATACTTTGAAAGACGAGTCATTAGGGATAGAAGAAAAAGAAAGATAAGAAGAAACTACACAATCACAGAATCTCACCATGAATCAGAACAACATATAATAGATAACATAGGATATTACAGTCATTTCCATAATATTAATACATCAGAGTCATTACATCACAACTTCCACTGGACAGTTATAACTACCTGCCCATACAAAATACATAGATACATAAACAAAGCGGAATAAGATAATAACTAGCTAACGGTGAAGCCACCTACTCCAGCTCCTTCAAAATGCTTCCGTAAGAAACCTGGATCACTTAGCTACTCATACAAATTTGAGTACCCATGTAACGACCCGCAATTTTTGATAATTAAAAATAGTTAATTTAATAAGATTTTGTGATTTAATACTAAAAGAAATAAGAATTTGTGATTTATTAATGTGAGAAAAATTGAAAATTTAAGATTTAATAATAAGGAAACAACTAAAATGAAATGGAATAGTATTAATTCAAGTAATTGATAACTATTTGAATGTAATCTCAAGTAATTAATATAACTGTAAGTTATAATTGGTTATAAATTTATAATAAGGAAATAAATTCAAATGTTATTAGTTGGTGAAATAATATGTAATAAACTGAAATTGGATAAAATTTGTGTTGTGTTAGTAGTTATAACATTTGTGTGTAGATAACAAACTTATAAATGTGATTAAATTAAGAAAAGGTAATAATTGTTATTTGTTACCAGTTTATTTAATTTGTTGAATTAAGTTGGAAATCAATTGCAATTAAATGTAATTAAATATTACGTTAATGGAAATTAAGATGAAATTGGAGAATATTAATGTAATAAGATATAAACCAATGTTAACTATGTCTATAGAGTAATAATTGGTTGAATAAAAGATTGAAATCAAATAAAATCAAATCAATTTATTGGAATTAAATTATAATTAATTGGATCTTATTTACCATTGAAACTGAACACTGTAACTAGTGAAATATTTAGCACTGAATTGATCTATAAATTTGTTTTAAATTATTGTGAATGTCCAAGTAATCAAAAATGATAAAAATTGTTAGTTATTAAATTTGAAATTTAACAGGTGATTTAATCAATTTAATAATAATTTATTTAATTTACGTGAAAATAGCCATTTTGGCCACTATCTCGGATTTCGACGAAACCAATTTCATTGGATCCGTAACGGTGAATTATTGTAGGATTTCAAGTTTCGTAGCGATCAGACTTATCGTTTAATCATACAGACTCGAAACGCGTAAAAATCAATTTAATTAAATTTAATTGAAATCAATTTGAAATATACTGATTTTAAAGCTAACTTTTTTATACGATGGAAATAGGACTTGAAACCTGTTCCATTGGATTTAAAAATATCGAAAACATCTATTTTGATATATGGGATGACCTACTTTCGTTCCAGGGTCAGAACGGGCTTTTTGAGTCGCTATTTGTTGTTCGTACTAATTGGATATGTGTTTATTTTCTTGTCGGGCTTTGTCGATATAAATAGTTTGTTTCCCAAACCCTAGCAGTCATTTTTATTAGTCTGTACGTACACCAACTTCTGTCTATCTCTTTCTTTTCAATGGCAGAAACATATTCCAATTTCAAAACCCTATTCCAATTTCAATTTCAATTTCAAATTCAATTTCAAAATCAAACTCATCCAAACCCTATCATATTATATACGTTTCGAAGCTCTCAATGAGTGCAAGTCAAATCTGCAGTTCATTTTTCAATTTGGTTCATCGTTTGGCCAGAAACCGAGGATGAACCTCGGCTGTCGAAATTAGGTTTCCACGATCCAACGGTGGACCTTCATCCGATCGGCGATCGGGAAGCGCCGTTGGGAAGATGAGGTCGAGCAGGTCATGTCATGGTGTTCGCTGGTCATGTGGGGGTCAGGTTTTGCCTCAAACGGCGTGACTAACAACGGTGGCGGTGAGCGTCCATGGGATGCCGGAGGTGGCGAGCTCTGGGTGGATGGGGCTGCTCGGCTACGGCTATTGAGTGGAGGTGTTGGATCGTGGTCGCGAGCCTCATAGCAGCGGCGAATTCCAGCCAAAGAATGGCGGTTTTGAGCGTGGTTCGTGAACGTGGCAGTTTGAAGTCGAGGCTAGGGTTTTTGGATCGAACAGGACGAGGTGACGTGTAAACATTTTTCAATTATTTTAACTATTTAATATTTTAAATTGTATAATTTTCTAATGTTAATAACTTTTGCATACGAGCTCGGATTCACGCACGGTTTGGTCCACTGTGATCGTATCGAAATTCCGGACATTATGAAAATGGTTTGGATGAATTCTAAGACCGTTGAAATTTGGAGATTCATTTGGATTTTTAAATCGATTTAAAATCAAAGGTGAGTGTTTTAACCCACTTACAACTACTAAATTTTCTTATGTTAGTTAAATTAAATTTATGATGTGATTAGAAATTTATTGATTGATGTTTGGTATCTTTAAATTGTCATTCTAGTTAAATTTGACTTTTATTGCATTTAATCATTGTTTAATTTAATATTGAATTCAATTGCCAATTTAATACCTGTTAATGATAATCAGTAATCTATTGATGTTTATTACTTGATTTGGATGATGGTTGTGATGGATGTTTGATTGTTGATATTGGATGACTGGATGTCATACCTTATATTGTTATAACACTACAAGTTCCCTATGGGTTGAAATGATACATACCCGAACGATCATATAGAATAGGGCAAAATCGTTATGGGTTGAAATGATAAACCCAAGCGATTTTCGTTGAAATAAATTTAGGATTGCGGGTTGAAATGATATATACCCAAAAATTTAAATATTTACGGATTGAAATAATAAATATCTGTATCACTTGACCAAAGGGTAGAAAATTATATACGAACACCGGATTGGTTAAATTTAATGATTTTAAATCTTTAAACTTTGAATCCAGTTAAATGATATTTGAAATAGAATTTGACTAATATAAATTGAATTGTTTTTATGTAACTATTTAAAGGATTTAAATTGAAATTTTAAAGTTGAATTTGAAGTATAAACAAAATTTATCGAAATTGAGTTATTGAAATGTTAGAAACTGTAACTTTGAAAATCTATTAAGATTGGAATAGTTAAATTTGATATTTCAAGATTTGCATTTGGGTTTTGATTTGAAATCTGGATATGGTCCAGATTTGTTGAAATGGAAGAAACAGTTAAATTTGATGTTAATTTCAAATTTCTTAGCTCAATGTAAAATGTAAATGTTCTTTTAAATTCTAATTTTAAGATTTTTAACTATTAAAATAAGTTAATCTATTTTAAACCAATTTAATCAATTTAAACTATTTAATTTATTTTAATCTAATTTAACCTATTTTAAACTAATTAACCTATTTAATCTACCTTAATCTATTTTAATATATTTTAAATCATTTAAACTTTATTAAACTATATTAAACTATTTTAATTTATTTTAAACTATTTAATCTATTTTAATTCTATTAAATCTATTTTAAATTCATTTAATCTATTTTAAATCTAATTAATCCATAATAAACCTATTTAATCTATTTTAAACCATTTAAACTATTTTAAATCTATTTAAAGTATTTTAATCTATTTTAATTTATTTTAAATTTATTTAATCTATTTTAAACCATTTAAACTATTGTAAATCCATTTAAAGTATTTTAATCTATTTTAAATTTATTTAATCTTTTAAACCTATTTAACCTAATTTATATCTATTTAAAACTATGTTAAACTAATTAAATTATTGATAGAGGGAATTAAGCAAAAGGACAAACTTTGAAAAAAATTTAGGCTGAAGGACACAAAGTTTCATTTTTGGGCTGAAAGACAAACTTTGAAAGAAAATTAGGCTGAAGGAAAATGCTAAATATAGTTAGCATTTTGTACAGTGCAAACGTTGTACAAAATGCTAATTATAACTAGCATTATATCCAGTTTTACATTGTACAAAATGCTAGTTGTATTAGCATTGTCCTTCAGCTTAATTATCTTCCAAAGTTTGTCCTTCAGCCTAAAAATAAAACTTGTTGTCCTTCAGCCAAAAATTTTATGAAAATTTGTCCTTGTGCCTATTTTCCACTTATTGATAACTATCTAAATTATTTTCTAAATTTCAGGGGTGTAGAATGGAAGTGTTTATAATTAAAGCCTTGATTTTAAAGCGAATAAGGTTTAAAATTTTTATAACATAAGTGGGATTTGAAATGATATTTGCTGGTGATACTACATATTTGAGTAAATATGATGATTTTGAAATGAGAATTTAACCTAATTGTGAATATGATTTCGAAGGCGATATGGTTTGAATTGAATATGATATTTTGATATCAATATGAAATAGTTTTGGAAATGTAAAAGAACCATCTGGTGTGTAATAAGCGTTTGGTTGTTAAAGAGACCGAGATCAGATATTGTCATACTCTCTGCCAATACCGAAAACCACTTTAACAGCTATGTACGTGGTGGAGATTCCAGAAATGAAGTAGGATGGTTTGGCGAAGGATTCTGTATGAGGTATTTACGTGACCCTGACTCCCATGAGTCAGCTTAGATGTGACTAAAACAGGAGCCATGTCGGGCCAAGTGAGGTCATTCCTCCTATCAGACATGCTTCTTCGATACCATATTATGACTTTGTGATGATTTGGTGGCCACCCCTTGATTTTGATCATGGGAGTGTGTTCCGAGGTGGGCGGTAGTAGCTGCTATGCGTTACCACCAGTCCGGATCCACAAACGGTATATCTACCCTGGCATTGCCTCGAGTGCCGTGTTCACATGCCTTATCGCGCCTTCTACGAGTTTGGTTTGTACCATACCTATGGAGTGCCCTCTAATAGCCCTCCGGTTTACGAAGGAATTACGATATTGTATGGACTATGGGAATATATAAAAATGTGTTAAGGGGGATATGGGTAACGCCTTAACGCTATTTTAATACTTTATTTTACTGTAGACACTATTATAATAGCATATTTTACTATGTATGTAGATAGTTTAACGGATCCTTAGGAGATGGAAATCTCGAACATCTCTTAAGTTATTGCACTCACATTAGACACTGGATAGGAGATGTCAAACCCCGTAAACATCTCTAATGTCGTTGCACTCATATTTATTTACTGTTGAGTTAACTTACATAAGATATTTTAGTTCTGACTCGAGTGTTTTGTCTTTTCATTACGCTCGGGTCAGTCTGAGCCTTTCAGTGTATCAAAGACTGCTTTCTGGAGGACGAAGACGAAGATTTGTACTATTACTATTTATTATATTCATACCACTGCATCATGTTATTCTGCTGCATTTGTTATTTATTTATTTATGTTGAATGTAACTCTGATTCTGAAATGTAAATGTGTAATCAAATGTTCTTTATAAAATAGCTTCATGAACTGTTTATTTGATTATTATATTTTGTCATTCTGCTGTGAGATTCTGTGTTGTTTTATTTCCTTCTCTTCTTTTTCTTATTTACCCCATAACAATTGAATGGTTTGAATCTGACGTATGTGTCTTATCGTTGATTTAAACCGTCCAAAAAGGCCGGTCATTACAACCCAGGAGTTTTAGGAAAATAAAATAAAACTCTGGGCCAGACATGGGTCAGGTGTGAGTAAACTCAAGACAACTAAAATTTTACTTTTATAAAACACTTTGAAAGTCAAGGGTATCCAGTAAGACCACACCGCACGTAAATACAGACGAGTTTTTACCTTACAATAACCAAAACACTTTATATAGAAATCTAGTGGTATTATGATAATGTTTAGGATTTTCAAGTAAAATAGAACATAGCTGAAATGCTTTCATCTCATATTTCAACATATTTGGGTACGACTAAATCCCTACGACACTTATTGGAGAATGCATTGCATACAATGACTGGGCTACTGGGGTACCGCCCATTACAGTGCACCTCTAGATTTGTGTACCGAGGTCGAATCTATCGACCACTGCCAACACAAGACTGGCCTAACCTTTATTGGATAGTACCGAATATGATCACTCCTCTGTTGTATCAGCAACTGTACCAAAGCATACATGAGTAGATATTTAGATGGGATCGATTTACCTTAATGGGAGCGATCCACCTAGCCTTGCTGCATCTTCCCTATTTTAGTCATTCCCGGTTGATGAGACCTGAGGCTACGTCTTTACCTTTTTACATATAGCACTTCCCTCTTGGAATGCTAACATTGCCTTCCAGATGTTGACACAATGTTAGCATTCATCTATACAAGTCGATTAAGAGATGAATGAATCGAAGGCACTATCTCTACTACACCCGTTTTGGAATCACCCTCAAGGTTAGCAGTAAATAACCCTTGCACTTCAAAATCTTCATCTTGGACCTTGCCATTACTATTTCCAATTTGAACGCTTACGTTGGTTCGAAGTGGTTTTTGGATAACAACTGCCATCCGATCCCGGTCTCTCCAAACCAACATTCGATAATTTAAAAGGTCAAGTTATTTATAGTGGACCATTCCACTATCAAGGTGTAAGATTTACATATAGACATATGTTCCACATGCTTAGATTATTATGACCTGCTTATCGAAATTAACCCTCTTGTATTCATCACGTTTCTGAAGTGCGGTATTCGTGATAAATACAAATCGACTTACTTTCAATAAAACGTGTTAGCGTTTTATTGCAACTACTTTAATTCATTTGGCTACTTAATAGCATGGATACGAGATCTTTTGGTTTTAAAAACAATTTACTTACACAAGAAAGTTGGTTAAAAATAAATAACCAATAGTGTTTTGAAAGAAACTTTAAAATAAATAAGCTTTAATTAAATCGTATGTTTAAAACTCAACTAAACTTTAATTGATCTTAATTAAATCAAAAATCATACTTTAAACCTTAATTAATTAAAATTTATTTATAATTAAGCTTTAATTAAATAACGTTCCTTTAAGAAATTAAACCCTAATTAAGTGGATAATTAACCTTTAATTAAAGAATAATTAATTAAATAATTAACTCCAACTAAATAATTTATTAAAGTAAATAAAATTAATTAAATAAAAATTAATTTTCTATTATCTTAATTAATCATTATTTAAAACTTCCTTAATTAAAAATAATTAACTTAGTTAATAATTTCTTAAACTCTAATTATTTAACCTAATTACTTAATTAATTAATAAATAATAATGACCCTGATTAACAAATTAAATAAATAAATTATTAAATAATTAAAACATAAAACTTTGACTTAATTTATTTGAAATTATTTTCAAAAACAATCCAAAAGAAAACACTTTAAAACTTAAAATCATGAAATTTTCCGAACTGCATCAATAGCGACTATCGCTATGAGCGCAGTTCGCTAGAATTGATTTCTAAGTGAAAACCTCATTTTAACTCTTGCTACTACATGTTTCAAAAACAAATGGAAGAGTTTTGAAAACTTAAAAAAAGGTGAAAACTAAAAAAAAACATTTACTAAATTCAGAAACTAGAAAACAAGCTTTTGTTTGCAAATCGGATCTCAAGTCCTTTGCGACTTTTCAAGGTGCTAACTTCACAACAATTACATCACATACACTTGATTTTGTTTCATAAACACACTACCAGCATATCATAACCAACCATTCACATATCCATATCCAAACATATCGTTTAACATCCAAATCAAAAATTCATGCTCAAACACAAACTTATAATTATATGCCATCAAAACAACACAATATTTCAACACAATCAACACTATATTTCCACGACATATAGTTCATTAAAATCAAGTTAATATCCTTTCCAAAAACAAGAGTTTTACTCACCGAAACTTTACTAATTCAAGGCGATCTTTTACTAAAACTTTAAAATGAGTAGGAAACTTGGTCTTAACTTTCAAAAATTGAGTCGTTGAGTGGCTAAGCACCTATATTAGGCTCGGCCATAGGTATGTTAGGTACGATTATGGGGTTTTAGGGTGGATGGGCTTGCAACTTTGGAAGAGGAGGTGTTGTAGAAGATGTAGAAGTGTTTTTGTGAACTAAAGAGGAGTTTTTTTTAGCAAAAGAATTGATTTTTCTTATTTTAGAATTTATGAAGAGAAGCCATGGATGTTTATTCAAGCTCTTAGGAAATTTTGAAATGAAGATGGAGGTTGTAAAATAAGAAACATGAAATGGAAGGGGTATATATAAGCTTATAAAAATAATTAAAAATTATATAAGTGCTTATATTTAATAAATATGTATGCATGCACCTTCATTCCTCCCCCCTCATTTCTGTCCTCACCTTATACCCCCCTCCATCTTGCACTACTCATTCCATATCTCACGTACTTTGAGTTGAAAAAGGATATTTTTATATTGTAGGATCGTTTTCACCCTAGAGGGGGGGGGGTGAATAGGGTGATACTAATAATAATAAAAATTAATGCGGAAATAAAAATAATAACAGAAAGTAGAGTAAAAGAGACCACACACAAATTTACCCAGCTTCGGCAAAACCCTGCGTACATGCTGCCCCTAAGGTTTCTATTAGAAATTAAGTACTCAGACGCTTACACACGTAAACTTGCGACACCCGCTACTTGACTAACCTAACTCTACGCTCAAAACCCTGCCATTGAGTTGCGAATTCTCAAACTACGCCCCGTAGTTTGTACCTAGTCACATGACTGGAGAGTTACACAATTTTAAAAGAAAATTACAAAATAAAATAAAACAACTAAACAAAACCCTATTTAATTAAAACTCTAAGCCCAATATAATCAAAATAGGACCGGCCCACTTAAATTATAACTCAAGTAAAAGTAAGGTTGTCTCCCTTTCTTTTGTATTATCAGCCGATCCCTTTTGTTCCTTCGTTCCTTCGTTCCTTTTCAAAAGCTAGGGTTTTTCCAAATTGAAGTCGCCGTTTGATTGTCGATCGATTGAAGTAATTAATTTTTCTTTGCTCTGCTTCATCAATCGTCTCTAGGCTTTGATTGGCTTGTGGCTGCTCCAATTGTTTTGAGTTCGAATTATACTGGTATGTGATTTTTACTTTTATTTCTCTGTTTGATATGCTTGAACTCGACTGAGAATATGCCGATGATGAACTGGGTTTTCATAGGGATTAAAGTCCTAAATTTTCATTTGTATATTTCTCATTTGAATTCTTCACGTGATTTGCTCTGCCATTGATTTTTGATCGAACGATGTGATGAAATTGACTTGTTCATTACTTGACGTTGTTTGATTTTCTGTGAGTCAGTTTCATTCTTTTTTGCTTCTGTTACTTCGGCACTTTGAAATTTGAGATACATTGTTGACCTCCTGAAAACTGACTGGTTCACCTTGAATTTCTCTGTGACTTTATTCAAGCTACCGTTCCATTCTCTTTGAATTATGACCCACAGTTTTGATGGTATAATCCACTGCGACTTTATTCAAACTCTGGCCACTGATAATTTTCTGGATTTTCATAACCTACGGCTTCACTGTTTTTGATTAGTTGGTTTGACATTTCATTGAACTGCCATGTTCACTTGTGTGTGTGTCTTCACTTGATCACTGTCACTGTTATTTTAAACCGAAACATTTAAACTGTATATATTTGTCACTGCATATAAACTTGTACATGTCTTGTTGAAGTTCTGGTCCATTGTGTGCATTTGGTCTTGTAGTCCTGTTCATGCCTGAACATTGCCTTTGTTATTGAATATGAAATACGCTTTCCTTGTGCACTGATCTGGTGTGCATTGAGTGGTGGTCTGAAGTCTTGTACTTGAACTGATGTGTTCGTTCATGTATTCATGTGCTCACTTGTCCTTGAGCATTTGTATTCTTTGAACTATTGTATGCGTGTGTATCATGCTCCGACCATCTCATTGTATCCTATTCACTGGCCATAAATTCTTGTTGGACTTGAAGTGTCGAAATTGTTGCTTTGCATATGAAGTCTCCTCTTTTGCATAAATGTTACTGTGCTTGTGTGGTTCCTTGGTTAGTTTTTGTTTTATCCGAGTCTGGTTGGATCTCTATTTTATTGCTGTGTTGTTTTGATCTTCACATCCACACTGGTCTGTGTTGTATCCATAGTGCCATATGCATTGTCATTTTGCTGGGTTGAATGATCATTGTTATGATCTTGTCTGGTTACACTTGTGTTCACCAATGCTTATGAATCTGGTCTGGTCTTCATGTGTATATATATATATATGTGTGTGTGTGTGTGTGAGTGTGTGTGAGTGTTCACACTACTTTGACCATTCATGCCGGTGCCTGACCTTGTTTGATTTCTTTGTATTTTCATTTGCACTTGAGTTTCATGTGTGATGGTCTTGTTGCACATGAGTTTGGTTTGATTGATACTTCATGTGTACTGCTCTAGTGCGATATTAAAATCAGGATGCATTTGCTATATATGTGTGTGAACTGCTTGCATTATCCTTTGTACATTTGAGCACTTTGACCAGTTGCATGTGTGGTTTGATTTGGTGCAGTTGCATGCTTCATTGATTTTTCTGGTCACCTCTGTTTGTGTTATTGCAGTATGTCTGAATGCATGATGTTGTTGTCATTTCTCACTTTGTTCATATGCACATGAACTTGATTGATTGGAGTCCAGTGTACTTCATGCCTAAACTGCCTTGGTCTGTTCTAGTTTGAATCCATGTTGCTTCATGTACAGTTGTTGTGGACTTGAAATGTAGCTCTTACTTGATTTGATTCAAACTCCTTTCATGTTGCCTTGTGACCGGTGCACTTTTGTTACTGTAGTCAAGTCTGGTTCATGTTGGTTTGTATTGCACCCGAGTTGAATCCAGCTTTTGCTTGGGTTTGACCTTGTGCTCACCTGTCCCTGCAATTTTAACGAGCAAGCGTATATCGGTGTGCACGACCTTGTGGCATGTACAGTGATACACCGTGCATGTCACAAGTTGTTCGTGTATGATGAATTAAACAAAAATGATAACGAACAACCCAAATAACCGAGGCAAATAATATTTTCAAAATACACTTTATTTTGCACTGCAAAATATTTTCTTTTTCAATTTTACTGCGTTAGTGTTTATTTTGCAGATAGTTCAGATGCTGGATACAGGCTGGAACAGAGTTGAAGATCAAATACGAGTGTTGAGTGAATTATGTAGTGAGGTGAACCATGTAAATTGAAAATTGTGATGTAATTGAGATTGTAATGTAATTGAAAATGTATATATGTATAGTGAGAGCTTAAATTTATACTATTTGAATTTGTAATAAAATATTTGTTTGAATAAATATTTATTTTAATATGAATTCTGAGTTATTTATTTTATTCAAAAAATATTTATTTAATTATGTGAAAAAATAAAATAGTACAACAACAAATACATTTAAATGAATATATATGTTTATTATCATCAAACAAAAATCATATACTAGCATATTCTACATATATATGTTATGTATATATATTTTTATTAAATAAAATCTTATTTTATCTTATATGTTTATATATTTAAGAAGAAAATTTGTACATGCATATATACATGTACACACCATGTTAAAATAGTTTGTAATGTGTGCATGTGTGTTTACAATAGCGCTATGACATTTTATATGATTTTTAACCAATGAAAAATCGATATTTCAGAAAATAATTTCCTGTCACTTATTTCTCTATGAACTATATATATTGGTAAACAAATTTTGAAAACAATTTTATCATCATTAGTTATTATTTAAAATAGTTTTATTTGTTAATAAAAATTAATTTTTTAATTAGTTAAATATTCATTTAAATAGCAATCAAATTCTGGGTCGTTACACTCTCCACCCTAAAAGAATTTCGTCTTGAAATTAGCAAACAAGGAGATAATTCAAAACTATGCAATAATTTATATGCTCATATCATAAACACATACAAAGACATGTACTAAGCATCTATAGAAAACAAACATACACTATACATACAACCTACGACTAGCTATTCTAACATCAACTCGGGATAGGTTTCTTTCATACGATCCACAGTCTTCTTAGTGCAATCTCTTAGATCCTCACTCCACTGAATCTTGAGTAGTCTCACCACCTTGTTATGCAATCTCCTTTCATCCTGATCCACAACATAAACTGGATGCCCAACCATTGTCAGGTTCGGTTCTATCTCCAATTCCTCTTGAACCGATGGCTCCACAATCAAAGATGGGTCAAGAATATATTTTCTCAAATGAGACACGTGGAACACATTATGAACACCTGCCAATCTCTCTGGCAACTCGACCCTATAAGCAAGCGATCCAATTCTCTCAAGAATACGGAAAGGTCCAACATAACTTGGAGCTAACTTTATAGCTTTTCAAAATCTAACTGCTCCTCTTATTGGTGAAATCTTTACAAACACCAAGTCTCCAACCAAAAATTCCAAATCTCTTCGCCTCTTATTAGCATAACTCTTTCGGCGGTCTTGGGCCTCCTTCATTCATTTCTTAATCACTACAACTTTTTCGGTAGCCTCTCGGATCATGTCCGACCCAAGTACTAGTCTATCTCCCTTTACAGCCCAACATGTTGGTGACTTGCATGGTCTTCCATATAAGGGTTTCATAAGGTGCCATGTCGATGCTTTCTTGGAAGCTATTGTTGTAGGAGAACTCGACTAAATGTAGATGATCCTCCCATGATCCACCAAAATCCAGAATACACGCTCTCAAGAGATCCTCTAGAATTCGATTCACCTACTCTATCTATCCGTCTGTTTGAGGGTGATATGATGTGCTTAAGCTCAACCTTGTTCCTAGAGTTATTTGTAATGCCTCCCAAAATTGACTACTAAATATGAGGTCGCGATCGCTTATAATACTCACTGGAACTCCATGCAACCTGACTATCTCTCTCACAAAAATTTCAGCTAAAGAAGCAGCGGTTCTTGTTGGTTTTACCGAAATAAAATGTGCGCTCTTCGTTAGCCGATCCACTATAACCTATATTCCTTCATTTCCTTTTCTGGTTCTGGGTAAACCATCGGTAAAATTCATTGATACCATTTCCCATTTCCAATAGGTATTTCCAAGGGTTGTAATATTCCAACTATCTTCTGATGATCACCTTTGATTTGTTGACAGCACGAACATCTGTTAACATGGACTGAAATATTCTTCTTCATTCCTGACCACCAAAATACTCTTTTCATGTCTTTATACATCTTATGAACTCTTGAATTAATACTTAACTTAGATTTGTGGCATTTTGACAAAACTTCCTTTCAGCCCATCTACATCTGGAACACAAAATCATCCGTTCATCCTTAAAGCACCTCGACTATCCATCTCAAAATCCGAACATCAAAGTCCTTTGACTTCTTGAATTAATCCTTCCAGTATTTCATCCTTATTCTGGTTTCTCATAATCCTTTCTTGAAGTGTCGGGGTAACTTCCAAGAGAGTCAAAACAACATTCCTGCTTAAGGCATCCGCCACCACATTAGCCTTTCCTAGCATATAAAGAATATCCAAGTCATAAGACGCTAGAAACTCTAACCACCTCTATTGCCTTAGGTTCAGATCCTTTTGAGTAAAAAGATACTTCAGGGATTTATGATCTGTGAAGAGCTCGAATTTTTCACCTAATTAAAGAAAGAAAACTTACTCCTAAAATCTCTAAAGAGAAGAAAGAAACTAAGAGAAATAGAAGGATCCTTACCCAACAAGTAGTGTCTCCACATTGTAAATGCAAAGACAACAACCAGCAACTCCAGGTCATGCTTAGCATAGTTCTTCTCGTCCTGCTTGCATACGTAATCACTCTACCATGCAGCATCAAAACAGTGCCTAGTTCCACTCCACAAGCAACTGTGTAAACCTTGAATCAACTATTTCTATCTAGAACAGCCAAAAATGGTGCACTGGTCAATCTCTTCTTCAATTCCAGAAATGCTTCTTCACACTTTGGAGTCCATACAAACTTCTTTCCCATTCTTAGTTAGCCTAGTCAAATGGGAGGAAATCTTGGAATAATCTTGAATAAACCTCCTATAGTATCCAGCCAAACATAAGAAACTACGAACCTCGGTAGGAGTCCACGGTCGCTTATATTCCTGAAAAGCTTCCACCTTCGTTGGATCCATTGAAATATCTTCTCCTATCACAATATTTCCTAAGAATCTTACCTCCAATTTCCAAAAATGGAAAATTTCGCCTTCAGGACATGCCTCCTTAATGTTTCCAACACCACTTCCAAATAATGCTTATGCTCCTGCTTAGATTTGGAGTAGATAAGGATGCCATCGATGAAAACTAACACAAACTTGTTAAGAACATCTTGAAAACACGGTTCATGAATTCTACAAAATATGCCGGTGCATTGGTTAGCCCGAAAGGCATAACCAACCACTCAAAGAAATAGTCAGAGCCTCTAAATGCAGTTAAGGGTATACTATCTTTAGCAACCCTCAATTGATGGAATCTAATGGCTAGATCCATCTGAGAAAATACTATAGCTCCATGAAGTTGGTCAAAAAGATCATCAATGTGGGGTAAGGGATACTTATTCCTAATTGTCAGCTTATTCAACTCCCTATAATCCATGCACAACATTAAAGATCCATCAGACTTAGCCGCAAAAACCACAACAGACCCCCAACTCGAATGACTGGGTCTAATCAATCCTCTTCTTAATAGGTCATTGGTTTGCTTTTCTAATTCATTCCACTCTTTCGGAGTCATCCTTCTCTTGGGTTTAACCACAGGCCTTGCACTAGGGACTTCTTCAAACACATCCGAAAAATCCTTAACAGATTCTACATAACTTAACTCATCCCGGAATGATTCCAGGGCATACAAGAAACTACACATACTAATACCAGGATTCTTGGATGATACTTTAGCAATTCTTCCCAACTTAGTTTCTAATGATAAAGTCCTTTCAACACAATCTAAAATAGCTCCATACTTTGATAACCAATCAATACCCAGAATAGTATCAAATCCTTTAAAGTCTAAGACATAAGGGTTGGAATAAAAGTGATGAGAATGGTAGGAAATTGGCATATTCTCACAAATCATATTCAAATGCGTTACACCACCTATGGGGTTAAATACACATATAGGGTTTTCTACAGTACTCAAAATAAGATGAAATTTATCTACTGATCCTAAAGAGCTAAAACTATGTGAGGCACCGGTATCAAATAATGATCGAAAAAATACCACTAATCAATAAGGTACCTTCAAGGATGCCTTTCCTCTTCACATCCGTTGAAGTCGACGATTCATTCTTAATGGCGTACACCTTGGGCTGCCGCGCCTTCTTCATGAGTGGGTAGTCTTTAATCATATGGACCGACTGATGACAATTGATACAAAGCGACTTCAAGACCATTGGAGAGATGGGTCCACTTTGCTTCATAGGAACTTCACGGTTCGGACAGGTCCTTGAAATATAACCTTTCTGCTTGCAAAGATAACAACTAATATTCTTGAACTTTTTCCCCTTATTCTCTCTTAGATTGAGCTTCCTTTTATTTGAATTGTTACCACTCGTATTTCCACCGGTCGGTGCTGCTGGAGTAGGCTTCTTCTTTTCCAAGGCCTCGTATCTCAAAGCCATATCAACAAAATGCACAAAAGTACCTTTAACGTGAGCAGTTATTTTCTTATGGTACACTTCTCTCATACCCAAAACAAACATCTCATTTTTCTTTAATGGGGTGTTGATAAATTCCGATCCAAAACAAGAGCTCGTTGAACTTCGTCCATATTCGGCTACAGATAGATCCCCCTGCTTCAAGTTCATGAAGTTCCGGTACATCCCATTCCTTCCTGCGGTTGGCTAGAATTGGTCCTTAAAAACTTCTTTAAATCGGGCCCATGAAAACTCTTCTTTAGGAACATTTGTAGTAAGGGAGTCTCACCAAGCTGCTGCTCCCTCTTGCATTTGCCATGCTGCTAAGAACCTTTTCTATTCATCGGATAAACCAAGACCTTTAAAAATCTTTTCGCAAGATCGCAACCAAGCTTGCACTTCCATGAAAGACTCAATTCCTTTAAATGGTTTCCCTCCTAGATTAGTGTAATCCTTGTAGAAGGTTGCGAAATTCACTCTAGGCTACTCTAGTGCTACTTCTTTGGCAATCCGAACTCCTCCAGGATTTGGGGTTCGACCATTCGTATTTGTAGTGCTACCTACTCCCTTACCTCGTCTACCTCGGTTACTCATGTGTTACTTCTTAGACATAGCAAGATAATCTTAGAATATTAGGATGAGATAAATCTTGAAAGAAGTGTACTAATCAAGCCTATCAAGCTGATCTATCTATCAGATATATATATATATATACGAATAAAAAATACAAATGCGCACTCTCGAAGTTGACGCTAACCCAAAGACCTAGGTGTTCGCTTAACCTAGGCTTCGATACCAAAATGTAACGACCGCCTTTCATACTCCGAAAGACGAATCATTAAGGATAGAAGAAAAAAAAGATAAGAAGAAACTACACAATCATAGAATCTCACCATGAATCAAAACAACATAATAGCTAACATAAGATATTACATAGTCATTTCCATAATATTAATACATCAGAATCATTACATTACAACTTCCACTAGACAGTTGTAACTACCTGCCCATACAAAATACATAGATCATACATAAACACAGTGGAATAAGATAATAACTAGCTAACACTGAAGCCACCTACTCTAGTTCCTTCAAAATGCTTCCGTAAGAAACCTGGATCACTTGGTTACTGATACAAATTTGAGTACCCAAGAGTTTTAGAAAAGAAAATAAAACTCCGGGCCAAACATGGGTCTGGTGTGAGTAAACTCAAGACAACTTAAATTTTACTTTTATAAAATACTTTGAAAGTTAAGGGTATCCTGTAAGATCACTCCACACATAAACACGGATGGGCTTTTACGTTACGATAACCAAAACACTTTCCGTAATGCCCCACATTTCGAAAGGTTTAAATCGACAATAATCTACACATGTCAAACTTAAACAATCCGGAACATAGATAATCAATGGGGATAATTAAGAAAAATAAGAAAAGAAGAAGAAAACAAACACAAAATCTCACGGTAGAATGACAAAATATAATAATCAAATAAACAATTCATGAAGTTGTTTATATTATACATTTGATTGTAATTTATACAACATTTATCAGAGTTATATATACAACAGGGATAAATAACTAATGCAGCAGACAACATGATGCAGGAATAATAATAGTAATAATATACCAAATCTTCGTCTTCATCCTCCAGAATAATCTTCAAGGCGTTGAAAAACTCAGGACTGAGCCGAGCATAATGAAAAACAAAACACTCAAGTTAGGACTAAAATATACTTATGTGAGTCAAATCGATTTCACATAACATGAGTGTAATAGCGTCAGAGATATTTATGGGATTTCACATCTCCTATCCAGTGTATAACGTGCGTGCAATAACTCAAGAGATGTTATGGGATTTTCCATCTCTTAAGGATCTGTCAAAATATTATATATAGTAGAATACGCTATATATATAATGTATAATCGATAAAATAAATATTTTTCTTAGCGTTAAGGCTTTATATTAATCCCTCTTAACGCGTTTTTAAGCATTGTCGTACAGTTTACATATAATGCCCCAGTAGCACGTTGGGGGATAGGGATGCGCCGTGATACGACAAAACTGAACCAAAATTGTAGGGGTTTCGTATAGGGATAAAAGTATGACAAGGCACATGAGGTAATGCCCAAGGTAGGATACTACCAAGTCGGGTCGTAGGGCTGGTGGTAACGCATCGTAGCCACGACCGCCCACCGCGTCCATCCATCCCATATCGAATCAAGGGAAGCTATCCCACAATCAAGGTGCACTAATCGAAATCAACAACAAAAGTAATAATATGGACCAAGTCCAAGAAAATCGAAGAACGGATGTCCGCTACGGGCCCACTTGGCCCTGTCAAGCTGTCCTGTTTTAGTCATTTCAAATTAGCACAAGTGCCAGGGTCTATCCATCATCGTTCTCTTTCTTAAAATCCAGCAAACGACACCAAATCCAACCACTTCATTCTGGAGTCTTCTCCGTGTACACAGTTATTAAAGTGGTTCCAATATTGACAGAGAGTATGCCAATAAGAGACCCCGATATCTTTAACAACCAAATGTCATTTTACACACCGGTTGGTACTTTTATATTTTGAAAACAATTCGTACTTGATATCAAAATATCATATTCGCTTCAAAATCAAATTCATTTAGAAATTGTCATATTTACTCAAAATATACAATTTCAATTCAAAATCATTTTCGCCTTAATATCTCGATTTCAGTTCCAATTCAAAATTGCTTCGAGTTTCCATTTGGGTTATAACTTCAATTTAACCCAATTCGCATTTAAATCCATGATTTAAATATTAACATTCCAGCCTTTAACCAGTTTGAATTTTAGAAAATAGTTTGGAAATTTTTTTAAATTGTTTAAAATAGTTTAAATGGTTAAAATAGTTTGATATAAAATGATTTAAGTTTTTTAAAATGTTTTATACGATAAAAGAGTTTGGAAAATCAAAATAATTTGAATATTTAAAAGATAGATTTTAAATAGTTTATATTAAAATAATTTATTTGAAAATAGTTTCAAAGTCAAACTGATTCAATTCCAATTTTTTTTCCAATTCAAATCAATTTCCATTTCCATTTAAATTGATTCAATTCCGATTCAATTCGAATTAACTTCGATTCCAATCTTAATTCAAATCAATTTCGATTTCGATTCCAAATTAATCCAATTTCGATTCCAATTCCAATGAATTTCAATTCAATTTCAATTTGAATTAATTTCATTTCAATTCTCAATTTTAAACCATTTCGATTTATATAAATTCGAGTTCGATTCCAGAATATCGATTTAAATCGCTTAAATTAAATTTAACTTCAATATTCAATTTAAGATTCAAATCTTTTAAAATAATTCAATTCCGAACTCAAATTTCGAAATATCCATTTAAAATACTTTTACTGGGCTTTATTTCAAAGTTTGAGTAAAAGTTCAAATCACTTAAACAAATCAATTTCCATCATCCAAATGGTTTCTCAATCATAACTTCAAAATTTCAAACTCGATTCTTAAACAATTCCTGTTGACAAGTTCATTTTTAACATTTCGAGCTCAAGTTCAAAAATGATTCCATTTCCATAAATTCTATTTTAGTTTTTAAAAATCAAAATCAATTTAAATAATTTTAATCAACAACATTAAACTAATTAATTTAATTGACCAGAATTAAAAACAAACCTAACACAACTCTACCAGCTCTCGTTCACGCACAGTGCCAGCCTCCTTCCCATTCCAGATCATGATTTTCTCCTTCATTATTTTTTTATCTATACGAATGAATGGACGATCGTTAGCCGCCGCCTCCCTAGCCACCATCGCTAGTGCAGCTCCTCCATGCGCACGCACGGCCATAGCCACTGGAGCTTCGATTGGAGCACACCATGAGGCGTGCCGCCTCCATTACCGCTCCAAGAGCCATCCCTTCCAGCCTCTCGCGCGAGCGCATGCATGCGCCGCTCTAGAAATCGCGACCCAAAACCCTAACTGTGACGACCGCCCATGACCCCTGCACCGAACCTAGAGATAGTGCGCTGTAAAGTGTGCCAGGCGACCATGGACGATTGCCAGGGTAAATTTAAAACAACAGAATCTATCGTATTACTCACAGCGCATGGACAAAATACAATAGAATATATACATAGTGAAGCTTCACAGAATAGAATCTCATCAATAAAACTTCATAATAGTTGAATACAAACATCTGAATAGTCAATACATCAAGCCTCACTACATAACACTCAGAGAATATACAAACAGCGGAACATCCAGTACATATAGTAAGAAGATAATATGCAAGCCTCCAGCTCGTCTTCGACATCGGCATCGTGGAAAGCAAGAACAGCACCTGTCACCTGCTACCTAGTCTGCCCGTCCTAAAATGGACGAACAGCCCAAGGCAATAAGAGTTAAAACATAAAGCCTTGAGTCAGACAACAGTCTTAGTGAGCGGTAAATTGACTAACAACATACCAAAAGAGCATAAAGGAAAAGGAATAGGAATACAACCCTCCCACTCCACCTCTTTCTACAGTGATAGCCCCCAGACACACACTAAGTAGAAGCAAACATAGCAGAGCATACAATTTAAAGTAAAGCAATTATCACTCGAGTCAAGGGCGATGCTTTCCAAGTACAAACCCCCAAGGCCTAAACCAAGATCAGGTAAGCACCCAGAAAATACCGCTCTTGAGACCGAGTGATGATACAACCAAACATCCATGACTCTGGCTATCACTGTTATCATTGCTTCGATACCACCGTTAATTGAATGACCGACACATTCTTTCAGCCGTCCGTCAAGGGCTAATGGAAACCCCGGTTCTAGACATAACTCCGCACGTCATCGTGACCCGTGCCTAGGACTATCGAATCTGCCCAGAGTACTCGACTACCAATCAGTAGCCTTCAGGGACTATCGAATCTGCCCAACGTACTCTTGCTTTGAGCATGCTAGAACCTTCAACAACGATGAAACCTCAGCCTTCTAGTCATCCTCCTCGACGACTATTTCCATATTAGCTCAAGCGCCTCTCGAGCCAACCATTATCCTCAACTCGAACCATATCACCGAGTCATTAACATGCTTGGAATGATCCCGTCTGGATTAGACCAAGACTATCTCATACTATGCTTCGCCTCATCATCATCATAGCAAAGCCTCATCTCAACATCATTATCAAATCTATCCATATGAGCTTCATCATCCGCCACATATGCCACGAGCAGCTTTTCCAATTCAAGAGCCTTTCCCTTAGCTTTTGAATCATCTTCAACCATCTTGTCTAAATCAAACCATCAATTATCTAATTCATAGCAATCAATCAAATCAAACATTAATCCAAGTAAACAAGCATTCAAATATGATCTAAATAGACAATTATAACAATAATGGCAATTTCGTAATTAAAGAGTCAAAAGTCTAACAAGCATGAAAACATGAGCAATATCTCTATAATCTTGATGAATGAACTTGCATAGGTTAACATGTAGTAAAATGGATGCCAAATCATTATGAACAATGGATCTATATGGATCTATACTTAGGATTAAGAAAATGCATTGAAACCGCTACTTTAACACAAAATCAAGCCAACGATCCGATATACTCCTTTGGATCCGTGTGAGAGATAATCACCACTCACCAAATCACCTAAACACCTTAAAAGAAACCCACTTCAGATCTGGACAGCGAAGGATCTAACTCGATCTATCACAAATTCGCTTCAAACGATGAAATCTCTCTTCGAAGGATGAAGATCTTCAATCTAAGCTCTTCGATCTTCGATTTGATCTTCAATATGGATGGAAGGAATCACTAGATTAGAGTGGAGAAAAGAAGTGAAGAAGTGTAGAAGTCGAACTCTCAAAATGGCAGCACTTCGTCGCTTCGAAATCCGGATCCCAAAAATGAAGAAGAACCCTCCTATTTATAGGCTGAAATCCACCTTAGGTCGCTCACTCGGAGTTAGGTCGTCCACGACCTACGACCTAAAACCCTTCGTCCTAAAACCCTACGACCTAACAACCCCAAGCCTCTACGACCTAACCAGATGCGCTTCCTCGCGACCTACGACCTACCCAGATGCTCTTCTACGACCTAACAGACGTGCATCCACGCGACCTAACGCTTAAGCGCTTCTTCGACCTAACGACATAGCGCATCAGCGACCTAACTGCTAAGCCCTTATGCGACCTAACACTCATGCGACCTAACACACACGCGACCTAACACACACACGACCTAACAGACTAATGGCCTAGCAACCTAACTATACTTAGCAATCTACCTTAGGTCGCTTACGACCTAACTTCAACACAAGGTCTCACGACCTAACTACACACAGGTCATACGACCTAACTACACACAGGTCATACGACCTAACTACTCCTTCCTTAGGTCGTTGCCGACCTATCCTTCTTAGGTCGCTAACTTACCCTGTTTCCTATACCACTAATCTCTTAGGTCGCTAAACTTCCTTAGGTCGCCTAATTCTATAGGTCGCTAACTCCTATAGGTCGCTCACTCTCTTAGGTTGCTGGAAACCCTTAAGTCGCTCAAAACCTTAGGTCGCCAACATCCTATAGGTCGCTCCAACCGACCTAATCTACCCCACTTAACTCGCCAACTTCCTTAGGTCGCTCCAAACCCTCATACGACCTAAGACTTAGACTCTGGACGACTTACCAACAATGTGACCAAATGTCAACTGTTTTTACGATGTTTCGATCCGTAAAAATACGGGTCGTTACATTCTTCCCCCCTTAGGAATTTCGCCCTCGAAATTCCAAACAAACAGAGCAATCAAAGACTATTCTGCATGCCTACCATCCATAGCAATCAACAAACCATGCATCCAATTCTAGCTTAGCATGCAAAATTCTAAAACTTAGAACAAGTTACAATGTCGTTAGATGATACGACACCTTAGGGCCATACCTTGAAGAGTTCAGGATGAGCTGCTTTCATCCTCTCTTCCACCTCCCATGTACAGTCGTTATCATCATTATTCCATTGTACCTTGAGCAACTTAACTACCTTCCTCCTAAGCTGTTTCGTGTCGGTTTCCACAACACGAAGCGGCTTACGAGGTCTCTTATCGACTGGATCAATCTCAAAATCTTCACAGCTATCAGCAGGAACCACTGTATTCGAGTCGTGCACATACTTCCGTAGATACGATATGTGAAAAACATTGTGCACACCCGACATCTTCTCTGGTAACTCCAATCTATAGGCGAGCTTTCCAATTCGCTCGGTGATCGGGAATGGTCCAACAAATCTCGGAGTCAATTTTCCTTTCTTCCCGAATCGAATAACATTCTTCAGTGGAGAAATCTTCACAAAAACCATATCACCCACGTCGAACTCCAAATCCTTTCGACGCTTATCAGCATAACTTTTCTGACGGTCTTGTGCTGCCTTCATTCGTTGCCGAATGATCTCTATACAATCCGAGGTCTGTCGAATCATCTTTGGCCCAAGTATCAGCTTTTCTCCGGTCTCTAACCAACATGTCGGAGAATTACACGGTCTTCCATACAATGCTTCATACGGTGCCATACTAATGCTTGACTGGTAACTGTTGTTATATGAAAATTCCACCAAATGAAGGTGATCTTCCCATGATCCTCCGAAATCCAAAACACAAGCTCTGAGGAGATCTTCCAAAATTCGGTTGACTCTCTCGGTCTGACCATCTGTTTGAGGGTGATAAGCTGTACTCAAACACAACTCAGTTCCCAAAACTTCCTGGAAGCTCTTCCAAAATCCACTAGTGAACAATGGGTCTCGATCGCTCACTATACTCTTCGGAATAACATGGAATCGAACTATCCACTTAACATATAACTCAGCCAACTTTGATGCAGTCCTAGTCGATCGAACAGGAATGAATCTTGCACTCTTAGTCAAACGATCTACAATGACCCAAATCCCTTCATTCCCCATTCTTGTTCTAGGTAACCCATCAATAAAATCCATCGATACTTGCTCCCACTTCCATGTAGGAACTTCTAACGGCTGAAGCAATCCACTTGGCTTCTTCTGCTCGGCTTTTACCAACTGGCAGTTCATACACTTGGAAATAAAATCTCCAACATCCTTCTTCATACCTTCCCAGTAGTAGGTTCTCTTCATATCCCGATACATCTTATTTCCACCTGGATGAATTGTCAGCTTCGAGTGATGACTTTCCCTCAGAACTTCATTCCTCAATTCATCGATATCGGGAACAACTAGTCGTCCTTGTTTCCGAAGCCAACCTTCTTGACCGACCTCGAATCCTTTATCCTTTTCTAGGTCCAATCCAGATTCCAAATCACGGATAATCTTGACAAGCTTATCGTCTCGCTTTTGACTCTCGCCAATCCTTTCCACAAGAGTCGGTCTTATCGATAAGTTTGCCAACATCTCAGGTTCCAATTCACATCCAGGCCTGAAGTCAAATCCAGCTAAATACTCGAGATTCTTCAATTCTGAAAACATGGTTCCCAATCCTGCATGTCTTCGACTTAACGCATCTGCCACTGCGTTACCCTTTCCCGGAGTATAAGCTATACCAAAATCATATGATGCCAAAAACTCTAGCCATCGCTGCTGCTGAAGATTCAAATCCTTTTGGGAGAAAAGATACTTCAACGACTTATGATCCGTAAACAACTCAAATCGAACTCCCAATAGATAATGTCTCCACATCTTCAGAGCAAATACAATCGCCGCTAACTCCAAATCATGAGTCGGATAATTCCTTTCATGCGGCTTCAGTTGTCGACTTGCATACGCAACAACTTTATCCCTCTGCATCAGCACTGCTCCAAGTCCAGTACCACATGCGTCGATGTAAACCACCATCTCATCATTCCCACTTGGAATAGTCAGAATAGGAGCACTTGTCAATCGCTCTTTCAGGATTCCGAAAGCTTGCTCACACTTAGCATCCCATCTGAATACTAGATTCTTTTTCGTCAATCCTGTTAACGGTGCAGCTACCTTAGAGAAGTCTTTGATAAACCGTCGATAATATCCTGCTAATCCAAGAAAACTTCTCACATCAGATGCATTCTTAGGTCTACCCTAATCCTGGATTGCTGCCACCTTAGCGGGATCAACCGCTATTCCATTTCCAGAGATAACATGGCCTAAGAACCTCACTTCACTCTTCCAGAAGTGACACTTCGAAAACTTAGCTTTCAGCTGATGTTTCCGCAAGATTTCCAAAACAATACGCAAGTGCGTCTTGTGCTCTTCTTCAGTTCTGGAATAAATCAGAATATCATCCACGAACACTAGCACGAACTTACTCAACTGATCTCCGAACACTCTATTCATAAGATCCACAAAATATGCTGGAACATTAGTCAATCCAAACGGCATTACCAGCCACTCAAAGAAACCAGATGGTGTCCTAAAAGCAGTCTTCGGCACACTATCCTTAGCCACTCTTAACTGGTGAAATCCCGTTGCCAAATCCATCTGAGAAAACACCTTAGCTTCGTGAAGCTGATCAAACAAGTCATCTATTCTCGGCAATGGATACTTGTTCTTCTTAGTTACCTTATTCAGCTCACGATAATCCACACACAACCTCAACGATCCATCCGCTTTGGTTGCAAACACAACTAGTGTACCCCATTCGGACACACTACGCCGAATGAATCCTTTCTGTAAAAGATCATCAACCTGCACCTTCAACTCCTGCTGTTCCCTAGGCGCCATCCGCCTAAGAGGCATCACAACAGGTCTGGCTCCTTCAACTAGATCTATACGAAACTCGATCTCTCTATGCGGCGGTAACCCTTTGACCTCGTCAAAGACATCCTCAAATCCATTAGCGATTGGCACAGATGACAGCCCATCCCGTGGAACAACCAGCGAATACATGAAGCTCATGAAGACGCCTTCTTCATGCTTACATCGTATCACAATCTTTCGCCCCTCCACATTCTCGACTGTCACCTCCAACCTATCACAATCAACCTTTGCCGCATACTTCCTAAGCCAGTCCATACCCAAAATAATTCCGAACCCTGCAAAGTTCAGAACAAAACAATCACAAACAAAAGAGCAATCATGACTCGATACAATCAGACAACGACATAACATACACAAACAAGACGAACCCCCAACTGGATTAGTCACAACCAATGGCTTATCAACAATATCCGGTTCTAAACCCAACCGGCCTACAAGCTCATTACAAACAAACGAATGCGATGCCCTAGTATCAAATAGAACTCTAACTGGAACACCACATATGGAAAGAGTACCTTGAACCACCACACTCTTTCCTTTCTCTTCAACGGTAGGAGCTTTCGAAGACGATGGAATAGCTCCCAAAGCATAAGCTTGCACAATCTGCTTGTCCTTCTGCGGTTCTGGACAATTCTTCCTGATATGCCCCGGCTTGTCACAGTTATGACACTTCATCGGCACCTTCGGATTCTTGCAATCTCTGGAGAAATGGCCCTTCCGCTGACAATTGTAGCAGGTCACTTCGCCCTTCGGCTTCTTCTGGCCATCCTTACCCTTCTGCTGCTGCTGCTTCCTCTTCTTGTTTCTACCCTGCTGTGGTCTAGACTCTTCCTTGGTCACAGCAACAACAGATCCCTCTTTAGGAAACAAATTCTCGTGCCTGAGAGCTTTCTCCACAAGCTTCTCAAATGGATCGTCCAAATGATCCACCAACTGCCTCCCAAGATAACTGTCCAAGCCTGTCACAAACTTCTCATTCTTCTGATATGCAGATTCAATATACGACCGGGCATACTTGGACAAAGCTTCAAACTCAGAAACATACTCAAGAACTGGTCTTCCACCTTGCTTGAGCTCCACAAACTTCTTGAACAGAATAGACTTCTGAGCTGTAGAAATGAACTTAGCTTCAAATCTGACTTGGAATTGCTCCCAAGTAATCTCTTCCTCCGGAGTATCAATGGTGATAGAGTTCCACCAATCAGAAGCTCTCCCTTGAAGCTGTCTTGATGCAAGTTTCCTTTTAGTTGCATCATCGATTCCCAAATCACCAAAGGTCCTTCTACAAGCATCTATCCACCTCTGGACTTCAATGGTTGATTCTGTCCCCAAGAAAACCTTCCCTCCAAGAGCAGTAAAGTCCTTACACAACTTAGCAAAATCCACCGGCTTTGGAGTTTGAACTTGAACTCCAACATCCACCGATGGCACCGGAGCTGGCATCCTTCTCATGATCGAAGTCATCATAGCTTCGAACATAGCAGCATAATCAGCAGCCTCTTTAGTAGCACGGCCTTCCCTAGCAGCTGGTCTCCCTCTTCGACTCATCCTTAATATCTATAAAAAGGAATGATTAGCACACCTTGAGAAACAACTGCATAAAGGACTCAAACTCTACTAAGCTACTATATTATATATAGTAATCATCCATCAAAATACAATTACGTCTCTCATACGTAGTTACGTCAGCGAGCGTTGGGTAAAATCGATTAACCAATGCTCTGATACCAAATGTGACGACCGCCCATGACCCCTGCACCGAACCTAGAGATAGTGCGCTGTAAAGTGTGCCAGGCGACCATGGACGATTGCCAGGGTAAATTTAAAACAACAGAATCTATCGTATTACTCACAGCGCATGGACAAAATACAATAGAATATATACATAGTGAAGCTTCACAGAATAGAATCTCATCAATAAAACTTCATAATAGTTGAATACAAACATCTGAATAGTCAATACATCAAGCCTCACTACATAACACTCAGAGAATATACAAACAGCGAAACATCCAGTACATATAGTAAGAAGATAATATGCAAGCCTCCAGCTCGTCTTCGACATCAGCATCGTGGAAAGCAAGAACAGCACCTGTCACCTGCTACCTAGTCTGCCCGTCCCAAAATGGACGAACAGCCCAAGGAAATAAGAGTTAAAACATAAAGCCTTGAGTCAGACAACAGTCTTAGTGAGCGGTAAATTAACTAACAACATACCAAAAGAGCATAAAGGAAAAGGAATAGGAATACAACCCTCCCACTCCACCTCTTTCTACAGTGATAGCCCCCAGACACACACTAAGTAGAAGCAAACATAGCAGAGCATACAATTTAAAGTAAAGCAATTATCACTCGAGTCAAGGGCGATGCTTTCCAAGTACAAACCCCCAAGGCCTAAACCAAGATCAGGTAAGCACCCAGAAAATACCGCTCTTGAGACCGAGTGATGATACAACCAAACATCCATGACTCTGGCTATCACTGTTATCATTGCTTCGATACCACCGTTAATTGAATGACCGACACATTCTTTCAGCCGTCCGTCAAGGGCTAATGGAAACCCCGGTTCTAGACATAACTCCGCACGTCATCGTGACCCGTGCCTAGGACTATCGAATCTGCCCAGAGTACTCGACTACCAATCAGTAGCCTTCAGGGACTATCGAATCTGCCCAACGTACTCTTGCTTTGAGCATGCTAGAACCTTCAACAACGATGAAACCTCAGCCTTCTAGTCATCCTCCTCGACGACTATTTCCATATTAGCTCAAGCGCCTCTCGAGCCAACCATTATCCTCAACTCGAACCATATCACCGAGTCATCAACATGCTTGGAATGATCCCGTCTGGATTAGACCAAGACTATCTCATACTATGCTTCGCCTCATCATCATCATAGCAAAGCCTCATCTCAACATCATTATCAAATCTATCCATATGAGCTTCATCATCCGCCACATATGCCACGAGCAGCTTTTCCAATTCAAAAGCCTTTCCCTTAGCTTTTGAATCATCTTCAACCATCTTGTCTAAATCAAACCATCAATTATCTAATTCATAGCAATCAATCAAATCAACCATTAATCCAAGTAAACAAGCATTCAAATATGATCTAAATAGACAATTATAACAATAATGGCAATTTCGTAATTAAAGAGTCAAAAGTCTAACAAGCATGAAAACATGAGCAATATCTCTATAATCTTGATGAATGAACTTGCATAGGTTAACATGTAGTAAAATGGATGCCAAATCATTATGAACAATGGATCTATATGGATCTATACTTAGGATTAAGAAAATGCATGGAAACCACTACTTTAACACAAAATCAAGCCAACGATCCGATATACTTCTTTGGATCCGTGTGAGAGATAATCACCACTCACCAAATCACCTAAACACCTTAAAAGAAACCCACTTCAGATCTGGACAGCGAAGGATCTAACTCGATCTATCACAAATTCGCTTCAAACGATGAAATCTCTCTTCGAAGGATGAAGATCTTCAATCTAAGCTCTTCGATCTTCGATTTGATCTTCAATATGGATGGAAGGAATCACTAGATTAGAGTGGAGAAAAGAAGTGAAGAAGTGTAGAAGTCGAACTCTCAAAATGGCAGCACTTCGTCGCTTCGAAATCCGGATCCCAAAAATGAAGAAGAACCCTCCTATTTATAGGCTGAAATCCACTTTAGGTCGCTCACTCGGAGTTAGGTCATCCACGACCTACGACCTAAAACCCTTCGACCTAAAACCCTACGACCTAACAACCCCAAGCCTCTACGAACTAACCAGATGCGCTTCCTCGCGACCTACGACCTACCCAGATGCTCTTCTACGACCTAACAGACGTGCATCCACGCGACCTAACGCTTAAGCGCTTCTTCGACCTAACGACATAGCGCATCAGCGACCTAACTGCTAAGCCCTTACGCGACCTAACACTCACGCGACCTAACACACACGCGACCTAACACACACGCGACCTAACACACACGCGACCTAACATACAATATATTTTATTTAAAATAATTAAACAATAAAATCTTATTAGAAAACTTTTACTACGCTTCTTCTACGCCACTCTGATCGGCTTACGGAAATTACAATTTAATTTATAAAATGAGTTATAAAATTTTAAAACCTCAAAATTTTTCTAACAACCAGATTTACGGAAAATTTCGGTAGAGTCTCCTTTGCGCGGCTCAATCAATTTTTTTTATAATAGAATATATAACACAAATACATATCAAATACACCAAATATACATCTCATTTCAATGAAGAGGCATCCCGTAGAGAAAAATACAAAAGCGCGGTAGGTAATCCGAGATGTGTACCTTATTATTAATAATACGAGCGAGTTCGCTCATATTAAGCAAGCAAAAGCATTTAAAATCCACGTATACGCCCAAACGGTCTTCGTATGTACCTATTTCAACTCAATTTAGAATATTAGTCACTTATAAAGACATAGAAAGCATATATAAGTTTAATAACCTATAAAACATGCATTCTGAATCCAAATCATAAGCACGAGCACAAATACACAACATACAACAATCATATGCAATCCAAACAGCTAAAACAATGATTTACAATAAAAGAAACCATTCAACGATCATTAATATTCATCTAATTAATCCAAATTATCAAAATTTACATTCCCAATGTCAATATTTAATTTATACACTTCATTTCTCATTGACATTCAATTTTTATTAATATTCAATTGGTTTACTTCCAATTTATTCAAATCTATTTCATTTACATTCAATTTATTCAATTCAATTTGTTAAATTTCAATTCTTTCATTTTTTTGTTTCACACAATTCATATAAATTTATTTCTGAGCCATTTTATAAAATTATTTCAGTTAACCTTATTTAAATTAAGTTTTATTTCACTATCACTTAGTATATTCTTTTTAATACTAACATCATTTATAAACCATTTGAGTTTATTATAAACATTTTATATAACACAACTCAGGTTTATTATTATCACTTCATATCTTAAGTTCATATTATTTCATTGATTCGCTTCATTTATTCATTTCATTTATTCAAATTCATATTAATAATTTTACTTAAGTGAATTTTATTTTATAAAATGATTCACTTCATTAGTTTATTCATTGGTTCAAATTCATCTGAATAATTTTACTTCAGTAAATTTTATTTTATAACTCTAATTCATATTAATAAATTTTCTTTTTATCACAATCAATCTCATTCAATTTCTCTTAAGTTAATTTCAATTTATAATTTATTCCACTAACTTATTTCAGGTTCAATTAGTTACCATTCAATTTTATTGAAACTCATTCTTTTTGCATTTAATTTATTTACATCTAGTTTAAATTAAATTCAATTACTTATATTAATTTCTCTTACACTCATTTATTTTTATTCAATTTCTTTCACATCCCAATTGCATTTCCTCTTTTTATAATTCAAGTTCATATTCAATCTATTAATTCATTTTATAGCTTAAGTGGAATTAATTCACTTTACTAATTTATCTAGTTTCATTCAATATTCAATTAATTCATTTAATCTTTATTGAGTGAAATTTTATTTCATTTAATCAATTACTCATTTTATTTAATTATATTTTAAATTCCTTATCATTCACATTGAACAAATTTAAATTTGTTTTTAGGTTAATATTTCTCAAATCTATAAGTTATTCAAACTTATGCATTTAAAATTTCATTTCATATTTTATCTAATTCATTTCAAATACAATTCACTTTCATTTAAGCTTCCCTGAATTATACTTCATTTTATTTACTTCATTTCACTAACTTAATTTATTTAACATTTCTTAGATTAATTCTCTTATTCCATATCTCAAATTCAAATTTCCTTTTGTTTGTTTAACCAAAATGTTCAACTAATTTAAAATTCAGTTTGATTTTCCTGTTCAAATTCATAAGTTATAAACTTATTATTATCTATACTATTTTCAATTTATATGTTCAAAAACTATTTTCATATATTTATCAAATCACACTCGAAATATTTTCATAATCAAAACTTGTTTTAATTGAAAATAAATTTCTTTTGGTAGCAATTCTCGCCCAGAAACTCGAAAATGAATACTGGTGATGCTGCAGTCATCCCCAAAATTATTTCCCAACGACTAAAGCGAGTTTAATGATTTTATTTCTTCCAAAAATCTTTTCAAAAAATATTTCTAGTCAAAACACTTTCAAATAATATTATTATTAATTTTGAAGGCTTAGAAAACAAATTTTGAAAGCAACAGGTTTGAAATTCTAAAATTCTCAATTTTTAAATCCTTTCTGTATATAATATAGCTTATACAATTCCATTTCTTTATTATAAAAATATTTCATTAATTTACATCTTTTTTGTTTCAAATAATTTTTATTGTAATTAGATTTCAATTTAATTTAATTATCAAACGCTTCATAAAATAAAATTCACAAAGTATTCGTTTTATTTTAATTCAACCAATAATCGATGATAACTAAATATTATCATCTCCTAACAACAACATTCTTTAAAATTATCATTTTGTATATAAAATATAATTTAGGTAAAATTATTTCATTTACCCTATTTTAAAACAATATTATGTCAACTTGCCTCATTTAAGTGTATAGAAATCCTTACCGATAACATGACGTCCCACACATCGATCAGAATTCATAAACAACTAGCAGATAAGTAAACACAATATAAAACATTTTATAACATTAACAAGTATGTGCTCTCATATATATACACTCAAACAGACTCATTCTAGGGTATTACTACCCTATCTCTAATGAGTCAAAATCCCACAAAGCTAAGGTTATCGCTAAACCAAAGCTTTGATACCAACTGTGATGCCCCATATTTCGGAAGGTTTAAATCGACAATAACCCACACATGTCCAATTAAACAATTCGGAACATAGATAATCAACGTGGATAATTAAGAAAAATAAGAAAAGAAGAAGAAAACAAACACAGAATCTCGCACTGGAATGTCAAAATATAATTATCAAATAAACAGTTCATGAAGCTGTTTATATTATACATTTGATTATAATTCATACAACATTTATCAGAGTTATATATATACAACAGGGATAAATAACTAGTGAAGCAGACAACATGATGCAGGAATAATAATAATAATAATAATAATAATAATATACCAAATCTTCATCTTTGTCCTCCAGAATAATCTTCAAGCCGCTGAAAAAATCAGGACTGACTCGAGCGTAATGAAAAACAAAACACTCGAGTCAGGACTAAAATATCCTTATGTGAGTAAAATCGATATCACATAACATAAGTGTAATAGCGTCAGAGATGTTTATGGAATTTCACATCTCCAATCCAGTGTATAACGTGTGTGCAATAACTAAGGAGATGTTACAGGATTTTCCATCTCTTAAGGATCCGTCAAAATATTATATATAGAAGAATACGCTATATATATAATGTCTAATCGATAAAATTAATAATTTTCTTAGCGTTAAGGCTTTACATTAATCCTCTTTAATGCGTTTTTAAGCATTGTTGTAATGAACCTGATTTTTCGACCCTCGAAAAATGACACTGGTACGTCCACTGTATCACATGTCGATCAATCGAATGCCAGGAAACCCAATTGTTAGGGGAAAAGAAAGAAGGAAAAGATAAGAAGAAAACTACACAACACAGAATCTCACTGCGGAATGAATAATCTATAATATACCACAAATCTTTACACAAAAGTAAAACTGTAATATGTGTATATACAAACATCAATCAGAGTATACTAACCTATTTCAGCTTGGACAGTTATAACAGCCTGCCCTCACGATCACTGATAACACAACAAGGAATACATCGGAAAATTAACCATCTACATGAATACGTCTCAGGGCATTCATCTCGTCTCTTGAAGCTCCAAGTATCCAAACTAGTCTGTAATATGCTCGGTCTGACCCGAGCATTATAATAAAATAACACCCGAGTCAGTCTGGAAAACCAACGTGAGAAAACACACCCAATTGGATTTAAAGTTTTAAGAAAATCTTTGAAATCAAAAGGTATCTCGTAAGACCACGCCACACATAAACACGATGGGTTTTTACCTTACGATAACCAAAACACTTTTATAGAAAATCCAGTGATATTATAATACTGTCTAAGTACAAATACTTATTAAAATAGCCGAAATTGTTACATTAATTAAATTCCAGCATACTAGGCTCTACAATCAAAACCGTAAAGGCATGTATTGGAGAATGGATTCCATACTATGGCTAGGTAAGGAACTACCTCCGATGGGTACATCTCTAGAAAAATGCACCCCGGTCTGATAAGAACATCTTGTACCCTGCCACACAGAACCGGCCTACCACTTGACTAGTAGTACCGAATATGTCATCATCCCGGTCTTCCAACCTTAATCGAGATCTCTCATGCACAACCACTCCATCAAATAGGGTAATCTAGAAAGATGATGACATACCCTAATGGGAGCGACCCACTTCGCCCTGACGCATGCCCTGTTTTAGTCATTTTCGGTTGATGAGGCTTGAGGCTACATTTTACATTTTATATAGCAAACCAACTTGGAATGCTAACACTGCCCTCCAGGCATCAATGCAATACTAGCGTTCGTCCATACAAGTTCATTCTGGGACCCACTTATCTAACATCTGTGGATGCAGGGAAATAGGTTGGATGGATCCAACTGGATTCCTCAAAAATATATTGATTGTTTTTCATATATAGCAATATATGGTGTGATTGGATAAATCGGTTATGGATTGTTGTGAGGTTTGTTTATTTGATGCTATAGTAGCACTGGCCTTAGATTTTGGTATTTTAAATACCATAAATATTATTTCTGGAATTTGAAAGTATTTAAAAGGAGATTTTGAATATAAAAATATTTATATCGAAATTTGGATTATTTTAAAAGAAATTGATTTGGATAAAACAATAATTGATTTTGGGTTGTACTTAAATATTCATAACAATATTTTAAATAGAGATTTTAAAATAACTTATATAAAGGATTTTTAAACAATGGATTTTTAAATGATATTTCTAAAAAAATAGGGAAAGGAAGTTAAAATCGATATTTATAATAGATTTGGGAAATAAATGGAATTTATAAAGAAATGGGTTTATAAAATGGAATTTTATAAATGAGACTATTTTTATAAACAAGTAAAACACAAATGAGTTTGTAAATTTATAAATGATGTTAATAAATAAGGGAAATGATATCAGTTGATAAATTCGAAATATAATTTCATAGTGTGAACTTATATCGAGATATGAAAATATGTCTTTGGAAAATAATAGTGGATCCTATTTTTGAAATGTGAGAATGGTTAGGGAATCGAAATAAAATTGATGTGTTATGAATCGAGAAAGATTTATAAATTGAAATTGGTTATTGGGATTTTAAAAATAAATTTCTATCGAGAAGTTAAGTTTTGTTTTAAAAGGAAAATTTTATTTATTCAACTATATAAATTTAAGCTGTTAGTAGTGAAATATTTCGAAAAGTAGATTTTTCAAATATTTAATATTTAGTGAAATGAATTTACATTTTTATAATAAGCTTTGTAAATCAATTAGTTTATTTTAAAATGAAATCGGAAATGAATTATCAATGTTTATTTAAAGTATTTTAATATTTTAAATAATTACTTAAAGATGTTTTGAAATAGATTTGTATTCTTTAAAAATACTTACTATATATATATAGAGTTTTGAAAGTGATTGAAATTTTTTTATAGATACTCTCGTGATCTGTAAACTGAGTTTTATTTAACAGATGAGATTTTATAAGAAGAATCTTATAGTGGCATTCTGGAAAACTTAAGGAAATTTCCGAATCGTTGAAATAAGAGAACTTCGAAGATGAATTAGAATTCATAGGGAAGTTAGAAATGGGTAGTTGGAATATAGACAAGTGTAATCGATTTTAGAAATATTAAAGGAAATTAATGAATGAATTCTGAGGACTTATATAATCCGTTATAAAAGAATTAAGGGATTTACAAGTCAATTGTAAAGGATTTTGAGAAATAGGAAATAAATGGAATATTTTCCCTAAGTACTGGAAATAGAATGGTTTTAGAGGAAAATAGACTTATAAATATTTCCTAAGTATTGAACTGGAAGGATTTGAAATATTTTAACTACGAGATTATTATTATAGAAATATTTTTAAAGTATTGAATTATAGATGGAATTGGAAGAAGATATTTCTAAGTATTGAGATGGTTTGAAATTATCTTGTTATGGATATAAGTATTTGAATTTGTTCTTGAATATTTAAATATTGAAAGAGATTTGGATATATACCTTTGTAAGGATATTTTGAATAAATATTTTGGAAAATTTATAATATGGGCCCAGTGACTGCTTATGCATGTAATTTGATAGTTAAATAACCGACTATCAAATTTGGCCAAATTCGTTGATCGTTTCGAAGAGACCGGGATCAGATTTAATTATTCGAAAACCACTTCGATTCGATTTGTGCATTACGAATTGTGATATCTCAAATATAATAGAGATGGTGATTTGGAAGGAGATTCGGTTTGTTCAGACCCAGAACAACTTGTATGGATGAATGCTATCATTGTATCGTTGCCTAAAATGCAATATTAGCATTTCAAGTATGAATGCTATTCTAAAGGTAAATGTAGTCTCAAGCCTCATCAACCGGGAAATGACTAAAACAGGGCATGCAGCAGGGCTAAGTGGGTCACACCCAAGTATGGTATTTTATCACCTTTCTTGATACCCTTAGATATATTATAATTATGGAAATGGTTGTGTATGGGAAAGAGAGCGCTCAATTAGGGTGGGAACACCCGGGGTGGTAACATATTCAGTACTAGTAGTCAAGTGCTAGGCCAGTCCTGTATGGCATGGTACAAGATGTTCTTGTCAGACCTGGGTGCATTGATCTAAAGATGCACTCATCGGAGGTAGTTCCTTACCTGGTCATAGTATGGAATCCAATATCCACTACGAGCCTGTACGGTTTTAATTGTGCCCAACTATGCTGAAACGTGAGATGCAAGCATTTCAGCTATTTTCTAATTTACTTTCTATAGACCCTATTATAATATCAGATGATTTTGATATAAAATGTTTTGGTTATCGTAAGGTAAAAACCCGTCGCATTTATGTGTGGCGTGGTCTTACGAGATACCTTTGTTTTCCCAAAGGCTATTTGAAAATAGTAATAATTCAAATTGAGTGTGTTTTCTCATGCTAGTTTTCCAGACTGAATCGGGTGTTATTTTATTATAATGCTCAGGTCAGACTGAGTATTATAGATTCGGGTTAGGATGCTATGGAGCTAAGGAGACGAGTTGGAGGATTTTAGACGTATATCATGTACTTGATTTATATTCCGCTGTGTGTGTAAAACTGAATGTTCAACATTTGTAAGGACAAGTTATTATAACTGTCTAGATTGATTGTTGATTGTTGTACTCTGATGATTGTGTATATATATATATTAACAGGTACAGATTCTTTTGTATAAAAATATGTTATTATATATTAAATTTTGTTCCACTGCGATTGTGAAATTCTGTGTATTGTTGTTTCTTGTTTGTTTTCTATCTCTTTCTTCTACACCCCTAATGATCTGGTATTTCCGGCACTCGATTGCCTGGCATGCTATACAATGAACGTATTGATGTCGATTTTCAAGGGTTGAAAATCCCGGGTCGCTACATATTGGCCATCTTCACGAACGGCGGTGGAGGAGACTGGCTGCATCGCAACCATCACGGTGGGGTCCAGAGGGTTGGCTAGGCGAGGGGTTTCATGCGGCTTGCCTAATCAAGGTGATAGCATGTATAGGCGACGCGGTTGCACGATGTTCGCTGGCGGTTGATAGGGGTAGGGTGCGAACGCGATGGAGGCTAGGGTTACGTGAAGATGATGACGTGTTTTACTGTTTTATTATTTTATTTTAATTTTAATTTTTAAACTTTCTAACTCGCATAACTTGTTCATACGAGCTCGGATTTGGACGCGGTTTTCTCCGTTGCGATCGTATCGAAATTCCAAACAGTATAGAATAGGTTTGGCTATATTCTGAGACTGTTCAATTTTTGGGCCTAATTTGGATTTTAAATGGACTGAAAATTAAAGGTGAGTGTTTTAACCCACTCACGAATGCTAAACTATCTTATGTTAGTTAAATTTAATTTATGATGTGATTAGAAATTGATTGATTGCTGTTTGGTACTTTAAATTGTCATTCGAGTTTAATTTGAAATTATGTTGAATTTAATTGCCATTTAAATTAATATTGAAATTTAATTGCCAGTTAAATCTTTAATAATTATAACTAGTTTATTTGTTGTGATTTATTGGTTGATTTGAATAATGATTGTGATGGATGTTTAATTGTTGGTATTTGGATGATTGGATATTATATTATTTTATATGTTGTTATCACAATGCAAGTTCCCTTAGTTTGCTGTTAGCAAAAATCACTATGGGTTGAAATGATACATACCCGAATGGACTTATAAATTAGAGAAAAATTGTTATGCGTTGAAATGATAAACTCGAGCGTTTTTATGGATTTTGAACCGGGATTGCGGGTTGAAATGATATATACCCGTAAATTTAAAATTTATTATGGGTTGAAATGATATATATCCGTATCACTTAACCATAGGGTAGAAAATTATATACGGACACCGGACTGGATAAATTAAATGATTTTAAATCCTAAAATTTTGAATCCAGTTAAATGATATTTTGAAATAAAATTTGATTTATACGAACTGAATTGTTTTCAAAATCCAAGCTTTAAAATGTTGAAATTGAAATTGGTTTAAATGAATTGTTACAGAATTTAAATTGAAATTTTAAAGTTGAATTTTGAAATATAAATGAAATTTATCAAAATTGAGTTATTGTAAAAGCTTGAATATTTAAACTTTGAAATCTATTGAATTTGAAGTGGTTTAAATTTGTAGTTCAAACATGGATTTGAAATTGATATAGATTGAAATGGTTTTAATGAGAATTTGAATTGAAAGATTTAAAATTGAGTTTTGTCGATTTGAAATCTGGATATGGTCCAGATTTGTTGAAATGGAAGAAATAGTTTAATTTGATATTATTTTCAAATTAATTATTTTAATACAAACCGTTTAAAAAATCTATGATTTTAAAATTTAGATTATTTAGATTTTTAAACTATTTACTATATAAACCATTCCAATAATCAAACCATTTTGTACTAAACTATTTTTAACTGTTTTAAAATCCTTAAACTATTAAACTATTTTAAACTAATAAAACTATTTTAAACTATTTTTAACTATTGTAACTATTATAAACTATTTTAATACATTAACTATTTTAATATATAACCTATTTTAATATATAAACTATTTCTAATATATAAACCATTTAAATCTATAATCTACTTTTAAAATATAAACTATTTTTAAGGTATAACTATCTCAATATATAAACTACTTTCAATATTCAAATTGTTTAAAGTTGGAATTGTTATGATTTAGATTTAATTGATTCAAATGAGAATATTTTTATATGATGGTAGAACCATTTTTGTGGTTATGATTTTGAAATGAATATGATTTAAGGTGAATAATGATTTCTAAAGTGAATATGATTTTGAAATGATTATGACTTAGAAGTGAATATGATTTTAAAGTAAATAATGGTTTCGAAAGTGATATGATTGTGAAATGAATATGATATTTTGATATGAAGTATGAACTGTTTGAAATGTAAAAGAACCAACTGGTGTGAAATAAGCGTTTGGTTGTTAAAGAGACCAAGATCAGACACTGTCATTCTCTCTGCCAATACCAATAACCACTTTAACAACTGTGCGCATGGTGGAGAATCCAGAATGAAGTAGGATGGTTTGGCGAATGCTACTACATGAGGTATGAACGCAGCCCTGACCCCTTCGGGTCAGCTTGATATGACTAAAACAAGAGCCATGCAGGGCCAAGTGGGGTCGCTCCCCCTATCGGGCACATTTCTTTGATACCATATTTATTACTTTGCGATTGATTTGTTGGCCACACCTCGATTTTGATTATGGGAGTGTGTCTCGAGGTGGGCGGTAGTAGCTGCTATGCGTTACCACCAGTTCGGATCCGCAAAACGGTAGTATCCTACCCTGGGCGTTGCCTCGCGTGCCTTGTCATATGCCTAATCGACCCCATTATGAGTTTGGTTTGTATCGTACCTATGGAGTGCTCCCTGAGAATCCCACCGGTTTGGTGGGGCTTACAGTATCTGTATAGACTATGGTATTTATATAAAAATGTGTTAAGGGGGGTATGGGTAATGCCTTAACGCTATTTTAATACTTTACTTTACTGTAGACATATTACAATAGCATATTGTACTATGTATGTAAATAGTTTAACGGATCCTTAGGAGATGGAATCCCGAACATCTCTTAAGCTATTGCATGCACGTTAGACATTGATAGGAGATGTAAAATCCCGCAAACATCTCTGAAGCCATTACACTCATATTTACTTATTTTGATTTAACTTACATAAGATCTTTTAGTTATGACTCGAGTGTTTTGTCTTTTCATTACGCTCGGGTCAATCTGAGCTTTTCAGTGTATTAAAGACCATTTTATTTGGAGGATGAAGACAGAGATTAGTCTACTATTCATTTTATTTATTCCACTGCATCATGTTGTTCCGCTGCATTATTTGTTTATTCCTGCTGTATGTATAACTTTGATGTGTATTGTAAAAGTACAATCAAATATTATTTGTAAAACGCTTCATGAACTATTTATTTGATTATTATATTTTGTCATTCCGCTGTGAGATTCTGTGTTTTATTTTTCTTTATTTTCTCTTATTTTCTTATTTACCCCATTAACAATCCTCCCTTTTGAATGGTTTGAGTTGACATGTGTGATTTATTGTCGATTTAAACCGTCCAAAAAGGTGGGTCATTACAGTTGGTATCAAAGCTTTGGTTTAGCGATAACCTTAGCTTTGTGGGGTCTGACTCATTAGAGATAGGGTTATTAATACCCTATAATGAGTTGTTTGAGCGTATATATACGAGAGAGCATACTTGTTAGTGTTATAAAATGTTTTATATTGTGTTAGTTTGTTCTGTTTAGTATTTATAAATTCTGGTCGGTACATAAGACGCTATGACATCGATAGGGATTTCTAAACACTTAATAGGGCAGACCGACACAATATTGGTATTGAAATATAGGTAAATGAAATAATTTCACCTACTATTATATTTTGGATATAAAAGAATAATTTTTATAAATGGATATAGTTGTATGTGATATGTTTGATTGTTAGGTAGTGAAATTTTATAAATATTGGTTGCAAAATAGGATTTACAAATAAAATGAATTTAATTGGAAATTTGAGAACTTAAGTTCCGGAGTTTTGAAATTTGTTTTCAAAGGATTTTTGAAATATAATGTTAGTATTATTTTAGAAGCATTTTCGGATAAAAATATTTTCAATGTGATTTTAAAGAAATATTTTAAAAGAATTTTAAAGAAAATAAGTTATGTACTCCCCCTCTTCTATCGCTGGAAAATAACTTCAGTTATAAGTGCACGCATCATTGACGTTCATTTTCGAGTCTCAATGTAACGACCCGACTTTTTCTCCACAAAAAGTTGTATCATTAATAAGAAAGAAAGGGGTAGAAAATAGAAAAGAAGAGAAGAAAGAAAGAAACAACAACAACGATCTCACAGCGGAACGAATAAATTATATTAATAACATATACTATTACATAGTATACAACACTTTACAGAGTTACACAGCATATACATCACTTACTAGACAGTTATAACATCTGTCTAGACATTACAACTCAATACACTACAGAGATACAGACACAGCGGAACTACTATATATATCTACAACGCTGAAGCCTCCTGCTCCATTGCTCCTCCACAATTCGTCAAAGCTAAACCTGAATCCCTTGGCTACTCGTAAAAATTTGAGTACCCAAGAGTTTATAAAACAGAAATAAACAACTTGGGTCAGACATGGGTCTGGTGTGAGTAACAGGTTAAACTTGCTTAACTTCAAAACCTTTAGAAAGAAAAGGTATCACGTAAGACTCCCCACAAATAAACATGGGTAAGTTTTTACCTTACGCTAACCAAAACATTTGATAGGAAATCCAGTTATATTATAATAGGGTCTAGGGTTTTCAAATAAATATGAAATAGCTGAAATGCTTACATCTCACATTCCAACATAGTTGGGCACAACTAATACGTACGGCACTTATTGGAGTTTGGATTCCATACAATGGCAGGGCTACTGGGGTACCGCCCGTCACAGTACGTGGCCTAGATCACCGTACCGAGGAGTACGCCCGCTCCCCTGCAACACAAAGCCGGAACCATCACTTACTGGATAATTCCGAACAAGATAACCCCGTAGTTGGCGCGACCAACCACACACTAAGCCGAATAAAAAGAAAAGGGACCTCTAGACAGGGATCTATCTTGCTCTCAGTGGGTGCTACCCACGAAGCCTTGCTGCACCTCCCCTGTTTTAGCCATTCCCGGTTGATGAGGCTTGAGGTTACGATTACCTTTAATCAGAACATATCACTTAGAATGCTCATCGTCCGCCTGACGATGTGCTGAAAGCATTCAATCCATACAAGTTCGTTCCGGGTTCGAACGAAACCGAAGGCATTATCTCGTTACACTCGTTTTGGAATCACCCTCAGAGTTAACGACAATAACCCTTGCACTGAATCTTCATCTTCACTTGAGATTCACGACCTATCGTAAATTTGGATCGATGTGGTATTCGGGTCTCCAGACCTGGAATCCCGGTATACGGAAACCCGATCCCGGTCTCATCGAAATCCAAAACGCATCTTTTAAGGGCCAAGTTGTTTTAAGGTTAAAACAATTCAATTCTTATCTATATACACAAAGATAGATAATTCAATAGATAATCTACATTATCATCCCAAACAGATAATTCACATTATCATTATAATTCAACCAAACATCCATATCATATATCAATCATATCTCATCAAAGATATCAAACAATGAAATACATTCAATCTCATTCATCCATCCTTAAGCAATGATTTATATCATCTAATTAATTTAAAGTGAATTAAACTAATTACTTCATTCTATAAATCCTGCTTACTTAACTATTAATTAAACCAATTAATTAATCATTACTCTAAGTATCCATCTTAATTAATCATTCCTGATTAATAATCCTTTAATTACTTTAAGTAATTAATACTTAATTAATTTCACAAATTAATTATCTTAAACCATTCAGTAATTAATCTTTAATTACTTCATTAATTAATTAACTATATTTAATTACATTAATCCTTAATTAATTACAATTAATTAATTACTTTAATCACTTATTATTTATTAATTAATCTTAATTAATCAATTCTTAATTACATCATTAATTTTATTAATTAATGACCCTTAATTACTCTTAATTAATTATCTTATTTAAATTAATTACATTTAATAATTAATTAGTCACATTTATTAATCACCTTTGATTAATCTCATTTAGTAATTAATTTCCCTTAATTACTCCACTTCATAAATTAATTACTCCTTAATTAATTATCCTTTAATTAATCCCTTGATTAATTATTCAAAAGTAATTAACTCAACTTACTTTTATTATTAAATCATCTTCAGTTAATTACATCCAGTAATTACCTTTAATTACTTTCCCAAGTAATTATACTTCACTAATTACATTTAAGTAATTATCAAATTTCCAAATCATTATCTTAAATTAATTTAACTAATTAATTTAAACTTATCAAATTTATTTAATTAATTACCTTAAGTAATTAATTACCTTAATTACTTCCATTAAGTAATTATACTTAACCCATTTTCATATTAACTAATTAATCTAATTGATTATCAAATTTAATCATGTTAATTAATTAATTACTTAATTATCTAATAATCCCTAATTAATGATCTTTCATTAATTATTAACAATTCTTTAACTACTTCCTAAGTAATTAAACTTTAATCAACTATTTATAAATTACAACTTAATAAATTCTTAATTACCAATTAATTTAACTCTATTACTTAATTAATTGCTAAATAAACCTTTAATCACTTGATAAATAAATTTCTAATCATTTATTAAAATCTATACTTATCTAAATAAATGATTCTTAATCCCAAATTAATTAACCCTTAATTAATTTAACTTATAATCTTAATTATTTAATTAATTAACACTAAACCATTAATTAATCAAATTATTAAATTATTCTTTAATTATCTTATTAATTTAATGACTCATATATCATTAAACCTTAATAAACCTTAAAAATAAAGATTAGCCTTTATAACTATTTTAATTATTATTAACAAAAGACTTTTAAACATTTTACTTTTAAATCTTTATTTTTAATTCATTTTAAATCAAATATTTAAAATAATTACATTTTAACTTTAACTAAGACTTAAATCAAATTTACAAAAATCTTTTTAAATCCAATGTTAAGAAAACTTAACATTTAAAAGATTTCAACCAATTTATTTAAATTCAAACCCTTTTAAAAATATATTTTAAATGCTTTAAATTTGATAAAACCTTATAAATTTTATAAACTTTATTTATTCAACCTGGATACAAACTTAAATTGAATCCATATTTTAAAATCTTGATTTAAACTTTGCTTTTTATAGATCTGTACATTTTCTTTAGAATATGAAATCTGGTTATCAAGACAAAATAAAACCCGGGACAAACTCGAGTAAATCAAGCAAAAACCCCGAGCTATCCCCGTGTTCCACTCACGCTTCGAGTCCAACACTGGAATTTCTCGAGTTAAACTCGAGTAACTCCTCTGCTCCACAACCTACCCAAACAACTATCGCCAAAACACACCGTGCACGTGCACAGAGCCGCCTTCGCCTCCGATCACCTGCCGATCATCGAGGCAAGTCGACGAACCTCCTCACGTCAGACTCCGATCAACTAACCTTCGAATCTTCCCTGATCATCGAATTTTGGCATTCGAACCCAACCTGGAAATCAATAACTTTCCTTCTCGAACTGTCAACGGCAACCACTCGTCACTCCGACCATCTGCAAGCTTCCACCTCCGGCCTCGACTTTGACATTTCCCAGACTTCCACCACCAGAAATTTCGAAACACTCGAACTAACATTTTGTTCACAGTGATCAATTTTTCCACCATTGTTAAAGCTAGGTTAAAAATTTTTAATTCAAAATCGCTCCTGCCTAATTGCATTAATCCCTTATTCAATAATTTTCCCAGATACCCTGTAAACCCCTCTACCTCCTCGAGAAACCCCGGCCAACCCAGAGCTTCCGACCACCCCATTCTGACCAAAACTCATTTCCCGTTCAAACAAGAATATCTCATTATTTAATAATCTAAAATTCTTGAATTTTCTTCTAAAAATCATAATTTGGTTTAAAATTTCAATTTATAACTCTGGAATGCTAAATTATCATATTTGAATTTTATACAAAACCAAACTTCCCTGTTCTCATTTTATTTACAGAGTAGTTTACATTTTATTTTAACTAAATAAAATTATAAACTCCAATCTATAGTTTAAACAAACAAATAGTGTTTGATTCCTAAGTCCTATCAACAATTAGATTAAGAGATAGTCATTTTTAAATCAAAATTTATACCTGGAAACTAAAGCAGGAGATCACAGATACAATCATGCACTCACATATATACATTCATATATAAAAACAACACATATATATACCAAACATATTTGCTTCAGATATTCATATGCAACCAGATTCATCTTAAAATTTTAAAAGCATTGTTACTCACTAGGAACAGAGCCTCCAGATTTTATTTGAAAAGCTTTTTGAATTTTAAAAACTTGAGTTGCTTGAATCTGTCTTTGATTTTAAAACTTGAATTGCTTGCTGTTATTGGATCTTGCATGCATGCCAATTATCTTGTTGAGATGTTGCTTAGATCTTGATCTTAAACTTGCTTTTGAACATGCATTTCAGGGATTGATTTGTTTGGGTTTTGAAGAAGGGATTTGCAGGTTTGTTGTTCAGATTTACAAATGCAGGCTTAAAGAAATGCAGGTTGAAGGCTTTGATCATTCCAGGTTTTAAATGATGAGAATGAATTGCTGATTTGATGAAGAAGCATTTTTAGAGAAGTTGATCTACGGATTGTTTTTGAGAGGAGAGTTTAATTTCAGATTTGTTTTCAGGAAATTTTTGTTTTTGGTTTTGAGGAAGATTGATTACTGATTTGTTTTGAGAAATTTTTTGAGCTTCAGATTTTGTTTACAGGCTGAAAGTTTTCTTTAGTTTTGAAAAAGAAATAGAAAAGAGAAAAAAGAATGGAATGAAAGCATGTGTTTATATAAGTAGAAATGATTTATTTAATAAATCTAAAACTTGACATTTGTCATTCTTATTGTTTTATTAGTGTACACTTGTATTTAGGTGTCTTTATAGATTTACATATGTAATTTAAGTAATCCTTATTTATTTTTAATGTAAATAAAATGCCTTTCTTTATTAATTAAATACTTATGTATATATATATAAAGTATTTTAAAGAAAATAAAACCAATTATGTTTATAAGTAAAAGTTTATACATATATTTTAAAATCCAAATATTTAAAATATCTATCTTTGAATTTCAAAACTAATTTACATTCAAATTCAAATTATATTTAAAATCCAATTTAAAGTCAAGTTATATACATACATATATAACTACACATTCAATTTGAAATAACAATTCTATTTTACATTAAAATCTATTTATTTTCCATAAATAAAACAATACACTATTAATATTGTATTTTAAACTTATCTATATATATATACTCTTAAATCTTATTTATTAAGTAATATTTAAAAAGAAATAAAATAATCCTGATTATTAATCTCATTTCAAAACCATATAGATATTTTGTTTAAATAGCTTTGAAAAGCAAATATTAAATAAATCCAAATCTCCAAACTATCAATATATGTATTAGAAATTTAAAACAAGAATTTATTTATTTATTATGTTTCAACCCAAAGCTAATCTATTTAATATATATACTTATACACATACATTATAAATAGAAATCATCTTATTAATTTTTTAAAGGATAAATTCACTAATTAAATATTCATTTAATTAGATTATTAAATAAATTCAAATATTTATTATCAAAAATTATCAAATCAATTTAATTATTTAAACAGATTATTAAATTGATATTGCCCCAAATTTCCGGGATATTACACTCAAAGTGGGGGGAGACCACTTAGTGGCTTTGCTACACCTTGTTTTGATAAAATAGAATTTTGATTTAAACTCCTAAAGTATAGTTTGATACAAAAAAGAGATATAAGTATATATTATTTTAAAAATTGATTTGAAATGAACTCGATGTTTGAGTTCTCAAGTTCTATATTAATTAATGTTTTCAATTATTGAACTGAAAAAAAACTTGAATTATTAGAAACTTCTAAATTGTGAAATAAGAAAATAAATCTAAGTGTTTAAGAGAAAATATGAATTGAAGTTGTAACTCTTAGAATTGGAAGATAATAAATTTGAAACAAACTGGAAACTGTTAAATATGTATAATACTCAATTGAATAAGATAAATTTGTATAATACTCAATTGCATTCTAAAGCATAAATAAAACTTACCAAAATGTTTAAGAAGTTAAAAATGCTAATATGAATATGTAATAGAATATTATACAAGTAAATCAAACTTAAGTAATAAGAATGTGTTTAAAGAAATAGTTAATAAATAAATTGAATAGCAAAAGAAATTCTATTGGAGCAAAATGAACATAAATGTAAGTGAACAAATTATAAATAAAGTTACGTTGTCCTAAATTGTGTAAGGAAAATGTAAATTTGTAAAGAATGTTTGAAATTAAATTGTAACTTTTTGGGATAACTATAACTTGTATAAAGTGGTACAAATGAAAATAAATGTGAATTAAATTGCAAGGAAACTTATATAATATTTTAAGAATTGATTTATTGATATTCTAAATAATTGAGTGGAAATAACATATGTAAATGGATGCAAATTAACAAAAGATGACATTGTATGAATGAATGAAAAAAAGAAAAAAAGAGAGTAAATACTGATGTGAAAAGAAACCAATAGGATAAACTTAAATAATATTTAAATTCTGGGTTGTTTGGCTAATGGGAAGTTAGGGAAATGATACTTCAAATTGTTTAAGGTTGTATGAATAATCTATTAAGTCATTATCTAAGGTTGTTGAGCGTATGGTACACTTAGTAGTTTATTTATCACCCTTGTACGATTAAAAGTTTCTAAACCTGAATAAACCGTTGGTTTTGGTTGCTATGGATGTATGATGGATACTTTGATTTCATATAATAGTTATACTGTTTTGTTTGCAAGTGACTGTTGTTATGCTGTGTTGTTTGTGCTATTAATTTGAAGCAACTAAATATTTCTCTTTTACATAATTCTCACTCTTTTGGATTATATAAGTGAAATATAGGTTTATGGAAGCAATAATTACTACTTTTGGTTTCATAAATAAAGTTTATTTGCCCGACAAATAGGTACGTTTTCAGATTACGGTTTTATAGCGATATTTTATTGTTTTTCCCGTGGTTTGGGATGTTTTATTTTTGAAATATGATATATATTGTTATTATTGATATTATTATTTTTTCGGACCTATCCGTACAAAGGAGACTCTGCCGAATTTTTTCATAAATTTAGGACTTAAAAATTTTTGTTAAAGAGAAAATATTTTCAAACTTTTGTTAAACTTGAATTGAAAGGTTTAACGGTTTATGAATTGATATATTTATTTAAAATACTTAATTATGTAAGTTAAGAGTTTATAAATTGAATATTTTGAATTAAAAAAGACATATTAGTTCTTGTTTTCTTCCCGTTCATTTTCGAGGACGAAAAGTTTTGAGTGGGGAAGAGTGTAACGATCCGTATTTTTCGATAATTAAAAATATTAAATTAAATAAGATTTTTAAATTTAATGTTGGGAGAAATTAAAATTTATGATTTATTAAGGAGAAATAATTAGAATATGATTTAATAATGTGTTTGAATGTTATTGGTAATTATTTTAATGTAATTTAAATCAATTGAGATTATTGTAAAGTTAATTTGGCTATAATTGTAAATAAGGAATTTAATTGGTAATTAAGGGAATTTAATGTAATGAAATATTATAATTAATATGTTAAAGATGATAACTATAGAATTTGAATGTAATAAAGTGTGAATTAATGTTAATTATATCCATAAGGTGATAGTTGATTTAATAATAAGAGTGGAAATCAAATAAAAGAATTTATTTGGATTTAAAATATAATTAACTAGGATTTTATTACAGTGAAATTGAACGTTGAATTTAATGAAATATTTTAATTGTGAATTTAACATAGAAAATTTATTTGGATAGTTTATTAATTTCTATGTAATCTAGAATGATGAAATTGTTAACATTTAAATTTGAATTTGAAAAGTGATTAAATCAATTTAATTATAATTTATTTATTTAACGTGAAAATTAGCCATTTTGACCATTGTCTCGGATTTCGACGAAACCGGTTTCATCGGGTCCGTAACAGTGAATTATTATAGGATTTCAAGTTTCGTAGCGATCAGACTTTTCGTTTGGTCGTGCGAGCTCGAAACGCGTAGAAATTGATTAATAGAAATTAAATGAATATAATTTGATTTTGAAAGCTAACTTCTGTATACAATGAAATTAGGGTTTGAAACTAGTTCCATTGAGTTTAGAAATATCGAAAACATATATTTTGATATATGGAATGACCCATTTTCGTTTCGGAAACGGAACGGGCTTTTTGGGTCGTTGTTATCTTTTTGATCCAAATCGTTTTGGCCCATCCATTTCTATTTCAGCTCTGTCTATATATATGCTGCTATAAACGCTAGCTGTTTCTCATTTCATTATTTCTGTACATCCAATTCCTTCTCTGGTCCTTCTTCTCAAACGTCAGAATACCAAAACCTAATTCCCAATTTAAATTTCAAATCAAAATCAATTCCAAAATTTCAAACTCTACAAACTATATCGAATTATATATCATTGGAAAGCTCTCGAAGAGCGCAATCTACTGCTTCAATTCGCTTTTGCAATCGAATAATGGTTAGGCCAGAAATTGGCGATTTATTCTCGGTCGTCCATGCTAGGGTTTCGCGATCGACGGTGGATCGTCGACCAATCGACGATGGGAAGTGGCGTTTGGAAGAGGAGACGAAGCGGAGTCCATCCATACAGTTACTTAGGGTCGTAGGTGCTCTAGATCGCCAGATTTTGGCCATCTTCACGAATGGCGGCGGAGGTGACTGGCTGCATCGCGGCCATCATGGTGGGGTCCAAAGGGTCGGCCAGGCGAGGGGTTGCATGCGGCGTTTCCTGATCAAGGTGATAACGCGTATAGGCGGCACGGTTGCACGATGTTCGCTGGCGGCTGATGGGGGTAGGGTGCGAATGCGATGGAGGCTAGGGTAACATGAAAGTGATGATGTGTCTTACTTTTTTATTATTTTATTTTAATTTAAATCTTTAAAATTTCTAACTCGCATAACTTGTTCATAAGAGCTCAGATTTGGACGTGGTTTTCTCCATTGCGATCATAGCGAAATTCCGGACATCATGGAACTGGTTTGGCTGCATTTTGAGACTATTCAATTTTTGGGCCTAATTTGGATTTTAAATTGACTGAAAATCAAAGGTGAGTGTTTTAACCCACTCACGAATGCTAAACTATCTATGTTAGTTAAATTTAATTTATGATGTGATTAGAAATTGATTGATTGCTGTTTGGTACTTTAAATTGTCATTCGAGTTTAATTTGAAATTATATTGAATTTAGTTTCCATTTAAATTAATATTGAAATTTAATTGCCAGTTAAATCCCTGATAATTATAACCAGTTATTTGTTGTGATTAATTGGTTGATTTGAAAAATAATTGCGATGGATGTTTAATTATTGATATTTGGATGATTGGATATTATATTTATTTTATATGTTCTTATCACACTGCAAGTTCCCTTAGTTTGCTATTAGGAGAAATCACTATGGGTTGAAATGATACATACCCGAATGGACTTATAGATTAGGAAAAAATCGTTATGGGTTGAAATAGTAAACTCGAGCAATTTTATGGATTTTGAATTTTATTCGGGATTGTGGGTTGAAATGATATATACCCGTAAATTTAAAATTTATTGCGGGTTGAAATGATATATATCAGTATCACTTGACCATAGGGTAGAAAATTATATACGGACAAGGATTGGTTAAATTAAATGATTTTAAATCCTAAATTTTGAATCCAGTTAAATGATATTTTGAAATAAAATTTGATTTATACGAATTGAATTATTTTCAAAATCCAAGTTTTAAAATGTTGAAATTGAAATTGGTTTAAATTAATAGTTTATAGAATTTAAACTGAAATTTTAAAGTTGAAATTTGAAATATAAATGAAATTTATCAAAATTGAGTTATTGTAAATGTTTGAATATTTAAACTTTGAAATCTATTGAATTTGAAGTGGTTTAAATTTGTAGTTCAAACATGGATTTGAAATCGATATATATTGAAATGGTTTTAATGAGAATTTGAATTGAAAGATTTAAAATTGAGTTTTGTCGATTTGAAACCAAGATATGGTCCAGATTTGTTGAAATGGAAGAAATAGTTTAATTGATATTATTTTTAAATTAATTATTTTATTATAAACTGTTTAAAAAATATATTATTTTAAAATTTAGATTAAATAGATATTCAAACTGTTTACTATATAAACCATTCCAATAATCAAACCATTTTGTACTAAACTATTTATAACTGTTTTAAAATCCATAAACTATTTAAACTATTTTAAACTAATAAAACTATTTAAACTATTTTTAACTATTATAACTATTATAAACTATTTTAATACATTAACTATTTTAATATATAACCTATTTTAATATATAAACTATTTCTAATATATAAACCATTTTAATTTATAATCTATTTTTAAAATATAAACTATTTTTAATGCATAACTATCTCAATATATAAACTACTTTCAATATTCAAATTGTTTAAAGTTGGAACTGTTATGATTTAGATTCAATTGATTCAAATGCGAATATTTTGATATGATGGTTTAACCATTTTTGTGGTTATGATTTTGAAACGAATAGGATTTAAGGTGAATAATGATTTCTAAAGTGAATATGATTTTGAAATGATTATGATTTGGAAATGAATATGATTTTGAAGCAAAATAATGGTTTCGAAAGTGATATGATTTTGAAATGAAATGATATTTTGATATGAAGTATGAACTGTTTGAAATGTAAAAGAATCAACCGGTGTGAAATAAGCGTTTGGTTGTTAAAGAGACCGGGATCAGATATTGTCATACTCTCTGCCAATACTGAAAACAACTTTAACAACTGTGCACGTGGTGGAGAATCCAGAATGAAGTAGGGTGGTTTGGCGAATGCTACTACATGAGGTATGAACGCAGCCCTGACCCACTCGGGTCAGCTTAATATGACTAAAACAGGAGCCACGCCGGGCCGAGTGGGGTCGCTCCCCCTTGGGCATATTTCTTCGATACCATATTTATTACTTTGTGATTGATTTGGTGGCCACCCCTCGATTTTGATTATGGGAGTGTGTCTCAAGGTGGGCGGTAGGAGCTGCTATGCGTTACCATCGGTCCGGATCCATAAAACGGTAGTATCCTACCCTGGGCATTTCCTCGCATGCCTTGTCATATGCCTTATCGTGCCTATTATGAGTTTGGTTTGTATCGTACCTATGGAGTGCTCCCTGAGTATCCCACCAGTTTGGTGGGGCTTACAGTATCTGTATAGACTACGGTATTTATACAAAAATGTGTTAAGGGGTATATGGTTAACGCCTTAACGCTATTTTAATACTTTACCTTACTACAGACATATTATAATAGCGTATTGTACTATGTATGTAAATAGTTTAACAGATCCTTAGGAGATGGAATCCCGAACATCTCTTAAGTTATTGCACGCATGTTAGATACTGGATAGGAGATGTAAAATCCCATAAACATCTCTGAAGCCGTTACACTCATGTTTACTTATTTTGATTTAAGTTACATAAGATCGTTTAGTTCTGAATCGAGTGTTTTGTCTTTTCATTACGCTCGGGTCAGTCTGAGCTTTTCAGTGTATTGGAGACCATTTTATTTGGAGTATGAAGACGGAGATTAGTCTACTATTTATTTTATTTATTCCATTACATCATGTTATTCCGCTGCAATGTTTATTTATTCCTGTTGTATGTATAACTCTGATCTGTATTATAAAAGTGTAATCAAATATTATTTGTAAAATAGCTTTAAGAACTGTTTAGTTGATTATTATATTTTGTCATTCCATTGTGAGATTATGTGTTTTGTTTTTCTTTCTTTTCTCTTATTTTCTTATTTACCCTATTAACAATCCTCCCTTTTGAATGGTTTGAGTTGACATGTGTGATTTATTATCGATTTAAACCATCCAAAAAGGCGGGTCGTTACAATTTTATATACACTAAACTACTTCTTTAAATAAATCAAAATAATTATAAAACATATTTAGTTTCGAAAATCATTTAAAATTCAAAACTTTCTCTTAGTAGCATTTCTAAAATACTAAAAAGAGGCACGGTGCTACCATAGCACTAAATAGGAAATTATACTCATGACATCATTTATGGCATCTAACTTATCATATATCACAATATATGAAAAATAAATCAACAATGTGAGGAATCCGGTTGCATCCCTCCAATCTGTCCACCAGCATCACAAATCACATGCAGTATATAATCATAAAATAAAATCAACCGCTTCGAGGCGGGATCGTATACAAAGGTCATCCGCTCATACACGGGAACGTATAGGGTCTCATCCACTCCAATAGGCACGAATATATATCCAACTAGTAATAATATAGTATACAACCAAACAAGCAATCACAGACATCAAACAACATAAATAAAATTATTTCCACTTATATAAAAAATAAGTGGCCAGAGAGGTGAGTTTAACTCAGTTTTATTTTTGTTGTCACTTCCGCATCCTGGTTCGTCTAAAATCAAACAAGCATTTGATTTTAGCATGAAATTTCAATAGCTCAGATCTCGACCAATTCAGTTCCATATCCTAGATCTCGTAGATACGAACGTCATGCAACTTGTTTCGTTGAATTTGGACCTCGGATGACAGAGTTACACAGTTTTTAGTCATCGAATTCATTAATTACCTAATTAACATTAATTATTTACTAAAATTCTTAATTACCATAAAAAGAAAACATTTCCCCATAAACATCCTTCTTCTTGCTCCCCTTAATCACCTACCAGTACACGCGCAGTGAAACCCAAACCGTGCACTGCCTAGATCGACAATCTCTCCTCCGTTTCTCAACGAAACTCTATGACGTTCGCGCCAGCGTATCCCTCTTCGCCAGAGCTACTCGACAGACCCAACGACTTGATGACCGCACCATCCCTTGGAGTTGCGATCTGGCCACCTTCTCTTGCGACAGCGAGCATCACTTGACCCAATGATGATCGGTCCTTGCAAGAATTCAGCCGTACGCGCTCCTTTCTTCCCCGAATGTGAATCCATCCTCCAAACCTTCCATCGATGCTTAAATTTCACAAAATCGCAAACCTTAGCCAAACTTCCTAACGCATCCGCTGTTTCACTACCGAACCCTCTCTAGTTCACTGTCGCATCTCTCCCATTAACCAATAGTATGAAGATATAGGCAAGAAGAAGTCAAAAATCCAAGCTTTTATTTTCTTTTTCTTTTTAAACTTTTTTTTAAAGGACCATCTATTGTTTTTTTTGAAGGGGAGTTTCTTTTCTTGCTTTGAGATATTTCAATAAAAGAATGATTTCTTCTTTTTATCAGACAACCGTAGGGAACAAAGGAGCAAAATAGAGGCTGTGATGGTACGAAATGGGGACAAATCGTTGCTAAGGGTACAAAATGTTGGTTAAAGTTATATATTATTTTCAATTTCCAGCACCTCGTCGCACCGCTTGCATTCGCGTATGGACGTCGGATCGATTAAACAAATACACGGTCGTGCTAAGAACAGCGAGGCGATCCTAAATCAATAAAAATATGCACCGGTTATTGAGTCCTATAAAATCACAAAAGTGCTGCTATTAGCTGAAAATTGTCAAATTTAGCTTCAATATTTTCCAAATTAAAAATTATGGAAAAATCAGATAAAATAAATTAAAAATACGTCAACAGAGATCGAGTCGTAAAAATAAAAATTTATTTCCTGATTATTTATTCAAATTGTTAATTGCTGTAATTGAATTACGATACGTTTTACATTACTATCTATTATTTAAAAAGAGTTAAATAAAGCTATTGAATCTATTAAATAGATATTCAATTTTAAATTCAATCATTTGAAATGCTATTCAAATCTAAATTCTCCAATTCAAACAATTTAACTAACTCCATAATTGAATTCTAGTTATTCGACTTTATTGAAATCCAAACACTTCGATTTTCTTTTTATTAGCCTTTAAAACCAATATTTTAACATTTAATGAATTAAATATCGCAACTTCAAACGATCTAAAATTCCGGGTCGTTACATCCTTCCCCCCTTAAAAGAATTTCGTCCCCAAAATCATTAAGGTTAGAAGAATGCTACCAAACCCGTTAACGTTCCCAAAATTAATTTAGTTGGAAATTTTGTTATCACAATTTTCAAGTCCTTAAATTCATTCGTAGTTGCCAACTAATACCATTCCAAAAACCAACCAATATCATTTCAAGTTATAACTAAAAATCATATTTTAGTTATCAAAATTTTTTCAAATTTCTCAAAAAATTTCTAACGCCTTAATTTTTGGAAAATTTCGCGCGGCTCGATCGGTACAACTACAAATTGTCACCATATATCCAAATCCACCAAAACAAAAACCCAAAGCCAAGTGGCTAGAAATAAAATCATCAAACCAATCGAAATTGAAACATGTACCTTTTAGTCGGGCAACCATTTTTATTTTTTTGAAATCAAAGGCATTCACTAGCTCTTGCTTCTATGTACCGGTCTCTTATTTATACATAATATCCAACCATATAGTTTCTAACCATATCATTTTTTGCAATTTCTATTATCAACATTCAATTAATCTATATCCAATTAATTTACATTCACTTCATTTCATTCCATTCATCACATTCAATTATGAACATTCACGTTCAATTCATATGACTGGTTCCATTCAACTTTACTTAAGTTAACTTCCATTTCATTAATGCACTTCATTAATTCAATTCAAATTCCAATCAATTTTATTTTAAAAATTATTTCATTTAACTTATCTTAAGATAAATTTCATTTAATTTCACATCTCAATTTTTTTAAGATTTTCTTTTCTTATCTACATCATTTTTTAAATTATAAGTTCAAAACTTATTTTCCTTATAATTTTACAAAGCACTTAGATAGCAAATTTTAGAGTTCAAACATCCGGTTTTGTTACAAATCAATTTGAAATCATATATATACATATCTCATTCGTATATCAAATCATAATTTTGAATTCTTAAAATTAAAACTTGTTTTATCCAACAAGACTCTAATAGAAAATCTCCATGGTAGCAATCTATCACTTAGAAACTCGAAAATGAACACTGATGATGCTGCGCAGTCATCGTCAAAATTATTTTCCAACGACCGAAGTGAATTCAGTGCTTTTATCTCTTTTAAAATCCTTTGAAAATCATTTCCATTCAAAAATATTTCCAAAATAATACTATTATTGTTTTTCACAACACTTTGAAAACACTTCAAAATCTCCGAGATTTAAATTCTAAAATTCTCAGTTTAAATCCATTTTCATTTATAAATCACAGTTATAAATTATACTTATATAATTCATTTCAAAATTGTTTATCATTTTTAAGTTAAACAATCTTTATTAAGACACAAACACAATCAACAAATGATAATTATCGAATATTATCATTCCTTAACAACCAAACACACTATATATAGCTATAATAATTTTTGACAAATTATTCTTTTATATATAAAAATAATCTGGGTAAAATTATTTCATTTACCTCATTTCAAAACAATATTATGCCGAATTTCCTTGTTTAAATTTAGAAACCCCTATCGATATAGTTGTCTAGATTGTGCCGATCAGAATTCATAAATCACTCAACAAATCAATCAACATAATATAAAACATTTTTATATCACTAACAAATACACGCTCATATATATATATATATAGAAACACACACACACTCAGACTCATTCTAGGGTATTACTAACCCTATCTCTAATGAGTTAACCCCATCAAAGCCAAGGTTCTTGCTTAACCTTTAGCTATGATACCAAATGTAACGAACCGAATTTTTTGACCCTCGAAAAACGACACTGATACGTCCACTGTATCACATGCCGGGAAACCCGATTGTTAGAGGAAAAGAAAGAAGGAAGAATATAAGAAGAAAACTACACAACACAGAATCTCACAGTGAAACGAATAATCTATAATATACCACAAATCTTTACACAAAATAAAACTATAATATGTGTATATACAAACATCAATCAGAGTATACCAACCTATTTCAGCTTGGACAGTTATAACAGCCAGTCCTCACAATCACTGACAACACAACAAGGAATACAGCGGAAAAATAACCATCTACGTGAATACGTCTCTGTGCCTTCATCTCGTCTCTTGAAGCTCCAAGTTTCCAAACTAGTCTGTAATATGCTCGGTCTGACCCGCGCATTATAATAAAATAACACCCGAGTTAGTCTAAAAAACCAATGTGAGAAAACACACCCAATTGGATTTAAAGTTATAAGAAAATCTTTGAAATCAAAAGGTATCTCGTAAGACAACGCCACACATAAACACGACGGGTTTTTACCTTACGATAACTAAAACACTTTTATAGAAAATTCAGTGATAATGTAATAGTGTCTAAGTACAAATACTTATTAAAATAGCCAAAATTGTTACATTAATTAAATTCCAACATACTAGGCTCTATAATCAAAACCGCAAAGGCACGTATTTGAGAATGGATTCCATACTATGGCCAGGTAAGGAACTACCTCCAATGGGTACATCTCTAGAAAAATGCACCCGGGTCTGACAAGAACATCTTGTACCCTGCCACACAAAACCGGCCTACCACTTTACTAGTAGTACCAAATATGTCATCATCCCGGACTTCCAACCTTAATCGAGATCTCTCATGCACAACCACTCCATCAAATAGGATAATCTAGAAAGATGATGACATACCCTAATGGGAGCGACCCACTTAGCCCTGCTGCATGCCCTGTTTTAGTCATTTCCGGTTGATGAGGCATGAGGCTACGTTTTACCTTTTATATAGCAAACCAACTTGGAATGCTAACACTGCCCTCCAAGCATCAATGCAATACTAGTATTCGTCCATACAAGTTCGTTCTGGGACTGAACGAAACCAAAGGCACTATTTGCTATTTCATCCATTATGGGGAATCCCTCCCTAGGAAAATAGAGAAATAGCCCTTGAATTTAACTCCATCTTTAGCTGTCTTCAACATATTCCAATTCACAATGCTTATTTCAATTCGAAGTGGTTTCAAATAATAAACCCGATCCCGGTATCTTTGACCTAACAACAATTGTTTAAAAATGGCCAATATTTTGATAGTCGGTTATTTAACTATCAAAGAAACAAACATTCATCCAAATACTTATTTCCAAATGGAAATACTACTAGTTAAGCACCAAGCAACACTGAGCCTCTTTAATTTATCTTATATTAATTAAATCACTTTCCCAATATTTATCACAAAATATCTTTACTAAGATATATTCTCTAATCACTTTATCACTTACGATATTTGGAAAACATTTCCATATACTTATCTCAATGGTATAAGTTTATTCACAAACCATCACATTTTCTACACTTAGAAAATATCTCAATATACTTAAATCAAAATAAGTATATATACAGTCCTTTGGAGAAAACATCTTATTTTTCCAAAACACACTTTATTTGGTCAAAACGAATGTTGCGTAAAACATCGTTACGACAACCCAAAACACTAGTATAGGGATTCAACTAACTATACTTAATATTAATCTTCGATATCGAACTTCAACTGTTTATTAGTTAACAATGAAGCCAATCAAGTTAGGGTATCATTACCTCTCAGACTTTACCGAACAACGTTCTTAACTTCAAAATAGATAAAAATTACCCATATTGAATATTAACACCAAAATATAGAATATATCTAATTAAATCCCGTATACTATATAAAACATTTCCTTTTGGAAAATTTTTACTATAACAATAGTGTTATAGTCCATGTCTTCCTTACTTTTCACGAAAACGTCTATTACAACAATAAATGTTGAAATTTATGTTTTCGTCACTTAACACATTTTAAAATCGCTTTTAAAATCATTTAAACTCCATTTGAAAATATCACTTTCAAAACCATTATTTAAAAAGTTATTCACTTTATAACGTGAATATTTTTCCTTTGATAAAAATCCATATTTTACTTATTCAAAATAAACCATTTCCATTTGATAAAACTAAACCTATAAATCTCTTTCCATTTTATAACTTCCTTTTTATAAAATCTCTTTATTTATAAACTTCCATTTATAAATCTATTTCTTTATAAATCCCATTTATTATCAAAATCCATTCATAAATATCGATTGCAAATTCAGTTCATATTTATAAACAATGTTTTAAATTCCCATTTCTTTTTTATAAAACACCGTTCAAAATTTTCCAGTTTATTCCTACTTTCTATTTTCTCTAAAACAGAATTCAATTACTTTTCTAAAATAACCATATATCACTTAAAAATAAACAGTTAATAATATTTATATAAAAATTATTCTATCTTCTTTTTAAACCATATTCCTTTACTATAAAATTGGCTTAATGTTTAATACTTTAAAATTTATATAATATAGTTTAGAAAAATCTCTATTTAAAGTATTTCATAAAATTATTAATTTTAATATCCAAAAATCATATTATTTTATATACAGTAAACTACTTCTTCAAATAGTTCAAAATAATTTATAAAACATATTTAATTTCGAAAATCATTTAAAAATCAAAACTTTCTCTTAATAGCATTTCTAAAATACTAAAAAGAGGCACGGTGCTACCATAGCACTAAATAGGAAATTATACACATGACATCATTTATGGCATCCAACACATAATATATCACAATATATGAAAAATAAATCAACAATGTGAGGAATCTAGTTGGATCCCTCCAACCTGTCCACCTACATCACAAATCACATGCAGTATATAATCATAAAATAAAATCAACCGCTTCGAGGCAGGATCATATACAAAGGTCATCCACTCATACACGGGAACGTATAGGGCCTCATCCGCTCCAATAGGCAGGAATATATATCCAACTACTAATAATATAGTAAACAACCAAACAAGCAATCACAGACATCAAACAACATAAATAAAATTATTTCCACTTATATAAAAATATTTGTGGCCAAAGAGGAGAGTTTAACTCACTTTGATTTTTGTTGTCGCTTCCACGTGCTGGTTCGTCTAAAATCAAACAAGCGTTTGATTTTAGCATGAAATTTCAATAGATCAGATCTCAACCAATTCAGTTCCATATCCTAGATCTCATAGATACGAACATCATGCAACTTGTTTCATTGAATTTGGACCTCGTATGACAGAGTTACACAATTTTTAGTCATCGAATTCATTAATTACCTAATTAACATTAATTATTTACTAAAATTCTTGATTACCATAAAAAGATAACATTTCCCCATAAACATCCTTCTTCCTGCTCCCCTTAATCACCTACCAGTACACGCACAGTGAAACCCAAACCGTACACCACTTTGATCGATGATCTCTCCTCCGTTTCTCAACGAAACTCTATGATGTTCGCGCCAGCGTATCCCTCTTTGCCAGAGCTACTCAACAGACTCAACAACTTGATGACCGCACTGCCCTTTGAAGTTGCGATCTGGCCACCTTTTCTCACGACAGCAAGCATCACTTGACCGAACGATGATCGGACCTTGTAAGAATTTGGCCATACATGCTCCTCTCTTCCCCGAATGCGAATCCATCCTCCAAAGAATCCATCGATGCTTAAATTTCACAAAATCGCAAACCCTAGCCGAACTTCCTAACCCATCCACTGTTTCACTGCCGAAACCCCTCTAGTTCACTACCGTACCTCTCCCATTAACCGACAGTATGAAGATATAGGCAAGAAGAAGTCAAAAATCCAAGCTTTTATTTTCTTTATCTTTTTAAACATTTTTTTTGAAGGACCATCTATTGTTTCTTTTTGAATGGATGTTTCTTTTCTTGCTTTGAGATATTTTAGTAGAAGAGTGATTTCTTCCATTTATCAGACAACCGTAGGGAACAAAGGAGCAAAATAGAGGCTGTGATGGTATGAATTGGGGACAAAACGTGGCTAATGGTACAAATGTTGGTTAAAGTTATATATTATTTTCAATTTCTGGCACCTCATCGCATCGCTTGCCGTTCGCGTATGGACGTCGGATCGATTAAACAAATACACGGTCGCGCTCAGAACAACGAGGCGATCCTAAATCAATAACAATATGCACCGGTTATTGAGTCCTGTAAAATCACAAAAGTGCTGCTATTAGCTGAAAATCGTCAAATTTAGCTTCAATACTTTCCAAATTAAAAATTATGGAAAAATCAGATAAAATAAATTAAAAATACGTCAATAGAAATCGAGTCGTAAAAATAAAAATTCATTTCCTGATTATTTATTCAAACTGTTAATTGCTGTAATTGAATTACAATAGGTTTTACATTACTATCTATTATGTAAAAAGAGTTAAATAAAGCTATTGAATCTATTAAATAGATTTATAATTTTAAATTTAATCATTTGAAATGCTATTCAAATCTAAATTCCTCAATTCAAACAATTTAACTAACTCCATAATTGAATTCTAGTTATTCGACTTTATTGAAATCCAAACACTTCGATTTTCTTATTATTTGCCTTTAAAACCAATATTTTAACGTTTAATGAATTAAATATCGCAACTTCATGGACCTAAAATTCCAGGTCATTACAATTGTCGTACAGTTTGCATATAATGCCCCAGTAGCACGTCGGGGGATAGGGATGCGCCGTGATACAACAACACTAAACCAAAATCATAGAGGTCTCGTATAGGGATAAAAGTATGACAAGGCACGTGAGGCCATGCCCAAGGTAGGATACAACCAGTTCGGGTCACAGGGCTGGTGGTAACGCATCGTAGCCACGACCGCCCACCGCATCCATCCATCCCATATCGAATCAAGGGAAGCTATCCCACAATCAAGGTGCACCAATCGAAATCAACAACAAGAGTAGTAATATGGACCAAGTCCAAGAAAATCGAAGAACGGATGTCCGCTAGGGGTAATTAGCCCACTTGGCCCTGTCATGCTGTCTTGCTTTAGTCATTTCAAATTGGCACAAGTGCCGGGGTCTATCCATCATCATTCTCTTTCTTCAAATCCATTAAACGATGCCAAATCCAACCACTTCGTTCTGTAGTCTTCTCTGCGTTCACAGTTATTAAAGTGGTTCTAATATTGACAGAGAGTATGCCAATAAGAGGCCCCGGTCTCTTTAACAGCCAAACGTCGTTTTACACACCGGTTGGTACTTTTATATCTTGAAAACAATTCGTACTTGATATCAAAATATCATATTCGCTTCAAAATCAAATTCATTTCGAAATCATCATATTTACTCAAAATGTACCATTTCACTTCAAAATCATTTTTGCCTTAATATCTCGAATTCAGTTCCAATTCAAAATTGCTTCGTGTTTCTATTTGGGTTATAACTTCAATTTAACCCAATTCACTTTTAAATCCATGATTTAATTATTAACATTCCAGCCTTTGACTAGTTTGAATTTTAGAAAATAGTTTGGAAATTTTTTTAAATTGTTTAAAATAGTTTTAATGGTTAAAATAGTTTGATATAAAATGATTTAAGTATTTAAAAATGTTTTATACGATAAAATAGTTTGGAAAATCGAAATAATTTGAATATTTAAAAGATAGATTTTAAATAGTTTATATTAAAATAATTTGTTTGAAAATAGTTTCAAAGTCAAACTGATTTAATTCCAATTTTTTTCCAATTCAAATCAATTTCAATTTCCATTCCATTTAAGTCGATTCAATTTCGATTCAATTCGAATTAACTTCGATTCCAATCTTAATTCAAATCAATTTCGATTTCGATTCCAAATTAACCCAATTTCGATTTCAATTCCAATTAATTTCAATTCAGTTTCAATTTGAATTAATTTCATTTCAATTCTCAATTTTAAACCATTTCGATTTATAAAAATTTGAGTTCGATTTCAGAATATCGATTTTAATCGCTTAAATTAAATTTAACTTCAATATTCAATTTAAGATTCAAATCTTTTAAAATAATTCAATTTCGAACTCAAATTTCGAAATTTCCATTTAAATTACTTTTACTGGGCTTTATTTCAAAGTTCGAGTAAAAGTTTAAATCACTTAAACAAATCAATTTCCATCATCCAAATGGTTTCTCAACCAGAACTTCAAAATTTCAAACTCGATTCTTAAACAATTCCTGTTGACAAGTTCATTTTTAACATTTCAAGCTCGAGTTCAAAAATGATTCCATTTCCATAAATTCGATTTTATTTCTTAAAAATCAAAATGAATTTAAATAATTTAAAATCAAAATCTTAAAATATGTTAATTTAACCAATCCGGTGCCTGTACATAATTTTCTATCCTATGGCCAGGTGAATTTGGTATTTCAATTTTAATTCAGGGATGGATATTTATCATTTCAATCCAAATCAACGTGTCATAGGTATATATCATTTCAACCTACCTCTTAATTTATTTGAATAACTTCAGATAACAGTTTATATATTGGTAATTTATAGGGTGATAACAGGATATATAAAATTAATAAACATCCAAAATCTCAACCAATTGGCATTCATCACAAACAATCATCCAAACAGTCAATAAATCATATCAATTAACCAATTATCAATAATCGGAAATTTTACTAACAATTTAATTCTAATTTCCATTTAACTGTAAATTCAAATTTTCTAACATATAAATTTATATATCGATTTCCATGTCAGTTAAATTTCGCCAAACACGATCAATAATTTAAATCACTTTAGAATTTCAATTTAACTAACATAAAAATATTTTGTCAATCGTGAGCATATAAAACACTCACCTTTTATTTGAAACTAAAAATATTTCAGCTTCAAATAAATTCTAATTTGATTCCATGCTGATGCTTTTGCCGATACGATCCCAATGCAATTCGTTTCACTCGAATTGGATCTTATAAAAAAAAGTTATACGATAATTAGCGATATGATTTTAATTAACATCATTAAACTAATTAACTTAATTAACCAGAATTAAAAACAAACCTAACACAACTCTACCAGCTCTCGTTCACGCACAGTGCCAGCCTCCTTCCCATCCCAGATCGCGATTTTCTCCTTCATTATTAGTTTTATCTGTACGAATGAATGGACGATCGCCAGCTGCCGCCTCCCTAGCCACCATCGCCAACACAACTCCTCTACGCACGCGCATGACCATAGCCACTAGAGCTCCGATTGGAGCACACCACGAGACGTGCCGCCCCCATTACCGCCCTAGCGCCACCCCTTCCAGCCTCTCATGCGAGCGCATGCATGCGCCGCTCCAGAAATCCCAACCCAAAACCCTAACTTCCTTTGCCTCCACGCGCTCCTCCCCATCGCGATGCTTCCTTCCCCGGCTCGCGTTCTCCCTGCTTGCAGCTTCGTCTCTCCTTTTTCTTTGTTTGTTTTTTTTCGTTTGTCTGCTGAATTTGAAATGAAAAGGTGAAAAGGTGGTTCAAAGGGACAAAAGGTAGGCGGGCGTGTACGATATGTTGGAGGGAAGAAAAGTCAATATATATTATTTTAATTTGAAAATATCTCGACTATAAACGCCTGAAATTCTCGAGCTCCAAATGAAGCATGCCGCCTGGCGTTCCCAATGTTTTACCCCCATTCCGAACACAATGGAACTAATTTTGAGGCCTAATTCGATCATATTCAGAAGATAGCTTTTCAAAATCAATTAATTTTAATCGAATTCCTTAAATTAATTTCCACGCGTTTCAAGCTCGAACAGTCAAACGACAAGTCCGATCACTACGAAACTTGAAATCCTATAATAATTCACTATCACAGATCCGATGAAACTGGTTTCGTCAAATTCTGAGACTCTTGCCAAAATGGCTATTTTTACTCGTTAATTAAAATGAGCTATTTCACAAATTAAATGTAATCACTTAGATTCAATTTTAAAAGTTTACTGTCATCATTCTAGTTTAAATAGTATTTAAATCAACTTTAAAAATTATTTTCATTCACATTAATTCAAGATTCGATTATTTAAACAATTTTCAATATTACATTTAAATAATTTATTTATCTAATAAATTACATTATTTCAAATATAAGTTATTTAACTTATAAAATTTTCTTTTAAAAACGAATTCAAATAATAAACAACTACTTTCATTTTACAGTAATTCAATATTCATTATTCAATCCCAACTATCGATTATAACCTACTCAATACATAGAATTTCATTTCAATAACTATTATCGCCAAAATCTTCGAAATTAGTTATTCCAAAATTTTATTAAAGTTCATATTAAATAACTACACTAATTATTCATTAAATTTTTATTTCTAACCATTTTTATTTAATAACTATATTAAATTTAACAATTTAAAATAGTTAAAAGTACGGGCGATTACACTTTATAAAGAAATCCAGTGGTATTATGATAATGTCCAGGAATTTCAAGTAAAATAGAACATAGCTGAAATGCTTGCATCTCACATTTCAACATATTTAGGTACAACTAAATCCGTATGGCACTTATTGGAGAATGGATTACATACAATGACTGGGATACTGGGGTATCTCCCGTCGTAGTACACCTCTTGATATGTGTACCGAGGTCGAACCTATCGATCCCTACCAACACAAGGCCGACCTACCCTTTACTGGATAGTACCGAAAATGATCACCCCTCGGTTGGGATCAGCAACGATACCTAAGCATACATGAGTAGATATCTAGATGGGAGTGATCATACCCTAATGGGAGCGACCCACCTAGCCTTGCTGCATCTTCCCTGTTATAGTCATTCCCGGTTGATGAGGCCTAAGGCTACGCCTTTACCTTTTTACATATAGCACTTCCCTCTTGGAATGCTAACATTACCTTCCACACAATGTCAGCATTCATCCATACAATTCGTTCAGGAGATGGACGAACCGAAGGCCCTATCTCCACTGCACCTGTTCTGGAATTATCCTCAGGGTTAGTACCAAATAGCCCTTGCACTTCAAAATTTTCAACTTGGACCTTGCCTTTACTATTTCCAATTCGAACGTTTACGTTGGTTCGAAGTGGTTTTCGGATAACAACTGCTATCCGATCCCAGTCTCTCCAAACCAACGTTCGATAATTTAAAAGGTCAAGTTGTTTATAGTGGACCATTCCACTATCAGGGCGTAAGATTTACATATGGACATATGTTCCATATGCTTAGATTATTATGACCCGCTTATCGAAATTAACCCTCTTGTATTCATCACGTTTTTGAAGTACGGTATTTGTGAAAAGTACAAATCGACTTACTTTAAATAAAATGTGTCAACATTTTATTACAACTACCTTAATTCATTTGGCTACTTAATAGCATGGACAAGAGATCTTTTGGTTTTAGAAATAATTTACTTACACAAGAAAGTTAGTTAAAAATAAATAACCGATAGAGTTTTGAAAGAAACTTTAAAATAAATAAGCTTTAATTAAAACATAAGTTTAAAACTCGACTAAACTTTAATTAATCTTAATTAAACCAAAAATCATACTTTAAACCTTAATTAATTAAAAATTTATTTATAATTAAACTTTAATTAAATAACATTCCTTTAAGAAATTAAACACTAATTAAGTGGATAATTAACCTTTAATTAAATATTAATTAATTAAATAGTTAACTCTAATTAAATAATTTATTAAAGTTTATAAACTTGATTAAATAAAATTAATTTCCTTTTATCTTAATTAACCATTATTTAAAACTTCCTTACTTAAAAATAATTAACTTGGTTAATAATTTCTTAAACTCTAACTACTTAACCTAGTTACTTAATTAATTAATTAAGTAATAATTACCCTTATTAATAAAATAAATAAATAAATTATTAAATAATTAAAACTTAAACCTTTGAGTTACTTAATTTATTTGTAGTGAGTTTTCAAAAAAATCCAAAAGAAAACACTTTAAAACTTGAAATCGTGAAATTTCTCGAACTTCATCCATAGCGACTATCGCTATAAGCGCAGTTCGCTAGAATTGATTATAGGTGAAAACCTCACTTTAGCTACTACATGATTGAAAAAGAAATGGAAGAGTTTTGAAAACTTAAACAAAAGGTGGAAACATGGAAAAAAAACATTTACTAAATTCAAAAACTAGAAAACAAGCTTTTGTTTTCAAATCGGATCTCAAGTCTTTTACAACTTTTCAAGGTGCTAACTTCACAACAATTACATCACATACACTTGGTTTTGTTTCATAAACACCCTACCATCATATCATGACCAACCATTCAAATATCCATATCCAAACATATCATTTAACATCCAAATCACAAATCCAAGCTCAAGCACAAACTTATAATCATATGCCATCAAAACAACATGATATTTCAACATAATCAACATTATATTTCCACAACATATAGTTCATCAAGATCAATTTATTTTCCTTTCCAAAAACAAGAGTTTTACTCACCGATACTTTACTATTCAAGGCGAACTTTTGCTAAAACTTGTATATAAGCTAGAACTTGGTCTTAACTTGCAAAAATGGAGTCGTTGAGTGGCTAAGCACCTATATTAGGCTCGACCATAGGGTATGTTAGGTACAAAATGGAGTTTTAGGGTGGATGAGCTTGCAAATTTGGAAGAGGAGGTGTTGTAGAAGATGTAGAAGTGTTTTTGTAAATTAAAGAGGATATTTTTTTAGCAAAAAAGTGATTTTTCTTATTTTAGAATTTATGAAGAGAAGCTATGGATGTTTATTCAAGCTCTTAAGAAATTTTGAAATGAAGATGGAGGTTGTAAAATGAGAAACATGAAATGGAAGGGGTATATATAGGCTTAGGAAAATAATTAAAAATTATATAAGTGCTTATATTTAAATACATATGTATTGATGCACCTCCACTCCTCCCCTCTCATTTCAATCCTCACCTTGTAGCACCCCCTCCGTCTTGCACTATTCAAGCCATATCTCATGTACTTTAAGTTGAAAAAGAATATTTTTATATATGTTACGTATATATATTTTTATTAAATAAAATCTTCTTTTATCTTATATGTTTATATATTTAAGGAGAAAATATGTACATGCACACCATGTTAAAATAGTTGTAATGTGTGCATGTTTGTTTACAATAGTGCTATGACATTTTGGATGACTTTTAACCAATAAAATATCGATATTTCAAAAAATAATTTATGGCCACATTTTCTATTTCTCTATGAACTATATATATATTGGTAAACAAATTTTGAAAATGATTTTATCATCATTAGTTATTATTGAAAATATTTTTATTTGTTAATAAAAGATCATTTTTAATTATTTAAAAATATAATTAAATATCCATTTAAATAGCGATCAAATTCTAGGTCGTTACATTAATCTCTTCCCTAATGCTTGGATATTCAATGTATATACATATTTTTGTTTTGAATTTAGGAAGTTTATCGTGGAGGAAGAAAACTAATAGAGTTTGGCTAGCATGTTTATATTTTTTCTAATAAAAATGAGGGGCCTATCCTCTTATTTATATATAGTTGCTCGAGTGTGCCAGGACCGCTCGATTGAAATCTGTTTGAAATTATTAAATCCAGGTCGTTCAGGGTGAGCCAAACTCTAGCTGATAAGCTACGACCGGTCAACCGATTACCTTTAGGAGGTCGACCAGTGTGGTCCAGGCACCTTTTATGTTTCGTTAACGTAAATCTTAATATTTTTACATTTATTATTTTATTCTTTTGAATTATTTTCGTTCTAAAATCTTCAAGCATTGATAACTTTTTCGTTTGAACTCCGATCGCGAAGCTTTATATATGAAAGTTGCTCAAAAGATCTCCACGAACATAATGATGCAAGTTTTGTAGCTAATTTTTGATGTTTTCTCAAACTCCATTTTTAGCTTTATTATTAATTAATTAATTCGTTTCTTGTGGGATGTTACATTCTCCCCCCTTAAAAGAATTTCGTCCTCGAAATTACTAAGGGAAAGACAATGTAACTCGCACCCTATAACCGTGTTGTACAACCAAGTTATCTACATGACCATCTACTAAACCAAAAGTGTAATGTGATCATGCATGCAACATATCTATATGTGAGCTCAATCCTAGTGTGGATGCAAGATCGTGACATATATACATGTATGCAAATAACCCAAATATGCATGAAATTCTATATAAGTTCAAAAATAACAAGAAAAACTATGTCGACCACCCTTACCATCCAATCTAGCAAAGATGCAATCAAAACTTATAAAATACTAAATTTAGGGAGAGAAAATTTACCAGATAAAAGCTCATGATGAGAAGCCTTCTTCTTCTCTTCCATTTCTCAAGTGCTTTCCACTAAATTATCTCCCCATAGTACTTGGACTAGTCTAATTTCTTTGTTACAAAACTTTTTAACTCCATGCTTCACTATGCGTTCGGTGGCACATGGTGTTGTTGGCTCCATCTCTATTCTGCTAATTGATCAATCTCTACTACAGTGGTTGTACTATATAGAGACTTCCTCAAATGCGATACATAGAAAATATTATGGACTTATGCTAACATAGCAGGGAGCTCCACCCGATACACAAGTTTTTCTATCCTCTCCAAAATCAAGAAAGGCCCAACAAATCTCAACGCCAACTTCCCTAAGGTCCCAAACCTCATAACCTTCCTAAGTGGGAAACCTTAACAAATACCATATCTCCAACTGAGAATTCCAACTCTTTCCTCTGCTTATCCACATGAGATTTTTGTCTATCATAAGTGATCTTCTTTTGCCGCTTAATCACTTTAACCTTCTCTATGGCCTCACGGATCGAATCTGGTCCAAGTTGTACTTTATTGGTACTTTTCCATAATAACTAAGTGACTTGCATGGCCTCTCGTATAAGGCTTCAAAGGATGCCATACATATCATCAACTGATAATTATTATTATAGGTAAACTCTATAAAAGGTAGATGCTGCTCCCAATGTCCTCCAAGGTACATAATGAAAGACCTCAATACGTCTTCCAAGAACCCGTTCTCCTTCTCCGCCTGTCCATCAATCTTAGGGTGGTAAGCAGTGCTAAGATTCAACGCCATCCCTAAAGCTGACTGCAAACTCCTCCAAAACTCACTAGTGAATGAGGGATCTCTATTAGTGACAGTACTAACTGGAATTCCATGCAATCGTACCACTTTTTTAATCTAAATCTATGCCCAAGATGATGCGATCCAATTACTTCTTGTTGGAATAAAGTGGGCGCTCTTAGTGAGCTTATCTACTATCACCCAAATATCTTCATTGCCTCTTTAACTCCTAGGCAACCCATCAGTGAAATCCATTGATATATGTTCCGACTTCCAGTTTGGTACCTCTATTGGCAATGATAAACCTCTTGGCTTTCCCTTTTCATCTTTGATTCGTCGACAAGTCAAACACCTAGCAACATATTCTACTGATTGCTTCTTTATTCCCGGCTAATAAAAATCTGCTTCATGTCTCTGTACATCTTACCTCTGTCGAGATGAATTCACATCCTATTGTGGTGGCACTTAGCCAGCACTTCCCTCAAATGTCCTCTACTATTAGAACACATAGGTGTTGTAATAACCCACACCTTAATGGGTCTTAATTTTGACTAAATCGAAATCCAAGTCCATTAGGGCATAGATCGTCGCTTTTGGTAACCTGTAATAGACATAAATATATCAAAGGGCGATCAATATAAACTCACATCAAAATAGAAAAATATAATAAAACATAAATACTTTGAAGCTATAGTATTCCTTGGATATCTAATTGCCTTTCTAATATCGAGCATGAGTAAGAAGACTTCTCCATCTACAATTCCCGTCTTGCTTCAGTAACATGTCCTTTTAATCTATCATGCAGGTTGTAATGAGAAGGGGGTCTATACAACATTCTAGGGACTGTAAAATTGCATAATTTATCTATAACACTAATTTGTGCCAATTGATTCCTATTTATGTGTTATGTATACTATTCATGGCTAGTCCTTTCAATCCTATGTGGGCAAACAATATGCCTAACCTCCTCCAAGGTATAACTATATATATGTCTGTATACATATATATATTTAAACGTATACTACCCAAAACCCCGACCGTTTAATACTTCTTAAATGGGAAAGAGGCAGACCCATTGACCATTCAATACCTCAACCCCAAAGCGAGCTATATGCAACGTAAATGCTAATCAATCAGCTTTGGCTACAGAGACCGATGACTCCTAGATACAGCTTTATAATATAATTGTCGTATTACTAACACATCTCAGAGTTAGGTGTATGCTCTAGGGGTAATTATGTAATTTGTTTTATATATCTAACTTGATAACCAATCTTGTTCGAAATAAAAGGCGTTTTCTTTCTATTCTATACTGATATAATGTGTTATATTAATTAATTTAACTAAAAGTATATTTAACAGAAAATCCATAAATGATATGTTTTGTGATAGTAGTTATAAAATTTTGTAATCGTGAGTAATTTATCACAATGAAAATAAATATACCATTTTAAATATTCCTAGTCAAGGTGTATCGAGACTAGATATCAATAAATCTGTTGAGACTAGATTACGTAATGCTCTCAAAACATTGGGTAGTTTATTACTCATTGCTGCTGGAGACACCAAGGGGTTACGTACTTATAGTTATTGGATAAGTATGGAATGACTCACTCGATAGTTTTCTGTTGGTTAATACTACTAAGGTCATGTAGCAAATATTGACGTGACGATATAACATAATACCCTTGACTTGAGAGTATTGTCGAGCTTCAATGTGGAAACTCCACTTTGATTACAGTTAAATATGGCACAACATCCATCGAACTATTATAGTTAGGTTGAGTAGAAGCATTGTAGGTGAAACACCATTCAAGAGAGAATTCGTCTCCTCAGTTATATGAGTTTAGTATCACAATCAACTGAAGTCAACTCAAAGTCAAAGTCTTTGGCCAGAGCTGTGCGATTAATAATAATTGTTATTATTGAACTAAGGACTTTGTGTTTGGACTATAAAATTGAATATGGATGATATTAGAATTTTGACCATTACCAAATTCCATAATTCCTAAGTGATATAGTTTTGACGAAGATAATTACTGTAAATAATTGTCATTTCCAAGTAACGCGTAATAAAGTAAAGTGAAAATAAGGGACACATCCCTAAAATCAAACTTAATACAAAAAACATCCTTCCTAAAAAAGATATAAATTACATCCTTATTTTCAAATACTGCAATTTTCTTTCCTAAAATACCCCTTTGCTCCATGGCTGAACGTTGGTTCTGGATGTCATTCTCACATCCATAATTAGAATTTGCATTCCATTAATTATCAATCTTTAAAACGCAATAACTTTTTTAGAAACGACAGATTAACAAACCGTTTTCACCATTAAATCACAAATTTTATTATCTTTCTAATGAGTGACATTATGCATATGTAAAACAACAGCAGACCATGTTTTACAATTTTTCTGCAATTATATGGTATGATTGAAGACAATTCAGCAATTATATGTAATAATTGCAGAAAAGTCTGCAATTATATGGTATAGTTGCACTTTTCTACAATTACTTGGAATAATTGCAGACTTTTCTGCAATTATTCGATATAATTGCATAAAAGTATGCAATTATATGGAATAATTGCAGAAAAGTCCGCAATTATTCCATTTAATTGCATAAAAGTCCGCAATTATATGGAATAATTGTTGACATTTGAAGAAAAATTGATGATTATTTCATATAATTGCAGAAAATGACAAGAATACAGAATAATTGCAGAAAAGTCTGTAATTATATGGAATAATAGCAGAAAAGTCTTTAATTATTCCATATAACTGCATAAAAGTCTGCAATTATTCCATATAATTTCATAAAAGTCTACAATTATACGGAATAATTGCTGACATTTGAAGAAAAATTGATGATTATTTCATATAATTGTAGAAAATGGCAAGTATACAGAATAATCGTAGAAAAGTCGGCAATTATATGGAATAATAGTAGAGAAGTCTTCAATTATTCCATCTAATTGCTGACATTTTGTAACGACCCGACATTTTGGACCATTCGCATCCGTTATAAGTGTATAGGTAGACACTCATGCCGGAGTTGAATTGCTCAAAATACCGCGTTGTTAATTTAAATTCGGCAAAACTGAACATATACAGTAAATAAATAATCACAGATCACAGACACAGAGTAATAAGTTGCAGCGGAAATAAAAGAGATAGTAGTTCATGAAGCTACCATATGAACATATAAAATACATCAGAGTTTACAACAGAAGAGTAATACGATACATCAGATACAAATCAGAATACATCACTGGAATCATCGAATATCTGAAAGCTGGATAGATAGCTGGATCTCCAAGCGAAGCTTCAACTCCAAAGGTGAGCATCGAATACTGGTACACTCAGTCTGACCCGAGCGTAAAGCAAAACACAAGACACTCGAGTCAGGATTAACATTCTTATATTAATAAATCCAACTCAAGTGAAATAGCAATTGAAATACAAGTAACTCAAAGGATGTTTGGAATAACCATCCTTTAAGGATCCGTTAAACTATCTACTATGTAGTAGTGTACGATAAGTAGATAATGTCTATCAGTAATATAAAGATATCAAAATAGCGTTAAGTCATGGCCCATTCCACCCTTAACACATTTTTTATTCCCACAAGCATATACAAGACCGTAGTTTCCCCAAAACCGGAAGTCACTAGAGGGCAATCCATATACTCAAGGTACAAAACAAATTCGTAGTGGTCGCGCATAAATGGAATACAAGTATGACAAGGCACATGAGGCTATACCCAAGGTAGTGATACTACCGTTCGCCTGATCCGGACTGGTGAGAACGCAACGCCGCAGCGCCCGCAACACCGTGAAACAACACTCCCAAAATCAAGGGTGCACCAATCGACAACAAGTATAAGTAGTTCGAAGAAGTGTGTCCACTTGAGGTATCAATCCTCCATTGGCCCAGCACAGCTCCTGTTTTAGTCATTTCCAATTTGACACAAGTGTCAAGGCTATCCATTATCGTTCTCTTTCTTCAGTCAACACGTACATCATTCCAACCACTTCATTCTGGATCATCACTCCGCGCATAGTTATTAAAGTGGTTTTTGGTTTAGATAGAGAGTATATCCATAACCGAATTCCGGTCTCTTTAATAACTTCCGCAATTATTTCACCGATTGGTCGTTTGTTTATTTCAAAAAAACCAAATCAAATTCAATTTCAATTTCAATTCGTAAACCAACATTTCATTTGTCTTTCAAAACCAATTTCCAATAATTTACGTTTCAAAACTTCCAAATTACCATTTCAAAACCTTATAGTTCAATTTCAATCTTTATATTGAAAACAATTCAAATATTGATTCAAGTTCGTGCAAAAGTTTCATTTCGAAAATTATTTAAATTAATTTAATTTAACATTCAAATCAATTTAAATTCATTTATCGATTTCATTCATTATTCGTTAAGTAAATTTCATAAAAAACAATTTCTATTTAATTTCCAATTCAATAAAACAATTACTTAAGTTCAATGCCATTATATCAAAACTTACAATTTTGAATTAAATTCAATTCGTCAAATCAATTCTTTCAAGTTCAAGTCTTACATTAATTCCAAAAATATCACATTTTCATTTCTTGTTAAAGAAATTCCATTTCACTTATTTACTTTCTTAAATAATTTTCCAAAAACTTACTTAATCAAAAATCTCAATTTCAATTATTTACGAAGTAAAATACACTTATTCAAAAGTTCAAATTTTCTTATTAAAGAGTTCAATTCCATTTAATCATTAAATAATTCAATCTTATTTAATTATTAAATAATTCAAAATTTAATTATTAAATCATTTCAAACTTAATTATAATTTCAAACTTAATTATTAAATCATTTCAAACTTAATTCAATCATTTCTCAAATTAAACCATATTCTTTCATCAATTACATCGTAAATATTTTGTTTCAGATTATTAAATATTAACATTTCCTTTCATTAAAATTCGAATTTCAACTTCATTTCAAAACCGTATTATTTATTCAAATAAAATCTTCATTTTATTTTTAAATCAAATTATTGACCAATCGGGTTTTTTATTTAATTCTCTATCCTAGGTCAAAGTTCAATTTGGGTATTTATCATTTCAACCCGATTCCAATTCAATTCAAAATCAAAACATAACAAAGGGAACTTGCAGTGTGATAACTGGGATGGTGTCAAAGTAAATAAACAAGCAATAACAACAAACAATAACAATCCAATAATCAATTTAATAATCCCGAAATAATCGTATTAATTCGCATTGTTATTTGTACGAATTAATATAATTATTTCTAGAATCTACACTATCATTTCATGTAGATTAAAGATTATTACATTACGGTTTTCACTTGTCATTCAATTTACAATTTCATACATCATCAGTTTAACAACATACATTCAGTGGTTCAAAGTGTAATTAAACAAATCCTACATGTCAATAAATTCAACAGTAAAAAGGGGTCATATTATACAAATGTCAGTTAATCAAATTTAACATTTAATTATCCTATATCAAGTTCAATTTCATACTATTTATCATTTTAACATTAACAATTTAACATCCAATATCAACATCAACAATCAATCAATTAACAACCAAACTGGATTATCATTTCATATATATAACAGATAATGGTGTCAAATGTCACAGGTGAACTGATACATGTAATAGCAGTGTAAATATCTAACAGCAGCATATTTCAATTGTCGTTTCAATTGAAATCAAATCTAATAAATAAAAGAACGTTAATGGTGAGTGAGTGCTCACCTTTCGAGGTTAGAGAGGATAGATAACAAGACAAACTACGATTTGAGTCACGATCTAGACTATCGACCGATCCAACATAGATCTCAAAGCGATGTAAGCAGAACACGGATTCGATGGACAAAGCTGATAGATAAGAAATTGATGAAATAAATTAGAATCATCGATATAGAAACAGAATATATATATTATATTAAATTTCAAACTAATATTAATATTAAACACATATCAATTAAATATATATATATGTATATCAATTTCATTGTTTTAAATAAAAACACATATAAAACAAACATGTCTACAACAAAACTTATATAACTGGGTTCCAAAATCAAATATGTAAGAAACTTTGGAAACATATATATACTTCCTTTATACTACCCATACTCTATATCTTTAACATACAACATAATATATGCCTTGAAATTGTGGTAAACTTATATTATACGGTACATATAAACTAATATATTCTACAACTAGACAACATGTGTAGGTTATATATAAAAATATACTTAAAACATTATTTTATACTTAAAACCATATACAAAGCATACATACGCTCGTAAATATATATATGCTATATTTGATACAAAGTAATATAAAGAACTGTACTAACCTATTTTAAGATTTATATCAACCAACTTTTACAGCTGTATATATTAACATATAAGCTGACATTCAAGCCTTATTAATACACATGCACGCCACTAGCACGCCACTAGATAACCTTGCTATATAACTTTATAATATCTATATGAAAGACACATTATATGTATAAGCTAATATATAAATATTATAGATACTTACTTAATGTAGATACTAGCGAAACCATACTTATAAATGACATACTACATCAGGTTATACCAACAGATTTATACAAACCAATATCTATAATACTCCCTATTTCAAGCTCAACAGGGTATATAATAGTAATATATATATAGCACATGTTTACAAATTTCATATAATATATACTGTAATAAGTCAGACATACGTTAAACATACCTATATATATATTCAAACAAAAAAATAAAAATAAAGGTAAACTAACGTGCATATAATGCTCTATATTTAAACTTCTCTAAAAATCAACAGATCAAATACATATTTGAATTTTATAATTAATAAATAGCTTTCAAATCTTGTATATAACTACATATAAAAACCGATGTAAATTTTTTTGTGTCAGTATATATTAGATAAACAAAAGTATGGCATATCTATAAACTAATAAATCATTCCATTCAAAGCAACAAACAATCACCCTTATCTGTCCTTCGTTGGTAGCAAAATATCATAATAGAATAGGGTGAAAAACATGAGAATACTACAATGAGAAAAATGATGCTTGAACAAATAGCAACTTGCTTAGGTTTAAACAAGATGAAAAGGTTTGCACTAAATCAGGTTTACAGGTGAAGCAGTCATAGAACAACGACACATAAACCTAAGCATTGAGCAAAAGAGACTAATATTTACAAATTCTACACTGATTGAACACACGGATCTCGACCAGGCAGGGTTGGGAAAATGAAAGGAGAAAAAAAAATATAACTATAAATATAATAACAAATGTATATTATTATATACGTATAATATGAAAAACAAAACACATACTTATATATATTACCAATGTACAAAGTGGAGGCTACGGCTAGGCGAAGGTCGTCGATCTGGCGCAGCGGAATGCGGTGGCATGATTCACGTGGGGTCAAATCAGATCTGGCTGTCAACAGAGGCGAACAAGGGTGGAAAGGCGTGGAGTGGCTGTTGTAGGCGAGATGGACGAAAGGTGGCCAAGGCTTCGGTAGGAGGATGGCTGTTTGGTGGAGGCAGCAGGTTGTCATGACGTGAAGGAGAAAGGTTGGAGATGAAGGTGGGCATGGAGGAAGGTTGATGAGGAGAAGTTCGAAGGCTTTGAAATGAGAGCTCAGAAATGTGAAAGGAACAAAATGAAGGATGGAGTCATAAAGTAAATGAAAATGAACCGTTATCTTGTTTACAAAAAAAAATGAACAGTGCAAATATACATTACCAATGTAAAAGTGGAAAGGTCATATGTTGATTTCGAGAATAGTAAAGGAAATGGCCTTTGAAATAATATAGTCAAGCAATGAATGGTCATCAGAAATTCAAACCCAAATTTCGGAACCGATACAGAAATCGTTCCGTAGTTTTTCACCGTCTCCCGGACTCCGAAATACACAAACAAATATACTGAAAAGGTCAGTGCGACGAGATGATCAAAACGATATACAGATATCAGTGGTACGATCGAATTATAAAAATTCGAAATTTTCTACTGACGGAAAATGCAAGAAAAACGCTGAAGAATAAGATCGACGGAGCCAAAGATGTCCGAATTTGGAAAAACGACCAACTGACATCTTGCTCAGAAGATGGTTTAGAATTTTTCTATGTAAAAATATTTAGGTTTCGAAAACATTTTATTTTCATTACTTTTTAACTGATTGAATTGAAGTGAATTTACGCGCGAAATAAACTTTCATATTTTCGGACGAAAATTTACCAGTTGCTATGTTTAACTAGACGTATTCCAAATATTAAATTTTATTTCAAAATTTTATCGTTTAAAATTTCACAAAATTTCAACTAATTACGTTATTACAATAGTTGAAATTTACGGGTCGTTACACATTTGAAGAAAAATTAATGTTTTTCAAAAATTGCAGAATTCTCTGCAAATATATGGAATATTTGCGGCCTTACTACAAATATGATTTTTTGGTATCAACAATGGATCTCATTTTAAAGATTGTAAAATTTATGATTTTTTGGTGGAAATGGTATTCTGATCTGATGTTTCTACAGAAAGTTATGCACGTTTGAAATGCTAAAAACGTAAAGGGTATTTGGGTCTTTTGGCGCAGGCGGATTTAAAAATAGGGACTAGAAACTTAAGTTTATTTTGGGAAGGCTGTTTTCTTTATTTTGAAATTTAACAGGAATGTGAGCCAAACTATCCCTAAAGTAAAATTGGATTTTACCAATAGCAAGTAATTGACAAATTTGGCCACAATGTCATAGCACATGCTAAGTGAAATGTGAACGTTAATATTTGAATTGTTCGATATTAATCGATACCCAAATTTACACGTAAGAGTCACACAACGAAACATTGAATACTCCTTGTACCACCTGATTAATTAATTTGTAATTGTTATAAATTAATTAAATTAGTTAATATTTATGAAATATTAAGTACAAAATTTTATTTGATGTTTTCCAACACCAATAAATATTTAAATAACTTATTTATATTTAAATAAATATATTATAATAATATATGTATGCATTATTAATATTTTATTTACATGAATTTATGTGTGTGTATATATTTATTTAAATATATTATACATTTACATAAAATTATTTAAACAAACTTAACATGTACATACATATATATAGTCACACACACAATATTTATATATATAAGTAATAGTTTATATACATACATATATTTGGACAATATATAATTGCATACCAGATGAGCTAATGTATCCGTTGTGATGTAATTCCCAACATCTCTACACGGACATGTTATACCCTGCACGGATTGATATGTTACACATGCACACACATACATGCATATATATATATCAATATATAAATTAAATAAAACTATATAATTTATGAATTTAAATAAAATAAAAGATTTTACTTAAATAATATTTAGAAATGTTCTAAATGAATTAGACTTCATAGGCTCAATATAGATCCAATATGAGAATTTTTTTTTAAAAATCACCCATAACTTCCATTGCGGGCTGGCCTAGTTCTAACATCTCAAAGACTCATCAAAGGGTTAACTAGCCCACCTCCACCAAACAAACAATAAGAAAATAATTAAATAAAACTTTGAGGTTTTTGCGTATCCTATACAGATTCTATACTAGTAGGAAGTGAAATCCATCAGGGCATAACTCGAGTCTCCGTTAACAGCCACGCGGGACTATTGGTGGTCAAAGCCTATATGCCAGCCCTACTACTAAATACCGATCCAACAAAAACACAAACATAGCCCACCGACCTCCCACAACTGAAATCTCGTTAGACTAACCTAATGTAAGTCAAGGAAAAATACCCATCCTAGTTACTTATTTACCCTTATTATAAATGAAGCAGACCTCATTTCCCCATTAGCTACCATCAAAGGTTATTTAAAACTTCTATATATAGAAGAGGCAGACCCAACGACTATTAATACCTGTTTGCACCAAAAATTGGCATAAATACCCAATAGAAATTTCATAGAGAAATAAATGAATAATATAAAATGAAAACAGAGAGAACAAGAAATTAAATAACAGAAAATCAAATCAATAACGAGGATACATCGATTTATAGTGATTCGGCGTTGTTTTCCTACATCCACTTTGAATAGATAGCTTTATTAATCACTTTGTTAACTGATACAATAGGGATCAGATGAAAATCATTAGTTACAATAGAGTACGAAGCAACAAGCAGCCTCAAAAGTCCCGAAAATGAATGATCAAGCCTATATTTATAAAGGTAGAGGGTGAATTATCTCCTTGAAAATTTGGTAGAAGGATCTCTAACACTATATGGACCTATAGAAGGGATTGCATAATCCAAATCCTAAGGAATAGGGATCAGTGCCGATCCCTATTTTGGAGGAATTTGGGAGTGCAGTCCCTACGGGAGCTTCCACATGTTGTAATATAATTAGCCTCCAAGTTTCATGCCAATTGGATTAGAAGAACTTGAGTTATTGCTCGATCATTGTTGCAAATTGTGTTGTACCTGATTCTGACTGATCCCTATGGAGGGAAGAGGGTCGATCCCTCTTGCTTAATCCTTTTGAGTTGCGATCCCTAGGGTAGGCCCCTTAGGGTCCATACATCTTGTTTCCAAAATTTCATATGCATTGAACTTACGGATCTTGAGATATTGATTGTTTTCCATTGAGTTGCACTTGATTGGCTGAAATAGGCCGATCCTTATGATTGAGAGGGATTATAACCGATCCCTTTTCAATATTGAATTATATTCCATACTTAGAACATTCTGTATAGCATATCTCTTGATTCTGTTCGACCATAGCTTTATATTACCATCTGTACTTGACTTCTGGACCCCACAGTCATCGCTCTAGACTTACTGGCCTTGATGCCAGTTGAGTCTAACTCATTCAATCAGTTCGGATATAACCAGGTCAAAATGCTGGATAACACTTGCCCCCCAAAGTACATCATATGTTGAACATGACGTGCTTTGAATTGAAGCAAGTTAGAGTCGCAGGAAAGAAATCCATCCAGTTTTCTAAATAGTCACTATCCTTCCATCGAATTACTTTCCCAAAGCATCGTATCCCTCGTTGATCGTCATGATGCTTGGTCGATTTCGATTGGTATAAATTTAGGATTATATTCTGTCAGTTGCTATCTATGTCCAGTTCTATGAGGCTAGTGAACTTTGGCTATCTGATTTAGTCTCGACCTTGAAAACTTCAGGTTTGAATCCAATTTCTATCGATTTCAAAAATTAAATCTCTAGAATATACACATGCACGTTTAGGTACACGTTCTTGTCGTTGGCTTCCAGATGCGTTTGCACGCTCACGGGTCGTCGCCAATTTTCATTGAATTAGATGCAATTTCATTGCAATTTACATTTATTTAATTTATATAATTTTTATGCACATGTTTGCATGCACATAGGGTTCATAACCGATCCCTTCTCTCTCTCTCTCTCTTTCTTTTATGTTTATAGGGAGCGGCATTCCTCTAGCCGATCCTCCATTCCCTTTTTCTATAATAGGGATCGAAATTTTATAACCGATCCCTTTTTCCTCTTCTCTCTCTTTTTTTATGGTAGGGATCGGATTGGATCCCCAAGTCGAGGGATTATAGCTGATCCCTTAATCCCCCATATGGATCCCTTTTTAGCCTCATGGAGAATGAAAAGGCGGGTCGATCCCTCAACCTCTCATATATTAGCTAATTTCTTTCTTCACCATCCCTCACTTATTCACTTTACATTCATTTACTTTTATTTTCTTCAATACTAAACCCTTCTTCCCTTACCTTAGAGCTGAACCATTCACCCTCTCTTCCATCCTCAATTTCGAATCAAAATCTAAAGCGACCCTTCATACCTTCATCAACCCAATCCTTTTCCCCCTTCAGTTTTGATCATCTGTAAACTATTTGCCATTTCTGTTGACTTCTCCACGTCTCACTACCGATTTATATACATAGGTAGGTTTTTAGTTTGCCTATTATTTCAATTCATGACGAGATAATGTGTTTTGTTTATGTAAAATAACATGAGTGTGGGTTAAGTTTGGAGAAGATGAGATGGAAGATGGTGATGCAGGGTTCGGTGAGGTGGTAGAGGAGGAGAAAAGAGAGGAGTGAAGCGTGAAGGATGTAGAGGGATCGATATTACTTTGAGTTTGGAGGGACCAGTGTAGAAGGTTGAAGTAGAGGAACGAGAATGGTTAAGCATATGGATCGGTTGTATACTGATGTGGAGAGGGATCGGTTGTACGTGAAGTAAAGAGGGATCATTCATTTGTGAAGCATGAAGGGATCGGCTGTTTGCTTTAGGAGAAGCATGAAAGCGGCTAAGTAAAGGGATCGGTGGTGGTGTGTTTGAGGAGGGATCATGTATAAGCATTGCGAGAGGGATCGATTATTTGCTTCATAAGAGGGGTTGGTTGCATTGGGATTAAGGGGTCGGCTATGTAGACTTAGCTGACTCTAAACCTTTGGATTGAACTTGAAAACCAATCCATATTCACTTGAACGAACAATCAGAACCAATCTTGTCTTAATGAACTTAAACATATGACGATAATGAACAACAGGACTTGCTTATCCAACTTTGAATTTAAAATTGAACAAATAAACTACCGGGACTTGAACTTGAATTAAAATTTAACATATGGACTTCAGTAATGGACTTTACACTTTGATATGCCAATGGTTGATCCTAAAGCTTACACAACCGATCAATCTAATGCCAGTTGAGACTGTCATCAAGGACGACCACTCTGGTCGAAATCCAAAGTCTTGTCACTTACTTCTGTTTTTAATTTTGAACTGTTTATCTCTACACAACACTGCACCTCATTAGTTTACACTTAGCACGGGGGTAGAAGTAAAGTTTTCTAAGCTCGATTATCTGCTGAGTTTAGTTGATATGGTCTCCAGACATTCATGGGGTTTAGCCGCAATGCCTTATGGACAACCTTCACAACACAACAATCCCGGAGCCGAGTCAAGTTCTGCGACTGTATTCGGTAGAATTTCCTCTGAACATCAAATTGAGAAACCGGAGATTTCCGACCCGTTGGTCGACCATTTCTCTGATGTTCCTATCCTTCTAGTGGAGGAGAGGAACCTTGCCCCTAACACTATAGAGGGTGCCGTATTTTTAGATAATCTGATGGATTCCCAGGCCTTCAGAATTAGTGAGGCCGCCCTCCGTAGACTGTGCTCTAAACATAGGAATCCATTTACAGATGTTCCAGTCCCATTAGTGAACGACAAGGCTCATTTTCCCCTGGAGGGGTATACGGCATGCAATAAATTCATGTGCTGGGCCAGATGTGTGCCACTTTTTTATTCTTTTATCCGAGGGATGCTAAATTACTTAGGAATAACTCCTACTCAGCTGCATCCGAACAGTTATGCTTTTCGTCATGGCACTTTCTTGCTATTTATGGATGTTCTGTTTTGCCCGCCATCTTCTGAAGACATCAGGTTTATCTACATTTTCAAATGAAGGACGGGGAGCCTTTCTTATACTTTCCTCGAGCCTTCACCCAACGATCAAGTTCTAACTAGTGCCCAGCATCTTTAAGCACAAATGGTTCTACGTTCGTTGTCTGCTAGGCTTTGCAAGGCGATGGTTGGAAGGACGTAAGTGTTGCCTTGACTTTATTCCCAAATTCTTTAGCCTAAGTCACATTATGAACTAAATAATACTTTTAAAATTTACAGATATCCATCCTTGGCCTGAAGGTGATAGTTATTCAAGGGCGGTTTCTGTAATCTGTGCCATCGTAGTTGAGGACAGGGACATCAAATTCCTTTTAACCAATGATATTAATCTCTTTTTGGGTTGTTAGAAGAAGGTCGCAGTATCGGGCTTCCAGGAAGCATTGCACCACCAAGGAATGCTGTGGAACAAGAAGTGTTACCAATAGCCCTGTTGTGCCCCCAGTCGAGGGAGCTCAAGATGATGCCGAAGAGGGTTAAATTAGAGGTGATGAGGCCAACAAGCCTGGTGATGCTGATGCAGGTCCGGGCAATGTGCCTGTGGTCGAGCCATCACAAAGCGCATAATATCATGTAACAACAAGAAAATAAAAAAGCTCTCTTATAAATTTCGTAGGAGAAAAACTGCCAAAGAGTCCGAGTTCATCATCACCTCTTTTGAAGAAGAGTCTTCCTCTAAACATTTAGAAATTTTGATGGTAGGGTTCTTGAGTCTCCTGATCCCTAATGATATCATGATCTATGACTTCCCCAACATTAGTATTGGGGGGCTCAATTCTCCCACCAGGACTAGTAATGACATTCCTCCCACTGGCAGAGGGGAAAACACTCCTATGAGTAAGGCTACAATAATTGGTCTGTCGGGGGACACCAGGACACTCACAATCACGCGCACTTCACTGCACGATTTTTGTCTATCTTTTATTTGATGGTCACTTATACACTCTTATTTAATTTGCAGGTGCTATGTCTTATTTCCATGCCTTCGATCGCTTGAAGGGCTCCTCAAGACAATATGGATCCAGTCGCGGTCCAGACTTAGGCCGGTGTCGAGAAAGAGATGACAGCCACGAAAGAAGTCATCATTCAAGGGAGTCTTCATATTCTAAACACAAGTCCCAATCTCAATTATCTCCTCAGGAAGTTCAGCCCAATCTTCCTGTACATAGTGGCGATCAGACCTCCTCCCATGCTCTCCAAACCGCCGTGCTGCTTGAGCATTATTTTGGCTCATCAGATTCTCGACAGCCTCATGATTGTAGGTCGAGCAGACGCCCAATTGCTACTTCTGATCCAACTTTGGCTATTACGGCTCCTGATGCCTCTATAAGGGAAAGATTAGCCGAACTTAAGGTCAATTTCCCAAAAATCTGCTTTGATTGGCTGAAGTTTCTTCCTTCTATCCATACAATTCCAAGGAGCACTAAAGCGAGTTTACTTGCATGTGTCAATGATTTTTTTATGCAGCATGAAGCATTCCAGCATTTAGTCAAGAAAATCTTTGAGGCATCTACTAATAGACAAATGAAATCGATCGCCTCATGCTAAAGGTGATCCATGATAAAGACATAAGTAAACATCAAGATGATGAGATCATAGAGTTAACAGCGAAGCTAGTCGCGGCAAAGAAGAGTGCCAAGGAAACATACAAGGTGGTTAGTCATTTGGAAGCAGATCACAAAAAGGAGCTAGATGCTACCCTCAATCGTAGCGGTGTGCTTGCTCTGAAAGAGGATACACTGTAAAAAGATAAAACCACTCTAGCCCGCCATGTTGAGGAACTCAAAGAACTCCTCAAGAAAGTGAAGGAAGAAAAACTCGAAGCTTAGGAGGAATCTTAAAGGTATTATGAAGAGGTCGTCGAAGCCTGGGGATTGAAAATTAAACTTGATGAGCAACTTGCTCAAATTGAAGTCCTCAAGGAAGAGGCAAGGGAAGCTGGCTGTAATGAAGTTAGAGAGCAGATCGAGGCCCATTTGAAGGATGCCAAAGAAGCTGGCCAAAATGAGATTAAGGACATGTTAGATCCTTTAATTGTTGAATATAATGCTAAAGTCCTAGTCCATCGTGATTTGAGTTTTCTTAGAGAGGGCTATCTTGAATTGCTCACTTAGGCTTGGGAATATATTGTTGAAATGAAGAAGAAAGCCCTTGGTGAAGTTGATTTGGATGAGGAGGAACTGATACGGGAGATCCTTCGTGGGAATGAACCTTCAGATCTTACTGCTATGAGGCTCCAATACTTTGATATTTTAGCACCCTCCAACAAAGGGAAGAACATCGCTGAGGCTTCAGAGTATGATCCCAAAGGCCCCCCTTCACTTCAAATGGACGGAGCATTAGTTTCACATGGCCCGAGACAGGATCTGAGCTATGATCCTGACGAACCGGTTATCATCAAAGGTGCTGACTCCTATTCTAGAAGGGAGCACTTCGACGATAAATAAAAGTCAGCTGGACATAGATATCCCGCTTTACTCTCAATTATTCAAAGGTTTCTTTTCTCATGCCCAATAGTTATGGGCTTATTTTCTTGTTCTCATGAATCTGCAGGTCTTCCTGGTCCCAATCAAACTCCAAGAAGTGGTGTCGCCGTGGAGCAACAACCAATATTTATAGAAATGTCGATGGCTATTGACATTCCAGGGCTTGATGCCCAATTATTAGAGCACTTTATGACAAAAAGGCCGACGATCTGTCGTTGCTAGATGAATCTGATGATGCCGTGATCACTGGTGCCTTCGAACACACTGATGAACTCAGCTTGAAGGAGCACATCGAGAGGGAGGAGTTATTGAAGTAAAAAGCTAAAGCTGAACCCATTGATGTGGATGTCGATGATCCAAATCTCATGCCACTGCAAGTTATTCCACCCGGCGGGTCAGTTCCTGAAGAACTCCATCCAACCTTTAAAAGCTCTCCTGCCAAGGATGGTAAAGGATCATAGAGAATGACATGCAGAGGCTTGGGTGGTGCCACTACTAATAAATCCAAAAGGGAGAAGAGGAAAAAGAGGTAGCCATCACTTCGGCTTAGTTTGTATATAGCTTGTATAGCTGTTTTTCTTTTTGTTGGCCGTGATTGTGCGAGTATGGCTCCTGCTTTTGTATAAATTTGTACTATGATTTTCAAGTTTAATGTGCAAATAAAAGTTATTTATTTTCTGTCGAACTCTTATGTGAATTTTGTTTTAGTAGTCGAGTTATTACTTGTCCGTTTAATGTACTTGTAGTTCATTGCTCATTGATTCGGATGATAATCTATCAATTCTATCCCAAGGCCTCCATGCGGTGTGGCTGAGGCCTTGAGTCATACCAAACACTGGGCTCGAGCCTTAGTATTGCACTGTCGGATTCAGCGGTTCGAGTGAGTATACTCCTGCCCCCAGTCTTAGGTTAGAGTAGTTAGATAATGGATGGTCGAACTCCATCCTTAGCTAGTTTATACTCCTTCTGTCGGTTTCAAGTCGGAGTCTATGGAGTAGTGAGTGGTTGAACTGCATTCATCTATCTGTTTATACTCATATCCGCACTCTGGGATAAGAGTTAGTTGGCGGGCGATCAGATCACACCTAATTTGTGTTTATACTCCATTCCACACTCTGGGGACTTAGAGTTATTTCGAAACATAGTCGGACCGTATTTTCTTTAATTGATTGATTTTCCTTCAAGTCCGAGATTTAGCTTAGCGAGCATTCGGTCGTATCATGATCACTTTTGATTCATGACTGTCCCATCGCTCGGTAGAATTAATTTGGTTATCAGATGGTCAAGTTACATCATTCCTCATTAGATATTTCGTCCATTGGGTTATGAGCGAGAATCATCAAATGAATGGTCGAACTATGCTCATTTTGTTTAGTCAATCATGAACTTATGTAATCGGCTAGCTCCAAACTCTAGGAACCTGCTCGGACATGTCAATATTAGTCAGTCGGGTACCATAACTAATACGTAATTCTACATCAATCACATATATGAAGGAAATTTCAAACTTTATTTGCCAAATGGCTTGTCTTATTACATATCTAGAAAATCAAATGCTAAAGCAAATTCGAAAATGGAAAACAACTGAATGAAAAAGAATAAACTAAGTGAAATAGCGTCGTAAATTCTCGCCTATGCCCTTGGGAGTGTGACGCAATCAACAGTCTTTAGCTTGAAAGTTCCCTCTCCAAGCCTCTATTCAATGACATATGGTCCTTCCCAAGTAGGATTCATGTGTGACGTGGTAGAAAAAACCCGTTTCAAGACCAGATTCCCGATTTCAAAGGTTCTTGGTCGGACTTTAGTGTTGTAGTATCGGATAACTCAGTGTCGATGTGCAGTTGCCCTCAAATCAGCTTCTTTGCGTTTCTCATCTATAAAGTCTAGAGATTCTAGGAGGAGATCTCTATTCATTCTAGGATCGTAGTAGATCACTCAAAGGGACTTTGAGTTCAATAGGAATGACGACTTTGGAGCTGTAAGCAAGGGTGAATGGAGTATGGCCAGTCGCAGACTTATGGGTGGTTCTATAACCCATAATGCTGTTGGGATTTCATCCATCCACTTACCTCTAGCCTTTTCCAAATGATTCTTCAGAGTGGAATTTATAATTTTGTTCACAGCTTCAACTTGTCCATTTGCTTTAGGGTAAGCAACTGCCATAAATCTCTTTTTAATATGATGCCGACGGTAGAAGTTTTTTAATTTTAATGCTGTCGAATTGAGTCCCATTATCAGTTACAATGGTTCGTAGAAGGCCAAAACGATAGATGGTGTTCGAAATAATGAAAATGATTACTTTCTTTTTCGTGATCGTGGCTAACGGTTCTACTTCAACCCATTGGGTGAAGTAATCAGCTGCTACAATGGCGTATTTTGCACCACCTTTTGAGATCGGTAAGGAACCAAAATATCTATACCCCATATGGAAAATGGCCATGGATTGACCATTTGTGTGATTTCCGTCGGTGGAGCTCTCGGAACTTTTGCATACATCTGGCACTTTTCACATCACATAGCATAATCAGTAGCATCTCGGTTGATAGTCGATCAATAATACCCATAATGAAGTATCTTCTTTGCTAGGCTTTGCCATCCAGTGTGATCGCCACATTCCCCTTCATGAACTTCCTTTAGGACTCATTTTACTTCATTACGAGCGATACACTAGAGCAGAGGAATGGATAAACCCTTTCTATACATGACTTCTTCCTGAATGATATATCATAAAGCTTTGTGAAGGATTTGCTGTCTTTCATCCCTCTATTCAGGAAGGACTCCTGTAGTAAATAATCTTTAATCAGAGTCATCCACGACTCCATTTCAAGCTCCGTCTCTAGTACCCAGTCGATTTCCCTTTGGTTTATACTCAGAGCATCTAATACTTCGACTGGAACCAACCCTAATTAAAGCCAGTAAATAGCTCTTGGACTTGGATAAGGTATGGGGCGAGTTATTGTCCATTAGCATGGTAATCTCCCTTGACTTGGTATACTACTAACTAGGAATCACAAAAGATTTTAAGAGATTTTATCCCCAGTTCTCTGACAAGTTTGAGTCCAGCAATCATAACTTTATACTCAGCTTCTTTTTTCATTGCAGGGAAGTCAAGCTTCAAAGCGTAGTAAATTGAACGATCTTCCAGAGTTACTAGCACGATTCCAGCTCTAGAACAACGATCATTGGATGCTCCATCCGTATACATTTTCCGCCGAATGGTAAGGGGTCCACCGCTTTCTGGGAGATTATCCTTTATAGTGAATTCTACTATAAAGTCTGCCAGCGCCTGTCCATGGATGGCTCTTCGAGGAAGATAAGTGATGTCAAATTGATTTAGTTCGATGTTCCACTTGAGTAACCTTACAAATGTCTCAGGTCACTGTAGGACCTATCGTAACAGCTGATCGGTGTAAACATTAATGGGATGAACCTGAAAATAGGGGTGGAGCTTTCATGAAGCAGTCAACAAGCAGTACACCAATTTTTCTATCTTCGGGTAGTTCCTTTCAACTCCTGTCAATCGCTTGCTAACATAATAGACTGATCTATGGATCGGATTCTCGTCGCAAAGCAGTGTGACCCTTATAGCATGTACCGACATGGCCAAGTAAATATTCAAGTCTTCTTGATCCACCGGCTTTGACAAGATGAGAGGCCTCTCTAAATGGTTCACCAAAGCTTGGAATGTGTCTTCACAATCATGCGTCCATTCAAAGTTCCTTTTCCCTCTCCTAATCAAATCAGAGGAAGGAATGCATTTATCGGTGGCTCTGGAAATAAATCAACTTAGGGCGGCAACCTTCCCATTTAGGCTTTGTACTTGTTTGATGGTCTTTGGTGCCTGAATGTTGCGAATTTATCAAATCTTCTCGGGATTAGCTTCGATTCCGCAAGCATTAACGATGAAACCCAAGAACTTTCCTAATGCAACACCAAAAGAACATTTCCGAGGAGTGATATTCATTTTGTAATGTCGGAGGATGTCAAAAATTTCTGTTAAGTCTCAAATGTGGTCGCTTGATCGTCGTGACTTTACGAGCATATCATCCATACATACCTCGATTGTCTTTCCAATATGATCTTTAAACATTCGGTTGACCAGGCACTGATAAGTTGCTCCAGCATTCTTCAATCCAAATGGCATTACCATATAGCAGTACAATCCAACATCGATAATGAAGCTAGCGTGCTCTTGATCGGGGATGTGCATTGGGATTTGGTTATATCTAGAGTATGCATCCATGAAAGATAACAACTCGTGTCCTGTGGATGAGTCTACCGACTGGTCGATCCTTGGAAGGGGAAAACTATCTTTTGGACATGCCTTGTTTAAGTCCGAGTAATTAATGCATGTCCGCCATTTTCCATTCGCCTTTCTCACAAGTACAGAATTAGATACCCATTTAAGGTAGAGGGCATCGCAAATAAACCCATTGCTTTTGAGCCTATCCACCTCCACTTTAAGAGCAGCAAATCTCTCTGGATCTATGCCACGCCTTTTCTATTTCACCTGGATATGCCACTAGTCAATATTTAATGCGTGGCTCGCAATGGCAGGCGAAATCCCAGACATGTCAGAGTGAGTCCAGGTGAACACGTCAAGATTCGCTTGGAGAAAACCGGCAAGTTCTTTCATCATCGGGGGCAGAGCTATGATCCGATCTTTAAGACCCGTAACGGATCATCGTAGCTGACCGCGATGTCAATCATCAGCTCAGCTGGTGTAGCCTTGGTCTCTTTGGGCTCCTCCTTGTCATCCCTCGTATCTATGTCTTTATAGAACTGACTATGGCATCCGAGCCAAGGCCCAGGCGCTGGTTGTCAATCTTCAATGGTTTGGATGTGGAGAGACTTGTCTACACCCTTACCTTTCTCCTTCCGCTGAGAATCTCTCAATTAAACTACATAGTAGGCATGTCCAATCGCCTGATCACCATGCACATCTCCAGCACCGTTATCAGTTGGGAACTTCAAAGTTAAACACCACGGGGCAAGAGCTGCTCGGAATTTAGCTAGGGCTGTTTGGCCATTAAAAGCATTGTATGGAGAGTTAACATCCAAGACAACAAATGGCAATATCTGCACTTTCTTGCGGTCACCTTCTCCCAACTCTAAGAGCAATGTGACGTAACCAACAGCTTCAGTCGCAACACCATTAAAGCCATGAATGCGGGCTTTAGACGGTTTCAAGTCCTCGGCTTCCATCCTCATCTGATCATAAGCCTTTTTGAAAATTATATTTACGGAACTTCCATAGTCAACCAAGACCCTCCTTACTAAGGTGGGGTCGATTATGGCTGAATGACCATTGGGTCGATCGTCGGTGCCTCTACCTTATTTGCATCTCTGTTTCTGAATACAATGTCGTCTACCATTATACGCTGCTATTTTGCCGGAGCCCCATGTTCTATACTTGAACAACATTTAAATTCATATGCTTGATTGTGCTAGCATTGCGTGCCATCTCATGCTAGCTCTTATCAGCTGGATACAGTCCTCCGACTATTGTATTGATCACTAATCTTCCACCAGTCCGTGCAGGCTCCTTAACCTTGTGCGGCGCTTGTCCTCGGTTGGGGTCGGATGTCCCTTGCACGCCATCCTTCGGAGATTTAACAAACTGCTGTAGTTTTCATTCCCAAATCAATTTCTCAATAAAATCCTAGAGATGCCTACATTCATTCATGTTGTGACCATAACATTCGTGGAATCGGTAGTATTTTCCAGTCTTTTTTGCTTCTCAGTCGATTCTTTTAGAGGTGGCTTCCTATACTGAATGGTATTGCATGTAGACAAGCAGACTGTTAACCCGCCTTTTGGCAGGGCAAAATACAGGCAGATTTAACCCAATCGACTGCACAATGATCGAAGCTAAACTTTCATAGATAGTAAGCATGATCACGAGGCTAAAATATAGCATAATCGACAAACAAACACTACAAGAAGTTTGAAATATGGTTTCAACAATGATCGAGTCATTTCAAGTTGCTTGGAATCTGCTTCGAATCACTTTCTTGTTTACTTTGGGTTTCTAAGCAGTTTGCTTCGAGTCAGGGAAGGGTCTGCTTTGAGTCTTCGATGGGTTAGCACATTCGCAAGTTACTTTGAGTCATCACAGCACCTGCTTCGAGTCACTGGAGGGTCTACTTCGGGCACAGGAGATGGTTACTTCAAGTCATAGCCATGAATCGACCAGCAACCTAGGTCCCCATCAATTTCATATCCATGCTTTTCGTATCCATGAAGTTTGCACTCGTTTATTTCGTATCCATCAGACACATGCATCTCTCAGATCGACCAAGGTTATTCACTTCGTATCGATATACATTTTGTATCGATCCATGTTAATATATTTTCTGTATCGATCAACCAGATGATCGATACGAAATCCATCCCTTCCTATCGATACGAAGTAGCCCATAGTGTCTGCTTTGTACCGATCACATCGATATATATTTCGTATCGATCAACCAGATGATCGATACGAAACTATCACTTTCCATCGATACGAAGCCAACACCAAGTGATCGATACAAAATATATACGCCAGCATCGATACGAAATGAATGGCATAGGATGGATACGAAAAGCATTGTCAGACAAAAGAAGCAGTCAATGAGCATGAAAAGTGGATCTCCACTGGATTCTCGAGCCAGATCATCGGTGCGAGTTGGATGGACACGAAGAGTGATGGATGTAGAGCCTTGGATCGATACGAACGTTACATCCAACCTACAAACCCAAACTTGCATCGATCATATCTCACAATCTACAAGTCCATATGCCACCAAATTTTCATAGGAGCTTGCGTACAGCCTCAAGAATGTCCATGATCGATCCCAACCCAAAAGGAGCAATTTTGGATCGAGTCGAAATGCCAAGGGATCGATCACGTGGGCCCACCCACGTGAGAGAAGTAGTCTTTCGAGATCTGGGCGAGATATTTGCAGCCTACACCTATAAATAGCAGTCCAAGAGCTTCAGAAAAGGGATCTTTTGGCTCTTTTACATCGATACTCTGCTAGAATCATTGTTGTAATTCGGTTGTATGTTGTAAGCCTCTATAACCAGCGAGTTATAATCAATAAAATAACAACTCTTCAAAGTGGACGTAGGCTACAACGCTGAACCACTATAGATCTTGTGTTTCTACTGCTTTCCTTTTAAATTTGGAGTGTTCTTCATATTTATATTCCCTACATACTTACTACCTGTGATTGTGAATGGGTGCTTTCATTGGCAATTGGGTGTTTGTGACCAATTTTGGCCAAACATTTTTGTGCTTTCACTGAGAATTGAACTCAGGGATTCTACAGCTTGGATTTGGGATCTGAAGGCTTAAGGACTTGGATCAAGAAAGCTATTGTGAAGCAATCAGCAAGGAGACCAAGAGCAGAAAGGAGTCAGCATAAAAGAAGTCAGGAGGCTTCTTTGGGAGCGAATCAGGCCTCGGTCTTCATCACCCGAGATGAAATAGAGATGATAATGGAAGCCATGCACGAAGGAATGCTAAAAAGACAAGAAGAGATGATGCGGAATATTCTCAGACAATTTGGACAGGCTGGAACAACAGGAGCAGCCGGTCCAAATCCCCTGAGTTGGACCAGAAAGACTCAACAGGCGATCGGATAGAGCAGGACCATCAGGAACATCCCATGAGTTGGGGGGCACTCCCCAGGAGCATGTTGATCCATCTCAGGCAGGATACCAACTGGGAATGTGCAGCATGGTGTTGATAGAGGAATGGATGCCCATCCAAGAGAGCATATTCCAAGGTTCCCTCACGAACTCGGGGGGCAGATCGGAGGCAATGGACAAGGATTACAGCTTAACGATAGTGAAAGATTGGTGGAGATGGTCAGACGAGCCACGAGAGGCGGATTAGTGAATAGAGATCTAGAGGATGTGAATAGGAGCCCCTTCGCTACCGCAATTAGGTAGGCTAGGAATCCACCAGAATTCAAGCTACCAACATTAGAGACGTATGACGGAAGGACGGATCCTGGGGTTCATCTGACAAGGTATATGAGGCATATGGAGGTACTGGGGGCATCGGAGGAGGTCATGGCCCGGTGTTTCTCCTTGTATCTAACGAACATACCAGCACTGTGGTTCAGACAACTGGAGAGTGGTTCGATTGGATCGTGGACCGAGTTGATTGAAAAGTTCATGTGGCAGTTCAGAGTTCATATATCAAGGCCCAAGAATGTGATGAGTTTGACAATGCTAAAACAGAAAGCAGGGGAGTCTCCGAGGAATTTTTTGACACGATTTAACGTTGCAGCAGCATCGGTAGATCGCCCAAATCCATCCATTATTTTGATGGCAGCTGTATCTGGCATAGCTGATGGTACAGAATTCAAGAACTCATTGACAAGGGAACCACCCATGGATCTAGGAGAGTTTTACCATGGGGCAGAAAGGTTTCTGCAACAAGAGGATGCAAATGCTGAGAGAGAGGATTCATGCAAGAATAAAGGGAAACAGAGAGCAGAAGATAGTCATGATGAGCCAAAGCATCCGTGAAAGGAGCCGAGATTCACCTCTTATTTAGAGCTGAACGAGACTTTGGAACGAATCTTCCATGACACTAGGGGGTAGGTTCCCTACCGGAGGCCAATGAGGTGGGATCCAACCAACAATGAGAGGAAATCATAAAAGTACTGCTTATTCCATGAGCTAAGTGGCCATAGTACAAATGGTTGCAGACACTTAAGGGATGAGATAGAAGGGCATATCCGGAATGACATGCTATTACAGTACGTGAGAAGGCGAGCAGCAACGGTGTAGCAAGAGCGACCACCATCTGCATTAAATGAGGATGGCTCCGGATCGAGGCGTCAGCTTGTCATTAACTGATTTGAATAACGACGAATAAGTGGCAAACTCCACACTAACACGGTTAATTCGCTTACAATGTACGAGATCATGAACGGTCCTCAGGCATGCTCTGAGACGACTATGAATCGCACCAGTGGAGGTGTTTGCACTTTGACGTTTCTGTTTTGCTTTTTTTTTTCTCTTTTGTACACCTAGACTTGGTTTAGTTGGACATTTTTGTTATAAGATTCATTTGAATGTAAATATGGTATTTGCAATTCCATAACGGCCAAGTCATTTACACATGCACGGGATCGCGAACAGCCCTCAGGCATGCTCTGAGATGGCGATGAACTGCCATAACAAATGATTCAGAAACTCATTCGAACGTGAAATCTGACATTAATGATACTAAGTCCCCCGGGCATAAACAATTTGCCATGAACGGAACCCGACCGCGAACGGTAGTGCAAAAGGTCACAATTCGCCTCGAATGGCACCCAACCACAAACGGTCACAATTCGCCTCGAATGCCACCGGACCGTGAACGGTCACAATTCGCCTCGAACGGCACCCGACCGCGAATGGTCACAGTTCGCCTCGAACGGCTCCCAATCGCGAACGATCACAATTCGCCTCGAACGACACCCGACCTCGAACGGCACCCGACCTCGAACGGCACCCGACCGCAAACGGTCACAATTCGCCTCGAACGACACCTGACCTCGAACGGTCACATATTGTCTCGAGCGGCAATACGATCTCGAACGATTGCCGTTCACTTTCAGGTAAGATCATCGATCTCTTTACAGGTCATTGACTGGACACAAACATCCAGCTTACGGTACTACAAAACACACCTTCCTATAGCAAGGCATGTTTTGGGGGGAAAGTGTTAACTTGCCTTTTGGCAAGGCAAAATACAGGTGGATTTAACCCAGTCGACTGCACAATGATCGTAGGTAAACTTTCACAGATAGTAAGCATGATCACAAGGCTAAAATATAGCATAATCGACAAATAATCATTTCAAGAAGTTTGAAATATGGTTTCGACAAAGATCGAGTCATTTCAGGTTGCTTGGAATCTGCTTTGAGTCACTTTCCTGTTTACTTGGGGTTTCCAGGCAGTTTGCTTCGAGTCAGGGAAGGGTCTGCTTCGAGTCTTCGATGGGTTAGCACATTCGCAAGTTACTTCGAGTTATCGCAGCACCTGCTTCGAGTAACTAGAGGGTCTACTTTGGGCCAAGGAGATGGTTACTTTGAGTCATAGCCATGAATCGACCAGCAACCTAGGTCCCCATCAATTTCATATCCAGGCTTTTCGTAACCATCAAGTTTGCACTCGTTTATTTCGTATCCATCAAACACATGAATCTTTCAGATCGACCAAGGTTATTCACTTTGTATCGATATACATTTCATATCGATCCATGTTAATATATGTTCTGTATCGATCAACCAGATGATCGATACGAAACCCATCCCTTCCTATCGATACGAAGTAGCCCATAATTGTTTGCTTCGTATTGATCATGTCGATATATATTTCGTATCGATCAACCAGATGATCGATACAAAACTATCACTTTCCATCGATACAAAGCCAACACCAGGTAATCGATACGAAATGTATACGCCAACATCGATACGAAATGAATGGCACAAGATGGATACGAAAAGCGTGGTCAGACAAAAGAAGCAGTCAACGAGCATGAAAAGGGGATCTCCACTGGATTCTCGAGCCATATCATCGATGCGAATTGCATGGACACGAAGAGTGATGGATGTAGAGCCTTGGATCGATACGAACGTGACATCCAACCTACAAACCCAAACTTGCATCGATTATATCTCACAATCTACAAGTCCATATGCCACCAACTTTTCACAGGAGATTGCGTACAGCCTCAAGAATGTCCATGATCGATCCCAACCTAAAAGGAGCAATTTTGGATCGATACGAATTTGGTTCGTATCGATCATGGATCGAGTTGAAATGCCAGGAGATCGATCATGTGGGCCCACCCACATGGGAGAAGGAGTCTTCCGAGATCGGGGAGAGATATTTGCATCCTACACCTATAAATACCAGTACAAGTGCTTCAGAAAAGGGATCTTTTGGCTCTTCTACGCCGATACTCTACCGGAATCATTGTTGTAATTCGGTTGTACTATTGTAAGCCTCTATAACCAACAAGTTATAATCAATAAAATAGCAATTCTTCAAAGTGGACGTAGGCTACAACGCCGAACCACTATAAATCTTGCGTTTCTACCGCTTTCCTTTTAAATTTGGAGTGTTCTTCATATTTATATTCTCTACATACTTGCTATCTCTGATCTGTGATTGTGAACGGGTGCTTTCATCGACAATTGGGTGTTTGTGATCAATTTTTGCGCAAACACGGACGATCTCTAGAGACGTATTCAATGGTGTTTAGGTATCATATATTGGAATCCTTGGCTTTCCTCTTTCGGAATCCCTCTTTTGCTCACGGTTCCTATCACCGCCTTTCTTTTGCTAATTTGATTTATTTTGGCCATTTACTTGAACTTTTTCAGAACTCTCCCCAGATTGTTTCACTGCAATGTTACTCTGCACTCTCTCGCCACATGGTTCCACAACATTCTTCTTCCTAGAGCACCTAGCTTCCTCTTTCCTCAAATATTAAGCTGCTTTTGCATAGAAACGCTCCAACGATGCAGGTGATTTGCCAGCTAAGCAGTCGCCATCAGATTCCGGATCAATCCCTAAAATTACCGCCATAAATATTGAATGGTCATTCAGATTACTAACTTCTGTGATAGTTGTATGAAATCTCTTCAAATAATTTTTCAACGATTCTCCCAGAGCCTGGATCACGCTAGATAGGGACATTACTTCTTTGGAGCGAATTGCGTGCATACGGAATTACTCTACATACTTTGTTGCTAAATTGTTAAATCTAAAAATCGACCGTGGGGGTAATCTCGTAAACCACATTGTTGCTATGCCTGAGAGAGTAATAGGAAAACATCTGCATTTTATGGCATCATCAGCTCGTGTGGAGTCCATCAACCATTCATATCTCATGATGTGCTGCCTGGGGTCGGTTTTTCCCTCGTAGGCAGACATTGACGGCATGTTGAACCTCCTTGAATACTCCGCATGTAAGACATTATCTGTGAATGGGGTATGGCTTCTTGAGATCCCCCAATCATCATTGGTTAAGCCTTGGCTCTCCCTCTATCTACCATAGCCGACAAGTCCGGTGTTTGGATAGTTGGAGCCAAGCGGTAGTCGTGCTCCACCTCACGCGAATGGTCCGGTCGATGTCTACAGGCCATTCCACGCCTTCTTGGCTCAACATACTTACGATGTATATCAAGTAAGTTCATTTCATCATCATTTCAGGGAGGTAACTGGTCTGCATCCACCTGAACTCTAGCATCTAAATCAATCGCAGTGGCTCTAGCTTATGCTCCAACATGAAAAGGCAAGCTTCTTCTTCTGGAGGAGGGATCGGCCCCGATCCCTATAGAGGTGTAACAGCCCAAATTTTTTGGTGAAATTATTTAGGGTATTTAATTAGTTAAATTAAATAAAATAATGTGATGATTAGGGGATTGAGATTTGATTTAATCCAATGGTAGCCATACCATTTAACCTATAAATTAAAATAAGAGTTAAATTAAAATAGAGGAGGGGTAAAATAGGAAAGAGGCCATTCCTATATCCCTAAAACTTGACCGTGTATCCATATACACGTTCACTCTTCATTGTCAATTTTTTTTAAAGAGGCCGGCTACCATTAACAAGGAAAAGAGAAAGAAGATTAAGAAAAGCTAAGAAAGAAGCTTAAGCAAATCAAATCCATTCACATCTCATTCTCTTTAATCTCTAAAGAAAAGATGAATAATGTCTACATCTCAAATTTTTATTGTTTTTGGTTTTAAGATGAATTCTAAAAATTTTGCATTGATTTTCCATGTTTTTGAATGAAGGAATGATTATATATACTTGTTGATGAATTATGGTTGTTCATATTGAATTTATGATATGTTTTAAAGTGAAAACCCTATTAAATGACATCCAAATGCCTTGCGAATTTTTATAAAGATCATAAATGATATTTTAGAGATGGGTTTTAATTTTCAGAATTTTCTGAATATTTGTGGAATTTATATGAATTTTCTAGTAAAGAAAATGTTAATTTGGTTTAATAATTAATTATGGTTAAATAATAAATGATTTGAGTCTGAAATTTTTATATGTTGGAAAACATATTAAAAGAGATTTTCTGGAATTTTTGTAGTTTTTCCTAAGTGTTTTAATGGGTATATAAAATTATTTAAGGTATAGGACTTAAATGTTCTATATATTTATAAAAGGAGAAAGGGGCTTTTTGCAAAATAATTCAAAAAATTAGTTCTGAAAATTGCAGTACTTTTTATTAGTAAAAAAAGAGACAATCAATCAAAATTTGACAAGTAAAGCAAGTTAGGTGAAAAGAACTATTTGCTACATGTTTTACACTGTTTCGATGCTTTCGGCACCATCGAAACCAATGCGCCTGGTATCAATGTATTGGTACGTAGCGAATTGGATAGAAGGCGAAAGGTATGTAGTCTAAACCAGGGGTTCCAAAGGGGTTGAGGCATCACTTTGTTTTTAAATTAAAAATGCGCCTTCTTGCTTTCGGCTAAATGGCTTTCGACTAAGTAGCTTTCGACTTAGTTAGCTTTCGACTAGGTCAAATGATTTAAAGGAAATGGTTTCGATTGGGTTGCGCCTCTGTTTTTATATAACTGTTTTCGACTAAGTCTAAACCTTTTGCTGTCGCCTTTTACCTTTTGACTCAGATGGTTTCGAAGGGGTACTTTATTTTCTAAAATATGGCTACTTCTCCAATGCTTTCGAAGGGATGGTTTCGACACCATCACTTCTTTACTAAGGAAATGGTTTCGAAACAGATGCTTTCGACTTAAATGATTTAAAGACCCTTTTTCTATCATTGAAGTATAACCCAACTGGTTTCGAAAGATATAGCTTTAAATGGTTTCGAAACAAATGCTTTCGAATTTAATGGCTTCCTGATCCTTTTACTCAACTTGAAGGAAAAATACAAATGGTTTCGACCGAGACGGTTTTCAAAGGTTTCGAAGGGGTAAATTTTTGAATGGTTTCGAAAGGTTTCCACATGTTTTAAATTGAACCCAAAGTGCTTTCAAAAGGATTTAGTTTTGACTGTTTCAAAAGGTTTTAATGAATGGTTTCGAAAGGGGTGGTTCCCCAGGGTATCGAAAGGGTTGAAAGTAAGGGTTTTTCATATGTTTTCGAAAGGCAATATTTAAAGGTTTTTAAAGGAGGATGTCTAATGTTTTTAAGCTCTCGGAGAAAAGAAAGGAAAGGTTTTTCAATGTTTTCGAAAGGCTTTTAATGGTTTCGAAAGGGTCACTTTCAATGGTTTTGAATGGGTTACCTTCATGGATTTCGAAAGGGTTGTTTAAAGGTTTTAAACAAAGGTTTCGAATGTATTGAATAGGAAATATAGCCTAAGTATTTTCAAGTTAAAAAGGGTTTTAACTTGTTTTGGGATGATAGCTAATCCTCATTAAAATTCATCAACATTTTTTGAGCAAAGTATATATATCATGGAAAAATAGCTTAGAGTAAAGCTAAGAAAATATTTTCCTTGTATAAGCATGATTTAAAAGGTTAAATCATTTTGAAAAGGTTTTCAAGGAAAAAGATGAAGGGTCGTTAACCCTAAGAAAATGGTTCGGACAAATAGTCCATTTTGATTCAGACAGTTAGTCCAGTTTGCGGATAGTTAGTCCAGTTTGCAGGCAGTCAGCCAAGATTTTGGACAGATAGTCCATTTACTACTATTGGATAGATAGTTCATTAGTTTCATGATGATAGCTTAACGGACTTAGCTATTATTATCATTATTATATCAGTTTGATTAACCAGTTTGGCTGCAGGAAAGATTTTGCAAAATATATGTTTTAAAGAGTATATTAGTGAGGAGAAACCTGTTCCGCTAAGCGGTGTGGTCTCACTTAAAATTAGTAAACCGAGATGTAACAGTATTATTCACACCAGGCTTTATGTCTGACTCGAAGTTTTTGTTTTCTCCTTAAACTCTCGGGTGCTCAAAATTGATTTGAGTAGGCTGAGGGTTACGGTTTTCAGGTTTTGAAATTTTGGCAAAGAAAACTTTCGAAGATGAGTAGGTGGCTGATGAATAGCTAATTAGGAGTTACAATTGATTTTTTTTATTTCCGCTGTGTATTAATTTAGATATGACTATATTTCTTTAATCAACCTAGGGGGCATCGTCATATGTTGCTCTTGGCATATTTTGTAATGATTATAATTAATCTTTACCTGGGAAACGATATAGGATTATGTAACTTGGATATGAGTTTGTTTTGAAATGTAATCAGTAAAATGTTTTTTTTCGAAAATTTATGATTTTGTTCATATTCAAGTTCTTCTGATATTATAGATACCATTAACATTACCGTATTTTGTCACCAAATGTTAATACTATGGATGACTGCAGCATCTGTAGCGCTTAGCTTTTGGCCTCTAGATAGGGGATGTAACAACTTGGTATCAGAGCATGGTTTATGGAAAAAACTCTAAACTAAAAATGATTTTTAAAACATAATCCTAAGGAATTAGAGTAAGATTAGGGTATGGGATAACGCTATAGTAACGTACTTGTATTTGTTATTTATTAGTATACGCTTTATCTCTAGTCTCCTATCTTTGTTAGCTTATTTTATGTATCTCACGAGGTTTGAATACAGATATGGAAGGTAGAAGAGGAACAGTTAACCCAGGAGGGGAGGGCGCCGATGGGAATGCCAGACCTAGTACAAGGAGAACCCAAGGTCAGGCACATGTAGAGAATGTAGGTGCTGAAGTCCCGCAAGTTGGAATGGAAGCTATGTATCTGATTTTCATGAATATGATGCAAGCGGGAGTTGTAGCTGGAGTGTTTGGAGGAGATGCTGCAAGGGCAGGAGTTCTGGAAGTTAACCATTATGCTAATTTGAGCGGAGATTACGCTAAGCTTGGAGGGAAGCCATTTTTGTGGACAAAGGATGCTATAGAAGTGGAAAATTGGTTGCTGCACTATAAGAGAATCTTTGCAGACTGGCGGCTCAATGATGAGCAGAAGAGGAGGTTGGCATCCAGACAACTTCAGGGAGCTACTTTGTTTTGGTAGAACAGTGTGATGGCTGGTGTGGACGAGAAAACTTTGACATGGGAAAATTTCAAGGGGAGATTCCAGGAGAGGTTCATGTCTACGATGGCATATTCTACTCTGATTAGAAATTTTGCTGAATTAGAGCAGGGAGAGATGTCTGTCTTGGACTATGCTAGAAAGTTTCAGGAGTTGGCTAGATATTGCTTCAGTGGATACAGTAATGAAGAGGAATGAGAAGTTTATCAGGTGGTTGAAGCCCGAGTTAGCAAGGGATACATTACCTCATATTAGAGATCCTTCTGACTTTGTAGTGGAGATGGCCTTAAGGCATGTGGTGATTCTTGATTCTCTAGAGAAGAGTAAGGCTAAGGAAGTCCAGGTTGGGCAGAATCAGAAGAGGAAGTTCTTTCCTAAGAAAGGTGTTCCGAAGGGTGGAGCAGCTAAGAAAGGGAAGTATGAGATTTTTTGTTTCAAGTGCGACAAGAAGGGGCACTTTGCCAATGAGTGTTGTGCTGGAAAGGCAAAGGAGGTAGCTGGGGAAGAAGAATGTCAAGTGCTTCAATTGTGACCAGATTGACCATTATAGGAACCAGTGCAAGGAGCCCGCTAAGGATGGAAATGGCAAGGTGTATGCATTGGAGCCTGCTGCTTCTAAGTTAACAGCCCAGGAAAAAGGAAAGGCAGTTTTGGGAGGTACGCTTTAGATTTATGGTATGTCTGTTAGCGTTCTATTTGATACTGGTGCATCGAATTCTTTTATATCTAGATGTTTGATAGATAAAATTAACCTATAATCCACATATTTAGTTACTTCCTTACGGGTTGTGAATCCAATAGGAGGGTATGCAACTTTAGGGTCGAGATGTGACCAGTTAGAGTTTGACCTGTTAGGTCATACTTTTGTTTGAAGTTTGCATGTGTTTGATTTTGTGGGGTTCGGGGTTATTCTTGGGATGGATTGGTTAAGTAAGTACGATGCTAGGATATTTTACCAGGATAGAAAAATATCGCTTAGACACCCTGATTGTAGTAATCGGATTGTTTACACCGTAGATGGCTCTAGCGGTGATGTGAATGCTTTGTTGAGTGTTATGGAATTGGATGATGAGCTGAATTGAGTTTCCATGGTTAGAGAATTCGCGGATGTTTTTGAGCCTGTAGTTGGATTGCCACCGAAACGAGCCATTGAGTTTTGGATAGATTTGGTTCCGAGAGCAGAACTAATGAGTAGGCCACCAAGCAGGATGATCCCTATAGAGATGAGGGAGTTGAAGGTGCAGTTGGTGGAATTAGAGGGCAAGAGCTTTATCAGGACGAGTAGTTGGCCTTAGGGAGCGGCCGCAGTGTTTGCTAAGAAGCCGGACGGATCGTTGAGGCTATGTATCGATTATCGTAAGTTGAATGAGAGGACGGTAAAGAATCAATTTCCATTGCCAAGGATTGATGATTTGTTCGACCAATTGAGTGGAACCAAGGTATTCTCGCAGTTGGATTGGCGACAGGTTTCCATTAGCTCAGAGTAGCAGAGGATAGTGTAACTTTGATGGCGTCTAGGACCAGATATGTATTATACAAATGGTTAGTTATGCCGTTCGGACTGACTAATGCGCTAGCTTTCTCTGTGGATTTGATGAACTGGGTTTTTCGAGAGCACTTGGATAGGTTCGTATTGGTTTTCATAGATGATATCTTGATATACTCTAAGGATGAAAGAGAGCATGAAGTTCATCTTAGAGTAGTGCTTGAGACGCTGAGGCATCATCAGCTGAAGGCGAAGTTTTCGAAGTGTCATTTCTAGAAGAAAAAACTGAAGTTTCTTGGTCATGTAGTCTCAGAGGAAGTGTTGTCAATAGATCCGACTAAGATTGAAGCGGTGAATAGTTGGAAGAGGCCCGAGACAGCAACGGAGATAAAGAGTTTCCTTGGGTTGGCTGGTTATTATCGGAGGTTCATTAAGGATTTTTCATGGATAGCGGCATCGATGACCAAGCTAACGAGAAGGGATGTAAAGTTTGTGTGGACCAATAAGTGTGAGGAAACATTCTAGAGTTTGAAACACTTTTTGACCCATGCACCCGTGTTGATTGTTCTAGAAGGGAATCAGGTTTTGGTGGTTTACACGAATGCGTGTGGAATAGGATTAGGAGGTGTGCTGATGCAGAGAGGTAAAGTGATTGCCTATACTTCTAGACAGCTTAGACCATATGAGGTTAGATATCCGACACATGATTTGGATTTGGCTGCAGTGATTTTTGCATTGAAGGTATGGAGACATTACCTTTTGGGAGAGAGGTTTGAGTTATATACAGATCATAAGTCGCTAAAGTATTTGTTCTCTCAGAAGGAGTTGAACATGAGACATCAGAGGTGGTTAGAGTTTATAGGCACTTATGATTTTGGGATTGATTACACACCGGGGAAAGGCAACAAGGTTGCAGATGCACTTAGCAGGGAACATCAGAATTCAGTGTTGGCAATGATTACTGAGTGAATAGATATGGAAGCATTAGCAGATTACAGAGTGCAGTGGAGATCTGAGGCTGGGTCTAGCAGAGAAACCGTAGTGTTATCATGTTTGGAAGTTTGACCAGTGACGATTGAGAGGATTGCTTCTAAGCAGGAGGAAGATCCGGTATTAGCTGTATGGATCAGGAAGTTAAGAGATGGAATCGAGAGTGATGACTTGAAAGAATTCAGTCTTGACCAGAATGGGAGGTTGAAAAAGAAAGGGAGATTATGTGTTCCGAGTTTAGGAAACATAAGGAAAGAAGTCTTAGAGGAATGCCATCGTTCGAAGTTCTCTATTCATACGAGAGGTACTAAGATGTATCAGGATATGAAGAGAGGTTTCTTCTGGGAAGGTATGAAGTGGGATATTGGTTTATGGGTAAAGCAGTGCTTGAATTGCCAACAAGCAAAGGCTGAACACCAGAAGCCAAGTGGGTTGCTTCAGCCATTTGATATTTCGGTATGGAAGTGGGATTCTATCTCCATGGATTTTATTGATGGGTTGCCAAGGTCGAACAGAGGAAATGAAAGTATATGGGTTATAGTGGACATATTGACCAAGAGTGCCCATTTCATTCCAGTTAGGTCAACCAGAACGACACCTGTTTTGGCAAAGTTGTTTATGAAGAATGTGGTTAGACTACATGGAATTCCTAGAAGCATAGTTAGTGATAGAGATTCCTTATTCACTAGCGAGTTATGGAAGAGTCTGCAAGAAGTTTTGGAAACCAAGCTCAAGATGAGTACCACTTACCATCCAAAGACAAATGGACAAACAGAAAGAGTTAACAAAATCTTGGAAGATTTGTTAAGAGCTTGTGTATTAGATTTCGGGGGATTATGGGAGGACCATCTGCATTTAGTCGAGTTTTCGTATAATAATAGTTATCAGACTAGTATTGGGATGGCGCCATTTGAAGCTTTGTATGAAAGGCCATGCAAATCTTCTATTAGTTGGTTAGAGATCGGGTATAGGTTGGTCCTTGGTCCAGATTTGGTTAGGGAAGCTGTAGAAAAGATTGAGGTCATTCGGGCTAGAATGAAGGAAGCTTAGTCTAGGCAGAAGAGTTATGCAGATAGAAGACGAAAAGATTTAGAGTTCTCAGTTGGAGATCGGGTTTTCATCAAAGTGTCACCGATGAAGGGTGTGATTAGATTTGGGAAATCGAGAAAGTTAGCACCGAGATTCGTTGGACCTTTTCCTATCATTGAGAGGATTAGGAAACTCGCATATAGAGTTGAGTTACCGAGCAGTTTGGCAGGAGTCCATGATGTTTTTCATGTTTCTCATCTCAGAAAGTGTGTTTGAGACCTGGAGACTACTATTGCACCGACTGTGCTACAGGACTTAGTAGTAGACTCGGATTTGACTATAGTAAGGAAACCTAATCGTATTGTTACGAGAGATGAGACTAGGCTTAGAACCAAGATGGTCAGGTTAGTCAAAGTCCAGCAGAGCGACGATGATGGGGACTGTACTTGGAGATTGAGAGCAAGATTAGAGATACTTATCCTGACTTATTTGATGGTATGTTTTACCTTCTTATTTGATTTGTTGTGTACCATATCGTAATTTTGAGGACGAAATTCTCTAAGGAGGGGAGTCTGTAACACCGCAGATTTTTTAATAACATTATTTATGGTATTTAATTAGTTAAATAAAATAAAATAATATGTTGATTAGGGGATTGAGATTTGATTTAATCCAAGGGTAGTCGTGTCATATAACCTATAAATTAAAATAAGAGTAAAATTGAAATAGAGAAGGGGTAAAATAGGAAAGAGACCATTCCTATATCCCTAAAACTTGACCATGTATCCTTATACATGTTCGCTCTTCATTTTCAATTTTTTTTAAATAGGCCGACCACCATTAACAAGGAAAAGAGGAAGAAGATTAAGAAAAGCTAAGAAAGAAACTTAAGCAAATCAAATCCATTCACATTTCAATCTCTTTAATCTCTAAAGCTAAGGTGAATAATGTTTACATCTCAAATTTTTATTGTTTTCGGTTTTAAAATGAATTTCAATATTTTGCATTGATTTGCCATGTTTTTGAATGATGGAATGATTATATATACTTATTGATGAATTATGGTTATTCATATTGAATTATGATATGTTTTAAGGTGAAAACCCTATTAAATGACATCCAAATGCCTTGTGAATTTTTATGAAGATCATAAATGATATTTTAGAAATAGGTTTTAATTTTCAGAAATTTTTGAATATTTGTGGAATTTATATGAATTTTCTAGTAAAGAAAATATTAATTTGGTTAATAATTATTTATGGTTAAATAATAAAAGATTTGGGTGTGAAATTTTTATATGTTGGAAAACATATTAAAAGAGATTTTCTGGAATTTTTGTAGATTTTTCCTAAGTGTTTTAATGGGTATATAAAATTATTTAAGGTATGTGACTTAAATGTTTTATATATTTATAAAAGGAGAAAGGGATTTTTGCAAAATAATTCAAAAGGTTAGTTCTGAAAGTTGCAGTCCTTTTATTGGTAAAAAAGAGGCAACCAATCAAAATTTGACATGAAAGCAAGTTAGGTGAAAAGAACTATTTGCTCATGTTTTTCACTGTTTCGATGCTTTCGGCACCGGCTTCCGCCTTGGTTGGCTTTCGACTAAGTCCCTACCCCTTCAACGCCATCGAAACCAATGTGCATGGTATCAATGTATTGGTACGTAGCCAATTGGATAGAAGGTGAAAGGTATGTAGTCGAAACCAGGGGTTCCAAAGGGGTTGAGGCATCACTTTGTTTTTAAATTAAAGATGCGCCTGCTTGCTTTCAGCTAAATGGCCTTCGACTAAGTAGCTTTTGATTTGGTCAGCTTTCAACTTGGTCAAATCATTTAAAGGAAATGGTTTTGATTGGATTGCGCCTCTGTTTTTATCTAACTATTTTTGACTAAGTCGAAACCTTTTGCTTTCTAGTTTTACCTTTCGACTAAATGGTTTCAAAGGGGTAATTTGTTTTCTAAAATATGGCCACTTCTCCAATGCTTTCGAAGGGATGGTTTCGACACCATCACTTCTTTACTTAGGAAATGGTTTCAAAATAGATGCTTTCGACTTAAATGTTTTAAAGACCCTTTTTCTATAATTGAAATATAACCCAATTGGTTTCGAAAGATATAGTTTTAAATGGTTTCGTAACAAATGCTTTCGACTTTAATGGGTTTCTGATCCGTTTGCTCCACTTGAAGGAAAAATCCATATAGTTTCGACTGAGACGGTTTTCAAAGGTTTTGAAGGGGTAAATTTTTGAATGGTTTCGAAAGGTTTCCATATGTTTTAAATTGAACCCAAAGTGCTTTCGAAAGGATTTAGTTTTGACTGTTTTGAAAGGTTTTAATGAATGGTTTCGGAAGGGGTGGTTCCCCAGGGTTTCGAAAGGTTTAAAAGAAAGGGTTTCTCATATGTTTTCAAAAGGCAATATTTAAAATTTTTAAAGGAGGATGTCTAATGTTTTGAAGCTCTCGGAGAAAAGAAAGGAAAGGTTTTCAATGTTTTCGAAAGGCTTTTAATGGTTTCAAAAGGGTCACTTTCAATGGTTTTGAATGGGTTACCTTCATGGGTTTCGAAAGGGTTGTTTAAAGGTTTTAAACAAAGGTTTCGAATGTATTAAATAAGAAATATAGCCTAAGTATTTTCAAGTTAAAAAGGGTTTTAACTTGTTTTGGGATGATAGCTAATCCTCATTAAAATTCATCAACATTTTTCGACTAAAGTATATATATCATGACAAAATAGCTTAGAGTAAAGCTAAGAAAATATTTTCTTTGTATAAGTATAATTTAATGGTTAAATCATTTTGAAAATGTTTTCAAGGAAAAAGATGAAGGGTAGTTAACCCTAAGAAAATGGTTCGGACAGATAGTCCATTTTGATTCGGATAGTTAGTCCAGTTTGCGGGCAGTCTGCCCAGATTTTGGATAGATAGTCCATTTACTACTATTGGACAGATAGTTCGTTAGTTACCTGATTATAGCTTAACGGACTTAGCTATTATTATCAATATTATATCAGTTTGATTAACCAGTTTGGTTGCAGGAAAGGTTTTGCAAAATATATGTTTTAAAGAGGATATTAGTAAGGGGAAACCCATTCCGCTAAGCAGCGTGGTCTCACTTAAAATCAGTAAACCGAGATGTAACAGTATTATTCACACCAGGCTCTATGTCTGACTCGAAGATTTTGTTTTCCCCTTAAACTCCCTGGTACTCAAAATTGACTCGAGTAGGTTGAGGGTTAAGGTTTTTAGGTTTAGAAATTTTGGCGAACAAAGCTTCCGGAGACGTGCAGGTGGCTGACGGATAGCAAATTAGGAGTTACAGGTTGTTTTGTTTATTTCTGCTGTGTATTAAGTTAGATATAACTATATTGCTTTGATCAACCAAGGGGGCATCGTCATATGTCGCTCTTGGCGTATTTTGTAATGATTATAATTAATCTTCACCTGGGAAACGATATGGTATTGTGTAACTTGGATATGAATTTGTTTTGAAATATAATCAGTAAAATGTTGTTTTTTGGAAATCTGTGATTTTGTTCATATTCAAGTGCTTCTAATATTATAGATACCATTAGCATTACCGTATTTTGTCACTAGAAGTTAATACTATGGATGATTGCAGCATCTGTAGCGCTTAGCTTTTGGCCTCTAGATATGGGATGTTACAAAAGGGATCGGCACCGATCGGTCTCGGCAAGCCAGTTTGGTTTGCTTGTTGATGTCCAGAAGCTTCTGCATGATATTAGTCAGTTATGCGGTATCTACATCTGTGATAATCATCTGATAAACCAGAACTCTCCGATGCAGAATGAGGGGTTGGTTCCCTACTAGCTTTCCTAAGTTGTTGATCTCTGAGTTGATCCATTAGATCGATATCTGCTTGAATCTGTTGGTTCAACTGTCGGCAGCTATCCAGTAGCTCTTTCATTAGATTCTAGAAATCAGCTCTTGTGATGGAATCAGTCGGATTCTGGACATCAACTGGATTTGCAGCATTTACATCTACTGGTAAATTTCTCGGGACTCCTTGCTGGATGCTACTATTCTCGTTTCCTTCTTTTTTTTTGAGAGGTAGATCCGGTGTTCCTAACCATTGTTAACTTCCTTAGACTTTTGCAAATTTGAATAAAACCAATAAACTACTTGAAGAAAATTCTGGATCTCTTCCGGGAATTTATGCAATCCAGCAGTAGCAAAGGGATCCAAATAGAGCTTAGAATCTTTCTCTCAGTGAAAGCACTAAAATGTTTGCACCAAAAATTGGCACAAACACCCAATAGAGATTTTGTAGAGAAATAAATGAAGAGTATAAAATGAAAACAGAGGAAACAAGCAATTAAATAACATAAAATCAAAGAAATAACGAGGACACGACGATTTATAGTGGTTTGACATTGTTTGCCTACATCCACTTTGAATAGATAGCTTTAATAATCACTTTGTAAACCGAGTACAATAGGGACTGGATGAAAATCCTTGGTTATAATAGAGTATAAAGCAACAAGCAACCTCAAAAGTTTCAAAAATGAATGATCAAGCCTGTATTTATAGAGGTAGATGGCGAAATATCTCCTTGAAAATTTGATAGAAAGATCTCTAAAACCATATGGACCCACATGAGGGATCGTATGGCCTAAATCCTAAGGAATAGGGATCGGTGCCGATCTCTATTTTTAAGGAATTTGGGAGTGTATGGGAGCTTCCCCATGTTGTAATATGCTTAGCCTCCAAGTTTCTTGCTAATTGGATTAATAAAACTTGAGTTATTGCTCGATTATTACGGCAAAGTGTATTATTACCTGATTCTGGCCTCTGCCTATGGAGGGAAGAGGACCGACCCCTTTTGCTTAATCCTTTTGAGATGCGAACCTTAGGGTAGGTTCCCTAGCATCCCCACACCGACTTATGGATCTTGAGATATTGATTTTTTTCCATTGAGTTGCACTTGTTTGGCTAAAATTGGAAGATCCCTGTGATTGAGAGGGATTATAGCCGATCCGTTTTCTATATTGAGTTATATTCCATACTTAGAACATTTTGTATAGCATATCTCTTGATTCCGTTCGACCACAGCTTCATATTACCATCTGTACTTGATTTCTAGACCACACAATCATTGCTTTGGACTTACTGGCCTTGATGACAGTCAAATCTAACTCATCCAATTAGTTTGGATATAGCAGGGTCAAATTGCTGGATAACAATATCTCAACCCAAAAGTGAATCAATTGACATCCCCAAAGGTACTGAGCCATTTAGTACATCAAATCCGAGGCAAATCTTTGGTGTATTTCCCCCTATCTATATGTAAACATATCCCTTTCCCATGGGACTTATGATTGGAGATCTCTCACATCAGTATTAAGTACACACAACTCTAGGTAGCCTCTACGTGAAGAGCAGACTTTTGTTGTGTAACTTTATTGACCTCACAACCCAACCCACCGAACCAAACCAGTCATTCTAAGCCTAAATGTCAGTCTAGGCCCACTAATTTATGCGTTCTAAACATATAGCTAAGGCTATATAATTTCTTACTATGAAAATTATATTGCCATCTATGTGTATTCACAAGTATTAACACTTACTTGTTCGTTGCGTAATTATTCCTAATTTATATGCTTATTCCCTATATTCCTTATTTATATCTTATATCTAATAAATGTCAATTGTCCATGATGAATGGTAATTAATATCCAAACTGGACAATCTCCAGTGACATTTACTGACTCGTTTCAAAATCAACATATTATGCCTATTCTATTTCCTCATAAATGCCATATTAATTTCTCTAATCAGTCCTCGTTTAATTCCTTTAACTCCTTATTAACTACAAATTTATTGCCCATTAAATTTGTAGTTACAGTCCGTAAATTTTGGAATTACCATTCCTTCCTTTTTGAACCTCCTGGTACTATAATTACTACGCTGTTAGTAACCAGTTGTCCTAATTATAACTAATACGAATACCTATGCATATTATTAATTGCGCTATACATATTAATGTTCCAATCGAAAGACACAGTTATACATGTATGTATGTGTATATTCCTATTCCTAAAACAATAATTTTCATACTTAGGAATTCCAAAACATACACTTGCTTGTACATTCTGTGAAGAACGTAAATTCTTACATATTAATTTATTAGAGCTATCTTACCAAAAAGGGTTACAGTTATAACTTTTTATAAATTACCCAAAAATGAGACTAGCTCTGTTTGAGATTAAATGAATTATCTCTTTTCTTTTATTGAAATAGACAATATAAATTTTGGAGAAGAATATCCGTACTTTACTATCTCTTTCCTTTTTGGTACATTCCTTGTTAATTCAAACAATGCACTTTTTATACATATTTTCGAAACTGGATATTTTATACATGGAAATAGATACAATTAAATTATACCCTGCTCCATATAAATTAAAACATAGAAATTCACATTCCGAGTCAAATTAGGGCAATTTAAATTAATACTAACATTTTACAACCCAACTATAAATCTGTAATAAAATTTACAACTTTATCAATATCCAACCTTTAACAAATTTAGGGACATAATTCCAAATTTCCAGATTTGGGTGTAATACCATTCCTATTCGAATTACCTAACTTATATAATATGAAGGCAAGATTTCATCTTCCTAAGCCTACAACTCCATAGATCTTGCATAGACATAATATTTAAACAAAACTCAACGATATAAATTTCAATGTTCTAAATAGATTATATAATTTCCCAATCACCTTTCAAGCTTTCCAAATCTCCCAAATCTGAATTCATCTCTTTATTTACTCCTTTTCATTTTCAATCCAAAAGAATATGTATAACAAGGTATACACATATGATTAGAATAGTAAATCTGAGAAGAGTTTTGGGGTTAAAGGGAATATAGATTTATAATAATGAAATTTACCTTTTTCCCCAGTATTGATTTGCTCCTTCACTTTTTCTCTTTTATTTTCTACCCACCTCAATTATATATATATATATATAATATTATAATTTTAGAAATAGTGGAGAAAGGAAAATGACAAAGTTTCGCTGCTTAGATTAGAAAATATGAGAAGAGAAGTGATGAGTTAGGCTTGTATTTATAAGGGCTCGAATCAACCGTATCATTTAGATTTAAAATAATAAAATCTGGGCCATCGACCAAGGTTCAACCTTAATGTAACGAACACGGGATTTTCATCCTTCGAAAATCAACATCAATACGTTCACTGTATAACATGCTAATTAATTGAGTGCCGGAAATACCAGTTCATTAGGGGTAAAGAAGAAAAGATAGAAGAAAAAACAGAAAATAACAACACAGAATCTCACAATCGCAGTGGATCAAAATATAATATATAATAACATATTCTAAATACAAGAACTGTACTGTTAATATACATACCATTTTTAGAGTACATTAGACAACAACCAATCTGGACAGTTTAATAACTTGTCCTCACACAGCGGAAATACAAATCAAGTACGGAAATACATCTTGTCATCCAGCTCGTCTCTTGAGCTCCATAGCATCCTATCCTGAATCTGTATTACTCGGTCTGAACTGAGCATTATAATAAAATAACACCCGAGTCAGACTGGAAAACCAACATGAGAAAACACACTCAATTTGAATTATTAACTTTTATCAAAATCCTTTGAAAACAAAGGTATCTCGTAAGACCACGTCACACATAAACACGACGGGTTTTTACCTAACGATAACCAAATAATTTTTATCAAAATCATCTGATATTATAATAGTGTCTATAGAAAGTAAATAAAAAATAGTTGAAATGTTTGCATCTCACGTTTCAGCATAATTGGGCACAATCAAAACCGTACGACGCTTATTGGAGAATGGATTCCATGCAATGACTAGGCACTGAGGTACCACCTATCACGGTACGCATCTAGAAAAATGTACCGAGGACCTCGCCGTGATCCTCTACAACACAAGACCGGCCCTATCCCTGACCTGGAAAGAACCGAATATGTTATCACCCCGGTTGTTCCCACCCTTAAAATCGAGCACTCACTTTTCCATGCACAACCATATCCATAATTTTAATATATCCGAGGGTATCTAGAAAGGTGATAACATAACCTAATTGGGTGCGACCAACTTAGCCTTGCTGCATCTCCTTTGATTTTCAGTCATTCCAGTTGATGAGGCTTGAGGCTACGATTACCCTTCAAGAACAATTTCATTTAGAACGCTCATCATCCTCCAATGACGATGTTCTGATAGCATTCGTCCATACAAGTTGTTCTGGGTCTGGAAAATCGAATTAACGTCTTCACTAACTTCACGGTATCCATTTGTAACGTTCAAACTGGATCGAAGTGGTTTTCGGATAAATTAATCCGATCCCGGACTCTTCGAAACGATCAACGAATTTGGCCAATATTTGATAGTCGATTATTTAACTATCAAATAACATCCATAAGAAGTCACTAGGCCCATATTATAAATTTCTCAAATACTCATTTTCAAAATATCTTTATAAGATATATATTCAATCTCTTCCGGTATTCCAACATTTGAAAACAATCCCAAATACTTATCCATAATAGGATATTTTTTTAACCATTTCAACACTTCGAAATATTTCCGAATTCAATTTACAACACTTAGAAAAAAATTATTTCTATATAAATCATTTCACAATTAAAATATTTCCCAAAACCCTCTTTTCAATTCTTAGGAGAATATTTCATAACTTATCTCCTAATCTCCGGAATTATTAATATATTTTTCTTACAATTTTAAAAACCGATTTACACTCTTTTATAAACCCAACCAACAATTTAAAATTTCTTTTACGAATTCAGATTTCATTTTCGAAGTTCCTATATTCAACATTTTTGAAATTCCATTTTCTCCAAATCCTTTTAAAATTCCTCTATCAAAGTCACATATATTTTATAAACTCCGTTTACGAATCTCAAGAGAATTTATAAATAAATTTCAATCACTGCAAAACCCTATATATTTATAAGATAAGTATTTCTAAAGAATAATAATTTATTTATAAAAACATATTTAAGTAATTATTTAAAATATTTAAACATTTTGAATAAACATCGATAATTCATTTCCAATTTATTTTTAAAATAAAACTAATCGAGTTACAAAGCTTATTATAAACATGTGAATTCATTTAAATAAATATTAAATATTTGAATAATCCATTTTTCTGAAATATTTCAATACTAACTAGTTTAAAATTACTTAGTTTAATAAATAAAAAATTTCTTTTAAAAAAACAAGCTTAACTTCTTAATAAAAATATTTATTTTAAAAAAAAATATATCAAGAACAAATTTTCAATTTATAAACCCCTCTTGATTCACAACACATCGATTTCCTTTCCAATTCCCTAGCCATTTCACTTTCCAAAATAAACTCTATTATTTTTCCCAAAAACTATTTTCATATCTCGATATAAATTCACACTATGAATTTTTATTCCAATGTATCAACTAATATAATTTCCCTTATTTATAAACATCGTTTATAAATTTTATAAACTCATTTCCAAATCTATAACAGATTTACATTAATCACTCCATTTATAAATCGATTTCTATTAAAATCCCATTTACAAATCTATTACTCAATAAACTCCAATTATTTCTTGAACTCGTTTAAAATTTCAATTTCAACTTCTTTGCCATATTTTCAGAGATATCATTTGAAAATTCATTATTAAAAATTCTTTATATAAATTATTTTACATTTCTACTTTAAACATTTTACGAATAGTTAAGTACAACTCCAAATCAATTATTTTTTTTATTTTTTTCCAAATCAATTTCTTTTAAAATAAATCCAATTTTGATATTAATATTTTTATATCCAAAATTTCCTTTAAAATTCCTTCAAATTCAAAAATAATATTTATGGTACTTAAGATATCAAAATCTAAGACCAGTGCTACCATAGCATCCAATAATTCAAATTACAACAATAATCTATAACAGATTATTCTAACACATCATATATTATTATATATGAAAAACAATCAATATAAATTGTTGAGGAATCCAGTTAAATCCCTCCAACCTGTTTCCCTGCATCCATAGATGTTAATACAACATAAAAATACCAATCCCACTTCGAGGGGAATATCGTGTTATTTAGGGTCATCCGCTATTATGCGGGGCGCATAGGGTCTCATCCGCTAAAATATGTGGGAACATCAATCCAACTACTAATATATATACTACTATATATATATACAACATTCAACAGATAATAATTTATAAATTCAACCAGCATTCAATAATTTATTCTAGCTATTTAAAATAAATTCTAGAAATCCAAATGAGTGAGAATTTCTCACCTTGATTTTTATTTTGCAATCCGATCCAAACCCAACTTGTTTCCACGATTTTTAGACCTCATATAAATATATTACGAATTTATTAACATTTGAAATAATTTAAAACTATCATTAGCATACTCAATTTAAATTTAAATTTAATTTAACAACTATCACTTGCCGAAGCCATGGTTGCGGCTGTTGCCCCCTCTATCGTTAGCAACAGTATCACACAGCCATCACCACTACAATGCATTGTCCCAGATCATCACACTCCTCACCATTCACAACTGCTTTCCATAACGCATCGCTCAACCCCCTTTGCCGCCGCACTGGCCTACCAGTGCCGCCACTACAGCTTGGCCTCCACGCGCGAGCTCCCCTGACAGTCACTCGACTACCACAACTCTTCAACGCTGGAATCCCCTCCTTCGATCGCTCATCTCCATTGCTAACCCCTCCTCTCTTCGATCGTACGACTGCCAAGACTACTCCCTGCGTATGCCCAATATTTCCTATCACGATTTCACCCATCGAAGCCCTAGCCTCGTGCACCCCAAAACTGCACACCTCTCCCAAACACAACATCGCCCACGACCCAAGACATCATCCACCTTCCATTCTCAACTCGCCTCGAGCATCAACCCACGTGCTCGTTCTCTCGTCGTCTCGCGTGTGAGTCCATGGCAGTTGCCGACATCGCGATCGAGTTCGATCGTCTTATCTCTCTATTTTTTATTTGATTCTTTGATTTTGAACTGAAGAGGCAGAGGAGGAAGGCTCACGATTTTATTTAATTTGATTTCATTCTCTCCCTTTTTTTCGAACCAAGTATTTTTTGTGAATTTTGAACTGAAGAGAGGGAGAAAGCACGCGATTTTTATAAAAGGGGTAACGTCTTGAACACAGTATGGCTGAAAAAGATGGAAATGACGTGTTTTAGACGGCTGATGTGATTGGATATGACAATATATACATTAAGAAAAACTTCAAATATCTAGATATCTTATTTGAACCGCTATCGAGGTGTGCCGCCCGACGTTTCTAATGTTATACCCCTATTCCGAATGCAATGGAACAAGTTTCGAGTCCTAATTCAATCGTATGGAGAAGATAGCTTTTTGGACCCAATTATTATATTAATTTTCAATATTAATTTCAATGCATTTTTATCCCATACGAGCAAACGATAACTCCAAACCCTACGAAATTTGAAATCTGATAATAATACACTATTACGGATCCAATGGAACTAGTTTCGTCGAATTTCGAGACTGTGCCTCGGATCGCTATTTTAACGCGTCGATTAAATAGACGATTTCAAAATTTATGAAATCGCTTGAAATTTCAGTTTTAAAGTCTTAGTAACTAAATTATAATCCCAAATCCAATATTTTAAATCATTTAAATATTTCAAATTAAACATCGAAAAATCCGGGTCATTACATTCCTTCCCCCTTAAAAGAATTTTAGCGTTTTTAAGCGTGCGGCTTATTTCATATGAAATTACGCAACCCAAATCTAGCCCAATAGCCTCTCGGTACCTGTATTACTCAATTTAAACCACGTAAGTTTCATAAATATGAAAATCAATAACATTTCATTCCTTTAACAACTTTAACACATAATTTTCACTAACAACTATGTCATAGCATGAATTTATTAATATCCACAAGGTTCCAACTTTCGATTATTCATTTCAATCGATTTATATATCACTTCATTTAATTCGAATGATTTACAACCCAAATATTTGCATTCAATTCATATTTAGACCAAACAAACTCATACCATTCCAAATTGATTTAAAAATCAATTTATTCACTTTCTATTTAATAATAGAATTTTATTTACTTCCGTTTGCGACAAACGACAATATTTCCATGATAATTCGGGAATATTCATTTAATAAAATACCCATCTCAGTTTATAGCTATTTTAAATTGATTCTCAATCAATTTATTTACATTCCATTCATATTATATTCAAATCCATTTTATTAAGCTCGGAATCATTCCATGCTACTTCATTAATAATCATTTCATAAATTTATTTGAACCAAGCTTTCATCCAACAATATAAACTTGAGTTAATTCATTTTATTCCCAGTTAATTCAATCATATACTTAAGCTCATTTCTATTTCAACCAAATTCCATTTCAGTTTTATTATTGATCCTTCTTCAATGAAATTCTATTCCATTCACTAATTAACTGATTAGTTCATTCACTTAGTCCACTTCAAATTTTAATTCCATACTCAGTTTCATTTAATTAATATCCCAAGTCATATTCAATTTATTTACACTTAAATTAAATTTATTTATAACTCAAGTCATCACCATTTCAATCCAATTCCATTTTATTTGACCATATTTCCAAATATATTTAATTCGCTTATAATTATGTCGAATTTTATTTACAACTCACGTTCAAATTCCAATATTCACTTTTAATCCATAATCCAATTTTTTTCAAACAAGTTAAGTTCCATTCCCATATTCAATTAACTAATTAATTTATCTAATTAGTTCACTTCCATTTTATAGTTCAAAATTTGATTTTCCTTTCAAAAATCACTTTATTCAATTTACTTGAGTTCAAATTCCTTTTATAATTCAAGTTCGGATTTTTATTTCTTCACCAAAATATCAAACCATTTTTATTTTGGTTTTCTATTTCACTTTTCAATTTTATAAGTTACACAACTTATTTTCTTCACAATTCCATAATTTTCCACTTTAAATTTTATTCCATCAAAATTTTATAACTTATAGTTATATAATCACTTTACAATCCAAGTTATATATACAATTCCACTCGATATCAGTTCTAATTCCAATCAAACTTTTATTTAACTTAACTTGAGTTAAATTTTCATTCCAAACTTCAATGCTCCACACTTTCCTTTCTTATATTTATTTGTTCCATTCACTTATTCATTTTCAATTCAATTCATTTAATTAGTTAACTTCACTAATTTATTCCATTTAACTTTGTTTAAGTTAACTCACATTTCATTAATTCCATTCAAACCACAATCAATTAAATTTTTAAAATTTAATCCCTTCAACTTAAGTTAAATTCCCTTTTAATTTTCTCACTTTAAATTTTAATTTCAAAATTCAGTTTTCACACTTCTTGCCTTATTAATATTACTAAAACCTTTAGCTAGGGATTCCAGAATTCAAATACTTGGTATTTATTTCAAATCACTTTGAAATCAAATACACACACACACACTCCTTTTTGGTTTAACAAACCACTTCCTTGGAATTTTAAACTCAACTTGGTTTATTCCAAAATAAATTCCCTTGGAATTTTTAAAACAACATTTGTTTTTCAACAAAAATCTCCATATCAGATTACTATGGTTGCAATCCGTCACTTAGAAACTCGAAAATGAATACTAATGATGCTGCGGTCATCACCAGGATTATTTTCCAGCGACTGAAGTGGGTTCAGTGTTTCATTACTTCAAAATCCATTTAAAAAAACATTTTCTGTTCAGAAATATTCCAATAATATTACTATTATTCATTTCAAATACTTTGGAAAACATTTCCAAAAATCTCCGGGATTTAATTTTCCAATTTCCGGTTTGAATCCATTTTTAGTTTTTAATTCACTTGTATAATTCATTCGTATACAATCTCTATTGGGTTATATATAACCATTTCAAATTTTATAATCTAGATCAGATTATAATATTAACAACCAAACACACCAATATATTATAACAATTTCTAGAAAATTATTTTTTCATATCAAAATAAAATTTGGGTAAAATTATTTCATTTACCCGCTTCAAAACAATATTGTGTCGAATTGCTCTATTCAAGTGTTTAGAAACCCTTATCGATTTAGTGGCATCACACTACTCGCCAGGATTTATATGCCACTCAATAGATAAATCAACACAATATAAAACATTTTATATTCACTAAAAATACGCGCTCATATCTATAATTCACTCAAACTCATTATATGGTACTACTGACCCTATCTCTAATGAGTAATCCCCACTAAAGCCAAGGTTCTCACTTATCCTTCAGTTCTGATACTACTGTAATGAACATGGGATTTTCGACCTTCGAAAATCGACATCAATACGTTCACTGTATAACATGCCGATTAATTGAGTGCCGGAAATACCAGTTCATTAGGGGTGAAGAAGAAACAGAAAACAACAACACAGAATCTCACAATCGTAGCGGAACAAAATATAATATATAATAAAAGATTTTAAACATAAGAACTGTACTGTTAATATACATACCATTATCAGAGTACATTAGACTCAATCTGGATAGTTTAATAACTTGTCCTCACACAGCGGAAATACAAATCAAGTACGGAAATACGTCTTGTCATCCGACTTGTCTCCTAAGCTCCATAGCATCCTATCCTGAATCTGTAATACTCGGTCTGACCCGAGCATTATAATAAAATAACACCCGAGTCAGTCTGGAAAACCAGCGTGAGAAAACACACTCAATTTGAATTATTAACTTTTATCAAAATCCTTTGAAAACAAAGGTATCTCGTAAGACCACGTCACACAAAAACACGACGGGTTTTTACCTTACGATAACCAAACAATTTTTATCAAAATCATCTGATATTATAATAGTGTCTATAGAAAGTAAATAGAAAATAGTTGAAATGCTTGCATCTCACATTTCAGCATAGTTGGGCACAATCAAAACCGTATGGCGCTTACTGGGAATGGATTCCATGCAATGACTAGGCACAGGGGTACCACCTATCATGGTACACATCAAGAAAAATGTACGGAGGACCTCACCGGGATCCCCTACAACACAAGACCGGCCCTATCCCTAACCTGGATAGTATCGAATATGTTAGCACCCCGGGTGTTCCCACCCTTAAAATCGAACACTCACTTTTCCATGCACAACCATATCTATAATTTTAATATATCCGAGGGCATCTAAAAAGGTGATAACAAACCCTAATTGGGTGCGACTCACTTAGCCTTGCTGCATCTCCCCTGATTTTCAGTCATTCCAGTTGATGAAGCTTGAGGCTACGATTACCTTTCAAGAACAATTTCACTTAGAATGCTCATCGTCCTATAATGACGATGTTCTGATAGCACTCGTCGATACAAGTTGTCCTGGGTCTGGACAAACTAAATCACCGTCTTTACTATCTTCATGATATCCATTCGTAACGTTCAAACCGGATCGAAGTGGTTTTTGGATAATTACATCCGATCCCGGACACTTCAAAACGATCAACAAATTTGCCCAATATTTGATAGTCGGTTATTTAACTATCAAATAACATCCATAAGCAGTCACTAGGCCCATATTATAAATTTCTCAAACACTCATTTTCAAAATATCTTTATAAGATATATATTCAAATCTCTTTCGGTATTGTGATGACCTGCACTCGACACCCTCTGAATCCGACAATAAACCACACATGTCCGACCCAGAGTGCACCGATTGCAGATGATCATGAGAAAGAAAAGAGAGGGTGAGAAGAAAGAGAGAAGAAAGAAGAAGAGAAGAGAAGAGAAGAAAAGGAGAGAAGCAGAACCAAAAAAATACATAATCTCACATCGCGGCGGAATAACATATAATATAGATCAATAATCTTTACAAAGAGAAACTGTAATATACATAAGTGAATATCAGAGTACATAATAAGTAATCATTATCTTGGACAGTTATAATAACTTTTCCTCACAATGGTGATAATTTACAACAACAACAATCAATTTAGATTCACTTTACTTTCAATTTGAATTCAATTATTTCACTTTCAATTTCATTAACCATTAATGAATTCATATTCAATTAACTAACAATTAATTGGTTCACATTTATTTGATTTGTTTCAATTCTATTCATAATCCATTCCTTTCACTTACATACAGCTTATTAATCATCAAATTCATTAATAATTCCAATTAAATCTTATTGACTTACATATTCAATTATAATCATGTTCATTTACATTCACATTCATTAACTTTAACTTGTTGTTAATATCAATTCTAACTTATAATTCAAATTCAGATTTCATTTCTTAACATTCAACAATTAGAAAAATTGTCTTAACTCACTATTCTCAATTTTATAAGTTATACAAACTTGCTTACTTAAGATTCATAAATATTTACTTAAGTCTACTTCCATTCACACTTTATAATTTCAAATCCAATTCATGTTATATATTCACTTAATAGCTTAAGTTCATATTTAGTTCTATTTGATTCATTTCAAATATCGATCCAATTCATTTCAAATTCAATTAGATTTATTTAACCTTTCTTTAGTTAAACTTCAAATCATATATTTTATTACACTAACTCAAATTTATTTAACTTTACTTAAGTTAAATTTTAATTTCATATCTCAAATTAAATTTTCTTATTTATACTAACTCCAATTATAAGTTCAAAACTTATTTTTCTTTTATTTATCAATTTCAAACTTGGATTTTAAATTCAAATTTATTTATCACAACAAAACTTCAATTTTCAATTTACTAGTGGTAGCAAATCAATCACACAGAAACTTGAAAATGATACTGATGATGCTGCAGTCATCACCCTTATTATTTTCCAGCAACGATAGTGAATTCAGTGCTTTTTATTCCTTTTAAAATCCATTTGTTTATAAATCGTATTTATAAATTAATACTTATATAATTTCTCTTATCCAATTTTTTTTATTGTTGTTTAGATTTATAATAATAACAACTTTTTATATAAACACAACAATTAATAACAAATGATAATAATCAAATATTACCATTCATTAACAACCAACAATCAATATATATATATAAAAAATATAATCGAGGTAAAAATATTTCATTTACCCAATTTCGAAAACGATATTGTGTCCAATCTCTATGTTCGAGTGTTTAGAGATCCCTATCGATAACTTTAGCTAGACGCAACGATTAGAACTGATAAGCCACTCAACAACTCAATCACCACAATATAAAATATTTTTATATCACTAACAAATATGCGCTCATATATATAATACGGTCAAACTGAATTTAGGGTGCTACTGACCCTATCTATACTAAGTACACATCAAAGCCTAGGAATATACTAAATCAAAGCTCGATACCACGTTGTGACGACCCGCACTTGACACCCTTTGAATCCGATAATAAACCACTCATGTCCAACCCAGAGTGCACCGATTGCAGATGATCATGAGAAAGAAAAGAGAGGGTGAGAAGAAAGAGAGAAGAAAGAAGAAGAGAAGAGAAGAAAAAGAGAGAAGCAGAACCAAAACAATACAGAATCTCACATCGCAGCGGAATAACGTATAATATAGATCAATAACCTTTACAAAGAGAAACTGTAATATACATAAGTCAATATCAGAGTAGACAATAAGTAATCATCAGCTTGGATAGTTATAATAACCTGTCCGCACAATGCTAATGATTTACAACAACAACAATCAATGCAGCGGAAAAATAAACAGATACGTGTATACGACATGAAGGTCTCCAGCTTGCCTGCTGAAGCTCCAAAATCACCAATTCTAAACCTGTAAATATACTCGATCTGACCCGAGCATTTAAAGGGAAGAACGCCCGGATCAGTCTGGTAAACCAGCGTGAGAAATCACACCTCAACTGAATTTATAAAGTTATCAAAACTTTTCCTTTATCAAAACAAAAGGTATCTCGTAAGATCGAGTGGAAAATAAATACCGACAAGGTTTTTACCTTACGATAACCAAAACATCTCATATTAAATCCGATTATATTATAATAGTGTATATTATACAAATAATATAAAAATAGCTGAAATTGTTACATTATTAAATTCCAGCATACACCTAGTAATACAAGGCTCTCTATAATAGAAAATGGCAGGCACATATTGTAATTTCGGATTTCCATACAAATGACTAGGTAAAGGGACTACCTTTTCGAACCAACACAGTACACCTCTAAAGGGATGTACTTATGGAGTAGATACTTCCCTCCTAAATCAACACAAGACCGACCTACCCATACCTGGATAGTACCAAATATGTCATCACTCCAGTCGTTACTGACCTTTATCCGTGGCCACAAGCATACATCAACAATAATCAGATACACGATATCATAGCGTGTAAAGATATATCTAGAAGAGTGATGACATCTCCTAATTGGGAACGACCCACTTAGCCTTGCTGCTTCTATCCCTGTTTCAGTCATTTTCTGGGGAGTGAGGTCAAAAGAGGTATCGATTACCTTTCACATATTACATCATCTTTGAATGCCACATTGCCATTTTCGTTGGCTACTAATTGCCTTCCACAAAAATACAACCCTTGAGCTCGTACGTCTCAAGGAGGGTGTTAAGGTAAGAGAAGTTGCCTTCTCCGCCACCACATGATGTACGTTTGTAAAAACCAATGTATGTAATCTTAGAAATGCAATGTCGGACGCTCGTCCATACAAGTTGTCCAGGAATAGGACAAACCGAAGGTACTTTCCTACCACATCCTGTCGGGAAATCCCTAGGATTAGTAGCGAATAGTCCTTACATTGGATATTTCATAACGAAGAGACTACTGCTACTATATGTATATTGGGATTTTAACTCCAAATGATCAACAAGCAGTCCTTCACTATGAAAATCCAAAATATCAATATCATCGACCAACCTGCACAATTGTCGTATAAATGTTGGTCCGAAGTGGTTTTCTTATAAATCTGATCCCGATCTCATTGCACCAACAACGCAAAAGAGTTTCTCAACCTCAAACAGAAACTAAGTCTCATAGACTTATCACGTCTCCAACTTCAACTTGCTATCCTTCGGCCAAGAAGGAAGCATGATAAATTGGAGTAATCACTCTGCACTACAAGAATCAACATTCTCAACACAGACAATAATCAAGCCTACATAGTCAGTTACATACTAAGTGTACGACTAATTAGTATCTACGTCAAGTTAAGGAAATAAAATGGCCAAATTTTGATAGTCGGCTATATAACTATGAAAGCAACAAACAAAATCTAGCACCTAAGTAATCACTAGGCCTGATTTTATTAGTCGTTTATTAATCAAAACACTTTCTAATTATTCACTTCAAAATGTCTTCAGAAAGATAATATTCAAAACCATTTCACTTATTGGATATTAGGAAAACATTTCCATATACTTATTTTAATAATAAGTAAATTTACCAATCATCTTATTTCCAAACCTTTTAAATTTTCTTTTTATAATATCATTTTCCAAAATATTCATTTTATTTAAAGGATTATTGTAACGACCCGATTTTTCATACACGAAAAATCGAACCATTTTGATTTAAGAAGAAGGAGGTAGAAGAAGAATGTAGAAAACAACATCATAATCTAACCATCGTAGTGGAACAAAATATAATATATATTAACAGATCTTTACACAAATCAAAACTATATCTATTTTATACAATATATAATCAGAGTATACATCAGAGAACACATAACATACAATTGGACAATAATCATGTCATGTCCTCAATACAACAGAGTACACAGCTAAACAACATAGCGGAATATACATACACAAGTATGAAAATACGTATCTCCATCCAGCTCGTCTCCTGAGCTCCACAGCATCATATCCTGTATCCTATAATACTCGGTCTGACCCGAGCATTATAATAAAATAACACCCAAGTCAGTCTGGAAAACCAGCGTGAGAAAATCACACTCAAATTGATTATTAAAGTTTCAAAATCCTTTGAAAACAAAAGCATCTCGTAAGACCACGCCACAAATAAACATGTCGGGTTTTTACCTTACGATAGCTAAAACACTTTTTATTAAAATCCTCTGATATTATAGTAGTGTCTATATACAAATACTTATTAAAATAGCCAAAATTGTTACATTCATTAAATTCCAGCATACTAGGTATACAAACAAAACTCGTAAAAGCACGTAGGGAGAATGGATTTCCAACTAATGACTAGGCACTGGGGTACCACCTGTCACAGTACCAAAGAGTACGCCCGCTCCCCTGCAACACAAGGCCGGAACCATCCCTTACTGGATAATTCCGAATAAAATCACCATACGGTTGGGATCAGCAACCGCAACACTAAGCCGAAATATAAGGGACATCTAGACAGGGATGACCTTACTCTCCAGTGGGTGCGACCCACGAAGCCTTGCTGCATAATCCCTGATTTTCAGTCATTCCCGGTTGTTCGACGATGGAATTTCTATCGGATTAGAAAACCGTCGAACGAATTTAGAAATAAAATAACCACAAGCGCACGGTGTATGAATGTAGCACGTGGCGAATACGGGTCGATCCGCAGGGAATTGATGATTTTAAAAATCTATTCAATCAAATTATACCAAAGTCGAGAGATTGTTAAGCTAGAAAAATGAGAAAACTAACAAAGAGAAAAGAGATACAAATATAAGAGTTAAATGACAATTTAGAGAATAAATCCACTCTCTAGATCATGTAGTTCAACACATATGAAATCATAATCTCTCTTTTTTTGGTCATTAGTGCTTTAATTGATGTGTTTATCATAAGTATGGCATATTTTTGCTATTAATTAGCCAACATAAGCCATCAAACTATAACACACCCCTTAAACCACTTACTAACTTTCATGAAATTTGACAATGAAAATGAAATCTATTTTAAGTATGGCCTATTAACTATTGATTAGAAATATAGACCATCAAATTTTAATTTCAAATCACTTACTTATGCCATAATCATATTTTGATGAAGAGGCATTTGTTTTAGTGATTGTTTAAGCATAGCCTATTTGATGTCAACAATATAGGCTATCAAATTCAAAGCAAGAACAACAAATAAACTACTTCAATCATTCTTCATTAAGCACAAAAAGAGAGCATGAATTAACAAATAGTTGAAGCTACATAATTAGAGAGCTTCATTACCCCTAAATTGAAGGGGTTTAGCCTCTCATATTTGTCATTTGATTAACAAATGTAGCTTGCAACATGAAAGCAAAAATAAAGAAAAATGAAAGCTAAATGAAAGAAAACTATTCTACTTGCATGGAAAAGAAATCTACACTACAACATGAAAGGAAATGAACATGTAATTAAAAGGAAACAATAATTAACATTGCATAAAAAGAAAAGAAGATTACATAAAATAAAAATGGCTAAGTAGCCATGAAAAGAGAAAGAGAGCTTTCTTTTATTTGAACTAAAGAGAAGGAGGCCTAAGAGAGACTAAGCAAGAGAAGGAATTACATGAAACATAAGGGGTATATATACAAGTGTTAAACCCTAATTCATATTTTTGGAGAATGCCCAAAATACCCTCTTAGGAAGTGTGGAGGCCAAGTAATCATTAGCTTCAAATAATCTTCATTTAAGTGTACATGAAGCCATTAATTCGATAAGCATGTGCATTAGCCTCTAATTTGTACATTAAGGTAGGTGGGTAGGTGGGGTCCTCCATTATCTTCACTTTGAATTATTTCCATCTTCATTTGTTCTCTTCACTCTTATGCATGCATATATCATCATGTAACCACTTGTAAAATTCACCAAATTTTCTACAAAACAATATAGAAAATTCAAAGTAATTTTTCACAATTTAATAAATGCATAAAAATGACCATTTTGCCCCTATATGAAGATGAATATGTGATAATTTCAAATAATCAGAATTTTGGTTTAAACAAGTCAAAATACCCAATATGATCATTTATTTAATTTAAACAGATTAAATATGGTGGTAAAAATATGCACATTTACGTGCACATCAAATACCCCCACACTTATCTTTTTATTCGTCCTCGAATAAAGGAAAACTAAGATAAATCCATTTTCGTAGGGAGCACGATTGCATTGAGCGTATGCAACAAGCCGTTAAACCTCTGGGTGTCCCCAGTAGGACGAGTGTTGTCTCGTGAGGGTTTTCAGCGAATACTACCCACAAAATCCAAATGCAGAATGAGAATATTTACAAAATGCAAGATTTACTTACAAAGAGAGAATGCGAGTTTTTGAAAATATTTACAATGAAGGATTTATTTTTAAATTAACACATATAAGTTAAATATAGGTTTGGTCTTTATCTTGAAATTTAAGTCATTTAAACGTCAAAATTTCCAACAAAAATTAAGTTATCATAAAAAATAGACAATAGTTTAACTCGTTGTTTCAGTTGATAACAAAGTGTAACCATGAAATAGGTCCTTAGTTGATTATCAAAGTTTATTAAAGTGGTATTTCATTTCATTTCAATAACAAATCAAATCAAATAAGTTAAAATAGTGCTTGGATTTCATTTGCTTACTCTCTCCCTTTTTTGAAAATTTTATTGATATTTACAATATTTACATATGCCTAACTTAGATAAACTGAGGCCAGATATATTACCCATGCACTGCCTTGCGGACTGATGTGAGGGGAATACAGAGCATGACGAGTGAACACACGAGTGTGAACACCTATTGACTGTAGGCGTTATTAAAAAGAATTTTTATATCTATACACCTAGCTCAGATAAATTGAGGCCAGATATACCGATCATGCACTGCCTTTCGGGCTTACATGAGAAAGGTACAGAGCATGGCGAGTGTACACACAAGTGTGCACACCTGTCGACCGTAGGTGTTAATAGAAAATATTTACATATATACAAATGTTTTTTTTTCTTTTTCAGATTTTTTTATAGAAAGAGAGAGTTTTTTTTTGCAAAATCATCTTAGCACCACTTAACTTAGAAGACAAAAAAAAATGTTATATCCTTTACTTTAAATCAACCACTTTTTTAAAACAAAGATTTTCAATTAGGATATATTTCATAATTATCACGTATGAATCTTCATATATACTAGTTAAACCATTATTATTTGTAATCAAACTTCATTTTTATTTTTGTTAAGACGAATAAATTTTCAAAAATTTCAATTTAATAAACCAAAACCATATATTTATCTTATAGTGTTTCTTTAAAAATAAATTAAAATGCTTAAAAAAATTGTTTGTTTTTTTTGTTTTTATGTTGTTTTTGAGATTTTTTTTTAAATTTTGGAAAAATTGAAAATGATGGTGAGTCTCCCCCCACACTTGATTTTGACTGTGTCCCCACAGTCATCCCAAGTGGAAGGAGAAAAATAAAAATAAAAACATGACCTTTATTTACACGAAAATTAACGGTATTTACACGAGATCAGAAAGTATATCGTCAAAAAGTAAATGAAACGATCTTCCAAAGACCGATTCATTTGTCTCGTCAAGTATACGAGACACAGCTTAAGCTCGAAAAACCAAATCGTAAAAGATTACAAAGTTGAATGTTGATTTGGAAAAACGAATGTCGTTATATTGAAAATTGTACGAGTCGTTTTATTTTCAAAGATTTTTGGGATTGATAAAACGATTGATTGAAGTTCAAGTTTATTTTCACCAAATTGAAATTCTGGCTGTTCATAAAAAAATTCTTCAGAATTATTGATTTCAAAATCAAATTCGTGATTTAAATCTTCTCTATCAGAGTTTAACGACTCCTTTTCAAAAAGTCCATAAAACTCGTGTTCGTTAAATTCGACTTCCTTTGTTGGATTATCAACAACTTCATTGCGTATCTCAAGTTCAAAATCCAAAGTTGTTGTATTCAAATTTTCATAATCGAGAAAAGGAAGATCGAATTTTAAATTTGGTTCCACACCCTCAAAAGAATTGAAATCCAACTCAATTACCGTGTTTTCAACAACTTTGTTAAGATTTTCGTTTTCAATTTCAAAAGTTGTTATTTGAAAATCGTCGATTTGGATAAAAGATGGATTATTGTTTGACTCGTCACACGTTGGAATTTGATTTTGTTGTTCACATTGTTTCATATAAGTTTCAAACAACGAATTCGTGTGATCATCGTAAATTTCGTTCATTTGCTCAACAAAATCCAATTTATAATTATTAACATGAGGATTTTCACTTTGAAATTGTTGAGAACAAAGATTTTCAATCGTAACGTGGTTAAGATTATTCCCATTGCCAAATTCATTTCAAAAGTTGTTTCCATTTTCATTTTAACTTTGAAATTCATTTTGGAGTTCGAAATTGAATTGGCATGGGTTATAATCGAAATCGTTTGAATTTTGAATTGAATTCAAATTTTGAAATCCTTGACTCGAGTTATTACACAAATAAGAATTACACAAATCATTTATCTCTTGATTTTGTTGTGTAGAGAATTCAAGTAAAGATGAAATGCAATTTTCAAGATTCGAGGGTTGTTCGACATTTTGAAAATTTTGTGGTTCAAAACTCGAATCGTTTAAACAATAGTTGTTGTTAAAATATCCATACGGATTTGGAGTGAAATCATATGGATTATGTTGATTTTCACAACTATTGTAAAATTCACGTAAGTGGGGAAACTCGGACATTTTCAAGAATGTTTTTGTTTTTTCTTAAAGGAAAAAATATTTACAAATAGAATTTATTTTTCAAAATGGAAAATTGATTGTTTTGTTTTTTTGGTTTTTCAATTTTTTTTGTTTTTGAAACGGTTTTATAATTTTTTTTTTGACTTTTTGGTTTTTCTATTTTTTTTTGGATTTTTGAAATTTCAAAGAAAAAGGATTTAAAAATTTCAAAGAAAAAGGAATATATACAATTTTTTTTAGTTTTGGATTTTGAATTTTTTTTTAAATATGCATGAACCAATGCAACTAAATGAATGCAAGGGCTAATTACAAATGATTTATCCTAAGTTAACCCAAAATTGTATAATCACAAACTGTCTTAGATAAACAAGATAGTTCTCAACCAGGTAACGACAGGATTTATCGGTGCACCACGAATCACCATAGCAATGCAGCCGAAGGTTTAAGTACCTTCAGAGGAACAACCACTATAGTATTTACGAATTACCGTAATATTTATAAATGGTTATTACTCTGCCGTAGCCTAGACACTAGGAAATTAAATTGTTCAAAGAAGACAACTTGTCAATATACAATTAAAAGTTATCGATGTCTAATCGTTATTATTAATCAAAATCTAGGATGAAATGCAAAGCAGAAAATAAACGTGTATTAACAATGCAACTACGAATGAAATTTTGGTTTTTTTTTATGAAATTTTCTTTTGTAAAATGCAAGCAAACAACAATGCAAGGCAAATAAAAACAATATATATAGCAACCAAGTAGTTTTTTTTTTGGCAAGCAAAGCGAAGCGATTATTTTTAGCAAGCAGCTCCTTTCCTTTTCTACTTTTGCAACCTGAAAATAAAAACAAGATATATATACAGTTTTTTTTATATCGAAGAAGAAACTAAAATAAATGAAAAACAAAACAAATTCAAAACAACCCTCGTTTTTTTTGGAAGAGAATCTTTGTTTTTTTTTTTGAATTTTTTTTTGAATTTTTGTTTTGGAAAGGAAACTTAAAAGTACTGTTTTACTTTAAAAAAATTGAAAAGGGATGGACTAAAAGCAATTTAACAAAACAAATTAAACAAAACAAATTAAAACTTGTTTTTTTTGGTTTTAATGAAGATAAGAGCTTAACATATACCCGGCCCAATAACCACACAAATTACCCACGTTTCCCTTTTTTTTAAACATGGAGAAGGATGCTGCAGAACTAAATTTCAAAATCAATTTCGCATGTAAACACACTGTTCTCCTTCGAATCCCACAATAAAATAAATAAATCGAAACTTAAAAATCAAATTCGAGGGGCAATTTCAGGCGATTGACCGAGGAAGGCGATTTAAGGTTGAATTTTGGGTTCGCAACTAAGTTCGAGTTCGTGGTTGAGGATTTTGGCTGCTGTTTGTTCGAATTCAGGTGATGGTTTAGGAAATGAGGCAGTCATGTAACAGGGAAGATGTGATGTATCAAGTATGTTTCGACAGCATATTGTATGGTTTGTTGATGAGGCAGAGGCAGGAGTTAGCAGTGTGGTAATGCTCGGAGGAGATTGTAGTTTGAACTTGAAGTATGTTGGCACTGTTATGTGGTCGTCTGAGAATGCAAGGAGGTGAAATAGTTTGGAGTTGGAGAGTGGAGTTGCGTGTGGCAACAGTGGAAGGTTGTGTTGCTGTAAGGAAGTTGTGATATGGCAAGGTTGATGTCAGAGATGGGTAAAGAGGTAATGTGTAGAGGGTGGGCACTGGGTGGTGATCACTGTTTGATTTACAGGGAGGCAGCGACGGTTGATTTTGATGGTATGTTGCGACTAGTTTGGATGGAAGGGATGTTTGTGATGCTATGGGCAGCGGGATGATTGAAAGTAGTAATTTATGGTGGATGGCAAGTGAAGGCTGTTGATGAGTGAAGTGGTATGATGGTCAGGTAGGTGTACACAGCAGTAGCCAAAGGCAAGTGGGGAGTGGTTGTTGACAGTTGCAAGAGGAAATGTGGTATTGGTGTTTCGATGGCAGGTGGACTGGCGTCGGCTGCTGTGGGGTTGTAAATGGTGGAGTGTTTCTGGTAATGTTTGAAGCATATTGCTTATTGTCAGTGTGACTGAGTATGGGCAGTGAAGGATGTAACAGTACAGAGATGGATGGAAGGTTATGGTTTTGTTATGTTATGATGTTTGAGGAAGTTGATGATGTGAGAATGTTTGAATAAGCAAAAACTTGTTTAAGAATGTGAAGTGTAAGTGGCTTTGGCGTGGCTGTTGTATAGCACAATGGTTTGGTATTGATGTTGTGCAAGATGATGTATATGGAATTGACAGTAGAGTGGAGAATGAAGTGTGGTTGGAAGAAGTGATAATGATGAAATGAAGATTATTGTGACAGTGTTTGCAGTGAAGTATTGGGTTATCGCGGTCAGGTAGATTGTAGGCTGGTCAGTTAGCAGTTTTGACAGTGGTTGGTGGTGACAGTTATGTGCACAGTTGCACTGATGAGGTTGAAACAGTTTTGTAAATGTGGTGGGCGATCAACTGGAAGAGGTGGTGATTTGAGTTCAGGTTGAACTGTACTGCCTGGTGATGAAGTGAATAGAGATGAGGCTCTGTGGTCGACAGTGGTTGTATGGTTGAACTCTGTGGATGATGGTAGAAGTAGAAGTTGAACAAGTGGTCAGTGGATAGTAGTTTGAAGTTGCTGTGTTGTGCTGTGGTAGGTGGAGAAGTTGGTTAAAATGGTCGTGCTTGCTCTTCAGGTTGTATGTAGAAGTGGTTTTGGTCAGTGAAGGCAAGAAGGGGGGTTGTGGAGCAAGAAGTGATGATGTCGCACTTGTATGAATGTTTTTAAATGAGTGATGTTTGTTTGCCTAACAAATGTTTCACAATGTTTGTTTGCAAGACAAATGACAAATGAAAATAGGTTGTGGCAGTGAGCTGAAAACCAGAGTTTCTTTGGGAATGTTGATAAGGGTTGCAGGGAAGAAGTGGATGGAAGAGAGGAGTGAAGTTGGTGTAACAGAGAGCAAGGAAGATGTAATTTTAACAATGTAAAATTTGAAATGCAAATTTTTTTTATAGTGCAATTGACAACAGACAACAGAGACCAGAGAAGCAAACCAAGTTAGATGCAACTAAGTAAAAAAAAAATTTGCACAGTGACCGAAACAAGTTAAACAGATGCACACTAACACAAAATGCACAGCACTAAGAAAATGAACAGTAAACTGAAAACTAAAATGCAATGTTGATTTTTTTTGCAATGCAAAGCAACTTGGAAAGGCTACAATAACATGAACACACACAAATGCAACAAAATTCACACAAACACACAAAATTCAAACAAATGCAAACACATAATAAAATCAAACGAAAAATAATTTGAAGAATAGAAATTAAAAATCAAAGCAAATTCCCCGGCAACGGCGCCAAAAACTTGTTCGACGACGGAATTTCTATCGGATTAGAAAACCATCGAACGAATTTAGAAATAAAATAATTGCAAGCGCACGATGTACGAATGTAGCACGTGGCGAATACGGGTCGATCCGCAGGGAATTGATGATTTTAAAAATCTATTCAATCAAATTATACCAAAGTCGAGAGATTGTTAAGCTAGAAAAATGAGAAAACTAACAAAGAGAAAAGAGATACAAATATAAGAGTTAAATGACAATTTAGAGAATAAATCCACTCTCTAGATCATGTAGTTCAACACATATGAAATCATAATCTCTCTTTTTTTGGTCATTAGTGCTTTAATTGATGTGTTTATCATAAGTATGGCATATTTTTGCTATTAATTAGCCAACATAAGCCATCAAACTATAACACACCCCTTAAACCACTTACTAACTTTCATGAAATTTGACATTGAAAATGAAAATGAAATCTATTTTAAGTATGGCCTATTAACTATTGATTAGAAATATAGACCATCAAATTTTAATTTCAAATCACTTTCTTATGCCATAATCATATTTTGATGAAGAGGCATTTGTGTTAGTGATTGTTTAAGCATAGCCTATTTGATGTCAACAATATAGGCTATCAAATTCAAAGCAAGAACAACAAATAAACTACTTCAATCATTCTTCATTAAGCACAAAAAGGGAGCATGAATTAACAAATAGTTGAAGCTACATAATTAGAGAGCTTCATTACCCCTAAATTGAAGGGGTTTAGCCTCTCATATTTGTCATTTGATTAACAAATGTAGCTTGCAACATGAAAGCAAAAATAAAGAAAAATGAAAGCTAAATGAAAGAAAACTATTCTACTTGCATGGAAAAGAAATCTACACTACAACATGAAAGGAAATGAACATGTAATTAAAAGGAAACAATAATTAACATTGCATAAAAAGAAAAGAAGATTACATAAAATAAAAATGGCTAAGTAGCCATGAAAAGAGAAAGAGAGCTTTCTTTTATTTGAACTAAAGAGAAGGAGGCCTAAGAGAGACTAAGCAAGAGAAGGAATTACATGAAACATAAGGGGTATATATACAAGTGTTAAACCCTAATTCATATTTTTGGGGAATGCCCAAAATACCCTCTTAGGAAGTGTGGAGGCCAAGTAATCATTAGCTTCAAATAATCTTCATTTAAGTGTACATGAAGCCATTAATTCCATAAGCATGTGCATTAGCCTCTAATTTGTACATTAAGGTAGGTGGGTAGGTGGAGTCCTCCATTATCTTCACTTTGAATTATTTCCATCTTCATTTGTTCTCTTCACTCTTATGCATGCATATATCATCATGTAACCACTTGTAAAATTCACCAAATTTTCTACAAAACAACATAGAAAAATTCCAAGTAATTTTTCACAATTTAATAAATGCATAAAAATGAACATTTTGCCCCTATATGAAGATGAATATGTGATAATTTCAAATAATCAGAATTTTGGTTTAACAAGTCAAAATACCCAATATGATCATTTATTTAATTTAAATAGATTAATTATGGTGGTAAAAATATGCACATTTACGTGCACATCACCGGTTGATGAGGCTTGAGGCTAAGCGTTACCTTTTAGAACATATCCCTTAGAATGCCCATCGTCCGCTGACGATGTTCCGAAAGCATTCAACCATACAAGTCCGTCCCGGGTTCGAATGGAACCGAAGGCACTACTCCTACTACATCCATTTTGGAAATATCCTCAGGATTAGTAGCGACTAGCCCTTGCACTTCACTGCTCCATCTTCGACTCCGAAATCGTTTCCCCACGAAACGTACAAACCAGATCGAATTGGTTTTCGGGAAAAAACTCCCGATCCCGGTCTCTTCGAAACGATCAGCGCATTTGGCCAATATTGATAGTCGGTTATTTAACTATCAATTTACATTCACAAACATCCATCCAACAATAAATAATTTTCCAAATTATTTAATAACCTCAAAATATCTTCGCAAGATATATTTCTATTTTCAAACCTCTTTTGAAAACAGTTCAAAACAGTTTCCTCTTACGGAATACATATCTCAAATATTTATTTCCACTGAAACACCAATTACAAAATACTTTTAGATTTTTAAATAATCTAAAAGCACTTTATTATAAATATACTTTATAACATTGAAATTTAAAACTACTTTAATACTTTATCAAAATATATACTTTAAGAATATTTAAAATAAAACCACTTTATAAATATAAACTAAATTTCTCTTTTAACATAATACCAAATCACTTTTATATAGTTAATACAATAATAGATTTTGATAATACTTACTTTGGAAATTAACATTTAGAAAAAAACAAATTTAAAAGGACAAGAGAGGGTGGCTTGCAATAGAAGGTTTGCTACACTAAAGCAAAATGCATTGACGTAGAAAGGAAACAGGTTGATGGGAAAAGAATCACAGCTGGAGATGATTTGTATATATAATTTATTTAAATTCAATTCATTCCAATATCAATTATAATGCGTTTATATGTCGTACGCTCACACAACCACTCCAAACACCATGAAATTTGAAATCCAATAATAATACAATATTACAGATCCAATGGAACTGGTTTCGTCTAATTCCGAGACTGTGCCTCGGAAGGCTATTTTTAAATTCAATTTAAACGATAAAATTTGCAAAACTTAGCAAAACACTTCCAAATTCAATTTTAACAGTTCTATTGCCTTCAGTATTAACAACATAAATTTTCTAAGCCTTTAAATTATTTTTAACAAGCTCAAAACTCAAGATTCTCAATTTTACCCTATTTCCAATTGTTTAATTCAAAAATTAAATTGTCCAATAAATATTGATATTTGAAATTCGAATTAAAAATTTTAACTTTTAAATATTTAAAACAATTAAATATTTCAATTTCAAATACTTGAAAATTCCGGGTCGTCACATTCCTCCCCCCTTAAAAGAATTTCGTCCTCGAAATTACTAGTTAGGAAAGAAGGTCCGTTACCCTTTAACTATTTTCCAAACAAAACAGTTTAACCTCTTCCCAAAACCAACTACTTTACAATACCCAAAACAACCCTTTTTATTGAAGATACACTAATCCTCTTCTAACTTTCCAACTTATCCATAAGTTTCAAACAATATTACCTACTTATCAATTCAAATCTAAATTTGAATTCAAATTTTAAATTATCAAAATTTCTCAAAATTTTTCTAACTCCTTAAATTTTCGAAATTTTTTGCCAGCGTCTCCTTTGCGCGGCTAGCTCGGTACAACTACAAAATGGCTCTACGGCCCCCAAATCTCAAAAAGAAAACAAAAGCCAAGTGGCTAGATCAAAACCCAATCAAATTTCATACAGAAATTTATATACGTACCTTTTTAGTCGAGCAATTCAATTTATCTTCTGAAATCAAAAACATCCATTTATCCTTTGTCTTAACATACCTGTATATCCTGTTTAGCAAGAATGTCCCATTACAATATTCAAAGTCATTTTGCATTTTCTTTACAAGTGTCAATATTTGCTTTACTTAAGCCCGTACGATGTATATATATCATCCGTACGCAATACCCATCTGATCGCTCACTCGATCACACAAATTCACTTCCGAACTAGTATCGTCCACCCGACTTCCTAGTGTGGACTCAGATCTGGTTTCTTGATCAAAAACCGTTATTTTCCTTGCATAGTCACAAACTACAATAGAGAATTTCCAGAATCAATCAACAATCCATATCCAGGTTCACCGTCGAAAATCAAGTGAAAAATCCTAACTCGGATCGGTATAATTACCTCGAAATTCTGTGCTCGAATCTAGATCAAATCGTTATGCGAATAAAATAATATACGTACATCCTACGTATTGATTCCAATTGATTATCAACTATATCAATTTTCTCTTTTTATTCACATTCATTTGATTTCTATTCACTTATCCACAATTATCCCATTTCACCACTTTCAATTTAAATCTTCATTCAATTATTCACTTAGTATATTTCTCCATCTCAAAATTACTTAGTATATTCCCAATACAATTTACTTAAGAATTTCACTATTCATTTCTTAAGTTCAATATCCATATTTTATATATATTCCTTATAATTATTTTACTACTTCACCACTGAAGTGTATATTCAAATTGAATTACAATTCCATGAAATTCAATTTGCTTCAAATTACAAATTATTTCAAATATACATATATTTTTTCTAATTTTCAATCAGATTTTCTTTTTCACTTTTACTTGAATTCAATTCCTCTTCAAACTCTGAATATTGAATTCTATTTACCTTTATCTCAGATTTCGATTTAAATCATTTGTCGATAGTGAAAATTTCCAAAAATTTCAAAAAATTTCTAACTCCCAAAATTTTCAGAAAATTTTGGCGGAGTCTCCTTTGAACGGAGGAGCTTTAGCAATTTGACAAAAGAGTTAAATATATATACATCGACCCACACGGTCGGAAAAACAAAAACAGTTCATATTTCCTATTTTTATTGCGCAGGCGTACCTTATTTAGCATTTTAAAGCAAGCGGCTTATAATTTTAGCAGTTTGCGCAATCAAATCCAGCCAAACGGCTTCCCTAAAACCTGTACTTACCCAATTTAAATAGATAAGTGACAAATATATGCAATTTGTTAACATTTCACTTATATTCAAATAGCTAACACCTGCAATCAATTCACATACCATTCCATTTAATTCGAATAGTTTCCAACTTAATCTCTTACATTCAATTTATTTTTAAACGAAATGAACACATATTCATTTCAATTGATTTCAAAATCAATTTATTTAACTTCTATTGATTTATATAATCTTATTACTGCCGTTTGCGTCGAACGACTAATTTTCTATGCAAACTTGTCGATATCCTTGCATTTAAACACCCACTTTGTTTTAAACTATTTCAAATTGATTCCAATTCAAGTTATATTAATTTCACTCCGATTTAATTCATTTACAAACTATATACTTGCAATTTCACTTCATATCTAAAAAGTTTTATTCCAAACCATTTTATTAAACTCGACTATAATCATTTAACAATTTACTTAAGTTAACTACTTAAGTTCATATCCATTTTCTACTAAATCCTCTTTTATTAGATTTAATTAGTATATTCATCCAATCCATTTTAAACCTTATTTCACATTAACTAAAATAATATCCAAGCCAAATTTAATTTATTCATACTCGAATTGGATTTATTTTCATCTCAAATCATTTTTATCTTAATCCAATTCCATACAACTTCAATTCATATTTACTTCACTTACAATTCCAAGTTGAATTTCTATTATAACTCAAGCTTCACTTTCAAATTTTAAATGACCAATTTCAACTTACTAATTTATTCCAAATTAGTTATTTCCAATTATTTTCTTTGATTTTATTTTATCACTCACTTTAACTATTTTACTTGAGTTCAATCTATTTTATTTTTCTCATCATTCCATAAACATTTTAAATAAGATTCCAGAGTTTTAAACAATTCCAAAAATTCAAAATCTCCTTTGAAATCAACTATATCCAAAATTCTTTGGCAATTTAATTATTCCTTTGAATTTCAAAACCAAACCCAATTCGCAAACAAATTCAGTTCAAAACAATTCGGTAGCAATTTCTCTTCTGGAAACTCGAAAATGAACATCGATGATGCTGCAGTCATCACCGAAGTTATTTTTCAGCGACCGAAAGAGTTCAATGCTTTTATCTCATTAAAAACGATTCAAATATTTTTAAATTCCAAATCTTCCAAATTTCATATCCAATTCAAAAATATTCCCCAAATAATATCACCATTATTTCTCCAAAACCTTTGAAAACCATTTTCAACCCAAGGAATTTAATTTTCTCAAAATTTCAAATTCCAAATCCTTTCAATTCACATACAACTATTACTCTAGAATTTTATTTCAAACTATAAATCACATTTACAAATTTGCATTTACAAATCCCATTTGTATATGAATTTATTTCTTAGCTTTTAGTTATGATTTCAATTTCTTATTTAATTTTCTCACAATAGTGATAATAACTTAATATTATCACTCCTTAACAACCAAGCATCCATATATATAACTATAATAATTTATGAAAAATTATTTCTTTCATATACAAAAATAATTTGGGTAAAATTATTTCATTTACCCTATTTTAAAACAATACTGTGTCGAATTGTCCTATTCAAGTGTTTAGAGATCCCTATCAATAACGTTAATTACTCGTATTGACCAGAATCCATAAACTACTCAATAAACCAATCAACACAATATAAAACCATTTTATATTCACTAACAAATAGGCACTCATATCTATTAATACACTCAAACTCATTCTAGAGTACTATGGACTCTATTTAATGAGTAATCCCCACCAGAGCCAAAGTTATCGCTAACCTTCGCTCTGATACCAAATGTGACGGGACAACCCAGTGGCGATCGGTAGGCTTTGCAACCATCCCAGACCCACCGTGGCACACAGTGATACCTCGAATTTGCTTTTACGGCCAGCCTCTCGACTCGCAACCAACCCAGGGCCTTCCTACCCAAAAGGGACATGTAGGGGTAAGAGTCTCCCGTTCGCCACCAAACCGCGAAGCGAGAACCCCCTATCATGCTGTAATGAAGCAAACCTGATCCCGGTCTCTTCGAAACGATCAGTGCATTTGGTCAATATTGATAGTCGGTTATTTAACTATCAATTTACATTCACAAACATCCATCCAACAATAAATAATTTTCCAAATTATTTAATAACCTCAAAATATCTTTGCAAGATATATTTCTATTTTCAAACCTCTTTTGAAAACAGTTCAAAACAGTTTCCTCTTATGGAATACATATCTCAAATATTTATTTCCACTGAAACACCAAGTACAAAATACTTTTAGATTTTTAAATAATCTAAAAGCACTTTATTATAAATATACTATGACGACCACCCATGACCCCTGCACCGAATCTAGAGATAGAGCGCTGTAAAGTGTGCCAGGCGACCATGGACGATTGTCAAGGTAAGATTTAAAATAACAGAATCTACCGTATTACTCACAGCGCTTGGACAAAATACAATAGAACATATGTATAGTGAAGCTTTACATAACAAAATGACATCATATAAAACTCCATAATAGTTGAATACAAGCATCCACATAGTCAGTACAACAAGCCTCACTACATATCTCTCAGAGAATACAAAACAGCGGAATATCCAGTACATATAATAAGAAGATAATATGCAACCATCCAGCTCGTCTTCGATATCAGCATCGTGAGAAGAGAACAGCACCTGTCACCTGCTACCTAGTCTGCCCGTCCCAAAATGGACGAACAGCCCAAGGCAATAAGAATTAAAACATAAAGCCTTGAGTCAGACAACAGTCTTAGTGAGCAGTAAATTAACTAACAACATACCAAAAGAGCATAAAGGAAAAGGAATAGGAATACAACCCTCCCACTCCAACCTCATTCTACAGTGATAGCCCCAGACACACACTAAGCAGGAGCAAACATAGCAGAGCATACAATTTAAAGTAAAGCTACTATTACTCGAGTCAAGGGCGATGTTTTCCAAGTACCAAGGCCTAAATCAGATAAGCACCCAGAAAATACCGCTCTTGAGTCCGAATGACGATACAACCAAACATCCATGACTTTGGCTATCACTGTTATCATTGCTTCGATATCACCGTTAATTGAATGACCGACACATTCTCTCAGCCGTCCGTCAAGGGTTAATGGAAACCCCGGTTCTAGACATAACTCCCGCACGTCGTCGCAGCCCGTGCCTAGGACTATCGAATCTGCCCAGAGTACTCGACCATCAACAGTTGGCCGTTGGGACTATCGAATCTGCCCAAACGTACTCTTGCTTAGAGCATGCTAGAACCTTCAACAACGATGCTATCCAAGCCTCCAAGTCATCCTCCTCGACGACTATTCTCATATCCATTCATTATCCTCAACTCGAATCATATCACCGAGTTATCAACATGCTTGGAATGATCCCGTCTGGATTAGACCAAGTCTTCATCACATGATTGCCTCGCTTCATTACATCCTCGCAAAGCCTCATCTCATCATCACATCATCAAATCTATGCATAAGAGCTTCATCATCCCGCTGCATATGCCACGAGCAGCTTTCCCAATTCAAGAGCCTTTCCCTTAGCTTTTGAATCATCTTCGATCTAAATCTAATCATCAATCATCTAGTTCATAACAAGCAATCAAATCAAACATCAATCCAAGCAATCAAGCATTCAAATATGATCTAAGTAGACAATTATGACAATAATGGCATTTTCGTAATTAAAGAGTTGAAAGTCCAATAAGCATGAAAACATGGATTATATCTCTACAAACTTGATGAATGAACTTGCATAGGTTAACATATGATAAAATGGATGTAACATCATCATGAACAATGGATCTATATGGATCTACACATAGGATGAAGAAAATGCATGGAAATCTCTAATTTAACACCAAATCGAGCCAACAATCCGATATACTCCTTTGGATCCGTGTGAGAGATAATCACCACTCACCAAATCACTTAAACAAACCCAAATCAACATGCTTCAGATCTGGACAGCGAAGGATCAAGCTTGATCTATCACGAATCCGCTTCAAACGAAGAAATCTCTCTTGAAAAGATGAAGATTTTCAATCTAAGCTCTTGAATCTTCAATCTTGATCTTCGATTTGGATAGAAGGAAGCACTAGATTAGAGTGTAGAAAAGAAGTGAAGAAGTGTAGAAGTCGAGCTCTCAAAATGGCAGCACTTCGTCGCTTCAAAATCCGGATCCCAAAAATGAAGAGAAGCTCTCCTATTTATAGCAGAAAATACCCTAAGTCGTAACTCGGCTATCTTCTTAAGTCGCTGCCGACTTAACACTATGCCGACCTACGACCTAAAAACCCCCACGACTTAACAGAGCCTCCGACCTAAGCCTAACGACCTACAACAACGCGCATCTGCGACTTAACACTTGACGACCTAAAGCAATGCGCTTTCCTTCGACCTACGACTTAGCAACTGGTACGACTCATCGAACAAACACTTAACTCGGCCACGACTCAACTAGGTTACGACCTAACACTTTGGCCTAACCCAGCGACCTAACAAACTTACGACTTAATACCTTAGACTCTCACGCGACCTAACACTTGAGCCAGCCTGCGACCTAACAACTTACTAAGCTACGACCTAAGACTTACAACACCCTGCGACCTAACTACTAAGTCATCTACGACTTAACTATTAGGTCGTTAACTAACTTATTCCTTAGGTCGGTCAATCCCATAGGTCGCTAATTCGAACTGCCGACCTAACACTTAACACCCAAACACTTAGGTCGCTCACAACATGTCCTTAGGTCGTTGCCGACCTAACTCTACCCCAGAATACTTAGGTCGCCTACTACTCTTCCTTAGGTCGCCTAAACCTCTTAAGTCGGTCACGACTCATCACTTAGGTCGGTCACTACCTTAAGTCGGCAACTCGACCCAGACTTATCCCTTAACTTGCCTATCCCCTTAGGTCGCAGATCCTCTCTAAGTTGCCAACAACATTTAGGTCGCGTACGACCTAGGACTTAAGCAATTTCAACCAAAATCTGAAACAACTCAAAAATGCTGAAAATCCCAGATTTTGACAAACTTTTCGATCCGTAAAATACGGGTCGTTACATTCTCTCCCCCTTAGGAATTTCGCCCCCGAAATTCCAAGCAATCATAGCAATCAAAGACTATTCTGTACGCCTACCATCCATAGCAATCAACAAACCATGCATCCAATTCTAGCTTAGCGTACAGAATTCTAAGACTTAGAACAAGTTACAATATCGCGAGATGAGACGACACCTTAGGGCCATACCTTGAAGAGTTCAGGATGAGCTGCCTTCATCCTCTCTTCCACCTCCCACGTACAGTCGTTATCATCATCACTCCATTGTATCTTGAGCAACTTAACTACCTTCCTCCTGAGCTGTTTCGTGTCAGTTTCAACAACACGAAGCGGCTTACGAGGTCTTCTATCGACTGGATCAACTTCTAAGTCTTCACAGCTATCAGCAGAAACCACGGTATTCGGGTTGTGCACATACTTCCGTAGATATGATACGTGAAAAACATTATGCACACCCGACATCTTCTCCGGTAACTCCAATCTGTAGGCGAGCTTTCCAATTCGCTCGATGATCGGGAATGGTCCAACAAATCTCGGAGTCAATTTTCCTTTCTTCCCGAATCGAATAACATTCTTCAGTGGAGAAATCTTCACAAAAACCATATCTCCTGCGTCGAATTCCAAATCCTTTCGACGCTTATCGGCATAACTCTTCTGACGGTCTTGGGCTGCCTTCATTCGTTGCCGAATGATCTCTATGCAATCCGAAGTCTGTCGAATCATCTCTGGCCCAAGCATCAGCTTTTCTCCAGTTTCCAACCAACACGTCGGAGAGTTACACGGTCTTCCATACAATGCCTCATACGGTGCCATACCAATACTAGACTGGTAACTGTTGTTGTACGCAAACTCCACCAAATGAAGGTGATCTTCCCATGATCCTCCGAAGTCCAAAACACAAGCTCTAAGAAGATCTTCCAAAACTCGGTTGACTCTCTCGGTCTGACCATCTGTTTGAGGGTGATAAGCTGTACTCAAACACAACTCGGTTCCCAAAACTTCCTGGAAGCTCTTCCAAAATCCACTAGTGAACAATGGGTCTCGATCGCTCACTATACTTTTCGGAATACCATGGAATCGAACTATCCACTTAACATACAACTCAGCCAACTTTGATGCAGTCCTAGTCGATCGAACAGGAATGAATCGTGCACTCTTAGTCAGACGATCTACAATGACCCAAATCCCTTCATTTCCCGTTCTGGTTCTAGGCAATCCATCAATAAAATCCATCGACACTTGTTCCCACTTCCATGTAGGAACTTCTAATGGCTGAAGCAATCCACTTGGCTTCTTCTGTTCGGCTTTTACCAACTGGCAGTTCATACATTTGGAAATAAAATTACCAACATCCTTCTTCATACCTTCCCAATAGTAGGTTCTCTTCATATCCCGATACATCTTATTTCCACCGGGATGAATTGTCAACTTCGAGTGATGACTTTCCTTCAGAACCTCACTCCTCAATTCATCTATATCGGGAACAACTAGTCGTCCTTGCTTCCGAAGCCAACCCTCTCGATCGACCTCGAATCCTTTATCCTTTTCTGGATCCAATCCAGATTCCAAATCACGGATAATCTTGACAAGCTTATCATCTCGCTTTTGGCCCTCGCCAATCCTTTCCACAAGAGTGGGTCTTATCGATAAGTTTGCCAACATCTCAGGTTCCAATTCACATCTAGGCCTGAAGTCAAATCCAGCTAAATACTCGAGACTCTTCCATTCTGAAAACATGGCTCCCAATCCTGCATGTCTTCGACTTAACGCATCTGCCACTGCGTTACCTTTTCCCGGAGTATAAGCTATACCAAAATCATATGATGCCAAAAACTCTAGCCAACGTTGCTGCCGAAGATTTAAATCCTTTTGGGAGAAAAGATACTTCAACGACTTGTGATCCGTAAACAACTCGAATCGAACTCCCAACAAATAATGCCTCCACATCTTCAGAGCAAATACAATCGCCGCTAACTCCAAATCATGAGTAGGGTAATTCCTTTCATGCGGCTTTAGTTGTCGACTGGCATACGCAACAACTTTATCCTTCTGCATCAGCACTGCTCCAAGTCCAGTACCACATGCGTCGGTGTAAACCACCATCTCATCATTCCCACTTGGAATAGTCAAAACAGGAGCACTCGTCAATCGCTCTTTCAGGATTCCGAAAGCTTGCTCACACTTAGCATCCCAACTGAACACTTGGTTCTTCTTCGTCAATCCTGTTAATGGTGCAGCTATCTTGGAGAAGTCTTTGATAAACCGTCGATAATATCCTGCTAATCCAAGAAAACTTCTCACATCAGATGCATTCTTAGGTCTAACCCAATCCTGGATTGCTGCCACCTTAGCGGGATCAACCGCTATTCCACTTCCAGAAATCACATGGCCTAAGAACCTAACTTCACTCTTCCAGAAGTGACACTTCGAAAACTTAGCCTTCAGCTGATGTTTCCGTAAGATCTCCAAAACAATACGCAAGTGCGTCTTGTGCTCCTCTTCCGTTCTGGAATAAATCAGAATATCATCCACGAACACAAGTACGAACTTGTTCAACTGATCTCTGAACACTCTATTCATAAGATCCACAAAATATGCTGGCGCGTTAGTCAATCCAAACGGCATTACCAGCCACTCAAAGAAACCGGATGGTGTCCTAAAAGCAGTCTTCGGCACACTATCCTTAGCCACTCTCAACTGGTGAAATCCTGTTGCCAAATCCATCTGAGAAAACACCATAGCTTCGTGAAGCTGATCAAACAAGTCATCTATTCTCGGCAATGGATACTTGTTCTTCTTAGTCACCTTATACAGCTCACGATAATCCACACACAATCTCAACGCCCCATCTGCCTTGGTTGCAAACACAACTGGTGCACCCCACTCGGACACACTACGCCGAATGAATCCCTTCTGTAAAAGGTCATCAACTTGCACCCTCAACTCCTGCTGTTCCCTAGGCGCCATCCGCCTAAGAGGCATCACAACAGGTCTGGCTCCTTCAACTAGATCTATACGAAACTCGATCTCTCTATGCGGCGGCAACCCTTTGACTTCGTCAAAGACATCCTCGAATCCATTTGCGATTGGCACTAAAGACAGTCCATCCCGTGGAACAACTAGCGAATACATGAAGCTCATGAAGACGCCTTCCTCATGCTTACATCGTATCACAATCTTTCGCCCTTCCACATTCTCGACTGTCACCTCCAGCCTCTCACAATCAACCTTAGCCGCATACTTCCTAAGCCAGTCCATACCCAAAATAATTCCGAACCCCGCAAAGTTCAGAACAAAATAATCACAAACAAAAGAGCAACCATGACTCGACACAACTAGACCACGGCATAACATACACAAACAAGACGAACCCCCAACTGGATTAGTCACAACCAATGGCCTATCAACAATATCCGGTTCCAAACCTAACCGGCCTACTATTTCATTACAAACAAATGAATGCGACGCTCCAGTATCAAACAGAACTCTAACTGGAACACCACATAGGAAAAGAGTACCTTGAACAACCACACTCTTTCCCTTCTCTTCAGCAGTAGGAGCTTTCGAAGACGACGGAACAGCTCCTAAAGCATAGGCTTGCACAATCTGCCTGTCCTTCCTTGGTTCTGGACAATTCTTCCTGAAATGCCCCGGCTTGTCACAGTTATGACACCTCATCGGCACCTTAGGATTCTTACAATCCTTCGAGAAATGGCCCTTCTGCTGACAGTTGTAGCAAGTCACCTCGCCTTTCGGCTTCTTCTGGCCATCCTTACCCTTCTGCTGCTGCTGCTTCCTCTTCTTGTTTCCACCCTGCTGGGGTTTAGACTCTTCCCTAGTCACAGCAACAACAGATCCTTCCTTAGGAAACAGACTCTCATGCCTAAGAGCTTTCTCCACAAGCTTCTCAAATGAATCGTCCAAATGATCCACCAACTGTCTCCCAAGATAACTATCCAAGCCGGTCACAAACTTCTCATTCTTCTGATAAGCAGATTCAATATATGACCGGGCATATTTGGACAAAGCTTCAAACTCAGAAACATACTCAAGAACTGATCTTCCACCCTGCTTGAGCTCTACAAACTTCTTGAACAGAACAGACTTCTGAGCTGTAGAAATGAACTTAGCTTCAAATCTGACTTGGAATTGCTCCCAAGTAATCTCTTCTTCCGGAGTAGTGATGGTAATAGAGTTCCACCAATCAGAAGCTCTCCCTTGAAGCTGCCTTGATGCCAACTTCCTCTTAGTTGCATCCTCAATTCCCAAATCACCAAAGATCCTTTTACAAGCATCTATCCATCTCTGGACTTTAATAGTTGATTCTGTTCCCAAGAAAACCTTCCCTCCAAGAACAGTATAATCCTTGCACAACTTAGCAAAATCCACTGGTTTTGGAGTTTGAACTTGAACTCCAACATCAACTGCCGCTCCCGGAACTGGTATCCTTCTCATGATCGAAGTCATCATAGCTTCGAACATGGCTGCATAATCAGCAGTCTCTTCAGTAGCACGGCCTTCCCTAGCAGCTGGTCTCCCTCTTCGACTCATTCTCAATATCTATAAAAAGGAATGATTAGAACATCTAGAGAAACAACTGCATAAAGGACTCAACTCTACTAAACTACTATATTATATATAGTATTCATCCATCAAAATACAATTACGTCTCTCATACGTAGTTACGACGGCGAGCGTTGGGTAAAATCGATTAACCAATGCTCTGATACCAAATGTGACGACCACCCATGACCCCTGCACCGAATCTAGAGATAGAGCGCTGTAAAGTGTGCCAGGCGACCATGGACGATTGTCAAGGTAAGATTTAAAATAACAGAATCTACCGTATTACTCACAGCGCTTGGACAAAATACAATAGAACATATGTATAGTGAAGCTTTACATAACAAAATGACATCATATAAAACTCCATAATAGTTGAATACAAGCATCCACATAGTCAGTACAACAAGCCTCACTACATATCTCTCAGAGAATACAAAACAGCGGAATATCCAGTACATATAATAAGAAGATAATATGAAACCCTCCAGCTCGTCTTCGATATCAGCATCGTGAGAAGAGAACAGCACATGTCACCTGCTACCTAGTCTGCCCGTCCCAAAATGGACGAACAGCCCAAGGCAATAAGAATTAAAACATAAAGCCTTGAGTCAGACAACAGTCTTAGTGAGCAGTAAATTAACTAACAACATACCAAAAGAGCATAAAGGAAAAGGAATAGGAATACAACCCTCCCACTCCAACCTCATTCTACAGTGATAGCCCCCAGACACACACTAAGCAGGAGCAAACATAGCAGAGCATACAATTTAAAGTAAAGCTACTATTACTCGAGTCAAGGGCGATGTTTCCCAAGTACCAAGGCCTAAATCAGATAAGCACCCAGAAAATACCGCTCTTGAGTCCGAATGATGATACAACCAAACATCCATGACTCTGGCTATCACTGTTATCATTGCTTCGATATCACCGTTAATTGAATGACCGGCACATTCTTTCAACCGTCCGTCAAGGGTTAATGGAAACCCTGGTTCTAGACATAACTCCCGCACGTCGTCGCAGCCCGTGCCTAGGACTATCGAATCTGCCCAGAGTACTCGACCATCAACAGTTGGCCGTTGGGACTATCGAATCTGCCCAAACGTACTCTTGCTTAGAGCATGCTAGAACCTTCAACAACGATGCTATCCAAGCCTCATAGTCATCCTCCTCGACGACTATTCTCATATCCATTCATTATCCTCAACTCGAATCATATCACCGAGTTATCAACATGCTTGGAATGATCCCGTCTGGATTAGACCAAGTCTTCATCACATGATTGCCTCGCTTCATTACATCCTCGCAAAGCCTCATCTCATCATCACATCATCAAATCTATGCATAAGAGCTTCATCATCCCGCTGCATATGCCACGAGCAGCTTTCCCAATTCAAGAGCCTTTCCCTTAGCTTTTGAATCATCTTCGATCTAAATCTAATCATCAATCATCTAGTTCATAACAAGCAATCAAATCAAACATCAATCCAAGCAATCAAGCATTCAAATATGATCTAGGTAGACAATTATGACAATAATGGCATTTTTGTAATTAAAGAGTTGAAAGTCCAATAAGCATGAAAACATGGATTATATCTCTACAAACTTGATGAATGAACTTGCATAGGTTAACATATGATAAAATGGATGTAACATCATCATGAACAATGGATCTATATGGATCTACACATAGGATGAAGAAAATGCATGGAAATCTCTAATTTAACACCAAATCGAGCCAACAATCCGATATACTCCTTTGGATCCGTATGAGAGATAATCACCACTCACCAAATCACTTAAACAAACCCAAATCAACACGCTTCAGATCTGGACAGCGAAGGATCAAGCTTGATCTATCACGAATCCGCTTCAAACGAAGAAATCTCTCTTGAAAAGATGAAGATTTTCAATCTAAGCTCTTGAATCTTCAATCTTGATCTTCGATTTGGATAGAAGGAAGCACTAGATTAGAGTGGAGAAAAGAAGTGAAGAAGTGTAGAAGTCGAGCTCTCAAAATGGCAGCACTTCGTCGCTTCAAAATCCGGATCCCAAAAATGAAGAGAAGCTCTCCTATTTATAGCAGAAAATACCCTAAGTCGTAACTCGGCTATCTTCTTAAGTCGCTGCCGACTTAACACTATGCCGACCTACGACCTAAAAACCCCCACGACTTAACAGAGCCTCCGACCTAAGCCTAACGACCTACAACAACGCGCATCTGCGACTTAACACTTGACGACCTAAAGCAATGCGCTTTCCTTCGACCTACGACTTATCAACTGGTACGACTCATCGAACAAACACTTAACTCGGCCACGACTCAACTAGGTTATGACCTAACACTTTGGCCTAACCCAGCGACCTAACAAACTTACGACTTAATACCTTAGACTCTCACGCGACCTAACACTTGAGCCAGCCTGCGACCTAACAACTTACTAAGCTACGACCTAAGACTTACAACACCCTGCGACCTAACTACTAAGTCATCTACGACTTAACTATTAGGTCGTTAACTAACTTATTCCTTAGGTCGGTCAATCCCATAGGTCGCTAATTCGAACTGCCGACCTAACACTTAACACCCAAACACTTAGGTCGCTCACAACATGTCCTTAGGTCGTTGCCGACCTAACTCTACCCCAGAATACTTAGGTCGCCTACTACTCTTCCTTAGGTCGCCTAAACCTCTTAAGTCGGTCACGACTCATCACTTAGGTCGGTCACTACCTTAAGTCGGCAACTCGACCCAGACTTATCCCTTAACTTGCCTATCCCCTTAGGTCGCAGATCCTCTCTAAGTTGCCAACAACATTTAGGTCGCGTACGACCTAGGACTTAAGCAATTTCAACCAAAATCTGAAACAACTCAAAAATGCTGAAAATCCCAGATTTTGACAAACTTTTCGATCCGTAAAATACGGGTCGTTACATATACTTTATAACATTGAAATTTAAAACTACTTTAATACTTTATCAAAATATATACTTTAAGAATATTTAAAATAAAACCACTTTATAAATATAAACTAAATTTCTCTTTTAACATAATACCAAATCACTTTTATATAGTTACTACAATAATAGATTTTGATAATACTTACTTTGGAAATTAACATTTAGAAATAAACAAATTTTCTAAAACATTCTTTTTAAAACACAACTAGAACTTTTAACTTATATTTAAAATTGCTTTGAAAAACGTACTTGGCTATCCAAGGAAATACACTTCTCTTCACATCCTTTAAAAATAAATCAACATTTATTTTTAAACCAATTCATATCCCTTTATAAATTCCCACCTTGAATTTATATTTTCAAATATCCACTGATATTTTATTTTACTTTATAAACCCAGTTTATAAATTCCAAAATCTCACTTCTCTTTTAAAATTCCAATTTTAAACAACTAAATCAATTTCCAATTTACTTTACTTTACTTTGAAATAAATTTCCTTTGCTACTTCATTTATTTCAAAATACATTAACTTTTAGATTTATTTCTTTATTGTGAGTTAAAACCCTTTTAACTGAAAACACCAATTTTAAACTTCCAAAACTCCTTATTTATCCTTTAATTAAATTTAATCCTTGAATTTAAAAATAGATTCTTTATTCTTTACCATAATATCACTTTAGTTGTAAAGTTTATATTTTCCCTGTTAATTCAAAATCCCCTTATTCCAATTCACTTGAATTATTTACTTAAAATTTACTCTTTTATTCCTTTCAAAATCCAATTCTATAGAATTTAATAACTCATTTTACTTAGGATATTCAATCCAACAATATCTTCCAATATTTCAATCATCAATAAAATCATCACAAGATATCAATATTCATAGCACAGAATATCAAATAATCTAAATAATTTTGAGGAATCCAGTTGGATCCCTCCAACCTGTTTCCCTGCATCCACAGATGTTAGCACAATACCAATTCCACTTCGTGGTGGAATATCGTGGTATATGGGTTTACATAAAATATCATCTGCTATTATGCGGCGCATAGGGTCTCATCCGCTATATAATGCGGGAAATCAATCACTCCAATATATACTATATACTACTATATAATATATATCATATCCAATCAATTCAACCATTCAATTCAAATATTTAAATTTAATCATTTAAATTTAAATAACCAGATGAGTGAGATTAACTCACCTTTGCTTTTCATTTGCAATCCACTCTAGACTGACTTGTTTCCATGATTTTAAACCTTGTATGATATTAGATGATTTATTAATATTTGAACAATTTGAACGATCAATTAACTTTTATAAATTATTTATAATAATTAAGTAAGTTAATTGTGCATGTGTGTATATAACTTTCTTTTCAATTCCCGTTTTAAATCTGATTTCAATAACAGTATATAACCTTATTTACATTTCCGTTTTTAAACCAGACAAATTTCTACCTCTAACTTTATATTTTTTTAAACCTTGTCCGAATATGTGTTACTGTGAGTTTACATGCATATAAAATTTTAAATTCGATAACAATTTTAAATTCCCATTCCTTCCAACTTTGTCAATATAAACAAATTCCTGTTTACCATATGCATTAAAATAGGTGTGAATAAATATATTCAAATCAGAATGGAACTAGTACCTCACTGCCCCATGGCCTATCATCGAACACGACCAGCCCTTACTATTCTGACAACCCAAAACCCTAGCAGTTCACTCGCGACATGCCCCTACGTCGGCGCCAGCCACTGCCTATACCGCGTCCCCATGAGCAGCCAACCACTCGAACCCCCATCTCGAACTCGATCTACAACTGAGGATGGGATGTCGCACTCGTGATGCTTAATCTCGCGATGCTCGCAAACTCGTCACCGCTGACGAACACCCCAATCACCTCCGCAACGCCAAACAACATCACAACCGCTGATGCACCTCAATGTCGCTGCCCTATCTTTACGCTTGCTCGATCGAACGTGGGCTTGTTCGATCTGAGAAAACGCGATCTCCCTGAACAAATACAAGGCCAGTCGATTTGCAACTCGATCGAATGATTTTGAAATCCCGTTCGCTCCCATCAGCCCTTTTTTTATACTAACCGATTTCATTTTGTGGATTTGAGACGAGAATGGGAAATACAGGCGCCCTCCCCCCTTTTTATTTGTTCAGGAAATCGCTGATTTGATTTGAATCCGAGAGACAAAAAGAAAGAGGAATACACGATTATATTTTATTCGGTCATTCTAGATTTCTTTGTTGAGAAATTTTTTTTGTAAATAAATTTAAAAGGACAAGAGAGGGTGGCTTGCAATAGAAGATTCGCTACAGTAAAGCAAAAAGCATTGACGTAGAAAGGAAACAGGTTGATGGGAAAAGAATCACAGCTGGAGATGATTCGTATATATAATTTATTTAAATTCAATTCGTTCCAATATCAATTATAATGCGTTTATATGCCGTACGCTCACACAACCACTCCAAAGACCACGAAATTTGAAATCCGATAATAATACAATATTACGGATCCAATGGAACTGGTTTCATATAATTCCGAGACTGTGCCTCGGAAGGCTATTTTTAAATTCAATTTAAACGATAAAATTTCCAAAACTTAACAAAACACTTCCAAATTCAATTTTAACAGTTCTATTGCCTTCAGTATTAACAACATAAATTTTCTGAGCCTTTAAATTATTTTTAACAAGCTCAAAACTCAAGATTCTCAATTTTACCCTATTTCCAATTGTTTAATTCAAAAATTAAATTGTCCAATAAATATTGATATTTGAAATTCGAATTAAAATTTTTAACTTTTAAATATTTAAAATAATTAAATATTTCAATTTCAAATACGTGAAAATTCCAGGTCGTCACAATTATTATTCACTGTCCATATATAATTCCTTTTTAACAAACTTTCATATTTAACTTATCAAATTAAATTGATTTCACATTTATAAAACAGTGTTTACGAATTCTATTTATAATTTATAAACACTTCCATATATAAAATTCCTTTTTAACAAATTTCCATTTCTATCTCATTCATAAGTGAAAATCCAACTATAAGTTAATTTACTTATAAATCTCTTTTATTTGCAAATTCATTCTTTTTATAACTTCATAAATTTATAAATCTTATTGACTTATAAGATTCAACTATAACTTCATTTTAACACTTACAAAACTCGTTTATAATGCCATTACCTTTTTATTTATAAAATATCGATTTTATAAATCTTATATATAAACCATTTATAATAAATTCCAAATTCTCATTTTAACTTATTTTAACAAAATAGTTAACTCCATATTTCAAAAACCATATTTGAGTATATTTCACAAAACCATTATTTTTATAATGTAAAAACTATAACTTTTTATTTTATTTAAAATAAATTCATTTTTTTAATCATTCAAAAATTATATATTTTCAAAATCACTTTGAAATCCTTTTTAAATTGAAATCATCATTTTAATATTTTAAATTCCAAAATATGGCCCAATGCTGCAACAATACTAAATAAGAGCATTCACATCAATCATATCAATCATGGCATCCAAACATCATATATCACAATATAACAACATATATAACAATATCTGCAAATAAAAATTAACAGCGGTAAGGAATCCAGTTGGATCCCTCCAAACTGTAACCTGCAACAAATATACATATGAGAAAATATGTACAATGTTCGCTTCGAGGTAGAAGCGCGTACAAAAGGTCATTCGCTCATACATAGGAACGTATAGGGTCTCATCCGCTAAAATATGCGGGAATATATCCAAACCAACCAATATATATAATATATCATATATCACCGAAACAATCATTAATAATCATAAATAAATTTATTCTCACTTATTAAAAATATAAGCGAGACAGAGAGAGTGAGTTGTACTCACTTTGGTTGTAGTCGTCGCGATGGCGATTTATTTCGATTAAAATTAAATGAGCGTTTAATTTTAACCAAAATTTTCAATAGCTCAAATAAATCCCAATCCAACTCTAAAGTAGTGCTCGGCAATATGGACCCAACGCAATTCGTTTCGTCCGATTTCGACCTTGTATGAAGAAGTTATGCTATTTTAAAGATTACACGAATTATAATATAATAATTCACAATTTCTTTTTCCTTTTCTTTTAACCTAGAGACATCTGGCCGTTCGATTCAAACCATAGCAGATATGGGCCGCATCCGTCTATCTTCATCTTCCACGTTAACTTCTAGGCAAATAAACCCATAGCCGCCCTTACTTCCATCAATTTATGCTCCACCTACGATCGCCTAGAACACGATCCAAACCCCTCAACGCATGAGCCATATAGAGCTCCATCAATGGCCGGAGCTAGGTTGAACACGGCTGCCCTATAGCCTAGGAAAACATGCACGAACGTTGCAAGTTCATGAGCAGATCTAGGCCACCATGAAGCTCCGATGACGATCACGACCGTATGGATGTGAAGATCTCACCTAGCTCAACGAGTTTGTAGTTGAGAGTTTTTGATAATTGTTGATGGATTGTGAGTTATTGGAGAGAGAAATTTCATGCATTTCTGGCCATTAAATGAAGGTGGCGGCTGCCCTAGTTGTTTTAAGGTTTTGTGAACGTTTTGGTCCTTTTATAACAAATTTTGTGACACTATTCATACGAAAATTTTCCGAACTCCAAACGAAGCGTGCCGCCTAACATTTATAATGTTTTACCCCTATTCCGAACACAATGGAATATATATCAGAGGCTAATTCCATCATATTTGGAAGATAGGTTTTCGAATCGAATTGTTTTAATTAAAAATTACTTAAATAAATTTCTACGCGTTTCTGCTTCGCACGATCAAACCGTAAGTCCGATTGACACGAAATTTGAAATCCTATAATAATTCACTATTATAGATCCAATGAAACTGGTTTCCTCAAAATCTGAGATAGTGTCAAAATGGCTATTTTCACACGTTAATTAAATATTAAAAATTTCCAATTTCTATAAATTAACTTTTAATTCAATTTTAAAAGTTTACTATCTCTATTCTAATCCAAATAGAATTAAAACAATGTTAGAAATTATTTTTATTCATATTTAATTCAATATTCAATTATTTACACAATTCAAATATTAAATTAAACAATTTAGTTATCCAAATAAATCACTATTTTCGAAATATAAGTTATTCAACTTACAAAATTTACTTTTGAACATTTAAAATCAATCAAATATTTAAAATTCAAATGACTGAAAAACTGGGTCGTTACAGTCTTCCCTCCTTAAAAGAATTTCGTACCCGAAATTACTACGTAAGAAAAATACCCAAAATCCCATTAGCTTTTCAAAATCAACTAGCTAAAATAGATTACCAATTCTTTTAAGTGTTTAACTTTCACAAAATCAATTAATTACACTTTTTATATAAACTTTTCCTAAGTCTTTAAATTCATTTATAATTATTAACCAATATCAATTCAAAAACTAACAAATCTCATTTCAAATTATAACTCAAAAATCAAATTTTTAGTTATCAAAATTTTTCCAAAATTTCCAAAAAATTTCTAGCGCTTTAAATTTTCAAAAAAATTCGCCATAGCCTCCTTTGCACGGTTCGATCGTAGTAAAATCACAATATATATATATATATATATATACCACAAATGTATTTCTCATCTCAGTGATGAGGCATCCCGTAGGGAAAAAGGTATAAAAGTACGATATGTAATCCGAGATATGTACCTTATATATTATTAGCGAGCATATACGGCTAATATAGCACGAAAGCGAGCTCCAAATGCGAAGCAACGCCGTCCGCACCTACTAAACACTCAACAACCAAATAAGAACACATATATGGAAAGTAATATCAACATATATAACATATACTATACAACAATACATAAAAATAAAACACATGCCACATGAGAAGTCACCAAACACTAACATCCAACTAACAACCATTAAACCAATTTACAACCAAATCGATTCATAACCAAATTTTATTAACATTCTTGATTTGGTTTTCAATCTATTCACGTTCAATTAGATTTGATTAATCAACACATTCAATTAGTTTACTTTCACTAATTTACATCCAAGTTAGTTTGCTTCCAATTCAAATCGAATTCTATTCTATTTAGATTCACTTTACTTTCAATTTGAATTCAATTATTTAACCTTCAATTTCATTAATCATTAATGAATTCATATTCAATTAACTAACAATTAATTAGTTCACATTTATTTGGTTTGTTTCAATTCTATTCATAATCCATTCCTTTCATTTACATACAACTTATTAATCATCAAATTCATTAATCATTCCAATTAAATCTTATTGACTTACATATTCAATTAGAATCATGTTCATTTACATTCACATTCATTAACTTTAACTTGTTATTAATATTAGTTCTAACTTATATTTCAAATTCAGATTTCATTTCTTAACATTCAACAACTGGAAAAATTGTCTTAACTCACCATTCTCAATTTTATAAGTTATACAAACTTTTTTACTTAAGATTTGTGAATATTTACTTAACTCTACTTCCATTCACACTTTATAATTTCAAATCCAATTCATGTTATATATTCACTTAATATCTTAAGTTCATATTTAGTTCTATTTGATTCATTTCAAATATCGATCTAATTCATTTCAAATTCAATTAGATTTATTTAACATTTCTTTAGTTAAACTTCAAATCATATATTTTATTACATTAACTCAAATTTATTTAACTTTACTTAAGTTAAATTTTAATTTCATATCTCAAATTAAATTTTCTTATTTATACTAACTCCAATTATAAGTTCAAAACTTATTTTTCTTATATTTATCAATTTCAAACTTGAATTTTAAATTCAAATTTATTTACCACAACAAAACTTCAATTTTCAATTTAATAGTGGTATCAAATCAACCACACAGAAACTCGAAAATGATACTGATAATGCTGCAGTTATCACCCTTATTATTTTCCAGCAACGGTAGTGAATTCAGTGCTTTTTATTCCTTTTAAAATCCATTTTTTTATAAATCACATTTATAAATTTATACTTATATAATTTCTCTTATGCACTTTACTTATATAAGATTCATTCCAAATTTATTTATTGTTGTTTAGATTTATATTAATAACTTTTTATATAAACACAACAATTAATAACAAATGATAATAATCAAATATTACCATTTATTAACAACCAACAATCAATATATAATTATATATAAAATATAATCAAGGTAAAATTATTTCATCTGCCCAATTTCGAAAACGATATTGTGTCCAATCTCCATGTTCGAGTGTTTAGAGATTCCTATCGATAACATTAGGTAGATGCAACGATCAGAACCGATAAGCCACTCAACAACTCAATCAACACAATATAAAATATTTTTATATCACTAACAAATAAGCGCTCATATATATAATATGCTCAAACTCAATCTAGGGTGCTACTGACCCTATTTATACTGAGTACACATCAAAGCCTAGGAATATACTAAATCTAAGCTCTGATACCACGTTGTGACGACCCGCACTCGACACCTTCTGAATCCGACAATAAACCACACATGTACGACCCAGAGTGCACCGATTGCAGATGATCATGAGAAAGAAAAGAGAGGGTGAGAAAAAACAGAGAAGAAAGAAAAAGAGAGGTGAAGAAAAAGAGAGAAGCAGAACCAAAACAATACAGAATCTCACATCGCAACGGAATAACATATATTATAGATCAATAACCTTTACAAAGAGAAACTGTAATATACATAAGTCAATATCAGAGTACACAATAAGTAATCATTGGCTTGGACAGTTATAATAACCTATCCTCACAATGCTAATAATTTACAACAACAACAATCAATGCAGCGGAAAAATAAACAAATACGTGTATATGACATGAAGATCTCTATCTTGCTTGTTGAAGCCCCAAAATCACCAAATCTAAACTTGTAAATATACTAGGTCTGACCCGAGCATTGAAAGGGAAGAACGCCCGGATCAGTTTGGTAAACTAGCGTGAGAAATCACACCTCAACTGAATTTATAAAGCTATCAAAACTTTTCCTTTATCAAAACAAAAGTAATCTCGTAAGACCGAGTCACAAATAAATATCGACAAGGTTTTTACCTTACGATAACCAAAACATCTCATATCAAATCCGATTATATTATAATAGTATATATTATACAAGTAATATTAAATAACTGAAATTGTTACATTATTAAATTCCAGCATACACCTTATAATACGAGGCTTTCTACAATAGAAAATGGCAGGCATGTATTGGATTTTTGGATTTCCATACAAATGACCAGGTAAAGGGACTACCTTTCCGAACCAACACAGTACTCCTATAGAGGGATGTACCTAGGGAGCAGATATTGCCCGCCTAAACTAACACAAGACTGGCCTAACCGTACTTGGATAGTACCGAATATGTCATCACTCCAGTTATTACCGATCTTTATCCGTGGCCACAAGCATACATCAACAATAATCAGATACACGACATCATAGCGTGTAAAGATATTTCTAGAAGAGTGATGACATCTCCTAATTGGGAGCGACCCACTTAGCCTTGCTGCTTATACCCCTGTTTCAGTCATTTTCCGGGGAGTGAGGCCAAAAGAGGCATCGATTACTTTTCACATATCACATCATCTTTGAATGCCACATTGCCATTTCCGTTGACTACTAATTTCCTTCCACAAAAATAGAACCCGTGAGCTCGTACGTTTCAAGGAGGGTGTTAAGCTAAGAGTAGTTGCCTTCTCCGCTACCACATGATGTACGTTTGTAAAAACTAATGTACGTAATCTTAGAAATGCAATGTTAGACACTCGTCCATATAAGTTGTCCAGGAACAGGACAAACCGAAGGTACTTTCCTACCACATCCTGTTGGGAAATCCCTAGGATTAGTAGCGAATAGTCCTTGCATTGGTATTTCATAACGAAGAGACTACTGCTACTATATGTATATTGGGTTTTTAAACCCAAATGATCAATAAGCAGTCCTTCACTATGAAAATCCTAAATATCAATATCATCGACCAACCTGCACAATTGTCGTATAAATGTTGGTCCGAAGTGGTTTTCAGATAAATCTGATCCCGGTCTCTTTGCACCAACAACGCAAAAGCGTTTCTCAACCTTACACAGAAACTAAGTCTCATAGACTTATCACATCTCCAACTTTCAACTTGCTATACTTCGGCCAAGAAGGAAGCTCGATAGATTGGAGTAATAACTCCGCACTACACGAATCAACATTCCCAACACAAACAATAATCAAGCCTACATAGTCAGTTACATACTAAGTGTACGACTAATTAGTTTCTACATCAAGTTGAGGAACTAAAATGGCCAAATTTTTATAGTCGGTTATTTAACTATCAATACAACAAACAAAATCTAGCACTTAAGTAATCACTGGGCCTGATTTTATTAGTCGTTTATTAATCAAACCACTTTCCAATTATTCACTTCAAAATATCTTTAAAAAGATAATATTCAAAACCATTTCACTTATTGGATATTAGGAAAACATTTTCATATACTTATTTCAATAATAAGTAAATTTACAAATCAACTTATTTCTAAACCATTTAAATTCCCTTTTTATAATATCACTTTCCAAAATATTCATTTTATTTAAAGGATTATTATTCACTGTCCAAAATCGTGAATATAATTCTCTTACCCAATTCATTACTTCTACACATTTAATTTAAAGGATTATTCACTGTCCAAAATCGTGAATATAATTCCTTTAATAAACTTTCATATTTAACTTATCAAATTAAATTGATTTCACATTTATAAAACAGTGTTTATGAATTCTATTTATAATTTATAAACACTTCCATATATAAAATTCCATTTTAACAAATTTCCATTTCTATCTCATTCATAAGTCAAAATCCAATTATAAGTTAATTTACTTATAAATCTCTTTTATTTGCAAATTCATTCTTTTTATAACTTCATAAATTTATAAATCTTATTGACTTATAAGATTCAACTATAACTTCATTTTAACACTTTCAAAACTCATTTATAATGCCATTACCTTTTTATTTATAAAATATCGATTTTATAAATCTTATATATAAACCATTTATAATAAATTCAAAATTCTTATTTTAACAAAATAGTTAACTCCATATTTCGAAAACCATATTTGATTATATTTCACAAAACCATAATTTTTATAACATAAAAACTATAACCTTTTATTTTATTTAAAATAAATTCATTTCTTTAATCATTAAAAAATTATATATTTTCAAAATCACTTTGAAATCTTTTTTAAATTGAAATCATCATTTTAATATTTTAAATTTCAAAATATGTCCCAATGCTGCAACAATACTAAATAAGAGCATTCACATCAATCATATCAATCCTGGCATCCAAACATTATATATCACAATATAACATCATATATAACAATATTTGTAAATAAAAATCAACAGCGATGAGGAATCCAGTTGGATCCCTCCAACCTGCAACCTGCAACAAATATACGTATGAGAAAATATGTACAATGTCCACTTCGAGGCAGACGCGCGTATAAAAGGTCATCCGCTCATACACGGGAATGTATAGGGTCTCATCCCTAAAATATGCGGAAATATATCGAAACTAACCAATATATATATATATATATAATCTATCATATATCACCCAAACAATCATTAATCATCATATATAAATTTATTCTCACTTATTAAAAATATAAGCGAGGCAGAGAGAGTGAGTTGTACTCACTTTGGTTGTAGTCGTCGCGATAGCGATTTATTTCGATTAAAATTAAACGAGCGTTTAATTTTAACCTAAATTTTCATTAGGTCATATAAATCCCAATCCAGCTCCATAATGTAGTGCTCGGCAATACGGACCCAACGTAATTCGTTTCGTTCGATTTCGACCTCGTATGAAGAAGTTATGCTATTTTAAAAATTACACGAATTACAATATAATAATTCATAATTTATTTTTTTTAACCTAGAGACATTTGGCCGTTCGATTCAAACCATAGCAGATCTAGGCCGCATCCCTCTATATTCATCTTCCATGTTAACTTCCAGGCAAACAAACCCATAGCCGCCCTTACTTCCATCAATTTATGCTCCACCTACAATCGCCTTGGACACGATCCAAACCCCTCAACGCATGCGCCATAGCGAGCTCCATCACTGGCCGGAGCTAGGTTGAACTCAGCACCCTATAGCCTGGGAAAACGTGCATGAACGTTGCGAGTTCACTGCCAGATCTAGGCCACCATGAAGCTCTGATGACGATCACCGCCGTATGGATGTGAAGATCTCACCTAGCTTTACAAGTTTGTAGTTGAGAGTTTTTGATAATTGTTGATGGATTGTGAGTTATTGGAGAGAGAAATTTCATGCATTTCTGGCCATTAAATGAAGGTGGCAGCTGCCCTAGTTGTTTTAGGGTTTTGTGAACGTTTTGGTCCTTTTATAGAAAATTTCATGACACTATTCATCAGAAAATTTTCCGAACTCCAAACAAAGCGTGCCGCCTAACGTTTATAATGTTTTACCCCTATTCCGAACACAATGGAATATATAAAAGAGGCTAAATCCATCATATTTGGAAGATAGGTTTTCGAATCAAATTATTTTAATTAAAAATTACTAAAATAAATTTCTACGCGTTTCAGCTTCGCACGATCAAACCGCAAGTCCGATTGACACGAAATTTGAAATCCTATAATAATTCACTATTATGGATCCAATGAAACTGGTTTTGTCCAAATCTGAGACAGTGTCAAAATGGCTATTTTTACACTTTAATTAAATATTAAAATTTTCCAATTTCTATAAATTAACTTTTAATTCAATTTTAAAAGTTTACTATCTTTATTCTAATCCAAATAGAATTTAAAACAACGTTAGAAATTATTTTTATTCATATTTAATTCAATATTCAATTATTTACACAATTCAAATATTAAATTAAACAATTTAATTATCCAAATAAATCACTATATTCGAAATATAAGTTATTCAACTTACAAAATTTACTTTTGAACATTTAAAATCAGTTAATATTTAAAATTTGTGTAACGGCCCCGAAATTTAATTTAATTTAAATGGATAATTAAAAGAATTTTTGAATAAAAAAATTGTAAATTTAATCGATAAATGAATTCGAGTTTCCCCAAAACGAATAAATGTTTGTTTCGAACAAATATTTTAAACAAATTTATAGTTATATAAAATAATAAAAGCAAATACAAAATACTTAAGCTAATAAATATGAAGTAAAATAATTATAGAATCTCATTTAAAATAATAGAACAAAAGTATAGAAATAAAACAAAATAAAATCAAAGCATAAGTATGCAGGCAGGTAAAATAAACCAGTAAACATGTAAGAGTGTAAACAAGTGAGTATGTATAAAGTATTGCAAAGAAATAAATATACATAAGTTAAATTTTATAGTTGTAAATTATAAAACAAATACACTAAACATCTAAACAACATTCATTTACATTCCATTATCAACCAGTAACATATATTTGCATAGCACATAAGAAATAACATTCAACTACATTTCAAAATGTATAACAAGGAGATATATTTGTATAGGGCATAGGAATGATTTGCCAGCCTTCAAAGATAAATCTGCATAGTCTAATGAACATAGAAAATATAATAACTTGTTAGAAAAAACTTGCATAGGGTAAGTGTGAAAACAAGTGGTTCGAATATATGGGTATGCAGTCTTAAGTACAACTGGATCTAATTAAATATGTAGGCTGGTAAGGTAAATAAGCACTTACAAGGACATAGCATTAAATGATAGTAAAGCAAATATCTTTTCTAAGTACAAAAGCATGTAATCTCAGCCATAAGCTATAAAAAAATTATCTATGGAAATTGTACAGCTTGTACACTGTTTGCATATAAAAAAAATGATACCCTGTAACTTGTTTCATAAATATGACCCTGTAGGCTATTTCCACTTATCAGTTTTTCATTTTCCATTCGAATTAAATAAAACCAAGATAAAAAAAACTTCTTTTAAAATCTAAACAAACATTCTCAATCAAGCAACCCAATACAACAGAGAAGCAAGAAGGACTTCAGCTTGAAATGTTAAAGCCTGTTGCTAAGCAAACTTTGTTCTCTGTTCTAAGTATAAACAGGTGAGCAAACTCTCCTCCTTAAATGATTAAACTTGATGCATCTGAATAATCCTTGAGGCATGACCTGAAATGGGCTTAAATGATTATATATTCTCGCATGTCTGTGTATGTTTTAAAAAAAGATAGCTCTGCATATCTTTGTGTACCTGTTCTCCTTGTTTTTTTTTATTTCCAGAGTAAAGTGAGTTAGAAAGAAATCAAATGAACCTTCATACAAACATGTTAAGATTGGGATTCTTAAACAAAATAAGTTGTTTAAATTTGTCTCACAGTTTACAATTTTGTTTTAAGCTTGAAATGAAAACTTTTGACTCTGTAACCTAAATATACAGTGGAAACAAAATTTAAAGATAAAATTCAAGCATTCTAAATCATTGAATTGATTTTATAATCTGAATGAACATATGAAAATAAGATTTTTAAAGCAATAGTGATGATTTTTAGTTGAGAAATTCGAGGGCAGTTCAAGTTCGAACAAAAACAGCACTTTGATCAATTTCTGGAAATCAGAGAGATATTGGATCTTGTAATTTCGTTTGAAGCTAGTTTGAAACTCAATAATGTTAGGAAAAATATAAAAAAAATTATCTATTGCAAGACTTTTGGGGACGAGTTCAAATCAGGATTTAACCCTAGTTTTTAGTGAGGGGGGTGAAACTGGTCACCGTGATTTCGTCAAGACTTCGGATTACATCGGTCGTGGGGGAAAGACTTGTGGGTGATCGAGGAAGCTTCAGCCGGAGTCGCAAAGCTTCTGGTGGCAGCATGTGGTGACGCGAGTTGTTTTGGGTTGGTCATGTTAGTGCCAGGAATGGGTGGTATGGTTCGATTTTGATTCTCTGACAATTTCGAAAATCTGAGTACAAGGGATTGTATGAGTGATCGCTGGTGACAGGGGGGTGATCGGAATGATGGTCGGTGGCGCTTCGACCCACTGTGCACGTGCACACGTTTGAATGTGTGTCAGGTCGTTAAGTTGGAGAAGAAGAAGGTCTCGGGGAAAGGCTCGGGTAAATAGGGTTATGGCTCGAGTTCAAGCTCGTGTCGTTTTTGGGTTTGCCGGGTCAACACTTGAAAATTTTTGAAGTTAAAGAAAAAATGCATACGGGTGGATTTTTGGGAAAACTCGAAGAGAGTCTCGGGTAAAACTGCATCTGGCTCGAGTTTTTAGTGTGTTTGACTCGGGTCTGGAAAGTTTAGTTGAAAACTTAGTTTGTGAATAAACCAGGTTTTAAATTTTATATTGTTTTAGTAACCAAAAGTATTCGAGTAATTAAGTGGATTTTTAAAAGTACTTAAATTTAAAATGGAATTTGAATTTGTAAAGGAAGAATGTAAACAAATTCCAGATTTGAAATAAAATAGAGTTTTATAAATTTAGATGTTAAATAAGTTTAAAGGATGTGATGTAATGGCTTTAAGTAATTAAAAGGTTTAAGTTGAAGTGTGTGTCATGAAGAATTATCGCAAAAAGTTTATTAAATAAACTTAAATACAATTAAAGTTCCTTAGCCTGACCATTTGTTGGAAATCCAAACAAAACAATACGAGCCCTGTACGGTTTTAGTTGTATTACCTGCCATGGAATGTGGTGGTAACCTGCTATTGAACATGGTAGCTATAGTAGGCATAAGTGCGAAATGTCTATGCTGGCTAAGATTTATATTCTACTTTCGAAATAGTTTTCTACACTATGCACTAGTAATAATATCAAATGATTTGATTTTGTTTGACTATCATAAGAAGAAATCTCCTCCAATTCTGCGTTTGCATTGTGTGTGTGGTGGGAGGTCTTATGGTAGTTTCATTTTCCAAAAGCATTGCGAATTGACTTTAAAATTCTCTGCTATTTGTTTTAAAGATAAACTGTTTTTGTTGCTCACACCAGTCCCATGACTGATCCGGAGTTTATTGTTCCTTTCCTAAACTCTGGATGCTCAAAATTTTCTACACGAGCAGTCTAGAGTTTGGTTTTTCAGATAGTCAGATTAGTAGGTTATCTGGAGCTAGTTCAGTCTTTGGATCGGACTGCACTTGCTTATCTTGGTGTATCGTTATTGGGAGTTCAAGCTATTTATGGATTAGTGCTTTGGAGTTGGAGATTATCCGCTGCTGTTGTTATCTTTTCTTTTCCGCTGCTATTTGTTGTATCATATCTCTGATGTATATTGATATTCATTGTATCATTCTGTTGTACCAGATATTGTATATCAATGTATTATTCATTTCTTCCGCTGTGTTATTTACTTAACTGTGTTATAAGCTCCGGCGACTCGGATTTGAACGCTCGAATCTACGACATTCGAGTACGATATAAAGTATGGATGTCGATTTTCGAACGCGAAAATCTGGGACGTTACATTTGGTATCAGAGCTAAGGTTGAACTTTAGCTCAGGAGTATAACACGTTAAGTAGCTCATTAGAGATAGAGTGAAGTAAACTCTAGAATGAGTAATCCTTAAGATATCCGTCTGAACGTCTCAGTAAATTCTCTTACTATCCACTGATAGTAAGTATGAGTGCAAGAAGAGGACGAGATAGGGGACAGGGAATACGATTATAAATGGTCAATACCCTGCGACAGTGGAAACAACTTTCTTATCAATCTTCTTTGATTCGATTTCAAAATTCTTTTGATTCGTCTTTCCAAATTCTTTTCATTTCTTCGTATCAGCTACAAGACGAAGTTGTAGAAAGTCGTTACTTCATAGTTCATCGGTTTCTTATCAGCTTTTTGATTTAAACTTTAATGAATTTGAAATTGGAAATTCTGAATTAATTGGAAATTTTGAATTGAGATAAATTGATTAATAGAATACAGAGCTAAATTTGAATTGTATCGACAAAACGATATCGTTTGAAACTAAATTTTGAAATTTTATTCTAATTTCTTGTGAATACCAAAGTCCGAAGAGGGACAAATTGGTATGTATTCTGAGATATTCCGACTTGAATTCGGAACCCGTATCTTGTGTTTGAGGAGTTATAGGAGATCGAATCTATCTATCTTTGTTGCTTTCGTGCCTTCGAATTTCGAGGACGAAATTCTTTTAAGGGGGGAAGTTTGTAACGACCCCGAAATTTAATTTAATTTAAATGGATAATTAAAAGAATTTTTGAATAAAAAAATTGTAAAATTAATCGATAAATGAATTCGAGTTTCCCCAAAACGAATAAATGTTTGTTTCGAACAAATATTTTAAACAAATTTATAGTTATATAAAATAATAAAAGCAAATACAAAATACTTAAGCTAATAAATATGAAGTAAAATAATTATAGAATCTCATTTAAAATAATAGAACAAAAGTATAGAAATAAAACAAAATAAAATCAAAGCATAAGTATGCAGGCAGGTAAAATAAACCAGTAAACATGTAAGAGTGTAAACAAGTGAGTATGTATAAAGTATTGCAAAGAAATAAATATACATAAGTTAAATTTTATAGTTGTAAATTATAAAACAAATACACTAAACATCTAAACAACATTCATTTACATTCCATTATCAACCAGTAACATATATTTGCATAGCACATAAGAAATAACATTCAACTACATTTCAAAATGTATAACAAGGAGATATATTTGTATAGGGCATAGGAATGATTTGCCAGCCTTCAAAGATAAATCTGCATAGTCTAATGAACATAGAAAATATAATAACTTGTTAGAAAAAACTTGCATAGGCTAAGTGTGAAAACAAGTGGTTCGAATATATGGGTATGCAGTCTTAAGTACAACTGGATCTAAATAAATATGTAGACTGGTAAGGTAAATAAGCACTTACAAGGACATAGCATTAAATGATAGTAAAGCAAATATCTTTTCTAAGTACAAAAGCATGTAATCTCGGCCATAAGCTATAAAAAAATTATCTCTGGAAATTGTACAGCTTGTACACTGTTTGCATATAAAAAAAAATGATACCCTGTAACTTGTTTCATAAATATGACCCTGTAGGCTATTTCCACTTATCAGTTTTTCATTTTCCATTCGAATTAAATAAAACCAAGATAAAAAAAAAACTTCTTTTAAAATCTAAACAAACATTCTCAATCAAGCAACCCAATACAACAGAGAAGCAAGAAGAAGGACTTCAGCTTGAAATGTTAAAGCCTGTTGCTAAGCAAACTTTGTTCTCTGTTCTAAGTATAAACAGGTGAGCAAACTCTCCTCCTTAAATGATTAAACTTGATGCATCTGAATAATCCTTGAGGCATGACCTGAAATGGGCTTAAATGATTATATATTCTCGCATGTCTGTGTATGTTTTAAAAAAAGATAGCTCTGCATATCTTTGTGTACCTGTTCTCCTTGTTTTTTTTATATTTCCAGAGTAAAGTGAGTTAGAAAGAAATCAAATGAACCTTCATACAAACATGTTAAGATTGGGATTCTTAAACAAAATAAGTTGTTTAAATTTGTCTCACAGTTTACAATTTTGTTTTAAGCTTGAAATGAAAACTTTTGACTCTGTAACCTAAATATACAGTGGAAACAAAATTTAAAGATAAAATTCAAGCATTCTAAATCATTGAATTGATTTTATAATCTGAATGAACATATGGAAATAAGATTTTTAAAGCAATAGTGATGATTTTTAGTTGAGAAATTCGAGGGCAGTTCAAGTTCGAACAAAAATAGCACTTTGATTAATTTCTGGAAATCAGAGAGATATTGGATCTTGTAATTTCGTTTGAAGCTAGTTTGAAACTCAATAATGTTAGGAAAAATATAAAAAAAATTATCTATTGCAAGACTTTTGGGGACGAGTTAAAATCAGGATTTAACCCTAGTTTTTAGTGAGGGGGGTGAAACTGGTCACCGTGATTTCGTCAAGACTTCGGATTACATCGGTCGTGGGGGAAAGACTTGTGGGTGATCGAGGAAGCTTCAGCCGGAGTCGCAAAGCTTCTGGTGGCAGCATGTGGTGACGCGAGTTGTTTTGGGTTGGTCATGTTAGTGCCAGGAATGGGTGGTATGGTTCGATTTTGATTCTCTGACAATTTCGAAAATCTGAGTACAAGGGATTGTATGAGTGATCGCTGGTGACAGGGGGGTGATCGGAATGATGGTCGGTGGCGCTTCGACCCACTGTGCACGTGCACACGTTTGAATGTGTGTCAGGTCGTTAAGTTGGAGAAGAAGAAGGTCTCGGGGAAAGGCTCGGGTAAATAGGGTTATGGCTCGAGTTCAAGCTCGTGTCGTTTTTGGGTTTGCCGGGTCAACACTTGAAAATTTTTGAAGTTAAAGAAAAAATGCATACGGGTGGATTTTTGGGAAAACTCGAAGAGAGTCTCGGGTAAAACTGCATCTGGCTCGAGTTTTTAGTGTGTTTGACTCGGGTCTGGAAAGTTTAGTTGAAAACTTAGTTTGTGAATAAACCAGGTTTTAAATTTTATATTGTTTTAGTAACCAAAAGTATTCGAGTAATTAAGTGGATTTTTAAAAGTACTTAAATTTAAAATGGAATTTGAATTTGTAAAGGAAGAATGTAAACAAATTCCAGATTTGAAATAAAATAGAGTTTTATAAATTTAGATGTTAAATAAGTTTAAAGGATGTGATGTAATGGCTTTAAGTAATTAAAAGGTTTAAGTTGAAGTGTGTGTCATGAAGAATTATCGCAAAAAGTTTATTAAATAAACTTAAATACAATTAATTTTTGAATAAGGATAAAGAGTTTATCTTAAGGTCTTAAGCGAATTCATGAAATTTAAAAATGATGTTAAATTACTTAAAGATAATTATTTAGTTAAAAGAAATTAATTAATGGTTAGAGTTGATTAAGGAATTAGAGACAATTACTTATTTTGATTAATTAAGGATAATTGATCAAAAGGAAATTAAGTAAAGATTAATTAAATAAGTAAAGGTTAATTAAATAAAGATTTGAGAATGATAATTAATTTATGATTAAAGGTTAATTTATTTAATTAAAGGATAATTAATTCAAATGGGGTGTAATTGATGATTAATTAACCGGGATTAAAAATTTATTCATAGAAATTAAATCCGATTTAGATCAATCAGAGAATAAAATTGATCCTACTCATAGATGTTTGAGTTCTATTGATTGTGGAATTGTTTGATATCCCTAATTGTGATGCTCTGTGATACGTCCTGATTTATATCGTGATCTGTGATTTCTGTTTCTGTGATATATTGTTATGTGAATATGAAACCCTTGGCCCGTAAAACGGCATTTGAATTTCGTTGCGACAGGGAGTCGGATTTCAGTTGGTTATCCGAAACCCACATCGAATTAAAATTATGAATCTTTGTGACTGATAAATTTATTTTATCTATGAATCTGTGAATGAAGATAAGCGTTATCGATTATACCGCTTATCGATATATCTGTGATGATTGATGTTGCACTATTGTGTGTAAAACCCCTGGACCACACCATACACACACAAATATGGATTTCACGTGGAAATCGGTTAAGTCACAGATAATTTAAATTTGATGTTTTTGGAAATGGAAATTTTCATTTCAATTGATTTTGAAATTTGAAGTTTGGGTTTAAAGTAAAAAGCTTTTGAAATGGAATTTCAAAGATAAAAGTTATTTTGAACAACTTAATCGAGTCTTGAAATCTAAATAATTTGATTTAAATTTGAATTCAAGATTTGAAATTGAATTCTATGATTTGAAACTAGGGATTAAAGATGTTATACCAGTTATATATGGGTTAAACTATTTTAAAAGTATTGATTTTGAAATGTGAATATAATTCAAGGGCTTTAACTCGTTCAAAATGAAATGGAATTTTTCTAAAACAAAAACTATTTGTTTTCAAATAATAACAGCTTTCATATGAGAAGTGAACTTCCAATTTGTGTTGAAAGGTTTCAAATTTAAAAATGAATTGAAATGTTTTGAAAGCCTATGAATGAATTCTTTTTGAAAGCTATGAATTGAATCTGTTTATTTTTAACAGATTTAAAATGATGATTTGTTTAAACCATTCGAAATGAAATTGTTTTGAAAGCTATAAGTTGAATCTTTATTTTAAAGATTTAACGAGTTAATCCAACTGAAACAGAAGTTGTTTTGAAATCTATGAATGTATCTTTGTGAATGGGGTTAACTTTGTGAAATGAATCTTTTTGTTTAAAGATTTGAAAATGGTAATTTGTTAAACCATTCGAATGAAAAGTTTTGGGTAATAAGTTGTGACTTAATTGAAATCCCAATATCCATATGTTTTTAAAGATTGCGCTCGTTATTCGGTTTAGCCGGGAGAGGACCATTGTGTCATATAATCCATTCCGAATAAGTGATACGTCGTATATGGATTGCATTTGAAGACCGGTGGTGAAGACCGGATATTTGCGAAAACGAAAGGACAACTCGTCGAATGTCTCTGCATCGAATGGCCCCGATATAGAGATTTTATCACCCTTTGTGATGGGAAGTCCGGACGGGATCGTGAATACCCGGAAATGCAAGGGCTTCGTAAGAAGTGCCTTCGGTTCTGTTCGAACCCGGAACAGACTTGTATGGATACATGTCTGACATTACACTTTGAGATATAAAGCCGATTTCTTTCAAATACATTTCTGTTTGGTGGCGGAGAATTTATTCTCTTAGCTTAACACCCTTCTCTGAGACGTACAAGCTCAGAGGTTATGTAGTTGAAATTTATCAGCGATATATCCCAATTTGGTAATGTGGCATGCTGAGTGTTGCTGTGTGATGATCAATGTTTGATCATTTGTGATATGATCTTTTGTTTGATCATTTATCTTTGTGATCATAGGTTGATCATCTGTTGACCCAAAGCGTGGCTTTTTGAAAAAGCGTAGCTTTGTGGACGAGACTTCGTCGAGCCTCACAACCCGGTAATGGTCGAAACAGGAATGTCGCGGCAAGGTTTTCAGGGGTAGCTCCCCTAGGGTATGACCATTCCTTCTGGAAAAGGGTAGTATCATGGTATGGAGCCCAGATACTTACTCATGTGGATACACTTTCTTTATGATGTGTGATGTTGGTTATCGAGCGCTCGGATAAAGGTCCCAAAGGACCGGGGGTGGCATATCTGAGGTTTCTTTTATCCCTTGGGAAAAGGGGTTGCCGGCCTTGTTTGGCAGAGAACAGTTGGTTCTCGGAACGTCCCGCCAGAGGCGTTTCTTTCGTGGAATAGGAAGTTCCTTAGCCTGACCATTTGTTGGAAATCCAAACAAAACAATACGAGCCCTGTACGGTTTTAGTTGTATTACCTGCCATGGAATGTGGTGGTAACCTGCTATTGAACATGGTAGCTATAGTAGGCATAAGTGCGAAATGTCTATGCTGGCTAAGATTTATATTCTACTTTCGAAATTGTTTTCTACACTATGCACTAGTAATAATATCAAATGATTTGATTTTGCGTAGTAAGCATCTTTGACTATCATAAGAAGAAATCTCCTCCAATTCTGCGTTTGCATTGTGTGTGTGGTGGGAGGTCTTATGGTAGTTTCATTTTCCAAAAGCATTGCGAATTGACTTTAAAATTCTCTGCTATTTGTTTTAAAGATAAACTGTTTTTGTTGCTCACACCAGTCCCATGACTGATCCGGAGTTTATTGTTCCTTTCCTAAACTCTGGATGCTCAAAATTTTCTACACGAGCAGTCTAGAGTTTGGTTTTTCAGATAGTCAGATTAGTAGGTTATCTGGAGCTAGTTCAGTCTTTGGATCGGACTGCACTTGCTTATCTTGGTGTATCGTTATTGGGAGTTCAAGCTATTTCTGGATTAGTGCTTTGGAGTTGGAGATTATCCGCTGCTGTTGTTATCTTTTCTTTTCCGCTTCTATTTGTTGTATCATATCTCTGATGTATATTGATATTCATTGTATCATTCTGTTGTACCAGATATTGTATATCAATGTATTATTCATTTCTTCCGCTGTGTTATTTACTTAACTATGTTATAAGCTCCGGCGACTCGGATTTGAACGCTCGAATCTACGACATTCGAGTACGATATAAAGTATGGATGTCGATTTTCGAACGCGAAAATCTGGGACGTTACAATTTGAATGACTGAAAAACTGGGTCGTTATAGGTATTCCAACATTTGAAAACAATCCCAAATACTTATCCATAACAGGATATTTTTTTAACCATTTCAACACTTAGAAGTATTCCAAATTCAATTTACAACACTTAGATAAAAATTATTTCTATATAAATCATTTCACGCTTAAAATATTTCCCAAAACCCTCTTTTCAATTCTTAGGAGAATATTTCATAACTTATCTTCTAATCTCTGGAATTATTAATATATTTCTTCTTACAATTTTCAAAACCGATTTACACTCTTTTATAAACCCAACCAATAATTTGAAACTTCTTTTACGAATTCAGATTTCATTTTCGAAGTTCCCATATTCAACATTTTTGAAATTCCATTTTCTCCAAATCCTTTTAAATTTCCTTTATCAAAATCACATCCATTTTATAAACCTCGTTTACAAATCTTGAGAGAATTTATAATTAAATTTCAATCATTGCAAAACCCTATATATATAAGATAAGTATTTCTAAAGAATAATAATTTATTTATAATAACATATTTAAGTAATTATTTAAAACATTTAAACATTTTGAATAAACATCGATAATTCATTTCCAATTTATTTTTAAATAAAACCAATCGAATTACAAAGCTTATTATAAACATGTGAATTCATTTAAATAAATATTAAATATTTGAATAATCCATTTTTCTGAAATATTTCAATACTAACTAGTTTAATTACATAGTTTATTAAATAAAAAATTTCTTTTAAAAAAACAAGCTTAACTTCTTAATAAAAATATTTTAAAAAAATCTCAAGAGCAGATTTTCAATTTATAAACCCCTCTCGATTCACAACGCATCGATTTCCTTTCCAATTCCCTAGCTATTTCACTTTCCAAAATAGACTCTACTATTTTTTCCCAAAAGCTATTTTCATATCTCGATATAAATTCACACTATGAATTTTTATTCCAATTTATCAACTAATATCATTTCCCTTATTTATAAACATCGTTTATAAATTTTATAAACTCATTTCCAAATCTATAACAGATTTACATTAATCACTCCATTTATAAATCGATTTCTATTAAAATCCCATTTACAAATCTATTACTCAATAAACTCCAATTATTTCTTGAATTCGTTTAAAATTCCAATTTCAACTTCTTTGCCATATTTTTAGAGATATCATTTGAAAATTCATTATTAAAAATTCATTATATAAATTATTTTACATTTCTACTTTAAACATTTTACGAATAGTTAAGTACAACTCCAAATCAATTATTATTATTATTTTCCAAATCAATTTCTTTTAAAATAAATCCAATTTCGATATTAATATTTTTATATCCAAAATCTCCTTTTAAAGTCCTTCAAATTCAAAAATAATATTTATGGTACTTAAGATATCAAAATCTAAGACCAGTGCTACCATAGCATCCAATAATTCAAATTACAACAATAATCTATAACAGATTATTCTAACACATCATATATTATTATATATGAAAAATAATCAATATAAATTTTTGAGGAATCCAGTTGGATCCCTCCAACCTGTTTCCCTGCATCCACAGATGTTAATACAACATAAAAATACCAATCCCACTTCGAGGGTGATATCGCGGTATATAGGGTCATCCGCTATTATGCGGGGCGCATAGGGTCTCATCCACTAATATATGTGGGAACATCAATCCAACTACTAATATATATACTACTATATATATATACAACATCCAATAGATAATAATTTATAAATTCAACCAGCATTCAATAATTTATTCTAACTATTTAAAATAAATTCTAGTAATCCAAATGAGTGAGAATTTCTCACCTTGATTTTTATTTTGCAATCTAATCCAAACCCGACTTGTTTTCACGATTTTTAGACCTCGTATAAATAAATTACGAATTTATTAACATTTGAAATAATTTGAAGCCATCATTAGCATACTCAATTTAAATTTAAATTTAATTTAACAACTATCACCTACCGAAGCCATGGCTGCGGCCGCTGCCACCTTTATCGTTAGCAACAGTATCACACAGCCATCACCACTACAATGCACTATCCCAGATCATCACACTCCTCACCGTTCGCAACTGCTTTCCATAATGCGTCGCTCAACCCCCTTTGCCGCTGCACTAGCCTACCAGCGCCGCCACCTCAGCTCGGCCACCACACGCGAGCTCCCCTGACAGTCACTCGACTACCACAACTCATCGACGCTGGAATCCCTTCCTTCGATCGCCCATCTCCATTGCTAACCCCTTCTCTCTTCGATCGTACGACTGCCAAGACTAATCCTTACGTATGCCCAATATTTTGTATCATGACTTCACCCATCGAAGCCCTAGCCTCGCGCACCCCAAAACTACACACCTCTCCCAAACACGACGTCGCCCACGACCAAAGACATCATCCACCTTCCATTTGCAACTCGCCTCGAGCAACAGCCCACGCTCTCCCTCTCTCGTCGTCTCGCGTGTGAGTCCATGGCAGTTGCCAACATCGCGATCGAGTTTGATCGCCTTATCTCTCTGTTTTTTTATACGATTCATTGATTTTGAACTAAAGAGGCAGAGGAGGAAGGCTCATGATTTTATTTAATTTGATTTCATTCTCTCCTTCTTTTTGAACCAAGTATTTTTGTGAATTTTGAACTAAAGAGAGGGAGAAAGCACGCAATTTTTATAAAAGGGGAGACGTCTCGAACACGGTAAGGCTGAAAAGGATGGAAATGACGTGTTTAGACGGCTGATGTGAATGGATATGACAATATATACATTAAAAAAACCTCAAATATCTAGATATCTTATTCGAACCGCTATCGAGGCGTGTCGCCCGAAGTTTCTAATGTTATACCCCTATTCCGAACGCAATGGAAGAAGTTTCGAGTCCTAATTCGATCGTATGGAGAAGATAGCTTTTTGAACCCAATTATTATATTAAATTTCGATATTAATTTCAGCACATTTTTATCCCGTACGATCAAATGATAACTCCAAACACTACGAAATTTGAAATCCGATAATAATACACTATTACCGATCCAATGGAACTAGTTTCGTGGAATTCCGAGAATGTGCCCCGGATCGCTATTTTAATGCATTGATTAAATAGATGATTTCAAAATTTATGAAATCGCTTGAAATTTCAGTTTTAAAGTCTTACTAACTAAATTATAATCCCAAATCCAATATTTAAAACCATTTAAATATTTCAAATTAAACATCGAAAAATCTAGGTCGTTACACCTAGCCGCCACTTGTACCCCCGGCCGATCGCCCTTCATAAGAGGTCGACCACTAGCGGTCGACCGACCCATGTAAGGGTGTCGATCGGTGGGGTCCATGCTATTAATAATATTTATTTCATTTTTCTTGTTTTTAATTATTTTCATTTTGGAAACTTCAAACGCTAATAACTTGTTTGTTTGAGCTCTGATCGCAAAACTCTATATATGAAAGTAGTTTAGAAAATCACCACAAACGAAATGGTCGAGTTTTGTGACTAAATTCTGATATTTGCTCAAAATTCATTTTAAAGCCTTATTAATTATTTATTAATTACTGTTAATTTTACAGGATGTTACAGGCGTCCATCTCTCCTCAACAATCCACTTTCATCAATTGAATACCTATAGATGTGGGGGAAATGCTCCCCTATACAACTTACCCAAAATATCGACTATTATCGCATCCTTCTTTTGTTCTTGACCGATGCAGTCCATCAATGATGGCCTTACTTCCATTGCTACATGATAACCTAGAGTGAATTCTGATGGCGGTTGGAAATTGAATTTTGAGAGGAACTCCAATTACTTCCACTCATATAAAGCACCAAGAGTAGCATGCCTATGGCTAAGGGCGTCGGCAACAACATTCCCTTTTCCAAGGGTTTACTGAATCTCGAAGTCATATGATGCTATAAACTCCATCCACCTTTGCTGCCTAAGGTTTAAGCCTTTTTGGAAAATAGGTATTTAAGGGACTTATGATCTGTACATAGCTCAAACATTTCTCTCAAAAGATATTGCATCCACATATTCAAGGCAAATACGATACCCGCTAATTCTAAATCATGAGCATGGTACCTCTTCTTATGGTCCTTCAATTGCCTGCTTGCATAGGCTACTGCCTTCCCTTCTTGCGTAAGAACAACTTCTAACCTTGTACCACATGCGTCAGTGTAAATAGTTAAAGGTTTCAATCCATTTGCGATTGCTAGTATAAGTGCACTGTTTAATAGCTCATTCTACTACTCAAACGCTTTCGTGCATTTATCATCCCATGTGAAGATTAAGTTCTTCTTGGTTAGGCTAGTCGACGATACTACTATCTTTGCAAAGTCCTTAATGAACTTCCTATAATAGCATGCCAAACCAAGAAAACTCCTAACTTCCATTGTGCTCTTTGGAATCTTCCAGTCTTGAATAACTGCTACCTTTGTACGGTCAATTGCCAACCCCTTCTCAAAGACAATGTGACTAAGAAACCTTACCTCCTTCCTCCAAAATTAACACTTTGAGAATTTGGTTTGTAGTTGGTGCCTTCTCAAGGTCTCTGTAACGACCGGATTTTCGACCCTTGAAACTCGACACTAATATGTCCACTGTATCGTGTGCCGAGCATTCTAGTGCCGGAAAACAGATCATTATGGTCGAAAGAAAGAAAAGATAGAAGAGAAGAAACGAAACAACACAGAATCTCATAATGCAATGGAACAATATATATTACTCAACATAATATATTATAAATTCATTTTAAAATGTTACATTAGTGTCATACTAATACAAATTCTACCATAGGACAGTTATAACAGTCTGTCCCGACCTAACTGAATAAAATATACATATAATACAGCGGAAACTAGAAAAATAACTAGCTATCGATGAAGCCACCTCCTCCAAGCTCCTCCAGTGCATCTGTGGAAAAACCTGAACTACTTGGTTGCTCATTCAAATTTGAGCACCCAAGAGTTTAGGAAAAGAAAATAAACTCCGGGTCAGACATGAGTCTTGTGTGAGTAAACTCAAACAGCTTAATCATTACTTTAAAACTCTTTTGACATCAAAAGTATTCCGTAAGACTACGCCACACATAAACACGGATGGGTTTTTACCTTACGATAACCAAAACATTTGTATATAAAATCTAGTGATATTATAATAATGTCTAAGTACAAATACATATCCAAAATAGCTGAAAATATTATCATATTAAATTCCAACATACTAGGCTCTAAAATCGAAACCGTAAAGGCATGTATTAGAGATGGATTCCATACTATGGCGAGGTAAGGGACTACATTCCGATGGTACACCCCTAGAAAATGCATCGAAGTCTCACAAAAACTTCTTGTACCCCTGCTACACAGAGCCGGCTGTCCCTTTAACATGGCAGACTGGATTACCTCATCTCTTTTTGACATAGACGCCTTATACTACCACAGTGTCTGTGCGCAAAACAACTCGAATATGGACAATCTAGAATAGGATGGTTGCTCCTAATGGTAGCTGACCACATAGCTCTGCTGCATACCCTATTTTTACCAATTCCCGGTTTGTGAGGCTCGTGAGGTCACGTCTTTACCTTCTTCCTCCTAGTAGACCATCTTGGAATGCTAACACTGCCTTCTAAAAAGAGATACAATGCTAGCATTCATCCATGTAGGTTGTTCCGAGATCAAACAAACATTCCATATTACTATCTTCCATTTTGGAATCACCCTCAGGAAGAATAGTATAACTCCACTGAATACTTCAATATGATTTAACATTGTTCATTATTAGTTTGAGGTGGTTCAGATAAATTCGGGGACTAGTGTCTCCAAAACTAAGCAATAATTTCCGGCAAACTCAATTCCGGTTCTTTTGGAAGTATGCACTAAGAAATCGAATCCTCATCGGGGAACTCGAATATACCCAACATACCTCCTAAGCCAAAACGGGTTCAGATTTGATAGTCGGTTATTTAACTATCAAATAAACAAACAACAATCAATTCCATTTGAGATTTATTTATCCATAGCAACTAATAAGCCTCAAAACAAATCTTTATTTAATAAATCACTTTCAAAAACGTTCTTCTAAAACATCCATTTACTTATCGTTCTGACATAAGTATATTCACAAAACCTTCGCGAATAACTTCTTACTTCCAAATCAGGTAAAAAAGGGTTAACACATGTTGTTTAAATTGGAGATAAGGACAACACTAAACACTATTCCCTCGGTATTAAGTATGGAATAGATGTTCCATACCACCATTTTTAAATGGTCAATTTAGAGAAACCCAGATCTCAAATTCCTTTTAAATGGTTTTCAATAAATCCCTTCTAATCAAATCTATTCCATTCATGAAGTCTCTTTTACTTGAAATCCAAACCATTTCAAAATACTTTCCAAACTTCCAAATTCATTTATAAAACCCTTTTATAAGTATTCAAAACCCTTCTAACTCCTTTATAAATAACCAAACCTTTTATAAACTTCTTTTATAAACATCCAAACTCTTTCCAAAAACTTCTTTTATAAATATTCAAAACCTTTGCAAAACTTCCTTATGAAACTCCAAAATCGTTCATAAAAATTCCTTTATAAACCTTTCATATTTACACAACTTCTTAATGAAACCTTATCCAAAAAGTTCCTTTTGATAAACCCATCCATTATTAAATACCTTAACTAAAACCATTGCCAAATCATCCTTGAAATGTCTTATCCAAAAATGGAATAACTTTGAAATCATTATCAAAAGGGAAAATGAAACATTTAACTTCATAAAATCGATCAGAGGCTTAGAGACCACAAGGAATCTTTTAATTTGGTTCTACTTAACAAGTTAATATGGATATTTGCATAAGCAAGCAGTAAGTAAAGGGGATCGTCCAATCACAATCAATTAATTTACTATACTGGTAAATGTCCTAGTATTTATAATAGCAAAATGGTGTTTGTTTTTCCAATAGATGTCATTTGGTTTCCTACTCATAAAGGGTTACTTAAGGCTTAGACAAGAGATCCTTCATTTTAAACAATTCACTTAGATAAGAAAAACTAGTTTAAAATCATAATTGATAGAGTTTCAAGAACTTTTAAAATGAACAACCCTTAATTAAAACATAAGTTTAAACTTAGTTAAACCTTATGAAATCTTAATTAAATCAAAAATTAAATCATAATTAAACCTTAATTTAGCTTATTTCAACTCTTAATTTATTTTACTAAATATTTAATCTCAATTAAGCTTGGTTAAGTCTTAATTAATCAATAATTAGACCTTAGTAAATTAAAAACTAATTAATAATTATACCTTAATTGAACTTTAGTTAAATAAACATTCATTTATAATTAAACCCTAATTAAGTAATAATTAAGTTAAAAATTAACCTTTAATTAAATAATAATTAATTAAATAATTAACTCTACTTTAATAATTAATTAAAATAATTAAACTTGATTAAGTTAACATATAATTACCATTTATCTTAATTAACCCTTACTAAAAACTTCCTTAATTAAAAATATTTAACCTCGTCAATAAATTCTTAAACTCTAATTACTTACTAATTTAATAATTACCCATAACTAATAAATTAAATAAATAAATTATTAATAAAAATAAACTTAACTTTGACTTACTTACTTTGGTTCGAAATGGGTTTTTCAAAAACAATCCAAAAGAAAACACTTTATACTTGAAATCGTGAAATCTTTCGAACTGCATCCATAGCAACTATCACTATGAGCGTAGTTCGCTAGAATTGATTTCTAGGTGAAAACCTCACTTTAACTCTAGCCACTACACATTTTAAAACACAGTGGAAGAGTTTTGAAAACGTACAGAAAAGGTGAAAACTTGGAAATCATTTACTAAATCCAAAAACTAGAAACAAGCTTTCGTTTTCAAATCGGATCTCAAGTCCTTTGCAACTTTTTAAGGTGCTAACTTCACAACATTTACATCACATACACTTGGTTTTGTTTCATAAACACACTACCATCATATCATAACCAACCTTCACATATCCATATCCAAACATATCATTTAACATCCAAATCACAAATCCAAACTCAACCACAAACTTGTAATCATTATGCCATCAAAACAACATGGTATATCAACACAACAAGCACTATATTTTTACAACATATAGTTCGATATAATCAAGTTAATATCTTTTCCAAAACTGAAAGTTTTACTCATCGAAGCTTACTAATTTCATACCAATTTTTGCTAAAACTTGGATATAAGCTAGAATTTTGCAAAATGAAGACTTCAAGGCCAAAATCACCTAGACTAGCCTCGGCCATATGGAAGTTTGGGCTCGACCATGGGAAGTTTGGGCTCGGCCATGCCTATATTTGGAGAGTGGGTGTTTGTATTTTGGAAGAGGATTGTTGTAGAGCTTGTAGAAGTGTTCTTAGCAAGAATTTGAAGTGTTTTAAGTGGAAAGAAGTGATTTTATTTTTCAAACTAGAAAACATAAAGAGGAGGCATGGATATATTTCTCAAGCCCTCAGGAATTTGAAATGAAGGAGAGAAGTTCTAAACTAAAAATTATTAAATGGAAGGGGTATTTATAGGCTTAGGAAAATATTTAAAAATGTATAAGTGCTTGAATTAAATATGTATGCATATGCATGCACTCCCTCTCCATCCCATGATTTCCGTTCATCCTATACCCCCCTTACTTTGCAACTATTCAAGCCATGACCCTATTTACTTTGTGTTGAAAGAGGTATTTTTATATATTAAAATATAAAACTTTTGTATAATAAAAATCTCACTTATATATATATATATATGTGTGTGTATATGTATGTATGTATGTGTACACACACACATGTATTCTTAAGTGAAAATATATGTACATGTATATGTTTTCATGAAAAAGTAGTTTGTAGTGTATATGTATGTGTTTACAATAGTGTATTAACATTTTTGATAACTTTTAACTAAAGAAAAATCGAAATTTTGGAAAATGAGTTTCGATCACATTTTCTATTTTTCTATGAACTATATAAATTAGTAAACAAAATTTGAAAATGATTTTATTATCATTAGTTATAATTTAAAATAAGTTTATTTGTTAATAAAAATTCATTTATTTATTATTTGAAAATATAATTAAATATTCATTTAAACAGTGATTAAATTCTGGGTCGTTACACTCCTCCTTCCTTAAAAGAATTTCGTCCCGAAATTTGTCAAAATCCTAACCTAGAAGTATTGTTTAATAAAACCAAGTTTATTTAAATCTTCTTATTTATAAGATTCAAATTTAAATTCATTTATTAATCTATCCTCTAATCAAAATACCTTATGACGGGTCAACCTTACCTACCGAGTTGCTAACATAAAGTCATAAATCTCATTAGCTCTAGTCCTAGTCTATCTACAAGGGTATGAGAGATAAAACTATGATAGGGACTAATATCCATCAAGAACAAATAGAAAAAAATGATATGTCGATATAGAATATCATCCAAATAACACTCAATCCTAGATATACGCTAAGTGACTCCATCATAGATGGGAAGTACACTTCAAAAGATACATACAACAAAAGATACTAACAAGGCATAACTTAGGATACTATTCCTAATACTAGTCTCTATCTTGCCAGTGCTAAAATGATCCTTCCATAAATCCTTTTCCCTTTGCTACTACTAAAGAAGATGGTTCTGTGATGATAACAAAAGGTTTAGGCTACCTCCTTTCCTTGAGCTCAGGAAAATTTCTGATGAAATGACCCTCCTTGTGGCAATTGTAACAATTCTTTGGTGCATTTTACTTCTCAAGCTTTTGGCTCTTAACCTTTTCTTTCTCTTTTCTCTTTTATTACCCCAACTACTTTTCTGAACCAAGTGATCTTTCTCTCCATATTCGAGGCCACCATATTTAGGCAACTTTGTCTTGAACTTGCGCTTCTTATCTTCAGTTGGTGTAGTAGTAGGCCGTTGCGGCGCAAAATCTTCAAATCGTAAAGCATTTACTTATCATCTTCTCGAATGATCACTGGATATTCTTCATCATGTCATTACGTAGCTTATCGCACCAGTCGGGCTAATTCTTAGCTTCCACGATCGATTCCGAACCCAAGAACTTTATTTGACTTAAAATCTCAAAATCATAGCATAATGAAGCAAAGTCCATTGAGGTTTGATCTTGCGGCCCTTCCTCAACAACATACCCCTTAGTTCCAAAAACTCTAGGATTCATAATTCTTAACTATATGGATTCACAGTAAAACATTTAATTCCAAACTTTACTAGTCATGTCCTAACTTTTAGCAATGATTGTAAAAGCAAACAACAATAATTTTATGGCATTCAAAACATCTCCAAGTATACTGACCCGCCCTTTCAACCCTCGAATGTTGACACTAAAACATCCACGGTATTCGTGTGCCGAGCATCCAAGTGCCGGAAGAACGAATTGTTAGGGTGAAATAAAAATAAAAAGAAATATAACAAGGAAGAAGAGAACACAATATCAGAATCTCATAGTGGAACGATAATATATAATATCAAAGGAACAGTAAAAGGGTTACTTCGATATAGAATTTTCGGAGTAACAAAGACCTAAGTACTATCATCGGCGTGGAAAGTTATAACAACCTATCCTCACAAATGATGACATGTACAATATAGTACTGCAGTTGGAATAAGAATACTACAGTAGGTGACACATCCAGCTCATCTTCTCGAGCTCCAATAAACATCAACGAAAACTCGCCTTACTCAAGCTACTCGAAAGAGAATGCGAGGAATTAAGGGAAAACAGAAACCAAGCGTCGGACATAAGTTTGGTATGAGAAACTCAAGAAATATGTGATCAACATATAACAGTACTTTTGAGACCGCATGGAATGCCATAACGATTATCCCCTCAAAAGAACCACCATATAATAGATACATAAGGTGAAATAATAGATAATGTTTAGGGTGTAGAATATAAATATTATAACATAGTTGGAATGGTTACATTGGTTACATTCAACGGCATATTAGGAGTACAATCAAACCGATAAAGAACGTTTGCATAATGGATTTTCCATGGATATCTCTCCGGTGGAGCCGGATCTGAACTCCATGCACAAGGATCAGAAGTTACCTCCCGAGCATCGTATATCTCTAGATAAAATATACCATAACGAAAACACAAAGGCCCACGCCCGAACATAAACATGAACAACGTGAACCAAATACCATCAACTCCCGCACGCAACATCGATAAGCATACTCTAGATATGGAGTTGACAATATCCTATCGTGGGTTAACAAAACCCCAGATTGTGCAGTCTACTCTGTCATTAGGCATTTTCGATGTCGAGGTCACGTTCGACATCTTTCACATAAGCCTTTATCATTTGAACAGAACACGAATCCCTAATTGGATCTCCACATCTCGAACAGATCTTGAAACCACACATGGATTCCCATATCTCAACAGATCTCCGAATCACACATGGATTCCCACATTCTGAATAGATTATGAACAACTACATGTGTTCGAGCATCTTAAACAGATCTTGATCTCCTCATTGATTCCAACATTCCAAACAGATCCACTTCCAAGAGATAGAGCACGTATCTCAGCCTTGAAGTGGTTTTCGGTAAGTATAACACTTACCGATCTCGGTCTCTCCAAGACCGAATCAATGAATTTGGTCATTCGATGATAATGAGAGTGATCGCACATGGAAACCAAGTTTCATATACTTATCACATTTCCGTATTTTCATCTCACACTATCCCTTGATCAAGAGTGAAGCCAATAGGTTAGAGCTCTATTGCTCATGTCCCTACATGAACATCAGTCTTAATTCTAACAGATAGTGTAACAACCTGGAGATTTACAACAATTATTAATCGGCAAATGACGATTAAATCGTTGTTAATTGCAAATGCAGATTTAAATTGAGTTGAAAAAAGAATTCTTTTAATAATTTTATAAAGGGTTGTGGGCTTTAAAAATTTGCTGGGTCCAATTGTTTGATGGAGTGACAATACTCAATATCGTTTCCTTTTCTTTTGGTATTCAATCGCAACCCGTTCCCCTCTCTCATTTTTTTATCAGAGAACCCTAATCAACATACGAAAGAAAAAAAAAATGGCGGCTCTCATTCTCGTTCACTCCTCCCCCATCCACTGTCGAAATCCCTAATCAAAACGAGAAGATAAGCAACGGCAACTTCGTTCGTCTTGGCTTCATTATTGTTTAACTCCGACCGTCGTTCGTAACTAGGGCTTCACGATTCTTCGAATCGCGACCGATTAAGGTGAGCTCAACTCACATCTAATTCAAGAATTTGTATCTGCGATTTGTGATTTCCACTGCTTGGATTCTTGGGTTTTCGTCTATATGCGAACGTTTGAGTTTGTTTTGATTTACCATGGCCATTTTATTTTGTTTGAATACTTGGGTGGTCTCTGACTTTAGTAGTTGTACAAATTTATGACCAATTCAATTGCGTATATTCTTGATAATGCTGGGTTGACTGAGATGATTGCGACTTGGTCAATTCGAATATGCTTTGTTGGTAGCTTTATATCCGCGGCATGGATTTCACTGCTATGATCATTTTTAATCTTTGTGAATTTATGGTTTTGTCAACTTCACCGTGAATTCTGTGACCTCTCTGTAGTTTTCTCCTTGTTGACTTCACTGTGAATTATGATTTTGGTTTTCTGTAGGCATTGTTGTTATTGACACTTTGTTTTACATGTTGCATTCGACTTGAAAATGTTGTCACTTGATCGTTGAGGCATTGGGTCTTATATCCTAACTGCTGCTACATTGTTGTACTTAAACTGTCATTGTCACATGTGTTACTTGTATTCACTTGGTTACTTTCTGGAGCTTTTCATTCCAGTCTGGTAGCTATATGTTGAACTGTTGTCGAGTTGCATCCATGGGTCTGCATGTGCCATCTCGTAGTTGTAATATCTATTTATACATGTAAACCAATGTGATTGTAATGTTGCCTGATCACTGTTTTCACTTCTGTAGCATCCAGTTTGGGTTTGTTGTTTTGCTTCCTACCGTATACGTGTGCATATAGTTTACAGCATTAAAAGGTTTACTACCAGCTACACACGTAAATAAGCACTTTGCATTTTTGAAATGCTTTACTTATAAGCTGCATGCTTGGATAATTATTTTTGCAAACATTGAAATGTTTAAGTTAACATTATACTGGTTAGCATTCACGTTTTCATCTGATAGTTCTATCTAGCACTGAAATGTTCATTTTGACTTGGATGAATTTGTAATTGTTGTCACTCTGATCTGGTCTGCATTTTTGAAGCACTCGCTGACCTGAGTTGTTGCATTAGTTACCCACTTGACTTGGTTATTGGTTTGAGACAGTTTGCATTAATCGATATTTGTGTTTGCATTGCCTCCGACCTTTTGGCATACGAATATTATTTCATGATTGATCTTTACTGAGATGTGTTGCCACTGTTTATATATCTCAGGCCCCGACTTGGTTATACACTATATATTCATGTGTCATTGTTGTTTGCATCTGCTCATCCCTGTCGTACGTGTTGTCATGTTGGCTGCATCTGTTTGTATGTGCAGTCCCACCTGAGCCATGTTGTCTGGTCTTTACTTTTGCCAGTTGTATTTGGGTGCACTTTTATCCATGCAGTCCCCGGTCTATTAGTCGAGTTTGTTTGCATTATTGTAGTGGCGAGGCAGTACACGCGTGCGTGTACTGCAGCCCTAGCGGGATTGATAGATTGTGTTGATGTTTCGATTGTTAAATTATTTAGTTGGTCCAATTTCAATATTTTGAAGTTGTATTTGAAATGGTTCATTTCGATTGGAGTTTTATCCGTGGGCTTTTGGATTCATTGATCTTCTGAGTATTTCATAGACTGTATTGGCGAGGCAGTACACGTTAGCGTGTACTGCAGCCAATCAGCATTGTTGGTTTAAATTGATCTGGATTGCTGATTTATTGTTTAACACTGTTTAGTGTTATATCTGCCGTTATCCGATTCTTTTATTAAGGAGTCGGATATACGAGTTTTCTGTGACTGTCGTCTATTTGACTATTTGATTATTACTGCCTATATGCTCTAATAAACTGGTTTGAATTAGACTGACCTGGGTATTATTTTCTTTTGAATGTAATACTCGGGTCAGACCCGAGTTATTTCAGGTTGTAGATTTTCTTCTTTGAGTTGCTGTTCAGGTTATGAAGACTTTTCACATCTTTTGAAGTTGTCAGTGTTATTTTGTAGTAGTCGAGTCTTTGTATAGAACGATATGTATTCATGTATATTAGTCGATAATGTACTTGTATATATAACTTCTAGAGTCGACAGTTGTAGTTGTATCATATGTATTGTGTCAACTATGTATTAACTGACATCAGTTATATATATATATGAGACTTTTGTTTTTATCTGTGTTCCGCATTTATATTATCTGTGTTATTGTTATATCTAATGTCCTAAACTATTATGAACTATCGTAGTTTGTTTTATACTGATAATTGGGTGTGTCGATGGGAGTAAATAAATAATAGATGAAAAAAAATAAAAAGTATATACCACTCCTATCGAGATAACCAATATTAGTGTAAGGCCAACTACGGATGGTCGCTCCTATCCAGCCTTATTCTTCGTAATAATAGACAGTATTTCTTTTAATACTCTTTGTTATTATGAGCATAGAGGTGGGGCGTTACAGTTGGTATCAGAGCTTGGGGTTTATGGACATAATATAAAACATAACTTGGATAGAACATATGTTACAACTATAGGTCGACGTTTTATCTGTGATTTGAGTCAAAAATTAAGTTTTGAAATTCTGAGGAAATTTTTAAATATCATTATTTAAAAATAAAAAGTGAAACTGTGTTTTGTTGATTTGATTGAATTGTGTTCTGTTTATCAGAGTGCGCAACGAAAACAGTGAAACTGTCTTCGCTGAATACAACTGATAATCTTTTCGATTAACAAATCGAAATACGAAATTGATATAAATTTCATTTGTTTTTACATAGCTGTAATTATTTGTTTCTTTGAGAATTTCGAATCCAAATTGAGGATTCGAAGAAATTGCAGATATGTGGTTTTTGTTGAAATCTCCGCTGGCTTTCTTTTGTACTAATCATCTATTGATTAGATTTTTGCTGTTTAAATTATCTTCATTGAAGATACCTTCGAATGAATTCTTTGTTCATTTTGTAGTACGTGCAAAAATTTAAATTGCACGTTATTGCATTTATTTTACGTTGAACCGATGCTTGGTTATGAAACGTATTTTGTTGCCGTTATTTTTACAACGGAATTTTACACCAATGCTATATTTTGAAATACGGTGTTTTATGGCATTTTGATGAATGAAAATTCTCTGATATTACATTTTGATGTAAATTGTTTTGATGTGATTTTGACGTTTTAAAATTACTGTCGCTTTGGCTTCAGTAACCGTCAAATTTTAAAAGTGGATTTTCAAGCGGTTATTCCGCAATGCTGTTTTGTGACCGTTTTTACGGTATTTTGAGAAGTACGATTTCCTTATCGAAATTGTTACTGAATTACTGTTCTAATCACGTGATTGGAAAATCGTTTTAAAATGAAAATTGTTTTATAAAATTTTAGCAGTTTGCGTTTTCAAAAGAATGAGAAAGCGACTTAAACGATTCAGCAAAATCGAGGATTATGACCCCTTTCTTTTACTAATTCGCTTAACTCCGGACTTGTCCAGTTGAGAATGTGAATTGTTATTTTTACAAAATAAATAAAATTGTTTTCAGAAATTTTAACAGTTTGCGTTTTCAAAAGAATGAGGAAGCGATTTAAACGTTTCAGCAAAATCGAGGACTATGACCCCTTTCTTTTACTGATTCGCTTAATTCCGGACTTGTCCGTTTGAGAATGTGAAATGTAATTTTACAAAATACACAATTTTGCACTTTCAAGGAAACGATGAAGAGAATCAAACGATTTAGTAAAACACGTGGTATGGGACATGTGCGTTTTTCTATTTCGGTTAATTCCGGACTCGTTAATTGAAATATTTGATGATTTCGTGTGCTTTCGAGCCACTATGTTGGACCTTCGGGTCATTTGTTGGACCTTCGGGTCATTTGTTGGGCTTTCGGGCCACTCTGCGGACCTTCGGGTCAAATACCAGTACTAGACCTTCGGGTCACTCTGCGGACCTTCGGGTCAATCTGATGGGCGCCAAAATTATGTTGAGTACTTGGTAGGCTTCGGCCACTCTGAGATGCACGTGCGGCGAATTAAAAACTCGCCATCTGATGGGATCGATCCAAGCTTTTATGTTGATTTTCTAGTCTTCTTAATTGATTTCTAGATATTTGTTGCATCCAATTATCTGCAGGTAATTGGATATTTGTTGATATGAGTTCTGATTATCGTTTTTGATAATCAGATATTTGTTGTTTCTAATTATCGCTTGTGATAATTAGATATTTGTTGATATGAGTTCTGATTATCGTTTTTTGATAATCAGATATTTGTTGTTTCTAATTATCGCTTGTGATAATTAGATATTTGTTGATATGAGTTCTGATTATCGTTTTTGATAATCAGATATTTGTTGTTTCTAATTATCGCTTGTGATAATTAGATATTTGTTGATATGAGTTCTGATTATCGTTTTTGATAATCAGATATTTGTTGTTTCTAATTATCGCTTGTGATAATTAGATATTTGTTGATATGAGTTCTGATTATCGTTTTTGATAATCAGATATTTGTTGTTTCTAATTATCGCTTGTGATAATTAGATATTTGTTGATATGAGTTCTGATTATCGTTTTTTGATAATCAGATATTTGTTGTTTCTAATTATCGCTTGTAATAATTAGATATTTGTTGATATGAGTTCTGATTATCGTTTTTGATAATCAGATATTTGTTGTTTCTAATTATCGCTTGTGATAATTAGATATTTGTTGATATGAGTTCTGATTATCGTTTTTGATAATCAGATATTTGTTGTTTCTAATTATCGCTTGTGATAATTAGATATTTGTTGATATGAGTTCTGATTATCGTTTTTTGATAATCAGATATTTGTTGTTTCTAATTATCGCTTGTGATAATTAGATATTTGTTGATATGAGTTCTGATTATCGTTTTTGATAATCAGATATTTGTTGTTTCTAATTATCGCTTGTGATAATTAGATATTTGTTGATATGAGTTCTGATTATCGTTTTTGATAATCAGATATTTGTTGTTTCTAATTATCGCTTGTGATAATTAGATATTTGTTGATATGAGTTCTGATTATCGTTTTTGATAATCAGATATTTGTTGTTTCTAATTATCGCTTGTGATAATTAGATATTTGTTGATATGAGTTCTGATTATCGTTTTTTGATAATCAGATATTTGTTGTTTCTAATTATCGCTTGTGATAATTAGATATTTGTTGATATGAGTTCTGATTATCGTTTTTGATAATCAGATATTTGTTGTTTCTAATTATCGCTTGTGATAATTAGATATTTGTTGATATGAGTTCTGATTATCGTTTTTGATAATCATATATTTGTTGTTTCTAATTATCGCTTGTGATAATTAGATATTTGTTGATATGAGTTCTGATTATCGTTTTTGATAATCAGATATTTGTTGTTTCTAATTATCGCTTGTAATAATTAGATATTTGTTGATATGAGTTCTGATTATCGTTTTTGATAATCAGATATTTGTTGTTTCTAATTATCACTTGTGATAATTAGATATTTGTTGATATGAGTTCTGATTATCGTTTTGATAATTGGATATTTGTGCTTTTAATTATCACTTTAGATAATTAAATATTTGTTGATTTGAGATTTAATTATCATCTTTGATAATTAAATATTTGTTGATTTTAGATTTAATTATCGCTGTTAGATAATTAAATATTCGTTGATTTGAGATTTAATTATCGCTTCAGATAATTAAATATTTGTTGATTTTAGATTTAATTATCGCTTCAGATAATTAAATACTTGTTGATTTGAGATTTAATTATCGCTTCAGATAATTAAATATTTGTTGATTTTAGATTTAATTATCGCTTCAGATAATTAAATACTTGTTGATTTGAGATTTAATTATCGCTTCAGATAATTAAATATTTGTTGATTTTAGATTTAATTATCGCTTCAGATAATTAAATACTTGTTGATTGAGATTTAATTATCGCTTCAGATAATTAAATAATTGTTGATTTTAGATTTAATTATCGCTTGAGATAATTAAATACTTGTTGATTTGAGATTTAATTATCGCTTCAGATAATTAAATATTTGTTGATTTTAGATTTAATTATCGCTTGAGATAATTAAATACTTGTTGATTTGAGATTTAATTATCGCTTCAGATAATTAAATACTTGTTGATTTGAGATTTAATTATCGCTTCAGATAATTAAATATTTGTTGATTTTAGATTTAATTATCGCTTGAGATAATTAAATACTTGTTGATTTGAGATTTAATTATCGCTTGAGATAATTAAATATTTGTTGCTTTTAATTATCGCTTGAGATAATTAAATAATTGTTGAATTTAGATTTAATTATCGCTTTAGATAATTAAATATTTGTTGCTTTAAATTATCGCTTGAGATAATTAAATATTTGTTGAATTTAAAATTTGATTATCAATTGTGATAATCGAATATTTGTTAAATTTGAAATTTGATTATCGTTTTAATAATCGAATACTTGTTGAAATTGAAATTTGGTTACCGTTTGTGGTAATTAAATATTTGTTGGTTTGTTTTCTGGCTATCGTTTGGATAATTAGATGTTTGCTGATTTTATTGATATGAGATTTTCTAGTTTCTTATTGATTCTAGATTACGTTGATGGTATTGAATCGTCGTTTCTATCTATTTCTGTGAATAATTAGAGTTTGTTGATTATGGGATTTGTGGTTTCTAGTTAATTATTGAATAACTAGATATTTGCAGTTGCGATTTGTCATTTGTGTTTCATAATTATCCTTGTTGATAATTATATTTTGTTGTTCTCTAATTATCGTATCGGTAATTAGATATTGCAGTTTTGAGATTTTCTGTATTTTAATTATCTAGTTGATAATTGAAGATTGCTGATAATTGTATTTATCCAATTTTGCTGTTTCTGATTATCTATTGATAATTAGGCTTTGTTGAGAATTTGTAAATTTCTTTTATCAAAAATCGAAAGATTTCTTTGGTATTTGTGTTTTGACTTTTATTTTCTTGCTTAACCAGTTGGGTTAGAAAATTTATTGTTATGGACAACTTTAATTATGAAAATTGCGGGGACGTAATTTTTATAAGGAGGGGAGTCTGTGACAACCTGGAGATTTACAACAATTATTAATCGGCAAATGACGATTAAATCGTTGTTAATTGCAAATGCAGATTTAAATTGAGTTGAAAAAAGAATTCTTTTAATAATTTTATAAAGGGTTGTGGGCTTTAAAAATTTGCTGGGTCCAATTGTTTGATGGAGTGACAATACTCAATATCGTTTCCTTTTCTTTTGGTATTCAATCGCAACCCGTTCCCCTCTCTCATTTTTTTATCAGAGAACCCTAATCAACATACGAAAGAAAAAAAAATGGCGGCTCTCATTCTCGTTCACTCCTCCCCCATCCACTGTCGAAATCCCTAATCAAAACGAGAAGATAAGCAACGGCAACTTCGTTCGTCTTGGCTTCATTATTGTTTAACTCCGACCGTCGTTCGTAACTAGGGCTTCACGATTCTTCGAATCGCGACCGATTAAGGTGAGCTCAACTCACATCTAATTCAAGAATTTGTATCTGCGATTTGTGATTTCCACTGCTTGGATTCTTGGGTTTTCGTCTATATGCGAACGTTTGAGTTTGTTTTGATTTACCATGGCCATTTTATTTTGTTTGAATACTTGGGTGGTCTCTGACTTTAGTAGTTGTACAAATTTATGACCAATTCAATTGCGTATATTCTTGATAATGCTGGGTTGACTGAGATGATTGCGACTTGGTCAATTCGAATATGCTTTGTTGGTAGCTTTATATCCGCGGCATGGATTTCACTGCTATGATCATTTTTAATCTTTGTGAATTTATGGTTTTGTCAACTTCACCGTGAATTCTGTGACCTCTCTGTAGTTTTCTCCTTGTTGACTTCACTGTGAATTATGATTTTGGTTTTCTGTAGGCATTGTTGTTATTGACACTTTGTTTTACATGTTGCATTCGACTTGAAAATGTTGTCACTTGATCGTTGAGGCATTGGGTCTTATATCCTAACTGCTGCTACATTGTTGTACTTAAACTGTCATTGTCACATGTGTTACTTGTATTCACTTGGTTACTTTCTGGAGCTTTTCATTCCAGTCTGGTAGCTATATGTTGAACTGTTGTCGAGTTGCATCCATGGGTCTGCATGTGCCATCTCGTAGTTGTAATATCTATTTACACATGTAAACCAATGTGATTGTAATGTTGCCTGATCACTGTTTTCACTTCTGTAGCATCCAGTTTGGGTTTGTTGTTTTGCTTCCTACCGTATACGTGTGCATATAGTTTACAGCATTAAAAGGTTTACTACCAGCTACACACGTAAATAAGCACTTTGCATTTTTGAAATGCTTTACTTATAAGCTGCATGCTTGGATAATTATTTTTGCAAACATTGAAATGTTTAAGTTAACATTATACTGGTTAGCATTCACGTTTTCATCTGATAGTTCTATCTAGCACTGAAATGTTCATTTTGACTTGGATGAATTTGTAATTGTTGTCACTCTGATCTGGTCTGCATTTTTGAAGCACTCGCTGACCTGAGTTGTTGCATTAGTTACCCACTTGACTTGGTTATTGGTTTGAGACAGTTTGCATTAATCGATATTTGTGTTTGCATTGCCTCCGACCTTTTGGCATACGAATATTATTTCATGATTGATCTTTACTGAGATGTGTTGCCACTGTTTATATATCTCAGGCCCCGACTTGGTTATACACTATATATTCATGTGTCATTGTTGTTTGCATCTGCTCATCCCTGTCGTACGTGTTGTCATGTTGGCTGCATCTGTTTGTATGTGCAGTCCCACCTGAGCCATGTTGTCTGGTCTTTACTTTTGCCAGTTGTATTTGGGTGCACTTTTATCCATGCAGTCCCCGGTCTATTAGTCGAGTTTGTTTGCATTATTGTAGTGGCGAGGCAGTACACGCGTGCGTGTACTGCAGCCCTAGCGGGATTGATAGATTGTGTTGATGTTTCGATTGTTAAATTATTTAGTTGGTCCAATTTCAATATTTTGAAGTTGTATTTGAAATGGTTCATTTCGATTGGAGTTTTATCCGTGGGCTTTTGGATTCATTGATCTTCTGAGTATTTCATAGACTGTATTGGCGAGGCAGTACACGTTAGCGTGTACTGCAGCCAATCAGCATTGTTGGTTTAAATTGATCTGGATTGCTGATTTATTGTTTAACACTGTTTAGTGTTATATCTGCCGTTATCCGATTCTTTTATTAAGGAGTCGGATATACGAGTTTTCTGTGACTGTCGTCTATTTGACTATTTGATTATTACTGCCTATATGCTCTAATAAACTGGTTTGAATTAGACTGACCTGGGTATTATTTTCTTTTGAATGTAATACTCGGGTCAGACCCGAGTTATTTCAGGTTGTAGATTTTCTTCTTTGAGTTGCTGTTCAGGTTATGAAGACTTTTCACATCTTTTGAAGTTGTCAGTGTTATTTTGTAGTAGTCGAGTCTTTGTATAGAACGATATGTATTCATGTATATTAGTCGATAATGTACTTGTATATATAACTTCTAGAGTCGACAGTTGTAGTTGTATCATATGTATTGTGTCAACTATGTATTAACTGACATCAGTTATATATATATGAGACTTTTGTTTTTATCTGTGTTCCGCATTTATATTATCTGTGTTATTGTTATATCTAATGTCCTAAACTATTATGAACTATCGTAGTTTGTTTTATACTGATAATTGGGTGTGTCGATGGGAGTAAATAAATAATAGATGAAAAAAAATAAAAAGTATATACCACTCCTATCGAGATAACCAATATTAGTGCAAGGCCAACTACGGATGGTCGCTCCTATCCAGCCTTATTCTTCGTAATAATAGACAGTATTTCTTTTAATACTCTTTGTTATTATGAGCATAGAGGTGGGGCGTTACAGATAGACAAGCCTACTTCATCGACTTTCAATGCTAAGTATACGAATAAATGTTTTCCATAAACGAGGAAATAAACAAAGCACAATCAAGTCACACAAAGCACGATCAAGCCACATAAGTGACTTCTAATCCCTTTTTTTGTTTAGTTAAACTTTTATTAATTAAAACCTCTTTTATTAATAAAACTTCTTTTATCTAACAAAATATTGTTTATGAGTTTCTACTATGCATTTGTGCTCTTTCAATACTTCAAAAGGTATTCATATACTTATCTCAAATGGTATAAGTATATTAAGAAATTATTAACAAGATTCCTTACTTAAAACCTTTACCCTTTTTTATTTGAAAAAGTATTCATATACTTATTTCAAATGGTATAAGTATATTCACAAATCATTAATAGGATTTCTTACTTATAATTTACTTCAAAATATCCAGTTTAAGAATCTAAATGCTTTCACAAATCAATTCAAGTGGTCTAAGACTAATGTTACTTAAACATTGTCACTACAAACCCAAAACCATTTTGCTTTTACTTACCTTTAAAACATTCTTTTAAAGATCTATTTACATTCGTAAGTATAATTAAAAAGGGTTAAAGAGAATGTGATTAACATACTGTCACAACAAACACAAATCATTTTCCTACTTGTTACTATCTTTAAAACATCCTTTTAATGATAGTAACAACAAACCCAAAACCATTTTGCTTATGCTTATCTTTTAAATATTCTTTTAAAGTTCTATTTACATCCCTAAGTTTAATTGAAAAGGGTTAAAGATGAATGCGATTAACACACTGTCATAACAAACCCAAATCATTTTCTTACTTGTTACTATCCTTAAAACACTCTTTTAAAGATCTATGTTTAATAATAAGTTAAGTTTGATAATCGATTAATCGATAATCTAGTTAAAACAGTTGCTTATACAAATCAATGTTTGTATACTTAGCTCATTTCTGACATTTCCAACTTAACTATTCCTCGTTCAAAAGGGAAGCCCAGTAGGTTAGAGCTTTATTGCTCCATCCCTACTCGACATCAATCTTTAACTCTTAGAAATAGATAAACCTACTTCGCCGGCTTTTAGAGTTAAGCAAAGTTAATTACCTTTTTTAAACAAGTAAACAACAATATTAACATGTTTCCGACACTTTAGCTTATACTGTTCCTCGTTCAAGAGTGAAGCCATGTAATATTGGGCACTGGTTGCTCCAAGCCTTGCCCAGACACCTCATTCTTAAATCTCACAAACAGACAAGTTTACTCGTCGGCTTATTAGTATTAAGCATAGTCAATCACCTTTGTCAAAACTTATATATATAATAATACTTTAGAAATACTTGTAAATAAGTTTTAGATATATGTGTAAAATATTAGTTAAAATAACTAATTTATAAATTTGATTAAAAACTTGTTTGTATTTTGCGGCACTTTACTTTCAAAATTCATAAATAATCATTAAGACTATATTTAAACTTCTGATCTTTTTTTCATACTCAAATACATTTTATAAGAACTTCCATAAAAATAATTTATAAAGAAAAGAATTTAAAACTATTTAAATCACAAAAAACTAGCCAAAACGTCGCATTTTAAACACTTAAGACAATAACCGACTTACTGCAGCATTTATAAGTACTGTTAAAAGTCCTTGTTAAAACAATATTGAAAAGAACAGTTTTTGCGACCAGTTTTAACCACTTAAACTAATGATTTAAGACTTTAAATTTTTATAGTAAGTACTACCATTAGGGTAATTAAAAACCATGAAAAGAAACCCTTAAGAATATTTTTTATTTATTTATAAAAATTCTCGAAAACAAAAGATTCCGATGTGCACTTATAACAACTATTCTCGTTTCAAACACTTTCAAACTTACTTCAATTTAACACACGAGTTAAACGACCATTTAAATATCAAGTCAAGGCCACGCCACATGTTTAAGAGGGTAATAAAAGTGATGTTATACAATATAAAGTTGTCATTTTCTTTTAAAAGCAATAGGGGTCCAAAGTTTATAACTTTACTTAGTTAATGTCAATTTAACTATTATACTTTGCACACAGCATATATATATACACAATATATACAAACAAGATAGTGATATCACTCATTTAGATCCATGCCTAACCTAAGCATAAATCCACAAGAACCAAAGAACCACCTCCTTCCATCAACACAAGCCTAAAGGTCCAACCTTTAGTACTTCCAAACAAAAGCCACCTTCCTCCTCCTCCTTCGTGCTCACGGCCCATCCAAGACACCCCTCATCCTCTCACCTCTTCCCACTTCTTACTTGCTAATCATGTTTCCCATGATGCCTTTGTTCCAAATCTAAAGTTTAAAAGAGATTAGAGAAGATTTGGTTAACTCACTACAAGAAAATATATTATTAATAACACCATTTAATAACGCATTATTCTAAAGCGTTATTGTTTACCTTTAAATATTTGTTTTTTTACACAATTTGTTTTGTATGTACATATGCAACGCTTTGGCCCCAAATTTTCGTCTCTCTCCCAAAAACACACCCAATTTCATCTCCCTCCCAAAATAACACTTAGCAATTTTCGTTTCCCTTCTAATACAACATAACCCTAATCAAAGTTCTACTCCATCTCCAATCTCCTAAATTCAACTTTTGTACTCCATCTCCGATCTTCAACATTTCTCTCTTCAGAAGTTGTGAAGTCGACGACATCAGGAACCCTAATCTCCAATCTTCGATCTTCGATTTTGCTCTTCATCGATATCTACCAGATTCATCCTGCTTCCTGCGAAGGTAACATCTTCTTTATGCTTTATTCTTTTCTACAAATATAATTTGCTATTTCTCATTTGGGGGCAATTTCAGTTTGGTTTTCAGGAGTGCTGATGTTTAGATTATAAACTAGTTTTATGTTTCTGTGAACTAATGATTAAATAGATGATTTGTTTTATGTGATGATACTTTAGAATGTAGGTCTGTTATTATTAGATTTGATTATGCATACATTGGAGTGAAGATAACATAATTTTTTTGATTTTGGAATAATGAAAGGTTGCCTTTTAGATTATAGGCTAACAATTTCTTGGCTATTATTGTTTTCAGAAATTGTTTATTGAAGTTTAAGCCAAACAGATCATTTGTGGAATATGTTTCCTTGGTTATTTGGAAGTTATATTTCATTACTTATAAAAACCCTTATTTAGGACTATAGAACATTAACTAGGTTTGTGACAACTACAAAGGTGAGCATTTCAAAATTACGAACATTATATAACTCAATACATTTTGGGTTTCCCAACTTTATCTTATTACAGGCATAAATTTTACAAGTCTGTCTCTACAATCAATTAAGCACAAGATTTTAGCACCAATTATAAAAAAAGTGAATAACTACTTATCAGTATTGCTAATGATTAAAAAAAATGATGAACTCTTCTAGGTTGATAATGTTTCGTTGTTACAGAGATGACAGCATTTGAAGCATATGGAAAATAATAATATTTTGTAGTAATAATGGAGAATGAATACATTAACTTTGGATTAAGGAAAGGGAAGTTAACAAAAGGTTGACATGTAAGTGTTTGAAAAATATTACATGAATCTAATTTATTGTTCATTTCACTCAGTGTACATGGGTGTCTACAAATATTTATCATGGTGCTTCTTATATAAGGATTAATCATGAAATCAAATTTTATACAAGTATGGCAACTATTTGATAGAAAAATTTATTTAGAGAAAATAATACATGTAATTAACTATGATAGCTTAAGTTGTAAAGTCTAATAAATAATGGTTAATACTCCTACCATCAAAGGATGTCATAAAGTATAAAGTTAGCAAAAAATGGTACTAATCGTGATTTTTCATCTCTACTCAATATATCAAGTGTATGGTAATGTAAAGGTAATATAATGTTTGTAAATGGGTTTATTATGTTTGTAAATTATATCATTATGCATAAAGTAATGATATCCCTACCATCAAATAATTTCATAATGATCTAAAGTTGCTAAAAAATGGCTGCCTGTAATCATGGTCCCATTCTACCAACAAAATTAAGTGTTGGGTAAGTGCAAATTGATATAGTATGTATGTATAATATTACATTCATGTTTAATACAAACGTGTGTTTATTTTGTTTGTTAAGTATATTAGTTTGTTATACTAAGTTTTAACAATATTTACTATTTCTCACGTAGAATACACTATTCTAAATTTTTATTAGCAAGTACAGCAAAGCTTACTCTTGTTAATACTATGTAATAAACTGTATGAACCTCAAATAGTATATGGTATGGAGTACATCAACAAATTCCATATTAGCTAATTAATTCTAAGAAATTTTTTAGCAAGCACATGGCCTTGATCAGAATAAAGAGTGACTTAGCCAAATTCAATCAACTTTACATGTGCTTATTAAATTATTGAGAAGAAATAGACACTCTGTTTAAGTTGAAACAACCTTTAGTTCCTAAGAAGTAGGCTTAGGAGCATCTGATGTAGCAGCAGCTTCTGGATCATTAGATCCTTTTAGGTTTAAGTGATCCAATATGAATTTCTAAGCATTCCAAAATTACTGCATAATAGCTTGAATAAAAGATTTAAGAAGCAGCTGAAGAATTGGAAATTATTTAAAAGCATGGCATATCATATCTCATCTAGACTTACAAATTGAAATTTGGCAGGCGAAGAATTGTTTGAGGACTTCGTGGTTGAATGACAGATTTAAAGAGGCGGCTGAAATTAACACTATGTACCAAGTTAAGGTAAAATCGTTAACATCGCTTCCTTTTTGCATTTACATGATGGGGTTTTCCATATTACATCCTTGTTTATATACTCTGTCCATTTATCAGTGCTTGCATACTGTTAACATGCTACAGTTTATTTTTGTTATGTTTTCTTATCGTTCAAATGACAAACCCCTGAATACAATTACATCACTAGCCTCTGATGCTTCAGAGATAAAACAACTTGAGCAGATTGCTATATGCCTGTATTTTATTATGAATTTTAAGCTTCATATGATGTGATATTTTACAACTCTAAGAGTCTATGTGGCTCTATTTGTCTCTATACATTTCGTTCGTGTTTCTAATGTATTCTTCCTACACTTTACAACTTTCTTCAGCTACAGAAGAAAGATCAGCTAAGAAAGGATAATCCTTCAGTGGATAAGTGTAATGCTGCAGTTCCAGATAGTGGCCTAGAAAATGAAATAGTTATCAAGTTTACAGTGATCTATTTTTTAATCCATTTTAATTTTGTAATGCAGAAATTTAACATTTCACTATTGCATCTTTCTTGTATGCTTTTGTAACAGAGCCTTGGCTCTTGCAGAAAAAGAAAATGCCATGCATGAACTTAAAGCAAGTGTTCATTTATCAGTGCTTGCATACTGTTAACATGCTACAGTTTACATGATGAATTTTTTTGTGTTTTTCTTGCATTGATATGAAAATGATTATATGTTGAAATAAGTTTTGAAGTTTGGCAATTTTTTACGATGTTTTTTGTTGTTTTTTTGTTGATTTTCGAAAAACAAGGAACCTAATTTATAAAGTTTTAAGACAGAAACTTGCATCATGATTTCTAGTTGTAAAACATCTTAGTTAGTCCAAACATACAGCTGAAAATAGCACCCTTAGAAAACTAACCACATACTAAAAACAGATGATTTTTAACAGTAATTGAAACCAGATTTTCTTAAATTTGGATGATTTTAATCGTATAAATAGAGACCCAAAATAAGTTCGATTAGAATAGAGTTAAATTTTCCACGCCAAAAAGAAAGAAGAGTTGAATACTGACAATATGGTTTCAAAATCATACCACCTATTTGTAATTTGTTTGACATTCGTCTGGGCATCGGGCGTTGCCAATGGCGTCGATGTGGATATAACAACACTTGGTGCAGTTGGAGATGGCAAAACCGATAGCACAAAAGTTAGTCTCTAGCAATATTAACATATATGTTATTTTAAGTACATGTGTTGTGCATGCAGGCTTAATTAATTTTGAATTTTGATCCAAGTAACACAGTACTATATATTTATGATTATCAATGCATGCAGGGATTGTCAGATGCATGGAGTCAGGTATGCGCAGCGGCAGGAGGTGGAACAATAATAATTCTAGCAGGCGATTTCTTAGCCGGACCCGTACTATTCAGTGGCATAGCCGGACAGCAGAAATGCAATGGACCCGTTACAATCCAACTACATGTCAGATGCATGTTCAACAGTTCAAGGGTTTCACATTTTTTGAACATTCAAATAAATAATAAAATTTAACTAAGTATAAATCATATCAATTGTGCTCATTCGGTTAATGGTAACTTCTGGGATGATTGGCTAACTACATTCTTGTATTGGTGGAATTACTTCAATTCAGATTCCCCACCTTAGACCTATGGAGTACATGCGGTCTACGTACACTGACGTGGAACACGAGGATAGTGCTGTGAAAGAAAGTTTAGTCTCTTCTTTTATATTATAGATCATGTTTTTCATATTACTTTGTAGTTTGAAATATCAATATCAATAACCTCAAGTGTTGCTAACTATACTCTTAAATTATACATAATAGAAATTTGTTACAAAATATATGTATCTCTTCTGACATAATTTTGGAGAGGAAACTTGGAATACACCATCGTATATTCAAATTATACTCAATGGAAATTATGTGCAGTTATTCCTCCTGATTAATTTTGCATATTTCCTTGTTAAATAAGAGCAGTGTTAGAAGGTCAGAGAATTTGAGATTAGAAAAGTCCGAAAAGAGACAAAATTTAAAGACAAAAAGAATAGAAATTTGAGGATCCCAAAACTTCTTATCTCTATGACATGCCTAAATTGTTTCGGACCTTCTGGCAATTTTGATTGGGTAATTCTTTTGCATGCCATATCAAGCGAATTTCAATTTAGCAAACATAACAAAGCCGCAAAATATGCACAAGTACCATGAGATTCTCTTTGTAAATAGTTTTGAATTCGTTAATCCACTCACATTTTGCAAAATTTGTAAACATTTATGTTCCCTTGCTCAGGATCTTCAAATTTTGCTTCAGTCTTCAAATTAAGCCCTTTACATGTGCTTATTAAATTATTGAGAAGAAATAGACACTCTGTTTAAGTTGAAACAACCTTTAGTTCCTAAGAAGTAGGCTTAGGAGCATCTGATGTAGCAGCAGCTTCTGGATCATTAGATCCTTTTAGGTTTAAGTGATCCAATATGAATTTCTAAGCATTCCAAAATTACTGCATAATAGCTTGAATAAAAGATTTAAGAAGCAGCTGAAGAATTGGAAATTATTTAAAAGCATGGCATATCATATCTCATCTAGACTTACAAATTGGAAATTTGGCAGGCGAAGAATTGTTTGAGGACTTCGTGGTTGAATGACAGATTTAAAGAGGCGGCTGAAATTAACACTATGTACCAAGTTAAGGTAAAATCGTTAACATCGCTTCCTTTTTGCATTTACATGATGGGGTTTTCCATATTACATCCTTGTTTATATACTCTGTCCATTTATCAGTGCTTGCATACTGTTAACATGCTACAGTTTATTTTGTTATGTTTTCTTATCGTACTATTAACAATTTAATGTATTTGTGTTTAGTAAAATTAGAAGTTCCAGTTCATTCTCTAATCTGTTTGATTCGATGGTTTTAATTCAACGAGTAAGTAAATTAAAAGTTCATTAGTAAAATCGATGCTTGAAATTTTGTCAACTATGGGTACAAGTCATTGTTTTGAATTTTTACGGTCAATTCAAAATAATGAGTATTTATCACTTGAACTATGTGATTTCTTCAGTTGTGCTGCAGGTGTGTCTTTAAAAAATAAATTACTGAATTTGATGGTATGATCGATTATATTATGAGATACTTCAATTCCGTATTCAAAAGAAAAGGGTAGGCTTGAATGAATTGGATAACTACGAATTGAGATTGCCAAATTGTTTAGGATCAGTGTTTCACATTTGGACCCTAAAGAGTTCATATTTAGCCATTAGAAAAAAAAATCTGAATCTATTCTTATTGAATATTGGCTACGCTGTGATCCTGCAATTTAATTTGTGTAGTTTAGCATCTGTACTCCAGGTGGGATATTGATTATGATTCAATAACTTGGGGTAAAATAAAAAGTGTGTATTTGAGTTTGTTTCAGGTTTCACAAGTGATGATCTGTGTGCTTCTCAACTTTTATTTGAATACTGTAACAGAATATTGAAGCATTCTTTTTATTTGGAGCTCTATATTGCCAAAATAAAGAGTACATCTTCAACCAGTCAAGCATGTTGTTTATTTGGATCTCTATTATACTTAATTGTAGAGTACTACCAATAACCTGTAATTATCATCACATTTTTATATAATTATTTTCAAATTGTTCTGAATTTTCAGGAAGTAATACCAATGACCGAAGACATGCATGAAGAAAGGCTTTGAGCAGTTCAAGTTCTTAGTGATGCATTTGGTACTTGTAGACGTTAACTTTGAACTATGTTGTCTTTTGTTATCATGAATATGTATTGAATTTGGTAACTCATGTATTGAAATTATTTTTTGATAGTTGATACTTTATTTTGTTATCATGAATATGAGTTACTTTTGCTGATTATTACATTTTTTTCGTTCATACATTGTTCAAATTGTTATCTATTTAAAGAAGATTCATTTTGATTGTTATTATTAAAATTTAATAGTGGGGTGCATCAAATATATAGTAAAATAAAGCATAGCTCCTAAAAAGCGTTATAATTATATGACATAAGTGCTATAAAAAGGTAATGCAATGTATGAGGTTACTATCAAAGGATAGCAGCAAATAGGCGTTATTGTATCTATACATTTTATAGCAGCATATATATTCTGTAAATGGATGTAGAATGTACTATAAACATGTTTATATATAGTGTGAAATAGGCGCTATAGAATAACTATTTTATAGCGGCTATATTATGCTATGAAATCATGCTCTTTTATAGCGGTTTTTTTGTGTGTTATAAATGTGTAATTCTTTTTTATAACATGTCGATATACATCGTTTATCAAACCGCTATAGTTGTGTTTAATAGCGGCTATATGCCGCTATAAAAGACTATTTTTCTTGTAGTGACTTTTGGAAAAGTTAGAGAGTAATTAGTGGATTAGTGCTTAAGCACTTCCACCATTTTCAACCCTCCTTATTCATCTCAAGCTTAGGAATTTATTTGTGATTATTAAGTGAACCTCTCCCCTCTATTTATAGGCTTCAAATGGTAAAGCATAAGCTTACTCTCACCAAACTTGGAAGGCTTACCTTCCATCACATCTACTTTATCATTTGCTTAACACTTTAGCATGTCCATTTATGCTTACATTTAGTTTATGTCACTTCTCCTTTAGGCTAATTATTATTATACCCTTACTATAATCTCTCTTATCCTATAGGAAGCTTCTAGAACCTTCCAATCTTTTATTAAGAGGAGAGTGTTTAATTAGTGGCTAATATGTTTATTAGATATTAGCCTAAGAGTTAATTATTTCCAGTTTGCTCATTTTCCTTATTTTCTCATTTTCCTATTTAGTTAACCATAAACATGAAAATATTTTTAGTTGCTAATTATCTCCATAATGATTACTTAGACATGTGTAGAAAATTTGAATAACTTATGTTGAGAAAATAGCTTTTTATCAATAAAACGATTTTCGGTCATATTATCGATATTTTTCCAAAGTATATATTTTTGTAATAATTTTTTCAAAACAAGTTTACCATCATTAGTTATGATTTAAAAGGAGGTTAAAAAGATTATGAAATCATTTTAATAACATTTAATCAAAGATTCAAATATTTAAATAATTCAGATATTTAAATATGAAGTTTCCGAAATTCCGGATCATTACACCAAGGACACATATTATACATAACTTCCCAAAACACCATCATATTTAGGAGTTCATACTCGAGATACTTATCCCCATCTAATGTTTTCCTCCTCTTTCCATATACACATCTCCACAACTATCTCTCTTGAGGTGGCTGGTTTCTTCTTAATAATTCCTCCATCCTATAGTGCTCTTTGAATCATAAGACAAATTTTCTTGATGTGCCCAAGTTGTTGGCAAAAGAAGCAATGTTTTTCCTAAAATTTAGGAACTACTGGTCCCTCCTTTCCTTCTATACAATAGTCCATAGTATGTCCTGTCTTATGACATAAGTAGCAACTAATTCCTTCCCTTTTTTAATAATTTTCTTTGTGGACCACTCTCTTCTGATTTGTCCTCCAAGGCCTCTTCCAACGCGGCAGAAATTTCCTCTTTTTGCGTTTATTGATGTTGCCGTTCTTTATTGAAGTTGTCGGCTTCTTCTGAACTTTAACTACTTCTTCATTAGGAACCACAACTGCTTTGGCAGCTTGTCTATCAGTCTTTCCATCCTTTGTCGTTAACTTCTTCGACCTCTTTCCATGCCCTCTCTTTCCTTGCATACCCATTCTTACTACCTAATTATAGTAAGATACCTTTAAAATACACTTCCAGATCGTGTTCTGATGTGCACGTAAATGTGCATATATTTACATCCATATTTTATCTCTTTTTATTTAAATAAACATCATATTTGGGCATTTTTACATGTTAAACCCAAAATTCAATTATTTTCAAACCATCATACTTTCATCTTCATTCAGGGGCAAAATGGTCATTTTTGTGCATGTGTCCATTAAAGAATTTTTACTTGGACAATTTTTATGATTTTTATAGGATATTTTGATGCATATGGAAGTGAGTTCATGATGATATATGCATGCACAAGGAAATACAAAGGAATGAGGAGGAAATAATTCAAGTTCAAGATCATGGAGGACCCCACCCACTTACCTAAATGTACAATTAGGAGCTAATGGACAACTAAGTGGAGGTTAAAGCTTCATGCACATCAAATGATGAATTAATTAGTGGCCAATGGTTACATGGTGGCCACACTTCCTAAAGGGCATTTTGGAAAGCTCCCTAAAAATAGAATTAGGGTTTTATGCATGTATAAATAACCCACTTATGTACATGAACATATTTTCTACTCTTTCATATTAGTTAGGAAATGAAAATTACAAGTTGTAATGGCAATGTTTTATGAAATAAAAATGGCTTCCAAGTCTCTTTCTCCTCTCTTCTCTACATGCTTTTCTTTGTTTTTTTTATGTTAATGCTTATTTCTATGTTCTCTTTCTTTTAATGTTCATAGCTTAGATTTACATTAATGCAAGTAGTGTAGCTTTAATTTTTATGCAAATAGTTAGTAGTTAATCTCTCTTTCTTCCTTTGCTTGGTTTTCATTTCTTTGCTTTTTCATGTTGAAATTTACAAGCGTTGATTTGATAACACAAATGAGTAGCTAAACCCCTACAATTTAGGGGTAATGAAGCTCTCAAACATTATGTAATTTCGACATTTCTATGATTTATGATCTCATTTTGTTTATGCTTCATGAGAGTGAATTTTGATGCAAGTTTATACAAGTGGATTTGATAGCTTATGTTGCTTTTGCAAATGAGCTATTCTTATTCAACATAAACACAATTTGCATCATCATTTGCTAATCCATTTTTGATTTTGAAATGAAATTTGATGATCTATATTACTAGTTACAATAGTAAATAGATCATACTTAAAATAACTTTTGATTTGGCTTCATTTTCATGAGAATTATAAGTGGTATAATTGTTTTATTATAGTTTGATGGTTTGAGTTATGTTAATTAATAACATAAACAAACCATACTTATGATAAATGCAATGATTATTTCACTTAATATTAAAGTTAGAGATCATAAATTATTTGTTTGTTTATTTACAAAAATATGAGAGTGGATTTGCCTCTAAATTGTTCTTTAGTCTAATAGTTTTTAAGTCACATTTTAATTCTAGTTTTAGCTTCATTTTATTACTAGTTAACAATTTCTCCTCCATTTGGTCTAATTTGATTGAATATATTTTTAAACTCTAACAATTCCCTGCGGATCGACCCGTACTCGCCACGTACTAACTATTGTACATTGTGCGCTTGCGGTTATTTTATTTCGAAATTTATCGGCATTTTTCTAATCGATAGAAAATTTGCCGTTAAATAAGTTTTTGGCGCCGTTGCTGGGGAATTTGTTTTGATTTTATTTTCTATTCTTCGAATTATTTGTTGTTTGATTTTTATGTGTTTTTATTTTGTGTGTGTTTGCATATATAAAAAAAATGTTTTGTTGTGTGTTTGAGTGATTTTTGTTTCTATTTTTTTTGTGTTTTCTTGTTTCGTTTGCATTGCATTTCCATTGAAAAAAAAATTTCACACTACTTCAATTGAAAAGGAAAAAAAATCAATTATATTTACATTTTTTTTCAATTTACATTTACAATTTCAATTTACAATTCACATTTTCAAGTGAAAAATCTTGTTGCAATACTGCCCACTGTTGCATGCAACTCTGTCCAACAAACTTCAACACACCACACAACAGAGACTAACCATACACACCTCTGTCACATACAACTGCTTATCATCATTTCCTCAGCCTTACATCACCACTGAAACACTGCACAAACCTCTTTCGACAACTACTTCAAAACTTCCCCATAATACTTCAATTCTGCTGCAACTACACTATCAAAACCACTACCATCAACATTCTAACCACCAAATTGCACTGTCATTTCATAGTTTGCTACAACCTACACAGTGTACATCATTGGCATCAGTCCCCCGCCAAACACCATCTCTACATACTCCACCCTGCTGCCTACCACACAACTCCCCCTTACATTAACTCCTACACATAGTGCCTCTCAACCTCATCAACCAACAACCCATCATTTACACTTTTCTGACCATCACAGTTTACAACTACAATATCCTTCTTACATCATTCACTCTGCCATGCACCTGACAGAGCACTTCTACAAGTAGAGACTTCCCCTAACACTTCACTGCTACTTTACTCCCCACTCATCACAACCATTTGCCTCATCACCCTTCACTATAACACAATCAACCAAATTTCTACCTTGAAACTGCCTTTCTACTCACCACACCACATAAAACCACCATCACATTACTTCTCCTTCATCCACTCTTTGTCACATACAAGCTTCCAGTCCTTCTCTGTCACATACAAGCTTCAACCTAGTTCTTCCGTGCTACCACTAAAAAAAACTGCAACATTTACCTCAAATACTTCACATATTATACTATTCAATCACTTTCACCCACATCTTCACAAACTTCTAACCACCAACGACTAACCCAAACTAGTCATAACCAAAAATATGTTACATTCACTTCCATACTCATCACTGTCGAACCACCTCTTACTCACACTTCACTCCAGAGCAATCAACCATACTTCTGTACAATTCATTACTATTGACCATCTCCTACACTGCTACATTTGTCTGCACTTCCTCCACGTCAAACCATTTCTGCCACTGACTGCTGCCCACCAGTCACCAACTACTAATCCATTGTCATCTCCGAATCATCTATGCATCGAACCCCACACATTCAACCAACTTAGCAGCCATAACTGTGATTTCGAACAATAGCTGCACATCATCATTCAACCACTTGTACATCACTGCCTACCCCCTTCTCCTTTGACAACAGTCACAAACTCCCAGCCATCAAGCCTGTACCCCTACCTTGCTAACAGCTACACCATACCGCAAACAAATCACCTGACTATTCCAATACCACAGCCTGCACAATTCACTCGCCATCACCACATTAACCAATTTCCAATTCGACAACCCCTGTGTACCATCCAATCAACAATGACCCCCCTGAATCAACAACTTTGACCATCTTCAACCAAGTCACCGCCTTCAATCACTCGCCTTTCAATCCACTTCAATTTGCTTCCGCGACAGTTACTGCTTCCACTACTACCCACGATAAACATTCGCGCTTCAAAGCAAACAACCCGAATTCCTCCAACCTGAACCTCACTGCTCCCCTACCATCAACTTCCCAATCGTGATCTTCAGCAACTCACAAACCCGCAAAAATCCCAAATACACGCTCGAGCACCCTTGACTAGCGACCTAATTCAATCGTATCAAATTTAACGATCACGAGTTCATACAACATCCACAAACCTTGATTTTGATTGCGAGCTGTTATTCCGGCATTGGAGTACTCTCGGTGTATAAAATGATATGTTGAATTGAAGTGTTAAGTTTATTTAAAGTAGTTTGGGCCCGGCTTGGTTTATTTTGTGAGTTTAGTTTCGATATTTCAATTATGAAATTTTTGTGTGTGTTTTAATTAAATTTTGTTTTGAATTGTTTTAAGTTTCAATTTCTAAAAAAAATAGTGTTTTTGTAATAAGGGTTGAGTAAACTCTTTAAATTTAATTTTGTTTCTTAAAAAAAACAAATAATTTTAATTTTGTTTTGTTTTTAATTTGTTTAGTATTTTTTTTCTTTCTTTGATATAAAAAAGGGGCATTTCACCAGAAGGACAAACTTTGCAGTCCAATTAGTTTCTAGGACACACATTCAAATAAATTACTTTCAAGGCCAAAGTTAGCAGAATAATTATTTTCAAGGACAAAGTCAGCGGTCCAGTTACTTTCAAGGACATAATTTCATAGGTTTTTAGGCCCTAGAAACTAATTATTTTACATTTTGTCCTTGAAAGTAATTATTTCAGTTGTGTGTCCTAGAAACTAATTCCACTTGCTAAAGAGGCCCTTGTGGCTAATTTCCACTAAAAAAACTGTATATATATATATATCTTTGTTTTACTTGTAGATTGCCAAAGCAGAAATTCGCAAAAGGAAGAAGTGCTTGCCAAAAAAATGAAAAATAACCTGCTCTGCTTTGCTTAAAATCGCCGCTAAAAAAATTTGCTAAATAATCGGCACGCTCTAGTATCGTGCCCTTTTCCCTTGTTTTTATTTGAATTGCACTGTTGGTTGATTGCATTTGCATCTATATTAAAAAAATTCAAAATCCAAAAACAAAAACAAAATTATTTTAGTTGCATTGTAAATTCACGTTTAATTTCTGTTTTGCATTCATATCATCTTATTTTATTTTCTAAGGGCAATACCCCAATTCACATAAGGTAAGGGATTTCATCACCGTTTCCTTAGCTCACAAACGCATTTCATCATAGAATTTGACTAATAATAAAGGTTAGAATTCGACTGAAGGGAGTCACGGGCTCACTTAGGGCTTAATTGTATCTTCACAATTGTTTTCTTTGAACAATTTTATTTCTTGGTGTCTAGGCTACGGTAGAGTAATAACCAGTTATAAAAATTACGGTGATTCGTAAATATTATACTGGTTGTTCCTCTTAAGGTACTTAAACCTTCGGTTGCATTGCTACGGTGATTCGTGGTGCACCGATAACCCCTGCCCGTTACCTAGCTAAGAAATATTTTTGTTGATTTAAGACAAAGTGTGATTATATAATTTTGGGTTAGGAGCTACTAAGGACAGAAAATTGTAATTAAGTCCTTTGCATTCATTTAGTTGCATTAGTTCATGCATATTTAAAAAAAAACAAAAAAAAACAAAAAATCCAAAATAAAAAAAAAATTGTAAATTTTACTTAACTTAGTTTTTAATCCAAAAAAATGCTTTATTTTTTCCTTTCCTTTGAAAATTTTCAATCAAAAAAAAAATAGAAAATCTTTTCAAAAAGAAAAAAAATTTAAAAATTCAAATTTTTTTTTTGAAAATTCAAAAACAAAAACAAAAATCAAATTTCCATTTTCTAAAAACAAAAAAAACAAAATTTGAAAAAATCCTTTTGGTAAATGTTTGAAAATTTAAAAACAAAAAAAAATTACAAAAAAAACATATAAAAAACATTTGAAAAACCAAAAACAAAACAAAAATCAAACTTCTCTTTTGAAAATAAATATCACTAAGTAAATAGTTTTCTTAATTATAAAAAAAACAATTTTTCACTTCGTTTTTCAAATCTTCTTTCATTCTCTAAACTCGTTTCTAATTTCTTTCTCTTCTCTATTTTCACTTGTGCATGAGTACTTGGACTCGTGACACAACAACAAATCGTTGGACTCACGACTCAACAACTAATCGTTTAACTCGAACAGACGATCCTCCCGAAATGGCGAACGAAAACGCTCCTCAAACTCTTATGGATAGAATCTTTCCCGATAGAGTTTCTATTCCATCTTGCATCACGTTACCCGCCCCTACGGGTAACCATTTCGAAATTCACTCGAACCATATTGCCACGCTTCCAAAATTTGGCAATTTTGAACGCGATGACCCATACATTTTTTTGACTAAATTCGAACAAGTTTGTGCAACCATTAACAACTTTCCGATGACGGAATCAAACTTCGATTAATTCCATTCGCTCTTACGGATTACGCTAAAAAATGGTTGTACAGCTTACTATCGAACTCAATTAAAACATGGGAAGAATTCGTAAAAGCTTTCTTAAAAAAGTTCTACCCTTTGGAAAAAACGAGTAGAATCCGAAATGAAATTGTAAATTTTCATCAATTCAAGGGAGAACCATTTGGAAAATATTTTGAAAGATTCAAAGAGCTTTTGATAAAATGTCCACACCACAACTTCGAAAAATGGACGATTTGCCAAATCTTATATGATGGACTCGAAAATAGCTCACGAACCATGCTCGAATCAATGTGCCAAGGCAACTTTCTTGCCCAACATCACGACGATGCTTGGCAATTTCTTGAAAACTCCCAATGGGAATGTTCGAACGAAAAATCAATTTACTGACGATCGAGTGCACACTCTATAGGATCTTCTTTTACTTTGGAAGCTAAGATCGACGCAATGATTGAAAAATTCGATAACATTTTCTCATCGAATCAAATGAACCAAGCTTCCCAACCAATGTGTTATAAATGCAACGATCCTAATCACATAGCCGATCGGTGTCCTAATTCTGTCGAACAAATCAATGCTTTCAATAAAGCCAAAAACGACCTGTTTTCTCCAACGTACAACCTTGGTTGGAGAAATCATCCGAATTTTGCGTGGAACCAAAACAATCCCAACACGAATACGATTCGTCCCAATTTTCAAGCATTTTCGAATAATGCTTCGAATCCTCCCTTTCAGCCCAATAATTTTCAACCAAACTTTGCGGGTCCGTCTCATAATCAACCGCAACAATCAAATTTTCAACCAAATTCTGCTCATCCTCCCCAAGATGATAAACGTTTAAGTTCACTTGAGAAAACTCTTGAAACGTTGGCTAAAGCAACTACTCAAAGTCTTCAATCAAACGGCAATTTGCAAAATTTATTGACTTCATATATGCAAAACGCAAACCAATCAATTGCAAAACTTGAAATGCAAATGAGTCAATTAGCCACGTCCGTAAGTGAACGTGAATGTGAACGTGGAACATTCCCAAGCCAGGCCCTTCCAAATCACAGAAATCAAAATGCAAATTCAAATCAAGCCCATATTGTTCAAGATAGCAACGTCACACAATTGAATGCTATCACAAGTCTATGTTCCGTTAAACAAATCGATAATCAAGTCGTTAATCCAAACGATTTACCGGAAACCTCTCTTGACACTTCTACAACAACAAACGAATCTGAACATAACATGGAGCCAAACGTCGAATCGAATACCAAACAAAATTCTCCTTCTTCTACTCGAGTAGACCCGCCTACCGAGTATCGTGTTCCATTTCCACATCGTCTTCGACCAAAGAAACACTCGACCCAAATGGAAAAGATGTTGGAAATTTTAAAACAAGTCAAAGTTAACATTCCGCTTCTTGATATCGTTCAATAAGTCCCCACTTACGCAAAATTTCTTAAGGACTTGTGCACCTAAAAGCGACACACTCAAGTGCCCAAAAAAGTCTTCTTAGCCGCCAGTTTGAGTGAAGTCTTATCCCAATCCATGCCCGTCAAATACAAAGATCCTGGCTGCCCTACGATTTTGTGTACAATTGGAGACAAGACGATTAACAAATATTTGATAAACTTAGGTGCGAGTGTCAACTTGATTCCATACTCCGTGTATAAACAATTAGGCTTAGGTGAGCTCAAACCCACACAAGTCATGCTTCAATTTGTCGATCGTTCGATTAAGAAACCCGTGGGAGAAATCGAGGACGTACTCATTCGAGTAGGGCAATTCATATTCCCCGTTGATTTTATCGTTCTCGAAACACAACCCGTGTCAAATCCCGCGAGTCAAATTCCACTGATTTTAGGTCGGCCATTCATAGCCACCTCAAATGCCTTAATCAATTGTCGTAACGGTTCGATGAAAATCTCTTTGGAAAACATGACTTTGGTTTTAATATTTCCAATCTTGAAAGCCAATCAAACGAACTTTGTGATCAAACGTTGGAAGTTAGTGCCATTCACGAAAACTTCTAAAACGAAACACTTGATCATAACGATGAACGCGAGGCCAAGTACGAAAAATTATTTCACGAAATTCCCAACGAAATTGAATACACTCTTCCTTTTGAATCGCTTCCAGTTGAGTCCGAATCTCAACCTAATTCTTCGATCGAGAAACTCCCGAAGTTGGACCTCAAACCACTTCCCGATCACCTTAAGTACGCATACTTAGGTGAAAACGAAACTTGTCCTGTCATAATTTCTCTTGACCAAGAAGCTTCTCTTCTCTCTATTCTTTCGAAAAATAAGGAAGCGATGGGATGGTCGATCTTCGATATTAAGGGAATTAGCCCTGCTATTGTTCAACATCGCATCCATTTAATCAACGATGCCAAGCCTGTTCGTGACGCGCAACGAAGACTTAATCCGAAAATGAAAGATGTTGTGCATGATGAAATTCTTAAACTTATCGACAACGGAATCATTTACCCAATCTCTGATAGTTCATGGGTTAGCCCAATTCACGTTGTACCAAAAACATCTAGGCTAACCGTTGTCAAGAACGATTCAAACGAACTTATTCCAACTCGCACTCAAACGGGTTGGCGTGTTTACATTGACTATCGAAAACTAAATGCCGCAACACGTAAAGATCACTTCCCTCTTCCTTTCATTGACCAAATGCTCGAACGTTTAGCCGGCCACGAATTCTACTACTTCCTTGATGGTTATTCTGGCTATAACCAAATTCCAATCGCTCCCGAAGATCAAGAGAAAATGACTTTCACGTGTCCATTCGGTACCTTTTCTTATCGACGTATGCCATTCAGATTTTGTAACGCTCCTGCGACTTTCCAACGATGCATGGTTGGAATCTTTTCCGACATGATTGAACGCTTTCTAGAAGTTTTTATGGACGATTTTCTCAATCTTTGGCGATTATTTTTTCCAATGTTTACATCATCTCGAATTGGTTCTAAATAGATGTAAAAAAAACATTTGACTTTGAATTGAGAAAAATGCCACTTTATGGTCAAACAAGGCATAGTCCTTGGACATATCATCTCAAATAAAGGCATTGAGGTAGACAAAGCGAAAATCGATGTCATTGCAAATCTACCCATTCCCAAAACTGTTAAGGACATTCGATCATTTCTAGGACACGCTAGCTTTTACCGATGCTTTGTGAAAGACTTTAGCAAAATCGCTCGGCCTTTGACGACTCTTCTCAGAAAAGACGTTCCTTTCGATTTTAACTCTGATTGTATCTCTTCTTTTGGACGTCTTAAGAACGAACTCATTTCTGCTCCAATCATTTGCGCACCTAATTGGGATCTTCCTTTCGAAATAATGTGTGATGCTTCGAATTTTGCTGTTGGTGCTGTCTTAGGACAACGCATCAATAAGATCCTTCACGTTATTTACTACGCGAGTATGACTTTGAACGATGCTCAACTCAACTACACAACAATCGAAAAAGAGCTTCTAGCTGTCGTTTTTGCGCTCGAAAGGTTTCAACCTTACTTGATAGGTTCACACATTACTGTGTACACGGACCACTCAGCGCTTCGATATCTCTTTGCTAAAAAGGATGCTAAATCCCGTTTAATTCATTGGATCCTTTTACTTCAAGAATTTGACCTTACAATCAAAGACAAAAAAGGATCCGATAACGTCATAGCCGATCACTTGTCTCGTCTTCCGAACGCACCATCTTCTTTGCCAATCAATGAAAACTTCCCCGATGAACAACTTCTTTAGATTTCTATCGATCCATGGTACGCTGATATAGTGAACTACTTAGTCACTAAAGAAACTCCCTCATCTTGGTCCAAACATGACAAATACATGTCCCAAGTGAAATATTTCTATTGGGACGATCCATACTTGTTCAAATATTGTCCCGACCAAATCATCCGACGTTGCATTCCGGATAATGAGATAAGGAGTGTTCTTTTGTTTTGCCACAATCAAGCGTGCGGTGAACATTTCAGTCCTCGAAAAACTGTAGAAAAAGTGCTTCAGTGTGGATTCTATTGACCTTCTCTTTTCAAAGACTCATTCGAATTTTGCAAAACTTGCGATCGATGTCAAATGTTTAGACGAATTTCTCGATGAGATATGATGCCTCTAAACCCCATTCTTACGATCGAAATCTTTGATGTTTGGGGTATCGACTTTATGGGACCTTTTCCCAATTTTTTTGGAAACTTGTATATCCTTCTCGCTGTCGATTACGTTTCAAAATGGGTCGAAGACGTTCCTTGCAAAAGCAACGACCATAGAATTGTTGTGAAATTTCTCAAAGAAAACATCTTTTCGAGGTTTGGCACGCCTAGCACAATAATCAGTGAAAACGGAACCCATTTTTGCAACAATTCTTTTGAAACTTTAATGAAAAAATACTCAATAACCCACAAGCTATCCACTCCATATCATCCTCAGACTTGTGGCCAAGTTGAAGTTTCAAATCGACAAATAAAACAAATCTTGGAGAAAACTGTCATCAAAAATCGAAAAGATTGGTCTCAGAAATTGACCGACGCGCTTTGGGCTTACCGTACTGCTTTTAAAACTAACCTTGGGATGTCCCCATTTCGTTTAGTTTATGGTAAAGCTTGCCATTTACCCGTTGAAATCGAACACAAAGCGCTGTAGGCAATTAAGAACTTAAACTTTGATCTTGAGAAAGCTGGCCAAAACCGAAAACTACAATTGAACAAACTAGAAGAACTTAGGAACGACGCGTATGAAAACGAGAAAATTTACAAAGAAAGAACCAAAGTTTTTCATGACAAGTAAATCCTAAGGAAAACATTTTCGCCTAACCAAAAAGTTCTTTTATACGACTCAAGACTTCATTTATTCCCTAGGAAACTTAAATCAAGATGGACCAGACCATTTGTGGTACGAACTGTTTTTCCACATGGTGCCATAGAAATAGAAAACCCCTGGGATGGATCGATTTTCAAAGTCAATGGTCATCATTTAAAACCTTTCTTGGAATTGCCCGGTAACCAAGAGGAGGAGCTCATGATTCTTCATGAGCCAAGCTACGTCTAGTAAGAATGTTAACCCTCTTTTGTAAACATGTACATAGTTTTCCCCGTTACACTCGTTATATCATGCATCGACTGTAGGGACACAATCAAAATTAAGTGTGGGGGGAGTCTCATTTTCATTTTTTAAGTTTCATGGCATTTTGAATTTTCATTTCCTTTATCTAAAAAAAATCAAAATTTCTAAATCCCAAAAACATTTTCTTTTTAGCATTTAGATTTATTTTTGAAAAAACACCATAAGATAAGTGTTTTGGTTAATAAATTGAAATTTTTGAAAATTTATTTGTCTTAGCAAAAATAAAAATGAAGTTTGATTACAAATAACAATGGTTTAAATATATAGGAAGGTTCATATGTGTTAATTATGAAGTATGTTCTAATTGAAAATCTTTGTTTAAAAATTGGTAAATTTAAAGGAAATAATATAACATTTTTATCTTCTAAGTTAAATGGTGCTAAGATGATTTTGCAAAACTCTCTCTTTCTAAAAAAAGAAAAAAAAAGAAAAAAAAACAACATTTGTATATATGTATATATTTTTAACACCTAGAGTCATGTGTTCACACTCGTGTGTTCACTCGCCATGCTCTATACCCTTCTCACATAAGCCCAAAAGGCAGTGCACGATCAGTATATCTGGCCTCAGTTTATCTGAGTTAGGTGTATGTATATAAAAATTCTTTTTAATAACGCCTACAGTCGATAAGTGTTCACACTTGTATGTTCGCTCGCCACACTCTTTATTTCCCTCACATCAGTCTGCAAGGCAGTGCACGGGTAATATATCTGGCCTCAGTTTACCTGAGTTAGGCATATGTAAATATTGTTAATATCAATAAAATTTTCAAATAAGAGAGAGTAAGCAATTGAAATCCGAGCACTATTTTTACTTATTTGATTTAACTAGTTATTAAAAAGAAATGAAAATACCACTTTGATAAACTTTGATAATCAACTAAGGATCCATTTCATAGTTACACTTTGTTATCAACCGAAACAACGAGTTAAACTATTTTCTATTTACTATGATAACTTGATTTTGTTGGAAGTTTTGACGAGTAAATGACTTAAATTTTCAAGACAATGACCAAAACCTATATTTAACTTATGAGTGTCGAATTGAAAGTGAATCCTTCGTTTGTAAATATTTTCAAAAACTTGCATTCATCCCATTGTAAATAAATCTTGAACTTTGTAAATGTTTTCACTTTGCATTTGGATATTGTTGGTAGTATCCGCTGAAAACATTCACGAGACAACACTCGTCCTACTGGGGACACCCAAAGGTTTAACGGCTTGTTGCATATGCACAATGCAATCGTGCTCCATACGAAAACGGATTTATCTTAGTTTTCCTTTATTCGAGGATGAATAAAAAGATAAGTGTGGGGGTATTTGATGTGCATGTAAATGTGCATATATTTACATCCATATTTTATCTCTTTCTATTTAAATAAAAATCATATTTGGGCATTTTTACATGTTAAAACCAAAATTCAATTATTTTCAAACCATCATATTTTCATCTTCATTCAGGGGAAAAATGGTCATTTTTGTGCATGTGTCAATTTAAGAATATTTACTAGGACAATTTTTATGATTTTTATAGGATATTTTGATGCATATGGAAGTGGGATTCATGATGATATATGCATGCACAAGGAAATACAAAGGAATAAAGAGGAAATAATTCAAGTTCAAGATCATGGAGGACCCCACCCACTTACCTAAATGTACAATTATGAGCTAATGGACAACTAAGTGGAGGTTAAAGCTTCATGCACATCAAATGATGAATTAATTAGTGGCTAATATTTACTTGGTGGCCATACTTCCTAAAGGGCATTTTGGGAAGCTCCCTAAAAATAGAATTAGGGTTTTATGCATGTATAAATAACCCACTTATGTACATGAACATATCTTCTACTCTTTCATATTAGTTAGGAAATGAAAAATACAAGTTGTAATGGCAATGTTTTATGAAAAAAAATGGCTTCCAAGCCTCTTTCTCCTCTCTTTTCTACATGCTTTTCTTTGTTTTTTTATGTTAATGCTTATTTCTATGCCATCTTTCTTTTAATGTTCATAGCTTAGATTTACATTAATGCAAGTAGTGTAGCTTTAATTTTTATGCAAATAGTTAGTAGTTAATCTCTCTTTCTTCCTTTGCTTGGTTTTCATTTCTTTGCTTTTTCATGTTGAAATTTACAAGTGTTGATTTGATAACACAAATGAGTAGCTAAACCCCTACAATTTAGGGGTAATGAAGCTCTCAAATATTATGTAATTTCAACATTTCTATGATTTATGATCTCTTTTTGTTTATGCTTCATGAGAGTGAATTTTGATGCAAGTTTATACAAGTGGGTTTGATAGCTTATGTTGCTTTTGCAAATGAGCTATTCTTATTCAACATAAACACAATTTGCTTCATCATTTGCTAATCAATGAAATTTGATGATCTATATTACTAGTTACAATAGTAAATAGATCATACTTAAAATAGCTTTTGCTTTGGCTTCATTTTCATGAGAATTATAAGTGGTATAATTGTTGTATTATAGTTTGATTGCTTGAGTTAAGTAAATTAATAACATAAACAAACCATACTTATGATAAATGCAATGATTATTTCACTTAATATCAAAGTTAGAGATCATAAATTATTTTTTTGTTGATTTACAAAAATATGAGAGTGGATTTGCCTCTAAATTGTTCTTTAGTCTAATAGTTTTTAAATCACATTTTAATTCTAGTTTTAGTTTCATTTTATTTGTAGTTAACAATTTCTCCTCCATTTGGTCTAATTTGATTGAATAGATTTTTAAACTCTAACAATTCCCTACGGATCGACCCGTACTCGCCACGTACTTACTATTGTACGCCGTGCGCTTGCGGTTATTTTATTTCGAAATTTATCGGCATTTTTCTAATCGATGGAAAATTTTCCATTAAACAAGTTCATATTGGGAAAGGTATTCCCAAATGATAATAGACAAATATTATCGTTCCTTATCACCCATTACACCCAATAATTTTTATCAACTTTGAAAACTTCTTCTTTACATATAAAATATAATCCTAGGTAAAATTGTTTCATTTACCATTTAAAAACAATATTGTGTCGATTGCCTTGTTCAAGTGTTTAGGGAAACCCCTATCGACACTGTGGCGTCCCACGTCTCGACCAGTGTTCTTAAGCCATTTAACCGATAAACCAACATAATATAAAACATTTTTATATCACTAACAAATACGCACTCATATATATAATACACTCAATCTCATAATATGGCATTCCATTACCTTATCTCTTAATGAGTTTTCCCGCAAAAGCCTATGTGTTCGCTTAACCTAGGCTCTGATACCAAAATGTAAAGACCGGATTTTCGACTCTCGAAAATTGACATTAATACATTATTGTATTGCTTGCCAAGCATTAAAGTGTTGGAAAACAGATTATTATGGTTGGAAGGAAGGAAAGATAGAAGAGAAGAAACAAAACAACACAGAATGTCACAACGCAATTGAACAAAATATATTACTCAACATAATATATTACAATATCATTTCAAAATGTTCCATCAGAAACATACTAATACAAATTCTACCCTAGAACAGTTATAACAGTCTGTCCCCACCTAATTGAATACAATATACGTATAATACAGTGGAAACAAGAAAAATAACTAGCTATAGATGAAGCCATATGCTCCAAGCTCCTCCTAGTGGATCTAAGAAAAAAGCTGAACTACTTGGTTGCCCATTCAAATTTGAGCACCCAAGAGTTTAGAAAAAGAAAATAATCTCTGGGTCATACATGGGCTGGTGTGAGTAAACTCAAACATCTTAATCATTACATTAAAACTCTTTTGAAATCAAAAGTATCTCATAAGACCATGCCACACATAAACACGGACAGGTTTTTATCTTATGATAACCAAAAAATTTGTAAATAAAATCCAGTGATATTATAATAATGTCTAGAGTACAAATACATATCCAAAATAGCTGAAATTGTTACCATATTAAATTCCAGCATACTAGGCTCTAAAATCAAAATCGTAAAGGCATGTATTGAAGGAGGATTACATACTATGGCAAGGTAAAGGACTACCTTCCGATGGTACACCCCTAGAAAATGCATCAGAGTCTGACAAGAATTTCTTGTACCCCTACTACACTAAGTCGGCTGCCTCTTTAACATGGCAAACCAGATTACCTCATCCCTTTTTGACAACGAGGATTTATACTAACACAGTGTTTGCACACAAAACAACTCGAATATGGAAAATCTAGAATGGGATGGCGGCTCCTAATAGTAGCTGGCCATATAGCTCTGCTGCATACCCTACTTTTACCATTTTCTGGTTTGTGAGGCTCGTGAGGTCACATCTTTACCTTCTTCCTCCTAGCAGACCATCTTGGAATGCTAACATTGCCATCCAGGCATAGATACAATACCAGCATTCATCCATGCAAGTTGTTCCAGGATTGAACAAACATCCCACATTATTATCTTCCATTTTGGAATCACGCTCAGGAAGAATAATATAACTCCACTGGATACTTCAATATGATTTAACATCATTCGTTATTAGTTTGGAGTGATTTGGATAAATCTGGGGACTGGTGCCTCCAAAATTAAGCAATAATTTCCAGCTAACTCAATTCTGGTTCTTTTGGAAGTATGCACTAAGCATTTGAATCCTCATTAGGGAACTCGAATATACCCGACATATCTCTTGAGTCAAAACGGATCTAGATTTGGTAGTCAGTTATTTAACTATCAGATAAACAAACAATAACCAATTCCATTTTAGATTTATTTATCCATAGCAACCACTAAGCCTCAAAAGAAATCTTTATTTAATAAATCTCTTTTAAAAATGTTTGTCTGAAACATCCATTTACTTATCTTTCTAACATAAGTATATTCACAAAACCTTTGTGAATAACTTCTTACTTCCAAATCAGTTTAAAAAAGGTTAACGCATGTTATTTAAATTGGAGATAAGGACAACCCTAAACACTATTCCCTCGGTATTAAGTGTGGAATGGACATTCCATACCACCATTTTTAAAAGGTCAGTTTAGAGAAACCCAGATCTAAAATTCTTTTTAAATGGTTTTCGATAAATCCATTCTAATCAAATCTATTCCATTCATGAAATCTCTTTTACTTGAAATCCAAAGCCATTTCAAAATACTTTCCAAACTTCCAAATTCATTTATAAAACTCTTTAATAAATATTCAAAACCCTTCTAACTCCTTTATCAATAACCAAACCTTTTATGATCTTCTTTTATAAACATCCAAACCCTTTCCAAAGACTTCTTTTATGAATATTAAAAACATTTCTAAAACTTCCTTATGAAACCCCAAAATCATTCATAATTATTCCTTTATAAACCTTTCATATTTACACAACTTCTTAATGAAACCTTATCCAAAAAGTTCCTTTTGATATACTCATCCATTATTAAATATCTTAACTAAAACCGTTGCCAAATCATCCCTGAAATGTCTTATCCAAAATGGAATAGCTTTGAAATCATTATCAAAAAGGAAAAATGAAACATTTAACTTCACAAAATCCATCGGAGGCTTAGAGACCACAAGGCATTTTTTTATTTGGTTCTATTTAACAAGTTAACATGGATATTTGCATTAGCAAGCAATAAGTAAATGGGGTCATTAAATCACAATCAATCAATCTATTGTACGGGTGAATGTCCTGGTATTTATAATAGTTGAATGGTGTTTTGTTCTGCCAATAGATGTCATTTGGTTTCCTAGTCATAAAGGGTTACTTAAGGATTAGACAAGAGATCCTTCTTTTTAAACAATTCACTTAGATAAGAAAAACTGGTTGAAAATCAATAACTGGTAGAGTTCAAGAACTTTTAAAGTTAATAACCCTTAATTAAAACATAAGTTAACAACTTAATTAAACCTTAAGAAATCTTAATTAAATCAAAATTTAAATCATAATTAAACCGTAATATAACTTATTTTAACTCTTAATTTATTTAACTAAAAATTTAATCTCAATTAAGCTCGGTTAAGTCTTAATTAATCAATAATTAGACCTTAGTAAATTAAAAACTAATTAATAACTAAACTTTAATTAAATAAACATTCATTTATAATTAAACCCTAATTAAGTAATAGTTAAGTGAAAAATTATTCTTTAATTAAATAATTAACTATAATTTAAGAATTAATTAAAATAATTAAACTTGATTAATTAAAAATATAATTACCTTTTATCTTAATTAATTCTTACTTAAAACTTCCTTAGTTAAAAATATTTTACTTCGTCAATAAATTCTTAAACTCTAATTACTTACTAATTTAATAATTACCCATAAATAATATATTAAATAAATAAATTATTAATATAAATAAATTTAACTTTGATTTACTTTGGTTTGAAATGAGTTTTTCGAAAACAATCCAAAAGAAAACACTTTAAACTTGAAATCGTGAAATCTTCCGAACTGCATCCATATCGACTATCCCTATTACCACAGTTCGCTAGAATTGATTTCTAGGTGAAAACCTCACTTTAAATCTAGCAACTACACATTGGAAAAAATAATGGTAAAGTTTTGAAAACTTACACAAAAGGTGAAAACTTGGAAAACATTTAATAAATCCAAAAACTAGAAACAAGCTTTTGTTTTCAAATCGGATCTCAAGTCCTTTGCGACTTTTTAAGGTGCTATCACAACATTTACATCACATACACTTGCTTTGGTTCATAAACACACTACCATCATATCATAACCAACTTTCACATATCCATATCCAAACATATCATTTAACATCCAAATCACAAATCCAAGCTCAACCACAAACTTGTAATCATATGCCATCAAAACAACGTATAGTTCAATATAATCAAGTTAACATCTTTTCCAAAAATGAGATTTTTACTCACCAAATCTTACTAATTTCAAACCAACTTTTGCTAAAACTTGGATATAAGCTAGAATTTTGCAAAATGAAGACTTCAAGGCCAAAATCAACTAGACTAGGCTTGGCTATAAGGAAGTTTTGGCTTGACCATGGGAAGTTTGGGCTTGGCTATGCCTATATTTGGAGAGTGGGTGTTTGTATTTTGGAAGAGGATGGTTATAGAGCTTGTAGAAGTGGTTTTTAGCAAGAATTTGAAGTGTTTTAAGTGGAAAGAAGTGATTTTTTTTCAAACTAGAAAATATAAAGATGTGACATGGATATATTTCTCAAGCCCTTAGGAAATTTTGAAATGAAAAGGAGAAGTTGTAAAGTGAAATTATGAAATGGAAGAGGTATTTATAGGCTTAGGAAAATATTTAAAAATGTATAAGTGCTTGAATTAAATATGTATGTATATGCATGCATTCCCTCTCCATCCCAAGATTTCCATCCATCCTATACCCCCCTTACTTTGCAACTATTCAAGCCATGATCCTATGTACTTTGTGTTGAAAGTGGTATTTTATATATTAAAATATATACCTTTTAATAATAAAGTTCTCACTTATTTATATATTTACATATGCTTAAGTGAAAATATATATACATGTATATGTTTTCATGACAAAATAGTTTGTAGTGTAATATGTGTTTACAATAGTGTTTTAACAATTTTGATAACTTTTAACCATTGAAAAATTGAAATTTCAGAAAATGAGTTTTGGTCACATTTTTTATTTTTCTATGAACTACAAAAATTAGTAAACAAAATTTGAAAACGATTTTATCATCACTAGTTATTATTTAAAATAAGTTTATTTGTTAATAAAAATTCATTTATTTATTATTTAACAATATAATTAAATATTCATTTAAATAGTGATTAAATTCTGGGTCGTTACAGTCTTTATTACCTCATTTTAGTGAATTTCATGCTCACCCTCACTTCTAGAGAATACTAGATTATCATCCATAAATACTATGACGAACTTATTCAGTTACCCCTTAGAGGCTCTACTCATCAAATTTAAAAAGTATGCAGAGGCACTTGATAGCCCAAAATGCATTACTTTCAATTCATACAGCCCATTTGGAATGTGAAAAGCGGCCTTCTCCTTATCATCTTCAGCTACTCTTAGTTAATGGAACCCGGTGGCTAACTCCAATTGAGAAAAGACCTTGGCTTCAACAAGCTGGTCAAACAAGTCATCTATTCTAGGTAAAGGTTACCTATTCTTCTTAGTCAGCTTGTTGAGTGCTTGGTAATTGACGCATAGCCTTAAAGAGCCGCTTTTCTTAGAGGCAAAGACAACTGGTGCTCCCCATTCTAAAGTACTACAATGAATAAACCTCTTATGTAATAGCTCTAAAATCTGCTTATCTAGTTCTCGCCTTTCTTTGTGGGTCATATGCCTAAATGTCAGCGTGACAGGTCTAACATCTTTCTTCAAATCAATCTTGAACTCTATTTCTCTTCGGGGTGGGAGACAAGAGACATCTTTAAAAACGTCAGAAATTCTCGAACTACAGGCACATATAAGAGCTCATCATGTGATAGGCTAAGGGAATACAAATTGCTTAACTCAACTAAGCTTTGAGGCAAACAACGAACACCTATATCTCGCTTTCACGACTCCTCAGCCATACAATCCTCCTATCACAATCCAAGACAACCCCATAGTAAAACAACCAATCCATCCTCAAGATAAGTCCATATCCATCAAAACCCAGAACATACACATTACATGTAAAGTCAACATTACATATATACCACCAATAGGTCATTGCAAATCATGGAAAGATGTGATGACCCCCAACGGGATTTGACACAACTATAAGGTTGGTGACAAATTGGGATTTTAATCCCAAAGAGTTAAATACATTTCTGGCTACGAATGAATGTGATGCTCATGAATCAAATAAGGTACTAGTAGTATTGCCGAAAATAATAGTTGTACCTTCCACCACAACTTTTCCTTTATCTTTGGAAGGAGGTTTGCTTGAGATAGGTACAACCTTAATGGCATACACACTGTTCTTTCTTTGCTAGTTTCGAGCATCGGTTCTCGTAGTTCCCTTCCTCGTTGTAATTATAGTTTCTCCCATTGAACTTTTCTCTCATTAAACTCACTCTGCGGTCCTTAGCGACGTGCCCCTTTTTTTGGCATCCACGGTATGTCACGCCTCCTTTCTTGAACTTTCCGTTAGCTTTCTTGTCTCTCCAGAACCCTCCTTTCTTCGCTTTTCCGTGATTATCTGACTGTCCTACTTCTCCTTTTCTTCTTTAACAACTATTTGAAGCAGGGTCGTTTCAACTAACGTCTCATAGGTGGTAGCTACAAGAACTTGAGTTAAAAGTAGCTACCTTAGAGGAGAATTTATGTTTTTTACAAACTTCATCACCTTCTTCGCTTGGGTGTCAATCAGGCTTATCCCAAATTTAGCTAATTTTGTGAACTTGTTTGATATACTCCTTCGCCATGGAGTCCCCTGCTTCAAATGGATTGTGAGGACTCGTTTCTTCGACTCCCAGAAATCGACATTAATACATCCTTGGTATTCACGTGCCGTAAATCCAAGTGCCGGAGAAGCAGATTCTCAAGGGTAAGAAAGAAAAATAAGACAGAACAAAATCTCACATACATTACTTCGACAAATAATCTTTACAACAGAAATTAAAATACATTTATTAGAGTTAAAGAATGGAGAGTTATAAACCCCGTCCTTACAAAAGTGGAGTACTATAATACAATGTAGTGGAAATAGATAATATCTTCAGAAAAATCTTCTAACTCATGCTTTGAGCTCCATCCAGCTTTCTTCTAAACTAAACTTGACCACTAGGATGCTCGGGAATATTAGGCCACTCAGAGTTTAAGGATGAGGAAAATAAACTCAAGGTCAGTCATGGGACTGGTGTGAGAACTCAAAATACATGTTTTGAAAACAAAAGGATATCTAATAAGACCAAGCCGCACATAAATACGGAACTGGTTTTTACCTTATGATAACCAAAACATTCTATGTTAAAATAATCGATATTATTTCTAATGACATATCTTTGAAAACATTTGCAAGTAAACTTATCAATCTTAGCTGAAATTGTTACATTGATTAAATTCCAGCAATACTAGCCACAAATGCGGAATCTACAAACAAACTAGCAGGCACTTATTGGAGAATGGATTCCATACAAATGACCAGGTGAAGGGACTACCTTCCGGCAGTACATCTCTAGAGGAATGTACCAAGGTCAACATAACATTTGCACCTCTACCAACACAAGACCGACCTAACTTTCCTTAGATAATACTGAATATGTCATCACCCCGGTCATTACCGACCTATCTGAGGATCCTCGTAGCATACATCCACAATAATTTACATCCCAAATGTCATAGTGGGAAGAAATATATCTAGAAGGGGATAATCATACCATAATGGTTGCGAACCACATAGCCTTGCTGCATCTACCCTGTTTCGATCATTTCCGAGTGTGAGGCTTGAGGTAACGGTTACCTTTTCACATAGCGCATCATCTTCCTTTGAATGCCACACTAGCATCCCATCGATCATATGTTGACTTCCACAAACATACAACCTCCCAGCTCATACGTCTCAGAGAAGGCTGTTAAGCTAAGAGAAGTTTCCTTTTCCGCCACCAAACAGATGTACGTTAATAAAAGTCAACGATGTAAATCTCAAGAATGTAATGTCAGACATCCATCCATACAAGTTCGTTCTGGGCTTGAACGAAACCGAAGGTACTCCTCAACCATATCCTGTCAATAATTAACCCTAGGATTAGTAGCGAGAAGTCCTTGCAACTCAAAGAATTTCAAAATTGAAGGGACCACTGCTACTTTAGTATTTGGGAGCTAACCAGAATTATCAACAAGCAGTCCTTTCATCCCAAAATCCCTAGTCTTCATTCTTCATTCTCTCTATCAGGTCTTCATTTTTCGAACGCATATATTGGTTCGAAGTGGTTTTTGGATAGGGATTTCCCCAGAATTAATCCTGGTTCCTTTGAATCCAATCATCGATAAAATGAGGTTTTGTGAATAGAGAATCATTCTTTAATTGATTAAGTTCTTCTTATCAAAAATCTCTCGGATATATATATTTATAAATAATACTTTTCGGTATATACGGAACTATCAAACCACTCTTATCAAATCTTTGATTACTTAAAACACTTTTTAAACTTGGACTAAATCAAAATCATTTCTTTTATACTTAGGGAAATATTCCCAACTCATTTCATTTAAATCTTAACAAAGATTTCTTTATTTAAAAACTCATACTTTTGATTTAGTTGAAAGCATGTTATCTAGGATGTTAATCCAAAACCAGTCAATATTAAGTGAGCAGAATCTATTGAAACCATCTAATTCTACTCAATATCAATACCCGTATTCAACAAATACTATGGCCAGAATAACGGTGAAATCACCTTTTAAATCTACAAATAGTATGAGTTCCCTCTTTGGGCTTTAACCCTGAGTACAAGAAGATCATCTCTATAAAATCCAAGTTGTTTAAATTTGAAAAATTAAATCTTTTATACTTAACTCGCTTCTGATATTTCGACCTTATCTATCCTTCGCCTAGGGAAGAGGCCAGGTGGCACTGGTTGCCCCAGAACATCTTCTTAGTTTAAGCACTCACATTTGGATCTCACAAATAGAAAAATCCAGTTTACTCATCGGCTTTTAGAGCCAAGATTAGACCACCATTTATAGTAGCTATTTCTTTAATTCATTTATTTGAACTTCCTTCAATAAGCTAGAAATCCTCTAGATCATTGTGACAACTCTTAATTATCCATTTGAAAACATTTACAAAAGATTTGGATAAGAATCGATAAGTTTAAAACCATATTTCAAAAGTTATAGAAAAGTGCTGCGGAAAAGTACTCTTTTAAGCTATATTGATCAAAATGACTTTTTATTATCCAAAGATTCACTTTTATTACTCAAATCACTTTTAAACCATTTTAAAACATTTATAAGTTTTATTCTTCATTTTTAAACAATTTTAAAACATCATTTGTAAAGAAATCCAGTTTTGGATTCCGAAGTGCAAATTCGGGATTTTTCAAAAACTTGTTTTACTCATATTTCAAAATCTACTTGTCGAAATCTCAATTTTCTTTCTTCGTTGGAAAACTATGGATATAATAGTTTGTAAATTCTTATCTCGAGGAATTCCAAACTATATTCCAGCTTTTACACTTGTTTGACTTTTATAGCACGAAATCGCGAACTACCGTTACACGACGGGCGTATTTGTAACTAAATTTTCCATTTCTTTTCAAACTTCACCAAAACACATCTAAATGTTCATAAAACACTTCAGACTCATTTTAAACCATTTTTAAGAGATTTAACAATTCCATATACACTAATTCATTAATTCAAGGAAAGTGATTTCCTTTGTGTTTATCGACGTGTATATTTGTGACTTGTATATAATCTCAACATTCATATGTAAACAACCAAACTTGATGATCAAAGCATATTAAACATCCATTTGCAACATCATATCATCATCCAACATATAGTATAATATTTTTAGGAGTTCTCCCCTTCATTTCCCTTCGAACTAGTTTTAAAATGGCTATAGCTCCGCTATCTCGAAATGAAACTCTACGAAATCGAGCTTGGATCCCTGAAATGGCTCAACCAAGCCTTGGTGCTCACGGCCTATGGTGGTGAAGAGGTGGAGCTCAAGGCCTAGGGTGGTGAATGGTGGTGTCTTGGGTTTACGAGGTGGAGAGATTGAGATTCGAGCTTGTTTTGAGGTGTTTAACTATATATAACTATATACTATGATTTAATTTCTTTTTTTTATGAATAAGAAGCCATTAGAGAGCTCTTAGAAAGCTTGAAAAGAAGAGGAAGAAGAAGTTAAATGGTATTAGGAATTTGTAAGAAAGAGGGGTGGTATTTATAGGGAAAAGAAGAGTGTAGAAAAAGACATGCACACATCATCACTTTATCACCATTTCAAAGCTTCTCCAACACACTTCTCCCTTCCATATGCACGGCTAGAACCTCCCCCTCCCCATGTGCACATCGCTTCCATCATCTCATGTGTATATATGTTGACTTATTTATGCTTAAGAAGCAAGAAATCCTTAAAGTATATTATTTATTTTATATTATATTTCTTATACTTAATTATTTTTTTATATTTATGTTTATATGTATATTATCATGTGTATGTAACATATAAATGTATGTATATTTAGGGGTTTAACATTTTGAACGTCTTCGAACAACTTTCGTTCGTTAAATCGTTGAAATCTGGAGAACAGATTATCGATCACATTTTCACTTATACTTTAACGTACATATATTTGTAAACAAAATTTAAAAATAAATTTCCTATCAACTTAAACCATTTAAAATGATTGCATTTGAATTATAAAATGATATAAATTCATATTAAAAATTATTTACAAAAATTGCTATTATACCGATAAAACGATATCGGTTTTTCCTTATATTTTCAAATCAGTTATATCTCTTTATAAAACTATTAATCGATTTATTATCACTTTATAGTTATTCAAAATGAATTATCATTTATTTAAAATAATTATTTGGATAATTTAAAATAATTATTAAATCATTATAACTTGATTTAATTTAAATAAATCTATATTTAAATACGATGCCACTGAGATATAAATCTCGAGGAAAATATTCTTGTAAATACTTATTCAAAATAAGTTTATTATTATTTATTATCACTTTAAACAATATTATTTGTATTATCAATCTTCTATTTGCAAAATTTTAAAAATAAATATAATTTATCAAAGTGATAAATTGGCGGGTTGTTACAGACTTCCCCCTTTAGAAGAATTTCGTCCCCGAAATTACCTAAAACAAAATCCCAAAGGTTTGCCCCAAAATATTTATTTTTAACTCACTTCTATATGATGTATATAGAATATTTGTACACAATATCTGATACGATCTTCTATTCGAATACACAACTTTACTTTCCGAACTAGTATTGATCCCCCGATCCTCTAGTGCGGATTCTGACCAGGCTTTTTGATCTGAACTTTAGTTCTCCTTGCATAGCTCTCAACTATGATAGAAAACTCAAGCATCTAACCATAAACCCTTATCAATGTCCATCGTTAGGAATTGAGTGATCAATTCTTTTTCGGATAAGTGTCAAGACACGTCAAAGTTCTGTACTCGAATCTTAGATTAAATCATGCGACGAAACAATCAATATATTTCATATGAATTTATTAACCTTTCAAAAAAAAATTATGAAAACATTTCATAAACTTCCATAATCTTTTTTCAGTCTTTTATAAAGATAACCATTTTACATTTTTATTTCCAAATATTTCAACTTTAAGAAAACATTTCTTTTCAAAAGATAAATATCTTTTTACTATTACACATTTCTAAACATACCTTAATGGTTTCTGAAAAACTCATTTTCAATTTAATTAATTAAATTGATAAATCACCATAAACTTCCTTTAACTAATATCAAATGTGAAAACATTCTTTGTTTAGTTAAAACTTTCTTTATTAATTAACACTCCATTAGCAATTAAAACTTCCTTTATACATACATACATACATACATACATACATACATACATATATATATATATATATATATATATATCTTTTACTCATACCCGTTTTAATACTAAAAAAGTGTTTATATACTTATTCAAATGTTTTAAGTATATTCATAATTTACTCAACAAGTTTTACTTACTTTAAAATATAATCGAAGAGATTAAAACAATTACCACCAAAACATTGTTAAAATGAACTTCTCTTTATAGCTTAAACTCGTAATATTTCTATCTTTATATAAAAGATTCCCATACTCGTTATTATCTTTTAAAATCCCATTATTATAGATCCAAATATATTCATAAGATTTCTTCAAAGTGTCATTCAAGGGTTTAAAAACAAATGTTGCTAAAACATCGTTCACAACAAACCCAAAACCATTTAACTTTGAATATTTAATTTAAGAGAGTGGTACTAATAAAAAGTTGGGACAATCATCATATTATAAATTTTCGCATTCTTACAGCATTTAAACCTTTCTAACACTAGGGTCCAAAAAGCAGATTTCCCCCTCCCCATAAATTATTACAACTCAAAATACTACATCAAAAACAACCATCATACTCATACATACTCAACTCCTCGGATTCCATTCCTACTCTTCTGTGTCTAAAGATAAAGATAGACTCCAACATCCCAAATCAATCATTACCTCCCCTTCTCCCTCTTCTTCATATCCAACTCATCATCGACCTCGTTGCCGTCCTCTTCTTGTACCTCTTCAACTCCCTGGGGTAACCACGACTGATTCCTTGGGACATGTCCCAAGCCTACTGGTACTCCCGGTATGGTTCTTCCTTCTTCCAACTCCTCTAATCCTTGCACATTTTCTTCCCACGGATTTTCAAATTCTCTGACTCCTTCCTCTTCTTCTTCTTATGTTGTCTCCTCATTGTGGCTTCCTATCGCGCTCCAGCCTATAGGTAAATTTGACGATGCTTCCTGCCATGTAACATTTTCCACGCTCATATTCTATATCACATTGCTGCATTCGCTTGATATGATAGCGTTTGGTTCTTCCATTGGCTCTGTTGTGTGCATTTCTACCACCGAACCAAAAAGCAAGTCCAAACTCTCCTCCAAGACTCATGACCGAACCAACCTACATCCGGCCTCCCACCGAACCAACCTACATCCGGTCTCCCACCGAACCAACCTACATCCGGTCTCCCACCGAACCAACCTACATCCGGTCTCCCACCGAACCAACCTACATCCGGTCTCCCACCGAACCAACCTACATCCGGTCTCCCACCGAACCAACCTACATCCGGTCTCCCACCGAACCAACCACCGGACCAACCTCACCAAACCAAACCCCCGGACCAAGCATTACCGGTCCAAACCATCGCACTCCTACCACCGAACCATGGTATGCCGAACCAAGGTGTGCCAGGCCAGATTGCATCAGCCCAGGCCCACCAGCAGCTATATACATCCAAGACCCCTGCTCCCAACCTCACTCTATAAATAGAGGGGCAGGGGTACAACAATGGGGACAAGTTTTGTGAGCTCAAGCACGGAAGGAACTCTTCAAACAACTTTCTTTTACTCGTATCAAAGCTTTGTACTTGTAATCAAAACTAGAGAAGTGAAATAACATATAAAGTGGACGTAGGCACATTCTGGCTGAACCACTATAAACTTGCGTGTCTTTTTACAGTTTAGTCCCTGCTTTTCATATATTTGCGTAAACCTCCAAAATCGCTAAGAACAACATAAGCTCTATTAAATCATACAACTTTGAGGTGTTTGTCCATTTTTTGTGCAAACATTTTTGGTGCTTTCACCGAGAAGGTAGAAACTCGAAGCTTCAACTTCATCTACTTAACGAGTTTTCCTAACAGCATCGTCCGCCACTTGGAAAACATGCCTCCCAAACAGAGAAAAGATGTTAACAAAGGAAAAAACATCGCATCCAGTAGTCTTCCTGATCCAGCTGTCGAGAATCAAGTAAATCGTCCTCCTCCAGCAACGGTAACAAATGAAGGATAGGCTAACCCAACCACTCCTGCCACAGAACAGCCTGCAGCAATTACTAGGGCAGATTTGGACAGAGTTGTTGTTGAAGTAACTAACCGCTTCACGTCCCAGCAGGAAGCCTTGGTGGACCATCTCATGTCACGCTTGAGGGACGCTGAAGAATCCAACCGCAACACTGAATCATGGGGCGAGTCCCAGTCTGGAGGATCTCAGAGACAGCAAAGATCTTCCTTCTTCGAAGGAGCTAACGGCAGAAGTAGCCGTGGTAGGAGCCGAGACCGAGCCCAGCCCGAAGTTAGGCTTGAGGAAACGTTTGGTACCGAACCCAACGGGGAAGGTACCGGGCGAAGGTCAACTGCAGCTGAGCCTGTCATGCTGCCTAACCACAGAAACACCAGTGAACGGGGCCGAGCTAGAGTTCAGCCCGAAGTTGGACCCGAGGAAGTGCTTAGATCAGAACCCAACAGGGGAAGATCAAGGCAAGGGCCAACTGTCGCTGACCCAAGCATGCTCCCAGAAAATCAAAGGCAGCCACTGGAAAATATGAGGAATGATAGACGATACCATCCCTACAGGTTGTCTGGACGGAATCAACCCCACAGAACAGAACCAAACTCATTTTTGTCTGCTCCAAATTCTGATGAAAGGATGGCGCGCTTATTCAGAGAGTGTGTCCAACGGGAGCAAAGAGATCGAGGGATAGGCGCTAGGGTAACCAGCCCTTTCGCCCACAATATCGAAATTGCTATCACCCCCCGAGAATGGAAGATGCCAACAATGGAACCCTACAAAGGAACCTCCGATCCCGTTGTGCACTTATAGAGGTACACGCAGCATATGCTCATGAGTGGAGCAACAGAGGGAGTACTGTGCAAATGCTTTCCGCTCTTCTTAGCAGATCTTGCTACCTCCTGGTTCTGTCATCTACCCCAAGGATCCATCAGCTCATGGGAAATGTTGAAAGAAAAATTTATCAGTCAGTTCCGCATTCATGTGGAGCAACCTAAGGACGCTTATTCCTTATCCAGCGTCAAACAGAAACCTGGAGAAAAGCTGCAGCAATACCTAACCAGATTCAACGCCGCAGCAGCCGCAGTTCAAGACGCCGATGAGAAGCTTATCCTGATGGCCCTCTGCAGTGGGGTGCATCCGGACACTAAATTTGCTAGAAGATTGACAAAAGAAAAACCAGCTACTTTACCCGATTTCTTCCATGAAGCCGGGAAATACATGAGGCTTGAGGATGCTGCCATTGAAGGGCAGTCAGGACAGCAAAGTAAGACGACCCATGGCAACGCCCCTGCTGCGGCGAGGGACGTTCGAAGAAATGATTCCAGAGACAATGCTGGGGGCAAGAAAGTAGAAAAACGCCTATATCGGCCAGGACCAAGATTCGACTCTTACACCCCTTTGAACGAGACCGTCGAAAATATCTTCCTTGCCACCCAAGGCGAAGTTAGATACAAACGCCCACCATACAAGAAGGAACCAGATAACGCACAGAAGTCTGGAAAATTCTGCCGCTTCCACGAATCTCACGGACATGATACCAACGAATGCCATCATCTCCGAGATCTGATTGAGGAACACATCAGAAGGAAGAAACTGGAACGCTATGTAAAAAGTCAAGACAGGACTCCAGCTCCTGCCAATGAAAACCCAAGGCTACCCTCACCAGGGACCGGCAGAGGCGACCGCAATGCTAGCAGCTCTAGTCAAGAGAAGATAGTGGTCCATACCATCTCAGGAGGTCCGCACATCGCAGACAGAAGTTGGAAAGAGATGGAAAGATATGGGAAGTCGCTTAGAGACAATAGGGACTGTGTCAATACGGTTATAGAAGAGCGCCACCCAAAACGGAAAGAAAGTGATGACATCACATTCAGTAAACGCGACCTAGAAGGAAGACAGTATCCTCACATGGATCCCATGGTTATCTCTGCTCGACTCGGTCCCGCCGAAGTTTACCGAATCCTGGTAGACACTGGGAGCTCTGTAAATATCCTGTTCAAACACGCATTCGACAAAATGAAGCTATCAATGAAGGATGTATCTCCCTGCGATAAACCACTACACGGTTTCACTGGAGATGCGAAGATGCCCCTCGGGCAGCTGAACCTCTTTGTTGAGATTGGAAGCCATCCCCGCTCCGTTGTAAGGAAACAGACGTTTGTGCTGATAGAAAACCATTCGGCCTACAACGCCTTCTTAGGAAGACCAGCTTTGTCTGACTTCCAGATTGTCCTAGCCCCATGGTGCCTGAAAATGAAGTTTCCAACAGACAATGGGGTAGGGGAAGTGGAAGGAGACCAGGATATTGCACGAGACTGCTATGTAACCGAACTTCGCAACAACCACAGGAAAGATAAAGGGAAAGGTGTAGAGATTGCCCTCTGCACAAAAAGCCTTGAAGCATAGCAACTAAAGAAAGCCCCTCCTCTTCGATACACCAGCGACCCTTTCAATGAATTAGACCCTAGGGACAAAGAGGAGGAGGCCACCGCCGAGCCTGCAGAGGCTATGGAGTTTATATCTGTAGACAAGGACGACTCAAGTAGGCTACTGAAAATTGGGTCGCAGCTGAAAGCTGAATTGAAGGAACAACTCATTGATTTTCTCCGCCACAACTTGGATGTGTTCGCTTGGTCACACGCTGACATGACCGGAATCTCCCTCGACATAGCATGCCACGTATTAAACATTGATCCTACCAAGGCGCCTGTAAAACAGAAAAAGAGAAGTATGGGGGCAGAGCGGTCAGCAGCCCTCGATGAAGAAGTAAAGAATCTACTCGCCAATGACTTCATACGAGAAGCTGTTTACCCAGAATGGGTCGCCAACCCGGTACTAGTAAAGAAGGCTAATGGGAAGTGGCGGACCTGCATTGACTTCTCCAACCTAAACGACGCCTGCCCAAAGGATTGCTTCCCGCTTCCCAGAATTGACCAACTTGTAGACAGCACAGCCGGGCACGAACTCCTATCTTTTATGGATGCATACTCAGGATATAACCAAATTCCTATGCATGCTCCCGACCAAGACCACACTAGTTTCATCACCGACCGGGGTTTATACTGCTACAAAGTGATGCCCTTCGGACTTAAAAATGCAGGAGCCACCTACCAGCGCCTCGTCAACAAAATGTTTGCAGGGCTAATAGGACAAACTATGGAAGTATATGTAGACGACATGCTGGTGAAATCACGGAAAGCCAAGGATCACGTAAGCCACCTAGGCGAAATGTTCCAGGTACTTCGACAGTATGGAATGAAGTTGAATCCACTAAAGTGCTCCTTCGGCGTGTCATCGGGAAATTTTTTAGGGTTTATCGTCCATGCCCGAGGGATTGAAGCCAACCCTGAACAAGTCCGAGCATTAAGGGACATCAAGATACCTTCCACCCGAAAGGAGATGCAAAGCCTAAATGGAAAAGTGGCTGCCCTAAGCCGATTCATCTCCAAAGCAACGGACAAGTGCATCCCCTTTTTCGAAGCTCTAAAGAAAGATAAAGGAAAGTTCGAATGGACGGACGAATGCTTAACCGCTTTCCTTAACCTAATCGAACGCCTCCAGAAACCACCGGTACTCTCGACCCCAAGCGAAGGCGAAGAATTATACCTATACCTTGCTGTATCATCTCACGCTTTAAGCGCTGCCTTGGTAAGGGAAGACAACCGCACGCAACGACCAGTTTACTTCGTCAGTAAAAGGTTTACTGGGGCAGAAGTCAGATACCCTAAACTTGAAAAGTTAGCATACTGTTTACTAGTCACCTGACGAAAACTACGTCACTACTTCCAATCCCATTCCATCAAAGTTCTGACCGATCAACCACTGAGGCAGGTGCTCCATCATCCCGACACTTCCGGGCGACTACTTAAATGGTGTATTGAGCTGAGTCAATATGATATCACCTATCACCCTCGCACCGCCATCAAGGGACAAGCCATGGCTGATTTCATTGCAGAGTTCACTACCAACGAGGATAAGGAGCAACTGGAAATAACAGAAGATATCAAATGGAGTCTCTTTGTGGACGGTGCATCTAACGAACAAGGCTCGGGGGCAGGTGTGGTAATAATCACTCCCAGGGGAAATAAACTGCACTATGCTATAAGGTTGGATTTCGCTGCCACCAACAACGATGCAGAATATGAGGCAGTGATAGCTGGACTAGAAATTGCCATAGAAATCGGAGCCAATTCTTTGTGTCTTCACAGCGATTCTCAACTTATTGTTAATCAAATACTAGGAGAATTCCAAGCTCGAGAGGAACGACTCATAGCATATCTAAAGAAGACCAAGTTGCTTCTCAGCCGATTGGATCAGTACTTAGTCAAACACATCCCTCGGGAAGAGAACCAAGAGGCCGACGAATTGGCAAAGCAAGCGAGTATGAGAGACATCGCCATCTTCGGGGCAGTAACCATCTCAAAGCAAACGGTCCCAAGTTTTGAGCAAGTGAATCTGATAGCCGCAGCCGAAGAAGCAACTTGGATGACTCCCATCCGAGACTACCTACAAAGTGGCACACTACCCAACGGGCGTAATGAAGTCAAGAAAATCTTGAGGAAAGCGTCCCGCTATACAATACAAGAAGACATCCTCTATCGGCGCGGTTTCTCTAACCCATTATTAAGGTGTGTCGCCGGAAGGGAAGCCAAGGAAATCTTATCCAACATCCATCAGGGGAGCTGTGGAGATCACACCGGGGGGCAAACATTAGCAAAAAAGATACTCCGATACGGATATTTCTGGCCCACCTTAGGCAAGGACGCCTTAGATTTCGTCAAGAAGTGTGACAGATGCCAAAAATTTGCTAAGATCCCTCGGCTACCAACAACCGAGATTGCTCAGATGACCAGCCCTTGGCCCTTCGCGATATGGGGAATTGACTTAATCGGCGAGCTACCAATGGGCCGAGGCGGGGCCAAATATGCTATAGTGGCAGTTGATTATTTCACCAAATGGGTGGAGGCGGAACCTCTAAACAAAGTATCTTCAGCAAAAGTTATTAACTTCTTGATCAAAAATGTTCTATGCAGGTACGGAGTCCCACTCAAAATCATATCAGACAATGGGCTTCAATTTGACAGCGAGGAATTCGCCAACTGGTGCCGAGAACGCAGAATTCATAAAAGCTTCTCATCCGTAGCATATCCCCAGGCAAATGGACAAGTCGAAGCAGTCAACAAAATTCTGAAAACTCTAATCAAAAAGAAGCTCGAAAAGTCAAAGGGCGCTTGGGTGGATGAACTTCCTACGGCACTATGGGCCTATCGCACATCTTTCAGAACATCGACAGGGCACACTCCCTTCTCTTTGGCATACGGATCGGAGGCTATGCTCCGAGTTGAAACTATTGTGCCTTCCCATCGTCGGATCCACTATAACCCAGAAGAGAACGAAGAACTCCTTCACATGTCTTTGGATCTAATCGAGGAGAGAAGAAACGATGCAATCCTCAAAACAGCAGCCCACAAGCAAAAAGTGGCAGCACAATACAACTCCAAAGTCAAGCATCGTACCTTGCAGGAAGGGGATCTTGTCCTCAAGCGAATCTTCCCTCGCCCCGGAGCACTAGACCCTATCTGGGATGGACCATATGTAATTCATAAAGATCTCCACAACGGAGCCTATATTTTGTCAACAGTGGACGGAGAGGTGTTCCAGAGGGCATGGAACATCCAGCACCTCCGTCGATACTTTTCTTAACTTGTATTGCCCATATGAAGTGAATTAACAAAGAGAATCAGTGGACGTAGGCATTTTCGTGCTGAACCACTTTAAAAAACCTTGTCTCTCTCTTAACTTGTTCCTTTGTATCTTGGCTGCTTGTTAACTTTATCCTTTTCTGTTGAACGAAATCCTGAGTATATAGCATTTCTATTCAAAGCACTCCACAATGCAACTTCACGTGGACAATACCCAATAGGTACTATGCGAATCTATGCCCTCGCCAATGAGACACTTTCGCTCCAGCATCCTCTGCTGCGGGTTAACTCATTGCTCGCGACGGCCCTTAAAGCCAACTGTAATGAGCCGATTATAAGCCACCGAGAAGGCCGACTATAGCCGAGGCAGCTCATTATGGCGTTAGGCTCGCCGGCAACTGTGAACCGACTATAAGCCCCAACATAAGGTGTGGCCAGCCAGGGGCAGTTCACAGTTGACCATCGGCACCCACGCTAGCCGGCCACAGTAAATCGAATAATACCCACGATTACGGGCCATAATGGCCCGGGTAGTTACTGTGCGCGATCTCGGCTCCGATGTGTCTTAAGTGCGGCTGTGGTAAAAAAGAATTAACTCCCCGCGGAGGCGTAAGATGGGTGACAAATGTCTCCAAGACCCACAACTAGGGAAAGTGACTACAAAACCCGTTTGCCACGAACTTAAGCACATCGAAGGCCTTCCGTGATTGGAAGTTTTACCTTTTTTTTACGTATTTCAATTTTACTTAAAAAGCTTTTTTCCTATCCCCTATAACAATCCCTAAAGTACATGATACAGAGTAGGTGATGCTCGCCAATGGGTGTGGGGACTCACAAGTGGCAGGACATTCAACTACATTCCATGCTCGGTCCTACAAGATGTTCAAGACTGCGATCTACGATTAAAACATGAAAGGCGGTATCTTCTTCTTTTATGTACAAATACATGATTATAATTTGTTCGCACCACACGCTAATATTGCAGGTCATGAAATTATGGTTTAGAGCCAGAGTCTAACATCAAACACAATTTAATTACAAGAATATACATAGCTACATTTCTCATACGACATGTCGAAATAGCAACGAATATTCAAGAATCGACAAAATCAGCTTAAGTTAAAAAATTACACGTCAAGAATAATGTTGATTATTACAAGTAGCAAGAATTACAACTTAGAAGTTACTCTACTGTCTTAAGACTAACAGATACAACAATGCCAAGCCTACAAAAAGAATTTTCCAGGTCCAATCAGGGAGCCGGTTGCGTCGAAGTCTTGTCCTTGCTCTTTTGCCCGCCTGTCCGGTCATAAAAAGGATTCATTAGTGATGAGTAACCAAGTTAACGGAAAGACTAGAAAGGAAGACTTACCAGCACCTGCTTCTTGACCGTCCTGGTCGTCATCCTCTACCTGCACACCTGCCTCTTCAGCAGCAAGCAGCCGCATGCCCTCCTTTACCGCCACTTTCTCCTCCTTGGTGAACTGGGCAGTGACCACATCCATACTGAAGACCGTTCCACCCTCTTTATCTGCATCAGCCTTAGCCTCCTCCAAAGCCCGAAGATAGATCTTGGCCATGACCCTGGGATAATCATCTATCCAAGAGAGATTGCCCTGCTTCCAAGTCCGGAAATACATGTCCTGGAGCATGTCATCCATCATTCCCTCATTCTCCTCAAACTCCCTCATCCGGGCATCGGAAGCCGACAACCTTTCGACGGCAGCATCTCTCTCCAGTCTGTATCTCGAGCAATCAGTCTGAAGAGACCTCCGCATCACCTCCATCTCTTCCCTCAACTTAGCTTGAGCAAGCTCTGCGGCCTCAAGTTTCTCGGACAATTCCTCCACCTGCTCGAGATCCGCTCTCCGAACCTCATCCACCGTGGCAATAGCCATGTCAATCCGCTCTTTGCAAGCAGCTTCCATTTTCCGCAATTCGGCCCGACTGGCCTCTTCCATGGTTTTCCTTAGTCGCCCAGTAGCAGCCTCATGCTGAGAAATCTGGACAGCCTGATCCGCAAGCTGTTTGGCCTGATCCGAAACCACCAATCGAAGTCGGATATTGGCGCTCCCAATCTCCTCTCCGGCCTTAACCAGCCGAGCATGATGCCCCATCAGCTTCTTGGTCTCCTCTGCCACCCGATCAATATTAGCTTTGGCCTCGTCTCCCATAGTGACTATACGAGTAGTGAGTAGATCGAGATCTAAGGACTGGGCTTCATCAAGTACTCGTACCATGGGGTTACGGGGGAGAAGGTGTTCACCAGTGACTTCGTCAAAAGTAATATCATGAGAACCTGGATCCAGATCAGGATGACCCGCGAATGGATTACGGGCCAAGTCGGGACGGTCGATATGAATAACAGAAGGGTTTCCGGACGGGTGCGGAGAAGGTACAAACTCGCTACCCTCCTCAGTAATATCATGAATAGGCTGAGCCGGAGGCTGAGGACCGGGCGAAGTTTCGGATAAAGGATGACTCCTCTTCCTCTGCTGAATACCCTCTTCGATGACCCCAAGAAGAGGACGGTATCCGACTACATCCCCGGAGCGTTGGGTTGAGGGCTTCGGCTTAGCAGAAATTTTGGAAAGTTTATATTGCTCAAGCCTGTGTCGAAGGTCTGAAGCTTTGGACGTCTTGCCTGCTCCTGATATAAAGAACAAATGTCACAATCTTACATCACTATACGATTCGAGAAACGCGGTAAATTACAAGTTAAAAAAGGAAAAGAAACACAGCTATGGTTGTACAAACCCTGGGGAGGAGTGGGATACTGCAATAAGTCCTGGATTTCATTCCAGGATGGGAGCGGATCATAAAATATTCCTAAGTCCCTATCATTTATGAAGCATGCAGGAGTCAAGAGTTCACCTTGAGTCGTCGGAGCCACCTTGGCTGGAATGGTCGGAGAAGACTCACTTGCACCAGTCCCGGCTTTGTCCGCCTTCCCGGTCTTCTCTGCCAAAGCCGGATCCTCATCCAACCCCTCAAAAGCCTGGTGGAACGCATCATCCGTCCACTCCTGGATCTCGCCCGCTTGCCCAGGAAGTAGGGCCCCGATGCCATCGTTGCCTTTGTCACCATCCCGACCATCTCCACCCTCGCCTCTTGCCTCCTCTATGTCTTCCTCCTCCCGGGTAAGTGGACAATTGCTGGGGGAGGGGCCGTCCGATTTCTTGAGTTTCTTACCTCCGACAGCTGGAGGTTTTGTGAAAGGTTTCCTCTTGCTACTCTCTGCCGTAACACCTTCCTTGGTCTGAGCAGCCGCCCTCTCCTCCGCCGTTTCCCTCAGCTTAACTACAGACTGCTGCGGAAGGATCAAGTTATATTCCAGAAGAATCGCATTTCTAATCAAGAAGGCAGATGATCTGTATTTCCCAAGAATGGCTTCTATCTCAGCCGCCGTCTGAACCAGGCGGTCAGTCTCCACAACCGGAAAGCCACCTGTCGCTAGCAAAAATGAGAAAGTATGAGAAGAAGCATCGCAATCGGAGTAAAAATTATAAGTAAAAGCATCAACTTACATCCAGAGGTAAAGCTCCGGATGGAGACGGAGTCGTCCCTAACAAAGAACCACTCTTTCTTGAACATGCTGAACTTAGAGTACAGGTCCAGGACCGGCTTGAAGGTCACAGCGGACTCCAAGCTAATATATGGGGACCCCTTCTTATAGCCCCTTAAATTATACAAGTACCGGATCTCCCGGTTGGAGGGAGCGCGACCATACTTCCTCCGAAAAATAACGAAAAGGCTCACCAGTATGGCATAAGAGTTGGGCTGAAGCTGGAATGGGACCACGTTCAGATACGTGAGGAAGCTGACTACCCAAGCATTGAGAGGCGGGATAGCACCACACATGCAATGGTACCTACTATAAGCAAAGTATCCTTCGGGAGGACTGTATGGCATGACTCCTGGGCCCGGCAGCAGCATGAGGGCTCTATCGATCCCAAAGGAACGAGATATAACATCGAGTTGCTCCTCTTTGAGAGAGCTAGGAAAGCAGTCAGGCGGGGAATCCAGCAGCTCCTAGGGACCATATCCATCCACTAATGACCTCGGGGCGGGCCCATGACGCTCCGATCCTGATTGAGCTGGGGGCACGGCCGAGGACTCTCCTTCACCCCCGGATCTCTTCTTATCTGATCGAGTTTCAACTTTTCGAGACATTTATCTGCAAACATGGGAAAAGCATATCGTTAGAATATACAAGCAGCGTAATCTGGAATTTCGCTTAAAAATTCAAAGTATGAAACACATGTTCACTAGATACAACAGTTCATTCGGCGGGCAGATGCAACAAGTCAATAGTCCATTCGGTAGTATGATATAAAGTTCATTCGGTACTAAAATGTCAAGCTCATTCGGCAATACAAGGGAACCTTCGGCATTAAAAGCCTTTCGTGTTCATTCGGCATTAGAAAGCCTTTCATGTTCATTCGGCAATACAAAGCGAAAACTCATTCGGTATTCCCAACACTAATTATTCGGCGAGAGAAGGTTAACTCACATGATTCGGCAACCAAACGTGATTCGGCAAAGAAGTTGATTCGGCTGGGAGGGATCTGGTTCGGCTGTTACACTTGGTAGGGAATAACGGTGGCACATGGCCTCTACTTATAGACGAAAATGGACTACCGGACCGGTTGGCTCGGTAATGAAAACTGGAGGAAAGCTCCTCCAAACTTAAAGCAAAGCACGCCATGCGCACGCACATACCCTACTTTGGGGGGCAAGTGTTGTGTGCATTTCTACCACCGAACCAAAAAGCAAGTCCAAACTCTCCTCCAAGACTCATGACCGAACCAACCTACATCCGGCCTCCCACCGAACCAACCTACATTCGGTCTCCCACCGAACCAACCTACATCCGGTCTCCCACCGAACCAACCTACATCCGGTCTCCCACCGAACCAACCTACATCCGGTCTCCCACCGAACCAACCACCGGACCAACCTCACCAAACCAAACCCCTGGACCAAGCATTACCGGTCCAAACCATCGCACTCCTACCACCGAACCATGGTATGCCGAACCAAGGTGTGCTAGGCCAGATTGCATCAGCCCAGGCCCACCAGCAGCTATATACATCCAAGACCCCTGCTCCCAACCTCACTCTATAAATAGAGGGGCAGGGGTACAACAATGGGGACAAGTTTTGTGAGCTCAAGCACGGAAGGAACTCTTCAAACAACTTTCTTTTACTCGTATCAAAGCTTTGTACTTGTAATCAAAACTAGAGAAGTGAAATAACATATAAAGTGGACGTAGGCACATTCTGGCTGAACCACTATAAACTTGCGTGTCTTTTTACAGTTTAGTCCCTGCTTTTCATATATTTGCGTAAACCTCCAAAATCGCTAAGAACAACATAAGCTCTATTAAATCATACAACTTTGAGGTGTTTGTCCATTTTTTGTGCAAACAGGCTCAGATTCCACCTCCATTAGTTCTACCTCCTCTTCTATAGGTTTTGATTCCTCTTCCATTGGCTCATCCTCCTCTATGGGTTCCAAGATGGAACTAGCGGGATCCGCTATCCAGTTTCCCTCAGAGGCTCGCCCGGGTTCATTGTCGCTCGAGATTATAATAATTTCTGGAGCAGGAGATGGTGCAAGCTTTCCTGCAATAGGGTACCCATCTTCATCCCAACAAGTATACGGGGCATAGTCTTCCCTAATCGGAGATCCACCATTGCTAGGCGGAGGTACTGACTATTCCTCTTCATCGCTAAAGAGAACTATAAGGATGTCCTTCTCGCCCCAATTCGCTCTAGAGGATTCCCCCTTCACATAACCCCCCATATGGTTTCTACAAGACAAACAATTATTCTTTTAGACACAAGTAGTAGGTAATTGCTAGTGTATTCTTATGTCGATGCTCGGAAAAATGGTTTGGGGTTCATTTCTAAAGATGAATTTTTAAAATTCTTTGTATAATGTTTATTTATTTCAAAAATCCTTTGAAAATTTTACCAAAATATTCTTTTCTTTTCAAATATATATATATATATATATATATATTCTTAGGTAAAATGATTTCATATAAAATCGAATTTATTTGTATATTTTATTAACAAATACGCGCTCATACATATACACTCTCAAAACTCATTCTAGGGCGTTACTAACCCTATGTCTAATAAGCTACTCATCCTAGGGTATTACTATCCCTATCTCCGATGAGTCTTTTACCCCTACCAGGCTCAGGTGTTCGCTCAACCTAAGCTATGATACCACGATGTGAGGACCCATTTCTTCGACTCCCAGAAATCAACACTAATACATCCTCGGTATTTACATACCGTAAATCCAAGTGCCAGAGAAGCGGATTCTCAAGGGTAAGAAAGAAAAATAAGATAGAATAGAATCTTACATACATTATTTCGGCAAATAATCTTTACAGTGGAAATTAAAATGCATTTATTAGAGTTAAAACATGGACAGTTATAAACCCTGTCCTTACAAAAGCGGGATACTATAGTATAAAATTTGGTGGAAATAGACAAAATCTTTAGAAAAATCTTCTAACTCCATGCTTTGAGCTCCATCCAGCTTTCTTCTAAACTAAACCTGACTACTAGGCTGCCCGGGAAAATTAAGGCACCCAGAGTTTAAGGATAAGGAAAATAAACTCCGGGCCAGTTATGGGACTAGTTTGAGAACTCAAAATACGTGTTTTGAACACAAAATGGTATCTCGTAAGACCACAACGCACATAAACACGAAACGGGCTTTTACCTTATGATAACCAAAACATTCTACGTTAAAATAATTGATATTATTTTTAATGACATATCTTTGAAAACATTTGCAAGTAAACTTATCAATCTTAGCCGAAATTGTTATATTGATTAAATTTCAGCAATACTAGCCACAAACGCAGGTTCTACAAACAAACTGGCAGGCACTTATTGGAGAATGGATTCCATCCAAATGACCAGGTGAAGGGACTACCTTCCGGCAGTACATCTCTAAAGGAATGTACCGAAGTCAACAGAACTTCTGCACCTCTACCAACACAAGATCGACCTACCTTTCCGTAGATAGTACCGAATATGTCTTCACCCCGGTCGTTGCGGACCTATCCGAGGATCATCGTTGCATACATCCACAATAATTTACATCCCGAACGTCATAGCGGGAAGAAATATATCTAAAAGGGGATGATCATACCTTAATGGTTGTGAACCACATAGCCTTGCTGCATCTACCCTGTTTCAGTCATTTCCGGGTGTGAGGCTTGAGGTAACGATTACCTTTTCACATAGCGCATCATCTTCCTTTAAATGCCACACTACTATCCCATCGATCATATGTTGACTTCCACAAACATACAACCTCCGAGCTCATACTTCTCAGAGAAGGGTGTTAAGCTAAGAGAAGTTGCCTTCTCTGCCACCAAACAGATGTACGTTAATAAAAGTCAACGATGTAAATCTCAAGAATGTAATGTCAGACATCCATCCATACAAGTTCGTTTCGGGATTAAACGAAACCGAAGGTACTCCCCTACTACATCCTGTCAAGAATTAACCCTAGGATTAGTATTGAGAAGTCCTTTCAACCCAAATAATTTCAGAAATGAAGGGACCACTACTACTTTAGTATTTGGGAGCTAACCAGAATTATCAACAAGAAATCCTTTCTTCCCGAAAACCCTGGTCTTCATTCTTCATTCTCTCTATCAGGTCTTCATTTTTCGAATGCATACATTGATTTGAAGTGGTTTCAGATAGGGATTTTCTCAGATCTAACCCCGGTTCCTTCGAATCCAATCATCGATAAAAAGAGGTTTTGTGAATAGAGAATCATTCTTTAATTGATTAAGTTCTTCTTATCAAATGTCTCTCTCGCAGATATATATTTCTAAAACATTCTTCCCAGTGTATACAGAACTATCAAACCTCGCTTATCAAATCTTTGATTACTTAAAACCCTTTTTAAACTTGGACTAATTTGAAATCATTTCTTTTATACTTGGGGAAATATTCCCAACTCATTTCATTTAAATCTTAACAAAGATTTCTTCATTTAAAAACTCATACTTTTGATTTAGTTGAAACCATGTTATCTAGGATGTTAATCCAAAACCAGTCAATATTAAGTGAGCAGAATCTATAGAAATCATCTAATTCTACTCAATATCAATCCCCGTATTCAAAAAATACTATGGGCGGAATAACGGTGAAATCACCTTTTAAATTCCACAAATAGTACGAGTTCCCTCTTCGGGCTTTAACACTGAGTACAAAAAGATCATCTCTATAAAATCCAAGTTGTTTAAATTTGGAAAATTAAATCTTTTATACTTGACTCATTTCCGACATTTTGACCTTATCTATCCCTCGCCCAAGGAAGAGGCCAGGTGGCACTGGTTGCTCCTGAACATCTCCTTAGTTTAAGCACTCACATCTGGATCTCACGAATCGAAAAATCCAGTCTACTCGTGTAACAATCCAAAATTTAAGCTATAATAATTAATTAACGAATTAATCAAATGATAAAATAACTTTGTAAAATTATCAGAATTGAGCCACGGGAGTTGCACCATTGTGTCCGCGGTTTTCTGGTCAATTTCTATATATAGAACGTTAGAATCCGAGTTAATATGAGAGAGTTGCAAAATAAACAAATAATAATAATAATATATTGGGCTAGGTCGACCCAGGGGTCGACCTAACCACGCCTTAGGTCAACCGACCAGTCGAGGGGGAGGAGCAGTCGACTGCCCGGTCGACCCGCCTTGGGTAATGAACGAAGGAAAATTCCTTCGTTCATGGCCAAATTTTGTACGTCATTTGCATTATTTAGCTCCATCTGGTCCTTCCGTGCTTCCATCCGACGGCTAATATTCAGCTTGTGACGTGGTTGCATCTTATTCAATCTCCAAATCCAATGGTCTGAGATCCACTTCTGCCCCTATAAATAAGACACTAGGCCTAACACTTTTTCTCATTCTAGATTTTCTCCGCTTTGGTTTACCTTTTCAGGAAGGACCCTAAAAGGAATAATTTTCCAAGGATAGAATCTTTTTAATAAAAATATTTTAATACCCCCAAGTGAATCCCGGAAGACCTAAAGGGAAGAGCTTAGGACCATAGGTGAGTGATTGTAATTATTTTAAATTTCTTTAAGTAATTTAAAATAATACGGTTTCCAATAGTTGTAGTTTTACTACGATTTTTGGAATAACCTTTTTAGTAGTTTATTTACAATTTTTAGAATTATTTTCAGTCTATTTCTTTTAGCTATTCTTTTCAGTCAATTTTAGTTTATTTCTGTTAATTATAGCTTTTCATTTACTATAGTTTATTTACAATATTTTAATTTATTTACTGTTATTTATGCATTATTTACATCTTTTTTTCCTACGCTTTGGATTTTCTTTTATTTTCAGTTTTCTTTTGTTTCTCCTTCTTCTTCGCGTATGGATTAGAATAAATTAAACGCGAATATGGATTAAAACTATAAGAATACTAAAATAACGGAAGATAAGATGTAAATTGTAAAGACTGTAATAAAAATGGAATTAAGACTGAAATTGAGCCTATTTATGATATTAATTTTAGGATTGGACTAATTAAAGATAATTGGCATAGTTATAACTTAGAATTATAACTAAAAAGAGTATAAGATGAAAGGAGCTTATTTTTACACTTAGACCTTGGGTTAAGTAATAAGCATGATTATAACGTAGGTTATAATAAGAAAAAGAACGGAATTAGGCTTATTTTAAGACTTAGGATAAATTAATAAGCAAAGATAGTGAAGATAATAATAAAGGCTTATTTAAATAATTTATCTAAGTTAATAAGCAAAGATGAAAGTAGGACCTGTACCAAAAAGCATTCCCTATTAGACAAAATGGTGGTCTCACATTAGCTTGAAGTGAGATGAGGGCACGCCTATGCTAATAATGGTAGTAATTGGTCAAAGAAGTCCAAATCATGGGGGATTTGGACAAGGGGCGCAACTAGATATTGTTTGGATGACAGGCCAGTACCAACAGCATTTCCCCTATTTTTCTAAGGACACGGTGTTTCACATAATCCTGAAGTGAGACGAGGGGCACGCTTATGCTGGAGCATAGGTAATAAGAAGACCCAATAGGTGGAGCAACAGATAGCATGAGCATGGTGGTAGTTACGTGACTTCCATTTCGGTGCTCAGTAATCGCTATAAGTTCCAAGTGCTTAAGTATGTGTGCCCTTCGTAGGCACCATTGCCTTATGTGTAGGGAGCTATATAACGTCCAGTCCACAATAAATACTTTGTGCGTCTTTTGTAGGTGTCATTACCTTATATGTAGGGAGTTATATAGCGTCTAGTCCGTAGTAAGGTCTATGGAGTAGCAAGTTGATTAAAGGGTAGAATTAGGATTTCAGCCTAATTATAGGATTAAGAATTCAGCCTAATCAAAGCAGCTAACAAAGACAAGTGCAAAAAATCATAGTTAACCAATCATATTGAATAGTTAAATCGTATTTATTTCCAACTTATTCCTTTTTCTATTTCCTTTATTTCCTTTTATATACTAGAACTGTTGTAAGGTCAATTACTTTTACTTTGCTTAAATATTCTAGTAATTACTATCATTCATCAGACTTTTAGTCCGACCCACTCCTTTATTTTCCCCCTTTCCCCCTAGGCAATCAAGGAAGAGGTCAGTAAGTTGCAGTTGCTTGAAGGTTTCTTTGAAGGGGATTCCACTATGTACTTCCACCTCTTTTATTTCAGCTTTTTGTTCTTTACTTGTACTGGCACATGTTGGGGAATAGTTGTACTCTGATTTTTGAGACTGTGGTTTTCTTTGATTTCAGAAGACATATATGTACGGTATTTTGTCACGTGATGTATTTGGTATTTGGTGACTTATTTGGTTTTAAAGCAATTATGAAGATCTGTTCTAAATAAGTTATTATTCAAATTGTTTCCGTTGTTTTTATCTATTTTTGTCTTGTGAATCTTAGTCTCTGCAAGCTTTAGTTATACCTACAACACACCACATCTTTTAGTGTGTCCTTTTGGATATACTAAGGGGTGTGGGGTGTTACATCTCATCGGCTTTTAGAGCCAAGATTAAACCATATTTATAATAGCTTTTTCTTTAATTCATTTATTTGAACTTCCTTCAATAAACTAGAAATCCTCTAAATCATTATGAAAACTCTTAATTATCCATTTGAAAACATTTACAAAAGATTTGGATAAGAATCGATAAGTTTAAAACTATATTTCAAAAGTTATAGAAAAGTGCTGCGGAAAAGTGCTACGGAAAGTTCTCTTTTAAGCTATATTGATCAAAATGACTTTTTATTATCTGAAGATTCACTTTTATTACTCAAATCACTTTTAAACCATTTTAAAACATTTATAAGATTTATTCCTCATTTTTAAATAATTTTAAAACATAATTTGTAAAGAAATCCAGTTTTGGATTCCGAACTGCAAATTCGATATTTTTCAAAAACTTGTTTTACTCATATTTCAAAATCTACTTATCGAAATCTCGATTTTCTTTCTTCGTTCGAAAATTATGGATATAATAGTTCGGAAAATTCTTATCTCGAAGAATTCCGAGCTATATTCTAGCTTTTACACTTGTTTGACTTTTATAGCGTGAAATCGCGAACTACTGTCACACGACGCGCTTATTTTTAACTAAATTTTCCATTTCTTTTCGAACTTCACCAAAACACTTCTAAATGTTCATAAAACACTTCAAACTCAGTTTAAACCATTTTTAAGCGATTTAACAATTCCATATACACCAATTCATTAATTCAAGGAAAGTGATTTTTTGTGTGTTTATCGACGTGTATATTCGTGACTTGCACATAATCTCAACATTCATATGTAAACAACCAAACTTGATGCTCAAAGCATATTAAACATCCATTTGCAACATCATATCATCATCCAACATATAGTATAATAGTTTTAGGAGTTCTCACCTTCATTTCCTTTCAAACTAGTTTTAAAAATGCTATAGCTCCGCTATCTCGAAATGAAACTCTATGAAATCGAGTTTGGATCCCTGAAATGGCTCGGCCAAGCCTTGGTGCTCATGGCCTATGGTGGTGAAGAGGTAGAGCTCATGGCCTAGGGTGGTGAATGGTGGTGTCTTGGGTTTAGGAGGTGGAGAGATGAACATTCGAGCTTGTTTTGAGGTGTTTAACCATATATAACTATATACTATGATCTAATTTTTTTATGAATAAGAAGCCATTAGAGAGCTCTTAGAAAGCTTGAAAAGAAGAAGAAGTGAAATGGTAATAGGAATTTGTGAGAAAGAGGGGTGGTATTTATAGGGAAAAGAAGAGTGTAAAAGATGACATGCACACATCATCACTTTATCACCATTTCAAAGCTTCTCTAACACACTTCTCCCTTCCATATGCACGGCTAGAACCCCCCCGCCCCCCATGTGCACATCACTTCCATCATCTTATGTATACATATGTTGACTTATTTATGCTTATGAAGTAAGAAATCCTTAAAATATATTATTTATTTTATATTTTATTTCTTGTACTTAATTATATTTATATATGTATGTTTATATGTATATTTTCATGTGTATGTAACATATAAATGCATGTATATGTAGGGGTTTAACATTTCGAACGTCTTCGAACAACTTTCGTTCGTTAAATCGTTGAAATCCGAAGAATCGATTATTGTTCATATTTTCACTTGTATTTTAACGTACATATATTTGTATACCAAATTTAAAAATAAATTTCCTCTCATTTTAAACCAATTAAAATGTTTATCTTTGAATTAAAAAACCATATAAATTCATATTAAAAATTATTTACAAAAATGGATATTATACTTATAAAGCGATATCGATTTTTCCTTATATTTTCAAATTAATTATATCTCTTTATAAAACTATTATAATTGATTTATTACCACTTTATAGTTATTCAAAATGAATTATCATTTATTTAAAATAATTATTTGGATAATTTAAAATAATTATTAAATCCTAACTTAATTTAATTTAAATAAATCTATATTTAAATACGATGCCACTGATCGATATAAATCCCGAGGAAAATATTCATATAAATACTTATTCAAAATAAGTTTTTTATTATTATCACTAGAAACAATATTATTTGTATTATCAACCTTTTATTTGCAAAATTTTAAAAATTAATATAATTTATCAAAGTGATAAATTGGCGGGTCGTTGCATGGATAAACTTCTCTAATTGCAAATTTACTTCAGCATTAGACATGAATCGTGACTTGAAGCAAGCCCTGAATTCAACTCTAGTAATTTCTTCCTCCGCATTCTCCTCAACCACTATGGTCCCCCAATTCAGAGCCTCCCCCTTTAAATTCCATGCAGCTAGCATCTGCTTAACCCGATCTTCCCATCCCATATCCTGAAATATACGATCACAGTCAATTATCCAAGGCTTGGTTTCCACAAAATCTTCCATCCTCAAAAATACTCATCCTCCCCTATTATGAAAATCTTTACACAATTCAGGGAAGTCCAGTAGGTGGGGTGTTGTTTTAGTGGGCCGAGCAACTAGCATTGCTGGAGTAGCTTATTAAGGAATGATAACTAGCCCTACGACCCTTAGATATTGTCAGAACCATGCTGGCATACCCAAAATGGTGTGTATTCCCTAGGCAGGGTGGTTTCTGACCCTAAAGTCATTATTCTCTGTTAGAACCTCTCTTATTAGATTTTGATGACAACAACTATATAATCGTATCGTAGAATCTCTAAACTAACTTATAGATACATGACAATCAAGCCTTGAGTATAATGAGAAACACAAAAGCATTGGAGAATCGATAAGCTGAAACAAAGTATCAACAAAGAGCTCAATATGAAGACAAACCATTGTAAGGGTCATATATCTTGTGTTAGTGTCATTGATAAACATATGCAATCTCCCTTAAGTGATATGAGCTAATATATTTACATCGACCAGTTTTTATTCACTCAAACAAGTTCTTAATTAAGTTTTAAAATTCTTAGTAACTCAGACATCTGAGTACAGAAGTCATACGTATGAGGTCATGCTATTTTAAACTAAAACTCTCTAGTCTGTTTTACTTAAAAGTCAGACATCTAAGGCTAGAAATAAGATGTCTGAAACCATGCTCTTTTGAACTATTTATTTTTTGGAGAATAGTTTTTAAAATCTAGATGTCCGACTAATTCGTTCAGACATCTGAGTGTGATGTAATAGCTATTTTTGAAAAGGCACTTCTTTTCTCTCTCAATGGTTGCAACTCTTCTTTCAATGGTTTTCTCTGATAAGTTGCAACTCTTGAAGAAGACTTTTTGACAAATATAAATACATGGCTATGGCTAGAGCTTCATAATCTAATTCTTGTTTTATACTTCTCTCTTTCTCTAAATTCTAGTGCTTTCAAAGTTGAGAACTTGCTTTTAGTTTCACTAACAACTATTCCATAATCTTGGTGATCTACTTCCTTAATTTCACATACATTCGCTAATTCAACTCAAAGAGGAAATTATAGGAAATTTTATACTATAAGTCAAAATCCCTATTGATAGAACACAAAATTGTCAAGTCAGTAAACTTCTTTATCGCCCATTCCTCCAGGCTTAGTGATGGTGTTTTTGTTAGTGGAAAAGCCAGACCAATATAAAAATCCTGATGTGATTTCATCTTACCTTACTTCATTATTTATGTTGTTATATAGCTTGATATTACATATACACTTATAAACATAAGTTAGCCATATTGCTATAGATCCATGTACACTCATTTGCTATCAAAGCATGATCTTTTCATTAACCATAAAAAAGTTTTTGAAAAATTAAAACTACGACAAGCACTTTTCTAGAAGGTCAATCGACTGCACGTTCTCCACTATTCACCGGGACTAAACTATGCATACTGGTCTACACGTATGAGAATTTTTGTAGAAGCTAATGGTCTTGATATTTGGCAAGCTACTCAAACTAAGTATGAAGCAGCTTGTACTAAAATGAGTACTTGGATGGATGCTTAAAAGACCCTGGCAACCAACAATGCAAAAGCTATGAATGTTTTGTTTTGTTCACTTGACAAAAATGAATTTTCTAGAGTCATGTTGTGCAAACTACTTATGATATTTGGCATACACTTAAAATCACATATGAAGTGACAACCAAAGTTAAACAAACTAAAAGATGATCTATTCTTCAAAATCAATTTCTATCATTCAAAATGAAAACAAAATGAATTCATTGTAGATATGTATGCAAGATTCCAAACCATATAACATCTCATTATATTAGGAGTTACATTCATTGATTTTGATCTTGTTACACATATTTTAAATTCTTTAATTATTGCATGGGAAAAAAGGTTCTAGCAATAGAAGTAGAAAACGATCTTTCTCAACTCAAAGTTTAAGAATTAATTAAGAATCTAATGTCGTATGAAGCAAACTTGTGGCAAGAAAAGGATAAATCAAGAAAAGAAGAGTATAGCTTTTCAAGCCAACAATGAGGACTTAGACTTAGATGAAGATGAAATTGTGTTTTTTGCAAAAAAATACAAGAAATTCAAGAAGTTTACTAAGTCACAAAGCGGTGGAAACTCAACTTTAGTCAAATGTTACGAATGCGACAAATTCGGGCAAATGAAGAAGGGTTGTCCATAGCTAAATAAGGAAAACAAGAAAAAAATTCGAGAAGTTCAAGAAGAAAAGAAAAGATTTTTGTGCTACATGGGATGACTTAGATTCATCTTCTTTAGGGAGTGGAAATGATAGTGACACAGAGCAAGCAAACGTTTATTTCATGGCCACTAGTAGGGTAAATCCTAAGCTTTCTTATAATGATATTGTAGAAATCAGTATTGAAATTAATGATAAACAAAGAAATTTGAGGAAATTATATAAAGAAAATATAGACAAATTAAAAAGATCTGAATCAAAAATTGGTATGATTAAACTCCAAAAAATATATTTTAGAAGAACTAGAAATTTCACAAAAATCATGTGAAAGTTTATAAACTTCTCAAAACCACTTTAATTGTTGAAATTAAGGCTAGTAAAGTTGAGAATGATAATCTTAAAAAAGAAGTTTGTAAACTAAAATCTAGTTTGGACCTAGCTAAAAATGAAGTTTTAGAGATGAAACAAAAATTGGAGCAAATTACAAATAATGTTTCAAAATTTAACAAAGGAAAACGGAGCTTAGAAAATTTGATTAAAATCACTAAACCTTTTAGCAATAAAAATGTACTTGATTTTAAGAAAGGAAAACAAAACAGTTAAAAGAAATGTAGCACTTTGTACACAAAATTTAGGAAATCTAAAAATAGTACAATAGTAAATATTTCAAATTCAAAAATTGTAAAGATTTGAGTTTCAAAAACAAATAACAATTTAGTTAGACAAAAAAATATAATTTTCTAGTAAATGTTGTTCATAGCAGTAATTATATTTCTAAAGGTTCCAAACACTCTTGGGTATGGCTACCTTTTTCTACTAACACATAGGATCCCAATGTAGGAAGTGGGTACCAATAAAATTTCTTATTCTATTGCAAGTACCCAAAAACATAAAGGAGAAATGAATACTCGATAGTGGATGCTCCAAGCATATGACAGGCAATGCAAATATGTTAACAAGAATAACATATATTGATGGAGGAATCATGACATTTGGAGATAATTTGAAAGGATTTGTAGTTGGAATTGGAGACGTCATCAATGACGGTATATTTAACACTCCTTTGATTTCAAATGTGTTATTTGTAGAAAATTTAAAACATGATCTTTTAAGCATAAGCCAGTTATGCGATAAAGGTTTTAAAGTCAATTTTGAAAAAGATAAATGTAATATTTTTGACCAAAATAAAAATTTAATTTTGAAGGTATAAGAAAATGAAATATCTATATTTTGAATATGAATATTAAACATGTTGACAATATGTGTCTAGTTGCGAATCATAACGACCCGTGGCTCTGGCAAAAACGATTTTGTTATATTAATTTTAAATATCTTGATAAAATTGCTAAAAATGAATTAATAAGAGGATTATCGAAAATAAAAAGTTAATAATCCGTGTGACGCTTGTCAATACGGAAAATTAAAGAAAACTTCTTTTAAATCTAAAAAGGAATTATCATCTAAATAACCACTAAAACTACTACATTTAGAATTATTTGATCCTACTCAAGTAAGATCGATAAATCATAATAAATACTTTTTTTGATTGTTGATGATTATTCTAAATTTACTTGGACTTTATTTTTGAAACACAAAAGTGATACTTTTGAAATGTTAAAAATATTTTCTAAAAGAATTCAAAATTTAACAGATTTAAAAATTAAAAGTATTAGAAGTGACCATGGAGGAGAACTAGAAAATGAATTATTTGAATATTTTTGTAAAAAAAAGGGCATTAGTCACAAATTTTCTTTTTTACGAACACAAAAAAAATAGTGTAGTTGAAAGGAAGAATCGTACCTTACAAGAATGTACACGAACATTTCTAAGTAGTAGTAACTTACCAAAGAATAAATCGGCCAAATCCATTGCTACCACTTGCAATGGACTTAATCATGTCTCTTTAAGGCCATTGACTGAAGACATTTCTTATGAACTGTTTTATGGAAAGAAACCAAAAGTTTCATATTTTCTAATTTTTTGGTCAAAATATTTCATTTTAACTACTAAAGATCAATTAGGCGAATTTGATCAAAAGCCGATCAAGGCATTTTTATTGGTTATTCGAAATGAAGCAAAGTCTATAGAATATTTAATAAACAAACAAATGCAATTGAAGAAAGTTTACATGTTTCTTTTGATGAAGATTTTAAAAGTAAAAACGAAATATAGGATGAAATTTATTTAGAGATAAACAAAACTCATGTTACAGAAAATAATACCAATAATGGAAATGAAAATGAAAATATTGACGATGATAATAACAATAATGTCTTAAGGTCCCCCATTGAATTTTAATAGACCATCCTACAGCTAATATAATCGAAGATGTAAACACTAGAGTCATAACTAGAAGCCAGTTAAGTCTAATAGGTCATATAGCCTTTATCTCGAATATAGAAACTAAAACCTATAAGGAAGCCGCTAAAAATGATTTTTGGATATTAGCAATGCAAGAAGAACTTAATCAATCTGAAAGAAATAATATTTGGGAACTTATACTAAGACCGGATGATCAATCCGCTTTTGTAATTATTATCCCACTTTTTAGCAAAGTCGAGATATCAAGAAATTAACTGAAAATCAATGATTACTCATCAAAAATATCAATTTTACATCACAGCCTCACTATGGATATCGACGAATTTCGTCCGAGTCCGGTCGAGCTACAATTGGCAAGACATGACAAGCGAAGCTGTGAAAGCCAACGTTTCAAGTTTCAAGTCAATCCGAGTTCGTAAGCTCAAGATATGATCGATACAAGATGAGGAAAACACGCCGTTCGTATCGATCGCGATGCCTTGTTCGAATCGATCCAAAGAAGTTCTGTTCGTATCCATCGAGGAAAGTCTGATTTCAAATCGATCATGTTCGAATCGATCCATGGTCACGCTGTTTGAATCCATCGAGTTCGACTCGATCAGAGTGACTTCGCTTCATATCCATCGTGTTCGTCTCGCTCCAGTGAAGTCTTATTCGTATCCATCGAGCGTCGACAGTTCATATCGATCCAACCACTAATTCGTATCGATCGATAACCAATGGAAACAAACAGAACAGAAATACTAACAACGATACGAACAATGCTTCGGTATTCGATGCAAATAAGACTCTGCCAGCTCAGCGCAAAAAGTGGATCGATCCAGGATATTCGTGCCACGTCACCTTGCGCTCACGTGCAATCATCGATTCAAGCATGATCAAGTAGAAACGATCGATTCGTACCAAACAAACTGCCGAAAGAATCCATTTCGTATCGGTCATAACTCGAGAACCACAAGTCCAAATGCTATGAAATTTTCACAGGAGCTTACGTACAAGATGAGGAATGTCCACACCAAATTTCGACTCCATTGGATGAAAACCTGATCGATATGAATTACGTTCGTATCGATCACGAATCGAGTCGAAACTTCATGGTCTCGGTCGCGTGGGCCCACTCACGTGCCAGAAGAAGTCTCCCGAGATCTGAGCGAAATATCAGCCTCCTACGCCTATAAATAGCACCCTAGAGCCTACAGAAAGTGGACTTTTGGATCAATCAACGTCCAAACTCAGCCAAAATCAAGATTGAACTCAACTTCATTGTTTGTACTCGAAAATTACTGCTGTAATCCGCTGCGATCAGTGAAGAACATCAATAAAAGATTGACTTTTGGAGTGGACGTAGGCCGGAGATAGCCGAACCACTATAAATCTTGTGTCTTTGTCTATTTCTTTCCGTTTTAAGTTCATTATTCTTCACCATTTATCCTCTACATTACTTAGGTCTATGATTTGTGATTGTATACTGCTGATTTTGTTCATACACTGGTGCTTTCACGATATTTGGGGTTTGTGACCAATTTTGGCGCAAACAGTAATAAAATGGGTATTTAAAAATAAAGCCGACAAAAATGGTAATATATTTCGCAATAAATCAAGATTAGTTGCCTAGGGTTATAATCAAGAAGAAGAAATTGACGACGAAGAAACATTTGCTCCTATAGTTTGACTAGAAGCAATACCGATATTACTTACATTTGCTTGTCATTACAATTTTAAATTATATCAAATGGATGTTAAAAGTGTTTTCTTAAACAGTTATATTAAAGAAAATATTTATGTTAAACAACCACCTTTATTTATTCACGAAAAATACCCAAACCATGTTTTCAAACATAAAAAAGCGCTTTATGGACTTAAACAAGCACCCCGTGCTTGGTACGATAGACTCAAAAGCCATTTATTAAGTTTTGGTTTTCAAATTTGTAAAATAGACACTACGTTATTTATCAAAAAGGAAAATGATGATATTTTAATTGTTCAAATTTATGTTGATGATATAATATTTGGATCTACAAATGAAATATGTTTAGTGACTTTGAAAATATTATGAAAAACGAATTTGAAATGTCTCATACAGGAGAATTAAATATCTTTTTTGGGTTTACAAATTAAATAATTAGAAAATGGAATTTTTTTATCAAGAAGAATATGTAGAGAATTATTAAAATGCTTTGGAATGGATAACACTTCGAGTACACCAACTCCAATGAGTACTAGCTTACATTTAGACAAAAAAAGAATGGTAAGGATTTTGATCAAAAACTATATAGAATTATGATAGGCTCTTAACTTTATCTAACCGCCAGTCAACCAGATATTATGATGAGTGTTTGTTTGTGTGCACGATTTCAAGCACAACCCAAGGAATCACATCATCGAGACGTGAAACTAATTTTGCGATATTTAACCAACACGAAGGATTACAGACTCTTTTATCCAAAAGGCATCCCTTTTGAATTAGTTTTATATACTGATGCCGATTTTGGAGGTTGCAAGATGGATCGAAAGAGTATGAGTGGTACTTATCACTTTATCGGTCAATCTTTAGTTTCGTGGTTCAGTAAGAAACAAAGTTGTGTTTCATTATCAATTTGTGAGGCCGAGTATATCTCAGCACTTTGGCTTGTACTCAAGTAATATATATGCAACAAACACTTCAAGATTTCAGGAAAAATATTACAAAATCTCATATATATTGTGATAATGCAAGTGCGATCAATTTCTCCAAAAATCCTGTCAATCGTTATAGAACAAGAATATTGATATACGTCATCATTTTCTTAGAGATAACGTAGAAAAAGAAGTTTTTTGCTTAAATTTGTTATTACAGAAAATCAAATAGCAGATATTTTCAATAAACCTATGTGTGAAACAACATTTTTAAAATTGTGTCGAGAACTTGGAATATGTTCTTTAAATGAATTAGTTGAATAAACAATTTATTATAAGAATATATAGATTGATTAACTATGAAGATTGGCTTTTAATTTTTAAGATATTTGTATATAATCATACAATCCAAAAATAGTTTTTGGATTTTTTTATATAACTTATTTCTTTCTGACTAAATAAACCTTTTATCTAAAAATAATTATTGGCTAAAATTTAAATGGAATATTTTAACCTTCATTTCTACTAGTTAAATTTTTTTTAACTATAAATAGTTATTTGTTAAAATTATCTAAGGTAAGAAATTCTTTTGTCTAAAATATGTTTTCATATTTAGAAATTTTCATTTGTATTTAACCAGCACATATCAGTAAGTCGAAAACAAATACTTCAAAAATGTCAACTTGTAAAGATAATTCATTATCTTATACTAAGATTATTTCTTCTCCTTCCGAGAAAACTATTTTTTCTCCTAAAGGGAAGAAATTAAATAGTCAATTAAATTCGAAGATCACATAACTACCACTACTCAAGATGATCGTATTGATAATATAACTCATTATCTAGGAGAAACAAGGAGATTGCAATACGAAGTATACTGGAAGCAACGTGATGGAGTGAACATCTGAATTTTATTTAAAGAACTTTAATGGGTTTTTTGTCGGAAATCGCCAACTAAAAACAACATTTGTTCCAAGGGAAGTCCTTCAAAACAATTGTCAACTCCTATCAAAATATATTAGCCAAAGCAAGATAATTCTTGGGAACAAGGACCGTCTGTGGAAGAAACTGAGCCATCGGAAAATTAAATATATTTAAAACATATTATCTTTATGTTTATTCTATTATGTTATCCATAAATATGTTTGTGTATGGTTCTACTCTATTTTTAAAAATAAAAACAAATAATTTAGCATTGGGCCGTCTAAGCACTAATAAACAGACGTCTGATCTAGGTGTTATTTTTTTAAACTACTGTAATTTCAAACGTCTAACTTCCTTTTCCAGATGTATGAATACATTACTTTTTGTACTGTGTATGCTCTGAACAAATTTTTCCCACTTTTAGACGTTTCACTCAACAATCCAGATGTCTGAAAACCCCTATTTTTACACCATGTAGGCTCTGGACCATATTTTGCCATTTTCAGGCGTCTGACTCTCAGGCCCAGACATTTGATTATCTGGCGTTTTGTTTTTTCAAAATAACCTTGCAGTCGTGTCTTTTGAATCATTTTCAAGTTTCCTTCCTTTCTTTTGTCTTTATCATTCTTAAACCCATAACTCACCAAAACCCCAGCCTTCCAAAACTTCAAAAATGGCCACAAAACATTTTCCTAAAAGAACAAAAAGAGGAAAATCCTCTTCCGCTGCCCTAATCTCTCAAGCTACTGATGAAAATATTAAGATTTGGTTAAGTAAAAGTACAAATGCTGAATAAAGGTTTAAAGAATTGAAGAAGAAGAAGATCCACGATGGTCCATTCTAATTCTTGCGAAACTTTGATGAGTATAGACTTAAGGAATTAACGAACGAAGCTCAAATCACCGCTTTGATCGAGTATGATCACAATAAGGTAGTTATAAATCCTCTTGATATCTATCTTTTTATGAAAACTTGTGTAGAAATGTATAGAAACCGCATGATGTGGATGATTGATTGTGGAGTAGTGTTTATGGAAACCTTATTAAGATTCATGTAAATCATATTGCTATTGCGCTTGGTTGTGGGCAAGGGGGAATTGACATGGATGAGTTGTCTGATTATCGACATAAACAAAGAAATGAAATAACCATGAGATTGGGAAGACTCCATGCCTGAATGGAAAACTAACTTCTTTCGACCTCAGGCTAGACTCCTTAATCAAATGTTAATCAACCCTTGTATTCCTCGACTTGGGAGTCATAAACAAATTTATGAAAATGATCATAAGGCTCTTTATTATCCTTGGATGAGTATGGGTTAATTGGGCTAAAATTATTCATGATTATATCATGAATGTTTGTCTTCGAAGAAGGCCAACTATCTTATACGCAGCCTATATCATGAGACTTTTTGCCTTCTATGAGATTAATATCATACCGTCTATCTTTAAACCGATACCAGTCAAGTATAGTGGAAGACATTTCTTTAGTCTCATGCATTTACCTTCTACTCTTCCTTATCATATTAGCTTTGATGAGTGGACATTACAGCAAAGGTCAACGTGGTCAAAGAACCCCACTCCTCAAGAAACCCCAATTCCACCTCATTTTATGCAACAAGAAACTGAATATTACTTTGAGACCAATCTTGATGATGCTCGACTTAAACCAAATCTAAATGAGTCATTGATGGACTTAACTCTCCAAAATCATAGAATTATCAGATGTAATCAAAAGTCCTTGGAGAAAAGAGTTAAAGATCTTGAGAGATCTTTTGGTACTCGGATGGGTAAGATGGAACGATAAATGGAAATATCGTTTCATCGCTTTCAAAGACGACAAGAAAGGTTAGAGGACGATCAAGCTCCACTACAACGTCATAGTCCACCACCTTCTCATGTTCGTTGTAATGACCCGTAAATTTTGTTGATTTTATTTATTCAATTGAATTTTTGTGAAATTTTAAATTATAAAATTTTGAAATAAAAATTTAATATTTGGAATACGTCTAATTAAATATAGCACATGGTAAATTTCAATTAATAATATTGAAGTTTATTTTATTGTGTAATTTTATTTCAATTCAAATCAGTTAAAATTGATGATAATAAAATGTTTTCCAAACCTGAATATTTTATACAGAAAATTTGTAAATCATCTTCTGAGTGAGACGTCATATTTCATTTCTTTAAATTTGAACTACTATTACTCCGTTTATCTTATTTTCGGCAAAATAGCAGCATTTTCGGTACCGATTATCGACTTTTGATAGGATGATCGTACCACTGAAATCTGTATATTGTTTTGATCGTTTCGTCGTGCTGATCTCTGCGGTATATTCAATCCTGTGTTTTGAAGTCTGATGCGCGGCGAGATCAGCATAACGGTTCGTCGTATCGATACCGTATTTGTGTCATTTTGTTTCTTGTCTTTTCAATTGGCACCTGGGTAGTCCAAGCATCACTTGCTTTAATTATTTTAACTTGAATTCGCGTGCATTTTTCTATTCCTTTTGGGTGATACATTCTGGTTCATTCATTTTCTTTCTGTCCCTTCCTTTCATCTTCATTTTTAATATGTTCACTTGAGAAAAGAAAAGAAAATATATATACTTATATAATCTTGGCTTCCACAAATTTTTCCTCCTTCCACCGAGACCCTTGCGCATCCCCTGTCCTTCAGTCGGTCTCTTCTCCACTATGTCTGTGCTCTGCCCCTATTCCTCACCTCTAGCCGAGACACGCCATCACCAAAATCTTGCTCGAAGCCGAGCAACTCCACAACCAACCCATCCACCTAGCAGTTGTAGCGACCTCGGCCACCATATCTTCTTCCTCTTCCAGCCGCCTTCACCCATCTCTGCATCGAACAGCAACCAACCGGCCACAGCCTTGACCTGGCAACCATCCACTTCGAGTCTGTTGCGCCATGACAGCCTGATGGCAGTTCGTGTATATATATGTCGTGCCTATTTATAGGTATTATTTTCTATTCTATGTATATAGATTTACATAAGTTATCTTATACATATGTTTGCTTACATCTATGTTTTGCTATATGTACTATATATATATATATATATATATATTGATGGTTTGATTTTTTTATGTATATATATAGTTTATATAGATCAATTATTTGAAATCTATATGAGCTTGTATGTGGTTATAGTTTGATATGTTAATATATTCTATACAAGCTGTTTGTTTCTCTGTTTTACGTTTTACTGTATATACGTAAGTATATATATATATTAGTGTGGTTGTTCTTTTATATATATATAAAGTATATATATATATATTTTACAGAACTAGTATATTTGTTGTTGATTGCATGTGTTTTTTTCTCTCTGTTTGTACAACTGAAAAGCAAAGGCGATTTATACAATATACATACATATGTAAGTATTGTTGCAGTCATCTTATATATATTAGTTATATATATTTTTTTGATTTCAAAGAATATATCTGTACATTATATGAATTTTTGTAAGACCTGTTGTATGATATGTCATACGAGTCTGTATAATATATTATCTTATATCATTATTTTATATATATTATATACTCATAGTTTATAATCTTTTCTGTCCAAAAATTTATAATAGTATTATAAATATAGTATGTTACATCAGTTATATTGGTTATATAAAGAAAATTTGGTACAGTGCAGTTTGCAGTGGTTATATACATATAGTAATGTGTAGATTTAATATGTATGTTTTTCAAAGATTTGTTTGTGGATTGAAGTGTATTATATATATTATGGTACTCTTGACTTATAAAGTAATGATAGTATATATATGTGTTCAACCTTATTTAAATATTGCTTTATGCATATTGTTTAAGTATTGTTTTGAAATTATAAATTATTTTGACTTTAAGTTATATGTGTTTTAACTTTAATATTGAATTTTAATTATATGTGTTTTAACTTAAATAATAGAATTTGAAATACATATGCATTCAATATAAATATGTTTGAATTTAGCATATGATTTATATATATATATATATAGTTATATATAGTTATATATAAGTTCACTTATACCAATTTACTCATCTATCCAGTTCTAATTTGTTCCATCAATTCCTGTTCTCAGCTTTGATCGTTTAATCCGTGCCGATTTTTGCCTTGCTTGGATTCGTAATTCAATTTCAGTGTGCGTATCCGTGTCATCTTCTATATTTTCTAGCCTCGAAAGGTGAGCAATCAATCATGATTAATGTTCTTAAATTTATTAAATTTGATTTCAATTGAAATGTCAATTGAAATATACTGGTGTTAGTTATTTACATTGCTATATATATGCTGTTATCTATATCTGTTCACCTATGACATCTGACACCCTTATCTATTATTTATATTGATGATATATGCCTGTTTAGTATTATCATCTCTGTTATCACTCTGCAAGTTCCCTGTTAGTATAGAATTCACTATGGGTTGAAATGATACATACCCGAACGATTTGTAGAATAGGAGAAAATCGTTATGGGTTGAAATGATAAACCCAAGCGATTTTCATTGAATTGAATTTCGGATTACGGGTTGAAAAGATAAATACCCGTATTTATATAAATTACGGATTAAAATGATAAATATCTGTATCACTTGACCATAGGGTAGAAAATTATATATAGACACCGTTGGTCTATATATAAATATTTTGAAAATGATTTCTTTGGTTTTGGAAAGAAATATATGGTTTTTAATAAATATTAATTTCAAGGTTTATTAAAGTTGATTTAATCAATATAAAATATGTTTAAGTATTTATTTAAATTTATATTTTCAAATATAGAGTTTGAAATGATTTAGGTTGAAAATATAAATTTGAAATTGATTTGAAATTATATTTATTTAAGAATTTTACTCAAATAAGTTTTATTTGAAATTATTAAATTTGAGATTTTAAAGCTATGATTTTATAACTTGATTTGGATTAAAAGTGATTTAAATGAATATTTCAAACTTATATAAATTTAATGGGATATCTTGTTTATTTAAATTTGTAAATTGAAGTTGTATTTAGATGTTATTGAAATGATTAAGTAAATATTTCAAACTAAATAATAGTAAAGTGAATTTGATTTATATATGAAATTATCGAATTTAGTTTTGAAATGTTGAATATTTAAAGCTTTGAAATATATTGAAATTGAAATGGCTTATTTTGTGGTTCAAATATGTATTCGAAATCGATAATTTGAAATGGTTTATTTGGAAACTGAATTGAATTGAATTTGATGGATTGAGATGGAATAAAATTTGAATTTGAGTAGATTTGAAATCGATTTGTGAAACTTGAGGAAGCTATTTTATTATATAAAGTATTTTTAAACTATATCCAAAACTATTTATATTTCACTTTATAAATTATTTTAATATAAACTATTTTAATATAAATCATTTTTAATATAAATTATTTTATTATAAACTATTTTAACTTATAACTATTTTATATAAACTATTTTATTATATATATAATTTTAATATTTAAACTGTTTAAGAGGAAAGTGTTATGGATTCCAAAATGTTATGATTTTAAAGCTATGATTTCAAAGTGTTATGAATTTCAAGGTTTTGATTTCCAAAGTGTTTTGATTTTTAAAGACTTATGATTTCGAAAGCGTTATAATTTTGGAAAGTGATATGATTTTTCAAATGGGTATATTTGAAGTGAAAATGATATCGTTCTGATATGGTTTTAAATGGAAATGATATTTTGGTTTTGAAGTATAAACTATTTTCAAATGACCGCGGTGTTATAATAACGTTTGGTTGTTAAAGAGAACGGGATCAGATATGGGCATACTCTCTGTCGATACCGAAAACCACTTTAACAACTGTGTACGTGGTGGAGATTCCAGAATGAAGTAGGATGGTGGCGACGATCCTATATGAGGTATATACGTGGACCCGACTCCCATGAGTTGGCATAAGGTGGCTAAAACAGGAGCAATCGACGGGCTAATGAGGTAGCACCTCTGATCGGACACACTCCATCGTATGCCATTCTATTACTTTGTGATTGATTTGGTGCGCACCATTGATTCGGGAGTGTGGCTCGAGGTGGGCGATTGCTGCGGCTCTGCGTTACCACCGGCCCGGAAGTGTAATTGGTATATCTACCATGGCATTGCCTAGTTGTGCCGTGTCACCTACCCTAGCGTGCTTTACTACGAGTTTGTTTTGTACCATACCTATGGAGTGCCCTCTGACGACGCCCATTACGGGGGAGATTACGGTACTGTATAAACTATGGGAATATATAAAATGTGTTAAGGGGGATATGGGTAATGCCTTAACGCTATTTTGATAGTTTACTTTACTGTAGACATCATTATAATAGCGTATATTACTACATAGCAGATAGTTAACGGATCCTTAGAGAATGGTTATCCCAAACATCCTTTGAGTTACTTGTATTTCAGTTGATATTTCACTTGAGTTGGATTTATTGATATAAGAATGTTAATCCTGACTCGAGTGTTTTGTGTTTTGCTTTACGCTCGGGTCAGATTGAGTGATACAGCATTTGAGATTCACCTTTGGAGTTGGAGCTTCGCTTGGAGATCCAGCTATATCGATTCTGCTATCAGTTATTCAATTGATTCCAGTGATGTATTCGAATCTTGTATTTGACTATTGTATTGAGATATCTATGTATTAGAGACCTCTGTTGTATCTTACTTAACTCTGTTATATATATAGTAGCTTCATGAACTACTATTCTTTTGTTTCCGCTGCATTGTTGTTATATTACTCCGTGTCTGTGATTTTGTGATTATTTATTTACTGTATATGCTGAGTTTTGCCAAATTTAAATTAACAATATGGTATTTTGAGTAATTCAAATCCAACATGTATAGATGCGAATGGTTGAAAATTTGTGGGTTTTTACATTCATGCCTCTCCTTCTCATGCATCCGAGCATAGTGCAGAGTTATCTCATCACAACAAAGGGAAAACAATTAAACAGAAACACAATGATGAGGAAGGCGACAAATCTAGCTCATTTCATTGGTCTGTTATATATGTGGATGAATCACAATTTGTTCCTTTTCAAGGCTAATCTATAGCGGAAGGAATAGAAGAAATAAGCGATGAGCATTAATGGGTCAGAGAATGGTAATAAAATCTTTTAGATTATTGTGAATACGATGAGAACTATGGGGATTTTCTTATGGTGGCTATTAAATAAGTCTTAGGGTATTCAATTTCTAGTTTCTTCCAAATTTATTTTCCAAAAACTAGAGACATATCTTTTATTGTATTTTGTTTGCATGACTTATATTTGTATGTTGGTTTGTGATATGTTATGCTTGAATATTAGTTTCCTTTATGTTATGCTATTTTGATATATTTTACTTATGTTATGTATTAATGTCCGTGCTATTTTGATCTCTCTTTATTTCTTTTTGACAATGACAAAGGGGGAGAAATGTATCTGTATATTGATAGGGAGAGATGTTCTATATAGGGGGAGCTATTTATAATATTTTATGTAAAATTATTTTTTACACGATTGTATAGTTGTTATCATCAAACAAGAAGAGAATGATAGAACCTCTCTTGCTGGATTTTAATGACAACAACTATACAATCATATTGTATAATCTCTAAACTAACTTACAGGTGCATGAAGATTAAGCCTTGAGCACAATGAGAAACACAAAAGAATCGGAGAATCAATAAGCTGAAAAGAAGTATCATCAAAGAGCTCGGCATGAAGACAGACCATTGTAAGGGTCATATATCTTGTTTTAGTGCCTTAGATAAACATGCGCAATCTCCCATGAGTGATATGAGCTAATATATTTACATCGACAAGTTATTATCGACTCAAAAAAGTTTTTAGTTAAGTTTTAAAATTCTCAATAACTTAGACGTCTGAGTACATAAATTAGACATTTGAGGTCATGCTATTTTAAACTAAAACTTCGCTGGTCTAATTTCCTTAAAAGTCAGACATCTAAGGCCAAAAATCAGACATCTGGAACCATGCACTTTTGAACAGTTCATTTTTTGCAAAAAAAGTTTTAAAATCCAAACATCTGACTAATTTATTTAGACGTCTGAATATGTTGTAACAACTATTTTTAAAAAGACGCTTCTCTTCTCTCTCAATGATTGCAACTCTTCTTTCATTGGTTTATTCTGATAAGTTGCAACTCTTGAAGAAGTCTTTTTGACAACTATAAATACATGGTCATAGCTAGAGTTCAATAATCTAATTCTTGTTTTATACTTCCCTCTTTCTCTAAAATCTAGTGCTTTCAAAGTTGCAAACTTGCTTTCAATATCACCGACGGCTATTCAACAATTTTGGTGATTTACTTCCTCACATACATTCGCTCATTCAACTAAAAGAGGAGATTATATGAAGCTTTAACTACAAGTCAAAATCCATGTTGATAGAGCATAAGATTGTCAAGTTAGCAAACTTTGGTATCACCTATTCTTCCGAGCTAAGTGAAGGTATTTTTGGTTAGTGGAAAATCCAAAGGGGAGCTTTGGGACTGGACATAGGACAAGATGTCCGAACCAGTATTAAAATCCTAGTATGGTTGCTTCTTACTTTACTTTATTACTTCTATTGTTATATAGCTTGATATTGCATATACACTTGTATACATAAGTTAGCCATATTACAATAGATCCCTGTGCACTCTCAGTCTCATCCATTTTCAACTATCGGTAGGTTCAAAATTCATATCAGTCATAACTTCCTACGATAGTATTATTTGTTGAATTAAAAGTTTGCCTATTGTGTTTGTGTATGCCCATATTCATATATATAGCAGGGTTTTGAAAAATATTTTCAAAATAATAAATACTTACTCTCTCATATTCCTATTCCCACTGATCGGGAAACCTAAGCTCTAATACTAGATGTAACAACCCTCTTCGAAATGGGCCTAATTTTCGACCCAATAACGTCGAACCTTAGACGAGCTAACTGTTGATTGGTAAAATTGATTAAATAAACAATATACATAGCTAACTATCTATGCTTTCAGAATCTCATAGTGGAAGGGATAAAATATAATAATATAATAAGTACCCATTTCACACATTCCAAATCTCATAAATACAATATCCCAAATATCCATAAACATAATGTCTCGGAATAGTACATCGACATGTCTAAAAAATCTGGGTACATGAAGTCAATCACAAACATAAATAAATAGTTTTGTTGCCACAATTCTTCACTGCCTCCTTCACACTCATCATCGACAACATTCTCCCTAGCCCGTGGGGTGTAATGAGGAGGGAATCAAAACAACAATGTCTAGTGAATTGAAATCTCAAGTCTTACCATAATAGTATTTGGGCAGTAACATTTAGATAGGTATCATGTCTTACATATTTAAAAATTAATCTTTCCAAGTATAACTTCGACTGTAAGCCAATGGCCCTTCCAATCCAGCTCCATAACGTATCTCCAACTATAGGCTAATGGCCCTTTCTATTCCAACTTCATAACTATAATGTGGGTGCAATGGAATTATGAAGTATATTGGGCTCAATGACTCATCTTCAGTAAACCATACCCCAACGATGCGAGAGAAAGTACCCGAGTAACTTAAGACCTTTTAAATGGAAAATATGCAGACTACGGCTATTTGATACCTTGACCTTAGGCAGACCCCCGCCATTTAATATCTAGACTCAAGGCGAACCCCTCAGTGGTACTTCCTATCTAACATCGTAAGAAATCTCATAAGGTCACTTAATACTTGTTAAATGAGGGAGAGGTAGATCCTCTAATAACCATTTAATACCTCAACCCTGAAGAGGACCCCCTCCAGAGATTACCACTACCGCACCTAAAATATAATCCCGACCACTAAATATTTCTCGATATGAAAGAGGAAAACACTACAATAGTCATTTAATACCTCAATCTCGAAGCAGGTCTGTCCTGGGATTACCCACATTGTTTAAAGGAATTCCCCAAGTCATTTAATACTTCTAATCAGGGAGAAGGGGGACCCTAAATTCGCCACTTAATACCTCAACCCCAAAGCAGACTTCTATTGGAACTTTCTCGTCCATATGCCCCGTAACCTAATCATGATGTCTCATATTAGTCCAACTATTTGTAGGTGCTGGTAGTCATATTAGCTGGGTAGGCTTAGCCTATAAAATTGGGTTGGGCAGACTTCTATGTACTTTTAACTGACCTCGCATCCCTATAACTTAGCAACATTTCTAGTTCCTAACTTTTAATGTTGAACTACGCCAAATTATTGCATATATACAATATATGTATATATTCCTCACCACCTTTAGCAGTATAAGGGAAAATCCTTGTTTCGCCTTTAATTATGGATTAAATTCCATAAATTGTTCTTAACTCCTTTTTATATGGTTTATTGTTATTTGTTAATGGTCATTCAATTGGAGGTTTCTTTACTTGTTATCTTATATATGTTGTACTTTAAGACTTATACATTATTATTGTATTTATTTATACTTAATGTTAATTTTTGGCTACTTATTTTTTATTAAATATTTCTAGATGTGTGTAAAGGAAATTCTATATAAAAGTTTTCGCCTCTTATTTGGAGTGTTAAGATAACTTAAATGTCACAATTTCTATATCCATATAAGTTCTAGTCCAACATAGTAGTTTACACAATAGAAAATATTACAATTTAAATTAGCCCAAGACTTGCATATATATTCAAAACTGGAATTAAAACATCTGACTTATTTTACGTTAATAGTAGAATTAACGTCTCTATTCCAAGGAAGCAAAGCTTTACAATTTAAATCATTTATATTCTATTTGAATTTTAAATGTATAGAGTTGAAGTAACAAAATATTCATATTTATTTTAATTACTGGAGTGGGCAGTGCAAACCACGGACTGGAGAAAAATTCATACTTTGCACACCCACTTCTAATTCTTTTTGAATCCTTTATCATAAGAAACACAAATTGAGAAGTGGAAATTGAATAGAATATAAATTGTTCATATTGCAAACAATAACGGATTAAATTCTATCATATTAATATAAAACAAATAAGATTCCAACCTATTCCAAAAATTACATTTTCGGAGGAATTTTGAGGCTTTAGATTTAAGTTTTTTGCATACAGAATTCCCCAATGCATGAAACAAATTCAAATATCAACTACACAAACTATTATAAAGATAATAACTAAGATTTCCATTCACAAATAGTTTTTCCGGAATTTTCTTGGATTTTCTTTCATGTTAATGTCAGTCCCTTCCTCCAAATATCTACTTTTTAATTGTATGTAACAATCCATTTGTATATAGGTTAAATTCAAAGATTTGGAAAGAATAGAAATAGAGAAATATACATATATGTAAAATTCATTACCCTTTCCCTTAACTGGTTTAATCTCTTCCATATGCTTGGATCTTCAATGTATATACATATTTTTGTTTGTGGAGGAAGAAAACTAATAGAGTTTTCCTAGCGTATTTATTTATTTTTAAATAAAAATGAAGGGGTCATCCTCTTATTTATAGTTGCTCGGGTGCTCTAGGACCATTCGATTCGAATCTATTTGAAATTATTAAATCGGGACTGTTCAGGCCGAGCCAACCCTAGCCAACAAGCTATGACTTGTCGACCGATTGCCCTGGAAGGTCGACCGTCCTAATAAAGGGATCGACCTGTGTAGTCCAAGCATCGTTAATGTTTCGTTGGCGTAAATCTTAACGTTATTTTATTTATTATTTTATTTTTTTTGAGTTATTTTCGTTCCAAAGTCTTCAAACATAGATAACTTCTTCATTTGAACTCCGACAATGAAGCTTTATATATGAAAGTTGTTTAGAAGATCGCCAAGAACATAATGGTGTAAGTTTCATGATCAAATTTCGATGTTTGCACAAATTTTGTTTTTAGCCATATTATTAATTAATTAATTTTGTTAATTAATTTTTTTACGGGTTGTTACAGAATACCTACCACTCAATTTCTACTAGTCGACTGATCGACATTCTTAGTCGACTAGACCAGGAAAATCTAGAGAAATTGGAGTTCAATCTATCAAGTATATTTTCATCTTCTTCTGGGCGTTTTGACATTTCCATCGTAGATTCATGCAGAGATTTGATTCAACGACAGGGAATGGATCTTAGCACTGTAAATAGACTTAGATATGGTTTATTATATGCATTCAACCCGATGAGAAGCTGATTTTTGTTTGTATCTTCTTCACTAGGGTTATCCTCCATCATCAATCTTACTACTTTTTCCTTTTAGAAATTAATAAAATCTAATATATCCAATGTGGATGTGTAGATGAGGAATTCTCCCTTGCAAGCTGGTAAGGATAATTCTCACATATTTGCACCTGTAAGATGTGGACCTAGGCCCACTTAGCAAGTGGGTCTACAGCCCACTGTCTTGTTATACATTGAGCTTATTTTGGCCCAGCACCAACAAAAAGTCTTTCTAAAACTAATTATTTAAAAAAAATTAGAATGAGAAAAAAATATTTGTGAATTATTGCAAATTTGAAAAATATATTGGCGGAAGCTATTTACATAACTTTGGATTTAATTTTATAATTAAAATGTGATTAAAGTGTTATCAAAAGAAAAGAATATACGTTTCTTTGTTTCAAAACTTCAAAATTTTAAAGAAACTTCATGGCAAAAATGATACTAAATTCTAGGCGTAAAACCTTTTATTAATAATACGTGAAAATTTTAACTTTATATTTAATATAAAAGTAATGTGATGTTTGTGTTTTTTAAAACTTGAATGTATGATTGAAAGTTGCATGATTTTGGTTGTTATGCTTGTATGTAAATGAATGCGATGATATATGTAAATTTGGTGTGCATTTTGTTTCTTTTCTTTTAAATGCTTTTGCTCGGTTATAAATTGATAAACCCCTAAATGATATTTAGGATGCGAATAGTAACCTGGGGGTTTATCATGAATGAGGACTACATGAGTAAAATTAAAATACGCCGACTATTACGTTAGATATCAGATGTGCTAGTTATTCATCCTACCAAACCGACGTCAGGGTAGTGCTCCGAATCGTGACAATTCAGCCCCATTGTAACTAGTCGAACAGTCTGCCGCACGGGCACAACAACAAGGGTTAGGCAAATTATTACAATAATGATGGAAGCGAGGATAGCCAACCGGGTGAAAATTATTTGTGCATCAAATGAACTATGCGAGGACGCTCACATTTCTAAGTATTATAGGTAGTGAATACCTCAAGCGAGAAACTCAACTTCTGGTAATATATTAACGCGTAAATGATGAACGTAGCCACTAAATTGATCAATAATTAAAATCAACTAAGTGTCTTAATAAATGTGAAACTCAGTTGATTAGAGTAGCGAATGCGTGTCACCGTGAAATTAGAGACACTACACGGGTATTAAGGTATGTGAGAACGTTGAGGTTTTGGGTACTTAATGTGTTATTTGACATCTACCTTATATTTACACCCGATGTTTACTATTTTGTATTGATATTATTACACTCACTGCTAGATGTAATCTGACCCGGGTTTTGTTATGTTTTAATAAAAAAATTTGGGTCAACATGAGGATTGGTACATGTGACTTTTCATGTTGATCCTTTTATGATCTTTTTGAAGGATCGGCCAAAGGCAGTCCTTACGTACGTATGTATGTATATGTATATGAGAAGGATCAGCAGTCCCTTGAATTCAGCCGTCAAACATAACCCTTTAATTTCAGTCATTCTTTTCCATTTAAATAATTGTATGGTGTGATAAGATAGAGACACAATTAATATTTAAATAGAAACAAATGATTGAAATTAAGGAGCTATGTTAGGGCTGAATTCAGGGGGTTGTTGATCATTCTCATACATAAATACATGTACAAGGAGCGTTCAATAGTATCCATATTTTGTAGCACCCCTGTTGCCTCCGATTTTCATTGCACATTCTGATTTAAATAACAGTGTGATGTGGAAGAGAGAGAAATTACTGTTATTTAAATTAGAATGTGTGGTGGAAATCCGAGGGCTACAGGAATGTTGCAAAATAGGGGTCACATTGAATGCTCTTATAGTAGTGTTATGCCATATTTCGATGGTATGTTGTTTTGTTGTACAAGCTATGTATAAATATCTATATTTATGCCATTTTTTATAGCAGTGTTGAACATAGACATGTGATGATATATTTTAGAATGTACACACTACTGTTACTATTGTTATATAATATATTTTTGGGGGAATTAATTTAAAGGACAAAATTTTGTATATTTTTAGCCTCAAGGACACGACCTCAATATTTTAACCATAAGGACAAACGTTCTCCTAAGAATTATTCATAAGGACAAACATTCTTTCAAAATTATTCATAAGGATAAACATTCTTCCAAAACTGCTACCGAACTACAAACTGATACCTAAAAACTACCATCGATAACTACAAACTGATACCTAAAAACTGTAAAAACTAATACCTAAAGAAAGTTGTTTTTTAAGCTAAAATACTGAAGGTCTGTCCTTGAGGCTAAAATATTGAGAAATTTTGTCCTTGACAATAATTTCCTGTATATTTTATATGCTTATGATATTCGTGTAATGGGTATTTTTATTTATATTATTGATTCTATATTGTTCTGTTCTGTGAAACTCGTTGTATCATTGTTTTGTACCGAGGTAAGATACATGCATGTGATTGCTTTTATTGTACGTAGCATTAATCCATGTTAGTCCAAAAGAATGTATACGACAGAACGTCCATTATAGTCTCATTCTCGGTACTATCACACAACATTGCTTGGTAATATTCTTTGATAGTATTGATAGCTGGTCGGGGCGTTGCAGTTTGGTGGCGATAATGAAACCAATAAATCTGGTTTCTTTACTCTTCTGGTTATTTCAACTTTGATCCGTGATTTGGTATATGGGTTTTCCTTTTGTTTTACCCCCACCATCAACATGATCTGCGGTTACCGCTTCTGCAACATTTGGGGTTGATTTGATTGTTGAAATTTTCCCCAACGCTGCTCTATCCCAGCGACAGTTTTTTTTATAAATAATAGCTCATAGCTTAACTTTGTTCAACAATTGTACTTAAGTTGAATAAGTATCAGTATGTTATCCTGTGTGCAGAAAACTTGTGAACCCCATATGTCAGAAGAAGTAATGCCTAGAGGGCAAAATATTAGGATTTATTCTAGTTTAAGCATCACTGCTCTTTTGATAATAAAAATATAAGGTTCAACAGTGCAGAAAAGTAAGAAGATAGAATCATATATCATACAGTATACATATGACAATAAGTAATCTAGTACATATATAAATCAAGATCGAATGCATATAAATCAAGATCAAATGCATAAACTCATGAAACTATTACCAATCATGTCGTATACAAAATTCAAGGAGCAGCAGAAGGGTGAGCTGAAACCTCAGGAAGAGTGGGTAGTTGAGGCAAAGGAGGCAGTTCAAACTTGGGAAGGGTTGGAATCTCAGGAAGAGGTGGCAACTCTAGCTTTGGTAAAGAAGGGATCTCTGGTAGTGAAGGCACTTCCAGCTTGGGCAAAGTTGGAACTTCAGGTGCCACGGGTGTTTCTTCGGTTTTGGTGATGGATGGTAGTTTAGAAAGTTCAGGCAATGGAGGTATTTCCAGCTTAGGCAGGCTTGGCATTTCAGGCAGTGGGGGCAGTTTTGGGAGTTCAGGTTTTGGAAGTGTCGGAATTTCAGGTAGCGATGGAAGCTCCGGTTTTGGGATAGTTGGTGCTTCTAAAAGCATACGAGCAGCATCAGTGGTTATGGAGTTGATAAACAGGAATAGCAGCACCGCCAGTAGATGAGTCGTCTTTGAGAAGCTTGTTGCATTTGTAGTCATTGTTCTGAATTCTATCGTCTGATGAATACATTGAATGAAGCAGTGTATTTATAAGTTTATATAATTTTTGCAACAATGAAATTTAGGTAGGTAGTTGGCTTTCCTGCTGTGATTGGTAAGAACAAAGAGTTGAGGTACTAAGGTGATTGCATTTAACCTTTGCTTTAGGAACTGTTAGCTCACCTTCTTATCAATAGTCAAGGGATTCCTACCAAATTTTAAACTGAAAATTTAAGTTCCATTTTGTCTTACAGTATTTGATAGTCTGAATCAAATTAAAATTTTAAAAGATAACTAAAGAAACCCATGTTTATGAAACCCATGTTTATGTATCAAATCTGCAACCAATGGTTACCACACTCCTGATCAAAAACGAACAACTTAGACCAAAAAAAGAAGGGATAAAGTACATTTTTTTATTTGAGACTATAACTGCGAGCTTTTACCAGACCATATATTGTCATGTGCAACCCAAAATGTTTGAAACGACAAACTTCTTTTTTTTTTTTTGGTTACATAATTAAATATTACTAAATCAAAGCATTTCAATTCAGATCGCTGTTTATATATATACAAGAAAAAAGCTATAGATTCATATTTTTGATGTTTTTATATGAATAATCCTGCAGAAATTAATATGTAAATTAAATAGCTATTTAAAAACAATAGAAAACACAAGTTAACCTGCACTTTTCTGACAGAAAATGCAAAAAAACTTGCATTTTTTAGGAAAAAAATATGAAATAATAATGATGAAAGACCTGTAGTTATTTATTAAAATTGTACTTAAATAACAATTATTATTATTTACGAGTAAATAAATTTGATTTTTAATTTTTGAAAAATTAAACCTTTTAAAAAGCGCAAGTTAACTTGCATTTTTTATTAGGAAATTACAAACTAGTTTGCGCTTTCTAAGTTGGAAAAGTACGGACCTAGTATGTAAAACCCACCACACACATAGCACTGTATGCCTTGGATAAAAACAAATATAAATCAAGTCTTTCTTTTTATAGGTAGAAAATTGTTGTTTAAAATGATGCTAAAATCGATATTGAGAATTTCTCCATGATTATTATTGAATTCGGTATTTTTTGAAAATTTTCTTGTAAGAAAGATGTGATACAAATTATACTCATTTTGAAGAGGATATAATTTTCATGATAGTTTTTCAACCAGTTAGAATAAATGAAGTATCCAGAGTGATGTATAATATAAGAGAGATCGGATTCTCAGTTTACATGGTCATGGCCGAACCAGTTAGCCCAATAGTTTATTAAACTGCTCGTTTCTCATGTACACTGTATATATAAATGCAATTCTCTCTGTTACAAATGTGATGTAATATACAACTCTCTTCTCTATAATAGTTTTCACAATTTTTCTATTATGGTATCAGAGCTTAAAAACCGTCGAACGACAGTATTCATTTGCTGATCATCTACCAGTTCTCATCATAGAATAGATTTTCATCATCATCGAGCCATCCAGAAAAGGGTGTCATATTATTCTCATCAATCACCACCTTCGGTTGCTCTCAGAAAAACAGTATTCTCATCACTTGAGAGTCACAGTTTCCACTTACCTATCTTATTTATCATCAAGAACTTCCTTCAAAGTGTCTCGCCAAGAAACTTGCATCAAGAACTGCAAAGTCTAGCTGCACAGTGAAAGATTTGTATCAAGATCCACAACATCATACTCTATTATTTCATCATGGCTGGGGATGGCGATGTTTCATCCACTCCATCAAGTGGACTCAAGAATTAAGAACCATCAATTTTAGAGAATAACTCCTGTAGTATTATCAAACCAAAGAGTCACTTAGTAACCACTGCATTAGATGAAAACAATTTCATATTATGGAAGTATCAAGTTAAAGCCAGCATAAAAGATTATGGGTTAGAAGATTTTCTGTATGGAATCGCTATTACCCCCGTAAGAATGATCACAAATAGTAAAGGAGAGAGAGTCATCAATAAAGAATTTGTTAATCATCAAAGGCAAGACAATTTACTTGTAGCATGGTTGTTATCATCCATCAGTTCCGGATTGTTATCACAGATTGTTGGATGCAAGACATCATATGAGATATGAACTGCAATACAACAAATATTCAACACACAGTCAGCAGCAAGAATTATGCATTACAAGCGAAAACTACAGAATTTAAAGAAAGAAAATATGTTAATGATGGAGTATCTGACCAAGGTGAAGTCCTACTATGAACTTTTTGACACTGCTGGTCACACAGTGTCAGAAACAGAGCAAATTCTCACTATATTGAATGGTCTAGACATAGAATATGAATTATTAGTGGCCATTATTTCACCACAACAAAACCTACCCAGTATGTAGTATGTCTACTCAATTCTATTATCACATGAAGGAAGAGTAGAACAGAGAAAAGAAAGCAACACAGAATTATCAATCAACTATGCCTCAAACTTTAAAAACAAGAACCAAGGAAGGAGACAAGAAAATCAAAATATCAAACAAGAATCATATAATCAAAGAGGTGGTACTACTCAGAGAGGAAGAGGCAGGAATAACAGATGGAACACTAACAGAACAAAGTGTCAAATATGTGAAAAACTTGGACACACAGCAAGGCAGTGTTACTTTAGACTGAACAAAGAATGCCATCCAAGTCAACAAAATCAAGGAAATCAAAGAAATATAGTTTTAGTGCAAATGTTGCTCATATGGATCAAAGACAAAACAATCAGACTGAAGGTTCAAGAATGCAACATTTAAATTCAGAATGTCTTACCAGAACAGAGGACATTGCAAGTGAAGACTGGTATCCAGATTCAGGTGCCACCAATCACCTCACAAATAACCTTCAGAATCTTAATCTTGGCAATAAAGAATATACATGTATGCATTCTATACATATGAGAAATGGTGAAGCTATAAATATCACACATGTTGGAACTAGCAGCATTCAAGGTAAAAGGCACCTTTATCTTAATAATCTATTAACCTCAAATAAGAAAAACATAATGAGTGTGTCTCAATTTGCTAATGACAACAATGTGTATTTTGAGTTTCACCCTAAATTCTATGTAGTGAAAGATTTACTAAATCAAGAAATATTGCTACAGGGTAAGATGGACAAGGGGTTATACAAATTCAACTTTGGAAACACAAGAAAGAGCAAAGTTAGAAATATGTGGTGTAACAGTTCTGAATCATATGCTAAAAATGGCAAAGAAATATTTGATTTGTGGCACTGTAAACTGGGGCATTCTATTGTGAATGTTGTAAAACAAGTACTTAAGAATAATAACGTTTCTTTTGTTGTATCTTTACCATATGTGTGAACTTACTATCAATTAGGCAAAAGCCACAACTTTACCATTTACAGATTCAACCACCATTATTAGTAAACCACTAGAACTAGTGGCCATAGATCTATGGGGGCCAGCACCAGTAAGCTCCGACTATGAATTCAGGTACTACATATCTTTTGTTGATGCTTATTCCAGATATACCTGAATATATTTTTTAAACAAAATCAGATGCATATAAGGCTGCAATACAGTTCATAACACAAACTGAGAAGCAAGTAAACAGTGAACTTAAAATAATGGAAACTGATGGAGGTGGAGAATACAAATCATTAAAATAATATTTTCTAAAAAGAGGAATTGTTCATAGAACAACCTGTCCATATAATTCAGAGCAAAATGGGCTAGTGGAAAGAAAACATAGGCATATAGTAGAGACATGGCGAACTCTACTAGCACAAATCTCTCTACCTATGAAATTTTGACCAGAAGCTGTCAACACTGCTGTGTGTCTAATTAACAGAATTCCTACCAAAATACTCAAACACATGAACCATATTGAGGTGTTATTTGGGGCTAAACTAGACTATCAAAGTCTTAAGACATTTGGATGCTTGTGTTTTCCATGTCTTAGACCATACAACAATCATAAATTAAGTCTTAGATCTGCCCCTTGCACCTTTTTAGTATATGGGAATAACAAAAAGGGATACAGATGTTTGAGTAGTGATGGTAGGATATTTGTTTCAAGACATGTGGTGTTTAATGAAAGTAATTTTCCATTTGTAGATGAAAAAATTAAAACCACAAAGAAGGTGTACAATAAAAGCAACATATCAATTCCTTCAATACCTGTGATATCTGACTGAAATACAAATCAAACTGATGAAGGCATGCAGAGAAGCCAAGGACCACAACACACAATATCCAGTGCTGGATCAGATCATGGTTCACATGAGCTCTCCAATACCTTCAACAACACAAGTCAAAACAATAATACCAACTCAGATCAAAGAGAATCCTCTTCATCTAAGTCTTAACATACAGATGATAAAATCAGTACTCAAGAATCATCACCTGCAAGAACAGGACATCATATGACTACCAGATCAAAAAGTGGAATATTCAAGCCCAAAGTTTATAGTACACAGTTAGATCAAACAGAACCAGGCAGTTATGAAGAAGAAATTACAGATGATAATTGGAAACAAGCAACAAATGAAGAATATAGTGCTCTAATTAGAAATAAAACATGGAGTCTTGTATCAATACCAGAAGATAAAAATGTTATAGGGTGCAAATGAACTTACAAAATCAAAAGAAACCCAGAAGGAACCATATCAAAATATAAAGCAAGGCTTGTATCTAAAGAGTACAATCAACAGTATGGTTTCGACTTCAATGAAACATTTTTTCCATGGTGAAACCAACTACAATAAGGATCATTTTAACCATTGCTTTATATAGAAAATGGAAAATTAGACAGTTGGATGTAAACAATGCATTCCTCAATGGGGATCTGAAAGAAGATGTATTCATGGAACAACCAGAAGGATATAAGAATGAAGTCAACAGCAGGTTAGTATGCAAATTACATAAGGCCATCTATGGATTGAAGCAAGCTCCTCGGGTCTGAGATGAAAAACTCAAGTCAATCTTAATAGGGCTAGGCTTTGTATCTATTAAATCAGATAATTCTTTATACATACAATGCAAACAATATAGGAATATATAAATATTGATATAAATATTGATATATGTTGATGAGATTGTCATTACTAGAAATGACAATAAAACTATGGACCAGACAATCAAGCACTTGGATCAAGTTTTCTCTATAAAAGACTTGGGTAATCTATAGTACTTCCTTGGTATAGAAGTCACACAAAAATCAAACTCAGAATTATTCTTATATCAAAGGAGATATATACTTGACATACTGAAGAGAGAAAATATTGATCAGGCCAAACCTTTACCTACCTCTATGACCAGTAATCTACGACTTTCAAGAGACAAGGGTGAAGCCATCACAAATGAGAAACAATATAGAAGTATCGTTGGTGCTCTGCAATACATTACAATAACAAGACCAGATCTAAACTATAGCGTAAATAAGTATGCCAATATATTCATAAACCTCTCAGTGATCATTGGAAAGCAGTAAAATGTATCCTGAGATAACTAAAAGGGACATTGAATCATGGACGATTAAACATATAAGCTTACTCTGATGCAGATCGGGCTACCGACCCTGACGATAGAAGATCGACATCAGGGTATTGTATTTACCTAGGTAGTAACCCAATTTCTTGTAGCTCCAAAAAGCAAGCTACTGTATCTCGCTCCAGTACTGAAGCAGAATATCGTTTCATAGCCAGTACAGCAGCGGAGAAAACTTGGGTCAAATCGCTACTTCACGAAATCAAATTCAACCTCATAAGCATTTCGATTATCTGGTGTGACAATCTCAGCTCTGTCTCTCTCTGCCAATCCAATTTTGCACTCACGAACGAAGCATATCGAAATCGATTTATACTTTGTTCGCGAGAAAATTATGAGTGGAAGACTGTAAGTAAATCACGTTCCAACCTTGTATCAAAGAGCGGACATTCTTACGAAGCCGCTTTCTATAAACAATTTCACTATATTAAAGCAGGAGCTCAAAGTAGAAGGTGTCAGCGGAGAGACGAGAAGGGAGAAGGAAACCCTAGATCTAATTGAAGGGGGGAGTTAGAATAAACGAAGTATCCAGAGTGTTGTATAATATAAGAGAGATCGGGTTCTCAATTTACATGGTCATGGGCCGAACCAGTTAGCCCAATAATTTATTACACTGCTCATTTCTCATGTACACTGCATATATATAAATGCAGTTCTCTCTGTTACAAATGTAATGTATCATACAACTCTCTTCTCAATAAAAGTTTTCAGAAATTTTTCTATTACAACCAACACCGAAGATTGTTGAATGAATTCAATGTGGGTACTCGAAAGGATTTTACCAAGTGTTATGAGTTTGAAGAATGGACGCTCGATAATAGGCGAGTGAACTGCCTGAGTTAGGACTCACCTAAGGAGCTAGAAAAACCGATCACTCTAATTAGAACATGATGAAGATTGGTTACAAATCTAGTTGTGCTTGTATACAAGATGATGAGTAGTACAAGAAAATTAGTGATAGGACCAAACTGTACAAGTGAGAGATGGTTTAGAGGTTCAAAGTTGGGAGTATAATATTGATATAAGGGTTAGGGTTATCGCAAGGATCCTTACACAATTAAATTTGAGAAAAGATAAAAAGTAAAGAAAAACAATATACAGATAATTTTTTCAAACCAAAATTTTATTGAACTCTCTAGAAACAAGTACAAAACCCTAATTTAAAAGATTAAAAATCTTCTATTTTAATATGATATGCATATCAATATATACAATATTGTTTTGAGCAAGTCCAAGTATGTGTTTTCCTTTTATTATGTTTATTTACTCTAAATGTGATTTTGTATCAAAGATCACAACACGAAGAATGCAGACTCAGTATAAAGAAGCTTAAGAAGAATTTAACAAGAATAAAGGAGAATTTGATAAGAGAATTAGTAAAGAAGTTACAGAAAAGAAAAACAAGAAATTAAGGAGAAGGTTTAGCGGTGCGGACGTTAGAGTTTAGAGAATAAGAAAAGAATTTAATAGAATCTTCATAACACCCTACAAAGTGATACTGCTTGATATTTATATACAGAATTCTGAGACCAACATGACTACCAAACCTAAATTGCATAGCTATAATAGTCGAAAGAATCCGCCTAAGGTTAATTACGTGTGTACATATATACTCGTACAAATATACATGCACACACGTGCACATCCCATATCAGTTTATCTCAGGCAAAAACTTCACTACTGACCAGACCTTTTTCTACTCTGCTTTGGATGCTGCTTCCTCTGGTGATCTATGGTTGGGACTGATGAAATCGTGCCATGGAGGTAGTTAAGGTTTAGGCTGTGCATGCATTGACGGTGACGGTGTTCAATCAATTATCTTACAACTTGTGTCACAGTGAATCCATATATGCAATGCTATTTTGGGCAAATCCAAATACATGATATTTGTGTTGGAAAATTAAATCCTAACAATTTGGTCTAAAATATCACAAATCACAACAAACTGCACAACCAATAGCTTGAAACAAGTCGTTCTTAGCCTTTAGACCATTCTGCTTCTTAGCATCAAGACTCTAGAGTTGCACCTCTGTCAATAGTTCTCTTTCTTTAGGCTTCTTCGTCACATTCTCGATTAATCCCCGGCACTCATTTGGACAAAAGAAAATTCTTCATGAGCATACTTCAGTGATCATAGCGACCCTTGAAGCGAGAGAATTACGGTTGCACAAAGGCACTTCCATTTTTTGTTGCCACGAAACTTGCTGCAGCTTTGCAAACAAAAACAAAAACAATTCACTTTGAGAAGGAAGTACTGGCTATATAGCCTACAAGATGAAACACATAAAACACGGGTTTGAACAGTTCAAAGGCACTAACAAGTTCCCTACCATCAGGGAATTATTCGAAGAGCAATTCAAAAGCAACTAAAAGAAACAAAATATTTGAACAGCGGCTTCAGGATTACAAGAGGTAGGTAGTGTGCACACTTGTGCTTGTTGCACAGCATGCACAACGTTGCACAACAATTCAAACAGTAAAATGGTTCACTAAGCAACTTACCTGACCATGAACGCCAAGTAGGCTTGGCCAAACCATGTACTGCAACAAAGACTTGAAGCAAGAACTAACAATCAGTGCATTCTAGGGAAAAAAAACTTACCTTAAAAGGTCATAGCAACCGGTTTCAATTAGTAACAGTAAAAACAAAAATTGGTTAGTAAAATATTGCACTAGGTTTAAATTGATAGGTTGCTAATGAGTATTAGTGTATTTGCTAATCAATGTTCTATATACATGAGAGAGGAACCTTGTATTACAAATCTTTTCTTCTTCTCTCGTTCTCTGTAGGTCTCTCTGTTAACTAAATCTTTTTCTTAATTTTTCTTCAACATTTCTTTGTTTCGATCTTACAGTCTACCCATCCACCATATAAAAATGCCCAAATATTCTAAGAAAACACAAGAAGACACCTCACATTTTCTTATTAAATGTGAAACAGTGAGGTCTTTTTATTCATTTATTCATTTACTTTTTTTTAACTGTGGGCATAAGAATTCAATTTTAAGAGAAATTAGTTACTGCATGCTGAATTCTGTTGCATTTTAGTATATGACATGCTATTTATCAAACTTTAACTGTGGTATTGCTGTCAAAACTCAAGTTCGTTGACACTAAATACAAGCATAAACTATTTTTCAAACTTCAAACTCATGTATCAAGCAATGTAAAACAAGTTATAAGGATGAATTTAGTGGCAAAATTTTCTAAAGGGAGACAAATTAATATTTTACTGGTAGTTTGCTTTATAACTGATTAAGCTTCTTAATATGTGAGGGTATGCATTGCATGCACCATGGAAAATATATCCTCTGTCAAACTTATGGACTACGGTTTGCATATAACTAGTAACTTCTGTGTCCCAGCAACAAAATATATTTGTGAAGCCTATATGTCAGAAGAAGTAATGCCTTGAGAGAAAATATTAGGATTTATTCTAGTTTAAGTACCACTGCTCTTTTGATAAATAGAGAATAATAATTTATAAGGTGCAACAATGCATAAAAGTAAGAAGATAGAATCATATATCATACAGTATACATATGGCAATAAGCAATGTAGTACATATATAAATCAAGACCAAACATAAACTCATGGAACTACAATCAATAGTGCCATATCATCTACGAAACTCAAGGGGTAGCAGAAGGGTGAGTTGGAACTTCAGGAACAATTGGTAGTTTAGGCAAAGGAGGTAGTTCAAACTTGGGAAGGGTTGGGATCTCGGGGAGAGGTGGCAACTCTAGCTTTGGTAAAGAAGGGATCTCTGGTAGTGAAGGCAGTTCTGGCTTGGGCAATATTGGAACTTCAGGCGCCACCGGTGTTTCTTCAGTTTTGGTGATAGATGGTAGTTTAGGGAGTTCAGGCAATGGAGGGATTTCCAGCTTAGGCAGACTTGGCATTTCAGGCAGTGGTGGCAGTTCTGGAAGCTCAGGTTTCGGAAGAGTGGGGATCTCAGGTAGTGATGGAAGCTCTGGTTTTGGAAGAGTGGGGATCTCAGGTAGTGATGGAAGCTCTGGTTTTGGGATTGTTGGTGCTTCTAGAAGCATACGTGCAGCGTCATTTGCTATTAAGTTGCTGAATCCTAATAGCAGCACTGCAAATAGATGATTAATCTTTGACAAGGTAGTAGCATTTGTAGCCATTTTTCTGAAATCTATTGTCTGACGAATACATAGAATGAAGCTGTGTATTTATACAAATTATAGAAGTTTATAAAATTTTGTGACAATGAAAGTTAGGTAGGTAGTTGGCTTTCCTGCTGTGATTGGTAAGAATAAAGAGTTGAGGTACTAAGGTGATTGCATTCAACCTTTGCTTCAGCAACTGTTAGCTCACCTTCTTATCAGCTGAAAATTTAAGTTCCATTATTATTAGATTTTGATAGTATTGAGATATTAGAAAACATAGAAAGAATGATTTTTGTATTAATCAGATTTTTCTCTGTACAATTACAATTCTGTTTATATAAAGAATACAAAGATATTGGATTGTTTACAAACAAGGCCCGGGCCCATTTAATACAGATACGTTGTATTCTTCAAAGAGCAACAGTATGCGAACAATTCATTTTCTAACTCGCCCCCTCAAACCAATATTAGGGTTATTTCATGGCAGCTTCTCCTTGTGTCGCCTCAAGGAAACGATGATTTTTACTTCGATCTAGAGTGAAATTGTATAGTTCTGGGTGATTCCATCATTATAGCATGTTCCTTCAAGCAGATCTGAGTGATTTCGTTGATCTGGATACCAGTTCTGGTGATAGATCTGCTGTTGTTTGTGTTAAAGCTCTTGACTTTTGTCGATTGAACTCTGCAGCTTCTTCAGGTTCAGTTGAGTTTGTGAGAGTCGCAGCCACCTTTAATTCTTCTCTGAATCTGATGAAGCTTTGCTTTGACAAGGCTTTGGTAAGTGTATCGGCCCTTTGGTAAGCTGATGGTAAGTGATTTACTTGCAAGTTCCCTTTTTGTATTTGTTCTCTGACGAAGTACAGATCTATCTCTATATGTTTTGTCCTTGAGTGTAGTATTAGGTTTGCTGACATATATACTGTACTTTGATTGTCACACCATAATGTTGGTTTGGCTTGCGATTTGATGTTTAGCTCATGTAGTAAAGACTGTATCCACATGATCTCTGCAGTTGCACTTGGAACGCTTCTGTATTCAGCCTCTGTGCTGGATCTTGAGATTACCGATTGTTTCTTTGAACACCACGACACTGGATTATCTCCTATATATATGCAGTACCCTGTAGTTGATCTACAATCATCTGGATTGGTTCCCCAATCTGCATCAGTATATCCAGTTATGTTTAGGTTATTGCTTTTCTTCATTAGCAGTCCATAATCTGCAGTTCCCTTTATGTATCTCAATATTCTTTTTACTGCTTTTCAGTGATCATCTTTTGGTTCCTGCATAAATTGACAAACTTTGTTAACACTGAAAGATATGTCTGGCCTTGTAATAGTTAAGTATTGTAAAGCACCAACAACACTTATGTATTGTTTAGTGTTTGTTATGTATTCTCCCATGTTTTTAGATAAGTATTGATGGCTTATCATTGGAGTAGGCTGAGGCTTGGCATTGTCCATCTTGGTCTTTTCCAATAGCTCTAGAATATATTTTTTCTGACTGAGGATATTCTCTGACTTTGATTTCCTCTTGACCTCTATGCCTAAGAAATAGTTTAGTAAACCCAAATCTTTGATGGAGAATTCTTTGTCTAGATATTGAGCAAGACTTTTGATTTCATCCTCATCATTTCCTGTAATGACAAGATCATCAACATATACTAGAATGTAGACACTTTCTTATTGCTACTTTTAATAAATAAGGAGTTGTCTGATTTTATAGACTGATAGCCAAGATGAGTCAGTGTGGCTTTCAGTTTATCAAACCAGACTCTTGGAGCCTGTTTAAGGCCATATATAGCCTTTTTTAGTTTGCACACATGACTTGTATTTTCTCTGTACCCTTGTGGTTGCTCCATGTATATTTCTTCCTGTAACGTTCCATTCAGAAAGGCATTATTGACATCATATTGTCTAATATTCCACTGATTATATAGAGCAATACTTAGAATAATTCTTATAGTGGTTGGTTTGACAACAGGAGAAAAGGTTTCACTAAAATCAAACCCATATTGCTGTTTGTAGCCTTTTGTTACCAGTCTTGCTTTGTATCTTGACACTGCTCCATCAGAATTCTTTTTTAATTTGTATGTCCACTTGCACCCTATGATATTTTTATTATCTGGTGGGTGTACAAGTTCCCATGTATTATTCTTCATCAAGGCATTATATTCTTCATCCATTGCTGCCTTCCAGTTTTTGTCCTTTGCAACTTGCTCAAAGTTTTCTGGTTCCTCTAGATTTGATGCAGCGGTGTATAATTTTGGTTTAAAGATTCCACTTTTTGACCTTGTAATCATTGGATGACCAGTTCTATTCTGTGGTGATACATTTGTACTTGTTTGATTGTTGTCATTTTCTGATTGTACTGGTATGCTTTCAGCTTCTCTTTCATCAACTGACTCTGTTTGATGTCTTGACTGTGCAGGAATTTGACTGAGATAGCTGGGTGAGTTAGATGATTCATGACCTGGTTGATTTGACATTGTGAGTTGTGGATCATGACCCTCAGCAGTCCTTTCAATCACCTCAGAATGAAGATCATCACTTTAAACAGGTATACTAGGTACATAATTTTTTGGATTCTGTATCTTTTGAGTTGTTTTAATACCTGTATCTCTAAAGGGAAATACATGTTCATTGAACACAACATGTCTGCTAGTTATGACTTTTCCATTTTCATCTAGACATTTGTACCCTTTTTGATTTGACCCATATCCTATAAAAGTACGTGGTTTAGCCCTGAAGCATAACCTGTTATTATTGTATGGTCTTATGTGAGGAAAGCACAGACATCCAAACATTTTTAAACTCTAATAATCTGGATTAACACCTAATAGTTTTTCTACTGGACTGATTCCTTTAAGAATTTTTGTGGGAAGTCTGTTAATCAAATGTACAGTAGTATTAAAGGAATCAGGCCAGAACTTTAGTGGTAATGATGCTTGAGCAAGCAGTGTTAGCCCTCTTTCAACTATGTGTCTGTGCTTTCTTTCTATTAGACCATTTTGTTCAGATGTATAGGGACATGTGATTCTGTGTACAATTCCCCTCTTAGCAAAGTAATTGCTGAGGGTCTTGTACTCAGTACCACCATCTGACTGAATAACTTTAACTTGATTGCCAATTTGCTTTTCAGCTAATAATATGATATGTATCACTGCATTATAAGCTTCTGATTTAGCTTTTAAAAAATAAATCAATGTATATCTAGAGTATGCATCAATGAAAGATATGTAATATTTGTAACCATAATCAGAATAGTTTGGGGCAGTTCCCCATAAATCGGTTGCAATCAATTCTAAAGGTTTTGAATATTTGGTTAGTGAGTCATTGAAGGGTAACTTATGGCTTTTGCCCATTTGGCAATATGTACATACACATGGTAAAGAAATATCATCAAACACAATTTTATTTTTCTCAAGTACTTGTTTCACAACATTTGTGTTTGGGTGGCCAAGTTTGTAGTGCCACAGATCAAACAAACTTCCCTTTTCTTTAGACTGACTCATTTCACCTATGTTACAACACCTCTGATTTCTCTCAGATTTGCTACTGTTTTTAAGATTTAATTTGTATAGTCCTCTGACTGCTTCACCCTGCAAAAGATTTTCATTAGTTAGTATGTCTTTAACTAAGCAATAATCAGGATAAAATTCAAAGTATACATTATTGTCTTTTGCAAATTGTGACACACTCATGAGATTTTTCTTTATTTTTGGTACTCTCAACAAGTTATTTAAATATAATTTCCTTTTTCCATTAATATTGGTTCTTCCAGTGTGAGTAATATTGACTGACTCACCATTCCCCATGCATATAGACTGTTTACCTCTATATTCCTTATTGCCAAGATTTAAATTGTCAAGGTTATTTGTTAATTATATGATTGGTTGCTCCTGAGTCTGGGTACAAGCCTTCATCATGTATATGTTCTGATGTTGTAGTTGTGCTTTGATTGACTTCACCATTGTTGTTAGTGTCTGACTGTATTTGAGCCATATTAGCACCAGATTTTCCATTTCCTTGATTATTTTGATTCTGATTTGGTACATAATTTGCATTAAACCTAAATTAGCACTTTACAGCAGTATGACCAATTTTATCACAAATTTGACACTTAGGTCTGCTATTGTTGTTATTCCATCTGCCTCTACCTCTAGATCTGTTTGAACTTCCTCCTCTTTGATAAGATGGGCCTTGTTTGTTTTGATTCTTTCCTTTGTTTCTTGAGTTGAAGGTATAGTTGATTGACATATCTGTTTCTTGAGATTTTTTATGATCTATTCTTGCTTCATGTGCAAGTAGTGTGGCATGAACATACTGTATAGGTGGTAAACTTGGTTGTGATGACACAACTGCAACAACTGGTTCATATTCCTCACTAAGTCCATTCAGGATACTTAGAACTTGCTCTGTTTCAGATACTTTGTGTCCTACTGCTTCTAACATATTGCAGATATTATTGACTTGTGAAAGATAATCCCTCATTGGCTGATTTCCTTTAGTAATATTTTGCAATGGTCTTTTATAGTGCATAATTTTAGCAGTAGACTGAGTATTGAATATTCTTTCAATAGTGATCCATATATCATTTGCTGATTTGCTCCCTATAACTTATGACAGTAACTTTGTGTCAATTGATGATAGAATCCAAGAACTTATCAATCTATCTTGTCTGTAGAATTTTGTGTATTCTTCATTGCTGATCATCTTATTTTGTGAATCAGTGATGAATTTTGGAGGAATTGGAATTGAGCCAAGAATAAAGCCTTCTAGTCCATATCCTTGCATTGCTGTTTCAACTTGTAATTTCCATAAGAGATAGTTGTCTTCCTCTAGATGCACAGTAATTAGCTGGCTTTGAGGACTGATAACTGGCTTGATTAACTTCTCTGTTGCATCAATGAACTGTTGTGGGTTGTTGGTGTTGTCTGAAATTGCTGAAGCATTGTCTCCTTCAGCCATGATTAAAGATTTCTATGACTAGTGCAAGAAATCAATAATTCAGAAGATCTACTAATTCAAGGTCACTCTATTACTGAAAAGAACAGGTTAGTTGCATCCAAGATTTAGACGATGAGCTTGCTCTGATAAGTCTTGGCACGATAATTACTTTCTTTATGTCTTTAACTGCTTTCTTGAATTGGTTTTCTGATTTTTCGAACTTTCTTGGTATGGATTTGCTTAACTTTTGATGAAAAGCTTGTTGCAATCGGAAATCTAAATGATTTCTTGGTATGGTACCTGTTTTTCACAAAAAATTGCAAATTCAATAATTAACCCAAATGATGAGATATCACCTGATGGGTTAAGATGTCTTCAAATGATGAAATCTTTTTGATGAAGATTTGTATTGAGATTACTGCCGTTAGGCTTCTAAAGATTGCTTTGAATTCAAACGTTGATGCTGTTGCCGCAAGGCTTGTGAGGCTCTGATACCATATTAGATTTTGATGGTATTGAGATATTAGAAAACAGAGAAAGAATGATTTTTGTATTAATCAGATTGTTTCTCTGTACAATTACAATTCTGTTTATATAAAGAATACAAAGGTATTGGGTTGTTTACAAACAAGGCCCAGACCCATTTAATACAGATACGTTGTATTCTTCAAAGAGCAGCAGTATGCGAACAGTTCATTTTCTAACTATTATGCCTTTACAGTACTTGATGGTCTGAATCAAATTAAGACTTTAAAAGAGAACTAAAGAAACACATGCATGTATCAAATCTGCATCCAATGGTTACCATTCACTCCTGATCAAAAGAACACCTTAGACACAAAAGAAGAGATAAATAACTTTCTTTATTTATTTGAGACCATAACTGCGCGTTTTCACCATACCTTATATTGCAATGTGCAATCCAAAATGTTTGAAACAACAAACTTCTTTTTTCTTAATTACATAATTAAATATTACAAAATTAAAGCATTTCAATTCTCGTCAATGTTTAAAAAAAATATTAGTACCACATCCCACAGATAAAAAAATATAAATCAAGTCTTTCTTTTTATAGGTACAAAATTTATGTTTAAAATGATGCTAAAATCGGGATTGAAATTTTCTTCACGACTAGTATTGAATCCGATATTATTTTGAATTTTTTGCATTTTAGAAACAAGAAAATAGACACAGGGACAAACTTAGAAAAAAATTTAGGCTGAAGGACAACAAGTTTGTTTTTTAGGCTGAAAGACAATGCTAGTTATAACTAGCATTTTGTATAGTGTAAAACTGAATATAATGCTAGATATAACTTGCATTTTGTATAGTGTAAAAGTTGAATATAATGCTAATTATAACTAGCATTTATCCTTCAGTCTAAAATTGAAACTTGGTGTACTTTGGCCTAATTTTTTTTTCAAAGTTTGTCATTTTCTCTAATTCTCTCTTTTAGAAATATGTGAGACAGTATTATACTCATTTTGAAGAGAATATAATCTTTTGACAGTTTTTCAACCAACACCGAAGATTAATGAATGAATTCAATGTGAGTATTTGAAAGGACGTGCATATAAGTTGACACAGACTTTACTGTAATTGAAGGAATCCTCCAATGTTCGTGTCTGCCAATCCATATTTATACACCACTTTTTCAAGTTACTTAGCAATGTGAGACTATTTCAATTCGAAATCGTCGTTTTTCCTTGTAACATGTAAGACAACCCTAACATATTACTTTTTAGGACTCACCTAGATTGATCTTAAAAGAGCTAGAGCAACCAATCACGGATGTGCCAAGATCAACCAGTCAATGAGGAATGTGTTACAAGAGATGTGCTAAAAAAATGGACCAACACCCTGGTTTGAGTTTGAAAGCACCAGCCCTCTTCTGACAGAGCAATATCACAGATAACGGATATCAAGAAAGAACGGTTAAAGAAAGTAGACAGAGAATTTTTATAGTGGTTCGGCTGTTAATGAAGCCTACGTCTACTTTATAGTTTTATTATAGACTGATTGCTATTACAAGAGATGTATGATTACAAGGCTTTGATTGTTTCCTAACTAGATTGAATCTCCAGATTTGGAATCCATTGAAGAATCACAGAGTATTCCTTTGGAGATTGTTATGAGGAAGGAAAAAAATGAAGAATAATTCCAGCAGAGCTTCAGCTACCAGTCCGGAGAAGATCCAGTTTATGTTGTAGGTAGGATGGTACTTATATGGATCAGAGAGCTTCTAGGCCAGGCCACACCATCACCAGCACCAGCTCGCAGACAGGTAGGAGACGACCTATGGAGTATTTGGCTCGCAATACAAGGCAGAACCATGGGTCGCTGGCGACCCATTGTCTATGGGTCGCTGGCGACTCATAGACTTGGCTCGTTTGCGAGCCAATGTCTTGGCCTCTTACGTAGTATTCTTTGGTTGTCTGGTTTGAAGGTTTGAGGGGGGCGTAGGTTGCTAATGATCCAAGCACTTAGTATTTTTCTGGAGTCTGGAATTGGAGATGTTTCCATGGTCTTGTGTCACCGTTGTATGTGTAGTCTCGTTGCACGTTGTTCTGTTTTCATGACAATTTACTAGCTGTTTGCGCTCAGCTGCTGACTGGACTGAAAGAATGCTGGTCTCTTGGTTTAGTCGATCCCGATCATTACCTTAGTAGTATAGCTCGGCTCTCATTAACTCCTTTCCTTAGCCTTTCTGGTTAAGTTCTAAATCATTCTGATAACACGAGATTGTTCCGTCTCTTGTTGGATCCTACTGGGTTACAAACCTGGATAACATTTACCCCCTAGAGTATGCCTTCGTTGAAAACAAGACGTGCTCTGAAAGTAACTTCTTTTGAGTCTTTATTTTGTGAATTCTAGTTTACCGTGTCGAGGTTACCATGCAAATTATGCTTTGACTATTGAATTTTCGATGTGAATCGTCAGAGTCCACCTCAAGATGTTATTCTTAATTGACCGACTTTTGACAGCCGTTCGTTTTTTTATTTCAATCTGAATTTCAATTCCTAGTATTGATGATGAAATCTTTGCTCTGTAGTTTACGCAAGGGTTTAAGTCAGTAAGTGGATGCATGATGTAGGTTTGGAGTTGTCCCATATAGTTTTGATTCGACCGGCGGCGAAGCTAAGTTTGTCTCGAACGATTGTACGCTGTACTAGAGCAAAGTCTTGCTCTTTGTCTTTAGCTTTTTCTTCTCGAGAATTTGGTTAAGTTCCCGTCAATGTTTTTTAGTTCCAATGCGACAATTTATTTCAAAATCGGATGCAGTCGATGATTTAACCATAGCACTCTTCCTATTTCTATATTCTAGTGATCCTGAAAAGAAAAGCTTCCCGCGTCGCTTCAGACAATGGCTCCGTTATCTATCGTTGATCGATAATGGGTAAGTGTGGAAGAGATAATTTTAAAGGACGATATGGATTATTTTTCAAATGCAAGCAAGCTATCTACACTAGATTATTTGTTCGCAGTATTCAGGATACTGGACTACTCTCATGTAGATAACACACTACATCTGCCTCGGTCAACGCTCAGGACCCGATTGATCAACATATGATTCATATGTTGACTTCCCTTGGATTCCAGGTGTTGGTTAAACGAAGATATTATTTAAAGTAAAACATACCTGATAGGGTTGAATGCCAAGTTTTGTCGTTGAAAATGATTTTTCGGTCATCCAATCTTTGGTCTGGTGGAGGTACTTCCACTCCTCCAGAAGTTGGGTCCTTCGCAACTTAGGCTTCACTTATTATCCTTATTATATTGGGATGATTGATTACAATTAAATTACAAGGCATAGTTACTCTTATAGAGTTGTAGTTGAAGTTCGATCAAGCATAGTTTCAGCCTTCGGAAACTAGCGGATGAGTCGTTCGAGTGCGATTGTCCTTCCTTTGCGTTTTTCGAAATTCAATGCACATCAGCCTCTGTCTCCGGGAACTATTGGCTTAATTGCTTGATTTCGAGCATTGCTTTGTCTCACTGTTGCACTTCTTGTGCTCATGTGCAACATACTCGTTTAGTGTTATTCTACATGTGTAAGTAATACTTCTACGGTCATTTCGGCACATTCTATTTCATAGCTTTGTTCAGAACTATGAAGTAGCTTGGTCTAGCCAGTTCTGTAGCTAATCCCTACTTATGCTCAACTGAGTTTGTTTCAACAAAGCGTTGGGGTAAATGCCTTAGCCCGTAGGGTTGATTACTTTGACTACTGAACCAACGCGTTTTGGGATGTTAGGTCTCCTAAGAAATAAGTTCGATTAACATGATAGTTCCTATCTTCGAGAACTAGGGATTTTGTGTCTCGATCCCAAGATCTGATTTTTTGTAATGATGTCAGTAGGCATTAGAAAGATGCGTTTCTGGCATCTTTTTCTAAAGTAAATTCTTCTGAGCCCGATGTTGAGATCCTAATCATGTGTTGGTTTCTATCTTCGAAAACTCATACACGGATGACTCAACTCTATGGATATTTCCTTGATGTTGTGAATCTTCAGATAGCATGACCAAACTTCGGATAATGGCATAATCCTGCAAGTTGGAACCAAATGATCTAATTAGACCGTAAGTAGGTCATCGATCCTTCTTGCCATCGCCAGACTATGAGCGATGGTGGATTTCTGAACATTAAATCCTTCATTTTCTTTGTTGGCGATTTTGTTGCCAGAATGCTCTGTTTCGTAATACAGAACCGTTATCTAACCAACCTCGCGGTTATTCGTGCTTGGACTTTTGAAAATTTCTTTCAATCAAGTATCTGTGCTTCTATCCCTTCTTGAGGTACTATCTATTTTGAATGCCTATATTTGGGTGATTGTGAGAGATGGAAATCCATGGGGCGAATTGCTTAATTGCCCCCAATCTGGTTCTCAATCCCATTCTGGAAGTGAGGATGTTCAGGACTTTTATTTTCCACCTTCCAGGATTGCTCCCACTTTTTCTTGGCCAAGCATGCTCTTCTTGGTTGCTGAGACGTTGTCACGAAAGGTTTGTTCATATGTCAACTCTTGTCTTTAGAATTGATAACCTAGCTGTTTGGTTCCAAGCAACATTTCCTCGAGGCTGCCTATCTTTCGGTTGTGTCTAAGTTCTTTCTAAGTTGAACTTTGGAAATTCGATTGTGCACCAGCTTTCATCCTTTGAAACTAGTACATGGGTAATTCAATCCTAGGATTTCCTTTCGACACTGCTTTATTCCTGTGCAGTGGCTGATTCCCGTGATAAAAGGTCGGCCTATCCGGCTGACCTTTGAAAGAATATGGCTTCCGTCGTTGCCTATCGTTGGGCAATAGTAGTTTTCTGAAGAGAAGGTAGAAACTCAATTGAGGACCAACTTCTATTTCTTGAAGCTAGTGCATCGATGGTTCACTGTGATGAGTGTTTCTCATCATCCTTGTAGATTAAAGTTTTCCTAGCATTGCCGAGGCAATACCGGTACTTAGTGAGTAGAATGTTTCCTGAAGTTGCCAGGGCAACATCGGTACTAATGAAATAGAAAGTTTCCTAGCATTGCCGGGGCAACACTGGTACTTATGAATAGAAAAATTTCCCTACGTTGCCAGGGCAACACTAGTACTTAAAAGATAAAAGAAGGCCTTGGCGTTGGCGAGGCAACACCGACACTTAGGAGGCTGGGACCGATTTTCCCCGTTGATTCGGCGGTGCTCTTAATCCAGTTGGGTACTAGTTTCGGCCTTCGGGAAACTAGCACTTCGATGGTCGGATTATAGAAGTATTTTCTTAGCGCTGCCTGTCTTCGGGCAGTGTTAAAGTCAAGTTGGTGATGGTTAAATCATCCATCCAATCCTATAGAGTTGAGTAGATTCCTTTTAACCTCGATGGTGCTATTTTCACAACGTTGCTCAAATCTGGGAGTTGCCATATTTTGGAATGGTGAGCGTCCCAGGCATTTTTGCTGCTTAGCTTTGTTTATAACCATCAAGTATTACCCTTGGAGATGCAAGGCTATTGCTTAACAAATTCCATAGTTATTCTTCCTCCTACTGGTTTTTGTTATGATCTAACGACTATCTGTGGAACCCTTCATTTTTGGGCGGAACCCTTCACTTTCTAGGTGTCAAACTCAAGGTTCTTATAGGAAATCTGAAATTTTGGGGCAAGTCATCACAATGCCCCCGGTATGAACGTATTCATTCCTATACTGATCAGGGACAGGTAGAGTTCGGTAGTGTTTGTTTTAAATCCATGGAACCTAACCTTGATTGTTTCAGGCCACATGCATTATGATAGGCTGATAGCATTATTATGGATATCAACCTTATTTGTTGGTTCCAATCGTTGGGAATCAATGGTTTAGCTACTCGATTTTGAGCATTCTCGCCTTGCTGTGGTCTATCTTCGGATAATAGCTAGTTTTCTACAAGTTGGGTTTGAGATCTCAGTTGAGCACTTGCTTCTATTCTTTGGGAAATTGGTGTGTTAACGATTTGATTCTGGTACAGCCTTCCGTCGTCGTTTATCTCTAAACGACGGTAAGTTCCTCCTTTTATTGCAAGTTGGAGCGATCTTTTATCCTGACCAAGTGCTAATCTGTTCTGTGCCCCTCGATCCAAAGGGCTGATTATTCCGAACAATTGATGTGAGACTTGACATTCTGGGCGGTTCCCTGGATGCCTCCAGTCAAAGGTACGTCACAGCTCCTATCTGTGGGAACTCGTGACTTGGATGTCTTGAATTTTGACATTTTGTACATTAACTTTGGCCAAAAATCAGAACTCTTTGCCGACTTCTTGGTTTGTGAGCTTTGCGGTACTACCGAAGCAATGTCGGTTCTTTCAGATAGCGGGAGTTGATCCCTGTTAATCGAAGTGCCCGGCCTTTGAGAGTGCGCGGCTTATAAAGTTCCTCTGTGTTGCCTATCTTCGGGCAACTTGAGGGGTTTAAGCTCTTTAAGAGTTAGTGTGCCGCTTATGAAATGCACGGCTTTCCATGCTCCTCGGTGTTGCCTATCTCCTGGCTACGCGAGGAGCGTATGTTTTGGCGCGGCTTTTGGAATGCGCGGCTTTTGGTGCTTCTCGGCGTTTCCTAACTCTAGGAAACACGAGGAGTTAGTCCTTGATGCTTATCGGCGTTGCCAATCTCCGGGCAACGCGAGGAGTTAGTCTTTTAGTGCTCCTTGGCGTTGCCTATCTCCGGGCGACGCGAGGAGTTAGTTTTCTAGTGCTCCTCGGTGTTGCCTATCTCCGGGCAACGCGAGGAGTTAGTTTTTGATGCGCGGCTTGCGAGATGCGTGGCTTTTGGTGCTCCTTGGCATTGCCGATCTCCGGGTAACGCAAGGAGTGTAAGTTTTGATGTTCCTCGGCGTTGCCTATCTCCGGGCAATGCGAGGAGTTAGTATTTTTTTGTGCTCCTTGGCGTTGCCTATCTCCGGGTAATGCGAGGAGTTAGTTTTTGATGTGCGGCATACGAGATGCGCGGCTTTTGGTGCTCCTTGGCGTTTCCTATCTCCAAGCAATGCGAGGAGTTTAAGTTTTGGGCCTTCCCGATGTTGCTTGGACAATATTGGTTTTAAGAAGGCAAGGATCGTGTTACACCGATCCAACGGTTTGATTCAATTTGCTTCCATCGACCTGGCGGGTATTTATTATGAACATGACTTTATCGGTTCAAGAAACGAGGCATGGCTTATGGGATGCGCATAGTGGTTTTGGCCTTCCTAGTGCTAGAGGAGTAATGCCAGTTCATAGAAGGTTCGGATCGAGTTTTCCCATTAACCCAATGGTTTTACTTCGTTGGAATGTGGTTGTCAGTTCTAAGAGATAATTAGTTTTTAGATCGGGTAGTCATGACTTGGTTATGAAGAAAGAGCTTATGGGAGTTCGAGGCAAGACTCGTAGTTTTTGGTCCAAACTGTAACTAGAAAATTGGTCTTTGACTGGCATATGGTCTAAGAGAAAGAGGAATTGGTCACCAAGAGCGGTAAAATAGCAGTTGGAAAGAAGTGGGCAAATATTATTCTAGTATTTCATTTATTGTACTAGCTAGGTCATTAAGTCTGCGGTTGTCAGAATGCCAGAATTTTTGATCGGGCATAACAGAACTGTGGTATGATTAGTCTAGGCCTTTCTTTTGGTTATTCAAGTGTGTCCGGTGCCACCCTATGCCACAAGGCTGTTGGCGCTCTTGAACTGTATCCATGGTCTCTCCACAACTCGTTCGATTGCCCCCAGTCCAGTTGGAGCGGTTCTTCTGAGTTGTAAGTCTTGGCTTGATTCGAGTCAGCCTCTAATTAACCACAAGTTCGGTTCAGTTTTGGCTTAGTTCCTTTGAGCGACTTTGAAGCTCTGGGGTTCAGCACTGTTTGTTTCATCGATCGTTTAATTATGCTGAGTGACTGATATGATTGTCGATTTGTGGCCTTGGAGCATGGCTTCGTTGACTCCAATTGGCTTTGTATTAGATGACTACTGATCTTCCAGTTCACCTTCATGGATATCAGTCGTACATGAATTTGGCTGATCTACCAGTTCGCCCTCACGACACTTTAGTTCGTGAAAGACCTTCACGTCTGCGAAGGGATTTTTTTTGAGCCAGATGATCGCTGATCTACTGGTTTACCTACACGACGCTCTAGTTCGTGAAAGACATTCACATTCGCGAAGGTTTTTTTTTGGATCAGATGACCGCTGATCTACCGGTTTACCTTCACGATGCTCTAGTTCGTGAAAGACCTTCATGTACGCGAAGGGTTTTTTTGATCAGATGACCGTTGATCTACCAGTTTACCTTCACAATGCTCTAGTTTGTGAAAGACCGTCACGTTCGCGAAGGGTTTTTTTGGATCAGATGATCGCTGATCTACCAGTTTACCTTCACGACGCTCTAGTTCATGAATGACCTTCACGTTCGCAAAGGGTTTTTTGGATCAAATGACCGCTGATCTACCGGTTTACCTTCACGATGCTCTAGTTCGTGAAAGACCTTCACGTTCGCAAAGAGTTTTTTGTGGTCGGATGTCCGGTGACCAGACGGCCTTGGAATGATAATTTATCAATTTCGAGGGGAGTTTTGGGTCGTGTGTCCGACAGCCCGGCAGTCTTAAAGCAATGATTCATCGACTTTAAGTGGAATTTTTTGGATTCAGCTTGAGGGAACACGGTTTTATCGGTTCCTATAGGCTAAGGTGTTAGATCTGTTTGTTCAACGATCCTTTGGATAACACTTCTCGATGCCTCCAGCAACGCCGGTTCTCAAAAGGGGGATTGACATGACTCGTTGAGGGCAAAGAAGCATTTCTTTCGTCATGTTGTCTGCAATACCCCTAGTGTCCCGCTACAGCTCATTCGGAAAAGGAGAGTGGACAAGGATGGATGAGAAGGCATTGCTTTAGGTTGTTGTCCCACTCCTTAGTTGCTAGCTAGCTAGAGTATTATTTGATAGTCTTCCTTTTGTCTGATTTCGTCAGTTAGTTGGGGCGCTTTTCTACTAGGTCTTAGTAGCCTTGCTTCGGTAGAAGGTCCTTGAGGTCCTATAGCTCCTTCACCGTTTGGTATGTTCTTTGGCACACCGCCGAGTTGTTCTTCTTCTAATCACATTACATCTATTCTTTAGAACAGGTTTGTACATATTTTGCCGATTTTAGGTTGGAATTACTGGAATAGAGAACGGTTGAAACCCATTATCGGTTCATGGTGTTTGCATTCTATTCCATATTCTGGGATCTTAGAGTCATTCTGTGAGCGGTCGACTCACACTCGATTTGTATTTATACTTTGTTCCACGCTCCAGGGACTTAGAGTTCGTGGGCGGTCGCACTTTCGCCAAATTGTTTGTACTCCAGTTCGTAGTCGAGGACTGGGAGATTTCTATGAATCGTTTATACTCTAGTCCGCGCTCCGGGGACTTAGAGTACTCTAGTCCGCGCTTCGGGGACTTAGAGTACTCTAGTCCGCACTCTAGGGACTTAGAACTTTTTATTGGGAGAAGTTATTTCCACCCGTTTGATTTGGAAGCTTGGCAATCAGACGGTCGATTTACGTCCACTTGATAGTTGCAGTTCCTCCCATTAAGTCGGGAAAAAAAGCAGGTGATGAAGGATTTGATCACATCCATGCTGGGGTTGGATGATCGAGTCTTGCACAATTTTCTTCGTATTCTTTCTAGCAAGTAGAGGTAATGAGTTATTAAGAAGGAAATTAAGTTGCGTCTGTTTCGGGCTGCAATCGTATGCATTTGTTGAAATCCAGTGTTGATTAGCAGGCAGCTAGTCGCGACTACTTCAAGTCTAATACAAAGGTTGCTGAGTGGACAGTCAGTCATGTCTACTTTCTATTGGATTCTGAACTTGTCAGGTTCTTTATTTTGTGCCTCAACATCCCAAATCAGGGGTATATATTTGCTGATGAACGATTGAATCTCGTTCGTCTTGATGAAACTCCATAGGTTCGATCACGGTCTATGGAGATTGGTTGGCGACCAACTCTAAGTACTTGGTCACCTGCATCATTTTGGAAGTAGTTTAGTTCAACTTGGTCATAGTTCACAACATAATTGAAATTAAAATAAAATAATTCAAAGAAGATCGGACTAAATCTCATTGTTAAGTGAAACAGCATTGTGTGCTCGCTATTCCACTTTGGCCCTAGTTCCTTTTAACGGGTGGCGCCCCTCAATGGTCCAATTGATAATCAGAGTTCTTTATTGATAGGCATCGGATGTTCCTTGCTTGCAATTTTATAGGGATAGCACATACTATTGAAGCTTTCTTTTCAGAATCGGCTTTCCGATCACATCTCGGAGATGTTTGTAATTACCAGTGTTAGGACCGTGTGCATCTTGGAATATACAACATTCCTTGGATTTTTCTCTAGATTCCGGTGGACTCTCTCGAGGCTAGTTTCCAATGTTGCTTTGAGTCATGAGTATTCAAGTAGAGGCTATCAATTGAATCATTCAAAGGAGCATATGAGTCGAATTTTGAGATCCTGGGTCGTATCCTGGAATCTGAGTCCTTAGCCAATGGGCCCATATTGTTCTTTCTCCTAGTCTGCTCTACCTCCTCCTTGCTTAGCTTCTGATTCACTTTGTAACAGAGCCATTCCAAGGTCGTAAGAGGCTCCCAAGCTAACTAGGTACCGAATCTGTCTAGCATCTTGGAATAAATTAGATAATGACATCACATCATTGGTGTGAATCGCAAGCATTCTAAACTGCTCGACGAATGTTTGATCAGGTTGATTGAATGAGGAGATGGATTTGGGCGATAATTGCATAAATCGCATGATCGATACACCTTCGAGGAATATAGGAATTCATGAGATGTAGTCTAGGGTTGGTATGATGTATGCATGCCCGAGATATGAGCAAAGCAAGATGGGCCAGTATTGTCGGATCGGTGGTAAGTTACTTGGAGTCATACCCGAGAAAATCTTCTAGTTGCTTGGAGTTAATTGTTGGTTTTCTTAGAGTCACTAAATTCAAAGGCCCGGTGATCGGAGCTTGGAATCACTTTGGCGTTTGGTTGGAGAAAAAGATGGTTCACCTGATTCTGGCTTTGGGCCGAAGTTTCCTGGGTTTTCTTTGAGTCAAATGGGTGATCACCCGAGTTCAACTTTGAGTCAGGACTGAAGTGAGTTTTTCAACGACCATTTTGACGATTTTTGATGACTTTCGACAACGACCATTCATGATTCGACGATGGAAGCTCCATGATAGGATTGGAAGCTGGTCAGTCGAGAGTGGTACAATATAGCATGAGAGCTTGGCATTATAGGTTCGTGTCATATCTTCTTGGTCCTCTTGCCTCTAAGAATGCCATTTGAGTTGTAGTTCCTCGTCCGTTGCTTGGCACCGTGCTACGACACGGGTTTAAGAGCTTCCTCTAGCATTTTGCACGTTGGAATTTTCATCCAATTTGTCTTCCTTAAATTGTTTGTCAACTTCAAAGCCAGAGAGAGCCATCCTTATATCCTTCCATAGGGTTTTCACTCCTAAGTTAAAGTTTGTAGCCAGTCCTTTTGGAGTAGGTGGAGTGTTAACATTTTCTTCCATCATGATTCTTCTTGGAGCTCCACTGATTGCTTCCTTTCGACTATATCCCCTTCGAACGACCCAGACGGCGGTCTGGTGAAAAGGTATGGATCGCTAAAGACCCATAGTACATGGATCGCTAGCCATCCATGTACTTAGTGATTTCCGAGTTTTTCCTTTAGGATCGCATCTACTATCTCATGTTGATGTTCTCCATCACCTTAGCATGTGTTTGCTTGCTTTTTCTCCGATCCTTCTTGGTTGATTCTTTTGTTGTCAAAAGCAAACCTTCTAAGCATAGATTGAGGATCTAACTTCTGAACCTATCTGATCCAAAGTAGCTAGCTAGATCTAAGCCTGGGTTGGATTCTCAATGAAAGCACCAAAATGTTGACCCAAAAAATGGACCAACACCCTGGTTTGAGTTTGAAAGCACCAGCCCTGTTCTGACAGAGCAATATCGTAGATAACAGATATCAAGAAAGAACGGTAAAAGAAAGTAGACAGAGAATTTTTATAGTGGTTCGACTGTTAATGAAGCCTACATCTACTTTATAGTTTTATTATAGACTGATTGCTATTAAAAGAGATGTATGATTACAAGGCTTTAATTGTTCCTAACTAGATTAAATCTCCAGAGTTAGAATCCACTGGAAAATCACAGTGCATTCCTTTGGAGATTGTTATGAGAGAGGCAGAGAATGAAGAATAACTCCAATAGAGCTTCAGCCACCAGTCCAGAGAAGATCCAGTTTATGTTGTAGGTAGGATGGTATTTATATGGATCGGAGAGCTTCTGGGCCAGGCCACATCATCACTAGCTCGCAGACAGGTAGGAGACGACCTATGGAGTATTTGGCTCGCAATACAAGGAAAAACCATGGGTCGCTGGTGACCCATAGCCGAAGGGTCGCTGGCGACCCATGGCCTATGGGTCGCTGGCGACCCATAGACTTGGCTCATTTGCAAGCCATGTCTTGGCCTCTTACATAGTATTCTTTGGTTGTCTGGTTTGATGGTTTTATGGGGGCATGGGTTGTTGATGATCCAAGCACTTAGTATTTTTCTAGAGTTTGGAATTGGAGATGTTTCCATGGTCTTGTGTCACCGTTGTTTGCGTAGTCACGTTGCACGTTGTTCTGTTCTGATTGGGCTGAAAGAATGCTGGTCTCTTGGTTTAGTCGATCCCATTCGTTTCCTTAGTAGTATAGCTTGGCTCTCATTAACTCCTTGCCTTAGCCTTTCTGGTTAAGTTCTAAACCATTCTGATAACACGAGATTGTTCTGTCTTCTATTGGATCCTACTGGGTTAAAACTCGGATAACAATGAAAAACAACCCTAACATATTACTTTTTAGGAATCACCTAGATTGGTCTTAAAAGAGTTAGAACAACCAATCATGGATGTGCCATGATCAACCGGTCAAAGAGGAATGTGTATGTTAGGCCCCTTATGCTTAAGTTGGTTTGTTGTGATTAGGGCTGTTATAATAACGATTAATTTTCCATTACCAAACAATTATCAGTCAATCAATTATTATTTTTAAGTAAAATCGGTATACCAGTTTAATCGGTATGGTAACAGTAAATTTATCATTTTCTACAATAACTTATCGGTAACATTTCTTCAATACCAGCGGTAATGGTGATTTTACCAATCAACTTATAACACATGTACATTCATGTAATATGCTTTATTATAGGCATTTAGAACCAAGAAAATGATTAAATTTAGTTCAGTAATTAGGTGAAATAATATTAAATACACCTCACTTCTTTCTTATTATGTCTTTTATTAGGCAATACTATAAATTTTATAATGAAGCAGCGTTATGATGTGAATACATGTCAAGTTACTGACCTTTTTAGACAAATGGTAATTTACCATTAGAAGTGTAACAGTTACATGATTATTGGTATACCAGTCTTTGGTATACCAACCTATAGGTAGCGGTAACGGTAAGCAATTTTTGCTTACGAGTAAAAATGGTACAGTAGAAGTATTTGTGAAATGGTAACGGTAACCATTAGCGTAACAGTCCTAGTTGTGATTGTCCTTGATGAAGATTGGCTACAAGTCTAGTTGTGCTTGTGTACAAGATGATGAGTTATATAAGAAAATGAGTGATAGAACCAAACTGTGTAAAAGTGAGAGGGTTTAGAGGTTCAAAGTAGGGATGAGCAAACTAAAAATAATATTGGGGCGATAATGTACTCCTTTTCTAATTCATTTCTGCATTTCTTCCTTCCACCTTTCTAGGTCTTCCATCCTCCCCTCTGCTCTATGCTGCATCTGAAACCTCGCACCCCCAAGTCCAAATCGACAAGCCCTTGCTCCCGATCACGATCTGGTTGTACGTTCAACGATGCTCCCTTTTCCAGATCTGTTCCCTTGGGTTCACGAGCTTCTCAATCGAACCCTTTTTCAGCATTGGATTCTTCTATTGAAGAAGCTACTCTGAATCATGATCCTATTTCTGGTTTTCTAAGTGTTACTGATAGCTTCCATTTATCACCTACGATAACAGTTGTGGTAACAGTTCGGTGGTCTCAGGTTGTTCCGATGGATGTTGGTGATAGTTTGAACTCTCTGGATTGCGATACTGGTGATGCCGAGCCCATTTGCATCAACAAGCCTACTTCAGATCTTTGCTCACCTAGTATTTGTGTGAATGCTAATGTCAATTCTGCACCTCAATCGGGGAACCCCATAGCAGGAACTAATAATCAAGTCCCTCTTATTGCTTTAAGGCCATCTCAATGGCTCTCAAGGTCAATGTTCTTTCTGATTCTCCTTTGGCCGCTTCTGTTAAGGGACTATATGGTCATCCTTGTTTATGTCTTTGCCCAGAAATGCTGAAGCTTTTGCCCCTCGCTCTTTTGATACTATGGATGTTGATGGTGTGATGGTAGCTCTGTCTGAAGTTATTGAAGTGAGTATCGATTACTGGACTGATTATTTGGTCGATTTTTCTTGGATTCGTCCCCTCCTTATAGAGATGTACTTGTCCATTGTAATCGGGTTTGGAAAGTGAGATTATCCAAAGGGCATGATGTGGAAGTCGATGTTCAATATAGCTGGAATCCCAATATTTGTTCATCTTGTCAGTCTTTTGGTCATACTATGGACTCATGCTCATATATTCCTATTACTGCTTCTGTGCCACCTCCTGTCAAGATTCTTCTCCCTAGGCCGGTTTTGAAGTGGGTTCCTAAGCCCAAGATTCCTGCTCCTCCTATTGACCATGTTGTTTCTTTGCCTGCTATTACTGTTCCTCCTACTATTGCTGATTCGGCTATTGGAGCCTGCACTATAACTGAACCTGAAAAGGTTTCTTTAGACGGTAATGAGATAGTGTGGAATTCATATGAGCGTGCATGTGTACACGTTAAACTTGAAATGAGATATTCTCCAGAGTTTTCTAACATCATAAGTTTGTTGGTGGAGATGGTGAGGATCGTAGGTTATATTATCATGCTGAGGGGGAAGAACTCGTTCTTTCGTCTCTTGGAGAGGATGGTGATGTTAATAGAATCATTTTGGTTGATGAGAATTGGGATTGGAAATACCTTTACTCATATGATTCAGTGGACTATGCTCCTAACTTGGTAACTCTTTTTTCTGCTTATATTCATGTCATTGTTCCGACGTTCGACGATGGTGACTGTGGCTTATCCCTTAGGAATGTTACATAGTTCCATCTTGTATTTAGTAGTTTAGGCATCCTGACTTTCTCCTTTGTTGCTTTATTCCTTTTTTAAGTGGGTTGGCCACTATAAAATCAAAACAGTTGTTCTATGCATGTGCAGAACACCTGTTTTTCATAATTAATAATAGTGGCATGGCCCACTGTAAAGCCATCTAGCTGTGCTAAAAAAACTTCAAATTTGAGAGTCTAATATTGATAGATGAAACGAATGAAGAACACATATTCAATATAAAGAAGAATTTGACAAGAATAAAGGAGAGTTTGATAAGAGGATCGATGAAGAAGTTAAAGAAAAGACAAACAAGAATTTAGGGTTAGAAGAAGGTGCATGGGCTATGACATTAGAGTTTAGAGAAAAAGAAAACAATTTTATTGAATCTTCATCACACCCAATAGAGTGATCTTGCTTGATACTTATATATAGAATTCTAAGACCAACATAACTACCAAACCAGAATTACATAGCTATAAAATTGAAAAAGAGTCCATCTAAAAAAATTACATGTGTGTGTGTGTATATATATATATATATTCATGTACAAATATTGTAACGATCTTGGATTTTAACTAAATTTCAATTGATAATTAATTTAATTTTTGAAAAAAAATTGTGAAATTAATTGGTAAATTGATTTGAGTTTCTTCAAATTCAAAGAAAATATGTGTTGAATCATTTGAATTTAAATCTCGTATATATATGAATATATATGTATATATATATAAATGAGTAAGTTTGAATTCATATATATATTGAATTTAAAATTTTAAAGTTAGAATAGGAATAAATATATGAAGTAAAATAAAATACAAATAAAATATACTTACAAAATAATAAACAAAAATATATATATATATCTCAATACTAAAAACTATGAAATTTACATAAGTATAATAAATGATTAAAAATAATTTGAATTTATAAATAGATATATATAAGATGAATTATAAAATATAAAGTAAACAAACTAGCTAAATTTAAACAACATATTAAAATAGAAATTTATTTATATTATAAAGTAATATTACAAAGTATAATTCAAGAAAGAAAAATAGAATGTATTCAAGTATGTAAACAAATCAAATTGATGTGAATAATAAAATGAAACAAGTAAACAAATGTATATGTGTAGCTTGCAAAAGAAAAGAAAATTTTATATATATATATATATATATATATGCATTAGCTTATAGAAGAAGACACTAGTATAAATAAATATATTTGTACAAAGTTAATTAATGCAGCTACCACAACCAAAATCATATCAGCCTCCCAGCATAACAAACAAGAAAAAAATCTCTGCTAACTAGTACAAAAAAAATATCACTTGTACAAATATCATCATCTCCTGTAAACTTCATTTCCTATATACATCAACAACTTCTCATTTCAGTTTCGTTCCACTCTAAGCTGAGAAAAAGAATCTGAAGTAATACTATCTAAACTTAAGCCAAGCTTCAACTTTAACAACTATTAAATTCATACAAACCAGAGAATCAAAGGAGAAGTTCAACTAGAAAAAATAAAGCATGTCTCAACATATATGAAGCTCTGTCTTCTTCTGGAGACACTGTGAGTAACTTTTCTTTTTTAAAATCTTAAAAAAAACATGATTTTGTTGCAAGTATCTGTGATAAGTATATTTGTATACATGTATGTTTCTCTGTGTATACATGAGTGATGGATGAATATATGTGCACTGTTATCTCCTGTATCATCTCTGTTACCAGATTTCAAGCTCAAGATTTAGTTTCAAAAATCATTTTCTCTTGATCTATTGACTTTTTGAACTTGTGATTAAAACAAAAATTATTTGTTGCAGAATATATTGAGTTTTAAAAATTTATACAAGTTAAAACAACTTGTCAATGTTTCTGGAAATTAAAAGAACAGAGAAAAACTTTAAATTAGCCAAATTTCAAACTTCGTAATTTACGACTTCAGATATATATAATATGAATTCTTAGACTTTAACATGATTTTTAAAGCAAGAATCATAATTTTTAGAGTTAGGATTTGAGAGCAGTTTGTGTTTGTTCGAAATTCGTTGATTTGGCGATTTCCGGCGATCTGCTAGTTCGTGGAGCTCGAGGTTTCGTGTGGAGGTGGAGGAGTCTACGGTGGTTGCAGGAAAAATGGTGGATGAGGGTGCAGAAGGTCGAGGTGGTGGCGGCGAACGTTGTAAGTTCCTAAACCTAGTTTTACTAAGCCTGAGAAATTTGATTCGTTCGTCCCCGATAGTTTATCGAGTGTCTCGTGGCTCTAGGAAGTGGTAGAGGAGATGTTGGTGATCGTGTGGCCGGAGTTTTGGGTTGTTTGGTGGTCGAGATTGCGAGAACGAGACGTTGACAGGTCGGGTGGTGGTGGGTTTTGGTTGTTCCAGGTTTCGAGTTTGAGCTCGATTTTGATTTCGATGTGACGATGTGACGATGTGGTTCTGGTGATCGGGAAGATGAGCGAGGGTGATCGTCGACGTGTTCGACGACGTAGTGTCGTCTGGAGGAGATCACCGGCGTTGTTCACGTGCACGGAGCATTGTTAGGTGATCTGTGTTTTGATAAGTTGGGTAGAACAGGGTGTTCGCTTGTTGTCTCGAGTATTTACTCGAGCTAATTTGTGTTGGTCTCGAAGCAAGTATAGACGTGGCTCGAGAAGAAATGTTGTACAGGCTTTAAAACTTGTACCTGTTTGAAATTTAGAAATTAAATTTTTAACAATAAATTAGATTTCTTAATTTAATAATAATCATTTGTGGAATGGTTAAGTATAATTACTTTATGGAAGTAACTACGTAATTAATTTTTAGTACAATTAATTGAGTGTAATTGAATTAGTTTAAGTTAATTACTTAGGAATAATTAATTTAGAATAATCACTTGACGATTTGGAAAGTATAATTACTTAGAGAAGTAATAAATAGATAATTACTGGATGTAATTAATTGAATGATGATTAGAAATTTAAGTATAATTATTTGTTAGTAATTAAAGGTTTAATTTCTTAAAATAATTAATTAAGGGGTTAATTAATTATGTAATTGGTTTAGAGGTTAATTTAATTAATGTGATTAATTAAGAATAATTTATTAATTAAGAATAATTAATTAAGGTGTTTGATAAATTAATTTATATCGAATGATTTGTGATTAATAAATCAGGATTGGATATTTAATTCATAAGTAATTAATTTAATTGGAAATAAATTGAATTAATTAGGATTAAACAATTAATTAATCCTGCTTATAAATGATTGTTGAATGCTTGACCTTACTTATGAATGATTGTATTATATGAGATGCATTGAATTGATTATCCTATCTGATATGTGATATTTTGTTCTATGGACTGAGCTGTGTATAATTTATTCATTTATTTGTGATACATTTGTATGTTATATGTGAATCTGTGAATGAACGATAAGCGTTATAGTTTATACCGCTTATTAACTATATTTCTGTGTTTGAATCTGTGATGATTGAATGATGTTGCACTATTGTGTGCGAAGCCCCTGGACTACACCATACACACAAATATGGATTTCACAAGGAAATCGATTAAGTCACAGATTTTTGAAATGGTTTTAAATATTAAATTTGAATTCAATGGTTTGGAAATGGAATCAGGTTAACTATGAAAGCTTTGGAAAAAGGAGTTATAAAGATAAAAGTTATTTTGAATAACTTGGTGAAGTTTTTCAATTTAAATAATTTAATTTGAATTTGAATTCAAAAATTTGGAATTGAATTCCATGATTGGAAAATATGGTTAAAGATGTTATAAATGTGTTTATATGAATTTAAACCATTTTAAAAGTATGGTTTTGAGAATTTGAATTTAACTCAAGGACTTTAACTCGTATAAATGAGATCAGATTTTCCGAAATGAAACCTATTTGTTTTCAAATAATAGAAGCTTTCATATAAGGAATGAATTTCCAATTTGTGTCAAAAGAATTTCAAGTTTGAATTGGAAATGGTTTTCCGAGTTACGAATAAATCTTTGTGAAAGATTGTTGAACTTTGTTTTGAAATTGGAAAGGTGTACCTTTTGTATAAAAGGTCGAAATGGAACTATTTCGAAAACTATAAGTTAAATCTTTGATTTAAAGATTTAATGAGTTAATCCAAATTGAAATGGAAATTGATTTGAAAATCTATGAATAGATCTTTGTGAAACTGGGTGAACTTTGTGAGATGAATCTTTTTGTGTAAAAGATTAAAATGGTAATTTGTTTAAACCATTTGAAAGAAGAGTTTTGGGTAATCAGTTGTGACTTAATTGAAATCCCAATATCCATATGTTTTTAAATATTACGCTCATTATTCGGTTTAGCTGGGAGAGGACTTTGTGTCATATAACCCATTCCGAATAGTGATACGACGTAAATGGATTGCATTTAAAGACCGAGTGTTTGCGAGAACGATAGGATAACCTATCGATTGTCTCTGCACTGAGTGGCTCCGGTATAGAGATTTCCTAAGTGATGGGAAGTCCGATCGGAATTGTGAATACCCGGATTGCAAGGGCTTCTTCGGAGGTTCCTTCGGCTCTGTTCGAACCCGGAACAGACTTTTATGGATGTTTGTCTGACACTACACTTTGAGATATAAAGCTGATTTCTTTCAAATACATTTCTGTTTGGTGGTGGAGAATTTATTTTCTTAGCTTAACACCCTTCTCTGAGACGTACCTTCTTTGAGACGTACGAGCTCAGAGGTTATGTAGTTGAAGGTTATCAATGATATACTCCCAATTTGGTAGTGTGGCATGCTAAGTGCTGCTGTGTGTTGGTGCTCATTTGTTGATCAAAGCATGGATTTCGTGTAAAGCGTAGCTTTGTGGACGAGACCTCATCGGACCTCACACCCCGGAAATGGTCGAAACAGGAAAGATGCGGCAAGGTTATGAGGGTCGCACCCTTTAGGCTATGTTATTTCCTTCTGGAAAAAGGTGGTATCATGGTATGGAGCCCAGATGCTTTACCTATGTGGTTGCATCAATCTCATTTACTGTGTGGTTGTTGCTTTGTGATCGAGGCGCCTCGGATAAAGGTCGCAAACGACCGGGGGGTGGCATACTCGTGTAGTAGTTACCTAGTAAGAGGTACCCGGCCTTGTGTTGGCAGAGAGCCAGGTAGGTTCTCGGGACGTCCCTCCAGAGGCATACCCATGTGGCAGTAGGAAGTTCCTTAGCCTGACCATTTGTTGGAAAATCCAAAGAAACAATACGAGCCTTGTACGGTTTTAGTTGTATAACCTGCTATGGAATGTGGCGGTAACCTGCTATTGAACATAGTAGCTATAGTAGGCATACAATAATGGTTGTATGCTGGCTACGATTTATATTATATTTTCGAAATGTTTCCTACACTATGCACTAATAATAATATCAAAAGAGTTTTTTTGCATAGTAAGCATGTTTGACTATCATAAGGAGAAATCTCCTCCAATTATGCGTTTGCATTGTGTGTGTGGCGGGAGGCCTTATGGTAGTTTCATTTCCCAAAAAGCATATCGGATTTCTCTTATGAACTGTTTTTATTTCAAACAACTGTTTTTGTTACTCATACCAGTCCCATGACTGACCTGGAGTTTATTGTTCCCTTCCTAAACTTTGGGTGCCCATAATTTTCCACACGGGAAGTCTAGAGTTGGGTTTTTCAGATAGTCAGGTTTAGTAGAGTATCTGGAACTAGATCAGTGTTTGGAGTTCACTCATCGACGCTTTCTTATCTTGGAGTTCGTGATGGTGATCTGAGTTTGATGTTGGGGTTGTTCGATTCATTCTCTTTTTCAGATCATTTGGAGTTATCAGTTCTGTTGTTTCCGCTGTAACATTATTATTTGTCTCTGATATTGTTGTATCATATTGATATCATTGTTGTACATCATTCTGGATATTGTATTCGTTGGAGTTTTATATGATATCATTCATTTCTTTCTTCCGCTGTGTTGTTATACTTACTGTGTTATAAGCTTCGGCGAGCCAGATTCGGCATTTGAATCTACGGCATTCGAGTACAAGTGAAGTACGGGTGCCGATTTTCGAAGGCTGAGTCAGGATCGTCATAATTGGTATCAAAGCTAAGGTTGAACTTTAGCTCAGGAGTATAACACATTAAGTAGCTCATTAGAGATAGGGTGAAGTATACCCTCGAATGAGTAATCCCTAAGATATTTGTCTGTATACCTCAGTAAATTCTCTTTCTATTCACTGATAGTGAGTATGAGTACAAGAAGAGGATGAGATAAGGGACAGGGGAATACGACTATAAATGGTCAATACCCTGTAACAACAAGGAAACAATCTTTTCTCTATCAATCTCTTTTGTTCGTCATCTTTTCTCAAATATTTGATAGTTCCTGGTAGATCCAGAAAGAAGGTTTGATAAATTGCATGGGACATAAACTCCAAATAGGTCAGAATTGTTTGTTTGAATGAATTGGTTGCTTTGTTTGCTATGGTTGATAGGTATTCTTTAGTTTCTAAACTAAAAGTTTTGAAATTGTATCCATATATCTGTCTATTTTTGGGTCCCAATATGTTCTACGAATGGTTAGTTATCCCTTCGAACTGACCAATGCCCCTGCATATTTCGTTGATCTGGATAACCCAAGTATCTTGTGGAAAAAATTAAAAAGATTCATTCTTGTATCTATTATTGATATTCTGATTTGGTAAGCCAAATGCAGAATAGATATTCAGTTGATTTGATGAAATATTCTTCATCTATCTTTGTGTCTCCCTGGCAAATTTCGAGGACGAAATTTCTTAAGGGGGGGGGACTGTAACGATCTTGGATTTTAACTAAATTTAAATTGATAATTAATTTAATTTTTGAATAAAATTGTGAAATTAATTGGTAAATTGATTTGAGTTTCTTCAAATTCAAATAAAATATGTGTTGAATCATTTTAATTTAAATCTTGTATATATATGAATATATGTATATATGTATAAATGAGTAAGTTTGAATTCACATATATATATTGAATTTAAATTTTTAAAGTTAGAATAGGAATAAATATATGAAGTAAAATAAAATACAAACAAAATATACTTACAAAATAAAAAATAAAAATTATATATATATCTCAACACTAGAAACTATGAAATTTACATAAGTATAATAAATGTTTAAAAATAATTTGAATTTATAAATAGATATATATATAAGATGAATTATAAAATATAAAGTAAACAAATTAGCTAAATTTAAACAACATATTAAAATAGAAATTTATTTATATTATAAAGTAATATTACAAAGTATAATTAAAGAAAGAGAAATAGAATATATTCAAGTATGTAAACAAATCAAATTGATGTGAATAATGAAATGAAACAAGTAAGAAACAAGTAAACAAATGTATATGTGTACTTGCAAAAGAAAATAATATATATATGCATTAGCTTGTAGAAGAAGACACTAGTATAAATAAATATATTTGTACAAAGTTAATTAATGCAGCTACCACAACCAAAATCACATCAGCCTCCTAGCAAAACAAACAAGAAAAAAATCTCTGCTAACTAGTACAAAAAAAATATCACTTGTACAAATATCATCATCTCCTGTAAACTTTATTTCCTATATACATCAACAACTTCTCATTTCAGTTTCGTTCCACTCTAAGCTGAGAAAAAAAAATCTGAAGTAATACTATCTAAACTTAAGCCAAGCTTCAACTTTAACAACTATTAAATTCATACAAACCAGAGAATCAAAGGAGAAGTTCAACTAGAAAAAATCAAGCCTGTCTCAATATATATGAAGCTCTGTCTTCTTCTGGAGGCACTGTGAGTAACTTTTCTTTTTTAAAATCTAAAAAAAAACATGATTCTGTTGCAAGTATCTGTGATAAGTATATTTGTATACATGTATGTTTCTTTGTGTATACATGAGTGATGGATGAATATATGTGCATTGTTATCTCCTGTATCATCTCTGTTACCAGATTTCAAGCTCAAGATTTAGTTTCAAAAATCATTTTCTCTTGATCTATTGACTTTTTGAACTTGTGATTAAAACAAAAATTGTTTGTTATAGAATATATTGAGTTTTAAAAATTTATACAAGTTAAAACAACTTGTCAATGTTTCTGGAAATTAAAAGAACAGAGCAAAACTTTAAATTAGCCAAATTTCAAACTTCGTAATTTACGACTTCAAATATATATAATCTGAATGCTTATGCTTTAACATGATTTTTAAAGCAAGAATCATAATTTTTAGAGTTAGGATTTGAGAGCAGTTCGTGTTTTTTCGAAATTCGTTGATTTGGCAATTTCCGGCGATCTGCTAGTTCGTGGAGCTCGAGGTTTCGTGTGGAGGTGGAGGAGTCTACGGTGGTTGTAGGAAAAATGGTGGATGGGGGTGAAGATGGTCGAGGTGGCTGCGACGAACGTTGGAAGTTCCTAAACCTAGTTTTACTAAGCCTGAGAAATTTGATTCGTTCATCCCCGATAGTTGATCGAGTGTCTCGTGGCTCTAGGAAGTGGTAGAGGAGATGTTGGCGATCGTGTGGCCGGAGTTTTGGGTTGTCTAGTGGTCGAGGTTGCGAGAACGAGACGTTGACAGGTCTGGTGGTGGTGGGTTTTGGTTGTTCTAGGTTTCAAGTTTGAGCTCGATTTTGATTTCAAGGTGATGATGTGGTTTTGGTGATCGGGAAGATGAGCGAGGGTGATTGTCGACGTGTTCGACGACGTAGTGTCGTATGGAGGAGATCACCGGCGTTGTTCACGTGCACGGAGCATTGTTAGGTGATCTGTGTTTTGATAAGTTGGGTAGAACAGGGTTTTCGCGTGTTGTCTCGAGTATTTACTCGAGCAAATTTGTGTTGGTCTCGAAGCAAGTATAGACGTGGCCCGGGAAGAAATGTTGTACAGGCTTTAAAACTTGTACTTGTTTGAAATTTAGAAATTAAATTTTTAACAATAAATTAGATTTCTTAATTTAATAATAATCATTTGTGGAATGGTTAAGTTACTTTATGGAAGTAATTACGTAATTAATTTTTAGTACAATTAATTGAGTGTAATTGAATTAGTTTAAGTTAATTACTTAGGAATAATTAATTTAGAATAATCACTTGACGATTTGGAAAGTATAATTACTTAGAGAAGTAATAAATAGATAATTAGTGGATGTAATTAATTGAATGATGATTAGAAATTTGAGTATAATTATTTGTTAGTAATTAAAGGTTTAATTTCTTAAAATAATTAATTAAGGGGTTAATTAATTATGTAATTGGTTTACAGGTTAATTTAATTAATGTGATTAATTAAGAATAATTTATTATTTAAGAATAATTAATTAAGGTGTTTGATAAATTAATTTATATCGAATGATTTGTGATTAATAAATCAGGATTGGATATTTAATTCTTAAGTAATTAATTTAATTGGAAATAAATTGAATTAATTAGGATTAAACAATTAATTAACCCTGCTTATAAATGATTGTTGAATGCTTGACCTAACTTATGAATGATTGTATTGTATGAGATGCCTTGAATTGATTATCCTATTTGATCTGTGATAGTTTGTTCTGTGGATTGAGCTGTGTATAATTTATTCATTTATTTGTGATACATTTGTATATTATCTGTGAATTTGTGAATGAACGATAAGCATTATAGTTTATACCGCTTATCAACTATATTTCTGTGTTTGAATCTGTGATGATTGAATGATGTTGCACTATTGTGTGTGAAGCCCCTGGACCACACCATACACACAAATATGGATTTCACGAGGAAATCGATTAAGTCACAGATTTTTGAAATGGTTTTAAAAATTAAATTTGAATTCAATGGTTTGGAAATGGAATCGGGTTAACTATGAAAGCTTTGGAAAAAGGAGTTTTTAAGATAAAAGTTATTTTGAATAACTTGGTGAAGTTTTTCAATTTAAATAATTTAATTTGAATTTGAATTCAAAAATTTGGAATTGAATTCCATGATTGGAAAATATGGTTAAAGATGTTATAAATGTGTTTATATGAATTTAAACCATTTTAAAAGTATGGTTTTGAGAATTTGAATTTAACCCAAGGACTTTAACTTGTATAAATGAGATCAGATTTTCTGAAATGAAAACTATTTGTTTTCAAATAATAGAAGCTTTCATATAAGGAATGAATTTCCAATTTGTGTCAAAAGAATTTCAAGTTTGAATTGGAAATGGTTTTCCGAGTTACGAATAAATCTTTGTGAAAGATTGTTGAACTTTGTTTTGAAATTGGAAAGGTGTACCTTTTGTATAAAAGGTCGAAATGGAATTGTTTTGAAAACTATAAGTTAAATCTTTGATTTAAAGACTTAATGAGTTAATCCAAATTGAAATGGAAATTGATTTGAAAATCTATGAATAGATCTTTGTGAAACTGGGTGAAGTTTGTGAGATGAATCTTTTTGTGTAAAAGATTAAAATGGTAATTTGTTTAAACCATTTGAAAGAAGAGTTTTGGGTAATCAGTTGTGACTTAATTGAAATCCCACTATCTATATATTTTTAAATATTACGCTTATTATTCAGTTTAGCCGGGAGAGGACTTTGTGTCATATAACCCATTCCGAATAGTGATACGACGTAAATGGATAGCATTTAAAGACCGGTGTTGAAGACCGAGTGTTTGCGAGAACGATAGGATAACCTATCGATTGTCTCTGCACTGAGTGGCTCCAGTATAGAGATTTCCTAAGTGATGGGAAGTCCGATCGGAATTGTGAATACCTGGATTGCAAGGGCTTCTTCAGAGGTACCTTCGGCTCTGTTCGAACCTGGAACAGACTTGTATGGACGTATGTCTGACACTACACTTTGTGATATATTAAGCTGATTTCTTTCAAATACCTTTCTGTTTTGTGGCGGAGAATTTATTCTCTTAGCTTAACACCCTTCTCTGAGACGTACGAGCTCAGAGGTTATGTAGTTAAAGGTTATCAATGATATACTCCCAATTTGGTAGTGTGGCATGCTAAGTGCTGCTGTGTGTTGGTGCTCATTTGTTGATCAAAGCATGGATTTCGTGTAAAGCGTAGCTTTGTGGACGAGACCTCATCGGACCTCACACCCCGGAAATGGTCGAAACAGGAAAGATGCGGCAAGGTTATGAGGGTCGCACCCTTTAGGCTATGTTATTTCCTTCTGGAAAAAGGTGGTATCATGGTATGGAGCCCAGATGCTTTACCTATGTGGTTGCATCAATCTCATTTACTGTGTGGTTGTTGCTTTGTGATCGAGGCGCCTCGGATAAAGGTCGCAAACGACCGGGGGGTGGCATACTCGTGTAGTAGTTACCTAGTAAGAGGTAACCCGGCCTTGTGTTGGTAGAGAGCCAAGTAGGTTCTCGGGATGTCCCTCCAGAGGCGTACCCATATGGCAGTAGGAAGTTCCTTAGCCTGACCATTTGTTAGAAAATCCAAAGAAACAATACGAACCTTGTACGGTTTTAGTTGTATAACCTGCTATGGAATGTGGCGGTAACCTGCTATTGAACATAGTAGCTATAGTAGGCATACAATAATGGTTGTATGCTGGCTAAGATTTATATTATATTTTCGAAATGTTTCCTACACTATGCTCTAGTAATAATATCAAACGAGTTTTTTTTGCGTAGTAAGCATGTTTGACTATCATAAGGAGAAATCTCCTCCAATTCTGCGTTTGCATTGTGTGTGTGGCGGGAGGCCTTATGGTAGTTTCATTTCCCAAAAAGCATATCAGATTTCTCTTATGAACTGTTTTTATTTCAAAAAACTATTTTTGTTACTCATACCAGTCCCATGACTGACCTGGAGTTTATTGTTCCCTTCCTAAACTTTGGGTGCCCATAATTTTCCACACGGGCAGTCTAGAGTTGGGTTTTTCAAATAGTCAGGTTTAGTAGAGTATCTGGAACTAGTTCAGTGTTTGGAGTTCACTCATCGACACTTGCTTATCTTGGAGTTCGTGATGGTGATCCGAGTTTGATGTTGGGGTTGTTGGATTCATTCTCTTTTTCAGATCATTTGGAGTTATCAGTTCTGTTGTTTCCGCTGTAACATTATTATTTGTCTCTGATATTGTTGTATCATATTGATATCATTGTTGTATATCATTCTGGATATTGTATTCGTTGGAGTTGTATATGATATCATTCATTTCTTTCATCCGTTGTGTTGTTATACTTACTGTGTTATAAGCTCCGGCGAGCCAGATTCGATATTTGAACCTGCGGCATTCGAGTACAACTGAAGTACAGGTGCCGATTTTCGAAGGCTGAGTCAGGATCGTCATAAATATACATGCACACATGTGCATGCACATCCCATATCAGGCAAAAACTTCAATACTTACTTGACCTTTTTCCACTCTGTGTTGGCTGCTGCTTTCTCTGGTGATCTACGGTTGGCTACTAATGAAATACGGTCATGGAGTTGGTTAAAGTTGAGGATCTGCATGCATAGACGGTGTTCAAACAATCCAAATATCCAATACTATTTTGGGCAAATCTTATTATATGATTTTATGGAAATTGCATGGTTCAATTTTTGTTAGTTGTGATAACTCGTTGTACTTTTTTAAATTTTCCGACCTTTAGGAGAGATCCCGTGTTTTGGAATTGGACCCAATTATTATAGAAGGTAAAGTGTTTATAATCACCTAGTGGAATCCTTTTGTTGATCTCGTCCGTGAGCAAGTTTTATCTATACACGTCAAGGCTCATATCTCCAATATTCCCTTAGTTTTCCAATAGCTTGAGGGGATCAAGTGGATCATCAATCATATTGGGTAGCTTATCTGTTTTGAGATTTCCACCGAGCGTAGGTAGCTTCCCTGCTTGCCAAGGTTCTTATCGAGATTACTCCCTCTACATAGTTACCTACTCATATTCCTGTTTCCATGGCCAGAGCTAGGGTTGCCTTCATAGACATATCGTATCAGTGGAGCCCATCCATTTGTGATCATTGTCATTCTTTTGGCCATATTGTTACTTCTTTCCCTCTTACTGGTTCTGTGCCTGATGAGCTCCCCTCTAGGATTCCTCTTCCAAAGGCTCCATCCATGTGATGGAAGTTAAAAGCTCCTGTCATCCCCTATTTTGACCCTGTTGTTTAGTCTCACTCCCTTTTGCCTGCCCCTTCTCCCATCCCCCATGTTGTCCAATCCTCGACAGTGCCTCCTTCGATCGACGTACCCTTCCTCCCTCCTGTCACCTCATGATCGTTTGGCTTCTCCTCCATTCGATCCTTTTGTTTGTCCCCCTCACGCTAGCCATGATCTTCCTTCATGTGATTCCTCTATCACTACTCTTAAGAATAAATTTGTCCATGCTATCATTTCTGATCATCTTAGTGCGGAAGGCATTGCTCTAGAACTGGCTGAAAAATTGGCTGAAGGTACGCATCTGAATTGGAACAATAGGGTTGGGACTTGGTCCTATGAGGATACCAGTTTGTGCTACCATTCAAATTGGAAAATATTCTCTAAGTGGATTTCTAACGATGAGAAGGAAGAGTGAGAACTCTACTGTAGGCTGATGGATGGCGAGCTTGTCCTCTGGAATGACGATGAATTTGGTGCCAATAACGAAGAGGTTCTTGCTGCTCCAGACTTGGACTGGAAATATATCTTCTCGCCACTAACTCTTGGTTATTGCCCAGAGCATATTGGCTGGTTCCGCCGGTGCGTGGGAATTTAGTTGTGTTCTCTCCTTGATATTTTCTCTATGGTTTTATTATATTATTGTTGGTATTTGCCATTTTGTTATGCTGTTGTAGGGCCTGGTCAGTTTTATTATGCTTATTTATTGATTTTACTATCTGGCCAGACATGTTGGCAATATTTATTAGATGTGGGCTCTTTGCCCTGTACTTCTATACCTTATATATATACACATACACACACACACACATATATATGTATATATATATACATATATATATATATATATATATAAGCTAGGATCCACAACCCCTTTGTTTAGCACCATCATGAATTCTCTGATATCAGCCATGTATTTATATTTAAGTAATCAACATTTCTCTCTCTGTTCACATAGGTTGATTATTTAAATATAAATGTGTTGCTGATATCAGGAGGCTAGGCGATGGTGCTAAATAAGGGGGTTGCGGATCCTAGCTATATATATATATATATATATCTGTGTGTGTGTATGTGTATATGTATATATATATATATATGTATGTGTGTGTGTGTGTATGACTAGTACGGTAGTATGATTCTCGGATAATACATCCTTTAGATAAAAAAATATGCATGATTTTATTTTTTTTACATTTACCTCATCTAAATGTGACTGTGTATCACAAAACCACACCAAAATACACAATCAATAGCTTGAAACAAGTAGTTCCTTGCCTTTAGACCATGGTTCCAGATTCCGACTAACACGTTGGAATTCTGGTCAATTTAACCCGGTTTTGATATCGACTAGACCAGAATTAATTTAATCATAAAATCCTGTTTTAGACCCTCAAATAAAAGAAGAAAAAAAGGAAAAAATCCATGTAAAAACACCTAAAATCATCAATTCATGCTAGAAGAATGTCAAAGTAGCAAGCAAGGTAAAGCAAGAAGCACTATGTGATTTTGTTTTTCTTTTTTTCCTTTCATCAACATGAAAGGTGACGGTTTGAAGATGGGTTTCATCTTTCTAGTGTTAGAAACAATATTCATTTTAAGATTTGGAACGGGTTGTTTTTGAACTATTAGGCCATCGTTTTCTTAAAGTAAAATGATTGAATTCCAGAAATTTTAAAGTATTGTGCTATATCTGAATAAGTGGACCTCATTTTTTAGAATGATGGAGTATTTTTAACTTTAGGGTAGGAGTTGAGCTACATGGAAAAACTGGACAGTTTTAATGCTTTTAAATTTTATTTATTACTTATTAATATATAAAAACTTATTACTTATTAGACGTAAGGGGAAGGAGACGTTTGCATCCATACTAAAACAATCAATTCCAGATCTTACAAGGCAGAAGCAGAACCCTAAATCCTGGGTGGAGGCGGTGGATAACAATATAGAAATACAAGGCAATCTCACTTATTTTGAACCAATCAAGGAAGGAACGGAGACTTATCAGCTGATAGATGACCAGGATTATGAGGAATCAACTCAGATGTGGAAAAATTCTCTATATGCGTACATGGCAGGTAAACGACCATATTTAGTACACTTTAACGCATATATCAGAAGGGTTTGGAACCCATCAGGGGCATGGGATGTTTTTGCCAGAGAAAATGGGTTCTACCTAATCAAATTTGAAAAGGAAGAAGACTATGAAAAGATTATTAAAGGAGGTCCATGGTTCATGGACAGCAAATTAATAATCATTAAGAAATGGGAAGCAGATTTCAATTTCGAAAAAGTGATGCTAACTACATATCCAGTATGGATCAAGCTAAATAATCTTAACCTAGCTCTGTGGAATACAAGATGTATTGGTAAACTGGCAAGTCTGATTGGAAAGCCTCTAGATATTGATGAATACACAAAGAAAGTGAAGAGAATCAAATATGCTAGAGTATTGATAGAAATAAAAGCAGATTCTACATTACCGGAGACTGTGAAAGCGATTGACAAAAGAGGAAATGTTTACAAGCAAGAAGTTGAATATGAATTCATACCTTTACGATGTGAAGAATGTAAGTGTTTTGGCCATGCAGCTACTCCAGAATGCATTGAGAAAAACAAACCCAAACAAGTATGGATCCCAAAAAACACAAATCCAGTTGACACTACAACAACTGACCCCTCCCAGTTAGCATCTACCAGTTATATACAACCACAGAAAGATATTACAGCAACAAAAAAACAAAATGCTGTAATAGAGAGTCCACTTCCACAAATTTACAATATCAAGGACTCTGTAGAAGAGAAGCAAGAAGCACATCAAACTCTGAAGATACAGAAGGATCATTCACTAAAGGATCATAGCCAGCTACCACAGGAGCAGCAAATGAATGAGATAAGTGAGAAAGAGGATCTCCCTGGATCAATCAATGAAATCAACAAATTAGATATACAAATAGAATCATCAGAAGAAGAGGATGAGGATGAAGACTTGGCAAAATATACAGAAGCTAATATTAGTTATGAAAATATATTCAATGATAAAGGAAAAGAAGATGCTTGTAAAAAAGCTAAAGTTGTATCAGCTCCGATTACTAGGAGCAGAACAACCAAATCATAATGACTATAATATGTTGGAATGTAAGAGGTCTTAATGGTGATGTCAGGAAATTAGACCTCTATAATCTTAGAATAAAATATAAACCTACTGTCTTGGCTATTTTAGAAAATAAACTTAATGAAGAAAGCATGGAGGAATTACAACAACAAATGGGAGATCAATGGAAATTCATTCATAATAACATATATAATGTTAAAGGCAGAATAATAATTCTCTGGGATTCTAATATCTGGAATTGTAATCTGTTAAATGCTGATGATCAACAAATTACTGTAGATATGGCAAACATAGGAGGGATGCAAATTATGGTCACAGTAGTCTATGCTAACAATTTGGCATCTGAAAGAAGGAGACTATGGAATAAGATAAATGAAAATTCAAAAATCATAACAAAACCGTGGATAGTTGTTGGAGACTTTAATGCGGTATTAAAAACACATGAAAAACAGGGAGGGCTTACCCTGAAACCTTCCCAAATATCTGAATTCAATAACTGTGTGCTAACAGCAGGGCTTGCAGAAGTTCTCCATATAGGCCTGAAATTTACTTGGAAAAGTGGTGAGGGGAAAAACATTAACTCTAGACTGGACAGAGCATTGGGAAATGCAGAACTCATTAACAAAATGCCAAATATAAATGTCACAGTACTGCCAAGTTCTACAAGTGATCATTGCCCTCTATACATACAATTTAATAATGAAAAGCAAGAACATAAGGGGAAACCTTTCAGATATGCTAATCACTGGCATCTTCTTAAAGAATATAATGATATAGTTGATTTCAATAAAATTCAAATCCCAGAAGGAAACAACATGTACAAATACATTATGGTGGTGAAGCAAATTAAAAACAAGTTGAAAATCTGGAATAAAGTCAGGCCTAAACCTCAAGAGGGCATCAAGGAAATTCAAGACAGACTTGAAAAGATCCAAAATCAATTAGAAGAAGAACCACAAAATGAGGAACTAAATGCTGAATATTTTGACAAACAACAACAACTGAAGAACCTTCTGAGCATTCAAGCCATGGATGTTAAACAAAAGGCAAAAGAAAAATGGCTAACACAAGGGGATGAGTGCAATAAGTTTTTTTATACTAAAATGTCTTTTAGAAATAATCAAAATAACAACTTATTACACCATTTAAATGAACAGGGAGATTCTGCAGTAAACATAAAAGATCTGGAAACAAAGGCCATAGAATACTTTACAAGCACATACAATGGAGATTACTCGCAGCAGATACCTCATATCCATTGCAGGAAAAGAATTTCCAGTGAAGGTGCCCGTATGCTCACAGCTGATGTTACGGAAAGGGAGATGAAAAGAGCCATTTTCTCTATCCACAATGACTCCAGTCCGGGACCTGATGGAATGAGCGCACTCTTCTTCAAAGTGCACTGGAAAGACCTGAAGGACAAAATGCTCAGAGGTTATCAAGAGGCTTTTAACTCAGGTGAATTCATTCAAGAAATTAATCACACTTTCATCACCTTGATTCCAAAAGTTAACAAACCAGGAAAAATTGAGGATTACAGACCCATAGCTTGTTGCAACGTTACATACAAAATTCTCAGCAAAATCATCTGTATGAGACTGAACAAAGTCTTACCTCAAATCATCTCCCAAAGTCAAAGTGCTTTTATAAAAGGTAGATTCATATCAGAAAATTCTTTGTTAGCCCATGAACTAATAAGGGATTTTAACAAAAAAGGAGCAGACAAAGTGTGTTTAAAAATTGATCTACACAAAGCTTATGATAAAGTGAACAGGCAATTCATTTTACATATGCTACATGAAATGGGGATACCAGCCAAACTGCTCAAATTAATAACACATTGCATATGCACCCCTACTTTTTCAGTGATAATCAATGGAAACCCTAAAGGGTACATTACTACTAACAGAGGGATTAGACAAGGAGATCCTCTTTCTCCCTACCTGTTTGCTGTTGCCATGGAGTGGTTCTCTCTTCAAATGGAACTTGCAAGTTGCCATTCACTGATAAAACCAGTATATAAGATAACTCCAGCAGTCAATCATCTCATATATGCTGATGACTTACTAGTAGTGTTTAAAGTTACAAATATGGGAATACACACTATAAAGGGGATTTTTAAACAATTTGAGGAATTGGCTGGTCTCAAGGTAAATGAGCTCAAAACAAAGTGCTACTTGAATAAATTCTGTAAAAACAAAACAAACATTCTAGAACAACTTGGAGTAGGGGAAGGAGATTTGCCAGTTAAATACCTAGGGGTTCCCCTATCAAATAATAACATCACAGATGCTGAATGTGGAAAGCTGATTGACAAAATTCGTGAAAAATTACAAGGATGGAGATCAAAACTTCTATCTTTTGCAGGTAGAGTGGAATTGGTACACACTGTCATCACTTCACAAGTAAGGTTCTGGCTACAGACTTTTCAGATACCAGATTGTTCTATAGCAAAGATAAACACTGTGTGCGCTGATTTCATATGGAGAGGAGGTTTTCACAAAGTGAATTATAATGAGTTGTGCAGACCAAAAAGGGAAGGAGGAGTAGGACTTAAAAATCTTTTTGAACTTAAAAAGATATATGGCCTTAAATTAGCCTGGAAATTCATTTCTTCTGAAAACCTATGGACCAAATGGATGCGAGGTAGATATCTAAAAGATAATTTTTGGATTATGCAACCAGATAACAATGCTTCAGTGACTTGGAAAAATATCTTAAAACAAAGAGGGACCCTTAAAAAATCTATTGAAAGGCAAATAGCAAATGGGAGAGACACAGATTTATGGAGGGATCCGTGGCTAAATAACAAAAGCATTATAGATAGATTTGGATGGGAAAGTTACTCAGCTAATAACTCTCCACAAATTCAGGTGGCCAGCATAATACATAACAGCAAATGGGAGACAGGAAAACAACTGATTACAAGGAATCTGAAACCTGAAATAGAGGAAATCCCTATCCTTCCAAACAAGAGAGTTGATAAATGGGTCTGGAAAAACAACAAAAAGGGTCTTTTTAAAATGAAAGAAGTCTGGAATGAAAACAGGAATCACTATGAAATGGTTAACTGGTACAATGTCATTTGGAGTAAATCTAATTGCCCTAAAATGGCTCACACATCATATAAAGCAATCAAAGGCAGGCTAAGTACTAAAGATAGACTAAAAAGATGGGGTATTCTTAATGAAGATATTTGTAACTTGTGTGGGAAAGAAACAGAAACTCATAAGCACTTATTTTTCGACTGTAAATTTAGTAAACGGGTGTGGGCTATTCAAAAGCTAAAAAACTTGCAATCAGAAGCTGTTCAAAGCTTAGAAGATGAGATAAATCACCTGAGTGATAGGACAGATTTCACGAACTTGATGAAGGAAGTTGTGAAAATCTCTCTGACAACAACTATCTGGCATCTCTGGAGAGAACGGAACATAAGGGCTTTCAAAAGTGGAAAAGATAAAAATGAATTAGATTTAGCAGAGAATATTGCAAGAGATGTGAAAATTAATATTGGAAGAATTACGAAACTCACCAACTTAGAGGCAAAAGAAAGACTGCAACTGGAGAACTGGAAGTGGAAGGCTGAGAAGACAGAAAATCAAGCAAGCATCTGTTAGTCGCCATTTTTGTCGAAGTGGAGAGACCTAAATTATCTTAGGAAAGTTTTGAGATTGAATAATGAACTGATGTTATTTTGTTTCGGAATGTTTATTGTAACTTGTACCTACAGACTTATTGGGCCGCAAAGCCCGTTTAATACATATTAACCCATTTTCAAAAAAAAAAAAATTAATATATAAAAACTTTTGAAATGTGACAAAATATGGAGTGTAAACTAAAATTTGATTGCTGGAATTTTTGAAAAAGAACTGGAATTTCGTAATTTTATAATGGCCAAAATTAGATTGGAAACCGTAATTTCAAAACTTGCCTTAGATCCTTTTGCCTCTCGACCTTTAAATTTAGAGTTACATCTCCATGACTAGTTATCATTCTTTAGGCATCTTTATCCCATTCTCGATCAATCCCCAACACTCACTTGAAAAAAAATAAAGAAAGTTCTCCTTTAACATACTGCAGTGGTCATAGTGACCAATGAAGCGAGGGAACGTGGGTTGCACAAGCCACAAAGCCACTTCCATTTTCTTTTGCCTTGAAACTTGCTGCTACAATGCAAACAAAAAATATGTTCTTATGCACTTTTAGAAGGAAGTACTGGCTATATAGCCTACAAGATCAAGCACATAAAATATGTTTGAGAACAGTTAAAAGGCACTATCAAGATCCCTAACATTGGAGAACTACTCGAACAACAATTCAAAAGAAATTAAAAGTAACAAATATCTGAACGATGACTTCAGGATTATAAGAGGTAGGTAGTATGCACACTTGTGCTTTGTGTACAGCATGCATAAGGTTACACAACTCAAGCAACTTATCTCATTACCACTGTTACAAGACCGTGCACGCCAAGTGGGTGCGACCAAACCATGTGATGCAGCAAAAATTCAAAGCAAGAACCAATGATTAGTGCTTTCTAAAAAAAATCTTACTTACTAGAACTATTAGATTGAAATCCTTTTATATGGGCACATAGGTATAATGTATAATGCTATTATAAAGTGTGATATAGAATTAAATGACCAATTATGTGATACATGTCATAGGTATTAAAGTGTTATAAAAATAATGTGTAGATACCATAAGTTGTATTTATAATTTGATGAGGGGCCAAATTATAAATATCCAAAACTGATTTAATGATCGGCTATTCAAACGGGTTATGGTCCCTAAGAAACAAAAGATATACTGTATTACCTCCTTCCTCATCAGAGAAATACATAGAAAAACAAAATGTTTTCTTGGATGATCAAAACCTTATGAGCAATCTCCAACAATGACTTCAGGTTAGTGTTTTCGCTCTTATGTTCATCTCTACTCTTTTATTTAGCAAAAGATCTATAGAGATATGATATTTAGGGTTTTAAATTAAAGAATTGTTAATAACATGATTAAGGTCCGAGATTGTATGTTGGAGTATTGGTGTTGCTTGAGTATTTTATTGTCCTAACAAGTGGTATCAGAGCCGCTTTTGCTGTATCAACTAAGGATTTCATATTTTTATTCAAGAATATTTGGGTTTCCTAAATTTGGGCTTTTGAAGAAAATTAGGGTTTTCCAAGTTTGGGGCTTTTGATCTTCTTTTATGGTTTTTAACTTAATTCTTAAGAATACATCCTTACATTTTCATAAAGAAAGTTATAGTTATAGATTTATTTGAGTTTAACCAGTATTTGTATATCAATTTTTTGGATTTGGTATATTTTTCTCTTCAATGTATAATCGGTATGTTACTGTAACTTTTGATTTCAATATATGAATTTATATTATTGTGTATATAAGAGGCTAATATTGATTGGTGATAAACATGTATTGTCACATGGTTTACAAAGAAAGATGATATGATAATTTTTTGTTGTTGTTATATGTCTATCTATAGAGTTCTTTATTATTGGATTTTTGATGTATATAGAATTTAGCCAAGTCTTATTGCTATGTTTGGTGGAAAGTTACCTTATGGCTTCAGATGATAAAGCATATATATGAGTTTTATTCTTCATGACACAACCATCTCTCTCTCTCATATATATATATATATATATATATATATATGGATCAACTACACCTCAATTTTGCTACACCTCTTCCCTCTAAATATCAGCCACAAGTTCCGATTTAAATAATAGTACTTTCTCTCTCCTTCCACTACACTATATTGTTTAATTCAGCAAGAGAGAGAAAATACAATATTTAAATCAGAACTTGTGGTTGATATTAAGGGGGATTGGAGGTGTAGCAAACGGAGGTATAGCCGAATCTTGCCTATAAATATATATAGTATATGAACGCCAAAAGAAGAAATTTTTCTACAAAATGTTTCATACTGTTTCAATTTTTTATATGTATAGTATACTAATGTTATTTTTGAAATGTTTAAATTCAGATTTTGGTTTTGTTTTTTTTAGGATGTTTAAAATTTTAAGTAGATCAGTTGAAACAAATTGTCCCAAAGTGACCTTTTTGTGTAGATTAGTTTATTTAAAATATCAATATGATTACATGTTTTTGTGATTCATGCGTTTATTTGACCCAAAGGTAAATTAATATATGGTAGAATTTAAATGACATTTGTGGCGATAAATGTGTGACAGTTATAAGGTACTTTATGTGAGCGATATTTCAGTCCAGAGATTGATTTATTATTTAACATAATTTATTATCAATATTTGATTGCTTTAACAAGAGTACTGCTTACTATTAATATTATTGTCCAAAGACTTGATATTCATGTTGTGTTTGATATCTTGAGATGGGATTAACCATTATTTTGAATTTATTATTTACTTATGAATATTGATGTGAGCTTGTTTTTTATTTATTTTTCTTTATATTCAGCTATTTCATCTTTTGCTGCCACAATATCCGCTAATATCAATTCCATACCCATTCTTAATGGGACTAATTTCAAGAAATGGAAAAGGCACTTACTTTTAGTGCTTGGTTGTATGGACATAGGCCTTGCACTAGAGGAAGAACAACCTGCACCTCTCGTTGCGAAAGCTACCCCGATGCTAAAAGGGATTTTGAGAAGTGAGATTATTCAAATTGCACGAGACTAATGACCATGAAGCACAACATTCCAAAAGCCTTTAGGGACACAGAATCTGAAGAAATCACTAAGGCCAAGGGTTTCCTTAATGAAGTTGAGAAATATTTTTCCAAAACGGTAAGGTTAAGATGACATTACTTCTGACTTCTTTGATGTCTATGAAGTATAAGGGTCAAGGAAATGTAAAGGAGTACATTATGGAGATGTTCCATATTGCTTCAAGACCGAAGGCACTTAAGATCAAGCTTTTTGAGGAATTACTTGTTCTTATTGTTTTGATATTGCTTCATTCACAATTTAACCAATACCAAATTAGTTACAACTGTCAAAATGAGAAAGGGACTCTAAATGAGCTCATTTCCCATTGCGTGCAAGAGTAAAAAATGTTGAAACTGTTGGAATTGGCCAGCCTATAGTGAAAGTTATGGGTCAATTTCAAAAAAAATTCCCTTATTGGATCTTTATTGGGCTTATGAAGTCTAATTTATTTAGAACATTTCTAAATTTTATTTATATAAAATCCTTTATTTTATTTAAATTTATAAAATGATTGTATTATTTAATTATGTTATGTTAAATATATAAATGTTTATCATATACACATATATAAGTGTATGCATGTATAACATATCAATCCATGCAAGGTATAATATGCTCGTATATAAATGCTAGGATTTACATCGCAACAAACACGTTAGCTCATCCAATATGTAAATGTATTGTCCAAACGTATGTTTATATATATACTTTTGCTTTTGTAATAAAATATTTCAATACATACATACATACATACATACATATATATATATATTAAAGTTCATTTATACATAATTTTGTATAAACATATAAATATTTATATATAAATATATATAGTATTAACAAAATGTTTATATATTAATTACTATATAAATATGTTTATATCATTAAAATATTATAAATAAATATATTTTTTGCTGTAATGTCGAAAATGGTATTTATACAAATATATATATATATATACGTTTATACAAAAATAAATAAATATGTTAAATACTTATACATACATACATGCATATAATATATATATATATATAATATATATCTATACATATATTAATATAAATAGAATTATAAAATAATTTTTATTTAAATATATTTATTGATCTGGTCTAGCACATAGATTAGGAATTTTTTTATTTTTTTTATTTTAAATATATATATATATTAATAAAAATCAAAAATAATTATTTAAAAACTAGAAAAATTATTTTATTTAAATCTAACTTTAAAATTTAAACTTCTAGGAAATTTTAGGAAAAATTTTAAAAATATAAAATTTATTATATAATTTTTATAATTTAAAACAATTAAAAATCCAATTTTTAAACTTTTGATTTTAATTTAAATATTTAAAAATGAAAAAATTGTTTTTTATTTCCACCATTAATTAAAAATGTATTAATATGGTTTATAAAATTTAAAATATATTTTATAATATATATATGAATTTATATAAAAATTGATTTAAATATAATTTAAATTTAAAAATAATATATATGAATAAAAAAATTATTTTTTGCGAAAAATAATATACTTGTTAAACATCATTTATAAAATTTTAATTTCGTATTTTACATAATTATAATGTTGTATTCAAATTATAAATTATATAAATATATGTGTATGTTACATATCAAATCATTCAAATAATCAAAGATGTTTTTATTATTCTTATTCGTACTATATAAGGAAGAATTATCATAAAAAAATCATTTTATAAAAATATATACATATATACATGCAAGCAATCTAAATTGTGACAATAAATCTACATATTGGAATCATCACCTAACTTATATATATATATATAATGAGCATTATAAATTTAAATTAATGTTTGTAGTTAATTAAAGACATACCTTGGAGCCAAAGCCATTAAGCACGCCTTGGAATGATGATGTAAGCTTCTAGAAATGAATTTCGATCCTATAGAGTGCTAGTCCTTGAACCGTTGACCACCAACTATCGGATAACAGCTAAATTGATTTGATTTGAGCTTGAAAGACTAGAGAGATGGAAGGGGAAAGTCGGCTAGCAAAGGCAATAGGATGGAGGCTCTAAAAGAACTAAATCAAATGGAGAAAGAGATGCGTAAATAGAGGATGGAAATGAGAGAATTTAGGATCTCGTCTTTTACTCTATCTTCTTTAGTCTTGGCCATACATTTTCAACCCATCTAACTCATATCCTAGCCGCTCCTAGCCCTTTGTTTCAGCTGATCTTATCAGCACCATGATGGGCTTTATATCCATTTGAGCCTAAATGAATATTTTGCATTTTAAATCAAATTTAAAACGCTTATCAATATCGTATATCGATTATAGTGTTTATAACTTTTATAAATACACTCAATATTGATTTATCAAATCAAAATCAATTTTTAAATAATATTTCATAAATAATATTTAATTTAATTAATTTATAATAATTATGAATTAATTGAATCATTTGGTCAAAGAAGAATTCATCGTTTTTGGTTGTGTGACTCGTGAGGTATAAATTTGGTTAGCAATAAAAATTGAACTATTTGAATATTAAAGTTCACACGTCACTTAACAGGTGGTGTGACATTTTGACCAAATTTATCGCTTACTTGGGATTGATAAAATCTATTTTCACTTTACTAACTGTTTCCCGGTTGTGACATTATTTACACCAATTCTCTTCGTCAAAACTATATCTTTTTGGACTTACGAAATTTAGTAATGGTCAAAATTCCAATATCATCCACATTTAATTCTGTAGTCTAAACAAAAAATCCTCGATTCAATAATTAAAATTGTTATTAACCGAAATGCTATAGGCAGAGACTTTGACTTCAATTGACCATGATACTAACCTCATATAATTAAGGAGACGAATCCTCTCTTGAATAGTACTTCACTTTCAATACTTCTACTTGACCCAACTTTTGTCACTTGATGGATGTTGTGCTATGATTTGACTATAATCAAAGCAGAGTTTTCATACTGAAGATCAACGATATTTTTAAGTCGAGAGCAGTGTATAAATCAGTTACATCGATATTTATTGTTTGACCTAAGTTATATTAATCAACAGAAAACTATAAAGTGGGTCATTCCATAGTTATCCAATAACTATCAGTACATAACGCATTGGTGCACCTAACAGTCATGAGTAATGCACTGCCTAACATTTGGAAAGCTTTACGCACAATATTCTCAACGGTGTATCATATTCAGTCTTAATACATCTTGATTAGGAATATTTAAAATGGTATATTTATTTTCATTGTGATAAATTACTCACGGTTGCAACATTTCTTAACTACTATCACAAAACATACCATTTATGGATTTTCTATTAAATATACTTTTAATTAAATTAATTAATTAATATAACACATTATATCAAGTATACAATAGAAAGAAAACGCCTATTATTTCAAACAAGATTGGTTATCAAGCTAGTTATGTGTAACAAATTATATAATGGGGCATTTCACTAGAAGGACAAACTTTGCAGTCCAATTAGTTTCTAGGACACACATTCAAAGAAATTACTTTCAAGGCCAAAGTCACCAGAATTATTATTTTCAAGGACAAAGTCAGCAGTTCAATTACTTTCAAGGACATAATTTCATAGGTTTTTAGGCCCTAGAAACTAATAATTTTACGTTTTGTCCTTAAAAGTAATTATTTCAATTGTGTGTCCTAGAAACTAATTCCACTTGCTAAAGAGGCCCTTGTGGCTAATTTCCACTTATATAATTGCCCCTAGGGCATACCCCTAACTCTATGAATCTCGCACTTGCGCTCGGGTCAATTATGGAATCTTATTCCAACTTCTCCAATTGGTTTCCTGAAAACCAATTGGATCAGTCCCTCAGCGAACGAATATGCTATTATGTTTTAATTATCTACTCTGTCAATCAACTCTCTTTGATTCTGGTAAACTGCCTTTATCATGTGGAACAATTTGAAGTATATCTCTCGACTTCTAGTGAGCTCTGAGTTCTGTTATGAAGTATATCGTGACATTGTTATCCTATAACAATGTTATGGGATTTTCAACATTTGGAGTCACCTTCAGCTTAGTTATAAATTTGTGCATTTATATTTATATACATTTCTTTATTGTGGCGCTATTCAAGGTGATGTAATTAGCCTTTTTCATTGAATCAGCTGTAATCTTTCATTTGGAACATTTCTAATTTAAAGATTCTTAACTTGAATTTATTATTGACATATTATACTCAATATCACTTATGAAAGTTTGAGTCGAATATTTCTTCAAAAGGATTTCGTTATTGCTATAAACAATTTGCTTGTATATCATAAATACATGAGAACACCTCAAACAACCATTTAGTGATATCAATTTGGATTTGATATTTGCTTCATGTATCAAATATTTAAACAAATTATGATATCGTAGACAACATAACATGTATGATAATTCCTTTTCCCAATGCAGAAGGATTCTATCTTACATGTACTGTATTAAACATTTTAACAAGGTTTCCTTGCATATCGTTTGGAACATTTTCAATATCTTTTATACTTACTATAAATGACATCATTTACAAATCCAACGTAGAGTATTAAAACAACCAAAATTGATTTTAACACAAGTACATCATTAAAAATCATTAGTGTTGTTTACTCGTGGTTTAGAAATATCTATATACCTTTTAACATTTTTTCTTCTGAACACATGCTTCCTCTGCATTTTGACTTATAATCAAACTATTTGATATTTCTATCAAACATTTGTTCAATTTCGATGCATTTCTGAATGATACTTTCCTATCTATTCCTGGATCGTATCCCAAAAACCCACAAACTCAATATCACTCCTACTAACTTTGAGAACCTTTTGTTGTTATGTGCAAACAGTCTAGTCTAAATCTATATTTTGAAATTTCCGCTTTACACATATATACCAAAACATAAAGTCATACTAGGTGAACTTTGTGAGTAAAATCCAAATCAACTTTAGTACATTGAATGGTAAATCTGTTATGTTAATTTCAATAGTTGAAATTCAAGGTAATATTCTTATCAATGTGACTCACTATATTCCAATTGCATTTGTCTTTCTCTTAAAGATACATTTATGGCCAATGGATCATACCCCTTTCGGCAAAACTATCAAAATCATATTTTGATAATGTACTTGGAATCTATTTTGGTTCTACGCATCGTACCATATCATGGAGTCAATACACTTAATGTTTTAATTAAACAACCAATGATTATTTATTCTTGACATTGCCAAGAAACTCACAGTTTCTCTTTAATAAACAAGAATGCTCAATAAAATTTCTAATGTATTTGTGTTGATTTAGGTTCGATCAATTTCATTTCATCCCTTCTAATCAGTTTTCTCCTCAGATCGTATCCAAATTCATTTTATATCAATAACTTCTTCAAGAAATTCCTTCGCAGCTAAGTTGGTATTTCTTGAAACAACATTTGTTTCTCAATGCAACTAAACTAGAATTCATAAACATTATATGAATTGCCTTATGAAACTGATTTTGCATTATTTCACAATATACTTATGTTCACGACATAAATTAGTCATGTAATGACCATCGATCCCAAAATTCGCTTGGATGGATTCATACAAGATCTCTTATGTACAATTACTATGTGCAGTCTTTCGCTCCCATAACCCGCTAACTCCTTGGCCTAGGATATTTAGGAGTTTCTTATAAACCCTTATACTATATAGTTTTGTAAACTATTCTTTAGATGATATTAATTTTAACCTAATGTACTACTCTTAAGTACATACCTTATGGAAAGAGTTTAACTCAACTTTACTCATCATTAATCGTAATTTGTCTAACGAAGTCCAATTACTCCTTATCAATACATTATTATGTATTATAGGGATGATTGATCTTTGAGACTGAATCTTTAGTCATATTAGGTACATATGGAACTCTTTCCAATATACTCACCCATTCGATCAAATCAAAACAATTCTGCCGCATGCTATATTATTTACTTCCATTTTATATTCTATGAGCTTATCATAAACTTATACATATATATCAATTACACCTATCTATGTTTGTGATAACTCATCGATGAATACGATGAAGTATGTGGAACTGTTTTGGTATTAATAGACTTATGATTGCATACATCTATATGTATCAATCCGAAGAATTCATCAACTCTTATGACGCTTCCACTAAAGGGTGTATAGCCCTAAATTGTTTGAGATATAATTAACTAGAATTATATGATTCATAGTCATATAATAAAAATTATTTCTCAAAACTATAGCTTAGTCTATAATTCAAATATAATTGTAAATAATTTTAGATACTTTAGTATTTTCCAATGCATCACTTTTATTTTCAAAATCAATACCACATTCTAGTTTTATTTCATAACGAATATCCATAGTATTCACATTTAAATATAACCATGCCTATTTTTCAGTAAATACCGAAAAATGGTCATTATTTTATAAATAATGTTTGTTATGCTTTATGAAAATAATTTTCATAATTTGATGCAATCAATAAGCGATATATGGCATGCTCCTACAATTTCCACCATTACTATAATAGCGTACTAAATTCGAAGGTCCATCATTCACTTAGTACAGATTATTTATTTTATATACCGCAGCTGGTTTACAGCGCTAAGTTCTTTGATCAAATATCTTGAAATCAAAGAAATAAATCTCATAGAAAATAATTTTTTATATGATTATACATTTTGGAATAGAAATTGTATTTCTCATTCCAATGTTAAGTATCAATTATTATTATTACAATTTTTGTTCACGATGTTTTTTTAATGAAGCAGAAGCGACTAATCACTCTCTTCATCCTAACTGTACCTTAAATCACATTAACTCTTATACATTCATTTTCCTTTCTAAATGATCAAACCATTCAAAAGAAAACTCTTACTACAATATCGTAACGAACACAAACTCTTTACAAAAGCGCATTTGATCATTCTTAATATTTAAGGTTATCAAATATGATGCACCTTATGTAAACTAATCAAACTAACATTTTAGCAATTGAGTTCTTATATTTATATTGTAGTTTTGGTTTTGTGTTACATTTAACACAATATGATCTTTATTGTAATCAATCAAATCTAATACTCGATGTTGCACTACGATTTATTTGCTTATTTCGGATGAACTAATTTCATTGAAATATAGTACATTACAAAGTGTGACCATTCACCATATAATATTTATGTGTGATTGTATATGGATCAAATATCCATAGTATTTTATTATTGTTGAGTTCGAAACTCATAGAATGTAATATGTGCTCTCGGCCAAATAAACATGTAAGAGACCAAATTACGAATAAATTTAGTATTTGTAAAATCAGGTGCTTGCATGGGTGTAGAAACGTTAACATGCAATAAGTATTTTAAGCAAGTATATGCTATGTTTCTTTTTGTCAATCTTCAATTCGGTTTAATTTTATATCTTAATTGATAAACGTGTTATCAGTCATATTAAATGCACAAATTTATCATTGCAAATTATAATAACATTATATAACATATGTTTTTACAATATTAGAAAGGCTAAATGCTATCATTTCATTTTTCTAATAAGCTCCTACTAGTCTTTTATGTTTCACCAAACCCTAAGCGAAACATAAAAGTCTTTCAACTGCACTAGTGGGTGTTAGGACTTATATGCTTTGAGATTCTAACCTTGAGCAAAGCTCAACAAATCATAAGCCCGCATACAATGGATAACTCCTTATCGGTTGTATCATATACAACTCCTAACATGTGATACCTTGTCCTAATCCCGCCTTTACCTTAAGGAAATCTCAATTGGTAAAATGAGACTATTCACTTGGACCTATCATTTTGCGATAGCTTAAGTATAATGCAAGTACCTTGAGGAAAGCTCAACAAATATGTGTAGTTATCTTATCTCGTTTATTTAATATATTAATATTACTACACATAACATCCTTAGCTTGAGGAAAGCTCAACAACTAAAGAGTATGCAAGTAATCTGCTGATATATAAATGATAGAGGACATCATTATGTTAAAGATTCATAATCTTCATTATATTATATTGAGTGATATCGACTTATGGAATAATGTATTCTGATAATATACCCTCGTGATTCAAGTGTCGGACACATATTATATAAGTTTTATTATTATATAACTTTTATATTTCATATTACTTATATAATAGTCTTATGTATAACATTATTTTAGTTAAATCTTATTTAATTAATTTTAATTAATTAACAATTTAATTAATTTTATATTATCGTAATATAACATTTATATTAAATATCTATTATGAACTATAAACTTTATAGTATAACACATATATGATATATTTGTATATTATTTAATTAATTAACCTTTTAACTAATTTATTTAATTAAACGGTTTTAATTAAATTTACATTAATTTCGAAATTCATTTTGTAAACAAATATGTATACTTATGATATCTTAAACATTTTAAAATATAATAACATATATCAAAATATATAATACATCTATATACTTTTCATTAATTAATTTATTCGATTAATTTATATGTTTTATTAATCTTATTAATAAATTTAAATTTTCGAAAGTAATTTATAACATTTTCAAACATTTTGTAAAATTATATTATAACATTTATAATATGTGTTTTATATCAAATTTAATTTTCAAAATTTAAAACTTTTATTTTAATTTTCAAAATAATTTGAAAATCTATATTATAACATTTATAATATTTTTCTTATTTAAATTTAAATTTAAATTTTAGTTTTAGATTTCTATTTTTAGTTTCAAAACAATATTGAATTAGCCTAAGGCCCAATTCAAATTGGGCCTTTTTCTCTTAAGGATAACTTTTTAGGCTTACCTCATCACTTCGGGCCAAGCTAGTAGCCAGGTAGGACAGAGTACTTGATTACCCAAACCCAACCTTAGACAGTACTTTTCTAGACACCCTACTATATGGGTAGGCTTTAATAAGTTAGCCCTAATATGACTAATTTGGACTTCATAGGCTACTGGGCTCTAATACCATTGCTGGAACTGGGCCAACCCATGGTAGGAGTTATGGGAGAATTTCAAAAAACTTCCCTTATTAGATATTTATTGGGCCCATGAAGTCTAATTTATTCAAAGCATTTGTAATTTTTTTATAAATAGAATCTTTTATTTTATTTAAATTTTTAAAATGATATTGTATTATTTAATTTTATGTTATGTTAAATATATGTACATGTGTATGTGTCTGTGTGTATCACATACACATATATAAGTGTGTGCATGTATAACATATCAATCCACGCAAGGTATAACATGCCAGTATATAGATGTTGGGATTTACATTACAAAAGACATGTTAGCTCATCTTACAACAGACATGTTAGCTCATCCGATATGTAAATGTAGTGACCAAAAATATGTATATATACTTTTGCTTATATAATAAAATAGTTCTATATTATATAAATTAAAATTTATTTATATATAATTTTGTATAAACATATAAATATTTATATATGAATATATATATATATAAAGTATTAACAAAACGTATATACATTAATTACTATATAAATATGTTTATATCATTTAAAATATAATAAATAAATATATTTTTTGCTGTAATATTGAAAATGGTATTTACACAAATACATAAAAAATATTATATATATATATATTTATATACACATAAATGAATATGTTAAATACTTATATAATATATATATATATAATTATAAAATAAATTTTACTTAAATATATTTATTGATCTAGTCTTGTGCACAGATCAAGTTTTTTTTTAATTTTTAATTCTTAGATACATACACACATATATATTAACAAAATTGAAACAACTATTTAAAAATTATAAAAATTATTTTGTTTGAATCTAAATTTAAGTTTTAAACTTCCATAAAATTTTAAATATAATTTTTATAATTTAAAACAATTAAAAATCCAATTGTTAAATTTTTGGTTTTAATTTAAGTATTTAAAAATAAAAAAACTTATTTTTTTATCTCTGCTATATGTTCAATATGTATTAATATGATTTTATAAAATTTAAAATATATTTTGTAATATATGTATGAATATATATAATTATTTATATGATAAATTGATTTAAATATTATTTAAAAATAATATATATGAATAATAATTTTTTTCCGAAAATAATATACTCATTAAACATCATATATAAAATTTTATTTCATATAATACATTATTGTAATATAGTATTTGTTAACCCGCCTTTTGGCAAGGCAGTATACATGAAGATTTAACCATATGGCTTCACGGTTATCGAAGTTGGAGTATCATGGATTTGGTTCAGATGGATGGATGGATAAACAACTACATATAATAATATAAAGCCAGGATTAAACACAGTCGATGGATAAACGATGCAGGGTGCTTGGAATATGGATTTTTACTTGGATGAGTTAGGGATCGGTATGGCATAATGGAAGGGATCGACATTCTCAAACTAGAGGTGTCGGTACCTCAATGGCCTAGCAGGTGGAAAGGTTCAGCACTAGAAGGGGTTGATTTACTTCGGGTTGGTATAGGTTAGGGGTCGGTCTACTTCATGTCGGCATAGGCTATGGGTTGATCTACTTCGGGTTGGCATAAATTAGGGGTCGGTCTGCTTCAGGTCGGCATAGGCTATGGGTTGATCTACTTCGGGTCGGCATAGGTTAGGGGTCGGTCTACTTCGGGTCGGCATAGGCTAGGGGTTGATTTACTTCGGGTCGACAGAACTTGGAAGAAGGTATGGCTTGGGTCGGCGTGGGAGTAACGGTCGGCATAGGATGGGTTTTATATAGTTCGAATGTGCAAGGAAGGACCGACGTACTTCAAAAAGCTTGGAGAAAGGAAGGATCGGCATTTTCTTAGACAAAGTGGGTTCAACATTGGAGGGATCGACATTGGTTTAAGAGGGGGAATAACGATCGGTAGTGCTAGGCCGATCGTTATTTTTTATCGAGTTGGGCTTGACAATCATTATGGTGGACCCATGTAGGTGAGAAGGCCCCGTAACCGAAGTTTCACCTATAAATACAGCAGGCTTAGCTTCGAAAAAAGGACCTTCATTTGGCTTCTCTTCATCTTCTACCTAGAGGCTACTCTGCCATTGTTATTCTAGAGTTCTGGATTGTAACTATAATCTAATTTCAATTTATTAAAAAGGATTGTTCTGGAGTGGACGTAGGCCAGAGTCAGCCGAACCACTATAAATCTTGTCTTTTTTACTTGCTTTCATTTTAATTTGCTTATTCTTCATATTATATTCTCTACATCATATACTATTTGTGATCTGTGACCGGATATTGGTGTTTTCACATGTTATTGAGTGTTGGTGGTCAATTTTGACGCCAACATTTTGGTGCTTTCACTGAGAAAGCTTGCATTCAAGGATTTGGAAGTTTGGATCTTGGATTTGAAAGCTTTGGAACTTGGATTTAGGAAGCAATGGCTAGGCAATCAGCAAGGAGACAAAGAACAGAGAGAAGTCATCATGAAGGAAGTCAGGAGGCTTCCTCAAGAGCTAATCAGACCTCAACCTTCATTACCCGAGGGGAGATGGAAACGATGATGGATGCTATGCAGGAAAGACCGCCAAAAAGGCAGGAGGAAATGATGTAGAACTTATTCCGACAGATTGGACAAGCTGGAGTGCAAAACCAAGGGAATGGAGTTGTAGGGAATACTGGAAATGTGGATCACGGAGTTGGTGCAGCAGGGGCAGAGGAAGTTCAGAACCAGAACCAAGGAAATGGAACAACCAGGATTCGAGATAGAATGGAGCTACCTGGAGCAGCCCTTGACCAACCAGGAACAATCGACTAAAGCAATGCCAATCGCTATAGAATGATAGGTGTCGATCGTTCCACACTTGCGGGCATGCCCTCGGATAATATTGGCTCGATTCCAGGCCAGATATCAGGTGGTGTTGTGAAGTTTGGCGTTGATCGGGATATGGATGCTCGTCCATAAGAGCAAATTTGAGAATTCCCTCGTGGACTCGGGGGGTAGGTTGGAGACAACAGACAAAGAATACAACTTGATAACAATGACAGGTTGGCGGAAATGATAAGACGGGCCATGGGAGGAGGATTAGTGAATAGAGATTTGGAAGATGTGAATAGGGGCTCCTTCGCTCCTACGATTAGGCAGGCTAAAAATCCAACAGAATTCAAACTACCAGCGCTAGAGACATATGATGGAAGGACGGATCCCGCTGTTCATCTGACAAGGTATATGAGGCACATGGAAGTACTGGGGGAAACAGAGGAGGTCATGGCACGGTGCTTCCCTTTGTATTTGATGGATATAGCAGCACTATGGTTCATACAATTGGAAAGCGGCTCTATTGGTACTTGGACATAATTGATCGAAAGGTTTATGAGGCAGTTTAGAGTTCACATCTCGAGACCTAAAAATATGATGAGTCTGGAAACACTTAAGCAGAGGACCGGAGAGTCCCTGAGAAGTTTTCTAACATGGTTCAATGCTGCGGCGACATCGGTGGATCGTCCAGATCCATCCATGGTTTTGATGGCAGCTGTATCTGGCATTGCTGATGGCATAGAGTTCAAGGATTCACTAGGATGGGATCCACCTATGGATTTAGGTGAGTTTTATCATGAAGCAGAAAGGTTCCTGCGACAGAAAGACGCACGAGCAAACAAATCATAGGTGAATGCCATGCAAAGTGGAGGATCATCAGGAGATGTAAACAAGAACGATAAGGGCAAACTGAGGATGGATGACGGCAGTAATATCTCAAAAAGGCAATGGGGAGAACCAAAATTCTCTTCCTATACGGATTTGACTGAAACTCTAGAAAGGATCTATTTGGACACTCGAGGACGCCTCCAGTATCGAAGGCCGGCAAAAAGGGAACCCTCAAAATATGAGCGGGCATCAGGAAAGCATTGCCTATTCCAGGAGCTAGATGGGCACAATACGAACGGGTGCAGGCATTTGAAGGATATCATAGAGGAACATGTGAGGAATGGTCATTTGTAGCAGTGTATAAGGAATCAAGCTGTGGCAGCGGAACAGGAGCTGCCACTGCCTACCTCGAATGAAGATGGCACTGGATCAAGGCATCATCGTCAGCTTATTATTAGTGGATTGACTTTATGGCATGGAATAAGTAATAAACCCCGCAGTAAAACGGCTAAGTCACTTACACATGTACGGGATCGAGGACGATCTCTAGGCATGCTCTGAGATGACGATGAACCATGGTGCGCGGGTTTATGAAATTTTGATTTTCCTGTTTACTGCAAATTCTTGTTTTTTCTGGTACTACGGCTATTTAGTTTTCTTGATTGTACGGGTTTTTATTTTAGATTTTACCAACTGAACTCTGGAATGATTGAATTTAGATTAATGTAATAAATAACATAGGTCACGGTTACGGCCCTGACCGGAGAGTCGGGGCAATAACCGCGGGTTATGAGTCCCTTCGCCGAAGAGCGAAAGGATGGACTCGAACTAGATTAAGTCCTTGGCTAAGGATCGAGGCCAGAGTAGGACACCTCATGCATAAGTCCTCGATTGGTGATCGAGGCCGGAGTAGAATAACCCAGGGATTAAGTCCTTGACTGGATAGTCGAGGCCGGAGAAGGAAAACCATGGATAAGCCATCGACCGAAGAGTCGAGGCTAGAGTAGGACAAAATGACCCGGAGAGGTCTAAGGATTTGGATATGGACCCGTAGAGGTCCCGGATTTGGATATGGACCCAAAGAGGTCCCGGATTTGGATTAAATGACCCGGAGAGGTCTAAGGATTTGGATATGGACTCGGAGAGGTCCCAGACTTGGATAAAACGATCCGGAGAGATCGTGGATTCGGTTAATGGATTTGGAATGATTCGAAATTGGATATCTACTTGAGGTAGTCATGGATTTCGATAATGATCCGGAGAGATCAAGGAATTCGATTGGCAACAGATTGGATTCTAGGCTAGATAATATAACGATCAATGGATTATGGACTTCAAATTTTGGACTTATGGCAATTCAATACACGCCTTCCTACCGCAAGGCATGTTTTGGGGGCAAAGTGTTAACCTGCCTTTTGGCAAGGCAGTATACATGCGGATTTAACCCAATAGGCTTCGTGGTTATCGAAGCTGGAGTATCATGGATTTGGTTCAGATGGATGGATAATCAACTATGGATAATAATATAAAGCCAGGATTAAACACAGTCGATGGATAAATGATGCAGGGTGCTTGGAATATGGATTTTGGCTTGGATGAGTTAGGGATTGGTATGGCATAATGGAAGGGGTCGGCATTCTCAAATAGAGGGGTTGGCACTTCAATGGCCTAGTAGGTGAAAAGGTTAGCACAAGAAGGGGTTGATTTACTTTGGGTCGGTATAAGTTAGGGGTCAGTCTGCTTCGGGTTGGCATAGGCTATGGGTTGATCTATTTCGGGTCGGCATAGGTTAGGGGTCGGTCTACTTCAGGTCGGCATAGTCTATGGGTTGATCTACTTTGGGTTGGCATGGGTTAGGGGTCGGTCTACTTCAGGTCGGCATAGTCTAGGGGTTGATTTACTTCGGGTCGGCAGAACTTGGATGGAGGTATGGCTTGGGTCGGCGTGGGAGTAACGGTCAGCATAGAAAGGGTTCGATATAGTTTGAATGTGCAAGGAAGGACCGTCGTACTTCAAAAATCTTGGAGGAAGGAAGGATCAGCATTTTCATGGATGAAGTGGGTTCGACATTGGAGGGATCAGCATTGGCTTAAGAGGGGGATTAACGATCGGTAGTGGTAGGCCGATCGTTATTTTTGATCGAGTTGAGCTTGACGATCGTTATGGTGGACCCATGTAGGTGAGAAGGCCCCGTAGCCGAAGTTTCACCTATAAATATAGCAGGCTTGGCTTTGGAAAAAGTACCTTCATTCTGCTTCTCTTCATCTTGTACCTACAGGCTACTCTGCCATTGTTATTCTGGAATACTGGATCGTAACTGTAATCTAATTTCGGTGTAATAAAAAGGATTGTTCTGGAGTGGACATAGGCAAAATTTAGCCGAAGCACTATAAATCTTGTCTTCTTTACTTGCTTTCATTTTAATTTGCTTATTCTTCATATTATATTCTCTACATCATATACTATCTGTGATATGTGACTGGATATTGGTGCTTTCACGTGTTATTGGGTGTTTGGTGGTCAATTTTGACACCAGTATTTAAATTATAAACTATATAAATATATGTGTATGTTATATATTAAATCTTTTAAGTTATCAAAAATTTTATTTTTAATTCTGGGCCGTACTGTATAAGGATGAATTATCGTAAATAAAGTTTTACTTTATAAACATATATACATAAAACCTATCTAAATTGTGAAAATAAATATACATATTGGAGTCACACTTAATTAACAGTTATATATATATAAAGCATTGTAAATATAAATTATTGTTTGTAGTTAGTTGAAAACTTACCTTGCTTCCAAATCCCTTAAGCACACCTCGAAACGATGATGTAAGCTTCTAGACAATTTTCGATCCAACAAAGTGCTAGTCCTTGAACCGTTGACTACCAGCTATCGATAGCAGCTAAATTGATCTGATTTGAGCTTGGGAGTCTAGAGAGATGGAGGGGGAAAGTCATCCAGCAAAAGCAATTAGATGGAGGCTCCAAAAAATCTAAATCAAATAGAGAAAGAGATGCTTAAATAGAGGAGGAAAGGAGAGAATTTAGGATCTAAACTTTTACTCTACCTTCTTTAATATTGGCCATCCATTTTCAAGCCATCTAACCCATATCCTAGTGGCCTCTAGCCCTTTATTTCAGCCGATCCTATTAGCCCCATGATGGGCCTTAAACCCATTTGAACCTAAATGAATATTTTTCATTTCAAATCTAATTTAAAACGCTTATCAATATCGTATATCGATTAATGTGTTTATAACTTTTATAAATAAAATTAATATTCATTTATCAAATCAATATCAAATTTATAAATAATATTTCATATATAATATTTAATTTAATTAAATCATTTGGTCAAAGAAGAACTCATCATTTTTGGTTATTTGACTAGTCAGGTGTAAATTTGGTAAGTGATTAATATCGACCATTCGAATATTAACATTCTCACATCACTTAGCAGATGGTGTGACATTTTGACCAAATTTACTGCTTACTTGGTTTCAGTAAAATCCAATTTTACTTTGTTAAGCGTTACTTGGTTGTGACATTTATTTACACAAGCTCTCTTCGTCTAAACTATATCACTTTGGACATATGGAATTTGGTAATGGTTAAAATTCCAGTATCATCCACATTTATCTCTATTGTTCAAACACAAAGTCCTTGGTTCAATAATAACGATTATTATAAATTAAAATGCTATGGCCAAAGACTTTTCCTTTGAGTTGACTTCAGCTGACTGTGATACAAATCTCATATAACCGAGGAGATGACTCCTCTCTTGAATAGTGCTTCACTTCCAATTCTTTCATTTGACCCAACTATAGTAACTTGATGGACATCATGCCATGATTTGACTATAATAAAAGTGGAGCTTTCAAACTGAAGATCGACGGTCTTCCCACGTTGATAGAATTGTGTAAATCAGTCACATCGATATTTTATGTTTAACCTTAATTATATTAAGCAACAGAAAACTATCGAGTGAGTCATTCCAAAGTTATCCAATAACTATCAGTACGTAATCCCTTAGTGCCCCTAACAACCATGAGTAATACACTATCCAATATTTGGAGAGCGTTATGTAATCTAGTGTCAACAAATGTATCATATCCAGTCTCGATACAACTTGTCTAAGAATATTTAAAATGGTATATTTATTTTCATTGTGATAAATTGCTCATGATTACAACACTTTGTTACTACTATCACAAAACATACAATTTATGGATTTTTTTATTAAATATACTTTTAGTTAAATCAATTAATTAATATAACACGTTATATCAAGTACATAATAGAAAGAAAACACCTTCTATTTCAAATAAGATTGGTTATTTAGTTAGATATATGTAACAAATTACATAATTTCTCTTAAGGCATACCCCTAACTCTATCAGAAATGTGATAAGTCTGAAAGTGCTTATTTGGCCAGTGCCTCTAAAGACAAGGGCAAGAAAAGGAAATATGAGAATGAAGTTGCTAAGGGTCTAACTTAAAAGAAACAACAAGAAGCTACTGTTGGTTGTTTCTTTTGTAACAAGTTCATGAAAAAAGAATGTGCCAAGTATCACGTCTGGAGTGCAAAGAACGAGTTGCCCAAGCTACTGAAAGCTAAGTGATGGTGAAATTTACATCTTTATGGGCGATGGAAAATCGATGGAAATTGAAGCAATTGGGCATTTTAGGTTATTATTGGGAACTTGTTTTTATTTGGATTTAAAACACACTTATGCTGTACCATCTTTCAGACGGAATTTAGTTTATGTTTCTTTGTTGGACAAATTTGGATATTTTAGTTCATTTGGAAACAATCGGTTTAATTTGTATTTAAATTCAAATGTTGTTGGAATTGGTTATTTAAATGCTCATGATAATGTTTATTTGCTAGAAATAGTTGCATCCTATAATGAAACATTGCATGTGAAATCACATGGTACTAAACATAAATTAAATAAGGACAATTTGACAGCATTATGGCTTAAGTGCTTAAGTCATATCTTAAAATGTAGAGTTGAGCGCATTGTGTCTGATGGCATTTTAGAGTCCCTTGACTTCAAAGACTTTGATGTCTATATCTACTGCGCCAAGGGAAAACAGACCAAAACCAAGAGATTATGTGACAATAGATCTTCAGATTTCTTAGAATTAATTTATACTGATATTTTTGGGCTATTCCCTATAGTGACTTGGAATGGTCAACAATATTTCATAAGCCTCATAGACGACTACTCAAGTTATGGGTACCTATATCTCATTCATGAGAAATCTGTCTTTGGATGTGTTTAAAGCTTATAAAGTTGAAGTTGAGAATCAATTCAATGAAAGGATTAAGAACATAAGATCTGATCATGGTGGTGAGTACTACAGTAGATTTAATGGCTCAGGTAAGCAACATCTACGACCATTTGCTAAATTCCTAAAAGAATGCGGTATTGTCCTATTGTACACCATGTTAGAATCACATAGCATGAATGGTGTAGCTGAAAAATAAAATAGGTCTTACGGATATGGTAAGGAGTATAAGTGCTCATTCTAACTTACATGAGTCCCTCTGGGGAGAAGCATTAAAGAAAGCAGCTTACATTATGAATATAGTACAAAATAAAGTAGCTACAAACACCTTATGAGCTTTGGATAGATCGAAAGCCTAGTTAAAAGCACTTTCACATTTGGGGATGTCCAGTTGAGGCAAGGCCTTATAGGCCACATGAAAAGAAATTGGACACCAAAACAGTAAGCATCTACTATATTGGTTAATCTAAGCGATCTATGGGCTATAAGTTTTATGATTCCATAATTAGGAATAATTTTTAAGACATGAACCGCAATAAATTTTAAGGATGTTGAGTTTGAGGGAGGAATAAGGTTAAAGCACCAAAAATGGCACACACCCCAGAAGCAAGTGGATCTAGATATAACAGATAATATATGAAGGAAAAGAAGAACAAACAACACATTTTATAGTGGTTCAGCAAATACTTCGGCTTACGTCCACTTTAATCTTTGTTATTGATTAATTCTCTCAAGAATACAATGATTATAACACAAATCCAACCATAATCTAATGGATCTCGAATTTGGGAGTGTTTGGGGAAGAAGAAGATAGAAGAGAAATCAAGTGCCAAAACGTCCTTTTTCAAAAGCTATAAGTGCTGCATTTATAGGGAAACCATCAAGAGAACCAGATACCTGTGAAATATCAAGTCCAGATCCAGATCTGAGTATGCAGGAGTAAGTAATCGAGTCCAATTCCAATAAAAACCACTCAGTATCGAGTGGTTTTGATCGGTACCGACTGGATTTTCTAAGGAGAAACCTCACCTCCTTTCCATTTGCCTTCTATCTCTGACCCGTTGTGTTCCGAAAACCTTTCCCTCCAGATTGGGTTGTTATTGAGAAGTTGTGATATCGCTTGTACTCATCTACCTTTCTTTAGAATATCCTCAAAGTGTTTCCTCAATTCCTTGAGAAAAGCACTCTACGACAATCATTCAGGCGTGTGGTCCATAGCAAGATTTTTGTAGGACCCAGGTGTAGAAGAAATAGTCGGTACCAAGTGGTTGTGTTCGATGCCAAGTGGTTCTCCTTGTTCCAATGCCTCTGAAATTTCTTGAATTGCTTCATATCAATATTCTAGATAGTTCTAATCATATTAGAGTGAATCATGTCGGGGAAAACCATGTTGGTGAAAATCATAAGCTTCGGGTCCGGGTTGACCTAACTTGGTGTCTGACCCAAGTGGTTTGTGTGTTTTCTTTGGCTTTTCTTGGAGTTGTCCAAAGGGTGAAGTTCTTTGAGTCTTGCCTGGGAGTTTTGTGTGTCCAACCAGAGAAAAATCACCAGTCGGTACCGAGTTGTGATTTACCATTCGATATCGAGTTAACTCGGGTCTGACCTAGGTTTGACTTGGGTCTGGCTCCAAGTCATATTGTCTTGCCTTGCTATTTCTCGGCTCAGTTAGTCCTTTATTTTTCCTAGGTTCAGCTCAGGTACAGCTCAGGTCCGACCTAAAGCACCCAGTTGAAAAACTCAAGTCAACTTTTTTCGCTTATTTTTTAATATTTCGTTTTCCTTGCTCTTTTATGATGTTTCCAAAGTCCTCAGGTCATTTCTTCATCGTTTGTTTGTCTAATTTGCTCGTTTAAGTCCATTCAAAGATTGTGGAAAATTAGGTTATAACATTTGCCCTCCATAGTATGCCTTATGAATGCAAGGTGTGCATTGCTTAAGAAAAAGTTTCTGCAGTAGTTGACTTCTGGCAGTCAAGCTTTCCAGCTATCCATCGATTCAAATTGTGGTGAATCATCTGGTTCCTTCGTATTCTCCTCCAAATCCATGGTCATTCCAGACCGTCATAGCTTAGGACTCTAGTCCTTACTTAATTGTTAGTTATAAATCATAATCAATCTATTTTCATCTGAAGTTATCATATTGTATATTAAAATCATCCCATGTTCGTTCGGGATTTAATTTTTTCTAGTTTGATTACAAGGCGTTCAAATCCTAAGGTCAAGTCAATATCCCTTCTAGGGTCCGATCTTGCCAGATCATTTATCATCCAAACTAGGGTTGAATCTCTCCGGATGATATATCATCCAAACTAGGGTTTGGTCTCTCCGGATTGTATATCAACCAATCTAGGGTTTGATATCTTCGGATAAGTTTACATCCAATCTAAGATTCGATCTCTCCGGATCATTTAACATTCAATCTAGGGTCTGATCTCTCCGGATTGTTTAACATCCAATCTAAGGTTCGATCTCTCTAGATCATTTAATATCAAGCCTAGGGTTCGATCTCTCTGGATTGTTTAACATTAGGTATAGGGTTCGATCTCTCTGGATCGTTTAACATCCAATCTAGGGTTCGATCTCTCCAGATTCGTACTAAGTCCAATCTGCTCGTTCTCCGATGATGGGACTCAATGTCTAAGCAAGACCATCTGCTCACTCTCCAATAAGGTGTGACGCCCCACCTCTATGCTCACGCTAGCCAAGAACACTACTGGGTAATGCCGTCGACTAGCGCGAAGAATAAGGCTGTTGAGGAGCGACCATCCGTGTAATTGCTTTGGGCGAGTACCGATATGTCAGATAATATAAGATGCATTTCGTTTCAAGAGGAAATCCGACATATCTAATACAAACTCAAAGCAACCACACAGTGGCTAAGTGGACCTCGGAAACAAATATAGAAATAAACGTAACATAAATCAATCACAAATGTTCATATCACAAAGGCGGAAACGGATATGAATATAACACATAAAAGTGTGCATCAGAGTAGTGGTCAGTCAAGATCCACAATATCACAAAAGAATAGATACAAGTGCTAGACAAAAGAATAAGTATACATCATGGGGTCTATATCTCAAATGTATAACAACAAAAACTACAAATGTAATGTAGTTAGGAAAAAGTCAAAAGATGATCCCAGACAAGGAGTCAAGCAGAAGCACCTGTAACATCTCGGTCTGACCCGAGTATTATTTCATAAGAAAATAATAAATGCATCAGTCTAGCTATAAATATCAGATAAAGGAATGAGATATAAGCAGAGATATAATAAGAACGTATGATAACAATAATGTCATACTAGAATAAAATATGATATAAAACAACCACAAAATCATACAATATCTCAAGAATCTCAAAGTACCAAAAAGAATGTCATATTCTTTATTTTATTCACCATACCACAAATATTGACAAACATATAATTGCCAATCACATAAAGAGGTGAAACACAAATTCTAAAAATCATCAAATAGAAATCCAGAAATCACAAAGGGGGGAGGCCTATCACAAACGGGAGCATGAAAACTCACCAACACGTGTATCACAAATGGAACGCTATTCCATGGTCGCTAACCATAAATTTTGAGCCGAAGCTCCACAAACGGTCCGAAGACCACGGGTCGCTACCCTGCCAAATTGAACCGAAGTTCCACAAAACGGGGTTTAGTCTCCCTCGCAGACAAATAGACATCGCACATCGCTAGTCTAGATCACAAAATGATCATCATCGATCAATAAAAGTGTCAATTACACTAAGCTAGTAAATATACGAGTATAGCTTCATGTCCCATAACCACTAGCTTAACTTAAATATTTACGAACAAATTGTAGATTCCCACTCGAAAATTGTCACAAGAATTTCAATCGAACAAGTCCAAGAATTAACCGACGAAGTAAACGCAAGCGTTTCATACCACTTGTTTTGCTAAGTCGTTTAATTAGATTTTCTCATACGAGTGAGGTAAAGGTTTGCATATATTAATAGGTTAGAAAACGGATTTATAAAAGAGCTTTGTATAAAAAATAGAGTTGAAATCATCTTTGCAAAAGAGTTTTAATATTTACTACTAGTATAGAGACCTTTGTATTTAGAAGTGACAAATCACAAAATGATTGTAGAAACAATCAATCACAAAAATCCACATTCGAAGACATGAATTAAATCCAAAGAAATCGATACCAATTCCATTAAAATGGACATTCTCAAAAATCTTGAAAAAGAAGTCATCAAAGGCAATAACAAAGGATAACAATAAATCAGATAGTCACGAATCGATAAAAGTTGGATCCTCAAACTAATTAGGCAAAATAGGCAAAGTGAAGCAGGTCAGTCGACTGACTGTAGAGGGTCGGTCGACTGAACCAGAAACCAGAATGTTTCATTTCCTGCAGTCAGTCAACTGACTGCAGAAAACAAAAACTTTTGTTCTCTGCAGACAGACCCAGAATATTTCATTTCCTGCAGTCAGTCGACTGATTGCAGAGGGTCAGTCGACTGACTGCAGAAAAAAGAAACTTCTGTTCTCTGCAGTCGGACCCAGATTGGCCTGATTTCTACAGTCAGTCGACTGACTGCAGAGAGTCGGTCGACTAACTGGCACTGAAGCTGTTTTTCAGCTTATTCAAATGAAGCGCAAACTCTTCCAAATCACGATCGAACGAGCAATGGACTTAAGGGGCTTTTGCCAATCGACAACCCAGCCCTATAGGCTTTCCGATTCACCACCAAAAGCATGTTCAAACATCAAAGCTAAGATTTTTAGAGTTTTAGACTTCAAACACCAAAAATTGAAATGTTCACCAAATCAATCCAAACCAAAATAAAATGAACATGTAAAGATGTTAGGAATCCATACCTAACAATCAAAGATAGTTATAGACAAGGATGTGAGATAAAGATCTCACCTTTTACATAAAAACAAAGAAGAAGAAACTTGAAAATAAAGGAGAATCAACCACTCTTCAATCTCAAATCTAGGAGCTTGAATCTAAGCTCAAAAGAAGAACATTTCCAAAGGGTTTAGGAAATTTCTGAATTTAAAGAGAGATTGAGTTGGAGAAGAAGATGGAGATACTTACCAATAGTTTCCCTTTGAATTTGGAGCTAAAACTTGGATTTGCTAAAGAAACTAGGGTTTAGGATTTTAATTTCCCATCTCTACCACCATTTTTGCTTTAGCTAGAGAATATAAGGAGAATGAGAATTAATGAAGGAGCTTGAGTGGAGCATAGGGTATTCAGTTCGGTTAAAGGGGCTAAAACCCAAACCCAAAGCTCAATAGAAAATAGCAAAATTCATCTTACTCAAAATATATCGATGTTTATACTTAAAAAATTCGCAAATGCCATTTTGGACTCAATGGAAGTGGTCTCGAGTCCCAATTCGACTGTTTACAAAAACTAACTTTTTGGACTTTAATTCGATTAACGATTCAACATTTAAATAAAATATTTAAATATTCAATCGTAAAATATGCGGGTTGTTACAGACTCCCCTCCTTAAAGAAATTGCATCCATGCAATCTTTAAGAAATAAATAAGAAGTAACAACTATAAAAGCATATTGACACAAAAAGAAGAAATTTGAAATAAAAAGTTCACCTTAAGGAGCACGAGAGAGCAAGTCCGGATGTGTTCGCTCGATGAATTCTCTAGAATCCCAGGAGCAATCCTTAGGATTTGAGGACCATTGAACTTTCACAAGAGAAACATCTTTATTTCGAAGGCGTTTAACCTCCGAAGCAATAATACGGACGGGATGTTGTTCATAAGTCAAATTAGGCGAAACTTCAATTTCTTCAATAACACCGGGCTCAAGAATAGAATCAGAATCTTGAAGGCATTTCCGAAGTTGAGAGACGTGGAATACGTCGTGAATAGCAGAAAATTGAGCTGGTAATAAAAGGCGATAAGCTATGGAACCAATGCGTTCGGTGATGGGAAATGGGCCAATAAATCGAGGTGCTAATTATCCCGATCGACTGAAACACACAACACCCTTCATAGGTGAAACACGAATAAACACAAAATCACCCACAGAAAATTCTAATTTCCTTCTTCGATTATCGGCATAGGATTTTTGTCTACTTTGAGCTTCTTTCATCCTATGATGAATAAGGTCGATCTTTTCTATGGCATCACGAATAAAATCTGGACCTAAAACAAGCTTCTCACCAGTTCAAGCCAACATGAAGGAGATCGGCATGGCCTTCCGTATAGTGCCTCGAAAGGTGCCATACCAATACTAGATTGGAAGCTATTATTATAGGAAAACTCAACAAGAGAAATATGATCCTCCCAGCTTCCACCAAAATCAAGAACACAAGCACGAAGGAGATCTTCAAGAGTTTGATTCACATGCTCGGTTTGTCCATCGGACTGAGGATGATAAGCGGTGCTAAAATTAAGCTTTGTTCCCAAAGCTTTTTGAAGACCTTTCCAAAATCCACTAGTAAACAATGGATCACGATCGCTAACAATAGAAGTTGGAACTCCATGCAATTTAACAATTTCCTTGACAAAGAGTTTAGCCAAAATAGGTATGGTCCGATTGGACCGAACGGGAATAAAATGGGCGTATTTTGTAAGTCTATCTACTATCACCCATAAGCTATCATGGCCTGAACGAGAACGGGGAAGACCGTCAATAAAATCCCTGGAAATTTGATCCCACTTCCATATTGGAATTTCCAATGGTTGCAATAACCCACCGGGCCTTTGGTGCTCGGCCTTGACAAGTTGGCAAGTCATGCAACGCTTAACAAAGTTAGCAATATCAGACTTCATTCCCTCCCAATAATAAAGTCGCTTCATATCCGCGTACATTTTACTACTACCGGGATAAATGGTAAATTTAGAACGATGAGAATCTTCTAAAATATCTTTACGAAGGTCATTAATATTTGGCATAATAAGTCTACCAAATTTTCGAATACCGCCACGAACATCAATATCAAAGTCCTTTAAACCTTCAATATCAATTTTATCCCTACAACTTTGGCCAAGAAAAAACCAATTCAGGATCATGCTTTTGAACTTCAAGAATGCGGTCTAGAAGAGAAGGATGAACCTCAAGGCTACATAAAACAAAAGATGAACATAAATCGGTTTCACGATCTCGAATCTCACAAGTGGACAAAGTCTCGAGATCATTCCACTCGGATATCATCATGGAAACAACCGCTTGTTGCTTACGACTAAGGGCATCGGCAACACTATTTCCTTTTCCGGGAGTATAAAGAATATCAAGATCATATGATGCAAGGAACTCGAGCCAACGTTGTTGACGCAAATTAAGTTCCTTTTGGGAAAATAAATACTTCAAAGATTTATGATCGGTGTAGAGAACAAATTTCTCTCCCAAAAAATAATGACGCCAAATTCTAAGGGTGAATACAGTAGCCGCGAGCTCCAAATCATGAGTGGCATATCTAGTCTCGGCGGGCTTTAATTGTCTAGAAGCATAAGCGATAACACGTTCCCTTTGCATAAGAACGGCTCCCAAACCAACACGACTAGCATCGGTGTAAACAATAAAATCTTGGTTCCCATCGGGAATCACAAGAATAGGAGCATCGGAAAGGAGTTCTTTTAATTTTTGAAATGAAGCTTCACATTTGTCTGACCAAATGTATTTAACTCCCTTCTTTGTCAAATTAGTAAGAGGTACGGAAATCTTAGAAAAGTCTTTTATGAACCGACGGTAATAGCCCACCAATCCAAGGAAGCTACGAATTTCCGTCACACTCTCCGGTCTCTTCCAATTTTGAATCGCTTCAATATTTGAAGGATCCACGGAAATTCCGGATTCAGAAATGATATGTCCGAAAAATTTCACACGAGATTGCTAAAAGTGGCATTTAGAAAATTTCGCTTTCAATTGGTTGCTCCTAAGAGTTTCCAATACAATACGAAGATGATTTTCATGCTCCTCTTTGGTTTTAGAATAAATAAGAATATCATCTATAAAGATGAGAACAAATCGATCAAAAAAGTCTTTAAAAACTCGATTCATAAGGTCGACGAAATAAGTTGGAGCGTTCTTCAAACCAAATGGCATAACAAGCCATTCATAAGATCCATAACGAGTACGGAACGATGTCAAAGGAATGCTATCCTCTGCAATACGAAGCTGATGAAAATCGCTTGCTAAGTCTAACTATGAAAAGACTTTAACACCACTAAGCTGATCGAATAAATCATCAATCCGAGGCAAGGGATATTTATTCTTAATGGTGAGATCGTTAAGCTTGCGATAGTCAACGCAAAGCCTAAGTGTACCATCAGATTTCTTCACAAAAATAGCTGAAGCTCCCCATGGAGAGGAACTAGATTGAATAAATTGCTTCGCTTCCAATTCGGATAATTGTTTGCGCATCTCCTCATTTTCTTTATTGGACATATGATAAGGAGGACAAGTAATAGGTAGAGCTCCAAGGATTAGATTAATTCGGAACTCAATTGCTCGCTTAGGTGGTAATCCTAGAACGGGCTCAAATATGTCGGGAAATTCACGAACAATGTGAATGAGAGAAATGACATCTTCCTCATCATCATTATCGTTATCATGAGGATTTAGAGAATACAAGGATGCTTTCGAATTGGAATCTGGATCTTTCAGAATGAGAGAAATCTGCTTAACAGATTGAGGATGCCGAAGATATATAGTCCGCTCAGGACATAGGATATGGGCTTCATAACGGTTAAGCCAATCCATTCCCAAAATCATTCTAGAACCTAAATAACGCATGACGTGCAAATCGGCATGGAAAGAGTAATCACATAAAATTATTTCGACATCTTTACATAATAAACTAAGTGTTTCGGATCCGCCAACTGGATTCACAATTCTTAAGGAAGTCATCAAGCCAATAACATCCAAAGATAAAGCATCAACAAGTTCTTTTGATATAAAAGAGTGTGATGCACCCGTATCAAAAAGAACTCGAATAGGAAGATCGTGAAATATAATAATGCCATCAAGGATAGAATGAGAAATACCTTGACCATGAGAAGTGTTAGCAGGGGTTTGAACAACATTTAGCTTGCCCTTCTTCTTGCCTTGAAGTTTGGGAAACAAAGATAAAGTATGGCTCGAACTCTTGCAATAGTGGCAGAAAAGAGGCTTCGGGCACTTGTTTGCATAATGGTCCTTAGAACCACAATTGTAACATTCCACGACGAGTGTTAGGAGTATTTGCTACCAGTGTTGCTTGCTTTCCCTTTTTGTTGGGATTAGGCTTGAATTTAAAAGGTCTCTTCTTGTTGATGTTTGGTTTGACCTCAGCATCACTATCTTTATCGGCCTCTTCGAGACGAAGAGCAATATCAACAAGTTGATCAAAAGAAACATCTAATTTCAGAAGTAATGGCTTCTTGAGACTTTTGTTCAAGCCATAAACAAATCTCCGGTTTTTCTTCAATGGGGTATTAATGTATTCAACCCCATATTTTGAGAGAGATTCGAAAGAAGCGACGTAGTCCGTCACGGAAGATTCACCTTGAACAAGGTCTATGAAGCGTCTAGCTAGAGATACTTTTTCAGCTTCCGGTACGAATTTCAACTCGAACCTTTCTCGGAATTGCTCCCAAGTAAGGTCCGCTTCAATAATTTCGGAGATCAGAAGCTCATACCAGTCTAATGCTCTTTCCTGGAGCATACTAGAAGCCACTTGGACTCGATGAAGATCAATAAGATTCATGCGAGAAAAGATGCGGTCGCATGTCCGAAGCCAAGCCTGGACTTCTATAACGCTCTCGGAACCTTTGAATGGCTTTCCATCCAAATTAGCGTAATCACTTCACAAGCATGCAAACCTAGATTTAGGATTAGTGGGCTCAGGAACAGGTCCGACAGCTTGAGCATTTCTTACAAGATCAAGAAGTTGCTGAGCGGACATAAACACTCCATCCTGGGGAGTAGCACTAGATTGAACGGCGCTGGGACGGCCAGGTCTAACCATTTCTCTTCTTTAAGAAAGAAAGAAAAGAGAAAAAGATTAATCTCAGAATGAATATCAAACAAACTTGATTGATAAAACAAGGCATCATAAAAAGAAATAGGATAGAATGGTACAAAAACTCGAATTAAATCCTATGGCACGATTCCTAAGAAAGACTTAGGACAATGATCCTTGCTAGATTATTCTACATTGTTCCAAAGTTTGGCTCTGATACCATGCTATGACGCCCCACCTCTATGCTCACGCTAGCCAAGAACACTACTGGGTAATGCCGTCGACTAGCGCAAAGAATAAGGCTGTTGAGGAGCGACCATCCGTGTAATTGTTTTGGGCGAGTACCGATATGTCAGATAATATAAGATGCATTTCATTTCAAGAGGAAATTCGACATATCTAATACAAACTCAAAGCTACCACACAGTGGCTAAGTGGACCTCGGAAACAAATATAGAAATAAACGTAACATAAATCAGTCACAGATGTTCATATCACAAAGACGGAAACAGATATGAATATAACACATAAAAGTGTGCATCAGAGTAGTGGTTAATCAAGATCCACAATATCACAAAAGAATAGATACAACTGCTAGACAAAAGAATAAGTATACATCATGGGGTCTATATCTCGAATGTATAACAACAAAAACTACAAATGTAATGTAGTTAGGCAAAAGTCAGAAGATGATCCCAGACAAGGAGTCAAGCAGAAGAACCTGTAACATCTCGGTCTGACCCGAGTATTATTTAATAAGAAAATAATAAACGGATCAGTCTAGCTATAAATATCAGATAAAGGAATGAGATATAAGCAGAGATATAATAAGAACGTATGATAAAAATAATGTCATACTAGAACAAATATGATATAAAACAACCACAAAATCATACAATATCTCAAGAATCTCAAAGTACCAAAAAGAATGTCATATTCTTTATTTTATTCACCATACCACAAATATTGACAAACATATAATTGCCAATCACATAAAGAGGTGAAACACAAATTCTAGAAATCATCAAATAGAAATCCAGAAATCACAAAGGGGGGGAGGCCTATCACAAACGGGAGCATGAAAACTCACCAACACGTGTATCACAAATGGAACGCTATTCCATGGTCGCTAACCATAAATTTTGAGCCGAAGCTCCATAAACGGTCCAAAGACCACGGGTCGCTACCCTGCCAAATTGAACCGAAGTTCCACAAAACGGGGTTTAGTCTCCTTCGCAGACAAATAGACATCGCATATCGCTAGCCTAAATCACAAAATGATCATCATCGATCAATAAAAGTGTCAATTACACTAAGCTAGTAAATATATGAGTTTAGCTTCATGTCCTATAACCACTAGCTTAACTTAAATATTTACAAACAAATTGTAGATTCCCACTCGAAAATTGTCACAACAATTTCAATCGAACAAGTCCAAGGATTAACCGACAAAGTAAACGCAAGCATTTCATACCACTTGTTTTGCTAAGCCGTTTAATTAGATTTTCTCATACGAGTGAGGTAAAGGTTTGCATATATTAATAGGTTAGAAAATGGATTTATAAAAGAGCATGTATAAAAAATAGAGTTGAAATCATCTTTGTAAAAGAGTTTTAATATTTACTACGTACTAGTATAGTGACCTTTGTATTTAGAAGTGAAAAATCACAAAATAATTGTAGAAACAATCAATCACAAAAATCTACATTCGAAGACGTGAATTAAATCCAAAGAAATCGATACCAATTCCATTAAAATGGACATTCTCAAAAATCTTGAAAAAGAAGTCATCAAAGGCAATAACAAAGGATAACAATAAATCAGATAGTCACGAATCGATAAAAGTTGGATCCTCAAACTAATTAGGCAAAATAGGCAAAGTGAAGCAGGTCAGTCGACTGACTGCAGAGGGTCGGTCGACTGAACCAGAAACCAGAATGTTTAATTTCCTGCAGTCAGTCGACTGACTGCAGAGGGTCAGTCGACTAACTGTAGAAAACAGAAACTTTTGTTCTCTGCAGACAGACCCAGAATGTTTCATTTCCTGCAGTCAGTCGACTGACTGCATAGGGTCAGTCGACTGACTGTAGAAAACAGAAACTTCTGTTCTCTGCAGTCAGACCCATATTGGCTTGATTTCTACAGTTAGTCGACTGACTGTAGAGAATCGGTCGACTGACTGGCACTGAAGCTGTTTTTCAGCTTATTCAAATGAAGCGCAAACTCTTCCAAATCACGATCGGACAAGCAATGGACTTAAGGGGCTTTTGCCAATCGATAACCCAGCCCTATAGGCTTTCCGATTCACCACCAAAAGCATGTTCAAACATCAAAGCTAAGATTTTTAGAGTTTTAGACTTCAAACACCAAAAATTGAAATGTTCACCAAATCAATCCAAACCAAAATAAAATGAACATGTAAAGATGTTAGGAATCCATACCTAACAATCAAAGATAGTTATAGACAAGGATGTGAGATAAAGATCTCACCTTTTACACAAAAACAAGGAAGAAGAAGCTTGAAAACAAAGGAGAATCAACCACTCTTCAATCTCAACTCTAGGAGCTTGAATCTAAGCTCAAAAGAAGAACATTTCCAAAGTTAGGTTTAGGAAATTTCTGAATTTAAAGAGAGATTGAGTTGGAGAAGAAGATGGAGATACTTACCAATAGTTTCCCTTTGAATTTGGAGCTAAAACTTGGATTTGCTAAAGAAACTAGGGTTTAGGATTTTAATTTCCCATCTCCACCACCATTTTTGCTTTAGCTAGAGAATATAAGGAGAATGAGAATTAATGAAGGAGCTTGAGTGGAGCATAGGGTATTCAGTTCGGTTAAAGGGGCTGAAACCCAAACCCAAAGCCCAATAGAAAATAGAAAAATTCAACTTACTTCAAATATATCGATGTTTATACTTAAAAAAGTCGCAAACTCCATTATGGACTCAATGGAAGTGGTCTCGAGTCCCAATTCGACTGTTTACAAAAAGTAGCTTTTCGGACGTTAATCCGATTAATAATTCAACATTTAAATAAAATATTTAAATATTCAATCGTAAAATATACGGGTTGTTACATAAGGGTACTTACTTTCCTAGCTTGCCTATCCACTCACTCTCCGGTAAGGGTGTTAGCGATTCGTACAAGTCCAATACACTCGCCCTCTGGAAAAGGACTTGCACCATATGGTCATCTCCCTATCTCTCCGGTCGGGACTACCACGATCAACTAATATCAGCCATCACATTCAAGTAGTTATAAAATGCTAATCAATTTCAAGGGGTCATCAATCTTCATTGGCATTTCCTAATTGGTATCAATCATCACTCATGAAGCCTGAGTCAAAGCATCGAGTAAACATCAGAATATCTAATCCTATTAACGATCACCTTCAGACTTTAAACCGTGTCTAAGGACTGATCAGGATCATGTACGTGTATAAGCGATTTGATAGTCATATTGCATCAATTATTTAAATCAGAAGGCGAGGTAGGGGCATCGACTCTGACTCTAATACATCCCAATATAGGATTATCATCCAATGGAAGTCTTTGATCCATAACTTCATTTTTTTCCACGTTCCTACGTTGAGCTTTTAGTTCCAAATCCTATGTTGTGCATTAGCATTTTGATCTTCCTCTCTGGCTTCAGCATTGCCCATTTCAAGCACCCCAGCTTGCCTTGAAATCAAACCAACATTGCCCCTAAGTAAATTCATCTCGGTACCGACCTGATTCAGGTCGTACCGACCTGATTCAGGTCGTACCGACCTATTCTAGTTGTGGGGATATTGTTCCAGTTTCTATACTCCAACTCTAATTGCTTCTGCATTGATTTATGGTCTTTGATATCGAATTCCAACTGCTCTAGCTATTCTTTGTTGATCCATCCTTCTGAAGAATCCATCTAGCATATCATTTTATCGAGCCATTATTCCATCTTACATCTTTTTCATCATTCTCTCTATCTCCTCTTTGGTCATGTAGATGGATTGATTAGAACTTGAGGGCACCTCCTAGCTGCCTCATGCTCTGGTTAATTCTATCCAACCATAGATCTGGTGTTAGGCCTCTTCGTCTCTTCCAAACTTCAATTCTAAGCTTTAGGTTATCAAATCTAGCCCTTTCTCAATGAAAGAACAAAAACAACTGGCACCAAAAATGTCATAAAAACCTGGAAGAAAATGGATCTAGATAGAGCATATAATATATAAAAGAAAAGAAGAAAAAATAACACTTTTCACAGTGGTTAAGAAAATTTCGACATATGTTCACTTTAATCCTTGTTATTGATTAATTCTCTCTGGAATACAATGATTATGACATGAATCCGACCATAATCTAGTGGATCTCTGATTTGAGAGTGTTTGGATTATTTGAGGAAGAAGAAGATAGAAGAGAAATCAAGTACCAAAAAGTCCTTTTCTTGAAGCTATACATGTTGTATTTATAAAGAAAACACCTTGTAGAACCGGAGACCTATGAAATTTCAATTCCAAATCAAGATCCGAATACATAGGAGTAAGTAACTAGACCTAGCTACTAATAAAAACCAGTCAGACCCGAGTAGTTTTGATCAGTACTGACTTGTTTTTTCCAAGGGAAACCCCCCCTCCTTCTTTCTATTGGCCTTTTATCTCCGACCTATTGTGTTATGAACACTTTTCCCTTGAGATTGAGTTATTTCTGAGAGGTTCTGATACCGCTTGTACTTATCTGCTTTTCTTCAGAAAATACTCAAAGTTGTTCTTCTATTCCTTGAGAAAAGCACTCCACGACAATCACTTAGGCCAGTGCTCCATGTACAAGAATTTTGGAGGATCCGCATGCAGAAAAAAGTGGTCGGTATCGAGTGGTTGTGCTCGGTACCGAGTGGTTCTCCCTGCTCCAATGCCTTTGAAATTTCTTGAATTACTTTATTCATCATTCTAGATAGTTCAAAACATGTTGGAGTGAATCATGTCGGTGAAAATCATGAGCTTTGGTTCGGGTTGACCTAACTTGGTGTTTGGCCCGAGTGGTTTGTGTGTTTGCTTCTAGCCTTGCTTGTAGTCGTCCAAAGGTTGAAGTGCTCCGAGTCCTACCTAGGTGTTTTGTGTATTCGCCCCAAGAAATATCACCACCTAGTACTAAGTAGACTCGAGTTTGACTCGGGTTTGACTTGGGTCCGACTCTAAATCATATTGTCTTGCCTTGTTATTTCTCAACTCAGGTATTCCTTTATTTTTCCTAGGTTCTGTTTGGGTACAACTCAGGTCCGACTTGAAGCATCGAGTTGAAAAACTCAAGTCAACTTCTTTTGCTCATTTTTGATATTCCCCTTTTCTTTCCTTTTTATGATGTTTCCAAAGTCCTTCGGTCATTTCTTAATCGTTTATTCGTCTAACTTGCACGTTTAAGTCCATTCGAAGACTTCAAAAAATTAGGTTATAATAGAGATATTGCTTTTGAGGAGGAATTAGATTCAAAATCAGTTCCTATTATCACTTTTGATGATGTTTAGGTTCTCACACCTATGATTGAGCAAGAAGTGAATCCAAAACCTCAATAAGACAATGTTGAACAACTCTCCATTCAAGATGAGGTAATTAATCTGGAATGAAAATCATTATTGATCGAGTAATATGATGTATTCTACTAAATTAAGACTTTTATACCAATAGCTTAGATAACTTTTTTATAACTAATCACTAGAAATTAGTAGCAGAATAAATAAAGTAAAGAAAGTAAAATCGATTACACCAGATATTTTTAAACTGGTTCGAACTTCCCATCTAGTCCCATACTGCTTCTGGATTTAAATAACACCCTCACTTAACCCGATGGAATAAGTATATTACAAACCGCCTGAGTTGTCGAACGGGACTTCATGCTTGAAGATCCCCAATGGGACTTCGACTACAAAAAGTAGTAAAGTATTTGACTTTGTGTGTTCTTGAATAACACGAATGAGTCAATAAAGTACACCCTTCCTATAATCTCCTTGAGATGATGATTTAAACATGCTGATTTAGAAAGTTGAAAGTTGAATGCTTAGTAATCCATGTGAATATTGAAAGTAGAAAAGCAAGTTGGAATTTGTTAGTGAAAGGAAAGATTTCAACTCTATTTATAGTTGTGAAGGGATCTAGTTGAAAGATTACAGCCATTTGAAGGATTGCAACCTTTGGGGAAGAAGATGACTCTCCAGAATTTGAATTTCTGCAAAGAGACAATTCTTCTTGTACAGGTCAATTAGTTGAATTTAAAAATCAAATGGCTAAAATTATACAAAAATGACATAAACAAACCAGTTCACAAAACAGCTATTACAAACGGTTGAAATAAAATTTTAGACGTTTGAAATTTGTTCCAAACATCTGAAATTTTATTTTAGCCATCTGAAATACCATTTTGAAATATATGTTTCTTTTTTTATGTTTTTAATTTTTGAATTGCTTTTGACAATCTTAATTTCTTGTTTATGGAAAAATTTAAAATATAATTTTTATGAAAACGTATTATCAAAGCAATATTTGTGTGTATATGAAATCATCAAATATGATATTGTACATTATAACTAAATCAAGTATAACATATGACAACCTCTATTTTTATCTTCAATATTTGCGCTCGATTTCAATGTTGATCATCATTTTTTATACTCATGAACCTACAAGTTAGCTTAGAGGTTCTTTTGCATAATTATATAGTTGTTATCATTAAAATCCAATAAGAGAAGTTCTAACATTCTCCCTCTTTTTGACGATGACATCTACACAATTGAGAATATTTATTCTAATGATATTATAATATAATTAAAGCTCCCCTTAAGTATAATATCTCCCTCTATATGCATATGTTTTTCTCCCCCTTTTTCATTATCAAAAAGAATGAAAAAATATTGCCTTTTAGGTAATAATAAGTCCAAAATATGAATATTATTTTTCAGAAATAGCTTAGTATTCCTCAAAGATTAACCCAATATTAATTATGGAGAAAAAATAAGTTAGAATTTACCAAATTTGACGAAGTCCTTATTTCATTGTAAGCACATTATTCTATCAAATGTATGGAATGTCTCTAGAATTCAAAATCTATCATTTTCCTTTCGTTTCTCTAAGTACCTACAATAAATAATAGTTGTTTTTGGTATCTACTTACTATGTTTGGGTCTAGGGGTTTAGCCATAGGGTACAAACCTTATCAAAATAGGTGTGGATGTACCTTGTACCATAAAAAAATGAAATAATTTTATCAAAGAGTAATTACTTTACAGTACTTTTGATAGCATTAAAAATAGTACAATAAAAAGTGCTACAGTTAGTCCTACCTTTTATAGTATTTTGTAGTAAATTGCTATGTTTTAGTGCTATAAGTAGGACTGCTGATCATTAATAAATAACTACTACTTATAAATTAGGGTATCGGTAAAAATTAACATTTAAAGCATGCGATACCCAAGGTTCTTATAGTTTCCTAAGCTTTAGGAAACCACAACCATTTGGGTGTAGTTGAACCTTTAAAAATATAGTTTTCATTATTAATCACATTCTTATAATAATTGTTAATATAAAGTTGTTTATCATGTTTAATCGTATTAGCATGAATCCACATTTTAATACTATTAGTTATTAGCTTAGTAGTTGAAATTTTTTTTCTATCATATCTAAACAAAGTACTATTATGATTGTAAGTGGTTTTAGGACTATCTTGATTTCTAGTACTAGAATTAAATTAGTACACATGAATGAATATCTAGTACTAGCATTAAATTAGTATACATGAATGCATATTTATTACTATTTTTACTTTTAGCTTGTTTATAGCCTAAACTGCTTTTATCATTATAACCTTTTGAATTTGTAACTAAGGAAGATAATATATCTTCACCTTTAAAATTTATGATTTTTTTTATTTCATTTTTCAAAATTTTCTTTAAAATCACAAACTTATGGTTTTAGGATTATCTTTTAGAATCTCAAATTTTTTAGATAATTTCTAAATTCTTTTTAATTAAGGTTTCATTCTCTTTTTCAAGAGATAAAATTAAAGAGCTAGAATTATTTAAAGAATTTTTCAAAAATATAATTTTATTTTGCAAAACATCGATTTCCTTCAAAAGATCATTATTTTTAACTTATAATTGCTCATTGTCTTTTTGTAGGAAATATTTTTGTAAAATAAGATCTTCTACCATATTTTCAAAAAATTTAGCATGTTTTACCAAAAATTTATTTTCTTCTTGTAAAGTGGAAATTTTTTGCTCACAATCTTTTAGCTTAATTAATACAATTCTATTAACTTTATTCAATGTTTTACAATCTTTCGATAACTTATCATGTGCTAATAAACGATATTTATACATATAATCTAAGCATACCATTTGTGGTCTGAGTTTAGCCATGAAGCCTTTGTTTGTTAGCTCCCTCTTTCTATTACCTTGATTAGATCTCTTTATGGCCATTTATTCTAAGATGTTGTTATGATCTCTAGAATCTCAGGTTCTGATATCAAATGAAAATCACTATGCATTGAGTAATACGAAGTATTCTACTAAATTAAGACTTGTATACCAATAGCTTAAATAAAATATATATAACCAATCACTAGTTGATAAGCAGTGGAATAAATAAAGTAAAGTAAGTAAAACCGATCATACCGTAGATTTTTACATTGGTTTGAACCTCTCATTCTACGTCCAGTCCCAGACTCCTTTTAGATTTAAACAACACCCTCACTTAACCTCAAGGAATATGTTTATTGCAAACCACCTGAGCTGCTGAATAAGACTTTGTACCTGAAGATCTCCAACTGGACTTTGTGCTTAAAGATCTCCAACAGGACTTCGACTACAAAAAATAGTAAAGTGTTTGACTTTGTATGTTCTTGGATAACACGAATGAGTCAATAAAGCACACCCGACCTATAATCTCCTTCAGACAATGATTTGAATGTAATGATTTAGGAATTTGAAAGTTGAATGCTTTGTAATTCATATGAATATTGAAAGTAGAAAAGATAGTTGGAATTGGTGAGTGAAAATGATAGATTTGAACTTTATTAATAGTTGTGAAGAGTTCTAGTTGAACGATTATAACCATTAGAAGGATTACAACCTTTGGGGAAGAAGACAACTCTCTAGAATTTGAATTTCTGTGAAGGGACACTTCTTCTTGTATAGGTTAGTTGGTTGAATTTAAAAATTTGATGGCTGAAATTATACAAAAAAAAACAGACACAAACCAGTTCAAAAAACATCTATTTCAAATGTTTAAAATTTGTTCCAGATGTTTGAAATTATATTTTAGCCATCTGAAATACCATTTTGCAGTGTATGTTTTTTCTACCTTTTTAATTTTTAAATTCCTTTTAAAAATCTAGAAAAATTTAAACTATGATTTTTCTGAAAATAAATTTTCAAAGAAATATGACTCATCATATAGGATATTGTACATTATAACTAAATCAACTATAACGTATGACAAACCCTATTTTGGTCTTAAATATTTGAACTCGATTTCAATGTTGATCGTCATTTTTGATACATCATGTACCTACAAGTTAGCCTAGAGGTTCTTTTGCATAACTTTGTATAGTTGTTATCATTAAAATCCAACAATAGAGGTTCTAACATGGAAGAATAAAATCAACAACCTAAAGAAAAGTGTCCATGAGAGAGAGAAGAAATGCTATTTCGGATGATTATATTGTATTTCTCCAAGAAAATGAGGATGGAAATGGAATGATAGAAGATGATCCAATCAACTTTCATCAGGCTATGAAAAGTTCTAAATCTCAAAAGTTCATTGATTTCATGAAAGAAGAGTATAAGTCTATGCAAGGTAATAATGTTTGGGAACTTGTCCCATTACCTAAAGGTGCAAAAGCAATTGGTTGTAAATGGATATTTAAAATCAAGAGGGATGCAAATTGTAATGTGGAGAGGTATAAGGTTCATTTTGAAGCTAAATGTTATACTTGGAAAGATGGTATTGATTTTACAGTGACTTTTCTCCAATTTCATCGAAAGACTCTTTTAGGACAATCATAGCACTTGTTGCTCATCTTGGTCTTAAATTACATCAAATGGATGTTAAGACTACGTTTTTCAATAGAGACATTGAAGAAATAATTTATATGGTGCAACCATAAAAATTTGAGTTTGGAGACACAAAGAATTTGGTTTGCAAATCAATAAATTCCATTTATGGACTCAAACAAGCTTCATGTTAATGATACCTTAAGTTTTTTCAAGTAGTTGTCTCATTCGGTTGTGAGATGAATGTTATTGGTGAATGTGTGTATCATAAGTTCAATGGGAGTAAGTATATATTCCTAGTTCGATGATATATTGCTTGCCACTAATGATGTAGGCTTATTGCATGAAACCAAGAGATTTTTTTCTAAGCATTTTAAGATGAATGATCTTGGGGATGCCTCTTTTGTTTTAGGAATTCAGATACATTGAGGCTGATCTCGGGGTATTCTTGGATCATCACAAAAGAGCTACATCGATAAAGTACTCAAAAGGTTTGGCATGCAAGATTGTAGACCATGTGACATACTTGTTGCTAAAGGAGACAAATTTAGTCTAACTCAATGCCTTTAAAGTAACCTTAAAATTTAGGAAATGCATAAGATTCCCTAAGCATCAGCCGTTCGGAGTCTAATGTATGCTCAAGTATGTATGCGTCCAAATATTATGTACATGGTTGGAATGTTAGGCAGATATTTAAGCAACTCTCATATGTACCATTGGATATCAGCCAAGATGGTTATGAGGTGCCTTTAGAGAAAAAAAGATTACGTACTCACATATAGAAGATCATATTTTTTGGAAGTTGTAGGTATTCTTGTTCTGATTTTGCTGAATGCCAAGATTGTAGAAAGTCTACATCAAGCTATATTTATCTATTAGTTAGAGGAGCTATATCTTATAAAAGTGTAAAACATACACCTGTAGGTTCTTCCACTACGGCATCAGAGTTTGTAGCATGCTATGTGACATCAAATCATGGAATATGGCTGCAAAACTTTGTTACTGGGCTACATAGTTTGGAGAATGTATAAAGACCACTCAAGTTATTTTGGGAAAATAAGTTTGTAGTGTTGTATTCTAAAAACAACTAAAGCTCAGCATAAAAAAAGTCAAAGTATATTGACATAAAGTTCCTAGTTGTGAAAGAGAGAGTGCAGTGTGGACAAATATCCATAGAGCACATTAGGACAAACTCCATGATAGCAGATCTACTCATAAAAGGTTTATCACTTTAGGTCTTTCATTAGCACACCGCTCATATGGGTGTTATATTATTTGAGGATATCATGGTTTAATGGGAGTTCATACTTTTATTTCCTTTATGTTTGTTTTCAAACATTTATGTATTTGGTTATTTTCTAATCAGAAATGAAGTATTCGGTTTATTCACTTTGTTTTGTTATTTTGATTCTGAGCACACTTAAGTTTAAGGATGACCGGTTGGAAATAGGCATATCTAGTTCATATTGAACGTAATTTTCATGTTGTGCATCCACAATTGATCTATGTCATTTGACTATATTTGTATAAGTGACCATTGATGAGTTTAGTCACGATTAATATAACAAAGACTACATTGATCCTTTATGGATATAGTTGATGGACGAGATTATTACAGAATATCTATTATATAATAGCAAATTTTGAGCTCATAAAGTTGTACATTTATCATGAAACATATGTTGCCTAAGTAGGAGATTGTTGGATTAAAATCCTTTTATATGGCACATATGTACAATGTACAATTATATTATAAAATGTGGTACAAAATTAAGTGACCAATTATGTGATAAGTGTCATAGGTAATAAAGTGTTATGGAAATAATATATAGAAACCATAAGTTGTATTTATAATTGATGAGGGGCCAAATTATAAATATGCAAAATTGATTTCATGATCGGTTATTTAAATGGATAGTGGTCCTCAAAAAACAAAAGACATCTCAAATTCTCTCCTTCCCAGTCAACGAAATACATAGGAAAAAATGTTGTCTTGGAAGATCAAAACCTTCTGATTAATCTTCAATAATATCTTCAGGTTAGTGCTTCCACTCATGTTCATTTATTCAGCAAAGCATCTATGGAGATATGATTTAGGGTTTTATATTAAAGCACTTTTAGTAACATGATTAAGATATGAGATTGTATGTTGGAGTACTGATGTTGCTTGAGTGTTTTATAATCCTAACACATACATGATAAACAAAAGTCGGTCAGTAAAGTATTGCACAAGGTTTGAATTGAAAGGAGCTAATGATTATTAGTGTATTTGCTAATCGATGTACAAAATATATATGTCTATATATATGTGTGTGTGTGTGTGTGTATGTGTATATATATATGTGTGTGTGTGTGTATGTATGTGCATATATATATATATATATGTATGTATGAATGTATGTATGTGTGTGTATGTGTACGTATGTATGTATCTGTGTGCATGTGCGGGGGGTATGTATAAATGTTTATGCACGTACATTTGTATGTATGTATAGATATATACATACGTACATACATACATATGTATGTATGTATGTGTGTATTAAGTATATGAAAGAGTTTGTTAAACAAAAATTGGTTTGTAAATCATTACACTAGGTTTGAATTGACCGGTAGCTAATGGTTATTAGTGTATTTGCTAATCAGTGTTATATATATATATATATATATATATATTTGTGTGTGTATGTATGAGAGAGGAACCTTGTAATGATAATATCAATTTATTCATCCCCGCTTATTCTCTCTAGGACTCTGCTAACTAAATTTTTCCTTAGTTTTTATTGTACATTTCTTCTGTTTCTATCTTACAGTCTAATCATCCACCAAAATGCCCAGGTATTCTAAGAAAACACAAGAAGACAACTCATATTTTTCATATTAAATGTGAAATTGTGAGGTCTTAATTCAATTTTATCATTTTTCATTTTGTGGGAATAAGAATTCAATTTTAAGAGATATTACTATTGGAGTTGATGGGTAGGAATAATAGAAAATTCAAATGATACGAGTTGTACCATGGATGATCCTACTGCCTTGAAACAGAAATTTGGCATGATCATGGTGCAATCGATAATAGTCTTCCGCTGCTCATGGTTAACACAACAATCCTTCAAACATGTGCACTCGATGTTGAAGGATTTGTAGGTTTGTATAAATCACTACCCAGGAGTTTTGAGTATATTTGCAAAATTTATTTTATTTCATAGGAAATTGTGTAGGCAGAAAGATGAAAAAGACGACTTTTGTTTTCTGTAATTTTTATATTCTTTTTCAAGAAGAGAGAAAGGAGAGAGAAAAATAAATATACAATTCTCTGCCTCTCTTTTGAGCCCATCAATCATAATGAATAAGCATTCCATAAATAGAAACATTTTCATATTTAATAAAGAATGCAAGAGGTCAGGTAATGAAAAGACTTCGATTTTTGTTGTAGTTATCTAACAATCCTCCCACTAACTACACCAAAAATCAAAAAAGATAGTGAAACCTAGGCAAGAAGAAAGTTTTATATGTAAGTATCAATGCCTCTCGATTGAATTGAAACATAAAGAAGCGAGTTTGTAACTTAATCTAAGTAGGTAGCTTCTTCTTGAACTACAAAAATTTGGATTAAACAACTTAGTTTAAGTAGTGAATTTCTCTTGAACTACAAAGATTTTGATTGAGATCTCACATTACATTTTAATTTTCTATGAACTTCGGAATAAATATGCACATTTAATGGCCATATATCTCTTAAAATTTCTATGAATAGCTTAGCGTGTGTGTGTGTCTACATATATATGTGTGTGTGTATAGGCAAGGATCGGCAATACCTCATTTTTGCTACACATTAAATCGCCCCTAGTTTAAATCATATGTTCCTTATTAAATGATATATCTTCTCTCATTTTTCACTTTGGGAGAGAGAAGGTATAATATTTAATTCGAAACATATGGTTGAAATCAGGGCGATTTGGGTTGTAGCAAAAATGAGGTGTAACCGATCCTAGCCCAGTATGTACGTGCATGTGTGTATGTGCGTGTGTGCGTATGAGAGAGAAACCTTGTAATAATAATATTAATTTTTTCGTCTCCTCTCATTTTCTGTAGGTCTCTGTTAACCAAAATTTTCCTTAATTTTTCTTGTACATTTCTTCTGTTTCTATCCTACAGTCTAATTGTCCACCAAAATGCCTAGGTATTCTAAGAAAACACAAGAGGACAACCTGCATTTTTCCTACTAAATGTGAAATAGTAAGGTCTTAATTTTTTTTTCTCATTTTGTGGGAATAAGAATTCAATTTTAAGAGATATTGTTGTTGGAGTTGATGGGTAGGAACAACGAAAAAATTAAGTGATAAGAATTTTATTGTGGATGAGGTCACTGCCTTGAAACAAAAATTCGACATGACTATGGTGTACTCGATAATTATCATCTGCTCCTAAAGGTTAACACGCCGATCCTTTACAATTGTGCGCTCAAGGTTGAAGGATTTGAAGATTTGTATAAATCACTACCTAGGGGTTCTAAGTACATTTGGAAAATTGATTTTATTTCAGAGAAAGTTGCGGGGAGAGAAAGATTAAGAAGATAACTTTTTTTTTGTGCAATTTTTGTATTCTTCTTCATGAAGAGAGAAAGAAGAGAGAACAAAAATAAACCTATAATTCTCTATCTCTTTCTTGAGTCTATCAATCATAATAAATAAGCATTTCAAATGTAGAAACATTTTCTCATTTAATAAAGAATGCAAAAGGTCAAGCAATGAAAAGACTTTGATTTTTGTTGTAGTTATCCAACAATTCCCCACTAACTACATCAAAATAAAAAAGTTAAAATAACCTGGCTAAGAAAAAAAAATTGTACTTATCAGTGTCTTTCGATTGAATAGATACATAAAGAAGTGAGTCTGTAACTAATCTAAGTAGCGGATTTCTTCTTGAACTGCAAAGATTTAGGTTGATCAACTTAGTTTAAGTAGAGAATTTCACTTGAACTACAATACGTATTATGTGCCGAGCACCTGACTTTTTGACCCTCGAATGTCAATACTAAATACATCTATGGTATTTATGTGCCGAGCACCTATGTGCGGGAAAGACAGAAAGTTAGAGTAAATAAAAAGAAAAAAGGAATAGAACAAGAAAGAGAGAACACAACATTAGAATCTAACAACAGAACGATAATATATAATAGCAAAAGAACAGCACAAAGGGTTACTCCAAGTATAGAAATTTCAGAGTGACTAAAAACCTAAGTACTATTGTCAGCCTCAACAATTATAACTGCTTATCCTCACACTGCTAATAAATATAACATAGAAATGCGGTGGAAATAAGAATACTACAGAAGGTAATCATCCAGCTCTTCCCCATAAGCTCCAACCATCCATGGCTAAATCTGAAACATACACAGGACTGACCCGAGCATTATAAGAAAATAACACCCGGAGCAGTCTACCAAACCAGTGTGAGAACTCAAGAAATAAGGATGACATATAATAGCACTATTTTGAGATTGTATGGATTACTATAATGGTTTTTCCCTCAAATGAAACCAACCATTTATTAAGTTTAACATATAGTGATATGATAGATAATGTCTAGTGTGTAGCATATAAATCATATTAAATAGCTTCTGTGTGAACGCCATAACAACAATAAGTATACAATCAATACCGCTAAGGCACATTCGCATAGGGATGGTTTTCCATGGAGACGCCTCCCGTAAACTGAAGTGGATCTCTAAGACAAGGAACATAAACTTCCTTCCGAGCATCGTATATCTATTGATAGGATATACTCTAAGGTAAACACAACTGGCCCAAGGATGAACTGCGTGGCACCAAGTATCACAGCTCCAGTGCACAACATATCCATAAGCATACTCAAGATCTAGAGTTGATATACCCTAATAGGTAAGCTAAACTCGAGATTGTGCATCTTACTCTGGTTTTAGTCATTTTCGATGTCGAGGCTACGTTCGGCATCTTTCACATGAGTCTTTACCACTCGAGCAGCACACGAATCCCAATTGGATTCCTTCATCTCGAACAGATCGCGGATCACTATATGGATACGAGCATCTCGAACAAATCTCGAACCTCCATATAGGTTCCCCACATAAGTCCTCCAACGAATGCTAACACTATCCTCTCTCTTGGAATACTCCTCAAGATAGACAATCCCCATGATGGCATCGTTCGAAATATTAATGTCGACCTTTCCCTTGAACTTAACCTTAGGATAGATAGTTTAACTCTATAACATTCCACTTCACAACTGCTTCCAGAACATAGATTGCTTATATGGTTTTGAAGTGATACGGGTTTGAGTCATCTCATTTAAGTACACTCTCCCCGCTTATTGGACCTTTCAAAACCAATCGATGAATTCTCGGGTAACTCAATTCTGTTTCTCTCAGAAGTAAGTGAAAGCTAGAGACGTTTCATACCAGTACTCCTTCGGGTTCTTATTGGTATGACATCATGAAACTTTTGACTTCTTAAGTCAATATTTTAGGTCAAGATCGATAACCGACTAATCGATTATCTAGTCAAAACAATTTCTTATACAAATTAATATTCGTACGCTTTATTCGATTTCGGCATTCCAACTTAACTATTCCTTGTCCAAGAGTGAAGCCAGGTAAGTTAGAGCACTGGTTGCATCAAAGCCTTGCCTAGACACTTCATTTTTGAATGTCACAAATAGATAAGTCTACCTCGTCGGCTTTTAGTGTTAAGTATAGTATTAATGATTTCCATAAACAAGTAAGAAATCAACATGATTAAAATGTTTCCGACATTTTTCGACTTATTATTCCTTGGTTAAAAGGGAAGCTGATAGGTTAGAGCTCTATTGCTCCATCCCTACTCGAACATCAATCCTAACTCTCATAAATAGATAGGCCTTACTTCGTCGTCTTTTAGTGTTAAGCATAGTTAATTACTTTTCAAACAAATAATTAAACAACTAACCATTTAGCCACTAAGAAATTCTAAACCCTTTTTGAAAACATTTGTATATATTTTTAAAATACTTATAATAGGTTTTTAAACATTTGTCAAAAACAATACTTTAAAATAACAAGTTTATAAAATTGTTTAAAACTCGAAAAGAACATGTTTCTATATATTTTAACAAAATATCCCTTCTTTAAAAAATCCACAACTAATTCCTAAAAATTCATAAAGATCTCCTTTTAAAATGCTCTAATAAGAGTTAGTAAACACATGTATAAACAATGAAACAAAGTGCTTGAATGTAAATGTTTTTTCAAATCTTTTAAGTCCGAAAATCAAGTTTAAACGGGGCAGTTTTGCTTAAGTGAAGTTTTGATCACTTTTCGTGATTTAACTTAACTTTTTACTATCCAAGCTTTTAATAATAATAAACATACATATTAAACAGTATAAAAATGGCGAGAAAACCCTAAGGATCTCTCTCAAAGTTCGACAGAAATCACCAAAAATAAAGCAATTTCGAATTGCACCTATAACGCCCATCACTATAAGTGCATTCTAAACCAAAGTCCATCTATAACCTATGTGCTTTGTTCATTCCAAGTCCATAAAAATGGATCACATATGCTTCTTGTTTTCAAAATATGAATCAAACCAGTGTTTTTAACAATGTCAATAACAATTCAACAACTTAAACACAATCAAAACACAACTCTTTTATGCTAATTACCCCCTTCATGCCATGAGAGCCTTACCTCCCATCACTTCTCCTTTATGCTAATTACACTTATACCCTTCTCATGATAATATCTCTTATCCATATGGAAGCCTCTAGAACATTCCAAGCTTTATGAAGAGGTGTGTGTTAATTAGTTGCTAATGTGTTCAGTTGAACATTAGAAAAGTGCACAAGAGTTCATACCACTTATATCGGTTGAAAAGTTGTTTACCGATAAATCGATTTTCTGTCACATTATCAGTTTTTCTTTGAAAAATATATTTATGTAAATAAATTTGAAAAAAATTTCTTATAATTATTTATCAATTAAATAATATTTCACAAGATTATAAAATCATATTTATAACACTTAATTATATTTTAAATTTTTTCAATATTCGAAGACAAAGTGCTCAAATTTTAGAGTTGCTACACAGTACACTTTAAGTTTCAACAAAGTCAGCTATAAATATGCGCTTTTAATAGCCATGTGCCCACCTTGGGAACTCGTGAGTGCTCTGGAGAGCTCAAATCTCTCAAAGAAGGCGGTCCACCTTCACATCCAAGTAGATGAGTCCATTAAGTGCTCTACTCTAGCACCATCACTTATGACTATAGACTCATTAAGTGCAAAAGGCTAAACTCAAAAATAAATAAAAATAATTCACCAAGTACATCTCAAAAGTATCACTAGTACTTGCTATGAATTATATATGAGTGATAAGGCATAACCTTAAATAAATCAATGAAACCAATCAAGCATGTCTCAAAAAACCACCGATGCTGGTTATGGATTTGAAAAGAGCAAATAGGCTCAAACTAAGATAAATCAGACATCCATCAAGTGCATCTCAAAAGCACCATTAAAAAACGATTATGGAATATGTAAAAGAAAAGACGCTTAAACTTATATCAAACAGTGAAATCCATCAAGTGCATCTCTAAAGCACTACCAAAAACCGGTTATGTATTATAAAAACAAAGAAGCTAAAACTCATATGAAATAGAAGAATCCATAAAGTGCATCTCAAAAACTGATTATGGATTATGTAAAAGTAAAGAAACTTAAGCAAATATCAAATATAAAAATTCATCAAGTGCATCTCAAAAGCACCACCAAAAATTGGTAATGGGTTATATAAAAAAGAAGAAGCTAAAACTCATATCAAATAGAAAATTCCATAAAATGCATCTAAAAAATTGATTATGTATTATATAAAAGGAAAGAAACTCAAACTCATATCAAATAGATGGAAGAATCCATCAATTGCGTCTTGAAAGCATCGCCAAAAAATGGTTATGGATTATATAAAAGCATTAAAATTATATCAAATAGCAAAATCCATCAAGTGCACCTTAAAAGCACCACTAAAAATTAGATATGGATTATATAAAATCAAAGGAGCTTAAAATCATATCAAATAACAAAATCCATTAGTTGCGTTTAAAAATGCACCACCAAAAATGGATTATGGATATATAAAAGCAATCAAACTCATATACACAAAAATTAAGAAAGGAAAGAGTAATCATATTGCATTGTTTGGCCACTAATGAGTATTCATCACATTGTTCTCTATATAAGGCTCGAGACTCAATCCTCTTCAAGATTCAAGGACTAGTTCACTTTGATGATGTTTTAAAAAATGGATCCATTAGGCAGTAGGAGTAATTTTGGTAGCTTGGGTTTTGGAAGAGTCGGGATTTCAGGTAGTGATGGAAGCTTATGTTTTGCAAAAGTTGGTGCTTCTAGAAGCATATGCATAGCTTCATTGGTTATGGAGTTGCTAAACAAGAATAGCAGCACTGCAAGTAGATAAGTCATCTTTCGTAAGGTAGTAGCATTTGTGGCCAGCTTTGTATTTACAGAAGTTTATATAATTTTGTGACAATGAAAGTTGGGTAGGTAGTTGGATTTCCTATTGTTCTTGGTAATAATAAAAGAGTTGAGGTACTGAGGTGACTGTATTTATCTTTGGCTTGAGGTACTATTAGCTCACCTTTTTATCAACAGTCAAAGGATTCCTACTGTTAACCCAAAAATGGATTAGCACCCAGAAGTAGAATGTGAAAGCATCAGCTCAAATGAAAGTAAAAGAAAATGTAGTAAGTTGACAAGAATACACAGAAGTTTTTATAGTGGGTCGGGTGTTAACAAAGACTACGTCCACTTTATAGTTGATTAATCTGGTTGTAGAAGATTACAAATAGTTTGAGAGAGAAAGGGTCACAAGTACAGGGGTTAGACAAGTTCTAAGTCCTAGAATTGCCTTTAGTTTCTGCCTTGGTGGCTATTGTGAGGGAAATAGTTGAAGAAGAGAAAAAGTTTCTATGTAGTGATAGTAGAATCCCACTTTCTTGATTACTCTATGGTTTGTATTTATAGGGGTAGCAGTCGTATTGGGCCAAACAGAGAGCTGTAGCAGAGTCTAGAATTCGACAGAGAAGAGTGTACGAAATCGCGACCTCATCTGGATTAACCAGAGATGTTGGTACCAACTTCTCATGTCGGTACCGATCTCTCATGTCGATACCAACTTCTCATATCGGTACTAACCTTGCGGTTAACTTCAAGTAGGTCGAACCCTTTTGCACTTGTCTTGCTACTTGATTTTGTGATGCTCTATATAGTTTGTTTGGATATTTGGTTGATGTTGATGATGGTTATATCCTGATTTGTTCTGCTGTTCTGACTGCCAACTCTCCAATCTCGGTATTCATGTGTTCAGAACCCTTTGATATTCTCAGGAAAACATGAAATAGGTAAAGTAGAGGCTCTGAAAAGTTTGAAGGAGAAATATGGAAGTTTGTGATGTCCCTACCGACCTCTCAAAATCGGCGTCGACTTCTCATAGTTGGTCCATTTGTGTTGAAACTTTTCTGAGTTGTCTTATTAGTCTATTTAGGTGTGCTTCTAAGATCTCGAGTTGTTTCTTCCTCGTTTGAATCTTCTGAGTCCAGTTGAAATCTGCTTTGCTAAAAAGTGGGTTAACACTTGCCCTCCAAAGTACGCATTTCGAATGTAAGGCATGCTTTACTTAAGAACAAGTTCTAGTAATCATTTTTTGACAGTCGAGCTTTCCAACTACTTTAATTTTGGCGATTCGTCTAGTTCCTTCGGATTCTTGTAAATCAAAGGTCGTTCCAAACTTGTTATAGCCTAAAACTCTATACTCTAACTAAGTGCAATCTATAAATCACAATCAGTCCGATTTTATTTGGAATTATTACATCATATATCCATAATCGTCCTGTGTTTACCCGAGATTTATCCGTTTAATCCAATTATAAGATGTTCAAATCTTTTTAGCAAAATCAAATCTGTTTTCATTTTTAGGCTCGATCTCATTGGATCACCTTATATTCAGTTTAATGCACAATCTGTCTGGATCGTTTAATGTTTAAGTTAAGGTTTCGATCTCTTCGGTTCCTTGCTGAGTCCCTTCGCTCTCCGATAAAGGAACTCAACGACCAAGTAAGCCAATCTGCCTACTCTCCGGTGAAGGGACTTATTTCTTGCACTCCGGTCCCATCTCTTTAGTTGGGACTCTAAGGCAATCAATATCGTATAAGTCCATCCGCTCTCTCTCTCTCTCTAGCATGGAGCCTTGCACCTTGCACTCTGTTCCCATCTCTCTGGATGGGACATAAAGCAATCAATATCAATCATCATTTTCAATGTAGATTTTTCAAAATTCAAGTACTTAAATCAAAGCAAACAAGTAGAAATCAAACAAATAGAAATCCTAAATGTTCATCCCAAACATCTGACTCAAATCATGCATAGAGACCAATCTAGGTCTCGTACACGTGTAAGCGATCCGAGGTTATTATTATCCTAAGCAGTCACCCTAGACATCCAACTTAAAGTGTGACTAGGAATCGATCTAGGTCTTGTACATGTCTAAGTGGTTTGGGGTTATTATTGTGTTTATTGCTAAATACAAAAAAAGTATGGAAAAAGAAACGAAAAGCAGAGCATGGGAGCCAGATCTGACTTCCATCCATCTTGATCATGGGATTATCTGTATTGGCCCAGGTCCCTGGGCATTCCTTGATGCATTTGCCAAAGATGATGGCTACTCTGGCTATACCATCACGTACTGTGGTAGCTGGTTGATTTGAATCAATTCTTCTATCAGATCATGAAGGCATCAACACTCATTTTTTTCATGTCCATCCAGCTCATGGAAGATGCAAAACTTTCTAGATCTTTTCCCTCGATCAGTAGGCTCTCTTCTTGGAGGCTTCCGATAGGGAATGTTCCCCCTACTGTCTAGGTATATCCTTTCCAAGGTCTTAGTTGGATAAATGTAGGAAGATAATTTCGGCTCCTTCTTTGTTGTTTTGGTTCTCCAAAGTGGTCACCGGTTCCCCTTTTTTCTTTGTCTTTTCCACTTCCTACTCCGAACAGTCCCCTGTCATACATAGTATTAATTTCATCATCCTCAACTTCAGCATCTTTCTAACATAAGTATCTCTTAGCTTCATAGTAGAATTCCATATGATCCATCGGTGGATCTCTTTTCAATGCAGCTTTGAAGTCGGTCATGCTTGCGACTCCAGATATTGCCACCATTAATATTACTAATGGATCCAACCTCTCAACCATAGCTTTTGCTGCATTAAACCTTGTCAAATAGCTTCTCAAGGTCTCTTACGGCCTTTATTTCACACTTGACAACGTCATCACATTCTTCAATTATGAGATATGAACTCTGAATTGTCTTAAGAATCTGCTCACCAGCTCTGTGCACATGCTAATAGTCCCATTCTCCAATTATCTGAACCACATCACCGCCAAATCCATTAAGTATTATGGGGAGCACTGCCCTATTACGTTCTTAGAAGTGCCCAACACTTCCATATGTCAGATGTATCTCATCAAATGAATCGTTGGATCGGTCTTTTCGTCGTACATTTCCACTGTTGGAAGCTTGAAATCGGAAGGGTTCTCACATTTCGGATATTAGCAGTAAATGGATTCCTGTTCACATCCTCCAAACCTGACCTGGGGGTCCTTTTCTAATTAATCTTCTTACCAATTTAGCAATTTGGTTTTGGCCGTCCAACGAAGGTCTTCATCTAAAAGCGATATTCCGCCCCCTTCCCTTGTAGGGGAAATCCAGCACATACTCCACTGGCTGGACATTAGCATTCTATCCTACTCTTAAAGTTTCATTTTATCCTCTGTTCCTACGGGGTAGCTCCGGCACATATTCCTTCGATTGTTTCTCATGCACATTCTGATTTGTGTTCCTAGTGCAAGCATTATCTATACCTGGCATTCCAGCAACCACACCAACATTTACCCTAAGTATAGTTCTCTTGGTTTCAAGTTGATTTGGTTGTGGGGGCATTGTTCCTATTTTCTCTGATCTAACTCTAGATGCTCTGACATTAGCTCCTTGTCCTGGATTCTAAATTCCAATAGTCCTAGATGTTCCTTGCGGTCCCATTCTTTAGAAGAATCCCTCAAGCATTTCTTGTTGTTTAGTTACACTCCATCCCATATCTCGTTCATCATTCTCTCCATCTTTTCTCTAGTCACATAGTTGGATTACTGAAAATTTGAGGACACCTCTTGGCTACCCCAGGCTCTGGTTGACTTGCCCAAGTTTTAGATCTAGTGTTATGCCTCTTCAGCTTCTCTAAATCTTAGATTCAGGCATCAAGTTTTTAGATCTGGCTTTACTCTCAATGAAAGCACCAAAATATTAACCCAAAAAATGAATCAACATCCAAAAGTAGAATGTGAAAGCACCAGTTCAAATAAAGAAAAAGAAAAGGCAGTAAGTAGATAAGAACACAAAAGTTTTTATAGTGGTTTGGCTATTAACTAAGCCTATGTCCACTTTATAATTGATTGATCTTGTTTGTAAAAGATTACAAAGTGTTTGAGAGAAAGAGTCACAAGTACAAGAGTTAGACAAGTTCTAAGTCGTAAAATTGCCTTTAGTTGCTGCCGTGGCGAATATTATGAGAGAAACGTTGAAGAAGAGATCAACTTCCAGCATAGTGATAGCAGAATCCCCCTTTCTTGGTTGCTTTATGGTTTGTATTTATAGGGGTAGCAGTCATGTTGGGCCAAATAGAGAGTTGTAGCAGAGTCTAGAAGTCGGCTCATAACAGTGTACAAAATCGCGACCTCACCTGGACTAACCAGATATGTCGGTACCGACCTCTCATGTTAGTACCGACCTCCGTGGTTAACTCCAGGGAGGTCGAACCCTTTTGCACTTGCCTTGCTACTTGATTTTCATATGTTCTATGTAGTTTGTTTGGATATTTGGTTGATGCTGATGATAGTTCCTTCATCACTTGATTTGTTCTACTGTTCTGACTACCAACTCTCTGATCTTGGTATTTAGGTGTTCATAATTCTTTGATATTGCTCGGGAAAACATGAAATAGGTAAAGTAGAGCCTCTGCAAAGTTTGAAGGAGAAATATGAAAGTGTGTGATGTCTCTACTAACCTCTTCAAGTCGGCACCAACTTCTCATAGTTGGTCCATTTGTGTTGAAACTATTCTGAGTTGTTTTATTAGTCTATTTAGGTGTGCTTCCAGGATTTGGAGTCATTTCGTCCTCGTTTGAATCTTTTAAATCCAGTTGAAATCTGCTTTGCTAAAAAGTGGGCTAACACCTACCAATTTTCAAATGGAAAATTTAAATTCACGGTATATGATGGTTTGAATCAATTGAAATCTTAAAGTTAACTAAAGAAACACATGTTCATGCATTGAATCTACAACCAATGGTTATCCCACACTCCTGATCAGATGCACAACCGATACCCAAAAAAGTAAAATAATAATAATAATATAAAAAAGGAAAAAGAACTAGTTTTAACTGAGACTATAATAATCAACCTTTCCCCGACCATATATTGCACGTTTGATTCAAAATGTTTGATACATCGTATAATTTTTTATAATTTACATACTTACATAAAATAAAAATCACTAAAGCATTTAGATTTTGGTCACTCTTTACAATAAAAAACATTTTTCCTTCATTAGAATGAATGAACGTCGAGTATTGCTTCAAAAATTTACAAAAAATTTGTTCAAAATGGTGTTGAATTGATGTTATGAATTTCTCCTTGTTTATTATTGAATATATCCAATATTTTTCTTTAAACATTTATATGTTAGAAATACGCCATAATATTTTACTCATTTTGAAGAGAATTTTATAATATGAGCAATTTTTCAATCAATCACTAAAGGTTGTTAAACGAATTCAAAGTAGACATTCCAAAAGATTTTACCGGAGTGTTACAAGTTTGGAATGATCTAAGAGATGATAGAACTCAATTGATGGATGACCCTCAAAAATAATTAAGCGAACTACTTAAATTATGACTCAAATGTCATAGAAAACGCTAAAACAACTGATCGTAGATGTTCCAAGACCGACCAATCATAAAGGAGTGTGAATCCACCGCTTTAGCATGGTCCAATGAACCTTTTGCTATCAAGGGTTGACCAATTGCATGTTCCTAAAGAACCGACCATAGGTTTATAATACTTGTTATTCTCAACAGTTGTACCCAGTGAGATCAAGTGAGATTTTTACTAAATTCTACTTCGATTCATGTGCGTATGTACATTTCGATTTCTAAAGTTGGAGAACATAATTTCATAGATATCTAAAAGATACTTTCTAGATATTTTAACCTCCTCAACGAAAAGAGTTTCTTTTTAAGTTTTTATAACACAGTGCTTCCATTTTTGAGAGGCAACCATTATATTCTTGAATTTAATCAGAAAAAAATCATTTGTACCTCTTATTTTATTGTTTTGTATTGATTGTAAGATAAAAAGAGCGACATAAAACAGACACAGACCTTTGATTTTTCGAATCTCTATAAATTGGCGTCTCCTTTATTTTTTATGCTATATATATGTGTATTTGCTTCGTCATATCTATTAGATTGGGTGAAGAATCACTTCCATTTGTAGTTAATTTAGATTATAAGTCGTTTTCATTGGAGAGAAAATAAATTTAGATGAAGTCATTTCTCTTTATAAGAAGAAAATAAAATTCTTGTCTATTAAAAAAGAAAGATGTCTAAATGAAATAGAGTTCTATAAATATATAGTTATTTGCTTTATGGTTGTATTAAAAAATAAAATCTCCCTTCACTCTTCTCTTGTGTTTATTGTTGTAAACCGCTTATTTTTTAGAATAGTTTGGTCATCATTCCACAACCAAAACTCTTCATAATCTTATTTTGTACTTCATGCTGAAATAAAAACAAACATTGGTGTTTTCATTAAGATTCCTCCAGGTTATTTGAAATTAGAAAGTTTATTTGATTGAGATGGCAAAAAGACGTAGCAAAGAAAATCCCAACTCCTATAAGGTTGAAGAATCTCGATACAATGTTGAACATGAAGGAACTCCAAATCCTCTTTCTCTACCGAACCAACAAGCGAATGCAGTGACCATGAACTGCTAACCAGATTAATGACCTATATAAGAGATTCACTAAAGATTGCTAAGGGATTCATCCATTCTTGGAAGATATACTAGCATAATAAGGATAAAAGTGGAATCACGACAATATGGTATTGGGGTTGGTGATACAATATTCCTCATCAAAGAAGGAGTTGATTGGAGAAGCAGTCAATTAGATTGGTAAATTCTGGAGAATGAGGCTTCGAGATTGTAGGGGTATTTTCATCTTTCTCAGGGTGTTTTGGAATTTCACTATGGATTTCTACATATCTTTGATCTAATGACTGGAATTACGTCAGACAATCATAAATAGGGTGGTATAAGATTCATGGTGATTAATGAGAAGGGGATCATCATATTAAGGTTTTGGGATTATGATTTATTCTCAACTCTTATAGGATTTCTTTGTAGTCTTTTGGTGAATTAATAAAGTTTAGTTTGGAGGAAATTATTTTTTCTTCACTTCTTATCTTTTCTCAAATCTAAGTTTACATAGATCCTAAGATAAACATAACATTTGGTATCAGGGTATACTACACAAATTTTTGGAAGAGAGTTTGGATATGGAGAAGATGAGTATTAAAAAAACTTAATGGGAGAAACCGAGGGTTATGAAATGTGAAGATGAAAGATCTTCTGTATCGTAATGATTATCACCAACCATTGAAGAACAAAGGGGGAGACCCAGTAGTATAATAAAAACAAAATGAGAAACTTTGGATAAGAAGTCTGTGGTAGCTATTCAATGTTTTTTTGAAGAATTTGGGGTTTCATGTTGTTGCTAATTAAACACCTGCTTATGTAATTTGGAAAAAACGGAAGTAATTTATGCAAGATATTTTGCAACAATCAAAGCTATTTTTATCAGAAGATTGGAAAATCTAAACATAAGGAAGGGAAGTCAATTGGAGAGCATATTAATTATTTTTAAATAATCGTGAATCAATTGGTGGTCGTGAATTACGAGGTTGATGATGAGAAATATGCCTAGATTTTGATGCATTCATTACCATAAATCTGAGAAACACTTGGGGTTGCATTATATAGCAAATTCAAATGGAGGGTTTTCAATGAGGTTGGTGGTTAGTAGCTTTCCTAATTAGATGTGAAAATGTAAGAAAAGGTTAATGAAGAAAAAAAAATCCAGTTGAAGAGATGCATCTTCCAAGGATAGGTAACCGACCAAATATGAAAAGATTATCAAATAGATCAAATATAGAATGGATTTCATCTATATTCCTATGGAAAAACCAGTCACCAGCTGAAATTTTACAATAAGCTAAAAAGGGATAAAGAGAGGATGAAGAGATTAGAAGAAGACCAAAAGGAACAAAATGATAATAGCGATGGTGTTGCACATTTTGGTGAGGAATTTAATGAAAACGCCCTATATGTAAATAAAAGCGAAACAAAGATTGGATGCTTGATTCAGGTGCTCGTTTCCACATTTGCAACCACAAGGAAGCATTTATTGATTATGAAAAGAAAATGATAAGGTGTGCTAATAGTGGGAATCTGCATGTTAAGGGAATAGGTTGATCAGTTAGACTAAAGATGTATAGTGAACGGCGGTGAAGTTGATAGGAGTTAGGCATATCACAGAAATACAGAAGAATCATTTTTTCGGTAGGACATTTGGAAAAAGATGTTGCAATTTTTCAATTCAAGGTGGAGTCATAAGGGTTTGGAAGGTACTAGAAAGGTTCTGCGTGAAAAAATGTGAAAGAAATGTAACAACCCTGTTAATAATTATCTAATTAATAATTTATTAATAAATTTAACCTTGAATTTAAAGATCTAATTGATAAATTAAATCTAAATTTTATAATTTATTCTAAAAGGAGACTTTTAATAAAGTAGAAAAATTCTAAATTTGTAAACAAATTGAATTTTAATTTATGAATTTAATTTAATAAATGAGAATTTAATTTTTAATTGATTTAAATTTTTTTGCCAAGTGCTATTAAGTAGAAAAGAAATTAATTTAATTACATTTTTAGTGAACTTGGGCCTTAGTAATTTTAAGTCCATTAGCCTAAGAGAATAAATTATTTCCTTAATCTAATTCCTTAGCCTATCCTAATAAAAAAACTTATTCTTGAATATTTTTTCACTTTCTTGTCTACAGCAAAGCTTCACAGAGGAAAATCAAATTCAGCCCTAGTTTAAATCATAGAAATTCAAAGAAAATATTGCAAATCATAAGGAGATAAGGTGTAGAATCCTCATCTTCTATTCTATCTTCTTAGGTAATCGATTTACGGTTATGAGTTGATAGCAAATCTCTAATTGTTTGAATTGAAGTAAGAGTAAAGAAGGAATATCAGTTTGTTTCAGTTTAATCAATTCAGCCCATTCCTTCAATTTTCGATCTAAGATGAGATAATAATCTCACACATTTATATCTATGATTACTGATATCTCTGAGATGATTTACTATTTTGCATTTATTTGAAAATGGGATGAATTGATCAGTTATAATGGATTAATATAATCTTAACTTCTATATTTTAGTATTGTCGGTTTCTGTTTGAGCACAAACACACACTATATGCACTTAGATGGATATTGGTTGTATTGAATAGTTAGTAAGACCTGGTATTATCACTATTACATTCTGCAACTTGCTAGAATCGACCAAAGTTAATCATTTGTATGGAATCGACGATCACCAAGGCAAACAATTTCCTAGGAAATGCGTCGACTGGTCGATCGGTCAATCATCATCGGTCGACCAGTGAAATTGAATACCAGGTAGTAACCCTAGTTTCTATTAATATTTGTTGTTTTGTTAATTTCTTTGCTTTGTGAATTTTTAAGCTTGTTATTTTCTATGTTATCTTTGGATTATGAATACCTATTGATTTTTAAAACTTGTAATTTATTTTGATATCTATTTTATAGAAAATATATCTAATTTATATATAAAAAGTTTATTTTAAAAAGAATTGACAAATAAGGTTTTAAAGTTGATAATACTTTATGAAAAGTGAACATATATATATATATATATATTAAAAATAAATTAAGTTATTATTTATGGAAAATATTCTTTTGATTCCTAATTTTAGTAAAGAAATTCTATTTTTAAAATAAAAATCTTTTAATTCTTTTCTTTTTAAATATAAGTGAATAAACCTTGATTTAAATTTCTATTGGATTTCATTCTTTTCTATAAAAGAAAGAATTTTAATAAATGTGTGAACTGTCGGATTAGTGTGGGACATTTTGTACTATTCATTCATTTATTATTATGATTTGTTAAATAGAGTTGAGAGGAATTTACTAGCTTTTAGTAAATACTAGGATTTCACTATCTAGTATGGGACGATAGTTAAATTTTAGTAATTGGTAAAGTGAAAGTGATTTACACTTTAGAGTTGTACTATCTTGGGGTGTTTAGCTATATGGGCCGATAGATCCCTGAGTGACGATAACTCATTTTATTCATCAATTTAAGAGGTGTTAACAACCTAACCAAACTATGAGTGAGGTGTTAACTACCTAGCCCAACCGCTTGAGAGGTGTTAGCAACCTAACCCTACTACTTGAGAGGTGTTAACAACCTAGCCAAACTGCGAGAAAGGGGTTAGCGACCTGGTTAAACTACAACAGAGGTGTTAGCGACCTGGTCAAACACTAAGAGGCTATCATAATCTTTTCGGGTCTGTGTAACATCCCCCATTTGGACGTCCAAAACTAACCACTACAGATACAACAGTCATCTATAATTATTATTTTTCGGTGACCAAACACGGTAATGTTAGATACATTGATATACCAGAAACACATGGATATGAAAATTTTAAACTCAATTTTAAAACAAATTTATCGTTCCATTTCAAATCATAGTTTTGATTCATTACATAATCTCAATTCGTAAACCACGTTTAGAGAAATATAATTATTACAAATTACGCCAAGAGCGACATATGAAGATGCCCCCTTGGTTGATGAGAGTCTAAATATAGGCACCAAGTAACTTTTCCATTACATCCAATTACACAACGGAATCAAACAAAAAGAACTTCTAATAGCTAGCTTGCCTCTGCATGTCTCTGAAAGCTTATTCGCCTAATGGAGAACTTGGAAACCTTAACTCTCAAACTACTCAAAATCAATTGAGCACCCGAGAGTTTAAGGGGGAAACATAAAGTTCGAGTCAGACAAAAAGTCTAGTGTGAATAATAACCTACCATCTTGAACCATATAGATATCTAGTGAGACCACACTGCTTAGCGGAACAAGTTTTCACCTCACTGGTATCTTAACCCAATTTATAATAACCATATACTGAGCACCTACATCCATAATGGTTAAGACACAACATAATAAAATGTATCATGATGATATGAAAACCTGCAATATGCTCTGGATTTCCCATCCCCATTCACCTGACCATCTATCTCAAGTTATGGTTTCTAGGGTCACTATTAACCTATTAGTTTTCATGGGTTAACTAATAACCTGTTCCAAGCTTACGGACTATCTGTCCGGTTTCATAGTTTTTTTGGGGATCACTAAGGACCTATTGGTGTCTACGCATAACATCATCCAATCATACTATTCATGGAGTCGCTATGAACCTATTGGATTCTCCAATAACATCTTTCATGTCATAGTTTTCATGGGCTGACTATGAACCTATTGATCTCTGTCAACAACCTGTTCCAAACATAGTTTTCATGGGATCTAAGAACCTATTGGCCCCTGCCAATAATAATTTCCATAACATAGTTTTTATGGGCTTACTAAGAACCTTTCTAAACCAATAATCTTTTGATCAGTCTTGGGCATCCTATATTCCGGTCCGTCTGACCTCCTAGATGCAATTCTACTCATACATGAGGTAATTCAATGTATATTCACTACTAGGTCAACCTAGCTTGTTATTGTGCTCTTAACACCCCCAAAATGTAGTTATGGGTTGTAAATGAAGTGAATATGATTACACAAGCATACATAATAACTAATCAAATAACACAACAATGTAACATCCATGGTTTAATTCATTGTAATCATTTTCTAATGAAATATGGTTATTACCCTTAACCCGTTATCTTTAGCAAGGAAGATTCCTCCAAAATTTCAAAGTTAAATGCCATTCCAAAACTCTTTTACATTGCCATGTGTTTACTTTAAAAATGAGATTGGGATCTCTAATTTTGAAAACTAAGGCTTTCGACTGTATCCTTCGGATCATTGTGACATCATGAGTTACCCTCCGTCACTCTCCCTTTCGACATCATAGAGCAAACAAGCCCTCTGTCACTCTCCCTTCCGACATCATAGAGCAAACAAGCCCACTGTCACTCTCCCTTTCGACATCATAGAGCACTCAAGCCCTCCGTCACTCCCCCATTTTACTAATCGGTTCGAAACAAGCGGTTATGCCCATTTTGTCACTCTACTCTAGTGAGAGGACCTTTCGAAATCATTGCTTAAGCAATGCAAAAGGCCGCTTCCCCTACTTCTTTGAAGCCATATGGAAGGACCCTGTCGACACCATTGATTGGGTGCGGCACAATCCTTCCACCTCTATAATTAAACATGCATGCAGAAGGACCCTTTCGACACTATCAATTAGTGCGGAAGGTACCTTCCATAATGGTTGGACTTACTCAAGTATAAAGGTGCAAAAGGTATGCTGTCGAAACCATTGATTGGTGCGGCACACCCCTTCCGTCTTCATTGATTAACATACTTGCGGGGAATATAAGAGCGGAAGGAACACCTTGGACACTATCTTCTAGCATGGAAAGTCTTTTACATGAATCAATTAATGCGGCGGTGCACACTTGTTAAAGTGTATGTATGTAAAGGAACCCCTTCGACACTATTGATTAGTGCGGAAGGATCCTTCCGCCTTTATTCCAGTATGTGTTAACTACAACGACTCCCATGTCCCCTTAATGTTCAAAGAAAAGCGGCCTTATATGCTTTCGAAGTTATCAATGCTTTCGAAGGCATTAATGCTTTCGAAGGCAAGTGGCGCTGCTATAATTATTATAAGTACTGATTTTTAACTGAGTAAAGCAATTTCTTTTTACCTAACCCCTTATGTTGTAAATTTTCTATTGCATGACAAAACCTTTTTAAAGTTCTTTTCTGAATTTGCTGTCGCCTGTAAATCCTAATGCTCCAATATCTAATTAAAATTATTAATTAACCCTTGTTTTTAATTAACCATTAAATACTAACCTTTCTAATTAAATCCAACACTCACCCAAATTTCTTAAGAAAAATATCATATATTCCAAAATCATAATATCTTTATCATATAAAATTTTCAGCCTGATAATAATTAATTGTTGATGCCAAAAATGGGCATCAATACCCAATGGATTCTATTAAAGATTAAATGAAGATTGAAGTTAAAAACATAACAGCAAAAGTAAATGAACACATATATTTTTATAGTGGTTCGACAATCTTGGCCTACATCCACTTTATATTTTTATTGATCTTTCATTTGGTTATCATTACAAGAATGTTTGGATCAGCTGGGATCCATTAGTACAAAAATGAAGAATGAAAATGGCACAGTCTCTGTAGCCGAAAGAAGGATCCCCATTCTGAAGCTATGCATGCTTTATTTATAGGAGAAGACGTGCATGGTTTGGGTTGAATCTTTGCAAGAAGGTTCTCTAGGTCCAGATGGGTCCATCATATCTATCTGCCATGCTAACTCGAAGATTAGGATCGATCATCCTAATGTTGGCTGATTATTTGTCTTGGCTAGTGTGATCGTTTTTTAGGGGTCCAACATGCCTCTTGAGATTGATCCTAAAATATAGGGTCATTCTGAGTTGTGGATTGTGAGATATGAGTCGATCTTGGTTGAAGTTGAAATGTACATTGAACTATGCCGATTGTTAGGATGGATTAGTAAGAACGATCGATCATAAACGATTGGTCAACCTCCCTCCTTCACCTTTCAATACACGATCCTTTTTGTAGGCTCTCCTCTTTATATCATTGATGCTCTAAAAGTTTCACATGAATTGGCTTCGTAGATTTCAAGATATTGAATGTACTCCGATGACTTGAATTGTTCCATGGATCATTCTTGGTCGATCCATATAAATCCTTGCCTCATCCTTGACTTGTGCATTTCAACTCCAATCAACTCCAAATACTAAATATAACTTCACGGGGCTATGCTAGTTACTTCATGCTAACTACGCTTCGTTTGGGTCCTCGTTCAAATCTACCCAACCATTTTCTATAGTACTATACGTAATTGGTTTCTAAAGCTGTTGACCATCCGTTCCTAGCCAAATCGATGATATCACGCCTTTTCCAGAAGGCGGGATAAAATTTTCCCCCCAAAGTACGTTTTGTTTTGAACATGACGTGCTTTGAATCATCGCAAGATAGAATCATCAAAAAGAAACCATCTGGTTCATCGAGTAGTCGTTATCCTTTCATTGAGCTGTTTTCTTGTCGAGGGTCATATTTTCCTTTCCATCGTGATGATTGCTCGATTCCCAATAGTATAAACACAGGATCACTACTTGTTAACTGTCATATTTTTTTACCCAAGCGATTTCCAAGCTTTAGCAACTTAGCTTTTGTTTCCCTTTGGTCGGCCCCGAGTGACTTCTTAGTCAGTTTTCTTTACTGATTTTAGAGACTTAAATTTCAAAACGTATACTCGTACGTATACGTGTAAGTACCTGACTCCCGATCACGATTACACATCACAAGTCCTTGTCAAGTTAATAGCGATAACTTTCTATAAACAGTTTCCTTCGATCATTTCATTATTCATTTTTTATATATCTTTCCTTTGTTTAAAAAAACAAATTTCAATCCACTCGCGATCATGGAATCAATCGGCATATGCTAGGCAATGGAATGATTGGCATATGGCTTGGAAATGGATCAGTCGGCATAAAACTTGGAGACGGATCGGTATAGAGGTTGGACCGAAAACGATTGGCATAGAGTTTTTGACCGAAAACAATCGACATATATCTCTCCTATATAAGCTCCTACACTTAGTCGTTCTCCTTCACTCTACTTCATCCCTCCCTTCTGAAGAAAAGAATAAGCGAGTTCTTCCACTTTTTCCTGCCGATCCTTCATCAAACACAATGAATTCATCGCTTTTCTAATCATCTTGACATTCTCCTTTTTCAGATTTAAATTTAGGTAGAACGAATTCCACATTCGCTTCACAATTTTAAGACTGAAACATCGAAACCGTGGTGATTCGATTCGTCTAAGGGATCGCCTCCTTCCTTTCTCTCTCCTTATGATTGTGTGTAATGGAGATTGAGTGGTCAGAGAGTAGGGAGTCGAGTCTTTAGCCGATCATTCATTGTTAGGTATGGTGCTTTGGATTGTGAAGACGATGTATGATCGATCATACATGGCCTCTTTTGGACGATCGGTGGGAAAGGTTGATGGTGAATGATCGTCCAGTGCTGTTTGGGGAAACGGTCGGCTATAGCATAATATTAGAACGATCGACCTATATAATTATGCCTGAATGATCAGTCTAAACCCTACATGAACTACTCCTTCTCTTTTTTATAAAATGGAACAAAAATATGGAAACTTGAACTAGGCAATGAGCTTCAGTCTTTCATATTTGGACAGACATTAAGACTTGTGTATGACTTCCATATGATATGAACTTCATAATTGGTAGTAAATTGCCTTAGAAAAAATGACACAAACTAATGCCTTTAACTATCATGTTAAAACTCATCTGTAACTTAGACAATAACCAAACTTTTGCTGGCTAACGATCATCCGTGAAACTCAAGTTCCATCATTTCCCGATAACACACAGAGACAGTTGAGACGGTCAGGAATGACGATCTCTTTGGTCAAACTTTTTAAATCTTGTTGTCTTCTCTATCTTCAATTTTGCACAACTTATTACTATACTGAATAACACTTTATCACACTACACTAGCACTCACTATGCACTAGGGGGTACATGTTATTTCTTCTAATTATGATTTTTACTAAGTTTAATAGCAATGGGATCTATACGTTTCGGGCGCTCAACGACTATGCCCGCTGGATCATCTTCCCAGAAGAATAATTCTGACATAGTGTCTGGTTCGGCAACTGAGTCCGATAGTCTACCGTCCAGTCATGATTTAGAATAGACGGAAGGTCCGGGTTCTTAGCTTGATCTTTCTGGAATCGTCTCTGTCTTTCCTCCGAAGGTTACCAACCCTGTGCTCGATACTCTAGAGGACGCAGTCATCCTCGAAAATCCTCCTGATTCGGTAACTTCAAAAATTAAAGAAGACGGTCTCTAAAGAATTTGCATAAGGCACTGAATTCCTTTCGACGATGTGTTGGTTCCGTCGCGACATGATAGGGCTCACAGACCTCCTGAAGGGTATACAACATGTAACAAGTTTATGTGCTGGGCGGACACTACAACAAAAATACCTTATTACAACGCCCTTTTTACAATGGGCACTAGTTGCCCATTGTAATAGAAGACTATTACAACGGTCCATTCAGGCCCGTTGTAAAAGATGCCATATACAACCGCTTTTTTACAACGGGCATTGGTAGCCTATTGTAATAGAAAGCTATTACAACGGTCCATTCAGGCCCGTTGTAATAGATGCCAATTTTACAACCGTCATAAATTGCCCGTTGTAAAAGGTGCACAGTTACAAATTACCCTATCCACAAATTACAACGGCCAGAAAGTTTTTTTTAAAGCCTTTTTATTTTCGTTCCTGCTCGTTCTCTTTGCTCGAAACTAGGGTTTTCGAAAAATTGAAGCTGCTGTCTTCTCGATCGAATCAGGGCTTCTCCAATTTCGATCGAAACTAGGGTTTTGGAAAACTGATTTCTTCTTTCGCAAAAATCACATTCAAATAATTCAGTTAAAGATACGGTATTCATCACCCTAATTCTTCATTCTGATTCTCTTTCCGTCGTCATTGTTCATGTAAGTATGTTTACTGGATTTTCCTTTCTATTTAATTATTACTAGATTTTCTTTTCTGCTTAATTATTCCATATTTTCTAGTTGTATACTTTGTTTGAACATGAAATGCTAATTCACGTTGTTTACAATATAGTAGTTGTCATATAAATTCATATTTATATCTATCATTCATTAATCATACCTATTCATCACCCTAATTCTTCATTCTGAGTTTTGATGCTGTTTAAATATAATCAACAAAGTAGTTATAGGAGTTGAAACAAGGAGGGTTATGCAATGGGAAGTGTGGAGTGATCTGTAGTGTTGATGGCAGGTTTGGTGAGGTGATGTGAAGTGAGGTTATATGGCAGCAATGGTTGTGAACAGTGATGAATAAATGCCCGCAGTTTTGTTTGGTGTAGTGAAATAGTTTGTACGTATGACTGAAGTGATAAGGTGAATGAACTGGTGTAAAATGTATGTAGATGATGTATGTATGTATGGCAGGAATGTATGTAAATGTTGGAGGAGTTCAGTGAACTGAATGTGGAGTTATGAATGTTGTTTTGGTGAGAAGATGGTTGCTTTATATGTCAACAGTGAGAAGATGGTTGATTTGGTGAGAATATGGTAATGAAGTGCGGTTGTAGTTGACAATAGTGATCCACAGTTGAATTGGTTAATCCAGCAATTATTAAAAGGTTTGAAAATTTCAGCATGCCTGCGTACTTTGCTAGAAGCAACAAATCTGAAGAACATAACGACTGTTCAAAAATTAAATGGACTCAAAAACAGAGTGATACAGTAAGAACCAACATGATTAAAACTCTCACTACTAGGAACAAACAACATTCAAACTGGAATTGAATGTTGCTCACCATAGTCTGGTACGCTCTGATCACGGCTCCTACAGAGAAGTTTCTCATGGCTGAGAGTATATAAGTAACAATTCATTCAAGTCAGTACAGTATTGAAGTATTGGAGGAAAAAAATATTGAAGTTGAGGAAAAACAACTATAAAACTAAACCTAAAGCTAGGAAGGCAAAAACCTTATGAAAGTGTGCAACACAATTTCAAGTTGCTCTATGAATATCTAGAAATATAAAAAAATCAACAAAGCAACAATTATTTTACACAAAACCATGACAAGTACCTGGGTGTTTGTATTAGGAATGGAAGATTGAGTATGCTATGGCAAAGTTTGGGTATACGCACAGAGAGGTAGTTTTGGCAGAGATCTGGGGGTTTGTATGCAAGTGGTAAGTTTTGCCAAAATCTTGTTTGAATCATGTTGTATAACTTGTATGACTGGTATGATATGCAGTAGTAACTGAAGTGTATGCAGAAGTGTTGTGACAATGTAAGAAGTTGTACAGGCAGCGGGGGTTGGTGATGGAGGTAGGCAGGGTTGTGGTTGACAGTAAAGTATGGTGCTTTGTTTGTATAGAGGTAATGATCAGGCAAATTGGCTGCGAGATATGAAGTATTAAAGTGGGTGATATGCAGGGGAGATGCAACAGAGTATGGCCAGACAGTGGAATGGTTGTCGTTGTGCAGGGTAATGAGATGGCGGAGGTGGTTTGGTAGTATTGTTAAGTGTTATTTATGGTGGCAAAGAATAACGTACAACAGCGACAGAGATGGAGTGATGTAGTGTATGTGACAGAAGTGGATGGTTATGTGATCAGTCGTGAGGCTGTTGTATGGGGCTGTGAGAATGGGAAGTAAGTGGAATGATGGGGTTTATATGATGCGGTAGATATGGTTGTATGTTATGAACTATGGCAGTTGTCAAACGTGATTGGAGAATGTCACGGTGGTAATGTGAAGTGTCAATTGTATTTGTGGATGTATGTGTGGTCGGGTTGGGGGGAATGCAGTGAGGCAGAGAATGGTTGCAGTTATGATGGGAATGTGACAGTGTAGTAAGTTTTGTGATGTGGTGGAGCTTCAGTTGTCGTAGTAGGAAGTGGATGGAGATAAGTGTGGTATAGTGAATGGTGCTCAGTGCGGCTTTGTTGTTGAAGTGAAGACAGAAGGGAGTTGAAGTAGGAGACTGTGGGAAATGTTGTGCAGGTAGGGTTGTTGATGGCTGGCTGGAGAAATGAAGTGGAAGTGGTTTGGTTTATGTTCTCTTATGCTAGTGTATGTTTAGTTTTTCTATTTTTTAACCTAATAAAGAATTTTAGTTTAAAACAATATAGTAATGTTTTATTACTTAGAAATATTACTTAGAATATTTTTAAGTTAGGTTGTAGATTATTTCAAGCATTATGTCCACTTAAAACAAATATTTAAAATATTGCTACACTTTGGACATGGGATATCTTTAAACATAAATGTATCAAATAATACATTCATTAACCGTCTAAATATTTACGATGCATTGTGTTTTAACAACAGACGTACGGCTGTCGTTTTCTTAGGACCTAGCAGAAAACAAAATATTTATTCTAAAAGCCTTTGCATGCCTTATTGGCTAGAAAATAATCCGATGCACACAATTATTTTATAAGCAGCGTTTCAAATTTTATGTATAAGAGATAAAATCAAAATCCTCATAAATAGCTATCAAACAAACTAAAGAAAGAGAATAATCGAAAACTCACTTGCCTTTGGGTAAGTCAAAAATATCATCCTTTGGTTGATTAGCACTTAATAGAGATCCCTTTTATATGGTAGAAACAGACTTATCCAGTATGCTTCATGTGGAATACTTACCAATAGGTTTTTATAGAAACTAGTAGAAACTGAATTTCATAAACTTGATGAAAAGGATGAAAAAGTTGAAAGTGAGAAAAGAAGATGTTCCATTTAAGTTACAATTATTTGATTAACCCTCACTATAATAAAATAGAAGGTGATGATGTAAAAAATCAAAGTGGACGCCCGAGAACTGCTAGATGAAATAAGGCTGATTCTAAGTAGATTATTTCAACTATTTATGTTTGTGAACTATTTTGTTTGTATGTTACATGCTAATATTGTTAATATTGTTAAAGATTAACAATATATGCTACCATGCAGTATTCTACATGCTAGTATGTTTAGTTTTTCTATTGTGGAAGTACAAACATATATACTAATATTTATGATTTCACAAAGCTGAACAATTCACCAAAGGCATAAGATGAGAACTTTTGACACAGACATATGTATCGAACTTTAGACAATCTCGTCCGTTTAACATCATGCCTGCTACAAAGAAAAATATTATTTAGGTTTTAAGGGATTTTAGTTTTGACTCGTTAAAACAGGCGAACTAACTTGACAAAAAATAAAAGAAACAAGAGGAAGAAAGTGACAGCGGGGCATGTCCAAAGGGGAGCCTTCTGTTCCTTTTGGAGTTGCTTCTCCCAAAATAAACGGCTACATCTTTAACAATATTGTTAATCTGTAAGTATGGTATTAGTTGAAATAATCTACAACTATTTATGACACTAAATATTAGTTTTATGTCCACTAAATATTTAGAATATTCCGCTAAATATTTATGACACTAAATATTTAGCGGAACCCAAGCATGAAGTTTTTTGGTCCATGCCGAGTTGGAAATGCCAAGTGGCAGTAGCGAAACAAAGCAAACTATATTTTTATGCCACAGCATAAAATACGAATCATCTTCTTTGATTTTGAATTATGATTTTTTGAGTTTTGACTAGATTTATTCTCTTTGGATGAATTTTTTTTCCACCTGCTGCTAAATTATATTCAACGTTGAAATGTTTTTAGTGATGTCTCAGCAACAATGTGTGTGAATAAATGACAAATGCTGATACTAGCTGGTATTCTTCTAATATGTTTATTCATGCATACTTGAATAATTATACTAATATTTTCATTCATTCCATTAAGTGCATTTGTTACCGATATATTTGTTCATGTCCAGTCAAATAATAGGGAAAAAAACTAAAAAATATCAATTTATTTTAGAGCTCCATTTTTTCTTGCATTGTTTCACATTGGCACTATAGAAATTGGTAATTATTCCTTGTTATTCAATTTTGAGTTTCCTTGTTCTCAACTAGCTGAAGCTATATTACTTGTTTATATCTATAGGGTGATGCACTAGTAGCTCATTTTGAGTACCATAAGCGCGAATGGAGTCCATAGGAGGCTTCAATGTTGGTTATTTCATCTGTTGATAATCAATTAACGTAAGTAACTATGAATACTACCATAAAACAATAATTTTCATGGTCTTTTAAGTATATATTTTTATCCATGTTTTAGTTTTAGTTTCATGTGCTGACCCCATTTATACCATCTTATACAAGAAGATCTAGCACAATTTATCAGGCTCGCAATCATACTTACGATAAGGTATGATCCAATGAATTAATTATGAAAGGAATTTCAGAAGATGTAGTCATAACCAACTATAGTTGACTTAGATCCAACATGTTAGATAGTTGCACCCAATTGGCATAATTAAATAAAATAGAGAAATTTAATGCACCTTTTATTATTCTTGTAAACAAGAACAATATCTTGTAGAGCTCTTGTTTTCATATTTGAGAATCTGAGTTTAAAAAAAGTTATGTTTTCTTAAGAAACCATATTGTTCACTAAAATTCTTTATTAGGTTATCTGTAGATAGGCATTAGTTATATGAGACATTGCCATAAGATTCAATGTTTTTTGAAACAGCTATATGCATTTCCACAGTTTGATTGTATATGTTGCCATTGCATAGAGTTTATTTTGGTGATTAGGATTTCATAGTATGTTTGCTTTAGATATTTTTTGTTTTTTCATCATAAACCAAACTACTTCCACTCGAACAATTCACCAAAGGCATAAACCTTATCCCATGCCTATAATTGTCCTAGTATCTCTTATGCTACCATTTCTTACAATATTTTCTACATGCGTTGTCATACCCAAACTTTGCCATTCTACCAATGGTAGTTACAGGTATTGTTGCTTTGATTGGTACAGGCGATCCTCCATTTGTTGCCATTAGAGCTGACATGGATGCTCTCCCCATTCAGGTATGTAACTTTTCTAAACCAGAGCATATGGTTCTTTTTGTTTTTGAGGATATTATCTCAAGCCAACTAAATCACCATGCATGACTGCTTGTAATTGCACAACTGTAGGAAGCAGTGGAGTGGAAACATAAGAGCAAAGTGGATGGAAAAATGCATGCTTGCGGTCATGATGCCCATGTCGCTATGCTTCTTGCCGCTGCAAGGATTTTGAAGGCCAGAGAACACTTTTTATAGGTAATTTATACACAACTTTTGCGTAAGGCCAAACATATTCAGTTTTACGTCATATTTTCTTACTCCGAATAGGTGAATAAAATGAAAATATGAGTTTAAGTAGGCTTTACATGTGCGGTAAGTTAAATATACCAAAATCTACACACTCATTTATCCCAATGGCATTGATATATAGTTGATTTTTGGATTTGATAGGGCATAGTAAAGTTAATATTTCAGCCGGCAGAAGAAGCTAGAATAGGAGCTAAAAGAATGATGGAAGATGGTGCATTGGAAAACGTGGAGGCAATCTTTGCAATGCATGTTTCGCATCAGCATCAAACTTCTGTTATTGGGTCCAGATCAGGTCCACTGCTTGCTGGATGCGGATTTTTCAAGGCAATCATAGCTACCCAAGAGCAGCTTCCTGGAAACTCTGTCTTAGCTGTATCTGCTTCGGTTATTAGTTTGTAGAATATTGTATCCCAGGAAACAAATCCACTTGATTCACAGGTAAGGCAGTTGTATCTCTGTTATATGTCTTTGATATCATACAGTCCACCATGATATCTGCATGATCAAATCAAGAAATTAATTAACATAACTTTGCATGAATGTAAACTGTTCAGGTAGTATCAGTTGCATCTTTCAATGCCGATGCCAACAATCTTGATCTAGTTCTTGAATCTATCACTCTTGGAGGTACTTTCAGAGCGTTTTCAAGTGCAAACATGTATAACCTCCGTCAAAGAATAGAGGAGGTGAATACATATTTACATGAAAAGATAATGTATTTTGTTTACAATATTTATGTCAATTAGCTGTGGGTATTGGAAGTGTGTTGACAGTGGTTTGCGATTCCTTTTCATTTTCCATGCCATTCTTATTGATAGCGATGCAGCGCTGACCTTAGGTTTTGTCAGTTTTTGGAGGGTCTCAACAATAGTTTTTGGTAGCTGTTGCAATTCAAATAAGAAGTATGGTGGTTGTTAGTGATTGAGATGGTGTGAGTGTTTTGATTTCTTCTTTTTGTGAGTCTTTTCGTATGTGATTTTAATTATTTTACGGCAATATTTATTATTAATATGGATGTGTTAAATGGATGCTACTGTAATTTTTTTTAAAATTTGCATTTATTTGCAACGGGCAATATGCGTTGTTATATGAGCTTATTACAACGGTCAACGCATGTTGTTGTATATGATTTTTACAACAGTCAAAAAACGTTGTTAAACAGGTATTTTACAACGGCCAATACATGTTGCGAAATAGGCTATGCAATTAGTATGGTTAGTCTATTGCAACGGGTTTTGGCCGTTGTATTATAGTATATTGCAATGGGCATCGCAAGTTGTTAAAAATGCTTTTTACAATGGTCAATGCATGTTATGAAAAAGGCTATGCAACTAGTATGGTTAGTCTATTGCAACGGGTTATAGCCGTTGTATTATAGTCTATTACAACGGTCATAAGCCGTTGTAAAAAGATATACTGCAACGGTTTTTACAACGTGCATTGCCCGTTGTAAAATGTGGTGGATCTATTACAACGAGGCCTATTACAACGGGCACATGCCCGTTGCGAAAACCATATTACAACGGGCATTGCCCGTTGTAAAAAGACTGTTTTGTTGTAGTAACTCATATATCTGGGAAATCCTACATTATCTAAGGATAGCTCCAACGCAACTCCATCCCAATGGTTACGCGCTCCTTAATTGTACTTATATGGTTTTTATGGAGTTTTTGCACTGTCCTCCCACTATCAAAGATATCCGATTTATTTTTACCTTTAAACGGCGGATAGGAAGTCTCTCGTTTACATTTCTTAAGTCGGCAAAGAGATGCCAAATTTTGACAGGCACATGGAACAAACTAAGTGCCTTCAAGTGCTATGGTTCTTTGCTCGCTGCCCGCTTGGCTTCACTCGATAATGGCTAGACAGACGTAAGTGCTACCCTCCAATTTTATGATAACATAGGAAAATAATACTCAGGCTTCCTTTTTGACAATGTTAATCATTTATAGGTGACATTACCCGGCCTAGCGGCGATATCTATGAAGAGGCGGCCTTAATTCTGAAGAATGCTCCACCTAAGGATAGGAATATCGAATATTTGCTCAGGGACGAACGCCTCGTCACTTTTGGTTTGATAGAGGAGGGCTTCAGCGTGGGGCTAACTAAAACTGCCCGGACGATAGGGATAAGGTCACGGGTTGCAATTGGTCAAAGAGATAATCAATCCGGCCTCGTGGTGCCACTAGTCACGAGTACCTAAGAGTTTGCTGATATTGATGCCAGAGGGAACAGTGACAATGCACTTGGTCATAATGGCGATAAATCTGAACCTGGGGTCGATGTCGGATCCTCAAAAGTCTCAAAACCTGCAGTTGCGGACAAGATAAAAAAGAAAACATTCATACATAAGCTTCCATGAAGTCGCCTCTCCGACCAATCCAAGTCCTCGATGGCCCAGAAGACTATTCAAGATGAATCTTTCCCCTAGTCGTCGGAGCGTTCGAGTTTGCCACTAGACCCCTTATCGGATTTACCAATTCCACCTGATCATGATACCTTCCATTTTACTGATGTGAGAATTGGAGGGTCAGAGTCCCCCATTAAGAATTGTCTCGGAGATCCCTATTTTCGGAGGAGAGGCTACACCGATGAGCAAAGCTCCTGCACCTGGTCTGTCGGGAGGTTACACTAGGACACTTACACACACTTGCACTATTCAACACTGCACTGTACTTGACTTGTATTCTCTAATGCTCAAAGTTGATTGATATCTGTTTTCCTTTGCAGAAACAATGGTGAGGAAGAGGAACATGTTCGATTCTCTCTGGGATATTCATTATCAGCCATCGAGTTCACATTCCGACTCCTATCGCGACAGTCGAGATTACTACGATTCTACTTATCATCCTAGCCACGATTGGGATTATCAAGAAAGAGACGACATGGACATGCCAGCTTAGGGTAAACATAGATGAAGATCAAGATCTCCTCCTCCAAAAGGTCCTGAAAGACCAGCTAACCGTAGGGACCTGCCCATCGATCCCCCCTCGTGGTCCTTCTACCGTTCTAATGCCTCCACAAACCTTGGTTCCATCTCATTCTCAACAGCCGATCGATCGCCGCCACCATGGCAAATACACTGCTGCCCACAAGCCTGGAAAAGAAAGTATCAAATTCGAAGCTGCCATTGAAGATCCTACAATCGATCCTACTGCTCGTATGGCATTCGTGAAGAATTTCCGAATTTATGCCTTGAAGGATTTTATTCTCCCCTAACTTGAAGAGGGTTCCGAATCATGTTGAGAAAAGGACCGTCAATTGCAATACTGACATTCATATGCAATATCGGGAGTGGATGAAGGCAGCGGAAAAAATGCCAAAAGTTTCCTTTAAGCGCGCAGTATAGATCGAAAAGCTAAACGCCAAGACCCAGGACAAAAGAATTATCGACACTTTGACAAATGAGCTAGAAGCCTCTAGAACTACCTTATCAGAAGCCGAAGGGAAAGCCAATGTTGTTATGAAATCGATGGATGAGCTGAAATCTAGCCATCTCGATATGGTCCAAGTATTGCATCATCGAAACAAAGAGATGGCGCTTGAGCGAGATGCAGCTCGGAATAATGAGTCTGCCGCCTTAAAGGAAATAGCTGATCTCAAGGCCAAGCTTGAGTATGCAAATAAAGAAAAAGATGATGCTCAAAAAATCGCTAAAGGTTCTTGTGAAGAGTTGGTGCGTGCCAGGCTTGAGAGAGACACGACTATTGAAAAGGCCAAAAATGTTAACGTGCTCATTCAACGTGAAAAGAAAGCTACCAAAGACAAGGTTAGAGAAGAGATAATGAATGAGCTCGACCTGCTTCTCGTTCTTTACAACACCAATGTTCTCAAGCATAAGAATTTGGCGTGGCTCGGTGAAGACTATCCTTACCAGTTCCATCGTTCTTGGGAATTTCTTGTCGCGAAAGAGAAAAAACTTCATGACTCAGAGGATGTCGATGTATTTAAACTTGAAAGAGAAGTGCTAATGGGCGACGTACCCAAGATATTGCATGACATTCAAGTTTCTCTCCAGAAAGAGTCTGTGGTTTCTCCTTCACATGAAGTTGGTTAGGGATCCGGGTCGGTGCAACCTAATATCATAGCCAAATTGCCCCCAATATCCCAAATCATGTCTACTTCTACAGCAAGCTCTTTAACTATTCTCGGGTATGATCCGGATAAGCCACGATTATCTTCGATCCTCGAGCGCAATTCTAAAGATGCTTTGGCTCAACCTGGAAGTCATACCGAAGAAGGTATTACGTCGACCTTTCCCGTCTTGCACATGTTGGGGTGCTATCAATTGATATTCATAATCTTTTCGCCTATTTTTTCTCAGCTTTGGATCCATCAAGCGTTGCTCCTCTCGCTTCATAGTAGCCTCAGTTGGGGTCGCAAACGGCCGCGATAGAAATTATTAAAGTTACAACTTCGGTCGCCACCCAGAGCACTCAAGAAGATCCTTTGCTATTGATGACCAATTCATATAGGCATTATTCAAGGAGGGAAGCGACTAGCACCACGAAATCCCTTTTGACGAGGAAGTCGTGACCATAGGTTCATCCAATCCCACTTGTGAGCTCAGTATGAGAGCGGATTGAGCGAGAGGAGCTATCAAAAAGGAAGATAAAGGGTGAGCCTGTTGATTCGGTCTCAAATGAACCAATTCCTTCCCCACTTCAGATGATCCTTCCTGGTGGGATGATTCCTCCGGACGATATTCCCCTGCTTCTAGTGCTGAGGATGCCTCCATCCCTCCTACTTCCAAAGATGATACCGCCATGATTCGTACAAGTGAGGAGACTCCTTTGAAGAAAAGCCGAGCCGGCAAAGAGTCAAAGAGGGGTCAAGCGGTAGTTCAAAGGGAGCTACTCCGAAGAAACAAAAGAAGGATATAAAATCCAAGAAGTAAACTTCGGACATGTAAATAGTTTAGATGACCATTTCTTTTTTTGTTGGTTGTATTTGTTTGGGCATGGCCCTCCACTGCATTTTGAGTAGACTTGTGTGATGTACAACCAGTTTCATGTGAATAAGATTACTTTTGTTCTTACGTACGATTTCTGCATTAACTTGTTCAAATATCTGAGCTATAACATTTTTCATTTCATGCACTTGTCACTCGTTGCTCGTTGAATTGAACAATGATCTGATTAATCCATCTCAAGGCTTCCCTACGGCCGTGGCCTTGAGTCGTTGTAAACACTGGATATGAGTCACAGTGTTGAGATATCACAGTCATTCCTTGGACGATCACACTTCTCCCCCGGTCTCGGGTTGATAAATGTAGTGCATGGACGGTCGAGTCTCGTCCCATTAATGTTTATAATCCCTCCTACACTCCAAGACTTAAAGTTGAACAATGAATGGTTGGTTCACATTCAACTTGTTTCTCTCTCGTGCCCCTAAGTCTGGGGCATACGTTGATGAGTAGGACAAGTAATCTCTATATCTCTTTGCGTTGATAAGAAAGCAAGCCTTATCCACTTTAGCTTTATACTCTTTCCCGTTGAATCGCGGGATCGGGTTAGTTGATGGAAGGCTGAGTCTTGCCTATCTTAGATTGTATTATGGTTTTCCCCTCCCAAGGGGTATACTTTGATGCTCTGTTGGATTTCGAGAATGAGTTATGTATTGGACGGTCAATCATGTCCACTTTTAGCCAAGTGTTGCAAGACGATGCACGAGGACCTAAAGAATAGATATCTAAGTCACATTCAATCAGTGGTAGATAGTCTCCCTGCAGGACCAAGGGCAAGGATCAGTATACGGACGGTCGAGTCACGTCCGTTTCATATTGTTCTTCTGGTCAAATCATGGCAAGAGTTAACAAATGAATGGTCACATCGCATTCATTCAGAGCTGGACTGTTAGTCGCGTCCGTTTTGATTCATATTATCCCATCAGATCTGGGGACAGAGTTAGCTTAGGTATAGTCGGGTCATGCTCATCTATTTCTGTACTCCTCTTAATGGATTGAAGGAGGGTGTTGGAGAATGAACGGTGAAGTCACACTCATCTATGATTTATTCTCATACCCACACTCCGGTGATCGAAGTTTTTCGAAGGATGTCCGGGTCACATCCGTTTGTGTTTGGTGTGGATCAATATTGACCATCAACCCAGCGGCACGATATTTTCAGTCGCCTGTAACTTTGGATGTCTTCCTGAGTAGTTTTGTATTGAGGCTTCCTTACGATTGTTGCTTTAAGTCGTAATGAACACCAAGCTGGAGCTATAATGAGCTGTCATATTCAGCTTTTAGTAGTTTGTATTCATGTCCACACTCTAGGGACTTAGAGTTATTTTGCGAGTGATCGGCTCATGCTCGATTTATGTTCATGTCCAGTCCGCACTCTTAGGACTTAGAGTTATCTCATAGGCGGTCAGTTCACACCCAAATTATGTTTATACCCCAGTCCGCACTTTGGGGACTTAGAGTTATCTCGTGGGCAGTCGGTTCACGCCCAATTCATGTTTATATCCAGTCTGCACTCTGGGGTTTTAGAGTTGTCTTGTGGGCGGTCAGTTTATGCCTGAATCATGTTTATACTCCAGTCCGCACTCTGGAACTTATAGTTGTCTCGTGGGTTGTCGGTTCACGCCCTAATCATGTTTATACTCCAGTCTGCACTCTGGGGACTTAGAATTGTCTCGTTGGCGGTCGGTTCACGGCCGAATCATGTTTATACTCCAATCCACACTCTTGGGACTTAGAGTTGTCTCGTGGGTGGTCGGTTCATGCCCGAATCATGTTTATACTCTAGTTCGTACTCTTGGGACTTAGAGTTGTCTTGTGGGTTGTCGGTTCATGCTCGAATATTTTTTATACTCCAGTCCGCACTTTGGGGACTTAGAGTTGTCTCGTGGGAGGTCACTTCATGCCCAAATCATGTTTATACTCCAGTCCGCACTCTTGGGACTTAGAGTTGTCTCATGGGCTGTCGATTCATGCCCGAATCATGTTTATACTTTAGTCTGCAATTTGGAGACTTAGAGTTGTCTCGTGGGTGGTCAGTTCATTCCCGAATCATGTTTATACTCTAGTCCACACTTTAGGGACTTAGAGTTTGTCGATGAGTCATTAGTCACACCCATTTGATGTTTATACTTCAGTCCGCGCATTAGGGACTAGAGTTTATCGATGAGTGGTCAGTCACATCCGTTTGATGTTTATACTTCAGTCTACGCTCTGGGTACCAGAGTTGGTCGATGGGTGGTCAATCACACCCGTTTGATGTTTATACTCCAGTCCATGCTCTGGGGACTAGAGTTGGTCGATGGGTGGTCAGTCACACCCTTGATGTTTATACTGCAGTCCGCTCTCTAGGGACCAAAGTTGGTTGATGGACGGTCGTATCACTTCCATCTTTTGGTGTTTTGCTCCGGTTCGCACTCTGGGGACCAGAGTTAGTCAATGTGTGGTCGAATCACGTCTACTTTAGTTGGACCTCGGTCATGCTAAGCTTCAGGAGCGGCATAAGTATTTTGGCGAACTTTAAGAATGAGCTGGGGAGTGGATGGTTGGGTTGCGTCCAATCCAAGTCTTTCTTTGGTCTCCAAGTCAGGCGCGGAAGTTTATAAGTAGAGGATCAGTCATGTACACTTTTTGCTGGATCTTGACCTTATCGGGCTTTTCCATTTCGAGTCCTTGGCCCTAAGTCAGGGGCATATGGTAGCTGATGAGCGGTTGAATCATGCTTATCTTGATGAAACTCCAAAGGTCCGATCATGGTCCGTGGTGATTGGTTGGTGCCCAACTCTAGGTACTTGGTTACCTGTATCGTATGAAAGTAGTTTAATTCAAGTTGGTCGTAGTTCATAACATAATTGAAACTAAAATAAAATAATTCAAAGAAGATCGGAATAAATCTCATTGATAAGTGAAGCAACATCGTGTGCTCGCTATTCCACTTTTCCCCTAGCTCATTTCAACCGAATGTCGACCATTAGTGGTCCAATTGATAATCAGAGTTCTTTATTGATAGGCATTGGATGTTCCTTGCACGTCATTCTATAGGGCTTGTATATATTGTTGAAGCTTTCTTTTCCGAATCAACTTTCTGATCACATCTCGGAGGTGTTTGCAATCGCCAGTGTTAGGACGATATGCATCTTGGAGTATACAACATTCCCTGGATTTTCTCTGGGATTCGGTGGACTCTCTCGAGGCTGCTTTTCAGTACTACTCTGAGTCATGAGTCTTCAAGTAGTCGTTATCGATTGAATCATTCAAAGGAGTTTGAGTTGAATTTTGAGATCCTAGGTCATCTTCCTTGCTTAGGTTTTGATTCACTTTATAACAGAAAAAATCCAAGGTCGTAGGAGACTCTCCAGCTAACAAGCTGCCAAAATCTGTCTAAGGGTCGATTCCCCTCATCAATGCAATCAGTATGATATATCATATGGAATAAATTGGATAATGACATCACATCCTTGGTGTGAGTCGCATGCATTCTAAACTGCTCGACAAACTTTTGATCTAGTTGTTGAATGAGGAGATGGATTTGGGCGATAATCGCATAAACTACATGATCGATACACCTTTGAGGAATATAGGAAATCATCCGCATTTGATGGCACATATTGCTCTGGAAGAATTAATATGCCACTCGAATTCATGAGATGTAGTCCAGGGTCGGTTTTCCCTGAGTAAACCAATTTGATTGGTACATTGAATCTCTTTGGATATTCTGCACACTGAACGACTTCAAAGAATAGGCTTTGACTGAGAGATATGCTTCAGTCATCATAATCCGGTTCTTTTTCAAGTTACAGCTACTTGTTATGCTTGTGAATGATGTATGAATGCCTGAGATATGAGCAAAGCAAGATGGACCAACATTGATGGATTAGTGGTAAGTTACTTGGAGTCGGACCCAAGAAAATATGCTATTTGCTTGGAGTCAGCAATTGGTTTGGTTGGAGTCACTGAATTCGAAGTGCTGGGTCAGTGAAGAACGGTGCTTGGAGTCATCTTGGCATTTGCTTGGAGAAAATATTAGTTTTACCCGAGTTTGGATTTGGGCCAAAGTTTCTTGGGTTTGCTTAGAGTCACATCACCTATGTTCTCCAACCTTTGGGAGTATCATTTGAGCAGCAGTTGCTTGTTCGTTCCTTGGTTGCAATTCAGAAGCTGTTGCTTGATCCTCTATGCCCTGGTCAGTCACAGGACGTAAGTTAAGTTGACAAAATGCACCGTCTTTAAGTTGAGTTTTGGACGCAGAATGCTGGGGGCACTGCGCTGCGGCATGTGTTCGGGTGGAACAATCTTCTACGGACGATTGGATGGAAACAATTGTGTAGGTACGATCGGTAGTAGATAGAGCGATCAGTTGGTAAATGATTTTATAAAGAACGATCGTACAAAAACATGTAGCAGTGGAATGATTGCATAAGAACGATTGTAGGGAACGATCGGTGAACAAATGATCGGTCTTGTAAAGCGATCATATAGGAACGGTCGGCATAGAAACGATTGGTGAAAACTTGCAGAGTGTAGAAACGACCGGTGTAACTCTATAGAGTGTGGAAACTATCAGTGTAACTCTGTAGAGTGTGAAAATGATCGGTCAAAATAACGATCGTACATAAAAACAATCGGTCAAAGTAACGACCCTACAAATAACATTGGAATGTTCGTGGATAAAACGATTGTATGGAACGGTCGTAGAGAATGATCCTATGGAATGATCTGTCATAAAAAACGATCGGTAACAGATGTTTCAGAACTTGAAAATGTATGCACATTGATCAAACACATGACTAATCATTCACTAATATCATAATTTCCTTCTTCTGCTGGGTATGTAGACTTGGCTTCCCTGGCCATGGCTAATAGTTTCCTAGTAGATCACTTTCAAATCCGAGTAGAATAGGAAACTTGACGATCGAAAGCTAGATCTATCTCATGAACATGAAAATCCACAAGTAGAAGATGAGATCCAATTAAGCTAAAACTTCATTTCCCAGTGACAGCACCAAAATGTTGATGCCAAAAATGGGCATTAACACCCAATAGAATCTATTAGAGAATAAATGAAGATTGAAGTTAAAAACATAGTAGCAAAAGTAAATGAACACATAGATTTTTATTGTGGTTCGGCAATCTTGGTCTACATCCACTTCATATTTTTATTGATCTTCCATTTGATTATCATTACAAGAATGTTTGGATCAACTGGGATCCATTAGTACAAAAATGAAGAATGAAAATGGCAGAGCCTTCACAGCCGAAAGAAGGATCCCTTTCTGAAGCTATGCATGCTGTATTTATAGGAGAAGACGTGCATGGTTTGGGTTGAAACTTTGAAAGAAGGCTCTCTAGGTCCAGATGGGCCGATCATATCGATCTATCATGCTAACTCAAAGATTAGGATCGATTGGCCTAATGTTGGCCGATCCTTTTTCTTGGCTCTAATCATGTTGCGATCATTCTTGAGGGGTCTCACATGCCTCTTGAGATTGCTCCTAAAATATCGGATCATTCTGAATTGTGGATTATGAGATATGGATCGATCTTGGTTGAAGTTGGACTATACACTGAACTATGCCGATCGTTAGGATGGATCAGTAAGAATGATCACTCATCCTCCCTCCTTCACCTTTTAATATGCAATCGTTTTCATAGGCTCTCCTCCTCATTTCATTGATGCTCTAAAAGTTTCACATGAATTGGCTTCGTGGATTTTAGGATATTGAATGTTCTCCAATGACCTGAACTGTTCCATGGATCGTTCTTGGTCGATCCATACAAATCCTTGCCTCATCCGTGACTTGTGCATTTCAACTCCAAATTTGAAATATAACTTCATGGGGCCATGCTAGTTACTTCATGTTAACTACACTTCACTTGGGTCCTCGTTCAAATCTCCCCGACCATTGTCTATAGTACTGTATGTAATTGGTTTCTAAGGCTGTTGACCATCCATTCCAAGCCAAATCAATGATATCACGGCTTTCCCAGAAGGCGGGGTAACATTAATTAATTCCTTAAATTAATTAAAACCCAAAATATCCATTTCTTTCACTCAAAAGTTCATAATGAATTATCCATAGCTTGGAATATTATGAAAATTTAAACTCATCTCCAAAATGATATTTTACATAACATATTCAAAAATCATGGCATTTGGAAATCATTTTGCATGATTTTAGCCTTAAAACCAAACTACATTATTCCACAAAATCATTGTTTAAATTCTAACATGGCATTTAGATCAAAACATATCATCATTCATCCAATCATTAGTTTTAAACCTCAAACCCGAATTTAAACATTCAAGATGACTTTTATGAGTTGGTTTAGATCATTATTCACCTTGTTTGGATAAGAAATTTGAGATTTGTTCTACACTTTAATCTTCCTAGCTTGAATCTTAGCATCTAATTGATTTTTGAGATCCTCTTCTCCAAGGATTATGGTCGGCCTTGTTTTTCTTTAGTTTATGTTTTGTTTGTAAGAATGTAAATGAAAATGAGAATGTGGTAAGGGGTTTTACGGTTAATGGGATTCGCTATTCCCATATTGCCCTTGCCTTATTCTCTTAAGCATTTAAGTCATAACTCTTTCTTATTAATTAATTTAGTGAAGGCACGACCTTAATTGGTTTCAAATCTCAATTCCCTTGTCACTCTAGTCTCTACATTATTCTATTTAATTTATCTAATTAAATCTCTTGAATAATGCTATTTAAAATCAAGGGCATTACATGCCCCACTCCTTAAAGAATTTCGTCCTCAAAATTCAGCAAGGACTAAATACTAAGCATAGCAATCGTTTGTAACATCTCCTAACTACCATACTAGCCTACCTGACTAGCAAACAGTTTATATATACACAGACGTAGAAAATACCTTTATAATAGAACTGGATAGGTATCTCTAATCCTGTCTTCTATCTCCCAAGTACAGTCCTTCTCGTTGTCGCTCCACTGAATTTCACCAACTTGACTGTCTTGTTTCTTAACTTCTTCTCATCTCTCACTACAACCCGAACTGGTTGCCTAACAGAAGTCAAATCCGGTTCTACTATTAAGTCTTCCAATGTAGTCAGAGGGATAGTAGTCTCTGAATTTTGCACATAGTTACAAAGATGAGACAAATGAAACACATCATGGACACCTACCAAACTACTTGGCAACTCTACTCTGTATGCGAGCTTTCCGATCCTCTCCATAACTGGAAATGGCCTAACATATTTCAGTGCCAGTTTCTCTAACTTTTCGAATTGTACCACACCCTTCATCGATGATACTTTAATGAAAACCCTATCTCCAACTGAGAACTCTAGATCTTTATGTCTCTTATCTGGGTAACTCTTTTGTCTAGACTGAGCTCCCTTCATCCTACCTCAGATCAACTCAATCTTCTCTGTTGCCTCTCTTACCAGATCTAGACCTATGACTAATTTGTCTTCGTTTTCCAACCAACATGCTGGTGACTTGCACGGTCTTTCATACAAAGCTTCGAAAGGCACCATTTCTATACTAGTTTGATAACTGTTATTATAGGAAAATTCAACTAAGCGTAGGTGATCTTCCCATGATCCACCAAAATCCAATGCACAAGCTCTCAGCAAATCCTCATGTATCTTTTTGACTCTCTCTGTTTGCCTATCTGTCTGAGGGTGATAAGAAGTACTCATCTTGAGCTTGGTACCTAGCAAATCCTGTAGACCCTTCCAGAACTCGCTAGTAAATAAAGTATCTCTATCACTGACTATACTACTAGGAATCCCATGTGGTCAAACTATGTTCTTCATAAACAATTTAGCCAAAACAGGTGTCGTCCTAGTTGACTTAATTGGAATGAAATGGGCACTCTTGGTCAACCTGTCCACTATGACCCATATACTTTCATTTACTCAATTCGACCTTGGCGACCCGTCTATAAAATCTTTGGATATTGAATCCAATTTCCAAACTGTTATCTCCAAAGGTTGAAGCAATCCACTCGGCTTCTGATGTTCGACCTTTACTTGTTGAAAATTCACACACTGCTTTACCCATAAGCCAATATCCCTCTTCATACCTTCCTAGTAAAAACTCCTCTTCATATCATGATACATCTTGGTCCCCATAGGATAAATCGTAAATTTTGATCGAAGACATTCTCTAAGGACCTCCTTCTTTAGGTTTTCTACATTCAGGACACACAATCGTCCCTTCTTTCTCAACCACACACTCTGGTTAAGACTAAATCCTTCAGGTCATCAATTTCCAGCCTCTAGCCTTCTAATCTTCTCAGTTAACACTGGGTCATCCTTATGTTTATATGCAATCCTTTCGATCAATCTCGGTCGAAATTCCAAGCAGGATAACATAGCAGTGCTCTGACTAGATCTAGCAGTCAATCATAACTGCTCACTACAAGTAGTCAAAGCCTCTAAGTCCTCCACTCTGATAACATAGCTAATACCATATTCTGATGTTTTCTGCTAAGAGCATTCGCTGCTTTTTTTCCTTTTCCAAGTGTATACTCTATACTTAAGTCATAAGCTGCTAAAAATTCCAACCACCTCTGCTGTCTCATATTCAACTCCTTCTGAGAGAATAAGTACATTAAGGACTTATGATCAGTGTATAACTCTTCCCTATGAGATAATGTCTCCATACTTTCAATGCGAATATCACCGCTACCAACTCTAGATCATGAGTAAGATATCTCACTTCATGTGGTCTAAGCTGCCGTTAAGCGTAGGAAATAACTTTACCTTTCTACATCAATACAACTCTCAATCTAGTCCCACATGCATCTGTATACACCACTAATCCCTAATTCCCATCTGGAACTACTAACACAGGCGCGTTGGTCAACAAGTACTTTAACTTAAGGAATGCTTCCTCACATTTGCCAGACCAAATAAACTTGACGTCCTTCCTGGTCAGCTTAATCAAAAGCGTTGCTATCCGCGAGAAATCCTTGATAAACATTTAGTAGCAACCAGCAAGACCAAGAAAACTTCTGATCTCAGTCACCTTATTTGGTCTATTCCTGCTGTTAACAGCTTCTATCTTATCCAGATCAATCGACAAACCCTTCTCTGAAACCACGTGACTAAGAAACTTAACTTCTTTCTTCCAGAAATGACACTTTGAAATCTTCGCTTTCAGTTGATGCTGTCTGTGTCTTAAGCACCATTCTAAGATGAATTTCATGCTCTCTTTCATCCTTAGAATATGTTAAGATGTTATCTATGAATACCAATATAAACCTATCTAAGTGCTCTCGAAAAACTCAAGAGATTCAAATCCACGAAGAAAGCTGGTGCATTCGTTAACACGAATGGCACTACTAACCACTCATATGAACCATACCTGGTCCAAAACACCATCAACGGAATACTGTCCTCTACCACTCTTAGCTGATGAAAACCTATTGCCAAATACAATTGGAAAAATACTCTGGCTCTACTCAACTGATCAAATAAATCATCGATTCTTGGCAAAGGATACTTATTCTTGATTGTCTTCTCATTAAACTTATGATAGTCGATACACATCCTTAACAACCCATCTGGTTTCTTCACGAACACCGTGGCCGCTTCCTAAGGCGAACTGCTTGGTATAATGAAATTCTTTCCTTCTAAATCCACTAGCTGCTGGGGAATATGCATGTATATGTTTTTTGTTTGATGATAATAAACATATATACATTCATTTAAATGTATTTGATATTGTACTATTTCATTTTTCACAGATAAAATAAATATTTGCTGAATAAAATAAATAACACAGAATTGGAATTCAAACGAATATTTTATTCAAACAAATATTTATTACAAATTTTGACAGTACAATTTCAAGCTCTCACTATAACTATACAATTTCAGTCACAATACAATTACATCACAATTTCATAGTTACATCAGTTCCTCACTACATATCACACACACTCGTATTTATCTTCAACTTCATTCCAATGTGAATCCAGCATCTGAGCAATCTACAAAAATATACATTGACGCAGTAAAATTGAAAATAAAATGTTTTTGCAGTATAAAACAAAATATGGCCTTTTGAAAATAATATTTGCCTCATTTAATTGGGTTGGTCATCATCATTTATATTCGAATTCATTACACACGAACATTGTGACATGCACAGTGCATCACTGTACATGCCACAAGGCCGTGCACACCGAAATATACACTTGATAAATTTACAGGGACAGGTGAGCACAGGTCAAACCCAAATTACAGGATTCAACTCAAGTGCAATAAAATAATGTCACATCTTTCAGCACAAGGTCAAATCCAAATCGGATTCAACACATGGCAATAGAGGTCAAGTCACTGCAGTCATGACTCAACTCAATGCAACAACCAAAGTCAAGGCAACATGAAGCATGCAAGCTCGAGCACAAGATATGGAAGCTGCAACAATGAAATCTACAAATGCACCAGTGAACAAGTAAATGAAACAGTGGACAGGACAAGAACAGTGCAACTCAATGCTACAAAAGACCACTAGTATGCAATGAAGACTTCAAGAAATACAACACTGCTTCACAATGTACAAGTGAAACAGTGATGGAACTGGAAAATTCAAAATGATCAAGTAAACTGATGCAGTAGTGCAAAATCAAAAGAACAGTATGCACATGAATGCACAAGTGCACACCACAAAACCAAACAAAAATGCAAAGTCGAGAAACAATATCAAGTTCAATCCCAAAGCAACTCAACAGCAATGCATGCAATAGACCCCAAGTGCATCAAGACTCAAACCAAGACATACAATGGCAACTGACTCAACAAAATTACAATATCAACACTACAGGGATCAAAGATTAGAGAAATGCTACTTAAATAAACACAGTATAGCAATTACAGCAATGATATGGATTGACACATGAAACAAATGCAAGTAGATCAAATGAGGTATGATGCAGCAATATGAACAAGTGTCAGTGCAAGCAAGTGCCACAATGAAACAATATGAATGCAGTAACAACCACAGGTATGAATGCAGCAACATGACCAGAAAATGAACCAGCAAGCTACAGCAAAAGTGAAGCAATGGTGTACACATGATTATAAACAGTGAACAGTGTAGCATCAGGTCGAGCCAAAAATGGCAATGGTGAAGTCGTGGACACAAGAGATCAAACTGAAACAAAGTCAATGAACAAATAGCCGAAGTCAGCAATTTAAATACTAGAGAAGTTAAAATAAATCAAAGCCATAGTCAAAATGAAGAAGTCATCAGCAAATTCAAATTCTACAGAGAGTCAAAGCCGTGAGCACCAGGAAGATACGAATTAACAAAGCCAGAAAATCACAAAATCAGAAACGTGTTGAATGATTCGAAGTCAACACTGTGATAACCAAGGAGTCGAAACCAAAGCCGTGATTATCATGTAATAAAATCACATATATACGTATTTTGGAAAAGGTCAGAAGAATATCTCAACCAAGCAATCAAATTCAAACTGAATCGAACAGCTCAATATTAATACCGTGATAACCAAGTTACAAAACCGTGTCAACCAAGATCAGATATACGTGAGTGACAAAGTCATAAACCATCTCAAGCATTCAAAGAAAATCAAGCGGCCAAGCAAAATTAATTGACGAATTCAAATTTATTTGTACGAACGAGAATAAAGGGTTTCGAACCCTATAAATACCCCAATCATCACTGGCATTAATCTATCGATTTCAAGCAATCAATCAAGAAAGCAAAAGGGACAGATAACATACCAGTCGAATTCGATCAAGTCGAAGTAACTAGCCGAGCTGTAAGCCAACGATCAAGCAAATCAATCATCTCGAATCAACAGAGCAACAACGACGAAGAGTTATTTCGAATCCCAAATTGCTCACAGAGGAACCACAAGAGGAAGATGAGACCGAAGCCATTGATAATCTCGTAAACACAAAGGCGAAGCCCTAATTCCAGAATCGAGCAAAAAGATCGAGCCGAAGCCCTAAGTTCAGTTGAAAAGAGGAACGAGAGCCACCATTTTCTCAACAAAAAGAAGGGCCGATAAAAATAAAAAGGGGCCGGGCTTGTTATCTAAAAAGAGCTTTAGTTGTTAATTATTTAATTAGGGTTTTACACTTTAGTTTTATTTTATTTGGGCCGGGGTTATTTTGGTTAAGGGCAAAATAGGTTTTCAAGTTAACAATTTTATTTTGCTCTTGGTTTTTATTTTTCTGTTTTTGTTTGTTAAAGTCTAAACTTTGGTAAATCACCACCTAGGGTTTAGGTAGTGTCAGATTGTCTAGTTAGGATTAGTTCAGTGGGTAGGGTGTGCGAGTTTGCAAAACTCTATAGGCGGTAGCAGGGTGTGCGAGTCTGTTAGAGTGTTTGTAAGCGGGAGACTGTTTAATTCTAATAGAAATCTGGGAATGCAGCAGTAGGCAGGGGTTGCCGAAGCTGGGTAAATTTTGTGTGTGATTTACTTTTCAGCATATTTATTTCTCTGCAGTTGGTTTTGTGTTTAATTGTTTAAATCAGAGAAAATTTGCTATAACCCTATTCACCCCCCTAGGGTTAATCTAGATCCTACAAGTGGTATCAGAGCCCGGTATTTTATCTTTAACTCTAGAGTCATGAATTCATCAAATAATGCTTTTTCTGAGGGGCAATCTATTGTTAGGCCACCTATGTTTAATGGGAATGATTATGCTTACTGGAAAGTTAGGATGGGTATTTATCTTAGTTCTGTTGATTATGATGTTTGGGACATTATTGAAACTGGCTATAAATCTCCCACTATAACTGTTGGTGATACTGTAATTCCTAAACCTAAGGATAGGTGGGACGCTAACGATAAGAAATTAAAAACTACAAATGCTAAAACCATGAATGCTTTGATCTGTGCACTTGATAAGAATGAATTTAATAGAATTTCTCATTGTACAACTACGCAGGAAATTTGGCATACCTTGGAGGTGACACATGAAGGAACTTCTCAAGTCAAGGAGTCTCGTCTAGCCCTATTCAGCAATGAATACGAGAATTTTGTGATGGACAAAGGCGAGAGCATAAAGGACATGTTTGGACGCTTTTCAACTTTGGTGTACAACGCTAGAGCGCTTCGGAAGGTATTCACTGAGGTAGAGCTTGTGAGGAAGGTGCTACGAGTCTTACCGATGAACTTTGAGGCAAAAGTCACAGCAATACAAGAATCGAAAGATCTGAGTAAACTAAGCATGGAGGAGTTGATTGGCAACTTGATGACATATGAGCTTGAGCTAAAAACAAAGGAGGAACGCAACAACTCCGAATCAAAGAAAAAGACGGTTGCCTTAAAGAGCAAAGAAGAGAGCGATGAAGAAGAAGAAGATCCAATTGAAGAGCTTGCAATGGCTGTCAATAATCTTAGAAAATGGTCAAGATTCGGGCCACACAAGAAGAAAACAAATGGTAATAGGTCAAAAGATTCTGACAATTCCGATAATGAATTGACTTGCTATAACTGCAATAAGCCTGGCCACTTCAAACAAAACTGTCCACTTCTCAAAAACAACAAAGGAAAGAAAAAGAAGAAGAAGGCCTTTGCAGCGACTTGGGATGATGAAGAAGGAGAGGAAGTTTCGAATAATAGCTCAAAGGAGGCTAATTTGTGTCTTATGACAAAATCAGATTCAGAAGCAAGCTCGGAGGAATCTAGTGAGGTAAGTGACTATTCTTATAAAGAACTTGTTTTGATGTGTTGTGATCTTACTAAAACAATTGATACTCTTGATTCTAAAATTGAAAAACTGAAATCTGATAGGAGAGAACTGGTCCATGAAAATACTAGGTTAGAAACTGAACTTGAAAATATTCAAAACCTAGACTGTAAAAAATGCAAAATTTTAGATTCAGAATTATCAAAGCTTAAGAATATCTTTGAGAATCTTGAAAAAGAAAACTTGAGTCTTAAGGAAATCATTGACACTAGGAGAAAGGATTTTATAAATAGATGCACCTCACTTGTGACTGAAAACACAACACTAAAAACCAAAGTCCAAAATCTTGAGAAAACTCTGAATAACTTTTCAAGAGGAGAAAAATCATTCAACATGTTATTGGGAAACCAACTTTTTGCTAACAACAGAAAAGGACTAAGTTTTGGGAAAACACAAGTTGATGATGCAAAAGGTAAGAGTGTCTTTGCTAGATGTGAAATAATTGGTCATCGTGTTGAAAATTGTAGTCATAGGAACAAGAACACAAAATTTATACAAGTTTGGGCTCCTAAGAATTCTACAAACAAATTTCATGTCTATTGGAACAAGAATAAAAGGACAAAACAAGTTTGGGTGCCAAAAGGAACATATATTAATAGTTTTGGGTCTACTCAAACTTATTCATCAAATTATTCTGCCACTAACAACCATGGACCTATAAAAACTAATAGGTCACAAAAATCTTTTACCGTGTAGGTGTGGTGGCAGGCTAAGGAACAACATTAGTGTTATCTGGATTCTGGCTGTTCCAGACACACAACGGGCGAAAAGTCAACGTTCCTTAGCCTAGTATAAAGGTGACAGATTCACAATGGGCAAACAACGAAAAATTATCGTACAGGTAAAACAGCTAATTGTATTTATTTTCAAACGATAGATAAAATGTGAAAATCTGCACCATAATCTGAATTAAATCAGCCAGTTATGTGAAATGATTGATGATGTTAATTCTGTTTTTTTAACCAATCATCTTTAAATAGAATTACTCGAAGTAATTATGATGGTTGACAGATTCTAACTTACTTGATATGATCTTACATGACTTGCTCTTATCTATGACTTTGATTTGTGATTAAAAGTTGACCAACCATTTTTCATCATTGAACTTAATCTGTTTGGTCAAATTATGATGTTGCTTGATTACTGATTACTCATGCTATAAAAAGGTTTTTGAGAAATTGTTGAAATTGTTGAAACTTTATGAAATTGGTGAAACTTCAAGAAATTGTTTTGAAATAATGATGTTGGTTTAATGACTGTTGATTCCATGGTTTCTAAATCTGACACTATGATATTTGTTTGATGGTTAACACGACTTCAATTCAAAGTCAAGAAAATTTCGTTTAAAAATTGTTGAAAATAATTCTCAGATAGTTTGTTGAAATTTCACAATCTGGTTTATAACATCCAACGAGTGAATATTGAGTGAAATTTAAAGTCAGATGCAGATCACACTGGTAATATAGTTGATAGAAAAATTACTAGTGGAACGTGATTATATTTCGAGACATTCATTTGCTGTATCATTTTTCAAAGAAAATATCTGCATATTTTTTCACTTGAAATAATTTCTATTTTAGCAGAAATTTTTCTTAAAAACCCCTTCTAGAAAATAATTTCTGTTCACCTTGTATCAGATTAGTTATTTAAGAAAATTTGATTTTATAACTATTTTTGAAATTGATTTTAAATAACAATGTTAACTGATCTGAACCCCTAATAATTATCTAAAAAGATAGATAGTGATTGAAAATAAGATGAGTGTTGATATTAATCATATATTATGACTTGAGAAAGTATAATTAGAAAATTTCTTTAGAAATTTAAACAAGAGTTATAAAAACTTTTTGTTGATAAATATTCCATGATCATTTCTATTTCTATCATTTTTCTATCGACCATCACTCATCAAAAGTCAATATAGTATGTCAATATGTGGTAGTTTAAACGGGAAATCATTTGTGCTTCATTTTTATTATATTTCTAACAATAAATAATAATATCCAAAATATTCACTCTCATTTAAAAGTCCTCACGGTTATGCATGGATGAATTACTTGGATTTTTGATTATGTGCTTCCATGCTCATTTAAAAGTCCTCACGGTTATGCATGTATGGAACGCATATCAAAATTGATTGATTAAATAGGCAAGTTGATTCGAATCCCATTTAAAAGTCCTCACGGTTATGCGTGGTTAGAAGATACTTGAATTCATTTTTAAAATAAAAATAATACTACTAGTCTCATTTAAAAGTCCTAACGGTTATGCATGGTTAGTAGATATTCAAATTTCCTGTAATAAATATACCACAAATAGACACAAATATATGGTTTTATTCGATGAAATCATTCCTATCATTCTAAAGTGGAATATGCATCAAAAAGGAGTATTTATGATTTTTGTTTGATTTTTTATTGAAATTAATATTTATACTCGATTGTTTTTTAATATTGTATTAATGTCTATCACTATATCTCTATTTTTCTATTACTATTATTCTTTTTCTGATAATAAAAGGGGGGAGAAAGGTTAAGATTTCGGAAAATAAAATTCACATATTTTCTATTTGCATATAGATTCATATTGCATATTTTATTTTCATGCATATATGTAGGGAGAGTATTGTGTAGAAAGAGAGCATTTAAATAGGGGGAGCAAATTGAATAATCAAATACATTTACAATAGTCAAAATCTTAAATATATGTTTGTTTTCATCAAAAGGGGGAGATTGTGGAATATGCATGTATATGTTTTTTGTTTGATGATAATAAACATATATACATTCATTTAAATGTATTTGATATTGTACTATTTCATTTTTCACAGATAAAATAAATATTTGCTGAATAAAATAAATAACACAGAATTGGAATTCAAACGAATATTTTATTCAAACAAATATTTATTACAAATTTTGATAGTACAATTTCAAGCTCTCACTATAACCATACAATTTCAGTCACAATACAATTACATCACAATTTCATAGTTACATCAGTTCCTCACTACATATCACTCACACTCGTATTTATCTTCAACTTCATTCCAATGTGAATCCAGCATCTGAGCAATCTGCAAAAATATACATTGACGTAGTAAAATTGAAAATAAAATGTTTTTGCAGTATAAAACAAAATATGGATTTTTGAAAATAATATTTGCCTCAGTTAATTGGGTTTTCGTCATCATTTATATTCGAATTCATCACACACGAACATTGTGACATGCACAGTGCATCACTGTACATGCCACAAGGCCGTGCACACCGAAATATACACTTGATAAATTTACAGGGACAGGTGAGCACAAGTCAAACCCAAATTACAGGATTCAACTCAAGTGCAATAAAATAATGTCACATCTTTCAGCACAAGGTCAAATCCAAATCGGATTCAACACAGGGCAATAGAGGTCAAGTCACCGCAGTCATGACTCAACTCAATGCAACAACCAAAGTCAAGGCAACATGAAGCATGCAAGCTCGAGCACAAGATATGGAAGCTGCAACAATGAAATCTACAAATGCACCAGTGAACAAGTAAATGAAACAGTGGATAGGACAAGAACAGTGCAACTCAATGCTACAAAAGACCACTAGTATGCAATGAAGACTTCAAGAAATACAACACTGCTTCACAATGTACAAGTGAAACAGTGATGGAACTGGAAAATTCAAAATGGATCAAGTAAACTGATGCAGCAGTGCAAAATTAAAAGAACAGTATGCACATGAATGCACAAGTGCACACCACAAAACCAAACAAAAATGCAAAGTCGAGAAACAACATCAAGTTCAATCCCAAAGCAACTCAACAGCAATGCATGCAATAGACCCCAAGTGCATCAAGACTCAAACCAAGACATACAATGGAAACTGACTCAACAAAATTACAATATCAACACTACAGGGATCAAAGATTAGAGAAATGCTACTTAAATAAACACAGTATAGCAATTACAGCATTGATATGGATTGACACATGAAACAAATGCAAGTAGATCAAATGAGGTATGATGCAGCAATATGAACAAGTGTCAGTGCAAGCAAGTGCCACAATGAAACAATATGAATGCAGTAACAACCACAGGTATGAATGCAGCAACATGACCAGAAAATGAACCAGCAAGCTACAGGAAAAGTGAAGCAATGGTGTACACATGATTACAAACAATGAACAGTGTAGCATCAGGTCGAGCCAAAAATGGCAATGGTGAAGTCGTGGACACAAGAGATCTAACTGAAACAAAGTCAATGAACAAATAGCCGAAGTCAACAATTTAAATACCAGAGAAGTTTGAATAAATCAAAGCCATAGTCAAAATGAAGAAGTCATCAGCAAATTCAAATTCTACAGAGAGTCAAAGCCGTGAGCACTAGGAAGACACGACTTAACAAAGCCAGAAAATCACAAAATCAGAAACGTGTTGAATGATTCGAAGTCAACACTGTGATGACCAAGGAGTCGAAACCAAAGTCGTGATTATCACGTAATAAAATCACATATATACGTATTTTGGAAAAGGTCAGAAGAATATCTCAACCAAGCAATCAAATTCAAACTGAATCGAATAGCTCAATATCAATACCGTGATAACCAAGTTACAAAACTGTGTCAACCAAGATCAAATATACGTGAGTGACAAAGTCATAAATCATCTCAAGCATTCAAAGAAAATCAAGCGGCCAAGCAAAATTAATTGACAAATTCAAATTTATTTGTACGAACGAGAATAAAGGGTTTCGAACCCTATAAATACCCCAATCATCACTGGCATTAATCTATCGTATTCAAGCAATCAATCGAGAAAGCAAAAGGGACAGATAACATACCAGTCGAATTCGATCAAGTCGAAGTAACCAGCCGAGCTGTAAGCCAACGATCAAGCAAATCAATCATCTCGAATCAATAGAGCAACAACGACGAAGAGTTATTTCGAATCCCAAATTGCTCACAGAGGAACCACAAGAGGAAGATGAGACCGAAGCCATTGATAATCTCGTAAACACAAAGGCGAATCCCTAATTCCAGAATCGAGCAAAAAGATCGAGCCGAAGCCCTAAGTTCAGTTGCAAAGAGGAACGAGAGCCACCATTTTCTCAACAAAAAGAAGGGCCGATAAAAATAAAAAGGGGCCAGGCTTGTTATCTAAAAAGAGCTTTAGTTGTTAATTATTTAATTAGGGTTTTACACTTTAGTTTTATTTTATTTGGGCCGGGGTTATTTTGGTTAAGGGCAAAATAGGTTTTCAAGTTAACAATTTTATTTTGCTCTTGGTTTTTATTTTTTTGTTTTTGTTTGTTAAAGTCTAAACTTTAGTAAATCACCACCTATGGTTTCGGTAGTGTCAGATTGTCTAGTTAGGATTAGTTCAGTGAGCAGGGTGTGCGAGTTTGCAAAACTCTATAGGCGGTAGCAGGGTGTGCGAGTCTGTTAGAGTGTTTGTAAGCGGGAGACTGTTTAATTCTAATAGAAATATGGGAATGCAACAGTAGGCAGGGGTTGCCGAAGCTGGGAAATTTTGTGTGTGATTTACTTTTCAGCATATTTATTTCTCTGCAGTTGGTTCTGTGTTTAATTGTTTAAATCAGAGAAAATTTGCTATAACCCTATTCACCCCCCCTCTAGGGTTAATCTAGATCCTACAGCTGCACCTTCAACTCCTTCATCTTGATAGGTATCATCCTGCTAGGTGGTCTACTTATAGGTTTTTCTCTTGGCACAAGATCTATCCAAAATTTAATGGCTTGCTTCGGTGGTAGTCCCGTGACTGGCTCAAAAACATCTGCAAACTCTTTTGCTACCAACACCCGATCTAATTATTCTTCCGCTTTCCTTACATTCAGCAAAGTACAAGCACTTGAGTCTGACTTCTCCATCGAGTATATGATTCGACTATGACTGTTAAGGTGTTTAAGCGATATTTCTCTATCTTGGAAAAATATCTTAGCATCATACCAATCTAACCAATTCATACTCAAAATGATCCTGAAGCTTACGAAATCAAAAACATACAAACTGAATGTAAACTTATGACCTAACAAATCAAGTTCTAACTGGTCACATCTCATCCCCAGAGTTGAGAACCCTCCTACCGGATTCGAAACCCTTAAGGAACTAACAAGGTATGAGAGTCCTAAACATAACTTATCTACCAAACACCGAGATATAAATGAATGTGATGCACCAGTATCAAATAGTAACCTAACTGGTATACTATGAATCAAAAGCATACCTTCCATCATAGTCTTTCCCTTCCCAGTAGCGGTTGGTCTGGAAGATGACGGTTCCAAGGCAAAAACTTTTTCCCTTGTCTGCTCTAACCGGTTCCGGACACTGATTCTTGTAATGCCCGATCTAGTCATAGTTGAAGCACTTCACTCCTTTCTTATCTGCATCCTTCTTCCCTTTCCAGTTCGACATTCACGAGAAAAATGTCCTTTCTTGTCGCACTTGTAGCAAACAACATCGGCCTTCCCTTTCTTGGTAGCTCCTGCTTTCTTAGCTCCTTTCTTCTTAAAGAATTTCCTCTTCTTGCCCTGAGAATCCTGGGTTTCAACCTACTTCTCTTTCCCAAAAGTAGAAAGCATCTCTTCATTCCGGATTGCCATCTCCACTACAACTATACTTGGATCACGGAGATGTGGCATAGTTTCCCTAGCAATCTCAGGTCTAAACCCTCTAATAAAATTCTCATTTCTTTTGATGACGGTGTCAATGGTATCATATCCATATCTGGACAACTCATTAAACTTCGTAGCATATTCAATCACCGACATCTTGCCTAGCACTAAGTCCATGAACTTTCTCAGCAATACTGACTTGGCAACTTCAAACAAGAACCTCTCTTCAAATCTCCTTCGAAACTCTGCCCAAGTCAACTCTTCCTCGGAACTCCCACGGTAATACCATTCCACCAATAAAGTGATGCTCCTGCAGCTGTCTAGAAGTAAGTTTTCTCTTCTACTCATCATCTAATCCCAAGTCAACGAAAATCATTTCACAGTGCAATAACCGGTTTTCTACTTCTACAACATCCTCTGTTCCTTAAAACGGTTTCTCACCAAGACTGGTTTAATACTGCACAGCTTGGCATAGTTATTGCCAACTCAGGCCACGGGATTAGCTCCTCTAACATCCACGGCATTTCCTCCAGCTAGTCCTGCAGCTGCTCCAAGTTGCATCAGGTTGACAAAGAATCGATACATCATCCCCATATCAACCTAGTTGGGTTCCAACACCTACATTGGCATTTGCGTTTGGATTAGCATTTTCCTGTCGACCCGGATTCCTCCTGGTATTAGGTCGAGCATTTCCATTAGTTGTGGTGCTTCCTCCACTTAGATTTCCTCTTCCATTTCCTGCCTCCATATCTTCCTTTCTCGTACATCTGCATACAAGACTTCGTAAGATACAGAAGAAAGGTCTAAGAGATGGGGGAATATGTACTTATATATATAAGAAATGCAAGTATGTTACTATAGCATTAACCCAAACCCCTCTTATTTTTTGATTCATTAGGTTATGCTTTTAGAATCTTTTGGGTTCAAATTTCTTTTAAATTTACATAAATCGGTGCTCTGATACCAACTTGTAACATACCCCATTTGGAAGCCCAAAACTAACCGCTACAGATGCTGCAGTCATCTATAGTTATTATTTTTCAGTGACCAAATGCGGTAATGCTAGATACATTGATATACCAGAAACACATTGATAAGAAAAATTTTAAACTTAATTTTAAATCAAATTTCTCATTCCATTTCAAATCGCATTTCAGATTCATTACATAATCCTAATTCGTAAACCACGTTCAAAGAAATATAATTATTACAAATTACGCCAAGAGCAATATATGAAGTTGCCCCCTTGGTTGATCAGAGTCTAAATATAGGCACTAAGTAAATTTGCAAATACATCCAATTACACAACGAAATCAAACAGAAAGAACTCCTAATACCTTGCTGATGTGCACGTAAATGTGCATATAATTACATCCATTTTTCATCTATTTTTATTTAAATAAATGTCATAATAGGGTATTTTAACATGTTTAAACCAAAATTCAATTATTTTCAAATCATCATATATTCATCTTCATACAGGAGCAAAAAATGGTCATTTTTGTGCATGTGTTAATTTTAGAATTTTTACTTGGACATTTTTTATGATTTTGATAGGAATTTGGATTCAAATGGAAGAGTTTTTCATGGAATATATGCATGCACAAGAGAATACAAAGGAATGAAAATGGAAATAATTCAAACTCATGATCATGGAGGACCCCACCTACCCACTTACCTAAATCTACAATTAGAAGCTAATGGACAACTAAGTGGAGGTTAAAGCTTCAAGCATACTTGATGATGGATTAATTAGAGGCTAATGGTTACTTGGTGGCCACACTTTCTAAAGGGCATTTTGGGAAGCTCCCTAAAAATTAAATTAGCGTTTTGTGTATGTATAAATAGCCCTCTTATGTACATGTAAATGATCTTTTATCTCTTTTAATTAGTGAGTTGTTACCACAAAATCAAAGTGAAATAAAAATGGCTTCCTAAGCCTTCTCTTTTCTACATGCTTTTATTATGTTCATGTTTATTTCTATTCTCTCTTCTTTTCATTGTTAGTAGATTAGATTTACATTCATGTAAATAGTGTAGTTTTATTTTTATACAAGTAGTTTAGTAGTTAATCTCCTTTCCTTCCTTTGTTTAGTTTCTACTTCTTTTGTTTGTTTTATGTTGAATCTTTATGTGTTGAAAAGATAACACAAATGAGAGGCTAAATCCCTACAATTTAGGGGTAATGAAGCTTTCTCGTAATCATGTAGATTCAACGTAATTTGCTATTTTACGATCTCTTTTGCACTTCATGAGAAAATGGATGTTTATGTATTTTGTGTTTTATGTTGCATTTGATAGCCTATTTTGTTCATAAAAATAGGCTATGCTTATCAAATTATTCACAAATTACATTTTCATCTAAATATGATTATGACAATGAAGTGAAATTATATCGAAATTTGATGATCTATGTTACTAATTAATAGTAAATAGATCATGCTTAAAATAGATTTTAGTTTCAATTTTTATGTCATTTTTCATGAGAGTTTAAAAAAGTAGGATTAGATGTGTATTATAGTTTGATAGTTTAAGTTGTGTTAATTAATAACACAAATAGCCATATTTATGATAAATACATCACTAATCTTACTTAGATAAATAAAGAGGTCATAATTTCTTTTGTGTTGATTTTCATGAGAATAGGAAAGTGGATTTGCCTCTAAATTTATTTTTAATCACATAGTTTTTAATCTCAATTTTTGCTTAGTTATAGCATTTTTAGTCTTTAAAACAATCTCATCATTCGGTTTAATTTGATTGAGTAATTTTAAATTTAATTCTTTCCCTGCGGATCAACCCATACTTGCCACGTACTAGAATTGTACGCCGTGCGCTTGCGATAATTTTTATTATATTTTTTTGGCGATTTTCTAAACCGATAGAAAAACTGTCGGTAAACAAGTTTTGGGCGCTATTGCCGGGAAAAGAAATTTCATTTTAATTTTACTCTTCGAATTATTTACATTTTTTTTATTTTTTGTTAGTAAAAAAAAGATCCAGTGCTTTTGTTTGCATTTTGTTTTACCAGTGTTCTTGTATTGTGTGCCTTTGTTTGTTTATTCACTGTTTGCATTTTGTGTGCAATTTGTTTGCATTTTGGTGTGCATTTCATAATCTGTTTTCTTAGTTTGTTTTTTTTGTTGCACTGCAATTTCATTGCAGTATTCAACAAAAAGATAAAGATACTGCATTTCATTCTCTTGCATTCACCTTCAGCAACTTGTTTTTACATTTCAAATTTCAAACTATTTCTTGTTTTTACATTTCATATCTAAAAATAATAATCGGTTAACTTCTCTGTTCCTTCACTATCTCATCCAAGTCCATCACATCTCCTCACCATACTATTCACTTCGACCACAATCACAATCGAAACTGCTACTTCAACAAACACAATTGATCTCACTGACCTGAACACCATCATCCAAACATTCAGCCTCGTCAATAATTTACTGCTCCTCCAAGCTTTATCACCACATACACACAACTACCTCTCCAACTCCATCTCTTCTTGCCCGAAACAAACCTGACCACAAACAGCAACTCCTCACAAACATCCAACACCTCAATCCACTGCTTGCATTTCCCCTACCAGCTTTCAGCATATCACCACACTGCCTGAAACATCCACAATACCTCCTCTTCCAGTCACCATTCTCTGATCAACCAAAAGCCCCCTGCAAACCTTCTGCCTTTACCACCTTCTATCACCATTCAACCAGCCAACCTTCTTCCCGCAAACTGCCACTACTTCAATAACATACACACCTTCAACTTCCTATAACCACCCTCAATATCACAAAATACTGCTGCTTTCCTCTGCTCATCCACCATCAGTTCAATATTCATTAACCATAGCAACAACTTGAAATTGCTTTCTGGATTTCCGTAGCAACACTGTCACAATACAAACTTCTTATCACTCCATTTCTCTCTATCACCCAATCAGACTCAAGCTTCAGCAACCACCAAATCGATAGCAATCGCAACGCCTCACCGCCCACAACTCCGTCGAACTATCACCTCACCCATAATCGGCCTCCGATTCCTACCCACCAGAATATGAACCACCTCACGCCATCAAATTGAATGCCGCCACAAAACAACGAAATCAAGCGGCTGCAAACACCACTTCGACGATCAGCATCGCTATGCACTGAGGAAATTTACGAAGTCATTAATTTGAATTTTGAAATTGTAACGTGATTTGGGAAAGTGTGGTTTCTGGATTTCGTGAGGAAAACCAATTTGATTGTCGGTCGAGAGTTTTTTTTGATTGAGTAGTAAAGTGATTGTTGATCGAGAACTTTTAGTGGGCCGGGGTAGGACTTTTAAGGCCTGTGCAATTTTTTTTTATAAGTTTACTTTTGTTTTGTTTAAGTTATTTTATTGAATTTATTTTTAAATTCTTCCTTAAAAAAATTTTGTTTTTGTAATTTGGTGAAGTTCAACTGTATTTAAATTTTCTTTTAGCTTTAATTTTTTTTTTTGAATTCGTTTTGTTTGGTTTAATTTGTTTTGAGTCCAATTGTTTTTAGTTAAATCTCTTCCTTTTTTAAAAAAAAGAGAAATTTGTTTATATCTTGTTTGAAATTTGAGGTTTCCAAAGTAGAAAAATTGCAAGGAAAAGATTACTTTACTTGCTTGCTAAAAAAATTGCCGCTAACTTTTTATTTTGCTAATAATTTTGCGCCCTCCGGTATCGTGTTTTCATCACTAGTTTTATTTTATTTGCATTGTTGGTTGTTTGTATTTGCATTTATATACATACATACATACATACAAACATATATATATATATATATATATATATAATTTCAAAAAATTCATAAAAAACAAACTTCATTTTAGTTGCATTGTAAATTCAGTTTAATTTTTGCTTTGCATCCATCTCATCTTATTTTTATTTTCTATGAGCAATACCCCAATTCACATAAGGTGAGGGATTTCATCACCCTTTCCTTAGCTCACAAATTGCATTATCGTAGAATTTGACTAATAATAAATGTTAGACATTCGACTTAAGGGTGTCGCGAGCTCATCTATGGCTTTATTGCATCTTGACAATTGTTTTATTTGAACAATTTTATTTCTTGGTGTCTAGGCTACGGCAGAGTAATAACCTACATTGATTCGTAAATATTATACTGGTTGTTCCTCTGAAGGTACTTAAACCTTCGGTTGCATTGCTACTATGATTCGTGGTCACCGATAACCCCTGCCCGTTACCTAGCTAAGAAATATTTTGTTGGATTAAGACAAAGTGTGATTATACAATTTTGGGTTAGGAGCTACTAAGGATAGAAATTTTTTAATTAAGTCCTTGCATTCATTTAGTTGCATTAGTTCATGCATATTTAAAAAAACAAAATCAAAAACCAAAAAAAATTGTAAATTTGACTTAACTTGGTTTTTAAAAAAAAAGAGATTTGGAAATCCAAAAAAACAAAACAAAAATCAAATTTTCGTTTTAAAAATAAATTCCTTTTGGTAAATATTTTCCCTTTAAGAAAAAAAAACAAAAAACAATTTCTGACTTCATTTTCTAAACCTTGCTTCTTTCTCTTAAATTCATTCTAACTTCTTTTTCTTCTCAACTTTCACTAGTGCATGAGTACTTGGACTCATGACACTTCTACGAATACTTGGATTTGAGACCCTTCTACAAATCGTTTATCCCGAACAAACGATCCTCTTGAAACGGCGAACAAGAACGCTCCTCGAACTCTTATGGATAGAATCTTCCCCAATCGAGTTTCTATCCCATCTTGCATCACCTTGCCCGCCCCGACGGGCAATCACTTTGGGATTCAATCGAATCACATTAACACGCTTCCGAAATTCGACAATCTTTAACATGATGATCCTTATATCTTTTTAACCAAATTTGGACAAGTTTGTGCAACCATTAAACTCCAACAACTATGTGACGATGGAATCAAACTTAGGTTAATTCCATTCGCACTTACCAATTACGTTGAAAAATGGTTGTATAGTTTGCCTTCGAATTCGATCAAAACTTGGGAAGAATTTACTACAACCTTCTTAAAGAAATTTTTCCCCTTGGAAAAAACAACAAAAGTTCGAAATGCAATTGTAAATTTTCATCAATTCGGGGGTGAATCATTTGCTAAATATTTTGAAATATTTAAGAAACTTTTAATCAAATGTCCACACCATAACTTTGAAAAATGAACTCTTTGCCAAATTCTATATGATGGACTTGATAGCAATTCTTGAATAATGCTAGAATCGATGTGCCAAGGAAACTTTCTAGCCCAATATCACGATACCGCTTGGCAATTTCTTGAAAACTTGTCCGAAAAATCATCACAATGGGAACGATCTAATGAGAAATCGATCTATTCCCGATCAAGCACTCATTCGGTAGGATCCTCTTTGGCCTTAGAAGCGAAAATCGATGCGATGATAACCAAATTTGATAATGTCCTTTCCTCAAATCAAATGAACCAAGCTTCTCAAGTCCTGTGTTACAAATGCAACGATCCAAATCACATCGCCGATCAGTGTCCATACTCTTTAGAACAAATTAATGCTTTTAATAAAGTAAGGAATGATCCGTTTTCTCCAACGTACAATCCTGGTTGGAGAAATCATCCTAACTTCTCTTGGAATCAAAACAATTTGAACACGAGTTCGATTCGACCATCCTTTTTATCATTTTCGAACAGCGCTTCAAATTCGAATCCTCCTTTCCAACCAAAACAATTTCAACCAAATTTTGTGCCTCCTTCTCAAAACCAAGCACAACAATCTTTCATTCCTCAAGATGACAAACAAATGACCTCCCTTGAAAAGAGTATTGAAGCCTTGACTAACGCGATAATGCAATCATAAAATTTGTTAAATTTGTACATGCAAAATACGAGTCAATCGGTCTCTAAACTCGAAATGCAAATGAGTCAATTAGCCAACCTCGTGAGTGAACGAGAAAGAGGTACATTCCTGAGCCAACCAATTACAAACCCTAGGAATCAAAACGTGAACTCGAGCTAGGCTCATGTCGTTCAAGATAGCAATTTGAATCAAATGAATGATGTCACCACTTTGCGATTCGGTAAGGTAATCAATAACCAAGTTGTCAATCCAAACGACTTACCAGATGTTCCACTCGACATTTCAAAAACCACAAACGATTCCAATCAAAACATCGAGTCGAACCCCAATCCAAATTCTGAGTCTAATTCTTTTCCAACTCAAGAAGACCGTCCGACTGAGTTTCGAATCCCATTCCCATATAGACGTCGACCTAAGAAACATTTGGAACAATGGAAAAGATGTTAGAAATCTTTAAACAAGTCAAAGTGAACATTCCTCTCTTAGATATCGTCCAAAAAGTCCCGACCTATGCCAAATATTTAAAGGACTTGTGTACTCAAAAATGACACACTCAAGTGCCAAAGAAAGATTTTTAGCCACTGGTCTAAGCGAAGTCTTGTCTCAATCCATTCCCGTTAAATACAAACATCCCGGTTGCCCCACAATCTCATGTACAATAGGTGACAAGAGAATCAACAAATGTTTGTTAGACCTAGGTGCTAGCGTAAACTTGCTCCCATATTCAATTTACCAACAACTAGGTTTAAGTGAGCTTAAACCGACTAAGATCACCCTTCAATTGGCCGATCGTTCTGTAAAGAAACTGATAGGAGAAATCGAGGACGTACTTATTAGAGTGGGGGAATTCATATTCCCCGTTGATTTCATTGTCCTTAAAATTCAACCTGTAAACAATCTGACGAGCCAAATTCCTTTGATTCTAGGATGACCTTTCTTAGCCACTTCAAATGCTTTAATTAATTGTCGAAACGATTCAATGAAAATTTCTTTTGGTAACATGACCATCGATCTTAACATTTTTAATTTAGAAAATCAATTGAATGAACCATTCGACAACACGTTGGAAGTTAGTACCATTCAAGAAAATTTTGAAAATGAATCGATGAATCTTAATGATGAACGTGAGGCCGAGTACGACAAATTGTTTCAAGATGTTCCTCATGAGATTGAAAACACGCTTCCTTTCGAGCCTCTCACGGTTGAGTCCGAATCTCAACCGATTTCTTTGATTGAGCAACCTCTTAGGCTAGAGCTCAAACCTCTTCCTTCTCACCCTAAGTACGTACACCTAAGTGAAAATGAAACTTGTCCTGTCATAATTTCTAATGATCTTTCTCTTGACCAAGAAGCTTCTCTTCTCTCTACTCTTTCGAAAAACAGAGAAGCAATTGGGTGGTCCATTACCGCTGTTAAGGGAATTAGCCCTGCTATTATTCAACATCGCATTCACTTAATTGACGAAGCCAAACCCGCTCGTGATGCGCAGTGGAGGCTTAACCCAAAAATGAAAGATGCAGTTCGTGACGATATTCTTAAGCTCCTCGATAACGGTATCATATATCCCATCTCTGATAGTTCTTGGGTTAGCCCAATTCATGTCGTACCTAAAAAGTATGGACTTAGTGTTATCACGAATGACGCTAACGAACTCTTTCCTACTCGGAATCAAACTGGTTGGCGTGTTTGCATTGATTATCGAAAATTAAATGCTGTAACATGTAAAGATCACTTCCCTCTTCCTTTCATTGACCAAATGCCCGAACGTTTAGCCGGCCATGAATTCTATTGCTTCCTTGATGGTTATTCCATCTATAACCAAATTCCAATCGCTCCCGAAGATCAAGAGAAAACGACTTTCACGTGTCCTTTTGGTACATTTGCTTATCGACGTATGCCATTCGAACTTTGTAACGCTCCTGCTACTTTCTAACGATGCACGGTTGGCATCTTTTCTGACATGATCGAAAGCTTTCTAGAAGTTTTTATGGGCAATTTCTCTATCTTTAGTGATTTTTTTTCCGATTGTTTACATCATCTCGAGTTGGTTTTAAATCGATGTAAAGAAAAACATTTGACTTTGAATTGGGAAAAATGCCACTTTATGTTCAAACGAGGCATAGTCCTTGGACATATCATCTCAAATAAAGGCATTGAGGTAGATAAAGCGAAAGTTGACGTAATTGCAAACTTACCCATTTTCAAATATGTTAAGAACATTCAATCATTTCTAGGACACGCTGGCTTTTACCGACGCTTTGTGAAAGACATTAGCAAAATCGCTCGTCCTTTGACTACTCTTCTAGGAAAAGACGTTCCTTTCAATTTCAATTCTGATTGTATCTCTTCTTTTGAATGTCTTAAAAATGAACTCATTTCTGCTCCAATCATTTGCGCACCCAATTGGGATCTTCCTTTTGAAATAATGTGTGACGCTTCTAACTTTGCGGTTGGTGTTGTCTTAGGACAACGCATCAAAAAAATCCTTCATGTCATTTACTATGCGAGTATGACTTTGAACGACGCTCAACTCAACTACACAACAACCGAAAAAGAGCTTCTACCTGTCGTTTTTGCACTCGAAAAGTTTCGACCTTACTTGATAGGTTCACACATCACAGTCTACACTGACCATACTGCTCTCTGATACCTTTTTGCCAAAAAGGATGCTAAATCTTGTTTGATTCGTTGGATCCTTTTACTTCAAGAATTTGACCTTGCAATCAAAGACAAAAAAGGATTCGATAATGTCATAGCCGATCACTTATCTCGTCTTCCAAACGCACCATCTTCTTTACCCATCAACGAGAACTTTCCTGATGAACAACTCCTTTCAATTTCTATCGATCCTTGGTTTGCCAATATAGTGAACTACTTAGTCACTAAGGAAACTCCTTCTTTTTGGTCCAAACAAGATAAATACAAATTTCTTTCCCATGTGAAATACTTCTATTGGGATGATCCTTACTTGTTTAAGTATTGTTCCGACCAAATCATTTGACGATGCGTCCCGGATAGCAAAATTAAGAGTGTTCTTTCATTTTGTCATGACGAAGCTTGTGGTGGTCATTTTGGGCCTATGAAAATGGCAGAAAGGTGCTTCAATGTGGATTTTACTGGCCCACGCTTTTCAAAGATGCGTTCAAGTTTTGTAAAACGTGTAGTCGATGCCAAATGTTAGGAAAGACGAAACATGATGCCTTTGACCCCCATCCTTACGATTGAAATTTTTGACGTTTGGGGAATTGACTTTATGGGACCATTCCAAAATTCTTTTGGAAATCTTTACATTCTTCTTGCTATCGATTATGTTTCCAAATGGGTTGAAGTCATTCCGTTAGAACAAATGACTATAAAATTGTTGTGAAATTCATAAAAGAAAACATATTTTCGAGATTCGGCACTCCTCGCACAATAATCAGTGATAACGAAACACACTTTTGTAATCGATCATTTGAAGCTTTAATGAAGAAATAATCGATAACCCAAAAGTTGTCCACTCCTTATCATCCTCAAACTTGTGGTCAAGTTGAAGTTTCAAATCGACAAATAAAACAAATTTTGGAGAAAACTATTAAAAAGAATCGAAAAGATTGGTCTCAGAAATTGACTGATGCGCTTTAGGCTTACTGTACTGCTTTTAGAACTAATCTTGGAATATCACCTTTTTGGTTAGTATACGGTAAAGCATGTCACTTACCTATTGAACTTGAACACAAAATGCTTTGGGCAATAAAGAACTTATACTTTGATCTTGAAAGGGCTAGCAAAAACAGAAAATTGCAACTCAACGAATTAGAAGAGATTAGGAACGACGCGTATGAAAACTCAAAAATTTACAAGGAAAAAACCAAAGTTTTTCATGACAAGTCAATCCTAAGAAAAACATTTTTTCCAAATCAAAAAGTTTTTTTATATGACTCTCGACTTCATTTATTCCTTGGGAAACTAAAATCAAGATGGACTGGACCATATGTGGTACGTGTTAGTCCTTGAAAAGAATGGTTTTGATGACAACAACCTTAGGACTTGTTATACAATATAAATACTAACATTATAGTTTAGATATATATGTATATGCAGGATATAAACATGCATGTACTAAGAATGAAGACTGTACAGTATAGAGACTCAAGATCGAAGACATCAAGATTCAAGACTCATGAGTATCAAGATATCAAGAGTTCAAGATTTCAATAGTAGAAGACAAGTATCGAGTCTAGAATTATGTTAAAACTCCTAGAAAAGCACTGACATCTTAAAATCCATTTTATTCGTGGAATGGAATCCACTTCGAGCCTGTTAAAGGGATGGAACCCTAAGTAAGATGGAACCTATGAAAAATCTAGTGGAACATCGTTTTGTATCCACTAACTTTTATTCAAATGTTTTACAAAATTATATCTTGTTTTCAAAATGATTTCAAAATCTTCTTTTTTAAATCAAAAACATCTATCCTGGTTTTAATTACTGTTAGCCTCGAAATAATCTTTATTTTCAATATCAAAATTATCCTTGGTTTTAAACTATCTTTAATTATAATGTACTTAACTTTTAATATTTATATTTAACATTTAAATATGAAATTATAGTAAAATTTTATATATACCAAAATATTATTCTCTATACTTATTTATGTATTTTAACTATAGTATAAAGTTTAAAATAGTTTTAATATAAGATAGAAGTTATTTTCAAAAGAAAAAAAAATTATCAAAAATACCTTAGGCATGTCGACAACCCCTAGGTACCCATGTCGACATGATGGCAGTTGATTCCAAAAGTTTGAATTTTAAAGGAAGTGTCTATTCATCGTATCCTTTCCCAAATGGACATGGCTATTGTTCTATTATAAATAGGGGATGTTTTAAACGAATTTATATTCATAATTTTCTGATTTCACTCCTCTTCTTCTTCCACATTTCTTTATATACATTTTTACTATTATTCTACCGAAATCACCATTAAATCTAACTAGATCATCTCTGGTTTGATTCTCTATCACTATCTCAACAAGATTCCGTGCTATTCAGAGTTATAGGCTTCTTTGTAATCAATCGAGCAAGAAAAGGTGTGATTGTAGCCTGGAAAATCAATCAAGTGAGAGAAGGTGTGATTGTAGCCTAGGAAATCAATTAGGTGAACTTGTTGCCCGTAAAATCAAGTATCTCTACCCAGAGGATTGTGAATCTGGAGTGGTGTACCTCGTGGCCTTGAAATCGAGGGTGTAATTGTAAGAATTGATTTTGAAAGGAAATCCGTACTTGTGTTGCGGGACTGGATGTAGGGTAACTCCGAACCAGTATAAAATCCGATGTGTTCTTTCCTTTACTGCTTTTACTTTATATTTGCATTTGTGTTTTATTCTGTGATTATATCCGTGTCTGAATATTGCATACATTTGTGTTCAAATTAATATAAACTCAAAAAGGATTAGTAAATTCTTAAAACACTATTCACCCCCTCTAGTGTTTATTCTAGCCTTAAGATCTGTAATCCGCATTTCTCACATTTGGTATCAGAGCAAGGTTTTCAAAGTTTCATAATATGAATTTTGAATTTTTTTTTAAAAATGGCTATGCTTGAAAAAGTTGTTAATACTAGTTTAGAAATATTCAAATCATCATTGCATCATGAGTCTGCATATAATCTATATACAAATTCAAGTTGTCTACAAAATCTTTATGATGTGTAGGAAACATGTTTTATTGGTGTTGAGGAATCAATCCACAATGGACAAATTGTGCAGATCAAACAGAATAAATGGATACTCGATAGTGGATGTTCTAGACACATGACTGGTAATCCGGATATGCTGAATGATGTAATATACAAAGACGGAGGACTGGTTAACTTTGGAGACAATTCAAAAGGATATGTGATTGGCATCGGCAATGTCGGTAACTCTAAAACTCCTATTATTACTAATGTTTTGCTAGTTAAGAATCTGAAACATAATTAGTCAACTTTGCGATAAAGGATATAAAATTACATTTGAAAAAGATAAGTGTCACATTGAAGATAATAATTCAACCATAATATTTGAGGGAATTAGGAAAAAGAATATTTATATTCTTAGTATGAAAGTTTCAAATGATAACCTGTGTCTTTTAGCAAATACAAGTGACCCTTGGATTTGGCATAAGAGATTTGGGCGTTTGAATTTCAAACTCTTATCTAGACTGTCAAAACATGATCTAGTAAGAGGTCTCCCTAAAATGAATTTTAAAGTAGATAGTTTATGTGATGCATGTCAATTAGGAAAACTTAGAAAAAGTTCCTTTAAATTAAAAGATATGATTTCAACTTCAAAACCTCTTGAATTACTTCATCTTGATTTATTTGGTTCATCTCAAATTCAGTCAATAAATCACATTAAATATGTTTTTGTAATTGTAGATGATTATTCTAGATTTACATGGATAATATTTTTAAAACATAAAAGCGATACTTTTGAATGTTTTAAGAACTTTACAAAAAGGATTCAAAATCAACTTTCTGTGAAAATAATAACCATCCATAGTGATCACGGTGGTGAATTTGAAAATGAAAAGTTTGAGGAATTTTGCAATAAAAAGGGGCTAACTCACAATTTTTCATTTCTAAGAACTCCAAAACAAAACGGAGTAGTAGAACGTAAAAATAGGACGATTCAAGAGTGTGCGAGAACTATGCTTTCAGATAGTAATTTACCAAAATATTTTTGGGCAGAAGCAGTTGCTACCGCCTGTTATATTTTAAATAGAATTTTAATTAGACCTTTAACTGATAAGACATATTATGAACTTCTTCACGGAAATAAACCTAAGGTATCTTATTTTAGAATTTTGGAAGTAAATGTTTTATTTTAAATACAAAAGATGACTTAGATAAATTTGATCCTAAATCCGACAAAGGTATCTTTATCGGATATTCTAATAGAAGCAAAGCTTACAGAGTGTTTAATTTAAGAACTAACACCATTGAAGAAACAATGCATGTTTCATTCGATGAAAATCTCAAAAATTTTGAAGAGACAAATGATGAAGAGGATTTAATTACTCAAAATCAAGAGTCAACTGAAACTAATAATGAATTTAATCATCCTAATAAAAGGATTAAACTTTTAAAAGATCATCCCATAGAAAATATACTAGGAGTTATGCAATCTGTTGTTACAACTAGAAATCAACTAAGTAAAATGAGCAATGTAGCCTTTATATCAACTATTGAACCCAAAGATCCAAAAGAAGCATCAACCGATGATTCATGGATTTTGGCTATGCAAGAAGAACTAAAGCAATTCACTAGAAATGATGTTTGGGAACTTGTTCCTAGACATGAAAATAAAACTATAATTGGAACAAAATGGGTTTATAAAAATAAAATGAATGAACAAGGTGAGGTTGTTAGAAATAAAGCCCGGTTAGTCGCTCAAGGTTATTGTCAAGAAGAAGGAATAGATTGTGATGAAACCTTTGCTCCCGTAGCAAGATTAGAAGCAATTAGGATTCTACTTGCTTTCATAAATCATAATAATTTCAAATTATTTCAAATGGATGTTAAAAGTGCCTTTTTAAATGGATTTGTAAAAGAGGAAGTATATTTTGAACAACCACCACTTTTTGAAAATGAAAAATCACCAAATCATGTTAACAAACTTAAGAAAGCTCTATATGGTCTAAAACAAGCTCCTAGAGCCTAGTATGATAGACTAAGATCTTACTTATTACAATCAAATTTTGATATGGGTAAAGTAGATAATACTCTCTTTATTAAAAGAAATAAAAATGATGTTCAACTAGTACAAGTTTACGTAGATGATATCATTTTCGGATCAACTAATTTTGAAATGAATAAAGAATTTTCCGAAATAATGACAAAAGAGTTTGAGATGAGTCATATGGGTGAATTAAACTTCTTTCTAGTATTGCAAATAAAACAATTAGATAATGGTATCTTTATCAGTCAAGAGAAATATGCTAAAGACCTAGTTAGTAAATTTGGTTTGACTACTGCAAGTGGAAAACCCACTCCCATGGCAACCAATGAGTACCTAAGTAAAGAAGATCTCTCGAAAAATGTAGATCAAAATTTATATAGAGGAATGATTGGATCACTAGTCTATATCACTGCTAGTAGACCTGATATCATGCATAGTGTTTGTCTCTGTGCAAGATATCAATCCCAACCTAAAGAGACCCACTTAAAAGCTGTAAAACGTATCATAAGATACATTAAACACACCAATGATTATGGCTTATTTTATCCTAAAAATGATTCTTTTGAATTAATATCTTACTGTGATGCTGATTATGCTGGTTGTAAATCAGACCGAAAAAGTACAAGTGGAACTTGTCACTTTTGGGGGCATTCTCTGATTTACTGGTTTAGTAAAAAGCAAAACACAGTTTCTTTATCAACAACCGAAGCAGAGTATATTTCTGCTACTTTGGCTTGTTCTCAAGTAATATATATGCAACAAACTTTAAAAGATTTTGGTTTAAATATCTCAAAATCACCAATTTATTGTGATAATACTAGTGCAACAAATTTATCCAAAAATCCTACTCATCATGCTCGAACTAAACATATTGATATCAGCCATCATTTTCTCAGAGATAATATAAGTAAAGAAGTAATTTCTCTCGATTATATTAATTCCGAGAATCAAATTGCTGATATCTTAACAAAACCCTTAAATGAATCTATATTTACTAAATTAAGAAGAGAATTAGGTATTTGTTCAATAACTGAAATATAAAATATAAATATATAACAAGAATAATTAAAATTAAATTAAAATAAATCAAATAAGCAAAACTACAAGTACCCTGTCGACATCCCCCCTACACCCCTGTCGACATACAACGTTTTTTTTTAATTTAATTTTTTTCCCACCAAAATTCAAAATGAATGGTTATATATTCTTCCTATTTCGAAATTTTGTTCATTTCTTCTGTTCTTTCTCTGATTCTAACTTCTGAAAAATTAAAACAATGGCCTCCTCCTCCAAATCAAACAAAAATTCAACCTTTTCGTTCCCTTCTCCTTCTACCGGACCATTTCAACGTACTACGCTTGCATGGGTGATGAAAATGGAAGATTCCTTGAAGGATGCACTACAACTTATGACTGAAATTCAAGTGGTGCAAATCAGAATAGCCAAAGAACAAGAAAGGCAAGGCAAAATCCTTAGAAACCTGCAAAAGTTTCTAATGGACAATCACGCCAATCCCATCTTGATCAATGAAGAATCTTCAGATGTTCAAGTGCAAAAGGACAACGAGGAAGAAGTTCCCATGGAAGAAGAGCATGCTGAAGATGACGACAAAGTTATTTGCATTGGCGAAGTGTGTTTTGACAAGGATGGAAATCTAGTCGAACAAAATGGAAATTTCTGTTTCCATTACCCAAATTGCTTGATTCATAAATCTCCCATTGTCAAGAATACACATTAGTTTTTTTTCGTTCTTTCTTATTGTTATTTGTATATAATCTTACTTATGTTTTCTACACAAATGTAAATATAACATTATATAATTAATAAATGGTTTGTGATTATCACATTATCATATATATTCTTAGTTAGGAGAGTTAGTTATTAAGGGCTAAGTTTTAGTTTCAGAATTAAGTGTTGATTATTTATGATAACACTATCATTATAATCACATGTCATATAGTATTAGAATAAGGGGGAGTTATATAGTTTGGAGTTAGTTTGTTTTTGTTGATGACAAAGGGGGAGAAGTATAAAATAGGATAGTTAGGCATAGAATAAGGGGTAGTTATTAGTTTTAGGGGGAGCTATTAGGATAGAAGTAATATTTTATAAAAAAAGGTTGTCATTATCAAAAAGGGGGAGATTGTTAGTCCTTGAAAAGAATGGTTTTGATGACAACAACCTTAGGACTTGTTATAAAATATAAATACTAACATTATAGTCTAGATATATATGTATATGCAGGATATAAACATGCAGGTACTGAGAATGAAGACTGTACAGTATAGAGACTCAAGATCGAAGACATCAAGATTCAAGACTCATGAGTATCAAAATATCAAGAGTTCAAGATTTCAATAGTAGAAGACAAGTATCGAGTCTAGAATTATGTTAAAACTCCTAGAAAAGCACTGACATCTTAAAATCCATTTTATTCGTGGAATGGAATCCACTTCGAGCCTGTTAAAGGGATGGAACCCTAAGTAGGATGGAACCTACGAAAAATCTAGTGGAACATCGTTTTGTATCCACTAACTTTTATTCAAATGTTTTACAAAATTATATCTTGTTTTCAAAATGATTTCAAAATCTTCCTTTTTAAATCAAAAACATCTATCTTGGTTTTAAATACTTTTAGCCTCAAAATAATCTTTATTTTCAATATCAAAATTATCCTTGGTTTTAAAATATCTTTAATTATAATATACTTAACTTTTAATATTTATATTTAAGATTTAAATATGAAATTATAGTAAAATTTTATATATACCAAAATATTATTCTCTATACTTATTTATGTATTTTAACTATAGTATAAAGTTTAAAATAGTTTTAATATAAGATAGAAGTTATTTTCAAAAGAAAAACAAATTATCAAAAATACCTTAGTGATGTCGACAACCCCTAGGTACCCATGTCGACATGATGGCAGTTGATTCCAAAGGTTTGAATTTCAAAGGAAGTGTCTATTCATCATATACTTTCCCGAATGGACATGGCTGTTGTTCTACTATAAATAGGGGATGTTTTAAATGAATTTATATTCATAATTTTCTGATTTCACTCCTCTTCTTCTTCCACATTTCTTTATATACATTTTTACTATTACTCTGCCGAAATCACCATTAAATCTAACTAGATCATCTCTGGTTTGATTCTCTATCACTATCTCAACAAGATCGCAGTGCTATTCAGAGTTATAGGCTTCTTTGTAATCAATCGAGCGAGAAAAGGTGTGATTGTAGCCTGGAAAATCAATCAAGTGAGAGAAGGTGTGATTGTAGCCTAGGAAATCAATTGGGTGAACTTGTTGCCCGTAAAATCAAGTATCTCTACCCAGAGGATTGTGAATCTGGAGTGGTGTACCTCGTTGCCATGAAATCGAGGGTGTAATTGTAAGAATTGATTTTGAAAGGAAATCCGTACTTGTGTTGCGGGACTGGATGTAGGGTAACTCCGAACCATTATAAAATCCGGTGCGTTCTTTCCTTTACTGCTTTTACTTTATATTTGCATTTGTGTTTGATTCTGTGATTATATCTGTGTCTGAATATTGCATACATTTGTGTTCAAATTAATATAAACTCAAAAAGAATTAGTAAATTCTTAAAACACTATTCACCCCTCCTCTAGTGTTTATTCTAAACTTAAGATCCGTAATCCGCATTTCTCACAGTATGAACTGTCTATCCACACGGTGCTATTAAAATAGAAAACCCTAAGGATGGATCGATTTTCAAAGTCAATGTTCATCGTTTGAAGATGCACTCGGAATTGCCAAGCGATCGAGAGGAGGAGCTTATGATTTCTCATGAGCCACACTACGTCTAGTAAGAAATTTTAACAGTCTCTTGTAAATATGTAAATATTTTTCTCCCGTTCACTCATTATGTCGTGCATTGAATGTGAGGACAGTAAAAATCAAGTGTGGGGGAGAGTATCATTTTCATTTTTACTTTGCATAGTTTAGTTTTGCAATTTCTTTGTTTTTCCTACCTTTATTTCAAAAAAAATCGAAAATTAAAAAAAAAAATGCATTTTAATTTTCTTTTAAATAGGCACGACGGAGTAAGCTTTCAGTTTTGGTCATTAAATTGAAATTTTTGAAAAGTTACTTGTCTTAATGAATAATAAAAAGTAAAGTTTAAATTACAAGAAACTTTGATGTAACTAGTATATACGACGATTCGTAGGTGATGGTTATGAAATTTATTCTAAATTGAAGTCCTTGTTTAAAAGAGTGGTTGATTTAAAGTATTTGCGATAACATTTTTAATCTCTAAAGTCGGGTGGTGCTAAGTTGATTTTACAAAACTCTCTCTTTTTCAAAAAATGAAGAAAAAAGAAAAAAGAAGAAAAAGAAAAGGAAGAATAATAATAAAAACCACCTACAGTCGATAGGTGTATACACGCAAGTGTGTACACTCGCCATGCTCTGTACTCCCCTCATGTAAGCCCGAAAGGCAGTGCATTTATGGTATATTTGGCCTTAGTTTACCTGAGTTAGGTGTGTAAATGAAATAAAACTTAATAAAAACCACCTACAGTCGATAGGTGTATGTACATAAGTGAGTGCACTCGCCATGCTCTGTACTCCCCTCACGTAAGCCCGAAAGGCAGTGCATGGGTCGTATATTTGGCCTCAGTTTACCTGAGTTAGGTGTGTAAATAATAATAATGTTAATATTTCTTTAAAATAAAGAGAGAGTAAGCAATTGAAACCCAAGCATCATCTTAACTTTATGGATTTGACTTGTTATACAAAAAGAAATGAAGATACTACTTTGCAAACTCGGACAATCAATTAAAGAATCCATTTCATAATTGCACTATGTTTTCAACCGAAAGAACTGGTTAAGTTAGAGTCGAATGTAATGTGAACTCAGTTTTTGTTTGAAGTTTATGATGAGTAATTGATTGAAATTTCATGATGATGATCGAAATTTATATCTAACTCACTCATGTCGATTTAAAAAGTAAATTCTTCATTTGTAAATATTTTCGAAAAACTTGCATTCATGTCTTTGTAAATAAATCTTGTATTTAGAAAATTCCGCATTTGGATTTTGTGGGTAGTATCCGCTGAAAACCCTCACGAGACAACACTCGTCCTACTAGGGACACTTAAAGAATTTATCTTAGTGGCTTGTTACATACGCTCAATTTAATGGCTTGTTGCATACGCTCAATTTAATCGTGCTCCCTACGAAAACGGATTTATCTTAGTTTTTCTTAATTCGAGGACGAATAAAAAGATAAGTGTGGGGGTATTTGATGTGCATGTAAATGTGCATATATTTACATCCATATTTTATATATTTTTATTTAAATAAATGTCATAATAGGGTGTTTTAACATGTTTAAACCAAAATTCAATTATTTTCAAATCATCATATATTCATCTTCATACAAGGGAAAAATGGTCATTTTTGTGCATGTGTTAATTTCAGAATTTTTACTTGGACATTTTTTTATGATTTTATAGGAATTTGGATTCAAATGGAAGAGCTTTTCAAGGAATATATGCATGCACAAGAGAATAGAAAGGAATGAAGATGGAAATAATTCAAACTCATGATCATGGAGGACCCTACCTATCCACTTACCTAAATCTACAATTAGTAGCTAATGGACAACTAAGTGGATGTTAAAGCTTCATGCATACTTGATGATGGATTAATTAGAGGCTAATGGTTACTTGGTGGCTACATTTCCTAAAGGGCATTTTGGAAAGCTCCCTAAAAATTGAATTAGGGTTTTGTGCATGTATAAATAGCCCTCTTATGTACATGTAAATGATCTTTTTAGCACTTTTGATTAGTGAGTTGTAACCACAAAATCAAAGTGAAATAAAAATGGCTTCCTAAGCCTTCTCTTTTTTATATGCTTTTATTTACTTTTATGTTTATGTTTATTTTATGCTCTCTTCTTTTCATTGTTAGTAGATTAGATTTACATTCATACAAGTAGTGTAGTGTTATTTTTATGCAAGTAGTTTAGTAGTTAATTTCCTTTTCTTCCTTTTTTTAGTTTTTACTTATTTTGTTTTTTTAATGTTGAAATCTCTATGTGTTGAAATGATAACTGTTAACCCGCCTTTTGGCAAGGCCGCGGACAGACGGGTTTAACTTAATCAACTGCATGTTCGTCGAGGCTAGGGTACGATGGATACAGTCGACTGGATGGATGGATGACGCAACGTGCTTGGGAGATGGAAATATGATTGGATAAAGATGAATCAACTATAATTTGGGTCTAGGAAACATGGTTCGCCATTAAACATGGTTCGGCATGGTGGAGGTTCAGCAAAAATGGTTCATCTGGCATTCACGTTTGAATAGCGTTCAAGAGTACTCGACATACATATAGCGTCCGGCATACATGAGTGGTTCGGCATTCCAGGAAAACTCGGCATTCAGTAGCGCTCGGCATCCAGGAGCGCTCGGCATTAAGAAGTGCTCGGCGTTAGAGATCGTTCGGCATGATGGGCGCTCGGCATTAGAAACTGTTCGGCATCAGACATGGTTCGACATGGTGGAGGTTCGGCACTAAGGATCATTCGGCATTCGATGGAGCGCTCGGCATAAATCTCGTTCGGCATCTGGAGACGTTCGGCAGTGGATGGATCGTTCGGCATCAAGGAGCGTTCGGCATTGGATGGGTCGTTCGGCATACCTCACCTCGCTCGGCATTGCACCTCGCACCTCCATACCTCGGTACCTCGCACCTCACACCTCGGTACCTCGCACCTCACACCTCGGTACCTCACACCTCACACCTCGGTACCTCGAAACCTCATACTTCCTCGCACCTCACACCTCGCTACCTCGCACCTCACACCTCGGTACCTCGCACCTCACACCTCGGTACCTCGAAACCTCATACCTCGACACCTCGATACCTCGACACCTCGATACCTCGGCACCTCGATACCTCGGTACCTCTGTATCTCGATACCTCGCACCTCCCCTCGTTCGGCATACCAACTGCTCAGGATTGGTCGGCATAATGAAGTAGGGTTCGGCTATGACCCTGATGGGCCCAAACTACTCAGGAGGCCCAACAACCTGGTTTTGCCTATAAATACAACATGTGGGTCTCCAGATAGGGGGGCTCCTTTCTGCTCTCTTACTTTCTCTTTTCTAAGGCTAAGGCAACTCTTCCATTTAGCAACTGTAATCGATTATTACAGCAATAAAAAGAAAACTTTTAAGTGGACGTAGGCCAGAGTTAGCCGAACCACTATAAAATCTGTTGTTCTTTACTGCTTACATTTTAGTTTTAACTGTTCTTCACATTATTACTCTCTACATATATTCTATCTCTGAGCTGTGACCGGTATTTGGTGCTTTCATCTGGATTTGGGTGTAGTGACCAATTTTGGCGCTAACACTTTGGTGCTCTCACCGAGAATTGAACTCAGGAATTTTGAAGCTAGGAACTTGGATTTTAGGAAGCAATGGTTAGACCATCAGCGAGGAAGCAAGTGACAGAAAGGAGCAATCAGGAGGGAAGTCAAAAGGCTTCCTCTGGAAATGAAGCAGGTCGAGCATCCATCTACATCACCAGAGAGGAGATGGAAGCGATGATGAAACAGCAAGAGGAGATGATGCAGGCTCTTCTTAGGCGATTTGAACAATCGGGAACTGCGGGTGCTGAAGGTCTTAGAGTTGGACCAGAGGAACTCAACCAGCAGGCTGATGGAGCGACACAACAAGGGGCAGCCCTTAATCGGCAGACGACTATCAACCTGGATGGATCCGGACATGGGGGCACACCACCCGGAGACAATGGACCAGTTCATGGAGGAACTCCAGTTAACACCATACAACAAGATGCTGGCAGAAACGCAAGAGCACGTGATGAGGAATACGCGCCAGAATTTCCTCGGGGACTCGGGGGGCAACCTTTGATGGACAATGCTGGATTGGCTGAGATCATCAAGAGAACTATGCGCGGAGGTTTGACCAATAGAGATCTGAAAGGAGTAAACAGGAGTCTGTTTACTCGTGAAGTCAAGATAGCTCGGAATCCACCAGAGTTTAAGCTACCTAACGTGGAGGTATACAATGGCAAGGCTGATCCAACTGATCACTTGATGAGATACACAAGACACATGGAAGTGTTGGGGGCATCAGAGGAAGTTATGGCCCGATGTTTCCCTTTGTACTTAACGGATATAGCTGCTATGTGGTTCAGACAGCTAGAAGAAGGATCTATCGGGACATGGACAGAATTGGTGGACAGGTTTTTGAAGCAATTTCGGGTTCATATCAAGAGGCCAAAGAATGTAATGACGCTGACATCAGTAAAGCAAAGGACAGAGGAATCACTCAGGGCTTTCTTAACTCGGTTCAATGCGGAGGTTGCTTCGGTGGATCGACCGGATCCAGCGATGGTCCTAATGGCAACGGTGTCAGGGGTCAGAGAGAATTCAGATTTCAAGGTATCTCTAATACGAGACCCACCAATGGATCTCGGGGAATTCTTTCACGAAGCTGAGAGATTTCTTCGGCAGGAAGATGCATGCTCAGATATGAAATTAAAGGAGGTGAACGCGGCTGATGATGGAGGGCCATCTAGTGGAGGCTTGGATAAAGATAAAGATAAAGGAAAACGGAAGCTGGATGATGATTCAGGAAAAGCTAGAAAGCGATGGAGAGAGCCAAAATTCTCCACTTACACGGGATTAAACGAGACGTTGGAACGGATATTCATGGAGACTCGGAATCGCCTTCCCTACCGAAGGCCGGCTAGGACAGAACCTTCGGAACGTGAAAGGGCGTCAGGAAGGCACTGTCTTTTTCACGACTTGGACGGGCATGATACCAACAGCTGCAGGCATCTGAAGGACATAATTGAGGAGCATGTAAGGAATGGACAGTTGCAACAATATGTTGGAGCTCGGAATGCAGTGGTGGAACAGGAGCGACCACCGTCCACCTCAAACAACGATGGCACGAGGCCCAGGAATGATGGTCGATTGGTTATCAATTGACAGGGGTAATATGAAATAAGTAGCAAACTTTGAGCAAATGGCCGAGTCACTTACACATGTACGGGGACGGAGATAGCCCGTAGGCATGCTCTGAGATGATGACAAACCGCGACGCTCTAGTTTGTGAAATTTTCCTTTTCTTTTTTGGTTTGGACATTTGCTTTTTCTTTGTTTGGTTTGAACTCCTGGTTTTGTTTGTCTTTTGGTTTTTTCTTTTGGTTTGGAATTTTATTTGGATGATTGATTTCTGGTTTGGATATTGGTTTGGATTTTTGATATGGATTTTTTGTTTCCTGATTTGATCTGTATTTCAGATTGGCTTTTGATTGGATTTTTATCTGGCTTTTGGTAAATGATCGTCAGGTATGGATCATACCTGGCAAGGGGTAAGTCGCTTTGTCCAAGCATGGCAAATCGACTTATTCAGGTCGTCGAGTATGGACTATGCTCGGCAAGGGTCCGGAGAGACCAGGACTCGGCCTAGGACTTAGGCCCCCATATTATCGGTTACTATTGCAGGTCGTCGAGTATGGACTATGCTCGGCAGGGGTCCGGAGTGACCAGGATTCGGCTTAGGACTTAAGCCACGGCATTATTCGACGTTCAGGGACACTGAACCATGATCACCATGGATTTACTCAACATAGGTCGTCAAGTGTGGATTGTGCTTGACAAGAACCCGGAGAGGTTACGGATATGAATATCGGCTATGGACAGCAGAGGATTTGGATATTGACCCGGAGAGGTCCTAAAAGTCGGTTATTGGTTATTGGATATGGATGAAACATGGACTTAGGATATTGGACTTGAGGAGGCTATTCAAAACACACCTTTCAAAGCAAGGCATGTTTTGGGGGGCAAGTGTTAACCCGCCTTTTGGCAAGGCAGCGGACAGACGGGTTTAACTTAATCAACTGCATGTTCGTCGAGGCTAGGGTACGATGGATACAGTCGACTGGATGGATGGATGACGCAACGTGCTTGGGAGATGGAAATATGATTGGATAAAGATGAATCAACTATAATTTGGGTCTGGGAAACATGGTTCGCCATTAAACATGGTTCGGCATGGTGGAGGTTCAGCACAAATGGTTCGTTTGGCATTCACGTTTGAATAGCGTTCAAGAGTACTCGACATACATATAGCGTCCGGCATACATGAGTGGTTCGGCATTCCAGGAAAACTCGGCATTTAGTAGCGCTCGGCATCCAGGAGCGCTCGGCATTAAGAAGCGCTCGGCATTAGAAATCGTTCGGCATGATGGGCGCTCGGCATTAGAAACTGTTCGGCATCAGACATGGTTCGGCATGGTGGAGGTTCGGCACTAAGGATCGTTCGGCATTCGATGGAGCGCTCGGCATAAATCTCGTTCGGCATCTGGAGACGTTCGGCAGTGGATGGATCGTTCGGCATCAAGGAGCGTTCGGCATTGGATGGGTCGTTCGGCACACCTCACCTCGCTCGGCATTGCACCTCGCACCTCCATACCTCGGTACCTCGCACCTCACACCTCGGTACCTCGCACCTCACACCTCGGTACCTCGAAACCTCATACTTCCTCGCACCTCACACCTCGGTACCTCGCACCTCACACCTCGGTACCTCGAAACCTCATACTTCGGTACCTCCACACCTCGACACCTCGATACCTCACACCTCGATACCTCGGTACCTCTGTATCTCGATACCTCGCACCTCCCCTCGTTCGGCATACCAACTGCTCAGGATTGGTCGGCATAATGAAGTAGGGTTCGGCTATGACCCTGATGGGCCCAAACTACTCAGGAGGCCCAACAACCTGGTTTTGCCTATAAATACAACATGTGGGTCTCCAGATGGGGGGGCTCCTTTCTGCTCTCTTACTTTCTCTTTTCTAAGGCTAAGGCAACTCTGCCATTTAGCAACTGTAATCGATTATTACAGCAATAAAAAGAAAACTTCTAAGTGGACGTAGGCCAGAGTTAGCCGAACCACTATAAAATCTGTTGTTCTTTACTGCTTTCATTTTAGTTTTAACTGTTCTACACATTATTACTCTCTACATATATTCTATCTCTGAGCTGTAACTGGTATTTGGTGCTTTCATCTGGATTTGGGTGTAGTGACCAATTTTGGCGCTAACAATAACACAAATGAGAGGCTAAATCTCTACAATTTATGGGTAATGAAGCTTTCTCTTAATCATGTAGATTCAACATAATTTGCTATCTTATGTTCTCTTTTGTGCTTCATGAAAAAATGGATGTTTATGTGATTTTGTGTTTTATGTTGGATTTGATAGCCTATTTTGTTCATAACAAATAGGTTATGCTTATCACATTATTCATAAATTACCTTTTCATCTAAATATTATTATGGCAATGAAGTGAAATTATAATCAAAATTTGATGATCTATGTTACTAATTAATAGTAAATAAATCATGCTTAAAATAGATTTTAGTTTCAATCTTTTATGTCATTTTTCATGAGAGTTTAACAAAGTAGGATTAGATGTGTATTATAGTTTGATGGTTTATGTTGTGTTAATTAATAACACAAATAGACCATACTTATGATAAATGTAACAACCCAAAAATTTGAGCTATAATAATTAATTAAAGAATTAATTAAATAATAAAATAAGTTTGTGAAATTATCAGAATCAAGCTATGGAAGTTTCACCATTGGGTCTATGGTGATTTTCTGGTCAATTTCCATATATAATTTGTCAAAATCCGAGCTAGTATGAAGAAGATACACAAGAAACAAGAAATCAACAAAACGAAAAAAAAGATACAAGGGTCAGGTCGACCCAGAACAAGGCCAGGTCGACCCTAGGGTCGACCCCCAAAGGCCTTAGGTCAACCTATAGGTCGACCCTCACTGGAGCAAGGTTGACCCGCCTTTGTTTTTGCACGTAGATTCGTCTAGTTTCGTTCGAACACTTCATTTTGCAATTTTTCTTCTATCCTGTGCGTTCGTGCTCCCATCTGACGGTTCCAAACGAGCCTATGACGTGGTTGCACCAGATTTAATCTTCAAATTCAACAGCCTGAGATCCCTAAGTGACACTATAAATAAGATCCTAGACCTAGCTATTTTTCTCATTCAGATTTTCTCCCAATTGGGTTCATTGCCAGAGGCTGGACCGTAAAAATAAAAATTTTCTTGGGAGGAGATCCTTTTAAATAAAATATTTTACACCCTAGAAGTGGATCAGGGAAGGCCAAGTAATAGAGCTAAGGACCACATGTGAGTGTTTTGTAATTATTTTAGATTTTTAAGTTATTTAAAATAATAGGGTTCTCAATAGTTGTAGTTTTTCTGCAATTTTGAGACAGTTTTTATATAAGTTATTACAGCTAGTTTATAAAGTTCTTTTTAGTCTATTTTATTCAGCTATTTTTATTTAGCTATTTTATTTAGTTATTTATAGTTATTTACAGTTATTTAAAGTCATTTACATTTATTTACATCTGTTGTACGTTAGAATTTAGCCTGTAAATGTTAGTTTCTTTTTATTCCTTTTTGCACAAATAAAATATAAGAATATTAAAAAGAGAAGAATTCGCTAATATGGATTAAATAGAAATAAACACTAAATTTACAGAAATTAGATGTAAAATAAGAAAGACTGTAATAAAAAGAAGATAGACTGAAATAGGCAAATTTGAGACATTTGCAAGCATGTTTATAACCAGTGGTTATAACTAAAAAGAGAATTAGAAGAGTAACAGTTATAACATAGGTTATAATTAAGCAGAAAGAATAGTAGAAGGCTTATTTTAAAACTTAGATTAAGTTAATAAGCAAATATAGCATAAATAATAGAAGAGACTTATTTTAAAACTTGGACTAAGTTAATAAGCAGATTATAACATAGGTTATAATTAAGAGATAACAGGAAAAGGCTTATATTAAAACTTAGATTAAGTTAATAAGCAAATATAGCAGAAATAATAGAAGAGGCTTATTTTAAAATTTACATTAAGTTAATAATCAAAGAAAGAAGCAGGGCCTGTACCAACAGCATTCCCTTTCAGTCAGGAACTGATGGTCTAAAAATAGCTAGGTGAGGCTGGGACACGCTTATGCTAACTAGGGTAAATTAGTGGCCAACAGATAGAGGCTCAAATCTGGGGATTTTGGCAAAGGGCACAAATTAGAAATTATTTGTTAGGACCAGTACCGACAGCATTCCCTTTTCGGTCTAGAACTGATGGTCTCACAACACTTAGGTGAGGCTGGGCAGTACTCCCTTTCAGTCAGGAACTAATGGTCTCACAACACTTAGGTGAGGCTTGGCAGTATTCCCTTTCAGACTAGGACTGATGGTCTCACGATAGATTAGGTGAGGCTGGGCACACTTATGCTGATTGGGGGTAAATAAGGGGTCAAAATAGGGAGCGACATTTAGTGTGTACCGGCGGTGACCAAGCATGCGGCATCGATTGGTGTAAATAATTCGCTACTGCGTTCCAAGCGCTAAACAGGTGTCTTTTGCTGTGGGACCAACGGGATTGGACCAGCTCATAGTGGCACAACAGAGATAGAAGGCCGATCAACGGGTAGAATTAGGAATTCAGCCTAATTAAACTAGAATTAGGATTTCAGCCTAATCAAAGCAGTATTAGACAAGTGTAAACAATCACAATCAAAGCAAACAGAATTAGAAATAGTATTTTATCCCTGTTTTATCTTTTCTGTATTTTCCTTTCATATTAGAACTGTTTCTTAGTCTATTATCTTTATCTTGCTTAGAAATGCTAGTAATTACTTTCACTCACCATACTTATAGTCTGTATCACTCCTCTATTTCCCCTTTTCCCCATAGTCCAGCAAAGTCGAGGACGGTAGATTCAGATTTCTTAGAGATTTATCCCCTGAGCTTTTCATGTATTCTTCTTCTTTTCATTTGGCTTTTGATGTACTGGTACATATGAGAGGGATGATTATTATTTATGTACTCTAATGATGTGATTGAGATATACTTTTCATAAGACATGAGTATTTGGGTTTGAGACATATTTTGCTTTTATGACTTATTTTATAAATCTCAATTTTGATTAATAAGTATTTATTTAAAAGTTTATGTTGTTTTTATTTAATTGTCTTGTGAATCTTAGTCTCTGTGATGCTTTAGCTATATCTATAACGCACCATATCCTTTGGTGTGCCCTTTTTGGGTATACTAAGGGGTATAGGGTGTTTCACTTGGTATTAGAGCCTAGGGTTACAGGATTTCTAAAAACTTGTTTTAAAAGTAAAGTATTTTTCAAAGGTAACATATTTTCAAACTATTAGAAATAGTTTTCAAGTATAAGAGAGCTTTTATAAAAATCCCCTCAAAGTCTAGTTCAGCCTTCTTCCGATTCTTTCGAGCCTAAATCCTCTTTTCTTTCCATAGAATGGAGGACGCCCTAAATCTTCCAGAGGTTGTCCAAATCCCTGGCTGGTTTCGTAGATACCTTCAAGCTACTACACCAGAGGTGCAAGGGAAACTGCCCAATGCAGCACCAGTGGGTGGAGATCCCATTAATCCACCTATAGTAGCCAATTTTTCTAAGCTATGCAAGGACTTCGCTAGTCTAGGAGGCAGAAATTTTTCTGGTATGGAGGATTCATGGAGGCACGAGCTTGGTTGAGAAATACAGAGCGGATATTTGGGCTGTTAGGATTGGAGGACCAGCGGAGAGTTTAGCTTGCATCTTGGCAGCTGAAGGGGGAAGCTTCTTACTGGTGGGAGATCATAGAGACGGAAGGTAGAGACATTGGTTTGTTTGGATTTCGAGAAAGGTTTGAGAGAAAGTTCTTGTCGCAAGCTGAGGAAAGCATGCAGTTGGAGAAGTTCATTAGTCTAAAGCAAGGGAGTCTTTCGGTGAAGGAGTATATAAATCAGTTTAAGAGTTATCGCGGTTTGGAATGGAGCTTGTTAATACACCACATAAAATGGACATGAAGTTTGCTAAGGGTTTGAAACAGCCTCTCCAAAGGTTGTTATTGACACATGTATCTATGTGGGCGAAGTATGAGTCACTTATGGAGATGGCTCTCATTTCAGATGCTGTTAAGGAAGGAGAGCTTAAGGAGGTTCCTAAGTCAGAAAACTCTAAGAAGTAGTGGTGGAAGAATAAGAAGGATAAGGACAAGAGGAAAGAAGGAGGGCTTCAAAAGCAGATCAGGAAAGGCGGGAATGTAATAGTTGTGGATTGGTTGGGCATTTCACAAAGGACTGTAAGAAGGACACGATGAAGGGGAGGTGTTATAATTGTGGGCAGCCTGGACACCTTAGTAGAGCTTGTCCTCAAAGGACGGGGCAGAGAACAGGTGCACCTACAATGCAAGTACAGACTTTGGATGCAGCACCTTCTAGTAGTGACCGGATCAAGGTAGGAAAGTCTCTGTAGAAGGTTTGAGCTCTATTTTGGATTTTCCTATTCGGACTCATTTTGACTCCGGAGCATCGCATTCTTTCATTTCTAGTTCCTTAGTTGATTGTTTGCACTTAGATATTTCTCTAGTTGTAGACCCTATAGTTGTTTCAAACCCCATAGGAGGATCGACACATTATCCATGATTTGTAGGGGTTTGAAAATTTTTATACTAGGCATAGAGTTTGATTGTGACGCCTATGTATTGGGATTTTCGGGATATGGGATGATTTTGGGGATGGACTGGTTATCAACTTATGAAGCGATATTGGACTACGAGAGGAAAGTCGTTAGACTAGAGACATCTAGCGGAAGGACTCTCAAGGTTTCTTACGATCCACAAGGGTCAGTCATGTTGAGCTTCCTTTATTCCCTTGATTCATCACAAGGAGAGTTAGATTTAGTTCCAGTTGTTAGAGATTTCCCAAACGTTTTTAAGGAGGTTAATGGACTACCCCCTAAGAGAGAGATCAACTTTAGGATCTATCTGAATGACAATGCTAAGCCAGTGGAATTGCCCGTGAGACACATGGATCCTAGGGAGAGGAAGGAGTTAAGTAAGCAGACTAGTGAGCTATTGGAGAAAGGCTTCATCAGACGAAGCATATCTGAGTGGGGAGCGCCAGTAATTTTCGCCACAAAGGCAGATAGTTTCCTTCGACTTTACATATACTATAAAGAGTTGAATAAGCTCACAAAGAAGAACTGTTACCCACTTCCTAGGATAGACGATCTTTTCGATCAGTTGGTTGGCTCTTCAGTATTTTCTCAGCTTGACTTAGCTACTGGATTTCATTAGCTTAGGGTCGCTGACGATAGCATCGATAAGACTGCATTTAGGACACTCGATGGATTCTTTGAGTGGGTGGTTATGCCGTTTTGGTTGACCAATGCCCCAGTCTATTCTGTAGATTTGATGAGCTGTGTTTTTCGAGATGTCCTGAATAAGTTCGTTGTAGTGTTCGTGGACGACATTTTGGTGTTTTCCAATAGTATGGAAGAGCATGCTATTCATCACGAGGAGGTTCTTCGTACACTTTGTATTCGTCGGTTGAAAGCAAAGTTCTCGAAGTGTCACTTTTGACATAAGGAGGTGCGTTTCTCAGGGCATGTAGTCTCAAGAGAGGGTCTAGCTATTGATCCCGCTAAGGTAGTAGCAGTACAAGATTGGATGGCCCCCAAGAACGCTACTGCAGTTAGAAGCTTCCTAGGTTTGGCTGGCTATTATAGGAAGTTTATCAGAGATTTTGCTAAGATTTCAGGACTTGAGGTTAAGCCTACCCTCATAGATCAGATTGGCTTAAGGCAGCGAGAGGATTCAGAGTTTATGGATATTCTAGAGAGGATTAGCAGAGGAGAGGTCTCTAGACATCTCCAATGCTATTCCTTTGATAGTAAAGGGTGTTTAAGGAGAGATGGAAGACTTTATGTCCCCCGCACTAGTGATTTGATGAGAGTAGTTCTAGAAGGAGCACACCATTCTCGAATGACTATTCATCCGGGCGGTGATAAGATATATAAGGACATGAAGAGAGTGTTTTATTGGAGTGGCATAAAGAAGGATGTGGCGGAGTTTGTGGCTAAGTGTCTTGTATGCCAAAGAGTTAAGGCGGAGTAGCGGAAGCCCGGCGAATTGCTTCAACCATTGGATGTACCCAAATGAAAGTGGGATATTGTTTCGATGGATTTCACAGATGGTTTACCCCGATCTAGGAAGGGGAATACTAGTATTTAGGTGATTGTAGATCGTTCGACTAAGAGTGCCCACTTCATTCCGATCAAAAGTATGAGGACAACACCTTATTTGGCATCCTTATACATTTGAGAGATAATCCGACTTCATGGTGTTACCTCTAGCATAGTGAGTGATAGAGACCCTATCTTTACTAGCGAGTTTTGGAGAAGCTTGCAAGAGGCTTTAGGGATGCAGCTTAGATTGAGTACGGCCTATCACCCTCAGAAAGATGGCCAAACGGTGAGAGTTAATAGAGTTCTTGAGAATTTGTTAAGGATGTGCATTCTTGTTTTTGGAGGAACTTGGGAGGAGCATCTTCCTTTAGTGGAGTTTGCATATAATAATAGTTTTCAAGCTAGCATTGGAATGGCACCTTTTGAAGCTCGTTATGGAAGACTTTACAAGTCGCCTTCGTGTTGGTTGGAATCTACAGAGAGATTGCTACTCAGTCCCGACATGGTTAGAGTGACTTCGAAAAACAATTATTTGATTAAAAGGAGAATGAAGATGGCCCAAGATAGGCAGAAATCTTATGCAGATAAGCGGAGAAGGGATATTGAGTGTGAGGTAGGAGACTTGGTTTTCATTAAGGTATGTCCGCTAAGAAAGGTAGTAAGATTAGGATCAAGTGGGAAACTTGCTCCCAGATTCGTAGGATTGGTTCCCATTGTGGAAAGAGTAGGGAAGATGGCGTATCAAATAAAGCTACCGAAGAGGCTCGTAGGAGTTCATGATGTTTTTCATGTTTCGCACTTGAGAAAGTGCTTACATGATTCAACAGAGGTAGTGGAACCTAGCCAACTTGAAGAAGTTGAAGTGGAGAGAGAAGCATCGGTTCGTCGCATTCCTACCAAGATCGTTAGGGGTGATATCAAGAAGCTTAGGAATAAGGAAGTACCTTTGGTTAAGGTGCAAAGGGAAGATAGTATTAAAGACGCTACGTGGGAGGCTGAAGAGAAAATACGTATCTCTTATCCATATCTTTTCAATGGCACGTCTCGAATTTCCTATTTCCATCTTTAGCTTTGAATAGGTTCTTTCCTTTAGTATCCTTTGGGAGGGTAGATCTTAGGACTTAACCTATGGATGGTAGGACTGAATGTAAACATGTTACCAAAACATGTTATGTATGATGGATGCTAGTGGTTGCAAGTGTTTGCTAGTGGATGCTAATGGACGCATATATATACACTAGGCACTATTATCTCTTAGGGATCGGCCTAACTTGGTCACTAAAGCATATGCATATGGATGTGTGCGCATTTGCAATTTTATTTTATTTCATGGTTGTTATAAATGGATGATTATCATATGATTGTTGCATTTGGATGATGATTGTAGCACGCATATAGAACTGTCAGTTGTCACTAATTTGCATTCATTTGGATACATGGCACGGACATGATTGCATAAAAGGAGGTCGATTGAATTAGTAGACCGCCTAATCTTTTGCATTAGTTAGGGACATGATACTACACTTGAATATATCATAAATTGCATTAGATAGCTTAAGGACAATGGATGTAATGAATGACAGTAGAATATTTGGTTGTAGAATTTGGATGAAAATATTTATTTCATTCTTCCGTCCTTAGAGATTTCGGGGATGAAATCCTTTAAGGAAGAGAGAATGTAACAACCCAAAAATTTGAGCTATAATAATTAATTAATGAATTAATTAATTAAATAATAAAATAAGTTTGTGAAATTATCAGAATCGAGCTACGAAAGTTACACCATTGGGTCCGTGGCGATTTTCTAGTCAATTTCCATATATAATCTGTCAAAATCCAAGCAAGTATGAAGAAGATATGCAAGAAACAAGAAATCAACAAAACGAAAAAAAAAGAAACAAGGGTCAATTCGACCTAGAACAAGGCCAAGTTGACCCTAGGGTCGACCCCCAAAGGCCTTAGGTCGACCTATAGGTCGACACTCACTGGAGAAAGGTCGACCTGGTAATGTTTTTGCATGTAGATTCGTCCAGTTTCGTTTGAGCACGTCATTTTGCAATTTTTTCTTCAATCCTGTGCGTTCGTGCTTCCATCCGACGGTTCTCAGCGAGCCTATGACGTGGTTGCACCAGATTTAATCTTCAAATCCAACGGCCTGAGATCCCTAAGTGACACTATAAATAAGACCCTAGAACTAGCTATTTTTCTCATTCAGATTTTCTCCCAATTGGGTTCATTGCCTAAGGCTGGACCCTAAAAAGAAATTTTTTCTTAGGAGGAGATCCTGTTAATTAAAATATTTTACACCCTAGAAGTGGATCCAGGAAGGCCAAGGAATAGAGCTAAGGACCACAGGTGAATGTTTTGTAATTATTTTAGATTTTTAAGTAATTTAAAATAATAGGGTTCTCAATAGTTGTAGTTTTTCTGCAATTTTGACACAGTTTTTGCATAAGTTATTTACAACTAGTTTTTAAAGTTCTTTTCAGTCTATTTTATTCAGCTATTTTTATTCTGCTATTTTATTCAGTTATTTACAGTTATTTACATCTGTTTTACGTTAGAATTTAGCCTGTAAATGTTAGTTTCTTTTTATTCCTTTTTACGTGAATAAAATATAAGAATATTAAAAAGAGAAGAATTCACTAATATGGATTAAATAGAAATAAACACTAAATTTACAGAAATTAGATGTAATATAAGAAAGACTTTAATAGAAAGAAGATAACTGAAATAGGCAAATTTGAGACATTTGCAAGCATATTTATAACTAGTGGTTATAACTAAAAAGAGAAATTATAGGAGTAACAATTATAACATAGGTTATAATTAAGCAAAAAGAACAGTAAAAGGCTTATTTTAAAACTTAGATTAAGTTAATAAGAAAATATAGCATAAATAATAGAAGAGGCTTATTTTAAAACTTGGACTAAGTTAATAAGCAAATTATAACATAGGTTATAATTAAGAGATAACAAGAAAGGCTTATTTTAAAACTTAGATTGAGTTAATAAGCAAATATAGCAGAAATAACAGAAGAGGCTTATTTTAAAACTTACATTTAAGTTAATAAGCAAAGATAGAAGCAGGGCCCGTACCAACAACATTCCCTTTCAGTCGGGAACTGATGGTCTCACAATAGTTAGGTGAGGCTGGGACACGCTTATGCTAACTAGGGTAAATAACTGACCAATAGATAGAGGCTCAAATCTGGGGATTTGGGCAAGCGGTGCAAATTAGAAATTGTTTGTTAGGACCAGTACCGGCAGCATTCCCTTTCAAGCCTAGAACTGATGGTCTCACAACAATTAGGTAAGGCTGGGCAGTACTCGCTTTCAGTCAGGAACTAATGGTCTCACAACACTTAGGTGAGGCTGGGCAGTATTCCCTTTCAGACTAGGACTGATGGTCTCACAACAGATTATGTGAGGCTGGGCACGCTTATGCTGATTAGGGTAAATAAGGGGTCAAAATAGGGAGCGACAGTTAGTGTGTACCGGCGGTGACCTAGCGTGCGACATCGATTGGGGTAAATAATTCGCTTCCGCGTTCCAAGCGCAAAACAGGTGTCTTTTGCTGTGGGACCAACAGGATTGGACCAGCTCACGGTGGCACAACAGTGATAAAAGGCCGATCAATAGGTAGAATTAGGAATTCAGCCTAATTAAACTAGGATTAGGATTTCAGCCTAATCAAAGCAGTATTAGACAAGTGCAAACAATCACAATCAAAGCAAATAGAATCAGAAACAGTATTTTATCCCAGTTTTATCTTTTCTGTATTTTCCCTTCATACTAGAACCGTTGCTTAGTCTATTATCTATATCTTGCTTAGAAATGCTAGTAATTACTTTCACTCAACAGACTTATAGTCTGACCCACTCCTCTATTTCCCCTTTTCCCCCATAGGCCAGCAGAGTCGAGGACAGTAAATTCAGATTTCTTGGAGATTTATCCTTGGAGCTTTTCATGTATTCTTCTTCTTTTCATTTGGCTTTTGATGTACTGGTACTTATAAGAAGGATGATTATTATTTATGTACTCTGATGATGTGACTGAGATCTGCTTTTCATAAGACATGAGTATTTGGCTTTGAGACATATTATGCTTTTATAACTTATTTTATAAAGCTAAATTCTAAATAATAAGTATTTATTTAAAAGTTTATGCTGTTTTTATTTAATTGTCTTACTGAATCTTAGTCTTTGTGATGCTTTAGCTATACCTATAACGCACCATATCTAACGGGTGTGGGGTGTTTCAAAAAATACTTCACTAATCTTACCTAGATAAAAAAAGAGGTCATAATTTCTTTTTTGTTGATTTTCATGAGAATAGGAAAGTGGATTTGCCTCTAAATTTATTTCTGATCACGTAGTTTTTAATCTCAATTTTTGCTTAGTTTTAGCATTTTTAGTTTTTAAAACAATCTCGTCATTCAGTTTAATTTGATTGAGTAATTTTAAATTTAATTCTTTCCCTGGGGATCGACCCGTACTTGCCACGTACTAGAATTGTATGTCGTGCGCTTGCGGTAGTTTTTATTATAAATTTTTCGACGATTTTCTGAACCGATAGAAAAACTATCGTTAAACACTAGCTTGCCTCTTGCAAGTCTCCGGAAGCTTATTCGCCTAATGGAGAAACTGAAAACCATAACTCTCAGACTACACAAAATCAATTAAGCACCCGATAGTTTAAGGGGAAAACATAAACTTTGAGTCAGACAAAAACTCTGGTGTGAATAATAACCTACCATTTCGAGCCATATAGATATCTAGTGAGACCACGCCGCTTAGCGAAACGGGTTTTCCCCTCACTAGTATCTTATCCCAATTTATAATAACCATATATTGGACACCTGCATCCACAATGGTTAAGACATAACATAATAAAATATTACATGATGATATGCAAACATGCAATATGCTCTGGATTTCCCATCCACATTCACATGACTATCTGTCTCAAGTAATAGTTTCTAGGGTCACTATTAACCTATTAGTTTTCGTGGTCTAAGTAATAACCTGTTCCAAGCTTACGAACTATCTATCTGATTTCATAGTTATTTTTTGGAATCACTAAGAATCTATTGGTGCCTACTAATAACAACATCCAATCACCGTTTTCATTGGGTCACTATGAACCTATTGGATTCTCCAATAACATCTCTCATGTCATAGTTTTCATGGGCTGACTATGAACCTATTGATCTCTATCAACAACCTGTTCTAGACATAGTTTTCTTGGGATCACTAAGAACTATTGGCCCTGCCAATAACAATTTCCATAACATAGTTTTTATGGGCTTGCTAAGAACCTGTCTTAATCAATAATCTTTTGATCAATCTTGAGCATCCTATATTTTGATCTGTTTGACCTCCTGGATGAAATTCTACTCACACATGAGTTAATTCGATGTATATTCACTACTGGGTCAACCTAGCCTATTATTCTGCCCTTAACACCCCAAAATGCAGTTATGGGTTATAAACGAAGTGAATATGATTACACAAGCATACATAACTGATCAAATAACACAACAATGTAAACATCCATGGTTTAATTCCTTGTAATCATTTTCTAATGAAATATGGTTAATACTTTAAACCTGCTATCTTTATCAAGGAAAGCTTCCTCTAAAATTTCAAAGTTAAATACCATTTCAAAATTCTTTTACATTTCCATGTGTATACTTTAAAAATGAGATTGGGTTTTCTAATTTGAAAACTAAGGCTATCGACTACATCCTTCGGATCATTGTGACATAATGAGTTACCCTCTGTCACTCTCCCTTTCAACATCATAGATCGAACAAGCCCTCCGTTACTCTCCCTTTCGACATCATAGATCACCCAAGCCCTCCGTCACTCTTCCATTTAACAAATGGGTTTGAAATAAGCGGCTATGCCCCTTCGCCACTTACTCTAGTGGCAGGACCTTTCAAAATCATTGCTTAAGCAACGCAGAAGGCCCTTTCCCCTACTTCTTTGAAGCCATATGTAAGGACCCTATCAACACCATTGATTGGGTGCGGCACAAACCTTCTACCTCTATAATTAAACATGCATGCAGAAGGACCCTTTCAACACTATCAACTAGTGTAAAAGGTACCTTCTGTAATGGTTGGACTTACTCAAGTATAAAGGTGCGGAAGGTATTGTAACACCCTATATTTTTAGTACCATTATTTAGGATATATAATTAGTTAAATAAAATAAAATAATGTAAGATGATTAATGGATTGAGATTTGTGATTAAATAAGGGGCAACCGTGCCATGTTAAACAAGTGAACCAAAGAGCAAAAAGAGAATAAAAGGATAGGAAATATACATGGGCAAAATAGGTACAAGGCACATCCTTATACCCTAATCCCTTAACCCCTCAACACTCACGTTCACTTCATTTTTCACAAAAAAATAATACAAGCTAAGACCAGCCACTATGAGCAAGCTCAAGAGAAGATAAAAGCTAGGATTTCAAGAGGGAGAATCAAATCACTTAATCAAGAACAAATCTCACATCTTTAATCACAAAGCTAAGGTGAATAATGACTGCATGTCAATTTTTAATGGTTTTCGGTTTTAGTATGAAATCCAAATTATTTGCAAATGTTTTGCCATGTTTTGGATGATAAAATGTATAGCTATATGTTGTTGATGATTTAAGCTAATTCACATAGATTTTGTGATATGTTTTGATATTGAAACCCTATTATATGACATCCAATTTCCTTGCGAATTTAAATTTAGATTAGAAACAATAATTTAGAAATAGGTTTCAATTTTCGTAATTTTCTGGATTAATGTGGATTTTATATGAATTTTCTAGTGAGGAAAATACCATTTTGGGTTAAACATTAAGTACGACCAAATTATATTGGCTTAGAGTCTGAAATTTATATATGTTAGAAAACATATTAAAAATGATTTTTTACAATTTTTGTAGAATTTTCCTAAGTGTTTTAATGGATATATAAAATTATTTAAGGTATGGGACTTAAATGTTTTATATATTTATAAAAAGGAGAAGGGGATTTTGTAAATAATCCAAATTCTTATTTTTGAATATCGATGGTACTTTTAGAAAAGAATAATTTACAACCAATCACAATTTGACAAGCAAGGAAGGTTAGGTACAAAGAAATTGTTTAAAAAGTCAAATCATCATGCATTTTCCTATTTCAATGCTTTCGGCACCAGGCTTCTGACTCCTTACCTCCGCCTCCGACTCCATCGAAACCAATGCACATGGTATAAGATACCTGGTACGTAGTGAATTGGATATAGGCGGTAGGTACTGGGTCAAAACCAAAGGTTCCGAGGGGATCGAAGCATGCTTTATTTTAAATTGAAAATGTGCCTGCTTATGCTTTCGAAGGAAGTGCTTTCGACTTGGTTGGCTTTCGGCTGAGTCAAATGTTTCAAAGGAAAGGTTTCGAATGGGTTGCACCTTTTATTTTAAATGAATGCTTTCGAAGGGGTCGAAACCCATGACTACCGCTTTTTACCTTTCGACCCAGATTGGTTTCGAAAGGGTTACCTTGTTTTTAAAACCAAGCCGCTTCTCCAATGCTTTCGAGGGGATGGTTTCAACACCATCACTTCTTTACTTAGGAAATGCTTTCGAAAGAGATGATTTCGACTTAAATGTTCTAATGATCCTTTTTCTCTATAAAAGGTAGAACCCAAATGGTTTCGGAAGAGATAGTTTCAATGGTTTCGAAAGGTGTTTCCACATGTCATAAATTGAATCCAAATGCTTTCGAAAGGCTTGATGTTTGGATGCTTTTGAAAGGTTTTAAAGAAAGGTGTCTACGAGGTGGTTCCCCAGTGGTTTCAAAAGGTCTAAACGGAAAGGTTTTCCAATGATTTCGAAAGGTCTAAAAGGAAAGGTTTTCCAATGGTTTCGAAAGGTCTAAAAGGAAAGGTTTTGTAATGGTTTCGAAAGGCAATGTTTAAGTGCTTTAAAGATAAGATGTCTAAAGTTTTAAAGCTTTCGAAGGAGATATTTTTCAATGCTTTCGAAAGGATAAATATGAATGGTTTCGAAAGGTATGATTTCGAAAGGTATGTTCTGGCCTTCGACCTAAGGTTTTACTTGTGTTGAAAGGGATACTTTTAAAGGTTTCGAAAGGGGCACTTTTGAAAGTTTAAAAGTTTTCATCAACAAGGTTTTGTGTAAAGAATAAGTAACGTGGCAAGGTGATTTGAGTAAAGCAAAGAGTGTATATAAATAATTTCCTTGTTTAAAGAATGATTTAAAGGTTTAAATCAATTTGAAAGAAAAGGTTTTCAAGGAAAATTTTATGGGTGGATAACCCTAAGTAAAATGACTCGGATATTAGAATACCATATGGGATTGGTATGGGGTCGCGCCCTAAACTTTAGCTAGTGGCCCCTAACTAAAAATAGGTCCAAAATTCCAGTGTGTAGGGCTTTGTTAGAAGTAAGACTAAAATTATGTTACACGCAGAAAGAATTCTAAAAGGAAAGACAGGTTATTGGTGAGCCCGCAAAAACATTAGGATCGGTTAGACCTGGAGAAGTAAGTAAGGACAGATTGTCCAAAAGAGGAGTATCTAACAGACGTGAGATTTATATGTTTTTCTGGTAGGCCCAAGTCAGCCAAGGGTTAGTAGTTAGCCAAACAAAACTACAGTGTATGGACAGATCGTCCATTTGATAATTGATATGTACAAATACATGATATTGCTTTACATGTTTAACCTGTTTTGGTTGCAGGATTAAAATTTGCAAAAGATATGTTTTAAAAAGGATATTAGTGAGGGGAAACCCACTCCACTAAGCGGCATGGTCTCACTTAATATCAGATAACCGAGATGTATAGTAATATTTACACCAGGCTTTATGTTTGACTCGAAGTTTATGCTTTTCTCCTTAAACTCTCAGGTGCTCAATATTGATTTGAGTAGGCTGAGGGTTGAGGTTTACAAGTTTTAGTAGGTTGGTGAATAAAAACTTCCAGTGACGAGCAGGTGACTGACAGATAGCTAATTAGGAGTTGCCATTATATTTTGGATTGATTCCGCTGTATTGTATATATAGTACTCTGGCCAACCAAGGGAGCATCGTCATATGTCGCTTTTGGCGTATTTATGTAATCACTTTATTTTATCTGAAACCGGGAAAGCGATGTGATTATATAATTTGAATATGGAACATGATTTGGAAAAGTAATCAAATATATTGTTTTTTTTAATCTGTAATTTTGTTTCATATTCATGTCCTTCTGATATTTTGGATACCATTAACATTACCGTATTTGGTCACCGGAAGTTAATACTATGGATGACTGTAGCATCTATAGTGCTTAGCTTCAGGCCTTCGGATAGGGGATGTTACAAATTGGTATCAGAGGATAGGTTTATGAAAAACTTTAATTAAAATTGATTTTTGAGAAAACATAATCCTAAGGAATTAGCGATAAGATTGGGTTAAGGGATAACGTTATAGTAACGTAATTGTATTTTGTTTGTACCAAAAATGGGCACAACACTCTTCGGAAGTCTTTGAAGAGATAAAAGTGAAGAATGAAAATTAAAACTGTGGATTATCTAACAAAAACTCCAAGTAACAGAAAATAAGTTGCAAAGACAAGCGATTTAGAGTGGTTCGGCGTTTTGCCTACGTCCACTATGAAGTTTTACGATTTTATTGCTCAATACTTGAAGATTACAATTGTTTATACTGTAGTACAACTGAATTTATATGCTAAGTCTCAATCTAAAGTAGCGGCGGTGTTCTGGAGTAAATCTGGCAGAATCTGGGCGCTCTTTAGTACTTAGAATTATCCGACCCCTTTTCTGAATGACCAGGGGCTCTATTTATAGGTGTAGGAGGCTGATATTTCGCCTAAATTGAGGGGAGACCAGTTCTGGCTCGTGAGGGGGCCCACATGGCCGAAATCTGGAGATCCGGGCCCACTTTGGGATCGATTCGACCCTTGGTTCGAATCGATCAAGAAAGTGTCCAATCGAGCTGAAATTTGGTGTGAACATTCTTCATCTTGTGCTTAAGCTTCTGTGAAAATTTCATGGCATTTGGACTTATAGAACTCGAGATATGATCGATTCAAGGTTGTACTTCAGATGAACTTCCTTGCTTCGAATCGATTACTTCGACTCGATAGGGTCGAATCGATCGTCTAAGCATGTGCTTGGTGACGTGGCTCGCGTGTTTCTCGCATCGAGCCGCTTTTCACTCCGGGTTGACAGGGTCGAATCCATGGTTTCAGCTGTTATGACTTGGTGGATTCGAGGCAATGGAGTCGAAGCATCCTTAAATATACGGATTCGAAGGTCTCCTACCTTGTTAGGTTCGAAGTGAGGACACGCTTGGTGGATTCGAAGCCAGGTACTCCCCCTGGATTCGAATCAAGGCCATGCTCCGTGGACTCGAGGATCCTTCTCTCTATGGATTCAAAGTAGGGAAATTTGTTGGATTCGAACCTAAGGCCACCTCGGATCGATTCGATCCTAAGGCTACTTCAGATCGATTCGACCCCTGGCATCTTCTGATGGATTCGAACCATGCTGTCTTCTGATGGATACGAACTAAGGAAATAGCGATCGATTCGGGGTAAACCTATGTTGATGGATTCGAATCATAGGCTCGGCCTATGGATTCGAACTTAGGTCATTTACTCCTTTCCTCATCAACGATAACTTGGTCATACGAACTCGGATTGACTTGAAACTTGGATCGTTGGTTCCCATGGCTTTGCTTGACGCGCCTTATCAAATGTAGCCCGATCCGGACTCGGACAAATTTCATCGATATTCATAGCGATCCTTGCGCGTAGCTGGTCTTCGAGACGATCTATCACCGGATTCTAGTTAAGTCCTTGGTGTCACGGCCTTGCCAAAAGGCGGGATATCATTTGCCCCCCAAAGTACGTCTTGTGTAAACATGACGTGCTTTGAAAGGCTGCAGTCTCACATTGGACAGCTATGACATGCTTTACCGAAAGTTGCATTCTGTATCGCTGTAATTGACCGTCGTATAATTGTGACTGGCTGTTAGTGTTTTGAGACAAGACGAGATGAACATTTGATCCTTGTAAATGACAAAGATCGAACATTAGTCAGAGATATGTGCATACGTGTATTATCATGACTTTGGTTAACATTGCGCGATCGCAAGTCGTTGTTAGTTCGGTTTGTTATCGAATTCTACATCGGTCCTCTCCTGGACCGGTTTGAGATTCGAGTTAAAACATTGCTTTTATGATTGTCTTATGATCATCCCCTTGTATCGATCCTCTCCTGAGTTGCCATAAAGAGTTGATAATCAATTTTTCATATTGAAATGTTTCGTCCATTTGATCGGTGGTATTTGATGGATTTGAACTTATGCTTCTTCGAATCGATGACCTTCGAATCGAGGATTTGAGGGACCTCGTGCTTCGAGTCGATGCGATACTCAACCCAGCCCTTGCTCAGTGGTTTCTTCGAATCGATGTTGCTGGGATGGATTCGAACGTAGTGGGTTGTAATGGATTCGAACATGTTTTATTACCAATGCACGTGGGAGTCTGAGTTGATTCCAGCGCCCTGTCTCATGGATTCGTAGTCGCCGTAACGAATCGAGTCGATGTCCTCACCTGTTGAAGCCGGTCAGGTATACCGGGAGGCGAATCGCCACATTTCCCCTATATATACCGGGGTCCTATTCATTTATCACTTTTTACTTTTACCATTGCTTCAGCCGTTTCTTCGAATCGATCTCCCAGGGCAAAAACTATCATGTTTTCCACGAATCGATCGAATTCGTCAACGCTTCCACTCATAATCGAATCAGGTAACTAAAGGATTGATTCGAGATGAAAAATGTTAGAACTATCTTCGTCTTGGTACAAATTCTGAGGAGTGGTGAGATCTGAATGAAATGGGTCGACTCGAAGGAGTCGAGGAGTGATGTCTTTCGGGTTATAACAATTAGAGTGTCGCTTCCCGTTGCTTCGCATCGATCCAGGTTTGACCGGTTCGAATCGATCTCGAGGGCAAGGTTTCGAATCGATGACTTGGAGGGAAAGGGTATCGATTAGATCGATTCGAAGTGATGTTATCTAGATCGATTCAAAGGAATTGAATACTGATCGATTCGAAGTATCGTGGAGCTCATGGATTCGAAGCGCTCCCCTATCATAAAGTTACATCGAGTCGAACCATTTGGATTTGAAGTACCTGGAATCGAACTCCATCGATTCGACCCTTATCGATTCGAAGTCGATGGATTCGAACGTCTTCGTCCTTTGATACCGTTGCTCTTTTGATTTGCTTCATTATCTGAACTACGACCAACCTCAAGTTTGTACTCTGACGAACATAATGAACTTTTGCATACTTGACTCCGACGAGCTTCGGCCTTGCATAATCGATCTTGACTGAAAGATTTAAACTTGAATTTCCTTTAAAGCTTGTCGATGGAACCATGACTTAACCAATAATACGACTGGTTTATACTTGAAGTGGTCAGTGGCGTTTGGATGGTGCAGAAGTGACGGTCAGCGATGACGGTCATCTTCGTTCCCAAATCCCCAAGTTTTTGTCGTACGGACATCTTGCTTTAATCTGTAGAATCTGCTTAAGTAACGCACAGCACTTGCACGGCACGACACGTTCATACACTTCACATTGGGGAATGTACGGGCTCTTTATGTACTTAACATTTCTTTATGATGAGTTAGTTAATTATGGAATCTTCGAGCTCCCAACAACAAGTGGTACAGAGCTCGACCCCTCCGGTGCTTGAGATTCCCGATATTCCTGCCGAAGTAATTGACCTGGCTCCGGATGAATTGCCGGAGGCTATATTTATTGAAGACCCTGTTGATTCGGTTCAATCTAACATCTCCGAATCGTTGTTGGGACGAATATGCTTGAAGCATAATATATCTTTGGATGATGTGTTATTGCCTAATGCCGATGATAGACCGCACAATCCACCTGATGGATATACAGCTTTCTATCGCCATGCTTGCGCGGCCGGAACTCTCCCTCCTTTCAATCAATATATCAGAGGGATGCTATCATATTTAGGAATCGCTCCTTCACAACTTCATCCCAACGGGCACGCGTTGCTGAACAGTGCCTTTGTTATATTTATGGACTGTCTCTTTCGGCCGCCAAGGCCAACCGAGATTAGACATATATTTAACTTCAAGAGTAGGGGTGATAGCCCGTCTTTCACTGTTAACCCGCCTTTTGGCAAGGCCGCGGACAGACGGGTTTAACTTAGTCAACTACATGTTCGTCGAGACTAGAGTACGATGGATTCAGTCGACTGGATGGATGGATGACGCAACATGCTTGGAAGATGGAAATATGATTGGATAAAGATGAATCAACTATAATTTGGGTCTAGGAAACATGGTTCGGCGTGATGGGGGTTCGGCACGAATAGTTCGTCTGGCATTCACTATTCACGTTCGAATAGCATTCAAGAGTACTCGGCATGCACAGAGCGTTCGACATACATGAGTGGTTCGGCATTCCAGGAGCGCTCGGCATCCAGGAGCGCTCGGCATTTAGAGGCTCTCGGCATTAGAGATCGTTCGGCACGATGGGCGCTCGGCATTAGAAACTGTTCGACATGATGGAGCGTTCGGCATTGAATGGGTCGTTCGGCATTGGATGGGTCGTTCGGCATACCTCACCTCGCTCGGCATTGCACCTCGCACCTCCATACCTCCGCACCTCCATACCTCGGTACCTCGCACCTCCGTACCTCGATACCTCGCACTTCCATACCTCGGTACCTCGGTACCTCGCACCTCCCAACGTTCGGCATAAGGAGATCGTTCGACATTCACACCTTGTTCGGCATTCAGCGTTCGACATCTATGGTTCGGCATATGGATACCACTCCATTTGGGCTGAGGTACTCGGCTACCAGGCCCACCAGGGAAGTCCAACCCATCTTTGTCTATAAATAGAGAGGCAGGGGCACAGTAAAAGGGGATCTTCTTTCTGCTCTCTTACTTTCTCTTTTCTAAGGCTAAGGCAACTCTGCCATTTTGTAACTGTAATCGATTATTACAGCAATAAAAAGCAAACTTCTGGAGTGGACGTAGGCCGGAGTTAGCCGAACCACTATAAAATCTGTTGTTCTTTATTGCTTTCATTTCAGTTTTAACTGTTCTTCACATTATTACTCTCTACATACATTCTATCTCTGAGCTGTGATTGGTATTTGGCGCTTTCATCTGGATTTGGGGGTTAGTGACCAATTTTGGCGCTAACACTTTGGTGCTTTCACTGAGAATTGAACTCAGGAATTTTGGAGCTAGGAACTTGGATCTTAAAAAGCAATGGCAAGACCACCAATGAGGAAGCAAGTAGTGGAAAGGAGCAATCAGGAAGGAAGTCAAGCGACATCTTCTGGAGCTGGAGAGGGTCATGCATCCATCTACATAACTCGGGATGAGATGCAAGTGATGATGAATTCCATGCAAGAGCAGATGATGAAACGGCAAGAGGAGATGATGCAGGCTCTTCTTAGGCAATTTGGACAACTAGGAACTGCAGGTGCTCAAGATCGTGGAGCTGGACCAGAGGAACTCAACCAACGGACAGAGGGAGTGAATCAGCAGGGGGCAGCTCCCAATCAACAAACAGTTAACAATCTAGATGGACCTAGACTCGAGGGCGCACCACCAGGTGATGCTGGACCAGTTCATGGAGGGATACCGGATAACGCTACGCGGCCTGACATCGATAGGAATACAGGAGTACGTGATGAAGAATATGTGCCAGAATTTCCTCGGGGACTTAGGGGGCAGTCTGGATTGGTTGGAAACACTGGATTGGCTGACATTATCAGGCGGACTATTCGCGGAGGTCTGACAAATAGGGATTCAGAGGGAGTTAACAAAAGTCCGTTTATCCGGAACATCAGGACAGCTAGGAATCCGTCCGATTTCAAACTACCCACTCTGGAAGTATACAACGGGAAGACAGATCCCACCGACCACTTGATGAGGTACACTAGGCATATGGAAGTGCTGGGGGCAACGGAGGAGGTTATGGCCCGATGTTTCCCCCTGTACTTGACTGAAATTGCTGCTATGTGGTTCAGACAGCTGGAGGATGGATCCATTGGAACATGGACAGAACTGGTGGACAAGTTCTTAGGTCAGTTTCGAGTTCACATAAAAAGGCCAAAGAACGTGATGACGCTAACGTCAGTCAAACAGGGGGCAGATGAATCGCTCAGGACATTCTTAACCCGATTTAATGCAGCAGTTCCTTCGGTGGATCGGCCAGATCCATCAATGGTTCTGATGGCTGCGGTATCAAGAGTCAGAGATAATTCGGATTTCAAAGTATCGTTAATACGGGACCCACCGTTGGATCTTGGGGAGTTCTTTCATGAAGCTGAAAGATTTCTTCGACAAGAAGATGCATGTTTGGACATGAGGCCAAAGGAAATAAACACGACTAAGGATGGAGAACTACCCGGCGAAAGCTCGGGTGGGGGCAAGGATAAATGGAAAAGGAAGCGCTGGGGAGAACCAAAGTTCTCCACTTACACAGGATTGAACGCAACGTTGGAGCGGATTTTCTTAGATACTCAAGATCGCCTTTCTTATCGAAGGCCAGCAAAGAGGGAACCCTCAGAACGATAAAGGGCGTCAGGAAGGCACTGTCTTTTTCATGACCTGGACGGGCATGACACTAACAGCTGCCGGCATTTGAAGGACATAATCGAGGAGCATATAAGGAATGGTCAGTTGCGACAGTATGTCGGAACTCGGAATGCGGCGGTGGAACAGGAGCAGCCACCACCTACCTTGAACGATGAGGGCATGAGGCCCAGGAATGGTGGCCGATTGGTCATCAACTAATCTTGGTGGTTTGGAATAAGTAACAAACTCTGGGCCAACGGTTAAATCACTTATTCATGTACGGGGTCGGAGATAACCCTCAGGCATGCTCTGAGATGATGGCTTACCGAAACGCCCGGGTTTGTGAAATCTGTTTTTTTCCTTTGACTTGGACATTTGCTTTTTCTGGTTTGGTTTTGGAGTTTGGTTTGAACTCCCTGTTTTGCTCATTTTCTGGTTTGGATTCTGGTTTGGATGTTTACTTTTTGGTATGGATTTTTGATATGGGTTTCGGGTTTTCTATTTGGATTTGGATTTCGGATTGGATTTTGATTTGGTTTTCTATGGATTTTTGGCTAAAAGGTCATCGAGTATGGACTATGCTCGGCAAGGGTCCGGAGAGACCAGAATTCGGCCTAGGACTTAGGACATATATTATCGGTTACTATTTTAGATCGTCGAGTATGGACTATACTCGGCAAGGGTCCGGAGTGACCAGGATTCGGCTTAGGACTTAAGCCACGGCATTCTTCGACGTTCAGGGACACTGAACCATGAACACCATGGAATTACTTAACATAGGTCGTCAAGTGTGGATTGCGCTTGGCAAGAACCCGGCGAGGTTACAAATTTTGATATTGGCTATGAATAGCTAAGGATTCGGACAAGGACCCGGAGTGGTCTCGGATTTGGATATCGACCCGGAGAGGTCACAGATATGGTTATAGGTTATTGGATATGGATGGATTGGAACTCGGTAGTCGGGTTCAGATGGATGTGGAATTGGGTAAGGACTTGGTTACTGGATAGGAATTAGACATCGACTCGGAACAGTCGCGGAAATGGATCAGGATATGGCCGTGGCACTCGGATAAGATGGCTTGGTAATGGATTGGATTATGAATCGGAAAGTATGGATGTTGATAACATACATACTTAGGATATCGGACTTGAGGCTATTCAAAACATACCTTTCAAAGCAATGCATGTTTTGGGGGGCAAGTGTTAACCCGCCTTTTGGCAAGGCCACGGACAGACGGGTTTAACTTAGTCAACTACATGTTCGTCGAGACTAGAGTATGATGGATTCAGTCGACTGGATGGATGGATGACGCAACATGCTTGGAAGATGGAAATATGATTGGATAAAGATGAATCAACTATAATTTGGGTCTAGGAAACATGGTTCAGCGTGATGGGGGTTCGGCACGAATAGTTCGTCTGGCATTCACTATTCACGTTCGAATAGCATTCAAGAGTACTCGGCATGCACAGAGCGTTCGACATACATGATTGGTTCGCCATTCCAGGAGCGCTCGGCATTCAATAGCGCTCGGCATCCAGGAGCGCTCGTCATTTAGAGGCGCTCGGCATTAGAGATCGTTCGGCACGATGGGCGCTCGACATTAGAAACTGTTCGGCATGATGGAGCGTTCGGCATTGGATGGGTCGTTCGGCATTGGATGGGTCGTTCGGCATACCTCACCTCGCTCGGCATTGCACCTCGCACCTCCATACCTCCGTACCTCCATACCTCGGTACCTCGCACCTCCGTACCTCGATACCTCGCACCTCCATACCTAGGTACCTCGGTACCTCGCACCTCCCAATGTTCGGCATAAGGAGATCGTTCGGCATTCACACCTTGTTCGGCATTCAGCGTTCGGCATCTATGGTTCGGCATATGGAGACCACTCCATTTGGGCTGAGGTACTCGGCTACCAGGCCCACCAGGGAAGTCCAACCCATCTTTGTCTATAAATAGAGAGGCAGGGGCACAGTAAAAGGGGATCTTCTTTCTGCTCTCTTACTTTCTCTTTTCTAAGGCTAAGGCAACTCTGCCATTTTGTAACTGTAATCGATTATTACAGCAATAAAAAGCAAACTTCTGGAGTGGACGTAGGCCGGAGTTAGCCGAACCACTATAAAATCTGTTGTTCTTTACTGCTTTCATTTCAGTTTTAACTGTTCTTCACATTATTACTCTCTACATACATTCTACCTCTGAGCTGTGATTTGTATTTGGCGCTTTCATCTGGATTTGGGGGTTAGTGACCAATTTTGGCGCTAACATTCACATTTCTGGAGGCAGTTAGGAATTGCCAAGTTGTTGTCGGAGCCTGGACCCGACTGAGTTATTTCAAGAATGAATGGTTCTATGTTCGATGCCCTCCAGGTTTTGCTAGGCGATGGCTGTCTAGACGTAAGCGCCCTAACCTGTTCTCTTGACCAATAGCTTTTTGGCGTTAGTATTGACACCTTATTTCTCTTACAGCCATTATCTCCAGACCCGATGGCGGGTACTTCAAGGGTATAGTCCGAAGTCTTCAAGAAGTTCCGGGTGAGCTAAGACATATCGACTCGGTGATGAATGACTATAACTTAAGAACTCTCGGTCTGATCGAAATCAATCAAAGTATAGTTATCGAAGGGTTGGCAAAGCCTGCCTCCAAGAAGAAGAACAGGAAGAAAACGAAGAAGAAAACGGGGAAGAAACCGCTCGGAATCACCATAACCGAAGCGAGTGATGAAGAAAGAACCCATACAGATTCGGAGCCGATGGCTGATCTCTCGGGAAACTTTGAAGAATCGGGAGAAAAACGGAAAGGCAAGGCCGCCGTTTCCAAAAAACTTAAGTCCAAGGGGGGGAAATCTGTAGATGTGTTTCCTCCCGCTTCCGGAGTCATGATTTCTGAGGCCGCCCCTTCTCATTCGAGAAATTCTTTCAAAGGGCTTGATGATATTCCTATCCCAGATTATATATCGATTTCTCATAATCCTGGGTTGGAGGAATTTCAAGATGTCCTAAATATGAATGAGCCCTTTCCTTTAAGTGCGGTCAACACTTCCGGTCGGTTTGGGGGTTTACACATTTACACACACTTCCACAGCACTTCATGACTTTTGCATAGTAAACATTGCTTTATCGGATCCTAACCCGTAATCCTTTTTTATCGCAGGGGAAATGTCAGGCAGAGGCTCCACTTTGGATAGGCTCCGTAACGTGCGCCAATCTTCTCCATTTTATGATTCCCGCAGGAGAGAGACAGATAGGGATCATGGGCGAGGATATTCAAGTCAAGAACGTTATGATAGAGATAGAGATTACTCGCGTGGCCGTTCTGGCCATGATTACTCTGACAGAGACCGGGGATACCAGTACCAACCCCGATCTCGCTCTCCTCCGCCTCCTAGGGCCCCAGTTGATCTTCCCGGGCCTGCTCAACAGCAACAGCCGCCTTCTCAATCTTCTCGGCCTGATACTCAGCAGCCAAGAATGGAACCGACAACAGCCGCTATAATAGAACAAGCTCCGGCTGAGCTGACAAGTGAGGGAGCCATCAAACTTGCGCAAATGAAAAGAGATTTTCCTGAAATTTGTATGGATGCTTATGTCTTCCCTCCTAATCTTAAAAGAATTCCTCCGGATGCTGAGAACATTGCTCACAATTATATCCGTGACTTCTATGCTCAGTATAAGGAGTGGTACAAAGCGGCAGCGAAAGCATCGAGGGTAGCTTTTGACCGGGCGAGGATTATTGCTGAGCGCGATGCTGACATCGTTAAACAGAAACGTATTATTCAGGTTCTTCAATCCGAAATGGAGACGCTCCGGAAGTCAGAGCTTGAAGCACTTTAGAAACATGAGGATGCCGTGGCCAAAATGGCGAGGATGCAACAGGAACACTGCGCCACGGTAGAGGAGATGGGCCACCGCAACACCACCATTGCAGCTGAGCGAGACTTAGCCGTTAAAGAGTTGAACGAGCTCAAGGCCAAATTTGCCGAAATGGTGAAGGAGAAGGATGACGCAAACGCCACTGCACAAGAGGCTTGCGACCAAGCAGTATCTCTTAGGGCCGAACTTGCTGCGGCGGCGGTCAAGACTAAGTCTGTAGAAGCAGAAATCCAAGAAAAGATTTTGGAGGAGAGGTCCAGGCTTGATGCTGAGTTTGATGATCTCTTGGTCACGTACAACGCTAATGTTCTGGAGCACAGAAATTTAGCGTGGCTGGGAGATGACTCCATGATCCTGTACAACGCCTGGACCCGGCTGGTGGATGAAAAGATAGCAGCGCATCCAGATGAAACACTTGACGACTTTGAGTTGGAGATGCGTTTGCTCACCAAGGATGAGAGGAAGGTCCTTCATGAGGCGGTGATTTCTATGGCGAAAGAAAAGCTTGGTGTTCAATCTCTAGAGACAGGCGAAGGCTCGGGGATCGTGCATCATGAGGCAAGTGTTGAAGCTGTAATTCCAACATTGCCCGAAACCACTGGTGCGGTAGATCCCCAGTCTGTTCCTGCATATAATCCTGATCAACCGCTATTATCTTCCACCGATGATTCTGCCCATGTCCCGGTCCAGACTAAGGAAGGTATTTGAACGCTTCCCGCATTTTAGTTGTGAAGAACCTTAAGCAACACACTTGGCTAACAATCTTCGCTTTGTCGCATTTCAGTGACTGAAGTCGTTGTTTCTGCGCCTCTTGCACTATCAGTTCCATATCAAACACAAGGGGCTGTTTTTACTGAAGCCATCACGACTTCTACCTTGGTTGGCGAAGAGGGAGATGCAAACATGTTTTCTTTTAGCGCTCAAATGATTGAGGAGCTTCTTAATGAACCCATCAATCCCTCCGTCAACCCGTCCGATGCTACGAGTGGGGCTGCTCTGGCCGTTAGTTCATCTATGCCAGCTACTGGTACATCCGATGTGGCCCAAGCATCCCACGAGGATGAAGTTCTTGCTGAGATTGATGCCGAGATGGCAGCAGGGACTGCTGGTATGAATCCGTTAGGGCCTGCCCCATTAATGGTGATCTCACCGGGCGGTACTGTAGTTATTGAAGCTGCTCCTGCCCCACTCTCTGTTACTGCTCCCATGCCTTCAACTCGTCCTCCGAGAAGAATTTCCGTCATCTCAAGCTCTGAGGAAGACGTCGATATTATGTCGCTGCCGGAGGACAAGCCCGAAAAGAGCAAACGGTCGAGGGGAAAATCAGGCAGCGGATCTGGTGGAGCTACCCCGAAGAAGAAAATAAGGAAGAAGAAAGATTGAACTCTTTCTTTAATTTTCTGTTGCATGGGGTAGTATTTTGTTGATTTTTTCTATAGCCGTGTATAGACGTGGATTCGGCTCCCACTAGTAGCAATTTTTTGAACCACTTTGTAATCAGATTCTTTTTGTTGATAGTGGAAATGAAAATTTATTCCCTTTTGTCTTCAACTTGTTATGTGTTATGGTTCTGCCCCCAGCATTGGGGATAAGTGTGGAGTTGACGTATGTTTATACTCCGCCTCGCGCTCTGGGAGTATGGAGTTGAGCAATGTTTATACTCCAGCTCGCGCTCTCGGAGTCTGGAGTTTGTTGATATTTATACCCAGTTCGCGCTCTCGGAGTACTCTGGGGTTTCGCGAATGTTTATACTCCGTCTCGCGCTCTGGGAGTACGGAGTTGAATGAATGTTTATACTCCGCCTCGCGCTCTGGGAGTACGGAGTTAAGGAATGTTTATACTCCGCCTCGCACTCTGGGAGTACGGAGTTAAGTAAAAAGTTTGTACCCAGCTCGCGCTCTCGGAGTACTCTGGGATTTAGGAAAATGTTTGTACTCCGCCTCGCGCTCTGGGAGTACGGAGTTAAGTAAATAGTTTGTACCCAGCTCGCGCTCTCGGAGTACTCTGGGACTTTGGAAAATGTTTATACTCCGCCTCGCACTCTGGGAGTACGGAGTTAAGTAAAATGTTTATACTCCGCCTCGCGCTCTGGGAGTACGGAGTTAGGAAAATGTTTATACTCCGCCTCGCGCTCTGGGAGTAAGGAGTTAAGTAAAATGTTTATACTCCGCCTCGCGCTCTGGGAGTACGGAGTTAGGAAAATGTTTATACTCCGCCTCGCGCACTGGGAGTACGGATTTAAATAAAATGTTTATACTCCGCCTCGCGCTCTGGGAGTACGAAGTTAGGAAAATGTTCATACTCCGCCTCGCGCTCTGGGAGTACGGAGTTAGGAAAATGTTTATACTCCGCCTCGCGCTCTGGGAGTACAGAGTTAAGTGAAGGGTTGTCGTGTATCAACCCTTTCCTGGCCTGATGTGATGGCTTGCCCCCGAGCTCGGGTTTCATTTAGTGAGTGGTTGATTGCTTCATAGCCACTCCCTACTTGAATAAATCCCACTATGTGATGGAATTTAGCTCTTCGTGCATCGTGATGTTGTACATTGTATTTAATGAATCACAGCTCTGGCTCAAAGAGATGGCATTTTATTGCTGAAATAAGAAAATATGGCAAGTCAGTTGCCTTATTACAAATTCTAATTTCGAAATGCAAAAGTAAATTGCTGAATAAAAAACATAATGAAATAAATAAAGTCTGTCATATGTAGTAGCGACGGAGACTCTCGCTGTTCCAGGCCCTTGGTAAAACTAGACCGTCCACGGTTGATAGTTTGAATGTGCCATCTCCAAGTCTTTGTGTAATCACGTACGGTCCTTCCCGATTTGGTTTCATGTGTGAAGGGACCGGGTAGATTCTCTTGAGGACAAGATCACCGAGTTCAAAGGTTCGGGGTCGAACTTTGGCGTTATATAACCGGGCGACCCGACTTCGGTATGCGGCTGCTCTCAAATCAGCTTCTTCCCGTTTCTCGTCTAACAGATCCAAAGATTCAGCGAGTAATATAGCATTTGTTTTTGGATTGTAATAAGTTACGCGGTGAGAAAATACTTCTGTCTCGACTGGAATAACGGCCTCCGAGCCATAAGATAAGGAAAATGGGGTGTGTCCAGTTGCGGTCTTGTGAGTTGTTCGATAAGCCCATAATGCCATAGGGAGTTCATCAACCCATTTTCCCCCAGCCTTTTCCAGTCGTTTCTTTAAGATGGATTTGATAACTTTGTTAACAGCTTCGACCTGACCGTTTGCTTGTGGATGTGCGACTGTAGAGAACTTTTTATGAATATGAAACCGTTGACAGAAATTCTTGAACTCCGAAATTTCGAATTGGGTCCCATTATCGGTGATGATGGTATGCGGGAGTCCAAATCGACAAATGATATTGCGGACTACAAAGTTTATTACTTTCTTCGACGTAATCGTTGCGAAAGCTTCGGCCTCGGCCCATTTCGTGAAGTAGTCAACTACGACGATGGCGTACTTCGCACCACCTCTTGCCAGAGGTAAAGCGCCGATGATATCGATACCCCACATAGCGAACGGCCAGGGACTGACCATTTGAGTTATCTCGGTAGGTGGGGCCCTTGGAATTCGAGCGTGTTTTTGGCACTTGTCGCACTTTCTGGCATAGTTGGCTGCATCTCGGTTCACTGTCGGCCAGTAATATCCATATCGGAGTATTTTCTTAGCAAGCGCTTGTCCACCGGTGTGATCGCCACATTCTCCTTCGTGAACATCTTGTAATACTCGTTTGACTTCGTCGTGAGCGATACACCGGAGGAGTGGAACAGAATAACCTTTTCTATACATGATCCCATCCTGTATGATGAATCGTGAAGCTTTTCGTAGAATTTGCCTTTTCTCATTCCGGTGCTCAGGCAATATCCCATTCTCAATGTAACTTCGATATGGAGTCATCCATGATTCTCTACAGGGAGAGGTTTCAAACACATCGCTCGTTTTTATTTGATCAATGCTTGGGGAGGACAAAGTTTCGACGGGGACGAGCCCCATTTGCTGTGCCTCACCTGTGCTGGCCAACTTTGCCAATGAATCGGCCTTTTGATTGCGATCTCGTGGTATATAGTAAATGGCATAATAATCAAACTGATCCAGTGCTTCCTGAACTCGGGCTAGATAAGCAGCTAATCTTCGATCTCTTGCTTGATATTCTCCCCGTACCTGGCAAACAACCAACTGTGAATCACAATAAATTTCTATAGCGATAATTCTCAGATCTCTGGCAAGTTTTAACCCAGTCAATAGAGCTTCATATTCGGCTTCGTTGTTGGTTGCTTGAAAATCAAACTTCAAAGCATAGCATATGGATCGACCTTCGGGGGTTTCTAGTACAACACCAGCGCCCGAACACCGATCGTTTGATGCACCATCTGTATAAAGTTTCCAGACATATTCAGGAGATTCGCTGGTTTCGGGTAAGTCGTCTGGAACAGTAAATTCAGCTATGAAGTCAGCTAGGACTTGCCCTTGAATGGCTTTCTGCGGAGCATAAGTAATGTCAAATTGACTCAGTTCGATATTCCACTTGAGTAACCTTCCAGACGTCTCAGGCCGCGTGAGGACCTGTCGTAACGGCTGATCGGTATACACAGTAAGCGGATGAGCTTGGAAATAAGGACAAAGCTTTCTTGAGGCAATGACCAGGCAATAAGCCAGTTTCTCCAACCTGGGGTAATTTCTTTCAGCTCCGGTCAATCGTTTACTAACATAATAGACCGGTTTCTGCACTCGATCTTCTTCTCGGACCAGAGCAGCACTGATCGCATGCTCTGATACTGCCAGATAAAGGTATAATTGTTCGTGATCAATCGGTTTTGACAAGATCGGTGGTGTAGAGAGATGCTGAACCAGCGATCGGAATGCGCCTTCACATTCCATGGTCCATTCAAAATTTCGTTTTCCCTTCCGGATTAGATCAAAGAAAGGAATGCATTTATCAGTGGATTTTGAAATGAACCTGCTTAGCGCTGCTACCTTCCCGTTGAGACTCTGGACTTGCTTTATGGTCCTTGGAGTTTGCAAATTCCTTATTGCCCAGATCTTTTCGGGATTTGCTTCTATCCCACGAGCGTTGACGATGAAACCGAGGAACTTTCCGGATGCAACGCCAAAGTGGCACTTCAATGGGTTAAGCTTCATTCCATATTCACGTAGGATGCGGAACATTGAATCTAAATCCCTGACGTGATCTGTGGAAAATCAGGACTTTACTAACATGTCATCCACATAAACTTCCATGGTCTTCCCGATCTGGTCAGCGAACATTCGATTAACCAAGCGTTGGTAAGTTGCTCCGGCATTCTTTAAACCAAAAGGCATGACTCTGTAACAGTAGAGTCCCAGATCGGTCACGAAACTGGTATGTTCTTGATCGGGTAGATGCATAGGTATTTGATTATAACCGGAATAAGCATCCATAAAGGATAACAATTCATGGCCTGCGGTTGAGTCTACGAGTTGGTCAATTCGAGGAAGTGGAAAACTATCTTTTGGACAAGCTTTGTTTAAGTCGGAGTAGTCGACACAAGTTCTCCATTTCCCATTCGGTTTTCGAACCATTACCGGATTTGACACCCACTCCGGGTATAGAGCATCTCGGATGAAACCATTTGATTACAACTTGTCAATCTCTTCTTTAAGGGCGGCAGATCTCTCTGGATCCATACCACGCCTCTTTTGCTTGACCGGAACAGGTCGCAGATCAATATTCAAGGAGTGACTTGCAATGTTCGGTGGGATTCCGCACATGTCAGAGTGCGTCCAGGCGAAGACATCAAGATTCGCTTGGAGAAATTCAACCAATTCCTGTTGTACCTGTTTTCCCAGTTGAGACCCAACTTTTAGTACTTTTGAGTCGTCATCCTCACTGACCGGGACGTCCATAGTCAGTTCGGCTGGAGACGCTTGATTCTCTTTAAATTCCTCTTTATCTTCGTTATCTCTAGGGTCAAGATCTTTAAGGAATTGGTAGTGGCGCCTGGGCCGGGACCCAGGCGCTAGTTGTCAATTATCAGTAAAACGGACGCAGAGAGATTCCTTTACGCCCTTTCATTTCTCCTTCTTCTGTGCTTCACGCAACTCAGCAACGTAACAGGCTCTTCCTGCTGCCTGATCTCCTTGAACGATTGCTATACCATGGTTAGTTGGGAATTTTAAAGTCAAACACCACGGGGCAATGGCTGCCCTGAATTCAGCAAGGGCTGGTCGACCCAGGAATGCATTATACGGTGAAGCGTTGTCAAGAACAACAAATTGCAGTAGTCGGACTCTCCTGCGTTCTCCAATCCCCAGTTCCACTGGTAGTTCCACTATCCCAGTGGGTATTGTTGCACTCCCATTGAAGCCGTGAACTCGAGATTGGCAGGGTTTCAAGTCTTTTGCTTCCATCTTCATTAAATCATAAGCTCGTTTGAATAGAATGTTTACAGAACTCCCACTGTCAACCAGGATCCTCTTCATCCAAGCAGGACCAACCTGGGCAGATATGACCAGTGGGTCAATTGTTGGAGCTTCGTTTTTGTCAGCATCTCTGCTTCTAAATATGATATCGTCAAACATCATCTTTTGTTGCTTAGCCGGGGTTCCATCCTCACAATTACTGCAGCATTCGAAGCTCGCATGCCTGATAGAGCTAACATACGACTCCATTTCCCTCCAGCTTCTGTCCGCTGGATGAGGACCACCACTTATGGTATTGATAACTAGCCTCCCGCCTGTACGAGCGGGTTCCTCTTGTCTTTCTTGATCCTGTGTACGGTTTGGATTTGACGGGCCCGCACCACCAGACTGTGGTGCCCGCACGAATTGATCTAACTTCCTCTCCCTGATCAGCTTTTCTATGAGGTCCTGCAAATGTCGACAGTCATTTGTATTGTGGCCATAACTCTCGTGAAATCTACAAAACTTTCCTGTCTGAATCTGCCTCTCCGATGACCGCTTTGGAGCGGGTTTCTTATATTGTTCGGTGTTTCAAGTTTGTAGGTACACATTTTCCAGCGATGTATTTAATGGTGTATAACTTTCGAACATCGGAGCCCTACGCCATGGGCCTGGATTCGGATCTCTCTTCTTATTTTGACCATTGCTACCTCTTGGCTGAGTTTGTTTGTTCTGTATGTTTAACTGAACTTTTCCGGAATTGTCACCGGACTGTTTAACTGCTACATTGCTTTGTATTCCCTCACTTCCGGGCTTCGCATTGTCCTGCTTCCTAGACTGTTTCGCGTCCTCTTGCCGTAAGAATTGAGCGGCTTTGGAGTAGAAACGGTCCAACGATGCAGGTGGTTTTCCGGCTAACCAGTTTCCAAATTCGGAATCGGGATCAATTCCCTTTGTCAATGCCATTAAAATTGAGTTGTCGTTGGGATTACTAATCTCCACACATGCCGCATGGAATCTCTCCAAGTAACACCTTAGTGTTTCCCCACGAGCTTGGGTAACATTGGACAGGGTGTTAACATCTTTGGGTCTAGCGACATGCATGCGAAATTGTTCAACAAATTTCTTAGCCAATTGGTCAAATGAAGAGATAGATCTTGGAGGTAATCTTGTAAACCACATTGTTGCAATTCCTCCTAGTGAGATGGGGAAACTTCGACATTTCACGGCATCGTCGGCCCTTGCGGCGCTCATTGACCATTCATATTTCAATATGTGCTGATTGGGATCAGAATTTCCTTCGTACATAGGGAGAGTTGGCATTCTGAAACGCCGAGGAGGTTCAGCGTATAGTATCTCGTCCGTGAAAGGAGTATGACTTCGAGAAATCCCCCAATCGTCGTTGGTAAGACCTTGGCTTTCGCGGATCATCTGACGTATCATAGTTGAGATGTCTGGCATTGCTACATTTTGAGCATGCTGAGCTAAGGTGTGGTCGGGTTCCACAGTGCGAGTTTGGACCGGGCGCTGTCAACGGTCCAAGTTTCGCCTCCTTGGCTCAGCATCTTCGAGGACGTATGGTTCAGAAGTACGTTCCTGCTGTTGATTACCTGAATCTGGAAGATGTCGGGTATCAACCCTTGTTTCTACTGTGGCAGCTATGACATGATTGTCCGTAGTATATTGTGGAGTACGACCACCTCGTGCTGATGGCCCAGCCTGGAAGCTGGTTGACGGTCCTGCCCTCAACTGTCCGACAGTCAGGGCGGGTTGATATCCAGCAGCTTGAGCATGACTTTCGTCCAATCGGGGATGGGTAGATCTATGATGATAGTCAGATGAGGCAGAGCTTTCAGTGGATGAGCGGGAAACATCATCCCTTCTGGACCTCCTACGGCCCTGTCGGTTCAGTTGGTTTGTTAATTCAATATTAGCACGCAACTGTTCGGCCAATTGTTGCCGACTTTGAGTCAGCTCTTGAAGCAACATATGGAATTCTTGTCTGGTGACTGCCCCAGACGGATCTGAATGAGCAGTGTTGTCTTGGTTGGATGGCTGCTGTTGAGCAGGATTCTGTCTATCTCTACCTTCTTGTCCAGCAGCTGTAGAAGTGGTTCTTGTGATAACCATTTTGAATGATGAATCCTTTTCCTAGACTTTATGCAAATCTGAATAGAATGGAAGGATTATGAATTAGAGATCTGGATCTTCCTCTTGGATTTGTGCAATCTGGTATCGATGGTAGATCCAAGGAGCAGGAGAAAAAAGCTGGTTTTTTCTCAGTGAAAGCACCAAAGTGTTTGTACCAAAAATGGGCATAACACTCTTCGGAAGTCTTTGAAGAGATAAAAGTGAAGAATGAAAATTAAAACTGTGGATTATCTAACAAAAACTCCAAGTAACAGAAAATAAGTTGCAAAGACAAGCGATTTAGAGTGGTTCGGCGTTTCGCCTACGTCCACTATGAAGTTTTACGATTTTATTGCTCGATACTTGAAGATTACAATTGTTTATACTGTAGTACAACTGAATTTATATGCTAAGTCTCAATCTAAAGTAGCGGCGGTGTTCTGGAGTAAATCTGGCAGAATCTGGGCGCTCTTCAGTACTTAGAATTATCCGACCCCTTTTCTGAATGACCAGGGGCTCTATTTATAGGTGTAAGAGGCTGTAATTTCGCCTAAATTGAGGGGAGACTAGTTCTGGCTCGTGAGGGGGCCCACATGGCCGAAATCTGGAGATCCGGGCCCACTTTGGGATCGATTCGACCCTTGGTTCGAATCGATCAAGAAAGTGTCCAATCGAGCTGAAATTTGGTGTGAACATTCCTCATCTTGTGCTTAAGCTTCTGTGAAAATTTCATGGCATTTGGACTTATAGAACTCGAGATATGATCGATTCAAGGTTGTACTTCAGATGAACTTCCTGGCTTCGAATCGATTACTTCGACTCGATAGGGTCGAATCGATCGTCTGAGCACGTGCTTGGTGACGTGGCTTGCGTGTTTCTCGCATCGAGCCGCTTTTCACTCCGGGTTGACAGGGTCGAATCCATGGTTTCAGCTGTTATGACTTGGTGGATTCGAGGCAATGGAGTCGAAGCATCCTTAAATATACGGATTCGAAGGTCTCCTACCTTGTTAGGTTCTAAGTGAGGACACGCTTGGTGGATTCGAAGCCAGGTACTCCCCCTGGATTCGAATCAAGGCCATGCTCCGTGGACTTGAGGCTCCTTCTCTCTATGGATTCGAAGTAGGGAAATTTGTTGGATTCGAACCTAAGGCCACCTCGGATCGATTTGATCCTAAGGCTACTTCAGATCGATTCGACCCCTGGCATCTTCTGATGGATTCGAACCATGCTGTCTTCTGATGGATACGAACTAAGGAAATAGCGATCGATTCGGGGTAAACCTTTGTTGATGGATTCGAATCATAGGCTCGGCCTATGGATTCGAACTTAGGTCATTTACTCCATTCCTCATCAACGATAACTTGGTCATACGAACTCGGATTGACTTGAAACTTGGATCGTTGGTTCCCATGGCTTTGCTTGACGCGCCTTATCAAATGTAGCCCGATCCGGACTCGGACAAATTTCATCGATATTCATAGCGATCCTTGCGCGTAGCTGGTCTTCGAGACGATCTGTCACCGGATTCTAGTTATGTCCTTGGTGTCACGGCCTTGCCAAAAGGCGGGATAACATATTTGCTCTATATAAGTATGCGCTTTATCTCCAGTCTCTTGTCTTTTGTCTCTATTAGGTTATTTTTCTATATCTCACGAAGGTTCGAATGCAGATATGGATTCTCGAAGAGATAATGTGGGAGGAGGAAGCACCACTGCAGATGGAAATGCCAGACCTAATACTAGAAAGAACCTAGGTCAGGCATGAGCTGGAAATACTTGTGCTGAAGTCCCACAAGTTGACATGGGTGCCATGTATAAGTTTTTCATAAATATGATGCAAGCGGGGGTTGCTGCTGGAGTTGTTGGAGAAGTCCAGAAAGCTTCAGTAGTCAACAATTATGCTGCTTTGAGTAGGGACTATGCTAGGTTGGGAGGAAAACCATTCATTGGGACCGAAGATGCCATAGAAGTGGGGAACTGGTTACTGCATTCTGAGAGGTTTTTTTTACTGATTTAGGGCTCAATAATGAGCAGAAAAGAAGGCTCGCTTCGAGGCAGCTTCAAGGAGCAGCTTTATACTGGTGGAATAGTGTGACGGTCGGAGTGGATGAAGGAGCAATTACATGGGCTGAGTTTAAGAGGAGGTTCGAGGAAAATTCATGTCTATGATGGCAAAGTCTACCTTGCTCAGAAGGTTTGCCGAGTTAGAGTAGGGAGAGATGACCATGTTAGACTATGCTATAAGGTTTGAGGAGTTGGCAAGATATGATCATGCCACTGTGGATACCGTGATTAAGAGAAACGAGAAGTTCATTATGGGGTTGAAACTTGAATTGGCGAGGGCTACGTTACCTCATATTAGGGATCCTTGTGATTTTGTAGTAGAGATGGCTCTAAGACACGAGGAAATTATTGCTTCTGTGGAGAAGAATAAGGCGAAGGAGGTCCAGGTAGGGCAGAGTAAGAAAAGGAAGTTCTTTCCTAGGAAGGGAGCCTAGAAGGGTGGAGCGATGAAGAAAGGAAAGTCAGAGGTTGTCTATTTTAAGTGCTACAAGAAAGTGCATTTTGTGGATGAATGTCGTTCAAGAGAGGCAAAGAAGGTCATTGGGAAGAAGAATATCAAATGCTTCAACTGCGATCAGATGGGTCATTACAAGAGTCAATGCAAGGAGCTTGCTAAGGAAGGAAATGGCAAAGTGTATGCATTGGAGCTAGCTACCTCGTGACCTACGGTAGGGGAAAAAGGGAAAGCAGTGTTTGGAGGTACGCTTATGATTCTTGGTATGTAGTTAGTGTTCTGTTTGATACTGGTGCATCGCATTCTTTTATATCTCGTCGTTTGGTAGATAAGCTTAACCTAGAACCCTCATACCTAGTTACCTCCTTAAGGGTTGCAAATCCGATAGGAGGGTATGCAACACTTGCGATGAGATGTGACCACCTAAAGTTTGACTTGTTAGGTCATACTTTTGGTTGCAGTTTGCATGTGTTTGATTTCGTAGGGTTCGAAATTATTTTAGGTATGGATTGGTTAAGTAAGTACGATGCTAGAATATTTTTCCATAATGGGAAAATATCGTTTAGACACCTAGACCGTAGGGAGTGGATTGTATATACAATAGAAAACCCTAGCTGTGAGGTGAATATTTTTTTGGGTGTTGTGGAGATAGAAGACGAGCTGAATCGAGTTTTTGTGGTTAGAGAATTCGCAGATATTTTTGAACTAGTAATTGGATTGCCACTGAAATGTGCCATTGAGTTTCGGATAGATTTGGTGCCTGGAGCAGAACCAGTAAGTAGACCGCCGAGCAGGATGGCACCTACCGAAATGAGGGAGCTTAAGGTGCAGTTGGAGGATTTGGAAGGTAAGAATTTCATCAGACCTAGTAGTTTACCTTGGGGAGCAGTCGTAGTGTTTGTAAAGAAGCTGGACGAATCGTTAAGGTTATGTATCGATTATCGTAAGCTGAATGAGAAAACGATAAAGAATCGATATCTATAGCCTAGGATAGACGATTTGTTCAATCAGTTGAGTGGAGCTAAGATATTTTCGCAGTTGGATTTAGCGACAGGTTTCCATCAACTTAGAGTGGCACATGATAGTATACCTTTGACGGTGTTTAGAACCAGTTATGAATTGTGCAAATGGTTAGTGATGCCGTTCGGACTAACTAATGCGCCAACTTTCTTTGTAGATTTGATGAACCGGATTTTCCGAGAGCACCTGGATAGGTTTGTATTGGTTTTCATATATGACATACTGGTGTACTTTGAGGATGTAAGAGAGCATGAATTTCATCTTAGAGTAGTACTTGAAACGCTGAGGTAGCATCAGCTGAAGGCAAAGTTCTCGAAATATCATTTCTGGAAGATGGAAGTGAAGTTTCTTGGCCATGTGGTTTTAGAGAATGGGTTATCAGTGGATCCAACTAAGATCGAGGCCATGAATAGTTGGAATAGACCAGAAATGGTGATTGAGATAAGAAGTTTTCTGGGATTGGCTGGTTACTATCGGAGGTTTATTAAGGGTTTTTTATGGATAGCGGCACCAATGACCAAGCTAACTCGAAAGAATGTGAAGTTCGTTTGGACTGATAAGTGTGAGGAGGCATTCCGGAAGCTGAAACACTTATTAACTAATGCACCTATGTTGGTTGTTCTAGAGGGGAATCAGGATTTGATGGTGTACATGGATGCATGTAGGACTGGGTTAGGAGCTATGTTAATGCAGAGGGGTAGAGTAATTGCCTATGCTTCTCGACAACTTAGACCGCATGAATTCAGATACCCAACCCATGACTTGGAGTTAGCTGTAGTAATTTTTGTACTGAAGGCGTAGAGACATTATCTTTTGGGAGGAAGATTTGAATTGTATATGAATCACAAGTCATTGAAGTATTAGTTCTCTAAGAAGGAGCTGAACATAAGACAACAAAGGTGGTTAGAGTTCTTAGCTGCTTATGATTTCGGTATTGAGTGCACACTGGGGAAAGGCAACAAGGTTGCAGAAGCGCTTAGCCGAAAACATCAGAATGTGGTGTTAGCAATGATAGTTGAGTGGAAAATTTTGGAAGCGTTAGCGGCTTGCAGTGTACAGTGGAGAACTAAGAGTAGTTCAAGTACATAAATTGCTTTGTTATCATGTTTAGAAGTTCGACCAGTTACGATCGAAAAGGTTGCTTCTAAATAGCTAGAGGATCCAGTGTTATTGGCTGAATGGATCAGAAATCTAAGAGATGGAATGGAGAGTGATGACTTTAAGGATTCTAGTCTTGACCAGAATGGGTGGTTGAGAAAGAAAGGAAGATTGTGTGTTCCGAATGTGGGAGACATTAGGAAGGATGTTTTGGAGGAATGCCATCATTCGAAGTTCACTATTCATCCGGGAGGAACTAAGATGTATCAGGACATGAAGAAAAGTTTCTTCTAGGAAGGAATGAAGAGGGATGTAGGCTTATGGGTGAAACAGTGTTTAAACTACCAACGGGTAAAGGCCGAACATCAGAAGCCAAGTGAGTTACTTCAGCCTTTGGACATTCCATTGTGGAAGTGGGATTCTATTTCTATGGATTTCATTGATGGGTTGCCAAGGTCTAATAGAGGAAATGAAAGCATATGGGTCATTGTGGACAGGTTGACCAAGAGTGCACATTTCATTCAAGTCAACCACAACGACACCTGTGTTAGCAAAGTTGTTTATGAAGAATGTAAATAGACTGCATGGAATTTCTAATAGTATAGTGAGTGATAGAGATTCTTTATTCACTAGCGAGTTCTAGAAGAGTCTACAGGATATCTTAGGAATCAAGCTCAAGATGAGTACCGCTTACATCCATAGATAGATGAGCAAATAGAGAGAGTTAACAAAGTCTTAGAGGATTTGTTACGAGCTTGTGTGCTAGATTTTGGGGGATCATGGGAAGACCATCTACATCTAGTCGAATTTTCGTATAATAATAGTTATTAGCCTAGTATAAGGATGGCACCATTTGAAGCTTTGTATGGAAGGCCATGCAAATATCCAGTTTGTTGGTTAGAGACCAGGATATGTTGGTTATTGGTCCAGATTTGGTTAGAGAAGCTGCAGAAAAGGTTGAGTTAATTCGAGCTAGAATGAAGGAAGCTCAATCTAGGCTGAAGAGTTATGCGGATAAAATATTGAAAGACTTAGAATTTTTTGTTGGAGAGCATGTTTTCATTAAGGTGTCGCCGATGAAAGGTGTGATTTGATTTGGGAAATCATGGAAGTTGGCACCGAGGTTCGTTGGACTATTTCCTATTATTGAGAGGATCAGGAAACTTGCGTATAGAGTAAAGGTACCGAGCAGTTTTGCAGGAGTCCGCGATGTATTCCATGTTTCTCATCTAAGGAATTGTATTCGAAATCCGAATACAACTATATCGCCGATTGTGTTAGATGACCTAGTCGTAGAGCCAAATTTGACTATAGTTAGAAAGCCGATTCACATAGTCGCAAGAGATGAGAAAAGGCTCGGAACAAGATAGTCAGATTGGCTAAAGTCCAATGGAGTGAGGACGAGAGAGACTGTATTGGGAGACTAAGAACATAATGGGAGATGCTTATCCTGATTTTTCTGATGGTATGTTATACCTTTGATTGTTTTGATGTGTACCTTATCGTAATTTCGAGGACGAAATTCTTTAAGAAAGGGAGTTTGTAACACCCTATATTTTTAGTAACATTGTTTATGATATTTAATTAGTTAAATAAAATTAAATAATGTACGATGATTAATGGAATGCGGTTTGTGATTAAATAAGGGGTATTCATGCCATGTTAAACAAGTGAACCAAAGAGCAAAAAGAGAATAAAAGGTAAGGAAATATACAAGGGTAAAATAGGAACAAGTCACATCCTTATACCCTAAACCCTTAACCCCTCAACACTTACGTCACTTCATTTTTCAAAATAAAAATAAAATCTAAGGTCGGCCACCGTTAGCAAGCTCAAGAGAATATAAAAGCTAGGATTTCAAGAGGGAGATCAAATCACTTAATCAAGAACAAATCTCACATCTTTAATCACAAAGCTTATAGTCAAGAAAATGCTATTTTGGGTTAAAAATTAATTACAAACAAATTATATTGGCTTAGGGTCTGAAATTTATATATGTTAGAAAAAATATTAAAAATGATTTTTTGGAATTTTCGTGGAATTTTCCTAAGTGTTTAATGGATATATAAAATTATTTAATGTATGGTATTAAATGTTTTATATATTTATAAAAAGGAGAAGGGGTATTTTGTAAATAATCCAAATTCTTATTTCTGAAAATCGGCAGTACTTTTAGAAAAGAATAGTTTGCAACCAATCACAATTTGACAAACAAGGCAGGTTAGGTACAAAGAAATAGTTTAAAAAGTCAAATCAACATGCTTTTTCCTGTTTCAGTGCTTTCGACACCAGGCTTCCGACTCCTTACCTCTGCCTCCGACTCCATCAAAACCAATGCAAATGGCATCAGATACTTGGTACGTAGTGAATTGGATATAGGCGGAAGGTACTGGGTCGAAACCAAAGGTTCTTAGGGGATCGAAGCATGCTTTGTTTTAAATTGAAAATGAGCCTTCTTTTACTTTTGAAGGAAGTGCTTTCAACTTGGTTGGCTTTCGGCTGAGTCAAAAGTTTCAAAGGAAAGGTTTCGAATGGGTTGCACCTTTTGTTTCAAATGAATTCCTTCGAAGGGGTCGAAACCCCTGACTGCCGCTTTTTACCTTTCGACCCAGATTGGTTTCGAAAGAGTTACCTTTTTTTAAAACCAAGCCGCTTCTCCAATGCTTTCGAAGGGATGGTTTTGACACCATCACTTCTTTACTTAGGAAATGCTTTCAAAAGAGATACTTGCGACTTAAATGTTTTAATGACCTTTTTCCTCTATAAAAGGTAGAACCTAAATGGTTTTGAAAGAGATAGTTTCAATGGTTTCGAAAGGTGTTTCCACATGTTATAAATTAAGCCCAAATGCTTTCGAAAGGCTTGATGTTTGGATGCTTTCGAAAAGTTTTAAAGAAGGGTTTCTAAGGGGTTGTTTCCCAATGATTTCGAAAGGTCTAAAAGGAAAGGTTTTCCATTGGTTTTGAAAGGTCTGAAAGGAAAGGTTTTCCAATGGTTTCGAAAGGCAATGTTTAAGTGTTTTAAAGATAGGATGTCTAAGGTTTTAATGCTTTCAAAGGAGATATTTTTTAATGCTTTCGAAAGGATAAATATGAATGGTTTCGAAAGGTATGATTTTGAAAGGTATGTTTTGGCCTTCAGCCTAAGGTTTTACTTGTATTGAAAGGGATACTTTCAAAGGTTTCGAAAGGGGTACTTTCAAAAGTTTAAACATTTTCATCAACCAGGTTTTGTGTAAAGAATAAGTAACATAGCAAGGTGATTTGAGTAAAAAAAAGGGTATATATAAATAATTTCCTTGTTTAAAGAATGATTTAAAGGTTTAAATAAATTTGAACGAAAAGGTTTTCAAAGAAAATTTTATGGGTAGATAACCCTAAGTAAAATGACTCAGATATTAGAATACCAGATGAGACTGGTATGAGGTCGCGCCCTATACTTTAGCTAGTAGCCCCTGGCTAAAAATAAGTCCAAAATTCCAGTGTGTAGGGCTTTGTCAAAAGTAAGACTAAAATTATGTTACATACAGAAAGGAATCTAAAAAGGAAAGACATGTTATTGGTGAGCCGGCAAAACCATTAGGATCAGTTAGACCTGGAGAAGTAAGTAAGAACAGACCATCCAGAAGAGGAGTATCTAACAGATGTTAGTTTTTTTATATTTTTTTGGTAGGCCCGAGTCAGCCAAGGCTTAGTAGTTAGCCAAACAAAACTATAGTGTATGGACAGACAGTCCATTCGATAACTGGTATGTACAAATACATGATATTGCTTTACAGGTTTAACCAGTTTTGGTTGTAGGATTAAAATTTGCAAAAGATATGTTTTAAAAAGGATATTAGTGAGGGGAAACCCATTCCACTAAGCGGTGTGGTCTCACTTAATATCAGATAACCGAGATGTATAGTATTATTCACACTAGGCTTTATGTTTTTCCCCTTATACTCTCGGGTGCTCAAAATTGATTTGAGTAGGCTGAGGGTTGAGGTTTACAGGTTTTAGTAGGTTGTCGAATAAAAGCTTTCGGTGATGAGCAGGCGGCTGATGGATAGCTAATTATGGGTTGCCATTATATTTAGGATCGATTCTGATGTATTGTAAATATAGTACTATGGTCAACCAAGGGGGCATCGTCATATATCGCTCTTGGCGTATTTATGTAATAACTATATTTTATCTGAACATGGGAAAGCGATGAGATTATGTAATTTGAATATGGAACATGTTTTGGAAATGTAAACAAAAATATTGTATTTTTGTAATATGTGATTTTGTTTCACGTGCTTCTGATATTTTAGATACCATTAACATTACTGTATTTGGTCACCAGAAGTTAATACTATGGATGACTACAGCATCTGTAGCGCTTAGCTTCGGGCCTCCAGATAGTGGATGTTATAGGTATGTTGTCGACTCCATTGATTGGTGCGGCACACCTCTTTCGTCTTCATTGATTAACATACTTGCGGAGCCTATAAGAGTGGAAGGAACACCTTCGACACTATCTACTAGTGCGGAAGGTCTTTTCCATGAATCAATTAATGCGGCAGTGCACACTTGTTAAAGTGTATGTATGCGGAGGGCCCCCTTCGACACTATTGATTAGTGCGGAAGGATCCTTCCGACTTCAGTCCAGTATGCGTTAACTACAGCGACTCCCCTATCCCCTTAATGTTCAAAGAAAAGTGGCCTTTTATGCTTTTGAAGGCATCAATGTTTTCAAAGGCATCAATGCTTTCGAAGGCAAGTGGTGCTGCTATAATTATTATAAGAACTGATTTTTAACTAAGTAAAGCAATTTCTTTTTACCTAACCCCTTATGTTGTAAATTTTCTATTGGATGACAAAACCTTTTTAAAGTTCTTTTTAGAATTTGCTACCGCCTGTAATCCCAAATGCTCCAATATTTAATTAAAATTATTAACTAACCTCTTGTATTTACTTAATTATTAAATACTAATCTTTCTAATTAAATCCAAACTCACCCAAATCTCTTTTGAGAAAAATACCAGAAATTTGCATAAATTCCAAAATGATAATATCTTTATCATATAAAATTTTCTGCCCGAAAATAATTAATTAATTCCCTAAATTAATTAAAACCTGAAATATCCATTTCTTTCACTCAAAAATTCATAATCAATTATCCATAACTTGGAATATTATGAAAATTTAAACCCATCTCCAAATTAACATTTTACATAACATATTCAAAAATCATGGCATTTGGAAATCATTTTGCACGATTTTAGCCTTAAAACCGAGCTACAGTATTCCACAAAATCCTTATTTAAATACTAACATGACATTTAAATCAAAACATATCATCATTCATCCAATCATACGGTTTGAAACCTAGCCCAAATTTAAATATTCAAGATGACTTATATAAGATGGTTTAGATTATTATTCACCGTGTTTGGATAAGGAACTTGAGATTTGTTCCACACTTTAGTCATCTTAGCTTGAATCTTAGCCTCTAATTGATTTTTGAGCTCCTCCTCTCCTAGGTTTATGGCCGACCTTCTTTTTCTTTTGTTTATGTTTTTGTTTTGTAAGAGTATAAAAAAAATGAGAATGTGGTAAGGGGATTTAGGGGTTATAGGTACGACTATTCCTATATTGCCCTTGCCTTATTCTCTTAAGTATTTAAGTCATGACTCTTTCTCATTAATTAATTTAATTAAGCCACGACCTTAATTAGTTTTCAAATCTCAATTCCCTTATCACTCTAGTCTCTACATTATTCTATTTAATTTATCTAATTAAATCTCCTGAATAATGCTATTTAAAATTAGGGGTGTTATAGTCCGAGATTATAATTATTTATTAGTGATGATTGTTTCTTCAAAGATTTTGGATGGATATTTAATATCTTTTGCCTTTGGAGAGTTTTGAATTTGTTATCACCATATTTTGATGATAGTCCATTGAAGACTTGATATGCATTTATGAAATGATGATTTTGACTGATATGTATTATTCTCTATTAGATATAGTCCGACCCGTTTATTTTAAAATACTCGGATTAGGCCGAAACTCTACAGGTATAGGGACTCGTTGACTTTTGGATTTTGTGCTAGTTTTGGGTAGACTATTTTGACATTTTTAGTTTACCTCATGGTTGTATATATAGATACCTAAGACAACCTGTTATGTATATTATTTGGTAGTTATCATGTACCTGATGCGATAACATGTATGTGATGTAGATATTTATGTGGGTCTAGTACAGATATTTTGTAGACTTACATTTTATTATGTATATGATTTATATTATTCCGCTGTGATCTGTGGCATCGATTCTAATTTATTTATATTATATGTTGTTCTAAACTAATTTTAAACCTGAGTCTTTTTTACTTTGTATTGATATTGTACATGTCAAATTTTCAATTCAGACCCTCAAAAAGGTAATAAAGATGTGTCAGTGTTAGTCCAAAGATATAGTCACATTAGGTCGCCCTTAACCAACCATATTCTCTGTGTTATTAGACGACATTACATGTAATGTTCTTTAATAATATGGGTATAGTGGTAGGGTCGTTACAACTTGGTACTAGAGCTGAGTTCAAAACATTATAGAATATAATTGACATGGCATTGAGATCAGAACCTAGATGACCTAGAGTCCCGTCCCTTAGGTGGGGGATAGTTAGTAATTTAATTAACTATTAGGGATATGAATATAAAATGATTATCGGGGGTTATCATTGGGTTGTATTTTAAAATTTCTTTAAGTATAAATATACTATATATATTATAGGAGTAAGTTTTTAATCTGGAAATTAAATGCACAGTTTTGAGTCATGGCTAGAGATAGACTTCCTAGAGCTAGTATAGGATCGACAAGTGGTCCCCGTATAGGAGGGGTGGTTTTGACTCCCGAGCAGATCAGTGAGATGGTTTCAACTGCTCAAGCTCAAGCTCTTGGTGGACAGCCAGTTCGTTTCAAATTTTCTCGTCTCTATGGTGATTTCAGACGGTTGGAGGGTAAACCATTTATGGGGACCGAGTCTATTTAAGAAGTTCAGGCATGGTTGTTGATGTGCGAGTGCATTTTCACTTGCATGGATTTTATATACAGAGAGTTCGAGTTGTAGCCAGTTAGTTGCAGGAGTGGGCTTTAAACTGGTATGATTTATTACAGACAAATGTTGAGGTGGAAAAGCTTACATAGGCTCTATTCAAATAGCGATTTGATCTGAAGTTTCTACTAGAGGCTGAGTGAGAGGCGACGGCTAGAAGATTCATCGATCTTAAGCAGGATCAGATGTTAGTTACGGAGTATGTGGTAATATTTGAGGCATTATCCATGTATGGCCTAGATTTTATTAATACTCCGAGAAAGAAGAGTCAATAATTTAAATATGGATTGAGTAAGCTGTTGAGAAAGGCTTTGCTGCGTTAGTTAGATGTATCATTTGAGTCTGTAAACGATTCAGTGCTTCGCTTTAAGGAGGCAGAAAAGGATAGTGATGGAAGTAAAGCTGCTCTGACTCAAACAAGTTCTTCTTAGAAAAGGAATCAGCCTGGGAATAAAGGCAAGAAGGGGTTTCAAGGCAAGAAACGTAGTAATGGAAGTAAAGCTGCTCTGACTCATTGAATTATGTTTGTCTTGTCACTACTCCGAGGATTGCAAATCCTATTAGGTGATCTGCAACTCTTAGTGTGCTTTATGAGCATGTGGAAATTGTCTTGAATGGTGTATCTTTCTTTGCTAATCTTCATGTTATTTGGTTTTTGGGCTTCGGTATGATATTGGAGATGGATTGGTTATCTTTATATGAGGCTCATATTTTATGTCCTGAGAGAACCATACTCCTTCGACATCCTCAGCCTGGAGAGTGAATCATTGTAGCTCTCGATGACGCTATTCAGAATCCATCTATTTCTTTGTATGCCTTAGAATCTTTGATTGAGGAAGAGACCTCTCGAATTCTAGTTATTTCCACTTTCCCTGTTTCTTTGAGCCTATCTCGGGATTGCTACTAAAAAGGGTATTGAGTTTAGGATTGATCTTGCCTTGGAGCTCGACCTTTTAGTCATCCTCCTACTAGAATGTCATCTAAGGAAAATGAAGAGTTGATCAAACAATTGATCAAACTAGAGTCCAACCAATTGATTCAATCCAGCAGTTCTCCGTAGGGTACCGCCGTAGTATTTGTGAAGAAGGTGGATGGTACTCTTCGGCTTTGGAACTAGATATGGGTCTTTCAAATGGCGTGTGATGTCTTTCGGGTTGATGAATGTGCTTGCGTATTTCGTTGACCTGATGAATCGAGTCTTTCGAGAGAATCTCGATAAGTATGTACTGGTATTTATTGATGATATTCTAGTTTATTCCAAATCTGGGGAGGAACATGTTGAACACCTCAGGATTGTTTTAGAGACTTTGCAAAAGAATGAGTTGAAGGTGAAATTCTCGAAATGTTACTTTTGGCAGCAGCGAGTGAATTTTTTGGGCCACGTAGTTTCTAATGAAGATATCTCAATCGATCCCTCTAAGATTGAAGCGATCCAAAACTGGAAGAGACCAGGGAGCACTACTGAGATTAGTCGTTTTCTCGGATTGGCTAGTTATTACCATCGATTTATAGAGATTTTTCGAAAGTGGTTCTCCCTTCACAACCTTGACCAGGAAGAAAATGAAATACCAATGGACAAATAAGTATGAATTTTCTTTTTAAAAGCCGAAGAATCTTCTCATTCACGCACCTGTTCTTATAGTACATAATGGGAATCAAGATTTTGTGCTTTATACTAACGCCTGTGGATCGGGACTGGGGGTAGTTCTTATACGGAGAGATAGAGTTGTTTTCTATGCTTCTAGACAGCTTAGACCGAGTGAAATTTGGTATGCTACTCACGATCTAGAGCTGGCAGCTATAGTTTTTTCACTTAAGATGTGGCATCACTACATTCTAGAAGAGAAATTCATCTTTTATACACATCATAAGTCATTGAAGTATTTGTTTTCGCAGAAGGAACTAAACATAAGACAATAGAGGTGGCTGGAGTTTTTAGCTGCATATGATGTGGAGATTCAGTATACTCCTGGAAAGGAGAATCGTGTAGCCGTGTTCTTAGTTGCAAGCATCTAGTAGTTGTTTCTATGATGATGCTAGAGTGGAAGGATCTAGAAGCTTTACCTATCTGTAATATCCGAGATAGAAGTCCAAATTTGAGATCAGATTTAGTACTTACTAGTTTAGATGCACGTCCATCTATATTAGACTACATAGCAGATGCTCAGAAGCAAGATTCTTCTCTGACTGGTATTTTCCAGATGTGTTATAATGGCGGTTAGGAGGAGATTGAGTATGCAATTGATAGTAAAGGATGTATTCGGAGGCGCCGTAGAATAGTAGTGCTAGATATTTATACACTCCAAAAGGATATCATGGATGAATGTCAACGATCTAGATAAACTATTCACCCAGGGAGCAACAAGATGTACACAGATATGAAAAGGCTGTATTTTTGGGAAGGGATAAAGTGCGATGTGTGGATCTTTCTGAAGCATTGCATGACATGTCAGCTTGTTAAAGCTGAGCATCAGAAGCCTAGTAGACTTCTACAACCATTAGAGGTTCCATTATGGAAGTGGGATTAGGTAAATATGAACTAGAATTAAATTGAGTTCTTATTTATTTCCAATATTAGTTGATCTAGTAATGATCAAATAATTTTTAATTATAGCTATCCATGGATTTATGGATGGATTACCTTATTCGAGGAGTGGACATGACAGTCTTTGGGTTATTATTGATAGATTGACTAAATCGTCAAATTTCATTCTGGCGAAGTCAATTAAAATGGCTCCTTATCCGGCGAATCTGTATATTAAGGAAGTGGTCAGGATACATGGTGTTCAGTGCCACTGTGAGTGACCGTGATCCATTATTCACTAGTGAATTCTAGAAGAGTCTTCAGAATGCATTGGCTTTGAAGTTGAAACTTAGTACTGCCGACCATCCTCATAATACATAGCAAGTTAATAAAGTTGTTGAGGATTTGCTCTGTGCTTGCATACTGGATTTTGAGGGTAGTTGGGTTGATCATATCTATTTAGCGGAGTTTGCCTACAACAACAGCTTTCAGTCGAGTATCGGTATGACTCTTTTTGAATTGTTATATGGAAGACTATGTCGTTCTCCATCTTGTTGGTTAGTGGCAGGAGATAGATTTATGCTTAGGCCATATTCTATTCGAGAAGCTTCAAAAAAGATAGAAGTTATTAGACAAAGGATGATGGAAGCCCAGAGCAGGAAGAAGTCCTATGCGGATCAAAGGAGAAAGGACTTGGAGTTTGCTATTGGAGATCTTGTTTTTATGCGAGTATTTTCACTAAAGGGAGTAATGCAATTCAGTAGGTCGGGGAAGTTAGCTCCACGGTTTATTAGACATTATCCTATTACCGAGCGCATTGGTGCTATGGCATATCGTGTTGTTCTACCTAATCATTTATCTGAAATACATGATGTGTTCCATGTATCTTAACTTCGCAAATGTCTTAGAGATCCTGAGTCAATTTTAGAAGCTTAGTAGATGGAGGAACTCGAGATTTTGCCCGACTTGACTTATGCTCGGATGCCAGTATAGATAGTGGCGACGAAGGTTATACAACTCGGAAACAAGAAGTTCCGCCGATAAAGGTGCATTGGTCCGGGAATACCAAGGATTGTACGTGGGAGACTCGTGAATATATGCAGCGGATCCATCCTGAGTTATTTTCAAACTCATGAGTCTGGTAAATTCATTCTCTCTTTAATAATTAGCTAAAATTTTAATTCGATTGATTATTAATATTAAAACTTGTTAGAGATTCCTTTTAAATAGTAATTGCAAGGATGCAATTTTCTCAAGGGAGGGAGTCTACAACAACCCTGTTAATAATTATCTAATTAATAATTTATTGATAATTTTCATTTTGAATTTAAAGATTTAATTGATAAATTAAATCTAGATTTTATAATTTATTTTAAAAGGAGATTTTTAATAAAGTAGAAATTTTCTAAATTTGTAAACAAATTGACTTTTGATATAAGAATTTAATTCAACAAATAAGAATTTAATTTTTTAATTGTTTTAAATTTTTTGTTAAGTGTTATTAAGTTAAAACGAAGTTAATTTAATCACATTTTTAGTGAACTTGGGCCTTAGTTATTCTAAGCCCATTAGCCTAAGAGAATAAATTATTTCCTTACCCTAATTCCTTAGTCTATCCTACTCGAAAAATATATATTCTTCTTGAATATTATTTCACGTTTTTATCTACAGAAAAGCTTCAAAGTGGACATCAAATCCATCCCTAGTTTAAATCATAGGAATTCAAAGAAAATATTAAAAATCATAAGGAGATAAGGTATAGAATCCTCATCTTCTATTCTATGTTCTTAAGTAATCAATTTAGGGTTTTGAGTTGATACTAAATCTCTAATTTTCTGAGTTTATAAGGGCTTTTGAATTTTGGAGAATTGAATTAGGAGTAAAAGAGGAAGATCGGTTTGTTTCAGCTTAATCAATTCAGCATGTTCCTTTAATTTTTTTTTATCTAAGGTGAGCTAATAATCTAACACACCTATATCTATGATTGCAAATATCTCCGAGATGATTTACTATTTTGAATTTATTTGCTAATGGGATGAATTGATCGGTTAAAATGGATTGGTATAATCTTAACTTCTAAATTTTAGTACTGTCAGTTCCTGTTTGAGCACAAACACATAATACATGCACTTAAATGGATATTAGTTGTATTTGAATAATTAGTAAGACCAGATATTATCTCTATTACATTCCGCAACTCGCAGGAATTGACCAATGTTGATCATCTGGATAGAACTGATGATCACCTGGGCAAACATTTGCCCAGGAAATGGGTCGACCAGTCAATCATCTCCAATCGACTGGTGAAATTGAAATTTGGCAGCAATCCCAGTTTCTGTTAATATATGCTGTTTTGTTAATCGCTTTGCTTTATGAATTTTTAAGCTTGTTATTTGCTATATTATCTTTTGATTACGAGTAGCAACTGATTTTTAAAACTTGCAATTTCTTTTGATATCTATTCTAAAGAAAATAGCTAATTTATATACATAAAGTTTATTCTAAAAAGAATTAACAAATAAGGTTTTAAAGTTGATAATACTTTATGCAAAGTTAATATATATATATATATATATTAAAAATAAAGTAAATTATTAATTATGAAAAATATTAATTTGATTTCTAATTTTAATAAAGAAATTCTATTTTTAAAATAAAAATATTTTAACTCTTTTCTTTTTAAATACAAGTGAATAAGCTTTGATTTAAATTTCTATTGGATTACGTGCTTTTCTATGGAACAAAGAATTTTAAAAATCGACTAAATTGTCAAAATGTTATGGGACATTACATACAATTCTTTCATTTATTATTATAATTTGTTAAATGGAGTTGAGTGGAATTTACTAGCTTTTAGTAAATACTAGGATTTCACTATCTGGTATGGGACAATAGTTAAATTTTAGCAGTTACTAAAGTTAAAGTGATTTACACTATAGATTATATTATCCTGTGGTATTTAGCTATATGGGCTGATAGATCCCTAAGTGATGATGACTTATTTTATTCATCAATTTAAGAGGTGTTAGAAACATGACCAAATTGCGAGCGATGTGTTAGCGACCTGACCAAACTACGAGTGAGGTGTTAGCAACCTAGCCCAACCGCTTGAGAGGTGTTAGCGGCCTAACCCAAATGCTTGAGAGGTGTTAGCAACCTGGCCAAACTGCGAGAAAGGTTTGGCGACCTGGTCAAACTACAAGAGAGGTATTAACAACCTGGTCAAACTGCAAGTATCATAATCATTTCGGGTCCGAGATTATGATTAGTTATTAGTGATGATTGTTTCTTCAGAGATTTTGGATGGATATTTAATCCCTTTTGGCATTGGAGAATTTTGAATTTGTTATCACCTTTGATGTTAGTCCATTGGAGACTTGATATGTATTTATGAAATGGTGATTTTGATTGATATATCTTATTATGATTTTTATCTTAGACATATTTTATTATGGCTTATTTATTTGTTAAGTCATATATTTAGGATATCAGTATTTCACCTTTCTATTAGATATGGTGTGACCTATTTATTTTAAAATACTCGGATCAGGTCGAGACTCTATAAGTACTGGGACCCGCTGACTTTTGCATTTTCTAGAGTAGACTATTTTGACCATTTTAGTTTACCTCATGGTTGTATATATAGATACTTGAGACAACCTATTATGCATATTATTTAGTTGTTATCATGTACCTGATACGATATCATGTATGTGATGTAGATATTTATGTGGGTCTAGTACTGATATTTTGTAGACTCACATTTTATTATGTATATGATGTATATTATTCTGTCATGATCCATGGCTCTAATTTTGATTTATTTATATTATATATTGTTATGAATTAATTTTAAACCAATGTTTCTGTTACTTTGTATTGATAATATACACATCAAAATTTTCAATTCAAACCTTTAGAAAGGTAATAAAGACGGTTCAGCGTTAGTCTAAAGGTATAGTCACATTAGGTAGCCTTTAACCAGCCATATTCTCCATGTTATTAAACGATATTACTTGTAATGTTATTTAATAATATGGGTATAGCGGTGGGGTAGTTACAAGAAATAATACATACATACATACATACATATATTACTTGAAAAATGGTGCAAAATGAAGGGAGCTTTCAAATTTGAGTTGTAGAGCCAAATTCGTTTGAATCAAGGTGGAGCTAGCAATTTTAAGTTGTAAAGAGTGCATGGAGGCCTTTATGATATTATAAGAATATTTAATTCATTAATGATGTTCATGTTCAATTAGCGAACATGCATAATTATGTGTTTTGGAGATTGGTTAAGTTTTTTCTTTGGGATGAAGATATTTGTTTCCATTTCACATTGGAGATCGTTTTGAGTATGGAGTTGTTAGTGGAGTTTGGACAGATTATATGAAAATATAGTACCAAGATGGAGATTGTTGAGATTGGTGATATAACATTTCCCATTCGAATATGAAGGAGTCGATTAGAGAAGTAGTTGATTGGATCAGCAAATTTTGGATAATTAGGCATTGAGATTTTAAAGGCGATTTCATCTTTTTCAAGGTGTTTGGAGTTTATAGATTTCTGCATATTTTTGATCCAATGATAAAGATTACATTAGAATATTATAAATAGGCTTGTGTAGGTTCGTTGTGATTGGAGAGAAGAAGAGTCATTGTAGTAGAGTTTTGGAGATTGAGATTTCTTATCAACTTTTATTGGTTTTCTTTGTATTCTTTTGGTGAATTAATAAAGTTTTATTTGGAGGAAATTGTTTGTCTATTTTTTTTCTTCACTTCTTATCTTTTCTAAAATCTATTAGCGTGGAGATCCTTAGGGTAACCTTGACATATGAAAGCTTAAGCTAAACAAACTCAAACTGATTAAATAGATTAAGAGTTATAGGACAAATAAAGAAAAGTTGACTAACTAGATCAAAACATTGATGTCAACCAAGAAAACAATGTAGCAAGCAAAGAAAGTGTTTGCTATTCATCTCCTAAATTGTGCTTGAACCCACACTCCAAGCATCGATCTTAAAGAGCAACCAAGAAGCGATCGTAGAAGCCCTAGAGAGCCACTATAAAGAGCTTTCAAGGAAAATCACAGGAGTCCTAAGGAGATCGAGCATAGAAGCCCAGATAGGACTAGTTACAAGATCTAGGAGCATACTTCTCATAGAGCATATATCAATTACAAAACCATGATAATCGTCATAGTTAATAGAGTTGGGAGTATAACCTAGGCGAAATTATGTAATTTGTTACATATATTTATCTCGATAACTAATCTTTTTCATAATAAGTGTATTTGATTTCTAGTATATACTTTGTTATATAGTGATAAAATTAATCAAGTAGTTAATTTAAGGTATATTGATTAGAACATCCTTAAATAATATGATATCTGATAGTAGTTACAAAATGTTGTAATCATGATAAATTTATCACATTGTATAATAACATGTTTTACATATTCCAGGTCAAGATGTTTTAATTTGAGAATGGATATCGAGAAATTCGTTGAGACTATAATACATAAGCATTTCAAATGTCAAGCATATATTACTCATGGCTACTATAGGCACCAAGGGACTACATACTGATAGTTACTCGATAACCATGGAATGATTCGTTCGAAAGTTTCATGTAAGTTAATAACAACTAGGTCAAACAGGAAATCAAGAGTGACTATATTACATAATTCTCTAGACTTAAGAATACTATTGAACTTCAATATGGAAACTCCTATTTAATTATAGTTAAACTGTGGCATGGTGTCCATCGAACGACTATAGTTGGGTCTGAGTTGGAGCATTGAAAGTGAAATATCATTCAATAGAGAATTCATCTACTTAGTTGTATGAGGTTAGTATCACGGTGAACTTTAGTCAACACAAAGTCAAAATCACTAACCAGAGTAGAACGGTTAATAATAAATGTATCATTGAACCAAGGACTTTGTTTATGGACTAATTGAGTTGAGCATGGATGATATTGGAATATTGACCAAAATCAAATTCCATAAGTCCTCATGTGATAAACATTTGATAAAGTGAATTGAAATATAATAATCATCACTAAAAGGTTTTAAATTGCAAAATTGGATTTTACCGATGAAATTTTATAACTGATGAACTAAGTCAAACCATCATACCACTAGCTAAGGTGACGTGTGAACATTAGTATTTAAATTGTTTAAATAATAATTACTAGCTAAAATCACAATTGCAAGTCGCACAATTGAATTTATTCAATTTTCGAAATTCTGCTTGATTTAATTAATTTATGATAGTTATAAATTAATTAATATTTATGAACTATTAATTAATATTGTATTTATAATATAGGGTGTGTTTATTAAAATGGAGTTGCATCTAGAAATGTTTGAGGTGCCATTAGTAATTTACTAAATGCGTATATAAAAGTTATACACACACACATACATACATACATACATACATACATGCATACATACATACATACATACATACATACATACATACATACATACATACATATATATATATATATGTATATATATATATATATATATATGATATCGACAACAATTTAAATTAGATTTAAATTGAATAAATTATTATTGGGTTAAGCTGGGTTTTTAGTCCATTATATACTCTAATATATTCAGCAAGTAAGAAGGGGCAAAAGGGGCTATATGGTTTGAATTAGTAAGAGATATTGGTGCAAGATATTTTTTCCTAAATCTCACTATATATTCAAGTAAATAGCCTCCACTTTCTTTAAACTTTTTGGTTGCTCTCTTCCTATTCACAAGTGTTGCTTCCCTATCACATTACTCTAATTTTCAACTATAATTCACATCCACTCAAAAATACAAATGGATCTAGTGGTGAAGCATCGATTCCTAGCAATAGTGGTGTTGATTCAGAATCAAAGAAACCGGTAGATCATAGAATGGTCTGCGGGAAACTCTAGTAAAGTAATCTTCTTTTTACATACTTATATGTAGTAAACTCTATTTTAACCATTTTGTATGTGTGACAGTTGTCCGCTTCAAATACAATGCATTTAACAATTTTAAACAATTAATCTGCATAAACCTGTTGTTTAAAAATCAAAATTTTATAATAAAAATAATAATAACCATGTAAATACTTTATTTAGCCAAAAATCATCTGGTATATGATTATAATAATTATTAAATATTTTTTATTAATTTTAGATGAATACTAACTATTTTTAAACCCTAAAATATATTTACCTAAGTTTTAATATATATATATATATAATTAAATAAATTATTTAAAATATGTTTCAAAAACATTAAGTAATTATTTATAAAAAAGCATAATTTATAAATAATTATAATATATATATATATATATGCATATATATAATTATTATTTAACACAGTGTTTTCTTTTAATAATATTATATATATATATTCGTTTAACAAAAGTATTTTTTTGTAAAAATTACTTTTTACTAACTAAATAGGATGTGTACACAAAGATATATATATATATATATGTGTGTGTGTGTGTGTGATTTTTAGATATTTATTTTGTAATATTTTTTTTATACATAGTAGAACATTGTTGTGTATTTTAAACAAACAAATAAATAAAAATATGTATATATATATATGTATGCATAATATTTTTTTTACCGGCCAAATAAGATTTATGCACATAGACACACACACACACACACACATATATACATAAATATAATTTTAAATATTTATATTTTACTATGAACATATATATATAAATTGTTTATACATATTAAAATAGTGTTGTGTACTTTTAAATTAATTAATTAATTATATAATTTTGACTACAATAATTATTTCATACAAACATACATGTTTAAATTTAATTTAAGGTATTTTAGCTAATATTTTAAGATATAGTTTTGAATTTTAAATGTTTCACTAAGTCTTAATTAAATATTTTAGATACAAAATTAGATTATATATTTTATAATTTATTATTTTATAATTAAATTTATGTATTATAGATATATTTGTTTCGAGACAGTCATCACATATATATAAATGGTGAATTTATATGTTCATAGATTCAAATCCTAACATCTGTATATGTAGACATTACCTATGTACATTATATGTTGCACTTACACTTTATACACATACGAGTACATAATGATATACTCATTAATTATTGAATTCATTAGTCGACAAAATTATAAACTAAATGCAATTAGATTTTATTTAATTCATCAAGATTGGATCCAATTCATCCATTTAGACTTCATAGGCCCAACAGATCCAAAAATAGGAATTTTTTTAAAAATCTACTATAACATCCCGATATTTGATTAATTATTTTGGATTTTTATTTGGAATTTATTCGAAAAATAACGATTCAAATTCAGATTTGAAATTTGAATTATATTTTTAGAATCTAGAAGTTATTTGAAAACTTTTTTTAGTAAAATAAATAATATTTGTGGAATTTTGTATATAAAACATTATTTTAAAATTGTCGAAAATTAAAAAGTAATATTTTAATAAAAGAAAATTTATTATAAATATAGAATAAAATTTTGATAAAACCCCTCGAGTGGACTTTTGAATGGATATTAAATAGCGATTCAGGTAATAAGACAGTTAAGGGTTCGAAATTATTTAAAAGAAAACCAAATAAATTGGGATTTTCTTACAACCTCATTTTTGTACTTATCTATATGTCATGGTTATACTTTAAACCTACTCTATTACCTTAACCCTAAAGCTTTCTAATCCATATCTACATAAACCCCTGCTTCTTCATTCTTCCACCTTCTCCAGAAAACTTGAATCCACTTATGCCGCCATTTCTTCTCGCTTTACCATCATCAACATACTACTTCGGCCAAGCTCATTATAAGGTGAGTATACTTCAGTTTTGTTATCTTTGCTTTGCTAGAAAACTACTAGTATCTCAATATCATGATCATGTGTACATATATATCACTATGTCTTACCACCCGACCATTATTCTTGATGAAATCGAAGTAGTTTAGGTGCATATTTCCAAGATTAAATAAATTTTTTCCAAGTTTAAATGTTAGAGAAATTAGAGAAATTACAAATGCATGTTTAAATATACTTTTTTAAATAAAAAATTATAGAAAATTCAAGCCTATTAATTTGAAAAATTCTGAATGCGTGTTTGAAGTATTTTGGAATATAAAATTTATGTTTTTAAAGACTAAATTTGAATTATTTGGCTATATTTTTTATTTAATTTAAATTAAATGGTTTAAATATTATTGAGTGAAGAGAAAATCAATAAAACTCAAATGTATTATTTTGAATTTCCAAAAGGCATATTTGAAGTAATTTGAGATAAAATTCATATTTTTAAAGAATTAAATTTGAATTATTCGATTATGTTTTGAATTTAACTAGGATTAAAAGAATAAATCCTATTTAAATACTTTAAATTCACTTTAAGTTGAATAATATAAACTGATGCGATTATATGCTTGTGTATTTAATATTATATAGGTTTATTTAATAGAATTCTATCATTTCAAGTGAATCTTTATTTTAGATCAGATGTTAATATTCGATGTCATATTTATAATTGCTTTTTTGCTATAAATGATGTTATAAACTGTAAGTTAAATCATGATACACGAACATGGCAAATTAAATGGATTATGTGATGGGCTAAAGTGAAATTTAGGGAATAAATGTCATACTGGAAGATCGAATATTTTGAAAGTAATAAATTTAACGTTTACCGAGAACAACATATAATATCGAATACTAGACTGCTTGTGTCCATCTTAGCAGACTGATTTGAGGATCATAACCCAAATCATAACTACCTTGTCGCTCCTCACTTTGTCCAAATGGTATATCACCAAGATATATATAGCTATTGAAGATAATGAAGATTGTCAGAGATATAGTGCAAACAAAGAAGTAGAGCCACCAGATGGAGATATGATGAAGTGGACTACAAGACCAATAAAATCTACTGATGAGTTTTTTCAACGTATAATTTTTTAACGATTCATAGAAGAGAGTTTGATTTAGCACTCTCATAAAGAAAAACAGAAATGCTGATAACTCATAAAATAGTTGTTTTGAATAATGATTTGAATTTATGCAATACAAGGCAACTAATAAGTGAAATGAATAGATATGATATTCCAATCGATTAGAGTTGCAACTATGTATGTTATATTTAAATAGTGTTGTGACATGTGTGTTATCATTGATTTGTGATAATGGGAATTGAGAAATTTGGATGGTGCGAGTAACCCTGTGTAACTTTTATGTCCCATAAAACTCGACATGACACATCCATCTATTCTTATTGCATGATTATACTCACAGCTAGATATCTAGCCTAACTCAAGGTTTTGTTTTGTTACATCTCCTCAGATCAAATTAAGGATTTATTCTAGGATGATTTCTTTCTCTCGCTTTGAAGTTATTTCCTATAATATAGAGATAGGTAGAGACTGGCACACCGTATATAAGTTTAAGTTGTTGTTGATCTGGACTTACACGGACGAGCACTTTCCACCGGCATTAGAGGGACTGCTAGAGGCGTTTGGACAGAGAATAATCTAGAGACTCATTTGGGGTTAGTAGAGTTGTGTTGGTCTGTATGTGTGATATGTAGTCGACTAGTGTTTTACTTGGACATCTTGGTTTTGAGGTAGTTTGTATATAGCATGCCTAGTTGATGACGTTGTAGTTTTGCTGTGTTTTGATTCGACATCTAATTGTATATAAATTTTGATATGTATGTGAGTGTGTGTGTCTATAAAAATCTTATGTTTGTTGTGTTTTGAGACCTCTATTTATATTGTTATTGATAAATGATCTGTGCAAATTATTTAAACTCATGTACATTGCCTTTTGTTGAGATGAGATATGTACCATTCAAATATGTTCAGGTATTAAAACATATTCATGTTGACTAAAAGTAGTATATACGAGCAATCGCTCCTCTCGAGTTATTTGATTCAGGCTATCAAACAGTGTTTTCACTCTTTATTAATCTGGTCACTAGAACAGAGCATCACAGCATGGTACAAAGACATGGTTGGAAAGAATTTGTATAAATCAATAATTAGAACACATTTGACTATCAAGAGTCAGAGTTAGGTTGTTACCCAGTGAGTCAGCCTGGGCGGAAATTGGGAATAATTCGTGTATGTGATATACGAGTTTTGATAAGTGTTCCAATAGGAAAACACTGAGATAATATTTTAATACATATTTGTATTACATATGTAATTGTTAGTGAAATATTTAATTAATATAGCAGTTATCTAATGAATTGATAAATGTTGTTGTTTGCACAAAAAATGGGCAAACACCTCCAAGTCGTATGATTTAGTTGATTTTATGTTGTTTTTAGTGATCTGGATGATTTATGCAAATATGTAAAAAGCAAGGACTAAACTGTAAAAGACACATAGATTTATAGTGGTTCAGCCAGAATGTGCCTACGTCCACTTTATATATTATTTCTCCTTTCTTGTTTAGATTACAAGTACAAAGCTTTGATACAAGTATATGAAAGTTGTTTGAAAGTTCTATCCGTGCTTGAGCTCTCAAAACTTGTCCCCATTGTTGTACCCTACCCCTCTATTTGTAGAGTGAGGCTGGGGGTAGGGGTCTTGGAAGTATATAGCTGTTGATGGGCCTAGGCTGACGCGATCTGGCCTGGCGATGTTGGTTCGTTAGTGGATGGAGAGGTGGATTGGAACGGTAGTAGGTGGGGCGATGATTGGTCCGGTGGCGAGTGGTTCGGTGGTGAGAGAATGGCCTTGATTCGGCAATGGATGGTTCGGTGGTGGGTTGGTCCGGCAGTGGATGGTCCGGTAGTGGATGATCCGGTAGTGGGTGGTTCGGCTAGGCCTTGGAGGTGTGTTGGCTCGGCAGGTAGTGGAGCAAGGGTTGGTTCAGCTAGGCATTGGTTCGGTAGAGCTTTCCTTGTCTTGGATGGAGATGCCTGCTTTACTCTGGTTCGGCGAGGACTTCCTTATTCTTATTCGGTGGTGACCTCCTCTCTTTGGTTTGGTGAAAACATGCCCAACATTTGCCCCCCAAAGTGGGGCATATGCAAGTCATATGTCTCGCTTTGTTTCAGCTTGGACATTTTCATCCGGTCCTGTGTGCCGACCCAGTTGGTTCGGTCATTTATGTTTGCCTATAAGTATGGGCATGATGCTCTCGTTATTCCCTACCAAGTGAGATAGCCGAATCAGATTTTTCTGCCGAATCAATCATATTACCGAATCACACTTGACTACTGAATCAGGTGATTGCCGAACGACTTTCATGTTTCGAACTACCGAACGAACCCGTGGAGTTCGAGTGCCGAATGAATCTTCGTGCCTTGAACTACCGAATGGGCTTGAGTGCCGAATGAAGTACTTGCCTTGTTATACCAAATGAGTTTATGTGTTGAATTATAAGTGAAACTCTAGACAACATACACTTGCTTGTTTATATCTTTATATCCCTCGTTCTAACAATGTGCTTTCTCGTGTTGCAGACAATGTCTCATAAAGTAGAAACCCGTTCCGACAAGAAGAAATCTATGGACAGAAGAGAGTCCCCCATCGTGCCCCCAGTTCAGCCGAATCCAGAACGACGTGGACCCACCCCGAGATCGCTAGTGGATGGGTACGGTCCTCAAGAGCTCCTGAACTCACCGCCTGACTGCTTTCCTAGCTCCCTCAAAGATGAGCAGCTCGATGCTATTTCTCGCTCTTTTGGGATTGATGGAGCGCGTATGCTGTTGCCGGGGGAAGGAGTGATGCCATATAATCCCCCCGAAGGATATTCTGCTTATAGTAGGTACCATTGTATGTGTGGGGCCATTCCCCCGATTAATGCTTGGATAGTCAGCTTCATCACCTACTTGAAGGTGGCTCCATTCCAGCTTCAGCCTAACTCCTACGCCATCTTGGTGAGCCTGTTTGTTATCTTCCAGAGGAGATACAGGCGTCCTCCTTCCAACCGGGAAATCCGGTATCTATACAACTTAAGAGGCTATAAGAAGGGGTCTCCGTATATTAGCTTGGAGTCGGCCGTGTCCTTCAAGCCAGTCCTGGATTTATATTCAAAGTTCAGCATGTTCAAGAAGGAATGGTTTTTCATCAAGGATGACTCTGTTTCTATCCGTCGCTTCACCTCTAGCTGTAAGTTGAAGCTTATATAATTTCCGTTCTGACTGCAATGCTTCTTCTTATGTGTTTTTATTTCTTGCTAGCGACAGGTGGCTTTACGGTCGTGGAGAACGATCGCCTGGTTCAGATGGCTGCGGAAATAGAAGCCATTTCGGGAAGGGATAGGTCGGCCTCTTACTTGATCAAGAATGCTACACTTCTGGGGCACAACCTGGTTCTACCACATCAGTCCGTGGTCAAGCAGAGAGACACGGCAGAGGAGAGGGCTGCCAAAGCTAAAGGAGGGGCCACGGCGAAGAGCAGCAAAAGGAAACCCTTATCGAAGCATCCAATTGCTGGGGGGAAGAAACTTAAGAAGTCCGATGGACCCTCCCCCAGCACATGTCCAGATGTCCCGAAGGAGGAAGATGTTGAGGGGAAAGAGGCGAGGATAAAGGAGGTGAGGCAGAGAGTGGAAGTGGTGGAGAAGGTGATGGTAATGGTCATAGCGACGATGGTGGCGACGGACAGAGCGGTGGTGGTACTGGGGCTTTGTCTTCTAAGTAAGCAGGTGTGATCCAGGAGTGGATAGATGATGATCTCCGTCTAGCTTTTGAAGGGTCGGAGGAAGGATCGGTTTTAGTGGAGAGGCCTAAGAAAGCTGACAAGGCCGAGATCGGTGCTGATTCTTCTAAGAGCGCTTCAGCTAAGGCAATTCCTGTGATTCAAGGTGAATTTTCTGCCGACTCCATTTATGATAAGGATTTAGAAATATTTTATGGCCTGCTCCCATCCTAGAATCAGATTCAGGACTTATTGCAGTATCCCACGCCTCCCCAGGGTTTGTATAACAAATGCGTCGTCTTTTTTTTTAATTATTGCTCAATGTATGCTCGTAACACTTGGCTTTTATTACAGGAGCGGGTAAAGTGGCCAAGGTGTCAGATGTTCGGCACCGTCTTGAACAGTACAAACTCCTCAAGGCTTCTACTAAACCAAAGCCTCCGACTAATCGTCCTGGAGATGTAGTCGACTACCATCCCCTTCTTGGAGTTATCGAAGAGGATATTCAAAGGAAGAAGAGGAGTCGCTCCTTGTTTGAATCTTCACCTGGTCCTCTGCCCCGGACTCAGCCTCCTCAGGATGTCACGGAGGAGAATACTGAGCTTATTCCTTCCCCGCACCCGTCTGAAAATCCTACTGTTACCCCGATAGATCACCCTGGTTTGGCTCGTAATCCGTTCGCGGGTCATCCGGATCTGGATCCGGGTTCTCATGATATTTCCTTCGATGAGGTTACTGGTGAGCACTTTCTTCCTCGTAATCCTATGGTAAGGGTGCTTGATGAGGCTAAGTCCCTGGACCTTGATTTGCTTACTACTTGGGTCGCAACTTTTGGGGACGATGCTAAGGCAAAAATCGACCGGGTTAATGAGGAAGCCAGGAAGTTGATGGGGCATCATGCCCGACTGGCCAAGGCCGGAGAAGAAATCGGGAGTGCTAATATTCGACCGCGGTAAATAGTTTCCGACCAGGCCAAGCAGCTCGCTGATCAGGCCATCCAGATCTCCCAGCATGAGGCCGCCTCCAGGCGATTAAAGAAAACCATGGAAGAGGCTAGCAGAGCAGAGCTACGGAAAATGGAAGCTACCTGTAAGGGACGGATTGACATGGCGATTGCAACGGTGGATGAGGTTCGGAAAGCGGATCTCGAGCGGATACAGGAGTTGTCCGGGAAACTTGAAGCCGCAGAACTTGCTCAAACCAGGCTGAAGGAGGAGATGGATGCGATGAGGAAAACCTTCCAGGCTGACTGCGCGCGATACCGATCGGAGAGGGATGCTGCCATTGCAAAGTTGTTGGCTTCTGAGGACTGAGTAAGGGAGTTTGAGGAGAACGAGGGGATAATGGATGAGATGCTTCAGGATATATACTTTAGCACTTGGAAACAGGGCAACTTATCTTGGATGGATGATTATCCCCGAGTCATGGCCAGGATTTATCTCAGGGCTTTTGAGGAGGCCAAGGCTGATGCGGATAAGGAGGGTGGCGAGGTCTTTAGAATGGATGTGGTTACAGCTCAATTCACCATGGAGGAGAAGGTGGCGGTGAAGGAGGGCATGCGGCTGCTTGCTGCTGAGGAGGTAGGTGTGCAAGTAGAGGATGATGATCAAGATGATCAAGGAGCAGATGCTGGTAAGTCCTCCCCTTTAGTCTTTCCGTTAACTTGGTTGCTTATCACTAATGAATTCTTTCCTTGATCGGACAGGCGGTCAATAGGACGAGGGTAAAGCTCCGATGCAACCGGCTCCTTGACTTGACCTGGATATCTTTTTGCTTACTGAACATTGTTGTATATGTTAGTCTAAAAATAGTAACGTAACTTTTAGGTTGTAATTATGTTACTTGTAATAAACAACATTATTTTTGGCGTGTAATTTTTTAACTTAAGCTGATTCTGTTGTATTTGAATGCTTTTGTTATTTTGACATGTTGTATGAGAAATATAGCTATGCATATGCTTGTAATTCAATTGTGTTTGATGTCAAGTTCTTGCTTAAAACATAATTTCATGTCCTGCAATGTTAGTGTGATGTGTGAATAAATTATAGCCACGTATTTAAACACGAAAGAAGAAAATACCGCCCTTCATATTTTACTTGTAGATGGCAGCTTTGAATGTCTTGTGTGACTGAGTATGGAATGCGGCCTAGTGTCCCGTTGTGAGTTCCCACTCCCATTAGCGAATGTCTCTTATTCTGTGTCCTGTACTTTAGGGATCGTTATAGAGGATAGGAGGAAAGTTTTTTAAATAAAATTGAAATATGGGAAATAGTAAAACGTCCAATCACAGAAGGCCTTCGATGTGCTTAAGTTCGTGGCAAACGGGCTTTGTAGTCACTTTCCCTAGCTGTGGGTCTTGGAGACATTTGTCACCCATCTTACGCCTCCGCGGGGAGTTAATCTTTTTTACCACAGCCGTACTTAAGACACATCGGAGCCGAGATCGCGCACAGTAACTACCCGGGCCATTATGGCCCGTAATCGTGGGTATTATTCGATTTACTATGGCCGGCTAGCGTGGGTGCCGATCGTCAACCGTGAACTACCCCTGGCTGGCCACGCCTTATGTTGGGGATTAAAGTAGGTTCACAGTTGCCGGCGAGCCGAACGCCGTAATGAGCTGCCTTGGCTATAGTCGGCCTTCTCGGTGGCTTATAATTGGCTCATTACAGTTGGCTTTGAGGGCCGTCGCGAGCAACGAGTTAACCCGCAGCAGAGGGATGCCGGAGCAAAAGTGTCTCATTGGCGAGGGCATAGATTCGTATAGTACCTGTTAGGTCTTGTCCAGGAGAAGTCGCGCTGTGGAGCGCCTTGAATAGAAATGCTATTTGCATAGGATTTTGTTCAACAGAAAAGGATAAAGTTAACAAGCAGCCAAGATATAAAGGAACCAGTTAAAAAAAAGAGACAAGGTTTTTAAAGTGGTTCGACACGAAAATGCCTACGTCCACTGATTCTCTTTGTAAATTCACTTCATATGGGCAGTACAAGTTAAGAAAGTATCGATGAAGGTGTTGGATGTTCCATGCCCTCTGGAACACCTCCCCATCCACTGTTGACAAAATATAAGCTCCATTGTGGAGATCTTTATGGATTAAATATGGCCCGTCCCAGACTGGATCTAGCACTCCGGGGCGTGGGAAGATTCATTTGAGGACAAGATCTCCTTTTTGTAAGCTACGATGCTTGACTTTGGAGTTGTATTGCGTTGCCACTTTTTGCTTGTGAGCTGCTGCTTTGAGGGCTGCATCATTTCTTCTTTCCTCAATTAGATCCAAAGACATGTGGAGGAGCTCTTCGTTCTCTTCTGGGTTATAGTGGATCCTACGGTGGGAAGGCACTATAGTTTCAACTGGGAGCATAGCCTCCGATCCGTATGCCACAGAGAAAGGAGTATGCCCCGTTGATGTTCTGAAAGATGTGCGATAGGCCCATAGTGCCGTAGGGAGTTCATCCACCCAAGCGCCTTTTGACTTTTCGAGTTTCTTTTTTATTAGAGCTTTGAGAATTTTGTTCACGGCTTCGACTTGTCCGTTTGCCTGGGGATAAGCTACGGATGAGAAGCTTTTGTGAATTCCATGCTCTTGGCACCAGTTGGCGAACTCCTCGCTGTCAAACTGAAGTCCATTGTCCGATATGATTTTGAATGGGACTCCGTACCTACATAGAACATTTTTGATCAAGAAGTTAATAACTTTTGCTGAAGATACTTTATTTAGGGGTTCTGCTTCCACCCATTTGGTGAAATAGTCGACTGCCACTATAGCATATTTGGCCCCGCCTCGGCCCATTGGCAGTTCGCCAATCAAGTCAATTCCCCATACTGCAAAGGGCCAAGGGCTGGTCATTTGAGTAATCTCAGTTGTTGGTAGCCGTGGAATCTTAGCAAACTTCTGACATCTGTCACATTTTCTGACGAAATCTAAGGCGTCTTTGCTTAAGGTGGGCCAGAAATATCCATATCGGAGTATCTTTTTTGCCAAAGTCTGCCCTCCAGTGTGATCTCCGCAGCTTCCTTGATGGATGTTGGATAAGATTTCCTTGGCTTCCCTTCCAGCGACACACCTTAACAAGGGGTTAGAGAAGCTGCACCGATAGAGGGCGCCCTATTGTATTGTGTAGCGGGAAGCTTTCCTCAAGATTTTCTTGACTTCGTTACGCCCGTTGGGCATTGTGCCACTTTGTAAGTAGTCTCGGATGGGAGTCATCCAAGTTGCTTCTTCGGTTGCAGCTATCAGATTCACTTGCTCAAAACTTGGGGTCAGTTGCTTTGAGATGGCTACTGCTCCGGAAATAGCGCCGTCTCTCATGCTAGCTTGCTTCGCCAATTCGTCGGCCTCTTGGTTCTCTTCCCGAGGGACGTGTTTGATTAAATAGTGATCCAATCAGTTGAGAAGCAACTTGGTCTTCTTTACATATGCTATGAGTCGTTCTTCTCGAGCCTGGAATTCTCCTAGTATTTGATTTACAATAAGTTGAGAATCGCTATGAAGACACAAAGAATTGGCTCCGACTTCTAAGGCAAGTTCTAATCCAGCTATCACTGCTTCATACTCTTCATCGTTGTTGGTGGCAGCGAATTCCAACCTTATAGCATAGTGTAGCTTATTTCCCCTGGGAGTGATTATTACCACACCTGCCCCCGAGCCTTGTTCGTTTGACGCACCATCCACAAAGAGATTCCACTTGATGTCTTCTGCTATTTCCGATTGCTCCTTACCTTCGTTGGTAGTGAATTCGGCAATGAAATCGGCCATAGCTTGTCCCTTGATGGCGGTGCGAGGATGGTAGGTGATATCATATTGACTTAGTTCAATGCACCATTTAAGTAGTCGCCCAGAAGTGTCGGGACGATGGAGTACCTGCCTCAGCGGTTGATCGGTTAGAACTCTGATGGAATGGGATTGAAAATAGTGTCGTGTTTTCGTGACGTGATTAGTAGACAGTATGCTAGCTTCTCAAGTTTAGGATATCTGGCTTCCGCCCCTGTAAACCTCTTGCTTACAAAGTATACTGGCCGTTGCATGCGCTTGTCTTCTCTAACCAATGCAGCGCTTAGAGCATGTGATGACACAGCAAGGTATAGGTATAGCTCTTCGCCTTTGTTCGGAGTTGAGAGTACTGGTGGTCTCTGGAGGTGTTCGATTAAGTTAAGGAAAGCTGTTAAGCATTCGTCAGTCCATTCAAATTTTCCTTTCTCTTTCTTTAGAGCTTCGAAGAAGGGGATGCATTTGTCGGTCGCTTTAGAGATGAATCTGCTTAGGGCGGCCACCTTCCCATTTAGGCTTTGCATTTCCTTTCGGGTAGAAGGTATCCTGATATCTTTCAGAGCTCGGACTTGTTCAGGGTTTGCTTCGATTCCTCTGGCATGGACGATGAATCCTAGAAACTTTCCTGATGATACTCTGAAGGAGCACTTTAGAGGATTCAGCTTCATTCCATATTGGCGAAGTACTTGAAACATTTCATCCAGGTGGCTTACGTGATCGTCGGCTTCCCTTGACTTTACCAGCATGTCATCCACATAAACTTCCATAGTTTGTCCTATTAGCCCTGCAAACATCTTATTGACGAGGCGCTGATAGGTGGCTCCTGCGTTTTTAAGTCCGAAAGGCATTACCTTGTAGCAGTACAATCCCCGGTCAGTGATGAAACTAGTGTGGTCTTGATTGGGAGCATGCATAGGAATTTGGTTATATCCTGAGTATGCATCCATAAAAGATAAGAGTTCGTGCTTGTATCAAAGCTTTGTACTTGTAATCTGAACAAGAAAGGAGAAATAATATATAAAGTGGACGTAGGCACATTCTGGCTGAACCACTATAAATCTGTGTGTCTTTTATAGTTTAGTCCATGCTTTTTACATATTTTCATAAATCATCCAGATCACTAAAAACAACATAAAATCAACTAAATCATACGACTTGGAGGTGTTTGCCCATTTTTTGTGCAAATAGTTGTTTATTAGAATATGGTAAGATCGGGTATACCAAGGACGGGACCATCAGTCAAGTTACCTAATGGTCAAATAAGCAATTCAAATACATTGTTAACTATGGATCAATGGGTTGAATTGACGAAACATCTCCGAGACATAGGCATACTCAGAAACAATCACTCGAATCCTAGATTGGAGTTTACCAAACTTTCAAATAACTATAAAAGTCTCGAAGGTAAACCGTTACTAGGAAAAAAGGGGATAATGGGAGTACATGCCTAGTTGAAGACATATGAAAGAATTTTTTGGAGACTTGAATCTATCATATCATGAAAGAACAAGATTGGCATTGTAACAACCCGCATATTTATCGATTTTATATTTAAATATTATATTTAAATATTTTATCGTTAATCAGATTTTGGTCCGAAAAGCTACTTTTTGCATACGGTAAAATTAGGACTCGAGACCACTTCCATTGAGTTCAAAATGACGTTCGCGATCTTTTTGAGTGTAAACTTCGATATGTTTGGAGATAGTGGAATTTTCTCCACTTTTTCACTTTGGCTTTGGTTTGGGGCTGAACCATTAACTAACTCAGCCCAACCCCTTCCTTCTCTTCATACTTCATTTCTATTTGCATATACATTCAAGCTTCTTCAAAAATGGTGGAGGGAATGGGAAATTAAAACTCCAAAGCTTTAATCTTCATTGCTAATCCAACATCTACCCCGAATTCAAGTGAAGACATTGATTCAAGCTTGTTGTTGTCCTTGTTTTGCTTCAAGCTTCATCTTCATTGGTTTTTGGTGCAAACGTGAGATTTTTATCTCACATCTTTCCTATAACTGTCATTGGACTGTTGGGGATGAATTCCTATCACTTTAGCATGTATATTTGCTTTTGGTTTGGATTGGATTGGCGAAAAACTCCAAATTTTAGTGTTTTGGTGAATTTACTGGAGTTAGGTCGTTCTGCCTCGGAACTGGCCCGTTCGCATCTAGGTCGCTGGCTGTTAGGTCGTAGGTCGCTGGACCTTAGGTCGCTCTGGCGTGGATCTGGACTTAGGTCGCTCACTCCTTAATACCGTAGGTCATTCGCGTGTAATGAGACCTGCCTGCATATAGCTCGTTCGGAGTTAGGTCGCTCGAGTGCTTAGGTCGCTCGAGTCCTTAGGTCGCTAGACCTTATATTCTTTAGGTCGCTCGACCTTGCTTGGAGCGTAGGTCGCTCAGCCTTCCACCATTAGGTCGTAGGTCGCAAGACCCCAATACCTTTAGGTCGTTAGGCCTTATCTCCTTTAGGTCGTTGGACCCTATTACCTATAGGTCGCTTCCCCTTAGGTCGCGTACCACTTAGGTCGCGTACCCCTTAGGTCGCATCCACCAGGTCGCTTGGCCTCTGATTTTAGGTCGTTCGCCACTTGGGTCGTATCCCTTAGGCCGCGAACTCTTTAGGTCATTAGACCTACTTTCTTTAGGTCGCTCGACCTCATCCCCTTAGGTTGCTCGGCAAGGAGCGTTCTGCACTAGGTCGTGTGCCTAGCCCTCTACCCTTTTAGGTCGCTAGGCCTTTTACCTTTAGGTCGCATGACCTCATTACTTTGGACCGCAACCACTAAGTCGCTCGGCCTTATCACTAGGTCGCTCGGCACGTGCAACCTTGTTAGGTCGCTCACTATTTTAGGCCACAACATTTCAGCCTACTTTAACTCCTTAAGTCGCTTGCAACTTAGGTCGGCTACGTTAGGTCGTACATCACTTTAACTCGGCCACCTTTGGTCGCATGGGCATTCATACTTTGATGGTTTTGGGATTGATTCCTTTGGACTTTACTCACCTCTTCGAATGTGAAATTTTATGATTCGATTTGTTTCAACAATCGTTTTGTGACTTGTCACTTTAAAAATGTGAAGGCTTCAATACTAGTAGAGAATATCAAAACTCTTTCATCAAAGCGATTTCAACACTATTTTACTAAAGAGCTCATTTTTCTCAAACCGTTTTCCAATCTACTGGTATATACAAGCCTTTACTTCACTCGAATGAGAAATCTAATTAAACGACTTAGCAAAACAGGTGGTATGAAACACTTGCGTTTACTTCGTCGGTTAATTCTTGGACTTGTTCGACTGAACCTTTTTTGTGACAACTTTCTAGTGAAGATCTACAGTTTGTTCGTAAATATTTAAGTTAAGCAAGTGGTTATGGGACATGAAGCTAAACTCATATATTTACTAGCTTGGTGTGATCGACACTTCCTTATGATCATGACGATCATTTTTGTGATTTAGACTAGCGATTGAGCGATGTCTCTTTGTCTGCGAGGGAGACTAGACCCCGCTTGTGTGATGTTTCTACTCACATATATGGGGTAGCACCCCATGGTCTTCGGGCCATTCGTGTGTTCGAAAAATTAAATGGATAGCTTCCATGAGATAGCTTCTCGTCCGTGTGCTCGGACTTCCCCCTTTTAGTGATTTCTGGATTTCGTGTGTTGATTTCTGGGATTTGTTTTGGATTTCGTGTGTTGATTTCTGGATTTAGTGCTTCACCAATTTTTGTGGTTTTCATTGATATTGTGTATTGGTGAATTCGTGTGTCATTACCTTTTTATGGGCTTGGATCTTTGAGAAGATTCTTGTGATATTGATTAATCTCTTGTTGATTATCATTTACATACTTATAGTAGTATGCTATTATGGCTATTATATGTTTATGCCATACCCCTTATTCTATATCATGTCATCTGATATTTATAGTTAGACTGATCCGTTTATTATTTTCTTATAAATAATACTCGGGTCAGACCGAGATGTTACAGGTGCTTCTGCTTGACTTCTCTTCTGGATTATTCTGACTTTTGGCTAACTACTTAGATTAGTAGTTTTTCGTTGTACACATTTGAGATACAGACTCTATGTTGTGTATTTATTCTTTTGTATAGCACATGTTGTTATTCTTTTTTATTATCGTGGATCTTTCTGACTACTACTCTGATGTACACTTTCATGTGTTATATATATATATATTCATATCTTCTTCCGCCTTTGTGATATGGATGTCTGTGACTGATTTATGTTATGATTACTTCTATGTTTGTTTCCGAAGGTTATATATAGCCACCGTGTGATAGCTTTGAGTTTGTATCGGTATGTCGGATTTCCTCCTTAAAAGATATGCATTCTATTCTATCTGACATATTGGTGCTCGCACAAAGAAGTTACATGGATGGTCGCTCCTCCACAACCTTATTCTCCGTGCTAATTGACAGCACTACCTCGTAGTGTTCTTGGTTAGCGTGGGTATAGAGGTGGGGCGTCACAGGCATCCTAACAGCTATAAGGTAGTGCCTTAGATTGGTATGCCACCATAACTGTAGTGATGCCAGAAGAAGATATCACATACCAAGAATTCAAAGATCTTTTCAAATCACACTTTTTACTTGAAGCCAAGAGGGTGACTTTACTTCAAAAATTTATTGATTTGACTAAGAAGAATTTATCAATGCTCAAGTACATGAATGAGTTTAATGCACTCTCGAAGTATGGACCAACATTGATTAGCACTCCTAAAGAAAAAAAATGAGAAATTCATTCTTGGACTTAATGCTGATCTAAGAGATGGACTCTTGATTCAGGTTCGTTATCCAATATTAGAAATAGTTGATATGGCTTCAATATATGGTATGGTACATAATTGTGGTTGTCGTCCATATACTTAACAATTCATATAAAGGAAAAGGCCATTTTACCCAAAGAGGAACTAAAGAAAGAATAACAGCCTTTTCAATAGCAATAGCCTGAACAGAAAAAGCAAACTTATCAATCTCAGGTTAAGTGTCATTATTGCAAGAAGAATGATCATTGTGCAGAAAGAGAATCCTAGATCAAGAAAAGAAATGTTATAATTATGATGAGTTTGGACATTTTGCGAACCCCTATCAGAAGCCCAAGAGACAAAACCAGGGAAAGATGTTTACTATAGAAGGACCTAGTTCGGTGCCATCCAAGGGGGAGCAAACCTCCATCTTAGAAGGTACTATATTTTGGCATGATTTTCCTCTTAAAATTATCTTGGATATAGGCGCTTCTTATTCTTTCGTATGAAAGGAAATGGTTAATAAGTTAGAATTGGATGTTTCTATCTTACCTCTTCTCTTTGAGTATCTAATCCAGTTGGAGGCTACGTTTATATGAACATGAAGTGTTGCGGTGCCTATATTTGTTTATTTGGTTACCTTTTCATATGTGATTTACTTATTATGAGATCTTTAAGTTTTGAAATTATCCTACGAATGGATTAGCTCTATCATTATCAAGCTCGATTATTATATGTTAAGCAAGTGATTAGTCTTAAACATCCCGATTACACTAAACAAGTTATATTTATAGTATAAGCATCCAGTGTCATTTCATCGTATTCTTTAAGTGTAGTGGAAGCTCAAGGAAGTGAAATTGAGCAGATTCAAGTAGTCAAGAATTTCATTAATATTTTGGAGTCGGTTACGAGTCTATCACCTAAAGAGCAGTTGAATTCAGGGTTGATTTAATTCCGGGAGCTCAATCAATTAGTAAACCACCTAACTACATGTGCCCTAAGGAAATGAAGGAACTAAGAACTTGGTTAGAAGAACTCAAATGGAAGAATTTAATTAGACCGAGTAGTTCTCCATGGAATGCATCAGCTTTATTCATTAAGAAGGCAGATGGATCTTTGTAACTCTGTATAGATTATAGAAAGCTAAATGATCTCACGATCAAGAATAAATATCCATTGCCAAGAATAGATAATTTATTTGATTAGCTAAGTGGTGTTAAAGTATTTTCGCAGCTTGATCCAGCAACTGGTTTACATCACCTTAGAGTGGTAGAAGACAATATATCTCATACTCATTTCGAACAATATATGGTTCATATGAATAATTAGTGCCATTTGGATTGATGAATTCTCCAACTTATTTTATGTATCTAGTGAATAGGGTTTTCGAAAGTTATTTGGAAAAATTAGTCATAGTTTTCATTAATGTTATCCTCATCTACTCAGAGACAGGAGAAGAGCATGTGATTCATTTGAATATGGTTTTACAAACTTTAAGAGAATACCAACTTAAAGCTAAATTTTCAAAGTGCCATTTCTGGCAGATGGAAGCTAAATTTTTAGGATATTTGATTTCTAAAAATATATTTCAATCGACCTAGCAAAGGTCTAAGCAATTCATAAACAAAAAAATCCAGAAATATTGATAAAAATTCTAGTTTCTTGGGATTAGCCCAATACTACAGAAGATTTTTTAAAAACTTCTCCAAAATTTCTACTCCACTCACTCAATTGAAGAAAAAAAAGGAAAGATGTTTATATGGATAGATAGATGTGAAGAAGCTTATTTGAAACTGAATGAGTTACTTTAAAATACTCAAATTTTGATATTTCCCAAAGGAAACTGGGATCTGGTAGTTTATACTAATGTCTACAAGGATAGATCTTGGCGCTATGTTGGTGCAGAGAGACAGAGTCATAGCTTATGCATCTAGACAATTGTGACCAATTGAAGTGAAGTATGCAACTCATGATCTTGAGTTGGTAGCTATAGTATTTGCTTCAAAGCTTTGGCAACATTATTTATTAGGAGAAAGGTTTATTTCATACATAGACCACAAGTCGCTAAAATATTTATTCTCTCAGAAAGATTTGAATATGTGATAGCAACGATGGCTTAAATTTTTAGTTGCATGTGACCTGGAAATTTAGTATATACCTAAAAAGGAAATTAGTTAGCAGATGCTCTTAGTAGGAAGCATTAGACGATTGTATCAATGATGTTGGTGGAATAGAAAGAGTTGGAAGTGTTATTGTCCTGTAATCTTCAATTCAAAAGAGTAGAAGATACAACAACTATGTTAGCAAGTCTAGAAATTCAATCTTTGAGTTTACACGATCGAATTTAGGCTACTCAAGAAGATGATCTGGTTTTGGCAGAACGAATCAACAAATTAAAAAGTGAGTCAAAAAATCTTAGCAAATTTGAGTTGGAGTCAAATGGAAGATTGAGATTTAATGGAAGACTACCAACATAGCCAATCTAAGAAAAGAAGTTCTTGACGAATGTCATCGATCTCTATTTTCTATACGTCCTGGAGGTACGAATATGTCCAAAGGTATGAAAAGGATATATTACTGGGAAGGCATGAAGAAGGACATCAAAGAGCATAGGAGACGACATATTACATGCTGACTAGTGAAGGGCGTATTGGAGCTGGGCCAGCCCGTAGCAGAAGTTATGGGTGTATTTCAAAAAAAATCCCTATTGGATCTTTATTGGGCCTATGAACTCTAATTTATTTAGAATATTTCTAAATTTTATCTAAATAAAATATCTTTCTTTATTTAAATTTATAAATTATATAGAGTTTTATTTAATTTATATTTTATGCATATAAATGTACACAAATGTATCATATACATATATGTATGTCCGTACATATGTAGCATGATAGCCAGTTCAAGCTATAACATGCGTGTATATAGATGTTGGAATTTACACCGCAATAAACATGTTAGTTCATCCAATATGTGTTGTATATTGTCCAAATATATGTATGTATTTAAACTTGTTATTTATATAAATATTATAAATCTACACACACACAAATATATATATATAAATATATATATGTATGTATGTATGTATGTATTGAAATATATATATATATATATATATTTTTGTGTGTATATAACTTATCTTTATATATATAATATTAATGATTTATATATATGTATTATTGTAATAAATATTGAAATAATATATATCTAAACGTAATATTAAAAAAATTGAACAAATATATATATATATATCTGTTTGTGTGTGTGTATATATATATAAATATATGTATATATATAATAAAGAAAAAATAAAAAAATTATTAAATAAATAAATATATATATATTCATAAGCATATTTATAATATCTAAATATATACATATATATACATATATTAGTAAAACTAAAGAATTTCTTTAATTGAAAACACTTCAAGATCGTATGAATAACACAATAAAATTTTATTATATTAAAAAATATATAAATTGATTAATTAGTCGAAAAATAATAAAATGTTAATAAAAAATATTTTTGGAACATATTATTCAAATATTAAATTTTTAGAAAATCTAGCATGATATTTGAGGTCTGAAAAAAATTTCCATGATCTTTTTCAACCGAAATTTATTTTTTATTAATTAATTATTTCGACCGTATATTATAATAATTTTTTAATTCCCATTTTTGGAAGAGATATTATTTTATGATAAAATAGTTTTATAAAATTTAAAAGTAAAATTTTGAAATATTTTTTACTTTATATAAATTATTTACATAATATATTGATTTAAATAATATTAAATAATAGTAAATAATTATTAAAAATATATTACAGCTACTAAAAATTATAATTAACATAAATATAGACGTATGAAATATATGTTTAATTATTAGCATGAAATGATGTTATAATTAAATACAAACCATATAAGTATAATTAAATGATATTTTAACATATATATATATATATATATTAATTAATAAAATTATAATTATTATAAATAAAATTATTCAGCTATGCATATCTGACCTATATATGAAAAAACTTTTTTTTAATTAAATGAATACGTACATATAACCAATCTAGTATGTGACAATGTCAATATATATAAGAATCGTCACCTAACTAACAATATAATAATAATATATATGAATAATAAATGTGTAACATCCCAGGATTTTATCATTTTAATTTTAAAATATTTAATTAATTTTAAATATTTAATAATTGGTTTTCAATATTTAATAACTTGAATTCAAATATAGGGATTATTTAAATATTTGAACTGTGAAGTAAATATTAATTAAATGGATTTTATAGCAATTATTGAACTTTTTTTAATTACTAAACAATAATCGTGAATTCATTTTGTAAATTTATTTACAATAATAAATGGTTCGAATAAATAACAAGAAACTAAATTGTTAATAAATCGACTTGATCTTGATGACGTATTCTTAATTTAAATTATTAGAGTTTTGCATAATTTTTAATTTGGAAAATATTTAAATTGTCATTTGACGATTTTTCGACAAATGATGGTACTTTTGTGATTTTAAAAAATGTAAAAACCAGTGTATTTTATAATTGTTTAGGAATTGTGTTGTATTTTTCAGCATGATCGTATTTTTGTTTTGTCGTTCGTGGACGGAATCCAGTGTAGCATCTGGCACTTCACTTTTTTTTGTCTGCCTCCACTTTTCTATTTTTTCCCTGTTCCAGTAAAATATATAATAATGGCCGATTAAATTCAAAAATCAAAATCAATTGTGTAACGGCCGAGGAGATTTTCGACCCCCGAAAATCGACACTAATACGTTCACTGTATAGAGTGCCAAGCAATCGATTGCTGGAAATACCAGGCTGTTAGGGTTTAGAATAAAAGAGATAGGAAAAAAACAAAAATAACAGCATAGAATCTCACAACCGCAGCGGAAAAAAATATAATATACAATAGCAGCATTTTATATAGAGAAAAGTTGTAACTGCTAAATATAAACAAGTTATCAGAGTACAATCACCAACAATAATCTGAACAGATATAATAACCTATCCCTAAATGTTGACTATACAGTTTATAATACACAGCGGAATATAGTCGATACGTCCCTGCCATCCGGCTCGTCTCCTGAGCTCCACAACGTCCTAACCTGAAATTCTGTAATACTCGGTCTGACCCGAGCATTACAATAAAGTAACACCCGAGTAAGGCTGGAAACTAGCGTGAGTATACCAACTTAAATTTGAAATACTTAAGTTCTGAAAAGTCCCTTTTGAAACCAAGGTAACTCGTACAACGCGACGAGTTTTTATCTGATTGTAACCAAATGCTTATAACAGAAATTCATCAATATTGAAATACTAACTGGTACAGTTACTTATCTAATATGATCGAATTTGCTTAATTTATTCCATTCCAGCCTATAAACTTTATAATCAAAACCATAAGGGTTTGTTGTGATTTTCAAAACGAAGTGGTTTCGGATATCCCTATCCCTAAATGCTGACTATACAGTTTATAATACACAACGGAAAATAGTCGATATGTCCCTGCCATACAGCTCGTCTTCTGAGTTCCACAAAGTCCTAACATGAAATTTTGTAATACTCGGTCTAACCCGAGCATTACAATAAAGTAACACCGAGTCAGGCTGGAAACCAATGTGAGTAAACCAACTTAAATTTGAAACACTTAAGTTCTGAAAAGTCACTTTTGAAACCAAGGTAACTCATACAACGTGACGAGTTTTTATCTGATTGTAACCAAATGCTTATAACTGAAATTCATCAATATTGAAATACTAACTGGGTACAGTTACTTATCTAATATGATCAAATTTGCTTAATTTATTCCATTCCAGTCCATAAACTTTATAATCAAAACCGTAAGGGTTTTTTGTGATTTTCAAATCGAAGTTGTTTCGGATATCCCTGATATCTGACCCCGGCCTTCCCAAATCCAAGTAATAAATTTAAAGGGTGTATTGTTTAAAATAAAAAATTTATTAATTAGGGTGATAATATTCAAATATGGAAATTTATTATAGATTTTTATTCAAACAAACCGTAACATCATTTTAAATCCACTATTAACTTGTCTGACTACTTGATGATTCAGACAAAAATAATTGAATTAAATTCCCAATAGAATTTAGGCCAAGATATAGATTTGTTAACAAATTTAACGGTCTATAACAATATCAATAAATTTCCCATCAGGATTTCATCACTTTAATTAAGTGAAATCATTTATGTTTTTAATCCAAATTAACTACGGATTAAAAGAGTTATATAACAATTCATTTCTAGGTAATTAAAATTGGACACTTTATTAAATATCTAACTTTGTAAATTTCCATATAAACTCTAAGTTAAGTAATAATACTATAATTAATTAACTTTCCATTTTAATTATAAACTCTAACTTACGGAAAATTCCACTATACTAATTCATATCATTGGGTAGTAAGATTAAGATGCAAATATCTTCAATATTGGTTTGGGAAAAATAGATTTCTGAGTTTAAAATTTAAAGCTGTTATGTAAATATATATGAGTTTCATTCCCTTTTTTCCCTTTTTTTCATTTTTTCCTTTTCCTTTTCCTTATCTTTTCCTTTATCTTTTCTTTTCTTTTACTTTACCTTTCATTTTCTTTTCTTTTGCTTTCCTTTTTTTTCTTTTACTTTACTTTTTTTCTTTCTTTTTTACTTTACTTTTTTTTCCTTTTCTTTTGCTTTACTTTTCTTTCTTTCTTTTTTCTCTCGGCCCAAAAACCCGGCCCACTCTCCCATCCTCCTTCCTTCTTTCTTTCTCCCTACTTCTTTCATTTTTCCTTTAACCTACACGTGCACGAGGCTGTGCACGAGATACGTGACCACCACCCCATGCTCCAGCCGGCGAACCATGCCGCCGACCTTCCCAACATGTCGACTCCGACCAACTCACTTCGTCTGCCCACCCGGAACCACCATCCACCTCAAATCCAAAATATTCACCTTCCAAACACAATACTGGTAACCACCGCAACCTATCGACGCCTCGGCCCACCACCACGGCCCGCCATTCCTCACCAAATCTTGCCTCCAGCTCCACCACAACTATCGCCAACTTTCCCCCCTGGACCGCACCTCCCCCAAAGCCCCACGACGTCGCCATTGTTCTATGACCGAACCTCCATCCAAAGCCACACTAAACCCTAAAATTGCCTCGACACGCTAACCCACCCTATAAGAAAATCATCTACCATTTTTCTCGGATGCCACATCGCCTGTTCCTCCTACTCGTTCAACGCCATGCTCCATACATCGTCGTGCCGCCGGAATTCCACAAAAAATCAATTTCCGTTCAACTCTCAATTCCTCCCTCTATACAATACTAGAAATCGCCAGAAAAGGTTTAAAATTCATGATTTTAAACATCGAACAAGGTCATATGATCCAATCGTTCAGTCATGATATTCGAATTTTTGGCAAAATTTTGTTTACTATTTGTAAATTATATTTTTCACACTTGTACTTGATAATATCCCACAAAAATTATTTAAAAAAAGTATAATCGAAAACAAACAATTTCTCTTCTAACATCATATCCTAAATCTAATTGGATCAAGAGGTAGGAAATTTTGAAGTTAGTCGTGACATTTAAAATTGACAGAGCAGAGGTGAAGAAAAACATGTTCATGCCTGAGCTTCTCTGGTTATACACTTACATAAACCCAAATATGAGTGTGTGTGTGTGTGTGTGTGTCTGTGTGTGTTGCGGTACATGTATACATATCCAACATCACTTATATCTCCATGACCAAGCATACATCAGAGTATATATAAAAAGATTTAGCTCTACTTACCTATTATTATCTTGGAGATAGAGCAATGTTTGTTTATTTTTCTGAAAAGAAACTGCTAGCTTTGGTTTTGATCACCTGAACTTTGAGTTGCTTTTTATTCCCTTAAAGTTGTAATGGCAGCTTGTCTTACTTTTACTTTAGTTTATTCTAATCAGAAAATGAAACAAAGTAGAGGTATATAGAGAGAAAGTAGGCTGCAGTTCTTTGTGTACATTAATTCTTTTTTTACATTTTGTTTGTATATTTTTTCTTAAAAATGGTCTGATTTGATTTCCTAAATTCCAATGATTTGATTAAAAGATGATTTGATTTATTATGTGGATTAGATTTGTATGTGACTTGAATTTGAAATGCATTCATCACAATGTTTCCCTTTGCTTATACATATCTTTTCATATATGTACATATATCTTTATCTTCTACATGTTCTTATGCTTATATATATAGTTACATATATCTGTATGTTTACATATTTATTCACTTACATATCATATGCATACATTTCTACTTATACATATTCTCATATACATTGCTTTATGTATATTTTGTCATTATATATATATATATATATATATATATATATATATATATGTTAGCACCAAAATTGGTCACTAACACCCAAAGAAAGATTTGTGTAGAGAGATTAATGAAGATAGAAAATTAAAATAGAGGAATGTATGAAAAATTAAATGTAAAAAACGAGAACACTAGAATTATAGTGGTTCGACGTAACTGCCTGCGTCCACTTTGAGTTTAATCTTTATTGCTTTTTCAAATAATTGAATACAGATATATTCCGTACACCAACAACTTGAATACAAGTTCTCACAAAAAAGAAATGAGTCTTTAAAATGGCAGAGTCTCCCCAGAGTTCCTGAAAAAACGTCTCTTTTCAATGTGCCCCTGCCCCTCTATTTATAGGCGAAGATAGGCTGGACTTCCTTCACGAGCCCAAGAACAAAGTACTTCGGCCCATAGTGGGTGACTTTTGTGCACCGAACCACGTATGCCAAGCGAGGTACGCCGAACATCATTTCGCTGGGCGCTACTTGCCGAGTGAGGTATGCCGAGCGGGATATGTCGAAGGAAGCTGCCTAACAAAGTTGCCAAACGGGGTATGCCGAGCAGGGTATGTCGAGCGGCCTATGCCGAACGACGACACCCTCCTTAAGGCTGATGTTGATCCTTCCTTCAAAGCTGAACGGCATCCAAGCCGATTCACACGCCAAGGCCGAACGACATCCAACCGAACCACACGTCAATTTGGAACGGCATCCAGGCCGAACCACACGTCTAGGCCGAACGAAAGTTATACGCCGAAAGGTGCACTTGCTTGACGAGCATCTTAATTCAAGTCAATCTTTCACTAGATCATGTTTCACCTATAGCCAGCCAAGAAATCCAATAGTTGGCCTATCGTACCCGGGTCAAACAACCGGGTAACATTTGCCCCTCCAAAGTGTGTCGTGTGAGGCTACATGATACGCTTTGAGCCAGTAGCCAATTCCCACTGTCAAAAGTTGAATGTGTTCAATGAGGGCCCAAGCACGGCAGTCCTCCCTGGTATCTTGTACAGTTCTGAGTCTATTCTCTCCTCTCCTTTCCCTTATACAAAAACAATGGGCCGTTTGGCATACAGATACCAAACCACATGCCAAGGCACGTTCACTGTCGCTCGGCACAGTTGCTTTCCGAACCACTGAGATATCTTGACCGGCCCAGTGGTTGATGCATGTTCACCTCCCCTTCTTCCTATATAAAAGCCAACACTTCTCTACTTCTTCTCTTCACTTTCACTTCGATTCCACAGGACCTCACAACTTTCCTTTCTCCGAACCTTAGCTACCTCCTCGATCTCCCTCTCTCATCTTGAGCTCAGTACGTTCGCTTCATAACTTCCCCCGATAACCAATCAAAACGAACTCCACTCCTTAATTCAACAGCCCCCAAGCTTCGTCAAGCATTCTTTTAGGTACGAATTCTTCATCCAACCGACTTTTCTGACCTAAGGGTTTTGCGTGAAGCTCGAGTTTGTGAATATTTCTTAGCATTAATTGGTGTAGACGAGGGAGGTTGAGTTGGACATAGGCTTTTGTTAAGCCACCGAGTGAGGGTGAGTGGTTGCTAGGTTCGCGAGATAGGGCTAAATGTGTGATTGAAGCTGCTCAGTAGTCAGGGAGCGAGAGAGAAGAGAGGACGAGCGGATTGGTATTAGTATTTCAGGTGGACATTTGTCGCTCGGTCATTCCCTCGTGGGAGTAATGCTAAGAAGGTAAAGGAACAGGATGTCATTTGGTTTAGGGATAGAAAGGGTTGAGGCAATTTTAGGAAGTGAGATGGAGGTGAGTGAGTGGATCGGCATCTCCGGTCCAGAGTGTCGTTCGATTGTTAGCGAGATAGGAAGTGAGTGGGTCGGTCATCATGGCTGGTTTCAGTAGTTAGAGTTAGCGGCTTGGTTTCGTTCGTTGTCGAGAGTGCATTAGTGAGGAGGATGAGTGGGTCGACGTCTTTAGTCTAGAGGGTCGTTCGGTCGCACGTTTATGGAGTCGCTCGGCATCGAGCCTTTAAATAGGCAATGACAGTTAAAATCATTCTGACTTGACCACAACACATGTTATGTTCACCTACTTCCCACGCCTAATCATAGGACAACAAACAAGGACAAGAAACTTAAACAAACAAGCATTTCGAACTGATTTGGACCGATAACTTCACGATTGAAACCATAATAAACGTGAACTTAAAATTCTGTAAAGAGGGCAACTTAAAGCTCGTCGTGCTACACTTTACTTTTCAGAAACCTAATTTATTTATATTCTTTATATGAACCATCACACTAGTTCACACACCATACGGGGGAGAGCACTTTTGTCGTTATGACTAATATCGATTGTCTTTCAAGTATAGTTCAAACAGGTGTTTACTCAAATTCGGCGTTTGTTGAGGATGTCTATAAAATCGAGCTCCTCCACAGTTTCAGATAAACCCGGACCGAGTTCACGACATGAAGTAGTGGAAACTTCGAATCCATCGACGACTCCTGCACAAAATATCCCGAGTTCAACGACTGCGATTATTAACTTGGCTCCTGATGCCATAAATACAGCAATTATCGTAGACAATCCGGTCGATTCTCAAGCTTCGAGAATCAATGAAAATGCTCTCCGCCGACTATGCTCAATCCATGGAATCACTTTTGATGATGCGCTGGTTCCATCGGGATAAGATCGTCCTCATCTGCCCCCAGCCAGGTATATGGCTTGCAACAAATTTATGTGTTGGGTTGGTAGCGTGCCACCTTTCAGCTCCTTCCTTCATGATGTGCTACAGTATATGGAGATCGCCCCAGCACAGTTACATCCCAACAGTCATGCGTTCATCTATGGCACGTGTATTCGTTTCATGAGTGTTCTTTTTAGACTACCCACTCCCGGCGATATTCGATATATCTATCGTTTCAAGAGACGGTCCGACAGCCCATCCTTCCTATTCCTCGAGCCACATTCCAAGTGCCAAATCTTAACAGGGGCGTGGAGCAAATTTTCCCTATATAAACAGGAATGGTTTTACGTGCGATGCTCCCCTGGTTTTGCGAGGAGATGGCTGGAAGGGAGTAAGTTCCTTTTCTAGATCAATAGTTGTATGTGGTAGGAAGTGCATCCTTTCTAAACCTTTTCTCAATTTTTACAAGTATTAGCCCACGTGCCGAAGGCCCCGGGTACTCTGAGGCCATCGAAGCTATTCGAGCTATTCCCGTAGGAGATCGGGACATCAAATCCATCATCTCCAATGAATCACTTTCAAAATTTGGGTTGTTGGCGGAAGGTCGTCGAATAAGTCTCCCTCACAGCGTCACTACAACCGGGCTTGCCCTGGACAAAGGCAAAAGGCAAGCTGGGCCTTTGGTGCCTTCGACAAAAGAGACTCCCGATGTATTCGAGGAAGGTGAAATAATGGGGGCCGAAGTGCCGGGTGAGAATGTAAGTCCCGCTTCGGAACCAGTGGTTGAGGTACATGGTATTGATGAACCGCCTCCCCCTTCAAAGGGAACAAAGAAACTAGCTTACAAGTTGAGGAAGAAGACAGTGGGCGGAGCTTCGAAAGTGAAAATTACCCCAATGGAGAAAGAGCCGTCCCCACAACACTTAGACGGTTCATTGAAGGGCTTGTCCGACCTTTCTATTCCTGAGGACTTGCTCAACTACGGCTTCGACGATCCAGAAGCCCTAAAGATTCATTCGCCCGCGAGAGGCGACAAAGGCACTCAAGCCCATCACTAAGGAGAAAAAACTCCGATAAGTAAAGCTAAGGAAACTGGTCCGTCGGGGGGAAACACTAGGACACACACGAACATTCACACTTCACTTTGCACTTAAACTTCAGCCATCATGCCATTTTTTGCTAACTTGTCATCACTTAATTTCTACGTAGGTGATATGGGAGGCTCACATGGATTCGACCTCCTTCGCGGCTCTTCTATTTTCCATCATTCCGGCCGAGACTCTGGATATGGTAAACGCCGAGATAGAGATGACGACATCGATAGAGACTATCGCCCCCGAGATTCATCTTCTCGAAGGAAAATTCACAATCACTCATTGTACTCCAACGATCCTCCTCCTCCACCGGAACAAGGCAGGGAGAAATCAGGTCAAAGGGGATCACAATCTGAAACTCCTCGCGACCAATACTCGGGTTCGTCAAGTACTAGGCAATCTCAAGAGGTGCACAAGAAATCCGTGGTTTCGACTAAACAAACTTCCTCTACTCCTGCACATGATCCGTCGATAGTAGAGAAACTAGCCGAGCTTAAAGCCACATTCCCAAAAATATGCTTTGATGGACTAAAATTTCTTCCAGCCATCCATCCTATTCCGGGGCATGTTAAACAAAGTGCCATTGCTTGCAACAATGATGTTTACGTCCAACACGACGCATTCGTTCACTTGGCAGAAAAAGTTTCTGAAGTTTCTATGGAACGCCAACATGAAATCGATTGCCTAAAGCTTGAGGCCATCCATGACAAGGACATCATTAGAGCCCAAGATGAAGAGATTTCCATGTATAAATCTCAACTTGAGGCCGCCCAAAAGAATGCTAAAGATACTGCTGAGGCAGTCAGTCGCCTGGAGGCCACACACAAAAAGAAGATCGATGAAGCTGTCCAACGCTGTGGCGCTTTAGCTTTAGAGAAAGACTCCATTGAAAAGGAGAGAGATGCGTTCGCTCAACAAGTCAAAGAGTTGGAAGAGCTACTTCTCAAAGAGAAGGAAGAAAAGATTGCTGCTCAGGAGGAGTCGCAACGACATTGCGACGAAATTGTTGCTACGCGACTCCTGAAAACAAAGCTCGATGAAGAACTCTCCAAGGTCGAAGCGCTGAAGAATGAAGCCCATGAGAAGGGTAAAAGAATAGCGCTCTCAGGAATTGATTCTTGCCTTGAGGCGGCAACTGAGTCTGGTAGGGAGGAAATCAAGTGCATGTTTGATCCGCTCATAGCCGAATATAATGCTCGAGTTCTCATGCATCGTGACTTAACATTTCTTGGCGAGGGTTACCTCGAATCTTTGGCCGAAGCATGGGACATTTTAATCAAAATAAAAAAGGTTGAGTTGGGAACGGAAGAGGTTGACGAAGAAGCTTTAGTGAAGGAATTTCTTCGGGGAAATGAGCCTTCGGACTTGTCTACGGCGAAGGCTCTTTACAGCAGAGACTCCCCCTTATCAAAAGGAAAAATGCCATTGCCGATCCGTCCGGAATCGAGTTTCCGGTTCCTCCCCCTACTCAGCCGTCTAATCGCCCATCACTTGACCCCTTCGAGCAACACGTTGGCTATGATCCAGAGGACCCTGGACTTAATATTCACATTCTATCTCCTATTCCAAAAGGTGAAAATCCACAAATAGTTAAGAGTCAGCCATAGACTGGTAAATAACTTTTCCTCCAAAGTTCAGAAGGTTCTCGTTTTCAGCGAGCGATAAATGTATTATAACATTTGTTTCTTGTGAATTCGTGTAGGCCATCCTGATCTCGAACCTACTCCAAGGAGCGATGTCGCCACGGAGAGAGAGGAGAAAATAGGAGAGGCTATTCAAACCGAAGAGATTCCTGGACCTGGCACTCAAGTGATCGAGGCGCTCGATGAAGACAAATCTGAAAACCCTTCTCCTTTAGAAGAACATTATGAAGTTGAAATTACAGGCGCCTCCAAATATACTTCAAAGCTGAGCATGGAGGAACAGATCATCGAAGAGGGGAAAAAGAAAGCCAAAATTAAGGCTGAGCCTCAAGTGGTAGAACTCGATGACCCACTGAACACACCTTTAAAGGTTATTCTTCCAGGTGGGACCAGGTTGTTAGAAGTTCCTCCTCCTTCCTCTGACACCCCTTCTCTAGCGAGCAAAATGTCCAAGAGAAAACGTGTGTGGGAGGAGTCGTCTGAGAAACCGAAGAAGGAGAAGAAGCCAAAGAAGTAGTTGTCGTGCTCGTTCAATGAGAATTGGTCTGGATTATGTAATTATCTCTATTTATTTTCATAGCCGTTGTAGGTCGGCTTTTTTTTGCCCCGAGTTCGAGAGAAGTTGTAGTGGAACTTCATTTTGGATTAATGAATAAAACTTTGTTCTTTGTCTTTCAAATGACTTTTGTTGTTCAACTTACTGTATAATTTGTAGTCGAAATCCGAAATCTTGTGAGTTACCTAAGCCCTAGTTCACTTTCATATGACTCGGAGATTTTTCTGGAATCGTAGATCCTCTATTCCACGCCTCAGGTACTTAGAATACTCTTAGCTCCTACTCCGGGGACTCGAGGATTTTTTGGATCGCTTATACTCTAATCCACACCCCGGGCGAACAGAGTACTCCAGTCCGCACTCTGGGGACTTGGAGATTTTTAGGACGTTTAGACCCTAGTCCGCACTCTGGGGACTCAGAGTACTCCAGTTCGCATTCTAGGGACTTGGAGATTTTTTTTCCAGTCGTTTATACTCTGGTCCGCACCCTGGGGACTTAGAGTACTCTAGTCCACACTCTGGGGACTTAGAGATTTTTTTCACGTCGTTCATACTCTAGTCCGCACTCTGGGGACTCAGAGTACTCTAGTCCGCGCTCTAGGGACTTAGAGATTTTTTCAAGTCGTTTATACTCTAGTCCGCACTCTGGGGACTCAGAGTACTCTAGTCCGCCCTCTGGGGACTTAGAGATTTTTTCACGTCGTTTATACTCTAGTCCGCACTCTGGGGACTCAGAGTACTCTAGTCTGCACTCTGGAGACCTAGAGATTTTTTCACGTCGTTTATACTCTAGTTCGCACTCTGGGGACTCAGAGTACTCTAGTCCGCACTATGGGGAGTTAGAGATTTTTTCAAGTCGTTTATACTCTAGTCCACACTCTGGGGACTCAGAGTACTCTAGTCCGCACTCTGGGGACTTAGAGATTTTTAGTCTGTGCATGCATTCATACGCCGTACAAAACAATGTAGTTTAATTCTTATTACAGAGTTGTAGCATACAGAAACATCAATAGTTCGTAGAAAAGATGGCTTCAAGCCTTTATTGATCATAACAAGTGAAAACAAACTAAATTGTCTTATTACATGCATAAAACTAAAAACAACGAAAGGAACATACACTGGAAACAATCGCCACTAAGATGAAAAAGAAAAATACTAGGTGTAATAATGATGCAAATGCTCGCTATTCCATGCGAAGGGAAGTGTCATGCCATCTACGGTTGCTAGTTTGAAAGTTCCTTCTCCAAGCCTCCGTTCGATGACATACGGACCTTCCCATGTGGGATTCATATGTGATGGGACTGGAAAGACTCGCTTCAAAATGGGATCTCCCACATCAAAACTTCTTGGTCGGACTTTTTCGTTATAATATCGAGCAACTCTGTGCCTATGTACAGCCGGTCTTAAATCAGCTTCTTCATGCTTTTCGTCAACAAAGTCCAGCGACTCTAGTAAGAGATTCTGATTTGTTTCGGAGTCATAATAGGTTACCCGATGAGAGGGAACTTCAAGTTCCACAAGTATCACGGCTTCAGCGCCGTATGCCAAAGTAAATGAAGTGTGGCCAGTCACGGACTTATGGGTGGTCCTGTAAGCCCAGAGCGCTATCGGAAGCTCATCCACCCACTTTCCTCTAGCTTTCTCCAAATGTTTCTTTAATATTGATTTAATTACTTTATTTACGGCTTCAACTTGTCCATTCGCTTTCTGGTGAGCGACTGCCGCAAACCTTTTCTCAATGTGATACTTTTGGCAAAATTCTTTGAACTCCCTACTTTCATATTGGGTTCCATTGTCCGTAATGATAGTTCGTGGGAGGCCAAAGCGGAATATGATGTTTCATACAATGAAATTAATTACCTTTTTAGTGGTGATCGTAGCTAAAGGCTCTGCTTCTGCCCACTTAGTAAAGTAATCAACTGCAACAATTGCATACTTTGCACCACCTTTGGAAATCGGTAAGGAACCGATTATATCGATCCCCCAAATCGCAAATGGCCAGGGACTAACCATTTGTGTGAGTTCCGTTTGTGGAGCTCTTGGGATTTTCGCAAATTTTTGGCATTTGTCGCACTTTCTTACGTAGTCTGCAACATCCCGATTTACAGTTGGCCAATAGTATCCATAGCGGAGGATCTTTTTTGCTAGTGTCTGCCCTCCAGTATGGTCGCTACATTCGCCCTCATGAACTTCTTTCAAGACCCTTTTATCTCGTCGTGGGCGATGCAACGAAGTAATGGAACCGAGAACCCTTTTCGATACATTATTTCGTCCTGCATCACATATCTCGAAGCTTGCGAATGACTTATCGTCTTTCGTTCTTCTTTTCAGGCAAAGCTCTGTGTAACAGGTACTGCTTGAATGGGGTTATCCATGACTCCTTTTCGTCTTCTGTTTCTAGCACAGGGTCTACATCCATCTCATATATACTCGGAGCATTTAAGGTTTCGACGGGAACCAAGCCCAACCGCTGTGCCTCACCATTGCTCGCGAATTTTGCCAACGAGTCGGCTTCACCATTCTATTCGTGCGGAATATGTGAAATATCGTAATATTCAAGGCCTGCCAAGAGCTCTTGAACTCGTGCAAGGTATGGGGCGAGTCTCTGCCCCTTTGCTTGACAGTCTCCACGAACTTGGTACACCACCAATTGTGAGTCAAAAAAGATCTCGACCGATTCTATTCCAAGTTCTCTGGTGAGTTTTAAGCCGGCAATCAGCGCTTCATACTCGGCTTCGTTGTTTGTGGCTGAAAAATTGAGTTTCAAAGCATAACAGATCGATCAGTTTTCGGGAGTCACAAGAATAACTCCAGCTTCGGAACAACGGTCGTTTGACGCCCCATCGTTGTATAACTTCCATCGAATGGAGGGAATAATGTCTTCATTACTTTGCTCAACAGGTATTGTGAATTCTGCAATAAAGTCTGCTAATGCCTGCCCTTGAATAGCCCTCCACGGCAGGTAGGTGATATCGAATTGACTTAACTCGATGTTCCACTTTAGCAACCTTCCAGAGGTTTCTGGTCGCTGGAGCACCTGTCGTAGAGGTTGATCGGTATAAACAATGATCGGGTGTGCCTGGAAGTATGGACGAAGCTTGCGTGATGCAATCACCAAGCAGTAAGCCAGCTTCTCGATTTTAGGATAGTTCCTTTCTGCCCCCGTTAGACGTTTACTGACATAGTACACTGGCTTTTGAACTCGGTCCTCATTGCGAACCAAAGCTGTACTAATGGCATGTTGAGATACGGCCAAGTATACATACAACACTTCGTGATCTATAGGCTTTGACAGCATCGGAAGACTTTCCAGATGCCTTACCAGAGCTCGAAATGCATCCTTACAGTCGGGCGTCCAATCAAAGTTTCTCTTCCCTTTCTTTATCACATCGAAGAAGGGAATACACTTGTCTGTCGCTCTGAATATGAATCGGCTCAATGCGGCCACTTTTCCGTTCAGACTCTGCACTTGCTTTATAGTTCTTGGTACTTGTATGTCTCGAATAGCCTGAATCTTTTCCAGGTTTGCTTCAATTCCTCGGGCATTGACAATAAAACCCAAAAACTTTCCCGATGCGACACCAAAGGAACACTTCAGTGGGTTAATTTTCATTCCATAATACCTGAGTATATCGAACATTTCTGCCAAGTCTTGAATGTGGTCGTTTGACTGTCGTGATTTCACAAGCATGTCATCCACATAGACTTCCATTGTTCTACCGATTTGTCTTTAAACATCTGATTCACCAAGCGTTGATAAGTCGCTCCTGCGTTCTTCAGTCCAAAAGGCATCACCACATAACAATACAGTCTGACATCCATGACAAAGCTAGTGTGCTCCTGATCCAGAATGTGCATTGGGATTTGATCGTATCCCGAGTACGCATCCATAAATGACAATAACTCATACCCGGCAGTTGAATCGACCAACTGGTCAATTCTGGGTAAAGGGAAACTATCCTTAGGGCAAGCCTTGTTCAAGTCCGAGTAATCAACATAGGTCCTCCATTTCCCATTCGCTTTTCTCACTAGCATGGGGTTATATACCCATTTAGGGTAGAGGGCGTCGCGGACGAACCCATTGGCTTTGAGTTTGTCCACCTCCTCTCTGAGAGCGGCGGACCTCTCTGGGTCCATCCCTCTCCTTTTTTGCTTGATTGGCATGTATTTTGGGTCTATGCTCAACATATGACTTGCAATGGCGGAAGAAATCCCGTACATATCAGAAGGTGTCCAAGTAAAAACATCCAGATTTGCTCGGAGGAAATCAATTAAGTCCTCAATCATCGAGGGAGTGAGATGTGATCCAATTTTAAGTACCCTTGATGGGTCATCATGGCTGACTGAAATGTCGATTATCAGTTCAGCCGGTGCAGCCTTAGACCCCTTAGTCTCTTCATCATTGTTTCTCGGATCTATGTCTCTGTAGATCCGATCGTGCTGCTTGAGCCAAGGCTCGGGCGCTACTTGTCAATTTTGTTCTACCGGGATGTGGACAGTGTTGTCCACGACCTTTCCCTTCTCTCTTCGCTGGGCCTCTCTTAGCTCAGCCACATAACATGCATGACCTGTCGCCTGATCGCCATGTACCACACCAACTCCACTTTCTGTCGGAAATTTCAGAGTTAAACACCATGGGGCCAAAGCTGTCCTAAACTATGCCAGGGCCAGTCGGCCCAAAAACACATTATACGGGGAATCGACATCCAAAAATATGAACGGTAGGATCTGCACACTCCTACGTTCACCTTCCCCAAGTTCAACTGACAATTCTACAATGCCCACCGCATCGGTAGCCGCACCATTAAAGCCATGAATACGGGCTTTAAATGGTTTTAGGTCCTTTGTCTCCAGCTCCATCTGATCATATGCCTTTTTGAAGATGATATTAACAGAACTTCCACAGTCAATCAGTATTCTTCTTACAAACGCTGGCCCGATAGTGGCCGAGATGACCATCGGGTCAATGGTAGGTGCCTCCACCTGATCGGCATCTCTACTTCTAAACACTATATCATCTGTCATCATTCGCTTTTGTTTAACTGGGGTACCATCTTCCGTGTTTGAACAACATTCGAAATCTGCATGCTTTAGGGAACTAGCATAATGTTCCATCTCTTGCTAACTCTTGTCTGCCGGGTGAGGCCCTCCGACTATCGTGTTTATGATTAGTCTTCCTACGGTCCGAGCTGGTTCCTCAGGATGGTGTGGAGCTTGCCCGCGACTGGGGTTTGATGCTCCTTGTCCACCCTCCGGCAGGTTCTTGACAAATTCCTGCAACTTCTTCTATCGAATCAGCTTTTCTATAGCGTCGTGGAGGTGCCTACACTCCTCGGTATTGTGCCTGTAAGCATCATGAAAGCGGCAATACTTCACAGTCTGCTTTTGTTCCTCGGTGGACTCTTTTGGTCGTGGCTTTCAATATTGGAAAGTATTACAAGTCGATAGGTAAATATTTTCCAGAGATGCATTCAGAGGAGTGTATTCATTGTAAGTTGGGATCCTTGGTTTCCACTTTCCAGCTTCCCTTTTCTTTCTGGGATTTCCCCCACCAGATCCTTTAGATTGTTCAGGCTTGTTTTGAACATTGACTTGTACTTTTCCAGAGTTGTCACCAGATTGTTTTACAGCAATGTTGCTCTGCACAGTCTCCTTGCCAGGTACGGGTGCATTGTCTCGCCTCGTCCACCTAGCTTCCTCCCTTCTTATAAATTGGTGTTCCTTTGAATAAAAACGTTCTAGTGTAGTCGGAGGTTTTCCGCTAGCCAATCGCCAAACTCCGAATCCGAATTTACTCCCCGCATCACGGCCATTAAAATAGCATGGTCGTTGGGGTTGCTAACTTCAATTGCGACAACGTGGAATCTTTGTAAGTACTCTTTTAACGACTCTCCTAGAGCCTGAATCACACTGTACAAGGACATCACGTCCTTGGGACGGGTGGCATGAATCTTGAACTGTTCCACAAATTTCATCGCTCAGTCATCAAAGTTGGAGATAGTCCGCGGAGGAAGTCGGGTGAACCACATGGTAGCGATTCCAGATAAAGTTATTGGGAATCATCTACATTTAGTTGCATCGTTTGCTCTAGTTGAGTCCATCATCCATTCATATCTCATCACATGATGTCGGGGTTCAGTCTTTCCTTCGTAGGCCGGAATAGTCGGCATGTTAAACTTCCTAGGGTACTCGGCCTATAAGATAGCATTCATGAATGGAGTACGACTTCTGGATATCCCCCAATCATCATTTGATAAGCCTTGATTCTCTCTCATCAGCTGTCTGACCATAGTTGATAGGTCTGGGGTTTGTATGGAAGATGGCAGATTGGTGTCTGTCCTGCGAGACCATTCTGGTTGGTGTCTCCTCTGTTGGCGATCTACCAAGCGTGTATTCTAGGGACCAGCATCATTAGGCCCTTGATGAGTCGGCCGCCCAGCTTCCGCCCATGCTCCAGATCGTAAGTTCGTTGTTTCAGCTTGGGCACGATTTTCCTGATGCACTGCACCTGTTTGCGTTGTTTTAGTTTTACGGCATCTACGCCTGGGAGGTTCATCAGATGAAGCAGAGCTGTCGGACGAGGAGTAGGGAGCAGGACTCCCTCCAGCATTCTAATGCTGTTGTTGAGTAAGCTGAGTCATAAGGTTGGCGTTAGCTTGAATTTGCTCGTTAAGCTATCTCCTGCTCTCCATGAGTTCCCTTATCAGCTCGTTAAACTCCGTCCTGGTGACAGCTTCTGTTTGGTTTTGGTCGGTGATGGTCCCTGCACCCGGATTAGCTTGTTGATTGCTGGGTCCTACTTGTTGGACACTAGCGGTCTCGTTGACATATGCATTGTGGGAGTTTGATCTAGTACGTGGTCTTCCCATTGTAGAGTTATCGGTTGGAACTCTGAATAGAATCAAAGGACTTCATATGGATGACTTGGATCTCCTTCGGGGGATTTCTTCAATCCAGTAGCTACAAAGTAGATCCTAATGACCTGAGTTCATTTCTCAGTGAAAGCACCAAAATGTTAGCAGCAAAATTGGTCACTAACATCCAACGAAAGATTTGTGTAGAGAGATTAATGAAGATAGAAAATTAAAATAGAGGAATGTATGCAAAACCAAATGTAAAAAACGAGAACACCAGAATTATAGTGGTTCGGCGTAACTGCCTATGTCCACTTTGAGTTTAATCTTTATTGCTTTTTCAAATAATTAAATACAGATACAATTCGTACACCAACAACTTGAATACAAGTTCTTACAGAAAAGAAATGAGTCTTTAAAATGGCATAGTCTCCCCAGAGTTCCCGAAAAAAGGTGCCTTTTCATTGTGCCTCTGCCCCTCTATTTATAGGCGAAGATAGGCTGGACTTCCTTCACGAGCCCAAGAACAAAGTACTTCAGCCCATAGTGGGTGACTTCTGTGCACCGAACCACGTATGCCGAGCGAGGTACGCCGAACATCATTTCGCCGGACGCCGCTTGCCGAGTGAGGTATGCCAAGTGGGATACGCCGAAGGAAACCGCCTAACAAAGTTGCCAAACGGGGTATGCCGAGTAGGGTATGCCGAGCGGCCTATGCCGAACGATGACACCCTCCTCAAGGTTGAGTGTTGATCCTTCCTAGGCCGAACGACATCCAAGCCGAACCACACGCCAAGGCCGAACGACATCCAAGCCAAACCACACATAAATTTGGAACGACATCTAGGCCGAACCACACGTCTAGGTCGAACGAAGGTTATACGCCGAAAGGTGCACTTGCTTGACGAGCATCTTAATTCAAGTCAATCTTTCACTGGATCATGTTTCACCTATAGCCAGCCAAGAAATCCAATAGTTGGCCTATCGTACCCGGGTCAAACAACCGGGTATATATATATATATATATATTCACAGTTATACAAATTTTCATGTGTATTATCTCATATGAGCATACATTCATATACTTGTATATTTATATACTTATATGTATATTTTCAAACATCATAAAGCTTGTTTCTATATATTTATGGATATTTTGTCTTAATTTAAATGGTGGAGTTATATATATACATATAATTTATTTTTTTAAAGATTTATCATATCCAGAGATTTTCTAACTCAATATTTAATATAGCTTTTAAATAAATTTATATATATTCAGACATTTAAATATCAGAAATTTATTTGTTCGACTTAATAAATCAATATCTCAATAATAATAAAAACAGTTAATTACCCAATAACTGTGTCTGAAAATCCATGTCGTCACATTCCTCCCCACTTAGAACTTTTCGTCCTCGAAAAGGAACGAAGCGGGAATTTTAATTTTTTTGGTGTTTATTATTAATTAAACCATTTTTAAGCGTTTAACTCCTTACTCTTTTTATTATATAAAATTTAAAACACTTTAAAATTATATAGCATTTCCAAACTAGTTTTATAAAAACACTTTTAATAAATCGATGTCCAAAACAAGTCCATCCTTGTTCTCATAGAAATTTAGTCATACGTTGATCAGGCGCAGGACTGAACATCTATAAGTACTCAGTAGACCCGTTTTCAACACCTAGTGAAAATACTTGGAAAACCTTTTGCAAAAATGCTATGGAAATCATCACACCCTCCATGGGTCGTAGTTAGCACGATGATTACGTCGCCATCCCAGCGAAATCCATAAGAAAACAATAGGCATCCGCACCTCTTGACTTTCGCCATGGAAACTGCATAGATCGCAGCTACACCCAGGGTTGCGTTGCTATCACAGCAAAACCTGTGTAACTGTAGGTATCAGCGCCCCTCGAATTACGCTGCCAAATGAAACTTTACCACATAGATCGCAGACTACAAAGTTATGTCAATGTTCCAGTGGAACCCAGTGTAGACTGTAGGCACTCACTGCCACACGAATTACGCTACGGAACCAAACCACATAGATCACAATCTACCGATGTTACGTCGCTATCCCAACGAAATCAAAGTAGATTATAGGCAATCACTACCACTCGACTTGCGCTATGGAACGGCGATAGATCGTAGTTACACTAGAGTTACGTTGCCGTCACAGCATAACCCCAATGTAACTATAGGCATCAGCGCCACACGAATTTCGCTACCCCAAACACAATCCTCAGGAACTAAATTTTTGTCTGGACGTCCTCTGGGATCCAAATTTAGAACCTCCCTTAGGGCTCAAGGCAAAACCACTCAGTGGATCTCCTACTATAAGTTTCAACTCTCAATGGGAGTGTCTTTTTCTCCATACCTTTCTCAAAACATTTCATACTATATACATATAGTACCTTTCAAATCATACTCTTTATATGTATCACATATAAATCCCATTTACACAAAATCGATATCTTTAAAATCGATAATTCTCAAACTAGGCTTTCCCCATTTCCAAAATTTACTTTTTGCTAAAATCAAAAGCCATTAAAATCAATGAGTTCCAAAATCCTTTCAGTTTCATTCTCATAAAATCATTCTTATATATATATATACCATTATTCTTTCAACTTGAATAACTTTTAGATCAATAATTTCCGAGTCAACTTCATACTCATAAACTCCATTTAGCATTTCAAATATCTTTCAAAGATCATTTTCTTCACATTATAATTTCCACAAGGGAAAATTTGAATATATAACTAATATGCGTAACCTCATTAATACCAAATCAAATTTTCAAATTCGATTTCCTTTACAAAGTTATTTGTAACATTTCTTACTCCTTATAAAGTAAGTTTCAGTTATAGTAACTATTCCATCTTCATTTTAAAATCATCATATTTTTCTCAAAATATATTATTCACTTCAAAATCATCTTTACCTTAATATTCCGATTTCGGTTACAATTTCAAATAGCTTCGAATTCCATTTTGGGTTATAACTTCGATTTAAATCCATGATTTAAATATAAACAATTTCCACTCTGACCGGTTTGAATTTAGAAAAGCTCGAATAGTTATAAAATAGTTAAATAGTTAATATAAGATAGTTTGAGTTTTAAAAAGAATGGTTTGTATAGTAAATAGCTTGGAAAATCAAAATAAATTTGAATATATAAGAAGAAGTTTTTAAGACAGTTTATATTAAAGCAATTTATATGAAAATAGTTTTAGAGTCAAACAGATTCAATTTCCAATCTTCAATTCAGATCAATTTTCAATTTCCATTCTCATTTAAATTGATTCAATCCAGATTCCCATTCGAATTAACCTCGATTCCCATTCTAATTCAAATCAATTCCCATTTTGAATTCGAACAAATCCAACTTTGATTACAATTCCAATTAGTTCAATCCAATTCCCATTTGAATTAATTTCAGTTAAATCCTCAATTTTCAACCATCTCGATTTATACAAATCGGGTTCAGTTTTCAAATACCAATTTAATCACTTAAATAAGTTAACCTTTATTATTTAATTTAACAACCCAAATCTTTAAAATAATTCAATTCTGAGCCCAATTTCCATATATTCTTTTAAATTACTTTCACTTAAACTTATGTAAGGTTCAAGTAAGAGTCAAAATCTTCTTAAACAAATCAACTTTCGGCATTTAATTGATTACCCAATTATAACTTCAAACTTTGGAACCCAATTCTTAAACAATTTCGGCTGACAGGTTCATTTTATCATTTCAAACTTAAGTTCAAAATGATTCCATTTCCATAAATTGAATTTTTTTTTTCTAAGAATCAAAATCGTTTAAATAGTTTTCAAAATAAAGCTTTACTTCCATTTAATTTCAGTAATGTATATATATCACTTCGATCCACTTCTTGATTTATTCAAAATAATCTAATTTACCTTTTTATACACTATAAATAACAACAAGGTGATAGCAATATATCCAAGTAAATAAACATCCGAATTATCTAAAACACCCATCAATAGCATTCATCACAAATTTAAAGAATTCGAAACCTTTTTTTTTTATTTCAAAAGCTATTTGAGATTATTCATACATAACCTCTTATCAAATCCATACTTTTCTTTTTAATTTAATCCATTTAACTTCCCTAAGTTAAATTTTCAATTTCACATTGAAAATTTTCAATTTCAGTTCATAAGTTCAAAACTTAATCAACTTGTCCCAAGTTAAATTTCCAATTCATCCAATCCATTTAAGCTTACTCAATTTAAATGTTTATCTCCCAAATTTAAATTCTTATCAATATCCTTTCCCACTTATAAGTTCAAAAACTTATTTCTCTTCGGGTTATACATCTCATTCTAAGGGGGTTCCCGAATTCAAACCTCAATATCCTTTTCAAATCAACTTTGAAATCATATATATATATATATATCCACACATATATACATATTTATCCCATTCCCACAACATGTCACACTTTCAATTTTTAAACCATTCTTGGTTTTTAATTCAAAACAAATTCCTTTGTAATTTTCGAAACACTCTTATTTTCAAAACAAAATTCCCACATCAAGATATATTCTAATAATATTACTTATTATTTCCTTAAACACTTTGAAACGATTTCAAAATTTTCTGGGCTTAAAACTTCATGATTTAAATCAATTTAATTTATAAGTCATACTTATATAAATTTTTACTTCCTTAAAACATTTCACTCTTGCTTCATCATTGTCAAATTTGTAATAAACATCCTTTATTAATATTATCATATTCAGAAACTAACACACCATATATCCCATCATAATTTACTAGAAAAATATAATCAAGGTAACTTATTTCAAATACTTTGAAAATTCTTTTGAATTTTCCAGGATTTAAATTCAGGTTTCAATCCACTTTCAGCTTAACTTATTTGTACAGTTAATCCTTACCTAAACTTCTATTTTATTATATACATACTTAATCACTTAAATATTATGATCTTATTTGATTATAATAATCACAGCCAATCACCTTGATATATTATAATAATTCCGAAAAATTACTTCTTTATATATCAAATTATAGCCTTATATAATAATTATTATTTATAAAACCATTTTAAAATCATTTTATAAGAAAATAACAAGTACGCTCTCATATAAATCTCTCAACTCATTCTAGGGTACTACTGACCCTATCTCTAATGAGTGATTCCCACCAGAGCCAAGGTTCTCGCTTAACCTTCAGCTCTGATACCAAATGTAACAACCGGGGAGATTTTCGACCCCCGAAAATCGACACTAATACGTTCACTGTATAAAGTGCCGGAAATACCAGGCTGTTAGGGTTTAGAAGAAAAGAGATAGAAAAAAAAGAGAAACAACAGCACATAATCTCACAACCGTAGCGGAACAAAATATAATATACAACAGTAGCATTTTATACAAAAAAAGGTGTAACCGCTAAATATAAACAAGTTATCAGAGTACAATCACCAACAATAATCTGGACAGTTATAATAACCTATCCCTAAATGCTGACTATACAGTTTATAATACACAACGGAATATAGTCGATATGTCCCTGCCATACAGCTCGTCTTCTGAGTTCCACAATGTCCTAACATGAAATTCTGTAATACTCGGTTTGACCCGAGCATTACAATAAAGTAACACCCGAGTCAGGCTGGAAACCAACATGAGTAAACCAACTTAAATTTGAATACTTAAGTTCTGAAAAGTCACTTTTGAAACCAAGGTAACTCGTACAACGTGATGAGTTTTTATCTGATTGTAACCAAATGCTTATAACTGAAATTCATCAATATTGAAATACTAACTGGGTACAGTTACTTATCAAATATGATCAAATTTGCTTAATTTATTCCATTCCAGCCTATAAACTTTATAATCAAAACCGTAAGGGTTTGTTGTGATTTACAAATCGAAGTTATTCCGGATATCCCTGATATCTGACCCCGGCCTTCCCAAATCCAAGTAATAAATTTAAAGGGTGTATTGTTTAAAATAAACAATTTATTAATTAGGGTGATAATATTCAAATATGCAAATTTATTACATATTTTTATTCAAACAAACCGTAACATCATTTTAAATCTACTATTAACTTGTCTGACCACTTGATGATTCAGACAAAAATAATTGAATTAAATTCCCAATAGAATTTAGGCCAAGATATAGATTTGTTAACAAATTTAACGGTCTATAACAATATCAATCAATTTCCCATCAGGATTTCATCACTTTAATTAACTGAAATCATTTATGTTTTTAATCCAAATTAACTATGGATTAAAAGAGTTATATAAAATTCATTTCTAGGTAATTAAAATTAAACACTTTATTAAATATCTAACTTTGTAAATTTCCATATAAACTCTAAGTTAAGTACTAATACTATAATTAATTAACTTTCCATTTAAAACTCTAACTTACGGAAAATTCCACTATACTAATTCATATCATTGGGTAGTAAGATTAAGATGCAAATATCTTCAATATTGGTTTGGGAAAAATAGATTTCTGAGTTTAAATTTTAAAGCTGTTATGTAAATATATATGAGTTTCATTCCTTTTTTTTTCTTTTTTTCCTCTTCCTTTTCCTTATCTTTTCCTTTATCTTTTCATTTCTTTTACTTTACCTTTCTTCTTCTTTTCTTTTACTTTACTTTTTTTTCTTTTCTTTTACTTTAATTTTTTTTCTTTCTTTTATACTTTACTTTTTCTTTCTTTTCTTTTACTTTACTTTTCTTTCTTTCTTTTTTTTTCTCTTGGCCCAAAACCCAGCCCACTCTCCCCTCCTCCTTCCTTCTTTCTTATTCCCCTTCTTCTTTCATTTTTCCTTCAACCTACACGTGCATGAGGCTGTGCACGAAAATTTAACCGGTTTTAATAACGTTATTAATTGAAATTTTAGGAAGTTTTAAACTATAAATTTTTGAAATATAATTCGATATTTGGAATGCGTCTAATTAAACATAGCAACTGGTAAATTTTCGACCGAAAATATGAAAGTTTATTTCGTACGTAAATTCACTTCAATTTAATCAGTTAAAAAGCGATGAAAATAAAGTGTTTTCGAAACTTAAATATTTTTACGTAGAAAAATTCTAAACCATCTTCTGAGCAAGATGTTAGTTTGTAGTTTTTCCAAATTCGGACATCTTTGGCTCCGTCGATCTTATTTTTCAGCGTTTTTCTTGCATTTTCCACTATTGGGAAAATTCGAAATTTTATAATTCGATCGTACAACTGATTTCTGTATACCGTTTTGATCGTCTCGTCATGCTGATCTCTACGGTATATTCGTTCGTGTGTTTCGGAGTTCCGGTACTCGGCGGAATCTGCGTAAATGGTAACCGTATCGTTATCCGTTTTGAACCTTTTTGTATTCCTGTCCTTTCGTTTCTTTCGCTGCCCTCCATGAGATAGCTGTCAGCCAGCCACTAACAATTAATATTTACTGAATTCAACCTTTTGATCATCCCATTTCCAATATTCAATATTTTAGTCTGTTCGATTTCTAGTTCATTTACCGTTCTTCTCTTTTCAAATTCTTATACTACTTTTCAAATTAGTACTCTCCTTTTCCCCTTCCTTTCTATTAAAAAAAAATATGCAGAGAACAACATTTCTTTCCAATCCAAGTTCCTGTCATTCTCTTCTCCTCTTCACGCATGACCCTGAACCATGCAAGCAGCACTCAAACCCATCCATCATCCCATCTCTACCCAGAAGCTCTCCACCCCAACCGCTTGAGCATCCCGAACACACCTGGCTCCCATGCGTGCACTGCTTCATCCTCTACCAACGTGCGCAACCGAACCCTCCGCCCTAGTCACCCGTTTTCTTCCTTCGGCCGAGCAAACCCATGCACCCCTCCTTGCCTGCAACCACCCACCTCCGGTTTTCACCACCCACAACCGAGCAGGCCTTCCCCTCACTTGGCCGATCCCCTCCATCTTCGACCTTGCTCCATTTTAAAAAAATCAACCACTGTAAGCCAACTCACCTTCTTGCCGCATGGTCACCGTGCCTTTTACTTCTTCTTTGTATAGGTATTGTTTTGCATTTCTGTTGGTTTATATATATGCTTTATTTTAAAAGCTATACCATATAATACTATTAAATATATATGCAGTATCTGTTTGAATAGGTTTTAGTAGTACTATATATATTTGATTTGTTGTGTTGTCCTTCCCACTTGCGTGTAATATGATGCTGCAATACAAAGTTTATGAAGATGCATTACTTTTATATACGAATGAACGAGTTATGTTTATATATCTGGTATATAAGTTGATATATATACTATAGTTTATGAATATGTGTATAATATGTAAATTCATTTTACTATAAGAAGGAAGTAAAATATGTTTGTGTATACAGTGGTTTTAAGTGATCTGTTTAGTCTATTTTAGTTTTAGTTTTATATTTTTCATATACTAGTTTATATATTTAGGGGAGGCTAGTCAACGTTAGTCTGTGAGCTACGTGGGTTATATAATAGTGTTTTATTCATGCAAGTTTAAGTTTAGTTATAATATATATATAATATTAGACATATATATACATTATCGTAGTATATTTTATTTCATCTTATTTTATTATATTATATTTTAAGATTTAGTCTGTAGTCATCACACATATACTATATATTATACGATAGTTTATATAAGCATATTGAAATTTTAATTTTTTTTTTGAAATTTAAATTTTAAAGGCAAGTATGGGTTTCAAAACAAAAAGGGAATTTAGTTTTAATATATACATATCTATACATAGAGATCTATTTGGTGATGTAATGCCCGATTGTATGTCGATATGCTTTAAAATGGAATTTGCATGTTATTTTTTTTTTCGAACAGTAGTTAGACTTCATGTTCACGATATCATATCTCACTCATGTTTTATCAGAATGGGTTGATTCTATTTTTAAAAAAGAGTCGAAGTTACCTAGTTTATGACTGTCAAATTTCAGTAAAATCCGACATCGTTTGATTAGTGGTCGATGATCTGGATGTTTGACCCAGGCAGCTGTTCTTTTGTACTTGAAATTATTTACACTGCTGCAAACACGACCTGAGTTCATGTTTGACGCATCGTATCTCTTCCGTCTTACGTCGGAATACAGTGATTCTCTTTTTGTTTAAAAGATAAAGTTTTCTACTTTCTGTATATAAAATTTTAGCTTCATACGAGGTGGTTCAGTCCTCCGTTTCTTACCTGAAAGTCAGACCCAGAGGGGTTTTCAAACCTGAACATTTGACAATCCCAACATGGCCTGAGTCTATGTTCGTGACATCGTAACTTTTTGGTCTCCTTTCCAAATCAAGTGATTCTTTTGCAGTTTTAAATACAAGTTTTGATCTTTATTCATACCAAATTTTAGACCATTTCGATCTCGGTAGCACATAGAATTATATTGTTAAACTTTGACGCAGGACATGTTTTTTTTGTTGCTATGTTGAATGTTTTGATTTGATTTCGGCAATTCCTATCTAACAGCTTTGCTCGACGATTCGTTCCAATCTAGTTTATTTCTGTGATGACCCGGTATTTTGGCCATTTATTTATATAGATTTGTAATTTTTGCAAGGGAGTTTGATTTGTAAATTTAAAATAAAATCTCTTAATAATATTTATAATAAATTTATCTTATAAAATTGAATTTAAATACTTTGTCTTGTTAACATTTGGTATAAAAATATATATAGATAATAATGTAAGTAAACCATATCGAATATAAGTTAAATAGTGATAGTTAAAATAAAAATAAGGATTAAGTTATTAGGGTATGCTTGCAACATAAACGGGAAATGGTAAGAACAAAGTATAAAATAAAACAAAAAACCAAATGTAATGTAAAACCAAACACAAATATACGTGTATAAGACTATTTAAACTAGAAGTCAGGTAAAAACAAACATATACATATGAGTTATTTAAGCAAGAAGACAAAATGTTTTCATGCATAATATCTATGTTCATAAAATAAAAAGATAAAAACATAATATCTTCATTTGCAAGCCAAGTGTTTGCCTGCAAAGTGTACATTTTCTTGCAAGATATTTATGTACAGCTAAACGTAATAATAATTATGTAAACATATAAGGAAACTAGTGCATTTAATGTTTTCTTTTCAAGTACAAATGGGGATCATCTTAGCCGAAATAGCAGGATCATTCCAGCCTCCAAATTGAAAGATATTTTTAGTCATAGCAACAAAAATCTGACCAGAGGATAAACACTTAACCAGATAATACCTTCCTTAAGCATCCTGTTTTTTTTTCATATATACATATGGATGCATCTACTTCTTTTTAATTCATTCAGCAAACATAAGAAAACCTGTGAAAACAAAAGGAAGTAAAATCAGGTTGAATTCAAAACAAACTGCAGTTACAACAATAGAACTCAAGGCAGATTCAAATTTGAATTTTCATAATACCAGAAATTGTTCTCTGTTCAAAGGCTTGCAGGTGAGTAAATCATTTTAAATCTGGATTTTTATTTGTGGTTGAAACATGCTTGAGGTGAAATGGTAATGGTTTGCATATATATACAAGTAAGTAGATATATGTGTGTGTGTGTGGGTTGATATGTTTGTGCATGTCTGGATCAAAGATGTACACTCTGTTTTGGTTTTACAGATTTCAAAACCTATCAAAAAAATCAAATTCTCATTCCTTGATTCTCTGTAGGCTTTGTTGTACAAACAAAACTGTTCAAATTTGTAAAATTTAAATTCTAAAAATAGTTTTTAGTTTCCTCTGTTCATAAACTTCTGGTAAAAAGGAAAATACAGTAAACCCAAACATTTGTCAAAATTCAATTTCAACAATTTAGTGTTTCAAGTATATAATATGATTCGTCATGGCAAATGATGAATTTAGGAAGTAAAATCACGATTTTTAAATAAGTTTTTAGTGAGATATATCGGGATGAACGGAATGTGGGTTTTTGTCTATTGCCGATGATCAAAGGCGCTGGAAGTGTCGAGCTTGTTGCTGAAGCAGGCTTATAGGTCGAGGAGCTTGGCAAAAATGGTGGTTCGATTTCTCCATCGTTGTGGTGGTGGGGCGGAAGAGATTTAGGGTTTTAGGAGGTGATCTGGATGGGGTCGAATGCGAAGACATTTCGGCGTCGTGGCGATGTCGAGTTGAACTGGGGTAGGTGGAATAGCGAAGGAATCGTGTGGTAAGGGTTGGGTCGTAGTGGCGTGGCTCCAGTTGGTCGGAGGTCGTGGCACGTGGGAGGTTTGGTGATCGGGATTCATGGCCTGATGGGGATCGTATTGCTCGATTTTGAGTGGATGGGTTTTCGTGTTGTCTGAGTTGTGGGAATTGACGACGACGATGTCGTCGATGTGATGGTGGTGGCAACGATGACCAAGGGGTCGTCTTCGATCTGTGCACGTGCACGTAACTGGGTTGTGCATCGATGGTTGTTGACGAGGAGAAGAACATCCTCGGGTTGGACTCGCGTTAGGAAGGGTTTGTTTCGGAGCTGTGTTCGGGTAAAACGCAAGTGTAAAGGCTTTGAAAAAAAAAAAAAGAGAAGGATGAAGCTCGGGAAAAAGGGTGGATGAAACTCGGGTTTTAGTTCGAGTGACCTGGGCATTGTCTCGGGTAAAGATAACTATGTTTCAAGTGTTAAAGTTAATATAACTAAGTTTCTGTTAATTCACCTGGTCATTCTTTTAACAAGAGTATTTACCTAAATGACTTAATTAGTTAAGTTGTAAAGTTAGAATTTTTAAAGTTTATTTAAGACCTAATTAATAAAGTAATAAAATTAAGAAGATTAAATGTGTTTAATCATTAATTAAACTTAAGGGTTTAAGTTAAGTTATAGGTAAATAATAAATTATTTTGCCTAAATCGGATTTTAAATGTTAATTAGGAAAATTAATTAGAATAATGGTTAAACTTCTTATTTATAAAGGTCTTGAGTAATTAAGATTAATTAATTAATAAGTAATTAAAGGTCAATTATTGATTAATTAATTAAAAATTAAAGATTAATTGGTTAGGGAATGATAAATTAAGCTTAATTAAGCAATGAAATTAATTAGGGTTGTTTAATCAATGTGATTAATTTAGGAAGTGGTATATGATTAATTAAGTTAATTAAGCAGGATTAAAGGTAATAAATCTAATTTATATTAGGTAATTAACTGAGTATTGTTTGACTATTAATCTTGCCTATAGATGATAAACTTAAATTGGATTACTTCGGTTTGTCTGAATATCTCTGATATTTGAATTGTGATGTACTGTGACGTGATATGATGGGTCGAACAGTAATATTGTGGGTTATCTATAGATGATGAATTACTAGGTGAATTATGATACCCTGTATTTAAATTGATTGTATCCACTTAAACCGAAACCACTTCGATTCTTTATAAATTAATATGTGGAATCAATAGGCTGATATGGAATGACTTAAGTGAATTGGACCATTTAATCTAAGTTTTGGTACTTAGAATTTGAGTTGTGAAATAAGTGTTATCTATAACAAATTGTGAATTTGTAAATTGACACGAGTTACCCCGGGTTTTATTTAAGTTTTATGCTGTTGTATTCCATGTTAGATGGGTTTACTCACGTTGGTTTCCAGCCTGACCCGGGTGTTACGTTGATGTAATGCTCGGGTCAGACCGAGTATTACAGATTTTCAGGTAAGGACGTTCTGGAGCTCAGGGGGCGAGCTGGATGGCAGGACGTATGGAGTGTTCCGCTGTGACTATTATTTCTGTTATCTGAGATATATTTGATTTGTATATGAAATGACCCTCCTATTTCCACCCTAATTTCATAAGGATTTTTTTTTTTTTTTTTGCTATGAGATGATATATTGTTATATCATTCATTACAAACATATTTTCCAAGGTCATTTTCTTTTTCCAATAACCAAAATATATCCAGGATCAAAATAACTTACCAATATAAATATATCAGTGCATATCTAATAATATACACATACATATGAAGATGTATGTGTTCTTCTTGTTTAAATTCAGAGTATATACTTTATTATTATTATTTTTTGTTCAATAACATCCTGTTTGATTTAGAGATTTAGTAATTCAGATACATTATTGTATTCAGATTTTTTGGCCATAAAATCCACTAAAATATGTACTTTAGTCTGTCATTAGGATCAAGAAATGATCAAGTAATATTCAGTAGTAAACAAGCTTATAATGTTGATGATTGTGTTTAAAGTCTGGATAATATTAGATTCAGTATAAAAGAAAGTGGATCCTAAGTGAACACAAGCAACATCTAGGCGTAATGGAAACGCGCCTAACTTATACACAAAAGGTCACGAGTTCGAGTACCATGCAGGTCGGTTCAAACACAATTTTTGGTTTTCTTCTTTTTTTTTTTTTTTTCTGAAAGGTTAGAAATCTGATACCTACCTATAATTGTACATATATGTTTAATTTTTGCCTATAACCCAACATACAAAACAATCCTTCTTACTTACTATTTTTGTATCCCATTCCTACAACTGTTTTAAGAATTTATGATCATATTTTTGCTCAAATATCAACATGTACACAGATGTACATGTACATGTCAATATTTCTGCTCATTTTCCAGAAAACTGGGTGAATCAATTGCTAAATGTACTAAGCTTTGAAATGCATTTTTATTTCCAGAATACAATCTATCATGATCAACCAATACTTCATTTAATTGAAGCTGGTTAACTCATGAATCCTGTATCTGCCACACTAGTTCCATTTCATTGCATTCTGTTTAAAGCTTTAGGAAAACATCTTACTCTTCTCAATTCAATTCAGAAATGAATTCAAACTTAATTACAAAGCATTTCAGTAAAAAGAAAATAAAATCCTGTTAAGTTTACTTCTTGCTAAATCCAGATTTTGTTCTAAAACTCAGTGCTCTGTTATATCTCAAGATTAACTATTACATAATATAAACTTTACAAAACAACAGCTCAACTACATATGCATATTTCTCTTCCAAACATCCATATCAGTAATTAAAATCATTTCCTTGTTTCCCACTCAGATTTTTTCTTTGAGATTTTAAACCTTAGTGCATAGCAATATATTTAACATGATACAACTAGTTCATCTAACCATAATAGAATTCATTACATAACTGGAAATCTTAGAACATAAAATTTTTCCTGAATACATGCAGATACAATCGATTTAAACTCTTATTGAAACTAGCTAGCATGTTCATTCACTCCTCCATAAAAGCCATAACTTCATTTTTACTTAGTGCCTGGGTTACCTGAAAGAACATAAGTGGCTGCCTCATTTTAAAATGAGACACCCCAGATGCCATGAGCAAACAAGGGTCAGATCTATGATCTGGTATGAGTAACATCAATTCATTCATGATATTAAGCAATAGAGAATATAAGGGTACTAACTTGTTGATTCAACTAATATGCAATTCAGTTGTTTAAGAAAATTTCTGCAATCAATTGTTTTAACATAGTATAATTATGTTGATTCAGGTATGATATATTCATTTATCATTCTTTCACTTGCATACATAATCATGCAAACATAATTATCTATTTGCAACAATTTCACTTACTGGAATCATCTTGGTTCCATACCATTCAACCTAAGAAATATCCATATTCCTATTTCTTCATTTACAGGTTGTAATATTCAATTTAAATTCCTGCCTCATCTGCTATTAAGGAATCACTGGGACACATTGCAATGAACTAATTCACATCATTGCACAAAGATCTCAGGGCTTAAACAAACCATGTGCCAACTTGCATACTTCAAATATGACAAGCATTCCAGCAGCTTTCTTGGCCTTCCCTTCCCTAGTTTATTTACTAGTGTATAGTCTTAAATCCTATCATCAAATATGCTAAGTGAACATATCACTGCAAACATGGAAACATCCATAATTTCTTCTAGCATAATTCTCCTCAGAAATAATCAGACAGTTATTTCCTAAATGGGGTCAATATGTCTTGATCTTAAAAAATATGAGAATATTTTCAACTGTAAAAGAGGCATGGCATGTTATTTTGATCTGCAAGCCTTTATGATTGATTCAGATTCAAGATCTGGTTCAATCATAATTTTAGCTTGTGGGTTTCTCTTTTTTTTTTGATTTGATTAAGGGCTCAGCACTTAGAAAATTTCTATTGCACCCTTAACATTTTTCTTTTCAAGCCTCAGCACTTATACCAAGTATAATGCAGCTCTAATCATTTTTATAAAGTTTCCATGCCATAGATCTATAACAGCTGAGAGTATTCTCTATATGATTTTTGAGATCCTAAACTTTAACATTTGTGAGTATAAATAAATCAGTATGATACCCATCCAAAGACAAATGTCTCAACCAATCAAAGGTCATCCAAAATCATCCATATTAAATCATATCAGATTTAAAATAAAACATCCAGAAAGCATTGATGAAATCATATACATCAAAACCAGAAATATATATAAATGGAAATAAAAAGTGGCTGCCTCATCTCAGGTCTTAATGCCATGAACTTAGTGAGATTACTCACCTAAATGTTTAATCCAGAAAATTCTTGTTTGAGTGTTCTCTCCTTTCTTCCAATATTTTCCTTCTTTTCTTATTTTTGTGCAGCTCGGGGTAAAAATGATTCTACTGGCTAAACTGCCTATTTATAAGCATTTTTCCTCTAGGGTTTTGTTGAAACAGAATTCCATTTCTGTCCTGGCTAGCATCATGCATTTTTCATTCATAATACCCCGGCCATATTACCCAATTTAAAGGCTGCATTTTCTTTCTTTTACTTTTCAGAAAATGGCCACTCTCCTAGTCATGTTAAAAGTGTGACTATCCTATTTTTATTTTAATTATTTCTGAAAATCCCCTTTTGCTATTTTTGCCTATACAAGCTCATTAACTTGTATCACATTTCATGTCATTTTAATGTCATAGTTTTACTTGCTTATATATATATATATATATATATATATATATATATATATACTTTTCAGTGTTTAAAAATATATATATTTGTACACATATCTTATCTAAGCTTATTTTAATTTCTCTTTAATTTCAGAAGCATATGCACCTATATGTATACAGGTTAATATACATAATTTTCTCTTCTGGGTTTTAAATAAAATTTGTTTACTGATTTAAAGTAAAGCCTACTTTTTCTTACTTTCTAAGATGATCCATATAATTTCAGAAATCAAACAACCATGTTGCCAAATCATGTTTGTATTGCCCTTTAATTCTTGTTTTAAATCCAAGAAATCTGGAGTTCTTCCTTGTGCCATTTCAGTGTGCACGTGCACACATATACCTGCACACTATTTATTCCTGAGACTTCACCATATTTAAATCTAAATATTTCAAAATTAAATCATTTTTCAAAAATGATTTTTCACAAAATTTTGGGGTATTACATTCACCCCTCCTTTTAGGAATTGTGTCCTCACAATTTTTCTAACATTTATAGTGAGCATCTTTTTCTTTTCTGAAAACTTATCAAACATATGCATAAGCAAACAAATTTAACCATATCAACCATGCATAACAAATAATTTTTCCAGAAAGAAAAAAAAAATTACCTTTTAATTTGCAAAAAGCTTAGGATAATCCATTCTAATCTTATCCTCTAACTCCCATGTGCAGTCATTAGGATCACTACTCCACTGGATCTTAACTAGTTTCAAGGTTTTGCTCCTTAATTTCTTTTCTTCCTTGGCTACAATCCCCACTGGTTCTTTTTCATAAACCAAGTCAGGATTTATTTGAATTTTGGTAGGCTCTTCCAAAATGTCTTCCTTATCATGTACCCATTTTCTAAGTTGGGACACATGAAAAACATTATGCATTGCTTTCATCTCCTCTGGTAGTTCTAATTTGTAAGCCAATGAACCAATTCTTTCCAGAATTTTATAGGGTCCAACATACCTTGGTGTAAGCTTACCTTGCTTGCCAAATCTCATGACTTTCTTCATAGGTGAAATCTTGATGAAAACAAAGTCTCCCACTTCATATTCCACTTGCTTTCTCTTCCTATCTGCAAATTTCTTTTGCCTATCTTGAGCTGCTGCTATTCTTTTTCTTATTAACCCAATTCTCTCTGTAGTTTCTTTAACACATTCAGGTCCAAGAACAGCCCTTTCTCCAGCCTCTACCCAGCATATAGGTGATAAACATGGCTTGCCATATAAGGCTTCAAATGGTGCCATCCCTATGGTGCTTTGGTAACTGTTATTGTATGTGAATTCAGCTAGATGGAGGTGGTCTTCCCAGTTGCCTCCAAAGTCCAGTGTACATGCTCTCAACAAATCCTCTAAGACTTTGTTCACCACCTCAGTTTGACCATCTGATTGTGGATGGTAGGCAGTGCTTAAGCACAATTCACTCCCCATAGCCTCTTGAAAACTTTTCCAAAACCTTGAGGTGAAGATGGTATCCCTATCACTCACAATGGTTTTAGGTATGCCATGCAACCTTACTACCTCTTTCATGAATATTTGAGCCAATTTTGGAGCATTTCTTTCTGCTCTAACTGGGATAAAATGTGCTACCTTAGTTAGCCTATCCACAATTACCCATATACTTGTGTTTCCCTTCTTAGATCTAGGCAGACCATCTATGAAATCCATAGATATATCCTCCCACTTCCACTGTGGTATGCTAAGGGGTTGCAATAGTCCTGATGGCCTTTGTGTCTCTGCCTTGACTTGTTGGCAAGTCATGCACCTTGCAACATATCTGGCCACATCTGACTTCATCCCCTTCCACCAAAGATTTCTTTTCAAATTTTGATACATCTTGGTGCTACCTGGGTGTATGGAGTACTTACTCCTATGGTACTCATTTAATATTTCCTCTTTCAATTCTATATTTTCTGGAACACATATCCTGTTTTTATTCCTCAAATACCCATTTTTATCAACTTGATAATTTATTACTTCCTCCCCTTTTGATATGAGCATTTTCTTTTCCACCATGTTTAGATCTTGTTCCTGCATTTGCCCAATCTTAAGAAGTAAATCTGATTGCAGAGATATCATACTTAATTTCCCTTTACCTTCACCTTCTTCAATGGGCATCATTTGTTCCTCACTACTTTCCTCAATTTCCAAATCAGTAAGTATAGACAAATCCCTAAACTCTTCCATCATCAACATGGCTACTTTGGCATGTTGTCTACTCAAGGCATCTGCAACTTTATTTGCCTTGCCTGGTGTATACAGTATATCTAGATCATAGGCAGCTAGGAACTCTACCCATCTATGTTGCCTCATGTTCAAATCTTTTTGTGAGAATAAATATTTCAGTGCCTTATGATCAGTGTACAAAATGAATTTGGCACCTAACAAATAATGTCTCCAAAGTTTCAAAGCATACACAACTGCTGCTAGTTCAAGATCATGGGTTGCATACCTGGTTTCATGTGGCTTTAATTGCCTAGATGCATAGGCTACCACCTGGTCTTGCTGCATCAACACAGCCCCTAACCCAGAGCCACTTGCATCAGTGTACACAACCAAATTTTCATTTCCTTCTGGCACTCTCAACACTGGTGCATTAATCAGAGCTTCCTTTATTTTGATAAAAGCTTGCTCACATTTTTCTGTCCATACAAAGGCTTGGTTCTTTCTAGTTAAATTGGTAAGTGGTGATGATATTTTTGAGAAATCTTTTATGAATCTCCTATAATATCCTGCCATCCCCATAAATGATCTAATCTCACTGATGGTGCTAGGCCTTTTCCATGCTTGGATTGCCACTACCTTGTTAGGGTTTACTGATATTCCTTTGGCAGAGATGACATGCCCAAGGAAATGCACTTCTTCTTTCCAAAATGCACATTTTGAAAATTTTGCCTTTAAATCATTTTCCCTTAGTCTTGACAAAACTAAATGCAAATGATTTTTATGCTCTTCCACTGTCTTGGAATAAATCAAAATGTCATCAATAAAAATCAGTACAAATTTGTCTAGATAATCTCTAAATATTCTATTCATCAAATCAACAAAATATGAAGGAGCATTTGTCAAACCAAATGGCATAACCAAAAATTCATATAAGCCATATCTTGTGTTAAATGCAGTGTACTTAACACTTGAGTCTTCAACCTTCATTTGATGGAATCCTGATGCTAAGTCTAGCCTAGAAAATATTTTAGCTTCACTGAGTTGGTCAAAGAGATCATCTATTCTAGGCAATGGGTATTTATTCTTGATGGTTACTTTATTTAGCTCCCTGTAATCTATGCACATTCTCAAGGTACCATCATGTTTTCTTACAAACACTACTGGAGAACCCCAGCAGGAATTGCTTGGCCTTATAAATCCCTTGCCTTCTAATTCTTCCAACTGATTTTTCAATTCTTTCAGTTCACTTGGCCCCATTCTATAAGGTTTCTTAATTATTGGACTTGCTCCTGGAATGAGATTAATTTGGAACTCAACTGGTCTGTGGTGTGGAACACCCTTAACTTCCCCAAACACATCCAAGTATTCATTAACTATGGGAATTTCTTCAATGGTTAGTTCACTCAGATCTTTTTCTAAGTCAACTAAATGATATAGTTTTCCTTCCTTAGCTACCTCACATAAAACTGTGATTCTCTGGCCTTTAGAATTTTGCAATGATATGGTGGATGAGTCTAAATTAATTATGGCTTTAAATTGCCTTAACCAGTCTACCCCCAATATAACACCTATATTTGGGTAATTCAAAACATATAAATTGGAAATAAAAATATTTCCTCCTATGTTTAACTCCACATCCACACAAATCATATTTAAGACACTAGAACTCCCCAATGGACTGTGTATATGCAATGGGGTTTCAACTAATATGCAATTCAGTTTTAGCACTTTAACCAATTCATAAGAAATTAAGGAGTGAGTTGCCCCAGTATCATACACTACTGTTATGGGTATGGTACAAATAAGTAATGTACCTTCCACTTGGCTATGGTTTACAGTGTTACTTTCCACTGTGGCTTTGCCTTTTCCTTCCAAATTTGCCAATTTGCCTTGCTGTTTATACTCAGGACAATTCCTCTTCATATGTCCCTCTTTCCCACATAGATAGCATTTGAAAGCTCCTCCTTTCAACTCTGGACATTTTGGTTTGATATGCCCTTCTTTTCCACACTGATGGCACACAATTTTCTTCTTGTCTTCCTTAGCTTTGACATCTCCAGTGCTTTTGTTACTAGCCTCTTCTTTCTTCTTATCATAAGGGTGATACCTCCCCTTACCTTTCTTGTTATTATTGCTCTTAAAATTTCTGAACTTCTCCCTTTCCTTGTCATGCTGCTCCAACCTCAAAGCTAAGTCTATCACATGATCAAAAGTCTTGTCTGCATAAGGTAACATAGCTCTGCTAAGTCCTGGGTTTAGACCTTTTATGTACCTATCATTTTTAGATGCTTCATCTGCCACAAGCATTGCTCCATATGTGGAAAGTCCCTCAAACTTTTGAGTGTATTCTGTGACAGTCATGGTTCCTTGTCTAAGCCTAATGAATTCTTCTAGCAAGGTAGTCTTTGCTGATGCTGGTACAAACCTTGCCTCCAACATCTCTTTGAATTGATTCCAAGTGATTTCATTCTCATTCCTTCCTGCAATGATTACTTCCCACCAGCCTAAAGCTACTCCTTTCAGCTGTCTTGAAGCCACTTGCCTCTTTCTTTGATCATCAAGTTGCATGTCATTGAAAATTCTTTCCAATGTTCTCAACCATGTTTGAATTTCCATGATACTCTCTGTCCCTTCAAAGCTTTTGCCTCCTAAATGAGTATATGTCTTAAGCAGTTTTGAGAGTTCTTCATAGGGATTTTCTTGCCTTTGTCCTGCCCCATCCCTAAATGCTCTCACCAAGTCTTGCAGATTGACCATTGGTGGTGCATGGGAAGATCCTACTCCCTGATTTGGTGGTCTCCCTACCATAGTTTGCTAATAATAATTTACATAGCTGGTTAGTTTGATATTTAGTTCCTTTTAATTTATCTTTCTATCTAAGAACTTGATCCTTACTTCTACTATGTTGAATAACATAGCTCTGATACCAAACTGAAATGACCCTCCTATTTCCACCCTAATTTCATAAGGATTTTTTTTTTTTTTTTTGCTATGAGATGATATATTGTTATATCATTCATTACAAACATATTTTCCAAGGTCATTTTCTTTTTCCAATAACCAAAATATATCCAGGATCAAAATAACTTACCAATATAAATATATCAGTGCATATCTAATAATATACACATACATATGAAGATGTATGTGTTCTTCTTGTTTAAATTCAGAGTATATACTTTATTATTATTATTTTTTTGTTCAATAACATCCTGTTTGATTTAGAGATTTAGTAATTCAGATACATTATTGTATTCAGATTTTTTGGCCATAAAATCCACTAAAATATGTACTTTAGTCTGTCATTAGGATCAAGAAATGATCAAGTAATATTCAGTAGTAAACAAGCTTATAATGTTGATGATTGTGTTTAAAGTCTGGATAATATTAGATTCAGTATAAAAGAAAGTGGATCCTAAGTGAACACAAGCAACATCTAGGCGTAATGGAAACGCGCCTAACTTATACACAAAAGGTCACGAGTTCGAGTACCATGCAGGTCGGTTCAAACACAATTTTTGGTTTTCTTCTTTTTTTTTTTTCTGAAAGGTTAGAAATCTGATACCTACCTATAATTGTACATATATGTTTAATTTTTGCCTATAACCCAACATACAAAACAATCCTTCTTACTTACTATTTTTGTATCCCATTCCTACAACTGTTTTAAGAATTTATGATCATATTTTTGCTCAAATATCAACATGTACACAGATGTACATGTACATGTCAATATTTCTGCTCATTTTCCAGAAAACTGGGTGAATCAATTGCTAAATGTACTAAGCTTTGAAATGCATTTTTATTTCCAGAATACAATCTATCATGATCAACCAATACTTCATTTAATTGAAGCTGGTTAACTCATGAATCCTGTATCTGCCACACTAGTTCCATTTCATTGCATTCTGTTTAAAGCTTTAGGAAAACATCTTACTCTTCTCAATTCAATTCAGAAATGAATTCAAACTTAATTACAAAGCATTTCAGTAAAAAGAAAATAAAATCCTGTTAAGTTTACTTCTTGCTAAATCCAGATTTTGTTCTAAAACTCAGTGCTCTGTTATATCTCAAGATTAACTATTACATAATATAAACTTTACAAAACAACAGCTCAACTACATATGCATATTTCTCTTCCAAACATCCATATCAGTAATTAAAATCATTTCCTTGTTTCCCACTCAGATTTTTCCTTTGAGATTTTAAACCTTAGTGCATAGCAATATATTTAACATGATACAACTAGTTCATCTAACCATAATAGAATTCATTACATAACTGGAAATCTTAGAACATAAAATTTTTCCTGAATACATGCAGATACAATCGATTTAAACTCTTATTGAAACTAGCTAGCATGTTCATTCACTCCTCCATAAAAGCCATAACTTCATTTTTACTTAGTGCCTGGGTTACCTGAAAGAACATAAGTGGCTGCCTCATTTTAAAATGAGACACCCCAGATGCCATGAGCAAACAAGGGTCAGATCTATGATCTGGTATGAGTAACATCAATTCATTCATGATATTAAGCAATAGAGAATATAAGGGTACTAACTTGTTGATTCAACTAATATGCAATTCAGTTGTTTAAGAAAATTTCTGCAATCAATTGTTTTAACATAGTATAATTATGTTGATTCAGGTATGATATATTCATTTATCATTCTTTCACTTGCATACATAATCATGCAAACATAATTATCTATTTGCAACAATTTCACTTACTGGAATCATCTTGGTTCCATACCATTCAACCTAAGAAATATCCATATTCCTATTTCTTCATTTACAGGTTGTAATATTCAATTTAAATTCCTGCCTCATCTGCTATTAAGGAATCACTGGGACACATTGCAATGAACTAATTCACATCATTGCACAAAGATCTCAGGGCTTAAACAAACCATGTGCCAACTTGCATACTTCAAATATGACAAGCATTCCAGCAGCTTTCTTGGCCTTCCCTTCCCTAGTTTATTTACTAGTGTATAGTCTTAAATCCATTCATCAAATATGCTAAGTGAACATATCACTGCAAACATGGAAACATCCATAATTTCTTCTAGCATAATTCTCCTCAGAAATAATCAGACAGTTATTTCCTAAATGGGGTCAATATGTCTTGATCTTAAAAAATATGAGAATATTTTCAACTGTAAAAGAGGCATGGCATGTTATTTTGATCTGCAAGCCTTTATGATTGATTCAGATTCAAGATCTGGTTCAATCATAATTTTAGCTTGTGGGTTTCTCTTTTTTTTTTTGATTTGATTAAGGGCTCAGCACTTAGAAAATTTCTATTGCACCCTTAACATTTTTCTTTTCAAGCCTCAGCACTTATACCAAGTATAATGCAGCTCTAATCATTTTTATAAAGTTTCCATGCCATAGATCTATAACAGTTGAGAGTATTCTCTATATGATTTTTGAGATCCTAAACTTTAACATTTGTGAGTATAAATAAATCAGTATGATACTCATCCAAAGACAAATGTCTCAACCAATCAAAGGTCATCCAAAATCATCCATATTAAATCATATCAGATTTAAAATAAAACATCCAGAAAGCATTGATGAAATCATATACATCAAAACCAGAAATATATATAAATGGAAATAAAAAGTGGCTGCCTCATCTCAGGTCTTAATGCCATGAACTTAGTGAGATTACTCACCTAAATGTTTAATCCAGAAAATTCTTGTTTGAGTGTTCTCTCCTTTCTTCCAATATTTTCCTTCTTTTCTTATTTTTGTGCAGCTCGGGGTAAAAATGATTCTACTGGCTAAACTGCCTATTTATAAGCATTTTTCCTCTAGGGTTTTGTTGAAACAGAATTCCATTTCTGTCCTGGCTAGCATCATGCATTTTTCATTCATAATACCCCGGCCATATTACCCAATTTAAAGGCTGCATTTTCTTTCTTTTACTTTTCAGAAAATGGCCACTCTCCTAGTCATGTTAAAAGTGTGACTATCCTATTTTTATTTTAATTATTTCTGAAAATCCCCTTTTGCTATTTTTGCCTATACAAGCTCATTAACTTGTATCACATTTCATGTCATTTTAATGTCATAGTTTTACTTGCTTATATATATATATATATATATATATACTTTTCAGTGTTTAAAAATATATATATTTGTACACATATCTTATCTAAGCTTATTTTAATTTCTCTTTAATTTCAGAAGCATATGCACCCATATGTATACAGGTTAATATACATAATTTTCTCTTCTGGGTTTTAAATAAAATTTGTTTACTGATTTAAAGTAAAGCCTACTTTTTCTTACTTTCTAAGATGATCCATATAATTTCAGAAATCAAACAACCATGTTGCCAAATCATGTTTGTATTGCCCTTTAATTCTTGTTTTAAATCCAAGAAATCTGGAGTTCTTCCTTGTGCCATTTCAGTGTGCACGTGCACACATATACCTGCACACTATTTATTCCTGAGACTTCACCATATTTAAATCTAAATATTTCAAAATTAAATCATTTTTCAAAAATGATTTTTCACAAAATTTTGGGGTATTACAGTATATGCTCAGTGTTGTGTATGAGAGTAACTATGATGTATAAAATATAATTGACGGATACAATATTCTTTTTGTAAACTGTTATTTATTTGATATTATATTTTGATCCGCTGCGAATGTGAGAATCTGTGTTGTGATTTCTGTTTCTTTCTTCTATCTCCTTCTTCTTTACTAACTATCTGGAATTTTCGGGTTTGAAAATTCCGGGTCGTTACAGTTGGTATCAGAGCTGAAGGTTAAGCGAGAACCTTGGCTCTGGTGGGTGTACTCATCAGAGATAGGGTTAGTATTACCCTAGGATGAGTTGAGTGTATATATATATATGGGAGAACGTACTTGTTATTTTCTTATATAAAGATTTTAAATGGTTTTAAAGGTAAATGATTTTATATAAAGTTATATTTGATATATATAAAGCAATATTCCTTAACCAATAAATGTTAAGGTAACTGGTTGTTAAATTATTGGAATTAAATTAAGTAATAGAAATATAACTAAAATGAAAGTAAAAATAAGTTTGAATTGGGTTCAAACTGAAATTAAAACCCTAAATTTGTAGAAATGTTTTCAGAATAAAGATAATAATAAATTGGTTTCTAGATATGATAATCTTGGCTATTATCGTAAATGGTTATTGTGTTTAATAATGAAATGTTGTTAATGAGTAAGCAAAATGAAATATTCTAAGGAAGTAAACATTTAAGTAAAATATGACTTATAAAATAAAATTTAAAATACCTAAATTGTGAAATTTTAAATCTAGGTCCAGAATTTGAAATTTGATTCAAAGTGTTGAAAGAAATAATAAATAAGTATTATTTGAATAAAGGAGACTTGTTACAAACAATGGGTTGTTTGAAATTTTGGTTCGAATTTAAAACGAAGATGGTTTAAAATGTTAAAACATGGCTGGGAGGGCCAAGAAATAAATATGTATATATGTATGGATATGGATTTTTGATTGATTCTGGATATTCTCTATCATAGTTGTGGCTATGCAAGGAGAATGACGGTTTCTGATCGAGAAACCAGATCTGTGTCCGCACTAGGAAGTCGGGTGGACGATACTAGTTCGGAAGTGAAATTGTGTGATCGAGTGAGCGATCAGATTGGTATTGCGTACGAATGATATGGGGACATCGTACGGGTTTGAATGAAATTGGCATTGAAAATTTGTGGATAAAAACTGAAAAGATTTTTGAAATTGAAAGTATATTTTGAGAAATCGACAATGAATAAAGGTGGAAATTGATTTTGGAGTTGTAGATAAAAGGTTATAAGATGATTTTTGAAATGGGAAATATATTTGTGAATATATGAGGAACTAAAATAAAATAAATTTAAAATTTATATTTCTATGGTAGAAATTAACTTTATGGAAATAAAGTGGAAATTGAATATTTTTTCGAGTTAAAGTTTACTTTATAATAAAAGTAAGAAATTTGGCAAGTGACTTTATAAAGTAACCAAATTTGAATATTTGATTGGGAATAAACAAAGTTACGTATCTTTGTTATATATGATAAAGCTCCCCTTATTGAATCCATTGCCAGGAGAAAAAAGTTTTTGAAAGTTTTGAAGTATACAAAGGAAACTTATAAAAGTATAAAGTGATTTAAAGATTTCCCAAGAAAATTATATATATGAATATATATAAAAGATTTTATGGAAAAGGTTTTGAGAAAAAGGTTTTGGGAACCTTTGGATTTGGAAAAGGCTTTTGATTTTTGGATAAAATCAATATTGAGATTTGGAAAAGCCTAATTTGAGAATTTTCGATTTTGGGAATCGATTTTGTGTAAAGGATCTTATATGGAATTCATACTAGGTGTATGATTTGGAAAATACTATATGTGTATAGTATAAAGTGTTTTGAGATTGGCTCTGGGGAAAAAGGCGCTCCCTTAAAATGAACTTCTCAGGAGTGCCACAGGGTGGTACTGCCTTGAGCCTCAAAGGGGGAGGTTCTAAAGTTGATCCTGTGAGGAGTCCGGACAAAACTAGTTCCTGAGGATTTTTGGGTAGCGAAAGTCGATGGCGTTGATGCCTACAGGGGCATTTGGGTTATGCTGTGACGACAGTGTAGCTCGATGTCGCTGCGATCTACTGTGTGGGGACCATAGCGAAAATCGTGTGGAGGATGAGTGCCAACGGTCTACACTTGATTTTGCCGGGAAGGCAACGCAACATCGGTAGACTGCGGTCTATGGTCAAGTGGAGGAGTTTCATTCTTTGGCAGCGAAATTCGGTGGCGCTGATGCCTACAGTTATATGGGTTTTTGCTGTGATAGCTACGTAACCCCAGTTGTAGCTGCGATCTGTAGCGGGTTCCATGGCGTAATCGAGGGGCGCGGAGACCTACAGTTATCTGTGGATTTTGCCGGGACGGCAACGTAACCATCGGGTTAACTGCGACCATGGATGGGGGTGATGATTTCCAGAGCATTCTCACTAAAGCTATTTCCTCTATTTTCAAAAACTGTTTTCTATATTTTCAATAAAATTATTTTTCAAAATATTTTTCGCTGGATGTTGGAAACGGGTCTGCCAAGCACTTATAGATTTTCGGTCCTACGCCTGATCAACGTATGACCGAATTTCTACAAGAACAAGGATGGAATTGTCGAAACATCGAGCTATAAAAGTATTTTTATAAAAGCTACTTTGAAGTAGTATTATATAGATATTAAAACAAAAGTGATTTCAAAATGATCAAAGAAATTTATCTAATTTTAAGCATTTTAATAAAACTGGTTTCGTTCCTTTTCGAGGACGAAAAGATTCAAAGGGGGGAGAAATGTGATGACCCGGTATTTTGGCCATTTATTTATATAGATTTGTAATTTTTGCAAGGGAGTTTGATTTGTAAATTTAAAATAAAATCTCTTAATAATATTTATAATAAATTTATCTTATAAAATTGAATTTAAATACTTTGTCTTGTTAACATTTGGTATAAAAATATATATAGATAATAATGTAAGTAAACCATATCGAATATAAGTTAAATAGTGATAGTTAAAATAAAAATAAGGATTAAGTTATTAGGGTATGCTTGCAACATAAACGGGAAATGGTAAGAACAAAGTATAAAATAAAACAAAAAACCAAATGTAATGTAAAACCAAACACAAATATACGTGTATAAGACTATTTAAACTAGAAGTCAGGTAAAAACAAACATATACATATGAGTTATTTAAGCAAGAAGACAAAATGTTTTCATGCATAATATCTATGTTCATAAAATAAAAAGATAAAAACATAATATCTTCATTTGCAAGCCAAGTGTTTGCCTGCAAAGTGTACATTTTCTTGCAAGATATTTATGTACAGCTAAACGTAATAATAATTATGTAAACATATAAGGAAACTAGTGCATTTAATGTTTTCTTTTCAAGTACAAATGGGGATCATCTTAGCCGAAATAGCAGGATCATTCCAGCCTCCAAATTGAAAGATATTTTTAGTCATAGCAACAAAAATCTGACCAGAGGATAAACACTTAACCAGATAATACCTTCCTTAAGCATCCTGTTTTTTTTTCATATATACATATGGATGCATCTACTTCTTTTTAATTCATTCAGCAAACATAAGAAAACCTGTGAAAACAAAAGGAAGTAAAATCAGGTTGAATTCAAAACAAACTGCAGTTACAACAATAGAACTCAAGGCAGATTCAAATTTGAATTTTCATAATACCAGAAATTGTTCTCTGTTCAAAGGCTTGCAGGTGAGTAAATCATTTTAAATCTGGATTTTTATTTGTGGTTGAAACATGCTTGAGGTGAAATGGTAATGGTTTGCATATATATACAAGTAAGTATATATATGTGTGTGTGTGTGGGTTGATATGTTTGTGCATGTCTGGATCAAAGATGTACACTCTGTTTTGGTTTTACAGATTTCAAAACCTGTCAAAAAAATCAAATTCTCATTCCCTGATTCTCTGTAGGCTTTGTTGTACAAACAAAACTGTTCAACTTTGTAAAATTTAAATTCTAAAAATAGTTTTTAGTTTCCTCTGTTCATAAACTTCTGGTAAAAAGGAAAATACAGTAAACCCAAACATTTGTCAAAATTCAATTTCAACAATTTAGTGTTTCAAGTATATAATATGATTCGTCATGGCAAATGATGAATTTAGGAAGTAAAATCACGATTTTTAAATAAGTTTTTAGTGAGATATATCGGGATGAACGGAATGTGGGTTTTTGTCAATTGCCGATGATCAAAGGCGCTGGAAGTGTCGAGCTTGTTGCTGAAGCAGGCTTATAGGTCGAGGAGCTTGGCAAAAATGGTGGTTCGATTTCTCCATCGTTGTGGTGGTGGGGCGGAAGAGATTTAGGGTTTTAGGAGGTGATCTGGATGGGGTCGAATGCGAAGACATTTCGGCGTCGTGGCGATGTCGAGTTGAACTGGGGTAGGTGGAATAGCGAAGGAATCGTGTGGTAAGGGTTGGGTCGTAGTGGCGTGGCTCCAGTTGGTCGGAGGTCGTGGCACGTGGGAGGTTTGGTGATCGGGATTCATGGCCTGATGGGGATCGTATTGCTCGATTTTGAGTGGATGGGTTTTCGTGTTGTCTGAGTTGTGGGAATTGACGACGACGATGTCGTCGATGTGATGGTGGTGGCAACGATGACCAAGGGGTCGTCTTCGATCTGTGCACGTGCACGTAACTGGGTTGTGCATCGATGGTTGTTGACGAGGAGAAGAACATCCTCGGGTTGGACTCGCGTTAGGAAGGGTTTGTTTCGGAGCTGTGTTCGGGTAAAACGCAAGTGTAAAGGCTTTGAAAAAAAAAAAAAAAGAGAAGGATGAAGCTCGGGAAAAAGGGTGGATGAAACTCGGGTTTTAGTTCGAGTGACCTGGGCATTGTCTCGGGTAAAGATAACTATGTTTCAAGTGTTAAAGTTAATATAACTAAGTTTCTGTTAATTCACCTGGTCATTCTTTTAACAAGAGTATTTACCTAAATGACTTAATTAGTTAAGTTGTAAAGTTAGAATTTTTAAAGTTTATTTAAGACCTAATTAATAAAGTAATAAAATTAAGAAGATTAAATGTGTTTAATCATTAATTAAACTTAAGGGTTTAAGTTAAGTTATAGGTAAATAATAAATTATTTTGCCTAAATCGGATTTTAAATGTTAATTAGGAAAATTAATTAGAATAATGGTTAAACTTCTTATTTATAAAGGTCTTGAGTAATTAAGATTAATTAATTAATAAGTAATTAAAGGTCAATTATTGATTAATTAATTAAAAATTAAAGATTAATTGGTTAGGGAATGATAAATTAAGCTTAATTAAGCAATGAAATTAATTAGGGTTGTTTAATCAATGTGATTAATTTAGGAAGTGGTATATGATTAATTAAGTTAATTAAGCAGGATTAAAGGTAATAAATCTAATTTATATTAGGTAATTAACTGAGTATTGTTTGACTATTAATCTTGCCTATAGATGATAAACTTAAATTGGATTACTTCGGTTTGTCTGAATATCTCTGATATTTGAATTGTGATGTACTGTGACGTGATATGATGGGTCGAACAGTAATATTGTGGGTTATCTATAGATGATGAATTGCTAGGTGAATTATGATACCCTGTATTTAAATTGATTGTATCCACTTAAACCGAAACCACTTCGATTCTTTATAAATTAATATGTGGAATCAATAGGCTGATATGGAATGACTTAAGTGAATTGGACCATTTAATCTAAGTTTTGGTACTTAGAATTTGAGTTGTGAAATAAGTGTTGTCTATAACAAATTGTGAATTTGTAAATTGACACGAGTTACCCCGGGTTTTATTTAAGTTTTATGCTGTTGTATTCCATGTTAGATGGGTTTACTCACGTTGGTTTCCAGCCTGACCCGGGTGTTACGTTGATGTAATGCTCGGGTCAGACCGAGTATTACAGATTTTCAGGTAAGGACGTTCTGGAGCTCAGGGGGCGAGCTGGATGGCAGGACGTATGGAGTGTTCCGCTGTGACTATTATTTCTGTTATCTGAGATATATTTGATTTGTATATGCTCAGTGTTGTGTATGAGAGTAACTATGATGTATAAAATATAATTGACGGATACAATATTCTTTTTGTAAACTGTTATTTATTTGATATTATATTTTGATCCGCTGCGAATGTGAGAATCTGTGTTGTGATTTCTGTTTCTTTCTTCTATCTCCTTCTTCTTTACTAACTATCTGGAATTTTCGGGTTCGAAAATTCCGGGTCGTTACAATTTCGGAAGTCGTGCTTGCAATTCGTAACTCAACTTCGTTGTCTATTCTCGATCTCTAGCCTCGAAAGGTGAGCAATCACTCACGATTATTGTTCTTATATTTATTAAATTTGATTTCAATTGAAACGACAATTGAAATATGCTGCTGTTAGTTATTTATATTGCTATATCTATGCCATCATCTCTATTTGTTCACCTGTGACATCTGACACCCTTATCTGTTATTTATACTGATGATATATGCCTGTTACCGTTGTTATATTATTATCATATATGTTATCACTCTGCAAGTTCCCGGTTAGTATAGAATCACTATGGGTTGAAATGATACATACCCGAACGGACTTTAGAATAGGAGAAAATCGTTATGGGTTGAAATGATAAACCCAAGCGATTTTCAAATTAAATTGAATTGGGGTTTCGGGTTGAAAAGATATATACCGGAATATATTTTAAATTGCGGATTGAAATGATAAATATCCGTATCATTTGACCATAGGATAGAAAATTATATACAGACACCGTTGGTCTATATATAAATGTTTTTGAAAAACATTTCTACGGTTTGAAAGAAATATATGGTTTTAATAAATAATGATTTTAAAGATTTATTAAAGTTGATTTAATAAGTTGATTTGAATCAATATGAAATATGTTTAAGTATTTATGTAAAATTTATATTTTTAAATATAGAATTTATAATGTTTCAGGTTGAAAGATAAATTTGAATTGATTTGAAATCCTTAATTATTTAAGAATTATACTTAAATAAGTTGATTTGAAACCTATTAAATTTGAAATTTTAAGATATGTTTTATAACTTGAATTAATTAAGAAGTGGCTTAAATGAATATTTCAAACTTATATAAATTTAAATGAGATATTTTGTTTATATAAATTTGTAAATTGAAGTTGTATTTTGATGTATTGAATTGATTAAAGAAATATTTCAAAAACTAAATGTAATGAAATTAAATTGGGACATAAAGTGAATTATCGAATTTAGTTTTGAAATGTCGAATATTTAAACTTTGAAATATATTGAAATTGAAATGGTTTATTTATGGTTCAAATAGGCATTTGAAATCGATAATTTGAAAGGGTTTATTGAGAAACTAAATTGAATTGAAATTGATGATTTGAGATTTAATTAAATTTTAATTTTGGAATTCGAGTTTATGTGAATTGATTTGTGAAATTTGAGGAAGCTATTTTTATATAAAGTATTTAAACTATATCTAAAACTATTTATATTTTACTTTATAAATTTTAATATAAATTATTTTAATATAAATCATTTTCAATATAAATTATTTTATTTTAAATTATAACTATTTTATATAAACTATTTTATTTTATAAACTATTTTTCTATATATACAAATTTTAATATCTAAACTATTTATGAGGAAAGTGTTAGGATTTCAAAGTGTTATGAATTAATTCAAGTTTTGATTTCCAAAGTGTTATGATTTTAAAAGACTTATGATTTCGAAAGCGATATAACTTTGGAAAGTGATATGATTTTGGAAATGGATTTATTTGAAGTGAAAGTGATATCGTATTGATATGGTTTTGAAATGACAATGATATGTCGGTTTTGAAATATAACTATTTTGAAATTTTATTAAATGACCATCGGTGTAATAATACGTAGTTATTAAAGAGACTGGGATCGGATATGGACATACTCTCTATCGATATCGAAACCACTTTAATAACTAATATACGCGGAGTGTTGATCCAGAATGAAGTGGATGGTTTGGTGAACGCATTGACTAAAGAAAGAGAACGATTTTGGATGACCCCTGACATGACTAAAACAGGAGCCGCGCCCGGCCATTGAGGATCGTCATCTCTAGCGGACACACTTCTTCGATACCTTATCTATTACTTATGTGATTTGATTTGGGTGCACCCCTTGATTTGGGAGTGTTGTTTCGCGGTGTTGAGGTAGTAGTTGCTATGCTCAACATCAGTCCGGATCAGGCAACTACTAGTATCCTAGTTGGTATCGCCTCATGTACCTTGTCATACTGTTTATCCTATCGCGACCACTACGTTTTGGTTTGTACCTTTAGTATATGGATTGCCCTCTGGCGACTTCCGGTTTTTGGGAAACTACGGTCTTGTATATGCTCTTGGGAATAAAATGTGTTAAGGGTGGAATGGGCCATGACTTAACGCTATTTTGATATCATACTTTACTGATTAGACATTATCTACTTAGCGTACACAACTACATAGTAGATAGTTTAACGGATCCTTAGAGGATGGTTATCCCAAACATCCTTTGAGTTACTTGTATTTCAGTTGATATTTCACTTGAGTTGGATTTATTGATATAAGAATGTTAATCCTGACTCGAGTGTTTTGTGTTTTCTTTACGCTCGGGTCAGACTGAGTGTACCAGTATTCGAGACTCACCTTTGGAGTTGGAGCTTCGCTTGGAGATCCAGCTATCTATCCAGCTTTCAGATATTCAGTTTATTCCAGTGATGTATTCTGATATTGTATTTGACTATTGTATTCGAGACTTCTGTTGTATCCTGTATAACTCTGTTTTATATATATAGTAGCTTCATGAACTACTATTCTTTTGTTTCCGCTGCATTATTGTTATATTACTCTGTGTCTGTGATCTGTGATTATTTATTTATTGTATATGCTAAGTTTTGCCAAATTTAAATTAACAATCTATTATTTTGAATTATTCAAGTCTGACATGTGTGGATTATTGTAGATTTGAATGGTCCAAAATAGTGGGTCGTTACAAGTGGTATCAGAGCTCTGGTTTTAGGCAAAACTCAGCATATGTAGTGAATTCAATTACAGAATCACATTCGTTCGAGCTTGAATTCCTTCTTCTTTGACTCGGTTTCTTTGAATTTTGGAACGTTCCCTTCGGTTCCAAAGTCCATTCATGTCTCCCCTATTCGTGTCTTTTTTTTAATTCTGGAGTATCCCATAACTCCACTTCGAATGATCTCTATAATAAATCGGAGGTCTCGCCAATATCTGAATAATTTGTAAAAGAGTTAAACTCCTGTACAACCAGCAATGATTCACCGAAGATTTCTATATCCTCGGTTTACGATGCTGTTATCTTTTGTTATACCCGAATTCTATCTTTGGCGATCGAATGTCGATTTGTTGTAAAATTCTACATCGAATTTATTCTTGGAATCACGGTTGACCCGATTAAGGTTACCTGCGATTTATATAAGTTTGTCCATCTTCTGTTTGAAAACTCAATTATCTTATCTCCTTATCGGGTGTACCTTTTAGTTGAATTCTTTTAGTTAGAGTTTCTCTAATCTGAATCTCTATCTTTGTTTTGAAATCCATTCGAGGATATCCGAGTGGGGGAGTGTATTTGTAATTAATATTAAAATGTTTTATATATTGTGTTGTTTGAGTTGTTGATGTTGATTTGGGTTTTCGATCGATTCGTCTGATCAACGCTATCGATAGGATTTCCAAAACACTTGAATAGAGCAAACTGACACAATATTATTTCAAATTTGGTAAATTGAATAGATTCGTATGATTATATTATATATATATATATAAGTATAGGAATTTCTGGAATTAAATAGTTAATTAAATTGGTTGTTGAATGATAATATTTGATTATCATTTATTGTTCTAAATGAATTTATAAACATGGTTTATAAATTGATTTGGAATCGAAATAAATTTTAAAAATCAGGAATTTGAGAATTTGATTTCCGGTGATTTCAACTTTGGTTTTAAAGTGTATATTATTAAAGGTATTTTTGAATAGAAACCGTTTTCAAAGATTTTAAAATGTTGAAATCAGTACTCTTCTCTTCTGTCGCTGGAAAATAATTTCGGTGATGACTGCAGCGTCATCGACATTCATTTTCGAGTTTCGAAGTGGAGAGACCATTCTGTAGCTTTGCTACGGTTTTGTTTTGGAAAAATATTTTGATTTGAATTATATATATATGGGTATATTATTTTGAATTTAATTTGGATTAATATATATAGTATACACATAATTATCTCTAAAAGGTTTGGAAATTTAATTTGATTTGAATTTCTGTGGTATGGCTTGATTTATTATGTATATAAAGAAAATTTTGATCTGATATATACTATATATATATTTATCTCAAAATTGTTGAAGTAAATCGAAGATTTAAATTCTTAAGTTTATGATTTAAAGATGATTTCAATTATTAACTGAAGTCAAAATTTTTGGATAAATATTTAAACTTGAGATAATTGAATTTGAAAATTTTATTTGTATATTACTAAATTGCATTTCAATATAACTTACCTAAATTATTCAGAAGTTAAAATGTAATTGGATAATATACAATATAAAATAATTTCATAAATAAAATTTGAGTGGTTATAATAAATGTTATACACTTAAATTTTAATTATAAAATGTTAATAGAGATAAATAGAATAATAAGATAATTGAAAAATAAATTTTGTTTTGAAGGAAATAATAAATTAAAATTAGATCAACTTATGGAAATACCTTGAATTTAAAATCAATTAATGAATATAAATTAATTTAAATTGAAATTTATATGGTTTAATTTAATTTATATGATTTAAATATATGTGATAAAATATATTATGTGGAACAAATTTAATAATAATTTGGAATAAAAGAATTAAATTTGTTGAATAAAATATGAGTATAATAAATGATTATACAAATTGATGACTTAGAAATTGTTAATTGAATATGACTAGATAATAAGATAATGAATTTTGAAATAGATAGATTAATTTAACTTAAGTGAACTAAAAGGATTTAACCAAATTGTTAAATATTAATTAATTTAAATTGAAATTTATATGGTTTGAATTAATTGTTTTACTTGTATTCCAATCTATTTTCTTTCTGGTTGTTTCTATTCTCCTACCTCCTTCCTTTTCGGGGACGAAAAGTTTTGAGTGGGGGAGAATGTAACGACCCGAAAATTTAACCGGTTTTAATAACGTTATTAATTGAAATTTTAGGAAGTTTTAAACTATAAATTTTTGAAATATAATTCGATATTTGGAATGCGTCTAATTAAACATAGCAACTGGTAAATTTCCGACCGAAAATATGAAAGTTTATTTCGTACGTAAATTCACTTTAATTTAATCAGTTATAAAGCGATGAAAATAAAACATTTTCGAAACTTAAATATTTTTACGTAGAAAAATTCTAAACCATCTTCTGAGCAAGATGTCAGTTTGTAGTTTTTCCAAATTCGGACATCTTTGGCTCCGTCGATCTTATTTTTCAGCGTTTTTCTAGCATTTTCCGCTATTGGGAAAATTCGAAATTTTATAATTCGATCGTACAACTGATTTCTATATACCGTTTTGATCGTCTCGTCATGCTGATCTCTGCGGTATATTCGTTCGTGTGATTCGGAGTTCCGGTACTCGGCGGAATCTGCGTAAATGGTAACCGTATCGTTATCCGTTTTGAACCTTTTTGTATTCCTGTCCTTTCGTTTCTTTCGCTGCCCTCCATGAGATAGCTGTCAGCCAGCCACTAACAATTAATATTTACTGAATTCAACCTTTTGATCATCCCATTTCCAATATTCAATATTTTAGTCTGTTCGATTTCTAGTTCATTTACTGTTCTTCTCTTTTCAAATTCTTATACTACTTTTCAAATTAGTACTCTCCTTTTCCCCTTCCTTTCTATTCAAAAAAAATATGCAGAGAACAACATTTCTTTCCAATCCAAGTTCCTGTCATTCCCTTCTCCTCTTCACGCATGACCTTGAACCATGCAAGCAACACTCAAACCCATCCATTATCCCATCTCTACCTAGAAGCTCTCCACCCCAACCGCTTGAGCATCCCGAACACACCTGGCTCCCATGCGTGCACTGCTTCATCCTCCACCAACGTGCGCAACCGAACCCTCCGCCCTAGTCACCCGTTTTCTTCCTTCGGCCGAGCAAACCCATGCACCCCTCCTTGCCTACAACCACCCACAACCGAGCAGGCCATCCCCTCACTTGGCCGATCCCCTCCATCTTCGACCTTGCTCCATTTTAAAAAATCAACCACTGTAAGCCAACTCACCTTCTTGCCGCATGGTCACCGTGCCTTTTACTTCTTCTTTGTATAGGTATTGTTTTGCATTTCTGTCGGTTTATATATATATGCTCTATTTTAAAAGCTATACCATATAATACTATTAAATATATATGCAGTATCTGTTTGAATAGGTTTTAGTAGTACTATATATATTTTATTTGTTGTGTTGTCCTTCCCACTTGCGTGTAATATGATGCTGCAATACAAAGTTTATGAAGATGCATTACTTTTATATACGAATGAACGAGTTATGTTTATATATCTGGTATATAAGTTGATATATATACTATAGTTTATGAATATGTGTATAATATGTAAATTCATTTTACTATAAGAAGGAAGTAAAATATGTTTGTGTATACAATGGTTTTAAGTGATCTGTTTAGTCTATTTTAGTTTTAGTTTTATATTTTTCATATACTAGTTTATATATTTAGGGGAGGCTAGTCAATGTTAGTCTGTGAGCTACGTGGGTTATATAATAGTGTTTTATTCATGCAAGTTTAAGTTTAGTTATAATATATAATATTAGACATATATATATTATCGCAGTATATTTTATTTCATCTTATTTTATTATATTATATTTTAAGATTTAGTCTGTAGTCATCACACATATACTATATATTATACGATAGTTTATATAAGCATATTGAAATTTTAAATTTTGTTTTGAAATTTAAATTTTGAAGGCAAGTATGGGTTTCAAAACAAAAAGGGAATTTAGTTTTAATATATACATATCTATACATAGAGATCTATTTGGTGATGTAATGCCCGATTGTATGTCGATATGCTTTAAAAGGGAATTTGCATGTTATTTTTTTTTTGAACAGTAGTTAGACTTCATGTTCACGATATCATATCTCACTCATGTTTTATCAGAATGGGTTGATTCTATTTTTAAAAAAGAGTCGAAGTTACCTAGTTTATGCCTGTCAAATTTCAGTAAAATCCGACATCGTTTGATTAGTGGTCGATGATCTGGAAGTTTGACCCAGGCAGCTGTTCTTTTGTACTTGAAATTTTTCACGTCTGCAAACACGACCTGAGTTCATGTTTGACGCATCGTATCTCTTCTGTCTTACGTCGGAATACAGTGATTCTCTTTTTGTTTAAAAGATAAAGTTTTCTACTTTCTGTATATAAATTTTAGCTTCATACGAGGTGGTTCAGTCCTCCGTTTCTTACCTGAAAGTCAGACCCAGAGGGGTTTTCAGACCTGAACATTTGACAATCCCAACATGGCCTGAGTCTATGTTCGTGACATCGTAACTTTTTGGTCTCTTGTCCAAATCAAGTGATTCTTTTGCAGTTTTAAATACAAGTTTTGATCTTTATTCATACCAAATTTTAGACCATTTCGATCTCGGTAGCACATAGAATTATATTGTTAAACTTTGACGCAGGACATGTTTTTTTTTGTTGCTATGTTGAATGTTTTGATTTGATTTTGGCAATTCCTATCTAACAGCTTTGCTCGACGATTCGTGCCAATCTAGTTTATTTCGGAAGTCGTGCTTGCAATTCGTAACTCAACTTCGTTGTCTATTCTCGATCTCTAGCCTCGAAAGGTGAGCAATCACTCACGATTAATGTTCTTATATTTATTAAATTTGATTTCAATTGAAATATGCTGCTGTTAGTTATTTATATTGCTATATCTATGCATCATCTGTATCTGTTCACCTGTGACATCTGGCACCCTTATCTGTTATTTATACTGATGATATATGCCTGTTACCGTTGTTATATTATTATCATATATGTTATCACTCTGCAAGTTCCCGGTTAGTATAGAATCACTATGGGTTGAAATGATACATACCCGAATGGACTTTAGAATAGGAGAAAATCGTTATGGGTTGAAATGATAAACCCAAGCGATTTTCAAATTAAATTGAATTGGGGTTTCGGGTTGAAAAGATATATAACCGAATATATTTTAAATTGCAGATTGAAATGATAAATATCAGTATCATTTGACCATAGGATAGAAAATTATATAAAGACACCGTTGGTCTATATATAAATGTTTTTGAAAAACATTTCTACGGTTTGAAAGAAATATATGGTTTTAATAAATAATGATTTTAAAGATTTATTAAAGTTGATTTAATAAGTTGATTTGAATCAATATGAAATATGTTTAAGTATTTATGTAAAATTTATATTTTTAAATATAGAATTTATAATGTTTCAGGTTGAAAGATAAATTTGAATTGATTTGAAATCCTTAATTATTTAAGAATTATACTTAAATAAGTTGATTTGAAACCTATTAAATTTGAAATTTTAAGATATGTTTTATAACTTGAATTAATTAAGAAGTGGATTAAATGAATATTTCAAACTTATATAAATTTAAATGGGATATTTTGTTTATATAAATTTGTAAATTGAAGTTGTATTTTGATGTATTGAAATGATTAAAGAAATATTTCAGAAACTAAATATAATGAAATTAAATTGGGACATAAAGTGAATTATCGAATTTAGTTTTGAAATGTCGAATATTTAAACTTTGAAATATATTGAAATTGAAATGGTTTATTTATGGTTCAAATAGGCATTTGAAATCGATAATTTGAAAGGGTTTATTGAGAAACTAAATTGAATTGAAATTGATGATTTGAGATTTAATTAAATTTTAATTTTGGAATTCGAGTTTATGTGAATTGATTTGTGAAATTTGAGGAAGCTATTTTTATATAAAGTATTTAAACTATATGTAAAACTATTTATATTTTACTTTATAAATTTTAATATAAATTATTTTCAATATAAATTATTTTATTTTAAATTATAACTATTTTATATAAACTATTTTATTTTATAAACTATTTTTCTATATATACAAATTTTAATATCTAAACTGTTTAAGAGGAAAGTGTTAGGATTTCAAAGTGTTATGAATTAATTCAAGTTTTGATTTCCAAAGTGTTATGATTTTAAAAGACTTATGATTTCGAAAGCGATATAACTTTGGAAAGTGATATGATTTTGGAAATGGATTTATTTGAAGTGAAAGTGATATCGTATTGATATGGTTTTGAAATGGCAATGATATGTCGGTTTTGAAATATAACTATTTTGAAATTTTATTAAATGACCATCGGTGTAATAATACGTAGTTATTAAAGAGACCGGGATCGGATATGGACATACTCTCTGTCGATACCGAAACCACTTTAATAACTAATATACGCGGAGTGTTGATCCAGAATGAAGTGGATGGTTTGGTGAACGCGTTGACTGAAGAAAGAGAATGATTTTGGATGACCCCTGACATGACTAAAATAGGAGCCACGCCGGGCCATTGAGGATCGCCATCTCTAGCGGACACACTTCTTCGATACCTTATCTATTACTTATGTGATTCGATTTGGGTGCACCCCTTGATTTGGGAGTGTTGTTTCGCAGTGTTGAGGTAGTAGCTGCTATGCTCAACATCAGTCCGGATCAGGCAACTACTAGTATCCTAGTTGGTATCGCCTCATGTACCTTGTCATACTGTTTATCCTATCGCGACCACTACGTTTTGGTTTGTACCTTTAGTATATGGATTGCCCTTTGGTGACTTCCGGTTTTGGGGAAACTACGGTCTTGTATATGCTCTTGGGAATAAAATGTGTTAAGGGTGGAATGGGCCATGACTTAACGCTATTTTGATATCGTACTTTACTGATTAGACATTATCTACTTAGCGTACACTACTACATAGTAGATAGTTTAACGGATCCTTAGAGGATGGTTATCCCAAACATCCTTTGAGTTACTTGTATTTCAGTTGATATTTCACTTGAGTTGGATTTATTGATATAAGAATGTTAATCCTGACTCGAGTGTTTTGTGTTTTCTTTACGCTCGGGTCAGACTGAGTGTACCGGTATTCGAGACTCACCTTTAGAGTTGGAGCTTCGCTTGGAGATCCAGCTATCTATCTAGCTTTCAGATATTCAGTTTATTCCAGTGATGTATTCTGATATTGTATTTGACTATTGTATTCGAGACTTCTGTTGTATCCTGTATAACTCTGTTTATATATAGTAGCTTCATGAACTACTATTCTTTTGTTTCCGCTGCATTATTGTTATATTACTCTGTGTTTGTGATCTGTGATTATTTATTTATTGTATATGCTAAGTTTTGCCAAATTTAAATTAACAATCTATTATTTTGAATTATTCAAGTCTGACATGTGTGGATTATTGTGGATTATTGTCGATTTGCATGAGGCTGTGCACGAGATACGTGCCCACCACCCCATGCTCCAGCCGGTGAACCATGCCGCCGACCTTCCCAACATGTCGACTCCGACCCACTCACTTCGTCTGCCCACCTGGAAACACCATCCACCTCAAATCCAAAATATTTGCCTTCCAAACCCAATACTGGTAACCACCGCAACCTATCGACGCCTCGGCCGACCACCACGGCCCGCCATTCCTCACTAAATCTTGCCTCCAGCTCCACCACAGCTATCGCCAACTTTTCCCCTTGGACCGCACCTCCTCAAAGCCCCACGACGTCGACATTGCTCCATGACCAAACCTCCATCCAAAGCAACACTAAACCCTAAAATTACCTCGACACGCTAACCCACCCAATAAGAAAATCATCTACCATTTTTCCCTGATGCCACATTGCCTGTTCTTCCTACTCGTCCAACGCCATGCTCCATACATCGTCGTGCCGCCGGAATTCCATAGAAAAACAATTTCCTTTCAACTCTCAATTCCTCCTTCTATACAATACTAGAAATCGCCAAACAAGGTTTAAAAGTCATGATTCTAAATAGCGAACAAGGTCATATGATCCAATCGTCCAGTCATGATTTTGAATTTATGGCAAAATTGGGTTAACTATCTGTAAATTATATTTTTCACACTTATACTTGATAATAACACACAAAAAATATTTTTAAAACAAAGTATAATCGAAAACAAACGTCTCATATAACATCATATCCTAAATCTAATTGGATCAAGAGGTAGGAAATTTTGAAGTTAGTCATGACATTTAAAATTGACAGAGCAGAAGTGAAGAAAAAATATGTGCAGGCCTGAGCTTCTCTGGTTAAACACTTACATAAACCCATATATGAGTGTGTGTATATATATATATATGTTTCAGTACATGTATACATATCCAACTACACTTATATATCCATGACCAAGCATACATCAGAGTATATATAAAAAGATTTAGCTCTACTCACCTATTATTATCTTGGAGACAAAGCAATGTTTGTTTATTTTTTTGAAAAGAAACCGCTAGCTTTGGTTTTGATCTCCTGAATTTTGAGTTGCTTTTGATTCCCTTAAAGTTGTAATGGCAGCTTATATTACTTTTACTTTAGTTTGTTCGAATCAGAAAATGAAACAAAGTAGAGGTATATATAGAGAGAAAGTAAGCTGCAGTTCTTTGTGTATAGTAATTCTTTTTTTTTCTTTTTTTTTCATTTTGTTTGTATATTTTATCTTGAAAATGACCTGATTTGTTTTTGTAAATTCCACTGATTTGATTAAAAGATGATTTGATTTATTATGTGGATTAGATTTGTATGTGACTTGAATTTGAAATGCATTTATCACAATGTTTCCCTTTGCTTATACATATCTTTTCATATATGTACATATATCTTTATCTTCTACATGTTCTTATGCTTATATATATAGTTACATATATCTATATGTATGCATATTTATTCACTTACATATCATATACATACATTTCTACTTATAGATACTCTCATATACATTGCTTTATGTATATTTTGTCATTATATATATATATTCACATTTATACAAATTTTCATGTATATTATTTCATATGAGCATACATTCATATACTTGTATATTTATATACTTATATGTATATTTTCAACATCATAAAGCTTGTATCTATATATTTATGGATATTTTGTCTTAATTTAAATGGTGGAGTTATATATACATATAATTTATTTTTTAAAAGATTTCTCATATCCAGAGATTTTCTAACTCAATATTTAATATAGCTTTTAAATCAATTTATATATATATTCAGACATTTACATATCAGAAATTTATTTGTTCGACTTAATAAATCAATATCTCAATAATAATAAAAACAGTTAATTACCCAATAACAACGTCTGAAAATCCAGGTCATCACAAATTGAACCGCTCATTAATAAATTGTAAAACTCAAATCCTTGATCTATGAAGTCGGGCTTCGATTACATATAGGTTTCAATGGGTGCGGCTTCCATCTACGTCGATCGACAGTTCTTCTATGGATCAAGGGTTTTAGTTTGTGCTCGATCCGAGAGGTAATAGGTGAAACAAAGGTTTGATTCGGGTTTGTGGAAGTAAGGCGAGATGGCGGTGCAAAGATGGCGAGGTCCAATCACCTCTAGTGGCATGCGACTTTGGCTCTGTAGCTGTAGGGTTTGCTTGGTCGCGATTTGATTGTAGCAGTCAAGCGTGGAATCAAGGGGATGGATGGAGATTGTGAAGACGAGTCGAACGACGAAGTCGGTATGTGTTTTCATGGAGAGTCGTGCAAGTTAGGAGGAGATAGGAGGTGGGAAGGTGCACTGCATGCACTGATGTACATGTATCGGGCAGCATTATAGTTTGGGGAAGATTGGATTTTGAAATGTGATTAAGGGGTAATGGAATTTTAGTTGTAACTTAAATATTTAATCATATTTTAAAATCCTAAATCTTATAAAAATTGAATCTTTCTCATACGAGGTCCAAATCTAATGCGGTCAGTTGCATTGCACTCATGGGATCATTAGCTACGCAATGGAATTAGATTGGTTGAATTAAGAGCTAATGGAATTTTGGGCTAAAATCGAACGCCCATTCGGTTTTAGTTCAAAACGGAACGCTTCGGCGATAACTGGAATTTCGATGAGTTTACTCATCCTTGAATAAAATATATAATATCTGTAATGGTATAAAATATTGTTGAATTGTAACGACCCACTATTTTGGACCATTCAAATCGACAATAATCCACACATGTCTGGCTTGAATAATTCAAAATAACAGATTGTAAATAAATTTGGAGCAAATGAAATTAAATACACAGAATCACAGACATAGAACATATCAGAATAACTCGCTGCGGAATATAAAAACCATAGTAGTTCATGAAGCTACTATAACAAACTCTCAAAACATAATACATAATATCTACTTAAAAACATATACAATAGAAATATCAAATAAATAGAAGTTTATAAATACCAGAACTGAAATAGAACAACTGAACTGAAAGGAACAGATAACTAGACAAGAAGAATCTCCAGCGATTCCTAGCTCCAGAAAGAAATCCAAAGCTAAGCTGTAAATACTCAGGCCAACCCGAGCGTAAAGTAAAACACAAAACACTCGAGTCAGGACAATATATACTTATATATTGTAAACCAACTCAAGTGAACTGTAGTAGAAATGCACAATAACTCAAAGGATGCTTGGGATCACCCATCCTTTAAGGATCAGTTAAACTATAAATTAAATACATCCCATGGTTAAAATTTCAAAATGGTATTTTATACTTCGAAATCAAATATCATTTCAAAATTCAATATCCTTCAAAAATCCATTTCAAAATATCAAAATATCATATTTCAAAATAGTTTATATTTCGAAACAAATTACTTCATTTTAAATCCTAAAATGAAGTTATTATATTTAATAATTAAATTATTAAATTTCCAAAATTTTAACCTTTCAAAGTTCATTCGTTCACTTAAATTAATTAAAACAATGAAAATTCAACTTTCGCAGCATTTAGAAACTGCTACGGAAAGTCACATTTAAAACAGTTCAATTTAACAAAAGACAACATTTAAAATGCTGTAATAGGGTTACATTAGTTTCAAATAAACTTAGTCAAATTCAACCATTATAACATTTACAAAAATGCTATAATAGCCTTTAATTAAATTTAGCCATTTGGTTCATTATTATCAACTACAGCATTTACAAATGTTGTATTATCATTTACATTAGAATTAATAGCATTTCAGAAATGCAGTTAATTAACTTCAAATATTCAGTATAATTTCACAAACAATTATATTTTTATATAAATCATTTTAACTTATAAAATCATATAATTTCACTTTTAAAACAATCATTCAAATACCCTTATATTCATGATTTTATAAAGTTAAACCTCCATTCAAAAATCAAAATTTAATAATAATTCACTTATTAAATTCCAATATTAAATTATAAATTCATTAAATTAATTTAAACTTAACACTTAAGTTTAAATTTTCAAATATAACTTAATTCCATTTTTATTTACTTAACTTAAAAATTCACTTTTAAGCCAAATTCACAAATTTCCAATTTTAGTTATATTTCAAAATTTCAACTTAAATATTCATTCATTTCACATTTTAACTTTATTCAAAATCATTAATATAATATAAAAATCATTTAAATTCACTTTAATCCAAATTATAATGAATTTATCACATTTCATATTTAATTTAAATTCCAATTATCACCAAATTAAAATTTCCCAAAATAACTTACATTTCAAATTTTCTAATTTTACCATTAATTTATTTTACTTATAAATTTTCAGAAAATCAATAATGCTTTACAAAAATCATACTTATTTAGTTTAAATCAAAGTATTATAATATTTACATTTCTAAAATATTTTAAATTTTTTTATAAAAACATATTTTAACAATGGGTCTGTATTTCATTTTCTAGCCTAGGTAAAGTGATACGGGTAATTTATCATTTCAACCCGTAATTTACAAAGATACCCGGGTTTGATCATTTCAAACCCGCAATCCCAAGTAAATGAAAATAATTGAAAATCATTCAGGCCTATCATTTCAGCCCATAATGATTTTCTCCTATTCTAAAGTCCGTTCGGGTATGTATCATTTCAACCCATAGTGATTCTAATCTAAAGGGAACTTGCAGTGTGATAAACTGATAAAAATAATAGAACAGCATAATATAACAGTAACATATAATATAATAGGTGTTTAAGCATGGGTGAACATCATAAAATCATAACATAGCAGGTGTAACATGATAATGCATTTTACAGATTCAAAAGGGGTCAATTCACTAGTTATATATGTACATATTGTCTGGTGAGAATAACTCACCTGTTCAGAGCTGGAGATAGTTACCAAAGCAAACAATACAGACACTATGAAGGCGCGACAATATGGAAATGACTTGAGAGTGGAGAGCCAAAGCTAAAAGCCTTAATCAAACATTTGAAAAAAACAATGCAACATAGATAAGTTTCAAAACAATTCATCACTAAACGATGTTAGAAATCAAAGCCCAAAACAACAACAATTGACTTGCACTTGTTCTCTACCTCATGTGCTTCAGTTATGCAGTAGTTAAGCTCAGCCTAGGGTAGGAAATTGGTCTGGTTTGGGTTCCATATGGGTCGGCCTACACATGTTTGCAAGGTGGTGAAGTCTAGGTGTATAAACTAGGTGTACAAGGCTAAAACAATGCAACATAACATCACTTCTAGGCCAAGGTTTGGCTCGGCCAGAGGCTAGCTGGCATGGCCAGTGGCTCCAGGTGGTGGTGGGTGATGTGGCAGAGGGTGGAGGTCAAGCCAGAGGTGGTGGTGGTGGAGGTAGTGGCGGCTAGAGGTTGAAGAAGGAGGTGTTGGCAAAGGTGGGTCATCTAGTGTATATAGTGATGGTTTTTGGTGGATTTTTATGGTGATCTATGCCTTGGGTTGGCTTGGCCTGAAGTGGAGGGGTACTAGGATGGGTGATGGTCAAAGGAAGGGGGTGGTGATGGTCGGCCAAGGCCTGGAGGAGAAGGAGTCAAGCGATGATGGTAGAGAACAAATGCAAGAAATCAATAGAAAAGCGAAAACACAAGTAAGAAAAGAAGATTTTACCAAATTCCTTGAACAAGATGAGGCCAATTTTTTTTTTCTTTCAGTAATGAGAAAATGATTTACGTGAATGATAAAAGAATGTAGGCAGCTGAAGAAGTGAGGAGTAATGGCCAATTGATGAAAAGATATGGTTAAAATGTGAAACGGTAGGAATATAAAAGGCCTTAGGAGATAAAAGTCACCAAAACCTTTCAAATTTCTATATTTTCTTTTTATAAGTTTAAATATCTGAAAATACATATAATTTCAGTTAGAATTCGAAAATATAACAAATATACAAAATATAAATAAATAAATATTAATTATATATGATTAAAATAAGAAAATAGTACAAAATGAAAACTAGTCTAGAAAATTTGAAAATAATCAGAATAAACTTTGGAAGATTTATATGGACTTAGAAAATATTTATAAATAAAGATAATAACATAAAAAAATTCATTCACAAAAATAAATAAATAACTTTTAATTAAATATAATTTAAATGAGGAAAATAGCAGAAAATGGAAACTAGCTTTTAAAAATAGAAAATAAATGTAATAAATTTTGGAAAAAATTTATTATCACTTTAAAAATATTAAAAGACAAAGTACACATAAAATAACATATTAACACATATTAAAATAGAATATGACAAAAAAATTGCAATTTATATAATTTAAAATAGACAAAATTGTTAAATAAATCAAATTGCACTCAAAATTGAAATATACATAACTTTCATAATTCAAATCCATTTTCAACGAAACGAAAAGCAGTATTCAAGTTATTAAATATATTTTCATAATAAAAGATAAAATTTAAGAATTTAAATATTTAAATTTAAGGTTTAAAAATCAAAGTTTGACCAGTTTGACCAGAAATCCCTTTTTCAGGAAAATGTTCAATTTATACCAGTTTGAAATTAAAATTCACATAATAATCAACATTTATATTTAAAAATGAAATGTTTGAAATAAAACAAGTTTAAAATAGTTTTCAAAATATAATAAAGTCATATAAAATATATACAAAAATCTAGGGCTGTTACATGAATGCTTGGATGTTAGTTTAGATTACTGTTTGATTGATTGTTTGGTTGGATTCCCGTTTTGGAAAATGGATGACATTTTATCTAAATTGCAGGGAACCCTTATGATTATATATTATTCATAACCATTTTTTTGTAGAGGACATTTGTAGAGAGACCCTATGGGTTTCTCGCCAATATAAATTTTATTTACATCCATATGCTGCTTATATTGATGTTTAGTTGAAATTAATCGTGATATTCTATTTAAATTGTTTAAGTGTGTTATATCAATTTTCGCTATACCGACATTTATCAAACATCATCCCCTAACCTTCTTTTGTATGTATTGACTTGAGCTTGTATTTTCACAAATGTTAATTAATCATTTTGATTTATGATATTTAAATTAATTAATCATTTTAATTAATGATATTTGATTTAACTAATCATTTTAATAAATGATATATGAGATTAATTAATCATTTTAAATTAAACATATTTGAATTTAATTAATCATTTTAAACAAAGATATCTGATTTTAATTAATCATTTCAATAAATAATTGTAATGACCCATAATTTTTGATAATTTAAAATAGTTAATTTAACAAGGTTTTATGATTTAATGTTGGGAAAAAATTTGTGATAAGAATGTAACTAGAATAAAATGTAATAGTATTAATTTAAGGTAATCGATAAATACTTTAAATGTAATTCCCATTTAATTAAAATGATTAAAAAGGTTATAATTGGTTATAGATTGAAAATTTATTATAGTAATGTGTGTATTAATTGATAATTGGATTAAAGGAGTAATTGATAATTTAAATGTTGCATTAATTAATGAAATAGTATGTAATAAATTGTAATTGAATAAAATTAGTGTTATGGTAGTAATTATAACACTTGTTGTAGAAAATAAACTTATAAATGTGATTAAATGTAGAAAAAGTGATAATTGTTATATGGTACCTATTTATTTAAATTGTTGAATTCAATTGGAAACCAATTGCAATTAAATGTAATTAAATATTACATTATGATGAGTTAAGATGTAACTGTAAATGTGAATGTAATAAAATGTATAGAAATGTCAATTACATTCATAAGACAATAATTTATTTAATGAAACAATGAAACCAAGGTAAATTAGTTATTGAGACTTTAAATTATAATTAATGTGAAAATTGACAAAAATTCAATATAATTGAAACATCGCAACTAATATGGTAAAGAATGATAATTGTAGAATATTAGTGTAATAAGATGTAAACCAATGTTAATTAGGTCCATAAGGAATGATTGATTGAATAAAAATATTGAAATCAAATTTTATCAATTTATTGGAATTAAATTATAATCAATTGGATTTAATTACAGTTGAAACTAAACACTGTAATTAGTGTAATATTTAACACTGAATTGATTTGTAAATTTGTTTTAAATTAATGTAAATGTCTAAGTAATCAAAAATGATAAAATTTGTTAGTTATTAAAAGTGGAATTAAAAAGTGATTTAATCAATTTAATAATAATATAATTAATTAACGTGAAAATAGCAATTTTGACAATTGTCTCGGATTTCGATGAAACCAGTTTCACCGAATCCATAACGGTGAATTATTGTAGGATTTCAAGTTTCGTAGTGATCAGACTTGTCGTTTGATCGTACGAGCTCGAAATGCGTAGAAATCAATTTAATTAAATTCAATTGAAATCAATTTGAAATAAGCTGATTTTAAAGCTAACTTCTTCATACAATGGAATTAGGACTTGAAACCTGTTCCATTAAGTTTAAAAATATCGAAAACATCTATTTTGATATATGGGATGACCCACTTTCGTTTCGGAGGCAGACGGGCTTTTTGGGTCGCAATTGTCATTCGTACCAATTCGATTGTGTTTATATTCTTATCGGGCCTTGTTCATATATATTGTTCTGTTCTAATGTTAGAAGTCTTTCTATTTCTTATTATTATACATACATCAACTTCTGTCTGCTCCTTTCTTTAATGGCAGTAACAAATTCCAATTCCAAGTCCTATAATTTAATCTCCAAACCAATTTCAAAAATCAAACTCCTCCAAACCATATTAAATTATATACTGTTTTGAAGCTCTTGACGAGCGTAACCCAGATCTACAATTCGTTTTTGCCATCGAATCACCATTTTTCCCGAAATCGAAGATGAACCTCAGCTGTCCATTCTAGTTTTTGGACGATCCAACGGTGGATCGTCACCCGATCGACGATCGGGAAGTGGCGATGGGAAGCTGACGTCGAGCAGCACCCATCGGTACTATTCATTCGTGCTACATGTTGAGGATTTCGCCAGAATCAGGGTTTGAAGTGGTGGAGGCCAGGTGTAGTTGGAGGCGCCGTTGTGGGTCGCACTGGCTAGAGGTTGGGCGGTTGGATAAAGGTAAGGCGGCTGAGTGGTTCAATGAAGGCACGGTGGCCGTGGGCTTTGCCATTTGGTCAATGTCAGTGGCGGCTCGAGATTGCAGTAGTTCAAGGTCGCGTGCATTATTCTATATGAGTTTGGGTTGAAAACGTGGTGACAAGGCATTATCTATTTTATTTATTTAGTTTAATTTTAACTTTTAAATCGTTCTAACTTACGTATCTTTTACGTATAAGGTCAGATTCACGCGCGGTTTGTTTCATTGGGATCATATCGAAATTCCGTACATTTTGACTCTCGTTTGGACGAATTCTGAGACTGTTCAAATTTGGGTCCTATTTTGGATTTCAAATCGATTTGAAATCAAAAGTGAGTGTTTTAACCCACTGACAACTACTAAAATATCTTATGTTAGTTAATTTAAATTTATGATGTAATTAGAAATTGATTGGTTGATGTTTGATATATTTTAAATTGTCATTCCAGTTAAAGACGACTTTTATTAAATTTAATCGTCATTTAATTTATTATTGAATTTAATTATCAGTTGAATACCTATATATGATAATCAGTTAATTGATGTTAGTTATTGATTGATTGAATGGTGATTGTGATGTATGTCTGATTATTGATATTGGATGACTGGATGTTATATTTTTATATTGTTATAACACTGCAAGTTCCTTATGGGTTGAAAGGAAAATCGTTATGGGTTGAAATGATAGACTCGAGCGATTTATGGATTTTATTTTAATTCGGGATTGCGGGTTGAAATGATATATACCTATAAATTCAAATAATTGCGGATTGAAATGATAAATATCCGTATCACTTGACCATAGGGTAGAAAATTATATACAGACACCGGATTGGTTAAAATAAATGATTTTTAATCTGTAAATTTTGAATTCAGCTAAATGATATTTTGAAATGGAACTGATTTGTATAAACTGAATTGTTTAAATGAATTGTTTAAGATTTAATTTGAAATTTTGGAATTGTATTAAGTAAACTGATTAGAGGGTTTAAATTGGAATTCTAAAGTTGAATTTGAAGTATAAACGAAACTTATCGAAATTGAGTCATTGAAATGTTTGAAATTTGTAACTTTGAAACCTATTGCAATTGGAATAGCTTAAAATTGATATTTTAAGATTTGAAATGGGGTTTTGATTGGAAATCTGGATATTGTCCAGATTTGTTGAAATGGAAGAAATAGTTAAATTTGATGTTAATTTCAAATTTAGTATTTTAATATAAACTATTAAAAATGTTATTTCAAAATCTAATTAGTAAGATTTTCAAACTACTAAACTAAGTTTATCTATTTTAAAATATTTAAACCATTTAATCAATTTAAACTATTTTAATTTATTTTAATCAATTTTAATCTATTTAATCCAATTTAATCTATTTTATCCTATTTTAAAACTAATTAACCCATTGTAATATTAAATCTATTTAATCTATTTTAAATCTATTTAATTTATTTTAAATCTATTTAATCTATTTTAATTCTACTAAAACTATTTCAAATCTATTTAAACTATTTTAATCCACTTTTAAATTATTTAAAGTATTTCAACCGTTTAAATTATATTTTTAAACTATACTAAACTATTTGTAACTATTTATACTATTTTCTAAATTTTAAATTTTAAAATGGAAGTGGTTGTATTTAAATCCTTGATTTAAAGGCAAATATGATTAAATGATATAATAACCTATGTTGGGATTTAAATAACATATTTTGAGTAAATATGATGATTTTGAAATGAGGGTTTAACCTATTTTGAAAATATGATTTTGAAAGTGATATGGTTTGAATTGAATATGATATTTTGATATCAATATGAAATGGTTTTGAAAGTGTAAAAGAACCATCCGATGTGTAATAAGCGTTTGGTTGTCAAAGAGACCGGGATCAGATATTGTCATACTCTCTGCCAATTCCAAAAACCACTTTAACAACTGTGTATGTGGTGGAGATTCCAGAATGAAGTAGAATGGTTTGGCAAACGATTCTGTATGAGGTATTAACGTGACCCTGACTCCCATGAGTCAGCTTAGATGTGACTAAAACAGAAGCCATGCGGGGCCAAGTGAGGTCATTCCTCCTATCGGACATGCTTCTTCGATATCATATTATGACTTTGTGATGATTTGGTGGCCACCCCTTGATTTTGATTATGGGAGTGTGTTCTGAGTTGGGCGGTAGTAGCTGCTACGTGTTACCACCAGTCTGGATTCGTAATTTGTAGAATCCTACCCTGGCATTGCCTCGAGTGCCGTGTTCACATGCCCTATCACGCCTTCTACGATTTTGTTTTGTACCATACCTATGGAGTGCCCTCTGGGTAAACCTCCAGTTTACGGAGGAGCGTACGGTACTGTATAGACTATGGGAATATATAAAATGTGTTAAGGGGGATATGGGTAACGCCTTAACGCTATTTTAATACATTACTTTACTGTAGACACTATTATAATAGTGTATTATACTACATAGTAGATAGTTTAATGGATCCTTAGGAGATGGTAATCCCAAATATCTCTTAAGTTACTGCACTCATGTTAGACACTGGATAAGAGATGTCAAACCCCGTAAACATCTCCGATGCCGTTACACTCATATTTATTTACTGTTGATTAACCTACATAAGATCTTTTAGTTCTGACTCGAGTGTTTTGTCTTTTCAATTCGCTCTGGTCAGTCTGAGCTTTTCAGTATATCGAAGACTGCTCTTGGAGGACGAAGACGAAGATTTAGTACGATTACTATTTATTCTATCATTTCCACTACATCATGTTGTTCCACTCCATTTATTTAATTATTACTACTGTATGTACTCTGATTCTGTATTGTAAAAGTATAATCAAATGTTATTTGTAAAACAGCTTCATGAACTGTTTATTTGATTATTATATTTTGTCATTCCGCTACGAGATTCTGTATTTTTTTCTTCTTTCTTTCTTTGTTTTTTCTTATTTACCCCATAACAATCTTCCCTTTTAAATGGTTTGAGTCTGACGTGTGTGTCTTATCGTCGATTTAAACCGTCCAAAAAGACAGGTCGTTACAATAATATTTTAATTTAATCAATCATTTTAATTAATGATATTTGAATATTAACTAATGATATTTAAAGTTAATTAAATAATTTAACAGAGGTATTTAAGTTAATTAATTGATTTAATAAAAATGTTTTGAAGTGAATTAACTGATTTAGGGTTTTAAAGTTAATTAACTGATTTAATAAAGGTTTTAAAGTTAATTTACTGATTTAATAAAAGTGGTTTAGATATTTAACTATTTCAATAAAGAAAATGTTTAGTTTATTAAAAGAGATTATATATTTGATTAATTATCTTTCGGGATAATTAATATTATTTTTAGATTTATAAAGATTATAAATGTGTTAATTATCTTTTGGAATAATTAATGTTTGCATAAATTTATGAAAGGGATTTTAAATTTGATTCATTTTATTTGGGAAAATTAATGTGGTTTTATACGTAATAAAAAAGGTTATATATGTTAGTCCTTGAGAAGGATAGTTTTGATGCCAACAACCTTAGGACTTGTTATAAAATATAAATACTAACATTATAGTTTAGATATATATATATATATATGTATATGCAGGATATAAACATGTAGGTACCAAGAATGAAGACTGTACAGTATAAAGATACAAGACTGATGAATTTAAAGATCAAAGATATCAAGATTGAAGACTCATGAGTATTAAGAAATCAAGTTATCAAGAGTTCAAGATTTTAATAGTACAAGATAAGTATTGAGTCTAGAATTATGTTAAAACTTCATAATAGCATGGAAATCTTCATTCCATATTTCATTTGGGATGGAACCCATTTCTACCTTCTTAGTGGCTTAGAAACCTACGACAAGTAGCTTACAAACCTACGACAAGTGGCTTACAAACCTACAAACATCCTGGTTACAAGTTCTCGGGCCCTGATGTGATGAGATATTCTGTAGGAAGAAGCTTCAAAACTACTTCAAAATGGTTTTTCAAAAGGGGCATTTCACTAAAAGGACAAACTTTGCAGTCCAATTAGTTTCTAGGACACACATCCACAGAAATTAATTTCAAGGCCAAAGTCAGCAGAATAATTACTTTTAAAGACAAAGTCAGCAGTCCAATTACTTTCGAGGACATAATTTCATAGGCTTTCAGGCCTTAGAAACTAATTATTTTGCATTTTGTCCTTAAAAGTAATTATTTCAGTTGTGTGTCATAGAAACTAATTGCACTTGCTAAAAAGGCCCTTGTGGCTAATTTCCACTTTTCAAAATGATTTTCAAATCTGCTTTTCAAAATATTTTAGCCTTAAGAAATTCTTTGTTTTTGTTTTTAAATAAGCTCTTGTTTTAAACTTCGTTTGTTTTTAAACTATGTGACGTCCCGGAATTTTCGAAGCCGAAAATTCTAGATAGTTATGAAAAAGAAGAAAGAGGTAGAAGAAGAGAAACAGAAACATCATCATCTCACATTCGCAGCGGATAAAATATAATAATAATTAATAACAGTTTACAAGAATACTGTATCAGTAGATTACATTTTAATACATCAGAGTTTACATATATTCAGCCACTGAATACATTCAATTATCATGTCACAGATACACAAAAATATTTTTACAGCGGAAATACTCTATACGTTCCTGCCATCCAGCTCGACTCCTGAACTCCAGAAAGTCCGTACCTGAAATCTGTAATACTCGGTCTGACCCGAGCATTACACCAAAGTAACACCCGGGTCAGGCTGGAAACCAGCGTGAGTAAACCCAACTAACATGGAATACCAAGGAACAACTTATATAAAACCCGGGTATCTCGAAGTAAATCACAAAGCCACAATTTATTATACACATCAACCTTCCAAGTACCAAACTTAGATAAAAATAACCCAATTCACTTAATTCATTTCTTTTCAGCCTATTGATTTCACAAATCAAACTATAAAAATTCGAAGTGGTTTCGGGTAATTCCCAATACCCGACCCCGGTCTCTTCGAAACTCATGCCATCCTTTCTCAAGTTATTCAAACGAAATGCACAACATTTCGTATCAGAGATATTCATTCATTCAAACATCCAATACCATTCAAACATCCATAGGCAATGCTTAATCACGCACAATTTAATTCAATTAATCTAATTGAATTTCTAACCACATTCAATTAGATTCCTTTATTCAATATTAATTGATTCCACATCCATTTAATCAACCATCGCTTATTAGAGATCTTAATTAATCACCTAGATTCATTGTTCGTCAATTATATTCAAGTAATTATTATTTTTCTTTAATTAACTTCACAATATCGATTATTTTTAACCAAATCAATAAACAATCTGAATTACCTCATAATTAATTAATTTCAGTTATCCTCAGTTACCTATATTAATAAATTCCTCATGAGCCGCTTATTTTGGATTAATCAATCTTACTTAATAAATCCTTGATTCCACCATTAATTACATAAATTAAGGGATTCCAATTATATTTTAATTACATTAATTTATGTTGATTGATTCCAAACTGTAACTAACTTTCTTTTGTTTACTTCACCAATAAATCAATTACTTATTAATTAATCGTCTAAATTAAATGTCACACAGTAATTTATTTTATCAATTTCATTTAGTAATTAATTTTTAAACGATCCAATGATTAGTCTGAATTACTGCACTCAATTTATTCACTTACAACATAATTAATTCATCCAAACCCTTAATTATTAATTTAATCAACCTAAACCATTAATTTAATTGAAATACTCATTTATTCATTTTAAATGCTCTACTCATTTGATAAGTCCCCATTTTCTTTGAGCATTACTCTCTTCAACATGAATCAATTTCTTATTTCTGATTTAAGTTTAAAACAAATTAAATCCCGAATACTTTGGATCAAACAACAATTAATTCAAGGATCAACCCAAACCAAAGTCACATCATTATCAATGCACATTTCAAGCAATTTAATCCTTCACTCAATTATTTAAATTTAATCATTTAAATCTAAAGAAAATCCAACAGAGTGAGATTTACTCACCTTTGGTTCCTGTTTTGTAACCCATTTCCAAACCGGCTCACTTCTTTTCAGTTTATGACCTCTCTGCTCTTCACGCGACTCACCTCGCTCCGAAGTCGAATGACGAACCCAAATCAACACCCAGATCGTCGAAGTCCTGCCGCCTCCTCACGATCGTGACTAGCGACGCAGCCACACGTCCCCAGACCACTGCCGTACGAGCTACCCTCCTCCACGAACTCGAAATCACAACGATACCTTGAGTCGACAACCGAAGTTCACCCCATCACTAAACCTAGTTTCCAGAACCGCTCGAACGCGACACCCACGAAACCCCCAAGCCCTCCAAGCGCGACTCTCCCTCCGACTTCACCTCACCGTCTCGCCGCCGCCGAGCTCGCAAAAACCCTACGCGGCTCCAAAACCCTAACGACCCCGCGCGTCACTCCTCATCCTCGCTTTGAAGATCGATACGGCCTCATCGCGTCGCCTGGTTTGAATCCCCTCAACGTCTTCGAGACTCGGTCGAACGAGTCGAATTCAATCGCGTACCATTTTTTTTTCTTATGAGGGGCTTCGGCTATTTTTATTTTGTAAATTGAAATAAAGGGAGAGAAGGAACTGAATTTTCGAACGGCAAGGACCTTCCTTTTTTATTTTATTTTTCGATTTGGCTTCTGTTAGAAGGTGAAAGAGGAAGACGGGAATAAAATATCGATTAAGGGGAAGCTTCACGAGTACGCTCGTGATGTTAATAAAAATATCTCTGACATGTTGATTTTTTTTTTTGATTTTTTTTTTCAAATTTTATTATATTATAAGGTTTACGAAACATCTCGTTAAGCATAACTCGAAATCCCGAATCCCAAACTAGACATACCGACAGACATTTACAGGGTTTTACCCGTATCTCGAACACGATGGAACGCATTTCGGAGGATAATTTGATCGTACGCGAGTTACCGAAGAAAACGATCAAATTTAAATTAAATTGATTAAAACAATTCGAAGCGGTTTGAGCTGCCAGGGTCAGACGACAACTCCGATTGTTACAAAAATTGAAATCCGATAATAACTAACTATTACGGATCCAATGGAACCGGTTTCGTCAAAATCCGAGACTATGCCTCGGAAGGCTATTTTTAAATATCGATTTAAACGATATAAATTTCAAAATTGAACAAATCATTTTTAAATTAAATTTTAACCATTCTATTATCTTCAGTATCATCATTAAAAATTTTACAAACCTTCGAATTATTTTAACAGGCTTAGAAATTCCAGATTCAACAATTTATCCACTTTTAATCATTAAATTCAATATGGGACTATAAAATTAAATGATTTAATTATCAATTAAATATTGATATCCCGAATTCAAGTCAACATTAACTTGTAAATGTTTAAAATCAATTCAATTATCCCATTTTAAATTGTTAAAAATTTCGGGTCGTCACATTCCTCCCCCCTTAAAAGAATTTCGTCCCCGAAATTGCTAGTTAGGAAGAATAGTCTAATACCCGTTTACTTTTCTCCCAAAACCAACAGTTCAACATCCTACCAACTGTCTTTTATAAAAGACCTCCTATCATTCTTATTAACTTCCCTAACTATCCCACAGTTTCAGACGATGCCCTTTTGCTTAATCCTTTAAACTTTCAATTTAGAACCCAACTTGAATTATCAAAAATTTTCTCAAAAATTTTCTAACTCTCTAAATTTTCAAAAAATTTTGCCAACGTCTCCCTTGCGCGGCTAGCTCGGTACAACTACAAAAGGCCTCTACAGGCTCCCAAATTCTCAAAAAGAAAACAAAAAGCCAAGTGGCTAGCTCAAAAACCCAATCCAATTTCATACAGAAATTAAATACTAACCTTTTAATCGGGCAATTCAAATTTATCTTTTGGAATCAAATCCAATTTCTTTTCCCTTTACTACCTGCATATCCCACTTAGCAACAATATCCAATTGTAACTTTACAAATCATTTTATACCATTCCTTACAAGAGTTTTTGTATCTACTTCTATCAACTTGTTTCTCCCGTTTCCATATGATTTCAATTTGTCCTCAATTCTAAATATTGAATTTTATCCTCCATTGATATCTAATTCATATTAGTTTCATTTACTAATCTATTTAATTCTAATCTGTCATTAACATAAATTTTTCCAAAAATTTCTAACTCCCAAAATTTTCAGAAAATCTCGATTGAATTATAAAAACAAATTTGAAGTTTCTTTCATTTCCCCAAAAATCCAACACTTTTATTTTAAAATTTAGAAATGCTTTTGAATTCAAATAATATTATTAAAATAGCTTTTTATAAAAAATACTTTTTATAACTCGATGTCTCAACCAGTCCATCCTTGTTCTCACAGAAATTTAGTCATACGTTGATCAGGCGTAGGACTGAAAATCTATAAGTACTTAGCAGACTCATTTTCGACATCTGGTGAAAATACTTCGAAAGTAATTTTACTTGAAAATATCGAAAATAGTTTTTTGAAAACAGTTTACTGAAAATATCTTTGGTGAGAATGCTCTGGAAATCATCACACCCATCTATGGTCACAGTTACATCCAGGGTTACGTTGCCATCGCAGCAAAAGTCCATGTAACTGATTACACCATAGAACCCACGACAGATCACAGTTACATCCAGGGTTACGTTGCCGTCGCAGCAAAAGTCCATGTAACTGCAGGCTCTCAGCGGCCTCACGATTACGTTGTCGAAATGAAACTTCTCCACTCCTACATAGGTCGCAGTCTACCGATGTAAAATCAAACATAGACTGTTGGCTCTCAGCGACACACACGACTTTCGCTATGTTACCATAGTGTCACAGTCTACCGATATAAAATCAAACGCAGACTGCTAGCTCTCAGCGGCACACACGACTTTCGCTATGGTACACTACTCATAATCCTCAGGAACTAGTTTTGTCCGGACTCCTCACAGGATCAAATTTAGAACCTCCCCCTTAGAGGCTCAAGGCAGTACCACCCAGTGGCACTCCTGAGAAGCTCATTTCAAGGGAGCGCCTTTTTCCCCAGAGCCAATCTCAAAACACTTTATACTATACACATATAGTATTTTCAAATCATACACCTAGTATGAATTTCACATAGGTACCTTTACACAAAATCGATTCCCAAAATCAATAATTCACAAATCAGGCTTTTCCCAATTCCAATATTGATTTTACCCAAAAATCAAAAGCCTTTCAAATTCACAGGTTCCCAAAACCATTTCCAAAATTCTCATAAGATCCTTTATATATATATATATACAGATATATATAATTTTTAAAACTTTGGATCATTTTCAAGCTTGTATAAAACTCCTTTTATACTTCAAACACTTCCAAAAACCATAGAAATATCCAATTTCCACTTTTATTCATTGCATATTCTTTCATTTTCTTAATCCCATTTGGATTAGCACTTCAATTCTTATCTCAAATTGGGTATTTAATCAATAACAGTTTGAACTCCGACCGGTTTATATTTAGAAAATAGCTTGAAAATTTTAAAACAGATGAGTAGTTGAAAAATTATTATTAGTTTGCAAAATAGCTGTAAAATAGTTAACTAATTATAAAATAGTTGGAAAATAGTTAAATTGTTATAGAAATTTTAGATAATTACAAAACAGTTGTAAAATAGTAATTAATTCGAAACTTAGTTGAAAAACAGTAACTAGTTTAGAAAACAGTTGAAAAATGGTTAAATAGCTCCAAAAATATTTATAAAACAAATATAAAATAATTTGGCTTTAAAAGGAAAGGTTGTATATATTTAATAGCTTGGAAAAATAAGTTTATATCGAAACAATTTATATTGAAAATAGTCCAGAGTCAAAACTGTTCACTTTCCCATCAATTCAATTTAAATTTCCACTTCCATTTAAATTGACCCAATTCCAATTTAAATACTCCAATTCCTATTGGACTTGATTTATTCCCAATTCAAGTTGAATTAGTTCTCAATTTCTTTCCAATTTCAAATCAAATTCCATTTGATCTTTAAAATTGTACAACTTTAATTATAATCTCAATTTTATAATTTCTATTTATAATCAATTACATTCGCATTTTGCTTTTAACTTGGAATTATACATTTTATCTAGCCATTATATTTTTATTATTCCATAAACATTTTAATTAAGATTCTAGAGTTTAACAAATTTCCAAAATTTCAGTATCACCTTAGAATTCAACTATATCCAAAATTCTTTGGCAAATTCAATTATCCCCTATGAATTTCAAAACCAAACCCAGTTCACAAACAATTCCAATTTTAAACAATTTGGTAGCAATTTCTCTTCTAGAAACTCGAAAATGAACATCGATGATGCTGCAGTCATCACCGACGTTATTTCCCAGTAACCGAAAGAGTTCAATGCTTTTATCTCATTAAAACATTTCCAAATATTTTTAATTTCAAATCTCCCAGATTGAAAATTCAACACAAAAATATTTTTGAAATAATACTATTATTTCTCCAAAACCTTTGGAAACCACTTTCAAATCCAAGGAATTTTAAATTTTCCCAAAAATCTCCAAATCCCCAATCCATCCAATTCATATTTAAACATTACTCTGGAATTTTCATCTTACTTTATTTTCAAATATTCTCTGGAATTCTATTTCAATTTATAATCCCATTTATTTCAATTCGTAAATTACATTTACAACCCATATTTCAAATTCCAATCAATTTGGACTGATACCACCCACTTCAGTTCCAATCACTTCAATTTAATCCAATTCAAATTGTCCATTTGAATTTTTAAACTTATCCATCTTCAATCACAAATCCAATTAATTCCAACCGGATTCAATTTAAATGAATTCAATTCCAACTTCAAATTTTAACCATCTCGAATTATATAAATTCGAGTTAAATTCTCAAAGATTGGTTTAACTTTTTAAACCAAATTAACCTTGTTCATTCAAAGTTTTAAACAATTTAATTTTTTTTTAAGTTCTAATTCTAGAATTCCATTTTAATCAATTTTAATTTTAATTTGGTTGTATTTTCTATTACCACTTAATTTAATTTCAATTTAACAACCAATCGCCTAAATATTTATTAGAAGGAAATATTGCTTTATATATCAAATTATATTTTTATATAAATCATTTAAAACCTTTATATAAGAAAATAACAAGTACGCTCTCATATAAATATATTCAACTCATTCTAGAGTACTACGAACCCTATTAAATGAGTAATCCCCACCAGAGCCAAGGTTCTTGCTTAACCTTTCAGCTCTGATACCAACTGTGACGTCCCGGAATTTTCGAAGCCGAAAATTCTAGATAGTTATGAAAAAGAAGAAAGAGGTAGAAGAAGAGAAACAGAAACATCATCATCTCACATTCGCAGCGGATAAAATATAATAATAATTAATAACAGTTTACAAGAATACTGTATTAGTAGATTACATTTTAATACATCAGAGTTTACATATATTCAGCCACTGAATACATTCAATTATCATGTCACAGATACACAAAAATATTTTTACAGCGGAAATACTCTATACGTTCCTGCCATCCAGCTCGACTCCTGAGCTCCAGAAAGTCCGTACCTGAAATCTGTAATACTCGGTCTGACCCGAGCATTACACCAAAGTAACACCCGGGTCAGGCTGGAAACCAGCGTGAGTAAACCCAACTAACATGGAATACCAAGGAACAACTTATATAAAACCCGGGTATCTCGAAGTAAATCACAAAGCCACAATTTATTATACACATCAACCTTCCAAGTACCAAACTTAGATAAAAATAACCCAATTCACTTAATTCATTTCTTTTCAGCCTATTGATTTCACAAATCAAACTATAAAAATTCGAAGTGGTTTCGGGTAATTCCCAATACCCGACCCCGGTCTCTTCGAAACTCATGCCATCCTTTCTCAAGTTATTCAAACGAAATGCACAACATTTCGTATCAGAGATATTCATTCATTCAAACATCCAATACCATTCAAACATCCATAGGCAATGCTTAATCACGCACAATTTAATTCAATTAATCTAATTGAATTTCTAACCACATTCAATTAGATTCCTTTATTCAATATTAATTGATTCCACATCCATTTAATCAACCATCGCTTATTAGAGATCTTAATTAATCACCTGGATTCATTGTTCGTCAATTATATTCAAGTAATTATTATTTTTCTTTAATTAACTTCACAATATCGATTATTTTTAACCAAATCAATAAACAATCTGAATTACCTCATAATTAATTAATTTCAGTTATCCTCAGTTACCTATATTAATAAATTCCTCATGAGCCGCTTATTTTGGATTAATCAATCTTACTTAATAAATCCTTGATTCCACCATTAATTACATAAATTAAGGGATTCCAATTATATTTTAATTACATTAATTTATGTTGATTGATTCCAAACTGTAACTAACTTTCTTTTGTTTACTTCACCAATAAATCAATTACTTATTAATTAATCGTCTAAATTAAATGTCACACGGTAATTTATTTTATCAATTTCATTTAGTAATTAATTTTTAAACGATCCAATGATTAGTCTGAATTACTGCACTCAATTTATTCACTTACAACATAATTAATTCATCCAAACCCTTAATTATTAATTTAATCAACCTAAACCATTAATTTAATTGAAATACTTATTTATTCATTTTAAATGCTCTACTCATTTGATAAGTCCCCATTTTCTTTGAGCATTACTCTCTTCAACATGAATCAATTTCTTATTTCTGATTTAAGTTTAAAACAAATTAAATCCCGAATACTTTGGATCAAACAACAATTAACTCAAGGATCAACCCAAACCAAAGTCACATCATTATCAGTGCACATTTCAAGCAATTTAATCCTTCACTCAATTATTTAAATTTAATCATTTAAATCTAAAGAAAATCCAACAGAGTGAGATTTACTCACCTTTGGTTCCTGTTTTGTAACCCATTTCCAAACCGGCTCACTTCTTTTCAGTTTATGACCTCTCTGCTCTTCACGCGACTCACCTCGCTCCGAAGTCGAATGACGAACCCAAATCAACACCCAGATCGTCGAAGTCCTGCCGCCTCCTCACGATCGTGACTAGCGACGCAGCCACACGTCCCCAGACCACTGCCGTACGAGCTACCCTCCTCCACGAACTCGAAATCACAACGATACCATGAGTCGACAACCGAAGTTCACCCCATCACTAAACCTAGTTTCCAGAACCGCTCGAACGCGACACCCACGAAATCCCCAAGCCCTCCAAGCGCGACTCTCCCTCCGACTTCACCTCACCGTCTCGCCGCCGCCGAGCTCGCGAAAACCCTACGCGGCTCCAAAACCCTAACGACCCCGCGCGTCACTCCTCCTCCTCGCTTTGAAGATCGATACGGCCTCGTCGCGTCGCCTGGTTTGAATCCCCTCAACGTCTTCGAGACTCGGTCGAACGAGTCGAATTCAATCGCGTACCATTTTTTTTTCTTATGAGGGGCTTCGGCTATTTTTATTTTGTAAATTGAAATAAAGGGAGAGAAGGAACTGAATTTTCGAACGGCAAGGACCTTCCTTTTTTATTTTATTTTTCGATTTGGCTTCTGTTAGAAGGTGAAAGAGGAAGACGGGAACAAAATATCGATTAAGGGGAAGCTTCACGAGTACGCTCGTGATGTTAATAAAAATATCTCTGACATGTTGATTTTTTTTTTTTTGATTTTTTTTTTAAATTTTATTATATTATAAGGCTTACGAAACATCTCGTTAAGCATAACTCGAAATCCCGAATCCCAAACTAGACATTCCGACAGACATTTACAGGGTTTTACCCGTATCTCGAACACGATGGAACGCATTTCGGAGGATAATTTGATCGTACGCGAGTTACCGAAGAAAACGATCAAATTTAAATTAAATTGATTAAAACAATTCGAAGCGGTTTGAGCTGCCAGGGTCAGACGACAACTCCGATTGTTACAAAAATTGAAATCCGATAATAACTAACTATTACGGATCCAATGGAACCGGTTTCGTCAAAATCCGAGACTATGCCTCGGAAGGCTATTTTTAAATATCGATTTAAACGATATAAATTTCAAAATTGAACAAATCATCTTTAAATTAAATTTTAACCATTCTATTATCTTCAGTATCATCATTAAAAATTTTACAAACCTTCGAATTATTTTAACAGGCTTAGAAATTCCAGATTCAACAATTTATCCACTTTTAATCATTAAATTCAATATGGGACTATAAAATTAAATGATTTAATTATCAATTAAATATTGATATCCCGAATTCAATTCAACATTAACTTGTAAATGTTTAAAATCAATTCAATTATCCCATTTTAAATTGTTAAAAATTTCGTGTCGTCACAAACTATCTCTTGTTTGAAAATATTTATTTACTCAGATTTTAAATCACTTTATAGCTTAAGATTATATATATTAAAAATTACTTTCTAAACTCTTTTATATGTTTAAACTATATTCAAATATATTTACAAAGTTTAGAAATCATTTTGACAAAATTATAGAAACCAATTTTAATAAGAAAATCAAAATCATCAATTTTTCCTAGAGCATGTCGACATCCCTCAACCCCCCATGTCGACATGGTGTCCGTTAAATTCAAAATTCAAATTTTCAAAAGAAGTGTCTATTCGTCGTATCCTTTCACGAATAGATATGTTGTTGATTTCCTATAAATACCAGTAGTTCTAAACGAATTTTTAATCAAATTTCACTTGTTTTCTCTCCTCTTCATCTTCCACATTTATTCTAAAGAATTCCAAACTATACTCTACCGAAATACCAAGGGAATCAAACTTGATTATCTCTTGTTTGATTCTCTGCCACTCTCTCTGTAAGGTCTTAGTGCTATTTAGAGTTATAGGATTATTTGTAAATCAAACTGTTGCGTAAAAGGTGCGGTTGAGCCTTGAAATCAATTGGGTGCAATTGTTGCCCCGAAAATCGATTAGGTGATCTTGTGGCCTGGTAAATCAAGAGAGTTTTCCCCGGACTCGAATACAGGAGGGTGTACCTCATGGCCTTGAAATCGAGGGTGTAATCTAGGAGATTATTTTTGATAAGAAATCCGTACGTTTGTGCGGGACTGGATGTAGGGTAACTCCGAACCAGTATAAAATCCAGTGTGTTCTTTCCTTTACTGCTTTTATTTATTATTTGCATCTGTGTCTGATTCTGTGATTATTTCTGTGTTTGTGAATTGCATTTATTGGTGATTAAATTTACATAAGTTTCAAAAAATTTAGAAAATCCACAAAACTCTATTCACCCCCCCTCTAGTGTTATTCCAGCCTTAAGATCCGTAATCCGCATTTCTCACATTTGGTATCAGAGCAAGGTTTTCAAAGTGTTCATAATCTGAATTTTGAAAAGGTTTTAAAAATGGTTACCAACATTGGTTCTGTTAACACAATCACTAGTTCATTTGTGGAGGGTCGGTCTACTTCCAGACCACCACTTTTTAATGGGAGTAACTATGCATATTGGGCATGTAGAATGAAAATATATTTACAGTCAATAGGATTAGAGACTTGGAATATCACACAGATTGAATATTCTGAACCTACAATTAATTTTGCACAGTGGACTACTGAGCAAAAGACTATCGCACAAAATAATTCCAAAGCAATGAATATTTTATTTTTTCACTTGATAGGAATGAATTCAATAGAGTATCTATTTGTAAGTCTGTATATGATATTTGGAAAACTTTGCAAGTTACTCATGAAGGAACAAGCAAAGTCAAACAGACCAAAATATCCATACCCACGAATCAATTTCAATTATTCAAAATGAATTCTACTGAGTCCATTTCAGACATGTATAGTAGATTTCAGGATATTGTGCATTCTCTAATATCATTGGGAAAAAGTTTTTCCGAAGAAGATCAAGTCAGAAAAATACTAAATTCTCTTACTCCATAATGGGATCAAAAAACTCTTGCAATTGAATAAGCAAATGATATCAGTGCTTTAAAGATTGAAGAATTGATTGGAAATTTAATGTCGTTTGAAGCACAAATGCAAGAGAGAAGAGATAGCAAGGCATTCAAAAAGAAGTCAATTACATTCAATGCATTAACAGATGGATCAGAATCAGGAAGTCATAATGATGAAGAAATAGCTTTCATGACAAGGAATTTTCGGAAGTTTCTAAAATACAGAAAGATGAACAACTTCAAAAAGAGTGATCATAGGAATTCTGGAAATCATAATGAAGTACCAAACCACATCAAATGTTTCAACTGTGACAAACCAGGTCATCACAAAAGAGACTGTCTGCACCCTGATAAGCAAAAGTTTCCTGCAAGCAATGATTATACAAAGAAAAGAAAGAGAGCGTATACCGCTACACTAGACGATTCAGACTCAGACTCATCCTCAAGCGATGACGATCAGAAGACAGAAAATTCAAATATGTGCTTTGCGGCTATTCATGATTCCGATGATCTTAGAGATACAAATCTAGAAAAAGGTACACGTTTACAATATATTGGTTGAAATTGTTTGCTTAAAATTGATTGATTGTTTTTGTTTGAATTTTAATTTTTTATTATATTTATTTTAATTTTTTAATATTATAATATTTTTTTATTAAAGTAATATTATTATATTAAATATTACTCCAGAAAATATATAGACATTAGAAATAATATATAAATATATAGAGATTAAAGTATATAGGAAAATATAGGTCACATGAATTCTCTGACCCATGTCGACATGGTCCTACCCATGATGTAGACATCCTTGTCAGAAATATGAAATTCAAATTTGAATTCAAATCTTTGAACTTCCCTCCACCTTTTCACCAACTCCAATGTTCTGGAAAGGCACCTCTTGACCAGAGAACATGACTATTGAATATCTATTTATTTCCCTTATTTTATCATATCTTTTCACTTTCATTTTAAACTTCAAACTCTCTTTCACTATTTCAAACTTTCTATTCTCTTCAAAAATGGCTTCTTCAAGCACTCCATCCATAATGAGGCTGTCTAAAACCATCAAAGAGTATCTCTATAATGATCCGGAAGCAATCAAGGCTTATATAAGCTATGCTAATTACGGAAAAGTTCATACGGAAAGTTTGCTTTCTTTAGCGATTTCTCTACATATGAAATCAATACTCTTCTTGAAGAGAACCATATTCTTAGTCTTTTTGACAATTCAGAAAATGATTTTGTTTGTTATCGGAGTCTTGTTAAAATGTTTTATGCAAATTTGAATCGCGGTTTTCATGAAGGAAATGAAAATGAAATTTGGAGTAGTGTCAAAGGCACTAAAATTATTTTAAATTGTGAAATTTTGGGCAACATTCTCAATTGCAAGAATTCAAGAATGGATCTTTCTACTTTCAACATTGATGAACATGATCGTGAGACATTTCATCACATTTTCGAAGGAGATGACAACTTTGAATTTAAAAATCGTAACTTTCGTCCGAAAGCACGTATTGTTAATCTTCTTTTACAGCATACTATCACTCCTAGATCGGGAAATTTCAATAACCTGACTTTAAAAGTTTGTAAAGCTCTGTTTGCCATTTTTGGTCATTATGACATTAATTGGGCTCAAGTGATTATGGATGAACTTCGTCCTAAAAATTTGGAAATGGGTGAGAACACTTTATATCATGGAATCTATCTTACTCGGATTTTTAATTATTTTGGTGTTGATTACAAAAGGGAAGAATTTGTTTCAAGAAAAGTGTTTAATCATGCCAATATTTCTCTTATGAAAATTCCTTTCATATTTCAACAATATGAATCTCTTGCCGAAAAGGATGAAAGGTTGGCACATGAAGAGATGGAGGAAGAAAATGAGGAAGAAGAAGAAGAAGAAGAAGGGGAGGAAATGAAAATTGAAGAAGAAAATGAACTTGGAAAGCATTGAATATCCTAACAATCCTTCCAACAAAACACTCCTCAAAAATCAAAAGATCATAGTGGAAAATCAACAGATTCTCAAAAGAACCGTTAGTAAGAAATTGGATAAAATGACCACTAATATGAACAAGTTCTTTGCTAAAGTTGTCAGAAACTTGGCTTATCATCATCCTCCTCATCCTCTATCACATTCTAAAAACTAGGATGTGATGTACTAGTTTATTTTGTATGAACTTGTATTGCTCTTTTATCATATTATGAAGTATCTCATGTATTAACTCATTTATCTATCTTATGTTTCTCTACCTTATCGTGTCTCTGGAATAAATGTTAGTACAGTATATAAAGTTTATATATATATATACATACTTATTCACAAAACAAAGAAGACACATAGATTAACATACCTATTTCGACATACCCCAATCCACTATGTCGACATATAACTGTCTGATTTGGTTATTTTTTTTAAAATTTTGAAATTAAAATAACTAACTCATGTCTATTCATTTTAAACGAATTTCTGCCTATTTAAATACCTGTTTCTTCCAGAATTTTGTAATCTCTTCATTTCTACTTATCTCTATTTATATCTTTTAACTACTTATCAAAAATGGCTTCCTCTTCTCAAATTCTAAGTGAAAATCTTGAAGAAACTCTCAAATAATTCAAGAATATACTTACTTTTATTCTCCGCAATCAAAGGCACTTAGAACTAAGTCAAATGCAGATGATAAAAGAACAAGAGAAGCATTTCGATGCCCTCCGTTGGATGATTTCTGCCCTAAACAAAGATGATCTCGATGCAAATCCTGAAGGAACTTTAATTCAAGATAATGAAGATTGGGAAGATATTAAAAAGGATCCTATCTTTGGAGAAGAAGGATGGGTTGAAGTTCCTAAAAATATTTGATCTCCTTATGGTTTGAATTGCTTGTCTTTGAATTTTTTGATTTAATTTGAATTGTTTGATTTGGTTTGTTTGATTTGATTTGCTTTGATTAGAATTGATTTGATTTGAATGGAATGTATAGAATTATATGAAACATAGTATATGTTTATTGGATTTAAACTATCATATTGGTTATGTTTTCATTAATTAACTCATGTTATTATATATATACTTCATCTTAATTTGTCACAGGTACTCCAATATAAGACTAAGGGGGAGTTATATGAGTTTAGGAGTTGTTTTTGTTGATGACAAAGGGGGAGAAATAAAAAATAGAATAGTTAGAGTAGTTAGGCTTAGATTAAGGGGGGGTTATTAGTTTTATGGGGAGTTATTGAAGGAGAAGTATATTTTATAAACATAAGTTGTCATCATCATAAAGGGGGAGATTATTAGTCCTTGAGAAGGATGGTTTTAATGAAAACAGCCTTAGGACTTGTTATAAAATATAAATACTAACATTATAGTTTAGATATATATATATATGTATATGCAGGATATAAACATGTAGGTACCAAGAATGAAGATTGTACAGTATAAAGATACAAGACTGATGAATTTAAAGATCAAAGATATCAAGATTGAAGGCTCATGAGTATCAAGGAATCAAGTTATCAAGAGTTCAAGATTTTAATAGTACAAGATAAGTATTGAGTCTAGAATTATGTTAAAACTTCATAATAGCACGGAAATCTTCATTCCATATTTCATTTGGGATGGAACCCATTTCTACCTTCTTAGTGGCTTACAAACCCACGACAAGTAGCTTACAAACCTATGACAAGTGGCTTACAAACCCACGAACATCCTGGTTTTGTACAAGTTCTCGGGTCATGATGTGATGAGATATTCTGCAGAAAGAAGCTTGCAAAACAACTTCAAAATGGTTTTTCAAAATGATTTTCAAAACTGCTTTTTCAAAATATTTTAGCCTTAAAATATTCTTTGTTTTTGTTTTTAAATAAACTCTTGTTTTAAACTTCATTTGTTTTTAAACTATCTCTTGTTTGAAAATATTTATTTACTCAGATTTTAAATCACTTTATAGATTAAGATTATATATATTAAAAATTACTTTCTAAACTCTTTTATATGTTTAAACTATATTCAAATATATTTACAAAGTTTAGAAATCGTTTTGACAAAATTATAGAAACCAATTTTAATAAGAAAATCAAAATCATCAATTTTGCCTAGAGCATGTCGACATCCCTCAACCCCCCATGTCGACATGGTGTCCGTTTAATTCAAAATTCAAATTTTCAAAAGAAGTGTCTATTCGTCGTATCTTTTCACGAATAGATATGGCTGTTGATTTCCTATAAATACCAATAGTTCTACACGAATTTTTAATCAGATTTCACTTGTTTTCTCTCCTCTTCATCTTCCACATTTATTCTAAAGAATTCCAAACTATACTCTGCCGAAATACCAAGTGAATCAAACTTGATTATATCTTGTTTGATTCTCCACCACTCTCTCCGTAAGATCTCAGTGCTATTCAGAGTTATAGGATTATTTGTAAATCAAACTGTTGAGTAAAAGGTGCGATTGAGCCTTAAATCAATTGGGTGTGATTGTTGCCCCAAAAATCGATTAGGTGATCTTATGGCCTGGTAAATCAAGAGAGTTTGCCCCGGACTCGAATACAGGAGGGTGTACCTCGTGGCCTTGAAGTTGAGGGTGTAATCTGGGAGATTATTTTTGATAAGAAATCCGTACGATTGTGTGAGACTAGATGTAGGGTAACTCCGAACCAGTATAAAATCCGGTGTGTTCTTTCCTTTACTGCTTTTATTTATTATTTGCATCTATGTCTGATTCTGTGATTATATCTGTGTTTGTGAATTGCATTTGTTGGTGATTAAATTTATATAAGTTTAAAAAATATTTAGAAAATCCACAAAACACTATTCACCCCCCTCTAGTGTTATTCCAGGCTTAAGATCCGTAATCCGCATTTCTCACAATATAAATTATCCTTCGGGATGATTAACATTTGATTAAAAATTTTAAAAGTAATTTAATTGATTTATTATCTTTTGGAATAAAAAATATTGTTTTAATTTATAAATAATAGTTTATAAATAAGAAGATCTTTTAAAAAGAATTGTTTCAAAATAAAGCTAAGTGTAAATTGTTTTGGGTTTATAATAAACAATGTTTTGACATTTGTTATGACCTTTGTTTTAATACACTTAGTATTATAATTTTCCCTTTTAATAGAACATTTTAAAGAGTATTTTAAAGATTTTTACCAATATTGTAATCTGGAAATCAAGCATAAGTTTGAATCAAATGTTTTAAAAGTTAGATTCATTTATTGGTGGTTAGTGTATGCGATTTAAGTCTAAAAAACAAATCACTTTATTATTCCCGATAGTTGATATATCGACCATCGATTTTGATTCAGCTTTCTTCTTAGAGTGTCATCAATTCCAGATGATTTGTTGCTATTTTGAGCCTTGACATCCTTTGACGGAAATGACTAAACCAAAGCACGAGTGCGGGATAATGTAACAACCCTGTATTTTGTAATTATTTTTTTTATTTAATTTCCTGATTAAAAACTTTATTTTATTTAATTTTTGTTACTTTAAATATAAATTTTGATTTGTATGTGAATTATAATTCCAAACATGAATAAATAGAATATTTTCCAGAAATGTGAATTTTGTCAATGTGGTCAAACTTTGACTTTTAATTTTGAAAATTTAAATTTTGAACTTTTGAAATTTATCTTTATTTTATGAAAGTAAATAAAATTTTAAGTATACTGTTTTTCGTTTCGTTGGAATCTGATTTATATTGTGAAAGTTATGCTTTTTACACTATTGTATGTAAATTGGTTATTTAACAAAATTGTTTATTTTAATTTACATAAACGATATTTTGTTTGTCACGTCATGTTCTAATTTATGTTTACATGTGTAACATGACATGTTATGTATATATATATTTTTTAACTTGTACATGACATGCAGTCTTGGAAAAACAAGAGTCTTTTGGTTAGTTGTATTTTATTTACAATTTTTAATTCTAGTTTCAATATAACAAACTATTTTCTTTATTTATTTTCCTATTTTCCTAAAACAAATTATTTATTTTCTTTTTCACTTTATTTTAGTTTGTTTTTATATTATTTACTGAGTTTATTTTGTATATAAAAGAAAGTGGAAATTCTAAGAGACTAAAGGCTTTAAAACTATGACTTTTCAATTGCTTGACTCTTCATTTTCTTTGGCCGTTCAAAACTTAAATGTTTGGCCGTGAGTTTTATCTCATTTTCACGTGAGAAGTTTTTCATTTCAGCAAATTTTCAGCCACATCATTTTTGAAAAAAATTGGTAATGGCTTCTTCCATTTCTTCTTCACTTTTTCCCTTGTTTTCCATTGTTTTTCACTTGATTTTTCCCTGATCTTCACCTATGTTGCTCGGCCCATAGCCTCACCATCTCCTCCACCGACCACCACCACCTCTTTCCCACATAATCCACGGCCTAACCATCATTCTCCTCTGACCTGAAAGTGCCATGACCTCCCCTTGAACAAAACTTCACAAAACAATGCAAAAATTCCAAAACAACTACATAGCCGAGCCTTGTAGTTCACATACCCTTCATCTTTGACTTCGGCCACCCCCTTAGCCACCACCACCAGCTTGTTTACCACCTCTGAACATTCCCCTCTCGTCTGACCAGATCTGTAGCAGCCCTGGTCGAGCCCAAATGTGCAAAGGCCAAGCCCAAAAAGATGATGCAAACCCCTCTTTACCTAGCCTTTTGATCTTCCCACTTTGTAACTTACAAACCACTTCCTATTCCTTTGCATTCTTGACCAAGCCTTGTTATTTTCAGATCCAAACCTGACCTTTCCCCACCTGAAACATGTCATGGCTGAACCAATTTATCCTTAAGGCCGAGCACTTGTTGAGTCAAGAGCAAGCAAAACTTGTTTGAAACTTGGTGATGTCTTTGTTTATCTCTATTTCAATTTGTTTCAAAATAAATTTCGGTATTATATATATATATTTATATATGGCTTTGTTTATTTTTATATACAAGATATACATCTTGGCTCTCTTCCCACTTGAATCAAGTCGTGCCATCGTGCTTTACGGATTCTATTTTGTTTGTGTTGTTTCCGAACTCCAGCGTAAAGAGGTGAGTAATTCACACATGACATATATGCCTATATAATTGTGAAGTGACACCAAGTGAATGTGTAGAAACTTTTATATTATGTTATACCTGCCTGTGATATCATTTATATGATGTTAAACCCTGTTATTAACTTGTCACATCGTCTGTTATATCCTATTCTGTTATATTGTTTATTTATTTCTGTTTCTTACACTGCAAGTTCCCTGTAGAATAGAATCACTATGGGTTGAAATGATACATACCCGAATGGACTTTAGAATAGGGAAAAAATCATTACGAACTGAAATGATAGGCCTGGGTGATTTTTATTTGACTTGGGATTGCGGGTTTGAAATGATAGAACCCGGATTTTTCTTTGTAAATTACAGATTGAAATGATATATTATCCGTATCACTGGACTTAGGTTAGAAAATAATATACAGTCCCGTGGTTATTTATATATTTTTCTAGATATTTTAAAGTATTTTAAAATGTGAAAATATGATATTTTGATTTAAACTGAATTTAAAATGATTTAATAAGGTGTTAATGATTTTTCGGTGTATTAAAAATGTTAAACAAATGAATAGAAAATTGTAAGTTAAATGTAACTTAAATTGGGAATTTCTACCTTGGTTTTAAAATGGAAATTTAAGATAATTAAAATAAAATGGAAATTAATTTTTATTTGTGAAATGGTAAATTAAATTAGAGTGTTAGTAAATGTAGAAAATGGGAAAATTGTACACTTGAATTTAATTATTGAAAAATTGGATTCAATTGTAAAACTTGCTTTATAAAAATCATAAGTTAAAAAGAGTATTTTAAATGATTATTTTTGAAGTGGAAAAGGTGATTTTTATAAGTTTAAAACGGTTTAAATTGAAGCTTAATTGTGGCTGAAATTCCTTTGTAACCTGAAAATACTTTTAGTGGCACTTCAGAAATGCTATCGTTTCTGAAATAAACTAAAATCTGAACTAAAGGCTATGCAGCACTTTGTAAGTGCTGTAGTTGCAGAAGTGAACTAAGTAGACTAAGATGAACTAAGGGCTATTGCAGCACTTGGTAAGTGCTGTAGTTGCTGAAACTAAAATCAAACCTGAAACTAATGAATGGGCTATTATAGCACTTGTTAAGTGCTGCAGTAGGCAGAAATGAGATTTTTAAATATAACTGAACTCTTACAGCAGTTTTAAGTGCTGTCTTTGCTGAAATGAATTTTTTTGAAATGTAACTTACCGCAGCATATTTTAAGTGCTGCGAAAGCTGAAATTTAAATGTTTTAAGGTATTTAAGTGAATAAATGAATTCAGAAAGGGCTGAAATTTTGGAAATTTAATATTTGATTTGTAAGTATAATAACTTCACTTTTTAATGGTTTAAATGAATGATTTTAATTCGAAATTATAAACCATTTTGAAATTATAACTACGGGTACATTTCTTTGCGTACCATTTGATCTCCTTGGGATTGTTTTGATGCACACCTTTGATTTAAGAGTGTGGCTAGAGGTAAACGATTACTGCAGCTCTACGCTACCCTAGTCACATTAACACTGTTATTTGCATTGACTTACTTTAATATGGATATTTCTATGATAGTGTTATGACTACGTAATTAATGGAAATGGATCCTTAAAGGATGGGCGATCCCAAGCACCCTTTAAGTTATTGTGCATTGCTTTTACAGTTCACTTGAGTTGGTTTACATTGTATAAGTATGTATGTCCTGACTCGAGTGTTTGTGTTTTACTTTACGCTCGGGCTAGCTTGAGAATCACAGCTTTGGATTCATCTTCTGGAGCTAGGGATTTGTTGGAGCTTATTTGTCTATCGGTTCATCGACTTCTATACCAGTTATTTCCTATTCAGTATTATCTATGTATTATTGACTTATGTATCCTGACTTCTATTGTATCTATCTTGACTATGAGATTTTGTATATGTTTTGAGAGTTTGTATATAGTAGCTTCATGAACTACTATGGTATTTTATTTTTGCTGCGAGTTATTTTGATATTCTGTGCCTGTGATTCTGTATTTGATTTTATTTGCTCCAAATTTTCTTGACAATCCACTGTTTTGAAGTATTCAAGTCCGACATGTGTGGATTTATTGTCGATTTGAATGGTCCAAAATAGTTGGATGTTACATTTGGTATCAAAGCCAGGTTTTAGGCAAACCTTAGCCTGCGGAGCAAAAACTCATTAGAGATAGGGTAGAAATACCCTAGAATGAGTGAAATCAATCTCAGAATCATTTCTTTGTGAGAGAACGTATTTTCGAAGTATAAAATGATTTTCAAAAGATTTTAAAAGAATTTCCAAAGATTATTTTGATATAAATTTTCTTGCTTTGAAAGTAAAATTTCTTAAACTTCATTCCTCTCGTATCCACCTTGTTTGTAATCTCTTCGATTAGGATTCGCCAGAATTTGAACTTCTATCTTGTTTGACCCGGTTTCTTTGTTGATAGGAATCTATTTTGGGTATGGTAAAATCAGTAGTTTGTTAGGTTGCTTTAGGTGAACTCTATTGTATCTTTTACTTAGCCGAAATTGTCAAACAAAAGATAATTATGCTCCTGTTTTCGTATGATATGAATTTGAGTCTTTTCCAAATTTTGAACGGAAATTCTTTTGTATTAATATAGGTTATATATCTCTGATCTTGGTTTGGATTTTTGTCGATTAGGATTCCTTTGAATTTTGGAATTCTCCCACTTGTTCTGAAATCCATTCCTGTCTCCCCTATCTGTATTCTTTTGATTTTGGAGCATTGAATAACCCTATTTTGAATGACCTCTTTAAAGGTCGGCGATTCCGCCAATCTTTGAATGATTTGAAAAGGAGTTTCACCCCTTTACAAATTGGCATTGATTCATTAGAGATTTCTGTATCCTCGGTTTACGATGCTATTTATCTTCTGCTATATTTGGATGCTATCTCGGGCGATCGAAGGTCGATTTGCCTTAGATTTTCACATCGATTATATTCCTGAAGTCACGGTTGACCCTGTTAAGGTCGCCCGCGATTTATATGGGCTTATCCATCTTCTAATTGGTAATTTAATGATCTTATCTTCGTTTGAGCTTATCTTTGAATTAGAATTTTATTTAATTAGAGTCCATCTAAATTTGAATCTCTGTTTCATTTGAAATCCATCCTTGAATCATTCCTTGGAAAATTGTGGTTGAGTGTCCTTTGAAAATTGTGTATTCATCGAAGTTGTTGTTTTGATAAGGATGACCATATTTTATATAAAGGTGAAATGTTTTCCATAAGGATTATATACTTTTTTAAAATGAAAATTTGAAGTTCGAAAGGGTTTGAAATTTTGAAAGTTATATAAGAAATGGTTTCATATAAAATAATTTATAACTGAAGGTTTTGAATCTGAATTTGAATGATTGAACTCCGGCATTTTGGAACTAGTTTGAAGATTTTGAAATAATAAATAATATGATTTGATAGTATTTTCCGAATATGAAATGTTTCAAATGATTTTAATGAGTTTCAAATGATTTCGAAGAAATTTCAAAAAAAAAAGTTTGAGAAAATAGAAGTCCAGAACCCACTTATGTCGCTGGAAAATAATTTCGGTGATGAATGCATGCATCATCGACATTGGTTTTCGGGTTTATGAGTGGGGGAGAGGCCACTTCGGTAGCTTTGCTATGAGATTGATTTGTGAAACCAATTTTGATTTCAAATTCCGAAGTATGATTTGATATTCGAAAGATATATGTATATATTTAAATAATTTGAAATGAGCCGGTGTTCAGTCCTTGAGTTTCGGATTCGATTGATATAACCCTATCTTTTTGAATTTATGTACTGATTTGTTGGTGATTTCCAACTCCTGGATTGAGAATATGATTTCTTCGACTATTTTGAAGGTTCGAGGACTTCCAAATCAAGGTTAACTTTTCAAAGCTAAGTAATTTTGAAAAGTATAAAGTATATAAGTTTGGTATGTATGTTTAAAGTATGTAGTAATATGATTTAAATAAGTTGAAACTGTTTTGTTAAGTAAATGAATAAGGCTATTTTGAAATTTTCTAATATGAAATTTAGATTTGAAATGTTTTGAAAAGAATTTGATCTTCAAAATATTTTGAATAAAATTGAGTTTAAATGTTTTAACTTAGTAACATCTTTATAAAACTATATATTTAACAAGTTGGAATAGATACATAAGTTGTATGTATGTTGTTTTATTCGCATAATTAATTTGATTCAGGTTTGAGTACACAAGTTCGAGGTGAATTACACCATTTCGTGTTAGGATTTTTCATTTGATTCTTGATGGCGAATATTTGATATGGATTTTGGGCTTGATTCTAGAATTCTCTATCATAGTATATGGCTAAGCAAGGAGACTGATGGCTTCTAGTCGAGAAACCATATCGAAGTCCGCATTAGGGAAGTCGAATGGACAATACTAGTTCGAAAGCGAACTTGTGTGATCGAGCGAGCGATCGAATGTAATGTTGCGAAATGATGACATATGTACATCTTATATTCTAATATCATTGATATACTTGACGCTGAAATTGGAAGTTGTTGGGTTGGATATCTTTATAATTTAATTGGAATTTTTATTTTATGAAAAACTACTATCAATTTAAAACCATTTTTCAAAACTATTTTTCTTTTATTCTTCTTAAACAAACTGTTTTATTCTATTTTACATACAAACTATTTTATATAAAAAACTATTATAAATTAAAAATCTTTTATAAAGAAAAGATGTTCAATCCCATATGACTCTTCATGCTGCGATATTTATTTTTGAAAAATTTTGTTCCTTATATAAGATGGACTTTATGTAAGTATAAGATGATTTTGAAAACCATTGATTTTGGAAGTGAATTGGTTGACTTAAATTATATTGATTTAGAAACTTGGATTATTTTCTAAATTTATTATTTTGGGAAACTTAAAAACTGAAGATATTTGATTTGGAAGAATAATTTGGTGAAGCGTATATGATTTTGAAAATTGTATTGATATTTAAACAAATGGAAATTTAAGAACCTTATGTTACTAAATACTTGATTTGGGAGTTATCGAACTTATATAAAAAAATTGTTTTGTATAAGTATGATGTTGACTCGAAAACTATTGATTGAAAAGGTACTAATTTTGAAAAGTGAAATCTTATATAATTGAAGTGTATATAAGTGTGATTTGATATACTATTGATTTTGGAAAGGTATTTGATTTGAAAATAAAATCTTATATATAATGGACTTTATATAAGTACGATATTTGAAAGTGATTTGAAAAGGTACTATATGATACATATTTTCGAAGTAAAGATATGGAAAGTGCCTTCTGCTTGATATCCGCTTTGTGGCCACATTGTGGATTCATTCTATCGATATTTCTCTGATTTTTGGTTTTCCGGATCTGATGCTCGAGTGTCCATCAAATTCCATGGCATTACCCATGGTCTTACGAGCGCGACTGCATAGCGTAATCCGCCTGACTGAGATGGCCTAGGGGTACGGATTGTTTCCTGGGGGATCCAGGCGTAACCATTGTGTATCCTGCGGTCTACTAGTCATCATGGCGTAATTCGCAGGGCTGAGAAAGCTTACGAATATGATTGTTTCCTGGGGGATCCAGGCGTAACCATTGTGTATCTGCGATCCATGGTTAGAAAAAGGTTTTTGTTGTATTGTTTGGATTGTACTTTCCATATCTATTTTTAAAAGTTTTCCAACATTCAAAAATCATTTTTGAAACCAATTCAAATTATCCTTTGAGTTTCCAAAACCCAAACCCAGTTTTGCAACAACTTTCATTTAAAATAATTTGGCAACAATTCCTCCCTTGGAAACTCAAAAATGAACATCGATGATGCTGCAGTCATCACCGAAGTTATTTTCCAGCGACCGAAAAGAGTAGTGCTTTTATCTCTTCAAAACACTTTTTTTCAAAACCTTTGAAAAAATCATTTTCAAACTCAAAGGGAATTTAAACCTTTCACCAAAATTTCAATTTTCAAAGCCTTTCAATCTACTTTCAAATAATTCTCTGGAATTCTATTTCAAATTATAAATCACATTTACAATTTACATCTACAAATCTAATTTGTATATGGATTTTATTTCTCAACCCTTTGTTTAACCTTTTAATTTCTTATTCAATAATGATAATAGTTTAACATTTACCATTCCCTTAACAACCAAACAACCATATACTATAATAATTTATGGAAATCATTTCCTTTTATATACAAAGATAATTTCGGGTAAAATTATTTCATTTACCCTATTTTAAAGCAATATCGTGTCGAATTGTTCTGTACGAGTGTTTAGAGATACCTATCGATAGAGTTGTACATACTATACTGACCAGAATCCATATACCACTCAACAAACCAATCATCACAATATAAAACAAATTTTTTTGTATTCACTAACAAATACACGCTCATATCTATTATTACAGTCACACTCATTCTAAAGTACTACTGACTCTATCTCTAATGAGTAACACCCAACAGAGCCAGGGTTGTTGTTTAACCAACAGCTCTGATACCAAATGTAACAATATGACTTTTCGACGCTCGAAAGTCGACATTAATACGTCCACTGTATCAGATGTCGCGCAATCGAATGCCGGAAAACCGAACCATTAGGGTTAAAAAGAAGAGGTAGAAGAAGACAGAAGAAAAAGAAAGAAGAAACAACAGAAACAATATCAGAATCTCACATTTGCAGCGGAATAACATATAATAGATAAATGAATAATCTTTAAATCAAGGAACTATATCAGTTTATACATTACATCATCATCAGAGCTTACAACAACAATACATCAATGGATAGTTCTACAAACTTGTCGTCATATAGAATACACAGCGGAATAAATAATATCATATACAAGTGATACACCTCGCCATCCAGCTCGCCACTGAGCTCCACAGTATCTCCTGAATCCAAAATGACTTGATAACCTCACTCTAGGCTGCCCATGTGGAAAATGATGGGCACCAGAGTTTAGGAAGGAAACAATACACTCCAGGTCAGTCATGGTGACTGGTGTGAGAACTTAAAACGGTTATTTTCACAATGAAAATAAAGCAGATTCGCAATGCTCTTGGAAAATGAAACTACCATAAGACCTCCCACCACACACACAATGCAAACACAGAATTGGAGGAGATTTCTTCTTATGATAGTAAAAAAATGCTTACTACGCAAAATCATTCGATATTATTATCATTAGTGCATAGTGTCGAAAACCATTTCGAAAATATAATATTAATCTTAGCCAACATACAACCATTATTGTATGCCTACTATAGCTACCATCTAAATAGTGGTGCCACCATAAGTAAATGGCAGGTTCTACAACTAAAACCGTATAGGGTTCGTATTATTTCTTTGGATTTCCAACAAATGGTCAGGCAAAGGAACTTCCTTACACCGAAATAGAAACGCCTTTGGAAAGACGCCCCGAGAACCTAACCGGATCTCTACAAACACAAGGCCGACGTTACCTCACGCTTTAACCAAGCTGTAACTAGGTAACTAACACACGAGCTATGTCATCCCCCGGTCGTCACCGACCTTTACCGAGGATCCTCAACCACAAAGCAACAACCACAAAGTATAATAAATTTGCAACATCAACATAGGTAAAATATCTGGGCTCCATACCATGATATCACCTTTTATCCAGAAGGAAATGACATACCCTAGGGGCGCTACCCCTAAAAACCTTTGCCGCAACATTCCTGTTTTGACCATTACCGGGTTGTGAGGCACGATGAAGTCTCGTCCACAAAGCCACGCTTTTTCACAAAGCCGCGCTTTTTCACAAAGCCGCGCTTTTTCACAAAGCCACGCTTTGATCAATAAATGATCAACAGCACTTTGTATGCCACATTACCAAATTGGGAATGTATCACTAGTAACCATCAAATACATAACCTCTGAGCTCGTACGTCTCAGAGAAGGGTGTTAAGCTAAGAGAATAAATTCTCCGCCACCAATAGAAATGTATTTGATAGAAACCAGCTTTACATCTCAAAGTGTAACGTCAGACACACATCCATACAAGTCCGTTCCGGGATCGAACGGAACCGAAGGCACTTCCAAAGAAGCCCTTGCAATTCGGATAATTTCTAATCACGTCCGGACTTCCCATCACAAGAAGAGTGATATAAATCTCTATACCGGAGCAACTCGGTGCAGAGACATTCGACAGGTTGTCCTTTCACTTTCGAAAATATCCGGTCTTCACACCGGTCTTCAAATAATGTCCATTCATGACGTATCACTATTCGGAATGGGTTATATGACACAAAGGTCTTTTCCCGGCTAAACCGAATAATGAGCGTTTGTTTAAAAAACAAATCAATTTCAAAGGAAAATATTGATAGTCGGTTATTTAACTATCAACAACATCCACAACAATCAACCAATTTAAATATTTTTTCCCAAATTATTACATTTCAAATATCTTCCCGATATAAAATTTCCACACTTCAACATTTGAAAACCAATTTCAAATCACATTTTCACACTTCATTACTTTGAAAACAAATTTCAAATCAATTTCCCTACACGGGATATATTTCCAAATATTTATTTATTCTCACGGGAAATCTGCCGAGTTCAAATAATTTAAAATGATTTATATCACTATCCCAAAAATATTTTTGGAAAACATTTTCTCTGAAATATTCCTTTCAAAAACCCAACTTTAGAACCTTAAATTTATATTTTAAAAATTACTTTGGAAATATACTCGGCTTTATAGTGAGAATACACTTTCACTTCAAAATGGTCCATTTAAACCAATTTAATAAATCCTTATCGATTTATTTCAAATTTACATTCCAAATCTGTAAATTTATTTCCACACTTTAAAAATAAATCAATGTTTATTTTAAAAACAAATCTACTTTTCCTTTATAAATTTCATTGTGAATTTAAATCCCAAATATTCACTTATATACGATTTTTAAATCGATTTCTCAAATATTCACTTTCAATTCCAAATCAATTTTTCAATTGATTTCCAAATCATTTCAAAACCCAAATTGATTTTCCAAACATTTATTTCAAACACCGAATCAAATTCCAAATTTGATTTCAAAATTTACTTCAACACCAAATCAATTACAAATTGATTTAAAAATTCATTTCAACACAAATCAATTTTTCATTCAACGTCAAATAAATTTTCATATCGATTTTCCAAAGATTTATCTTCAAATACCAAATCAAATATAAATTGATTTCTAGAAATTAATCACCTTTTAAAATAAATTCATTTATCTCTCCCAAACCATTTAAAATTCCATTTTAAATAAATTTCCCAACTTTCGAATAATACTATTCAAAATCTATTTATAAAAACCTTTTACCATATTTTGGAAATAATTCGATAAGATTTTAAAAATCAACTTTATACTTTAAAATCCTTTCTTTTAAATTCAACCAATTCTTTCAAAAGAAATTTACTTAAAATTTCCAACTTTAATTTCAAAAATCCAATTTCATTCATTTCTGGTATCCAACGATACCAAAACTACATTCGGCTAAATTATAGCCTTCAACAAATTCAATCACAAATATAATCATTCACAGATTATAAATAATTTATCACACAACATATGAAACAAATTCATACAACATATGAAACAAATTCATATAATTTGAGGAATCCAGTTGGATACCTCCAACCCGTTTCCCTGCATCCACAGATGTTAGCACAATACCAATTCCACTCGAGGTGGAATTATCGTGGTATATGGGATTTATAAAATACTATCCGCTATTATGTGGCGCAATAGGGTCTCATCCGCTATATAATGCGGGAAATCAACTCCAAATACATATATAATACCAATCCCACTTCACGATGGAATTATCGCGGTATATGTTTTTAATAAATAACCTCCGCTTAATATACGGCGTATAGGGTCTATTTAACACAATAGATAACAATTTATCATCCAATTACACAATCAACACAATCAACAATTTTAAATCTCAACTATTTAAAATTTAAATCGAAACAAAATATTCGATTGAGTGAGAAGTTCTCACCTTGTTTTCAATAACGATTGCAGTATTTCGTTTCGAATAAAATTAAACACGCGTTTAATTTTACTCAAAATTTTCACTAGCTCCAAACGACTCTAGACTTGTTCCATTGCGAAGAGCTCATCGAAACGATTCCAATGCAATTCGTTTCGTGCGAAACGGACCTCGTATGAAAAAGTTACGCAGTTTTAAAGATTGTACAATTTAATATATATAATCAATTCAATTTCTATTTTTATTTTCTAACCCTAGAATTCATCTCAGTCCTTGATTTTTCTTAGCTACAGATCTGGCCGATGATGCTCTCTTCTTCCCATCGTTCCAAGCCATGCAAAATTAACCCATAGCTGCCCCCTTAGCTTGAATTAACCCGACCACCATAGGCTGCTTGAAGACGATCGGCAACAAGGGTTTCGAAGCCTAACTCGAGAGCCACCATCGGCTTGAATCTAGTAGAACTCAGTTGCAATTTAGCCTCGAAAAATGCACGCCAACAGCAAATGAACGCGGCCAAATTGTCGTCAATCCATGGCTCCGTTCTCGATCACAGCCGTTGGATTGGAAGATCTCACTGCTCTCTACGTTTTTGTAGTTGATAATTTTTGGTATAGGATGACGGATTGGAAGGAAAACGAGGAAGAAGGAGGAGAATTTCTGGCCATTAACAGCAAAGTGGCGGCTAGACCTAAGTCATTAGGGTTTAGTGAAAAATGAATAAATGTAGGTCCTTTTATAGAAAATTCTCAAATTACTATTCATCGAAAATTTTCCGAACTCCAAATCGAGCGTGTCGGCTAGCGTTTCTAAGGTTTACCCCACGTTCCGAACACAATGGAACGTGTTTCGGGAGTTAATTCGATCGTATGTGAGAGTTACGGAAATAAACGATCAAATTTAAATTAAACCGATTTCGATGCGTTTTGGCTTGCCCCGGACAAACGACAACTCCGATTGACACGAAATTTGAAATCTTACAATAATATCATATTATGGATCCGATGAAACTGGTTTCGTCGAAATCTGAGACTGTTTGAAAAATGGTCATTTTTACTCGTCAATTAAATATTAAAATATTCAATTTTCACAAATTAACTTTTAATTCAAATTTAAAAGTTCTACAACATCACTCTAACTCCAATATGATTTAATATAACTTTATAAATCATTTTTAATCACATTTGATCCAATTATCAATTATTTCTGCAATTTCAAATATTTAATAGTCGATTTAATAATCCAATTAAATCACTATATTCGAAATAAAATTAATTCGACTTCCAAATCTTACTTATTAATATTTAAAATCAATTAAATATTCAAATTTCAAATGACAGAAATTCTGGTTCGTTACAAACTTCCCCCCTTAAAAGAATTTCATCCTCGAAATTGTAAAGTAAGAAAAACGCCCCAAATCCATTAACTTTTCAAAAATCCACTTAGTGAAAATTTAATATTCTCCTTTTCCAAAACCTTTAACTTCAACCAAAATAATGGTTTCTGTAACTAGTTTAATTCCTACTCTTTCATTTCAATTTAGAAATTGACTTTCATTTAACAAAAATTTTCCAAAATTTCCCGAAAATTTTCTAACGCCTTAAATTTTCAGAAAAATTCGCCAGCGTCTCCTTTGTGCGGTTCGATCGTAGTAGGATCACAATAGACATAAATATATATACATCGACCCACACGGTCGGAAAAGCAGAAAAACAATTCATATTTCCTATTTTTATTGTGTAGGCGTACCTTTTAGCATTTTTAAGCAAAGCAGTTATTTATTAAACATTTTAGCGCAACCAAATCAACCGAACGGCAGCCACGGCACCTGTACTTACTCAATTTAAATATGTAAGTGACATATATACAAAATTCATTTATATTCATTAATTTTTAATAACAAATACAAAGCTTCCATAAGCAATGCAATCAAATAATTCCCATAAGCAAAATATATGGTTTCAAAACGAATTCGAATGCTTCCAACAAAATTTTCAAACCATTCATGTATTCATTTTCAATTAGTTCACATTCACTAATTTACATTCAAGTTGGTTCACTTTCAATTTGGATTCAATTACATTAGTTTTTTCAATTTCACTAATTCAATTTCATTCACACTTAATGAATTACACTTGTATCCATTATTCTATATCAATTTATTCACATTCGATTGATTAACATTCAATCCATTTATTAATTCAATTGCTAATTCATTTAACAAATAAAGTTGAATCTCCTTTATATAACTCGTTCATATTCCTCACTTCATTTCATTAATTCACTTTATTAATTTACTTTGATATCAAAATCAACTTCATTAAACATTACTTAAGTTATATTCCATCACAACATTTCATTCTAAAGTAAATTCTATTTAACTTTTACCAAAGTCAAATTTATTATCTCATATTATAAGTTCAAAACTCGTTATACTTATATTCATCAATTTCAACTTGGATTTTAATTTCAAATTTGTTTATCACAACTCAAATCCAATTCCAGTTCTATTTACTTACAAATTCAAAATGAATTTTAACATTCAATTTCATTTTCTTGCACTTGCAATTGCAAATTTATTTATTCATTCACAATTTATTTTCATAATTCAAACTCATTTATTATTCCATAAACATTTTAATAAGATTCCAGAGTATTTCCAACATTCAAAAATCATTTTTGAAACCAATTCAAATTATCCATTGAGTTTCCAAAACCCAAACCCAGTTTTGCAACAACTTTCATTTAAAATAATTTGGCAACAATTCCTCTCTTGGAAACTCAAAAATGAACATCGATGATGCTGCAGTCATCACCGAAGTTATTTTCCAGCGACCGAAAAGAGTAGTGCTTTTATCTCTTCAAAACACTTTTTTTCAAAACCTTTGAAAAAATCATTTTCAAACTCAAAGGGAATCTAAACCTTTCACCAAAATTTCAATTTTCAAAGCCTTTCAATCTACTTTCAAATAATTCTCTGGATCATTGCTAGTAGTAACGACTTGTCACGATCCATTGGTTCATATAGAATCCATGTCTATTTCAAATTATAAATCACATTTACAATTTACATCTACAAATCTAATTTGTATATGGATTTTATTTCTCAACCCTTTGTTTAACCTTTTAATTTCTTATTCAATAATGATAATAGTTTAACATTTACCATTCCCTTAACAACCAAACAACCATATACTATAATAATTTATGGAAATCATTTCCTTTACCCTATTTTAAAGCAATATCGTGTCGAATTGTTCTGTACGATTGTTTAGAGATACCTATCGATAGAGTTGTACATACTATACCGACCAGAATCCATATACCACTCAACAAACCAATCATCACAATATAAAACAAATTTTTTTGTATTCACTAACAAATACACGCTCATATCTATTATTACAGTCACACTCATTCTAAAGTACTACTGACTCTATCTCTAATGAGTAACACCCAACAGAGCCAGGGTTGTTGCTTAACCAACAGCTCTGATACCAAATGTAACAATACGACTTTTCGACGCTCGAAAGTCGACATTAATACGTCCACTGTATCAGATGTCGCGCAATCGAATGCCGGAAAACCGAACCATTAGGGTTAAAAAGAAGAGGTAGAAGAAGACAGAAGAAAAAGAAAGAAGAAACAACAGAAACAATATCAGAATCTCACATTCGCAGCGGAATAACATATAATAGATAAATGAATAATCTTTAAATCAAGGAACTATATTAGTTTATACATTACATCATCATCAGAGTTTACAATAACAATACATCAATGGACAGTTATACAAACTTGTCCTCATACAGAATACACAGCGGAATAAATAATATCATATACAAGTGATACGCCTCGCCATCCAGCTCGCCACTGAGCTCCACAGTATCTCCTGAATCCAGAATGACCTGATAACCTCACTCTAGGCTGCCCGTGTGGAAAATGATGGGCACCCAGAGTTTAGGAGGGAAACAATAAACTCCAGGTCAGTCATGGTGACTGGTGTGAGAACTTAAAACAGTTATTTTCACAAAGAAAATAAAGCAGATTCGCAATGCTCTTGGAAAATGAAACTACCATAAGACCTCCCGCCACACACATAATGCAAACGCAGAATTGGAGGAGATTTCTTCTTATGATAGTCAAAAATGCTTACTACGCTAAATCATTCGATATTATTATCATTAGTGCATAGTGTCGAAAACCATTTCGAAAATATAATATTAATCTTAGCCAACATACAAACATTATTGTATGCCTACTATAGCTACCATCTAAACAGTGGTGACCACCATAAGAAAATGGCAGGTTCTACAACTAAAACCGTACAGGGTTCGTATTGTTTCTTTGGATTTCCAACAAATGGTCAGGCAAAGGAACTTCTGAAATGACCCACTAAAAAAATTTTTTTTTTTTTTTTAATACATTCAGTGGCCATTTAATCAAGAAAAATATTTAATTCAATTTTTCTTCTGTCCAGGATCTTTCTGCCAATAGATATTGGTTTAATCAATTTATCTTGAACTTATATATATGAAGATATATAAGTCTTCTCCTACCTAGATCAGAGTATAGAATTTTTTTGAAGGTAGAAACCTGTTGAATATTGCTTAAAGAAATACTCTCCACATAGCAATGATGTTTCTTAATAAAACTAGGTTTTCCCAATTTTTAGATTGATGCATTACTATTGATTCTATGACTCAGTTCTACTTTTTATACATAAATTCTTCTGACATTCTTACTGGGTAACTTTGCTTTTACTTGTGCATGTGTGTGTGCATGTTTCTGTGCAGGTGTGTTCAAACTCAGGCTATAATAAAGTGGATCCTAAGTGAACACAAGCAACATCTAGGCGTAATGGAAACGCGCCTAACTTATACATGAGAGGTCACAAGTTCGAGTGCTATGCTGGTCAGTTCAACCCAATTTTTGTTTTTTTTTTTCCTTTTTATTTTTTTTTTCTCCTGAGAGCAAAACTGTCTGAACCTACTCTATACTTGGCTATGAAACAGATTTACAAGCTTGATTAAACACACTTGGGTGCTGTCTTAGCCCAGGCTTAAGAAAATGGCTATGTTAGCCTTATTCTGGTTTGCACTACTCTGATACAAAGTATCTGCTCTAACATTTTCTTTTCAAAGCAACTCAAACCCTTTTATCAGATTTTTTTATTTTTGACTTAAACAAGGATTCCCTTATGCCAGATCTTTTGATATATATATAAACCACAAATTCTTTCAAATCTCAGATTTTCTACCATTTTTACCTAACTGTTCTTGTAACTTGAAATTCATTTTCTTAACAAAGCATTTTGCAAAACAAAATACATAAGTCCCAACTGATACTTATAAATTCAGCACTTACAAAACAGCAAATAACCTTACATTGGTTTTTCTAAACAACTTAAACAAATAGCTTAACATTGTTCAACATGAATATCTAATTTAGCTTCAGCAAAGACTTTTAAAAACATAGCATCCAAATCCTAAGCAGTTTAACATCCAAAGCCTGATCAAGCAATCCCTATTTCCCTGCAAAATCACCATGAACTGCCCCATATAAATATGAGACACCCAATGGTGCATGAACACAAAAGGGTCAGACTATTTGTCTGGTGTGAATAATCTAACTGAAAACATGATTTATTCCAATTCCATTTATACTCCTGTACTTTGCAAGAATAAGAAACTCAATATCTTCTGTGTGCATGTTATTTGTGAAGCATGTGCATTCATATTAGTGCCAAACAGATTATATATGATCACAATGTTTTTAGTTCATAGAAAACAACCACAAGATTCACCAATAAAGCATCAAAACATCCAAATACAAGCTTTAATCCAGTTATCATCTCCTTTTCAACTTTACTGGCCATCAGGGATTTTGCCCAGGCCTCTACTGAATCTATTCCTAGAATTCATTATCAAATTTCATCAGGGACTTTAGCTACTTTCTTCTTTTTAAAACACACACTGCCTGGGACCTTTCTCTGTTAACCCAGCACACTCAGGCCCCTGGGTATAAATATACCATGTGTGAACTTGCAATATTCCCATTGCCAAGCTATACTTTGGTAGCCCTAAGATCCCAAGTCCTTAGTTAAATTACTAAGTGTTTTAATATTTTTCATAGCAGTGCTAAACCCTTCTGCATCTCACTTCTTAATCAGAGAAACATAAATGATGCAAGCAACACATATTCATCCAGAGTTTGGGTAAGTTAAATTCGCAGAAGCAACCATTTTATCATAAAAGAGTGAGGTGACTTCTTAGCATATTGTCTTGCCTATGGGTTTCACTGGATCAAGATGTAAGCATATGGTCCTGAGTAATTTTCCAGATATTTATATTTTTCCCTACCTCTGGTTCAATCAGATTCATGATCTGGCTAAACCACAAGTATATTTGATTTGGGTATTTCATAAAACATAGAAGCTCAGCACATGTACAACATTGCACTTCTACATTTTCTTTTGTTTTAATTAATATGAGGCATAAGCAACAACACAATGTCACAGCCCATATTTCTTTCTGCCTTTAGACCATATACCCACTACTTGAATCTGGGGATTTTACAAACAACTTAAAAAGAAAACTTATCAAAGAAAACACCCAGTTTCAAAGTTAACCCATATCTCAGGCAAACATTTTTAGTTCATAAATCCATGACTCTTATTTTTCCTGGGTAAATCAGATAGAGATTTTACACTTAAACATAACTTGTAAAGAAAATTAGTTCAAACTGGCTGCCTCAATATTCAGGTCTTAATGCCAAAAATTTTAGTGAGATTACTCACATTAATCCTTCTTCTTCCTATGCCTTATGAACCCCTTTTTAGTCTTCTGCCTTCTCCTATTTTCTCTGGTTTATACTTTGTATATTTTCTTTTTAAGTGGTAGAGCAAACATAAAACCTTACCACACCAGGTCCTCTTATATGAACTCTGGCTGCTACTAGGGTTTTAGGAGATTACCAAATGCCAATTTTACCCTACCAATTATGATCTGCCTCTTATTCTAACATTTTAGAGAAAATGGGTAAATAGTCATGGTATATTTTTCCAGAAAATATACCTCATTGCCCCGGTCATGTTATTTGCATGATTTCTTCTCTTTTCTTTTTCTTTTCTAAAGTAAAAAGGAATTGCTAAAAATGGATAAAGTACTTATCCAATAGCTCATACCATTTTCATGCAAATGTTAATTTTTCTTTTTATTTCTGCCAGTATTATTTTGTGCCCATGTATAATACATGTATGCCTACCCTGGCCTAAGTCTCTTTTTTTTCAAGGCTTGATGATTTCTGCCTACATGCATATATACTTGTAATTCATATATCCTATTATTTCTATTGATTGTTGCTTATTTTATTACACAGAAAACTGTGTACATGTTTGTGCACTGCCTGTGCACATGTGCATGTTTTATACTTGGTATCAGCAAATCAATTTCCTATATATATATTTTTCAATGTAATTTTAAACAAATGCAAACTAAATTGAATCATGAAATTACTCACAAAAATCAGGGTCATCACATATACCCCTCCTTTTAGGAATTGTGTCCCACAATTCTTTTATACTTAACTTAAGTATCATTTCTTCAGAAAATTTTTTTTTTTTCAAAACCATTTTCAAACCAATCACCTATTAAGCACTATGCATATCAACCCAAGATAAAAATCACAATGCATATTCAACCAACACATTCATTAGTATGTATATATATATAGATTTACCTTTTCTTCAATCAAACAGCTGAGGATAATCATTTCTGATTTTATCCTCCACTTCCCATGTGCAATCATTTGGGTCTAGACTCCATTGTACTTTTACTAGTTTAATTTCTTTGTTTCTCAATTTCTTAGTTTCTCTAGAAACTATGCCCACTGGTTCCTTTTCATAGATCATTCTAGGATCAATCTGCACATCTTTAGAGGATTCTAATATTGCTTCCTTATCATGAACCCATCTCCTTAATTGAGACACATGAAAGACATCATGCATTGCTCTCATTTCTTCTGGCAATTCTAATTTATAGGCTACTGTCCCTATTCTTTCTAGAATTTTATATGGTCCTATATATCTAGGAATCAACTTTCCTTGTTTCCCAAACCTTAGAACCTTTTTCATGGGTGATATCTTGATGAACACATAATCCCCAACATCATATTGTACTGCTTTTCTCCTTTGATCTGCATATTTCTTTTGCCTATCTTGGGCAGAAGTAATCCTTTTTCTGACCAAGGCTACCTTTTCAGAAGTCTCCTTCACATTTTCTGGTCCTAAGACCACTTTTTCTCCAGACTCATGCCAACTTGAAGGTGATAAACATGGCCTTCCATAGAGAGCTTCAAAAGGGGCCATGCCTATACTACTGTGATGAATGTTATTGTATGCAAACTCAGCTAGATATATGTAATCTTCCCAGCTTCCTCCCCAATCCAATACACATGCTCTCAACATGTCCTCAAGCAATTTGTTCACAATTTCTGTTTGGCCATCAGATTGAGGATGGTATGCTGTACTTAAGCATAAATCAGTCCCCATTGCCTTGTGAAAGCTCTGCCAAAATCTTGAAGTGAAGATAGTATCTCTATCACTTACTATAGTCTTTGGTATACCATGCAGTCTGACTACTTCTTTAACAAACAACTGGGCTAGGGTATTAGCATTTCTTTCTGATTTCACTGGTATAAAGTGGGCTGACTTGGTTAACCTATCAACCACTACCCAAATACTATCATTTCCCCTCCTAGTTCTAGGCAAACCATCAATAAAATCCATTGATATGTCTTCCCATTTCCACTGTGGTATTTGTAAAGGTTGAAGCATTCCTGAGGGTTTTTGATACTCAGCCTTCACCTGCTGGCAAACCATACATTTTGATACATAGGTTGCCACTGCACTCTTCATACCACTCCACCAATAATCTCTCTTGAGGTTGTGATACATTCTTGTGCTTCCTGGGTGTATAGTATATTTACTTTTGTGGTAAGCATCTAAAATTTCTTGCTTCAACTCATTCATTGCTGGAACACATATCCTTTCTCCTCTCCTCAGATGGCCCTGATCATCCAACTGAAAGCCTTCCACTGTCTCACCATTTAATATTTGTGTCTTCTTTCCAACCAAAAATGGATCTTGGTTTTGTAGCATTGCAACTTTATTTTTCAATTCTGACCCCAGAGTTATAAAACTTAATTTTCCCATCTCTACCTTCCCACTGCATAAGCTCAGGTTTTCTAGGTTATCACTTTTTATCTCTGAGTCAATTAATAATGATAAAGTGTTAAACTCTTCTATCATTAATCTAGCCACTTTAGCATGTTGTCTACTTAGGGCATCTGCTACCTTATTAGCCTTACCTGGTGTGTATAATATTTCGAAATCATATGAGGCCAAGAGTTCAACCCATCTTTGCTGCCTCATATTTAATTCTTTTTGTGAAAACAAATATTTGAGTGATTTATGGTCTGTATATACTTCAAATTTTGCCCCTAACAAGTAGTGTCTCCATAACTTAAGGGCATACACTACAGCAGCCAATTCAAGGTCATGAGTAGCATACCTTACTTCACTTGATTTCAACTGCCTAGAAGCATAAGCTATTACCTGATGTTGTTGCATCAATACTGCTCCAAGCCCTTGTCCACTTGCATCAGTATATACCACCAAGTTTTCATTCCCCTCAGGTACTTTAAGAATTGGAGCTTGTACCAGTGCCTCTTTTAATTTCCCAAAGGCATTTTCACATTCCTCAGTCCAGTTGAACACTTGATTCTTTCTAGTCAATCTGGTTAATGGAATTGAGATTTTTGCAAAATCTTTTATAAATCTTCTATAGTAACCAGCCATTCCCATGAATGATCTGACTTCAGTGACATTAGTAGGCCTTTTCCAAGCTTGCACTGCAATGACTTTATTGGAGTCCACAGCTATTCCTTCTTCTGATATAATATGGCCTAGAAAGTTTACTTCATTCTGCCAAAAAGTGCATTTTGAAAACTTTGCTTTCAAGTCTTCCTGTCTCAATTTCTCAAATACCAAATGCAAATGGTTTTCATGCTCTCTAACTGACTTAGAATAAATTAATATATCATCAATAAATATTAATACAAACTTATCCAAGTATTCTCTAAAAATCCTATTCATCAAATCAACAAAATAGGAAGGAGCATTTGTTAAGCCAAATGGCATCACCAAAAATTCATAAAGTCCATATCTGGTGTTAAAAGCTGTATACTTGATGCTTTCCTCTTCTACTTTCATCTGATGAAAGCCTGAAGCTAAATCAAGTCTAGAAAATATTTTTGCACCACTCAATTGATCAAAGAGATCATCAATTCTTGGTAAGGGGTATTTATTTTTAACTGTGACCTTGTTTAGTTCCCTATAATCAATACATAATCTTAGAGATCCATCATGCTTCTTAACAAAGACTACTGGTGCTCCCCATGATGAGCTACTGGGTCTAATAAAACCTTTTTCTTCTAGTTCAACTAATTGCTTTTTCAACTCCATCAATTCCTTAGGCCCCATTCTGGTTGGTCTTTTAACCACTGGGCTAGCTCCTGGAATTATTCTAATTGAAAATTCAACTGGCCTATGATTAGGAACTCCTCTTACTTCCCCAAACACATCATCATATAGATTAACTATGGGAATCTCTTCTAATGCAGGCATGGGTTTTTCATTTGACAATGCAGAAAGGTTGGCTATACTTCTGTTTTTGTTTGCCTCACAAAGAACAATTATTCTTTGTCCATCAGAGACCTTCAATGATATGGTGGATGTCTCCATATTTATGATAGCTTTATATCTACTCAACCAATCAACTCCTAAAATAATTCCTATGTCTGGATATTGCAACACATATAGGTTTGACTCAAACACATGTCCTCCTATATTTAATCCCAGTTGCATGCACATCATACCCATAACACATGAACTACCTATAGGGCTTTTAATTAGCAGTGGTTTATCAACAATCATACAATTCAATTCTAATTGTTGTGCAATATCATGAGAGATCAATGAATGGGTAGCTCCAGTATCATATACTACTGTTAAAGGTATTGAATGGATAAGCAAAGTACCTTCAACTTGGCCATGCCTTTCAACATTTGATCCCTCAGCTGCCTTGCCTTTCCCTTCCAAAGCCCCTAATTTTCCTTGCTTAAAATCTGGGCAGTTCCTTTTTATGTGACCTTCCTTCCCACAATGATGACAATTGAAGGATGCTGGTCTAGGATTGGTGCACCTATTTTTCATGTGCCCTTCTTGTCCACAGTTGTAACAAGTGATCTTCTTCTTAACTTCAGCAGTTCTAGCTTCTTCTGGTTTCTTGGTGGAAGTTATGTCTGCTTTCTTTTTATCATAAGGGTGGAATTTACCCTTTCCCTTCTTGTTCTGATTATTTTTTAATGCTCTGAAATTTTCTCTAGCTTTATCATGTTGTTCAATGCTCAGAGTCAAATCCAAAACTTGATCAAAAGTTTTATCCTTATATGGTAGCATGGCTCTACTAAGGCTAGAGTTCAACCCTTGGATATATCTGCCATTCTTAGCTTCCTCAGTGGTGATGAGCACTGCACCATACTTTGCCAATGATTCAAACTTCTGAGTGTACTCAGTGACACTCATAGTCCCTTGCCTCAATTTGATGAATTCCTCCAGTAAAGACTCCTTAGCTGATGCAGGGATAAATCTGCCTTCCAACATTGCTTTAAACTGATCCCATGTCACTTCTCCTTCAGGTCTTCCAGCTATGATAACTTCCCACCAATCCAAAGCTGCTCCTCTCAATTGCCTGGATGCAATTTGCCTCTTCCTTTGGTCTTCAACTTGCATGTCTGCAAAGATTCTTTCCAGAATTCTAAGCCAATTTTGAACCCCCATAACTCCTTCTGTGCCATCAAAGGTTTTGCCTCCAAGATTAGTAAAAGTCTTGAGTAGTTTGGAAAGTTCCTCATGTGGATTTTCCTGCCTGTTGCCTACTCCATCTCTTATGGCCCTCATGAATTCTTGCACATTCACCATGGGTGGTTCACTTGTTCCTACATTTTGATGTCTGGGTCCTACCATAGCTCTATGGATATAACACTTAGGTTAGTCTGTTTTGCCTAATGCTCTATAGATTAATTCATTTTAATTTATAACTTATTCTGTCATAACAGATATCAATAGTGTAAATATATATAAAAACAAAACATCCAAAGCAATAAATACTTCTATACATCCAATGCAAACAAATTCATACAAAATTTTTGCTATGTTATTTAACAACATAGCTCTGATACCAAATGAAATGACCCACTAAAAAAATTTTTTTTTTTTTTAATACATTCAGTGGCCATTTAATCAAGAAAAATATTTAATTCAATTTTTCTTCTGTCCAGGATCTTTCTGCCAATAGATATTGGTTTAATCAATTTATCTTGAACTTATATATATGAAGATATATAAGTCTTCTCCTACCTAGATCAGAGTATAGAATTTTTTTGAAGGTAGAAACCTGTTGAATATTGCTTAAAGAAATACTCTCCACATAGCAATGATGTTTCTTAATAAAACTAGGTTTTCCCAATTTTTAGATTGATGCATTACTATTGATTCTATGACTCAGTTCTACTTTTTATACATAAATTCTTCTGACATTCTTACTGGGTAACTTTGCTTTTACTTGTGCATGTGTGTGTGCATGTTTCTGTGCAGGTGTGTTCAAACTCAGGCTATAATAAAGTGGATCCTAAGTGAACACAAGCAACATCTAGGCGTAATGGAAACGCGCCTAACTTATACATGAGAGGTCACAAGTTCGAGTGCTATGCTGGTCAGTTCAACCCAATTTTTGTTTTTTTTTTTCCTTTTTATTTTTTTTTTCTCCTGAGAGCAAAACTGTCTGAACCTACTCTATACTTGGCTATGAAACAGATTTACAAGCTTGATTAAACACACTTGGGTGCTGTCTTAGCCCAGGCTTAAGAAAATGGCTATGTTAGCCTTATTCTGGTTTGCACTACTCTGATACAAAGTATCTGCTCTAACATTTTCTTTTCAAAGCAACTCAAACCCTTTTATCAGATTTTTTTATTTTTGACTTAAACAAGGATTCCCTTATGCCAGATCTTTTGATATATATATAAACCACAAATTCTTTCAAATCTCAGATTTTCTACCATTTTTACCTAACTGTTCTTGTAACTTGAAATTCATTTTCTTAACAAAGCATTTTGCAAAACAAAATACATAAGTCCCAACTGATACTTATAAATTCAGCACTTACAAAACAGCAAATAACCTTACATTGGTTTTTCTAAACAACTTAAACAAATAGCTTAACATTGTTCAACATGAATATCTAATTTAGCTTCAGCAAAGACTTTTAAAAACATAGCATCCAAATCCTAAGCAGTTTAACATCCAAAGCCTGATCAAGCAATCCCTATTTCCCTGCAAAATCACCATGAACTGCCCCATATAAATATGAGACACCCAATGGTGCATGAACACAAAAGGGTCAGACTATTTGTCTGGTGTGAATAATCTAACTGAAAACATGATTTATTCCAATTCCATTTATACTCCTGTACTTTGCAAGAATAAGAAACTCAATATCTTCTGTGTGCATGTTATTTGTGAAGCATGTGCATTCATATTAGTGCCAAACAGATTATATATGATCACAATGTTTTTAGTTCATAGAAAACAACCACAAGATTCACCAATAAAGCATCAAAACATCCAAATACAAGCTTTAATCCAGTTATCATCTCCTTTTCAACTTTACTGGCCATCAGGGATTTTGCCCAGGCCTCTACTGAATCTATTCCTAGAATTCATTATCAAATTTCATCAGGGACTTTAGCTACTTTCTTCTTTTTAAAACACACACTGCCTGGGACCTTTCTCTGTTAACCCAGCACACTCAGGCCCCTGGGTATAAATATACCATGTGTGAACTTGCAATATTCCCATTGCCAAGCTATACTTTGGTAGCCCTAAGATCCCAAGTCCTTAGTTAAATTACTAAGTGTTTTAATATTTTTCATAGCAGTGCTAAACCCTTCTGCATCTCACTTCTTAATCAGAGAAACATAAATGATGCAAGCAACACATATTCATCCAGAGTTTGGGTAAGTTAAATTCGCAGAAGCAACCATTTTATCATAAAAGAGTGAGGTGACTTCTTAGCATATTGTCTTGCCTATGGGTTTCACTGGATCAAGATGTAAGCATATGGTCCTGAGTAATTTTCCAGATATTTATATTTTTCCCTACCTCTGGTTCAATCAGATTCATGATCTGGCTAAACCACAAGTATATTTGATTTGGGTATTTCATAAAACATAGAAGCTCAGCACATGTACAACATTGCACTTCTACATTTTCTTTTGTTTTAATTAATATGAGGCATAAGCAACAACACAATGTCACAGCCCATATTTCTTTCTGCCTTTAGACCATATACCCACTACTTGAATCTGGGGATTTTACAAACAACTTAAAAAGAAAACTTATCAAAGAAAACACCCAGTTTCAAAGTTAACCCATATCTCAGGCAAACATTTTTAGTTCATAAATCCATGACTCTTATTTTTCCTGGGTAAATCAGATAGAGATTTTACACTTAAACATAACTTGTAAAGAAAATTAGTTCAAACTGGCTGCCTCAATATTCAGGTCTTAATGCCAAAAATTTTAGTGAGATTACTCACATTAATCCTTCTTCTTCCTATGCCTTATGAACCCCTTTTTAGTCTTCTGCCTTCTCCTATTTTCTCTGGTTTATACTTTGTATATTTTCTTTTTAAGTGGTAGAGCAAACATAAAACCTTACCACACCAGGTCCTCTTATATGAACTCTGGCTGCTACTAGGGTTTTAGGAGATTACCAAATGCCAATTTTACCCTACCAATTATGATCTGCCTCTTATTCTAACATTTTAGAGAAAATGGGTAAATAGTCATGGTATATTTTTCCAGAAAATATACCTCATTGCCCCGGTCATGTTATTTGCATGATTTCTTCTCTTTTCTTTTTCTTTTCTAAAGTAAAAAGGAATTGCTAAAAATGGATAAAGTACTTATCCAATAGCTCATACCATTTTCATGCAAATGTTAATTTTTCTTTTTATTTCTGCCAGTATTATTTTGTGCCCATGTATAATACATGTATGCCTACCCTGGCCTAAGTCTCTTTTTTTTCAAGGCTTGATGATTTCTGCCTACATGCATATATACTTGTAATTCATATATCCTATTATTTCTATTGATTGTTGCTTATTTTATTACACAGAAAACTGTGTACATGTTTGTGCACTGCCTGTGCACATGTGCATGTTTTATACTTGGTATCAGCAAATCAATTTCCTATATATATATTTTTCAATGTAATTTTAAACAAATGCAAACTAAATTGAATCATGAAATTACTCACAAAAATCAGGGTCATCACAACTTCCTTACACCGAAATAGAAACACCTTTGGAAAGACGCCCTGAGAACCTAGCCGGATCTCTGCAAACACAAGGTCGACGTTACCTCACGCTTTAACCAAGCTGTAACTAGGTAACTAACACACGAGCTATGTCATCCCCCGGTCGTCACCGACCTTTACCGACATTTTAAAGAGTATTTTAAAGTGTTTTTTTTACCAATATTGTAATGTAAAAATCAAGCACAAGTATGAATCAAATGCTTTAAAAGTTTGATTCATTTATTGCTGGTTAGTATATGTGATTTAAGTCTCATAAACAACTCACTTTATTTTTCCCGATAGTTGAAATATTGACTATCGATTTCTATTCAGCTTTCTTCTTTGAATGTTGTCAATTCAAGATGATTTGTTACTCTTTTAAGCTTTGATATCCTTCGATGGAATGACTAAAACCAAAGCTTGAGTGGGAGCCAAGCTATGTGGGGTTGCTCCCATTAGGGTATTTTCACATCCAATCTAGATTGGATTCGGTTTGTGCATTATGATGTGAAATACTCGGATACTCGATAAGGTCTGGCGAGGTCCGTCTTGGAGTTACCTAGAGGTGTCAAGGAGTATATGACCCTCTCAGGGATGTTTCTAGAGGTATACTTTCGGTAAGAGGGGCGTACCCTCCTAGTCATTTGTTGGAAAATTTTCTTTCCTTCCTTTGATTCAAATCTTTGAAGTGTTTTCCTTAATTGCATCGAGAAGTGTTTTGTGTCATCCTCTATGTTTAATATAACGACCCAAATTTTTAACGGTTAATAATTAAATATAAGAATTAACTACATAATTGAATCTTGGATTTAAAGTAAATAAAAATGATTTCTAAAGCTTAATTAAATTCAGTTTAAATAAGAATGGTAATAATAAACTTTTAATTTAGATTTAAAAGTGATTAATTTGTTTTATCATCCGTAACACTGTCTCGGATTTTGAAAAAACCAGTGCCAGTGGATCCAAAATAATGAATTATTGTACACCGATGAGTTTTGTGACGATCAGACACGTTGTGCGGTCGTGCGAGCTCGAAATGCATAGCCATTAATTTGGAGAACTAAAATATAATATACTTTGATTTTAAAAGCTAACTTTTATATATGAAAGAATTAGGTCCCGATATTGGTTCCATTATGTTTGGAAAATGGATAATTAGCTAGGAACGCCAGTGAGCACACTTCATTTGGAGTTCATGATTTTGGAGGGTGAATAGTGTTGGTTGTGATTTTCTATATAAGGACCTTACATTCTTTCTTTTGGTGAAATCCTAAAGTAGCCGATCTAATGGCCGATAACGCTCCAACTGCTAGAGGCCACGATTGCCTTTGGGGTTTGAAGGAGAAAGGTGCGGCATGGCTAGGCAAGTTGGTCGACGGTGATGGATGGGCAATTGGCGAAGTGTGACGGCTAGAATCCGACTTCGACGTAGTGGCGATTTTTGGTTCGATCTGCCGAATGGAGGTGATTCAGGTGGCAATGGTGGTGGCTTGGCAAAAGGAGTCAACAGCATGCGGAAGGCCATGGCTAACGGGCGTAGTGACGATGATCAGAGAAGAAAATCGCGTTGGAGTTTGAGCGGACGACGACGTATGTCGATAATGTAGTCAGGTTTAACGAGGAAAGGTAATTAACGTTTAACCATTTTAACTAAATTAATAATAAATCTAATTATCTCAAATGTTCACTAATTCGTATCTTATCCATAAGAGATCAGATTTAGACGCAGTTAGTTGCATTGGACTCGTAGCGATGATATCTACGCATTGGAGTTGGAATCGTTGAGTTCGAAGCTCATTGGAATTTTAGTCAAAATTGAACGATATTCAATTTAGACTATTTGGAAACGCGAAAGCGTTAGCTGGGACTTGGGTGAGATTTTCTCATCGGTTATTTTTTTATTGTTATGATAATTGTTGTTGTGAAAAAATATAAATAAAAATTGATAACAGTGCAAGTTATTATATTTGAACCCCTCGTTGATTATAAAAGCAAATAACAACAATATATGTAGTGTAATTTCTCTTATAAATCCTCTATGGCATTATTGTAGCCAGACTTGTTTACATGTTTGATATTGCTATTTGATTTAGTTGGAAATTATATTGCGAATGTTTGAAGCATTATAGTCATTATAAACATGCTTTGAAATCCTTGATATTTGAAATGTATTAAATTGGATAAAATGTGATATATTGGGGATATATATATATATATATATATATATATTAGGTTATTTTACACACATTTTGGCGTGTTGGACATAAATGGTAAAATCGGGAAATTATAGAAATTGGGAAATAAAGTTGTGTTGAAATTCTTCGTTTCTAGTAAAGTATAAGAAACTTTGATTTTGGATATTTTCCTAAATCTTTATAACGAAGCTTTGAAGTTTGAAAATGTTCTATAATTATTTCTGAATGTCAAAGTAAATGGTTTTATATTATAAAACATGTTTTTATGGGTTTAATACAAATTATAGAATAAATATTTTTAAGTAATATTTAATATAAATGTTTTAAGTCATGTTATAATAGTTTTTAGAAAATTAGTTGAATATTTTATTAAATTAAATAGAAGTTTATGTAATATAATATCTTTTTAAATTATTCTATTATTAAATATTTTACCTTATAAACAACTTAGTAAATATATATATATATATATATATATCAATTGAAGTGGTTGTAAAAGTGTTTAAAATATTAGCTGGTATTTAAAAGGTATTTCTATTTATACACACAAACACATACATATATTAGTTTTAACTATTAAATTATGTATTTTATAAATTTAATAAAGAAGATTTGGGTTCTAACATATAAGTTAAAGTAAATGGTTTTGTGAAATTAATTAAAAGTGTATTATCTTAATTATTAATTGTGACATGCATTATGCATTAAAATAAATGTTTTAAAGTTAATAATGGATAAGTAAAAGGTTTTGGGTTGTTGTGAATAATGTTTTAGTAACAATTGTTTTTAACCCTTATTATTAATTATACTTAGAGATATAATAAGATATTTATTATTTAATATTTTAAAGATCACTTTAAGAGAAATGTTTTTGGAAGTATGAAATGATTTGGGTTTGTTGTAATACTATTTTAAACAACACTTGTCTTAAACCCTTATAAATGTAATTAAACCTTTAAAACAAATGTATTAAAGACAATGATTAAATGAGAATTGTTTTGGGTTATTATAAACAATGTTTTAGTAACATTTGTTTTTAAACCCTTGAATTATATTTTTAAGTGGAAGAATATTATAAATGTAATTAGAACTTAAATAATGGAATTTATAAAGATAATAACAAGTATTAAAATCTTTCACAAAAAGATATAAAATGTTATATGCTTAATTTATAAAAGAGAAGGAGTTTATAGCGACAATGTTTAGTAACATTTGTTTTGAACCCCTTTGATGATATTTTAAAGTAAGTAAAACTTGTTAAGTGATTTGTGAATATACTTATGCTATTGAGATAAGTATATGAGTACTTTTTAAAGTATTAAAAAGAGTATAAGTGAATATTGAAATAGTAGAAAATAAATATATGTCTTTTATAAAGAGAAACTATATATATACATATATACAAGTTTATAAAGAAGGTTTTTGTTGATTAATGGGTATTGATTAATAAAGGAAGTGTTGATTTATAAAAGAAATTTCATTTGATAAAATTATGTTTTACTAAATGAAAAGTTTTAAATCAATAAAGGATAAACTAGGTTAAAAGGAATAAAAAGTCGTTTATATAATTTGATCATGCTTATGGAAAGTATATGGGAATTACTTCCCTTATGCGATCATTCACATTATTGTTGAATAAGAAAAAATTCATCGATTCAATATTGGAGAGACCGGGATCGGTAAGTGTTCTACTTACTCAAACCACTTCAAGATTGAGATATGGGTTCTATGTTTTGGAAGTAAATGATGGAGTCTATGCATGGTTTTGAAATCTATTGAGATTGTGCGAGTATTGAAGACTCAGGTGAAGATGTCAAACGTAGCCTCGATATTGGAAAATGACTAAATACAGAGTAGGCTGCATGATCCTAGGGTTTAGCTGACCCATGAGGGGTACATCAACCCCATATCTAGAGTACGCTTATCGATATGTTGCATACGGAGAGTTGATGATACTTAGTACACATTGTTTACGAGAGTGTTTGGATGATGACCCAGCTGTGTTTACCTTATGGTATATTTTATCTAGAGATATACGACACTCAGTAGGTGGTTTTAGATCCTTATCATAGGTGAGTGGTCTCTGTTTACCAAGGAGGTCTCCATGGAAAATCCATTTATATGAACATGTCTTAGCGGTTTTGTTTGTTTACCTAAATATGCTATTAAATGTTACCAATGTAACCATTTCAGCTATGTATATATTTTTATTGAACATGCTAGACATTATTATAATATCACTGGAGTTTCTAATAGAAATGGTTTGATTATCGTAAGGTAAAACCTACCCGTGTTTATTTGCAGGCGGTCTTACAAGATACTTTTATTTTAAAAGGTTCTATAACATAAATTCATTCAAATGACTTGAGTTTCCCACGCTGGTTTACCAGACTGATCCGAATATTAGTTTTCTTATAAAGCTCATATCAACCCAATGTATATTTCCAAATTTTGTTGATGTTCATTGGAGCTCTTGGAGACGAGCTGGATGATTACCTACCATAGTTTTTCCTTTTCCATTACATTACTTTATTTATATTAATTAGTAGTTGTAAGGAAAGGAAGTTATAACTGTCCATGCTGATGATAGGTTAGTTTGCTCTGATTATTGTATAGATATTATGTAATGACCCAGAATTTAATCGCTATTTAAATGAATATTTAATTATATTTTTAAATAATTAATAAATGAATTTTTATTAACAAATAAAAATATTTTAAATAATAACTAATGATGAAAAATCGTTTTCAAAATTTGTTCACCAATATATATAGTGTAAAGAGAAATAGAAAATGTGACCGAAAATTATTTTCCGAAATATCGATTTTTCATTGGTTAAAAATTATTCAAAATGCCATAACACTATTGTAAACAAACATGCACAAAATACAAACCATTTTAAACATGTGTACATGTACATATGCATGTACATATATGCTCACTTAAGCATATAAACGTATAAGTTAAAATAAGATTTAATTTAACAAATATATATACATAACATATATTAAAAACCTCCTTTTCAACACAAGTACTTAGTGCATGACATAAATAGTGCAAGATATGGGGGAGTACTTGAAGGCAAAAGTGAAGGGAGGAAGGAGAGGGAGTGCATGCATGAATGTATTTTATAATAAGCACTCACACATTTTTTTAATTAATTTTCTAAGCATATATACCCCTTAACCTTCATGTTCTCATTTTTAAAACCTCCTTCTTCATTTCAAAATTCCTAAGAAGCTTAAGCAAAACATCCATGGCTTCCTGTTCATAATTTTTAAAAACTGAAAAGATCACTTCTTTTGTTGAAAATATCCTTTTAATTCACAAAATCACTTATACATCTTCTACAACCCTCCTCTTCCAAGTAGCAAGCACTTAAACATCAAAACACCCTATGGTCAAGCTCAACGTGCCCTAGGCCGAGCCTAAACACTACATGGCCGAGCCCATTTCAAGTGTTCAAGGGTCTAAAGTTTCAAATTTTGCAATATTCTAAGTTGTTTTCAAGTTTTGGAAAAAGTTTATCTTGATTTAATAAAAATTTCGGTGAGTAAAACTCTTGTTTTTGGAAAAGAAAAATACTTGATTTTTATGAACCATATGTTGTGAAAATATAGTGGTTGTTATGTTGAATTATCATGTTGTTATGATGACATATGATTATAAGTTGTGTTTGAGCTTGGAGTTGTGATTTGGTTGTTAAATGATATGTTTGGATATGGATATGTGAATGGTTGGTTATGATATGATTGTAGTGTGTTTATGAAACCAAAACCAAGTGTATTTGATGAAATTGTTGTGAAGTTAGCACCTTGAAAAGTCGCAAAGGACTTGAGATCCGATTTGAAAACAAAAGCTCTTTTTCTAGCTTTGGATTTTTGAAATGTTTTTCTAAGTTTTCACCTTTGTTTAAGTTTTCAAAACTCATATAATTGTGTTTTCAAACATGTAGTAGCTAGAGTAAAGTGGAGTTTTCACCTAAAAATTAATTCTAATAAACTACGTTTATAGCGATAGTTGCTATGGATGTAGTTCGAAAAATTTAATGATTTCAAGTTTTAAGTGATTTATTTTGGATTGTTTTTTTAAAAACCTTATTTCAAATTAATTAATTAAGTCAAAAGTTTAAATTTTTATTATCTAATAATCTATTTATTTAAATTAGTAATTAAGGTAATTATTATTTAATTAATTAATCATGTAATCAGGGTATGTAATTAGGGTTTAAGAAATTATTAACTGTAACGACCACGACTTTCTCTCCACAGAAAGTCGTATCGCTAATAAGAAAGAAAGGGATAGAAAAGAGAAAAGAAGAGAAAGAAAGAACTAAACAATATCAGAAATCTCACAGCGGAACGAGAAATATATTATCACATAAGATATTACATAGTATCATATACATCAGAGTACACAATTTATACATCACAGAATAGACAGTTATAAACTTCTGTCTATTATACAACACAAGTACATCAGTACAATACAGACTAATACAATCACAGCGGAAACTCTATATATCTACTCGCTGAAGCCTCCTGCTTCACAGCTCCTCCAGAATTCGTCAAGATTATCCTGAATCCCTTGACTACTCAATACAATATTGAGTACCCAAGAGTTTAATAAACCAGAAAATAAACACTTGGGTCAGACATGGGTCTGGTGTGAGTAAACGGTTAGATTGCTTAACTTTGAAAACCTTTGAAAACAAAAGTATCACGTAAGACTCCCCACAAATAAACATGGGTAAGTTTTTACCTTACGCTAACTAAAACATTTGATAGGAAATTCGATTGTATTATAATAGGGTCTAGGGTTTTCAAGTAAAATACAGAATTAGCTAAAATGCTTACATCTCACATTCCAACATAGTTGGGCACAACTAATACGTACGGCACTTATTGGATTTTGGATTCCATACAATGGCAGGGCTACTGGGGTACCGCCCGTCACAGTACGTGGCCTAGATCACCGTACCGAGGAGTACGCCCGCTCCTTTGCAACACAAAGCCGGAACCATCCCTTACTGGATAATTCCGAACAAGATAATCCCGTAGTTGGCGCGACCAACCACACACTAAGCCGAATAAAAGAAAAGGGACCTCTAGACAGGGATCTATCTTGCTCTCAGTGGGTGCTACCCACGAAGCCTTGCTGCACCTCCCCTGTTTTAGCCATTCCCGGTTGATGAGGCTTGAGGTTACGATTACCTTTAATCAGAACATATCACTTAGAATGCTCATCGTCCGCCTGACGATGTGCTGAAAGCATTCAATCCATACAAGTTCGTTCCGGGTTCGAACGAAACCGAAGGCATTATCTCGTTACACTCGTTTTGGAATCACCCTCAGAGTTAACGACAATAACCCTTGCACTCTGAATCTTCATCTTCACTTGAGATTCACGACCTATCGTTAATTTGGATCGATGTGGTATTCGGGTCTCCAGACCTGGAAATCCGGTATACGGAAACCCGATCCCGGTCTCATCGAAATCCAAAGCGTATCTTTTAAGGCCAAGTTGTTTTAAAGGTTAAAACAATTCAATTCAATTATCTTTATACACAAAGAAAGATAATTCACAACAGGATAATCAACATTATCAGATAATCCATACAATTCAACTAACATCCATATCACACAGCATATATCTCATCAGAGATATCAATCAAAGTCAAGTATCCAATACTAACACCCATTCATAAGTAATGATTTATATCATCTCTAATTAATTTAAAGTGAATTAAATTAATTACTTTATTTTATAAATCCTTCTTACTTAACCATTAATTAATTCATTTTAATTAATCATCTTTGATTAATTATCTTTTAATTTCATCCAAGTAATTTTATTTCAATTAATTACTTAACTTAATTATTCTTAACCACTTTTAGTAATTAACCTTTAATTACTTCATTAATTAATTAACTAAAATTAATTAAGTTAATCAACTATAATTAATTATATTAATCCTTAATTAATTACATTGATTAATTATTTCATTTATTAATTATTACTAAATTAATCAATCTTAATTACATCATTAATTATATTAATTAATGATCCTTAATTACATTTTAATTAATTACTCTATTTAAATTAATTACATTAAGTAATTATCTTTAATTAAATCATAATTATTAATCACTCTTGATTAATCACATTCAGTAATTAACTACCCTTAATTACTTTATCAAATAAATAAATTACTCCTTAATTAATTATCTTTAATTAATCCCTTGATTAATTCCATTAAGTAATTACTCACTAATTACTTCCATAAGTAATTCCTCTTAAATTAATTACATTCAGTAATTATTCATTAATTACTTCACTAAGTAATTACACTTAATTAATCATAAGTGATTATCTTTAATTAATTGGACTACTTAATTAACCTAAAATTAATTACATTAATTAACCTTAATTAATTATCTAAGTAATTAATCCTTAATTACCTTTCATTAATTACTTCCATAAAGTAATTATTCTCTTTAATTAATTACATTTAGTAATTACAAATTAATTACTTACACTAAGTAATTTACTTAATTAATTACATTAAATAATTAATACTTAATCAAATTCAAAGTTTAACTTTAATTAATTACATTTATTAATTAACTTAATTTAATTACCTAAATTAATCACTTCTTAATCACTAGTTAATGTTCCATTATTAACTACCCATTAATTACTTACTCTAAGTAATTATCTCATTATTAATTAATTACTTTTAGTAATTAACTATCTCTTAATTACTTCCATTAAGTAATTGTTCTTTAAATTAATTTCTTTTAGTAATTACCTTTTTGATTATAATCATTAATTAATTACACCAGTTAATTTTATTAAGTGATTAACTCATAATTAATTCACTAATTAATTATCTTTAATTAATCACAGCTTTAATTAATTTAAAGATAAACTTTTTATCTTTATTAAATACTCAATTATATCATTTAACTTCCATTTGAAAACATTTTGCAAATCAATTTTATAATTGAAAGTATATAATTTTCTTTTTAACAAAGCAATTTAAACATTAAATTATTAAAATCTTTGAAAACTTACTTAGGAACTTAATTGCTTTAATAACTTTTAAAACATGTTTAAATAAACTTCACTTTGCAAAAAGCATGGTTTATATTACTTTTTGAAACATATTCAAATTTAAATATACTTTTGAAACTTAATAACATTTCTCTTTTAAAACCAAAACAATATTTAAAAAAATTTAGAACTTTAAACTACCTAACATTTTCTTTTTAAAACTGTTTTTTGTTTTAACTTTAGAAGAGGAAAAATCTGGTTATAATCTTTAAAAACCTGAAACCAGGCAAACCACAACAACAACCCGAACAAACCCCCAGGTTTTCCCGAGTAACCTCCCGAGCAACCCACGCTCCTTCTCTCCCTTTGAGTCGAACACGAGACAAACGTCGAACCTCACTCGATCCAGACCTTCTTCCCAAAATAAAACACACAGCCACTCAAAAACTACACACTCGTGCACGTGCACATGCATGCCAATTCCGGCCATCTACGATCATCACCGCGACCCTCCTCCAATCACCCACGACCTCACCGACCCACTCGAACACACAGCACCACGAGATCGCCAGCAAAACAAAATCGAGCCACTCGATCGAAAAACTAGAAAACAACCCATCGGAAAAATCGACCATTGCCGTTGATCTCAACCACGAGTTTCCTCACCGACATCACCAGACCTACATCTCGACTTCCCACTCCTAATCCCCACCTTGCGATCACCTCCAATCCCCCATGGCCATCGCGAAAGCTTCGAGAACATCATCGTTCCAAACTGTCCCTGGAACCCTAGTTTAGCTACGACCTCACAGCTCGATCATCAGAAAAATCCATCTCCATTTTTCCAGAGAACCTCACCGCATTGGCCACCTCCAGACCAAACGTCATCCAACTCGATCACGCCGATCACCGGAATTTTGCAAATTCCCAAATCTCGATCATCCCAGAAATTCCCAGTGATTATCGAACTAAAAATCATTAAATGTATTTTAAAAATCGTGATTTGCAACCACGAATTCATTCATGCAATTCAAAACAGAAATTGAATTGGTTCATTTTTTACATATATATATATATATTTTCACTGTTATACCCATTTTAAAAATTATTTGTTGAATTTAAAACCCTGAAACTATTTTTATAATTAACAATACACTGCTATAATCAATTTTTATTCAAGGATCCAAGCTTAAATTTTAGTGTATTAGGAGATATGAAGTTTTGTTTGTTGTTTGGGAACTGAAATCATAACAGAGACAAGAACATATACTTACAGGCAAATATATTCATATACACAGAGCCATTCATATATATATATATATACATGCATCTACACACATGAACACATGCAACCATATTCTACAGAGATTCATCACAGACATTCAAACCAAGTCACAGATTAAAAAAAACTGTTTTTAATTTAGATGTTTACTCACCTGAAATAATAAACAGAGAACAACTACTTGTTTCCTGGAACTTTGTATTTGAATTTGATTGTTGAATTGATCCTTATTGCTTGTTGTTATTGAATTTGAACTGAAGTTGATTTACTTGTTGAGATGATCTTTACAGCTTACTTGATTAAGTTGAAGATTTGAAGATAATTGATGTTGTTGCTGAGTTGAGAATTTCAGTTTTGTTGAATTTGATTTCCAGATTTTTTTGTTTATAGGAAAAAGAGGAGAAAATATTTGAACTTGTAAAACTTTTGAACTGGATAACAAAAAATCAGGTTTTTCTTTTCTAAGACTAATTTATTTAATTTAATCTTTAGAGAAAAATGCATCTTGCCACTTGTTTTATTGCATGATACTTAAGGGACAAATGTATTATTCATAAGTTCCTTAATTGACAAGTGTTTATACTTGTTTTAAATATCAATTTCATTAAGTTTTAACATTAATATATTATGTATTAGAGTTTAAATTATATAAATATATACAACTATGTTTTTAAGTGTTTACATATATCAATTTTACTTATTTCATGAGATATTTTAAAAGGAAGTATATTTAAACTTTTATATATATAAACCATTTTAGTTTTAAGAAATTTTAAAAGAAGCAAAATAAAACTTTTATTAAATCTTAGCTATCACATTTAAAAATAAATATTATCTTATGTGTTGAAAGTATAGAGTTTTATTTTAAATAACTTTTGAAATTTATTATATTAAATAACTTCAAACCACAATATATATATATAAATAAATTCATATATATTACAATTTGAAAAAACATCTTTTATTAAAAACAAAGACTTCCTATTTATAACATATATACCAATATGTATATACATTATAAATAAAACAATTTTTTATTAACTTTCAAAAGAACAAACTTATCAATTTATAAAATAAAATTATCAAATCAATTTAATTATTAATACAGATTATTAAATTGATATTACTCAAAATTCCGGGTCATCACATTCCTCCCCCCTTAAAAGAATTTCGTCCCCGAAATTTAAAACAAAGTTAATTTAATAATCCAACAATATTTTATTTTCAAACAATAAAGCATACATATCAACCATATGCTAACAACCATGGCAACCAAATTTATTCTAACAACCAAATCTAATTATCCTGACACAATTCAGGATAAATCTTCCTGATACTATCTGGAGTTCCCAGATACAAATCACTGGGACACTCGCCCTACAGAGCTTATACTAACTACAGAGCTTATACTAACTACGGAGCTCCTACTCATCTAGATCTATAAAACTAAACAGGATATCAGACTACAAACGAGTCTGACTCAACAACCAAATCTCTCAGAACTGCTGGTTCCAAAACCAGAGATAGATCAAACACGTACTCCCTCAGAGATACATGAAACACATTGAATCCTAGTTATCCAAACTGACCATTCAACCTTGTAGACCAAGCTCTTATCCAAATCAGAACACAGAAGAGATCCAAAATACCTCGGAGCTGACTTCCCAAACTTACGAAATCTTATAGCTCCTTCGATCGGAGAAAACTTATCCAAAATCAAATCTCCATCTTCGAAATCTAAATTCCTTCGTCTCTTATCCACAAAATTATTCAGATGATCCTGGGCTTCCTACAAATCCTTCCTGATCAACTCAACTTTCGCTGATGCTTCTAGAAACAAACAGGACCTAAAATAACTCAACCAATGATCCTCTCAAGATCTACCCAATCCAAAACACGACTCTACTTCACCATTATCAGAAGACTGAACTAACTTCTCCTATCCGGAAAAGACAACAAGAGCACTCGCCAAACTGCTTCCGCTACGCCACTCTGATCTGGAGTAGATAAGAATGTTGATGAAGAACACAAGCACAAACTGGACAACACATCCCAAAAATGGTTCAATAGATCCATAAGGAAAAACTCAGATACTCCATCAAAACTTGAGCTGCTTCACCAACTTTATCTCTAGAAGACATCCTTCTACCCAGCTGAACTACTGGTACCACTCTTGGAATCCTAGTCGATAAGAAAACTCAATCTCCAGATGCGGACAAACTTCTGACTTCACTGAAGACATTTAGCAAATCTCTGATAACACAAGAGAACACTCAACTATCGCAAGTCACTTTTGCGATCAACCCAACCTATTTCCAAAGAAAACTGTTCTCTTAGAACAGCTCATACTTAACTATCCAATCCATCGAAGAAATGGATCCACTCTGCTACTTCTGAACTTCAACTTCAGAAAAACTGCTCAGCCAGAAAACTTTCCTGCCAACGCGCAGAATTCTCCGAGTTGCACTGCTGCCACATATGCCAAAGATTCCCAAATCAAAGCTCTTCGAGAAACTCGAACCTCAAACAAAATAGAAACACCATGCTGAACTCAGCCACAACACCGAAGCAGATACACTTCCTTAAGCTTGTTCCAAAGAAAACATCTTCGGGAACATCCATCGTCACTGTATCTCATCATACAGCTACTATTACCTGAGGTATCAAGGTACCATCACTCACTTCTGTTCAACCGACAGATCCAACTTTACTCATCCAACTTCAAAGATAAACTCCGAACCTTAACAGGTTTTCTTCAGAGATCGATGAAATCCTTACAATTGCGAAGTTCACTCGAGACGGTATTAGGTCTACAGTCTCGACAAATACACTTCCAACCTCAACACTCAGACTCCTAATCCTAGATGATAAATTATTATCATCTCAACCAATCATCACAAATACCATATACATTTAAAATGATACTTTTTTTTTTATATAGAAATTATATCTGGGTAAAATTATTTCATTTACCTTTTTAAAACAATATTGTGTCCGTTGGCCTGGTCAAGTGTTTAGAGATCCCTATCAATAACGTTAGCTACTCGTATTGACCAGAATCCATATACCACTCAACCGATCAATTAACACAATATAAAACCATTTTTATATAACTAACAATTACGCGCTCTCGTATATAGATATACTCAGACTCACATAGGTTGCTACAGATCCTATCTCTAATGAACAATCCTTCCGAACCTAGGTATTCACTCAACCTAGTGTTCTGATATTCACTTAACCAATAGCTTAGGTATTCGCTCAACCTATGCTCTGATACCACTGTAACGACCACGACTTTCTCTCCACAGAAAGTCGTATCGCTAATAAGAAAGAAAGGGATAGAAAAGAGAAAAGAAGAGAAAGAAAGAACTAAACAATATCAGAAATCTCACAGCGGAACGAGAAATATATTATCACATAAGATATTACATAGTATCATATACATCAGAGTACACAATTTATACATCACAGAATAGACAGTTATAAACTTCTGTCTATTATACAACACAAGTACATCAGTACAATACAGACTAATACAATCACAGCGGAAACTCTATATATCTACTCGCTGAAGCCTCCTGCTTCACAGCTCCTCCAGAATTCGTCAAGATTATCCTGAATCCCTTGACTACTCAATACAATATTGAGTACCCAAGAGTTTAATAAAACAGAAAATAAACACTTGGGTCAGACATGGGTCTGGTGTGAGTAAACGGTTAGATTGCTTAACTTTGAAAACCTTTGAAAACAAAAGTATCACGTAAGACTCCCCACAAATAAACATGGGTAAGTTTTTACCTTACGCTAACTAAAACATTTGATAGGAAATTCGATTGTATTATAATAGGGTCTAGGGTTTTCAAGTAAAATACAGAATTAGCTGAAATGCTTACATCTCACATTCCAACATAGTTGGGCACAACTAATACGTACGGCACTTATTGGATTTTGGATTCCATACAATGGCAGGGCTACTGGGGTACCGCCCGTCACAGTACGTGGCCTAGATCACCGTACCGAGGAGTACGCCCGCTCCTCTGCAACACAAAGCCGGAACCATCCCTTACTGGATAATTCCGAACAAGATAATCCCGTAGTTGGCGCGACCAACCACACACTAAGCCGAATAAAAGAAAAGGGACCTCTAGACAGGGATCTATCTTGCTCTCAGTGGGTGCTACCCACGAAGCCTTGCTGCACCTCCCCTGTTTTAGCCATTCCCGGTTGATGAGGCTTGAGGTTACGATTACCTTTAATCAGAACATATCACTTAGAATGCTCATCGTCCGCCTGACGATGTGCTGAAAGCATTCAATCCATACAAGTTCGTTCCGGGTTCGAACGAAACCGAAGGCATCATCTCGTTACACTCGTTTTGTAATCACCCTCAGAGTTAACGACAATAACCCTTGCACTCTAAATCTTCATCTTCACTTGAGATTCACGACCTATCGTTAATTTGGATCGATGTGGTATTCGGGTCTCCAGACCTGGAAATCCGGTATACGGAAACCCGATCCCGGTCTCATCGAAATCCAAAGCGTATCTTTTAAGGCCAAGTTGTTTTAAAGGTTAAAACAATTCAATTCAATTATCTTTATACACAAAGAAAGATAATTCACAACAGGATAATCAACATTATCAGATAATCCATACAATTCAACTAACATCCATATCACACAGCATATATCTCATCAGAGATATCAATCAAAGTCAAGTATCCAATACTAACACCCATTCATAAGTAATGATTTATATCATCTCTAATTAATTTAAAGTGAATTAAATTAATTACTTTATTTTATAAATCCTTCTTACTTAACCATTAATTAATTCATTTTAATTAATCATCTTTGATTAATTATCTTTTAATTTCATCCAAGTAATTTTATTTCAATTAATTACTTAACTTAATTATTCTTAACCACTTTTAGTAATTAACCTTTAATTACTTCATTAATTAATTAACTAAAATTAATTAAGTTAATCAACTATAATTAATTATATTAATCCTTAATTAATTACATTGATTAATTATTTCATTTATTAATTATTACTAAATTAATCAATCTTAATTACATCATTAATTATATTAATTAATGATCCTTAATTACATTTTAATTAATTACTCTATTTAAATTAATTACATTAAGTAATTATCTTTAATTAAATCATAATTATTAATCACTCTTGATTAATCACATTCAGTAATTAACTACCCTTAATTACTTTATCAAATAAATAAATTACTCCTTAATTAATTATCTTTAATTAATCCCTTGATTAATTCCATTAAGTAATTACTCACTAATTACTTCCATAAGTAATTCCTCTTAAATTAATTACATTCAGTAATTATTCATTAATTACTTCACTAAGTAATTACACTTAATTAATCATAAGTGATTATCTTTAATTAATTGGACTACTTAATTAACCTAAAATTAATTACATTAATTAACCTTAATTAATTATCTAAGTAATTAATCCTTAATTACCTTTCATTAATTACTTCCATAAAGTAATTATTCTCTTTAATTAATTACATTTAGTAATTACAAATTAATTACTTACACTAAGTAATTTACTTAATTAATTACATTAAATAATTAATACTTAATCAAATTCAAAGTTTAACTTTAATTAATTACATTTATTAATTAACTTAATTTAATTACCTAAATTAATCACTTCTTAATCACTAGTTAATGTTCCATTATTAACTACCCATTAATTACTTACTCTAAGTAATTATCTCATTATTAATTAATTACTTTTAGTAATTAACTATCTCTTAATTACTTCCATTAAGTAATTGTTCTTTAAATTAATTTCTTTTAGTAATTACCTTTTTGATTATAATCATTAATTAATTACACCAGTTAATTTTATTAAGTGATTAACTCATAATTAATTCACTAATTAATTATCTTTAATTAATCACAGCTTTAATTAATTTAAAGATAAACTTTTTATCTTTATTAAATACTCAATTATATCATTTAACTTCCATTTGAAAACATTTTGCAAATCAATTTTATAATTGAAAGTATATAATTTTCTTTTTAACAAAGCAATTTAAACATTAAATTATTAAAATCTTTGAAAACTTACTTAGGAACTTAATTGCTTTAATAACTTTTAAAACATGTTTAAATAAACTTCACTTTGCAAAAAGCATGGTTTATATTACTTTTTGAAACATATTCAAATTTAAATATACTTTTGAAACTTAATAACATTTCTCTTTTAAAACCAAAACAATATTTAAAAAAATTTAGAACTTTAAACTACCTAACATTTTCTTTTTAAAACTGTTTTTTGTTTTAACTTTAGAAGAGGAAAAATCTGGTTATAATCTTTAAAAACCTGAAACCAGGCAAACCACAACAACAACCCGAACAAACCCCCAGGTTTTCCCGAGTAACCTCCCGAGCAACCCACGCTCCTTCTCTCCCTTTGAGTCGAACACGAGACAAACGTCGAACCTCACTCGATCCAGACCTTCTTCCCAAAATAAAACACACAGCCACTCAAAAACTACACACTCGTGCACGTGCACATGCATGCCAATTCCGGCCATCTACGATCATCACCGCGACCCTCCTCCAATCACCCACGACCTCACCGACCCACTCGAACACACAGCACCACGAGATCGCCAGCAAAACAAAATCGAGCCACTCGATCAAAAAACTAGAAAACAACCCATCGGAAAAATCGACCATTGCCGTTGATCTCAACCACGAGTTTCCTCACCGACATCACCAGACCTACATCTCGACTTCCCACTCCTAATCCCCACCTTGCGATCACCTCCAATCCCCCATGGCCATCGCGAAAGCTTCGAGAACATCATCGTTCCAAACTGTCCCTGGAACCCTAGTTTAGCTACGACCTCACAGCTCGATCATCAGAAAAATCCATCTCCATTTTTCCAGAGAACCTCACCGCATTGGCCACCTCCAGACCAAACGTCATCCAACTCGATCACGCCGATCACCGGAATTTTGCAAATTCCCAAATCTCGATCATCCCAGAAATTCCCAGTGATTATCGAACTAAAAATCATTAAATGTATTTTAAAAATCGTGATTTGCAACCACGAATTCATTCATGCAATTCAAAACAGAAATTGAATTGGTTCATTTTTTACATATATATATATATTTTCACTGTTATACCCATTTTAAAAATTATTTGTTGAATTTAAAACCCTGAAACTATTTTTATAATTAACAATACACTGCTATAATCAATTTTTATTCAAGGATCCAAGCTTAAATTTTAGTGTATTAGGAGATATGAAGTTTTGTTTGTTGTTTGGGAACTGAAATCATAACAGAGACAAGAACATATACTTACAGGCAAATATATTCATATACACAGAGCCATTCATATATATATATATACATGCATCTACACACATGAACACATGCAACCATATTCTACAGAGATTCATCACAGACATTCAAACCAAGTCACAGATTAAAAAAAACTGTTTTTAATTTAGATGTTTACTCACCTGAAATAATAAACAGAGAACAACTACTTGTTTCCTGGAACTTTGTATTTGAATTTGATTGTTGAATTGATCCTTATTACTTGTTGTTGTTGAATTTGAACTGAAGTTGATTTACTTGTTGAGATGATCTTTACAGCTTACTTGATTAAGTTGAAGATTTGAAGATAATTGATGTTGTTGCTGAGTTGAGAATTTCAGTTTTGTTGAATTTGATTTCCAGATTTTTTTGTTTATAGGAAAAAGAGGAGAAAATATTTGAACTTGTAAAACTTTTGAACTGGATAACAAAAAATCAGGTTTTTCTTTTCTAAGACTAATTTATTTAATCTAATCTTTAGAGAAAAATGCATCTTGCCACTTGTTTTATTGCATGATACTTAAGGGACAAATGTATTATTCATAAGTTCCTTAATTGACAAGTGTTTATACTTGTTTTAAATATCAATTTCATTAAGTTTTAACATTAATATATTATGTATTAGAGTTTAAATTATATAAATATATACAACTATGTTTTTAAGTGTTTACATATATCAATTTTACTTATTTCATGAGATATTTTAAAAGGAATTATATTTAAACTTTTATATATATAAACCATTTTAGTTTTAAGAAATTTTAAAAGAAGCAAAATAAAACTTTTATTAAATCTTAGATATCACATTTAAAAATAAATATTATCTTATGTGTTGAAAGTATAGAGTTTTATTTTAAATAACTTTTGAAATTTATTATATTAAATAACTTCAAACCACAATATATATATATATATAAATAAATTCATATATATTATAATTTGAAAAAACATCTTTTATTAAAAACAAAGACTTCCTATTTATAACATATATACCAATATGTATATACATTATAAATAAAACAATTTTTTATTAGCTTTCAAAAGAACAAACTTATCAATTTATAAAATAAAATTATCAAATCAATTTAATTATTAATACAGATTATTAAATTGATATTACTCAAAATTCCGGGTCATCACATTAACCACGTAATTATTTTTAATTAAGTAAGTTTAAATAATGATTAATTAAGATAAAGGAAACTAATTTTTATTAATCAAGTTTAATTGCTTTAATTAATTATTTAATTAGAGTTGGTTATTTAATTAATTATTATTTAATTAAAAGTTAATTATCCAATTAAATTGGATTTAATTCTTAAATGAATATTATTTAATTAAAGTTTAATTTAAGTTAATTATAAATAAATTCTCAATTAATTAAGGTTTGAATTATGATTTTTGATTTAATTAAGATTGATTAAAGTTTAATATTAAGCTTATGATTTAATTAAAGTTTATTTATTTTAAAGTTCCTTTTTAAACTCCATCGGTTATTTATTTTAACTAACTTTCTTGTTTAAGTAAATTATTCTAAAACCAAGGATCTCTTATCCATGCTATTAAGTAGCCAAATGAATTAAAGTAGTTGTAATAAAATGTTGACATGTTTTATTGAAAGTAAGTCGACTTGTACTTATCACAAATACCGCACTTCGGGAATGTGATGAACACAAGGGGGTTAATTTCGATAAGCGGGTCATGATAATCTAAGCACATGGAATGTATGCTCATATGTAAATCTTACACCATGATAGTGGAATGGTCCACTTAAACAACTTGACACTTTAAAATTATCGAACGTTGGTTTGGAGAGACCAGGATCGGATATTAGTTGTTATCCGAAAACCACTTAGAAGTAAACATCGAATTGGAAATAGTAAAGGCAAGGTCCAAGATGAAGACTTTGAAGCGTAAGGGTTATTTGCTACTAATCTTGAGGGTGATTCCAAAACGCGTGTAGTGGAGATAATGCATTCGTTCATTCGTCTCATAAAAGACTTGTATGGATGAATGCTGACATTATGCCAACATTTGGAAGGCAATGTTAGCATTCCAAGTGGCAATGCTATAATAATGGTAAATGTAGCCTCAAGCATCATAAACTGGGAATGACTAAAACAAGGGAGATGCAGTGAAGCTAGGTGGGTCGCTCCCACGAGGGTAAGGTCAACCCTATCTAGAGTTCCTACTATCAACTCATGTATGCTTCGGTACAGTTGCTGATCCCAACTAAGGGGTGATATTATTCGGTACTATCCAGTAAAGGGTAGGCCAGTCTTTTGTTGGCAGTGGTTGATAGGTTTGACCTCGGTACAAATCTAGAGGTGTACTATGATGGGCGGTACCCCAGTAGCTCAATCATTGTATGCAATCCATTCTCCAATAACTGCTGTACGAATTTAGTTGTACCCAAGTATGTTGGAATGTGAGATGCAAGCATTTTAGGTATGTTTTATTTTACTTGAAAATCCTAGACATTATCATAATATCACCGGTTTTCTATATAAAGTGTTTTAGTTATCGTATGGTAAAAACTCGTCTGTATTTATCTGCAACATGGTCTAACGAGATACCTTTGATTTAAATGCCCGTTTTTCCGTACCCTTTGAGTCGATAATAACCCACACATGTCCAACCCAAATTGAACGAAAAGACCGATCTTTAGGGGTGAAAAAGAGAATAAAGACAGAATAAAATCTCACACGAATGGAATAACATATATTATTTCAACAATAATCTTTACAGTAGAAAATTTTAAAACATACATCAGAGTCTAACCTAGATTCAGTCTGGACAGTTATAACACCTGCCTTTACAAATGCTGACAAAACAAATGCAATAGATGCAGCGGTTAATAGAATACGTCCACACGATGATGAAGATCTCTAGCTCTCCTCTAGAAACTCCAAGCGTCTTCAACTAAACCTGAAACTACTCGGATCTGACCCGAGTATTATAAATACCCAGATCAAGCATGATAAACCAGCGTGAGATACTTGAAATTTAAAATGACGATGTTATCAAAACCTTTGAAAAAAAGGGTGTCTCATAAGACCACGCCCACACATAAATACGGACAAGTTTTTACCTTATGATAACCAAAACACTTTTATTACCAAAATAATTTGATATTATCTTTAATGACATTCTTTTGGAAAACATCTTTCAAATAAACTTATTCAAATAAGGTATCAATACCCGGACTAAGTCTAAGGGAATATATATGGACTGGGTCAACGGAATATACCAGACGGAATATATGATTCCAAAAGGGGTAGGTGAAATGTTTGCAAGTCATTACAGCTATTTAGGGAATACAATCAAAACCGTAAAGCTCATATTGGAATTGGATTTTCCAACATGATAGGGAACCCTAATAACCACACATAGCAACCGAAACCCAGTGGTTTTTCGTGCAAGGACTCACACACCACTATTCCTCGTATTGCCACACTTCTTGATATCCGGTGGCTTCTCATGGAAGGACTCACACACCACTATACCACACAATAAGGGTACCGTTTGGACACCGTGGTGACCTAGATCATACGCCGCCAGTCACCTTAAGGGATCATACGCCAGCCTTGTCATACTAAGCCTGAAATATGTAACCTAGTTCCCGTATCATTTCCGAGATGTGAGGCTTGGGAGTGATGTTACGCTCAACTTAGACAAAGCCACGCTTTGATCATAACAGGTTCCACTTTGAATGCCATAATGCCATTCCTTAAATACACAACTGATTCCCACCAATGTATAACTCGTGAGCTCATACGTCTCGGGAAAGGGTGTTTAGCTAAGAGAAGTTACCTGCTCCGCCACCAAGCAGATGATACGTTGATAGAGATCAATTGATATGATAAGAAATGCAATGTCAGACATTCGTCCATACAAGTTCATTCTGGGAATGAACGAAATCGAAGGCACTTTCCTCGACCATTACTAGGCGAGAAGCCCTTGTAATCCGAAGATTTCAAACACGCTGCTATAATAAATATCTCTATATTAGGAGCGACCAAGAGAATGTCAATAAGCAGTCCTCCTGCTATGAAGATCTTCGGTCTTCAATAATCATCATCTTCAACAGATCTTTACTTCTTAACGTATACATTGGTTCGAAGTGGTTTTCAAATAGGAGTTACCCAAATCCAACCCAGGTTCCTTCGAAACCAATTATCGCTAAAAAGATGTTTAGTTCATATGTGGATATTAATCATCAATCAATTACTTCATCTTTTATTTAAATTAAATATCTTTCTTAGATATATTCTTTTCAATTTATTCCATTTTCTTTCCAAGAGTATATGGAATCATTAAGCCTCATTTATCAAATTATTTAGTTGATTTAGACCTGACTTTTTATCTTGGAATAATTCCAAATCATTTCATCTTATTCTTAGGAATTTTTTTCCAAATTATTCATTAAATCTTAATTAAAGATTTTTTTCTTAACTTCAAATCATATTCTTGCAATTCGATGATTTTCATAACAGAGCACTACTACCACCCTAGATATGGTAAATTTCACCTGAGGGACTAGTGGCAAGTAGTCCTACATCATGAAGATCTTTGGTCTTCAATGTGTTTTATTTTAAAAAAAATTAGTTTGAAGGGTTTTAAATCTTTCATTTAACACTTCCTCACTTCCTCTTTAGTCTTAGGAAATACCAAGTCATCTTATCTAAATCTTGTTTAAACCTTTAATAAAGATTTTCTATTTCCAAATCCTCATTTAAATGGTTTAAAAATGATGTTATACAAAACATCGTTACAATAGACCCAAAAACCCTTTTATTTAAATCCTTGTTTAACTTTTGGAAAACCTTCACTTTTTACTTTGGGAAAACCTTTTAGAGCATCCAGGTTTTCCTTTCGATTTATTCCACACCTCGTCTAAAAGAGAAAACAAAGGCCAGCTAAGTTCAGGGCACTGGTTGATCCATTCCTAACCTTAGTTACACACCTTGTTTTACTGTTTAGATCTCACAGACGGAACAAATGTACTAGTCGTTTCTGCATACTCATTTATTAATCTTCATTTTAGAGACGATTCATTAAACTTCCAAATCACTATTTAAAACACTTAATTATTATTTTAAAAATATCTATAAAAGATTTGAAAAGGGATTGTTGAGTTTAAATCCATAATCCATAAGTTATTAAAAAGTGTTGCTAAAGCGCTGCAAAAAGTGTTGCAAAAACTATATTCTTCAAAACGACTTTTATATCATTTTGAAATCTATCCTTTCAACTTAAATTACTTTTAAAACATTTTAAAAGATTTTTAGAATTTATTTCATATTTTTTAAACATTTAAAATATCAATTTTAAACTATATTCATTTTACTGCAAAAGTGCGATTTTTTTAGAAAATTGTTTTGGACATATTTTAAAATCTACAAGATGAAACCTTGATTTTCTTTCTTTGTTGGAAAGATATGGATATAATAGTTCAGAAAATTCTTATCTCGAAGGATTCTGAGCTAAAGTCCACTTTGTATACTTATTTAACTTTTTTGGCGCAAAACTGCGAACTACCGTTACGTGACGCACCTAGTTTTGACTTGTTTTTCAATTTTTTTCCAAACTTCATTAAAACACTTTTAAATGTTTATAAAACATTTCTAAATCATTTTAAACAATATTTGCATATTTCAAACTCATTTTCCATTTCATTTCATATTATAATATTATATCATTATAATATCATTTTCGACCTTTTTAAAATAATTTAAAGGCTAAATCACTCCATACACATATTATTATGGATTTAATTTCCATTAAATTAAATTTGGTTAATTACTAACCATTTCTCTTATTATTTATCAAACCAAGTTATCAACCATTTCACAACCATATAATCAACCATAATATCAACCAATATTCAACATATTAATTCCTTAATTAACATGTGTATTATCAACTTAAGTTTTATTGAAATAAAAATAAGATTTGAGTACTACCTTTAACCAAATCGATTAACTTCCTACCAACATTTTTACTAACAACACTTCTCTTAAACTTCAACTAATCAACTTCTACTCCATTCCTTTTGCTTTATGCTATCGACCTCTTCTTTCAAACTCCCAAAATCTGGCAGAGCTTCTGCAGAACCTTGGATTTGCTCCTAGCTTCTTGGAATGAAATCGGTAGCACTTCCTTCTCTTTCTCTTGCTCTGGAGTTCCCGAACTTGCTTCCTTTTCTCATATGGTTCGGCCTTGATGGGTTCCACCTCTTCCTCCATTATTTCTTCACTTCTTAGATGTTAAACCATGTTTTAATGGTATTCTAAAGTCTTTGGCAAAGTTTGATGGTGTTTGGTGTTGATTTGATATGATTTTAAGAAAAGTTAGTAAGGAAAAGAGAGAAGAATAAATAATTAAAGAGAGCTTCTAGGAGGAAGAAGAAGGTGGAAATGGTGTGAAAGAAAGTGAAGGAAGTGGTTAGTATTTATAGAAAAAAATTATGGGTAAGTTACCAAAATATCCCTTTACCAAATTACCAAAATAACCTTACTTACTTTTTAAGCAATCTTATTTTTTCTTCAACACTTAACATCACATTTCAAATCATTATTTTATGTCATTTTCACTTAAGTATTAAGTAAAGAATATAATAATTATTTTTTCCTTGATTTGATGTTTACTTTTTGACTTTTTTCTCTTTTTTGCTTACTTTTTGTTAATTATATTCTAGAATGTTCTAAGTATGTTTAGTAAAGGTAAACTTGATTAGTGAATTAATTAATACTTATAATATTTGAATATATGTTCATATATAAGAAAATAAAGGTGCAGCAACGTTGCGACAACTTTAAATCAATAAAACGTTGATTTTCGACAAAATGTTTTACGGTCACATTTTGACGTTTTAGTTTAACTATTTATTTATGTAATCGCAATTTAAAAATAAATTTTTATAATGCTATTTAAAGATATAAACACTTATAAATTAATTAAAATAATTTATTTAACCACTGAAACTTACTTTTCTGAAATCAGGATTTTGTCACTTTTGTCAATATAAGCAATTATTCCTATTTTTGTGTATATTTCTCTTTGCAAATCCTATCTAATATTTTTCAAATCATAAAATAATTTATACTGTATATTTAAAATCACTTTAAATGTTATATTTGGAGGTGGTCAAATTCTGGGCCGTTACATACTTCTCCCCTTAAGAGAATTTCGTCATCGAAATTACCCCAAAACAAAACTTAAAGGTATTTGCCCAAAATATTTATTTTTTTTAAATTTATACCCGTATGATATACATAGATCATCTATATGCAATATCTTTTTCAATCTCCTATTTAAATACACAAATTTACTTTAGTATCGATCCCCCGATCTTCTAGTGCAGACTCCTATCAGGCTTCTTGATCGGAAACTTTTGCTTTCCTTGCATAGTTCTCAACTATGTAAAAACTCAAGTACCTAACAACAAACCCTCATCAACATTCGCCGTCAAGAATCGAGTGATAAATCCATTTTCGGATTGGTGTAAACACCTCAAAGTTCTGTACTCGAATCTTAGATCAAATTCGTGTAATGAAATGATCTACATATAACATATGTATTTATTAACTTCCAAAAACTTTTCATAAAACTTTTATCCTATGTTCAAACATTTTATAAAGCTGTTTTTTTATAATCCCTTTAATTATTTATTTCCAAATATTTTTATTAAAGGAAAATATTCCAAAGGAACCTTTTTTCACTCGATAGATAATTTATCTGTATTATAATTTTTTTTCACAATCATTTTTTACTTAGTATATTTCCTTTAATACTAATATCATTTATGAATAATTACGTAAAAATATTACTAAAGTTTATTATATCTTACAACTTATGCAAATCAATCACTTTTAAGTCCAAATTCTTAATTTATGCTAGAAAACATTTTCCAGATTATAATTATCTTTTTAAAGAGTCATTATTTTACTTAAATGCATAAATAGTTCGTGACTTAAATTTATATTTGTATGATATATCTTTACATCCTAAGAGTATATATAAATCCCAAATTTCAAATTGATTTTACTTAAATCCTCTGTTTAACAAATTTAAACTTTGTTGTAATTTACTATTATCTTCAATTCATAAGTTATACAACTTATTTCTTATCTAATACTACTATTATTTTTCTAACTTCAAAAAACAAATTTTGAAACTACCCGTATTTAAATCATCAAATTCTCAGCTTTTAAAACATTTTTATCTATAAATCATATTTATAAATTATACTTATCTAATTTCACAATCTTTTATCAAAACTTTTCATCAATTTCTTAGCTCTGAGTTAGGTATGCGTCAGAAATTTTCGACTGTCCAAAATCATCGGAAATTCCGCTTTATCTTATCAATTGGTGATCCTAATTTATCTTTGGTTTAAACACTTTTCTCAATTTATTAATTAACGATACACATTATCTCTTTAACTTAAGAAAATTATATAGATCGAGTAACTCCAAAACCATACCAAGGAACTGGGTACTACCAACAGTATCACATATCCCTTTAACAAGAAGAGTAATACTTAAGAGAAGTGTTTACCATCCAAACACATCTTTTCCCATTTTTAGTTTATTTTCGAGCCGCTCAAAAAAGTTATCATAAAAATACTTCTTTTTATTTGAAATAATACCATTATTATTTTCAAAATCCTTTAGATATTACTTTGTTTATTAAATCTATTATATAAATTTATCTTATATTAACTTACTTTCTTTAATCTCCTTTAAATTTTCATATCTTCCATGTCTACCTTTTATATAATTATCTTATCTTTGTAAAATACCTCCTTTTTTTATAAGATATGCTCATTTATTATCTTATATTAATTCATTTATCCTAACCCAGTATTATTATCAAACAGCTTATAGTCAAATCATGAAATTTAATTCACAAGATGTTTTTTAAAATCAACGGATGATAATACTTAAAGGTTATCATTCCTTTAATTACAAGCTAATACACTATTAATAACTATACCATTTTCGAAAGTTATTTATAAATAATATATAAGCTTAGGTAAAATTATTTCATTTACCCAAAAATTTTAAAATCAGTGTGTCGGTTTGCCTTGTTTAAATGTTTAGGAACCCTCATCGATAAAGGTGATCAAGCGCATTGATCAGGATCCATAAATCACTCAATAGATAAATCAACACAAAATATTTTATTGCTGCTAATAAATACGCGCTCATATATAATACTCTCAAACTCATTTTAGGGTGTAACTAACCCTTTCTATAATGAGTTACTTGTCCTAGGGTATTACTAACCCTTTCTCTGATGAGTCTTACCCCAACAAAGCCTAGGTGTTCACTCAACCTAAGTTCTGATACCAAATGTAAAGGCCCATTTTTCCATACCCTTTGAGTCGACAATAACCCACACATGTCCAACCCAAATTAAACGAAAAGATGGATCTTTAGGGGGTGAAAAAGAAAATAAAGATAGAATAGAATCTCACACGAATGGAATAACTTATATTATTTCAACAATAATCTTTACGGTGGAAATGTAACAGCCATGGTTTTGGTGATTACCTGTGAAATTAAATTATAACGGTGGTTATAATTTAATAATAAAGCAATAACATAAATTGGAGATGGAAAATTTGTTAAAATTGTTTATTTTAAATAAACAATGGGTTTTGAATAAATAAAATGGAGTTAGGTTGGTTTGGTTGGAAATTAAATTGTGAATAATGGTAATATGTTGGTTTGGAGATTAATAAATTAATTAAGTGAGATAAAAGAAATTAATTCAACATTAATTTGTTGAAATAAAAATGTAATGTTGAAAATAAAGTTTTAAAAACTTTACTATGTTAGTTGTGATAAAAATGAGCATTGTATGGTTTTAATTTGATAAAATGCAATAATTTTGGAAATTATTGCCAAATGTTGAGTTTTGTAAATTTTAATGAAGTATTAAAATTTAATAAGATAAATTATGTAAATAAAAAGGTGGAATTTTGTTCAAAAATAATATTTAGATGTAAAAATCATGTTAATAAGGTTTGTTACATTTAATTGGACAAGGAAATGATTTTTGTGTAATTTGGTTGTTAAAATGTTGATTTATGTAAATCAAAGGTGTAAATTAAAGCATTTAAATAAAAATAAGGATTTAATGATGGAAAATAATTTTAAATGGCTAAAATATCTTTTATGTGTTGATAAAACATTTTTGTAGACATAAACACATGAAGTTATGATAAATTATTTGACTAAATAATGAGAATATGCAAAAATGTGGTGAAATATGGTGTTAACATAGAAATAACTTAGTTTATTTTTAACTAAGTATAAACATATATGCATATTAGGTAATGGGTCAAGCCCAAACCCATTCACTAAGAAAAATCAAGAGGGAGGAGTTGTACTGTACGTACACTTCCTCTCCTCATTCTCTTATTTCCTTAAACAAACCAGAAAAGAAATAATGGCTGCCATCTCTCAAACTCAAATTTAGCTTCAAAATTAAGAAAAATCAAAGGGAAATCAAAGGGAAAATTAGTAATCAATCCATGTTCTTTTTTGAGAAATCTATTTCATCAATTTCAAATTTTGAGAAATTGTTGTCTGTAACTTTCATTTTCTTTGCCTGCATGTTCTTTTTTCAGCTTCTACAGGTCAGTAAAGCTTCTCCAGGCCATAAAGTCATCACCTTGCAACTTAAATTGGCTTAAAATTATATAAGGTGAGTTTTTAACTCACAAATTCTAGCTTAGAGTAGGTTTGTATGCTTGAAACTGCCAAATATTGCTTACTGTAACGAAATCCTGTTGCTTGAAAGTTTACAGTAAATATATGTTCTAGAGTGCTTCTTCTTTTGTTCATATATCTCTATCCTTGTCATGAATTCATGCCAGAATTTTTTTGGATTGTTGTCTATGTGTAGTAGTTTATGCATGTCAAATTTCGTAATCTGAATCAACCTGGAACTACTTGAAATCATCGCTCAAAAGTTGGAACGAAGCAAAAACTGCCTGTAGAAATTGCGACCTAGAGGTCGACCCAGAAGCCATAGTGGTTAACCCTAGGGTTGACCTAGCAATACTTAGGTCAACCTATAGGTCTACCTGTAGGTCGACCTGGGCTTTGTTATTTTCACAGTTTGTTTTCTTTTGTTTTTGTCCACACTTTTGCTTCTTCTGCTTATTCTAGTAACTGTGGTGATCGATTTTTGCAATATTTTGAAGGGCTTTAACCTATCAATAGGTAAGCCAACATTTTAGTTGATTCATATTTTGGATTGACAAGTTTTTGAGATGATTTCTTATTTTATGGCGTTTTTGATGATTTCTGCTGTTTTCGAGCAAGTGTTTTCTAAACCGATTTGAAAATAATTTTTATAATCAAATAGCTTTCAAAATAAATATTTTACTATATTTATAAATATTTTTAAAGCTATTAAAATTATACACTCTCTATAATAAAGCGAATTTCAAAGCTAAAATTTTCGAACATTTTCATAAATTGTTTAAAAACTAGTTTTCTCAAAGCAAATTATTTTATATATAAAATACACGTTTTTGCACTCTTCAAACGAATGAGGAAGCGATTTAAACAATTTAGTAAAACATATGGTATGGGACACATGTGTTTACTTTTTCGGTTAATTCCAGACTTGTTCGATTGAGGTTATACACGAGACTGAAATTAACTACCTTATAGTAAACAGTCAAGTGAGAACGTGTGGTATGGGATGCACTGTTGTCACTAATTTGGCTACTATCTGGAAGTTGGTGACACTTTATTTTATTGACCTTCGAGTTGTTATTGCCTGTACTTGGGCTGTTGGGTCCTTTATAAAGCCGTTGGGCTAACCATGGGATGTTGGGTCCTATATAAAGCCGTTGGGCTAACCATGGGCTGTTGGGTCCTAATTGAGGCTGCTGTGTCTCCTATACATTGTACTTGGTAGGCTGTTGGGCCACTTATTGGGCAGTTAGGTCCTATCAACATATATATAGCTGTTGGGCTAATTTTTGGACTGTTAGGTCTTATTCTTTACGTTGTTGCTTTTCTAGATTTCTTTACGTTGATTTCTAGAATTTAGATGATTTATAAATGTTTTCACCATGGTTGCCCCTGTTGGATTATTTATATAGCCCGAGTGCTATCGTGTTGTTTATTATATGGTGATTACATTATGGAGTTTTGAACTCCTAGCCGAGTTCTGCATATTGTGATTTATGATTGGCATCCTTTGGCCTTTTTGAGATTTATGATTTTCTAAGGAATTATGGTGTTCATGGACACCATTATTTTGGTGGTTGATACCGATGATATGAGGCAATTATTTGTGATTAATTGATATTGTTGTTGAACTTGCCTCTTTCAAGATACTTCCATATGATGCATTTTAGTGATATAATCTCATATGAAGTAGTTGATATATATATATTTGGTGTTGCTTCTTCTCTTTCGAGAAGATATATTATTCTTTATTCTTATATTTCACCTATATTATGCTAATCGGTTTATTTAAGCTAGACCGACCCGTGTATTTTATGTACTCGGGTCAGACCGAGTTATTTCAGGTTAGTCACCTGCCGTTGATTTCTTCTTTGCTACTTCCGCTATGGATTTCTACTAGTCATCTCTTGTATAGCTTTGTAGTGTTTTGTAAACTCTGATATCTATTTATTCATTTTAATTAGATGTATATATTGTGGTCCATGTACCACCACTGTTGTATCACTATGTAGTGTATGTGATGTATCTATTTGTATGTATATACATGTGACTGCTGTTCTGTGATCTATTATATTCGTTTTTGTTATATATTTTTCTGATAGATCCGTTAGCTACCGTAGTTTTGTTTTAAACATTTATTGAGTATGTCGATCCACTTGAGAAAGATAAAAGAAAAAAAATTAGAGCACCCAATCGACGTATTCAATACATGTTTAAGATAAAGCTTACGGATGGTCGCTCCTAACCAGCCCTATTCTCCACATTAACAGATAGTATTACTCTGTAATGCTCTTTGTTAATGTAGGTCTCGGGGTGGGGCATCAGTGGAAATTTTTAAACATACATCAGAGTATAAGCTAAATTCAGCCTGGACAGTTATAACACCTGCCCTTACAAATGCTGACAAAACAAATGCATTAGATGCAGCGGATAATAGAATACGTCCATACGATGATGAAGATCTCCAGCTCTCCTCTGGAAACTCCAAGCATCTTCAACTAAACCTTAAACTACTCATATCTGACCCAAGAATTAAAAATACCGTGATCAGGCTTGATAAACCAACGTGAGATACTCGAAATTACAAATGATGATGTTATCAAAACCTTTGAAAAGAAGGGTGTCTTATAAGACCACACCCACACATAAATACAGACAGGTTTTTACCTTATGATAACCAAAACACATTTATTATCAAAATAATTTGATATTATCTTTAATGACATTATTTTGGAAAACATCTTTCAAATAAACTTATTCAAATAAGGTATCAATACCCGGACTAAGTCTAAGGGAATATATCCTGACTGGGTCAACGGAATATACCAGACGAAATATATGATACCAAAAGGGGTAGCTGAAATGTTTGCAAGTCATTACAGTTATTTTGGGAATAGAATCAAAATCGTAAAGCTCGTATTGGAATTGGATTTTCCAACATGATAGGGAACCTCGATAACCACGCATAGCAACCGGAACCAGGTGGTTTTTCGTGCAAGGACTCACACATCACTATTCCTTATATTGTCACACTTCTTGATATCCGGTGGCTTCTCATGCAAGGACTCACACGCCACTATACCATACAATAAGGGTCCCATCTGGACACCGTGGTGACTAGGATCATACGCCGCCAGTCACCTTGAGGGATCATATGCCAGCCTCGTCATACTAAGCCTGAAATATGTAACATAGTTCTCATATCATTTCCGAGATGTGAGGCTTGGGAGCGTGGTTACACTCAACTTAGACAAAGCCACGCTTTTCATATAAAACCACGCTCTGATCATAACAGGTTCCACTTTGAATGCCACATTGCTATTCCTTAATCACACAACTGATTTCTACCAACGTATAACTCCCGAGCTCATACATCTCAGGAAAGGGTGTTAAGCTAAGAGAAGTTGCCTTCTCCGCCACTAAGCAGATGATACATTGATAGAGATCAATTAATATGATCAGAAATGCAATGTCAGACATTCGTCCATACAAATTCGTTCTTGGACTGAACAAAACCAAAGCCACTTTCCTCGGCCATTACTAGGTGAGAAGCCCATGCAATCCGAAGATTTCAAACACGACAAGATCACTGCTATAATAAATATCTCTATATTGGGAGTGACCCAGAGAATGTCAACAAGCAGTCCTCCCGCCATGAAGATCTTCGGTCTTCAATAATCATCATCTTCAACTTGTCTTCACTTCTGAACGTATACACTGGTTCGAAGTGGTTTTTGGATAGGAGTTACCCAAATCTGATCCCGGTTCCTTCGAAACCAATTATCGATAAAAAGATGTTTAGTTCATATGTGGATATCTATCATCAATCAATTACTTCATCTTTTATTTAAATAAAATATCTTTCTTAGATATATTCTTTTCAATTTATTCCATTTTCTTTCCAAGAGTATATGGAATCATTAAGCCTCATTTATCAAATTATTTGGTTGATTTAGACCTCACTTTTTATCTTGGAGTAATTCCAAATCATTTCAACTTTTTCTTAGGAAAACATTTCCAAATTATTCATTAAATCTTAAACAAAGATTTCTTTCTTAACTTAAAATCATATTCTTGCGATTCGAAGATTCTCATAACAGAGCACAACTACCACTCTAGATATGGTAAATTTCACCTCGAGGGACTAGTGGCAAGTAGTCCTACATCATGAAGATCTTTTGTTTTCAATGTGTTTTATTTCAAAAAAATATTAGTTTGAAGGGTTTTAAATCTTTCATTTAACACTTCCTCTTTAGTCTTAAGAAATACCAAGTCATCTTATCTAAATCTTGTTTAAACCTTAAATAAAGATTTTCTATTTCCAAATCCTCATTTAAATGGGTTAAAATGATGTTATCTAAAACATCGTTACGACAGACCCAAAAACCCTTTTATTTAAATCCTTGTTTAACTTTTGGAAAACTCTTCACTTTTTACTTTGGGAAAACCTTTTAGAGCATCTGGGCTTTCCTTTGGATTTGTTCCACCCCTCGTCTAAAAGAGAAATAAAAGCCAGGTAAGTTCAGGGCACTGGTTGCTCCATTCCTAACCTTAGTCACACACCTTGTTTTACCGTTAGATCTCACAAGCGGAACAAATGTACTAGTCGTTTCCGCATACTCAGTTATGAATCTTCATTTTAGATATTATACATTAAAGTTTCAAATCATTATTTAAAACACTTAATTATTCTTTTAAAAATATCTATAAAAGATTTGAAAAAGGATTGTTGAGTTTAAATCCATAATTCATAAGTTATTAAAAAGTGTTGCAAAAGCGTTGCAAAAAGTGTTGCAAAAATCTATATTCTTCAAAATGACTTCTATATCATTTAGAAATCCATCCTTTCAACTTAAATTACTTAAAACATTGTTAAATATTTTTAGAATTTATTTCAAATTTTTAAAACATTTAAAATATCAATTTTAAACTATGGTCACTTTATTGCAAAAGGGTGATTTTTCTGGAAAATTGTTTTGGACATATTTTAAAATCTACAAGATGAAATGTTGATTTTCTTTCTTTGTTTGAAAGATATGGATATAATAGTCCGGAAAATTATTATCTCGAAGGATTCCGAGCTATATTCCACTTTGTATACTTATTTAACATTTTTGGCACGAAATTGCGAACTACGTTCCGCGACGCGCCTAGTTTTGACTTGTTTTTCAATTTCTTTCCAAACTTCATTGAAACACTTTTAAATATTTATAAAACATTTCTAAATCATTTCAAAATAATTTTAAACAATATTTCCTTATTTCAAACTCATTTTCCATTTCATTTCATATTATAATATTATATTATTATAATATCATTTTCGACCTTTTTAACATCATTTAAAGGCTAAATCACTCCATACACATATTATTATAGATTTAATTTCCATTAAATTAAATTTGGTTAATTACTAACCATTTCTCTTATTATTTATCAAACTAAGTTATCAACCATTTCAAAACCATATAATCAACCATAATATTAATCAAGTTATCATCCAATATCAACCAATATTCAATATATTAATTTCTAATTTAATAACTGTATTATCAACTTAAGTTTTATTAAAATAAAACTAAGATTTGAGTACTCACCTTTAACCAAATCGATTAACTTCCTACCAACATTCTTACTAACAACACTTCACTTCAACTTCAACTAATCAACTTCTACTCCATTCCTTTTGCTTTATGCTATGACCTCTTCTTCCAAACTTCCGAAAATCGGTAGAGCTTTTACAGAACCTTGAATTTGGTCCTAGCTCCTTGGAATGAAATCGGCGGTACTTCCTTCTCTTTCTCTTGCTCCGAAGTTCCCGGACTTGTTTCCTTTTCTCATATGGTTTGGCCTTGATGGGTTCCACCTCTTCCTCCATCATTTCTTCACTTCTTAGATGTTAAACCATGTTTTAATGGTATTCTAAGGTCGTTTGGCAAAGTTTGGTGGTGTTTGGTGTTAATTTGATATGATTTTATGAAAAGCTAGTAAGGAAAAGAGAGAAGAAGAAACCATTAAAGAGAGCTTCAAGGAGGAAGAAGAAGGTGGAAATAGTGTGAAAGAAAGTGAAAGAAGTGGTTGGTATTTATAGAAAAAAATGAAGTGGTAAGTTACCAAAATATCCTTTTACCAAATTATCCAAATAACCTTACTTACTTTTTCAACAATCTTATTTTTTTCAACACTTAACATCACATTTTAAATCATTACTTTATGTCGTTTTCACTTAAGTATTAACTAAAGAATATAATAATTATGTTTGCCTTGATTTGATGTTTACTTTTTGACTTTTTTGTCTTTTTATGTTTACTTTTTGTTAATTATATTTAGTAAAAGTAAACTTGATTAGTGAATTAATTAATACTTATACTATTTGAATATATGTTCGTATATAAGAAAATAAAGATGCAACAATGTTGCGACAACTTTAAATCGACAAAACGTTGATTTTCGACAAAAAATTTTATGGTCACATTTTGACGTTTTAGTTAAACTACTTATTTATGTAATCCAAATTTAAAAATAAATTTGTATAATGCTATTTAAAAATATAAACACTTATAGATTAATTAAAATAATTTATTTAACCATTGAAACTTACTTTTCTAAAATCAGGATTTTGTCACTTTTGTCGATATAAGCAATTATTCCTATTTTTGTGTATATTTCTCTTTGCAAATCCTGTCTAATATTATTCGAATCATAAAATATTATATATTTTATATTTAAAATCACTTTAAATGTTATATTTGGAGGTGGTCAAATTCTGGGTCGTTACATTTGATTTTCAAACCGTTTTATAAAAGTAAAAATTAAGTTGTTTGAGTTTACTCACACCAGACCCATGTCTGACTTGGAGTTTATTTTCTTTTCCTAAAACTCTTGGGTACTCAAAATGAGTAGCCAAGTGATCTAGGTTTCTTACAGAAGTAGTTTTAAGGAGTTAGAGCAGGTGGCTTCACCATTAGCTAGTTATTATCTTATTCCGTTGTGTTTATGTATGATCTATGTAATTTCTATGGATGGGTAGTTATAACCGTCCAGTTGAAGTTGTAATGTAATGACTTTGATGTACTAATATTATGGAAATGATAATGTAATATCCTATGTTATCTATTATATGTCGTTATGATTCGTGGTGAGATTCTGTGATTATGTAGTTTCTTCTTATCTTTCTTTTTCTTCTACCCTTAATGGCTCATCTTTCAGTGCTAGAAAGGTGGTCGTTATAATGATGGTATCAGAGCCAGGTTAAGCGTACACCTAGGCATTGGGTTGAGGTTAACTTCAAGAGTGCATATATATATATGTGTGTGTATATATATATATCTGATAGATAGATCAGCTGGATAGGTTTTGAAAATCTATATGAGTGGATCGTCTAGATTATATGCAAGTATAGACAGTTAGCTATATAATATAATACTATAAAGTATAGTAACAAAGTAAATAAAACTAATCACACCGGTATTTTATACTGGTTCGGACCTCCCGTCCTACGTCCAGTCCCGAAGCTCCTCTTCGGAATTTCCTTTCAACTAACCCTCACTTGACCCGGAGGAACAGGTTTACAATAGCAGAGTTTCTTTGTCAATAATGTGTTCTATAACACGGATGTTGACTATTGAGTACAAGTGCTTCAAATATATATCTAGAGAGTGTTGTCTATGAGGAACTGTATATTTGGAAGAGTAGAATACAAGTATAGATTTGCTTGAGATCAAGACTATATCAAAGTATAAGAGTAGAAAGTGCAAGTAAGTCAGGTAGGTAAGTTCTTCTCTTGAATTCCTGATTTTATTTATAGTGATGAAGAGTCTCTATGTATAGTTGCCTTCATTAACAATCGTTGTATAGTTGCTCCTTTTAGTGATGAAGAGTTGCAGCGAAGAGGAGCGGAGGTGTCTCTTCGGATGTGACAGTTGGTGTTTGAATTTACACAGTCGAGCCCATTTTCAGACGTCTGGAAAGTAGCCTCAGACGTCTGGCCTCTACTTCTGTTTTGTGTTTGGGTGTATGTCAGACGTCTGAGTTCTAGATCAGACGTCTGGTTTCTTCTAAGATTGTGATCCAGAGAAATCATTCAGACGTCTGATGTTGGTAATCAGACGTCTGGTTGCTTCTGAATTATGAACCAGAGGAATCATTCAGACGTCTGGCTTGTGCTCTCAGACGTCTGAAAGTGTCTGAAAGTGTGCATGTTGCTTTATCTTGTGCATGTCGTATTTCTCTTCAATCTCTTCTGATTTAACGTCTTCTGATTCTTGTCTTGAGTGTTGCTTTAATCTCTTTGGTGACGTTACTTTATCAACTATCTGTAAATATAGATATATATGTATATTCGATTTCCATTGTATAGTTGTTATCATCGAAACCATAGAATTGATTTCCTAACAATCTCCCCCTTTTTGATGATGACAACTATTCAATGTACTTATATATATATTTCAAATCTCCCCCTGAATATGTGCTTAGTTTTGTTGATAAGATTATATATATATTTCTCCACCGTTGACATTATCAAAAAGAATATATAAAAATTTGCATTAATAATAAGAAGGAGATATATGAGGGAGATAGCAAAGCTTTAGATAATATCTTGAAGTGAACAAATTCCTAAACTTCGTCTGAGCTTTATGAATGTTTGTTCGTTTAATGGTTTTGTAAATATGTCGGCTACTTGATTTTTGGTACTTACATATTCTAAAGATATAGTCCCTTTTTCAACATGGTCTCGTAAGAAATGATGCTGTATATCTATATGTTTTGTGCGTGAGTGATTTACAGGATTTTAAAGTATGATACTTTAGGTTTTTTACCAAAAAATATTTCAAAACAAGTTTGTTTAGTCATTGGACGAATAGTTACTCGATTCAGTACATAATAGGATGTAGCAATAGCTTCAGCCCAAAAGTGTTTTGGTAATCCGCTACTATTTAATAATGTTCGTGCGCACTCTTGTAATGTACGATTTTTTCTTTCTACGACACTATTTTGTTGGGGTGTACGAGGAAAGGAAAAATTATGAGTTATTCCCTTTTTATTGCAAAAATTTGAAAAAAGATCATTTTCGAATTCTCCTCCATGATCACTTCTAATATTTTTAATTTTCAAATTCATTTGAGTTTTAATCCGTTTTGCAAATATTTTAAACATACCAAAAGTATCGCTTTTATGTTTTAGAAATAAAGTCCATGTATATCTTGAGAAATCATCGACTATTACAAAAACATATTTGTTATGATTAATAGATCTTACTTGTGTTGGACCAAATAAATCTAAATGTAATAATTCTAATGGTTGTTTTGTAGAAATATTATTTTTAGATTTAAACGAGCTTTTCTTTAGTTTACCAATTTGACAATCATCACATAAATTTTCTACCTTGTAACTCATTTTAGGTAACCCTCTTACTAACTCAGATTTAGCTAACTTATTGATATTCTTAAAATTAATATGACAAAATCGTTTATGCCATAACCATGGATCATCATGTTTGGCACTTAAGCAAAAGCTTGAATCTTTCTTAATATTCATGTTTAATATATAAATATTTTTGTTTCTAAAACCTTCAAAAATGAGTTGTTTGTTATTATCTAAAATGGTACATCTATCTTTTTCAAAATTTATTTGAAAACCTTTATCACATAATTGACTAATGCTTAATAAGTTGTGTTTTAAATTTTCTACCAGTAAAACATTTGTAATAACAGGAGAGTTAGATATACCAGAGTTGATGACTTTTCCAATGCCTATGACAAATCCCTTTGAATTGTCCCCAAATGTTACCGCTCCACCATCGATGTATGTTATATTTGATAACATTTTTGAATTTCCAGTCATATGTTTGGAGCAACCACTATCTAGAATCCATTTCTCCTTGTTTTTCATTTTGGGTACCTGCAAGAAAAAATATTTTAATTGGTACCCACATATTTGATTAGGGTCCTAATTGTTAGAGAGAGGTAGCCATACCCAAGATGGTTTGGTACCTTTATAAATATAATTTTTATTATAAACTACATTTTCTAAGTAATTATTGATATGCTTTTGTCTAATCAATTTGTTATTTGTTTTAGGAACCCAAATTTTCATATTTTTGGTATTCAATTTTTGTTTTGATAATCTTCTAGTTTTTATATAACTAATATTTTTAGCCTTATTTTCTCTTTGTTTAGAGCCTTTTTAAATCCTATTCCATTTCTATTACCTGATGGTTTTGATGTTTTGATAAGATTTTCCAAGTCTTGTTTCCCTTTGTTAAATTTTGACACATTATTGGTAATTTTATCTAATTTTTCTTTTAACTCTCAATTTTCTGTTGTCAATAATTCAATATCCTCTTTAAAATCAATATTTTCTTTTATCAAATTCTCTTTTTCTAGAGTAATGTTCTCACTTTCTATCACAATATTTCTTAATTTTTCTTGAGATATTTCAAGTTCTTCTTCTAAAATAGTTTTTTCATCTTTCAACATTCCTACTTCAAGTTCTAATCTATTTACTTTTACTATATATTCTTTGTTCAATTTTTTTATTTGTCTAAATTTATCATCTAATTCTATGCTAAGTTCAAGTAATTCTTCATAGTTAAGTTCTGGACATACCTCATCTTTTTGTGCCATAAAACACACATTAGCTTGTTCTCCATTGCTATCACTATCACTTTCTGAAGATGAAGACTCGGAGTCATCCCACGTTACCTTGAAAGCTTTCTTCTTTTTGAGTTTTTCAAATTTGCTCTTCTTTTTATCATTGTTAAGTTTTGGGCAATCCTTCTTCATGTGTCCGTATTGATCACATTCATAGCACTTGATTTGAGATAGATTTGTTGAATTGGTTTTTCCTTCTTTTTGAAACTTGGTCATCTTTCTAAACTTCTTGAATCTATTGTAGTTTTTGGCAATGAATACTATCTCATTTTCATCTAAATCTGAGTCATCATTCTTTATTGATGGAAATGCTATGTTCTTTGTCTCCGAATTTAATTCTTTACGTACCTGCAAATTAGCTTCATAGGACATCAAATTTCCTACCAACTCTTCAACTTTGAGAGTAGAGAGATCATTAGCTTCTTCAATAGCTAATACCTTTCTTTCCCAATCAGGTGTTAAAGAGTTGAGTATTCGAGAAACTAAATCAAAATCAGTAAACTTAACTCCTAATGCCATAAGATCATGTTGAATAGTTTGAAATCTAGAATAAAAGTCTACTATGATTTCATTTTGTTTCATTTTAAATGATGAAAATTGATTTTTCAAAATTGAAATTTTAGTTTGTTTGACCTTTGTTGTACCTTCATGTGTGATTTGTAAGGTACGCCAAATATCAAATGCAGTAGTGCATAACATGACACGTGAAAATTCATTTTTGTCAAGTGAGCAAAACAGGACATTCATAGCTTTAGCATTATTTGATGCTAAGGTTTTTTGTGCATCGGTCCATGTGTTCATAGCAGTAGTTGGAGCTTCATATTTATCTTGAGTGGCTGACCAAATTTCTAAACCATTAGCTTCCATAAAAATTCTCATACGTGTAGACTAATATGAATAATTAGATCCATTAAAAAGTGGGGGTCGTGCTGTGGATTGTCCTTCTTGAAAAATACTTGCCATATTATAATGATTTAAAAAACGTGTTACTGTTTTTCTAAACGAACCTTGCTTTGATACCAATTGAAAATCTATATGAGTGGATCGTCTAGATTATATGCAAGTATAGACAGTTAGCTATATAATATAATACTATAAAGTATAGTAACAAAGTAAATAAAACTAATCACACCGGTATTTTATACTGGTTCGGACCTCCCGTCCTACGTCCAGTTCCGAAGCTCCTCTTCGGAATTTCCTTTCAACTAACCCTCACTTGACCCGGAGAACAGGTTTACAATAGCAGAGTTTCTTTGTCAAGAATGTGTTCTATAACACGGATGTTGACTATTGAGTACAAATGCTTCCAATATATATCTAGAGTGTTGTCTACGAGGAACTGTATATTTGGAAGAGTAGAATACAAGTATAGATTTGCTTGAGATCAAGACTATATCAAAGTATAAGAGTAGAAAGTGCAAGTAAGTCAGGTAGGTAAGTTCTTCTCTTGAATTCCTGATTTTATTTATAGTGATGAAGAGTCTCTATGTATAGTTGCCTTCATTAACAATCGTTGTATAGTTGCTCCTTTTGGTGATGAAGAGTTGCAGCGAAGAGGAGCGGATGTGTCTCTTCGGATGTGACAGTTGGTGTTTGAATTTACACAGTCGAGCCCATTTTCAGACATCTGGAAAGTAGCCTCAGACGTCTAGCCTCTACTTCTGTTTTGTGTCTGGGTGTATGTCAGACGTCTGAGTTCTAGATCAGACGTCTGGTTTCTTCTGAGATTGTGATCCAGAGAAATCATTCAGACGTCTGATGTTGGTAATCAGACGTCTGGTTGCTTCTGAATTATGAACCAGAGGAATCATTCAGACGTCTGGCTTGTGCTCTCAGACGTCTGAAAGTGTCTGAAAGTGTGCATGTTGCTTTATCTTGTGCATGTCATATTTCTCTTCAATCTCTTCTGATTTAACGTCTTCTAATTCTTGTCTTGAGTGTTGCTTTAATCTCTTTGGTGACGTTACTTTATCAACTATATGTAAATATAGATATATATGTATATTCGATTTCCATTGTATAGTTGTTATCATCGAAACCATAGAATTGATTTCCTAACAGGTTTGATTAGTAACCTTCTTTCAAGATTTATCTCGTCTAAGCATTCTAAGAATTATCTTACTATGTCCAGGTGGTAAAACATGAGTAACAAAGGCAGAATAGGTAGGGGAACAGGTAGCACAACGACTACATATGGTAGAACCCCAAATCATTAAGGAGTTCGGATTACCGAAGAGGCAGTGCCAAAGCAGCCAAGAGTGAATTTCGTAACCTTATGCAAGGATTACACCAATTTAGGAGGAAAACCGCTTAATGGAACCGAGTCTATCATGGAAGTGCAAGTTTGGTTGCGACCTTGCGAAAAGAGTTTTAAAGGTCTTGGTTTATCCAATGAACAGAAAAGGTTCTTAGCAGCATGGCAACTGCAAGAGGGAGTAGCAGCTTGGTGGGACTCCCTTACTGCAAATATTCCATAAGAAGAGTCTTCGTGGGCCTGATTGAAAGAAGATTTTGAGGACCAATTCTTGCCAACAACAGGAAGGACCAGGATGTACAGGAATTTTATGGACTTGAAGTAAGGGGATCTATCTGCAGTAGAGTATGAGACGAAGTTCAACAAGCTATCTTGTTTTCGGCCAAAATTGATCAATGCCCCGTTAAAGAAAAATGAGATGTTTTTTGGGTATGAGGGAACAGTACCATGGGAAAATGACTGCTCATGTCAAAGGTTCTTTTGTTGATTTAGTTGATATTGCTCTAAGGTACGAGGCCTCGGAAAAGAAGAAGCCAACTCCAGTAGCACCAACTGGTGGGAATGCGAGTGGAAATAATTCTAATAAAAGAAAGCTCAATCTAGGAGAGAATAAGGGGAGAATTTTAGAGAATATTAGTTGTTACCTTTGCAAGTAGAAAGGTCATATTTCAAGGTCATGTCAGAACCATGAAACTTCTAAGCAACAAAGTGGACCCACCTCTCCAATGGTCCTGAAGTCGCTTTGTTTCAATTGTCATCAGCTGGGCCATACAATTAAAGACTACCCACTCATGAAGAAGGCACATCAGCCCAAGGTGTATGCCATTAAGAATGAGCCGTCGACTTCAACGGATGTGAAAGGAAAAGGTGTCCTTGAAGGTACCTTGCCGATTTATGGTATTTTTGTTCGAGCATTATTTGATACTAGTGCCTCTCATAGTTTTATCTCTTTAGAATCAGTAGATAAATTTCATCTTATTCCTAGTATTGTAGAAAACCATATGTGTGTGTCTAACTCCATCGGCGGGGTAACCCATTTGAATATGAATTGTGAAGATGTGCCAATTTCCTACCTTTCCCATCTCTTTTCTTACGACATGTATATCTTAGACTTTAAAGGGTTTGACATTATTTTGGGTATGGATTGGTTATCGAAATATGGAGCTGTTTTAGATTGTAATGAAAGGACTATATCATTAAAAACCAAGTTGGGAAGAATTGCTAAAGTATCATGCAAGAATCTTGGTATTAAAATGTGTAGTTTCTTGTATGCCATCGAACTACCTCAGGATGAGTTAAGTTATGTAGATGTAATTAAGAATTTTCCCGATGTGTTTGAAGAAGTCAAAAGCTTACCTCCGCGCCGAGGGATAGAGTTCTATATTGATTTGGTCTTTGGTGCTAAACCTGTGGTTCACCTAAGAGATGGATGGCCCCGAAAGAGTGGAATGAATTAGAAAAGCAAACCAATGACCTGTTAAGAAGAGGGTTGATTAGTCCCAGTCATTTTAGTTTGGGAACAATTGTGGCATTTGCGGCGAAGTTCGATGGATCTTTAAGGTTGTGTGTGGATTATACGGAGTTGAATAAGCTGACCATTGGGAACGGTATCTCTTACCCTACATCGATGATCTTTTTGATTAACTTCATGGAGCTATAGTATTTTCTTAGATGGATCTGGCTACTTGATTCCATCAGTTGAGGGTTACTGAAGATAGTACATCCTAAACTGCTTTTAGAGGCCCTGATTGTTTCTTTAAGTGGTTGGTTATGCCTTTCGGGCTAATAACGCACCTACATATTTTGTAGATCTCATGAATCGTGTTTTCCGAGATGTTCTTAACAAGTTTGTGTTATTTTTTCATCGATGACATTCTTAATTACTCTAAATCTGAGAAGGAGCATACCATTTGGAAGTGGTGTTGGAAACATTGAGGAGACATATCTTTAAGGCGAAATTTTCTAAGTGCCATTTTTGGAAATCAGAGCTAGGATTTTTAGGACATATTATGACAGGAGAAGGTATTTCAGTGGATCCAATGAAAGTGGAAGCTGTTCAGGAATGGGAGCGACCGCAGACTCCTACCAAGGTTTGCATTTTCTTAGGGTTGGCTGGATAATATAGGGGGTTTATTCAAGATTATTCAAAGATTTCCTCCCATCTGACAAAGCTGACTAAGAAGGAGGAAAAGTTTATATGGACTCCAAAGTGTGAAGAAGCATTTCTAGAATTGAAGAGATAAACCAGTGCACTAATTTGGCTATTCTAGATGGAAATAGCGGATTCATGGTTTACACGGATGCTTGCGGAGTGGGACTAGGTGTTGTTTTGATGCAGCATCATAGAGTGATTGTGTATGCAAGCAGGCAGTTGAAGCCTCATGAGAAGAACAATACCACGCATGACCTGGAGTTGCTAGCTGCTGTCTTTGCAACGAAAATGTTGAGACATTACTTGCTGGGTAAGGATCCTCCTATTCCTCTTAGTTTCTTTCAAATCTTTAGAGATTTTAGGAGTAAGTTTTCTTTCCTTAATTAGGTGAAAAATTCAAGCTCTTCATGATCCGAGAGGCTACAGGAAAAGTTGCAGTGATTTTGAAAAGAATGAAGGAGGCTCAAGCTCGCCAAATGAGTTGTGCTGATAAGAGGCGAAGAGATTTGGAGTTTGGGGTTGGACTCTTGGTGTTCATAAAGATTTCACCAATAAGAAGAGCTATTAGATTTGGAAAAGCAAGGAAGTTAGCTCTAAGGTATGTTGGACTTTTTTGTATTCTTGAGAGAATCGGATCGCTTGCTTATAGGGTCGAGTTGCCAGAGAGATTGGTAGGTGTTCACAATGTGTACCACGTGTCTCATTTGAGGAAGTATGTTCATGACCCATCTTTAATTGTGGAGCCATCAGTTCAAGAGGAATTGGAAATATAACTGAACTTGACAATGGTTAGACACCAGTTTATGTTGTGGATCAGGATAAAAAGAGGTTGTGTAATAAGGTGGTGCGACTAGTCAAGATATAGTGGAGTAAGGGTCCAAGAGACTGCACTTGGGATAGTCGGTTGTTTGTCTGCTGTAATAAGTATAGTGTTTGTTAGTTTGCTATGGATGTGTAACGACCCGGAATTTTGGTCGTTTGATGCTGAAATATTTAATTGATTTAAATATTAAAATATTTGGATTGGATAGATTATATTTGAATAGCATTTCAAAACAAACAGGAATTTTAATTAAATATTAATTCAATCAATTTAATGGGCCTATTTAACTCATTTTAATAAATAGTTAAAACGATGAATTTATTTTGTAATTCAATTGCGGTAATAGACAGTTTGAATGAATAATTAGAAAATTTACTATTAATATTACGGCGTGATTTCTTTTGATGTATTTTTAATTTAATTTATGTGATTTCTCCATAATTTTGAATTTGGAAAATATTTAAATTTCTATTTGACGTTTTATCGTAAAATAGAATTTGTGATTTTATAGAATCCAATAATCGGTGTATATTATTTTTGATTTGAAATCGCCTTGCTATTCTAAACGTGGTCGTATATTTGTTTTTTCAATTCGGGGTCTGTACAAAAACATAAATCAGTGCAGCAGAGCACCAAAATATTACAAATATAATATAATACAACCTAACCTATACTTCTAGGCTTAATTCTACATATACCATTTTATTTCCATTTACTCTTATATTAGATTCATTAGGTTAAAATACTCTCGCCTCTATTCATGAACCATGCCCATCTACTCCATAGTAGATAAAAACCCTAATAACTAATATATGTAGCTATATGCCCAATGACCATATTGGTCCTAGGTAGGACCCGTTGTACCTTTCGTATCCTCCTTGGAAAGAACTCCATCATCTAGCTTCGAGAGCATTCCGTAACTACATCTGTAAAGGACCGCTTCATAAGGACTACAATACAGATGCTCCACTACTTACTATGGAAATGTAAATTGCATCCGCACCAGTCTACACTAGTGCTCGGACATCCACAATGTACCACCCAGTGCGTACATTGAGGACTACGTAATCGTTCTGTATACTATCTGAATCCCGCCAACAGGTTTACCTTGTACAGAACTCAGTCCGAGACTTTTTGTATCTATAAAGGACCGCTTCGTTAGGCCTACAATACAGATATTCTAGTTGGTCTGTCATTTTCTCATCATGGCTATGGCCTCACGCAGCCACCCCTCAACTAATCGAAAGACTTCTAAAGAGTTAAGTGGCCGTTCCCTACTGCAAACAATTTAACATCCAATTGGCGGTGCCCCTCCATCCAATGTCTCGATAGTGAAAGAATCATTAGCATGTTGGTTTAACTCTAGTCTTTCCCGAAATCGCTCTTGGTCTTGATGCTGGTCGTTATCCGCATGCGGCTATCCTTAACCTTACTTGCAAGTACCGGACATACGAATACCCTACTCCGAACACCAAGCCCTTCTGACTGCCTACAAAGGACCTGCTTCGTTAGGCCTACAATGCAAATGCAATCAAGGCATACTCTTTTGATGGAACACTTACAGACCTACCTCCGGGGATGTAGCATCGTTAGGCCTACCCAGAGGGCCATCCTAGAGTATCCTCACGTCCTGTTGAAGTCTCGTACTTTTTTAAACCCCAAAAATACTAAGTTGGACGTGCTCCTCCATTGTTGAAATCCATGATGAACTGCTTCGTTAGGCGCTCCATCCTTTGGGCTACTCCAAACGCATTTCGATTCTTTTATTAGACCCTAAGTCTAATCTTTTAATTTGCGTTTAGTTTGCTTTCTTATTTTGTTGGCTACCTATTTTAATTTAATTAGCATATTCTTGCCCTCGTCTCACTTCTAACTATTGTGAGATAACCATATGTCTAATAGGGAATGTTGTTAGTATGAGCCACATTTACTATCTTGCTTATCTAACTTAATATATAAATTCTGGACTTCAATAAGATAAGCCTCTTTTATTATTTCTGTGTTATTTGCGTATCAACTTAGTATAAGTTGTTTAAATAAGCTTCTATCATTGTTCTCTACTATCATTGCATACCAATTTATTATAAGTCTCACGATAAGCTTTTCCGTTCTTATTTCATGATTATAACCTATGTTATAATTCTGCTTGTAATTGTTAGTTTTCTTCTTTTATAGTCCGTTATATAATTACAAGCGTTTCTTGTTTGCTCTAGTCTACCTTCTTTTATTATGATATAGAATTTTCTTTAGTTCCCTAATATTACATAATTCACTTATCATAATAGTTTCCTAGTTAGATAGCTTGTGCAGTAAATGCAAACTTAGACTCCTTAAATTTTCTTTTATAGCCTTAAATTCATAAATTAATAATTTTCTTGTTTCAAACCATACTTTACTTTATTGTTTGCTATTATAGGAAGTAATTCCATTTTATTTGTTTGGTTATGAAAATTATGTAATCCATTTTCATATCTTAATATTGAATAATACTATAAACAATAATCTGTAACTGAAAGATATCTCTTTTACTATTTTGGAGTAGTGTACACCTCTATTTTACACTAATTCCTCCCTTTTTTATTTCTTTTATTCTAGTAGTTACGTTTATCGTTATCTTTTAGATATTAAGTTATGGAAATATATCATATTTTCTAAACCAACCAATTAATCTAATAATCACTCCCAAAATAACTTTTCCCGTTTTAATGCAATTTATTACAGTAATTCTATTCCTCAACAATTATTATTTTACATCCAATTTCTTTCATTTCAAATTTCTTAATTATAATCCATATTTGCATTTAATCTATCCTAATCCATATGCGAAGAAAGAAGAGAGGGGATAGAAGAAAACTGATGCTTGCATGAAAATCCAAAACGTAGAAAGAGATGTAAATAAGGCATAGGAAATAGTGTATAAATACCGATACTGTAAATAAACTGCAAGTTTTCTTATAGTTTAGCCTAATTTAATTAATATGATTAATTACTGAATAAAATTTTCTAAATGGGAATCTAACAATAATATATCTTAAACTCAAAAGATATATAAATAAATCCACTCACCTGTTGTCCTTAGCTTCGCTTGTGCTCCGCCTGGCTCCACAGTCCTTCTGGATCCCATTCTTCCAAGGTGTACAATATTTTAATTTAGATGATCTTCTCCGTAGAATTTTTTTACGGTTCAGCCTTAGGCAATGAACCCATGGGAGAAAATCTAATTGTTAGAAGATAGCTAGACCTAGGGTCCTATTTATATTGGAGCTTGGGGATCTCAGACCATCAGATTCTTGGATTGAACATGGAGGCACCACGTCACAAGGTCGTTCGGAGCCATAGGATTGAAGAACGTATGGCTCAGATCGCGCAAAAACGAGAAAACACGTCAAAGTACATACCTGGACGAATTTTCGTCCAGGTTGCACATGGGTCGACCGGGGGGTCGACCGCCCTTAGCCAGCGATCGACCGTGCGGTCGACAGTTGCGCCCATTCGGTCGACCTACAGGTCGGCCCATATCCGTGTTATTATATATATATATATATATATATTTCCTAGTTCGATTACTTATTTTGTTTTGTTCTTAACTTCTTCATATTGGTTCGGTTTTAGATAAGTTACATATGGAAACTGATCAGAAAATCGCCCTAGACGCAATGGTGCAAGTTTCGAAGCCATATTTCGATAATTCCAAAATTATTTATTTTCATTACTTATTGTTATACGTTACATTTTAACTATATATATAAAAAATGCGGGGTGTTACATTCTCCCACCCTTAGGAAATTTCATCCCCGAAATTTGACAAGGGTAAAAATTTATGTAATCTCTCGCATTAATTACAACTAGTACATCCAATTTTGCAACCATCAGTGCTTTAGTGCAAAAGTGCTTTTCAAGTCAAAGTATATGCATGTACATAAATCTCTAAGTGGTACCTCCTATATGAATGCTTTTTATTTTAAAAGTTTACTTTTTAAAACATGATGCACACAACCTAAATATACTTGCAATTTCTATATGAATGCAACATTTTGAAAAATTAAAATATTTTTCACCCAATTTTTCCCACACCCTATTAAATAGGGGTGTAGTTCAATCAATTTTTGTCCAAATCCTAACCCACAACTTTTAATATTCGAATTTCAGAAAAATCTAATTTTTTGAATTCGAGTTCTTATGTTAGAAAGAAGACAGAAAACGGAGGAACTTCATTTTTCTATGATCACTTTTTCGTACATCTTTCCCCGTACTTGGAATTTTGGGTTTTCCTTTTTGTTATTCTTATAACGTTCTTATGTCCATATTTTCCACTTGTGAATATCACAAAAATAATGAGAAAAAGCATCGATATTGGTATACTACCATAGAATTTTAAATGCATACTTAAGAGTACAATTTTATAACTAAAAAGAGAAAACAAACCCTACTATAATACGGTACTAAATAGATGACATACGTAGGCTAATATAGCCATCATCTCGGGTTAGGGGGCATATGCCCCTGTCCGCCCTGACACAGGAAAGCTCTCATAAAGGAATCCAAATAGCTAAGGCACTCCTCCTGCCTCCTAGTGCTCGCCTCAACCTCACGCTGAGACCTAGCTAACTCATCCTATTATCTAATCATCTTCTGTTGCCCCTGAAGAATCTCTGTGTGCTCCCTAGCGAGCCACTTTTGCCTCTCGGCAAGGGTCCTAAACTGATCCTTGTAGCTAATCGGTGGAGGGGGCTGAAAGAGTCCGACTCCCTCTCCCAAGATCCATATCCATGTCCATATCCCCACGTACTCTGCGTCGCGGGCTCTGATGGCCAAGCGGGCCATGGCGACTCGGTATGTCCTACGCCACTTCCAAACGGTGGCGCGGGAAAGTACTGATGTTCATGAAAGTACTGGGGTTCCTGCCAATGTGGTGAGGGTTGTGGTGATGGTTGCTGCTCCTGCTTTTGCTCCTCCTGTGGAGCCTGAATCTGGGCCAATCCTATATGCATCCTCCTCAGAGTGGATGAATCTATCATGGGGTGGGCCTTCTCACTGTAAGTCTCTCTCTCCATCTCAACCCCGGCCTAACTGAACACCTGTGTCCAAAGGTGATAGTAAATCATAGTAGACCTATGAAGTCCGATCGCTGTCATATACTGGGCCATAATCGTCCTAGCCTTGTTCACCTGCAATCCTCCAAATATGGCGTAGGTGGCCCGCCTTACAATAGGGTATATCTGATCAAAACTCCCCATCTTGGGGAAAAGGTTATGCTGTAGAATACAGAGAACTAACCTAGCTAACGTGGTCAACTGCCCAGCGCTCCAGTCGGGTGCTGGGGGTTTGCAAGAATATGCTACAAAACGGCCATGTCCGTCATCTCAATCTTCCCTACCTCTAAGCCATACCCTCTGATATCCAAAATACTAGCCAATTGAGACTCAGTAAAAACTATCCTAACACCCTTAACCTCTGACTGGAAGGCCAACTCCTCATCCTCGTCGCTAGTGCGTAAGTTAGCATTAAAAAACGTACTAACCTGGGATACGCTCGCTGCTCGAATGTCTCATGCCTAAGAATCTATCGCAGCCCTGTGTCCAAGAAGAGCTGCTCTAAACGTGTGCCTGGAAAACCAGTAAACTTCACCGCCCTCCCTTGTAGAAACTGGTATGCAGCTGTATCAGAGTAAGATTGCACTATACGCCTATCACTCTGACACCAAGCTATCTCCTGTGGTGTGAGGTGGGGAAAGAGGTGAACTAGAGAGGGTCATGGAGGCATGGTGAAAAAATCTCAGATCTGCGGAAACAGAGTGTGGATCCGAGTAGATCTCGCGACACGCTTTGATTTGGCACTAACGGCGAGTTAAACGGTGGAGTTTTGGAGGAATTTGGATGGTTGGAAGGGGTGATTTTTGGGTGCGGCTGCTGTCTTCGGGGAGGAAGCAAAAATGACGAAGAGAGGCCAAAGCACACATTTATACGTGTGTAGTTTGCACTAAGGCGGTCGATCCGCCTTAGCTACAGGTTGCCCGCATGGTGGACATGGTCGGCCTGTGTTATTTTTTTTTCGTCGAGTTACCGCGCCGCCCGCCTCCCTTTAACTAATCGAAGCCTAAGAAAATTCTACCTACTACCAGGATGTCCGAGTCTTGGTTATGACTTAGGCTAAATATCCTTGTCTACTCTCTACCCTCCAAGTGGAGTCTTAACGCGTTCTATACTTCAACTGAACCTATATTAATATCCATAAGCTTGCTCCAACCACTTAAATTGTCTAACCCATAAAAATTCTTTTTCAAAACAGCTTTAATTTCTTTACAGCCAGAAAAATATTTTTATGTACTTATAAACCTTTTTGTACTTGAATAAGGATTTCAAAAATACGTTTCTACTTGACTAAGACAGATGTCGCGTAAAACATTGTCACTACATCCCAATATACTAGTTTTCAATTAAATTTAATAATACCTATATTTTTCTAAACCGTGTATTTCTCCATTTTCAAATTCAAAAATGCTTTAAAGTTGTTTCCCTCCAACTTCCCATATTTAAACTAATACAATTATAAAGCTGTAAACTTCTAAAGTTAAAACTTGAAAATCTTCCAAAACTTTTCAAATTCTTAAGAGTTTAATTGTTGGGCTAGACTGAAAGTGGCTTTTTAATTTGCTTTCACCTTTCCAAATATCCCTTACTGAATCTTGAAATCCTTTCCATATAAGGTCTTTTAGCTTTTGGAATTTCCTCGTTCCAAGTTTTGATATACTGAATTGTTTTCCAAACCTTCTCTAACTATATGTTCACTCAAAAGAATGGACTTCTCTTTGGGGTTTTAAGAGTGTATATATATATATATGAAAAATACAAATACGTTCACTCATTATCTACCTAGGAATCTAAACCTAGGCTCTGATACCAAATGCAACAACCCGAATTCCAATGGTCCAGATTTTTCGCAAGAATGATAAAAACAAAGCCCACTGAAGCCCGAGTTGGGTATATAGTATCCTGCAAATAGGCAAAGATAAATACATCAGAGCTCAATTAATTATCTCATGGCAGAATTGACTAAAATATAATAGTAAGTAAATACTCACCCAAATAATAACACTTTCTAAGCAAGTGTCGTAAAGCTGAGAAGTCTCTGCCATCTACCTAACCTGTAGGATGTTATGAGGAGGGGGTCAGAATAAAAGTTCTGGTGAATGAATAAATTATATACTTCTACGCTTAATTCTACATATACCATTTTATTTCCATTTACTCTTATATTAAATTCAATAGGTTACAATACTCTCGCCCTTGTTCATGAACCGTGCCCATCTACTCCATAGTAGATAAAAACCTAATAACTAATATATACATATATGTAGCTATATACCCAATGACCATATTGGTCCTAGGTACCACCCATGGTACCTTCCGTATACTCCTCGAAAAGGACTCCATCATCTAGCTTCGAGAGCGTTCTGTAACTACATCTATAAAGGACCGCTTTGTAAAGCCGACAATACAGATGCTCCACTACTTACTATGGAAACATAAATTGCATCCGCACTAGTCTGTACCAGTGCTCGGACATCCACAATGTACTACCCAGTGCGTATATTGAGGACTACGTAATCGTTTTGTCTACTATCTGAATCTTGCCAACAAGGTCTACCTTGTATGGAACTCAGTCGGGGATTTTCTATATCTGTAAAGGACCGCTTCGTTAGGCCTATAATAAAGATATTCTAGTTGGTTTGTCCCTTTCTCATCGTGGTTGTGGCCCCACACAGCCACCCCTCAACTAATCGAAAGACTTCTAAAGAGTTAAGTGGTCGTATTGTGAAAGAACTATTAGCTTGTTGGTTTAACTCTAGTCTTTCCCGAAATCGCACTTGGTCTTAATGTTGGCCGATATCCGCATGCGACTATCCTTAACCTTACTTGCAAGTACCGGACATACGAATACCCTACTCCAAACACCAAGCCCTTCTGACTGCCTACAATGGACCCGCTTCGTTAGGCCTACAATGCAAATGCAGCCAAGACATACCCTTTTGATGGAACACTTACTAACCTACCTCCGGGGATGCAGCTTCGTTAGGCCTACCCAGAGGGCCATCCTAGAGTATCCTCATGTCTCGTTAAAGTCTCGTACTTCTTTAAAGCCCAAAAATACTAAGTTGGACGTGCTCCTCCATTGCTGAAATCCGTGATGAACTGCTTCGTTAGGCGCTTTATCCTTTGGGCTGCTCCAAACGCATTTCGATTCTTTTATTAGACCCTAAGTCTAATCTTTTAATTTGCATTTAGTTTGCTTTCTTATTCTGTTGGCTACCTATTTTAATTTAATTAGCATATTCTTGCCCTCGTCTCACTTCTAACTATTGTGAGATAACCATATGTCTAATAGGGAATGCTATTAGTATGATTCACATTTACTATCTTGCTTATCTAACTTAATATATAAATTCTGGAGTTCAATAAGATTAGCCTCTTTTATTATTTTTGTGTTATTTGCTTATCAACTTAGTATAAGTTGTTTAAATAAGCTTTTATCATTGCTCTCTACTATCATTGCTTACCAATTTATTATAAGTATTACGATAAGCTTTTCCGTTCTTATTTCATAATTATAACCTATTATAACCTATGTTATAATTCTGCTTGTAATTGTTAGTTTTTCTTCTTTTATAGTCCGTTATATAATTACAAGCGTTTCTTGTCTGCTCTAGTCTGCCTTCTTTTATTATGATATATCATTTTCTTTAGTTCTCTATTACATAATTCACTTATCATAATAGTTGCCTAGTTAGATAGCCTGTGCAGTAAATGCAGACTTAGGCTCCTTAAATTTTCTTTTATAGCCTTAAATTCTTAAATTAATAATTTTCTTGTTTCAAATCATACTTTACTTTATTGTCTGCTATTATAGGAAGTAATTCCATTTTATTTATTTGGTTATGAAAACTATGTAATCCATTTCCATATCTTAATATTGAATAATACTATAAACAATAATCTGTAACTACAAGATATCTCTTTTACTATTTTGGAGTAGTGTACAATACAGTGGTTCCTCTATTTTACACTAATTCCCCCTTTTTTTTATTTCTTTTATTCTAGCAGTTACGTTTATCGTTATCTTTTAGATATTAAGTTATGGAAATATATCATATTTTCTAAACCAACCAATTAATCTAATAATCACTCCCAAATTAACTTTTCCTGTTTTAATCCAATTTATTACAGTAATTCTATTCCTCAAATTTTATTATTTTACATCTAATTTCCTTAATTTCAATCTTCTTAATTATAATCCATATTTGCATTTAATCTATCCTAATCCATACGTGTAACGACCCGGGTTTTTGACACCTGTTGATGAGGTAATTAACTAATTTCAATTATTGAAATATTAATGTTTATTTATCGAATAAATATAAAATTGATTTAAAAATTATATAAACAGGGGTATGATTGATTTATTGGAAATGTATATATATATATATAACTCCACCATCAAAATTAAGATTAAATATCCATAAATATATATAGATAAATATATACAAGCTTTATGACGTTGATAATACATAAGTGTATAAATGTGTGTATATATATATGCCCATATGAAGTAAAATATAGGAAAGTCTGTATAAATGTGAATATATATATAATATCAAAAATATACATAAGCAATGTATATGAGGATATGTGCAAGTATAAATGTATGTATATAATGGTAAAACATATGTAAGTAAATAAATATGTATAAATGTAGGTAAGCATACATATGCAAATATAGATAAATATGTAAATAAGGGATAATGAGAAGATATGTGTGTGTGTGTGTGATATGATGACGAATACAAGCAAATGTATATATATATTAAATAGTGAAAATGCAAGCATATATATATATAATGACAACAAAATATATGGATAGATATATATCTATATATGTTCATAAAAGTATTGTATGTGTGAATATGTGTACATATGTTATAAAAACTTTGCATGTGGTCTAAGTTGTAGGATAAATATATGTATGAAGATATATACATATATATATGTGTGTGTGTATATGTAAATGCTTAAGGGGACAACATCATAACACAAATCAAAATCAAGTCATATGAAATCTAATCCACATAATAAATCAAATCATCTTTTATTTAACCAAATCACTTAATTTAAGGAAGTCAAATTAGTTTTTTTATCAAATCAAATCAAAAAAGAAAGATAAAACCTGTACATGGACAAAGGCTTCAGCCTTCTTGTACTCACTCTCCCTATCTATAAATCCCCTGCTTGGTTTGCTTTCATATATACATCTTTGTTCACAACAAAATGGAAAAAAAGGGATAAGCTGAAATTTAAAGTCTGGTAGAAAACTAAACAACTAAAGGGCCTAAGGAAAGAGCAAAAAGAAGGCAACGGTTCATCCCTATTAGAACAGTGAGTAAACACTCCCAACTTGTTAACAAATGTTACCTATCTGTGTATTTTATCTGTAAATATGTAAGCATCATCAATCTATAGTAAATGCCCTAGGATTGTTAAGTTAATATGTACATGTATGATGTGCTAGGCATAGATAAATTCCACCTATAACACAAACAAACCCTGTACTTCTTCCATCAACTCTGTTACATGATTTTTTGTTAAAAGTAGTAACCATCAAACTTGGAGAAAAAAAATCAAAACCTCATTATCTAATCTGTTTTAAATTATGGTCTCAAAACAAAAGTTATTAGTTTTTTAGTAAAGAATATATTAAAACAATTTCATTTCATTTCATGAAGTATGGATAGAGGATATCATATTTTACAGTAAATAACTCAAGTTTGGAAAATTTCGAGTATCATGATTGTATGAATGGATTACATGGATCTGTTGGTTATTGAAAGGTATGAATTTTAGTCTTGGTTTGGGGATTTTTAATAAAGTATGGAGGGAGAAAATACGAGATGAACGGGATTGGGGAAGAGGGCAAACTCCGGCGAGGCAATCATTTTCGTGGTACGACAATTGGCGTGGAGGTGGCTGGAATGGTGGTGTATTCATGAAAAATAATACGAAAGGTTTTAGTCGCGTGGGTAGGCCAGGAAAGCTCGATTTAGGGTTTTAGGTTGGGTTGCTGTAGGTCTCGGTCGCGTGGCAATGGCGAGGAGTAGAGGAGGAAAGAGGCTTGTGCACTAGGGGAAAAGGGAAAAGAGATCGGGACGAGTTTCTCGGTGAAGTTTGTTGGCGAACGATGACAGGGGTGGCCGAGGCGAGGTGATTTTTGGGAGTGTCTATGTTTCCAGTTTTGGATTCTAGTTGAAATTTTGAAACAAAGGTGTGGCCGAGGGTCTGGGTGGATGGAGTTGACGAGAGGGTCGGGGGTGATGGGGAGAGTTGGTCGGCGGCGTAGGATCGGTCTTCGGTGACCCATGCACGTGCATGGTTGTGTGCACTCACAGGGATAAGAAGAGAAGAAAGGGAACAAGAAAAAAGAAAGAAAGAAAGGGGAAGAAAGGAAGAACAGGCTGGGTGGGCGAAAGGGAAAGTAAGTAGGGAAATAAAGAAAAAAATAAAGGAAAAAGAAAAAAATAAGGAAAAAGAAATGATATGGGAAAAAGAAAAGAAAAGGAAAAGAAAAAGGGAAGTAGGGAGACATATATGTATTTTTTTATGATAACTTAAACTTGTTTTAAAAAAAATCCTAATTGTCATTTGAAACAAACTAACATGAAGATTTCTACATCAAAATCCGATCAACCGGTATTATAAAAACAGTATTGTGGATTTTCCGTAATTTAAAGCTTATTGATATTTTATAATTAAAATGGGTGATTAACTATATTATTATTTGACTTAAAATTTATACAATTAACAAAGTTAGATATTAATAGGGTGTTAAATTTAAATGAACTAAAAACAAATTTGTTTTATAAATTCTTTAAATTGTAATTAATTTGGTTTTAAATATAAATGAATACGGTTAATCAAAGTAAATAAAAAACCTTGATGGGTGAATCGTTTGGATACTGATTTTAGATCGTTAAATTGGTTAAATTACCTATATCTTGGCTCAATTCTATTGGACTTTTATTTTCGAATTATTCTTGTTTGTGCCAACAAAGGGTCATACAAATTAAAATAATGAGATTAAAGTGATGATAGTTTTATTTGAAATAAAATCTGTGATAAATTCCAATATTTGGATATCGTCACCCTAAATAATAAGTCGTTTATTTTAAACAATTTACCGTGTAAAATTTATTGCTTGGATTGGAAGAGACCGGGATCGAATATCAACGTTATCTGGAACCGCTTCGATTTGAAAATCACTACAAACCCTTATGGGGTTGACTATAGAGTCTAATAGGCTGGAATTGAATAAATTATGTAAATTTGACTATTTTAAATAAGTAAATATATACCTAGACATTTTTGCAATATCAACGGATTTCGGAAAAGTGGTTGGTGATAATGACATAAAAACTCGTTGTGCCGTACGAGTTACGCTATTTTCAAAGATTTAATAACTCCAGTATTTCAAATTAAATGTGTTTACTCACGCTAGTTTCTAGCCTGACTCGGGTGTTACTTTATTGTAATTCTCGGGTCAAACCGAGTATTACAGAATTTCAGCTTAGGACGCTGATGGAGCTCAGGAGACGAGCTGGATGGCAGAGACGTATGGGCTATATTATGCTGTGGATTATAGGCTGTATAGATAGCAGTTGAGGACAAGTTATTACAACTATCCAGATTTGTTGTACTCTGATATCTTGTATGTATGTTGACAGTTACAGCTTTTCTTTGTATAAAATGCTGCTATTGTATATTATATTTTGTTCCGCTGTGATTGTGAGATTTTATGTTGTCGTTTATGTTTCTTATAATATCTCATTTTCTTCTAAACCCTAACAACCTGCTATTTCCGGCACTCGATCACTTGGCACTCTATACAGTGAACGTATTAGTGTCGATTTTCTGGGATCGAAAATCTCCCGACCGTTACACGTGGTATCGGAGCTGAAGGTTAGGCGAGAACCTTGGCTCTCGTGGGGATTACTTATTAGAGATAGAGTAGTTGTACCCTAGAATGAGTTGAGTGTATTATATATGAGGGCGTACTGGTTATTTTCTTATATAATGATTTTAAAATGATTTTAAAATAATTTTTATATAAGATTATATTTTGGATATAAAAGAAATAATTTTTGTAGATTATTATAGTATATTAAGGTGATTGGATGTTGTTATTATTATAATCAATTGAGGTTATAAAATTTAAGGGAAATATGTGTATAACCAGATAGGAATTTGGTAAGAATGAACTATGCAAATAAGTTAAGCTAAAAGTAGGTTCAAACTAGAAATTTAAAATTTTGAAAATCGCAGAAGTGTTTTTCAAAGTGTTTTGAAAATGAAGTAAATTTACCCTGAGTATATTTTGTATATAGGAATAATCTCTCAGGAAATTATTGTGAAAAATATGGTGTGTTTGGTTTCTAGATATGATATTATTGATTATTATCATAAATTGGTTATTGTGTCTTAATAAAGGGATGTTTATTATAGAATAAACAATGATGAAACAGAGTGAAATGTTATAAGCTGAATTTATAAGTGTGACTTATAAAATTAACATGAAATTAAAAATGGATCTTAAGTGTGAAGTTTTGAATCTAGTCCCGAAAATTTTAAAATTTGTTTCAAAGTGTTGAAGGAAATAATAAATAATATTATTTATAATATTTTTGAATATAGAAATCTTTGTTTTAAAACAAGAGTTGGTTTGAAAAATTCCGAGGGAATTTGCTTTCGATTAAAAACCAAGAATGGTTTAAAGTTTAAATTGGGATTTGGTATGTAAATGGGATATATATGTGTGTGTATATATATATATATGTGTGTGTGTGTGTGTGTGGATTTATATGGTTTCAAAGTTGATTTGAAATAGATATTGATGTTTGAATTCTGAAATCCCCCTTAGAATGAGATGAATAACCCAAAGGGAAATAAGTTTTTGAACTTATAAGTGGGAAGTGATATTGATAAGAAATTTAAATTTGGAATGTAAAATTTAAATTGAGTAAAGGTTTGATGGATTGAATGGATTGGAAATTTACTCAGGACAAGTTAAATAAGTTTTGAACTTATAACCTGGATTTGGAATTTCAAGGTGAAATTAAGATTTAACTTATGGAAGTTAAGTAAATTAAATTGTAAAAGAAAAGGTATGGATTTGATGAGAGTTGCAAAGAAAGAATGTACATGTGTAAATGATTTCAAAATGATTTTTGAAGTAAAACGGATTTCAAATTCTTGAAATTTGTGATGGATACCATTGATTGATGTTTTAGATAATTTGGATGTTTATTTACTTTGACATATCCTGCTATCATTATGTATATTATTGACAGTATATAAAACTGTAGATTTGATTATTTCGAACAAATTAAGAAGTGGATTGAAATAATATATATCCATTACTGAAATTAAATGCAAATAAACTTTATTTTGAAACTATTTAAATGATTTTGATTTAAAAATGAATTTATGGGAATGGAATTATTTTGAACTAAAATTTGAAATATTAAAAATGAATTTGTCGACCGAAATTGTTTAAAGGATTGGGTTTAAAAATTTGAAGTTATAATTGGGTAATAAATTGAATTCCAAAAATTGATTTTTTCTAAAAAAAAGATTTGAACTCTCACTCGAACCTTGAAATAAGTTTAAGTAGAGGTAATTTAAATGAATATTGTAAAATTTGGGCTCAGGATTTAATTATAAAAGATTTAGGTTATTGAATTAAATGGTAAGGGTTAATTTGATTTAAGTGATTTAATCGGTATTTTGAAAACCGAACTCGAATTTATATAAATCGAGATGGTTGAAGATTGAGATTGGAATTGAAATTAATTCAAAATTTAAATTGAATTGAATTAATTGGGATGTAATCAAAGTTGGATTAGTAGGAATTTGAAATGGGAATTGATTTGAATTGGAATGGGAATCGAAGTTAATTCGAATTGAAATCTGAATTGAATCAATGGAAGTGGAAATTGAAAACTGATTTGAATTGGAGATTGGAAACTGAATCAGTTTGACCTTGAGACTATTTTCAAATAAACTGTTTTGATATAACTGTTTAAATTTATTTTCTGAAATATTCAAATTATTTTGGATTCCAAGCTTGTTACTATACAAACCATTCTTTTTTTAAAACTCAAACTATCTTATATTAACTATTTTACAACTATTCAAACTATTTTATAAATTCAAACTGGTCAGAGTGAAAATTGGTTATATTTAAATCACGGATTTAAATACTAATTGGGATAAGTTGAAGTTTTGACCCAAACGGAAATTGAAGTAATTCTGAATTGGAACCGAATCAGATATTAAGGCAAAAATGATTTTGAAGTGAAATAATAAATTTTAGAAAAATATGACGACTTTAAAATGAAGATTGGATAGTACCATAACTGAAAACTTACTTTATAAGAAGTAAGTAATCTTACAAATGACTCTGAAAAAGGAAATCGAATCTAAAAAATTTGATTTGGCATTAATGAGGTTATATATATTTTTTGTATATTAAAAACTCCCCTTATTGAAATTATAACCAGAAGAAGTGATCTTTGAAAGATATTTGGAATTCTAAATGGAGTTTATATAAGTATGAAGCTGACTTAGAAATTATTGATCTAAAAATTATTCGAGTTAAAAGAAATGATTTTATATATATATGAGAATAAAACTGGAAAGGTTTTGGAACCCATTGATTTTGAAAGGCTTTTGATTTTGGCAAAAAGTCAATTTTTGAAATTTGGTAAACCAAATTTGAGAACTATCGATTTTGAAGATATCGATTTTGTGTAAATGAGGTTTATATATATACATATAAAGAGTATGATTTGAAAGGTACTATATATATGTATATAGTATGATATGTTTTGAGAAAGGTATGGGAAAAAGGCACCCCCATTGAGAGTTGAAACTTATAGTAGGAGATCCACTAGCTGGTTCTGCCTAGAACCCTAAGGGCGGGTTCAATGAGATTGGGATCCCAGAGGACGTTCGGACAGAAACTCGAGTTCCTGATGATCATTTGTTGGGTAGCGTAAGTCGGGTGGTGCTGATGCCTACAGTTACATTGGGTTTTGCCGTGATGGCAACGTAACCTTTGTTGTAACTGTGATCTATCGCAGTTCCATAGTGTAAGTCGAGTGGCAGTGATTGCCTGCAATCTACGTTTGATTTCGCTGGGATAGCGATGTAACATCGGTAGATTGCGATCTACGTAGTAAGGTTCCATAGCGGAATTCGTGTGGCAGTGAGTGCCTACAGTCTACACTGGGTTCCACTGGAATAGTGACATAACTTTGTGTAGTCTATGATCTATGTGGTAAATTTCGTTTGGCAGCGTAATTCGAGTGGCACTGATGCGTATAGTTACATGGGTTTTTCTGTGATAGCAACGCAACCCTGGGTGTAGCTGCGATCTGTGCAGTTCCCATGGCGAAAGTCGAGAGGTGCGGATGCCTACAGTTTTCTTATGGATTTCGCTGGGATGGCGACGCAATCATCGTGCTAACTGCGATCCATGGGAGGGGGTGATGATTTCCATAGCATTTTTGAAAAAGGGTTTTCCAAGTATTTTCACTGGGTGTTGAAAACGGGTCTACTAAGTACTTATAGATTTTTAGTCCTACGCCTGATCAATGTATGACTAAATTTTTGTGAGAACAAGGATGGACTTGTTTGGACATCGAGTTATGAAAAGTATTTTTATAAAAATAATTTGGTAATACTATGGGATTTAAAGTGTTTTAAAATTATAATAAAAAGGGTAAGGAAGTTAAAATGTTTAAAGAATAATTTAATAAATAATAAGCATCAAAAATTAAAATTTTCGCTTCGTTCCTTTTCGAGGACGAAAAGTTCTAAGGGGGAAGGAATGTAATGACCCGGGTTTTTGACACCTGTTAATGAGGTAATTAACTAATTTCAATTATTGAAATATTAATGTTTATTTATCGAATAAATATAAAATTCATTTAAAAACTATATAAACCGGGGTATGATTGATTTATTGGAAATGTGTATATATATAATTCCACCATCTAAATTAAGATTAAATATCCATAAATATATATAGATAAATGTATACAAGCTTTATGACGTTGATAATACATAAGTGTATAAATGTATATATATATGTATATATGCCCATATGAAGTAAAATATAGGAAAGTCTGTATAAATGTGAATATATATATATATATAATATCAAAAATATATATAAGCAATGTATATGATGATATGTGAGTATAAATGTATGTATATGATGGTAAAACATATGTAAGTAAATAAATATGTATTAATGTAGGTAAGCATACATATGCAAATATAGATAAATATGTAAATAGGGGATAATGTGAATATATATATATATGTAATATGATGACGAATAAAAGCAATTGTATATATATATATATTAAATAGTGAAAATGCAAACATATATATATATATAATGACAACAACATATATGGATAAATATATATATATATATATGTTCATAAAAGTATTGTATGTGTGAATATGTGTATATATGTTATAAAAACTTTGCATGTGGTCTAAGTTGTAGGATAAATATGTATGAAGATATATACATATATATATATATATATGTATATATATATATGTATATATATATATGTAAATGCTTAAGGGAACATCATCATGACAAATATTAAAATCAAGTCATGTGAAATCTAATCCACATAATAAATCAAATCATCTTTTATTTAATCAAATCACTTAATTTAAGGAAGTCAAATCAGTTTTTTTATCAAATCAAATCAAAAAGAAAAAAATAAGATAAAACCTGTACATGGACAAAGGCTTTAGCCTTCTTGTACTCACTCTCCCCATCTATAAATCCCCTGCTTGGTTTTATTTCATAAATACATCTTTGTTCACAACAAAAGGGAAAAAAAAGGGATAAGTTGAAATTTAAAGTCTGGTAGAAAACTAAACAACTAAAGGGCCTAAGGCAAGAGCAAAAAGAAGGCAGCAGTTCATCCCTATTAGAACAGTGAGTAAACACTCCCAACTTGTTAACAGATGTTACCTATCCGAGTATTTTATTTGTAAATATGTAAGCATCATCAATCTAAAGTAAATGTCCTGGGATTGTTAGGTTAATATGTACATGTATGATGTGTTAGGCATAGATAAATTCCACCTATAACACAAACAAACCCTGTACTTCTTCCAGCAACTCTGTTACATGTTTTTTTGTTAAAAGCAGTAACCATCAAACTTGGAGAAAAAAATCAAAACCTCATTATCTAATCTGTTTTAAATTATGGTCTCAAAACAAAAGTTATTAGTTTTTGAGTAAAGAATATATTAAAATGTTTCATTTCATGAAGTATGGATAGAGGAAATCATATTTTACAGTAAATAACTCAAGTTTGGTAAAAATTCGAGTATCACGATTGTATGAATGGATTACATGGATCTGTTGGTTATTGAAAGGTATGAATTTTAGTCTTGGTTTGGGTATTTTTAATAAAGTATGGAGGGAGAAAAGACGAGAGGAACGGGATTGGGGAAGAGGGAAAATTGCGTCAAGGCAATCATTTTCGTGGTACGACAATTGGCGTGGAGGTGGCTGGAAGGGCATTGTATTCATGAAAAATAATACAAAAGGTTTTAGTCGCGTAGGTAGGCCAGGAAAGCTCGATTTAGGGTTTTAGGTTGGGTTGCTGTGGGTCTTGGTCACGTGGCAATGGCGAGAAGTAGGGGAGGTAAGAGGCTTGCACACTAGGGTGAAACGGGAAAAGAGATCGGGATGAGTCTCTCGGTGAAGTTTGATGACGAACGGTGACAGGGGCGGCCGAGCGAGGTGATTTTTGGAGGTGGCTGTGTTTCCTGTTTTGGGTTCTAGTTGAAATTTTGAAACAAAGGGGTAGCCAAGGGTGTGGGTGAACAGAGTTGACAAGAGGGTCGGGGGTGATAGGGAGAGTTGGTCGACGGCGTAGGACCGGTCTTTGGTGACACGTGCACGTGCACGGTTGTGTGCACTCACAGGGATAAGAAGAGAAGAAAGGGAACAGGAAAAAAGAACGAAAGAAAGGGGAAGAAAGGAAGAACGGGCCGGGTTGGGCCAAAGGGAAAGTAAGTAGGGAAATAAAGAAAAAAATAAAGGAAAAAGAAAAAAATAAGGAAAAGGAAAAGATAAGGGAAGAAGAAAAGAAAAAGAAAAGAAAAAGGGAAAACGGAAGTAGGGAGACATATATGTATTTTTTTGTGATAATTTAAACTTGTTTTAAAAAAAATCAAAAATCTATTGTTATTTGAAACCAAACTAACATGAAGATTTCTACATCAAAATCCGATCAACCGGTATTATAAAAACAGTATTGTGGATTTTCCATAATTTAAAGCTTATTGATATTTTATAATTAAAATGGGTGATTAACTATATTATTATTTGACTTAAATTTATACAATTAACAAAGTTAGATATTAATAGAGTGTTAAATTTAAATCAACTAAAAACAAATTTGTTTTATAAATTCTTTAAATTGTAATTATTTATGTTTTAAATATAAATGAATACGGTTAATCAATGTAAATTAAAAACCCTGATGGGTGAATCGTTTGGATATTTATTTTAGATCGTTAAATTGGTTAAACGATCTATATCTTGGCTCAATTCTATTGGACTTTTATTTTCGAATTATTCTTGTCTGTGCCAACAAAGGGTCAGACAAATTAAAATAATGAGATTATAGTGATGATACGTTTTATTTGGAATAAAATCTGTGATAAATTCCCATATTTGGATATCGTCACCCTAAATAATAAATCGCTTATTTTAAACAATTTACCCTGTAAAATATATTGCTTCGATTCGAAGAGACAGAGATCAGATATCAGTGTTATCCGGAACCACTTCAATTTGAAAATCACTACAAACCCTTACGGGGTTGACTATAGAGTCTAATAGGTTGGAATTGAATAAATTAAGTAAATTTGACTATTTTAAATAAGTAAATCTGTACCTAGACATTTTTGCAATATCAACGGATTTCGGAAAAGTGGTTGGTGATAATGAGATAAAAACTCGTCGTGTCGTACGAGTTACCCTATTTTCAAAGATTTGGTAACTCCAGTATTTCAAATTAAATGTGTTTACTCACACTGGTTTCTAGCCTGACTCGGGTGTTACTTTATTGTAATGCTTGGGTGAGACCGAGTATTACAGAATTTCAGGTTATGACGCTGATGGAGCTTAGGAAATGAGCTGGATGGCAGAGACGTTGCACTGTGGATTATAGGCTGTATAGACAGCAATTGAGGACAAGTTATTATTACTGTCCAGATTAGTTGTACTTTGATATCTTGTATGTATGATGACAGTTACAGCTTTTCTTTGTATAAAATGCTGCTATTGTATATTATATTTTATTCCGCTGCGATTGTGAGATTCTGTGTTGTTGTTTATGTTTCTTATTCTATCTCTTTTTCTTCTAAACCCTAACAGCCTGGTATTTCCGACACCCGATCGCTCGGCATTCTATACAATAAACGTACTAGTATCGATTTTCGTGGATCGAAAATCTCCCGACCGTTAGAATATGTGAAGAAAGAAGAGAGGGGATAGAATAAAACTGACACTTGCATGAAAATCGAAAACGTAGAAAGAGATGTAAATAAGGCATAGGAAATTCTGTATAAATACCGATAGTTTTCTTATAGTTTAGCCTAATTAGTTAATATAATTAATTACTGAATAAAATTTTCTAACTGGGAATCTAACGATAATATATCTTAAACTGAAAAGATATATAAATAAATCCACTCACCTGCCATCCTTAGCTTCGCTTGTGCTCTGCCTGGCTCCACAGTCCTTCTGGATCCCCTTCTTCCAAGGTGTACAATATTTTAATTTAGAAGATCTTCTCCCTAGAAATTATTTTATTTTTTGGGGTTCAGCCTTAGGCAATGAACCCATGGGAGAAAATCTAATTGTGAGAAGATAGCTAGGACTAGGGTCCTATTTATATTGGAGCTTGGGTATCTCTGACCGTCGGATTCTTGGATTGAACCTGGACCCACCACGTCACAGGGTCGTTCGAAGCCATAGGGTTGAAGAACGTATGGCTCAGATCACGCAAAAACAAGAAAACACGTCACAATACATCCCTGGACGAACTTTCATCCAGGTTGCACGCGGGTCGACCGGGCGCGTAGCCAACGGTCGACCGGGCACGTAGCCAGCGGTCGACCGTTGCGCCCATTGAGTCGACCTACAGGTCGGCCCATATCCGTGTTATTATATTATTATTTTTCCTGATTCGATCACTTATTTTGTTTTGTTCTTAACTTCTTCATATTGGTTCAGTTTTAGACAAGTTATATATGGAAACTGATCCATAAATTGCCCTAGACGCAATGGTACAAGTTCCAGAGCCATATTCCGATAATTCCAAAATTATTTAATTTCATTACTTATCGTTATACATTACATTTTAACTATATATATATAAAAATGCGGGGTGTTACAGATACAGTTCCTAAGAAGACAAAGTCCATGGTCACTCTAGGGATGTCAACCATGCAGTAATACTAAACGTCAATCGGCCTATCGGACCTGCTGTCCTTACCTATCCTCGTGCTACAACGTGAAAGTCATGCTCTTCACCCGTGCACTGTGACTAAATGCCTCTTATGTTTGACCGGCGCTGACTCAAACAACATCGCAGGACCCCGAAGTTGCGCTCAGGCTCCGCCAAACAAGACTCCTATCCTCCTGTCTTCTCGATCACCAACGTGGACTTACCCCTACCCAAAGTGTCGGTCCTCCGAAAGAGCACCCGCAGCTGGATCGGCTGTGCAAAATCCTCCAACGATCTGCCTAAAAAAGCATACGTCGAAGCACACACTACACCATAGATAGGATTTTGAGGCGGCACATTTGATACGGCTATAGGCCGTATCAAATTTTAATACGGCTTATAGCCGAATCTATATTGTTTAATACGGCTGTAAGCCGTATTAATATTTGATACGGCTTGTAGCCGTATTAAAATCCGTGCCTCTTTTCGTGGGAAAATTTTCCCCAAAACGCACACCCTCCCTCCTTTTTTTTATTTCCAGCGCTTTCATTTTCACCGTTCCTTTTCGAGACCACCGTTCTGTTTCACTCTCCAAATTGAATTCCACTGTACGCAACCTCCAAAACAAGAATTCGTGAATATATTTAGGGGATTTAAGCTTCGTTTGCGGTTGGTTCAGAGGATTGGAGGAAACGAATTTTGGGCGTGGATGTTCAATTTGGATTTAGGTGGGTTCGCGTGAATTGGTTCGCGGTTCAAGGGTTTCGAGGTAAACATCAAAGCCTTTCAGCTTATACTGTGATTTTGGTAATGCGATTTGTGATTATCGATTGGGAATATTCGTCTTCTGTGTTCGTAGTGGGAAACACATGGATATATGTATGAAGGTATAGCAACTCCAATGTTTTAATGATTATTATGGTATTAACTATTTATGCGCTGTGTTGCACAAATACAAGTGCACTATCTGGTTGATGATTGCCTACCAAATTTTGGATTAGAGATATGAATTGTAAGCATAGTTTCCATAGACAGTGTCTAGATAGTTGGCTTGAGTTTGGGTGGACAACATGTCCTCTATGTAGAGATAATGTCCTGCCATTAGAATCAAAATGTTCAAGTCATGGTCATTCCTAGTATTTAAACTTTCTTCTAGATATTATTTGTAGACAGAAATGATTTCATATGAGAGTTCAATGATTTTATTTTATATGAACATGGATGTTAAAGTACGAACTTAATGGGAATAGATGTGCGACTCCTAATAATATTTGTGCAGTAAAAATTAGTTCTTCTTGCAATGATCGATCTTTCTTTAAGTGTTTAATATCTTGAAAAGATGAATTTACAATCAAATGAACTGTCCCAGTCGTCCTTGAAGTAAAAATTCGTTGGTGTATTCATTATAACAAAACCAAGTGGCTTCTTCAATAAAGTCGTAGATTAACCATGTAACTTGGTAGAGGTAGAATATTATGTAGTGGCTTCTTCAATAGTAGGTTCTGCTGTAATCTTCAAATGAACGTGGTCAGCAAAAGTATATTTTGGATAAGTAATATGATTGGATTTTTTTATCCTTGCCTAATTTACAGCTTGGTGCTAATATTGTATATGGTTCTGACATTGTATATGGTTTTGACAGTGTTGTATAAGTGGATAAAATTATTATTAATGGCGCAAGCCAAGTATCAGGAGAGGGGTAATGCATATACATTACTCCGGTGCTACAAAATAGCGCCGTTGTAATGGCAAATTTTTTGGAAACAGTTTGTTGTTTGCCATTTGGAATCGAATTTTTATTGCTTCAAGACTAGGTAACCTATATTTTGTTTTTTCAAGAGTTTCTTGGGCTTTCTGCCAATTGAAATTTCAAGACTAGGTAAACGTAATAAAGCAATTGTTTGTTTTTCAACAATACATACAACGGACGCGCTTTTGTATGGATGAAAACACAAAACTAAAAATGACAAGTCAAACGGGGTCTTACATTTCTGAAAGCAAGAAAGTATAGATTCTAACATGTTAAAAACAAAGATCTATTTATATGCAAACTTTAAGTTTGGAATGAAGCTCGGAAAATAAGTCTATTTGTAAAATTTGTCCTAATTAAAATCTGTATCAATAAAGGGCATAATAATCTGTATCTCTGTACATACGCTTTAGAATATCAAACCAAACGCAAATGCAACTGCATCTAGAAGGTAAGACTCTGGACTGTATGTGTTTGTTCCATGTGCTCCACACGTTTCTGGTATAAACAGGCATGGGAAAGAGAATTCAACAACAAATCCAGATTCTCAATTAGACCTATAAGCTGCTGAATTTTATTTACTTTAATATTTTTAGTGACTCAAGTTCTGCAGCAGATAAAAAAAAATGGTTCAGATTTCTACCCTGATAGTGCAGTAACAGCCAGAGGATGGTGGAAGAGGAGTTTGGTCAATTCGGCGATGGTGGTTGAGTAGGTTTGTGTCAGTTTTTGTTTGTATTGATGGGTGGGATAGATGATGGCAAGACAGAGATGATTATGGCAGGGTTGTAGGTGTGGCAGTGATCTCAATGGTCTGTTGTCTGGTTGTGGACGGGCTTAAAGGGTTTGGAATGGTAGTTGATGGTGAAGTGGTGGTGGTAGATGGCAGCGGTACAGGGAAGTGATTCTAGTGATATGAATGGGATGTATCACTGTGTAGGTTGACAGGGTAGGTAGAGGCAGTTAAAGGCAGTGGAGAGAGAAGTTTGGTGATGGATTGAAAGTGAAGGCTTATTTGCAGTGGGAAACTAGGTTATTGTGATGAATTGTTTGGACGGCAATGCAGGCAGGCAGAGGATTTGAATGGTTGTTTATGCAGCAGTGATGTTGGAGGTGGTAGAGTGATGATGGGGGTGAATTGTAGATGAAGGGAAGCATGGGTGTTGGTGGTAGAAATATAAGAAGGGGAAGTTTGCAGTAGGGTATTGTCTTTGGGTTGCTTCTTTGGAGATTGTGCATTGAAGTAATGAGGATTGGTGATGTTGTAGAAGGGTGAACAGAAGTAGTGGTCGGCAATGATATTGGTTATGTGGTGGTTGTGGGTGAGTTGAGAAGAGGGAAGGTGGCAGTAGTGTGGGTGGGTGCAGTAGTGAATGTTGATGGATGTATGGTTGTAAGGGTAGGATTGCAGTAGTGCATAGGTTGATGTTGGATGTTGTTCAAGATGGTTTTGATGTTGCATTGGTAGGGTTGTAACAGTGAGATAGATGAGGAAGTGAAGTAGTACTGTGAGTTGATGGTGTTTATGGTGATGTATATGGGATGATGGAGATAACAAATTTAGTTTTGGTTTGAGGTATGATGATGTTGTAATGTTTTGTGGTATGCAGGCAGGTGATGTAGTGGGAAGTTAAAGTGAAGGAGGAAGGAGAAGTATATGCAAAACAAGTCTGTCTGGGAATTGGATGTTAATAGTGAACGACATGGAGAAATGCATGCAAAAGAGAATAGTTGACAAGATGTCTACGGCACTATGGTATGAGCCTTCGTTACAAAGGGGCAGAATTACCAACAAATTAGACAATAGTCTAATTTTCATCACAAGGAGCGAAAGGGCAAAAGCAGGTGATATCACATTGAATCAACCTAAGTAGTTAATATCACGATCGGGCATCTATCGATCAAGTACCAATTTGAGGTATTTTAAAATATCATAATAATATCAATAAAATATCGAACATGTGTAAAACCGGTTATTAAGATATTGTACTATGTTATAATAATGTTATATTGATGTTAATTTTTCTAATATTTGGAATCAATAGTGTCAAATTATGATCAAAGACTAATTACATATAGTTTATAGATTATAATCTATTTACTGAGGTAGTCTATTAAATACAAATCATAATATAATGTCATAAACAAAATCATATATTATACATCCTTTTTATTTTCTTCATTTTTATACTATATTCATTTTTTCTTTAGTCACTATTCGTTTATATTACTTTTTAAAAAAAATCATATTTATAGTTTCATCATTTTCATTTTTACTTATTTTGTCGAATAAGTAATGTTTGTTTGATACCAATACTTTAACTTGTTCCTTATCAAGATGTCAAATATATAACTTTACTGTTCTTCAACTTTTAGCTCTTAGTGCATAATAATAAATAATATAATGAATTTTCGTAAGCTAAACTAACCAATTATAAATGTTGAACAAAAAACAAGTAAAGGAGAAGTATCTCCTTCATGATGTTGTTTTTAGTGGTACAACCTCCATAGAAAATAAGACAAACATTAAAAATGCACTCATATATTTGCAGACTTATGGACTCATGAACATCTACCGTTTACTTAATATTTGATACACAAAACTAGCGACCAGTTGGTTCAACTAATGCTTGCCCCTATATAGCACCATGGAAATTAAAATGAACAAAAATAAGAAAATCGAAAAATGATTCAAGTAAATAAAGGAGACGCTCCCATAAAATTAACTTATAAATTCATAATATAACTTGGCAAAGAAAATAATCAAAAATTAAGGCCAATGGACACAGATAAACGCACTTAAAAATTAAGGCCAATGAAATCAAACTTGGGACTTTTAGAGTACGTCCTATATATACACTCATATATATATTATATTTACGTCTAATATTCTAATATATATGATATAGGAGGGAATATGTCTTTCAGTATAGACAAAATGTGGATAACTAAATCTGATCAAAGATCTACATACTATATAGACGGGGTAAATAAGTTTATTAGTTTTGTTGATGAAAATGGTGGTAAGAAAGGAGTGTATTTATGCCCTTGCACTCGGTGCAAAAATATGAAGATGATCAAATTAGATGACATTCATTTTCATTTGCTTAGATGGGGTTTTATCCAATCATATACCGTATGGTATTTTCATGGGGACAAAAGGGTAGAGAAGGAAATACAACAACCAGTTAGTCATGCCACAAGTACCGACGAGTCTGAACCTATTATAATGGAAGATCTAGTCAATGATGCAGATAGATTTCATCATTTTCAACCTGAAAATCTGTTGTCTGATCATGCTAATGTTGGAGAGCCGTCTACGGTTGATGGCAGTTGGCAGGCCAATGAAAGTAAGAAGTATAAATCACTTTTTGGTAGCGCAAAAGAGCCACTGTATACTTCATGTTTAAAAGGGTTGACGAAGCTGTATGCCATTGTGAAACTGAATAGCTTGAAGACCCAATACGGCTTTTCAAATAATGGGGTGACTGCACTCCTCGAACTAATAAAGGAGTTACTCCCCGAAGGTAACACGCTGCCGACAAAGTACTCCGACGTGAAGAAGTTAATTAAGCAAGTTGGGATGAATTACAAAACTTATGATGCATGCATCAATGATTGCATATTATACTGGAAAGATGATGCGAATAGAGTTTCGTGTACAAATTGCAACGAACCAAGATATATGACGTCATTCAACGAAGAAAGAAAAGGCATCAAAGTACCTCGAAAGACATTAAGACATTTTCCTTTAATTTCTAGATTGAAGAGATTGTATACTGTACCATGGATAGCAGATGCGATGACCTGGCATGGTCGTGCCAAGTCTGATCCAACCGTAATGCGTCATCCATGTGACACTTCTCAATGGAAAGCCGCGGATTATTTTGACCAAACGTTTGCTGTCGAGCCACGAAATGTCACACTTGGAATAGATACAGTGGTTTCTGTCCACATGCTTCTCTATCTAACCCTTACAGTTGTTGGCCAGTAATTGTAGTACCATATAATCTTCCTCCGTCTATGTGCATGAAACGAGAGTTTTCAATGTTAACGCTGTTGATTTCTGGGCCAAAACAACCAAGGAAGGATATTGATGTTTATTTACAGCCATTGATAGACGAGTTAAAGCAGTTATGGGAAGGAGTTGTTACATATGATTCATTAAATAAATCCGAATTCACAATGAGAGCTAGGGTGTTGTGGGCAATCCATGATCACCCTACTCTTGGGACTTTATCGGGATATACAACTCACGGTTATTTTGCATGTCCGGTTTGTGGGGAAAACACTTGTTCTTATCATCTTCCTGAAAGTAAGAAGGTGTGTTACATGGGACATCGAATGTTTCTTCCTAAAGAACACAAGTTTCGATACGACAAGACAAATTTCAACAACGAACAAGAACTTCAACGTCCTAAACGGACATTGACTGGTTTTGAAGTTGAAAAGAAAGTAGCGAATATCAAAATGAAAGTTGGTAAACACAAAGAAGAAATAAGTCGAAAACGGAAAAAGTCAATTTAGGAAGAAGTTGACAATGTTTCTGCATGGTACAGGAGGTCTATCTTTTTTGATTTACCATATTGGAAAGCAAATATGATTCGCCATAATATTGATGTTATGCATACGGAGAAAAATGTCACAGAGCATCTCATCAGCACCATTATGGACCATAAAGATAAGTCAAAAGATGGCATCAATGCACGCAAGGATTTGAAAATCATGGGTATAAAACAAAAGTTGTGGGTGATGGAAGATCCTGAAACAAATAAAATAATCATACCAAAGGCAACTTTCACTTTGAGCAAAGAAGAAAAGATACGGTTTTGCACCGTTTTGAAAAACCTGAAAGTGCCCAACAAATTCTCTTCAAACTTCCACAACAATGTGAGCATCAATCCTCCCGAACTAAGAAATATGAAGTCACATGATTACCACGTCATAATGCAACATTTGCTTCTGGTATTGCTTCAACATTATTATCCACAACATAAGGATCTGCGAAATGCTATTCATCGTATTAGTCTATTCTTTAACATTTTGTGCTCAAAGGTGATCAATAGGGAACACCTTATAAAAGCAAAGGCTAGTTTGGTAGAAGCAATGTGTGTTTTTGAAAAACATTTTCCACCTGCATTTTTTGATATCAGTATCCATCTTATGGTTCATTTAGCCGATGAAGCATTAATTTGTGGTCCTGTCAGATATAGATGGATGTATACCTTTGAACGGTAAATAACTAATTTCAGTTATGTACATTATTATTCAATAGAAATAGCTATTGTGTACAATATATAATTGATCACATTCACATGTTGATGAAAACATATAAAGGATATATGCGCAACAAAAGATACATTGAAGGTTGTATTGCAGAAGGATATATCGTACAAGAAGCTAGCCTTTACTGCATGGAATATATGCCAAATGGAGGTGATGGCAATCATAAACATACCCGCGAAGCGTTTTTAGACGAGGACGATGAGTTTGCTGGTGAGATACCTTTAGATAATGGTAAAGATATAACGTTAACCCAAGTGCAGTTTGAACAAGAGCGTAGATGGGTCCTTAATAAGTATGATGGATTGGATGAATGGAAGAAGTAAGTTCACACCTTTGTTTTGAATTTCCATTTTTTAATTCAATTTATGTATTCATTTTGATATGTGTTTTCCGTAGGAGGTATAACTCCTATGCGAAAAGTACTAGATTTCAATCACGAGGCAGAGGTACAACTGTCGAAGTCGTTCAAAGTTTTACTCTATGGTTACGCAACAAGGTATTACAGCATATTAAGTAGTTCACATGTTTATAAGTTGGCAATACACCTTCGTGACCATGTTTTGTTTTACTTATTGTATTTTATGTAGTTGTTGAAGTGCATCGATGTTGATCCAACTCTCTGGCGGCTAGTGCATGGGCCGAAGTTCACGGCGCTTAGTTATACTAAGTACCAAGTGAATGGTTTTTTATTTTCCATGAAAATGTACGAAAATCATATGGTAACACAAGATAGCGGTGTATGCATGAAAGCAATTACAAAATTTAGAGCGAGTGGTAAAGATAAAAATTATAAGGAAGCAGAAACAACGTATTACGGAGTCATTCAGCAGATACTTGAGTTGGATTACACTGACTTCAAACAAACAGTTTTTTATTGTGATTGGGTAAAGGTCGAGGATAAGATCAATGGTTGCAAAATAGATCCTGTTTCAAACTTGATCATGGTTAATTTAGGGAAATTGAAGAGCAAAGATAGCGTGAATGATGAGCCATTTATTCTTGCATCAGAAGCGAGTCAAGTGTTCTACTCAACAGATTTAAAAAATAACGGTTGGTCTGTGGTTTTGCATACACCAAAACGGTTGACTACAAATGTGGATGACATTGAGTTTCCTACTGTCTATCAATCAACTTTTGAAGATAATGAAAAATTAGAAGACCTTACCAAAACCATTTGTTAACTGATGAATTGTTAAATGCTTCATTTCTCGGTTGTTCTGTAGTCCTGAAATTCATGTTCACAATGTATATCAAAAGTTATCCTGTTATTTCCTTCTCGGTATTTTGATTATCAATCAGCCACTGACTTAAAAAGGAAACTCTTTTTTCTGCTGTCCTCCTTTTGCAGTTCTAATAGAATATGAGTGACAGGTTGTTGTTTTTTTCCATTATACCTGCTTGTGTGTAACAGTTTTAGTTTATGTATGTGGAGTCAATGATAAACAGTTATTTAATATGTATTGTTTTCAAAATAGGATTGCAGTTTATACCACCATGATATGAAACAAGGAGGAACAAGTACTGGAGTACTTGACATAGTAGTCATATGTTTAATCACTGGACATAGCATTGGTAGTCAGTTACTAAGTTTTTTTCAAACCTTTCTTTTTTTCAAACCTTTCTTTTTTTTTGGACATAGTATGGTGTTATTGGACATAGTATGGTGTTATTTTTCAAACCTTTCTTCTTCTTTTTTGGTTTTTTTTTTGTTTATTTGTATTTAATGTCATTTACAGTATAGTTGATTATAGGGCAGCTAATCGTTGTTGCTTTTTTACTTTTGTTATTGCGATGAATTGATGGTTGATGAGACCGCTTTTATTGGCTAAACAACAAATTTTACAGTGATGTTTATTTCATTTTTATTTCAGGACAGCTGAGTTGATCAAAACTTATTTGGTATTCAGAAAATCTAGCATTTTACAGTTATGTCACAAAATCCAGCATCATCACATTCATCATGTTCAGAAGAAAAAATAGTTGATCAAAACTTATTTGGTATTCCAGTCTCAGAAAATGCTGGAAAAATCGCCACTATGCTGGGTAAACTAGTAAGAGCTCATGTGCCTATATCATACATAAGTTGGAACAAAGTACCCGGTACATATAAGGATGATGTTTGGAACCAATTGGTGGTAAGTTTTTGCTTTGATTCATTTTTGACGATATTTAAAAAATATTTATGGTCAGTCACTCTATTTTGCAATCTATATGCACTACCTGTTACAGTCGGTTTCTGAAACCCGTTTTAAGTCTGATAGAATTGATTAACTTGTTTATGTATTTTACTTTTTGCAGAAAATGTATGCGCTCGACCCGCTTTCAAAGGAATTTTTTTTAAAAAGAATGTCCGAGGCTTTTAGGAGACACAAAAAAAACTTGAGAGCAAGCTTTTATGACACTTTCGATAATGACGAAGAACGAATGAAAATTTGTCCACCTACAATTGCTCAAGAAGATTGGAACGAGTTCATAAAAAATGAAGCAACGCCTGAAGCGAGCGGAAGAAGGGAGTTAGCCAAAAAAAATAGATCATTGCTCAATTATGCTCACCATGCAGGCCGTAAAAGTCACGCTAGAATAGAACACGAAATGGTAAGTTATATTCATTTTTTTTCAAAAATGGTAAAAATCACAACTAACATATTTTATATATTGCAGATCGTTGCAAATCCATCTGCAAATATCAACCGTCGTCATGTATGGGAGAAGACACACACGAAAAAAGATGGTAGCATATCAGATGCCAATTCTTCGTACTTCGTAAGTTATTTCTGCTGCTAAAGTTAAACATGAGCAATTTTCTTTCTTTTATGCACTATGTGTCCATATAAGTATTATGCAATCTCATGATCAAATTGCGAAATTGAAGGAAAAGATCACCGATAGTGATGAAGAAAAATTGACAGTGGATGAAGATATCGTATTACAAGTGATGGGAAAGGATACAAGGGGTAGGAGCCGCGGTGTTGGGACCGTCATACCAAAGACTAATATTAAGGCTTCTGCTATTGCACATAAACGATTGAAACATGTTTGTGGAGACAATGCTGAGTTGAAAATAAGGATGGGAAGTTTGGAGGGTACGGTGGGAAGTTTGGAGAGTACAGTAGGAAATTTGTCTGGGCAAATGGAGCTTCTGATCAACATGGTGGGAAACATAGAACAAGGAGAACGCAACACACAACTCAATGCTTCTAAATTCGTTGTTTCTCAATCCCAGGATACGACCAATGTGGTGAACAATAAAAAATGTGAAATCCTCAACTCTGATCTAGACATAATAGCAACAGGTATTTATTAGTTGCTTTTTATTCTTACTTGTTTTCGATGCAGTTATTTTGTTGGATAGATCTAGACAATAAATTTTATTGCAATAGGTACTGTATGTCGAGATTCTACATCGTCCAAAATCCATAGGAAATCTGTACCATCCACACATGAAAAATTGGTTTTGGACAATATACTGCTACCAGATGAGAGAACCAACCAAATAAATCATCAATTTGCAGAGACCTTTGTTGATGTTGGAGTGGGTGGGTATGTGTGCCATCCGAAGATTATGATTCGATATCTTTAGCAGGTATGTGAGCTCATCCAAAAATTATTTATCTGGTTTTTTATCACAGTTGAATAAGTACACAAATGAGCAAAATTAGAATTGATGATCTAATACAAAGGTGCAATAAATAATAAAATAAATTATAAACATGTAGATTCCCTACACGACTGACCCTATACTTTAGATTCCCTACACTCTTCTTAGTTAGTAGATGTATAGTTTATAGTGTTATCCCTTATTCAATCGGTAGTAGCAACATAGCTTATTGTGTTGACTCTTTATTGTAGGAGAATGAAAAATTAAGTTATGATATTTAGTACCTTATAGGCTCTTATCCCATATTTTGTTTATCAGTCTATAAGTGTGCAATATTTTGGCTAGTTCCCCGCAAATTAGGTTTTATGACGTCCAAACCGCATTTTGTCATTTGCTTCCTTTTTACATCTCTCGGATTCTCTCACTAGCGGACTAAGTATAGGTGTACGAGATTAGGGCCAGCAGGTTTTAGGATCTCATGGAAGCTTTGGAGGTCGACCATCTATCTTTTGTTCGTAGTTATCTAGTTTTATTCATAACAGACTAATGTGTATATATGAGACTATTATGTATTGTTGCATACCTTTTATTCAACACTAGTTGTGTATGGAAGATTATGTAATTTGACACTTTCTAATTTCTACATAGACAAACAAAAGATGAAGTGATGAACCAACAATTAGAACCATACAATATAAAACCACCATGGGAGAGACTATGTTTCATTCTCAGTCTAGGTGGTGGACATGGTTTAGGGATCAATTATCTAGGCAGAGATTAATTGGGGCTTCGTGATGCCTGACTATTCATATCTAATCATGCCAATTTTTACTTTTTATTTTTAGGTGAAAAAGATAATATACTTGCATTATATCTGGCTAGGCAAATAAACTTCATGATGCTAGTGACTCATCAATATCTGAAGATTAAATCCTATTAGCAAATGGTCCATGTAGGAGTGTAAAAAATTATAAAAAGCATGTTATCAATAGGTATAAGTTTTGAACTAAATTGGATAACGAATGATACAAAAGTCAAAATTATGGCGTTGAATGCCAAAACATCAAATTGTTCAAGCATAAGGGATGATAATCCTATTACAGGTAATGTGAACTATTATGGTGCTTTAAAGAATGTTTATGACCTAATGTATAAAACCAAGTTTCAGATATACGTATCTGTACTAAAATTAATCATTACACATATTATTACCTTGTTTACGGAATTGGGTACAACTGTTGATGGGTGTATGTCCTAGTTCATCCAATTGATGGGTAGTTATTCAGTTAGATTATTCCCTTTTAGTTCTTTTAATATGATTATAACAATAAACGTTTAGTAGTCTTTTAATTAGCTGTCAGTTTTAAATATGTTATACTAAGATTGTTTATATATTTAGGGGTAAGCAGCAGCTAATTTATTTTATTATACGCTTAAAGGCATTTCTATTGCCAGAAGCATTGATTTGGCACGAGATGTATACAATAAAACAACGCAACTGAAAGCAAATGAAGACCTCAAATTAGATGTATTCACATATAGTACAGTAACAAAGATATAGTTTACTGCTAAAAATCATAGTCTACAGGCACAATCATTGAAATTAATTAAATTGTTTACTTATTTTTTGACTGATTAATAAGTCTATCTGATTCTCCTTTATCTGGTAAATTAATTCGATGTTTATAGATGCAAAAATTATGGACAATGACTTTAAGTATTAAAGATGATATGCTTTTAGCCGGTGGTCTCTAATACAGTAACATGGTCATCATTGATTACTGCTTGTGCCAAGACGGGTTTACTTAATCATGTCGTTCATTTCTTTGATGAATGCCTGTGTCTAGTCGTAAGCCTAACACTCAGTGTTGCAACCTTCTTTTAGTTGCTTATGTGAGAACATGCCAATTTGACAGAGCATTCTCATTATATCATACATAGAAATTAGCCGGTATTAAGATTTTCAATATAGCCACGGGAAGTTTTTATTAGTAAATGCAAGCAAAATTACAAATAACATGTTCATTTTTTTTCTTTTCTTTTTTTCTCTTACCTTTTTAGGGATCTGTTTATAGAAGCACATTAGTGCTTTTAATCAGCTCTGAGAGAAAGAAGACAGTCTCAGATAATATGATGTAGCTAGCATGAGTGGTTGTAGCAGCTGACTAGAATGACAAACTAGGTCGACGATGAAATATCAGCTCTGAGAGAAAGAAGACGATCTTGACAAAGATGATGCAGTTAACAAGAGTAATTACAGTAGTTCATATTATATTTATTATTGCTGAGAAAGTGCTGTTGTATAATACTTCAAAATCTTGCAGAGTTCCAGTTGTCTTGTTGTATATTATAACATATATGAGCAGCATCTTTTCCAGTTATTTTTTATAATACTGCTATTGTGTAATATTGACCATATTTTGTATAATACTGCTTCTATTTTAATCCAACTATTGCCGTATCTATTACTGCTTCTATTGTATAATACTACATCTATTCACGGCTATGAGCTGTGTCAATTAGATACTGCTTTTATTGTATTATACTGCATCTACGGTATTGCAATTTATGGTCATGAGCTTTGTGAATTAGATACGGCTTATTGCTGTATCTATTACATCAATTAGATACGGTCAAAAGCCATATCTAATTCATGTGCTCAGTATACGAATTAGATACGGTCATGGGCCGTTTCTAATTGGAGAAATAGATACGGCCAGTGACCGTATCTATTTGTCCAATTAGAAACGGCCCATGACCGTATCTAATTTGAGAAATAGATACGGCCCGTGGCCGTATCTAACTCTCCAATTAGATACGGCCTATGGCCGTATCTAATCCGAGAATTAGATACGGCCATGGGCCGTATCTAATTGGAGAAATAGATACGGCCATGGGCCGTATCTAATTATTAAACACGCTTTCTTTTGATATGGCTTATGGTCGTGCCTAATGGTATTCGATACGGCCCTAAGCACTGCCTAATTAGCCTTTGTGGTGTAGTGACACTTGTCCTGTTCAGTCCGCGTCGATCGGCCTGAAGAAGCCTACGATTGCGAACGCTATCTATCCTACGTACTAGCAACCTATGAAAGGTAACAAACATTCTTGCGAACCTACTTGCCCACTCCTAGTACGTACAGCCAAAACTATATTTTGGTCTTAACTGCATGAAACACCTATCCAGACCTTTACAAGGTCTGCCTACCAAATCGCTTCCAGATTAATTAATTTTACCGTTACAGTTTACATACTGTTTATTTCCATTAATCTGCTTTAGGCCATTTCTATATCTGATTTAGTAATTTCACAATTTCCCTTTTTCTTAAATAAATGGTATTTCAATTTCACGTCCGTTCAGTCCATATGGTTTGTTTGTAATTTTTATGCCATTTTGTTATAGATTTACACTAGCCTTTAGGGTCCGTTTAATTTACATTTTTTCCACCCTAATTTGCGTTCTCCTTTTAGAGATTTAATCTGTACAATTTTTTTTATCAAATAGCCACAAACCATTTAATTACACAAAATTCCATTTTTACATTTTTAGGCCACATATGAAACAAACAATTGTGCCAATCGGACTTCCCAATTTTGTTCCAAAACCATATTCAAAATTATGTAATTATATCAACCAAAACCATAATTTTAGTTCAGTAACATATTCTGAATTTATTCAACTAACCTGTTCTACCATTAGAAATTAAATAACAGTTCTAATTCAATTTAATTAAACCAATCTTATTTACGCCATGAAACGTGAATAACAATTTGTTTGTTCCAAATTTCAACCCAAACATGAATTAGAATTAAGAAGTGGAAGAAGAAGAAGATACAATAATTTATATAAATTTCAATCTTATTTATGCCATAAAACGTGAATAGACAATTTATATGTCTCATATTTTAAATCAAACATGAATTAGATTTGAGAAGTGGAAGAAGAAGAAGAAGAAGTTGCAACAATTTACATCTATTCTCCATTAATAACAGAAATTAATTCATATTAACGTGCCAGAAAAGAACTGAAATTGAACTACTTTATTTTCCTATTTCATATTAATTCCCACTCACCTGGCACTTGAGCTTGCGTAAATTTGAAAAAAGCTTTGCTTTAATCTTTCTCCCTTTGATACTTTTAAATTCCCTAAATTTCTTGAATATATATAGATAATTTAATTTGGTAGAGATTTGTTTATTAAGTAGAGAAAAGGAGGAAGAGTAATACACACTAATTTTACTGTAGAATTATGGCAACGGCTGAATAAGAGATTAGGTTTAGGTTAGATGGTTTATTTATAGATTATTTGAGTGAATATAATCCATTAGATTATTTTAGATTAAATCTAGTTCTTTAACACTTAATGGTTATCCATTCTAGCCCATACACATCACTCAACCAATAAAATTTAGCCATCTCATCCTATTACATCACTGGAGCGAATGGGAAGCCGCCACATGTCAGAAACAACGTTGAAATACGTAGGAAAGTCGTTCGAAATGAACCAGCTAAAAAAACATCGCTCCAGATTTTAGGCGACAACGGGGCTTGATCCCTGGTCACTAAGGAAGTCAACATGCGTCTTTACCACTGTACCAAATGCGATTTTAATTTCTTTTTAATTATATTTCCCATAAAATATCGGGGTGTTACATTCTCCCCCCTTAAACGATTTCATCCCCGAAATCTCCAAAGACGGAAGAACGTAATTAACAACCAGCATCCAAACACTACATCCATCTACTCAACCATCATCCATTTCTACCATTGTCCTTATTTTGAACTACTGCAATTTATGATTTATGCAAAGTGAAATGCATATGAACTTACCTAATGCGAAAAGGTAGTCAGTCTACTAATTCAGTTGAACTCCTATAATGCAAGTATGCTTATGCCATGCAACCAAATGTATGCAATTACACTAGTATAATTGATAGTTCTATATTTATGTTTCAATCATTCACCCAAATGCACCATCCATATGCAACATCCATTTATACACACACACGCGCACACGCACACATAAATATATACAACCATGTGCAAATGCAGATAACAGGCACGCATATGCAGGTGTGTGTACCTAGTTGGCCGATTATCCTAATAAATATCTATCTAGTGCATGCAATGCATCCATTTACAACCAAGCTACCATCCATAGGTTTCACCTAAAGATTATCGAAAAAACCCTAACTAAGGAAAGATCAAAGATCAAAGATAGGATATTTGAAGTGTACCTTCAAATAGAAAAGGATAAGAAGTTTGAATTCTCTCTTCAGATTCCCATATGCACTCCTTGGGGTGATCTCCCCACTGAACCTTCACTAGATGAACTTCCTTCTTGCAAAATCTCTTGACGCTATGTTCCAATATACGGGTGGGTGTACGATGCAGAAGTGATTCGCACTCTACCTCCACTTCCCTTAGCTGATCGAGTTCTACTACTACTGCAGAATCATGTTGACACTTCCTCGGATGTGAAACATGAAAAACATCGTGAACTCCTGCCAACTTATCTAGATGATCAACTCTGTATGCCACTTTTCCAATCCGTGTGGTAATAGGGAAGGGTCCTACAAATCTCGGTGCGAACTTACCCATTGAGCCAAATCTCGTAACGTTTCTCAGAGGGAAAACCTTGACAAAAACCATACCTCCAACCTTAAACTCCAAATCTGATTGTCTTCTGTCGGCATATTACTTTTGTCTATCTTGTGCAGTCTTCAACCTCTTGTGAATCAAATCCACCTTCTCGGAAGTTTCCCTCACCAAGTCAGGTCCAAGCAAGATCCTATCGATGGTATCCAACCAGTAGGATGGTGATCTACATGGTCTGCCATAGAGGCCCTCGAACGGTCCCATCCCAATGCTTGCTTGATAACTATTATTATATGCGAACTCCACCAAAGGTAGGTGGTCTTCCCAAGAGCCTCTAAAGTCAATGATGCACAATCTAAGAAAATCTTCCAAAACCCTATTTACCCTCGCAGTCTATCCATCTGTGTGAGGGTGATAAGCCGTGCTCAGATTCAATTCCGTTCCCAAGGCTTGCTAAAGACTCCTCCAAAAATTGCTGGTGAATAATGGATCTCTATCGTTCACAATGCTGGCGGGAACTCCATGAAGCCTAACTATCTCCCTTACATAAAGAGTCGCCAAAGAAGCTACCATCCTATTACTCTTAATGGGTATAAAATGAGCGCTCTTCATCAGTCTATCCACAATGAACAAATGCTCATGTTCCCTCTCTATGACCTTGGTAATCCATCCACGAAGTCAATAGAGACGCTCCCCCATTTCCATAATGGAATATCCAATGGCTGCACCAGTCCTCCAGGCTTCTTCTGTTCCGCCTTTACCCTTTGGCAAGTGATGCACTTCGATACATACTTTGCGACCCTCTTCTTCATTTCGGGCCAATAGAATACCCTCTTCATATCCCGGTACATCTTATCACCATCGGGGTGCACTGTCATCCTAGAATGATGTGACTCAGCCAACACCGTATCTACTAAATACTCACTACGGGGAACAAAAAGTCTACCATCCCTTCTAAGCCATCCCCTAGTGTCCATGGTATAGCGCCTAAGACGTGGTGATGACTCTCCTCTACCAAGCTTATCTAAAATGTCCTTCAACTCTTCGTCCTCACCTTGCCTTGCTCCAATCTACTCCATCAAAGTAGGCTGGACGTCGAGGGCTGCTAACAATCTCAGAGCTAAATCCGATCGAGGTCTAAAATAAAAGGTAGCAATGTACTTCAAATGCTTCCATTCCTAAAACAGAGGATTTAAAACCGCTTTGCATCTACTCAACGCATCTACCACTACATTACCCTTGCCAGTGGTATAGGAAATCTCAAAGTCATAAGAGGCTAAAAACTCCATCCATCTTTGCTGTCTCAAATTCAAGTCTTTCTGAGAGAATAGATACTTCAAAGACTTATGATCCGTGAAAAGCTCAAATCTTTCTCCTAAGAGATAGCACCTCCAAGACTTGAGAGCAAAAACTATAGCTATCAACTCAAGATCATGCGTCGGGTAGTTCTTCTCATGCGTTTTCAACTGTCTACTCACATAGCACACTACCCTACCCTCTTGCATCAGTACCTCCCCTAGCCCCGTACCACAAGCATCTATATAAACTGAGAAAGGCTTGGTTCCATCCGGTAATACCAATACGGGCATGGTAGTCAAAGCTTCCTTCAATCGACCAAAGGCATCCTCACACTTGCCATCCCAAACAAAAGCTGAGTTCTTCTTGGTAAGGCGAGTAAGTGGAGTTGATATCCTAGCAAAGTCCTTAATGAACTTCCTATAGTAGCCTGCAAGACCAAGAAAGCTCCTTATGTTCGTGGCATTCTAAGGGGTCTGCCAATCCTGTACTACTACCACTTTCGCCGGATCTACTGCAAGTCCATCCTCTGAAATGATGTGTCCGAAAAAGCGAACCACAACCCTCCAAAAGTGGCACTTGGAGAACTTCTCCTTCAACTTATGTGCTCGTAGGGTCCTAAGCACTTCTTCCAAGTGAACAGCATGCTCCTCCTTGCTTCGCGAATAAACCAAAATACCATCGACGAACACCACCACAAACTTGTTCAACGATTCACGAAATACTCGACTCATCAGATCCACAAAATATGCCGAAGCATTGGTTAGCCCAAATGGCATGACTAACCACTCAAATATCCCATCCTGAGTCCTAAACGCAGTCTTTTCGATGCTATCCTCCGCCACACGCAACTGATGAAATCCAATGGCAAAATCGAGCTGCGAAAATACCTTGGCTCCTACTAGCTGGTCGAAGAGATCGTCTATACGGGGAAGAGGATAAGTATTCTTCTTCATCGGCTTATTAAGCTCCTTATAATCCACGGAAAGCCTGAGAGAGCCATCTGCCTTAGTGGCAAAGACAAGGGTGCACCCCACTCAAAAATGCTCCTACAAATGAAGCCCTTCTCCAAAAGCTCTCCAGTCTGCTTGCTCAACTCACGACGTTCCTTAGGAGCCATATGCCTTACTGGTAAAGCAACCGGTTTGGCATTATTGACAAGATAAATCTTGAACTCGATCTCTCGTCGAGGTGGAAGGCCAGCAACCTCCTCGAACACATCTGGAAAGTCTATAACAATAGGTACCGAACTCAAACTATCGAGCGATAAGTCAAGAGAATAAAGGTATCTCAACATGACTGATCCTCTAGGATCATAAGATACCTCCAAGGTACGTCCACTACAAGTAGCTAACCTCACTACCCTCTTATTGCAATCAAGAACAACACCATACATGGATAGCCAATCCATACCAAGAATCAACCCAAACCCGGAAAAGCCCAATACAAAGGCACTACAGTCAAACTCAACCCCTAAAATAAACAATTTCAAATCCCGACATAACATGGACAAATAGGTCGATCCTCCTACTGGATTTGATACTACTATCGGGTCGGTCACTAAGCAACCATCAAGACCAAGGCCCTCTACCAGAGTACTAGATATAAAAGAGTGCGAAGCTCCAGAATCAAATAAGGTACGAACAGGAAAATCAGAGATAGATAACACACCTTCGATGATCACCTTCTTTCCCTTGTCCACAACCGGACGAGTACTAGAGGAAGGAGCTGCCTCTAAAGCATAAGCCTGAGCAGGCTGTGAAGGTGTCAGTGAACTATCCTTGGGCTTCGACGGATAGTCCTTTTTCATGTGCCCCACTTGGTTGCAAAGATAGCACCTCAGTCTCGGTCGCTCTCCTACCCCTCTACAATCCTTAGCAAGATGACCTGGTTTCCCACAAGTATTGCACTTCCAATCCTTCCTTGGAACTTTTCTTTTTCCACCTGACCCTCCTCCTCTCCTCTTTCCTTTCCACTTCTTCTTCCCATCACTCTTCTGCGCCACATATCCTTTCTTCTCGGTATCAGCAAGTAAAGCCATCTCTAACAATCCTTCAAAAGTGGCTCCCATCGGAATGTGGCTCACCGCCAAACTCTACAGTGGCTGACTCAAACCCTTAGCGAACTTCAGCGCCTTCTTGTGAGGAGTATTGATCAGGTCTAGTCCAAATCTGGCAAGCTCATTGAATTAATTACCATGTTCCTTAGCCGTCATATCCCCTTGCTTGAGCTGTGTTAGAACCAAAATTGGTCACTAACACCCAAGAATAGATTTGCGTAGAGAGACTAATGAAGATAGTAAATTAAAACAGAGGAACATATGCAAAACTAACCGCAGAAACAAGAACACCAGATTTATAGTGGTTCGGCGAAACTGCCTACATCCACTTTGAATATAATCTTTATTGGTTTTCCAAATACTTGAATACAGATACAATCCATAAACAAACAGCTTGAATACAAGTTGTAGTAGAAAGGAAGTGAGTGTCCAAAATGGCAGAGTATCCCCGGAATTCTCGAAAAAAGGTCCCCTTCAACTGTACCTCTGCCTCTGTATTTATAGACAAAGATAGGCTGGACTCCCTTCGTAGATCCAGGAACGAGGTACTTTGGCACATAGTAGGCGACTTCTGTGTACCGAGCCAAGCATACCGAACGGTGGTGGCCGAACGGTGGCATGTCGAACGATGGCGGCTGAACGATGGCATGTCGAACGAACCTGGCCGAGCGACCTCTCCTTGGACGCCTAGATTGAGCCATCTCGCCTTCCCATTCTTGACCGAGCGATATGCGCCATCCTTTAAGGCCGAACCATACTCATAGGCCGAGCGATGCACGTAGGCCGGATTACCCAAAACGGATCAATCCCTTACGTCTTCAATCTCTAACTAACTTGAGTCTTATCCAGACTCAATCAAAGCCTTTGTAATTATCACTTCGTAGCCGGGCCAAGTGACCAGATAACATTTGCCACCCAAAGTGTGTCGTGTGAACCAACATGGCGCACCTTGAATCGAAGCAAGTTAGGGTCTCCAGAAAGAAATCGATCATGTTTCCTGAATAGTCATTATCCTTCAATTTTATCCTCCAAAGTGTTGTATCCTTCTTCCGCCGTCATGATGCTTAGTCGATTCCCAATAGTATAAATTCAGGATTGTAGTTCATCAGTGGCCATCTGTGTCCTGTTCTACAGGCTAGTAAGCTTCGGCTATCTGATCCAGTCGTTTCTTAATAACCCTAAGTGAAAATTCAATTTCCATTGATTTCAAGAAGTCGAATATTTTCGAATATACACGTGCATGTTCGGGCACACGTTCTTGTCATTGGCTCTCGGATGCATTTTATATGCTCATAAGTCTTCACCGATTCCATCTAGTTTAATTGCAATTCAATTGCAGTTCCCTGTTTATATTTTTGTGAAAAAAGGGTTGTAATCAGCCACTTAATGAAAGGGGACTTCAAGTTCTACATGGATGACGACCTCGGAGCCGTAAGCAAGGGTGAAGGGAGTACGGCCAGCCATGGACTCATGGGTAGTCTATAAGCCCATAATGCTATTGAGAGTTCATCACCCATTTACCTCTAGCCTTTTCCAAACCTCTCTTCAGAATAGACTTTATGATTTTTTTCATAGTTTCAACCAGTTATAATGGACCGTGGAAGGTTATAAGGACAAATGACGTTACGAACGACGACGTCGATTATTTTCTTCATCTTAGTCGTGGTTAAAAGTTCTGCATCTGCCTATTTGATGAAGTAATCAACTTCTACGATGATGTATTTCGCACCACCTTTAGGATCAGCAAGGAGATGATGATTTCAATGCCCCCAAGTGGCAAACGGTTATGGACTAGCCATTTGAGTAATTTCCATTGGCGGGGCTCTCGAATTTTTTGCAAACATCTTGCATTCATCGCATTGTCTAGCATGATCAACCGCATCTTGATTGATAGTCGGCCAGTAAAACCCATAGCAAAGTATTTTCTTTGTTAGGGTTTGCCCCTGATGTAATCACCGCGTTCTTCTTCATAGACTTCACTCAAGACTCATTTGATATCATCATGGGTGATACACCGAAGCATGGGAATGGATAAACTCCTTTCTACACATGACTTCTTCTTGGATGATTTGGCATGAAGCTTTGAGGAGGATCTATCGTTTTCCATTCCTCTGTTTAGTAAGAATTCCTCACTGTAGATAGTCTTTGATAGGAGTCATCGGTGACCCCTTTTCTGGCTTTGTCTCCAAGATCTAGCCGATCTCCATTCGTCAATGCTTGAAATATTAAGTACTTCAACCGAAACAAAGTACATCCGTTGCACGTCCCTAAAACTGGCCAACTTGGCCAGTGACTTGATTCTTTTCATTTCGTTCACTAAGGATGTGTGTAATGATGTAATACGTGAAGTCGGCTAGTAGCTCTTGGACCCGGTCGAGATAAGGAGCAAGACAATGCCCCCTTGACAAGAATAACTTCCCTAACTTTTCATACTACTAATCAGGAATCACAAAAGATATTTGAAGTTTCCACTCCAAGTTCTTTAGCAAGTTTGAGGCTAGCGGTCGAGGCTTCATACTTAGCTTCGTTGTTTGCTACAAGGAAATCGAGTTTCAGGGCATAGCAGATCGATCGTTCCTCAGGAGTCATTAACACGATTCCTGCGCCATAACACTGATCATTGAATGCTCCATCCACGTACATTTTTCATATGTTGGTTGTTTCTCCACTACTCTTTGAATAGTCGTCTGCTGCAGTGAATTCAGATATGAGGTCTGCTAATTTCCGTCCTTGGATAGCTCTTCGAGGGAAAATAAGTGATATCGAATTGGCTTAGTTCGATATTCTATTTAAGTAGTCTTTTAGACGTCTCAGGTCGTTGAATGACGCTATCTTTTGTAGCTTCAGGTCGATATTCAATGCATGGCTTGCGATAGTCGGTGAAATCACACATGCATGTCAGAATAGGTCCAAGGGAACAAATAATCATTTATTCAGAGCAATCCATCTAATTCTTTTATCATCATTGCACTAAGCTGTGATCCGATCTTCTGCACCTGTGAAGGGTCACCATGGCTGACTGTAATGTCGACTGTCAGCTCAGCGGGTGTAATCTCGGATTCTTTGAGTTCAGATGTAACTATTTTGTGTAACATTCAATGTGAAATCTGGTTGGGACGGTCAATGTTGATGGATAATCTGGTCGAATCTTAGAGTTTTGTCATGAGTTATTAAGTCTGATAGTGAAGGGGTCGGAATGCTTTGATCGATTGTCTGCAAATGGCCAATGATCAGGCTTAGAAGCACGTTGAAGAAAATGTCGAGTAGGAGTTAGCCTTGAGTTGCGTGAAGCTACACAACTGGATCTTGCTTTGAGTTTGAATTTGCTTGTATATTCGAGTAACGTGTTTTCCATTCAATGCATTCATGATCCTTTACCCATCCTTCGGGTTGGAGTGATAGTCAGTTGCCCACGAGCTTAGGCATCGATTTAATGATTCTATCGCTAGGCATTCTTTCGGTCGTAGCCTTGAATAGTTGTAAACACTATATATAAGTCTCAATATTGAGCTATCGTAGCCAGTCTTTGGATGATCACGCTTCTACTCCCAGTCTCGGGTTGACAAATGTACTGCGTGGACGGTTGAGTCTCGTCCTAGCTATGTTTATACTCCCACCAAAAGTCCAAAGACATAGAGTTGATCGGTGAATAGTCGGTTCAATTTCGTCCTACTTCTCGCCCGTGCCCCCAAGTCTGGGGTATATATCGATAATTAGGAAGGCCAGCCATGCCCACTTTAGCTTTACTCTCTTTCCCGTTGAATCGTGGGATCAGGTCAGTTAATGGAAGGTTAAAGTTGGCTCAAGTGCAGTCGGGTCATGCTCATCCAATTCCATACTCCTCCTGACGAATCAAAGGAGGGTGCTGGAGAATTAATGACCAAGTCTTCGCAGTTTACTCTCCTTTCCACACTCTGGTGGTCATAGTTTTTCAAGGGACATTCGGGTCACATTCGTATGTGCTTGGTGTGGATCGATATTGACCCTCAATCTGAGGTATGATATAGTCGGTCGCCCATAGTTTTGGATGTCGTTCGCTTGGTTCCGTATTGAGGCCTCCTTGTAGTCGTTGCTTTAAGTTGTAAAGAACGCCAAGCTCGAGCTATAATAAGCTGTCGTATTCAGCTTTCAGTGATTTGTACTCCTGCTCCCAGCCTTGATTTGGCCAGGCCGCAAGTCGGATGGTCAAACTCCATCCTTGGCGAGTTAATATTCCTTCTATCGATTTCCGGCCGAAGTTTGCGAAATAAAGAACGGTCGGAATCCACTCATCTATTTGTCGTTGTTTGTACGCCACTCTTCATTCTGGTGACTTAGATTTATTCTTTCCCCGGTCGACTCGCGCCCTATTTTTGTTCATGCATTGGTCCACGCTCTAGGAACTTAGAGATTTGTCGAATGGTTTATGCTCTAGTCCATAGTTTGGGACGTAGAGATTTTCGTCAAGTCATTTATACTCTAGTCCGCGCTCTGGGGACTCAGAGAACTCTAGTCCGCTTCAGGGACTTAGAGATTTTTGTCAAGTCGTTTATACTCGAGTCCATGCTCTGGGGACTCAGAGTACTCTAGTCCGCTTCAGGGACTTAGAGATTTCGTCAAGTCATTTATACTCTAGTCAGCGCTTTGGGGACTCAGAGTACTCTAGTCCGCTTCAGGGACTTAGAGATTTTTCTCAAGTCATTTATACTCTAGTCCACGCTCTGGGGACTTAGAGTACTCTAGTCCTCTTCAGGGACTTAGAGATTTTTCTCAAGTCGTTTATACTCTAGTCCACGTTCTCGGGACTCAGAGTACTTTAGTTCGCTTCAGGGACTTAGAGATTTTTCTCAAGTCGTTTATACTCTAGTCCATGCTCTGGGGACTCAGAGTACTCTAGTCCGCTTCAGGGACTTAGAGATTTTTCTAAAGTCATTTATACTCTAGTCCGCACTTTGGGGACTCAGAGTACTCTAGTCCGCTTCAGGGACTTAAAGATTTTCTTCAAGTCGTTTATACTCTAGTCCGTGCTCTGGGGACTCAGAGTACTCTTGTCCGCTTCAGGGACTTAGAGATTTTTCTCAAGTTGTTTATACTCTAATCCACGCTCTGGGGACTCAGAGTACTCTAGTCCACTTCAGAGACTTAGAGATTTTTGTCAAGTCGTTTATACTATAGTCCGCGCTCTGGGGACTCAGAGTACTCTAGTCCGCTTCAGGGACTTAGAGATTTTTCTGAAGTCGTTTATACTCTAGTCCACGCTTTGGGGACTCAGAGTACTCTAGTCCACTTCAAGGACTTAGAGATTTCTCTCAAGTCGTTTATACTCTAGTCTGCGCTCTGGGGACTCAGAGTACTCTAGTCCGCTTCAGGGACATAGAGATTTTTCTCAAGTCGTTTATACTATAGTCCGCGCTCTGGGGACTCAGAGTACTCTAGTCCACTTCAGGGACTTAGAGATTTTTGTCAAGTCGTTTATACTCTAGTCCGGGCTCTGGGGACTCAGAGTACTCTAGTCCGCTTCAGGGACTTTGAGATTTTGTTGAGAGCAGTTGTATTTCCACCCGTTTTATTTGTATTTCATTTACCGTATCGAGGCTAATGTTGTCGAATGAACGATCGAACCATGTTTGCTTATGGAATAGGACTCTGCCCCCAGCATCAAGGATGAAACTTGAAAAATGGGCGGTCGATTCTCGTCTGCTTGGTGATTATAGATCTTCCAATCAAGTCAAGGAAGGAGGTATATGATAGATGGTTGGATCACATCCATGCTGGGGTTGGATAATCAAGTCTTGCACAATTTGCTTCGTATCTCTTTCTAGAAAATGAGGATAATGGATCACTGAGTAGACAAACTAAGTTACATATGTTCCAAGGTGCAGTCGTGTCCTTGTATTGGGAGCGATGGTTGACGAGTAGGCAGTCCATCACAGCTACTTCAAGTCAGGCTTTCGAACTACCTCTTGTGTTTTGGGTAGGAGTTGATATGTAGATGATCAAATCACGTCCGCTCTAGTTAGATCCCGGCATCACTGAGCGTCAGAAAGGGCATATTTATTTTATTGAACTTTACATTATGACACAAGGAATGGATGATCGGGCCACATTCATTCCAAGCCTTACTTAGGCCACCAAATCAAATATAGAGGTCGACGAATGGACGATCAACTATGAACGCTTTCTATAAGGCTCTGACCGTGACGAGCTTTTCCATCTCTAGTCCACGACCTCAAATCAAAGGCATATGGTTGATGATGAGCGGTCGAATCATGCTCGTCTTGATGAAACTCCACAGGTCCGATCACGGTCTACATGGATTGGTTGGCGGCCAACTCTGAGTACTTGGTCACCTGCATCGTTTTGGAAGAAGTTTAGTTCAAGTCGGTCGTAATTCAAAGCACAATTGAAATTAAAATAATCCAAAGAAGATTGGTATAAATCTCATTGATAAAGGGAGCTACATCGTGTGCTCGCTGTTCAACTCTGCCCCTAGCCCCTTCTAGCGGGATGTTGACTATCAACGGTCCAATTGATAATTAGAGTTCTTTACTGATGGGCATCCGAAGTTCCTAGCTTGCCATTCTGCAAGGCTTGCACGTACTATTGAAGCTTTCCTTTCCAAATCATCTTTTCGATCACACCTCGGAGGTGTTTGTAATCGCCAGTGTTAGGATCAGTGTGCATCTTGGAATATACAACATTCCCCTGATTTTCTTTGGACTTTGGTGGACCCTCTCGAGGTTGGTTTTCAGTACCACTCTGAGTCGCGAGTCTCCAAGTAGAGGCTATCGATTGAATCTTTCAAAGAGCATATGGGTTGAACTTTGAGATCTTGTTTTTTCTACTAGAATCAGAATCCTTAGCCAATGGGCCTGCATTGTTATTTTTCCTAGCCTGCTCCACTCCTCCTCACGTTGGTTCTGATTCATTTTGTAACAGAAACAATCCATGGTCATAGGAGGCTCTCCAGCTAATTAGCTGCCAAAATATATTTGGAGGTCGACTCCCCTCAAACGCGATTAGCATGGTATCCTTAGTAGAATTTGGAACAAATTGCTTGGAGTCCAACATTGGTTTGATTGGAGTCACTAAATTCGAAGTGCTAGGTCAGTGAAGAATGGTGCTTGGAGTCATCTTGGCATTTGGTTGGAGAAAAAATTGGTTTTACTCGAGTCTGGTTTTGGTCAAAAGTTTCCTGCATTTGGCTAGAGTCATATCATTTACGTTCTCCAACCTTTGGGAGTATCGTTTGAGTAGCGGTTGCTTGTCCGTTCCCTTGTTGCCATTCAGAGGCTGCTGCTTGATCCTCTATGCCCTGGTCGGTTATAGGATGTAAGGGAAGTGGATAGAATCTTCCTTCACTAAGTTGAGTTTTAGAGCCTTTTTCATAAATTTGGGTCGTACCGGAAAAAGTATTTTTTTAAAAATAGGGGTCATACCTGATCCATATTTTTTTGTACATTGATCGGTCAGATGGGTTTTTAAGAGAGGGATCAGTATACAGTAGAGGGATCGGTATACACTGGGTCGGCATACTTGTAAAGCACAAGAATAGAAGGTGGTCCGGTGTTGGAGTGTAGGCATGGTGGATCGGCCAAGAGTGGCTCGGCCAAGGCGGTTCGGCCAAGGTGGGTCGGCCAAGGACGGCTCGGCCAGGGTGGTTCGGCCAGGGTGGCTCGGCCAGGGCGGTTTGGCCACGGTGGGTCGGCCAAGGGCGGCTCGGCCAAGGCGGTTCGGCCATGGTGGTTCGGCCAAGAGTGGCTCGGCTAAGGCGGTTCGACCAAGGGTGGCTCGGCCAAGGCCGTTCGGCTATACGGAGTACGTGGGGCGATCGATATACAATAGTTTTGGAGCGGTCGGCATACGCCTTTTCTGGAGCGGTCGGCATACGCCTTTTCTGGAGCGATCGGCGTACGCCTTTTCTAGGGCGATCGGCACATACACATTTGCCTTGGTGAGGGTTCGGCTATATGGGAGATCGGCTAAATTGCCTTCAGAGAAGTGCCGGCCTTCGTTTAGCTTGAGTTCAAACTTAAACATCCAATCCCAAGATCTTGCGTACATCAGTGAATCCAATCCCATGGCTAATAGCTTCCTTATATCTCTTTCAAATCTGAGTAGAATTGGAAGTTTGCTGGTAAACAACTGGATCTATCTCACGAATATGGAAATTCACTAGTAGACGATGAGGTCCAATCAAGTTGAGAATTCAATTCTCAGTGAAAGCACCAAACTGTTAGCACCAAAATTGGTCAGTAACATCCAAGAATAGATTTGTGTAGAGAGACTAATGAAGATAGTAAATTAAAACAGAGGAACATATGCAAAACTAACTGCAGAAATAAGAACACCAGATTTATAGTGGTTTGGCGTAACTTCCTACGTGCACTTTGAATATAATCTTTATTGATTTTCCAAATACTTGAATACACATACAATCCGTAAACAAACAGCTAGAATACAAGTTGTAGCAGAAAGGAAGTGAGTGTCCAAAATGGCAGAGTATCCCCGGAATTCTCGAAAAAAGGTCCCCTTCAACTGTACCCCTGCCTCTGTATTTATAGACGAAGATAGGCTGGACTCCCTTCACAGGCTCAGGAACAAGGTACTTCGGCCTATAGTAGGTGACTTCTGTGTACCGAGCTAGGCATACCGAACGGTGGTTGTAACGACCCGTATTTTTACGGATCGAAAAGTTCGTCAAAATCTGGGATTCTTAGCGTTGTTGAGTCATCCCAGATTTTAGGCAAAATATTGTTAAAGTCCTAGGTCGTACACGACCTAAGTGATAGGTTGTGACCGACTTATAGATTGGACAACCTAAGAGTTAGAACGTTGGAAGCTTAGGTCGTGTAGGAAGTAAGTCGTGAGTGGCTTAGGTCGAGTGACGACTTAGAGGTTAGGTCGTCTTGGTTTAGGTCGTAGACGACCTAAGAGGTAGAGCGACCTAAGTGATTGGAGACTTAAGGTTTTGAGCGACCTAGTGTGTGAGCGACCTAAGTTTGGGAGTTGAATTGTTAAGTCGTCTAGACGACTTAAGGAGGTTTTACGACCTAAGGAAGTGAACTGGTTTAGTGTTAGGTCGGTGGGAGCAACCTATAGAATTAGGCTACCTATAGGAGTTAGCGACCTATAGGAGTTAGCGACCTAAGGACCATGCGACCTAAGATTTAGAGGTATAGGAAGCAGGGTAAGTTAGCGACCTAAGAAGGATAGGTCGGCAACGACCTAAGGAAGGAGTAGTTAGGTCGTATGACCTATGTGTAGTTAGGTCGCTAGGCTATTAGTCAGTTAGGTCGCTTGTGTGTTAGGTCGCGTGGGATTGCTAAGCAGTTAGGTTGTGGCATTGATAGGTCGTGTGGGTTTAAGTGTTAGGTCGTAACACTGTTAGGTCGCGTGGGTAACTCAGTAAGTCGTAGGTCGTGTAGCGCGAATAAGTTAGGTCGTGCGCATGTTAAGTCGTAGGTTGAGGGGCTTTGATAGGTCGTTGAAGCGCCTGGGTGTTAAGTCGTAGAGACTTAGGTCGGTGGGGGTCTTAGGTCGTAGGTCGGAGACGACCTAATTCCGAGTTACGACTTAGGGAGATTTCGCCTATAAATAGAAGGGGGTTGGCTTCATTTTTGGGATCCGGATTTCGAAGCGACGAAGTGCTGCTATTTTGAGAGCTCGACTTCTACACTTCTTCACTTCTTTTCTCTACTCTAATCTAGTGATTCCATCCATCCATATTGAAGATCAAATTGAAGATTCAAGAGCTTAGATTGAAGATCTTCATCCGTCGAAGAGTGATTTCATCGTTTGAAGAGGATTCGTGATAGATCGAGCTTGATCCTTCGCTGTCCAGATCTGAAGCGTGTTGATTTGGGGTTGTTTATGTGATTTGGTGAGTGGTGATTATCTCTCACACGGATCCAAAGGAGTATATCGGATTGTTGGCTCGATTTGGTGTTAAAATAGTGATTTCCATGCATTTTCTTCATCCTAAGTGTAGATCCATATAGATCCATTGTTCATGATGATTTGACAACCATTTTACTAAGTGTTAACCTATGCAAGTTCATTCATCAAGATTGTAGAGATATTTCTCATGTTTTCATGATTGTTAGACTTTCAACTCTTTAATTACGAAAGTGCCATTATTGTGATAATTGTCTACTTAGATCATATTTGAATGCTTGATTGTTTGGATTAATGTTTGACTTGGTTGATTGCTATGAATTAGATGATTGATGATTTACTTTAGACTGAAGATGATTCAGAAGCTAAGGGAAAGGCTCTTGAATTGGAAAAGCTGCTTGTGGCATATGTAGCGGATGATGAAGCTCTTATGCATAGATTTGATGATGTGATGTTGAGATGAGGCTTTGCGAGGATGTGATGAAGCGAGGCATCATGTGATGAAGACTTGGTTTAATCCAGACGGGATCATTCCAAGCATGTTGATAACTCGGTGAAATGGTTCGAGTTGAGGATAATGGATGGATATGAGAATAGTCGTCGAGGATGATGACTAGGAGGCTTGGGTATCATCGTTGTTGAAGGTTCTAGCATGCTCAAGCAAGAGTACGTTTGGGCAGATTCGATAGTCCCAACGACTAACTGTTGATGGTCGAGTACTCTGGGCAGATTCGATAGTCCTAGGCACGGGTCACGATGACGTGCGGAGTTATGTCTAGAACCGGGGTTTCCATTAGCCCATGACGGACGGCTGAAAGAATGTGTCGGTCATTCAATTAACGGTGATATCAAAGCAATGATAACAGTGATAGCCAGAGTCATGGATGTTTGGTTGTATCGTCATTCGGTCTCAAGAGCAGTGTTTTCTAGGTGCTTATCTGATCTTGGTTTAGGCCTTGGGGGTTTGTGCTTGGAAAACATCGCCCTTGACTCGAGTGATAATTTCTTTACTTTACATTGTATGCTCTGCTATGTTTGCTTCTGCTTAGTGTGTGTCAGGGGGCTATCACTGTAGAAAGAGGTTGGAGTGGGAGGGTTGTATTCCTATTCCTTCTCCTTTATGCTCTTTTGGTATGTTGTTAGTTAATTTACTGCTCACTAAGACTGTTGTCTGACTTAAGGCTTTATGTTTTAACTCTTATTGCCTTGGGCTGTTCGTCCATTTTGGGACGGGCAGACTAGGTAGCAGGTGGCAGGTGCTGCTCTTTCTTTCCACGATGCTGATGACGAGGACGAGCTGGAGTATTGCATATTATCTTCTTATTATATGTACTGCATGTTCCGCTGCTTTGTATTCTCTGAGTGATATGTAGTGAGGCTTGTTGTATTAACTATTCAGATGTTTGTATTCAACTATTATGAAGTTTTATTGATGAGATTCTATCCTGTGAAGCTTCACCATATATATGTTTTATTGTATTTTGTCCATGCGCTGTGAGTAATACGATAGATTCTGTTGTTTAAATTTACCTTGACAATCGTCCATGGCTGCCTAGCACACTTTACAGCGCACTTTCTCTAGGTTCAGTGCAGGGGTTATGGGCGGTCGTCACATTTGGTATCAGAGCATTGGTTAAACGATTTTACCCAACGCTCGCCGACGTAACTACGTATGAGAGACGTAATTGTAATTTTGATGGATGATTACTATATATAATATAGTAGCTTAGTTGAGTTTGAGTCCTTTATGCAGTTGTTTCTCTAAGATGTTCTAATCATTCTTTTTATAGATATTGAGAATGAGTCGAAGAGGGAGACCAGCTGCTAGGGAAGGCCGTGCTGCTGAAGGAACTGCTGATTATGCAGTTATGTTCGAAGCCATGATGACTTCGATCATGAGAAGGATACCAGTTCCGGGGACAGCAGTTGATGTTGGAGTTCAAGTCCAAACTCCAAAGCCGGTGGATTTTGCTAAGCTGTGTAAGGACTACACTGCTCTTGGAGGAAAGGTTTTCTTCGGAACAGAATCAACCATTGAAGTCCAGAGGTGGATAGATGCTTGTAGAAGGATCTTTGGTGATTTGGGAATCGATGATGCAACTAAGAGGAAGTTGGCATCAAGACAGCTTCAAGGGAGAGCCTCTGATTGGTGGAACTCTACTACCATCAATACTCCGGAGGAAGAGATTACTTGGGAGCAATTCCAAGCCAGATTTGAAGCTAAGTTCATTTCTATAGCTCAGAAGTCTGTTCTGTTCAAGAAGTTTGTGGAGCTCAAGCAAGGTGGAAGATCTGTTCTTGAGTATGTTTCTGAGTTCGAAGCTTTGTCCAAGTATGCCCGGTCATATATTGAATCTGCTTATCAGAAGAATGAGAAGTTTGTGACAGGCTTGGATAGTTATCTTGGGAGACAGTTAGTGGATCATTTGGACGATTCATTTGAGAAGCTTGTGGAGAAAGCTCTCAGGCATGAGAGTCTGTTTCCTAAGGAAGGATCGGTTGTTGCTGTGACCAGGGAAGAGTCTAAACCCCAGCAGGGTGGAAATAAGAAGAGGAAGCAGCAGCAATAGAAGGGTAAGGATGGCCAGAAGAAGCCGAAGGGCGAAGTGACTTGCTACAATTGTCAGCAGAAGGGCCATTTCTCGAAGGATTGTAAGAATCCGAAGGCACCGATGAAGTGTCACAACTGTGACAAGCCGGGGCATTTCAGGAAGAATTGTCCAGAACCGAGGAGGGACAAGCAGATTGTGCAAGCCTATGCTTTGGGAGCTGTTCCGTCATCTTCGAAAGCTCCTACCACTGAAGAGAAAGGAAAGAGTGTGGTTGTTCAAGGTACTCTTTTCCTATGTGGTGTTTCAGTTAGAGTTCTGTTTGATACTGGGGCGTCGCATTCGTTTGTTTGTAGTGAACTCGTAGGCCGGTTAGGTTTGGAACCGGATATTATTGATAGGCCATTGGTTGTGACTAATCCAGTTGGGGGTTCGTCTTGTTTGTGTATGCTATGTCGTGGTCTGATTGTATCGAGTCATGGTTGCTCTTTTTTTTGTGATTGCTTTGTTCTGAACTTTGCGGGGTTCGGAATTATTTTGGGTATGGACTGGCTTAGGAGGTATGCGGCAAAGGTTGATTGTGAGAGGCTGGAAGTGACAGTCGAGAATGTGGAGGGGCAAAAGATTATGATACGATGTAAGCATGAAGAAGGCGTCCTCATGAGCTTCATGTATTCGCTAGTTGTTCCACGGGATGGACTGTCATTAGTGCCAATCATGAATGGATTCGAGGATGTCTTTGACGAAGTCAAAGGGTTGCCGTCGCATAGAGAGATCGAGTTTCGTATAGATCTAGTTGAAGGAGCCAGACCTGTTGTGATGCCTCTTAGGTAGATGGCGCCTAGGGAACAGCAAGAGTTGAGGGTGCAAGTTGATGATCTTTTGCAGAAAGGATTCATTCGGCGTAGTGTGTCCGAATGGGGTGCACCAGTTGTATTCGCAACCAAAGCAGATGGATCGCTGAGGTTGTGTGTCGATTATCGTGAGCTGAATAAGGTGAATAAGGTGACTAAGAAGAACAAGTATCCATTGCCGAGAATAGATGACTTGTTTGATCAGCTTCACGAAGCTAAGGTGTTTTCTCAGATGGATTTGGCAACGGGATTTCACCAGTTGAGAGTGGCTAAGGATAGTGTGCCGAAGACTGCTTTCCGAACACCATCCGGTTTCTTTGAGTGGCTGGTAATGCCGTTTGGATTGACTAACGCGCCAGCATATTTTGTGGATCTTATGAATAGAGTGTTCATGTTATCTCTGGAAATGGAATAGCGGTTGATCCCGCTAAGGTGGCAGCAATCCAGGATTGGGTTAGACCTAAGAATGCAACGGATGTGAGAAGTTTTCTTGGATTAGCAGGATATTATCGACGGTTTATCAAAGACTTCTCCAAGATAGCTGCACCATTAACATGATTGACGAAGAAGAACCAAGTGTTCAGATGGGAAGCTAAGTGTGAGCAAGCTTTCGGAATCCGGAAAGAGCGATTGACGAGTGCTCCTGTTTTGACTATTCCAAGTGGGAATGATGAGATGGTGGTTTACACCGACGCATGTGGTACTGGACTTGGAGCAGTGCTGATGCAGAGGGATAAAGTTGTTGCGTATGCTAGTCGACAACTGAAGCCACATGAAAGGAATTACCCGACTCATGATTTGGAGTTAGCGGCGATTGTTTTTGCTCTGAAGATGTGGAGACATTATCTACTGGGAGTTCGATTTGAGTTGTTTACAGATCATAAGTCGTTGAAGTATCTTTTCTCCCAAAAGGATTTGAATCTTCGGCAGCAACGTTGGCTAGAGTTCTTGGCATCATATTATTTTGGTATAGCTTATACTCCGGGAAAAGGTAACGCAGTGGCAGATGCGTTAAGTAGAAGACATGCAGGATTGGGAGCCATGTTTTCAGAATGGAAGAATCTCGAGTACTTAGCTGGATTTGACTTCAGGCCTAGATGCGAATTGGAACCTGAGATGTTGGCAAACTTATCGATAAGACCGACTCTTGTGGAAAGGATTGGCGAGAGCCAAAAACGAGACGATAAGCTTGTCAAGATTATCCATGATTTGGAATCTGGATTGGAACCAGAAAAGGATAAAGGATTCGAGGTCGATCGAGAGGGTTGGCTTCGAAAGCAAGGACGACTAGTTGTTCCCAATATAGATGAATTAAGAGATGAAGTTCTGAAGGAAAGTCATCACTTGAAATTGACAATTCATCCGGGTGGAAATAAGATGTATCAGGATTTGAAGAGAACCTACTACTGGGAAGGTATGAAGAAGGATGTTGGAAATTTTATTTCCAAGTGTATGAACTGCCAGTTGGTAAAAGCCGAACAGAGGAAGCCAAGTGGACTGCTTCAGCCATTAGAATTTCCTACATGGAAGTGGGAGCAGATATCGATGGATTTGATTGATGGATTACCTAGAACAAGAACGGGAAATGAAGGGATTTGGGTCATCGTAGATCGTCTGACTAAGAGTGCAAGATTCATTCCTGTTCGATCGACTAGGACTGCATCAAAGTTGGCTGAGTTGTATGTGAAGTGGATAGTTCGATTCCATGGTATTCTGAAGAGTATAGTGAGCGATCGAGACCCACTGTTCACTAGTGGATTTTGGAAGAGCTTCCAGGAAGTCTTGGGAACAGAGTTGTGTTTGGGTACAGCTTATCACCCTCAAACAGATGGTCAGACCGAGAGAGTCAACCGAGTTTTGGAAGATCTTCTTAGAGCTTGTGTTTTGGATTTCGGAGGATCATGGGAAGATCACCTTCATTTGGTGGAGTTTGCATACAACAACAGTTACCAGTCAAGCATTGGTATGGCACCGTATGAGGCATTGTATGGAAGACCGTGTAACTCTCCGACATGTTGGTTAGAGACAGGAGAAAAGCTGATGCTTGGGCCAGAGATGATTCGACAGACTTCGGATTGCATAGAGATCATTCGGCAATGAATGAAGGCAGCCCAAGACCGTCAGAAAAGTTATGCAGATAAGCGTCGTAAGGATTTGGAGTTCGACGTAGGTGATATGGTTTTTGTGAAGATTTCTCCACTGAAGAATGTTATTCGATTCGGGAAGAAAGGAAAGTTAACTCCGAGATTTGTTGGACCATTCCCGATCATCGAGCGAATTGGAAAGCTTGCCTACAGGTTGGAGTTACCGGAGAAGATGTCGGGTGTGCACAATGTTTTTCATGTTTCGTATCTACGGAAGTATGTGCACGACTCGAACACAGTGGTTTTTGCTGATAGCTGTGGAGATTTCGAAGTTGGTCCAGTCGATAGAAGACCTCATAAGCCGCTTCGTGTTGTGGGAACTGACACGAAACAGCTTAGGAGGAAGGTAGTTAAGTTGCTCAAGATACAATGGAGTGATGATGATAACGACTGTACATGGGAGGTGGAAGAGAGGATGAAGGCAGCTCATCCTGAACTCTTCAAGGTATGGCCCTAAGGTGTCGTGTCATCTAACGAAATTGTAACTTGTTCTAGTTTTAGAATTCTGCATGCTAAGCTAGAATTGGATGCATGGTTTGTTGATTGCTATGGATGGTAGGCGTGCAGAATAGCTTTGATTTCTTTGTTTGTTTGGAATTTCGGGGGCGAAATTCCTAAGGGGGAGAGAATGTAACGACCCGTATTTTTACGGATCGAAAAGTTCGTCAAAATCTGGGATTCTTAGCGTTGTTGAGTCATTTCAGATTTTAGGCAAAATATTGTTAAAGTCCTAGGTCGTACACGACCTAAGTGATAGGTTGTGACCGACTTATAGATTGGACGACCTAAGAGTTAGAACGTTGGAAGCTTAGGTCGTGTAGGAAGTAAGTCGTGAGTGGCTTAGGTCGAGTGATGACTTAGAGGTTAGGTCGTCTTGGTTTAGGTCGTAGACGACCTAAGAGGTAGAGCGACCTAAGTGATTGGAGACTTAAGGTTTTGAGCGACCTAGTGTGTGAGCGACCTAAGTTTGGGAGTTGAATTGTTAAGTCGTCTAGACGACTTAAGGAGGTTTTACGACCTAAGGAAGTGAACTGGTTTAGTGTTAGGTCGGTGGGAGCAACCTATAGAATTAGGCGACCTATAGGAGTTAGCGACCTATAGGAGTTAGCGACCTAAGGACCATGCGACCTAAGAGTTAGAGGTATAGGAAGCAGGGTAAGTTAGCGACCTAAGAAGGATAGGTCGGCAACGACCTAAGGAAGGAGTAGTTAGGTCGTATGACCTATGTGTAGTTAGGTCGCTAGGCTATTAGTCAGTTAGGTCGCTTGTGTGTTAGGTCGCGTGGGATTGCTAAGCAGTTAGGTTGTGGCATTGATAGGTCGCGTGGGTCTAAGTGTTAGGTCGTAACACTGTTAGGTCGCGTGGGTAACTCAGTAAGTCGTAGGTCGTGTAGCGCGAATAAGTTAGGTCGCGCGCATGTTAAGTCGTAGGTTGAGGGGCTTTGATAGGTCGTTGAAGCGCCTGGGTGTTAAGTCGTAGAGACTTAGGTCGGTGGGGGTCTTAGGTCGTAGGTCGGAGACGACCTAATTTCGAGTTACGACTTAGGGAGATTTCGCCTATAAATAGAAGGGTGTTGGCTTCATTTTTGGGATCCGGATTTCGAAGCGACGAAGTGCTGCCATTTTGAGAGCTCGACTTCTACACTTCTTCACTTCTTTTCTCTACTCTAATCTAGTGATTCCATCCATCCATATTGAAGATCAAATTGAAGATTCAAGAGCTTAGATTGAAGATCTTCATCCGTCGAAGTGTGATTTCATCGTTTGAAGAGGATTCGTGATAGATCGAGCTTGATCCTTCGCTGTCCAGATCTGAAGCGTGTTGATTTGGGGTTGTTTAGGTGATTTGGTGAGTGGTGATTATCTCTCACACGGATCCAAAGGAGTATATCGGATTGTTGGCTCGATTTGGTGTTAAAATAGTGATTTCCATGCATTTTCTTCATCCTAAGTGTAGATCCATATAGATCCATTGTTCATGATGATTTGACAACCATTTTACTAAGTGTTAACCTATCCAAGTTCATTCATCAAGATTGTAGAGATATTTCTCATGTTTTCATGATTGTTAGACTTTCAACTCTTTAATTACGAAAGTGCCATTATTGTGATAATTGTCTACTTAGATCATATTTGAATGCTTGATTGTTTGGATTAATGTTTGACTTGGTTGATTGCTATGAATTAGATGATTGATGATTTACTTTAGACTGAAGATGATTCAGAAGCTAAGGGAAAGGCTCTTGAATTGGAAAAGCTGCTTGTGGCATATGTAGAGGATGATGAAGCTCTTATGCATAGATTTGATGATGTGATGTTGAGATGAGGCTTTGTGAGGATGTGATGAAGCGAGGCATCATGTGATGAAGACTTGGTTTAATCCAGACGGGATCATTCCAAGCATGTTGATAACTCGGTGAAATGGTTCGAGTTGAGGATAATGGATGGATATGAGAATAGTCGTCGAGGAGGATGACTAGGAGGCTTGGGTATCAACGTTGTTGAAGGTTCTAGCATGCTCAAGCAAGAGTACGTTTGGGCAGATTCGATAGTCCCAACGACTAACTGTTGATGGTCGAGTACTCTGGGCAGATTCGATAGTCCTAGGCACGGGTCACGATGACGTGTGGAGTTATGTCTAGAACCGGGGTTTCCATTAGCCCTTGACGGACGGCTGAAAGAATGTGCCGGTCATTCAATTAACGGTGATATCAAAGCAATGATAACAGTGATAGCCAGAGTCATGGATGTTTGGTTGTATCGTCATTCGGTCTCAAGAGCAGTGTTTTCTGGGTGCTTATCTGATCTTGGTTTAGGCCTTGGGGGTTTGTGCTTGGAAAACATCGCCCTTGACTCGAGTGATAATTTCTTTACTTTACATTGTATGCTCTGCTATGTTTGCTTCTGCTTAGTGTGTGTCAGGGGGCTATCACTGTAGAAAGAGGTTGGAGTAGGAGGGTTGTATTCCTATTCCTTCTCCTTTATGCTCTTTTGGTATGTTGTTAGTTAATTTACTGCTCACTAAGACTGTTGTCTGACTTAAGGCTTTATGTTTTAACTCTTATTGCCTTGGGCTGTTCGTCCATTTTGGGACGGGCAGACTAGGTAGCAGGTGGCAGGTACTGCTCTTTCTTTCCACGATGCTGATGACGAGGACGAGCTGGAGTATTGCATATTATCTTCTTATTATATGTACTGCATGTTCCGCTGCTTTGTATTCTCTGAGTGATATGTAGTGAGGCTTGTTGTATTAACTATTCAGATGTTTGTATTCAACTATTATGAAGTTTTATTGATGAGATTCTATTCTGTGAAGCTTCACCATATATATGTTCTATTGTATTTTGTCCATGCGCTGTGAGTAATACGATAGATTCTGTTGTTTAAATTTACCTTGACAATCGTCCATGGCTGCCTGGCACACTTTACAGCGCACTTTCTCTAGGTTCAGTGCAGGGGTTATGGGCGGTCGTCACAGTGGTGGCCGAACGATGGCATGTCGAACGATGGTGGCTGAACGATGGCATGCCGAACGAACCTGGCTGAGCGACCTCTCCTTGGACGCCTAGATTGACCCATCTCGTCTTCCTATTCTTGACCGAGCGATATGCGCCATCCTTCAAGGCCGAACCATACTCATAGGCCGAGCGATGCACGTAGGCCGGATTACCTAAAACGGATCAATCCCTTACGTCTCCAATCTCTAACTAACTCGAGTCTTATCCAGACTCAATCAAAGCCTTTGTAATTATCACCTCGTAATCGGGCCAAGTGACCGGATAACAAGCTATATAAATTTCTCTAGCTGCACTCCCCCTTCATCCTGCGATAAGAATTTCCTCTCGAACCTAGTACGAAAATCCACCCAAGTCAAATTATCAACCTCATCCTCCACAATCTCCTACCAACAAAGTGCCTCTACCTGCAACTGCCATGAAGCCAACTACCTCCGAGCCAAGTCCTCTAATCCCATAAGTCCAAAATCCCCTCACAACTACAGATCCAAGCTCTCGCCTCAGTATATGACTCGGTGCCAAGAAACGGCTTGCCTCCTAAACTGGTGTAGTCCTTGCATAACTAGGGAAAATCGAGAATGCCTGGAGGATGGGCTGGAGCCCCGTCCGCCGAAGCAACATCCCTAGCTGGTAGCTCTGCTTGTGCAGTAGCCTGCAAATAATGTCTGAACCAAGAAGGCATATTAAGGCCTGGAACTTCGGGGATATCTTGCGGTTCAAACATTTCTATTCGTAGATATTAAAAAGATGGGATTAGGTACTCCATAAATAGTTCAATAGATAGGGAGGAAGAGATATGAGGGACCCATTTCTAAAAAATAAATTCAAAAATATATACATATACTTTTAAAAGTATTATTTGGAATATCCTTTAAAAATTATTTGAAAACCTTTATAATTTTAAAATATTTTTAGGATTACCAAAACCTTAGCTCTGATACCAACTGTGACACCCCACACCTCTAGGCACCTCGAAAATCGGACATGACTAGAACCACGGGTGGTCGGGTGAAATAAAAATCCATAACATAGCACAGAGACCAAGGCAACAGCATAAAATGATTAAAATATTACAGCGGAAGAAAACTTTGACTAATTATAAATTAATAGCAAAACAACTTCATTAAAAACAACATTATCCCAAATTTATTTCTGAAACCAAAAGTACCAAGTAGTCTCCACAAAAACATAAAAAAAACAAAGTTCACAATATAAGTCCCCATATATAGAGTAAAGTACGGAAAAGAGAAACGAAGTACATGAAACAAAAGAAACAAAAGCTGAAGATAACAACTGCTCCAATGACCCTCCAAGCTGCAAAGAACTACAACCTAGACCTGCCCTCCTATGATTTGGGGAAAATAGGAAAAATAGGAATGGGTCAGACATAAAGTATGGTGAATGAGAAATAAAATGAAGAATAAAGAATAAAACAGTTTAATTCCAGGTCTTCCCCGGATATCACAGAGGGTGAATAATATAATGCAGCGAATCCTTCTTAGATACAATTCCTAAGAAGCCAAAGTTCGTGGTCACTATAGGGAAGTCAACCATGCAGTAATACTAAATGTCAATTGGGCTGTCGAACCAGCTGTCCTTACCTATCCACGTGCTACGGCGTGAAAGCCATGCTCTTCACCCGAGCACTGTGACTAAATGGCTCTTACGTCTGACTGGCGCCAACTCAAACAACCTCGCAAGACCCCGAAGTTGCGCTCAGGCTTCGCCAAACTGGACTCCTATCCTCCTGTCTCCTCGGTCACCAACATGGACTTGCCCCCTATCCAAAGTGTCGGTCCTCTGAAAGAGCACCCGCAGCTGGGTCGGTTGCACAAAATCCTCCAACAATCTGCCTAAAGAAGCCTATGTCGGAGCACACTTGTCTTGTTCCATCCGCGTCGATCTGCCTGAAGAAGCCTACGATTGCAGATGCTATCTATCCTACGTACTAGCAACCTATGAAAGGTAACAAACATCCTTGCGAATCTAAATGCCCGCTCCTAGTACGTACAGCCAAAACTATATTTTGGTCTTAATTGCATGAAACACCTATCCAGACCTTTACATGGTCTGCCTACCAAATCGCTTCCAGATTAATTAATTTTACCGCTACAGTTTACATACTGTATAGTTCCATTAATCTGCTTTAGGCCATTTTTACATCCGATTTGGTTATTTCACAATTTCCCTTTTTCTTACATAAATGGTATTTCAATTCCACGTCCATTCAGTCCATATGGTTTGTATGTAATTTTTATGTAATTTTATTACAGATTTACACTAGCCTTTAGGGTCAATTTAATTTACATTTTTTTCACCCTAATTTACATTCTCCTTTTTGAGATTTAATCTGTACAAATTTTTTTATCCAATAGCCACAAACCATTTAATTACACAAAATTCCACTTTTACATTTTTAGGCCACATATGAAACAAACAGTTATGCCAATTGGACTTCCCAATTTTATTCCAAAACCATATTAAAAATTATGTAATTATATCAATCAAAACCATAATTTTATTCAAGTAACATATCCTGAATTTCTTCAACTAACTTGTTCTACTATTAGAAATTGAATAACGATTCTAATTCAATTTAATTAAACCAATCTTATTTACGCCATGAAACGTGAATAACAATTTATTTGTTCCAAATTTCAACCCAAACATGAATTAGAATTGAGAAGTGGAAGAAGAAGAAGAAGATACAATAATTTACATAAATTTCAATCTTATTTATGCCATAAAATATGAATAGATGTGATATCCCAGATTTTTGAGCAATATAAATTTAATAATCTGTATTGATAATTCAATTAAATTGATAATTTTCCTTTATAATTGTAGTTTAAATTGGTAATTTAATCTTTAAAGGATAATCAATATTTAATCTGGCAATATTAATTCATATCTTTTCCAATAATTTAAAATGGATAAAATTTATCCTTGAAAGCTAATAAAATTTTATTCTGTATACAATATATATATATATATTTGATATATATTGTGAATAGGATATCTTTTGTTTTAAATAAAAGATGAATTTTTCAAATTGTACTATATATGTAAGTATATGTTATAATTTGAAATTGTTTTGAATTTAATTTAATCTATTGATAAAATTTTATATGTATATATTGTGATTTGAAGCTTTGTTTTAAAATTAATATTTTTCAAAAGTTACTTTAAGATTTATTCAATTGTTTTCAAAATATAAGATAGTTATTTATTTTAAAAATATGATAGTTTAAATAAAGTTTTTGTTTTCTTTAAAGTGCTTAGCATAAAATAGTTATAAATATATATAGTTTTAAATAAGCCTTCTTTTTAATATCTCTTTAATTTAATGGTTTATATATATAAACATAAATAAATTTAGTACTAATTCACATTTACATAAATACATAAATGTCAATACATATTCATATTACATAATTAAGAAAACATAAATACCTTTAAGACAAGGATTTAAACATAATTAGGCATTGATTTTAACACTTGTAAACATTTTTATACATATGTAAATTTATTGAATAGGTGTAAACTTGATAATAAATCTAAGGACAAGTGGCAGCATTGTTTTCATTTGAAAATATATGCAAATATATTCATTAAACTGATTTGAGAAACTAGACTAATTGATTTTCAGTTCAAAATCTTTTCCTGCCTAAACTCTTCGCTTTTCTTAACTAAAACCTGGAAAACAAAATCTAAACTTGAAACCAAAATCAAAAAGGATTTCAAACCTGGAATTCAAATCTGCAAACAAATAGAAGATCAAACAACTATTTTCAAATCTTCAACAAGCTTGCAATTCAAAGTAGCAGTTTCAAATGCCACTTCAACCTGCAACTAAAATGAAGATCAATTTGAGATTCAACTCTGCTGCAATTCAAAGGGAAGTACAACAGCAGTTTCAACTTTTAAAACATCATATTGCAAGCATGCAAAGTATCACAACAAATTCAAATGCAACAGTAAAGCAAATTCAAAATTTTAAAAAGCCTGGAAACAAAAACTGTCCTCTGTTTAAGGTGAGTAAATTTCTTTTAAAAACAGCTTTTTAAATTTGTGATTTGGCCTAAATGACTGTGATGAATCCTTGTAAAATATGATTGCATGTGTTTATATGTATAGGTGCATGTATATATATATATATATGTATATGAATTGCCTGTTCTCTGTTTATAACCTGTGAGTAAACTATTTAAAAACAGTTTGAAAATTGGTTTAAACTCTAGTGCATGTTAAATCTTTGAATTTATATTGAGTATTTCTTGTAGTTCGTTCAGTATTTATGTTATTGAATTTATAGAAATATTTATATAGGTAAGAAAAGTCTGTATTTGAGTTGCTTATGTTCCCTGGTTTATTTGCAGACAAGAATCATTTCAAAAACCAAACCCTTCCACTAACATCAGTATTTGGACTTGTTGATTAAATAAAAATTGTTTGTTTATGATTGAAGGTAATATTAAAAATAGTTTTTGAAATTTTTAATTTACAAAAAAATTTTAAAAAGGAAAAAAATACAGTAAGATACTGTTGCATGTCGAAATTTAAATAACTCGAATTTTAATTTGGATTGTATGGGTGAATTCGTGATAGGAAATCACGAATTTTAACACTAATTTCATAATTTTTAATTATGTATTTAAGATGAATTTGGGAATTATACGAAATTGGGAATTTTGTGGATTTCTGATTATCCATGCAATATTTTGATTCGAAATTTGGATCGAAGCTAGATGATGGGTTATGGATGTTAGGAAAAATGCGAGTAGATTTTTCAGATGAGGGAATTTTTCGAGATCGATCGAACTAGGGTTCGGAAGCCAGTTTGAATGATGATGTTCGTGAGGTATGGGTGATGGACATGGGAAAACAGAGATGATCGCGAGTGTTTGGATAGTTGCATGTATCGATGAAGATGCTCTGGTCGGAATCTCATCATTTCTGGTGGTTGGCATCGGAGATTCATGGTAGCTCTGGTCGTTGGGGTGATTTCCAGTTGATCTTTGAAAGCTTGATTTCGAGTGTGAGTTCGTGATAATATCTGGGTGGAGGAAATTGTTAGAGGAGGCGATCGGCGACTTGTGAGCATCGGCGGCGATGAGCCAATGTCGCTCTGATGAACATGCACGTGCACGTTTGGATATATCTGGGATTGTTTGGGTTTGGGGAAGAAGGGGGAACTCAGGGAAGTATCGTGTATATTGCCTGATGACTCGAAGTATACGAGAAGGGAGAAAGACTCGGGATAGTGTCGTGTTGTTTTGCAGTCGACTCGAAGCAGTTTTGGTCGCGAGTGAGACGAGTTAGGCTCGAGGAAATTAGCGTTTGTCTCGGGTTCTTGTTCGAGATTTGTGAGAGTTTGTTTTTGATAAGCAACCAGATTTTTTTTTAAAGAGAAAACAAGTTCAAGTTTTAAATTGTTTTTGTTCTTAAGTAAAACAAAATTTTAAAATTCTATTTGAAATAAATAGGTTAAAAATTAGAAAATTTAAAGTGTTTTAAATTTTAATTGATTTCTAAATGCATTATTTTCAAATAAGGTTAATGTTAAAATTTTGAGAACTAAATACAATAATTTGTCTTTAAAGATTTGATTAATTCAAATAAATAAATTGTGATGATGATTAAGGTTAAATTATTTTGATATGGACTTAAGAATACTCGATTATATGGTTTGTTAATAAGTAAAGATTAATTAAGATAAAGGATTTTCTTAATTAATTAAGGATTTTGAAGTATAAGAAGTTAATTAATAAATTATTTAATTAATTTTAAATAATTAGTTAATTGTTTATTTAAATTTTAAATAATCACTTAATTATGAATCAATTAAGTGTAACTAATTAATAAAGTAATTAATAGATAATTACTGAATGTAATTAAGAAAAGAGAAATTACTTATGTAAGTAATTAAATGGAAGTGATAAAAAGAGTTAATCACTTGATGTTATTAATAAAAAGGGTAATTAATATAATTGATTTGAAATTAATTAATTAAAGAGTAATTAATTAATTAAAGGATTAAAGTTAAGTAATAATGTGGTTAATTACTAGTTAAGGTAATTAATTAAAAGAGAATAATTAATTAATATGATAAATAATGTAATTAAGGATTTATTAATTAAGATTAATTAATCAAAAATGAGTGATTAAAGAATAATTAATTAATAAAATTCATTAAGGAATTAATTAAGGTAGGTAATTACAAGATAATTAATTACTGATTATGATTAATTAAAGTTAATTAATGTAGTTAATTAAAGATTAATTATTTAATTAACTAGAAGGTAATTAATTAATAAAGTAATTAGAGGATTATTAATGGAATTAATCAAGATTGATTAATAAAGTAATTAACTTAAGATTAGATTAATTAATTGTAATTAATTAAGGTTTAATGTAATTAATTACAATTAATTAAAGAAAGCAAATGAAGGATCATTAATTATTGTAATTAATGATAGTAATTTAAAGTTAATTACTGTATATGGTTAAGGATAATTACTTGATGTAATTAAAGATAACTAATCAAAGGAGATTAATTAAGGAAGATCATTAAGATGTTTAATTAATTAATTTATAATTAATTAATGATAGTAAGCAGGATTATGGTAATCCAAGTAATTAAAGGGTAGTAATTAATTTAATTAAAGGTTAATTAAATTGATTTGGAGTTAATCAATTCTGCTTATAGATGATTGATATTGGGTGATTGGTTGATATTGGATGATTTGTATGTCTCTGATATATATATGATATATGCTGCTTTGTGAGATGAATGTTGATATGAATTATCTATTGTGATAATGTTATTTATCTATCTGTTTATATCATTCAGAATATAAGTTTAAATGTTTAAACCTTTAAACAACTTGGCCTTAAAAGATACGTTTTGGATTTCGATGAGACCGGGATCGGGTTTCCGTATACCGGTATTCCAGGTCTGGAGACCCAAATACCACATCGATCCAAATTAACGATAGGTCGTGAATCTCAAGTGAAGATGAAAATTCAGAGTGCAAGGGTTATTGTCGTTAACTCTGAGGGTGATTCCAAAACGAGTGTAACGAGATAATGCCTTCGGTTTCGTTCGAACCCGGAACGAACTTGTATGGATTGAATGCTTTCAGCACATCGTCAGGCGGACGATGAGCATTCTAAGTGATATGTTCTGATTAAAGGTAATCGTAACCTCAAGCCTCATCAACCGGGAATGGCTAAAACAGGGGAGGTGCAGCAAGGCTTTGTGGGTAGCACCCACTGAGAGCAAGATAGATCCCTGTCTAGAGGTCCCTTTTCTTTTCATTCGGCTTAGTGTGTGGTTGGTCGCGCCAACTACGGGGTTATCTTGTTCGGGATTATCCAGTAAGGGATGGTTCCGGCTTTGTGTTGCAGAGGAGCGGGCGTACTCCTCGGTACGGTGATCTAGGCCACGTACTGTGACGGGCGGTACCCCAGTAGCCCTGCCATTGTATGGAATCCAACTTCCAATAAGTGCCATCGGATTTGATTGTATAACCCACTTTGTGGCTAGTATGCTGGAATTTAATAATGTAACAATTTCAGCTATTTCATATTTATTTGAAAACCCTAGACCCTAATTATAATATAACTGGATTTCCTATCAAATGTTTTGGTTATCGTAAGGTAAAAACTTTTCCGTGTTTATGTGCGGAAAGTCTTACGAGATACCTTTTCTTTCAAAGGTTTTTCAAAGTTAAACAAATTTTAACCGTTTACTCACACCAGACCCATGTCTGACCCAAGTGTTTATTTTCTGTTTTATTAAACTCTTGGGTACTCAATATTTTATTGAGTAGTCGAGGGATTCAGGTTAGCTTTGACGAATTCTGGAGGAGATTTGGAGCAGGAGGCTTCACCGTGTAGATATATGATGATTTCGCTGTGTATATGTTGTGTCTGTATCTGTGATACTTGAGTTGTATGAATTAGACAGATGTTTATAACTGTCTAATATGTGTTGTATAAGTTGTGTAACTCCGATGTATATGATACTATGTAATATTCTATATGATATATTATATTTCATTCGGTTCCGCTGTGAGATTCTTTTGTGTTGTTGTTTCTTCTTTTCTATCCTTTCTTCTTCTATCCCTTTCTTTCTTCATGATGATACGACTTTCTGTGGAGAAAAAGTCGGGTTGTTACAGTTGGTATCAGAGCAGTAGGTTGAGTGAATACCTAGGCTCTGAAGTGGTGTCTATCTTGAGAGCGCGTAATTGTTAGTTATATAAAAATGGTTTTATATTGTGTTGATTGATCGGTTGAGTGGTATATGGATTCTGGTCAATACGAGTAGCTAACGTTATTGATAGGGATCTCTAAACACTTGAACCAGGCCAACGGACACAATATTGTTTTAAAGAGGTAGATGAAATAATTTTACCCAGAAATAATTTCTATATAAAAAAATATATATCATTTTAAAAATATATATTTATGTATTTCTACCTATTTATTGGGTTACCTGTTCGGGTTTTCCAATATAAGTTATAAAGGTAGATAAGGTGGTAGTGTGTGTAACACAATTACCAATAGTTGGAGTTTGAATGTTTGAGGTTGGAAGTATCTATCGAGACTGTAAACCCAATATCGTCTCGAGTAAGTTGGCAGTATGGAGTAAGGATGTCTCGGATCTCTGAAGAAAATCCTTTTCAAGATTCGGAGTCCATTATTGGAATGTAAGATTGGTTGAGCTCGGGTGAGCAGATTTTCTAGAGTTGAATCTATCAGTTGTGCAGAAGTAAGTGATGGTAGCTTGGCGACTTCAGGAAGGAGCAGTTGTGTGATAAGACGCAGTATCTATGGATGTTCCCGAAGGAGATTTTCTTTTTGGAACAAGATTAAGAAGGTATTGGAGGAACAGTTGATGTCTACCGCAGGAAAGACTCGACTGTATAGGAATTCTCTGATATCGAGTAAGAGAGTTTTGTCTAATTTGAAGTATGGGACTAAGGTCGATTAATTGTTTCCTCGGACATGGTCTCATTGTTCCCTTAAGAAGAGTAAGTTGTTGGCGTTTGGTTTGGAGCCGAGTTTCTTTTGGAATGACTGCCATCTCGGAGGTCCGTTGTGAAGTTAGTTGATGGTTTTAGTTGAGAAGCCTTTGGATTAGAAGTTCTTGGTTAGCTGTGATAGCAGTGCAGCTCGGAGTGTTCGGTGTGCTGTCAAGATAGAGTTTGGATGCAGCAGTATGGTTCGTTTCTACGATGGTTCCGGAATCTTTGTGGTTCTTCTATCAGCAGTCCGAGTAGATGGTGAAGACTTTCTTGAAGGGTTAACCTTGTTTGGAAAAGCTTAAGGCTGTTTTAATTGGTAAAGAGAGAACAGTATCTTTGGAATCCGAACTAGGTAGGATCGCAAAAGTGACTTGCGATTAGTTTGAGAGTTCATCTTGAGTAATCTTTTGGATGGAGTTGAGGCATCTCAAGAGAAAGTAAAAGTTATCGAAGAGGTCAAAGATTTAGTTTATATCGATTTGTTCCTAGAGAAGGATTGGTGAAGCATCTTAGAATTTTATGGAGTATCTGTGTTTTCTCTTCTACTTCTAGTTTCGAGTTTCCTCTAGCCAAGGATAACTGAAGACAGTACCATTGACCGAGGACTCGTCCATTCTTTGAGTTGTTGGTTATGTCTTTAAAATAACCAATGTTCCCGCTTGTTTGTGGATCTAGTTTGTGCTCGAGTTCATCGACATTCTCATCTATTTCAAAATCAGAGTTGTGCAGCGGAAGCAAAGGTAGTAGCTGTGCAAGAAAGGAAGTAACCTCAGATTTCTACAAGAAGTTTATGTGAATTTCTAAGTGTGTATAGAATTTTCTGGAATCTGGAAGAAGGAAGTTCAGTCTTCTATTTCTTGTGGAGTAGAGTTTGTGGATTTCAGTAGATTTTGGAATATCATCTTGTTGATAGGATTTGGAAATCATTTTGTTCTTGGTCCAGTTGTTTCAAGAAGCATCAGCAAAGGTTAAGTTGATCAGGAAGAGATGAGGTAGCTCGGGATCGTCTGGTGAGCTATGCAGATATGAGTCAGAGTTTGGAATTCGGAGTTGGAAATTGGAAACTGTTTAAATTTTCCTCGATTATAAGAGCTATAAGATTTGGTAAGTCTGGAAGCTAGCTCCAAAGTATTTTGGATTTTCTTGTGTTCTTGAGAGGAGTAATTCTTTGATCTAAAGGATTGAATGGTCAGTTTGGATATCTGGAATTCATTATATTTCACGTATCTCTGAGGGAGTACGTGTATGATCTATTACTGATTGTAGAATCTGCAGTTCAGATGGATTTGGAAGTTGAACTGGACTTGAGTATAGTCTGATGTTCCGTTCAGATTAGTGGATCTAGAGAAGAGAGGAGCTTTGGATTATGGTGGTGTAGTTTGTTTAGCTTCTGTAGAGCGAGTCTCCCGGTGATTTATACACGGGGAAACTCGAGATAGTGTTAGTAGATCTATCTTGATTTGTATCAGAATAGTTAGTTAGATTAGATTGTTTGATTGGTTGCTTTGATTGATAGGAATTGGATGATAGGTTTGTATTTAAAATTAAAAATCTTTGCTGGATTATTAAATTAACTTTGCTTTTAATTTCGGGGACGAAATTATTTTTAGGGGGGAGGAATGTGATATCCCGGATTTTTGAGCAATATAAATTTAATAATTTGTATTGATAATTCAATTAAATTGATAATTTTCCTTTATAATTGTAGTTTAAATTGGTAATTTAATCTTTAAAGGATAATCAATATTTAATCTGGCAATATTAATTCATATCTTTTCCAATAATTTAAAATGGATAAAATTTATCCTTGAAAGCTAATAAAATTTTATTCTGTATACAATATATATATATATATATTTGATATATATTGTGAATAGGATATCTTTTGTTTTAAATAAAAGATGAATTTTTCAAATTGTACTATATATGTAAGTATATGTTATAATTTGAAATTGTTTTGAATTTAATTTAATCTATTGATAAAATTTTATATGTATATATTGTGATTTGAAGCTTTGTTTTAAAATTAATATTTTTCAAAAGTTACTTTAAGATTTATTCAATTGTTTTCAAAATATAAGATAGTTATTTATTTTAAAAATATGATAGTTTAAATAAAGTTTTTGTTTTCTTTAAAGTGCTTAGCATAAAATAGTTATAAATATATATAGTTTTAAATAAGCCTTCTTTTTAATATCTCTTTAATTTAATGGTTTATATATATAAACATAAATAAATTTAGTACTAATTCACATTTACATAAATACATAAATGTCAATACATATTCATATTACATAATTAAGAAAACATAAATACCTTTAAGACAAGGATTTAAACATAATTAGGCATTGATTTTAACACTTGTAAACATTTTTATACATATGTAAATTTATTGAATAGGTGTAAACTTGATAATAAATCTAAGGACAAGTGGCAGCATTGTTTTCATTTGAAAATATATGCAAATATATTCATTAAACTGATTTGAGAAACTAGACTAATTGATTTTCAGTTCAAAATCTTTTCCTGCCTAAACTCTTCTCTTTTCTTAACTAAAACCTGGAAAACAAAATCTAAACTTGAAACCAAAATCAAAAAGGATTTCAAACCTGGAATTCAAATCTGCAAACAAATAGAAGATCAAACAACTATTTTCAAATCTTCAACAAGCTTGCAATTCAAAGTAGCAGTTTCAAATGCCACTTCAACCTGCAACTAAAATGAAGATCAATTTGAGATTCAACTCTGCTGCAATTCAAAGGGAAGTACAACAGCAGTTTCAACTTTTAAAACATCATATTGCAAGCATGCAAAGTATCACAACAAATTCAAATGCAACAGTAAAGCAAATTCAAAATTTTAAAAAGCCTGGAAACAAAAACTGTCCTCTGTTTAAGGTGAGTAAATTTCTTTTAAAAACAGCTTTTTAAATTTGTGATTTGGCCTAAATGACTGTGATGAATCCTTGTAAAATATGATTGCATGTGTTTATATGTATAGGTGCATGTATATATATATATATGTATATGAATTGCCTGTTCTCTGTTTATAACCTGTGAGTAAACTATTTAAAAACAGTTTGAAAATTGGTTTAAACTCTAGTGCATGTTAAATCTTTGAATTTATATTGAGTATTTCTTGTAGTTCGTTCAGTATTTATGTTATTGAATTTATAGAAATATTTATATAGGTAAGAAAAGTCTGTATTTGAGTTGCTTCTGTTCCCTGGTTTATTTGCAGACAAGAATCATTTCAAAAACCAAACCCTTCCACTAACATCAGTATTTGGACTTGTTGATTAAATAAAAATTGTTTGTTTATGATTGAAGGTAATATTAAAAATAGTTTTTGAAATTTTTAATTTACAAAAAAAATTTAAAAAGGAAAAAAATACAGTAAGATACTGTTGCATGTCGAAATTTAAATAACTCGAATTTTAATTTGGATTGTATGGGTGAATTCGTGATAGGAAATCACGAATTTTAACACTAATTTCATAATTTTTAATTATGTATTTAAGATGAATTTGGGAATTATACGAAATTGGGAATTTTGTGGATTTCTGATTATCCATGCAATATTTTGATTCGAAATTTGGATCGAAGCTAGATGATGGGTTATGGATGTTAGGAAAAATGCGAGTAGATTTTTCAGATGAGGGAATTTTTCGAGATCGATCGAACTAGGGTTCGGAAGCCAGTTTGAATGATGATGTTCGTGAGGTATGGGTGATGGACATGGGAAAACAGAGATGATCGCGAGTGTTTGGATAGTTGCATGTATCGATGAAGATGCTCTGGTCGGAATCTCATCATTTCTGGTGGTTGGCATCGGAGATTCGTGGTAGCTCTGGTCGTTGGGGTGATTTCCAGTTGATCTTTGAAAGCTTGATTTCGAGTGTGAGTTCGTGATAATATCTGGGTGGAGGAAATTGTTAGAGGAGGCGATCGGCGACTTGTGAGCATCGGCGGCGATGAGCCAATGTCGCTCTGATGAACGTGCACGTGCACGTTTGGATATATCTGGGATTGTTTGGGTTTGGGGAAGAAGGGGGAACTCAGGGAAGTATCGTGTATATTGCCTGATGACTCGAAGTATACGAGAAGGGAGAAAGACTCGGGATAGTGTCGTGTTGTTTTGCAGTCGACTCGAAGCAGTTTTGGTCGCGAGTGAGACGAGTTAGGCTCGAGGAAATTAGCGTTTGTCTCGGGTTCTTGTTCGAGATTTGTGAGAGTTTGTTTTTGATAAGCAACCAGATTTTTTTTTTAAAGAGAAAACAAGTTCAAGTTTTAAATTGTTTTTGTTCTTAAGTAAAACAAAATTTTAAAATTCTATTTGAAATAAATAGGTTAAAAATTAGAAAATTTAAAGTGTTTTAAATTTTAATTGATTTCTAAATGCATTATTTTCAAATAAGGTTAATGTTAAAATTTTGAGAACTAAATAGAATAATTTGTCTTTAAAGATTTGATTAATTCAAATAAATAAATTGTGATGATGATTAAGGTTAAATTATTTTGATATGGACTTAAGAATACTCGATTATATGGTTTGTTAATAAGTAAAGATTAATTAAGATAAATGATTTTCTTAATTAATTAAGGATTTTGAAGTATAAGAAGTTAATTAATAAATTATTTAATTAATTTTAAATAATTAGTTAATTGTTTATTTAAATTTTAAATAATCACTTAATTATGAATCAATTAAGTGTAACTAATTAATAAAGTAATTAATAGATAATTACTGAATGTAATTAAGAAAAGAGAAATTACTTATGTAAGTAATTAAATGGAAGTGATAAAAAGAGTTAATCACTTGATGTTATTAATAAAAAGGGTAATTAATATAATTGATTTGAAATTAATTAATTAAAGAGTAATTAATTAATTAAAGGATTAAAGTTAAGTAATAATGTGGTTAATTACTAGTTAAGGTAATTAATTAAAAGAGAATAATTAATTAATATGATAAATAATGTAATTAAGGATTTATTAATTAAGATTAATTAATCAAAAATGAGTGATTAAAGAATAATTAATTAATAAAATTCATTAAGGAATTAATTAAGGTAGGTAATTACAAGATAATTAATTACTGATTATGATTAATTAAAGTTAATTAATGTAGTTAATTAAAGATTAATTATTTAATTAACTAGAAGGTAATTAATTAATAAAGTAATTAGAGGATTATTAATGGAATTAATCAAGATTGATTAATAAAGTAATTAACTTAAGATTAGATTAATTAATTGTAATTAATTAAGGTTTAATGTAATTAATTATAATTAATTAAAGAAAGCAAATGAAGGATCATTAATTATTGTAATTAATGATAGTAATTTAAAGTTAATTACTGTATATGGTTAAGGATAATTACTTGATGTAATTAAAGATAACTAATCAAAGGAGATTAATTAAGGAAGATCATTAAGATGTTTAATTAATTAATTTATAATTAATTAATGATAGTAAGCAGGATTATGGTAATCCAAGTAATTAAAGGGTAGTAATTAATTTAATTAAAGGTTAATTAAATTGATTTGGAGTTAATCAATTCTGCTTATAGATGATTGATATTGGGTGATTGGTTGATATTGGATGATTTGTATGTCTCTGATATATATATGATATATGCTGCTTTGTGAGATGAATGTTGATATGAATTATCTATTGTGATAATGTTATTTATCTATCTGTTTATATCATTCAGAATATAAGTTTAAATGTTTAAACCTTTAAACAACTTGGCCTTAAAAGATACGTTTTGGATTTCGATGAGACCGGGATCGGGTTTCCGTATACCGGTATTCCAGGTCTGGAGACCCGAATACCACATCGATCCAAATTAACGATAGGTCGTGAATCTCAAGTGAAGATGAAGATTCAAAGTGCAAGGGTTATTGTCGTTAACTCTGAGGGTGATTCCAAAACGAGTGTAACGAGATAATGCCTTCGGTTTCGTTCGAACCCGGAACGAACTTGTATGGATTGAATGCTTTCAGCACATCGTCAGGCGGACGATGAGCATTCTAAGTGATATGTTCTGATTAAAGGTAATCGTAACCTCAAGCCTCATCAACCGGGAATGGCTAAAACAGGGGAGGTGCAGCAAGGCTTCATGGGTAGCACCCACTGAGAGCAAGATAGATCCCTGTCTAGAGGTCCCTTTTCTTTTCATTCGGCTTACTGTGTGGTTGGTCGCGCCAACTACGGGGTTATCTTGTTCGGGATTATCCAGTAAGGGATGGTTCCGGCTTTGTGTTGGAGGGGAGCGGGCGTACTCCTCGGTACGGTGATCTAGGCCACGTACTGTGACGGGCGGTACCCCAGTAGCCCTGCCATTGTATGGAATCCAACTTCCAATAAGTGCCATCGGATTTGATTGTATAACCCACTTTGTGGCTAGTATGCTGGAATTTAATAATGTAACAATTTCAGCTATTTCATATTTATTTGAAAACCCTAGACCCTAATTATAATATAACTGGATTTCCTATCAAATGTTTTGGTTATCGTAAGGTAAAAACTTTTCCGTGTTTATGTGCGGAAAGTCTTACGAGATACCTTTTCTTTCAAAGGTTTTTCAAAGTTAAACAAATTTTAACCGTTTACTCACACCAGACCCATGTCTGACCCAAGTGTTTATTTTCTGTTTTATTAAACTCTTGGGTACTCAATATTGTATTGAGTAGTCGAGGGATTCAGGTTAGCTTTTACGAATTCTGGAGGAGATTTGGAGCAGGAGGCTTCACCGTGTAGATATATGATGATTCCGCTGTGTATATGTTGTGTCTGTATCTGTGATACTTGAGTTGTATGAATTAGACAGATGTTTATAACTGTCTAATATGTGTTGTATAAGTTGTGTAACTCCGATGTATATGATACTATATAATATTCTATATGATATATTATATTTCATTCGGTTCCGCTGTGAGATTCTTTTGTGTTGTTGTTTCTTCTTTTCTATCCTTTCTTCTTCTATCCCTTTCTTTCTTCATGATGATACGACTTTCTGTGGAGAAAAAGTCGGGTTGTTACAATAGACAATTTATATGTCCCATATTTCAAACCAAACATGAATTAGATTTGAGAAGTGGAAGAAGAAGTTGCAATAATTTACATATATTCTTAGTTAATAACATAAATTAATTCATATTAACGTGCCAGAAAAGAACTGAAATTGAACTACTTTATTTTTCTATTTCATATTAATTCCCACTCACCTGGCACTTGAGCTTGCATAAATTTGAAAAAAGCTTTGCTTTAATCCTTCTCCCTTTGATTCTTCTAAATTCCTCAAATTTCTTGAATATATATAGATAATTTAATTTGGTAGAGATTTGTTTATTTAGTAGAGAAAAGGAGGAAGAATAATACACACTAATTTTACTGTAGAATTATGGCGACGGTTGAATCAGAGATTAAGTTTAGGTTAGATGATTTATTTATAGATTGCTTGAGTGAATATAATCCATTAGATTATTTTAGATTAAAGGTTCTTCCATACACTTAATGGTTATCCATTCTAGCCCATACACATCACTCAACCAATAAAATTTAGCCATCTCATCCTATTACATCACCGGAGTGAATGGGAAGCCGCCATGTAACGACCAGCTATTTTGGACCATTCAAATCGACAATAAAACCACACATGTCTGACTTGAATAATTCAAAATACCGAATTGTTAATTTATATTTGGCAAAACTCAGAATATACAGTAAATAAAAATAATCACAGATCACAGACACAAGGTAATATAATAATGCATCGGAAACAAAGAAATAGTAGTTCATGAAGCTACTATATAAATTCATTAGAGTTAAGTAAGATACAATAGGAATACCAAGATACAACAGGAGAAACAATATGATAATCAGGAACAACTCAGAATACAACTGGAACCAACTAAAGGAATAGATATCAGGATCTTCAAAGAAAAACTCGAGTTCCAAAGGTGACTCTCTAATGCTGTATCACTCAGTCTGACCCGAGCGTAAAGCAAAACACAAAACACTCGAGTCAGGACATACATACTTATACAATGTAAACCAACTCAAGTGAACTGTAATAAAAGTACAAGTAACTTAAAGAATGCTTGGGATCGCCCATTCTTTAAGGATCCGTTAAACTATCTACTATGTAGTAATATTGCGCTATTATAATAATGTCTAATATAAAATAAACTTACTTTTAAATAGCGTTAAGCGGTTACCCATATAGCCCTTAACACATAATAGTGCCAATAGTCTATACATTACCTGCATACCCCGAGAGGCTACGAAAAGATACTCCATAGGTACGACACAAATAGAAACTCGTAGTAAAGCTCGATATGGTAAGTGACACGGCACAACTAGGCAATGCCAGGGTAGATATACCAATTACACATCCGGGCTGGTGGTGACGCATAACAGCCACTACCGCCCACCTCGAACAACACTCCCAAATCAAGGGGTGCACCCAATCAATCACAAAGTAATAGAATGGTATCGAAGAAGTGTGTCCGATCAGAGGTGCTACCTCATTGGCCCGTCAATCGCTCATGTTTTAGCCACTTTAGGCCAACTCACGGGAGTAGGGTCCACGCATATACCTTTAGGATCGTCACCACCATCCTACTTCATTCTGGAAACTCCACCGCATACACAGTTGTCAAAGTGGTTTTCGGTGTCGACTGAGAGTATGTCCATATCCGATCCCGATCTCTTTAACAACCAATCGTTATTATAACCCGTGGTTAAAATTTTAAAATAATATTTTATACTTCAAAATAGAATATTATACTTCCAGAAATGCTGTAATAGCTCAGGTTTCAAATTAAAGGTTTTTATTAAATTCAGCAAAGACAGCAAACCACTACAGCATTTACAGAACTACTGTAATAGGCCTTTATTAAGTTTTTAGCCTTTTAATTTACTACAGCAACTATAGCATTTCAGAACTACTGTAATAGCCTCTTTATAAAGCTTTTAGTTTATTTACTGAAACCATAACATTTCTGAATGCTATTAAAATAATTTTCCAGATTTTAGTGTATTTCCAGCAAATAATAAACTTCAATTTAAACCATTTAAACATTATAAAAATCATATTTTTAACATTCAAAAATGTTCATTAAAAATACTCTTTTAACTTATGATTTTATAAAGTAATTTTTACAATAAAATCCAACTTCCAATAAATCACTCATTAAATTCAAGTGTATAATTTTCCAAATTTTGCATTTGACAATTTAATAACACTTACATTTAAATTACCATTTCACACATTAAACTAAATTTCCAATTTATTTAATTTATTTAATTTATTTAAACCTTTAATTAAAACCAAATTTCACATTTCCAAGTCAAGTTAAAATTTAAAATTTCACATTTAAACATTCATTCATTTTACCATTTTAGTTTATAGAAAAATCAATAATACTTTATCAAGTCATTTAAATTCAAATTTAAATCAAATTATCATATTTCCCATTTTCCAAATAAAATTAAATTTCCATTTTTTTCAGAACTTAAATTCATTTTAAACCAAAATCCAAATTTCCAAACTTAAGTTATATTTCAAAATTTTCAATTTAACCATTTATTTATTTACATTTTTAACTTATAGAAAAATCATAACTTCTTTATTTAAACAATTTAAAATCTATTTATATTAAATTTCCATAAAAATTTCACTTTTAAAATACTTAAAAATAATTCAAAACACTTTAAAAATTAACCATGGGTCTATATATAGTTTTCTAACCTAGGTCAAGTGATACGGATATGTATCATTTCAATCCGCAGTTTACAAAGAAAAATCTGGGTTCTATCATTTCAAACCCGCAATCCCAAGTCAAATTAAATAAAAACCGTTCAGGCCTATCATTTTAGCCCATAACGATATTTTTCTATTATAAAGTCCGTTCGGGTATGTATCATTTCAACCCATAGTGATTCTATACTAACAGGGAACTTGCAGTGTGATAAACAGTTAACCATATATAGTAGTAATAGATGATATGACAGATAAATAAACAGGTTTAACATCATATAATATATAACATAAGCAGGTATAACATAATATAATAATTCTACACTTTTACTTGCTATCAATTCACAGTGGTATAAGTACAAATGTCAGGCGTGATTACTCACCTTTTAAGGTTAGAGAATATACAATAGAATGAGTTACAGATCCAAGCACGAATTTCGAAGCAAAACACGATGGGCTCAAGTTCGATGAATAGAGCTGGTAAATAGGAATTGATGAAATTAAATCAGAACCGGGTCGATGATAATAAATGATATGTGTGAATTGATATAAATATAACATATAAAATTTAAAATCAAACTAACGTGTTCATATATATATATATATATATATATACAAATTTATATAAACATACATTAAAGCCCATATTTGCATAAAAGAATGAATATACAGTGCAAATTATATGTGTTGTAACCCACAAAAGTAAATACATATACATGGTCCCACATACTGTATATATACACAAAATGCATACGTGACTTATGTAATTTAAAACAGCAATATATATATATATATATGCTAATATAAAATCTTATATATACATCTCCTATATAAACTGTAAAAAAAATTTATCCAAAGTCATAGACATTAAACTTGAAACATATATACATATAATATTCTTAATCAATGCACAAATATAATAAAAAAATGCAAGATACACATATGTAACTCTATACAAAATGTTCAGGTCAAAATACCCATGCAACTATTAAAATTACATATATGTAATACTACTAGATCCACGTATATAAATTCATATATATAAAACAAACAGATTGTATAAACCAACATAAACTTTTACTTTACTATATATATAAAACACAGCCCAAATCACCAAAGAGAAATCATTTTTATATACTTAGCAACATATATATGCTACAGAAAAACTATAATACAATACTAACTTAAAATTTATAAGCTATATATATATAAACAGCCAAAAAACTTAAGAAAATTTACATATCTTACCATAACGTATATATATACTTTATAACATATATTGTAAATTTAAAACTAACAAATAAATCTGTAAAACATGTACAAACATATATAAAATATACCTTGATATTTATACATAGAGAAGCTCGACTAATATGTGTACAGGTAGAGGAGAGTAGAAAAATCAAGTCGATGATTTCATGGGAAGGAACGGCGAAGTGTTCAGGGCTTCGCTTGGGGAGAGGTGGTGCGGCAGTTTGTGATCGATTGTGTGAGGCTGCTTCGGCCTGGGTGAAAGGAGGATGCAAGGGGAAAGGCCAGGCGGTCTTGGTGGCGGTGCAAAGGAGTTTTGTGGTTGCCGAGGCAAGTGGTGGGTGAGTGCGTGGAGTTGCATGAATAAGTGGAAGATGGAAGAACGAGCCGATGGTGGAGGAGAGTGGTGAGAACATGTTTGAGAAGAAATGTATTCACACGCTCTCAGACAAGTTACTTTGAAAATTTTATATTTTATTTGAAAGAAGAGAAAGGTAACAGAGGAAAGGCAGCTGTTCCCAAGCCAACACGTGATGAACATGCACAATAATAAATTTGGAATGGTAATAGTCTCGAAATTCCAAAGTCATAAGTTGGATATTGTAAATATTAACAACTGTACAGTTTCACACTAGATAACCAAGAGTCACAAGAACATAAAGGCAAGGAAATGGTACCAATACTGATTTTCACGGATTCCGCTGTATACCGGACTTCAAAACACATAATTGAATATACCGCAGAGATTAGCATGCCGAGATAATCAAAACGGTATATAGATATCTGTGGTACGGTCATCCAGTCAAAAGTCGATATCCGATACCGAAAATGTTGTTATTTGTCAGAAATAAGATAAACGGAGTAATAGAATTCCAAATTTGACGAAACGAAATATGACGTCTTACTCAGAAGATGATTTACAAATTTTCTATAGAAAAATATTCAGGTTTTGGAAAACATTTTATTATTATCAAATAATAACTGATTTGAATTTAAATAAAATTACACAATAAAATAGAATTCCATATTATCAGATGAAAATTTACCATCTGCTATGTTAAAGTAGACGTATTCCAAATATTGAGTTTTTATTTCAAAATTTTATTATTTAAAATTTCACCAAATTTCAGTTAATTTAATAAATAAAACCATCAAAATTTACGGGTCGTTACACTCTCCCCCACTCAAAACTTTTCGTCCCCGAAAAGGAAGGAGGTAGGAGAATAGAAACAACCTAAAGAAAAATGGATTTGAAATACAAATAAACAATTAATTTAAACTAATTAATATTAAAAAAATGATTTTAAATTCAAGGTATTTCCATAAGTTGATCTAATTTAAATTTATTAATTCCTTTAAACAAATTTATTTGTCTCATCTATTATTCAATTAACTTATTATTCTATTTATCTCTATTATCATCTTTATAATCAAACTTTTAGTGTATAACATTTATTATAAACACTCAAATTTTATTCGTAAAGACATTTTATATTGTATATTATCCAATTACATATTCAACTTCTGAATAATTTAGGTAAGTTATATTGGAATGCAATAGGATATTATACAAATAAAACTTCTAATTCAATTATCTCAAGCTTAAATATTCATTCAAATTTTTGGCTTCAATATATAATTGAAGTCATCCTTTAAGATAAAATTTTAGAATTTAATTTCAGATTAACTTCAAAATATCTAGAGATAAACAAATATATATATATATATATATCAAGTCAAATTTAAGATCGTATATCAACATATATTATAAATCAAGTCATATTTTATAAGTCCAAATCAATTTAAATTTCAAAGATAAACTTGTAGCAAAGCTACAGAATGGTCTCTTCACTTCGAAACCGGAAAATGAATGTCGATGATGCTGTAGTCATCGCCGAAATTATTTTCCAGCGACAAAGAAAAGAGCACTGATTTAGAAATTTAAAAATCCTTTGAAACAATTTCTACTAGAAATACTTTTAAATAATACATCCTTTTAAAACTTTCAAAACAAAGTTTGAAATCATCGGAAATTAAATTATCACATTCTTGATTTAAATCCATTTAAATTTCCAAATTAATTTATAACCATGTTTAATTATTTAGATATGAAACTAAAGCCAATGATTATAAAATACATACAAAGTTAAATATTATTTCTTAACACCCAATTCCATTAATTATCAAAATTCAGAAAATTATCCTTATACATATTATAATTATACAAAATTTATCTATCTACTAAATTTGAAAACTATATTGTGTCAGTTTGCTCTGTTCGAGTGTTTTGGAGATCCTATCGATAGCGATGATTAGACGAACCGATCAGAAACCCAAATCAACATCAACAACTCAAACAACACAATATAAAACATCTTTAAAATATAAAATTTTCAAATACAAGATTAATGTTTCAAAATAAGAATATGGATTCAAATTGGTGGACTCAAATTAAAGAGAATTCTGTTTTGAAGATAAATTAGAGACAAAGATAAGACGATTAAATAACAGAATAGGAAGATGGGTAAGCCTACATAAATCACGGGTAACCTTAACCAGGTCAACCGTGACTTAGCGAAAAAGATCGTTGTGGATTTTCTAGGGTAAATCTACATTCGATCTCAAGAGATAGAATTCAGGCATACCAAGAGATAGTAGCATTGTAAACCAAGGATACAAAAGTCTTCGGTGAATCAATGCTTTTTGTAAAGAAGTTTCACCCCTTTACAGGTCATTAGAATATTGGCGAGACCGCTAATTCATTAGAAAGATTATTCGGAGTGGAGTTATGGGACACTCCAGAATCAAGAAGACACGAATAGGGGAGGACAAGAATGGACTTTGGAACCGAAGGGAACGTTCCAAAATTCAAAGGAAATTCGAATCAAAGAGGAAGAGATTCAAACTCGAACGAAAGTGATTCTGTAATAATCTACTCCATATGCTGAGTTTTGCCTCAAAGCCAAAGCTCTGATACCACATATAACGACCCGCTATTTTGGACCATTCAAATCGACAATAAAACCACACATGTCTGACTTGAATAATTCAAAATACCGAATTGTTAATTTATATTTGGCAAAACTCAGAATATACAGTAAATAAAAATAATCAAAGATCACAAACACAGAGTAATATAATAATGCAGTGGAAACAAAGAAATAGTAGTTCATGAAGCTACTATATAAATTCATCAGATTTAAGTAAGATACAATAGGAATACCAAGAAACAACAGGAGAAACAGTATGCTAATCAGGAACAACTCAGAATACAACTGGAACCAACTAAAGGAATATATATCAGGATCTTCAAAGAAAAACTCCAGCTCCAAAGGTGAGTCTCTAATGCTGTATCACTCATTCTGACCCGAGCGTAAAGCAAAACACAAAACACTCGAGTCAGGACATACATACTTATACAATGTAAACCAACTCAAGTGAACTGTAATAAAAGTACAGGTAACTTAATGAATGCTTGGGATCGCCCATTCTTTAAGGATCCGTTAAACTATGTAATATGTAGTAATATTGCGCTATTATAATAATGTCTAATATAAAATAAACATACTTTTAAATAGCGTTAAGGGGTTACCCATATAGCCCTTAACACATAATAGTGCCAATAGTCTATACAGAACCTGCATACCCCGAGAGGCTACGAGAAGATACTCCATAGGTACGACACAAATAGAAACTCGTAGTAAAGCTCGATATGGTAAGTGACACGGCACAACTAGGCAATGCCAGGGTAGATATACCAATTACACATCCGGGCTGGTGGTGACGCATAACAGCCACTACCGCCCACCTCGAACAACACTCCCAAATCAAGGGGTGCACCCAATCAATCACAAAGTAATAGAATGGTATCGAAGAAGTGTGTCTGATCAGAGGTGCTACCTCATTGGCCCATCAATCGCTCCTGTTTTAGCCACTTTATGTCAACTCACGGGAGTTGGGTCCACGCATATACCTTTAGGATCGTCACCACCATCCTACTTCATTCTGGAAACTCCACCGCGTACACAGTTGTCAAAGTGGTTTTCGGTGTCGACTGAGAGTATGTCAATATCCGATCCCGGTCTCTTTAACAACCAATCGTTATTATAACCCGTGGTTAAAATTTTAAAATAATATTTTATACTTCAAAATAGAATATCATTTCAGATCTAAATCTTTATCAAAATAAAGATTAAATCAATTCCAAACCATTTCAATATATTTAAAATATCATATCATTTCAAAACTTCATTTCAAATCATTTCAATATATCAAAATATCATATCTTTCCAAAACTTCATTTCAAATCATTTAATATATCAAAACATCATATCATTTCAAAACTTTATTTCAAATCATTTAATATATCAAAATATCATATCTTTTCAAAAACTTCATTTCAAATCATTTAATATATCAAAATATCATATCTTTTCAAAACTTCATTATCAAATCATCATTTGAGTTCAAATCCAAATATTCAACTTTAAATACCTTTTAAATTCAAAGATATCATTCATTTATTATCATTTCAAGTCACCTTTTAAATAGTTTATATTTCAATCAAAATAATTCATCTAAACCATTTAAAAGTGTAATTATTATACTTTCAAATCAAGTATTCAATTTCCAAAGTTTTAAACTATTCTGAGTTCATTTACAAAGTTAAAAACCATAAACATTGAAAATTTCAGCCTTTCACAGCATTCAGAAAAAGCTGTTATAAGTTATTCTTGAAAACATTTTGATTCAGCAAAGACAACATTTTAAAACTGCTGTTAAATCTCAGTTTAGTTGAAATTTAGTTTAAAACAGCAAAGACAGCATTTCCAGAAATGCTGTAATAGCTCAGGTTTCAAATTAAAGGTTTTTATTAAATTCAGCAAAGACAGCAAACCACTACAGCATTTACAGAACTACTGTAATAGGCCTTTATTAAGTTTTTAGCCTTTTAATTTACTACAGCAACTACAACATTTCAGAACTGCTGTAATAGCCTCTTTATAAAGCTTTTAGTTTAATTACTGAAACCATAGCATTTCTGAATGCTATTAAAAGTATTTTCCAGATTTTAGTGTATTTCCAGCAAATAATAAACTTCAATTTAAACCATTTAAACATTATAAAAATCATATTTTTAACATTCAAAAATGTTCATTAAAAATACTCTTTTAACTTATGATTTTATAAAGTAATTTTTACAGTAAAATCCAACTTCCAATAAATCACTCATTAAATTCAAGTGTATAATTTTCCAAATTTTGCATTTGACAATTTATTAACACTTACATATAAATTACCATTTCACATATTAAACTAAATTTCCAATTTATTTAATTAATTTAAACCTTTAATTAAAACCAAATTTGACATTTCCAAGTCAAGTTAAAATTTAAAATTTCACATTTAAACATTCATTTTACCATTTTAGTTCATAGAAAAATCAATAATACTTTATCAAGTCATTTAAATTCAAATTTAAATCAAATTATCATATTTCCCATTTTCCAAATAAAATTAAATTTCCATTTTTTTTTCATAACTTAAATTCATTTTAAACCAAAATCCAAATTTCCAAACTTAAGTTATATTTCAAAATTTTCAATTTAACCATTTATTTATTTACATTTTTAACTTATAGAAAAATCATAATTTCTTTATTTAAACAATTTAAAATCTATTTATATCAAATTTCCATAAAAATTTCACTTTTAAAATACTTAAAAATAATTCAAAACACTTTAAAAATTAACCACGGGTCTGTATATAGTTTTCTAACCTAGGTCAAGTGATACAGATATGTATCATTTCAATCCGCAGTTAACAAAGGAAAATCCAAGTTCTATCATTTCAAACCCGCAATCCCAAGTCAAATTAAATTAAATAAAAACCATTCAGACCTATCATTTCAGCCCATAACGATTTTTTCCTATTCTAAAGTCCGTTTGGGTATGTATCATTTCAACCCATAGTGATTCTATACTAACAGGGAACTTGCAGTGTGATAAACAGATATAAATAAACAGTTAACCATATATAGCAGTAATAGATGATATGACAGATAAATAAACAGGTTTAACATCATATAATATATAACATAAGCAGGTATAACATAATATAATAATTCTACACTTTCACTTGCTATCAATTCACAGTGGTATAAGTACAAATGTCAGGCGTGATTACTCACCTTTTAAGGTTAGAGAATATACAATAGAATGAGTTACAGATCCAAGCACGAATTTCGAAGCAAAACACGATGGGCTCAAGTTCGATGAATAGAGCTGGTAAATAGGAATTGATGAAATTAAATCAGAACCGGGTCGATGATAATAAATGATATGTGTGAATTGATATAAATATAACATATAAAATTTAAAATCAAACTAACGTGTTCATATATATATATATATACACAAATTTATATAAACATACATTAAAGCCCATATTTGCATAAAAGAATGAATATACAATGCAAATTATATGTGCTGTAACCCACAAAAGTAAATACATATACACGGTCCCACATACTGTATATATACACAAAATGCATACGTGACTTATGTAATTTAAAACAGCAATATATATATATATGCTAATATAAAATCTTATATATACATCTTCTATATAAACTGTAAAAAAAAATTATCCAAACTCATAGACATTAAACTCGAAACATATATACATATAATATTCTTAATCAATGCACAAATATACTAAAAAAATGCAAGATACACATATGTAACTCTATACAAAATGTTTAGGTCAAAATACCCACGCAACTATTAAAATTACATATATGTAATACTACTAGATCCACGTGTATAAATTCATATATATAAAACAAACAGATTGTATAAACCAACATAAACTTTTACTTTACTATATATATAAAACACAGCCCAAATCACCGAAGAGAATTCATTTTTATATACTTAGCAACATATATATGCTACAGAAAAACTATAATACAATACTAACTTAAAATTTATAAGCTATATATATATATATATATAAACAGCCAAAACACTTAAGAAAATTTACATATCTTACCATAACGTATATATATACTTTATAACATATATTGTATATTTAAAACTAACAAATAAATCTGTAAAACATGTACAAACATATATAAAATATACCTTGATATATATACATAGAGAAGCTCGACTAATATGTGTACAGGTAGAGGAGAGTAGAAAAATCAGGTCGATGATTTCATAGGAAGGAACGGCGAAGTGTTCAGGGCTTGGCTCGGGGAGAGGTGGTGCGGCAGTTTGTGATTGATTGTGTGAGGCTGCTTCGGCCTGGGTGAAAGGAGGATGCAAGGGGAAAGGCCAGGCGGTCTTGGAGGCGGTGCAAAGGAGTTTTGTGGTTGTCGAGGCAAGTGGTGGGTGAGCGCGTGGAGTTGCATGAATAAGTGGAAGATGGAAGAACGAGCCGATGGTGGAGGAGAGTGGTGAGAAGAGGTTTGAGAAGAAATGTATTCACACGCTCTCAGACAAGTTACTTTGAAAATTTTGTATTTTATTTGAAAGAAGAGAAAGGTAACAGAGGAAAGGCATCTGTTCCCAAGCCAACACGTGATGAATGGGCACAATTATATATTTGGAATGGTAATAGTCTCGAAATTCAAAAGTCATAAGTTGGATATTGTAAATATTAACAACTGTACAGTTTCACACAAGATAACCAAGAGTCACAAGAACAAAAAGGCAAGGAAACGGTACCGATACTGATTTTCGCAGATTCCCCTGTATACCGGACTTTAAAACACAGAATTGAATATACCGCAGAGATCAGCATGCCGAGACGATCAAAACGGTATACAGATATCTGTAGTATGGTCATCTAGTCAAAATTCGATATCCGGTACCGAAAATGCTGTTATTTGTCAGAAATAAGATAAACGGAGTAATAGAATTCCAAATTTGACGAAACGAAATATGACGTCTTACTCAGAAGATGATTTACAAATTTTCTATAGAAAAATATTCAGGTTTTGGAAAACATTTTATTATTATCAAATAATAATTGATTTGAATTTAAATAAAATTACACAATAAAATAGACTTCCATATTATCAGATGAAAATTTACCATCTGCTATGTTAAAGTAGACGTATTCCAAATATTGAGTTTTTATTTCAAAATTTTATTATTTAAAATTTCACCAAATTTCAGTTAATTTAATAAATAAAACCATCAAAATTTACGGGTCGTTACACGCCACATGTCAGAAACAACGCTGAAATACGTTGAAAAATCACCGGAAATGAAACAGCTAAAAAACATCGTTTCAGATTTTGGGCGACAACGGGACTTAATCTCTGGTCACTAAGGAAGTCAACATGTGCCTTTACCACTATACCAAATGCACTTTTAATTTATTTTTAATTATATTTTCCGTAAAATATTGGGGTGTTTCATTTAGTATACCCCGCATACCTTTCTGTTGTTCTGCCTCCTCCTTTCTATCCAATGTCAGAAAGAAAGAAAAAAAATGAAGAAAACTAATATAAACACCTCCCCAAATGATTTGTACCTCTAAATCACAACATACAATTTCATAAATCACTCTGACCTTTCTCTTCCTTTTTCGTTTTGTATTTTAACTTCAGCAAAACCAGAAAAATGAAACATGGCCGATTTGCATAAAATCAAAACCAAGTCCTCTTTCATTCAAAATTCATAAAAAAATCTTATAAAATCAAATAAAAAGAAAGACCATGTCTTTGAATTAGTTATGGTTGGATGTACAAGCTGACGGGTTTTTAGAAGGTGCAGCAGCCGTATGGTGTGTTTGACAGTAATTGTTTTAGGCAATTCGATTCAGAGATGGATCTTCTGATTTTTATAGTGCTCGATTTGGCCAATAGAGGATGTATTGGTGTTTGTGAGGTCGGCTAGCAACTGCTCACCAGAATCTGTGGGGTTCGCCCTCATTTAAGGTCGCGCGACTCGTATGGCCAGGTAATGGAAAGCCGAAGTCGCGGTTGAGGGATGAGGTGTGGATGCGACTTGGTTAGGTCGATAAGATGTAGATCGCGAGGAGATGGAGGTTTGCGAAGTCATTTTTGAGTATTGAGGAGAGATGGAGGAGGAAGTCGCGGTCGAAGTGGGGTTCTGGTCGCGTTCTTCAGTAGGGTGGCTGGTTGTGTTTGGATGGGTTGAGAAGGTGCAGACGTTGACGTTGAGGCGGACAGTGGTGTTGGTATGGGTTTCCGCGTAGAGATGGAGGAGCAGTCGATGGTCAAAGATCGGTCAAGGTTGGAGCAAGAACTGGAAATAGGCGGGCTCAGATTAAAATTGGGGAAGATGAATAATTAAGGATAAATTGTGTATTAAGAATTGTAATTAGTAAAAATTTATTTTTTAACCGAAAACTTATATAACTGATAGCTTGCTCATATGATGTCAGATTCAATCGCGGTTAGTCGCGTTAGACTCGTATCAATGTTTGCCTCGTTATGGAATTAGATTGGCTAAATTCGAAAGCTGTTCGAATTTAGTCGGAACTTGAACGCGGAAGCGACAACTGTAATGTAATCAAAGTGAGTTAAACTCACTCTCCATGGTCACTTATATTTTTATATAAGTGGAAATAATTTTATTTATGTTGCTTGTTGTCTGTGATTGCTGGTTGTTTACTATATTATTAGTAGTTGGATATATATACCCACCTATTGGAGCGGATGAGACCCTATACGTTCCCATGTATGAGCGGATGACACTTTGTACGCGCGTCTGCCTCGAAGCAGACATTGTACATTTTATTCTCATATGTTGTATTTGATGCAGGTGAACAGGTTTGAGGGATCCAACTGGATTCCTCACATTGTTGATTTATTTTTCATATATTGTAATATATGATGTGTTGGATGCCATATGTGATGACAAGAGTATAGTTTTCCCTATTTAGTGCTATGGTAGCACTGTGCCTATTTTTGGTATTTTTGAAATACTATTAAGTGAAGATTTGATTTTTAAATGGTTTTCGAAGTTAAATATGTTTTATAATTTATTTGGATTATTTAAAGAAGTAGTTTACTATATATAAAATAATATGATTTTTGGATATTAAATTAATAATTTACGAAATATTTTTATATAGATATTGTAACGATCCCGGATTTTATATAAATTTAAATTGATAATTAATTTAGTTTTTGAATAAAAATTGTGAAATTAATCGATAAATTGATGCGAGTTTCCCCGAGTTCAAATAAATTCTAGGTTAAATCATTTAAAAATTTAAATATTGTATATATATGTATTTATGTGAATATATATGTATACGGGCATATATGAGTAAATTTGAATATATATGTATATATTTGATTTTAATTTAAATCTTAAATAAATGGTTTAAGATTAAATATAAAAATATATAGACTTTTGCCACAAGGAAATAAATAAATGATTTAAACTTAGAATTGATGGTTAATAATGATTTGAATTTACAAAATAAATATAAGACAATAAATATTAAATAAAAATAATAATAATATCTGAGTTAGAAATAGAAATGAATAAAAGATAAATTATGAAAATAAATAGATAAAAATAGAAATACACACATGTAAAAATGAAGTAACAAATTAACTAAAATCTAACAACAAAATTAAAATAGAGATTTATTTATATTATAAAGTAATATTACAAAGTAAAGAAAGAAATATATACTTAAATATGAACAAAATATGGATAAGTATGAAACCAAAGAGAACAAAAGTAAAATATATATGAAGTGAGAAGCTTGCAAAGGAAGCCACACCAAATATCTTCATATTTGTACAGCCGAAATAAGATAAAGGATAAGTATTTGTAGACATGGAGGAGACTAGCATTTAATGTTATCATCTCTAGTACACATTATAAAATCATATCAGCCTCCAAGTAGAAAAATCTCTGACCAAACCTAAAAAAAAATCTTGTACCTGTAAACAATCCTGTGTAAACTCTTTTCCATATATCAATCTTTCTCATTCCATTTTTGTTTACAAAAAGACTTAGCATTCCAAAAAAGTATCTTACAACTGAAGTTTTATTCCAACTCAACTAAACAACAATTCAATTAAGCAAGCAAAGAGATTCAAGAGGATCAGGCTTATAGCTTTTCAAAACAGAAGTATGCTCTGTTCTTCATCTTCTTTCTGGTGAGTAAACATTTATATTAAATCTTCAATAAGTTAAGTTCTCTTGCTTGTGAGAATTATGAGTTGAATGATGGTTGCTTGTATATACATAGTGATATCGCTGTATGTATGGATCTGATTGAAGTGTGCATGTCTGTTGAAATTGTATACCTCTGTTCTTAGTTCAGAGTTAAACTTTTGATCAAAATCCAAATTCTTCTCCTCTGATTCTTGTTAAACTTTAGAATATAAACAAAAGTTGTTTGTTAGATTATGAACTAAGTTTATAAAATTTATTTAAGTAGAAACAACTTATTAATGTCTCTGGAAATTTGGTTTACAGGCAAACAAGAGGTATTGTGATAAATTTGATTGTTATAAAATACTCATTCGAGTTCATAACCTAAATCTTCAATGAAAAATAGGATTTTTAAAGCAAGAATCATAATTTTTAAAGCTAGAATTTGAGAGCAGTTCGTGGTTGTTCGAAATTCGTTGATTTGGCAATTTCCGATGATCTTCTAATACTGGGTGGTTGGGGCTTGGTCTGGAGATAGGGGAAGGTACGACGAGGCTTGGAAAAATATCCGGAGGGTTGTCAGATCAACAAGGTGTCGGGGACGAGCAAGTTCAGTTTCTAACCCTAGTTTGGGACGAGCTGGGAAATTTGATCGTTCCTCTCTCTTTGGTGCATCGAGTTCAGCGTGACTTTGGAAATTTGAAGCTTTGACGTCGGCGAAGGGGTGGCTGGAGCCTCTGATTTTCTAGTGGCCGGAGAAGTAAGTTTGAGGCGAAGTGTAACAACCCGGGTTTTTCATACACGAAAAACCGGACCATTTGTGTTAAAAGAAGAAGAGGTAGAAGAAGAAAATAAAAGAAAAACAACATCAGAATCTAACCATCGCAGCGGAATAAAATATAATATATCAACAGATCTTTACACAAATCAAAACTATATCTGTTTATACAATACATCAGAATACATCATCAGAGTACATCAACATCCATAACATACAACTGAATACACAGCGGAAAAATAATAGCAAGTACGGGAGTACGTATCGTCATCCAGCTCGTCTCCTGAGCTCCACAGCATCATATCCTAAACCTGTTTATCTCGGTCTGACCCGAGCATCATATAAAACAATACCCGAGTCAGTCTGGAAAACCAGCGTGAGAAAATCACACTCAAATTGATTATTAAAGTTTTAAAATCTTTTGAAAACAAAAGCATCTCGTAAGACCACGCCACAAATAAACATGTCGGGTTTTTACCTTACGATAGCTAAAACACTTTATATCAAAATCCTCTGATATTATAATAGTGTCTACGGAAAGTAAAATAGAATCTAGCTGAAATGCTTGCATCTCACATTTCAACAATAGTTGGGCACAATCAAAACCGTACAGGCACGTAGGGAGAATGGATTTCCAACGAATGACTAGGCACTGGGGTACCACCTATCACAGTACGTGGCCTAGATCACAGTACCGAGGAGTACGCCCGCTCCCCTGCAACACAAGGCCGGAACCATCCCTTACTGGATAATTCCGAATAAAATCACCCCACGGTTGGGATCAGCAACCGCACCACTAAGCCGAAATAAAAAGGGACATCTAGACAGGGATAACCTTACCCTCCAGTGGGAGCTACCCACGAAGCCTTGCTGCATAACCCCTGATTTTCAGTCATTCCCGGTTGATGAGGTTCGAGGCTAAACGATACCTTTTAGAGAACATATCCCTTAGAATGCCCATCGTCCGCTGACGATGTTTCGCAAGCATTCGTCCATACAAGTCCGTCCTGGGTTTGAACGGAACCGAAGGCACTACTCCTACTACATCCATTTTGGAAATATCCTCAGGATTAGTAGCGACTAGCCCTTGCACTTCACAGCTCCCATCTTCGACTCCGAACACGTTACACGAAACGTACAAATCGGATCGAAGTGGTATTCGAGTCTCCAGACCTAGAATCCCGGTATACGGAAACTCGATCCCGGTCTCTTCGAAACGATCAGCGCATTGGCCAATATTGATAGTTGGTTCTTTAACTATCAATTAACATTCACAATCATCCATCAAACAATAAAAATTTCCCAATTATTTATTAATCTCAAATATCTTCGCAAGATATATTTCCAAATTTTCAAACTCATTTGAAATAATTTCAAAAAGTTTTCGCTTACGGAATACATTTCCCAAATGTTTATTTCCTCTGAAACACCAAGTACAAAATACTTTTAGATTTAAAAATAATTTAAAACACTTTATTATAAAATATACTTTAAAACATTTAAATTTAAAACTATTTTAATACTTTATTCAAAAATTTATACTTTAAGAATATTCAAAATGAAGCTACGTAATAAAATATAAAACTAGATTTTTATCATTTAAAACATAATACCAAACCATCTTTAAACAATTACTATTAAAATAAATTTGAAAGATACTCGCTTTAAAGTTTAACATTTATAAATAATAGATTTTCCAAAAACATATTTTAAATCAACTTTAAACCTCTAGCTTATACTTAGAAGTTTATTTTGAAAACATACTTGGCTATTCAGGGAGATACACTTTTCTTTCACATTCTTCAAATTAAATCACTATTTATTTTTAAACCAATTCATATCCCTTTATAAATTCTCACCTTGAATTTATCTTTTCAAATATCCACTGATATTTTATTTTACTTTATAAACCCAGTTTATAAATTCCAAAATCTCACTTCTCTTTTAAAAATCCCGTTTTAACGCTTAAATCAAATCCCAAATTGATTTCCGATTTACTTTACTTTGAAATAAATTCCTTGCTCATTTCATTTATTTCAAAATACTTTTAACTTAAGATTTATTTCATTCCAAAAATCCAATTCAATACATTTTGATAATTTCTTTTTCTGAAATATTCAATCCAACCATATTATTCAATATTTCAATTACCAATAAAATCATCACAGGATATCAATATTCATAACACAGAATATAAAACAGTCTAGAAAATTTTGAGGAATCCAGTTGGATCCCTCCAACCTGTTTTCCTGCATCCACAAACGTTAGCACAATACCAATTCCACTTCGAGGTGGAATATCGCGGTATATGGGTTTTATATAAAATCATCCGCTATTATGCGGCGCATAGGGTCTCATCCGCTATATAATGCGGGAATATCAACTCCAATATATACATATGCCAATATATATATATTGGTATATACTACTATATACCATATCAATCAATTCAATCATCCATCAATATTTAAATTTAAACAATTAAATTTAAATTATAATTTAACTGAGTGAGATTAACTCACCTTTTCCCCTTTTTTGCAATTCAACCCAAACCAGTAGTTTTCTCCACGATGTCCGACCTTGAATACATATTATATGATTTCATTAATATTCGATCAATTTGGACAAATCAATTTCTACCTAAAAATTTCATTTTACTTAATAAGGTAATTTTCAAACTAATTTTCTTTACAAATACAATTTAAGTTTTCAAAATAATTAAATAGATTAACTTACAAATAAATCACCTTCATAATTTATTTTACAATAACTTGTGGATTAAAATATCTATGTATATATTTATCTATTTCATTTAACACTACCTTCTAAATCATATCCATATATAAACTATTTTCTGTTTTACAATTTATATATATATATATATTCATATAAATCTTTAATAAAGATAAATAAATTGTTTTCTATCCTACTGCAGCATATTTATCTGTTGATCTGGATGTATACATTTTTTTTTAAGTAAAACAGTTTAACATATTCAAATAGAACAGAAATTACCTGCTACTCAAACTAAGGTCTAGATCGAGCATAGCTACTGCTTGCCCAAAACTCAACTCCAAAGACCTCACAACGATCGACATCCAGCTTCACGAATCCCAGGCAATCGCCTACTGCCCTAGTCCACGCGTTCGCGAGCCTCCATCGACCTGAGAACGAACCCACTCGCCTCGCTGCTTCTGATTTCGATCCAGCTCTTCACTGTAGCCTTGCCGCGACATCGCCTTGACTACGAACTACATCCAGCCGAACAACTTGAAATCGTCAACTCGACCAGACTCGAGCATCGCTGAATCCCACCCACGCGCGCGTTTGGTTACGACCCTACCCAGCTTCGTGGCGCCTCCAGATGTCTACTCTACACGCGAATCCCACGTTAGCAAGCGACTTGAAACGCGACGACGTCGTCATGCTCGACTCGACAACCGCGAACATGCGGCCCATCATCTCGCATAATCGCTTGCCTCACTGCCCTCTTTGTCGAAGTCGAAATCGACTTCGGTTTCACCACCCTATTTCTTTTTCCCCACGGCTGAAATGAATGGGAGAAGGGTCGACAATTTAAACATGGCTCAGATTTTAATTTCGATTTGAAGAAAAGGGAACTTCGGCCATTATATTGAAGCACGATTTGATTTAATTTGAAAAGGGAGAGGCCGGTGATTGATTTCGTTTTTTCTTTTAACTGAGAGGCTCGGTTAAAAAGTTGTAAAGGAGAAGGAGACGCGTGTACAGATGTTTCAACGCGTGGACAAACAGCGTGATCCAGAAGGCTCGTAGTCTGGATATGGAAAGAAATATCGACCAGTTAAAATATTAAATTTCCGATTAAATTTCAGCGCGTTTACATTCCGTACGATCACACGACAACTCCAAATACTACGAAAATTGAAATCCAATAATAATACAATATTACGGATCCAATGGAACTGGTTTCGTCGCATTCCGAGACTGTGCCTCGGATGGCTATTTTTTAAATTCAATTTCAACGATATATTTTTAAAACTAAACAAAACTCTTTAAAATTCCATTTTAAAAGTTCTATCATCTTCAGTATTAACAATATAAATTTTCTGAACCTTTGAACTATTTTTTACAGACTTAAAATCAAGATTCAATATTTTACCCAATCCCGATAATTAAATTCAATAATTAATTATCCAAATAAATATTGTATAATTGAAATTAAAGTTAAAATTTAACCTTCGAATATTTAAAATAAATTAAATATTCACATTTCAAATATACAAAAATTCCGGGTCGTCACATTCCTCCCCCCTTAAAAGAATTTCGTCCCCGAAATTACCGGTTAGGAAGAATGATTCAAATTCCCGTTAACTATTTTCCAAATTCAAACAGTTTTAACAATACCCAAACAATCTTTTATTAATGATACACTAATCATCTTTTAACTTCCCAAACTTATTCATAAGTTCAACCCATGTCACCTACTTATCAATTCAAATTTAAATTTGAATTCAAATTTTAAACCTTCAAAATTTTCTCAAAAATTTTCTAACTCTCTAAATTTCCGAAAAATTTCGCCAGCGTCTCCTTTGCGCGGCTAGCTCGGTACTACTACAAAATGGCTCTACGGCCTCCCAATCTCAAAAAGAAAACAAAAACCCAAGTGGCTGAATCCAAAAACCCAATCAAATTTCATATAGAAATTCAAATACATACCTTTTTGTCGGGCCATTAAATTTTATCTTCTAAAATCAAAAATCCCCATTATCCATTGCTTTTATACACCTGTATATCCTATTAAGCAATAATATCCAATCATAGGATTCAAAATCATTTTAGACATTTCCTTTACAAATTTCAATATTTGTTTTACTTATGCCCGTACGATGCACATATATCATTCGTACGCAATATCACATTCGATCGCTCAATCGATCACACAATTTCATTTCCGAACTAGTATCGTTCACCCGACTTCCTAGTGCGGACTCAGATCTGGTTTCTTGATCAGAAACCGTCATTCTCCTTGCATAGTCACAAATTATGATAGAGAATTTCCAGAATCAATCAACAATCCATATCCAGGTTCGCCGTCGAAAATCGAGTGAAAAATCCTGATTCGGATCGATAAAATTATCTCGAAATTCTGTGTTCGATATCTGGACCAATATAGCTATGCGAATAAAATAATATACGTACACCTTACGTAATTAGCCCAATTGATTATTAATTACATCAATTCTCTTTTATTCACATTCATTTTGATTTTTATTCGCTTATCCTCACTTATCTCACTTCACAATTTAAATTAAATTTTCTATTCAATTATTCACTAGGAATAATTTCTCAATACCAAATTACTTAAGAATCTCACCATACTTCTTAAGTTCAATATAAATATTTTACATACTGCTTATACTTATTTTCACTTCATTATTGAAGTTCATATCCGTTTCTATTTACTTTTGCCCTTACAGTTCCACTTGAATTCAATTTATCTTCCACTTGGAATATTCAATCAGTTACACTTACTAATTAATTTAAATCTCAATTATAAATTCATTTGTGAACTTTTCTTTCTTTAATTCCTTCGATTTCACTTCACTTTACATTCACATTTGAATCAGATTTCTATATCCAGTTTCAATTTCATTTGCTTAGCAAATTTAAATCATATTTGTCGTTAATAAAATTAAAAAAAAATTCTAACTCCCAAAATTTACGGAAAATTTTGGCAGAGTCTCCCTTGTACGGAGGGACTTCTGCGATATCGCAGGATGCACAAATATATATATACATCGGCCTCAAGCCGGAAATCACAATATATATCAATATATGCAGTTCATATCTCCTATTTTGAATTTTTTGCGTAAGCGTACCTTCTTTTAGCATTTTTAAGCAAGCAGCTATTTATTTTAGAAATTTGCGCGATCAAAACCAGCCAAACGGCTTCCCTGAACCTGTACTAACTCAATTTAAACAGGTAAGTGACAAATATACAAAGTTTGTTATCATTTCAATTAATTTCAATAGCTAAATACATGCATTTCACTTATATTTTACTATTCACTTAAAACTACTTAAAGGTTACTATTTAAAACTGCTTTTAAATATTTATACAATAAGTTGTTCTCAGACAGATCTTATGCTGCTATTTAGTTAAAGCTGATATTTCAAAAACATCATAGCTTACCAAAATCTTTGTACCAAATTTCAAAATTCATTTTAGATTCACAGCTATTTTGATAGATGTTCCTATATAACACATAATCAAGTTGGCTTGAACAAATCATTGTCATATTTTTCATATTAACCACCATATAAGATTAGATACATGCAATAATGAGGACAAGACTGTTCAATAAATTTCAAAGACATTCCAAAGTTCACCTCAACTTCTTATGTTCATGCTATTTGGTTTTATTTATTAATCAGAAGTATGGGCATGATAAAGTAAATAGTTGAACATAAGGTGAAAAGGAAATTCAAAGAGAAACAGATGTGGATATGATAATCTGATGTAACCTAATTTTGACATGAGGCTACTTTTCCAGGCAGGCAAGATGGATATTTATGAATAAGAAGTTGCATCACTTTCTTTATTGTTGTGAAAAGAAGGGAAAGGACTACAGGGTCCATGGATTGTGATAATTCAAAGACTAGTTAGTAGTTACTATAGCCTTGAAGTAAAAAAAAAAAATATGCAGTACCCAGATGCACTATTTCCATTAGTCATCATATATTAAAAGCTTTGAAGTATATGATTGTTAAAACCCAATGTATACGGGTCACTGAATCATATGGTACTGACAGTTTTAAAGGTTATAAGTTAAGAGGTTTTACACTATAAAAATACTACTATACAACCCCTTTTTTTTTTCTTCTTATTCCTATAGTTTGATTTAGCAGTGGAAATAGGATTAAGGAAAATACTTCACATACTAACCACATATAACAACACCTTATGTTTTTACAGTCAAGCTAAATTTCTTTTGGCTAATATTCTAATCAACTTTCATAATGGTAACGACTACAACCCAAATCAATATTTGATTTCTATCTTCCAAAATCACTTCATTATTTTACTCGAGTTAAATCTAATTTATAATCCAAGTTATGATTTTATAACTTATCTCATTAGAATTTCCAATTCCATTCTGAATTTAATTTTCTTTAAATTTTTTTTATTTTTTTTTATTTCCAAATCAATTTAAATATTGAATTCCATTTAACTTCAATTCATATTTAATTCACTTAAAATTTCAAGTTGAATTTCTATTAATAACTCAAGCTTCACTTTCCAATTTATCATTTATTCACAATCCAAATTTTAATTAACCAATTCGAGTTTCATTTCCATATTCCATTAATTTATCAAGAAGTTTATTTTAGTTTTACTAAATCTTTGATTTTCTTTCAACACCCACTTTAATTATCTTACAGAAGTTCAATCTACTTAATAAATCAAATTTTGGACTTTTATCCATTTCTCAAAATACAAAACAATTTCATCTGGCTTATTTATCCCACTTCTAAATGTTATAAGTCACATTCTAGTTATATTCATACTTCCATCTATTTAAAATCAATTTTATTCACATTTTATTTTACCAATATATTTTTATTATCTCAGAAACCCTTTTCAATAAGAATCCAGAGTCCTAAACAATTTCCAAAATTTCAAAATCACTTTTGAAATCAACTACATCCAAACTCCTTTGGTAAATTCAATTATCCCTTTTGAATTTCAAAACCAATTCTAGTTCACAATCATTTCCAATTTAAAACAATTTAGTAGCAATTTCTATTGGAAACTCGAAAATGAACACCGATGATGTCGCGATCATCATCGGAATTATTTTCCAGCGTCCAAAAGAGAATTAAATGATTTTATCTTTTTAAAACATTTCAAATATTTTTAATCCCAAATCCCACCAGATTTCAATCCAATTTCAAAAATATTTCCGAAATAATATCACTATTATTTCTCCCAAAACCCTTGAAAACCATTTTCAAATCTCAAGGAATTTCAAACCTTTCTCAAAATTCCAAATTCAATACCCATACAATTTTATATTCAAACATTACTTTGGAATTTCAGTTCAAAATTACAATCTCATTTGTATATATAAAGTTTATTTGAATTTATAAATTACATTTATAATCTACATTCTCAAATTCCATTTGTTATATAAATTTATTCTTCCAACTTTGGTTATAAGTTTCCAATTTCTGATTAAATTTTTACACAACGATGATAATAATTTAATATCATCGCTTTCTAACAACCAAGCAACCAAATATATAATTTTCTAAAAATTATTTCTTTCATATACAAAAGTAAGTTGGGTAAAATTATTTCATTTACCCTATTTAAACAATACTGTGTCGAATTGTTCTATTTAAGTGTTTAGAGATCCCTATCAATAACGTTAATTACTCGTATTGACCAGAATCCATAAACTACTCAATAAACCAACCAACACAATATAAAACCATTTTATATTCACTAACAAATACGCGCTCATATCTATTAATACACTCAAATTCCCACCAGAGCCAAGGTTATCGCTAGCCTAAGCTCTGATACCACTGTAACAACCCGGGTTTTTCATACACGAAAAACCGGACCATTTGTGCTAAAAGAAGAAGAGGTAGAAGAAGAAAATAAAAGAAAAACAACATCAGAATCTAACCATCGCAGCGGAATAAAATATAATATATCAACAGATCTTTACACAAATCAAAACTATATCTGTTTATACAATACATCAGAATACATCATCAGAGTACATCAACATCCATAACATACAACTGAATACACAGCGGAAAAATAATAGCAAGTACGGGAGTACGTATCGTCATCCAGCTCGTCTCCTGAGCTCCACAACATCATATCCTAAACCTGTTTATCTCGGTCTGACCCGAGCATCATATAAAACAATACCCGAGTCAGTCTGGAAAACCAGCGTGAGAAAATCACACTCAAATTGATTATTAAAGTTTTAAAATCTTTTGAAAACAAAAGCATCTCGTAAGACCACGCCACAAATAAACACGTCGGGTTTTTACCTTACGATAGCTAAAACACTTTATATCAAAATCCTCTGATATTATAATAGTGTCTACGGAAAGTAAAATAGAATCTAGCTGAAATGCTTGCATCTCACATTTCAACAATAGTTGGGCACAATCAAAACCGTACAGGCACGTAGGGAGAATGGATTTCCAACGAATGACTAGGCACTGGGGTACCACCTATCACAGTACGTGGCCTAGATCACAGTACCGAGGAGTACGCCCGCTCCCCTGCAACACAAGGCCGGAACCATCCCTTACTGGATAATTCCGAATAAAATCACCCCACGGTTGGGATCAGCAACCGCACCACTAAGCCGAAATAAAAAGGGACATCTAGACAGGGATAACCTTACCCTCCAGTGGGAGCTACCCACGAAGCCTTGCTGCATAACCCCTGATTTTCAGTCATTCCCGGTTGATGAGGTTCGAGGCTAAACGATACCTTTTAGAGAACATATCCCTTAGAATGCCCATCGTCCGCTGACGATGTTTCGCAAGCATTCGTCCATACAAGTCCGTCCTGGGTTTGAACGGAACCGAAGGCACTACTCCTACTACATCCATTTTGGAAATATCCTCAGGATTAGTAGCGACTAGCCCTTGCACTTCACAGCTCCCATCTTCGACTCCGAACACGTTACACGAAACGTACAAATCGGATCGAAGTGGTATTCGAGTCTCCAGACCTAGAATCCCGGTATACGGAAACTCGATCCCGGTCTCTTCGAAACGATCAGCGCATTGGCCAATATTGATAGTTGGTTCTTTAACTATCAATTAACATTCACAATCATCCATCAAACAATAAAAATTTCCCAATTATTTATTAATCTCAAATATCTTCGCAAGATATATTTCCAAATTTTCAAACTCATTTGAAATAATTTCAAAAAGTTTTCGCTTACGGAATACATTTCCCAAATGTTTATTTCCTCTGAAACACCAAGTACAAAATACTTTTAGATTTAAAAATAATTTAAAACACTTTATTATAAAATATACTTTAAAACATTTAAATTTAAAACTATTTTAATACTTTATTCAAAAATTTATACTTTAAGAATATTCAAAATGAAGCTACGTAATAAAATATAAAACTAGATTTTTATCATTTAAAACATAATACCAAACCATCTTTAAACAATTACTATTAAAATAAATTTGAAAGATACTCGCTTTAAAGTTTAACATTTATAAATAATAGATTTTCCAAAAACATATTTTAAATCAACTTTAAACCTCTAGCTTATACTTAGAAGTTTATTTTGAAAACATACTTGGCTATTCAGGGAGATACACTTTTCTTTCACATTCTTCAAATTAAATCACTATTTATTTTTAAACCAATTCATATCCCTTTATAAATTCTCACCTTGAATTTATCTTTTCAAATATCCACTGATATTTTATTTTACTTTATAAACCCAGTTTATAAATTCCAAAATCTCACTTCTCTTTTAAAAATCCCGTTTTAACGCTTAAATCAAATCCCAAATTGATTTCCGATTTACTTTACTTTGAAATAAATTCCTTGCTCATTTCATTTATTTCAAAATACTTTTAACTTAAGATTTATTTCATTCCAAAAATCCAATTCAATACATTTTGATAATTTCTTTTTCTGAAATATTCAATCCAACCATATTATTCAATATTTCAATTACCAATAAAATCATCACAGGATATCAATATTCATAACACAGAATATAAAACAGTCTAGAAAATTTTGAGGAATCCAGTTGGATCCCTCCAACCTGTTTTCCTGCATCCACAAACGTTAGCACAATACCAATTCCACTTCGAGGTGGAATATTGCGGTATATGGGTTTTATATAAAATCATCCGCTATTATGCGGCGCATAGGGTCTCATCCGCTATATAATGCGGGAATATCAACTCCAATATATACATATGCCAATATATATATATTGGTATATACTACTATATACCATATCAATCAATTCAATCATCCATCAATATTTAAATTTAAACAATTAAATTTAAATTATAATTTAACTGAGTGAGATTAACTCACCTTTTCCCCTTTTTTGCAATTCAACCCAAACCAGTAGTTTTCTCCACGATGTCCGACCTTGAATACATATTATATGATTTCATTAATATTCGATCAATTTGGACAAATCAATTTCTACCTAAAAATTTCATTTTACTTAATAAGGTAATTTTCAAACTAATTTTCTTTACAAATACAATTTAAGTTTTCAAAATAATTAAATAGATTAACTTACAAATAAATCACCTTCATAATTTATTTTACAATAACTTGTGGATTAAAATATCTATGTATATATTTATCTATTTCATTTAACACTACCTTCTAAATCATATCCATATATAAACTATTTTCTGTTTTACAATTTATATATATATATATATTCATATAAATCTTTAATAAAGATAAATAAATTGTTTTCTATCCTACTGCAGCATATTTATCTGTTGATCTGGATGTATACATTTTTTTTTAAGTAAAACAGTTTAACATATTCAAATAGAACAGAAATTACCTGCTACTCAAACTAAGGTCTAGATCGAGCATAGCTACTGCTTGCCCAAAACTCAACTCCAAAGACCTCACAACGATCGACATCCAGCTTCACGAATCCCAGGCAATCGCCTACTGCCCTAGTCCACGCGTTCGCGAGCCTCCATCGACCTGAGAACGAACCCACTCGCCTCGCTGCTTCTGATTTCGATCCAGCTCTTCACTGTAGCCTTGCCGCGACATCGCCTTGACTACGAACTACATCCAGCCGAACAACTTGAAATCGTCAACTCGACCAGACTCGAGCATCGCTGAATCCCACCCACGCGCGCGTTTGGTTACGACCCTACCCAGCTTCGTGGCGCCTCCATATGTCTACTCTACACGCGAATCCCACGTTAGCAAGCGACTTGAAACGCGACGACGTCGTCATGCTCGACTCGACAACCGCGAACATGCGGCCCATCATCTCGCATAATCGCTTGCCTCACTGCCCTCTTTGTCGAAGTCGAAATCGACTTCGGTTTCACCACCCTATTTCTTTTTCCCCACGGCTGAAATGAATGGGAGAAGGGTCGACAATTTAAACATGGCTCAGATTTTAATTTCGATTTGAAGAAAAGGGAACTTCGGCCATTATATTAAAGCACGATTTGATTTAATTTGAAAAGGGAGAGGCCGGTGATTGATTTCGATTTTTCTTTTAACTGAGAGGCTCGGTTAAAAAGTTGTAAAGGAGAAGGAGACGCGTGTACAGATGTTTCAACGCGTGGACAAACAGCGTGATCCAGAAGGCTCGTAGTCTGGATATGGAAAGAAATATCGACCAGTTAAAATATTAAATTTCCGATTAAATTTCAGCGCGTTTACATTCCGTACGATCACACGACAACTCCAAATACTACGAAAATTGAAATCCAATAATAATACAATATTACGGATCCAATGGAACTGGTTTCGTCGCATTCCGAGACTGTGCCTCGGATGGCTATTTTTTAAATTCAATTTCAACGATATATTTTTAAAACTAAACAAAACTCTTTAAAATTCCATTTTAAAAGTTCTATCATCTTCAGTATTAACAATATAAATTTTCTGAACCTTTGAACTATTTTTTACAGACTTAAAATCAAGATTCAATATTTTACCCAATCCCGATAATTAAATTCAATAATTAATTATCCAAATAAATATTGTATAATTGAAATTAAAGTTAAAATTTAACCTTCGAATATTTAAAATAAATTAAATATTCACATTTCAAATATACAAAAATTCCGGGTCGTCACACGAAGTTTGGCGACTGGGTTGGTTTTGGTTTGGTAATGAGTAGTTCGATTTTGATTCGAGGCAGGTGAGGGTGTTTTGATGGTTGGAGAAGGTTGCGGTGATGTTGGTCGGCGTGTCGGAGGGTTTGCCAGTGATCGGAGTTGGCTCGGGGGCTGGTGCACGTGCATCATGCCATCGTTGTGTCTGGGTTGTTTCACGTTCGGGGAATGATGTTCCATCGGGTTAGATCTCGCGTCAATGCCTGTGCGACTCGAAGTAAAACAGAAGAGGCTCGGGTAGGTTTTTGTTTAGGTTTTAAAACAAATCTGCCCTTGTTTTGTTCAAGATTAATGAAGTTTCAATTAACATTTAATTAATTAAATAATTAGAATAAATTCATGAATTATTAATGGTTAATCAATTTTAATGATTAATGTAAGTAATTTCTGTAGAACAGTAATTAAGAAATTGTTATTACTTAAGGTCATTAACTAAGATTATTTAAATAATTAATTAATGTGATTAATTGTAACTATCAATTAGATTAATCAATTAATAATAATCATTTATGAAATTGTTTAAGTGTAATTACTTTATGGAAGTAATTAAGAAATTAATTGTTTATTGAAATTAATTAAGAATAATTAATTAAATGGTAATTAATTAATTTATTAATTGGGGCTAATTAATTTATTATTAAAGGTTAATTAATTAAATAATTTGTAATTTGTTAATGTTAATTAACCAGGATTAGTGACTCATCTGATTTAATTTAATCAGATAAATAAATTGAGCTTACCTATGGATATTTGGATTCTATTGGATGATTTGATTGTTTGATATCCCAGATATGTGATGCTTCGTGGTACATCCTGATTTGTGTTGTGATATTTTTCTCTGGGATGAATGTAATTAATTCCCTGTGATATAATTTATTATCTGTGATACATTTGTATATTATCTGTGATCTGTGTACAAAAGATAAGCGTTATAGTTTATACCGCTTATCAACTATATTTTTGTATCTTAATCTGTGATGATTGAATGATGTTGCACTATTGTGTTAAACCCCTGGACTACACTTTTACACACACAAATATGGATTTCACGAGGAAATCAGTTAAGTCACAGATAATTTAAATTTATTATTTTTGAAATTGAAATTTTAATTTCAATTGATTTTGAAATTGGAAATTGGGGTTTAATATGAAAAGCTTTTGAAAGGAGTTTTAAATATCTCGAAATTTAAATAATTTAATTTGAATTTGAATTCAAAATAAGGAATTGAATTCTATGTTGAAAATTATGGTTAAAGATGTTATAAATGTGTTTATATGAATTTAAACCATTTTAAAAGTATGGTTTTGAGAATTTGAATTTAACCCAAGGACTTTAACTTGTATAAATGAAATTGGATCTTTCCGAGATGAAAACTAATTGTTTTCAAATGATAAAAGCTTTCATATAAGAAGTGAAATTCCAATTTAAATTAAAGGAACTTCAAGTTTGAATTGGAAATTGTTTTCCAAGTTACGAATAAATCTTTGGAAATGTGTTTTGAAGGCTATAAATTAAATCTTTGTTTTAAAGATTTGACGAGTTAAATCCAATTGAAATGGAAATCGATTTGAAAATCTATGAATAGATCTTTGTGAAATTGGGTGAACTTTGTGAGATGAATCTTTTTGTTTAAAAGATTGAAAATGGTAATGTGTTTAAACCATTTGAAGAAAAGTTTTGGGTAATAAGTTGTGACTTAATTGAAATCCCAATATCCATATGTTTTTAAATATTACGCTCAATATTCGGTTTAGCCGGGAGAGGACCTTTGTGTCATATAACCCATTCCAAATAATGATACGACGTATATGGATAGCATTTGAAGACCGGTGGTGAAGACCAGATACTTTCAAAAATGAAAGGATTACCATCGATTGTCTCTGCATCGGCTGATCCCTGGTATAAAGATTTTAGCACCCTTTGTGATGGGAAGTCCGGACGTGATTAGAAATTATCCGGATTTGCAAGGGCTTCTTTGGAAGTGCCTTCGGTTCTGTTCAAACCCGGAACAGACTTGTATGGTTGTATGTTTGACATTACACTTTGAGATATAAAGCTGATCTCTTTCAAATACATTTCTGTTTGGTGGCAGAGATTTATTCTCTTAGCTTAACACCCTTCTCTGAGACGTATAAGCTCAGAGGTTATGTAGTTGAAGGTTATCAGTGATATATTCCCAATTTGGTAGTGTGGCATGCTGAGTGCTGCTGTGTGTTGCTGATCATTTGTTGATCAACGCATGGCTTTCATGTAAAGCATAGCTTTGTGGACGAGACCTCATCGAGCCTCACAGACCGGAAATGGTCGAAACAGGAAAGATGCGAGAAGGTTTCAGGGGTAGCTCCCCTAGGGTATGTCCATTCCTTCTGGAAAAAGGTGGTATCATGGTATGGAGCCCAGATATTTACCTGTGTGGTTGCTCCAATCTCATTTACTATGTGATTGTTGTTGTGTGATCGAGGCGCCTCGGATAAAGGTCGCAAACGACCGGGGGTGGAATATCTCAGGTTTACTACCTGGGAAGGGGGTAACCGACCTTGTGTTGGCAGAGAGCCAGGTGGTTCTCGGGGCGTCCCTCCAAAAGCGTTCCCATGTGGCATAGGAAGTTCCTTAGCCTGACCATTTGTTGGAAATCCAATTCCCAATACGAACCCTGTACGGTTTTAGTTGTAGAACCTGCCATTTACTTATGGTGGTCACCACTGTTTAGATGGTAGCTATAGTAGGCATAGTTCGGAATGTCTATGCTGGCTAAGATTAATATTATACTTTCGAAATGGTTTTCTACACTATGCACTAATAGTAATAATATCGAATGATTTTGCGTAGTAAGCATTTTTGACTATCATAAGGAGAAATCTCCTCCAATTCTGCGTTTGCATTGTGTGTGTGGCGGGAGACCTTATGGTAGTTTCATTTTCCAAAAAGCATTGCGGATTTCAATGTTTAAAATTCCTTTGTTGTTTGTTTAAAGATAAACTGCTTTTTTGTTTACTCATACCAGTCCCATGACTGTCCCGGAGTTTATTGTTCCCTTCCTAAACTCTGGGTGCCCATAATTTTCCACAGGAGCAGTCTAGAGTTGGGTTTTTCAGATAGTCAGGTTTAGTAGACTAGTTGGAGCTAGTTCAGTGTTGGAGTTCACTCACGACTGTCACTGACCTTGCTTCTCTTGGTGAGACGGGATGGGGGTTCGAGTGATATGTTGAAGTTGTTGGACTCATTCTCTTTTGAGGATCATTTGGAGTTATCACTTCTGTTTTCCGCTGTATCATTATTTATCTCTGATATTCTTGTATCATATTGATATCATTGTTGTATATTATTCTGGATATTGTATTCATTGGAGTTGTATATGATATCATTCATTTCTTTCTTCCGCTGTGTTGTTATACTTACTGTGTTATAAGCTCCGGCGAGCCAGATTCGGCGTTTGAATCTACGGCATTCAAGTACAAGTGAAGTACGGGTGCCGATTTTCGAAGGCCGAGTCAGGACCGTCATAGATATTTTTCTAAACTATATTATATAAATCCTAAAATATTAAATATTAAGTCGATTTTAAAAGCAAGGAATATTGCTTTAGAAGGAGATAGAAATATTTTTATATAATTATTATTCAACTGTTAAATTAAAATAATATAATTATATATATTAAGAACAGATTTAAAATGTCATATTTTATAAATAGGTAAAGGTTTTTAAAATGAAATGATAGATTTATAAAATGATGTTTTATAAATAAAAGGGAAATATCATCATTTGGCAAATTAGGGGGATAAACCACATTTGTGGATTTATACAAATATGGGGAATGGTTATTTTAGAAAAGCGGTTGTTTCTATTTTTGGGAAAAATAGATAGTGGAAATAAACTTTGGAATGTTGGAATGGTGTTCTGTAAAATAGAATGGAAATTTTAAACATTGGTTTATAAACATGAAATTGATTTGTAATCGATATTTATAAATGGATTTTGAAAACAAATGAGATTTATAAAGAAATAGATTTATAAACGGAAATATATAAATAAAGAGATTTTATAAAAAGAATGTATAAAATGGAAAAGGATTTATAATTTTAGTTTTATAAATTTGAAAATGATTTATATTAAGAATTAAATATGGATTTTTATAAAGGGAACATATTCACGTTTTAAAGCGAATAATCTTTTGAAAGAAATGGCTTTGAAAGTGATGTTTCAAATGAAGCTAAATGAATTTAAAGGTGATTTTAAAATGTGTTAGTGACAAAAACATAGATTTCAACATTTATTGTTGTAATAGATGTTTTCGTGGAAAGTAAGGAAGGCATAGACTATAACACTATTGTTATAGTAGGTGATTCCAGAAGGAAGGTTTTGTATAGAATATGGGATTTATATGTATATATTCTATATTTGGAGTTAATATTCGATATAGGTAACTTCTATCCATTTTGAAGTTGAGAATGCTGTTCTGTCAAGGTCTGAGAGGTAAAAATACCCCAACTTGATTGGCTTCATTGTTAACTAATAATAGTTGAAGTTCAATATCGAAAATTGATATTCAGTATAGTTAGTCGAATCCCTTTACTAGTGTTTTGGGTTGTCGTAACGATGTTTTACGCAACATTCGCTTTGACCCAATAAAGTGTGTTTGGAGATAAAGAGTTCTCTCTAAAAGATTTAAAATATACTTATTATTGATTTAAGTATACCGAGATATTTTCTAAGTGTAGAAAATGAGATGGTTGTGAATATACTTATACCGTTGAGATAAGTATATGGAAATGGTTTCCAAATGTCATAAGTGATAAAGTGATTAGAGAATATATCTTAGTAAAGATATTTTTTGATAAATATTGGGAAAGTGATTTAATTAAAAAAAGATTAATTAAAGGGGCATAATGTTGCTTGGTGCTTAACCAGTAGTATTTCCTTTTGGAAATAAAATATTTGGTTGAATGTTTGTTGATTTGATAGTTAAATAGCCAACTATCAAAGTATTGGCCAATTTTAAACTATCGATTGTTAGTTCAAAGAGACTGGGATCAGGTTTAGTATTTGAAACCACTTCGAATTGGCATAAGCGTTGCAAATCGAAAAATGTTGAAGAGAGCCAAAGATGAAGTTAAATGCAAGGGTTATTTCTCTATTTTTCTAGGGAGGGATTCCCGTAATGGATGAAATAGAGAATAGTGCCTTCGGTTTCGTTCAGTCCCAGAACGAACTTGTATGGACGAATGCTAGTATTGCATTGATGCCTAGAGGGCAGTGTTAGCATTCCAAGTTGGTTTGCTATATAAAAGGTAAAACATAGCCTCTAGCCTAATCAACTGGAAATGACTGAAAACCAGGGGAGATGCAGCAAGGCTAAGTGGGCCGCACTCATTAGGGTATGTCGTCACCTTTCTAGATACCCTACATCTACATATTTATGGATCGGTTGTGCATGAGATCTCAGTAAAAGGTTGGGAACAACCGGGGTAATGACATATTATGTACTACATACTAAGGGGTAGGCCGGTCTTGTGTTGGGAGGGATCGATAGGTTCGATCTCGGTACATTTTTCTAGAGGTCCACTGTGATAGGCGGTACCCCAGTGCCCATTCGTTGTATGGAATCCATTCACCAATAAGCGCCATACGGTTTTAGTTATATACCAAATATGCGGAAACGTGAGATGCAAGCATTTCAACTATATTCATATTTTACTTTAAAACCTTAGACACTATTATAATATCAAATGTTTTGATAAAAATGGTTTTGCTTATCATAAGGTAAAAACCCATCCGTCTTTATGTGCGGCGTGGTCTTACGAGATACCCTTTGTTTTGAAAAGGAGTTTTGATAACTTTATAAATTCAGTAGAGATGTATTTTCTCACACTAGTTTAGCAGACTGATCCGGGCGTTCTTCCCTTTCAATGCTCGGGTCAGACCGAGTATATTTACAGGTTGCTTAGGTAGCATTGGAGCTCAGGAAACGAGCTGGATGATAGTGACCTATTCCCGTACTTGTTTATTTCCACTTCATTGTTTATTTTAAATTATCAGCAAATGTGAAGACAGGTTTTTATAACTGTCCAAGCTGATAATTAGTGATTGTGTACTCTGATTGATGTATGTATATTACAGTTTTTCTTTTCTATAAAGATTATTGATATTCTATTATATGTTGTTCCACTGCGATGTGAGATTCTGTGTTGTTTTAGTTTCTTCTTCTTTCTTTCTTCTCAACCTCTCTCTTCTTTCCCATGACCTTCCATCATTCTGTGCTTTTTGGGTCGGACATGTGTGGTTTATTGTCGATTCAAAGGGTACGGGTTTGCGGGTCATCACAAGATGCTTAGTACATATCTTTTATGTATTTTATGATATGAATGTATAGATTTTTGCGTAATTTGAATTCTCTCCTTGTTTGCTAATTTCGGGATGAATTCTTTTAAGGGGGGAGAGTGTAACGACCCAGAATTTAATTACTATTTAAATTAATACTTAATTATATTTTTAAATAATTAATAAATGAACTTTTATTAATAAATAAAACTATTTTGAATAATAACTAATGATGACAAAATCGTTTTTAAAATTTGTTTACCAATATATATAGTACATAGAGAAATGTAAAATGTGACCGGAAATTATTTTCCAAAATATCGATATTTCATTGGTTAAAAGTTATTCAAAATGCCATAACACTATTGTAAGCACACATGCACACACAAACCATTTTAAACAGGGTGTACATATATGCTCACTTAAACATATAAACATATAAGTTAAAATAAGATTTTATTTAATAAATATATATACACACATAACATATATAAAAGCCCTCTTTTTCAGCACAAATACTTAGTGCATGACATAAATAGTGCAAGAGGGGGGGGGGGTACTTGAGGATGGAAATGAAGGGAGGAAGGAGAGGGAGTGCATGCATGAATGTATTTTATAATAAGCACTTACACATTTTTTAAATTAATTTCCTAAGCATATATATACCCCTTAACCTTCATGTTATCATTTTCAAAACCTCCTTCTTCATTTCAAAATTCCTAAGAAGCTTAAGCAAAACATCTATGGCTTCCTCTTCATAATTTTTAAAAATTGGAAAAATCACTTCTTTTGTTGAAAATCTTCTTTTTAATTCACAAAATCACTTCTACATCTTCTATAACCCTCAGCAAGCACTTAAACATCATAACACCCCATGGTCAAGCTCAACGTGCCCTAGGCCGAGCTCAAACACCACATGGTCGAGCCTATTTCAAGCATTCAAAGGTCTAAAGTTTCAAATTTAGCAATATTCTAAGTTGTTTTCAAGTTTTGGAAAAAGTTCATCTTGATTAATAAAAATTTCGACGAGTAAAACTATTATTTTTGGAAAAGAAAAATACTTGATTTTTATGAACTATATGTTGTGAAAATATAGTGGTTGTGTTGAATTATCATGTTGTTATGATGACATATGATTAGAAGTTGTGTTTGAGGTTGGACTTGTGATTTGGTTGTTAAATGATATGTTTGGATATGAATATGGATATGTGAATGGTTGGTTATGATATGATGGTAGTGTGTTTATGAAACCAAAACCAAATGTATTTGATGAAATTGTTGTGAAATTAGCACCTTGAAAAGTCGCAAAGGACTTGAGATCCGATTTGAAAACAAAAGCTCTTTCTCTAGCTTCGGATTTATGAAATGTTTTTTTAAGTTTTCACCTTTCGTTTAAGTTTTTAAAACTCTTATAATTGTGTTTTCAAATATGTAGTAGTTAGAGTAAAGTGGAGTTTTCACCTAGAAATCAATTCTAGCGAACTGTGTCATACCGATAGTCGCTATGGATGCAGTTCGGGAAATTTCACGATTTCAATTTTTAAGTGAGTTCTTTTGGATTGTTTTTAAAAAAAGTCATTTCAAATTAATTAATTAGGTCAAAATTTTAATTTTTGATTATTTAATATTTATATTATTTAAGTTAACTATCATTTAATTAATTAATTATGTAATTAAGGTAAGAATTAGGGTTTAAGAAATTATTAATAAAGTAACTATTTTTAATTAAGTATTAAATAATTATTAATTAAGATAAAAGGAAATTAAATTTTATTTAAGCAAGTTTAATTGCTTTTATTAATTATTTAATTAGAGTTAGTTATTTAATTAATGGTTATTTAATTAAAGGTTAATTATCCACTTAAATTGGATTTAATTCTTAAATGAGTGTTATTTAATTAAAGTTTAATTTAAGTTAATTATAAATAAATTCTCAATTAATTAAGGTTTGAAGTATGATTTTTGATTTAATAAAGATTGATTAAAGTTTAAGTAAATATTAAACTTATGATTAATTAAAGTTTACTGATTTTAAAGTTCCTTTTTAAACACTATCGGTTATTTATTTTAACCAAATTTCTTGTTTAAGTAAATCGTTTTAAAACCAAGGATCTCTTGTCCATGCTATTAAGTAGCCAAATGAATTAAAATAGATGTAATAAAACGTTGACACGATTTATTGAAAGCAAGTCAACTTGTACTTAACACAAATACCGCACTTCAAGAACGTGATGAATAGAAGGGGTTAATTTCGATAAATGGGACATGATAATCTAAGCATATAGAACCTATGTTCATATGTAAATCTTACACCTTGATAGTGGAATGGTCCGATATAAATAACTTGACCCTTTAAAATTATCGAACATTGGTTTAAAGAGACCGGGATTGGATATTAGTTGTTGTCCGAAAACCACTTCGAACTAACGTAAACGTTTGAATTGGAAATAGTAAAGGCAAGGTCCAAGATGAAGACTTTGAAGTGCAAGGCTTATTTGCTACTAACCCTGAGGTTGTTTCCAAAATGGGTGTAGGAGATAGTGCCTTCGGTTCTTTCATCTCCTGAACGACTTGTAAGGATGAATTCTGACATTGTATCAACATTTGGAAGGCAATGTTAGCATTCCAAGTGGCAATGCTATAATAAAGGTAACATAGCCTCAGGCCTCATCAATCGGAAATGACTAAAATAGGGAAGATGCAGCAAGGCTAGGTAGGTTGCTCCTATGTAAGTAAGGTCATCCTTGTCTAGAGTCCCTACTATCAACTCATGTACGCTTTGGTACTTTTGCTGATCCCAACCGAGGGGTGATCTTATTTGATGCTATCCAGTAAAGGGTACGCCGGGCTTGTGTTGGAAGTGGTCGATAAGTTCGACCTCGGTACACAAATGTAGAGGTGTACTATGACAGGCAATACCCCAGTAGCCCAGCCATTGTATGGAATCCATTCTCCAATAAGTGCTGTATGGATTTAGTTGTACCCAAATATATTGGAATGTGAGATGCAAGTATTTCAGTTATGTTTTATTTTACTTTAAAATCCTAGACATTATCATAATATTACTGGTTTTCTATATAAAGTGTTTTGGTTATCGTAAGGTAAAAACTCGTCTATGTTTATGTGCGATGTGGTCTTACGAGATACCTTCGATTTTCAAAGCGATATTTAAAAGTAAAAATTAAGTTGTTTGAGTTTGCTCACACCACACCCATGTCTGACCTGGAGTTTATTTTCTTTTCCTAAAACTCTTGGGTACTCAAATTTGTATCAGTAGCTAAGTGATCAAGGTTTCTTACGGAAGCATTTTAAAGGAGCTGGAGCAGATGGCTTCACCTTAGCTAGTTATTATCTTATTCCATTGTGTTTACATATGATCTATGTATTTTGTGTGGACAAGTAGTTATAATTGTCCAGTTAAAGTTGTAATTTAATGACTCTGATGTATTAATATTATGGAAATGACAATGTAATATCCTATGTTATCTATTATTTGTTGTTGAAATTCATGGCGAGATTATGTAATTGTGTAGTTTCTTCTTATCTTTTTTTTCTTCTACCCTTAATGGCTCGTCTTTCAATGCAAGAAAGGCGGTCGTTAAATATTAAAATGTTCTTTTTGTAAAGGTATACTGAGATATTATAAGTTATCATCCCGTTGTGAGCTTCTGATGTTTTTATTCTCTACTTTCTTGTTCGATTTCTTTTATTCTTTTTCTTTTACCCTAACGTTCTATCTTACTGGAACTTGGGTGCTCAGCACGTAAATACTATGGATTTATTAATGTCGATATTCAAGGGTCCGAAAGGCGCTCATTACATGCTAGTATCGGAGCTGAAGGTTAAGTGAGAACCTTGGCTTTGTGGGGTATAACTCATTAAGGGATAGGGTAATTGAGAATGCCTTATTATGAGTTGAGTGTATTATATATATGAGAGCGCATATTTGTTAGTGCTATAAAAGTGTTTAAAATGTGTTAATTGGCTTGTTATGTGGTTTATGAATTCTGTTCGGTATATCTGACCCCATGGCATCGAAACAGATTTCTTAATACTTAAACAGGAAAACAGACATAGTACTATTTTTTAAACTAGTAAATGAAATAATTTTACCTAGGATTATATTTTATATATAAAAGAATAATTTTTAATAAACTGATATAGTTATTTATGATGTGTTTGATTATTAGTAAATGATTATATTCAATTATTATCATTTGTTGTTTGATTGGTTGTGCCCGACCAGTTTATGAGCATTGACTATTGGTTGTTGATTTTTGAATTGTGTTTAACCAGTTTATAAGTAATTTACCTTTATACAACATGGTATGGTTAGATTATAACTTAAGGAAACATTGAAAAGAAAATATTCTGAATTAAATTTCACAACTTGACTATAAGGCGTTCGGTGAAGATGTTGGGTTAAAATTTTAATTTTAATAAAAATTGTTCATTATAGTCTTAAGGAATAGTAAGATATTTTATGATAAACACTTATGGAATGGTTTTTTTTATAAGAAAGTGACTTATATAAGTATGGTTTATAAAGTAAACTTTATAAATATAAAATGGATTTAAACTTAGAAATTTAGAACTTAAATCCTGGTGTTTTAGAAATTGGTTTACTAAGATTTTGGAAAATAATATTAGTATAATTTGAAAGTAAAATATTTAGGAATTGGTGAATGAAATTGATATCATGGTACGTAATAATATTTACGAAGTATTTGATACTATTTTGGAAAATGATTTTGGTTAAGTCCGGAAGGCATGAGTTAGGAATACTAAACTCACTTTTGTCACTGAAAAATAATTCTGATGATGAATGCAGCATCATCGGTGTTTATTTTCATGTTTCAAATTAGAGGATGCTACTATAGTAGTTATACTACTAAATGTTTTTTGGTAAAATAGATTTTGATTTAAAATTTCGAAAGTATGATTTGATAACTAGTATCGCTTAAAGGTTTGGTAACATTTTTCTACCTTTAGGAATTTCAAGGTTTGGTAACATTTTTCTACCTTTAGGAATTTCAAGGACGAAATTCTTTTAAGGGGAGAAGAATGTAACGACCCGAATTTTTAGTGGTTAATAATTAAATATAAGAACTATCTAAATAATTGAATCTTGGATTTAAAGTAAATAAAAATGATTTCTAAAGCTTAATTAAATTTAGTTTAAATAAGAATGGTAAATAATAAAGTTCTAATTTAGATTTAAATGTGAATAATTTGGTTTTAATAATAATTTGTTTTAATTAATGTGGGAACTATCTCGGATTTTGATGAAACTAGTGTCATTAGATCTGGATTAATAAATTATTGTATGTCGACGAGTTTTGTGATGATTGGACGTATTGTGTGGTCATGCGAGCTCGAAATGCATAGCGATTAATTTAGAGAGTTAAAATATAATATAATTTGATTCTAAAAGCTAATTTCTGTATATGATGGAATTAGGTCCCGATACTGTTCAATTATGTTCGAAATAGGTGTAATTAGCTAGGAATGCCAGTGAACATGTCTCATTTGGAGTTCGTGATTTTGGAGGGTGAATAGTGTCGGTTTGATTTTCTATATAAGGACCTTACATTCTCTCTTTTGGTGGCCGGTTATAAATCCAACGGCTGATAATGCTCCAACTGCTAGAGGCCATGATTGTCATTGGGGTCTGAAGGAGAAAGGTGCGGCACGACTAAGCGAGTTGATAGACGGTGATAGATGGGCGATTGGCGAAGTGTGGCAGTTGAAATTTGACTTCGACGTGATGGCAATTTTTGGTTCGATCTCTCAAACAGAGGCGATTCAGGTATTATATTGGAGTTGGAATCGTCAAGTCGGAGCTCATTGGAATTTTAGTCAAAATCGTATGGCATTCGATTTGGACTATTTGGAAATGCGTAAGTGTTAGCCAGGACTTGGAAATGCAAGTTATTATATTTGAACCCCTCGTTGCTTATAAAAGCAAACAAAAACAATATATGTAGTGCAATTTCTCTTATAAATCCTCTATGACATGTATCGCAGCCCAGACTTGTTTGCATGTTTGATATTGCTATTTAATTCATTTGGAAATTATATCGCGAGTGTTTGAAGCATTATAGTCATATTAAATATGCTTTGAAATCCCTGATATTTGAAAAGTATTAAATTGGATAAAATGTGATATATTGAGGAAATATATATAGTGGGTTGTTTTACACAAATTTTGGCTTATTGGACATAAATGATAGTTCTGGGAAATTATAAAAATTGGGAAATAAAGTTGAGTTGAAATCTTTTTTTTAGTAAAGTATAAAGGGCTTTGATTTTGGATATTTTCTAAATCTTTTAAAATAAGCTTTGAAGTTTGAAAATGTTTTATAATTATTTCTGAATTTTAAAGTAAATGGTTTTATAATATAAAACATGTTTTTATGAATTTTATATAAATTATAAAATAAACAGTTTTAAGTAATATTTAATATAAATGTTTTAAGTCATGATATAATAGTTTTTATGGTATTTCTAAGTATATAATATTTTTTAGAAAATTAGTTGAATATTTTATTAAAGTAAATAAAAGTTTATGTAATATAATATCTTTTCAAATTATTCCATTATTAAATATTTTACCTTATAAAAAGTTAGTAAACAAATATATATCAATTGAAGTGGTTGTAAAAGTGTTTAAAATATTTGCAAGTATTTAAAAGTTATTTCTATATATATATGTATATGTTTTAAATATTAAATTATGTATTATAAATTTAATAAAGGAGATTTGGATTTTAACACTTAAGTTAAAGTAAATGGTTTTGTGAAATTAATTTAAGGTGTATTATCTTAATTAATAATTGTGGACATGCATTAATCATTAAAATAAATGTTTTAAATTTAATAATGGATAAGTAAATGGGTTATTATAAACAATGTTTAAGTAATAATTTTTTTAACCTTTATTATTGATTTTACTTAGAGATATAATAAGATATTTATTATTGAATATTTTAAAGATCACTTTAAGAGAAATGTTTTTAAAAGTATGAAATGATTTGGGTTTGTTGTCACAATCTTTTAAACAACACTTTTCTTAAACCCTTATAAATGTAATTAAACCTTTTAAAAAAATGTTTTAACGATAATAATTAAATGAGAAATGTCTTGGGTTGTTGTAAAAAGTGTTATCGTAACATTTTTTAAACCCTTTATTTATATTTTTAAGTGAAAATTTAATATAAATATAATTAGAACTTAAATAATGGAATTTATAAAGATAATAAGAAGTATTAAAATCTTTCATAAAAGGATAGAAAATGTTATATGTTTAATTTATAAAAGAGAAGGAGTTTACAGTAATGATGTTTTAGTAACATTTGTTTTTAACCCCTTCGATTATATTTTAAAGTAAGTAAAACTTGTTAAGTGATTTGTGAATATACTGATACTGATGTGATAAGTATATGAATACTTTTTAAGTATTGAAAAGAGTATAAGTGAAAACTGAAATTGTAGAAAATAAGTATATATCTTTTATAAAGAGAAATTATATATATACAAGTTTATTAAGAAGGTTTTAATTGATTAATGGGTACTGATTAATAAAGGAAATCTTGATTTAAAAACGGAGTTTCATTTGATAAAAATGTGTTTTACTAAATGAAAGAGTTTTAAATCAATAAAGGATAAATTAATTTAATAGGGATTAAAAGTCATTTATGTGAGTTGATCATACTCTGGATGAACTGATAGTGCATGTATGATTACTTGCTTATGGAAAGTATACGGGAATTAGTTCCTTTATGTGATCATTCACATTGTTGTTAAATAAGACCAAATTCATCGGTTCAATCTTGGAGAGACCAGGATCGATAAGTGTTATACTTATTGAAAACCACTTCAAGGCTGAGATAAGGGTTCTAATTTTTGGAAGTAAATGATGGAGTCCATGTATGGTTTTGAAATATGTTGAGATGATGGAATCCATGTGGAATTCATTATTTGTGCGAGTGTTGGAGACTCGGATGAAGATGTCGTACGTAGCCTCGACGTTGAAAAATGACTAAACATAGGGTAGGCTGCATGATCTTAGGGTTTAGCTAACCCATCAGGACTACATCAACTCCATATCTAGAGTATGCTTATCGATATGTTGCGCATTGGAAGGTGATGATACTTGGTGCACATTGTTTTCGAGAGTGTTCGGATGATGGCCTAGTTGTGTTTACCATATGGTATATTTTATCTAAATATATACAGGGCCCGAAAGGTAGTTTCTGATCCTTGTCATAGGTGATCGGTCTCAATTTACTAAGGAGGTCTCCTTGGAAAATTAATTTATATGAACGTGCCTTAGCGGTTGGTTTGTATACCTAACCTATTATATGTAACTAATGTAAGCTATGTATATGTTTATATTGAACACCCTAGACATTATTAAAATATCATATAAGTTTCTAATAGAAATAGTTTGGTTATCGTAAGGTAAAAACCCGTCCGTGTTTATTTGTGGCGTGGTCTTATGAGATATTTTTATTCTAAAAGGTTTGTGACATTAATTAATTCAAATGAATTGAGTTTCTCATGCTGGTTTACTAGAACTGATCCGAGTGTTATTTTTCTTATAATGCTCTGATCAGCCCCGTGTATATTTCCAGATTTTGTTGATATTTATTGGAGCTCTTGGAGAGGAAATGGGTGATTACCTATTGTAGTTTTTCTTTTTCTGCTGCATTACTTTGTTTATATTTATTAGCAATTGTAAGAGCAGGCAGTTATAACTATCCATGCTGATGATAGGTTAGTTTGTTCTAATTATTGTATAGATATTAAAATGTTCTTTTGTGAAGATCAATTGAGATATTATATGTTATCATTCCACTCGTTCTCTTCTTTCTTGTTCCTTTTCTTTTCTTCGTTTTCTTTTACCTTAACATTTTGTCTTACCGGCACTTGGGTGCTTGGCACATAAATACCATGGATGTATTAGTGCTGACATTCGAAGGTTAAAAAGGCGCTCATTAGATTTAACTATTTATGTTCATTCTTTTAAGTCTGGAATTGATATTAATTATGCCCATTCATTAAGTATAGGATTTGTTCTTGTACCCATCCTTTGTATTTGGATTTTTGTTGTTGTTTACTTCCACTCTATTATGTCTGGATGTTGTTCTTGTATGGTGAAACTCCATTCTGCGTTTGCGGCGTGGTCTCACCAATCGTTTTATATTTATCCCATTACCTGAGTTTTCTCACGCTAGTTTTCCAAACTGACCCAGGTGTTATTTTATTATAATGCTCGGATCAGACCGAGTATTTTTCCAGGTTGGCTTTGGTGATATGGAGTTCTTGGAGAAGAGCTAGATGTTCACCTATCATAGTATTTATTTTCTGCTGTATTATATTGTATACCTATCAGCAATTGTAAGGTCATGAATTTATAACTACCAGTTGATACAGTTCATTTATAATTCTGATGTACTCCTTTTGTTGGAGTGATAATTTATACTGTCTTTGTTACATTATATGTTGTCGATTATGCTATGAGATTTTGTTTCCTCTGTTCTTTGTTCTTTTCCTTTTATTTTACCCTAACAATCTGCCTTTTCGGCGATTGAATGTTCGACATTTAAATACCAAGGATGTATTCGATGTCGACTTTCAATGGTCGAAAAGGCGGGTCGGTACAAAAATATTATCCAAAAATTATGAACTATATAATAAAGTTAAAACATACCTAAAACCAATTTCTAGAAGCACACCTTGTAATGATGAACCCTCTCTCTCCTTTGAAAGCTTTCTGATTCGGCAGACTATTAATCCGTGAACCGTAGACCTTTGACTATCAAATAGCACTTGCCATTTGAATTGATTTGAATTACTTAAGCTTCTAGGGGGTGAAATTGCTCAGCAATGGATGGTAATAGTGGCAGTCAAAAAATCCCTTTTTAATTAGGGTTTGAGGTATTTAAATAGTGGATGAGGGAGAGAAAATAATGGATCATATCTCATATCAATTCTCACTAAATCCGAGCCATCCAATTCTAACACCCCCTAACTTATTTTAGCTGCCCCTATAGCCCTCATTACAACTAAAATTATCAACCTATCATCATATACCAATATGCCATTTAAGCCCAAAGAAATATTATTAATTAAATTTAATTTAGCTGCTTATCGATATCGTACATTGATCGATATATTTATAACTATTATAAATATATTCAATAATATTTATTCCTTAAACCTTATTCAAAAAATTTGTAATTAATATTTCATAGATATTAAAAAATTTAATATTTTTATAACAATTGTAAGTTACTTAAATCGTTCGGTCTAAAGAGAATTCATCATTTCGGTTGTGTGACTCGTCAGGTGTAAATTTGGTTAATGATTAACATCAAACTATTTGAATATTAATGTTCACACATCACTTAGCAGGTGGTGTGATATCTTGGCCTAATTTATCGCTTACTTGGTTTTGGTAAAATCCAATTTCACTTTGTTAAGCGTTACCCAGTTGTGACTTTTATTTACACTAATTCTCTTCGTCAAAACTATATCACTTTAGACTTATGGAATTTAGTAATGGTCAAAATTCCAATATCGTCCATATTCAACTTTATAGTCCAAACACAAAGTCCCTGGTTCAATAATAACAATTATTATTAACCGAAATGCTTTGGCCAGAGACTTTAACTTTGAGTTAACTTGAGTTGACCGTGATACTAACCCCTTATAACTGAGGAAACAAATCTCTCTTGAACAATGCTTCACTTCTAATACTTCCACTCAACCCAACTATAGTTACTCGATGGACGATGTGCCATGATTTGACTATAATCAAAGTGGAGCTTTCATATTGAAGATCCATAGTATTCTCAAGTTGAGAGAACTGTGTAAATCAGTCGCATCGATATTTTCCATTTGACCTTAGTTATATTAACCAATAGAAAACTATCAAGTGAGTCATTCTATAGTTATCCAATAACTATCGGTCCCGGAAGTCTTGGCTACTACACTGCCTAACATTTGGAGAGTGTTACGTACTCTAGTCTCAATGGATACATCGATATCCAATCTTGATGCATCTTGACTAGGATCATTTAAAATGGTATAGTTTTCATTGTGATAAATTACTCATGGTTATAACACTTTGTAACTATTATCACAATACATACCATTTATGGACTTTCTATTAAATATACTTTTAATTAAATTAATTAATATAACACAATATATCAAGTATACAATTGAAAGAGAACACCTTTTATTTCGAACAAGACTGGTTATCGAGTTTGATATATGCAACAAATTACATAATTACCCATAGGGCATACCCTTAACTCATCAATCTCCCACTATCGCTTGGGTTCAATTATGGAATCTTATTCCAACTTCTCTAATTGGTTTTCTCAAAACCAATTGCGTCAGTTCTTTAGTGAACTGGTATGCTAGTATGTTTTAATTATCTACTCTGTCCATCAACTCTCTTCGATGCTGATAAACTACCTTTATCATATGGAACAATTTATAGTATGTCTCTCGACATCCAGTAAGCTCTAATTTCTATTATGAACTATATCGTAACATTGTTATCATATAAAAATGTTATGGGATTCTCAACATTTGGAATTACCCTTAGCTCAGTTATAAATTTGCGTATTTATATTTATATACATTGTTTTATTACGGCGCTATTCAAGACAATGTATTTAGCCTTTTTTTCATTGAATCGGCCACAGTCTTTCATTTGGAACATTTCCAACTTAAAGATTATTGACTTGAATTTATTACTGACATATAGTACTCAATATCCCTTATAAAAATTTGAGTCCGAACACTCCTTCATAAGGAGTTCGTTGTTTATGTAAACAATTCTTTAGTATTTCGTAAATACACGAGAACACTCTGAACTATCATTAATTGATATCAATTTGGATTTGACATTTTCTTCATGTATTAAATACATGAACAAATCATGATATAGTAGATAATATAACATGTACGATAATTCCTATTGCCAATGCATAAGGAATTCATCTTATATATTCCATATTAAACATTTTATTAAGGTGTCCTTACATATCGTTTGAGACATTTCCAATATCTTTTATACTTACTATAAAAGATATCATTTATAAATCCAACGTTGAGTATAAAACAAGTTAAAACAAATTTTAACATAAGTAAATCATTAAAAATAAATACTTTGTTGTTTATTTATGATTTAGAAATATCTATGTACCTTTTAATGTTCTTTCTTATAAACACACACTTCATTTGCATTTTGACTAATAATCAAACTATTTGATATCTCTATCAAAACAATTGTTCGATTTTGATGCTTTTCTGAATGATACTTTCATATCTGTTCTTGGATCATATCCAAAAACTTACAAACCCAATATCACTCCCACTAACTTTGAGACACTTTGGTTGTTATATGCAAACTGTCTATTCTAAATCTTTATTTAGAATTTTCTATTTCAGCACATACAAACCAAACATAAAGTCATATTAAGCAATGATTTTGTAAGTAAATCCAAACCAACTTGAGCACATCGAATCATGATTCTGTTACTTTAATTTAAACAATTGAAATTCACTATATTATTCTTATTAACGTAGCTCACTATGTGCAGTCAATTCCTCACTATTGCCCCGCTATACCCTTGCTATATTCCATAGTGGTCTTTTGGGGCTACGATATTCCTATAAAGTGGCCAAATAAAGTGGATCCGCTATTATTGGGTATATTGAGTCAATAATCCACTATGTCCTCCATTTTGTTGCCCTACTAATTTTTTTTTCTTTTTATAACTGAAATATTTTGACCTTTTCAAAGCAGAGCCAAAATTTTCTTTTACGTTCACGTCATTAGCTAAGCCCTAGATCCAAATTCAAAAATAATGGCTTCCTCAAATTTTCATCATTCTCTTATCGCTGACATTCTCTTATCACCATTCCGACTTTCGTCTTCAAGCATCTACTTTCGCCTCTTTCTTCTATCGCCTACTTTATTCAATTATTTGTTGCAAGCCTACAGCCGATTGACTGTAGTCCTTTCACCTCTAATCTACTGTCAAGTAGTAGAAATTTAATGTTAGTTCTTCAATTTTTAATTTTTAATTATATAGTTGTTGTGCTTTGATTATGAGGTTGTTCTTACTTGTTGTTCTCAATTCCTGTTGCTGTGATTTCTATAAGTTTATTTTTTAAGATTTTAGTCACATATCCTTTTATTTCAGTAACTTATATTGTAAAAATATACATAAAGTTCACAAAATTAGGTTTGGTTTTTTTTTATCATAGAATAATGTAATCATATTTTCTAAATCTCTTTGTTTAGTTTCATTTTGAACAGATTTTTCTTGCTTATTAGTTTAAAAAAAAAATTGAGCAAGTTAAATGAAATGATAAATAGACCAATCATATTATAAGCAATTTATTGCAATACTAATTGTTTATGTTATGTTGTTAATTGAAATATTTATATTTATTTTTTCCGTTTAGATATGTCTTTGGGTGATTCAAATAATCCACCTAGTGCAGCATCCAACATTTTAATGATAAACTCTTTTGATCCAGCATGAGAATAGGGCAAGTGTCGAGATCCAAACAAAAGACAAAATGTTTGGTGCAAGTTATGTAACAAGTGATGTCAGGAGGAATTTCACGTTTGAAAGCACATCTTCTTAGCATCAAAGAAAATTGTACTCCATGTCCATCGGCAACTATAGAAGTACAAAAAAAGTACAAGTCTTGCTATATGAAAATAGAAAGAAAAATGATGAAAAGGCAAGAATTCATAGTATTCTTGATGAGCAAGATGAAGATTTGTTGTAGAACAAGAAACTTTTCAGGCAAATAATACGAGAAAGAAGCATGCTAATGTTAGAGGCCCTCTTGATCTTGTCATGGAGCAAACAAAACAATCATCTATTGATAAAACCAATCCTCCTAAGCATGCATTAAAGAAAATTGCATGGAAAAAATATGCTAAATGGGGATACGAGGTGGGTTTACCTTTCAATGTCGTGCATACATCAAGCTTTGATGATATGATTCATGCAACTGGTGATTATGGAAGAGGTATTATTATTATTAATATAGTAATTATGTTCAACTTATGTTCATTTTTTTTAGCAAATGTTCACTATTAATGGTTGTAATAATTTTTAGGAATGTCCACACCTAGTTATCATCGTTATCGTATGACCTTATTGAAGGAAGTATTAGATGAAACAAAGGAGTTTGCTGAATCTTTTAGAAAACATTGGGAAATTTATGGATGTTCTATAATGTATGATTTTTGGATGGATACCAAAAATCGACGTTTGATCAATTTTTTGGTTAATTGTCCGAAAGGAACAATTTTCTTAAAATCGATATATGCAACCAATCATATTAAAGATGCTAACCTGATAGAAAGAATGATTAATGATGTGATTTCATTTATCGGGGAAGAGAATATAGTTTCAGTAAGTTTCTTTACCTTTTCACTTGTTTTTTTTAATGCGGTAAATAACATAACTCTTTCATATTTGTTAACAGTTTCAGACCGACAATGGATCTAACTATAAGCGAGCTGGAGAAATATTAGAACAACAACATCAAAATTTATTTTGGATGCCATGTGCGGCTCATTGCATTAATTTAATGCTTAAAGATATTGAAGAACAAATGGAGAAGGTAAAACCCGCACTAGCTAAAGAAAAAATTATTGTTGGATTTATTTATAATCGAGCAAGAGTGTTGGGATGGTTTAGAAAGTTGAGAAATGGGAGAGATTTGCATAAGTCTTGTGTAACTAGATTTGCTGCTACATTTTATACATTACAAAGCATGGTGGAGAATAAAGTACATGTGCAAGTGTTATTTGTCTTTGAAAGATGGAGAAAAAGTTCTTTCTCATCAATTGAAGATGGTAAATGGGTCGAAAGAATTGTAGGGAGTAAATTATTTTGGGATAATGTTTTGTATACTTATTAAATAATGAGTCCCATTGTTGATGTATTAAGGTTAGTTGATAGAAAAGAGAAGCCATGTATGGGATATATATATATATATATGAGGCAATGAGTGGAGCTAAAGATATTATAGAGAAAACTTGGGCAATGATCATAGAACATGCACACGAGTTTGGAATATCATTGGCAATAGATGGAGCGATCAGCCTCATCGACCACTTCTTGTAGGTATGCAAATAACATTATTTCTTTTATTTCAAGCAAAAATTTATATTACTAAATTACTAATATATCTTATATTACGAAGCTGGATGTTATCTAAATCCTTGCATTTATTACAAGCAAGCTCAAACTCAAACTGAAACCAATAGTGTTATCAAAGCAGGCCTATTTAAATCAATGGAGAGGTTTATTTCGAAATCTGAAGTTGATATGGCTTTGGCTCAGTTGCAAAACTATAGAGATGCTACAGGTACATTTGGAATGAAAAGCGCCATAAGTCGTAGAGATATAATGCCACCATGTAAGCTATGAACTTTATATTTAACATCATGTGATTTGAAACATTTGCACGCTATTTTATATTTACTTGCATAATGTAGACGAATGGTGGATGCAATATGGAAGTGACATACCGAGTCTCACGAAGTTTGCAGACAGAGTTATTTCACAAACATGTAGCGCTTCGCCATGTGAACGTAATTGGAGTGTGTTTGATCATGTAAGTGCTTGCTTATGGCTGTTGCATACGACTATGAAGTAGCCTCAGGCATATGCTTTTTTTCATTACATATGATGTTTTTTATTGCAGATGCTTTTTTTCATTGCATATGCTTTTTTTCATTGCATACGCTATTTTTTTTTCATTGCATACGCTTTTTTTCATTGCATATGCTATTTTTTGAATTGCACCTGTTTGCCAACTTAAAAGAATAGCCTATTTTTTGAATATAAAGTTAATTTGTGGTAGCTCCATTGGTAAGTGGAGTTAACAGTAGTTGGAAAGGTCAAAAGATCTTGCAATGTTGGCTCCATTTAATACTCGAAGCATTGCACTTCTTAAAGGAGATTGTGGAATGATATAATTTCTATATGCCTACATATGCATGGAAAATGCAAGGCATATGCATTTGCATACGCAATGCCAGGCATATGCATTAGCATATGCATGGCCAATGCAATGTCAGGCACTTGGAATATGCCAGGCATTTGCAATGACTTGCATTTGCATATGCGATATGTCAGCCATTTGCAGTGCCTTGCATTTGCATTTGCAATGCAAGGCATTTACAACGGCTTGCATTTTCCTTTGCAATATGCCAGGCATTTGCTATGACTTGAATTTCCATATGCCAATATGCCAGGCATTTGTAGTGCAAGGTATTTACATTTGCAGTGCAAGGCATTTGCATTTGCAATATGCCAGGCATTTGCAATGCCTTACATTTGTATATGCTATATGTCAGGCATATGCATATGCGAGGCATTTGCAATGCCAGGCATTTGCATATGCCAGCATTTGCAATGCAATGCCTTCCATTTTCTATGCAATGCCAGGCGTTTGCATATGCCAGACATTTTCATTTGCAATGTCTTGCATTTGCATATGCAATGCTAGGCATTTGCATATGCCTTGTATTTGCTATGAAATGTTAGGCATATGCAATGCCTGCGTATTCATTAGCATATGTAATGCTAGGCATATTCAATGCCTGCATATGTTAAATGTGCTAACGTGCAATGCATATTTCATTCCTCGTTTTTTTTAAATTAATGCGAAACTAACGTTTCTGTCTTTATGGTCTCTTTTTTCAAATATTACAGTTGTATTCCAAGAAGAGGAATTGTCTACATCAAAAAAATTGAACCATCTTATTTACATTCAGTACAACTGAAAGTTAGTTAGAAGATTCAAAGAAAGACTTACCGATGGTAGTAACGATCCAATTCTTCTGAAAGAAATTGATGAATGGATTATTCCAAGTGAGGAAGAACTTCAAGATTCCATAGCAGATGGCAATGATCTAACATTGGAGCAAGCTTATGTGATAAGGAGTGGAGATGAAAATGAAAGTCCAAATACTAGAAGTCATGCAATGAGAACATTGTTTTTAATGATCATAGCGAAGAAGATCAAGATGTCAAGTTGGAACTTGGAGAATTAGATGGACAAGATCTAGGGGAAGGGGAATTCGATGAAAATGATTTTATCGACATTGACATATAAGTTTATAGTACACCTTAGATTTTTGTGTTTTGGAGGATTTACATGTTTAGATGAAAACTAATCTATGTGGATTTTGGCATCTAAGGTTTTTGCATTTTGCTTGATGTCTTGCTTTTAAGTTTTATGCTAACTTTAAAGTTGAGGTAACAATGAGATATACCATTTAACGACGAAATTTCTATCGTTTTAGAAAATCATCGAAAAATTTATAATAAAATTAACCGCAAGCGTACGGCGTACAATTCTAGTACGTGGCGAGTCGGGTTGATCCGTAGGGAATTGTTAGATTTTAAATTCCTATTCAATCAAATTAAACTAAAGTTGAAGAGAGTATTTAGCTAGAAAATGAGAAAACTAACAAACTAGCAAAAAAAATAGATAAAAATATGAGAGTTTAAAGACAATTTAGAGGTAATTTCCACTCTCTAAATCACATAGTTTAACAAATTATGAAATTATGATCTCCCTTTTCTTGTCATAAGTGAAGTTAATTGATGTGTTTATCATAAGTATGGCCTATTTGTGTTATTAATTAGCTCAACATAAGTCATCAAACTATAACACAACTTTTAAACTACTTGTTAATTCTCATGAAAAATGACAATGAAGTAGAAAATAAAATCTATTTTAAGCATGACCTATTAACTATTAATTAGAAATATAGACCATCAAATTTTAATTTTAAAATCACTTCATTACCATAACCATATGTAAATGAAGAGGTAATTTTTTTATTTATGATTGTTTAAGCATAGTCTATTTTTTATGAACAACATAGACTATCAAATTCAACATAAAACAATAAATCACATCAACATTCATTCTTCCATTAAGCACAAAAAGAGAGCAATAATTATCAAAATGTTGAAGCTATATAATTAGAGAGCTTCATTACCCCTAAATTGAAGGGTTTAGCCTCTCATTTGTGTTATCCAAGTAGCATGCAACATGAAACTAAAAAAGGGAAAATGAAAGCTAATGGAAAAGAGAACTATTTTACTTGCATAAAATAAAAGAAGATCTACACTACTAACATGAAAGTAAATAAACAAGAAAAGACTTGAATGAAAGTTGCATAAATAAATTACATAAAAGAAATGGCTAAGTAGCCATAAAAAGAAAGAGAGCTCTCATTTTATTTTTGATCTGAACTAAACTAAGAGAAGAGAGCCTAAGAGGGACTAAAAAAGAGCTAATTACATGAAACATAAGAGGTATTTATACATGCATGAAACCCTAATCCACTTTTTTGGGAACTACCCAAACTACACTCTTAGGAAGTGTGATGGCCAAGAATCACTAGCATCAAATAATCATTCATTAAGTGTGCATGAAACTTTAAACTCTATTAGCATGTGCATTAGCCTCTAATTTGTACATGAAGGTAGGTGGGTAGGTGGGGTCCTCCATGATCCATGAAATGAATTATTTTCATCTCCATTCCTTTGTATTCACTCTTGTGCTCGCATATATCTTCATGAAGCCACTTGTATTTGAATTTAAATTCCAACAAAATAACATAGAAAATTACAATTAAATTTTAGAATATTAATATATGCACAAAAATGACCATTTTGCACTTGGATGAAGATGAATATGTGACGATTTGAAATAATTTGAATTTTGGTTTAAACAAGTTATAATAATCAATATGATCATTTATTTAATATAAATAAATTAAATATGGTGGTAAAAATATGCACATTTACGTGCACATCAAATACCCCCATACTTATATTTTTATTCATCCTCGAATAAAGGAAAACAAAAAAACTAAGATAATTTCATTTTCGTAGGGAGCACGATTGCATTGAGCGTATGCAACAAGCCGTTAAACCTCTGGGTGTCCCTAGTAGGACGAGTGTTGTCTCGTGAGGGTTTTCAATGGATACTACCCACAAAATCTGAATGCAAAGTGTTGAATTCCTAAATGCAAGATATATTTACAATTGTATGGATGCAAGTTTTTGAAAATATTTACAAATGAACGATTTACTTTTAAATTGACACGAATAAGTTAAAGATAAGTTTTGGCCATCATTTTGAAAATTTAAGTCATTTACTTGTCAAATTTTCCAACAAAAATCAAGTAATCATAACAAATAGACAATAGTTTAACTCGTTATTTCGGTTGATAACATAGTGTAATAAATGGACCCTTAGTTGATTATCAAAGTTTATCAAAGTAGTGTTTTCATTTTTTTTCAATAACAAGTCAAATCAAATAAGTTAAAATAGTACTTGGATTTCATTTGCTTACTCTCTCTATTTTTTTGAAAATTTTATTGATATTTACAATATTTACATATGCCTAACTCAGAAACTGAGGCCGGATATATCACCTATGCACTGCCTTTAGGACTTATGTGAGGGGAATACAGAGCGTGGCGAGTGAACACACAAGTGTGAACACTTATCAAGTGAACACACAAGTGTGAACACTTATCTACTGTAGGCGTTATTAAAAAGAATTTATATATATACACACCTAACTCAGATAAACTGAGGCTAGATATACCGATCGTGCACTGCCTTTCGGGCTTATGTGAGAAGGGTATAGAGCAAGGCGAGTGAACACACGAGTGTGAACACATGACTCTAGGTGTTTATTAAAATATATACAAGAAATATTTTTTTTTTGTTTCTATGTTTTTTTGTTGTTGTTTTTTTGAAAAGAGAGTTTTGCAAAATCATCTTAGCACCATTTAACTTAGAAGACAAAAAATGTTATATTCTTTTATTTAAATCCATCACTTTTTAAAACAAAGATTTTCAATTAGGATATATTTCATAATTATCACGTATGAACCTTCCTATATACTAGTTAAACCATCGTTATTCGTAATCAAACTTTATTTTTATTTTTGTTGAGATAAATAAATTTTCAAAAATTTTAATTTAATTAACCAAAACCATATATTTATCCTATAACGTTTCTTTAAGAATAAATCAAAATGCTTAATATATTAATTTTTTAAATTTTTAAATTTTTTTTGAGTTTTGGAAGAAAAATGAAACATTAATCATGAAAAATCAAAAAGAAGATAAGACTCCCCCCATACTTGATTTTGACTGTGTCCCTACAGTCAACCCAAGTGGAAGGAGAAAAATAAAAACAAAACCAATATTTACATGAAAAAGATTATTTACTAGACATCAGAAAGTATGTCATTAAAGAGTAAATGAACTGGTCTTCCAAAGACCGATTCATTTGTCTCGTCAAGCATACGAGACACAGCTTAAGCTCAGAAACCAAACCATAAAAGATTTCGAAGTTGAATGTTGATTTGGAAAACGAATGTCGTTTTATCAGAAATCGTACGAGTTGTTTTATTTTTCGATTGTTTTTGCGGTAGATCAAACGATTGTTTGAAGTTCAAGTTTATCTTCACCAAATTGAAATTCAAGCTTATCATTGAAAACTTCTTCAGAATTATCGATTTCAAAATCAAAGTGGTGATTTAAATCTTCCCCTTCGAAATTTAACAATTCATCATCCAAAAGTCCAAAAAATTCATGTTCGTTAAATTTGTCTTCCTTTGTTGGATTGTCAACAACTTCATTGCATATACCATTTTCAAAATCCTAAGTTGTTGTATTCAAATTTTCGAAATCGGAATAAGGAAGATCGAAATTTTCATCGAGTTTTTCGCCCTCAAGAGAATTGAAATCCAACTCAATTACCAACTTTTCAATAACTTCGTGAAGATCACCATTTTCCATTTCAAAAGTTGTTATTTGAAAATCGTCAATTGTGGTAAAAGATGGACCATTATTTGACTCATCACACATTGAGATTTGCTTTTGTTGTTCACATAATTTTTTGTATGATTCAATCAACAAATTCGTGTGATCATCGTAAATTTCATTCATTTGTTCAACAAAATCCAATTTATAATTATTAACTTGAGTATTTTCGATTTGGACTTGTTGAGAACAAGAATCGTTAATTTCGATAAACGATGGATTATCATTTAATTTTTCACACTTTAGGATTTGATTTTGTTTCTCACGAATTTTTTTTAGGTTTCACGCAACAAATCCTCGTATTCTTTTTCCATTTTTTCAACTAAATCAAATTCATGATTATTAAATTGAGAAATTTGAATTTGTTGAGAACAAAATTTTTCACTTGCATCGTAGTTGAGATTATTCCCATTGCCAAAATTATTTGAAAAGTTGTTCACATTTTCATTTTGATTTTGAAATTCACTTTGGAGTTCGAAATTGAATTGGCATGGGTTATACTCGAAATTTTTTGAATTTTGAAGTGAATTCAAATCTTGATTATTTTGAAAACTTTGACTTGAGTTATAGAAAAAATCGTTCATACTTTGATTTAGTGTAACGAGTTCAAGTAAAGAGGAAATGCTATTTTCAAGAGTTGAGGGTTGTTCATCATTTTGAAAATTTTGTTGTTCGAAATTCGAATTATTTACACAATAATTGTTGTTAAAATATCCATAAGAATTTGGAGTGAAATTATATGGATTATATTGATTTTTACAACTACCGTAAATGTAACGACCCGATATTTTGGACCATTCGCATCCATTATAAGTGTATAGGTAGACACTCATGCCGGAGTTGAATTGCTCAAAATACCGCGTTGTTATTTTAAATTTGGCAAAACTGAACATATGCAGTAAATAAATAATCACAAATCACAGACACAGAGTAATAAGTGCAGCGGAAATAAAAGAGATAGTAGTTCATGAAGCTACTATATAATGTATAAATTACATCAGAGTTAAAACAGATACAACAGAAGAGTAATACGATACATCAGATACAAATCAGAATACATCACTGGAATCATCGAATACTGAAAGCAGAATAGATGTCTGGATCTTCAAGCAAAGCTCCAACTCCAAAGGTGAGTCTCGAATACTGGATCACTCAGTCTGACCCGAGCGTAAAGCAAAAACACAAGACACTCGAGTCAGGATTAACATTCTTATATTAATAAATCCAACTCAAGTGAAATAGCAATTGAAATACAAGTAACTTAAAGGATGTTTGGAATAACCATCCTTTAAGGATCCGTTAAACTATCTACTATGTAGTAGTGTACGATAAGTAGATAATGTCTATCAGTAAATAAAAATATCAAAATAGTGTTAAGTCATGGCCCATTCCACCCTTAACACATTTTTATTCCCAAAAGCATATACAAGACCGTAGTTTCCCCAAAATCGGAAGTCACCAGAGGGCAATCCATATACTAAAGGTACAAACCAAAATCGTAGTGGTCGCGAATAAAGGGATACAAGTATGACAAGGCACATGAGGCAATACCCAAGGTAGTGACACTACCGTTTGCCTGATCCGGACTGGTGAGAACGCAACGCCGCAGCTCCCGCAACACCGTGAAACAACACTCCCAAAATCAAGGGTGCACCAATCGACAACAAGTAATGAGTAGTTCGAAGAAGTGTGTTCACTTGAGGTAGCAAATCCTTCATTGGCCCGGCACGGCTCCTGTTTTAGTCATTTCCAATTTGACACAAGTGTCAAGGCTATCCATTATCGTTCTCTTTCTTCAGTCAACACGTACATCATTCCAACCACTTCATTCTGGATCATCACTCCACGTATAGTTATTAAAGTGGTTTTCGGTTTAGATAGAGAGTATATCCATAACCGATTCCGGTCTCTTTAATAACTTCCGAAATTATTTCACCGATTGGTCGTTTATTTATTTCAAAACCAAATCAATTTCAATTCAATTAGAATTTGTAAACCAACATTTCATTCCTCTTTCGAAATCAATTTCCAAAATTTACGTTTCAAAACTTCCAAATTCATAATTTCAAAATCTTATAATTCAATTTCAATCTTTATTTAAACAATTCAAATATCAATTTAAATTCGTATATAAGATTCATTTCGAAATCATTTAAATCAATTTAATTTAACATTCAAATCAGTTTAAATCCATTTATCGATTTCATTCAATATTTGTTAAGTTACTTTATCATTCAAAACAATTTCTATTAAATTTCCAATTCATTAAATCAATTCTTAAGTTCAACTTCATTATATCAAAACTTACAATTTTGAATTAAACTAAATTCGTCAAATCAATTCTTTCAATTACGAGTCTTACATTAATTCCAAAAAATCTCACATTTTCATTTCTTGTTAAAGAAAATCCATTTCACTTATTTACTTTCTTAAATAATTTTCCCAAAACTTAATTAATAAAGAACTCGATTTCATTTATTTCCGAAGTAAAATTTTACTTATTCAAAAGTTCAATTTCTCTTATTAAAGAATTCAATTCAATTTGATCATTAAATCATTCAATCTTATTTAATTATTAAATAATTCAAAACTTAATTATTAAATAATTTCAAAGTTTAATAATTTCAAACTTAATTATAATTTCAAACTTAATTATTAAATCATTTCAAAGTTTAATAATTTCAAACTTAACTATAATTTCAAACTTAATTCAATCATTTCTCAAATTAAACAACATTCTTTCATCAATTACGTCGTTAATATTGTGTTTCAGATTATTAAATATTAACATTTTTCTTTCATTAAAATTCAAATTTCACTTCATTTCAAAACCATATTATTTATTCAAATAAAATCTTCGTTTTATTTTTAAATCAAATTATTGACCTATCGGGTTTTATTTAATTTTCTATCCTAGGCCAAAGTTCAATTTGGGTATTTATCATTTCAACCCGATTCCAATTCAATTCAAAATCAAAACATAGCAAAGGGAACTTGCAGTGTGATAACTGGGATGGTGTCAAAGTAAATAAACAAGCAAGAACAACAATCAATATCAATCCAATAATCAATTCAAATAATCCCGAAATAACCGTATTAATTCACATTGTTATTTGTACGAATTAATATAATTATCTCTAGAATCTACACTATCATTTCATGTAGATTAAAGAATATTACACTAATATTTATATGGTTCTTCAATTGTCATTCGATTTCAATTTTATCACTACAACGTTCAATGGTTCAAAGTGTAATTTTTACTATTCTACATGTCAATTAATTTAACAATTAAAAGGGATCATATTCAACTAATCAAATTCAACATATGTCGATTCAAATTTTAATTATCCTACGTCAAATTTATTTGCATAATATTTATCACTTTATACATTACAATTTTAACATCCAATTGTAAACATCAAACAATCAATCATTTAACAACCAAACTGGATTATCATGGCATATATAACAGATAAGGGTGTCAGATGTCATAGGTTAACTGATTCAGGTAATAACAGATATAACAGTGTAAATAACTAACAGTTGCATATTTCAATTGTCGTTTCAATTGAAATCAGATTTAATAAATAAAAGAACATTAATCGTGAGTGATTGCTCACCTTTCGAGGCCAGAGATGATTTGACACATGAAATGGGCCACGAATCCAAGCACGAGTTGCAAAGCAAAGTAGATGGGCATGAATCGGCGAACAAAGCTGATGAACAGAAATTGACGAAATCCAATCAAAATTGGAGCGATGAAGATAACTGATATAAGTGCATTCATACAACTATGTATAACCATATACATATTCTAAATTCAAGCACATATTAAATTAAAAAAAAAATTATTTCAAAATTATTGTTTTAAAATAAAACACATGTCAAAAACCATTTCTTATATCTATTAATATCTATTTTTAATTCAAATCTATCAGTGGAAAATCTATATGACTACATAAATTGTTATAACTTGGTTCGCACCTATATTTTAAACAAAATGTATACGTAAAATTTAAAAGTCAAAATAAACGTATATACCTATATACTATAACTAACATATAAAATCGCAACCAACAGTGTATATTTTTGTGTACAACTAATATAACCATATTAGAAATATTTTACTCTGATCAGAGCAACAGACTTTAAACGACAAAGTAAAAAAAAATCACCTTTTAATTGAAGTGAATTAAATTGAAGTGAATTTTACTCTGATCAGAGCAACTAATATAACCATATTAGAAATATTTAGGTTCCGAAAATATTTTATTTTCATTGCTTTTTTAACTGATTAAATTGAAGTGAATTTACGCGCGAAATAAACTTTCATAATTTCTGACGAAAATTTACCAGTTGCTATGTTTAACTAGACGTATTCCAAATATAAAATTTTTATTTCAAAATTTTATCGTTTGAAATTTGCACAAAATTTCAACTAATTACGTTATTAAAACGGATAAAATTTACGGGTCGTTACACTCTCCCCCACTCAAAACTTTTCATCCCCGAAAAGGAACGAGGTAGGAGAATAGAAATAACCAGAAAGAAAAACAGATTTGAAATACAAAATAACAATTAATTTAAACCATATAAATCCAAATTTAAATTAATTGATATTCGATAATTTATTTAATCCATTTGATTCCACTAAAAATCAATCTCAACATTTCTAAATTCATTATCTTATTATCCAATTATCTTTAATTTACGATTTCTAAAACCATAAATTTGAATAGTGTTTTATTATAATCATATTTTTTTCAACAATTTTAAATTCTTCTTTATTCCAAATTACTGTTAAATTTGTTCCACTTAATATATCTTATTACATATATTTAAACCATATAAATTAATTTAAACCCTAAAAGTTTCGATTTAAATTAATTTATATTTACTAATTGCTTTTAAATTCAAGGTATTTTCATATGTTGATCAAATTTCAACTTATTAATTCTTTCAAAACAAATTTATTAATTCTTCCAAAACAAATTTTATTTCATTATTAACTGAGTTTTACTTATTATCCTATCTAACGCTATTAATATCTTTATAATCAAAATTTAGTGTATAACATTTATTATAAGCACTCAAATTTTATTTATAAATTCAACTTATATTATATATTATCCAATTACATATTCAACTTCTGAATGATTTAGGTAAGTTGTATTAGAATGCAGTTGAACAATATAAAAATAAAATTTTCCCAATTCAATTTATTCAAGTATAAATATTTATTCCAAATCTTGGTTTTATTTATAATTTAAAATCATCCTTTAGCAAAATTTAAGAATTAGATTTCCGATTAACTTTACAATTTAGAGATATATAATATATTTATATCAAATCAAATTAAATTTTAAAATAAGATACTTATATATATGTAAATCAAAATATACTGAAGAAATTCGAATCAAAATATTTTTTTTTCTCAAACAAAACCGTAGCAAAGCTACAGAATAGTATCTCCACTTCGAAACTCGAAAATGAATGTCGATGATGCGGCCGCCATCACCGAAATTTATTTTCCAGCGACAAAGAGAAGAGCACTGATTTCAATATTTAAAATTCTTTGAAAACGGTTTCTATTTGAAAATATTTTAAATACTATACACTTAAAACTTAAAAACCAAATTGAAATCACCCAAAAATTTAAATTCTCAAATTCTTGATTTAAATACATTTCAGATTTAGAATTTTGCATTAAAGCCAAGTTTATAACTTCAATTATTTATATTGCAATAGTCAATTGTTTACAAAACAATAAATGATAATCAAATATTATCACTCCAACAATTAATTTATTACAGTTTGGTTAAAGAAAATTTCATACTTATATATATAGTAACATCATACAAACTTTATTTTATTTTCCAAATTTGAAAACAACATTGTGTCAGCTTGCTCTGCTCAAGTGTTTTGGAAATCCTATCGATAGCGTTGATCAGACGAATCGATCGGAAACCCAAATCACATCAACAACTCAAACAACACAATATATAAAACATTTTTAATATAAATTTACAAATACATTTCTTTGCTCGACGATACAGGAATGAATTTTCAAAATAAGGATAGGGTTTCAAATTTGATGGACTCAAATCAAAGAGAAATTTGATTCGAAGATAAGTTCAGAACAGGAGATAAGATAATTATATTAACAGAATCGGGAGACGGATAAGCTTATTTAATTTACGGGCAACCTTAACTGGGTCGTCCGTAACTTCAAGAATAAGATCGATGCTGAATTCCTGTAATGACCCAAGATTTTAGGAATTTATTCTGAAAAATATAAATGAATTCAAAATAATTTTTGAATAAATTTTGAAAGGGGTTTGATATAGCTTGACAGTGTATCAGTATGTGTGTACATGTGTGCACAGGAAATGCACATGAACTAAAGCTAAAAATCCCTGAACTCTAAGAATAAATACATATTGATATGTATGGGAATATATATATATATATATATATATGTAGATTAAATCCTTAAAAGCTGTATGCATAAGTAATATATATATATATATATATATGAATGCTACTGAGTATTTTTGAGTGTACATGTACATGTGTGTGTCAGTACAAAATAATGTGTAAATATATACAGATGAGTATACTAATTAATTTAGTAAGCTTTATATACATATATACATATATATATATATATAGATATGTTGATAAGGTACTAGAGTTCAATTCAGCAAAATAAAATATACCAACATATTTTAAATATAGGCAGAAATAAAAAGAATGAAGATATAAAAAGGAGTAATCCTCTTATAAATAAATGAAGGAAGTACATACCATTTACATGAAAGCTAAAAATAGAAAAAAATAAGATAAAACAGAGAAATACTTGGTATAGGCAGAATTAGGAAGAGTATTTGATAAATAATAAAATCAAGTCACACTTTTAGCATGATAGTAGACAAAGGAAAAAAAGTATTTTCTGGAAAAGCAAAAAAAAATCTAAAATTAACCAAAAAGATATAACCACTTTTCTCTTCACAAACTCAAGCCAGGGAGGGTGAAATTTTGGGTTTGAAAACTAAATACAAATGGCATAATTTCTGATGGGCAAAAATGTCTTTAGCTAGTGCCTTAAACCCTAAGAAAAACCCTGCATAAATAGGCAGTGAGAGGAGAAACCTTCTTCTTCCCGGATAACTCTTGAGAAAAATATATAGATATTATATAAATATAATACAAGTGAAGAAAAGATTTGAAGGCAGAGGCTTACCAGTCAACTAGGAAGTGAAAGAGAGCTAGGTGAGAAAACTCACTCAAAATCTAAGGCAATAAGTCCTAATGTAGGCAGCCAGTTATAAGTAATTTTCTTAAAAGTGTATTTTCATATGAGAATGCTTATCTGTGATTTTAAAACTGAAAATGTTTTGATTCTCTTTGGTTGTTCTACTTGTTTTATTATAAGAAAGTTTTATGTGTTGTTAGTATACATATATGTTTTATGAACCCAGATCTCTGATATGTAAATGTTTAGGAACATAAACAAATACCCAGGAAAATAAATGTTGAATATAGGCAAGTAGTATTGGTTTTGGCTTAACTCAGAGAAATGAAAACATATTGAGCTGCAACATACTCATGTATAAGTGCTGAGGCTTGAGACAAAAAGGAATTAGGGGTGCAATAGGGTTGCCTATGTGCTGATGCTCCTAATTTAATAAAAATGTATAAAGATTCATACACATAGCAAACAAATTTTGTGGTTCAGTGAAACTTGGTCAATCTAAGTTTAACTCAAACACAAATACTTGCAAAAGGAAAAACTCTCTTAAAAGCCATAAGCCACTGTTAGTTGCCTTTACTTCTTTAAAGTACCAGAAAATATGTATGCAGATGTAGAATCCCATTTAAATAGATAACAATGTCTGTTTGCCTAATTATCTCTGCTTGGTTATGATTAATATGAGATGCCATGATATGGATGTTTTAGTTAGGGAAATGGATCACTGATTGGTTTATTCCTGAAATATCAAAAGAGTTATTATTAACTTAAAACCTGATTAGGAAATGAGGGTCAATAACACTGCAGGAATGACTTGTTTTCTTGAGTAACACAAGTTGACACATGGCTTGTTTAAGTCCTGAGATCTTTGTGTAATGGAGTGAATTAGTCCATTACAGTGTGTCCATTGATTCAATTAATTGCAGACGAGACCAAGATAGATAAACATATATCAAGATAAGAGAAGTTGATATAAAGAGGAACTAGAGCTTCCCTGAAATGAAATCTGGATTGTGAATAAATGATTTAATTCATTTTGGGTGATTTCCTTGTTGTATGGATGTTTACTTGATTCATGATTAAATTATATGAAAGTATGAAGGTACCATGTTTTCTTGAGGTTCCTGGAAGGACAGATTAAAGTGTGCACCTTCACACTGACACAGAACATGCACACATGAATTACCTGTTTTCTAATGGCTGAGTTATATACAACTATCCATGTTTAACTTTAACTTGACTTTCAAATTGTTTTAGTGGATTTTCTCATACCAGACATGTGTCTGACCCTAGTGTGCTATTGGCATATGGGGTGTCCCATTTAATATGGGGCAGCTTCAAATGCATTTTCAGGGATTGCAGCAACTAAGTAGGAGTAGAAGCAAGGCTTTGAGAAGAAGATTATAGCATGCTAAACTTAGTTAGATAAGAGCCTAAATGTTGAAATCTGCATGTATTGATAATTTAAATTGCTACTTGTATCAAGTATTGAATATTGGATGGATATTATGTTAAGTATTTTGTTAAGAGATTGACTTGTATCTGGAATCTATAAATCTAGTTAAATATCTGATATGTTAAAGAAGTTAATCAAAATCTTGTAAGTAGATTTAGCAAGAACACTATGTTAAAAATTGAATGATTACATTTTATAAATGTATTAGTCAATCTTGAGTCTTTAGAAGGGATTTAAGTTTTGGGAAATCTGGATAGTTGATTCTCAGAAAAATTAAATGGTTTTGTGACATATGTGTACAAAAGATAATAAGCATAGGGAGATTGTCTTTATATGACTGCAATGTTTCCATAATTCAACTTGTTTTATACAAATGTTTCATGCCTTATTTTTAAATAAAGAAAGAATCTGTAATATGGGAGTTGAAAGCCAGATCCCAAAATAGTTGCAGTTATATACACATATAAACATGTTTTGTACAGATATTAACACACCTTTTCCTTTGTATTTTTAATAGGAATCCGAATTCCATTTACTCAGGTTTTTAATCAAATGCATTTTAAGACCAGATGGGTTACACCAGAACAAAGAGTCTGGTTGAACCATGTGATTGATACCTATGGTTACAGGAAACCCACTCAAGTTTGCACTTCATTTAATTTAAAGCATACTGACATCAAAGAATCAAGATGATGAATGTGTTAGATCACTTTAAACTATTCCATGGAAAAAAAAGAGAGCCTGTATTCCAGACAGATTTTATAAGAAAAATCAAACATGGATAATGATAAACACTTCTATCATTTTTCAGAACCCAAGCACCAAACCATTAATTTATAGACAATCATATCACAATTATTTGGTTTCTAGAATTTATACTCCCTAGAGAATTTAGCAAAGAACTAGGAGTTTAAATATATATATATATATAGGTATTCATGCATGAATGGAATTTTTATTGCATATAACACTGAACTATGTGTGGATTTATTAAATTCAATCAATCCAATATCCTCTTGTTTTCCAGAACTCTGATTCAAACAAGAGAGGCATATACATCCTCACATGTATGTGCATATCTTTGTGAATGTACTGATATATTTATATTAGTTAATTATTTTGATCCTGGATATATTTTGTTTATTGGAAAAAGAAAATGACCCTGGGAAATATATTTGTTAATGAATGATATATCTATATATCATCTCTGTAAAAAAAAATCCTTATGAAATTAGGGTATAAATAGGAGGGTCGTTTCATTTGGTATCAGAGCTATGTTATTCAACATAGTAGAAGTAAAGATCAAGTTCTTAGATAGAAATAAAATTTAAAGGAACTAGATATATATCGGTGTTTTCAGTGTGAAAAAAAAACCACTGAAATAATAAAATTACCAATCAAACTAACCAGCTATGTAAATTATTATTAGCAAACTATGGTAGGGAGACCACCAAATCAGGGAGCAGGATCTTCCCATGCACCACCAATGGTCAATCTGCAAGACTTGGTGAGAGCATTTAGGGATGGGGCAGGACAAAGGCAAGAAAATCCCTATGAAGAACTCTCAAAATTACTTAAGACATATACTCATTTAGGAGGCAAAAGCTTTGAAGGGACAGAAAGTATTATGGAAATTCAAACATGGTTGAGAACATTGGAAAGAATTTTCAATGACATGCAACTTGATGATCAAAGAAAGAGGCAAGTGGCTTCAAGACAGCTAAAAGGAGTAGCTTTAAGCTGGTGGGAAGTAATCATTGCAGGAAGAAATGAGAATGAAATCACTTGGAATCAATTCAAAGAGATGTTGGAAGCAAGGTTTGTACCAACATCAGCTAAGACTACCTTGCTAGAAGAATTTATTAGACTTAGGCAAGGAACCATGACTGTCACAGAATACACTCAAAAGTTTGAGGGGCTTTCCACATATGGAGCAATGCTTGTGGCAGATGAGGCATCCAAAAATGATAGGTACATAAAAAGTTTGAACCCAGGACTTAGCAGAGCCATGTTACCCTATGCAGACAGGACTTTTGACCATGTGATAGACTTAGCTTTGAGGTTGGAGCAGCATGACAAGGAAAGGGAGAAGTTCAGAAATTTTAAGAACAATAATACCAAGAAGGGTAAGGGGAGGTATCACCCTTATGATAAGAAGAAGGAAGAGGCCAGTAACAAAGGCACTGGAGATGTCAAAGGTAAGGAAACCAAGAAGAAAATTGTGTGCCATCAGTGTGGAAAGGAGGGGCATATCAAGCCTAGGTGTCCAGAATTGAAGGGAGGAGCTTTCAAGTGCTATCTATGTGGGAAAGAGGGGCATATGAAGAGGAATTGTCCTGAGTACAAACAACAAGGAAAATTGGCAAATTTGGAAGGAAAAGGCAAAGCCACAGTGGAGAGTAACACTGAAAACCATAGCCAAGTGGAAGGTACATTACTTATTTGTACCATACCCATAGCAGTAGTATATGATACTGGGGCAACTCACTCTTTAATTTCTTATGAATTAGTTAAAATGCTAAAACTGAATTGCATATTGGTTGAAACCCCATTGCATATACAAAGTCCACTGGGGAGTTCTAGTGTTTTAAATATGATTTGTGTGGATGTGGAATTAAACATAGGAGGAAATATTTTTATTTCCAATTTATATGTTTTGAATTACCCAAATATAGGTGTTATATTGGGGGTAGACTGGTTAAGGCAATTTAAAGCCATAATTAATTTAGACTCATCCACCATATCATTGCAAAATTCTAGAGGTCAGAGAATCACAGTTTTATGTGAAGTAGCTAAGGAAGGAAAACTATATCATTTAGTTGACTCAGAAAAAGATTTCAGTGAACTAACCATTGAGAAAATTCCCATAGTCAATGAATATTTGGATGTGTTTGGTGAGGTCAAGGGTGTTCCACACCATAGACCAGTAAAGTTCCAGATCAATCTAGTTCCAGGAGCAAGCCCAGTGATTAAAAAGCCAACTAGGATGAGGCCAAATGAACTAAAAGAATTAAAGAAACAGTTAGAAGAATTGGAAGAAAAGGGTTTTATAAGACCAAGTAATTCTTGTTGGGGAGCACCAGTAGTACTTGTTAAGAAGCAAGATGGCTCCTTAAGGCTATGTATAGATTATAGAGAATTAAACAAAGTAACTATTAAAAATAAATACCCATTGCCAAGAATAGATGATCTTTTTGATCAATTAGCAGGGGCAAAAGTATTTTCTAGACTAGATTTAGCATCTAGTTTTCATCAAATGAAGGTGGAAGAATCAAGCATCAAGTATACTGCCTTTAACACTAGGTATGGGTTGTATGAATTTTTGGTTATGCCATTTGGCTTGACCAATGCACCATCATACTTTGTAGATTTAATGAACAGAACCTTTAGAGATTATTTAGACAAGTTTGTGCTTATTTTTATAGATGACATTTTGATTTATTCCAAAACAGTGGAAGAACATAAGCATCATTTGCACCTGGTTTTGTCCAGATTAAGGGAAAAAGATTTAAAGGCAAAATTTTCAAAATGTGTATTTTGGAAAGAGGAAGTACATTTCCTTAGCCATGTTATATCTGCCCAAGGAATTTCTGTGAACCCCAATAAAGTAGTGGCTATTCAAGCATGGAAGAGGCCAAGCACTGTGAGTGAAGTGAGGTCATTTATGGGGATGGCAGGGTATTATAGGAGGTTTATAAAAGATTTTTCAAAAATTTCTACACCACTCACTAACCTAACCAGGAAGAACAAAGCTTTTGTTTGGTCAGAAAAATGTGAAAAGTCTTTTGAACAGTTGAAGGAGGCATTGGTGAATGCTCCAATTTTAAAGGTACCTCATGGAAATGAAGAATTAGTTGTATACACTGATGCTAGTGGATTTGGCTTGGGTGCAGTGTTGATGCAACAAGGCCAAGTCATTGCATATGCATCCATACAACTTAAACCCCATGAAGTAAGGTATGCCACACATGATCTCGAATTAGCAGTTGTGATCTATGCTTTAAAACTTTGGAGACATTATTTATTAGGCACAAAGTTTGAACTTTACACTGACCACAAGTCTCTAAAATATTTATTTTCACAAAAAGATTTGAACATGAGGCAACATAGATGGGTGGAGTTCTTAGCTGCCTATGACTTTGACATACTCTATACACCAGGCAAAGCAAACAAAGTTGCAGATGCTCTAAGTAGACAGCATGCTAAATTGGCTATGATGATGATAGAAGAATTTAAGGGCTTGTCTTTGCTAACTGAGTTAGAAATTGGGGAGAATGGTTGTGTGCACATTGATGAGCAGATGCATGGTGCACAAGAAGATAAAGGGAAGTTAAGCTTAATGACACTTCAACCAGATTTAATTCTGAAGGTAGGAAAAATGCAAGAACAGGATGCCAACTTATTAGAGAAGAAAATGCTCCTCTCAAGAGGGGAGGAAGTGATGAATCACCATATTGATAAAAATGGTTATATGAGATACCAAAATAGGATGTGTGCACCAGAGGACACAGAACTGAAGAAAGAGATATTGAATGAATATCATAGAAGTAAATACTCCATACACCCAGGCAGCACAAAAATGTACCAAAATTTGAAAAGAGACTTCTGGTGGAAGGGGATGAAATCTGATGTAGCTAAATACATTGCCAAATGTATGACTTGCCAATAAGTCAAAGCTGAAACCCAAAGGCCATCAGGGTTGATGCAGCCTCTTAGTGTACCACAGTGGAAGTGGGAAGACATATCTATGGACTTCATAGATGGACTGCCTAGATCTAAGAGAGGTAATACAAGTATATGGGTGATAGTTGATAGGCTAACCAAGGTAGCACACTTCATCCCAGTCAAGTCAGAAAGGACAGCACCAAAATTAGCTCAAATTTTTATAAAGGAAGTGGTAAAGTTACATGGCATTCCCAAAACCATTGTGAGTGATAGGGATACCATCTTCACTTCAAAATTCTGGAGAAGCTTTCAAGAAGCAATGGGAAGTGAACTATGTTTAAGTACTGCCTACCATCCTCAATCAGATGGGCAGACTGAGGTAGTAAACAAAGTTTTGGAGGACATGTTGAGGGCATGTATACTGGAGTTTGGGGGCAACTGGGAAGATTATCTTCATCTAGTTGAATTTACATACAACAACAGCTACCAAAGCACCATAGCAATGGCTCCATTTGAAGCCTTATATGGTAAACCCTGTTTGTCACCTGTTTGTTGGGTAGAAGCAGGAGAAAGGTCTATTTTAGGACCTGAGTACATACAAGAAACTAAGGAGAAAATTGAGTTGATAAGAAGAAGAATGGTAACAGCCCAAGATAGGCAAAAGAAATTTGCAGACATGAGAAGGAGGCATGTAGAATATGAAGTGGGAAATTTTGTTTTCATCAAAATCTCACCTATGAAAAATGTGCTGAGGTTTGGAAAACAAGGCAAGTTAACCCCAAGATATATTGGACCATACAAAATTCTGGAAAGAATTGGTCCCTTGGCATATAAGTTGGAATTACCAGAAAACATGCAGGGTATACATGATGTTTTTCATGTATCACAATTGAGAAGGTGGGTCCATGACAAGGCAGAAATTCTTGAGACCCCAACCCAAGTGCAGATAAATTCTAATTTGATTTATGAAAAGGATCCAGTGGGAATTTTGGCAAAAGATGTGAAGAAGTTGAGGAATAAATCTCTGAAACTTGTGAAGGTACAGTGGAGTCTTGATCCTAGTGATTGCACATGGGAATTAGAAGACAAAGTTAGGATGAATTATCCTAAGCTATTTTCAGATTAAAGGTAATTCTGATTTTTGATTGTTTTCTTTTTTTAGATGCATATGTTTTTAGTTATTATAGAACTAAAAATCTATTTGGTTGAGAATGTACTTGTTCTCTGAATTAAGTTTAAAATTTATTTTAAGCTAAGGGAAATTGTGGGACACAATTTCTAAAAGGAGGGGTGTATGTAATGACCCAAGATTATAGGAATTTATTCTGAAAAATATAAATGAATTCAAAATAATTTTTGAATAAATTTTGAAAGGGGTTTGATATAGCTTGACAGTGTATCAGTATGTGTGTACATGTGTGCACAGGAAATGCACATGAACTAAAGCTAAAAATCCCTGAACTCTAAGAATAAATACATATTGATATGTATGGGAATATATATATATATATATGTAGATTAAATCCTTAAAAGCTGTATGCATAAGTAATATATATATATATATATATATGAATGCTACTAAGTATTTTTGAGTGTACATGTACATGTGTGTGTCAGTACAAAATAATGTGTAAATATATACAGATGAGTATACTAATTAATTTAGTAAGCTTTATATACATATATACATATATATATATATAGATATGTTAATAAGGTACTAGAGTTCAATTCAGCAAAATAAAATATACCAACATATTTTAAATATAGGCAGAAATAAAAAGAATGAAGATATAAAAAGGAGTAATCCTCTTATAAATAAATGAAGGAAGTACATACCATTTACATGAAAGCTAAAAATAGAAAAAAATAAGATAAAACAGAGAAATACTTGGTATAGGCAGAATTAGGAAGAGTATTTGATAAATAATAAAATCAAGTCACACTTTTAGCATGATAGTAGACAAAGGAAAAAAAGTATTTTCTGGAAAAGCAAAAAAAAAATCTGAAATTAACCAAAAAGATATAACCACTTTTCTCTTCACAAACTCAAGCCAGGGAGGGTGAAATTTTGGGTTTGAAAACTAAATACAAATGGCATAATTTCTGATGGGCAAAAATGTCTTTAGCTAGTGCCTTAAACCCTAAGAAAAACCCTGCATAAATAGGCAGTGAGAGGAGAAACCTTCTTCTTCCCGGATAACTCTTGAGAAAAATATATAGAAATTATATAAATATAATACAAGTGAAGAAAAGATTTGAAGGCAGAGGCTTACCAGTCAACTAGGAAGTGAAAGAGAGCTAGGTGAGAAAACTCACTCAAAATCTAAGGCAATAAGTCCTAATGTAGGCAGCCAGTTATAAGTAATTTTCTTAAAAGTGTATTTTCATATGAGAATGCTTATCTGTGATTTTAAAACTGAAAATGTTTTGATTCTCTTTGGTTGTTCTACTTGTTTTATTATAAGAAAGTTTTATGTGTTGTTAGTATACATATATGTTTTATGAACCCAGATCTCTGATATGTAAATGTTTAGGAACATAAACAAATACCCAGGAAAATAAATGTTGAATATAGGCAAGTAGTATTGGTTTTGGCTTAACTCAGAGAAATGAAAACATATTGAGCTGCAACATACTCATGTATAAGTGCTGAGGCTTGAGACAAAAAGGAATTAGGGGTGCAATAGGGTTGCCTATGTGATGATGCTCCTAATTTAATAAAAATGTATAAAGATTCATACACATAGCAAACATATTTTGTGGTTCAGTGAAACTTGGTCAATCTAAGTTTAACTCAAACACAAATACTTGCAAAAGGAAAAACTCTCTTAAAAGCCATAAGCCACTGTTAGTTGCCTTTACTTCTTTAAAGTACCAGAAAATATGTATGCAGATGTAGAATCCCATTTAAATAGATAACAATGTATGTTTGCCTAATTATCCCTGCTTGGTTATGATTAATATGAGATGCCATGATATGGATGTTTTAGTTAGGGAAATGGATCACTGATTGGTTTATTCCTGAAATATCAAAAGAGTTATTATTAACTTAAAACCTGATTAGGAAATGAGGGTCAAGAACACTACAGGAATGACTTGTTTTCTTGAGTAACACAAGTTGACACATGGCTTGTTTAAGTCCTGAGATCTTTGTGTAATGGAGTGAATTAGTCCATTACAGTGTGTCCATTGATTCAATTAATTGCAGATGAGACCAAGATAGATAAACATATATCAAGATAAGAGAAGTTGATATAAAGAGGAACTAGAGCTTCCCTGAAATGAAATCTGGATTGTGAATAAATGATTTAATTCATTTTGGGTGATTTCCTTGTTGTATGGATGTTTACTTGATTCATGATTAAATTATATGAAAGTATGAAGGTACCATGTTTTCTTGAGGTTCCTGGAAGGACAGATTAAAGTGTGCACCTTCACACTGACACAGAACATGCACACATGAATTACCTGTTTTCTAAAGGCTGAGTTATATACAACTATCCATGTTTAACTTTAACTTGACTTTCAAATTGTTTTAGTGGATTTTCTCATACCAGACATGTGTCTGACCCTAGTGTGCTATTGGCATATGGGGTGTCCCATTTAATATGGGGCAGCTTCAAATGCATTTTCAGGGATTGCAGCAACTAAGTAGGAGTAGAAGCAAGGCTTTGAGAAGAAGATTATAGCATGCTAAACTTAGTTAGATAAGAGCCTAAATGTTGAAATCTGCATGTATTGATAATTTAAATTGCTACTTGTATCAAGTATTGAATATTGGATGGATATTTTGTTAAGTATTTTGTTAAGAGATTGACTTGTATCTGGAATCTATAAATCTAGTTAAATATCTGATATGTTAAAGAAGTTAATCAAAATCTTGTAAGTAGATTTAGCAAGAACACTATGTTAAAAATTGAATGATTACATTTTATAAATGTATTAGTCAATCTTGAGTCTTTAGAAGGGATTTAAGTTTTGGGAAATCTAGATAGTTGATTCTCAGAAAAATTAAATGGTTTTATGACATATGTGTACAAAAGATAATAAGCATAGGGAGATTGTCTTTATATGACTGCAATGTTTCCATAATTCAACTTGTTTTATACAAATGTTTCATGCCTTATTTTTAAATAAAGAAAGAATCTGTAATATGGGAGTTGAAAGCCAGATCCCAAAATAGTTGCAGTTATATACACACATAAACATGTTTTGTAACACACCTTTTCCTTTGTATTTTTAATAGGAATTCGAATTCCATTTCACTCAGGTTTTTAATCAAATGCATTTTAAGACCAGATGGGTTACACCAGAACAAAGAGTCTGGTTGAACCATGTGATTGATACCCATGGTTACAGGAAACCCACTCAAGTTTGCACTTCATTTAATTTAAAGCATACTGACATCAAAGAATTAAGATGATGAATGTGTTAGATCACTTTAAACTATTCGATGGAAAAAAAAGAGAGCCTGTATTCCAGACAGATTTTATAAGAAAAATCAAACATGGATAATGATAAACACTTCTATCATTTTTCAGAACCCAAGCACCAAACCATTAATTTATAGACAATCATATCACAATTATCTGGTTTCTAGAATTTATACTCCCTAGAGAATTTAGCAAAGAACCAGGAGTTTAAATATATATATATATATATATATATAGGTATTCATGCATGAATGGAATTTTTATTGCATATAACACTGAACTATGTGTGGATTGATTAAATTCAATCAATCCAATATCCTCTTGTTTTCCAGAACTCTGATTCAAACAAGAGAGGCATATACATCCTCACATGTATGTGCATATCTTTGTGAATGTACTGATATATTTATATTAGTTAATTATTTTGATCCTGGATATATTTTGTTTATTGGAAAAAGAAAATGACCCTGGGAAATATATTTGTTAATGAATGATATATCTATATATCATCTCTGTAAAAAAAAAATCCTTATGAAATTAGGGTATAAATAGGAGGGTCGTTTCAATTCCGAGGTAAATCAACACTCGATCTCAAGAGATGGAATTCAGGTATAGCAGGTAATAGATAGCATCGTAAACCGAGGATACTGAAATCTCGGGTAAATCAATGCCTATTATAAAGGAGTTTACTCCTTTACGAATCATTCTAAGATTGGCGAGACCGCCGATCTATTATAGATAACATTCAGAATGGAGTTATGGGGTGCTCCAGGATTGAAAGAAGACGAATAGTGAAGGACACGAATGAATTCCGAAACCGAGGGGAACGTTCCAAAATTCAAAGGAATTGAGTCAAAGGAAGAGATTGGAACTAGAATGAGAGTGATTCTGTAAATACATTTACCCTATATGCTAAGTTTTGCCTAGAGCTACCAAAGCTCTGATACCAACTATAACGACCCGATATTTTGGACCATTCGCATCCATTATAAGTGTATAGGTAGACACTCATGCCGGAGTTGAATTGCTCAAAATACCGCGTTGTTATTTTAAATTTGGCAAAACTGAACATATACAGTAAATAAATAATCACAAATCACAGACACAGAGTAATAAGTGCAGCGGAAATAAAAGAGATAGTAGTTCATGAAGCTACTATATAATGTATAAATTACATCAGAGTTAAAACAGATACAACGGAAGAGTAATACGATACATCAGATACAAATCAGAATACATCACTGGAATCATCGAATACTGAAAGCAGAATAGATGTCTGGATCTTCAAGCAAAGCTCCAACTCCAAAGGTGAGTCTCGAATACTGGATCACTCAGTCTGACCCGAGCGTAAAGCAAAAACACAAGACACTCGAGTCAGGATTAACATTCTTATATTAATAAATCCAACTCAAGTGAAATAGCAATTGAAATACAAGTAACTTAAAGGATGTTTGGAATAACCATCCTTTAAGGATCCGTTAAACTATCTACTATGTAGTAGTGTACGATAAGTAGATAATGTCTATCAGTAAATAAAAATATCAAAATAGTGTTAAGTCATGGCCCATTCCACCCTTAACACATTTTTATTCCCAAAAGCATATACAAGACCGTAGTTTCCCCAAAATCGGAAGTCACCAGAGGGCAATCCATATACTAAAGGTACAAACCAAAATCGTAGTGGTCGCGAATAAAGGGATACAAGTATGACAAGGCACATGAGGCAATACCCAAGGTAGTGACACTACCGTTTGCCTGATCCGGACTGGTGAGAACGCAACGCCGCAGCTCCCGCAACACCGTGAAACAACACTCCCAAAATCAAGGGTGCACCAATCGACAACAAGTAATGAGTAGTTCGAAGAAGTGTGTTCACTTGAGGTAGCAAATCCTTCATTGGCCCGGCACGGCTCCTGTTTTAGTCATTTCCAATTTGACACAAGTGTCAAGGCTATCCATTATCGTTCTCTTTCTTCAGTCAACACGTACATCATTCCAACCACTTCATTCTGGATCATCACTCCGCGTATAGTTATTAAAGTGGTTTTCGGTTTAGATAGAGAGTATATCCATAACCGATTCCGGTCTCTTTAATAACTTCCGAAATTATTTCACCGATTGGTCATTTATTTATTTCAAAACCAAATCAATTTCAATTCAATTAGAATTTGTAAACCAACAGTTCATTCCTCTTTCGAAATCAATTTCCAAAATTTACGTTTCAAAACTTCCAAATTCATAATTTCAAAATCTTATAATTCAATTTCAATCTTTATTTAAACAATTCAAATATCAATTTAAATTCGTATATAAGATTCATTTCGAAATCATTTAAATCAATTTAATTTAACATTCAAATCAGTTTAAATCCATTTATCGATTTCATTCAATATTTGTTAAGTTACTTTATCATTCAAAACAATTTCTATTAAATTTCCAATTCATTAAATCAATTCTTAAGTTCAACTTCATTATATCAAAACTTACAATTTTGAATTAAACTAAATTCGTCAAATCAATTCTTTCAATTACAAGTCTTACATTAATTCCAAAAAATCTCACATTTTCATTTCTTGTTAAAGAAAATCCATTTCACTTATTTACTTTCTTAAATAATTTTCCCAAAACTTAACTAATAAAGAACTCGATTTCATTTATTTCCGAAGTAAAATTTTACTTATTCAAAAGTTCAATTTCTCTTATTAAAGAATTCAATTCAATTTGATCATTAAATCATTCAATCTTATTTAATTATTAAATAATTCAAAACTTAATTATTAAATAATTTCAAAGTTTAATAATTTCAAACTTAATTATAATTTCAAACTTAATTATTAAATCATTTCAAAGTTTAATAATTTCAAACTTAACTATAATTTCAAACTTAATTCAATCATTTCTCAAATTAAACAACATTCTTTCATCAATTACGTCGTTAATATTGTGTTTCAGATTATTAAATATTAACATTTTTCTTTCATTAAAATTCAAATTTCACTTCATTTCAAAACCATATTATTTATTCAAATAAAATCTTCGTTTTATTTTTAAATCAAATTATTGACCAATCGGGTTTTATTTAATTTTCTATCCTAGGTCAAAGTTCAATTTGGGTATTTATCATTTCAACCCGATTCCAATTCAATTCAAAATCAAAACATAGCAAAGGGAACTTGTAGTGTGATAACTGGGATGGTGTCAAAGTAAATAAACAAGCAAGAACAACAATCAATATCAATCCAATAATCAATTCAAATAATCCCGAAATAACCGTATTAATTCACATTGTTATTTGTACGAATTAATATAATTATCTCTAGAATCTACACTATCATTTCATGTAGATTAAAGATTATTACACTAATATTTATACGGTTCTTCAATTGTCATTCGATTTCAATTTTATCACTACAACGTTCAATGGTTCAAAGTGTAATTTTCACTATTCTACATGTCAATTAATTTAACAATTAAAAGGGATCATATTCAACTAATCAAATTCGACATATGTCGATTCAAATTTTAATTATCCTACGTCAAATTTATTTGCATAATATTTATCACTTTATACATTACAATTTTAACGTCCAATTGTAAACATCAAACAATCAATCATTTAACAACCAAACTAGATTATCATGGCATATATAACAGATAAGGGTGTCAGATGTCATAGGTTAACTGATTCAGGTAATAACAGATATAACAGTGTAAATAACTAACAGTTGCATATTTCAATTGTCGTTTCAATTGAAATCAGATTTAATAAATAAAAGAACATTAATCGTGAGTGATTGCTCACCTTTCGAGACTAGAGATGATTTGACACATAAAATGGGCTACGAATCCAAGCACAAGTTGCAAAGCAAAGTAGATGGGCATGAATCGGCGAACAAAGTTGATGAACAGAAATTGACGAAATCCAATCAAACTTGGAGCGATGAAGATAACTGATATAAGTGCATTCATACAACTATGTATAACCATATACATATTCTAAATTCAAGCACATATTAAATTTTAAAAAAAAATATTTTATTTCAAAATTATTGTTTTAAAATAAAACACATGTCAAAAACCATTTCTTATATCTATTAATATTTATTTTTAATTCAAATCTATCAGTGGAAAATCTATATGACTACATAAATTGTTATAACTTGGTTCGCACCTATATTTTAAACAAAATGTATACATAAAATTTAAAAGTCAAAATAAACGTATATACCTATATACTATAACTAACATATAAAACCGCAACCAACAGTGTATATTTTTGTATACAACTAATATAACCATATTAGAAATATTTTACTCTGATCAAAGAAACAGACTTAAAATTACAAAGTAAAAAAAAATCACCTATATGCACTATATAAAACAGAACTCATTTACCTAGACTTACATAAACCTATGCGTACTGACTGACAAAATAAATTGTTTATATATGTATCCTTTAATATAAAACAAAGTGTTATATCTATATACATAAACATAAGCAAACATATATGTACACACACCCACCTTATATATCGCATTTATATACATATACAGTAAGGGAAAAATCAATACTTATATATTATATGCAACTCAGTAATATATATAGTAACCCTTATATATAAATTTAAAACAACAACTACTATATATAACTAATATACATATGCAAACACTATAGATTCAACACTTTAAACATATATATTTATAAATTTACCTAACCGTTCATATCCCAACTCAAAAATTAATTTAAAAAAAACTGAAGATGCAAGTTTAAATTAAACAATCTTAAATATATATTACAATACATATCATACCTAGTATAAAGCACAGAAGGCTACATGAGATTTGAGAAGGAACGGTGGAGAAATGCCGAGGTGGAAGTGATTTCGGGGATGACGAGGCCGGAGTGATGTCAGCTCGACCAGAGGGGATGAAGGAGGAAGATCGTGCGCTGGTTCATCACGTGGGCATGAAGGGAGGAATAGTTGCTCAAGTTGGGTTGCACGCAAGGAGGTGGTGGGCTGCGCGGGTGGGAGGATCTGACGACGTGGAGGAGTCTGAGCGGAGGGGATCGGTGGACATGGGTGCTGCAGAAGTGGAGGCGAGTGGTGAACTCGACCTGAGTAAGTGCGGGAAGGATGCTGCTCAGTGATGTCAATGGAGGGCGTGGGCATAGTTTCTAGAGCTTGCATGCGAGAGAGTGGAAAGTGGCAGAGGTGGGAACGAGTAGTAGTGAAGTCACGGCCTTGATGCTTGGAGTGTTGTCCGCGCCTGGTGTGGCCAGCTACACGTGGGGTAGTGCAAGGAAGCGAATGATGGTAGGGTGGTGTTTGTGTGGAGAAGCGGGAAGAGGAAGTCGGGCTAAGGAGAAGGTAAAAAATATGAAAGAGAAAAGAAATATGATCTGTTATAATTTCATTTCATACTTTATTGCTTCAGGTAACCAACTAAATGAACCAACCAGTTGAGAAAAATCAGTAGCCTAGGAAAAATCAAACGGCATGAAAAGTAACAGGCTGTAAAATGTATACCAAATTCATATTTCCAACCGGTAGCTAGAATGAACCCTTTAATGCATTGGAAGATGGAATAGAAACGGCTATTGAGTTGCCCGATGAAAGTTGAATGGACATAAGCAAAAGCAATGCTAAATTGGAAAGGAAAGGCACAAGGAAAAACACAGATACTGTACTGATATCATGGACCGTTACGCTGATTTGTCGCGTATCAGAAGTGAAAACACAGAAACAAATATACTATGGAAATCAGCACGACGAGACGATCAAAACGGTATACAAATATCAGTGGTACGATCGAATTTATAAAATTCGAATTTTTCTACTGGCGGAAAATGCGAGAAAAACACTGAAAAATAAGATCGACGGAGCCAAAGATGTCCGAATTTGGAAAAACGACAAACTGACATCTTGCTCAGAAGATGTTTTAGAATTTTTCTATGTAAAAATATTTAGGTTCCGAAAATATTTTATTTTCATTGCTTTTTTAACTGATTAAATTGAAGTGAATTTACGCGCGAAATAAACTTTCATAATTTCGGACGAAAATTTACCAGTTGTTATGTTTAACTAGACGTATTCCAAATATAAAATTTTTATTTCAAAATTTTATCGTTTGAAATTTTCACAAAATTTCAACTAATTACGTTATTAAAACGGTTAAAATTTACGGGTCGTTACACTCTCCCCCACTCAAAATTTTTCGTCCCCGAAAAGGAACGAGGTAGGAGAATAGAAACAACCAGAAAGAAAAACAGATTTGAAATACAAAATAACAATTAATTTAAACCATATTAATCCAAATTTAAATTAATTGATATTCGATAATTGATTTAATCCATTTGATTCCACTAAAAATCAATCTCAACATTTCTAAATTCATTATCTTATTATCCAATTATCTTTAATTTACGATTTCTAAAACCATAAATTTGAATAGTGTTTTATTATAATCATATTTTTTTTCAACAATTTTAAATTCTTCTTTATTCCAAATTACTGTTAAATTTGTTCCACTTAATATATCTTATTACATATATTTAAACCATATAAATTAATTTAAACCCTAAAAGTTTCGATTTAAATTAATTTATATTTACTAATTGCTTTTAAATTCAAGGTATTTTCATATGTTGATCAAATTTCAACTTATTAATTCTTTCAAAACAAATTTATTAATTCTTCCAAAACAAATTTTATTTCATTATTAACTGAGTTTTACTTATTATCCTATCTAACGCTATTAATATTTTTATAATCAAAATTTAGTGTATAACATTTATTATAAGCACTCAAATTTTATTTATAAATTCAACTTATATTATATATTATCCAATTACATATTCAATTTTTGAATGATTTAGGTAAGTTGTATTAGAATGCAGTTGAACAATATAAAAATAAAATTTTCCCAATTCAATTTATTCAAGTATAAATATTTATTCCAAATCTTGGTTTTATTTATAATTTAAAATCATCCTTTAGCAAAATTTAAGAATTAGATTTTCGATTAACTTTACAATTTAGAGATATATAATATATTTATATCAAATCAAATTAAATTTTAAAATAAGATACTTATATATATGTAAATCAAAATATACTGAAGAAATTCGAATCAAAATATTTTTTTTTCTCAAACAAAACCGTAGCAAAGCTATAGAATAGTATCTCCACTTCGAAACTCGAAAATGAATGTCGATGATGCGGCCGCCATCACCGAAATTTATTTTCCAACGACAAAGAGAAGAGCACTGATTTCAATATTTAAAATTCTTTGAAAACGGTTTCTATTTGAAAATATTTTAAATACTATACACTTAAAACTTAAAAACCAAATTGAAATCACCCAAAAATTTAAATTCTCAAATTCTTGATTTAAATACATTTCAGATTTCGAATTTTGCATTAAATCCAAGTTTATAACTTCAATTATTTATATTGCAATAGTCAATTGTTTACAAAACAATAAATGATAATCAAATATTATCACTCCAACAATTAATTTATTACAGTTTGGTTAAAGAAAATTTCATACTTATATATATAGTAACATCATACAAACTTTATTTTATTTTCCAAATTTGAAAACAACATTATGTCAGCTTGCTCTGCTCAAGTGTTTTGGAAATCCTATCGATAGCGTTGATCAGACGAATCGATCGGAAACCCAAATCACATCAACAACTCAAACAACACAATATATAAAACATTTTTAATATAAATTTACAAATACATTTTTTTGCTCGACGATACAGGAATGAATTTTCAAAATAAGGATAGGGTTTCAAATTTGATGGACTCAAATCAAAGAGAAATTTGATTTGAAGATAAGTTCGGAACAGGAGATAAGATAATTATATTAACAGAATCGGGAGACGGATAAGCTTATTTAATTTACGAGCAACCTTAACCGGGTCGTCCGTAACTTCAAGAATAAGATCGATGCTGAATTCCGAGGTAAATCAACACTCGATCTCAAGAGATGGAATTCAGGTATAGCAGGTAATAGATAGCATCGTAAACCGAGGATACCGAAATCTCCGGTAAATCAATGCCTATTATAAAGGATATATCAAATTCAACATAAAACAATAAATCTCAGGTAATAGATGCTGAATTTGATAGTCTATGCCTATTTAAGCATAGCCTATTTGTATAAACAACATAGACTATCAAATTCAACATAAAACAATAAATCACATCAACATTCATTCTTCCACTAAGCACAAAAAGAGAGCAATAATTATCAAAATGTTGAAGCTACATAATTAGAGAGCTTCATTATCCCTAAATTGAAGGGTTTAGCCTCTCATTTGTGTTATCATATCAACACAAGCAGCATGCAACATGAAATTAAAAAAAGGAATTTGAAAGCTAATGGAAAAGAGAACTATTATACTTGTATAAAATAAAAGAAGATCTACACTACTAACATGAAAGTAAATAAACAAGAAAAGATTTGAATTAAAATTGCATTAAAAAATTACATAAAAGAATGGCTAACTAGCCATGAAAAGAAAGAGAGCTCTCATTTTATTTTTGATCTGAACTAAACTAAGAGAAGAGAGCCTAAGAGAGACTAAAGAAGAGCTAATTATATGAAGCATAAGGGATATTTATACATGTATGAAACCCTAATCCACTTTTTTGAGAACTACCCAAACTACCCTCTTAGGAAGTGTGGTGGCTAAGTAATCATTAGCATCAAATAATCATTCATTAAGTGTGCATGAAGCTTTAAACTCTATTAGCATGTGCATTAGCCTCTAATTTGTACATGAAGGTAGGTGGGTAGGTGGAGTCCTCCATGATCCATGAAATGAATTATTTCCATCTCCATTCCTTTGTATTCACTCTTGCGCATGCATATATCTTCATGAAGCCACTTGTATTTGAATTTAAATTCCTACAAAATAACATAGAAATTTTAAATTAAATTTTAGAATATTAATATATGCACAAAAATGACCATTTTGGCCCTGGATGAAGATGAATATGAATATGTGACAATTTGAAATAATTTGAATTTTGGTTTAAACAAGTTAAAATACCCAATATGATCATTTATTTAATTTAAATAGATTAAATATGGTGGTAAAAATATGCACATTTACGTGTACATCATATACTGTTGGTTATTATAACTAGTTCTAACTTATAAGTGTCAACTTTGTTTATCTTTACTTTATTATAATTTGTTTTTCTTGGTGGGAAATAATAAGTAATCCTTGTTCCTCTTTTTAATGTAGAATGTTCATCGTTCATCTTTTCACGTTAACTTGTGGTTTACTAGCTTTCTCATTGAGGTTACTTAAAGGAATGTATCTTTTTATATTTTTTTATAATTCTTTACTAGAATCATTTGACAGGTTTATGTACGTAGAAAACTTAATAATAATGGATTAACAACAAATTAGTAGTAAAATTGCTAGTTTTATTAACGCTTTATCATCTTTTATAATATATTCGTATATATTCTTTTAGATTAACAATATATTAAATTTACCTAGGTGTAATGTTAATGATACACTTGGTTAATGCAACTACATGCTAAAACCTATTTGAAATAGAATTCTATGAGTTATTAAAAGTCGTCCGCTATATCCTACTATATCGTCGATATATCTCCGCTACAACTTTTTGCACCTCAACCGCTATGGAGCGCAGAGTGCTTTAACTACACAGAGCTCACTATATTCCAATTACAGTTGTCTTTCTCTTAAAGACATATTTGTGATCAATGGATCATACCCCTTTGAGTACAACTATCAAAACCATATTTTGATAATGTACTTGGAATCTATTCGGATTTGCGCATCATACCATATCATAGAGTCAATACTCTTAATGGCTTAATGGACAACCGAGGGTTAGCTATTATTGACAATGTTAAGAAACTCATAGTTTTTCTTCAATGTATGAGAATATTTATTAGACACTCTAATGCGTTGTATTCATTTAGGTTAGGTTAATTTCATTTCGTCCTCCATAATCAGTTTCATCTTTGGATCATGTCCAAATCGATTCTAATACTAATAATTTCTCAAAGAAACTCCTTCATTATGAAGTTGGAGTTAGAAATATGAAAAGAAGAAAGTGCAAACTACTTTATTTTCAGAAAGCTAATTGCTATAATTTAATACAGTTGTATATATATATATGCTTGTATTTCTTAGCCTAGATTGACGAACTCAACTGGATACAACTCGTTACAACTGTATCATGTACAATTATAATTATATCCCTTATAGTATGAAAGAAGAGTATAAGCTGTTTAACAGCCGATGTTATCTCATTCCTTCAATACCCCCCGACAAATCGAACTAGGGTTTCTCTTTATCCCCTTTCTTTTGTTCGTCGCCATCTTCAATTCATAAATGAAACATTAATCTCACAAAATTCTTTGCTGATAATGGTTTTGTGAGTATGTCTGCACGTTGATAAAACGCTAGCAGATGATTAATGATTAGTTTTCCTTCTAACACCTTTTCACGAACAAAGTAGAGATCAATTTCAATGTGCTTCGTTCGTGAATGAATTATGGGATTGGCGGTTAGCGAGAAGGTGCTGAGGTTGTCACACCAAATAATTGGTCTAGTCTTTGGCTGAATTTCGGTTTCACTGAGGAGATACTCGATCCATATGACCTCTGCAATTGTGCTTGCTACGCTGCGGTACTCGACTTCTATACTTGATCTAGAGATAGTTGGCTGCTTTTTGGAGTACCATGACATTGGATATCCATCTAAATATATGCGGTACCCAGATGTAGATCTTCGATCATCTATATCGGTTGCCCAATTGGCATTTGGGTATCCTTGAATTTCTAATGTTTTACATGCTTTCAAGATTAAGCCTTGATTTATTATTTCTTTTAGATATCTCAAGATGCGCTTTACGCTTTCCAGTGATCACTTAATGGTCTTTGCATAGACTGACATACCTTGTTCACGCTAAATGCTATATCTAGTCTTGTAATTGTGACGTATTTTAGTGCACCTACTATACTTCTGTATTGTTTCTCATTGTCTATGAGTTTACCCTTGTCTTTGGATAAATGTAAATTGCTGACTATTGGTGTAGGTAGTCCCTTGGCTTGATCCATTTTTTCTTTAACTAAAATTTCTACAATATATTTTTTCTAACGTAGTACAAGCTCTTTATTTGATTTCTTGCACACCTCTATCCAGAAAATAGCTCAAGTCTCCCAAGTCTTTAATGGAGAATGCTTTATCTAGATGTTGGATCACCTGTCAGCTTCACTGTTTTTTGTAATTATAAAATGATCCACATAGACAAGTATATAAGTTATTGCATTTTTATCATATTTAACATATAATGAATTATCTGATTTAGTTGCCCTGTATCTCAGCTGAATCAGTGTTGCTTTTAACTTATCATTCTAGACCCTTGGTGCATGCTTTAGTTCATATATAGCTTTATGAAGTCTGCACACTCTATGATCATTGTTGCTTAGTTTGTAACCTTGTGGTTGTTCCATATATACCTCTTCTTTAAGTGATCCATTGAGAAATTGACATCTAGTTGTCTGATTCTCCAATTGTGATGCAGTGCTATAGTTAGTATTATTCTGATAGTAGTTGGCTTAACCACTTGTGAAAATGTCTCACTGAAATCAAATCTATATTATTGGTTGTAGCCCTTTGCAACTAACCTTGCCTTTTACTTAGATATTGTTCCATTAGGGTTTTTCTTTAGTTTATAAATCCACTTGCAACCTATAATACATTTGTGCTCTAGTTGTTGTACAAGTTCCCAAGTGTTCTTTTATTAAAGTATGGTATTTCTCATCCATTGCTGCCTTCCATTTACTACTTTTTAATTGCTTGCTCATATGTGGTTGGTTCTTCTAATTCTGTTGTAGCAGCATACACTTGGGGCTTGAATATTCCTCCTTTTGGTCTAGTTGTCATATGATGTCCAGGTTCCTTTGGTGGTTGCTCTTGAGATTGAGGGGCTTCATGTTGAGACGTATCTTCATGAAGTTCTTGTTCTTTGGTTGATGGTTGTTCATTGTCTTGAAAGTGACCTTTAGATTGTCTGGATGATCTCATGACTTATTGGTTATGAATTGTTCCGAGTGAAGACTCAGTTTGTTGCATAGTATTATCAACTTGATCATTGGTTTTTCCTTTGATTTCTTCATTATAAAATGGTATTGGAGGTATTGATACTTTAGCATTATATACCTTTTGACTAACTTTTCTTTCTTTTGCTGCAAAAGAAAAAACATACTCATTGAAAGTGTAATATCCCGGAAATTTTAACAATATCAATTTAATAATCTGTTAAATAATTAAATTGATATTGATGATCTTTGATAATAAGATTTGAATTTAATTTAATAATCTGATTAAATTAGTATTAATTGGTGATTTTATCTTTTAAAAGTTAATAAGATAATTTTCTATTTGAATATATATATTTATTTATATATATTGTAAATAGAAGCTTTGGGTAAATTGGGAATTTAGATTTAATTTAATATGACTTTTCAAAGTTATTTAAATTAGTAAATTTATAGTTTTAAAATACTTTAATTGCTTAAGATATTTTTACTTAAGTTTAAAATTTTATAAGAAGATTTAACAAAAAGGCTTGTTTTGTTTCTTTTTAAATATTACTTGATAATATAATCTCTTATATAAATTATTTAAATATCAAATATGTTAATTTCAGATAATAAGTATAATGTATTATTTTTATTAATATGAATGGATTTTAAAGAATATGAAATTGTTATTTAATTGAATAAATAGTTATATATGTATATATATATATAACTTGACTTTTTAAATTGAATCTTAGGATTTAATTTAATTGAATTTGAATTTAAGCTTTGAAATTCAAGAGAATAAATATTTAAATTGTTTGGATATTATAATATTTGTATAACTTTTAATTATAAATATAATTGGTTTTGTTTCTTTAAAATGATTTATATATATATAGATAAGTGTTTAATGAATAAGAAAAAGGTTTTTTAATTACTTTAAAATAAATAGATATAGGATAAATACTTAAAAGACATGTGTCTTTATCTAATGACTCATTTTAACATGTGTTAGGCAATGGATTAAACAATGTGACAAGTGTCTTAAATTTTTTTTATTTTCTTTTATTTTTTTAAAATCATAAATTTAGTTATATATACATTTGCATCCCTTTTCTTCATCCTTTCTATTTCCTTCTCAAAAACAAGAAACTCAAACCTCTTCTCAAATTCTTCCTCTAATCTAAAATCAAAAACCTGATTTTCAAATTCCTCAAACCAGAGATTATCAACATCAAATCTCTGTAAACCATTTTCCCAAATCTAAATCAAGTTCAGCCTGCAATTCTTTTCAACATTTAAGCCTGTCTGCATTTTTCAAAACCTGGAAAACATCTCAAAGCAGCCTGCATTCTTCTCATCTCTGGAAGCAAACATGCATGCAGTTCTAAAGTCAATAAGTAAAGTTCAACAATTCAATTTCTTAAATCAAAAGAGGCATTCAAGTTAAAGTTCAAAACAGTTTAAGGTTCCCAGTTTCAAGATTTTCAAAAATAAGGCCCTGTCTCCATTTTAATTGGTGAGTAACATTTTTCTTTAAAATATAACCTGAGATAATTTGGACCCAGCTTTTTCTGTGATGATATATTTTGTATATATATGATTGTGCACATCTGTGCGTATCTGTTCTCTGTGATACTCTGTTATTTGTTGTTATTTCTTTTAAGTAGATTGGTAAAAGAACCCTCAACACTTGATCTATTGATGGTTTGATTGTAAGATGTAAACAAAAAGTGTTTGTTTGGTTATGATTTAAGTATTAAAAATTTATCAAAGTAGAATCAACTTGTAATTGTCTCTGGAAACAAAGAAAACTATGTACAACTTTATATATGCTTAAATCAAAAACTCTGGTTTTAAGAATTCAGGAGTACAAATCGAATCTACATACAAAACTATGATTTTTAAAATAAAGATGAGGATTTTTACATTGGTATTTCATGAGCAGTTCATATGTGAATAAAAACTGCATTTTTATCAATTTCTCGAAATTGAATCAATAATAAATGATGAAACTTGACTTGAAGCAAGTTTAAACCTTTGTGATTTCGTGAAAATTAACAGAAGATTTTTCTATTGCGTGAGTTTTGGATTCGAGATCATTATAGGGTTTTATCTCAAGTTTTCGAGCATGTCAGTAACGAGCCGAGTTTGTTGCCTATACGTGATCGAGTGTCACGAGGGTTTGGAGGAAGGAAGTTCATCGTGTTGTCGTGGTGTGGTTGAACTTTAGGCATCTCCGGTGGAGTGAGGGGTGGTGGCGAGGTGATTATGTTGATTTGGGTTGAGCTCTGAGTCTCGGTCGAACTGTTGTATTTCGATTTGACATTCCTGTAGGCAATTCGAGTTTGGTTTTCGTGTCTACGTAGGTTTCGTGACTTGCCGACGATGTGGGTGTTCGCCGGAGGTCAGTGGTGCCGCCGTGCACGTGTACGGAGTGGAGGATGGAGGCTGCGTCGTATCAGTGGGTATTCCCGAGTCATTCTCGAGTAGTTTGGAGTTTTTCTCGAAGCAGGTCTCGAGTTTGCGTGGGTATATAGAACGGTTGTTTTAAACTATCACTTGAGTTAAGAAATTTGATTAGGGATGGGACTCGGGGAAACTGTTGTGAAACGCGTGGGTGACTCGAGTTTGAAGAAGTGTAGGCTCGGGTTAGTTTATGAGTGTTGCCAGGTTTACAAAGCCTGTCAGGCTTAGCTTTAAGTTTTTAAAACAGAGTTTAAAACTAAGTTAAACTAGATTTTTAAGATAGGATTCAAATTATTTTGTCTCCTAGTTTAAATAAATATAAGTTTTATAAAAATGAAATGTTTTATAACTTTATAATGTTAAAGTATATTTAAATGTTTTAATTTAGCTAAGTTAGGTTGTAAATTATCTTGAATCTAAAATTGAAATGAAATGTAAAAGTAGAGTCAAAAGTAAAATGTTCCAAAGGCATTTGTAAATGAGAAGTTGATCATTAATAAGAAAATGCTTTACCTCTTAAATAAATGGAGATTTATAGATTTGGAATTATTAAGTAAATGAATAATTATCTAATTTGATTAATTAATGATGAGATTAATTAGTTTAGTAATTAAAAGTTAAATTAGTTAATTAAGGTTTAAGATAATTAATTTAGGATAAATAAATGGATAATTAAGAATCATTAATTAAATAAGAGTTGAATTTTAATCTATGATTATTAATTAATAGAGTAAGCAAGAATTAATTAAGTGATATTGAATACTTAATTAATTAAATAATTAAGGATTTATTAATGAGTCATTAAAGATGAAATGTAATTGTAAATAGATAATAAATATTAATTTAATTACTTTAAGTAAATTTAAGAAGTGTTAATGATTAATGAAGGTTATTAACTAGTATTATTAAATAAAGGCATAAATATGATTAATCTGGATAATTAATTAAGTTTATTAATTTAAAGATAATCAATTATAGAATTTGTTTTAAATGGAATTACTTAAGGGAAGTAATTAAGAATTAATTACTTGTTGTAATTAATTGAAGTTAAATTGATTTAGTTTAAGTTAATTAATTAAGTTTAATTAATTTATAATAATCAAGAAATGATTTGATAATAATTACTTAATGTAGTTATTAAGGTAAGATTATTTAGGGAAGTAACTAATAAGATAATTACTGGAAGTAATTAATTGATTGGTTATAAGAAAAGTAATTTAAGTTTAATTACTTTGAATAATTAATCAAGGGATTAATTAAGAAATTAATTAAGGAGAATTAATTTAGTAAATGAAAGTAATTAAGGGTAGTTAATTACTGATTGAAAATTAATCAAGGTGATTAATAAATGTTGTTTAATTTAAAGTTAATTACTTAATGTAATTTAATTAAAGTAATTAATAATTAAGTTGTAATCAAGGGTCATTAATTAATATAATTAATGATGTAATTAAGATTGATTAATTAAGTATAATTAATAAATGAAGTGATTAATTAATGTAATTAATTAAGGTTTAATATAATTAATTATAGTGATTAATTTAATTAATTATAGTTAATTAATTAGTGAAGTAATTAAAGGTTAATTACTATAAGTGGTTAAGGTTAATTAATTTGAGTAATTAATTAAAGATAAATTACTTGAAGGTAATTAAAATATAATTAATCAAAGATGATTAATTGAAAAAGATAATTAAAAGACAATTGATCAAAGATGATTAATTGAAAAAGGTAATTAAAAGATAATTAATCAAAGATGATTAATTGAAAAAGGTAATTAAAAGATAATTAATCAAAGATGATTAATTGAAAAAGGTAATTAGAGGATAATTAATTAATTTGTAATTAATTAATGTTTAAGTAAGAAGGATTTATAAAATAAAAGTAATTAATTTAATTCACTTTAAATTAATTAGAGATGATATAAACCATTACTTATGGATGGATAAATAGTATTGAATGTTATGTATGGTTGATATCTCTGATGAGATATATGCTGATCTATGATATGGATGTTGGTTGAATTATAGTGATAATGTGAATTATCTGTTTATAATGATAATGTAGATTATCTATTGAGTTATCTATCTGTGTATATAGATAAGAATTTAATTGTTTTAACCTTTAAAACAACTTGGCCTTAAAAGATACGTCTTTGGATTTCGATGAGACCGGGATCGGGTTTCCGTATACCGGATTTCCAGGTCTGGAGACCCGAATACCACATCGATCCAAATTTACGATAGGTCGTGAATCAAGTGAAGATGAAGATTCAGAGTGCAAGGGTTATTGTCGTTAACTCTGAGGGTGATTCCAAAACGAGTGTAACGAGATAATGCCTTCGGTTTCGTTCGAACCCGGAACGAACTTGTATGGATTGAATGCTTTCAACACATCGTCAGGTGGACGATGAGCATTCTAAGTGATGTGTTCTTTTCTAAGGTAATCGTGACCTCAAGCCTCACAAACCGGGAATGGCTAAAACAGGGGAGGTGCAGCAAGGTTAGTGGGTAGCACCCAAGTAGGACAAGATTACCTCTGTCTAGAAGTCCCTTCTTATTTCGGCTTAGTGTGTGCGGTTGCTGATCCCAACCGTGAGGTATCTTGTGCGGGAATTATCCAGTAAGGGATGTTCCGGCCTTGTGTTGCAGGGGATTGGGAGTGATCCTCGGTACGGTGATCTAGGCCACGTACTGTGACGGGCGGTACCCCGGTAGCCCTGCCATTGTATGGAAATCCAACTTCCAATAAGTGATAACGGACTTGATTGTATACATATGTATGCTGGAATTTAATGAATGTAACAATTTCGGCTATTTCATATTTATTTGAAAACCCTAGACCTATTATAATACAATCGAATTTCCTATCAAATGTTTTGGTTAGCGTAAGGTAAAAACTTACCCATATTTATTGGTGGGGAGTCTTACGTGATACCTTTTCTTTCAAAAAGGTTTTGAAGTTAAACAAGTTTAACCTGTTACTCACACCAGACCCATGTCTGACCCAAGTTGTTTATCTCTGTTTTATAAACTCTTGGGTACTCAAATTTTTACGAGTAGCCAAGGGATTCAGGTTAGCCTTGACGAATTGTGGAGGAGCAATGGAGCAGGAGGCTTCAGCGTTGTAGATATAGTTAGTAGTTTCCGCTGTGTTGATCTTTGTATTGATCTGTATTATGTTGAGATGTAATAACTAGACAGATGTTTATAACTGTCTAGTATGTGATGTGTAATCTGTGTAACTCTGATAGATGATGTATATGATACTATGTAATATTTATGTGATATAATATATTTTGTTCGTTTCCGATGTGAGTATTTGTGTTTGTTTCTTTTCTCTTCCTCTCTTTTCTACTTCTCACCCCTTTCTTTCTTCAAAATGATCCGACTTTCTGTGGAGAAAAAGCCTAGGTTATTACAGTTGGTATCAGAGCTTAGGCTGGCGACAACCTTGGCTCTGGTGGGAATTTTGAGAGTATTAATAGATATGAGCGCGTATTTGTTAGTGAATATAAAATTGTTTTATATTGTGTTGATTGGTTTATTGAGTAGTTTATGGATTCTGGTCAATGTGTGGGACGCCACAACATTGATAGGGATCTCTAAACACTTGTATAGAACAATTCGACACAATATTGTTTTAAAGAGGTAAATGAAATAATTTTACCCAGAAATAATTTCTATATAAAAAGTATCATTTTAAATATATATATATTTCTACTTATTTGTTGGGTTACCTGTTCGGGTTTTCCAATATAGGATATAAAGGTAGATAGGGTAGTAGTATGTGTAACACGACTACCAATGGTTGGAGTCTGAGTATTGAGGTTGGAAGTGTATCTGTCGAGACTGTAGACCTAATACTGTCTCGAGTAAGCTTTGCTATGGTGAAGGATTTCATCGATCTCTGAAGGAAACCTTTTAAAGGTTCGGAGTTTATCTTTGAAGTGTGGATGAGTAGAGTTGGATCTGTCAATGTGGCAGAAGCGAGTGATGGTACCTTGATACCTCAGGTAATAGTAACTGTATGATGAGATACAGTGACGATGGATGTTCCCGAAGATGTTTTCTTTGGAACAAGATTAAGGAAGTGTGAATGTTTCGGTAGTGTGGCTGAGTTCAGCACAGTGTTTCTGTTGGTTTGGAGTTCGAGTTTCTCGAAGATCTTTGGAATAGGAAGTCCTTGGCATCAGTGTCAGCAGTGCAGCTCGGAGTATTCTGTGATGGCAGGAAGTTTTCTGGCTGAGCAGTTTTTCTGAAGGTGAAGTTCAGAAGCAGTAAGAGTAAATCCATTTCTTCGATGGATTGGATAGTTAAGTATGAGCTGTTCGGATTGTGTAAAGAGGAACAGTTTTTCTTTGGAAATAGGTTGGGTTGATCGCAAAAGTGACTTGTGATTGCTGAGTGTTCTCTTGTGTTGTCAGAGTTTTTCTGGATGTCTTCAGAGAAGTCAGGAGTTGTCCGCATCTGAAGGTTGAGTTTTCTTATCGACTGGATTCCAGGAGTGGTACCGGTGGTTCAGCCTAGTTGAAGGATAGTTCCTAGAGATGGAGTTTGGTGCAACAACTCAAGTTTTGATGGAGTATCTGAGTTTTCTTTATGGATCAGTGAACCATATTTTCTGGAATGAGTTGTTCAGTCTGTGCTTGTGTTCTACCTCAGATCAGAATTGAGCAGCGAAAGCAGTTTGGAGTATATCTCTGGATAGGAGAAGTAAGTTTGGAATCTACTGATGTTGTGAAGTAATGTTATGTTTGGATCTCTTCTGTGTTCTGATTTGGATAAGTATTTGGTTTTCAGGATTGAATTGTCAGTTTGGATAATTGGAATTCATTGAGTGTTACATATCTCTGAGGGAGTACGTGTAAGGTCTATCTCTGGTTTTAGAATCAGCAGTTCTGGAAGGTTTAGTTGTTGAGTCAGACTCGTCTGTAGTCTAATATTCTGTTTAGTTCTGTAGATCTAGATGAGTAGGAGATCTATAGCTTAGTAGTTTAGATTGTTGTAGAGCGAGTATCCCGGTATATATATACTTGGGGAAACTCGAGGAATTCTATCTAGAATTTTGTCTGGATAGTTAGATTTGATTGATTGGATGATTGGTTGCTATGGTTGTTAGCATATGGATGATAGTATATGCTTGTGTTTTAAAATTTAAAATCTTTAATAAGATTATTAAATTACCTTTGTTTAAATTTCGGGGACGAAATTATTTTAAGGGGGGAGGAATGTAATATCCCGGAAATTTTAACAATATCAATTTAATAATCTGTTAAATAATTAAATTGATATTGATGATCTTTGATAATAAGATTTGAATTTAATTTAATAATCTGATTAAATTAGTATTAATTGGTGATTTTATCTTTTAAAAGTTAATAAGATAATTTTCTATTTGAATATATATATTTATTTATATATATTGTAAATAGAAGCTTTGGGTAAATTGGGAATTTAGATTTAATTTAATATGACTTTTCAAAGTTATTTAAATTAGTAAATTTATAGTTTTAAAATACTTTAATTGCTTAAGATATTTTTACTTAAGTTTAAAATTTTATAAGAAGATTTAACAAAAAGGCTTGTTTTGTTTCTTTTTAAATATTACTTGATAATATAATCTCTTATATAAATTATTTAAATATCAAATATGTTAATTTCAGATAATAAGTATAATGTATTATTTTTATTAATATGAATGGATTTTAAAGAATATGAAATTGTTATTTAATTGAATAAATAGTTATATATGTATATATATATATAACTTGACTTTTTAAATTGAATCTTAGGATTTAATTTAATTGAATTTGAATTTAAGCTTTGAAATTCAAGAGAATAAATATTTAAATTGTTTGGATATTATAATATTTGTATAACTTTTAATTATAAATATAATTGGTTTTGTTTCTTTAAAATGATTTATATATATATAGATAAGTGTTTAATGAATAAGAAAAAGGTTTTTTAATTACTTTAAAATAAATAGATATAGGATAAATACTTAAAAGACATGTGTCTTTATCTAATGACTCATTTTAACATGTGTTAGGCAATGGATTAAACAATGTGACAAGTGTCTTAAATTTTTTTTATTTTCTTTTATTTTTTTAAAATCATAAATTTAGTTATATATACATTTGCATCCCTTTTCTTCATCCTTTCTATTTCCTTCTCAAAAACAAGAAACTCAAACCTCTTCTCAAATTCTTCCTCTAATCTAAAATCAAAAACCTGATTTTCAAATTCCTCAAACCAGAGATTATCAACATCAAATCTCTGTAAACCATTTTCCCAAATCTAAATCAAGTTCAGCCTGCAATTCTTTTCAACATTTAAGCCTGTCTGCATTTTTCAAAACCTGGAAAACATCTCAAAGCAGCCTGCATTCTTCTCATCTCTGGAAGCAAACATGCATGCAGTTCTAAAGTCAATAAGTAAAGTTCAACAATTCAATTTCTTAAATCAAAAGAGGCATTCAAGTTAAAGTTCAAAACAGTTTAAGGTTCCCAGTTTCAAGATTTTCAAAAATAAGGCCCTGTCTCCATTTTAATTGGTGAGTAACATTTTTCTTTAAAATATAACCTGAGATAATTTGGACCCAGCTTTTTCTGTGATGATATATTTTGTATATATATGATTGTGCACATCTGTGCGTATCTGTTCTCTGTGATACTCTGTTATTTGTTGTTATTTCTTTTAAGTAGATTGGTAAAAGAACCCTCAACACTTGATCTATTGATGGTTTGATTGTAAGATGTAAACAAAAAGTGTTTGTTTGGTTATGATTTAAGTATTAAAAATTTATCAAAGTAGAATCAACTTGTAATTGTCTCTGGAAACAAAGAAAACTATGTACAACTTTATATATGCTTAAATCAAAAACTCTGGTTTTAAGAATTCAGGAGTACAAATCGAATCTACATACAAAACTATGATTTTTAAAATAAAGATGAGGATTTTTACATTGGTATTTCATGAGCAGTTCATATGTGAATAAAAACTGCATTTTTATCAATTTCTCGAAATTGAATCAATAATAAATGATGAAACTTGACTTGAAGCAAGTTTAAACCTTTGTGATTTCGTGAAAATTAACAGAAGATTTTTCTATTGCGTGAGTTTTGGATTCGAGATCATTATAGGGTTTTATCTCAAGTTTTCGAGCATGTCAGTAACGAGCCGAGTTTGTTGCCTATACGTGATCGAGTGTCACGAGGGTTTGGAGGAAGGAAGTTCATCGTGTTGTCGTGGTGTGGTTGAACTTTAGGCATCTCCGGTGGAGTGAGGGGTGGTGGCGAGGTGATTATGTTGATTTGGGTTGAGCTCTGAGTCTCGGTCGAACTGTTGTATTTCGATTTGACATTCCTGTAGGCAATTCGAGTTTGGTTTTCGTGTCTACGTAGGTTTCGTGACTTGCCGACGATGTGGGTGTTCGCCGGAGGTCAGTGGTGCCGCCGTGCACGTGTACGGAGTGGAGGATGGAGGCTGCGTCGTATCAGTGGGTATTCCCGAGTCATTCTCGAGTAGTTTGGGGTTTTTCTCGAAGCAGGTCTCGAGTTTGCGTGGGTATATAGAACGGTTGTTTTAAACTATCACTTGAGTTAAGAAATTTGATTAGGGATGGGACTCGGGGAAACTGTTGTGAAACGCGTGGGTGACTCGAGTTTGAAGAAGTGTAGGCTCGGGTTAGTTTATGAGTGTTGCCAGGTTTACAAAGCCTGTCAGGCTTAGCTTTAAGTTTTTAAAACAGAGTTTAAAACTAAGTTAAACTAGATTTTTAAGATAGGATTCAAATTATTTTGTCTCCTAGTTTAAATAAATATAAGTTTTATAAAAATGAAATGTTTTATAACTTTATAATGTTAAAGTATATTTAAATGTTTTAATTTAGCTAAGTTAGGTTGTAAATTATCTTGAATCTAAAATTGAAATGAAATGTAAAAGTAGAGTCAAAAGTAAAATGTTCCAAAGGCATTTGTAAATGAGAAGTTGATCATTAATAAGAAAATGCTTTACCTCTTAAATAAATGGAGATTTATAGATTTGGAATTATTAAGTAAATGAATAATTATCTAATTTGATTAATTAATGATGAGATTAATTAGTTTAGTAATTAAAAGTTAAATTAGTTAATTAAGGTTTAAGATAATTAATTTAGGATAAATAAATGGATAATTAAGAATCATTAATTAAATAAGAGTTGAATTTTAATCTATGATTATTAATTAATAGAGTAAGCAAGAATTAATTAAGTGATATTGAATACTTAATTAATTAAATAATTAAGGATTTATTAATGAGTCATTAAAGATGAAATGTAATTGTAAATAGATAATAAATATTAATTTAATTACTTTAAGTAAATTTAAGAAGTGTTAATGATTAATGAAGGTTATTAACTAGTATTATTAAATAAAGGCATAAATATGATTAATCTGGATAATTAATTAAGTTTATTAATTTAAAGATAATCAATTATAGAATTTGTTTTAAATGGAATTACTTAAGGGAAGTAATTAAGAATTAATTACTTGTTGTAATTAATTGAAGTTAAATTGATTTAGTTTAAGTTAATTAATTAAGTTTAATTAATTTATAATAATCAAGAAATGATTTGATAATAATTACTTAATGTAGTTATTAAGGTAAGATTATTTAGGGAAGTAACTAATAAGATAATTACTGGAAGTAATTAATTGATTGGTTATAAGAAAAGTAATTTAAGTTTAATTACTTTGAATAATTAATCAAGGGATTAATTAAGAAATTAATTAAGGAGAATTAATTTAGTAAATGAAAGTAATTAAGGGTAGTTAATTACTGATTGAAAATTAATCAAGGTGATTAATAAATGTTGTTTAATTTAAAGTTAATTACTTAATGTAATTTAATTAAAGTAATTAATAATTAAGTTGTAATCAAGGGTCATTAATTAATATAATTAATGATGTAATTAAGATTGATTAATTAAGTATAATTAATAAATGAAGTGATTAATTAATGTAATTAATTAAGGTTTAATATAATTAATTATAGTGATTAATTTAATTAATTATAGTTAATTAATTAGTGAAGTAATTAAAGGTTAATTACTATAAGTGGTTAAGGTTAATTAATTTGAGTAATTAATTAAAGATAAATTACTTGAAGGTAATTAAAATATAATTAATCAAAGATGATTAATTGAAAAAGATAATTAAAAGACAATTGATCAAAGATGATTAATTGAAAAAGGTAATTAAAAGATAATTAATCAAAGATGATTAATTGAAAAAGGTAATTAAAAGATAATTAATCAAAGATGATTAATTGAAAAAGGTAATTAGAGGATAATTAATTAATTTGTAATTAATTAATGTTTAAGTAAGAAGGATTTATAAAATAAAAGTAATTAATTTAATTCACTTTAAATTAATTAGAGATGATATAAACCATTACTTATGGATGGATAAATAGTATTGAATGTTATGTATGGTTGATATCTCTGATGAGATATATGCTGATCTATGATATGGATGTTGGTTGAATTATAGTGATAATGTGAATTATCTGTTTATAATGATAATGTAGATTATCTATTGAGTTATCTATCTGTGTATATAGATAAGAATTTAATTGTTTTAACCTTTAAAACAACTTGGCCTTAAAAGATACGTCTTTGGATTTCGATGAGACCGGGATCGGGTTTCCGTATACCGGATTTCCAGGTCTGGAGACCCGAATACCACATCGATCCAAATTTACGATAGGTCGTGAATCAAGTGAAGATGAAGATTCAGAGTGCAAGGGTTATTGTCGTTAACTCTGAGGGTGATTCCAAAACGAGTGTAACGAGATAATGCCTTCGGTTTCGTTCGAACCCGGAACGAACTTGTATGGATTGAATGCTTTCAACACATCGTCAGGTGGACGATGAGCATTCTAAGTGATGTGTTCTTTTCTAAGGTAATCGTGACCTCAAGCCTCACAAACCGGGAATGGCTAAAACAGGGGAGGTGCAGCAAGGTTAGTGGGTAGCACCCAAGTAGGACAAGATTACCTCTGTCTAGAAGTCCCTTCTTATTTCGGCTTAGTGTGTGCGGTTGCTGATCCCAACCGTGAGGTATCTTGTGCGGGAATTATCCAGTAAGGGATGTTCCGGCCTTGTGTTGCAGGGGATTGGGAGTGATCCTCGGTACGGTGATCTAGGCCACGTACTGTGACGGGCGGTACCCCGGTAGCCCTGCCATTGTATGGAAATCCAACTTCCAATAAGTGATAACGGACTTGATTGTATACATATGTATGCTGGAATTTAATGAATGTAACAATTTCGGCTATTTCATATTTATTTGAAAACCCTAGACCTATTATAATACAATCGAATTTCCTATCAAATGTTTTGGTTAGCGTAAGGTAAAAACTTACCCATATTTATTGGTGGGGAGTCTTACGTGATACCTTTTCTTTCAAAAAGGTTTTGAAGTTAAACAAGTTTAACCTGTTACTCACACCAGACCCATGTCTGACCCAAGTTGTTTATCTCTGTTTTATAAACTCTTGGGTACTCAAATTTTTACGAGTAGCCAAGGGATTCAGGTTAGCCTTGACGAATTGTGGAGGAGCAATGGAGCAGGAGGCTTCAGCGTTGTAGATATAGTTAGTAGTTTCCGCTGTGTTGATCTTTGTATTGATCTGTATTATGTTGAGATGTAATAACTAGACAGATGTTTATAACTGTCTAGTATGTGATGTGTAATCTGTGTAACTCTGATAGATGATGTATATGATACTATGTAATATTTATGTGATATAATATATTTTGTTCGTTTCCGCTGTGAGTATTTGTGTTTGTTTCTTTTCTCTTCCTCTCTTTTCTACTTCTCACCCCTTTCTTTCTTCAAAATGATCCGACTTTCTGTGGAGAAAAAGTCGGGTTATTACAGAAAGCAACATGCCTTGGTTTGATGATTTTACCATTGCTGTTAGACATTTATAGCCTTTTTGATGAGATATGTAGCCTAAAAATGTACATGGTGCAGATCTGAAACTTAATTTATGAGTATTATATGGTCTCAACCATGGAAAAAAAAGGCATCCAAAGGTCTTTAAATTTGAGTAGTCAGTTTTGACATTAAAAAGAATCTCACTAGGGGTTTTAAGTTTCAAAACCTTTGTTGGAATTCTGTTGATAAGATACACTGAAGTGGAGAATGCATTAGGCCAAAATTTGAGTGGCAAAGATGCTTGTGCCAAGAGAGTGAGACCTGTTTCCACAATATGCTTGTGCTTTCTCTCAATTACCCTATTCTATTCTAAAGTATGTGGGCAGGTAACTCTATGAATTATTCCTTTCTTTATAAAGTACTACTTTAGTGGCTTGAATTCAGCCTCACCATTTGTTTGTATAATCTTTAGCTGTTGGTTGGTTTGCTTTTTTGCTTCATTGATAAACTGCAATACTGCCCTGCCTGTTTCTGCTTTTGACTTAAGAATATAGATCCAAGTGAATCTAGAATATGCATCAATAAATGACAAGTAGTAATTATAACTATAATTTGAGTTTATTGGTGCTGGTCTCCATAGATCAGCAGCCACCAATTACAATGGTTCATGATATTAATTTATGGAATTAGGAAATGGTAACTTGTGACCTTTTCCCATTTGATAATAGGTACATATATATGGTAGTGATATATCCTTAAAATTGATATTATTATTTCTTAATACATGTCTTACAATATTGACACTTAGGTGTCCTAATTTAAAGTGCAAGAAATCAAAAGTACTCTTGTTATTTACATTGTTATTAATACCAAAGTAATTACACCATTTATTGTCATCAGCTTCATGATTCTTCATCAAGTTGAATATATAGAGGCCATTGTGAACTTTACCCTGATTAAAATTTCTCTACTTAGTAAATCTCTAACCGTGCAAAATATTGGAAAGAATTCAAAGTAAACATGATTGTCATTGGCAAACTGAGATACACTCATTAAATTCTTTTTAATTTGTGGAACTCTCAATAAATTATTGAGGTGTAACTCTTTCTTGCCCTTGATAATTACTTTTCCAGCATGAATGATTTGTATTGATTCACCATTACCCATAAAAATTGAATGTGTACCTTTGTATTCTTTGTTCCCCAAATTCAGATTTTGTAGATTATTAGTAATGTGATTGGTTGAACCTGAGTCTGGGTACCAATCTTCACTCGGTATATCTTCTAGCCCGGTTAAGATTTCCACATCATTTTGAGTTCTTGAATAGTTTCTTTGATTCTTGGAATCTTGGCTTGTGTCTGCTAAATTAGCATTGGGATGGTAAGTTCTTTGACTAGAGTTGCCTTGTTGATTTAATATGTAGTTCTGATCAAATCTAAAATAGCATCTACTTGTTGTGTGGCCATACTTTTCACAAATTTGACATCGTATACTATTTTTATTACTCCATCTGCCTCTGCCTCTGCCTCTGTAAGTCCGACTGCTTCTCAGATTACCTTGTTCATTTCTTGTTTGATTTTTGCCCTTAAAATTTGTTGCACTTAAGACATAGTTAATGCTAAAATCTGAACTTATTGTTTTCCTTTAATCTACTCTTCACTCATGTGCCAATAAAATGGAATAAACATATTGTAAACTTGGAAATGCTTCTTTTGATGAGATGATTGCTACAATTGACTCATATTCCTTATCTAAACCATTGAGAACAGTCAGTATTTGTTCTGCTTCTGCCACTTTATGACCTACAGAACCTAGTAAATCACATAATGACTTCATTTTGGTTAAGTACTCTCTCATAGACATATTATCTTTTCTTAAATTTTGCATGTGCCTTTTGTAATGTATCACTCTTGTTGAAGATTATGTGATGAATATTTGTTCAACCATACTCCAGATTTCATTAGTTGCGTTGCAGCCTTTGATTTGAGGCAGTTAATTTGCACTGATCGTTGATAATAACCATGCACTTAAAATACTGTCTTGTCACTGATGTATTATATACTCCTTGTTGTCAACTAATTGTCCTTCACTAATGGTGATGTATCTTACAGGGGTAGGTGCAGTCCTAAGAATGTACTCTTCTAAACCATATCCCCTTACGGTAGTTGAGATCTGATATTTCCAAAGCAAGAAATTGATTTCATCTAACTGAATACCGATGATCTCACTTCTTGAATTGATGATTTTCTTGGATATTTCCTCAAATTCAGAAATTTGATTGGCTGTATGAGCAGCTGATGATATATATGATGTGTTATCAGTTGTTCCAGGCATTGAGTTAATTCTTGATCAAATGAAGAGGTTGTAACGACCCAGAATTTTAGTCATTCGAAATTTAAATATTTAATTGATTTTAAATATTCATAAGTTAATTTCATAAGTTGAATAACTTATATTTCAAATATAATGATTTATTGGGATAATTAAATTGTTAATTTAAGATTTAGAATTGAAGAGATAATTGGATTTTTAATTTAATGTGAATGAAAATGATTTATAAAGTTGTTTTAAATTCTATTTAAAATTAGAGTGATGTTAATAAAATTTTAAATTTGATTTAAAAGCGATTTAATAGAAATTGGAAATTTTAATATTTAATTAATGTGTAAAAATAGTCATTTTTGGCACTATCTCAGATTTCGACGAAACTAGTTTCATTGGATCCGTAATGTTATATTATTGTAGGATTTCAAATTTCGTGTCAATCGGACTTACGGTTTGGTCGTGCGAAGCTGAAACGCCTAGAAATTTATTTAAGTAATTTTTAATTAAAATAATTCGACTTGAAAATCTATCTTCCAAATATGATGTAATTGGCTCCCGATATATATTCCATTATGTTCGGAATAGGGGTAAAACATTATAAGCGACAGGCGGCATGCTTCGATTGGAGTTCAAAATATTTTTGGATGAATAGTGCACGAAAATTTTCTATAAAAGGACTTCATTTTTTCCTTTTTTCACAAACATTAGGGTTTTAACCCTAGCCGCCACTTTCATTCAATTGCCTAAAGAGCTCGAAACTTCTTCCCTCATTTCCTCTCAATCCATAAACAATTACGAAATACTTTCAACTACAAACTTATAGAGCTCGTCGAGATCTCTCTATCCAACGGTCATGATCGAAAATTACTTGGTGGATGGACGACAATCTTAGTTTGAAAGTGGTGCACTCATCCACGTTTTTCTAGGGCACGGTGGGGCCGAGCTTCAAGGGGCTTTGATCGAAGGTGGAGTGGAGCATGAGCTGTCGTTTGGTGTTGGAGTGATGGGGTTTCGATCAATGTGGGAGGCGCGGCAAGTTGTTGATAAACGATGGCTATAGGTTCACGTTTGAATAGGTGAACGAGTGAGGAAGAAGGGAAAAAATGCAGCCTTGATTTCATCTCCAGGAACGAACGGCCCATATTTTCCTTGGTTTAAAATAAATAAAAAAAGTTATAAATTAATTTATATAAATTCGTGTAATCTTTAAAATTGTATATCTTTTACATACAAGGTCGAAATCAGACGAAACAAGTTGCGTTGGGTTCGTATTCGTGAACACTATGCGATGAAGTTGTATTGGATTGATTTGGAGCTGCTAGGAATTTTGGGTAAAATTAAACGTCCGTTTAATTTATTCAAAATAAAACGCTACAACGGCAAAAGCAATCAAAGTGAGTACAACTCACTCTCTCTGTCTCGCTTATACTTTTATATAGTGAGAATAAATTTATTTTGTGTTGTTTGATGATTGTTTGGATGTTATGCTATAGTAGTTAGTAGTTAGATATATTCCTGCCTATTGGAGCAGATGAGACCCTATACGTTCCCGTGTATGAGCGGATGACCCTTTGTACGTTCGTCTGCCTCTAAGTAGACATTGTACATATTCTCATATGCATATTTGATGCAGGTTGGAGGTTGGAGGGATCCAACTGGATTCCTCACCACTGTTGTTTATTTTATTTACAGATATATATATATATATATGCTGTAACGTGTTATATTTGATGTAGGGGACAGGTTGGAGGAATCCAACAGGATTCCTCTTTAATGTTTGATTTTGTTATACACATATCGTTATATATAAGTGTATCATATGATGTTTGATGTGTTGGATGCTGTATTTGTTGAGTTGGTTGTTTATCCCCTTATTTAGTGCTTTAGCAGTATTGGGCCATATTTTCAGTATTTTGAAATGCTATAAAAGTGGTTTTTAATGATTTCGAAGTATTTGTGCATATAATTATTTGTGAATTATGAAAAGGAGTTTATTTAAATTTAAATGGATTGTATGGTTTTTATTTGTTTAAATTTACATTTTTTATGAAATATTTGTAGATTAGATTTTTAAGTTGATTATTTTAAGGATTTATAAAAGTAACATTTTTATAAATTAAGTATTTGATAATTGTAAATATAGTTTTATAAATATTTATGAAATCTAGATTAATAAAATTTGAATATATGAACATCTTGTGATTAGAATTGCACAGTTTGACTATAAGATGTTTCATAAAAATAATTGATAAGTAAGGAATTAGCTGGAACCTGATATTAAATTTATGTAAGATAATTAAATGCCTATTTATAAATATTTATCAAGGAATGATAATGTTTATTTATTATCATTGATTAATTGGATTTATTTGATATTAAACTTGAATTTCAAATACCTTGTGAATTCATTTTCACGATTTGACTATAAGGTATTTGATAATAATAATTGTGTAAGGTTAAGAATGTAGTTATGAGCATGTTTTACAAATTCACAATTTTGGACAGTGAATAATCCTTTCAATTGAATATTTATAAAGGAATTACATTCACGATTTTGGACAGTGAATAATCCTTTAAAATAAATGTGTAGTAGCAATATATCTAAATGGAGTTTAAATGATTTATGAATATGCTTATTCCATTGAGATAAGTATATGAAAATGTTTTCGAATTATTGAATATTTGTGAAGTTTGTGAGTATGTATCTTTTTATAGATATTTTGGAATATATATATTTGAAAAGTGATTTGGTTTATAAGAATTATAAAAGGGCCTAATAATTGCTTTAGTACTAGATTATGCCTATCGGCAAAGTTTTGGTTCTTTGACTTGATGTGAAAACTGATTAGTCGTGCACTTAGCACGTGGCCAATTGTGTAGGCTTGATTATCATTTGTGTTGAGGATGTTGATTCGTGTAGTGCAGAGTATTACTCCAATCCATCGAGCTTCCTTCTTGGCCGAAGGATAGCAAGTGGAAAATTAGAACCGTGATAAGTTTATGAGACTTGGTTTCTGTATGATGTTAAGAGCCACATTTCGATATTGGTGCAGAGAGATTGGGATCAGATTTATTCGAAAACCACTCCGCACCAATGTATGTGTTCGGAAGTGCAGCTTGCTGATGATGATTTATGAAGATCGAGGATCTTTATAGTATGAGGACTGCTTGTTGACACGCTCTGGGTCGCTCCCATTATAGAGTTATTTATAGCAGTGGCCTCCTCGTTGTGGAGATTTTCGGATTGCAAGGACTACTCGCTACTAGTGGTAGCAGGAGAGTGCCTTCGGTTTCGTTCAGTCCCAGAACGAACTTGTATGGACGTTTGTCTAACATTGTATTCTAAATCACATTTGAGTGGTTTCTATAAACGTATATCAGTCGGTGGTGGAGGAGGCAACTTCTCTTAGCTTAACACCCTTTCCCGAGATATACAAGCTCGGGAAGTTATACTTTTCTAGAAATCAGTCGTGTGACATGGATTGACAATGTGGCATTTAGAGATGTGATATATGAAAGGTAATCGTAGCCTCGCGAGCCTCACACCCCGGTTATGATGGGATTCTATGTGGTCAGATGTATGCTCGCATTTTGGATAGTAGTGATTTGGGTTATCAGATGTTCTGATCCCTAGGTACCAAATACGTCTAGGCCTCATGGCGGGGATGCACGAAGTCTGAGTCCTTGGATGTTATCTGCAGATTGTATCCACTTTTAGCCATTTGTGTTGTTGTATAACGGCGTCTGAGTCTTGGACGTAAGTCGTGGATACAGATTGATCTTTCCACTAGTTTCCTGTCATGTTGGAAATCCAATTCCAATACGTGCCTGCCATTTTGTTTTGTATAGCCTTAAATGATTGGGCCTGGAATTTAATAATGGTAACAATTTCTAATATTTGCTATTATTTGTGAAATAGACACTATCATAATATAGAATGATTTGATATAAAATGTTTTGGTTATCGTAAGGTAAAAACATGTCCGTGTTTATGTGTGGGCGTGGCTTACGAGAAACTTTTGTTTTGAAAAGAAAAAGATTTGGTAATTTAATAAATTCAGTTGAGTGTGTTTTCTCACGCTGGTTTACCAAACTGATCAGGGCATTCTTTCCTTTCAATGCTCGGGTCAGACCGAGTATATTTACAGGTTCAGATTTGGTGCTTATGGAGCTTCAGCATGCGAGCTGGAATTCTTCAGATCGTATTCCCGTATATGTTTATTTTTCAGCTGCTTTGTTATTTAAATTATCAGCAATTTTACAGGTTATTATAATTGTCCAGGCTGATGACTAGTGATTGATTAATGAACTCTGGTTGATGGATGTATGTATATGATATTATAGTTTCTCTTTTGTAAAGATTATTCATCTATATTATATGTTATTCCGCTGTGATGTGAGATTCTTTATTGTTCTGTTTGGTTTTCTTCTTCTCTCTTTCTTCACTTCTCTTCTTCTCTCTTCTTTTTTTTTCTCATGACTTTCCGTCATTTTGTGCATTTTGGTTCGGACATGTGTGGTTTATTGTCGATTCAAAGAGCACAGATTTGCGAGTCATCATAGAGGTTCTCTCTGATGATCTTGAACTGATGCAGCAAAGGTGATATGATGAGTCTTCTCTAATCACTTTCAGGCATGGCACAGATCAGTTATGGGTGGAAGTTGTTTCTTGAACAGATTTACACTGGATCTTGGTTAAAAGATCAATTCTCAGATGATGAAATCTAACTGAAGAGATTACAATCACAGCCACACTCAAATGGGGTGATGGCATGGTGATTGATTACTGGAATGATGGTTAATGGCCGTTAGGCACTGGTGGCTCTAATACCAAGTTAGAAATATGAAAAAGAAGAAAGTGCAAACTGCTTTATTTTCAGAAAGATAATTGCTACAATATAATATAGTTGCATATACATATATGCTTGTATTTCTTAGCTTGGATTGACTTAGCCAACTGGATACAACTCGTTACAGCTGTATCGTGTACAATTACAATTATATCCCTTATAGTATGAAAGAAGAGTATAAACTATTTAACAGCTAATGTTATCTCATTCCTTCAATAGTTGGTATTTCTTGAAACAATGGTTGTTTCTTAGTGCAATGGAATGGGTATTCATAAACACTTTATGAATTGCCTTATATATAAAAATGATTTGATTTTAGTTTACAATATTTATGTTCACAACATATATTAGTCATCCAATTACTATCGTACCCAAACTTCTTTCGGGTGATTAATACAAGATCAATTATGTATAATTATTGCATGCAATCTTTCAACTCACACATCCCGCTAACTCTTTAGCCTAGGACATGACGGGGTTTCTTATAAACTCATATTTTATATGACTTTGTAAACTATTTTTTGGATAATATTAATTTTAACCTTGTGTACTACTCTTAAGCACACACTTCATAAAAAGAGTTTAACTCAACTTCACTCGTCATTAATCATGCTTTGTCCAACCAAATTCGATTACTCATTATCAATACATCATTATGTACTATAGTGAGAGGTTACTATTGAAAATGAATCTTTATTCATTTTAGGTACATTTGGAACTCCTTCTAATATACTTACCCACTCGATCAAATAGAATCAATTCTTTTGCATGTTATATTATTTGCTTTCGTTCTATATTCGATGAGCTTATCGTAGACTTATACATGTGTATGAAATACACATATCCATGTAAGTGATAACTCATCGGTGAATATAACGATGTATATGGAACCGTTTTGGTATTAATAGACAAACAATTACATATATCTATATGTATCAATCTGAAGAGCTCATCAACTCTTATAATACTCCCACTAAATGGGTGCATAACTGTAACGACCCGGATTTTTTTCGATGCTTAATTTGGGATATTTAAATGATTTTAAATATAGAATTTGAAATTTTAATTTAGTTAGTAAGATTTCAAAACTGAAAATTTCAAGTGATTTCGTAAGTTTTGGAAATCGTCAATTTAATTGACGCATTTAAATAGCGATCCAGGACACAGTCTCAGAATTCGATGAAACTAGTTCCATTGGGTCCATAATAGTGTATTATTATCATATTTCAAGTTTCATAGCATTTGGAATTACCGTTTGGTCGTACGGGATAGAAACACGTTGAATTTTATATCGAAAATTTAATATAATAATTGGGTTCAAAAAACTATCTTCTCCATACGATCGAATTAGGACTCGAAACCTTTTCCATTGCGTTCAGAATAGGGGTATAACATTATCAACGCCTAGGGGCACGCCTTGATAGAGGTTTGAGATTTTAAGTTACATAAATCGAGACATTTTGGAAATTAATTTAATATATATTTTTGTCAACTCTTCAAATCTGTCACTTTCTTTCCATCAGCCTCCTAGATTTGATCTGGACTATTCTAACACGCCTCTTTCTTTTCTCTTATATCAGAACACACAACTGTCAGAGAAAAAAAGTCTAAATCACGCTATTCCCATTTTCTTTAAATCACACGCCCTACTTTTTTTAAATCGCCTGTTCTTCCTCCTTCAAAACAAATGAACATATTAGTTCGTATTCAAGAAATTAAAATATATATATATATATATAATACATCATGCGATCGAACGAATCGCGATGGGGAAGTTATCGCGTGCGAGCATGAGCAAGGGTCGCGATTTGGGGAAGAATGGTCGAGCACGATGCTCGTATGCACGCGTTGTTTGGAGGATGACGGGGGCGAGATGATAGAGGCTCGAGTCGAATGAAGATAGGGCTTAGGGGGATTTGGGGTTGTAAGCATCGATTGAAGGAGTAGAGGGGATATTCGAGCTGAGCATGACGGTAGCGTCTACGAAGGAGGAAGGGAAGGCGTGCAACACTTCGAGGGTCACACTTAGGCTGATGTCGCGACTCGGAGAAAAGGCGTGGGCTCGATGTTAATAGCAGGGTGGTGGAGTACTCGATAACGGGAGCATATTGGTGGCGTCGGTGGTGGTTTTCATTAATGGAGGAGGGAGTTTGTGACAGTCAAAAAGGGGCGGTAATGGAGTGTTGAGGTGCAGACGATGGCGGTGGAAGGATGGGGGGGCGACTGGGTTCATGCACGAAAAGGAGACATGGAGATAGTGATCGAAGTCGATAGCGAGTTTTGCATAGATAGTCGAGGTCCTCTCTGCCTGGAACGAGATGTAGGTGAGGGGAATTTAAATTTTGAATTTAAGTTAGGTTAAGCAAATTTAAATATTTATTAATCTCGAATTGTTAATTAATGCGTAATAAATTCGTGCGAGGTCCAAAATCATGAAATCGGTCGAGTGGGTTCGTAGCGGTGAAATCTACGCGATAGGATTAGTTTGAGATTTCCGGAGTCAGCTGGAAATTTAAAATTTGGGTGTTTGGCAATTTAAAAATCAAGGTGAGTAAATCTCACTCGATTTGGTTACTTGTTTAAATTTATAAGAAATAAAATTTATTGATTGGTTGATTGGATGAATTAATATATATTATTATCAATTGAATGTGATATTATATATATATATATTAGTAGTTGGATATATACCCGCCGATTGGAGCGAAGGAGACCCTATGCGCCCCATATATTAGCGGATGATCCTATATACCGCGATATCCCCTTTGAAGTGGGATTGGTATTCTTATGTTGTATTAACATATGTGGATGCAGGGAAACAGTTGGAGGGATCCAACTAGATTCCTCAAAATGTTGAATTTAATTTCATATATTGTGATATATGGTTTGTGTAGAATAATCTATTATAGATTTTTGTAGTGACTGGAATTATTGGATGCTATTGTAGCACTGGCCTAAATTTTGGTATTTTAAATACCATAAATATATTTTTGAAATTTAAGGAATTAAAGGAAAATTTTTGATATAAAAATATTTATATTGGAATTGGGGGTATTTTAAAGAAATTGAGTTAGAAAAAAATATATTTCATTTTTGGTCATACTTAACTATTCGTGAATTGTTTAAATGGAGATTTTAAAAATGAATTATATAAAAGAATTTATAAATGATATTCTGGAAATATAAAAATGAGTTGAAGTCGATATTAAAAATAGATTGGAAGTTATAAATGGGATTATAAAGAGATGGATTTATAAAATGGTATTTTATAAATAAGATTGTTTTTATAAACAAGTAAAACTCAAAGGAGTATAAAAATTTATAAACGATGTTTATAAATAAGGTTAGCGATATCAGTTGATATATTGGGAATATAAATTCGTAGGGTGAATTTATATTAGAATATGGAGGAAAATAGTGGATACTATTTTTCAAAAGTGGAGATGGTTAGGAGAATCGGAATGAAATCGATGAGTTGTGAATCGAGAGGAATTTATAAAATTAATGGGTTATTGAGATTTATAAAATATATTTTTATTTAAGAAGTTAAGTTTGTTGTTTTAAAGGGAATTTTCATTTATTAAACTAGGTGATTTTAAACTAGTTAGTTTTGAAATATTAAAAAGAAGAGTGGATTATCCAAATATTTAATATTAATTGAAATAAATTCTAATTTTTACATTTAGCTTTATAAATTGATTCGTTTATTTTAAAATGAGTTGGAAATGAGTTGTTGATGTTTTATTTAAAGTGTTTTAATATTTTAAATAATCACTTAAACATATTTTAAAAATAATTTATTATTCTTTAAAAATACTTATTATATATATATATGTATATATATAGTTTTGAAATGATCGTAATTTATTTATAAGTTCTCTTGAAAATATGCAAACGGAGTTGTTTAACGGAGATGATTCCTATAAGGGAATCTTATAGCCGAATTCTGGGACTTAAAGGAAAATTTTGAAGTATTTAAATATGGAAACTTCGGAAATGAATTAAAGTTCATAAAAAGAAGTTAGAATGAGTAGTAGAGATTTTAGACGAGTATAAATAAATTTTGGGGAATTTTAAAGGAAATAGATTAGTGAATTCCGGAAATTTGAAGAATCCGTTATAGATGAATTAAAGGATTTTCAAGCCAACTGTAAGAATTTGGAGAGATAGGAAATTAATAGGATTATTTTCCTAAGTATTCGGAATAGGATGGTTTTTGGGGAAAAATAAAGTTTTGCAATATTTTCCCAAGTATTGAAATAGAAGATTTTGGAAATATTTTAACAACGAGATGAGTTGTATAGAAATACTTTCCTAAGCAACGAAATTTTAAAGGGAAGTGGGAAATATTTCTAAGTGTTGGATGATTTGAAAATATCCTGTTATGGTTTAAGTGTTTGAAATGGTTTTCAAATATTGGAATATGGAAAGGAATTTGAATATATATCTTAGTAAAGATATTTTGAAATAAATGTTTGAATAATTATAAAATAAGGCCTAGTGTCTGCTTATGGATGTTTTATTGATAGTTAAATAACCGACTATCAATGTTGGCCAATTTCGTTAATCGTTTCGAAGTGACCGGGATCAGATTTAATTACCCGTAACCCACTTCGATCCGGTTTGAACGTTACGAATGGATACCATGAAGATAGTGAAGATGGTGATCCGGTTTGTCCAGACCCAGGACAACTTGTATGGACGAATGCTATCATAACATCGTCATTTGGGGACGATGGGCACTCTAAGTGGAATGGTTTCTTGAAAGGTAACGTTTAGCCTCAAGCCTCATCAACCGAGAATGACTAAAATAGGGAAGATGCAGCTAGGCTTAGTGGGTCGCACCCAATTAGGGTATGTTATCACTTTTCTAGATGTCCTCAGAAATATATATAAATTATGGATATGGGTGTGCATAAAAAAGGGAGCGCTCGATTTTTTTTTAGGGTGGGAACACCCGGTGTGATAACATATTCGGTTTATCCAGGTTAGGGGTAGGCCGATGTTGTGTAGCAGGGGATCCCAATGAGGTCCTCGGAACATTTTTCTAGAGGTGTACTGTGATGGGCGGTACCCCAGTAGCCCAGTCAATGTTTGGGATCCATTCTCCAATACGAGCCTTTATGGTTTTGTTTGTAGAGCCTAGTATGCTGGAATTTAGTTAATGCAACAATTTCGGCTATTTGAATAAGTATTTGCATTTAGACACTATTATAATATCACTGGATTTTCTATAAAATGTTTTGGTTATCGTAAGGGAAAAACCCATCGTGTTTATGTGTGACGCGGTCTTACGAGATACCTTTGTTTTTCAAAGGATTTGATAACACTAATAATTCAAATTGAGTGTGTTTTCTTACACTAGTTTCCAGACTGACTCGGGTGTTATTTTATTATAATGCTCGGGTCAGACCGAGTATTACAGATTCAGGTTAGAATGCTATGGAGCTCAGGAGACGAGCTGGATGACAGAGATGTATCTCCGTACTTGGTTATATTTCCGCTGTGTGAGGACAAGTTATTATAACCATCCATTTTGATGTATTGAATTGTTGTACTCTGATGGTTGTATGTATATTAACAGATACAGTTTCCCTTGTATGAAAATCTGTTATTATATGTTATATTTTGTTCAGCTGCGATTGTTAGATTCTATGTTATTGGCTATGTTTTCTTTCTTCTACCTTTTTCTTCTTCACCCCTAAAGATTCATATTTCCATTCAATTTCAGTTGAGCTGATGTGAATTATGGTCGACTCAAAGGGTATGGATTTGCGGGCCTTTACACTTGGTATCAAAGCTGAAGGTTAAGTGAGAACCTTGGCTTTGGTGGGGATTACTCATTAGAGATAGGGTCAATAGTACCCTAGAATGAGTTGAGTGTATTAATAGATATGAGCGTGTATTTGTTAGTGAATATAAAACGTTTTTATATTGTGTTGATTAATCTATTGAGTGGCATATAAATTCTGGTCGAATAGTGGGAGCCACTAAATCGATAGGAGTTTCTAAACACTTAAACACGATAAACTAACACAGTATTGTTTTGAAGCGGGTAAATGAAATAACTTTACCCAAACTAAATTTTGATATGAAAGGAATAATTTTCAAATAATTATTATGGTATATTTGGAGTGTTTGGTTGATATTAGTATAAAATCAAAATAAGAATATAAAATGAGAAATGGTTTATAAAAACCAAAATTGAATTGTATAAGCATGAATTATACAAATGAGTAAAAACTAAAAATTGATTCAAACTGGAAATTGGAAAAATTAAATCCCAGAGGTTTTGGAAATGTTTTCCAAAGTAATTTGAAATGAATAATAGTATTATTATTTTGGAGATATTTTTGAATAGAAAAATGGTTTTAAATGGATTTTGGAAGTGATATAGCACTTAACTCACTTCAGTCGCTGGAAAATAATCCTGGTGATGACTGCAGCATCATCAGTATTCATTTTCGAGTTTCTAGGTGATGGATTGCTACCGTAGTAAATTAATATGGAGATTTTTCGGTGAAAACAAGTGTTGTTTTGAAAATTCCAATAGAATTGTTTTGGATAAAATCAGGTTGATTTTTGAAATTCGAAGGAAGTGGTTTGTTAAACCAAAAAGAGTATATATATATATATATATTGATTTCAAAGTGATTTGAAATATATACCGGGTGTTTGAATTCTGGAATTTTAATATAAATGTTGGGGAAAACCTCAGAAATAAGTTATGAACTTATAAAGTGAGGTATAAAATTGAGTTAATAATAAATGTGAATATACTCGAGTATTAGGTTGATGGAAATTTGGAAAATACGTTGTATAACTTATAAAATGGAAAGGTGGAATAGAAAAAAAACAAAATGAAAAAAAAAGATTGTTTGATATTTTGGTAAAGGAATTAAAGTCCAAACCTGGATTACAAAATAAATTTGAACTCAAGTAAATCAAATGGAGTGATTTTTGAATAAAAATTTGATATTGAATGCAAAAATGGAACTTAACTAGGTTGAATAAATTTGATTGTCGATTAAAAGTGAATATTGGAAATGAACGTGAGTTGTAAATAAATTTCGATTTAAATCGTAAGCGAATTAAATATAATTGGAAATGTGTCGAATAAGATGGAATTAAATTGAAATAGTAATGACTTGAGTTACAAATAAATTCAATTTGGGTATAAATAAATTGAATGTGGCCTTGATATCATTTAAATAAATTCAAGAATGAATTTGAGTATGGAATTAGTAATTTGAAGTGGATTGAGTGAATGAACTAATTAAATAAATTAGTAAATGGAATGGAATTGATTGAATAAGAATCAATCTAAAATGGAAATGGAATTCGATTGCAAATGGAAATGAACTTAAGTTGGTATGGTTAAAATGATTGAAATAAATGAATTAACTTAAGTTAATAATCTTGGATAGAAGCTTGGCTTTAATAAATTTATGAAATGGTTCATAAGTAAATTAGCATGGAATCAATTTAAATAAAATGGATATGAATGTAATGAAAGTAGATATGGATGGAATGCAATTGAATTGATTGAAAATAAATTTGAAATGAAATAAAATTGAATATAAACTGATTTGGAACCAATTTAAAATAGCTGTAAACTGGAATGGTTATATTATTAAATGAATATCGCCGAATTTGCATAAAAAAAATTTCGTTTGACGCAAACGGAAGTAAATAAAAATTCTATGAATTAACAGAAAGTGAATAAATTGGTTTATAATTGATTTGGAATGGATATTAATATAAAGTGTAGTTATGAATTGAATGCAAATAAATTTGGTTGTAAATCATTTGAATTGAATGAAATGGTATATGAACCGATTGGAAGTAATCAAATTAGTGTCGAAACTTTATAATTTCTTATAATATATGTTTAGCATGATTGGGTTATGAAGCTATGTGTTTTAACTATTGAAAATAATGAAATGTTAATGAATTTCATACTTTTGGGTACTTATGTGTTTAAATTGAGTAAGTACAGGTACTCGAAGGCTATTGGGCTAGAGTTGGTTTGCGTAAAATGCATATAAAATAAGTTGCTCGCTTAAAAACGCTAAATAATGTTACGTTTTTGGATTAAATACTGTAAAATATAAATATTGATATATATTTTTTGTTTTCCGACGGTGTAGGTCAATGTATACATATTTATCTCTCTTGTCATATTGCAAAAGGCTCTCCATACAAAAAAAATCTGTCAAAAATTTTCGTAAATTTAGGGTGTTTGAAATTTTTTTGGAAATTTTTGGAATTTTTTTTGTTAACTTAAAAGGGTTGATTTTTGAATTGAAATCATAATAAAGGATTTTGAATTAGTAATGGAAACAAATGGTTATGGTTAAAGCTAAAGGGTTTAGAAAAGTGAATATTGAGTTTTAACTAAGTGGGTTTGGGATAAGTTAATGGGTTTGGAGCATTTTCCCGCCTTAGCAATTTCGGGGACGAAATTCTTTTAAGGGGGGAGGAATGTAACGATCCGGATTTTTTTCGATGCTTAATTTTGGATATTTAAATGGTTTTAAATATTGAATTTGAAATTTTAATTTATTTAGTAAGATTTTAAAACTGAAAAGTTCTAGCAATTTCATAAGTTTTGGAAATCGTCGATTTAATCGACGCATTTAAATAGCGATCCGAGAAACAGTCTCGGATTTTGAAAACACCAGTTTCATTGGGTCTGTAATAGTGTATTATTATCGGATTTCAAGTTTCGTAGCGTTTGGAATTACCGATTGGTCGTACGGGATAAAAACGCGTTGAATTTTATATCGAAAATTTAATATAATAATTGGGTTCAGAAAGCTATCTTCTCCATACGATCGAATTAGGACTCAAAACCTTTTCCATTGCATTCGAAATAGGGTTATAACATTATAAATGCCTAGAGGCATGCCTCGATAGAGGTTCGAGATTTTATGTAATGTAAATCGAGTCATGTTGGAAATTAATTTAATATATATTTTTGTCAACCCTTTAAATCTGTCACTTTCTTTCCATCAACCTCCTAGATTTGATTTGGCCTATCTAACATGCCTCTTTCTTTTCTCTTATATCACTACACGTAACTGTTAGAGAAAAAAGTCTAAATTACGCTATTCCCATTTTCTTTAAATCACACGCCCCTCTTTTTTTTAAAAAATCACATGTTCTTCCTCCTTCAAAACCAACGAACAAATCAGTTTGTATTCAAGAAATTAAAAAAATATACATAATACATCACGTGATCGAATGAATCGCGATGGGGAAGTTATCGCGCACGAGCGTGAGCAAGGGTCGCGATTTTGGGAAGAATGGTCGAGCACGATGCTCGTACGCACGCGTTGTTTGGAGGATGATGGGGGCGAGATGATGGAGGATCGAGTCGAATGAAGCTAGGGCTTAGGGGGATTTGGGGTTGTAAGCATCGATTGAAGGAGTAGAGGGGATATTCGAGCTGAGCATGTCGGTAGCATCTACGAAGGAGGAAGGGGAGGTGTGCGACACTTCAAGGGTCACGTTGAGGCTGATGTCGCAACTCAAAGAAAAGGCACGGGCTCGATGTTAATAGCAGGGTGGTGGAGTATTCGAGAATGGGAGCGTATTGGTGGTGTCGGTGGTGGTTTTCATCAATGGAGGAGGGAGTTTGTGACAGTCAAAAAGGGGCGGCAATAGAGTGTTGAGGTGCAGGCGATGGCAGTGGGAGGATAGAGGCACGACTGGGTTCATGCACGGAAAGGAGACATGGAGATAGTGATCAAAGTCGATAGCAAGTTTTGCATAGACAGTCGAGGTCCTCTCTTCTTGGAACGAGATGTAGGTAAGGGGAATTTAAATTTTGAATTTAAGTTAAGTTAAGTAAATTTTAAATATTTATTAATCTCGAATTGTTAATTAACGCGTAATAAATTCTTGCAAGGTCCAAAATCATGAAATCAGTTGAGTGGGTTCGTAGCTGTGAAATCTATGTGATAGGATTAGTTTCAAATTTCCGGAGTCAGCTGCAAATTTAAAATTTGGGTTTTTGGCAATTTAAAAATCAAGGTGAGTAAATCTCACTCGATTTGGTTACTAGTTTAAATTTATAAGAATTAAAATTTATTGATTGGTTGATTGGGTGAATTGATATATATTATTATCAATTGAATGTAATATTATATATATAGTAGTATATATTAGTAGTTGGATATATACCCGCCGATTGGAGCGGATGAGACCCTATGCGCCCCTTATAATAGCAGCTGACGCTATATACCACGATATCCCCCTCGAAGTGGGATTGGTATTTTTATGTTGTATTAACATCTGTGGATGCATAAAAATCGGTTGGAGGGATCCAACTAGATTCCTCAAAATGTTGAATTTAATTTCATATATTGTGATATATGGTTTGTGTAGAATAATCTATATAGATTTTTATACTGATTGGAATCATTGGATGGTATTATAGCACTGGCCTAAATTTTGGTATTTTAAATGCCATTAATATAATTTTGAAATTTAAGGAATTATAGGAAAATTTTTGATATAAAAATATTTATATTGGAATTGGGGTTTTTTAATGAAATTGAGTTAGAAAAAAAATATTTGATTTTTGGTCATACTTAACTATTCGTGAATTGTTTAAATGGAGATTTTAAAAATGAATTATATAAAAGAATTTATAAATGATATTCTGAAAATATAAAAAGGAGTTGAAGTCGATATTAAAAATAGATTCGAAGTTATAAATGGGATTTATAAAGAAATGGATTTATAAAATGGAATTTGATAAATAAGATTGTTTTTATAAACAATAAAACTCAAAGGAGTATAAAAATTTATAAACGATGTTTATAAATAAGGTAAGCGATATTAGTTGATATATTGGGAATATAAATTCGTAGGGTGAATTTATATTAGAATATGGAAATAGGGTTGAGAAAAATAGTGGATACCATATTTCAAAAGTGGAGATGGTTGAGAGAATCAGAATGAAATCAATGGGTTGTGAATCGAAAGGAATTTATAAAATTAATGGGTTATTGAGATTTTTAAAATATATTTTTATTTAAGAAGTTAAATTTGTTTTTCTAAAGGGAATTTTCATTTATTAAACTAGGTGATTATAAACTAGCTAGTTTTGAAATATTAAAAAAAGAGTGGATTATCCAAATATTTAATATTAACTGAAATAAATTCTAATTTTTATATTTAGCTCTGTAAATTGATTTGTTTATTTTAAAATGAGTTGGAAATGAGTTATTGATGTTTTATTTAAAGTGTTTTAATATTTTAAATAATCACTTAAACATATTTTAAAAATAATTTATTATTCTTTAAAAATACTTATTATATATATATAGTATTGAAATGATCGTAAGTTATTTATAAGTTCTCTCGAAAATATGTAAACGGAGTTGTTTAACGGAGATGATTCCTATAAGGGAATCTTATAGTCGAATTCTAGGACTTAAAGGAAATTTCCAAAGTATTTAAATAAGGAAACTTCAAAAATGAATTAAAGTTCATAAAAAGAAGTTAGAATGAGTAGTAGAAATTTTAGACGAGTATAAATAAATTTTGGGGAATTTTAAAGGAAATGGATTAGTGAATTCCGGAAATTTAAAGAATCCGTTATAGATGAATTAAAGGATTTTCAAGCCAGTTGTAAGAATTTGGAGAGATAGGAAATTAATAGGATTATTTTCCTAAGTATTGGGAATATAATGGTTTTAGGAGAAAAATAAAGTTTTGCAATATTTTCCCAAGTATTGAAACAAAAGATTTTGTAAATATTTTAACAACGATATGAGTTGTATAGAAATACTTTCCTAAGCAACAAAATTTTAAAGGGAAGTGGGAAATATTTCCAAGTGTTGGATGATTTGAAAATATCCTGTTATGGTTTAAGTGTTTGAAATGGTTTTCAAATATTGGAATATGGAAAGGAATTTGAATATATGTCTTAGTAAAGATATTTTGAAATAAATGTTTGAAGGATTATAAAATAAGGCCTAGTGTTTGCTTATGGATGTTTTATTGACAGTTAAATAACCGACTATCAATGTTGGCCAATTTCATTAATCGTTTCAATGGGAACGGGATCAGATTTAATTATCTAAAACTCACATCGATCCGGTTTGAATGTTACGAATGGATACCGTGAAGATGGTGAAGATGGTGATCTGGTTTGTCTAGACCTAGGACCACTTGTATAAATGAATGTTATCAGAACATCGTCATTTGGGGACGATGAGCGTTCTAAGTGAAATGGTTTCTTGAAAGGTAACATTTAGCCTCAAGCCTCATCAACCGGTAATGACTGAAACATGGGAGATGGAGCAAGGCTAAGTGGGTCGCACCCAATCAGGGTATGTTATCACTTTTCTAGATATCCTCGGAAATATACATAAATTATGGATATGGTTGTGCATGAAAAAGGGAGCGCTCGATTTTTTTTAAGGGTGGGAACACCCAGGGTGATAACATATTCGGTCTATCAAGGTTAGGGGTAGGCCGGTCTTGTGTAGCAGGGGATCCAAGCGAGGTCCTCGGTACATTTTTCTGGAGGTGTACTGTGATGGGCGGTACCCCAATAGCCCAGTCAATGTATGGGATTCATTCTCCAATACGAGCCTTTACGGTTTTATTGGTAGAGTTTAGTATGCTGAAATTTAATTAATGTAACAATTTCGGCTATTTGAATAAGTATTTGTATTTGGACACTATTATAATATCACTGAATTTTCTATAAAATGTTTTGGTTATCGTAAGGGAAAACCTATCGTGTTTATGTGTGACGCGGTCTTACGAGATACCTTTGTTTTTCAAATGATTTGATAACTCTAATAATTCAAATTGAGTGTGTTTTCTCACGTTGATTTCCAAACTGACTCATGTGTTATTTATTATAATGCTCGGGTCAGATCGAGTATCACAGATTCAGGTTAGAATGCTATAGAGCTCAGGAGACGAGCTGGATGACAGAGACGTATCTCCGTACTTGGTTATATTTCCGCTGTGTGAGGATAAGTTATTATAACTGTCCATTTTGATGTATTGAATTGTTGTACTCTGATGGTTGTATGTATATTAACAGAATAAGTGCCCTTGTATAAAAATCTGTTGTTATATATTATATTTTGTTCCGCTACGATTGTGAGATTATGTGTTGTTGACTCTGTTTTCTTTCTTCTACCTTTTTCTTCTTCACCCCTAAAGATTCGTATTTCCGTTCAGTTTGAGTTGAACTGATGTGAATTATGGTCGACCAAAGGGTACATATTCGCGGGCCTTTACAATAACCCTTAATTGTTTAAGATATAATCAACCAGTATCATATGATTCATAAACATATAATAATTGTAACAACCCTAGATTTTGGCCTATATTTTAAATTTTGACTTTATTTTATTTTAAATTATTTTAAACTTGTTCTATTTCAAACATTTCATTTTAAATATAAATGTTGACTATTAAGTGATTTATAGTTCAAACTAGTATAAATTGGATATTTCATTGAAAAGTGAATTTCTATTGAAACTGGTCAAACTTTGACTTTTGAACTTTAAATTTAAATATTTCAAATTCTTAAATTTTATCTTTTATTATGAAAATAGATTTAATTCCATGGATACAGCTTTTCGTTTCGTTGGAAACGGAGTTAAATTGTGAAAGTTATGTATATTTCAATATTGTGTGTAAACTGATGTATTTAGCAATATTGTCTATTTTAAATTATATTTTATTTGTCATATTTTGTTCTAATATGTGTTAGTATTTTATTTTATGTATAATTTTGTCTTTTAAATAATTTAAAGTGATTTTATAATTTTTCCAAAGCGTATTGAATTTATTTTCTATTTTTAAAGGCTAGTTTCTATTTTTCTGCTATTTTCTTCAATTAAATTATATTTAATTAAAATTTATTTATTCATTTTGTGAATGCATTTTTATTTTATGTTATTATCTTTGTTTATAAATTTTTTACAAGTCCATAAACTTTTTCCAAAGTTCATTGCATTTATTTTTCATATTTTCAAGACTAGTTGCAATTTTTGCTGTTTTACTTAATTAAATTTTATATAATTAATAATTAATTAATTTATTTTTGTTTATTTACTAAATTTTCGTATTTTATCTGAGTTTATATATATATTTCAGTTATATAAAACTTAAAAAGAAATTAGAGGAAATATGAAAAGTTTTAAACTATTGAAATTCCTATGGCTTTTCACCTCCCGACCTTTCACTTTCTCAACTCCTCTCTTCAATGTTTTTGGCCATGCATACCCTATTCTTTTCAGCGAACTTCTTTTCATTTTTTTCACGCAAACACTTCTCTTTCTCCTCCAAAAAAATTACGGCCATGGCTTCAAAATTTTGGGTAAAAAATTCCTTCTTTCTTCCTTGTTTTCTATGTTTTTTTTATTGAAACTGCATATGCTCTCTACCTTCATAGTTTGGTTCCTCCTCCTCTAGGCTTTGGCCGACCACCACGACCCCCTTCCTCTGACCATCACCCATCCTAGCAACCCTCCTCCTCAGGCCTAACCAATCCAAGTCCAAGATCTACACAAAATCCACCAAAAACCATCACAAACTATCACTTATGACCTAGAATTGTCATCTCCTCCTTCTACTACCTTTTGCCACCACTACCTCCACCACCACCACCTCTGACCTGACCTTCCACCACCTCTGGCCCACACTCCAGCCACCACCTGACCACCACATACCATGGCCAAGCCACATCAGCAAGGGGCCGAACCCTATGGTGCAACAAAAGCCACACTTTGCCTTGAAACCCTTTGGTATTCCATTGCCTTCAACACCTTGTAACTTCCACTCACCTTCATCACCTTGTAGCCGCACCTTTTCCAGACCATACCTGATCCAAACCATGCCTTTAGCCGTGCCATTTCAGATCTGGAGCTGAAGCATAGGTGGTAGGAAGCAAGTGCAAACACTTTGACTTTGTTTATGCATCCATTTCTAGCATTGTTTATTGAATTTTTGGGTTGAAATCTTATGTTGTTTGTGACGACCCAGAATTTTTGTATATTTGAAATTGGAATATTTAATTAATTTTAAATATTCAGAGGTTAATTATAAACTTAAATTTCAAATATCGCTGTTTATTGAGTAATTTAATAATTAAATTAAATTTATTTGAAGTTGGATAAAATAGTAAATCTGGTATTCTAAGCTAATTAAAAATATTTTGAAAGTTCGTAAAATTCATATTAATAATACTGAAGATGATAGAACTTTTAAAATGGAATTTCAAAGTAATTTGTTAAGTTTTAAAAATATATTGTTTAAATCGATATATAAAAATAGCCTTTCGAGGGACAGTCTCGGAATTCAACGAAACCAGTTCCATTGGATCCGTAATATTGAATTATTACCGGATTTCAATTTTTGTAGCGTTCAGAGTTGTTATGTGAGCGTACGAGCTAAAAACGCTTAGACAATGGTTAATCGTTTTAATTTAAATATCTTTCATCTTATCAACTGTTAAAGTTTTATCAACATCAACAGCACAGTGGTGAGACTGTCTTCTCGCGCAAGACAAGGAATACGTTTCTTTAGCTTCTCTCGTACACTTCTTTGTTTGATAAGAAAAAAAAAATATAGTAGATATTTTCTTCGTTCAGAAGAAAAAAAAAGAATAACAATTCATGGCCGAACTTTAATTCAGAGGCTCCATTCGTTATCCGCTACTCCTATTTCTTTTTCTCCCAAATCAAACGAGTCAAATTAGTCTCGTTCGAAACAAAAAGGGGAAAATGGTCGACGATGTCAAGGCTGGTGGGCGATCGAAAGAAGGCGTGGTGGTTCGTTTCGAATTGGATGTTGAGGTCGCGAGTGGGTAGCTCGTCGATGGAAGTAGGGTGGAGGCGCGAGGCGAGCACTCGTGAGTGGATTCAAGCATGAACTGTTGGCGGCGACGTTGACTTGAAGTTGGAGCTTATAGCCTCGATTCGATTTCGGCAGGGGATCGTTGGGTTCTGAGCTCGGGGTCGAAGCGGTGCAGTGGTGGTTGGCGATGGGATGTGCGATTTCGTGATGATGGTGGCTCGTTCGATCCCTAACGTAATGAAGGCTCGAGACCTAGTTCGCATTTTACTGTAAGGTATAGAGCAGATGTTTTTTTTTATGTATTTATTCACTTATTTCATCTATATAATTTTACTATATCTATATATTGTAGAAGAGATTTGACAGTAATAAAATTACTATTGAGATCTAAAATATATATATTTACAGTAGAATAGATTACTGCCTTTATTTTCAAAACCAGAAAACAAGGTTATATTTTTACAGTAAAACAGGAAATTGGTTTATAAAGTTTGGAAAAAATATATATAAACATATACACATATTTTAGAAATGTTTTGTAGACTTGGGAAAGCATAGGAATTTATACAAAGATTGGATTTTTTTTTATCTATATAGATAGATTATTTTTATAAATATATGTGAAGTTTCATAAATAAAATAAAATAAGTTCATTTTAAATCTACAAGTCTATTTTTAAATCCAAGGTTTAAATTTATTTGAAAGAATAAAGAATTTATTTTAAATGGAGTAATTTATCTAAAGGGAGGTAATTGTTCAATAAGTAAGAATATTAATAAAAATCATCTAAATGTTATATTAGGTCTGGAATCGAGGAAAGACAGACCAATTTGGATTGGTTGGCAAATTTAAAAGCAAAGGTGAGTTAATCTCACTCAGTTAAATTTAAATTTAAATGGTTAAATTTAAATAATTGATTGAATGGTTGCATTGATTGAATATGCTATATTATATATAGTAGTATATAGCAATATATACATATTGGCATATGTATATATTGGAATTGTTGATATTCCCGCATTATATAGCGGATGAGACCCTATGCGCCGCATAATAGCGGATGATATTTTATAAAACCCATATACCGCGATATTCCACCTCGAAGTGGAATTGGTATTGTGCTAACGTCTGTGGATGCAGGGAAACAGGTTGGAGGGATCCAACTGGATTCCTCAAAATATTTAATTTTGTTTAAATATTCTCTGATATGATTGTTTATATCCTATGATGATATATATTGGATAATCTGGTTGAATTGAATTTCCCAGTATAATGAGTTATCAAAAGAGATTGAATTGGATTTTTGGAAAGAAATAAAAGAGTAAAATTAAGTTAAATAATCCTGGTGAATTTGAATAACTTAAATAATGAATTGTAAAAGAAATAAAGCAATTTCTAAATTCGAACAAATATGGTAAAAGGGAATTTTGAATTAACATGAGAATAATGAAATTTAAGCTAAAGTGATATTAAATTTTAAGAATAAAGAATTTATTCTGAATGTAAGAATTTAATTTAATTTAGGAATAGGAAGGAATTTTGGAAATCTGAAATTTGATATTTTCAGTTAAAAGAATTTAAATCATAATTAAGAAATTAAACTGGAAGTTAATGAATTTTGGATAAATGAAGTAAGCAAGGAATTTATCTCAAAGTAAAGTAAATTGGAAAATCAATTGGAAATTGATTTAATTGTTTAAAATTGGAATTTTAAAGGAGAAATGAGATTTTGGGGATTTATAAACTGGGTTTATAAAGTAAAATAAAATATCAGAGGATATTTGGAAATATAAATTCAAGGTGGGAATTTATAAAAGAATATGGATTGGTTTAAAAATAAATGTTGATTTATTTTTAAAAGATGTAAGTGAGAAGGGTATTTCTCTGGATAGCCAAGTACGTTTTCAAAGCAATTTTAAATATAAGTTAAAAGTTCTAATTGTGTTTTTAAAAGCATGTTTTAGAAAATTGATTATTTCTAAATGTTAATTTCTTAAGTAAGTATTTTCAAAAATATATTATTGTAGTAATTATATAAAAGTGATTTGGTATTATGTTTTAAAAGAGAAATTTAGTTTATATTTGAAAAGTGGTTTCATTTTAAATATTCCTTAAGTTTATATTTTGTTAAGGTATTAAAGTAGTTTTTAAATTTCAATATTATAAAGTATATTTATAATAAAGTGTTTTAAAATTATTTTAAAATTAAAAGTATTTTGTACTTGGTGATTCAGTGGAAATAATTATTTGGGAAATGTATTCCGTAAGCGGAAACTGTTTTGAAATTTTTTCAAAAGGAGTTTGAAAATGGAAATATATCTTGGAAAGATATTTGGGCAAATAAATAATGTGGGAAATTATTTATTGTGTGATGGTTGTTTGTGGATGTTAATTGATAGTTAAATAACCGACTATCAATATTGGCCAAATACGTTGATCGTTTCGAAGAGACCGGGATCGGGTTTCCGTATACCGGGATTCTAGGTCTGGAGACCCGAATACCACTTCGATCCGGTTTGTACATTTCGTGTAACGATTTCGGAGTCGAAGATGGAGCTGTGAAGTGCAAGGGCTAGTCGCTACTAATCCTGAGGATATTTCCAAAATGGATGTAGTAGGAGTAGTGCCTTCGGTTCCGTTCGGACCCGGGACGGACTTGTATGGACGAATGCTTTCGTGACATCGTCAGGCGGACGATGGGCATTCTAAGGGATATGTGCTATAAGGTATCGTTTAGCCTCGAACCTCATCAACCGGGAATGACTGAAAATCAGGGGTTATGCAGCAAGGCTTCGTGGGTAGCACCCACTTGAGAGTAAGGTCATCCCTGTCTAGATGTCCCTTTTATTTCGGCTTAGTGGTGCGGTTGCTGATCCCAACCGTGGGGTGATTTTATTTGGAATTATCCAGTAAGGGATGATTCCGGCCTTGTGTTGCAGGGGAGCGGGCGTACTCCTCGGTACTGTGATCTAGGCCACGTACTGTGACAGGTGGTACCCCAGTGCCTAGTCATTCGTTGGAAATCCATTCTCCCTACGTGCCTTGTACGAGTTTTGTTTGTATTACCCACGTTGTGGCTAGTATGCTGGAATTTAATCATGTAACAATTTCAGCTATTTTAATAAGTACTTGTGAATAGACACTATTATAATATCAGAGGATTTTGATAAAAAGTGTTTTAGCTATCGTAAGGTAAAAACCCGACATGTTTATTTGTGGCGTGGTCTTACGAGATGCTTTTATTTTCAAAAGTATTTTTGAAACTTTAATAATCAATTTGAGTGTGATTTTCTCACGCTGGTTTTCCAGACTGACTCGGGTATTGTTTTATATGATGCTCGGGTCAGACCGAGATAAACAGGTTCAGATTGTAGCTGTGGAGCTCAGGAGACGAGCTAGATGGCGATACGTACTTCCGTATTTGTTTGTTGTTCCGCTGTGTATTTGGATGTATATCATTGATGTGATGAACTCTGATGATGTATTCTGTAAATATATTGTATAAACAGATATATTTTTCTGTTTGAGTAAAGATCTGTTTTGTATATATTATATTTTATTCCGCTGCGATGTGAGACTCTGTTGTTGATTTTCTGTTTCTTCTTCTTCTACCTCTTCTTCTTTAACACAAATGGTCCGATTTTCCGGGACTGGAAAGTCGGGTCGTTACAAGTGGTATCAGAGCTTAGGCTGGCGACAACCTTGGCTCTGGTGGGGATTTTGAGAGTATTAATAGATATGAGCGCGTATTTGTTAGTGAATATAAAATTTGTTTTATATTGTGTTGATTGGTTTATTGAGTAGTTTATGGATTCTGGTCGATGTGTGGGACGCCACAACATTGATAGGGATCTCTAACACTTGAATAGAACAATTCGACACAGTATTGTTTTAAAATAGGGTAAATGAAATAATTTTACCCAAATTATTTTTGTATAAAAAGAAACGTTTTGTAAACTATTCTAGTTAATATATATGGTTGTTTGGATGTTAGAAGTGATAATATGGAATTATTATCATTAATATATGGAAACTTAACTAGAAAGTGAAATTTATAACCAAAGCAAAGAATAAAATTTTATAATAAAATAAAATTTGAGATATAGATTACAAATGTAATTTATAAAATTGAAATAAACTTCATATACAAATGAGATTTGTACTTTAAAATAGAATTCCAGAGAAATGTGGAAAATAAATCGGAATGGATTTTAAGTTTGGAATTTTGGGAAAGGTTTGAAATTCCTTGAGATTTGAAAATAGTTTTCAAAGAGTTTAAAGAAATAATAAGTGGTATTATTTCAGGAATATTTTGAGTTGAGTTTGGAATCTAGAAAGATTTGAAATTTAAAAATATTTGAAATGGTTTAAAGAAATAAAAGCATTTAATTCTCTTCCGGTCGCTGGGAAATAATTTCGGTGATGACTGCAGCATCATCGATGTTCATTTTCGAGTTTCCAAAGAGAAATTGCTACCAAACCGTGTTAAATTTGGGATTGTTTGCAAAACTGGATTTGGTTTTGAAATTCAAAGGGATAATTGAATTTACCAAAGGAGTTTGGATGTGGTTGATTTCAAAAGTGATTTTGAAAATTTGGAAAATTGTTTAAAACTCTGGAATCTTATTTAAAGTTGTTTATGGAATAGTAAATATATATTGGCTAAATAAATTGTATAATCCTGAGTTAAAAAGAAAATGTGTATGAGATTGATTTTAAATAGATGGAAGTATGGATATAAACAAATTGTGACTTATAAAATTTAGAAATGAAATAAATAAGCCAAAATAAAAATTGTTTTGTATCTTGAGAAATGGATAAAATTCCAAGAACTTAAATTTTCAAAATAGATTTAACTCAAGAAAAATAGTTAAAGTGAGTAATGAAATAAAATCAAATATTGAATAATAATTGGAAATAGCTAACTTGAAATAAATTAGTAAGTTGAAATTGGTTGATGAGATTTAAAGTGATCAAGTTAAAAGTTGAGTTGTGAGTTATTAATGGAATATAGAAATGGAACTCGAATTGGTTAATTAAAATTTGAATAGTGAATAAATAATAAAATTTGAAAGGGAAGCTGGACTTATTAATAGAAATTCAACTTGAAATTTGTAAGTGAATTAAAAATGAATTGCAGTTGAATGGAATTGAATAAAAATAAAAATGACGTGTATTGCAAATAAAATTGAAGTGGCTTTATTATTGAAATAATAAGTTCGGAAGTGAATAGAAATGTGAAATAAATTTAAATGGATTGAATGAGTACTAATTGAATTAAATTAGTAAAATAACATGGAATTGATTGATAGAAGTGAAATAAAATTGATTTGGATATAAATGAATATGAATATGAGTTTGTGTGGACTTAAAAATGAATTGGATAAAGGGAAGTGAATTGTAAACCTTTAAGTTGAATGAAATGGCATATGTATTGATTGGAAGTATTTAAAATAAATGTCGAAACATTTCATATGTGCTTATGGAAGTATATAACATGCATTGTTTGTAGAATCCATGTTTTAGCAATTTAAATTTTAGTGAAATGTAAATAAACTTTGTATATTTGGCACTTACATGTTGTAATTGAGTTAGTACAGGTTCAGGGAAGTCGGTTGGCTGAATCTGATGGCACAACATGCTAAAATAAATAACCGCTTTGCTTTAAAAATGCTAAAATAAGGTACGCTTACGCAAAAATTCAAAATAGGAGATATGAACTGCATATATTGATATATATTGTGATTTCCGGCCTGAGGCCGATGTATATATATATTTGTGCATCCTGCGATATCGCAGAAGTCCCTCCGTACAAGGGAGATTCTGCCAAAATTTTCCGTAAATTTTAGGAGTTAGAAATTTTTTTGAAATTTTTGGAAATTTTCATTAACGGCAAATGATTTAAATTTGCTAAGTAAATGGAATTGGAACTGAATAATTGAAATCTATTTGAAATATGAATGTAAGGTGAAGCGAAATTGAAGGAACTATAGAAAGAAAAGTTCACAAATAAATTTCTAATTGAAATTTAAATTAGTTAGTAAGTGTAACTGATTGAATATTCAAAATGGAAGCCAATTTGAGTTTAAATGAAACTGTAAGGGCTAAGTAAATAGTAATGAAAATAAACTTCAATGAGAAAGTGAAAATAAATATAAACTTCAAAAATGAAGTAAAACAAATCCAAGAAGTGTCTAAAATGTTTATATTGGACTTAAGAAATGAATGGTGAATTCTTAAGTAAATTTGGTATGGAGGAAAATTATTCTAGATGAATAATTGGATGACAATTAAAATTTGAAGTTGTGAAATGAGAAAATTGTGGATAAGTGAATGTAATCAAACTGAATGTGAATAAAAAGGAAATTGATATAATTGATAATCAATTGGGCTAATTAAGTAAGATGTACGTATATTATTTTATTCGCATAGTTATTTGGTCCAGATGTCGAACACAGAATTTCGAGATAGTTTTATCGATCCGAATCAGGATTTTTCACTCGATTTTCGACGGCGAGCCTGGATATGGATCGTTGATTGATTCTGGATATTCTCTATCATAGTTGGAGGCTATGCAAGGAGAATGACGGTTTCTGATCAAGAAACCAGATATGAGTCCGCACTAGGAAGTCGGGTGGACGATACTAGTTCGGAAGTGAAATTGTGTGATCGATTGAGCGATCAAATGTGATATTGCGTACGGATGATATATGTGCATCGTACGGGCTTAAGTAAAACAAATATTGGAAATTTGTAAAGGAAAGTATAAAATGACTTTGGAATTGTGATTGAATATTATTGCTTAGTAGGATATACAGGTGTCTAAAAGCAATGGATAGATTGAGATTTTGATTTTAGAGGATAAAATTTAATGGCCCGACAAAAGGTATGTATTTGAATTTCTATATGAAATTTGATTGGGTTTTTGATCCAGCCACTTGGCTTTTTGTTTTCTTTTTGAGATTGGGAGGCCGTAGAGCCATTTTGTAGTTGTACCGAGCTAGCCGCGCAAAGGAGACGCTGGCGAAATTTTTCGGAAATTTAGGGAGTTAGAAAAATTTTGGAAAATTTTGATAATTCAAAATTTCAATTCAAATTTAAATTTGAATTGATAAGGAGGTGATATGGGTTGAACTTATGAATAAGTTTGGAAAGTTAAAAGATGATTAGTGTATCATTAATAAAAGATTGTTTGGGTATTGTTAAAACTGTTTGAATTTGGGAAATAGTTAACGGGGATTGAATCATTCCTCTTAACTGGTAATTTCGGGGACGAAATTCTTTTAAGGGGGGAGGAATGTGACGACCCAGAATTTTTGTATATTTGAAATTGGAATATTTAATTAATTTTAAATATTCAGAGGTTAATTATAAACTTAAATTTCAAATATCGCTGTTTATTGAGTAATTTAATAATTAAATTAAATTTATTTGAAGTTGGATAAAATAGTAAATCTGGTATTCTAAGCTAATTAAAAATATTTTGAAAGTTCGTAAAATTCATATTAATAATACTGAAGATGATAGAACTTTTAAAATGGAATTTCAAAGTAATTTGTTAAGTTTTAAAAATATATTGTTTAAATCGATATATAAAAATAGCCTTTCGAGGGACAGTCTCGGAATTCAACGAAACCAGTTCCATTGGATCCGTAATATTGAATTATTACCGGATTTCAATTTTTGTAGCGTTCAGAGTTGTTATGTGAGCGTACGAGCTAAAAACGCTTAGACAATGGTTAATCGTTTTAATTTAAATATCTTTCATCTTATCAACTGTTAAAGTTTTATCAACATCAACAGCACAGTGGTGAGACTGTCTTCTCGCGCAAGACAAGGAATACGTTTCTTTAGCTTCTCTCGTACACTTCTTTGTTTGATAAGAAAAAAAAAATATAGTAGATATTTTCTTCGTTCAGAAGAAAAAAAAAGAATAACAATTCATGGCCGAACTTTAATTCAGAGGCTCCATTCGTTATCCGCTACTCCTATTTCTTTTTCTCCCAAATCAAACGAGTCAAATTAGTCTCGTTCGAAACAAAAAGGGGAAAATGGTCGACGATGTCAAGGCTGGTGGGCGATCGAAAGAAGGCGTGGTGGTTCGTTTCGAATTGGATGTTGAGGTCGCGAGTGGGTAGCTCGTCGATGGAAGTAGGGTGGAGGCGCGAGGCGAGCACTCGTGAGTGGATTCAAGCATGAACTGTTGGCGGCGACGTTGACTTGAAGTTGGAGCTTATAGCCTCGATTCGATTTCGGCAGGGGATCGTTGGGTTCTGAGCTCGGGGTCGAAGCGGTGCAGTGGTGGTTGGCGATGGGATGTGCGATTTCGTGATGATGGTGGCTCGTTCGATCCCTAACGTAATGAAGGCTCGAGACCTAGTTCGCATTTTACTGTAAGGTATAGAGCAGATGTTTTTTTTTATGTATTTATTCACTTATTTCATCTATATAATTTTACTATATCTATATATTGTAGAAGAGATTTGACAGTAATAAAATTTCTATTGAGATCTAAAATATATATATTTACAGTAGAATAGATTACTGCCTTTATTTTCAAAACCAGAAAACAAGGTTATATTTTTACAGTAAAACAGGAAATTGGTTTATAAAGTTTGGAAAAAATATATATAAACATATACACATATTTTAGAAATGTTTTGTAGACTTGGGAAAGCATAGGAATTTATACAAAGATTGGATTTTTTTTTATCTATATAGATAGATTATTTTTATAAATATATGTGAAGTTTCATAAATAAAATAAAATAAGTTCATTTTAAATCTACAAGTCTATTTTTAAATCCAAGGTTTAAATTTATTTGAAAGAATAAAGAATTTATTTTAAATGGAGTAATTTATCTAAAGGGAGGTAATTGTTCAATAAGTAAGAATATTAATAAAAATCATCTAAATGTTATATTAGGTCTGGAATCGAGGAAAGACAGACCGATTTGGATTGGTTGGCAAATTTAAAAGCAAAGGTGAGTTAATCTCACTCAGTTAAATTTAAATTTAAATGGTTAAATTTAAATAATTGATTGAATGGTTGCATTGATTGAATATGCTATATTATATATAGTAGTATATAGCAATATATACATATTGGCATATGTATATATTGGAATTGTTGATATTCCCGCATTATATAGCGGATGAGACCCTATGCGCCGCATAATAGCGGATGATATTTTATAAAACCCATATACCGCGATATTCCACCTCGAAGTGGAATTGGTATTGTGCTAACGTCTGTGGATGCAGGGAAACAGGTTGGAGGGATCCAACTGGATTCCTCAAAATATTTAATTTTGTTTAAATATTCTCTGATATGATTGTTTATATCCTATGATGATATATATTGGATAATCTGGTTGAATTGAATTTCCCAGTATAATGAGTTATCAAAAGAGATTGAATTGGATTTTTGGAAAGAAATAAAAGAGTAAAATTAAGTTAAATAATCCTGGTGAATTTGAATAACTTAAATAATGAATTGTAAAAGAAATAAAGCAATTTCTAAATTCGAACAAATATGGTAAAAGGGAATTTTGAATTAACATGAGAATAATGAAATTTAAGCTAAAGTGATATTAAATTTTAAGAATAAAGAATTTATTCTGAATGTAAGAATTTAATTTAATTTAGGAATAGGAAGGAATTTTGGAAATCTGAAATTTGATATTTTCAGTTAAAAGAATTTAAATCATAATTAAGAAATTAAACTGGAAGTTAATGAATTTTGGATAAATGAAGTAAGCAAGGAATTTATCTCAAAGTAAAGTAAATTGGAAAATCAATTGGAAATTGATTTAATTGTTTAAAATTGGAATTTTAAAGGAGAAATGAGATTTTGGGGATTTATAAACTGGGTTTATAAAGTAAAATAAAATATCAGAGGATATTTGGAAATATAAATTCAAGGTGGGAATTTATAAAAGAATATGGATTGGTTTAAAAATAAATGTTGATTTATTTTTAAAAGATGTAAGTGAGAAGGGTATTTCTCTGGATAGCCAAGTACGTTTTCAAAGCAATTTTAAATATAAGTTAAAAGTTCTAATTGTGTTTTTAAAAGCATGTTTTAGAAAATTGATTATTTCTAAATGTTAATTTCTTAAGTAAGTATTTTCAAAAATATATTATTGTAGTAATTATATAAAAGTGATTTGGTATTATGTTTTAAAAGAGAAATTTAGTTTATATTTGAAAAGTGGTTTCATTTTAAATATTCCTTAAGTTTATATTTTGTTAAGGTATTAAAGTAGTTTTTAAATTTCAATATTATAAAGTATATTTATAATAAAGTGTTTTAAAATTATTTTAAAATTAAAAGTATTTTGTACTTGGTGATTCAGTGGAAATAATTATTTGGGAAATGTATTCCGTAAGCGGAAACTGTTTTGAAATTTTTTCAAAAGGAGTTTGAAAATGGAAATATATCTTGGAAAGATATTTGGGCAAATAAATAATGTGGGAAATTATTTATTGTGTGATGGTTGTTTGTGGATGTTAATTGATAGTTAAATAACCGACTATCAATATTGGCCAAATACGCTGATCGTTTCGAAGAGACCGGGATCGGGTTTCCGTATACCGGGATTCTAGGTCTGGAGACCCGAATACCACTTCGATCCGGTTTGTACATTTCGTGTAACGATTTCGGAGTCGAAGATGGAGCTGTGAAGTGCAAGGGCTAGTCGCTACTAATCCTGAGGATATTTCCAAAATGGATGTAGTAGGAGTAGTGCCTTCGGTTCCGTTCGGACCCGGGACGGACTTGTATGGACGAATGCTTTCGTGACATCGTCAGGCGGACGATGGGCATTCTAAGGGATATGTGCTATAAGGTATCGTTTAGCCTCGAACCTCATCAACCGGGAATGACTGAAAATCAGGGGTTATGCAGCAAGGCTTCGTGGGTAGCACCCACTTGAGAGTAAGGTCATCCCTGTCTAGATGTCCCTTTTATTTCGGCTTAGTGGTGCGGTTGCTGATCCCAACCGTGGGGTGATTTTATTTGGAATTATCCAGTAAGGGATGATTCCGGCCTTGTGTTGCAGGGGAGCGGGCGTACTCCTCGGTACTGTGATCTAGGCCACGTACTGTGACAGGTGGTACCCCAGTGCCTAGTCATTCGTTGGAAATCCATTCTCCCTACGTGCCTTGTACGAGTTTTGTTTGTATTACCCACGTTGTGGCTAGTATGCTGGAATTTAATCATGTAACAATTTCAGCTATTTTAATAAGTACTTGTGAATAGACACTATTATAATATCAGAGGATTTTGATAAAAAGTGTTTTAGCTATCGTAAGGTAAAAACCCGACATGTTTATTTGTGGCGTGGTCTTACGAGATGCTTTTATTTTCAAAAGTATTTTTGAAACTTTAATAATCAATTTGAGTGTGATTTTCTCACGCTGGTTTTCCAGACTGACTCGGGTATTGTTTTATATGATGCTCGGGTCAGACCGAGATAAACAGGTTCAGATTGTAGCTGTGGAGCTCAGGAGACGAGCTAGATGGCGATACGTACTTCCGTATTTGTTTGTTGTTCCGCTGTGTATTTGGATGTATATCATTGATGTGATGAACTCTGATGATGTATTCTGTAAATATATTGTATAAACAGATATATTTTTCTGTTTGAGTAAAGATCTGTTTTGTATATATTATATTTTATTCCGCTGCGATGTGAGACTCTGTTGTTGATTTTCTGTTTCTTCTTCTTCTACCTCTTCTTCTTTAACACAAATGGTCCGATTTTCCGGGACTGGAAAGTCGGGTCGTTACATTGTTTGTAATTGTTTGGTTTGAATGTGACAAGGCAATTAGCTTCGGCTCTCCCACACTCAAATAATTATCGTGCTCTCGTGCCTCTGGAAATCTTTGTTGTGCGTTTGTGGTTGTCATCTCCAGCTTGAACAAGTGAGTAATTCTCACCAGACAATGTGTACTTATATAACTAGTAAACTGACACCATTTGAATCTGTAAAATTATATCATCCTGTTGTAACTATTATATTATGATCATATAATGTTTACTCCTGTTATTACATATGTTATATCATCTATTACTGTTATCTCATGCTATTCTATTTATTTATATCTGTTTATCACACTGCAAGTTCCCTGTAGATTAGAATCACTATGGGTTGAAATGATACATACCCGAACGGACTTTAGAATAAGGAAAAATCGTTATGGGCTGAAATGATAGGCCTGAACGGTTTTTATTTATTTATTTATATTACTTGGGATTGCGGGTTTGAAATGATAAAACCCGGTTTTTCTTTGTAAACTGCGGATTGAAATGATACATATCCGTATCACTTGACCTAGGCTAGAAAATTATATACAGACCCGTGGTTTATATATTTTTCTAAAATTTTTAAAATACTTTTTTTTAATGTAAATATTATGGTATTTTGATTTAAATTTCATTAGAATGATTTCTATAAAGTATTTGTGATTTTCTACAAATTAAATAAGTGAATTAAGTAAATGGTGAAGTAGAATTTGAAATATAAGTTAATTTTGGAATTTATGATTTTGTTTATAAATGGAATTTTTGTAAAGTAAGAAAATATGACAAATTTGATTTAAAGATGAATTTAATGATTTTTATTAAGTAATAATAATGTTTTAAAGGTGTTAACGCTTTTGTATAAATTAAAATATGGAATAAATGAACATTTAAGCTGAATTTGGAAATATAACTTAAATTGAATTTTGTGAAATTTGTTTAAAAGTGAAATTTTAATTAAGTAAAATAAATGGAAATAAGCTATATTTTTGGAAATTTAAACTTAGTTGTTAAGTTAATAATTTAATTAAAGAAATGAAAATTTAATTGTTATTAAATTTGATTTTTGTATGGAAATTTGACTTTATAAAATCATAGAAATAAAGGTATTTAAATGATTGTGTTAAATGTGAAATATATGATTTAATAAGTTAAAATGATTTATATTAAAAGTTAATTATTTGTGGAATTGTAAATAAAACATTGAATATGATTTAACAGCATTTTGAAATGTAATGTAAAGGATATTACAGCATTTTGTAAATGTTGTAGTGTTTTAAATGAACTAAAGGGTTAATTTGAAATAAAGGCTATTATAGCACTTTGTAAGTGCTATAGTGGTTAAACTTAACATGTAAGTTAATTGAAACTTAAAAGAAATCTATTACAGCATTTAACGCTGTCTTTTGTTAATTAACTGTTTTAAACTATAACTTTACGTAGCATTTTATAAGTGCTACGGAAACTATATTTTGTTGTTTTAAATTTATTTTAATGAAAAATAATCTCTAGAAAATGATATAATTTTGGGAAATTAAATGTTAAATTTCTAAAGATAATGAAGAGATATTTAAGTGGAAGAATTTGATTTCTAATGTGAGTTTAAAATGGTATTTAAATTTAATAAAATGAATGGATTTAAATGGTATTTAAATGAATAAAAATGAATGGTGTTTTGAATAATATTTTGATATTGTGAAATGAGTTTGAAATGATACTTGATTTCTGACTTATTTAATTTATTTGATAAATGAATATTTGAAGTATATATTAATTGAGTTTATTTAAATGATATTGGTTATGAAATGTGGGAGATTTAAAGTTTTGAAATATACTAAAGATTGAATATTGTATTTTGTGGATTTAATCTATATTGGGAATTGATAAGATTTGAAACGGTTTGTTGGTAAACTGTAATTGAATTGAAATTTGATGGTTTGAATTTAATAAGTTTGTAAATGTATAGAATTAAAAGATGATTTTAAATATATGATCTCGAAATGCTGTGATTTTCAACGTATAATGATTTCAAATGTTTTGTTTCAAAAGAGTTATAACTTTGAAAGTATAGACTATTTGAAAGGTGAATATATGTTTGAAATGGAAATGATGTTGTTTTGAAATGAACATAGTTTTGAAATAAAATGATTTTGGTTTCGAAGTATAACTATCAAGGGTATGATATTTTGATATATAAAAATGATTTGAAATAAAGTTTGAAAAGATATAATATTTTGATGTATTAAAATGATTTGAAAAGAAGTTTAAAAGGATACGATATTTTAGAATATTGAAATGATTTGGAAATGATAAATCTTTATTTTGATAAAGACATGATTTTGAAATGATATCTTATTTTGAAGTAAAGTATTGTTTTTAAAAGTTATAACCACGGGTTATAATAACGATTGGTTGGCAAAGAGACCGGGATCGGATATGGACATACTCTCTGTCGATACCGAAAACCACTTTGACAACCGTGTACGCGGTGGAGATTCCAGAATGAAGTAGGATGGTGGCGACGTTCTTAAGGTATGTTACGAGGACCCAACTCCCGTGAGTTGGCATAAGGTGGCTAAAACAGGAGCGATTGACGGACCAAGGAGGTAGCACCTCTTATCGGACACACTTCTTCGATACCATTCTATTACTTGTGATTGATTTGGTGGCCACCCTTGATTGGGAGTGTTGTTCGAGGTGGGCGGTAGTGGCTGCTATGCGTCACCACTAGTCCGGATGCGTAATTGGTATATCTACCCTGGCATTGCCTAGTTGTGCCGTGTCACCTACCATATCGAGCTTTACTACGATTATGATTTTAAGATCCGACCGCGTTAAGGTTCTCCATCCCCTTAACGCTATTTTCTATATGATTATACTTTACTGATTAGACATTATTATAATAGCGAATATTACTACATAGTAGATAGTTTAACGGATCCTTAAAGAATAGGCGATCCCAAGCATTCTTTAAGTTACTTGTACCTTATTACAGTTCACTTGAGTTGGTTTATATTATATAAGTATATATTGTCCTGACTCGAGTGTTTTGTGTTTTGCTTTACGCTCGGGTCAGCCTGAGTTATTCATAGATTTGGATTTCCACCTTCTAGAGATTTGAATCGCTGGAGATTATCTGCTAGTCTTGTTCTATCTACTTCAGTTATGTTGCTCTGTTCAGCTTGTACTTGGTTATCTTATTGATACTTCTGTTGTACTCTATTTCTTCTATTGTATCTTATGTACTCTGATATATTTATATAGTAGCTTCATGAACTACTATCTCTTTTACTTCCGCTGCATTATTTTACTCTGTGTATGTGATCTGTGATTATATTTATTTACTATATATTCTGAGATTTGCCAAATTTTAAATTACAACGCGGTATTTTGAGCAATTCAACTCCGGCATGAGTGTCTACCTATACACTTATAATGGATGTGAATGGTTGAAAATATCGGGTCGTTACAGTCGGTATCAGAGCTTTGGCTTTGAGGCAAAACTCAGCATATAGAGTAGATTTATTTACAGAATCACTTTCGTTCGAGTTTGAATCTTTTCCTCTTGATTCGAATTTCCTTTTAATTTTTGGAACGTTCCCTGCGGTTCCAAAATTCATTCTTGTCCCTCACTATTCATCTTCTTTTGATTCTGGAGTATCCCATAACTCCGCTTCGAATGAGCTTTATAGTGAATTGGTGGTCTCGCCAATATTCTAATGACTTGTAAAAGGGGGAAAACTCCTTTACAAATTTGCATCGATTCACCAGAGATTTATATTTATCCTTGGTTTAGATGCTAATATCTTTTGTTATTCCAAACTCTATCTCTTGAGATCGGATGTAGATTTACCCCAGGAAAATCCACATTTGCTCTTATTCATTAAGTCACGGTTGACCCGGTTAAGGTTGCCCGCGATTTATCTAAGCTTATCCATCTTCATATTTTGTTAATTAATCATCTTGTCTTTGTTCTAAACTATCTCCAACATTTTGAATTGTACTTTTAAATCTATATTTTATTATATATTGTGTTGTTTGAGTTGTTGATGTCGATTTGGGTTTCCGATCGATTCGTTTGATCAACGCTATCGATAGGATTTCTAAAACACTTTGACAGAACAAACCGATACAATATTATTTTAAAATTTGGTTAATTAAATAAATTTTAATATATAAGTAAATTTATGGAACTTAATAAATTTGTTTAAATTGATTATTTAAAATGATAATACTTGATTTATCATTTATTGTTCTACAAAAGAATTTATAAATAGTTGTTTATAAATTTATTTGGGAACTGAAATGAATTTAAAACAAGAAATTTAAAGAGTTTAATTTCCGATGGATTTCAAACCTTGTGTTTAAAATTTTTAAAAGGATATTATTTAAAGTATTTTTGAATAAATTTTTTTTTTGTCTCTAAAGGATTTTAAAGTTTAAAAATTAAGTGCTCTTCTCTTTGTCGCTGGAAAATAATTTCGGTGATGACTGCAGCATCATCGACGTTCATTTTCGAGTTTTGAAGTGAAGAAACCATTCTGTAGTCTTGCTACAGCTTTGTTTTGGGAAACTTGATTGATATAAATTTCTAAAATATGATTGATTTATAAAATATATAGATATATGATTTAAATTTGATTTGACAAATTATGTACATACATTTATCTATCTCTAAATGGTTTGAAAGGAATCAGAGATTTTATTCTTAAATTCTATCTTAAATAATAACTTCAAGTATAAAAAGAAAATCAAAATTTTTGAATAGATGATTCAAGCTTGAAATGATTGAATTAGGATGTTTATAGTGTATATTAATTTTATAAAGTTTTATTTGAATAATTCTCAATTGCATTCCAATATAACTTACCTTAATTTTTAGAAGTTAACAATGTAATTGGGTAATATACAATATAAAAAGATTTTTATAAATAAAATTTGAGTGGTTATAATAAATATTATACACTTAAATTTTAGTTATAAAAAGATTAACACAGGTAAATAGACTAGAAGGTTAATTGAATAATTTACAATACACATGATGTTAAGGGAATTAGGAATAAATTAAAACAGTTATAATAAGTGTAAGCATATTTAACATATGTGATAAAATATTTGAGAGGGATAAATTTAATTATAATTAGGAATAAAGAAGAATTAAATTTATTGAATGTTATACACTTAATTTTAATCAAATCATGATTTTAGAGATTGTTTGTTTAAGAAAATTTGATGATAAGATAATGAAATTAGTGATAGTTAAGATTTATTTAACTTGTGTAAAATTAATTATCAGTTAAGCTGAAACCATGGAAATTTCAAACCTATTATCTTATTTTGTTTTTCAAACTTATTACCTAATTTTGTTTTTCAAACTGTCTGTTAGTTGTCCTTATTTTTTCTTATCTTGCTACAGACTGGTATAGGCATCTATCTATAATCTTTTTGCTTAGAAATCTTTCTATAATCTTTATAATCTTTGGTACTCATTTTAAATCTGAGCACTGCTTTCCAGCCACAGACTGTCGGTCAAGCGGAAAGAGTGAATCAGATTCTAGAGGATCTTTTCGTACTTGTGTTACTGGTTCTGGAGAATCTTGGGAAGACCATCTCCACCTTGTTAAACTTACCTATAACCACAGTTATCAGGTATAATTTAAATCTTTTGTCATCTTGTCTTAATCTCATTTCAATTTTATCTTTCCTGTGTTTTCCCGTACTTCATTCCTTTTCGGGGACGAAAAGTTTTGAGTGGGGGAGAGTGTAACAACCCTAGATTTTGGCCTATATTTTAAATTTTGACTTTATTTTATTTTAAATTATTTTAAACTTGTTCTATTTCAAACATTTCATTTTAAATATAAATGTTGACTATTAAGTGATTTATAGTTCAAACTAGTATAAATTGGATATTTCATTGAAAAGTGAATTTCTATTGAAACTGGTCAAACTTTGACTTTTGAACTTTAAATTTAAATATTTCAAATTCTTAAATTTTATCTTTTATTATGAAAATAGATTTAATTCCATGGATACAGCTTTTCGTTTCGTTGGAAACGGAGTTAAATTGTGAAAGTTATGTATATTTCAATATTGTGTGTAAACTGATGTATTTAGCAATATTGTCTATTTTAAATTATATTTTATTTGTCATATTTTGTTCTAATATGTGTTAGTATTTTATTTTATGTATAATTTTGTCTTTTAAATAATTTAAAGTGATTTTATAATTTTTCCAAAGCGTATTGAATTTATTTTCTATTTTTAAAGGCTAGTTTCTATTTTTCTGCTATTTTCTTCAATTAAATTATATTTAATTAAAATTTATTTATTCATTTTGTGAATGCATTTTTATTTTATGTTATTATCTTTGTTTATAAATTTTTTACAAGTCCATAAACTTTTTCCAAAGTTCATTGCATTTATTTTTCATATTTTCAAGACTAGTTGCAATTTTTGCTGTTTTACTTAATTAAATTTTATATAATTAATAATTAATTAATTTATTTTTGTTTATTTACTAAATTTTCGTATTTTATCTGAGTTTATATATATATTTCAGTTATATAAAACTTAAAAAGAAATTAGAGGAAATATGAAAAGTTTTAAACTATTGAAATTCCTATGGCTTTTCACCTCCCGACCTTTCACTTTCTCAACTCCTCTCTTCAATGTTTTTGGCCATGCATACCCTATTCTTTTCAGCGGACTTCTTTTCATTTTTTTCACGCAAACACTTCTCTTTCTCCTCCAAAAAAATCACGGCCATGGCTTCAAAATTTTGGGTAAAAAATTCCTTCTTTCTTCCTTGTTTTCTATGTTTTTTTTATTGAAACTGCATATGCTCTCTACCTTCATAGTTTGGTTCCTCCTCCTCTAGGCTTTGGCCGACCACCACGACCCCCTTCCTCTGACCATCACCCATCCTAGCAACCCTCCTCCTCAGGCCTAACCAATCCAAGTCCAAGATCTACACAAAATCCACCAAAAACCATCACAAACTATCACTTATGACCTAGAATTGTCATCTCCTCCTTCTACTACCTTTTGCCACCACTACCTCCACCACCACCACCTCTGACCTGACCTTCCACCACCTCTGGCCCACACTCCAGCCACCACCTGACCACCACATACCATGGCCAAGCCACATCAGCAAGGGGCCGAACCCTATGGTGCAACAAAAGCCACACTTTGCCTTGAAACCCTTTGGTATTCCATTGCCTTCAACACCTTGTAACTTCCACTCACCTTCATCACCTTGTAGCCGCACCTTTTCCAGACCATACCTGATCCAAACCATGCCTTTAGCCGTGCCATTTCAGATCTGGAGCTGAAGCATAGGTGGTAGGAAGCAAGTGCAAACACTTTGACTTTGTTTATGCATCCATTTCTAGCATTGTTTATTGAATTTTTGGGTTGAAATCTTATGTTGTTTGTAATTGTTTGGTTTGAATGTGACAAGGCAATTAGCTTCGGCTCTCCCACACTCAAATAATTATCGTGCTCTCGTGCCTCTGGAAATCTTTGTTGTGCGTTTGTGGTTGTCATCTCCAGCTTGAACAAGTGAGTAATTCTCACCAAACAATGTGTACTTATATAACTAGTAAACTGACACCATTTGAATCTGTAAAATTATATCATCCTGTTGTAACTATTATATTATGATCATATAATGTTTACTCCTGTTATTACATATGTTATATCATCTATTACTGTTATCTCATGCTATTCTATTTATTTATATCTGTTTATCACACTGCAAGTTCCCTGTAGATTAGAATCACTATGGGTTGAAATGATACATACCCGAACGGACTTTAGAATAAGGAAAAATCGTTATGGGCTGAAATGATAGGCCTGAACGGTTTTTATTTATTTATTTATATTACTTGGGATTGCGGGTTTGAAATGATAAAACCCGGTTTTTCTTTGTAAACTGCGGATTGAAATGATACATATCTGTATCACTTGACCTAGGCTAGAAAATTATATACAGACCCGTGGTTTATATATTTTTCTAAAATTTTTAAAATACTTTTTTTTTAATGTAAATATTATGGTATTTTGATTTAAATTTCATTAGAATGATTTCTATAAAGTATTTGTGATTTTCTACAAATTAAATAAGTGAATTAAGTAAATGGTGAAGTAGAATTTGAAATATAAGTTAATTTTGGAATTTATGATTTTGTTTATAAATGGAATTTTTGTAAAGTAAGAAAATATGACAAATTTGATTTAAAGATGAATTTAATGATTTTTATTAAGTAATAATAATGTTTTAAAGGTGTTAATGCTTTTGTATAAATTAAAATATGGAATAAATGAACATTTAAGCTGAATTTGGAAATATAACTTAAATTGAATTTTGTGAAATTTGTTTAAAAGTGAAATTTTAATTAAGTAAAATAAATGGAAATAAGCTATATTTTTGGAAATTTAAACTTAGTTGTTAAGTTAATAATTTAATTAAAGAAATGAAAATTTAATTGTTATTAAATTTGATTTTTGTATGGAAATTTGACTTTATAAAATCATAGAAATAAAGGTATTTAAATGATTGTGTTAAATGTGAAATATATGATTTTATAAGTTAAAATGATTTATATTAAAAGTTAATTATTTGTGGAATTGTAAATAAAACATTGAATATGATTTAACAGCATTTTGAAATGTAATGTAAAGGATATTACAGCATTTTGTAAATGTTGTAGTGTTTTAAATGAACTAAAGGGTTAATTTGAAATAAAGGCTATTATAGCACTTTGTAAGTGCTATAGTGGTTAAACTTAACATGTAAGTTAATTGAAACTTAAAAGAAATCTATTACAGCATTTAACGCTGTCTTTTGTTAATTAACTGTTTTAAACTATAACTTTACGTAGCATTTTATAAGTGCTACGGAAACTATATTTTGTTGTTTTAAATTTATTTTAATGAAAAATAATCTCTAGAAAATGATATAATTTTGGGAAATTAAATGTTAAATTTCTAAAGATAATGAAGAGATATTTAAGTGGAAGAATTTGATTTCTAATGTGAGTTTAAAATGGTATTTAAATTTAATAAAATGAATGGATTTAAATGGTATTTAAATGAATAAAAATGAATGGTGTTTTGAATAATATTTTGATATTGTGAAATGAGTTTGAAATGATACTTGATTTCTGACTTATTTAATTTATTTGATAAATGAATATTTGAAGTATATATTAATTGAGTTTATTTAAATGATATTGGATTTATGAAATGTGGGAGATTTAAAGTTTTGAAATATACTAAAGATTGAATATTGTATTTTGTGGATTTAATCTATATTGGGAATTGATAAGATTTGAAACGGTTTGTTGGTAAACTATAATTGAATTGAAATTTGATGGTTTGAATTTAATAAGTTTGTAAATGTATAGAATTAAAAGATGATTTTAAATATATGATCTCGAAATGCTGTGATTTTCAACGTATAATGATTTCAAATGTTTTGTTTCAAAAGAGTTATAACTTTGAAAGTATAGACTATTTGAAAGGTGAATATATGTTTGAAATGGAAATGATGTTGTTTTGAAATGAACATAGTTTTGAAATAAAATGATTTTGGTTTCGAAGTATAACTATCAAGGGTATGATATTTTGATATATAAAAATGATTTGAAATAAAGTTTGAAAAGATATAATATTTTGATGTATTAAAATGATTTGAAAAGAAGTTTGAAAGGATACGATATTTTAGAATATTGAAATGATTTGGAAATGATAAATCTTTATTTTGATAAAGACATGATTTTGAAATGATATCTTATTTTGAAGTAAAGTATTGTTTTTAAAAGTTATAACCACGGGTTATAATAACGATTGGTTGGCAAAGAGACCGGGATCGGATATGGACATACTCTCTGTCGATACCGAAAACCACTTTGACAACCGTGTACGCGGTGGAGATTCCAGAATGAAGTAGGATGGTGGCGACGTTCTTAAGGTATGTTACGTGGACCCAACTCCCGTGAGTTGGCATAAGGTGGCTAAAACAGGAGCGATTGACGGACCAAGGAGGTAGCACCTCTTATCGGACACACTTCTTCGATACCATTCTATTACTTGTGATTGATTTGGTGGCCACCCTTGATTGGGAGTGTTGTTCGAGGTGGGCGGTAGTGGCTGCTATGCGTCACCACTAGTCCGGATGCGTAATTGGTATATCTACCCTGGCATTGCCTAGTTGTGCCGTGTCACCTACCATATCGAGCTTTACTACGATTATGATTTTAAGATCCGACCGCGTTAAGGTTCTCCATCCCCTTAACGCTATTTTCTATATGATTATACTTTACTGATTAGACATTATTATAATAGCGAATATTACTACATAGTAGATAGTTTAACGGATCCTTAAAGAATAGGCGATCCCAAGCATTCTTTAAGTTACTTGTACCTTATTACAGTTCACTTGAGTTGGTTTATATTATATAAGTATATATTGTCCTGACTCGAGTGTTTTGTGTTTTGCTTTACGCTCGGGTCAGCCTGAGTTATTCATAGATTTGGATTTCCACCTTCTAGAGATTTGAATCGCTGGAGATTATCTGCTAGTCTTGTTCTATCTACTTCAGTTATGTTGCTCTGTTCAGCTTGTACGTGGTTATCTTATTGATACTTCTGTTGTACTCTATTTCTTCTATTGTATCTTATGTACTCTGATATATTTATATAGTAGCTTCATGAACTACTATCTCTTTTACTTCCGCTGCATTATTTTACTCTGTGTATGTGATCTGTGATTATATTTATTTACTATATATTCTGAGATTTGCCAAATTTTAAATTACAACGCGGTATTTTGAGCAATTCAACTCCGGCATGAGTGTCTACCTATACACTTATAATGGATGTGAATGGTTGAAAATATCGGGTCGTTATAATAATATTTCTAAAAACTACGGCTTAGTCTATATTTCCAAATAATTGTAAAAAAATTTAGACACTGCAGTATTTTCCAATGCATCGCTTTTGTTATGAAATCAAATACCACATTATAGTTTTATTTCATAACAAATATCTATAATATTCACATTGAAATACAACCATATCTATTTTTCAATCGACACCGAAAAGTAGTCATTATTTCATAAATAATGTTCGGTATGTTATACGAAATAATTTTCGTAACTTGATGCAATCAATAAGTGTCACATGGCAGTCTCCCACTATTTCCGCCTTTACTATAATAGCAAACTGAATTCGGAGGTCCATCATTCACTTAATATAGATTATTCATTTCATATACTACAAGTAGTTTATAGCGAAGAGTTCTCTAATCAAATACCTTGAATTCAAAGAAAAGAATCTCATAAAAAATATTTTTCTATACGAAAATATATTCAGAATAGAAATCATATTTCTTATTCCAATGTTATGTATCAATCATTATTATTACAATTCTCGTTTTTGATATTCCTTTATCAAGCAAAAGTGACCTCTCACTCTCTTCATCCCAACTATACCTTAAATCACATCAACTCCTATTCATTCATTATTCTTTCTAAATGGTCGAACCATTCAAAATAAATTTCTTACTACAATATCATAACAAACACTTTACAATAATGCACTTGATCATCCTTAACATTTAAGGACATCAATTATGATACATCTTATGTAAAGTAATCGAACTGACATTTAAGCGATCGAGTTCTTAGATATATATTATAGTTTTGGTCTTTTGTTACATTTAGTACAATATGATCCTTTTGCGATCAATCAAATTGAATACTCGATCTCGTAGTACTTTTTATTGGCTTATTTCGAATGAATTAACTTCATCGAAGTATCATATATTATGAACTATGACCGTTTCCCATATTACACTTATATGCAATAGTATATGGATCAAATACCCATAGTCTAGTATTGCTTTTAGAGTTAGAAACTCACCAAATGCAATACACATTCTTGACCAAATAAACACGTAAATGACCAAATTACGAATATATTTAATAGTTGTAAAATCATGTGCTTGCATGGTTATTGAAACATTAACATGTAAGAAGCAGTTATTAGTAATTATATGTTATATCAATCTTCAATTCATTTTATTTGTATATGTAAATTGATAAACGTAATATCAATCATATTAAATGCACAAATTTATTAGGTAGATTATTATAACATTATATAGCATATATTCTTACAATATTAGAAAGGTTAAATATTATCATTTCATTTTTCTAATAAGGCTCCCACTAGTCTTCTATGTTTCACCATACTCTAAGTCGAAACATAGAAGTCTTTCGACTTCACTAGTGGGTGTTAGGACTCGTTCGTCTTGAAATTCTGACCTTGAGTTTGCTCAATAAGTCATAGCTCATTGGACGATGGATAACTCCTTATCGATTGTATCATATACAACTCCTAATGCATGATACCTTGTCCTAATTTCACTTCGACCTTAAGTTTACTCAACAAATAGAAATGAAATTATTCACTTGTACCTACCATATCGTGACGGCCTAAGTATAATATATGTACCTTGAGTTTGCTCAATAAATACATATAGTTATCTTACATCGTCTTTAAATATATTAATAATACTACACATAACATCCCTAGCTTGAGTTTGCTCAACAACTAAAGAGTATGCAAGTAATTTATTAATATATATATATATATATATATATAGTAGAGGACAACATTATATTGAAGATTCATAATCTTTAATTTATTATACTGACTGATATCGACTTATGAAATAATGTACTTTTTATGAAATAATCTCGTGATTCAAGTGTCGGACACATCGAAAATTACAGTATACGTACATTTACATTTGTATTTATTCCTTAAGTCTATTTAGAGTTTATTTAATGTTCCACCTTTAGTTTATACATTCATATTATATAAGTTTTATTATTATATAACTTTTATATTTTATACTACTTATATACTAGTCATATGTATAATATTATATTAATTGAACCTTATTTAATTAATTTTTAATTGATTAACATTTTAATCAATTTTATATTATTTTAATAATAACATTTATATTAAATATTTATTACATACTACAACCATTATAATATCACACATATATTTTATATGTCTGTATATTCATTTAATTAATTAACCTTTAATTTATTTATTTCATTAACCTTTAATTAATTCATTTAATTAAGTGAATATTAGGCTCAGGTCCCTAATAGGTTTCAAAATACACAAAAACCCCAGTAAAAAAAAGTATGTAAATTAGGTCCCTAGAATTAAGTTAGTAAGTAATTGCATATTGTTATGCAATTATTCATTGAATAATTGCAGACATTTATGCAATTATATCCAAAAGTTGCATAAATTTATGCAATTTTTTCGGTGAATAATTGTAGAAATTTCCACAATTTTTTTGGTGAAGAACTGTAGAATTTTCCGCAAATTTTTGAAAAAATTGCGTAAATTTCCGTAATTTTTTGGTGAATAATTGCGGAATTTTCCGCAATTTTTTGAAAAATTTGCGGAAATTTCCGTAATTTTTTGAAAAATTTGCGGAAATTTCCGTAATTTTTCACTAAAAAATTGTGGAAATGTCTGCGATTTTTTGATATAATTGCATAAATGTCTGCGATTATTCACTAAATAATTGCATTAGTGTATATCATTATTCGGTAACTTAATTCTAGAGACCTAATTTACAAACTTTTTTTTACTGGGGTTTTTGTGTATTTTGAAACTTATTAGGGACCTATGCCAAACTGTCCCTTTAATTAATTCCTTTAATTAATAAATTAATTTATTTATTTAATTAAACAATTTCAATTAAGTTATATTAATTTCAAAATTCAATTCATATACATACATGTATATTCGAGTTATTTTAACATTTTAAAACAACACAACATATATCATAATATATAATACATGTACACATTTATCAATTAATTAACTTATTTAATTAATTTATTTTATTAATATTATTAATAAATTTTGAAATTAATATTTATTCTCAAACATTTTGAATTTTTTATTATATTATAACTTTTATAATATTTTTATATCTTATTTTAAATTTAACTTTTATATTAAAAATGTTATATTTAATTTTCAAATAATTTTGAAAAATAGCTCAAGGCCCGGCTCAAATTTGGACCTTTTTTATTAGGGATAACTTTTGGACTGTGAGCTTGATAGTTAACCCTAACATGACTAATTTAGACCACATAGGCTATTAGGATCTGATAGCATCGTGGAACTATGTCAGCCAGCAACGGAAGTTATGGGTGAATTTCAAACAAAAATTCCTTATTGGATATTTATTGGGCTTATGAAGACAAATTCTTATTCTATATAAACAAGCTAAAATGCTGAGTAGTCCCCTCTTTATTTTATAAATTTGATTGAATAAAAATGCCCTCAGATGAATCTCAATTTTTTTGACACCACGTAGGATGAGTACATGGATTCATACATAACCATGCGGAGATAGTGCGTGGTTTATGTACCTACCACGCATTTGAACTACAAGGTTTATAAACATACCTCGTAGTAGCCTTAATGGGTAAGCCTTTATATCACGTAGGCACTATACGTGGTGGTTGAAAATGTTTTAGAAAATAGTATGAGTTATATTTAAGTGAGGTTATATTGGTCAAATTTAATTTTATAATTTTTTCGGGGGGCTACTCAGCAGTTTGGTGTGTTCAAATAGAATTTGCCTTCATTTTGAACATTTCTAAATTTTTTTTATATAAAATCCCTTATTTTATTTAAATTTATAAATTACATAGAGTTTTATTTAATTTATAGTTTATACATATAAATGTACACATATGTATCATATACATACATGTTTGATATGCATGTGTAACATGATAACCCATTCAAGGTATAACATGCTCGTATATAGATGTTGTGATTTACATAGCAACGACATACTAGCTCATCCGACATGTATTATAATTTTATCCAAATATATGTATGTATTTGAACTTGTTATTTATAGAAACATTGTAAAACTCCACACACAGATATGTATGTATATGTATATATATGTATGTATGTATATGTATATATACGTTAGCTTTATTTTTATAGTTTTATGAGAATGAAAATATTTAAATATATATATATGTATGTATGTATATAACTTATGTATGTATGTATATAACTTATGTATATATGTAAAAATATTAATAATTTATGTATATATATATATTATTGTAAAAAATATTAAATATATATGTATAGATAATATAAAAATATTTAAATTATGATCTAATAGATATATATTACTATAATTTTTTTATTATATATATTTATAAGCATATTTATAAAATTTAAATATATACATATATTAATTAATTAAAATAAATATTTTTAAAATTTTAAACACTTCTAGATCGTATGCTTAGCACAAAAAATTCTATTGTAAATTTTATTATATTTTTATATAAATTGATTAATTATCCGAAAAACAATAAAATATATTTAAAAAATATTATTGAAACCTATTACTCAAATTTTAAATTTTCAAAAAATCTAACATGATATTTTGATAAAAAATATTATTGAAACCTATTACTCAAATTTTAAATTTTCAAAAAATCTAACATGATATTTTGAGGTCTAAAAAAATTTTCCGTAATTTTTTCAATAAGAATTTATTTTTTATTAATTAATTATTTTTGGTCATATATTATAATAATTTTTACAATTAGGAAAAATGATTTTTAGTCCTCTTTTTCTAGAAAAAATATTATTTCATGATAAAATAATTTTATAAAATTTAAAAGTTGATTTTTGAAATATATTTTATTTTATATAAATCATTTACATAGTATATTGATTTAAATAATATTAAATAATAGTAAATAAGTATTAAAAATATTTTACACCAACCAAAAATTATAATTAACATAAATCTACATGTATAAAATATATTTTAATTATTAGCATGAAACGATGTTATAATTGAATATAAACCATATAAGTATAACTAAATGATATATTAATATATATATATATACATACTAATAAAATAAAAATTGTTATAAATAAAATTATTTGAGTATTCATATCTGACCTATATGTGAAATAAACTTTTTTAATCAAATGAATACATACAACCAATCTAGTATTTAACAAAACCAATAGATATAAGAATCATCACCTAGCTAACAATATAATAATATATATATATAATAAAATATTATCCAGAAATTATAAATTACATAATATTGTAAAAACGTACCTAAAACCAATTTCTTGAAGCACACCTTGTAATGATGAACTCTCTCTCCTTTGAAACCTTTTCGATCCGGTAGACTACTAATCCTTGAACCTTAGACCTTTGGCTATCCAATAACTTACCTTTTGAACTGATTTGATTTGGATTTGCTTGAGTCTTTAAAGGACGAAATTGACTAGCTATGGATGGGAACAGTGGCAGCCAAAAAGTTCCTCTCTTTAATTAGGGTTTGAGGTGTTTAAATAGTGGATGGAAGAGAGAAAATAATGGATCATATCTCATACTAATTCTCACTAAATCTAAGCCATCCAATTCTAACACCCCTAACCTATTTTAGCCGCCCATATAGCTCTCATTACAGCTGAAATTATCTACCTATCATCATGGGCTAATATCCCTTTTAAGCCCAAATAAATACTATTAATTAAATCTAATTTAATTGCTTATTAATATCGAATATCGATCGGTATATTTATAACTGTTATAGATATATTCAATAATATTTATTCCTCAAATCATATTCAAAAATTTATATTTAATATTTCGTAGATATTAATTAGTTTAATTAATTTATAACAATTATAAACTAATTAAATCATTTGGTCTAAATAAAATACATTATTTCGGTTGTGCGACTTGTCAGGTGTAAATTTAGTCAACGATTAACAAAATATTAACATCACATGTCACTTAGCATGTGGTGTGACACTTTGACAAAATTTATCGCTTATTTAGTTTCGGTAAAATCCAATTTCACTTTGTTAAGCATTACTTAGTTGTGACTTTTATATACACCAATTCTCTTCGTCAAAACTATATCACTTTAGACTTATGGAATATGGTAATTGTCAAAATTCCAATATCATCCATATTTAACTCTATAGTCCAAAAACAAATTCCTTAGTTCAATAATAACAATTATTATTAACCGACATGCTCTGGTAAAAGACTTTTACTTTGAGTTGACTTGAGTTGACTGTGATACTAACCAAATATAACTTAGGAGATCAATCCTCTCTTGAATAGTGCTTTACTTTTAATATTTCCACTCGCCCCAACTATAGTCACTCGATGGACGCCGTGCCATGATTTGACTATAATCAAAGCGGAGCTTTCATATTGAAGATCCATAGTATTCTCAAGTCTAGAGAACTGTGTAAATTAGCCACATCGATATTTTTTGTTTGACGTTAATTATATTAACTAACAAAACACTATCGAGTGAGTCATTCTATAGTTATCTAATAACTATCAATACATAACCACTAGGTGCCCTCAGTAGTCATGAGTAATACACTGCTCATCATTTGGAGATTGTATGTACTCTAGTCTCAACATATACATCGGTATCCATTCTTGATGCATCTTGACTAGGAATATTTAAAATGGTATATTTGTTTTCATTACGATAAATTACTCATGGTTACAACACTTTGTAACTACTATCACAAACCATACCATTTATGGACTTTGTATTAAATATTCTTTTGATTAAATTAATTAACATAACACATTATGTCAAGTGTATAACAGAAAGAAAACACCTTTTATTTCGAACAAGATTGGTTATCGAGTTAGATATATGTAACAAATTACATAATTGCCCCTAGGGCATACCTATAGCTCTATCAGGGTGATCATCAAAAGCCCAACTTATTACTTTACCTCTTGAAGTTCTATAGTAGAAATAGAAACAAATTCCTATAGATTTTACTGATAGACATCCTAGATCGAGACAAGGGAACGAAAGCATATGGGTGATAATCGATAAACTCACTAATGTTCATTTCATCCCAATTAAGGTAAACAATACTACAGAAAGTTTGGCCAGATTATTTCTAAAACATATTGCGTGATTGCATGGAATTCCGAAGAATATAGTATGTGATTATGATCCATTGTTTACAAGTCAATTTTACAAAGCTTACAATTAGCTTTGGGTGGACAATTTAATCTAAGTATAGCATACCATCCTTGGATGGACGGACAAAGTGAAAGAATAAATAGAGTTGTAGAAGATTTATTAAGGATATGCATTTTAGAGTTTGGAAGTTCGTGGGAGGACATCTTTATTCGATTGAACTCTCCTACAATAATAGCTTCAAATATATCCAGTATCGGTATGGCACCATTTAAAGATTTATATGGATGACTGTTTTGTTCTCCAACTGGTTGGTTAGAAACTAGGGATAGATTGATATTAGGTCCTGATATAGTATGGGAGACGACTGAGAAGATCGAGCTTATCAGAGATCGTATAAGAATCGCACAATCTATACAGAAGAGCTAAGCAGATAAATGTAGAAAGAATTTGGAATTTTCAATTGGAGATTATGTATTTACAAAGATATCTTCGATGAAAGGAGTTATCAAATTCTAGAAAGCTAGGAAATTAGTTCCAGGATATATTGGACCTTATCCTATTATGGAGCGCATTGGAAGCTTAGCATATCGAGTTGATTTATTGAATTATTTATCTGGAATACATAATACGCACCATGTATTCCACTTAAGGAAATGTCTACAAAATTCCGATGTTGTTATAGAATCGAGATAACTTAAAGACCAAGAAATTGAACCTAACCCGACTTTCACCATCGAACACTGATTGTAGATTCAAAGGTGAAGCAATTGAGGAATAAGCAAGTTCCACTCATCAAAGTTTAATGGTATGATAATTCCGAAGATTTCACATGGGAAATGGAGGAACAAATTAGGAAGTCGCATTGCAAGTTATTTAAAGCTCGTTTGGTATTCATTTATTTTATTAGCTCATGGATGTCTAGATTCAATTGATTATTACATCGATAGAAATAGGGAATAGTACTCTATATTAAATTGCAAGGACACAATTTCTTGAAAAAGGGGAGTCTGTAACATCCCGTTATTTAATTAATTGTAATAATATTTATTTTTGATTTTTATTTAGAATTTATTTGAAAACTAATGATTTGAAATATAAATTATATTTTTCTAACACAGAAGTTGTTTGTAAATTTCTTTTGGTAAAATAAACAATATCTGTGGAATTTTGGAATTAATTTTGTAAATAAAACAATTACTTTATAATAGTTGAAAATTGAAAAGTAATATTTTAATAAAAGAAAATTAGCTACAAATATAGAATAAAATTTGGATATAACATCTCGAGTGGATTTTTGAATGGATATTAAATAGCGGTTTGAGTAATAAGGCGTAAGGGATCAGAATTATAATCAAATAAATTAGAATTTTCTTATTCGACCACACTTTTATACTTCCCTATATATCATGATTATAATTTAACATATTCTATTACCTTAACCCTAAAGCTTTCTTACCCATTCTATATAAACCCCTGCTTTGTCATACTCCTTCCTCCTTTAGAAAACTTGAATTCATGTATGCTTGATTTCTTCTCATCTTCATCATCATTAGCTTACTACTTCAACAAATCTCATCAAGAGATGAGCATACTTCATTTTTGTTATTTTGCTTTGCTAGAAAATTACCAATATCTCAATACATGTGCAGTTAGAGTGCTTAACTGTAACGACCCTGAATTTTGAACAATTTAGATTGAAAATATTTAATTAATTTTAAATATTTGAACGATGATTTGACTCGAATTTCAAATTATCAGAATGAATTGGTAATTTAAATTTTTGAATTTAATCTATTGATAGTTGAACTTCAAAACAAAATTTTATCTACAAAATTTAATAACATAACTTAATTGATAAATCTATAAAATAAAAACAAAAAGAAAAATAAAAATGACCATACCTCTAGTACTAACCCATCCCTTTAACCCATACCCCCATGATCTCCACGACTTTTCCCCCCTCCTTTCTGCAAAACCCACGACCCCCCCCCTCTCTTCAAAATCAGATCGAAACGAAAAAATAAAATAAACAGATGACGAAAAAAAAAAATGGCGACAAAAACTTAGGGCTTCGGCGATCGATTCTCTAGCTCGATTTTCCTCTTCTCAAACTAGGGCTTGGGTAGAAATCAAAGGCGCCGGCTTCGACTCTCGTTTCTCGCTCGCGACCGCTTCTGACGAAGGTGAGTGGTTTCTCCCCCGCTCACATCTAATTCCTACCTCGAGTGTATCAGTGTTCGAATTCGACAATTTTCGTTCGTATTTGATTGTCAAATTCTTCTTTTGATTTGTCGGCATTCGACTTTGTTTTCGAAGTCGATTTTAAAATGTTTTTGGGTTGTATGATTTTTACGATGTTGATGTCGTCCCTTTTTGACTTCGGTTATTAACTGTGGCTTCGGCCTTTGGTTGCTTTGCGAAAGAAAATTGGGTTTCTTTTGTTTCGAATCTCTGGAAAGTGATTATATGTGGACTTCGACTTTGCAGTGGTTTCGGCTCTTGATATTGTTCGAGTTTGTGATTTTCTTGGTTTATAAACTGATACTCATGATTTTGATTTCTGAAGAAAAAAAAATTGTTTTCGTGTGGTTCCTTGTTGACTTCACTGTGATTTCGTTCGTATGAGAATTTTTGAAGTTTGATGGTTTTAATTCACTCGAGTTCTTCGTTGTTGCCTGAATGTGTGCTGAAACACTTTAATGTATACTTGCATTTCTCTGTTTTTCATTCGTGTAATGCTCAACTATTTTAGTTATTACAAATCAACTCTTAAATTATAATTTGTTTCACCTTATTAGATATGGTTAACAATGAATATCATTCGAATATAATCAGGTTCCAAAGCTTTTCAGACACTGATTTTGTAAGCTTAAGTTCAAAATATATACATATATAAATTGTTGTGACTTTCCCACCTTGCTTCAAATCCTTAAAGGACGTAGTGCCTATATATGTATAGCATACTATTCTTTACCATACTTAAGTGTGTATAATAATGCCTGACACCCTTATTCTTTACCATGCTTATATAATAAAGACTGACACCTTTTTGCTTTTGGAAAAGTGAACTTGTCTTTGCATTCATATATTAAACTTGCATATATGTTGTAGCTTTGAAATTGCACACATATCCCATAGCTTGTTACTTTGATTTGCTCGTTCCTGTAGCTTTATTTGATTGGCTACCATCATTTGCCTTTGCCTTAGTTTTGGCATTGTCCATATTTGTTTGTGGCATTGTCCATATTTGTTTGTGACAGTCTTTGCATCCATATGGTCACTGTTTAATATAGTTGCATTCCAGTTGTACTTGCAGCTTCATTTTATTGCAGTGAGTAACTCAAATTTTAAAAAAAAAAACTTAGTTAATAGGTAAAGTGGTTTTCAGGCTTTATGACTGTGAATTGTGTGTTGTATGTTATATGTATTTAGATGACTGCATGAAGGTTACAACCAGAAACATTTTAAATCTGAACACATTTTTAAACCTGAAAGGAAAGAAAAAAAAATGTCCTCTGTTCAAAACTGAATATAAAGTGAGCAAACTTACTCTCGATCTACTCTCTGAATTGATGTGTATACTTGAGTAGATTTTGTGTAGTTGCCTTATCTTATGTAGTTGCACATCTGTGTTAGTTGCATTCTGGTTCATGCATTCACTGTTGCCGTGCATTCATATGTGCATTAATGGTCTCTTGAGTCTTTCATTTCAGTCTTCATATATGACGTTGGTCTGGGTTGTTTTTAACCTGTCTGCATGATTTCCTTGTCACTGCATTCTTTACCCACTGATGTTGTTTATTCTTGCATACTGATGCACTTCATATTGGAACTGGACCATTTACTTGTGTATTCAATATGCATTCATTTCAGTAGCCATTCTGTTTAATCTTTGGTCATGTTGAAGTTATTTGCAATTGCTTGCATCTGAGTTGTACTGTGAACTTCACATGAGTCTGTTGTCGGCCTTATGATATCTGGTAGCCTTGCTTCCTGTTTTCTGGTCTGCATATTGATGTTGTCTTCACTTTGCAGTTTCATTTCACTGTGACCTTGTTCATTTCAGTTGTTGTAGTTCTAGTTTTTTTGGTGCTTGATGACACTGTGTGTTTCACTTTGGTTTGCATGCTGCATACTTGAACTGTCATTGTGGTCTTTTGTTGCAGTTTGAGGTTCGAACTAATTAGTCTCTAGTTTTGAGTTTTTACACCATGTTGTACCTGAGTTGAACCTGTCTGGGTTTGACTTTGTTTTGATTTGTTAGTTGTGCTTTTGGTTGGTGCACACGAGTTGGCGAGGCAGTGCACGCGTACGTGTGCACTGCAGCCACCAAAACTCGACAGATTTGAATTGATTCTTTTGCTTTTGATGCATTGATTTTTATGCCATATTGGCGAGGCCGTACACGCGTGCGTGTATGGCAGCCAATCGAGTCTTGATGGTTTTTAAAGTGACAACTCCAATTGTCTTAAATTGATTTAGTCGATTTGATAAATTGTTTATTTATCTCTGTTGATGATTTAAATCTGCTGATTTATTGTTTAACACTGTTTAGTGTTATATTTTCGTTATCCGATTTCTTTGTTAAAAGAGTCGGATAGACGGGAATTACTGTGACTGTCGTCTATTTAAATTATTATTGCCTCTATGCACTAATAAACTGGTTTGAATTAGACTGACCTGTGTATTATTTTCTTTTGAATATAATACTCGGGTCAGATCGAGTATTTTTACAGCTTGAAGATTTTCGAACAGCGAAGTTAGAGAGAGAGTAAAGAATCATTTATTTCAAGAAAATTGTATTTTAAGATATTCCGTTGTATCAGTATAAAAAATTGTATAAACTCTGATGTATATAAAAGATTTATAGTAATGAAATAAATTCTCATTTGTTTTAATTGATTGTTATTATCTATGTTTCTGTGGCTGATTCTGTTTAAACCTTATAAACTAAATAACAATTCGTCTTTTTGAACGTTTCGAGTTGGTTTAATTACCGACAGGAGACGGTCAAAAGGGGGAATGTTACAGAGTGGTATCAGAGCTTTGGTTTACACAAAGCTTAGTTTATGATGTTTAATATGAATAGTTACTAGAAACACTTTAAAAGGAAAATGTTTTTCAAATCTAAAGAAGTATAAAATTGTTTGAATGGATTTGAAATTTAACTAAAGGAAAGTTAAATAAATTGAACTTGATTTGATAAATTTGTGAGATGAAAAGTTGAACTTGAAGGATAAGTGATTATATAATATGAATTGGGAAGTTTAAATTTAAATAAGTTGTTTAACTTATAAAATGAGAAAATTTAAGTAAAACCAGTTTTTAAATGGTTAAACGGTTTTGTTAAGTAAAACAAAATCTGAATTTTGAAATGTGATATGAATTTGACTTTAGAAAAGTTAAATAAAATAGAATTTCAAATAAATTTGAGACGAACTTAAGTTTTATGGTGAAAATAAATGCAAGTAGAGATAAAATGAAATATAGCTTAAGTAATATTGAATCAGATTGAATTTGATATCAAAATGAATTGATAAAGTGAAGTAATGAATATGAAATTGAGTTATATAAACGAAATTCAACTTTAATTATAAAAGTGAATTAGTGAATATGGTGAGTATAAGAATTCAATCTGAATTAGAATATAAACCAATTGAAATTAAGTGTGTTGAACCAAATTGAATATAAGCGAAGTAAATAAATTTGGTTAAATGTGCATTGGTTGCCAGTTGATCGTATGGAAATTCATTAAGTGTTAATGAAATTGAATTAATGGAAATTGGAAAGTTGAGTAAATTGAATTCAAATTGAAAGGTAAGAAATCAAAATAGAATTTGATTTGAATTGAAAGAAAACTAACTTGAATGTAAATTAGTGAATGTGAACTAATTGAATATGAATGAATGTTAGTAAAATCCAATGTGAATGAATCAAATGTGATTAAAATTGGAAATCAACTCGATGAATGGTTTACTAAAGAACTAGTTGATTATCTTGGAAATAGAAAATTGATAAAATTTGTATAATAGTTTAAAATGGAATTTTGAATTATTATAAACGGTTTAAATAGAAAATTTGAAAAGGCTGATATTATATTGGAATTATAAAATGATTTGTATAAGTGTTAAAAATGAAATATTAGTGGATTTCATAAGTGGATGAAAAATTTCAGAATTAAAAGTTTTATAATGTGAAGTTATAAAATGAATCGAAGTTGCGAAATAAAAGGAATTTATAAGTAATTTACTTATAAATTAAAATTCGATATAAAATTGAGTTATAAAGGAATGGTTAATAAAGCAATTTTTATGAATTGAAGTCTTTATGAATAGGAATAAAATTTATGAACGTTGTTTATAAATCCGAAACTGACTTATTTTGATAAGTAAAATTCTGTATAGTTTGTTAAAAGATGTATATTCACAAATTTTGGACCGTGAATATATTATTGAATAAAATGGACATGTTTTGGGAAAGTAATATTTTAAAACGAAGTTAATTGTTTTAAAAGATGTTTTCAAAGGCATTGAATATCGAAACCATAGATTTCAACATTTATTGTTGAACTAGACGTTTTCGAATATAAGGAAATGGTGGACTATAACACTGTTGTTATAGTAAATGATTTCCGAAAGGAAATGTTTTGTATAGTATTGGGATTTATATATCTATCTAAATTTCGAATTCCTATACTAGTGATTTTGAGTTGTCGTAACGATGTTTTACGTAACATTCGTTTTAACTCAAATGAAAATGTGAAAGAGAATGATTTCCTTAAAAGATGAAATATATACTTAATTTTGATTTAAGTATATCGAATATTTTCAAATGTTGAAAATAAATGGATTTGTGAATCACTTATTTTTAAATAAGTATGGAAATGTTTTTCCAAATATGAAATGTTGTGAATATATTCCGTAAGGAATAAATGATTTGAAATTCATTTTTGAAGTCAAAGTTGAAAAGTTAAATGAGAATTTGAACAATTTGTTCAATTTGGAATTTTTCAAAAAGATTGAATCGTTGAGTTAAAATTGAGTTTAACTTCGACATCAAAGACAATATAAGTTGAGCTTTGAATTTCAGATGATGATTTGGATTGCATGTCTAACATTGTGAATTGATGACATAGCAATTGATCTCTATTAAATATATATCTGTTGGTGGCGGAGAATTTATTCTCTTAGCTTAACACCCTTCTCTGAGACGTACGAGCTCAGAGGTTATATATCGATAGACATCAATTCTGTGTTGAGAATTGACGATGTAAGCGTGAAATCCAAATTGAATGTGAAAGTCGATAATGAATGGAATTATGAATATGAATTAGGTTTGAGATAACCTTAAATTTCCAAATCGACTTAGAGGAAAATTTTGAAATCCTCTATTTTGTTATGAATATGGATATGTAAGTTTTTAGAACTTATATATATATGAATGCGGTAAATTTGAAACCGTTAGTTTAGAAAGACATTGTTATGGAAATCTTATGTATGTTTACATAGATGTTATATGTACGAAATGTGAAATGAAAGTACTACATATATGATATTATGTTTTCTAAACTGAGGATGTGGAAAAGTACCTTCCATTTATTATTAAAGAAGGTATTGGAACTCTCGATGAGTGTCCATTTGAAATTCATAGCTACGTAGAATTTTAGTCAGAGTGACTATTTGAATCGGAAATCCTTCGCGATAGATCATCGCGATGAGATTAGATTTGATTGATGATTAGCGTAATTTGAGGGGCGAGATGACCACAGTTACAAGCGATTCCACTGGGATAGTGGCGTAACCGCCGAGTAAACTGCAATCTAATGCCAGGCGAAATTTGAGGGGCGTGATGCCTACAGACACGAGCGATTCTACTGGGATAGTAGCGTAACCGCCGTGTGTACTACAATCTATGGCGACAACCATGGCGAAATTTAAGAGATGAGAAATCTACAGCCACAAGCGACTCTACTGGGATAGTAGCGTAACCGCCGGGTGGAACTGTAATCCATGGGGGAACGTGCTTTCCATATCCATTTTTGAAAAAGAATTTTTAAAAGTATTTTCACTGGGAATTGAAGCAAGTATATTTAGTACTTGGAGATTTTTAGACCTGCGCCTGGCCAGCGTATGCCTAATGTCTGTGAGAACGAAGATGGACTTGTTAAATTTCGAGTTAGCAAGTATTTTCAAACTGTAAATAGCAAATCAATGGTCTGAAAGTAAAATTTCAAAATTCCAACTTAATAAACTAAGGAAGAGGATCTTTGTAATGTTTTGAAAGTCCACAGCTTTGGAAGAGATATATTATATAAATCTCTAATGTGAAGAATTTTAAGTTTGAATCTGAGTGTTGTAAATTAAAAATGTTAGTAAAAGACTTTTGGGTTTTGATTTTAGAAAATCAATGAACAAAAGAGAAGTTAAACAGAACTAGAGAGATTAAACAAATGGAATGAATCCTATATTCATTTATTTGTAATAAGTTTTAAGTTTAGTAAAAAATTTACTAGAGTATAAATATCGATGAAATTTTAACGACTTTTCCTTTTCGTGGACAAAAAGTTTTTAAGGAGGGGAGTTTGTAACGACCCTGAATTTTGAACAATTTAGATTGAAAATATTTAATTAATTTTAAATATTTGAACGATGATTTGACTCGAATTTCAAATTATCAGAATGAATTGGTAATTTAAATTTTTGAATTTAATCTATTGATAGTTGAACTTCAAAACAAAATTTTATCTACAAAATTTAATAACATAACTTAATTGATAAATCTATAAAATAAAAACAAAAAGAAAAATAAAAATGACCATACCTCTAGTACTAACCCATCCCTTTATGCCATACCCCCATGATCTCCATGACTTTTCCCCCCTCCTTTCTGCAAAACCCACGACCCCCCCCTCTCTTCAAAATCAGATCGAAACAAAAAAATAAAATAAACAGATGACGAAAAAAAAATGGCGACAAAAACTTAGGGCTTCGGCGATCGATTCTCTAGCTCGATTTTCCTCTTCTCAAACTAGGGCTTGGGTAGAAATCAAAGGCGCCGGTTTCGACTCTCGTTTCTCGCTCGCGACCGCTTCTGACGAAGGTGAGTGGTTTCTCCCCCGCTCACATCTAATTCCTACCTCGAGTGTATCAGTGTTCGAATTCGACAATTTTCGTTCGTATTTGATTGTCAAATTCTTCTTTTGATTTGTCGGCATTCGACTTTGTTTTCGAAGTCGATTTTAAAATGTTTTTGGGTTGTATGATTTTTACGATGTTGATGTCGTCCCTTTTTGACTTCGGCTATTAACTGTGGCTTCGGCCTTTGGTTGCTTTGCGAAAGAAAATTGGGTTTCTTTTGTTTTGAATCTCTGGAAAGTGATTATATGTGGACTTCGACTTTGCAGTGGTTTCGGCTCTTGATATTGTTCGAGTTTGTGATTTTCTTGGTTTATAAACTGATACTCATGATTTTGATTTCTAAAAAAAAAATTGTTTTCGTGTGGTTCCTTGTTGACTTCACTGTGATTTCGTTCGTATGAGAATTTTTGAAGTTTGATGGTTTTAATTCACTCGAGTTCTTCGTTGTTGCCTGAATGTGTGCTGAAACACTTTAATGTATACTCGCATTTCTCTGTTTTTCATTCGTGTAATGCTCAACTATTTTAGTTATTACAAATCAACTCTTAAATTATAATTTGTTTCACCTTATTAGATATGGTTAACAATGAATATCATTCGAATATAATCAGGTTCCAAAGCTTTTCAGACACTGATTTTGTAAGCTTAAGTTCAAAATATATACATATATAAATTGTTGTGACTTTCCCACCTTGCTTCAAATCCTTAAAGGACGTAGTGCCTATATATGTATAGCATACTATTCTTTACCATACTTAAGTGTGTATAATAATGCCTGACACCCTTATTCTTTACCATGCTTATATAATAAAGACTGACACCTTTTTGCTTTTGGAAAAGTGAACTTGTCTTTGCATTCATATATTAAACTTGCATATATGTTGTAGCTTTGAAATTGCACACATATCCCATAGCTTGTTACTTTGATTTGCTCGTTCCTGTAGCTTTATTTGATTGGCTACCATCATTTGCCTTTGCCTTAGTTTTGGCATTGTCCATATTTGTTTGTGACAATCTTTGCATCCATATGGTCACTGTTTAATATAGTTGCATTCCAGTTGTACTTGCAGCTTCATTTTATTGCAGTGAGTAACTCAAATTTTAAAAAAAAAAACTTAGTTAATAGGTAAAGTGGTTTTCAGGCTTTATGACTGTGAATTGTGTGTTGTATGTTATATGTATTTAGATGACTGCATGAAGGTTACAACCAGAAACATTTTAAATCTGAACACATTTTTAAACCTGAAAGGAAAGAAAAAAAATGTCCTCTGTTCAAAACTGAATATAAAGTGAGCAAACTTACTCTCGATCTACTCTCTGAATTGATGTGTATACTTGAGTAGATTTTGTGTAGTTGCCTTATCTTATGTAGTTGCACATCTGTGTTAGTTGCATTCTGGTTCATGCATTCACTGTTGCCGTGCATTCATATGTGCATTAATGGTCTCTTGAGTCTTTCATTTCAGTCTTCATATATGACGTTGGTCTGGGTTGTTTTTAACCTGTCTGCATGATTTCCTTGTCACTGCATTCTTTACCCACTGATGTTGTTTATTCTTGCATACTGATGCACTTCATATTGGAACTGGACCATTTACTTGTGTATTCAATATGCATTCATTTCAGTAGCCATTCTGTTTAATCTTTGGTCATGTTGAAGTTATTTGCAATTGCTTGCATCTGAGTTGTACTGTGAACTTCACCTGAGTCTGTTGTCGGCCTTATGATATCTGGTAGCCTTGCTTCCTGTTTTCTGGTCTGCATATTGATGTTGTCTTCACTTTGCAGTTTCATTTCACTGTGACCTTGTTCATTTCAGTTGTTGTAGTTCTAGTTTTTTTGGTGCTTGATGACACTGTGTGTTTCACTTTGGTTTGCATGCTGCATACTTGAACTGTCATTGTGGTCTTTTGTTGCAGTTTGAGGTTCGAACTGATTAGTCTCTAGTTTTGAGTTTTTACACCATGTTGTACCTGAGTTGAACCTGTCTGGGTTTGACTTTGTTTTGATTTGTTAGTTGTGCTTTTGGTTGGTGCACACGAGTTGGCGAGGCAGTGCACGCGTACGTGTGCACTGCAGCCACCCAAACTCGACAGATTTGAATTGATTCTTTTGCTTTTGATGCATTGATTTTTATGCCATATTGGCGAGGCCGTACACGCGTGCGTGTACGGCAGCCAATCGAGTCTTGATGGTTTTTAAAGTGACAACTCCAATTGTCTTAAATTGATTTAGTCGATTTGATAAATTGTTTATTTATCTCTGTTGATGATTTAAATCTGCTGATTTATTGTTTAACACTGTTTAGTGTTATATTTTCGTTATCCGATTTCTTTGTTAAAAGAGTCGGATAGACGGGAATTACTGTGACTGTCGTCTATTTAAATTATTATTGCCTCTATGCACTAATAAACTGGTTTGAATTAGACTGACCTGTGTATTATTTTCTTTTGAATATAATACTCGGGTCAGACCGAGTATTTTTACAGCTTGAAGATTTTCGAGCAGCGAAGTTAGAGAGAGAGTAAAGAATCATTTATTTCAAGAAAATTGTATTTTAAGATATTCCGCTATATCAGTATAAAAAATTGTATAAACTCTGATGTATATAAAAGATTTATAGTAATGAAATAAATTCTCATTTGTTTTAATTGATTGTTATTATCTGTGTTTCTGTGGCTGATTCTGTTTAAACCTTATAAACTAAATAACAATTCGTCTTTTTGAACGTTTCGAGTTGGTTTAATTACCGACTGGAGACGGTCAAAAGGGGGAATGTTACATTAACGGTTCTATAGCGGTAGAGGTGCAAAAAAATATAATGGGGATATAGTGAAAAATAACGAATGTACAAAAAGCTTTACTGGAAATAAAATTAAATATCCAAAATTAATTTATTCTTGTCCTCACATCATTTTTGTAGGAAAAAGAAATATTTTTTAATCTTATATAACAAAACAGAGAGTATCATGATTTATGTAGTCGTGACTTGGTTACTAAAATTAATTTCCAACACATGTTGAGCACTTAGGCCTTAAACTAGGTCTTTACCCTAACTTTGTTGGTTTGATTATAAAGAGGACAAGTAACCTTAACCTTTTTGTATTAATGTAGCTTAAGCGAATACTAAAAGCCAATGATTCAGCGGGTGTAGCAAAAAATAGCAGGGCGTTAAGCCAATCTACTATTTAATAGCGCTAAATTGAAAAGCGTAGAGGCCGAAGAGCACTATGTGATGTAGTAGGGATTCAGCGAGGTTTTAGCGGGAATTTAATTGCACAACTCAATATCAAGATCTTGTGTACATATATATATCATAGTATCTTACCACTCGACCATTGTTCTTGATGAAATTGAAGCAGTTTATTTATGTATAATCTAATAAAACCCGTATATGCAATTATCCGAAGTATGGACATCGAACGACAACAATCGACAACCGAATGTGGCGATGTTCTAGGCATTACTATCTAGCAATCGACACAGCCGGTACACTGCACTAAACTTAATCGGTCGACTACTCTAGGTAAATTTTGGATAGTAATGCCTAGAGCTTTACTAAAATATGTGTGTTTTTGCTTTATTCTTCTTCCTCTAGATTATTTGCATTATTTTGACGGTCTGAAACATGAACTACACTACACACACATGATGATATACTAGAATCAAGTTTCTAGGCTTTGGAATGGCATTGAACTGGATTTTTAGATTTACTGTAAACTTGTTTTTATTTCCAAAAAATATACAGTAGATTAAAATTTCATATAAAAATCAAAATTTCAAAATTTTGGAAAATTGAAAGTTTTAAAATAGCATTGACTTATATATGATGTTATAAAAATGTTTAAATTTGAATTAAAAATAGCTTTGGATTTAAATTTGAACCAAAAGGTTTAAATATGTTTTAAATGACGTGAAACACAAATAAAATTCTACTGTATTATTTTGAAGATTCTAAAAGGCATATTTGAAGTAATTTGAGATGAAATTCATAATTTTAAAGGTTTAAATTTGAATTATTTAATTATATTTTGAATTTAAACTAGATCAAATCATATTTAAATACTTCAAATTCACTTTAGTTTGAATAATATGAACTTATGTGATTATATACTTATGTATTTGATATTATATAAGTTTATTTAGTAGAATTCCGTCATTTGGTCAAGTTAATTATTTTATTTTAGCATGGATGTTAATATTCGATGTCATGTTTATAATTTCTTTTTTGCTACAAATGATGCTATAAACTGTAAGTTTGAATAATATTTGATATTTATTTTATATATTTGCATTATATTATATATATTTGTGTATTATATACCCATATGTGTGTGCTTACACTATCTCATATATTTATATTATATTTTATTACATATTTGTATTATATTATATGTCTGTGCTTCCACTATCTCATACATTTTGTATGCGCTTGCACTATCTCATTATATTATATGTATATGCTCGCACTATCTCATATATTTATACTCATATCTGTGTGCTTGCACTATCTCATATATTTTATATATTTGTATTATATTTTATTTTATATAATTTGCATTATATTATATATATTTGTATTTGAATATACAAATCAATATTTTATTTGAATATACGATCTCACATTATGGTTTACTTGCTTATTTCGAATAAACTAATTTTGTCGAGGTTTCGTACATTACGAGTTATGACCGTTTACCATATAACTTATATATGATTGGGAATGAATCAAATATTTGTACCCTTGTATTGCTTTTAAACTTTGAAACTCATTGAAGACAATACACAGTTTGGGGAAAGTAAACACATAAGTGACCACATTATGCACGTATTTAGAAGTTGCATAATTAGGCACTTACATGGGTCGATATGCAAAAATATTTATTGGTAAGTATATTTTATATTTCTATTTGTCCATAAAGTTCATTTGTATGTTTTAATCGATAAATTTTTTATCAATTATATTAATTGCACAAATTTATCAATGTTAATTATCACAACTTTATATAACAGATGTTCTTACAATATTTGAAATGTTAAATGTTATCGTTTCATTTTTCTGATAAGGCTCCCACTAGATTTGTATGTTTCTCAAACCCATAAGACGAAACATAGAAATCTTTCGACTTCTCTAGTGGGTGTTTAGGACTCGTATGCCTTAAGATTCTAACCTTAAGGAAAGCTTAACAAATCATAGGCCCACATACGATGGATAACTTCTTATCGTTTGTATCACATACAACTCCTAGCCCATGGTTCCTTGTCATAATCTCATCTTTATCCTGAGGAAAGCTCAACAAATAAAGAGTTCACTCATATCCACCATTTCGCGACAGCCTTGGTATAATGCACATAACTTGAGGAAAGCTCAACAAATACCTACATGTATCTTATCTCGTCTATTCTATATAGTAATAGTACTACACATAACATTCCTAGCTTAAGGATAGCTCAACAACTAAGGAGTATGCAAGTAATTTATTAATATATAAATGGTAGAGGATAACACTTATATTAAAGATTCATGATCTTCAATAAATTTAATTAAGTGATATCGACTTATGGAATAATATATTTCTTATGAAATACCATCGCGATTCAAGTGTTGGACTTACCAGCAATCACGGTATACATACTTTTAGTATGTATTTATTCATTGAGTCTATTTAGGGTTCCTTTAATGTTCCACCTTTAGTTTATACATTTATACTATATAAGTTCTATTATTATATAACTTTGTACTTTATTTAACACATATAATATTTTATGTTTAAAATGATATTAATTAAATAATATTTAATTAATTAACATGTATTATTCAATTATAACATATTATATTGAATATGTAACGACCCACGTTTTTGGATGGTTTAAATCGACAATAAACCACACATGTCAACTCAAATCACTCAAAAGGGAGGATTGTTAATGGGGTAAATAAGAAAATAAGAGAAAAGAAGGAAAAACAAAACATAGAATCTCACAACGGAATGACAAAATATAATAATCAAATAAACAGTTCATGAAGCTGTTTTACATATAACATTTAATTACACTTTTACAATACAATCAAAGTTATACATGTAGTAAGAATAAATAAATAATGCAGGGGAACAATATGATGCAGTGGAATAATACAATAAATAGTAGACTAAACTCCGTCTTCATCCTCTAAAATAAAATGGTCTTCAATACACTAAAAGGCTCAGACTGACCCGAGCGTAATGAAAAGACAAAACACCCGAGTCAGAACTAAAAGATCTTATGTAAGTTAAATCAAAATAAGTAAATATGAGTGTAATGGCTTCAGAGATATTTATGGGATTTTACATCTCCTATCCAGTCTCTAATGTGCGTGCAATAACTTAAGAGATGTTTGGGATTCCATCTCCTAAGGATCCGTTAAACTATCCACATATATAATACAATTTGCTATTATAATATGTCTATAGTAAAGTGAATTATTAAAATTGCATTAAGGCGTTACCCATATCCCCCTTAACACATTTGTATATAAATACCGTAGTCTATATAGATACTGTAAGCTCCACCAAACCGGTGGTTTACTCAGTGAGCACTCCATAGGTACGATACAAACCAAAGTCGTAATGGGCTCGATCAGGATAAATATGACAAGGCCCGCGAGGCAATGCCCAGGGTAGGATTCTACCATTTTGCGGATCCGGACTGGTGGTAACGCATAACAACTGCTACCGCCCACCTCAAGACACACTCCCATAATCAAAAATCGAGGGGTGGTCACCAATCAATCACAAAGCAACAGATATGGTATCGATGAAATGTGCCCGATAGAGGGAGCGAGTCCACTTGGCCTGGCATGGCTCCTGTTTTATTCATTTTAATTATGACCCGAAAGTCAAGGTTTATCCATCATCGTTCTCTTACTTCATTCCAGTAGCGTTCGTCAAACCATCCTACTTCATTCTGGATTCTCCACCACGTGCACAGTTGTTAAAGTGGTTTCGGAATTGGCAGAGAGTATGACAATATCCGACCCCGGTCTCTTTAACAAACAAACGCTTATTTCACAACGGTTGGTTCTTTTACATTTCCAAAACCAATTCATATTTGATATCAAAATATCATATTCAATTCAAAACATCCCTCATTTCAAAAACATCATATTTACTCAAAATATGTCATTTCACTAGAAAATATCATTCAAATTCCAACGTAGGTTATAACATCATTTAACCATATTCGCCTTTAAATCAAGGATTTAAATATAACAAATTCAACCTTGCACAGTTTGAATTTAGAAAATAGTTTGGATAGTTATAAATAGTTTAAAATAGTTTAAAAATAGTTTAAATAGTTTAAGGATTTTAAAATAGAAGAAAAAAATAGTTTAATATAAAAGGATTTGAGTATTGGAAATTGTTTATATAGTAAAATAGTTTTGAAAATCAAAATAGTCAGAATTTTAAAATGATAGATTTTAAAATAGTTTAAATTAAAATGATTTATTTTGAAAATAGTATCAAATCAAAATGTTTCTTCCATTTCAACAAATATGGACCATAGCCAAATTTCAAATCAACAAAACTAAATTTTTAATCTTTCAATTCAAATGACTCGATTTCGATTTAGTTCCAAATCAATGTGATTTCAATTTCAATTCGAAATAACTTCAATTTCTGATACATTCATTTTTAACTTCAATTTCGATTTAACAATTTAAATCAATGATTTAAATTCAATTTTATTCTTATTTTAAACCATTTAAATTCATATCAATTTCAAACCCAATTTCAATTTACTTATTTAAACCGCTTAAATCAAATTAAGTTCATTGTTAAATTTTAAGATCCAAATCTTCAAAATAATTCAAATTTCCGAATTAATGTCATATATTGATTTTAACTTTACATTCCCAATTTAATTCTTAAACAATTTCGTTTTATCTATTTCAATTTCAACTTTCAAAGCTTGAATTAGAAAATAATTAAATTCATATAAATCTATAATTTATTTCCTTTAAAACAATAACATTTAATCCAAAATCCAAATTCAAGATTTTAAACCATTTAATTTAACCAATCCGGTGTCCGTATATAATTTTCTATCTTATGGTCAAGTGATACGGATATATATCATTTCAACCCGCAATAAATTTAAATTCCCAGATATATATCATTTCAACCCGTATCCCAAATCATAATTTTCCAAATCCATAAAATTGCTCAGGTTTATCATTTCAACCCATAATGATTTTTTCCTAATCTATAAGATCCTTCGGGTATGTATCATTTCAACCTATAGTGGTTTTCATAACAATAACTAAGGGAACTTGTAGTGTGATAACAACATATATAACAAACATAATATCCAATCATCCAAAAAGTCAATAAACATCCATCAGAATCATCACCCAAATCAGCCAATAAATCACAATAATTAACTGGTTATCATTATCAGGTATTTAACTAGCATTTTAAATTCAACATAAATTTAAATGGCAATTTAATTCAATATAAATTCAAATTAAATTTAAATGAAAATTTAAAATACAAAAAGCAGCCAATAAATTTCTAATCACATCATAAATATAATTTAACTAACATAAGATGATTTAGTATTCATGAGTGGGTTAAATCACTCACCTTTGATTTATCGTTGATTTAAAAATCCAATTAAAACAAAAAAATTCAAAAATCTTAGAATGCAGCCAAACCAGTTCCATAATGTCCGAAATTTTGATACGGTCGCAACGGAGAAAACCGCGTCCAAAACCGAGCTCGTATCAAAAGGTTATAAGCGTTAGAAGTTCGAAATTTAAATTTAAAATTAAAATAATATGAGGGCATAATGGTAAATATCCATACCTCGGCTAAAACCCTAACTCACACGACCGTTAACCCATCTTGTCCCTACACAGCAGCCGCCAACCCATATCAACCAAATGCCGCTAATACGCTCGCCCATACTCTGATCAGACAACGCCAATGACACCGCCTAGTCGCACCGCCCTCCATGCGAACGCCGCCACCTCCGGCTCCTCCGAGCCCAACCGCCGTCGTACATCCTTTATGGAAAACTATGGAAAAATTCATCGCCATCCCCAAGAACGGAACCCATGGATCAACTCCTCTCGGCCTCTTCTACCTACTGGTCGCCTCCGATCGACCCCTCGACGAAGACCCACCGTTGAAATCGAAAACCTAATATGAACGGTCGAGGATAAATCGATGAATTTTGGCCAAACCGTGACTCGAATCGAAAAACAAATTATCGTAGTAGATTGCGCTCGTCGAGAGCTTTTCAACGATATATAATATGGCATAGTTTGAGGAGTTTGGATTTTGAAGTTTGATTTAAAAATTGAAATTAGGGTTTTGACGTTGACCACCATTGAGAAGGAAAGGAGCAAATGGAAATAATAGTATGTACAGAAATAAGAAAAAGGTTGCTAGGGTTTTACAAAGGAAATCTATTTATATAGACAGATGGATAAGAATGAATGGACAGATCGAATTGGGTCGAAACAATAACGACGACCCAAAAAAACCCGTTTCGTTCTCGAAACGAAAGTAGGTCATCCCATATATCGAAATATAGGTTTTTGATATTTTAAACCCAATGGAACTAGTTTCAAACCCTAATTCCATTGTATATAGAAGTTAGCTTTCAAAATCAAATTATATTCATTTAAATTCTATTAATCGATTTCTACGCATTTCGAGCTCGCACGATCAAACAACAAGTCTGATCGTTACGAAATTTGAAATCGTACAACAATCCACCATTATGGATCCGATGAAACTGGTTTCGTTGAAATCTGAGACAGTGGCCAAATGGCTAATTTTTCACGTTAACTAAATAAATTATTATTAAATTAATTTAATCACCTTTAAATTCAAATCTTAACAGTTAACCATTTCCATCATTCTTGATGATATAGAATTTAAAATCTTAAAATAAAATTTTCAAGTCAAATTCAATATTTAAATATCACACTAATTACAACGTTTAATTACAAATGTAATAAATTCATTAATTATAATTTAAATTCCAGTAAATTCTTTTTTGGGTAGTACGTATTCTACTTACGCTTTAGGTAGTTTATCATCTGCTGAGTTTACTCAGTTAGCCTGTGATACATCTTTTATTTTCTCTGATATTGAGATTGATCGCGAGTACATTAGACATAAGGAATTAGAGAGGGCTGGTTCAGTGTGTTTATGAGGATCATCAGTTGGAATATTAGAGGTCTGAATGATTTGAATAAGTGTGATAAGGTTAGAGCGTTCTTTAAAGACTTTTTAATTGACATTGCTTTGCTTCAGGAGACTAAAATTTGTTGTCCTGATTTTCGGTTTTTGAGAAGATTAGGCGGGTATCATTTTAAAAAATGGGTTTTTTTACCTTCTGTGGGTACTTCAGGGGGTTTAATGATAGGGTGGCGGGATAAATATTTTAAATTACTTCACTGTATTGTTAAACAACATTCTCTTCATGTTATACTCATTAATCTTTCTGATAACTCTTTATTAAATATTTCTAATGTTTACGGACCTAATTCTAAAATTAATCGGAGAATTTTATGGAATGAATGCCTAGATTTTAGATCCTTTGCTCCGAGTTCTTGGATTTTGGGGGGTGATTTTAATGTTACGCGTTTCATTGGTGAGCGATATCCTAGGGAAGGGGATTACTCTACAATGGAGGAGTTCGATCAATTTATTATTAATTCTAATTTGATTGAAATTCCCCTTTCTAATAGAGAGTTTACTTGGAATAATGCTAGAGAGTCTCCATCTATGGCTCTTCTAGATAGATTTTTTGTTTGCGACGATGTCGAAGATAAATTCCCAATCTGTAGAGTCACTGGTTTACCTTATACTTACTCCGATCATTGTCCAATTATTCTTACTTGTGATTACCATAGAGTTATTATTAATAATTTTAAATTTGAAAAGATGTGGCTTTTGGAATCTAACTTTGTGAATCTAGTTAAAGGTAAATGGGTTTCTTTGAGTTTCCATAACTTCATAAATAAGGAAAATTCTGCAAAAGCTTTTGTTTCTAAACTTAGGGAGCTTAGGATTTTTCTTAAAAATTGGAACAAAAATGTTTTTGGCAATCTAAAAATTAAAAAAGATAATATTCTTAATGAAATGCTTAAAATTAATAAGATAGAAGAATCTAGACCTCTAAATATAGGTGAACGTAATGTTCTTGCTAATTTAAAAGATGAATTAAATTCTATTTTAGAAAAGGAGGAGGTTATGTGGAAACAACGATCCAGAATTCAATGGATTAACGAGGGTGATAATAATACCAATTTTTTTCATAATATAGCTAATGGTAGAAAATGTAGTAATACAATTAACTCTATATTTGTTAATAATATAGAGTTAGTGGATCAAAGAGATCTTAACAAGGCTTTTACAGACTATTATAAAGATATTTTTGGTTCTAAAATCAATCATAGAATCAATGTTAGATGGATAGATTTGTATCCACCTGATTCTATTATTGATCTATCAGAATTAGATAATCCTTTTTCTGAAGAAGAAATTAGAAAAGCTATTAATGACATGCCAAGTGATAAATCCCCGGGTCCTGACGGGTTTCCTATCTTATTTTATATTACTTTTTGGGACGTTTTAAAATTTGACTTAGTTAATATGTTTAATGATTTTTACAATGGTAATTTGCAATTAGGGAGATTTTACTTCACAAATGTTATTTTGTTACACAAAAAAGTAGGAGCTAAAAACTTAAAAGATTTTAGACCTATTTCTTTGATTAACTGTTCAGTTAAAATCATTTCTAAAGTCCTAGCTAATAGACTTAGTAAAAGAATGAATGATTTAATCGATTGTTCACAATCGGCTTTTATTAAAGGGAGAAATATCACTGATGGGGTGGCAGTTGTTCAAGAATATATTAATTACTATTGTAAGAATAACATAACTTGTGCGATTTTAAAACTTGATTTTGCTAAAGCTCTTGATTCAGTAGACTGGGATTTTCTTGTAGATAATTTTCATGCTAGAGGTTTTAGTAATAGATGGATCTATTGGATTTTGACCTTGCTTAGAACTGGAAACTCTAGTATTATGGTTAACGGTATATTAGGTAACAGAATTCAATCTAAGAGAGGTTTAAGGCAAGGGTATCCCTTATCGCCTTTATTATTTAACTTAGCTGTTGATGTTTTTGCTAAAATTATTAAAAGAACAGTGGATAATGGATCTCTTGGACGTGTAGGCAATGAAATTTCGCGTAATGGTTTATTGGTTCTTCAATTTGCTGATGATACCTTACTTTTTTCTTCCCATCTTCCAAGACACATCATTACCCTTAAGTTTATTCTTTACAGTTTTGAACTTTTATCTGGTTTAAGAATAAATTTTGATAAAAGTTCCGTTTTAGTTTTAAATGATTTTGATAAAGTTGAAAACTTAGTTGCTAATACTCTCAATTGCAAAACTATGAGCTTTCCTTTTGACTACCTTGGTTTTGTGATTAGACCCACCAAACTCAAACATGACGACTGGATTATTATCATTGATAAAATTAAAAATAAGATTTCTAACTGGAATGGGAGATTTCTTTCTAGAGCAGGTAGACTAGTTTTAATAAATTCGGTTTTATCAGCTATTCCGATTTATTGGATGTCCTTGCATTTATTCCCGGATTGGGTTATTGATAAAATTGATAAGATTAGAAGAGATTTCCTATGGAGTGGAGAAAACTCTAGTAATAATATTAAATGTCTTGTTAACTGGGAAACTGTCTGTAAGGCCAAAAAAGAAGGTGGAATAGGTGTTATTAATTTGCGTAATATGAATTTGTCTCTGTTAGGTAAATGGCTTTGGAAGTTCAAAGATATAAATGATAACGCTATTTGGAAAGAGATCATTTCTAAATATTACTATAATGGAAATAGCAATTTATATCAAATTGCTTCTCTAGTCACTCAAAATATATCTAACTTTTGGAAAAACATTTTAAAATGTAATGAGATATTTAATTTAGGAATAAATACAATTGTTCACTCTGGTAATCGTACTTCGTTTTGGCATGACCGTTGGATTTCGGTCTTGCCTCTAAAGATAGAATTTAAGGATCTGTATGATATTTGAAACTTTAAGTTTGCTTTAATTAATGAAGTTTTTTCTCCAGAAAATGATCCTCCTTGGAATTTCAGTTTTAGCAGAATTTTAGTTGATTCAACTTTTAGACAACTTTCTTTGCTTTATGCCAGATTAAATCTTTATAATATTGATAATGACAATGATTTTATTAGTTGGGAATGGGATAAAAGTAAGAAATATACTTCTAATTCTTTCTACAGATTCATTAATTTTTCGGGTACAATAAATAACTCTTTTAAATATATGTGGAATTCTAATGCTCCTCCCAAATCCAAAATTTACATGTGGTTAATTCTTCATGGAAAACTTAATACAATCGAATTTTTAAAAAGAAAAAATATTCCTAATGATAATAAATGTTATTTTTGTAATCTATATCTTGAGGACATTAATCATATATACTATAATTGCATGGATTCTAATTACATTCTAATCAATACTCTTAAATTTTTTAACTTTAATATAACAACTAAAATTTCGAATTGTGAATTTTATTGGAATAATTATAGATTCAAGTTCAATAAGGATATTAGATTTTTACTAGACACTTTATTCATTATTATTAGTTGGTTTATTTGGTTTGAAAGAAATCAAAGAATTTTCAATAATAATAATTGTCATTTTAACAAATTGATTTTTACAATTTCTACATATTGTTTTAATTGGATCTCTAACCCCAAATATAAATTATCCAAAAATATCCTTTTCAAAAGGTATCTTAACAAGGTTAATCATAATATTAATTTCTTTAAACACAACAATAATTTTTTTAACATTAATAATAGTATTATTAATTTTTTCTCTAATTTAGATGATGATTTCACTTCTAATCATAACTTACTTATGATTAAAGGTTCATAAGATTGATCCGTCTCAATATTTGTGCTAGTTTCTGTTTGGTTTTGGTTTTTAAGTATTTTTATTTATATTGTTATTGTTCAGTTAGTCTTATTTAGGTTCTTATTTAGGTTTTTATTTCCTTCCTTATTAATACATATATATGTATATTTATTATATAAATATACATATATATGTATCATTCTAATTTTTTCTTTAGTCTTTTTCCAGTTACAGGTATGGGAGATAGGATATCAGATTCATTTTGCAGGTTTTATTATCTTCAGATAGCAGGACACCAGATGGTAGATAGGTCAGCAGAGTAGAGTATCTTCATCCAGGAGGCATATTCTTCAGTTTGGTACCCCTTTCTATTGATCAGAGGCTTCAGTGCGGTTTTTTCAGTTGGTTGGAGCTTCCTCATTAGTCTGGGACGTCATCCAGTAGTTTTTGTTTTTTTCCACTAGTTTTTTAGGTTCTTCTAACACCTTAATATCGGGCGGTGGCCTTGCCGGAGCTCGATATCGGGGTGTGATGGGTGGTGGCCTTGCCAGAACTCATCTTAGGAGATCCTAAGATTTGTTACTTTTTGTATTTGGTTTTTGTTACCTGCCAGGCTTGTTGGCAGCACTTTATTTTCGATATATATATATATTCGCATGTGTGCTCTCCTCTCTTCGTAGAGGATCACACATTTTTCTCAAAAAAAAATTCCAGTAAATTCATTTATTTTGATTTACATTCTTATTATTCAATTAACAATACCCTATGAATTTTATTAACATATGTTTACATTTGTTACATTCATTATTTTACCGCTAACATCTTTTACCCTATTAACTGCAATAATTAATTACATTAATTTCCGTTGATTTCCAAATTAATTCCAAACATACTAAATAATGAGATGATAAATAAAAAAATGTTACTTTTAAGTAATTTAATCACATTTATAAATTTATTGCTCACAAACAAAGATTTCATATTATATATTAACCAGTTTCAATAAATTGCATACAATCTCACCATTAAATACATCGTTTAATTTATTTCATTATTTACAATTATAACCAAATTAACCTAAAAATTGTTTCAATTGATTGAAATTACATTAAAATAGTTATCAATAACATTCAAACAACATTATTAAATCATATTCTAACTATTTTCTCGGTAATAAATCATAAATTTTAATTTCTCACAATATTACATTTCAAAATCTTATTTAATTTAATATTTTTAATTATAAAAAATTACGGGTCGTTATAGAATATATATACTATAACCTTTATAGTAATACACACATATCTTAACTTTTAATTGATTTATTATTTAACTAGACAATTTTTACTAAATTTTATTAATTTAGAAAAAAATACGCACATGTATACTCATATTATCTTAAACAATTCAAGACAACATAACATATATCATTATATATATTATACATGTATTCATTTTAGTTAATTAACTTATATAAATAACTCATTTATTTTCTTAATCTTATTAATAAATAATTTCAAAATAAATTATATAACATTTTCAAACATTTCGAAAATTTTTATTTTAACTTTTATAATATGTGTTTTATTTTAAATTTAACTTTTAAATTTAAATTTTTTATTTTAATCTTCAAAACAATTTGAAAATCTATTTTATAATATTTTATTATTTTAATTTTAACTTTTAAATTTTAAACTTTTATTTTAATTTCAAATCGGTTTTGAAATTAGCCCATGATCTAATTTAAATTAGGTCTTTTTTATTAGGGATAACCTTTCAGGCTTACCTTATCATTTCAGGCCAGGTTAGTAGCTAGGTAGAGCGGAGTACTTAATTATCCAAAACCAACCACAGACACTACTTTTTTAGATACCTTACTATATAGGTAGACTTTAATATGTTAGCCATAATACTGCTAATTTAGACTTCATAGGCTATTTGGCTATGATGCCATTGTTGGAACTGGACCAGCCAGCAACGGAATAATTGAGTAAAATTCATTTTTTTTACCTATTTGGATCTTTAATGGGCATATGCAGTCTAAGTCATTTAGAACTTTTCTAAAATTTATGTTAATTAAAATCAATATTTTTTTTGAATATATAAACAAAGTTTTATTTATATAATCCGCATTATATTATATATGTGTATCATATAATCATATGTTATGCTTGCACGTATAGCAGAAAGATGTATGCTGGTTTGACATGCCTCTATATAGACGTTGGGATTTACACCGCAATAGACATGTTAGTCCCTCCTGTATTCGATTTGTTGTCTAAATGTGTGTGTATATACACATCAAATTATTATATATAAGTAAACACACACACGCGCATATATTAAATGTTAATTATGAAAAATTTATATATAAAACATTTATAAATTATTTATTTATATATACGTATGTATGTATGTGTGTGTGTATATATAATAATTAAATCATTAAATTAATTAAATATTAATTTATAGAATAATTTTTAACATACATATATGTGTATAATATATAATATGAAAGACAAAAGTAATTAAATAATATTTTATTTTATTTTAAATTAATTTACCCAATACATATAAACATATATAAGTAGATATAAATATAAATATATTATATATATGAATATAAATAATAATTTTCTAAAAAATTACGTTTCTACATATTTTTGCTCTTGGCTAAACATATATATAAGTTTTTTTTTATTTCTTTTTGGTTTTGAATTTCAATACATTTTAAGATTAAAAAAGAATTTAAAATTAAATTAAAAAATATTATTTTTGAAATTTTCTGTATAATATTTTTTATGTAATATTTTTATGCAAAATTTTATTATTTCTAATACACACACACACATAAAAGTATTTTAAATTACATAATAAAATTTAAGTTAAATAAATAATAAAATGCCTTTATTAAATTCTTTACATTTACCGCCGAATAATTAATATACATGAATAATTTTTTTTAAATTTAAAACATATGTTATATAACGTTAATCTATTAAATATGGATTTTGATTAATTAAATCATTTAATAATATTATTTATATGTAAAAAAAAATTTGCACACCATGAGCATCTAGTAAATAAGAATTTTTTTATTAAATATAGATATAATAACATACACAACCAACCAATTTGTGATAACATTTCGTTATACAAGATTCATAATATAATCTAACATTCTATTGTATAAATAATATATATAAATATGATATAACAAAATAAAATAGAGAATTACCTTTCACCAAAGCCCTTGCATACATGTTGAAACGTTGAATCGATCCTCTTGAATCTATTTACAAATCAGAAGTTGCTAGCACCCGAACTGCCTTACCATAGACGATCGAATCAAAAAGTTTTAATGTAATTTTGTAATTGGATTTTTTAGGGCTTAGAGGAGGAGGTGGCTAGCCAAAATTATCAGAGAGAGGGAAGAGCAGAAGTGTGTAACAAACGACTTAAGAGGTGGCATATAAATAGGAAGTCAAGAGAGTGAAAAAAATCTCATCCTAAAATTTTCTCTTACTATTTCAACTCCTTTAATCATTCAAATTCCTACCTTTTTGCCATCGTATCGCTGGCCTAAACACCCTTTTACAGCTGAAAATAACATGACCATATAGGCCTCAAATCCGATCAAAGTCCAAACAATATTTAGTGCAACTTTAAATCTTATTTAAACGCATACCGATATCGTATATCAATATATTTATTACTATTATAAACACATTGTTTAATATACATTAATCAAAATTTTATAATTAATATTTCATAAATATTAATTAATTTAAATAATTTACAATAATTTATAAATTAATTAAATCGGGTGGTAAAAGAAACATTCAACGCTTTGGTTGTGTGACTCTTAGGTGTAAACTTGGTTAGCGACTAATACCGAACGTTTCAAATATTAACGTTCACACATCACCTAGTAGGTGGGGTGAAATTATGGCCAAATTTATTGCTTATTTGATTTCGGTACAATCCAATTTTACTTTATTAAGCTTTACCTATTAGTGATAATTATTTACACCAATTCTCTTTGTCAAAACTATATCACTTTGGACTTAAGGAATTTGGTAATAGTCAAAATTTCAATATCTTCCATATTCAACTCTATAGTCCATACACAAAGTCCTTTGTTCAATAACTATTATTATTAACCAAACTGCTCTAGCCAGAGTCTTTGACTTTGAATTGAATTCAGTAGATCGTGATACTAACCTCGAGGAGACGAATACTTTCTTAAATAGTGTTTCACTTCCAATGCTTCCACTCGACCCAACTATAGTCGTTCAATGGATGCCATGCTATGACTTAACTATAATCAAACCTGCTCTTCCACGTTGAAGATCAAAAGTATTCTCAAGTCAAGAGAACCTTGTAATTTTGTCACATTGATATTTTCCAATTTGACCTTTGTTATATTAAGCAATAGAAAACAATCGAGTGATCATTTCATAGTTATTCAATAACTATTGATACATAACCAATCAGTTCCCCCAGTAGTCATGAGGAATACATTGTTCAATATTTGAAGAGTGTTACGTACTCTAGTCTCAACTGATGTACTGATATCCAGTCTCGGTACATCTTGGCTAGGAATATTTAAAGTGTTATCTACCTTTTTGGCAAAGATGAGATACCCAAAGGTTAACTGAAAATCAATGATTACTAGTCATGAATATCGATTGTGCATCGCAGGTTCACCATGGATATCGATGAATTTTACTCGAGTCCGGATCAGGCTACAATTGATAAAGCACGTCAAGCAAGGTCAGGAAAAACAACCTTTCAAGTTTCAAGTCAATCCGAGTTCGTACGCTCAAGATATCATCGATGCAAGTTGGAGGAGGTGACCCTAAGTTCGAATCCATAGGCAAAGCTTCTATTCGAATCCATCAGTGCAACCTCTGTTCGTATCCATCGGTTCGACTCCATATAGTTTGCAACCATCAATAAGCATTCGTTCGAATCGGACTGGATAAGCCACTTCGAATCCATGAAGCTACTCCATTTCGTATCCCTTAGGTTGAAGTCCTTCGAATCCATGAAGTCACTCCACTTCGTATCCATCCAGTGACCCTGCTTCGAATCCATCATGTTGCAACGACTTCGTATCGATCGACTATTATATATCGCGATCGATACGAACGAACTTCAATTCGAATCCATTCCTTCGAACCCACTAAGTCAAAGCGGCGAAAAACACGGAGTCGACCCAGTCGACTCGGAGTGAAAAGTGGATTGACCCAGGAAATGCGCACCACGTCATCGCAAAGGCGCATGAGGCCATCGAGTCGAGCCTATCGATTCGAACGAATCGAGTCGAAGCAAGCAAACTGCCGAAGGATGGCAATTCGAATCGACCATATCCCGCAATCTACAAATCCAAATGCCATGAAATTTTCACAGGAGCTTACATACATGTTGAAGAATGTCCACACCAAATTTCACCTCGATTGGATGATTCCTTGATCGATTCGAATGAAGTTCGAATCGATCCCAAAGTGGGCCCAGATTTCGTGAGGCCGGGCATGTGGGCCCCCTCACGTGCCAGAAGTGGTCTACCAGATTTTCAGCGAAATATCAGCCTCCCACGCCTATAAATAGAGCCCCTGGTCATTCAGAAAGGAGGTCGGACAATTTTGAGAGCTAAAGGGCGCCCAGACTCTGCCATATTTACTCCAGATCAACATTGCTGCCTTAGATTCAGATTATAATCACAAAATCTGTTGTACTACGCGATAAGAAATTGTAATCTTTAAGCATCGAGCAATAAAATCATAAAAACCTTAAAGTGGATGTAGGCCGGAGATAGCCGAACCACTATAAATTGTGTGTCACTGTTCATTATTTCTGGATTGTTGTTTGTTGCTTGCTTAGATCTGATATTTGTGTTTGAATATTGCTGATTTGTATTCATACATTGGTGCTTTTACAATACTTGGGGTTTGTGACCAAATTTGGCACAAACACTTTGGTGCTTTCACTAAGAAGAACTAGCATCCGCTACACCAGATTCGAAGTTCAGATTTGAAAGCTTGAAGGTTTAGATTGACTCGACAATGACTCGACAAACAAGACAAAGAGCTGAGAGAAGCCAACAAGGAGGAAGTCAAGAGGCATCCTTTGGTGCTGGAGAAGGACAAGCTTCGATCTACATTACTAGAGATGAGATGGAGGCTATGAATAACCTAATGCATGAAAGAATGATGAAAAGCCAACAAGAGATGCTGCAGAATTTCTTTGAACAGATGAGAGCTGTAGGAATACAGAACCTAGGACCAGCTACAGCGGCTATGAATGTGGAACAAGGAGCTAGGGTTGCGGAACCCAATGAAGGTCAGAATGCAAATCCAGAAGGCAATCAACAAGGACTAGGGGGCAGACCCTTAGGATCTAATGCTGGAAGGCCTACAGATGGAGCTCAACAAGCTGGAGCCAACGCTGATGCTAACGGGCCACACGAAGAGTACGTACCAGAATACCCTTCAAGACCAAGAGGGAAACCCCAGGATGGAGATGAAAAGATGGCTGGATTAGTCCAACGGCTGATGAGAGGAGGATTGTCCAATGGAGGACTAGAGGAAGTTAGTCGGAGTCCGTTCACCCCGAATATCAGGAATGCAAGGAACCCTCCAAAGTTCAAACTGCCAATGCTGGATCCTTATGACGGGAAGTCAGACCCAACGATGCATATTACTCGATACATCAGACACTTGGAAGTGTTTGGGTCATCCGAGGAAGTGATGGCTCGATGCTTCCCTCTATACTTGTCAGATTTGGCTGCACTTTGGTTCAGGCAATTAGAAACCGAATCGATCAGAACATGGGGTGAGCTTGTAGATTGCTTCATGAGACAGTTTAGGGTCCATGTGACGTGACCCAAAAGTGTGATGACTTTGGCATCGATAAAACAAAGGACCGGAGAGTCCATAAAAGATTTTCTGTTACGATTTAACGCAACGGTGGCTTCTGTAGATCGCCCGAATCCATCGATGATTTTGATGGCAGCAGTGGCAGGAGTTGGGGAAGGCACTGAATTCAAAGATTCTTTAACGAGAGAGCCACCGCAAGATCTTGGAGAGTTTTACCATGAAGCTGAAAGTTTCATTCGATTAGAAGAATCACGAGCCGAGAGGCAGGAAATAAACGCTATACAAGGCGAAGGAACCGCCAGGGAACAGCCCAGGGCGGACAAAGGAAAGAGAAAGCAGGATGACGCACATGATGGTCCTGATAAACGGAAGAAATTCCGAGAGCCCAGATTCAGGCAATACACAGATTTGACGGCAAGCCTAGAAAGGATTTACACTGAAACTCGGGGGCAACTCCCCTATCGAAAACCACCCAGGAGAGATCCCATAGAGCGGGAGCGCAGAACCGGAAAATATTGCCTATTCCATGAGCTGGATGGGCACATAACCGACGAATGCCGCCACCTAAAGGATGAGGTGGAAGAACATGCCAGGAGTGGTAGATTGCGGCAATATGTCAGAGAACGGGTAGCGGCGGTAAGGCCCGAACAACTACCGCCTCCACCTAACAGAAACGATCCTGAATCAGGATCACGGCTCGTCATCAACTGATTAAGATAGCAAGGGCCAAGTTCAGGATTTGGACTTCGATCAAATAATTTCAATATATTAGTTTTCAGAATAAACGGCTACACCACTAACTCATGTATGGGAACCAGAGAGATCCCTAGGCATGCTCTGAGAGGGAGATAGACCGATCTGCCTGGAGAGGCAATGTTTAGTTTTTTCTTGATGTTTGATATTGAACATCTAGGACCTGAATTTAATAAATAAACTTGAATTTCTTGAAATAAACCTTTGACCGGAGAGTTAAAGGATGAGTATTAAATACCAAAATAAAAATGATCGCTTTATGACCCTACCAGGAGAGACAGGGTCCGGAGTGCAAGAAGTGGGTTGCTTCGCCGGAGAGCGACAAGATCGACTCACTTAACGTCGTTTCCCATTCACCGGAGAGTGATTGGATCGGGATTCGATAAGAGCCTGGAGAGGCTATGATCGGCCCACGATTTAGGCTATGGCATCGCTTAATGTTCAGATACACTAAACCAGAGTGCAAGAAGTGGGTCGCTTCGCCGGAGAGCGACAGGATCGACCCACTTAACGTTGTTTCCCCTTCACCAAAGAGTGACAGGATGGGATTCAGCATGAGCCCGAAAAGGCTGGGATCGGTCCAGAACGACCAAGACATCGCTATATGCCCTAACTGGGGCCAGAGTGCAAGGAATAGAGAGCAATGCCGGGGTGCAATAGGATCTTTCTATTCGATCTCTAAGTCTGGAATGGGCTTAGCAAGGGTCCAAAGCAGCCATCGATGGTCCGGAGAGACTGTAGAATTTCATTTTTAACATCCACTGGAAGAAATTGATAATGATTTGGCTTCGAACAGTCATGAACTTGATTGAGATCGCTATAACCTCTGAACAGAATATGAACTCACTACATTCAATTTGAGACTGATCAAAACATGCCATTTGCAAAAAAGGCATGTTTTGGGGGGCAAAGTGTTATCTACCTTTTTGGAAAAGCTGAGATACCCAAAGGTTAACTGAAAATCAATGATTACTAGTCATGAATATCGATTGTGCATCGAAGGTTCACCATGGATATCAATGAATTTTACTCGAGTCCGGATCAGGCTACAATTGATAAAGCACGTCAAGCAAGGTCAGGAAAAGCAACGTTCCAAGTTTCAAGTCAATCCGAGTTCGTACGCTCAAGATATCATCGATGCAAGTTGGAGGAGGTGACCCTAAGTTCGAATCCATAGGCAGAGCTTCTATTCGAATCCATCAGTGCAACCTCTGTTCGTATCCATCGGTTCGACTCCATATAGTTCGCAACCATCAACAAGCATTCGTTCGAATCGGACTGGATAAGCCACTTCGAATCCATGAAGCTACTCCATTTCGTATCCCTCATGTTGAAGTCCTTTGAATCCATGAAGTCACTCCACTTCGTATCCATCCAGTGACCCTGCTTCGAATCCATCCTGTTGCAACGACTTCGTATCGATCGACTATTATATATCGCGATCGATACGAACGAACTTCTGTTCGAATCCATTCCTTCGAACCCACTAAGTCAAAGCGGCAAAATACACGGAGTCGACCCAGTCGAATCGGAGTGAAAAGTGGATTGACCCAAGAAATGCGCACCACGTCATCGCAAAGGCGCGTGAGGCCATCGAGTCGAGCCTATCGATTCGAACGAATCGAGTCGAAGCAAGCAAACTGCCGAAGGATGGCAATTCGAATCGACCATATCCCGCAATCTACAAATCCAAATGCCATGAAATTTTCATAGGAGCTTACATACATGTTGAAGAATGTCCACACCAAATTTCACCTCGATTGGATGATTCCTTGATCGATTCGAATGAAGTTCGAATCGATCCCATAGTGGGCCCAGATTTCGTGAGGCCGGGTATGTGGGCCCCCTCACGTGCCAGAAGTGGTCTACCAGATTTTCAGCGAAATATCACCCTCCTACGCCTATAAATAGAGCCCCTGGTCATTCAGAAAGGAGGTCGGACAATTTTGAGAGCTAAAGGGCACCCAGACTCTGCCAGATTTACTCCAAATCACCATTGCTGCCTTAGATTCAGATTATAATCACAAAATCTGTTGTACTACGCGATAAGAAATTGTAATCTTCAAGCATCGAGCAATAAAATCATAAAAACCTTGAAGTGGACGTAGGCCGGAGATAGCCGAACCACTATAAATTATGTGTCACTGTTCATTATTTCTGGATTGCTGTTTGTTGCTTGCTTAGATATGATATTTGTGTTTGAATATTGCTGATTTGTATTCATACACTGGTGCTTTCATAATACTTGGGGTTTGTGACCAAATTTGGCGCAAACACTTTGGTGCTTTCACTGAGAAGAACTAGCATCCGCTACACCAGATTCGAAGTTCAGATTTGAAAGCTTGAAGGATTTAGATTGACTCGACAATGACTCGACAAACAAGACAAAGAGCTGAGAGAAGCCAACAAGGAGGAAGTCAAGAGGCATCCTCTGGTGCTGGAGAAGGACAAGCTTCGATCTACATTACTAGAGATGAGATGGAGGCTATGAATAACCTAATGCATGAAAGAATGATGAAAAGCCAACAAGAGATGCTGCATAATTTCTTTGAACAGATGAGAGCTGCAGGAATACAGAACCTAGGACCAGCTACAGCGGCTATGAATGTGGAACAAGGAGCTAGGGTTGCGGAACCCAATGAAGGTCAGAATGCAGATCCAGAAGGCAATCAATAAGGACTTGGGGGCAGACCCTTAGGATCTGATGCTGGAAGGCCTACAGATGGAGCTCAACAAGCTGGAGCCAACGCTGATGCTAACGGGCCACACGAAGAGTACATACCAGAATACCCTTCAAGACCAAGAGAGCAACCCCAGGATGGAGATGAAAAGATGGCTGGATTAGTCCAATGGCTGATGAGAGGAGGATTGTCCAATGGAGGACTAGAGGAAGTTAGTCGGAGTCCGTTCACCCCGAATATCAGGAATGCAAGGAACCCTCAAAAGTTCAAACTGCCAATGCTGGATCCTTATGACGGGAAGTCAGACCCAATGATGCATATTACTCGATACATCAGACACATGGAAGTGTTGGGGGCATCCGAGGAAGTGATGGCTCGATGCTTCCCTCTATACTTGTCAGATTTGGCTGCACTTTGGTTTAGGCAATTAGAAACCGGATCGATCAGAACATGGGGTGAGCTTGTAGATTGCTTCATGAGATAGTTTAGGGTCCACGTGACGCGACCCAAAAGTGTGATGACTTTGGCATCGATAAAACAAAGGACCGGAGAGTCCATAAAAGATTTTCTGTTACGATTTAATGCAACGGTGGCTTCTGTAGATCGCCCGGATCCATCGATGATTTTGATGGCAGCAGTGGCAGGAGTTGGGGAAGGCACTGAATTCAAAGATTCTTTAACAAGAGAGCCACCGCAAGATCTTGGAGAGTTTTACCATGAAGCTGAAAGATTCATTCGATTAGAAGAATCACGAGCCGAGAGGCAGGAAATAAACGCTGTACAAGGCGAAGGAACTGCCAGGGAACAGCCCAGGGCGGACAAAGGAAAGAGAAAGCAGGATGACGCACATGATGGTACTGATAAACGGAAGAAATTCCGAGAGCCCAGATTCAGGCAATACACAGATTTGACGGCAAGCCTAGAAAGGATTTACACTGAAACTCGGGGGCAACTCCCCTATCGAAAACTACCCAGGAGAGATCCCACAGAGCGGGAGCGCAGAACTGGAAAATATTGCCTATTCCATGAGCTGGATGGGCACACAACCGGCGAATGCCGCCACCTAAAGGATGAGGTGGAAGAACATGCCAGGAGTGGTAGATTGCCGCAATATGTCAGAGAACGGACTGCGGCGGTAAGGCCCGAACAACTACCGCCTCCACCAAACAGAAACGATCCTGGATTAGGATCACGACTCGTCATCAACTGATTAAGATAGCAAGGGCCATGTTCAGGATTTGGACTTCGGTCAAATAATTTCAATAGATTAGTTTTCAGAATAAACGGCTACACCACTTACTCATGTATGGGAACCAGAGAGATCCCTAGGCATGCTCTGAGAGGGAGATAGACCGATCTGCCTGGAGAGGCAATGTTTAGTTTTTTCCTGATGTTTGAGATTGAACATCTAGGACCTGAATTTAATAAATAAACTTGAATTTCTTGAAATAAACCTTTGACCGGAGAGTTAAAGGATTAGTATTAAATACCAATAAAAAAATGATCGCTTTATGACCCTACCAGGAGAGATAGGGTCCGGAGTGCAAGAAGTGGGTTGCTTCGCCGGAGAGCGACAAGATCGACTCACTTAACGTCGTTTCCCATTCACCGGAGAGTGATTGGATTGGGATTCGATAAGAGCCCGGAGAGGCTATGATCGGCCCACGATTTAGGCTATGGCATCGCTTAATGTTCAGATACACTAAACCGGAGTGCAAGAAGTGGGTCACTTCGCCGGAGAGCGACAGGATCGACCCACTTAACGTTGTTTCCCCTTCACCAAAGAGTGACAGGATGGAATTCAGCAAGAGCCCGAAAAGGCTGGGATCGGTCCAGAACGACCAAGACATCGCTATACGCCATAACTGGGGCCAGCGTGCAAGGAATAGAGAGCAATGCCGAGGTGCAATAGGATCTTTCTATTCGATCGCTAAGTCTGGAATGGGCTTAGCAAGGGTCCGAAGCGGCCATCGATGGTCCGGAGAGACTGTAGAATTTCATTTTTAACTTCCACTGGAAGAAATTGATAATGATTTGGCTTCGAACAGTCATGAACTTGATTGAGATCGCTATAACCTCTGAACAGAACATGAACTCACTACATTCAATTTGAGACTGATCAAAACACGCCATTTGCAAAAAAGGCATGTTTTGGGGGGCAAAGTGTTATCTACCTTTTTGGAAAAGCTGAGATACCCAAAGGTTACCTGAAAATCAATTATTGCTAGTCATGAATATCGATTGTGCATCGAAGGTTCACCATGGATATCGATGAATTTTACTCGAGTCCGGATCGGGCTACAATTGATAAAGCATGTCAAGCAAGGTCAGGAAAAGCAACATTCCAAGTTTCAAGTCAATCTGAGTTCGTACGCTCAAGATATCATCGATGCAAGTTGGAGGAGGTGACCCTAAGTTCGAATCCATAGGCAGAGCTTCTATTCGAATCCATCAGTGCAACCTCTGTTCGTATCCATCGGTTCGACTCCATATAGTTCGCAACCATCAACAAGCATTCGTTCGAATCAGACTGGATAAGCCACTTCGAATCCATGAAGCTACTCCATTTCGTATCCCTCATGTTGAAGTCCTTCGAATCCATGAAGTCACTCCACTTCGTATCCATCCAGCGACCCTGCTTGGAATCCATCCCGCTGCAACGACTTCGTATCGATCGACTATTATATATCGCGATCGATACGAACGAACTTCTATTCGAATCCATTCCTTCGAACCCACAAAGTCAAAGCGGCAAAAAACACGGAGTCGACCCAGTCGACTCGGAGTGAAAAGTGGATTGACCCAAGAAATGCGCACCACGTCATCGCAAAGGCGCGTAAGGCCATCGAGTCGAGCCTATCGATTCGAACGAATCGAGTCGAAGGAAGCAAACTGCCGAAGGATGGCAATTCGAATCGACCATATCCCGCAATCTACAAATCCAAATGCCATGAAATTTTCACAAGAGCTTACATACATGTTGAAGAATGTCCACACCAAATTTCACCTCGATTGGATGATTCCTTGATCGATTCAAATGAAGTTCGAATCGATCTCATAGTGGGCCCAGATTTCGTGAAGCCGGGCATGTGGGCCCCCTTACGTGCCAGAAGTGGTCTACCAGATTTTCAGCAAAATATCAGCCTCCTACGCCTATAAATAGAGCCCCTGGTCATTCAGAAAGGAGGTCGGACAATTTTGAGAGCTAAAGGACACCCAGACTCTGCCAGATTTACTCTAGATCACCATTGCTGCCTTAGATTCAGATTATAATCACAAAATCTGTTGTACTACGCGATAAGAAATTGTAATCTTCAAGCATCAAGCAATAAAATCATAAAAACCTTGAAGTGGACGTAGGCCGGAGATAGCCGAACCACTATAAATTGTGTGTCACTGTTCATTATTTCTGGATTGCTGTTTGTTGCTTGCTTTGATTTGAAATTTGTGTTTGAATATTGCTGATTTGTATTCATACACTGGTGCTTTCACAATACTTGGAGTTTGTGACCAAATTTGGCGCAAACAACGTACTCTAGTCTCAACTGATGTATTGATATCCAATCTCGGTACATCTTGACTAGGAATATTTAAAATGATATGTTTAATTTCATTATGATAAATTACTCATGATTACAATACTTTGTAACTACTATCACAAAACATATCATTTATGAATTTTCTATTAAATATATTTTTAATTAAATTAGTTGATTAATATAACACATCATATTAAGTACATAATAGACAAAACACATTTTGTTTCGAGTAAGATTGTTACCGAGTTAAATATATGCAACAAAATACATAATTGCCCTTAGGGCATACCTCTAACCCTATCAAAAGTGGACTACAACACCCTGAAGATTTATCAGGTCTTCGTATACTAGAAAGGTACAACAACAAAGGAGTTGTGCGAAGTGCACACCACAACTGACCGGAAGTATGCGGATGAAAAAAACCAAGATGACTTGTCGAGGAAGATAGTCTATGTAGAGGGTAAATCCATCCTTTTGGGATTCACTAAAGAGAGTATGATTTAGCACTCTTATAAGGAAAAACAAAAATGTCGAACCTCGTAAAATGATTGTTTTGAATAATGATTTAAATTTATACAACACAATGCAACTCATAAGTGAAATGAATAGGAAATGATATTCCAATCGATTAGAGTGCAACTATGTATGTTATATTGAATAGTGCCATGACATTTTTGTTATTATCGATTTTTTCAAAATGGGGATTGGGAAATTTGTATGGCGTGCGAGATCCTGTGTGTAAATTTTGTGCCTTATAAAGCCCAACATGATGCGTTTGTGACATCTTCTCGGGTCAGACCGAGGATTTATTCCACGATGATTTCTTTCTCTTGCTTCGAAATTATTTCCTATGATATAGAGATATATGGAGACTAGCACACCTTATATGAGTTCATAGTTGTTGTTGACCTAGAGTTAGATGGATGAGCACTTTCCACCAGTATTAAAGGGACCATTAGAGTCATTTGGTCAAATTATAATCGAGGGACCCATTCAGAGTCAGTAGAGTTGTGTTAGTCAGTATGAGTGTCATATTGTATATAGTTAACCATGGTTGTACTAGGAAATCTTTCTTTTGAGGCAGTTTTTATATATAGTCTACCTAATTGATGACGTTGAAGATATGTTGTGTTTTGATTAGACATCCAATTGTATATAAATTTTGATTTATGTGTGTGTATGTCTCTTTGTGTGTATGGGCTAGGATCGACTACACATCATTTTTGCTACACCTCAAATCCCACTTGATATCAGCCACAAGTTTCAAATTAAATAACAGAGTGAAGTGACAAGGGAGAAGATATATGATTTAATTCGGATCCTATGGCTGATATTGGGATTTGAGGTGTAGCAAAAATTATACTACAACAAAATAACCTTGTTACAATGGGAAATCCCCATTGTAATAAGTGCCTAACAATGGGTCTACGTCCATCGTATTATGCAGAGTTGTAATAGAGTGGGCTATTTTACAACTATTTTTGACCGCTGCAATAGAATCTTTTTCAACTATTTTTTTCCATTGCAATAGAGTCTTTACAACTTTTCTTACCCATTGCAATAGAGTTTTTTGCTACTGTTTTTGCCAGTTGTTAAAAAAATATAAAACTACTACAGTGCACCTATAAACTTAAAGCTAATTTGCAATTGAAACCAAAATATTATACTAATAACAAGCATGTTCATTCATATTTACTAAAAATAACAGAAAAAAGTTCATATTTCAAAATATCAAAAAGATTCATGTATTCACACTATTCATAAAGTTTTACATGGTACAAAACATTATATTCAAGCCTAAACTAACATAACATGTAGTACATACTAAAAATAGCACAAGATTTAAAATTTAGACCAAACGACATTGAAACAAACCTTGAATCATAATACTTTAGTTAATCAGAACCCACATCAACCCTTTTTTTCTTCAAGAATTCCTTTGCTTCTGCTATGTCCTCCAATACATACAAATATAATGTAAACTACAAATATAGACTACTTTATATAGTCAAACATTAGTATTTCAAATAATTAGTACATTGTGTTAAAACTAAGGTACCTAAGAGCACTTATATGTCACCTATTTTTAGTATAGTTTAATGTCATACACACACGCTCAAAGAACATTATGTGCTCATCATCTACAACTATGACAGGACGTTGGTTCCGCTATATTTAATCCTTGCCAGCACAAGATGTGTATTTGATAATTCAGCAAACATATCATAAAATTATGTTCCAATGATAATTTACAGAAAATTGATGTTTTAACGGATGCGACCATATGCAACATATTACAAAGGAAAAATCCATGATCATATAAACTTCCATCTTTATAAGCATAAAAATAGGAGCAAGAAACCGTACATACTCATATGGCTGCATTCTTATTCCCTTACGGAAATAAAGGATGTTCCTTATACAGTGATAGAAGTATAAAACTATCGAATAAGGCTTGATCCAAAAAAACCTATACCACAATTATATAGTTTTTCACCATTGTAAAGCATTAAAAATAGAAGCTAAAATATATTCAAACTCAAATAGCTGCATCCTTATTTTCTTATGGAAATAATATAGTAATGAAACCACTGAATGAAGTTTGCTTGACAAAACCTAAACCACAATCACTAACTAATGTGCTTATAATTAAATAGTAAACATTAAACATTAGTTATTAAACAGTAAACATTAAATATTAACTTTAAACATTGATTATTTAATATTAATTAAATATATTAGTTATTAAATGGAATTAATAAGTATTAAGCATAATTTACTAATTATTAAAAATTAACTATAATAAATTATTGAATATGAAAAATAAATATTGATTTTAGACAATAATTAGTAATCATAAATTATTTATTAATATTCATTAATTATAATAAATTGGAAATAACGACTTATATAAGTCGTGAACATAAAGACATAGTAAACATTTTATTATCGATTATAAATTACTAATTATTAACTATTATAGTATTTAAAGCAATATTTTATGAAATTTTTAAAATTTATCATAAAAATTTTCAATTTTTCAATTTTTTTGAAATGTTACTTCTTATTATTAATTATTTAATAGTAATTATTAATTATTAATTAATACTTCTTATTAGTTAGTTATTAATTATTACTTCTTAATTATAATTGAATATTAGTTATTAATTATTTGATATTAATTATTCAATAGTAGTTATTTAATATTAACTATTGATTATATATATTAAATATTAAATGTAATTAACTAATTATTAAAAATTAATTATAATAAATTATGAAATATCAAAAATAATTATTGATAATAGATAATGATTAGTAATTATAAACTATTTATTAATAATCATTGGGTATAAATTATAAATGATTATCTATCAAAGTTTTCATTTATAAATAATTATCTAAGTTTTGATCATTTGAAAATTGGTATTTGTTACAAGTCGTAAACTAAAAAGTTATAATATGTATCTATTCCAACTAGCAAAAAAAGAGTTGCAAAAATTGGCATCTATTACGATGGTCAAATAAATAGTTGTAATGGACATCTATTACAACGGGCAAATAAGGAAGAGGTATTGATGAAAATTGGTATCTATTACAACAGGAAAAAAAAAGTTGTATTAACCATAAAAATTCACTTAAGAATAAAGGTAAGAAAGAAGGCTCATTAAAAAGTGCTAGGCTCCACAAAAATTAAAGACATGGGTTTGCCGAAGTTCAAAAGCAATGTTTTGAAGGTATTGAGATAGCTTTCGAAGGAGTTGCAAGCGCCAAGTGCCCTTAAATATGACAAGCAAAACAAAAGCTTTCGAAAGGGTGGAAAAGAAAGCAAAGTTAATCTTCCCCCTCATCCAGACCTTTTGACGTAGATGGATCCACATATATAAGAGAGGCTAGTATGGGTTCGAAACATCTTTCGAAGATATTGAACGATAGACTCGCACACAAGAACCAATTCCTTCAAAATAGTGGATTTCATCATTGTCAATCTACTACCTGAAGAAGTGATTCTAATACATACCTTTCGAAAGCAAGAATAAGCCTTTTGAAATGGTTGGAACCCTTCGAAGATGTAATAAAAACTCCACAAGAAGCCTAAGTGTCCTTTCGCAAAAGATCCAGTCGTCTCCCACCATTCCTTTTGAAGCTATATGAAAGCTCAACTTATCTCTTACTTGCAATAGCATAGCAACACAAAGTGGAGAGCGCACCTACCCTCCTTTCCACCTAGTCGAAAGCAGTTAAGTAAATAGCAAAGTAAAAGGAGTGCTCGAACTTTAACAATAGCGGAAGGTTGTCAAAGTAATCCTTTCGATTGGGTCGAAAGGTCTGATATAAATAGGTGGAGGCATCAGAGTGAATGAGAAAAGTTCAAAGAAAAGCCTTTCGACCACATCGAAATGGAGGCATGCAGAAGGATGAAGGAAGGCCTTTCAACCGCATCGAAAAGGGTGCGCACAAAAGGTTGAAGGAAGGCCTTTCGACTGAAGTGAAAGAATGGGTGCGAAAGGGTGTTAACCTACATCTATAAATAGGACCCTAGGGGTCCGAGTTTAGGAACCGAATTTTAGAATTCTAAATTCTCCCTCTCTTTTCGTAGCAAATCAAATATTTGTAATCCTAAATCAACTTGGGGAAAACTCTCATACTTGTAGCTCAATTTGGATAAATGTAAAAAGGAGAAACCACATGGATTCAATAAAGATTTTTATTATGAGAAAGATCATTTCGGCCATTAGCTTGACTAATGACCAATTGCATATGATGTTTACTTATTTCTTAACTCTTATTTGTCTTATGCAATGCAATGGGATCAACTTAGACAATGTAAATTCGAACCATACTGTTATCCCACCTTTTGGTCAAGGCTGGGATATCAACAAATTGGCTGGAAAGGATGGATATCAGGATTGGAGATCGACTGGAAACAAGGCTATGATCGATGTCGTCCAAATTTTGTCGAGCTCCAATCAAGACGGGATCGATTGGGAATGATGAACAAGGCTAGTAGAGACTACGTTTCAAATTTCAGGTCAATCGGAGTTCGTATGCTCGAGATATGGATGGGTTAAGATTCATAGAGGTTGGTTCATATCGATACTATTCGTATCGATCATGTAGCAGCTCATGGGTCTGAATCGATGGCTTCGTATCGATCGGGATGGGAATGGCAGCATACTTTGAATCGACGACTTCGTATCGATGCAGCATACATTGGTTGAATGGTTGCGGCAAGGCACACTTCGTATCGATCAAAGCTTGGATCGATACGAAGGGACATAACTTAAGATCGATACAAACAAGGGCATAGGATCGATGCGAATAAGGGCATAGGATCAATACGAAATGCAAGCATTTAGGGAGCGATACGAAGTAAAGAACAGCCGAAGGAATGAAGCTCGATCGATACGAAGAGAATGGATACGAACAAGAGCAAGGGATTGATACGAAATGGGCATTGGATCAACGATGCGAAGTAGACGCCACAGACCGATACGAAGGAAACATGTTTGAATAAAAGAGCAGTCAACTCAGCATCCGAAGTGGATCTCCCCTAGGTTTCCGAGCGATGTCATCATTGCGATTGTGATGGATACAAAAAGATGGAGATGAATTGATGGATGCGAACGCTTCAGCCCCCATACAAACTACAACTTGCATCGATCATAAATGAACATCTACAAGTCCAAATGCAATGAAATTTGGAGAGGGACTTCCTGATACACTCGAGAACCTTCATGATCGATTTCAGCTCAATTGGACCACGTTTAGATCGATACGAATGGGACATGCATCGATCCCAAATCACTCTAGATCGGTCTGATGGGCCCACTTGCGCAAGAGAAGTAGTATTCCTGGTTTTGGGGCGGATATTTTTAGATCTGCACCTATAAATAGGAGTCCTATGGCAACTAAAAGGGGGTCTTCTTCTTCTTCTCTCCTAGGCGAAGCTCTGCCATTTTTATTATCAACTTTCAAAGGCTTCTAACTGTAATTTCAGTATACAAAAGGAATAAAAAGGATTGATTCAAAGTGAACGTAGGCCGGATTGCCGAACCACTATAAACCTTGTGTTTTCCCCGCATTCTTCATTTTTATTCTCTACTTTATCTGTATCTGAGATCTGTGTTGGAATATTGGGAATCTGTGTTTATACACTGGTACTTTCACTACTTTTGGGGTTTGTAATCATTTTTGGCGCAAACACTTTGGTGCTTTCATTGAGAGCGATTAGCGCCCGTAGACCGGATATGAAGTTCAGATTTGAAAGGCTAAAGGATCAGATCTAAAAGGAACCATGACAAAGCAATCGACAAGGAGACAAAGAGAGGAGAGAAGTCAGCATGAAGGAAGCCAGGAGGCATCTTCAGGAGCTAATCAGACTTCGGTTTTCATTACCAGAGATGAGATGGAGATGATGATGGGAGCAATGCATGAAGAGCTTCTAAAGAGACAGGAGGAAATGATACAAAACCTTCTCAAACGGTTTGGACAAGCAGGAGCAGCTGGAATTGCTGGAGTTCAGATCCACGGAGCTGGAATGGAAGGACCCAACAGGCAATCAGATGGAACAGCTCAATAGGGCGCAGCCCCTAACCAGCACACGACTGTTAACCAGGATGTATCCAGGCATAGGGGTACACCACCTGGCAACGATGGACCAATTCATGGAGGAATTCCATGTGACACCACACAACAAGATGCTGGCAGGAATTCAGGAGCATGTGATGAAGAGTATGTACCAGAATTCTCTCGAGGACTCGGGGGGCAACCCTTGATGGACAATGCTGGGTTGGCTGAGATTATCAAGCGAACTATGCGCGGAGGTTTAACAAACATAGATCTGGAAGGAGTAAACAGGAGTCCGTTTACCCATGACATCAGAATGGCTCGGAACCCACCAGAGTTCAAGCTACCTACGCTGGAAGTATACAATGGCAAGGCTGATCCTACCAATCACTTGATGAGGTACACGAGACACATGGAAGTACTGGGGGCATCAGAGGAGGTTATGGCCCGATGTTTCCCCCTGTACTTGACGGATATAGCTGTTATGTGGTTTAGGCAGCTGGAAGAGGGATCTATCAGTTCATGGATGGAATTGTTGGATAAGTTTTTAAAGCAGTTTCAGGTTCATATCAAAAGGCCAAAGAATGCAATGATGCTAACATCGGTGAAGCAAAGGACAGGAGAATCGCTCAGAACTTTCTTAACCATGTTCAATGCAGCGGTTGCTTCGGTGGATCGGCCGGACCCATCAATGGTTTTAATGGCAGCAGTGTCAGGAGTCAGGGATAACTCAAATTTCAAAGTGTCATTGATACGGGACCCACCAATGGATCTAGGGGAATTCTTTCACGAGGCCGAGAGATTCCTTCGACATAAGGATGCATGTTCAGATATGAAGTTAAAGGAAGTGAACGCAGCCAAAGATGGAGAGTCATCCGACGGAGGCTCGGGCAAGGATAAGGATAAAGGAAAACGGAAGTCGGATGACTACTTTGGCAGGGCAAGGAAACGTTGGGGAGAGCCAAAATTCTCCACTTACACAAGGTTGAATGAAACGTTGGAGCGGATATTCATGGAAACTCGGGATTGTCTTCCCTACCGAAGGCCAGCAAGGAGAGAACCATCAGAACGTGAAAAGGCATCATGAAGGCACTGTCTCTTTCATAATCTGGACGGACATGATACCAACAGCTGCAGACATATAAAGGATATAATCTAGGAGCATGTAAGGAGTGGCCAGTTGTGATAATACGTCGGGACTCGGAATGCGGTGGTGGAACAAGAGCAGCCACCGTCTACCTCAAACAACGATGGCCCGAGGCCCAGGAATGATGGTCAATTACTTATTGACTGACAGGGATATGGAATAAGTAACAAACTACAGCTAAACGGCCAAGTCACTTACTCACGTACGGGGACGGAGATGGTCCCTAAGCATGCTCTGAAATGATGATAAACCGCGGCTCTATAGTTTGTGAAATCTGCTTTTTCTTTTTTGGTTTGGACATATGATTTTTTCTGATTTGGTTTAGAAGTTTGGTTTGAACTCCTGGTTTTGTTTGTTTTCTGATTTGGACTTCAGTTTGGATGCTTGTTTTTTGGTTTGGATTTCTGGTGTGGATTTCTTGTTTTCCGATTTGATCTGAATTTTAGATTGGATTTCGACTGAATTCTTTATTGGCTTTTGGTAAATGGTCGTCGGGTATGGATTATGCCTGGCAAGGGGTAAGTTGCTTCGTCCAAGCGTGGTGAATTGACTTATTGAGGTCGTCGAGTATGGACTATACTCGGCAAGGGTCCGGAGAGATCAGGATTCGGCCTAGGACTTAGGCCCTATATTATTAGTTACTATTTCAGGTCATCGAGTATGGACTATGCTCGGCTCTCTCAACCAGGTCAACAAAATACTGAAAAATCTGGCAAGGGTCCGGAGAGACCAGGATTTGGCTTAGGATTTAAGCCATGGAATCACTCAGCATTCAGGGACACTGAACCAAGAACCCTAAGGCATTATTCAATACGGGTCGTCGAGTGTGGACTATGCTTGGCAAGAACCGCGAGAGGTTACGGATTCAGATATCGGCTATGAACAGCTAAGGATTTGGATATCAACCCGGAGAGGTCCTGGATTAGATTATTGGTTATTGGATACGGATGGATTAGAACTCGGTTATCGGGTTCAGCTGGATATGAAATTGGCTGAGCATTTGATTACTGAATTCAGAATCGGACATCGACTTGGAGTAGTCGCGATTTCGGATCAGGTTATGGTTATGGCACTCAGACAGGATGACTTGGTAATGGATTGGATTATGAATCGGATGGTATGGCTACAGATGGAATATGGACTTCGGATGTCGGAATCGGAGCTTTTCAAAACACACCTTCTTACCACAAGGCATGTTTTGGGGGGCAAATGTTATCCCACCTTTTGGTCAAGGCCGGGATATCAACAAATTGGCTAGAAAGGATGGATATCAGGATTGGAGATCGATTGGAAACAAGGCTATAATCGATGTTGTCAAAATTTTGCCGAGCTCTAATCAAGACGAGATCTATTGGGAATGATGAACGAGGCTAGTAGAGGCTAGGTTTCAAATTTCAGGTCAATCGGAGTTCGTATGCTCGAGATATGGATGGGTTAAGATTCATGGAGGTTGGTTCGTATCGATACTATTCGTATCGATCACGTAGCAGCTCATGGGTCTAAATCTGTTATCCCGCCCTTTGGCAAGGCCGTGACACCAGGAACTTGACTAGAGATCAAAGATAGTTCGTCAAGAAAATCAATTATGCGCAGGCTCACTATGGATATCGATGAATTTTGTCCGAGTCCGGATCGAGCCAGAATTGATATGACATGACAACCTAAGCTATAAGAGTCAACGTTCCAAATCTCAAGTCAATCCAAGTTCGTATGCTCAAGTTGTGAACGATACAAAATTGGCTAAGAACAGCCTCCTTCGACTCGCTCCAGTTCGAATCCATAGGGAGTGCACATTTCGACTCGCTTCGTAACAGACAGAGGTGACAACTTCGACTCGCTCCGCAGCCATCAGATACCTTCTTCGACTCGCTTCGCTTCTATCAGATACCTTCTTCGACTCGCTCTGCCTCGAGCCCACTTCGACTCGCTCTGCCTTGAGCCAACTTCGACTCGCTCTGCTTCGAGCCACACTTCGACTCGCTCTGCTTCGTGTCCATCACGAAGCCCTTGTTCGAATCCCTCGGGACGCTCCATTTCGACTCGCTTGACCAGTGCATGCTTCGACTCGCTCAACCAACACACACTGCGACTCGCTCCGCCTCAAGCCATACTTCAACTCGCTCCATCTCGCCGAATTCGCATCCATCTGAAGGCATCTACTTCGTGTCCATCGATGAGGGGCAAAGCACAGCAGTTAATACAGGTTAGCGCCACATCACCGAGTCACGCAGAACCGAGTCGAACAGAGCGAGTCGAAACGGAAGCGAGTCGAACCAAACAGCCATCGAGAATTGCATTTCGTATCAATCATATCTCCTGATCTACAAGTCCAAATGCTATGAAATTTTCACAGAAGACTACGTGCATGCTAAAGAATGTCCACGACAAATTTCGACTCCATTGGATGAAATCTTGATCGAGTCGAAATCTGTTCGTGTCGACCATGGATCGGACCGAAACTTCACGGGCTTGGGCGTGCGGGCCTGGTCACGTGCCAGAGAGGGTCTCCCGAGATCTGAGCAAAATATCAGCCTCCTACACCTATAAATAGACCCCCAAAGCCAACAGAAAAGGGGTTCTGCTTCCTCTTGGAGATCTCCAACGCTCGGACTCCGCCAGATCCAGATCTGAACTCCATTGCTGCTGCTACCAACGAATTTCACTGCTGCAAACCATTATTATTCGCTGTAATTTGCTGAAATCATTTGTTAACATCAAAGAAAGATCAATAAAGCAAACTACTTCATAGTGGACGTAGGCTATACGTCGAACCACTCTAAATCTTGTGTCTCTGTCTATTTCTTTCCTTTTTAAGTTTATTATTCTTCATTTTTATCCTCTACAATACTTAGATCTGAGATCTGTGATTATACATTGCTGATTTGTGTTCATACACTGGTGCTTTCACGACATTTGGGGTTTCTGACCATTTTTGGCACAAACACTTTGGTGCTTTCACTGAGAAGAACTAGCACCCGCTATACCAGATTGAAAAGCTTGAAGAATTCAGATCTATAAGAGCTATGACAAGGCAATCAAATAGAAGACAAAGGCCAGAGAGAAGTCAGCATGAAGGGAGTCAAGAGGCTTCTTCAGGTGCAAATCAGACATCAATCTTCATCAACATGAATGAGATGGAGACAATGATGAAAAGACAAGAGGAAATGATCTAGAACTTGCTTCTTCAGATTGGGCTACTTGGAGCGCAAAATCAAGGAGCAACCAGAGTTCAGAACGGAGCGGGACCGTCTGGTACAGCGCCAGAGATAGGGGGCAATAACCCAGAGCATGTTGGCCCAATCCCGAGCGGAGTACCAGGTGGAACTGCGCAATGCGACATTGACAGAGAAACGAATGCTCGTTCAGGAGAGCAGACTCCAGGAGTCCCTTATGAACTCGGGGGGCAAATCGGAAGCAACGAACAAGGACTGCAACTTGGAGATAATGATAGATTGACGGAGATGGCAGGCGAGCCATGAGAGGAAGACTAGTGAATAGAGATATAGAGGATGTGAATAGGAGTCCCTATGCTCCTACGATCAGGCAAGCCAGGAACCCACCAGAATTCAAGCTACCAACATTAGAGACATACGATGGAAGGACAGATCCTGCAGTACATCTGACACGATACATGAGGCATATGGAGGTGTTAGGGGCATTGGAGGAGGTCATGGCCCGATGCTTCCCATTGTATGTGACAGACATCGCAGCACTATGGTTTAGGCAACTGGAGAATGGCTCCATAGGAACATGGACCGATCTGACTGAGAGATTTATGAGGCAATTCAGAGTTCACATTTCAAGACCCAAGAATGTGATGAGTCTGGCAGCACTGAAGCAAAGAAGCGGGGAGTATTTGAGGAACTTTCTGACACGATTGAATGCAGCGGCAGCATCAGTGGATCGACCCGATCCATCCATGGTTTTGATGGAAGCTGTATCTGGCATAGCTGATGGCACAAAGTTCAAGAATTCATTAATAAGGGATCTCCCTATGGATCTAGGAGAGTTTTATCATGAGGCTGAAGGATTTTTACGATTAGAGGATGCAAATGCTGAAAGAGAGGAAGGAGAAGGAACTGAGGTTTACATGGTCAAGGGTGAAAACCCTCCTAAAACAGATTCAGGAACTGATAGAGGGAAACGAAAAGCTGAGGATTATGGCAATGGACCGGCGCGACCATGGAAGGAACCAAGTATCACCTCTTACACGGAGTTGAATGAGACTTTGGAGCGAATCTACCAGGATACTAAGGGGCAGATTCCCTATAGAAGGCCAATGAGAAGGGATCCGACCAACAATGAAAGAAGATCCAACAAGTATTGCTTATTCCACGAGCTGAATGGTCATAACACGAACGACTGCAGACACTTGAAGGATGAGGTTGAGGGACATATCCGGGATGGTATGCTATCACAGTATGTAAGAAAGGGAACGACAACGGTGGAACGGGAGCGACCACCACCTGCACCTACTAGGGACGGCTCAGGATCGAGGCGTCAGCTTGTCGTCAATTGATTGGGGTGATGACGAATAAGTAGCAAACTCCACACCAACGCGATTAAGTCATTTACACATGTACAGGACCGCGAACGATCCTCAGGCATGCTCTGATACGACTACCAATCGCAATGGTGTAGGTGTTTGCAATTCGACGTCCTTGTTTTCCTTTTATTTTCCATTTCTAATATTTGAACCTGATTTTGTTGAACATTTCTGTTGAAAAACTCGTTTTGAATAAAAGCATGTCATTTGTGATACCATGACGGCTAAGCCACTTACACATGTAAGGGATCGCGAACCGTCCTCAGGCATGCTCTGAGACAGCGATAAACCGCCACCACAAATAACTCAGAAACTCACTCGAACTTGAAATCTGACGTTGTTAACACTAAGTCCCCCCCGGGCACACAAAATTCGCCGCGAACGGCACCCGACCGCGAACGGTCACAAATCACCGTGAACGGCACCCGACCGCGAACAGTCACAAATCGCCCCGAACGGCACCCGACCGCGAACGGTCACAAATCGCCTCGAACGGCACCCCGACCGCGAACGGTCATCATTCGCCACAAACGGCATCCGACCGTGAATGGTCACATATCACCTCGAATGACATATGATCCCGAACGATCGTCATTCGTGGTCGAATAAAACTATCAATTTCTTTACAGGTCATCAACAGGATATGAACATCCAGCTTATGGCATTACAAAACACACCTTCTTATCACAAGGCATGTTTTGGGGGGAAAATGTTATCCCGCCCTTTGGCAAGGCCGTGACACCAGGAACTTGACTAGAGATCAAAGACAGTTCGTCCAGAAAATCGGTTATGCGTAGGCTCACTATGGATATCAACGAATTTTGTCCGAGTCCAGATCGAGCCAGAATTGATATGACATGACAACCTAAGCTATGAGAGTCAATGTTCCAAATCTCAAGTCAATCCGAGTTTGTATGCTCAAGTTGTGAACGATACAAAATTGGCTAAGAACAGCCTCCTTTGACTCGCTCAAGTTCGAATCCATAGGGAGTGCACATTTCGACTCGCTTCGTAACAAATAGAGGTGACAACTTCGACTCGCTCCGCTGCCATCAGATACCTTCTTCGACTCTCTCCGCTTCGCTTCCATCAGATGCCTTCTTCGACTCGCTCTGCCTCGAGCCCACTTCGAATCGCTCTGCCTCGAGCCAACTTCGACTCGCTATGCTTCGAGCCACACTTCGACTCGCTCTGCTTCGTGTCCATCACGAAGCCCTTGTTCGAATCCCTCGGGACACTCCATTTCGACTCGCTTGACCAGTGCATGCTTCGACTCGATCAACCAACACACACTGCGACTCGCTCCGCCTCAAGCCATACTTCGACTCGCTCCACCTCGCCGACTTCGCATCCATCTGAAGGCGTCTACTTCGTGTCCATCGATGAGGGGCGAAGCACAACAATCAATACAGGTTAGCGCCACATCACCGAGTCACGCAGAACCGAGTCGAAACGGAAGCAAGTCGAACCAAACAGCCATCGAGAATTGCATTTCGTATCGATCATATCTCCTGATCTACAAGTCCAAATGCTATGAAATTTTCATAGAAGACTGCGTGCACACTAAAGAATGTCCACGACAAATTTCGAATCCATTGGATGAAATATTGATCGAGTCGAAATCTGTTCGTGTCGACCATGGATCGGACCGAAACTTCACGGACTTGGGCGTGCGGGCCTGGTCACGTGCCAGAGAGGGTCTCCCGAGATCTGAGCGAAATATCAGCCTCCTACACCTATAAATAGACCCCCAAAGCCAACAAAAAAGGGGTTCTGCTTCCCCTTGGAGATCTCCAACGCTCGGACTCCGCCAGATCCAGATCTGAACTCCATTGCTATTGCTACCAACGAATTTCACTACTGCAAACCTTTGTTATTCGCTGTAATTTGTTGAAATCATTTGTAAACATCAAAGAAAGATCAATAAAGCAAACTACTTCGTAGTGGACGTAGGCTATACGCCGAACCACTCTAAATCTTGTGTCTATGTCTATTTCTTTCCTTTTTAAGTTTATTATTCTTCATTTTTATCTTCTACAATACTTAGATCTGAGATCTGTGATTATACATTGCTGATTTGTGTTCATACACTGGTGCTTTCACGACGTTTGGGGTTTGTGACCATTTTTAGCACAAACAGAATCGATGGCTTCGTATCGATCGGGATGGGAATGGCAGCATACTTCAAATCGACGACTTCGTATCGATGCAGCATACATCAGTTGAATGGTTGCGGCAAGGCACACTTCGTATCGATCATAGCTTGGATCGATACGAAGGGACATAACTTGGGATCGATACGAACAAGGGCATAGGATCGATGCAAACAAGGCCATAGGATCGATACGACACGCAAGCGTTTAGGGAGCGATACGAAGTAAAGAACAGCCGAAGGAATGAAGCTCGATCGATACGAAGAGAATGGATATGAACAAGAGCAGGGGATCGATATGAAATGGGCATTGGATCATCGATGCGAAGTAGGCGCCACAGACCGATACGAAGGAAACGTGTTTGAATAAAGGAGCAGTCAACTTGGCATCCAAAGTGGATCTCCCCTGGGTTTCCGAGCCATGGCATCGTTGCGATTGTGATGGATACAAAAAGATAGAGACGAATATATGGATGCGAACGCTTCAGCCCCCATACAAACTACAACTTGCATCGATCATAACTGAACATCTACATGTCCAAATGCGATGAAATTTGGAGAGGGACTTCCTAATACACTCGAGAACCTTCATGATCGATTTCAGCTCAATTGGACCAGGTTTAGATCGATACGAATGGGACACACATTGATCCCAAATCACTCTAGATCGGTCTGATGGGCCCACTTGCACAAGAGAAGTAGTATTCCAGGTTTTGGGGCGGATATTTTCATATCTGCACCTATAAATAGGAGTCCTATGGCAACTAAAAGGGGTCTTCTTCTTCTTCTCTCCTAGGGGAAGCTCTGCCATTTTTATTATCAATTTCAAAGGCTTGTAACTGCAATTTCAGTATAAAAAAGGAATAAAAAGGATTGATTCAAAGTGGACGTAGGCCAGATTGCCGAACCACTATAAACCTTGTGGTTTTCCCCGCTTTCTTCATTTTTATTCTCTACTTTATCTGTATCTGAGATCTGTGTTGGAATATTGGGAATTTGTGTTTATACACTGGTGCTTTCACTACTTTTGGGGTTTGTGACCATTTTTGGCGCAAACACATACTATCATCATGTATCATGATATAAATGTAAAATTAAGATGATGATAGTGTTTCGATGTTAATAAGTTCATGGAACTTATATTGTCCGAGATATTATTCCATTGCATATTGAATATTGAACTTGTATATTATACATCGAGTCCACTTTGAAAGAATTATCACCCTTTCGACCCGATCAAAAGGGACGTTTCGAAAGGGACTCGACACATGAATACTAAGTCATGCTAGCTGGATGGATATCTTTGTGAGAAGCACCTATATTGCAAAAAATATAACCCTTTCGAAGGAGTTATTTCCAAATTAGCAGAAACAATGTTATCGTAATTAAATTCTTCTTTAGGGGCAGAATGATCCTTTTAATATAATCGAAAGGAATAAATAACCTATATCTTTCTTTCCACATAAAAGGAGATGCAAATGACCCTTTCGACTCACTCAAAAGTGGTCATGAAAGAGATATTCTTTCTTTAACCTTCATTTAAACGAATTGATTGGATTTCTTAACTACAATTAACATTTTCATAAGGGTATCCTCCACAAGCAATCCTTTCTAATCAACTCATTCGAAAGGGGTTTTGAAGAGATTGGTCACTTCTAAAAACTTTCTTTCGAAATGTTAATAGCATTTCTTGTTAACAACTTAGCATTGAGATGTTGACAAGTTTTCTTATTAACATTTTTGGTGCTAGAAGGAGGGCTCGAACCTCCAACTTGTAGTTATCGTATAGACTAATTATGGATTGTTTAACTTGTTGTAGGAATGAAATCTAAAAGGCTTAGTTGAGTGGACGAAGAAGCCTTTCACACCACAACTTTAGAAGAAAACATAACGCCAACTTTCAACTTGGAGGGAGTTCTACAAGGGCAACCGTCAACCCCAGCTCAACAAGACGACAATTCAATCAAAATAAAGCACTTAGAGCAACAATTACTGGAAATGCAAGAGCTTTTAAAGCAGCACTATCTCAAAAGTCTTCCAAAATAGAAAAACCAATGATTGGAGATGAATTGATCTATCCTAGAAGAAACTTAAAGGCTAATTCCAATGAGGGCAAGAGCAAAGTAGATCTGACATCATCAAATAAAAAAGAGCATTATCCGATTAAAGTCGATCATCAAGGAAGTATACTGGACAAATCTCTCGAGCAATCTGGAAGCTCAACATCAAAAGAATATAGCCCAAACCGAAAAAGCTATCATGACACCGAAGCTTATTTGAAAGACGTAGCGAAAAAGGCAGTCAAAGACATGCAAAATGCTAAGGGGAAGAGGACTTTGGATGAGCGAGTAAATGACAATGAACGAGTAGCTCCGTTCACAGATGAGATCATGTCAACAATTATCCCATCTTATGTCAAGATCCCAACCCTGAAGTACCATGGTACTGCTGACCTTGATGATCACTTAATGGCTTTTGATAGTCAGATGGATTTGTATAATGCTTCTGGAGCTGTTCGATACAGATTGTTTCTGGTAACGTTTCAAGTGGCAGCTGCTAAATGGTATCGACAATATCGTGAAAAGACAATCTATTTGTCAAAACAGTTTTCTTATGAATTCTCTGCCCAATTTTGTATATGCAAAGATCCAACAATCGATTACACTGTCCTAGCCAACATTAAGCAAAGATAGGTAGAATCGTTGGGTGATTACCTCAAGAGGTTCAACACAGAAGCACTAAAAGCTAAAGATATAAATGATAGGGATAAGCTCATTGTAGTACATTCTAGATTAATAGAAAATACACCATTTTGGAAGGATCTCTCTATTCATGGGTGTAAGGATTTGCAGGACTTCCATTTCCAAATTGATAAATTTATTCGAATGGATGAATTATATTACGCTAAAAAGAAAGCTAATCCTAGGAAGGAAAGTGAAAGGTTTGGTTCAGATCGTGGACATAAGAGAACAAGGTGGGAGGAGCCTAATGCCAATCGCTTTAAACAAGCCATTGTCTTATATATATGCAACAACCAAGTAAAAGGTTAACTTCTCGACTTTGTTTAAGGCTAAAATTACCCTAAATAGAGAAATGGCGATGACTATTGCGCTTATCACAAAGCAAACGGCCATAAAACTGATGAATGTTGGGTGTTAGCTGGAATCATTCAGAAACTAATCTGTGAAGGGCATTTGAAGAAATTCATCCAAGATAAGCAAAAGGCACCATGGACTGGTGATGGTCCACAAAAATTTCCTAGCAACACTGTCAACGTCTTAGAAGAAGAAGATCTGTTAAGCTTGAGTTCGCAGTTGAATTGGATTGATGTAATCCATAGGGGGCCACACCAAGTAGGGACTAGCAAGGGGCCAGAAATAGATACATTAAAGAAGCTAGAGAGGTCAAGAAGAGCCCCCACTTAAAAGTCCATGGCTCAATATACCGATGCCAAATCTTGTTGTTACTCCTTAGGAGCTGAAGAAATGGATCCATCACCCTCATAATGACCCCCTCATGACCATGGCTCAAATTGGACTATCTATAGTGTCCAAGATTCTTATAGATACTGGTAGCACCATCAATGTTATTTTCAAACATGCCTTTGATCAAATGGGCATCCCAGAAGACTAGCTAGAACCCAGCCTTGAATTTATTTTTGGGTTCAACAACAAGGGGTCGACTCCAATAGGACAAGTGAAGTTGCTAGTGCAAATGGGAGTACCTCCATGCTGCCAGACTTTTGAAACTCTCTTCGTAATCATCAACCAACCATTATACTACAATGCTTTCTTTGGTCGACCCACGATTGATGAGGTGGATGCTTTTGTCTTGCCGAAATATCTAATGGTAAAATTCTTAACTAAGAGGGGTTGGGGCACTATCCGTGGAGAACAATTTAGCTCTCACGAGATGTACTTTGCAATGCTTGATCAGTATAAAAGGGAGTATTCTGCTTACTATTATTCTTCTACCATTTTTTAGCCTTTGGATGATCAAATTTTACATCCAACATTCAAAGCAAAAGTAAGATCTAATAAAACTAATAAACGTATGTTTGAAAGGTACATTTCTCCTGGAAGCAAGAGAAAGAGGACCGATGCTAATTCCGTAGAAGCAGGAGAAATCATCATAGAATTTGACTATCGTGGAGAAGTGGAAAGGATAAAACCTATAAAAGACCTTGAGGAGACATGTATAGACCCAAATGATTCAACCAAAATAGTCAAAATGGGAAAGGAGTTGGAAAGTAGCTTGAAGAAAGACTTGATTCAGTTCCTTAAATCCAATAAAGATGTGTTTGCATGTTCTCATTCAGATATGGTTGGAATTGATCCATCGGTTATGTGCCATGCACTAAACATTAATTAGGAAGCGACCCCTATCAAACGGAAGAAGAGATAATTGGATAAAGTACGGTCCAACGCCCTAAATGAGGAAGTTAAAAGGCTCCTTGAAAATGGATTCATTCGGGAAGACTTTTACCCAAAGTGGCTAGCGAACCCAGTATCGGTAAAGAAGTCGAATGGCAAGTGGAGGACTTGCGTTGAGTATACTGACTTGAACAAAGCTTGTCCAAAAGATTGTTACCCATTGCCCCGGATAGGTCAGTTGGTTGATGCAACTAGTGGACACAGTTTGTTATCCCTCATGGACGCTTACTCGGGATATAATCGGATACCCATGTTTAAACCAAATGAAGAACATACAAGTTTCATTACCGATTGGCGAATTTTCTACTAAAAAGCAATGCCTTTCGGGTTAAAGAATGTAGAGACTACCTATCAAAGATTGGTCAACAGAATGTTCAAAGAACAGATCGGTCAAAATATGGAAGTTTGCGTTGACGATATGCCCACAAAATCTTATGAAGCTAAGAGTAACCTTGAAGACCTAAAAGAGATGTTCGAAGTATTACAGAAATATCAAATGAAACTGAATCCCCAGAAACACTTTTTCGAGGTCCAATCCGAGAAGTTTTTAGGCTATATTGTGAGTGCTCAAGGAATTGAGGCCAGTCCAGACACGATTCAAGCTAACAAGGACATGGCTGAGCCCAAAAGTAGTAAAGATGTAATGAGTTTAAATGGCAGGTTCATTTCCAAGGCAACTGATAAGTGCATTCCCTTTTTCAATGTGATCAAGAAGAAGAAAAACTTTGAATGGGGAGAAGACTGTAAAAAAGCCTTTCAAGAGTTGAAAAATCATTTGGAAAAACCACTAATATTATCCAGTCCCAAGAACGGTGAAGTCTTGTACTTATACATGGCATTTTTGGAACATGTGGTTAGTTCAGTTTTGATCAAAGAAGAAAGTGGAACTTAACTTCCTGTTTATTATGTGAGCAGGCAGTTAAAAGACATAGAGGTTTGGTGCCCGGTAATAGAAAAATTAGCTTACTGCAAGAAAACTTAGGGCATACTTCCAAGCGCATCCAACCAAAATATAAATATTGACTAACTTTCCACTTAAACAAGTCTTCAGTAAACCTAAAACTTCGGGTAAGCTAGTAAAGTGGGGAATTGAACTTATCCAGTATGACATTGAATTTCAACCACAGGCAGCTATCAAAGGAAAAGCATTGGCGGACTTATTAATGAGTGTACAAACTTCGTTAAAGAACAATCGGAGAAAGGAAAGGATCTAAAACCCATATGGCAGTTATTTCTGGATGGCGCATCAAATGAGCAAGGAGCCGAAGTAGGATATGTCATAATTACACCAGATGGACAGCGCCTACACTATGAACTGAAGTTAGGGTTTCCCGCAACAAATAATGTAGCCAAATATGAATCGATGGTAGCGGAATTGACTATAGCCTTAGAGCTCAAAATCCCACGATTTCAAGCTTTAGTGATTCTCAATTAATGGTAAACCAGATAAGGCAAGTATATCAGACTAAGGATGCCAAACTATCTTTATATGTAAAGAAAGTATTGAAAATGCTCACCTTGTTTGAAGATTTTTCTATACATCGAGTTCCAAGGGGAGAAAACTCTCAGGCAGATTTGTTAGCAAAATTGGAAAGTTCAAGAGGAGCCCCAGAAACTCAAATTGTACCAGTAGGGTATCAAGCAAATCCAAGTATTGAAGAGGGAATACCCGACCAAGGGAAGGAATTGTTAGTTCTAACTAGATCCTAAGCCATGGCACAAGAAAGAGAAGATAGGTAGATTAGTGAAGAAGTCCCAAATGAGAATAATGATCATCCAAGGACCGATGACTGTTATAGTGACACTTGGATGTCGCCTATTGCAAGTATATTTCCAAAGATATATTACCATCTGATAAAATGGAAGCTAGGAAAATCAGGCGACAAGCTCCGACTTTCAGATTAATGGAGTTCTTTACAAAAAAAGATATGCCTTAACTTACTTAAGATGTGTGAGTCTAGAAGATGGGATGAAATTGTTGGTGGAAGCACATGAAGGATTTTGCAGAGACCATTCCAATGGGGCAAAGTTGGCAAAGAAGATAATGAGACAATGTTTTTATTGGCCACAAATGGCAAGTCAAGCTATTGAGTATGTAAAGAAATGCGAAAGATGCCAGAAATACACAAATATTCCTCGATTGCCACCCAGTCAATTAATTTCGATTTCAAGTTCATGGCCTTTTGATATATAGGGAATCAACATAGTCGGGCCATTGCCAATTTCTAAAGGAGAAGCAAGGTATGTTGTAGTTGTCATAGACTACTTTACTAAGTCGGTAGAGGTAGAACCACTCCCTAAAATCACTTCTAGGAAAGTGCTTAGATTCGTCATTAAAACCATTATTACTGGATTAGGGATCCCCTATAAGATTATATCTGATAATGGAACACAATTTGAAAGAGAAGAGTTTTCTCAGTTTTGAAATAAGAATGGGATTATTAAGAGCTTTTCTTCCATGGCACATCCAAAGGCTAATGGAGCCGTTGAAGCTGTAAATAAGACTACTAAGACTATCTTGAAAAAGCGATTGAATAAAGACAAAGCGAATTAGGTAGAAGAATTGCCGCTTGTACTCTGGGCTTATCGAACATCCACTAGAACTGCAATGGGGCATACTCCTTATTCTCTAACATACGGGTGTGAAGCAATGTTGCCAATTGAAATTGAGATACCCTCATATCGAAGAATCACATATGCATTTGATCCAAACCAGGAATTGAAGAAAGAGTCATTAGATTTAATACATGAATTAAGGGATGAAGCAGCTATCCGAACTACAGAATATCAGAGAAGAATCTCAAAATACTACAATTCAAAAGTGAAGACAAGATCATTTAAAGAGGGAGACTTAGTACTCCGAAGGGCGATGGCAAACACAAGAAATCCTACGGGTGGACCGCTAGGACCAAATTGGGAAGGTCCACTACTTTTATGCAAAGTAATTTCCCCTACAGCTTATAAGTTATGTCGACCGGACGACAATATGCTTCCTAGAGCATGGAATGCGGAACACTTGCGACCATATTTCTTACAATGAATGAATAAAGCACCTCTTTCTTAAAGAAAAGTCTACACAGTTGGGAGTAGAATTCTCCTTGCACTTGGACATTACCTTAAACGGTCAAAGCCTATGTCCGCACCGAGTTAGCCTAGTCAAAGCGCCTCCTGAAGGAAGGTTAGAGTAAGCCTTTATCCATGCCACGCTATGGCCAGGTTAAAGCATCGACAAACCCTTGACCGCACCACGCTATGGCTAGGTCAATGCACCTTCTAGAGGGAGGACGGAGTAAGCCCTTGGTCCCTCCACGCTATGGCCTGGCCAAGGTATCGAACAGGCCCTTGATTGCGCCATGCAATGGCCAGGTCAAGGTGCCTCCTGGAGGGAGGACTGAGTAAGTCATTGGTCTCGCCACGCTATGGCCTAGCCAAGGCACCGAACAAGCCATCAGTCCCGCCTATAAGGCATGGCTGGAGCGCCTCTTGAAGGGAGGTTGGGTAAGTCCTTAGGTCCTGCTTGTGGATAAGCTGACCAAGCGCACCAGGTAACAATGTACTAAGATGTCCGAGCCCGTGAAGCGGCATATCAAACAACGGACTGAGACGTCCAAGCTCGAGAAGCAGCATATCAAACAACGTACTTCGAGCCCGATAAGCGGCATATCAAACGATGGTTTAAGATGTTCGAGCTCGAGAAGCGGCAAATCAATTAACGACAAAATATAGGGCCTAAAGGGTGGCACATGCCAAGGGAGCCAAAACCTAAGGAAGCGGTAGAGAACATAAGACCTAAGTAAGAATCTACAGCCTCCGATTAATTATCAAAGAAGAATTTTTGGTAGGAATTTTTGAACTTCACTTATTAATACTTGAATCTGGGTTTCAAGTCGTTCATCATTAAATTCAAGACTTCACTTATTAATACCCGAGTCAAGGTTTCGGGTTTTTACTAATCATCTATGGTTTTCATAAAACCTGAATCTGGGTTTCTGAGCTTTTACTATTAATTTCTGAACTTCACTCATTAATGCCCGAATCTGGGCTCTAGAGTTTTATTATGGAGACCATTATTATGAATTTCTGGTTATCATTTACTAAAACTTGAATCTGGTTTTCAGGTCTCTTACTATTGACTTCTGAACTTCATTTATTAATACCCGAATCTAGGTTTTGGATCTCTGGTCTTCCTAATACCTGAATTTGGGTTATGGTTTTTTTACCATCGATTTTTGGATTTCACTTGTTAATGCCCGAATCTGGGTTCCAAGGCAGCTGGAATTGAGATCTCAATGGACTTCTGGCCTTCGATTAAACTTTGAGTTTGTCTTATTTATACGCGAATCTGGGTAACTAGTTTATCACTACTAGCTTTCGGATAACATTTATTATTATCTGAATCTCAGTCCTTGGATCATTAGAAGTTTGCAAATACCTATTACTTATCCCCAAATAAGGATTCATGATTTCCTATGACTTATTTCTATATGATAACTCATGGTCTTTTATTACCAAATATTTGTTATCACCAGCGGAAAACTCCAGGACTTCGATTAGTATATGCATGGTTTTCTATTAATATGATGGGAGTTCAATTTATAAACTTCTTTTATAACTACAAAAGTTGGATGGTTGGACTTCCATTATTTCCAGACAAGAGTTCTTGGTTCCCAATCATTTATAATTATGAATTTCTTATCACTTATTAACTCCAAATGATGGTCAACTAGTTACTTTCAGGATTAGAGCTTAGGAACTCTACTATCATCTTCAATTATATGGAAAACAAATCACTAAACATATTTTTATATAAGTCATGATCTAACAATAGAGAATGTTATTTACTTTGAACTTTGCAGAGAAATGAGGTCATTAAGAATAAAGTAGTTATTAAATTTTTGTCTTAATGAACAAAAGCTTCTTTCATACAAGGGGGCAAAATGTTTAACCATAAAAATTCACTTAAGAATAAAGGTATAAAAGAAAGCTCATTAAAAAGTGCTAGGCTCCACAAAAATTGAAGATATGGGTTTCGCCGAAGTTCAAAAGCAACATTTCAAAGGTATTGAGATAGCTTTCGAAGGAGTCGCAAGTGCCAGGTGCCCTTACAAATGACAAGCGAGACAAAAGCTTTTGAAAGGGTGGAAAAGAAAGCAAAGTTAATCTTTCACTTCATCCAGGCCTTTCGACACAGACGGATCCACATATATGAGAGAGGTTAGTATGGGTTCGAAACACCATTCAAAGATACTGAATGATAGACTTGCACACAAGAACCAATTCCTTTAAAATAGTGGATTTTGTTATTGTCAATCTACTACGTGAAGAAGTGATTCAAATATGTACCTTTCGAAAGTAAGAATAAGCCTTTCGAAACGGTTGGAACCCTTCGAAGGCATAATGAAAATTCCACATGAAGGCTAAGTGTCCTTTCGCAAAAGATCCAGTCGTCGCTCACCATTCCTTTCGAAGCTATATGAAAGCTCAACTCATCTCTTACTTGCAACATCATAGCAACACAAAGTGGAGAGTGCACCTACCCCCCATTTGATGAAGTCGAAAGTAGTCAAGTAAATAGCAAAGTAGGAGCGCTCGAACTTTAACAACAGCGGAAGGTTGTCAAGGTAATCCTTTTGACTGGGTCGAAAGGACTGATATAAATAGGTGGAGGCATAAGAATGAATGAGAAAGGTTCAAAGAAAAGTCTTTTGACCGCATCAAAATGGGGGCGCACAGAAGGATGAAGGAAGGCCTTTTGACCGCATCAAAAAAGGTGTGCAGAAGGTTGAAGGAAGGCCTTTCGACTGAAGTGAAATAATAGACGCGAAAGGGTGTCAATCGGCATCTATAAATATGAACCTAGGGGTCCGAGTTTGGGAACCGAATTTTAGAATTCTAAATTCTCTCTCTCATTTCATAGCAAATCAAATCTTTGTAATCCTAAATCAATTTGGGGAATACTCTCATACTTGTAACTCAACTTGGATAAATGCAAAAAGGAGGAAGCACATAGATTCAATAAAGATTGTGATTATGAGAAAGATCATTTCGACCATTAGCTTGACTAATGACCAATTGCACATGATACTTACTTATTTTCTTAACTCTTATTTGTCTTATGCAATGCAATGGGATCAACTTAGACGGTGTAAATTCGAACCATACTATCATCATGTATCACGATCACAAATGTAAAATTAAGATGATGATAGTGTTTCAATGTTAATAAGTTCATGGAACTTATATTGTCCGAGATGTTATTCCATTGAATATTGAATATAGAACTTGTATATTGCACATCGAGTCCACTTTGAAAGAATTATCACCCTTTCAACCCGATCGAAAGGGACGTTTCGAAAAGGACTCGACACATGAATACTAAGTCATGCTTGCTGGATGGATATCTTCGAAAGAAGTGCCTATGTTGCAAAACATATAACCCTTTCGAAGGAGCTCTTTCCAAAATAGCAGAAACGATGCTGTCGAAAGTAAATTCCTCTTTTAGGGGCAGAATGATCCTTTCGATACAATTTAAAGGGATAAATAACCAATATCTTTCTTCCACATAAAATGAGATGCAAATGACCCTTTCGACTCACTCGAAAGTGGTCATGAAAGAGATATTCTTTCCTTAGTCTTCATTTAAACGAGTTGATTGGATTTTTCAACTACAATTCAATTTTTCGTAAGGTTATCCTCCATAAGTAATCCATTCTAAGAAACTCATTCGAAAAGGGTTTCAAAGAGATTGATTGCTTCTAAAAACTTTCTTTTGAAATGTTAATAGCATTTCAAGTTAACAAATTAGCTTTGAGATGTTGACAAGTATTCTTGTTAACAAGTTGTAATAGACATCGGTTACAATGAGCAAATGAGAAATGTTGTAATATATATTTACTACAACGAGCAAAGAAAAAAGTTGTTGAAAATTGGCATCTACTATAACAGACAAGATAAAATTATCGTAATAGGTTTTATTACAATAGACTTTTTTTGACCGTTGTAAAAATGTCGTCGTAATAGAGTATTTTTGTTATAATTGATCATTGCCACACACACATCTTTAATAATAATTTGTAATACCTTTGGTGTCACACTTTTCTAGAGTCAGCGTGATCTATGAAAAACGTCCATTTGCAGTTAATTACCAAATAAATCTTAATATCATTTAAAAATAGGATCCAATAAATAAACCTTTTTACCAATTCAAATCGTTCTCTATAGATATTATCAAATCTTAATATCACTTAAAAATAAAATTTATTAGATAAAAGTTTATTGAAAAACAATTCACATGCGAAGTGCATGCCGTAACACTTGCGTGGGTGTCTATTATATATATATATATATATATATATATATATATATTGTTCTGTTGTGTTTTGAGACCTCTATTTATGTTGTTACTGATATGTGATATTTCCTACTATTGATCGATGCCTCTATACTTGGTGAACTATACCTAGTATGATATGGTGCAATGATGCAATGATACCCATATATGATTCTATTATTAGATGCAAATAGGACACAAATCATGTTTTTTATTTCCTGATCCTAAATACAATTGATCATGTATGTTGTATGTACATAGTATGTGTGTATGTATGTGTGTGTGTATATATTATATAACTTTGCACTTAACATAGACTTCATATGATGACTATTATTCTTGGGAAGTGAAAAAAAAGGATGAGAACGTGAATGAATATTATTATTTCCTGTGTATAAATTGAAAAGTCCGTTAAAACAATTCCTATCAACATAAATCTAGGGTTTCCTCTCAGCCATGGGGAAAAATCAATTTCCTCACCAAATCTCCTCAAATCTCTCCCAATCTTCTTCCCTAATCAGACCACCTAAGGCTTCTCACATCAGAAAGCCATTAGGAGTTATCAACATAAATGATGATGAGTTTAAATTGGTCCAATCGAAACAACAGAGGAGGAAGGAGGCCAAAAAAGTTCAGGAGTCACTATCAGTTCCTCAAAATGACAACCGGAAAGGCAGAGCTAGTCAGATTGTAGCCTCCCAGATTGAAAAGGAAAGCGAAATATTGTCAATTCAGAGAAAACCAATAGCCATCTCACTCAACAGAGAACAAGGCTGGAAGTCTTGGGCAGACATTATTGCTGATCAGCTTCAAGAACCCAATGTTGAAGAAAGCAGTCTTGAGCATATTACACCAATCAGAATTAACAACAAGAAGTATGGTCTGGTTAAGAAGGAGGTATGTAAAAGGGCCACTAAATCTTGGAATAATTCTGTTCTTGTTTATGTAGTGGGCACCAAACCATACTACTTGTTTTTCAAATCTTACATTCAAAGAGTATGGAAACCGATTGGTGAATTTGAAATCTTTACTAGAGAGAACGGGTTCTTTCTAGTAAAGTTTAAAGAATCTCAAGATTGCAATTCAGTTTTAAAAAATGAACCATATTTCTATAACGGCAAACTCATCATAATGAGAAAGTGGTCTGATTCTTTGAAAATGGACAGAGACTTATTAACGTCTATGCCGATCTGGGTAAGATTACCATGTGTTAATCTGAAGTTATGGGACAGAGAGGCTTTCAGTGTTATGGCAAGTATCATAGGTAAACCCATAAAAATGGATGCAGCCACAATGATGAAAACGAGATTGAATTATGCCCGCCTTCTAGTAGAGGTGTCTGCAAATGATGAACTTCCCAATGAGATTTTTCTTTCTTTGTTTAATGGAGAAAAAATTATTCAGAAAGTTGAATATGAATGGGTCCCGCCAAAATGTAATGTATGCAAATGCTTTGGGCACACTAGTGATCAGTGTAATCCAAAACAGGCATGGGTACCCAAGAGTTATAACCAAGAAACGCAAGAAAAAGAAAACTCCGATTCAAGAAACTATTAAATATTACAAAAACAATCTTTTCCATTTGAGGATAATGATCGGATCAACCTAATAAGTATCAATTCTGATCAAAATAAGAATGATAATGTGCTCTCTGATCAAGATGATCAAGTCATAGCAGAGGAAGTTCATCATACCAACTTGGAAATCTCAAAAGGAAAATTGCAGAGCAATAAAATGGTGGGTGAAAAGAATAAGAAGGTCTTAGAATCTGTAACCCCACCATTTACAGACCCTTGTTTAATTACAAACAATTATGGTACAAACAACAATAATGATAAGGAAGATCATATGCAGTCTGTAGTCTTGGATTTGGAAAAACCCTCTGAAACAGCTCCTCCACCTGAACAGGCTGCAATGACTGAGGAATATGACTCATCCATGCCTCGCATTGCTGTCCCATTTGATATCTCGACGATTAAAATTGCAGAAGTTATTAATAATACTGGAGATGAAATGGAAATGGTGGATGTTGTTGATCAGGTTAATATCTTTGAACTGCATATACCAAAAACAAAAGCTACTGGTAAGAACAGGGGTAACAAAGAGAAGAAAGCTTTTAAACAAAAATATATTTCTATAAATCCAGATTGGGATGAAATGTCAACCGGGTTAAAAGCAAAAAGTGTTGAGAATAAAAGAAGAGGTAAGAGTGCTTTGGCATCAGGTTTTATCTAAACCCTTACTTTTATTTCCTTATTATGTCTATATTTGCATGGAATGTAAGAGGTATGAATTCCTCTTCTAAACAATCTGATATATTACATATGTTGAGTGTGTATAAACCATCTGTTATTGCATTGATTGAGAATAAATTGAATGAAGATAATTTTGAAATTTTTTGCTTTAAATTACCCAGAAATTGGAAAGCTATAAATAATAATGATTGTGGCTGCAAAGGCAGAATTATTGTTATATGGGATTCTAATATTTGGAATATATTAAACAGTAATAAAGATAAGAAGTTTATAGACTGTCATTTTGAAAATACTGGTGGTTTTTCTCTTCAAATTACTAGTATCTATGGTAGCAATCTGGAAAATGAAAGAAATAGTATGTGGAGTAGGTTAAAAGCTTTAAACTTAAACTATAAATTCCCTTGGCTAATTTTAGGGGATTTTAATACTGTTTTTCATGCATTTGAAAAGTATGGTGGCATTAAAATACCTTAAAGTAAACTAGATAAACTTAATAAATTCTTAATTTAAACTGGGTTAATAGAACCTAACACTAGTGGTAATAAATTTACTTGGAAATCTGGTACAGAAAGAAATATCCATTGTAAATTAGATAGAGCCTTGATTAATAAAGAATTTTCCAATGTTTTCCCCAATTTATATGTTCTACACTTGAGCAAAATACTAGTGATCATACCCCAATATCAATCTCTCTTTTTAATGATAAAAATTTTAATAAAAAAATACCTCCATTTAGATTTAAAAATGGATGGATTTTAGAGGATAATTATAACAGCCTAATGAAAGAATGCATGAATTTTTCTTGTAATGGTACTAAACAATTCCAGTTTAATATGTTTCTGAAAAATACAAAAAATAATCTTAAAACTTGGAATAGAAATAATTTAATGAAGAACAATAAGTTGGAATTGTTAAGACAGTAAGGGAAACTGTTACAAGAATCAGTTGACAAAAATCCTGGGAACATTGCCACAGTCAAAGAATTTATTTCCAATCAACAAAACTTATCAACAGAATTATATATTAATACTATGAATGCTAAACAAAAAGCCAAGATTGATTGGTTAACAATGGGTGATGATTGTACTAAATTTTTCCATACAAAAATGAGTAGTATAAGACATATGAATAACATAGGTAATATTATTGATAAAACTGGCAGTCTTACTAATGCATACGATAAAGTAGTAAAAGAGGCAGTTGAATATTATGAAAAACTATATCATTCTGAATTCACTTTCAATGACTTTCCTTATATTATTTGTAAAAATGTTTAAAATGCCAATGCCTCTGATATATTACTTTCTCCAGTTTCTGTTGAAGAAATTAAATATGTAGTGTTCAATGCTGGTGATAATAAGAGTCCTCGCCCTGATGGTTTTAATGAAAAATTTTAGAAAACTCATTGGGACAGCATTAAAGATCATGTTTTGGGTTTAGTAAATGAATTTTTTGATAAAGGTAAAATTCTTAAAAGCGTAAATCATACTTTTATTACTTTAATTCCCAAAACTAAAAATCCCACTTGCATTGGTGATTATAGACTTATCTCTTGATGCAATTTTATTTATAAAATAATTGCTACTGTTTTAAGTAATAGAATTAAAAAAATTCTGCCATTTATTATCTCTGAAAATCAGAGTGCATTTGTTCCTGGCGGACTCATTTATGAAAATTCACTATTAGCCCATGAACTAGTCAAAAATTTTAATACTAAAAATGTTGAAAATGTGTGTATTAAGGTGGATTTGCAAAAGGCTTATGACAAAGTAAATAGACACTTTATTATTCATATAATGAAATGTATGGGCTTCCCTACTAAGTTCTGTTATTTGGTTTTTGAGTGTATAAATTCTCCTACTTTTTCTATTCTCATTCAGGGCAAGTCAGAGGGTTTTATCAAAAGTAATAGGGGTATTAGGCAAGGTGATCCACTATCACCTTATCTTTTTACTATGGTTATGGAATACTTTTCTATTTTAATGGAAAAAGAAGTTATTAAAGGTAATATTACTTCTATGAATAAAATCCAGCCATATATTAATCATCTTATCTATGCAGATGATCTCATGATTTTTGTCAAGGCTAATAAGACTAATGCAGATACTATTAAAAAAAATTTGACAAACTGTTTAAATATGCAGGTCTCCAACTTAATGAATTTAAAAGTAAAGCTTATTTCAGTAAAAACAATAGATATAAAAAAGAAATTTTAGAATCTCTGAATATTGCAGAAGGCAGTCTGCCTATTAAATATCTAGGGCTACCCTTATCTATTAATCAGATTAGAGATTCTGATTGTTCTATACTTATAGAAAAAATTCAAGGAAAAATGGAAACTTGGTCTTGTAAAATTCTTCCAATAGCTGGCAGACTGGAGCTTATTAAAACTGTGATTCATGCCATTATTTTATATTGGATTCAAACATTTCATATTCCAGCTGTCTCAATTAAAAAAATGAAAGTAGATGTGCTGATTTTTTATGGAGAGGTAAGTATCATAAAATCAGTTGGGATAAAGTGTGCAGTCCTAAAAAAGAAGGGGGATTTGGTATTAGGAATATGAAGGATCTTATTCTAACATGTCATTTAAAATTATTTTGGAGGTTTTTGAATGCGGACTCTCTTTGGGCCAGATGGATGAGATCCAAATACCTCAAAAAAGATAATTTTTGGACTGTTTTACCTAAAAATAATCAATCTTATGCTTGGAAACAAATCTTAGAATGCAGGAATATTGGTAAATGTTTTTTAGAGAGAAGATTTAAATTAGGAGAACAAACTAGTTTATGGTTTGACCCCTGGTTTAATAATGAATCTTTTATTAATAAAGTGGGGTGGGATAGTTTAGTCATTTGTGGTGGGGTTAATGATACAGTGGCAATGATTATAAAAGACAATCAATGGCAGCCACTGTTGCATCCTATCACATACCCCCATAAGAATAGTACATGTCAAATTCCTATTGATATTCATGCAGACACTGATTACTGGGAATGGAAAGCAAGTCACAGAGGGAAGTTTTCTTTTAAAATTATTTGGGAAAATATTAGAAATAAAATTCCTACTGTGGACTGGTATAATTGCATATGGAACAAAGTGAATTGTCCCAAAATGGCTTTCTGTGCATATTTTGCAATCAACAATAGATTGCCAACTTGAGATAAAGTTAATAAATGGGGAAAGTCTAATAATTCACTTTGTTCCCCATGCAATCTAATAAATGAAAGTGCTAATCATTTATTTTTTGAATGCAGCTATTCTTACTACATCTGGAATCATATTCAAAACATACTGCATATTGCTAATAATGGTCATATGAGTCTTATACAACCAATTCAACATATCAAAAGTAATTTTAAAGCCAAAAGTTGCGAAAGAGACTATGCTCACATATTATTAACTACTGCTGTGTTCCATATATGGAAAGAGAGAAACTTCCGAACACATAATAAAAGTAGCATGAATAAAGAACAGAAGTGGATACTTATCGAGACAGAAAGTAGGATAATTCTTCATAAATCAAAGAAAAAAATCAGGGATCAAACCAAATTTTATTTCCTTGCTGATGAATGGAGCCATGAAGCTGGCATCAAACATCTAGAATTATTTTTCGCTCGTGCTAAAGATTTTCAGGGCAAGCAACAACCTTTCGAAGCTAACAACCCTCATCAGAGCTCACTTGTTACTAACAGAGCCTTCCTTTTAAATCAGCAAACAAGCGAGAGTTCCAGGCTGAACTGGAAATCTAATTCAGACGAAGATACTGCCAGGGGAAAGAAATTAACAGATCTGAGTTGTAAAGAACTCAGATCTGGATCTCACCTCAGCAGAGAAACTACAACGTTAAGGAGAGCATCGATGGGATGAGAGGGGGTTTTAACAGCTGCTTATCTTACTGGGAGAGAGGAGAGTCGAGCGGCATGAATAAAAGTGGCGGAGAGACATAGTGGAAGAATCGCCGACAATCCCCTCTCTCGCCATTTTTTCTTAGGGTTGAGGAATGATAGTGTTTGAGCCGGCTAGGGTTTCTGTGTGTATATTGAGTAAGGGACTCGGGTTATTGTTTTAACCCGTTTTTGTATTGGGCTTGTCCCGTTTACCATTATTTCAAAAAAAAATTATTTCTTGTGTAATTCTTTTCCATCAAAACATCTCTTTAATGTAGAAGAGAACTAAATTTAGGCATTAAAGCTTTCAAATATTATGTTCTGTATTTCCTAAGTGTAAGTAAGATGCTCTATACCACTCCAATAGGGTTTATTTCATTTTTAAATGATAAGGGTCATTTACACATATTTATATATTTGTACTTGCCGGAATGTAATAATTTAGAGCCACGAGAAATTTATATTTCCTACTATTGATCGATGCCTCTATACTTGGTGAACTATACATAGTATGATGTGGTGCAATGATACACATATATGATTCTATTGTTGGATGCAAATAGGACACCAGTCATGTTTTTAAAATCCGGATCCTAAATACAATTGATCCTATTTGTTGCATGTACATAGCTTTTGTTCCGGTTCGAGTGTAACTACTGTTTCATAAAATAGAAAATAATTTGTAAGCTGCAGCGACGCAAGAAAGTAACAAGACAATAAAATTATATAAAATAAGCGTACAGTATATATATATACATATATATATATAGCAATAAGTAATGCAGTACATATATAAATCAATACCAAACACATAAACTCATGAAACTACAATCAACCAGATAGCGTCATGTGGTATACAAAATTCAAGGAGCAGCAGAAGGGTGAGCTGAAACCTCAGGAAGAGTGGGTAGTTGAGGCAAAGGAGGCAGTTCAAACTTGGGAAGGGTTGGAATCTCAGGAAGAGGTGGCAACTCTAGCTTTGGTAAAGAAGGGATCTCTGGTAGTGAAGGCACTTCCAGCTTGGGCAAAGTTGGAACTTCAGGTGCCATGGGTGTTTCTTCGGTTTTGGTGATGGATGGTAGTTTAGGAAGTTCAGGCAATGGAGGTATTTCCAGCTTAGGCAGGCTTGGCATTTCAGGCAGTGGGGGCAGTTTTGGGAGTTCAGGTTTTGGAAGTGTCGGAATTTCAGGTAGCGATGGAAGCTCCGGTTTTGGGATAGTTGGTGCTTCTAAAAGCATACGAGCAGCATCATTGGTTATGGAGTTGATAAACAGGAATAGCAGCACCGCCAGTAGATGAGTCGTCTTTGAGAAGCTTGTTGCATTTGTAGCCATTGTTCTGAATTCTATCGTCTAATGAATACATTGAATGAAGCAGTGTATTTATAAGTTTATATAATTTTTGCAACAATGAAATTTAGGTAGGTAGTTGGCTTTCCTGCTGTGATTGGTAAGAACAAAGAGTTGAGGTACTAAGGTGATTGCATTTAACCTTTGCTTTAGGAACTGTTAGCTCACCTTCTTATCAATAGTCAAGGGATTCCTACCAAATTTTAAACTGAAAATTTAAGTTCCATTTTGTCTTACAGTATTTGATAGTCTGAATCAAATTAAAATTTTAAAAGATAACTAAAGAAACCCATGTTTATGAAACCCATGTTTATGTATCAAATCTACAACCAATGGTTACCACACTCCTGATCAAAAACGAAGAACTTAGACCAAAAAAAGAAGGGATAAAGTACATTTTTTTATTTGAGACTATAACTGCGAGCCCAAAATGTTTGAAATGACAAACTTTTTTTTTTGGTTACATAATTAAATATTACTAAATCAAAGCATTTCAATTTAGATCGCTGTTTATATATACACGTGAAAAAAGCTATAGATTCGTATTTTCGATGTTGTTATATGGATAATCCTGCATAAGTGAATATGTAAATTAGATAGTTATTTAAAAAAAATAGAAAACACAAGTTAACCTGCACTTTTCTGACAGATAATGCAAGAGAACCTGTATTTTTTAGGAAAAAAATATAAAATTCGATAATGATGAAAAACCTGTAGTTATTTATTAAAATTGTACTTAAATAACAATTATTATTATTTACGAGTAAATAAATTTGATTTTTAATTTTTGAAAAATTAAACTTTTTAAAAAGCTTAAGTTAACTTACATTTTTTATTAGGAAATTACAAACTAGTTTGCGCTTTCTAAGTTGGAAAAGTAGGGACCTAGTATGTAAAACCCACCACACACACATAGCACTGCATCCCTTCGATAAAAACAAATATAAATCAATTCTTTCTTTTTATAGGTAGAAAATTGTTGTTTAAAATGATGCTAAAATCGATATTGAGAATTTCTCCATGATTATTATTGAATTCGGTATTTTTTGAAAGTTTTCTTGTAAGAAAGATGTGATACAAATTATACTCATTTTGAAGAGAATATAATTTTCATGACAGTTTTTCAACCAGTTAGAATAAATGAAGTATCCAGAGTGTTGTATAATATAAGAGAGATCGGATTCTCAGTTTACATGGTCATGGCCGAACCAGTTAGCCCAATAGTTTATTAAACTGCTCGTTTCTCATGTACACTGTATATATAAATGCATTTCTCTCTGTTACAAATGTGATGTAATATACAACTCTCTTCTCAATAATAGTTTTCGCAATTTTTCTATTATGGTATCAGAGCTTAAAAACTGTCGAACGACGGTATTCATTTGTTGATCATCTACCAGTCCTCATTATAGAATAGATTTTCATCATCATCGAGCCATCCAGAAAAGGGTGTCAGATTATTCTCATCATTCACCACCTTCGGTTGCTCTCAGAAAAACGGTATTCTCATCACTTGAGAGTCACAGTTTCCACTTACCTATCTTATTTATCATCAAGAACTTCCTTCAAAGTGCCTCGCCAAGAAACTTGCATCAAGAACTGCAAAGTCTAGCTACACAGTGAAAGATTTGTATCAAGATCCACAACATCATACTCTATTATTTCATCATGGCTGGGGATGACGATGTTTCATCCACTGCATCAAGTGGACTCAATAATTAAGAACCATCAATTTCAGAGAATAACTCCTGTAGTATTATCAAACCAAAGAGTCACTTAGTAACCACTGCATTAGATGAAAACAATTTCATATTATGGAAGTATCAAGTTAAAGCCAGCATAAAAGATTATGGGTTAGAAGATTTTCTGTATGGAACTGCTATTACCCCCGTAAGAATGATCACAAATAGTAAAGGAGAGAGAGTCATCAATAAAGAATTTGTTAATCATCAAAGGCAAGACAATTTACTTGTAGCATGGTTGTTATCATCCATCAGTTCCGGATTGTTATCACAGATTGTTGGATGCAAGACATCATATGAGATATGGACTGCAATACAACAAATATTCAACACACAGTCAGCAGCAAGAATTATGCATTACAAGCGGAAACTACAGAATTTAAAGAAAGAAAATATGTCAATGATGGAGTATCTGACAAAGGTGAAGTCCTACTATGAACTTTTTGACACTGCTGGTCACACAGTGTTAGAAACAGAGCAAATTCTCACTATATTGAATGGTCTAGACATAGAATATGAATTAGTAGTGGCCATTATTTCACCACAACAAAACCTACCCAGTATGTAGTATGTCTACTCAATTCTATTATCACATGTAGGAAGAGTAGATAGAGAAAAGAAAGCAACACAGAATTATCAATCAACTATGCCTCAAACTCTAAAAACAAGAACCAAGGAAGGAGACAAGAAAATCAAAATATCAAACAAGAATCATATAATCAAAGAGGTGGTACTACTCAGAGAGGAAGAGGCAGGAATAACAGATGGAACACTAACAGAACAAAGGGTCAAATATGTGAAAAACCTGGACACACAGCAAGGTAGTGTTACTTTAGACTAAACAAAGAATGCCATCCAAGTCAACAAAATCAAGGAAATCAAAGAAATATAGTTCTAGTGCAAATGTTGCTCATATGGATCAAAGACAAAACAATCAGACTGAAGGTTCAAGAATGCAATATTTAAATTCAGAATGTCTTACCAGAACAGAGGACATTGCAAGTGAAGACTGGTATCCAGATTCAGGTGCCACCAATCACCTCACAAATAACCTTCAAAATCTTAATCTTGGCAATAAAGAATATACATGTATGCATTCTATACATATGAGAAATGGTGAAGCTATAAATATCACACATGTTGGAACTAGCAGCATTCAAAGTAAAAGGCACCTTTATCTTAATAATCTATTAACCTCAAATAAGAAAAACATAATGAGTGTGTCTCAATTTGCTAATGACAACAATGTGTATTTTGAGTTTCACCCTAAATTCTATGTAGTGAAAGATTTACTAAATCAAGAAATGTTGCTACAGTGTAAGATGGACAAGGGGTTATACAAATTCAACTTTGGAAACACAAGAAAGAGCAAAGTTAGAAATATGTGGTGTAACAGTTCTGAATCATATGCTAAAAATGGCAAAGAAATATTTGATTTGTGGCACCGTAAACTGGGGCATTCTATTGTGAATGTTGTAAAACAAGTACTTAAGAATAATAACATTTCTTTTGTTGTATCTTTACCATATGTGTGAACTTACTATCAATTAGGCAAAAGCCACAACTTTACCATTTACAGATTCAACAACCATTATTAGTAAACCACTAGAACTAGTGGCCACAGATCTATGGGGGCCAGCACCAGTAAGCTCGGACTATGAATTCAGGTACTACATATCTTTTGTTGATGCTTATTCCAGATATACCCGAATATATTTTTTAAGATCAAAATCAGATGCATATAAGGCTGCAATACAGTTCATAACACAAACTGAGAAGCAAGTAAACAGTGAACTTAAAATAATGGAAACTGATGGAGGTGGAGAATACAAATCATTAAAATAATATTTTCTAAAAAGAGGAATTGTTCACAGAACAACCTGTCCATATAATTCAGAGCAAAATGGGCTAGTGGAAAGAAAACATATGCATATAGTAGAGACAGGGCGAACTCTACTAGCACAAGTCTCTCTACCTATGAAATTTTGACCAGAAGCTGTCAACACTAATGTGTATCTAATTAACAGAATTCCTACCAAAGTACTCAAACACATGAACCATATTGAGGTGTTATTTGGGGCTAAACTAGACTATCAAAGTCTTAAGACATTTGGATGCTTGTGTTTTCCATGTATTAGACCATACAACAATCATAAATTAAGTCTTAGATCTGCCCCTTGCACCTTTTTAGTATATGGGAATAACAAAAAGGGATACAGATGTTTGAGTAGTGATGGTAGGATATTTGTTTCAAGACATGTGGTGTTTAATGAAAGTAATTTTCCATTTGTAGATGAAAAAATTAAAACCACAAAGAAGGTGTAAAATAAAAGCAACATATCAATTCCTTCAATACCTGTGATATCTGACTGAAATACAAATCAAACTGATGAAGGCATGTAGAGAAGCCAAGGACCACAACACACACTATCCAGTGCTGGATCAGATCATGGTTCACATGAGCTCTCCAATACCTTCAACAACACAAGTCAAAACAATAATACCAACTCAGATCAAAGAGAATCCTCTTCATCTAAGTCTTAACATACAGATGATAACATCAGTACTCAAGAATCATCACCTGGAAGAACAGGACATCATATGACTACCAGATCAAAAAGTGGAATATTCAAGCCCAAAGTTTATAGTACACAGTTAGATCAAACAGAACCAGGCAGTTATGAAGAAGCAATTACAGATGATAATTGGAAACAAGCAACAAATGAAGAATATACTGCTCTAATTAGAAATAAAACATGGAGTCTTGTATCAATACCAGAAGATAAAAATGTTATAGGGTGACTTACAAAATCAAAAGAAACCCAGAAGGAAGCATATCAAAATATAAAGCAAGGCTTGTATCTAAAGAGTACAATCAACAGTATGGTTTCGACTTCAATGAAACATTTTTTCCAGTGGTGAAACCAACTACAATAAGGATCATTTTAACCATTGCTTTATGTAGAAAATGGAAAATTAGACAGTTGGATGTAAACAATGCATTCCTCAATGGGGATCTGAAAGAAGATGTATTCATGGAACAACCAGAAGGATATAATAATGAAGTCAACAGCAGGTTAGTATGCAAATTACATAAGACCATCTATGGGTTGAAGCAAGCTCCTCGGGTCTGAGATGAAAAACTCAAGTCAACCTTAATAGGGCTAGGCTTTGTATCTATTAAATCAGATAATTCTTTATACATACAATGCAAACAAGATAGGATTATATAAATATTGATATATGTTGATGAGATTGTCATTACTAGAAATGACAATAAAACTATGGACCAGACAATCAAGCACTTGGATCAAGTTTTCTCTATAAAAGACTTGGGTAATCTACAGTACTTCCTTGGTATAGAAGTCACACAAAAATAAAACTCAGAATTATTCTTATATCAAAGGAGATATATACTTGACATACTGAAGAGAGAAAATATTGATCAGGCCAAACCTTTACCTACCCCTATGACCAGTAATCTACGACTTTCAAGAGACAAGGGTGAAGCCATCACAAATGAGAAACAATATAGAAGTATCGTTGGTGCTCTGCAATACATTACAATAACAAGACCAGATCTAAACTATAGCATAAATAAGTATGCCAGTATATTCATAAACCTCACAGTGATCATTGGAAAGCAGTAAAACATATCTTGAGATAACTAAAAGGGACATTGAATCATGGACTTCATTTTAACAATACAAAGGAATTAAACATATAAGCTTACTCTGATGCAGATCGGGCTACTGACCCTGACGATAGAAGATCGACGTCAGGGTATTTTATTTACCTAGGTAGTAACCCAATTTCTTGGAGCTCCAAAAAGCAAGCTACTGTATCTCGCTCCAGTACTGAAGCGGAATATCGTTTCATAGCCAGTACAGTAGCGGAGATAACTTGGGTCGAATCGCTACTTCACGAAATCAAATTCAACCTCATAAGCATTTCGATTATCTGGTGTGACAATCTCAGCTCTGTCTCTCTCTGCCAATCCAATTTTGCACTCACGAACGAAGCATATCGAAATCGATTTATACTTTGTTTGTGAGAAAATTATGAGTGGAAGATGGAAGACTGTAAGTAAATCACGTTCCAACCTTGTATCAAAGAGCGGACATTCTTACGAAGCCGCTTTCTATAAAAAAATTCACTATATTAAAGCAGGAGCTCAAAGTAGAAGGTGTCAGCGGAGAGACGAGAAAGGAGAAGGAAACCCTAGATCTAATTGAAGGGGGAGTTAGAATAAACGAAGTATCCAGAGTGTTGTATAATATAAGAGAGATCGGGTTCTCAATTTACATGGTCATGGGCCGAACCAGTTAGCCCAATAATTTATTACACTGCTCATTTCTCATGTACACTGCATATATATAAATGCAGTTCTCTCTGTTACAAATGTAATGTATCATACAACTCTCTTCTCAATAAAAGTTTTCAAAAATTTCTCTATTACAACCAACACCGAAGATTGTTGAATGAATTCAATGTGGGTACTCGAAAGGATTTTACCAAGTGTTATGAGTTTGAAGAATGGATGCTCGATAATAGGCGAGTGAACTGCCTGAGTTAGGACTCACCTAAGGAGCTAGAAAAACCGATCACTCTAATTAGAACATGATGAAGATTGGTTACAAATCTAGTTGTGCTTGTATGTTATACGTTTAGTATACCAAAACAGAGAATAATCAATTATAAACTCGTCTCACAAGTTTATCAAACAGATTTCTACTACTCTAGAAGTCTGTATTAGTTAATTTAAATAAAAGTTATGTCATAATTAAATTACAACAACAAATTAACAACTATAGTAATAATAACTATAGTGCTAAATCAACCGTTATACTATTTAATGAAAAAGTATACCACAGAAAGAAAAAGAAATATATATGTATATATAAATCTAACCGGTTGAAGAGGGAAATTCCGTCTGAGGTTTGTCGTGACAATTTCCTTAAGACTTTATTTAAAGTCTCCCAAGATACAACAGACGTAATCTGCACGAGATTGTAAAGAGTATGTCAACTCTGTGATATATTATTCAGAGCAGTAGAGAAGGAAGAAATTAGATTGGAATGGAATGAGGATGTGATCAGTATTCTCTTCTATTTATAATTTCGTCTGCAGCCCTTCGAACAGTCGCGTCTGCCTAAAAGGTTGCACCCGTTGCCTTTCATTGCTGCTGTTCATTAACGGGCCGCACCCGTTCGCTCCTGCTGCTGCCATAAGCCGCACCCGTTCGCGTCTAACGGGTTGCACTCGCTTCCGGCTGCGTCTGTTCGCCAAAACCCTACGCACTCTTCAGAAGTCGCACCCACTCAGTCAATCCGCGTCTGTTTGAACAGATTCACACCTGTTCGTATAGCCTGCAACTGTCAGAAAGCCCGGCCCAGTTTTGCAGTAAAAATAGGATCATATTAGACCCGTACCGGTTCGGTTCGGTCGGACGGACGGCGGTGGAAGCGCGCGCATGTGTGGTGGTGATGCATGATCTCCCTCCTCACAACGAAGCATACATTTAGGAGCCCCAGGCCCCCAACCTCCTCATGAGAAAACCATATATAAACCAATATAGCTCTCAACTATTTGGCGATGTGGGACTTTGGACTTTGTATATTTCTATTCATTTTATTTCTTAAGGAATTCCAACAGTCCCCCACATGAATGATAATATACATATCCCCCACACAAAGCGAAATATCACAGAGTACATATGGAATAATGCTTTATCGTGGATAAGTAGATATTTCACTTTGAACTTTCCCTAGTTAAAACTTATCGGATCTACTTGGCTAACCGGTGAATTATTTCATCTTGAACCGTCGGCCTTTATTGTATATCCAGCCAATAAGCTTTACGAAGCATTGATTCCCATCTCATCCAATCTCTTGGTTGTGTTCATTTTGGTCCTGAACAAATTTGTTTGGTTCTGCGAGTGTTTATAGAAAATATAAGCCTTTAATATTCTCATAGAGCCGACCCAGCTCACACTAACATAGGTGATCGCAACCATTAAGAGTATCCTACATATACCCCACTTGTTATTTCCACAATATGGTCATCATTAAAAACATAGTTTTAACCTTTGAATACTTCTGTAGGCATGCATTTATATTGTGCACCATAGGAATGGAGTTGGACTATGTCCAAGCAAATGCATTACGTCTTGAGTTACTCAGAACTGGTTTTCCAATTGATCCTAGTCCTTGGGATCTCCAGTCGCTAGGATATGTTTCCGTATAAGATAACTCTTGGTGGTTTAGGCTTTTAAACCCATTCCCCTTGATGCGCAGTCAATTTTCTCTCTTGATAAACCTTTAGTAAATGAATCCGCTAGGTTATCGTTTGTTCTCACATAATCTATGGAAATAGTTTCATTTGAGAGTAACTGTCTAACTGTGTTATGGCGTCGACGAATATGTCGTGACTTTCCATTATACACAAAGTTGTGCGCTCTGCTTAGCGCAGCTTGGTTATCACAGTGTATGCATATGGCCGGTACAAGTTTAGGCCAAAATGGAATATCTTCTAAAAAGTGACGAAGCCATTCTGCTTCTTCGCCTGCTTTATCTAAAGCGATGAACTCCGATTCCATAGTGGATCGAGCTATGCATGTTTGTTTAGTAGATTTCCATGACATTGCTGCCCCTGCTAAGGTAAAGACATAACCACTCGTTGATTTTGATTCCTCTGAATCAGCAATCCAATTTGCATCACTATATCCTTCTAAGACGGCAGGATATTTTCCATAATGTAAGGAATAATTTATGGAATTTTTTAAATATCAAAGCACTGTCATTAGTGCTTTCCAGTGTTCCTTTCCTGGATTGCTTGTATACCTGCTCAGTCGACTTACTGCATAAGCTATATCTGGTCTTGTGCAATTCATGAGATACATGAGACATCCTATTACACGAGAGTATTCTAGTTGCATTACACTCTCATTAGTGTTTTTATGCAGTACTTCTGATGGATTAAAAGGTGTTCTCACTCCTTTAATTCCATAGTCTTGGAATTTTTCAATCACTTTGTCTACATAGTGTGACTAAGATAATTCAATTCCATTAGGTGTTCTAATTATTTTGATTCCCAAAATAATGTCTGCAACTCCTAAGTCTTTCATATCGAAATTGCTAATTAACATCTTCTTTATGGTCTCTATTACCTGAGTATTTGGACCAAATATTAACATATCGTCTACATATAAACAAATCATCACATATGATTGCCCAATTTGTTTATAATAAACACATTTATCACATTCATTTATACGAAAACCATTTCTCATCATGACACTATCAAATTTTGCATGCCATTGTTTTGGAGCTTGTTTTAGTCCGTATAATGATTTTACTAATCTACAGACTTTGTTTTCATTTCCTTTAGAAATAAAACCTTCAGGTTGCTCCATGTAGATCTCCACATCGGGATCTCCATTTAAGAATGTTGTCTTTACATCCATTTGATGAATTTCTAGATTATAAATCGATGCAATTGCTATTAGCATTCTTATAGAGGTTATTCGTGTTACCGGCGAATATGTATCAAAGAAGTCTACTCCTTCTTTTTGACGATATCCTTTGGCTACTAATCTGGCTTTATACTTGTCGATAGAGCCATCTGCTTTCATTTTCTTCTTGAAAATCCATTTGCAGCCAATAGGTTTTATTCCAGGTGGAATATCAACAATTTCCCAAGTTTTATTACTTAGAATTGATTCAATCTCACTTTGGATTGCTTCTTTCCAACATGAAGATTCAGAAGATGACATTGCTTCCTTGTACGTTTGAGGTTCATGTTCTAACATATATGTGAAAAAATCCGAACCAAATGTCTTGGAAGTCCTAGCCCTTACGCTTCTTCTTGGTTCAACTTCCTCAATCTCATGATGAGTTTCATCTTCATGTGAATTGCTCGATTCTTCTCTTATCCTTTTAGGCACATTATTCCCTTCATTTCTTTTATGCGGAAACACGTCTTCAAAGAATGAGGCATCTCTAGATTCCATGATTGTATTTACATGAATATCAGCTATATCAGACTTGAATACCAAAAATATATAGGCACTACTATTTTGGGCTGGCCCTAGATAGTAACAATCTATTGTTTTTGGTCCAAGTTTGACTTTCTTGGGAGGCGGAACTGGAACTTTTGCCAAGCTCCCCCACACTTTGAGGTATTTAAAACTTGGTTTGTGTCCTTTCCATAACTCATATGGAATTGTTCCTGTTTTATTGTGAGGGACTTTGTTTAATATGTGATTAGACATATTTAAGGCTTCCCTCCACAAGTTCGTCGGTAGACCAGAGGTTAAAAGCATGGCATTAATCATGTCTTTTAACGTTCTGTTCTTCCTCTCGGCTACACCATTTTGTTGTGGTGAATATGGAGCTGTTGTTTGATGAATTATACCATTTTCGGCATAGTACTGTTCAAATGGTGATTCATATTCTCCACCTCGATCAGATCTCAATATCTTGATCTTTTTATTTAACTGATTTTCTACCTCAGCCTTGTACTCTGTTTTAGTTAAAACATGAAAGTCTTAAGATGTTATACGTTTAGTATACCAAAACAGAGAATAATCAATTATAAACTCGTCTCACAAGTTTATCAAACAGATTTCTACTACTCTAGAAGTCTGTATTAGTTAATTTAAATAAAAGTTATGTCGTAATTAAATTACAACAACAAATTAACAACTACAGTAATAATAACTATAGTGCTAAATCAACCGTTATACTATTTAATGAAATAGTATACCACAGAAAGAAAAAGAAATATATATGTATATATAAATCTAACCGGTTGAAGAGGGAAATTCCGTCTGAGGCTTGTCGTGACAATTTCCTTAAGACTTTATTTAAAGTCTTCCAAGATACAACAGACGTAATCTGCACGAGATTGTAAAGAGTATGTCAACTCTGTGATATATTATTCAGAGCAGTAGAGAAGGAAGAAATTAGATTGGAATGGAATGAGAATGTGATCAGTATTCTCTTTTATTTATAATTTCGTCTGCACCCCTTCGAACAGTCGCGTCTTCCTAAAAGGTTGCACCCGTTGCCTTTCATTGCTGCTGTTCATTAACGGGCCGCACCCGTTCGCTCCTACTGCTGCCATAAGCCGCACCCGTTCGCGTCTAACGGGCCGCACTCGCTTCCGGCTGCGTCTGTTCGCCAAAAACCTACGCCCGCTTCAGAAGTCGCACCCCCTTAGTCAATCCGCGTCCGTTTGAACAGATTCACACTTGTTCGTATAGCCTGCAACTGTCAGAAAGCCCGGCCCAGTTTTGCAGTAAAAATAGGATCATATTAGACCCGTACCGGTTCGGTTCGGTCGGACGGACGGCGGCGTCGGTGCGCGCGTGTATGGTGGTGATGCACGATCTTCCTCCTCACAACGAAGCATACATTTGGGAGCCCCAGGCCCCCAACCTCCTCATGAGAAAACCATATATAAACCAATATAGCTCTCAACAATTTGGCGATGTGGGACTTTGGACTTTGTATATTTCTATTCATTTTATTTCTTAAGGAATTCCAATAATCCTCCACATGAATGATAATATACATATCCCCCACACAAAGCGAAATATCACAGAGTACATATGGAATAATGCTTTATCGTGGATAAGTAGATATTTCACTTTGAACTTTCACTAGTTAAAACTTATCGGATCTACTGGGCTAATCGGTGAATTATTTCATCTTGAACCGTCGGCCTTTATTGTATATCCAAACAATAAGCTTTACGAAGCATTGATTCCCATCTCATCCAATCTCTTGGTTGTGTTCATTTTGGTCCTGAACAAATTTGTTTGGTTCTGCGAGTGTTTATAGAAAATATAAGCCTTTAATATTCTCATAGAGCCGACCCAGCTCACACTAACATAGGTGATCGCAACCATTAAGAGTATCCTACATATACCCCACTTGTTATTTCCAAGATATGGTCATCATTAAAAACATAGTTTAACCTTTGAATACTTCTGTAGGCATGCATTTATATTGTGCACCATAGGAATGGAGTTGGACTATGTCCAAGCAAATGCATTACGTCTTGAGTTACTCAGAACTGGTTTGCCAATTGATCCTAGTCCTTGGGATCTCCAGTCGCTAGGATATGTTTCCGTATAAGATAACTCTTGGTGGTTTAGGCTTTTAAACCCATTCCCCTCGATGCGCAGTCAATTTTCTCTCTTGTTAAACCTTTAGTAAATGGATCCGCTAGGTTATCGTTTGTTCTCACATAATCTATGGAAATAGTTCCATTTGAGAGTAACTGCCTAACTGTGTTATGGCGTCGACGAATATGTTGTGACTTTCCATTATACACAAAGTGGTGCGCTCTGCTTAGCGCAGCTTGGTTATCACAGTGTATGCATATGGCCGGTACAGGTTTAGGCCAAAATGGAATATCTCCTAAAAAGTGACGAAGCCATTCTGCTTCTTCGCCTGCTTTATCTAAAGCGATGAACTCCGATTCCATAGTGGATCGAGCTATGCATGTTTGTTTAGTAGATTTCCATGACACTGCTGCCCCTGCTAAGGTAAAGACATAACCACTCATTGATTTTGATTCCTCTGAATCAGCAATCCAATTTGCATCACTATATCCTTCTAAGACGGCAAGATATTTTCCATAATGTAAGGAATAATTTGTGGTATTTTTTAAATATCCAAGCACTCTCATTAGTGCTTTCCAGTGTTACTTTCCTGGATTGCTTGTATACCTGCTCAGTCGACTTACTGCATAAGCTATATCTGGTCTTGTGCAATTCATGAGATACATGAGACATCCTATTACACGAGAGTATTCCAGTTGCATTACACTCTCATTAGTGTTTTTATGCAGTACTTCTGATGGATTAAAAGGTGTTCTCACTCCTTTAATTCCATAGTCTTGGAATTTTTCAATCACTTTGTCTACATAGTGTGACTGAGATAATTCAATTCCATTAGGTGTTCTAATTATTTTGATTCCCAAAATAACGTCTGCAACTCCTGAGTCTTTCATATCGAAATTGCTAATTAACATCTTCTTTATGGTCTCTATTACCTGAGTATTTGGACCAAATATTAACATATCGTCTACATATAAACAAATCATCACATATGATTGCCCAATTTGTTTATAATAAACACATTTATCACATTCATTTATACGAAAACCATTTCTCATCATGACACTATCAAATTTTTCGTGCCATTGTTTTGGAGCTTGTTTTAGTCCGTATAATGATTTTACTAATCTACAGACTTTATTTTCATTTCCTTTAGAAATAAAACCTTCATGTTGCTCCATGTAGATCTCCTCATCGAGATCTCCATTTAAGAACGCTGTCTTTACATCCATTTGATGAATTTCTAGATTATAAATCGATGCAATTGCTATTAGCATTCTTATAGAGGTTATTCGTGTTACCGGCGAATATGTATCAAAGAAGTCTACTCCTTCTTTTTGACGATATCCTTTGGCTACTAATCAGGCTTTATACTTGTCGATAGAGCCATCTGCTTTCATTTTCTTCTTGAAAATCCATTTGCAGCCAATAGGTTTTATTCCAGGTGGAATATCAACAATTTCCCAAGTTTTATTACTTAGAATTGAATCAATCTCACTTTGGATTGCTTCTTTCCAACATGAAGATTCAGAAGATGACATTGCTTCCTTGTACGTTTGAGGTTCATGTTCTAACACATATGTGAAAAAATCCGAACCAAATGTCTTGGAAGTCCTAGCCCTTACGCTTCTTCTTGGTTCAACTTCCTCAATCTCATGATGAGTTTCATCTTCATGTGAATTGCTCGATTCTTCTCTTGTCCTTTTAGGGACATTATTCCCTTCATTTCTTTTGTGCGGAAACACATCTTCAAAGAATGAGGCATCTCTAGATTCCATGATTGTATTTACATGAATATCAGCTATATCAGACTTGAATACCAAAAATCTATAGGCACTACTATTTTGGGCTGGCCCTAGATAGTAACAATATACTGTTTTTGGTCCAAGTTTGACTTTCTTAAGAGGCGGAACTGAAACTTTTGCCAAGCACCCCCACAATTTGAGGTATTTAAAACTTGGTTTATGTCCTTTCCATAACTCATATGGAATTGTTCCTGTTTTATTGTGAGAGACTTTGTTTAATATGTGATTAGACATATTTAAGGCTTACCCCCACAAGTTCGTCAGTAGACCAGAGGTTAAAAGCATGGCATTAATCATGTCTTTTAACGTTCTGTTCTTCCTCTCTGCTACACCATTTTGTTGTGGTGAATATGGAGCTGTTGTTTGATGAATTATACCATTTTCGGCACAGAACTGTTCAAATGGTGATTCATATTCTCCACCTCGATCAGATCTCAATATCTTGATCTTTTTATTTAACTGATTTTCTACCTCAGCCTTGTACTCTGTTTTAGTTAAAACATGAATGTCTTAAGATGTTATACGTTTAGTATACCAAAACAGAGAATAATCAATTATAAACTCGTCTCACAAGTTTATCAAATAGATTTCTACTACTCTAGAAGTCTGTATTAGTTAATTTAAATAAAAGTTATGTCGTAATTAAATTACAACAACAAATTAACAACTATAGTAATAATAACTATAGTGCTAAATCAACCGTTATACTATTTATTGAAATAGTATACCACAGAAAGAAAAAGAAAAAGAAATATATATGTATTTATAAATCTAACCGGTTGAAGAGGGAAATTCCGTCTGAGGCTTGTCATGACAATTTCCTTATGACTTTATTTAAAGTCACCCAAGATACAACAGACGTAATCTGCACGAGATTGTAAAGAGTGTGTCAACTCTGTGATATATTATTCAGAGCAGTAGAGAAGGAAGAAATTAGATTGGAATGGAATGAGATCAGTATTCTCTTCTATTTATAATTTCGTCTGCACCCCTTCGAACAGTCGAGTCTGTCTGAAAGGTTGCACCCGTTGCCTTTCATTGCTGCTGTTCATTAACGGGCCGCACCCGTTCGCTCCTGCTGCTGCCATAAGCCGCACCCCCTCAGTCAAGGCCAACTCAGTTTTGCAGTAAAAATAGGATCATATTAGACCCGTACCCATTCGGTCGGACGGACGGCGGCGGTGGCGCGCGCGTGTGGTGGTGATGCATGATCTCCCTCCTCACAACGAAGCATACATTTGGAAGCCCCAGGCCCCCAACCTCCTCATGAGAAAACCATATATAAACCAATATAGCTCTCAACAATTTGGCGATGTGGAACTTTGGACTTTGTATATTTCTATTCATTTTATTTTTTAAGGAATTCCAACATTGTATACAAGATGATGAGTAGTACAAGAAAATTAGTGATAGGACCAAACTGTACAAGTGAGAGATGGTTTAGAGGTTCAAAGTTGGGAGTATAATATTGATATAAGAAATCAACGAAGGGTTAGGGTTATCGCAAGGATCCTTACACAATTAAATTTGAGAAAAGATAAAAAGTAAAGAAAAACAATATACAGATAATTTTTTCAAACCAAAATTTTATTGAACTCTCTAGAAACAAGTACAAAACCCTAATTTAAAAGATTAAAAATCTTCTATTTTAATATGATATGCATATCAATATATACAATATTGGTTTGAGCAAGTCCAAGTATGTGTTTTCCTTTTATTATGTTTATTTACTCTAAATGTGATTTTGTATAAAGATCACAACACGAAGAATGCAGACTCAGTATAAAGAAGCTTAAGAAGAATTTGACAAGAATAAAGGAGAATTTGATAAGAGAATTAGTAAAGAAGTTACAGAAAAGAAAAACAAGAAATTAAGGAGAAGGTTTAGCGGTGCGGACGTTAGAGTTTAGAGAATAAGAAAAGAATTTAATAGAATCTTCATAACACCCTACAAAGTGATACTGCTTGATATTTATATACAGAATTCTGAGACCAACATGACTACCAAACCTAAATTGCATAGCTATAATAGTCGAAAGAATCCGCCTAAGGTTAATTACGTGTGTACATATATACTCGTACAAATATACATGCACACACGTGCACATCCCATATCAGTTTATCTCAGGCAAAAACTTCACTACTGACCAGACCTTTTTCTACTCTGCTTTGGATGCTGCTTCCTCTGGTGATCTATGGTTGGGACTGATGAAATCGTGCCATGGAGGTAGTTAAGGTTTAGGCTGTGCATGCATTGACGGTGACGGTGTTCAATCAATTATCTTACAACTTGTGTCACAGTGAATCCATATATGCAATGCTATTTTGGGCAAATCCAAATACATGATATTTGTGTTGGAAAATTAAATCCTAACAATTTGGTCTAAAATATCACAAATCACAACAAACTGCACAACCAATAGCTTGAAACAAGTCGTTCTTAGCCTTTAGACCATTCTGCTTCTTAGCATCAAGACTCTAGAGTTGCACCTCTGTCAATAGTTCTCTTTCTTTAGGCTTCTTCGTCACATTCTCGATTAATCCCCGGCACTCATTTGGACAAAAGAAAATTCTTCATGAGCATACTTCAGTGATCATAGCGACCCTTGAAGCGAGAGAATTACGGTTGCACAAAGGCACTTCCATTTTTTGTTGCCACGAAACTTGCTGCAGCTTTGCAAACAAAAACAAAAACAATTCACTTTGAGAAGGAAGTACTGGCTATATAGCCTACAAGATGAAACACATAAAACACGGGTTTGAACAGTTCAAAGGCACTAACAAGTTCCCTACCATCAGGGAATTATTCGAAGAGCAATTCAAAAGCAACTAAAAGAAACAAAATATTTGAACAGCGGCTTCAGGATTACAAGAGGTAGGTAGTGTGCACACTTGTGCTTGTTGCACAGCATGCACAACGTTGCACAACAATTCAAACAGTAAAATGGTTCACTAAGCAACTTACCTGACCATGAACGCCAAGTAGGCTTGGCCAAACCATGTACTGCAACAAAGACTTGAAGCAAGAACTAACAATCAGTGCATTCTAGGGAAAAAAAACTTACCTTAAAAGGTCATAGCAACCGGTTTCAATTAGTAACAGTAAAAACAAAAATTGGTTAGTAAAATATTGCACTAGGTTTAAATTGATAGGTTGCTAATGAGTATTAGTGTATTTGCTAATCAATGTTCTATATACATGAGAGAGGAACCTTGTATTACAAATCTTTTCTTCTTCTCTCGTTCTCTGTAGGTCTCTCTGTTAACTAAATCTTTTTCTTAATTTTTCTTCAACATTTCTTTGTTTCGATCTTACAGTCTACCCATCCACCATATAAAAATGCCCAAATATTCTAAGAAAACACAAGAAGACACCTCACATTTTCTTATTAAATGTGAAACAGTGAGGTCTTTTTATTCATTTATTCATTTACTTTTTTTTAACTGTGGGCATAAGAATTCAATTTTAAGAGAAATTAGTTACTGCATGCTGAATTCTGTTGCATTTTAGTATATGACATGCTATTTATCAAACTTTAACTGTGGTATTGCTGTCAAAACTCAAGTTCGTTGACACTAAATACAAGCATAAACTATTTTTCAAACTTCAAACTCATGTATCAAGCAATGTAAAACAAGTTATAAGGATGAATTTAGTGGCAAAATTTTCTAAAGGGAGACAAATTAATATTTTACTGGTAGTTTGCTTTATAACTGATTAAGCTTCTTAATATGTGAGGGTATGCATTGCATGCACCATGGAAAATATATCCTCTGTCAAACTTATGGACTACGGTTTGCATATAACTAGTAACTTCTGTGTCCCAGCAACAAAATATATTTGTGAAGCCTATATGTCAGAAGAAGTAATGCCTTGAGAGAAAATATTAGGATTTATTCTAGTTTAAGTACCACTGCTCTTTTGATAAATAGAGAATAATAATTTATAAGGTGCAACAATGCATAAAAGTAAGAAGACAGAATCATATATCATACAGTATACATATGGCAATAAGCAATGTAGTACATATATAAATCAAGACCAAACATAAACTCATGGAACTACAATCAATAGTGCCATATCATCTACGAAACTCAAGGGGTAGCAGAAGGGTGAGTTGGAACTTCAGGAACAATTGGTAGTTTAGGCAAAGGAGGTAGTTCAAACTTGGGAAGGGTTGGGATCTCGGGGAGAGGTGGCAACTCTAGCTTTGGTAAAGAAGGGATCTCTGGTAGTGAAGGCAGTTCTGGCTTGGGCAATATTGGAACTTCAGGCGCCACCGGTGTTTCTTCAGTTTTGGTGATAGATGGTAGTTTAGGGAGTTCAGGCAATGGAGGGATTTCCAGCTTAGGCAGACTTGGCATTTCAGGCAGTGGTGGCAGTTCTGGAAGCTCAGGTTTCGGAAGAGTGGGGATCTCAGGTAGTGATGGAAGCTCTGGTTTTGGAAGAGTGGGGATCTCAGGTAGTGATGGAAGCTCTGGTTTTGGGATTGTTGGTGCTTCTAGAAGCATACGTGCAGCGTCATTTACTATTAAGTTGCTGAATCCTAATAGCAGCACTGCAAATAGATGATTAATCTTTGACAAGGTAGTAGCATTTGTAGCCATTTTTCTGAAACCTATTGTCCGACGAATACATAGAATGAAGCTGTGTATTTATACAAATTATAGAAGTTTATAAAATTTTGTGACAATGAAAGTTAGGTAGGTAGTTGGCTTTCCTGCTGTGATTGGTAAGAATAAAGAGTTGAGGTAATAAGGTGATTGCATTCAACCTTGCTTCAGCAACTGTTAGCTCACCTTCTTATCAGCTGAAAAACTTTAACTTGATTGCCAGTTTACTTTTCAGCTAATAATATGATATGTATCACTGCATTATAAGATTCTGATTTAGCTTTTAAAAAATAAATCCATGCATATCTAGAGTATGCATCAATGAAAGATATGTAATTTTTGTAACCATAATCAGAATAGATTGGGGCAGGTCCCCATAAATCGGTTGCAATCAATTTTAAAGGTTTTGAATACTTGGTTAGTGAGTCATTGAAGGGTAACTTATGGCTTTTGCCCATTTGGCAATATGTACATACACATGGTAAAGAAATATCATCAAACACAATTTTATTTTTCTCAAGTACTTGTTTCACAACATTTGTGTTTGGATGGCCAAGTTTGTAGTGCCACAGATCAAACACACTTCCCTTTTCTTTAGACTGACTCATTTCACCTATGTTACAACACCTCTGATTTCTCTCAGATTTGCTACTGTTTTTAAGATTGAATCTGTATAGTCCTCTGACTGCTTCACCCTGCAAAAGATTTTCATTAGTTAGTATGTCTTTAACTAAGCAATAATCAGGATAAAATTCAAAGTATACATTATTGTCTTTTGCAAATTGTGACACACTCATGAGATTTTTCTTTATTTTTGGTACTTTCAACAAGTTATTTAAATATAATTTCCTTTTTCCATTAATATTGGTTCTTCCAGTGTGAGTAATATTGACTGACTCACCATTCCCCATGCATATAGACTGTTTACCTCTATATTCCTTATTGTCAAGATTTAAATTGTCAAGGTTATTTGTTATATGATTGGTTGCTCCTTAGTCTGGGTACCAGCCTTCATCATGTATATGTTCTGATGTTGTAGTTGTGCTTTGATTGACTTCACCATTGCTTTTAGTGTCTGACTGTATTTGAGCCATATTAGCACCAGATTTTCCATTTCCTTGATTATTTTGATTCTGATTTGGTACATAATTTGCATTAAACCTAAAGTAGCACTTTACAGCAGTATGACCAATTTTCTCACAAATTTGACACTTAGGTCTGCTATTGTTGTTATTCCATCTGCCTCTACCTCTAGATCTTTTTGAACTTCCTCCTCTTTGATAAGATGGGCCTTGTTTGTTTTGATTCTTTCCTTTGTTTCTTGAGTTGAAGGTATAGTTGATTGACAGATCTGTTTCTTGAGATTTTTTATGATCTATTCTTGCTTCATGTGCAAGTAGTGTGGCATGAACATACTGTATAGGTGGTAAACTTGGTTGTGATGACACAACTGCAACAACTGCTTCATATTCCTCACTAAGTCCATTCAGGATACTTAGAACTTGCTCTGTTTCAGATACTTTGTGTCCTGCTGCTTCTAACATATTGCAGATGTTATTGACTTGTGAAAGATAATCCCTCATTGGCTGATTTCCTTTAGTAATATTATGCAATTGTCTTTTATAGTGCATAATTTTAGCAGCAGACTGAGTATTGAATATTCTTTCAATAGTGATCCATATATCATTTGCTGATTTGCTCCCTATAACTTGTGACAGTAACTTTGTGTCAATTGATGATAGAATCCAAGAACTTATCAATCTATCTTGTCTGTAGAATTTTGTGTATTCTTCATTGCTGATCATCTTATTTTGTGAATCATTGTTGAATTTTGGTGGAATTGGAATTGAGCCAAGAATAAAGCCTTCTAGTCCATATCCTTGCATTGCTGTTTCAACTTGTAATTTCCATAGGAGATAGTTGTCTTCCTCTAGATGCACAGTAATTAGCTGGCTTTGAGGACTGATAACTGTCTTGATTAACTTCTCTGTTGCATCACTGAACTGTTGTGGGTTGTTGGTGTTGTCTGAAGTTGTTGAAGCATTGTCTCCTTCAGCCATGATTAAAGATTTCTATGATTGGTGCAAGAAATCAATAATTCAGAAGATCTACTAATTCAAGATCACTCTATTACTGAGAAGAACAGGTTAGTTGCAGCCAAGATTTAGATGATGAGCTTGCTCTGATAAGTCTTGGCACGACAATTACTTTCTTTATGTCTTTGACTGCTTTCTTGAATTGGTTTTCTGATTTTTCGAACTTTCTTGGTATGGATTTGCTTAACTTTTGATGAAAAGCTTGTTGCAATCAGAAATCTAAATGATTTCTTGGTATGGTACCTGTTTTTCACAAAAAATTGCAAATTCAATAATTAACCCAAATGATGAGATATCACCTGATGGGTTAAGATGTCTTCAAATGATGAAATCTTTCTTATGAAGATTTGTATTGAGATTACTGCCGTTAGGCTTCTAAAGATTGCTTTGAATTCAAACGTTGATGCTGTTGCCGCAAGGCTTGTGAGGCTCTGATACCATATTAGATTTTGATAGTATTGAGATATTAGAAAACAGAGAAAGAATGATTTTTGTATTAATCAGATTGTTTCTCTGTACAATTACAATTCTGTTTATATAAAGAATACAAAGGTATTGGGTTTTTTACAAACAAGGCCCATACCCATTTAATACAGATATGTTGTATTCTTCAAAGAGCAGCAGTATGCGAACAGTTCATTTTCTAACTATTATGCCTTTACAGTACTTGATGGTCTGAATTAAATTAAGACTTTAAAAGAGAACTAAAGAAACACATGCATGTATCAAATCTGCATCTAATGGTTACCACACACTCCTGATCAAAAGAACACCTTAGACACAAAAGAAGAGATAAATAACTTTCTTTATTTATTTGAGACCATAACTGCGCGTTTTCACCATACCTTATATTGCAATATGCAATCCAAAATGTTTGAAACAACAAACTTCTTTTTTTTAATTACATAATTAAATATTACTAAATTAAAGCATTTCAATTCTCGTCAATGTTTAAAAAATATATTAGTACCACATCCCACAGATAAAAACAAATATAAATCAAGTCTTTCTTTTTATAGGTACAAAATTTATGTTTAAAATGATGCTAAAATCAGGATTGAAATTTTATCCACGATTAGTATTGAATCCAATATTATTTTGAATTTTTTGCATTTTAGAAACAAGAAAATAGACACAGGGACAAACTTAGAAAAAAATTTAGGCTGAAGGACAACAAGTTTGTTTTTTAGGCTGAAAGACAATGCTAGTTATAACTAGCATTTTGTATAGTGTAAAACTGAATATAATGCTAGATATAACTTGCATTTTGTATAGTGTAAAAGTTGAATATAATGCTAATTATAACTAGCATTTGTCCTTCAGTCTAAAAATGAAACTTGGTATACTTCGGCCTAATTTTTTTTTCAAAGTTTGTCATTTTCTCTAATTCTCTCTTTTAGAAATATGTGAGACAGTATTATACTCATTTTGAAGAGAATATAATCTTTTGACAGTTTTTCAACCAACACCGAAGATTAATGAATGAATTCAATGTGAGTATTTGAAAGGACGTGCATATAAGTTGACACAGACTTTACTGTAATTGAAGGAATCCTCCAATGTTCGTGTTTGCCAATCCATATTTATACACCACCTTTTCAAGTTACTTAGCAATGTGAGACTAATTCAATTTGAAATCGTCGTTTTTTCTTGTAACATGTAAGACAACCCTAACATATTACTTTTTAGGACTCACCTAGATTGATCTTAAAAGAGCTAGAACAACCAATCACGGATGTGCCAAGATCAACCAGTCAATGAGGAATGTGTTACAAGAGATGTGCTAAAAAATGGACCAACACCCAGGTTTGAGTTTGAAAGCACCAGCCCTCTTCTGACAGAGCAATATCACAGATAACATATATCAAGAAAGAACGGTTAAAGAAAGTAGACAGAGAATTTTTATAGTGGTTCGGCTGTTAATGAAGCCTACGTCTACTTTATAGTTTTATTATAGACTGATTGCTATTACAAGAGATGTATGATTACAAGGCTTTGATTGTTTCCTAACTAAATTGAATCTCCAGATTTGGAATCCACTGAAGAATCACAGTGTATTCCTTTGGAGATTGTTATGAGGAAGGAAAAAAATGAAGAATAATTCCAGCAGAGCTTCAACTACCAGTCCGAAGAAGATCCAGTTTATGTTGTAGGTAGGATGGTACTTATATGGATCAGAGAGCTTCTGGGCCAAGCCACACCATCACCAGCTCGCAGACAGGTAGGAGACGACCTATGGAGTATTTGGCTCGCAATACAAGGCAGAACCATGGGTCGCTGGCGACCCATGGCCTATGGGTCGCTGGCGACCCATTGTCTATGGGTCGCTAGTGACTCATAGACTTAGCTCGTTTGCGAGCCAATGTCTTGGCCTCTTACGTAGTATTCTTTGGTTGTCTGGTTTGAAGGTTTGAGGGGGGCGTAGGTTGCTAATGATCCAAGCACTTAGTATTTTTCTGGAGTTTGGAATTGGAGATGTTTCCATGGTCTTGTGTCACCGTTGTTTGCGTAGTCTCGTTGCACGTTGTTCTGTTTTCATGACAATTTACTAGCTGTTTGCGCTCAGCTGCTGACTGGACTGAACGAATGCTGGTCTCTTGGTTTAGTCGATCCCGGTCATTACCTTAGTAGTATAGCTCGGCTCTCATTAACTCCTTGCCTTAGCCTTTCTGGTTAAGTTCTAAATCATTCGGATAACACGAGATTGTTCCGTCTCTTGTTGGATCCTACTGGGTTAAAAACCTGGATAACATTTACCCCCTAGAGTATGCCTTCGTTGAAAACAAGACGTGCTCTGAAAGTAACTTCTTTTGAGTCTTTATTTTGTGAATTCTAGTTTATCGTGTCGAGGTTACCATGCAAATTATGCTTTGACTGTTGAATTTTCGATGTGAATCGTCAGAGTCCACCTCAAGATGTTATTCTCAATTGACTGACTTTTGACAGCCGTTCGTTTTTTGATTTCAATCTGAATTTCAATTCCTAGTATTGATGATGCAATCTTTGCTCCGTAGTTTACGCAAGGGTTTAAGTTAGTAAGTGGATGCATGATGTAGGTTTGGAGTTGTCCCATATAGTTTTGATTCGACCGGCGGCGAAGCTAAGTTTGTCTCGAATGATTGTACGCTGTTCTAGAGCAAAGTCTTGCTCTTTGTCTTTAGCTTTTTCTTCTCGAGAATTTGGTTAAGTTCCCGTCAATGTTTTTTAGTTCCAATGCAACAATTTATTTCGAAATCGAATGTAGTCGATGATTTAACCATATCACTCTTCCTATTTCTATATTCTAGTGATCCTGAAAAGAAAAGCTTCCCGCGTCGCTTCGGACAGTGGCTCCGTTATCTATCGTTGATCGATAACGGGTAAGTGTGGAAGAGATAATTTTAAAGGACGATATGGATTATTTTTCAAATGCAAGCAAGCTAGCTACACTAGATTGTTTGTTCGCAGTATTTAGGATACTGGATTACTCTCATGTAGATAACACACTGCATTTGCCTCGGTCAACGCTCAGGACCCGATTGATCAACATATGTTGACTTCCCTTGGATTCTGGGTGTTGGTTAAACGAAGATATTATTTAAAGTAAAACATACCTGATAGGGTTGAATGCCAAGTTTTGTCATTGAAAATGATTTTTCGGTCATCCAATCTTTGGTCTGTGGAGGTACTTCCACTCCTCCAGAAGTTGGGTCCTTCGCAACTTAGGCTTCGCTTATTATCCTTATTATATTGGGATGATTGATTACAATTAAATTACAAGGCATAGTTTCTCTTATAGAGTTGTAGTTGAAGTTCGATCAAGCACAGTTTCAGCCTTTGGAAACTAGCGGATGAGTCGTTCGAGTGCGATTGTCCTTCCTTTGCGTTTTTCGAAATTCAATGCACATCGGCCTCTGTCTCCGGGAACTATTGGCTTAATTGCTTGATTTCGAGCATTGCTTTGTCTCGCTGTTGCACTTCTTGTGCTCATGTGCAACATACTCGTTTAGTGTTATTCTACATGTGTAAGTAATACTTCTACGGTCATTTCAGCACATTCTATTTCATAGCTTTGTTCAGAACTATGAAGTAGCTTGGTCTAGCCAGTTCTATAGCTAATCCCTACTTATGCTCAATTGAGTTTGTTTCAACAAAGCGTTGGGGTAAATTCCTTAGCCCGTAGGGTTGATTACTTTGACTACTGAACCAACACGTTTTGGGACGTTAGGTCTCCTAAGAAATAAGTTCGATTGACATGATAGTTCCTATCTTCGAGAACTAGGGATTTTGTGTCTCGATCCCAAGATCTGATTTTTTGTAATGATGTCGGTAGGCATTAGAAAGATGCGTTTCTGGCATATTTTTCTAAAGTAAATTCTTCTGAGCCCGATGTTGAGATCCTAATCATGTGTTGGTTTCTATCTTCGAAAACTCATACACGGATGACTCAACTCTATGGATTTTTCCTTGATGTTGTGAATCTTCAGATAGCATGACCAAACTTCGGATAATGGCATAATCCTGCAAGTTGGAACCAAATGATCTAATTAGACCGTAAGTAGGTCATCGATCCTTCTTGCCATCGCCAGACTATGAGCGATGGTTGATTTCTGAACGTTAAATCCTTCATTTTCTATGTTGGCGATTTTGTTGCCAGAATGCTCTGTTTCGTAATACAGAACCGTTATCTAACCAACCTCGCGGTTATTCGTGCTTGGACTTTTGAAAATTTCTTTCAATCAAGTATCTGTGCTTCTATCCCTTCTTGAGGGACTATCTATTTCGAATGCCTATATTTGGGTGATTGTGAGAGATGGAAATCCATAGGGCGAATTGCTCAATTGCCCCAGTCTGGTTCTCAATCCCATTCTAGAAGTAAGGATGTTCAGGACTTTTATTTTCCACCTTCCAGGATTGCTCCTACTTTTTCTTGGCCAAGCATGCTCTTCTTGGTTGCTGATGTTGTCACGAAAGGTTTGTTCATATGTCAACTCTTGCCTTTAGAATTGATAACCTAGCTGTTTGGTTCCAAGCAACATTTCCTCGAGGCTGCCTATCTTTCGGTTGTGTCTAAGTTCTTTCTAAGTTGAACTTTGGAAATTCGATTGTGCACCAGCTTTCATCCTTTGAAACTAGTACATGGGTAATTCAATCCTAGGATTTCCTTTTGACGCTGCTTTATTCCTGTGCAGTGGCTGATTCCCGTGATAAAAGGTCGGCCTATCCGGCTGACCTTTGAAAGAATATGGCTTCCGTCGTTGCCTATTGTTGGGCAATAGTAGTTTTCTGAAGAGAAGGTAGAAACTCAGTTGAGGACCAACTTCTATTTCTTGAAGCTAGTGCATTGATGGTTCACTGTGATGAGTGTTTCTCATCATCCCTGTAGATTAAAGTTTTCCTAGCATTGCCGAGGCAATACCGGTACTTAGTGAGTAGAATGTTTCCCGAAGTTGCCAGGGCAACATCGGTACTAATGAAATAGAAAGTTTCCTAGCATTGCCGGGGCAACACTGGTACTTATGAATAGAAAAATTTCCCTGCGTTGCCAGGGCAACACTAGTACTTAAAAGATAAAAGAAGGCCTTGGCGTTGGCGAGGCAACACCGACACTCAGGAGGCTGGGATCGATTTTCCCCATTGATTCGGCGGTGCTCTTAATCCAGTTGGGTACTAGTTTCGGCCTTCGGAAACTAGCACTTCGATGGTCGGATTATAGAAGTATTTTCTTAGCGTTGCCTGTCTTCGGGCAGTGTTAAAGTCAGGTTGGTGATGGTTAAATCATCCATCCAATCTTATAGAGTTGAGTAGATTCCTTTTAACCTCGATGGTGCTATTTTCTCAACGTTGCTCAAATCTGGGAGTTTCCATATTTTGGAATAGTGAGCGTCCCAGGCATTTTTGCTGCTTAGCTTTGTTTATAACCGTCAAGTATTACCCTTGGAGATGCAAGGCTATTGCTTAACAAATTCTATAGTTATTCTTCCTCCTACTGGTTTTTGTTATGATCTAACGACTATCTGTGGAACCCTTCATTTTTGGGCGAAACCCTTCACTTTCTAGGTGTCAAACTCAAGGTTCTTATAGGAAATCTGGAATTATGGGGCAAGTCATCACAATGCCCCCGGTATGACCGTATTCATTCCTATACTGATCAGGGACAGGTAGAGTTCGGTAGTGTTTGTTTTAAATCCATGGAACCTAACCTTGATTGTTTCAGGCCACATGCATTATGCTAGGCTGATAGCATTATTATGGATATCAACCTTATTCGTTGGTTTCAATCGTTGGGAATCAATGGTTTAGCTACTCGATTTCGAGCATTCTCGCCTTGCCGTGGTCTATCTTCGGATAATAGCTAGTTTTTACAAGTTGGGTTTGAGACCTCAGTTGAGCACTTGCTTCTGTTCTTTGGGAAATTGGTGTGTTAATGATTTGATTCTAGTACAGCCTTCCGTCGTCATTTATCTCTAAACGATGGTAAGTTCCTCCTTTTATTGCAAGTTGGGGCGATCTTTTATCCTGACCAAGTGCTAATCTGTTATGTGCCCCTCGGTCCACAAGGCTGATTATTCCGAACAATTGATGTGAGACTTAACGTTCTGGGCGGTTCCCTGGATGCCCCCAGTCAAAGGTACGTCACAGCTCCTATCTCTGGGAACTCGTGACTTGGATGTCTTGAATTTTGACATTTTGTACATTAACTTTAGCCAAAAATCATAACTCTTTGCCGACTTCTTGGTTTGTGAGCTTTGCGGTACTACCGAAGCAATGTCGGTTCTTTTATATAGCGGGAGTTGATCCCTGTTAATCGAAGTGCTCGGCCTTTGAGAGTGCGCGGCTTATAAAGTTCCTCTGTGTTGCCTATCTTCGAGCAACATGAGGGTTTTAAGCTCTTTAAGAGTTAGTGTGCCTCTTACGAAATGCACGGCTTTCCATGCTCCTCGGTGTTGCCTATCTCGTGGCTACGCGAGGAGCGTATGTTTTGGCGCGGCTTTTGGAATGCGCGGCTTTTGGTGCTTCACGGCGTTGCCTAACTCTGTGAAATGCGAGGAGTTAGTCCTTGATGCTTATCGGCGTTGCCAATCTCCGGGCAACGCGAGGAGTTAGTCTTTTAGTGCTCCTTGGCGTTGCCTATCTCCGGGCGACGCGAGGAGTTAGTTTTCTAGTGCTCCTCGGCGTTGCCTATCTCCGAGCAACGCGAGGAGTTAGTTTTTGATGCGCGGCTTACGAGATGCGTGGCTTTTGGTGCTCCTTGGCATTGCCGATCTCCGGGTAACGCAAGGAGTGTAAGTTTTGATGTTCCTCGGCGTTTCCTATCTCCGGGCAATGCGAGGAGTTAGTTTTTTTGTGCTCCTCGGCGTTGCCTATCTCCGGGTAATGCGAGGAGTTAGTTTTTGATGCACGGCTTACGAGATGCGCGGCTTTTGGTGCTCCTTGGCGTTTCCTATCTCCAAGCAATGCAAGGAGTTTAAGTTTTGGGCCTTCCCGATGTTGCTTGGACAATATTGGTTTTAAGAAGGCAAGGATCGTGTTACACCGATCCAACGGTTTGATTCAATTTGCTTCCATCGACCTGGCGGGTATTTATTATGAACACGACTTTATCAGTTCAAGAAACGAGGCATGGCTTATGGGATGCACATAGTGGTTTGGGCCTTCCTGGTGCTAGAGGAGTGATGCCAGTTCATAGAACGTTCGGATCGAGTTTTCCCATCAACCCAATGGTTTTACTTGGCTGGAATGCGGTCGTAAGTTCTAAGAGATAATTAGTTTTTAGATCAGGTAGTCATGACTTGGTTATGAAGAAAGAGCTTATGGGAGTTCGAGGAAAGACTCTCAGTTTTTGGTCCAAACTGTAACTAGAAAATTGGTCTTTGACTGGCATATGGTCTAAGAGGAAGAGGAATTGGTCACCAAGAGCGGTAAAATAGCAGTTGGAAAGAAGTGGGCAAGTATTATTCTAGTATTTCATTTATTGTACTAGCTAGGTCATTAAGTCTGCGGCTGTCAGAATGCCATAATTTTTGATCGGGCATAACAGAACTGTGGTATGATTAGTCTAGGCCTTTCTTTTGGCTATTCAAGTGTGTCCGGTGCCACCCTATGCCACAAGTCTGTTGGCGCGCTTGAACTGTATCCATGGTCTCTCCACAACTCATTCGATTGCCCCCAGTCCAGCTGGAGCGGTTCTTCTGAGTTGTAAGTCTTGGCTTGATTCGAGTCAGCCTCTGATTAACCACAAGTTCGGTTTAGTTTTGGCTTAGTTCCTTTGAGCGACTTTGAAGCTCTGGGGTTTAGCACTGTTTGTTTCATCGATCGTTTAATTATGCTGAGTGACTGATATGATTGTCGATTTGTGGCCTTGGAGCATGCCTTCGTTGACTCCAATTGGCTTTGGATTAGATTACTACTGATCTTCCAGTTCACCTTCATGGACATCAGTCGTACATGAATTTGGCTGATCTACCAGTTTGCCCTCACGACACTTTAGTTCGTGAAAGACCTTCACGTCTGCGAAGGGATTTTTTTTGAGTCAGATGATCACTGATCTACCGGTTTACCTTCACGACGCTCTAGTTCGTGAAAGACATTCACATTCACGAAGGTTTTTTTTGGATCAGATGACCGCTGATCTACCGGTTTACCTTCACGATGCTCTAGTTCGTGAAAGATCTTCATGTTCGCGAAGGGTTTTTTTTGATCAGATGACCGTTGATCTACCAGTTTACCTTCACAATGCTCTAGTTTGTGAAAGACCTTCACGTTCGCGAAGTGTTTTTTTGGATCAGATGACCGCTGATCTACCAGTTTACCTTCACGACGCTCTAGTTCATGAATGACCTTCACGTTCGCAAAGGGTTTTTGGATCAAATGACCGCTGATCTACCGGTTTACCTTCACGATGCTCTAGTTCGTGAAAGACCTTCACGTTCGCAAAGAGTTTTTTTGTGGTCGGATGTCCGGTGACCAGACGACCTTGGATTGATAATTTATCAATTTCGAGGGGAGTTTTGGGTCGTGTGTCCGACAGCCCGACAGTCTTAAAGCAATGATTCATCGACTTTAAGTGGAATTTTTTGGATTCAGCTTGAGGGAACACGGTTTTATTGGTACCTATAGGCTAAGGTGTTAGATCTGTTTATTCAACGATCCTTTGGATAACACTTCTCGATGCCTCCAGCAACGCCGGTTCTCAAAAGGGGGATTGACATGACTCGTTGAGGGCAAAGAAGCATTTCTTTCATCATGTTGTCTGCAATACCCCTAGTGTCCCGCTACAGCTCATTCGGAAAAGGAGAGTGGACAAGGATGGATGAGAAGGCATTGCTTTAGGTTGTTGTCCCACTCCTTAGTTGCTAGCTAGCTAGAGTATTATTTGATAGTCTTCCTTTTGTCTGATTTCGTCAGTTAGTTGGGGCGCTTTTCTACTGGGTCTTAGTAGCCTTGCTTCGGTAGAAGGTCCCTGAGGTCCTATAGCTCCTTCACCGTTTGGTATGTTCTTTGGCACACTGCCGAGTTGTTCTTCTTCTAATCGCATTACATCTATTCTTTAGAACAGGTTTGTACATATTTTGCCGATTTTAGGTTGGAATTACTAGAATAGAGAACGGTTGAAACCCATAATCGGTTCATGGTGTTTGCATTCTATTCCATATTCTGGGAACTTAGAGTCATTCTGTGAGCGGTCGACTCACACTCGATTTGTATTTATACTTTGTTCCACGCTCCAAGGACTTAGAGTTCGTGGGCGGTCGCACATTCGCCAAATTGTTTGTACTCCAGTTCGTAGTCGAGGACTGGGAGATTTCTATGAATCGTTTATACTCTAGTCCGCGCTCCGGGGACTTAGAGTACTCTAGTCCGCGCTTCGGGGACTTAGAGTACTCTAGTCCGCACTCTAGGGACTTAGAACTTTTTATTGGGAGAAGTTATTTCCACCCGTTTGATTTGGAAGTTTGGCAATCAGATGGTCGATTTACGTCCACTTGATAGTTGCAGCTCCTCCCATTAAGTCGGGAAAAAAAGCAGGAGATGAAGGATTTGATCACATCCATGCTGGGGTCGGATGATCGAGTCTTGCACAATTTTCTTCGTATTCTTTCTAGCAAGTAGAGGTAATGAGTTATTAAGAAGGCAATTAAGTTGCGTCTATTTCGGGCTGCAATCGTGTGCATTTGTTGAAATCCAGTGTTGATTAGCAGGTAGCCAGTCGCGACTACTTCAAGTCTAATACAAAGGTTGCTGAGTGGACAGTCAGTCATGTCTACTTTCTATTGGATTCTGAACTTGTCAGGTTCTTTATTTTGTGCCTCAACGTCCCAAATCAGGGGTATATATTTGCTGATGAACGATCGAATCTTGTTCGTCTTGATGAAACTCCATAGGTTCGATCACGGTCTATGGAGATTGGTTGGCGACCAACTCTAAGTACTTGGTCACCTGCATCGTTTTGGAAGTAGTTTAGTTCAACTTGGTCATAGTTCACAACATAATTGAAATTAAAATAAAATAATTCAAAGAAGATCGGACTAAATCTCATTGTTAAGTGAAACAGCATCGTGTGCTCGCTATTCCACTTTGCCCCTAGTTCCTTTCAACGGGTGGCGCCCCTCAATGGTCCAATTGATAATCAGAGTTCTTTATTGATAGGCATTGGATGTTCCTTGCTTGCAATTCTATAAGGATGGAACATACTATTGAAGCTTTCTTTTCAGAATCGGCTTTCCGATCACATCTCGGAGATGTTTGTAATTGCCAGTGTTAGGACCGTGTGCATCTTGAAATATACAACATTCCTCCGATTTTTCTCTAGATTTCGGTGGACTCTCTCAAGGCTAGTTTCCAGTGTTGCTCTGAGTCGTGAGTATTCAAGTTGAGGCTATCAATTGAATCATTCAAAGGAGCATATGCGTCGAATTTTGAGATCCTGGGTCGTATCCTAGAATCTGAGTCCTTAGCCAATGGGCCCATATTGTTCTTTCTCCTAGTCTGCTCTACCTCCTCCTTGCTTAGCTACTGATTCACTTTGTAATAGAGACGTTCCAAGGTCGTAAGAGGCTCTCAAGCTAACTAGGTACCGAAATCTGTCTAGCATCTGGGAATAAATTAGATAATGACATCACATCATTAGTGTGAATCGCAAGCATTCTAAACTACTCGACGAACGTTTGATCCAGTTGATTGAATGAGGAGATGGATTTGGGCGATAATTGCATAAATCGCATGATCGATACACCTTCGAGGAATATAGGAATTCATGAGATGTAGTCTAGGGTTGGTATGATGTATGCATGCCCGAGATATGAGCAAAGCAAGATGGGCCAGTATTGTCGGATCGGTGGTAAGTTACTTGGAGTCATACCCGAGAAATTCTTCTAGTTGCTTGGAGTTAATTGTTGGTTTGCTTGGAGTCACTAAATTCAAAGGCCCGGTGATCGGAGCTTGGAATCACTTTGGCGTTTGGTTGGGGAAAAAGATGGTTCACCTGAGTCTGGCTTTGGGCCGAAGTTTCCTGGGTTTTCTTCGAGTCAAATGGGTGATCACCCGAGTTCAACTTTGAGTCAGGACTGAAGTGAGTTTTTCAACGACCATTTTGATGATTTTTGATGATTTTCGACAACGACCGTTCATGATTCGACGATGGAAGCTCCATGATAGGATTGGAAGCTGGTAAGTCGGGAGTGGTACAATATAGCATGGGAGCTTGGCATTGTAGGTTCGTGTCATATCTTCTTGGTCCTCTTGCCTCTAAGAATGCCGTTTGAGTTGCAGTTCCTCGTCCGTTGCTTGGCACCGTGCTACGACACGGGTTTAAGAGCTTCTTCTAGCATTTTGCACGTTGGAATTTTCATCCAATTTGTCTTCCTTAAATTGTTTGTCAACTTCAAAGCCAGAGAGAACCATCCTTATATCCTTCCATAGGGTTTTCACTCCTAAGTTAAAGTTTGTAGCCAGTCCTTTTGGAGTAGGTGGAGTGTTAACATTTTCTTCCGTCATGATTCTTCTTGGAGCTCCACTGATTGCTTCCTTTCGACTATATCCCCTTCGAACGACCCAGACGGCGGTCTGGTGAAAAGGTATGGATCGCTAGAGACCCATAGTACATGGATCGTTAGCCATCCATGTACTTAATGATTTCTGAGTTTTGCCTTTAGGATCGCATCTACTATCTCATGTTGATGTTCTCCATCACCTTAGCATGTGTTTGCTTGCTTTTTTTCCGATCCTTCTTGGTTGATTCTTTTGTTCTCAACAGCAAACCTTCTAAGCAGAGATCGAGGATCTAACTTCTGAACCTATCTGATCCAAAGTAGCTAGCTACATCTAAGCCTGGGTTGGATTCTCAATGAAAGCACCAAAATGTTGACCGGAAAAATGGACCAACACCCTGGTTTGAGTTTGAAAGCACCAGCCCTGTTCTGACAGAGCAATATCGCAGATAACAGATATCAAGAAAGAACGATAAAAGAAAGTAGACAGAGAATTTTTATAGTGGTTCGACTGTTAATGAAGCCTACATCTACTTTATAGTTTTATTATAGACTGATTGCTATTACAAGAGATGTATGATTACAAGGCTTTAATTGTTTCCTAACTAGATTAAATCTCCAGAGTTAGAATCCCCTGGAAAATCACAGTGCATTCCTTTGGAGATTGTTATGAGAGAGGCGGAGAATGAAGAATAACTCCAACTGAGCTTCAGCCACCAGTCCAGAGAAGACCCAGTTTATGTTGTAGGTAGGATGGTATTTATATGGATCGGAGAGCTTCTGGGCCAGACCACATCATCACCAGCTCGCAAACAGGTAGGAGACGACCTATGGAGTATTTGGCTCGCAATACAAGGCAAAACCATGGGTCGCTGGTGACCCATGGCCGAAGGGTCGCTGGCGACCCATGGTCTATGGGTCGCTGGCGACCCATAGACTTGGCTCATTTGCAAGCCATGTCTTGGCCTCTTACATAGTATTCTTTGGTTGTCTGGTTTGATGGTTTTATGGGGGCATGGGTTGTTGATGATCCAAGCACTTAGTATTTTTCTAGAGTTTGGAATTGGAGATGTTTCCATGGTCTTGTGTCACCGTTGTTTGCGTAGTCACGTTGCACGTTGTTCTGTTCTGATTGGGCTGAAAGAATGCTGGTATCTTGGTTTAGTCGATCCCATTCGTTTCCTTAGTAGTATAGCTCGGCTCCCATTAACTCCTTGCCTTAGCCTTTCTGGTTAAGTTCTAAACCATTGTGATAACATGAGATTGTTCTGTCTTCTATTAGATCCTACTGGGTTAAAACCCGGATAACAATGAAAAACAACCCTAACATATTACTTTTTAGGAATCACCTAGATTGGTCTTAAAAGAGCTAGAACACCCAATCATGGATGTGCCATGATCAACCGGTCAAAGAGGAATGTGTATGTTAGGCCCCTTATGCTTAAGTTGGTTTGTTGTGATTAGGGCTGTTATAATAATGATTAATTTTCCATTACCAAACAATTATCAGTCAATCAGTTATTATTTTTGAGTAAAATCGGTATACCATTTTAATCGGTATGGTAACAGTAAATTTATCATTTTCTACAATAACTTATCGGTAACATTTCTTCAATACCAGCGGTAATGGTGATTTTACCAATCAACTTATAACACATGCACATTCATGTAATATGCTTTATTATAGGCATTTAGAACCAAGAAAATGATCAAATTTAGTTTAGTAATTAGGTGAAATAATATTAAATACACCTCACTTCTTTCTTATTATGTCTTTTATTAGGCAATACTATAAATTTTATAATGAAGCAGCGTTATGATGTGAATACATGTCAAGTTACTGACCTTTTTAGACAAATGGTAATTTACCATTAAAAGTGTAACAGTTACCTGATTATTGGTATACCAGTCTTTGGTATACCAACCTATAGGTAGCGGTAACGGTAAGCAATTTTTGCTTACGAGTAAAAACGGTACGGTAGAAGTATTTGTGAAATAGTAACGGTAACCATTAGCATAACAGTCCTAGTTGTGATTGTCCTTGATGAAGATTGGCTACAAGTCTAGTTGTGCTTGTGTACAAGATGATGAGTTATATAAGAAAATGAGTGATAGAACCAAACTGTGTAAAAGTGAGAGGGTTTAGAGGTTCAAAGTAAGGATGAGAAAACTAAAAATAATATTGGGGCGATAATGGACTCCTTTTCTAATTCATTTCTGCATTTCTTCCTTCCACCTTTCTAGGTCTTCCATCCTCCCCTCTGCTCTATGCTGCGTCTGAAACCTCGCACCCCCAAGTCCAAATCGACAAGCCCATGCTCCCGATCACGATCTGGTTGTACGTTCAACGATGCTCCCTTTTCCAGATCTGTTCCCTTGGGTTCACGAGCTTCTCAATCGAACCCTTTTTTAGCATTGGCTTCTTCTATTGAAGAAGCTACTCTGAATCGTGATCCTATTTCTGGTTTTCTAAGTGTTACTGATAGCTTCCGTTTATCACCTACGATAACAGTTGTGGTAACAGTTCGGTGGTCTCAGGTTGTTCCGATGGATGTTGGTGATAGTTTGAACTCTCTGGATTGCGATACTGGTGATGCCGAGCCCATTTGCATCAACAAGCCTAGTTCAGATGTTTGCTCACATAGTATTTGTGTGAATGCTAATGTCAATTCTGCACCTCAATCTGGGAACCCCACAGTAGGTACTAATAATCAAGTCCTTCTTATTGCTTTAAGGCCATCTTAATGGCTCTCAAGGTCAATGTTCTTTCTGATTCTCCTTTGGCCGCTTCTGTTAAGGGACTATATGGTCATCCTTATTTATGTCTTTGCCCAAGAATGCTGAAGCTTTTGCCCCTCGCTCTTTTGATACTATGGATGTTGATGGTGTGATGGTAGCTTTGTCTGAAGTTATTGAAGTGAGTACCGATTACTGGACTGATTATTTGGTCGATTTTTTCTTGGATTCGTCCCCTCCTTATAGAGATGTACTTGTCCATTGTAATCGGGTTTGGAAAGTGATATTATCCAAAGGGCATGATGTGGAAGTCGATGTTCAATATAGCTGGAATCCCAATATTTGTTCATCTTGTCAGTCTTTTGGTCATACTATGGACTCATGCTCATATATTCCTATTACTGCTTCTGTTCCACCTCCTGTCAAGATTCTTCTCCCTGGGCCGGTTTTGAAGTGGGTTCCTAAGCCCAAGATTCCTGCTCCTCCTATTGACCCTATTGTTTCTTTGCCTGCTATTACTGATCCTCCTGCTATTGCTGATTCAGCTATTGGAGCCTGCACTATAACTGAACCTGAAAAGGTTTCTTTAGACGGTAATGAGATAGTGTGGAATTCATATGAGCGTGCATGTGTACATGTTAAATCTGAAATGAGATATTCTCCAGAGTTTTCTAACATCATAAGTTTGTTGGTGGAGATGGTGAGGATCGTAGGTTATATTATCATGCTGAGGGGGAAGAACTCGTTCTTTCGTCTCTTGGAGAGGATGGTGATGTTAATAGAATCATTTTGGTTGATGAGAATTGGGATTGGAAATACCTTTACTCATATGATTCAGTGGACTATACTCCTAACTTGGTAACTCTTTTTGCTGCTTATATTCATGTCATTGTTTTGGCGTTCGACGATGGTGACTGTGGCTCATCCCTTAGGAATGTTACATAGTTCCATCTTGTATTTAGTAGTTTAGGCATCCTGACTTTCTCCTTTGTTGCTTTATTCCTTTTTTAAGTAGGTTGGCCACTATAAAATCAAAACAGTTGTTCTATGCATGTGCAGACCTGTTTTTCATAATTAATAATAGTGGCATGGCCCACTGTAAAGCCATCTTGCTTTGCTAAAAAAACTTCAAATTTGAGAGTCTAATATTGATAGATGAAACGAATGAAGAACACATATTCAATATAAAGAAGAATTTTACAAAAATAAAGGAGAGTTTGATAAGAGGATCGATGAAGAAGTTAAAGAAAAGACAAACAAGAATTTAGGGTTAGAAGAAGGTGCATGGGCTATGACATCAGAGTTTAGAGAAAAAGAAAACAATTTTATTGAATCTTCATCACACCCAATAGAGTGATCTTCCTTGATACTTATATATAGAATTCTAAGACTAACATAACTACCAAACCAGAATTACATAGCTATAAAATTGAAAAAGAGTCCATTTAAAAAAATTACATGTGTGTGTGTGTGTGTGTATATATATATATATATATATATATATATTCATGTACAAATATTGTAACGATCTTGGATTTTAACTAAATTTAAATTGATAATTAATTTAATTTTTGAAAATATTTGTGAAATCAATTGGTAAATTGATTTGAGTTTCTTCAAATTCAAATAAAATATGTGTTGAATCATTTGAATTTAAATCTCGTATATATATGAATATATATGTATATATGTATAAATGAGTAAGTTTGAATTCATATATATATTGAATTTAAAATTTTAAAGTTAGAATAGGAATAAATATAAGAAGTAAAATAAAATAAAAACAAAATATACTTACAAAATAATAAACAAATATATATATATATATATATATATATATATCTCAACACTAGAATCTATGAAATTTACATAAGTATAATAAATGTTTAAAAATAATTTGAATTTATAAATAGATATATATAAGATGAATTATAAAATATAAAGTAAACAAATTAGCTAAATTAAAACAACATATTAAAATAGAAATTTATTTATATTATAAAGTAATATTACAAAGTATAATTCAAGAAAGAAAAATAGAATGTATTCAAGTATGTAAACAAATCAAATTGATGTGAATAATGAAATGAAACAAGTAAGAAACAAGTAAACAAATCTATATGTGTAGCTTGCAAAAGAAAAAAAATATATATATATATATATATGCATTAGCTTGTAGAAGAAGACACTAGTATAAATAAATATATTTGTACAAAGTTAATTAATGCAACTACCACAACCAAAATCACATCAGTCTCCCAGCAAAACAAACAAGAAAAAAATCTCTGCTAACTAGTACAAAAAAAAATATCACTTGTACAAATATCATCATCTCCTGTAAACTTCATTTCCTATATACATCAACAACTTCTCATTTTAGTTTCGTTCCACTCTAAGCTGAGAAAAAATATATGAAGTAATACTATCTAAAATTAAGCCAAGCTTCAACTTTAACAACTATTAAATTCATACAAACCAGAGAATCAAAGGAGAAGTTCAACTAGAAAAAATCAAGCCTGTCTCAACATATATGAAGCTCTGTCTTCTTCTGGAGACACTGTGAGTAACTTTTCTTTTTTAAAATCTTAAAAAAAACATGATTGTGTTGCAAATATCTATGATAAGTATATTTGTATACATGTATGTTTCTCTGTGTATACATGAGTGATGGATGAATATATGTGCACTGTTATCTCCTGTATCATCTCTGTTACCAGTTTTCAAGCTCAAGATTTAGTTTCAAAAATCATTTTCTCTTGATCTATTGACTTTTTGAACTTGTGATTAAAACAAAAATTATTTGTTACATAATATATTGAGTTTTAAAAATTTATACAAGTTAAAACAACTTGTCAATGTTTCTGGAAATTAAAAGAACAGAGAAAAACTTTAAATTAGCCAAATTTCAAACTTCGTAATTTACGACTTCAGATATATATAATCTGAATTCTTATGCTTTAACATGATTTTTAAAGCAAGAACCATAATTTTTAGAATTAGGATTTGAGAGCAGTTCGTGTTTGTTCGAAATTCGTTGATTTGGCGATTTCCGGCGATCTGCTAGTTCGTGGAGCTCGAGGTTTCGTGTGGAGGTGGAGGAGTCTACGGTGGTTGCAGGAAAAATGGTGGATGGGGGTGCAGAAGGTCGAGGTGGCGGCGGCGAACGTTGGAAGTTCCTAAACCTAGTTTTACTAAGCCTGAGAAATTTGATTCGTTCGTCCCCGATAGTTTATCGAGTGTCTCGTGGCTCTGGGAAGTGGTAGAGGAGATGTTGGCGATCGTGTGGCCGGAGTTTTGGGTTGTCTGGTGGTCGAGGTTGTGAGAACGAGACGTTGACAGGTATGGTGGTGGTGGGTTTTGGTTGTTCCAGGTTTCAAGTTTGAGCTCGATTTTGATTTCGAGGTGACGATGTGGTTCTGGTGATCGGGAAGGTGAGCGAGGGTGATCGTCGACGTGTTCGACGACGTAGTGTCGTCTGGAGGAGATCACCGGCGTTGTTCACGTGCACGGAGCATTGTTAGGTGATCTGTGTTTTGATAAGTTGGGTAGAACAGGGTTTTCGCGTGTTGTCTCGAGTATTTACTCGAGCAAATTTGTGTTGATCTTGAAGCAAGTATAGATGTGGCTCGGGAAAAAATGTTGTACAGGCTTTAAAACTTGTACCTGTTTGAAATTTAGAAATTAAATTTTTAACAATAAATTAGATTTCTTAATTTAATAATAATCATTTGTGGAATGGTTAAGTATAATTACTTTATGGAAGTAATTACGTAATTAATTTTTAGTATAATTAATTGAGTGTAATTGAATTAGTTTAAGTTAATTACTTAGGAATAATTAATTTAGAATAATCACTTGACGATTTGGAAAGTATAATTACTTAGAGAAGTAATAAATATATAATTACTGGATGTAATTAATTGAATGATGATTAGAAATTTGAGTATAATTATTTGTTAGTAATTAAAGGTTTAATTTCTTAAAATAATTAATTAAGGGGTTAATTAATTATGTAATTGGTTTAGAGGTTAATTTAATTAATGTGATTAATTAAGAATAATTTATTAATTAAGAATAATTAATTAAGGTGTTTGATAAATTAATTTATATCGAATGATTTGTGATTAATAAATCAGAATTGGATATTTAATTCATAAGTAAATAATTTAATTTGAAATAAATTGAATTAATTAGGATTAAACAATTAATTAATCCTGCTTATAAATGATTGTTGAATGCTTGACCTTACTTATGAATGATTGTATTGTATGAGATGCCTTGAATTGATTATCCTATCTGATCTGTGATATTTTGTTCCGTGGATTGAGCTGTGTATAATTTATTCATTTATTTGTGATACATTTGTATATTATCTGTGAATCTGTGAATGAACGATAAGCGTTATAGTTTATACCGCTTATCAACTATATTTCTGTGTTTGAATCTGTGATGATTGAATGATGTTGCACTATTGTGTGTGAAGCCCCTGGACCACACCATACACACACAAATATGGATTTCACAAGGAAATCGATTAAGTAACAAATTTTTGAAATGGTTTTAAAAATTAAATTTGAATTCAATGGTTTGGAAATGGAATCGGGTTAACTATGAAAGCTTTGGAAAAAGGAGTTTTTAAGATAAAAGTTATTTTGAATAACTTGGTGAAGTTTTTAAATTTAAATAATTTAATTTGAATTTGAATTCAAAAATTAAATTCCATGATTGGTAATTATGGTTAAAGATGTTATAAATGTGTTTATATGAATTTAAACCATTATAAAAGTATGGTTTTGAGAATTTGAATTTAACCCAAGGACTTTAACTTGTATAAATGAGATCAGATTTTCCGAAATGAAAACTATTTGTTTTCAAATAATAGAAGCTTTCATATAAGGAATGAATTTCCAATTTGTGTCAAAATAATTTCAAGTTTGAATTGGAAATGGTTTTCCGAGTTACGAATAAATCTTTGTGAAAGATTGTTGAACTTTGTTTTGAAATTGGAAAGGTGTACCTTTTGTATAAAAGGTCGAAATGGAATTGTTTTGAAAACTATAAGTTAAATCATTGATTTAAGGATTTAATGAGTTAATCCAAATTGAAATGGAAATTGATTTGAAAATCTATGAATAGATCTTTGTGAAACTGGGTGAACTTTGTGAGATGAATCTTTTTGTGTAAAAGATTAAAATGGTAATTTGTTTAAACCATTTGAAAGAAGAGTTTTGGGTAATCAGTTGTGACTTAATTGAAATCCCAATATCCATATGTTTTTAAATATTACGCTCATTATTCGGTTTAGCCGGGAGAGGACTTTGTGTCATATAACCCATTCCGAATAGTGATACGACGTAAATGGATAGCATTTAAAGACCGGTGTTGAAGACCGGGTGTTTGCGAGAACGATAGGATAACCTATCGATTGTATCTGCACCGAGTGGCTCCGGTATAGAGATTTCCTAAGTGATGGGAAGTCCGATCGGAATTGTGATTACCTGGATTGCAAGGGCTTCTTCGGAGGTACCTTCGGCTCTGTTCGAACCCGGAACAGACTCGTATGGACGTATGTCGGACACTACACTTTGAGATATAAATCTGATTTCTTTCAAATACATTTCTGTTTGGTGGCGGAGAATTTATTCTCTTAGCTTAACACCCTTCTCTGAGACGTACGAGCTCAGAGGTTATGTAGTTGAAGGTTATCAGTGATATACTCCCAATTTGGTAGTGTGGCATGCTAAGTGCTGCTGTGTGTTGGTGATCATTTGTTGATCAAAACATGGCTTTCGTGTAAAGCGTAGCTTTATGGACGAGACCTCATCGGACCTCACACCCCGGAAATGGTCGAAACAGGAAAGATGCGGCAAGGTTATGAGGGTCGCACCCTTTAGGGTATGTCATTTCCTTCTGGAAAAAGGTGGTATCATGGTATGGAGCCCAAATGCTTTACCTGTGTGGTTACATCAATCTCATTTACTGTGTGGTTGTTGCTTTGTGATCGAGGCGCCTTGGATAAAGGTCGCAAACGACCGGGGGTGGCATACTCGTATAGTAGTTACCTAGTAAGAGGTAACCCGGCCTTGTGTTGACAGAGAGCCAGGTAGGTTCTCGGGTCGTCCCTCCAGAGGCATACCCATGTGGCAGTAGGAAGTTCCTTAGCTTGACCATTTGTTGGAAAATCCAAAGAAACAATACGAGCCTTGTACCATTTAGTTGTATAACCTACTATGGAATGTGGCGGTAACCTGCTATTGAACATAGTAGCTATAGTAGGCATACAATAATGGTTGTATGCTGGCTAAGATTTATATTATATTTTCGAAATGTTTCCTACACTATGCACTAGTAATAATATCAAAAGAGTTTTTTTTGCATAGTAAGCATGTTTGACTATCATAAGGAGAAATCTCCTCCAATTATGCGTTTGCATTGTGTGTGTGGCGGGAGGCCTTATGGTAGTTTCATTTCCCAAAAAGCATATCGGATTTCTCTTATGAACTGTTTTTATTTCAAACAACTATTTTTGTTACTCATACCAATCCCATGACTGACCCGGAGTTTATTGTTCCCTTCCTAAACTCTGGGTGCCCATAATTTTCCATACGGGCAGTCTATAGTTCGGTTTTTCAGATAGTCAGGTTTAGTAGAGTGTCTGGAACTAGTTCAGTGTTTGGAGTTCACTCATCGACGCTTGCTTATCTTGGAGTTCGTGATGGTGATCCGAGTTTGATGTTGGGGTTATTGGATTCATTCTCTTTTTCAGATCATTTGGAGTTATCAGATCTGTTGTTTCCGCTGTAACATTATTATTTGTCTCTGATATTGTTGTATCATATTGATATCATTGTTGTATATCATTCTGGATATTGTATTCGTTGGAGTTGTATATGATATCATTCATTTCTTTCTTCCGCTGTGTTGTTATACTTACTGTGTTATAAGCTCCAGCGAGCCAGATTCGGCGTTTGAATCTGCGGCATTCGAGTACAAGTGAAGTACGGGTGCCGATTTTCGAAGGCTGAGTTAGGATCGTCATAATTGGTATCAGAGCTAAGGTTGAACTTTAGCTCAGGAGTATAACACATTAAGTAGCTCATTAGAGATAGGGTGAAGTATACCCTCGAATGAGTAATCCCTAAGATATCTGTCCGTATACCTCAGTAAATTCTCTTTCTATTCACTGATAGTGAGTATGAGTACAAGAAGAGGAAGAGATAAGGGACAGGGGAATATGACTATAAATGGTCAATACCCTGTAACAACAAGGAAACAATCTTTTCTCTATCGATCTCTTTTGTTCGTCATCTTTTCTCAAATCTTTGATAGTTCCTAGTAGATCCAGAAAGAAGATTTGATATATTGCATGAGACATAAACTCCAAATAGGTCAGAATTGTTTGTTTGAATGAATTGGTTGCTTTGTTTGCTATGGTTGATAGGTACACTTTAGTTTCTAAACTAAAAGTTTTGAAATTGTATCCATATATCTGTCTATTTTTGGGTCCCAATATGTTCTGCGAATGGTTAGTTATCCCTTCGAACTGACCAATGCCCCTGCATATTTCGTAGATCTGGATAACCCAAGTATCTTGTGGAAAAAATTAAAAAGATTCATTCTTGTATCTATTATTGATATTCTGATTTGGTAAGCCAAATGCAGAATAGATATTCAGTTGATTTGATGAAATATTCTTCATCTATCTTTGTGTCTCCCTGGCAAATTTCGAGGACGAAATTTCTTAAGGGGGGGGGGGGGGGGGAAACTGTAACGATCTTGAATTTTAACTAAATTTAAATTGATAATTAATTTAATTTTTGAATAAAATTGTGAAATTAATTGGTAAATTGATTTGAGTTTCTTCAAATTCAAATAAAATATGTGTTGAATCATTTGAATTTAAATCTCGTATATATATAAATATATATGTATAAATGAGTAAGTTTGAATTCACATATATATATTGAATTTAAATTTTTAAAGTTAGAATAGGAATAAATATATGAAGTAAAATAAAATACAAACAAAATATACTTACAAAATAAAAAATAAAAATTATATATATATCTCAACACTAGAAACTATGAAATTTACATAAGTATAATAAATGTTTAAAAATAATTTGAATTTATAAATAGATATATATAAGATGAATTATAAAATATAAAGTAAACAAATTAGCTAAATTAAAACAACATATTAAAATAGAAATTTATTTATATTATAAAGTAATATTACAAAGTATAATTCAAGAAAGAAAAATAGAATGTATTCAAGTATGTAAACAAATCAAATTGATGTGAATAATGAAATGAAACAAGTAAGAAACAAGTAAACAAATCTATATGTGTAGCTTGCAAAAGAAAATAAAAAATATATATATATATATGCATTAGCTTGTAGAAGAAGACACTAGTATAAATAAATATATTTGTACAAAGTTAATTAATGCAACTACCACAACCAAAATCACATCAGTCTCCCAGCAAAACAAACAAGAAAAAAATCTCTGCTAACTAGTACAAAAAAAAATATCACTTGTACAAATATCATCATCTCCTGTAAACTTCATTTCCTATATACATCAACAACTTCTCATTTTAGTTTCGTTCCACTCTAAGCTGAGAAAAAATATATGAAGTAATACTATCTAAACTTAAGCCAAGCTTCAACTTTAACAACTATTAAATTCATACAAACCAGAGAATCAAAGGAGAAGTTCAACTAGAAAAAATCAAGCCTGTCTCAACATATATGAAGCTCTGTCTTCTTCTGGAGACACTGTGAGTAACTTTTCTTTTTTAAAATCTTAAAAAAAACATGATTGTGTTGCAAATATCTATGATAAGTATATTTGTATACATGTATGTTTCTCTGTGTATACATGAGTGATGGATGAATATATGTGCACTGTTATCTCCTGTATCATCTCTGTTACCAGTTTTCAAGCTCAAGATTTAGTTTCAAAAATCATTTTCTCTTGATCTATTGACTTTTTGAACTTGTGATTAAAACAAAAATTATTTGTTACATAATATATTGAGTTTTAAAAATTTATACAAGTTAAAATAACTTGTCAATGTTTCTGGAAATTAAAAGAACAGAGAAAAACTTTAAATTAGCCAAATTTCAAACTTCGTAATTTACGACTTCAGATATATATAATCTTAATTCTTATGCTTTAACATGATTTTTAAAGCAAGAACCATAATTTTTAGAATTAGGATTTGAGAGCAGTTCGTGTTTGTTCGAAATTCGTTGATTTGGCGATTTCCGGCGATCTGCTAGTTCGTGGAGCTCGAGGTTTCGTGTGGAGGTGGAGGAGTCTACGGTGGTTGCAGAAAAAATGGTGGATGGGGGTGCAGAAGGTCGAGGTGGCGGCGGCGAACGTTGGAAGTTCCTAAACCTAGTTTTACTAAGCCTGAGAAATTTGATTCGTTCGTCCCCGATAGTTTATCGAGTGTCTCGTGGCTCTGGGAAGTGGTAGAGGAGATGTTGGCGATCGTGTGGCCGGAGTTTTGGGTTGTCTGGTGGTCGAGGTTGTGAGAACGAGACGTTGACAGGTATGGTGGTGGTGGGTTTTGGTTGTTCCAGGTTTCGAGTTTGAGCTCGATTTTGATTTCGAGGTGACGATGTGGTTCTGGTGATCGGGAAGGTGAGCGAGGGTGATCGTCGACGTGTTCGACGACGTAGTGTCGTCTGGAGGAGATCACCGGCGTTGTTCACGTGCACGGAGCATTGTTAGGTGATCTGTGTTTTGATAAGTTGGGTAGAACAGGGTTTTCGCGTGTTGTCTCGAGTATTTACTCGAGCAAATTTGTGTTGATCTTGAAGCAAGTATAGATGTGGCTCGGGAAAAAATGTTGTACAGGCTTTAAAACTTGTACCTGTTTGAAATTTAGAAATTAAATTTTTAACAATAAATTAGATTTCTTAATTTAATAATAATCATTTGTGGAATGGTTAAGTATAATTACTTTATGGAAGTAATTACGTAATTAATTTTTAGTATAATTAATTGAGTGTAATTGAATTAGTTTAAGTTAATTACTTAGGAATAATTAATTTAGAATAATCACTTGACGATTTGGAAAGTATAATTACTTAGAGAAGTAATAAATATATAATTACTGGATGTAATTAATTGAATGATGATTAGAAATTTGAGTATAATTATTTGTTAGTAATTAAAGGTTTAATTTCTTAAAATAATTAATTAAGGGGTTAATTAATTATGTAATTGGTTTAGAGGTTAATTTAATTAATGTGATTAATTAAGAATAATTTATTAATTAAGAATAATTAATTAAGGTGTTTGATAAATTAATTTATATCGAATGATTTGTGATTAATAAATCATAATTGGATATTTAATTCATAAGTAAATAATTTAATTTGAAATAAATTGAATTAATTAGGATTAAACAATTAATTAATCCTGCTTATAAATGATTGTTGAATGCTTGACCTTACTTATGAATGATTGTATTGTATGAGATGCCTTGAATTGATTATCCTATCTGATCTGTGATATTTTGTTCCGTGGATTGAGCTGTGTATAATTTATTCATTTATTTGTGATACATTTGTATATTATCTGTGAATCTGTGAATGAACGATAAGCGTTATAGTTTATACCGCTTATCAACTATATTTCTGTGTTTGAATCTGTGATGATTGAATGATGTTGCACTATTGTGTGTGAAGCCCCTGGACCACACCATACACACACAAATATGGATTTCACAAGGAAATCGATTAAGTAACAAATTTTTGAAATGGTTTTAAAAATTAAATTTGAATTCAATGGTTTGGAAATGGAATCGGGTTAACTATGAAAGCTTTGGAAAAAGGAGTTTTTAAGATAAAAGTTATTTTGAATAACTTGGTGAAGTTTTTAAATTTAAATAATTTAATTTGAATTTGAATTCAAAAATTAAATTCCATGATTGGTAATTATGGTTAAAGATGTTATAAATGTGTTTATATGAATTTAAACCATTATAAAAGTATGGTTTTGAGAATTTGAATTTAACCCAAGGACTTTAACTTGTATAAATGAGATCAGATTTTCCGAAATGAAAACTATTTGTTTTCAAATAATAGAAGCTTTCATATAAGGAATGAATTTCCAATTTGTGTCAAAATAATTTCAAGTTTGAATTGGAAATGGTTTTCCGAGTTACGAATAAATCTTTGTGAAAGATTGTTGAACTTTGTTTTGAAATTGGAAAGGTGTACCTTTTGTATAAAAGGTCGAAATGGAATTGTTTTGAAAACTATAAGTTAAATCTTTGATTTAAGGATTTAATGAGTTAATCCAAATTGAAATGGAAATTGATTTGAAAATCTATGAATAGATCTTTGTGAAACTGGGTGAACTTTGTGAGATGAATCTTTTTGTGTAAAAGATTAAAATGGTAATTTGTAACGACCCTAGATTTTAATTTAATTTATTTAATAATTTGTTGAATTTTTGAATAAAATTGTAAAATAAATTGATTTAAGTGATGCGAGTTTCCCCGATCGTAGATAAATTTTGTATAAATCATTTAAAATTTAAATATTGTATTTAAGTGGATATATTTGTATTTGAGCATATATGGGAAAATTAAAAATAAAATATAAGAAAATATATGTTTGTAAATAAAATTTATATAGTTATAAAAGACAAGAAATAACATACAAGTATGATATGCTTCAACCTGAAATACAACACAGCAACAAAATTTATGCAAGACATCAAAAGAGATAATTCATGTAGACAAAGAAAGTAAACATATGTACCTCTTAACACCATCTCAGCCGAGCTAAAGAAAAGTAGGCAAATATAATAAGTAGCCTGTAAGAAGTAATGCAGGCAACAAGAAAAATAAAATAAAATAACAACATAGGCTGCAAGTATCAAACAGCATGGTTGTTACATGCTTTCATTTAATGCAAGCATTAAATGCTATTTACTCCTCAGCCCATACACTAACATTATCAGCCGAGTAAAGCATGGGTTGAGCAAAAGTAATATTGTACTTACCTGTACCTTCCTCTGCACATTTTCTTTATATACTGGAATATTGCCTTCATTTCATTCGTTCAACAAATATTATCAAAGATCAGAAAACCAAGATAGTAACAAAAAAAAAGAAAGAAAAAGAAATAAAAGCCAACATCACTTTTATATTCAAGTTGAAAAAGGCAATTTACTGAAGGAAAGAAGATCCAAGAAGTATCAAAACTGCATTTATTATCCAAACCAAAGTGCTCTCTGTTTCAACAAAAAAAAAGTGAGTGAATATAAGTTTGTAAAGAATAGTGAGTTTATTTAAAAACAGTTTTAAACTTCAATTATAAATTGCTTGTTCGTGTTTCAGTATGATAATATCCCAGTGATGCTCTGTGTTCTCTGTAAACAATTATACAGGGATTACATTTGTGTTCAAAATAAAAAAATAAAAAAATAAAAATATAGTATATTTGCTTTAATCACTAACAAGCTATGGTTTTCCACATAATCAAGTTGGTTAATCCACGAAACAAGATTTTACAAAGTTTATTTAAAAAATACAGTGGATTATCACCACTGTAACTTGGGTTTACAGATATCCCATTAATATTGATAAAAATAAAGTTGTTGTAAAATATAAATTCAAGAATATTTATTGAATCTATACTGCAAGATGTGAATTTTAAAACAAAAGTTTAGATTTTTAGTTGGGTATTCTCAGAGAAATTGGTATATGGACAAAAATTATACTTTTATGAATTTCTGAAAATCAAATCATTTATAAATATTGAAATTCGTATGGAAGCATGCTCGAACACCTACGAATCCAGGAAAATTGTTGAAGAATTTTTATAATGTGTGAATGGGTAGAATGAATCGAAGATAGGGTTTAAGGGGTGAGCTGAGTCGAGTCTGGAAAGGTGATCGCCGCTCCGCCTGTAGATCACCGGACTTCGTCACTCCGGTGCCAGTCGCGGCGTCACACATCAGCGGAGCTCGGGTCAAAATTTTATAGCCTCTGGTGGCCAGAGGAGGTGGCGCGGGTTGGATTTATGGTGGTGCGCTGTTTGGGTTCAATTGAACGAGAGGACTCGATTTTATTCTCGAGGTAAATCCAAGCTTATGGGTGTTCGAATCGATTTGGGGGATGGACGTCGTTGTATGGGTGGTAGCAGCTTCGACCAGCGGCGGCGAAACCCGCTGTGCACGTGCACATGGATGGGAGGAGTGTCAGTGAGGTCGCGAGTAGCTTCGACTCGAGTGATACTCGAGTAGGATGGGGGGTTACTTCGGGTTCCTGAGGGGGGCGCGTGAATGCTTGTTAACCAGTTAAAATTTTAACTTAGCTAAAATATAAATAGACGAGGAATAATAATGGAAGAAGTCGAACAAAACTGGGACGAGAGGGAGAGAAGAGTGTCTCGGGAAAATTAGTGAGAGCACTCGAGTGTTTACTCGAGTAAACTGGGAATATTCTCGGGCCGGGCTTACAAGTGATTTTGAAATATATGATAATGTAATTGAGGAAGTAAAGTGTTTTAATCCTTAATTAACTTAAAGATTTAAAGTTAATTGGTTAATTAATTTAAGTGACTAATTAAAAGGATAATGACCTAATGTAATAAAAAAAAAGATTAATTATGTAATTGCTTAAAGGTTAATTTATCAAGGTAATTAATAATTTAAAAACAAGATTAGTTAATGATTGATTAAAGATTAATTTAAAGGTTAAAAGAAATCAGTTTAAAAGTCAAATTTCAATTTTTAAAATTTAAAATCATTGTATAATTGAAACTTATCAAGTTAGAAATTGAGTTGTTCGATTTAATTCGAATATTAATCGATTGTATAAAATTGTCTATACTAGGTTTATAAATCGAGAAAACGGACTGGAATGGAAATGGATGGCAATTTAAAGGCTAAGGTGAGATTTTTCTCACTCAAAAATGAAGTGGAATTTTCAGTTATTTATTGACTGATTTGATTGCTATATTGGATGTGCTATTAGATATAGTAGGATATATCTATATATATATATAGCAATATATACATATTGGCATATGTATATATTGGATTGATGATTTCCCGCCTCGTATAGCGGATGAGACCCTATTGCGCCGTTAGTAAGCGGATTTATAAAAACCTATATACCGCGATAATTCCGTACTGGAGCGGAATTGGTATTGTGCTAACGTTTTTGGATGCAGGGAAACAGGTTGGAGGGATCCAACTGGATTCCTCACCAGTAGTTATTTATTTACAGGATTGATGTATATTCTGTTATCATATGTTGATATATGATGTTGTGTTGTGATTGACCAATTGGTGCTGTAGCATCATCGGATTCAAGTTTTGGAATTTAAAAATAACGATGTTGATTTTTAAAGTGAAATTTTTAAAAGTGATCTTTGAAAATATACGTTTATTTAAATTGTTGAATTGATTTACTTTAAATAGATAAACGTTAAAACTTTAAAGTTATAAAAGTTAAGATTTTGTGAATTTTAACCAAAAAGTAATTTCTTTTGAAATAAAGAGTTAAGAAATTTATAAAATGGTTTAAGTTGAGATTTTTGAATTATTAAACCAATGTATATAAAAGATGTATCAAAATTGATATTTATCAATTTAAGTTATTGGAATTTTAAAATGAGTTTTATAAGTGATATAAAATGTGAAGATATGAAATGTATAGAATTATAAATTGTAAAGATATGAAATTTATAGATTTATAAAGCATGAAGTTGTAGGATGAATGATTATAAGAAATTAACTTATAAATTGGATTTTTGCCTTTAAATGGAATATTGATCGAATTGTTAACAAAGGAGATTTATTAAGTCGAAGTTGTTATAAAAAAAGAGAAATAGAATTTGTAAACGTGTTTATAAATTCGAAATAGATTGAATGTGATAAATTAAATATAGAAAGTTATTAAAGAAGTTATATTCACGATTTTGGACAGTGAATATATTGTTAAGTAAAATGGATTCATTTTTGAAGAAGTAATATTTTAAAAATGAAGTTAAACATTTTAAAGGTGTTTTAAAATGTGTTATGAATCGAAAGCATAGATTTCAACATTTATTGTTGAAATAGACGTTTTTCGAGAAATTTAAGGAAATGGTGGACTATAACACTGTTGTTATAGTAAATGATTTCCGAAAGGGAATGTTTTTTTTTAGTATTGGGATTTACATATCTATCTTAATTTCGAATCCCTATACTAGTGATTTTGAGTCGTCGTAACAATGTTTTACGTAACATTCGTTTTGACTCAAATAAATGTGTTAAAAGAATATTTTCCTTAAAGGATGAATATATACTTAATTTGATTTAAGTATATCGAATATTTTCAAGTGTTGAAAATGAATAGATTTGTGAAACACTTATTTTTAAATAAGTATGGAAATGCTTTTCCAATGAAATGAACGTTTTGAGAATTTATCTTTGTAAAAGATAAATTGAAATTGAATATTGAAAATCGATTTGAAAATCGTATATCAGAAGATATTTTGAAATATAAATTCAATATGGAATTTATAAAGAAATGGGAATTCGTTTTTAAAAAATAAACGTTGATTTATTTTTGAAGTGTGGAAAATTATATATCTAGTAAGATATTTTTGAAGAATAAATAATTTGGGAAAATTATTTGGAATCTGATGATGTTGCGCATCTTTATTGATAGTTAAATAACCGACTATCAATAATTACCTTGAGTAGGTATTTGTTGTGAATTTGATGAATTTGAATGCCACACTTATTTTTGAATAATCGCTCACTATTCGGGTTAACCGAGAAAGGACCATGGGGTCGTATAACCCATTCCGAATATGTGATACGTCGTTATGAATTGCATTCGAAGACTGGTGTTGAAGACCGGATATTTTTGAAAACGGAAGGATTACCGTCGAGTTACTCTACATCGACTGATCTTCGATTTAGAGGTTTTTATCACCCTTAGTGACGGGAAGTCCTGACGTGATTGAAAACTATCCGGATGTGCAAGGGCTTCGTGAGAAGTGCCTTCGGTTCTGTTCGATCCCGGAACAGACTTGTATGGATTGTGTGTCTGACGTTACAATTTGAGATATAAAGCTGATTTCTTTCAAATACATTTCTGTTGGTGGCGGAGAATTTATTCTCTTAGCTTAACACCCTTCTCTGAGACGTACGAGCTCAGAGGTTATGTAGTTGAAATTTATCAGCGATATATCCCAATTTGGTAACGTGGCATACTGAGTGTTGCTGTGAAATGATCAGTGTTTGATCATTTGTGATATGATCATTTGTTTGATCTTATATCTTTGTGATCATAGGTTGATCATTTTGTTTGACCCGAAGTAGGGCTTTTTGAGAAAGCGTAGCTTTGTGGACGAGACTTCGTCGAGCCTCACACCCCGGAAATGGTCGAAACAGGACGAATGCAGCAAGGTTCTAGGGAGTAGCGCCCCTTAGTGTATGTCATTCCTTCTGGATAAAGGTGGTATCATGGTATGGAGCCCAGATACTTAACCTCTGTGGTTACTGCATTATTATTATCTATGTGGTTTGTTGCGAATCGGGGATCCTCGGGAAGATCGGTGACGATCGGGGGATGGCATACGCGTGTCAGTAGTTACCTATTTTTGCAGAGGTAACCCGGCCTTGTGTTGGCAGAGATCCGGTTAGGTTCTCGGGTCGTCTATTCCAGGGACGTACCCATCGTGGATAGGAAGTTCCTTTGCCTGACCATTTGTTGGAAATCCAAAGAAACAATACGTGACTTGTACGGTTTTAGTTGTAGAACCTGCCATTTAATATGGTAGCTATAGCAAGCATACTATAATGGTACCTATGCTGGCTAAGATTTATATTCTACTTTCGAAATGTTTTCTACACTATGCACTAATAATAATATCAAAAAGAATTTGATTTTCGCGTAGTAAGCATCTTTGACTATCATAAGAAGAAATCTCCTCCAAGTCTGCGTTTGCATTGTGTGTGTGGCGGGAGGTCTTATGGTAGTGTCATTTTCCAAAAGCATTTCGAATTGATTTTAAAATTATCCTGTTGTTTATTTTAAAGAATAACTGTTTTACGATCTCACACCAGTCACCATGACTGACTCGGAGTTTATTGTTTCCCTTCTAAACTCTGGGTGCCCACCAATTTCCACACGGGCAGCCTAGAGTTATGTTATCAGGATATTCTGGATATTCTGGAGCTTTGGAGATAAACTGGAAGGCGAGACGTAGTATTTGTATCTGATAGTATTTATTTCGCTGTATACTCTGTATGAGGACAAGTTATATAACTGTCCATTGTTGTATATTGACTCTGATGATTGATGTATGTATAAAATGATATAGTTCTTTGTTTTAAAGATTATTCATTTATCTATTATATATTGTTACGCTGCGATATGTGAGATTCTGATATTGTCTCTGTTCTGTGTTTCTATTGATGTCGTTCAGATGTTTTCTGTTGTTCTTCTTCTTTCTTTCTTCTCTTTTTCTTCTATCTCCTTCTTCTTCTACTTTTTCTTTTTCTTAAAACCCTCACTATTGGAGTTTCCGGCACTCGATTGCTCGACAGTCGATAAAGTGAGTATCGATGTCGAATTTTCGAAAGTCGAAAATTTCAGGATGTGACAAAGTGGTATCAGAGCATATGGTTAAGCGACAACCGTGCTCTGTTGGGTGTTACTCATTAGAGATAGAGTCAGTAGTACTCTAGAATGAGTTGAGTGTAATAATAGATATGAGCGCGTATTTGTTAGTGAATATAAAAATTGTTTTATATTGTGATGATTGGTTTATTGAGTGGTATATGAACCTTCGTCGGCACAGTCTGCGCAACTGGATCGAAGGGGTTTCTAAACACTTGAATAGAACAATTCGACACAGTATGTTTTGAATAGGGTAAATGAGATAATTTTGCCCAAAACTATTTTTGTATAGAAAATAAATGTTTTTCTATGAATTATCATAGTATATGGATGTTTGATTGTTAGGAAGTGATAATATTGAATTATTATCATTATTATATGGAAATTGAATAAGAGATCAAATGTATAACCAAAGATTTGGAGATAAATTCATTTAACAAATGAAATTTATAAATGTGAATTAAAAGATAAGGCAGTAAATTCATATACGAATGGGATTTATTAATGTAAAATTGTAAATGTGATTTATAATTTGAAATGGAATTCCCAGAAGATATTTGAAAATAAAATTCATATCATAAGTTTGAGGAATTATAGTAGATCAAATCTATCTATCTTTGTTGCTTTCGTGCCTGCGAATTTCGAGGACGAAATTCTTTTAAGGGGGGAAGTTTGTAACGACCCCAGATTTTAATTTAATTTAATTTAATAATTTGTTGAATTTTTGAATAAAATTGTAAAATAAATTGATTTAAGTGATGCGAGTTTCCCCGATCGTAGATAAATTTTGTATAAATCATTTAAACTTTAAATATTGTATTTAAGTGGATATATTTGTATTTGAGCATATATGGGAAAATTAAAAATAAAATATAAGAAAATATATGTTTGTAAATAAAATTTATATAGTTATAAAAGACAAGAAATAACATACAAGTATGATATGCTTCAACCTGAAATACAACACAGCAACAAAATTTATGCAAGACATCAAAAGAGATAATTCATGTAGACAAAGAAAGTAAACATATGTACCTCTTAACACCATCTCAGCCGAGCTAAAGAAAAGTAGGCAAATATAATAAGTAGCCTGTAAGAAGTAATGCAGGCAACAAGAAAAATAAAATAAAATAACAACATAGGCTGCAAGTATCAAACAGCATGGTTGTTACATGCTTTCATTTAATGCAAGCATTAAATGCTATTTACTCCTCAGCCCATACACTAACATTATCAGCCGAGTAAAGCATGGGTTGAGCAAAAGTAATATTGTACTTACCTATACCTTCCTCTGCACATTTTCTTTATATACTGGAATATTGCCTTCATTTCATTCGTTCAACAAATATTATCAAAGATCAGAAAACCAAGATAGTAACAAAAAAAAAGAAAGAAAAAGAAATAAAAGCCAACATCACTTTTATATTCAAGTTGAAAAAGGCAATTTACTGAAGGAAAGAAGATCCAAGAAGTATCAAAACTGCATTTATTATCCAAACCAAAGTGCTCTCTGTTTCAACAAAAAAAAAGTGAGTGAATATAAGTTTGTAAAGAATAGTGAGTTTATTTAAAAACAGTTTTAAACTTCAATTATAAATTGCTTGTTCGTGTTTCAGTATGATAATATCCCAGTGATGCTCTGTGTTCTCTGTAAACAATTATACAGGGATTATATTTGTGTTCAAAATAAAAAAATAAAAAAATAAAAATATAGTATATTTGCTTTAATCACTAACAAGCTATGGTTTTCCACATAATCAAGTTGGTTAATCCACGAAACAAGATTTTACAAAGTTTATTTAAAAAATACAGTGGATTATCACCACTGTAACTTGGGTTCACAGATATCCCATTAATATTGATAAAAATAAAGTTGTTGTAAAATATAAATTCAAGAATATTTATTGAATCTATACTGCAAGATGTGAATTTTAAAACAAAAGTTTAGATTTTTAGTTGGGTATTCTCAGAGAAATTGGTATATGGACAAAAATTATACTTTTATGAATTTCTGAAAATCAAATCATTTATAAATATTGAAATTCGTATGGAAGCATGCTCGAACACCTACGAATCCAGGAAAATTGTTGAAGAATTTTTATAATGTGTGAATGGGTAGAATGAATCGAAGATAGGGTTTAAGGGGTGAGCTGAGTCGAGTCTGGAAAGGTGATCGCCGCTCCGCCTGTAGATCACCGGACTTCGTCACTCCGGTGCCAGTCGCGGCGTCACACATCAGCGGAGCTCGGGTCAAAATTTTATGGCCTCTGGTGGCCAGAGGAGGTGGCGCGGGTTGGATTTATGGTGGTGCGCTGTTTGGGTTCAATTGAACGAGAGGACTCGATTTTATTCTCGAGGTCAATCCAAGCTTATGGGTGTTCGAATCGATTTGGGGGATGGACGTCGTTGTATGGGTGGTAGCAGCTTCGACCAGCGGCGGCGAAACCCGCTGTGCACGTGCACATGGATGGGAGGAGTGTCAGTGAGGTCGCGAGTAGCTTCGACTCGAGTGATACTCGAGTAGGATGGGGGGTTACTTCGGGTTCCTGAGGGGGGCGCGTGAATGCTTGTTAACCAGTTAAAATTTTAACTTAGCTAAAATATAAATAGACGAGGAATAATAATGGAAGAAGTCGAACAAAACTGGGACGAGAGGGAGAGAAGAGTGTCTCGGGAAAATTAGTGAGAGCACTCGAGTGTTTACTCGAGTAAACTGGGAATATTCTCGGGCCGGGCTTACAAGTGATTTTGAAATATATGATAATGTAATTGAGGAAGTAAAGTGTTTTAATCCTTAATTAACTTAAAGATTTAAAGTTAATTGGTTAATTAATTTAAGTGACTAATTAAAAGGATAATGACCTAATGTAATAAAAAAAAAGATTAATTATGTAATTGCTTAAAGGTTAATTTATCAAGGTAATTAATAATTTAAAAACAAGATTAGTTAATGATTGATTAAAGATTAATTTAAAGGTTAAAAGAAATCAGTTTAAAAGTCAAATTTCAATTTTTAAAATTTAAAATCATTGTATAATTGAAACTTATCAAGTTAGAAATTGAGTTGTTCGATTTAATTCGAATATTAATCGATTGTATAAAATTGTCTATACTAGGTTTATAAATCGAGAAAACGGACTGGAATGGAAATGGATGGCAATTTAAAGGCTAAGGTGAGATTTTTCTCACTCAAAAATGAAGTGGAATTTTCAGTTATTTATTGACTGATTTGATTGCTATATTGGATGTGCTATTAGATATAGTAGGATATATCTATATATATATAGCAATATATACATATTGGCATATGTATATATTGGATTGATGATTTCCCGCCTCGTATAGCGGATGAGACCCTATTGCGCCGTTAGTAAGCGGATTTATAAAAACCTATATACCGCGATAATTCCGTACTGGAGCGGAATTGGTATTGTGCTAACGTTTTTGGATGCAGGGAAACAGGTTGGAGGGATCCAACTGGATTCCTCACCAGTAGTTATTTATTTACAGGATTGATGTATATTCTGTTATCATATGTTGATATATGATGTTGTGTTGTGATTGACCAATTGGTGCTGTAGCATCATCGGATTCAAGTTTTGGAATTTAAAAATAACGATGTTGATTTTTAAAGTGAAATTTTTAAAAGTGATCTTTGAAAATATACGTTTATTTAAATTGTTGAATTGATTTACTTTAAATAGATAAACGTTAAAACTTTAAAGTTATAAAAGTTAAGATTTTGTGAATTTTAACCAAAAAGTAATTTCTTTTGAAATAAAGAGTTAAGAAATTTATAAAATGGTTTAAGTTGAGATTTTTGAATTATTAAACCAATGTATATAAAAGATGTATCAAAATTGATATTTATCAATTTAAGTTATTGGAATTTTAAAATGAGTTTTATAAGTGATATAAAATGTGAAGATATGAAATGTATAGAATTATAAATTGTAAAGATATGAAATTTATAGATTTATAAAGCATGAAGTTGTAGGATGAATGATTATAAGAAATTAACTTATAAATTGGATTTTTGCCTTTAAATGGAATATTGATCGAATTGTTAACAAAGGAGATTTATTAAGTCGAAGTTGTTATAAAAAAAGAGAAATAGAATTTGTAAACGTGTTTATAAATTCGAAATAGATTGAATGTGATAAATTAAATATAGAAAGTTATTAAAGAAGTTATATTCACGATTTTGGACAGTGAATATATTGTTAAGTAAAATGGATTCATTTTTGAAGAAGTAATATTTTAAAAATGAAGTTAAACATTTTAAAGGTGTTTTAAAATGTGTTATGAATCGAAAGCATAGATTTCAACATTTATTGTTGAAATAGACGTTTTTCGAGAAATTTAAGGAAATGGTGGACTATAACACTGTTGTTATAGTAAATGATTTCCGAAAGGGAATGTTTTTTTTTAGTATTGGGATTTACATATCTATCTTAATTTCGAATCCCTATACTAGTGATTTTGAGTCGTCGTAACAATGTTTTACGTAACATTCGTTTTGACTCAAATAAATGTGTTAAAAGAATATTTTCCTTAAAGGATGAATATATACTTAATTTGATTTAAGTATATCGAATATTTTCAAGTGTTGAAAATGAATAGATTTGTGAAACACTTATTTTTAAATAAGTATGGAAATGCTTTTCCAATGAAATGAACGTTTTGAGAATTTATCTTTGTAAAAGATAAATTGAAATTGAATATTGAAAATCGATTTGAAAATCGTATATCAGAAGATATTTTGAAATATAAATTCAATATGGAATTTATAAAGAAATGGGAATTCGTTTTAAAAAAATAAACGTTGATTTATTTTTGAAGTGTGGAAAATTATATATCTAGTAAGATATTTTTGAAGAATAAATAATTTGGGAAAATTATTTGGAATCTGATGATGTTGCGCATCTTTATTGATAGTTAAATAACCGACTATCAATAATTACCTTGAGTAGGTATTTGTTGTGAATTTGATGAATTTGAATGCCACACTTATTTTTGAATAATCGCTCACTATTCGGGTTAACCGGGAAAGGACCATGGGGTCGTATAACCCATTCCGAATATGTGATACGTCGTTATGAATTGCATTCGAAGACCGGTGTTGAAGACCGGATATTTTTGAAAACGGAAGGATTACCGTCGAGTTACTCTACATCGACTGATCTTCGATTTAGAGGTTTTTATCACCCTTAGTGACGGGAAGTCCTGACGTGATTGAAAACTATCCGGATGTGCAAGGGCTTCGTGAGAAGTGCCTTCGGTTCTGTTCGATCCCGGAACAGACTTGTATGGATTGTGTGTCTGACGTTACAATTTGAGATATAAAGCTGATTTCTTTCAAATACATTTCTGTTGGTGGCGGAGAATTTATTCTCTTAGCTTAACACCCTTCTCTGAGACGTACGAGCTCAGAGGTTATGTAGTTGAAATTTATCAGCGATATATCCCAATTTGGTAACGTGGCATACTGAGTGTTGCTGTGAAATGATCAGTGTTTGATCATTTGTGATATGATCATTTGTTTGATCTTATATCTTTGTGATCATAGGTTGATCATTTTGTTTGACCCGAAGCAGGGCTTTTTGAGAAAGCGTAGCTTTGTGGACGAGACTTCGTCGAGCCTCACACCCCGGAAATGGTCGAAACAGGACGAATGCAGCAAGGTTCTAGGGAGTAGCGCCCCTTAGTGTATGTCATTCCTTCTGGATAAAGGTGGTATCATGGTATGGAGCCCAGATACTTAACCTCTGTGGTTACTGCATTATTATTATCTATGTGGTTTGTTGCGAATCGGGGATCCTCGGGAAGATCGGTGACGATCGGGGGATGGCATACGCGTGTCAGTAGTTACCTATTTTTGCAGAGGTAACCCGGCCTTGTGTTGGCAGAGATCCGGTTAGGTTCTCGGGTCGTCTATTCCAGGGACGTACCCATCGTGGATAGGAAGTTCCTTTGCCTGACCATTTGTTGGAAATCCAAAGAAACAATACGTGACTTGTACGGTTTTAGTTGTAGAACCTGCCATTTAATATGGTAGCTATAGCAAGCATACTATAATGGTACCTATGCTGGCTAAGATTTATATTCTACTTTCGAAATGTTTTCTACACTATGCACTAATAATAATATCAAAAAGAATTTGATTTTCGCGTAGTAAGCATCTTTGACTATCATAAGAAGAAATCTCCTCCAAGTCTGCGTTTGCATTGTGTGTGTGGCGGGAGGTCTTATGGTAGTTTCATTTTCCAAAAGCATTTCGAATTGACTTTAAAATTATCCTGTTGTTTATTTTAAAGAATAACTGTTTTACGATCTCACACCAGTCACCATGACTGACTCGGAGTTTATTGTTTCCCTTCTAAACTCTGGGTGCCCACCAATTTCCACACGGGCAGCCTAGAGTTATGTTATGAGGATATTCTGGATATTCTGGAGCTTTGGAGATAAGCTGGAAGGCGAGACGTAGTATTTGTATCTGATAGTATTTATTTCGCTGTATACTCTGTATGAGGACAAGTTATATAACTGTCCATTGTTGTATATTGACTCTGATGATTGATGTATGTATAAAATGATATAGTTCTTTGTTTTAAAGATTATTCATTTATCTATTATATATTGTTCCGCTGCGATATGTGAGATTCTGATATTGTCTCTGTTCTGTGTTTCTATTGATGTCGTTCAGATGTTTTCTGTTGTTCTTCTTCTTTCTTTCTTCTCTTTTTCTTCTATCTCCTTCTTCTTCTACTTTTTCTTTTTCTTAAAACCCTCACTATTGGAGTTTCCGGCACTCGATTGCTCGGCAGTCGATAAAGTGAGTATCGATGTCGAATTTTCGAAAGTCGAAAATTTCAGGATGTGACATAATTTGTTTAAACCATTTGAAAGAAGAGTTTTGGGTAATCAGTTGTGACTTAATTGAAATCCCAATATCCATATGTTTTTAAATATTACGCTTATTATTCGGTTTAGCCGGGAGAGGACTTTGTGTCATATAACCCATTCCGAATAGTGATACGACGTAAATGGATAGCATTTAAAGACCGGTGTTGAAGACCGGGTGTTTGCGAGAACGATAGGATAACCTATCGATTGTATCTGCACCGAGTGGCTCCGGTATAGAGATTTCCTAAGTGATGGGAAGTCCGATCGGAATTGTGATTACCTGGATTGCAAGGGCTTCTTCGGAGGTACCTTCGGCTCTGTTCGAACCCGGAACAGACTCGTATGGACGTATGTCGGACACTACACTTTGAGATATAAATCTGATTTCTTTCAAATACATTTCTGTTTGGTGGCGGAGAATTTATTCTCTTAGCTTAACACCCTTCTCTGAGACGTACGAGCTCAGAGGTTATGTAGTTGAAGGTTATCAGTGATATACTCCCAATTTGGTAGTGTGGCATGCTAAGTGCTGCTGTGTGTTGGTGATCATTTGTTGATCAAAACATGGCTTTCGTGTAAAGCGTAGCTTTATGGACGAGACCTCATTGGACCTCACACCCCGGAAATGGTCGAAACAGGAAAGATGCGGCAAGGTTATGAGGGTCGCACCCTTTAGGGTATGTCATTTCCTTCTGGAAAAAGGTGGTATCATGGTATGGAGCCCAAATGCTTTACCTGTGTGGTTACATCAATCTCATTTACTGTGTGGTTGTTGCTTTGTGATCGAGGCGCCTTGGATAAAGGTAGCAAACGACCGGGGGTGGCATACTCGTATAGTAGTTACCTAGTAAGAGGTAACCCGGCCTTGTGTTGACAGAGAGCCAGGTAGGTTCTCGGGTCGTCCCTCCAGAGGCATACCCATGTGGCAGTAGGAAGTTCCTTAGCTTGACCATTTGTTGGAAAATCCAAAGAAACAATACGAGCCTTGTACCATTTAGTTGTATAACCTACTATGGAATGTGGCGGTAACCTGCTATTGAACATAGTAGCTATAGTAGGCATACAATAATGGTTGTATGCTGGCTTAGATTTATATTATATTTTCGAAATGTTTCCTACACTATGCACTAGTAATAATATCAAAAGAGTTTTTTTTGCATAGTAAGCATGTTTGACTATCATAAGGAGAAATCTCCTCCAATTATGCGTTTGCATTGTGTGTGTGGCGGGAGGGCTTATGGTAGTTTCATTTCCCAAAAAGCATATCGGATTTCTCTTATGAACTGTTTTTATTTCAAACAACTATTTTTGTTACTCATACCAATCCCATGACTGACCCGGAGTTTATTGTTCCCTTCCTAAACTCTGGGTGCCCATAATTTTCCATACGGGCAGTCTATAGTTCGGTTTTTCAGATAGTCAGGTTTAGTAGAGTGTCTGGAACTAGTTCAGTGTTTGGAGTTCACTCATCGACGCTTGCTTATCTTGGAGTTCGTGATGGTGATCCGAGTTTGATGTTGGGGTTATTGGATTCATTCTCTTTTTCAGATCATTTGGAGTTATCAGATCTGTTGTTTCCGCTGTAACATTATTATTTGTCTCTGATATTGTTGTATCATATTGATATCATTGTTGTATATCATTCTGGATATTGTATTCGTTGGAGTTGTATATGATATCATTCATTTCTTTCTTCCGCTGTGTTGTTATACTTACTGTGTTATAAGCTCCAGCGAGCCAGATTCGGCGTTTGAATCTGCGGCATTCGAGTACAAGTGAAGTACGGGTGCCGATTTTCGAAGGCTGAGTTAGGATCGTCATAATTGGTATCAGACCTAAGGTTGAACTTTAGCTCAGGAGTATAACACATTAAGTAGCTCATTAGAGATAGGGTGAAGTATACCCTCGAATGAGTAATCCCTAAGATATCTGTCCGTATACCTCAGTAAATTCTCTTTCTATTCACTGATAGTGAGTATGAGTACAAGAAGAGGAAGAGATAAGGGACAGGGGAATATGACTATAAATGGTCAATACCCTGTAACAACAAGGAAACAATCTTTTCTCTATCGATCTCTTTTGTTCGTCATCTTTTCTCAAATCTTTGATAGTTCCTAGTAGATCCAGAAAGAAGATTTGATATATTGCATGGGACATAAACTCCAAATAGGTCAGAATTGTTTGTTTGAATGAATTGGTTGCTTTGTTTGCTATGGTTGATAGGTATACTTTAGTTTCTAAACTAAAAGTTTTGAAATTGTATCCATATATCTGTCTATTTTTGGGTCCCAATATGTTCTGCGAATGGTTAGTTATCCCTTCGAACTGACCAATGCCCCTGCATATTTCGTAGATCTGGATAACCCAAGTATCTTGTGGAAAAAATTAAAAAGATTCATTCTTGTATCTATTATTGATATTCTGATTTGGTAAGCCAAATGCAGAATAGATATTCAGTTGATTTGATGAAATATTCTTCATCTATCTTTGTGTCTCCCTGGCAAATTTCGAGGACGAAATTTCTTAAGGGGGGGGGGAAACTGTAACGATCTTGAATTTTAACTAAATTTAAATTAATAATTAATTTAATTTTTGAATAAAATTGTGAAATTAATTGGTAAATTGATTTGAGTTTCTTCAAATTCAAATAAAATATGTGTTGAATCATTTGAATTTAAATCTCGTATATATATAAATATATATGTATAAATGAGTAAGTTTGAATTCACATATATATATTGAATTTAAATTTTTAAAGTTAGAATAGGAATAAATATATGAAGTAAAATAAAATACAAACAAAATATACTTACAAAATAAAAAATAAAAATTATATATATATCTCAACACTAGAAACTATGAAATTTACATAAGTATAATAAATGTTTAAAAATAATTTGAATTTATAAATAGATATATATAAGATGAATTATAAAATATAAAGTAAACAAATTAGCTAAATTCAAACAACATATTAAAATAGAAATTTATTTATATTATAAAGTAATATAACAAAGTATAATTCAAGAAAGAAAAATAGAATATATTCAAGTATGTAAACAAATCAAATTGATGTGAATAATGAAATGAAACAAGTAAGAAACAAGTAAACAAATGTATATGTGTAGCTTGCAAAAGAAAAGAAATAATATATATGCATTAGCTTGTAGAAGAAGACACTAGTATAAATAAATATATTTGTACAAAGTTAATTAATGCAGCTACCACAACCAAAATCACATCAGCCTCCCAGCAAAACAAACAAGAAAAAAATCTCTACTAACTAGTACAAAAAAAATATCACTTGTACAAATATCATCATCTCATGTAAACTTTATTTCCTATATACATCAACAACTTCTCATTTCAGTTTCGTTCCACTCTAAGCTGAGAAAAAAAATCTGAAGTAATACTATCTAATCTTAAGCCAAGCTTCAACTTTAACAACTATTAAATTCATACAAACCAGAGAATCAAAGGAGAAGTTCAACTAGAAAAAATCAAGCCTGTCTTAATATATATGAAGCTCTGTCTTCTTCTGGAGACACTATGAGTAACTTTTCTTTTTTAAAATCTTAAAAAAACATGATTTTGTTGAAAGTATTTGTGATAAGTATATTTGTATACATGTATGTTTCTCTGTGTATACATGAGTGATGGATGAATATATGTGCACTGTTATCTCATGTATCATCTCTGTTACCAGTTTTCAAGCTCAAGATTTAGTTTCAAAAATAATTTTCTCTTGATCTATTGACTTTTTGAACTTGTGATTAAAACAAAAATTGTTTGTTACAGAATATATTGAGTTTTAAAAATTTATACAAGTTAAAACAACTTGTCAATGTTTCTGGAAATTAAAAGAACAGAGCAAAACTTTAAATTAGCCAAATTTCAAACTTCGTAATTTACGACTTCAGATATATATAATCTGAATTCTAATGCTTTAACATGATTTTTAAAGCAAGAATCATAATTTTTAGAGTTAGGATTTGAGAGCAGTTCGTGTTTGTTCGAAATTCGTTGATTTGGCGATTTCCGGCGATCTGCTAATTCGTGGAGCTCGAGGTTTCGTGTGGAGGTGGAGGAGTCTACGGTGGTTGAAGGAAAAATGGTGGATGGGGGTGAAGTTGGTCGAGGTGGCGGTGACGAACGTTGGAAGTTCCTAAACCTAGTTTTACTAAGCCTGAGAAATTTGATTCGTTCGTCCCCGATAGTTGATCGAGTGTCTCGTGGCTCTAGGAAGTGGTAGAGGAGATGTTGGCGATCGTGTGGCCGGAGATTTGGGTTGTCTAGTGGTCGAGGTTGCGAGAACGAGACGTTGACAGGTCTGGTGGTGGTGGCTTTTGGTTGTTCCAGGTTTCGAGTTTGAGCTCGATTTTGATTTCGAGGTGACGATGTGGTTTTGGTGATCGGGAAGATGAGCGAGGGTGATCGTCGACGTGTTCGACGACGTAGTGTCGTCTGGAGGAGATCACCGGCGTTGTTCACGTGCACGGAGCATTGTTAGGTGATCTGTGTTTTGATAAGTTGGGTAGAACAGGTTTTTCGCGTGTTGTCTCGAGTATTTACTCGAGCAAATTTGTGTTGGTCTCGAAGCAAGTATAGACGTGGCTCGGGAAGAAATGTTGTACAGGCTTTAAAACTTGTACTTGTTTGAAATTTAGAAATTAAATTTTTAACAATAAATTAGATTTCTTAATTTAATAATAATCATTTGTGGAATGGTTAAGTATAATTACTTTATGGAAGTAATTACGTAATTAATTTTTAGTATAATTAATTAAGTGTAATTGAATTAGTTTAAGTTAATTACTTAGGAATAATTAATTTAGAATAATCACTTGACGATTTGGAAAGTATAATTACTTAGAGAAGTAATAAATAGATAATTACTAGATGTAATTAATTGAATGATGCTTAGAAATTTGAGTATAATTATTTGTTAGTAATTAAAGGTTTAATTTCTTAAAATAATTAATTAAGGGGTTAATTAATTATGTAATTGGTTTAGAGGTTAATTTAATTAATGTGATTAATTAAGAATAATTTATTAATTAAGAATAATTAATTAAGGTGTTTGATAAATTAATTTATATCGAATGATTTGTGATTAATAAATCAGGGTTGGATATTTAATTCATAAGTAATTAATTTAATTGGAAATAAATTTAATTAATTAGGATTAAACAATTAATTAATCCTGCTTATAAATGATTGTTGAATGCTTGACCTTACTTATGAATGATTGTATTGTATGAGATGCCTTGAATTGATTATACTATCTGATCTGTGATATTTTGTTCTGTGGATTGAGCTGTGTATAATTTATTCATTTATTTGTGATACATTTGTATGTTATCTGTGAATCTGTGAATGAACGATAAGCGTTATAGTTTATACCGCTTATCAACTATATTTCTGTGTTTGAATCTGTGATGATTGAATGATGTTGCACTATTGTGTGTGAAGCCCCTGGACTACACCATACACACAAATATGGATTTCACGAGGAAATCAATTAAGTCACAGAATTTTGAAATGGTTTTAAAAATTAAATTTGAATTCAATGGTTTGGAAATGGAATCGGGTTAACTATGAAAGCTTTGGAAAAAGGAGTTTTTAAGATAAAAGTTATTTTGAATAACTTGGTGAAGTTTTTCAATTTAAATAATTTAATTTGAATTTGAATTCAAAAATTTGGAATTGAATTCCATGATTGGAAAATATTGTTAAAGATGTTATAAATGTGTTTATATGAATTTAAACCATTTTAAAAGTATGGTTTTGAGAATTTGAATTTAACCCAAGGACTTTAACTTGTATAAATGAGATCAGATTTTCCGAAATGAAAACTATTTGTTTTCAAATAATAGAAGCTTTCATATAAGGAATGAATTTCCAATTTGTGTCAAAAGAATTTCAAGTTTGAATTGGAAATGGTTTTCCGAGTTACGAATAAATCTTTGTGAAAGATTGTTGAACTTTATTTTGAAATTGGAAAGGTGTACCTTTTGTAAAAATGGTCGAAATGGAATTGTTTTGAAAACTATAAGTTAAATCTTTGATTTAAAGATTTAATGAGTTAATCCAAATTGAAATGGAAATTGATTTGAAAATCTATGAGTAGATCTTTGTGAAACTGGGTGAACTTTGTGAGATGAATCTTTTTGTGTAAAAGATTAAAATGGTAATTTGTTTAAACCATTTGAAAGAAGAGTTTTGGGTAATCAGTTGTGACTTAATTGAAATCCCACTATATATGTGTTTTTAAATATTACGCTCATTATTCAGTTTAGCCAGGAGAGGACTATGTCATATAACCCATTCCGAATAGTGATACGACGTAAATGGATAGCATTTAAAGACCGGTGTTGAAGACCGGGTGTTTGCGAGAACGATAGGATAACCTATCGATTGTCTCTGCACTGAGTGGCTCCGGTATAGAGATTTCCTAAGTGATGGGAAGTCCGATCGGAATTGTGAATACCCGGATTGCAAGGGCTTCTTCGGAGGTACCTTCGGGTCTGTTCGAACTAGGAACAGACTTGTATGGACGTATGTTTGACACTACACTTTGAGATATAAAGCTGATTTCTTTCAAATACATTTCTGTTTGGTGGCGGAGAATTTATTCTCTTAGCTTAACACCCTTCTCTGAGACATACGAGCTCAGAGGTTATGTAGTTGAAGGTTATCAGTGATATACTCCCAATTTGGTAGTGTGGCATGCTAAGTGCTGCTGTGTGTTGGTGATCATTTGTTGATCAAAGCATGGCTTTCGTGTAAAGCGTAGCTTTGTGGATGAGACCTCATCGGACCTCACACCCCGGAAATGGTCGAAACAGGAAAGATGCGGCAAGGTTATGAGGGTCGCACCCTTTAGGGTATGTCATTTCCTTCTGGAAAAAGGTGGTATCATGTATGGAGCCCAGATGCTTTACCTATGTGGTTGCATCAATCTCATTTACTGTGTGGTTGTTGCTTTGTGATCGAGGCGCCTCGGATAAAGGTCGCAAACGATCGGGGGGTGGCATACTCGTGTAGTAGTTACCTAGTAAGAGGTAACCCAGCCTTGTGTTGGCAGAGAGCCAGGTAGGTTCTCGGGACGTCCCTCCAGAGGCGTACCCATGTGGCAAAAGGAAGTTCCTTAGCCTGACCATTTGTTGGAAAATCCAAAGAAACAATACGAGCCTTGTACGGTTTTAGTTGTATAACCTGCTATGGAATGTGGCGGTAACCTGCTATTGAACATAGTAGCTATAGTAGGCATACAATAATGGTTGTATGCTGGCTAAGATTTATATTATATTTTTGAAATGTTTCCTACACTATGCACTAGTAATAATATCAAAAGAGTTTTTTTTGCGTAGTAAGCATGTTTGACTATCATAAGGAGAAATCTCCTCCAATTATGCGTTTGCATTGTGTATGTGGCGGGAGGCCTTATGGTAGTTTCATTTCCCAAAAAGCATATCGGATTTCTCTTATGAACTGTTTTTATTTCAAACAACTGTTTTTGTTACTCATACTAGTCCCATGACTGACCCGGAGTTTATTGTCCCCTTCTTAAACTCTGGGTGCCCATAATTTTCCACACGGGCAGTCTAGAGTTGGGTTTTTCAGATAGTCAGGTTTAGTAGAGTATCTGGAACTAGTTCAGTGTTTGGAGTTCACTCATCGACACTTGCTTATCTTGGAGTTCGTGATGGTGATCCGAGTTGATGTTGGGGTTGTTGGATTCATTCTCTTTTTCAGATCATTTGGAGATATCAGTTCTGTTGTTTCTGCTATAACATTATTATTTGTCTCTGATATTGTTGTATCATATTGATATCATTGTTGTATATCATTCTGGATATTGTATCCGTTGGAGTTGTATATGATATCATTCATTTCTTTCTTCCACTGTGTTGTTATACTTACTGTGTTATAAGCTCTGGCGAGCCAGATTCGGCGTTTGAACCTGCGGCATTCGAGTACAAGTGAAGTACAGGTGCCGATTTTCGAAGGCAGAGTCAGGATCGTCATAAATATACATGCACACATGTGCATGCACATCCCATATCAGGCAAAAACTTCAATACTGACTTGACCTTTTTCCACTCTGTGTTGGCTGCTGCTTTCTCTGGTGATCTACGGTTGGCAACTAATGAAATATGGTCATGGAGTTGGTTAAAGTTTAGGATCTGCATGCATAGACGGTGTTCAAACAATCCAAATATCCAATACTATTTTGGGCAAATCTTATTATATGATTTTCTGGAAATTGCATGGTTCAATTTTTGTTAGGTGTGATAACTCGTTGTACTTTTTTAAATTTTCCGACCTTTAGGAGAGATCCCGTGTTTTGGAATTGGACCCAATTATTATAGAAGTTAAAGTGTTTATAATCACCTAGTGGAATCCTTTTGTTGATCTCGTCTGTGAGCAAGTTTTATCTATACACGTCAAGGCTCATATCTCCAATATTCCCTTAGTTTTCCAATAGCTTGAGGGGATCAAGTGGATCATCAATCATATTGGGCAGCTTATTTGTTTAGAGATTTCCACCGAGCGTAGGTAGCTTCTCTTCTTGCCAAGGTTCTTATCGAGATTACTCCCTCTACATAGTTACCTACTCATATTCCTGTTTCCATGGCCAGAGCTAGGGTTGCCTTCATAGACATATCGTATCAGTGGAGCCCATCCATTTGTGATCATTGCCATTCTTTTGGCCATATTGTTACTTCTTTCCCTCTTACTGGTTCTGTGCCTAATGAGCTCCCCTCTAGGATTCCTCTTCCAAAGGCTCCATCCATGTGATAGAAGTTAAAAGCTCCTGTCATCCCCTATTTTGACCCTGTTGTTTAGTCTCGCCCCCTTTTGCCTGCCCCTTCTCCCATCCCCTATGTTGTCCAATCCTCGACAGTGCCTCCTTCGATCGACGTACCCTTCCTCCCTCCTGTCGCCTCATGATCATTTGGCTTCTCCTCTATTCGATCCTTTTGTTTGTCCCCCTCACGCTAGCCATGATCTTCCTTCATGTGATTCCTCTATCACTACTCTTAAGAATAAATTTGTCCATGCTATCATTTCTGATCATCTTAGTGCGGAAGGCATTGCTCTAGAACTGGCTGAAAAATTGGCTGAAGGTACGCATCTGATTTGGAACAATAGGGTTGGGACTTGGTCCTATGAGGATACCAGTTTGTGCTACCATTCAAAGTAGAAAATATTCTCTAAGTGGATTTCTAACGATGAGAAGGAAGAGTGAGAACTCTACTGTAGGCTGATGGATGGCGAGCTTGTCCTCTGGAATGACGATGAATTTGGTGCCAATAACGAAGAGGTTCTTGCTGCTCCAGACTTGGACTGGAAATATATCTTCTCGCCACTAACTCTTGGTTATTGCCCAGAGCATATTGGCTGGTTTCGCCGGTGCGTGGGAATTTAGTTGTGTTCTCTCCTTGATATTTTCTCTATGGTTTTATTATATTATTGTTGGTGTTTGCCATTTTGTTATGTTGTTGTAGGGCCTGGTCAGTTTTATTATGCTTATTTATTGATTTTACTATCTGGCCAGACATGTTGGCAGTATTTATTGGGCATGGGCTCTTTGCCCTGTACTTCTATACCTTACACACACACACAGATATATATATATATATATGTATATATATATATATATACATATATATGTATATGTATATACATATACATATATATGTATATATATATAAGCTAGGATCCACAACCCCTTTGTTTAGCACCATCATGAATTCTCTGATATCAGCCACGTATATATATTTATGTAATCAACATTTCTCTCTCTGTTCACATAGGTTGATTATTTAAATATAAATGTGTTTCTGATATTAGGAGGCTAGGCGATGGTGCTAAATAAGGGGGTTGCGGATCCTAGCTATATATATATATATATATCTATGTGTGTGTGTATGTGTATATGTATATATATATATATGTGTGTGTGTGTGTATGACTAGTACGGCAGTATGATTCTCGGATCATACATCCTTTAGATAAAAAAATATGTATGATTTTATTTTTTTACATTTACCTCATCTAAATGTGACTGTGTATCACAAAACCACACCAAACTACACAATCAATAGCTTGAAACAAGTAGTTCCTTGCCTTTAGACCATGGTTCCAGATTCCGACTGACACGTTGGAATTCTGGTCAATTTAACCCGGTTTTGATATCGACTAGACCAGAATTAATTTAATCATGAAATCCTGTTTTAGACCCTCAAATTAAAGAAGAAAAAAAGGAAAAAAATCCATGTAAAAACACCTAAAATCATCAATTCATGCTAGAAGAATGTCAAAGTAGCAAGCAAGGGAAAGCAAGAAGCACTATGTGATTTTGTTTTTCTTTTTTTCCTTTCATCAACATGAAAGGTGACGGTTTGAAGATGGGTTTCATCTTTCTAGTGTTAGAAACAATATTCATTTTAAGATTTGGAATGGGTTGTTTTTGAACTATTAGGCCATCGTATTCTTAAAGTAAAATGATTGAATTCCAGAAATTTTAAAGTATTGTGCTGTATCTGAATAAGTGGACCTCGTTTTTTTAGAATGATGGAGTATTTTTAACTTTAGGGTAGGAGTTGAGCTACATGGAAAAACTGGACAGTTTTAATGCTTTTAAATTTTATTTATTACTTATTAATATATAAAAACTTTTGAAATGTAACAAAATATGGAGTGTAAACTAAAATGAGATTGCTGGAATTTTTGAAAAAGAAATGGAATTTCGTAATTTTATAATGGCCAAAAATAGATTGGAAACCGTAATTTCAAAACTTGCCTTAGATCCTTTTGCCTCTCGGCCTTTAAATTTAGAGTTACATCTCCATGACTAGTTATCATTCTTTAGGCATCTTTATCCCATTCTCGATCAATCCCCAACACTCACTTGAAAAAAAAAGAAAAAAAGTTCTCCTTTAACATACTGCAGTGGTCATAGTGACCAATGAAGCGAGGGAACGTGGGTTGCACAAGCCACAAGCCACTTCCATTTTCTTTTGCCTTGAAACTTGCTGCTGCAATGCAAACAAAAAATATGTTCTTATGCACTTTTAGAAGGAAGTACTGGCTATATAGCCTACAAGATCAAGCACATAAAATATGTTTGTGAACAGTTAAAAGGCACTATCAAGATCCCTAACATTGGAGAACTACTCGAACAACAATTCAAAAGAAATTAAAAGTAACAAATATCTGAATGATGACTTCAGGATTATAAGAGGTAGGTAGTATGCACACTTGTGCTTTGTGTACAGCATGCATAAGGTTACACAACTCAAGCAACTTATCTCATTACCACTGTTACAAGACCGTGCACGCCAAGTGGGTGCAACCAAACCATGTGATGCAGCAAAAATTCAAAGCAAGAACCAATGATTAGTGCTTTCTAAAAAAAATCTTACTTACTAGAACTCTTAGATTGAAATCCTTTTATATGGGCACATAGGTATAATGTATAATGCTATTATAAAGTGTGATATAGAATTAAATGACCAATTATGTGATACATGTCATAGGTATTAAAGTGTTATAAAAATAATGTGTAGATACCATAAGTTGTATTTATAATTTGATAAGGGGCCAAATTATAAATATCCAAAACTGATTTAATAATCGGCTATTCAAACGGGTAATGGTCCCTAAGAAACAAAAGATATACTGTATTATCTCCTTCCTCATCAGAGAAATACATAGAAAAACAAACTGTTTTCTTGGATGATCAAAAACTTATGAGCAATCTCCAACAATGACTTCAGGTTAGTGTTTCCGCTCATATGTTCATCTCTACTCTTTTATTTAGCAAAAGATCTATAGAGATATGATATTTAGGGTTTTAAATTAAAGAATTGTTAATAACATGATTAAGGTTCGAGATTGTATATTGGAGTATTGGTGTTGCTTGAGTATTTTATTGTCCTAACAAGTGGTATTAGAGCCGCTTTTGCTGTATCAACTGAGGATTTCATATTTTTATTCAAGAATATTTGGGTTTCCTAAATTTGGGCTTTTGAAGAAAATTAGGGTTTTCCATGTTTGGGGCTTTTGATCTTCTTTTATGGTTTTTGACTTAATTCTTAAGAATACATTCTTACATTTTCATAAAGAAAGTTATAGTTATAGATTTATTTGAGTTTAACCAGTTTTTGTATATCAATTTTTTGGATTTGGTATATTTTTCTCTTCAATGTATAATCGGTATGTTACTGTAACTTTTGATTCCAATATATGAATTTATATTATTGTGTATATAAGAGGCTAATATTGATTGGTGATAAACATGTATTGTCACATGGTTTACAAAGAAAGATGATATGATAATTTTTTGTTGTTGTTATATGTCTATCTATAGAGTTCTTTATTATTGGATTTTTGATGTATATAGAATTTAGCCAAGTATTATTGTTGTGTTTGGTGAAAAGTTACCTTATGGCTTCAGATGATAAAGCATATATATGAGTTTTATTCTACATGACACAACTATCTCTCATATATATATATATATATATATATGGATCAACTACACCTCAATTTTGCTACACCTCTTCCTTCTAAATATCAACCACAAGTTCCGATTTAAATAATAGTACTTTCTCTCTCCTTCCACTACACTATATTGTTTAATTCAGCAAGAGAGAGAAAATACAATATTTAAATCAGAACTTGTGGTTGATATTAAGGGGGATTAGAGGTGTAGCAAACGGAGGTATAGCCGAATCTTGCCTATAAATATATATAGTATATGAACGCCAAAAGAAGAAATTTTTCTACAAAATGTTTCGTACTGTTTTAATTTTTTATATGTACAGTATACTAATGTTATTTTTGAAATGTTTAAATTCAGATTTTGGTTTTGTTTTTTTAAGGATGTTTAAAATTTTAAGTAGATCAATTGAAACAAATTGTCCCAAAGTGACCTTTTTGTGTAGATTAGTTTATTTAAAATATCAATATGATTACATGTTTTTGTGATTCATGCGTTTATTTGACCCAAAGGTAAATTAATATATGGTAGAATTTAAATGACATTTGTGGCGATAAATGTGTGACAGTTATAAGGTACTTTATGTGAGCGATATTTCAGTCCAGAGATTGATTTATTATTTAACATAATTTATTATCAATATTTGATTACTTTAACAAGAGTACTGCTTACTATTAATATTATTGTCCAAAGACTTGATATTCATGTTGTGTTTGATATCTTGAGATGGGATTAACCATTATTTTGAATTTATTATTTACTTATGAATATTGATGTGAGCTTGTTTTTTATTTATTTTTCTTTATATTCAGCTATTTCATCTTTTGCTGCCACACTATCCGCTAATATCAATTCCATACCCATTCTTAATGGGACTAATTTCAAGAAATGGAAAAGGCACTTACTTATAGTGCTTGGCTGTATGGACATAGGCCTTGCACTAGAGGAAGAACAACCTGCACCTCTCGTTGCGAAAGCTACCCCGATGCTAAAAGGGATTTTGAGAAGTGAGATTATTCAAATTGCACGAGAATCATGTCCATGAAGCACAACATTCCAAAAGCCTTTAGGAACACAGAATCTGAAGAAATCACTAAGGCCAAGGGTTTCCTTAATGAAGTTGAGAAATATTTTTCCAAAACGGTAAGGTTAAGATGACATTACTTCTGACTTCTTTGATGTCTATGAAGTATAAGGGTCAAGGAAATGTAAAGGAGTACATTATGGAGATGTTCCATATTGCTTCAAGACCGAAGGCACTTAAGATCAAGCTTTTTGAGGAATTACTTGTTCTTATTGTTTTGATATTGCTTCATTCACAATTTAACCAATACCAAATTAGTTACAACTGTCAAAATGAGAAAGGGACTCTAAATGAGCTCATTTCCCATTGCGTGCAAGAGTAAAAAATGTTGAAACTGTTGGAATTGGCCAGCCTATAGTGAAAGTTATGGGTCAATTTCAAAAAAAATTCCCTTATTGGATCTTTATTGGGCTTATGAAGTCTAATTTATTTAGAACATTTCTAAATTTTATTTATATAAAATCCTTTATATTATTTAAATTTATAAAATGATATTTGTATTATTTAATTATGTTATGTTAAATATATAAATGTTTATCATATACACATATATAAGTGTATGCATGTATAACATATCAATCCATGCAAGGTATAATATGCTCTTATATAAATGCTAGGATTTACATCGCAACAGACACGTTAGCTCATCCAATATGTAAATGTATTGTTCAAACGTATGTTTATATATATACTTTTGCTTTTGTAATAAAATATTTCAATACATACATACATATATATATATATATTAAAGTTCATTTATACATAATTTTGTATAAACATATAAATATTTATATATAAATATATATAGTATTAACAAAATGTATATATATTAATTACTATATAAATATGTTTATATCATTAAAATATTATAAATAAATATTTTTTTACTGTAATGTCGAAAATGGTATTTATACAAATATATATATATATATATGTTTATACAAAGATAAATAAATATGTTAAATACTTATACATACATACATGTATATAATATATATATATAATATATATCTATACATATATTAATATAAATAGAATTATAAATAATTTTTATTTAAATATATTTATTGATCTGGTCTAGCACATAGATTAGGAATTTTTTTAATTTTTTAATTTTAAATATATATATATATATTAATAAAAACCAAAAATAATTATTTAAAAACTAGAAAAATTATTTTATTTAAATCTAACTTTAAAATTTAAACTTCTAGGAAATTTTAGGAAAAATTTTAAAATTTTAAAATTTATTATATAATTTTTATAATTTAAAACAATTAAAAATCCAATTTTTAAACTTTTGATTTTAATTTAAATATTTAAAAATGAAAAAATTGTTTTTTATTTCCACCATTAATTCAAAATGTATTAATATGGTTTATAAAATTTAAAATATATTTTATAATATATATATGAATTTATATAAAAATTGATTTAAATATAATTTAAATTTAAAAATAATATATATGAATAAAAAAATTGTTTTTTGCGAAAAATAATATACTTGTTAAACATCATTTATAAAATTTTAATTTCGTATTTTACATAATTATAATGTTGTATTTAAATTATAAATTATATAAATATATGTGTATGTTACATATCAAATCATTCAAATAATCAAAGATGTTTTTATTATTCTGATTCGTACTATATAAGGAAGAATTATCATAAAAAAATCATTTTATAAAAATATATACATATATACATGCAAGTAATCTAAATTGTGACAATAAATCTACATATTGGAATCATCACCTAACTTATATATATATAATGAGCATTATAAATTTAAATTAATGTTTGTAGTTAATTAAAGACATACCTTGGAGCCAAAGCCATTAAGCACGCCTTGGAATGATGATGTAAGCTTCTAGAAATGATTTTCGATCCTATAGAGTGCTAGTCCTTGAACCGTTGACCGCCAACTATCGGATAATAGCTAAATTGATTTGATTTGAGCTTGAAAGACTAGAGAGATGGAAGGGGAAAGTCGGCTAGCAAAAGCAATAGGATGGAGGCTCTAAAAGAACTAAATCAAATGGAGAAAGAGATGCGTAAATAGAAGATGGAAATGAGAGAATTTAGGATCTCGTCTTTTACTCTATCTTCTTTAGTCTTGGCCATACATTTTCTACCCATCTAACTCATATCCTAGCCGCTCCTAGCCCTTTGTTTCAGCTGATCTTATCAGCACCATGATGGGCTTTATATCCATTTGAGCCTAAATGAATATTTTGCATTTTAAATCAAATTTAAAACGCTTATCAATATCGTATATCGATTATAGTGTTTATAACTTTTATAAATACACTCGATATTGATTTATCAAATAAAATAAATTTTTAAATAATATTTCATAAATAATATTTAATTTAATTAATTTATAACAATTATGAATTAATTGAATCATTTGGTCAAAGAAGAATTCATCGTTTTTGGTTGTGTGACTCGTGAGGTATAAATTTGGTTAGCAATAAAAATTGAACTATTTGAATATTAAAGTTCACAGGTCACCTTAACAGGTGGTGTGACATTTTGACCAAATTTATCGCTTACTTGGGATCGATAAAATCTAATTTCACTTTACTAACTGTTTCCCGGTTGTGACATTATTTACACCAATTCTCTTCGTCAAAACTATATCACTTTGGACTTACAGAATTTAGTAATGGTCAAAATTCCAATATCATCCACATTTAATTCTGTAGTCCAAACAAAAACTCCTCGATTCAATAATTAAAATTGTTATTAACTGAAATGCTACGGGCAGAGACTTTGACTTCAATTGACCATGATACTAACCTCATATAATTAAGGAGACGAATCCTCTCTTGAATAGTGCTTCACTTCCAATACTTCTACTTGACCCAACTTTAGTCACTTGATGGATGTTGTGCTATGATTTGACTATAATCAAAGCATAGCTTTCATACTGAAGATCGACGATATTTTTAAGTCGAGAGGTATGTATAAATCAGTTACATCGATATTTATTGTTTGACCTAAGTTATATTAATCAATAGAAAACTATAAAGTGGGTCATTCCATAGTTATCCAATAACTATCAGTACATAACACATTGGTGCACCTAACCGTCGTGAGTAATGCATTGCCTAACATTTGGAAAGCTTTACGTACAATATTCTCAACGGTGTATCATATCCAGTCTTAATACATCTTGATTAGGAATATTTAAAATGGTATATTTATTTTCATTGTGATAAATTACTCACGGTTGCAACATTTCTTAACTACTATCACAAAACATACCATTTATGGATTTTCTATTAAATATACTTTTAATTAAATTAATTAATTAATATAACACATTATATCAAGTATACATTAGAAAGAAAATGCCTATTATTTCAAACAAGATTGGTTATCAAGCTAGTTATGTGTAACAAATTATATAATGGGGCATTTCACTAGAAGGACAAACTTTGCAGTCCAATTAGATTCTAGGACACACATTCAAAGAAATTACTTCCAAGGCCAAAGTCACCAGAATTATTATTTTCAAGGACAAAGTCAGTAGTTCAATTACTTTCAAGGACATAATTTCATAGGTTTTTAGGCCCTAGAAACTAATAATTTTACGTTTTGTCCTTGAAAGTAATTATTTCAATTGTTTGTCCTAGAAACTAATTCCACTTGCTAAAGAGGCCCTTGTGGCTAATTTCCACTTATATAATTGCCCCTAGGGCATACCCCTAACTCTATGAATCTCCCACTTGCGCTCGGGTCAATTATGGAATCTTATTCCAACTTCTCCAATTGGTTTCCTGAAAACCAATTGGATCAGTCCCTCAGCGAACGAATATGCTATTATGTTTTAATTATCTACTCTGTCAATCAACTCTCTTTGATTCTGGTAAACTGCCTTTATCATGTGGAACAATTCGAAGTATGTCTCTCGACTTCTAGTGAGCTCTAAGTTCTGTTATGAACTATATCGTGACATTGTTATCCTATAACAATGTTATGAGATTTTCAACATTTGGAATCACCTTCAGCTTAGTTATAAATTTGTGCATTTATATTTATATACATTTCTTTATTGTGGCGCTATTCAAGGTGATGTAATTAGCCTTTTTCATTGAATCAGCTGTAATCTTTCATTTGGAACATTTCTAATTTAAAGATTCTTAACTTGAATTTATTATTGACATATTATACTCAATATCACTTATGAAAGTTTGAGTTCGAATATTTCTTCAAAAGGATTTCGTTATTGCTATAAACAATTTGCTTGTATTTCATAAATACATGAGAACACCTCAAACAACCATTTAGTGATATCAATTTGGATTTGATATTTGCTTCATGTATCAAATATTTAAACAAATTATGATATCGTAGACAACATAACATGTATGATAATTCCTTTTGCCAATGCAGAAGGATTCTATCTTACATGTACTGTATTAAACATTTTAACAAGGTTTCCTTGCATATCGTTTGGAACATTTTCAATATCTTTTATACTTACTATAAATGACATCATTTACAAATCCAACGTAGAGTATTAAACCAACCAAAATTGATTTTAACAAAAGTACATCATTAACAATCATTAGTGTGTTGTTTACTCGTGGTTTAGAAATATCTATATACCTTTTAACATTTTTTCTTCTGAACACATGCTTCCTTTGCATTTTGACTTATAATCAAACTATTTGATATTTCTATCAAACATTTGTTCAATTTCGATGCTTTTCTGAATGATACTTTCCTATCTATTCCTGGATCGTATCCCAAAAACCCACAATTTTAATATCACTCCTACTAACTTTGAGAATCTTTTGTAACGACCCGTAAATTTCAACTGTTTTAATAACGTAATTAGTTGAAATTTTGCGAAATTTTAAACGATAAAATTTTGAAATAAAAATTTAATATTTGGAATACGTCTAGTTAAACATAGCGACCGGTAAATTTTCGTCCGAAAATATGAAAATTTATTTCGCGCGTAAATTCACTTCAATTTAATCAGTTAAAAAGCGATGAAATTAAAATGTTTCCGAAACCTAAATATTTTTACATAGAAAAATTCTAAACCATCTTCTGAGCAAGATTTCAGTTTGTCATTTTTCCAAATTCGGACATCTTTGGCTCCGTCGATCTTATTCTTCAGCGTTTTTCTCGCATTTTCCGCTGGTAGAAAATTCGAATTTTATAATTAAATCGTACCACTGATATCCGTATATCGTTGGAATCGTCTCGTCATGCTGATCTTCCCAGTATACTCATTTGTATATTTTGTAGTTCGGTACGCCGCGAAAACTGCAAAACGGTAGATGTATCGATACCGTTCAAGTCCATCTATGTACTACCAAAAATTTCCACTGGCTATTAATCAACCGTCATTGGTTTACGTTGCCTTAATTCTAGTGAAATTTCGTTTCCAATGTGACACTTCGGTTACTGGTTCATTTACTTTTAAAAATTTGCATTCACTTCTCTCATTTGTCGGTTCGTCTATCCACCGTTTACTTTTGAGAAAAGAAAGAGATTCATTTTATTTTAAAACTGTTCTCTATACATTTACAGTTTCTTCCCCTACCTATTCTCGGCCTTCCCACATCTCCTTCCCAAAGCTGAAGCACCTCCACTCCAACTTGACACCTTGCTTCCTCCAACCGCATCCACCATTCCGTAGGCAACAGCTCTCACCGGCCTCCTCTTTGACCGTACGCCCCGCCTCCCAAACCTCTGCCTCCCACTCTCTCGTCCTCACCTGACCTCCTCCTCACGCCTCATCTTCCTCCACCAACCGACCAACCACCGCCTTGCACTGTCCACCACTCACCTCATCAACCCCCCAGCCTTCATCCGCTATCCCTTCCTCTCGACATAACAGCAGATCTACACCGCACCTCCTATTTCCACCCTAGCCGCACTTATGACAATCCTTCCCATATCCGGCCTGTCTCCTTCCTCCCTCCACCGGTTCATCTCCTCCGCCGTGCCGCCTCAAGTTCAGGCCGAACCATCATCAGTTTTCCCCCCTCTTCTCTTCTATTGTATTGGTAAGTCTTTATATATGTATAGTTTATTTTGAACAGAGTCTTAAAAAAAATATATACAAACTTATTCGTATAGCCGTTCATCTGATAATTTACATAGGTTATATATATATATAATCTAAGTTATATTGCATGGGTTTACACTTCATATAATATATGTACAGGCTTTTGCTTAACTTTGGTTTATTTAAGTTCCTATTTTTTTTATGTCGTATGCTATATATAAAAATATACAGTTTTTTGTATATAGATTTTCGAAATATAGTATATAAGGTGATTTCGGTTGATGTTATAAGAAGATATGATGTGTAATATATAAAAGTTTTACTGGTTTATGTATAATCTATTGTTAGTTTTTATATATTATTACTGTGATCTTAAAGTATATATATCTGGGTTAGTAGGTATACATGTATGTGTATATAGGAGTTTATAAAAAAAAATTGTTTACTGTTGGTTATATATGTGGTCGGTTAGCTTATCTATATGAGGGTGATTTAAAGTATATAACATGTTGTGTTGTATTCATTTGTTTACTGATAACAAATATTCTATTATATGTCTAAAAGGGTTCAGCTGCATATATACAATATAGATAGTATAGTATGGGTTAATATATATAAGTATTTATTTCAATCTTGTGTATATATGTTTGATTTTGTTATACGTGTTTAATTTAAAACAATGACTTTCAATTTTATATGTGTTTAAAACTTTTTATATATATTTATAAGATTATATGTTAGTATTATATTTGTCGTATAAAGTGAATTTGGACATTGCAATTTGCTGTTTAAATTATAATGATAGATTTTATATATATTGCACATAAGTATAATTGAGTTTGATCTAAATTACATTATATATGTGTTTAATTTAAACAATGATTATGAAAGGTATATATATTTGATTTAAAATGGGTTTGAACTTAGAATATGTTTTATATACATAAATAGTTAAATATAGTCATATATATATATATATATGTATATAAATTCATTTATACCAATTATCTTCATCGATCCAGTCTGACTTGATTTCGTCTATTCAAACTATCAGCCTTGTTCGTCGAATCCGTGCCAATCTAGCTTCGCTTCGAAATCCGTGCTTGGATCCGTAACCCATCCCGTTGTTTCTCTCTAGCCTCGAAAGGTGAGCACTCACTCACGATTAACGTTCTTTTATTTATTAAATTTGATTTCAATTGAAACGACAATTGAAATATGCTGCTGTTAGTTAATTACACTGTTATATATGATATTGCCTGTATCAGTTCACCTGTGACATCTGACACCATTATCTGTTAATTTTTTATGCAATGATAATACAGTTTGGCTGATAATTGATTTATTGTTGATGTTTATAGTGGACGTTAAATTGTTAATGTTAAAATGATAAACAGTATGAAATTGAACTTGATATAGGATAACTAAATGTTAAATTTGATTAACTGACATTTGTATAGTATGACCCCTTTTAATTGTTAAATTAATTGACATGTAGAATAGTGATAATTACACTTTGAACCATTGAACGTATATTTGATTAATTGTTGTAGTGTTAAAATTGAAATCGAATGACAATTGAAGAACCGTATAAATATTAGTGTAATATAATCTTTAATCTACATGAAATGATAGTGTAGATTCTAGAGATAATTTTATTAATTCGTACAAATAACAATGCGAATTAATACGGTTATTTCGGGATTATTTGAATTAATTATTGGATTGTTATTGATTGTTGTTATTGCTTGTTTATTTACTTTGACACCATCCCAGTTATCACACTGCAAGTTCCCTTTACTATGCTTTGATTTTTAATTGAATTGGAATCGGGTTGAAATGATAAATACCCAAATTAAACTTTGACCTAGGATAGAAAATTAAATAATAAAAACCCGATTGGTCAATAATTTGATTTGGAAATAAATCGAAAATTTTATTTGAATAAATAATATGGTTTTGAAATGAAGTTAAAATTTGAATTTTAATAAAAGGAAATGTTAATATTTAATAATCTGAAACAAAATATTAACAATGTAATTGATGAAAAATGTTATTTAATTTGAGAAATGATTGAATTAAGTGAAATTATAATTAAGTTTGAAATTGTTAAAGTTTGAAATGATTTCATAATTAAATTTGAAATTATAATTGAGTTTGAAATTATTAAACTTTGAAATTATTTAATAATTAAGTTTGAATTATTTAATAATTAAATAAGATTGAATTATTTAATAATTAAATTAAATTGAATTTTTGAATAAGTGAATTTTACTTCGTAAATAATTGAAAGTGAATTTCTTATTTAAGCAAGTTTTGGAAAATTATTTAAGAAAGTAAATAAGTGAAATTGAATTTCTTTAACAAGAAATAAAATGTGATATTTTTGGAATTAATGTAAGACTTGAAATTTAAAGAATTTGATTTGATGAATTTAATTTAATTCAATTTGTAAGTTTTGAAATAAGGAAGTTGAATTTAAATAATGGATTTAATGAATTGGAAATTTAACAGAAATTGTTTTAAATGAAAATTTACTTAACGAACATTGAATGAAATTGATAAATGAATTTAAATTGATTTAAATGTTAAATTAAATTAATTTAAATGTTTTCGAAAAGAAACTTATATACGAACTTGAATCAATATTTGAATTGTTTAAATAGAAATTGAATTTGAATTATAAGATTTTGAAATGGTAATTTGAAAGTCTTGTAACGTAAATTTTGGAAATTGGTTTTTGAAAGACAAATGAAATGTTGGTTTACGAATTGAAATTGAAATTGATTTGGTTTTTGAAATAAATAAACGACCAATCGGTGTAATAATTACGAAAGTTATTAAAGAGACCGAAATTCGGTTATGGATATACTCTCTATCTAAACCGAAAACCACTTTAATAACTATACGCGGAGTGATGATCCAGAATGAAGTGGTTGGAATGATGTACGTGTTGACTGAAGAAAGTGAACGATAATGGATAGCCTTGACACTTGTGTCAAATTGGAAATGACTAAAACAGGAGCTGTGCCAGGCCAATGGAGGATTAGCTACCTCAAGTGGACACACTTCTTCGAACTACTTATTACTTGTTGTCGATTGGTGCACCCTTGATTTTGGGAGTGTTGTTTCATGGTGTTGCGGGCGCTGCGGCGTTGCGTTCTCACCAGTCCAGATCAGGCGAACGGTAGTATCACTACCTTGGGTATTGTCTCATGTGCCTTGTCATACTTGTATTCCATTTATGCGCGACCACTACGATTTTGATTTGTACCTTTAGTATATGGATTGCCCTCTGGTGACTTCCGGTTTTGGGGAAACTATGGTCTTGTATATGCTTTTGGGAATAAAAATGTGTTAAGGGTGGAATGGGCCATGACTTAACGCTATTTTGATATCTTATTATTACTGATAGACATTATCTACTTAGCGTATATTACTACCTAGTAGATAGTTTAACGGATCCTTAAAGGATGGTTATTCCAAACATCCTTTGAGTTACTTGTATTTCAATTGCTATTTCACTTGAGTTGGATTTATTAATATAAGAATGTTAATCCTGACTCGAGTGTCTTGTGTTTTTGCTTTACGCTCGGGTCAGACTGAGTGTACCAGTATTCGAGATTCACCTTTGAAGTTGGAGCTTTGCTTGAAGATCCAGCCATCTATTCTGCTTCCAGTATTCGATGATTCCAGTGATGTATTCTGATCCGTATCTGATGTATCGTGTTACTCTTCCGTTGTATCTGGTTTAACTCTGATGTATCGTATTACTCTTCTGTTGTAAACTCTGATGTATTTTATATATTCATATAGTAGCTTCATGAACTACTATCTCTTTTATTTTCGCTGCAATTATTACTCTGTGTCTGTGATCTGTGATTATTTATTTACTGTATATGTTCAGTTTTGCCAAATTTAAATTAACAACGCGGTATTTTGAGCAATTCAACTCTGGCATGAGTGTCTACCTATACACTTATAATGGATGCGAATGGTCCAAAATAGCGGGCCGTTACACCTTTTGTTGTTATGTGCAAACAGTCTAGTCTAAATCTATATTTTGAAATTTCCGCTTTACACATATATACCAAAACATAAAGTCATACTAGGTGAACTTTGTGACTAAAATCCAAATCAACTTTAGTACATTGAATGGTAAATCTGTTATGTTAATTTCAATAGTTGAAATTCAAGGTAATATTCTTATCAATGTGACTCACTATATTCCAACTGCATTTGTCTTTCTCTTAAAGATACATTTATGGCCAATGGATCATACCCCTTTCGGCAAAACTATCAAAATCATATTTTGATAATGTACTTGGAATCTATTTTTGTTCTACGCATCATACCATATCATGGAGTCAATACTCTTAATGTTTTAATTAAACAACCAATGATTATTTATTCTTGACATTGCCAAGAAACTCACAGTTTCTCTTTAATGTACAAGAATGCTCAATAATTTTTATAATGTATTTGTGTTGATTTAGGTTCGATCAATTTCATTTCATCCCTTCTAATCAGTTTTCTCCTCAGATCGTATCCAAATTCATTTTATATCAATAACTTCTTCAAGAAATTCCTTCGCAGCTAAGTTGGTATTTCTTGAAACAACATTTGTTTCTCAATGCAACTAAACTAGAATTCATAAACATTATATGAATTGCCTTATGAAACTGATTTTGCATTATTTCACAATATACTTATGTTCACGACATAAATTAGTCATGTAATGACCATCGATCCCAAAATTCGCTTGGATGGATTCATACAAGATCTCTTATGTACAATTACTATGTGCAGTCTTTCGCTCGCATAACCCGCTAACTCCTTGGCCTAGGATATTTAGGAGTTTCTTATAAACCCTTATACTATATAGTTTTGTAAACTATTCTTTGGATGATATTAATTTTAACCTAATGTACTACTCTTAAGTACATACCTTATGGAAAGAGTTTAACTCCACATTACTCATCATTAATCGTAATTTGTCTAACGAAGTCCAATTACTCCTTATCAATACATTATTATGTATTATAGGGATGAGTGATCTTTGAGACTGAATCTTTAGTCATATTAGGTACATATGGAACTCTTTCCAATATACCCACCCATTCGATCAAATCAAAACAATTCTACCGCATGCTATATTATTTACTTCCATTTTATATTCTATGAGCTTATCATAAACTTATACATATATATCAATTACACCTATCTATGTTTGTGATAACTCATCGATGAATACGATGAAGTATGTGGAACTGTTTTGGTATTAATAGACTTATGATTGCATACATCTATATGTATCAATCCGAAGAATTCATCAACTCTTATGACGCTTCCACTAAAGGGTGTATAACCCTAAATTGTTTGAGATATAATTAACTAGTATTATATGATTCATAGTCATATAATAAAAATTATTTCTCAAAACTATAGCTTAGTCTATAATTCAAATATAATTGTAAATAATTTTAGATACTTTAGTATTTTCCAATGCATCACTTTTATTTTGAAAATCAATACCACATTCTAGTTTTATTTCATAACGAATATCCATAGTATTCACATTTAAATATAACTATGCCTATTTTTCAGTGAATACCGAAAAATGGTCATTATTTCATAAATAATGTTTGTTATGCTTTATGAAAATAATTTTCATAATTTGATGCAATCAATAAGCGATATATGGCATGCTCCTACAATTTCCACCATTACTATAATAACGTACTAAATTCGAAGGTCCATCATTCACTTAGTATAGATTATTTATTTTATATACCGCAGCTGGTTTATAGTGCTGAGTTCTTTGATCAAATATCTTGAAATCAAAGAAATAAATCTCATAGAAAATAATTTTTTAAATGATTATACATTTTGGAATAGAAATCGTATTTCTCATTCCAATGTTAAGTATCAATTATTATTATTACAATTTTTGTTCACGATGTTTTTTTAATGAAGCATAAGCGACTAATCACTCTCTTCATCCTAACTGTACCTTAAATCACATTAACTCTTATACATTCATTTTCCTTTCTAAATGATCAAACCATTCAAAAGAAAACTCTTACTACAATATCGTAACGAACACAAACTCTTTACAAAAGCGCATTTGATCATTCTTAATATTTAAGGTTATCAAATATGATGCACCTTATGTAAACTAATCAAACTAACATTTTAGCAATTGAGTTCTTATATTTATATTGTAGTTTTGGTTTTGTGTTACATTTAACACAATATGATCTTTATTGTAATCAATCAAATCTAATACTCAATGTTGCACTACGATTTATTTGCTTATTTGAACTAATTTCATTGAAATATAGTACATTACAAAGTGTGACCATTCACCATATAATATTTATGTGTGATTGTATATGGATAAAATATCCATAGTATTGTATTATTGTTGAGTTCGAAACTCATAGAATGTAATATGTGCTCTCGGCCAAATAAACATGTAAGAGACCAAATTACGAATAAATTTAGTATTTGTAAAATCAGGTGCTTGCATGGGTGTAGAAACGTTAACATGCAATAAGTATTTTAAGCAAGTATATGTTATGTTTCTTTTTGTCAATCTTCAATTCGGTTTAATTTTATATCTTAATTGATAAACGTGTTATCAGTCATATTAAATGCACAAATTTATCATTGCAAATTATAATAACATTATATAACATATGTTTTTACAATATTATAAAGGCTAAATGCTATCATTTCATTTTTCTAATAAGCTCCTACTAGTCTTTTATGTTTCACCAAACCCTAAGCGAAACATAAAAGTCTTTCAACCGCACTAGTGGGTGTTAGGACTTATATGCCTTGAGATTCTAACCTTGAGCAAAGCTAAACAAATCATAAGCCCGCATACAATGGATAACTCCTTATTGGTTGTATCATGTACAACTCCTAACATGTGATACCTTGTCCTAATCCCACCTTTACCTTGAGGAAATCTCAATTGGTAAAATGAGACTATTCACTTGGACCTATCATTTTGCGATAGCCTAAGTATAATGCAAGTACCTTGAGGAAAGCTCAACAAATATGTGTAGTTATCTTATCTCGTTTATTCAATATATTAATATTACTACACATAACATCCTTAGCTTGAGGAAAGCTCAACAACTAAAGAGTATGCAAGTAATCTGCTGATATATAAATGATAGAGGACATCATTATGTTAAAGATTCATAATCTTCATTATATTATATTGAGTGATATCGACTTATGGAATAATGTATTCTGATAATATACCCTCGTGATTCAAGTGTCGGACACATATTATATAAGTTTTATTATTATATAACTTTTATATTTCATATTACTTATATAATAGTCTTATGTATAACATTATTTTAGTTAAATCTTATTTAATTAATTTTAATTAATTAACAATTAAATTAATTTTATATTATTGTAATATAATATTTATATTAAATATCTATTATGTACTATAAACTTTATAGTATAACACATATATGATATATTTGTATATTATTTAATTAATTAACCTTTTAACTAGTTTATTTAATTAAACGGTTTTAATTAAATTTACATTAATTTCGAAATTCATTTTGTAAACAAATATGTATACTTATGATATCTTAAACATTTTAAAATATAATAACATATATCAAAATATATAATACATCTATATAATTTTCATTAATTAACTTATTCGATTAATTTATATATTTTATTAATCTTATTAATAAATTTAAATTTTTGAAAGTAATTTATAACATTTTCAAACATTTTGTAAAATTATATTATAACATTTATAATATGTGTTTTATATCAAATTTAATTTTCAAATTTTAAAACTTTTATTTTAATTTTCAAAATAATTTGAAAATCTATATTATAACATTTATAATATTTTTCTTATTTTAATTTAAATTTAAATTTTAGTTTCAAAACAATATTGAATTAGCCCAAGGCCCAATTCAAATTGGGCCTTTTTCTCTTAAGGATAACTTTTTAGGCTTACCTCATCACTTCGGGCCAAGCTAGTAGCCAGGTAGGACAGAGTACTTGATTACCCAAACCCAACCTTAGACAGTACTTTTCTAGACACCCTACTATATGGGTAGGCTTTAATAAGTTAGCCCTAATATGACTAATTTGGACTTCATAGGCTATTGGGCTCTAATACCATTGCTGGAACTGGGCCAACCCACGGTAGAAGTTATGGGAGAATTTCAAAAAACTTCCCTTATTAGATATTTATTGGGCCCATGAAGTCTAATTTATTCAAAGCATTTGTAAATTTTTTATAAATAGAATCTTTTATTTTATTTAAATTTATAAAATGATATTGTATTATTTAATTTTATGTTATGTTAAATATATGTATGTGTGTATGTGTCTGTGTGTATCACATACACATATATAAGTGTGTGCATGTATAACATATCAATCCACGCAAGGTATAACATGCCAGTATATAGATGTTGGGATTTACATTACAAAAGACATGTTAGCTCATCTTACAACAGACATGTTAGCTCATCCGATATGTAAATGTAGTGACCAAAAATATGTATATATACTTTTGCTTATATAATAAAATATTTCTATATTATATAAATTAAAATTTATTTATATATAATTTTGTATAAACATATAAATATTTATATATGAATATATATATATATATATATATATATATAAAGTACTAACAAAACGTATATACATTAATTACTATATAAATATGTTTATATCATTTAAAATATAATAAATAAATATATTTTTTGCTGTAATATTGAAAATGGTATTTACACAAATACATAAAATTTTATATATATATATATATATATTTATATACACATAAATGAATATGTTAAATACTTATATAATATATATATATATAATTATAAAATAAATTTTACTTAAATATATTTATTGATCTAGTCTTGTGCACAGATCAAGTTTTTTTTAATTTTTAATTCTTAGATACATACACACATATATATTAACAAAATTGAAATAAATATTTAAAAATTATAAAAATTATTTTGTTGAATCTAAATTTAAGTTTTAAACTTCCATAAAATTTTAGATGAAATTTTAAAAATTTTAAATATAATTTTTATAATTTAAAACAATTAAAAATCCAATTGTTAAATTTTTGGTTTTAATTTAAGTATTTAAAAGTTTTTTTATCTCTACTATATGTTCAATATGTATTAATATGATTTTATAAAATTTAAAATATATTTTGTAATATATGTATGAATATATATAATTATTTATATGATAAATTGATTTAAATATTATTTAAAAATAATATATATGAATAATAATTTTTTTCCGAAAATAATATACTCATTAAACATCATATATAAAATTTTATTTCATATAATACATTATTGTAATATAGTATTTGTTAACCCGCCTTTTGGCAAGGCAGTATACATGAAGATTTAACCATATGGCTTCACGGTTATCGAAGCTGGAGTATCATGGATTTGGTTCGGATGGATGGATGGAAAATCAACTACATATAATAATATAAAGCCAGGATTAAACATAGTCGATGGATAAACGATGTAGGGTGCTTGGAATATGGATTTTGACTTGGATGAGTTAGAGATCGGTATGGCATAATGGAAGGGATCGACATTCTCAAACTAGAGGGGTCGGTACCTCAATGGCCTAGCAGGTGGAAAGGTTCAGCACTAGAAGGGGTTGATTTACTTCGGGTTGGCATAGGTTAGGGGTCGGTCTACTTCACGTCGGCATAGGCTATGGGTTGATCTACTTCGGGTCGGCATAAATTAAGGGTCGGTCTGCTTCAGGTTGGCATAGGCTATGGGTTGATCTACTTTGGGTCGGCATAGGTTAGGGGTCGGTCTACTTCGGGTCGGCATAGGCTAGGGGTTGATTTACTTCGGGTCGACGGAACTTGGAGGAAGGTATGGCTTGGGTCGGCGTGGGAGTAACGGTCGGCATAGGACGGGTTTTATATAGTTCGAATGTGTAAGGAAGGACCGACGTACTTCAAAAAGCTTGGAGGAAGGAAGGATCGACATTTTCTTAGACGAAGTGGGTTCGACATTGGAGGGATCGGCATTGGTTTAAGAGGGGGAATAACGATCGGTAGTGCTAGGCCGATCGTTATTTTTGATCGAGTTAGGCTTGACAATCATTATGGTGGACCCATGTAGGTGAGAAGGCCCCATAGCCGAAGTTTCACCTATAAATACAGCAGGCTTAGCTTCGAAAAAAGGACCTTCATTCTGCTTCTCTTCATCTTCTACCTAGAGGCTACTCTGTCATTGTTATTCTGGAGTTCTGGATTGTAACTATAATCAAATTTCAATTTAATAAAAAGGATTGTTCTGGAGTGGACGTAAGCCAGAGTCAGCCGAACCACTATAAATCTTGTCTTCTTTACTTGCTTTCATTTTAATTTGCTTATTCTTCATATTATATTCTCTACATCATATACTATTTGTGATCTGTGACCGGATATTGGTGCTTTCACATGTTATTGGGTGTTGGTGGTCAATTTTGACACCAACATTTTAGTGCTTTCACTGACAAAGCTTGCATTCAAGGATTTGGAAGTTTGGATCTTGGATTTGAAAGCTTTGGAACTTGGATTTAGGAAGCAATGGCTAGGCAATCAGCAAGGAGACAAAGAACAGAGAGAAGTCATCATGAAGGAAGTCAGGAGGCTTCCTCAAGAGCTAATCAGACCTCAACCTTCATTACCCAAGGGGAGATGGAAACGATGATGGATGCTATGCAGGAAAGACCGCCGAAAAGGCAGGAGGAAATGATGTAGAACTTATTCCGACAGATTGGACAAGCTGGAGTGCAAAACCAAGGGAATGGAGTTGCAGGGAATACTGGAAATGTGGATCACGGAGTTGGTGCAGCAGGGGCAGAGGAAGTTCAGAACCAGAACCAAGGAAATGGAACAACCAGGATTCGAGATAGAATGGAGCTACCTGGAGCACCCCTTGACCAACTAGGAACAATCGGCTAAAGCAATGCCGATCGCTATAGAACGATAGGTGCCGATCGTTCCACACTTGCGGGCATGCCCTCGGATCATATTGGTTCGATTCCAGGCCAGATATCAAGTGGTGTTGTGAAGTTTGGCGTTGATCGGGATATGGATGCTCGTCCATAAGAGCAGATTTGAGGATTCCCTCGTGGACTCGGGGGGTAGGTTGGAGACAACAGACAAAGAATACAACTTGATAACAATGACAGGTTGGCGGAAATGATAAGACGGGCCATGGGAGGAGGATTAGTGAATAGAGATTTGGAAGATGTGAATAGGGGCTCCTTCGCTCCTACGATTAGGCAGGCTAGAAATCCACCAGAATTCAAACTATCAGCGCTAGAGACATATGATGGAAGGATGGATCCCGCTGTTCATCTGACAAGGTATATGAGGCACATGGAAGTACTGGGGGAAACAGAGGAGGTCATGGCATGGTGCTTCCCTTTGTATTTGACGGATATAGCAGCATTATGGTTCATACAATTGGAAAGCGGCTCTATTGGTACTTGGACAGAATTGATCGAAAGGTTTATGAGGCAGTTTAGAGTTCACATCTCGAGACCTAAAAATATGGTGAGTCTGGCAACACTTAAGCAGAGGACCGGAGAGTCCCTGAGAAGTTTCCTAACATGGTTCAATGCTGCGGCGACATCGGTTGATCGTCCAGATCCATCCATGGTTTTGATGGCAGCTGCATCTGGCATTGCTGATGGCATAGAGTTCAAGGATTCACTAGGACGGGATCCACCTATGGATTTAGGTGAGTTTTATCATGAAGCAGAAAGGTTCCTGCGACAGAAAGACGCACGAGCAAACAAATCAGAGGTGAATGCCATGCAAAATAGAGGATCATCAGGAGATGTAAACAAGAACGATAAGGGCAAACTGAGGATGGATGACGGCAGTAATATCTCAAAAAGGCAATGGGGAGAACCAAAATTCTCTTCTTATATGGATTTGACTGAAACTCTAGAAAGGATCTATTTGGACACTCGAGGACACCTCCAGTATCGAAGGCCGGCAAAAAGGGAACCCTCAAAATATGAGCGGGCATCAGGAAAGCATTGCCTATTCCAGGAGCTAGATGGGCACAATACGAACGGGTGCAGGAATTTGAAGGATATCATAGAGGAACATGTGAGGAATGGTCATTTGTAGCATTGTATAAGGAATCAAGCTGTGGCAGCGGAACAGGAGCTGCCACTGCCTACCTCGAATGAAGATGGCACTGGATCAAGGCATCATCGTCATCTTATTATCAGTGGACTGACTTTATGGCATGGAATAAGTAATATACCCCGCAGTAAAATGGCTAAGTCACTTACACATGTACGAGATCGAGGACGATCTCTAGGCATGCTCTGAGATGACGATGAACCATGGTGCTCGGGTTTATGAAACTTTGATTTTCCTGTTTACTGCAAATTCTGGTTTTTCTGGTACTATGGCTATTTAGTTTTCTTGATTGTACGGGTTTTTATTTTAGATTTTACCAACTGAACTCTGGAATGGTTGAATTTGGATTAATGTAATAAATAACATAGGTCACGGTTACGGCCATGACCGGAGAGTCGGGGCAATAACCGCGGGTTATGAGTCCCTTCGCCGATGAGCGAAAGGATGGACTCGAACTAGATTAAGTCCTTGACTAAGGATCGAGGCCAGAGTAGGACACCTCATGCATAAGTCCTCGATTGGGGATCGAGGCCGGAGTAGGATAACCCACAGATTAAGTCCTTGACCGGATAGTCGAGGCCAGAGAAGGAAAATCATGGATAAGCCCTCGACCGAAGAGTCGAGGCTAGAGTAGGACAAAATGACCCGGAGAGGTCTAAGGATTTGTATATGGACCCGTAGAGGTCCCGGATTTGGATATGAACCCAAAGAGGTCTCGGATTTGGATTAAATGACCCGGAGAAGTCTAAGGATTTGGATATGGACCCGGAGAGGTCCCGGACTTGGATAAAACGATCCGGAGAGATCGTGGATTCGGTTAATGGATTTGGAATGATTCGAAATTGGATATCTACTTGAGGTAGTCATGGATTTCGATAATGATCCGGAGAGATCAAGGAATTCGATTGGCAACGGATTGGATTCTAGGCTAGATAATATAACGATCAATGGATTATGGACTTCGAATTTTAGACTTATGGCAATTCAATACACGCCTTCCTATCGCAAGGCATGTTTTGGGGGGCAAAGTGTTAACCTGCCTTTTGGCAAGGCAGTATACATGCGGATTTAACCCAATAGGCTTCGTGGTTATCGAAGCTAGAGTATCATGGATTTGGTTCAGATGGATGGATAATCAACTATGGATAATAATATAAAGCCAGGATTAAACACAGTCGATGGATAAATGATGCAGGGTGCTTGGAATATGGATTTTGGCTTGGATGAGTTAGGGATCGATATGGCATAATGGAAGGGGTCGCCATTCTCAAACAGAGGGGTTGGCACTTCAATGGCCTAGTAGGTGAAAAGATTAGCACAAGAAGGGGTTGATTTACTTTGGGTCGGCATAAGTTAGGGGTCAGTCTGCTTCGGGTTGGCATAGGCTATGGGTTGATCTATTTCGGGTCGGCATAGGTTAAGGGTCGGTCTACTTCGGGTCGGCATAGTCTATGGGTTGATCTACTTTGGGTCGGCATGGGTTAGGGGTCGGTCTACTTCAGGTTGGCATAGTCTAGGGGTTGATTTACTTCGGGTCGGCAGAACTTGGATGGAGGTATGGCTTGGGTCGGCGTGGGAGTAACGGTCGGCATAGAAAGGGTTCGATATAGTTTGAATGTGCAAGGAAGGACCGGCGTACTTCAAAAATCTTGGAGGAACGAAGGATCAGCATTTTCATGGACGAAGTGGGTTCGACATTGGAGGGATCAGCATTGGCTTAAGAGGGGGAATAATGATCGGTAGTGGTAGGCCGATCGTTATTTTTGATCGAGTTGAGCTTGACGATCGTTATGGTGGACCCATGTAGGTGAGAAGGTCCCGTAGCCGAAGTTTCACATATAAATACAGCAGGCTTGGCTTTGGAAAAAGTACCTTCATTCTGCTTCTCTTCATCTTGTACCTACAGGCTACTCTTCCATTGTTATTCTGGAATACTGGATCGTAACTGTAATCTAATTTCGGTGTAATAAAAAGGATTGTTCTGGAGTGGACGTAGGCAAAATTTAGCCGAAGCACTATAAATCTTGTCTTCTTTACTTGCTTTCATTTTAATTTGCTTATTCTTCATATTATATTCTCTACATCATATACTATCTGTGATATGTGACTGGATATTGGTGCTTTCACGTGTTATTGGGTGTTTGGTGGTCAATTTTGACACCAACAGTATTTAAATTATAAACTATATAAATATATGTGTATGTTATATATTAAATCTTTTAAATTATCAAAAATTTTATTTTTAATTCTGGGCCGTATTGTATAAGGATGAATTATCGTAAATAAAGTTTTACTTTATAAACATATATACATAAAACCTATCTAAATTGTGAAAATAAATCTACATATTGCAGTCACACTTAATTAACAATTATATATATATATATAAAGCATTGTAAATATAAATTATTGTTTGTAGTTAGTTGAAAACATACCTTGCTTCCAAATCCCTTAAGCACACCTCGAAACGATGATGTAAGCTTCTAGACAATTTTCGATCCAACAAAGTGCTAGTCCTTGAACCGTTGACTACCAGTTATCGATAGCAGCTAAATTGATCTGATTTGAGCTTGGGAGTCTAGAGAGATGGAGGGGGAAAGTCATCCAGCAAAAACAATTAGATGGAGGCTCCAAAAAATCTAAATCAAATAGAGAAAGAGATGCTTAAATAGAGGAGGAAAGGAGAGAATTTAGGATCTAAACTTTTACTCTACCTTCTTTAATATTGGCCATCCATTTTCAAGCTGTCTAACCCATATCCTAGTGGCCTCTAGCCCTTTATTTCAGCCGATCCTATTAGCCCCATGATGGGCCTTAAACCCATTTGAACCTGAATGAATATTTTTCATTTCAAATCTAATTTAAAACGCTTATCAATATCGTATATCGATTAATGTGTTTATTACTTTTATAAATAAAATTAATATTCATTTATCAAATCAATATCAAATTTATAAATAATATTTCATATATAATATTTAATTTAATTAAATCATTTGGTCAAAGAAGAACTCATCATTTTTTGTTATTTGACTAGTCAGGTGTAAATTTGGTAAGTGATTAATATCGACCATTCGAATATTAACATTCTCACATCACTTAGTAGATGGTGTGACATTTTGACCAAATTTACTGCTTACTTGGTTTCGGTAAAATCCAATTTTACTTTGTTAAGCGTTACTTGGTTGTGACATTTATTTACACCAGTTCTCTTCGTCTAAACTATATCACTTTGGACATATGGAATTTGGTAATGGTTAAAATTCCAGTATCATCCACATTTATCTCTATTGTTCAAACACAAAGTCCTTGGTTCAATAATAACAATTATTATAAATTGAAATGCTATGGCCAAAGACTTTGCCTTTGAGTTGACTTCAGCTGACCGTGATACAAATCTCATATAACCGAGGAGATGAATCCTCTTTTGAATAGTGCTTCACTTCCAATTCTTCCATTTGACCCAACTATAGTCACTTGATGGACGTCATGCCATGATTTGACTATAATAAAAGTGGAGCTTTCAAATTGAAGATCGACGGTCTTCCCACGTTGATAGAATTGTGTAAATCAGTCACATCGATATTTTATGTTTAACCTTAATTATATTAAGCAACAGAAAACTATCGAGTGAGTCATTCCAAAGTTATCCAATAACTATCAGTACGTAATCCCTTAGTGCCCCTAACAACCATGAGTAATACACTATCCAATATTTGGAGAGCGTTACGTACTCTAGTGTCAACAAATGTATCATATCCAGTCTCGATACAACTTGACTAAGAATATTTAAAATGGTATATTTATTTTCATTGTGATAAATTGCTCATGGTTACAACACTTTGTTACTACTATCACAAAACATACAATTTATGGATTTTTTATTAAATATACTTTTAGTTAAATCAATTAATTAATATAACACGTTATATCAAGTATATAATAGAAAGAAAACACCTTCTATTTCAAATAAGATTGGTTATTTAGTTAGATATATGTAACAAATTACATAATTTATCTTAGGGCATACCCCTAACTCTATCAGAAATGTGATAAGTCTGAAAGTGCTTATTTGGCCAGTGCCTCTAAAGACAAGGGAAAGAAAAGGAAATATGAGAATGAAGTTGCTAAAGGTCTAGCTTAAAAGAAACAAAAAGAAGCTACTGTTGGTTGTTTCTTTTGTAACAAGTTCATGAAGAAAGAATGTTCCAAGTATCACGTCTGGAGTGCAAAGAACGAGTTGCCCAAGCTACTGAAAGCCAAGTGATGGTGAAATTTACATCTTTGTGGGCGATGGAAAATCGATGGAAATTGAAGCAATTGGGCATTTTAGGTTATTATTGGGAACTTGTTTTTATTTGGATTTAAAACACATTTATGCTGTACCATCTTTCAGACGGAATTTAGTTTATGTTTCTTTGTTGGACAAATTTGGATATTTTAGTTCATTTGGAAACAATCAGTTTAATTTGTCTTTAAATTCAAATGTTGTTGGAATTGGTTATTTAAACGCTTATGACAATGTTTATTTGCTAGAAATAGTTGCATCCTATAATGAAACATTGCATGTGAAATCACATGGTACTAAACATAAATTAAATAAGGACAATTTGATAGCATTATGGATTAAGTGCTTAAGTCATATCTTAAAATGTAGAGTTGAGCGCATTGTGTCTGATGGCATTTTAGAGTCCCTTGACTTCAAAGACTTTGATGTCTATATCTATTGCGCCAAGGGAAAACAGACCACAACCAAGAGATTATGTGACAATAGATCTTCAGATTTCTTAGAATTAATTTATACTGATATTTTTGGGCTATTCCCTATAGTGTCTTGGAATGGTCAACAATATTTCATAACCCTCAGAGACGACTACTCAAGTTATGGGTACCTATATCTCATTCATGAGAAATCTGTCTTTGGATGTGTTTAAAGCTTATAAAGTTGAAGTTGAGAATCAATTCAATGAAAGGATTAAGAACATAAGATCTGATCATGGTGGTGAGTACTACAGTAGATATAATGGCTCAGGTAAGCAACATCTACGACCATTTGCTAAATTCCTAGAAGAATGCGGTATTGTCCTATTGTACACCATGTCAGAATCACCTAGCATGAATGGTGTACCTGAAAAATAAAATAGGTCTTACGGATATGGTAAGGAGTATAAGTGCTCATTCTAACTTACATGAGTCCCTCTGGGGAGAAGCATTAGAAAGCAGCTTACATTATGAATAGAGTACAAAATAAAGTAGCTACAAACACCTTATGAGATTTGGATAGATCGAAAGCCTAGTTAAAAGCACTTTCACATTTGGGGATGTCCAGTTGAGGCAAGGCCTTATAGGCCACATGAAAAGAAATTGGACACCAAAACAGTAAGCATATACTATATTGGTTAATCTAAGCGATCTATGGGCTATAAGTTTTATGATTCCATAATTAGGAATAATTTTTAAGACATGAACCGCAATAAATTTTAAGGATGTTGAGTTTGAGGGAGGAATAAGGTTAAAGCACCAAAAATGGCACACCCCCCAGAAGCAAGTGGATCTAGATATAACAGATAATATATGAAGGAAAAGAAGAACAAACAACACATTTTATAGTGGTTCAACAAATACTTCGGCTTACGTCCACTTTAATCTTTGTTATTGATTAATTCTCTCAGGAATACAATGATTATAACACAAATCCAACCATAATCTAGTGGATCTCGAATTTGGGAGTGTTTGGGGAAGAAGAAGATAGAAGAGAAATCAAGTGCCAAAACGTCCCTTTTCTAAAGCTATAAGTGCTGCATTTATTGGGAAACCGTCAAGAGAACCAGATACCCATGAAATATCAAGTCCAGATCCAGATCTGAGTATGCAGGAGTAAGTAATCGAGTCCAATTCCAATAAAAACCACTATGTATCGAGTGGTTTTGATCGGTACCGACTGGAGTTTCTAAGGAGAAACCTCACCTCCTTTCCATTTGCCTTCTATCTCTGACCCGTTGTGTTCCGAAAACCTTTCCCTCCAGATTGGGTTGTTATTGAGAAGTTGTGATATCGCTTGTACTCATCTACCTTTCTTTAGAATATCCTCAAAGTGTTTCCTCAATTCCTTGAGAAAAGCACTCCACGACAATCATTCAGGCCTGTGCTCCATAGCAAGATTTTTGGAGGACCCAGGTGTAGAAGAAATAGTTGGTACCAAGTGGTTGTGTTCGATGCCAAGTGGTTCTCCTTGTTCCAATGCCTCTGAAATTTCTTGAATTACTTCATATCAATATTCTAGATAGTTCTAATCATATTAGAGTGAATCATGTCGGGGGAAACCATGTTGGTGAAAATCATAAGCTTCAGGTCTGGGTTGACCTAACTTGGTGTCCGACCCAAGTGGTTTGTGTGTTTGCTTTGGCTTTTATTGGAGTTGTCCAAAGGGTGAAGTACTTTGAGTCTTGCCTGGGAGTTTTGTGTGTCCGACCAGAGAAAAATCATTAGTCGGTACCGAGTTGTGATTTACCATTCGGTATCGAGTTAACTCGGGTCTGACCTAGGTTTGACTCAGGTCTGGCTCCAAGTCATATTGTCTTGCCCTGATATTTCTCGACTCAGTTAGTCCTTTATTTTTCCTAAGTTCAGCTCAGGTACAGCTCAGGTCCGACCTAAAGCACCCAGTTGAAAAACTCAAGTCAACTTTTTTCGCTTATTTTTTAATATTTCCTTTTCCTTGCTCTTTTATGATGTTTCCAAAGTCCTCAAGTCATTTCTTCATCGTTTGTTTGTCTAATTTGCTCGTTTAAGTCCATTCAAAGATTGTGGAAAATTAGGTTATAACATTTGCCCTCCATAGTATGCCTTATGAATGCAAGGTGTGCATTGCTTAAGAAAAAGTTTCTGTAGTAGTTGACTTCTGGCAGTCAAGCTTTCCAGCTATCCATCGATTCCAATTGTGGTGAATCATCTGGTTCCTTCGTATTCTCCTCCAAATCCATGGTCATTCCAGACCATCACAGCTTAGGACTCTAGTCCTTACTTAATTGTTAGTTAAAAATCATAATCAATCTGTTTTCATCTGAAGTTATCATATTGTATATTAAAATCATCCCATGTTCGTTCGAGATTAAATTTTTTCTAGTTTGATTACAAGGCGTTCAAATCCTAAGGTCAAGTCAATATCCCTTATAGGGTCCGATCTTGCCAGATCATTTATCATCCAAACTAGGGTTGAATCTCTCTGGATCATTTATCATCCAAACTAGGGTTTGGTCTCTCCGGATTGTATATCAACCAATCTAGGGTTTGATATCTTCGGATAAGTTTACATCCAATCTAAGATTCGATCTCTCCAGATCATTTAACATTCAATCTAGGGTCTGATCTCTCTAGATTGTTTAACATCCAATCTAAGGTTCGATCTCTCCAGATCATTTAATATCTAGCCTAGGGTTCGATCTCTCTGGATTGTTTAACATCAGGTATAGGGTTCGATCTCTCTGGGTCGTTTAACATCCAATCTAGGGTTTGATCTCTCCAGATCCGTACTAAGTCCAATATGCTCGTTCTCCGATGATGGGACTCAATGTCTAAGCAAGACCATCTGCTCACTCTCCAATAAGGTGTGACGCCCCACCTCTATGCTCACGCTAGCCAATAACACTACTGGGTAATGTCGTCGACTAGCGCAAAGAATAAGGCTGTTGAGGAGCGACCATCCATGTAATTGCTTTGGGCGAGTACCGATATGTCAGATAATATAAGATGCATTTCGTTTCAAGAGGAAATCCGACATATCTAATACAAACTCAAAGCAACCACACAGTGGCTAAGTGGACCTCGGAAACAAATATAGAAATAAACATAACATAAATCAGTCACAGATGTTCATATCACAAAGGCGGAAACAAATATGAATATAACACATAAAAGTGTGCATCAGAGTAGTGGTCAATCAAGATCCACAATATCACAAAAGAATAGATACAAGTGCTAGACAAAAGAATAAGTATACATCATGGGGTCTATATCTCGAATGTATAACAACAAAAACTACAAATGTAATGTAGTTAGGCAAAAGTCAGAAGATGATCCCAGACAAGGAGTCAAGCAGAAGCACCTGTAACATCTCGGTCTGACCCGAGTATTATTTAATAAGAAAATAATAAACGGATCAGTCTAGCTATAAATATCAGATAAAAGAATGAGATATAAGCAGGGATATAATAAGAACGTATGATAACAATAATGTCATACTAGAATAAAATAAGATATAAAACAACCACAAAATCATACTATATCTCAAGAATCTCAAAGTACCAAAAAGAATGTCATATTCTTTATTTTATTCACCATACCACAAATATTGACAAACATATAATTGCCAATCACATAAAGAGGTGAAACACAAATTCTAGAAATCATCAAATAGAAATCCAGAAATCACAAAGGGGGGAGGCCTATCACAAACGGGAGCATGAAAACTCACCAACACGTGTATCACAAATGGAACGCTATTCCATGGTCGCTAACCATAAATTTTGAGCCGAAGCTCCACAAACGGTCCGAAGACCACAGGTAGCTACCCCGCCAAATTGAACCGAAGTTCCACAAAACGGGGTTTAGTCTCCTTCGCAGACAAATAGACATCGCACATCGCTAGTCTAAATCACAAAATGATCATCATCGATCAATAAAAGTGTCAATTACACTAAGCTAGTAAATATACGAGTTTATCTTCATGTCCCATAACCACTAGCTTAACTTAAATATTTACGAACAAATTGTAGATTCCCACTCGAAAATTGTCACAAGAATTTCAATCGAACAAGTCTATGGATTAACCGACGAAGTAAACGCAAGCATTTCATACCACTTGTTTTGCTAAGCCGTTTAATTAGATTTTCTCATACGAGTGAGGTAAAGGTTTGCATATATTAATAGGTTAGAAAACGGATTTATAAAAGAGCTTTGTATAAAAAATAGAGTTGAAATCATCTTTGCAAAAGAGTTTTAATATTTACTACTAGTATAGAGACCTTTGTATTTAGAAGTGACAAATCACAAAATGATTGTAGAAACAATCAATCACAAAAATCCACATTCGAAGACGTGAATTAAATCCAAAGAAATCGATACCAATTCCATTAAAATGGACATTCTCAAAAATCCCGAAAAAGAAGTCATCAAAGGCAATAACAAAGGATAACAATAAATCAGATAGTCACGAATCGATAAAAGTTGGATCCTCAAACTAATTAGGCAAAATAGGCAAAGTGAAGCAGGTCAGTCGACTGACTGCAGAGGGTCGGTCGACTGAACCAGAAACCAGAATGTTTCATTTCCTGCAGTCAGTCGACTGACTGCAGAAAACAGAAACTTTTGGTCTCTGCAGACAGACCCAGAATGTTTCATTTCCTGCAGTCAATCGACTGACTGCAGAGGGTCAGTCGACTGACTGCAGAAAAAAGAAACTTCTGTTCTCTGCAGTCAGACCCAGATTGGCCTGATTTCTACAGTCAGTCGACTGACTGCAGAGAGTCGGTCGACTAACTGGCACTGAAGCTGTTTTCAGCTTATTCAAATGAAGCGCAAACTTTTCCAAATCGCGATCGGACGAGCAATGGACTTAAGGGGCTTTTGCCAATCGACAACCCAGCCCTATAGGCTTTCCGATTCACCACCAAAAGAATGTTCAAACATCAAAGCTAAGATTTTTAGAGGTTTAGACTTCAAACTCCAAAATTGAAATGTTCACCAAATCAATCCAAACCAAAATCAAATGAACATGTAAAGATGTTAGGAATCCATACCTAACAATCAAAGATAGTTATAGACAAGGATGTGAGATAAAGATCTCACCTTTTACACAAAAACAAGGAAGAAGAAGCTTGAAAACAAAGGAGAATCAACCACTCTTCAATCTCAACTCTAGGAGCTTGAATCTAAGCTCAAAAAAAGAACATTTCCCAAGTTAGGTTTAGGAAATTTTTGAATTTAAAGATAGATTGAGTTGGAGAAGAAGATGGAGATACTTACCAATAGTTTCCCTTTGAATTTGGAGCTAAAACTTGGATTTGCTAAAGAAACTAGGGTTTAGGATTTTAATTTCCCATCTCCACCACCATTTTTGCTTTAGCTAGAGAATATAAGGAGAATGAGAATTAATGAAGGAGCTTGAGTGGAGCATAGGGTATTCAGTTGGGTTAAAGGGGCTGAAACCCAAACCCAAAGTCCAATAGAAAATAGCAAAATTCAACTTACTTCAAATATATCGATGTTTATACTTAAAAAATTAAAAACGCCATTTTGGACTCAATGGAAGTGGTCTCGAGTCCCAATTCGACTGTTTACAAAAAGTAGCTTTTCGGACTTTAATTCGATTAACGATTCAACATTTAAATAAAATATTTAAATATTCAATCGTAAAATATGCGGGTTGTTACAGACTCCCCTCCTTAAAGAAATTACGTCCACGCAATCTTTAAGAAATAAATAAGAAGTAACAACTATAAAAGCATATTGACACAAAAAGAAGAAATTTGAAATAAAAAGTTCACCTTAAGGAGCATGAGAGAGCAAGCCCGGATGTGTTCGCTCGATGAATTCTCTGGATTCCCAGAAGCAATCCTTAGGATTTGAGGACCATTGAACTTTCACAAGAGGAACACCTTTATTTCGAAGGCGTTTAACCTCCGAAGCAATAATACGGACGGGATGTTGTTCATAAGTCAAATTAGGCGAAACTTCAATTTCTTCAATAACACCGGGCTCAAGAATAGAATCAGAATCTCGAAGGCATTTCCGGAGTTGAGAGACGTGGAATACATCGTGAATAGCAGAAATTGAGCTGGTAATAAAAGGCGATAAGCCATGGAACCAATGCGTTCGGTGATGGGAAATGGGCCAATAAATCGAGGTGCTAATTTTCCCGATCGACTGAAACACACAACACCCTTCATAGGTGAAACACGAATAAACACAAAATCACCCACAAAAAATTCTAATTTCCTTCTTCGATTATCGGCATAGGATTTTTGTCTACTTTGAGCTTCTTTCATCCTATGACGAATAAGGTCGATCTTTTCTGTGGCATCACGAATAAAATCTGGACCTAAAACCAGCTTCTCACCGGCTTCAAGCCAACACGAAGGAGATCGGCATGGCCTTCTGTATAGTGCCTCGAAAGGTGCCATACCAATACTAGATTGGAAGCTATTATTATAGGAAAACTCAACAAGAGAAATATGATCTTCCCAGCTTCCACCAAAATCAAGAACACAAGCACGAAGGAGATCTTCAAGAGTTTGATTCACACGCTCGGTTTGTCCATCGGACTGAGGATGATAAGCGGTGCTAAAATTAAGCTTTGTTCCCAAAGCTTTTTGAAGACCTTTCCAAAATCCACTAGTAAACAATGTATCACGATCGCTAACAATAGAAGTTGGAACTCCATGCAATTTAACAATTTCCTTGACAAAGAGTTTAGCCAAAATAGGTATGGTCCGATTGGACCAAACGGGAATAAAATGGGCGGATTTTGTAAGTCTATCTACTATCACCCATAAGCTATCATGGCCTGAACGAGAACGGGGAAGGCCGTCAATAAAATCCCTGGAAATTTGATCCCACTTCCATATTGGAATTTGCAATGGTTGCAATAACCCACCGGGCCTTTAGTGCTCGGCCTTGACAAGTTGGCAAGTCATGCAACGCTTAACAAAGTTAGCAATATCAGACTTCATTCCCTCCCAATAATAAAGTCGCTTCATATCCGCGTACATTTTACTACTACCGGGATGAATGGTAAATTTAGAACGATGAGAATCTTCTAAAATATCTTTACGAAGATCATTAATATTTGGCACAATAAGTCTACCAAATTTTCGAATACCGCCATGAACATCAATATCAAAGTCCTTTAAACCTTCAATATCAATTTTATCCCTACAACTTTGGCCAAGAAGAACCAATTCGGGATCATGCTTTTGAACTTCAAGAATGCGGTCTAGAAGAGAAGGATGAGCCTCAAGGCTACATAAAACAAAAGATGAACATAAATCGGTTTCACGATCTCGAATCTCACAAGTGGACAAAGTCTCGAGATCATTCCACTCGGATATCATCATGGAAACAACCGCTTGTTGCTTACGACTAAGGGCATCGGCAACACGATTTCCTTTTTTGGGAGTATAAAGAATATCAAGATCATATGATGCAAGGAACTCGAGCCAACATTGTTGACGCAAATTAAGTTCCTTTTGGGAAAATAAATACTTCAAAGATTTATGATCGGTGTAGAGAACAAATTTCTCTCCCAAAAGATAATGACGCCAAATTCTAAGGGCAAATACAATAGCTGCGAGCTCCAAATCATGAGTGGCATATCTAGTCTCGGCAGGCTTTAATTGTCTAGAAGCATAAGCGATAACACGTTCCCTTTGCATAAGAACGGCTCCCAAACCAACACGACTAGCATCGGTGTAAACAATAAAATCTTGGTTCCCATCGGGAATCACAAGAATAGGAGCATCGGAAAGGAGTTCTTTTAATTTTTAAAATGAAGCTTCACATTTGTCTGACCAAATGTATTTAACTCCCTTCTTTGTCAAATTAGTAAGAGGTACGAAAATCTTAGAAAAGTCTTTTATGAACCGACGGTAATAGCCCACCAATCTAAAGAAGCTACGAATTTCCATCACACTCTTCGGTCTCTTCCAATTTTGAATCGCTTCAATCTTTGAAGGATCCACTGAAATTCCGGATTCAGAAATGATATGTCCCAAAAATTTCACACGAGATTGCCAAAAGTGGCATTTAGAAAATTTCGCTTTCAATTGGTTGCTCCAAAGATTTCCAATACAATACGAAGATGATTTTCATGCTCCTTTTCGGTTTTAGAATAAATAAGAATACCATCTATAAAGATGAGAACAAATCGATCAAGGAAGTCTTTAAAAACTTGATTCATAAGGTCGACGAAATAAGCTGGAGCGTTCGTCAAACCAAATGGCATAAAAAGCCATTCATAAGATCCATAACGAGTACAGAACGATGTCAAAGGAATGCTATCCTCTGCAATACGAAGCTGATGAAAACCGCTTGCTAAGTCTAACTGTGAAAAGACTTTAGCACCACTAAGCTGATCGAATAAATCATCAATCCGAGGCAAGGGATATTTATTCTTAATGGTGAGATTGTTAAGCTTGCGATAGTCAATGCAAAGCCTAAGTGTACCATCAGATTTCTTCACAAAAATAGCTGAAGCTCCCCATGGAGAGGAACTAGATTGAATAAATTGCTTTGCTTCCAATTCGGATAATTGTTTGCGCATCTCCTCATTTTCTTTATTGGACATATGATAAGGAGGACGAGTAATAGGTAGAGCTCCAGGGATTAGATTAATTCGGAACTCAATTGCTCGCTTAGGTGGTAATCCTAGAACGGGCTCAAATATGTCGGGAAATTCACGAACAATGTGAATAAGAGAAATGACATCTTCCTCATCATCATTATCGTTATCATGAGGATTTAGAGAATACAAGGATGCTTTCGAATTGGAATCTAGATCTTTCAGAACGAGAGAAATCTGCTTAACAGATTGAGGATGCCGAAGATATATAGTCCGCTCAGGACATAGGATATGGGCTTCATAACGGTTAAGCCAATCCATTCCCAAAATCATTCTAAAACCTAAATAACGCATGACGTGCAAATCGGCACAGAAAGAGTAATCACATAAAATTATTTCGACATCTTTACATAATAAACTAAGTGTTGCGGATCCGCCAACTGGATTCGCAATTCTTAAGGAAGTCATCAAGCCAATAACATCCAAAGATAAAGCATCAACAAGTTCTTTTGATATAAATGAGTGAGATGCACCCGTATCAAAAAGAACTAGAATAGGAAGATCGTGAAATATAATAATGCCATTAAGGATAGAATGAGAAATACCTTGACCACGAGAAGTGTTAGCAGGGGTTTGTACAACATTTAGCTTGCCCTTCTTCTTGCCTTGAAGTTTGGGAAACAAAGATAAAGTATGGCTCGAACTCTTGCAATAGCGGTAGAAAAGAGGATTCGGGCACTTGTTTGCATAATGGTCCTTAGAACCACAATTGTAACATTCTCCACGACGAGTGTTAGGAGTATTTGCTACCGGTGTTGCTTGCTTTCCCTTTTTGTTGGGATTAGGCTTGAATTTAAAAGGTCTCTTCTTGTTGATGTTTGGTTTGACCTCAGCATCACTATCTTTATCGGCCTCTTCGAGACGAAGAGCAATATCAACAAGTTGATCAAAAGAAACTTCTAATTTCAGAAGTAATGGCTTTTCGAGACTCTTGTTCAAGCCATAAACAAATCTCCGGTTTTTCTTCAATGGGGTATTAATGTATTCAACCCCATATTTTGAGAGAGATTCGAAAGAAGCGACGTAGTCCGTCACGGAAGATTCACCTTGAACAAGGTCTATGAAGCGTCTAGATAGAGATACTTTTTCAGCTTCCGGTACGAATTTCAACTCGAACCTTTCCCGGAATTGCTCCCAAGTAAGGTCCGCTTCAATAATTTCGGAGATCAGAAGCTCATACCAGTCTAATGCTCTTTCCTGGAGCATACTAGAAGCCACTTGGACTCGATGAAGATCAATAAGATTCATGCGAGAAAAGATGCGGTCGCATGTCCGAAGCCAAGCCTGGACTTCTATAACGCTCTCGGAACCTTTGAATGGCTTTCCACCTAAATTAGCGTAATCACTTCACAAGTGTGCAAACCCAGATTTAGGATTAGTGGGCTCAGGAACAGGTCCGACAGCTTGAGCATTTCTTACAAGATCAAGAAGTTGCTGAGCAGACATAAATACTCCAACCTGGGGAGTAGCACTAGATTGACCGGCGCTGGGACGACCAGGTCTAACCATTTCTCTTCTTTAAGAAAGAAAGAAAAGAGAAAAAGATTAATCTCAGAATGAATATCAAACAAACTTGATTGATAAAACAAGGCATCATAAAAAGAAATAGGATAGAATGGTACGAAAACTCAAATTAAATCCTTTGGCACGATTCCTAAGAAAGACTTAGGACAATGATCCTTGATAGATTATTCTACATTGTTCCAAAGTTTGGCTCTGTTACCATGCTGTGACGCCCCACCTCTATGCTCACGCTTTCCAAGAACACTACTGGGTAATGTCGTCGACTAGCGCAAAGAATAAGGCTGTTGAGGAGCGACCATCCATGTAATTGCTTTGGGCGAGTACCGATATGTCAGATAATATAAGATGCATTTCATTTCAAGAGGAAATCCGAGATATCTAATACAAACTCAAAGCTACCACACAGTGGCTAAGTGGACCTCGGAAACAAATATAGAAATAAACGTAACATAAATCAGTCACAGATGTTCATATCACAAAGGCGGAAACAGATATGAATATAACACATAAAAGTGTGCATCAGAGTAGTGGTCAATCAAGATCCACAATATCACAAAAGAATAGATACAAGTGCTAGACAAAAGAATAAGTATACATCATGGGGTCTATATCTCGAACGTATAACAACAAAAACTACAAATGTAATGTAGTTAGGCAAAAGTCAGAAGATGATCCCAGACAAGGAGTCAAGCAGAAGCACCTGTAACATCTCGGTCTGACCCGAGTCTTATTTAATAAGAAAATAATAAACGGATCAGTCTAGCTATAAATATCAGATAAAGGAATGAGATATAAGCAGAGATATAATAAGAACGTATGATAACAATAATGTCATACTAGAACAAATATGATATAAAACAACCACAAAATCATACAATATCTCAAGAATCTCAAAGTACCAAAAAGAATGTCATATTCTTTATTTTATTCACCATACCACAAATATTGACAAACATATAATTGCCAATCACATAAAGAGGTGAAACACAAATTCTAGAAATAGAAATCCAGAAATCACAAAGGGGGGAGGCCTATCACAAACGGGAGCATGAAAACTCACCAACACGTGTATCACAAATGGAACGCTATTCCATGGTCGCTAACCATAAATTTTGAGCCGAAGCTCCACAAACGGTCCGAAGACCACAGGTAGCTACCCCGCCAAATTGAACCGAAGTTCCACAAAACGGGGTTTAGTCTCCTTCGCAGACAAATAGACATCGCATATCGCTAGTCTAAATCACAAAATGATCATCATCGATCAATAAAAGTGTCAATTACACTAAGCTAGTAAATATACGAGTTTATCTTCATGTCCCATAACCACTAGCTTAACTTAAATATTTACGAACAAATTGTAGATTCCCACTCGAAAATTGTCATAAGAATTTCAATCGAACAAGTCCATGGATTAACCGACGAAGTAAATGCAAGCGTTTCATACCACTTGTTTTGCTAAGCCGTTTAATTAGATTTTCTCATACGAGTGAGGTAAAGGTTTGCATATATTAATAGGTTAGAAAATGGATTTATAAAAGAGCTTTGTATAAAAAATAGAGTTGAAATCATCTTTGTAAAAGAGTTTTAATATTTACTACGTACTAGTATAGAGACCTTTGTATTTAGAAGTGACAAATCACAAAATGATTGTAGAAACAATCAATCACAAAAATCCACATTCGAAGACGTGAATTAAATCCAAAGAAATCGATACCAATTCCATTAAAATGGACATTCTCAAAAATCCCGAAAAAGAAGTCATCAAAGGCAATAACAAAGGATAACAATAAATCGGATAGTCACGAATCGATAAAAGTTGGATCCTCAAACTAATTAGGCAAAATAGGCAAAGTGGAGCAGGTCAGTCGACTGACTGCAGAGGGTCGATCAACTGAACCAGAAACCAGAATGTTTCATTTCCTGCAGTCAGTCGACTAACTGCAGAGGGTCAATCGACTGACTGCAGAAAACAGAAACTTTTGTTCTCTGCAGACAGACCCAGAATGTTTCATTTCCTGCAGTCAGTCAACTGACTGCAGAGGGTCAGTCGACTGACTGCAGAAAACAAAAACTTCTGTTCTCTGCAGTCAGACCCAGATTGGCCTGATTTCTACAATCAGTCGACTGACTGTAGAGAATCGGTCGACTGACTAGCACTGAAGTTGTTTTTCAGCTTATTCAAATGAAGCGCAAACTCTTCCAAATCGCGATTGGACGAGCAATGGACTTAAGGGGCTTTTGCAAATCGACAACCCAGCTCTATAGGCTTTCCGATTCACCACCAAAAGCATGTTCAAACATCAAAGCTAAGATTTTTAGAGTTTTAGACTTCAAACACCAAAAATTGAAATGTTCACCAAATCAATCCAAACCAAATTCAAATGAACATGTAAATATGTTAGGAATCCATACCTAACAATCAAAGATAGTTATAGACAAGGATGTGAGATAAAGATCTCACCTTTTACACAAAAACAAGGAAGAAGAAGCTTGAAAACAAAGGAGAATCAACCACTCTTCAATCTCAACTCTAGGAGCTTGAATCTAAGCTCAAAAGAAGAACATTTCCAAAGTTAGGTTTAGGAAATTTCTGAATTTAAAGAGAGATTGAGTTGGAGAAGAAGATGGAGATACTTACCAATAGTTTCCCTTTGAATTTGGAGCTAAAACTTGGATTTGCTAAAGAAACTAGGGTTTAGGATTTTAATTTCCCATCTCCACCACCATTTTTGCTTTAGCTAGAGAATATAAGGAGAATGATAATTAATGAAGGAGCTTGAGTGGAGCATAGGGTATTCAGTTGGGTTAAAGGTGCTGAAACCCAAACCCAAAGCCTAATAGAAAATAGCAAAATTCAACTTACTCCAAATATATCGATGTTTATACTTAAAAAAGTCGCAAACGCCATTATGGACTCAATGGAACTGGTCTCGAGTCCCAATTTGACTGTTTACAAAAAGTAGCTTTTCGGATGTTAATCCGATCAACAATTCAACATTTAAATAAAATATTTAAATATTCAATCGTAAAATATGTGGGTTGTTACATAAGGGTACTTACTTTCCTAGCTTGCCTATCCACTCACTCTCCGGTAAGGGTGTTAGCGATTCGTACAAGTCCAATACACTCGCCCTTTGGCAAAGGACTTACACCATATGGTCATCTCCCTATCTCTCCGGTCGGGACTACCACGATCAACCAATATCAGCCATCACATTCAAGTAGTTATAAAATGCTAATCAATTTCAAGGGGTCATCAATCTTTGTTGGCACTTCCTAATTGGTATCAATCATCACTCATGAAGCCTAAGTCAAACCATCAAGTAAACATCAGAATATCTAATCCTATTAACGATCACTTTCAGACTTTAAACCGTGTCTAAGGACCGATCAGGATCATGTACGTGTATAAGCGATTTGATAGTCATATTGCATCATTTATTTAAATCAGAAGGCGAGGTCGGGGAATCGACTCTGACTCTAATACATCCCAATATAGGATTATCATCCAAAGGAAGTGTTGGTTGAATTCTCACCACCGGTCCAGACTTCGCCGAACCAACCATCTCAGGCTTCGCCGAACCAACCATCTCCAGGCTTTGCCGAACCAACCATCTCAGGCTTCGCCGAACCAACCATCTCCCTCCCTACCACCGAAGGTGCCGGACCAACCCATACCGAACCACCTCCTGCCGAACCAACATACACTCCACCCATTGCCGGTCCAACTCCTCTTCCATGCCTTGCCGGATCAACCACCAGTCCACCTACCACCGGACCAAGTATTACCGGACCAAGACTACAACCCAACCATCACCGGACCAAGTGCAACCGGACCAAAATGTGCCAGGCCAGATCACATCAGCCCAGGCCCACCAGCAACTATACACATCCAAGACCCCTACCCCCAGCCTCACTCTATAAATAGAGGGGCAGGGGTACAACAATGGGGGATAAGTTTGAGAGCTCAAGCACAGAGAGAACTTTCAGACAACTTTCTTTAACTTGTATTAAAGCTTTGTACTTGTAATCAAAACAAGAAAAGAGAAATAACATATAAAGTGGACGTAGGCACATTCTGGCTGAACCACTGTAAATTTGCGTGTCTTTTTACAGTTTAGCCCCTGCTTTTCATATATTTGCATAAATCACTCAAATCGCTAAGAACAACATAAGATCTACTAAATCATACAACTTTGAGGTGTTTATCCATTTTTTGTGCAAACATTTTTGGTGCTTTCACTGAGAACTAGAAGCTCGAAGCTTCAGCTTCATCCACTTAGCAGTTTTCCTAACAGCATCGTTCGCCACTTGGAAAACATGCCTCCTAAACAGAGAAAAGATGTTAACAAAGGAAAAAACATCGCATCCAGCAGTCTTCCAGATCCAGCTGTCACGGATCAAGTAAATCGTCCTCCTCCAGCAGCAGTAACAAATGAAGGACAGGCTAACCCAACCACTCCTGCCACAGAACAGCCTGCAGCAATTACTAGGGCAGATTTGGACAGAGTTGTGGTTGAAGTAACTAACCGCTTCACGTCCCAGCAGGAAGCCTTGGTGGACCATCTCATGTCACGCTTAAGGGACGCTGAAGAATCCAACCGCAACACTGAATCCTAGGGCGAGTCCCAGTCTGGAGGATCTCAAAGACAACAAAGATCTTCCTTCTTCGAAGGAGCTAACGGCAGAAGTAGCCATGGTAGGAGCCGAGACCGGGCACAGCCCGAAGTTAGGCCTGAGGAAACGTTTGGTACCGAACCCAACGGGGGAGGTACCGGGCGAAGGTCAACTGTAGCTGAGCCTGTCATGCTGCCTAACCACAGAAACGCCAGTGAACGGAGCCGAGCTAGAGTCCAGCCCGAAGTTGGACCCGAGGAAGTGCTTAGATCAGAACCCAGCAGGGGGAGATCGAGGCAAGGGCCAACTGTAGCTGACCCGAGCATGCTCCCAGAAGATCAAAGGTAGCCACTGGAAAATATGAGGAATGATAGACGATACCATCCCTACAGGTCATCTGGACGGAATCAATCCCACAGAACAGAACCAAACTCATTTCTATCTGCTCCAAGTTCTGATGAAAGGATGGCTCGCTTATTCAGAGAGTGTGTCCAACGGGAGCAAAGAGATCGAGGGATAGGCGCTAGGGTAACCAGCCCTTTCGCCCGCAATATCGAAATTGCTATCACCCCCCGAGAATGGAAGATGCCAACAATGGAACCCTACAAAGGAACCTCCGATCCCGTTGTACACTTACAGAGGTACACGCAGCATATGCTCATGAGTGGAGCAACAGAGGGAGTACTGTGCAAATGCTTTCCGCTCTTCTTAGCAGATCTTGCTACCTCCTGGTTCTGTCATCTACCCCAGGGATACATCAGCTCGTGGGAAATGTTGAAAGAAAAATTTATTAGTCAGTTCCGCATTCATGTGGAGCAACCTAAGGACGCTTATTCCTTATCCAGCGTCAAACAGATTCCTGGAGAAAAGCTGCAGTAATACCTAACCAGATTCAACGCTGCAGCAGCCGCAGTCCAAGACGCCGATGAGAAGCTTATCCTAATGGCCCTCTGCAGTGGTGTGCATCCGGACACTAAATTTGCTAGAAGGTTGACAAAAGAAAAACCAGCTACTTTACCCGATTTCTTCCATGAAGCCGGGAAATACATGAGGCTTGAGGATGCTGCCGTTGAGGGGCAGTCAGGACAGCAAAATAAGACAACCCATGGCAACGCCCCTACTGTGGCAAGGGACGTTCGAAGAAATGATTCCAGAGACAGTGTTGGGGGCAAGAAGGGAGAAAAGCGCCTATATCGGCCAGGACCTAGATTCGACACTTACACTCCTTTGAACGAGACCGTCGAAAATATCTTCCTTGCCACCCAAGGCGAAGTTAGATACAAACGCCCACCATACAAGAAGGAATCAGATAACGCACAAAAGTCTGGAAAGTTCTGCCGCTTCCACGAATCTCACGGGCATGATACCAACGAATGCCATCATCTCCGAGATCTGATTGAGGAACACATCAGAAGAAAGAAACTGGAACGTTATGTACAAGGTCAGGACAGGACCCCAGCTCCTGCCAATGAAGACCCAAGGCTACCCTCACCAGGGGCCGACAGAGGAAACCGCAACGCTAGCAGCTCTAGTCAAGAAAAGATAGTGGTCCATACCATCTCAGGAGGGCCACACATCGCAGACAGAAGCTGGAAAGAGATGGAAAGGTATGGAAAGTCGCTTAGAGACAATAAAGACTATGTCAATTCGGTTATAGAAGAACGCCACCTGAAGCGGAAAGAAAGTGATGACATCACATTCGGTAAGCGTGACCTAGAAGGAAGGCAATACCCTCACATAGATCCCATGGTTATCTCTGCCCGACTCGGTCCCGCCAAATTTACCAAATCCTAGTAGATACTGGAAGCTCAGTAAACATCCTGTTCAAACACGCATTCGACAAAATGAAGCTATCAATGAAGGATGTATCTCCCTCCGATAAACCACTACACGGTTTCACTGGAGATGCGAAGATGCCTCTCGGACAACTGGACCTCTTGGTTGAGATTGGAAGCCATCCCCGCTCCGTTGTACGGAAACAGACATTTGTGCTAATAGAAAACCGTTCGGCCTACAACGCCTTCTTAGGAAGGCCAGCTTTGTCTGATTTCCAAATTGTCCTAGCCCCATGGTGCCTAAAGATGAAATTTCCAATGGACAATGGAGTAGGGGAAGTAGAAGGAGACCAGGACGTTCCTCGAGACTGCTATGTGACTGAACTTCGCAACAACCACAGGAAAGATAAAGGGAAGGGTGTAGAGATTGCCCTCTGCATAAAAAGTCTGGAAGCATAGCAACTAAAGAAAGCCCCTCCTCTTCGATATACCAGCGACCCTTTCAATGAATTAGACCCTAGGGACAAAGAGGAGGAGGCCACCGCCGAGCCTGAAGAGGCTATGGAGTTTATATCTGTAGACAAGCACGACTCAAGTAGACTATTGAAAATTGGGTCCCAACTAAAAGCCGAATTGAAGGAACAACTCATCGATTTTCTCCGCCACAACCTGGATGTATTCGCTTGGTCACACGCTGACATGACCGGAATCTCCCCCGACACAGCATGCCACGTATTGAACATTGATCCTACCAAGGCGCCTGTAAAACAAAAAAAGAGAAGTATGGGGGCAGAGCGATCAGCAGCCCTCGATGAAGAAGTAAAGAATCTACTCGCCAATGACTTCATACGAGAAGCTGTTTACCCGGAATGGATCGCCAACCCGGTACTGGTAAAGAAGGCTAATGGGAAGTGGCGGACCTGCATCGACTTCTCCAACCTAAACGACGCCTGCCCAAAGGATTGCTTCCCACTTCCCAGAATCGACCAACTTGTAGAAAACACAGCCGGGCACGAGCTCCTATCTTTTATGGACGCATACTCAGGATATAACCAAATTCCTATGCATGCTCCCGACCAAGACCACACTAGTTTCATCACCGACCGGGGTTTGTACTGCTATAAGGTAATGCCTTTCGGACTTAAAAATGCAGGAGCCACCTACCAGCGCCTCGTCAACAAGATGTTTGCGGGGCTAATAGGACAAACTATGGAAGTATATGTGGATGACATGCTGGTGAAATCACGGAAAGCCAAAGATCACGTAGGCCACCTAGGCGAAATGTTCCAGGTACTTCGACAGTATGGAATGAAGTTGAATCCACTAAAGTGCTCCTTCGGAGTATCATCGAGAAAATTCTTAGGGTTCATCGTCCATGCCCGAGGGATTGAAGCAAACCCTGAACAAGTCTGAGTGCTAAGGGATATCAAGATACCTTCCACCCGAAAGGAAATGCAAAGCCTAAATGGAAAAGTGGCCGCCCTAAGCCGATTCATCTCCAAGGCAACGGACAAGTGCGTCCCCTTTTTCGAAGCTCTAAAGAAAGATAAAGGAAAGTTCGAATGGACGGAGAATGCTTAACCGCTTTCCTTAACCTAATCGAACACCTCCAGAAACCACCGGTACTCTCGACTCCAAGCGAAGGCGAAGAATTATACCTATACCTTGCTGTGTCATCTCACGCTCTAAGCGCTGCCTTGGTAAGGGAAGACAACCGCACGCAACGACCAGTTTACTTCGTCAGCAAAAGGTTTACTGGGGCATAAGTCAGATATCCTAAACTTGAGAAGTTAGCATACTGTTTACTAATCACATCACGGAAGTTGCGTCACTACTTCCAGTCCCATTCCATCAAAGTTCTGACCGATCAACCGCTGAGGCAGGTACTCCATCGTCCCGACACTTCTAGGCGATTACTTAAATGGTGCATTGAACTGAGTCAGTATGATATCACCTATCACCCTCGCACCGCCATCAAGGGACAGGCCATGGCTGATTTCATTGCAGAGTTCACTACCAACGAAGATCAGGAGCAATTGGAAATAACAGAAGATATCAAGTGGAATCTCTTTGTGGATGGTGCATCAAACGAACAAGGCTCGGGGGCAGGTGTGGTAATAATCACCCCCAGGGAAAACAAACTGCACTATGCTATAAGGTTGGAGTTCGCTGCCACCAACAACGATGCGTAATATGAAGCAGTGATAGCTGGACTAGAAATCGCCATAGAAATCGGGGCCAATTCTTTATGTCTTCACAGCGATTCTCAACTTATTGTTAATCAAATACTAGGAGAATTCCAAGCTCGAGAAGAACGACTCATAGCATATCTAAAGAAGACCAAGTTACTTCTCAGTCGATTGGACCACTACTTAGTCAAACACATCCCTTGGGAGGAGAACCGAGAGGCCGACGAATTAGCAAAGCAAGCAAGTGTGAGAGACATCACCATCTTCAGGGCAGTAACCATCTCAAAGCAACTGGCCCCAAGTTTTGAGCAAGTAAATCTGATAGTTGCAAACGATGAAGCAACTTGGATGACTCCCATCCGAGACTACCTACAAAGTGGCACTCTACCCAACGGGCGTAACGAAGTCAAGAAAATCTTGAGGAAAGCATCCCGCTACACAATACAAGAAGACATCCTCTATCGGCGCGGATTCTCTAACCCGTTATTAAGGTGTGTCGCCGGGAGAGAAGCCAAGGAAATCTTATCCAACATCCATCAGGGGAGCTGCGGAGATCACACCGGAGGGCAAACATTAGCAAAAAAGATACTCCGATACGGATATTTCTGGCCCACCTTAAGCAAGGACGCCTTAGATTACGTCAAGAAGTGTGACAGATGCCAAAAATTTGCTAAGATTCCACGGCTACCAACAACCGAGATTACTCAAATGACCAGCCCTTGGCCCTTCGCAATATGGGGATTGACTTAATCGGCGAGCTACCGATGGGCCGAGGCGGGGCCAAATATGCTATAGTGGCAGTTGATTATTTCACCAAATGGGTGGAAGCGGAACCTCTGAATAAAGTATCTTCAGCAAAAGTTATTAACTTCTTAATCAAAAATGTTCTATGCAGGTACGGAGTCCCACTCAAAATCATATCAGACAATGGACTTCAGTTTGACAGCGAGGAATTCGCCAACTGGTGCCAAGAACACGGAATTCATAAAAGCTTCTCATCCGTAGCATATCCCCAGGCAAACGGACAAGTCGAAGCAGTCAACAAAATTCTGAAAACTCTGATAAAAAAGAAGCTCGAAAAGTCAAAGGGCGCTTGGGTGGATGAACTCCCTACGGCACTGTGGGCCTACCGCACATCTTTCAGAACATCAACGGGGCACACTCCTTTCTCTTTGGCATATGGATCGGAGGCTATGCTCCCAGTTGAAACCATTGTGCCTTCCCACCGTAGGATCCACTATAACCCGGAAGAGAATGAAGAGCTCCTCCACATGTCTTTGGATCTAGTTGAGGAAAGAAGAAATGATGCAGTCCTTAAAACAGCAGCCCACAAGCAGAAAGTGGCAGCGCAATACAACTCCAAAGTCAAGCATCGTACCTTACAAGAAGGGGATCTTGTCCTCAAGCGAATCTTCCCTCGCCCCGGAGCACTAGACCCAATCTGGGATGGACCATATGTAATTCATAAAGATCTCCACAACGGAGCCTATATTTTGTCAACAGTGGACGGAGAGGTGTTCCAGAGGGCATGGAACATCCAACACCTCCGTCGATACTTTTCTTAACTTGTATTGCCCATATGAAGTGAATTAACAAAGAGAATCAGTGGACGTAGGCCTTTTCATGCCGAACCACTTTAAAAAAACTTTGTCTCTTTTTTAACTTGTTCCTTTATATCTTGGCTACTTGTTAACTTTATCCCTTTCTGTTGAACAAAATCCTATGCGTATAGCATTTCCACTCAAAGCACTCCACGGCGCAACTTCGCCTGGGCAAAACCTAACAGGTACTATGCGAATCTATGCCCTCGCCAATGAGACACTTTTGCTCCAGCATCCCTCTGCTGTGGGTTAACTCATTGCTCGCGACGACCCTTAAAGCCAACTGTAATGAGCCGATTAGAAGCCACCGAGAAGGCCGACTATAGCCGAGGCAGCTCATTATGGCGTTAGGCTCGCCGGCAACTATGAACCGACTATAAGCCCCAACATAAGGTGTGGCCAGCCAGGGGCAGTTCACAGTTGACGATCGGCACCCACGCTAGCCGGCCACAGTAAATCGAATAATACCCACGATTACGGGCCATAATGGCCCGGGTAGTTACTGTGCGCGATCTCGGCTCCGATGTGTCTTAGGTGCGGCTGTGGTAAAAAAGAATTAACTCCCCGCGGAGGCGTAAGATGGGTGACAAATGTCTCCAAGACCCACAGCTAGGGAAAGTGACTACAAAACCCGTTTGCCACGAACTTAAGCACATCGAAGGCCTTCCGTGATTGGAAGTTTTACTATTTCACATATTTCAATTTTACTTAAAAAGCTTTCCTCCTATCCTCTATAACAATCCATAAAGTACAGGATACAGAGTAGGAGATACTCGCCAATGGATGCAGGGATTCACAATCGGATGGCACGGCATTCAACTGCTTTCCATGATATTCAAAACTGCCATCTACAAACAGAACATGAAGGGCGGTATTTTCTTCCTTTATGTACAAATACATGACTATAATTTATTCACACCACACACTAACATTGCAAGTCATGAAATTATGTCTTAAACCAGAACCCGACATCAAACATAATTTAATTACAAGAATATACATAGCTATATTTCTCATACGACATGCCAAAATAACAGCAAACATTCAAAAGACGACAAAATCAGCTTAAGTTAAAGAATTACACGTCAAAAATAAAACTATTTATTACAAGTGGCAGAATATTACAACCTAAAGGCTACTTTACCATTTTTTCGACTAACATATACAACCCTGTCAAATCCACAAAGAGAGTTTTTCCAGGTATAATCAAGGGGCCGGCTGCAGTGGAGCTTTATCCTTGTCCTGTTGACCCCCTGTCCAGTCAGAGAAAGGATTCATTAGCAATAAGCAACCAAGTTGATGGAGAAACTAAAAAGGGAGACTTACCAGCGCCTGCTTCCTGACTATCCTGATCCTCATCCTCTACCTGCACGCCTACCTCCTCAGCGGCAAGCAACCGCATACCTTCCTTCACCGCCACCTTCTCCTCCTTGGCAAACTGAGCAGTGACCGCATCCATGCTGAAGGCCACGCCACCATCTTTATCCGCATCGGCCTTAGCCTCCTCCAAAGCCCGAAGATAGATCTTAGCCATGACCCTAGGATAATCATCCATCCAGGATAGGTTGCCCTGCTTCCAAGTTCGGAAGTACATGTACTGAAGCATTTCATCCATCATCCCCTCATTCTCCTCAAACTCCCTCATCCGGGCCTCGGAAGCCGACAACCTTCCAACAGCAGCTTCTCTCTCCAAACGGTATCTCGAGCAGTCAGCCTGAAGGGATTTCCACATCGCCTCCATCTCCTCCTTCAGCCTAACCTGAGCAAGCTCTGCGGCTTCAAGCTTCCACGACAGCTCCTCTACCCGCTCAAGATCCGCCCTCCGAACCTCATCCACTGTCGAGATGGCCATATTTATCTGCTCCTTGCAGGCAGCCTCCATCTTCCGCAGTTCCGCCTTACTAGCCTCCTCCATAGCCTTCCTCAACCGCCCGGAGGCAGCCTCATGCTGAGAAATCTGAATGGCCTGATCAGCGAGCTGTTTGGCCTAGTCCGAAACCACCAATCTTAGTCGGATGTTGGCACTCCCAATCTCCTCTCCAGCCTTAACCAGCTGGGCGTGATGCCCCATCAGCTTCCTAGTCTCCTCCGCCACCCGATCAATATTAGCCTTGGCCTCGTCTCCCATGGTAACTATCCGAGTGGTAAGTAGATCAAGATCTAAGGACTTAGCTTCATCAAGCACTCGTACCATGGGATTGCGGGGAAGAAGGTGCTCACCAGTAACCTCGTCAAAGGTAATGTCGTGGGAACTTGGATCCAGATCAGGATGACCCGCAAATGGATTACGAGCCAAGTCAGGACGATCGATATGAGTAACGAAAGGGTTTCCGGACGGGTGCGGAGAGGGTGCAAACTCGTTGTCCTCCTCCGTGATATCATGAAGAGGCTGAGCCGGGAGCTGAAGACCGGGCGAAGGTTCGGATAAAGGATGACTCCTCTTTCTCTGCTGAATACCCTCTTCGATAACCCCGAGAAGAGGACGGTAGCCGACTACATCCCCGGAGCGGTGGGTCGAAGGCTTCGGCTTGACAGAAGTTTTGGAAAGCTTATATTGCTCAAGCCTGTGCCGAAGGTCTGAGGCCTTGGATGTTTTGCCTGCTCCTGATATGAAAAACAAGTGTCACAAGCTTACGTCACTATATGATTCGAGAAACACGGTAAATTACAAGTTAAAAGAAGAAAGAAAGCACGTCTATTATACAAACCCTGGGGAGAAGTAGGATACTGCAATAAGTCCTGGATTTCATTCCAGGACGGGAGCGGATCATAAAATATTCCTAAGTCCCTATCATTAATGAAGCATGCAGGAGTCAAGAGTTCACCTTGAGTCGTCGGAGCCACCTTGGCTGGAATGGTCTGAGAAGACTCGCTTGCACCGGTCCCGGCCTTGTCCGCTGTCCCGGTTTTCTCTACCAAAGCCGGATCTTCGTCCAGCCCCTCGAAAGCCTGGTGGAACGCATCATCCGTCCACTCCTGAATCTCGCCCGCCTGCCCAGGAAGCAAGGCCCCGATGCCATCGCCACCTTTATCACCTTCCCGACCATCTCCACCCTCACCTCTTTCCTCCTCTATGTCTTCCTCCTCCTGGGTAAGTGGACAATTGCTAGGGGAGGGACCGTCCGATTTCTTGAGTTTCTTACCTCCGACGGCTGGAGGTTTTGTGAAAGGTTTCCTCTTGCTACTCTCTACCGTAACACCTCCCTTAGTCTAAACAGCCGCCCTCTCCTCCGCCGTTTTCCTCAGATTGACTACTGACTGCTGTGGAAGGATTAAGTTATACTCCAGAAGGGTCGCATTTCTGATCAGGAAGGCAGATGCTCTATATTTCCCGAGAATAGCTTCTATCTCAGCCGCCGTCTGAACCAGGCGGTCAGTCTCCACAATCGCAAAGCCACCTGTCGCTAGCAAAAATGAGAAAGTATGAGAAGAAGCATCGCAATCGGAATGGAAATTATAAGTAAAAGCATCAACTTACATCCAGAAGTAAAGCGCCGAATTGAGACGGAGTCGTCCCTGACAAAGAACCACTCCTTCTTGAACATGCTGAATTTAGAATACAGATCCAAGACCGGCTTGAAGGTCACGGCTGACTCCAAGCTAATGTATGGGGACCCCTTCTTATAGCCCCTCAGATTATATAGATACCGGATCTCCCGGTTGGAAGGAGCATGACCATACTTCCTCTGGAAAATGACGAAGAGGCTCACCAATATAGCATAGGAGTTGGGTTGTAGCTGGAATGGGGCCACCTTTAGATATGTGAGGAAGCTGGCTATCCAAGCGTTAAGAGGAGGAATGGCACCACACATACAGTGGTATCTGCTATAGGCGAAGTACCCTTCAGGAGGATCGTACGGCATAACTTCTCTCCCTGGCAATAGCAAGTGCGCCCTATCAATTCCGAAAGAGCGGGAGATGACATCAAGCTGCTCTTCCTTAAGGGAGCTGGGAAAGCAATCGGGCGGGGAGTTCAGAAGCTCCTGAGGGCCGTACCCGTCCACTAGTGATCTCGGGGTAGATCCATGGCGTTCCGGACCTGGCTGAACAGGGGGCACTGAGGAAGATTCTCCTTCACCCTGGGACTTCTTTTTGTCTGATCGAGTTTCTGCTTTTCGAGACATTTATCTGCAACATAAAAAGCGTACTGTTAGAACGGAGGATGTAAACAAGCAAATGCAAAGGTTCATTCGGTGAGACAAATGCAAAGGTTCGTTCGGTGGGACAAATGCGAAGGTTCATTCGGCATTCCTCGTATGGGTTACATTCGGTGATCCAAATGAGAATATTCATTCGGTATTTAGAGTCTCGGGGTTCATTCGGCGATCCAAATGAGGATGATGGTTCGACACTCAGGATCCACGAACTCATCCGGTAATCCAAGGACGATAGTTCATTCGGCACTCGAAATACCCGGATTCGTTCGGTTGTCTAAAAGGGCCATTCGCCGAGAGAGGGATGTATCACCTGATTCGATTCGGTATGAATGACTGGTTCGGTTGTCTTGGGTTGGAAGGGAATAATGCACGTCCACAGCCCCTACTTATAGGCAACTATAGGATGCCGAACCAGTTGGATCGGCGCTCAGCGATCGAATGGAAGGAAACAAAGCAGGCCATAAGCCAGCATATACCCCACTTTGGGGGGCAAATGTTGGTTGAATTCTCACCACCGGTCCAGACTTCGCCGAACCAACCATCTCAGGCTTTGCCGAACCAACCATCTCCAGGCTTCGCCGAACCAACCATCTCAGGCTTCGCCGAACCAACCATCTCAGGCTTCGCCAAACCAACCATCTCCCTCCCTACCACCGAACCAGCTTCTTAGACCAAAGGTGCCGGACCAACCCCTACCGAACCACCTCCTGCCGAAACAACATACACTCCACCCATTGCCGGTCCAACTCCTCTTCCATGCCTTGCCGGATCAACCACCAGTCCACCTACCACCGGACCAAGTATTACCGGACCAAGACTACAACCCAACCATCACCGGACCAAGTGCAACCGGACCAAAATGTGCCAGGCCAGATCACATCAGCCCAGGCCCACCAGCAACTATACACATCCAAGACCCCTACCCCCAGCCTCACTCTATAAATAGAGGGGCAGGGGTACAACAATGGGGGACAAGTTTGAGAGCTCAAGCACGGAGAGAACTTTCAAACAACTTTCTTTAACTTGTATTAAAGCTTTGTACTTGTAATCAAAACAAGAAAAGAGAAATAACATATAAAGTGGACGTAGGCACATTCTGGCTGAACCACTATAAATTTGCATGTCTTTTTACAGTTTAGCCCCTGCTTTTCATATATTTGCATAAATCACTCAAATCGCTAAGAACAACATAAGATCTACTAAATCGTACAACTTTGAGTTGTTTGTCCATTTTTTGTGCAAATAGGAAGTCTTTGATCCATAACTTCATTTTTTTCCACGTTCCTACGTTGAGCTTCTAGTTCCAAATCCTATGTTGTGCATTAGCAAATTGATCTTCCTCTCTGGCTTCAGCATTGCCCATTTCAAGCACCCTAGCTTGCCTTGAGATCAAACCAACATTGCCCCTAAGTAAATTCATCTCGGTACTGACCTGATTCAGGTCGTACCGACCTATTCTAGTTGTGGGGATATTGTTCCAGTTTCTATACTCCAACTCTAATTGCTTCTGCATGGATTTATGGTCTTTGATATCGAATTCCAACTTCTCTGGCTATTCTTTGTTGATCCATCCTTCTGAAGAATCCATCTAGCATATCATTTTATCGAGCCATTATTCCATCTTACATCTTTTTCATCATTCTCTCTATCTCCTCTTTGGTCATGTAGATGGATTGATTAGAACTTGAGGGCACCTCCTAGCTGCCTCATGCTCTGGTTAATTCTATCCAACCATAGATCTAGTGTTAGGCCTCTTCGTCTCTTCCAAACTTCAATTCTAAGCTTTAGGTTGTCAAATCTAGCCCTTTCTCAATGAATAAACAAAAACAACTGGCACCAAAAATGTCATAAACACCTGGAAGAAAATGGATCTAGATAGAGCATATAATATATAAAGGAAAAGAAGAAAAAATAACACTTTTCACAGTGGTTAAGCAAATTTCGACATATGTTCGCTTTAATCCTTGTTATTGATTAATTCTCTCTGGAATACAATGATTATGACATGAATCTGACCATAATCTAGTGGATCTCTGATTTGAGAGTGTTTGGATTATTTGAGGAAGAAGAAGATAGAAGAGAAATCAAGTACCAAATAGTCCTTTTCTTGAAGCTATACATGTTGTATTTATAGAGAAAACACCTTGTAGAACCGAAGATCTATGAAATATCCATTCCAAATCAAGATCCGAGTACGTAGGAGTAAGTAACCACACCTAGCTACTAATAAAAACCAGTCAGAACCGAGTAGTTTTGATCAGTACTGACTTGTTTTTTCCAAGGGAAACCTCCCCTCCTTCTTTCTATTGGCCTTTTATCTCTGACCTATTGTGTTATGAACACTTTTCCCTTGAGATTGAGTTATTTCTGAGAGGTTCTGATACCGCTTGTACTTATCTCCTTTTCTTCAGAAAATACTCAAAGTTGTTCTTCTATTCCTTGAGAAAAGCACTCCACGACAATCACTTAGGCCAGTGCTCCATGTACAAGAATTTTGGAGGACCCATATGCAGAAAAAAGTGGTCGGTATCGAGTGGTTGTGCTCGGTACCGAGTGGTTTTCCCTGCTCCAATGCCTTTGAAATTTCTTGAATTACTTTATATCATCATTCTATATAGTTCAAAACATGTTGGAGTGAATCATGTCGGTGAAAATCATGAGCTTTGGGTTCTGGTTGACCTAACTTGGTGTTTGGCCCGAGTGGTTTGTGTGTTTGCTTCTAGCCTTGCTTGTAGTCGTCCAAAGGTTGAAGTGCTTCGAGTCCTACCTGGGTGTTTTGTGTATTCGCCCCAAGAAATATCACCACCTAGTACCGAGTTGACTCGAGTTTGACTCGGGTTTGACTTGGGTCCGACTCTAAATCATATTGTCTTGCCTTGTTATTCCTCAACTCAAGTATTCCTTCATTTTTCCTAGGTTCTGTTTGGGTACAACTCAGGTCCGACTTGAAGCATCGAGTTGAAAAACTCAAGTCAACTTCTTTTGCTCATTTTTGATATTCCCCTTTTCTTTCCTTTTTATGATGTTTCCAAAGTCCTTCGGTCATTTCTTAATCGTTTATTCGTCTAACTTGCACGTTTAAGTCCATTCGAAGACTGCAAAAAATTAGGTTATAATAGAGATATTGCTTTTGAGGAGGAATTAGATTCAAAATCAGTTCCTATTATCACTTTTGATGATGTTTAGGTTCTCACACCTATGATTGATCAAGAAGTGAATCCAAAACCTCAATAAGACAATGTTGAACAACTCTCCATTCAAGATGAGGTAATTAATCTGGAATGAAAATCATTATTGATCGAGTAATATGATGTATTCTACTAAATTAAGACTTGTATACCAATAGCTTAGATAACTTTTTTATAACTAATCACTAGAAATTAGTAGCAGAATAAATAAAGTAAAGAAAGTAAAATCGATTACACCTAATATTTTTAAACTGGTTTGAACTTCCCATCCAGTCCCATACTGCTTCTGGATTTAAATAATACCCTCACTTAACCCGATGGAATAAGTATATTACAAACCGCCTGAGTTGTCGAACATGACTTCATGCTTGAAGATCCCTAATGGGACTTCGACTACAAAAAGTAGTAAAGTATTTGACTTTGTGTGTTCTTGAATAACACGAATGAGTCAATAAAGTACACCCTTCCTATAATCTCCTTGAGATGATGATTTAAACATGCTGATTTAGAAAGTTGAAAGTTGAATGCTTAGTAATCCATGTGAATATTGAAAGTAGAAAAGCAAATTGGAATTGGTTAGTGAAAGGAAAGATTTCAACTCTATTTATAGTTGTGAAGGGATCTAGTTGAAAGATTACAGCCATTTGAAGGATTGCAACCTTTGGGGAAGAAGATGACTCTCCAGAATTTGAATTTCTACAAAGAGACAATTCTTCTCGTATAGGTCAATTAGTTGAATTTAAAAATCAAATGGCTAAAATTATACAAAAATGACATAAACAAACCAGTTCACAAAACAGCTATTACAAACGGTTGAAATAAAATTTTAGACGTTTGAAATTTGTTCCAAACATCTGAAATTTTATTTTAGCCATCTGAAATACCATTTTGGAATATATGTTTCTTTTTTTATGTTTTTAATTTTTGAATTGCTTTTGACAATCTTAATTTCTTGTTTATGGAAAAATTTAAAATATAATTTTTATGAAAACGTATTATCAAAGCAATATTTGTGTGTATATGAAATCATCAAATATGATATTGTACATTATAACTAAATCAAGTATAACATACGACAACCTCTATTTTTATCTTCAATATTTGCGCTCGATTTCAATGTTGATCATCATTTTTTATACTCGTGAACCTGCAAGTTAGCTTAGAGGTTCTTTTGCATAATTATATAGTTGTTATCATTAAAATCCAATAAGAGAAGTTCTAACATTCTCCCTCTTTTTGACGATGACATCTAGAAAATTGAGAATATTTATTCTAATGATATTATAATATAATTAAAGCTCCCCTTAAGTATAATATCTCCCTCTATATGCATATGTTTTTCTCCCCCTTTTTCATTATAAAAAAGAATGAAAAAATATTGCCTTTTAGGTAATAATAAGTCCAAAATATGAATATTATTTTTCAAAAATAGCTTAGTATTCCTCAAAGATTAACCCAATATTAATTATGGAGAAAAAATAAGTTAAAATTTACCAAATTTGCCGAAGTCCTTATTTCATTGTAAGCACATTATTCTATCAAATGTATAGAATGTCTCTAGAATTCAAAATCTATCATTTTCCTTTCGTTTCTCTAAGTACCTACAATAAATAATAGTTGTTTTTGGTATCTACTTACTATGTTTGGGTCTAGGGGTTTAGTCATAGGGTACAAACCTTATCAAAATAGGTGTGGATGTACCTTGTACCATAAAAAAATGAAATAATTTTATCAAAGAGTAATTACTTTACAGTACTTTTGATAGCATTAAAAATAGTACTATAAAAAGTGCTACAGTGAGTCCTACCTTTTATAGTATTTTGTAGTAAATTGCTATGTTTTAGTGCTATAAGTAGGACTGTTGATCATTAATAAATAACTACTACTTATAAATTAGGGTATCGGTAAAAATTAACATTTAAAGCATGCGATACCCAAGGTTCTTATAGTTTCCTAAGCTTTAGGAAACCAAAACCATTTGGGTGTAGTTGAACCTTTAAAAATATAGTTTTCATTATAAATCACATTCTTATAATAATTGTTAATATAAAGTTATTTATCATGTTTAATCGTATTAGCATGAATCCACATTTTAATACTATTAGTCATTAGCTTAGTACTTGAAATTTTTTCTATCATATCGAAACAAAGTACTATTATGATTGTAAGTGGTTTTAGGACTATCTTGATTTCTAGTACTAGAATTAAATTAGTATACATGAATGCATATCTAGTACTAGCATTAAATTAGTATACATCAATGCATATTTATTACTATTTTTACTTTTCTTGTTTATAGCCTAAACTGCTTTTATCATTATAACCTTTTGAATTTGTAACTAAGGAAGATAATATGTCTTCACCTTTAAAATTTATGATTTTTTTATTTCATTTTTCAAAATTTTCTTTAGAATCACAAACTTATGGTTTTAGGATTATCTTTTAGAATCTCACATTTTTTAGATAATTTCTAAATTCTTTTTAATTAAGGTTTCATTCTCTTTTTCAAGAGATAAAATTAAAGAGCTAGAATTATTTAAAGAATTTTTCAAAAATATATTTTTATTTTGCAAAACATCGATTTCCTTCAAAAGATCATTATTTTTAACTTATAATTGCTCATTGTCTTTTTGTAGGAAATATTTTTGTAAAATAAGATCTTCTACCATATTTTCAAAAAATTTAGCATGTTTTACCAAAAATTTATTTTCTTCTTGTAAAGTGGAAATTTTTTGCTCACAATCTTTTAGCTTAATTAATACAATTCTATTAACTTTATTCAACATTTTACAATCTTTCGATAACTTATCATGTGCTAATAAACGATCTTTATACATATAATCTAAGCATACCATTTGTGGTCTGAGTTTAGCCATGAAGCCTTTGTTTGTTAGCTCCCTCTTTCTATTACCTTGATTAGATCTCTTTATGGCCATTTATTCTAAGATGTTGTTATGATCTCTAGAATCTCTGGTTCTGATATAAAATGAAAATCACTATGCATTGAGTAATACGAAGTATTCTACTAAATTAAGACTTGTATACCAATAGCTTAAATAAAATCTATATAACCAATCACTAGTAGATAAGCAGTGGAATAAATAAAGTAAAGAAAGTAAAACCGATCATACCGTAGATTTTTACATTGGTTTGAACCTCTCATTCTACGTCTAGTCCCAAACTCCTTTTTGATTTAAACAACACCCTCACTTAACCTCAAGGAATATCTTTATTGCAAACCACCTGAGCTGCTGAATAAGACTTTGTACCTGAAGACCTCCAACTGGACTTCGTGCTTAAAGATCTCCAACAGGACTTCGACTACAAAAAATAGTAAAGTGTTTGACTTTGTATGTTCTTGGATAACACGAATGAGTCAATAAAGCACACCCGACCTATAATCTCCTTGAGACAATGATTTGAATGTAATGATTTAGGAATTTGAAAGTTGAATGCTTTGTAATTCATATGAATATTGAAAGTAGAAAAGATAGTTGGAATTGGTGAGTGAAAATGATAGATTAGAACTTTATTAATAGTTGTGAAGAGTTCTAGTTGAAAGATTATAACCATTAGAAGGATTACAACCTTTGGGGAAGAAGACAACTCTCTAGAATTTGAATTTCTGTGAAGGGACACTTCTTCTTGTATAGGTTAGCTGGTTGAATTTAAAATTTTGATGGTTAAAATTATACAAAAAAAAAACAGAGACAAACCAATTCAAAAAACATCTATTTCAAATGTTTAAAATTTGTTCTAGATGTCTGAAATTATATTTTAGCCATCTGAAATACCATTTTGCAGTGTATGTTTTTTTCTACCTTTTTAATTTTTAAATTGCTTTTAAAAATTTGGAAATATTTAAACTATGATTTTTCTGAAAATAAATTTTCAAAGAAATATGACTCATCATATAGGATATTGTACATTATAACTAAATCAACTATAACGTATGACAAACCCTATTTTGGTCTTAAATATTTGAACTCGATTTCAATGTTGATCGTCATTTTTGATACATCATGTACCTACAAGTTAGCCTAGAGGTTCTTTTGCATAACTTTGTATAGTTGTTATCATTAAAATCTAACAAGAGAGGTTCTAACAAGGAAGAATAAAATCAACAACCTAAAGAAAAGTGTCCATGAGAGAGAGAAGAAATGCTATTTCGGATGATTATATTGTATTTCTCCAAGAAAATGAGGATGGAAATGGAATGATAGAAGATGATCCAATCAACTTTCATCAGGCTATGAAAAGTTCTAAATCGCAAAAGTGGATTGATTTCATGCAAGAAGAGTATAAGTCTATGCAAGGTAATAATGTTTGGGAACTTGTCCCATTACCTAAAGGTGCAAAAGCAATTGGTTGTAAATGGATATTTAAAATCAAGAGGGATGCAAATTGTAATGTGGAGAGGTATAAGGTTCATTTTGAAGCTAAATGCTATACTTGGAAAGATGGTATTGATTTTACAGTGACTTTTCTCCAATTTCATCGAAAGACTCTTTTAGGACAATCATAGCACTTGTTGCTCATCTTGGTCTTAAATTACATCAAATGGATGTTAAGACTACATTTTTCAATGGAGACATTGAAGAAATAATTTATATGGTGCAACCATAAAAATTTGAGTTTGGAGACACAAAGAATTTGGTTTGCAAATCAATAAATTCCATTTATGGACTCAAACAAGCTTCCTGTTAATGATACCTTAAGTTTTTTCAAGTAGTTGTCTCATTCGGTTGTGAGATGAATGTTATTGGTGAGTGTGTGTATCATTAGTTCAATGGGAGTAAGTATATATTCCTGGTTCGACGATATATTGCTTGCCACTAATGATATAGGCTTATTGCATGAAACCAAGAGATTTTTTTCTAAGCATTTTAAGATGAATGATCTTGGGGATGCCTCTTTTGTTTTAGGAATTCAGATACATTGAGGCTGATCTCGGGGGTATTCTTGGACCATCACAGAAGAGCTACATCGATAAAGTACTCAAAAGGTTTGGCATGCAAGATTGTAGACCATGTGACATCCTTGTTGCTAAAGGAGACAAATTTAGTCTAACTCAATGGCTTTAAAGTAACCTTAAAATTTAGGAAATGCATAAGATTCCCTAAGCATCAGCCGTTCGGAGTCTAATGTATGCTCAAGTATGTATGCGTCCAAATATTGTGTACATGTTTGGAATGTTAGGCAGATATTTAAGCAACTCTCATATGTACCATTGGATATCAGCCAAGATGGTTATGAGGTACCTTTAGAGAAAAAAAGATTACGTACTCACATATAGGAGATCATATTTTTTGGAAGTTATAGGTATTCTTGTTCTGATTTTGCTGAATGCCAAGATTGTAGAAAGTCTACATCAGGCTATATTTATCTGTTAGTTAGAGGAGCTATATCTTATAAAAGTGTAAAACATACACTTGTAGGTTCTTCCACTACGACATCAGAGTTTGTAGCATGCTATGTGACATCAAATCATGGAATATGGCTGCAAAACTTTGTTACTGGGCTACACAGTTTGGAGAATGTATAAAGACCACTCAAGTTATTTTGGGAAAATAAGTTTGTAGTGTTGTATTCTAAAAACAACTGAAGCTCAGCATAAAAAAAGTCAAAGTATATTGCCATAAAGTTCCTAGTTGTGAAAGAGAGAGTGCAGTGTGGACAAATATACATAGAGCACATTTGGACAAACTCCATGATAGCAGATCTACTCATAAAAGGTTTATCACTTTAGGTCTTTCATTAGCACACCGCTCATATGGGTGTTATATTATTTGAGGATATCATGGTTTAATGGGAGTTCATACTTTTATTTCCTTTATGTTTGTTTTCAAACATTTATGTATTTGGTTATTTTCTAATCAGAAATGAAGTATTCGGTTTATTCACTTTATTTTGTTATTTTGATTCTGAGCTCACTTAAGTTTAAGGATGACCGGTTGGAAATAGGCATATCTAGTTCATATTGAACGTAATTTTCATGTTGTGCATCCACAATTGATCTATGTCATTTGACTATATTTGTATAAGTGACCATTGATGAGTTTAGTCACGATTAATATAACAAAGACTACATTGATCGTTTATGGATATAGTTGATGGACGAGATTATTACAGAATATCTATTATATAATAGCAAATTTTGAGCTCATAAAGTTGTACATTTATCATGAAACATATGTTGCCTAAGTAGGAGATTGTTGGATTAAAATCCTTTTATATGGCACATATGTACAATGTACAATTATATTATAAAATGTGGTGCAAAATTAAGTGACCAATTATGTGATAAGTGTCATATGTAATAAAGTGTTATGGAAATAATATGTAGAAACCATAAGTTGTATTTATAATTGGTGAGGGGCCAAATTATAAATATGCAAAATTGATTTCATGATCGGTTATTTAAATGGATAGTGGTCCTCAAAAAACAAAAGACATCTCAAATTCTCTCCTTCCCAGTCAACGAAATACATAGGAAAAAATGTTGTCTTGGAAGATCAAAACCTTCTGATTAATCTTCAATAATATCTTCAGGTTAGTGCTTCCACTCATGTTCATTTATTCAGCAAAGGATCTATGGAGATATGATTTAGGGTTTTATATTAAAGCACTTTTAGTAACATGATTAAGATATGAGATTGTATGTTGGAGTACTGATGTTGCTTGAGTGTTTTATAATCCTAACACATACATGATAAACAAAAGTCGGTCAGTAAAGTATTGCACAAGGTTTGAATTGAAAGGAGCTAATGATTATTAGTGTATTTGCTAATCGATGTACAAAATATATATGCATATATATGTGTGTGTGTGTGTGTATGTGTATTTGTGTATATATATGTGTGTGTGTGTGTATGTATGTGCATATATATATATATGTATATATGTGTGTGTATGTGTATGTATGTATGTATCCGTGTGCATGTGCGGGGGGTATGTATAAATGTTTATGCACGTACATTTGTATGTATGTATAGATATATACATACGTACATACATACATATGTATGTATGGATAGATATATACATACGTACATACATACATATGTATGTATGTGTGTATTAAGTATATGAAAGAGTTTGTTAAACAAAAATTGGTTTGTAAATCATTACACTAGGTTTGAATTGATCGGTAGATAATGGTTATTAGTGTATTTGCTAATCAGTGTTATATATATATATATATATATATATATATATATGTTTGTGTGTGTATGTATGAGAGAGGAACCTTGTAATGATAATATCAATTTTTTCATCCCCGCTTATTCTCTCTAGGACTCTGCTAACTAAATTTTTCCTTAGTTTTTATTATACATTTCTTCTGTTTCTATCTTACAGTCTAATCATCCACCAAAATGCCCAGGTATTCTAAGAAAATACAAGAGGACAACTCATATTTTTCATATTAAATGTGAAATTGTGACGTCTTAATTCAATTTTATCATTTTTCATTTTGTGGGAATAAGAATTCAATTTTAAGAGATATTACTATTGGAGTTGATGGGTAGGAATAACAGAAAATTCAAGTGATACGAGTTGTACCATGGATGATCCTACTACCTTGAAACAGAAATTTGGCATGATCATGGTGCAATCGATAATAGTCTTCCGCTCCTCATGGTTAACACAACAATCCTTCAAACATGTGCACTCAATGTTGAAGGATTTGTAGGTTTGTAGAAATCACTACCCAAGATTTTTGAGTATATTTGGAAAATTGATTTTATTTCATAGGAAACTGTGTAGACAGAAAGATGAAAAAGACGACTTTTGTTTTCTGTAATTTTTATATTCTTTTTCAAGAAGAGAGAAAGGAGAGAAAAAAATAAATATACAATTCTCTGCCTCTCTTTTGAGCCCATCAATCATAATGAATAAGCATTCCATAAATAGAAACATTTTCATATTTAATAAAGAATGCAAGAGGTCAGGTAATGAAAAGACTTCGATTTTTGTTGTAGTTATCTAACAATCCTCCTACTAACTACACCAAAAATCAAAAAAGATAGTGAAAATAACCTAGGCAAGAAGAAAGTTTTATATGTAAGTATCAATGTCTCTCGATTGAATTGAAACATAAAGAAGCGAGTTTGTAACTTAATCTAAGTAGGCAGCTTCTTCTTGAACTACAAAAATTTGGATTAAAAAACTTAGTTTAAGTAGTGAATTTCTCTTGAACTACAAAGATTTTGATTGAGATCTCACATTACATTTTAAATTTCTATGAACTTCAGAATAAATATGCACATTTAATGGCCATATATCTCTTAAAATTTCTATGAATAGCTTAGCGTGTGTGTGTCTACATATATATATATGTGTGTGTGTATAGGCAAGGATCGACAATACCTCATTTTTGCTACACATTAAATCGCCCCTGGTTTAAATCATATGTTCCTTATTAAATGATATATCTTCTCTCATTTGTCACTTTGGGAGAGAGAAGGTATAATATTTAATTCGAAACATATGGTTGAAATCAGGGCAATTTGGGTTGTAGCAAAAATGAGGTGTAACCGATCCTAGCCTAGTATGTATGTGCATGTGTGTGTATGAGAGAGAAACCTTGTAATAATAATATTAATTTTTTCATCTCCTCTCATTCTCTATAGGTCTCTTTTAACCAAATTTTACCTTAATTTTTCTTGTACATTTCTTCTATTTCTATCCTACAGTCTAATTGTCCACCAAAATGCCTAGGTATTATAAGAAAACACAAGAGGACAACCTGCATTTTTCCTACTAAATGTGAAATAGTAAGGTCTTAATTTTTTTTCTCATTTTGTGGGAATAAGAATTCAATTTTAAGAGATATTGTTGTTGGAGTTGATGGGTAGGAACAACGAAAAAATCAAGTGATAAGAATTTTATTGTGGATGAGGTCACTGCCTTGAAAGAAAAATTCGACATGATTATGGTGCACTCGATAATTATCATCTGCTCCTAAAGGTTAATACGCCGATCCTTTACAACTGTGCGCTCAAGGTTGAAGGATTTGAAGATTTGTATAAATCACTACCTAGGGGTTCTAAGTACATTTGGAAAATTGATTTTATTTCAGAGAAAGTTGCGGGGAGAGAAAGATTAAGAAGATAACTTTTGTTTTGTGCAATTTTTGTATTCTTCTTCATGAAGAGAGAAAGAAGAGAGAACAAAAATAAACCTATAATTCTCTATCTCTTTCTTGAGTCTATCAATCATAATAAATAAGCATTTCAAATGTAGAAACATTTTCTCATTTAATAAAGAATGCAAAAGGTCAAGCAATGAAAAGACTTTGATTTTTGTTGTAGTTATCCAACAATTCCCCACTAACTACATCAAAATAAAAAAGTGAAAATAACCTGGCTAAGAAAAAAATTGTACTTATCAATGTCTTTCGATTGAATAGATACATAAAGAAGTGAGTCTGTAACTAATCTAAGTAGCGGATTCTTCTTGAACTGCAGAGATTTAGGTTGATCAACTTAGTTTAAGTAGAGAATTTCACTTGAACTACAATACGTATTATGTGCCGAGCACCTGACTTTTTGACCCTCGAATGTCAATACTAAATACATCTACGGTATTTATGTGCCGAGCACCTATGTGCGGGAAAGACAGAAAGTTAGAGTAAATAAAAAGAAAAAAGGAATAGAACAAGAAAGAGAGAACACAACATTAGAATCTAACAACAGAACGATAATATATAATAGCAAAAGAATAGCACAAAGGGTTACTCCAAGTATAGAAATTTCAAAGTGACTAAAAACCTAAGTACTATCGTCAGCCTCAACAATTATAACTGCTTATCCTCACACTACTAATATATATAACATAGAAATGCGGTGGAAATAAGAATACTACAGAAGGTAATCATCCAGCTCTTCCCCATAAGCTCCAACCATCCATGGCTAAATCTGAAACATACACAGGACTGACCCGAGCATTATAAGAAAATAACACCCGGAGCAGTCTACCAAACCAGTGTGAGAACTCAAGAAATAAGGATGACATATAATGGCACTATTTTGAGATTGTATGGATTACTATAACGGTTTTTCCCTCAAATGAAACCAACCATTCATTAAGTTTAACATATAGTGATATGATAGATAATGTCTAGTGCGTAGCATATAAATCATATCAAATAGCTACTGTGTGAACGCCATAACAACAATAAGTATACAATCAATACCGCTAAGGCACGTTCGCATAGGGATGGTTTTCCATGGAGACGCCTCCCGTCAACTGAAGCGGATCTCTATGACAAGGAACATAAACTTCCTTCTGAGCATCGTATATCTATTGATAGGATATACTCTAAGGTAAACACAACTGGCCCAAGGATGAACTGCGTGGCACCAAGTATCACAGCTCCAGCGCGCAACATATCCATAAGCATACTCAAGATCTAGAGTTGATATACCCTAATAGGTAAGCTAAACTCGAGATTGTGCATCTTACTCTGGTTTGAGTCATTTTCGATGTCGAGGCTATGTTCGGCATCTTTCACATGAGTCTTTACCACTCGAGGAGCACACGAATCCCAATTGGATTCCTTCATCTCGAACAGATCGCGGATCACTATATGGATACGAGCATCTCGAACAAATCTCGAACCTCCACATAGGTTCCCCACATAAGTCCTCCAACGAATGCTAACGCTATCCTCTCTCTTGGAATACTCCTCAAGATAGACAATCCCCCATGATGGCATCGTTCAAAATATTAATGCCGACCTTTCCCTTGAACTTAACCTTAGGATAGATAGTTTAACTCTATAACATTCCACTTCACAACTGCTTCCAGAACATAGATTGCTTATATGGTTTTGAAGTGATATGGGTTTGAGTCATCTCATTTAAGTACACTCTCCCCGCTTACTGGACCTTTCAAAACCAATCGATGAATTCCCGGGTAACTCAATTCTGTTTCTCTCAGAAGTAAGTGAAAGCTAGAGACGTTTCATACCAATACTCCTCCGGGTTCTTATTGGTATGAAATCATGAAACTTTTGACTTCTTAAGTCAATATTTTAGGTCAAGATCGATAACCGACTAATCGATTATCTAGTCAAAACAATTTCTTATACAAATCAATATTCGTATGCTTTATTCGGTTTCGGCATTCCAACTTAACTATTCCTCGTCCAAGAGTGAAGCCAAGTAAGTTAGAGCACTGGTTGCATCAAAGCCTTGCCTAGACACTTCATTTTTGAATGTCACAAATAGATAAGTCTACCTCGTCGGCTTTTAGTGTTAAGTATAATATTAATGATTTCCATAAACAAGTAAGAAATCAACATGATTAAAACATTTCCGACATTTTTCGACTTATTATTCCTTGGTTAAAAGGGAAGCCAATAGGTTAGAGCTCTATTGCTCCATCCCTACTCGAACATCAATCCTAACTCTCATAAATAGATAGGCCTTACTTCGTCACCTTTTAGTGTTAAGCATAGTTAATTACTTTTCAAACAAATAATTAAACAACTAACCATTTAGCCACTAAGCAATTCTAAACCCTTTTTGAAAACATTTGTATATATTTTTAAAATACTTATAATAGGTTTTAAAACATTTGTCCAAAATAATACTTTAAAATAATAAGTTTATAAAATTGTTTAAAACTCGGAAAGAACATGTTTCTATATATTTTAACAAAATATCCCTTCTTTAAAAAATCCACAACTAATTCTTAAAAATTCATAAAGATCTCCTTTTAAAATGCTCTAATAAGAGTTTGTAAACACCTGTATAAACAATGAAACATAGTGCTTGAATGTAAATGTTTTTTCAAATCTTTTAAGTCCGAAAATCAAGTTTAAACGGGGCAATTTTGCTTGAGTGAAGTTTTGATCACTTTTCGTGATTTAACTTAACTTTTTACTATCCAAGCTTTTAATAATAATAAACATACATATAAAACAGTATAAAATGGCGAGAAAACCCTAAGGATCTCTCTCAAAGTTCGACAGAAATCACCGAAAATAAAGCAATTTCGAATTGCACCTATAACGCCCATCACTATAAGTGCATTCTAAACCAAAGTCCATCTATAACCTATGTGCTTTGTTCATTCCAAGTCCATAAAAATGGATCACATATGCTTCTTGTTTTCAAAATATGAATCAAACCAGTGTTTTTAACAATGTCAATAACAATTCAACAACTTAAACACAATCAAAACACAACTCTTTTATGCTAATTACCCCCTTCATGCCATGAGAGCCTTACCTCCCATCACTTCTCCTTTATGCTAATTACACTTATACCCTTCTCATGATAATATCTCTTATCCATATTTCAGCCTCTAGAACATTCCAAGCTTTATGAAGAGGTGTGTGTTAATTAGTTGCTAATGTGTTCAGTTGAACATTAGAAAAGTGCACAAGAGTTCATACCACTTATATCGGTTGAAAAGTTATTTACCGATAAATCGATTTTCTGTCACATTATCAGTTTTTCTTTGAAAAATATATTTATGTAAATAAATTTGAAAAAAAAATTCTTATAATTATTTATCAATTAAATAATATTTCACAAGATTATAAAATCATATTTATAACACTTAATTATATTTTAAATTTTTTCAATATTCGAAGACAAAGTGCTCAAATTTTAGAGTCGCTACACAGTACACTTTAAGTTTCAACAAAGTCAGCTATAAATATGCGCTTTTAATAGCCATGTGCCCACCTTGGGAACTCGTGAGTGCTCTGGAGAGCTCAAATCTCTCAAAGAAGGTGGTCCACCTTCACATCCAAGTAGATGAGTCCATTAAGTGCTCTACTCTAGCACCATCACTTATGACTATAGACTCATTAAGTGCAAAAGGCTAAACTCAAAAAAAAATAAAAAAATTCATCAAGTACATCTCGAAAGTATCACTAGTACTTGCTATGAATTATATATGAGTGATAAGGCATAACCTTAAATAAATTAATGAAACCAATCAAGCATGTCTCAAAAAACCACCGATGCTGGTTATGGATTTGAAAAGAGCAAATAGGCTCAAACTAAGATAAATCAGACATCCATCAAGTGCATCTCAAAAGCACCATTAAAAAACGGTTATGGAATATGTAAAAGAAAAGACGCTTAAACTCATATCAAACAGTGAAATCCATCAAGTGCATCTCTAAAGCACTACCAAAAACTGGTTATGTATTATAAAAACAAAGAAGCTAAAACTCATATGAAATAGAAGAATCCATAAAGTGCATCTCAAAAACTGATTATGGTTTATGTAAAAGTAAAGAAACTTAAGCAAATATCAAATAGGAAAATTCATCAAATGCATCTCAAAAGCACCACCAAAAATTGGTAATGGGTTATATAAAAAAGAAGAAGCTAAAACTCATATCAAATAGAAGATTCCATAAAATGCATCTCAAAAATTGATTATGTATTATACAAAAGGAAAGAAACTCAAACTCATAGCAAATAGATAGAAGAATCCATCAATTGTGTCTTGAAAGCATCACCAAAAAATGGTTATGGATTATATAAAAGCATTAAAATTATATCAAATAGCGAAATCCATCAAGTGCGCCTTAAAAGCACCACTAAAAATTAGATATGGATTATATAAAATCAAAGTAGCTTAAAATCATATCAAATAACAAAATCCATTAGTTGCGTTTAAAAATGCACCACCAAAAATGGATTATGGATATATAAAAGCAATCAAACTCATATACATAAAAATTAAGAAAGGAAAGAGTAATCATATTGCATTGTTTGGCCACTAATGAGTATTCATCACATTGTTTTCTATATAAGGCTCGAGACTCAATCCTCTTCAAGATTCAAGGACTAGTTCACTTTGATGATATTTTAAAAAATGGATCCATTAGGCAGTAGGAGTAATTTTGGTTGCTTGGGTTTTGGAAGAGTTGGGATTTCATGTAGTGATGGAAGCTTATGTTTTGCAAAAGTTGGTGCTTCTAGAAGCATATGCATAGCTTCATTGGTTATGGAGTTGCTAAACAAGAATAGAAGCACTGCAAGTAGATAAGTCATCTTTCATAAGGTAGTAGCATTTGTGGCCAGCTTTGTATTTACAGAAGTTTATATAATTTTGTGATAATGAAAGTTGGGTAGGTAGTTGGATTTCCTATTGTTCTTGGTAATAATAATAGAGTTGAGGTACTGAGGTGACTGTATTTATCTTTGGCTTGAGGTACTATTAGCTCACCTTTTTATCAACAGTCAAAGGATTCCTACTGTTAACCCAAAAATGGATTAGCACCCAGAAGTAGAATGTGAAAGCATCAGCTCAAATGAAAGTAAAAGAAAATGTAGTAAGTTGACAAGAATACATAGAAGTTTTTATAGTGGGTCGGGTGTTAACAAAGCCTACGTCCACTTTATAGTTGATTAATCTTGTTGTAGAAGATTACAAATAGTTTGAGAGAGAAAGAGTCACAAGTACAGGGGTTAGACAAGTTCTAAGTCCTAGAATTGCCTTTAGTTTCTGCCTTGGTGGCTATTGTGAGGGAAATAGTTAAAGAAGAGATAAAGTTTCTATGTAGTGATAGTAGAATCCCACTTTCTTGATTACTCTATGGTTTGTATTTATAGGGGTAGCAGTCGTATTGGGCCAAACAGAGAGCTGTAGCAGAGTCCAAAATTCGACAGAGAAGAGTGTACGAAATCGCGACCTCATTTGGATTAACCAGAGATGTTGGTACCAACTTCTCATGTCGGTACCGATCTCTCATGTCGATACCAACTTCTCATATCGGTACTAACCTTGCGGTTAACTTCAAGTAGGTCGAACCCTTTTGCACTTGTCTTGCTACTTGATTTTGTGATGCTCTATATAGTTTGTTTGGATATTTGGTTGATGTTGATGATGGTTATATCCTGATTTGTTCTGCTGTTCTGACTGCCAACTCTCCAATCTCGGTATTCATGTGTTCAGAATCCTTTGATATTCTCAGGAAAACATGAAATAGGTAAAGTAGAGGCTCTGAAAAGTTTGAAGGAGAAATATGGAAGTTTGTGATGTCCCCACCGACCTCTCAAAATCGGCACCGACTTCTCATAGTTGGTCCATTTGTGTTGAAACTTTTCTGAGTTGTGTTATTAGTCTATTTAGGTGTGCTTCTAAGATCTCGAGTCGTTTCTTCCTCGTTTGAATCTTCTGAGTCCAGTTGAAATCTTCTTTGCTAAAAAGTGGGTTAACACTTGCCCTCCAAAGTACGCATTTCGAATGTAAGGCATGCTTGACTTAAGAACAAGTTCTAGTAATCATTTTTTGATAGTCGAGCTTTCCAACTACTTTAATTTTGGCGATTCGTCTAGTTCCTTCGGATTCTTGTAAATCAAAGGTCGTTCCAAACTTGTTATAGCCTAAAACTCTATACTCTGACTAAGTGCAATCTATAAATCACAATCAGTCCGATTTTATTTGGAATTATTACATCATATATCCACAATCATCCTGTGTTTACCCGAGATTTATCTGTTTTAATCCAATTATAAGATGTTCAAATCTTTTTAGCAAAATCAAATCTGTTTTCATTTTTAGGCTCGATCTCATTGGATCACCTTATATTCAGTTTAATGCACAATCTCTCTGGATCATTTAATGTTTAAGTTAAGGTTTCGATCTCTCCAGTTCCTTGCTGAGTCCCTTCGCTCTCCGATAAAGGTGAAAGTGTACGTGTAGTACTAAGGATCGTGTAATATGATATATAAATGCGGAAATTGGTAATAATAGTAAAATAAAAATTAAAGTAAGCACACCAGGAATTTTTATACTGGTTCGAACCTCCCGTTCTACGTCCAGTCCCAGAATACCCTCTGGATTTAAACTAAACCCCTCACTTAACCCGGAGGAATAGGTATACGACACCTGAGCAGCCGAACAGGAATTTTTCCGCCTCAACAACCGAAGAGGACTTCAACTTAATACAAATAGTTTGTTGACGAATGTGTTCTGAATAACACTGATTGTCTTTTGATAGTACAACTTTCCTATAATCAAATCCTCAAGTGTATATATGTGTGTGAAGATTTAGAAGGAATATAATCACGTAGAATCGAAGTATATGAAATAATTCAAGGATTCTAGTGATATTGAATGAGAATGAATGCTTTTATTTGCAGAAATAAATAGAGATTAGATTTCAGAAATATAAACAAGAATCGGTGATTGTAGAAATGAATTGAATGTGTTTATATAATTGTAGAAGAGTTATAATCTTTCATGAAGAGTTTCAGTCAATAGTTGTGTCCATATCTCTTGAAACAGAGGACATTCCTCTTCATGAAATGATCGCATCTCTTCAGAAAACTAGCCGTTATTCTCTGGTCGGTCGACCGGAAAACCTGGCCGGTCAGCTGAGTTTGAAATCGTATACAAAACAGAATGTCACTGTGCACATAACACAGGGTCGGTCGACCGAGGATCCTGGTCGGTCGGCCGACCTGGTGTTACTTGCACAGTGTACACAGTTTTAATATAAATTGTTTTGTGTGTGTGTGACTATTTGAGGAATGATTTTAACAATATCCTAAGACTCAATAAAATAAAATATTCATACTAATCTCTGGATTGTAGTCTTGTCTCCTTTGTAGTACACAATATGCACTTATTCTCTTTTTGTCGCTTTCGTATAGTATTCTTGTCGTATGATCTCTGAAGCTTGTGTCATGAATCAAAACTCATGAATCAACATTCTCCCCCTTTTTGATTGATGACAATACTTATGTGACGAAGTAAAACTTATCTATATTATAATTCTCCCCCTGAATATATGGCGACTTTTCTGCAAAAAATATGTTAGCTTTCATACATTTTTCTCCCCCTTTGTCATCGACAAAAAGGAATACTTACTAGATGTAATATGCGAAATATTGAATTTTTAAATAGTACATGTTCAAACCAAAATAGGAATAATTAAAGATGTTCGCTTAATACACAGCATAATAAAAAAACAAATAGTTCATAAGGAAATTCTTGAAAATGAAATGTAAAACACTACAATTACTCCTCATCATCATCAGAATCTGAAAATTCCGGACGAATATTTTCATCCAGAGGAGCCGGTTCCTTACCCCGTCTTCGACTGGTAGGTGCGGGAGTTGCCGATGTGCTGGAACTTGTGTTATCGGATGTAGACCAAGAGAAATTTGGTGCTGGTCTTTTTCCAGGAGCAACAAATGAAGCACCGGTTTCAGAAGTACATGATAAGGCATCCCATAAATTTACGAAGAAGCCTTTGATCTTCTTGAAACGACCATCAATCTTTCGAAGGCGAGAATCCAAAGCTAGTTGATTTCAAGCCAAAATATCAATGGCAGCCGCTGTGCTAGTACCGGGAGGTGGTCGTTGAATTGAGGTTTGACGAGTTACACGTTCTGTAGAATGAGTGGATGGTTGAGGTGTAGAATAGCTGCGACGTAGTTGTTCTCGAGGAGTAGTACGCCATTGTTGAAAAGTTGTAATTTGGGACGGTGCATCGGGTAACTTCATTAGTTTTATAGTTCGTGAGTCAAAGGTACGAACTTTGGATGTTTCGGATTCCGGAGCACGGGTGACAAAGTTATTAATCAACCGCATTATGTATTATCCATAATAAATATGGAGTATCTTTCCTTGGTTGAAAGTAAGAAATTTATCCATAAAAAGTTGTGTCCAATTTACTCGAATATTTCCACACATAGCATATAACGCCTTGAAGTTTTCGGGATATACCAAGTGGTATGACCCTCCTCTTGGAACAATAGACTTCATCATGAATCGATGAAAGAGTCGTGCTTTAGGTCGGAGGGATTAAGTTTGCCTTAAATCGGTAGCGTCATCTTCAAAAAATAGATGACTTAGATGGTCACGAGTCGATGTATTACAATCTACATCATGTAAAGAAATTCCACCCGGTCGAGCATTTAAAATATGGTTAATTCGATCAATGGATAGAAAAATCGAAGTGCCACACACCGATGTCCAAACACAATTTTCAATGTTTCTTGGTGGATTTACAAGGTTGAGATTCGCTAGAAATAACTTGACCATTATATGATTTATTTTCAAGTTATTTTTCCTATGGTCAAGAAATGTATCAAGACCACTTTCAAGGGCGGCATTTTTAATACCGTAGGAAGTAAAATCAGGATAACTTACGAATGATTCCTCAAAAATTTTGGCATCTTGAAGCCTTATCCATCTTTCTAAAGCTTTTTCACTTACTAGCCAAGAAGCAATTTGAGAGTCTACAGGAGTTGATGAAGATGAGCCAGCAGTAGTCTTAGATTTCTTCTTGGGGGCCATTTTTTCTTTGAAGAATTTGAAGAAGTTTGGGAATGTTGTAATGGGGGCTAGGGTTAAAATCTGTTTTGGGAGAGTAAAAGTGAAGAGGTGAGATGAAAAGGTGAGTAGATGGGTTAAAATATGTAGGCAATTTCAACAGAATAGCAGGCTCGGTCGGTTGAGCGACCTGGGTCGGTCGACCGACTTGAGGTTTAGAACAGTGCTGAATCTTTCGGGAAGAGCTTCGGTCGACCGGGGCAGGGTATTCGGTTGACCGACCCAAAAAAATGTTCTAGTAGATTTTCGAGAAACAAGTTCGGCTGACCGACTCAGGAAGTTCGGTCGACCGACCTGGCAGAAAAATGTTTTTTAAAAACATCTCGAGATGGCTTCGGCTGACCGAGTCAGGGAGTTCGGTCGACCGAGGCATGTGAACAAACAAATTTCTGCTGTTTTTCAAAAAGAAATATAGAAATATAAATTATATTATTACATCATGTATATCTATACATCTTATTGAAAATAATAACATATATATATATATATATTAAATTATAACCATGGTTCATCAGTATCTACGTTCCCATGAGTTTGGGGACGGAACATTTTCTATTGGTGACCATCTTGGTGCAATTGGAGTTTGAACGGGGTTTGAAGGTGATGGAGATCTGTAAGAAGGTTCAGCAACATCATCCTTCTTAGATGAACAAATTTTCATGGCAATCTTTTCAAGAAAACTTAAACGTCTTGCCGTGACTTTTTGTTCGTAATAGAGTTCCCGTTGCATATTCATTTGCTGTTGTTGGTAGTGATGTATTTCATCAATCTTTTGTTTGGTTGATGGAGATACTACCATTGTAATTTTCCCTTTCTTTTTATCAGGTGTATAGCCTGTATGGGAGTCTTCCCATGGTTTCCACCTGTGTCGGGGGTCATTATCTGGAGAGGAGAATTTTAGAACACGGTTAGGCATTGGAAAAGTAGGATAGGGACCATTTTCGGGGATGCGATCAGAACAGTCGTCGTCCGGAGATGTGTATGAAAGATGAGAATTTTCAGAATTGTAGACGTCATTGTTAGAAGACATTTTTGTTTCAAGTTTTGTTTTGCAAAAAGTTTTATAGTATATGTTCTTAATCAATAAACATAGTGCATATATATACTTATAAATTTTCTGAAAAATTAGTGGTTTGAAACAAACTTTAATTGTAATCACAGAATTTTAAGAAAAAAATTGTTTCTATATGTATGATTTATAATTCAAGAGCTAAATATAGTTAGTCTGAAAAACGGATTAAACAAAAAAAATTTTAAAGAGAGCTAAACAAGAAACACCCATAGCTCAAGTGGCTATAATACAACATTTAACAAATAAGTCAGAGGTCAAGAGTTCGAGTTCCGCTTTGGTCAGAAATAAAATACTTTTTTTTCGATATTTTTGCAAATTTTTATTCATAAATCTTTAAACGACATTATACCTAAATCACGTCTTAGTTTTATAAAAGTATTTTCATTTAGCGGTTTAGTAAAAATGTCAGCTATTTGATTTTCAGTGTTGATAAATTCTAAATTTATTAATCCTTTTTCCAGACAATCACGAAGAAAGTGATGACGAATATCAATGTGTTTTGTTCGTGAGTGATTGACTGGATTTTTAGAAAGATTTATTGCACTAGTATTATCACAATAAATTATTGATTTTTCAAGATGACAATTAAATCTTGTAGTGTTTGTTGCATATAAACGACTTGTGCACATGCCAGAGCAGCAGATATATATTCTGCTTCACACGTTGATAAAGAAACACAGTTCTGTTTCTTACTAAACCAAGAAACTAAGGAACGTCCAATGAAATGACACGTTCCGCTCGTACTTTTTCGATCCGTCCGACTTCCTCCAAAATCAGCATCGCTATAGGAAACTAATACGAAAGGACATTCTTTCGGATAAAATAGTCCAAAATCTTTGGTTTTAGTTAGATAACGAATAATGCGTTTAACTGCTCTCATATGTGATTCTATGGGATTTGCTTGAAATCGAGCACATAAACAAACACTCATCATAATATCGGGTCGACTTGCTGTTAAATAAAGTAAAGAACCTATCATACTACGATATAGCTTCTGATCAACACTTTTGCCATCTTCATCTCTATCGAGATGAATTGTTGTGCTCATAGGAGTTGGTTTGGCAGCAGTGTTTTCCAGACCGAAACGTTTGATTAAATTATAACAATATTTTTCTTGATTAATAAATATTCCATTTTCAATTTGTTTAATTTGTAATCCAAGAAAATATGATAATTCTCCCATATGAGACATTTCAAATTCATTCGTCATAATAGTTGAAAATTCTTGACATAGTTTTTCATTTGTCGATCCGAAAATAATATCGTCAACATATATTTGAATTATTAAAATATCTTTATTAGTTTTCTTAATAAAAAGTGTTTGATCTACTTTACCGATTTCAAAACCAGATTCTAATAAATAGCCTTTAAGACGATCATACCAAGCACGTGGTGCTTGTTTTAAACCATATAACACCTTTTTGAGTTTATATACATGATTCGGAAATTTTTCATGATTAAACAAAGGTGGTTGTTCAACAAAAACATTTTCTTTTATGAATCCATTTAAAAATGCACTTTTAACATCCATTTGATATAGTTTAAAATTATGAAAACACTCGTAAGCTAATAATATTCGTATTGCTTCAAGTCGAGCGACCAGAGAAAACGTCTCTTCGTAATCAATTCCTTCTTCTTGATTATATCCTTGTGCAACTAATCTAGCTTTATTCCTCGTTATATTTGCTAGTTCATCTGCTTTATTTTTGAAAACCCATTTAGTACCGATGACTGATTGATCACTGGGTCTAGGAACGAGTTCCCAAACTTCGTTTCGTTCGAATTGGTTTAGTTCTTCTTGCATGGCAAGAATCTAGTAGTCATCAGTTGAAGCTTCTTTTATATTCTTAGGTTCTATGTTAGAGAGAAAAGCTACATGACCAACTTGATTTAGTTGATGTCTGGTTTTAACATTCGTATTAACTTCTCCAATTATATTTTGCACAGGATGATCTTTTAAAATTCTAGGTGGAGATTTTATTATATTAGGAGTAATGCTTGTATTTTCAATTATTTCATGAATATCAAAATTTTCATTTAGATTACTATTTTCAGTCTGAGTAGTTTCATCATCAGAATCGATAGTAATATTTGGACTTTTATTTTTAAAATTTTCATCAAATGAAACATGTAAACTTTCTTCAATAATTTGAGTTCTTTTATTATATATTCGATAAGCTTTGCTACGTTCCGAATATCCAACGATTATTCCTTCATCGGATTTTGGATCAAATTTTCCTAATTGATCTTTAGTGTTTAATATAAAACATTTTGACCCAAAAACTTTAAGATATGAAATGTTTGGTTTTCTTCCATTTAGAAGTTCATATGAAGTATTCTTAGTTAGCGGTCGAATAGAGACACGATTCAATACATAACAAGCAGTAGCTACAGCTTCTGCCCAAAAATGTTTTGATAAAGTGGTTCCATTCAATAAAGTTCTTGCACATTCTTGTAACGTTCTATTTTTCCTTTCTACAACTCCATTTTGTTGTGGAGTTCTAGGAAACGAAAAATTATGATTAATACCTTTCTTGTTACAAAATTGTTCAAAAGCTTCATTTTCAAATTCTCCTCCATGATCACTTCTTATATTTTTAATTTTTAGATTTTTAATATTTTGGATTCTTTTAACAAAAATTTTAAAATTATCAAAAGTATCACTTTTATTTTTTAAGAAGAAAATCCAAGTATATCTAGAAAAGTCATCTACAATAACGAATACATATCTATTATGATTAATAGACTACACTTGAGTTGGACCAAAAAGATCCATGTGTAAAAGCTCAAGTGGTTGTTCTGTAGATATTACCTTTTTAGATTTAAAAGAAGATTTTGTTAATTTTCCTAATTTACATGCATCACAAAATATATCAGTATTAAATTGTATATTGGGTAATCCTTTAACTAATTGATTTTTAGCTAGTTTGTTTATAGTATTAAAATTAATGTGACAAAATCTTCTGTGCCAAAGACAAGAATCGTTTTCTTTAGCTACTAAACACAAGTTTGAATCATTATTAACATTCATATTTAAGATATAAATGTTTTTATCTCTTTTTCCTTCGAAAATAGTGTTATGATTTTTATCGAAAATATTACATTTATTTTCAGAAAAAGTTATATTAAAACCTTTATCGCATAACTGACTAATACTTAATAAATTGTGTTTTAAATTTTTAACTAATAAAACATCAGTAATGAGAGGTAAATTAGAGGTACCGTTGCTACTGACATCCCCTTTGCCGATGATATATCCTTTTGAGTTATCTCCAAAGGTGACTGCTCCTCCATTTGAGTATATGATGTTTGACAACATTTCTTTGTTTCCAATCATGTGTTTTGAGCAACCGCTATCTAAAATCCATTTTCCTCTCTTCTTATGTGGTACCTGCAAAAAGTTTATAAAAAGTTGGTACCCAATCTTTTTAGGGTCCTAAGAGTTAGATCTTAGGAAGCCAAACCCATACGGGTCCAGAATTCCCTTTATAAACATAATTCTTGTTATTATGAACAGTTTCCATAAATATTTTGATATGCTTATTCCTTATCAAAACATTATTCGTTTTTGGAATCCATATTTTGATGGTTTTAGTATTTGGATAAACTGTTTTCTTAATATCTTTCTTAATATTATTATTAATCCTACTTTTAGTAAAATTATTTTGTTTCTTAAATCCTAGTCCAGATTTATTGTTAGAGGATTGAGAGTTTTCTAGTATACTAGAAAAAATTTCTCTTCCTTTATTGAAATTTGAAACATTTTTAGAGATATCATCAAATTTTATTTTAAGACTAGATTTTTCTAACTCTAAATCCTTAATCTTAGATTTTAAATTATTATTTTCAAAACATAAAACATCATTTTTATTTTTCTGTATTTCTAGTTCTTCAGATATTGACGTAATTTGAGAAGATAAGTTAGAATTCGACTGTTGAGAAATTTCAAGTTCTTCTTCCAATATTATCTTCTCATCTTTCAACATGTCTACTTCTAAAACTTTTCTATCTAACTTTCTTTGCAACTCCTTATTTTTCTTTTTAAGTTGTTTTGTTAAATTTACTAATTCAGAATTTACTTCAATTAAATCTTCAAAAGTAAAATCACTTACATCGTCTGACGAAGCCATGAAGCATACATTTGCTTGTTCATTATCACTTTCACTCTCTGATGAGGATGATGAGTCAGTGTCGTCCCAAGTGACTGAAAAAGCTATTCGTTTGGTTTTATCCTTCTTGAAGTTATTCTTTTTACGATCTGGACAATCCTTCTTCATGTGTCCTTTCTTATGACATTCATAACATTCCATTGTTGAAGATGATGGTTTGCTGTTATTGGAATTGTTGTTGGAATTATTTTTGTTTCCCTTGAATTTGTTTCTGTTGAATTTCAAAAACTTTTTGAAATTTTTAGCAATCATTGCTATATCTTCATTATCTGAGTCGGAATCATCTTTTTCTGCTTGGAATGCCACATTTTTCTTTTCTTGTACTCCATTTCGTTTTGCCTGCAAATTTACTTCGTAGGACATTAAATTACCTATCAATTCTTCTGGTTTTAATGTTGACAAATCAGTTGCTTCTTCAATAGCTAGGACTTTTCGTTCCCATTCGTCCGTTAAAGAATTTAAGATTTTTGTAACAACATCAAAATCAGTAAACTTTTGTTCTAGTGATAATAAAGCATGATAAATATCCTGAAATCTAGAGTACATGTCATTTATAGATTCATTTGGCCTCATTTTAAAATTTTCAAATTGATGTTTCAACATAGAAATTTTTCTTAATTTAACTTTTTTCGTTCCTTCATGTGAAACTTTAAGAGGTCTCCAAATTTCATAACCGGAAGTGCACATGCTAACTCTATTGAATTCATTTCTATCTAATGCACAAAACAAAATATTCATAGCTTTAGCATTTGATGTAGCATCTAGTTTTTGTGTGTTACTCCAAGTTGAGTATTCTCCAGTAGGAGTTGTGTACTCACTTTGCATAATATTCCAGATATCAAATCCACTTGATTGCATATAGATTCTCATTCTAGTTGACCAATAATTGTAATTTATACCATTGAAAAGTGGAGGTCGTGAAGTCGATTGACCTTCTGTGAAACTAGAATTAGTGTGAGTGTTAACATCGTTAATTTGTGTGGTTGCCATATTACTAAAAATAAATATCAAATAACTTTGTGATGGTTATAGGATGACCTTGCTCCGATACCAAATGAAAGTGTACGTGTAGTACTAAGGATCGTGTAATATGGTATATAAATGCGGAAACTGGTAATAATAGGAAAATAAGCACACTAGGAATTTTTATACTGGTTCGAACCTCCCGTTCTACGTCCAGTCCCAGAATACCCTCTGGATTTAAACTAAACCCCTCACTTAACCCGGAGGAATAGGTATACGACACCTGAGCAGCCGAACAGGAATTTTTCCACCTCAACAACCGAAGAGGACTTCAACTTAATACAAATAGTTTGTTGACTAATGTGTTCTGAATAACACTGATTGTCTTTTGATAGTACAACTTTCCTATAATCAAATCCTCAAGAGTATATATGTGTGTGAAGATTTAGAAGGAATATAATCACGTAGAATCGAAGTATATGAAATAATTCAAGGATTCTAGTGATATTGAATGAGAATGAATGCTTTTATTTGCAGAAATAAATAGAGATTAGATTTCAGAAATATAAACAAGAATCGGTGATTGTAGAAATGAATTGAATGTGTTTATATAATTGTAGAAGAGTTATAATCTTTCATGAAGAGTTTCTGTCAATAGTTGTGTCCATATCTCTTGAAACAGAGGACATTCCTCTTCATGAAATGATCGCATCTCTTCAGAAAACTAGCCGTTATTCTCTGGTCAGTCGACCAGAAAACCTGGCCGGTCAGCTGAGTTTGAAATCGTATACAAAACAGAAAGTCACTGTGCACATAACACAGGGTCGGTCGACCGAGGATCCTGGTCGGTCGGCCGACCTGGTGTTACTTGCACAGTGTACATAGTTTTAATATAAATTGTTTTGTGTGTGTGTGTGACTATTTGAGGAATGATTTTAACAATATTCTAAGACTCAATAAAATAAAATATTCATACTAATCTCTGGATTGTAGTCTTGTCTCCTTTGTAGTACACAATATGCACTTATTCTCTTTTTGTCGCTTTCGTATAGTATTCTCGTCGTATGATCTCTGAAGCTTGTGTCATGAATCAAAACTCATGAATCAACAAAAGGAACTCAACGACCAAGTAAGCCAATCTGCCTACTCTCCGGTGAAGGGACTTATTTCTTGCACTCCGGTCCCATCTCTTTAGTCGGGACTCTAAGTCAATCAATATCATATAAGTCCATCCGCTCTCTCTCTCTCTAGCATGGAGCCTTGCACCTTGCACTCTGTTCCCATCTCTCTGGACGGGACATAAAGCAATCAATATCAATCATCATTTTGAATGTGGATTTTTCAAAATTCAAGTATTTAAATCAAAGCAAACAAGTAGAAATCAAACAAATAGAAATCCTAAATGTTCATCCCAAACATCTAACTCAAATCATGCATAGAGACCAATCTAGGTCTCGTACACGTGTAAGCGATCTGAGGTTATTATTATCCTAAGGAGTCACCCTAGACATCCAACTTAAAGTGTGACTAGGCATCGATCTAGGTCTTGTACATGTCTAAGTGGTTTGGGGTTATTATTGTGTTTATTGCTAAATACAAAAAAAGTATGGAAAAAGAAACGAAAAGCAGAGCATGGGAGCCAGATCTGACTTCCATCCATCTCGATCATGGGATTATCTGTCTTGGCCCAGGTCCCTGGGCATTCCTTGATGCATTTGCCAAAGATGATGGCTACTCTGGCTATACCATTGCAGTTCTGTTCCTCACGTACTGTGGTAGCTGGTTGATTTGAATCAATTCTTCTATCAGATCATGAAGGCATCAGCACTCATTTGTTTCATGTCCATCCAGCTCATGGAAGATGCAAAAATTTCAAGATCTTTTCCCTCGATCAGTAGGCTCTCTTCTTGGAGGCTTCCGATAGGGAATTTTCCCCCTACTGTCTAGGTATATCCTTTCCAAGGTCTTAGTTGGATAAATGTAGGAAGATAATTTTGGCTCCTTCTTTGTTGTTTTGGTTCTCCAAAGTGGTCACCGGTTCCCCTTTTTTCTTTGTCTTTTCCACTTCCTACTCCGAACAGTCCCCTGTCATACATAGTATTAATTTAAGCATCCTCAACTTCAGCATCTTTCTAACATAAGTATCTCTTAGCTTCATAGTAGAATTCCATATGATCCATCGGTGGATCTCTTTTCAATGCAGCTTTGAAGTCGGTCTTGCTTGCGACTCTAGATATTGCCGCCATTAATAATACTAATGGATCCAACCTCTCAGCCGTAGCTGTTGCTGCATTAAAACTTGTCAAATAGCTTCTCAAGGTCTCTTAGGGCCTTTATTTCACACTTGACAACGTCATCACATTCTTCAATTATGAGATATGAACTCTGAATTGTCTTAAGAATCTGCTCACCAGCTCTGTGCACATGCTAATAGTCCCATTCTCTAATTATCTGAACCACATCACCGCCAAATCCGTTAAGTATTACGGGAAGCACTGCCCTATTAAGTTCTTAGAAGTGCCCAACACTTACATATGTCAGATGTATCTCATCAAATGAATCGTTGGATCGGTCTTTTCGTCATACATTTCCACTGTTGGAAGCTTGAAATCGGAAGGGTTCTCATATTTCGGATATTAGCAGTAAATGGATTCCTGTTCACATCCTCCAAACCTGACCTGGGGTTCCTTTTCTAATTAATCTTCTTACCAATTTAGCAATTTGGTTTTGGCCGTCCAACGAAGGTCTTCATCTAAAAGCGATATTCCACCCCCTGCCCCTGTAGGGGAAATCCGGCACATACTCCACTGGCTGGACATTAGCATTCTATCCTACTCTTCAAGTTTCATTTTATCCTCTGTTCCTACGGGGTAGCTCCGGCACATATTCCTTCGATTGTTTCTCATGCACATTCTGATTTGTGTTCCTAGTGCAAGCATTATCTATACCTGGCATTCCAGCAACCACACCAACATTTACCCTAAGTATAGTTCTCTTGGTTTCAAGTTGATTTGGTTGTGGGGGCATTGTTCCTATTTTCTCTGATCTAACTCTAGATGCTCCGACATTAGCTCCTTGTCCTGGATTCTGAATTCCAATAGTCCTAGATGTTCCTTGCGGTCCCATTCTTTAGAAGAATCACTCAAGCATTTCTTGTTGTTTAGTTACACTCCATCCCATATCTCTTTCATCATTCTCTCCATCTTTTCTCTAGTCACATAGTTGGATTGCTGAAAATTTGAGGACACCTCTTGGCTACCCCAGGCTCTGGTTGACTTGCCCCAGTTTTAGATCTAGTGTTATGCCTCTTCAGCTTCTCTAAATCTTAGATTCAGGCATCAAGTTTTTAGATCTGGCTTTACTCTCAATGAAAGCACCAAAATATTAACCTAAAAAATGAATCAACATCCAAAAGTAGAATGTGAAAGCACCAGTTCAAATAAAGAAAAAGAAAAGGCAGTAAGTAGATAAGAACACAAAAGTTTTTATAGTGGTTTGGCTATTAACTAAGCCTATGTCCACTTTATAATTGATTGATCTTGTTTGTAAAAGATTACAAAGTGTTTGAGAGAAAGAGTCACAAGTACAAGAGTTAGACAAGTTCTAAGTCGTAAAATTGCCTTTAGTTGCTGCCGTGGCGACTATTATGAGAGAAATGTTGAAGAAGAGATCAACTTCCAGCATAGTGATAGCAGAATCCCCCTTTCTTGGTTGCTTTATGGTTTGTATTTATAGGGGTAGCAGTCATGTTGGGCCAAATGGAGAGTTGTAGCAGAGTCTAGAAGTCGGCTCAGAACAGTGTACGAAATTGCGACCTCACCTGGACTAACCAGATATGTAGGTACCGACCTCTCATGTTAGTACCGACCTCCGTGGTTAACTCCAGGGAGGTCGAACCCTTTTGCACTTGCCTTGCTACTTGATTTTCATATGTTCTATGTAGTTTGTTTGGATATTTGGTTGATGCTGATGATAGTTCCTTTATCACTTGATTTGTTCTACTATTTTGACTGCCAACTCTCTGATCTTGGTATTTAGGTGTTCATAATTCTTTGATATTGCTCGGGAAAACATGAAATAGGTAAAGTAGAGCCTCTGCAAAGTTTGAAGGAGAAATATGAAAGTGTGTGATGTCTCTACTAACCTCTTCAAGTCGGCACCAACTTCTCATAGTTAGTCCATTTATGTTGAAACTATTCTGAGTTGTTTTATTAGTCTATTTAGGTGTGCTTCTAGGATTTGGAGTCATTTCGTCCTCGTTTGAATCTTTTAAATCCAGTTGAAATCTGCTTTGCTAAAAAGTGGGCTAACACCTACCAATTTTCAAATGGAAAATTTAAATTCACGGTATATGATGGTTTGAATCAATTGAAATCTTAAAATTAACTAAAGAAACACATGTTCATGCATTGAATCTACAACCAATGGTTATCCCACACTCCTGATCAGATGCACAACCAATACCCAAAAAAGTAAAATAATAATAATAATATAAAAAAAGGAAAAATAACTAGTTTTAACTGAGACTATAATAATCAACCTTTCCTCGATCATATATTGCACGTTTGATTCAAAATGTTTGATACATCGTATAATTTTTTATAATTTACAGACCTACATAAAATAAAAATCACTAAAGCATTTAGATTTTGGTCACTCTTTACAATAAAAAACATTTTTCCTTCATTAGAATGAATGAACATCGAGTATTGCTTCAAAAATTTACAAAAAATTTGTTCAAAATGGTGTTGAATTGATGTTATGAATTTCTCCTTGTTTATTATTGAATATATCCAATATTTTTCTTTAAACATTTATATGTTAGAAATACGCCATAATATTTTACTCATTTTGAAGAGAATTTTATAATATGAGCAATTTTTCAATCAATCACTAAAGGTTGTTAAACGAATTCAAAGTAGACATTCCAAAAGATTTTACCGGAGTGTTACAAGTTTGGAATGATCTAAGAGATGATAGAACTCAATTAATGGATGACCCTCAAAAATAATTTAGCGAACTACTTAAATTATGACTCAAATGTCATAGAAAACGCTAAAACAACTGATTGTAGATGTTCCAAGACCGACCAATCACAAAGGAGTGTGAATCCACCGCTTTAGCATGGTCCAATGAACCTTTTGCTATCAAGGGTTGACCAATTGCATGTTCCTAAAGAACCGACCATAGGTTTATAATACTTGTTATTCTCAACAGTTGTACCCAGTGAGATCAAGTGAGATTTTTACTAAATTCTACTTCGATTCATGTGCGTATGTACATTTCGATTTCTAAAGTTGGAGAACATAATTTCATAGATATCTAAAAGATACTTTCTAGATATTTTAACCTCCTCAACGAAAAGAGTTTCTTTTTAAGTTTTTATAACACAGTGCTTCCATTTTTGAGAGGCAACCATTATATTCTTGAATTTAATCAGAAAAAATCATTTGTACCTCTTATTTTATTGTTTTGTATTGATTGTAAGATAAAAAGAGCGACATAAAACAGACACAGACCTTTGATTTTTCGAATCTCTATAAATTGGCGTCTCCTTTATTTTTTATGCTATATATATGCGTATTTGCTTCGTCATATCTATTAGATTGGGTGAAGAATCACTTCAATTTGTAGTTAATTTAGATTATAAGTCGTTATCATTGGAGAGAAAATAAATTTAGATGAAGTCATTTCTCTTCATAAGAAGAAAATAAAATTCTTGTCTATTAAAAAAGAAAGATGTCTAAATGAAATAGAGTTCTATAAATATATAGTTATTTGCTTTATGGTTGTATTAAAAAATAAAATCTCCCTTCACTCTTCTCTTGTGTTTATTGTTGTAAACCACTTATTTTTTAGAATAGTTTGGTCATCATTCCACAACCAAAACTCTTCATAATCTTATTTTGTACTTCATGCTGAAATAAAAACAAACATTGGTGTTTTCATTAAGATTCCTCCAGGTTATTTGAAATTAGAAAGTTTATTTGATTGAGATGGCAAAAAGACGTAGCAAAGAAAATCCCAACTCCTATAAGGTTGAAGAATCTCGATACAATGTTGAACATGAAGGAACTCCAAATCCTTTTTCTCTACCGAACCAACAAGCGAATGCAGTGACCATGAACTGCTAACTAGATTAATGACCTATATAAGAGATTCACTAAAGATCGCTAAGGGATTCATCGATTCTTGGAAGATATACTAGCATAATAAGGATAGAAGTGGAATCACGACAATGTGGTATTGGGGTTGGTGATACAATATTCCCCATCAAAGAAGGAGTTGATTGGAGAAGCAGTCAATTAGATTGGTAAATTCTGGAGAATGAGGCTTCGAGATAATATGGGTATTTTCATCTTTCTCAGGGTGTTTTGGAATTTTCACTGTGGATTTCTACATATCTTTGATCTAATGACTGGAATTACGTCAGACAATCATAAATAGGCTGGTATATGATTCATTGTGATTAATGAGAAGGGGATCATCATATTAGGGTTTTGGGATTATGATTTATTCTCAACTTTTATAGGATTTCTTTGCAGTCTTTTGGTGAATTAATAAAGTTTAGTTTGGAGGAAATTATTTTTTCTTCACTTCTTATCTTTTCTCAAATCTAAGTTTACATAGATCCTAAGATAAACATAACATTTGGTATCAGGGTATACTACACAAATTTTTGGAAGAGAGTTTGGATATGGAGAAGATAAGTATTAAAAAAACTTAATGGGAGAAACCGAGGGTTATGAAATGTGAAGATGAAAGATCTTCTGTATCTTAATGATTATCACCTACCATTGAAGAACAAAGGGGGAGACCTAGTAGTATAATAGAAACAAAATGAGAAACTTTGGATAAGAAGTCTGTGGTAGCTATTCAATGTTTTTTTTGAAGAATTTGGGGTTTCATGTTGTTGCTAATTAAACACCTGCTTATGTAATTTGGAAAAAACGGAAGGAATTTATGCAAGATATTTTGCAACAATCAAAGCTATTTTTATGAGAAGATTGGCAAATCTAAACTTAAGGAAGGGAAGTCAATTGGAGAGCATATTAATTATTTTCAAATAATCGTGAATCAATTGGTGGTCGTGAATTACGAGGTTGATGATGAGAAATATGCCTAGATTTTGATGCATTCATTACCATAAATCTGAGTAACACTTGGGGTTGCATTATATAGCAAATTCAAATGGAGGGTTTTCAATGAGGTTGGTGGTTAATAGCTTTCCTAATTAGATGTGAAAATGTAAGAAAAGGTTAATGAAGAAAGAAAAAAAATCCAGTTGAAGAGATGCATCTTCCAAGGATAGGTAACCGACCAAATATGAAAAGATTATCAAATAGATCAAATATAGAATGGATTTCATCTATATTCCTATGGAAAAACCAGTCACCAGCTGAAATTTTGCAATAAGCTAAAAAGGGATAAAGAGAGGATGAAGAGATTAGAAGAAGACCAAAAGGAACAAAATGATAATAGCGATGGTGCTGCACATTTTGGTGAGGAATTTAATGAAAACGCCCTATATGTAAATATAAGAGAAACAAAGATTGGATGCTTAATTCAGGTGCTCGTTTCCACATTTGCAACCGAAAGGAAGCATTTATTGATTATGAAAAGAAAATGATAAGGTGTGCTAATAGTGGGAATCTGCATGTTAAGGGAATTGGTTGAATAGTTAGACTAAAGATGTATAGTGAAAGGCGGTGAAGTTGATAGGAGTTAGGCATATCACAGAAATACAGAAGAATCATTTTTTCGGTAGGACATTTGGAAAAAGATGTTGCAATTTTTCAATTCAAGGTGGAGTCATAAGGGTTTGGAAGGTACTAGAAAGGTTCTGCGTGAAAAAATATGAAAGAAATGTAACAACCCTGTTAATAATTATCTAATTAATAATTTATTAATAAATTTAACATTGAATTTAAAGATCTAATTGATAAATTAAATCTAGATTTTATAATTTATTCTAAAAGGAGACTTTTAATAAAGTAGAAAAATTCTAAATTTGTAAACAAATTGAATTTTAATTTATGAATTTAATTTAATAAATGAGAATTTAATTTTTAATTGATTTAAATTTTTTTACCAAGTGCTATTAAGTAGAAAAGAAATTAATTTAATTACATTTTTAGTGAACTTAGGCCTTAGTAATTTTAAGTCCATTAGCCTAAGAGAATAAATTATTTCCTTAATCTAATTCCTTAGCCTATCCTAATAAAAAAAACTTCTTCTTGAATATTTTTTCACGTTCTTGTCTACAGCAAAGCTTCACAGAGGAAAATCAAATTCAGCCCTAGTTTAAATCATAGAAATTCAAAGAAAATATTGCAAATCATAAGGAGATAAGGTGTAGAATCCTCATCTTCTATTCTATCTTCTTAGGTAATCGATTTACGGTTATGAGTTGATAGCAAATCTCTAATTGTTTGAATTAAAGTAAGAGTAAAACAGGAATATCAGTTTATTTCAGTTTAATCAATTCAGCCCATTCCTTCAATTTTCGATCTAAGATGAGATAATAATCTCACACATTTATATCTATGATTACTGATATCTCTGAGATGAGTTACTATTTTGCATTTATTTGCAAATGGAATGAATTGATCAGTTACAATGGATTAATATAATCTTAACTTCTATATTTTAATATTGTCAGTTTCTGTTTGAGCACAAACACACACTATATGCACTTAGATGGATATTGGTTGTATTAAATAGTTAGTAAGACCTGGTATTATCACTATTACATTCTGCAACTTGCTAGAATCGACCAAAGTTAATCATTTGGATGGAATCGACGATCACCAGGGCAAACAATTGCCCAGGAAATGCGTCGACTGGTCGATCGGTCAATCATCATCGGTCGACCAGTGAAATTGAATACCAGGTAGTAACCCCAGTTTCTATTAATATTTGTTGTTTTGTTAATTTCTTTGCTTTGTGAATTTTTAAGCTTGTTATTTTCTATGTTATCTTTGGATTATGAATACCTATTGATTTTTAAAACTTGTAATTTATTTTGATATCTATTTTATAGAAAATATATCTAATTTATATATAAAAAGTTTATTTTAAAAAGAATTGACAAATAAGGTTTTAAAGTTGATAATACTTTATGAAAAGTGAAAACACACACACACATATATATATATATATATTAAAAATAAATTAAGTTATTATTTATGGAAAATATTCTTTTGATTCCTAATTTTAAAATAAAAATCTTTTAATTCTTTTCTTTTTAAATATAAGTGAATAAACCTTGATTTAAATTTCTATTGGATTTCATTCTTTTCTATGAAACAAAGAATTTTAATAAATGAGTGAACTGTCGGATTAGTGTGGGACATTTTGTACTATTCATTCATTTATTATTATGATTTGTTTAATAGAGTTGAGAGGAATTTACTAGCTTTTAGTAAATACTAGGATTTCACTATCTAGTACGGGACGATAGTTAAATTTTAGTAATTGGTAAAGTGAAAGTGATTTACACTTTAGAGTTGTACTATCTTGGGGTGTTTAGCTATATGGGCCGATAGATCCCTGAGTGACGATAACTCATTTTAATCATCAATTTAAGAGGTGTTAACAACCTAACCAAACTATGAGTGAGGTGTTAACTACCTAGCCCAACCGATTGAGAGGTGTTAGCAACCTAACCCTACTACTTGAGAGGTGTTAACAACCTAGCCAAACCGCGAGAAAGGTGTTAGCGACCTGGTTAAACTACAACAGAGGTGTTAGCGACCTGGTCAAACACTAAGAGGCTATCATAATCTTTTTGGGTCCGTGTAACATCCCCCATTTGGACGTCCAAAACTAACCACTACAGATGCAACAGTCATCTATAATTATTATTTTTCGGTGACCAAATGCGGTAATGTTAGATACATTGATATACCAGAAACACATGGATATGAAAATTTTAAACTCAATTTTAAAACAAATTTATCGTTCCATTTCAAATCATAGTTTAGATTCATTACATAATCTCAATTCGTAAACCACGTTTAGAGAAATATAATTATTACAAATTACGCCAAGAGCGACATATGAAGATGCCCCCTTGGTTGATGAGAGTCTAAATATAGGCACTGAGTAACTTTTCCATTACATCCAATTACACAACGGAATCAAACAAAAAGAACTTCTAATAGCTAGCTTGCCTCTGCATGTCTCTGAAAGCTTATTCGCATAATGGAGAACTTGAAAACCTTAACTCTCAAACTACTCAAAATCAATTGAGCACCCGAGAGTTTAAGGGGGAAACATAAAGTTCGAGCTAGACAAAAAGTCTAGTGTGAATAATAACCTACCATCTTGAACCATATAGATATCTAGTGAGACCACACCGCTTAGCGGAACAGGTTTTCACCTCACTGGTATCTTAACCCAATTTATAATAACCATATACTGAGCACCTACATCCATAATGGTTAAGACACAACATAATAAAATGTATCATGATGATATGCAAACATGCAATATGCTTTGGATTTCCCATCCCCATTCACCTGACCATCTGTCTCAAGTTATGGTTTCTAGGGTCACTATTAACCTATTAGTTTTCATGGGTTAACTAATAACCTGTTCCAAGCTTACGGACTATCTGTCTGGTTTCATAGTTTTTTTGGGGATCACTAAGGACCTATTGGTGTCTACGCATAACATCATCCAATCATATTATTCATGGAGTCGCTATGAACCTATTGGATTCTCCAATAACATCTCTTGTGTCATAGTTTTCATGGGCTGACTATGAACCTATTGATCTCTGTCAACAACCTGTTCCAAACATAGTTTTCATGGGATCACTAAGAACCTATTGGCCCCTGCCAATAATAATTTCCATAACATAGTTTTTATGGGCTTACTAAGAACCTTTCTAAACCAATAATCTTTTGATCAGTCTTGGGAATCCTATATTCCGGTCCGTCTGACCTCCTAGATGCAATTCTACTCACACATGAGTTAATTCAATGTATATTCACACTGGGTCAACCTAGCTTGTTATTGTGCTCTTAACACCCCCAAAATGTAGTTATGGGTTATAAATGAAGTGAATATGATTACACAAGCATACATAATAACTAATCAAATAACACAACAATGTAACATCCATGGTTTAATTCCTCGTAATCATTTTCTAATGAAATATGGTTATTACCCTTAACCCGTTATCTTTAGCATGGAAGATTCCTCCAAAATTTCAAAGTTAAATGCCATTCCAAAACTCTTTTACATTGCCATGTGTTTACTTTAAAAATGAGATTGGGATCTCTAATTTTGAAAACTAAAGCTTTCGACTGTATCCTTCGGATCATTGTGACATCATGAGTTACCCTCTATCACTCTCCCTTTCGACATCATAGAGCAAACAAGCTCTCCGTCACTCTCCCTTTTGACATCATAGAGCAAACAAGCCCACTGTCACTCTCCCTTTCGACATCATAGAGCACTCAAGCCCTCCGTCACTCCCCCATTTAACTAATCGGTTCGAAACAAGCGGTTATGCCCATTTTGTCACTCTACTCTAGTGAGAGGACCTTTCGAAATCATTGCTTAAGCAATGCAAAAGGCCACTTCCCCTACTTCTTTGAAGCCATATGGAAGGACCCTGGCGACACCATTGATTGGGTGTGGCACAATCCTTCCACCTCTATAATTAAACATGCATGCAGAAGGACCCTTTCGACACTATCAATTAGTGCGGAAGGTACCTTCCATAATGGTTGGACTTACTCAAGTATAAAGGTGCAAAAGGTATGCTGTCGAAACCATTGATTGGTGCGGCACACCCCTTCCGTCTTCATTGATTAACATACTTGCGGGGCATATAAGAGCGGAAGGAACACCTTGGACACTATCTTCTAGCGTGGAAAGTCTTTTCCATGAATCAATTAATGCGGCGGTGCACACTTGTTAAAGTGTATGTATGTAAAGGAACCCCTTCGACACTATTGATTAGTGCGGAAGGACCCTTCCCCCTTCCACCTTTATTCCAGTATGTGTTAACTACAACAACTCCCCTGTCCCCTTAATGTTCAAAGAAAAGCGACCTTATATGCTTTCGAAGTTATCAATGCTTTCGAAGGCATTAATGCTTTTGAAGGCAAGTGGCGCTGCTGTAATTATTATAAGTACTTATTTTTAACTGAGTAAAGCAATTTCTTTTTACCTAACCCTTTATGTTGTAAATTTTCTATTGCATGACAAAACCTTTTTAAAGTTCTTTTCTGAATTTGTTGTCGCCTCTAAATCCTAATGCTCCAATATATAATTAAAATTATTAATTAGCCCTTGTTTTTAATTAACCATTAAATACTAACCTTTCTAATTAAATCCAAAACTCACCCAAATTTCTTAAGAAAAATATCATATATTCCAAAATCAATATCTTTATCATATAAAATTTTCAGCCCGATAATAATTAATTGTTGATGCCAAAAATGGGCATCAACACCTAATGGATTCTATTAAAGATTAAATGAAGATTGAAGTTAAAAACATAACAGCAAAAGTAAATGAACACAAATTTTTATAGTGGTTCGACAATCTTGGCCTACATCCACTTTATATTTTTATTGATCTTTCATTTGGTTATCATTACAAGAATGTTTGGATCAGCTGGGATCCATTAGTACAAAAATGAAGAATGAAAATGGCACAGTCTCTGTAGCCGAAAGAAGGATCCCCATTCTGAAGCTATGCATGCTGTATTTATAGGAGAAGACGTGCATGGTTTGGGTTGAAACTTTGCAAGAAGGTTCTCTAGGTCCAGATGGGTCCATCATATCTATCTGCCATGCTAACTCGAAGATTAGGATCGATCCTACTAATGTTGGCTGATTCTTTGTCTTGGTTGGTGCGATCGTTTTTTAGGGGTCCAACACGCCTCTTGAGATTGCTCCTAAAATATAGGATCATTCTGAGTTGTGGATTGTGAGATATGAGTCGATCTTGGTTGAAGTTGAAATGTACATTGAACTATGCCGATTGTTAGGATGGATTAGTAAGAACGATCAATCATAAACGATTGGTCAACCTCCATCCTTCACCTTTCAATACACGATCCTTTTTGTAGGCTCTCCTCTTTATACCATTGATGCTCTAAAAGTTTCACATGAATTGGCTTCGTAGATTTCTAGATATTGAATGTACTCCGATGACTTGAATTGTTCCATGGATCATTCTTGGTCGATCCATATAAATCCTTGCCTCATCCTTGACTTGTGCATTTCAACTCCAATCAACTCCAAATACTAAATATAACTTCATGGGGCTATGCTAGTTACTTCATGCTAACTACGCTTCGATTGGGTCCTCGTTCAAATCTACCCAACCATTTTCTATAGTACTATACGTAATTGGTTTCTAAAGCTGTTGACCATCCGTTCCTAGCCAAATCGATGATATCACGCCTTTTCCAGAAGGCGGGATAAAATTTTCCCCTCAAAGTACATTTTGTTTCGAACATGACGTGCTTTGAATCGTCGCAAGATAGAATCATCAAAAAGAAACCCTCTGGTTCATCGAGTAGTCGTTATCCTTTCATTGAGCCGTTTTCTTGTCGAGGGTCGTATTTTCCTTTCCGTCGTGATGATTGCTCGATTCCCAATAGTATAAACACAGGATCACTACTTGTTAACTGTCATATTTTTTTTACCCAAGCGATTTCCAAGCTTTAGCAACTTAGCTTTTGTTTCCCTCTTGTCGGCCTCGAGTGACTTCTTAGTCAGTTTTCTTTACTGATTTTAGAGACTTAAATTTCAAAACGTATACTCGTACGTATACGTGTATGCACATGACTCTCGATCACGATTACACATCACAAGTCGTTGTCAAGTTAATAGCGATAACTTTCTATAAACAGTTTCCTTCGATCATTTCAGTATTCATTTTTTATATATCTTTCCTTTGTTTAAAAAAAAATTTCAATCCACTCGCGATCATGGAATCAATTAGCATATGCTAGGCAATGGAATGATTGGCTTATGGCTTGGAAATGGATCAGTCGGCATAAAACTTGGAGACGGATCGGTATAGAGGTTGGACTGAAAACGATTGGCATAGAGTTTTTGACCGAAAACAATCGATATATTTCTCTCCTATATAAGCTCCTACACTTAGTCGTTCTCCTTCACTCTACTTCATCCCTCCCTTCTGAAGAAAAGAATAAGCGAGTTCTTCCACTTTTTCCTGCCGATCCTTCATCAAACATAACGAATTCACTGCTTTTCTAATCATCTTGACATTCTCCTTTTTCAGATTTAAATTTAGGTAGAACGAATTCCACATTCGCTTCACAATTTTAAGACTGAAACATCGAAACCGTGGCGATTCGATTCGTCTAAGGGATTGCCTCCTTCCTTTCTCTCTCCTTATGATTGTGTGTAATGGAGATTGAGTGGTCAGAGAGTAGGGAGTCAAGTCTTTAGCCGATCATTCATTGTTAGGTATGGTGCTTTGGATTGTGAAGATGCTGTATGATCGATCGTACATGGCCTCTTTTGGACGATCGGTGGGAAAGGTTGATGGTGAATGATCGTCCAGTGCGGTTTAGGGAAACGGTCGGCTATAGCATAATATTAGAACGATTGACCTATATAATTATGCCTGAACGATCAGTCTAAACCCTACATGAACTACTCCTTCTCTTTTTTATAAAATGGAACAAAAATATGGAAACTTGAACTAGGCAATGAGCTTCAGTCTTTCATATTTGGACAGACATTAAGACTTGTGTATGACTTCCATATGATATGAACTTCATAATTGGTAGTAAATTGCCTTAGAAAAAATGACACAAACTAAGGCCTTTAACTATCATGTTAAAACTCATCTGTAACTTAGACAACAACCAAACTTTTGCTGGCTAACGATCATCCGTGAAACTCAAGTTCCATCATTTCCCGATAACACGTAGAGACAGTTGAGACGGTCAGGAATGACGATCTCTTTGGTCAAACTTTTTAAATCTTGTTGTCTTCTCTATCTTCAATTTTTCACAACTTATTACTCAACTTATTACTATACTGAATAACACTTTATCACACTACACTAGCACTCACTATGCACTATGGGGTACAGGTTATTTCTTCTAATTATGATTTTTACTAAGTTTAATAGCAATGGGATATATATGTTTCGGGCGCTCAGCGCCTATGCCCGCTGGATCATCTTCCTAGAAGAATAATTCTGACATAGTGTCTGGTTCGGCAAATGAGTCCGATAGTCTACCGTCCAGTCATGATTTAGAATAACCGAAAGGTCCGGGTTCTTAGCTTGATCTTTCTGGAATCGTCTCTGTCTTTCCTCCGAAGGTTACCAACCCTGCGCCCGATACTCTAGAGGACGCAGTCATCCTCGAAAATCCTCCTGATTCGGTAACTTCAAAAATTAAAGAAGACGGTCTCCAAAGAATTTGCATAAGGCACTGAATTTCTATCGATGATGTGTTGGTTCCGTCGCGACATGATAGGGCTCACAGACCTCCTGAAGGGTATACAACATGTAACAAGTTTATGTGCTGGGAGGACACTACAACAAAAATACGTTATTACAACGTCCTTTTTACAACGGGCACTGGTTGCCCATTGTAATAGAAGACTATTACAACGGTCCATTCAGGCCCGTTGTAAAAGATGCCATATACAACCGCTTTTTTACAATGGGTATTGATAGCCTGTTGTAATAGAAAGCTATTACAACGGTCCATTCAGGCCCGTTGTAATAGATGCCAATTTTACAACGGTCACAAATTGCCCGTTGTAAAAGGTAGACTGTTACAAATTACCCTATCCACAAATTACAACGGCCAGAAAGTTTTTTTTAAAGCCCTTTTATTTTCGTTCCTGCTCGTTCCTCTTTGCTCCTGCTCGTTCTCTTTGCTCGAAACTAGGGTTTTCGAAAAATTGAAGCTGCCGTCTTCTCGATCGAATCAGGGCTTCTCCAATTTCGATCAAAACTAGGGTTTTTGAAAAATGATTTCTTCTTTCGCAAAAATCACATTCAAATAATTCAGTTAAAGATACGGTATTCATCACCCTAATTCTTTATTCTGATTCGCTTTCCGTCGTCATTGTTCATGTAAGTATGTTTACTGGATTTTCCTTTCTATTTAATTATTACTGGATTTTCTTTTCTGCTTAATTATTCCATATTTTCTGGTTGTATACTTTGTTTGAACATGAAATGCTAATTCACGTTGTTTACAATATAGTAGTTGTCATATAAATTCATATTTATATCTATCATTCATTAATCATACCTATTCATCACCCTAATTCTTCATTCTGAGTTTTGATGTTGTTTCAATATAATCAACAAAGTAGTTATAGGAGTTGAAACAAGGAGGGTTATGCAATGGGAAGTGTGGAGTGGTCAGTAGTGTTGATGGCAGGTTTGGTGAGGTGATGTGAAGTGAGGTTATATGGAAGCAATGGTTGTGAACAGTGATGAATAAATGGCCGTAGTTTTGTTTGGTGTAGTGAAATAGTTTGTACGTATGACTGAAGTGATAAGGTGAATGAACTGGTGTAAAATGTATGTAGATGATGTATGTATGTATGGCAGGAATGTATGTAAATGTTGGAGGAGTTCAGTGAACTGAATGTGGAGTTATGAATGTTGTTTCGGTGAGAAGATGGTTGCTTTATATGTCAACAGTGAGAAGATGGTTGATTTGGTGAGAATATGGTAATGAAGTGCGGTTGTAGTTGACAACAGTGATCCACAGTTGAATTGGTTAATCCAGCAATTAATAAAAGGTTTGAAAATTTCAGCATGCCTGCATACTTTGCTAGAAGCAACAAATCTAAGAACATAACGACTGTTCAAAAATTAAATGGACTCAAAAACAGAGTGATACAGTAAGAACCAACATGATTAAAACTCTCACTACTAGGAACAAACAACATTCAAACTGGAATTGAATGTTGCTCACCATAGTCTGATACGCTCTGATCACGGCTTCTACAGAGAAGTTTCTCATGGCTGAGAGTATATAAGTAACAATTCATTCAAGTCAGTACAGTATTGAAGTATTGGAGGAAAATAATATTGAAGTTGAGGAAAAACAACTATAAAACTAAACATGAAGCTAGAAAGGCAAAAACCTTATGAAAGTGTGCAACACAATTTCAAGTTGCTCTATGAATATCTAGAAATATAACAAAATCAACAAAGCAACAATTATTTTACACAAAACCATGAAAAGTACCTGGGTGTTTGTATTAGGAATGGAAGATTGAGTATGCTATGGCAAAGTTTGGGTATACGCACAGAGAGGTAGTTTTGGCAGAGATCTGGGTGTTTGTATGCAAGTGGTAAGTTTTGCCAAAATCTTGTTTGAATCTTGTTGTATAACTTGTATGACTGGTATGATATGCAGTAGTAACTGAAGTGTATGCATAAGTGTTGTGACAATGTAAGAAGTTGTACAGGCAGCGGGGGTTGGTGATGGAGGTAGGCAGGGTTGTGGTTGACAGTAAAGTATGGTGCTTTGTTTGTATAGAGGCAATGATCAGGCAAAATTGGCTGCGAGATATGAAGTATTAAAGTGGGTGATATGCAGGGGAGATGCAATAGAGTATGGCCAGACAGTGGAATGGTTGTCGTTGTGCAGGGTAATGAGATGGCGGAGGTGGTTTGGTAGTATTGTTAAGTGTTATTTATGGTGGAAAAGAATAAAGTACAACAGCGACAGAGATGGAGTGATGTAGTGTATGTGACAGAAGTGGATGGTTATGTGATCAGTCGTGAGGCTGTTGTATGGGGCTGTGTGAATGGGAAGTAAGTGGAATGATGGGGTTTATATGAAGCGGTAGATATGGTTGTATGTTATGAACTGTGGCAGTTGTCAAACCTGATTGGAGAATGTCACGGTGGTAATGTGAAGTGTCAATTGTATTTGTGGATGTATGTGTGGTCGGGTTGGGGGGAATGCAGTGAGGCAGAGAATGGTTGCAGTTATGATGGGAATGTGATAGTGCAGTAAGTTTTGTGATGTGGTGGAGCTGCAATTGTCGTAGTAGGAAGTGGATGGAGATAAGTGTGGTATAGTGAAATGGTGCTCAGTGCGACTTTGTTGTTGAAGTGAAGGCAGAAGGGAGTTGAAGTAGGAGACTGTGGGAAATGTTGTGCAGGCGGGGTTGTTGATGGCTGGCTGGAGAAATGAAGTGGAAGTGGTTTGGTTTATGTTCTCTTATGCTAGTATGTTTAGTTTTTCTATTTTTTAACCTAATAAAGAATTTTAGTTTAAAACAATATAGTAATGTTTTATTACTTAGAAATATTACTTAGAATATTTTTAAGTTAGGTTGTAGATTATTTCAAGCATTATGTCCACTTAAAACTAATATTTAAAATATTGCTACACTTTGGACATGGGATATCTTTAAACAGAAATGTATCAAATAATACATTCATCAACCGTCTAAATATTTACCATGCACTGTGTTTTAACAACAGACGTACGGCTGTCGTTTTCTTAGGACCTAGCAGAAAACAAAATATTTATTCTGAAAGCCTTTGCATGCCTTATTGGCTAGAAAATAATCCGATGCACACCATAATTTTATAAGCAGCGTTTCAAATTTTATGTATAAGAGATAAAATCAAAATCCTCATAAATAGCTATCAAACAAACTAAAGAAAGAGAATAATCGAAAACTCACTTGCCTTTGGGTAAGTCAAAAATATCATCCTTTGGTTGATTAGCACTTAATAGAGATCCCTTTTATATGGTAGAAACAGACTTAGCCAGTATGCTTCATGTGGAATACTTACCAATAGGTTTTTACAGAAACTAGTAGAAACTGAATTTCATAAACTTGATGAAAAGGATGAAAAAGTTGAAAGTGAGAAAAGAAGATGTTCCATTTAAGTTACAATTATTTGATTAACCCTCACTATAATAAAATAGAAGGTGATGATGTAAAAATCAAAGTGGACGCCCGAGAACAGCTAGATGAAATAAGGCTGATTCTAAGTAGATTATTTCAACTATTTATGTTTGTGAACTATTTTGTTAGTATGTTACACGCTAATATTGTTAATATTGTTAAAGATTAACAATATATAATACCATGCAGTATTCTACATGCTAGTATGTTTAGTTTTTCTATTGTGGAAGTACAAACATATATACTAATATATATGATTTCACAAAGCTGAACAATTCACCAAAGGCATAAGATGAGAACTTTTGACACAGACATATGTATCGAACTTTAGACAATCTCGTCTGTTTAACATCTTGCCTGCTACAAAGCAAAATATTATTTAGGTTTTAAGGGATTTTAGTTTTGACTCGTTAAAACAGGCGAACTAACTTGACAAAAAATAAAAGAAACAAGAGGAAGAAAGTGACAGCGGGGCATGTCCAAAGGGGAGCCTTCTGTTCCTTTTGGAGTTGGTTCTCCCAGAATAAACGGCTACATCTTTAACAATATTGTTAATCTGTAAGTATGGTATTAGTTGAAATAATCTACAACTATTTATGACACTAAATATTAGTTTTATGTCCACTAAATATTTAGAATATTCCGCTAAATATTTATGACACTAAATATTTAGCGGAACCCAAGCATGAAGTTTTTTGGTCCATGCCGAGTTGGAAATGCCAAGTGGCAGTAGCGGAACAAAGCAAACTATATTTTTATGCCTCAGTATAAAATACGAATCATCTTCTTTGATTTTGAATTATGATTTTTTGAGTTTTGACTAGATTTATTCTCTTTGGATGAATTTTCTTTCCACCTGCTGCTAAATTATATTCAACGTTGAAATGTTTTTAGTGATGTCTCAACACCAATGTGTGTGAATAAATGACAAATGCTGATACTAGCTGGTATTCTTCTAATATGTTTATTCATGCCAACTTGAATAATTATACTAATATTTTCATTCATTCCATTAAGTGCATTTGTTACCGATATATTTGTTCATGTCCAGTCAAATAATAGGGAAAAAAACTAAAAACTATCAATTTATTTTAGAGCTCCATTTTTTCTTGCATTGTTTCACATTGGCACTATAGAAATTGGTAATTATTCCTTGTTATTCAATTTTGAGTTTCTTTTTGTTCTCAACTAGCTGAAGCTATATTACTTGTTTATATCTATAGGGTGATGCACTAGTAGCTCATTTTGAGTACCATAAGCGCGAATGGAGTCCATAAGAGGCTTCAATGTTGGTTATTTCATCTGTTGACAATCAATTAACGTAAGTAACTATGAATCCTACCATAAAAAAATAATTTTCATGGTCTTTTAAGTATATATTTTTATCCATGTTTTAGTTTTAGTTTCATGTGCTGACAACATTTATACCATCTTATACAAGAAGATCCAGCATAATTTATCAGGCTCGCAATCATACTTACGATAAGGTATGATCCAATGAATTAATTATGAAGGAATTTCAGAAGATGTAGTCATAACCAACTATAGTTGACTTAGATCCAACATGTTAGATAGTTGCACCCAATTGGCATAATTAAATAAAATAGAGAAATTTAATGCACTTTTTATTATTCTTGTAAACAAGAACAGTATCTTGTAGAGCTCTTGTTTTCATATTTGAGAATCTGAGTTTGAAAAAAGTTATGTTTTCTTAAGAAACCATATTGTTCACTAAAATTCTTTATTAGGTTATCTGTAGATGGGCATTAGTTATATGAGACATTGCCATAAGATTCAATGTTTTTTGAAGCAGCTATATGCATTTCCACAATTTGATTGTATATGTTGCCATTGCTTAGAGTTTATTTTGGTGATTAGGATTTCATAGTATGTTTGCTTTAGATATTTTTTGTTTTTTCATCATAAACCAAACCACTTCCACTTGAACAATTCACCAAAGGCATAAACCTTATCCCATGCCTATAATTGTCCTAGTATCTCTTATGCTACCATTTCTTACAATATTTTCTACATGCGTTGTCATACCCAAACTTTTCCATTCTACCAATGGCAGTTACAGGTATTGTTGCTTTGATTGGTTTATGCGATCCTCCATTTGTTGCCATTAGAGCTGACATGGATGCTCTCCCCATTCAGTTATGTAACTTTTCTGAACCAGAGCATATGGTTCTTTTTGTTTTTGAGGATATTATCTCAAGCCAACTAAATCACCATGCATGACTGCTTGTAATTGCACAACTGTAGGAAGCAATGGAGTGGAAACATAAGAGCAAAGTGGATGGAAAAATGCATGCTTGCGGTCATGATGCCCATGTCGCTATGCTTCTTGCCGCTGCTAGGATTTGAAGGCCAGAGAACACTTTTTATAGGTAATTTATACACAACTTTTGCGTAAGGCCAAACATATTCAGTTTTACGTCATATTTTCTTACTCCGAATAGGTGAATAAAATGCAAATATGAGTTTAAGTAGGCTTTACATGTGCGGTAAGTTAAATATACCAAAATCTACACACTCATTTATCCCAATGACATTGATATACAGTTGATTTTTGGATTTGATAGGGCATAGTAAAGTTAATATTTCAGCCTGGCAGAAAAAGCTAGAATAGGAGCTAAAAGAATGATGGAAGATGGTGCATTGGAAAACATGGAGGCAATCTTTGCAATGCATGTTTCGCATCAGCATCAAACTTCTATTATTGGGTCCAGATCAGGTCCACTGCTTGCTGGATGTGGATTTTTCAAGGCAATCCATAGCTACCCAAGAGTAGCTTCCTGGAAACTCTGTCTTAGCTGCTTCTGCTTCGGTTATTAGTTTGCAGAATATTGTATCCCGGGAAACAAATCCACTTGATTCACAGGTAAGGCAGTTGTATCTCTGTTACATGTCTTAGATATCATACAGTCCACCATGATATCTGCATGATCAAATCAAGAAATTAATTAACATAACTTTGCATGAATGTAACTGTTCAGGTAGTATCAGTTGCATCTTTCAATGCCGATGCCAACAATCTTGATCTAGTTCCTGAATCTATCACTCTTAGAGGTACTTTCAAAGCGTTTTCAAGTGCAAACATGTATTACCTCCATCAAAGAATAGAAGAGGTGAATACATATTTACGTGAAAAGATAATGTATTTTGTTTACAATATTTATGTCAATTAGCAGTGGGCATTGGAAGTGTGTTGACAGTGGTTTGCGATTCCTTTTCATTTTCCATGCCATTCTTATTGATAGCGATGCAGCGCTGACCTTAGGTTTTGTCAGTTTTTGGAGGGTCTCAACAATAGTTTTTGGTAGCTGTTGCAATTCAAATAAGAAGTATGGTGGTTGTTAGTGATTGAGATGGTGTGAGTGTTTTGATTTCTTCTTTTTGTGAGTCTTTTCGTATGTGATTTTAATTATTTTACGGCAATATTTATTATTAATATGGATGTGTTGCTTGGATGCTGCTGTAATTTTTTTTAAAATTTGCATTTATTTTGCAACGGGCAATATGCGTTGTTATATGAGCTTATTACAACGGTCAATGCATGTTGTTGTATATGATTTTTACAACAGTCAAAAAACGTTGTTAAACAGGTATTTTACAACGGCCAATACATGTTGCGAAATAGGCTATGCAATTAGTATGGTTAGTCTATTGCAACGGGTTATGGCCGTTGTATTATAGTATATTGCAACGGGCATCGCAAGTTGTTAAAAATACTTTTTACAACGGTCAATGCATGTTGTGAAAAAGGCTATGCAACTAGTATGGTTAGTCTATTGCAACGGGTTATGGCCATTGTATTATAGTCTATTACAACGGTCATAAACCGTTGTAAAAAGATATACTGCAACGGTTTTTACAACGTGCATTGCCCGTTGTAAAATGTGGTGGATCTATTACAACGAGGCCTATTACAACGGGCACATGCCCGTTGTGAAAACCATATTACAACGGGCATTGCCCGTTGTAAAAAGACTGTTTTTTTGTAGTAACTCATATATCCGAGAAATCCTACATTATCTAAGGATAGCTCCAACGCAACTCCATCCCAATGGTTACGCGCTCCTTAATTGTACTTATATGGTTTTTATGGAGTTTTTGCACTGTCCTCCCACTATCAAAGATATCCGATTTATTTTTACCTTTAAACGGCGGATAGGAAGTCTCTCGTTTACATTTCTTAAGTCAGCAAAGAGATGCCAAATTTTTACAAGCACATGGAACAAACTAAGTGCCTTCAAGAGTTATGGTTCTTTGCTCGCTGCCCTCTTGGCTTCACTAGACAATGGCTAGACAGACGTAAGTGCTACCCTCCAATTTTATGATAACATAGGAAAATAATACTCAGGTTGCCTTTTTGACAATGTTAATCATTTATAGTTGACATTACCCGACCTAGCGGCGATATCTATGAAGAGGCGGCCTTAATTTTGAAGAATGCTCCACCTAAGGATAGGAATATCGAATATTTGCTTAGGGACGAATGCCTCATCACTTTTGGTTTGATAGAGGAGGGATTCAGCGTGGGGCTAACTAAAACTGCCCGGACGATAGGGATAAGGTCACGGGTTGCAATCGGTCAAAGAGATAATCAATCCGGCCTCGTGGTGCCCCTAGTCACGAGTACCTAAGAGTTTGCTGATATTGATGCCAGAGGGAACGATGATAATGCACTTGGTCATAATGGCGATAAATCTGAACCTGGGGTCGATGTCGGATCCTCAAAAGTCTCAAAACCCGCAGTTGCGGACAAGAGAAAAAAGAAAACATTTATACATAAGCTTCCAAGAAGTCGCCTCTCCGACCAATCCAAGTCCTCGATGGCCCAGAAGACTATTCAAGATGAATCTTTCCCCTAGTCGTCGGAGCATTCGAGTTTGCACTAGACCCCCTATCGGATCTACCAATTCCACCTGATCATGATACCTTCCATTTTACTGATGTGAGAATTGGAGGGTCAGAGTCCCCCATTAAGAATTGGCTCGGAGATCCCTATTTCCGGAGGAGAGGCTACACCGATGAGAAAAGCTCCTGCACCTGGTCTGTCGGGAGATTACACTAGGACACTTACACACACTTGCACTATTCAACACTGCACTGTACTTGACTTGTATTCTCTAATGCTCAAAGTTGATTGATATCTGTTTTCCTTTGCAGAAACGATGGTGATGAAGAGGAACATGTTCGATTCTCTCTGGGATATTCTTATCAGCCATCGAGTTCACATTCCGACTCCTATCGCGACAGTCGAGATTACTACGATTCTACTTATCATCCTAGCCACGATCGGGATTATCAAGAAAGAGACGACAGGGACATGCCTGCTCAGGGTAAACATAGATCAAGATCAAGATCTCCTCCTCCAAAAGGTCCTGAAAGACCAGCTAACCATAGGGACCCGCCCATCGATCCCCCCTCATGGTCCTTCTACCGTTCTAATGCCTCCACAAACCTTGGTTCCATCTCATTCTCAACGGCTGATCGATCGCCGCCGCCATGGCAAATACACTGCTTCCCACAAGCCTGGAAAAGAAAGTATCAAATTCGAAGCTGCCATTGAAGATCCTACAATCGATCCTACTGCTCGTATGGCATTCGTGAAGAATTTCTGAATTTATGCCTTGAAGGATTTTATTTTCCCCTAACTTGAAGAGGGTGCCGAATCATGTTGAGAAGAGGACTGTCGATTGCAATACTGACATTCATATGCAATATCGGGAGTGGATGAAGGCAGCGGAAAAAATGTCAAAAGTTTCCTTTAAGCGCGCAGTATAGATCAAAAAGCTAAATGCCAAGACCCAGGACAAAAGAATTATCGACACTTTGACAAATGAGCTAGAAGCCTCTAGAACTACCTTATCAAAAGCCGAAGGGAAAGCCAATGTTGTTATGAAATCGATGGAAGAGCTGAAATCTAGCCATCTCGATATGGTCCAAGTATTGCATCATCGAAACAAAGAGATGGTGCTTGAGCGAGATGCGGCTCCGAATAATGAGTATGCCGCCTTAAAGGAAATAGCTAATCTCAAGGCCAAGCTTGAGTATGCAAATAAAGAAAAAGATGATGCTCAAAAAATCGCTAAAGGTTCTTGTGAAGAGTTGGTGCGTGCCAGGCTTAAGAGAGACACGACTATTGAAAAGGCCAAAAATGTTGACGTGCTCATTCAATGTGAAAAGAAAGCTACCAAAGACAAGGTTAGAGAAGAGATAATGAATGAGCTCGACCCGCTTCTCGTTCTTTACAACACCAATGTTCTCAAGCATAAGAATTTGGCGTGGCTCGGTGAAGACTATCCTTACCAGTTCCATCGTGCTTGGGAATTTCTTGTCGCGAAAGAGAAAAAACTTCATGACTCAGAGGATGTCGATGTATTTAAACTTGAAGGAGAAGTGCTAATGGGCGACGAACCCAAGATATTGCATGACATTCAAGTTTCTCTCCAGAAAGAGTCTGTGGTTTCTCCTTCACATGAAGTTGGTTAGGGATCCGGGTCGGTGCAACCTAATATCATAGCCAAATTGCCCCCAATATCCCAAATCATGTCTACTTCTACAACAAGCTCTTTAACTATTCCCGGGTATGATCCGAACAACCTGGAAGTCATACCGAAGAAGGTATTAGGTCTACCTTTCCCGTCTTGCACATGTTGGGGTGCTATCAATTGATATTCATAATCTTTTTGCCTATTTTTTCTCAGCTTTGGATCCATCAGGCGTTGCTCCTCTCACTTCATAGGAGCCTCAGTTGGGGTCGCAAATGGCCAAGATAGAAACTATTAAAGTTACAACTTCGGTCACCACCCAGAGCACTCAAGAAGATCCTTTGTTATTGACGACCAATTCATATAGGCATTATTCAAGGAGGGAAGCGACTAGCACCACGAAATCCCTTTTGACGAGGAAGTCGTGACCATAGGTTCATCCAATCCCACTTGTGAGCTCAGTATGAGAGCAGATTGAGCGAGAGGAGCTATCAAAAAGGAAGATAAAGGGTGAGCCTGTTGATTCGGTCTCAAATGAACCAATTCCTTCCCCACTTCAGACGATCCTTCCTGGTGGGATGATTCCTCCGGACGATATTCCCCTGCTTCTAGTGCTGAGGATGCCTCCATCCCTCCTACTTCCAAAGATGATACCGCCATGATTCATACAAGTGAGGAGACTCCTTCGAAGAAAAGCCGAGCCGGCAAAGAGTCAAAGAGGCTTCAAGCGGTAGTTCAAAGGGAGCTACTCCGAAGAAACAAAAGAAGGATATAAAATCCAAGAAGTAAACTTCGGACATGTAAATAGTTTAGATGACCATTTCTTTTTTTTGTTGGTTGTATTTGTTTGGGCATGGCCCTCCACTGCATTTTGAGTAGACTTGTGTGATGTACAACCAGTTTAATGTGAATAAGAATACTTTTGTTCTTACGTACGATTTCTGCATTAACTTGTTCAAATATCCGAGCTATAACATTTTTCATTTCATGCACTTGTGACTCATTGCTCGTTGAATTGAACAATGATCTGATTAATCCATCTCAAGGCTTCCCTACGGACGTGGCCTTGAGTCGTCGTAAACACTGGATATGAGTCACAGTGTTGAGATATCACAGTCATTCCTTGGAGGATCACACTTCTCCCCCGGTCTCGGGTTGATAAATGTACTGCATGGACGGTCGAGTCTCGTCCCATTAATGTTTATAATCCCTCCTACACTCCAAGACTTAAAGTTGAACAATGAATGGTTGGTTCACATTCAACTTGTTTCTCTCTCGTGCCCCTAAGTCTGGGGCATACGTTGATGAGTAGGACAAGCAATCTCTATATCTCTTTGCGTTGATAAGAAAGCAAGCCTTATCCACTTTAGCTTTATACTCTTTCCCGTTGAATCGCGGGATCGGGTTAGTTGATGGAAGGTTGAGTCTTGCCTATCTTAGATTGTATTATGGTTTTCCCCTCCCAAGGGGTATACTTTGATGCTCTGTCGGATTTCGGGAATGAGTTGTGTATTGGACGGTCAATCATGTCCACTTTTAGCCAAGTGTTGCAAGACGATGCACGAGGACCTAAAGAATAGATATCTAAGTCACATTCAATCACTGGTAGATACTCTCCCTGCAGGACCAAGGGCAAGGATCAGTATACGGACAGTCGAGTCACGTCCGTTTCATATTGCTCTTCTGGTCAAATCATGACAAGAGTTAACAAATGAATGGTCACATCGCATTCATTCAGAGCTGGACTGTCAGTCGCGTCCGTTTTGATTCATATTATCCCATCAGATCTGGGGACAGAGTTAGCTCAGGTATAGTCGGGTCATGCTCATCTATTTATGTACTCCTCCTAATGGATTGAAGGAGGGTGTTGGAGAATGAACGGTGAAGTCACACTCATCTGTGATTTATTCTCGTACCCACACTCCGGTGATCGAAGTTTTTCGAAGGATGTCCGGGTCACATCCGTTTGTGTTTGGTGTGGATCAATATTGACCATCAACCCAGCGACACGATATTTTCAGTCGCCCGTAACTTTGGATGTCTTTCTGAGTAGTTTTGTATTGAGGCTTCCTTACGATTGTTGCTTTAAGTCATAAGGAACACCAAGCTGGAGCTATAATGAGCTGTCATATTCAGCTTTTAGTAGTTTGTATTCATGTCCACACTCTAGGGACTTAGAGTTATTTTGCGAGCGACCGACTCACGCTCGATTTATGTTCATGTCCAGTCCGCACTCTTAGGACTTAGAGTTATCTCGTAGGCGGTCAGTTCACACCCAAATTATGTTTATACCCCAGTCCGCACTTTGGGGACTTAGAGTTATCTCGTGGGCAGTCGGTTCACGCCCAATTCATGTTTATATCCATTCTGCACTCTGGGGTTTTAGAGTTGTCTTGTGGGCGGTCGGTTTATGCCCAAATCATGTTTATACTCCAGTCCGCACTCTGGGACTTATAGTTGTCTCGTGGGTTGTCGGTTCACGCCCTAATCATGTTTATACTCCAGTCTGCACTCTGGGGACTTAGAGTTGTCTCGTTGGCGGTCGGTTCACGGCCGAATCATGTTTATACTCCAATCCACACTCTTGGGACTTAGAATTGTCTCGTGGGTGGTCGGTTCATGCCCGAATCATGTTTATACTCCAGTTCGCACTCTTGGGACTTAGAGTTGTCTTGTGGGTGGTCGGTTCATGCTCGAATATTTTTTATACTCTAGTCCGCACTTTGGGGACTTAGAGTTGTCTCGTGGGAGGTCACTTCATGCCCAAATCATGTTTATACTCCAGTCCACACTCTGGGGACTTAGAGTTGTCTTATGGGCTGTCGGTTCATGCCCGAATCATGTTTATACTTTAGTCTGCACTTTGGAGACTTAGAGTTGTCTCGTGGGCGGTCGGTTCATCCCCGAATCATGTTTATACTCTAGTCCACACTTTAGGGACTTAGAGTTTGTCGATGAGTCATTAGTCACACCCATTTGATGTTTATACTTCAGTCCGCGCATCAGGGACTAGAGTTTATCGATGGGTGGTCAGTCACATCCGTTTGATGTTTATACTTCAGTCTACGCTCTGGGGACCAGAGTTGGTCGATGGGTGGTCAATCACACCCGTTTGATGTTTATACTCCAGTCCATGCTCTGTGGACTAGAGTTGGTCGATGGGTGGTCAGTCACACCCTTGATGTTTATACTGCAGCTCGCACTCTGGGGACCAAAGTTGGTCGATGGACGGTCGTATCACTTCCATCTTTTGGTGTTTATGCTCCGGTCCGCACTCTGGGGACCAGAGTTAGTCAATATGTGGTTGAATCACGTCCACTTTAGTTGGACCTCGGTCATGTTAAGCTTCAGGAGAGGCATAAGTATTTTGGCGAACTTTAAGAATGAGCTAGGGAGTGGGTGGTTGGGTTGCGTCCAATCCAAGTCTTTCTTTGGTCTCCAAGTCAGGCGCGGAAGTTTATAAGTAGAGGATCAGTCATGTCCACTTTTTGCTGGATCTTGACCTTGTCGGGCTTTTCCATTTCGAGTCCTTGGCCCTAAGTCAGGGGCATATGGTAGCTGATGAGCGGTTGAATAATGCTTATCTTGATGAAACTCCAAAGGTCCGATCATGGTCCGTGGAGATTGGTTGGTGCCCAACTCTAGGTACTTGGTTACCTGTATCGTATGAAAGTAGTTTAATTCAAGTTGGTCGTAGTTCACAACATAATTGAAACTAAAATAAAATAATTCAAAGAAGATCAGAATAAATCTCATTGATAAGTGAAGCAACATCGTGTGCTCGCTATTCCAATTTTCCCCTAGCTCCTTTCAACCGGATGTCGACCATCAGTGGTCCAATTGATAATCAGAGTTCTTTATTGATAGGCATTGGATGTTCCTTGCCCGTCATTCTGTAGGGCTCGCATATATTGTTGAAGCTTTCTTTTCCGAATCAACTTTCCGATCACATCTCGGAGGTGTTTGCAATCGCCAGTGTTAGGACGATATGCATCTTGGCGTATACAACATTCCCTGGATTTTCTCTAGGATTCGGTGGACTCTCTCGAGCCCTCTTTTCAGTACTACTCTGAGTCGTGAGTCTTCAAGTAGTCGTTATCGATTGAATCATTCAAACTTTTGATCTAGTTGTTGAATGAGGAGATGGATTTGGGCGATAATCGTATAAACTACATGATCGATACACCTTTGAGGAATATAGGAAATCATCCGCATTCGATGGAACATATTGCTCTGGAAGAATTAATATGCCACTCGAATTCACGAGATGTAGTCTAGGGTCGGTTTTCCCTGAGTAAACTAATTTGATTGGTACATTGAATCTCTTTGGATATTCTGCACACTGAACGACTCCAAAGAATAGGCTTTGACTGAGGTATATGCTTCAGTCATCATAATCCGGTTCGTTTTCAAGTTACAGCTACTTGTTATGCTTGTGAATGATGTATGAATGCCTGAGATATGAGCAAAGCAAGATGGACCGACATTGACGGATTAGTGGTAAGTAACTTGGAGTCGGACCCAAGAAAATATGCTATTTGCTTGGAGTCAGCAATTGGTTTGGTTGGAGTCACTGAATTCGAAGTGCTGGGTCAGTGAAGAACGGTGCTTGGAGTCATCTTGGCATTTGCTTGGAGAAAATATTAGTTTTACCCGAGTTTGGATTTGGGCCAAAGTTTCTTGGGTTTGCTTAGAGTCACATCACATATGTTCTCCAACCTTTGGGAGTATCATTTGAGCAGCAATTGCTTGTTCGTTCCTTGGTTGCAATTCAGAAGCTGTTGCTTGATCCTCTATGCCCTGGTCAGTCACAGGACGTAAGGGAAGTTGACAAAATGCACCGTCTTTAAGTTGAGTTTTGGACGCAGAATGCTGGGGGCACTGCGCTGCGGCATGTGTTCGGGTGGAACAATCTTCTATGGATGATTGGATGGAAACAATTGTGTAGGTACGATCGGTAGTAGATAGAGCGATCAGTTGGTAAATGATTGTATAAAGAACGATCGTACAAAAACATGTAGCAGTGGAATGATCGCATAAGAACGATTGTAGTTAACGATCGGTGAACAAATGATCGGTCTTGTAAAGCGATCATATAGGAACGGTCAGCATAGAAACGATTGGTGAAAACTTGCAGAGTGTAGAAACGACCGGTGTAACTCTGTAGAGTGTGGAAACTATCAGTGTAACTCTGTAGAGTGTGAAAATGATCGGTCAAAATAACGATCGTACATAAAAACAATCGGTCAAAGTAACGACCCTACAAATAACGTTGGAATGTTTGTGGATAAAACGATTGTATGGAACGATCGTAGAGAATGATCCTATGGAATGATCTGTCAGAAAAAACGATCGGTAATAGATGTTTCAGAACTTGAAAATGTATGCACATTGATCAAACACATGACTAATCAATCACTAATATCATGATTTCCTTCTTCTGCTGGGTAAGTAGACTTGGCTTCCCTGGCCATGGCTAATAGTTTCCTTGTAGATCACTTTCAAATCCGAGTAGTATAGGAAACTTGACGATCGAAAGCTAGATCTATCTCATGAACATGAAAATCCACAAGTAGAAGATGAGATCCAATTAAGCTAAGAATTCATTTCCCAGTGACAGCACCAAAATGTTGATGCCAAAAATGGGCATTAACACCCAATAGAATCTATTAGAGAGTAAATGAAGATTGAAGTTAAAAACATAGCAGCAAAAGTAAATGAACACATAGATTTTTATTGTGGTTCGACAATCTTGGTCTACATCCACTTCATATTTTTATTGATCTTCCATTTGATTATCATTACAAGAATGTTTGGATCAGCTGGGATCCATTAGTACAAAAATGAAGAATGAAAATGGCAGAGCCTTCACAGCCGAAAGAAGGATCCCTTTCTGAAGCTATGCATGCTGTATTTATAGGAGAAGACGTGCATGGTTTGGGTTGAAACTTTGAAAGAAGGCTCTCTAGGTCCAGATGGGTCGATCATATTGATCTGTCATGCTAACTCAAAGATTAGGATCGATTGGCCTAATGTTGGACGATCCTTTTTCTTGGCTCTAATCATGTTGCGATCATTCTTGAGGGGTCCCACATGCCTCTTGAGATTGCTCCTAAAATATGGGATCATTCTGAATTATGGATTATGAGATATGATCACTCATCCTCCCTCCTTCACCTTTTAATATGCAATCGTTTTCATAGGCTCTCCTCCTCATTTCATTGATGCTCTAAAAGTTTCACATGAATTGGCTTCGTGGATTTCAGGATATTGAATGTTCTCCGATGACCTGAACTGTTCCATGGATCGTTCTTGGTCGATCCATACAAATCCTTACCTCATCCGTGACTTGTGCATTTCAACTCCAAATTTGAAATATAACTTCATGGGGCCATGCTAGTTACTTCATGCTAACTACACTTCACTTGGGTCCTCATTCAAATCTGCCCGACCATTGTCTATAGTACTGTATGTAATTGGTTTCTAAGGCTATTGACCATCCATTTCAAGCCAAATCAATGATATCACGGCTTTTCCAGAAGGCGGGGTAACATTAATTAATTCCTTAAATTAATTAAAACCCAAAATATCCATTTCTTTCACTCAAAAGTTCATAATGAATTATCCATAGCTTGGAATATTATGAAAATTTAAACCCGTCTCCAAAATGATATTTTACATAACATATTCAAAAATCATGGCATTTGGAAATCATTTTGCATGATTTTAGCCTTAAAACCAAACTACATTATTCCACAAAATCATTGTTTAAATTCTAACATGGCATTTAGATCAAAACATATCATCATTCATCCAATCATTCAGTTTTAAACCTCAAACCCGAATTTAAACATTCAAGATGACTTTTATGAGTTGGTTTAGATCATTATTCACCTTGTTTGGATATGAAATTTGAGATTTGTTCTACACTTTAATCTTCCTAGCATGAATCTTAGCATCTAATTGATTTTTGAGCTCCTCTTCTCCAAGGATTAAGGTCGGCCTTGTTTTTCTTTAGTTTATGTTTTTTTTGTAAGAATGTAAATGAAAATGAGAATGTGGTAAGGGGTTTTACGGTTAATGGGATTCGGCTATTCCCATATTACCCTTGCCTTATTCTCTTAAGTATTTAAGTCATAACTCTTTCTTATTAATTAATTTAGTGAAGGCACGACCTTAATTGGTTTCAAATCTCAATTCCCTTGTCACTCTAGTCTCTACATTATTCTATTTAATTTATCTAATTAAATCTCTTGAATAATGCTATTTAAAATCAAGGGCATTACATGCCCCACTCCTTAAAGAATTTCGTCCTCGAAATTCAGCAAGGACTAAATACTAAGCATAGCAATCGTCTGTAACATCTCCTAACTACCATACTAGCCTACCTGACTAGCAAACAGTCTATATATACACAGACGTAGAAAATACCTTTATAATAGAACTGGATAGGTATCTCTAATCATGTCTTCTGTCTCCCAAGTACAGTCCTTCTCGTTGTCGCTCCACTGAATTTCACCAACTTGACTGTCTTGTTTCTTAACTTCTTCTCATCTCTCACTACAACCCGAACTGGTTGCCTAACAGAAGTCAAATCCGGTTCTACTATTAAGTCTTCCAATGTAGTCAGAGGGATAGTAGTCTCTGAATTTTGCACATAGTTATGAAGATGAGACAAATGAAACACATCATGGACACCTACCAAACTACTTGGCAACTCTACTATGTATGCGAGCTTTCCGATCCTCTCCATAACTGGAAATGGCCTAACATATTTCAGTGCCAGTTTCTTTAACTTTTCGAATTGTACCACACCCTTCATCGGTGATACTTTAATGAAAACCCTATCTCCAACTGAGAACTCTAGATCTTTATGTCTCTTATCTGGGTAACTCTTTTGTCTAGACTGAGCTTCCTTCATCCTACCTCAGATCAACTCAATCTTCTCTGTTGCCTCTCTTACCAGATCTGGACCTAAGACTAATTTGTCTTCGTTTTCCAACCAACATGCTGGTGACTTGCACGGTCTTTCATACAAAGCTTCGAAAGGCACCATTTCTATACGAGTTTGATAACTGTTATTATAGGAAAATTCAACTAAGCTTAGGTGATCTTCCCATGATCCACCAAAATCCAATGCACAAGCTCTCAGCAAATCCTCATGTATCTGGTTGACTCTCTCTGTCTGCCTATCTGTCTGAGGGTGATAAGAAGTACTCATCTTGAGCTTGGTACCTAGCAAATCCTGTAGACCCTTCCAGAACTCGCTAGTAAATAAAGTATCTCTATCACTGACTATACTACTAGGAATCCCGTGTGGTCAAACTATGTTCTTCATAAACAATTTAGCCAAAACAGGTGCTGTCCTGGTTGACTTAATTGGAATGAAATGGGCACTCTTTGTCAACTTGTCCACTATGACCCATATACTTTCATTTACTCAATTCGATCTTGGCGACCCGTCTATAAAATCTATGGATATTGAATCCAATTTCCAAACTGTTATCCCCAAAGGTTGAAGCAATCCACTCGGCTTCTGATGTTCGGCCTTTACTTGTTGAAAATTCACACGCTGCTTTACCCATAAGCCAATATCCCTCTTCATACCTTCCTAGTAAAAACTCCTGTTCATATCATGATACATCTTGGTCCCCATAGGATAAATCGTAAATTTTGATCGAAGACATTCTCTAAGGACCTCCTTCTTTAGGTTTTCTACATTCAGGACACACAATCGTCCCTTCTTTCTCAACCACACACTCTGGTTAAGACTAAATCCTTCAGGCCATCAATTTCCAGCCACTAGCCTTCTAATCTTCTCAGCTAACACTGGGTCATCCTTATGTTTATATGCAATCCTTTCGATCAATCTCGGTCGAACTTCCAAGCAGGATAACATAGCAGTGCTCTGACTAAATCTAGCAGTCCATCATAACTGCTCACTACAAGTAGTCAAAGCCTCTAAGTCCTCCACTCTGCTAACATAGCTAATACCATATTCTGATGTTTTCTGCAAAGAGCATTCGCTACTTTTTTCCTTTTCCAGGTGTATACTCTATACTTAAGTCATAAGCTGCTAAAAATTCCAACCACCTCTGCTGTCTCATATTCAACTCCTTCTGAGAGAATAAGTACATTAAGGACTTATGATCAGTGTATAACTCTTCCTTATGAGAAAATGTCTCCATACTTTCAATGCGAATATCACCGCTGCCAACTCTAGATCATGAGTAAGATATCTCACTTCATGTGGTCTAAGCTGCCGTTAAGCTTAGGAAATAACTTTACCTTTCTACATCAATACAACTCCCAATCTAGTCCCACATGCATCTGTATACACCACAAATCCCTAATTCCCATCTGGAACTACTAACACAGGCGCGTTGGTCAACAAGTACTTTAACTTAAGGAATGCTTCCTCACATTTGCCAGACCAAATAAACTTGACGTCCTTCCTTGTCAGCTTAATCAAAGGCGTTGCTATCCGCGTGAAATCCTTGATAAACATTTGGTAGCAACCAGCAAGCCCAAGAAAACTTCTGATCTCAGTCACCTTCTTTGGTCTATTCCTGCTATTAACAGCTTCTATCTTATCCAGATCAATCGACAAACCCTTCTCTGAAACCACGTGACCAAGAAACTTAACTTCTTTCTTCCAGAAATGACACTTTGAAATCTTCACTTTCAGTTGATGCTGCCTGTGTCTTAAGCACCATTCTAAGATGAATTTCATGCTCTCTTTCATCCTTAGAATATGTTAAGATGTTATCTATGAATACCAATATAAACCTATCTAAGTGCTCTCGAAAAACTCGAGAGATTCAAATCCACGAAGAAAGCTGGTGCATTCGTTAACACGAATGGCACTACTAACCACTCATATGAACCATACCTAGTCCAAAACACCATCAACGGAATACTGTCCTCTACCACTCTTAGCTGATGAAAACCTGTTGCCAAATACAATTGGAAAAATACTCTGGTTCTACTCAACTGATCAAATAAATCATCGATTCTCGGCAAAGGATACCTATTCTTGATTGTCTTCTCATTAAACTTATGATAGTCGATACAAATCCTTAACAACCCATCTTGTTTCTTCACGAACACCGCGGCCGCTTCCTAAGGCGAACTGCTTGGTATAATGAAATTCTTTCCTTCTAAATCCACTAGCTGCACCTTCAACTCCTTCATCTTGATAGGTATCATCCTGCTAGGTGGTCTACTTATAGGTTCTGCTCTTGGCACAAGATCTATCCAAAATTCAATGGCTTGCTTCGGTGGTAGTCCCGTGACTAGCTCAAAAACATCTGCAAACTCTTTTGCTACCAACACCCGATCTAATTATTCTTCCGCTTTCCTTACATTCAGCAAAGCACAAGCACATGAGTCTGACTTCTCCATCGAGTATATGATTCGACTATGACTATTAGGTGTTTAAGCGATATTTCTCTATCTTGGAAAAATATCCTAGCATCATACCAATCTAACCAATTCATACTCAAAATGATCCCGAAGCTTACGAAATCAAAAACTTACAAACTGAATGTAAACTTATGACCTAACAAATCAAGTTCTAACTGGTCACATCTCATCCCCAGAGTTGAGAACCCTCCTACCGGATTCGAAACCCTTAAGGAACTAACAATGTATGAGGGTCCTAAACATAACTTATCTACCAAACACCGAGATATAAATGAATGTGATGCACCAGTATCAAATAGTAACCTAACTGGTATACTATGAATCAAAAGCATACCTTCCATCATAGTCTTTCCCTTCCCAGTAGCAGTTGGTCTGGAAGATGATGGTTCCAAGGCAAAAACTTTTTCCCTTGTCTGCTCTAACCGGTTCTGGACACTTATTCTTGTAATGCCCGATCTAGTCATAGTTGAAGCACTTCACTCCTTTCTTATCTGCATCCTTCTTCCCTTTTCCAGTTCGACATTCACGAGCAAAATGTCCTTTCTTGTCGCACTTGTAGCAAACTACATCAGCCTTCCCTTTCTTGGTAGCTCCTGCTTTCTTAGCTCCTTTCTTCTTAAAGAATTTCCTCTTCTTGCCCTGAGAATCCTGGGTTTCAACCTACTTCTCTTTCCCAAAAGTAGAAAGCATCTCTTCATTCCGGATTGCCATCTCCACTACAACTGTACTTGGATCACGGAGATGTGGCATAGATTCCCTAGCAATCTCAGGTCTTAACCCTCTAATAAAATTCACATTTCTTTTGACGACGGTGTCAATGGTATCATATCCGTATCTGGACAACTCATTAAACTTCGTAGCATATTCAATCACCGACATCTTGCCTAGCACTAAGTCCATGAACTTTCTCAGCAATACTGACTTGGCAACTTCAAACAAGAACCTCTCTTCAAATCTCCTTCGAAACTCTGCCCAAGTCAACTCTTCCTCGGAACTCCCACGGTAATACCATTCCACCAATAAAGTGCTGCTCCTGCAGCTGTCTAGAAGTAAGTTTTCTCTTCTACTCATCATCTAATCCCAAGTCAACGAAAATCATTTCACAGTGCAATAACCAGTTTTCTACTTCTACAACATCCTCTATTCCTAAAAACGGTTTCTCACCAAGACTGGTGTAATACTTCACAGCTTGGCATAGTTATTGCCAACTCAGGCCACGGGATTAGCTCCTCTAACATCCACGGCATTTCCCCCAACTACTCCTGCAGCTGCTCCAAGTTGCATCAGGTTGACAAAGAATCGATACATCATCCCCATATCAACCTAGTTGGGTTCCAGCACCTACATTGGCATTTGTGTTTGGATTAGCATTTTCCTGTCGACCCGTATTCCTCCCATTAGTTGTGGTGCTTCCTCCACTTAGATTTCCTCTTCCATTTCCTGCCTCCATATCTTCCTTTCTCGTACATCTGCATACAAGACTTCGTAAGATACAGAAGAAAGGTCTAAGAGAGGGGGGAATATGTACTTATATATATAAGAAATGCAAGTGTGTTACTATAGCATTAACCCAAACCCCGGTCTTATTTTTTGATTCATTAGGTTATGTTTTTAGAATCTTTTAGGTTCAAATTTCTTTTAAATTTACATAAATCGGTGCTTTGATACCAACTTGTAACATCCCCCATTTGGAAGCCCAAAACTAACTGCTACAGATGCTGCAGTCATCTATAGTTATTATTTTTCAGTGACCAAATGCGGTAATGCTAGATACATTGATATACCAGAAACACATTGATAAGAAAAATTTTAAACTTAATTTTAAAACAAATTTCTCATTCCATTTCAAATCGCATTTCAGATTCATTACATAATCCTAATTCGTAAACCACGTTCAAAGAAATATAATTATCACAAATTACGCCAAGAGCAATATATGAAGTTGCCCCCTTGGTTGATCAGAGTCTAAATATATGCACTGAGTAAATTTGCAAATACATCCAATTACACAACGAAATCAAACAGAAAGAACTCCTAATACCTTGCTGATGTGCACGTAAATGTGCATATATTTACATCCATATTTTATCTATTTTTATTTAAATAAATGTCATAATAGGGTATTTTAACATGTTTAAACCAAAATTCAATTATTTTCAAATCATCATATATTCATCTTCATATAGGAGCAAAAATGGTCATTTTTGTGCATGTGTTAATTTGAGAATTTTTACTTGAACATTTTTTATGATTTTGATAGGAATTTGGATTCAAATGGAAGAGTTTTTCATGGAATGTATGCATGCACAAGAGAATACAAAGGAATGAAGATGGAAATAATTCAAACTCATGATCATGGAGGACCCCACCTACCCACTTACCTAAATCTACAATTAGAAGCTAATGGACAACTAAGTGGAGGTTAAAGCTTCAGGCATACTTGATGATGGATTAATTAGAGGCTAATGGTTACTTGGTGGCCACACTTCCTAAAGGGCATTTTGGGAAGCTCCCTAAAAATTAAATTAGCATTTTGTGTATGTATAAATAGCCCTCTTATGTACATGTAAATGATCTTTTATCTCTTTTAATTAGTGAGTTGTTACCACAAAATCAAAGTGAAATAAAAATGGCTTCCTAAGCCTTCTCTTTTCTACATGCTTTTATTTACTTTTATGTTCATTTTTATTTCTATTCTCTCTTCTTTTCATTGTTAGTAGATTAGATTTACATTCATGTAAATAGTGTATTTTTATTTTTATACAAGTAGTTTAGTAGTTAATCTCCTTTTCTTCCTTTGTTTAGTTTCTACTTCTTTTGTTTTTTTTATGTTGAATCTTTATATGTTGAAAAGATAACACAAATGAGAGGCTAAATCCCTACAATTTAGGGGTAATGAAGCTTTCTCGTAATCATGTAGATTCAACGTAATTTGCTATTTTACGATCTCTTTGCACTTCATGAGAAAATGGATGTTTATGTATTTTGTGTTTTATGTTGCATTTGATAGCCTATTTTGTTCATAAAAAATAGGCTATGCTTATCAAATTATTCACAAATTACCTTTTCATCTAAATATGATTATGGCAATGAAGTGAAATTATATTGAAATTTGATGATCTATGTTACTAATTAATAGTAAATAGATCATGCTTAAAATAGTTTTTAGTTTCAATTTTTATGTCATTTTTCATGAGAGTTTAAAAAAGTAGGATTAGATGTGTATTATAGTTTGATAGTTTAAGTTGTGTTAATTAATAACACAAATAGCCATATTTATGATAAATACATCACTAATCTTACTTAAATAAATAAAGAGGTCATAATTTCTTTTGTGTTGATTTTCATGAGAATAGGAAAGTGGATTTGCCTCTAAATTGATTTTTAATCACATAGTTTTTAATCTCAATTTTTTCTTAGTTATAGCATTTTTAGTCTTTCAAACAATCTCATCATTCGGTTTAATTTGATTGAGTAATTTTTAATTTAATTCTTTCCCTGCGGATCAACCCATACTTGCCACGTACTAGAATTGTACGTCGTGCGCTTGCGATAATTTTTATTATATTTTTTTGGCGATTTTCTAAACCGATAGAAAAACTGTCGGTAAACAAGTTTTGGGCGCCATTGCCGGGGAAAGAAATTTCATTTTAATTTTACTCTTCAAATTATTTACATTTTTTTATTTTTTGTTAGTAAAAAAAAGATCCAGTGCTTTTGTTTGCATTTGGTTTTATCATTGTTCTTGTGTTGTGTGCCTTTGTTTGTTTATTCACTGTTTGCATTTTGTGTGCAATTTGTTTGCATTTTGGTGTGCATTTCATAATCTGTTTTCTTAGTTTTTTTTTTTGTTGCACTGCAATTTCATTGCAGTATTCAACAAAAAGATAAAGATACTGCATTTCATTCTCTTGCATTCACCTTTAGCAACTTGTTTTTACATTTCAAATTTCAAACTATTTCTTGTTTTTACGTTTCATATCTAAAAATAATAATCGGTTAACTTCTCTATTCCTCTCTTACATTTCACCCTCACCTATTCCTTCCTCCTCCCAGCCTCTTCATCCTTCACTATCTCATCCAAGTCCATCACTTCTCCTCACCATACTATTCACTTCGACCACAATCACAATCGAAACTGCTACTTCAACAAACACAATTCATCTCACTGACCTGAACACCATCATCCAAACATTCAGCCTCGTCAATAATTTACTGCTCCTCCAAGCTTTATCACCACATACACACAACTACCTCTCCAACTCCATCTCCTCTTGCCCGAAACAAACCTGACCACAAACAACAACTCCTCACAAACATCCAACACCTCAATCCACTGCTTACATTTCCCCGCCAGCTTTCAGCACATCACCACACTGCCTGAAACGTCCACAGCACCTCCTCTTCCAGTCACCATTCTATGATCAACCAAAAGCCCCCTGCAAACCTTCTTCCTTCACCACTTTCTATCACCATTCAGCCCACCAACCTTCTTCCTGCAAACTGCCACTACTTCAATAACATACACACCTTCAACTTCCTATAACCACCCTCAATATCACCAAATACTGCTGCTTTCCTCTGCTCATCCACCATCAACTCAATATTCATTAACCACAGCAACAAGTTGAAATTGCTTTCTGGATTTCCGCAGAAACACTGTCACCATACAAACTTCTTATCACTCCATTTCCCTCTGTCACCCAATCAGACTCAAGCTTCAACGACCACCAAATCGACAGCCATCGTAATGCCTCACCGCCCACAACTCCGTCGAACTATCCCCTCATCCACAATCGGCCTCCGATTCCAACCCACCAGAATACGAACCACCTCGTGTCATCAAAACGAATGCGCCACAAAACCATGAAATCAAGCGGTTGCAAGCACCACTTAGACGATCAGCATCGTCGTGCACTAAGGAAATTTATGAAGTCATTAAATTGATTTTTGAAATTGCGACGTGATTTGGGAAAGTGTGATTTCTGGATTTCGTAAGGAAAACCAATTTGATTGTCGGTCGAGAATTTTTTTATTGGGTAGTAATGTGATTGTTGATCGAGAATTTTTAGTGGGCCGGGGTAGGACTTTTAAGGCCTGAGCAAATTTTTTTTCTAAGTTTACTTTTGTTTTGTTTAAGTTGTTTTATTGAATTTTTTTAAATTCTTCCTTAAAACAATTTTTTTGTAATTTTGGTGAAGTTCAACAATATTTAAGTTTTCTTTTAGTTTTAAAAAATAATATTTTTTTGAATTCGTTTTGTTTAGTTTAATTTGTTTTGAGTCCATTTGTTTTTAGTTAAATCTCTTCCTTTTTTTTTAAAAAAAAGAGAAATTTCTATATATCTTGTTTGAAATTTCAGGTTGCCAAAGCAGAAAATTGCAAGGAAAAGAATTGCTTTGCTTGCATGCTAAAAAATTTGCCGCTAAAAAATTTTTTTGCTAATAATTCTGCACGCTCTAGTATCGTGTTTTCATCACTAATTTTATTTTATTTGCATTGTTGGTTTCTTGTGCTTGCATTTATATATATATATATATAATTTCAAAAAATTCAAAAAAAAACAAAAACAAACTTCATTTTAGTTGTATTGTAAATTCACATTTAATTTTTGCTTTGCATTCATCTCATCTTATTTTTATTTTCGAAGGGCAATACCCCAATTCACATAAGGTGGGGGATTTCATCACCCTTTCCTTAGCCCATAAATTTCATTTCATCGTAGAATTTGACTAATAATAAAGGTTAGACATTCGACTTAAGGGTGTCTCGAGCTAACCTAGGGCTTAATTGCATCTTGATATTGTCTTCTTTGAACAATTTTATTTCTTGGTGTCTAGGCTACGACAGAGTAATAATCAGTTACAAAAATTACGGTGATTCGTAAATATTATACTGGTTGTTCCTTTGAAGGTACTTAAACCTTCGGTTACATTGCTACTATGATTCATGGTGCACCGATAACCCCTGCCCGTTACCTAGCTAAGAAATATTTTGTTGGATTAAGACAAAGTGTGATTATACAATTTTGGGTTAGGAGCTACTAAGGACAGAAATTTTTTAATTAAATCCTTGCATTCATTTAGTTGCATTAGTTCATGCATATTTAAAAAAAAATCCAAAAACAAAAACCCAAAAAAAATTGTAAATTTGACTTAACTTGGTTTAACAAAAAGGGATTTGAAAAAAAAATCATATTTCCCTTTTAAAAATAAATTCCTTTTGGTAAATATTTTCCCTTTAAGAAAAATAAACCAAAAAACAATTTCTCACTTCATTTTCTAAACCTTGTTTCTTTCTCTTAAATTCGATTCTAACTTCGCTTTGTTCTCAACTTTCACTAGTGCATGAGTACTTGGACTCGTGACACTTCTACGAATACTTGGATTTGAGACACTTCAACAAATCGTTTAACCCGAACAAACGATCCTCCTAAAATGGCGAACGAGAACGCTCCTCGAACTCTTATGGATAGAATCTTCCCCAATCGAGTTTTTATCCCTTCTTGCATCACCTTGCCTATCCCGATGGGCAATCACTTTAAGATTCATTCGAATCACATTAACACACTTCCGAAATTCGGCAATCTTGAACATGATGATCCTTATATCTTTTTAACCAAATTTGAACAAGTTTGTGCAACCATTAAACTCCAACAACTATGTGACAATGGAATCAAACTTAGGTTAATTTCATTCGCACTTACCAATTACGTTGAAAAATGGTTGTATAGTTTGCCTTCGAATTCGATCAAAACTTGGGAAGAATTTACTACAACCTTCTTAAAGAAGTTTTTCCCCTTGGAAAAAACAACAAAAGTTCAAAATGAAATTGTAAATTTTCATCAATTCGGGGGTGAATCATTTGTGAAATACTTTGAAAGATTTAAGGAACTTTTAATCAAATGTCCACACCATAACTTTGAAAAATGGACTCTTTGCCAAATTCTATATGATGGACTTGATAACAATTCTCGAATAATGCTAGAATCAATGTGCCAAGGAAACTTTCTAGCCCAACATCACGATGCCGTTTGGAAATTTCTTGAAAGCTTGTCCGAAAAACCATCACAATGGGAATGATCTAACGAGAAATCGATCTATTCTCGATCAAGCGCTCATTCGGTAGGATCCTATTTGGCCTTAGAAGCGAAAATCGATACGATGATAACCAAATTCGATAATGTCCTTTCCTTAAATCAAATGAACCAAGCTTCTCAAGTCTTGTGTTACAAATGCAACGATCCAAATAACATCACCGATCAGTGTCCATACTCGTTAGAACAAATCAATGCTTTTAATAAAGTTAGGAATGATCTGTTTTCTCCAACGTACAATCCTGGTTGGAGAAATCATCCTAACTTCTCTTGGAATCAAAACAATTCGAACACGAGTTCGATTCGACCATCTTTTCAATCATTTCCGAATAGCGCTTCAAATTCGAATCCTACTTTCCAACCGAAACAATTTCAACAAAATTTTGTGCCTCCTTCTTAAAACCAAGCACAACAATCTTCCATTCCTCAAGATGACAAACGAATGACCTCCCTTGAAAAGAGTATTGAAGCCTTGACTAATGCGACAACGCAATCACAAAATTTGTTAAATTCGTACATGCAAAATACGAGCCAATCGATCTCTAAACTCGAAATGAAAATGAGTCAATTAGCCAACCTTGTGAGTGAACGAGAAAGAGGTACATTCCTGAGCCAACCAATTACAAACCCTAGGAATCAAAATGTGAACTAGAGTTAGGCACATGTCATTCAAGATACCAATTTGAATCAAATGAATGTTATCACCACTTTGTGATCCGGTAAGGTAATCAATAACCAAGTTGTCAATCCAAACGACTTACCAGATGTTCCACTTGACACTTCGAAAACCACAAACAATTCCAATCAAAACATCGAGTCGAACCCCGATCCAAATTCTGAGTCTAATTCTTTTCCAACTCAAGAAGACCATCCGACTGAGTTTCGAATCCCATTCCCAAATATACTTTGACCTAAGAAACATTCGGAACTAATGGAAAAAATGTTAGAAATCTTTAAACAAGTCAAAGTGAACATTCCTCTCTTAGATATCATCCAACAAGTCCCGACCTATGCCAAATTTTTAAAGGACTTATGTACTTAAAAACGATACACTCAAGTGCCAAAGAAAGTCTTTTAGTCGCTGATCTAAGCGAAGTCTTGTCTCAATCCATTCCCGTTAAATACAAAGATCCCGGTTGCCCCACGATCTCATGTACAATAGGAGATAAGAGAATCAACAAATGTTTGTTAGACCTAGGTGTTAGCGTAAACTTGCTCCCATATTCAGTTTACTAGCAACTAGGTCTAGGTGAGCTTAAACCGACTAAGGTCACCCTTCAATTGGCCGATCGATCTGTAAAGAAACCGATAGGAGAAATCAAGGACATAATCATTAGAGTGGGGGAATTCATATTCACCGTCGATTTCATTATCCTTAAAACTCAACCTGTAAACAATCTGATAAGCCAAATTCCTTTGATTCTAGAATGACCTTTCTTAGCCACTTCAAATGCTTTAATTAATTGTCGAAACGGTTCAATGAAAATTTCTTTTGGTAACATAACCATCGATCTTAACATTTTTAATTTAGAAAATCAATTGAATGAACCATTCGACAACACGTTGGAAGTTAGTACCATTCAAGAAAATTTTGAAAATGAATCGATGAATCTTAATGATGAATGTGAGGCCGAGTACGAGAAATTGTTTCAAGATGTTCCTCATGAGATTGAAAACACGCTTCCTTTCGAGCCTCTCACGGTTGAGTCCGAATCTCAACCGATTCTTTGATTGTGCAACCTCCTAAGCTAGAGCTCAAACCTCTTCCTTCTCACCCTAAGTACGTACACTTAAGCGAAAACGAAACTTGTCCTATCATAATTTCTAATGATCTTTCTCTTGACCAAGAAGCTTCTCTTCTCTCTATTCTTTCAAAAAACAGAGAAGCAATTGGGTGGTCCATTACCGATGTTAAGGGAATTAGCCCTGCTATTGTTCAACATCGCATTCACTTAATTGACGAAGAAAAACGCACTCGTGATGTGCAGCGGAGGCTTAACCCAAAAATGAAAGATGCGATTCATGATGAAATTCTTAAGCTCCTTGATAACGGTATCATATATCCCATCTCTGATAGTTCGTGGGTTAGCCCAATTCTTGTCGTGCCTAAAAAGTCTAGACTTACTGTTATCACGAATGACGCTAACGAACTTATTCCTACTCGGACTCAAACTGGTTGGCGTGTTTGCATTGATTATTGGAAATTAAATTTTACAACACGTAAAGATCACTTCCCTCTTCCTTTCATTGACCAAATGCCCGAACGTTTAGTCGGCCACGAATTCTATTGCTTCCTTGATGGTTATTCCGGCTATAACCAAATTCCAATTGCTCCCGAAGATCAAGAAAAAATGACTTTCATGTGTCCTTTCGGTACCTTTACTTATCGACGTATGCCATTCGGACTTTGTAACGCTCCTACTAATTTCCAATGATGCATGGTTGGCATCTTTTCTGACATGATCGAACGCTTTCTTGAAGTTTTTATGGACGATTTCTCTATCTTTGGTGATTCTTTTTCCGATTGTTTACATCAGCTCGAGTTGGTTCTAAATTGATGTAAAGAAAAACATTTGACTTTGAATCGGGAAAAATGCCACTTTATGTTCAAACATGTCATAGTCCTTGGACATATCATCTCAAATAAAGGCATTGAGGTAGATAAAGTGAAAGTCGATTTAATTGCAAACCTACCCATTCTCAAATCCGTTAAGGACATTCAATCATCTCTAGGACATGCTGACTTTTACCGACACTTTGTGAAAGACTTTAGCAAAATCGCTCGTCCTTGACTACTCTTCTAGGAAAAGACATTCCTTTCGATTTCAATTCTGATTGTGTCTCTTCTTTTGAACGTCTTAAAAACAAACTCATTTCTGGTTCAATCATTTGCGCACCCAATTAGGATCTTCCTTTCGAAATAATGTGTGATGCTTCTAACTTTGCAGTTGGTGCTATCTTAGGACAACGCATCAAAAAAATCCTTCATGCCATTTACTACGTTAGTATGGCTTTGAACGATGCTCAACTCAACTACACAACAACCGAAAAAGAGCTTCTAGCCGTCGTTTTTGTGCTCGACAAGTTTTGACCTTACTTGATAGGTTCACACATCACGGTCTACACTGACCACACTGCTCTTCGATACCTTTTTGCCAAAAAGGATGCTAAATCTTGTTTGATTCGTTAGATCCTTTTACTTCAAGAATTTGATCTTACAATCAAAGACAAAAAAGGATCTGATAATGTCATAGCCGATCACTTGTCTCATCTTCCAAACGCAGCATCTTCTTTACCCATCAACGAGAACTTTCCTGATGAACAACTCCTTTCAGTTTCTATCGATCCTTGGTTTGCTGATATAGTGAACTACTTAGTCACTAAGGAAAATCCTTCTTTTTGGTCCAAAATAGGTCAATACAATTTTTTTTCCCAAGTGAAATACTTCTATTGCGATGATCCTTACTTGTTTAAGTATTGTTCCGACCAAATCATTCAACGATGCGTCTCGGATAGCGAAATTAAGAGTGTTCTTTCATTTTGTCATGACCAAGCTTGTGGTGGTCATTTCGGGCCTTAAAAACGACAGAAAAGGTGCTTCAATGTGGTTTTTACTGGCCCACGCTTTTCAATGATGCGTTCAAGATTTGTAAAATGTGTGATCGATGCCAAATGTTAGGAAAAATCTCTCGACGAAACATGATGCCTTTGACCCTCATCCTTACGACCGAAATTTTTAACGTTTGGGGAACTGACTTTATGGGACCATTCCCAAATTCTTTCGGAAATCTTTACATTCTTCTTGTTATCGATTATGTTTCCAAATGGGTTGAAGCCATTCCATGTAGAACAAATGACTATAAAATTGTTGTGAAATTCGTAAAAGAAAACATCTTTTCGAGGTTTGGCACTCCTCGCACAATAATCAGTGATAACGAAACACACTTTTGTAATCGATCATTTGAAGCTTTAATGAAGAAATACTCGATAACCAACAAGTTGTCCACTCCTTATCATCCTCAAACTTATGGTCAGGTTGAAGTTTTGAATCGATAAATAAAACAAATTTTGGAGAAAACTATTAATAAGAATAAAAAAGATTGGTCTCAGAAATTTACTGATGCGCTTTGGGCTTACCATACTGCTTTTAAAACTAATCTTGGAATGTCACCTTTTCGGTTAGTATACGGTAAAGCATGTCACTTACCCATTGAACTTGAACATAAAGCGCTTTGGGCAATAAAGAACTTATACTTTGATCTTGAAACGGCTGGAGAAAACAGAAATTGCAACTCAACGAATTAGAAGAGATTTGGAACGACGCGTATGAAAACTCAAAAAATTAAAAGGAAAAACCAAAGTTTTTCATAACAAGTCAATCCTAAGAAAAACGTTTTTGCCAAATCAGAAAGTTCTTTTATATGACTCTCGACTTCATTTATTCCCTGGGAAACTAAAATCAAAATGGACTGGACCATATGTGGTACGAATTGTCTATCCACATGGTGCTATTAAAATTGAAAACCCTAAGGATGGATCAATTTTCAAAGTCAATGTTCATCTTTTGAAGCCATACTCGGAATTGCCAAGTGATCGAGAGGAGGAGCTAATTCTTCATGAGCCACACTACGTCTAGTACGAAATTTTAACCATCTCTTGTAAATATGTAAATATTTTTCTCCCGTTCACTCATTATGTCGTGCATTGACTGTGAGGACACAGTAAAAATCAAGTGTGGGGGAGAGTCTCATTTTCAATTTTACTTTTCATAGTTTAGTTTCTCAATTTCTTTGTTTTTCCCACCTTTATTTCAAAAAAAAATTAAAAAAAAATTGCATTTGAATTTACTTTTGAATAGGCATGGCAGAGTAAGCTTTCAGTTTTGGTCATTAAATTGAAATTTTTGGAAAGTTACTTGTCTTAATGAATAATAAAAAGTAAAGTTTAAATTACAAGAAACTTTGATGTAACTAGTATATAGGACGATTTGTAGGTGATGGTTATGAAATTTATTCTAAATTGAAGTCCTTGTTTAAAAGAGTGGTTGATTTAAAGTATTTGCGATAACATTTTTAATCTCTAAAGTCAGGTGGTGCTAAGTTGATTTTACAAAACTCTCCCTTTTTCAAAAAAAGAAGAAAAAAAAAGAAAAAAAAGAAGAAAAAAGATAAAGAAGAATAATAATAAAAATCACCTACAATCGATAGGTGTATACACACAAGTGTGTACCATGCTCTGTACTCCCCTCATGTAAGCTCGAAAGGTAGTGCATGGATGGTATATCTGGCCTCAGTTTACTTGAGTTAGGTGTGTAAATAAAATAAAACTTAATAAAAACCACCTATAGTCGATAGGTGTATGTACGTAAGTGTGTGCACTCGCCATGCTCTATATTCCCCTCACATAAGCCCGAAAGGCAGTGCATGGGTGGTATATCTGGCCTCAGTTTACCTGAGCTAGGTGTGTAAATAATAATAATGTTAATATTTCTTTCAAATAAAGAGAGAGTAAGCAATTGAAACCCAAGCACCATCTTAACTTTATGGATTTGACTTGTTATACAAAAAGAAATGAAGATACTACTTTGCAAACTCGGACAATCAATTAAAGAATTCATTTCATAATTGCACTGTTTTCAACCGAAATAACTGGTTAAGCTAGAGTCGAATGTAATGTGAACTGAGCTTTTGTTTGAAGTTTATGATGATTAAATGACTGAAATTTCATGATGATGATCGAAATTTATATCTAACTCACTTATGTTGATTTAAAAAGTAAATTCTTCATTTGTAAATATTTCGAAAAACTTGCATTCATGTCTTTGTAAATAAATCTTGCATTTAGGAAATTTCGCATTTGGATTTTGTGGGTAGTATCCGTTAAAAATAGCCACGAGACGACACTCGTCCTATAAGGGACACTTAAAGGTTTAACGGCTTGTTGCATACGCTCAATGCAATCATGCTCCCTACGAAAATGGATTTATCTTAGTTTTTTTATTCAAGGACGAATAAAAGATAAGTGTGGGGGTATTTGATGTGCATGTAAATGTGAATATATTAACATCCATATTTTATCTATTTTTATTTAAATAAATGTCATAATAGGGTGTTTTAACATTTTTAAACCAAAATTCAATTATTTTCAAATCATCATATATTCATCTTCATACAAGGGCAAAATGGTCATTTTTGTGCATGTGTTAATTTGAGAATTTTTACTTGGACATTTTTTATGATTTTTATAGGAATTTGGATTCATATGAAAGAGGTTTTCATGGAATATATGCATGCATAAGAGAATACAAAGGAATGAAGATGGAAATAATTCAAACTTATGATCACGGAGGACCCCACCTACCCACTTACCTAAATCTACAATTAGAAGCTAACGGATAACTAAGTGGAGGTAAAAGCTTCATGCATACTTGATGATGGATTAATTAGAGGCTAATGGTTACTTGGTGGCCACATTTCCTAAAGGGCATTTTGGAAAGCTCCCTAAATATTGAATTAGCGTTTTGTGCATGTATAAATAGCCCTTTTATGCACATGTAAATGATCTTTTTATCTCTTTTAATTAGTGAGTTGTAACCACAAAATCAAAGTGAAATAAAAATGGCTTCCTAAGCCATCTCTTTTTTACATGCTTTTATTTACTTTTATGTTCATGTTTATTTCTATGCTCTCTTCTTTTCATTGTTAGTAGATTAGATTTACATTCATGCAAGTAGTGTAGTTTTATTTTTATGGAAGTAGTTTTGTAGTTAATCTCCTTTTCTTCCTTTGTTTAGTTTCTACTTCTTTTGTTTTTTTAACATTGAAATATCTATGTGTTGAAATGGTAACACAAATGAGAGGCTAAATCCCTACAATTTACGGGTAATGAAGCTTTCTCTTAATCATGTAGATTCAACGTAAGTTGCTATTTTATGATCTCTTTTGTGCTTCATGAGAAAATGGATGTTTATTTGATTTTGTGTTTTATGTGGCATTTGATAGCCTATTTTGTTCATAACAATTAGGCTATGCTTATCACATTATTCACCAATTGCCTTTTCATCTAAATATGATTATGGCAATGAAGTGAAATTATAATCAAAATTTGATGATCTATGTTACTAATTAATAGTAAATAAATCATGCTTAAAATAGATTTTGGTTTCAATCTTTATGTCATTTTTCATGAGAGTTTAACAAAGTAGGATTAGATGTGTATTATAGTTTGATGGTTATTATGTTAATTAATAACACAAATAGACCATACTTATGATAAATGTAACAACCAAAAAATTTGAGTTATAATAATTAATTAATGAATTAATTAAATAATAAAATAAGTTTTGAAATTATCAGAATCGAGCTATGGAAGTTGCACCATTGGGTCTATGGTGATTTTTTGGTCAATTTCCATATATAATTTGTCAAAATCCATGCTAGTATGAAGAAGATATGCAAGAAACAAGAAATCAACAAAACGAAAAAAAAGAAACAAGGGTCAGGCCGACCCAGAACAAGGCCAGGTCAACCCTCAAAGGCCTTAGGTCGACCCTCATTGGAGCAAGGTCGATCCGCCTTTGGTTTTGCACGTAGATTCGTCCAGTTTCGTTCGAACACGTCATTTTGCAATTTTTCTTCAATCCTGGGCGTTCGTGCTTCCATCCGACGGTTCTCAACGAGCCTATGACGTGGTTGCACCAGATTTAATATTCAAATCCAACAGCCTGAGATCCCTAAGTGATACTATAAATAAGACCCTATACCTAGCTATTTTTCTCATTCAGATTTTCTCCCAATTGGGTTCATTGCCTAAGGCTGGACCTTAAAAAGAAATTTTTTATTAGGAGGAGATCCTTTTAATTAAAATATTTTACACCCTAGAAGTGGATCCGGGAAGGCCAAGGAATAAAGCTAAGGACCACAAGTGAGTGTTTTGTAAGTATTTTAGATTTTTAAGTAATTTAAAACAATAGGGTTATCAATAATTGTGGTTTTTTTTGCAATTTTGAGACAGTTTTTATATAAGTTATTTACAACTAGTTTTTAAAGTTCTTTTCAGTCTATTTTATTCAACTATTTTTATTCAGCTATTTTATTCAGTTTTACAGTTATTTACAGTTATTTACATTTGTCTTACGTTAGAATTTAGCCTGTAAATGTTAGTTTCTTTTTATTCCTTTTTACGCAAATAAAATATAAGAATATTAAAAAGAGAAGAATTCACTAATATGGATTAAATAGAAATAAACACTAAATTTATAGAAATTAGATGTAAAATAAAAAAGACTGTAATAGAAAGAAGATAGAATGAAATAGGCAAATTTGAGACATTTGCAAGCATGTTTATAAGTAGTGGTTATAACTAAAAAAAGAATTAGAAGAGTAACAATTATAACATAGGTTATAATTAAGTAGAAAGAACAATAAAAGGCTTATTTTAAAACTTAGATTAAGTTAATAAGAAAATATAGCATAAATAATAGAAGAGGCTTATTTTAAAACTTGGACTAAGTTAATAAGCAGATTATAACATAGTTATAATTAAGAGATAACAGGAAATGCTTATTTTAAAACTTAGATTAAGTTAATAAGCAAATATAGCAGAAATAACAGAAGAGGCTTATTTTAAAACTTGGATTTAAGTTAATAATCAAAGGTAGAAGCAGGGCCCATACCAAAAGCATTCCCTTTTAGTCAGGAATTGATGGTCTCACAATAGTTAGGTGAGGCTGGGACACGCTTATGCTAACTTGGGTAAATACGTGGCCAATAGATAGAGGCTCAAATCTGGGGATTTGGGCAAGGGGCGCAAATCAGAAATTGTTTGTTAGGACCAGTACCGGCAGCATTCCCTTTCAGGTCTAGAACTGATGGTCTCACAACACTTAGGTGAGGCTGGGCAGTACGCCCTTTCAGTCAGGAACTGATGGTCTCACAACACTTAGGTGAGGCTGGGTAGTATTCCCTTTCAGACTAGGACTGATGGTCTTATAATATATTAGGTGAGGCTGGACACGCTTATGTTGATTGGGAGTAAATAAGGGGTTAAAATAGGGAGCTACAGTTTGTGTGTACTGGTGGTGACCGAGCGTGCGACATCGATTGGGGTAAATAATTCGCTACTGCGTTCCAATCGCTAAATATGTGTCTTTTGCTGTGGGACTAATAAGATTGGACCAGCTTACTGTGGCACAACAGAGATAGAAGGCCGATCAACGGGTAGAATTAGGAATTCAGCCTAATTAAACTAGGATTAGGATTTCAGCCTAATCAAAGAAGTATTAGACAAGTGCAAACAATCACAATCAAAGCAAATAGAATCAGAAACAGTATTTTATCCCAGTTTTATCTTTCTATATTTTCCTTTCATACTAGAACTATTGCTTAGTCTATTATCTTTATCTTGCTTAGAAATGCTAGTAATTACTTTCACTCACCAGACTTATAGTCTAACCTACTCCTCTATTTCCCCGTTTCCCCCATAGCCAACAGAGTCGAGGACGGTAGATTCAGATTTCTTGGAGATTTATCCCCTGAACTTTTCATGTATTCTTCTTCTTTTCATTTGGCTTTTGATGTACTGGTACTTATGTGAGGGATGATTATTATTTATGTACTCTGATGATGTGACTGAGATGTACTTTTCATAAGACATGAGTATTTGGTTTTATAACATATTCTGCTTTTATGACTTATTTTATAAAGCTGAATTCTGAATAATAAGTATTTATTTAAAAGTTTCCGTTGTTTTTCTTTAATTTTCTTGTGAATCTTAGTCTCGTGATGCTTTAGCTATACCTATAACGCACCATATTCTTTGGTGTGCCCTTTTTGGGTATACTAAGGGGTATGGGGTGTTTCACTTGGTATTAGAGCCTAGGATTATAGGATTCCTAAAAACTTGTTTTAAAAGTAAAGTATTTGTCAAAGGTAACATATTTTCAAACTATTAGAAATAGTTCTCAAGTATAAGAGAGTTTTTATAAAAATCCGCTCAAAGTCCAGTTCAACCTTCTTTCGATTCTTTCGAGCCTAAATCCTCTTTTCTTTGCATAGAATGGCGGACGCCCCAAATCTTCTAGAGGGTGTCCAAGTCCCTGGCTAGTTTCGTAGATACCTTCAAGCTTTGACACCAGAGATGCAAGGGCAACGCCCAATGCAGCACTAGTGGGTGGAGATCCCATTAATCCACCTACAGCAGCCAATTTTTCTAAGCTATGCAAGGACTTCGCTAGTCTAGGAGGTAGAATGTTTTCTGGTACGGAGTATTTCGTGGAGGCATGAGCTTGGTTGAGAAATACGGAGCAAATATTTGGGTTGTTAGGATTGGAGGACCGATAGAGAGTTCAGCTTGCATCTTGGAAGTTGAAGGGAGAAGCTTCTTAATAGTGGGAGATCATAGAGATGGAAGGTAGAGACATTGGTTGGTTTGGACTTTGAGAAAGTTCTTGTCGCAAGCTAAGGAAAGCATGTAGTTAGAGAAGTTCAATAGTCTGAAGCAAGGGAGTCTTTTGGTGACGGAGTATATAAATCATTTTAATGAGTTATCGTGGTTTGGAATGGAGCTCATTAATACACCACATAAGAAGGCCATGAAGTTTGCTAAGGGTTGGAACCAGCCACTCTAAGGGTTGTTATTGACAAATGTACCTATGGGAGTGACGTATGAGTCACTTGTGGAGATGGCTCTGATGCAGATGCTGTTAAGGAAGGAGAGCTTAAGGAGGTTCCTAAGTCAGAAAACTCTAAGAAGCAATGGTGGAAGAATAAGAAGGATAAGGGTAAGAGGAAAGAAGGAGGATCTCAAAAGCAGATCAGGAAAGGCGGGAAATGTCATAGTTATGGATTGGTTGGGCATTTCACAAAGGACTGTAAGAAGGACATGATGAAGGGGAGGTGTTACAATTGTGGGCAGCCTGGACACCTTAGTAGAGCTTGTCCTTAGAGGACGGGGCAGAGAGCAGGCGCACCTACAGCGCAAGTATAGGCTTTGGATGCAGCACCTTCTAGTAGTGGACCAGATCGAGGTAGGAAAGTCTCTGTAGAAGGTTTGATCTCTATTTCAGATATTCGTATTCGGACTCTTTTTGACTCCAGAGCATCGCATTCTTTCATTTCTAGTTCCTTAGTTGATTGTTTGCACTTAGATATTTCTCTAGTTGTAGACCCTATAGTTGTTTCAAACCCCATAGGAGGATCGACACATTTATCCATGATTTGTAGGGGTTTGAAATTTTTTATACTAGGCATAGAGTTTGATTGTGACGCCTATGTACTGGGATTTTCGGGATATGGGATGATTTTGGGGATGGACTGGTTATCCACTTATGGAGCGATACTTGACTACGAGAGGTGTATCTTTCTTTGCTAATATTCATGTTATTCGGTTTTTGGGCTTCGACATGATATTGGAGATGGATTGGTTATCTTTATATGAGGCTCATATTTTATGTCCTGAGAGAACCATACTCCTTCGACATCCTCAGCTTGGAGAGTGAATCATTGTAGCTCTCGACGACGCTATTCAGAATCAATCTATTTCTTTGTATGCCTTAGAATCTTCGATTAAGGAAGAGACCTCTCAAATTCCAATTGTTTCCGCTTTCCCTGTTTCTTTGAGCCTATCTCAGGATTGCTACCAAAAAGGGTATTGAGTTTAGGATTGATCTTGCCTTGGAGCTCAACCTTTTAATCGTCCTCCTACTAGAATGTCAGCTAAGGAAAACGAAGAGTTGATCAAACAATTGATCAAACTAGAGTCCAACCAATTGATTCAATCCAGCACTTCTCCATAGGGTACCGCTGTAGTATTTGTGAAGAAGGCGGATGGTACTCTTCGGCTTTGGAACTAGATATGGGTCTTTCAAATGGCGCATGATGCCTTTTGGGTTGATGAATGCGCCTGCGTATTTCGTTGACCTAATGAATCGAGTCTTTCGAGAGTATCTCGATAAGTGTGTACTAGTATTTATTGATGATATTCTAGTATATTCCAAATCTGGGGAGGAACATGTTGAACACCTGAGGATTGTTTTAGAGACTTTGCAAAAGAATGAGTTGAAGGTTAAATTCTCGCAATGTTATTTTTGGTAGCAGCGAGTGAAGTTTTTGGGCCACATAGTTTCTAGTAAAGGTATCCCAGTCGATCCCTCTAAGATTGAAGCAATTCGGAACTGGAAGAGACCAGGGAGAACTACTGAGATTAGAAGTTTTCTCGGATTGGCTAGTTATTTCCATCGATTTATTAGAGATTTTTCGAAAGTGGTCCTCCCTTCACAACCTTGACCAGGAAGAAAATGAAATATCAATGGACAAATAAGTATGAATTTGCTTTTCAAAAGCCGAATAATCTTCTCACTCATGCACTTGTTCTTATAGTACCTAATGGGAATCAAGATTTTGTGCTTTGTAATGATGCTTGTGGATCGGGACTGGGGGCAGTTCTTATACGGAGAGATAGAGTTGTTGTCTATGCTTCTAGACAGCTTAGACTGTGTGAAATTTGGTATGCTACTCACGATCTAGAGCTGGCAGCTATAGTTTTTGCACTTAAGATGTGGCATCACTAACTTCTAGGAGAGAAATTCATCTTTTATACACATCACAAGTCATTGAAGTATTTGTTTTCGTAGAAGGAACTAAATATAAGACAGCAGAGGTGGTTGGAGTTTTTAGCTGCATATGATGTGGAGATTCAGTATACTCATGGGAAGGAGAATCATGTAGCGTGATCTTAGCCGCAAGCATCTAGTAGTTGTTTCTATGATGATGCTAGAGTGGAAGGATCTAGAGGCTTTACCTATCTATAATATCCGAGATAGAAGTCCAAATTTGAGACCGGGTTTAGTACTCACTAGTTTAGAACCACGTCCATCTATATTAGACTATATAGCAGATGCTCAGAAGCAAGATTCTTCTCTAATTGGTATTTTCCAAATGTGTATAATGGTAGTTAGGAGGAGATTGTGCAATTGATAGTAAAGGATGTATTCGGAGGCGTCGTAGATTAGTAGTGCCAGATATTGATACACTCCAAAAGGATATCATGGATGAATGTCAGCGATCTAGATAAACTATTCACCCAGGGAGCAACAAGATGTACGCGGATATGAAAAGGCTGTATTTTTGGGAAGGGATAAAGTGCGATGTGTGGAACTTTCTGAAGCATTGCATGATATGTCAGCTTGTTAAAGCTGAACATTAGAAGCCTAGTAGACTTCTACAGCGTTAGAGGTTCCATTATGGAAGTGGGATTAGGTAAATATGAACTAGAATTAAATCGAGTTCATATTTATTTCCAATATTAGTTGATCTAGTAATGATCAAATAAATTTTAATTATACGTATCCATGGATTTTATGGATGGATTACCTCATTCGAGGAGTGGACATGACAGTCTTTGGGTTATTATTGATAGGTTGGCTAAATCGTCAAATTTCATTCTGGTGAAGTCAACTAGAATGGCTCCTTATCTGGCGAATCTGTATATTAAGGAAGTGGTCAGGATACATGGTGTTCACAGTGCCATTGTGAGTGACCGTGATCCATTATTCACTAGTGAATTCTGGAAGAGTCTTCAGAGTGCATTGGGTATGAAGTTGAACCTTAGTACTACCGACCATCCTCGTAGTACAGAGCAAGTTAATAAAGTTGTTGAGGATTTCCTTTGTGCTTGCGTACTGGATTTTGAGGGTAGTTAGGTTGATCATATCTATTTAGCCGAGTTTTCCTACAACAATAGCTTTCAGTCGAGTATCGGTATGACTATTTTCGAATTGTTATATGGAAGACCATGTCGTTCTCCATCTTGTTGGTTAGTGGCAGGAGATAGATTTGTGCTTAGGCCAAATTCTCTTCGGGAAGCTCCAAAAAAGATAGAAGTTGTTAGACAAAGGATGAAGGAAGCCTAGAGCAGGAAGAAGTCCTATGCGGATCAGAGGAGAAAGGACTTGGAGTTTTCTATTGGAGATCTTGTTTTTATGCGAGTATTTTCACTAAAGGGAGTAATGCAATTCAGTAGGTCGGGGAAGTTAGCTCCACGGTTTAATAGACATTATCCTATTACTGAGCGCATTGGTGCTTGGCATACCGTGTTGTTCTACCTGATCATTTATCTGAAATACATGATGTGTTCCATGTATCTCAACTCCGCAAATATCTTAGAGATCCCGAGTCAGTTTTAGAAGCTCACCAGATGGAGGAACTCGAGATTTCACCCGACTTGACTTATGCTCGGATGCAAGTATAGATAGTGGTGACGAAGGTTATACAACTGGGAAACAAAGAAGTTCCACTGGTAAAGGTGCATTGGTCCGGGAATACCAAGGATTGTACGTGGGAGACTCGCGAATATATGTAGCGGATCCATCCTGAGTTATTTTCAAAGGCATGAGTCTGGTAAATTCTTTCTCTCTTTGATAATTGGCTAAATTTTTAATTAGATTGATTATTAATATTAAAACTTGTTAGAGATTCCTTTTAAATAGTAATTGCGAGGATGCAATTTTCTCAAGGGAGTGAGTCTACAACAACCCTGTTAATAATTATCTAATTAATAATTTATTAATAATTTTCATTTTGAATTTAAAGATTAAATTGATAAATTAAATCTATATTTTATAATTTATTCTAAAAGGAGATTTTTAATAAAGTAGAAAATTTCTAAATTTGTAAACAAATTGACTTTTGATGTATGAATTTAATTTAACAAATAAGAATTTAATTTTTTAATTGATTTAAATTTTTTGTTAAGTGTTATTAAGTTAAAACGAATTTAATTTAATCACATTTTTAGTGAACTTGGGCCTTAGTTATTCTAAGCCCATTAGCCTAAGAGAATAAATTATTTTCTTAACCTTAGTTATCCTACTCCAAAAATATATATTCTTCCTGAATATTATTTCACATTCTTATTACAGAAAAGCTTCAAAGGGGAAAATCAAATTCAGCCCTAGTTTAAATCATAGGAATTCAAAGAAAATATTACAAATCATAAGGAGATAAGGTATAGAATCCTCATCTTCTATTCTATGTTCTTAAGTAATCAATTTAGGGTTTTGAGTTGATATTAAATCTCTGATTTTTTGAGTTGATAAGGGCTTTTGAATTTTGGAGAATTGAAGTAGGAGTAAAAGAGGAAGATCGGTTTGTTTCAGCTTAATCAATTCAGCATGTTCCTTTAATTTTTGATCTAAGGTGAGCTTATAATCTAACACACCTATATCTATGATTACAAATATCTCCAAGATGATTTACTATTTTGAATTTATTTGCTAATGGGATGAATTGATCGGTTAAAATGGACTAGTATAATCTTAACTTCTAAATTTTAGTACTGTCAGTTCCTGTTTGAGCACAAACACATAATACATGCACTTAAATGGATATTAGTTGTATTTGAATAATTAGTAAGACCAGATATTATCTCTATTACATTCTGCAACTCGTAGGAATCAACCAAAGTTGATCATCTAGATAGAACTGATGATCACATGGGCAAACAATTGCCCAGGAAATGGGTCGACCGATCAATCATCTCCGGTCGACCAGTGAAATTGAAAATTTGGCAGAAAGCTCGGTTTCTGTTAATATATGTTGTTTTGTTAATCGCTTTGCTTTATGAATTTTTAAGATTGTTATTTGCTATATTATCTTTTGATTATGAGTAGCAATTGATTTTTAAAACTTGCAATTTCTTTTGATGTCTATTATAAAGAAAATATAGCCAATTTATATACACAAAGTTTATTTCAAAAAGAATTAACAAATAAGGTTTTAAAGTTGATAATACTTTATGCAAAGTGAATATATATATTTTAAAAATAAAATAAGTTATTAATTATGAAAAATATTAGTTTGATTTCTAATTTTAGTAAAGAAATTCTATTTTTAAAATAAATATCTTTTAACTCTTTTCTTTTTAAATACAAGTGAATAAGCTTTGATTTAAATTTATATTGGATTACATGCTTTTCTATGGAACAAAGAATTTTAATAATCGACTAAATTGTTGGAATGTTATGGGACATTACGTACAATTTTTCATTTATTATTATAATTTGTTAAATGGAGTTGAGTGGAATTTACTAGCTTTTAGTAAATACTAGGATTTCATTATCTGGTATGGGACAATAGTTAAATTTTAGTAGTTACTAAAGTTAAAGTGATTTACACTGTAGATTATATTATCCTGTGGTATTTAGCTATATGGGCTGATAGATCCCTAAGTAACGAGGACTTATTTTATTCATCGATTTAAGAGGTGTTAGCAACTTGACCAAATTGCGAGCGAGGTGTTAGCGACCTGACCAAACTACGAGTGAGGTGTTAGTGACCTAGCCCAATCGCTTGAGAGGTGTTACCAACCTAACCCAAATGGTTGAGAGGTGTTAGCAACCTGGCCAAACTGCGAGAAAGGTTTAGCGACCTGATCAAACTGCAAGAGAGGTGTTAACAACCTGGTCAAACTTCAAGAGGCTATCATAATCATTTCGGGTCCGAGATTATGATTAGTTATTAGTGATGATTGTTTCTTCAGAGATTTTGGATGGATATTTAATACCTTTTCGCACTGGAGAATTTTGAATTTGTTATCACCTTTTTATGTTAGTCCATTGGAGACTTGATATGTATTTATGAAATGGTGATTTTGAATGATATATCTTATTATGATTTTTATCTTAGACTTATTTTATTATAGCTTATTTATTTGTTAAGTCATATATTTAGGATATCAGTATTTCACCTTTCTATTAAATATGGTGTGACCTATTTATTTTAAAATACTCGAATCAGGCCGAGACTCTATAGGTACTGGGACTCGCTGACTTTTGCATTTACTAGAGTATACTATTTTGACCATTTTAGTTTACCTCATGGTTGTATATATAGATACTTGAGACAACTTGTTATGCATATTATTTAGTAGTTATCCTGTACCTGATATGATATCATGTATGTGATGTAGATATTTATGTGGGTCTAGTACTGATATTTTGTAGACTCACATTTTATTATGTATATGATGTATATTATTCCGTCATGATCCATGGCTCTGATTTTGATTTATTTATATTATATATTGTTATGAATTAATTTTAAACATGTGTGTCTATTAATTTGTATTGATAATATACATATCAAAATTTTCAATTCAAACCCTTAGAAAGGTAATAAATACGTGTCAGCGTTAGTCTAAAGATATAGTCACATTAAGTCGTCTTTAACCAGCCATATTCTCCATGTTATTAGACGATATTACTTGTAATGTTATTTAATAATATGAGTATAGTGGTGGGGTAGTTACAAGAAATAATACATACATACATACATACATACATATATATATATATATAACTTGAAAAATGGTGCATAATGAAGGGAGCTTTCAAATTTGAGTTGTAGAGCCAAATTCATTTGAATCAAGCTGGAGCTAGCAATTTTAAGTTGTAAAGAGCTCATGGAGGCCTTTATGATATTATAACAATATTTAATTCATTGATGATGTTCATGTTCAATTGGCGAACATGCATAATTATGTGGTTTGGAGATTGGTTAAGTTTTTTCTTTGGGATGAAGATATTTGTTTCCATTTTGACATTAGAGATTGTTTGGAGTATGGAGTTGTTAGTGGAGTTTGGATGGATTATATGAAAATATAGTATCAAGATGGATATTGTTGAGATTGGTGATATAACATTTCCCATTCGAATATGAAGGAGTCGATTAGAGAAGCAGTTGATTGGATCAACAAATTTTGGATAATTAGGCATTGAGATTTTAAGGGCGATCTCATCTTTTTCAAGGTGTTTGGAGTTTATAGATTTCTGCATATTTTTGATCCAATGACAAAGATTACGTTAGAATATTATGTACAAGCTTGTGTAGGTTCGCTGTGATTGGAGAGAAGAAGAGTCATTGTAGTAGAGTTTTGGAGATTGAGATTTCTTGTCAACTTTTATTGGTTCTCTTTGTATTCTTTTGGTGAATTAATAAAGTTTTATTTGGAGGAAATTGTTTGTCTATTGTTTTTTCTTCACTTCTTATCTTTTCTAAAATCTATTAGTGTGGAGATCCTTAGGGTAACTGTGGTGACCCTCACTCTATAAAACATAGCTTTTTTTTATATACAAGAGGCATTCACCACTAAACCCCAATTCTTTTATATTTGAATATTTATATAATTTCCAAATATTTTTCCCAAGACCCTGGTTTTACCAATATAATCATATCAGTGTACAAACAAACTAAGTCAATTGTATATTTGATGATATACAATTGTTTCTTTATTATTATTATATTTTTTTATCAGAGGGAATTTAAATCAAATAGAAATCAAAATACCATACAAGCTATTGACATAGCCACTTATTTCTTTTCTAAGTCTTGTTCTACTGCCATAGGTGCACTTTGACAAATTCTAACACTTATATATATTTATCTTGTCTAGATAATTCTATTTAACTCTAAAATAGTATTTACTTGATTTCATGATAGTTATCAAAGTTGATAATAATTAATAACAATAAGTTGGATTGACAAAAATCGATAAACCTTGGAAATTTACTCGAAAATAGGCAAATTAGGCAAAATCAGCAGTTCAGACGTCTAAATTTTTATGACAGACGTCTAGATTCGATCTCAAACGTCTAAATTTTTATGACAAACGTCTCAGAGTGTCTAAATTTTAAACAGAGAGTAGAAAACATTTTGAACTAAATTCAGACATCTAAATTTTTATTGACAGACGTCTAAATTAGATCTCAGACATCTAAATTTTTATGACAGACGTCTCAGAGTGTCTAAATTTTAAACAGAGAGTAGAAAACATTTTGAACTAAATTCAGACATCTAAATTTTTGTTGACAGACGTCTAAATTCGATCTCAGACGTCTAAATTTTTATGACAGACGTCTAATTTGATCTTAGACGTCTAAAATTGTTGACAAGTTTTCTCAGAGGTTAAACTTAAATACTCAATTACTTACAAATTTCCAGAATTCGTGCATATGCAAGTATCACTTACCTGCCATGCACAAATTCATCTCACTTGAATATTCTACTAAAATTTTGAGTGTTCATTAAAAATCAATCCCCTTAGCTTTTTTAATTTCCAAAAGGCAAAACATAAGCAATAAAAATTAGAGCTCAAATATATATATATCCATATCATATGCATATGACATGTCTAACTCCTTATTTTCTCCAAATCAGACATTCATAAAATAAATTTGTAGTTAACCAACCATCATCCATGATCACTCATAACAGGTTTTGATTAAGTACATATCTTCAACTCAAAATACTTAAAAAGTTTCCTAAAAGTAACTTCAATTACAGAAAATTAAATGTGTCTAGTAATTTCATTACAATGCATATGCAAATTTTAAAAAAAACAAGTCTCTCTTATTTATTCTAGCAGCCAATGCCTTCTCTACTCATCAAGCCAACTTCAATTTCCTGCAAGCAAATCATTTAGCTGCCCCAAAGAATTTTTGAGACACCCAGATGATTGCAAGGGCAACCAAAAGGGTCGGTTTTCACTGGTATGAGCATTTATCAATTTTGTATACATATTCATAATTTTAAAACATAATCTTGCAGTGCCTTCCTAGTTTAACAGATGTTTATACTTAGCATGTTTTGGTTCATACAAGGTAATACAAAAAAAACACATTCATCTATTCAAACAAATACACAGCAAACAGTAAAGATAAACATATGTATAATTCTTGATTTATTCTCCCCAAATCTAGATAAATAAACCCAGGTTTTATACTCCAAATTTTCACCCAGCAACTAATCAATGAACAAGTTTAACTTGATTAAATTAACACCATATCTGGATATTTATAACCCAGATTTTTAAACCCCTGTCCCCATTTATTTTATGGTCTTTAACTCCTTGTCAAATGAATACTATGTATGCATTGTGAAGGAAACTCCCAGGTTGTTTAAATTATTCCAACACACAAAGGCCTCAGGGTGCAGTTGCACCATGCATATACTTGCTTCCACCTGAAGTAAGCAAATCATTGACTAACTCCCAAGTGACCAATTTAGTTTTTCTTTCATTTATATTTCAGAAAGATATAAATGCTTGTATATTTTTCTGATTCAACCCCATGTTCCCCTGTTTAATCTATATCCATGTTTAATGATACTAAGGTAGAACAAGAATGCTCCAATCATGTTAACACCAAAAGCCCACTTACAGATTAATACTCCACACAAACAAAAAAAAATGCACAAACAAACATCCATATCATCCATAACAAAATTAATTCATAGATTTAAATGTCTCATAATATTCTAGGCTGCCTGTAATAGGACTTAATGCCATTGCATACAAAGGATATATACTCACATAATGTTTTTCCTTTTACTGCCTTAATTTCTTAGAACAGCAAATCCCCCAAAGCCTCAAGCTAGTGTTTCTTCCTTGTTTATTTTATTTTGTTTTTGATCCCGAGAGAGTGATGGTTTTGGCTATGTGCAGTTATTTATAAATCCATTCTAGGGTTTAAGAAAATGGGTAATTCTCCTAATACCCTTAGCTGTTCATGCATACATCTCATTCCTGTGTGGTCCTAAATGGGAAATGCACACATCAGGTTACTTTAATTGGTTATTTCGGGAGTTGAACATTTTAAACACTGCATGCTATTTTCATGTCTCTATTTTGTTCATGCCATATGCATGTGGTCCTTTATTCATTTCTTTTTATAAGTTTAAGGAATCTGAAAATCTCCTTTGTATTTTCTACCTATCTATTACCTCCATTCAATCATGCATACTAACATACCTTATTAAAATCATTCACTCATATTATTTGCTTGAAATAAATAAGATATGGAAATTTTTATTTGATTTTGTATGTATACATATGTATATTTCTGCCTCTTTATCAGATCAGTAACTCCTTCTATATTTAAATAAAAATAACATATATTATGCTAATTATTTTTAGCACAACTATAAGACTTATAAACCTTTTTATTAATTTAATTTTTATTCTACCTTTATATAAAACAGAAAACACCCCATTTGTATATATTTACATAATTCTTTGGACATAAAGCTATACTTATTTTTGAGTTCCAATTCCTTTCTTAATTACCTTAATACCTTGCATTTTATCAAACAGAAGCTCCCATGCAATTTTATTTATTGCCAAATTCTTTTCTGTTTTAAATGCAATATATATACTTATATATATATATATATATATCTCAGAATTTTCTAATATAAATATATATCATTTTATTTTATTTTATTTTAGGGTCATTACATACCCTCCCCCTTAAAGGAATTATGTCCCCATAATTTCACCTATTTTCTCCAATTAAAAGCACTAATCCATAGCCTGTTTTAACTCCATAACCCCATACTCATATTTTATGGAAACAAACAATATATAAATACATTTAGAAAAATTATCTTAGGCTGCTTAAACATACCTCTCCACCAGTAAACAAATTGGGGTATTTAGCCCTTATTTTGTCTTCAACCTCCCATGTACAATCATTAGTGTCCAAGCTCCATTGGATTTTCACCGGCTTGATCACCTTGTTCCTCAACTTTTTCTCTTCCTTGGCAACTATCCCTACTGGTTCATTTGTATAAACCAAATTCTTCTGCACTTGAACTTGAGTAGGTGACTCCAGAATTGCTCCTTCATCATGCACCCATTTTCTCAATTGAGAAACATGAAATACAGGATGCACACCACTCAACTCCTCAGGTAACTTAAGTCCGTAGGCCATAGCACCAATTCTCTGCATAATTTCATATGGTCCTACAAATCTTGGTGATAGTTTACCAGATTTTCCAAACCTGAAAACTTTCTTCATTGGTGATACTTTCAGAAAAACATGCTCTCCTACTTCAAACTCCATTGGCTTCCTTTTTCTATCTGCATAAGACTTTTGTCTTGATTGTGCTGCCTTCATTCTATGCCTAATCAATTCAATCATGTTGGAAGTTTCTTTAACATGGTCTGGCCCCAACATTACACCCTCTCCTGCTTCCAACCAACAGGCAGGAGACATGCAAGGTCTCCCATACAAGGCTTCAAAGGGAGCCATTCCTATGGTTGATTGATAGCTATTGTTCTAAGTGAATTCTGCCAAGTGGATATGATCCTCCCAATTACCCCCAAAATCAAGCACACATGCTCTAAGTAAATCTTCCAATATTTTATTCACTATCTCTGTTTGCCCATCACTTTGAGGATGGTAGGCAGTGCTTAAACAAAGTCGTGTTCCCATTGCTTCTTGGAAACTTTCCCAAAATCTTGAGGTGAACAAAGTGTCTCTATCACTTACAATAGTCTTGGGTATGCCATGTAGCCTCACCACTTCTTTAATGAACAATTGTGCAAGTCTAGATGCATTTCTATCTGACCTGACAGGAACAAAGTGAGCTGATTTGGTTAGTCTATCAACAATTACCCATATACTATCATTGCCTTTCTTAGTTCTAGGCAAACCATCCACAAAATCCATGGAAATGCTTTCCCACTTCCATTGAGGTACCTCCAAAGGTTGCAACATGCCAGAGGGCTTTTGGTGGTCTGCTTTAATTTGTTGACATGTGGAACATTTTGCCACATATCTTGCCACTGCTTGCTTCATTCCTGCCCACCAGTAGCCTCTTTTTAAATCATGATACATTTTAGTACCACCAGGGTGTATGGTGTACCTGGTCTTGTGATGCTCATTCATGATTTCTTCCTTCAATTCTGCAATGTTTGGTACACAAAGCTTATCGTTTTTCCTCAAATAACCTTGGGAATCTATTTTAAAATTCTCTGACTCAATGTTATTTAATAACATTTCTTTCTTCTCCTTTAGACTTTGATCTTGATCTTGCATGCTACCAACTTTCTCCACCAGATTAGACCTCACTGTGATTATTCCCAGTGTACCATACTCCACCATATCACCATGTTCTTTAAAATTCACTGCATCCTTGCTGTATATATCTGCCTCCCCAAGCACTGCAAGATTTTTAAACTCATCAATCATCAAACTGGCTAATCTAACATGATTTCTGCTCAAAGCATCTGCTACTCTATTAGCTTTTCCAGGAGTGTACAATATATCTAAATCATATGCAGCTAGAAACTCCAACCACCTTGCTTGCCTCATATTTAAATCTTTTTGAGAAAATAAATATTTCAATGCTTGATGATCTGTGAATAATTTAAATTTTGCCCCAAGCAAATAATGCCTCCATAGTTTTAGTGCAAACACTATTGCAGCTAATTCTAGATCATGAGTTGCATATTTGGTTTCATTAGGTTTAAGCTGTCTTGATGCATATGCCACTACCTTGCCATGTTGCATAAGCACTGCACCTAACCCAGATCCACTAGCTTCAGTGTATACAACCATTCCTTTATTTGCTTCTGGGATTTGTAGGACAGGAGCTTCCACCAATGCTTGCTTCAATTTCTCAAAAGCTTGTTCACACTGCTCAGTCCACACATATGGTTGGTTCTTCTTGGTTAGTTTGGTCATTGGTGCGGCTATTCTTGAAAAATCCTTGATGAACCTCCTATAATACCCTGCCAAACCTAAGAATGACCTCACCTCAGTCACTGTTTTGGGTCTACTCCATGATTGAACTGCAATGACCTTGCTTGGATATACACTTACTCCCTGCTGTGACACTATGTGTCCTAAGAATTTTACTTCTTGTTGCCAAAATGCACACTTTGAATACTTGGCTTTTAATTCATGTTCTCTAAGTCTGGATAATACTAAATGTAGGTGCATAGCATGATCATTTTCTGACTTTGAATAAATTAATATGTCATCTATAAATACCAAGACAAACTTATCCAAAAAGTCTCTAAAAATTCTATTCATCAAGTCTACAAAATAGGATGGAGCATTGGTCAATCCAAATGGCATTACTAGAAATTCATAAAGGCCATACCTTGTATTAAAGGCTGTGTACTCAATGCTTTCCTCTGCAACTTTCATCTGATGAAATCCAGAGGCTAAGTCTAGCCTTGAAAATATTCTAGCCCCATGCAATTGATCAAATAGATCATCTATTCTAGGCAGTGGGTACTTATTTTTAATAGTTACCTTGTTTAAATCCCTATAGTCCACACACAACCTCATTGTTCCATCATGTTTCTTAACAAAAAGCACTGGGGAACCCCAACTGGAACTACTTGATCTTATGAATCCTTTCTCTTCTAATTCTTCTAGTTGATGTTTTAATTCTACCAACTCTTTTGGACCCATTCTATAAGGCTTCTTAATGATTGGATTTGTTCCTGGCATTAATTTTATTTTAAATTCAACTGTTCTGTTTTGAGGAACTCCCTTTACTTCTCCAAACACATCTATATATCCATTTACTACTGGGATTTCCTCTACTTTTAATTCCTTTTGAACTTCATTAATACTCCAAATTTATTAAAACATGCATTCTTTGCTATTTCACTTAAGATGGTAATTCTTTTGCCTTCATTAGTTTCCAAAGAAATAGTAAGGTTTTCTAAATTTAAAATTGCTTTATTTCTCATTAACCAATCTACCCCCAAAATAATCCCAATACCAGGATAATTTAAGGTGTATAGATCTGAATTAAATTCATAACCCCCTATAATTAATTTCAGACCCATGCACTTCATCCCCAACATGCAATGACTCCCTATGGGACTGTGTACAATTAAGGGCCGATCAATAGAAACACAAGCAAGTGTTAACTTCTTTACAATTTCCAAAGATATTAGTGAATGTGAGGCACCAGTGTCATATATTACTGATATGGGTTGGGTATGAATAAAAATTATACCTTCAAGATGCCCAACATTCCCAGTGTTATTTGCTGCCAAAGCTCCTACCCTTGTTGTTCCCCTATTGGTTTCTGGGCAATCCTTCTTGAGATGACCCATCTTTCCACAATTATAACAGCCTCCTCTAGGTATTTTAGGGTCAGGGCATTGGTTACTATAATGTCCAGCTTTTCCACAATTAAAACAATGAGTGAATCTCTTGCTTTCAGGTGCTATTGCTCCTTCCCCTTTCTTAACTCCTTTACTTACATTTCTCTTGTCATAAGGTTGCACTTTGTTCTGGCCACCCTTCTTCTTATTGAGCTTCATATTCCTGAATTTCTCTCCTGCAGTGTCATGTTGCTCAAATGAGAGAGTTAGATCAATTACTTGATCAAAAGTTTTGTCCTTGTATGGCAACATTGCCCTTGACAAACTAGGGTTCAAGCCTTGAATGTACCTTGCATTCTTTGCTTCTGCATTCCCTATTAATACCAGTCTATACTTGGATAATGCTTCAAACTTCTGAGTGTATTCATTCACACTCATGCTTCCTTGCCTTAATCTAATAAAGTCTTCAAGCAGTGTAGCCTTGGCAGATGCTGGGACAAATCTGGCCTCAAGCATGTCTTTGAAATTATTCCAAGTGATAGTATCCTCTTGTCTTCCTGCTGTCACAACTTCCCACCAATCCAGTGCAACCCCCTTCAATTTCCTTGAATCTATCTGTCTCTTCCTTTGGTCATTGATTTTCATATCTGTGAAGACCCTCTCCATAGTTCTTATCCAAGTTTGAACACCTATAGCTCCTTCAGTACCTTCAAAATCCTTTCCTCCCAAAGTGGTACATGTCTTAAGCAGTTTGGAGAGTTCTTCATGAGGATTGTCTTGCCTTGGTGCCATTCCATCCCTTAAAGCTCTCACAAAATCCTCTATGCTCATCACAGGTGGCTCACGTGAAGATCCTGCACCTGTGTGATGCCTTGGTCCTACCATAATGCTATAAATATGATTGTTATGTTAGTTTATTTACCCCTATCAGTTTTTGGTGTCTTTACTTGGTTCATTTTCATTTCTGTGCACACTGTGCATGTGTCACATGTACACACATATATTTCTTGACATAAAGCAAAAACATTCAACACCAACAATTCAAACAATGCATTCAAACATCCATATGCATACAACAACATTTACTATGTTATTTAAAACATGGCTCTGATACCAAACTGTGGTGACCCTCACTCTATAACACATAGCTTTTTTTTATACAAGAGGCATTCACCACTAAACCCCAATTCTTTTATATTTGAATATTTATATAATTTCCAAATATTTTTCCCAAGACCCTGGTTTTACCAATATAATCATATCAGTGTACAAACAAACTAAGTCAATTGTATATTTGATGATATACAATTGTTTCTTTATTATTATTATATTTTTTTTTATCAGAGGGAATTTAAATCAAATAGAAATCAAAATACCATACAAGCTATTGACATAGCCACTTATTTCTTTTCTAAGTCTTGTTCTACTGCCATAGGTGCACTTTGACAAATTCTAACACTTATATATATTTATCTTGTCTAGATAATTCTATTTAACTCTAAAATAGTATTTACTTGATTTCATGATAGTTATCAAAGTTGATAATAATTAATAACAATAAGTTGGATTGACAAAAATCGATAAACCTTGGAAATTTACTCGAAAATAGGCAAATTAGGCAAAATCAGAAGTTCAGACGTCTAAATTTTTATGACAGACGTCTAGATTCGATCTCAGACGTCTAAATTTTTATGACAGACGTCTAGATTCGATCTCAGACGTCTAAATTTTTATGACAGACGTCTCAGAGTGTCTAAATTTTAAACAGAGAGTAGAAAACATTTTGAACTAAATTCAGACATCTAAATTTTTATTGACAGACGTCTAAATTAGATCTCAGACGTCTAAATTTTTATGACAGACGTCTCAGAGTGTCTAAATTTTAAACAGAGAGTAGAAAACATTTTGAACTAAATTTAGACATCTAAATTTTTGTTGACAGACGTCTAAATTCGATCTCAGACGTCTAAATTTTTATGACAGACGTCTAATTTGATCTTAGACGTCTAAAATTGTTGACAAGTTTTCTCAGAGGTTAAACTTAAATACTCAATTACTGACAAATTTCCAGAATTCGTGCATATGCAAGTATCACTTACCTGCCATGCACAAATTCATCTCACTTGAATATTCTACTAAAATCTTGAGTGTTCATTAAAAATCAATCCCCTTAGCTTTTTAATTTCCATAAGGCAAAACATAAGCAATAAAAATCAGAGTTCAAATATATATATATCCATATCATATGCATATGACATATCTAACTCCTTATTTTCTCCAAATCAGACATTCATAAAATAAATTTGTAGTTAACCAACCATCATCCATGATCACTCATAACAGGTTTTGATTAAGTACATATCTTCAACTCAAAATACTTAAAAAGTTTCCTAAAAGTAACTTCAATTACAGAAAATAAAATGTGTCTAGTAATTTCATTACAATGCATCTGCAAAGTTTAAAAAAAACAAGTCTCTCTTATTTATTCTAGTAGCCAATGCCTTCTCTACTCATCAAGCCAACTTCAATTTCCTGCAAGCAAATCATTTAGCTGCCCCAAAGAATTTTTGAGACACCCAGATGATTGCAAGGGCAACCAAAAGGGTCAGTTTTCACTGGTATGAGCATTTATCAATTTTGTATACATATTCATAATTTTAAAACATAATCTTGCAGTGCCTTCCTAGTTTAACAGATGTTTATACTTAGCATGTTTTGGTTCATACAAGGTAATACAAAAAAAACACATTCATCTATTCAAACAAATACACAGCAAATAGTAAAGATAAACATATGTATAATTCTTGATTTATTCTCCCCAAATCCAGATAAATAAACCCAGGTTTTATACTCCAAATTTTCACCCAGCAACTAATCAATGAACCAATTTAACTTGATTAAATTAACACCATATCTGGATATTTATAACCCATATTTTTAAACCCCTGTCCCCATTTATTTTATGGTCTTTAACTCCTTGTCAAATGAATACTATGTATGCATTGTGAAGGAAACTCCCAGGTTGTTTAAATTATTCCAACACACAAAGGCCTCAGGGTGCAGTTGCACCATGCATATACTTGCTTCCACCTGAAGTAAGCAAATCATTGACTAACTCCCAAGTGACCAATTTAGTTTTTCTTTCATTCATATTTCAGAAAGATATAACTGCTTGTATATTTTTCTGATTCAACTCCATGTTCCCCTGTTTAATCTATATCCATGTTTAATGATACTAAGGTAGAACAAGAATGCTCCAATCATGTTAACACCAAAAGCCCACTTACAGATTAATACTCCACACAAACAAAAAAAAATGCACAAACAAACATCCATATCACCCATAACAAAATTAATTCAGAGATTTAAATGTCTCATAATATTCTAGGCTGCCTGCAATAGGACTTAATGCCATTGCATACAAAGGATAAATACTCACATAATGTTTTTCCTTTTACTGCCTTAATTTCTTAGAACAGCAAATCCCCCAAAGCCTCAAGCTAGTGTTTCTTCCTTGTTTATTTTATTTTGTTTTTGATCCCGAGAGAGTGATGGTTTTGGCTATGTGCAGTTATTTATAAATCCATTCTAGGGTTTAAGAAAATGGGTAATTCTCCTAATACCCTTAGCTGTTCATGCATACATCTCATTCCTGTGTGGTCCTAAATGGGAAATGCACACACCAGGTTACTTTAATTGGTTATTTCGAGAGTTGAACATTTTAAACACTGCATGCTATTTTCATGTTTCTATTTTGTTCATGCCATATGCATGTGGTCCTTTATTTATTTCTTTTTATAAGTTTAAGGAATCTAAAAATCTCCTTTGTATTTTCTACCTATCTATTACCTCCATTCAATCATGCATACTAACATACCTTATTAAAATCATTCACTCATATTATTTGCTTGAAATAAATAAGATATGGAAATTTTTATTTGATTTTGTATGTATATATATGTATATTTCTGCCTCTTTGTCAGATCAGCAACTCCTTCTATATTTAAATAAAAATCACATATATTATGCTAATTATTTTTAGCACAACTATAAGACTTATAAACCTTTTTATTAATTTAATTTTTATTCTACCTTTATATAAAACAGAAAACACCCCATTTGTATATATTTACATAATTCTTTGGACATAAAGCTATACTTATTTTTGAGTTCCAATTCCTTTCTTAATTACCTTAATTCCTTGCATTTTATCAAACAGAAGCTCCCATGCAATTTTATTTATTGCCAAATTCTTTTCTGTTTTAAATGCAATATATATACTTATATATATATATATCTCAGAATTTTCTAATATAAATATATATCATTTTATTTTATTTTATTTTAGGGTCATTACAATAACCTTGACATGTGAAAGCCCAAGCAAAACAAACTCGAAATGGTTAAATAGATTGAGAGTTATAGGACTAATAATGAAAAGTTGACTAAATAGATCAAAACATTGATGTCAACCAGGAGAACAATGTAGCAAGCAAAGAAAGTGTTAGCTATTCATCTCCTAAATTGTGCTTGAATCCACACTACGCCATAGATTGCATAATGCAACACCCAAGAAGTGATGCAGTAAGTGCCAAAAAATGTTGCTGTAGGCTAAAAAAGGGCAAAGGCAACACTTTCTCGGTGATGCATTTTGCCGCGTTGCCGCAGACCTCAAAGGCAACATTTTGACTATCTAAGGCAACATAAGAAATATTGTTGCAATAGAACCCTATTTGGGTCTATAGCAACATCCATAGGTGTCTGTACCAACATTCCAAAATGTTGCTATAGATATTAACTTTCTGAATTTGTGGGGCCCACAATGTAGAGCATATTTGATTTTTTAATAGAAATAAATATTTATTTAATAAAATGCTATTGCACAGAATTTGATATTCAAACAGTAATTTATTTAAATAAATATTTTATTTCAACATTTAAAATAGTACAAATTCCTGACTCCACTATTTTACAATTCAATGATAAATAACACTGATATTCACATATACAAATATTCCTCACTACATCTTTTATTACAAATTTTGAATGGTACAAATTCTGACTCTCACTATAACTGTACAATTTCTGAATACATCACAATTCGATTTTACAGTAACAACCTCACTACATCACTCAATCACTCATCTGCATTGTCCAGCTTCAGTGTTCGTCTTGTCTCTTGTGTACCTGTATAATTGACAATCTACAGCAGTAATCTGAACAGAAACAAATTTAATTTGCAAAAATATAAAATTTGTTTTTAAAGCTCTCTCAGATATATGGGTTAAACGTCATCATCTTTGATTGTGTAGTATCTGTGCATATCAGTATTCATATCAGGGACAGGGAACTACGAGTGGCTGCAGTACACACGTATGCACGTGTGCACTGCCTCGCCAACTCGAGTGCACAAGGTCAAATCAAAATTAGATTCAACACAAGTGCCAATAGAATCGATCAAAATTCAAAGTGTAACTGCAACAAAAGCCACCAAGTAAGAAAGCATGGATCAGAATACCAAATGAACAACAAGGAAATCAAGCAGGCAGTTCACAATGCTAAATGACCACAGAATATACATGATGCCACCAGACCAGGTCACAACAGTATGGAAGGCAAAAATACAGAAACAACCACAAAGCATGAATGCAGTGACAAAGTGATACAAGAACCAGGTGACTACAAGAACTAATGATCAAGGCAGTAGACAAAGAAAAATGATCAAGCTACAATATACAGAACTACAAGTAGATGCAAGCTAACTGGGATATGAATAACTACAGCATGCAGTGGCAACAAGCATTTTGGAAATAACCAGTGTCATCATCTATATGGATGCAAGGCTACAAGATATGATAGTGAAGACTCAACAAATATCACAGACTACAAGTGAACACATGAACACATCAGTGCAACAATATCAACAAACTGCTTCACAGTACAACTGAATGGAATGTGATAAAACAATGTAGTACAGGTCAGTGAAAATGGTCAGAGCATACATCTACATACAGTTACGCCAACACAGCAACAATGAAGTACAGCAACTACAAGACCGAACTCAAAACAACAATACAAACATTATCACAACAGGTAAATCAACCAAACAAGGTCATAGTGAAAAGATAACAAATGCAATGATCAGATACACATGCTAAAGTGAAGCACAACAGTGAAGTGATAATGTAGCAATATCAAAATTCAAGTTGGAAATACTTAGATTAACAGTGATCAAGACGCGGCCAGGATGTCACAAAACAAGTATGCAGAGTAGTCAGAAGTCAGGTGATCAGAGAAGTCATAGTGAAGTCAACGAGAAGAAAAATATCAAAGCCGTATGTTTTTTTTGAAAATGTCAGATTTAAAAATTAGGAAAGATTCGACTTTTCAAACAGAGGAACGCACGTTCAAAATTGAAGCCGTGTGCATAAAGAATTTCCAAAAATATCAAAGATTAAAACAGGAAAGTTTCAACAACGTGAAGAACACGTAAATCAAATCAGACGCTTATATAAAGGATCCAAAATCATCATTGACGAGGTGTGGTGAAAATCAGAGAAAACCCAATCATCACCGACAACAATAAAGCAAAAGTATTCAAGTTCAAATCGAGAGAACAACAGAGAAATACATACCGAACCCAACTGTCGAGATCGGAAGCAATTTCTCACAGAAGCAAAAGCAAGGTCGAAGACCTAATTTCATAAGCAACGAAAAGAAGAAGCCGTAGCTTCAATTCCAGACTAAACGAAGACGTCAAGCCAGAAGGCCCTAATTTTCGCGTGCCCTAATTTTCACAAAGAGGAACGAGAAAGAAAAATCGCGTGCCCTAATTTTCACACAGAGAGGAACGAGAAAGAAAAGTAAAGCGGGAAATGGAAATTGTTAAGGTGTGGATTGATGGTGTGGATTAATGGTCGAGATTTTGTTTTAAATGATGGTGTGGATTGCTGAGGTGTAAAATTTTGTTAATTTTTTTAATTTGAATATATTTATAGCTATTGCAACATTTTGTTGATATCAATGCTAACACATTGAAGTGAATGTTGCAATAGACAAAAATCAGCATAGCTATCGTTACATTGTAGCTAGCAACACCTTGTAATTTCGTTGCAATAGGCCATCTATGGCGTAGTGCCATACTCCAAGCATCGACCTTAAAGAGCAACCAAGAAGCGATCGTAGAAGCCCTATAGAGCCACTATAAAGAGCTTTCAAGGATAATCACATGAGTCCTAAGGAGATCGAGCATAGAAGCCCAGATAAGACTAGTTACAGGATCTAGGAGCATACATCTCAAAGAGCAGATATCAATTACAAAACCATGATAATCGTCATAGTTGATAAAGTTGGGAGTATAACCTAGGAAAAATTATGTAATTTGTTACATATATTTATCTCGATAACTAATCTTTTTCACAATAAGTGTATTTTATTTCTAGTATATACTTTGTTATATAGTGATAAAATTAATCAAGTAGTTAATTTGAGGTATATTTATTAGAACATCTTTAAATAATATGTTATCCGATAGTAGTTACAAAATGTTGTAATCATGAGAAATTTATCATATTGTATAATAACATGTTGTTTTAAATATTCCTAGTGAAGATGTTTTAATTTGAGAATGGATATCGAGATATCCGTTAAGACTATAATACATAAGCTTTTCAAATGTCAAGCATATATTACTCATGGCTACTTTAGGCACCAAGGGACTACGTACTGATAGTTATTCGATAACTATGGAATGATTCGTTCGAAAGTTTCCTGTAAGTTAATAACAACTAGGTCAAACAGGAAATCACGAGTGACTATATTACACAATTCTCTAGACTTAAGAATACTATTGAACATCAATATGGAAACTCCTCTTTAATTATAGTCAAACCGTGGCATGGCATCCATCGAACGACTATAGTTGGGTCTGAGTTGGAGCATTGGAAGTGAAACATCATTCAATAGAGAATTCATCTACTTAGTTGTATGAGGTTAGTATCACGGTGAACTTTACTCAACACAAAGTCAAAATCACTAACCAGAGTAGAACGGTTAATAAATAAATGTATCATTGAACCAAGGCCTTTGTTTATGGACTAATTGAGTTGAGCAAGGATGATATTGGAATATTGACCAAAATCAAATTCCATAAGTCCTCATGTGATAAACATTTGATAAAGTGAATTGACATATAATAATCATCACTAAAAGGTACTGTTTAAATTGCAAAATTAGATTTTCCTAATGAAATTTTATAACCGATGAACTAAGTCAAACCATCATACCACTAGCTAAGGTGACGTGTGAACATTAGTATTTAAATTGGTTAAATATTAAAAACTGGCTAAAATCACAATTGAAAGTAATACAACTGAATTTATTCAATTTTCGAAACTCTGCTTGATTTAATTAATTTATGATAGCTATAAATTAATTAATATTTATGAACTATTAATTAATATTGTATTTATTATATAGGGTGTGTTTATTAAAATGGATTTGCATCTAGAAATGTTCGAGGTGGCATTAGTAATTTATTAAATGCGTATATAAAAGTTATACACACACGCATACATACACACACACACACACATATATATATATATATATGATATCGACAACAATTTAAATTAGATTTAAATTGAATAAATTGTTATTGGGTTAAGCCAGGTTTTTAGTCCATTATATACTCTAATATATTCGGCAAGTAAGAAGGGGAAAAAGGGGCTATATGGTTTGAATTAGTAAGAGATATTGGTGCAAGATATTTTTTCCTAAATCTCACTATATATTCAAGTAAATAGCGTCCACTTTCTTTAGACTTTTTGGTTGCTCTCTTCCCATTCACAACTGTTGCTTCCCTATCGCATTACTCTAATTTTCAACTATAATTCACATCCACTCAAAAATACAAATGGATCTAGTGGTGAAGCATCGATTCCTAGCAACAGTGGTGCTGATTCAGAATCAAAGAAACCGATAGATCATAAAATAGTATATGGGAAACTCTAGTGAAGTAATCCTCTTTTAACATACTTATACGTAGTAAACTCTATTTTAACCATTTTGTATGTGTGACAGTTGTCCGCTTCAAATATTAATGCATTTAACAATTTTAAACAATTAATCTCTGTAACGACCCACTATTTTGGACCATTCAAATCGACAATAAATCCACACATGTCGGACTTGAATAATTCAAAATAATAGATTGTAAATATAAATATGGCAAAACTCAGAATATACAGTAAATAAATCACAGACACAGAATAATATAACAATGCAGCGGAAGCAAAGAAATAGTAGTTCATGAAGCTACTATATATATACAGAGTTAACAAGATACAACATTAATCATGAATACAAGGATGTCTCAATACAATAGTCAGATACAAGATCTGAATACATCATTGGAACCAACTGGATAACTGAAAGCAAAATAGATAGTTGGATCTCCAAGAAAAGCTCCAACTCCAAAGGTGAGTCTCGAATGTTGTATCACTCAGTCTGACCCGAGCGTAAAGCAAAACACAAAATACTCGAGTCAGGACATACATACTTATACAATGTAAACCAACTCAAGTGAACTGTAATAAAACTGCACAAGTAACTTAAAGGATGCTTGGGATTGCCCATCCTTTAAGGATCCGTTAAACTATCTACTATGTAGTAATATTCGCTATTATAATAATGTCTAATAATAAAACAAACTTAATTTTAAATAGTGTTAAGGGGTTACCCATATAGCCCTTAACACATAATAGTCCCAGTAGTCTATCCAGTATCAGCGTACCGCCATATCGGGAGCTACCGTCAATACTCCGCAGGCTACGACACAAATCCAAACTCGTAGTAAAGCTCGATATGGTAGGTGACACGGCACAACAAGGCAATGCCAGGGTAGATATACCAATTACGCATCCGGGCTGGTGGAAACACATAGCAGCCACTACCGCCCACCTCGGAACACACTCCCAATCAAAATCGAAGGGTGGCCACCAAATCAATCACAAAGTAATAGAAATGTATCGAAGAAATGCATCCGATAAGAGGTGCTACCTCATTGGCCCGTCAATCGCTCTTATTTTAGCCACCTTATGCAAACTCATGGGAGTCGGGTCCACGTATATACCTCAATAGGAATCGTGGCCACCATCCTACTTCATTATGGAATCTCCACCGCATCCACAGTTGTCAAAGTGGTTTTCAGTATCGACAGAGAGTATGCCCATATCCGATCTCGGTCTCTTTAACAACCAATCGTTATTATAACCCATGGATATTTATTTCAAAATAATTATACTTCAAAACCAAATATCATATCCATTTCAAAACTAATTTATACCTCAAAACCAAAATATCATATTCAAAACTAGTTTATACTTCAAAACCAAAATATCATTTGAACAAACCCAAATTTCCAATCACTGAATATTTCTTTCAATTTATTTAAACTTGAAATATTCCTTTTTAAATCATCTTAAACCAAAGCCACTTTATAAAGTCATATTCTTAAATCTTAAATTGCAAATCAATATATTCAAAACAATTCTTACTTAAATACTATTTCAAATAAATTCATTTCCAAATCATAGTACTTTCAAAGTTATAACACCTTTGAAACCAAACACTTTGAAACCATAATACTTTGAAACCATATCAACTTTAAAATGTTATCATTTGGAAATCATAATATTTAGAAAAATCATAACACCCTTAAAAATAATATTCATTACCAAAGATATAGCATTATTAAGTTCATTCTTTCAATTATACCAATTTCGAAAACATTGTATTAACTTATAAATTTCAAAAATGGTTTATATTTCACCCCAAACATATTCATTTAAACCATTGAATTTCAATGTCAAAACTCTTCCAAAATTATATTCGTTTCCAAAGTTTATTGAAATTTCAGCCACAACAGCACTTATAAAGTGTTACGGTAAATATATTAACATTTCAAAAAAATTGCCAAATTCAAAACAGCAGCACTTATAAAGTGCTACAGTAGGTATTAGAATTTCAAAACAGTTCAGTTTAAGAAACAGTAGCACTTACTAAGTGCTACAGTAGATGTTTAGTTATTATTTCAAAACAGTTTACTTTCAGCAGCAACAACACTTACAAAGTGCTGCAGTAGCTGTTTAGTTATTTCAGAACTTAGTTAAATTTCAGAAATGGTAGCACTTAACAATTGCCATCTAAAACTACAGCATTTTGGAATTGTTACCAATAAAATTCCAGATTTTATTATAATTTTTCAGAAACATTAAAACTTCAATTTTAGCCATTTTTAACTTATAAAATCATATTTCATGCTTCAAAAACATTCATTTGGATATCATTTAACTTATGATTTAATAAAATAAAATTTTATAAATAAATATCCGATTTAAACCATAATTCATTTATTAAGTCAAAATACACTATTTTACTTAACTTTTATTTTTAACCACTAACCCTTCACTTTATTTTAATATACCCATTTCATAAATAAAACTAAATTTCTATTTATTTACTTAACTTAAAATTTCCATTTGAAAAACCAAATTTCCAATTATCAAGTTAGGTCATAATTAAAGTTACATTTCCCATTTAAAAATCATAGCTACTTATTTTACAAAACATACATTTCACAAAAGAATATTTTATCATAGTTAGTATAACAATCAATTCTTTTCTTTTAGATCTATTCATTTAGACATCAATTAACTATGATTTCTAGTTAAATAAATTTTATTTCAAAATGTCCAATTAAAACTGTATTCCATTTCATCAGTTCAAAATACATTATTTATTACACAAAACATGTCTGTTTCATAAAGTAAAATTCATAACAATTACTATGTTAGATTTAAAACTTCCATATTAAGTCAAATTCAATTATTAAGTTATTTAACATCAATAAATGTCTTTAAATTCAATTTAAAACCAACACATCTTTAAAATTTCCATTAAAGCCACTTATTGACTTATAAAATCTTAACTTATAGAAAACCAACATCTTCTTATATTTAAGTCATTTAAATCAAATCCTTTAGCTCAAATTTCATATATTTAAAACATTCAAAATACTTAATAATTTTTCGAAAAATATTATTTAAAAATATAACCATGGGCTTGTATAATATTTTCTAACCTAGGTCAAGTGATACAGATATGTATCATTTCAATCCGTAATTTAAAAAGAAAAATCCGGGTTCTATCATTTCAAACCCGCAATCCCAAGTCAAATAAAATAAAAATACAATAAAAATCACTCGAACCTATCATTTCAGCCCATAATGATTTTTCCTTATTCTAATGTCCGTTCGGGTATGTATCATTTCAACCCATAGTGATAGGGAACTTGCAGTGTGAGAATCAGTAAATAAATGAACAGTACGACGTATAATCATATCAGATGATGTAACAAATATATAAACAGAATTTAACATCATAAAATCATATCACAGGCATATATGAACATATTAACATAACATATAAATTTTCTACAATTCACATGCCATTGTTTCACAATTATAAAAGTACGTATGTCGAGAGTGATAAACTCACCTTCTAAAGGTGTAGATAACAATTTAAGACACACAACCAAACTCCAAAAGCACGACAAAGCACAAATTCCGAAGCAAAGCACGATGGAGGCGAGTTCGATGGACAAAGCTGATAAATAGGAATTTGATGAAATATAATCAGAATTGGATCTATGAAGATAAATAGCATAAGTGAACTTATATATGTGTGTGTGTATATATATATATATCATATTCTTCATTCAAACACAATTTAAAATATATATTTCAAAAATCGTTGTTTAAATTAAAACCATATTAAAAATAAATTTTCATATTGTATCCCTTTAGAATCAATATGCATTAAAGTTCATAGTTTACAAAATGTTTCAAACAATATTAAACAAAATATCTATATATATTTTAACATTCAATATAACTCACGTACTTATTACATTTAAAAGTTAGCATAACTGACATATCTGTATATATAAGTGACGAAAACTTTTTCTTCATATAACTAACATATGTATATAAACCGATGCACCTCTATATATATAAAATATACTAAATCTATACAAGACTTATACACGAAATGTATACACTAACTTAAGCTTTATATATATATATATATATATATATATATATATATATATATATATATACGAGTACTATGGCACGTGCGATGCACGTGCGCAGGAGGAACTGCTATTAAGAAATGATGTTTGTGAGGTTTTTTTATTTTATAAAATGACTTTGACGTGTTCCTATAATAATGCATTTTTTGGATACTGACTTTCAGAAAGTATTCACGTCCGAAGGACGTGTATAATTGCTTTGCTTCATTGTAAACTACTTATGAACCTTGACATAAAATGAAAATTAAATTGATTCAAAACATTGTAACTTTCAAATATCCTTGGTAATAAATATTATTTTAAAATAGAAAGAGTAATGCAGTTCTTCCACTTTATAATTTTTTTTTCTTTAAGTGGAAAGTCTAATCAATCACCAATAATCAATAAAATCAAACATAAAACTAACACAGTCAAAACCAACAGTTAAACGCAATTAGATCTGTAAGCAAGCGTCAATAAACATCAAAGTACGGCTGTAAACGTAAGCGTATGCACATACACACACAAACACACAGACATGCATGGGTTTTGTAAGCATGATTCAAAATCTTCACAGTTTAAGGCATTTGGAAAAGAATAAGCTTCAATGATTTTGGATAGTATAAAATGCAAATAATTTTTCAATGCCTATAATTTCCAAACACATAGTTGAGTTCAAATATATTCGTAGCTATATAATCTCAAATGCAAGTGGTTCTAAATATATATATATATATATGCAAGTTGTGTGGCTTCACAATACATTTGATATTTAACGGATATAACTTTTAAATATTAGGAAGGTTTTGGATAAGCGTTAAATTTCAGGCATAAGCAAATTTTAATATCATATATTCAATTCTGAATATGTACATAAGTTTTATATGTATAAATTCTCAAATATATAAAGGTACATATGATTCAGAATGTATGTAAATGGTTGTTTCTTACTGAATGTAAATGGTTTCGAGTATACCACACTTCTTGGAAAATGCATAAACGTTGGAGGTATAAAATTTCAAATATACAAAGCTTTGTACACATGCTTTTGTGAAGAATTTGAACAGTATGAAAAGACACCTACACATGCTTCCTAAGCACATGGGTAATGCTATATAGTACGGCATCGCATGCCCCATGATAGGCTTTACACACCAATGAATAACGTATCAAAGTTCTAATACATGCGTTTTAAAAGTATATATGTTATAAATACTCCACTTTGTAGTTATCCTTAAATATGTACTAATTTTGAATGTGTGGTTTCAAATACAATATGCTGACCTACAGGTCAAAATGAACAGATATCATACCATAAACGGATCAAAAGCATATCATAAAAGGTAATGTTAGTTACAGGTTGTGATAAAATAAGACGGAAAAGGATTTACAGCAAACATCCATATTATGCATTGTCAAACAAACTCAATTGTAATTTATGTTTTATGTAAGCTTTTGTGAATCCTTTTCTTCTGCCTTCTGTCTTGGAAAGCTAGTGGTAGCATGCAACGTTTATCCCTTCATGCAGCATCAAATCCGAAACCTGAAGATCATAACCGAAACCATGAGAAACTGCAGCAAAAAATTGGCACCTGAAACATTCAAGTTAGACATATGATGTATGAAAAATGAGTTAAAATATATGGGACAAAAAATAGTTGATGGTGACATATTAGAAGGATAGTGTATAGTGGATGATAATTGCTTTGCTTCATTGTAAAGTACTTATGAATGTAGACATAAAATGAAAGTAAAATTGAAATTCAAAACATTGTAACTTTCAAATATCCTTGGTAATAAATAATATTTTGAAATAGAAAGAGTAAAATACAGTTCTTCCACTTTACAAACTTTTTTTTTCTTTAAGTGGAATGCAATCAATCATCAGTAATCAGTGAAATCAAACATAAAACTAACACAGTCAAAACCAACAGTTAAATGCAATTAGATCTATAAGAATGCGTCAATAAACATATAAGCACAGAGGCCGGTAGAATAAACGCTAACTGGAACGCTCACCTTGACCGGATCAAGTGCAACAACAATGCGCCTCATGATGGTCTTCCGCCCCTCCTACTTGAACAGCAAACCGAATATTATAGATGTTTTGCCTCAACTCCACTGTGCGTGTACATCGTTCTTTGCAGCGTCAGATGCCCCTCCATTTTATTAGATGGAATTCGACAATACTCAAATTTGAAGCCCATCCATTGAGAGTTCTTTGAAGAAAGAGTAACAATTGTGTACTCTTGTATGGAACTAAATTAAAATAGAAATTCTGAAATTCATGTACTTATAAAGTGTAAACAGTGAAGTAAATATAACCCACATGTTAACCATTCAAATATTATTTAATCATTTTTTGGATCAAACCTATCAATATTATAAATCACATCAAATGATCAAGATGAATTCAAAAGTATAAAGAGAAAAAAACATTAAAACCATCACTGCATATATACATCTCAACTTGCAAGCGCCCTGAATAATCCACTTCTAATGGGATTATAAGTTCTAGTATATGCAGTTCATCTAGGAGCATTCATGGTTTGGATATATATCAGAAAATCAAATCCACTTTGTAATAAAAATAACTACAATGTAACCAATAGTCTCTAAATATTTCCTGCTTTAGGCAAACTATACATCAAAATTTATTATCATTGTTTACCTTTCCAATATTTTATTATCTACATGTATCATAAGCATGCTGCGAAAAAGTGAATATAAGTACTGACCTTGGTTTGTGAGTTGTTGCTTCTATAGTCCATATTAATCTACGGATCAATAGCCAATTTGAAATCCAGAGGGTACAAAAATACTACAGTCCATTATGACAGCTTCCGCCAATGCAAATGCCAAGTAAAATGTTTCCAGCAAGGTAAAACAACAATTAAACGCAATTAGTTCTTAAAATAATCAAGCAACAATAAACATTAAAGTACAATTCTAGACGAACAACTAACTTGTATGCATTGTGAGTTGGTTTGATCTTCATAGCGTTTCATCCTTCTGTTCAAAAAAGGCAATTATAAAATTTGGGACAAAACATTTTAAATTAATAAGTTGGATCCATTTTCACTGCTTAAAAAAGTCTTCAGTCACATTTAATGAAACATATAGATTATAGTGTTGCAATCACAACTTTGTTAACAATTATAATACTAACAATATAAAGATTATGTAACATGCACATTGTATACAGTATGTAAATGAATTTATTGACTGATGTTTTCTTACTATAGCTCATGTGAATGCCTTTGCAAATATCCTATGGTTACAAAAGCAAAAGCAAAAGTTGACAATCCAATCCGTCAACCCATAGTATATTGATTCAGCTAAAAAGTTACATCTTTCTTTCCTTCCTTTCGCTTCTTCTTTTTATTTTTTAATAAGATTTCAAGACCATATCCTTATTTGAATATATAATACTTCACCAGCTCACATTATTAAGTTTAAAAGACAGTAAACATACCGCCCACCTCACTATAAATCTACACAAAGCCAGCATGATTTATATGTACTCACAAAGCATTAAATTTCAACGTAAGGAACAGTGTCTTCCATTAGAAAAATCTTCAATCCTTAGTTCTTCTCTTCTTTATAGTCGTATCAATTGCCTCCATATCTGATGCAAAGGTTGGCATTATAGATGGGAACTCGCTTTTCAGTACAAATCTCCCGATTGCTTCCAAAAACTTACTGTAACCATAAACGGACAATTTTCAGGGTCAACCATAAATGCTCAGCAAGGAGACACCATTGTTGTCAAGGTCAAGAACGAACTTATTACTGAGAATTCCGCCATACATTGGCATAGAATTAGACAGGTAATCTATTTGCTTATATGCTTTGGTCTTCATATGCATCAAATTAGCACAAATTCACTCATTTACATTCTTTTTTGTGTAGATTGGAACGCCATGGTGTGATGGAACAGAAGGAGTAACACAATGCCCAATCATTCCAGGGGACACATTCACATACAAATTTGTAGTCGACAGGGTAAGTGTTTTTTTAGATTCTAAAGGTAAACATGGATCATAGCCAGTAGTTTGTACAAAATACAAAGTCTCATATAATTCCAGCCTGTAAATTACATGTATCATGCGCATTATGGTATGCAAAGATCAGAATGATTGAATAGCATGATCAAAGTTGATGTTGCTGATGGCGTCGAAGAACCTTTTTCTTATGATCATGAACATAGTTTCGTTCTTAATGACTGGTGGCATAAGAGCACCTATGAACAAATTACTGGTCTCAATTCAATTCTAAGCCCTTCATTTGGGTTGGTGAACCTCAGGTATTTCATCCTCTCCACTCATTGTTCTGAACCAATCGTCTTACTAAAACTAATATATATAAAGCTTATACAATGGCAAGGGATTAATTATTTAAATCTTGTAAATTAGTTTACATAAATTTAATTAACAGCTGAGCTCACAAACTCTCAGGCTATAGCATGTATACACTAACTCTGTCACTACGCATGAGCTCACTCATATAATTAAACTCACACATGCATGAATAAAAGGAAAAGCAATGTTATTTAGTGTCAGGATGCATTCATACACCAAGGAAAGCACACGCACCCAATAAAGCAAGAAATAGCTTGGTCTAAAGTGTCACTCAAATGACCTGACCGGTCCACCGGTCAACCGGTCAAAGCTTTCTCGGGGTGTACTGCTTCAAGCCTAGCTCTTCATGTATGTTGTATTTATATATATTAGATATAACAAATTCGATTCAGTAGCATCATCTTAATATATGAATATATGGTCTGTTATACTTGATTAGCGGATGTGTTGGTGACTGAAAATAACTCACCTAATGGTTTCGTAAACATCTTCTACACTGGTTTCTCTCGTCTTTGAACGCGCGCATAAAAGGTCCCAAATCTTCCAATGAAACCCAATTCTCTTTAAAGTGTAAGTTGAAGAAAACAAAATATAGAAGCACATCTATCGATAGGCACAAAGCAGTTATGGTATGTAGAGTTATATTAAAAAACGAACATTGTCAGTGAAATAGAGGAATAAATATACCTGAGCACTTGTACCATTATCTAAGATTCATCTCCTTGACATAAGACAGTAAGCATGACTGAAAGCAGAGCCAAACACACCAAATTGCTTTAGATCTTCAATAAACACTGAAGAAAATGATCAACTATAAGTATCAAATCAAAACCATTTATTTCTAATAGTTCCGTTTCCTTTTTTAACACTACCTGGTCACCCATTCATTCTTTGTGTTACGGTAATAAATGTCCAATACTTACTAATCATTTCACCAAACAGATGGAGTGTGAAACCTAAAGCTTACAGTTACATGTGTTGAGCCCTTCACCATTAAAGTAATCAACAACAAAAAGGTGCAGTAAGCCAACGTGAACAAAAAATGACAACATAGTGAGGGAAAAGAGATAATAAAATCTCACAGAACCAAAGACGATTCCAATTCAATTTTATGGCCTCAACCGTCAAGCCTAAAATGTCTACTGGAATCAATTGCCGGTATTCGTCGTGAAAATTCTATTTAGTTCCGAGTCTCATCTAACTGATTAATTCGAACTGCTGTAGAACCATGCGCTGAATTTACGGTTTGAAACTGATTAGGGAAGAAGAGTAAGAATGGATCAGGGAAGAAAGTATTGAAAACGTGGGGTATAGTGGATTGAAAGCATGGACGACATGGAAAAGGACAAATTTATCGCTTGGACATGGAAAACGTGCATAATGGATTAGCAGAAAGTGTATTTTCATTTTCAAATAAGCAAAGGATACTTTTGCGCAGTATGGAATGAGGACATGGATCCCTCGATGGCGTCGCCTTCGTCCTCTTTTCGACCTCTAACCAATTTGTCAAGTGTAACTAGTTTCTGCTACAGAGCAAAGGAACCAAAACGCAAAAATTTTTATAAATTATAATCTACAATATGAATTTCAGGGTAATACTCAATCTGCTACACAACAAATTGATCTATATTGAAATAGAATAATTTCAAATCAGTAGGTACCTTTCGAACCTAGCCGAAGTTGCTCTCTTTGTCTAACTCTTTGGATGCTTTGTCGGTAGTTAATTTTGTTGGTAGTAACTCCATTTTTTTTACAGCCGTGGAGCATATTTTAGACTTTTTCTACTTTGGTTGGTTTGTGGAGAAGACGCAAGAAGGAAAGGTAAGTGGGGTTGAGAAACGGTGACGTGAGTAAATGGGATGGAAAATCGGAACGTGGTAGATAGAACCGTTGAAGACAACTATGTCCCTTGTTTGAATGGTGGGGAGTAAATTTGTTTTCTAGGTAGAATGGGGGCATTTATGGCAATTCAAAAAAGGCTTCACCACCTCAAGTATTTGCTTTATATATAAGATATATATGCAGAATCATAGCTGAATATAAATACATATACAACTTTAAACATATTTTTTTATATACGTATATAACTTAATATACTTTATAAAATATCACTTTATATACTTTATTTATAACAACAGACCAATGAACCAAAGATAAACTTAATTTCTATCATATATATACAGACACTTAGTATAAATTCAAACCCTTATGCACAAAATATATACACTTTATCAATATATAAACTAACATGTTATATTTTGAAATATTACAAACTGTAAATGAAAACACCATAAAACAACTGTTATATAATAATACTTATATATATATGTACACATACGGCTGAGGGGGAAAGGAAGAGGAGAGGAATAGAGGCGGTTTCTCTGATGCGAGGCTGTTCACGCGGAGGCGAGGCGCAGAGCATGAGAGAGGGGAAGGTGATGCATTGAAAGGGGAGGCACAACCATTGGTTTGGTTGTGTGTGGAGGGGAGGTGGCCGTGGCTGATGGGTTTGCATGGGTAGGCTTCAGCCTGGGGATAGCGTGAAGCTTGAGAGAGAAGACACGGAGGAATTGTAAAGTAAGGAAATGAACAGGTTGAATATAAATATAGACTAGTATCAAACGTTTATTATTCCAAAGAAGAGACACTACAAGAAAAATTGTTATTAGTTGCATTAATTAGTAGCGTTTAATACTAAATGCATCTGCTAGTCATTTATAAAAATAAAAACAAATAAATAAATGTGGCCAACTTGTCCCGCCCATCAATTTCACGAAATTTTGGTAAAATTTATTTCCACCGCTCTTTTTTCTCCCTTGTAACACATAAAACATTTTTATCTTCCTAAATCCCTGACTAAGCCTCCTCCTTAAAAAAAATCTACACCTCAAAATTTTGTTTTGTGCTTCCTTTGCTGCTTTGTGACTTCGCAATGCTGCCTCACCGTCGTCAAGGATGTTGATTTGGAAACCGCTTATTTTCGGGTTGCTCGTGAATTGGAAGCGACTACTACCGTGTTAGATCTAGAAGCCGCTGGAATCTGAGTCACGATAAGGTTACTGGTATGCTTGCATCGATCTAGTACTAAAAGTAGTTGTGGTCGATTGTTGATGTTACGACTCATTTGAATCTACTTATATGCTATTGTTACGGCTCATTTGAATCTACTTATCTTGCACCAGGGAGAAGAGCAACAGGTTGGTAAGGTAGGGAACCAACTGGAGCATGAGTGGAACACTGCAGATTTTGTGGATTGACATGATGAAGAGCCTGAGCCCCAAAGTCTTCGTGTACAGCAATAGATAGCAAAGGCGCGACATCGATATTTGGGGCTAATTTGGTTTCCAAACTCCAATATTCACACAATTACTGTGGATTGACATGAGGAGACGCTTCTTGTAACCTGTAAGTAAATATATGATAATGGACTTGAATCATCCAATTTGATTCTTAGGATCGATTTTACAAAGAGAAATGAATAGTAAAGTGAGGCCGTTATTTTAAATTGCAATACAATATATGATAGATGATTTGCTTTTCTTTCTCATCATTACCGTGGGTGTCAAATGAACTTAACATCAAAATATCAAACTAAAATATATGATAATGTACCTGATTATTAAAAAGTAGCAGCCTGTCATTAAATATAGTTTGCCTACAACTACAAGAGTATAGTTTGCCCGCAAGTACCTGATTATTAAAAAGCAGCATGTCATCAAGTATAGTTTGCCTGCAACTGCAAGCATATCACACCAAAAAATTGGTAAATCTAGTAAAGATTAATAAAGCAAACTAAACACATTATCAGAAACTAAACACGTTTAAAGGTAAATTTTAGTTCAACAAGGAATTATTACCTTTAAAAGAAATGAACACTGCAATGGAACTTATAATAATCCATCATGATCGCTTCTGAGATGATATTTAGTCAAACAGAAACCAGTCCTAACGTATTTTCAGTTTGCATTGTATCATCAATTTTCTGTACTAACAAAAATAGAAGATCAAAAAAGTTAGACTGGCAAAACATCAAACAAAACGACATCAGATTAAAACATGCAAGAAACAAATGAAAACCAAAATATCTGTTGTTCAACTTTCAGGTTGCATTTTGTTTTAAATAAAAAGTCTAATTGTTGAATGTTGATTAGTTGTGGATGTTTTTGTTTAAAGATAGATAGAAGTCAGTGTTTATTTAGTGTTTTTATGATGTAATAGGCATTTAGAACTTAAATAAGCATAACAAAAGTGCTTAATGCTTAATAGTTATAATATTTTAAGTTATATGTTTATCATTCATATTCAGTGTATAACCATTCGGGTTTGGATCATTAAGATATTGAAGTTGTCAGTCTTTTGTTTTAACATCTATCATATTGTTCCATATTAGAGTTGATCATAACTTGCACATTTTGCTCAAGTGAAACTCATAATATTATTTTTATATAACATGTTAATATTTGTTCAACCTAAATTCCTTTATTTGATATGTTAATGTTAGTTTTGACTATACATCTATTGATGATTTCAACTTAAATAATATGCAATAGTCACTATTGTAATTTTTTGGTATTTAAAAAGTCCATTTATCATCAAAAGCAAGCAGCAGCACTACAAGAACTAGCAATGTGATGAATTTTCGTTCATCCCCTGTACCTTGAAATATATCACATCCCTTACTTTGCCATTAATTGCAAGCATCTTTGTCAGTCTATGTTTTATTTTATTGCTTTGAAATGAAGTGCAATTGAACACATTTTGTTGGAACTAAGTGCAAATTTTACTTTTGTGAATAGTAACATTGATTTTCACTTGCATGTACTTCGATTTAATTAAAAATGTCTTTTGTCCTTGCTTATGCTTTGAATTGATATGCACGTCCCTGCTGATTTGTGAGATACACTAACTTGTTTAGTCCTTTATTTGCTTAGTAGCCTTGAAATCATGGACTTTGAAAGTCCTTTATTTGCAAATGTTATGCACGTCCCTGTTAAAAGTAGGATAGCAAACCACTTCATTTAATAAGTTGTATGTCCTTCATATGGGTTGCGCCTTGAAAGTTGTTCATGCATTCCTACTTTTATTTGATTTTTTTTTCGTTCCCGATTGTTTTGGAAATTTGCTATCATTTTGTTCATCTATGCAGTGCTCTTTTGTTTCCTTGTGTTATGAATTTGGCTTCCTCTTTTTAATAATTTTGTGTACTCTACATTATGTAAATTTAACGTAAATAATTTACCAAAGGCATATAATCTATCATTTTAAGGACATAAGTCCATAATTTGTTTTTATAGGTTAAAGACTAGTCATTTAGTAGCTATGCAAATATTTATAAATTATAAACTGTCATAGTTTTAAAAGTTCGAATACAAGCTCCTTTTTGCCACAAATGCTTTCGGCCCTATCACTTTACTTTAGAATCTAAGCTATAGTGTTCATGCCTTATAAATGGCCTTGTAGTTATATGCAATGTGTGGATGCTGCAATTATTGGCAATGTGAATGTGAGTGTTGTGAATGGAAATGTTGTTCGAGGAGATGAAGTTGATGAGAATGATGTAACAGTGGCAGGTATGTGGATGTTTGGTGAGGTTGAGTGACGGTCGTTGTTTGATGGTGGATATAACTATGATATGTATGATTGCGGTAGGAAGAAGTTGAGGGTGGATCAGTGATTGATGGAAGTTAGTTGATAAAGCAATGTTCGGGGTTGTGGTCAGAGGATGGTGTCGACAGTTTTACAATGGTTGACAGTTTTATGTGTTGTATATGCACAGGGCTACAGCAGTGGCAGAAATGGTGGAGGAGTTCGGTGATGTGATGGAGTGTTTCAGAGGTAGTTGTTGGAGTAGAGATGAACTAATGAACTGTGCAGTAGGATGAATTAGAAGTGGATATATAGTGTTGATATGTATTGTTGATTGGTGAGCAGAGAGAAGTGGAGCAGGCAGTAGGATGAATTAGAAGTTCGCAGCAGGATGTAGGAGATGGTAGTTGGTCGAACATAGCTAGAGTGTACTGCAATTTTGTATGGACAATGAAGTGGTGGTTGTATGATGGCTGGATGTTATTGTGGAGACTGAAGTTGTGAGCAAGGAGTGGTAAGGCAGGGATGAATGTATGTTGATAGCAAGTAGGTGGCAGTAGTGTTAATAATAAATGTGGGTGAAATGGCGATGTGATGACAGAGGCAGGTTGCGTGTTTGGTGAAGGAAGTAAGGTTGCTAGTGGTTAAACTCTTTTGCAGGTAATTAGCTATTTTGAAGCGAAGACTGTCGACAACAAAGAACTATTGGTAATCAAGCAATGAACATGAATTTAATTGTTATATATGTTGTCGTATTTTGTTAGTACCATTTGTGGAAACTTGTCTGTGAATGCTTGTAGTATGTGACTTATTTTGTTGAAAAACTACTATCGAATTGATTATGGATATTATATTCGATTGTGAGATTAGCATGTTTTTGCAACTATTTGAATATGATGATCATATGATTAATTGTTTGTATATGCTAATTATGTGATTTAATTGTTCGTTTGAATATATGAAAATTATGCGATTGATCGTTCGTTTTAATATGAATAGTATATAAGCGATTGCTGGAAATGGTATAAACCATCAACCGTAAATAGTAGCATTTAAAATATGCCTAAACAACCAATAACTTTTAGTAGCGTTTCAGAAATGCTACAGAAACAAATGTAAACTAATATAAAAATTATACAGTTGCATTTTAAAAACGCTACTGAAAATCAAAAAAAGCATATAAACAAAAAATGCAACCAAAAAATGAAGACTTATGGTAGCGTTTTTTTAACCCTACAGAAAAAAACCTATAGCTGTATTTAAAAGTGACTTTTGGTAGCGTTTTTTAAATCCTACAGAAAATACCTATAGTTGCATTTAAAAGTGACTTTTGGTAGCGTTTACTACAACGCAACAAAAAGTTTTAGACTTTTAGTTGCATGTCGTATAACAGCGTTCTCTAAAACGCTACCATAAGTTATGGTAGCGTTTTTTCAACGCTACCAAAAGTTTTTTCTTGTGTAGTGAGAGAGTAAGTCACGAACCAATTTGTTGAATACAGTGGAAATGGAAACGGGCAGGTAAGCTGAATTCATGGAATAATAATGGCACTTGGCTGTTTGAATTGTTTGATTGGACAACACGTTTCAGATTCGAAACGTAAAGGAAGAATATAAGTCAAAATTTCAGTATCATTACAACGAATTGTTCAATCATTTCATCGCGCATCGGACCTTAAAATACAGAAATAAATATACTACGGAGATCAGCACGATGAGACGATCAGAATGATACACAGATATCAGTGGTACGATTATCCGATCAAAAGTCGATATCGGTACCGAAAATGCTGCTAATTTGCCAGAAATAAGATAAACGGAGCAATAGAAGTCCAAATTTGACGAAACGAAATATGACATCTCACTCAGAAAATGATTTAGAAATTTTCTATAGAAAAATATTCAGATTTGGAAAACATTTTATTATCATCAAATTTTTAACTAATATAAATTCATATAAAATTACACATGAAAAATAAACCTCCATATTTGTTGATGAAAATTTACCAATTGCTATGTTTAATTTGACGTATTCCAAATATTAAATTTTTATTTCCAAATTTTAAAATTTAAAGATTTCCACAAAAATTCAATTAAATATTTAAACAAAACCATTAAAAATTATTAAAAATTTTCGGGTCGTTACAATCTGCATAAACCTGTTGTTTAAAAATCAAAATTTTATAATAAAAATAAAAATAAACATGTAAATACTTTATTTAGCCAAAAATCATCTTGTATATGTTTATAATAATTATTAAATATTTTTTATTAATTTTAGATGAATACTTACTATTTTTAAACCCTAAACTACTTTTAATTAAGTTTTAATATATATATATATATAATTAAATTATTTAAAATATGTTTCAGAAACATTAAAAAATTATTTAGCAAAAAGCATTATTTATAAATAATTATAATATATATATATATATGCATATATATAATTATTATTTAACAAAGTGTTTTCTTTTAATAATATTATATATATTCTTTTAACGAAAGTATTTTTTTTGTAAAAATTATTTTTTACTGACCAAATAGGATGTGTACACATAGAGATATATATATATATATATATATATATATATCTGTGTGTGTAGTTTTTAGATATTTATTTTATAATATATATTTTTTATACATAGTAAAACATTGTGGTGTATTTTAAACAAACAAATATATAAATATATGTATATATATGTATGTATGTATAATATTTTTTACTGGCCAAATAAGATTTATGCACACAAACACACACACACACACACACACACACATATATATATATATATGCGCGCGCGCGCACACACACACACACACACACACACATATATATATATATATACATAAATATAATTTTAAATATTTATATTTTACAATGAACATATATATAAATTTTTTATACATATTAAAATAGTGTTGTGCATTTTTAAATTAATTAATTAATTTTGACTACAATAATTATTTCATACAAATAAACATATTTAAATTTAATTTAAGGTATTTTAGCTAATATTTTAAGATATAGATTTGAATTTTATATGTTTCACTAAGTCTTAATTAGATATTTTAGATACAAAATTAGATTAGATATTTTATAATTAAATTTATGTATTATATATATATTTGTTTCGAGACAATCATCACATATATATAAATGGTGAATTTATATGTTCATAGATTCAAATCCCAACATATATATACGTAGACATTACCTATGTACATTATATGTTGCACTTACACTTTATACACATATGAGTACATAATAATATACCCATTAATTATTGAATTCATTAGTCGATAAAATTATAAAATTAAATGAAATTATATTTTATTTAATTAATCAAGGTTGGATCCAGTTTATCCATTTAGACTTCATAGGCCCAACGGATCCAAAAATAGGAATTTTTTTAAAATCTACTATAACATCCCGATATTTGATTAATTATTTTGGATTCTTATTTGGAATTTATTCGAAAAATAATGATTCAAATTCAGATTTGAAATTTGAATTATATTTTTAAAATCTAGAAGTTATTTGAAAACTTTTTTTAGTAAAATAAATAATATTTGTGGTATTTTGTATATAAAACATTATTTTAAAATTGTCGAAAATTGAAAAGTAATATTTTAATAAAAGAAAATTTGTTATAAATATAGAATAAAATTTTGATAAAACCCCTCGAGTGGACTTTTGAATGGATATTAAATAGTGGTTCGAGTAAAAAGATGGTTAAGGGTTCGACATTATTCAAAAGAAAACCAAATAAATTGGGATTTTCTTATTCAACCTCATTTTTGTACTTATCTATATATCATGGCTATACTTTAAACCAACTCTATTACCTTAACCCTAAAGCTTTATAATCCATATCTATATAAACCCCTGCTTCTTCATTCTTCCACCTCCTCCAGAAAAATTGAATCCACTTATGCCGCCATTTCTTCTCGTCTTTATCATCATCAGCATATTGCTTCGGCCAAGCTCATTATAAGGCGAGTATACTTCAGTTTTGTTATCTTTGCTTTGCTAGAAAACTGTTGGTATCTCAATATCATAATCATGTGTATATATATATCACAATGTCTTACCATTCGACCATTATTCTTGATTAAATCGAAGTAGTTTAGGTGCATATTTCGAAGATTAAATAATTTTTTTCCAATTTTAAATATTAGAGAAATTAGAGAAATTACAAATGCATGTTTAAATATATTTTTTTTAAATAAAAAATTATAGAAAATTCAGGCCTATTAATTTGAAAAATTCTAAATGCGTGTTTGAAGTATTTTGAAATATAAAATTTATGTTTTTAAAGATTAAATTTGAATTATTTTGCTATATTTTTTATTTAATTTGAATTAAATGGTTTAAATATTATTGAGTGAAGAGAAAATCAATAAAACTAAAATGTATTATTTTGAAATTTCCCATATTTGAAGTAATTTGAGATAAAATTCATATTTTTAAAGAATTAAATTTGATTTATTCGATTATGTTTTGAATTTAACTAGGATTAAAAGAATAAATCCTTTTTAAATACTTTGAATTCACTTTAACTTGAATAATATAAAATGATGTGATTATATGCTTGTGTATTTAATATTATACAGGTTTATTTAATAGAATTCTATCATTTCAAGTGAATCGTTATTTTAGAGCGGATGTTAATATTCAATGTCATATTTATAATTGCTTTTTTGCTATAGATGATGTTATAAACTGTAAGTTAAATCATGATACATGAACATGGCAAATCAAATGGATTATGTAATGGGCTAAAGTAAAATTTAGGGAATAAATGTCATATTGGAAGATCGAATATTTTGAAAGTAATAAATTTAACGTTTACCAAGAACAACATATGATATTGACTACTAGACTACTTGTGTCCATCCTAGCGGACTGATTTGAGGATCGTAACCCAAACCATAACTACCTTGTCGCTCTTCACTTTGTCCAAATGGTATATCGCCAAGATATATATAGCTACTGAAGATAATAAAGATTATCAGAGATGTAGTGCAAACAAAGAAGTAGAGCCACCAGATGGAGATATGATGAAGTGGACTACAACACCAATAAAATTTATCATGTATTCAGGGTATGACAACAAAGGGACCATGTGAAGTGCACATAGCAAATGACTGAAAGTATATGGATGAAAAAGACTTTGATGACTTATTGGGTTAGATAGTCAATGTAGATAGTCTATGAAAAAGACTTTGATAACTCGTAAAATAGTTGTTTTGAATAATGATTTGAATTTATGCAATACAAGGCAATTGATAAGTGAAATGAATAGATATGATATTCAAGTCGATTAGAGTTGCAACTATGTATGTTATATTTGAATAGTGTTGTGACATGTGTGTTATCACTGATTTGTGATAATGGGGATTGAGAAATTTGGATGGTGCAAGTAACCTTGTGTAACTTTTATGTCCTATAAAACTCGACATGACACATTCATCTATTCTTATGGCATGATTATACTCACAGCTAGATATCTAGCCTGACTCAAGATTTTTTTTGTGACATCTCCTCAGATCGGATTAAGGATTTATTCCAGGATGATTTCTTTCTCTCGCTTTGAAGTTATTTCCTATAATATAGAGATAGATAGAGACTGGCACATCATATATAAGTTTAAGTTGTTGTTGATCTGGACTTACACGGACAAGCACTTTCCACCGGCATTAGAGGGACTGGTAGAGGCATTTGGACAAAGAATAATCGAGAGACTCATTTGGGGTTAGTAGAGTTGTGTTGGTCAGTATGTGTGATATGTTGTATATAGTCGACTACTGTTTTACTAGGACATCTTGGTTTTGAGGCAGTTTGTATATAGCATGCCTAGTTGACGACATTATAGTTATGCTGTGTTTTGATTCGACATCTAATTGTATATAAATTTTGATATGTATGTGTGTGTGTCTGTAAAAATCTTCTGTTTGTTATGTTTTGAGACCTCTATTTATATTGTTATTGATATATGATCTGTGTAAATTATTTAAACTCATATACATTTCCTTTTTATGAGATGAGATATGTACCATTCAAATATGTTTAGGTATTAAAACATATTCATGTTGACTAAAAGTAGTATATACAAGCGATCGCTCCTCTCGAGTTATTTGATTCGGGCTAAGTGTTTTCACTCTTTGGTACTCTGGTCACTAGAACGGAGCATCACAACATGGTACAGAGCCATGGTTGGAAAGAATTTGTATAAATCATTAATTAGAACACATTTGACTATCAAGAGTCAGAGTTAGGTTGTTACTCAGTGAGTCAGCCTGAGCGGAAATTGGGAATAATTCGTGTATGTGATATACGAGTTTTGATAAGTGTTCCAATAGGAGAACACTGGGATAATATTTTAATACATATTTGAATTACATATGTAATTGTTAGTGAAATATTTAATTTATATAGCAGTTATCTAATAAATTGATAAATGTTGTTTATTAGAATATGGTAAGATTGGGTATACCAAGGATGGAATCATCAGTCAAGTTACCTAATGGTCAGATGAGCAATTCAAATACATTGTTAACTATGGATCAATGGGTTGAATTGACGAAAAATCTCCGAGACATAGGCGTACTCAGAAACAATCACCCGAATCCTAGATTGGAGTTTACCAAACTTTCCAATAACTATAAAAGTCTTGAAGGTAAACCATTACTAGGAAAAGAGGGAATAATGGGAGTGCATGCCTAGTTGAAGACATGTGAAAGAATTTTTTGGAGACTTAAATCTATCATATCAGGACAGAACAAGATTGGCATCCTAACAGTTATAAGGTAGTGCCTTAGATTGGTACGACACTATAACTGTAGCGATGCCAGAAGAAGATATCACATACCAAGAATTCAAAGATCTTTTCAAATCACACTTTTTACTTGAACCCAAGAGGGTGACTTTGCTTCAAAAATTTATTGATTTGACTAAGAAGAATTTATCAATGCTCAAGTACATGAATGAGTTTAACGCACTCTCGAAGTATGGACCAACATTGATTAGCACTCCTGAAGAAAAAAAATGAGAAATTCGTTCTTGGACTTAATGCTGATCTAAGAGATGGACTCTTGATTCAGGTTCGTTATCCATTTGAAGAAATAGTTGATATGGCTTCAATATATAGTATGGTACATAATCATGGTTTAGCTTTAAGTCGTCCATCTACTTAATAATTCGTATAGAGGAAAAGGCCATTTTACCTAAAGAAGAACTAAAGAAAGAATAACAGCCTTTTCAATAGCAGCAGTCTGAACAGAAATAACAAACTTATCAATCTCAGGTTGAATGTCATTATTGCAAGAAGAAGGATCATTGTACAAAAAGAGAATCCTAGATCAAGAAAAGAAATGTTATAACTGTGATGAGTTTGGACATTTTGCGAACCCATGTCAGAAGCTCTCATTTTGTGACTAAATGAAGTGAAGTATGCAACTCATGATCTTGAGTTGGCAGTTGTAGTATTTGCTTCGAAGCTTTGGCGACACTATTTATTAGGAGAAAGGTTTATTTCATACATAGACCACAAGTCATTGAAAATTTATTCTCTCAGAAAGATTTTAATATGCGATAGCAACAATGGCTTGAATTTTTAGTTGCATGTGATCTGGAAATTTAGTATATATCTAAAAAGGAAATTAGTTAGTAGATGCTCTTAGTAAGAAGCATCAGGCGATTATATCAATGATGTTGGTGGAATACAAAGAGTTGGAAGTGTTATTGTCCTGTAATCTTCAATTCAAAAGAGTAGAAGATACAACAACTATGTTAGCAAGTCGAGGGATTCAATCTTTGATTTTACACGGTCGAATTTAGGCTACTCAAGAAGATGATCTGGTCTTGGCGAAACGAATCAACAAATTAAAAGGTGAGTCAAAACATCTTAGCAAATTTGAGTTGGAGTTAAATGAAAGATTGAGATTTAATGGAAGACTATGTGTTCCCAACATAGCCAATCTAAGAAAAAAAGTTCTTGACGAATGTCATCGATCTCTATTTTCTATATGTCCTGGATGTACGAATATGTCCAAAGATATGAAAAGGATATATTTACTGGGAAGGCATGAAGAAGGACATTAAAGAGCATAGGAGACGACGTATTACATGCCGATTAGTGAAGGGGTGTTGGAGCTGGGCCAGCCCGTAGCAGAAGTTATGGGTGTATTTTAAAAAAAGTTCATATTCAATCTTTATTAGGCCTATGAACTCTAATTTATTTAGAATACTTCTAAAGTTTATCTAAATAAAATCTCTTTCTTTATTTAAATTTAAAATTACATAGAGTTTTATTTATTTATATTTTATACATATAAATGTACACAAATGTATCATATATATATATATGTATGTCTGTACATATATAGCATGATAGCCAGTTCAAGGTATAACATGCGTGTATATAGATGTTGGAATTTACACCGCAATGAACATGTTAGTTCATCCAATATGTCTTGTATATTGTCCAAATATATGTATGTATTTAAACTTGTTATTTATATAAATATTGTAAATCTACACACACACAAATAAATATATATATATATATATATGTATGTATGTATGATATATATATGTATGTGTATACGTTAATTTTATTTAAATAACTTTATAAGAATGAAAAAATTTAAATATATATATATATATATATATATATTTTTGTATATAACTTGTCTATATATGTATAATATTAATGATTTATATATATGTATTATTGTAATAAATATTGAAATAATATATATCTATAAATAATATTAAAAAAATTGAACATATATATATATATATTATAACGAAAAAATAAAAAAAATATTAAATAAATAAATATTTATTCATAAGCATATTTATAATATCTAAATATATACATATATATACATATATTAGTAAAACTAAATAATTTTTTTAATTTAAAACACTTCTTGATCATATGCATAACACAATAAAATTTTATTATATTAAAAAAAAATATAAATTGATTAATTAGTCGAAAAATAATAAAATGTTAATAAAAAATATTTTTGGAACATATTATTCAAATATTAAATTTTTAGAAAATCTAGCATGATATTTTGAGGTCTGAAAAAAATTTCCATAATCTTTTTCAACCAAAATCTATTTTTTTATTAATTAATTATTTTCGACCGTATATTATAATAATTTTTAAAATTAGGAAAATAATTTTTTAATTCCCATTTTTTTGAAGAGATATTATTTTATGATAAAATAGTTTTATAAAATTTAAAAGTAAAATTTTGAAATATTTTTTATTTTATATAAATTATTTACATACTATATTGATTTAAATAATATTAAATAATAGTAAATAATTATTAAAAATATTTTACAGCTACTAAAAATTATAATTAACATAAATATAGATGTATAAAATATATGTTTAATTATTAGCATGAAATGATGTTATAATTAAATACAAACCATATAAGTATAATTAAATTATATTTTAATATATATATATATATATTAATTAATAAAATTATAATTATAATAAATAAAATTATTCAGCTATGCATATTTGACCTATATATGAAAAAACTTGTTTTTTTAATTAAATGAATACAACGTATAACCAATCTAGTATGTGACAACATCAATATATATAAGAATCGTCACCTAACTAACAATATAATAATAACATATATGAATAATAAATTTGTAACATCCCAAGATTTTATCGTTTTGGTTAAAAATATTTAATTAATTTTAAATATTTAATAGGTTTTTAAAGTTTAATAACTTGAATTCAAATATAGGGATTATTTAAATATTTGAATTGTGAAGTAAATATTAATTAAATGGATTTTATAGCAATTATTTAAATTTTTTAATTACTAAATAATAATCATGAATTCATTTTGTAAACTTATTTACAATAATAAATGGTTCGAACAAATAACAAGAAAATAAAGTGTTAATAAATCGATCTGATCTTGATGACGTATTCTTAATTTAAATTATTAGAGTTTTGCATAATTTTTAATTTGGAAAATATTTAAATTGCCATTTGACGATTTTTCGACAAATGATGGTATTTCTGTGATTTTAAAAAATGTAAAAACTAGTGTATTTTATAATTGTTTAGGAATTGTGTCGTACTTTTCAACACGACCGTAATTTTGTTTTATCGTTTGTAGTCCATACGCGAACGGAATCCAACGTAGCAAAGTGCCGAAAATATTAGTATAAACTAAAGTCAACGACCATTTAGCACTTCACTTTTTTTTGTCTTCCTCCACTTTTCAATTTTCGTCCCTGTTCCAGTAAAATAAATAATAATGGCCGACTAAATTTAAAAGTCAAAATCAATTGAACCGCTCATTAATAAATTGTAAAACTCAAATCCTTGATCTCATATGAAGTCGGGCTTCGATTCCATATAGGTTTCAATGGGTGCGACTTCCATCTAGGTCGATCGATGTTTCTTCTATGGATCAAGGGTTTTAGTTTGTGCTCGATCCGAGAGGTAATATGTGAAATAAAGGTTTGATTCGGGTTTGTGGAGTTAAGGCGAGGTGGGGGTGCAAAGATGGCGAGTTCCAATCACCTCTAGTGGCATGCGACTTTCGCTTTGTAGCTGTAGGGTTGGCTTGGTTGCGATTTGATTATAGCAGTCAAGCGTGGAATCATGGGGATGGATGGATTGAGATTGTGAAGACGAGTCGAAAAGCGAAGTCGGTATGCATTTTCATGGAGAGTCGTGCAAGTTAGGAGGAGATAGAAGGTGGGAAGGTGCACTGCTTGCACTAATGTACATGTATCAGGCAGCGTTATAGATTGGGGAAGATGGATTTTGAAATGTGATTAAGTGGTAATGGAGTTTTAGTTGTAAATTAAATATTTAATCATATTTTAAAATCCCAAATCTTATAAAAATTGTATCTTGCTCATACGAGATCCAAATATAATGCAGTCAGTTGCATTGCACTCGTGGGATCATTGGCTACGCAATGGAATTAGATTGGTTGAATTAAGAGCTGGTGGAATTTTGGGCTAAAATCGAACGCCTATTCGGATTTAGTTCAAAACGGAACGCTTCAGCGATAACTGTAATTTCGATTAGTTTACTCATCCTTGAATAAAATATATAATATCTGTAATGGTATAAAATATTACTATTTGATTGATCGTTTGGTTGGATTCCCGTTTTGGAAAATGGATGACATTTTAACTAAATTGCAGGGAACCCTTATGATTATATATTATTCGTAACCATTTTTTTGTAGAGGACATTTGTAGAGAGACCCTATGGATTTCTTGCCAATATAAATTTTATTTATATCCATATGCTACTTATATGGATGTTTAGTTGAAATTAATCGTGATATTTTATTTAAATTGTTTAAGTGTGTTATAGCAAGTTTCGCTATACCAACATTTATCAAACATCATCCCCTAACCTTTTGTGTGTATTGACTTGAGCTTGTATTTTCACAAAAGTTAATTAATCATTTTGATTTATGATATTCAAATTAATTAATCATTTTAATTAATGATATTTGATTTAACTAATCATTTTAATAAATGTTATTTGAGTTTAATTAATCATTTTAAATTAAACATATTTGAATTTAATTAATCATTTTAAATAAAGATATCCGATTTTAATTAATCATTTCAATTAATAATATTTTAATTTAATCAATCATTTTAATTAATGATATTTGAATGTTAACTAATGATATTTAAAGCTAATTAATTAATTTAACAAAGGTATTTGAGTTAATTAATTGATTTAATAAAAATATTTTGAAGTGAATTAACTAATTTAGGGTTTTAAAGTTAATTAACTGATTTAATAAAGGTTTTAAAGTTAATTTACTGATTTAATAAAAGTGGTTTAGAGATACTTAATTGTTTTAATAAAGAAAATGTTTGGTTTATTAAAAGAGATTATATATTTGATTAATTATCTTTAGGGATAATTAATATTATTTTTAAATTTATAAATATTATAAATGTGGTTAATTATCTTTCGGAATAATTAATGTTTGCATAAATTTATAAAAGGGATTTTAAATTTGATTTATTTTATTTGGGAAAATTAATGTGGTTTTATACGTAATATAAAGGTTATATAAATTATCCTTCGAGATGATTAACATTTGATTTAAAATTTATAAAAGTAATTTAATTGATTTTTTTTTGGAATAAAAAATATTGTTTTAAATTTATAAATAATAGTTTATAAATAAGAAGATCCTTTAAAAAGAATTGTTTCAAAATAAAGCAAAGTGTAAATTGTTTTGGGTTTATAATAAACAATGTTTTGACATTTGTTATGACCTTTGTTTTAATACACTTAGTATCATAATTTTCCCTTTTAATAGAACATTTTAAAGAGTATTTTAAAGAGTTTTACTAGTATTGTAATATGAAAATCAAGCATAAGTATGAATCAAATGTTTTAAAAGTTAGATTCATTTATTGGTGGTTAGTGTATGCGATTTAAGTGTCAAACACAAATCACTTTATTATTCCCAATAGATGATATATCAACCATCGATTTCGATTTAGCTTTCTTCTTTGAGTGTCATCAATTCCAGATGATTTGTTGCTATTTTGAGCTTTGATATCCATTGACAGAAATAACTGAAACCAAAGAATGAGTGGAGGCTAAGTTATGTGGGGTTGCTTCTATTAGGATATTTTCACATCCACTCTAGATTGGATTTGGTTTGCACATTGTGATGTGAAATACTCAGATACTTGGTAAGGTCCAACATGGTCCGGCTTAGAGTTCCCGAGAGGTATCGCGGAGTATATGACCATATATTTTTCGAGAGGTATACTTTTAGTAAGGGGGTCACACTCTCCTATTCATTAGTTGGAAAATTTCCTTTCCTTCCTATGATTCAAATCTTTAAACTGTTTTCCTTAATTGCACTAAGAAGTGTTTTGTTCCATTCTTTATGTTTAATTATTTATGTCCATTCTTTTAAGTCTGGATATTGACATTGATTATGCCCATTCATTAAGTATGGGAATTTTTCTTACTTGTACTCATCCTTTATATTTGGATTTGTTTCTATTGTTTATTTCCACTCTATTATTTTTTGATGTTGTTCTTGTATGGTGAAACTCCATTCTGCGTTTGCGGCGTGGTCCCATCAATTGTTTTATGTTTGTCTCATTACTTGAGTTTTCTCACGTTGGTTTTTCAAACTGACTCGGGTGTTATTTTATTATAATGCTCGGGTCAGACTGAGTATTTTCCCAAGTTGGCTTTGGTGATATGGAGTTCTTGGAGAAGGCTGAATGTTCACCTATTGTTGTATTTTATTTTCTACTATATTATATTGTATACCTATCAGCAATTGTAAGGTTAGGAATTTATAACTGTCTAGTTGATAAGGTTCATTTTTAACTTTGATGCACTCTGTATTTTGAAGTGACACTTTATACTATCTTTATTATATTATATGTTGTTGATTCCGCTATGAGATTCGGTTTCCCATGTTCTTTGTTCTTTTCTGTTTATTTTATCCTACAATCTGCCTTTCCGACGATTGGATATTTAGCATAAATACCGTGGATGTATTCGGTGTCAGTTTTCGATGGTCGAAAAGGCAAGTCATTATAATTGGTATCAGAGCTGAAGGTTAAGTGAGAACCTTGGATTTGGTAGGGTATGACTCATTAGATGTATGGTTAGTAATACCCTAGAATGAGTAACTCAATAGAGATAGGGTAAGTGGAAACCATCAATCAGTTGAGAGTATTATATATACGAGTACGTATTTGTTAATGCTGTAAAAACTTCTTGCATTAATTGGTTTATTAAGTTGTTTATGAATTTTGGTTGAGACATGGGATGCCATGGTGTCGATAAGGATTTCAAAACACTTGAACAAGGCAAATAGACATGATATTGAGATTTGAAAATTGGTAAATGAAATACTTTACCTTAGTTTATATTTATATTTATATATATATATATATATATATGTAAAGGAATCATTTTCGAAATTTATATAGTTATAGACTGTGTTTGTTTGTTTGAATGTGATATTTATTTATTATCACTATTTCTTGGTCAGTTATGCTCGATTAAATTAGGAGTGTTGATTGTCGTTTGTTGATTACTGGTTATTTATACTCAGCTTATTTTGAAGCATTTATTATTTTGAGTACAAACGAAACCCTTGTGAATTAGTTTTTACAATTTGACTATATGGTGTTTGATTGTAAAGATAGGTTAAAAGTAAACTTTTGATAAAATTTGTTTAATATACTAAGTAGTAGGATAAGACATCTAGATAATAATTATTTGAGAAAATTTTACTATAATAAAGGATAATTATTATAATATTAAATTAATTTTTACAAAGGTAATTTTATATAAATCTGATTGGTAAAATGTTTTTAAAAAGGATTTTTGAATTTTAAACCCCGTAGTTGTTTGAAATAATTTCGAAAGGTTTTTGAAAAAATAATATATATATAGTAGTAAGACTTGGAAGTATTTCTAAATATAAATATTTTGGAAGAGAAATTTTAAGTGGAATGCATTTTCTTTAAGTTAATTCGGAGGAAATCGTCTCCGTTTGTTTTGTGGTAATCTGATAATCTTCTAAGTGAAGGTTGGATGTTTGCTTGGGCTAATGTTGTAGGGTACTTGGTAAATTATTCTCTTAATCATTGTGCGATCGAAATGAGTTCAAATCCCAACGAACCTAAAGTGAGTTTTAATAAATAAATTATTGAAGTTATTTCATATAGAAATATTTGTGGAATGTTTTCAAAAAGGAGATTTGAAAAAAATAAAATCGGTTATTTAGTTATTAAGTTCCCTTGAATGGAATTGATTTAAAAATAAAAGATGTTTTGATAAAAGGATGATTTGATAAATGAAAATTTAAACTCTTGGATAGAAATAAGGTATTTTGACTCAAATTTTAAGATGGGTTAAATTAGATAGGGAGGTTTTAATAGACATTGTTTTATTAAACCCGTAACTTTTGTTAAAACATCTAGGTAGTATAAACTATATGGTGTTACTGGGCCAACCCATAAACATCTTTCATTATAACACTTTAAGATAAAGAGGTCGAAAGGTTGATTCAGTTTTAAAGACCCCTATTTTGTTTGGGACTCCATTTAAATCTTGTAAAACTAAAATTGATATTTTGTATATACCCTTAGGATCTAGAAGAGTATCATACAAGTAGATAAAATGGAGTAAGTTTTATGTGGTGTTTTCATATAGAAATGCCTTTGTAAAATATTTATAAACTTAAGTGAAAATTTATTAAAATACTAAATGAAAAATATTAGTGATTTAGAAAAATTGGTGTAGTTAAGAAAACAATAAATATAGAGAGTGATTTTCAATTATGTCTGAGGGAGCCAAGATAATCTACTAAGCAATAACCACGGGCTGATGAGAAAAATGGTAAGCTTGGGAAATTATCTATATTCTTTGACAATCAAGAAAGTTTTGAACCGAAGCTAAAATTTGATTTTTAGTCGTTTAACATTTTAAATAATGTTAAGTGTTAGATTATTCCATTATGGAATTTGATTTGACTTAAATTGATTGATTGTGTGATTTTACATACTATGGATTTATAAGCCATAAGATTTTTGGCTTGTTGTTTATTAGGACTTAAATCTTGGTGCTTTTGATAAAGTAGTTTCAAAAGAATTTGTTGAAAGAAATAATAAAAATATTGTTTTGAAAAATATTGGTGAAGTGTTATTGTTTCAAACATTTGAAAAGAGCATTTTTGAAGTGGTTTTTCAAATGTTTTTGTTATGAATAAATTTGGGTAATTAAGGGTTTTCTGATTCGGAAGGCTTGCCATGTATATTTATTTACTCTATTTGTTGTTTTAGGAAGAACTAGAATACCACTGGAAGCTCCATGTTGTTTTGATTCTAAAGTTATCATGCTTTGGTTAGGAGAGCCATCTCTTTTCCATAATTAATTTTAGTTTTGATACATTTCTTTTTGGGAGGAATTTAAAAATATTTTGAATATAAAACCTGGGCATTTAGTTCTAAATTTATCGTTTGAAATGTTTGGATGCATAGTATTTTATTACAAAATAATTTCTGTGCTTTTGGTTGCATGTAAATTTACATTAGGCTAGTTTTTTTGCATGTAGAGTTGTATCATTATTATTTGCTGCATCATATTGCCTTGTTGCATATAATTGTTAAATTGTTTATGCTGCTTGAGCTTATGATAGAGATAGCTAGTATATTATTCTTCTGTCATCCTGACTCTCTTTTGGATTGTGTAAGTATGTGTAAGCAAGAGATGTTATTTGATTTTTTTGAACCTACATTTGCATCAAGATAATAAGTTACTTGCAAAAATTTAAAAATTAAACACAAAAAGGTACGTTGTAGACTTAGAAATTGGAATTTGTTGATGATTTTATGCCTCATATATGGGAGGCCATTTGGCTTTTGTTTTCTTTTATTGATTTGGGGCCCGTAGAGGAAACTTGTAGTTTTTCCGGATCAGTCGCGTAAAGAAGGTGTTGTTAAAATTTCTCGAAATTCTAGCTTAAGTTGGCGCAAGATTTTAACATCACCGATAGTCGTAAGAATCGGTGGTGTGATATACTCAGTTAACTTGCCTTTTGGGTTAGCAAGAGTGCATTGTATTTCTCATATTCCCTTTCATAGGAAATCAGTGGATTACTTAGGCGTTAGGATTAGCATAGAGTGTTAGGAATTTAAGTGTTGATAAGGATTTTCCTTAAGGAAAATATAACTAATCAAGTTACTGAAAACTAAGTAACTAATTTGATTTTTAGGTTGGATATTACATTTTCCACTCTGTGATAATTTCGGGGACAAAATTCTTTTAAGGGGGGAAGGATGTAACATCCCATAATTTTATCGTTTTAATTTTAAAATATTTAATTAATTTTAAATATTTAATAATGGGTTTTTAAAGTTTAATAACTTAAAATCAAATATATGGATTATATAAATATTTGAATTATGAATTAAATATTAATTAAATGGATTTAATAGCAATTATCTAAATCCTTTTAATTACTAAAATAATCATGAATTCATTTTGTAAATTTATTTACAATAATAAATGGTTCGGATAAATAATGAGTAAATAAATTGTTAATAAAATGACTTGATCTTGATGACGTATTTTTAATTTAATATATTAGATTTTTCCATAATTTTTAATTTGGAAAATATTTAAATTATCGTTTGACGATTTTTCGGCAAACGATGGTACTTTTGTGATTTTACAAAATATGAAAACCAGCGTATTTTATAATTGTTTAGGAATTATGTTGCATTTTTAAGCTCGACCGTATTTTTTTGTCGTTCGCAGTCCGTACGCGAACGGAATCCAGTATAGCAAAGTGCCGGAAATATTAGTATAAACTAAAGTCAACGACCAACCAACAATTCACTTTTCTTTTAGTCTGCTGTAACAACCCTGAGGTTGCATTACCGAATAATAAATTAAAATTATGATTTTAAGTTGAAAAGGGAGCTAAACAAAATTTTGGGAATTTAAATTTTGCAATTGGTTTGTAAATTAAAGTATTTTGGGTTGAAATGGGGAATTTTTAAATAAAAAGTGATTATGGGTTAATGGGCCAAATGAGACAATTACATGGGTTTAATTAAAAACTAGGATGCTTATTAGGATTTTTGTTTACATGATAACATTGGAAAATAAACAAAGTCCTAATGGGTTTTAAAACCCCTTATCATGACCCATTAGCCTAACCCACTCCTTTATAATACCTCAAACCCATTTCATAACCCTAACCCTCTTCCTCTTCATAAATTCCCAAAATTTTGTTTAGCTCCCTTTTCAACTTAAAATCATAATTTTAATTTATTATTCGGTAATGCAACCTCAGGGTTGTTACATCTGCCTCCACTTTTCTATGTTCGTCCCTGTTCTAGTAAAACAAATAGTAATGGCCACCTTAATTCAAAAATTAAAATCAATTGAACGGCTCATCAATAAATTGTGAAATTCGAATCTTTGATCTCGTATGAAGTCGACCTTTGGTTCCATATAGGTTTTAATGGGTGCGGCTTCCACGTAGGTCAATCAACAATTCTTCTATAGATCTCGGGTTTTAGTTTATGCCCGATCTGAGAGGTAGTAGGTGAAACGAAGGTTGGATTCGGGTTTGTGGAGCTAAGGCGAGGCGGTGGTGCAAAGATAGCGAGGTTTGTTCACCTCTAGTGGCATGCAACTTTCGCACTATAGCCGTAGGATTGACTTGGTCGCAATTTGATTGCAGCTGTCGAGCATGGAATCAAGGGGACGGATAAAGATTGTGAAGACGAGTCGAACAACGAAGTCGGTATGTGTTTTCATGGAGAGTCGTGCAAGTTAGGAGGAGAGAGGAGATAATGGTGCACTACATGCACTGATGTACATGTATCAGGCGGCATTATAGATTAGGGAAGATAGATTTTGAAATGTGATTAAGGGATAATGGAGTTTTAGTTGTAAATTAAATATTTAATCATATTTTAAAATCCCAAATCTTATAAAAATTGTATCTTGCTCATAGGAGGGCCAAATCGAACGTGGTCACTTGCTTTGCACTCATGGGATCATTAGCTATGTAATGGAATTGGACCGGTTGAATTCGAAGCCAATGGAATTTTGGGCTAAAATCGAATGCCCGTTTGGTTTTAGTTCAAAACGGAACGCTTCGGCAATAATTGGAATTTCGGTCAGTTTACTCATCCTTGAATAAACTATATAATACCTGGAATGCTATAAATTATTGATGAATGCTTGGATATTAGTTTAGAGTGTTGTTTGATCGATTGCTTGGTTCGATTTATATTTTTGAAAACGGATCACATATTAACTAAATTGCAGGGAACCCTTATGATTATATACTATCCGTTACCATTGTTTTGTAGGGGACATTTATAAGGAGACCCTATGGGTTTCTCGCCAATATAAATTTTATTTACATCCTTATGCTGCTTATATTGATGTTCAGTTGAAATTAATCGTGATATTCTATTTAAATTGTTTAAGTGTGTTATAGTGATTTTCGCTATACCAAATAACATCCCTAAACTTTTCTGTGTGTTGACTTGAGCTTGTATTTTCACAAAAGTTAATTAATCATTTTGATTATGGTATTTAGATTAATTAATCATTTTAATTAATATGATATTTTATTTAATTAATCATTTTAATTAATGATATTTGTGTTTAATTAATCGTTTTAAATTAATGATATTTGAACTTAATTAATCATTTTAAATAATGATATTTGATTTTAATTAATCATTTCAACTAATAATATTTTAATTTAATTAATTAGTGATATTTGAATGTAATTAATAATTATAACTAATGATATTTAAAGTTAATTAATTAATTTAACAAAGGTATTTAAGTTACTTAAGTGATTTAATAAAAATGTTTTAAAGTGAATTAACTGAATTAGTGTTTTAAGTTAATTAACTGATTTAAGGAAGGTTTTAAAGTTAATTTACTAATTAAATAAAAGTGTTTTAGAGATAATTAACTATTTTAATAAAGACAATTGATTGGTTTATTAAAAAAGATCAAAAATTTGATTAATTATCTTTCGAGATAATTAATATTGTTTATAAATTTATAAAGATTATATGATTAATTATCTTTCGGGATAATTAATGTTGGTTTAAATTTATAAAAGGGATTTTACATTTGATTCAGTTTCTTTGGGAAATTAATGTGGTTTTAAAAGTTATAAAAAGGTTATATAAATTATCCTTCAAGATGGTTAACATTTAATTTAAAATTTATAAAAGTAATTTAATTGATTTATTATCTATTGGGATAATAATTATTTTTTAAAATTTATAAATAATAGTTCATAAATAATTGTTCATAAATAATAAGATCTATTAAAAAGAATTGTTTCAAAATAAAGGTAAGTGTAAATTGTTTTGGGTTTAAAATAAACAATGTTTTGACATTTGTTTTAATACACTTAGTATTATAATTTGCCCTTTTAGAAGAACATTTTAAATAGTATTTTAAAGTGTTTTTTTACCAATATTGTAATGTGAAAATCAAGCACAAGTATGAATCAAATGTTTTAAAAGTTTGATTCATTTATAACTAGTTAGTATATGCGATTTAAGTCTCATAAACAAATCACTTTATTATTCTCGATAGTTGAAATATTGACTATCGATTTCGATTTAGCTTTCTTCTTTGAATGTCGTCGATTCAAGATGCTTTGTTGCTCTTTTGAGCTTTGATATCCTTTGATGGAATGACTAAAACCAAAGCACGAGTGGGAGCCAAGAATGTGGGGTTGCTCCCATTGGTGTATTTTCACATCCACTCTAGATTGGATTTGGTTTGTGCATTGTGATGTGAAATACTCGGATACTCGATAAGGTCTGGCGGGGTCCGTCTTGGAGTTCCCTAGAGGTGTCAAGGAGTATATGACCCTCTCAGGGATATTTCTAGAGGTATACTTTAGGTAAGGGGGTGTACCCTTTTAGTCATTTGTTGGAAAAATTTATTTCCTTTGATTCAAATCTTTGAAGTGTTTTCCTTAATTGCATCGAGAAGTGTTTTGTGTCATTCTCTATGTTTAATATAACGACCCAGATATTTAACGGTTAATAATTAAATATAAGAATTAACTACATAATTGAATCTTGGATTTGAAGTAAATAAAAATGATTTCTAAAGCTTAATTAAATTCAGTTTAAATAAGAATAGTAATAATAAACTTTTAATTTAGATTTAAAAGTGATTAATTTGTTTTTAATAATAATACATTGTGAAATTATCATCCAGGACGTTGTCTCGGATTTTGAAAAAACCAGTGCCAGTGGATCCAAAATAATGAATTATTGTACACCGATGAGTTTTATGATGATCGGACTTGTTGTGCGGTCGTGCGAGCTCGAAACGCATAACCATTAATTTGGAGAACTAAAATATAATATACTTTGATTTTAGAAGCTAACTTTCATATATGAAGGAATTAGGTCCTGATAGTAGTTCCATTATGTTTGGAATATGGATAATTAGCTAGGAACGCCAATGAGCACACTCATTTGGAGTTCATGATTTTGGAGGGTGAATAGTGTTGGTTAGGATTTTCTATATAAGGACCTTACATTCTCTCTTTTGGTGAAACCCTGACGTAGCTGACCATAAATCTAACAGCCAATAACGCTCCGGCTGTTAGAGGTCGCGATTGCCTTTGGGGTTTGAAGGAGAAAGGTGCGGCATGGCTAGGCGAGTTGGTCAACGGTGATGGATGGTTAATTGGCGAAGTGTGACGGCCAGAATCCAACTTCCAAGTGGTGGCGATTTTTGGTTCGATCTGCCGAATGGAGGTGATTCAGGTGGCAATGGAGGCGGCTTGGCAAGAGGAGTCAACAGCATGCGTAAGGCCATGGCTAACGGGCATAGCGACGATGATCGGAGAAGAAAATCGTGTTGGAGTTTGAGCGAACGACGGCGTAGGTCGATAATGTAGTCAAGGTTTAACGAGGAAAGGTAATTAACGTTTAACCATTTTAACTAAATTAATAATAAATCTAATTATCTCAAATGTTCACTAATTCGTATCTTGTCCATAAGAGATCAGATTTAGACACAATCAGTTGCATTTGACTCGTAGCGATGATATCTATGCATTGGAGTTGGAATTATCGAGTTCAAAGCTCATTGGAATTTTAGTCGAAATCGAATGGCATTCGATTTAGACTATTTGGAAACGCGAAAGCATAGTCGGGACTTGGGTGAGATTTTCTCATCGGTTATTTTAAATGGCTAAAATATCTTTTATGTGTTGATAAAACATTTTTGTAAACATAAACACATGAAGTTATGATAAATTATTTGACTAAATAATGAGAATGTGCATAAATATGGTGAAATATGGTGTTAACATAGAATAACTTAGTTTATTTTTAACTAAGTATAAACATATATGCACATTGGGTAATGGGTTCAAGCCCAAACCCATTCACTAAGAAAAATCAAGAGGGAGGAGTTTTACTGTACGTACACTTCCTCTCCTCATTCTCTTATTTCCTTAAACAAACCAGAAAAGAAATAATGGCTGCCATCTCTTAAACTCAAATTTAGCTTCAAAATTAAGAAAAATCAAAGGGAAATCAAAGGGAAAATTAGTAAATAAAGATTCTAATAGGTAATCAATCCAAAAACCAGAAATCTATTTCACCAATTTCAAATTTTGAGAAATTGTTTTCTGTAACTTTCATTTTCTTTGCTTGCATGTTCTTTTTTCAGCTTCTACAGGTCAGTAAAGCTTCTCCAGGCCATAAAGTCATAACTTTGCAACTTAAATTGGCTTAAAATGATATAAGGTGAGTTTTTAACTCACAAATTCTAGCTTAGAGTAGGTCTGTATGCCTGAAACTGCCAAATATTGCTTACTGTAAACGAAATCCTGTTGCTTGAAAGTTCAGTAAATATATGTTCTAGAGTGCTTCTTCTTGTGTTCATATATCTCTATACTTGTCATGAATTCATGCCGGAATTTTTCCGGATTGTTGTCTATGTGTAGTATTTTATGCATGTCAAATTTCATAATCTGAATCAACCTGGAACTACTTGAAATCATCGCTCAAAAGTTGGAACGAAGCAGGCAGAAACTGCCTGTAGAAATCGCGACCTAGAGGTCGACGCAGAAGCCATGGGGGTCAACCCTAGAGTCAACCTAGGAATACTTAGGTCGACCTGTAGGTTGACCTGGGCTTTGTTATTTTTGCAGTTTGTTTTCTTTTGTTTCTATGCACACTTTTGCTTCTTCTGCTTATTCTAGTAACTATGGTGATCAATTTTTGCAATATTTTGAAGCGTTTTGAAGGGCTTTAACCTATCAATAGGCAAGCCAACATTTTAGTTGATTCATATTTTGGATTGACAAGTTTTTGAGATGATTTCTTATGCCGATTTTATGGCATTTTTGATGATTTCTGCTGTTTTCGAGTATGTGTTTTCTAAACCGATTTGGAAATAATTTTTATAATCAAATAGCTTTCGAAATAAATATTTTACAATATTTATAATTATTTTTAAAGCTATTAAAATTATATATTCTCTATAATAAAGAGAATTTCAAAGCTAAAATTTCCGAATGATTTTAGAAATTGTTTAAAAACTAGTTTTCTCAAAGCAAATTATTTTCTATATAAAATACACGTTTTTGCACTCTTCAAGCGAATGAGGAAGCGATTTAAATGATTTAGTAAAACATGTAGTATGGGACACATGCGTTTACTTTTTCAGTGAATTCCAGACTTGTTCGATTGAGGTTATACATGAGAGTGAAATTAACTACCTTATAGTAAACAGTCAAATGAGAACGTGTGGTATGGGACGCACTGTGTCACTCATTTTGTTACTATCTGGAAGTTGGTGACACTTTATTTTATTGACCTTCGGGTTGTTATTGCCAGTACTTGGGCTGTTGGGTCCTTTATAAAGCTGTTGGGCTAATCATAGGCTGTTGGGTCCTAATTGAGGATGTTGGGTCTCCTATACATTGTACTTGGCAGGCTGTTGGGCCACTTATTGGGCTGTTGGGTCCTATCTACATACATATAGCTGTTGGGCTAATTTTTGGACTGTTGGGTCCTATTCTTTACGTTGTTTCTTTTCAAGATTTCTTTACGTTGATTTCTATAATTTAGATGATTTATAAATGTTTTCACCGTGGTTGCCCCTGTTGGATTATTTATATAGCCTGAGTGCTATCGTGTGGTTTATTATATGGTGGTTACATTTTGGAGTTTTGAACTCCTAGCCGAGTTCTACATATTGTGATTTATGATTGTCATCCTTTGTCCTTTTTGAGATTTATGATTTCCTATTCAGGAATTATGGTGTTGATGGATGCTATTATTTTGGTGGTTGATGCGGATGATATGAGGCATTTATTTGTGATTAATTGATATTGTCTTTGAACTTGCCTCTTTCGAGATACTTCCATATGATGCATTTTAGTGATATAATCTCATATGAAGTAGTTGATATATATATTTGGTGTTGCTTCTTCTCTTTCGAGAAGATATATTATCCTTTATTCCTATATTTCACCTATCTTATGCTAATCAGTTTATTTAAGCTAGACTGACCCGTGTATTTTATGTACTCAGGCGAGATTGAGTTATTTCAAGTTAGTCACCTGCCATTGATTTCTGCTTTGCTACTTCCGCTATGGCTTTCTGCTATTCATCTTTTGTTTAGCTTTGTAGTGTTTTGTAAACTCTGATATGTATTTATTCATTTTGACTCGATATATATATTATGGTCCATGTACCACCGGTGTTGTATCACTATGTAGTGTACCGTGATGTATCTGTTTATATGTATATATCTGTGACTGCTGTTCAGTGATATGTTATATTTGTTGTTGTTATATTTTGTTCTGATAGATCCGTTAGCCACCGTAGTTTTGTGTTAAACATTTATTGAGTATGTCGATCCACTTGAGAAAGATAAAAGAAAAAAACTAGAGCACCCAATCGACGTATTCAATACATGTTTAAGATAAAGCTTACGGATAGTCGCTCCTAACCAGCTCTATTCTTCGCATTAACAGACAGTATTACTCCGTAATGCTCTTTGTTAATACGGGTCTCCGGGTGGGGCGTCACAGGAAAATTTTAAAACATACATCAGAGTCTAACCTAAATTCAACCTGGACAGTTATAACACCTGCCCTTACAAATGCTGACAAAACAAATGCAATAGATGTAGTGGATAATAGAATACGTCCATACGATGATGAAGATCTCCAGCTCTCCTCTGGAAATTCCAAGCAACTTCAACTAAACCTAAAACTACTCAGATCTGACCTAAGTATTAAAAATACCCAGACTAGGCTTGATAAACCAACATGAGATACTCGAAATTTAAAATGACGATGTTATCAAAATCTTTGAAAAGAAGGGTGTCTCATAAGACCACGCCCACACATAAATACGGACAGGTTTTTACCTTATGATAACCAAAACACTTTTATTACCAAAATAATTTGATATTATTTTTAATGAAATTCTTTTGGAAAACATCTTTCAAATAAACCCATTCAAATAAGGTATCAATACCCGGACCAAGTCTAAGAGAATATATCCAGACTGGATCAACGGAATATACCAGACGTAATATATGATACCAAAAGGGGTAGCTGAAATGTTTGCAAGTCATTATAGCTATTTTGGGAATACAGCCAAAACCGTAAAGCTCGTATTGGAATTGGATTTTCCAACATGATAGAGAACCTTGATAACCATGCATAGCAACCAGAACCCGGTGGTTTTTCATGCAAGGACTCACACACCACTATTCCTCATATTGCCAAACTTCTTGATATCCGGTGGCTTCTCATGCAAGGACTCACACGCCACTATACCATACAATAAGGGTCCTGTCTGGACATTGTGGTGACCTAGATCATATGCCACCAGTCACCATGAGGGATCATACGCCACCCTCATCATACTAAGCCTGAAATATGTAACATAGTTCCCATATCATTTCCGAGATGTGAGGCTTGGGAGTGAGGTTACCCTCAACTTAGACAAAGCCACGCTTTTCATACAAAACCACGCTTTGATCATAACATGTACCACTTTGAATGCTACATTACCATTCCTTAATCACACAACTGATTTCTACCAACGTATAACTCCTAAGCTCATACATATCAGGAAAGGGTGTTAAGCTAAGAGAAGTTGCATTCTCCGCCACCAAGTAGATGATACGTTGATAGAGATCAATTAATATGGTTAGAAATGCAATGTCAGACATTCGTCCAAACAAGGTCGTTCTGGGACTGAACGAAACCAAAGCCATTGTTCTCGGCCATTACTAGGCGAGAAGCCCTTGTAATCCGAAGATTTCAAACACAACAAGATCACTACTATAATAAATATCTCTATATTGGGAACGACCCAGAGAATGTCAACAAGCAGTCCTCTCACTATGAAGATCTTCGGTCTTCAATAATCAACATCTTCAACTTGTCTTCACTTCTGAACGTATACATTGGTTCGAAGTGGTTTTCGGATAGGAGTTACCCAAATCCGACCCGGTTCCTTCGAAACCAATTATCGATAAAAAGATGTTTAGTTCGTATATGGATATCAATCATCAATCAATTACTTCATCTTTTATTTAAATCAAATATCTTTCTTAGATATATTCTTTTCAATTTATTTCATTTTCTTTCCAAGATTAATAGAATCATTAAGCCTCATTTATCAAATTATTTGGTTGATTTAGACCTCACTTTTTATCTTGGAATAATTCCGAATCATTTCATCTTTTTCTTAGGAAAAAATATTTCCAAATTATTCATTAAATCTTAAACAAAGATTTCTATCTTAACTTCAAATCATATTCTTGCAATTCAAAGATTCTCATAACAGAGCACTACTACCACCCTAGATATGGTAAATTTCACCTCGAGGGACTAGTGGCAAGTAGTCCTACATCATGAAGATCTTCTGTTTTCAATGTATTTTATTTCAAAAAAATATTGGTTTGAAGGGTTTTAAATCTTTCATTTAACACTTCCTCTTTAGTCTTAGGAAATACCAAGTCATCTTATCTAAATTTTGTTTAAACCATAAATAAAGATTTTCTATTTCCAAATCCTCATTTAAATGGGTTCAAAATGATGTTATGTAAAACATCGTTACAACAGACCCCAAAAACACTTTTATTTAAATCCTTGTTTAACTTTTGGAAAACTCTTCACTTTTTACTTTGGGAAAAACTTTTAGAGCATGTGGGCTTTCCTTTCAATTTGTTCCACCCCTCGTCTAAAGAGAAAACCAAGGCCAAGTAAGTTCAGGGCACTGGTTGCTTCATTCCTAACCTTAGTTACACACCTTGTTTTACAGTTTAGATCTCACAAGCGGAACAAATGTACTAGTCATTTAAGCATATACTCAGTCATGAATCTTCATTTTAGATATGATTCATTAAAATTCCAAATAATTATTTAAAATACTTAATTATTCTTTTTAAAATATCTATAAAAGATTTGAAAAAGGGTTGTTGAGTTTAAATCCATAATTCATGTTATTAAAAAGCGTTGCAAAAAGTGTTGCAAAAAGCTATATTCTTCAAAACGACTTCTATATCATTTAGAAATCCATCCTTTCAACTTAAAATACTTTTAAAACATTTTAAAACATTTTTAAAATTTATTTCATATTTTTTAAAAATTTATAATATCAATTTTAAACTATGGTCACTTTACTACAAAAGTGTGATTTTTCTAGAAAATTGTTTTGGACATATTTTAAAATCTACAATATAAAATGTTGATTTTCATTCTTTGTTGGAAAGATATGGATATAATAGTCCGGAAAATTCTTATCTCGAAGGATTCCGAGCTATATTCCACTTTGTATACTTATTTAACATTTTTGGCACGAAATCGCGAACTATGTTACGCGACGCGCCTAGTTTTGACTTGTTTTTCAATTTCTTTCCAAACTTAATTGAAACTTTTTTAAATGTTTATAAAACATTTCTAAATCATTTGAAAATCATTTTAAACAATATTTTCATATTTCAAACTCATTTTCCATTTCATTTCATATTATAATATAATATTATTATAATATCATTTTCGACCTTTTTAAAATCATTTAAAGGCTAAATCTCTCCATACACATATTATTATGGATTTAATTTCCATTAAATTAAATTTGGTTAATTACTAACCATTTCTCTTATTATTTATCAAACTAAGTTATCAACCATTTCACAACCATATAATCAACCATAATATCAATCAAGTTATCATCCAATATCAACCAATATTCAATATATTAATTTCTAATTTAACATCTGTATTATCAACTTAAGTTTTATTAAAATAAAACTAAGATTTGAGTACTCATCTTTAACCAAATCGATTAACTTCATACCAACATTCTTACTAATAACACTTCACTTAAACTTTAACTAATCAACTTCTACTCTATTCCTTTTGCTTTATGCTATCGACCTCTTCTTCCAAACTACTAAAAATCGGCAGAGCTTTCGCAGAACCTTGAATTTGGCCTAGCTCCTTGGAATGAAATCGGCGGTACTTCCTCTTTCTCTTGCTCCGAAGTTCTCAAACTTGCTTCCTTTTCTCATATGGTTAGGCATTGATGGGTTCCACCTCTTCCTCCAGCATTTCATCAATTTTTAGATGTTAAACCAAGTGTTAATGGTATTATAAGGTCTTTGGCAAAGTTTGGTGGTGTTTGGTGTTGATTTGATATGATTTTAAGAAAAGTTAGTAAGGAAAAGAGAGAAGAAGAAGCCATTAAAGAGAGCTTCAAGGAGGAGGAAGAAGGTGGAAATGGTGTGAAAGAAAGTGAAGGAAGTGGTTGGTATTTATAGAAAAAATAAAGTGGAAAGTTACCAAAATATCTCTTTACCAAATTACCAAAATAACCTTACTTACTTTTTCAGCAATCTTATTTTTTTTCAACACTTAACATCACATTTTAAATCATTACTTTATGTCAATTTTACTTAAGTATTAACTAAAGAATATAATAAATATGTTTGCCTTGATTTGATGTTTACATTTTGACTTTTTTTGTCTTTTTATGCTTATTTTTGTTAATTATATTCTAGAATTTTTTAAGTATATTTAGTAAAAGTAAACTTGATTAGTGAATTAATTAATACTTATACTGTCACGATCCTGAAATCCAGCGTTCGAAAATCAACATCAAATACCTCACTTGTATTCGACTGTCAGATATTCAAACGTCAAACTTCAGTTCGGCGGAGCTTATAACAACATCAGATGAATATAAACAGCGGAAATAAACTGAATATCATACATCACAGATACAACATCATCATAATATCCATTACTACAACAGAGTATCATAATACATATGTCATCCATACTAGAACACTACATAAAGATACAATAACAGAAAGATAATAACTCCACAACATAACAACAACAGAGTCTTCCAAAAAGTTCCAACATACATCTACTAGGATAAGGTCTTCAGAACTCTAAGCACTTCAAAAGATATCCTAGACAAAAGCTTCCCAAAATCTGATAGCTTCTAAGCCCAAAAGGACTCCAAAATCCAGCTAACACCAAAGCACGGAAAACCTGCTACTAGGCTGCCCGTGTGGAAATTATGGGAACCCAGAGTTTAGAAAAGAAACAATAAACTCTGGGTCAGTCATGGGACTGGTATGAGTAAACAAAACAGTTTTTTGAAATAAAACAGTTCAAAAGAGAAATCTGATATGCTTTTGAAAAATGAAACTACCATAAGACCTCCCGCCACACACACAATGCAATCGCAGACTTGGAGGAGATTTCTTCTTATGATAGTCAAATATGCTTAATACGAGAAAAATTCTTGGATATTATTACTAGTGCATAGTGTAGAAAGCCATTTCGAAAGTATAATATTAATATTAGCCAGCATAGGTACCATTATACTATGCCTACGATAGCTACCATGTTAAATGGCAGGTTCTACAACTAAATCCGTACTGTGTTCGTATTGGGAATTGGATTTCCAACAAATGGTCAGGCTAAGGAACTTCCTACTGCCACATGGGTACGCCTCTAGATGGACGTCCCGAGAACTAACTAGCTCTCTGCCAACACAAGGCTGGGTTACCTCTTACACTAGGTAACTACTACATGAATATGCCACCCCCCGGTCCTTTGGGACCTTTATCCGAGGGCCCTCGATCACACAGCAAAAATCACACAGTAAATGAGATTGGAGCAACCACACAGGCAAATATCTGGGCTCCATACCATAATACCACCTTTTTCCAGAAGGAAATGACAAACCCTATAGGGAGCGACCCTCATAACCTTGCCGCATCTTTCCTGTTTCGACCATTTCCGGGTTGTGAGGTCCGGTGAGGTCTCGTCCACAAAGCTACGCTTTACACAAAAGCCGTGTTTTGATCAACAAATGATCAGCAACACACAGCAACACTTAGCATGCTACGCTACCAATTTGGGAGTATAGCACTGATAACCTTCAACTACATAACCTCTGAGCTCGTACGTCTCAGAGAAGGGTGTTAAGCTAAGAGAATAAATCTCCGCCACCAAACAGAAATGTATTTGAAAGAAATCAGCTTTATATCTCAAAGTGTAGTGTCAGACATACGGCCATACAAGTCTGTTTCGGGTTCGAACAGAACCGAAGGCACTTCCAGAGACGCCCTTGCAATCTGGGTATTTACAATCCCAATCGGACTTTCCATCACTTAGGGAATCTCTATACCGGAGCAACTCAGTGCAGATACAATCGATAGGTTATCCTATCGTTCTTGCAAATACCCGGTCTTCAACACCGGTCTTCAAATGTTATCCATTTACGTCGTATCACTATTCGGAATGGGTTACACGACACGAAGTCCTCTCCCGGCTAAACCGAATAGTGAGCGCTTACTTTTAAAACACGTGGATATATCAATCACAAAGATTCACCATTAAGATTCGATGTGGGTTTCAGATAACTAACTGAAATCCGACTCCCTGTCGCATCGAAGTTTAAATACCGTTTTATGGGCAAAAAGGGTTTTCACATTCACATAGAAACAAGTCACAGATATCACAGTTCAATTCACAGCCATTCACATTACAAAGTATCACAATCACAGAATAGGGGTATCAATCAGTTCAAAGCATTCAATAATAATCAATCATCTACAAGTAAGATGAATTAAACGTGTGATTTTTATAATTAAGTAATCACCTAATTATTTTCATAAATTATCTTTAATTAATGATTAATTATTCTTAATTATAAATTAATTAGTCCTTAATTGCTAATTAATAAATCTTAATCACTTTCATTAATTAATTAAATATTAATTAATAAATCTTTAATTATAAATTAATTAACTTTAAATTAATAATTAATTAACCTTAAATTAATTATTCTTTAATTAATTAAGTAATTAAAAATCATTTATCTTAATTAATCAATAACCTTTACTAATCCCCGTTTAAAATAAAACAATTATTTTTAAAAGAATAAGTTAAAAACTTGTTTAAACTTAAATTTACTTTAAAACTTGAAACTGTTTTTAAACTACCCCGAGTCCTCCCCGAGCATTACCCGAGACACATGCCTGTTTACTTCAAATCATTCCCGAGCTACCCCAAATTTTCATTTTAGAACTTAGAATTTTGTTTAAGTTTTTAATACCCGGTGCAACACAAAATTATTCGAACCCATACTCGAGCCAGCATGCAAACTCCCCGAGGTCGACTTCGAGTTAAACCTTTTTTCCCACACTCTTGTCTTCTAACTCAAATCAAAGTCGTGTGCACGTACACAACTGCTTCGATCACCTCTGGTCGATGTTATGTCTATCGACCAGTCGACGATCATCTACTCGACCCTTCAAACCACCCAGCAACATGAATCAACGACGAACCCGCGACTTGGCTACACGACCCAATCCTGGAACAAAACCGAGCCACCAAGATCATCTCGTACTCTCTCCTCCGACCATCAGAGGTCACGAAATTACATCCAGAGCTGCGCCAACCCATAACGCTACTATTCCCACCGGAGCGATCAACTCCGGTGCAACGATGAAGCCGCGGCAATCAAATATCTGACCTCGACCCAACTAAGGGTTTAAAACCCTAAATTCTTGTTGTGCCATCGCCACGGTGTAATATAAATTTATCGAACATTTTTCTGATGAACTCCGACCTCCCAACAAGCTATGACTTTGATTTCGAGAACTAATGCCTCACCGATCGCCAGAATTTGGTGAAAATGACGATTCCGTTCATCCTGGTGTTTCTCAGTGGATACTTTATTAAAAATTATGATTTTGCTTTTAAAAATCGTCAATTTCAAAAACGTTTCAATTGATATATTCAAAATATGAAATCATAATTGTCGAAATTTCTGTTTATCTTGGGTTTGCCTGTATTCTTATTTTTTTCCAAACAAGATTTTTTTCTTTTACTTAAATTTAATTTTAAAACAAAGAACATAATCATACAAACATGTTTCCTTTTGATTTCAAAGCCTAAAAACAATCTGAGATAAAGCTTTTGAATTTTGAGACAGGTTTTGTGAACCTATATGCCTAGAACAGAGTTTATATTGGTATGTACAGATATGCATCTTCATTTCCCATGTATATATATATATACACATGCAAACACACATTTATCATTCAAGCTTCAATATTGTTCACAGCAACAAGTTCTAGTTCAAATCAAAGAGTTTACTCACCTGAAATGATTTTAAACAGAGGAAAAACTTGCTTTTGAAAACTGCTAACTTGATTTCCAGGAAATCTTCTTTTCTGTTTTGATTTTTTGTTTAGATACGTGAATTTGAGTTTATAAAATGATGTATAATATTTTCTTCTTTCATGTTGCTGAGTTTTTTTTGAATGAACGAACTAAGATAGAGCACTTGATATATAAAAGAAATGTGTAGGCTTTAGCACCAAACTGAGACAACATATTAGCTGTACCTTTTTAAATTATCTGTACATTTCTTCAGAGATTTTTTCTTCCAAATAGAGGCTGATATGCTTTTCATTTAATGCCTATGCTTCCTTTCTTGTTTACATACTCATGCTATTTGAATTTTCGTATGTACTTTTTTTTTGTAGAGATATTTTCTTTCTTGCATACATTTTTTCCTATTACCTCCTTGTTTACATATTGTTTGAATTTATGTATGTATTTATTTTATTTCACTTCATATATTTTTTTCTATATTTTTTTTCCAACTTATAAATTCAAATTCAATATATATATATATATATACATACATATATAAGACGTTAAATCCAAGTGATTTAAATTCAAAAGAATTTGGAGTTTTATTCATTTAAATTCACACATATTTTATTTGTTTTTAAAACTTTTCAAATTAAATTTCCAAAAATTTAAACAAGTCACAAATTTTAAATTAATAAATTCTGGGATGTTACAATATCCCCTCCTTAAAAAAAATTTCGTCCTCGAAATTTGAAAGAGAGAGAAAAACAAATAAAGAACATACGAATCCAGAAAAAGATAGAGAATTGGCTTACCAGTTTAAGCCGAGATATCCACTCTGCAATTGGGATATGATTTCTGCATACTATCTTCAGCTTCCCAAGTGCAGTCTTTTGGATCGCCACTCCATTGCACTTTAACCAGTTTTACAACTTTGTTTCTCAAGTGCTTTTCATCACGATCGACAACCTTGATTGGTTCTCTTCTAACTGTTAAATTTGGAGTGATTTCGAGATCCTGCTGAGCAGCTTCTTCAACAATACAGTCTGGATCATGTACATACTTCCGAAGACTAGAAATGTGAAACACATCATTGACACCAGACAACCAGCTGGGCAGCTGTACTCGATAAGCTAAAGAACCGATCCTCTCCAGAATAGGAAAAGGACCAATATACCGTGGTGCCAGCTTACCGGTCTTTCCAAATCTCAATACACCTCTCATTGGAGAGACTTTGAGAAAAACAGAATCTCCAACTTGAAATTCCAAATCTCTTCTTCTGCGATCATAATAGTTCTTTTGGCGGCTTTGAGCAGTTATTAACTTCTTTCGTATAAAATCAACTTTTTCAATGGCTTCTTTAATCATATCTGGTCCAAGGACGAGTCTATCACCTGCCTCGATCTAGCATGCGGGTGATCGACATGAACGACCATATAAAGCTTCAAAAGGGGCCATCTCTATACTGGCCTGATAGTTGTTGTTATAAGAGAACTCGACCAGATGTAAATGGTCCTCCCAAGAACCACCAAAATCAAGTATACAAGCACGCAATAGGTCTTCTAAAATTCGGTTAACCCTTCCAGTCTGCCCATCAGACTGTGGGTGATAAGCAGTGCTGAAATTCAGTTTTGTTCCTAATGCGTCTTGGAATGCCTCCCAAAATCTATTAGTGAAGATCGGATCACGATCACTCACTATACTGCTAGGAATACCGTGGAGACGGACAATCTCTTTCACATACAACGCGGCTAAGCTTGCTGCCGTGCGGGTAGATTTTACTGGCAAGAAGTGGGCTGTCTTAGTCAAACGGTCCACTATAACCCAAATTGCTTCATTGCCTTTCCGAGAATGAGGCAACCCGTCGATGAAATCCATCGATACTTGGTCCCATTTCCACTTCGGTACTTCTAAAGGCTGAAGTAAACCCCCCATTTTCTTTTGATCGCTTTTAATTTGTTGGCAATTAGCACAGCGACTCACATATATAGATATGTGCCTTTTCATTGTCTTCCACCAGAAAGTTCTTTTGATAACATGATACATCTTGTTAACTCCTGGATGGATGCAAAGTTTAGACTTGTGACATTCATCCAAAACTTCTCGTTTTAGCTCCGGAATATTTGGGACACAAATTCTGCCCTTTAATCTTATAATCCCTTTATTATCGATTGCAAAACTAGAATCCTCACTTCGACGAATCCTTCCATATATTTCCTGAAGAAACTTGTCCTCTTTTTGTTTGTTGGCAATTTTCTCAAGAAGAGTAGGAGTAATGACAAGGTGAGCAAGAATAGCATGCTTCCTACTCAAGGCGTCGGCAACTACATTGGCCTTCCTGGGTGTATACAGAATATCTAGATCATAAGATGCTAGAAATTCTAACCAGCGTTGTTGTCGCAGATTTAGATCTTTTTGGGTGAAGAGATATTTCAAAGATTTATGGTCGGTGAATAATTCGAATTTTTCACCCAGAAGATAATGTCGCCATATTTTTAAAGCGAAGATAACAGCTAGAAGTTCCAAATCATGTGTTGGGTAGTTTCTTTCATGTGGACGTAATTGTCTACTCGCGTAGGCAATTACCTTCCCATTCTGCATTAATACTGCACCTACCCCATCACCACAAGCATTAGTATAAACAGATAAACCCTGGTTCCTGTTGATAATCGTGAGAACATGAGCGGTGGTTAATCTCTTTTTCAACTCCTGAAAAGCTTCGTCACATTTCGGAGTCCAGTTGAATTTTGCATTCTTCATTGTTAGCTTAGTCAACGGACTAGCTATCTTAGAAAAGTCCTAAACAAACTTCCGATAATAACCTGCTAAACCCAAAAAACTTCGAACTTCTTTCGGAGTTGTGGGTCGTTTCCAGTCTAGAATAGATGAAATCTTGCTAGGATCAACAGAAATTCCTTCTTCATTAACAATGTGCCCGAGAAACTTAACTTCTATGACCCAAAAATGGCATTTAGAAAATTTAGCGAATAGGACGTTCCTTCTTAATATTTCCAAAACAATTCTGAGATGTTCAGCATGCTCCTCTTCAGTTTTGGAATAAATCAGGATATCATCAATAAATACAAGCACAAATTTATTCAACACTTCTCGGAACACACGAGTCATAAGGTCTGCGAAGTATGCTAGAGCATTGGTTAGCCCGAAAGGCATGACTAACCATTCGTAGAACATATTAGGACCCCTAAAAGCGGTCAAATGAACACAATCTTCAGCGATTCATAATTGATGGAATCCCTGGGCTAGATCCATCTTCGAAAAGAAATGAGCGCCGTATAGTTGATCGAATAGGTCGTCAATTCTAGGTAGAGGAAATTTATTCTTGAGAGTCAGCTTATTGAGATCGCGGTAATCTACACACAATCTCAAAGATCCATCCGATTTAGCAACGAACACAACGGCTGAACCCCATTCAGATACACTGGGTCGAATCAACCCGTTCTCTAATAGATCTTTGGTTTACTGAACTAATTCAACCCTTTCCCTGGGTGCCATTCTACGACTTGCGTGAACGACAGGACGAGCATTTGGAACTAAGTCAATTCTGAATTCTATTTCTCGATGTGGAGGTAAGGATTTCCCTTCTCCGAACACGTCTGGAAAATCTCTAACAATGGGTATGGACTCCAAACTCGGTTCGGGATATCCCAAATTATACATCAACCCTTCTCTTTTAGGACTAGGGTCCTCACAAGAAATCTCAATAGAATCTCCAATTTTGGTTTTGATCGAAATCAATCGATTGTTACAATCCAATTTGGCTTCGTATTTTGTTAGCCAATCCATTCCGAGTAAGATTTCGAATTCATTAAAATCAAGGACAAAAAGACCAATAGGGAATTGGTAACAAGAAGATGAGATAGGAACATCTCTACATCGTAAACAAAGGTTTGCGGGGCCTCCAATTGGATTCTTTACGCAAATTGGCTCGACGACAAAATCAGGTTCAAGGTTTGATTCCTTTACAACTTGTGGAGAGATAAAACTATGTGTAGCACCAGTGTCAAACAAAATTCTAACAATTCTATCATAAATAGTAAGGTTACCTTCCAGAACTCCCTTCCCCTTTCCTGCTTTAGAAGTTGTAGGTTTATCTTTGACTGTGTACACCTTGGCTACCGGAGCTTGCTTCATCATTGGGCAGTCTTTGACTTCATGTCCCTCTTCCTGACAAGCATAACATTTCCTGGGCTTTGCTTGAACGGATTGATTTCTCTTTGGCTTCTTGCAGCTGTTTGAGTAGTGGCCTTTCTCTAGACAATTATAGCAAGTGACATTCTCTGCTATGTTTCCCTGGTTGCTCTCCTTTTTCTCCTTACCCTGCCATGGCTTTTTGCCACCAAACTTCCTTTTTTCCAATTTGGATTGCTCGTATTTCCTCCTTCCTTCGGGACCTATTGCATATCCAAAGTAGCATACCTATACCGCATATCGATAAGATCAGAAAAAGACTCTTTGACGTGGCCAGTCATCCTTTCGTGGAACTTCTTATTCATCCCACGAATGAACCTTTCATTTTTCTTTAGAGGCGTGTTCACCAATTCTGGACCGAAGCGAGATAATTCATTGAATTTGTTTAGATACTCCTCAAATGACAAACTTCCTTGCTTCAAGTCCATAAATTCCTGGTACATTCGAGGAATACCAGCCGATGGCATATAGCGCTTCTCAAATACTTCTTTAAATCTCTCCCAAGTAAACTCGTCTTCTGGCTTATCTACAGTGGCTGTCTCCCACCATGCTAAAGCTTTTTCTTGAAGTTTCCAAGAAGCTATTAGTCGCATTTGATCATCTTCCAAATTTAGCCCTTTAAAAATCCTTTCACTCGTCTGATCCAAGCAAGGGCCTCAACAATAGACTCCTTGCCGGTGAATGGCTTACCACCAAGTCTCGAGAAGCTTTTATACAAATCAGCCAGATTCGGCTGATTCTGAGTAGGTATTGCTGCTTCTGCTGTTGGGGGAATTTGATTAGCTGTTGTGGCATTTCCTTGACCCCTAGCTCTTCCTCTTCGTCCGCTCATTCTTACTATCTGTAATTAGTAAGAAAACTGGATTTAGATCCACGGACAAAAATCTCAAGGAATATCAGCAGTTAAAAGAAATAGACTAGGAAAATTCAAGGTTTCGGGTTATACTCATTCTAGGGTGTACTTCGCCCTATCTCTAATGAGCCATCTAATGTGTTATACTCCATAGCTAAAGTTCTTACTCAACCTTCAGCTCTGAAACCAAATGTCACGATCCTGAAATCCAGCATTCGAAAATCAACATCAAATACCTCACTTGTATTCGACTGTCAAATATTCAAATGTCAAACTTCAGTTCGGCGGAGCTTAAAACAACATCAGATGAATATAAACATCGAAAATAAACTAAATATCATACATCATAGATACAACATCATCATAATATCCATTACTACATCAGAGTATCATAATACATATGTCATCCATACTAGAACACTACATATAGATACAATAACAGAAAGATAATAACTCCACAACATAACAACAACAGAGTCTTCCAAAAAGTTCCAACATACATCTACTTGGATAAGGTCTTCAGAACTCTAAGCACTTCAAAAGATATCCAAGACAAAAGCTTCCCAAAATCTGATAGCTTCTAAACCCAAAAGGACTCCAAAATCCAGCTAACACCAAAGCACGAAAAACCTGCTACTAGGCTGCCCGTGTGGAAATTATGGGCACCTAGAGTTTAGAAAAGAAACAATAAAATCCGGGTCAGTCATGGGACTGGTATGAGTAAACAAAAAAGTTGTTTGAAATAAAATAGTTCAAAAGAGAAATCTGATATGCTTTGGAAAAATGAAACTACCATAAGACCTCCCACCACACACATAATGCAATCACAAACTTGGAGGAGATTTCTTCTTATGATAGTCAAATATGCTTAATACGAGAAAAATTCTTGGATATTATTACTAGTGCATAGTGTAGAAAGCCATTTCGAAAGTATAATATTAATCTTAGCCAGCATAGGTACCATTGTACTACGCCTACTATAGCTACCATGTTAAATGGCAGGTTCTACAACTAAATCCGTACTGGGTTCGTATTGGGAATTGGATTTCCAACAAATGGTCAGGCTAAGGAACTTCCTACTGCCACATGGGTACGCCTCTGGATGGACGTCCCGAGAACTAACTAGCTCTCTGCCAACACAAGGCCGGGTTACCTCTTACACTAGGTAACTACTACACGAATATGCCACCCCCCGGTCCTTTGGGACCTTTATCCGAGGGCCCTCGATCACACAGCAACAATCACACAGTAAATGAGATTGGAGCAACCACATAGGTAAATATCTGGGCTCCATACCATGATACCACCTTTTTCCAGAAGGAAATGACATACCCTAAAGGGAGCGACCCTCATAACCTTGCCGCATCTTTCCTGTTTCGACCATTTCTGGATTGTGAGGTCCGGTGAGGTCTCGTCCACAAAGCTATGCTTTACACGAGAGCCATGCTTTGATCAACAAATGATCAGCAACACACAGCAACACTTAGCATGCTACGCTACCAATTTTGGAGTATATCACTGATAACCTTCAACTACATAACCTCTGAGCTCGTACGTCTCAGAGAAGGGTGTTAAGCTAAGAGAATAAATCTCCTCCACCAAACAGAAATGTATTTGAAAGAAATCAGCTTTATATCTCAAAGTGTAGTGTCAGACATACAACCATACAAGTCTGTTCCGGGTTCAAACAGAACCGAAGGCACTTCCAAAGAAGCCCTTGCAATCCGGGTATTTACAATCCCGATCGGACTTTCCATCACTTAGGGAATCTCTATACCAGAGCAACTCAGTGTAGAGACAATCGATAGGTTATCCTATAGTTCTTACAAATACCCGGTCTTCAACATCGATCTTCAAATGTTATCCATTTACGTCGTATCACTATTCGAAATGGGTTATATGACACGAAGTCCTCTCCCAGCTAAACCGAATAATGAGCACTTACTTTTAAAACACGTGGATATATCAATCACAAAGATTCACCATTAAGATTCGATGTGGGTTTCGGATAACTAACTGAAATCCGACTCCCTGTCGCATCGAAGTTTAAATACCGTTTTACGGGCAAAAAGGGTTTTCACATTCACATAGAAACAAGTCACAGATATCACAGTTCAATTCACAGCAATTCACATTACAAAGTATCACAATCACAGAATAGGGGTATCAATCAGTTCAAAGCATTCAATAATAATCAATCATCTACAAGTAAGATGAATTAACCGTGTGATTTTTATAATTAATTAATCACCTAATTATTTTCATAAATTATCTTTAATTAATGATTAATTAATATTAATTATAAATTAATTAGTCCTTAATTTCTAATTAATAAATCTTAATCACTTTCATTAATTAATTAAATATTAATTAATAAATCTTTAATTATAAATTAATTAAGTTTAAATTAATAATTAATTAACCTTAAATTAATTATTCTTTAATTAATTAAGTAATTATAAATCATTTATCTTAATTAATCAATAACCTTTACTAATCCCCTTTTTAAAATAAAACAATTATTTTTTAAAGTATAAGTTAAAAACTTGTTTAAACTTAAATTTATTTTAAAACTTGAAACTGTTTTTAAACTAACCCGAGTCCTCCCCGAGTATCACCTGAGACACATGCCTGTTTACTTTGAGTCGTTCCTGAGCTACCCCAAATTTTCATTTTAAAACTTAGAATTTTGTTTAAGTTTTTAATACCCGGTGCAACCCAAAATTACTCGAACCCATACTCGAGCCAGCATGCAAACTCCTCGAGGTCGACTTCGAGTTAAACCTTCCCAAACTCTTGTCTTCTGACACAAATCAAAGTCGTGTGCACGTACACAACTGCTTCAATCACCTCTGGTCGATGTTACGTCCATCGACCAGTCGATGATCATCTACTCGACCCTTCAAACCACCCAGCAACATGAATCAACGACGAACCCGCAACTTGGCTACACGACCCAATCCTGGAACAAAACTGAGCCACCAAGATCATCTCGTACTCCTTCCTACGACCATCAGAGGTCACGAAATTACGTCCAGAGCTGCGCCAACCCATAACGCAACTATTCCCACCGGAGCGATCAACTCCGGTGCAACGATGAAGCCGCGGCAATCAAATATCTGACCTCGACCCAACTAAGGTTTTAAACCCTAAATCATTGCTGTTCCATCGCCATGGTGTAATATAAATTTATCGAACATTTTTCTGATGAACTCCGACCTCCCAGCAAGCTATGGCTTTGATTTTGAGAACTAATGCCTCATCGATCGCCAGAATTTGGTGAAAATGACGATTCCGTTCATCCTGGTGTTTCTCAGTGGATACTTTATTAAAAATTACGATTTCGCTTTTAAAAATCGTCAATTTCAAAAACGTTTCAATTGATATATTCAAAATCTGAAATCATGATTGTCGAAATTTCTATTTATCTTGGGTTTGCCTGTATTCTTATTTTTTTTCAAACAATATTATTTTCTTTTACTTAAATTTAATTTTAAAACATAGAACATAATCATACAAACATGTTTCCTTTTGATTTCAAAGCCTAAAAACAAATTGAGATAAAGCTTTTGAATTTTGAGACAGGTTTTGTGAACCTGTAGGCCTAGAACAGAGTTTATATTGGTATGTACAGACATGCATCTTCATTTCCCATGTATATATATATATATATATATACATGCAAACACACATTTATCATTCAAGCTTCAATATTGTTCACAACAACAAGTTCTAGTTCAAATCAAAGAGTTTACTCACCTGAAATGATTTTGAACAGAGGAAAAACTTGCTTTTGAAAACTGCTAACTTGATTTCCTGGAAATCTTCTTTTCTGTTTTGATTTTTTGTTTAGATACGTGAATTTGAGTTTATAAAATGATGTATAATATTTTCTTCTTTCAGGTTGCTGAGTTTTTTTTGAATGAACGAACTAAGATAGAGCACTTGATATATAAAAGAAATGTGCAGGCTTTAGCACCAAACCGAGACAAGATACTAGTTGTACCTTTTTAAATTATTTGTACATTTCTTCAGAGATTTTTTCTTCCATATAGAGGCTGATATGCTTTTCATTTAATGCCTATGCTTCCTTTCTTGTTTACATACTCATGCTATTTGAATTTTCGTATGTACTTTTTTTTTTGTAGAGATATTTTCTTTCTTGCATACATTTTTTCCTATTACCTCCTTGTTTACATATTGTTTGAATTTATGTATATATTTATTTTATTTCACTTCATATATTTATTTCTATATTTTTTTCCAACTTATAAATTCAAATTCATTATATATATACATACATATATAAGATGTAAAATCCAAGTGATTTAAATTCAAAAGAATTTGGAGTTTTATTCATTTAAATTAACACATATTTTATTTGTTTTTAAAACTTTTCAAATTAAATTTCCAAAAATTTAAATAAGTCACAAATTTTAAATTAATAAATTTTGGGATGTTACATATACTATTTGAATATATATTCATATATAAGAAAATAAAGGTGCAACAACTTTGCGACAACTTTAAATTGACAAAACATTGATTTTCGACAAAATATTTTACGGTCACATTTTGACGTTTTAGTTAAACTACTTATTTATGTAATCCAAATTTAAAAATAAATTTGTGTAATGCTATTTAAAAATTTAAACACTTATAAATTAATTCAAATAATTTATTTAACCATTGAAACTTACTTTTCTAAAATCAGGATTTTGTCACTTTTGTCGATATAAGCAATTACTCCTATTTTTGTGTGTATATTTCTCTTTGCAAATCCTATGTAATATTATTTGAATCCTAAAATCTTATATATTTTATATTTAAAATCACTTTAAATGTTATATTTGGAGGTGGTCAAATTCTGGGTCGTTACATTTGATTTTCAAACCGTTTTATAAAAGTAAAAATTAAGTTGTTTAAGTTTACTCACACCAGACCCTTGTCTAACTTAGAGTTTATTTTGTTTTCCTAAAACTCTTGGGTACTCAAATTTGTATGAGTAGCCAAGTGATCTAGGTTTCTTACAAAAGCATTTTTAAGGAGATAGAGCAGGTGGCTTCACCATTAGCTATCCGTTGTGTTTATTTATGACCTATGTACTTTGTATGCATAGGTAGTTATAACCGTCCAGTTGAAGTTGTAATGTAATGACTCTGATGTACTAATATTATGGAAATGATAATTGTTACCTGGCTATTTGACCAGGTAAAAGACGCTCGGCACAAAGCACCGTTCGGCACAGTTAGGATGTTTGACACCGGCCTCGCCCGGCTTAAACATTGTTCGGCATGATAGGGTCGCTCGACATACGACTGTCGTTCGGCAAAAGCCTCGACCGACATCTCCCCTCGCTCGGCATCCCAGGCCTCGACCGGCATCTCCCTTCGCTTAACATCCCAGGCCTCGACCGACATCTCCCCTCGCTCGGCATCCCAGGCCTCGACAGGCATCTCCCCTCGCTCGGCATCCCAGGCCTCAACCGACACCCTACCGCGTTTGGCATCCCTGGTTCGGTGTATACGATGGAAGTTAACAAGCTATCAATTCCACAACAATGCAAGGGCGTTCGGCATAGCTTCATTTCACTCCAACTCACTACTTGCCCCGGTTCTCTTGAATGGTTACTTCAAGTCACTCGATGGTCAACCAAATGGTTCCCGATCGGCTTCCCTCGCTCGGCATGCCTCGTTCGGCATGCCTGGTTCGGTGTGCTGGAGTTGACTACTATGGGCCAAGATACCTTGTTCCTAGGCCCGTGAGGGAAATCCAACCCATCTTAGTCTATAAATAGAAAGGCAGGGGAACAGTGAAATGGACCTTTTTTCAAGAAAATTGGGGAGACTTTGCCGCTTTCAAGACTCATTCTTTTCAGTTCAAACTTGTACTCAAGCCTTTATTGTACGGATTGTATCTGTATTTAACTACTTGGGAAATCAATAAAGATTACAATTCAAAGTGGGCGTAGGCAGTCACGCCGAACCACTATAAATTTGCTGTTCTAGATTTCTGCAGTTAATTTAGTCTATATCTCTTTGTTTTAATTTATCTTCTTCATTTATCTCTCTACACAATCTTTCTAAAGAGTGTTAGTGACCAATTTTGGTGCTAACACTTTGGTGCTTTCACTGAGAATCGAATTCTCAGGCCATAAGGATCTGCTTCGTAGCTACTGGATTGAATAAATCCCCCGAAGGAGATCCAAGTCATTCACAAGACGTCCGTTGATTCTACTTAGAGTTCCTATCAATAACTCTACTATGGGAAGACCACGTACCAGATCAGCCTCTCATAATGCGGACGTCAATGAAACTGCTAGCGTACAACAAATAGGACCTAGAAATCAGCAAGCAAATCTAGGTGCAGGAACTACCACCCAAAATCAAATGGAAGTTGTCACCAGAACAGAGTTCAATGACTTGATGAGAGAACTCATGGAAAGCAGGAGACAACTTGGAGAACAGATTCAAGCTAACGCCAACCTTATTGCTCAGCTCACTCAACAACAGCATCAGAATGCTGGGGGTAGTCCAACTCCTTACTCTTCATCTGATATCTTGACTTTGTCCGATGAACCTCCCAGGCGTAGACGCTGCAAGACTGAAACTACACAGGTAGGTGCTGCTGATCGATCAACTAGGGATCACTTACACCTCGGAGACCGCAACCAAGTAGGAACAGGAAACTTAGGATCTGGAGCGCGTGTGGAAACTGGATGCCCGGCTCACCAAGATGCCAATAATGCTAAACCTCAAGATACACGTTTGGCAGATCGCCAGCAGATGAGGCATTAACCTGACTGATCCCGTAGAACGGACTCCAACCTTCCAACCTCCATTCAAACCCTAGACCTATCGGCTATGGTCAGACAGCTGATGAAAGAAAATCAAGGCCTGACCAATGAAGATTGGGGGATATCCAGGAGTCATACTCCATTCACAGACACTGTTCTACGGGCCGAGTACCCCAGGAAGTTTAGCATGCCAACTATCCTGACCTACGAAGGAAAGACCGATCCACGACAGCATGTGATGAGATATGAATGGATGATGGATTCAGCTAGAGCGGATGATGCAGCCAAGTGTAGATGCTTCTCAATAACACTATTTGGGATCGCTACCATGTGGTTCACCCAACTTCCTCCGTGGTCCATATCCAGTTTCGAGGAGTTGGCAACGAAATTCATAGAACAGTTCAGAATACATGCTATGCGTCCAAAGGACGTGATGTCTCTATCAAGTGTAATCCATGCTCTGGGGGAGTCGTTGAAGGACTATTTACAGAGATTCCAAGTTGCGGCTACTGAAGTTAGCAATCCTAATGATCACGCAATTCTTATGGTTGTGATGTGAGGTGTGGATCCGGATTCAGAGTTTGGAGATTGGTTAGCAGGAAAACCTCCAACTACGCTAGAGCGTTTTTACTCAAAGGCTCATCAATTCAATAGAAGAGAGGAAGCCAGGTGGACAAGGCGAGATAAGGCACCAGGGCCTGTTCAGGAGACTGTGAAGAGCAACATCACTGTAAAGCTATCCGAAGACAACTCGGGGAAAGTTCAGATCAATTTCCAGAACAAGCCCGGGCAATCTAAGGAGTCCGGAGGAGGAAATCAGGGGAAGAAAAGAGAAGCAGGAAAATGGAAACCGAGAATTCCAACCTACAACGAATACACACCACTAAATGCATCTCTTGAGAATATCTACCTATCAACTTGTAATGCCTTTCAATACAGAAAGCCTCGCCTAAAGGAGTCAACCGAGGAGCAAAAGCGGAATGGGAAGTATTGCCGCTTCCTTGAGACTTATGGGCACAATACTGAAGAGTGTAGGCACCTAAATGATGCTATAGAAAAGTTGATTAGATAGAAAAAGCTGCAGGAGTTTGTAAAGAGTCCTCAAGAGGGTGGACAGGGAACGTCCAATCCTGGTCATGCACCAGCTCCACGTCACCCTGAGGTGCCTGCTCGAACTGTGGGAAGACTAGTCATAAACACGATAATAGGCGGACCTCATCCTGCATATAAGAATTGGTAGGAAATGGAGCGATATGCTAACTCCCTAAGGCATGTAGATTTTGAGTGTTGTTCAAATACTGAGGACGGGTCCCCAGCTAAGCAGCAGCGGACAATAACAGACGATATAGTATTCAAGAGCCGAGATGCCGATCAGGTGGAGGCTCCTACCGTTGACCCTATGGTCATATCCACGACTATAGGGCCGGCATTAGTGAAGAGAATTTTGATCGATTATGGAAGTTCAGTTAACATCATCTTCAATAAGGCGTATGACCAAATGAAGATGGAGATGAAGGATTTAAAGCTGCCTAAAGCTCGTATTCATGGCTTTAACGGTGCAGCAACTAATGCAGTGGGGTATGTTGAGTTGCCAGTTGAACTGGGACAAGGTGACCAAAGGAGGGTGTGAATCCTACCCTTCATAGTCTTGGATGTAGATTCCCCATACAATGTATTTCTGGGTCGACCGGCCCTGGCTGAATTCAGGGCAGCATTGGCCTCGTGGTGTTTGACTTTAAAGTTACCGATTGTAAAAGGAGTAGGTGTTGTTCATGGTGACCAGGCGACCGATCGTGCATGTTATGTGGCTAAGCTCCAAGAGGCCCAACGGAGAGAGAAAGGAAAGGTTGCGGACAACTCCGTCCGCATTCAGAATACTGACAGTTGACAAGTAATGCCCGAGCCCTGGCTCGGGCAACATTCTCGGATCTATAGAGACATAGATCCGAGAGACGATGATGAGGAACCCAGGGAAGAAAAAGCAGCACCAGCTGAACTAACTATTGACATTTCAGTCAGCCGAGACAATCCGTCACGAGTACTGAAGATTGGATCATAACTCAGCCCCTCGATGACCGAGGACCTTAGTGATTTCCTCCGAGCGAAACCTGATGTTTTCGCTTGGACACATTCCGACATGTGCGGGATTTCTCCCGCTATTACGAGTCATATGTTGAACATAGACCCGAGATACATTCCAGTTAAGCAGAAAAGGAGAGGAATGGACCCAGAGAGGTCTGCTGCTCTCAGAGAGGAGGTGGACAAACTCAAAGCCAATGGTTCGTCCGTGACGCCCTCTACCCTGAATGGGTGTCAAACCCCGTGCTAGTGAGATAAGAAAATGGGAAGTGGAGAACTTGCATAGATTACTCTGATTTAAACAAAGTATGTCCTAAGGACAGTTTCCCATTACCCAGAATTGATCAGTTGGTCGTCTCCACTACAGGACACGAGTTATTGTCATTCATGGATGCGTACTCGGGATACAATCAGATCCCGATGCACATTCCGGACCAGGAACACACTAGTTTTGTCACAGACGTTGGGCTATATTGCTATGTAGTGATGCCTTTCGGATTGAAAAATGCGGTAGCAACTTATCAGCGTTTGGTGAATCAAATGTTTAAAGACCAGATTGGTAGAACAATGGAAGTCTACATGGATGACATGCTTGTGAAGTCAGGGCAGTCAAACGACCACATTCGAGACTTAGTAGAGATGTTTGGCATACTCAGATACTATGGGATGAAGATTAACCCTCTGAAGTGTTCCTTCCGCATTGCATCAGGAAAGTTTTTAGGATTCGTTGTTAATGCCCGGGGAATCGAAGCTAACTCGGAAAAGATTCAAGCTATTCGAGACATACAAGTGCCCAGGACTATAAAACATGTACAAAGCTTGAATGGAAAAGTGGCTGCACTGAGTCGATTCATATCCAGAGCCACTGACAAGTGTATTCCCTTCTTCGATATAATAAAGAAAGGAAAAAGGAATTTCGAATGGACATCCAACTATGAGGAAGCGTTCCGAGCTCTGGTAAGGCATTTAGAAAATCCTCCAGTGCTGTCGAAACTAGTAGACCATGAAATGTTGTACGTATACTTGGCCGTATCCCCTCATGCTATAAGTGTGGCTTTGGTCCGCGAGGAGGACCGGGTTCAAAAGCCAGTTTATTACGTTAGTAAACGTTTAACGGGGGCAGAAAGAAATTATCCTAAAATTGAGAAATTGGCCTATTGCTTGGTGATTGCATCACTTAAGCTACGTCCATACTTTCAAGCACACTCAGTCAGTATTTATACCGATCAGCCCTTGCGACAGGTACTCCAATGGCCAGAAACTTCTGGAAGGATGTTAAAATGGAACATCGAGTTGAGTCAGTTCGATATTACATACCTGCCACGAAGAGCCATACAAGGGCAAGCATTAAACAGACTTCATCGTTGAGTTCACTGTGTCAGACGAACCAGATAATCACGGTGTTATTCCCTCCATTCGATGGAAATTGTACACCGATGGGGCATCAAACGACCGTTGTTCTGGGGCTGGTGTAATTCTTGTGACTCCAGAAAATCGATCAATTTGTTATGCTTTGAAGCTCAATTTCCCGGCTACGAATAATGAAGTAGAATATGAAGCATTGATTACTGGTTTAAAGCTTATTGGAGAACTCGGGGTAAATTCAGTTGAAATGTTTTGTGACTCACAGGTGGTGGTGTACCAGGTGCAAGAAGATTACCAAGTAAGGGGACAGAAGCTTGCTCCGTACCTTTTTCTGGTTCAGGAACTATTGGCGAACCTTGAACATTATGACATTTCGCATGTCCCGCGTGAACAGAACAAGGAAGCCAACTCGCTGGCCAAATTCGCAAGTACCGGTGATGCACAGCGAATGGGATTAGTTCCCATTGAAACCTTACATGCTCCAAGCATAGATGTGATGGAGGTGGATTTTGTGTTGGAAACGGAAATCGAGAAGGAATCATGGATAACCCCATTCAAACAATACCTGCTAAACGAGACTTTGCCCGAAAGAAGAAGTGAAAGATGTCAGGTCATTCGTAAAGCCGCGCGATATGTGATGCAGGATGGAGTAATGTATCGGAGGGGGTTCCCGGTCCCCTTTCTCTGGTGCATTGCCCATGATGAGACAAAGCGGGTCTTGAAGGAAGTTCACGAAGGAGAATGTGGCGACCATACTGGGGGGCAGACATTAGAAAAAAAGAGCCTCCACTACGGATACTATTGGCCAACTGTGAATCGGGATGCTGCAGATTATGTAAGAAAATGTGATAAGTGTCAAAGATACACGAAAATCCTGAGAGCTCCGCCAACGGAACTCACGCAAATGGTTAGTCCCTGGCCATTTGCAATTTAGGGAATCGACATAGTCGGTTCTTTGCCTATATCCAAAGGTGGTGCAAAATATGCAATAGTTGCGGTCGACTACTTCACCAAATGGGCAGAGGCAGAGCCTTTAGCCACAATCACCTCCAAGAAGGTCGTTAATTTCGTTGTGCGGAACATCATATGATGCTGTTTCCTGGGGATTTGACCAGGCAACTAGTACTCGGCAATAAGTGCTCGGCATCAGAGAGTGGCCGGCATCAAGGAGTGTTCGGCGAAGCACTGGCCATCCAGGAGTGTTCGGCGAAGCAACTGACATCCATGAGTACTCGGCGTAGTACTCGGCATCCATTAGTGTCCGGCGTCCAGTAATGTTCGGCGAAATACTCAGCAGTGTTCGGTGTCAACTGGCACTCAACGTCAACCACTGCTCGGCGTCAAGGCTGCTCGACATACAGGAGTACTCGGCCTCCCATGGTGTTCGGCGAGGCACCCAACATCCAACGAGTGCTCGGCAACAAGTGTGCTCGGCATCAAGACTGCTCGGCATACCAGAGTGCTCAGCAACGGGAGCGCTCGGCGTCAAGACTGCTCGGCATACGAGACTGTTCGACATCAGGGAGAACTCGGCAGCATCTGTGGTTCGGCATACAGGAGTACTCGGCGTAGTACCCGGTGGGATTAGAAGTATTCGGCGTAAGGGCACTCGGCGTCTAGAAGAGCGTTCGGCTTCAACTGACTAACACCCTACACTTCCCAAACATCAACCACCTTGTTCGGTATAGAAGGGACCGTTCGGCGTCAGAGCGTTCGGCACATCTGTGGTTCGGCATACAGCGCTCACTATACTCGGGCTGGAGTGTTCGGCCAACAGCCCACTTGGGAAGTCCAGCCCATCTTTGCCTATAAATAGAGGGGCAGGGTCACAGTGAAATGGATCCTTTTTTGGAGAGAAAACACCGGGGAGACTCTGCCATTTTCAAGACTCATCTTCTCTACTTAACAACTTCATTCAAGCATTTGATTCACGAATTGTATTTGTAATCAACTATAAAGAAGATCAATAAAGTTTAACCTCAAAGTGGACGTAGGCAATTACGCTGAACCACTATAAATTTGGTGTTCTTACTTTCTGTATTTAGATTAGCACTGTCTTCTCTGTTTAATTTGATTTCATCACTTATATCTCTTCACAATCTTCTTCTACGAGGTTAGTGACCAATTTTGGTGCTAACACTTTGGTGCTTTCACTGAGAATCGAATTCTCAGACCTCAAGGATCTGCTTTGAAGCTACTGGATTGAACAAATCCCCCAGAAAAGATCCGACTTACTGATAGGACATCCGTTGATTCTACTTAGAGTTCATACCAATAACTCTACAATGGCAAGACCACGTACCAGGTCAGCTTCTCTTAATACGGATGCTCGAGAGATTGCTAGCGTGCAACAAGCAGGACCTAGCAATCAACCAGCGATCCCGAGTGCAGGGATTGCCGCTCAAGAACAGACTCCAGTTGTCACCAGAGTGCAGTTCAATGACTTGATGAGAGAACTTAGGGAAAGCAGGAGACAACTGGGAGAACAGATGCAAGCTAATGCCAACCTGATGGCACAACTCACTCAACAGCAGCAACAGAATGCTGGGGGCAATCCAGCTGCTTATTCCTCTTCTGACAGCTCTACTTCTTCTGATGAACCACCCAGGCGTAGACGCCGTAAGACTGAAGCTGCAAGGGCGGATGCTGCTGTTCGAACAGCTGGAGACCGCGACCAAGCCAGAACTGGAAGCTTTCGAACCGGAGTACAGATGGAGGATGGAGCTCCAGATCATCAAAATGCTAACAATGTTGAACCTCACGACGCACGATTGGCAGATCGCCAGGAAAGGAGGCATCAGCATGGACAGGCGCGTAGAACTGACTCCAACCTCCCAGCTTCCATACAGACACCTGATCTGACAGCCATGATCAGGCAACTGATGAAAGAAAATCAGGGCTTATCAAATGACGACTGGGGAGTGTCAAGAAGTCATACTCTGTTCACGGATGTTGTGCTGCAAGCGGCGTACCCCAAGAAGTTTAGCATGCCAACCATTCCTGCATACGAAGGAAAGACTGACCCCAGACAACATGTAATGAGGTATGAATGGATGATGGATTCAGCCAGAGCAAATGATGCCACCAAGTGTAGGTGCTTTCCGATTACTCTATCTGGGATCGCTACTATGTGGTTCACCCGACTTCCTCCGCGATCCGTATCAAGCTTTGAGGAGTTGGAAAAGAAGTTTATTGAGCAGTTCAGGATACACACTACACGCCCGAAGGACGTGATGTCTCTGTCAAGTGTAATCCAAAATCCCGGAGAGTCGCTGAAGGAGTACTTACAAAGATTCCACGTTGCGGCAACTGAAGTCAGTAATCCCAATGACCATGCAATTCTAATGGCTGTAATGAGAGGTGTAGATCCGGATTCTGAGTTTGGAGACTGGCTGGCAGGAAAACCTCCGGCTATGCTGGAGCGTTTCTACTCCAAGGCACACGAGTTCATAAGAAGAGAAGAAGCTAGGTGGGTACGACGAGATAAGGCACCGGGACCTGCCCAAGAGTCAATCAAGAGCAACATTGCTGTAAAGCAATCTGGAGACAATTCGGGAAAGGTCCAAGCCAATGTCCAGAGTAAGCCTGTGCAGCCCAAAGAATCCGGAGGAAGAAGTCAAGGAAAGAGGAAAGAAGCGGGAAAGTGGAAGTCGAGAATTCCCAGCTACAGCGAGTACACTCCGCTAAACGCCCCACTTGAGAACATTTACCTATCCACCTGCAATACTTTTCAGTACAGAAAACCACGTCCAAAAGAATCAACTGAAGAACAGAAGCGGACCGGGAAATATTGTCGCTTCCATGAGACTTATGGACACAATACAGAAGAATGTAGACACTTGCATGACGCTATCGAAAAGTTGATCAGGCAGAAGAAGTTGCAGGAATTTGTGAAGGATCCACAAGAAGGAGGACAGGGGACGTCCAACCCAGGTCGTGCACCAGCTCCACGTCATCCCGAGGAGCCTTCCCGGACCGTGGGTAGACTGGTCATAAATACAATCATCGGCGGGCCTCACCCCGCGGATAAGAATTGGCAGGAGATGGAGCGATATGCAAGTTCTTTGAAGCATGTAGATTTTGAGTGTTGTTCGAACGTGGAGGACGGAGCCCCTGCTAAGCAGCAGCGCGTAATGACAGACGATATTGTGTTCAGGAACAGAGACGCTGATCAGGTAGAGGCTCCGACCATCGATCCCATGGTCATATCTGCAACGATCGGACCAGCATATGTAAAAAGAATTTTGATTGATTGTGGAAGTTCAGTCAACATCATCTTCAAGAAGGCCTACGATCAGATGAAGCTAGAGACAAAAGACTTGAAACCATCCAAAGCTCGTATCCACGGCTTTAACGGCGCTGCGACTGATGCAGTAGGATATGTCGAGTTACCAGTTGAACTGGGACAAGGCGAGCGTCGGAGGGTACGAATTCTACCCTTTGTAGTTTTGGATGTGGACTCTCTGTATAATGTTTTCTTGGGTCGGCCGGCCCTGGCTGAATTTAGGGCAGCATTAGCCCCGTGGTGCTTAACTTTGAAGTTTCCGACTGACAAAGGAGTAGGCATTGTTCACGGTGACCAAGCAGCTGGTCGTTCCTGTTATGTGGCCGAGCTCCGAGAGGCCCACCGGAGGGAGAAGGGAAAGGTTGCGGACAACCCCATCTGCATCCTCAATGCGGATAATTGACAAGTAGCGCCCGAGCCCTGGCTCGGGCATAGTTCTTGGATCTACGGAGATATAGATCCGAGAGACGACGATGAGAAACCCAGGGAAGAGAAGGCGGCACCGGCTGAATTAACAATTGACATTTCAGTTGGCCGTGACGACCCTTCGCGAATACTGAAGATCGGATCAGAGCTAGGCCCCGCAATGACTGAAGACCTTAGCAACTTCCTCCGGGCGAACCTTGATGTTTTCGCCTGGACGCATTCTGATATGTGTGGGATTTCTCCCGCCATCACGAGTCATATGTTGAACATAGACCCGAAATACGTCCCAGTCAAGCAAAAAAGGAGAGGAATGGATCTGGAGAGGTCCGCTGCTCTTGGAGAGGAGGTGGACAAACTCAAAGCAAATGGGTTCGTCCGCGACGCCCTCTACCCGGAATGGGTCTCCAACCCCGTGCTAGTAAAGAAGGCGAATGGGAAATGGAGGACTTGCGTAGATTATTCCGACTTGAACAAAGCATGCCCTAAGGACAGTTTCCCGTTGCCTAGGATCGATCAGTTGGTCGATTCCACCGCTGGACACGAGTTACTGTCATTCATGGATGCTTACTCAGGATACAACCAAATCCCAATGCATATTCCAGACCAAGAACACACCATCTTCGTTACAAATGTCGGGCTGTATTGTTATATAGTGATGCCCTTCGGATTGAAGAATGCTGGAGCGACTTATCAACGTTTGGTGAATCGAATGTTCAAGGACCAGCTTGGCAAAACCATGGAAGTCTATGTGGATGACATGCTCGTGAAGTCACGACGGTCAAACGACCACATTCAAGACTTAGCTGAAATGTTTAACATAATCAGGTTTTATGGAATGAAGATCAACCCGCTGAAGTGTTCTTTCGGCGTTGCATCAGGGAAGTTTTTAGGATTCATCGTCAACGCTAGGGGAATCGAAGCCAACCCAGAAAAGATCCAAGCTATTCGAGATGTACAAGCGCTCAGGACTATAAAGCAGGTACAGAGCTTGAACGGAAAAGTAGCTGCGCTGAGTCGATTTATATACAAGGCAACTGACAAGTGCATCCCGTTCTTTGACATAATAAAGAAAGGAAAGAGAAATTTTGAATGGACGTCTAGCTGCGAGGAAGCATTCCGGAATCTGGTAAGGCATCTGGAGAGCCCACCAATGCTATCTAAACCAGTTGACCATGAGATGCTGTACATTTACTTGGCTATATCCCCTCATGCGATAAGCGCAGCTTTGGTTCGTGAGGAGGATCGAGTCCAGAAGCCGGTATATTCTGTTAGCAAGCGTTTGACGGGGGCAGAGAAGAATTACCCTAAAATCGAGAAATTGGCTTATTGCTTGGTGATTGCATCACGCAAGCTGCGCCCATACTTTCAAGCGCGTTCAATCGGTGTTTATACCGATCAACCCCTGAGGCAAGTACTTCAACGACCGGAAACTTCTGGAAGATTGCTAAAATGGAACATCGAGTTGAGCCAATTCGATATCGCGTACTTACCACGGAGAGCCATCCGAGGGCAAGCGTTAGCAGACTTCATCGCTGAATTTACCATACCCATCAAACCGGACGATCACGACATCATTCCCCCCATTCGATGGAAATTATACACTGACGGTGCATCAAACGACCGTTGCTCCGGCGCGGGCGTAGTTCTTATAACTCCGGAAAACCGATCAATCTGTTATGCCCTGAAGCTCGATTTCCCGGCTACGAACAACGAAGCTGAATATGAAGCACTGATCGCTGGCTTGAAGCTCATCAAAAAACTTGGGATCGAATCAGTCGAAATCTTTTGTGACTCGCAGTTGGTGGTTTACCAAGTACGAGGAGACTACCAAGCAAAAGGACGAAAGCTTGCTCCGTACCTCGTTCAGGTCCAAGAACTACTATCAAATCTTGAGCGTTATGACATTTCACATATCCCGCGAGAACAGAACAAAGAAGCCGACTTGTTGGCTAAGTTCGCAAGTACCGACGATGCTCAACAAATGGGATTGTATCCCGTTGAAGTCTTGCATGCCCCGAGCATAGACGAGATGAAAATCGATCGCGTGTTGGAAACAGAAATCGAGAAGGACTCGTGGATAACCCCATTCAAACTGTACCTGACAACCGGGGCTTTACCAGAAAAAAGAAGCGAAAGACGACAGGTCCTTCGGAAGGCTGCGCGGTACGTAATGCAGGGTGGATCCATGTACCGAAAAGGATTCTCAGTCCCATTATTATGGTGCATCGCTCATGATGAAACAAAGCGAGTCTTGAGGGAAGTTCACGAAGGGGAATGTGGCGACCATACTGGGGGGCAAACGCTAGCAAAGAAGATCCTCCGCTATGGATATTACTGGCCCACCGTAAACCGGGATGCCACGGACTACGCAAGAAAATGCGACAAGTGTCAAAGATATGCAAAAATCCCGAGGGCTCCATCAACGGAACTCACACAAATGATCAGTCCTTGGCCATTTGCGATCTGGGGAATCGACATAATCAGCTCTTTGCCTCTATCCAAAGGTGGTGCGAAATACGCAATAGTTGCAGTCGACTATTTCACGAAATGGGCTGAGGCAGAACCTTTGGCCACTATCACCTCTAAGAAGGTCATTAACTTCGTTGTACGAAACATTATATGCCGCTTTGGCCTTCCACGCACCATCATTACAGACAACGGAACGCAATTCGAAAGTAGAGAGTTCAAAGAGTTCTGTTTAAAGTACGGCATCGAGAAAAAGTTCGCCGCCGTTGCACACCCAAAAGCTAACGGACAAGTCGAGGCCATTAACAAAATAATCAAGTCCATACTAAAGAAGCATCTGGAGAAGGTTGGAGGCAAGTGGGTAGATGAACTCCCGACAGCATTATGGGCGTATAGAACTACCCACAAGTCCACGACCGGCCACACTCCGTTCGCCTTGGCATACGGCTCTGAAGCCGTTATACCCGTGGAACTTGAAGTTCCATCGCACCGAATGACATACTATGATCCCAAGACGAACCAAAACCTCTTGCTGGAATCACTGGACTGCATCGACGAAAAGCGTGAAGAAGCTGAGTTAAGGGCGGCAGCGCACAGACATCGAGTCAAGCGTTACTACGACGGCAGAGTCCGCCTAAGAATCTTTGATGTGGGTGATCTCGTTCTGAAACGAGTCTTCCCAGTACCATCACGCGTGAATCCCAGCTGGGAAGGTCCATACGCCATTGAACGGAAGCTTGGAGAAGGAACATTCAAGCTAGCGACCATTGATGGCGCGACACTCCCCCGAGCATGGAACAGTGAACATCTGCGGCATTATTACATTTAGCATGTTTTCCTTTTTCTGTTGTAGGCACTGTTATTTCCTGCATGTTTCCATTCAATAATGACTTAGTTTCCTTTTGAAAGTTGTAATCAAGCAATTTAGTTGATCTTCGTTAATAAAGGCTTGAAGCCATATTTTCTATGAAGTTTCTATATCTCTTAATTGGATGATAAACTACATTATCATTCACGACATGCAGACTCGTACGAACGATTCCAAATCTCCGAATCCCCAGAGCGCGGATCGGAGTACTCTAAGTCCCCAGAGCGCGGACTAGAGTATAAACGATTCCAAATCTCCGAATCCCCAGAGCGCGGATCGGAGTACTCTAAGTCCCCACAGCGTAGACTAGAGTATAAACGATTCCAAATCTCCGAATCCCCAGAGCGCGGATCGGAGTACTCTAAGTCCCCAGAGCGCGGACTAGAGTATAAACGATTCCAAATCTCCGAATCCCCAGAGCGCGGATCGGAGTACTCTAATTCCCCAGAGCGCGGGCTAGAGTATGAACGATTCCAAATCTCCGAATCCCCAGAGCGCGGATCGGAGTACTCTAAGTCCCCAGAGCGCGGACTAGAGTATAAACGGTTCCAAATCTCCGAATCCCCAGAGCGCGGATCGGAGTACTCTAAGTCCCCAGAGCGCGGACTAGAGTATAAACGATTCCAAATCTCCGAATCCCCAGAGCGCGGATCAGAGTACTCTAAGTCCTCAGAGCGCGGACTAGAGCATAAACTATTTCAAGCCTCCAAGTCCCCGGGACACAGAGTCAGCAAGAAGTCCAAGTACTCGAAAGATGTGGGACGAGAGGTACGCCACGTCCAAAAAATGTTTGAACAGCGCAAGAATGGACCGGGAGATAATGCAACTCATAAGAACTTGAGTTATGGCTACAATTAGTCAGCAAACCAAATAAAGACAAGAGAATCATTCAAACAAAAAAGAAACTAAAACTTTATTCAATAAGTCCAAAATGGGGATACATGATCACTCCTACAAAATTCAGACCTCTCTATACAAACTACAAATCATGGGAGATAAAAACAATTACAAAACTTAATCAGGAAACTTGTTGAACAAGTGCATCGATTATTTCTTCGACTTCTTCTTCTTGTCTGCCTTTGGTGTTTCCGACGACTCCTCTCCCTCGCGTTTTTTCTTGGACTTTTTTCTTGCTAGAGAGACGGAGTCAGGAGTAGGAGACGGAACATCTAGCGGTTTGGACCTGCCCGGGAGAATGATTTTCAAAGGTTAATTTGTTCCGCGGGTCAGTGAGTTCCAGTACTTCAGATTCAACTTTGACTTTGACCTTTTTCTTCTCCTCGTCGGCGAGACGGTCCTTCATGCTCGTCTCTGAAGTATGTTCAGAGGTGCCAGTGATTTTAACTTCATCGCTTCCTTCGGCAGGAGACGAAGTATCAAGTTTGTTATCATCAAGCGCCCCGTCACTTGAGCGTCTAGACCGGGAGTTACCCCTGCGTGAGCAACGTCGCTTGTTTTCCCTGCTTCCTCCTTGGCGTCATCGCTCCTCGGAGTTAGCTCGGCGTCAGAACAACCTGCATGAAAATATAAGAAGTGGGCATTAGAACGAATGACCATTGCTGAAAAATGATGGGATCTCTTCGACTTCTAGAGAAAGAAGAATTTCCTACCAGGATCCGGTTGGCTATCGGTGGCGCGCGGGGTTTCACCCTCCAGGATAGGTGACAGCACATGAACGCCGAGCCCGGGATCTTCGGGATCATAACTGGCATGCTGCTCGAATGGATCAAGCGTCGACCGACCGGCCGATTGAGCAGCATAAGGAGCGGCGATGTGAGGAGTAGTAGCGTCGGCCTCTGACGGGCCAGCCTCGTCGTTCTTCTCTTTCGAAGGGGAAGAGCCTTTGCCATAAAGAGCCAATGCTGCGGATAAATCCGATGGCTCATTCCCCCTCAGGAACTCCTTCACCAATGCATCCTCGTCGATCTCTTCGGAGCCTGACTCGACTTTCTTGATCTTTATCAGAGTTTCCCATGCCTCAGCCAGGGATTCGTGGTAGCCGTCGCCCAAGAATGTTAGGTCGCGGTGCATAAGGACGCGAGCTCCGTACTCGGCAATCAGCGGGTCAAACATACTCTTGACCTCTTCCCTGCCGGCCTCTGCGGCCGCCTCAAGGCGAGAATCAAGCTCCTCCACAGCCATTCTTTTGCCCTCCTCACGGGCCTCATCCTTCATTTTCTCGACCCCGGCAAGTTCGTTGTCGAGCTTTGTCTTCAGGAGTCGGGTAGCAACAATCTCATCACAATATCGCTGCGATTCTTCCTGAGCAGCTATTTTGTCTTCTTTCTCCTTGGAGAGTTGTTCTTTCAGCTCTTTGACTTGAGTAGCGAGCGCGTCCCTTTCTTTTTGGACAGAGTCTTTTTCTAGGGCAAGGGCGCCGCTGCGCTGAACTGCTTCGTCAAGCTCCTTTTTGTGAGCCACCTCTAAGCGAGCAACTGCCTCAGCAGTATCTTTCGCACCTTGTTCAGCGGCTTCTAGCTTTGACTTATACGAAGCGAGCTCTTCGTCTTGGAGTTTGATGATTTTCTTATCGCTGTCAGCCTCCAGATTCAGACGGTCAATCTCGTGTTGACGCTCGACAGATACTTCCGAGATCTTCTCCACCAAGTGCACGAATGCGTCATGTTGAACATAGACGTCATTGTTGCAGGCAATGGCACTTTGCTTCACGTGCCCAGGAATGTGATGGATGGCCGGGAGGAATTTCAAACTGTCAAAACAGATTTTCGGAAACTTGGCCTTAAGGTCGACCATCTTTTCCGCAACAGTTGGGTCCACGGCAGGAATAGGAGGAGGAGGCTTAGAGAATTCCGTTCTTTTACGTTGCTCTCGAACTTGCCTCGTACTCGATGAACTGGAATGTTGTTCTCGAGCAGCATCAGACTGATAACCCTTCTGCAAAGACTTCTCTTTATCCGGCTCAGTTGTAGGAGGAAGATCGCGGGACTGGGAAGATTGATAGTGTGCTTTCTTGCGGTGAGACGACTCGCGCGGACGATTGTCCCTATCTTCATAATCACCTCGGTCCCAGCGTCTGCCTGAACCGGAATCTCGTCCGGAGTTATGGAATATAGAAGACCCCTGAAGGCGATCAAGTCCGTGTGAGCGGCCCATATCACCTGCAAAGAAGGGAGATAACAACGAGTTAAGGAGAATTCACGAATTAAAAAGACTTGAAGTATATTATGGAATGCGCATGTGCGTGTGTGGCCTAGTGTTCCCCCCGACGGACCCGTTCGTTTATCTTTGCTAATCGGAGTATTGTCTCCTTGAGCCGGGAGTTGAACTCCTACATTACCTCTAGCGGGCGAAGAGAATTTGAGAGCTTCAGGATCATCGAACCCGTAATTAAGTATGTCTTCGGGAATAGAAAGGTTCGATAGACCTCTCAAGGAACTTTCCAGATGCTGCGAAGAAGCCTCTTTCTCAGGAGGGGTAGGCGTAACTTTTGAGGTGCCACCAACTTTCTCCTTTTGAACCGTGTATTTCAACTTCTTCTTTCCCTTCGAAGGGGAGGATGATGTCTCAATATCCTGAACTTCGATTGTCGGATTCCAAGCGGGACCCACGTTCTCGCCCTGAGTTTCGGGGGCATCATCCTCTTTGCGCTTGCCTTCTTCGTGCGTGTCGGGAGCGCGACGCGATGACGGTCCGGCAAGTTTTTTCCCTTTACCAGATGGAGGTTTGGGAATTGTAACACCTTCTGGAAGGCTGATCCGACGACCAGGGGCTAGCAAGCCAAACCCCGACAGCGATTCATTTGAAATGATAGTCCGGATGTCTCGATCCTCAGCAGGAAGAGCTCTAATGGCTTCAACAGCCTCCGAATATCCCCGGCCTTCCGGACGCGGGTTGACACCTGAAAAGATGAAATGAAGAGTTAGGAAAAGCATGACTCCAATTAAATATGAATAACAATTCAGCAGAGAGACTTACTGCCTTCAACCCATCTCCTAGCGAAACCAGAAGGGCAGCGCACATAGAACCATTCCTGTTTGTACAGGGCGAATTTGCTACAGGCCCCTGTCAAGATCTGGCACTTGTGGTATGGCTCGAGGAACATAAAGGAAGGGCTATCTTTCCGTCTCTTGAACATATAAATATATCGGATATCACCGGGAGTTGGAGGTCTGGAGAAGACGACCATGAAGAGTAAGTAAGTCCCATATAGAAACGCATGACCGTTCGGGTGCAGTTGCGATGGAGCCATGTCTATGTACTGCAGAACGTCCCGGAGAAATAAGTTGAAGGGAGGCACGCTGCCCATCCAACACATGAACTTGTTGCAGGTAGTGTACCCGACTGGGGGCAGATGAGGGCGATCGTGTCTCGAAGGGACTAACACGTCGGCAAAAGGAATCCCGTGAATAGAGCATATCCGCCTCAGAGCAGCTTCGTTGATCTTCGAAGCTTGAGAATCGATCGGATTGTCTAGTAAGATGGTTGCCTCCAGAGCGTCAGGCGCCAAGTTATGAGCGGGAGAAATTGATGGGTTAGAAGAATCAGCGGCTCCTTGCCTTGCTGACGGCCCAGGTCTGTCAGATATGGTGGCAGAACTAGATTTTCTCGACATCCCGAATAAATAATGAACCTGGCTAAATGCTTGAAAAAGCTATACTTGAAAAACGTTGAACGTTAGAATTAGCAACACGAGTTTTCCCCCCCACGTGGTGTGTGAACTAGTGCAAGCAATTGTGTACAGATAATAAGAATGTTTTAAAAGATATAATAATTAGCTTCGAATCATCGCCTTCGAAGACCGTCATCGCTGACCGTCTCAAAAAGCCCGCCTTGAGGTGATTACAGTTCCAGATTCAAAAGACATATGATTTCTAAAGTAACCGGCCTAAGTGTAGTTTGACATTTATACTGATCGGCATTTAAGTAATGTTCGGCATTTAAGATTATTCGTCCTAAGTATAGTGTTCGGTTGTGTTTGGCTCGGTTTAAAGAGTGTTCGGCAATTGTATTGTTCGGCATGTCAAGTGTTCGGCAATTGTATTGTTCGGCATGTCAAGTGTTCGGCAATTGTATTGTTCGGCATGTCAAGTGTTCGGCAATTGTATTGTTCGGCATGTCAATTGTTCGGCTGAATTCAATGTTCGGCATGTCGACTGTTCGGTCTGGGTTATCATTCGGCTAAAAGTGGCTCTCCACCACGATGTCAACTTCACCCTACACCATCTCCGTCTGCGCCGAACGTCAGGGACAGATCGCTCGGCGAAGACTACACCGTTCAGCATCCCATCTTTCTTTTCCTTCCATTCTTGTTCGGCGCAAAGGAGCTAGCCCTAACTAGACAACTCCAAGCATGCGAGCCATTTCTGCTCGACGCATATTATACGATCATGGAAAGGTCACGTTTCCCATGAAAACAACCTAAGTCTTGTGTTGAAGTAATCTAAATCACAGAAGGATTGATACCTAGTTCGGAAGTCGAAATTGAGGAAGGATCAATTAGGTCTCAAATCTGGTAGGATGGCAAGAATTGAAAGTCTCTAAAGAATGACTGAAAAGAAGGCGTAAAAGGAAAAGAGACGGTGAAGACCTGGTTATATAGAGGGAGGTAGAAGTTGAAGAGGCTATACCCGGTAGAACCGGTCAACACCGAAGGGTTCGGCATCGTAGCAGAGTGACGTTCGGCACACGAGGTACGTTCGGCTTCGAGCGTATCGTTCAGCATCTAAATCTCGTTCGTCTTGCACCTCCTTCGCTAGCATTCTCGAGAAGGTACTTCCGAGGTAGATTGTACCAGATTCAAAGCGCATCACGTTCGGCCACGCAATACACTTTGGGGGGCAAGTGTTTCCTGGGGATTTGACCAGGCAACTAGTACTCGGCAATAAGTGCTCGGCATCAGAGAGTGGCCGGCATCAAGGAGTGTTCGGCGAAGCACTGGCCATCCAGGAGTGTTCGGCGAAGCAACTGACATCCATGAGTACTCGGCGTCCATTAGTGTCCAGCGTCCAGTAATGTTCGGCGAAATACTCAGCAGTGTTCGGTGTCAACTGGCACTCAACGTCAACCACTGCTCGGCGTCAAGGCTGCTCGGCATACAGGAGTACTCGGCCTCCCATGGTGTTCGGCGAGGCACCCAACATCCAACGAGTGCTCGGCAACAAGTGTGCTCGGCATCAAGACTGCTCGGCATACCAGAGTGCTCAGCAACGAGAGCGCTCGGCATCAAGACTGCTCGACATACGAGACTGTTCGGCATCAGGGAGAACTCGGCAGCATCTGTGGTTCGGCATACAGGAGTACTCGGCGTAGTACCCGGTGGGATTAGAAGTATTCGGCGTAAGGGCACTCGGCGTCTAGAAGAGCGTTCGGCTTCAACTGACTAACACCCTACACTTCCCAAACATCAACCACCTCGTTTGGCATAGAAGGGACCGTTCGGCGTCAGAGCGTTCGGCACATCTGTGGTTCGACATACAACGCTCACTATACTCGGGCTGGAGTGTTCGGCCAACAGCCCACTTGGGAAGTCCAGCCCATCTTTGCCTATAAATAGAGGGGCAGGCTCACAGTGAAATGGATCCTTTTTTGGAGAGAAAACACCGGGGAGACTCTGCCATTTTCAAGACTCATCTTCTCTACTTAACAACTTCATTCAAGCATTTGATTCACGAATTGTATTTGTAATAAACTATAAAGAAGATCAATAAAGTTTAACCTCAAAGTGGACGTAGGCAATTACGCTGAACCACTATAAATTTGGTGTTCTTACTTTCTGTATTTAGATTAGCACTGTCTTCTCTGTTTAATTTGATTTCATCACTTATGTCTCTTCACAATCTTCTTCTACGAGGTTAGTGACCAATTTTGGTGCTAACAGACGCTTTGGCCTCTCGCGAACCATCATTGCAGACAACGGAACTCGGTTCGAAAGTAGGGAATTCAAAGATTTCCGTTTCAAGTACGGCATTGAGAAAAAGTTTGCCGCAGTTGCTCATCTGAAGGCTAATGGACAAGTTGAAGCCGTGAACAAAATATTCAAGTCCATATTGAAGAAGCGTTTGGAAAAGGCTGGAGGCAAGTGGGTAGATGAAATTCCAACAGCGCTATGGGCTTATAGAACTACCCACAAGTCCGCGATTGGCCACACTCCATTCGCATTGGCATATGGCACGGAAGCTGTTATACCCGTGGAGCTTGAAGTTCCATCACATCGGGTGACACATTATGATCCTAGGACGAATCAGGATCTCTTGTTGGAATCACTGGACTTCGTTGATGAAAAACGTGAAGAAGCTGAGTTAAGGGCGGCAGCATATAGGCACCGAGTTAAGCGATATTATAACGAAAAAGTCCGCCCGAGAATCTTTGATGTGGGTGATCTCGTTTTGAAACAAGTTTTTCCGGTACCATCACGTATGAATCCCAACTCGGAAGGTCCATATGTCGTTGAACAGAAGCTTGGAGAGGGAACTTTCAAGATAGAGACCGTTGATGGCAGGACACTCCCCCAAGCATGGAATAGTGAACATTTGCGACGTTATTATATTTAGCCTGTTTCTTTGGTGTTTTAGGTGCAATTATTTCCCGAATGTTTTTGTTCCATTGATTCTTAGTTTCTTCTTAAGCATGTAATCGGACGATTTAGTTTGTTTTCATTAATAAAGGCTTGAAGCCATATTTTCCATGAATTACTGATGTTTCTGTGCCTTATAATTCGATGGCAAACAACTAGAGTTACATTATTCTGTCTTACGTACGAACACGCATAAATGACTTAAATCTCCAAGTCCCCTGAGTGCGGACTAGAGTACTCTGAGTCCCCGGAGTGCGGGCTAGAGTATAAACGACTTAAATATCCAAGTCCCCTGAGTGCGGACTAGAGTACTCTGAGTCCCCAGAGTGCGCACTAGAGTATAAACGACTTAAATCTCCAAGTCCCCTGAGTGCGGATTGGAGTACTCGGAGTCCCCAGAGTGCGGACTAGAGTATAAACGACTTAAAATATCCAAGTCCCCAGAGTGCGGACTGGAGTACTCCGAGTCCCCAGAGTGCGGACTAGAGTATAAACGACTTAAAATCTCCAAGTCCCCTGAGTGCGGACTGGAGTACTCTAAGTCCCCAGAATGTGGATTAGTATAAACGACTTAAAATCTCCAAGTCCTCTGAGTGTGGACTGGAGTACTCTGAGTCCCCAGAGTGCGGACTAGAGTATAAACGATTTAAAATCTCCAAGTCCCTTGAGTGCGGACTGGAATACCCTGAGTCCCCAGAGTACGGACTAGAGTATAAACGACTTAAAATCTCCAAGTACCCAGAGCGCGGACTGGAGTATTCCGAGTCCCTAGAGTACGGACTAAAAAATATTCTAAGTACCAGAAGAGTGAAATAAGGGATGTACAATTCCAAAGAATCTTCGGGTTATGTGAAAGTGGATTGGGGGTTTATGTAACTCACAAAAGCTTGGGTTTCGACCACAGTTATACAGAAAGCTGAAAAACAAAAGTCGTTTGGAAGACAAAGAAACTAAACTTTATTTATTAATCCAAAATGGGGTTCTACTACCACTCCTCCTAAAAACTCGGAGTCAAAAGCCTATTCACAACGGCTATGAAAATAAATAAAAATGATTACATAATCCAAACTAATTCTCGTTGAGCGAGCATGATAGTTACTTCTTTGCCTTCTTTTCTTTCTTAGATTTCTCAGACGATTCTTCCCCCACGCATTTTCTCTTGGACGTTTTGCTCGCTAGAGAAACAACGTCAGAAGTGGGAGGAGGGACATCCAGTGATTTGGTTCTGCCAGGAAGAATGACTTTTAGAGGCCTGTTCAACGGGTCGTCAAGTTCTACTACTTGAGACTCAACCTTGATCTCCACTTTCTTTTTCCTCTCTTCCTCGAGCCGCTCCTTCATGCTCAGCCCTGAGGTATGGTTAGAAGCGCCGGTAATCTCAATTTCATAACTTTCTTCGACGGGGGACAAAGTTTCGGACTTATCCTCGTCGAGCGCCCCAATCACCTGAGCATCAGGACAGGGGGTCACTCCCACGTGGGTAGCCTCGCTCGCTTTCCCCTTTTCCTCCTTGGCGTCATCGCTCCTTAGAGATGGATCAGGGTCAGAACGGCTTGCGCAAAATCACAGGAGATGAACGTTAGAATACAATGACCTCTCGCCGGAAACGCCGGTTCTTTGAACTTTAAGAAGAAGAGTTATATACCGGCTTCTTGTTGGCTCTCAACCGTCCGAGGAGTCTCGCCCTCTGGAATGGGAGATAGAACATGAATGTCGAGGCCAGGGTCTTCCGGGTCATAACCAACGTGTTGCTCGAATGGATCAAGTACTGGCCGATCAGCCGATTGAGTAGGAGGAGGAACTGGAGACTCGGTTCCAGACGGACCAACAATGTCATTTTTTTCCTTTGATGGAGAAGAGTCTTTGCCAAAAAGAGCCATTGCTGCAGATAAGTCTGAAGGCTCGTTCCCCCTAAGAAACTCCTTTACTAGAGCATCCTCGTCGACCTACTCGGTACCCGATTCCACCTTTCTAATACTTATCATAGTCTCCCATGGCTCGGCTAGAGATTCGAGGTAGCCCTCGCCAAGAAAAGTCAAGTCCCGATGCATGAGGACACGAGCGTTGTATTCAGCAATCAGCGGGTCGAACAAGCACTTGATCTCCTCTCTGCCAGCCTCTTTAGCCGCCTCAAGGCGAGAGTCGATCTACGCAGATGCTATTCTCTTGCCCTCTTCACGGGCTTCATCCTTCAGCATCCCGACCATAGAGAGCTCGTCGTCGAGTTTTGCCTTCAAGAGTCGCGTGGCAACAATCTCATTGCAATATCGTTGCGACTCTTCATGGGCAGCGGATTTTTCTACTCTCTCTTTGCGGAGTAAATTTTCCAACCCTTTGACTTGCAGGGCGAATGCATCCCTTTCTTTTTAAATAGAGTCCTTTTCTAAAGCCAAAGCCCCGCAACGTTCGACCGCTTCGTCAATCTCTTTCTTATGAGTTGTCTCCAGACGATTGACGGCCTCCGCAGTATCTTTAGCACTTTGTTTGGCCGCTTCGAGTTGGGACTTGTACGAAGAGAGCTCTTCATCCTGAGTTTGGTAATGTCTTTGTCAAAATGGCTTCAAGCTTCAGGCAGTCGATTTTGTTTTGACGCTCAACAAAGACTTCTAAGACTTTTTCAACTAGATGAACAAACGCGTCATGTTGAACATAAACATCGTTGTTGCAAGCGATGGCGCTCTGTTTAACATGCCCCGGAATATGATGGATCGCCGGAAGGAACTTTAGACCATCAAAGAAGATTTTGGGGAACTTAACTTTAAGCTCGGCTAGCTTCTCCGACATCGTCAGGTCTGTTGCGGGAACAAGGGGAGATGGCTTCGAAAGTTCGGTTTTCTTCCGATGTTCCCGACACTGCCGTGTGCTAGATGAACCAGAGTGTTGATCATGGGGGACATCAGATTGGGACCCTTTCTGCGTAGACTTCTCCCTGCCTTGCTCTGATTGAGAAGGATGATCGCGGGAATATGAGGACTGGCTGTATGATTTCCTTCGATAAGTTGATTCTCGGGGGCGATAGTCTTGGTCTCCAGAGTCATCTCTGTCTCGGCGCTTACCAGTGCCCTAATCCCAGCCAGAATGATGAAAAATAGATGACCCGCGAAGACGATCGAGTCTGTGAGTGCGTCCTATGTTACCTGCATCGAATGAGAATAACGACAGGTTAGAAAAGAACAGAGTGATGGCCAAAATTGAAGTGCAGGGTGAAGTGCACGTGTCCGTGTGTGTCCTAGTGTTTCCCCCGACGGACCAGTTTCTTTATCTTTACTAATAGGAGTTTTTTCTCCCTGGATTTGGGCCCGAGCGCCTGTATCGCCTCTCGTGGGCGAATGAAGTTTAAGAGCTTCTGGATCGTCGAAGCCATAGTTGAGCAAATCATTGGGAATAGTGAGGTCCGACAAGCCTTTCAACGAACTTCCTAAGTGTTAAGAAGAAGGCTCATTTTCTACTGGTGTAAGGGTGACCTTATAGGTTCCACCCACCGTCTTCTTCCTCAATTTGTAGGTCAACTTCCTCTTTCCCTTCGAAGGGGAAGGTGTCTTCTCGATATCGTGGACTTCGACTATCGGTTCCCGAGCAGGGCTAACATTTTTGCCCTGTACTTTGAGTGTTTTGGCTTCTCTAATCTCCCCCTCCTCTGGTGTATCAGGGGCGTTACGTGCTGAAGACCCAGCCTGCTTTTTTCCTTTGCCTGAAGCAGGCCTGGGTATAGTGACGCCTTGAGGAAGGCTTATTCGGCGACCTTCCGCCAGCAGCCCAAAATTCGTGAGTGATTCATTTGAAATGAGAGATATGATGTCCCGGTCTTCTGCAGGAATGGCTCGGATAGCTTCGACAGCTTCAGAATACCCGGAGCCTTCGGGACGTGGGTTGATACCTGTAAAAGTATAGAAAGAGTTAGAAAAGGTGCAGTTTCCGCCAAACACGAGTATTAATCCAGAAAAAAAAGACTTACTCCCTTCCACCCATCTCCTCGCGAAGCCGAGAGGGCAGCGCATGTAAAACCACTCCTGTTTATATTGAGCGAATTTGCTCCACGCTCCAGTCAAAATTTGACACTTGTTATGCGGCTCAAGAAATACAAAAGATGGACTATCTAACCGTATCTTGAAACAATAGATATAACGGATATCACCAGGAGTCGGTAGCCTGAAAAGGACACTCATGAAGAGAATGCAAGTGCCATATATGAACGCGTGGCTATTTGGGTGTAATTGCGATGGGGTGATCTCGATATATTGTAACAGGTCCCGAAGAAAGGAGTTGAATGGCGGCACGCTAACGACCTAGCACATGAATCTGTTACAGGCTGTATATCCTACTGGGGGGCAAGTGGGGACGATCCTGTCCTGATGGAACCAACACGTCGTCAAAAGGAATCCCGTGTACTAAGAATATACGGCGAAGCGTTCTTCCGTTAATCTTCGAGGCTTGAGAATCGATCGGATCGTCTAAAAAGAATGCTGCATCCAAGGCATCGGGAGCTAAGTCGACAGATGCGATCGCAGGGCTCGACATGTCTTGTACAGGAGTGGACGACAGATTTAAAGTTCTAACTTCTTCTTGTTGAGAAGATGGCTCGGGTCTGTCAGAGATTGTGGCAGAGCTGGATTTTCTAGACATCTCTAATGGATGTTGGATCCGATGAAACACCTGTTTGAACTATACTTAAAAAACGATCGACATTAGACATAACAACCAAAAAATTCTCCCCCCGTGCAGTGTGTGAACTAGTGCAACCATTCAGGTATAAGTGCCAAAGAATTACAAGTCGTAAAGTTGGTAAAATAAAGTTAAGCATTGAACTTTCGTCTTCGGGGACCGTCATCGCTGACCGTCTCCGAGAGCATGTAGTATGATGTTCTCTGTTTTGAACTCGGCATCGACGCTATATGTGGAAGTTTATTGTCTGTTTTAGTCAAGTTAGACTCGGGTTTATAGTTGTTAAAATTGGGGAGTCGTTGGTCCGGATTAGTTCGATGTGCTTGTTTGCTTAAGTCCTTGTCCTTGTTTAAATGTCATATGATTAGGCTCACGAGGTCAGTGAGTTCGGTGTGAGTTATGTTTGAGTTGGAATGATTTTGACTGTTGTATTCTACTTCAAGACTCGAGGCCGAACGACACTTGAAACATGTGTCTTAAGTACCGTTCAGCCTGAATGCCGCTCGGCACAAGCCCATCGCTCGACACTTGAATAAATAATACGAACAACGCCGCTCGGCATTCTAGGATCAGACACCTTCGCTTGGCATTCTCTGGCTCGACCGCCTGAGACAGACAAGCCGACCCACTCGCTCACCTCTATCTCACTTCCTTAAACCACCGAACTAAACTCTCTCTCTCCTTAGACCAAACGACACTCTATCCCTTTACCTCCTCGACATTACTCTCACATGGGAAATACCGAGCCACCTACTTCACAGTTGGTCGACTTTTACTTGAAAAGCAAACGCCGACCCATCCACAATCACTTCTCCCTCACTCCTTGTTTACCGACCGGCCTCGAACGACACTCTAGTCACACTCCAACAGCTTAACTACCATGCTCGGTAGCTTAGCAGTGGCCTACGACCTAGAAACCACTTGAGTCTTCTTCCCTCCTCCTCTCCATTTCTACAGACTCGAAATCAATAAAGGTTGTACCGAGTTCCAACCCTAAGGCATGTTCAAACCTCGACTTGCTTTCCTCTTCTACACGATTCCCGCTGTCCTTGGTCTAAGAAAGATTCTCGAACTCAAATATAGTGCTAAATTCCCTAATCAAGAAATAGTGTTTAAAAGAGAAGTTATTACCTAAAGGGATGGTCGAGGCTAGGGATCTGATTGGGACTAGAGGCCGTTAGATCTGACTTGGGGAAGAGCTGTAAGGAACACTCGCTGGATTTGGGGTAAAGGAAGAAGGTTAGCGAAGTGGTTGAGGTTCGGAGGAAAGGAGGTAGCGAGTTCTTGAAGAGAAGTAAAAATGGAAAGGGAAAGGAAGAAGAAGTTTTGGTTTATATAAGGAGAGGTGGAAGTCGAACAGGCATCTACAGGTGGACCTGGTCAAAGAACAATAGTGGTTCGGCAGGAAGTATGCCGAATGACTTTCGGCAATCGAACAAGCTGACACTCGAGTATGGACCGAACCATAAAAAAGAACGTATGATAAAAGGAGAAGTAAGCATAGGTGTATTATGATTCGAAGCATATCATGATTGACACTCATGAAACGCTTTGGGGGGCAAGTGTTACCCGGTCATTTGACCATGTAACAAGACGCTCGGCACAAAGCACCGTTCGGCACAGTTAGGATGTTTGACACCGGCATCGCTCGACTTAAACATCGTTCGGCATGATAGGGTCGCTCGGCATACGACTGTCGTTCAGCAAAAGCCTCGACCGACATCTCCCCTCGCTCGGCATCCCAGGCCTCGACCGGCATCTCTCCTCGCTAGGCATCCCAGGCCTCGACTGACATCTCCCCTCGCTCGGCATCCCAGGCCTTGACCGGAATCTCCCCTCGCTCGGCATCCTAGGCCTCGACCGGCATCTCCCCTCGCTCGGCATCCCAGACCACGACCGGCATCTCCCCTCGCTCGGCATCCCAGGCCTCGATCGGCATCCTACCTCGTTTGGCATCCCTAGTTCGGTGAATACGATGGAAGTTAAGAAGCTATCAAGTCCACAACAACGCAAGGGCGTTCGGCATAGCTTCATTTCGCTCCAACTCACTACTTGCCCCGGTTCTCTTGAATGGTTACTTCAAGTCACTCGATGGTCAACCAAATGGTTCCCGATCGGCTTCCCTCGCTCGGCATGCCTCGTTCGGCATGCCTGGTTCAGTGTGCTGGAGTTGACTACTGTGGGCCGAGATACCTTGTTCCTAGGCCCGTGAGGGAAATCTAACCCATCTTCGTCTATGAATAGAAAAGCGGGGGCACAGTGAAATGGGCCTTTTTTCGGGAACACTGGGGAGACTCTGCCACTTTCAAGACTCATTCTTTTCAGTTCAAACTTGTACTCAAGCCTTTATTATATGGATTGTATATGTATTTAACTACTTGGGAAATCAATAAAGATTACAATTTAAAGTGGACGTAGGCAGTTACACCGAACCACTATAAATCTGCTGTTCTAGATTTCTGCAGTTAATTTAGTCTATATCTCTCTGTTTTAATTTATCTTCTTCATTTATCTCTCTACACAATCTTTCTAAAGAGGGTTAGTGACCAATTTTGGTGCTAACAATAATGTAATATCCTATGTTATCTATTATATGTCGTTCTGATTCATGGCGAGATTCTATGATTATATAGTTTCTTCTTATCTTTCTTTTTCTTCTACCCTTAATGGCCCATCTTTCAGTGCTAGAAAGGTGGTCGTTATAATTTTGGTATCAGAGCCAGGTTAAGCGAATACCTAGGCATTGGGTTGAGGTTAACTTCGAGAGTGCGTATTTGTTATTTTTATTCATATACATACATACATACATACATATCTGTTAGATAGATCAGCTGGATAGGTTTGATTAGTACCCTTCTTTCAAGATTTATCTCGTCTAAGCATTATAAGAATTATCTTACTATGTCCAGGTGGTAAGACATGAGTAACAAAGGCAGACGAGGTAGGGTAACAAGTAGCACTACGACTACATATGGTAGAACCCCAAATCATAGAGGAGTTCGGATTACCGAAGAGGCAGCGCCAGAGTAGCCAAGAGTGAATTTCTCAACCTTATGCAAGGATTACACCAATTTAGGAGGGAAACCACTTAAAGGAACCGAGTCTATCATGGAAGTGCAAGCTTGGTTGCGACCTTGCGAAAAGAGTTTTAAGGATCTTGGTTTATCCAATGTACAGAAAAGGTTCTTAGCAGCATGGCAACTGCAAGAGAGAGTAGTAGCTTGGTGGGACTCCCTTACTGCAAATATTCCAGAAGAAGAGTCTTCGTGGGCATGATTGAAAGAAGTTTTCGAGGACCAATTCTGGCCAACAACAGAAAGGACTAGGATGTACAGGAATTTCTTGGACTTGAAGCAAAGGGATCTATCTGTAGTAGAGTATGAGAAGAAGTTCAACGAGCTATCTTGTTTTGGGCCAGAATTGATCAACACCTCGTTAAAGAAAAATGAGATGTTTTTTTGGGTATAAGGGAAGAGTACCATGGGAAAATGACTGGTCATGTTAAAGGTACTTTTGTTGATTTAGTTGATATTTATCTAAGGTACGAGGCCTTGGAAAAGAAGAAGCCAACTCCAGTAGCACCAACCGGTGGGAATGCGAGTGGAAATAATTCTATTAAAAGAAAGATCAATCTAGGAGAGAATAAGGGGAAAATTTTCAATAATATTAGTTGTTACCTTTGCAAGCAGAAAGGTCATATTTCGAGGTCCTGTCCGAACCATGAAGCTTCTAAGCAGCAAAGTGGACCCATCTCTCCAATGGTCCTGAAGTCGCTTTGTTTCAATTGTCATCAGCTGGGCCATATGATTAAAGACTACCCACTCATGAAGAAGGCGCAACAGCCTAAGGTGTATGCTATTAAGAACGAGCCGTCGACTTCAACGGATGTGAAGGGAAAAGGTGTCCTTGAAGGTACCTTGCTGATTTATGGTATTTTTGTTCGAGCATTATTTGATAATGGTGCCTCTCATAGTTTTATCTCTTTAGAATCGGTAGACAAATTTCATCTTATCCCAGTATTGTAGAAAACCCTATGTGTTTGTCTAACCACATCGGCAGGGTAACCCATTTGAATATGAATTGTGAAGATGTGCCAATTTCCTACCTTTCCCATCTCTTTTCTTAAGACATGTATATCTTAGACTTTAAAGGGTTTGACAATATTCTGGGTATGGATTGGTTATCGAAATATGGAGCTGTTTTAGATTGTAATGAAAGGACTATATCATTAGAAACCAAGTTGGGAAGGATTGCTAAAGTATCATGCAAGAATCTTGGTATTAATATGTGTAGTTTCTTGTATGCCATTGAATTACCTTAGGATGAGTTAAGTTAGGTATAAGTAGTTAAGAATTTTCCCGATGTGTTTGAAGAAGTCAAAAGCTTACCTCCGCACTGAGGGATAGAGTTCTGTATTGATTTGGTCTCTGGTGCTAAACATGTTGTTCAACTTAAGAGAAGGATGGCCTCGAAAGAGTGGAATGAATTAGAAAAGCAAACCAACGAACTGTAAAGAAGAGGGTTGATTAGACCCAGTCATTTTAGTTGGGGGTCAATTGTGGCATTTGCGGCCAAGTTCGATGGATCTTTAAGGTTGTGTGTGGATTATACGGAGTTGAATAAGCTGACAATTAGGAACAGTATCTCTTACCCCACATCGATGATCTTTTTGATCAACTTCATGGAGCTATAGTATTTTCTTAGAATGATCTAGCTACTGGATTCCATCAGTTGTGGGTTGTTGAAGATAGTATGTCCTAAACTGCTTTTAGAGCCCTGATTGTTTCTTTAAGTGGTTGGTTATGCCTTTCGAGCTAACAATGCACCTGCATATTTTGTAGATCTTATGAATCGTGTTTTCCGAGATGTTCTTAACAAGTTTGTGTTATTTTTTCATCAATGACATTCTTATTTACTTTAAATCTGAGAAGGAGCATATCATTTGGAAGTGGTGCTTGAAACATTGAGGAGACATATCCTGAAGGCGAAATTTTCTAAGTGCCATCTTTGGAAATCGGAGCTAGGATTTTTAGGACATATTATGACAGGAGAAGGTATTTTAGTGGATCCAATGAAAGTGGAAGCTGTTCAGGAATGGAAGCGACCGTGGACTCCTACCGAGGTTCACAGTTTCTTAGGGTTGGCTGGATACTATAGGAGGTTTACTCAAGATTATTCTAAGAATTCCTCCCATCCGACTAAGCTGACTAAGAAGGAGGAGAAGTTTATATGGACTCTAAAGTGTGAAGAAGCATTTTTGGAATTGAAGAAGAGATTAACCAGTGCACCAGTTTTGGCTGTTCTAGATGGAAATAGTGGATTCACGGTTTACACAGATGCTTGCGGAGTGGGACTAGGTGTTGTTTTGATGCAGCATTGTAGAGTGATTGCGTATGCAAGCAGGCAGTTGAAGCCTCATGAGAAGAACAATGCCATGCATGACCTGGAGTTGCTAGCTTCTGTCTTCGCATCAAAAATGTTGAGAAACTACTTGCTAGGTAAGGATCCTCCTATTCCTCTTAGTTTCTTTCAAATCTTTAGAGATTTTAGGAGTAAGTTTTCTTTCTTTAATTAGGTGAAACATTCGAGTTCTTCATGATCCGAGAGGCTACAGGAAAAGTTGCAGTGATTATGAAAAGAATGAAGGAGGCTCAAGATCGCCAAAAGAGTTGTGTTAATAAGAGGCGAAGAGATTTGGAATTTGGGGTTGGAGACTTGGTGTTCGTAAAGATTTCACTAATAAGAGGAGCTATTAAATTTGGAAAAGAAAAGAAGTTAGCTCTAAGGTATGTTGGACTTTTTTGTATTCTTGAGAGAATCAGATCGCTTGCTTATAGGGTCGAGTTGCCAGAGAGATTGGTAGGTGTTCATAATGTGTACCACGTGTCTCATTTGAGGAAGTATGTTCATGACCCATCTTTGATTGTGGAGCCATCAGTTCAAGAGGAATTGGAAATAGAACTGAACCTGACAGTGGTTAGACACCAGTTTATGTTGTGGATCAGGATAAAAAGAGGTTGTGTAACAAGGTGGTGCGACTAGTCCAGATATAGTGGAGTAAGGGTCCAAGACACTTCACTTGGGAGACGGTTGATCGTATAAGAGAAGCCTATCCCAAGTTGATATTAGGACAGTCGGTTGTTTGTCTACTGTAATATGTATAGTGTATGTTAGTTTGCTATGGATGTGTAACGATCTGGAATTTTGGTCGTGTTATTTTAAAATATTTAATTGATTTAAATATTAAAATATATGGATTGGATAGTTTATATTTGAATAGCGTTTCAAAACAAACATGAATTTTAATTAAATATTAATTCAATTAATTTAATGGGCCTATTTAACTCATTTTAATAAATAGATAATAACGATGAATTCATTTTGAAATTCAATTACGGTAATAGACAATATGAATGAATAATCAGAAAATTTACTGTTAATACTACGACTCGATTTCTTTTGACGTATTTTAAATTTAATTTATGTGATTTCTCCATAATTTTGAAATTGGAAAATATTTAAATTTCGATTTGACGTTTTTTATCGTAAAATAGCATTTGTGATTTTATAGAATCCAATCACCGGTGTATATTATTTTTGATTTGAAATCACCTAACTGTTCTGAATGCGATTGTATATTTATTTTGCCAATTCGGGGTCCGTACAAAAACATAAATCTGTGCAGCAGAACACCAAAAATTTACAAATATAATATAATTCAATTTAAACAATTCCCCGACATTTAGAGTAACACCCCGCACCTCTAGGCACCTCGAAAATCGGACATGACTAGAAGCTTGAGTGGTCGAGTGAAATAAAATCCATAACATAGCACAGAGACTAAGGCAACGACATAAAATGATTAAAATATTAAAGCGGAAGAAAACTTTCACTAATTATAAATTAATAGCAAAACACTTCTTTAAAAACAACATTATCACAAATTTATTTCTGAAACCAAAAGTACCAAGTAGTCTCCACCAAAACATAAAACATAACAAAGTTCACAATTTAGGTCCCCATATATACAGTAAAGTACGGAAAAGAGAAACGAAGTACTTGAAACAAAAGAAACAAAAGCTGAAGATAACAACTGCTCCAATGACCCTCCAAGCTGTAAAGAACTACAACCTAGACATGCCCTCATGTGATTTGGGGAAAATAGGAAAAATAGGAATGTGTCAGACATAAAGTCTAGTGAATGAGAAATAAAATGAAGCAGAAAGAATAAAACAGTTTAATTCCAGGTCTTCCCCGGATATTGCAGAGGGTGAACAATATAATGCAGTGAATCTTTCATAGATATAGTTCCTAAGAAGCCAAAGTCCATGGTCACTCTAAGGAAGTCAACCATGCAGTAATACTAAACTTCAATCGGCCTGTCGGGCCTGCTGTCGTTACATATCCACGTGCTACAACAGAAAGTCATGCTCTTCACCTATGCACTATGACTAAATGCCTCTTATATCTGACCGGCGCCGACTCAAACAACCTCGCAGGACCCTGAAGTTGCGATCGGGCTCCGCCAAACTTGACTCTTATCCTTCTGTCTTCTCAGTCACCAACGTGGACTTGCCCCTATCCAAAGTGTCGGTCCTCCGAAAGAGCACCCGCAGCTGGGACGGCTTCACAAAATCCTCCAACGATCTGCCTAAAGAAGCATACGTCAGAGCACCCTTGTCCTGTTCCGTCCGCGTCGATCTGCCTGAAGAAGCCTACGATTGTGGACGCTATCAATCCTACGTACTAGCAACCTATGAAAGGTAACAAACATCCTTGTGAATCTACTTTCCCACTCCTAGTACGTACAACCAAAACTATATTTTGGTCTTAACTGCATGAAACACCTATTCAAACCTTTACAAGGTCTTCCTACCAAATCGCTTCCAGATTAGCTAATTTGACCGTTACAGTTTACATACTGTTTATTTCCATTAATCTGCCTTAGGCCATTTCTACATCTGATTTGGTTATTTCACAATTTCCTTTTTTCTTACATAAATGGTATTTCAATTTCACGTCCGTTCAGTCCGTGGTTTGTTTATAATTTTTGTGCTATTTTGTTATAGATTTACACTAGCCTTTAGGGTCCATTTAATTTACATTTTTTTCCCACCTTAATTTACGTTTTCCTTTTAGAGATTTAATATGTACAAATTTTTTTATCCAATAGCCACAAACCATTTAATTACAAAAAATTCCACTTTTACATTTTTATGCCACATAAGAAACAAACAATTATGCCAATTGGACTTCCCAATTTTTTCCAAAACCATATTCAAAATTATGTAATTATATCAATCAAAACCATAATTTTATTCAAGTAACATATTCTGAATTTATTCAACTAACCTGTTCTACCATTAGAAATTGAATAACAATTCTAATTCAATTTAATTAAACCAATCTTATTTATGCCATGAAACGTGAATAAAAATTTGTTTGTTCCAAATTTCAACCCAAACATGAATTAGAATTGAGAAGTGGAAGAAGAAGAAGATACAATAATTTACATAAATTTCAATCTTAGTTATGCTATAAAATGTGAATAGACAATTTATATGTCTCATATTTTAAACCAAACATGAATTAGGTTTGAGAAGTGGAAGTAGAAGAAGAAGTTGCAAAAATTTACATCTATTCTCAATTAATAACAGAAATTAATTCATATTAACATGTCAGGAAAGAATTGAAATTGAACTACTTTATTTTTCTATTTCATATTAATTCCCACTCACTTGGCACTTGAGCTTTCATAAATTTGAAAAAAGCTTTGCTTTAATCTTTCTCCCTTTGATTCTTTTAAATTCCCCAAATTGCTTGAATATATATAGATAATTTAATTTGGTAGAGATTTGTTTATTATGTAGAGAAAAGGAGGAAGAATAATACACACCAATTTTACTGTAGAATTATGGCAATGGCTGAATAAGTGATTAGGTTAGGTTAGATGGTTTATTTATAGATTGTTTGAGTGAATATAATCCATTAGATTATTTTAGATTAAATCTGGTTCTTTCACACTTAATGGTTATCCATTATAGCCCATACACATCACTCAACCAATAAAATTTAGCCATCTCATCATATTACATCACTGGAGCGAATGGGAGGCCACCACATGTTAGAAACAATGCTAAAATACGTAGGAAAATCGTTAGGAACGAACCAGCTAAAAAAACATCGCTCCAAATTTTGGGCGACAACGGGACTTGATCCCTGGTCACTAAGGAAGTCAACATGCACCTTTACCACTGTACCAAATGCGCTTTTAATTTCTTTTTAATTATATTTCCCGTAAAATATCGGTGTGTTACATTCTCCCCCCTTAAAGGATTTCGTCCCCGAAATCTCCAAAGACGGAAGAACGTAATTAACAACCAACATCCAAGAACTACATCCATCTACTCAACCATCATCCATTTCTACCATTGTCCTTATTTTGAACTACTGCAATTTATGATTTATGCAAAGTGAAATGTATATGAACTTACCTAATGCGAAAAGGAAGTTGGTCTACTGATTTAGTTGACCTCCTATAATGCAAGTATGCTTATGCCATGCGACCAAATGTATGCAATTACCCTAGTATAATTGATAATTCTATATGTATGTTTCAATCATTCACCCAAATGCACCTTCCATATGCAATATCCATTTATACACAAACACACACACACACACACACACATATATATATATATAGACACACACACACACACACACAACCATGTGCAAATGAAATAGATAACGGGCACGCATATGCAGGTGTATGTACCTAATTGGCCGCCTAATAAATATCTATCTAGTGCATGCAATGCATCCATTTGCAAACATTGGCATCAACTTGCTATCATTTTCATCCATCAAACATAACATGCCCTAATGACATGTTTACAACCAAGCTACCATCCATAGGTTTCACCTAAAGATTATTGAAAAGACCCTAACTAAGGAATGATCAAAGATAGGATATTTGAAGTGTACCTACAAAAAGAAAAGGATAAGAAGTTTGAATTCTCTCCTCAGATTCCCATGTGCACTCCTTGGGGTCATCTCCCCACTGAACCTTCACTAGACGAACTTTCTTGTTGCGTAATCTCTTGATGCCGTGTTTCGATATGCGGGTGGGTGTACGACGCATAAGTGATTCGCGCTCTACCTCCACTTCCCTTAGCTGATCGGGTTCTACTACTACTGCAGAATCATGTTGACACTTCCTCAGATGCAAAACATGAAAAACATCATGAACTCCTGCCAACATATCTGTAAGATCAACTCTGTATGCCACTTTTCCAATCCGTGCGGTAACAGGGAAGGGTCCTACAAATCTCGGTGCGAACTTACCCACTAAGTCAAATCTCATAACGTTTCTCAGAGGAGAAACCTTGACAAAAACCATATCTCCAACCTTAAACTCCAAATCTGAACGTCTTCTGTCGGCATATGACTTTTGTCTATCTTGTGCAGTCTACAACCTCTTGCGAATCAAATCCACCTTCTTGGAAGTTTCCCTCACCAAGTCTGGTCTAAGCAAGATCCTATCGGTGGTATCCCACCAGCAAGATGGTGATCTACATGGTCTGCCATAGAGGCCCTCGAACGGTGCCATCCCAATGCTTTCTTGATAACTATTATTATACGCGAACTCCACCAAAGGTAGGTGGTCTTCCCAAGAGCCTCCGAAGTCAATGATGCACAATCTGAGCAAATCTTCCAAAACGCTATTTACCCTCTAGTCTATCCATCTGCCTGAGGGTGATATGTCGTGCTCAGATTCAATTCTGTTCCCAAGGCTTGCTGAAGACTCCTCCAAAACTCGTTGGTGAATAATGGATCTCTATCACTCACAATGCTGGCGGGAACTCCATGAAGCCTAACTATCTCCCTTACATAAAGAGTCGCCAAAGAAGCTGCCGTCCTATTACTCTTAATGGGTATAAAAAGAGCTCTTCGTCAGTCTATCCACAATGATCCAAATGCTCGTGTTCCCTCTCCATGACCTTGGTAATCCATCCACGAAGTCCATAGAGACGCTCTCCCATTTCCATAATGGAATATCCAATGGCTGCAGCAGTCCTCCAGGCTTCTTATGTTCCGCCTTTACCCTTTGGTAAGTGATGCACTTCAATACATACTCTTCCACCCTCTTCTTCATTCCGGGCCAATAAAATACCCTCTTCATATCCCGATACATCTTATCACCATCGGGGTGCGCTGTCATGCTAGAATGATGTGACTCGGCCAACACCGTACCTACTAAATCCTCACTACAGGGAACACAAAGTCTACCATCCCTTCTAAGCCATCCCCTAGTATCCATGGTATAGCGCCTAAGATGTGGTGATGACTCTCCTCTACCAAGCTTATCTAAAATGTCCTTTAACTCTTCGTCCTCACCTTGCCTTGCTCCAATCTGCTCCATCAAAATAGGCTGGACGTCGAGGGCTGCTAACAATCCCGGAGCTAAATCCGATGGAGGTCTAAAATCAATGGTTGCAATGTACTCCAAATAATTCCATTCCAAAAACAGAGGACTTAAAACCACTTTGCATCTACTCAATGCATCTGCCACTACATTACCCTTGCAAGGGGTATAGGAAATCTCAAAGTCATAAGAGGCTAAAAACTCCATCCATCTTTGCTGTCTTAAATTCAAGTCTTTCTGAGAGCATAGATACTTCTAAGACTTATGATCCTTGAAAATCTCAAATCTTTCTCCTAACAGATAGCGCCTCCAAGACTTGAGAGCAAAAACTATAGCTACCAACTCAAGATCATGCGTCGAGTAGTTCTTCTCATTCGTTTTCAACTATCTACTCGCATAGCACACTAACCTACCCACTTGCATCAGTACCGCCCCTAGCCCCTTACCATAATCATCTGTATAAACTGAGAAAGGCTTGGTTCCATCCAGTAATACCAATACGGGCGCGGTAGTCAAAGCTTCCTTTAATCGACCAAAGGCATCCTCACACTTGGCATCCCAAACAAAAGTTGAGTTCTTCTTGGTAAGGCGAGTAAGTGGAGCTGATATTCTAGTGAAGTCCTTAATGAACTTCCTATAGTAGCCCGTAGGACCAAGGAAACTCCTTGTGTCCGTGGCATTCTTAGGGGTCTGCCAATCTTGTACTGCTGCCACTTTCGCCGGATCTACTGCAAGTCTATCCTCCAAAACGATGTGTCCCAAAAAGCGAACCTCATCCCTCCAAAAGTGGAACTTGGAGAACTTCGCCTTCAACTTATGTGCTCGCAGGGTCCTAAGCACTTCTTCTAAGTGAACAGTATGCACCTCCTTGCTTTGCGAATAAACCAAAATGTCTTCGACCAACACCACGACAAACTTGTTCAACGATTCGCGAAATACTCGACTCATCAGGTCAATAAAATATGCCGGAGCATTGGTTAGCCCAAATGGAATGACTAACCACTAAAATAACCCATCCAGAGTCTTAAACACGGTCTTGTCGATGCTATCCTCCGCTACATGCAACTGATGAAATCCCGTGGCAAAATCGAGCTACGAAAATACCTTAGCTCCTACTAGTTGGTCGAAGAGATCGTCTATACGGGGAAGAGGATAACGATTCTTCTTCGTCAGCTGATTAAGCTCCCTATAATCCACGCAAAGCCCGAGAGAGCCATCCTCTTTAGTGGTAAAGACGACGGGTGCGCCCCACTCAGAAATGCTCTTACAAATGAAGCCCTTCTCCAAAATCTCTCTAATCTACTTGCTTAACTCGCGACATTCCTTAGGAGCCATATGCCTTACTGGTAAAGCAACCGGTTTGGCATTATTGACAAGATAAATCTTGAACTCAATCTCTCTTCGTGGTGGAAGGCCAACAACCTCCTTGAACACATTTGGAAAGTCTCTAACAATGGGTACCGAACTCAAACTAACATGACTGATCCTCTAGGATCACAAGATACCTCCAAGGTACGTCCACTACAAGTGCCTAACCTCAATACCCTCTTATCGCAATCAACAACAACACTATACATGGATAGCCAATCCATACCAAGACTCAACCCGAACCCGGAAAATCCCAATACAAAGGCACTACAGTCAAACTCAACCCCTAAAATAAACAATTTCAAACCCCAACATAACATGGACAAATAAGCCGATCCTCCTACGGGATTTGATACTACTACTGGGTCGGTCACTAAGCAAGCATCAAGACCAAGACCTTCTACCAGAGTACTAGATAGAAAAGAGTGTGAAGCTCCGGAATCAAATAGGGTACGAACAGGAAAATCAGAGATAGATAACACACCTTTGATGGTCACCTTCTTTACCTTGTCCACAACCGGACGAGTACTAGAGGAAGGAGCTGCCTCTAAAGCATAAGCCTGAGCAGGCTGTGAAGGTGTCTGTGAACAGTCCTTGGGCTTCGACGGACAGTCCTTTTTCATATGCCCCACTTGGTCGCAAAGATAGCACCTCAGTTTCGGTCGCTCTCCTGCCCCTCTACAATCCTTAGCAAGATGACCTGGTTTCCCACAAGTATTGCACTTCCAGTCCATTCTTGGAACTTTTCTTTTTCTACCTGACCCTCCTCCTCCTCTCCTCCTCCCTTTCCACTACTTCTTCCCATCACTCTTCTGCGCCACATCTCCTTTCTTCTCAGTATCAGCAAGTAAAGCCATCTCTACCAATCCTTCAAAAGTGGCTCCCATCGGAATGTGGCTCACCGCCAAACTCTGCAGTGGTTGACTCAAACCCTTAGCGAACTTCAACGCCTTCTTATGAGGAGTATTGATTAGGTCTAGTCCAAATCTGGAAACTCATTGAATTGAATAACATATTCCTTAACTGTCATATCCCCTTGCTTGAGCTGTATAAATTTCTCTAGCTGCACACCCCTTCATCCCGCAATAAGAATTTCCTCTCTAACCTAGTACGAAAATTCGCCCAAGTCAAATTATCAGCCTCTGCCTCCATAATCTCCCACCAACAAAGAGCCTCTCCCTGCAACTGCCATGAAGCCAACTACCTCTGAGCCAAGTCCTCTAATCCCATAAGTCCAAATATCCACTCACAACTACGGATCCAAGCTCTCACCTCAGTATATGACTTACTGCCAAGAAACGGCTGGCCTCCTAAGCTGTTGTAGTCCTTGCATAACTTGGGAAAATCGGGAATGCCTAGCGGATGGGCTGGAGCCCCTTCCGCCGGAGCAGCATCCCTAACTGGTGGCTCTGCTCGTGCAGTAGCCTGCAAATAATGTCTGAACCAAGAAGGCATATTAAGGCCTGGAACTTCAGGGATATCTTACGGTTCAAACATTTCTATCCGTGGATATTAAAAAGATAGGATTAGGTACTCCACAAATAGTTCAATAGATAGGGAGGAAGAGATATGAGGGACCCATTTCTAAAATTAAAAGTATTATTTGGAGTATCCTTTAAAAATTATTCGAAAACCTTTATTTTTTTTAAAAATATTTTTAGGATTACCGAAATCTTAGCTCTAATACCAACTATGACACCCCGCACCTCTAGGCACCCCAAAAATCGGACATGACTAGAAGCACGGGTGGTCGGGTGAAATAAAAATCCGTAACATAGCGCAGAGACTAAGGCAACAACATAAAATGATTAAAATATTACAGCAGAAGAAAATTTTCACTAATTATAAATTAATATCAAAACAGCTTTATTAAAAACAACATTATCCCAAATTTATTTCTAAAGCCAAAAGTACCAAGTAGTCTCCACCAAAACATAAAACATAACAAAGTTCACAATATAGGTCCCTATATATATAGTAAAGTACGAAAAAGAGAAACGAAGTACATGAAACGAAAGAAACAAAAGCTGAAGATAACAACTGCTTCAATGACCATCCAAGCTGCAAAGAACTACAACCTAGACCTACCCTCCTGTGATTTGGGGAAAATAGGAAAAATAGGAATGGGTCAGACATAAAGTCTGGTGAATGAAAAATAAAATGAAGTAGAAAGAATAAAACATTTTAATTCCAGGTCTTCCCCGGATATCGCAGAGTTTGAATAATATAATGCAGTGAATCCTTCTTAGATATAGTTCCTAATAAGCCAAAGTCTGTGGTCACTCTAGAGAAGTCAACCATGCAGTAATACTAAACGTCAATTGACCTGTGGGACTTGCTGTCCTTACCTATCCACGTGCTACGGCGTGAAGGTCATGCTCTTCACCCGTGCACTTTGACTGAATGCCCTCTTACATCTGACCGGCGCTGACTCAAATAACCTCGTAGGACCCCGAAGTTGTGCTCAGGCTCCGCCAAACTGGACTCCTATCCTCCTGTCTACTCGGTCACCAACATGGACTTGCCCCTATCCAAAGTGTCGGTCCTCCGAAAGAGCACCCGCAACTGGGTCGGCTGCACAAAATCCTCCAATGCTCCACCTAAAGAAGCCTACGTCAGAGCACACTTGTCATGTTCCGTCCGCGTCGATCTACCTAAAGAAGCCTACGATTGTGGATGCTATCTACCCTACGTACTAGCAACCTATGAAAGGTAACAAACATCCTTGCGAACCTACTTGCCCATTCCTAATATGTACAGCCAAAACTATATTTTGGTCTTAACTGCATGAAACACCTATCCAGACCTTTACAAGGTCTGCCTACCAAATCGCTTCCAGATTAATTAATTTTACCGTTACAGTTTACATACTATTTATTTCCATTAATCTGCTTTAGGCGTTTTTTGCATCCGATTTGGTTATTTCACATTTCCCTTTTTCTTACATAAATGGTATTTCAATTTCATGTCCGTTCAGTCCATATGGTTTGTTTGTAATTTTTATGATATTTTGTTACAGATTTACACTAGCCTTTAGGGTCCATTTAATTTACATTTTTTTTCCACCCTAATTTACGTTCTCCTTTTAGAGATTTAATCTGTACAATTTTTTTTATCCAATAGCCACAAATCATTTAATTACACAAAATTCCACTTTTACATTTTTAGGCCACATATGAAACAAACAATTATGCCAATTGGACTTCCCAATTTTGTTCCAAAACCATATTCAAAATTATGTAATTATATCAATCAAAACCATAATTTTATTCAAGTAACATATTCTGAATTTTTTCAACTAACATGTTCTACCATTAGAAATTGAATAATAATTCTAATTCAATTTAATAAAACCAATCTTATTTACGCCATGAAACGTGAATAACAATTTGTTTGTTCCAATTTCAACCCAAACATGAATTAGAATTGAGAAGTGGAAGAAGATACAATAATTTACATAAATTTCAATCTTATTTATGCCATAAAACGTGAATAGAAAATTTATATTTCCCATATTTTAAACCAAAAATGAATTAGATTTGAGAAGTGGAAGAAGAAGTTGCAATAATTTACATATATTCTCAATTAAAAACAAAAATTAATTCATATTAACATGCCAGAAAAGAACTGAAATTGAACTACTTTATTTTTCTATTTCATATTAATTCCCACTCACCTAGCACTTGAGCTTGCATAAATTTGAAAAAAGCTTTGCTTTAATCTTTCTCCCTTTGATTCTTCTAAATTCCCCAAATTGTTTGAATATATATATAATTTAATTAGGTAGAGATTTGTTTATTTAGTAGAAAGGGAGGAAGAATAATACACACTAATTTTACTGTAGAATTATGGCGACTGTTGAATAAGAGATTAGGTTTAGGTTAGATGGTTTATTTATAGATTGTTTGAGTGAATATAATCCATTAGATTATTTTAGATCAAAATCTGGTTCTTTCATACACTTAATGGTTATCCATTCTAGCCCATACACATCACTCAACCAATAACATTTAGCCATCTCATCCTATTACATCATTGGAGCGAATGGGAAGCCGCCACATGTTAGAAACAACGCTGAAATACATAGGAAAATCGCTGGAAACGAACCAGCTAAAAAAACATCGCTCCAGATTTTGGGCGACAACGGGACTTGATCCATGGTCACTAAGGAAGTCAACATGCGCATTTACCATTGTACCAAATGCGCTTTTAATTTCTTTTTAATTATATTTCCCATAATATATCGAGGTGTTACATTTAGTATACCCTGCATACCTTTCTATTGTTCTGCCTCCTCCTTTCTATCCAATGTCAGAAAATAAGAAAAAAAGTGATGAAAACTAATATAAACACTTCTCCAAATGATTCGTACCTCTAAATCTCAACATACCATTTCATAAATCTCTCTGACCTTTCTCTTCCTTTTTCTTTTTGTACTCCAACTTCAGCAAAACCAGAAAAATGAAACATGGCCGATTTGCACAAAATCAAAACCAATTCCTCTTTCATTTCAAAATTCATAAACAAATCTTATAAAATCAAATAAAAAGAGAGACTGGGTCTTTGAATTAGTTATGGTTGGATGTACAAGCTGACGGGTTTTTAGAAGGTGCGGCATCCATATGGTTGGATGTATAAGCTGAGAGTAATTATTTTAGGCAATTCGAATCAGGGTTGGATCTTTTGATTTTTATAGTGCTCGATTTGGTCAATAGGGGATGTATTGGTGTTTGTGAGGTCGATTAGCAACTTCCCACCTGAATTTATGGGGTTTGGCCTCGTTTAAGGTCGCGCGACTCGTACAGCCAGGTGATGGAAGCCGAAGTCGCGGTTGAGGGAGGAGGTGTAGACGTGACTTGGTTAGGTCGATAGGATGTAGATCGCGGGGAGATAGAGGTTTGCAAAGTCATTTTCAAGTATTACGGAGAGATGGAGGGGGAAGTCGTGGTTGAAGTGGGGTTCTGGTCGCGTTCTTTAGTCGGGTGTCTGGTGGTGTTTCGATGGGTCGAGAAGGTGCAGACGTTGACGTGGAGGCAGACGGTGGTGTTGGTGTAGGTTTCCGCGTAGAGATAGAGGAGCAATCGATGGTCAAACATCGGTCAAGGTTGGAGCAAGAACTAGAAATAGGCGGCCTCAGTTTTAAATTGGGGAAGATGAATAATTAAGGGTAAATTGTGTATTAAGAATTGTAATTAGTAAAAATTTATTTTTTTAATCGAAAACTTATATAATTGATAACTTGCTCATACAATGTCAGATTCAATCGCGGTCAGTCGCGTTAGACTCGTATCAATGTTTGCCTCGTTATGGAATTAGATTGGCTAAATTTAGAGCTTCCAGAATTTTAGCTAAATTCAAACGCTGTCGGAACCAGAACGTGGAAGGGACAACTGTAATCAAAATGATTTAAACTTAGTCTCTATGGCCACTTATATTTTTATATAAGTGGAAATAATTTTATTTATGTTGTTTGTTATCTATGATTGCTATTTTGGTTGTTTACTATATTATTAGTAGTTGGATATATATACCCGCCTATTGGAGCGGATGAGACCCTATACGTTCCCGTGTATGAGCGGATGACCCATTGTACGTGCGTCTGCCACGAAGCAGACATTGTACATTTTATTCTCATATGTTGTATTTGATGCAAGTGAACAGGTTAGAGGGATCTAACTGGATTCCTCACATTGTTGATTTATTTTTCATATATTGTGATATATGATGTGTTGGATGCCATATGTGATGACATGAATATAGTTTTCCCTATTTAGTGCTATGGTAGCACTGTGCCTCTTATTAGTATTTTTGAAATACTATTAAGTAAAGAATTGATTTTTAAATGGTTTTCGAAGTTAAATATGTTTAATAATTTATTTGGATTATTTAAAGAAGTAGTTTAGTGTATATAAAATAATATGATTTTTGGATATTAAATTAATAGTTTGAGAAATATTTTTAAATAGAGATTTTTCTAAACTATATTATATAAACCTAAAATATTAATTAAGTCGATTTTAAAATAAAGGAATATTATTGTAGAAGGAGAAAGAAATATTTTTATATAATTATTGTTCAACTGTTAAATTAAAGTAATATAATTATATATATTAAGAACGGATTTAAAATGTGATATTTTATAAATAGGTAAAGTTTTTAAAATGAAATGATAGATTTATAAAATGATATTTCATAAATAAAAGGGAAATATCATCATTTGGCAAATTAGGGGGATAAACCACATTTGTGGATTTATAAAAATATGGGGAATGGTTTATTTTAGAAAAGGGGTTGTTTCTATTTTTGGGAAAAATAGAAAGTGGAAATAAACTGGGGAATGTTGGAACGGTGTTCTGTAAAATAGAATGGAAATTTTAAACAGTGGTTTATAAACATGAAATTGATTTGTAATCGATATTTATAAATGGGTTTTGAAAATAAATGAGATTTATAAAGAAATAGATTTATAAACGAAAATTTATAAATAAAGATATTTTATAAAAAAGAAGTTATAAAATGGAAAAGGATTTATAATTGTAGTTTTATAAATCTGAAAATGATTTATATTAAAATTAAATATTGATTTTTATAAAGGGAACATATTCACGTTTTAAAGTGAATAATCTTTTGAAAGAAATGGCTTTGAAAGTGATGTTTCAAATGGAGCTAAATGATTTTAAATGTGATTTTAAAATGTGTTAAGTGACAAAAACATAGATTTCAACATTTATTGTTGTAATAGAAGTTTTCGTGGAAAGTAAGGAAGGCATGGACTATAACACTATTGTTATAGTAGGTGATTCCAGAAGAAAGGTTTTGTATAGAATATGGGATTTATACGTATATATTCTATATTTGGAATTAATATTTGATATAGGTAACTTCTATCCATTTTGAAGTTGAGAATATTGTTCAGTCAAGGTCTGAGAGGTAAAAATACCCCAACTTGATTGGCTTCATTGTTAACTAATAAACGGTTGAAGTTCGATATCGAAAATTGATATTCTGTATAGTTAGTTGAATCCCTGTACTAGTGTTTTAGGTTGTCGTAACAATGTTTTACGCAAAATTCACTTTGACCCAATAAAGTGTGTTTGGAGATAAAGAGTTCTCTCTAAAAGATTTAAAATATACTTATTATTGATTTAAGTATACCGAGATATTTTCTAAAAGTAGAAAATGAGATGGTTGTGAATATACTTATACCGTTGAGATAAGTATTTGGAAATGCTTTCCAAATGTCGTAAGTGATATAGTGATTAGAGAATAATCTTAGTAAAGATATTTTTTGATAAATATTGGGAAAGTGATTTAATTAATAAAAGAATAATTAAAGGGGCAGAGTGTTGCTTGGTGCTTAACCAGTAGTATTTCCTTTTGGAAATAAAATCTTTGGTTGAATGCTTGTTGATTTGATAGTTAAATAACTGACTATCAAAGTATTGGCCAATTTTAAACTATCAATTGTTAGTTCGAAGAGATTAGGATCGGGTTTATTATCCGAAACAACTTCGAATTGGCATAAGCATTGCGAATTGGAAAATGTTAAAGATAGCCAAAGACGAAGTTAAATGCAAGGGCTATTTCTCTATTTTTCTAGTGAGGGATTCCCGTAATGGATGAAATAGAGAATAGTGCCTTCGGTTTTGTTCAGTCCCAGAACAAACTTGTATGGACGAATGCTAGTATTGCATTGATGCTTGGAGGGCAGTGTTAGCATTCCAAGTTGGTTTGCTCTAAAAGGTAAAACGTAGCCTTAAGCCTAATCAACCAGAAATGACTGAAAACCAGGGGAAATGCAGTAAGGCTAAGTGGGTCGCACCCATTAGGGTATGTTTCACCTTTCTAGACACCCTACGTCTACATATTTATGGATTGGTTGTGCATGATATCTCAGTAAAAGGTTAGGAACAACCGGGGTGATGACATATTCGGTACTATCCAGTAAGGGGTAGGCCGGTCTTGTGTTGGCAGGGATTGATAGGTTCGATCTCAGTACATTTTTCTAGAGGTGTACTATGATGGGCTGTACCCTAGTGCCCAGTCATTGTATGGAATCCATTCACCAATAAGCGCCATACGGTTTTAGTTGTATACCAAATACGCCGAAACGTGAGATGCAATCATTTCAGCTATATTCATATTTTACTTTAAGACCTTAGACACTATTATAATATCAAATGATTTGATAAAAATGGTTTTGGTTATCGTAAGGTAAAAACCCACCGTGTTTATGTGCGGCGTGGTCTTACGAGATACCCTTTGTTTTGAAAAGGAGTTTTGATAACTTTATAAGTTCAATAGAGATGTGTTTTCTCACGCTGGTTTAGTAGACTGATCCGGGAGTTCTTCCCTTTCAATGCTCGGGTAAGACCGAGTATATTTACAGGTTGCCTAGGTAGCATTGGAGCTCAGGAGATGAGCTAGATGACAGTGACGTATTCCCGTACTTGTTTATTTCCGCTGCATTGTTTATTTTAAATTATCAGCAATTGTGAGGACATGTTTTTATAACTATCCAAGCTGATAATTAGTGATTGTGTACTTTGATTGATGTATGTATATTACAGTTTTTCTTTTCTGTAAAGATTATTGATATTCTATTATATGTTGTTCCACTGCGATGTGAGATTCTGTGTTGTTTTAGTTTCTTCTTCTTTCTTTCTTCTCAACCTCTCTCTTCTTTCCCATAACCTTCCGTCATTATGTGCTTTTTGGGTCGAACATGTGTGGTTTATTGTCGATTCAAATGGTACGAGTTTGCGGGTCGTCATAGGATGCTTAGTACATATCTTTGTATGTATTTTATGATATGAATATATAGCTTTTTACGTAATTTTAATCCTCTCCTTGTTTGCTAATTTCGGGATGAATTCTTTTAAGTGGGGAGAATGTAACGACCCAAAATTTATTCGCTGTGTAAATTAATACTTAATTATATTTTTAAATAATTAATAAATGAATTTTTATTAATAAATAAAACTATTTTAAATAATAAATAATGATGATAAAATCGTTTTTAAAATTTGTTTACCAATATATATAGTTCATGGAGAAATGTAAAATGTGACCGGAAATTATTCCAAAATATCGATATTTCATTAGTTAAAAGTTATTCAAAATGCCATAACACTATTGTAAACACACATGCACATAATACAAACCATTTTTAAACATGGTGTACATATATGCTCACTTAAACATATAAGTTAAAATAAGATTTTATTTAATAAATATATATATGCATAACATATATAAAAACCCTCTTTTTCAACACAAGTACTTAGTGCATGACATAAATAGTGCAAGATAGGGGGATACTTGAGGATGGAAATGAAGGGAGGAAGGAGAGGTAGTGCATGCATGAATGTATTTTATAATAAGCATAAATTTTTTTTAATTAATTTCCTAGGCATATATATACCCCTTAACCTTTATGTTATCATTTTTGTAACCTCCTTCTTTATTTCAAAATTCCTAAAAAGCTTAAGCAAAACATCCATGGCTTCCTCTTCATAATTTTTAAAAATAGGAAAAATCACTTCTTTTGTTGAAAATCTCCTTTTTAATTCACAAAATCACTTCTACATCTTCTACTACCTTCCTCTTCCAAGTAGCAAGCACTTAAACATCATAAAATCCCATGGTCAAGCTCAACGTGCCCTAGGCCGAGCCCAAACACCACATGGCGGAGCCTATTTCAAGCGTTTAAGGGTCTGAAGTTTGAAATTTAGCAATATTCTAAGTTGTTTTCAAGTTTTGGAAAAAGTTCATCTTGATTTAATAAAAATTTCGGTGAGTAAAACTATTGTTTTCGGAAAAGAAAAATACTTGATTTTTATGAACTATATGTTGTGAAAATATAGTGGTTGTTGTGTTGAATTATCATGTTGTTATGATGACATATGATTATAAATTTTGTTTGAGGTTGGATTTGTGATTTGATTGTTAAATGATATGTTTGGATATGAATATGGATATGTGAATGATTGGTTACGATATGATGGTAGTGTGTTTATGAAACCAAAACCAAATGTATTTGATGAAATTGTTGTGAAGTTAGCACCTCGAAAAGTCGCAAAGGACTTGAGATCCGATTTGAAAACCAAAGCTCTTTCTCTAGCTTTGGATTTTTGAAATGCTTTTTTAAGTTTTCACCTTTTTTTTACTTTCCAAACTCTTATAATTGTGTTTTCAAACATATAGTAGCTAGAGTAAAGTGGAGTTTTCACCTAGAAATCAATTCTAGCGAACGGCGTCATACCGATAATCGCTATGGATGCAGTTCGGGAAATTTCACGATTTAAATTTTTACATGAGTTCTTTTGGATTGCCTTAAAAAAAGTCATTTCAAATTAATTAACTAAGTCAAAATTTTAATTTTAGATTATTTAATATCTAATTTAATTTATTAATTAAGTTAACTATTATTTAATTAATTAATTATGTAATTAAAGTAAGTAATTAGAGTTTAAGAAATTATTAATCAAGTAATTATTTTTTGTTAAGTAAGTTTTAAATAATTATTAATTAAGATAAAAGGAAATTAAATTTTATTTAAGCATGTTTAATTACTTTTATTAATTATTTATTTAGTGTTAGTTATTTAGTTAATTGTGATTTAATTAAAGGTTAATTATCCACTTAAATTGGATTTAATTCTTAAATGAATGTTATTTAATTAAAGTTTAATTTAAGTTATTTATAAATAAATTCTCAATTAATTAAGGTTTGAAGTATGATTTTTGATTTAATAAAGATTGATTAAAGTTTAAGTAAATATTAAACTTATGATTTAATTAAAGTTTACTTATTTTAAAGTTCCTTTTTAAACACTATCGATTATTTATTTTAACCAAATTTCTTGTTCAAGTAAATCATTTTAAAACCAAGGATCTCTTGTCCATGCTATTAAGTAGCCAAATGAATTAAAATAGTTGTAATAAAACGTTGACACGTTTTATTGAAAGTAAGTCAACTTGTACTTATCACAAATACCGCACTTATGGAACGTGATGAATACAAGGGGTTAATTTCATTAAATGGGACATGATAATCTAAGCATATGGAACGTATGTTCATATGTAAATCTTACACCTTGATAGTGGAATGGTCCGATATAAACAATTGACCCTTTAAAATTATCGAACATTGGTTTGAGGAGACACAGATTGGATATTAGTTGTTGTTCGAAAACCACTTCGAACTAACGTAAACGTTTGAATTGGAAATAGTAAAGGCAAGGTCCAAGATGAAGACTTTGAAGTGCAAGGCTTATTTGCTACTAACCCAGAGGTTGATTCCAAAATGGGTGTAGTGGAGATAATGGCTTCGGTTCATTCGTCTCCTGAACGACTTGTATGGATGAATTCTGACATTGTGTCAAAATCTAGAAGGCAATGTTAGCATTCCAAGTGGCAATGCTATAATGAAGGTAAACATAGCCTCAGGCCTCATCAATCGGGAATGACTAAAACAAGGAAGATGCAGCAAGGCTAGACAGGTCGCTCCTATGTAGGTAAGGTCATCCCTATCTAGAGTCCCTACTATTAACTCATGTACGCTTTGGTACTTTTGCTGATCCCAACCAAGGGGTGATCTTATTTGATGCTATCCAGTAAAGGGTTGGCTGGTCTTGTGTTGGTGATGGTCGATAAGTTCGACCTCGGTACACAAATGTAGAGGTGTACTATGACGGGCAATACCCCAGTAGCCCAGCCATTGTATGGAATCCATTCTCCAATAAGTGTTGTACGGATTTAGTTGTACCCAAGTATATTGGAATGTGAGATGCAAGCTTTTCATTTTTGTTTTATTTTACTTTAAAATCCTAGACATTATCATAATATTACCGGTTTTCTATATAAAGTGTTTTGGTTATCGTAAGGTAAAAACTCGTCCGTGTTTATGTGCGATGTGGTCTTATGAGATACCTTCGATTTTCAAAGCGTTCTTTAAAAGTAAAAATTAAGTTGTTTGAGTTTGCTCACACCAGACCCATGTCTGACCTGGAGTTTATTTTATTTTCCTAAAACTCTTGGGTACTCAAATTTTTATGAGTAGCTAAGTGATCAAGGTTTCTTACGGAAGCATTTTAAAGGAGCTGGAGCAGGTAGCTTCACCTTAGCTAGTTATCATCTTATTCCATTATGTTTACGTATGATCTATGTATTTTGTGTGGACAAGTAGTTATAACTATCCAGTTAAAGTTGTAATTTAATGATTCTGATGTATTAATATTATGGAAATGACAATGTAATATCCTATGTTATCTATTATTTATTGTTGAAATTCGTGGAGAGATTATGTAGTTGTGTAGTTTCTTGTTATCTTTTTTTTCTACCCTTAATGGCTCGTCTTTCGGTGCAAGAAAGGCGGTTGTTACATATTAAAATGTTCTTTTTGTAAAGGTCTACTGAAATATTATATGTTATCATCCCATTGTGAGATTCTGATATTTTTTTTCTCTTTTTTCTTATTTGTTTTCTTTTATTCTTTTTCTTTTACCTTAACGTTCTGTCTTACTGGAACTTGGGTGCTCAGCACGTAAATACCGTGGATGTATTAATGTCGATATTTAAGGGTCGAAAAGGCGCTCATTACATGCTAGTATTGGAGCTGAAGGTTAAGTGAGAACCTTGGCTTTGTGGGGTATAACTCATTAAGGGATAGGGTAATTGAGAATGCCTTATTATGAGTTGATTGTATTATATATATATAAGAGCGTGTATTTGTTAATGCTATAAAAGTGTTTTATATGTGTTAATTGGCTTGTTGAGTGGTTTATGAATTCTGTTCGGTATATCTGACCACATGGCATCGAAATAGATTTCTTAATACTTAAACAGGGCAAACAGACATAGTACTGTTTTCGAAATTGGTAAATTAAATAATTTACCCAGGATTATATTTTATAGATAAAAGAATAATTTTTAAAAAACTGATATAGTTATTTATGATGTGTTTGATTGTTAGTAAATGATAATATTCAATTATTATCATTTGTTGTTTGATTGGTTGTGCCCGACTAGTTTATGAGCATTGACTATTGGTTGTTGATTTTTGAATTGTGTTTAACCAGTTTATAAGTAATTTACCTTTATACAACATGGGATGGTTAGATTATAACTTAAGGAAACATTAAAATGAAAATCTTCTGAATTAAATTTCACAACTTGACTATAAGGCGTTCAGTGAAGATGTTGGGTTAAAATTTTAATTTTAATAAAAGTTGTTCATTATAGTCTTAAGGAATCGTAAGATATTTTATGATAAACACTTATGGAAAACTTTTTTTTATAAGAAAGTGACTTATATGTGACACCCCACTCCGAGACCCACATTAGCAAAGAGTATTACTAGGTAACACCGTCTGCTAATACGGAGAATAGAGCTGGATAGGAGCGACCATTTATAGCCTTGTCTTAATTATCTATTGAATATGCCGACAGTTGCCACTTCTTTCTCAAAACTATCGACATATCCAACAAATACTTAATACAAAGCCATAGGTGGCTGAAGGATCTATCAGAATAAAATATAACAACTTTAATGTAATACACATCACAGAACAGTAGATCATCACATACATTACACATATACAGATACATTACAGAGTTTACAAAATGATACATGTCAAGGGGTAAAGCAAACCACAATATACAGGCGAGTCAAAAGAATACATATCAGAGTTACAGCCAATAAGGACTACACAAAAAGCTATAACAAAAAGGAGCTAGCAGAATAGTCCATGCGGAAGCAAAATAGGCTAAGTCCAAAGTACCTAACCTGAAACATCTCGGTCTGAACCGAGTATAAAATACACGGGTCAGTCTAGCTAAACAAATCAGTTAGATAAAGCTAGATAATAATAATGCGGTATAAGATAATGATATAATACTCCTCCAAAGAGAAGTACAACAATAACCACATTTACTAACATAGTGAAAACGTAATCACTTAGCAAATAAATAAATCCTCCAAAGAGGAATCGACATCACATAATGTCGAATAATAAGCCTTATCTCATCGGCATAATGCAATAATAATAAAGATGGTTTGTAGAATATTACTCCCACTTAGGAGATATTCCAAAACCCGCCATATCGGCAATCATAAGCAATAATGGAAACATATCCAAAATCAATGCAACATAGTAAAGAATAGCGCCAGAGTAGGCAATATAAGTTTACACGGGGTAGACACACTTGTTTGTACCAAAAATGGGCACAACACTCTTCGGAAGTCTTTAAAGAGATAAAAGTGAAGAATGAAAATTAAAACTGTGGATTATCTAACAAAAACTCCAAGTAATAGAAAATAAGTTGCAAAGACAAGCGATTTAGAGTGGTTCGACGTTTCGCCTACGTCCACTATGAAGTTTTACGATTTTATTGCTCGATACTTGAAGATTACAATTGTTTATACTATAGTACAACTGAATTTATATGATAAGTCTCAATCTAAAGTAGTGGCGGTGTTCTGGAGTAAATCTGGCAGAATCTGGACGCTCTTCAGTACTTAGAATTATCCGACCCCTTTTCTGAATGACCAGGGGCTCTATTTATAGGTGTAGGAGGCTGATATTTCGCCTAAATTGAGGGGAGACCAGTTCTGGCTCGTGAGGGGGCCCACATAGCCGAAATCTGGAGATCCGGGCCCACTTTGGGATCGATTCGACCCTTGGTTCGAATCGATCAAGAAAGTGTCCAATCGAGCTGAAATTTGGTGTGAACATTCTTCATCTTGTGCTTAAGCTTCTGTGAAAATTTCATGGCATTTGGACTTATAGAACTCGAGATATGATCGATTCAAGGTTGTACTTCAGATGAACTTCCTTGCTTCGAATCGATTACTTCGACTCGATAGGGTCGAATCGATCGTCTGAGCACGTGCTTGGTGACGTGGATCGCGTGTTTCTCGCATCGAGCCGCTTTTCACTCCGGGTTGACAGGGTTGAATCCATGGTTTCAGCTGTTATGACTTGGTGGATTCGAGGCAATGGAGTCGAAGCATCCTTAAATATACGGATTCGAAGGTCTCCTACCTTGTTAGGTTCGAAGTGAGGACACGCTTGGTGGATTCGAAGCCAGGTACTCCCCCTGGATTCGAATCAAGGCCATGCTCCGTGGACTCGAGGCTCCTTCTCTCTATGGATTCGAAGTAGGGAAATTTGTTGGATTCGAACCTAAGGCCACCTCTGATCGATTCGATCCTAAGGCTACTTCAGATCGATTCGACCCCTGGCATCTTCTGATGGATTCGAACCATGCTGTCTTCTGATGGATACGAACTAAGGAAATAGCGATCGATTCGGGGTAAACCTATGTTGATGGATTCGAATCATAGGCTCGGCCTATGGATTCGAACTTAGGTCATTTACTCCATTCTCATCAACGATAACTTGGTCATACGAACTCGGATTGACTTGAAACTTGGATCGTTGGTTCCCATGGCTTTGCTTGACGCGCCTTATCAAATGTAGCCCGATCCGGACTCGGACAAATTTCATCAATATTCATAGCGATCCTTGCGCGTAGCTGGTCTTCGAGACGATCTGTCACCGGATTCTAGTTAAGTCCTTGGTGTCACGGCCTTGCCAAAAGGCGGGATAACATTTGCCCCCCAAAGTACGTCTTGTGTAAACATGACGTGCTTTGAAAGGCTGCAGTCTCTCATTGGACAGCTATGACATGCTTTACCGAAAGTTGCATTCTGTATCGCTGTAATTGACCGTCGTATAATTGTGACTGGCTGTTATTGTTTTGAGACAAGACGAGATGAACATTTGATCCCTGTAAATGACAAAGATCGAACATTAGTCAGAGATATGTGCATACGTGTATTATCTTGACTTTGGTTAATGTTGCGCGATCGCAAGTCGTTGTTAGTTCGGTTTGTTATCGAATTCTGCATCGGTCCTCTCCTGGACCGGTTTGAGATTCAAGTTAAAACATTGCTTTTATGATTGTCTTATGATCATCCCCTTGTATCGATCCTCTCCTGAGTCGCCATAAAGAGTTGATAATCAATTTTTCATATTGAAATGTTTCGTCCATTTGATCGGTGGTATTTGATGGATTCGAACTTATGCTTCTTCGAATCAATGACCTTCGAATCGAGGATTTGAGGGACCTCGTGCTTCAAGTCGATGCAATACTCAACCCAGCCCTTGCTCGGTGGTTTCTTCGAATCGATGTTGCTGGGATGGATTCGAACGTAGTGGGTTGTAATGGATTCGAACATGTTTTATTACCAACGCACGTGGGAGTCTGAGTCGATTCCAGCGCCCTGTCTCATGGATTCGTAGTCGCCATAACGAATCGAGTCGATGTCCTCACCTGTTGAAGCCGGTCAGGTATACCGGGAGGCGAATCGCCACATTTCCCCTATATATACCGGGGTCCTATTCATTTCTCACTTTTTACTTTTACCATTGCTTCAGCCGTTTCTTCGAATCGATCTCCCAGAGCTAAAACTATCGTGTTTTCCACAAATCGATCGAATTCGTCCACGCTTCCACTCGTAATCGAATCAGGTAACTAAAGGATTGATTCGAGATGAAAAATGTTAGAACTATCTTCGTCTTGGTACAAATTCTGAGGAGTGGTGAGATCTGAATGAAATGGGTCGACTCGAAGGAGTCGAGGAGTGATGTCTTTCGGGTTATAACAATTATAGTGTCGCTTCCCGTTGCTTCGCATCGATCTAGGTTTGACCGGTTCGAATCGATCTCGAGGGCAAGGTTTCGAATCGATGACTTGGAGGGAAAGGGTATCGATTTGATCGATTCGAAGTGATGTTATCTAGATCGATTCGAAGGAATTGAATATTGATCGATTCGTAGTATCGTGGAGCTCATGGATTCGAAGCGCTCCCTTATCATAAAGTTACATCAAGTCGAACCATTTGGATTCGAAGTACCTGGAATCGAACTCCATCGATTCGACCCTTATCGATTCGAAGTCGATGGATTCGAACGTCTTCGTCCTCTGATACCGTTGCTCTTTTGATTTGCTTGATTATCTGAACTACGACCAACCTCAAGTTTGTACTCTGACGAACATAATGAACTTTTGCATACTTGACTCCGACGAGCTTCGGCCTTGCATAATCGATCTTGACTGAAAGATTTAAACTTGAATTTCCTTTGAAGCTTGTCGATGGAACCATGACTTAACCAATAATACGACTGGTTTATACTTGAAGTGGTCAGTGGCGTTTGGATGGTGCAGAAGTGACGGTCAGCGATGACGGTCATCTTCGTTCCCAAATCCCCAAGTTTTTGTCGTACGGACATCTTGCTTTAATCTGTAGAATCTGCTTAAGTAACGCACGACACTTGCACGGCACGACACGTTCATACACTTCACATTGGGGAATGAACGGGCTCTTTATGTACTTAATATTTCTTTATGATGAGTTAGTTAGTTATGGAATCTTCGAGCTCCCAACAACAAGAGGTACAGAGCTCGACCGCTCCGATGCTTGAGATTCCCGATATTCCTGCCGACGTAATTGACCTGGCTCCGGATGAATTGCCGGAGGCTATATTTATTGAAGACCATGTTGATTCGGTTCAATCTAACATCTCCGAATCGTTGTTGGGACGAATATGCTTGAAGCATAATATATCTCTAGATGATGTGTTATTGCCTAATGCCGATGATAGACCGCACAATCCGCCTGATGGATATACAGCTTTCTATCGCCATGCTTGCACGGCCGGAACTCTCCCTTCTTTCAATCAATATATCAGAGGGATGCTATCATATTTAGGAATCACTCCTTCACAACTTCATCCCAATGGGCACACGTTGCTGAACAGTGCCTTTGTCATATTTATGGACTGTCTCTTTCGCCCGCCAAGGCCAACCGAGATTAGACATATATTTAACTTCAAGAGTAGGGGTGATAGCCCGTCTTTCACATTTCTGGAGGCAGTTAGGAATTGCCAAGTTGTTGTCGGAGCCTGGACCCGACTGAGTTATTTCAAGAACGAATGGTTCTATGTTCGATGCCCTCCGGGTTTTGCTAGGCGATGGCTGTCTAGACGTAAGCGCCCTAACCTGTTCTCTTGACCAATAGCTTTTTGGCGTTAGTATTGACACCTTATTTCTCTTACAGCCATTATCTCCAGACCCGATGGCGAGTACTTCAAGGGTATAGTCCGAAGTCTTCAAGAAGTTCCGGGTGAGCTAAGACATATCGACTCGGTGATGAATGACTATAACTTAAGAACTCTCAGTCTGATCGAAATCAATCAAAGTATAGTTATCGAAGGGTTGGCAAAGCCTGCCTCCAAGAAGAAGAACAAGAAGAAAACCAAGAAGAAAACGAAGAAGAAAACGGCGAAGAAACCGCTCGGAATCACTATAACCGAAGCGAGTGATGAAGAAAGAACCCATACAGATTCGGAGCCGATGGCTGATCTCTCGGGAAACTTTGAAGAATCGGGAGAAAAACGGAAAGGCAAGGCCGCCGTTTCCAAAAAACTTAAGTCCAAGGGGGGGAAATATGTAGATGTGTTTCCTCCCGCTTCCGGAGTAATGATTTCTGAGGCCGCCCCTTCTCATTCGAGAGATTCTTTCAAAGGGCTTGATGATATTCCTATCCCAGATTATATATCGATTTCTCATAATCCTGGGTTGGAGGAATTTCAAGATGTCCTAAATATGAACGAGCCCTTTCCTTTAAGTGCGGTCAACACTTCCGGTCGGTTTGGGGGTTTACACATTTACACACACTTCCACAGCACTTCATGACTTTGCATAGTAAACATTGCTTTATCGGATCCTAACCCGTAATCCTTTTTTATCGCAGGGGAAATGTCAGGCAGAGGCTCCATTTTGGATAGGCTCCGGAACGTGCGCCAATCTTCTCCATTTTATGATTCCCACAGGAGAGAGACAGATAGGGATCATGGGCGAGGCTATTCAAGTCAAGAACGTTATGATAGAGATAGAGATTACTCGCGTGGCCGTTCTGGCCATGATTACTCTGACAGAGACCGGGGATATCAGTACCGACCCCGATCTCGCTCTCCTCCGCCTCCTAGGGCCCCAATTGATCTTCCCGGGCCTGCTCAACAGCAACAGCCGCCTTCTCAATCTTCTCGGCCTGATACTCAGCATCCAAGAATGGAACCGACAACAGCCGCTATAATAGAACAAGCTCCGGCTGAGCTGACAAGTGAGGAAGCCATCAAACTTGCGCAAATGAAAAGAGATTTTCCTGAAATTTGTATGGATGCTTATGTCTTCCCTCCTAATCTTAAAAGAATTCCTCCGGATGCTGAGAACATTGCTCACAATTATATCCGTGACTTATATGCTCAGTATAAGGAGTGGTACAAAGCGGCAGCGAAAGCATCGAGGGTAGCTTTTGACCGGGCGAGGATTATTGCTGAGCGCGATGCTGACATCGTTAAACAGAAACGTATTATTCAGGTTCTTCAATCCGAAATGGAGACGCTCCGGAAGTCAGAGCTTGAAGCACTTCAGAAACATGAGGATGCCGTGGCCAAAATGGCAAGGATGCAACAGGAACACTGCGCCACGGTAGAGGAGATGGGCCACCGCAACACCACCATTGCAGCTGAGCGAGACTTAGCCGTTAAAGAGTTGAACGAGCTCAAGGCCAAATTTGCCGAAATGGTGAAGGAGAAGGATGACGCAAACGCCACTGCACAAGAGGCTTGCGACCAAGCAGTATCTCTTAGGGCCGAACTTGCTGTGGCGGCGGTCAAGACTAAGTCTGCAGAAGCAGAAATCCAAGAAAAGATTTTGGAGGAGAGGTCCAGGCTTGATGCTGAGTTTGATGATCTCGTGGTCACGTACAACGCTAATGTTCTGGAGCACAGAAATTTAGCATGGCTGGGAGATGACTCCATGATCCTGTACAACGCCTGGACCCGGCTGGTGGATGAAAAGAGAGCAGCGCATCCAGATGAAACACTTGACGACTTTGAGTTGGAGATGCGTTTGCTCACCGAGGATGAGAGGAAGGTCCTTCATGAGGCGGTGATTTCTATGGCGAAAGAAAAGCTTGGTGTTCAATCTCTAGAGACAGGCGAAGGCTCGGGATCGCGCATCATGAGGCAAGTGTTGAAGCTGTAATTCCAACATTGCCCGAAACCACTGGTGCGGTAGATCCCCATTCTGTTCCTGCATATAATCCTGATCAACCGCTATTATCTTCCGCCGATGATTCTGCCCATGTCCCGGTCCAGACTAAGGAAGGTATTTGAATGCTTCCCGCATTTTAGTTGTGAAGAACCTTAAGCAACACACTTGGCTAACAATCTTCGCTTTGTCGCATTTCAGTGACTGAAGTCGTTGTTTCTGCGCCTCTTGCACTATCAGTTCCATATCAAACACAAGGGGCTGTTTTTACTGAAGCCATTACGACTTCTACCTTGGTTGGCGAAGAGGGAGATGCAAACATGTTTTCTTTTAGCACTCAAATGATTGAGGAGCTTCTTAATGAACCCATCAATCCCTCCGTCAACCCGTCCGATGCTACGAGTGGGGCTGCTCTGGCCGTTAGTTCATCTATGCCAGCTACTGGTACATCCGATGTGGCCCAAGCATCCCGCGAGGACGAAGTTCTTGCTGAGATTGATGCCGAGATGGCAGCAGGGACTGCTGGTATGAATCCGTCAGGGCCTGCCCCATTAATGGTGATCTCACCGGGCGGTACTGTAGTTATTGAAGCTGCTCCTGCCCCACTCTCTGTTACTGCTCCAATGCCTTCAACTCATCCTCCGAGAAGAATTTCCGTCATCTCAAGCTCTGAGGAAGACGTCGATATTATGTCGCTGCCGGAGGACAAGCCCGAAAAGAGCAAACGGTCGAGGGGAAAATCAGGCAGCGGATCTGGTGGAGCTACCCCGAAGAAGAAAATAAGGAAGAAGAAAGATTGAACTCTTTCTTTAATTTTCTGTTGCATGGGGTAGTATTTTTTTGATTTTTTCTATAGCCGTGTATAGACGTGGATTCGGCTCCCACTAGTAGCAATTTTTTGAACCACTTTGTAATCAGATTCTTTTTGTTGATAGTGGAAATGAAAATTTATTCCCTTTTGTCTTCAACTTGTTATGTGTTATGGTTCTGCCCCCAGCATTGAGGATAAGTGTGGAGTTGACGTATGTTTATACTCCGCCTCGCGCTCTGGGAGTACGGAGTTGAGCAATGTTTATACTCCAGCTCGCGCTCTCGGAGTCTGGAGTTTGTTGATATTTATACCCAGTTCGCGCTCTCGGAGTACTCTGGGGTTTCGCGAATGTTTATACTCCGTCTCGCGCTCTGGGAGTACGGAGTTGAATGAATGTTTATACTCCGCCTCGCGCTCTGGGAGTACGGAGTTAAGGAATGTTTATACTCCGCCTCGCACTCTGGGAGTACGGAGTTAAGTAAAAAGTTTGTACCCAGCTCGCGCTCTCGGAGTACTCTGGGATTTAGGAAAATGTTTGTACTCCGCCTCGCGCTCTGGGAGTACGGAGTTAAGTAAATAGTTTGTACCCAGCTCGCGCTCTCGGAGTACTCTGGGACTTTGGAAAATGTTTATACTCCGCCTCGCACTCTGGGAGTACGGAGTTAGGAAAATGTTTATACTCCGCCTCGCGCTCTGGGAGTACGGAGTTAGGAAAATGTTTATACTCCGTCTCGCGCTTTGGGAGTAAGGAGTTAAGTAAAATGTTTATACTCTGCCTCGCGCTCTGGGAGTACGGAGTTAGGAAAATGTTTATACTCCGCCTCGCGCTCTGGGAGTACGGAGTTAAATAAAATGTTTATACTCCGCCTCGCGCTCTGGGAGTACGGAGTTAGGAAAATGTTCATACTCCGCCTCGCACTCTGGGAGTACGGAGTTAGGAAAATGTTTATACTCCGCCTCGCGCTCTGAGAGTACGGAGTTAAGTGAAGGGTTGTCGTGTATCAACCCGTTCCTGGCCTGATGTGATGGCTTGCCTCCGAGCTCGGGTTTCATTTAGTGAGTGGTTGATTGCTTCATAGCCACTCCCTACTTGAATAAATCCCACTATGTGATGGAATTTAGCTCTTCGTGCATCGTGATGTTGTACATTGTATTTAATGAATCACAGCTCTGGCTCGAAGAGATGGCATTTTATTGCTGAAATAAGAAAATATGGCAAGTCAGTTGCCTTATTACAAATTCTAATTTCGAAATGCAAAAGTAAATTGCTGAATAAAAAACATAATGAAATAAATAAAGCCTGTCATATGTAGTAGCGACGGAGACTCTCGCTGTTCCAGGCCCTTGGTAAAACTAGACCGTCCACGGTTGATAGTTTGAATGTGCCATCTCCAAGTCTTTGTGTAATCACGTACGGTCCTTCCCAATTTGGTTTCATGTGTGAAGGGACCGGGTAGATTCTCTTGAGGACAAGATCACCGAGTTCAAAGGTTCGGGGTCGAACTTTGGCGTTATATAACCGGGCGACCCGACTTCGGTATGCGGCCGCTCTCAAATCAGCTTCTTCCCGTTTCTTGTCTAACAGATCCAAAGATTCAGCGAGTTATATAGCATTTGTTTTTGGATCGTAATAAGTTACGCGGTGAGAAAATACTTCTGTCTCGACTGGAATAACGGCCTCCGAGCCATAAGATAAGGAAAATGGGGTGTGTCCAGTTGCGGTCTTGTGAGTTGTTCGATAAGCCCATAATGCCATAGGGAGTTCATCAACCCATTTTCCCCCAGCCTTTTCCAGTCGTTTCTTTAAGATGGATTTGATAACTTTGTTAACAGCTTCGACCTGACAGTTTTCTTGTGGATGTGCGACTGCAGAGAACTTTTTATGAATATGAAACCGTTGACAGAAATTCTTGAACTCCGAACTTTCGAATTGGGTCCCATTATCGGTGATGATGGTATGCGGGAGTCCAAATCGACAAATGATATTGCGGACTACAAAGTTTATTACTTTCTTCGACGTAATCGTTGCGAGAGCTTCGGCCTCGGCCCATTTCGTGAAGTAGTCAACTGCGACGATGGCGTACTTCGCACCACCTCTTGCTAGAGGTAAAGTGCCGATGATATCGATACCCCCACATAGCGAACGGCCAGGGACTAACCATTTGAGTTATCTCGGTAGGTGGGGCCCTTGGAATTCGAGCGTGTTTTTGGCACTTGTCGCACTTTCTGGCATAGTTGGCTGCATCTCGGTACACTATCGGCCAGTAATATCCATATCGGAGTATTTTCTTAGCAAGCACTTGTCCACCGGTGTGATCGCCACATTCTCCTTCGTGTACGTCTTGTAATACTCGTTTGACTTCGTCGTGAGCGATACACCGGAGGAGTGGAACAGAATAACCTTTTCTATACATGATCCCATCCTGTATGATGAATCGTGAAGCTTTTCGTAGAATTTGCCTTTTCTCATTCCGGTGCTCAGGCAATATCCCATTCTCAATGTAACTTCGATATGGAGTCATCCATGATTCTCTGCAGGGAGAGGTTTCAAACACATCGCTCGTTTTTATTTGATCAATGCTTGGGAAGGACAAAGTTTCGACGGGGACGAGCCCCATTTGCTGTGCCTCACCTGTGCTGGCCAACTTTGCCAATGAATCGGCCTTTTGATTGCGATCTCGTGGTATATAGTAAATGGCATAATAATCAAACTGATCCAGTGCTTCCTGAACTCGGGCTAGATAAGCAGCTAATCTTCGATCTCTTGCTTGATATTCTCCCCGTACCTGGCACACAACCAACTGTGAATCACAATAAATTTCTATAGCGATAATTCTCAGATCTCTGGCAAGTTTTAACCCAGTCAATAGAGCTTCATATTCGGCTTCGTTGTTGGTTGCGTGAAAATCAAACTTCAAAGCATAGCATATGGATCGACCTTCGGGGGTTTCTAGTACAACACCAGCGCCCGAACACCGATCGTTTGATGCACCATCTGCATAAAGTTTCCAGACATATTCAGGAGATTCGCTGGTTTCGGGTAAGTCGTCTGGAACAGTAAATTCAGCTATGAAGTCAGCTAGGACTTGCCCTTGAATGGCTTTCCGCAGAGCATAAGTAATGTCAAATTGACTCAGTTCGATATTCCACTTGAGTAACCTTCCAGACGTCTCAGGCCGCGTGAGGACCTGTCGTAACGGCTGATCGGTATACACAGTAAGCGGATGAGCTTGGAAATAAGGACGAAGCTTTCTTGAGGCAATGACCAGGCAATAAGCCAGTTTCTTCAACCTGGGGTAATTTCTTTCAGCTCCGGTCAATCGTTTACTAACATAATAGACCGGTTTCTGCACTCGATCTTCTTCTCGGACCAGAGCAGCACTGATCGCATGCTCTGATACTGCCAGATAAAGGTATAATTGTTCGTGATCAATCGGTTTTGACAAGATCGGTGGTGTAGAGAGATGCTGAACCAGCGATCGGAATGTGCCTTCACATTCCATGGTCCATTCAAAGTTTCGTTTTCCCTTCCAGATTAGATCAAATAAAGGAATGCATTTATCAGTGGATTTTGAAATGAACCTGCTTAGCGCTGCTACCTTCCCGTTGAGACTCTGGACTTGCTTTATGGTTCTTGGAGTTTGCAAATTCCTTATTGCCCAGATCTTTTCGGGATTTTCTTCTATCCCACGAGCGTTGACGATGAAACCGAGGAACTTTCCGGATGCAACGCCAAAGTGGCACTTCAATGGGTTAAGCTTCATTCCATATTCACGTAGGATGCGGAACATTGAATCTAAATCCCTGACGTGATCTGTGGAAAATCGGGACTTTACTAACATGTCATCCACATAAACTTCCATGGTCTTCCCGATATGGTCAGCGAACATTGGCATTCTTTAAACCAAAAGGCATGACTCTGTAACAGTAGAGTCCCAGATCGGTCACGAAACTGGTATGTTCTTGATCGGGTAGATGCATAGGTATTTGATTATAACCGGAAAAAGCATCCATAAAGGATAACAATTCATGGCCTACGGTTGATTCTACGAGTTGGTCAATTCGAGGAAGTGGAAAACTATCTTTTGGACAAGCTTTGTTTAAGTCGGAGTAGTCGACACAAGTTCTCCATTTCCCATTCGGTTTTCGAACCATTACCGGATTTGACACCCACTCCGGGTATAGAGCATCTCGGATGAAACCATTTGATTGCAACTTGTCAATCTCTTCTTTAAGGGTGGCAGATCTCTCTGGATCCATACCACGCCTCTTTTTCTTGACCGGAACATGTCGCGGATCAATATTCAAGGAGTGACTTGCAATGTTCGGTGAGATTCCGCATATGTCAGAGTGCGTCCAGGCGAAGACATCGAGATTCGCTTGGAGAAATTCAACCAATTCCTGTTGTACCTGTTTTCCCAGTTGAGACCCAACTTTTAGTACTTTTGAGTCGTCATCCTCACTAACTGGGACGTCCACAGTCAGTTCGGCTGGAGACGCTTGATTCTCTTTAACTTCCTCTTTATCTTCGTTATCTCTAGGGTCAAGATCTTTAAGGAATTGGTAGTGGCGCCTGGGCCGGGACCCATGCGCTAGTTGTCAATTATCAGTAAAACGGACGCAGAGAGATTCCTCTATGCCCTTTCCTTTCTCCTTCTTCTGTGCTTCACGCAACTCAGCAGCGTAACAGGCTCTTCCTGCTGCCTGATCTCCTTGAACCATTCCTATACCATGGTCAGTTGGTTCCTATACCATGGTCAGTTGGGAATTTTAAAATCAAACACCACGGGGCAATGGCTGCCCTGAATTCAGCAAGGGCTGGTCGACCCAGGAATGCATTATACGGTGAAGCGATGTTAAGAACAACAAATTGCAGCAGTCGGACTCTCCTGCGTTCTCCAATCCCCAGTTCCACTGGTAGTTCCACTATCCCAGTGGGTATTGTTGCACTCCCATTGAAGCCGTGAACTCGAGATTGGCAGGGTTTCAAGTCATTTGCTTCCATCTTCATTAAATCATAAGCTCGTTTGAATAGAATGTTTACAGAACTCCCACTGTCAACCAGGATCCTCTTCATCCAAGCAGGACCAACCTGGGCAGATATGACCAGTGGGTCAATTGTTGGAGCTTCGATTTTGTCAGCATCTCTACTTCTAAATATGATATCGTCAGACATCGTCTTTTGTTGCTTAGCCGGGGTTCCATCCTCACAAATACTGCAGCATTCGAAGCTCGCATGCCTGATAGAGCTAGTATACGACTCCATTTCCCTCCAGCTTCTGTCCGCTGGATGAGGACCACCACTTATGGTATTGATAACTAGCCTCCCGCCTGTACGAGCGGGTTCCTATTGTCTTTCTTGATCCTGTGTATGGTTTGGATTTGACGGGCCCGCACCACCAGACTGTGGTGCTCGCACGAATTGATCTAACACCCTCTCCCTGATCAGCTTTTCTATGAGGTCCTGCAAATGTCGACAGTCATTTGTATTGTGGCCATAACTCTCGTGAAATCTACAAAACTTTCCTGTCTGAATCTGCCTCTCCGATGACCGCTTCGGAGCGGGTTTCTTATATTGTTCGGTGTTGCAAGTTTGTAGGTACACATTTTCCAGCGATGTATTTAATGGTGTATAACTTTCGAACATCGGAGCCCTACGCCGTGGGCCTGGATTCGGATCTCTCTTCTTATTTTGACCATTGCTACCTCTTGGCTGAGTTTGTTTGTTCTGTATGTTTAACTGAACTTTTCCGGAATTGTCACCGGACTGTTTAACTGCTACATTGCTTTGTATTCCCTCACTTCCGGGCTTCGCATCGTCCTGCTTCCTAGACTGTTTCGCGTCCTCTTGCCGTAAGAATTGAGCGGCTTTGGAGTAGAAACGGTCCAACGATGCGGGTGGTTTTCCGGCTAACCAGTTTTCAAATTCGGAATCGGGATCAATTCCCTTTGTCAATGCCATTAAAATTGAGTTGTCGTTGGGATTACTAATCTCCACACATGCCGCATGGAATCTCTCCAAGTAACGCCTTAGTGTTTCCCCATGAGCTTGGGTAACACTGGACAGGGTGTTAACATCTTTGGGTCTAGCGACATGCATGCGAAATTGTTCAACAAATTTCTTAGCCAATTGGTATGAAGAGATAGATCTTGGAGGTAATCTTGTAAACCACATTGTTGCAATTCCTCCCAGTGAGATGGGGAAACTTCGACATTTCACGGCATCGTCGGCCCTTGCGGCGCTCATTGACCATTCATATTTCAATATGTGCTGATTGGGATCAGAATTTCCTTCGTACATAGGGAGAGTTGGCATTCTGAATCGCCGAGGAGGTTCAGCGTATAGTATCTCGTCCGTGAAAGGAGTATGACTTCGAGAAATCCCCCAATCGTCGTTGGTAAGACCTTGGCTTTCGCGGATCATCTGACGTATCATAGTCGAGATGTCTGGCATTGCTACATTTTGAGCATGCTGAGCTAAGGTGTGGTTGGGTTCCACAGTGCGAGTTTGGACCGGGCGCTGTCGACGGTCCAAGTTTCGCCTCCTTGGCTCAGCATCTTCGGGGACGTATGGTTCAGAAGTACGTTCCTGTTGTTGATTACCTGAATCTGGAAGATGTCGGGTATCAACCCTTGTTTCTACTGTGGCAGCTGTGACATGATTGTCCGTAGTATATTATGGAGTACGACCACCTCGTGCTGATGGCCCAGCCTGGAAGCTGGTTGACGGTCCTGCCCTCAACTGTCCGACAGTCAGGGCGGGTTGATATCCAGCAGCTTGAGCATGACTTCCGTCCAATCGGGGACGGGTAGATCTATGATGATAGTCAGATGAGGCAGAGCTTTCAGTGGATGAGCGGGAAACATCATCCCTTCTGGACCTCCTACGGCCCTGGCGGTTCAGTTGGTTTGTTAATTCAATATTAGCACGCAACTGTTCGGCCAATTGTTGCCGACTTTGAGTCAGCTCTTGAAGCAACATATGGAATTCTTGTCTGGTGACTGCCCCAGACGGATCTGAATGAGCAGTGTTGTCTTGGTTGGATGGCTGCTGTTGAGCAGGATTCTGTCCATCCCTACCTTCTTGTCCAGCAGCTGTAGAAGTGGTTCTTGTGCTAACCATTTTGAATGATGAATCCTTTTCCTAGACTTTATGCAAATCTGAATAGAATGGAAGGATTATGAATTAGAGATCTGGATCTTCCTCTTGGATTTGTGCAATCCGGTATCGATGGTAGATCCAAGGAGCAGGACAAAAAAGCTGGTTTTTTCTCAGTGAAAGCACCAAAGTGTTTGTACCAAAAATGGGCACAACACTCTTCGGAAGTCTTTGAAGAGATAAAAGTGAAGAATGAAAATTAAAACTGTGGATTATCTAACAAAAACTCCAAGTAACAGAAAATAAGTTGCAAAGACAAGCGATTTAGAGTGGTTCGGCGTTTCGCCTACGTCCACTATGAAGTTTTACGATTTTATTGCTCGATACTTGAAGATTACAATTGTTTATACTGTAGTACAACTGAATTTATATGCTAAGTCTCAATCTAAAGTAGCGGCGGTGTTCTGGAGTAAATCTGGCAGAATCTGGGCGCTCTTCAGTACTTAGAATTATCCGACCCCTTTTCTGAATGACCAGGGGCTCTATTTATAGGTGTAGGAGGCTGATATTTCGCCTAAATTGAGGGGAGACCAGTTCTGGCTCGTGAGGGGGCCCACATGGCCGAAATCTGGAGATCCGGGCCCACTTTGGGATCGATTCGACCCTTGGTTTGAATCGATCAAGAAAGTGTCCAATCGAGCTGAAATTTGGTGTGAACATTCTTCATCTTGTGCTTAAGCTTCTGTTAAAATTTCATGGCATTTGGACTTATAGAACTCGAGATATGATCGATTCAAGGTTGTACTTCAGATGAACTTCCTTGCTTCGAATCGATTACTTCGACTCGATAGGGTCGAATCGATCGTCTGAGCACGTGCTTGGTGACGTGGCTCACGTGTTTCTCGCATCGAGCCGCTTTTCACTCCGGGTTGACAGGGTCGAATCCATGGTTTCAGCTGTTATGACTTGGTGGATTCGAGGCAATAGAGTCGAAGCATCCTTAAATATACGGATTCGAAGGTCTCCTACCTTGTTAGGTTCGAAGTGAGGACACGCTTGGTGGATTCGAAGCCAGGTACTCCCCCTGGATTCGAATCAAGGCCATGCTCCGTGGACTCGAGGCTCCTTCTCTCTATGGATTCGATGTAGGGAAATTTGTTGGATTCGAACCTAAGGCCACCTCGGATCGATTCGATCCTAAGGCTACTTCAGATCGATTCGACCCCTGGCATCTTCTGATGGATTCGAACCATGCTGTCTTCTGATGGATACGAACTAAGGAAATAGCGATCGATTCGGGGTAAACCTATGTTGATGGATTCGAATCATAGGCTCGGCCTATGGATTCGAACTTAGGTCATTTACTCCATTAATCATCAACGATAACTTGGTCATACGAACTCGGATTGACTTGAAACTTGGATCGTTGGTTCCCATGGCTTTGCTTGACGCGCCTTATCAAATGTAGCCCGATCCGGACTCGGACAAATTTCATCGATATTCATAGCGATCCTTGCGCGTAGCTGGTCTTCGAGACGATCGGTCACCGGATTCTAGTTAAGTCCTTGGTGTCACGGCCTTGCCAAAAGGCGGGATAACAACACTCATATCGTGTGGTTCCATAGAACCATCGCCGAAAGGCGCTACTCAAGGGAAATACAATAATAAAACATCAGAAAGTCGCACGGACTAAGACCATAGTCTTTATGCCAAGTACTGTTAATTTAGTGATATCACACGCCCAGAGGCGATACGCACGAAGACTCTACTCCCACATAGGAGCAATTGTCCACATAGACAAAGCCAAAATACGCACGAAGACTCTACTCCCACATAGGAGCAATTGTCCACATAGACAAAGCCACACGCCCAGAGGCAATGCCCGAAGGCAACAAACCCGAAGGCACAAACCCGAAGGCACAAACCTGAAGGTACAAGCCCTGAAGGTACAAGCCCGAAGGCAACATACTCGAAGGAAACAAACCCCGAAGGCTCAAGCCCGAAGGCAACAAACCCAACATCACTCGAGCGATGACGATGGACCAACTCCAAAAGTGATACTATAGGGCAACAAACCGTAGTGGTGAAGGTCCGAAGGCCCAGTACTGGACACCACTAACTGGCGGAATGTGTCACAACTCTCAGAGAGGAATACGAAAAATGTTAACGTGAGTCCCATACCACACGTTCGCACTAAACGGTTTACTAACCGTTAGCCAATTTCACACTCAAAGCAGTACAAAGTTCACCTCATCTCATCGGTAAACCAGACCCAAAGGTCAAAACGGTCAAACGAATAGATTAGGAATTAACTGAAAAGATAAACCAACGTGTTCATAGCACGCGTTTTATTTAATTATTTAATTCTCCTTCCTCTTCGCTTGAAGTGCAAAATTGTGTGTGTTTTATATAGAAATTATAAATTGGAGAAACGAGCTTTTAATACAATTTAAAAAGATCATTTTATAAAAACCCGTGTACGAAATAAAAAAAAGAATAATCAAAGTCAAAAATGCAATAACAACTGATTGGGGTCGACACGAATCGATCAAAACTGGAAATCAAAGAAAAATAACAAATTGGGCTGAGACGAGCATGTCAGTCAACTGAACCAGGGGGTCAGTCGACTGGCCCAGCGCCTGGAAACTTTATGTTTCCAGGTTAGTCGACTGACCCAGGGTGTCAGTCGATTGACACAGGGGTACGAGCTTTTTTGCCCCAGGGTCAGTCGACTGGCCCTGAAGGTCAGTCGACTGATACAGACCCAGGCAAATTCCTAGGGTCTGGTTCAGTCGACTGACCTACTGGTTCAGTCGACTAAACCTGCTACCAGAGCAGAATCAGCCTAGCCCCCTTTGGGGAAAAATCGATAACACGGATGGAAGCGAACGAACGAGCAACTACGACTGAGGATTTACGCCAAACGACAACCCAGCCTTGTATGGCCCTCCGAAATACTCCACTAACGTGTTCAAACATCAAAGATTGGATTTTCACAAAATTGGATTCCAAAAACCAAAAATTGGACAATTCACCAAATCGATCCAAATCGAACACAAATGAACATGGATAGATGTTAGGAATTCTTACCCAACCACAACAAAACTATAGGCATAGATGTGAGACCAAAAATATCACCTTTAAACCCAAAAACCCAAGAGAGAAGCTACAGAGCAAGGCTAGAACAATCACTCTTCAATCTCAACCCAAGGAGCTTTAATCTAAGCTCAAAAGAAAACATTTCCTAAGTTAGGGTTTAGAACATTTCTGAAATTGAAGAGGAAATGAAATGGAGAAGATGAAGAGAAGGCTTACCTAAGCTTCTCTTTGATTTTGGAGCAAGAATTGAGTTTGCAAAAGAAAACTAGGGCTTAGAATTTCTATTTCCCATTCTCTTTCCCCATTTTCAGTTAAGCTTGAGAAAAAGAAATGAAATGAGTGAATGGATGAAGAGAGGGGGCTGAGTTAGGGTATAGAATGAGTTGGGTGAAACCCAAACTTAAAAGCCCACTTAGAAAATAGCAAAATACAACTCCCTCCAAACATATCGATGCTTATACTCAAAAAAGTCGCAAACACCATTTTGGACTCAATGGAAGTGGTCTCGAGTCCCAATTCGACTGTTTGCAAAAAGTGACATTTCGGACTTTAATCCGACTAACAATGCTATATTTAAATAAAATATTTAAATATACAATCGTAAAATATGCGGGTTGTTACATTATATAAGTATGGTTTATAAAGTAAACTTTACAAATATAAAAAGGATTTAAACTTAGAAATTGAGAACTTAAATCCTAGTGTTTTAGAAATTGATTTTCTAAGATTTTGGAAAATAATATTAGTATAATTTGAAAGTAAAATATTTAGGAATTGGTGAATGAAGTTGATATCATGGTACATAGTAATATTTATGAAGTATTTGATACCGTTTTGGAAAATGTTTTTGGTTAAGTCTGTAAGGCATGAGTTAGGAGTAGTAAACTACTTTTATTGCTGAAAAATAATTCTGGTGATGAATGCAGCATCGTCGGTGTTTATTTTCGATTTTCAAATTGGGGGATGCTGCTATAGTAGTTATACTACTAAATTGTTTTTGGTAAAACAGATTTTGATTTAAAATTTCGAAAGTATGATTTGATAAACAAAGATTATATATTTTATTTTGAAATGATTTGAAATAAAGCCCGACATTTGGTTCCTAAGTTTTTAGTTAAGATATATTATGGATGCATGTATCCTATGCATTTGGGTAGTTTAGTTGTGCATCTTGTTTGATCTGTTAATTAATATTTTTCAATTATTATAATAAAATAAAAAATTTCTACAATTTTGAACAGTCGGAAACTTCCGAATTAATATAGGAATTAAAACTAAGTAGTTCTATAAAATTATAAAAGTTTGAATTTTTTTAACTCTTAACTTAAAAGGAAAATAAGTAAAACAAGTTTTAAATTTGTTAAACATCTTTGTTAAGTAGAGCATTCGATGTTATTGGGCCAACCAATATACGTCTTTACCTTAGGGTTGTCTAAGGGAAGTAGACTAGTCATATGTTGGATACCAGAGTCTGACTCTTCCTAGCTACTTGCCTAACCCGACGTATGAAGAAGTCTAGAAAGTTGACTTGGTAAGGAGATCCAGATTTATCCTAGACCTTCATCGGAATTTTAGTAAGTTAAACATATTTAAAATTATCGAATATGCATGATTAAATAAAATGAATAAGATAGTTTTATATATAATTTTTGGATGTAATATAGTATTATACAAGTATAAACTTAAGTCTTGGAATGTTTTAAATTGAAATTGTGTTTCAAGAATGTTTACGAATAAAATTAAATTGCTATAAGAATGTTTACAAACTTAGTTAAAATTTTATGAGATGTGTTATAAATAATTTGAGTAGTAAAAGAGAATATTGTTTGGATAAACAAATATGAACTTTAGGTAATGAAATATTATATAAATAAAGTTGTAGGCTTTTTGAAGTAAATTATGAAATTGAGTAATATTTTTATCGGTACAAAATAAAATAAAAAAATAAATAAACATTGACATAATGTTTATAAACTCGAGAAAATGATTTTTGGAATGTTTTGCAAATAAATTTAGTGTTAAATGAGAAATACTATATGTGTAAATAAATGTGATTTGAAATGTGGATAAACATAAGTAATGTCTTAAGAAATGATTCATTAATGATTTTAATACTAAATGAGAAATTGTTTATGTGAATAAATATTAATTAATAAAAGATAATACTTTTGCAAGTAAATGGAATTTATAATGAATGTCAATTAAGAAGTAATTGGTATAATAAAGAAACCAATTGGATTAAATAGGTTAGTTATGCGTAGATCATTTTATTCACAAAACTGTTTTGATCCAGATTCGAGTACATGATTTCGAGGTGGATTACACCGGTCCGACTTAGACTTTTCACCCGATTCTTAATGACAAACACTTGATATGGATTTTTGATTTGATTCTGAAGTTTTCTATTATAGTATATGGTTATGCAAGGAGAATAGATGTTTCTAATCAAGGAACCTCATCGAAGTCCGCACTAGGGAAGTCGAGTGAGCGATACTAGTTTGAAAATGGAATTTGTGTCCTCGAGCGAGTGATCGAAATTTAATATTGCATGAGAATGATATATGTACATCTTATGTGCTTTAATATAATTGATATGCTTTTGACATCAGAAAATGCAAGTTGTTTGGTTGTATATCATTTGTAACTGAGTTACAGGTTTATGGAAGCAAAGTCTAGTTTTATGCTTTTTAATTTCATGGGTAGAATTTGATTGCTCAACCAATAGGTACATGTATATGTTGTTGTTTGATGGTTTTATGCCCCAACTATGGGAGCTACTTTTGGGATTTGTTTTCTTCTGTTGGTTTGGGCCGCTGTGGCGAGTTTTGGGTTTTTCAGATCGAGCCTTACAAAGGAGGTGCTGCTGAAATTTTCCGTAATTTTTGAGATTTTAAAAGTTAATAACTCATTTTAGTAGATTTGTTTTAAAAGCTTAAAGGTTTGGTAACATTTTTCAACCTTTAGGAATTTCAGGGATGAAATTCTTTTAAGGGGAGAAGAATGTAACAACCCGGATTTTTAGCGGTTAATAATTAAATATAATAACTATCTAAATAAGTGAATCTTGGATTTAAAATAAATAAAAATGATTTCTAAAGCTTAATTAAGTTTAGTTTAAATAAGAATGGTAAATAATAAACTTCTAATTTAGATTTAAATGTGATTAATTTCGTTTTAATAATAATTTGTTTTAATTAATATAGGCACTGTCTTGGATTTTGATGAAACTAGTGCCATTAGATCTGGATTAATAAATTATTGTACGTCGACGAGTTTCGTGATGATCGGACGTATTGTGTGGTCATGCGAGCTCGAAATGCATAGCGATTAATTTAGAGAATTAAAATATAATATAATTTGATTTTAAAAGCTAACTTTTGTATATGATGGAATTAGGTCCCGATACTATTCAATTGTGTTCGAAATAGGCGTAATTAGCTAGGAATGCCAGTGACCACGTCTCATTTGGAGTTCGTGATTTTGGAGGGTGAATAGTGCCGGTTTGATTTTCTATATAACGACCTCACATTCTCTCTTTTGGGGAAACCCTAACCTAGCCGGCCATAAATCCAATGGCCGATAATGCTCCAGCTGCTAGAGGCCGTGATTGTCGTTGGGGTCTGAAGGAGAAAGGTGCGGCACGGCTAGGCGAGTTGATCGATGGTGATGGATGGGCGATTGGCGAAGTGTGGCGGTCGAAATTTGACTTCGACGTGGTGGCAATTTTTGGTTCGATCTCTCGAACAGAGGCAATTCAGGTATTATATTGGAGTTGTAATCGTCGAGTTTGGAGCTCATTGCAATTTTAGTCAAAATCGTATAGCATTGGATTTGGACTATTTGGAAACGCGAAAGTGTTGGCCGGGACTTGGAAATGGACGTTATTATATTTGAATCCCTCGTTGCTTATAAAGCAAACAACAACAATATATGTAGTGCAATTTCTCTTATAAATCCTCTATGACATGTATCATAACCCGAACTTGTTTACATGTTTGATATTGCTATTTGATTCATTTGGAAATTATATTTCCAATGTTTGAAGCATTATAGTCATTTTAAATGTGCTTTGAAATCCCGATATTTGAAATGTATTAAATTGGATAAAATGTGATATATTGAGGAAATATATATAGTGGGTTGTTTTACAAAATTTTTGGCTTATTTGACATAAATGATAGTTCTGGGAAGTTATAGAAATTGGGAAATAAATTTGAGTTGAAAGCTTTGTTTTTAGTAAAGTATAAAGGGCTTTGATTTTGGATATTTTCTAAATCTTTTAAAATAAGCTTTGAAATTTGAAAATGTTTTATAATTATTTCTGAATTTTAAAGTAAATGGTTTTATAATATAAAACATGCTTTTATGAATTTTATTTAAATTATAAAATAAACATTTTTAAGTAATATTTAATATAAATGTTTTAAGTCATGATATAATAGTTTTTATAGTATTTCTAAGTACATAATATTTTTTAGAAAATTAGTTGAATATTTTATTAAAGTACATAAAAGTTTATGTAATATAATATCTTTTCGAATTATTCCATTATTAAATATTTTACCTTATAAAAAAGTTATTAAACAAATATATATCAATTGAAGTGGTTGTAAAAGTGTTTAAAATATTAGGAAGTATGTAACAACCCATATATTTTCACAAATATTTTAAATTAATTTTTATTTGAAACTTTGATTTTTAAATCATTTTTAAATTGAATTTTGGAATTTCCCAATGCAATTTTGGATTTTGTTTATACTTTATTTTCCAAATATAATAAAATAATGATTTTCTGGGAATTTTATATTTTGTTCAACTTTGGTCAAACTTTGACTTTCAGTTGAAAATTTTAAATTTGAATTTTATTTTTCTAATCTTTTTCTTTGAAACAGTATTTGATTCTGATATTCGTCCTGCTTTTCGTTTCGTCAAATTCTGTTTTAAACTTTTTAAAATTGATAAAATTCAGCGTTTTATAGGTAATTTTTCTCTGTACTTTCATTGTTCATTTTTCTATTTTCTTTTCATCTTTCATTTTGTTTGGACTTTCTTTATTTTATTTGTTGTTTTAAATTTGTTTTGAAGTGGGCTTATGATAGTGGGCTTAGGAAATGCAAAGAGACTTTAGTTACATTGGTGCCTTTCCATTTCCTAGCTTTTCCACTTCTAGCCGTTCATTTCTTGCCGTACAAACACTTCCCCGCTTTCATTTTTCACGTACATCATTTCTCATCTCAATTCATAACATGATAGAAAAAAAATTCGGTAAGTTCCATGGCTCCCTCCTTTTCTCTTTATTCTTTTTCCTTTTTGTTTCCTCAAAGCAAGTGTTCGGCCTCCACTATGATCACAACCCATTGCCGACCATCACCTCCTCCTTCACCATCACCTGATCGGCCAGCACCACCTGATGACCACCCCCTACCATTGTCGTGACCTGCCTGACCAAAAGCCATCATCAAACATGCATAAACCCCTAGCCGAACTCCTACAATCACCACCTTTCCTCCTAGTAGTCTCGGCCACCACCACCTATGCCTCATCCTCCAGCCATGACATGACCTAACATGACCATAGCCGCACCACCAGATCAGGCCTGACCATGTTATCACCCAAACCAAGCCCAATATGCCTAGGGCCGAACCAAGAAGCCAATGACCACTCACCTACCTTGCCTCTTTGCCTTCATAACTCCTACCTCTTCACATTCCATTGCATTGCCTTCTATTTGCTGATCATAGCCGAGCATGCTTGCTTCAGATCTAGTCATGGCCGAGCCATTTGTGATGATGGTCAAGCCCAATTGTGATGTGGCCAAGCCCACTTGAGTTGGTTAAGTCCACTTGCTTCACTTTGTTCATATTTTGATTTTGTTTAAGTCTAAATTCTTTTGTACAATCATATACTTAGATATGTTGTATATTTGTTGTTTACAAGACTTGGATCTTGGCTCTTCATCCACTCAAATCTATTCGGGCTTTGTCGTGCTTTGCGAAGTTTGTTCGTGTGTCTCGAATTGTCGTCTCTAGCTTTTAAAGGTGAGTTTATCACTCTCGACAAATCGTACTTATATAAATGTGAAACAATGTCACTTGAGTTGTAGTAGTTGATATGTTATGTTATATGCTCACATCTGCCTGTTATCTGACATTATATGATGATATTACCTGATTATATACCTGTTGCATCACCTGGCATCATATGATATGTTTTACTGTTTATTTATTTTCTGTTTCTCACACTGCAAGTTCCCTTTTAGTCTAGAATCACTATGGGTGGAAATGATACATACCCGAACGGACTTTAGAATAGGGAAAAGTCGTTACGAGCTGAAATGATAGGCTCGAGCGATTTTTATTTGACTTGGGATTGCGGGTTGGAAATGATAAAACCCGGAATTTTAATTTATTACGGATTGAAATGATATATTATCCGTATCACTTGACCTAGGTTATAAAATATTATACCGACCCGTGGTTAAATTTTAAAATGATTTTTCTAAAATTATTAAGTATTTTAAATTTTAAAAATATGGATTTTAACTTAAATTGGATTTAAATGATTTAAACAGTGATTTCCTAAAAGTTAAAATTGTATAAGTTAATAAATGGTTTAAATTGTAATTCAAAATTTTGATTTAATTTAATAATTGAAATTTGAGTTAAAATGGAAATTTTAAGCTTAACTTAGTAATTAAAATATTTATTTATGAAATGGATACCTTTTTAAAGTAAAGAAAATATCAAGTTATTTGTTAAAATAAAAGTTAAGCAACTTATAGTGAATTTTGACTTAATGTAAATGAATTATAATTTAATTGGATATTTAATTATAAAATGTTATTTTATTAAAAATTATAAGTTAAGTAATATCCAAATAAATAATTTTGAAAAGTGGAAAAAGTTTGATAAGTTAAAAATGAGAAAAAGTTGAAAATATATTGTTTTAAATTGTTATAATAAACTTATAACAGTAATTGTAGTGTTTTAGAAATGTTGTGGTTTGAATGTAGTGTTTTTCAAATTAACACTATACTTACAGTAACATTCTGTAAGTGCTACTATTTCTGAAATGCGTTATTTCTCAAATTTCCACTATATGTACAGCTGCATTTTCTGAGTGCTACTGTTTTGAATAAGGAAACATTTTCGAATGCTAAAATGCAATGTTTTGAAATTGTTATAATTGAATGGATGAACTTAGAAATGATACAACTTTGGAAAATGGATATGTCATAATAAAATTTATTTAACTAAATCACAGTTTAATTGATATCCAAATAAATGATTTTGTGAAGTAAAATTTGATTTTATAAAAAGCTATGATAAAATTATATGATATGATGTTTTAAATATGTTATAGTAGAAATGCAATAGAATTTGTAGCATTTGTAAAATGCTATCGTTTTAAGGTTATGTTTTAAAATTGCTACTATTTCTAAAAGTGTAACATTTTCAAAATGCTATTATATAAGGGTTACATTTTTAAAGTGTCGTAATTTCTAAATATCACATTTTTCAAGGTGTTGTGGATTTTCTAAATACAACATTTGTAAAGTGGTGTAATTTCAAGTGTTTTGGTTTCGAAGTGTTATAACTTTGAAAGTGCTTTGATTTTTAGAAATGAATATATATATATATATATATTTGAAATAGAAATGATATCGTTTTGATTTGGTTTTGAAGTGGAAATGATGCTTTGATTTGAAACATAAACCATTTTGAAATTTATAACCACAGGTTATAATAACGGTTGGATGTTATAAAGTGTGGCTAGAGGTGGGCAATTGCTGCAGCTTTGCGCTACCCCAGTCACATTATCACTATTATTTTGCATAGTTTGCTTTACTTTAGACATTACTATGATAGCGTTCATTACTACATAGTAGATGGTTTAACGGATCCTTAAAGGATGGGCGATCCCAGGCATCCTTTAAGTTACTTGTGCATTTCTATTACCGTTCACTTGAGTTGGTTTACATTGTATAAGTACGTATGTCCTGACTCGAGTGTTTTGTGTTTTGCTTTACGCTCAGGTCAGCCTGAGTATCACAGCTTTAGATTCATCTTCTGGAGCTAGAGATTTTCTGGAGCTTATTTATCTATCTGTTTGTCCCTTTCCATTTCGGTTATTTCCTATTCAGCTGTGTCTATGTATTAGTGACTTATGTATTCAGACTTCTGTTGTATTTGCTTTTCAGACTATGATATTTTGTATCTATTTGAGATTTTTTTATGTAGTAGCTTCATGAAATACTATGGTATTTTATTTCCGCTGTGAGTTATTCTGATATTCTGTGTCTGTGATTCTGCGTTTGATTTTATTTGCTCCAAATTTTCTTAACAATCCACTGTTTTGAAGTATTCGAGTCCGACATGTGTGGATTTATTGTTGATTTGAATGGTCCAAAATAGTGGCATGTTACATTTGGTATCAGAGCTCTGGTTTTAGGCAATCCTTAGCCTGCGGAGCAAAAACTCATTAGAGATTGGGTAGAAATACCCTAGAATGAGTGAAGTCAATCTCGGAATCATTTCTTTGTGAGAGAACGTATTTTCAAAGTATAAAATAATTTTCAAACGATTTTCAAAGATTACTTTGATATAAATTTTCTTGTTTTGAAAGAAAAAATTTTCTAGACCTTATTCCATTCCTTGTCCACCTTGTTGGTAATTTCTTTGATTAGGATCCTTATCGATTAGGATTCCTTTGAATTTTGAAACGCTCCCACTTGCACTGAAATCCATTCTTGTCTTCCCCTATTTGTATTCTTTTGATTCTGGAGCATTCCATAACTCCACTTCGAATGACCTCTATAAAACTCGGCGATACCGCCAATCTTTGAATGATTTGTAAAGGGGTGAAACTCCCTTACAATTGGCATTGATTCACCGAAGAGTTCTATACCCTCGATTTAGATGCTTCTATCTTTTGCTATGCCGAATTCTATCTTTGGCAATCGAATGTCGATTTGCCTTAGAATCCTGCATCGATCATATTCCTGAAGTCACGGTTGACCCGGTTAAGGTCACCCGCGATTTATATAAGTATTTCCATCTACTATTTTGTAATAAATTATCTCATCTTCATTCGAGCCTATTTTCGAATTAGAATTTTATTTGATTAGAGTTCCTCTATTTTGAATCTCTGTCTTTGTTTTGAAATCCATTCTTGAATCATCCCTTGAAAATTTGTGTTTGATTGTATCTTGAGATTGTTTATATATCGAAATTATTATTTTGTTAAGAATGATTATATTTTATATAAAAGTGAAATGTTTCTGATAAGAATTATATACCTTTTATAAAACTAGAATTTGAAGTTTCGAAAGGATTTGAAATTTTGGAAGTTATATAAGAAATTGATTTATATAAAAATGATTTATAACTGAAGGGTTTTGAATTTGAAATTTGAGAGATTGAACTCCGGCATTTTGAAACTGGTTTTAAGATTTTTGAAAATATATAATAATACGATTTGAAAGTATTTTCCGAATAAGAAATGTTTCAAATGACTTTAAATGAGTTCCAATGATTTCAAAGAAATTTCAAAGAAGTTCTCAAGAAAATAGAAGTCCAGAACCCACTTATGTCGCTGGAGAATGATTTTGGTCATGAGTGCATGCATCATCGACATTGATTTTCGAGTTTCAAAGTGGGGGAGAGGCCACTTTAGTAACTTTGCAATGCGATTGATTTTGTGAAACCAATTTTGACTTCAAAATTCCGAAGTATGATTTGATATTCGAAAGATATATGTATATATATTTGAAACAGTTTGAACGAGCCCGGTGTTCAGTCCTCGATTTTTGGATTTGATTTGGTATAACCCTATCTTTTGAAATTGATTTACTGGTTTGTTACTGATTTCCAACTCTTGGATTGGAAATTTGATTTCTCCGACAATTTTGAATGTTCGAACACTTCCAAATCAAGGTTTAATTTTTAAAGCTAAGAAATTTCGGAAGTATAAATTATTTGATAAAGTATATAAGTTTAGTTTTGTATGTTTAGGTATGAAGTAATAAGATTTAAATAAGTTTGAAACTGTTTTGTTAAGTAAATAAATAAGACTATTTTGAATTATACTAATATGAAATTTAGTTTTAAAATATTTTGAGTAAAAATTTAGTTTTAAATGTTTTAACTTAGTAACATCTTTTATAAAACTATTTATATATATAACAATAATAATTTTCAAAGGGTAAAGTGGATCTTTCAAATAAAAAATAAATAGTTTAAAGGATTTAAAGGGATGGTTATAAACTGGGAAATCATTTTTGGGGTATAATTGATTTTGAAAAAAAAGATTTGATTTCGGAAATAGATTGGGATTTAAAACCCAATATTTATTTGATATCTATATATTTTCAAATATATAGTTATAATGATTCAGGTTGGAAAGATAAATTTGAGATTGATTTGAAATTATATTTATTCAAGAATCATACTTAAATAAGCTTGATTTGAAATTTATTAAAAATTTAATTTTCAAAGATATGATTTTTATAACTTGGATTTGATTAAAAGTGACTTAAATGCATATTTCAAATTTATATAAATTTAAATGGGATATTTTGTTTATTTAAAGTTGTAAATTGAAGCTGTATTTAGATATTATTGAAATGATTAAGTAAATATTTCAAACTAAATAATAGTAAAGTGAATTTGAGATATAAATGAAATTATCAAATTTAGTTTTGAAATATTGAATATATAAAGCTTTGAAATATATTGAAATTGAAATGGTTTATTTTGTGGTTCAAATCTGTATTTGAAATCGATAAAATTTGAAATGGTTTATTGAGGAACTGAATTGAATTAAAATTAATGAATTGAGATTAAAGTTAATTTGAATCTTGAAACTCGTGTTAATTTGAATTGATTGGTGAAATTTGAGGAAACTATTTTTATTATATAAAGTATTTTAAATTATATTTAAAACTATTTTTATATTAATTTTAATATAAACTATTTTTAATATAACTATTTCTAATATAAACTATTTTAAAAATACTAATTATTTTAATATAAATTGTTTTAACTTATTACTATTTTATTTAAATAATTTTATTTTACAAACTATTTTATTTTATGTACTAGTATTAATTTCTAAACTGTTTGAAGGAAAGTGTTATGATTTCAAGTTTTATGATTTCAAGTGTTATGATTTCCAAAGTTTGAATTTCAAAGTATTATGATTTCCAAAGTATTATTATTTCAAATCGTTTGGGTTTGAAAGTATTATATCCTTGAAAGTATTATGATTTTGGAAATGAATTTGTTTGACATAAAATATGTTGATTTGGAAACAAACTTGGATTATTTTCTAAACCTATTACCTTGGAAACTTTGAAACTGAAGATAATTAGTTTGGAAGAAATAATTTGGTGAAATCGTATATGATTTTGAAACTGAACTGGTATTGAAATGAATTTGAATTTGAGAACCTTATTTTTCTAAATACTTGATTTGGTAGTTATCGAACATATATAAAATTGATTTGTATAAGTATGAAGTTGATTCGAAAACTATTGATTTGGAATGGTACTCAATTTGAAAAGCGAAATCTTATATAATCGAAGTCTATATAAGTGTGATTTGATATACTATTGATTTTGGAAAGTATTTGATTTGAAATGAAATCTTATATATAATGGACTTTATATAAGTATGATATTTGAAATTGATTTGAAAGGGTACTATATGATACATATTTTCAAAGTAAAGATATGGAAAGTGCCTTCTGCTTGATATCCTACTTGTGGCCACATTTGGGATTCATTCTACCGATATTATTCTCTCTGATTTGGGTTTTCCGGATATGATACTCAAGTGTCCATCGAATTCCATGGCGTTACCCATGGTCTTATGAACTCGACTATATAGCGTAATTCGCAGGGGCTGTGACGGCCTACGGGTACAGATGTTTCCTGGGGGATCCAAGCGTAACCATTGTGTATCTGCGATCTATGGTCATTTTGTAGCGAAATCCGCAGGGGCTGTGACGGCCTACGGGTACGGATGTTTCCTGGGGGATCCAGGCGTAACCATTGTGTGTCTGCGGTCTACAGTTGTTATCATGGCGTAATTCGTAGGGGCTGTGATGGCCTACGGGTACGGATGTTTCCTAGGGGATCCAGGCGTAACCATTGGGTATCTGCGATCCATGATTCGGTTTGATTCGGTTGATTTGTTTGGATTGTACTTTCCATATCGGTTTTGAATGTTTTTCCAGTATTTTCACTAGGTGTTGAAACAAGTCTACTAAATACTTGGAGAAATCTAGCTTTGCGCCTGATCAACGCATGGCCAAAGTCTGCAAGAATGAGGATAAACTTGTTGAGACATCGAGTTATAAAAGTATTTTCAAAAAGGAAAATTTGTTTCGATATAAAAGTATTTTATTATAAAAGTATTTTGATAAAGTATTATATAAAGAATATTTTGATCAATTCTCTTTCTAAATAATTTAAATGTTTAAATATTATTTGTTTATATACTACATGGTTTAATAGTAAATTATTAGTGTTGTAAACATTTTAGAAGTTATTAATTAAATACAATATATTTAAAGAAAAGGATTATTGATTTATTAATATTGTTGAAAAGTATCTTGAGATAAATTAATAAATTTATGAATTATGCATTTAATGTTTTCAATATCTTCTTTGTAAATATAAGTAATAATATAAATAATTGTATTCAAATAAGTTTTCATATATTTATAAAGGTGTTATTTAAACATATAAATGGTATTTATAAAGGAAGCAAGAAATTTTACAAATGGGTTTAACCAAATTATTAAATATTAAATAATTCAAATTGAAATTTATATAGTTTTAAATTAATTGTTTATCCTTGTCTTTTAACCTATTTTTCTTTCTAGTTGTTTCTATTCTCCTACCTTCTTCCTTTTCGAGGACGAAAAGTTTTGAGTGGGAGAGAGTGTAACAACCCATATATTTTAACAAATATTTTAAATTAATTTTTATTTGAAAGTTTGATTTTTAAATCATTTTTAAATTGAATTTTGGGATTTTCCAATGCAATTTTGGATTTTGTTTATACTTTATTTTCCAAATATAATAAAATAATGATTTTCTAGGAATTTTATATTTTGGTCAACTTTGGTCAAACTTTGACTTTCAGTTGAAATTTTTAAATTTTAATTTTAATTTTTCTAATCTTTTTCTTTGAAACTGTATTTGATTCTGATATTTGTCCTGCTTTTCGTTCCGTCAAATTCTGTTTTAAACTTTTAAAAATTGATAAAATTCAGCGTTTTACACGCAATTTTTCTCTGTACTTTCATTGTTCATTTTTCTATTTTCTTTTCATCTTTTATTTTGTTTGGACTTTGTTTATTTTATTTTTTGTTTTAAATTTGTTTTGAAGTGGGCTTGTGATAGTGGGCTTAGGAAATGCAAAGAGACTTTAGTTACATTGGTGCCTTTCCATTTCCTAGCTTTTCCACTTCTAGCCGTTCATTTCTTGCCGTACAAACACTTCCCCACTTTCATTTTTCACGTACATCATTTCTCATCTCAATTCATAACATGATAGAAAAAAAATTCAGTAAGTTCCATGGCTTCCTCTTCTTCTCTTTATTCTTTTTCCTTTTTGTTTCCTCAAAGCAAGTGTTCGGCCTCCACTATGATCACAACCCCTTGCCGACCATCACCTCCTCCTCCACCATCACTTGATCGGCCAGCACCACCTGATGACCACCCCCTACCATTGCCGTGACCTGCCTGACCAAAAGCCATCACCAAACATGCATAAACCCCTAGCTGAACTCCTACAATCACCACCTTTCCTCCTTGTAGTCTCGGCCACCACCACCTATGCCTCATCCTCCAGCCACGACATGACCTTACATGACCATAGCCACACCACCAGATCAGGCCTGACCATGCTAGCACCCAGACCGAGCCCAATATGCCTAGGGCCGAACCAAGAAGTAAATGACCATTCACCTACCTTGCCTCTTTGCCTTCATACTCCTACCTCTTCACATTCCATTGCTTTGCCTTCTATTTGATGATCATAGCCGAGCATGCTTGCTTCAGATCTAGTCATGGCCGAGTCATTTGTGATGATGGTCAAGCCTAATTGTGATGTGGCCAAGCCCACTTGAGTTGGTTAAGTCCTCTTGCTTCACTTTGTTCATATTTTGATTTTGTTTAAGTCTAAATTCCTTTATACAATCATATACTTAGATATGTTCTATATTTGTTGTTTACAAGACTTGGATCTTGGCTCTTCATCCACTCAAATCTATTCGTGCTTTGTCGTGCTTTGCGAAGTTTGTTCGTGTGTCTCGAATTGTCGTCTCTAGCTTTTAAAGGTGAGTTTATCACTCTCGACAAATCGTACTTATATAAATGTGAAACAATGTCACTTGAGTTGTAGTAGTTGATATGCTATGTTATATGCTCACATCTGCCTATTATCTGACATTATATGATGATATTACCTGATTATATACCTGTTGCATCACCTGACATCATATGATATGTTTTACTGTTTATTTATTTTCTGTTTCTCACACTACAAGTTCCCTGTTAGTCTAGAATCACTATGGGTTGAAATGATACATACCCGAACGGACTTTAGAATAGGGAAAAGTCGTTACGAGCTGAAATGATAGGCTCGAGCGATTTTTTTTTTTGATTTGGGATTGCGGGTTGGAAATGATAAAACTCGGAATTTTAATTTATAACGAATTAAAATGATATATTATCTGTATCACTTGACCTAGGTTAGAAAATATTATACCGACCCGTGGTTAAATTTTAAAATGATTTTTCTAAAATTATTAAGTATTTTAAATTTTAAAAATATGGATTTTAACTTAAATTGGATTTAAACAGTGATTTCCTAAAAGTTAAAATTGTATAAGTTAATAAATGGTTTAAAATGTAATTCAAAATTTTGATTTAACTTAATAATTGAAATTTGAGTTAAATGGAAATTTTAAGCTTAACTTAGTAATTAAAATATTTATTTATGAAATGGATACCTTTTTAAAGTAAAGAAAATATCAAGTTATTTGTTAAAATAAAAGTTAAGCAACTTATAGTGAATTTTGACTTAACGTAAATGAATCATAATTTAATTGGATATTTAATTATAAAATGTTATTTTATTTAAAATTATAAGTTAAGTAATATCCAAATAAATAATTTTGAAAAGTGGAAAAAGTTTGATAGGTTAAAAATGAGAAAAAGTTGAAAATATATTGTTTTAAATTGTTATAATAAACTTATAACAATAAATGTAGCGTTTCAAAAATGCTTGGTTTTAATGTAGTGTTTTTCAAATTAACACTATACTTACAGTAACGTTCTGTAAGTGCTACTGTTTCTGGAATGCATTGTTTTTCAAATTTCCACTATATGTACAGCAGCATTTTCTGAGTGCTACTATTTTGAATAAGGCAACATTTTCGAATGCTAAAATACAATGTTTTGAAATTGTTATAATTGAATGGATGAACTTAGAAATGATACAACTTTGGAAAATGGATATGTGTAACGACCCAAAATTATCGATCGTGAAAATTTCAGATAGTTAGGGAAGAAGAAAGAGATAAAAGAAGAAAAAAACAGAAACACAGCACTGATTCTCACAAATCGCAGCGGATCAAATATAATATCAAATAATATCAGTTTACAAAGAATACTGTAACAGTCAAATACATTTAAAATACATCAGAGTTACTCTCATACCCAAACACTGGACATATACAAATCAAATGTCTCAGATAAACAGAAATAATATCACAGCGGAAACACTCCATACGTTCATGCCATCCAGCTCGTCTCCTGAGCTCCAGAACGTCCTTACCTGAAAATCTGTAATACTCGGTCTGACCCGAGCATTACATCAAAGTAACACCCGGGTCAGGCTGGAAACCAGCGTGAGTAAACCCATATAATATGAAATACCAAGCTATACAACCTATGTGAATTACCAGGATAACTCGTACTTTCTACGAGTTCTTAACTTTTTAAAGTCAAACACATATTATAAAATGATATCTAAGAAATGTTACTCGGTTTAAATGGTCATGTTACTAAATTTATTCCATTCCAGCCTGATTGATTCCAAACTTCAAATTTATAAAGAATTTAGTTTACTAATCGAAGTGGTTTCCGGTATTGCTGATACTCGACCCCGGTCTCTTCGAATTCAATGTCATCTCTAATCAAAGTTGTTAAGTTTTAAAACAATACAATTCATATCCATGATATCATACCACACAACAATTTAACTTAGGTAGGCAACCCACATTATCACAGTTCAACCCATTCATATCACAGCACATCTCAATCGCCCATCAGAGACATCAACAATCCAAGTCATCCAATATCATTCAACCATCCATAAGCAAGATTTATTAGATATATAATTCCTAATTAATTTAATTTAATCTCCAATTAAATTAATCACCAACTTAAATTACTTAGATTACCTTTAAATCATGCTTACTTAACATTAATTAATTACAAATAAATTAATTAATGATCCATTAATCATCCATCTTAATTAATCATCCTTAATTGATTATTCTTTAATTACACTAAGTAATTATCCTTTAATTAATTAAGGAAATTAATTATCCCTTAACCATTCACATTAATTAACCTTTAATTACTCTCGTTAATTTATTAATTACATTAATTAATCTTTAATTACTTATCAATTAATTAATTAATTTAATTACCTAAAACTTAGTAAGTTTAAAACACAAGTCATTTATTATAATTAAATTAATGTGAAAATTAGGCCCACGTCCTTGTAATTAAACTTAGTCCGCGTAAACTCCTCTCGTTTGAAAACTTATATTTCCGATCCCTATTTTTATTTATGGCTAAATTTATTGCATAAATACCCCAGTTTACATGTCGCGCTAATTTTAATGGTGGTTTTGATTTCGATTGCAAGTTTTTAATTCTGATTCAGTTTGATCATTGTTTTAAGATATTATTTCGGATTCATGGCTTTATCTTCTTCTATGTAAAAATTGTTTGGATTTGTAATCGATTTTGCGATATTCGTTTATAATTTTGTTATTTCTGTTTCTTTAGGTTTTTTTGTTTACAGTAAATGAAAATTACAAGTATTCTATTGTTTATTTTATCTGAAAAATTAATGCGTGTGCATAGGGTACTGTTCGATGATATTTTTTATAGCTTTGATTAAGTTCAGATTTGTCTGGAATTAGTGTTGGTATTTTACAGACTTGTCCGCAAATAATTTGAATATGTATGGTGAAACTGGTACAAATTACTAATAGTTGCTGATTTATCTGAAATTTTTTACAATTATTGCATACATATCAGCAAGTAATGTTCGTATTTCACTGTATTTGATTAAGCTTAGACTTCTGCTTATTTATCTGCTTTTTTTTAGAAATATTGGTTACATATCAGCAAATAATATATGCTTACGTATTAGAATATTATTTTATGTGCTAATTTGTCTGCAATTTTTTATAATTATTGCTTACATATCAGTATATAATATATACATCTTGTGTTATTTATTTATTTTTTTATAATTGTAATTATGTTTTTTTAAAATTAAAGTGTTCCTGGTGATGCTGAAGTGCTTGTGTTGTTGAAGTTTGGATATGATAGCTTTTCGTTACGTCTTCAATTTGATAGTTCGATTGTTATGTTGAGAAGTGCTATTTGTGGTAAATGGACAGAATTGAGTTCATTGTCATTTGAATTATACTACGTTAGAGATGGATTGAGAAGGAATATTGAAACTAATTTTGATCTTCAATCTATTTGTTGTTGGCTGCTCATAACCGTGAGGATTACTTTGTTATTTTTGTTGATGTTGTTCCTGCTAGTTTTTCAGCTACCAATATTAGATCAGATGCTGTTTCTTGTAGCAGTGATTCCTCATTTGTTAGTACCGGTGATTCTAATATTCAATTCAGGCATTTATTGAGAAATGATTCCATTAATCTGTTTTTACGGGTGTTGGTCAACAATTTCCAGGGGGTGTTACTGAATTTAGGCTCAATTTGATGATATATAGTATTAAGACTGGGTATAAGCTTGATTTGGTTAAGAATGATAAGGAAAGAGTTACGGCTGTTTGTTCTCGAACAAAATGTACTTTCAGAATTCATGCTTCTGTTAAGTTTAATCTTCCTAGCTATTTTGTTATAAAGAGATTTCATCCTGAACATACTTGTGGTGCTGGAATTCATGATATTAAAGATCCTCCTGTTTCAAGTAAATTGATTAAGTTGTTGGTTTATGATCATATTCAAGCTAATCCGTTAATGAAGACAAAGGACATTATTAACCTATTTCAAACTGAGTATAATATCATTTTGAAGTATTATTTTGCTTATAGTGGGAAGAGATTGGCTTTAGAAGATTTACATGGAAGTGATATGATGTCTTATCACCATTTGAAGTCTTTTTGTGATGCTGTAATCGAAAGTAATCCTGGTAGTAAAGTAGTTTTGGAGTGTAATCATGATACTCGTCAATTTGAGAGGGTTTTCATTGGTTTTGAAGCTTGTGCACATGGTTTTCAATTTTGTCGGCCTTTAATATTTGTTGATGCTACTTTTATGAAGGGTAGAGCTCAAGGTTGTTTGATGGCTGCTACTGGTAAAAATGGAAATGAAGGTATGTTGTAGATTAATTTATAATTGCATTAATATCTGCAATAATTATTATATGTTGCTGCAACATCAATATTTATTAAGAAGAAAAAAATAGTTTACTTACAGAAATCATTGCGGAAATCGAAGCAATTTTACATAAAAAATTGGTGAAAAGTATGCAATCTTTTTGAATTAGTGAAAAATTGTTGTGCAGTAATATTTGGTAATAGTTGCAGTTTTGTCTGCACCTTTTCAATATAAGTGAATAGTATTAAGAAATTTGTTCAGTTATTTATTTATTTATTGTTTTATCAAGTTTTTTTCCTATAGCAGTTGCAATTGTGTCTGGTGAAGATGAAAATAATTGGATTTGTTATTGTGAACAGCTTAAAGATTTTTTGAAAGATGATAGTAGAAAGTTTGTTTTCATTTCTGACCGTCATCCTGGTATTCTTGTTGCTATTCCCAAAGTGTTTCCAGATTCAGTTCATGGTTCCTGTTTTTATCATTTAAACAATAATTTAAAAGTAGCTTTAATGTCTGAATTTTCAAAATCAAAAAAGAAATGGTTGATAGATTTGTTTGGACGTGTTGCATATGCTTCTAATTTGGGTGATTTCAATTTTGCGTTGAAGAATTTTAAAGATGCTGGTGGTTCCACTGTGGCAAACTTTTTGAATGGCATTCCCTTTGAAAAGTTTACTAATGTTTTTTTCCCTGCTTGTCGTTATGGTGAAATGTCATCAAATTGTTCAGAGAGTTTCAATAAATGGATTTTGGACAAAAGACATTTACCAATCACTGCATGCTTGGATAGTATTAGAGTTAAGTTGATGAAGTTAATTTCTGATCGTCGAGAACTTGCTAATAGTTGGAATAGTGTTGTTTGTCCGGTGAATGAAAATCGGTTGAAAAGTTTTCATTTGGAAGGAGCTTCATGGTTTGTTATAAAATCAAGTGATCATGTGTTTGAAGTTCATTCTCCTGTTCATCAATCTGTTGATTTAAATAATCGGACTTGTTCTTGTAATTTGTGGCAAATTTATGGTTTTCCTTGTGCTCATGTTGTTAGATGTATTTTGAGTTGTGGAAAGTTAAATGTTTATGATTACATTGAATATTATTTCAAAGTTTTTTATTTTCGATTGGCATATTCTCATCCAATCAATCCTATTATAAACTTTGTGAAAGAAGATTTTTGATTGAAGATATGGTTATAGCACCTCCTAAAGGTAGAATAATGCTTGGTCGACCATCAGCATTTAAGAGGATAAAATCTGCTGGTGAAATTTCAAAGACTATTAGATGCAGTATATGCAAGAAGTTGGGTAATAATAAAAGGACTTGTTCAGTGAAACACATGTAGTCTTTTATTTTATTTAGGAAAGCTAAAATGTATGGAGTTGAGTTTATGTTTTTCTTATTCATTTTAATTGTATTTTCTCTGTCCTTAGGTTGGATGTTTAATGTCTGTAATGTATTAATCATGGTATGCTTTCGATTAATCATTGTTGCAGTATTTTCTGCAATTATTACTGTTAATTGCACATATTTCTGCAGTTTTTTGAATATTTGTTTGCTTTTTATACCCCTTTTGTGAATACTGCTTTTTATATGAAGATGATATTTGTATAATTGTTTGGCACAAAATAAATAAGATGTATCCATAAGTATGTGCAATTTTGGTTAATAAATATGGAGGTATCAGCAATTATCTATTTCTTATGCTGACATTTCTGAAATTATCTGGTTCAAGAAATTCGAATATCTAAAGATTTGTGGAGATATCTGTAGATATATGGTTTTATTGCTGACATTTCTGCAACTATTTGGTGAAGAATTTCCAATAGCTAAATATTTTTAGAGATATCTGCAGATATGTGCTTCTTTTGCTGACATTTGTGAAATTATTATGAGTAAGAATTTGGAAAAAATAAATATTTATTGAGATATCTGCAGATATATGCTTTTATTGCTGAGATTTATGCAATTCTTAAGAGCAAGTATTTAATTACCTATAAATTTGTCGAGATAACTACAGATATGTGCTTTTATTGCTGAATACAGTTGTAAGAATTTTTTTGGTAATAAACTCTAATATTGTGTTAACATAGTAATATTGCCTTTCAACTACATAAGTTTAGCAAAATATTTACATACATTTCAGTATTCTTACAGAAAACATTACAGTTTGATACATCCCTCAAATATTTTGGTTTGCTTCAGAAAGTAAAAACTTTTGTGTCAAGCTTTCTTCTAAGCTCCAACTATAAGGTTTGCAAGAAAGAATTTGATGTGCTAGTTCAGCTCTTTGTAAATCCATAGCTTCATGTGAGAATTCAGGGTCTTCATTGTTGATTTCTTTGTCTTCACTTCTTTGTTTCATAATGTTCATTACAAACATGCCACAGTCAACTCTGCAATGATTGACAAATATTACATAATTATTAGAAGAAATTTTCTATGATATGGAAATATTTGTACATTTTTTTTGTTGTGTACTTATGTATCAGAACGTTGTTGTGGGCTGTTAGCAAAAGTGATTTGCTTTGATGGTTCATGCTCTGCTTTTTCCAATTTCTTTAGTAAGGCAGTGACATAAACTCTCTGTAAAAAACAAAGATTTTGTTAAACAGTTTACTTTTCTTTGATTTATTCATTTTTTAATTTACATACCAGCTTTCTTACTGCCTTTTGATGTTCTCCTTTGTGCCGTGGTTTTATGGAATCGTAGTGAATCCATATTCTATCTTGTTTAATAAACTCCAACAGTGTAAAATGTGATTTTTGGTGGATAGGGAAGAACATTTTATTCCAGTTTGCAAAATTTTGAGCTACTACATTATCGATTAGGGCTTGTGTTACATTCTTTGAATTGCTCAGTAGAAATGTCTGTAGTAGAATATATTAGATAATTGAATTTATGAACATTTAAATAAATTCTTCAGTAGAAGATTATAAAACTTACAATAGCTTAACTTTGAAGTACAAGTTTTCTGGATGAACTTTACGCAATTTATATGAATACAGTCAATGATCTACAAATATTATTATAAGGAAATAGTGATAGTATATTTGTTGACAGAAGACTATAATATGATTAGCAGAAAAAACAATAAGTTCTTGAAATTTTTGCATAAAAAACAACAGGTTTGATTAAATGTTGCTGAAAAATCTGCAGATAAATGTAATTGTTTTGAATAAATGGAATTTTACTGAAAAAACAATAAGTTTAAAGAAATATTGCTAATAAATATGTAGATAAATGGAGTTATTATGGATAAATGGGTTTTTGCAGATAAAACAGCAAGTCCAATTAAATGTTGCTGATAAATTTGCAAATAAATGGACTTTTGAGTAAAGTTCTACCTGGCCATCTGTAACAACCCGGGATTTGCATTACCAATTAATAAATAAAAGTTAGGATTTTAATTATTTTAATGAAGCATAAAAGGATTTGGAATAACAAAATTTATTTGAAAAAGGCTATTTTAATTAAATGGGAAATATGGGATTTTAAAATGAGGATAAAATGTTATTTTTGAAAAGTTAAATATTTTAGGAGAGGATTTAAAATGGGTTTGAATAAGAAAAGTGAGTTTTATAAACATATATGAACACTTAGAAATTTTTTTGAAAACATGGAAATAACTCTCTTCATATTGGGTTATTAAACCTTACCCAATAACCCACCCTAAACTTCCTCTATAAATTATCTCAAACTCTCCTAACCTCATTCATCAAAACCCTAATCAAAACCCTAACCATTTCCTAAAGCTTTCATAACAAAAATGGCCTCCATCTTCATCTCCTTCTAGTTTTAGCTTATGCAAGTCATTCTATGCAAAGGAAATGCAAATACCCACCTCAAATCCATTTTTATATCTTTCTTATTTCTGAAATTGATTTGGTAACACATGTTTTATGTGTTTTTTTGATCTTATAGCCTCCTAATCATCTTTTGCTAACTTGGGTTGATGCTATAGTAGTCTTTGTTGCTTTCTAGAGAGGTATATTGCTAAAAACCTCTTCTAATATGTGTTTAATCATCTTTTGATTTTGGTAATCAGTTAGTAACACATATTTTATTATGTAACATATGAATCATAGCTCTTTGATCATCTTTGCTTTCATTTTGGGGTGTGCACATAAGGTACTTGTAAAATATGCTAGCTGAAATTATAATTAGTTTATTGCTGTTAGTAAATTAGGCATATCTCATTCATCTTAAATCGGAATTAAGATTTTCTTGAAGTTCTGCAAAGGTTATTCTGTAGCCTATAACTTTCATGTTTTGAGATTTGCCTAATTTTGTGGTTTTAATGGTCGAAATCACGTTTGTTTGTCGCTGACCTGACAACAAACTACAAGGTTGATAAAATAAAACTCTGAAATTGATTTGTCCATAAGTTACTCGTTTTTGATCCGAATTAGATAATTTTGGATGTTCCGGAAAGCTTAAAACATATTCTACAATTTTTGTTCAGTGTGTTTTCTGTAATATGGTCATTTAGATGACCTGAAATGCGTTCAAAGACAGAAGACCAATTCCGTCTTTAACAAGTTATATTGAGTTTCAATCTGATATTGTTTTGCATGTATCTCTCTCGTTTCCTATCCAAATCTAATAATTTTAGATGTTATGGAAAGCTTAGATTTAGAGCTAAAACTTTCATATTTTGAGTTTCATGAAATTTCGAAGTTAATTTGGTCAAAACTGTGCATTCTTACCACTGTCCCGAGAGCACAACGACAGTGATATAAAATTTAGATCTGAGAATTGTTTTAGTCATAGAATTTTCATCTCTGGTCGGAATTTGACGATCTTGATCATTCCGAAAAGCTTAGAAACTAAGCTACAACTTTCATTTTATTCATTTTGCCAGAATTTGAAGTTTACTATGCCAAAATTGTGGTTTTTCATCTCTGGCCAGTTAGTGCATAGCTATAGGCCTTAGTCTCTTTTCTCCCGTTGTTTTCAGCGTAGAACCCCGACTTTGCGACGCCATCCCGGGCTCGTCCTTTGTCGGATTTCATCGTTTTTGGTCTCGTTAAAATGATGAGATCGAGATCTTTAACCATGCAAAGTTTGGTTTAGATCTGGGTCCATTAGATACTTCGTTTCTATTGCCGAAGTAGCACCCAGAAACTGTTTTACAATAGTGATCATTTTCAGTTATCGTCGGACCAACTTTGAAACATTGTTGTTTCTTTGTTTCAAGTCGAAACCAAACGATCCTTATTGCATATCAAAGTAGGAGTACTTTACTACGCTCCTGCAAATTTTCATCAAGATCTGAGTTTATGTGACCCTTCGACCATGTCGTCGAAGTGGGACCTTTACACTGTTTTGACACAGTAAAGTTTTATGATTTTTGTCCGACTTTGAGACGACGCCGTTTCTTCGTTTCAAGTAGGAATTTCCCGATTCTTTTTGCAGTTTGGAGCAAGGATGTTGGACTATATGTCTACCAATTTTCATGCCATTCGGATTCAGTTTGCTAGTCCGAATAATTTTCCGAACTTGGGTTCGCGTCATTTTTGGACTATTTTTCAACACTTGGAATATTTTCAGTGATTTTCTGGTCTTATTGATTTCTTTGAGATTTGTCTCTAGATTTCGTACACGGGTTTTATGAATTATTTTCAAAGGATTTTTCACTCCTAAATGGCTTTCGAAATTATTATATAATATTATTTTTAATTATTAAATTAATTACTCCATAATAGGAGAGTTTTCAATTCTCAAAATCAATTATAAATCCGTTTAGAATCATTATTTTCTATAATAAAAATCTCACACTCACTTTTTAGCACGTCGAGCGAAGTGGAAAGGTGCTTAAACAGTTAGAAAATCTCCGGCCTATGGAACCGTGTGTATTTTCTTTCCGGTTAATCCCCGACCTATTCGATTGATCGTTTTGACCTTTGGGTCTAGTTTACCGATGATACGAGGTGGACTTTTTCTTGTTTGGAGTGTGAGCTTGCTATTGGTTAGGAAACCGTTTAGTGTGAACGTGGGGTATGGGACTCATTGTTAACACTTTACGGGTTCCTCTCCAAGAAGTTTGTGACACATTAGCCTCTGGGCGGCCAGTACTGGACCTCTGGGTCACCACGCCTCTGGGAAACCGTCTCTGGACACCTGCTCTTTGGAGCAGTTTATTTTTCGGCATGTGCCTCTGGGCCTTTATCCTTTTGGGAAGGATCTTGCCGTCTCGCGCGTTCCGCATCTGTGCGAGTGATCGATCACAACTCTACAGTACTTGGCAACAACGACTTTGGTCGGTGCACGTGCAATATTGGTATTATTTGATGATTTTTATATCCATTCGAGTACCGCCATTCGGCGTTGGTTCTATGGAACCATACGATGTAAGTGCGATTACCTTGTGGATTCACAGTGTCTCTGGACACTGCTTTTCAGTGTTTGATTTCATTGATTTTTCAGTATATCCCCATTGCTCTTTGGAGCATCGATCTTTGCTTGGGCATTGATTACAGACTCTGGTCACTCTTGGGATTATTGCCTATAGGCATCTTTTTATAGCTTTGGCTACGCCGATGATATGAGACGACTTTATTTATTCTACACTTTGGTGTTGATTTCTCTTTGGAGATTTTTATTGTTTATTGATGATTAGGGATCGTCATTATATTCATGTGGTTCATAATATACTTCTCTTTGGATAAGTACTATTTTATTTATGTACCGCATTATTATATATCTCAGTTATTACTGATTGTTTAGCTAGCCTGACCCGAGTGTTTTCGCTCGGGTCAGACCGAGTTGTTTCAGGTTAGGTCTCTGGACTTAGCTGCTCTGTGCTTCCGCTTTGGACTTATCTGCTATACTTTCGAGATAGTTTATCTTAGTGTCCGCTTATGTTATTATTCAGACTCTGATATGTACATATTTTTGATTCACATGTGTGAGCAGTGGCTTTGTACCCACTTATGATATTTGGATCTGTATTGATGATGTATTGTTCTAGGATTTTATATCTGTTATGTGATTCTGTTCTGTGATGCTATTTCATTATGTTATTATGCTTTGTCCTGATAGATCTTTAGCCATTTGTAATTTCGTTATAAGTATTTACCGAATATGTCGAACCACCTGATTGAGTAAAATTATAGATACCATCCTTTCGACGTATTCAGTAGATAGTTATAGCTTGATTACAAATGGTCGCTTCCACTATACTCTATTCTCCGCTTTAACAGACAGTATTACTCCCGTAATACTCTTTGTTACAGTGGGTCTCAGAGTGGGGCGTTACAGCTTGGTATCAGAGCTGGTTTCAGGAATAAGCATAATAAGCACAGAACAGATACACTTAGTACAATACATTTTAAATTAGATCCGAATTAAATCAAATCCCTTCCTTAGGTTTATTGATAGATAAGTTAGGAATATGTATAGGAATCCGTTATATTCCGTAATATTCCTTAATTAATTATCTATCATTGAATCATGTCTAACTCTAATTCCCGTTACGACATGTTTGACCAATTGAGCGGTGCGAAGGTCTTCTCTTAGCTTGACCTTGCCACCGTATTCTATCAGCTACGAGTCGTGGAAGACAGCATTCCTCTTACAGCTTTTTGCACTCGTTATGGTTCTTTTGAGTGGTTGGTCATGCCGTTCGGCTTGACGAACACTCCGGCTTTCTTTGTCGATCTTATGAATCGAGTATTCCGGGATTACATCGATAGATTCGTTCTGGTTTTCATCGACGATATTCTTATTTATTCTAGATCCGAGGCAGAGCATGCTCATTATTTGTGGATCGTCTTGGATACTCTTCGTCAGCATCAGCTTAAGGCCAAGCTCTCCAAGTGCCATTTTTGGGAGAGCAATGTCAAGTTCTTGGGCCATATTGTATCATCTGAGGGTATTTCTATCGATCCTGCCAAGATCGAAGCTATTCAGAATTGGATCAGCCCGAGAACGTTCATGATATTCGTAGCTTCCTTGGGCTGGCGGGTTATTACCGTCGGTTTATCAAGGATTTCTCTCGAGTTGCACTTCCCCTCACGACTCTGACTCGTAAGGGGGTTCGTTTTATTTGGTCTGATAAGTGTGAAGCTTCCTTTCAGCGACTGAAGGAACTTCTCACTCATGCTCCTATCCTTGTAGTTCCTGAGAGTAACCAGGATCTTGTTGTTTACACCGATGCTTGTGGTAGCAGCCTCGGTGCTGTGCTTATGCAGAAAGATCGGGTAGTTGCTTACGCTTCTAGGCAGCTACGTCTGAATGAGGTTCGCTATCCTACTCATGATCTTGAGTTAAGCAGCTATCGTCTTTGCCTTGAAGACGTGGCATCATTAACTATTGGGCGAACATTTCATTCTCTACACCGATCACAAGTCCCTGAAGTATTCATTCAGTCAGAAGGATCTCAATATGAGGCAGCAGCGATGGCTCGAGTTTCTCGCCTCATATGACTTAGACATTCAGTATACCCCTGGCAAGGGTAATCGTGTGGCTGATGCACTCAGTCGCAAACACTCGGCAGTAGTTTCTATGATGATAGCCGAGTGGGATATTCTTGTGACTCCTTCTATGTGTGATATTCGAAATCGAGCTCCGTCTTCTGATCCTCAGATCTTGTTATTCAGCTTGGAAGCCCGACCTATTCTATTGGATCACATTGCCCATGCTCAGCGGCAGGATCCAGACTTGTTGCGATATATTCATCTTCTTGAGTCGGGATCCAGTGATGAGACATTGTTGGATTATTCTATTGATTCTCATCGGTGTCTTTGCAGGAAGAACCGTATTTTGGTACCATCTTATTTATCACTTAGGCATGACATTCTGGATGAGTGTCATCGCACTAAGTACACTATACATCCCGGGTCGAGTAAGATGTATGCCGACATGTGTCGCCTATTTTTTTTTGGGAGGGCATGAAGAGTGATGTTGCAAGTTATGTAAGCCGTTGCATGACTTGTCAACAGATCAAAGCTGAGCATCAGCGTCCATCTGGTCTTCTTCAGCCGCTAGAGATTCCATTGTGGAAATGGGATTAGATATCCATGGATTTTATTGACGGTCTGCCTCGATCGAGGTCAGGCCATACTTCTATTTGGGTCATCGTCGATCGCTTGACCAAATCATCTCATTTCATTCCTATTAAGTCCACTCGGACTGCTCCTCAGCTTGCCAACCTATATGTGAAGGAAGTCGTTCGACTTCATGGCATTCCTAGCTCTATCATCTGTGATCGAGACACTATCTTTACTAGTCACTTCTGGAAGTGCCTACAGTCAGCTTTGGGCTCAAAGCTGAATCTCTCGACTACTTATCATCCTCAGTCCGACGGTCAGACGGAGAGGGTGAATCGTGTTTTAGAGGATCTTTTACGCTGTTGTATTCTGGATTTCGGAGGTAGTTGGGAGGATCACTTACCGCTTGTAGAGTTCTCCTACAACAACAGCTTTCAGTCTAGTATTGGCATGGCTCCTTTCGAGGCTCTTTACGGAAGGCCATGTCGTTCTCCTGTCTGTTGGTTAGAATCTGGTGAGAAGCACCTTCTTGGTCCAGATTCAGTTCGGGAATCTTCTGAGAAGATTATTCTTATCCGTCAGAGAATGAAAGAGGCACAGGACCGCCAGAAATCCTACGCGGACAGCCGTAGGAAGCCTCTTGAGTTCTCCATTGGTGATCATGTCTTTATTCGGATATCTCCCATGAAGGGGGTTGTGCGTTTCAGCTCTACAGGGAAGTTGGCTCCTCGTTATGTCGGACCATTTCCTATTACGGAATGCATCGGCCCCGTTGCTTATCGTGTGGCTCTACCTGCTCATTTCTTTGGAATACATGATGTGTTCCATGTCTCTCAGCTTCGCAAGTGTGTGCGCGATCCTGATTCTATTATCGAGCCTCATATCGTGCCTGATTTGGAGATCTCACCCGATCTATCTATAGAGCATCATCCTCTTCGTGTGCTTGATTCGGAGATCAGACGTCTTCGAAGTAAAGAGGTTCCGCTTGTGAAGATTCAATGGTCACCGAATCCTAAGGACTGCACTTGGGAGACCAGAGAATCTATCGAACGCTCTTATCCTGGCTTTCTCCCATCTTCTTCTACGGGTGAGAATTCTCTATTTTATCTCTATCACTTCTTTTGGGGATGTGACGTTGTAAACGACATCTATCTTAAGGAATTGCGGGGACGCAATTTTCTTAAGGGGGGGAGTCTGTAACAACCCGGGATTTGCATTACCAATTAATAAATAAAAGTTAGGATTTTATTTATTTTAATGAAGCATAAAAGGATTTGGAATAACAAAATTTATTTGAAAAAGGCTATTTTAATTAAATGGGAAATATGGGATTTTAAAATGAGGATAAAATGTTATTTTTGAAAAGTTAAATATTTTAGGAGAGGATTTAAAATGGGTTTGAATAAGAAAAGTGAGTTTTATAAACATATATGAACACTTAGAATTTTTTTTGAAAACATGGAAATAACTCTCTTCATATTGGGTTATTAAACCTTACCCAATAACCCACCCTAAACTTCCTCTATAAATTATCTCAAACTCTCCTAACCTCATTCATCAAAACCCTAATCAAAACCCTAACCATTTCCTAAAGCTTTCATAACAAAAATGGCCTCCATCTTCATCTCCTTCTAGTTTTAGCTTATGCAAGTCATTCTATGAAAAGGTAATGCAAATACCCACCTCAAATCCATTTTTATATCTTTCTTATTTCTGAAATTGATTTGGTAACACATGTTTTATGTGTTTTTTTGATCTTATAGCCTCCTAATCATCTTTTGCTAACTTATGTTGATGCTATAGTAGTCTTTGTTGCTTTCTAGAGAGGTATATTGCTAAAAACCTCTTCTAATATGTGTTTAATCATCTTTTGATTTTGGTAATCAGTTAGTAACACATATTTTATTATGTAACATATGAATCATAGCTCTTTGATCATCTTTGCTTTCATTTTGGGGTGTGCACATAAGGTACTTGTAATATATGCTAGATGAAATTATAATTAGTTTATTGCTGTTAGTAAATTAGGCATATCTCATTCATCTTAAATCGGAATTAAGATTTTCTTGAAGTTCTGGAAAGCTTATTCTGTAGCCTATAACTTTCATGTTTTGAGATTTGCCTAATTTTGTGGTTTGAATGGTCGAAATCACGTTTGTTTGTCGCTGACCTGACAACAAACTACAAGGTTGATAAAATAAAACCCTGAAATTGATTTGTCCATAAGTTACTCGTTTTTGATCCGAATTAGATAATTTTGGATGTTCCGGAAAGCTTAAAACATATTCTACAATTTTTGTTCAGTGTGTTTTCTGTAATATGGTCATTTAGATGACCTGAAATGCGTTCAAAGACAGAAGACCAATTCCGTCTTTAACAAGTTATATTGAGTTTCAATCTGATATTGTTTTGCATGTATCTCTCTCGTTTCCTATCCAAATCTAATAATTTTAGATGTTCTGGAAAGCTTAGATTTAGAGCTAAAACTTTCATGTTTTGAGTTTCATGAAATTTCGAAGTTAATTTGGTCAAAACTGTGCATTCTTACCACTGTCCCGAGAGCACAACGACAGTGATATAAAATTTAGATCTGAGAATTGTTTTAGACATAGAATTTTCATCTCCGGTCGGAATTTGACGATCTTGGTCATTCCGGAAAGCTTAGAAACTAAGCTACAACTTTCATTTTATTCATTTTGCCAGAATTTGAAGTTTACTATGCCAAAATTGTGGTTTTTCATCTCTGGCCAGTTAGTGCATAGCTATAGGCCTTAGTCTCTTTTCTCCCGTTGTTTTCAGCGTAGAACCCCGACTTTGCGACGCCATCCCGGGCTCGTCCTTTGTCGGATTTCATCGTTTTTGGTCTCGTTAAAATGATGAGATCGAGATCTTTAACCATGCAAAGTTTGGTTTAGATCTGGGTGCATTAGATACTTCGTTTCTATTGCCGAAGTAGCACCCAGAAACTGTTTTACAATAGTGATCATTTTCAGTTATCGTCGGACCAACTTTGAAACATTGTCGTTTCTTTGTTTCAAGTCGAAACCGAACGATCCTTGTTGCATATCAAAGTAGGAGTACTTTACTACGCTCCTGCAAATTTTCATCAAGATCTGAGTTTATGTGACCCTTCGACCATGTCGTCGAAGTGGGACCTTTACACTGTTTTGACACAGTAAAGTTTTATGATTTTTGTCCGACTTTGAGACGACGCCGTTTCTTCGTTTCAAGTCGGAATTTCCCGATTCTTTTTGCAATTTGGAGCAAGGATGTTGGACTATATGTCTACCAATTTTCATGCCATTCGAATTCAGTTTGCTAGTCCGAATAATTTTCCGAACTTGGGTTCGCGTCATTTTTGGACTATTTTTCAACACTTGGAATATTTTCAGTGATTTTCTGGTCTTATTGATTTCTTTGAGATTTGTCTCTAGATTTCGTACACGGGTTTTATGAATTATTTTCAAAGGATTTTTCACTCCTAAATGGCTTTCGAAATTATTATATAATATTATTTTTAATTATTAAATTAATTACTCCATAATAGGAGAGTTTTCAATTCTCAAAATCAATTATAAATCCGTTTAGAATCATTATTTTCTATAATAAAAATCTCACACTCACTCTTTAGCACGTCGAGCGAAGTGGAAAGGTGCTTAAACGGTTAGAAAATCTCCGGCCTATGGAACCGTGTGTATTTTCTTTCCGGTTAATCCCCGACCTATTCGATTGATCGTTTTGACCTTTGGGTCTAGTTTACCGATGATACGAGGTGGACTTTTTCTTGTTTGGAGTGTGAGCTTGCTATTGGTTAGGAAACCGTTTAGTGCGAACGTGGGGTATGGGACTCATTGTTAACACTTTACGGGTTCCTCTCCAAGAAGTTTGTGACACATTAGCCTCTGGGCGGCCAGTACTGGACCTCTGGGTCACCACGCCTCTGGGCAACCGTCTCTGGACACCTGCTCTTTGGAGCAGTTTATTTTTCGGCATGTGCCTCTGGGCCTTTATCCTTCTGGGAAGGATCTTGCCGTCTCGCGCGTTCCGCATCTGTGCGAGTGATCGATCACAACTCTACAGTACTTGGCAACAACGACTTTGGTCGGTGCACGTGCAATATTGGTATTATTTGATGATTTTTATATCCATTCGAGTACCGCCATTCGGCGTTGGTTCTATGGAACCATACGATGTAAGTGCGATTACCTTGTGGATTCACAGTGTCTCTGGACACTGCTTTTCAGTGTTTGATTTCATTGATTTTTCAGTATATCCCCATTGCTCTTTGGAGCATCGATCTTTGCTTGGGCATTAATTACAGACTCTGGTCACTCTTGGGATTATTGCCTATGGGCATCTTTTTATAGCTTTGGCTACGCCGATGATATGAGGCGACTTTATTTATTCTACACTTTGGTGTTGATTTCTCTTTGGAGATTTTTATTGTTTATTGATGATTAGGGATCGTCATTATATTCATGTGGTTCATAATATACTTCTCTTTGGATAAGTACTATTTTATTTATGTACCGCATTATTATATATCTCAGTTATTACTGATTGTTTAGCTAGCCTGACCCGAGTGTTTTCGCACGGGTCAGACCGAGTTGTTTCAGGTTAGGTCTCTGGACTTAGCTGCTCTGTGCTTCCGCTTTGGACTTATCTGCTATACTTTCGAGATAGCTTATCTTAGTGTTCGCTTATGTTATTATTCAGACTCTGATATGTACATATTTTTGACTCACATGTGTGAGCAGTGGCTTTGTACCCACTTATGATATTTGGATCTGTATTGATGATGTATTGTTCTGGGATTTTATATCTGTTATGTGATTCTGTTCTGTGATGCTATTTCATTATGTTATTATGCTTTGTCCTGATAGATCTTTAGCCATTTGTAATTTCGTTATAAGTATTTACCGAATATGTCGAACCACCTGACTGAGTAAAATTATAGATACCATCCTTTCGACGTATTCAGTAGATAGTTATAGCTTGATTACAAATGGTCGCTTCCACTATACTCTATTCTCCGCTTTAACAGACAGTATTACTCCCGTAATACTCTTTGTTACAGTGGGTCTCAGAGTGGGGCGTTACACCATCAAGAAATCTTCCTATAATTAGTTCACCAAGTGATGTTCCAGTTACAATTATGTCATCGTCTCCATTTAAGTATGCACTTTTGCTGTGATATAATGATCAATATTAGTAAATGTTTGCATTTTTCAAATATTTGCTGATATGTCACCAGGAAATTTAAATAATTACTTTTAGTTAAGTATGCTTTTGGTGTACTTGGCCACTAAAAGAATTATACAGTTTTACCTGAGGTCGGAGTTATTAAAGAAGTCCTCAAGCAGCTTGATTTTTTCTTCAGATAGACTTCGTACATTTGACCTCCTTCTGACATTTATTTTTGTACTGGTAGATAATTCTTTTGATCTAGGTTCAGATTCATACTCTTCAACTATTATTGGTAGGATTTCTACTTGCTGTTTTTCCTTTTTTGCTTTCTTTTCAGTTTGGAAATTCACTTCTTCAGCTAATTTATACCTTTTTTGGCTTTTCAATTTCCAATGTTTTTTCTTTGATTTCTTCAGTTTTTGTTTCTACTGAAGTATATATTTCTTCGGCTTTTTTGCCTTGTAATTGTGGATAATTTTGAATGCTTTCACCTGAAATTTAATTTTTGTGAATAATTATGAAAAAGTGAAGAATATGCTTGCACTTTACAACAGTTGTTGCATTAATATCTGCAATTATTCTTCATATTTTTAATATATAATAGGAAGAATATTTGCGGATATATCAACAAATATGTTAAATTTTTACAGTCTGGTTGAAAAACTATAATTATTCAAAGTATTACCAAATGAAGGATCTTGTTCAATTGCTTTGTCTTCCTCAACTATTTTTGTTTCTTCACCATCTTCTTGATCTTTCTGTTTTGCTTCAAAATTTACTTTTTCCCCATTATCAACATCTTTTTCTTTTGGTTCTTCTTTTTCTTCATCTGTATCTTCCTCCATTAGCTGAGATTCATCTTCAACAGTTTTGTCTTCAGTTTGAATATCAGTTAAATTTTCATTTTCTTCTGTCCTTTGAGCTGAAATATATGTTTTGCAATTTAACTCTTTAGTATTTTTGACATAGTTATAGATTTTATGTGTTATGTTACAATGTATTATGTAAAAAATGAAGATTGTTCTGCACTTTTTAATAATTATTGCAATGATATCTGCATTTATTCTTTAAAAATGTTTTTGTCATTTAGTAAGAATATTTGCAGATATATCCTCAAATATTTTAAATTTTTACATTCTTGTTGGAAAACAATATATTATTGAAAGTATTACCAGATGACGTATTCTCTTCTGTTTCATTATCTTCACTTTCTTTGTTTTCTTCACTTTCATTTTCATCTGAGGAGTTTAGTTTGCTACCAGATCTTTCTATTAGTTGTAGCTCTACATTCTCAGATTCTGTGGATGATGATGTTTCCACATATTGTCTCAATTGCTTTTTTAGCAGCGTATTTTCAGCTTGAAGTTTCCTGTTGTCCAATTCAAGTTTTCTTATTAATTCTTTATATTTTTCTTCTCTTTTCTTGTATAATGCTTCATATTCTTCATCTTTTTCAACTGCATCTTTCATCAATTTTAGTTCCTCTCCTTGAAAATCCTGGAATAAATAATTGAATCAAAATTGAAGTTTAAGAATATTTGTATGTAATTATGTAAGAACTGTGAATAATTAGAAAAATGAATATAATTTTAATTATGATTGGTATGTATGTCCATAAATATTTTTAATAATGGCAAAAAAATCTGCAAGTATTATACAAAATTGAAAATTGTAGATATATCTTTAATTATTGGAAACAATTGTACAACTATGTTCAGTTTTGCTATTTTAAGTGTAGATAAATATGCAATTGTTTATAAAAATTGTAGATAAGTCATCATCTGTAGTGAATAATTGCAGCCAAAAAAAGCTCAACTGCTGCTAATAAATGTAGATATATCTACAACCATTGTTAACTGTTGCAGATAAGTTTTCAAAAAAATAGAGTACTGGCTATTTTTTTACTGAAGCTTAACAATTCTACAAATTAAATTGCAGTTATACTTACTGAGTTGTATTCTATGGTCAATAACATTATTGGCTTGAGTTTTGATATATCCCATTTGCCAGCCAAGGGATACGAGTTGTTGTATTGCAATTTAACAGATTTCAAAATTTGTGTTTTCTCACAGATCCACCACTGCAAAAAAGACAATTAGTATCAGAATAAATTATTAATTAATAGGATATTTATCTAATTAATCAAAAATTTAATACCAGTAATAATGTAACGCATGCATTTATTTTCCTTGGGGAGTCAATATATTTTTCAATTTGATTTATCAAATGTTTGTGAATCGTTTTTGGCCATGATATCTGCTGCATTTTATCTTAACAAACACAATATGGAATCATATTCCATGATACAGTTGAGTTTGGATTTGATATTAAGAATGTTGCAACCAAATGCAGTTGCAAAAACTTTGCCGTATCTGCTTTTTCTTCTTTTGATTTTCCTTTTATTGTTGCAAACAATTCCCTTTCTATGTTTTTTTGTTGACACTTGTTTCTCCTTCAAAGTGTCTGCTGATGAATGATGTAAACTGAGCATTGCTTTTACCCTCTTTTTTCATATGGCCAGAAGTTTTGATTTGCTGACCCTCTGTAGGAATTGGTAACAATTGGCTTATATCATCCTCCGTGAATGTTAGTAACATATCTCCAAACTGGAAGCAGTTCAAATTCTTTCTGTATGCTTTGATGATTATGTCTATTGTTGTTGAGTTTTTTGTGTTTTCCTTTGCAGGTATAATTCCAACATAGATCATATGAATGAACTTGTAGAAAGGTAAATTCTAGAGATATTTTGTATGTGATACTATCAGCAATTCTTCATTCTTAATCTTGCCAAGAACATCGATGAAAGGCCTTAAATTATTTCTGTAGTTATCTTCTCTTGATGTAATTTTCTCTTCACTGTTTGTTTTTCTTTTTTTTGTAGAATATTTGATCCTGATTGTTGTTCAACAGGAACATTTGAAGTTTCCAACATTACTTTTTTCCCTTCCTTTATTTCTTCTTTTGTGTTCTTCTGTAAAAGTGAATTAAAAATTATGAAATAAATATGCACAATCTAATAATATGATATGTGATGTTAAATACTTGCAGTTATAATGAATATGCAGAAAAAATAGAAATGTATGCAATTATATTAAATAATTGCAGTTTGTTCAGCAAATTTTAAGGTATATGCAAATTTTCATATATTTGGAATTGTTGCATATAATTTAGCAGTTTTAAAAAACAATTGCTTATATTTCAGCAATTATTTCAATAACTGTGATATCAAAATTTTATTGTTTCTATTCATACATATTTCCCGAATTTTCTTCACTTTTTGGAAATAGAATGGTAATCCAATGAAAGTATTGAAAAAATTGTTAGCTTATAAAACCTTTTCTTCAATATGTTGTACTTGCATATATGTTAGCAGTTTTAAAAATTATTTGCTTAATTTTCAGCAATAATTTGAATAACTGTAAACTTTAAAATATGGCTTTTGTTATTATAAATATTTTCAGTTTTTTTTCAGTTTTTTCGAAATAAATTGGTATTTCAATGAAACTGTTCAAAAGGTAGCATATAAAAACGAGATTACTCTGTTTAATTAAATTATTGCTGAAAAGTAAGCAGTTAAATTGAATTGTTGCTACTATATATGCAATATTGTTAGTAATGCTTATTTTTCTTCATACTTAAATGTTGCAAAGATATTCAACAGTGCTCAGTATATTTGCATATCTGTCCGCAATAATATGAATAATTGACATTAAACTACTCTAAAAATTACAGATAACACTAAGTTTATTCTGTTTAACTGCTTTATTACTAAAAATTAAGCAATTAAGGTTAATTATTTGCAGCCATATGTGATATTTTCAGTAATGTTTACTTAATTTCGTTTATACACAAATGTTGCGGAGAAATTACAAAAAAAATTCAACACGGTTGCATATTTGTCTGCAATAATTGTGACTAATTGACATTATTATGATATTAACTATTAGATTTGTAATTATTATGAAAAATTACAGGCAAATACAGACACTGAACGAATATATTGCTTAAAAATAAGCAAAAAACACATTAATAACATCTGCTTAAAATTTGAAGAGAGGAAATAGTTTTTTAGTTTATCAGTAATTACATAATGTATTTTAGTTTATCGTCTGCATTCTCAATTATCTTTGTATTACCGTAAAAAAGCTCGATTACATGCATGGCTAACTCGAAAATCTCCAAAATCCTTGCAAAAACCCTAAGATCTATCGATTTAAAATAGTGGAATATAAATCGACTACTTATGAAATTGAGATATATCACCTTCGATCTTTCCATTTTGCCTCTTTTGATTTTGAAAACGTGAGATATTCGACTTGATTTTGGCTGTTCTGTTTGTTCGATTTTGTAGAATTTTTGGATTTTGTTGAAGAAAATGTGATTTCAATTGTATCAAAGGTTGAACGATAAAAAAAGCGTGGGTTCAGGGTTTTATGATGATTTTTTAGGGTAGTTTGGGAAAAGAAAAGGCTGTGTTTAAAAATAGGGATGAAATGTTTATGTTTTGTATCTAAGGGATGTTTGGTGAATTATGAAAGTTATTAAGGATGTATGGCAAAAGTTCCCTAAATTAATTGCATGAAATCAGTCATTTGAGAACTTTTAATCGATTAAAGTTTGATACACAAATCTTAACCACTTACGTAATCCCATCATTATGTTATATTTGAGATACTTTGGAATTTAATTTGAATAATTAACCTATCATAATTATTCAAGACCACACAAATTAAATTCAAAAAGCATTCTTATTTAAAAATTAAAATTTGATAACTTGTTTACTACAACTTTGTTTTTAAAACAGGTTAACAAGATTTCTTTGCTTTAAAAACTTTATTTACCTTATCTCTTGTCATAGCTTTAATATCATAACAAAGAAACCCGAGCCAGATCTATCTTTTCTCATGTCAAACCCGTGCTTCTCTTCTAAATCAACAACTTGAGAACTACATCGCGCAAAGCACCATCCTACTCGAAGTATAATCCTTCTTCTCCGATGCCCAAAACACCCAGCATCCTTCTAATACAAGTAGCACACGTGCACGTGCACACTTCACCTGGCCTGCTCCGAACCACGCTCCGACAATCAACACATCGACTACCTTCTCCTGAGTCGACCCGCCACACAGATTGTCGAACCATCACGAAATACAAAATCGAATGAAAGAACCACAATAGGCTCCAGGACCTATCGCCAAAGTTCACCCTACATTGCCATCTCCGACCAACGGAGTCCCTGTCCTCTTGCCAGAATCTTCGCCTAACCTCCATCTTCCTTCCCCCACAACTCCGACTCAACTCGACACGATGTCGACGCCACAATTGCCTCGAAACCATCCACGACCCAAAACTCAACTTAAACCCTAGATTTAACTCGCCGCGCCACCACGACGGTCGATAAACCCTCAGGACAATTTTCTCGAAACCCTTAGACCCCCAGCTTCTTGTAGCAACGATCTCGATGATCAACACTTTCCCAATCGCCAAAAATCGCCGAAAAATTAAACTTCGTTCAACTTGCGATATCACGATAACCAAGATCTTAAAAATTATGATATGGATATCAAAATTAATCATTCTTTAATACAAATCAGTTTACATAATCAAAACAAGAAATTAAGATATTCAATTTTTCTTATTTGAAAAAGTTTACAGTTATTTTTTATTTCCAAAATGTTTACTAAATATTTTTATTGGAAATTATTTTTAAAAATGAAATTAGGACCTGACAATCACTTTCTCTTTTAGGATCATAATCTAACATTATTTCATTGAGAAGATATGAATTGAATTATGTTGATTTTGAGTTCTGGGAAAACAACAGCGGTGTATATATACACAAACATCTATATTTACATCCATACATACATCTAAATTCATTCATGCATCAAAAATTCTTCAGCCATCATATCACATACATAAGGTTTTTAAATCAGATTTTACTTAAGAAAGATTGTTTACTCACCTGTCATTCTTTTCTTTTGAACAGAGCAAATATATCTTTTTCTTCTCTGGACTGTTATGCTTGCTTGGTTTGATTCTTTCATGCTAGGTATCCTCTTTCAGTTTGTAATTGTAGTTTGTATTCATATTTCTTCTCTAGTTTCTTAATTGCAGCCTGAAACATGTGGTTCGAATCCTGGGAAGTAACAAAGCAGAGCCTGTTTATAGGAAGGGTAGCTGAACACTTCATTTCACAAGCTTTTTATTTATTTATTTTATTTCCATTTGAAAATATCTTGACTTGAGCATATTTGATTTTATGTGAAAAAGTTTTGATGTTATTTTTTGTAAGCTCGGCTTTAAATGATTGTCTCCTCTTTTGTTTACATGCATATCCCCTCTTATGTATGTACATATATATTTATACAATTTGTACCTGCTCTTTCTGTACTTACTTATGAGCATTTTGTAATTATATATGCATATTATCCTTACTACACATATTCATGTTCTGGTATATAAGCTTACACTTACATTTACATATGTTTGCCATCATCCATATATTTACATTTTATCACTTTCACCATTCATATAATATGTATACCTACTTTTATGTTTACACATACCTTTCAATACTTGTATACATCTTGTCCTAATATGTATATACATATATATCCACATTTATACAAACTTTCATGTATTTTACCTTGTGTTGGCATAAATATACATATACATACATTTATATTCTTATATATTTATTTAAAATCATAAGCTTGTTTATTCTTAATTTTCATATACATATTATGAGCATACACTCATATACTTTTATATGTATATTCTTGTATATATATTTTTTTCAAATGTCGTGAAGTTTGTATATATTTATCTATATATATATATGTTTATGGGTATTTTATCTTAATTTAAATGTTGGAGTTTATATATATATACACATTTCTAGAATATTTATCAATCTATACATACCCAACTGTTTTACAAATCCCAAATATATATAATTTTCAGATCACTATATAGATTCAGGTATTTTATCATCAGAAAATTTATTTATTTGATAAATCAAAATTAATATTACGATGATTAAAATCAGTTAATTCCCTAATTAACAAACGTTAAAAATCGAGGTCGTCACATTCCTCCCCCCTTTAGAACTTTTCGTCCCCGAAAAGGAACGAAGCGAGAATTTAAATTTTAATGTTTATTATCAGTTAAATCATTCTTTAACATTTAAACTCCTTACTCTTTTATTTTAAAAGTTTAAAAAACTTTGAAATCTACATAATATTACCAAAATAGTTTTATAAAGAATACCTTTCATAACTCGATGTCTCAACAAGTCTATCCTCGTTCTCACAGAAATTCGGTCATACGTTGATCAGGCATAGGACTGAAAATCTGTAAGTACTTGGTAATCCCGTTTTCAACACCCAGTGAAAATACTTGGAAAATAATTAAAAAATAATTTTATTGAAAATATCGAAAACATTTTTGAAAATAGAGGAAATATCTTTGGTGAGAATGCTCTGGAAATCATCACCCCCATCCATGGTCACACTTACATCCTGGGTTACGTTGCCATCGCAACAAAAGTCCATGTAACTGTAGGCACTCTGCGCCCCTCGATTACGCCATGGAACTCACAACAGATCGCAGTTACATTCCAGGGTTACGTTGCCATCACAGCAAAAGTCCATGTAACTGTAGGCATCAGCGCCCTCGATTTTCGCTACCAAAAATGAAACTTCTCCACTCTTACATAGGTCGCAGTCTACCGATATAAAATCAAATGTAGACTGTTGGCTCTCAGCGGCACACACGACTTTCACTATGTTACTATAGTGTCGCAGTCTACCGATATAAAATCAAACGTAGACTGTTGGCTCTCAGCGGCACACACGACTTTCGCTATGGTCTGCAGTAGATCACAGTGACATCGAGTTACACTGTCGTCATAGTATAACCCAAATGCCTCTGTAGGCATCAGCGCCCTCGACTTTCGCTACCAAATAATCCTCAGGAACTAGTTTTTTCCGGACTCTTCATAGGATCAACTTTAGAACCTCCCCCTTTGAGGCTCAAGGCAGTACCAACCTATGGTACTCCTGAGAAGTTCATTTCAAGGGAGCGCCTTTTCCCCCAGAGCCACTTCAAAACACTTTATATTATACACATATAGTATTTTTCAAATCATACATCGAGTATGAATTTAATATAAATCTCCTTTCTCAAAATCGATTATCCCAAAATCGATAATTCACAAACTAGGCTTTCCAAATTCCAAATTTGATTTTCCTCAAAAATCAAAAGCCCCTTTTTTTAGAAATCCATAGGTTCCCAAAACTTTTTTTTTCAAAATCATTTTCACAAAATCCTTTATATATACATATATATATAATAACCTTGGGAAATTTTGAATCACTTCATACTTGTATAAATTCACTTTTTATACTTCAAATACATTCAAAAACCCTTTTCTTCTGGCTATAGATTCAACAAGGGGAGTTTTATCATATATATAACAAAGATACATAACTTTGTTTATTCCAACTCAAATATTCAAATTTGATTACTCTATAAAGTCACTTACCAAATTACTTACTTCCATAAAGTAAATTTTTACCATAGAAATATCCAATTTCCATTTTACTTCATCATATATTTCACAAAATATACTTTCAATTTCAAAAATCATTTACAATTCTTATCCACAAATTTTCAATATCAACTTCATTCAAACCCGTACGATGTACACATATCATCCGTACGCTATATCAATCTGATCGCTCACTCGATCACATAATTCCACTTCCGAACTAGTATCGTCCACCCGACTTTCTAGTGCGGATTCAGATCTGGTTTCTTGATCAGAAACCGTCATTCTCCTATCATAGTCACAACTATGATAGATAATATTCGGAACCAATCAAAAATCCATATCCAGGTTCGTCGTCAAAATCGAGTGAAAATCCTAACTCGGATCAATAATATTATCTCGAAATTCTGTGCTCGAATCTGGATCAAATCACTATGCGAATAGAATAATATACGTAAATCCTACATATTTATTTTCATTGATTATCAGCCAAATCAATTTCCTTTCTATTCACATTCACTTTAATTTTCATTCACTTATTCACAATTGCTTCAATCCCATTTGGATTATCACCTCAATTCTTATCTCAGTTGGGTATTTAATCAATAACAGTTTGAACTCTAATCAGCTTAAATTTAGTAAATAGCTTGAAAGTTTTTAAAATAAATAAGTATTTGAAAAATAATTATTAACTATAAAAAGCTGTAAAATAGTTAAGTAATTGTAAATAGTTGAAAAATAGTAATTATTTATAAAACAATTGAAAAACAGTAATTAGTTTATAAATCAGTTGTAAAATTGTTAAATAGTTCCAAAAGTAATTGTAAAACAAGTTTAAGATAGTTTTAGGTTTTAAAAGAAAAGTTGTATAGCAAATAGTTTGGAAAAATAGATTTATATTAAAACAATTTATTTTGAAAATAGTCCAGAGTCAAACTGTTAAATTACTCATCAATTCAATTTAAATTCCCTTTCATTTAAATTTACCCAATTCTAATTTGAATAACTTCAATTTCCCTTGAACTTGCTTTTATTCCCAATTCAAATCGAATTAATCTTAATTTCTTTCCAGATTCAAATCAAATTCCATTTGATTTCTTCAATTACAATTCCAAATTATTCAAATTAATTTAGACTAACTACAAATTGAATCCACTTCAATTTCAAATCATTTAAATTTCTATATGAATTAATCCCAATTCCCATTTGAATTTGAACTCATTCAATCTTCAATTTTATTTCAAATTAATCCAATTCAATTTTCCCATTTGAATTTTTATACTTATCCATCTTCAATTCTAATTAATTCAAACTAAATTCAGTTTGAACTAATGAAATCTGAATCCCAACTTTAAACCATCTCGAATTATATAAATTCGAGTTAAATTTCCAAATGTTGATTTAACCCCTTAAATCAAATTAACCCTTATTTATCACTCTATTCAAATAGTGGAACCTGTGTCACCTGTACACAATGTGCATGTGCACAATGAAGAACTCGACTATGAAGCAAAATGGTGCCAGTCCTTTGAACTCCAAATAAAGCAAGTAATTTCCAATATGCATCAAGCAGTTGTGGGAAATCACTCTGACGTTCCACCGGCATATAATTTTTCCATTGATATTCCAGGTTGGCCAGCAATCTCTCCAGGTTCTGTTCCACATCCTCCACCTAATCTTCCCATCACTTCCTCTGATTTTACCTCCCCCACTTCTCTGCACCCTGGTCATATTGAAACAAGAGCTCTTTCAGCAAAGAGAGGAAACAAAATTCACCTTTCACTCTAATTTATCCATGAATAAAAAAGTAGCTTCCTGGAATGTTAGGTGTGCCCATTCTAACTTGAAACTTGATCAAGTCAAAAGCCTTATTAATTTGTATGATATTTTTCTCTTTGGCATTCTCGAAACAAAGCTCAATCTTCCTCTAACCATCAAAGCTGCTTCTTATATTAATCCCCTTTGGGCTTACTATCACAATCTTGATTCTGCGTCCTATGGTAGAATCCTAGTTATTTATGATCCAGCTGTAATGACCTTATCCCCCATATTATCTGCAAGACAATATATTCATTTCCATGTCCAACTCACTCAATCTCAATCTTCTTTCTATTTAACCTTTGTTTATGCTGATAATTCTTCTCTTTTAAGAAACTCTCTATTTAAATCCCTCCCTCCTCTTCGTCAGAACACCCATCCGTGGGTGGTTCTTGGATACTTTAATTCTTGCTTTTGCCTTGATGATAAAAAGGGTGGTTCTCCCCTCCTTCCACGTGACATTGCTCCTATCAATCTTGCTATTTCTGAATCTGAGCTAATCTTAGTTAACAAGTCTGGTGCTAAATATTCGTGGAACAATCGTAGCCGTAGTGGGGTCCGAACTTTTACAACAATTGATCATGCTTTTTGTAATATCTCTTCCCTTAATTATTGGCCTTCTATGTCTGTTTTTCTTCCCCTTCCTCTTCTTTCAGATCATTCTCCCTTAATTCTAGCCCTTGATCCCCATTTAAGAAGAGACAAAAGAAGTTTTAAATTTTTTAATGCTTGGGCTAAACATGATGATTTCCTTGGTTTAGTGTCTCGTGTTCACAATACTTTTATTTGTTTTGGTAACCCAATGTTTAAGTTTTGCAGGAAATTGAAAAGCATAAAGCAAACTCTAAAACTATGGGCTTCCACTACCTTTGGCCATGGTAGTTTGTTATCTTCTAACCTAATTGAGCAACTCATGGCCAAACAGGCATACATGATGGATAATCCTAAGGATGTTAATGCTGCTAATGATGAAGGTCGGTTATTCTTGGATGTGAATAAAGCTCTTCAACTGGAAGCAAGTATGAAAAGGCAGCAACTTCACAACAAATGGTTTGAAGAAGGTGATAAGAATACAAAATTTTTCCATGACACGTTAAAAGTCAAGCATGCCAGAGAAAATATATATAGCATAATGGATGAACATGGTAATGTTTTCTCAACTCCTAAAACTGTGGACAAAGCTTTCGTTGATTATTTCTCTAATATTCTTAGTAACTCTTCTGAGTTCTCTCCTGACCTTAACCAAATTTCTTCCCTTCCTCTGCCTTGCATTTCCCTCCTTGAATCGGATGCTTTAATTAAGCCAGTTTCGGATGAAGAAATTAAGTCTGCCCTTTTCTCCATGAACCAACATTCTTCTGGAGGTCCAGATGGATTTAATGTGACATTTTACATCGCTTCGTGGCCTGTTCTTGGACATGAGTTCTGTCAAGCTATCCATAATTTCTTTAACAAGTGTAAAATTCTGAGAGAGGTTAATTCCACTAACATTGCATTAATTCCCAAGATTACTCCTCCTTCTAAAGTATCTTCTTTCAGGCCTATCTCGTGTTGTAACGTACTGTACAAATGCATTTCAAAAATTCTAGCTTCTAGATTAGTTTGTGTTCTGCCTACTATAGTGTCTATTAACCAAGCAGCATTTATCCCATCTAGGAATATACTTGATAATGTTCTGCTTGCCCAAGAACTGTTGAAAGGATATGGCAAATGCAATGTCTCTCCAGCTGCTGCTCTTAAAATTGATATATCTAAAGCTTATGACACAATTCATTGGGTTTCTATCGTGAGGATAATGGCTATGATGGGATTCCCTAAAACCTTTGTTTCTTCGGTTTGTACTTGCATATCTACCCCGTCCTTCTCTGTGATTGTTAATGGTAGACCCGTTGGCTATTTTGGTAGTCAAAAAGGAATAAGGCAAGGTGACCCAATATCTTCTTATTTATTTTTGTTGGTTATGGAAGTCCTCAATGTCACTCTCAAGAACAAATTCTCGCAAAAGCTCATTAAGTACCACCCTAAGTGTTCTTTCCATCAAATTTCATCTATTATGTTTGCTGACGACGTGATGGATATTTTCTAAACCTGAAGCTTCCTCTTTAAGTGAAATATTAAATGCTCTGCAGTCCTTTTACCTCATGATAGGTCTATCCATTAACCAGTCCAAATTTTCCTTGCTAATTGCTGGTGTCTCTGATGAACATGCAGATAGTTTGTATCAACTCAGTGGGTTCTCTAGTATGCGCTCTGATATGAGGTATCTTGGTCTTCCCATTATTACTAAAAGAATTTCAATTGCTGATTGTCTTCCACTATATAATAAGATTACTTCTGTCATGAATGCTTGGGAAAATAGGAGTATGTCCCAAAGTGGTAGGCTTGTACTCATTAAATCTGTTGTGTTCCCTTCCTTTGTCTATTGGGCTCGTTCAGTTATCCTACCTGGTAGGCTCCTACACCTTGTTCGGTCTGCCATGTATCGATTCTTCTGGACTGGCAGTATTCACAATAAGAAACTTTTGCCTTGTTCATTTTCTAAGTTTGAGACGACTTTAAAGTTGGGTGGTCTGGGTATTTTAAATGCTAAATTGTGGAACTTAGCTGCTATCAGTAAACATTTTCATGATATCATAAACAAGAAAGACAGTCTTTGGGTCAATTGGACATGGAAGTATAAGATCAAGCAAGGGAAGTTTTGGATGATGGACATAGCGCAACACAGTAGTTGGACCTGGAGGAATATTCTTAAACTCCGTGATGTCTTTCTTCCGATGATCCAGTATCATGTCCACCATAACTCTGATATTAGTTTTTGGGATGATCCTTGGGTTAGTTCTGGTATGATTCTATCTAGATTGTTTGATCATGCTATGATTGTACAGTCTGGTGTTAATAGAGAAGCTAAAGTTAGTGATTACTACAATGATGGCAGAATTCAACTACCTTACAATAGTAGTCATGTGGTTAGGCAGCTTTGGTGTTTAATTCAGAGCTGCAGCTTCTGTTACGAGCCCTCTTTATTTGTGTCCTGGAACAAGAAGCAACATTATATTAAGTTGGTTTATAATCACCTTGTAGGTAACATTGTCTTGCCAGCTGCAAAGTGGTACTCTGTATTATGGACTTCTGACTCTTCCCCGAGAGAAAACCTTATGTTTTGGAAGGTTGTTAGCAGTGCTCTGCTCACCAGAAATGTGTTAAATAATTATGGTTTCAGTTGTTGCTCTGAGTGTGTTTTTTGTGAACAGTATGTGGAAACAGTAGAGCATCTTTTCTTTGACTGCCCTAAACTGTATGATCTGGTTGATAGAATAGCATGTGAAATTCAAAGCTCTATTACTGCTGCTTTTTTAGTTATCAACTGGAACATTATATTTAAGGCAACTAGGTGGAAGACCAACAAATTCAGAGTTTTGGTGATTTGCATTAAAATTTATATGGATGTGATATGGAAGGAGAGAAATTTTATTGTTTTTGATAATAAGAGAAAGAGTATTGGAACACTTTGGGCTGAAGTGAGGGAAAAAATATACTTGCAACTGAGAAGGAAAGAGTGCATTTTCCCTGAAATTATGATCACCAGTTGGTGTCATTGATTTTTAGTTCCTTGTTGTCTTTTTTATTTTTCTATATTCTTTGTTTTCCCTGTTTCTTTTTGATTCAAAGCTTGTTTTGAGTCATTTTTATTGTGCTTGCAATAAACTGGTAAGGGACCAGTTAACCCCGCTGGCTTTGCCAAAAACAAAAAAATTAACCCTTATTTTTAAACCAATAATCTAAATCTTTAAACAATTTAATTCTAAGTCCAACTCTAAAAATTCCATTTTAAATTATCTTTACTTAACTTATTTCAAAGTTCAAATAAGAGTTCAAAATAATTTTAGTTTACAAATTCCATTATTCAAATTTTCAGTTCAAAGTAATTCCATATCCTTAATTTCAAATTAAAGTTTAATTTCCCTATTTATCTCAATAATGGATATATATTACCACACTTCATTCCTCATTCATTTAAACAATCCAATTCACAATTTAAAGATTATTAATAACAATAGGATGACATCATCCAATTATTCTAAAACATCCACCCATTTCCAATTTCCAGATCTCAAACCCATTTTGAGATCACACAAACTCCCAATTCAAATTAACCATTTAACTCCCCAAGTTAAATCTCAATTCCACCTCGAAATTCCCAATTCAGGTTTTTTGTTAACTTATTTAACTTTCCCAAAGTTAAATTCAATTTACTTAATCTAGACAACCTTACCCAATTTGAATTCCCATTTCAAACTTTAAACTTCACATTAATAATCTTATAAGTTCAAAAACTTATCACCTTGGGTATCACACCTCATTCCAAATTTTAAAACTCAACATTTAGAGTTTATTTCAAACTATTTTTGATATTATGAATATTCCTCATATATACATATTATTTCCTTTACACACTAAGTTATCCTTAAATTTTAAACCACTTTTGGTTTTAGTTCAAACAGTTTCCTCTTATTCTTTCAAACAACTCTTATTTTAAATTAAGATCACATTCAAAATATTTTGAATAATACTCTTTATTATTTCTATTAACATTTGAAACAGTTTCAAAACTTTTCAATTTACATCCATTCTAATTTACAAGTTATTCACATCTAATGGTTACTTCCTCAAAACATTTATGTGTTTATTGGAAAACAATCATCCCATTTAAACTCAATAACCATTTATTTTCTTGTTTGAAACCATTTTAATTCATCTTATTTATATAGTTCATTTTATCCAATCCTTATTTGGATATGTATATATATACATGTTACTTAATTTCTTATTTTATAACCAATTATTGATATATATATAATATAAGCTTTTATAAAAATCTTTCATTAAAACCATCTTTAAAATCTTTATATAAGAAAATAACAAGTACGCTCTTATATATATATATATATATATATACTCAACTCATCCTAGGGTACCGCTGACCCTATCCTTGATGAGTAAACCCACCAGAGCCAAGATTTTCGCTTAACCTTCGCTCTGATACCAACTGTAACGACCCAAAATTTTCGATCGTGAAAATTTCAGATAGTTAGGGAAGAAGAAAGAGATAGAAGAAGAAAAAAAACATAAACACATCACCGATTCTCACAAATCGCAACGGATCAAATATAATATCAAATAATATCAGTTTACAAAGAATACTGTAACAGTCAAATACATTTAAAATACATCAGAGTTACTCTCATACCCAAACACTGGACATATACAAATCAAATGTCTCAGATAAACAGAAATAATACCATAGTGGAAACACTCCATACGTTCATGCCATCCAGCTCGTCTCCTGAGCTCTAGAACGTCCTTACCTGAAAAACTGTAATACTCGGTCTGACCCGAGCATTAGATCAAAGTAACACCCGGGTCAGGCTGGAAACCAACGTGAGTAAACCCATATAATATGAAATACCAAGCTATATAACCTATGTGAATTACCAGGATAACTCGTACTTTCTACGAGTTCTTAACTTGTTAAAGTCAAACACATATTATAAAATGATATCTAAGAAATGTTACTCGGTTTAAATGGTCATGTTACTAAATTTATTCCATTCCAGCCTGATTGATTCCACACATCAAATTTATAAAGAATTTAGTTTACTAATCGAAGTGGTTTCCGATATTGCTGATACCCGACCCCGGTCTCTTCGAATTCAATGTCATCTCTAATCCAAGTTGTTAAGTTTTAAAACATTACAATTCATATCCAGGATATCATACCACACAACAATTCAACTCAGGTAGGAAACCCACATTATCACAGTTCAACCCATTCATATCACAGCACATCTCAATCGCCCATCAGAGACATCAACAATCCAAGTCATCCAATATCATTCAACCATCCATAAGCAAGATTTATTAGATATATAATTCCTAATTAATTTAATTTAATCTCCAATTAAATTAATCACCAACTTAAATTACTTAGATTACCTTTAAATCCTGCTTACTTAACATTAATTAATTACAAATAAATTAGTTAATGATCCATTAATCATCCATCTTAATTAATCATCCTTAATTAATTATTCTTTAATTACACTAAGTAATTATCCTTAAATTAATTAAGTAAATTAATTATCCCTTAACCATTCACATTAATTAACCTTTAATTACTCTCGTTAATTTATTAATTACATTAATTAATCTTTAATTACTTATCAATTAATTAATTAATCTTAATTACCTAAAACTTAATAAGTTTAAAACACAAGTCATTTATCATAATCAAATTAATTGCCTGAAATCAGTCATTTGAGAACTTTTAATCGATTAACGTTTGATACACAAATCTTAACCACTTACTTAATCCCATCATTATGTTATATTTGAGATACTTAGGAATTTAATTTAATTAATTAACCTATCATAATTATTCAAGACCACACAAATTAAATTCAAAAAGCATTCTTATTTAAAAATTAAAATTTGATAACTTGTTTACTACAACTTTGTTTTTAAAACAGGTTAACAAGATTTCTTTGCTTTAAAAACTTGATTTACCTTATCTCTTGTCATAGCTTTAATATCATAACAAAGAAACTCAAGCCAAATCTATCGTTTCTCGTGTCAAACTTGTGCTTCTCTTATAAATCAACAACTCGAGAACTACATCGCGTGCTTCTCTTATAAATCTATCGTTTCTCGTGTCAAACCCGTGCTTCTCTTATAAACCATCCTACCCGAAGTATAATCCTTCTTCTCTGATGCCCAAAACACCCAGCATCCTTCTAATACAAGTAGCACACGTGCACGTGCACACTTCACCTGGCCTGCTCCGAACCACGCTCCGACCATCGACACATCGACTACCTTCCCCTGAGTCGACCCACCACACAGATTGTCGAACCATCACGAAAATACAAAATCGAACGAACGAACCACAATAGGCTCCAGGACCCATCACCAAAGTTCACCCCGCATCGCCATCTCCGACCACCGGAGTCCCTGTCCTCTTTCCAGAATCTTCGCCTGACCACCATCTTCCTTTCCCCACAACTTCGACTCAACTCGACACAATGTCGACGCCACAATTGCCTCGAAACCATCCACGACCCAAAACTCAACTTAAACCATAGATTTAACTCGCCACGCCACCATGACGGTCGATAAACCCTCAGGACAATTTCCTCGAAACCCTTAGACCCCCAGCTTCCTGTAGCAACGATCTCGATGATCAACACTTTCCCATCGCCAAAAATCGCCAAAAAATTAAACTCCGTTCAACTTGCGATATCACGATAACCAAGAGCTTAAAAACTATGATATGGATATCAATTTCATCATCCTTTAATACAAATCAGTTTACATAATCAAAACAAGAAATTAAGATATTCAATTTTTCTTGTTTGAAAGAGTTTACTTTTATTTCTTATTTCCAAAATGTTTACTAAATATTTTTATTGGAAATTATTTTTAAAAATGAAATTAGGACCTGACAATTACTTTCTCTTTTAGGATCAGAATCTAACATTATTTCATTGAGAAGATATGAATTGAATTATGTTGATTTTGAATTCTGGGAAAACAACAGCGGTGTATATATACACAAACATCTATATTTACATCCATGCATACATCTAAATTCATTCATGCATCAAAAATTCTTCAGCCATCATATCACATACATCAGGTTTTTAAATCAGATTTTACATAAGAAAGTTTGTTTACTCACCTATCATTCTTTTCTTTTGAACAGAGCAAATATATCATTTTCTTCTCTGGACTGTTCTGCTTGCTTGGTTTGATTCTTTCATGCTAGGTATCCTCTTTCAGTTTGTAATGGTAGTTTGTATTCATATTTCTTCTCTAGTTTCTTAATTGCATCCTGAAACATTTGGTTCGAATCCTGGGAAGTAACAATGCAGAGCCTGTTTATAGGTAGGGCAGCTGAACACTTCATTTCATAGGCTTTTTATTTATTTATTTTATTTCCATTTGAAAATATCTTGACTTAAGAAATTTGATTTTATGTGAAAAAGTTTTGATGTTATGTTTTGTAAGCTCAGCTTTAAATGTTTGTCTCCTCTTTTGTTTACATGCATATCCCCTCTTATGTATGTACATATATATTTATACAATTTGTACCTGCTCTTCCTGTACTTACTTATGAGCATTTTGTAATTATATATGCATATTATCCTTACTACACATATTCATGTTCTGGTATATAAGCTTACACTTACATTTACATATGTTTGCCATCATCCATATATTTACATTTTATCACTTTCACCATTCATATAATATGTATACCTACTTTTATGTTTATACATACCTTTCAATACTTGTATACATCTTGTCCTAATATGTATATACATATATATCCACATTTATACAAACTTTCATGTATTTTACCTTGTGTTAGCATAAATATACATATACATACATTTATATTCTTATATATTTATTTAAAATCATAAGCTTTTATATTCTTAATTTTCATATACATATTATGAGCATACACTCATATACTTTTATATGTATATTCTTGTATGTATATATTTTTTCAAACGTCGTGAAGTTTGTATATATTTATCTCTATATATATATATGTTTATGGGTATTTTATCTTAATTTAAATGTTGGAGTTTATATATATATATATATACACACACATTTCCAGAATATTTATCAATCTATACATATCCAGCTGTTTTACAAATCCCAAATATATATAATTTTCATATCACTATATAGATTCAGGTATTTTATCATCAGAAAATTTATTTATTTGATAAATCAAAATTAATATTCCGATGATTAAAATCAGTTAATTCCCCAATTAACAGACGTTAAAATTCCGGGTCGTCATAATATGTCGTAATAAAATTTATTTAACTAAATCGTAGTTTCATTGATATCTAAATAAATGATTTTGTGAAGTAAAATTTGATTTTATAAAAAGCTATGATAAAATTATAAGATATGATGTTTTAAATATGTTATAGTAGAAATGTAAAAGAATTTGTAGCATTTGTAAAATGCTATAATTTTAAGGTTATGTTTTAAAAGTGCTACTATTTCTAAAAGTGTAACATTTTCAAAATGGTATTATATAAGGGTTACATTTTTAAAGTGTTGTAATTTCTAAATATCACATTTTTCAAGGTATTGTGGATTTTCTAAATACAACATTTGTAAAGTGGTGTAATTTCAAGTGTTTTGGTTTCGAAGTGTTATAACTTTGAAAGTGCTTTGAATTTTAGAAATGAATATATATATATATATATATATCTATATATATTTGAAATAGAAATGATATCGTTTTGATTTGGTTTTGAAGTGGAAATGATGTTTTGATTTGAAATATAAACCATTTTGAAATTTATAACCACGGGTTATAATAACGGTTGGATGTTATAAAGTGTGGCTAGAGGTGGGCAATTGTGATATCCCGGGAATTTCAAAGAAATTAAATATGATAATCTCTTTAATAAATTAATTAAATTAGCAATATTGTTATATTAAAACAATAAAAATGTATTGTATATATATATATATATGTGTGAATATAGATTTTTAGTGGAATATTTATTTCAATTGAAATAAATGGATGTTTAAATATATATATATACAACAAAATTTGATTTTAAAATTTTATTTAAAAATTGGTTAGATCTTATATTTGGATTCAAAGAGATGATATATATATCTATTTATATATATTGGATTAAAGGTATGTATAAATGATTTTTATAAATATAGTTTGTTTTATTCCATTTCTTTTAGAAGATTTTTCATTTATATATTTAAAAATATGCATTAGTTATTAGGAAATAAATTATAAAATCTTTATTTAATAAATGTAAAAGTATTTATGCATGGAAAAAAATAGGTGTTAACATTTAAACACTTTAAAATACATGTGTTAAGGTATTAAGAGGGTTTAGTGACAAGTGTCACAATTTCATTTTTATTTTCTTTTTAAATCAAAAAAAAAAACCAAATTCTATATATATCTACTTCTCATAACTTTTCCCTTTTTCTACCTCATTCTCTAAACATTCAAGCTACAGCCACGTTTTCAAAATAGAGAAGAATACCCAAAGCTTTAAACATTCAAACAAATTCCTCTCCACAATTCTAAAATCTGAAACCAAAATCCAAGTTAAAAGCTTCCTCAAAATCTAAAGCTGTAAACTATTTTCAAACTGAAGAACAAAATCAGAGATCAACAAAACAACTGCAGCAAGTTTCAAGAATCAACAAACTCAAATCTAAACAAACAATTCAAAGTGCTGGAGCTAGCTGTTTAAGTTTTCAAACATCTCAGCTCTGTTCAAATCATCTCATTTCAGATTCAAAGTTCTGTTCAACATCTCTAAAACCAAGTGAGTAAACTAAATGATAAAAACAGTAATATAGTTGTTTGTTTTATTTCCTGTGACAGTACTATATGAAAAGTTGATTTAATGATTGAATTTAACAAGCTATATATGCATTACTATGATCATATACCTGTATATGTATAAAATCTGCTCTGTTCAAATGTTCCAGTAAACAAAACAAACCTTAGATCTACCATATTATCTTGAGACTATATTTAAGTGTTGTTGTATGAATGTAAATAGGCCTACATGTATATATTTATTAGTGTAAGATCTGTTTATTGTTTGTTTGAAATATGCATGTCTGTTTTTAAGTTACAGAGTTAAAAATAAATCAAGAAATCAAATTTCTCTTTATCTATTCTGTGATTATCTTTTGTTTTCAAATAAAATAGGATCGTTTAAACATAATCTAACTTTTAAAACCATAGTTAAGTATTCAGGTTTGAGATCTGCCTGGAGTTAAGAAATATACAGTAAGAACCTTGATAAATGTTGAAATCAAGTGTTGTTATCTGGGGATTTAATTATATAATTTGAATAGGCTCAAGAAAATATGATTTTTAAAAAGGAAATCCTGATTTTTAATATTGTATCGAGTAAGAAATCCTAAGTTAACCAGAAAATGGGTTCTGAGAGTTTTCAGATGATCGAAGGGAAATTGGTACTCGAGGTTTTGATCGAAGTTGGGTTGGTGGTCAGTGATATTGAGAAAAATGCTTGATGATTTTATCATCATGGGTGGCATTGGCTATTGAGTAATCTAGGGTTTAACACCTTTGTTCCTGTCGTGATGAAAATAAGATGATTTGAGCACCTACGGTGAATCGAGCTTCATGGGAGCGATGGAGATGGATGCGTGAAGGACTTGGGAGGATGTTGACGAAGTTTCAGGTGGAACGATGGTCAGAGGCGTGGTGGCGAGGCGTTCGTTCCAGGTGATGTCGAACTGCTGTTCGAATGGATAGCTCGTTTTCGATTTAGGCTAGTTGATTGCATTTTGATGCTCGAAGTTGTTTGACGAGTTGAATTGCGATTTGCCGGAGACGAGAGAGTTCGCCGGAGTTGGCTGGAATCGCCGTGCACGTGCACCACGGTGAAGAGTATGTCAGGAATGATGGAAACGTGGGCGACTCGAAGGAGTCTCGGGTTTTTAGATGGCCAGACTCGAAGTTTTCTCGTGTGTGTATAGGGTAGGTTAGCAGTTTTAGTTTTTTTTAAAAGAAACTAGGGGAAGGAAGAAGAAGTTGAGGGGAAGACTCGAAGCAATCTCGAGTAAAATACGTGGATGACTCGGAGCAGGAATCAGAGAAGTGTAGCACGTTTTAAAGTTTTAAAAATAATAAAAGCTTGGAATTTTAAAATGTTTCTATGTTGAAACTTTTCTAAACTTCTTTTTAATTGCTTTTAAACTCTATTTTATTGGTATGTTTGTTAAATTTAAGTTTGTTAAAACTTAAATAAAATGTTTTAAAACCAAATCATTTTATAGTTATAATTAAATGTTAATTAAAGGTTAAACTTAATAATGTGATTAAGTAATTAACAAAAGAAAATGATTTGTTAAAAGATATTTAAGAGTTTGATAATTTAATAAAGAGTATTTAATTAATTTTAATTATTAATTAAATAATAATAAATCAATAGTTAAAGATTATAATTAATTAGAGTTTAATTAATTTGTAATTAAGAATTATTAATTAGATAATTAAAGTCAATTAATTAATAAATTAATAGTTAATTAATTAAGTAATTAATTGGTAATTAGTAATTAATTAATTGATCATTAAGGGTTAATTAATCAAGTATTAAGGATTACTTAATTTAAAATTAAGTTTTATTAATTAATAATTTAGGTTTATTAATTAATAGTTAAAGGATAATTAATCTCTGATTTAGATTCATTAATTTACTTATAAAAGTAATTAAGGTTTGATTAATTAATTAAATGATTGTAATTAATTAATAATTGATTAAGCAGGATAAGTGATTAGTTCTTAAGTAATTAATTTAATTTAAGATAATTAAATTAATTATAATATGGATTAATAAATTCTGTTTGGATGATTGTTGGAGTAGGATGTTTGGATTGATTGATATCTATTGGGTGATATTCTGTGATACTCTGTGATAAGTTTTGGATATATCTGTGATGGATGTATGGATTATCTATGATAAATGCTATGTGAATTCAAAGTGATAAATTGAATTTGTTTTAACCTTTAAAACAACTTGGCCCTTAAAAGATACGTTTTGGATTTCGATGAGACCGGGATCGGGTTTCCGTATACCGGATTTCCAGGTCTGGAGACCCGAATACCACATCGATCCAAATTAACGATAGATCGTGAATCTCAAGTGAAGATGAAGATTCAGAGTGCAAGGGTTATTGTCGTTAACTCTGAGGGTGATTCCAAAAACGAGTGTAACGAGATAATGCCTTCGGTTTCGTTCGAACCCGGAACGAACTTGTATGGATTGAATGCTTTCAACACATCGTCAGGAGGGCGATGAGCATTCTAAGTGATGTGTTCTGATTTAAAGGTAAATCGTAACCTCCAGCCTCATCAACCGGGAATGGCTAAAACAGGGGAGGTGCAGCAAGGCTTCGTGGGTAGCACCCACTGAGAGTAAGGTCATCCCTGTCTAGAGAAGTTCCTTTTATTTCGGCTTAGTGGTGCAGTTGGCGACGGCCATCTGTGGGGTGATTTTATTCGGGATTATCCAGTAAGGGATGGTTCCGGCTTTGTGTTGCAGGGGATTGGGAGTGATCCTCGGTACGGTGATCTAGGCCCCGTACTGTGATGAGCGGTACCCCGGTAGCTCTGCCATTGTATGGAATCCAATTTCCAATAAGAACCATACGATTTAGTTATGCCCAACTACGTTGGAATGTGAGATGTAAGCATTCCAGCTATTTCTGTATTTTATTTGAAAACCCTAGACCCTATTATAATATAACCAAATTTCCTATCAAAAGATTTGGTTAGCATAAGATAAAAAAACTTACCCGTGTTTATGTGTGGGAAGTCTTATGTGATACCCTTATTTCCAAATGATTTTCAAGTTAAACAACTTAACCGTTTACTCACACCAGACCCATGTCTGACCCAGAGTTTATTTCTGTTTTTCTTAAACTCTTGGGTACTCAAATTTTTATGAGTAGCCAAGTGATCAGGTTTTGCTTAGACGAATTTTGGAAGGACCTGGAGATGGAGACTTGGCGTAGTTATATATGTATATGTATCTTTCCGCTGTGTATTAACTCTAAGATGTATTTTGTGGGTGTAATGTAATGACAGATACTTATGACTGTCTTGTTTTGGATGTTGTATATATGGGTAACTCTGATATGTGTAAAAACTATGTAATGGATATGTGATATATTATATTTTGTTATGTTTCCGCTGTGAGATTCTGATATCTGTTAGTTCTTTCTTCTATCTTTTCTATTTCTATCTATTTCTTTCTTATTGATGATACGATTTTCTGTGGAATGAAAGTCGGGTCGTCACAGTTGGTATCAGAGCATAGGTTGAGATAATACCTAGGCTCTGGAGTAATATCTATCTTGAGAGTGCGTAGTTGTAATTTTTATAACTATATATATACACCTATCTAAATTTGTTGGGTTACCTGTCCAGGTTGCCAACATGAGTTCTCGAGGAAGAAGAGGCAGAGTTGCAAGAAACATGTCGACCAATGATGGAAGAGGTCAGAATGCTAGTGAGGCTGTAAATCCAATACCGCCTCGAGTTAGTTTTGCTGCATTATGCAAGGATTTTACCAACCTTGGAGGGAGTTCTTTTAAAGGATCCGAGACTATAATTGAAGTTCAAGCTTGGCTACGCTCATGCGAGCGCATTTTTAAGAGTCTTGAGTTGTCTGACGAGCAGAAAAGAGTGATGGCATCATGGCAACTAAAGGAAGGTGCTGCAGCTTGGTGGGATGCAGTTACCGTGAATATTGCTGAAGATGAGATTTCTTGGAGCAAATTTAAAGGATTGTCTGAAGAACAGTTCATGCCAACAGCTGGGAAGACTCGTTTATATAGAGAATTTCTGGATTTAAAGCAAGGAAGTATGACTGTTTCGGAATATGAGACCAAGTTCAATGAATTATCTCGCTACGGACTTGGATTGATTGATACATCCCTTAAGAAAAATGAGATGTTTGTGCAAGGAATGAGGCCTGAGTTCCATGAAAAGATGACGGCTCATCTGAAAGGATCTTTTGTGGAGTTGATCGACATGGCTTTACGATATGAGGAAATCATGAAAAAGAAACCAGTAGCAGTTGTGGCAGCTTCAGGAGGAAATTCTTCCAACTCAAATAAAAGGAAGTTCAATCCGAATTGGAAGAAGCAAGGAAAAGGGAAGCAGGGAGGAAGCAATGGACCCCGTAAGTGCTATATTTGTCAACAAGAAGGTCACTTGGCTAATAGATGTCCTAGGAAAGAATCTCAGCAGCAGCAGTATAATGGACCAGGAGCAGAAATGGTTCAGAAGTCTTTGTGCTATAACTGTCATCAGCCCGGACATATGATAAAGAATTGCCCGCTTCTTCAGAAAGCTCAGCTGAACAAAGTTTTTGCTTTGGAAGGTGCACCCTCAACCACTTCCAAGGGCAAAGGAGTTTTGGAAGGTACTTTGCTTATCAATGGTGTTTATGTTAAAGTATTATTTGATTCTGGAGCATCTCTCAGTTTTATTTCTTTAGAGACGGTAGTAAAATTTCACCTTACCCCTAGTATCGTAGAAGATTCTATTTGCGTCTCTAATCCCATAGGTGGAGTAACCCGACTTGATAGGATTTGTAAAGGATTGAGGATTACTTATCTTTCCCATAGTTTTGCATGTGAACCTTATGTATTAGATTTTAAGGGGTTTGACCTTATTCTGGGAATGGATTGGCTTGATAGACATAAAGCTGTCCTAAATTGTGAAGAAAGAACAGTTTCGTTAGAAACTGATCTGGGTAGGATTGCTAAAGTAACGTGTGATAATTCTGGAATTCACTTGAGTAGTCTTTTACATGGAGTTGAGACTTCTCAAGAGAAGGGAGGAGATATTGATGTGGTTAAAGATTTTCCTGATGTATTTGAAGAAGTCAAATGTTTACCTCCACATCGAGAGATAGAGTTTCGAATTGATCTAATTCCAGGGGCAATACCAGTTGTCCAGCTCAGTAGAAGAATGGCACCAAAGGAGAGAGAAGAATTGGTAAAGCAGACTCAAGATTTCTTATCGAAGGGTTTAATCCGACCTAGTTTTTCAAGTTGGGGTTCGGCTGTTGTCTTTGTAACAAAGTCGGATGGATCACTAAGGTTCTGTGTTGATTATCGAGAGTTGAACAAAGTGACCATTCGAAATAAGTATCCTTTGCCTCGTATTGATGATCTTTTTGATCAATTGAATGGAGCTTATGTTTTCTCCCAATTGGATTTAGCTTCAGGTTTCCATCAGCTAAGGGTAGCTGAAGATAGTATACCCTTGACTGCGTTTAGGGGACCAAATTGTTTCTATGAGTGGTTGGTTATGCCTTTCGGATTAACCAACGCTCCAGCCTACTTTGTTGATCTGATGAATCGAGTTTTTCGGGACGTGTTGAATAAGTTTGTACTCGTATTCATCGATGATATTCTTATCTACTCCAAATCTGAAGAGGAGCATAAGCGACATTTGGAGATAGTATTGGAGACTCTGCGAAGGCATGTTCTGAAGGCCAAGTTTTCGAAATGTCATTTTTGGAAGTCGGAGGTTAGATTTTTGGGCCATATTGTTTCTGGAGAAGGTATCTCTGTAGATCCAGCAAAGGTAGCAACTATTCAAGAATGGAAGCAACCGAAGACTCCGACGGAAATCCGCAGTTTCCTAGGTTTAGCTGGCTACTATAGGAAGTTTATTCGGGACTACTCTAAGATTTCTTCGCATTTAACTAAGTTGACTAAGAAAGGAGCAAAATTTAAATGGACCCCCGAATGTGAAGAAGCATTCCAGGATTTGAAGGCAAGACTGACTAGTGCACCTGTTCTAGCTGTTCCCGATGGTAAGAGCAAGTTTGAAGTCTACACTGACGCTTGTATTGTAGGAGTGGGTGCGGTGTTGATGCAGAATGGAAGAGTCATTGCGTATGCGAGTAGGCAGTTGAAGCCACATGAAAAGAATTACGCTACGCATGATCTGGAATTGTTGGCTATTGTTTTTGCTTTGAAGATTTGGAGGCATTATCTGCTAGGAGAGAAGTTCGAGCTTTTTACGGATCACAAACCTTTGAAGCATCTTTTCTCCCAGAAAGATCTAAATTTGAGACAGCAGCGATGGGTTGAATTTTTGGCATCTTATGATCTGGATATCTTGTATACTCCAGGGAAGGCAAACGTTGTGGCGGATGCTCTAAGTAGGAATGCAATTCTATCTCTTTTGGAAGTTGTTCCGTCTCTCCAAGAAAAGATTATAAGTAAGCAGATGGAAGATAAAAATTTTGAGGAACTAATTCTTGGAACAAAAGAAGGTCGATACTCAGATTTTGAGGTTGACAACCAAGGAGTGTTAAAGATTAATAATCGCCTCTATGTACCAGATGTGGATGGGTTAAGGCGGGAAGTACTATCAGAGGGTCATCGCTCCAGACTGAACATTCACCCGGGAATATCAAAGATGTATAAAGATGTGAAGAGAGTCTTTTGGTGGCCAAATATGAAGAAGGATGTAGCTACTTTTGTTAATAGATGTGCGACCTGTCAGCAGGTGAAAGGCGATCAGCAGAAGACCGCAGGATTATTACAGCCTTTGGAAGTTCCTCAGTGGAAATGGGAAATGATTTCTATGGATTTTATCGACGGTTTACCAAGGACCAAAAAGGGAAATGAAGGAATATGGGTAATTATTGACCGGCTAACCAAAAGCGCCCATTTTATTCCGGTTAAGACAACCCGTACTGCAGTATCTTTGGCCGAGATTTTCTTGAAAGAAATTGTTAGACTGCATGGTGTTCTAGTCAGCATAGTAAGCGATCGTGATCCTATTTTCACCAGCAAATTTTGGGAGGCTTTGCAGTCAGCTTTGGGAACGAGTTTGAGTCTGAGTACAGCATATCATCCCCAGACAGATGGGCAGACGGAGAGGGTAAATCGTATTCTTGAAGATATGCTTAGAGCTTGTATTCTAGATTTTGGTGGATCTTGGGAAGACCATCTACATTTAGTAGAATTCTCGTACAATAATAGTTACCAAGCAAGTATCAAGATGGCACCCTATGAAGCGTTGTATGGAAGACCTTGTAGATCACCATCCTGTTGGGTAGAATCGGGAGATCGTCTAGTTCTCGGTCCAGATTTGATTCGAGAAGCTTCTGAAAAGGTAGAGCTTATCAAGAAGAGGATGAAAGCAGCGCAGGATCGTCAAAAGAAGTATGCAGACAAAAGACGAAGACAATTGGAATTCGAGATTGGAGATATGGTCTTTGTCAAAGTTTCCCCGATAAAAGGAACTATTAGATTTGGGAAGACGGGAAAACTCGCCCCAAGATATATTGGTCCATTCCGAGTGCTGGAGAGAATTGGTACCGTGGCATATAGGATTGAGTTACCAGATCGGATGGCTGGAATTCATAATGTATTTCACGTATCTCATTTGAGAAAGTACGTGCATGATCCATCCCTTATTGTGGAGCCAACAGTGCAGGAAGATTTAGAGATCGAGCCGGACTTATCTGTTGTAAAGCATCCTGTTCAGATAGTCGATCAAGATGAGAGGCAACTCAGAAACAAAGTGGTGAAGCTAGTCAAGGTGCAGTGGAGCGAGGATCCCAAAGATTGTACCTGGGAGACTCTAGACAGTTTTAGGAAGGATTATCCGGATCTGTGTCCGGATAACTAGTGATTGTTTGTTTGAGTAAATTGTCTGTTTGATTGTTGTATGGATGATATGTATGCTTAGTTTGTTGAAATGAAATAAAATTTTGGATTATCTTTTGTTTTAATTTCGGGGACGAAATTCTTTTAAGGGGGGAGGAATGTGATATCCCGGGAATTTCAAAGAAATTAAATATGATAATCTCTTTAATAAATTAATTAAATTAGCAATATTGTTATATTAAAACAATAAAAATGTATTGTATATATATATATATGTGTGAATATAGATTTTTAGTGGAATATTTATTTCAATTGAAATAAATGGATGTTTAAATATATATATATACATCAAAATTTTATTTTAAAATTTTATTTAAAAATTGGTTAGATCTTATATTTGGATTCAAAGAGATGATATATATATCTATTTATATATATTGGATTAAAGGTATGTATAAATGATTTTTATAAATATAGTTTGTTTTATTCCATTTCTTTTAGAAGATTTTTCATTTATATATTTAAAAATATGCATTAGTTATTAGGAAATAAATTATAAAATCTTTATTTAATAAATGTAAAAGTATTTATGCATGGAAAAAAATAGGTGTTAACATTTAAACACTTTAAAATACATGTGTTAAGGTATTAAGAGGGTTTAGTGACAAGTGTCACAATTTCATTTTTATTTTCTTTTTAAATCAAAAAAAAAACCAAATTCTATATATATCTACTTCTCATAACTTTTCCCTTTTTCTACCTCATTCTCTAAACATTCAAGCTACAGCCACGTTTTCAAAACAGAGAAAAATACCCAAAGCTTTAAACATTCAAACAAATTCCTCTCCACAATTCTAAAATCTGAAACCAAAATCCAAGTTAAAAGCTTCCTCAAAATCTAAAGCTGTAAACTATTTTCAAACTGAAGAATAAAATCAGAGATCAACAAAACAACTGCAGCAAGTTTCAAGAATCAACAAACTCAAATCTAAACAAACAATTCAAAGTGCTGGAGCTAGCTGTTTAAGTTTTCAAACATCTCAGCTCTGTTCAAATCATCTCATTTCAGATTCAAAGTTCTGTTCAACATCTCTAAAACCAAGTGAGTAAACTAAATGATAAAAACAGTAATATAGTTGTTTGTTTTATTTCCTGTGACAGTACTATATGAAAAGTTGATTTAATGATTGAATTTAACAAGCTATATATGCATTACTATGATCATATACCTGTATATGTATAAAATCTGCTCTGTTCAAATGTTCCAGTAAACAAAACAAACCTTAGATCTACCATATTATCTTGAGACTATATTTAAGTGTTGTTGTATGAATGTAAATAGGCCTACATGTATATATTTATTAGTGTAAGATCTGTTTATTGTTTGTTTGAAATATGCATGTCTGTTTTTAAGTTACAGAGTTAAAAATAAATCAAGAAATCAAATTTCTCTTTATCTATTCTGTGATTATCTTTTGTTTTCAAATAAAATAGGATCGTTTAAACATAATCTAACTTTTAAAACCATAGTTAAGTATTCAGGTTTGAGATCTGCCTGGAGTTAAGAAATATACAGTAAGAACCTTGATAAATGTTGAAATCAAGTGTTGTTATCTGGGGATTTAATTATATAATTTGAATAGGCTCAAGAAAATATGATTTTTAAAAAGGAAATCCTGATTTTTAATATTGTATCGAGTAAGAAATCCTAAGTTAACCAGAAAATGGGTTCTGAGAGTTTTCAGATGATCGAAGGGAAATTGGTACTCGAGGTTTTGATCGAAGTTGGGTTGGTGGTCAGTGATATTGAGAAAAATGCTTGATGATTTTATCATCATGGGTGGCATTGGCTATTGAGTAATCTAGGGTTTAACACCTTTGTTCCTGTCGTGATGAAAATAAGATGATTTGAGCACCTACGGTGAATCGAGCTTCATGGGAGCGATGGAGATGGATGCGTGAAGGACTTGGGAGGATGTTGACGAAGTTTCAGGTGGAACGATGGTCAGAGGCGTGGTGGCGAGGCGTTCGTTCCAGGTGATGTCGAACTGCTGTTCGAATGGATAGCTCGTTTTCGATTTAGGCTAGTTGATTGCATTTTGATGCTCGAAGTTGTTTGACGAGTTGAATTTCGATTTGCCGGAGACGAGAGAGTTCGCCGGAGTTGGCTGGAATCGCCGTGCACGTGCACCACGGTGAAGAGTATGTCAGGAATGATGGAAACGTGGGCGACTCGAAGGAGTCTCGGGTTTTTAGATGGCCAGACTCGAAGTTTTCTCGTGTGTGTATAGGGTAGGTTAGCAGTTTTAGTTTTTTTTTAAAAGAAACTAGGGGAAGGAAGAAGAAGTTGAGGGGAAGACTCGAAGCAATCTCGAGTAAAATACGTGGATGACTCGGAGCAGGAATCAGAGAAGTGTAGCACGTTTTAAAGTTTTAAAAATAATAAAAGCTTGGAATTTTAAAATGTTTCTATGTTGAAACTTTTCTAAACTTCTTTTTAATTGCTTTTAAACTCTATTTTATTGGTAGGTTTGTTAAATTTAAGTTTGTTAAAACTTAAATAAAATGTTTTAAAACTAAATCATTTTATAGTTATAATTAAATGTTAATTAAAGGTTAAACTTAATAATGTGATTAAGTAATTAACAAAAGAAAATGATTTGTTAAAAGATATTTAAGAGTTTGATAATTTAATAAAGAGTATTTAATTAATTTTAATTATTAATTAAATAATAATAAATCAATAGTTAAAGATTATAATTAATTAGAGTTTAATTAATTTGTAATTAAGAATTATTAATTAGATAATTAAAGTCAATTAATTAATAAATTAATAGTTAATTAATTAAGTAATTAATTGGTAATTAGTAATTAATTAATTGATCATTAAGGGTTAATTAATCAAGTATTAAGGATTACTTAATTTAAAATTAAGTTTTATTAATTAATAATTTAGGTTTATTAATTAATAGTTAAAGGATAATTAATCTCTGATTTAGATTCATTAATTTACTTATAAAAGTAATTAAGGTTTGATTAATTAATTAAATGATTGTAATTAATTAATAATTGATTAAGCAGGATAAGTGATTAGTTCTTAAGTAATTAATTTAATTTAAGATAATTAAATTAATTATAATATGGATTAATAAATTCTGTTTGGATGATTGTTGGAGTAGGATGTTTGGATTGATTGATATCTATTGGGTGATATTCTGTGATACTCTGTGATAAGTTTTGGATATATCTGTGATGGATGTATGGATTATCTATGATAAATGCTATGTGAATTCAAAGTGATAAATTGAATTTGTTTTAACCTTTAAAACAACTTGGCCCTTAAAAGATACGTTTTGGATTTCGATGAGACCGGGATCGGGTTTCCGTATACCGGATTTCCAGGTCTGGAGACCCGAATACCACATCGATCCAAATTAACGATAGATCGTGAATCTCAAGTGAAGATGAAGATTCAGAGTGCAAGGGTTATTGTCGTTAACTCTGAGGGTGATTCCAAAAACGAGTGTAACGAGATAATGCCTTCGGTTTCGTTCGAACCCGGAACGAACTTGTATGGATTGAATGCTTTCAACACATCGTCAGGAGGGCGATGAGCATTCTAAGTGATGTGTTCTGATTTAAAGGTAAATCGTAACCTCCAGCCTCATCAACCGGGAATGGCTAAAACAGGGGAGGTGCAGCAAGGCTTCGTGGGTAGCACCCACTGAGAGTAAGGTCATCCCTGTCTAGAGAAGTTCCTTTTATTTCGGCTTAGTGGTGCAGTTGGCGACGGCCATCTGTGGGGTGATTTTATTCGGGATTATCCAGTAAGGGATGGTTCCGGCTTTGTGTTGCAGGGGATTGGGAGTGATCCTCGGTACGGTGATCTAGGCCCCGTACTGTGATGAGCGGTACCCCGGTAGCTCTGCCATTGTATGGAATCCAATTTCCAATAAGAACCATACGATTTAGTTGTGCCCAACTACGTTGGAATGTGAGATGTAAGCATTCCAGCTATTTCTGTATTTTATTTGAAAACCCTAGACCCTATTATAATATAACCAAATTTCCTATCAAAAGATTTGGTTAGCATAAGATAAAAAAACTTACCCGTGTTTATGTGTGGGAAGTCTTATGTGATACCCTTATTTCCAAATGATTTTCAAGTTAAACAACTTAACCGTTTACTCACACCAGACCCATGTCTGACCCAGAGTTTATTTCTGTTTTTCTTAAACTCTTGGGTACTCAAATTTTTATGAGTAGCCAAGTGATCAGGTTTTGCTTAGACGAATTTTGGAAGGACCTGGAGATGGAGACTTGGCGTAGTTATATATGTATATGTATCTTTCCGCTGTGTATTAACTCTAAGATGTATTTTGTGGGTGTAATGTAATGACAGATACTTATGACTGTCTTGTTTTGGATGTTGTATATATGGGTAACTCTGATATGTGTAAAAACTATGTAATGGATATGTGATATATTATATTTTGTTCTGTTTCCGCTGTGAGATTCTGATATCTGTTAGTTCTTTCTTCTATCTTTTCTATTTCTATCTATTTCTTTCTTATTGATGATACGATTTTCTGTGGAATGAAAGTCGGGTCGTTACAGCAATTGCTGCAGCTTTGCGCTACCCCAGTCACATTATCACTATTATTTTGCATAGTTTGCTTTACTTTAGACATTACTATGATAGCGTTCATTACTACATAGTAGATGGTTTAACGGATCCTTAAAGGATGGGCGATCCCAGACATCCTTTAAGTTACTTGTGCATTTCTATTACAGTTCACTTGAGTTGGTTTACATTGTATAAGTATGTATGTCCTGACTTGAGTGTTTTGTGTTCTGCTTTACGCTCGGGTCAGCCTGAGTATCACAGCTTTAGATTCATCTTCTGGACCTAGAGATTTGCTAGAGCTTATTTGTCTATCTGTTCGTCCATTTTCATTTCGGTTATTTCCTATTCAACCATGTCTATGTATTAGTGACTTATGTATTCAGACTTATGTTGTATTTGCTTTTCAGACTATGATATTTTGTATCTGTTTTGAGATTTTTTTTTATGTAATAGCTTCATGAACTACTATGGTATTTTATTTTCGCTGCGAGTTATTCTGATATTCTATGTCTGTGATTCTGTGTTTGATTTTATTTGCTCCAGTTTTTCTTAACAATCCACTGTTTTGAAGTATTCCAGTCCGACATGTGTGGATTTATTGTCGATTTGAATGGTCCAAAATAGTGGGATGTTACAAAGTATTTAAAAGGTATTTCTATATATATATATATATATATATATATGTGTGTGTGTTTTAAATATTAAATTATGTATTATAAATTTAATAAAGGAGATTTAGGTTTTAACACTTGAGTTAAAGTAAATGGTTTTGTGAAATTAATTTAAGGTGTATTATCTTAATTAATAATTGTGGACATGCAATAATCATCAAAAGAAATGTTTTAAAGTTAATATTGGATAAGTAAATGGGTTATTGTAAACAATGTTCTAGTAATAATTGTTTTTAACCTTTATTATTAATTATACTTAGAGATATAATAAGATATTTATTATTGAATATTTTAATGATCACTTTAAGAGAAATGATTTGGGTTTGTTGTGACAATCTTTTAAACAACACTTTTCTTAAACCTTTATAAATGTAATTAAACCTTTAAAAAAATTGTTTTAACGATAATAATTAAATGAGAAATGTCTTGGGTTGTTGTAAAAAGTGTTATCGTAACACTTGTTTTAAACCCTTTATTTATATTTTTAAGTGGAAATTTAATATAAATATAATTAGAACTTAAAAAATGGAATTTAGAAAGATAATAAGAAATATTAAAATCTTTCATAAAAAGATAGAAAATGTTATATGTTTAATTTATAAAAGAGAAGGAGTTTACAGTAACGATGTTTTAGTAACATTTGTTTTTAACCCCTTCGATTATATTTTGAAGTAAGTAAAACTTGTTAAGTGATTTGTGAATATACTGATACTGATGTGATAAGTATATGAATACCTTTTAAGTATTGAAAAGAGTATAAGTGAATATTGAAATTGTAGAAAATAAGTATATCTTTTGTAAAGAGAAATTATATATATATACAAGTTTATTAAGTAGGTTTTATTTGATTAATGGGTATTGATTAAAAAAGGATGTCTTGATTTAAAAACGGAGTTTCATTTGATAAAAATGTGTTTTACTAAATGAATGAGCTTTAAATCAATAAAGGATAAATTAATTTAATAGGGATTAAAAGGAATTTATGTGAGTTGATCGTACTTTGGATGAACTGGTAGTGCATGTATGATTACTTGCTTATGGAAAGTATACGGGAATTAGTTCCTTTATGCAATCACACACATTATTGTTGAATAAGACCAAATTCATCGATTCAGTCTTGGAGAGACCGGGATCAGTAAGTGTTATACTTATCGAAAACCACTTCAAGGCTGGGATAAGGGTTCTAAATTTTGGAAGTAAATGATGGAGTCCATGTATGATTTTGAAATCTGTTGAGATGATGGAATCCATGAGGAAATCATTATTTGTGCGAGTATTGAAGACTCGGATGAAGTTGCCAAACGTAGCCTTGATGTCGAAAAATGACTAAACATAGGGTAGGCTACATGATCCTGGGGTTTAGCTGACCCATCGGGACTACATAAACTCCATATCTAGGGTATGCTTATCGATATGTTGCGCATTGGAAGGTGATGATACTTGGTGCACGTTGTTCACAAGAGTGTTCGGATGATGGCCCAGTTGGGTTTACCTTATGGTATATTTTATCTAAATAAATACAAGGCTCATAAGGTAGTTTCTAATCCTTGTCATAAGTAATCGGTCTTAGTTTACTAAGGAGGTCTCCTTGGAAAACCCATTTATATGAACGTGCCTTAGTGGTTGGTTTGTATACCTAACCTATTATATGTAAGCTATGTATATATTTATATTGAACACCCTAGACATTATTACAATATCATTGAAGTTTCTAATGGAAATAGTCTGGTTATCGTAAGGTAAAAACCCGTCCGTGTTTATTTGTGGCGTGGTCTTATGAGATACTTTTATTTTAAAAGGTTTGTGACATTAATTAATTCAAATGAATTGAGTTTCTCATGCTGGTTTACTAGAACCGATCCGAGTGTTATTTTTCTTATAATGCTCCGGTCAGCCCCATGTATATTTCCAGATTTCGTTGATATTTATTGGAGCTCTTGGAGAGGAACTGGGTCATTACCTATCGTAGTTTTTCTTTTTCCGCTGCATTACTTTGTTTATATTTATTAGCAATTGTAAGAGTAGGCAGTTGTAACTATCCACGCTGATGATAGGTTAGTTTACTCTGATTATTGTATAGATATTTAAATGTTCTTTTGTGAAGATCTATTGAGATATTATATGTTATCATTCCACTGTGAGACTCTGATGTTTTTGTTCCCTTCTTTCTTGTTCTTTTTCTTTCTTCGTTTTCTTTTACCCTAACATTCTATCTTACTGGCACTTGGGTGGTCGGCACATAAATACCATGGATGTGTAACGACCCCGAAATTTAATTTATTTAAATTGATAATTAAATCAATTTTGGAATTAAATTGAGTAATTAAATAAATTTTTGGATAAAAATTTGTAAATTAATTGATAAAGTAGGCGAGTTTCCCCGGGATCCAAATTAAAGTTTGTTAAATCTTCAAATTTAAAATATTATACATATAGGTGATTTGAATCTTAGATAGATGTTTAAAATATAATAATAATAATAATAATAATAATAATAAATAATTTTTAATTTATGGTTTAATAAATATTTGGGTTAATAAAATATATATAAGTAATTGAAAATACAAACTCATTTAAAAAAATGTACAAATAAATAAGGTAAATATATTAACTAAAATATAACATAACTAGATATAAATATGTAAACAAATCTATGTTTAAAGCAATTAGACTAAGCAAAAGCAACAAAATAATCAAAAACAAATGAAGACAGCCAAAGTGAAACTATACTTTCACATACTTTCTGCAGCTAAAATAAAAGAGGGAAGTATATATATATTGCACATGTAATTAATGCAAGTAACAATTCAAGTGTATAAACAAAATAATATCTCTTCATATTGTACAAGATAATAAATGCTTGGCCACCACCATATCACTTCAGCCGAGCTAAAAAATTACAGGTAAACATAAACAAATAGTATTGTAAACATGATTGTACAAAGCATTAAATACAAGTATAGAAAAGCAAGATCCTTAGTACACGAGAAAACATCACCAGCCTCCACAAAGAAGAAAACATCTCTGATATATTTGTACAAGACAAAATAAGGTGTTACCCTATTGTACAAACAATATAATACCCTGTACAAACTTTTAAGGTTTTCTTTGATAAATATTAGCCTCCCCATTTCATTTTCGTTCCTCAAAGTTAAGCAAACCAGAAAGAAAAAAATAATAATAATATAGCATATGTATTCTTCTTCAAACTCAAGATCATCTGCATACATTTAAGTCTAGGATCATCTTCATCAAAGTCATCAGCATGCGGTTTTAAAAAAAATCAAAGTTCAAAAACAAAACCTGGTTCAACAAACATAAAGCTCTGTTCTTTCTTTTTAAGGTGAGCAACTCCTATTTTTAGAGCTTACCCTGTTTTGATTTCTTGTTGCTTGTGAGTAACCTTTAAAAATCTAAATCTTATCTGGTTGCATGCTATTTATGTGATAAATATTGTAGTATGTATATATATACACACAAATGTAATTTGCTGTATGCATGTTATATGAAGGCCCTCTGTTGTAGTTTCCAGTTCTCCTGTTGTTTTAAATTCATTTTTCTTTTTGATCCAATCTCTGTAGGATTTAAATTACAGACAATAATTGTTTGTTTAAGTTATTAAGTAAATTAAAATTTAATTAAGTTAATAATAAACTGGGATGGGCTCTGGAAAACCAAATAAGTGAGCAAGTTCAAAGATAACTGAAAATTTAATCATCATGTTTTCTTGATTCATGAATATAGGTTGGATACTAAAATCATAATGTGATTTTTAAAACAAAAACTAAATTCTTTAGTGAAGAGGTTTAGGAGTAGGTAAAGGTTGAACTGAATATGAACTATGGGGTTTCTCTGGTGATTCATGAATCTGGAGTGGATGGGTTTCTGCATGGTGATGGAGAATTGATCAGAGAAGCTAGGAAAAATATTGGTTGGTGCTAAATTCCATTGTGGAAGTTGCGGTAGAGTTTTTCTTTTTAAAACCCTAGTTTGTAAATGGTTTGAAGAATCGAACAGTTTGGGATGAAGGATGGATCGAGTGTTGTGATATTTTGGAAATTGGTAGTTTGGTCGTAGGCGAATGCGTGGCCGGTGGTGGAGGTTCTCTGGTGGTCGGTGGAGGGAGCAGTTGCCGTTGACAGGTTTGGGAGGATGGACGAGTGCGTGTTTTCCAGGTTTGAATGGAGTGCTCGAATTTTGATAGCATAATGGTGCGAGAGTTCTGGGGGTTGGCCTGGCACGAGTTCGTCGAAGGTGACTAGCTGGAGGGATCGATGGTGGTCGGAGGGCGCCTGAGCTCGAGTGCACGTGCACGCGATGGGTTCGTGTATCTGGGAATAAATCATTTTGGGGAAGAAAGGTTTTCTCGGGGTTTCATTCGAATTTTCCTGGGTTTGACTCGAAGTAGGAACGAACGTGAATTACTCGAAGTGTTACTCGAGATTTATAGGGGAAGGCTCGGGTATAACCTGTTTTCTGTTTTGAACTTTAAAAACCTGATTTCAAATTTATAAACAAAGCTTAAGTTTTAAATCAAAGTTTTAAACTGATAAATTCAAGTTTGTCTAGAAACTTGGGTGTGAATTAAACAAGATTTAAAAACAGAAGTTTAAATACAAACTTAAGTTCGTTTACAACATAGTTTGGGCATAACGAAGTTTTTAAGTTTAAATTGTTAATTAACCAAAATTTGTAGTTTATTCATCAGTAATTAACCTGGTATAAATTAATTAAAATCAGATATTAACTGATCTTACTTATGAATGTTTGGATTCTATTGAATATTGAATTGTTTGATATCCCTGATATATGATGCTTTGTGATACATCCTGATTTATGTTGTGATCTGTAATTTATTTACCTGTGATATATATATATCTGTGATCTGTGCATGAACGATAAGCATTATAGTTTATATCGCTTATCAACTATATCCTGTATTTTGATATGTGATGATTCATTGTGTTGCACTATTGTGTGAAACCCCTAGACCACACTTTTAAACACACAAATATGGATTTCACGTGGAAATCGGTTAAATCACAGATGATTTAAATTTAATGTTTTTGAAATTGAAATTTAATTTCAATTGATTTTGAAATTGGAAATTTGGGTTTAAAGTGAAAAGCTTTTGAAATGGAATTTCAAAGATAAAAGTTATTTTGAATAACTTAATCGAGTTTTGAAAATTTAAATAATTTGATTTAAATTTGAATTCAAGTTTGAAATTGAAAAACTATGAAATGAGTCTTTGATTTCAAAGACCGGACGAGTTACTCCAGTTTGAAATAGAATTGAAATGTTTTGAAAGACTATGAACGAATCTTTGAAAATGAGTTTTGAAAGCTATAAGTCAAATCTTGACTTAAAGATTTAACGAGTTAATTCAATTGAAATGGAAATTGTTTTGAAATCCATGAATGAATCTTTGTGAACTGGGTGAACGTTATGAATTGAATCTTTTTGTTTAAAAGATTAAAAGTGTGGAAATTGTTTAAACCATTGAAGGTTTTTGAAATGAATCTTTTAGTTTAAAAGATTGGAAATGGTAAATTGTTTTACCATTCGAATGAAAAGTTTTGGTTTTTAAGCTGTGATTTAACTGAGACCCCAGTATCCATATATTTTTAATTGCGCTCGTTATTCGGTTTAGCCGGGAAAGGACCTTTGTGTCATATAACCCATTCCGAATAGTGATACGACGATATGGATAGCATTTGAAGACCGGTGGTGAAGACCGGGTATTTGCGAGAGCGATAGGATGACCTATTGATTGTCTCTGCACTTAGTAGCTACGGTATAGAGATTCCCTAAGTGATGGGAAGTCCGATCAGGATTGTGAATACCTGGATTGCAAGGGCTTCTTCGGAAGTGCCTTCGGTTCTGTTCGAACCCGGAACAGACTTGTATGGATGTGTGTCTGACATTACACTTTGAGATGTAAAGCTGGTCTCTATCAAATACATTTCTGTTGGTGGCGGAGAATTTATTCTCTTAGCTTAACACCCTTCTCTGAGACGTACGAGCTCAGAGGTTATGTAGTTGATGGTTACTAGTGATACATTCCCAATTTGGTAATGTGGCATACGAAGTGTTGATGATCATTTGTTGGTCAAAGCGTTGCTTTGTGAAAAAGCGTGCTTTGTGGAGAAGCGTAGTTTTGTGGACGAGACTTCGTCGAGCCTCACAACCCGGTAATGGTCGAAACAGGAATGTTGCGGCAAAGGTTTGTAGGGGTAGCGCCCCTAGGGTATGTCATTTCCTTCTGGATAAAGGGTGGTATCATGGTATGGAGACCAGATACTTAACTCGTGTGGACACGGTAATTTATTACTGTATGATGTTGCTTTGTTGGTTTTCGGGATCCCGGGATAAAGGTTGGTTACGACCGGGGGATGACATGACTCGTGTGTTAGTTACCTAGTTACAGCTGTGCAGCGTGAGGTAGCGTCAGTGTGTTAGTTACCTAGTTACAGCTGTACAGCGTGAGGTAGCGTCGGCCTTTTGTTTGCAGAGATCCGGTTAGTATCCGGGGCGTCTTTCCAGAGGCGTTTCTATTTCGGTGTAAGGAAGTTCCTTTGCCTGATCATTTGTTGGAAATCCAAAGAAACAATACGAACCCTGTACGGTTTTAGTTGTATTACCTGCTATGGAATGTGGCGGTAACCTGCTATTGAACGTAGTAGCTATAGTAGGCATACAACAATGGGTGTATGCTGGCTAAGATTAATATTATATTTTCGAAATGGTTTTCGACACTATGCACTAATGATAATAATATCGAATGATTTTGCGTAGTAAGCATTTTTGACTATCATAAGAAGAAATCTCCTCCAATTCTGCGTTTGCATTGTGTGTGTGGTGGGAGGTCTTATGGTAGTTTCATTTTCAAAAAGCATTGCGGATTTCAATGTTTAAAAGCCTTTGTTGCTTGTATTAAAGATAAATTGTTTTTGTTGCTCACACCAGTCCCATGACTGATCCGGAGTTTATTGTTCCCTTCCTAAACTCTGGGTGCCCACTATTTTCCACACGGGCAGTCTAGAGTTGGGTTCTTTCAGATATTCAGGTTGAGTAGATTATCTGGAGCTAGCTATGGATTGGAGCACTCTATTGGAGATATTCTATCCGCTGCTGGTGTTATCTATTTTCTTTCCGCTGCTATTTCTTGTATCATATCTCTGATGTATATAGATATTCATTGTATCATCATTGTATCTGCATATTGTATCATATGTTGTATATCTATATTCTTTTTCTTTTCCGCTGTGTTGTTTACTTAATGTTGTTATAAGCTCCGGCGAATCGGATTTGAACGGTCGAATCTGCGGCATTCTAGTACAATGTGAAGTACGGATGTCGATTTTCGGACGGGCAAAATCCGTATCGTTACATTTGGTATCAGAGCTAAGGTTGAACTTTAGCTCATGAGTATAGCACGTTAAGTAGCTCATTAGAGATAGAGTGAAGTAAACTCTAGAATGAGTAATCCTCAGATATCCGTTCGAATGTCTTAGTAAATTCTCTTACTATCCACTGATAGTGAGTATGAGTGCGAGAAGAGGACGAGATAGGGGACAAGGGAATACGACTATAAATGGTCAATACCCTGCAACAGTGGAAACAACCTTCTTATCAAAATTCTTTTGATTCGTTTCCAAATTCTTTTGATTTCTTCGTATCAGCTACAAAAAGAAGTTTCGGTGCGATGATGGCTCTACGAATCGTTGCAGAAAATTCTTACCTCATATCTTCATCGGTTTCTTATCAGCTTTTCGATTTAAACCTTAATGAATTTGAAATTGGAAATTTTAAATTGAATATAATTTATTAATAGAATATGAGGATAAAATTGAATTGAATCGATAAAACGATATCGTTTGAAACCAAATTTTGAAATTCTATTGTAATTTCTTGTGGATACCAAAGTCCGAAGAGAGACGAATTGATATGTATTCTGAGATATTCCGACTTGAATTCGGAATCCGTATCTTGTGTTTGAGGAATTATAGGAGATCGATTCTATCTATCTTTGTTGCTTTCGTGCCTGCGAATTTCGAGGACGAAATTCTTTTAAGGGGGGAAGTTTGTAACGACCCCGAAATTTAATTTTATTTAAATTGATAATTAAATCAATTTTTGAATTAAATTGAGTAATTAAATAAATTTTTGGATAAAAATTTGTAAATTAATTGATAAAGTAGGCGAGTTTCCCCGGGATCCAAATTAAAGTTTGTTAAATCTTCAAATTTAAAATATTATACATATAGGTGATTTGAATCTTAGATAGATGTTTAAAATATAATAATAATAATAATAAATAATTTTTAATTTATGGTTTAATAAATATTTGGGTTAATAAAATATATATAAGTAATTGAAAATACAAACTCATTTAAAAAAATGTACAAATAAATAAGGTAAATATATTAACTAAAATATAACATAACTAGATATAAATATGTAAACAAATCTATGTTTAAAGCAATTAGACTAAGCAAAAGCAACAAAATAATCAAAAACAAATGAAGACAGCCAAAGTGAAACTATACTTTCACATACTTTCTGCAGCTAAAATAAAAGAGGGAAGTATATATATATTGCACATGTAATTAATGCAAGTAACAATTCAAGTGTATAAACAAAATAATATCTCTTCATATTGTACAAGATAATAAATGCTTGGCCACCACCATATCACTTCAGCCGAGCTAAAAAATTACAGGCAAACATAAACAAATAGTATTGTAAACATGATTGTACAAAGCATTAAATACAAGTATAGAAAAGCAAGATCCTTAGTACACGAGAAAACATCCCCAGCCTCCACAAAGAAGAAAACATCTCTGATATATTTGTACAAGCCAAAATAAGGTGTTACCCTATTGTACAAACAATATAATACCCTGTACAAACTTGTAAGTTTTTCTTTGATAAATATTAGCCTCCCCATTTCATTTTCGTTCCTCAAAGTTAAGCAAACCAGAAAGAAAAAAATAATAATAATAATATAGCATATGTATTCTTCTTCAAACTCAAGATCATCTGCATACATTTAAGTCTAGGATCATCTTCATCAAAGTCATCAGCATGCAGTTTTAAAAAAAATCAAAGTTCAAAAACAAAACCTGGTTCAACAAACATAAAGCTCTGTTCTTTCTTTTTAAGGTGAGCAACTCCTATTTTTAGAGCTTACCCTGTTTTGATTTCTTGTTGCTTGTGAGTAACCTTTAAAAATCTAAATCTTATCTGGTTGCATGCTATTTATGTGATAAATATTGTAGTATGTATATATATACACACAAATGTAATTTGCTGTATGCATGTTATATGAAGGCCCTCTGTTGTAGTTTCCAGTTCTCCTGTTGTTTTAAATTCATTTTTCTTTTTGATCCAATCTCTGTAGGATTTAAATTACAGACAATAATTGTTTGTTTAAGTTATTAAGTAAATTAAAATTTAATTAAGTTAATAATAAACTGGGATGGGCTCTGGAAAACCAAATAAGTGAGCAAGTTCAAAGATAACTGAAAATTTAATCATCATGTTTTTCTTGATTCATGAATATAGGTTGGATACTAAAATCATAATGTGATTTTTAAAACAAAAACTAAATTCTTTAGTGAAGAGGTTTAGGAGTAGGTAAAGGTTGAACTGAATATGAACTATGGGGTTTCTCTAGTGATTCATGAATCTGGAGTGGATGGGTTTCTGCATGGTGATGGAGAATTGATCAGAGAAGCTAGGAAAAATATTGGCTGGTGCTAAATTCCATTGTGGAAGTTGCGGTAGAGTTTTTCTTTTTAAAACCCTAGTTTGTAAATGGTTTGAAGAATCGAACAGTTTGGGATGAAGGATGGATCGAGTGTTGTGATATTTTGGAAATTGGTAGTTTGGTCGTAGGCGAATGCGTGGCCGGTGGTGGAGGTTCTCTGGTGGTCGGTGGATGGAGCAGTTGCCGTTGACAGGTTTGGGAGGATGGACGAGTGCGTGTTTTCCAGGTTTGAATGGAGTGCTCGAATTTTGATAGCATAATGGTGCGAGAGTTCTGGGGGTTGGCCTGGCACGAGTTCGTCGAAGGTGACTAGCTGGAGGGATCGATGGTGGTCGGAGGGCGCCTGAGCTCGAGTGCACGTGCACGCGATGGGTTCGTGTATCTGGGAATAAATCGTTTTGGGGAAGAAAGGTTTTCTCGGGGTTTCATTCGAATTTTCCTGGGTTTGACTCGAAGTAGGAACGAACGTGAATTACTCGAAGTGTTACTCGAGATTTATAGGGGAAGGCTCGGGTATAACCTGTTTTCTGTTTTGAACTTTAAAAACCTGATTTCAAATTTATAAACAAAGCTTAAGTTTTAAATCAAAGTTTTAAACTGATAAATTCAAGTTTGTCTAGAAACTTGGGTGTGAATTAAACAAGTTTTAAAAACAGAAGTTTAAATACAAACTTAAGTTCGTTTACAACATAGTTTGGGCATAACGAAGTTTTTAAGTTTAAATTGTTAATTAACCAAAATTTGTAGTTTATTCATAAGTAATTAACCAGGTATAAATTAATTAAAATCAGATATTAACTGATCTTACTTATGAATGTTTGGATTCTATTGAATATTGAATTGTTTGATATCCCTGATATATGATGCTTTGTGATACATCCTGATTTATGTTGTGATCTGTAATTTATTTACATGTGATATATATATATATATATATATATATATATATCCGTGATCTGTGCATGAACGATAAGCATTATAGTTTATATCGCTTATCAACTATATCCTGTATTTTGATATGTGATGATTCATTGTGTTGCACTACTGTGTGAAACCCCTGGACCACACTTTTACACACACAAATATGGATTTCACGTGGAAATCTGTTAAATCACAGATGATTTAAATTTAATGTTTTTGAAATTGAAATTTAATTTCAATTGATTTTGAAATTGGAAATTTGGGTTTAAAGTGAAAAGCTTTTGAAATGGAATTTCAAAGATAAAAGTTATTTTGAATAACTTAATCGAGTATTGAAAATTTAAATAATTTGATTTAAATTTGAATTCAAGTTTGAAATTGAAAAACTATGAAATGAGTCTTTGAGTTCAAAGACCGGATGTGTTACTCCAGTTTGAAATAGAATTGAAATGTTTTGAAAGTCTATGAACGAATCTTTGAAAATGAGTTTTGAAAGCTATAAGTCAAATCTTGACTTAAAGATTTAACGAGTTAATTCAATTGAAATGGAAATTGTTTTGAAATCCATGAATGAATCTTTGTGAACTGGGTGAACGTTATGAATTGAATCTTTTTGTTTAAAAGATTAAAAGTGTGGAAATTGTTTAAACCATTGAAGGTTTTTGAAATGAATCTTTTAGTTTAAAAGATTGGAAATGGTAAATTGTTTTACCATTCGAATGAAAAGTTTTGGTTTTTAAGCTGTGATTTAACTGAGACCCCAGTATCCATATGATTTTTTATTGCGCTCGTTATTCAGTTTAGCCGGGAAAGGACCTTTGTGTCATATAACCCATTCCGAATAGTGATACGACGATATGGATAGCATTTGAAGACCGGTGGTGAAGACTGGGTATTTGCGAGAGCGATAGGATGACCTATCGATTGTCTCTTCACTGAGTAGCTACGGTATAGAGATTCCCTAAGTGATGGGAAGTCCGATCAGGATTGTGAATACCCGGATTGCAAGGGCTTCTTCGGAAGTGCCTTCGGTTCTGTTCGAACCCGGAACAGACTTGTATGGATGTGTGTCTGACATTACACTTTGAGATGTAAAGCTGGTCTCTATCAAATACATTTCTGTTGGTGGCGGAGAATTTATTCTCTTAGCTTAACACCCTTCTCTGAGACGTACGAGCTCAGAGGTTATGTAGTTGATGGTTACTAGTGATACATTCCCAATTTGGAAATGTGGCATACGAAGTGTTGATGATCATTTGTTGGTCAAAGCGTTGCTTTGTGAAAAGGCGTTGCTTTGTGAAAAAGCGTTGCTTTGTGAAAAAGCGTGCTTTGTGGAGAAGCGTAGTTTTGTGGACGAGACTTCGTCGAGCCTCACAAACCGGTAATGGTCGAAACAGGAATGTTGCGGCAAAGGTTTGTAGGGGTAGCGTCTCTAGGGTATGTCATTTCCTTCTGGATAAAGGGTGGTATCATGGTATGGAGCCCAGATACTTAACTCGTGTGGACACGGTAATTTATTACTGTATGATGTTGCTTTGTTGGTTTTTGGGATCCCGGGATAAAGGTTGGTTATGACCGGGGGATGACATGACTCGTGTGTTAGTTACCTAGTTACAGCTGTACAGCGTGAGGTAGCGTCAGTGTGTTAGTTACCTAGTTACAGCTGTACAGCGTGAGGTAGCGTCGGCCTTTTGTTTGCAGAGATCCGGTTAGGATCCGGGGCGTCTTTCCAGAGGCGTTTCTATTTCGGTGTAAGGAAGTTCCTTTGCCTGATCATTTGTTGGAAATCCAAAGAAACAATACGAACCCTGTACGGTTTTAGTTGTATTACCTGCTATGGAATGTGGCGGTAACCTGCTATTGAACGTAGTAGCTATAGTAGGCATACAACAATGGGTGTATGCTGGCTAAGATTAATATTATATTTTCAAAATGGTTTTCGAGACTATGCACTAATGATAATAATATCGAATGATTTTGCGTAGTAAGCATTTTTGACTATCATAAGAAGAAATCTCCTCCAATTCTGCGTTTGCATTGTGTGTGTGGTGGGAGGTCTTATGGTAGTTTCATTTTCAAAAAGCATTGCGGATTTCAATGTTTAAAAGCCTTTGTTGCTTGTATTAAAGATAAATTGTTTTTGTTGCTCACACCAGTCCCATGACTGATCCGGAGTTTATTGTTCCCTTCCTAAACTCTGGGTGCCCACTATTTTCCACACGGGCAGTCTAGAGTTGGGTTCTTTCAGATATTCAGGTTGAGTAGATTATCTGGAGCTAGCTATGGATTGGAGCACTCTATTGGAGATATTCTATCCGCTGCTGGTGTTATCTATTTTCTTTCCGCTGCTATTTCTTGTATCTTATCTCTGATGTATATAGATATTCATTGTATCATCATTGTATCTGCATATTGTATCAGATGTTGTATATCTATATTCTTTTTCTTTTCCGCTGTGTTGTTTACTTAATGTTGTTATAAGCTCCGGCAAATCGGATTTGAACGGTCGAATCTGCGGCATTCTAGTACAATGTGAAGTACGGATGTCGATTTTCGGACGGGCAAAATCCGTATCGTAACATTTGGTATCAGAGCTAAGGTTGAACTTTAGCTCAGGAGTATAACACGTTAAGTAGCTCATTAGAGATAGAGTGAAGTAAACTCTAGAATGAGTAATCCTCAGATATCCGTTCGAACGTCTTAGTAAATTCTCTTACTATCCACTGATAGTGAGTATGAGTGCGAGAAGAGGACGAGATAGGGGACAAGGGAATACGACTATAAATGGTTAATACCCTGCAACTGTGGAAACAACCTTCTTATCAAAATTCTTTTGATTCGTTTCCAAATTCTTTTGATTTCTTCGTATCAGCTACAAAAAGAAGTTTCGGTGCGATGATGGCTCTACGAATCGTTGCAGAAAATTCTTACCTCGTATCTTCATCGGTTTCTTATCAGCTTTTCGATTTAAACCTTAATGAATTTGAAATTGGAAATTTTAAATTGAATATAATTTATTAATAGAATATGAGGATAAAATTGAATTGAATCGATAAAACGATATCGTTTGAAACCAAATTTTAAAATTCTATTGTAATTTCTTGTGGATACCAAAGTCCGAAGAGAGACGAATTGATATGTATTCTGAGATATTCCGACTTGAATTCGGAATCTGTATCTTGTGTTTGAGGAATTATAGGAGATCGATTCTATTTAACTTTGTTGCTTTCGTGCCTGCGAATTTCGAGGACGAAATTCTTTTAAGGGGGAAGTTTGTAACGACCCCGAAATTTAATTTTATTTAAATTGATAATTAAATCAATTTTTGAATTAAATTGAGTAATTAAATAAATTTTTGGATAAAAATTTGTAAATTAATTGATAAAGTAGGCGAGTTTCCCCGGGATCCAAATTAAAGTTTGTTAAATCTTCAAATTTAAAATATTATACATATAGGTGATTTGAATCTTAGATAGATGTTTAAAATATAATAATAATAATAATAAATAATTTTTAATTTATGGTTTAATAAATATTTGGGTTAATAAAATATATATAAGTAATTGAAAATTCAAACTCATTTAAAAAAATGTACAAATAAATAAGGTAAATATATTAACTAAAATATAACATAACTAGATATAAATATGTAAACAAATCTATGTTTAAAGCAATTAGACTAAGCAAAAGCAACAAAATAATCAAAAACAAATGAAGACAGCCAAAGTGAAACTATACTTTCACATACTTTCTGCAGCTAAAATAAAAGAGGGAAGTATATATATATTGCACATGTAATTAATGCAAGTAACAATTCAAGTGTATAAACAAAATAATATCTCTTCATATTGTACAAGATAATAAATGCTTGGTGTTTGCACAAAAAATGGACAAACACCTCAAAGTTGTATGATTTAGTAGATCTTATGTTGTTCTTAATGATTTGGGTGATTTATGCAAATATATGAAAAGCAGGGGCTAAACTGTAAAAAGACACGCAAGTTTATAGTGGTTCAGCCAGAATGTGCCTACGTCCACTTTATATGTTATTTCACTTCTCTAGTTTTGATTACAAGTACAAAGCTTTGATACGAGTAAAAGAAAGTTGTTTGAAGAGTTCCTTCCGCGCTTGAGCTCTCAAAACTTGTCCCCATTGTTGTACCCCTGCCCCTCTATTTATAGAGTGAGGTTGGGGGCAGGGGTCTTGGATGTATATAGCTGCTGGTGGGCCTGGGCTGATGCAATCTGGCCTGGCACACCTTGGTTCGGCATCCCATGGTTCGGTGGTAGGAGTGCGATGGTGTGGACCGGTAATGCTTGGTCCGGGGGTTTGGTTCGGTGAGGTTGGTCCGGTGGTTGGGTTGGCGAGGCCGGATGAGAGTTGGTTCGGTGGGAGACCGGATGTGGGTTGGTTCGGTGGGAGACCGGATGTGGGTTGGTTTGGTGGGAGACCGGATGAGAGTTGGTTTGGTGGGAGACCGGATGAGAGTTGGTTCGGTGGGAGACCGGATGAGAGTTGGTTCTTGCCTTTTGGTTCGGTGGTAGAAATGCACACAACACTTGCCCCCCAAAGTAGGGTATGTGCGTGCGCATGGCGTGCTTTGCTTTAAGTTTGGAGGAGCTTTCTTCCGGTTTTCATTACCGAGCCAACCGGTCCGGTAGTCCACTTTCGTCTATAAGTAGAGGCCATGTGCCACTGTTATTCCCTACCAAGTGTAACAACCGAACCAGATCCCTCCCAGCCGAATCAACTTCTTTGCCGAATCACGTTGCTAGCCGAATCAAGGTGAGGTTCTTTTTGCCGAATGAATTCACGAGTTGAGTGCCGAATGAACTTTCGAGTCGAGTGCCGAATGAACTTACGAGTTGAGTGCCGAATGAACTTACGAGTTGAGTGCCGAATGAACTTACGAGTTGAGTGCCGAATGAACTTACGAGTTGAGTGCCGAATGAACTATTGACATGTTGCATCTGCCCGCCGAATGAACTGTTGTATCGAGTGAACATGTGTTTCATACTTCGAATTTTTAAGCGAAATTCCAGATTACGCTGCTTGTATATTCTAACGATATACTTTTCCCATGTTTGCAGATTACGCTGCTTGTATATTCTAACGATATACTTTTCCCATGTTTGTAGATAAATGTCTCGAAAAGTTGAAACTCGATCAGATAAGAGGAGATCCGGGGGCGAAGGAGAGTCCTCGGCCGTGCCCCCAGCTCAATCAGGATCGGAGCGTCATGGGCCCGCCCCGAGGTCATTAGTGGATGGATATGGTCCCCAGGAGCTGCTGGATTCCCCGCCTGACTGCTTTCCTAGCTCTCTCAAAGAGGAGCAACTCGATGTTATATCTCGTTCCTTTGGGATCGATAGAGCCCTCATGCTGCTGCCGGGCCCAGGAGTCATGCCATACAGTCCTCCCGAAGGATACTTTGCTTATAGTAGGTACCATTGCATGTGTGGTGCTATCCCGCCTCTCAATGCTTGGGTAGTCAGCTTCCTCACGTATCTGAAGGTGGCCCCATTCCAGCTTCAGCCCAACTCTTATGCCATACTGGTGAGCCTTTTCGTTATCTTTCGGAGGAAGTATGGTCGCGCTCCCTCCAACCGGGAGATCCGGTACTTGTATAATTTAAGGGGCTATAAGAAGGGGTCCCCATATATTAGCTTGGAGTCCGCTGTGACCTTCAAGCCGGTCCTGGACCTGTACTCTAAATTCAGCATGTTCAAGAAAGAGTGGTTCTTTGTTAGGGACGACTCCGTCTCCATCCGGCGCTTTACCTCTGGATGTAAGTTGATGCTTTTACTTATAACTTTTATTCCGATTGCGATGCTTCTTCTCATACTTTCTCATTTTTGCTAGCGACAGGTGGCTTTCCGGTTGTGGAGACTGACCGCCTGGTTCAGACGGCGGCTGAGATAGAAGCCATTCTTGGGAAATACAGATCATCTGCCTTCTTGATTAGAAATGCGATTCTTCTGGAATATAACTTGATCCTTCCGCAGCAGTCTGTAGTTAAGCTGAGGGAAACGGCGGAAGAGAGGGCGGCTGCTCAGGCTAAGGGAGGCGTTGCGGCAGAGGGTGGAAAGAGAAAACCATTCACGAAACCTCCAGCCGTCGGAGGTAAGAAACTTAAGAGGTCGGACGGTCCTTCTCCCAGCAATTGTCCACTTACTCAGGGGGAGATAGATGCGGAGGAAGAAAGAGGTGAGGCTGAGGGCGGAAGTGACGTTGAGCGTCTTGGTGATGATGGTGGCGATGGACAGGGTGGTGATGGTTCCAGGGTTCTGTCTTCTGGGCAAGTAGGCGAAATGCAAGAGTGGACGGATGATGCTTTCCGCCAAGCTTTTGAGGGGTTGGATGATGATCCGGCTTTGGTAGAGAAGACCGGGAAGGCGGACAAAGCCGGGACTGGTGCAAGTGAATCTTCTCCGACTATTCCGGCCAAGGTGGCTCTGACGACTCAAGGTGAACTCTTGACCCCTGCATGCTTCACTAATGATAGGGACTTAGGAATATTTTATGACCCGCTCCCGTCCTGGAATGAAATCCAGGACTTATTGCAGTATCCCACTCCTCCCCAAGGTTTGTACAACCACAGCTGTGTTTCTTTTCCTTTTCTAACTTGTAATCTACCGCGTTTCTTGAATCATATAGTAATGTAAGATTGTGACCCTTGTTCTTTATATCAGGAGCAGGCAGGACGCCCAAAGCTTCAGACCTTCGACACAGGCTCGAGCAATATAAACTTTCCAAAATTTCTGCTAAGCCGAAGCCCTCAACCCAACGCTCCGGGGATGTAGTCGGATACCGTCCTCTTCTTGGGGTCATCGAAGAGGGTATTCAGCAGAGGAAGAGGAGTCATCCTTTATCCGAAACTTCGCTCGGTCCTCAGCCTCCGGCTCAGCCTATTCATGATATTACTGAGGAGGGTAGCGAGTTTGTACCTTCTCCACACCCGTCCGGAAACCCTTCTGTTATTCATATCGACCGTCCCGACTTGGCCCGTAATCCATTCGCGGGTCATCCTGATATGGATCCAGGTTCTCATGATATTACTTTTGACGAAGTCACTGGTGAACACCTTCTCCCCCGTAACCCCATGGTACGAGTACTTGATGAAGCCAAGTCCTTAGATCTTGATCTACTCACCACTCGTATAGTCACTATGGGAGACGAGGCCAAAGCTAATATTGATCGGGTGGCAGAGGAGACCAAGAAGCTGATGGGGCATCATGCTCGGCTGGTTAAGGCCGGAGAGGAGATTGGGAGCGCCAATATCCGACTTCGATTGGTGGTTTCGGATCAGGCCAAGCAGCTTGCGGATCAGGCTATCCAGATTTCTCAGCATGAGGCTGCTACTGGGCGATTAAGGAAAACCATGGAAGAGGCCAGTCGGGCCGAATTGCGGAAAATGGAAGCTGCTTGCAAAGAGCGGATTGACATGGCTATTGCCACGGTGGATGAGGTTCGGAGAGCGGATCTCGAGCAGGTGGAGGAATTGTCCGAGAAACTTGAGGCTGCAGAGCTTGCCCAAGCTAAGTTGAGGGAAGAGATGGAGGTGATGCGGAGGTCCCTTCAGGCTGATTGCTCGAGATACAGACTGGAGAGAGATGCTGCCGTCGAAAGGTTGTCGGCCTCCGATGCCCGGATGAGGGAGTTTGAGGAGAACGAGGGAATGATGGATGACATGCTCCAGGACATGTATTTCCGGACTTGGAAGCAGGGCAATCTCTCTTGGATGGATGATTATCCCAGGGTCATGGCCAAGACCTATCTTCGGGCTTTGGAGGAGGCTAAGGCTGATGCAGATAAAGAGGGTGGAACGGTCTTCAGTATGGATGTGGTCACTGCCCAGTTCACCAAGGAGGAGAAAGTGGCGGTAAAGGAGGGTATGCGGCTGCTTGCTGCTGAAGAGGCAGGTGTGCAGGTAGAGGATGACGACCAGGATGGTCAAGAAGCAGGTGCTGGTAAGTTTTCCTTTCTAGTCTTTCCGTTAACTTGGTTACTCATCACTAATGAATCCTTTTTATGACCGGACAGGCGGGCAAAAGAGCAAGGACAAGACTTTGACGCAACCGGCTCCCTGATTGGACCTGGAAAATTCTTTTTGTAGGCTTGGCAGTGTTGTATCTGTTAGTCTTAAGACAGTAGAGTAACTTCTAAGTTGTAATTCTTGCTACTTGTAATAATATTATTCTTGACGTGTAATTTTTTTTTAGCTTAAGCTGATTCTGTCATTTCTTGAATATTCGTTGCTATTTCGTCATATCGTATGAGAAATGTAGCTATGTATATTCTTGTAATTAAATTGTGTTTGATGTCAGATTCTGGTTTTAAATCATAATCTCATGACTTGCAATGTTAGCGTGTGGTGTGAAAAAAAAATTAAATTACAGTCATGCATCTGCACATAAAGGAAGAAAATACCGCCTTTCATGTTCTGTTTGTAAATGGCAGTTTCGAATATCTTGTATGACCAAGCATGGAAAGCAGTTGAATGCCCTGCCATCTGATTGTGAATCTCTGCATCCATTGGCGGGTATCTCTTACCCTGCATCCTGTACTTTATGGTTTGTTATAGAGGATAGGAGGAAAGTTTTTTAAGTAAAATTGAAATATGTGAAATGGTAAAACTTCCAGTCACGGAAGGCCTTCGATGTGCTTAAGTTCGTGGCAAACGGGTTTTGTAGTCACTTTCCCTAGCTGTGGGTCTTGGAGACATTTGTCACCCATCTTACGCCTCCGCGGGGAGTTAATTCTTTTTTACCACAGCCGCACTTAAGACACACCGGAGCCGAGATCGCGCACAGTAACTACCCGGGCCATTATGGCCCGTACTCATGGGTATTATTCGACTTACTGTGGCCGGCTAGCGTGGGTGCCGATCGTCAACTGTGAACTGCCCCTGGCTGGCCACACCTTATGTTGGGGCTTATAATCGGTTCACAGTCGCCGGCGAGCCTAACGCCGTAATGAGCTGCCTCGGCTATAGTCGGCCTTCTCGGTGGCTTATAATCGGCTCATTACAGTTGGCTTTAAGGGCCGTCGCGAGCAATGAGTTAACCCGCAGCAGAGGGATGCTGGAGCAAAAGTGTCTCATTGGCGAGGGCATAGATTCGCATAGTACCTGTTGGGTCTTGTCCACGTGAAGTTGCATCGTGGAGTGCTTTGAATAGAAATGCTATATGCTCAGGATTTTGTTCAACAGAAAAGGATAAAGTTAACAAGCAGCCAAGATACAAAGGAACAAGTTAAAAAAGAGACAAGGCTTTTTTAAAGTGGTTCGGCACGAAAAAATGCCTACGTCCACTGATTCTCTTTGTTAATTCACTTCATATGGGCAATACAAGTTAAGAAAAGTATCGACGGAGGTGTTGGATGTTCCATGCCCTCTGGAACACCTCTCCGTCCACTGTTGACAAAATATAGGCTCCGTTGTGGAGATCTTTATGAATTACATATGGTCCATCCCAGATTGGGTCTAGTGCTCCGGGGCGAGGGAAGATTCGCTTGAGGACAAGATCCCCTTCTCGTAAGGTACGATGCTTGACTTTGGAGTTGTATTGTGCTGCCACCTTTTGCTTGTGGGCTGCTGTTTTTAGGACTGCATCATTCCTTCTCTCCTCGACTAGATCCAAAGACATGTTGAGGAGCTCTTCGTTCTCTTCTGGGTTATAGTGGATCCTACGGTGGGAAGGCACAATGGTTTCAACTGGGAGCATAGCCTCCGATCCGTATGCCAAAGAGAAAGGAGTGTGCCCTGTTGATGTTCTGAAAGATGTGTGGTAGGCCCATAGTGCCGTAGGGAGTTCATCCACCCAAGCGCCCTTTGACTTTTCGAGCTTCTTTCTGATCAGAGTTTTCAGAATTTTGTTGACTGCTTCGACTTGTCCGTTTGCTTGGGGATATGCTACGGATGAGAAGCTTTTGTGAATTCCGTGTTCTTGGCACCAGTTGGCGAATTCTTCGCTGTCAAACTGAAGTCCATTGTCTGATATGATTTTTAGTGGGACTCCGTACCTGCACAGAACATTTTTGATTAAGAAGTTGATAACTTTCGCTGAAGATACTTTATTTAGAGGTTCTGCTTCCACCCATTTGGTGAAATAGTCGACTGCTACTATAGCATATTTGGCGCCGCCTCGACCCATTGGCAGTTCACCGATTAAGTCAATTCCCCATACTGCAAAGGGCCAAGGGCTGGTCATCTGAGTAATCTCGGTTGTTGGTAGCCGAGGGATCTTAGCAAATTTTTGGCATCTGTCACACTTTTTGATGAAATCTAAGGCGTCCTTGCTTAAGGTGGGCCAGAAATATCCGTATCGGAGTATCTTTTTTGCTAACGTTTGCCCTCCGGTGTGATCTCCGCAGCTTCCTTGATGAATGTTGGATAAGATTTCCTTGGCTCCCCTTCCGGCGACACACCTTAACAATGGGTTAGAGAACCCGCGTCGATAGAGGATGTCTCCTTGTATTGTGTAGCGGGACGCTTTCCTCAAGATTTTCTTGACTTCGTTACGCCCATCGGGTAGTGTGCCATTCTGTAGGTAGTCTCGGATGGGAGTCATCCAAGTTGCCTCTTCGGTTGCAGCTATCAGATTCACTTGCTCAAAACTTGGGATCGTTTTCTTTGAGACAGTTACTGCTCCGAAGATGGCGACGCCTCTCATACTTGCTTGCTTTGCCAATTCGTCGGCCTCTTGGTTCTCTTCCCGAGGGATGTGTTTGACTAAGTAGTGGTCCAATCGGCTGAGAAGTAACTTGGTCTTCTTTAGATATGCTATGAGTCGCTCTTCTCGAGCTTGGAATTCCCCTAGTATTTGATTAACAATAAGCTGAGAATCGCTGTGAAGACACAAAGAATTGGCTCCGATCTCGATAGCAATTTCCAATCCGGCTATTACTGCTTCATATTCCGCATCGTTGTTGGTGGCAGCGAACTCCAACCTTATAGCATAGTGCAGTTTATTTCCCCTGGGAGTGATTATTACCACACCTGCCCCCGAGCCTTGTTCGTTAGATGCACCGTCCACAAAGAGATTCCACTTGATATCTTCTGTTATTTCCAGTTGCTCCTTATCCTCGTTGGTAGTGAATTCTGCAATGAAATCAGCCATGGCTTGTCCCTTGATGGCGGTGCGAGGGTGATAGGTGATATCATATTGACTCAGCTCAATACACCATTTAAGTAGTCGCCCGGAAGTGTCGGGACGATGGAGTACCTGCCTCAGTGGTTGATCGGTCAGAACTTTGATGGAATGGGATTGGAAGTAGTGACGTAGCTTTCGTGAAGTGATTAGTAAGCAGTATGCTAACTTTTCAAGCTTAGGATATCTGACTTCTGCCCCAGCAAACCTTTTACTGACGAAGTAAATTGGTTGTTGCGTGCGGTTGTCTTCCCTTACCAAGGCAGCGCTTAGGGCGTGAGATGATACAGCAAGGTATAGGTATAATTCTTCGCCTTCGCTTGGGGTCGAGAGTACCGGTGGTTTCTGGAGGTGTTCGATTAGGTTAAGGAAAGCGGTTAAGCATTCGTCCGTCCATTCGAACCTTCCTTTATCTTTCTTTAGAGCTTCGAAAAAGGGGACGCACTTGTCCGTTGCTTTGGAGATGAATCGGCTTAGGGCGGCCACTTTTCCATTTAGGCTTTGCATTTCCTTTCGGGTGGAAGGTATCTTGATGTCCCTTAATGCTCGGACTTGTTCAGGGTTTGCTTCTATCCCTCGGGCATGGACGATGAATCCTAAGAATTTTCCCGATGACACTCCGAAGGAGCACTTTAGTGGATTCAACTTCATTCCATACTGTCGAAGTACCTGGAACATTTCGCCTAGGTGGCTTACGTGATCTTTGGCTTTCCGTGATTTTACCAGCATGTCGTCTACATATACTTCCATTGTTCGTCCTATTAGCCCTGCAAACATCTTGTTGACGAGGCGTTGGTAGGTGGCTCCTGCATTTTTAAGTCCGAAGGGCATCACTTTGTAGCAGTATAAACCCCGATCGGTGATGAAACTAGTGTGGTCTTGGTCGGGAGCATGCATAGGAATTTGGTTATATCCTGAGTATGCATCCATAAAAGACAGGAGTTCGTGCCCAGCTGTGCTGTCTACAAGTTGATCGATTCTGGGAAGCGGGAAGCAATCCTTTGGGCAGGCGTCGTTTAGGTTGGAGAAGTCAATGCAGGTCCGCCACTTCCCATTAGCCTTCTTTACTAGTACCGGGTTGGCGATCCATTCTGGGTAAATAGCTTCTCGTATGAAGTCATTGGCGAGTAGATTCTTTACCTCTTCATCGAGGGCTGCTGATCGCTCTGCCCCCATACTTCTCTTTTTTTGTTTTACAGGCGCCTTGGTAGGATCAATTTTTAATACGTGGCATGCTATGTTGGGGGAGATTCCGGTCATGTCAGCGTGTGACCAAGCGAACACATCCAAGTTGTGGCGGAGAAAATCAATGAGTTGTTCCTTCAATTCAGTTTTCAGCTGCGACCCAATTTTCAGTAGCCTACTTGAGTCGTGCTTGTCTACAGATATAAACTCCATAGCCTTTGCAGGCTCGGCGGTGGCCTCTTCCTCTTTGTCCCTAGGGTCTAATTCATTGAAAGGGTCGCTGGTGTATCGAAGAGGAGGGGCTTTCTTTAGTTGCTATGCTTCAAGGCTTTTTGTGCAGAGGGCAATCTCTACACCTTTCCCTTTATCTCTCCTGTGGTTGTTGCGAAGTTCGGTTACATAGCAGTCTCGTGCAATATCTTGGTCTCCTTCCACTTCCCCTACCCCATTGTCTGTTGGAAATTTCATTTTCAGGCACCACGGGGCTAGGACAATCTGGAAGTCAGATAGGGCTGGTCTTCCTAGGAAGGCGTTGTAGGCCGAATGGTTTTCTATCAGCACAAACGTCTGTTTCCTTACAACGGAGCGGGGATGGCTTCCAATTTCAACGAAGAGGTCCAGCTGCCCGATGGGCATTTTCGCATCTCCAGTGAAACCGTGTAGCGGTTTATCGCAGGGAGATACATCCTTCATTGATAGCCTCATTTTGTCGAATGCGTGTTTGAACAGGATATTTACAGAGCTTCCAGTGTCTACCAGGATTCGGTAAACTTCGGCGGGACCGAGTCGGGCAGAGATAACCATGGGATCCATGTGAGGGTACTGTCTTCCTTCTAGGTCGCGTTTACTGAATGTGATGTCATCATTTTCTTTCCGCTTTGGGTGGCGCTCTTCTATAACCGTATTGACACAGTCTCTATTGTCTCTAAGCGACTTCCCATATCTTTCCATCTCTTTCCAACTTCTGTCTGCGATGTGCGGACCTCCTGAGATGGTATGGACCACTATCTTCTCTTGACTAGAGCTGCTAGCGTTGCGGTCGCCTCTGCCGGTCCCTGGTGAGGGTAGCCTTGGGTTTTCATTGGCAGGAGCTGGAGTCCTGTCTTGACTTTTTACATAGCGTTCCAGTTTCTTTCTTCTGATGTGTTCCTCAATCAGATCTCGGAGATGATGGCATTCGTTGGTATCATGTCCGTGGGATTCGTGGAAGCGGCAGAATTTTCCAGATTTCTGTGAGCTATCTGATTCCTTCTTGTATGGTGGGCGTTTGTATCTAACTTCGCCTTGGGTGGCAAGGAAGATATTTTCGACGGTCTCGTTCAAAGGGGTGTAAGAGTCGAATCTTGGTCCTGGCCGATATAGGCGTTTTTCTACTTTCTTGCCCCCAGCATTGTCTCTGGAATCATTTCTTCGAACGTCCCTCGCCACAGCAGGGGCGTTGCCATGGGTCGTCTTACTTTGCTGTCCTGACTGCCCCTCAATGGCAGCATCCTCAAGCCTCATGTATTTCCCGGCTTCATGGAAGAAATCGGGTAAAGTAGCTGGTTTTTCTTTTGTCAATCTTCTAGCAAATTTAGTGTCCGGATGCACCCCACTGCAGAGGGCCATTAGGATAAGCTTCTCATCGGCATCTTGAACTGCGGCTGCTGCGGCGTTGAATCTGGTTAGGTATTGCTGCAGCTTTTCTCCAGGTTTCTGTTTGACGCTGGATAGGGAATAAGCGTCCTTAGGTTGCTCCACATGAATGCGGAACTGACTGATGAATTTTTCTTTCAACATTTCCCATGAGCTGATGGATCCTTGGGGTAGATGACAGAACCAGGAGGTAGCAAGATCTGCTAAGAAGAGCGGGAAGCATTTGCACAGTACTCCCTCTGTTGCTCCACTCATGAGCATATGCTGCGTGTACCTCTATAAGTGTACAACGGGATCGGAGGTTCCTTTGTAGGGTTCCATTGTTGGCATCTTCCATTCTCGGGGGGTGATAGCAATTTCGATATTGCGGGCGAAAGGGCTGGTTACCCTAGCGCCTATCCCTCGATCTCTTTGCTCCCGTTGGACACACTCTCTGAATAAGCGCGCCATCCTTTCATCAGAATTTGGAGCGGACAGAAATGAGTTTGGTTCTGTTCTGTGGGGTTGATTCCGTCCAGACAACCTGTAGGGATGGTATCGTCTATCATTCCTCATATTTTCCAGTGGCTGCCTTTGATCTTCTGGGAGCATGCTTGGGTCAGCTATAGTTGGCCCTTGCCTTGATCTTCCCCTGTTGGGTTCTGATCTAAGCACTTCCTCGGGTCCAACTTCGGGCTGAACTCTAGCTCGGCCCCGTTCACTGGTGCTTCTGTGGTTAGGCAGCATGACAGGCTCAGCTGCAGTTGACCTTCGCCCGGTACCTTCCCCGTTAGGTTCGGCACCAAACGTTTCCTCAGGCCTAACTTCGGGCTGGGCTCGGTCTCGGCTCCTACCACGGCTACTCCTGCCGTTAGCTCCTTCGAAGAAGGAAGATCTTTGCTGTCTCTGAGATCCTCCAGACTGGGACTCGCCCCATGATTCAGTGTTGCGGTTGGATTCTTCAGCGTCCCTCAAGCGTGACATGAGATGGTCCACCAAGGCTTCCTGCTGGGACGTGAAGCGGTTAGTTACTTCAACAACAACTCTGTCCAAATCTGCCCTAGTAATTGCTGCAGGCTGTTCTATGGCAGGAGTGGTTGGGTTAGCCTGTCCTTCATTTGTTGCCGTTGCTGGAGGAGGACGATTTACTTGATTCGCGGCAGCTGGATCAGGAAGGCTACTGGATGCGATGTTTTTTCCTTTGTTAACATCTTTTCTCTGTTTGGGAGGCATGTTTTCCAAGTGGTGGACGATGCTGTTAGGAAAACTCGTTAAGTAGATGAAGCTGAAGCTTCGAGTTTCTATTTCTCAGTGAAAGCACCAAAAATGTTTGCACAAAAAATGGACAAACACCTCAAAGTTGTATGATTTAGTAGATCTTATGTTGTTCTTAATGATTTGGGTGATTTATGCAAATATATGAAAAGCAGGGGCTAAACTGTAAAAAGACACGCAAGTTTATAGTGGTTCAGCCAGAATGTGCCTACGTCCACTTTATATGTTATTTCACTTCTCTAGTTTTGATTACAAGTACAAAGCTTTGATACGAGTAAAAGAAAGTTGTTTGAAGAGTTCCTTCCGCGCTTGAGCTCTCAAAACTTGTCTCCATTGTTGTACCCCTGCCCCTCTATTTATAGAGTGAGGTTGGGGGCAGGGGTCTTGGATGTATATAGCTGCTGGTGGGCCTGGGCTGATGCAATCTGGCCTGGCACACCTTGGTTCGGCATCCCATGGTTCGGTGGTAGGAGTGCGATGGTGTGGACCGGTAATGCTTGGTCCGGGGGTTTGGTTCGGTGAGGTTGGTCCGGTGGTTGGGTTGGCGAGGCCGGATGAGAGTTGGTTCGGTGGGAGACCGGATGTGGGTTGGTTCGGTGGGAGACCGGATGTGGGTTGGTTCGGTGGGAGACCGGATGAGAGTTGGTTTGGTGGGAGACCGGATGAGAGTTGGTTTGGTGGGAGACCGGATGAGAGTTGGTTCGGTGGGAGACCGGATGAGAGTTGGTTCTTGCCTTTTGGTTCGGTGGTAGAAATGCACACAACACTTGGCCACCACCATATCACTTCAACTGAGCTAAAAAATTACAGGCAAACATAAACAAATAGTATTGTAAACATGATTGTACAAAGCATTAAATACAAGTATAGAAAAGCAAGATCCTTAGTACACGAGAAAACATCACCAGCCTCCACAAAGAAGAAAACATCTCTGATATATTTGTACAAGCCAAAATAAGGTGTTACCCTATTGTACAAACAATATAATACCCTGTACAAACTTGTAAGGTTTTCTTTTATAAATATTAGCCTCCCCATTTCATTTTCGTTCCTCAAAGTTAAGCAAACCAGAAAGAAAAAAATAATAATAATATAGCATATGTATTCTTCTTCAAACTCAAGATCATCTGCATACATTTAAGTCTAGGATCATCTTCATCAAAGTCATCAGCATGCAGTTTTAAAAAAAATCAAAGTTCAAAAACAAAACCTGGTTCAACAAACATAAAGCTCTGTTCTTTCTTTTTAAGGTGAGCAACTCCTATTTATAGAGCTTACCCTGTTTTGATTTCTTGTTGCTTGTGAGTAACCTTTAAAAATCTAAATCTTATTTGGTTGCATGCTATTTATGTGATAAATATTGTAGTATGTATATATATATACACACAAATGTAATTTGCTGTATGCATGTTATATGAAGGCCCTCTGTTGTAGTTTCCAGTTCTCCTGTTGTTTTAAATTCATTTTTCTTTTTGATCCAATCTCTGTAGGATTTAAATTACAGACAATAATTGTTTGTTTAAGTTATTAAGTAAATTAAAATTTAATTAAGTTAATAATAAACTGGGATGGGCTCTGGAAAACCAAATAAGTGAGCAAGTTCAAAGATAACTGAAAATTTAATCATCATGTTTTCTTGATTCATGAATATAGGTTGGATACTAAAATCATAATGTGATTTTTAAAACAAAAACTAAATTCTTTAGTGAAGAGGTTTAGCAGTAGGTAAAGGTTGAACTGAATATGAACTATGGGTTTCTCTGGTGATTCATGAATCTGGAGTGGATGGGTTTCTGCATGGTGATGGAGAATTGATCAGAGAAGCTAGGAAAAATATTGGTTGGTGCTAAATTCCATTGTGGAAGTTGCGGTAGAGTTTTTCTTTTTAAAACCCTAGTTTGTAAATGGTTTGATGAATCGAACAGTTTGGGATGAAGGATGGATCGAGTGTTGTGATATTTTGGAAATTGGTAGTTTGGTCGTAGGCGAATGCGTGGCCGGTGGTGGAGGTTCTCTGGTGGTCGGTGGAGGGAGCAGTTGCCGTTGACAGGTTTGGGAGGATGGACGAGTGCGTGTTTTCCAGGTTTGAATGGAGTGCTCGAATTTTGATAGCATAATGGTGCGAGAGTTCTGGGGGTTGGCCTGGCACGAGTTCGTCGAAGGTGACTAGCTGGAGGGATCGATGGTGGTCGGAGGGCGCCTGAGCTCGAGTGCACGTGCACGCGATGGGTTCGTGTATCTGGGAATAAATCGTTTTGGGGAAGAAAGGTTTTCTCGGGGTTTCATTCGAATTTTCCTGGGTTTGACTCGAAGTAGGAACGAACGTGAATTACTCGAAGTGTTACGTGAGATTTATAGGGGAAGGCTCGGGTATAACCTGTTTTCTGTTTTGAACTTTAAAAACCTGATTTCAAATTTATAAACAAAGCTTAAGTTTTAAATCAAAGTTTTAAACTGATAAATTCAAGTTTGTCTAGAAACTTGGGTGTGAATTAAACAAGTTTTAAAAACAGAAGTTTCAATACAAACTTAAGTTCGTTTACAACATAGTTTGGGCATAACGAAGTTTTTAAGTTTAAATTGTTAATTAACCAAAATTTGTAGTTTATTCATAAGTAATTAACCTGGTATAAATTAATTAAAATCAGATATTAACTGATCTTACTTATGAATGTTTGGATTCTATTGAATATTGAATTGTTTGATATCCCTGATATATGATGCTTTGTGATACATCCTGATTTATGTTGTGATCTGTGATTTATTTACCTGTGATATATATATATATATATCCATGATCTGTGCATGAACGATAAGCATTATTGTTTATATCGCTTATCAACTATATCCTGTATTTTGATATGTGATGATTCATTGTGTTGCACTACTGTGTGAAACCCCTGGACCACACTTTTACACACACAAATATGGATTTCACGTGGAAATCGGTTAAATCACAGATGATTTAAATTTAATGTTTTTGAAATTGAAATTTAATTTCAATTGATTTTGAAATTGGAAATTTGGGTTTAAAGTGAAAAGCTTTTGAAATGGAATTTCAAAGATTAAAGTTATTTTGAATAACTTAATCGAGTTTTGAAAATTTAAATAATTTGATTTAAATTTGAATTCAAGTTTGAAATTGAAAAACTATGAAATGAGTCTTTGATTTCAAAGACCGAACGTGTTACTCCAATTTGAAATAGAATTGAAATGTTTTGAAAGACTATGAACGAATCTTTGAAAATGAGTTTTGAAAGCTATTAGTCAAATCTTGACTTAAAGATTTAACGAGTTAATTCAATTGAAATGGAAATTGTTTTGAAATCCATGAATGAATCTTTGCGAACTGGGTGAACGTTATGAATTGAATCTTTTTGTTTAAAAGATTAAAAGTGTGGAAATTGTTTAAACCATTGAAGGTTTTTGAAATGAATCTTTTAGTTTAAAAGATTGGAAATGGTAAATTGTTTTACCATTCGAATGAAAAGTTTTGGTTTTTAAGCTGTGATTTAACTGAGACCCCAGTATCCATATGATTTTTAATTGCGCTCGTTATTCGGTTTAGCCGGGAAAGGACCTTTGTGTCATATAACCCATTTCGAATAGTGATACGACGATATGGATAGCATTTGAAGACCGGTGGTGAAGACCGGGTATTTGCGAGAGCGATAGGATGGCCTATCGATTGTCTCTGCACTGAGTAGCTACGGTATAGAGATTCCCTAAGTGATGGGAAGTCCGATCAGGATTGTGAATACCCGGATTGCAAGGGCTTCTTCGGAAGTGCCTTCGGTTCTGTTCGAACCCGGAACAGACTTGTATGGATGTGTGTCTGACATTACACTTTGAGATGTAAAGCTGGTCTCTATCAAATACATTTCTGTTGGTGGCGGAGAATTTATTCTCTTAGCTTAACACCCTTCTCTGAGACGTACGAGCTCAGAGGTTATGTAGTTGATGGTTACTAGTGATACATTCCCAATTTGGAAATGTGGCATACGAAGTGTTGATGATCATTTTTTGTTCAAAGCGTTGCTTTGTGAAAAAGCGTTGCTTTGTGAAAAAGCATGCTTTGTGGAGAAGCGTAGTTTTGTGGATGAGACTTCGTCGAGCCTCACAACCCGGTAATGGTCGAAACAGGAATGTTGCGGCAAAGGTTTGTAGGGGTAGCGCCTCTAGGGTATGTCATTTCCTTCTGGATAAAGGGTGGTATCATGGTATGGAGCCCAGATACTTAACTCGTGTGGACACGGTAATTTATTACTGTATGATGTTGCTTTGTTGGTTTTCGGGATCCCGGGATAAAGGTTGGTTATGACCGGGGGATGACATGACTCGTGTGTTAGTTACCTAGTTACTACTGTACAGCGTGAGGTAGCGTCAGTGTGTTAGTTACCTAGTTACAGCTGTACAGCGTGAGGTAGCGTCGGCCTTTTGTTTGCAGAGATCCGGTTAGGATCCGGGGCATCTTTCCAGAGGCGTTTCTATTTCGGTGTAAGGAAGTTCCTTTGCCTGATCATTTGTTGGAAACCCAAAGAAACAATACGAACCCTGTACGGTTTTAGTTGTATTACCTGCTATGGAATGTGGCGGTAACCTGCTATTGAACCGTAGTAGCTATAGTAGGCATACAACAATGGGTGTATGCTGGCTAAGATTAATATTATATGTTCGAAATGGTTTTCGACACTATGCACTAATGATAATAATATCGAATGATTTTGCGTAGTAAGCATTTTTGACTATCATAAGAAGAAATCTCCTCCAATTCTGCGTTTGCATTGTGTGTGTGGTGGGAGGTCTTATGGTAGTTTCATTTTCAAAAAGCATTGCGGATTTCAATGTTTAAAAGCCTTTGTTGCTTGTATTAAAGATAAATTGTTTTTGTTGCTCACACCAGTCCCATGACTGATCCGGAGTTTATTGTTCCCTTCCTAAACTCTGGGTGCCCACTATTTTCCACACGGGCAGTCTAGAGTTGGGTTCTTTCAGATATTCAGGTTGAGTAGATTATCTGGAGCTAGCTATGGATTGGAGCACTCTATTGGAGATATTCTATCCGCTGCTGGTGTTATCTATTTTCTTTCCGCTGCTATTTCTTGTATCATATCTCTGATGTATATAGATATTCATTGTATCTGCATATTGTATCAGATGTTGTATATCTATATTCTTTTTCTTTTCCGCTGTGTTGTTTACTTAATGTTGTTATAAGCTCCGGCGAATCGGATTTGAACGGTCGAATCTGCGGCATTCTAGTACAATGTGAAGTACGGATGTCGATTTTCGGACGGGCAAAATCCGTATCGTTACATTTGGTATCAGAGCTAAGGTTGAACTTTAGCTCAGGAGTATAACACGTTAAGTAGCTCATTAGAGATAGAGTGAAGTAAACTCTAGAATGAGTAATCCTCAGATATCCGTTCGAACGTCTTAGTAAATTCTCTTACTATCCACTGATAGTGAGTATGAGTGCGAGAAGAGGACGAGATAGGGGATAAGGGAATACGACTATAAATGGTCAATACCCTGCAACAGTGGAAACAACCTTCTTATCAAAATTCTTTTGATTCGTTTCCAAATTCTTTTGATTTCTTCGTATCAGCTACAAAAAGAAGTTTCGGTGCGATGATGGCTCTACGAATCGTTGCAGAAAATTCTTACCTCGTATCTTCATCGGTTTCTTATCAGCTTTTCGATTTAAACCTTAATGAATTTGAAATTGGAAATTTTAAATTGAATATAATTTATTAATAGAATATGAGGATAAAATTGAATTGAATCGATAAAACGATATCGTTTGAAACCAAATTTTGAAATTCTATTGTAATTTCTTGTGGATACCAAAGTCCGAAGAGAGACGAATTGATATGTATTCTGAGATATTCCGACTTGAATTCGGAATCCGTATCTTGTGTTTGAGGAATTATAGGAGATCGATTCTATCTATCTTTGTTGCTTTCGTGCCTGCGAATTTCGAGGACGAAATTCTTTTAAGGGGGGAAGTTTATAACGACCCCGAAATTTAATTTTATTTAAATTGATAATTAAATCAATTTTTGAATTAAATTGAGTAATTAAATAAATTTTTGGATAAAAATTTGTAAATTAATTGATAAAGTAGGCGAGTTTCCCCGGGATCCAAATTAAAGTTTGTTAAATCTTCAAATTTAAAATATTATACATATAGGTGATTTGAATCTTAGATAGATGTTTAAAATATAATAATAATAATAATAATAAATAATTTTTAATTTATGGTTTAATAAATATTTGGGTTAATAAAATATATATAAGTAATTGAAAATACAAACTCATTTAAAAAAATGTACAAATAAATAAGGTAAATATATTAACTAAAATATAACATAACTAGATATAAATATGTAAACAAATCTATGTTTAAAGCAATTAGACTAAGCAAAAGCAACAAAATAATCAAAAACAAATGAAGACAGCCAAAGTGAAACTATACTTTCACATACTTTCTGCAGCTAAAATAAAAGAGGGAAGTATATATATTGCACATGTAATTAATGCAAGTAACAATTCAAGTGTATAAACAAAATAATATCTCTTCATATTGTACAAGATAATAAATGCTTGGCCACCACCATATCACTTCAGCCGAGCTAAAAAATTACAGGCAAACATAAACAAATAGTATTGTAAACATGGTTGTACAAAGCATTAAATACAAGTATAGAAAAGCAAGATCCTTAGTACACGAGAAAACATCACCAGCCTCCACAAAGAAGAAAACATCTCTGATATATTTGTACAAGCCAAAATAAGGTGTTACCCTATTGTACAAACAATATAATACCCTGTACAAACTTGTAAGGTTTTCTTTGATAAATATTAGCCTCCCCATTTCATTTTCGTTCCTCAAAGTTAAGCAAACCAGAAAGAAAAAAATAATAATAATATAGCATATGTATTCTTCTTCAAACTCAAGATCATCTGCATACATTTAAGTCTAGGATCATCTTCATCAAAGTCATCAGCATGCAGTTTTAAAAAAAATCAAAGTTCAAAAACAAAACCTGGTTCAACAAACATAAAGCTCTGTTCTTTCTTTTTAAGGTGAGCAACTCCTATTTTTAGAGCTTACCCTGTTTTGATTTCTTGTTGCTTGTGAGTAACCTTTAAAAATCTAAATCTTATCTGGTTGCATGCTATTTATGTGATAAATATTGTAGTATGTATATATATATACACACAAATGTAATTTGCTGTATGCATGTTATATGAAGGCCCTCTGTTGTAGTTTCCAGTTCTCCTGTTGTTTTAAATTCATTTTTATTTTTGATCCAATCTCTGTAGGATTTAAATTACAGACAATAATTGTTTGTTTAAGTTATTAAGTAAACTAAAATTTAATTAAGTTAATAATAAACTGGGATGGGCTCTGGAAAACCAAATAAGTGAGCAAGTTCAAAGATAACTGAAAATTTAATCATCATGTTTTCTTGATTCATGAATATAGGTTGGATACTAAAATCATAACGTGATTTTTAAAACAAAAACTAAATTCTTTAGTGAAGAGGTTTAGGAGTAGGTAAAGGTTGAACTGAATATGAACTATGGGGTTTCTCTGGTGATTCATGAATCTGGAGTGGATGGGTTTCTGCATGGTGATGGTGAATTGATCAGAGAAGCTAGGAAAAATATTGGTTGGTGCTAAATTCCATTGTGGAAGTTGCGGTAGAGTTTTTCTTTTTAAAACCCTAGTTTGTAAATGGTTTGATGAATCGAACAGTTTGGGATGAAGGATGGATCGAGTGTTGTGATATTTTGGAAATTGGTAGTTTGGTCGTAGGCGAATGCGTGGCCGGTGGTGGAGGTTCTCTGGTGGTCGGTGGAGGGAGCAGTTGCCGTTGACAGGTTTGGGAGGATGGACGAGTGCGTGTTTTCCAGGTTTGAATGGAGTGCTCGAATTTTGATAGCATAATGGTGCGAGAGTTCTGGGGGTTGGCCTGGCACGAGTTCGTCGAAGGTGACTAGCTGGAGGGATCGATGGTGGTCGGAGGGCGCCTGAGCTCGAGTGCACGTGCACGCGATGGGTTCGTGTATCTGGGAATAAATCGTTTTGGGGAAGAAAGGTTTTCTCGGGGTTTCATTCGAATTTTCCTGGGTTTGACTCGAAGTAGGAACGAACGTGAATTACTCGAAGTGTTACGCGAGATTTATAGGGGAAGGCTCGGGTATAACCTGTTTTCTGTTTTGAACTTTAAAAACCTGATTTCAAATTTATAAACAAAGCTTAAGTTTTAAATCAAAGTTTTAAACTGATAAATTCAAGTTTGTCTAGAAACTTGGGTGTGAATTAAACAAGTTTTAAAAACAGAAGTTTCAATACAAACTTAAGTTCGTTTACAACATAGTTTGGGCATAACGAAGTTTTTAAGTTTAAATTGTTAATTAACCAAAATTTGTAGTTTATTCATAAGTAATTAACCTGGTATAAATTAATTAAAATCAGATATTAACTGATCTTACTTATGAATGTTTGGATTCTATTGAATATTGAATTGTTTGATATCCCTGATATATGATGCTTTGTGATACATCCTGATTTATGTTGTGATCTGTGATTTATTTACCTGTGATATATATATATATATCCATGATCTGTGCATGAACGATAAGCATTATTGTTTATATCGCTTATCAACTATATCCTGTATTTTGATATGTGATGATTCATTGTGTTGCACTACTGTGTGAAACCCCTGGACCACACTTTTACACACACAAATATGGATTTCACGTGGAAATCGGTTAAATCACAGATGATTTAAATTTAATGTTTTTGAAATTGAAATTTAATTTCAATTGATTTTGAAATTGGAAATTTGGGTTTAAAGTGAAAAGCTTTTGAAATGGAATTTCAAAGATTAAAGTTATTTTGAATAACTTAATCGAGTTTTGAAAATTTAAATAATTTGATTTAAATTTGAATTCAAGTTTGAAATTGAAAAACTATGAAATGAGTCTTTGATTTCAAAGACCGAACGTGTTACTCCAGTTTGAAATAGAATTGAAATGTTTTGAAAGACTATGAACGAATCTTTGAAAATGAGTTTTGAAAGCTATTAGTCAAATCTTGACTTAAAGATTTAACGAGTTAATTCAATTGAAATGGAAATTGTTTTGAAATCCATGAATGAATCTTTGCGAACTGGGTGAACGTTATGAATTGAATCTTTTTGTTTAAAAGATTAAAAGTGTGGAAATTGTTTAAACCATTGAAGGTTTTTGAAATGAATCTTTTAGTTTAAAAGATTGGAAATGGTAAATTGTTTTACCATTCGAATGAAAAGTTTTGGTTTTTAAGCTGTGATTTAACTGAGACCCCAGTATCCATATGATTTTTAATTGCGCTCGTTATTCGGTTTAGCCGGGAAAGGACCTTTGTGTCATATAACCCATTCCGAATAGTGATACGACGATATGGATAGCATTTGAAGACCGGTGGTGAAGACCGGGTATTTGCGAGAGCGATAGGATGGCCTATCGATTGTCTCTGCACTGAGTAGCTACGGTATAGAGATTCCCTAAGTGATGGGAAGTCCGATCAGGATTGTGAATACCCGGATTGCAAGGGCTTCTTCGGAAGTGCCTTCGGTTCTGTTCGAACCCGGAACAGACTTGTATGGATGTGTGTCTGACATTACACTTTGAGATGTAAAGCTGGTCTCTATCAAATACATTTCTGTTGGTGGCGGAGAATTTATTCTCTTAGCTTAACACCCTTCTCTGAGACGTACGAGCTCAGAGGTTATGTAGTTGATGGTTACTAGTGATACATTCCCAATTTGGAAATGTGGCATACGAAGTGTTGATGATCATTTTTTGTTCAAAGCGTTGCTTTGTGAAAAAGCGTTGCTTTGTGAAAAAGCATGCTTTGTGGAGAAGCGTAGTTTTGTGGATGAGACTTCGTCGAGCCTCACAACCCGGTAATGGTCGAAACAGGAATGTTGCGGCAAAGGTTTGTAGGGGTAGCGCCTCTAGGGTATGTCATTTCCTTCTGGATAAAGGGTGGTATCATGGTATGGAGCCCAGATACTTAACTCGTGTGGACACGGTAATTTATTACTGTATGATGTTGCTTTGTTGGTTTTCGGGATCCCGGGATAAAGGTTGGTTATGACCGGGGGATGACATGACTCGTGTGTTAGTTACCTAGTTACTACTGTACAGCGTGAGGTAGCGTCAGTGTGTTAGTTACCTAGTTACAGCTGTACAGCGTGAGGTAGCGTCGGCCTTTTGTTTGCAGAGATCCGGTTAGGATCCGGGGCGTCTTTCCAGAGGCGTTTCTATTTCAGTGTAAGGAAGTTCCTTTGCCTGATCATTTGTTGGAAACCCAAAGAAACAATACGAACCCTGTACGGTTTTAGTTGTATTACCTGCTATGGAATGTGGCGGTAACCTGCTATTGAACGTAGTAGCTATAGTAGGCATACAACAATGGGTGTATGCTGGCTAAGATTAATATTATATTTTCGAAATGGTTTTCGACACTATGCACTAATGATAATAATATCGAATGATTTTGCGTAGTAAGCATTTTTGACTATCATAAGAAGAAATCTCCTCCAATTCTGCGTTTGCATTGTGTGTGTGGTGGGAGGTCTTATGGTAGTTTCATTTTCAAAAAGCATTGCGGATTTCAATGTTTAAAAGCCTTTGTTGCTTGTATTAAAGATAAATTGTTTTTGTTGCTCACACCAGTCCCATGACTGATCCGGAGTTTATTGTTCCCTTCCTAAACTCTGGGTGCCCACTATTTTCCACACGGGCAGTCTAGAGTTGGGTTCTTTCAGATATTCAGGTTGAGTAGATTATCTGGAGCTAGCTCTGGATTGGAGCACTCTATTGGAGATATTCTATCCGCTGCTGGTGTTATCTATTTTCTTTCCGCTGCTATTTCTTGTATCATATCTCTGATGTATATAGATATTCATTGTATCTGCATATTGTATCAGATGTTGTATATCTATATTCTTTTTCTTTTCCGCTGTGTTGTTTACTTAATGTTGTTATAAGCTCCGGCGAATCGGATTTGAACGGTCGAATCTGCGGCATTCTAGTACAATGTGAAGTACGGATGTCGATTTTCGGACGGGCAAAATCCGTATCGTTACATTTGGTATCAGAGCTAAGGTTGAACTTTAGCTCAGGAGTATAACACGTTAAGTAGCTCATTAGAGATAGAGTGAAGTAAACTCTAGAATGAGTAATCCTCAGATATCCGTTCGAACGTCTTAGTAAATTCTCTTACTATCCACTGATAGTGAGTATGAGTGCGAGAAGAGGACGAGATAGGGGATAAGGGAATACGACTATAAATGGTCAATACCCTGCAACAGTGGAAACAACCTTCTTATCAAAATTCTTTTGATTCGTTTCCAAATTCTTTTGATTTCTTCGTATCAGCTACAAAAAGAAGTTTCGGTGCGATGATGGCTCTACGAATCGTTGCAGAAAATTCTTACCTCGTATCTTCATCGGTTTCTTATCAGCTTTTCGATTTAAACCTTAATGAATTTGAAATTGGAAATTTTAAATTGAATATAATTTATTAATAGAATATGAGGATAAAATTGAATTGAATCGATAAAACGATATCGTTTGAAACCAAATTTTGAAATTCTATTGTAATTTCTTGTGGATACCAAAGTCCGAAGAGAGACGAATTGATATGTATTCTGAGATATTCCGACTTGAATTCGGAATCCGTATCTTGTGTTTGAGGAATTATAGGAGATCGATTCTATCTATCTTTGTTGCTTTCGTGCCTGCGAATTTCGAGGACGAAATTCTTTTAAGGGGGGAAGTTTGTAACGACCCCGAAATTTAATTTTATTTAAATTGATAATTAAATCAATTTTTGAATTAAATTGAGTAATTAAATAAATTTTTGGATAAAAATTTGTAAATTAATTGATAAAGTAGGCGAGTTTCCCCGGGATCCAAATTAAAGTTTGTTAAATCTTCAAATTTAAAATATTATACATATAGGTGATTTGAATCTTAGATAGATGTTTAAAATATAATAATAATAATAATAATAAATAATTTTTAATTTATGGTTTAATAAATATTTGGGTTAATAAAATATATATAAGTAATTGAAAATACAAACTCATTTAAAAAAATGTACAAATAAATAAGGTAAATATATTAACTAAAATATAACATAACTAGATATAAATATGTAAACAAATCTATGTTTAAAGCAATTAGACTAAGCAAAAGCAACAAAATAATCAAAAACAAATGAAGACAGCCAAAGTGAAACTATACTTTCACATACTTTCTGCAGCTAAAATAAAAGAGGGAAGTATATATATTGCACATGTAATTAATGCAAGTAACAATTCAAGTGTATAAACAAAATAATATCTCTTCATATTGTACAAGATAATAAATGCTTGGCCACCACCATATCACTTCAGCCGAGCTAAAAAATTACAGGCAAACATAAACAAATAGTATTGTAAACATGGTTGTACAAAGCATTAAATACAAGTATAGAAAAGCAAGATCCTTAGTACACGAGAAAACATCACCAGCCTCCACAAAGAAGAAAACATCTCTGATATATTTGTACAAGCCAAAATAAGGTGTTACCCTATTGTACAAACAATATAATACCCTGTACAAACTTGTAAGGTTTTCTTTGATAAATATTAGCCTCCCCATTTCATTTTCGTTCCTCAAAGTTAAGCAAACCAGAAAGAAAAAAATAATAATAATATAGCATATGTATTCTTCTTCAAACTCAAGATCATCTGCATACATTTAAGTCTAGGATCATCTTCATCAAAGTCATCAGCATGCAGTTTTAAAAAAAATCAAAGTTCAAAAACAAAACCTGGTTCAACAAACATAAAGCTCTGTTCTTTCTTTTTAAGGTGAGCAACTCCTATTTTTAGAGCTTACCCTGTTTTGATTTCTTGTTGCTTGTGAGTAACCTTTAAAAATCTAAATCTTATCTGGTTGCATGCTATTTATGTGATAAATATTGTAGTATGTATATATATATACACACAAATGTAATTTGCTGTATGCATGTTATATGAAGGCCCTCTGTTGTAGTTTCCAGTTCTCCTGTTGTTTTAAATTCATTTTTATTTTTGATCCAATCTCTGTAGGATTTAAATTACAGACAATAATTGTTTGTTTAAGTTATTAAGTAAACTAAAATTTAATTAAGTTAATAATAAACTGGGATGGGCTCTGGAAAACCAAATAAGTGAGCAAGTTCAAAGATAACTGAAAATTTAATCATCATGTTTTCTTGATTCATGAATATAGGTTGGATACTAAAATCATAACGTGATTTTTAAAACAAAAACTAAATTCTTTAGTGAAGAGGTTTAGGAGTAGGTAAAGGTTGAACTGAATATGAACTATGGGGTTTCTCTGGTGATTCATGAATCTGGAGTGGATGGGTTTCTGCATGGTGATGGTGAATTGATCAGAGAAGCTAGGAAAAATATTGGTTGGTGCTAAATTCCATTGTGGAAGTTGCGGTAGAGTTTTTCTTTTTAAAACCCTAGTTTGTAAATGGTTTGATGAATCGAACAGTTTGGGATGAAGGATGGATCGAGTGTTGTGATATTTTGGAAATTGGTAGTTTGGTCGTAGGCGAATGCGTGGCCGGTGGTGGAGGTTCTCTGGTGGTCGGTGGAGGGAGCAGTTGCCGTTGACAGGTTTGGGAGGATGGACGAGTGCGTGTTTTCCAGGTTTGAATGGAGTGCTCGAATTTTGATAGCATAATGGTGCGAGAGTTCTGGGGGTTGGCCTGGCACGAGTTCGTCGAAGGTGACTAGCTGGAGGGATCGATGGTGGTCGGAGGGCGCCTGAGCTCGAGTGCACGTGCACGCGATGGGTTCGTGTATCTGGGAATAAATCGTTTTGGGGAAGAAAGGTTTTCTCGGGGTTTCATTCGAATTTTCCTGGGTTTGACTCGAAGTAGGAACGAACGTGAATTACTCGAAGTGTTACGCGAGATTTATAGGGGAAGGCTCGGGTATAACCTGTTTTCTGTTTTGAACTTTAAAAACCTGATTTCAAATTTATAAACAAAGCTTAAGTTTTAAATCAAAGTTTTAAACTGATAAATTCAAGTTTGTCTAGAAACTTGGGTGTGAATTAAACAAGTTTTAAAAACAGAAGTTTCAATACAAACTTAAGTTCGTTTACAACATAGTTTGGGCATAATGAAGTTTTTAAGTTTAAATTGTTAATTAACCAAAATTTGTAGTTTATTCATAAGTAATTAACCTGGTATAAATTAATTAAAATCAGATATTAACTGATCTTACTTATGAATGTTTGGATTCTATTGAATATTGAATTGTTTGATATCCCTGATATATGATGCTTTGTGATACATCCTGATTTATGTTGTGATCTGTGATTTATTTACCTGTGATATATATATATATCCATGATCTGTGCATGAACGATAAGCATTATTGTTTATATCGCTTATCAACTATATCCTGTATTTTGATATGTGATGATTCATTGTGTTGCACTACTGTGTGAAACCCCTGGACCACACTTTTACACACACAAATATGGATTTCACGTGGAAATCGGTTAAATCACAGATGATTTAAATTTAATGTTTTTGAAATTGAAATTTAATTTCAATTGATTTTGAAATTGGAAATTTGGGTTTAAAGTGAAAAGCTTTTGAAATGGAATTTCAAAGATTAAAGTTATTTTGAATAACTTAATCGAGTTTTGAAAATTTAAATAATTTGATTTAAATTTGAATTCAAGTTTGAAATTGAAAAACTATGAAATGAGTCTTTGATTTCAAAGACCGAACGTGTTACTCCAGTTTGAAATAGAATTGAAATGTTTTGAAAGACTATGAACGAATCTTTGAAAATGAGTTTTGAAAGCTATTAGTCAAATCTTGACTTAAAGATTTAACGAGTTAATTCAATTGAAATGGAAATTGTTTTGAAATCCATGAATGAATCTTTGCGAACTGGGTGAACGTTATGAATTGAATCTTTTTGTTTAAAAGATTAAAAGTGTGGAAATTGTTTAAACCATTGAAGGTTTTTGAAATGAATCTTTTAGTTTAAAAGATTGGAAATGGTAAATTGTTTTACCATTCGAATGAAAAGTTTTGGTTTTTAAGCTGTGATTTAACTGAGACCCCAGTATCCATATGATTTTTAATTGCGCTCGTTATTCGGTTTAGCCGGGAAAGGACCTTTGTGTCATATAACCCATTCCGAATAGTGATACGATGATATGGATAGCATTTGAAGACCGGTGGTGAAGACCGGGTATTTGCGAGAGCGATAGGATGGCCTATCGATTGTCTCTGCACTGAGTAGCTACGGTATAGAGATTCCCTAAGTGATGGGAAGTCCGATCAGGATTGTGAATACCCGGATTGCAAGGGCTTCTTCGGAAGTGCCTTCGGTTCTGTTCGAACCCGGAACAGACTTGTATGGATGTGTGTCTGACATTACACTTTGAGATGTAAAGCTGGTCTCTATCAAATACATTTCTGTTGGTGGCGGAGAATTTATTCTCTTAGCTTAACACCCTTCTCTGAGACGTACGAGCTCAGAGGTTATGTAGTTGATGGTTACTAGTGATACATTCCCAATTTGGAAATGTGGCATACGAAGTGTTGATGATCATTTTTTGTTCAAAGCGTTGCTTTGTGAAAAAGCGTTGCTTTGTGAAAAAGCATGCTTTGTGGAGAAGCGTAGTTTTGTGGATGAGACTTCGTCGAGCCTCACAACCCGGTAATGGTCGAAACAGGAATGTTGCGGCAAAGGTTTGTAGGGGTAGCGCCTCTAGGGTATGTCATTTCCTTCTGGATAAAGGGTGGTATCATGGTATGGAGCCCAGATACTTAACTCGTGTGGACATGGTAATTTATTACTGTATGATGTTGCTTTGTTGGTTTTCGGGATCCCGGGATAAAGGTTGGTTATGACCGGGGGATGACATGACTCGTGTGTTAGTTACCTAGTTACTACTGTACAGCGTGAGGTAGCGTCAGTGTGTTAGTTACCTAGTTACAGCTGTACAGCGTGAGGTAGCGTCGGCCTTTTGTTTGCAGAGATCCGGTTAGGATCCGGGGCGTCTTTCCAGAGGCGTTTCTATTTCGGTGTAAGGAAGTTCCTTTGCCTGATCATTTGTTGGAAACCCAAAGAAACAATACGAACCCTGTACGGTTTTAGTTGTATTACCTGCTATGGAATGTGGCGGTAACCTGCTATTGAACGTAGTAGCTATAGTAGGCATACAACAATGGGTGTATGCTGGCTAAGATTAATATTATATTTTCGAAATGGTTTTCGACACTATGCACTAATGATAATAATATCGAATGATTTTGCGTAGTAAGCATTTTTGACTATCATAAGAAGAAATCTCCTCCAATTCTGCGTTTGCATTGTGTGTGTGGTGGGAGGTCTTATGGTAGTTTCATTTTCAAAAAGCATTGCGGATTTCAATGTTTAAAAGCCTTTGTTGCTTGTATTAAAGATAAATTGTTTTTGTTGCTCACACCAGTCCCATGACTGATCCGGAGTTTATTGTTCCCTTCCTAAACTCTGGGTGCCCACTATTTTCCACACGGGCAGTCTAGAGTTGGGTTCTTTCAGATATTCAGGTTGAGTAGATTATCTGGAGCTAGCTATGGATTGGAGCACTCTATTGGAGATATTCTATCCGCTGCTGGTGTTATCTATTTTCTTTCCGCTGCTATTTCTTGTATCATATCTCTGATGTATATAGATATTCATTGTATCTGCATATTGTATCAGATGTTGTATATCTATATTCTTTTTCTTTTCCGCTGTGTTGTTTACTTAATGTTGTTATAAGCTCCGGCGAATCGGATTTGAACGGTCGAATCTGCGGCATTCTAGTACAATGTGAAGTACGGATGTCGATTTTCGGACGGGCAAAATCCGTATCGTTACATTTGGTATCAGAGCTAAGGTTGAACTTTAGCTCAGGAGTATAACACGTTAAGTAGCTCATTAGAGATAGAGTGAAGTAAACTCTAGAATGAGTAATCCTCAGATATCCGTTCGAACGTCTTAGTAAATTCTCTTACTATCCACTGATAGTGAGTATGAGTGCGAGAAGAGGACGAGATAGGGGATAAGGGAATATGACTATAAATGGTCAATACCCTGCAACAGTGGAAACAACCTTCTTATCAAAATTCTTTTGATTCGTTTCCAAATTCTTTTGATTTCTTCGTATCAGCTACAAAAAGAAGTTTCGGTGCGATGATGGCTCTACGAATCGTTGCAGAAAATTCTTACCTCGTATCTTCATCGGTTTCTTATCAGCTTTTCGATTTAAACCTTAATGAATTTGAAATTGGAAATTTTAAATTGAATATAATTTATTAATAGAATATGAGGATAAAATTGAATTGAATCGATAAAACGATATCGTTTGAAACCAAATTTTGAAATTCTATTGTAATTTCTTGTGGATACCAAAGTCCGAAGAGAGACGAATTGATATGTATTCTGAGATATTCCGACTTGAATTCGGAATCCGTATCTTGTGTTTGAGGAATTATAGGAGATCGATTCTATCTATCTTTGTTGCTTTCGTGCCTGCGAATTTCGAGGACGAAATTCTTTTAAGGGGGGAAGTTTGTAACGACCCCGAAATTTAATTTTATTTAAATTGATAATTAAATCAATTTTTGAATTAAATTGAGTAATTAAATAAATTTTTGGATAAAAATTTGTAAATTAATTGATAAAGTAGGCGAGTTTCCCCGGGATCCAAATTAAAGTTTGTTAAATCTTCAAATTTAAAATATTATACATATAGGTGATTTGAATCTTAGATAGATGTTTAAAATATAATAATAATAATAATAATAAATAATTTTTAATTTATGGTTTAATAAATATTTGGGTTAATAAAATATATATAAGTAATTGAAAATACAAACTCATTTAAAAAAATGTACAAATAAATAAGGTAAATATATTAACTAAAATATAACATAACTAGATATAAATATGTAAACAAATCTATGTTTAAAGCAATTAGACTAAGCAAAAGCAACAAAATAATCAAAAACAAATGAAGACAGCCAAAGTGAAACTATACTTTCACATACTTTCTGCAGCTAAAATAAAAGAGGGAAGTATATATATTGCACATGTAATTAATGCAAGTAACAATTCAAGTGTATAAACAAAATAATATCTCTTCATATTGTACAAGATAATAAATGCTTGGCCACCACCATATCACTTCAGCCGAGCTAAAAAATTACAGGCAAACATAAACAAATAGTATTGTAAACATGGTTGTACAAAGCATTAAATACAAGTATAGAAAAGCAAGATCCTTAGTACACGAGAAAACATCACCAGCCTCCACAAAGAAGAAAACATCTCTGATATATTTGTACAAGCCAAAATAAGGTGTTACCCTATTGTACAAACAATATAATACCCTGTACAAACTTGTAAGGTTTTCTTTGATAAATATTAGCCTCCCCATTTCATTTTCGTTCCTCAAAGTTAAGCAAACCAGAAAGAAAAAAATAATAATAATATAGCATATGTATTCTTCTTCAAACTCAAGATCATCTGCATACATTTAAGTCTAGGATCATCTTCATCAAAGTCATCAGCATGCAGTTTTAAAAAAAATCAAAGTTCAAAAACAAAACCTGGTTCAACAAACATAAAGCTCTGTTCTTTCTTTTTAAGGTGAGCAACTCCTATTTTTAGAGCTTACCCTGTTTTGATTTCTTGTTGCTTGTGAGTAACCTTTAAAAATCTAAATCTTATCTGGTTGCATGCTATTTATGTGATAAATATTGTAGTATGTATATATATATACACACAAATGTAATTTGCTGTATGCATGTTATATGAAGGCCCTCTGTTGTAGTTTCCAGTTCTCCTGTTGTTTTAAATTCATTTTTATTTTTGATCCAATCTCTGTAGGATTTAAATTACAGACAATAATTGTTTGTTTAAGTTATTAAGTAAACTAAAATTTAATTAAGTTAATAATAAACTGGGATGGGCTCTGGAAAACCAAATAAGTGAGCAAGTTCAAAGATAACTGAAAATTTAATCATCATGTTTTCTTGATTCATGAATATAGGTTGGATACTAAAATCATAACGTGATTTTTAAAACAAAAACTAAATTCTTTAGTGAAGAGGTTTAGGAGTAGGTAAAGGTTGAACTGAATATGAACTATGGGGTTTCTCTGGTGATTCATGAATCTGGAGTGGATGGGTTTCTGCATGGTGATGGTGAATTGATCAGAGAAGCTAGGAAAAATATTGGTTGGTGCTAAATTCCATTGTGGAAGTTGCGGTAGAGTTTTTCTTTTTAAAACCCTAGTTTGTAAATGGTTTGATGAATCGAACAGTTTGGGATGAAGGATGGATCGAGTGTTGTGATATTTTGGAAATTGGTAGTTTGGTCGTAGGCGAATGCGTGGCCGGTGGTGGAGGTTCTCTGGTGGTCGGTGGAGGGAGCAGTTGCCGTTGACAGGTTTGGGAGGATGGACGAGTGCGTGTTTTCCAGGTTTGAATGGAGTGCTCGAATTTTGATAGCATAATGGTGCGAGAGTTCTGGGGGTTGGCCTGGCACGAGTTCGTCGAAGGTGACTAGCTGGAGGGATCGATGGTGGTCGGAGGGCGCCTGAGCTCGAGTGCACGTGCACGCGATGGGTTCGTGTATCTGGGAATAAATCGTTTTGGGGAAGAAAGGTTTTCTCGGGGTTTCATTCGAATTTTCCTGGGTTTGACTCGAAGTAGGAACGAACGTGAATTACTCGAAGTGTTACGCGAGATTTATAGGGGAAGGCTCGGGTATAACCTGTTTTCTGTTTTGAACTTTAAAAACCTGATTTCAAATTTATAAACAAAGCTTAAGTTTTAAATCAAAGTTTTAAACTGATAAATTCAAGTTTGTCTAGAAACTTGGGTGTGAATTAAACAAGTTTTAAAAACAGAAGTTTCAATACAAACTTAAGTTCGTTTACAACATAGTTTGGGCATAACGAAGTTTTTAAGTTTAAATTGTTAATTAACCAAAATTTGTAGTTTATTCATAAGTAATTAACCTGGTATAAATTAATTAAAATCAGATATTAACTGATCTTACTTATGAATGTTTGGATTCTATTGAATATTGAATTGTTTGATATCCCTGATATATGATGCTTTGTGATACATCCTGATTTATGTTGTGATCTGTGATTTATTTACCTGTGATATATATATATATATCCATGATCTGTGCATGAACGATAAGCATTATTGTTTATATCGCTTATCAACTATATCCTGTATTTTGATATGTGATGATTCATTGTGTTGCACTACTGTGTGAAACCCCTGGACCACACTTTTACACACACAAATATGGATTTCACGTGGAAATCGGTTAAATCACAGATGATTTAAATTTAATGTTTTTGAAATTGAAATTTAATTTCAATTGATTTTGAAATTGGAAATTTGGGTTTAAAGTGAAAAGCTTTTGAAATGGAATTTCAAAGATTAAAGTTATTTTGAATAACTTAATCGAGTTTTGAAAATTTAAATAATTTGATTTAAATTTGAATTCAAGTTTGAAATTGAAAAACTATGAAATGAGTCTTTGATTTCAAAGACCGAACGTGTTACTCCAGTTTGAAATAGAATTGAAATGTTTTGAAAGACTATGAACGAATCTTTGAAAATGAGTTTTGAAAGCTATTAGTCAAATCTTGACTTAAAGATTTAACGAGTTAATTCAATTGAAATGGAAATTGTTTTGAAATCCATGAATGAATCTTTGCGAACTGGGTGAACGTTATGAATTGAATTTTTTTGTTTAAAAGATTAAAAGTGTGGAAATTGTTTAAACCATTGAAGGTTTTTGAAATGAATCTTTTAGTTTAAAAGATTGGAAATGGTAAATTGTTTTACCATTCGAATGAAAAGTTTTGGTTTTTAAGCTGTGATTTAACTGAGACCCCAGTATCCATATGATTTTTAATTGCGCTCGTTATTCGGTTTAGCCGGGAAAGGACCTTTGTGTCATATAACCCATTCCGAATAGTGATACGACGATATGGATAGCATTTGAAGACCGGTGGTGAAGACCGGGTATTTGCGAGAGCGATAGGATGGCCTATCGATTGTCTCTGCACTGAGTAGCTACGGTATAGAGATTCCCTAAGTGATGGGAAGTCCGATCAGGATTGTGAATACCCGGATTGCAAGGGCTTCTTCGGAAGTGCCTTCGGTTCTGTTCGAACCCGGAACAGACTTGTATGGATGTGTGTCTGACATTACACTTTGAGATGTAAAGCTGGTCTCTATCAAATACATTTCTGTTGGTGGCGGAGAATTTATTCTCTTAGCTTAACACCCTTCTCTGAGACGTACGAGCTCAGAGGTTATGTAGTTGATGGTTACTAGTGATACATTCCCAATTTGGAAATGTGGCATACGAAGTGTTGATGATCATTTTTTGTTCAAAGCGTTGCTTTGTGAAAAAGCGTTGCTTTGTGAAAAAGCATGCTTTGTGGAGAAGCGTAGTTTTGTGGATGAGACTTCGTCGAGCCTCACAACCCGGTAATGGTCGAAACAGGAATGTTGCGGCAAAGGTTTGTAGGGGTAGCGCCTCTAGGGTATGTCATTTCCTTCTGGATAAAGGGTGGTATCATGGTATGGAGCCCAGATACTTAACTCGTGTGGACACGGTAATTTATTACTGTATGATGTTGCTTTGTTGGTTTTCGGGATCCCGGGATAAAGGTTGGTTATGACCGGGGGATGACATGACTCGTGTGTTAGTTACCTAGTTACTACTGTACAGCGTGAGGTAGCGTCAGTGTGTTAGTTACCTAGTTACAGCTGTACAGCGTGAGGTAGCGTCGGCCTTTTGTTTGCAGAGATCCGGTTAGGATCCGGGGCGTCTTTCCAGAGGCGTTTCTATTTCGGTGTAAGGAAGTTCCTTTGCCTGATCATTTGTTGGAAACCCAAAGAAACAATACGAACCCTGTACGGTTTTAGTTGTATTACCTGCTATGGAATGTGGCGGTAACCTGCTATTGAACGTAGTAGCTATAGTAGGCATACAACAATGGGTGTATGCTGGCTAAGATTAATATTATATTTTCGAAATGGTTTTCGACACTATGCACTAATGATAATAATATCGAATGATTTTGCGTAGTAAGCATTTTTGACTATCATAAGAAGAAATCTCCTCCAATTCTGCGTTTGCATTGTGTGTGTGGTGGGAGGTCTTATGGTAGTTTCATTTTCAAAAAGCATTGCGGATTTCAATGTTTAAAAGCCTTTGTTGCTTGTATTAAAGATAAATTGTTTTTGTTGCTCACACCAGTCCCATGACTGATCCGGAGTTTATTGTTCCCTTCCTAAACTCTGGGTGCCCACTATTTTCCACACGGGCAGTCTAGAGTTGGGTTCTTTCAGATATTCAGGTTGAGTAGATTATCTGGAGCTAGCTATGGATTGGAGCACTCTATTGGAGATATTCTATCCGCTGCTGGTGTTATCTATTTTCTTTCCGCTGCTATTTCTTGTATCATATCTCTGATGTATATAGATATTCATTGTATCTGCATATTGTATCAGATGTTGTATATCTATATTCTTTTTCTTTTCCGCTGTGTTGTTTACTTAATGTTGTTATAAGCTCCGGCGAATCGGATTTGAACGGTCGAATCTGCGGCATTCTAGTACAATGTGAAGTACGGATGTCGATTTTCGGACGGGCAAAATCCGTATCGTTACATTTGGTATCAGAGCTAAGGTTGAACTTTAGCTCAGGAGTATAACACGTTAAGTAGCTCATTAGAGATAGAGTGAAGTAAACTCTAGAATGAGTAATCCTTAGATATCCGTTCGAACGTCTTAGTAAATTCTCTTACTATCCACTGATAGTGAGTATGAGTGCGAGAAGAGGACGAGATAGGGGATAAGGGAATACGACTATAAATGGTCAATACCCTGCAACAGTGGAAACAACCTTCTTATCAAAATTCTTTTGATTCGTTTCCAAATTCTTTTGATTTCTTCGTATCAGCTACAAAAAGAAGTTTCGGTGCGATGATGGCTCTACGAATCGTTGCAGAAAATTCTTACCTCGTATCTTCATCGGTTTCTTATCAGCTTTTCGATTTAAACCTTAATGAATTTGAAATTGGAAATTTTAAATTGAATATAATTTATTAATAGAATATGAGGATAAAATTGAATTGAATCGATAAAACGATATCGTTTGAAACCAAATTTTGAAATTCTATTGTAATTTCTTGTGGATACCAAAGTCCGAAGAGAGACGAATTGATATGTATTCTGAGATATTCCGACTTGAATTCGGAATCCGTATCTTGTGTTTGAGGAATTATAGGAGATCGATTCTATCTATCTTTGTTGCTTTCGTGCCTGCGAATTTCGAGGACGAAATTCTTTTAAGGGGGGAAGTTTGTAACGACCCCGAAATTTAATTTTATTTAAATTGATAATTAAATCAATTTTTGAATTAAATTGAGTAATTAAATAAATTTTTGGATAAAAATTTGTAAATTAATTGATAAAGTAGGCGAGTTTCCCCGGGATCCAAATTAAAGTTTGTTAAATCTTCAAATTTAAAATATTATACATATAGGTGATTTGAATCTTAGATAGATGTTTAAAATATAATAATAATAATAATAATAAATAATTTTTAATTTATGGTTTAATAAATATTTGGGTTAATAAAATATATATAAGTAATTGAAAATACAAACTCATTTAAAAAAATGTACAAATAAATAAGGTAAATATATTAACTAAAATATAACATAACTAGATATAAATATGTAAACAAATCTATGTTTAAAGCAATTAGACTAAGCAAAAGCAACAAAATAATCAAAAACTAATGAAGACAGCCAAAGTGAAACTATACTTTCACATACTTTCTGCAGCTAAAATAAAAGAGGGAAGTATATATATTGCACATGTAATTAATGCAAGTAACAATTCAAGTGTATAAACAAAATAATATCTCTTCATATTGTACAAGATAATAAATGCTTGGCCACCACCATATCACTTCAGCCGAGCTAAAAAATTACAGGCAAACATAAACAAATAGTATTGTAAACATGGTTGTACAAAGCATTAAATACAAGTATAGAAAAGCAAGATCCTTAGTACACGAGAAAACATCACCAGCCTCCACAAAGAAGAAAACATCTCTGATATATTTGTACAAGCCAAAATAAGGTGTTACCCTATTGTACAAACAATATAATACCCTGTACAAACTTGTAAGGTTTTCTTTGATAAATATTAGCCTCCCCATTTCATTTTCGTTCCTCAAAGTTAAGCAAACCAGAAAGAAAAAAATAATAATAATATAGCATATGTATTCTTCTTCAAACTCAAGATCATCTGCATACATTTAAGTCTAGGATCATCTTCATCAAAGTCATCAGCATGCAGTTTTAAAAAAAATCAAAGTTCAAAAACAAAACCTGGTTCAACAAACATAAAGCTCTGTTCTTTCTTTTTAAGGTGAGCAACTCCTATTTTTAGAGCTTACCCTGTTTTGATTTCTTGTTGCTTGTGAGTAACCTTTAAAAATCTAAATCTTATCTGGTTGCATGCTATTTATGTGATAAATATTGTAGTATGTATATATATATACACACAAATGTAATTTGCTGTATGCATGTTATATGAAGGCCCTCTGTTGTAGTTTCCAGTTCTCCTGTTGTTTTAAATTCATTTTTATTTTTGATCCAATCTCTGTAGGATTTAAATTACAGACAATAATTGTTTGTTTAAGTTATTAAGTAAACTAAAATTTAATTAAGTTAATAATAAACTGGGATGGGCTCTGGAAAACCAAATAAGTGAGCAAGTTCAAAGATAACTGAAAATTTAATCATCATGTTTTCTTGATTCATGAATATAGGTTGGATACTAAAATCATAACGTGATTTTTAAAACAAAAACTAAATTCTTTAGTGAAGAGGTTTAGGAGTAGGTAAAGGTTGAACTGAATATGAACTATGGGGTTTCTCTGGTGATTCATGAATCTGGAGTGGATGGGTTTCTGCATGGTGATGGTGAATTGATCAGAGAAGCTAGGAAAAATATTGGTTGGTGCTAAATTCCATTGTGGAAGTTGCGGTAGAGTTTTTCTTTTTAAAACCCTAGTTTGTAAATGGTTTGATGAATCGAACAGTTTGGGATGAAGGATGGATCGAGTGTTGTGATATTTTGGAAATTGGTAGTTTGGTCGTAGGCGAATGCGTGGCCGGTGGTGGAGGTTCTCTGGTGGTCGGTGGATGGAGCAGTTGCCGTTGACAGGTTTGGGAGGATGGACGAGTGCGTGTTTTCCAGGTTTGAATGGAGTGCTCGAATTTTGATAGCATAATGGTGCGAGAGTTCTGGGGGTTGGCCTGGCACGAGTTCGTCGAAGGTGACTAGCTGGAGGGATCGATGGTGGTCGGAGGGCGCCTGAGCTCGAGTGCACGTGCACGCGATGGGTTCGTGTATCTGGGAATAAATCGTTTTGGGGAAGAAAGGTTTTCTCGGGGTTTCATTCGAATTTTCCTGGGTTTGACTCGAAGTAGGAACGAACGTGAATTACTCGAAGTGTTACTCGAGATTTATAGGGGAAGGCTCGGGTATAACCTGTTTTCTGTTTTGAACTTTAAAAACCTGATTTCAAATTTATAAACAAAGCTTAAGTTTTAAATCAAAGTTTTAAACTGATAAATTCAAGTTTGTCTAGAAACTTGGGTGTGAATTAAACAAGTTTTAAAAACATAAGTTTAAATACAAACTTAAGTTCGTTTACAACATAGTTTGGGCATAACGAAGTTTTTAAGTTTAAATTGTTAATTAACCAAAATTTGTAGTTTATTCATAAGCAATTAACCTGGTATAAATTAATTAAAATCAGATATTAACTGATCTTACTTATGAATGTTTGGATTCTATTGAATATTGAATTGTTTGATATCCCTGATATATGATGCTTTGTGATACATCCTGATTTATGTTGTGATCTGTAATTTATTTACCTGTGATATATATATATCTGTGATCTGTGCATGAACGATAAGCATTATAGTTTATATCGCTTATCAACTATATCCTGTATTTTGATATGTGATGATTCATTGTGTTGCACTACTGTGTGAAACCCCTGGACCACACTTTTACACACACAAATATGGATTTCACGTGGAAATCGGTTAAATCACAAATGATTTAAATTTAATGTTTTTGAAATTGAAATTTAATTTCAATTGATTTTGAAATTGGAAATTTGGGTTTAAAGTGAAAAGCTTTTGAAATGGAATTTCAAAGATAAAAGTTATTTTGAATAACTTAATCGAGTTTTGAAAATTTAAATAATTTGATTTAAATTTGAATTCAAGTTTGAAATTGAAAAACTATGAAATGAGTCTTTGATTTCAAAGACCGGACGTGTTACTCCAGTTTGAAATAGAATTGAAATGTTTTAAAAGACTATGAACGAATCTTTGAAAATGAGTTTTGAAAGCTATAAGTCAAATCTTGACTTAAATATTTAACGAGTTAATTCAATTGAAATGGAAATTGTTTTGAAATCCATGAATGAATCTTTGTGAACTGGGTGAACGTTATGAATTGAATCTTTTTGTTTAAAAGATTAAAAGTGTGGAAATTGTTTAAACCATTGAAGGTTTTTGAAATGAATCTTTTAGTTTAAAAGATTGGAAATGGTAAATTGTTTTACCATTCGAATGAAAAGTTTTGGTTTTTAAGCTGTGATTTAACTGAGACCCCAGTATCCATATGATTTTTAATTGCGCTCGTTATTCGGTTTAGCCGGGAAAGGACCTTTGTGTCATATAACCCATTCCGAATAGTGATACAACGATATGGATAGCATTTGAAGACCGGTGGTGAAGACCGGGTATTTGCGAGAGCGATAGGATGGCCTATCGATTGTCTCTGCACTGAGTAGCTACGGTATAGAGATTCCCTAAGTGATGGGAAGTCCGATCAGGATTGTGAATACCCGGATTGCAAGGGCTTCTTCGGAAGTGCCTTTGGTTCTGTTCGAACCCGGAACAGACTTGTATGGATGTGTGTCTGACATTACACTTTGAGATGTAAAGCTGGTCTCTATCAAATACATTTCTGTTGGTGGCGGAGAATTTATTCTCTTAGCTTAACACCCTTCTCTGAGACGTACGAGCTCAGAGGTTATGTAGTTGATGGTTACTAGTGATACATTCACAATTTGGTAATGTGGCAGACGAAGTGTTGATGATCATTTGTTGGTCAAAGCGTTGCTTTGTGAAAAAGCGTTGCTTTGTGAAAAAGTGTGCTTTGTGGAGAAGAGTAGTTTTGTGGAAGAGACTTCGTCGAGCCTCACAACCCGGTAATGGTCGAAACAGGAATGTTGCGGCAAAGGTTTGTAGGGGTAGCGCCCCTAGGGTATGTCATTTCCTTCTGGATAAAGGGTGGTATCATGGTATGGAGACCAGATACTTAACTCGTGTGGACACGGTAATTTATTACTGTATGATGTTGCTTTGTTGGTTTTCGGGATCCCGGGATAAAGGTTGGTTACGACCGGGGGATGACATGACTCGTGTGTTAGTTACCTAGTTACAGCTGTACAGCGTGAGTTAGCGTCAGTGTGTTAGTTACCTAGTTACAGCTGTACAGCGTGAGGTAGCGTCGGCCTTTTGTTTGCAGAGATCCGGTTAGGATCCGGGGCGTCTTTCCAGAGGCGTTTCTATTTCGGTGTAAGGAAGTTCCTTTGCCTGATCATTTGTTGGAAATCCAAAGAAACAATATGAACCCTGTACGGTTTTAGTTGTATTACCTGCTATGGAATGTGGCGGTAACCTGCTATTGAACGTAGTAGCTATAGTAGGCATACAACAATGGGTGTATGCTGGCTAAGATTAATATTATATTTTCGAAATGGTTTTCGACACTATGCACTAATGATAATAATATCGAATGATTTTGCGTAGTAAGCATTTTTGACTATCATATGAAGAAATCTCCTCCAATTTTGCGTTTGCATTGTGTGTGTGGTGGGAGGTCTTATGGTAGTTTCATTTTCAAAAAGCATTGCGGATTTCAATGTTTAAAAGCCTTTGTTGCTTGTATTAAAGATAAATTGTTTTTGTTGCTCACATCAGTCCCATGACTGATCCGGAGTTTATTGTTCCCTTCCTAAACTCTGGGTGCCCACTATTTTCCACATGGGCAGTCTAGAGTTGGGTTCTTTCAGATATTCAGGTTGAGTAGATTATCTGGAGCTAGCTATGGATTGGAGCACTCTATTGGAGATATTCTATCCGCTGCTGGTGTTATCTATTTTCTTTCCGCTGCTATTTCTTGTATCATATCTCTGATGTATATAGATATTCATTGTATCATCATTGTATCTGCATATTGTATCAGATGTTGTATATCTATATTCTTTTTCTTTTCCGCTGTGTTGTTTACTTAATGTTGTTATAAGCTCCGGCGAATCGGATTTGAACGGTCGAATCTGCGGCATTCTAGTACAATGTGAAGTACGGATGTCGATTTTCGAACGGGCAAAATCCGTATCGTTACAGGATGTATTAGTATCGACATTCGAGGGTTAAAAAGGCGCTCGTTACACTTAACTATTTATGTTCATTCTTTTAAGTTTGGATTTGATATTAATTATACCCATTCATTAAGTATAGGATTTGTTCTTACTTGTACCCATCCTTTTTATTTGGATTTTTTATTGTTGTTTATTTCCACTCTATTATGTCTGGATGTTGTTCTTGTATGGTGAAACTCCATTCTACCTTTACGGCGTGGTCTCACCAATCGTTTTATGTTTATCCCATTATCTGAGTTTTATCACGCTGGTTTTCCAAACTGACCTAGGTGTTATTTTATTATAATGCTCGGATCAGACCTAGTATTTTTCCAGGTTGGCTTTGGTGATATGTAGTTCTTGGAGAAGAGCTAGATGTTCACTATCATAGTGTTTTATTTTCTACTGTATTATATTATATACCTATCAGCAATTGTAAGGTCATGAATTTATAACTGCCAGTTGATAAGGTTCATTTATAATTCTGTTGTACTTTGTATTATGGAGTGACAGTTTATATTGTCTTTGGTACATTATATGTTGTCAATTATGCTATGAGATTATGTTTCCTCTGTTCTTTGTTCTTTTCCTTTTATTTTACCCTAACAATCTGCCTTTTCAGCGATTGAATGTTCGGCATTTGAATACCAAGGATGTATGCGATGTCGACTTTCAATGGTTGAAAAGGAAGGTCGCTACAAAAATATTATCCAAAAATTATGAACTATATAATAAAGTAAAACATACCTAAAACCAATGTCTAGAAGGCCACCTTGTAATGATGAACCCTCTCTCTCCTTTGAAAGCTTTCTGATTCAGCAGACTATTAATGTGTGAACCGTAGACCTTTGACTATCAAATAGCAATTGCTATTTGAATTGATTTGAATTGCTTAAGCTTCTAGGGGATGAAATTGGTCAGCAATGGATGGGAATAGTGGCAGCCAAAAAATCCCTTTTTAATTAGGGTTTGAGGTATTTAAATAATGGATGGGAGAGAGAAAATATGGATCATATTTCATATCAATTCTCACTAAATCTGAGCCATCCAATTCTAACACCGCCTAACTTATTTTAGCTGCCCCCTATAGCCCTCATTATAGCCAAAATCATCAACCTATCATCATGGAACAATATCCCATTTAAGCCCAAAGAAATATTATTAATTAAATTTAATTTAGTGGCTTATCGATATCGTACGTTGATCAATATATTTATAACTATTATAAATATATTCAATAATATTTATTCCTCAAACCTTATTCAAAAATTTATAATTAATATTTCATAGATATTAACAAATTTAATTTTTTTATAATAATTGTAAATTAATTAAATCGTTCGGTCTAAAGAGAATTCATCATTTCGATTGTGTGACTCGTCAGGTGTAAATTTGGTTAATGATTAACATCAAACTAGTTGAATATTAATGTTCACACATCACTTAGCAAGTGGTGTGATATCTTGGCCTAATTTATCGCTTACTTGGTTTTGGTAAAATCCAATTTCACTTTGTTAAGCGTTACCCGGTTGTGACTTTTATTTACACTAATTCTCTTCGTCAAAACTATATCACTTTAGACTTATGGAATTTGGTAATGGTCAAAATTCCAGTATCGTCCATATCAACTTTCTAGTCCAAATACAAAGTCCTTGGTTCAATAATAACAATTATTATTAACCGAAATGCTTTGGCCAGAGATTTAACTTTGAGTTGACTGGAGTTGACCGTGATACTAACCCCTTATAACTAAGGAAATAAATCTCTCTTGAACAATTCTTCACTTCCCATACTTCCACTCAACCCAACTATAGTTACTCGATGGATGATGTGCCATGATTTGACTATAATCAAAGTGGAGCTTTCATATTGAAGATCCATAGTATTCTCAAGTTGAGAGAACTGTGTAAATCGGTCGCATCGATATTTTTCGTTTGACCTTAGTTATATTAACTAACAGAAAACTATCAAGTGAGTCATTCTATAGTTATCCAATAACTATCGGTACATAACCCCTAGGTGCCTCCAGAAGTCTTGGGTAATACACTGCCTAACATTTGGAGAGTGTTACATACTCTAGTCTCAATGGATACATCGATATCCAATCTTGATGCATCTTGACTAGGATCATTTAAAATGGTATATTTGTTTTCATTGTGATAAATTACTCATGGTTACAACAATTTATATCTATTATCACAATACATACCATTTATGGACTTTCTAGTAAATATACTTTTAATTAAATTAATTAATATAACACAATATATCAAGTATACAATTGAAAGAGAACACCTTTTATTTCGAACAAGACTGACTATCGAGTTAGATATATGTAACAAATAACATAATTACCCATAGGGCATACCCTTAACTCTATCAATCTCCCACTATCACTTGGGTTCAATTATGGAATCTTATTCCAACTTCTCTAATTGGTTTTCTCAAAACCAATTACGTCGGTTCTTCAGTGAACTGGTATGCTAGTATGTTTTAATTATCTACTTTGTCCATCAACTCTCTTCGATGCTGATAAACTACCTTTATCGTATGGAACAATTTATAGTATGTCTCTCGACTTCCAGTGAGCTCTAATTTCTGTTATGAACTATATCGTAACATTGTTATCATATAACAATGTTATGGGATTCTCAACATTTGGAATTACCCTTAGCTCAGTTATAAATTTGTGTATTTATATTTATATACATTGTTTTATTACGGCGCTATTCAAGACAATGTACTTAGCCTTTTTTTCATTGAATCGGCCACAATCTTTCATTTGGAACATTTCAAACTTAAAGATTATTGACTTGAATTTATTATTAACATATAGTACTCAATATCCCTTATGAAAATTTGAGTCCGAACACTCCTTCATAAGGAGTTCGTTGTTTATGTAAACAATTCTTTAGTATTTCGTAAATACACGAGAGCACTCTGAACTATCATTAATTGATATCAATTTGGATTTGACATTTTCTTCATGTATTAAATACATAAACAAATCATGATATAGTAGATAATAAAACATGTATGATAATTCCTATTGCCAATGCATAAGGAACTCAACTTATATATTCCGTATTAAACATTTTAGTAAGGTGTCCTTACATATCATTTGAGACATTTCCAATATCTTTTATTCTTACTATAAAAGATATCATTTATAAATCCAACGTTGAGTATAAAACAAGTTAAAATTGACTTTAACATATGTAAATCATTAAAAAACAATACTGTGTTGTTTATTATGATTTAGAAATATCTATGTATCTTTTAATGTTCTTTCTTATAAACACAGACTTCATCTGCATTTTGACTGATAATCAAACTATTTGATATCTCTATCAAAAAAATTGCTCGATTTTGATGCTTTTCTGAATGATACTTTCATATCTGTTTTTGGATCATATCCAAAAACTCACAAACCCAATATCGCTCCCACTAACTTTGAGACACATTGGTTGTTATATGCAAACTGTCTATTCTAAATCTTTATTTAGAATTTTCTATTTCAGCACATACACACCAAACATAAAGTCATATTAAGCAATGATTTTGTAAGTAAATCCAAACCAACTTGAGCACATCGAATCGTGATTTTGTTACGTTAATTTCAACGATTGAAATTCACTATATTATTCTTATCAATGTAGCTCACTATGTGCAGTCAATTCCTCGCTATTACCCCGCTATACCCCTACTATATCCCATAGCGGACTTTTGGGGTACGATATTCCTATAAAGTGGCCCAATATAGTGGATCCACTATTATCGGGTATATTGAGGCAATAATCCACTATATCCCCCATTTTGTTGCCCCACTATTTTTTTTTACTTTTTATAATTGAAATTTTTTGACATTTTCAAAGCAGATCCAAAATTTTGTTTTACATTCACATCATTAGCTAATCCCTAGATCCAAATTCCAAAATAATGGCTTCCTCAAATTTTCATCGTTCTCTTATCGCTGACATTCTCTTATCACCGTTCTGACTTCCGTCTTCAAGCATCTACTTTCGCCTCTTTCTTCTATCGCCTACTTTATTCAATTGTCTGTTGCAAGCCTACAGCCCATCAACTGCAGTCCTTTCACCTCTAATCTACTGTCAGGTAGTAAAAATTTAGGGTTAGTTCTTCAATTTTTGGTTTTTAATTATATAGTTGTTGTGCTTTAATTATGAGGTTATTGTTACTTGTTGTTCTCAATTCCTGTTGCTATGATTTCTGTACATTTATGTTCTTATATTTTAGTCACATATCCTTTTATTTCAGTAACTTATATTGTAAAAATATAAAAAAACATCACAAAATTAGGTTTGGTTTTTTAATCATAGAATAATGTAATCATATTTCTAAAAATTTCTTTGTTTAGTTTCATTTTGAACATATTTTTCTTGCTTATCATTTTTTAAAAAAATTGAGCAAGTTAAATGAAATGATAAATAAACCAATCATATTATAGGAAATTTATTGCAATAATAATAGTTTATGTTATGTTGTTAATTGGAATATATATATTTATTTTGTCCGTTTAGATATGTCTTTGGGTGATTCAAATAACCCACCTAGTGCAGCATCCAACATTTTAATGATAAACTCTTCTGATTCAGCATGAGGATAGGGCGAGTGTCGAGATCCAAACAAAAGACAAAATGTTTGGTGCAAGTTATGTAACAAGTGATGTCATGAGGAATTTCACGTTTGAAAGCACATCTTCTTGGCATCAAAGAAAATTGTACTCCATGTCCATCAAAAACTATAGAAATACAAAAAAATACAAGTCTTGCTATATGAAAATGGAAAGAAAAAAGATGAAAAGGCAAGAATTCGTAGTATTCTTGAAGAGCAAGATGAAGTTGAAGATATTGTTGTAGAACAAGAAAATTTTCAGGTAAATAATACGAGAAAGAAACATGCTAATGTTAGAGGTCCTCATGATCTTGTCATAGAGCAAACAAAACAATCATCTATTGATAAAACCAATCCTCATAAGCAAGCATTAAAGAAAATTGCATGGAAAAAATCTGCAAAATGGGGATACGAGGTGGATTTACCTTTCAATGTCGTGCGTACATCAAACTTTGATGATATGATTCATGCAAATGGCGATTATGGAAGAGGTATTATTATTATTAATATAGTAATTATGTTCAACTTATGTTCATTTTTTTAGCAAATGTTCACTATTAATGGTTGTAATATTTTTTAGGAATGTCCACACCTAGTTATCATCATTATCGTGTGACCTTATTGAAGGAAGTATTGGATGAAACAAAGGAGTTTGCTGAATCTTTTAGGAAACATTGGGAAATTTATGGATGTTCTATAATGTATGATTTTTGGATGGATACCAAAAACCGATGTTTGATTAATTTTTTGGTTAATTGTATGAAAGGAACAATTTTCTTAAAATCGATAGATGCAACCAATCATATTAAAGATGCTAACCTGATAGTAGGAATGATTAATGATGTGATTTCATTTATCGGGGAAGATAATATAGTTTATGTATGTTTCTTTACCTTTTTCACTTGTTTTTTTTAATGCAGTAAATAACATAACTCTTTCATATTTGTCTATAGTTTCAGACCGACAATGGATCTAACTATAAGCGAGCTGAAGAAATATTAGTACAACAACATCAAAATTTATTTTGGATGCCATGTGCGGCTCATTACATCAATTTAATGCTTAAAGATATTGAAGAACAAATGGAGAAGGTAAAACTCGCACTAGCTAAAGAAAAAATTGTGGTTGGATTTAATTATAATCGAGCAAGAGTGTTGGGATGGTTTAGAAAGTTGAGCAATGGGAGAGATTTGCATAAGTTTTATGTAACTAAATTTGCTTCTACATTTTATACATTACAAAGCATTATGGAGAATAGAGTACATGTGCAAGTGTTATTTGTCTTTGAAAGATGGAGAACAGGTTCTTTCTCGTCAATTGAAGATGGTAAAGGAGTCGAAAGAATTTTAGGGAGTAAATTATTTTGGGATAATATTTTGTGTACTTATTAAATAATGAGTCCCATTGTTGATGTATTAAGGTTAGCTGATAGAGAAGAGAAGCCACGTATAGGATATAAATATATGAGGCAATGAGTGGAGCTAAAGATATTATAGAGAAAACTTGGTAAATGATCCTAGAACATGCACACGAGTTTGGAATATCATTGACAATAGATGGAGCGATCAGCCTCATCGACTACTTCATGTAGGTATGCAAATAACATTATTTCTTTTATTTCAAGCAAAAATTTATATTACTAAATTACTAATATATCTTATATTATGAAGCTGGATGTTATCTAAATCCATGCATTTATTACAAGTAAGCTCAAACTAAAACTCAAACCAATAGTGTTATCAAAGCAGGCCTATTTAAATCAATGGAGAGGTTTATTTCGGAATCTGAAGTTGATATGGCTATGGCTCAATTGAAAAACTAGAGATGCTACAGGTACATTTGGAATGAAAAGCGCCATAAGTCGTAGAGATATAATGCAACCATGTAAGCTATGAACTTTATATTTAACGCCATGTGATTTGAAACATTTACACACTATTTTATATTTACTTGCATAATGTAGATGAATGGTGGATGTAATATGGAAGTGACATACCGAGCCTCACGAAGTTTCCTGACAGAGTTTTTTCACAAACATGTAGCGCTTCGCCATGTGAACGTAATTGGAGTGGGTTTGATCATGTAAGCGCTTGCTTATGGCTGATGCATACGACTATGAAGTAGCCTCAGGCATATGCTTTTTTTCATTACATATGATGTTCTTTCATTGCAGATGCTTTTTTTCATTGCATATGCTTTTTCTCACTGCATACGCTATTTTTTGTTTTTCATTGCATACGCTTTTTTCTCATTGCATATGCTATTTTTTGAATTGCACCTGTTAGCCAACTTAAAAGAATAGCCTATTTTTTGAATATAAAGTTAATTTGTGGTAGGTCCATTGGTAAGTGGAGTCAATAGTAGTTGGAAAGGTCAAAAGATCTTGCAATGTTGGCTCTATTTAATACTCGAAGCATTGGACTTCTTAAAGGAGATTGTGGACTGATATAATTTCCATATGCCTACATATGCATGGAAAATGCAAGGCATATGAATTTGCATACGCATTAGCATATGCATGGCCAATGCAATGCCAGGCACTTGCAATATGCCAAGCATTTGCAATGAATTGCATTTGCATATGCTATAAGCCAGGCATTTGCAGTGCCTTGCATTTGCAATTGCAATGCAAGGCATTTGCAGTGACTTGCATTTGCCTTTGCAATATGCCAGGCATTTGCTATGACTTGCATTTGCATATGCCAATATGCCAGGTATTTGTAGTGCAAGGCATTTGCATTTGCAATATGACAGGCATTTGCGATGCCTTGCATTTGTATATTCAATATGCCAGGTGATGAAGCAGCATACCTAGGTTCGAAGACCAGAAGCTCCGACCTAACTCCCACCTCAATCGCGACCTACGACCTATCCCCAACCTTCATGCCGACCTACGACCTATCTCCAACTTCCATGCCGATCTACGACCTAAACTACAAGTTCCGACCTAATTCCCAAATACCGACCTACGACCTAAATCCATGCTCCGACCTATCGACTTATGACCTAACATCAAAAGCCTCGACCTACGACCTAACATCGCAAATGAAACCCAGAATGCTCCGACCTAACTCCAATTCCATTACGACCTAATTCCCTCCCTGTCTTCTCCATATGCGCGCGCGAGATAATTTTGAGTCGCGAATGACTCATGAAGCTCCAGTAAGTCGCGAAGAAGAAAATAGGTCGTTGCCGAGTTATCTTTAGAAAGCGAAGCTTGTTGCCGAGTTATCCATAAGTCGTTACCGAGACATCGCTTAAGTCGAAGACGAGATAGTTGAGTCGTCACCGAGTTAGCATTAAGTCGTTGCATTTTTTTTCTTTAAGTCGTGTGACCATTGTACTTGTAATATTTTTAAGTTTTTCTGAACTGTGTTGTAAGTCGTATACGACTTATGTTAAGTCGGAGATGATGTTAAGTCGGTTGCCGACTTAGGAGTTGTATTTTTTTCTGCTTTGCGTGTTGTAGCCTATAAATAGGCGAGTTGTTTCATTTGTAAGGGTTGTTGAAAATTGAATAAAATTCTCTTTTGTTAGCTTGGTGCTTTCAATTTCAATTGGTAGTCGAGTGTATCTCCTATCTCCACTTACGTCATTCGAGTGCGCTCGAATCATCGTTTGTTGAAGCCGATTCACGGTATCTTGTGCGCAAGATCAACGTCGAAGAATCGTAGATCTCTTTCCCGGTATCTTCGGATCAACGAGTCAGAGATAGCTAGAGTTCGGTATCTTCGGATCAACGAATTCGGGCATTTCAGTATCCATCAATCCACAGATTGCTATTTTCATCGATTGAAGATCGTCTTGAATTATCCGCTGCGTCAGTTTGGTATCAGAGCTTGTTTTAGCCAATCATAGCTAAATCGAGTCTTGGAGCCGAGAATTTGACGTGTTGAGGTTGTGTTCATCGTGTTCATCATATTTTGCAACAAAGTTGGAGTTTTCGATCCATTTCATTTTGGATCAAAGTTCGAAAGGTGTTTGAAAACTTGAAGTGTGAATTTGTTGAAGTGTTTGTGAAGTATTCAATCATGCCGCCAAGACGAATTCAACGTCATCGCAATATTAATGCTTTGTACGGAAGAGAAGAGGCCGACGAAATGGAGCAACGAATCAACGAGAATTTCAATGAGAAGCTTACGGAAGGAATTGGTCGATTAGAGAGGATGATGTTGGAAATGAGTCAAAATCAGAGAAGGGTTTCACCTGAATCGAGCCATGGAAGAAGTAGGATTTCACCACATTCTAATCGGGAGAGAAGTGTTGATAGTGATCATAGAAGCGTGGATCGAGATTGTGATAGAAATGTGACTGATCGAGATCGGAGGAATGTGGATCGTAGGAATGTTGGTGGTAGACGTGATGGTGGTAGAAATGTTGGTGGTCAGGATCGACATCGATATACATCGGATGGTGAAGAAGAGTATGATGGTGGTAGTGTTCATGGACGAGGACGTGGACGAGGAAGGAATCAGTCGGAATACGATCACAAGTGGGAATCTGGGATGAAGACAGAAATTCCAGAATTCAAAGGTGGTATGCAGGCTGAGGAGTTTTTGGATTGGGTGGCTAATGTTGAAGAAATTTTTGATTTCAAAGAAGTTCCAGAACGTCGTAGAGTGAAGTTGGTTGCTACAAGGTTGAGGGGTAGAGCTTTGGCATGGTGGCAGCAAACCAAACTTACACGTGAATGAATGGGGAAGTCAAAAGTTGAATCTTGGGAAAAGATGAAGAAATTAATGAAAGCAACGTTCTTACCTTACAATTATCAATCTTTGATGTATCAACGTTTGCAGAACTTGAGGCAGGGCACGAAGACTGTTAATGATTACGCGGATGAGTTTTACCAGCTTATTGCGAGGAATGACATTATGGAAACGGAAGAGCAGCTGACATCTAGATTCATTGGGGGATTGAGAATGCAGATTCAGGATATGGTTAATATGTTCGATCCAAGATCTGTGGCGGAAGCACATCAGAAAGCGTTGGCATGGGAGAAGCAGGGATGACGAGGAGGTGGTGTGTTTACGAATTCCAATAATCAAGTGAAGGGTGTTGGTGGAAGTTCTAATGTTTCTAAACCTGTCAGTAAACCAGTGGTGAAGGAGGTTGAGAAGGCAAAGGTTAACAACGGTTTCAAATGTTACAACTGTCAGGAGTTGGGTCATAAAAGCAATGAGTGTCCAAAGCCAAAGAAGAGAGCAATGATTGCTGAGGTTGAGGATGAGGATGAAGAAGCTGAATGCTCTAATTCTTTACCAGTTGAGGAGGAAGACTTACTGTCAGGAGATGACGGGTACGCATTGATGATGAGGAGAAGTTGTTTAACACCGAAGCAAGAGGAGGAAAGTAGTTGGTTGAGGAACAATATCTTTCAATCTACATGCACTATTCTGGGAAGAGTTTGTAAATTTGTTATTGATGCTGGAAGTTGCGATAATATTATCTCTACAGAAGCAGTAAAGAAGTTGGAATTGAAAACCGAGAAGCATCCTAAAACGTACAAGTTAGCTTAGTTGAGGAAGGGTGGTGAAGTGAAAGTTGGACGTAGAGCTTGTGTGAAGTTTTCAATTGGGAAGAAATACAAGGATGAGGTTTGGTGTGATGTAGTAGACATGGATGTGTGTCATCTGTTGTTGGGAAGACCATGGCAGTTTGATAGAGCAGTACAACACGATGGTCGTGCTAACAGTTACAGTTTCACGTTTGAGGGTACTAAAATCACTTTGGTTCCCAAGAAGCAACAACCGAAGGAGAGTAAGTTGGGGGAGATTGAAGAGCTGAAAACTTTATTGACTTTAAAGGAGTTTGTTAAAGAAGTTGAAGAAGAGCCGGAAGTATTCTTGTTGATTGGGCGTGAGAGCAGTGAGGAGGTTGAAATTCCAGAAGAAGCGAAGTCAGTATTGAAAGAATTTGAGGATGTATTTCCAGACGAGTTGCCTAAAGAGTTACCGCCGCTGAGAGACATTCAACATCAAATTGATCTTGTTCCAGGAGCAGTATTGCCACATAGACCGCATTACCGAATGAGTCCGAAGGAGCATGAAGAATTGAGGAGGCAGGTGGAAGAATTGCTTGAGCAGGGACGTGTGCAGGAAAGCTTGAGTCCATGTGCTGTACCAGCTTTGTTGGTACCGAAGAAGGACGGAACGTGGAGGATGTGCACAGACAGTAGGGCATTGAATAAGATCACTGTGAGATACAGATTTCCTATGCCAAGGTTGGATGACTTGCTAGATCAGTTGAGTGGGGCAACTATATTTTCAAAGATTGATTTGAAAAGTGGTTATCATCAAATTCGAATCAGACCAGGGGACGAATGGAAGACAGCATTCAAGACAAGAGAAGGGTTGTATGAATGGTTGGTGATGCCGTTTGGTCTTTCGAATGCACCAAGTACGTTCATGCGAGTGATGAATCAAATTTTTAGGCCTTTCATTGGGAAATTTGTGGTGGTATACTTTGACGATATCTTGATTTATAGTAGGAGTCTGGAAGAGCATGTTCAACATCTGAAGGAAGTGTTAATTATTTTACGAGAGGAACAATTTTATGATGCGACAAAGAAATGCGTGTTCATGACGCATAGTGTTTTGTTCTTGGGGTATATTGTTTCGGAGAAGGGCATCCAGGTAGATCAGAATAAAGTTGAAGCAGTCAGGAATTGGCCACAGCCGAAGACAATTACAGAAGTGAGAAGTTTTCATGGGCTAGCGTCATTCTACCGAAGATTCATTCCACACTTCAGTAGCGTGATGGCACCGGTGACTGATTGCATGAAGGGGAAACAATTTTCTTGGACGGAGGAAGCTGGGATTGCTTTTGGAAAGATCAAGAAGTTGCTGACATCTGCACCAATTCTTGTATTACCAGATTTTCAGTTGGTGTTTGAACTACATACTGATGCATCCAAGGTTGGGATTGGAGGGGTGTTGAGTCAGGAGGGGCGTCCTATTGCATATTTCAGTGAGAAGTTGTCAGGAGCGAAGATGCGATACAGTACATATGATGTGGAGTTTTATGCTGTTGTACAATCTATTAAACACTGGAGACACTATCTATTTCAGAAGGAGTTCGTTCTTTACACTGATCATGAAGCATTGAAGCATTTGCAAGGGCAAGACAAGATTTCAGCGAGACATGCATCGTGGATTGCATATCTGCAACAGTTTACTTTTGTCGTTAAGCACAAGTCAGGGGTAACCAATCGTGTGGCTGATGCTTTGAGTAGGAGGAATCATTTGTTGACAACAATGAAAGTGGAAGTGACAGGTTTTGAATTATTGCCAGAATTGATTGAAGAAGATCCTTACTTTGCGAAATTTGTTAAAAAAGTAAAGGAAGGAAATACGGATGAATTTGTGTTGGTGGATGGTTTTCTGTTTAAGGGAAATCGTTTGTGCATCCCAGACTGTAGCTTGAGAATGAAGATTGTTAAAGAACTACATGAAGAAGGCCATGTGGGTAGAGATCGTACGTTGCAGTTAATTTCTCAATCTTATTTTTGGCCGTCAATGAGGAAAGAGGTAGAAAGATTTGTGGAGAGGTGTCATATTTGTCAGGTTTCGAAAGGAACAGCGACGAATGCGGGGTTATATATGCCGTTACCCGTGCCTACCAAACCATGGGTTGATATCAGCATGGATTTCGTGTTGGGATTGCCGAGAACTCAGAGGGGAAATGATTCTATATTTGTTGTGGTGGACAGGTTTTCGAAGATGGCACATTTTATAGCCTGCAAGAAGATAGCGGATGCAGTTCGAGTGGCACAGTTATTCTTTAAAGAAATATATCGTTTACATGGTTTACCAAAATCTATTGTTTCCGACAGGGATACCAGGTTTTTAAGTCATTTTTGGCTTAGTTTGTGGAAGATGGTGGGAACGAAGCTGAATTTTAGTAGTGCTTATCATCCGCAAACAGATGGGCAAACAGAGGTGGTTAACCGATCGTTGGGAAATTTATTGAGATGTCTTGTGCAGGATAACTTGAAAAGTTGGGATATGAAATTATGTCAGGCAGAGTTTGCTCATAATCATGCTGTTAACCGAAGCACTGGTTACAGTCCATTTCAGATTGTATATTCAAGCTTGCCAAAGGGGCCGTTGGATTTAGCAATAGTACCACAACCGAAGGGGACAGTTAAACGGGCTACGGATTTTGTTGATAAGTTGAAAGACTGTCATAGAATTGTTCAAGAACGATTGGAAAAGGCAAATGAGAAGTATAAACAAATAGTGGATAAGAAATGAAGAAATGTAGTCTTCAAAGAGGGTGATTTTGTTTACGCGGTATTGACGAAAGATCGTTTTCCAGTTGGGACTTACAACAAGTTGAAAGCACGAAAGATTGGTCCGTTAGAAATTTTGAAGAAGATCAATAATAATGCCTATCGGTTAAAGTTGCCCGATCACATTCACACTGCTGACGTTTTCAACGTTAAACATTTGATTCCGTACCATGGAGATGAGCTTGTTGAAAAAGAGAGAAGTACAAATTCGAGGTCGAATTTTTGTCAACAAGGGGAGGATGATGAAGCAGCATACCTAGGTTCGAAGACCAGAAGCTCCGACCTAACTCCCACCTCAATCGCGACCTACGACCTATCCCCAACCTTCATGCCGACCTACGACCTATCTCCAACTTCCATGCCGATCTACGACCTAAACTACAAGTTCCGACCTAATTCCCAAATACCGACCTACGACCTAAATCCATGCTCCGACCTATCGACTTACGACCTAACATCAAAAGCCTCGACCTACGACCTAACATCGCAAATGAAACCCAGAATGCTCCGACCTAACTCCAATTCCATTACGACCTAATTCCCTCCCTGTCTTCTCCATATGCGCGCGCGAGATAATTTTGAGTCGCGAATGACTCATGAAGCTCCAGTAAGTCGCGAAGAAGAAAATAGGTCGTTGCCGAGTTATCTTTAGAAAGCGAAGCTTGTTGCCGAGTTATCCATAAGTCGTTACCGAGACATCGCTTAAGTCGAAGACGAGATAGTTGAGTCGTCACCGAGTTAGCATTAAGTCGTTGCATTTTTTTTCTTTAAGTCGTGTGACCATTGTACTTGTAATATTTTTAAGTTTTTCTGAACTGTGTTGTAAGTCGTATACGACTTATGTTAAGTCGGAGATGATGTTAAGTCGGTTGCCGACTTAGGAGTTGTATTTTTTTCTGCTTTGCGTGTTGTAGCCTATAAATAGGCGAGTTGTTTCATTTGTAAGGGTTGTTGAAAATTGAATAAAATTCTCTTTTGTTAGCTTGGTGCTTTCAATTTCAATTGGTAGTCGAGTGTATCTCCTATCTCCACTTACGTCATTCGAGTGCGCTCGAATCATCGTTTGTTGAAGCCGATTCACGGTATCTTGTGCGCAAGATCAACGTCGAAGAATCGTAGATCTCTTTCCCGGTATCTTCGGATCAACGAGTCAGAGATAGCTAGAGTTCGGTATCTTCGGATCAACGAATTCGGGCATTTCAGTATCCATCAATCCACAGATTGCTATTTTCATCGATTGAAGATCGTCTTGAATTATCCGCTGCGTCACCAGGCATATGCATATGCTAGGCATTTGCAATGCCTTGTATTTGCTATGCAATGCCAGGCATTTGCATACGCCAGGCATTTGCAATGCCTTGCATTTTCTATGCAATGTCAGGCGTTTGCATATGCCAGACATTTTCATTTGCAATGTCTTGCATTTGATTATGCAATGCTAGGAATTTGCATATGCCTTGTATTTTATATGCAATGTTAGGCATTTGCAATGCCTGCATATGCATTAGCATATGCAATGCAAGGCATATTCAATGCCTGCATATGCAACTCTATGCATATGCAGTCCTGCATATGTTAAATGTCCTAACGTGCAATGCATATTTCATTCCTTGTTTTTTTTAAATTAATGCGAAACTAACATTTCTGTCTTTATGGTCTCTTTTTTCAAAAATTACAGTTTCATTCCAAGAAGAGGAATTGTCTACATCAAAAAAAATTGAACCGTCTTATTTACATTCAGTACAACTGACAGTTAGTTAGAAGATTCAAAGAAAGACTTATCGATGGTAGTAGCGATCCAATTCTTCTGAAAGAAATTGATGAATGGATTATTCCAAGTGAGGAAGAACTTCAAGATTCAATAGCAGAAGGCGATGATCTCACATTGGAGCAAGCATATGTGATAAGGAGTGGAGATGAAAATGAAAGTCCAAATACTAGAAGTCATGCAATAAGAACATTGTTTGCTAATGATCATAGCGAAGAAGATCAAGATGTCAAGTTGGAACTTGGAGAATTAGATGGACAAGATCTAGGGTAAGGGGAATTCGATGAAAATGAATTTATCGACATTGACATATAAGTTTATAGTACACCTTAGATTTCTGTGTTTTGGAGATTTTGCATGTTTAGATGAAAACTAATCTATGTGGATTTTGGCATCTAAGGTTTTTGAATTTTGCTTGATGTCTTGCTTTTAAGTTTTATGGTAACTTTAAAGTTGAAGTAACAATGAGATATACTGTTTAACGACGAATTTTCTATCAGTTTAGAAAATCGCCAAAAAAATTTAAATAAAATTAACCGCAAGTGCACGGTGTACAATTCTAGTACGTGGCGAGTACAAGTCGATCCACAGGGAATTGTTAGATTTTAAATTCCCATTCAATAAAATTAAACCAAAGTTGAAGAGAGTGTTAATCTAGAAAATGAGAAAACTAACAAACTTGCAAAAGAAAATAGATAAAAATATGAGTTTAAAGACAATTTAGAGGTAATTTCCATTCTCTAGATCACATAGTTCAACAAATTATGAAATTATGATCTCTCTTTTCTTGTCATAAGTGAATTTAATTGATGTTTTTATCATAAATATGGCATATTTGTGCTATTAATTAGCTTAACATAAGCTATCAAATTATCACACAACTTTTAAACCACTTGTTAATTCTCATGAAAAATGACAATGAAGTATAAAATAAAATCTATTTTAAGCGTGGCTTATTAAGTATTAATTGGAAATATAGACCATCAAATTTTAATTTTAAAATCACTTCATTACCATAATCATATGTAAATGAAGTGGTAATTTTTTTTGTTAGTGATTGTTTAAGCATAGCCTATTTGTTATGAACAACATAGACTATCAAATTCAACATAAAACAATAAATCACATCAACATTCATTCTTCCATTAAGCACAAAAAGAGAGCAATAATTATCAAAATGTTAAAGCAACATAATTAGAGAGCTTCATTACACCTAAATTGAAGGGTTTAGCTTCTCATTTGTGTTATCGTATCAACATAAGTAGCATGCAACATGAAACTAAAAAAAAGGAGAATGAAAGCTAATGGAAAAGAGAACTATTCTACTTGCATAAAATAAAAGAAGATCTACACTACTAACATGATAGTAAATAAACAAGAAAAGACTTGAATTAAAATTGCATAAAAAATTACATAAAACAAATGGCTAAGTATCCATGAAAAGAAAGAGAGCTCTCATTTTATTTTTGATCTAAGCTAAACTAAGAGAAGAGAGCTTAAGAGAGATTAAAGAAGAGCTAATTACATGAAGCATAAGGGGTATTTATACATGCATGAAACCCTAATCCACTTTTTTGGGAACTACCCAAACCACCCTCTTAGGAAGTGTGACGGCCAAGTAATCATTAGCATCAAATAATCATTCATTAAGTGTGCATGAAACTTTAAACTCTATTAGCATGTGCATTAGCCTCTAATTTGTACATGAAGGTAGGTGGTAGGTGGAGTCCTTCATGATCCATGAAATGAATTATTTCCATCTCTATTCCTTTGTATTCACTCTTGTGCATGCATATATCTTCATGAAGCCACTTGTATTTGAATTTAGATTCCTACAAAATAACACAGAAATTTTCAATTAAATTTAAGAATATTAATATATGCACAAAAATGACCATTTTGCCCTTGGATGAAGATGAATATGTGACGATTTGAAATAATTTGAATTTTGGTTTAAACAAGTTAAAATACCCAATATGATATTTAATTTAAATAGATTAAATATGGTGGTAAAAATATGCACATTTATGTGCACATCAAGTACCCCCACACTTATATTTTTATTTGTCCACGAATAAAGAAAACAAAAAAACTAAGATAAATCCATTTTCATAGATAGCACGATTGCATTGAGCGTATGTAACATGCCGTTAAACCTTTGGGTGTCCCCAGTAGGACGAGTGTTGTCTCGTGAGGGATACTACCCACAAAATCTGAATGCGAAGTGTAGAATTCCTAAATGCAAGATATATTTACAATGGTATGGATGCAAGTTTTTGAAAATATTTACAAATGAATGATTTACTTTTAAATTGACACGAATAAGTTAAATATAAGTTTTGGTCATTATTTTGAAAATTTAAGTCATTTACTTTTCAAATTTTCCAACAAAAATCAAGTGATCATAACAAATAGACAATAGTTTAACTCGTTATTTCGGTTGGTAACGTAGTGCAATAAATGGACCCTTAGTTAATTATCAAATTTTATCAAAGTGGTGTTTTCATTTATTTTCAATAACAAGTCAAATCAAATAAGTTAAAATAGTGCTTAGATTTCATTTGCTTACTCTCTCTATTTTTTTGAAAATTTTATTGATATTTACAATATTTACATATGCCTAACTCAGAAAACTGAGGCCAGATATATCACCCACGCACTGCCTTTCGGACTTACGTGAAAGGAATACAGAGCATGGTGAGAGAACACACAAGTGTGAACACTTATCGACTGTAGGCGTTATTAAAACGAATTTTTATATACATACACCTAACTCAGATAAACTGAGGCCAGATATACCGATCATGCACTGCCTTTCGGGCTTATGTGAGAAGGGTACAGAGCATGGCGAGTGAACACTTCACTCTAGGTGTTTATTAAAATATATACAAGAATTTTTTTTGTTTCTGTGTTTTTTTGAAGAGAGAGTTTTGCAAAATCATCTTAGCACCATTTAACTTAGAAGACAAAAAAGTGTTATATCCTTCAGTTTAAATCCACCACTTTTTAAAACAAAGATTTTCAATTAGGATATATTTCATAATTATCACGTATGAACCTTCCTATATACTAGTTAAACCATCGTTATTCGTAATCAAACTTTATTTTTATTTTTGTTGAGAAAAATAAATTTTCGAATTTTTTTAATTTAATTAACCAAATCTTATATTTATCCTATAGCGTTTCTTTAAAAATAAATCAAAATGCTTAATATATATTTTTTAATTTTTTTAAATTTTTTTTGAGTTTTAGAAGAAAAATGAAAAATTAATCATGAAAAATCAAAAAGAAGATGAGACTCCCCCCCCACACTTGATTTTAACTATGTCCCTACAGTCAACCCAAGTGGAAGGAGAAAAATAAAAAGAAAACCAATATTTACATGAAAAAGATTATTTACAAGACATCAGAAAGTATGTCATTAAAGAGTAAATGAACCGGTCTTCCAAAGACCGATTCATTTGTCTCGTCAAGCATACGAGACACAGCTTAAGCTCAGAAAACTAAACCATAAAAGATTTTGAAGTTGAATGTTGATTTGGAAAAACGAATGTCGTCTTATTAGAAATCGAACGAGTTGTTTTATTTTCGATTATTTTTAGGGTAGATAAAACGATTGTTTGAAGTTCAAGTTTATCTTCACCAAATTGAAATTCAAGCTTATCGTTGAAAAATTCTTCAGAATTATCGATTTCAAAATCAAAGTGGTGATTTAAATCTTCCCCGTTGGAATTTAACAACTCGTCATCCAAAAGTCCAAAAAATTCATGTTCATTAAATCCGTCTTCCTTTGTTGGATTATCAACAACTTCATTGTGTATACCATTTTCAAAATCCAAAGTTGTTGTATTCAAATTTTCGAAATCGGAAAAAGGAAGATCGAAATTTTCATCGAGTTTCTCACCCTCAAAAGAATTGAAATCCAACTCAATTACTAACTTTTCAATAACTTCGTAAAGATCATCATTTTCCATTTCAAAAGTTGTTATTTGAAAATTGCAAATTGTGGTAAAAGATGGACCATTATTTGACTCATCACACGTTGAGATTTGCCTTTGTTGTTCACGTAATTTTTTGTATGTTTCAATCAACAAATTCGTGTGATCATCGTAAATTTCGTTCATTTGTTCAACAATATCCAATTTATAATTATTAACTTGAGGATTTTCGATTTGGACTTGTTGAGAACAAGAATCGTCAATTTCGATAAATGATGGATTATCATTTGATTTTTCATACGTTGGGATTTGATTTTGGTTCTCACGAAAATTTTTGTAGGTTTCACGCAACAAATCTTCGTAATCTTTTTCCACTTTCTCAACTAAATCAAATTCATGATTATTAAATTGAGAATTTTAAATTTTAATTTGTTGAGAATAAAAAATTTTCTCGCATCGTAGTCGAGATTATTCCCATTGCCAAAATTATTTGAAAATTTGTTCACATTTTGATTTTGATTTTGAAATTCACTTTGGAGTTCGAAATTGAATTGGCATGGGTTATACTCAAAAATTTTTGAATTTTAAAGTGAATTCAAATCTTGATTATTTTGAAAACTTTGACTTGAGTTATAGAACAAATCGTTCATCCTTTGATTTAGTGTAACGAGTTCAAGTAAAGACGAAATGCTATTTTCAAGAGCTGAGGGTTGTTCATCATTTTGAAAATTTTGTTGTTCGAAATTTGAATTATCTACACAATAATTGTTGTTAAAATATCCATAAGAATTTGAAGTGAAATTATATAGATTATACTGATTTTCACAACTATTGTAAAATTCATGTAAGTAGGGAAACTCGGACATTTTCAAGAATGTTTTCGGTTTTCTTTTTTTTTTGAATTTTTTTTATAAAGGAAAAGTATTCACAAAGAATTTATTTTTTTAAAAAGAAAATTTGATTTTTGTTTTGTTTTTGGATTTATAATTTTTTTTTCTGAAAATATTTATATATTTTTTTATTTTTGATTTCCTAATAAAAAACTAAGTAAAATTTTTTCTTTGGATTTTTGTTTTTGATTAAAAAATTCAAAAGAAAGGATTTAAAACAAAGTTAAGGAATATTTACAACTTTTTTTAGTTTTGGATTTTGAATTTTTTTTATTTTTTCTAAATATGCATGAACTAATGCAACTAAATGAATGCAAGGGTTTGATTACAAATTATTTATCCTAATTAGCTTCTAACCCAAAACTGTATAATCACAGTTTGTCTTAATTCAACAAGATAGTTCTCAGCCTGGTAACGGGCAGGATTTATCGGTGCACCACGAATCACCATAACAATGCAGCCGAAGGTTTAAGTACCTTCAGAGAAACAATTCAGTTTAGTATTTACGAATCACCGTAATATTTATAACTGGGTATTGCTCTGCCGTAGCCTATACACCAAAAAATTAAATTGTTGAAAGAGGACAACTTGTCAATATACAATTAAGCGTTATTGACGTCTAACCGTTATTATTAACAAATTCTAAGATGAAATGCAAAACTTAAATTAAACATGTATTAACAATGCAACTACGAATGGATTTTTGTTTTTGTATTTGAATTTTTTTTAAATGCAAGCAAACAACAATGCAAAGCAACTAAAAACAAGTGATAAGAACACAATACTAGAGCATGCAGAATTATTGAGCAATTATTTTAAATCAGCAAAAAAATTTATAAGCAAGCAATTTATTCGGCAAGCAGAGTGGCAGTTTTTTGCAAGCTTTTCTTTTCCTTGCGATTTTCTACTTTGGCAACCTGAAAATAAAAGCAAGATATATACAATATATATTTTTTTATATAAGGATGGAATTTAAAACAAATGAAAATAAATTCAAACCTTTTTTTTAAAGAAAAGAAGTGAACAAAAACTAAAGTTTTTTTTACGGATAAAACCAAACAAACTAAAAGAAAGCAACAATTAATTTTTTTTTAAAAAGAAAAGTGGCCCACCCAATACGTTAAAACCGGCCCAAAATCAAATGATCAAGCAAAAATTAACTGCTATCCCCAAAAGTCCACTTCTGTTCAACATTATCAGATTAACTTTCCAAAGAAAAATAAATAAATTTCGCACCCCAAATTTCACAATATCCTCTTTCAAATTAAATTCAATTCTGAAATCTCACTATTTGGAGATGAGTTGCGGTGTGGTATTTGAGGTTGAATGATGCACGTGGAGGATAGTCGATTGGAGTTGAAGCAAAGGAGTTTCGATGTCGTGGTTTGGCCGAGGTTGGAGGACTTTGTGGTCGCGGTTGGGTTGTAGAAATTCGTGCAGGCAATTTTGATTGGTGTTGTTGATTCGGCAGAGGCAGGTTGGTTCAACTGCGATTTGGATTGGGTTCAAGTAAGTGGATGGTGGCGTGGTTAGTGAATGTCATGATGTTTGAACTCACATATGTGAATTGCAAATGTGGTTTCAAGTGGCTGGGTTGTGGAGGAGGTGAATGGCAATGTTCATGAATGATGGTTTTTAGAACTTGTATGTCAGATATGCTGCTATTACAGGTTTGCAGAAACTTATATGTCAGTTTATGATGATTGGAGGAATTTGGAGTGCTCGCTGAATTGTGGTACGGAACTGAAACTGCTGGTTGAGATAATGTTTGTGGATTGAATGTTTGAAGACTTGTTGTGGTGGAGGAGTTTTGTTTGCATGGGTAGTGGTTGAAATGGAGATGTCAGTGGACAGCAGCAAGGAAATTTGACAGCAGCAATTTTTTGGTCAGGTTTGTGATGTTTGGTTTAGGCAGTGAAGGCTTGTGGGCAGATGATTGTAATGATCTGTAGATGACTGGTTTTTCAGGTAAATGATGGTTAGAAGCAAGGTGGTCAGTAGCAAGGTGGACACACTTGTGTGTGGGTGGATGTGGTGACATGGTGTGCACTGTGAAAGGTGTATGGAAGTGTTGTGTTGAAGTGATAAATGGAAGTAGTTTATGGTTGTAATAAGTGTGGCAATGGAGTCTGTGAATGACATCAGTAATTGATGGTAGCAGTGTGGTGGGTTGAAGTTGAAGATGAAGGAGAGTGTTAGGTGATTTCAATGGTAGTATGGAGAAGTGGCACTGTGGTTGAGTGACAGTCGAAGAATGTTGTAGTGGAATGTTGGGTGAGGATACGTGGTTCAAGGAGTTGGAATTGGTGGTTGCTTGTAGTGTGCAGGCTGTTGGCAGTGAAGATGAATGAGAGGAGGTAGTGGTAGTTGTACATGGAAGTGGAGAAGGAGATGGCTGGATAATGAATATGGTGAAGGCTGTAATGATATGTTGATGGTACTGATGGGTGATTAGTGATGTAGAATTGATCAATGATGTCGATGGTGGGCAGCAACACAATTTCGTGCAGGTAGGATTTTTTATGGACAGTGGGTATGGAAAATGGCAATGGTGAACAGTCGGGAAAGCGGCAATGGCAAATGGCAAATGGCAAATGGCGAATGTTGATTGCAAATTGTAAATGTAATTGTAAATGGAAATTGTAAATGAAATGCAATTTGTAAAAAAGGAAATAAAATATTTTTGTTTTGAAATTGTTTGTTTTTTTTTTAAATTAGGAATGCAAATGCAGATGCAAGAAAAACAACAAATGCACACAAAAATCAAACAAACACACAATATATTTTTTTATTTTATTTTTAAATGCAAACACACACAAAATAAAAACATACAAAAATCAAACGAAAATAATTCGAAGAATAGAAAATCAAAATCAAAGCAATTCCCAGGCAATGGCGCCAAAAACTTGTTTAACGACGAATTTTCTATCGGTTTAGAAGATCGCCGAAAAATTTATAATAAAATTAACCGCAAGCGCACGACGTACAATTCTAGTACGGGTCGATCCGCAGGGAAGTGTTAGATTTTAAATTCCTATTCAATCAAATTAAACCAAAGTTGAAGAAAGTGTTAAGCTAGAAAATGAGAAAACTAACAAACTAGCATAAGAAAATAGATAAAACAATGAGAGTTCAAAGACATTTTAGAGGTATTTTCCACTCTCTAGATCACATAGTTCAACAAATTATGAAATTATGGTCTCTCTTTTCTTGTCATAAGTGAATTTAATTGATGTGTTTATCATAAGTGTGGCCTATTTGTGCTATTAATTAGCTCAACATAAGCCATCAAACTATAACACAACTTTTAAACCACTTGTTAATTCTCATGAAAAATGAAAATGAAGTACAAAATAAAATCTATTTTAAGCATGGCCTATTAACTATTAATTAGAAAAATTGACCATCAAATTTTAATTTTAAAATCACTTCATTACCATAAGCATATGTAAATAAAGAGGTAATTTTTTGTTTGTGATTGTTTAAGCATAGCCTATTTGTTATGAATAACATAGACTATCAAATTCAACATAAAACAATAAATCACATCAACATTCATTCTTCCATTAAGCACAAAAAGATAGCAATAATTATCAAAATGTTGAAGCTACATAATTAGAGAGCTTCATTACCCCTAAATTGAAGGGTTTAGCTTCTCATTTGTGTTATCGTATCAACACAAGTAGCATGCAACATGAAACTAAAAAAAAGGAAAATGAAAGCTAATGGAAAAGAAAACTATTCTACTTGCGTAAAATAAAAGAAGATCTACACTACTGACATGAAAGTAAATAAACAAGAAAAGGCTTGAATTAAATTTTCATAAAAAATTACATAAAAGAAACGGCTAAGTAGCCATGAAAAGAAAGAGAGCTCTCATTTTATTTTTGATCTGAACTAAACTAAGAGAAGAGAGCCTAAAAGAGACTAAAGAAGAGCTAATTACATGAAGCATAAGGGGTATTTATACATGTATGAAACCCTAATCCACTTTCTGGGAACTACCCAAACTACCCTCTTAGGAAGTGTGGTGGCCAAGTTATCATTAACATCAAATAATCATTCATTAAGTGTGCGTGAAACTTTAAACTTTATTAGCATGTGCATTAGCCTCTAATTTGTACATAAAGGTAGGTGGGTAGGTGGGGTCCTCCATGATCCATGAAATGAATTATTTCCATCTCCATTCCTTTGTATTCACTCTTGTGCATGCATATATCTTGATGAAGCCACTTGTATTTGAATTTAAATTTCTACAAAATAACATAGAAATTTTCAATTAAACAGTAGAATATTAATATATCCACAAAAATGACTATTTTGCCCCTGGATGAAGATAAATATGTGACGATTTAAAATAATTTGAATTTTGGTTTAAACAAGTTAAAATACCCAATATGATCATTTATTTAGTTTAAATAGATTAAATATGGTGGTAAAAATATGCACGTTTATGTGCACATCATTTATCTAACTTATAAGTGTCAACTTTGTTTAGCTTTACTTTATTATAACTTGTTTTTCTTGGTGGGAAATAATAAGTAGTTCTTGTTCCTCTTTTTAATGTAGGATGTTCATCGTTCATCTTTTCACTTTAACTGGTAGTTTACTAGCTTTCTCATTGAGGTTACTTAAAGGAAAGTATCTTTTTATATATTTTTCTAATTCTGAACTAGAATCATTTGACAGGTTTATGTACGTAGAAAACTTACAATAACGAATTAACAACAAATTAGTAGTAAAATTGCTATTTTTATTAATGCTTTATCATCTTTTATAATATATTCGTATATATACTTTTAGATTAACGATATATTAACTTTACCTAGGTGAAATGTTAATGATACACTTGGTTAATGCAACTACATGCTAAAACCTATTTGAAATAGAAATTCTATGCATTATTAAAAGTCGTCCGCTATATCCTACTATATCCTCGATATGTCTCCGCTACAACTTTTCGCACCTCAACTGCTATGGAGCGCAGAGTGCTTTAACTGTACAGAGCTCACTATATTCCAATTACATTTGTCTTTCTCTTAAAGGCATATTTGTGATCAATGGATCATACCCCTTTGAGTACAACTTTCAAAATCATATTTTGATAATGTACTTGGAATCTATTCGGATTTGCGCATCATACCATATCATAGAGTCAATACTCTTAATGGCTAAATGGACAACCGAGGATTAGCTATTATTGACAATGTTTAGAAACTCATAGTTTTTCTTCAATGTATGAGAATATTTATTAAACACTCTAATGCGTTGTGTTAATTTTGGTTAGGTTAATTTCATTTATTCCTCCATAATCAGTTTCATCTTTGGATCATGTCCAAATCGATTCTAATACTAATAATTTCTCAAAGAAACTCCTTCATTATGAAGTTGGAGTTAGAAATATGAAAAAGAAGAAAGTGTAAACTACTTTATTTTCAGAAAGATAATTGCTACAATGTAATACAGTTGTATATATATGCTTGTACTTCTTTGCCTGGATTGACGAACTCAACTGGATACAACTCATTACAGTTGTATCATGTACAATTACAATTATATCCCTTATAGTATGAAAGAAGAGTACAAGCTATTTAACAGCCGATGTTATCTATTTCCTTCAATACCCCCCTACAAATCGAACTAGGGTATCTCTTTATCCCCTTTCTTCTGTTCACCGCCATCTTCAATTCTTAAATCAAACATTAATCTCACAATATTCTTTCCTGATAATGGCTTTGTGAGTATGTCTGCACGTTGATAAAACGCTGACAGATGATTAACGATAAGTTTTCCTTCAAACACCTTTTCACGAACGAAGTAGAGATCAATTTCAATGTGCTTCGTTCGTTCGTGAATTATGGGATTGGCGGTTAGCGAGACGGTGCTGAGGTTGTCACACCAAATAATTGGTCTGGTCTTTGGCTGAATTCCGATTTCGCTGAGGAGATACTCGATCCATGTGATCTCTGCAATTGTGCTTGCTACACTACGGTACTCGGCTTCTATACTTGATCTAGAGATAGTTGGCTGCTTTTTGGAGTACCATGACATTGGATTTCCATCTAAATATATGCAGTACCCAGATGTAGATCTTCGATCATCTATATCGGTTGCCCAATTGGCATCTGGGTATCCTTGAATTTCTAATGTTTTGCATGCTTTCAAGCTTAAGCCTTGATTTATTATTTCTTTTAGATATCTCAAGATGCGCTTTACGGCTTTCCAGTGATCACTTAATGGTCTTTGCATAAACTGACATACCTTGTTCGCGCTAAATGCTATATCTAGTTTTGTAATTGTGACGTATTTTAGTGCACCTATTATACTTCTGTATTGTTTCTCATTGTCTATGAGTTTACCCTTGTCTTTGGATAAATGTAAATTGCTAACCATTGGTGTAGGTAGTCCCTTGGCTTGATCCATTTTTGCTTTAACTAAAATTTCTAAAATATATTTTTTCTAACGTAGTACAAGCTCTTTATTTGATTTTCTACACACCTCTATCCCTAGAAAATAACTCAAGTCTCCTAAGTCTTTGATGGAGAATGCTTTATCTAGATGTTGGATCACCTATCAGCTTCACTGTTTCCTGTAATTATAAAATCATCCTCATAGACAACTATATAAGTTATTGCATTTTTATCAAATTTAACATATAATGAATTATCTGATTTAGTTGCCCTGTATCTCAGCTGAATCAGTGTTGCTTTTAACTTATCATTCCAGACCCTTGATGCCTGCTTTAGTTCATATATAGCTTTATGAAGTCTACACACTCTATGATCATTGTTGCTTAATTTGTAACCTTGTGGTTGTTTCATATATACCTCTTCTTTAAGTGATCCATTTAGAAAATCATTATTGACATCTAGTTGTCTGATTCTCCAATTGTGATGCAGTGCTATAGTTAGTATTATTCTGATTGTAGTTGACTTAACCACTAGTGAAAATGTCTCACTGAAATCAAATCTATATTGTTGGTTGTAGCCCTTTGCAACTAACCTTGCCTTGTACTTAGATATTGTTCCATCAGGGTTTTTCATTAGTTTATAAATCCACTTGTAACCTATAATACATTTGTGCTCTGGTTGTTGTACAAGTTCCCAAGTATAATTTTTTTTATTAAAATATGGTATTCCTCATCCATTGCTGCCTTCCATTTACTGCTTTTTAATTGCTTGCTCATATGTGGTTGGTTCTTCTAATTCTGTTGTAGTAGCATACACTTGGGGCTTGAATATTCCTCCTTTTGATCTAGTTATCATACGATGTCCAGGTTCCTTTGGTGGTTGCTCTTGAGATTGAAGGGCTTCATTTTGAGACGTATCTTCATGAAGTTCTTGTTCTTTGGTGATGGTTGTTCATTGTCTTGAAAGTGACCTTCAGATTGTCTGGTTGATCTTGGTGACTCATGACTTGTTGGATCATGAACTGTTCTGAGTGAAGACTCATTTTGTTGCATAGCATTATCAACTTGATCGTTGGTTTTTCCTTTGATTTCTTCATTATAAAATGGTATTGGAGGTATTGATACTTTAGCATTATATACCTTTTGACTAACTTTTCTATCTTTTGCTGCAAAAGAAAAAACATACTCATTAAAAGCAACATGCCTTGCTATGATGATCTTACCATTGCTATTAGACGTTTATAGCCTTTTTGATGAGATACGTAGCCTAAAAATGTACATGGTGCAGATCTGAAACTTAATTTATGAGTATTATATGGTCTTAACCATGGAAAACAAAGGCATCCAAAGGTCTTTAAATTTGAGTAGTCAGTTTTGACATTAAAAAGAATCTCACTAGGGGTTTTAAGTTTCAAAACCTTAGTTGGAATTATGTTGATAATATATACTGAAGTGGAGAATGCATCAAGCCAAAATTTGAGTGGTAGAGATGCTTGTGCCAAGAGAGTGAGACCTGTTTCCACAATATGCTTGTGCTTTCTCTCAATTAGCCCATTCTGTTCTGAAGTATGTGGGCAGGTAACTCTATGAATTATTCCTTTCTTTATAAAGTACTACTTTAGTGGCTTGAATTTAGCCTCACCATCTGTTTGTATAACCTTTAGCTATTGGTTGGTTTTCTTTTCTAGTTCATTGATAAACTGCAATACTGCCCTGCCTATTTCTACTTTTGACTTAAGAATATAGATCCAAGTGAATCTAGAATATGCATCAATAAATGACAAGTAGTAATTATAACCATAATTTGAGTTTATTGGTGCTGGTCCCCATAGATCAGCAGCCACCAATTGCAATGGTTCATGATATTCATTTATGGAATTAGGAAATGGTAACTTGTGACCTTTTCCCATTTGATAATAGGTACATATATATGGCAGTGATATATCCTTAAAATTGATATTATTATTTCTTAATACATGTCTTACAATATCGACACTTAGGTGTCCCAATTTATAGTGCCTGAAATCAAAAGTACTCTTGTTATTTACATTATTATTAATACCAGAGTAATTACACCATTTCTTATCATCAGCTTTTCTATGATTCTTCATCAAGTTGAATATATAGAGGCCATTGTGAACTTTACCTTGATTAAAATTTCTCTACTTAGTAAATCTTTAACCATGCAATATTTTGGATAGAATTCAAAGTAAACATGATTATCATTGGCAAAATGAGATACACTCATTAAATTCTTTTTAATTTGTGGAACTCTTAATAAATTATTGAGCTGTAACTCTTTCTTTCCCTTGATAATAACTTTTCCAGCATGAGTGATTTGTATTGATTCACCATTACCCATAAAAATTGAATGCGTACCTTTGTATTCTTTGTTGCCCAAATTCAGATTTTGTAGATAATTAGTAATATGATTGGTTGCACCTGAGTCTGTGTACCAATCTTCATTCAGTATATCTTCTAGCCTAGTTAGGATTTCCACATCATTTTGAGTTCTTGAATAGTTTCCTTGATTCTTGGAATCTTGGCTTGTGTCTGCTAAATTAGCATTGGGATGGTAAGTTCTTTGACTGGAATTGCCTTGTTGATTTGATATATAGTTCTGATCAAATCTAAAATAGCATCTACTTGCTGTGTGGCTATACTTTTCACAAATTTGACATTGTATTCTATTGCTATTACTCCATCTGCCTCTGCCTCTGCCTCTGTAAGTCCGACTGCTTCTCTGATTACCTTGTTCATTTCTTTAATTTTCATTTCTTGTTTGATTTTTGCCCTTAAAATTTGTTGCACTTGAGACATAGTTAATGCTAAATTCTGAACTTATTGGTTTCCTTTAATATACTCTTCACTCATATGCCAATAAAGTAGAATGAACATATTGTAAACTTGGAAATGTTTCTTTTGATGAGATGATTGCTACGATTGACTCATATTCCTCATCTAAACCATTGAGAACAGCCAATATTTGTTCTGCTTATGCCACTTTATAACCTGCAGAACCTAGTAAATCACATAATGACTTCATTTTGATTAAGTACTCTCTCATAGACATGTTATCTTTTCGTAAATTTTGCATCTACCTTTTGTAATGGATCACTCTTGCTGATGATTGTGTGTTGAATATCTGTTCAACCATACTCCATATTTCATTAGCTGTGTTGTAGCCTATGATTTGAGGCAGTAAATTTGCATTGATCGTTGATAATAACCATGCACTTAAGATACTGTCTTATCACTGATGTATTATATACTCCTTGTTGTCAACTAATTGTCCTTCACTAATGGTGACGTATCTTATAGGCGTAGGTGTAGTCCTAAGAATGTACTCTTCCAAACCATATCCCCTTATGGCAGTTGAGATCTGATATTTCCAAAGCAAGAAATTGCTGTCATCTAACTGAATACCGATGATCTCACTTCTTGGATTGCTGATTTTCTTGGATATTTCCTCAAATTAAGAAATTTGATTGGATGTACGAGCAACTGATGATATATCTAATGTGTTATCAGTTGTTCCAACCATTGAGTTAATTCATGATCAAATGAAGAGGTTGTAACGACCCAGAATTTTAGTCATTCAAAATTGGAATATTTAATTGATTTTAAATATTCACAAGTTAATATTATAAGATGAATAACTTATATTTCAAATATAATGATTTATTGGGATAATTAAATTGTTAATTTAAGATTTAGAATTGCAGAGATAATTGGATTTTTAATTTAATGTGAATGAAAATGATTTATAAAGTTGTTTTAAATTCTATTTAAAATTAGAATGATGTTAATAAACTTTTAAATTTGATTTAAAAGCGATTTAATAGCAATTGGAAATTTTAATATTTAATTAACGTGTAAAAATAGTCATTTTTGACACTGTCTCAGATTTCGGCGAAACCAGTTTCATTGGATCCGTAATGTTATATTATTATAGTATTTCAAATTTCGTGTCAATCGGACTTACGGTTTGGCCGTGCGAAGCTGAAACGCATAGAAATTTATTTAAGTAATTTTTAATTAAAATAATTTGATTTGAAAACCTATCTTTCAAATACGATGGAATTGGCTCCCAATATATATTCCATTGTGTTCGGAATAGGCGTAAAACATTATAAGCGCCAGGCGGCACGCTTCAATTGGAGTTCGAAAAATTTTTGGATGAATAGTGCACGAAAATTTTCTATAAAAGGACCTCAATTTTTCCTTTTTTCACAAACATCAGGGTTTTAACCCTAGCCGCCACTTTCATTCAATGGCCTAGAGAGCTCGAAACATCTTCCCTCATTTCCTCTCAATCGTAAACAATTACGAAATACTTTCAACTACAAACTTGTAGAGCTCGTCGAGATCTCTCTATCCAACGGTCATGATCGAAAATTACGTGGTGGATCGACGATAATCTTAGTTTGAACGTGGTGCATTCATCCACGTTGAATTCAAGTGAAATTGAAATTTAAAATTTAAATAAATGGATATAAAAGCCAAGGTGATGAGATGAGAAATAAGTAGAAGTTATATAAAATATTGAATATTGAACTTAAGATTTGGATGGTGAAATTTTTAAGTAAATTTGGATTGGAAAATATTCTAAGTTATATTTGAATGAACATTTAATAAAAGTGTGTGAAATGGGGTAAGTGTGAATAAGTGTATGAAATCAAAATAAATGTGAATAGAAAGAAAAAAGAGAGTTGATATAGCAACCAATTAGGTTAAGGTCATCCCTGTCTAGAGGTCCCTTTTATTTCGGCTGTGTGGGCGGTTATTGGCCACAACCGCGGGGTTGTCTTATTCGGACTATCCAGTAAGGGGTAGCTCTGGTTTTGTGTTGCAGGGGCTCAGGGTGGATCCTCGGTACGGTGATCTAGACCACGTACTGTGACGGGCGGTACCCCAGTAGCCCTGCCATTGTATGGAATCCAATCTCCAATAAGCGCATGTACGGTTTTGATTGTGCCCAACTATTGCTGAAACGTGAGATGCAAGCATTTCAGCTAGATTCTATTTTACTTTCTATAGACACTATTATAATATCAGATGGATTTGATAAAAATGTTTTGGTTATCATAAGGTAAAAACCCGACATATTTATTTGTGGCGTGGTCTTACGAGATACCTTTGATTTCAAAGGATTTTGAAAACTTTAAAAATCCAATTGAGTGTGTTTTCTCACTCTGGTTTTCCAGACTGACTCGGGTGTTATTTCGCTATAATGCTCGGGTCAGACCGAGTATTATAGAGTACAAATTTTGGGAGGACAGGATATTATAACTGTCCTGAATTGTGTTGTTGATTTGTATTCTACTCTGATAATGTAATGTATAAACAGATATAGTTCTTTTTGTTTAAAGATCAGTCATTTATCTATTATATATTGTTCCGCTGTGATTGTGATATTGTGATATTGTTTTTCTATTCTTCTTCTACCTCCTTCTTCTTTAACCCTAATGATTCAGTTTTCCGGCATCCGATTGTTCGGCATTTGATACAGTGAACGTATTGATGTCGATGTTTGGGCATCGAAAAATCGAGTCGTTACAGTGTTTTCAAAATCCTTTGAAATCAAAGGTATCTCGCAAGACCATGCCACAAATAAACATGCTGGGTTTTTACCTTACGATAACCAAAACATTTTTATTGAATTCATCTGATATTATAATAGTGTCTATAGAAAGTAAAATAGAATATAGCTTAAATGCTTGCATCTCACATTTCAGCAATAGTTGGGCACAATCAAAACCGTGCAGGCGCTTATTGGAGATTAGATTCCATACAATGGTAGGGCTACTGGGGTACCGCCCATCACAGTATGTGGTCTAGATCACCGTACTAAGGATCCACCCTGATCCCCTGCTACACAAGACTGGAGCTACCCCTTACTGGATAGTCCGAATAAAGGAACCTCTAGACAGGGATGACCTTACCTAAATTGGTTGCTAGCCACTTAGCCTTGCGTGCACCTCCTTTGCGTGGCTAGATCGGTACAACTACAAAATGCCTCTACGGGCCCCCAGATTTCAAGGAAAACAAAAAGCCAAGTGGCTAGACCAGAAAATCATCAAATTTCATACAGAAATTTAAATACATACCTTTATGTTGTTTAGTCCAACTTGACTAATTTTCCATTTCACTTTATTTACCACAATTCTAATTTTAATTCCAATATTCAATTTCTAGGGCACGGTGGGGCCGAGCTTCAAGGGGTTTTGGTCGAAGGTGGAGTGGAGCATGAGTTGTCGTTTGGTGGTGGAGTGATGGGGTTTCGATCAACGTGGGAGGCGCGACAAGTTGTTGATAAACGGCGGCTATGGGTTCACGTTCGAACAGGTGAACGCGTGAGTTAGAAGGGAAAAAAGGCGGCCTTGATTTCATCTCCAGAAACGAATAGCCCAGATTTGCCTAGGTTTAAAATAAATGAAAAAAGTTATAAATTAATTTATATAAATTCGTGTAATCTTTAAAATTGTATATCTTTTACATACGAGGTCGAAATCGGACAAAACAAGTTGCGTTGGGTTCGTATTCGCGAACACTACGCGATGGAGCAAGATTGGATTTATTTGGAGCTACTAGTAATTTTGGATAAAATTAACGTCTATTTAATTTTATTCAAAATAAAATGCTTCAACGGCAAAAGCAATCGAAGTGAGTATAACTCACTCTCTCTGCCTCGCTTATACTTTTATATAAGTGAGAATAAATTTATTTTGTGCTATTTGATGATTTTTTGGATGTTATGATATAGTAGTTAGTAGTTGGATATATTCCTGCCTATTGGAGCATATGAGACCATATATGTTCCCGTGTATGAGCGGATGACCCTTTGTACGCGCGTCTGCCTCGAAGCAGACATTATACATATTCTCATATGCATATTTGATGCAGACTATAGGTTGGAGGGATCCAATTGGATTCCTCACCACTATTTTTTATTTTATTTACAGATATATATATATGTATATATGCTGTAACGTGTGATATTTGATGTAGGAGGACAGGTTGGAGGAATCCAACAGGATTCCACTCTATTGTTTGATTTTGTTATACACGTATCGTTATATATATGTATATCATATGATGTTTGATGTGTTGGATGCCGTATTTGTTGAATTGGTTGTTTATCCCCTTATTTAGTGCTTTAGCAGTATTGGGCCATATTTTCGGTATTTTGAAATGCTATAAAAGTGATTTTTAATGATTTCAAAGTATTTGTGCTTATAATTATCTGTGAATTGTGAAATGGAGTTTATTTAAATTTAAATGGAACATATGGTTTTTATTTGTTTTAAATTTACAGTTTTTATGAAATATTTGTAAATTAGATTTTTAAGTTGATTTTTTTAAGGATTTATAAAAGTAACATTTTTATAAATTAAGTAATTGATATTTGTATATATAGTTTTATAAATATTTATGAAATCTAGATTAATAAAATTTGAATATATGAACATCTTGTGATTAGAATTGCACAGCTTGACTATAAGATGTTTCATAAAAATAATTGATAAGTAAGGAATTAGCTGGAACCTGATATTAAATTTAGGTAACATAATTAAATGCCTATTTATAAATATTTATCAAGGAATGATAATGTTTATTTATTATCATTGATTGATTGGATTTATTAGATATTAAACTTGAAGTTCAAATACCTTCTGAATTCATTTTTTCACGATTTGACTATAAGGTATTTGATAATAATAATTGTGTAAGGTTAAGAATGTAGTTATGAGCATGTTTTACAAATTCACGATTTTGGACAGTGAATAATCCTTTCAATTGAATTTTTATAAAGGTATTACATTCACGATTTTGGACAGTGAATAATCCTTTAAAATAAATGTGTAGTAGCAATATATCTAAATGGAGTTTAAATTATTTATGAATATGCTTATTACGTTGAGATAAATATATGAAAATGTTTTCCAATTATTGAATATTTGTGAAGTTTGTGAGTATGTATCTTTTTATAGATATTTTGGAATATATATATTTGAAAAGTGATTTGGTTTACAAGAATTATAAAAGGGCCTAATAATTGCTTTAGTACTAAATTATGCCTATCGGCAAAGTTTTGGTTCCTTGACTTGATGTGATAGTCGTGCACTTAGCATGTGGCTAATTGTGTAGGCTTTATTATCATTTGTGTTGATGATGTTGATTCATGTAGTGCGGAGTATTACTCCAATCTATCAAGCTTCCTTCTTGGCCAAAGAATAGCAAGTTGAAAATTGGAACCTTGATAAGTCTACGAGACTTGGTTTCTATATGAGGTTAAGAGCCACTTTTCGATATTGGTGCGGAGAGATCGGGATCGAATTTATCCAAAAACCAATCCGGACCAATGTATGTGTTCGGAAGTGCGGGTTACTGATGATGATTTATGAAGACCGAGGATCTTCATAGCGTGAGGACTGCTTGCTGACATGCTTTGGGTCGCTCCCATTATAGAGTTATTTATACCAGTGGTCTCCTCATTGTGGAGATTTTTCGAATTGCAAGGACTACTCGCTAGTAGTGGTAGTAGGAGAGTGCCTTTGGTTTCATTCAGTCCCAAAACGAACTTGTATGGACGTTTGTCTGGCATTGTATTCTAAATAACATTTGAGTGGTTTCTATAATCGTATATCAGTCGGTGGCGGAGGAGGCAACTTATCTTAGCTTAACATCCTTTCCCGAGACATATGAGCTCAGAAAGTTATACTTTTCTAGAAATCAGTCGTGTGACGTGGAATGACAATGTGGCATTCAGAGTTGTGATATGTGAAAGGTAATTGTAGCCTCGCGAGCCTCATACCCCGGTTATGATTGGATTCTATGTGGTTAGATGTATGCTCGCATTTTGGATAGTAGTGGTTTGGGTTATCAGATGTTCTGAGCCCTAGGTACCAGATATGTCTGGACCTCATGGCGCGGATGCGCAAAGTCTCAGTCCTTGGATGTTATTCGCAGATTGTATCCCCTTTTATCCATTTGTATTACTGTATAACGGCGTCTGGGTCTTGGACGTAAGCCGTGGATACCGATTGATCTTTCCACTAGTTTCCTGTCATGTTGGAAATTCAATCCCAATACGTGCCTGCCATTTTATTTTGTATAGCCTTAAATGATTATTCCTAGAATTTAATAATGGTAACAATTTTGGATATTTGCTATTATTTGTGAAATAGACACTATCATAATATAGAATGATTTGATATAAAATGTTTTGGTTATCGTAAGGTAAAAACATGTTCGTGTTTATGTGTGGGTGTGTCTTACGAGAAACTTTTGTTTTGAAAAGAAAAGGTTTTGGTAATTTAATAAATCCAGTTGAGAGTGTTTTCTCACGCAGGTTTACCAGACTGATCTGGGCATTCTTCCCTTTCAATGCTCGGGCCAGACCGATTATTTTTACAGTTTCAGATTTGGTGCTTACGGAGCTTCAACAGGCAAGCTGGAAGTCTTCAGATCATATTTCCGTATATGTTTATTTTTTCACTGCTTTATTATTTAAATTATTAGCAATTGTAAAGACAGGTTATTATAACTATCCAGGATGATGATTAGTAATTGATTATTGAACTCTGATTGATGGATGTATGTATATGACATTATAGTTTCTCTTTTGTAAAGATTATTCATCTATATTATATGTTATTCCGCTGCGATGTGAGATTCTGTATTGTTCTGTTTGGTTTTCATCTTCTCTCTTTCTTCTCTTCTCTTCTTCTCTCTTCTTTTCTTTCACATGACTTTCCGTCATTCTGTGCATTTTGGGTCGGACGTGTGTGGTTTATTGTCGATTCAAAGGGTACGAATTTGTGGGTCATCACACGTGGTATCAGAGCTTAGGTTTAGTATATTCCTATGCTTTGATGTGTACTCAGTATAGATTGGGTCAATAACACCCTAGATTGAGTTTGAGCGTATAATATATATATGAGCGCGTATTTGTTAGTGATATAAAAATGTTTTATATTGTGTTTACTTGTCCATTAAGTTGTTTATGAATTCTGGTGGGTATGTGGGATGCCATGTTATTGATAGGGGTTTCTAAACACTTAAATGAGGCAAGTCGACATAGTATTATTTTTAATTGGGTAAATTAAATAATTTTACCTCGGTTATATTTTATATATAAAGGAACAATTTTTCAAAAATTATTATAGTATACAAAATTGATTGTTTGGTTGTTGAAAATGTAAATACATATAAGTTAATAAAAGCTATTTAAATAATCTAAATAAGATAAATAAATTTGGAACGAATCTTATGTAAGTGAAGTAAAATAGTGAAATTATATAAGTAAAAGATTTATAAATATATAAAAAGGGATTTTAAAAGAATATAAAGCACTGAATTCACTACCATTGCTGGAAAATAATAAGGGTGATGACTACAGCATCATCAGTATCATTTTCGAGTTTCTATGTGATAGATTTGCTACCATTAGTAAATTGAAAATTTAAGTTTTATTGTGATAAACAAATTTGAATTTAAAATCTAGTTTGAAATTGATAAATATAGGTACAATGAGTTTTGGACTTATAATAGGAAATAAATAATTTAACTTAGTAAAGTTAAATAAATTTGAGTTAGCATAATAAAATATAGGATTTGAAATTTAACTGAAGGAAAGTTAAATAAATTGAATGAGATTTGAACTAGATTAGATAAGTTATTGGAATGAAAAGTAAACTTTAGAGATAAGTGATTATATACTATGAATTTGAATGTTTAAATAACTAAGTTGTATAACTTATACATTTAGTAATAACAAGTTAGAAACAAGAGTTTTTGAACTTGTAATTAGAAAATTATAAAATTGGAATATGAAATTAGAATTTAACTTCGATAAAGTTAAATAAATTGGAGTAGTGAACTAAAATTATGTGAATTGATGAATCAAATAAAAGTGAATATAAATCTAAGTTGTAAACTGATTATATAACCATGAAATTAAATTATAGAAGGTGAATAAACTTAAGTATAAATTCATTAAAACTTAAGTAAATAAGTTTATAACTTATAAATTAAGGATAGTAGTTAATTTTTTTTTCTATTTGTCGAATGTTAAGAAAGCTAATTTAAATTTGAATTACAAATTGAATTTAAGTTAAATAAAATGATGAGTTAGAAGAAAATTTTAAATTTCCTAAATATGAATGTTGAGAAATGAAATCTGAATTTGAATCATAAGTTGAAACTCGAGTTAAGTTGAATAAATGGAATTTGTAATGAAATTTAACTTAAGAAATGTTGAATAAAAGTTGAAAAGGAATTTAACTTAAGTAATATTAAATGAAGTTGAATTTGATATTCAAAATGAATTAAATGAGCTAAGTGAAGAAATTGAAACGAATATGAACTTGAGTTAATAAATGAAATTCAGCGTAAGTATATAAATGTATTGGATATAAGTTGGAATGTTGATTGTTAAAATGGAATATAACTTAAGTTGTGAATTAAATATATATATTAGAAGTGTTGTATAAAAATGTGAAAATGAACTTAAGTAAGAATCTTATGGAATGGTTATTAAGTGTTGTTAATATTTGTATTAAAGAAAATACACTAAGCGAAGAATCAATGTAAATATAAATGAACATAATTGTTAACTAATGTGAATAATGAAAGTAAATACATTGAATGATTGATGAATTTGATATTAATAAGTTGTATGTAAATGATAGGAATTGATTGTGAATAGGATTGAAACAAATCAAATAAATGTGAACAAATTAATTGTTAGTTATAATGGTTAATGAAGTTGAAAGTTAAATAATTGAATACAAATTAGAAGTAAGTGAATCTAAATAGAATTAAATTTGATTTGATTTGAAAGTGACCTAACTTGAATGTAAATTAGTGAATGTAAACTAATTGAATTTGAATAAATGAATATTAGTAAAATCCAATGTTAATGAATCAAATGTGAATATATTGAAAACCAATTCAATGAATATTAATGAGAAATGAATGTATATTGATTTGGTTATGGATTGATTGGATAGATATTGGTTTGTTGGATGTTAGTTGGATGATAGTTGTTTGATGGTTGAATTTGTTGCTTTTGATTGCATTTTCTATATTGGCATATATAGTTGTTATATTGGTATATGTTGTATATTGATATTACTTTCCATATATACATGTACTTATTGTTTGTTGAGTGTTTAGTAGGTGCGAATGGTGTATGCATCGCATTTGGAGCTCGCTTTCGCGCTATATTAGCCGTATATGCTCGCTGATAATATATAAGGTACATATCTCGGATTACATATCGTACTTTTATAAAAAAATTCCCTACGGGATGCCTCATCCTCGAAGATGAGATGTATATTTGTGATATTATATATGTTGTGATTTTTCCGGATTGAACCCTGCAAAGGAGGCTATGGCGATTTTTTTTTTGAAAATTTAAGGCGTTAGAATTTTTTTGATAATTTTGGAAAAATTTGTGATAACTAAAATTTTGATTTTGAGTTATAATTTGAAATGATATTAGTTGATTTATGGAATGGTATTGATAAATAATCAAGTATGGATTTGAAAACTAAGAAAAGTTTTTATAAGAAGTTTAACTAAATGATTTTGGGAAAATTAAACAATTAAGAGATTTGGTAATCCAACTTAACTAATTGTTTTGAAGACTTAATGGATTTTGTGGCTTTTTCTTACTTGGTAATTTCGAGGACGAAATTCTTTTAAGTAGGGGAGAATGTAACGATCCAGAATATCAGTCATTCGAAATTGGAATATTTAATTGATTTTAAATATTCACAAGTTAATTTTATAAGTTGAATAACTTAGATTTCAAATATAATGATTTATTGGGATAATTAAATTATTAATTTAAGATTTAGAATTGCAGAGATAATTGGATTTTTAATTTAGTGTGAATGAAAATGATTTATAAAGTTGTTTTAAATCCAATTTAAAATTAGAATGATGTTAATAAACTTTTAAATTTGATTTAAAAGCGATTTAATAGAAATTGGAAATTTTAATATTTAATTAACGTGTAAAAATAGTCATTTTGATATTGTCTCAGATTTCGACGAAACTAGTTTTATCGGATCCGTAATGTTATATTATTGTAGGATTTCAAATTTCGTGTCAATCAGACTTACGGTTTAGTCGTCCAAAGCTGAAACGCGTAGAAATTTATTTAAGTAATTTTTAATTAAAATAAATCGATTTGAAAACCTATCTTCCAAATACGATGGAATTGGCTCCCGATATATATTACATTGTGTTCGGAATAGGGGTAAAACATTATAAGTGCCAGGTGTCATGCTTCGATTGTTGTTTGAAATTTTTTCGGATGGATAGTGCACGAAAATTTTCTATAAAAGGACCTCATTTTTTCCTTTTTTCACAAACATTAGGGTTTTAACCCTAGCCGCCACTTTCATTCAATGGCCTAGAGAGCTCGAAACTTCTTCCCTCATTTCCTCTCAATCCGTAAACAATTACGAAATACTTTCAACTACAAACTTGTAGAGCTCGTTGAGATCTCTCTATCCAACGACCATGATCGAAAATTACATGGTGGATCAACGACAATCTTAGTTTGAACATGGCGCATTCATCCATGTTTTTCTTGGGCATGGTGGGGCCGAGCTTCAAGGGGCTTTAGTCGAAGGTGGAGTAAAGCATGAGCTATCGTTTGGTGGTGGAGTGATGGGGTTTCAATCAACGTAGGAGGCAAGGCAAGTTGTTGATAAACGACGGCTATGGGTTCACGTTCGAACATGTGAACGCTTGAGGAAGAAAGGAAAAAATGCAGCCTTGATTTCATCTCCAAGAACGAATGACCTAAATTTTCCTAGGTTTAAAATAAACAAAAAATTTATAAATTAATTTATATAAATTCGTGAAATCTTTAAAATTGTATATCTTTTACATACGAGGTCGAAATCGGACGAAACAAGTGGCATTAGGTTCGTATTCACGAACACTACATAATGGAGCTAGATTGGATTGATTTGGAGTTGCTAGGAATTTTGGAAAAAATTAAATGTCTGTTTAATTTTATTCGAAATAAAACGCTTCAACGGAAAAAGCAATCAAAGTGAGTACAACTCACTCTCTCTGTCTCGCTTATACTTTTATATAAGTGAGAATAAATCTATTTTGTGTTGTTTGATGATTTTTGGATGTTATGTTATAGTAGTTAGTAGTTGGATATATTCCTGCCTATTGGAGCAGATGAGACCCTATACGTTCTCGTGTATGAGCGGATGACACTTTGTACGCGCGTCTGCCTCGAAGCAGACATTGTACATATTCTCATATGCATATTTGATGCATGTTACAGGATGAAGGGATCCAACTGGATTCCTCACCACTATTTTTTATTTTATTTATAGATATATGTATATATGTTGTAACATGTGATATTTGATGTAGGGGGCAGGTTGGAGGAATCCAACATGATTCCTCTCTATTGTTTGATTTTGTTATACACATATCGTTATATATATGTGTATCATATGATGTTTGATGCATTGGATGCCGTATTTGTTGAATTGGTTGTTTATCCCCTTATTTAGTGCTTTGGTAGTATTGGGCCATATTTTTGGTATTTTGAAATGTTATAAAAGTGATTTTTAATGATTTCAAAGTATTTGTACTTATAATTATTTATGAATTATGAAAAGGAGTTTATTTAAATTTAAATGGAAGGTATGGTTTTTATTTGTTTTAAATTTACAGTTTTTATAAATATTTGTAAATTAGATTTTCAAGTTGATTTTTTTAAGGATTTATAAAAGTAACATTTTTATAAATTAAATATTTGATATTTCTAAATATAGTTTTATAAATATTTATGAAATCTAGATTAATAAAATTTGAATATATGAACATCTTGTGATTAGAATTGCACGGTTTTACTATAAGATGTTTCTTAAAAATAATTGATAAGTAAGGAATTAGCTGGAACCTGATATTAAATTTAGGTAAGGTAATTAAATTCCTATTTATAAATATTTATCAAGGAATGATAATGTTTATTTATTATCATTGATTGATTGGATTTATTGGATATTAAACTTGAAGTTCAAATACCTTGTGAATTTATTTTCATGATTTGACTATAAGGTATTTGATAATAATAATTGTGTAAGGTTAAGAATGTAGTTATGAGCATGTTTTACAAATTCACGATTTTGGACAATGAATAATCCTTTCAACTGAATTTTTATAAAGGGATTACATTCATGATTTTGGACAGTGAATAATCCTTTAAAATAAATGTGTATTAGCAATATATCTAAATGGAGATTAAATGATTTATGAATACGCTTATTCCGTTGAGATAAGTATATGAAAATGTTTTCCGATTATTGAATATTTGTGAAGTTTGTGAGTATGTATCTTTTTATAGATATTTTGGAATATATATATTTGTAAAGTGATTGGGTTTATAAGAATTATAAAAGGGCCTAATAATTGCTTTAGTACTAGATTATGCCTATCAGCAAAGTTTCGGTTCCTTGACTTGATGTGAAAACTGATTAGTCGTGCACTTAGCATGTGGCCAAATTGTGTAGGCTTGATTATCATTTGTGTTGAGGATATTGATTCGTGTAGTGCGGAGTATTACTCCAATCTATTGAGCTTCCTTCTTGGCCAAAGGATAGCAAGTTGAAAATTGGAACCGTGATAAGTCTACGAGACTTGGTTTCTGTATGAGGTTAAGAGCCACTTTTCGATATTGGTGCAGAGAGATCAGGATCGGATTTATCCGAAAACCACTCCGGACCAATGTATGCGTTCGAAAGTGCAGGTTACTGATTATGATTTATGAAGATCGAGGATCTTCATAGCGTGAGACTGCTTGCTGACATGCTCTAGGTCGCTCCCATTATAGAGTTATTTATACCAGTGGTTTCCTCATTGTGGAGATTTTTCGAATTGCAAGGACTACTCGCTACTAGTGGTAGTAGGAGAGTGCCTTCGGTTTCGTTCAGTCCCAGAATGAACTTATATGGACGTTTGCCTGACATTGTATTCTAAATCATATTTGAGTGGTTTCTATAAACGTGTATCAATCAGTGGCTGAGAAAGCAACTTCTCTTAGCTTAACAACCTTTCACGAGACATACGAGCTCAGGAAGTTATAATTTTCTAGAAATTAGCCGTGTGACGTGGAATGACAATGTGGTATTCAGAGATGTGAGTGAAAGGTAATCGTAGCCTCACGAGCCTCACACCCGTTTATGATGGGATTCTATGTGGTCATATGTATGCTCGCATTTAGGATAGTGGTGATTTGGGTTATCAGATGTTCTGAGCCCTAGGTACCAGATACGTTTGGGCCTCATGGCGGGGATGCGCGAAGTTTGAGTCCTTGGATGTTATTCGCAGATCGTATCCCCTTTTAGCCATTTGTGTTGTATAACGGCGTCTGTGTCTTGGACGTAAGCCGTGGATATAGATTGATCTTTCCACTAGTTTACTATCATGCTGGAAATCCTATTCTAATACGTGCCTTGTCACATACCGAAATTTTCGACTTTCGAAAATTCGACATCGATACTCACTTTATCGACTGTCGAGCAATCGAGTGCCGGAAACTCCAATAGTGAGGGTTTAAGAAAAATAAATAGAAGAAAAGATAGAAGAAAAAGAGAAGAAGAAGAAAGCAGAAGAAGAAAGAAGAAGAACAGAAGGACATCAGAACAGAAAACAATATCAGAATCTTACACATCGCAGCGGAATAACATATAATAGATAATCAATAGTCTTTTAAAACAAAGAACTATATCAGTTTATACATACATCAATCAGAGTCAATATACAACAATGGACAGTTTTATAAACTTGTCCTCATATAGAATACACAGCGGAATAAATATATCAGATACAAATACTACGTCTCGTCATCCCCCTTATCTCCAAGCTCCAGAATATCCAGAGTATCCTGATAACATAACTCTAGACTGCCCGTGTGGAAATTGGTGGGCACCCAGAGTTTAGAAGGGAAACAATAAACTCCGAGTCAGTCACGGTGACTGGTGTGAGATCGTAAAACAGTTATTCTTTCACAAAGAAAATAAAACAAATTCGCAATGCTTTTGGAAAATGAAACTACCATAAGACCTCCCGCCACACACACAATGCAAACGCAGAATTGGAGGAGATTTCTTCTTATGATAGTCAAAGATGCTTACTACGCAAAATCAAATCATTTTTGATATTATTATTAGTGCATAGTGTAGAAAACATTTCGAAAATATAATATTAATCTTAGCCAACATACCACCAGTATCGTATGCCTACTATAGCTACCATCTAAACAGTGGTGACCACCGTACGTAAATGGCAGGTTCTACAACTAACACCGTACAAGTCACGTATTGGAGTTTGGATTTCCAACAAATGGTCAGGCTAAGGAACTTCCTTCTCCACGATGGGTACGTCCCTGGAATAGACGACCCGAGAACCTAACCGGATCTCTGCCAACACAAGGCCGGGTTACCTCTGCAAAAATAGGTAACTACTGACACGCGTATGCCATCCCCCGATCGTAACCGATCTTCCCGAGGATCCCCGATTTCCAACAAACCACATAGATAATAATGCAGCAACCACATAGGTTAAGTATCTGGGCTCCATACCATGATACCACCTCTATCCAGAAGGAATGACATACACTAAGGGGCGCTACTCCCTAAAACCTTGCCGCATCCTTCCTGTTTCGACCATTTCCGAGGTGTGAGGCTCGACGAAGTCTCGTCCACAAAGCTACGCTTTCTACAAAGCCATGCTTCGGGTCAAACAAAATGATCAACCTATGATCACAAAGATATAAGATCAACAAATGATCATATCGCAAATGATCAAACACTGATCATTTCACAGCAACACTCAGTATGCCACGTTACCAAATTGGGATATATCGCTGATAAATTTCAACTACATAACCTCTGAGCTCGTACGTCTCAGAGAAGGGTGTTAAGCTAAGAGAATAAATTCTCCGCCACCAACAGAAATGTATTTGAAAGAAATCAACTTTATATCTCAAATTGTAACGTCAGACATACAATCCATACAAGTCTGTTCTGGGACCGAACAGAATCGAAGGCACTTCTCACGAAGCCCTTGCATATCCGGATAAATTTCTAATCACGTCCGTCCTTCCCGTCACTAAGGGTGATAAAAACCTCTAAACCGGAGATCAGCCGATGTAGAGTAACTCGACGGTAATCCTTCCGTTTTCAAAAATATCCGGTCTTCAACACCGGTCTTCGAATGAAATTCATAACGACGTATCACATATTCGGAATGGGTTATACGACCCCATGGTCCTTTCCCGGCTAACCCGAATAGTGAGCGCTTATTTAAAAACAAGTGTGGCATTCAAATTCATCCAATTCACAACAAATATCATTCAAGGTAATTATTGATAGTCGGTTATTTAACTATCAATAAAGATGCGCAACATCACCAGATTCCAAATAATTTTCCAAATTATTTCATCTTCAAAAATATCTTTACTAGATATATTATTTCCACACTTAACCGTTTGAAAACAAATTTCAAATCAATTTCCACACTTCAAAAATAAATCAATATTTATTTTTAAACAACTTCGCTTTCTTTTATAAATTCCGTATCGAATTTATACTTTCAAAATATCTACTGATATACGATTTTCAAATCGATTTCAATATTCAATTTCAATTTATCTTTAAGAAGATAAATTCTCAAACGTTTCATTTCAATTTGGAAAAGCATTTCCATACTTAATAATAAGTATTTCACAAATCTATTTATTTTCAACGTTTGAAAATACTCGATATACTCAAATAAAATTAAGTATATATTTCATTCTTTAAGGAAATCATTTATTTTAACATCATCTATTTGAGTCAAAACGAATGTTACGTAAAACATCGTTACGACGACTCAAAATCAGTAGTATAGGGATTCGAAATTTAGATAGATATATAAATCCCAATACTACATCAAAAACATTTCCTTTCGGAAATCATTTACTATAACAACAGTGTTATAGTCCATCATTTCCTTATTTTTCGAAAACGTCTACTTCAACAAGAACTGCGGAAATCTATGCTTTCGATTCATAATACATTTTAAAACATCTTTAAAATGTTTAACTTTATTTTTAATATCACTTCTTCAAAAATAAATCCATTTTTCTTAACAATATATTCACTGTCCAAAATCGTGAATATAATTGACTTAACCCAATTTCAATCCTTTCTACACATTTTTATCTCAATAAAAATTCGCTATCCAAAATCGCGAATATATCTTCTTTAAAAATCTTCTATATTTAATTTCTCAGATTCAACTGATTTTGAATTTATAGACACGTTTATAAATTCTATTTCTATTTTAATAACAACTTCGACTTATAAATTTTCTTTTATTTAACTTCTATATTTTACTTGTCAAAATAGGTGATTCGGATTTATAAACAACTTTTATAAATTCCAATTCTATTTATAAAAACTTCAATACCAAATCAACTTCAATATTGATTTAAAATTTATTTATCACTACTAAGTAAATTCCTCATTTTTTTTTCTCAAATGATTCAATATTCTGTTTTAAAATGGATTCTTCAAATTGAAATCATTTTACATTGATTTCCCAATTTATTTCAATTTACCGATTCAATTTCTAGTTGGATTTCCAACTTATCTTCTTTTAATAAATTCCTTTTTAAGGAAATACATTTCAATCGTTTCTTTCAATCTATTTAAAAATCCAAATTCTTAAATTAAATTCTTCAAATTATAATCATTATTTTACGAAATCCATTTAATTAACATTTTCACTTTATTCTGGAATTTATTCAATATGATTATAAAAATTTACTTTTTATACTTTAAAAATTTCTTTCTTCAAAATTTCTTCAATTTCAAAAATTGATTCACTTAGAAAATTTCTACTTGAATTTCAAAAATTCAATTTCGTTTATCTTTGGAATCCAATGATGTCAAAACATCCATTCAGCTAAATTTTAGCATTCAAATAATTTCCAGATATCAATATGATTAATATAATCATTCACAGATTCATATCACAGTATAAATAAATTCAATCAATATGAGGGGTCCAGTTGGATCCCTCCAACCTGTTTCCCTGCATCCAAAGATGTTAGCACAATACCAATTCCGCTCCAGTACGGAATTATCGTGGTATATGGGTTTTATAAAAATCCGCTTACTAACGGCGCAATAGGGTCTCATCCGCTATACGAGGTGGGAAATCATCAATCCAATATATACATATGCCAATATGTATATACTGCTATATATATAGATATATCCTATCATATCTAATAGCACATTCAAACAAATCAATCAATAACTGCAATACCAAAGTATATTTTAAGTGAGAAGATCTCACCTTAGCTTTAAATTTTGCAATCCCATTTATCATTTTGACCATTTCTCCATTTCAGACCTAGTATAAACAATTTTTATAAAATTCATTAATATCCGAAATAAATCGAATAATCTAATTTCCTATTGGATAATTTTAATTAACCAATGTTTTTAAATTTCAAAATTTAAAATCTGATTTTATATAAATTCTTCGATCATTTAAAATCCCTATATTTTTCAAAGTTCTACAATATACGTATATATATTAAGACATGAATGTTTATATTTTACTGCAAACATTAAATGGATTTATAACCCGAAGAAATAAACTGTTTTAACAACTTCACTGTTAATTAAATTTCCCACAAATCGGCATATAATATTTTTCTTCGATTAAACATGAACATTACCTAAAAATTTAAACAGACAGAAGTCTATTACCTCACTACCCGCTCGCGCTCGAGAAAAATTTCGAACCCCTCCTTCCTGCCTACGCTGCCGAACCACCACGCTTCCAGCAATGCCCCTGTTTCGAGCCTCCAACTTCGACTCCCTCCCTCAGCTCGACTCGCGAAACCCCCAATCGACGCCGCAACCTCCTTCCCCAAATCGCCACACGATCCTCTGAGTAGCTCGAACGCGATAGCCCCCAGATTCTTCCCTAGCTGCGAACGAGACCCACGCGACATCGTACTCGAGCTCGAAGAAGTCTCCCACCGCGAGTCCTAGAATCGCGACATGTCTCTTTCCAAAATCGAGCGCCCCCATCGCCACCGCGAATGCCGTCGCCTGCCTCGCGAGCCCCAACGAGTTCGTCGCTGTCCATCGCGACCCCAAATCACGACTTGCCTTGTATAAATCGCGGAAGCCTTGCTCGAACGCACGCCCAGATCTCTGTTTTATTTTCGAACGAGACTTGATTCGTTCGTTCGTTCGTTTGTTTTTAATTTGAACTGGGGAAGAGGGTAATTGTTTAAACTCGGTCGCCATTTTTACTTTAATTTTTGACCGAGAATTTACCTTGAACAGATAAAGGAAGAGGGTAACGAGATGCTTTAAAATCGAACGAAGTATGGGTTACGTGATGGGTTGCACGACTTCGTATCCGTGATTGCAGGCGTGGGTTAAGGGAAGAAGACGTGTGATATATATTAATATAAATATAATTTCAAATTGAAACCGATATAAATTTTCAACATGTTTACACGTCGTGTGTTCACACCATAACTCCGAAAAATACGAAACTTGAAATCCGGTAATAATTCAATATTCCGGACCCAATGAAACTGGTTTCGTCGAATTCCGAGACTGTGCCTCGGACGGCTATTTTTAAATTCGATTTAAACGATATAAATTTAAAACTGATCAAAGCAGTTTCAAATTCGATTCTGAGGCTTTTATTATCTTCAGAATTATCAATACAAATTTTAAAGGCTTCCAAAATATTTTTCTTCAGCTTAAAATTGAAGATTCAAATTTTTTATTCAGCATTCAATAGATTAAATTTTATAATTTAATCGCCAATTTCAAAGTTATCTCGGGGATTCAAATTAAATTACCTTTCAAATATTTAAAATTAATTAAATATTCTCAATTTAATTCGTTCGAAATTCTGGGTCGTTACAAACTTCCCTCCTTAAAAGAATTTCGTCCTCGAAATTACAAGTTAGGAAAAAAAATGTCCTTACTCGTTTACTATTTTTCAACATTCAAATAGTTTTATCAATTCATCAAAACAAATCTCTCTCCTAAAGATTCATTATTATTCAACTAAATTTCTAAACCTTTCATAGTTTTCAAACATCATTGTTTTCTTAACAATTCAAATTTAAATTCAAATTTTAAACTTTCAAAATTTTCCCAAAATTTTCTAACACTCGAAATTTTCGAAAAATTTCGCCAGCGTCTCCTTTGCGCGGCTAATACGGCACGACTACAAAACGTCCCTACGGACTCTCAGATTTCAAAAAGAAAAAGAAAAAGCCAAGCGGCTGGACAAGAAATCATCAAAAACTCATATTATAATTCAAATACTTACCTTTTGTCGAGCAATTCAAAATTATCTTTGCAATTCAATTCCAATTCCTTTTATAACACCTGTATGTCTTACTAGCCATAATATCTAGTTACACATATTCAAACCATTTCGTACATTCAATTACAAATTTTTTTTCCAATATAAACTGCTTATACATTTACTATTGAAGTCATATCCATTATCTTCAATTTTTCTCATTTCAAATTTCATTTGAATTAAATTTCACATTTTAATTTCTCATTTGAGTTAAATTTATCATTCAATTCTACAATTTCAATTTTCATTTGAATTCAATTCACAATTTCCAATCTAATTTGGATTCAATCCAACTTCTGAATATTGAATTTCATCGATTAACTTTCATTTACAACTGCTTATTTTAAATTAGTTCCAATTACTAATTCATCACAAATTCTATTCTCTTTATTCGAAAATTTATTTTCAATTTACTATTTTGGTTTATAACCACTTATATTAAACTGGATTTCCAATAACATATGAATTTTAATCCATCTTTCAATTTACATTATTCAATTCAATTCATTTGCTTACGAATTCGAAATGAATTTCAACTTTCAATTTCATTTTCATTTAATTGATTCACTTATACTTGCTTTGATTTAACTTCATTCTTTTAAGTTAAATTTATTCTATCAAGATTCAATTTGTATAAGTTATCAATTCAATAATATTCCATAAATATTTTTATATAGCATTCCAGAGTCTTTTCAACCTTTCAAAGCCATTTTGAAAACAATTCAAATTATCCTTTTGAATTTCCAAACAAAACCCAATTTTCCAAACAACTCTCATTTAAAACAATTTGACAGCAATTTTCTCTTTTGGAAACCCGAAAATGAACACCAATGATGCCGCGGTCATCATCGAAGTTATTTTCCAGCGATCGAAAAAGAGTTTAGAGCTTTTCATTCCTTCAGAACATTTTTCAAAACTTTTGAAATTCATTTCCAACTCCAAAAATGATTTAAACTTTCCAAATCTCCAAAATTTTCAAATTCTTTTCAAAAACATTTCCAAAAACTTCCCTGGAATTCTGTTTTAAATTATAAGTCACAATTATAATTTACATTCTTTAATTTCGTTTGTATATGAATTTTATTTCTTAACTTTGGAGTTACGATTTCAATTTCTTATTCAATTTCGATGATAATAATTTACCATTATTACTTCCTAACAACCAAACATCCATATACTATGATAATTCATAGAAAATCATTTCTTTTCTATACAAAAATAGTTTTGGGCAAAATTATTTCATTTACCACATTTAAAACAATACTGTGTCGGTTTATCTTGTTTAGAGTTTAGAAACCCCTATCGATTACAGTTAGCTAGACTGCACCGACCAGAATCTATAAACAATCAACCGATAAGTCAACACAATATAAAACAATTTCATATTCACTAACAAATACGCACTCGTATCTATTATTACACTCAACTCATTCTAGAGTACTACTGACTCTATCTCTAATGAGTAACACCCAACAGAGCAGGGTTGTCGCTTAACCATATGCTCTGATACCACTTTGTCACATACCGAAATTTTCGACTTTCGAAAATTCGACATCGATACTCACTTTATCGACTGTCGAGCAATCGAGTGCCGGAAACTCCAATAGTGAGGGTTTAAGAAAAAGAAATAGAAGAAAAGATAGAAGAAAAAGAGAAGAAGAAGAAAGCAGAAGAAGAAAGAAGAAGAACAGAAGGACATCAGAACAGAAAACAATATCAGAATCTTACACATCGCAGCGGAATAACATATAATAGATAATCAATAGTCTTTTAAAACAAAGAACTATATCAGTTTATACATACATCAATCAGAGTCAATATACAACAATGGACAGTTTTATAAACTTGTCCTCATATAGAATACACAGCGGAATAAATATATCAGATACAAATACTACGTCTCGTCATCCCCCTTATCTCCAAGCTCCAGAATATCCAGAGTATCCTGATAACATAACTCTAGACTGCCCGTGTGGAAATTGGTGGGCACCCAGAGTTTAGAAGGGAAACAATAAACTCCGAGTCAGTCACGGTGACTGGTGTGAGATCGTAAAACAGTTATTCTTTCACAAAGAAAATAAAACAAATTCGCAATGCTTTTGGAAAATGAAACTACCATAAGACCTCCCGCCACACACACAATGCAAACGCAGAATTGGAGGAGATTTCTTCTTATGATAGTCAAAGATGCTTACTACGCAAAATCAAATCATTTTTGATATTATTATTAGTGCATAGTGTAGAAAACATTTCGAAAATATAATATTAATCTTAGCCAACATACGACCAGTATCGTATGCCTACTATAGCTACCATCTAAACAGTGGTGACCACCGTACGTAAATGGCAGGTACTACAACTAACACCGTACAAGTCACGTATTGGAGTTTGGATTTCCAACAAATGGTCAGGCTAAGGAACTTCCTTCTCCACGATGGGTACGTCCCTGGAATAGACGACCCGAGAACCTAACCGGATCTCTGCCAACACAAGGCCGGGTTACCTCTGCAAAAATAGGTAACTACTGACACGCGTATGCCATCCCCCGATCGTAACCGATCTTCCCGAGGATCCCCGATTTCCAACAAACCACATAGATAATAATGCAGCAACCACATAGGTTAAGTATCTGGGCTCCATACCATGATACCACCTCTATCCAGAAGGAATGACATACACTAAGGGGCGCTACTCCCTAAAACCTTGCCGCATCCTTCCTGTTTCGACCATTTCCGAGGTGTGAGGCTCGACGAAGTCTCGTCCACAAAGCTACGCTTTCTACAAAGCCATGCTTCGGGTCAAACAAAATGATCAACCTATGATCACAAAGATATAAGATCAATAAATGATCATATCGCAAATGATCAAACACTGATCATTTCACAGCAACACTCAGTATGCCACGTTACCAAATTGGGATATATCGCTGATAAATTTCAACTACATAACCTCTGAGCTCGTACGTATCAGAGAAGGGTGTTAAGCTAAGAGAATAAATTCTCCGCCACCAACAGAAATGTATTTGAAAGAAATCAACTTTATATCTCAAATTGTAACGTCAGACATACAATCCATACAAGTCTATTCCGGGACCGAACTGAACCGAAGGCACTTCTCACGAAGCCCTTGCATATCCGGATAAATTTCTAATCACGTCCGGACTTCCCGTCACTAAGGGTGATAAAAACCTCTAAACCGGAGATCAGCCGATGTAGAGTAACTCGACGGTAATCCTTCCGTTTTAAAAAATATCCGGTCTTCAACACCGGTCTTCGAATGAAATTCATAACGACGTATCACATATTCAGAATGGGTTATACGACCCCATGGTCCTTTCCCGGCTAACCCGAATAGTGAGCGCTTATTTAAAAACAAGTGTGGCATTCAAATTCATCCAATTCACAACAAATATCATTCAAGGTAATTATTGATAGTCGGTTATTTAACTATCAATAAAGATGCGCAACATCACCAGATTCCAAATAATTTTCCAAATTATTTCATCTTCAAAAATATCTTTACTAGATATATTATTTCCACACTTAACCGTTTGAAAACAAATTTCAAATCAATTTCCACACTTCAAAAATAAATCAATATTTATTTTTAAACAACTTCGCTTTCTTTTATAAATTCCGTATCGAATTTATACTTTCAAAATATCTACTGATATACGATTTTCAAATCGATTTCAATATTCAATTTCAATTTATCTTTAAGAAGATAAATTCTCAAACGTTTCATTTCAATTTGGAAAAGCATTTCCATACTTAATAATAAGTATTTCACAAATCTATTTATTTTCAACGTTTGAAAATACTCGATATACTCAAATAAAATTAAGTATATATTTCATTCTTTAAGGAAATCATTTATTTTAACATCATCTATTTGAGTCAAAACGAATGTTACGTAAAACATCGTTACGACGACTCAAAATCACTAGTATAGGGATTCGAAATTTAGATAGATATATAAATCCCAATACTACATCAAAAACATTTCCTTTCGGAAATCATTTACTATAACAACAGTGTTATAGTCCATCATTTCCTTATTTTTCGAAAACGTCTATTTCAACAAGAACTGCGGAAATCTATGCTTTCGATTCATAATACATTTTAAAACATCTTTAAAATGTTTAACTTTATTTTTAATATCACTTCTTCAAAAATAAATCCATTTTTCTTAACAATATATTCACTGTCCAAAATCGTGAATATAATTGACTTAACCCAATTTCAATCCTTTCTACACATTTTTATCTCAATAAAAATTCGCTATCCAAAATCGCGAATATATCTTCTTTAAAAATCTTCTATATTTAATTTCTCAGATTCAACTGATTTTGAATTTATAGACACGTTTATAAATTCTATTTCTATTTTAATAACAACTTCGACTTATAAATTTTCTTTTATTTAACTTCTATATTTTACTTGTCAAAATAGGTGATTCGGATTTATAAACAACTTTTATAAATTCCAATTCTATTTATAAAAACTTCAATACCAAATCAACTTCAATATTGATTTAAAAATTTATTTATCACTACTAAGTAAATTCCTCATTTTTTTTTCTCAAATGATTCAATATTCTGTTTTAAAATGGATTCTTCAAATTGAAATCATTTTACATTGATTTCCCAATTTATTTCAATTTACCGATTCAATTTCTAGTTGGATTTCCAACTTATCTTCTTTTAATAAATTCCTTTTTAAGGAAATACATTTCAATCGTTTCTTTCAATCTATTTAAAAATCCAAATTCTTAAATTAAATTCTTCAAATTATAATCATTATTTTACGAAATCCATTTAATTAACATTTTCACTTTATTCTGGAATTTATTCAATACGATTATAAAAATTTACTTTTTATACTTTAAAAATTTCTTTCTTCAAAATTTCTTCAATTTCAAAAATTGATTCACTTAGAAAATTTCTACTTGAATTTCAAAAATTCAATTTCGTTTATCTTTGGTATCCAATGATGTCAAAACATCCATTCAGCTAAATTTTAGCATTCAAATAATTTCCAGATATCAATATGATTAATATAATCATTCACAGATTCATATCACAGTATAAATAAATTCAATCAATATGAGGGGTCCAGTTGGATCCCTCCAACCTGTTTCCCTGCATCCAAAGATGTTAGCACAATACCAATTCCGCTCCAGTACGGAATTATCGCGGTATATGGGTTTTATAAAAATCCGCTTACTAACGGCGCAATAGGGTCTCATCTGCTATACGAGGCGGGAAATCATCAATCCAATATATACATATGCCAATATGTATATACTGCTATATATATAGATATATCCTATCATATCTAATAGCAAATTCAAACAAATCAATCAATAATTGCAATACCAAAGTATATTTTGAGTGAGAAGATCTCACCTTAGCTTTAAATTTTCCAATCCCATTTATCATTTTGACCATTTCTCCATTTCAGACCTAGTATAAACAATTTTTATAAAATTCATTAATATCCGAAATAAATCGAATAATCTAATTTCCTATTGGATAATTTTAATTAACCAATGTTTTTAAATTTCAAAATTTAAAATCTGATTTTATATAAATTCTTCGATCATTTAAAATCCCTATATTTTTCAAAGTTCTACAATATACGTATATATATTAAGACATGAATGTTCATATTTTACTGCAAACATTAAATGGATTTATAACCCGAAGAAATAAACTGTTTTAACAACTTCACTGTTAATTAAATTTCCCACAAATCGGCATATAATATTTTTCTTCGATTAAACATGAACATTACCTAAAAATTTAAACAGACAGAAGTCTATTACCTCACTGCCTGCTCGCACTCGAGAAAAATGTCGAACCCCTCCTTCCTGCCTACACTGCCGAACCACCACGCTTCCAGCAATGCCCCTGTTTCGAGCCTCCAACTTCGACTCCCTCCCTCAGCTCGACTCGCGAAACCCCCAATCGACGCCGCAACCTCCTTCCCCAAATCGCCACACGATCCTCTGAGTAGCTCGAACGCGATAGCCCCCAGATTCTTCCCTAGCTGCGAACGAGACCCACGCGACATCGTACTCGAGCTCGAAGAAGTCTCCCACCGCGAGTCCTAGAATCGCGACATGTCTCTTTCCAAAATCGAGCGCCCCCATCGCCACCGCGAATGCCGTCGCCTGCCTCGCGAGCCCCAACGAGTTCGTCGCTGTCCATCGCGACCCCAAATCACGACTTGCCTTGTATAAATCGCGGAAGCCTTGCTCGAACGCACGCCCAGATCTCTGTTTTATTTTCGAACGAGACTTGATTCGTTCGTTCGTTCGTTTGTTTTTAATTTGAACTGGGGAAGAGGGTAATTGTTTAAACTCGGTCGCCATTTTTACTTTAATTTTTGACCGAGAATTTACCTTGAACAGATAAAGGAAGAGGGTAACGAGATGCTTTAAAATCGAACGAAGTATGGGTTACATGATGGGTTGCACGACTTCGTATCCGTGATTGCAGGCGTGGGTTAAGGGAAGAAGACGTGTGATATATATTAATATAAATATAATTTCAAATTGAAACCGATATAAATTTTCAACATGTTTACACGTCGTGTGTTCACACCATAACTCCGAAAAATACGAAACTTGAAATCCGGTAATAATTCAATATTCCGGACCCAATGAAACTGGTTTCGTCGAATTCCGAGACTGTGCCTCGGACGGCTATTTTTAAATTCGATTTAAACGATATAAATTTAAAACTGATCAAAGCAGTTTCAAATTCGATTCTGAGGCTTTTATTATCTTCAGAATTATCAATACAAATTTTAAAAGCTTCCAAAATATTTTTCTTCGGCTTAAAATTGAAGATTCAAATTTTTTATTCAGCATTCAATAGATTAAATTTTATAATTTAATCGCCAATTTCAAAGTTATCTCGGGGATTCAAATTAAATTACCGTTCAAATATTTAAAATTAATTAAATATTCTCAATTTAATTCGTTCGAAATTCTGGGTCGTTACATGCCTGCCATTTTGTTTTGTATAGCCTTAAATGATTAGGCCCAGAATTTAATAATGGTAATAATTTCAGATGTTTGCTATTATTTGTGAAATAGACACTATCATAATATAAAATGATTTGATATAAAATGTTTTGGTTATCTAAGGTAAAAACATGTCTGTGTTTATGTGTGGGCATGTCTTACGAGAAACTTCTGTTTCGAAAAGAAAATGTTTTGGTAATTTAATAAAGTCAGTTGAGAGTGTTTTCTCATGCTGGTTTACCAGAACGATTTGGGCGTTCTTACCTTTCAATGCTCGGGCAGACCGAGTATATTTATAGGTTCAGATTTGGTGATTATGGAGCTTCAGTAGGCGAGCTAGAAGTCTTCAGATTGTATTCCCGTATACGGTTATTTTTCCACTGCTTTGTTATTTAAATTATCAACAATTGTAAGGACAGGTTATTATAACTGTCCAGGTTGATGATTAGTGATTGATTATTGAACTCTGATTGATGGATGTATGTATATGATATTATAGTTTCTCTTTTGTAAAGATTATTCATTTATATTATATGTTATTCCGCTGCGATGTGAGATTATGTATTGTTCTGTTTGGTTTTCTTCTTCTCTCTTTCTTCTCTTCTCTTATTCTCTCTTCATTTCTTTCTCATGACTTTCCATCATTCTGTGCATTTTGGGTCGAACATGTGTGGTTTATTGTCAATTCAAAGGGTATGGATTTGTGGGTTGTCATAGAGGTTCCCTCTGATGATCTTGATCTTATGCTGCCAAGGTGATATGATGAGGCTTCTCTGATCACTTTTAGGCACGGCACAGATCATTTGTGGGTGAAAGTTGGTTCTTGAACAGATTTACACTGGATCTTGATTAAAAGATCAAATTTTCTCAGATGATGATATCTACCTGAAGAGATTACAATCACAGCCACACTCAGATGGGGTGATGGCGTGGTGATTGATTACTGGAATGATGGTTAATGGCCGTTAGGCATTGGTGGATCTGATACCAAGTTAGAAATATGAAAAAGAAGAAAGTGCAAACTGCTTTATTTTCAGAAAGATAATTGCTACAATATAATATAGTTGCATATACATATATGCTTGTATTTCTTAGCCTGGATTGACTTAGTCAACTGGATACAACTTGTTACAGCTATATCATGTACAACTACAATTATAACCCTTATAGTATGAAAGAAGAGTATAAGCTGTTTAATAGCTGATGTTATCTCATTCCTTCAATAGTTGGTATTTCTTGAAACAATGGTTGTTTCTTAGTGCAATGGAATGGGTATTCATAAACACTTTATGAATTGCCTTATATATAAAAACGATTTGATTTTAGCTTACAGTATTTATGTTCACAACATATATTAGTCATCCAATTACTATTGTACCAAAACTTCTTTTGGGCGATTAATACAAGATCAATTATGTATAATTATTGCATGCAGTCTTTCAACTCACACATCCCCCTAACTCTTTAGCCTAGGACATGATGGGGTTTCTTATAAACTCATATCTTATATGACTTTGTAAACTATTTTTTGGATAATATTAATTTTAACCTTGTATACCACTCTTAAGGACACGCTTCATAGAAAGAGTTTAACTCAACTTCACTCGTCATTAATCATGCTTTGTACAACCAAATTCGATTACTCATTATCAATACATTATTATATACTATAGTGAGAAGTTACTATTGAAAATGAATCTTTATTCATTTTAGGTACATTTGGAACTCCTTCCAATATACTTACCCACTTGATCAAATAGAATCAATTCTTCTGCATGTTATATTATTTGCTTTCGTTTTATATTCTATGAGCTTATCATAGACTTATACATGTGTATCAAATACACATGTCCATGTAAGTGATAACTCATCGGTGAATATAACGAAGTATATAGAACTATTTTGGTATTAATAGACAAACGATTACATATATCTATATGTATCAATCTGAAGAGCTCATCAACTCTTATAATACTCCCACTAAATGGGTGCATAACCCTTAATTGTTTAAGATATAATCAACTAATATCATATGATTCATAAACATATAATAATATTATTCAAAACTACGCTTAGTCTATATTTCCAAATAATTGTAAAAAAAATTCGATGCTGCGGTATTTTCCAAATGCATCACTTTTGTTGTGAAATCAAATACCACATTATAGTTTGATTTCATAACAAATATCTATAATATTCACATTGAAATACAACTATATCTATTTTTCAATCGACACCGAAAAGTAGTCATTATTTCATAAATAATGTTCGGTATGTTATACGAAATAATTTTTGTAACTTGATGCAATCAATAAGTGTCACATGGCAGTCTCCCACTATTTCCGCCTTTACTATAATAGCAAACTGAATTCGGAGGTCCATCATTCACTTAATATAGATTATTCATTTCATATACTACAAGTAGTTTACAGCGGAGAGTTCTCTGATCAAATACCTTGAATTCAAAGAAAAGAATCTCATAAAAAATATTTTTCTATACAAAAATACAATCAGAATAGAAATCATATTTCTTATTCCAATGTTAAGTATCAATCATTATTATTACAATTCTCATTTTTGATATTCCTTTATGAAGCAAAAGTGACCACTCACTCTCTTCATCCCAACTATACCTTAAATCACATCAACTCCTATACATTCATTATTCTTTCTAAATGGTCGAACAATTCAAAAGAAATTTCTTACTACAATATCATAACAAATACTTTACAATAATGCACTTGATCATCCTTAACATTTAAGGACATCAAATATGATATATCTGATGTAAACTAATCGAACTGACATTTAAGCGATCGAGTTCTTAGATATATATTATAGTTTTGGTGTAACATCCCGCCTTTTTGTACGCTTTAAGTAGACACATGTGCCAACTCAAACCATACAGAAGGGCGGATTTTTATTGGGGTGAATAAGAAAAAGCAGGGAAAAAAACAAAACAGATTCTCATAGCGGAATGACAAAATATAATAATCAGATAATAGTTCATGAAGTTGTATACAAAACATTTGATTATACTTATACAATACAAAATCAGAGTTACACATATCAAAGATAAATAAATAATGCAGCAGAACAGTATGAATGCAGTGAAATAAATATAGTAAATAATAGTAGCACAAATCTTCGTCTTCGTCCTCCAAAAATAAGGTCTTCAAATCCTGAAATGCTCAGGCTGACCCGAGCGAATTGAAAAGACAAAACACACGAGTCAGAACTAAAAGATCTTATGTAAGTTAAATCAACGGTAAATAAATAAATATGAGTGGAACGGCGTCGAAGATGTTTACGGGGTTTGACATCTCCTATCCAGTGTCTAACATGAGTGTAGTAACTTAAGAGATGTTCCGGAATCACATCTCCTAAGGATCCGTTAAACTATCTACTATGTAGTACAATACGCTATTATAATATGTCTACAGTAAGATAAACTATTAAAATAGCATTAAGGCGTTACATTTTCCCCCTTAACACATTTTTATAATGTCAATAGTCTATACAGTACTGTAACTCCCCGTAAACTGGGGCCGCCAGAGGATACCCATAGGTACGACATAAAACAAACTCGTAGAAGGCACGTTAGGGTAGGTGACACGGCACAACTAGGCAATGCCAGGGTAGATATATCAATTACACTTCCGGACTGGTGGTAATGCATAGCAGCTACTACCGCCCACCTCGGAACACACTCCCAAATCAAAAATCGAGGGTGGCCACCAAAATCGCAAATCAGAATATAGTATCGAAGGAATGTGCCCGATCGGAGGAATGACCTCACTTGGCCCATCGATTGCTCCTGTTTTAGCCACCTTATGCTAACTCATGAGAGTTAGGTCCATATATATACCTTATAGGATCTTCGCCACCATCCTACTTCATTCTGGAATCTCCACCGCGTACACAGTTGTCAAAGTGGTTTTCGGTATTGGCAGAGAGTATGACAATATCTGATCCCGGTCTCTTTAACAACCAATCGCTTATTACACACCGGATGGTTCTTTTACATTTCCAAAATCATTTCATAATTGATATCAAAATATCATATTCCATTCAAATCATATCATTTTCGAAATCATTACTTACTTCCAAAATTATATCATATTGAAATCATAGTTCGAAATTATATTTCCTTTCAAAAGTCATATTTCCAAAATAGGTTAAACTCTTATTTCAAAATATCATATTAAACCAAACATGCTATTTAATTCCCAACTTAGGTTATAACATCATTAACCATATTCACTTTAAAAAAATCAAGAATTTGAATATGAACCCATCCATTTTACTTAGTATGGAATTTAGAAGAAAATAGTTTTAAATAGTTATAAATAGTTAATATAGATTTAAAATAGATTAAATATAATTAAAATAGATTAAATAGCTTTAAAATAGATTAATTAGATTTAAATTAAGTTAAAACAGGTTAATTAGTTTAAATAAATTAAATGGTTTAAAATAGGTTAAAATGATTTAATATAATTAATACAAGTTAAAATAGTTTAATACTTTGAGATCTTAATAATTAGGAATTTTGAAATAATATATTTTCGAAACAGTTTATATTAAAACATGAATTTGGAATTAATATCAAATTAAACTATTCATTTCGTTTCAACGCATTTGGACCATTTTCAATTTCCTAGTCAACAAAACAAATTCCAAACCTTTCAATTTAACATTTCAATAAACTATTGAATTTCATATCGTTTCAATCCATGTTCAAATATCAATTCTGGTTACTCCAATTTCAAAATATTTCAAAGTTATTTTCAAACAACTTCAATAACTTGATTTCAATAGAATTTCATTTATACTTAAAAGTTTAACTTTTAACTTCCAATTTAATTTCTTAAAGTAATTCCCTTTTTAACCAATTCACATTTCAACACAAAACTTGATTTTTCAATAATAATTCAATTCGTATAAATCAAATTTTATTTCAAAATATCATTTAATTAAATTTTAAAATTAAGGATTTTAAAATCATTTAATTTAACCAATCTGATGTCCGTATATAATTCTCTACCCTAGGGTCAAGTGATACGGATATTTATCATTTCAATCCGCAATTTAAAACTTTATGGTTATATCATTTTAAACCGCAATCCCGAATTAATAATAAAATCCATTAAATCACTCGAGTCTATCATTTCAACCCATAACGATTTTTCCTTAATCTATTGATCATTCGGGTATGTATCATTTCAACCCATAGTGAACTTGCAGTTTATAACGATATAAAATAAAACATCCATTAATCCAATATCAACAATCAACATTCATTACAAACATCATCCAAATCAATCAATAAATATCAATATAGAACTGATAATCAATAATAGGTATTTAACTGGCAATTTATATTCAATAATAAATTAAATAATGATTTAATACAAATAAATTCAAATTAACCAAGATAATGATTTAAAATATACCAAATAGCCATAATAAATTTCTAATCACATCATAAATTTAATTTAACAAACACAAGAAATTTAGAAGTTGTGAGTGGGTTAAAACACTTACCTTTTGAATTTAAATCGAATTTAAATCCAATTTAAGCCCAAAATTCAAACAGTCTCCAAATTCGTCTAAGCCAGCGTCAAAATGTCTAGGATTTTGATACGATCCCAGCGGAGCAAACCGCGCGTGAATCGGACCTCGTACGTAAAAGTTATTCAAGTTAAAAGATTTGAAGTGAAATTTAAATAAGTAAAATAACATTATAACATTTACACATCATACCTGTACACGTGAAACCCTAGTTGCCTATGATAACCCAAAATTGCGTCTTCGTTTGCGACCTACCTTGAAGCCACCGCCTAAACCCCAATATCGCACGTGCCTACAGTCACAACCACCTCGATCAGCCTCCATCCCCACGTTGCCCAAGTCGAGCCGCCTCCAGTGGTACCCACGCGAACGCCACCGGCTTTCCCCCCAGCTCGACCGTCGCCGTGGCTTCTCAAGCCAAATTCCGGTGACTCGAGTCCCCTTACGGCGAATAACCACCCTAGATCGAAAGCCCATGTCGGCCCCAACAACGTAGTACCACCCGATTGCTTTCCGGACGAAGATACACCGTTGAAACCGATAACCCAATATGAACGGCCGTGGATAAACGGAAAATTTGTGGCCAAACCAAGATTCAATTGCAAAAACAAATTGCAGATCTGAGATGCGCTCGTCGAGAGCTTCGAATCGATATATAATTCGATATAGTTTGAGGAGTTTGGTTTTGGAATTGAATTTGAAATTGAATTGAAATTTCGGAATTGGTTTGTCTGCCATTGAGAAGAAGAAGAACAAAGCATTGTACGTACAGAAAAATGCAAATGAGGAGCGGCTAGGGTTTATAACGGGCTATTTATAGACAAAGTTGAAAATAGAATGGATGGACAAGATTTGATTTACACGTTGAATGATAAATGGCCCAAAAAGCTCATTCTGTCTCCGGAACGAAAATGGGTCATCCCATATATCAAAATAGATGTTTTCAAAAAAATTAAATTCAATGGAACAGGTTTCAAATCCTAATTCAATCGTATGAAGAAGTTATGATAAAATCATCTTATTTCAAATTGATTCAATTGATTTCAATTAAATTGATTTCTAGGCGTTTCGAGTCCGTTCGATCAAACGACAAGTCTGATCGCTACGAAACTTGAAATCCTACAATAATTCACTGCTACGGATCCGATGAAACTAGTTTCGTCAAATCCGAGCTAGCGGCCAAAATGGCTATATTTCACATTAATTAGATAAATTAATATTAAATTAATTAAGTCACTTTTAATTCAATTTTTTATAAATTAACCTATTTTATCATTTTTAATCACTTGGACATTTACCATGACTTAATTCAGGTTTATACGATAATTCAATGTTGGTTATTACATTAATTACCGTGTTCAATTTCACTGTAATTAAATCTCATTTATTATAATTAAATTTCAATAAAATTGATAAATCTTGATTTCCATTCTTTTTTATTAAATCCATTATTACTTTATGAAATAAACTAACATTTCCATTCGTCTTATTACATTCATATTTTGCAATTATTGTCTTAATCTCATTAATGTAACATTAAATTTCATTTTAATTTAATTGATTCCCCATTTCAATTTAATAGACTAAAATAAAGAGGTTACATATAATAGTTGTTACCATAAATCTTTAATTACATTTACAGGTTTATTACTTACAACAAATATTACCATTTCTTTCGTAACACTAATTTTTTTGTTCAATTACCATTAACTATCTATTATTCCCTTGGTTAATCCAATATTTCATTTATTTACTTATATTCAATTTATAACCAAGTATAGCATTCTATTTATAACTATCTATTTATACATTCTATTTATAACTCAGGATTATACATCTATTGACAACTTATTTTTCACATTTCCTACTTGAGTACATTCACATTCACATTTTATTCACAACTTATACATCTATCCATAGATGTTAATACAACAAATAAAATTACCAATCCCACTTCGAGGGTGATATCGCGGTATATAGGGTCATCCGTTATAATGTGTAGGAATATCACTCCAAATACTAATATATATACTACAATATATATATATACACTACAATATATATATATATATATATATATATATATGACATTCAACGGATAACAATTTATAAATACAACCAGCATTCAACAATTTATTTTGACTATTTAAAATAAATTCTAGTAGGCCAAACGAGTGAGAATTTTCTCACCTTGATTTTTCCGAATTTGTGATCCGTTCCAATTTTAAATTCAATTAAATATAAAATTCCAACTGGCTTCAAAAATCACCAAACCAGTTTTTATTTTGCAGGTCTCACAACTACGAACCAAATACGACTTGTTTCATTGATTTTGAACCTCGTACGCAAATTTATTAAATTTTATTAGCTACCTAAAATTTTAATTTCTTAATTTAAATAGCTGCATATTTCATTAAATTCAATTATAGTAATACCTCTTCTCTCGACACTAATCCCTTTCCTGAAAACGAACTCGTGCACCCACGGAACATCGAAACCTCATCTCTCTTAATGATAAAACCCTCATCTTCTCTCCTCTGTTCAGAATGCGAGCTTCTAGGCACAACTATGACAACCCCATCTCGAACGAGCCACTACTGCAACCTCCTAAAGCCATCGACTATTGACGTTGAAATCATCAACGGCTCGCCACAAATTTGAATGAATTCGAATATCCTAGTTTTTCATAGCTGAAATGGAATCTTGAAGGTGAAAGGTTGGAACTGCGATTCAATCTTGGATAGCTGGCATAGACAAAAAACTGGGCATCGATTTACCATCTTGGAATGTCGAAGGAAGTTCAGGGATGGAGCGCGAATACTAGCATAGGCGAGAAGCTCCATGGTCGAACACGGTTGAAGCGAAAAGGAAAAACGAGGACTAGGGAACAGAGGAAATGCGAGGAGGGAGGGAAGGAAAGGAGCATCGTGAGAAGATGATTTCGATCACCATTGATTTACAACTTCCCCGTGATTTTATTTTTAATGTTTCATCCTTTTTTTTATTTCTCTAACTTGTCTTCGATTTTCGATTTTTATAAAAGAGAAGGGGAAGAGATACGTGAATTTAAAAAAGGAAAAGGAGAAGACGGCTGATGTAAGGGAAAGTTTTCGTATATAGGTTAGGGCGGCTCCTTTTCAAATCATAGGCTGGTTGATGGTAAGTTAGAAGTACAGCTGAAAAGAAATTGACCATACAATATTTTAATTTATTCTCAAAATGTCTTGATTTACGCAACTCAAAATTTCGAATCCCTATCAAGGCAAGCCGCTAGGCGTTCATAATATTATACCCCTAATCCAAACTCAATGGAAAAGGTTTCGAGTCCTAATTCGATCGTATGGAGAAGATAGATTTTTGGACCCAATTATTATATTGAATTTTCGATATAAATTTCAGCGCGTTTCTATCCCCTATGACCAAACGATAACTCCAAACACTACGGAACTTGGAATTTGATAATAATACAATATTATGGATCCAATGGAATTGGTTTCGTCGAATTTCGAGACTGTGCCTCGGATTGCTATTTTAACGCGTCGATTAAAGACGATTTCAAAAAAATTCGAAACCGCTTGAAATTTCAATATTAAAAATATTCTAACTCAATTATAATTCAAAATCCAATATTTAAACCATTTTAAATATTCAAAATTAACCGTCGAAAAATCCGGGTCGTTACACATTCATTTTTAACTTCAATTTTGATTTAGCAATTCAAATCAATGATTTAAATTCAATTCCATTCTTATTTTAAACCATTTAAATTCATATCAATTTCAAACCCAATTTCAATTTACTAATTTAAACCGCTTAAATCAAATTAACTTCATTGTTAAATTTTAAGTTCCAAATCTTCACAATAATTCAAATTTCTGAATTAATGTCATATATCGATTTTAACTTTACATTCCTAATTTAATTCTTAAACAATTCTTTTTAACCATTTCAACTTTCAAAGCTTGAATTAGAAAATAATTAAATTAATATAAATCTATAATTTATTTCCTTTAAAACAATAACATTTAATCAAAAATCCAAATTCAATATTTTAAACCATTTAATTTAACCAATCCGGTGTCCGTATATAATTTTCTATCCTATGGTCAAGTGATACAGATATATATCATTTCTACCCACAATAAATTTAAATTCCTGGATATATATCATTTCAACCCGTATCCTGAATCATAATTTTTCAAATCCATAAAATCGCTTGGGTTTATCATTTCAACCTATAATGATTTTCCTAATCTATAAGATCGTTTGGGTATGTATCATTTCAACCCATAGTGATTTTCCTAACAATAACTAAGGGAACTTGCAGTGTGATAATAACATATATAATAAACATAACATCCAATCATCCAAAAAGCCAACAAATAAACATCCATTAGAATCATCACCCAAATCATCCAATAAATCACAATAATTAACTTGTTATCATTATTAGGTATTTAACTAGCAATTAAAATTCAATATTAATTTAAATGGCAATTTAATTCAATATAAATTCAAATTAAATTTAAATGATAATTTAAAATACCAAACATCAGTCAATAAATTTCTAATCACATCATAAATTTAGTTTAACTAACATAAGATGATTTAGTATTCGTGAGTGGGTTAAATCACTCACCTTTGATTTATCGTTGATTTAAAAATCCAATTAAAACCAAAAAATCCAAAAATCTTAGAATGCAGCCAAACCAAATCCATAATGTCCGAAATTTTGGTACAGTCGCAGCGGAGAAAACCGCGTCCAAAACCGAGCTCATATCAAAAGGTTATAAGCGTTAGAAGTTCAAAATTTAAATTTAAAATTAAAATAATACGAGGGTATATTGGTAAATATCCATACCTCAGCTAAACCCTAACTCACACGACCGTTAACCAATCTTGTCCCTACACAGTAGCCGCCAGCCCATATCGACCAAATGCCGCCAATATGCTCGACCATACTCCGATCAGACAACGCCGATGACACCACCTGGTCGTGCCCCCCCTCCCCCGCCACCTCCGGCTCCTCCGAGCCCAACCACCACCGTATATCCTTTTATGGAAAACTCTGGCAAAATTCATCGCCATCTCCAAGAACGAAACCCATGGATTAACTCCTCTCGGCCTCCTCTAGCCATTGGTCACCTCCGATTGACCCCTCGACGAAGATCCACCGTTGAAATCGAAAACCAAATATGAACGACCAAGGATAAATCAATGATTTCTGGCCAAACCGTGACTCGAATCGAAAAACAAATTGCAGCAGTAGATTGCGCTTGTTGAGAGCTTTCCAACGATATATAATATGACATAGTTTAAGGAGTTTGGATTTTGAAGTTCGATTTTGATTTAGGGTTTTGATGTTTACCGCCATTGAGATGGAAAGGAGCAGATGGAAAAAATAGTATGTACAGAAATAAGAAAAAGGCTGCTAGGGTTTTAGAAAGGAAATCTATTTATATAAACAGATAGATAAGAACGATTGGACAGATCGAATTGGGTCGAAACGATAACGACGACCCGAGAAAACCCGTTTCGTTCTCGAAACGAAAGTAGGTCATCCCATATATCAAAATATAGGTTTACAATATTTTTACACTCAATGGAACAAGTTTCAAACCCTAATTCCATTGTAGATAGAAGTTAGCTTTCAAAATCAAATTACATTCATTTAAATTCAATTAATCGATTTCTACGCGTTTCGAGCTCGTACGATCAAACGACAAGTCCGATCGTTACGAAACTTGAAATCCCATAATAATTCACCGTTACAGATCCGATGAAACTGGGTTCATTGAAATTCAAGACAGTGGCCAAATGGCTAATTTTTCACGTTAACTAAATAAATTATTATTAAATTAATTTAATCGCCTTTAAATTCAAATCTTAACTATTAACCATTTCCATCATTCTTGATAACATAGAATTTAAAATCTTAAAATAAATTTCCATGTCAAATTCAATATTTAAATATTTCACTAATTATGGCGTTCAATTACAACTGTAATAAATTCATTAATTATAATTTAAATTCCAATAAATTCATTTATTTTGATTTACATTCTTATTATTCAATCAACAATACCATTTGAATTTTATTAACATAAGTTTACATTTTATTACATTCATTATTTTACCGTTAACATCTTTTACCCTATTAACTGCAATAATTAATTACATTAATTTCCATTGATTTCCAAATTAATTTCAAACATATTAAATAATGAGATGATAAATAAATAATTGTTACTTTTAAGTAGTTTAATCACATTTATAAATTTATTGCTCACAAACAAAGATTATAACTACTCACCACACCACTGATTTCATATTCTATATTAACCAATTTCAATCAATTACATAAAATCTCACCAGTAAATACATTGTTTAATTTATTTCATTATTTACAATTATAACCAAATTAACCTAAAAATTATTTCAATCGATTGAAATTACATTAAAATAGTTATCAATAACATTCAAACAACATTATTAAATCATATTCTAATTATTTTCTCAGTAATAAATCATAAATTTTAATTTCTCACAATGTTACATTTCAAAATCTTATTTAATTTAATATTTTTAATTATCAAAAATTATGGGTCGTTACACTCTCCCCCACTCAAAGCTTTTCGTCCTCGAAAAGGAACAAGAAGGAATTAAGAAACTTGATATAATTTTATTCAAAATAATCAATTTATAAACAATTAACTTACATAATTTAGTTTAATAATTTTTTTGAAAATAATTCAACTTTCACAAAAAATTTAAAGTCTTAAATTTACGAATAAATTCGGCAGAGTCTCCTTTGCGCAGCTAGGTCCGGAAAAAAAATAATATCAATAATTTCAATATATATATATCATATTTCAATAATAAAATATCCCAAACAATGGAAAAAATAATAAAATATCGTTCCAAAAGCCGTAATCCGAAAACGTACCTATTTGTCGGGCAAACAACTTTATTTATGAAACCAAAAGCAGTAGCTATTGCTTCCATAAACCTATATCTCACTTACATAATCCAAATGAGTTAAAATTATGTAAAGGAATAATATTTTAGTTGTTTCAAATCAATAGCACAAACAAAACAACATATATAATAACCATATGCGAACAAAGCAGTACAACCATTCTATGCAACAAAAGAAATCATCATACATCCATAGCAACCAAAACTAATGGTTTGTTCAGGTTTAAAAACTTTTCATCATACAAGGTGATAAGTAAACTATCAAGTGTACCATATGCTCAACAGCCTTGGGTAATTACTTAATGGATTATTCATACAACCTCAAACAATTAGAAGTATCATTTCCCAAACATCCCATAAGCCAAACAACAAAGAATTTTAAATATTATTTAATTTTATTCTATTAGTTTCTTTGCAAGTTTAATTCACAATTATTATTTACTTATAAAACTTGATTTCCATTAATATTAATATTCATTAGTGAATAAATTCATACTTAAGTTTTTCTACTTTTTAATTGACATTTATTCATTCATGTAGTATCATCAAATATTAAATCTATTTATGAATCATTTTAACAATTTCTTAAGTTTATAATCATTTACTTAAGTGATATTCTCTTTTTACTATTCAATCTAATTATTAGCATTTCAAAACATTTACTGATGCTAATATATTCCTTGTACATCAAAATTCTCATTTATATTCTTTTGTTCATTTTGAAGTATTTTGTTATTAAGATTGCTTGTATAAGATTATGTTACATATCCTTATTAACATTTCAACTTTTTAAATATTTCAGGTAAGTTTTATATGTTTTTCTAGAATGTAATTGAATGTTATATAAATTTATCTTATTTATTTTAGTTAGCAAAAATATTCAATAATTTACATCTTCTAAATTTCATTACCTTTAATTTACAAGTGATCAATTTCCAATTTCTTTACAGTTTCATTTACCACTTAGCTTCTAATTTCTTATTTTCATTTTAGAAGCTTCCAATTATTAAAATAGTTAAGATTTCATTTCCTTACAATAATTAAAAATCATTGATTAAAAGAAATTTAAGAACTAAATATTGGATTTCATTTCAATCATCTAGAAATAATATATACTTATATCTTTTGATATATCAAATCACGCATGGAAATTTAAAATAAAATTTTGTTTATCAAAAAAAATGTGTAGTAAAACTACTACAGCAGCCTTCCCTCTTTGAAACTCGAAAATGAATGTCGATGATGCCACGGTCATCACCGAAATTATTTTTCAGCGACAGAAGAGGGGAGTACAGAACTTATTTCCTTTTAAAAATTCTTTTAAAACATTCCTTTCAAACCACATTGAAAATATTTATATCCGAAAACACTTCCAAATAATACTAATATTATATTCCAAAATCTTTGAATACCAATTTCAAACTCCAGAACATAAGTCCTCAAATTTCCAATTTATATTTACTTTATTTGTACATTTTATTTTGCAACCAATATTTATAAAATTTCACTTCCTAACAAACAAACGTATCACATACAACTATATCCATTAATAAAAATTATTCTTTTATATACAAAATATAATACTAGGTAAAATTATTTCATTTACCAATATTTCAAAATAATATTGTGTCGGTCTGCCCTATTAAGTGTTTAGAAATCCCTATCGATGACATAACGTCCTACGTACCGACCAGAATTTATAAATACTAAACAGAACAAATTAACATGATATAAAAAAAATTATATCACTAACAAATACGCTCTCTCATATATATGCACTCAAACTCATTCTAGGGTATTGATGACCCTATCTCTAATGAGTCAAACACCACATAGCTAAGGTTATCGCTAAACCAAAGCTCTGATACCAAGTGTAACGTCCCACCTTTTTAGACGGTTTAAATCGACAATAAACCACACATGCCAACTCAAACCATTCAAAAGGGAGGATTGTAAATGTGGTAAATAAGAAAATAAGAGAAAAGAAGGAAAAACAAAACATATAATCTCACAGCGGAATGACAAAATATAATAATCAAATAAACAATTCATGAAGCTGCTTTACAAATAACATTTAGTTACACTTACAATACAATTGGAGTTATACATACAGCAGGAATAAATAAATAATGCCGCGGAATAACATGACGCAGTGGAATAATATAATAAATAGTAGACTAATCTCCGTCTTCATCCTCCAAAATAAAATGGTCTTCAATACACTGAAAAGCTCAGACTGAACCGAGCATAATGAAAAGACAAAACACCTAAGTCAGAACTAAAAGATCTTATGTAAGTTAAATCAAAATAAGTAAATATGAGTGTAACGGCTTCAGAAATGTTTACGGAATTTTACATCTCCTATCTAGTGTCTAATGTGCATGCAATAACTTAAGAGATGTTCGGGATTCCATCTCCTAAGGATCCGTTAAACTATCTACATATATAATACAACACACTATTATAATATTTCTATTGTAAAGTAAAGTATTAAAATAGCGTTAAAGCATTACCCATATCCTCCTTAACACATTTGTATATAAATATCGTAGTCTATATAGATACTGTAAGCTCCACCAAACCAGTGGTTTACTCAGTGAGCACTCCATAGGTACGAGACAAACCAAAGTCGTAATGGGCTCGATCAGGATAAATATGACAAGGCACACGAGGCAATGCTCTAGGTAGGATTCTATCGTTTTGCGGATCCGAACTGGTGGTAATGCTTAGCAGCTACTGCCGCCTACCTCGAGACACACTCCCATAATCAAAAATCGAAGGGTGACTACCAATCAGTCACAAAGTAACAGATATGGTATCGATGAAGTGCGCCTGATAGGCGGAGCGACCCTACTTCGCCCGGCATGTGTAACGACCCCACCACGATACCCATATTAGCAAAGAACATTACAAGTAATATCGTCTACTAATCCGGAGAATACGGCTTGTTAAGGGCGTTCGAATGTGAATATATCTTTATACTAACACTGACACGTCATTTATACCTTTTCAATTAATATCTGAACTGAATTTGACATGTACAATATTAATACAAAGTAATAGATATACCGATTTCTCAATATCAGAACAATATATCATATAAATAATAGTCACAGATCACAACGGAATAAATCTCAACTTATACATATACAAATTTTTAGTTTGCAAAATGAAATACCAACTGATTGTTATACAGTTTTACAATTCTCTAATCTCAATTGTACATCTTATAAACATATTCACAAATTTCCTAAATGAGATAAACTAAAAAGTCAAAAGTGTTTATCTCCTTGCTATCCTAAACATCCAAAGGTCAACTTGTCCTGTAACCCGAAAAGTCTCAGCCTGACCTGAGCAAAATAACACCCGGGTCAAACTATCTCTAAATATCCAATAGGGTGAGAACAAAATATAACACAAGAATAAACAACATATAAGTAAATATAGATGTCCATGAAATGATGAGTCATAGGAATTAATTTAACTTAGAGTTCATCACAAGGCACATGGTTATACATTTAAGCCACAAACACATATTAGTCACTAAACACTAAATTCACAGAACAAAACACAATATCTCTAAGCACGCAAATATCAATGATTAACTCAGAACATGGTTATAAGTTCAAGTCACATACACGAACTAGTCCCTAAACATAGAATAACAGAATTAACTTAACATCCATCACAAGACACAAGAATATATATTTATTTCACAAACACAGAATTGTCATAGAATCCAAGAGACCTTAATCCAATCCGATCATAATGATCGTCCAAAACAATCGCAATGATTGTACTCAAAACCCATGACAAACAAACAAACAAATTGGTATCACTCGAACAGATCCGATACCAAGGATCGTACTCAGACCGGGAACACAGAATCACAGAATGATCTCAAGGATAGTCCATACCAATCAAGGTGATCGTAGAAACCTTGACTCGATAAATCTACATTTATTTAATATTATTATGTTCGAAAAGAAATCCAAGAGTAACTTCTTAAGGATCTAGCAGACACTTGCCGCACACCAAAAGAGAGTAAACTCTAAAGTGCCAAATACTATCACCTTCAGTAATCACTAGAATTTAACCAATACATCCCATACTGTATGGTGAAATCCAAGTATTTACTAAAAGCTAGTAAATATCTCTTATTACGGATACCACTGGAAAACCTGAACTATATTCTCTTAAGGATCTAGCAACCACTTATCACACACCAGAAGAGAATACAACTCTAAAGTGTTAAGTATTTTCCCAAATACGATCACAAGAATTTAACCAAGGCATCCCATACTACCCGGTGGAATTCGAGTATTCGCTAATGGGTTAGTAAATTCCATTCAAATAGTTTATTCAATGAGTTATACCATATTCGATGAAGCGTTATTCGAAAGCATTTAAACCAATCGATAACACTAAGTCGATTATTAGTACTCCTCAAATTATAGAATTAAGGTTCTCAAAACATTTTTCTCTTTTGAGTTTATTATTTAAAACGCTTATTATAATTTTCCATAAATCCGTTTATTATTCAACTTTGTAAAAATATTCACAGATTTGTTAAAATATTCCATAACTCTGAATTTTTCAAGATTTATTTATATACACAAAGTTGTCTCGAATTTCCATATGGTTGTATTATTCACAAAACTATATTTTTAAAACCATATTTTATTACTCTTCTAAATCCATATTAAAATATAACAATTTATTTAAAAATAAACTAAGTTTATACTTTTCAAAACTACATTTCCAAATTCCATGAATCCTAAATTATTTATGTAATAAAACCATAATACTTATATTCCAATTCCATAATCATTTTTATGTAAAAGTAGATTAGATTTGTATTCCAAAGTCATATTTCCAGATCCATAAATATTTTACTAAACATGCTTAATATATAAAATAACTTGCAAAAAAAATCATTTTTAATATTTATTAACATAATTTAGAAACAATTCTAAGATTTGAAAATTTAAAAATAATTCTCTTTCATTGACAGAGTAGCGACAAAGAAATGAATTTTTGACCATTTAAAACTTCAAAATTATGCAAAACTCAAAACATTTGTCAAAAACAAAGTAAGCTTTCCAGAACATTAAAAATTATCAAAATCCGATTAGAAACGAGAGAGATATGCCTAATTTACTATCTGTTTTGTTTAGAGAATGTAATTATTACAGTGATAGAGCTGAGAGTTTGCAATAGGATTTCGATCACCCTATCTTCAAAATTTGCAAATATATTCAACATGAAAGTTGTCACACATAAAATAAGCTTTTCCAAACATCAAAAATCATCTGAATCCGACAAGAAACGAGAAAGATATGCCTAAAACAATTTCTATGTTTCAAAGCTAAGATTGAAACACAGGACAAAGAGGTTACATCTTCTTCAAACCCAAATTACTCTTAGTAAATTTCTTACTCACAAAAAGTGATGAACATAAAAGATGTTCCTTATAAAATACCTTTCAAAACAAAAAAAACTCACTTAATTTTGTTCTAGCAATCAAAAGTTATGATGGTTTTAATATCAGATTTCAACTTAAAATAAATTGCACAAGCCAGAGCTTCACTATCAGATTCAAACTTAAATTTGACCCTCTAACCTATAGAATTTCGTAAAGTAATTAAAAGGGAACTTGTAGCTAACATAAATTTCTTTCAACTTCAAAAAGATTGAACTAATTCGGTTAATTTTGCACTAAGATATCGTTGTTTTACTGCAGCGATTTTTCACAAACAATTTTCAGCAAACAATCAAATAATCACCAAATTCAAACAACCAATTCACAATCAAATTGAAAGCAATTTAATCAGCAAACTAACCAATTTAATCCAAACAGCAATTAACAATTATTCTTATGGGTTAGAGATGCACCTATTATTTTCCTATAGCTTGCTAAATCCTCTTTTAAGCCTTGCTAACCTCATACCTTCTCCAAAATCACCTAAAAAGTCAAGAACAAAATTTGGACAGCAAGCAATTTGATCGAAAAGGGGATCAAAATCATTCTTTTAGAGTTCTAAAGGATAGAGATAGAGTTTAAAATACTTACTGTAACGACCCAGAATTTTTGATAATTAAAATTCGAATATTTAATTTATTTTAAATATTAATAAGTGGAATTAAGGAGTCGAATGATTTATTTTTCGAATATTGGATTTAATTGGATAATTAAATCGATAATTTAATAGTGAAATTCCAGAGATAATTGAAAATCGAGTTAAAATGATTGAAAATGATTTGTAAAATTTTATTTAATCATACTGGAGTTATAGAAAGGTTATAGAACTTTCAGAATCGAATTTGGAGTTAATCTGTGAAAATTGAATATTTTAATATTTAATTATCGACTGTAAAAATAGCCAATTTTCGAACAGTCTCAGAATTGAACGAGACCAGTTCCATTGGATCCGTAATAGTTAATTATTATCGGATTTCAATTTTCGTATCAATCGGAGTTGTCGTTTGACCGTGGCAACTCGAAACGCATCGATATCGTTTTAATTTTAAATCGTCGAGTTAAAATAGTCATTTTTCAAAAGGTCTCGGATTTCGACGAAACCAGTTTCATCGGATCCGTAATGTGATTTTATTGTAAGATTTCAAATTTCGTAATTTTTGGATTTACCATTTGTCCGGTACAAATTAAAACGCCTCGAAATCGATTTAAATCGGTTTAATTTAAATTGATCGTTTGTTGCCATATCTCACACAGACGATCGAATTAGCTTCCGAGACCTATTCCATTGCGTTCGGAACGCGGGGTAAACCTTACGAACGTCAGCCGGCACGCTCGAATCGGAGTTCGAAAAAATTCGATGAATAGTAAAATTGGCCATTTTCTATAAAAGGACCTTCTTTCTTCATTCTACAAACAACCAACTAGGGTTTGCTTCACGTAGCCGCCAGTTATCAAACGAATGGCCAGAAAACTCTATCTTTCTCCCCTTATTTTCTTCAAATCCAAGCAATAATTCGAAAAACTTTCAACACGAAAGTTGAAGAGCGTATTGAGAACTATAGATTCAACGGTTATGATCGAATAAAGTCGAGTGAATCAATGGCAATCGACGTTCAAAGAGGCGACAATCATTCGTGTTTTTCTTGAGATACATGAGGCCGAGCTGCACGGCGTTCTTGGCGAAGGTGCATGAGGGTGTGGCGCTTCGAGCGGCGTAGCTCGATCGACGTGGAGCAGGTCAGAGGGATCGCGGCAATTAGGTTTAGAGGGGCGGCAGATGGGTTTTGTCTCGATTCGAATTCCTGAAGGTAGCGCGCGTGAGAGGGAGAAAGGGGCAACGGCCAGATGCATTTGAACGTGATCAACGGTAGATGTTAGTTTAGGGTTTATAATTAAAATAAAGTTTGTAAATTTATATCGTGTAATTTTAAAATATCATAACTTTGTCATACGTTATCAGAAAATGACGAAACAAAATGCGTTGGAATCGTCTCGACGTGTACTTCGCGATGCAACTGATTTGGAGTCGTTTGGAGCTAGTGAAAATTTTGAGTGAAATTAAACGTTCGTTTAATCTCATTCGAAATAAATCGCTACAAATTGCTATCAGGAAAATCACGGTGAGATCTTCTCACTCAATTGAATGTGGAATTTTTGCAGTTATTATTGATTGATATGATTGCTATATTGGATGTGATATTAGATATTATAGGATATATATCTATATATAGCAGTATATACATATTGGCATATGTATATATTGGATTGATTGATTTCCCGCCTCGTATAGCGGATGAGACCCTATTGCGCCGTTAGTAAGCGGATTTATAAAAACCCATATACCGCGATAATTCCGTACTGGAGCGGAATTGGTATTGTGCTAACATCTGTGGATGCAGGGAAACAGGTTGGAGGGATCCAACTGGATTCCTCACCGTATTGATTATTTACAGATATTTTGATATATTCTGTTATCATATGATGATATATGATATTTGACTGTTGTGATGGACTGATTGGTGTTGTTACATCATCAGATTCAGTTTTGAAATGTAAAAATAACGACTTTTACTTTAAAAGGGTTTTTAAAGTGATTTTTGAAAATATACGTTTTATGGAATTTTTGAATCGATTTATAAACGTAAAATTTTAAAGTTATAAAAGTTATAATTTTTAGTGAAATATAACCGAAGTGTCGTTTTTGAAATAAAAGTCGATTTATTTATAAAATGGTTTAAGTTGGGATTTTTGAATAACTATAAATGATTTGTATAAAAAGGTTTATAAATTTGATAATTTATAAATCAAAATATTGGACTTATAAAACGTTTTTTTTATAAGTGTTAAAAAGAAGTATAAGTGAATGAAATAAATAGATTTATAACGTGAAGTTATAAACTGAATAGATACTGTAGAATAAAGGATTTATAAGAAATTTACTTATAAATTTGACTTTTACACTTAGATGAGATATGAATAGAAATTGCTAAATGAAATGATTTTATAAGTGGAAATTGTTATAAAGTATAAATGCGATTTATAAACGTTGTTTATGAATCCGGAATCACTTATTCTTATAAGTGAATTTTTGAAGTTAATAAAATGAGATTTATAAACCGGAGTTGTTATAGAAAATAGAAATTGGAATTTATAAACGTTGTTTTATAAATTCGGAAACCAATCGATTGAATTTGATAAATTAAATATAGAAGATTATCAAAGGAGATATATTCGCGATTTTGGATAGCGAATTATTATCGAAATAAAACGTGTAGAAAATAGTGAAATGTAAATAGTAAAGTATATTCACGATTTTGGATAGTGAATATATTGTTAAGTAAAATGAACTTGTTTTGGGAAAACGATATTACAGAAATGAAGTAATTGTTTTAAAAGATGTTTTAAAACGTGTGAACTATCGAAATCATAGATTTCAACATTTATTGTTGAAATAGACGTTTTCGAGAAATAAGGAAATGATGGACTATAACACTGTTGTTATAGTAAATGGTTTCCGAAAGGAAATATTTTTGTATGGTATTGGGATTCATATATCTATCTAAATTCCGAATCCCTATACTAGTGATTTTGAGTCGTCATGACGAAGTTTTACGTAACATTCGTTTTGACTCAAATAAAATGTGTTTAAAGAATGATTTCCTTAAAGAATGAATTTATACTTAATATTGATTTAAGTATATCGAATATTTTCAAATGTTGAAAATAAATGATTTGTGAAATACTTATTTTTAAATAAGTATGGAAATGCTTTTCCAATATGAAATGAACGTTTTTGAGATTTATCTTCTTAAAGATAAATCGAATTGAATATTGAAATCGATTTGAAAAATCGAATATTAGTAGATATTCGAAAAATATAAATTCACTATGGAATTTATAAAAGGAAAGGGAAACTGTTTAGAAAAAATAAATATTGATTTATTTTTGAAGTGTGGAAATTTTATATCTAGTAAAGATATTTTTGAAGATGAAATAATTTGGAAAATTATTTGGAATCTGATGATGTTGCGCATCTTTATTGATAGTTAAATAACCGACTATCAATAATTACCTTTAGATAGGTATTTGTTGTGATTGGATGAAATTGAATGCCACACTTGTTTTTAAATAAACGCTCACTATTCGGGTTAGCCGGGAAAGGACCATGGGGTCGTATAACCCATTCCGAATATGTGATACGTCGTTATGAATTGCATTCGAAGACCGGTGTTGAAGACCGGATACTTTTGAAAACGGAAGGATTACCGTCGAGTTACTCTACATCGGCTGATCTCCGATTTAGAGGTTTTATCACCCTTAGTGACGGGAAGTCCGGACGTGATTAGAAAATTATCCGGAAATGCAAGGGCTTCGTGAGAAGTGCCTTCGGTTCTGTTCGATCCCGGAACAGACTTTTATGGATTGTGTGTCTGACGTTACAATTTGAGATATAAAGCTGATTTCTTTCAAATACATTTCTGTTGGTGGCGGAGAATTTATTCTCTTAGCTTAACACCCTTCTCTGAGACGTACGAGCTCAGAGGTTATGTAGTTGAAATTTATCAGCGATATATCCCAATTTGGTAACGTGGCATACTGAGTGTTGCTGTGAAATGATCAGTGTTTGATCATTTGTGATATGATCATTTGTTTGATCTTATATCTTTGTGATCATAGGTTGATCATTTTTTTTGACCCGAAGCAGGGCTTTTTGAGAAAGCGTAGCTTTGTGGACGAGACTTCGTCGAGCCTCACACCCCGGAAATGGTCGAAACAGGAAGAATGCGGCAAGGTTCTAGGGAGTAGCGCCCCTTAGTGTATGTCATTCCTTCTGGATAAAGGTGGTATCATGGTATGGAGCCCAGATACTTAACCTCTGTGGTTGCTGCACAGTTATTATTACTTTGTGGTTTGTTGGAAATCGGGGATCCTCGGGAAGATCGGTGACGATCGGGGGATGGCATACGCGTGTCAGTAGTTACCTATTTTTGCAGAGGTAACCCGGCCTTGTGTTGGCAGAGATCCGGTTAGGTTCTCGGGTCGTCTATTCCAGGGACGTACCCATCGTGGATAGGAAGTTCCTTAGCCTGACCATTTGTTGGAAATCCAAAGAAACAATACGCAACGTGTACGGTTTTAGTTGTATTACCTGCTATGGAATGTGGCGGTAACCTGCTATTGAACATAGTAGCTATAGTAGGCATACGATACTGGTCGTATGTTGGCTAAGATTAATATTATACTTTCGAAATGTTTTCCACTATGCACTAATAATAATATCAAAAAGAATTTGATTTTTGCGTAGTAAGCATCTTTGACTATCATAAGAAGAAATCTCCTCCAGGTCTGCGTTTGCATTGTGTGTGTGGTGGGAGGTCTTATGGTAGTTTCATTTTCCAAAAGCATTGCGAATTGACATTAAAGTTTTCCTGTTGTTTATTTTAAAGATAACTGTTTTACGATCTCACACCAGTCACCATGACTGACTCGGAGTTTATTGTTCCCTTCTAAACTCTGGGTGCCCACCAATTTCCACACGGGCAGCCTAGAGTTATATTATCAGGATATTCTGGATATTCTGGAGCTTGGAGATAAGCTGGATGACGAGACGTAGTATTTGTATCTGATAGTATTTATTCCGCTGTGTATTCTGTATGAGGACAAGTTTATATAACTGTCCATTGTTGTATATTGACTCTGATGATTGATGTATGTATAAAATGATATAGTTCTTTGTTTTAAAAGATTACTGATTTATCTATTATATATTGTTCCGCTGCGATATGTGAGATTTTGATATTGTCTCTGTTCTGTATCTGTTGTTGTTTTGTTGTTCTTCTTCTCTTTTTCTTCTATCTTCTTCTTCTTCTACCTATTTCTTCTTTCTTAAAACCATAACTTTTCGAGTTTCCGGCATTCGATGGCTCAGCAGTCGATAAAGTGAGTATCGATGTTGAATTTTCGAAAGTCGAAAATCTTCGGGATGTTACATTTGGTATCAGAGCATATGGTTAAGCGACAACCCTGCTCTGTTGGGTGTTACTCATTAGAGATAGAGTCAGCAGTGCTCTAGAATGAGTTGAGTGTAATAATAGATACGAGTGCGTATTTGTTAGTGAATATAAAATTGTTTTATATTGTGATGATTGGTTTGTTGAGTGGTATATGGATTCTGGTCGGTATTGTCCGTACAACTCTATCGATAGGGATCTCTAAACACTTATATAGAGCAATTCGGCACGATATTGTTTTAAAATTGGGTAAATGAAATAATTTTACCTAGATTATATTTTATATATAAAGAAATAATTTTCTAGAAATTATTAAAGTATATATGAATTGATTGTTTGGTTGTTAAAATGTAAATATATATGAGTTAATAAAAGTTGTTTGAATAAGTTGAATAAAAACAACCATTGTAAAAAGAATAAATTATATAAGCAAATGAATTATAATGTATGAAGTTATAATTAAAATGATTTGCAATTGAAAAATAATCTTATATATAAGAAGTGAAATTTTATAAGTAAAAGATTTATAAATGTGATTTATAATCTAAGATAAAATTCCAGAGAAGTGTTTTGAAAGAATTTAAAGCACTGAATTCACTATGTTGCTGGAAAATAATAACGGTGATGACTGCAGCATCATCGGTATCATCTTCGAGTTTCTGTGTGATTGATTTGCTACCATAGTAAATTGGAAATTGAGGTTTTGTTGTGATAAACAAATTTGAAAATTAAAGTCCAAATTTAAATATGGTAAATATAAGTGAAATAAGATTTATACTTATGATATGAGATAATAGATTTAACTTTGGTAAAGTTAATGAATTTGAGTAGCATAATGAAATATGATGTGAAATTTAACTAAAAGAAAGTCAAATGTGATATAAATTTGAATGATTGAGGAAATTTGATTTTGGTAAAAGGTTAAATGAATTTTGTTAAGAAAAACAAAATTTGAATTTGGATTTATAAGTGGAAACTTAAGTTAAGATAAACAAATGATGTTTAGTTGGAATATAACTTAAGTAATGTTGAACGAAGTTGATTTTGATATCAAAGTAAATTAATAATGGGAATTTATTAAATGAATGTGAACTTGAGTTATATAAATGAAATTCAACTTTATTTGTTAAATGAATTAGCAATTGAATTAATAAATGGATTGAATGTCAATCAATTGAATATAAATAATTGATATGAAGCAATGAATATAAGTGTTAATTCATTAGAAGCTAATGAAATTGAATCGACAAATTGGAAGCAAAGTGATTAAATTCAAATTGATAATATGTAAATTTGAATAGAAATGAATTTGATTCAAATTGAAAATGAACCAACATGAATGTAAATTAGTGAATGTAAACTAATTGGAAACAAATGAATGAATGTTAGTTAAATCCAATATTAACGAATCAAATGTGAGTAAATTGAAAACCAATTCAATGAATATTAATGAGAAATGAATGAATATTGATTCGGTATGGATTTGTTGGATGTTTATTGGATGATGATGGTTTGATGGTTGCATTGTTGCTTCTGGATGCATTTGTTGTTTGTTGCATTTGCTATGTTGACATATGTAGTATTATGTTGCTATATGATGTATATTGACTATATTTTCATATCTACATGTTCTCATATGGTTTGTTGAGTGTTTAGTAGGTGCGGATGGCGTTGCTTCGCATTTGGAGCTCGCTTTCGCGCTATATTAGCCGTATACGCTCGCTAAAAATATAATAAGGTACATATCTCGGATTAAATATCGTACTTTTACACTTTTTTTCCCTACGGGATGCCTCATCACTTGATGAGATGTATATTTGTGATATATATACACTGTCATTTTTTTTTCGGATCGAGCCGCGCAAAGGAGACGCTGGCAAAATTTTCTGAAAATATAAGGCGTTAGAATATTTTTGAGAAATTTGAAAATTTTGAAAACTAAGTTATGATTTGAAAACTTAGTAAAGATTTTGTGAGAAGTTAACTATGAGTTTTGGAGAAGTTAAACACTTAACAGATTTGAAAATCTAATTTGAACGGTTTGTTTTGGAAAGGTAACGGATTTTGTATCTTCTTCCTAACTTGTAATTTCGAGGACGAAATTCTTTTAAGGGGGGAAGTCTGTAACGACCCAGAATTTTTGATAATTAAAATTCGAATATTTAATTTATTTTAAATATTAATAAGTGGAATTAAGGAGTCGAATGATTTATTTTTCGAATATTGGATTTAATTGGATAATTAAATCGATAATTTAATAGTGAAATTCCAGAGATAATTGAAAATCGAGTTAAAATGATTGAAAATGATTTGTAAAATTTTATTTAATCATACTGGAGTTATAGAAAGGTTATAGAACTTTCAGAATCGAATTTGGAGTTAATCTGTGAAAATTGAATATTTTAATATTTAATTATCGACTGTAAAAATAGCCAATTTTCGAACAGTCTCAGAATTGAACGAGACCAGTTCCATTGGATCCGTAATAGTTAATTATTATCGGATTTCAATTTTCGTATCAATCGGAGTTGTCGTTTGACCGTGGCAACTCGAAACGCATCGATATCGTTTTAATTTTAAATCGTCGAGTTAAAATAGTCATTTTTCAAAAGGTCTCGGATTTCGACGAAACCAGTTTCATCGGATCCGTAATGTGATATTATTGTAAGATTTCAAATTTCGTAATTTTTGGATTTACCATTTGTCCGGTACAAATTAAAACGCCTCGAAATCGATTTAAATCGGTTTAATTTAAACTGATCGTTTGTTGCCATATCTCACACAGACGATCGAATTAGCTTCCGAGACCTATTCCATTGCGTTCGGAACGCGGGGTAAACCTTACGAACGTCAGCCGGCACGCTCGAATCGGAGTTCGAAAAAATTCGATGAATAGTAAAATTGGCCATTTTCTATAAAAGGACCTTCTTTCTTCATTCTACAAACAACCAACTAGGGTTTGCTTCACGTAGCCGCCAGTTATCAAACGAATGGCCAGAAAACTCTATCTTTCTCCCCTTATTTTCTTCAAATCCAAGCAATAATTCGAAAAACTTTCAACACGAAAGTTGAAGAGCGTATTGAGAACTATAGATTCAACGGTTATGATCGAATAAAGTCGAGTGAATCAATGGCAATCGACGTTCAAAGAGGCGACAATCATTCGTGTTTTTCTTGAGATACATGAGGCCGAGCTGCACGGCGTTCTTGGCGAAGGTGCATGAGGGTGTGGCGCTTCGAGCGGCGTAGCTCGATCGACGTGGAGCAGGTCAGAGGGATCGCGGCAATTAGGTTTAGAGGGGCGGCAGATGGGTTTTGTCTCGATTCGAATTCCTGAAGGTAGCGCGCGTGAGAGGGAGAAAGGGGCAACGGCCAGATGCATTTGAACGTGATCAACGGTAGATGTTAGTTTAGGGTTTATAATTAAAATAAAGTTTGTAAATTTATATCGTGTAATTTTAAAATATCATAACTTTGTCATACGTTATCAGAAAATGACGAAACAAAATGCGTTGGAATCGTCTCGACGTGTACTTCGCGATGCAACTGATTTGGAGTCGTTTGGAGCTAGTGAAAATTTTGAGTGAAATTAAACGTTCGTTTAATCTCATTCGAAATAAATCGCTACAAATTGCTATCAGGAAAATCACGGTGAGATCTTCTCACTCAATTGAATGTGGAATTTTTGCAGTTATTATTGATTGATATGATTGCTATATTGGATGTGATATTAGATATTATAGGATATATATCTATATATAGTAGTATATACATATTGGCATATGTATATATTGGATTGATTGATTTCCCGCCTCGTATAGCGGATGAGACCCTATTGCGCCGTTAGTAAGCGGATTTATAAAAACCCATATACCGCGATAATTCCGTACTGGAGCGGAATTGGTATTGTGCTAACATCTGTGGATGCAGGGAAACAGGTTGGAGGGATCCAACTGGATTCCTCACCGTATTGATTATTTACAGATATTTTGATATATTCTGTTATCATATGATGATATATGATATTTGACTGTTGTGATGGACTGATTGGTGTTGTTACATCATCAGATTCAGTTTTGAAATGTAAAAATAACGACTTTTACTTTAAAAGGGTTTTTAAAGTGATTTTTGAAAATATACGTTTTATGGAATTTTTGAATCGATTTATAAACGTAAAATTTTAAAGTTATAAAAGTTATAATTTTTAGTGAAATATAACCGAAGTGTCGTTTTTGAAATAAAAGTCGATTTATTTATAAAATGGTTTAAGTTGGGATTTTTGAATAACTATAAATGATTTGTATAAAAAGGTTTATAAATTTGATAATTTATAAATCAAAATATTGGACTTATAAAACGTTTTTTTTATAAGTGTTAAAAAGAAGTATAAGTGAATGAAATAAATAGATTTATAACGTGAAGTTATAAACTGAATAGATACTGTAGAATAAAGGATTTATAAGAAATTTACTTATAAATTTGACTTTTACACTTAGATGAGATATGAATAGAAATTGCTAAATGAAATGATTTTATAAGTGGAAATTGTTATAAAGTATAAATGCGATTTATAAACGTTGTTTATGAATCCGGAATCACTTATTCTTATAAGTGAATTTTTGAAGTTAATAAAATGAGATTTATAAACCGGAGTTGTTATAGAAAATAGAAATTGGAATTTATAAACGTTGTTTTATAAATTCGGAAACCAATCGATTGAATTTGATAAATTAAATATAGAAGATTATCAAAGGAGATATATTCGCGATTTTGGATAGCGAATTATTATCGAAATAAAACGTGTAGAAAATAGTGAAATGTAAATAGTAAAGTATATTCACGATTTTGGATAGTGAATATATTGTTAAGTAAAATGAACTTGTTTTGGGAAAACGATATTACAGAAATGAAGTAATTGTTTTAAAAGATGTTTTAAAACGTGTGAACTATCGAAATCATAGATTTCAACATTTATTGTTGAAATAGACGTTTTCGAGAAATAAGGAAATGATGGACTATAACACTGTTGTTATAGTAAATGGTTTCCGAAAGGAAATATTTTTGTATGGTATTGGGATTCATATATCTATCTAAATTCCGAATCCCTATACTAGTGATTTTGAGTCGTCGTAACGAAGTTTTACGTAACATTCGTTTTGACTCAAATAAAATGTGTTTAAAGAATGATTTCCTTAAAGAATGAATTTATACTTAATATTGATTTAAGTATATCGAATATTTTCAAATGTTGAAAATAAATGATTTGTGAAATACTTATTTTTAAATAAGTATGGAAATGCTTTTCCAATATGAAATGAACGTTTTTGAGATTTATCTTCTTAAAGATAAATCGAATTGAATATTGAAATCGATTTGAAAAATCGAATATTAGTAGATATTCGAAAAATATAAATTCACTATGGAATTTATAAAAGGAAAGGGAAACTGTTTAGAAAAAATAAATATTGATTTATTTTTGAAGTGTGGAAATTTTATATCTAGTAAAGATATTTTTGAAGATGAAATAATTTGGAAAATTATTTGGAATCTGATGATGTTGCGCATCTTTATTGATAGTTAAATAACCGACTATCAATAATTACCTTTAGATAGGTATTTGTTGTGATTGGATGAAATTGAATGCCACACTTGTTTTTAAATAAACGCTCACTATTCGGGTTAGCCGGGAAAGGACCATGGGGTCGTATAACCCATTCCGAATATGTGATACGTCGTTATGAATTGCATTCGAAGACCGGTGTTGAAGACCGGATACTTTTGAAAACGGAAGGATTACCGTCGAGTTACTCTACATCGGCTGATCTCCGATTTAGAGGTTTTATCACCCTTAGTGACGGGAAGTCCGGACGTGATTAGAAAATTATCCGGAAATGCAAGGGCTTCGTGAGAAGTGCCTTCGGTTCTGTTCGATCCCGGAATAGACTTTTATGGATTGTGTGTCTGACGTTACAATTTGAGATATAAAGCTGATTTCTTTCAAATACATTTCTGTTGGTGGCGGAGAATTTATTCTCTTAGCTTAACACCCTTCTCTGAGACGTACGAGCTCAGAGGTTATGTAGTTGAAATTTATCAGCGATATATCCCAATTTGGTAACGTGGCATACTGAGTGTTGCTGTGAAATGATCAGTGTTTGATCATTTGTGATATGATCATTTGTTTGATCTTATATCTTTGTGATCATAGGTTGATCATTTTGTTTGACCCGAAGCAGGGCTTTTTGAGAAAGCGTAGCTTTGTGGACGAGACTTCGTCGAGCCTCACACCCCGGAAATGGTCGAAACAGGAAGAATGCGGCAAGGTTCTAGGGAGTAGCGCCCCTTAGTGTATGTCATTCCTTCTGGATAAAGGTGGTATCATGGTATGGAGCCCAGATACTTAACCTCTGTGGTTGCTGCACAGTTATTATTACTTTGTGGTTTGTTGGAAATCGGGGATCCTCGGGAAGATCGGTGACGATCGGGGGATGGCATACGCGTGTCAGTAGTTACCTATTTTTGCAGAGGTAACCCGGCCTTGTGTTGGCAGAGATCCGGTTAGGTTCTCGGGTCGTCTATTCCAGGGACGTACCCATCGTGGATAGGAAGTTCCTTAGCCTGACCATTTGTTGGAAATCCAAAGAAACAATACGCGACGTGTACGGTTTTAGTTGTATTACCTGCTATGGAATGTGGCGGTAACCTGCTATTGAACATAGTAGCTATAGTAGGCATACGATACTGGTCGTATGTTGGCTAAGATTAATATTATACTTTCGAAATGTTTTCCACTATGCACTAATAATAATATCAAAAAGAATTTGATTTTTGCGTAGTAAGCATCTTTGACTATCATAAGAAGAAATCTCCTCCAGGTCTGCGTTTGCATTGTGTGTGTGGTGGGAGGTCTTATGGTAGTTTCATTTTCCAAAAGCATTGCGAATTGACATTAAAGTTTTCCTGTTGTTTATTTTAAAGATAACTGTTTTACGATCTCACACCAGTCACCATGACTGACTCGGAGTTTATTGTTCCCTTCTAAACTCTGGGTGCCCACCAATTTCCACACGGGCAGCCTAGAGTTATATTATCAGGATATTCTGGATATTCTGGAGCTTGGAGATAAGCTGGATGACGAGACGTAGTATTTGTATCTGATAGTATTTATTCCGCTGTGTATTCTGTATGAGGACAAGTTTATATAACTGTCCATTATTGTATATTGACTCTGATGATTGATGTATGTATAAAATGATATAGTTCTTTGTTTTAAAAGATTACTGATTTATCTATTATATATTGTTCCACTGCGATATGTGAGATTTTGATATTGTCTCTGTTCTGTATCTGTTGTTGTTTTGTTGTTCTTCTTCTCTTTTTCTTCTATCTTCTTCTTCTTCTACCTATTTCTTCTTTCTTAAAACCATAACTTTTCGAGTTTCCGGCATTCGATGGCTCAGCAGTCGATAAAGTGAGTATCGATGTTGAATTTTCGAAAGTCGAAAATCTTCGGGATGTTACACTTACTCTACATTAGTGGATAAAATCCCTTTGATTTGAGCTTTGAATTTGGAAATTAGGAACTAGGGTTTTAAAGCTTTGAGAAGGAGGAGTTTAGTTTTTGGTTTTCCCTTTTCTGACTTTAGAATGAATGTGAATGCATACTAAGGAGAGATACTTTCTATTATTTGCACTAATGGGTCAAGAGAGTTGAGATGAGGATCCACTAACAAGGTGTTGCTAATTCTTCTAAGTGTTACTAATATTTGTTTAGTTCTATCATTAATAAACTAAAAAAAAATTCTAACAATGTTTTAACAAAATTATTCACTAATTTCTCAAATTTGACAAAACCAATTAACGATTTAAAAATTGCATTTCAATAAAAATTCTCAATATTAACACTTTACTCTAAACACCAAATTCGAATAGTTGATTTAATAATATTTCAAAATTTTAAATTGAAATCTTATTTAAGAAATAAAACTCATTCCTTAATTAAATCTAATCAATTATTATCAACACTAAATTTACTTCCACGATTAAATTTCACAAATTACAATTATAAATTAATTATCCTTAATTAATTTTAATTAATTAGGTAATTAACAATAGGGTTGTTACAGCATGGCTCTTGTTTTAGTCATTTTAATTATGACCCGAAAGTAAAGGCTATCCATCATCGTTCTCTTACTTCATTCCAGTAGCATTCGTCAAACCATCATACTTCATTTTGGATTCTCCACCACGTGCACAGTTGATAAAGTGGTTTCGGAATTGGCGGAGAGTATGACAATATCCGACCCTGGTCTCTTTAACAACCAAACGCTTATTTCACACCGGTTGGTTCTTTTACATTGCCAAAACCGATTCATATTTGATATCATAATATCATATTCAATTCAAAATATCCCTCATTTCAAAACCACCATATTTACTCAAAATATGTCATTTCACTAGAAAATATCATTTCAAATTCCAATGTAGGTTATAACATCATTTAACCATATTTGCCTTTAAATCAAGGATTTAAATATAACCAATTCAACCTTGCACAGTTTGAATTTAGAAAATAGTTTTGATAGTTATAAATAGTTTGGATAGTTATAAACAGTTTAAATAGTTTAAAATAGTTTAAATAGTTTAAAATAGTTTTAAAATAGTTTAATAGTTTAAATAGTTGAAGGATTTTAAAACAGAAAAAAAATAGTTTAATATACAATGGCTTGAGTATTGGAAATGGTTTATATAGTAAAATAGTTTTGAAAATCTAAATAGTCATAATTTTAAAATAATAGATTTTAAAACAGTTTATATTAGAATGATTTATTTTGAAAATAGCATCAAGCCAAACTGTTTCTTCCATTTCAACAAATCTGGACCATATCTAGATTTCAATTCAACAAAACTAAATTTTTAATTTTTCAATTCAAATGACTCGATTTCGATTTAGTTCCAAACCAATGTGATTTCAATTTCAATTCGAAATAACTTCAATTTCCAAAACATTCATTTTTAACTTCAATTTTGATTTAACAATTCAAATCAATGATTTAAATTCAATTCCATTCTTATTTTAAACTATTTAAATTCATATCAATATCAAACCCAATTTCTGTTTACTTATTCAAACCGCTTAAATCAAATTAACTTCTGTTTGTACCAAAATTGGGCACAACACTCTTCAGATGTGTTTGAAGAGATAAAATGAAGAAAGTAAATGTAAGATGAGGCAGATCTAACAAATACACCAATCAACAGATAAGAAAAAGTATAGAAACACACAAATTTAGAGTGGTTCGGCGTATGGCTTACGTCCACTATGAAATGATTGATGTTTATTAATTATAACTCGCTGGTTACAAGTGGATTACAATAGTACAATCAAAGTACAGCAACAATTTCGGCAGAGTATCGACGTAGAGAGGCCAAAAGTACTTTTTCTATAGGTCTAGGGCCACTATTTATAGGCGTAGGCAGCAAATATCTCGCCCAGATCTCGAAGGACTTCTTCTCTCACATGGGTCGGCCCATAGGATCGAGTTCAGGTGATTTCGACTCGATATCAAAGCAATACGAATGGGATTCGTATCGATCAAGAATTGATCCTTTTTGGATGGGATCGACCAGGTACATTCTTGAGGTTGTAGGCAAGCTTCTATGAAAATTTGGTGGCATTTGGACTTGTAGATTTTTAGTTATGATCAATGCAAGTTTAGGTTTTCAATGCATAACCGAGCTCATATCGCTGCCATTCGTGTCGACCCTATTCGCATCGCTTCTAGGCACGTGATGGCTGATGACGTGGCGCTATCTTTAAGGGTCGATCCATCTTTTATGTCGAGTGACGGAGTCTTCTACTTGATCGTGCTTTAATCGTATCAATCCTGGAATAATCCACTTCGTACCGTTTCTTTTCTCTCCACTTCGTATTGATCCTGGAAGACGTCGCTTTCATATCGGTGTACGTCCACATCCTTCGTATCAACCTGACATGATCCCTTTTGTATCGTTTCTAGCTGTCCCATTCGTATCGCTTACTGGATGAGATATTTGTATTGACCGTTGGTTGTTCGATACGAATAATATATATAAATAAGGTTCATGTGATGGATACAAAATGTAGGAGTGAGGCGGATACGAATGAGGCAACCCTTCATGGATACGAATGAAGCGGACACGAAGGAGATGGTAACTAACCTTGATGGGTACGAACCCAATGCTTTCTCCATGGATACGAATGGGAGCGCTGCTTGGCCTTGGATACGAATGGGTTTTACCTCTTCCCATGGATTCGAATAAGAGCGTTGCTTGGCCATGGCTACGAGGTGGATGGACACGAATGAACCTGCTCCTTCCCATGGATACGAATTGTAGATGTTTTCTAAGTGGACCTTGATAGATCCATATCTTCAGTAATACGAACTCCGATTGACTTGCAATTTCGAATGTGGGCTTTCATGGCTTTGCTTGTTGTACCATATCGATTGTAGCTCGACCCAGACTTGGACAAAATTTATCAGTACCCATAGTGAACCTTGTAGGTAATCGATCTTCGGGATAGACTATCCTTGGTTTTTGGTCGAGTTCTTGGTGTCACGCCCTTGCCAAAAGGCGGGATAACATTTTCCCCCCAAAGTACGTCTTGTGTGAACATGACATGCTTTGATAAGTTGCAACCTTTTGTTTGGAAAGTTCTATCTGATTTGATGAATAGTTGTTGAGAGATGTAACCTTTGATTGTTCCCTGGCAATATAAATACTAAATTGATGACTGCCAATATTTGTACCGTACACTATTGTAACAGAGTGTTGAATGTTGAGGATCTGTTGTTCATCTTTGCAACTATCACCAGGTGAGCATCCACTTCCTGTGAATTTTGAAGATTGAATGTTAATCCATCATACACATAAATGCATGTTAACCTGACTCCCGTTAATGTTCGTATGTTCACGAGTCGTTGTCAGTTTTCTTGTACCAAATTCTGTATCGTCCTCTCCTAAATCGATGTGAAATTCAAGTTATAACAAAACTTGATGGTTGTTCTAGAATATTTCTCTGTATCGATCCTTTCCTGGATCGACGTGAAAAGTTGAATAATTGTTTTTGTATCGACGCAGATCGACACGAATTTGGTGGGTGTTTCAATGTCATTCGTATCGATGGATACAAGTCTTAAGGTCTTCGAATGGAGAAATACGAAACTAGCACTTCGTATTGATGGGGTTGAGTAGTTCTAACAATTTTTTGCCTTTCACTTCGTATCAATGCGAATTGTATTTGCTTCGTCTCAGTCGCATGATGGATATGAATGGCGGCTTCGACTCGATCGTATGATGGATACGAGTTACGCTCCCTATCGATTTCCTTAGTGATTGTTGTGACCAGTAACGGTGATGGGAGACGAACGGTCATCCCTAGGTATATAAGGGCTTGGTACTTAGCCATTTTCCCACTTTCTCATTTTCTTGCCCCTGCCTTCGTTCCTATCTTCGTATCACTCAGTTGCCTGAGAAAAGAAATCTCTCGTCTTTGAATCCAATCAACCCATTAATTCCGTGAATCATTTGCTCGAACTAGGTAACTAATCGATAAAATCCAACATATAATGATGAGACTTGAATTGCCATGCCATTTTATATGCATTCGTGAATGATTCTGGTGAGGTTGCTGCTGTGGATGGCCGAAGTGAGGTTGAGGATCGAAGAGCTGGTTCCTTCAAAGTTTTTGGAGAAGATGGAGTTTGGGATACGAAGGACTTGTGGAGGAATGGCTTGGCCTTCGCTTTGTATTGATGGAGGAGGGAGGAGATTCCTATCGACTTGGACTGGCAGTGCTTCGTATCGAATGAGTGGAGTGCTTCGCATCGGTTGGTGACGAGACTTTTGTATCGTTAGCCAACGACATCTCTCGTATCGATCGTTAATAAATGGCATACGCATCGATGTCCCTCAATCGATACGAATTCTGAAAATGGAAACAAATAATCTGATCGATACGACTTAGTGGCTTACTGATCGATACGAGAGAGTTTCCTCTGAATGGATACGAAGTATATAACTTAGCATCGATACGAACTATGGTTTTTTGGTCGATACAAACCATAGCTCCTCGATCGATACAAAATGGCGCTTCCCTGATCGAGACGAAGTGGACTTTGGTCGTTGATTCAAGTTTAAACTTTTATCGATATGAATTTCATTCTTGAACACTTAACTCCGACGAGCTTCTACCTTACATAATCTAACTTAAACATACTGCACATTTGACCTCCCTTCGAAACTCGTCGATGGAACTGTGATATGACAACACTTAACGAACCTCAATTTGAATCGATCTCCAAAGTCTGGATGGCACGGTTGTGACGGTCAGCGATGACGGTCACTCCGGTTGAATTCTGGAGTCTCGTCATTCAAACACTTTGCTAATCTCTGTAGAATTTTCTTAAGTATTATACAGCATTGCATTGCACAACACACTCATGCATTTCACTCTGGGGAAAACACGTGATTATTGTCACTTAACGATGGTTTTTACTAAGTTGATTAGCTATGGAGCCCGGAAGCTCGCAACAACAAGAGGCTCAGAGCCCACCCCTTCCAATAATAGAGATGCCGGCTATTGCTGTCGAAGTTATATGTTCTGCTCCGGACGAGCTACTAGGAGCAGTTTTCATTGGGAATCCCCAAGACTTGGTTCCGTCTAATATTTCTGAAGAAATGTTAGGAAGGATTTGCTTAAGGCACGGGCTATCGTTGAATGATGTCCTGCTACCTGGGCCTGACGATAGTCCACATACTCCTCCAGAAGGGAACACTGCTTTTAACAGGTTCTCATGCATAGCTGGGACACTTCCTTCATTCAATCAATACATCCGAGAAGTGTTATCTTTCTTAGGGATTACCCCATCACAGTTTCATCCGAACGGGTACGCTTTGCTGAACAGCCTATTCATCGTCTTCATGGAGCACTCTGCCCCCCAACTCCAGAGGAAGTCAGATTCTTATTCAATGTAAAGAGTCGGGGAGATAATCCCTCTTTCACATTCTTATAGGGAGTCAGGAACTGTCAAATTGTGATTGGGACTTGGACCAAACTCAGCTACTTCAAAACCGAGTGGTTCTACGTTCGGTGCTCGCCAGGATTTGCTAGACGGTGGCTAGATAGACGTAAGTGTTTCAATTCCTCTAGCGACTAATTGGTTAATCCCCATTGATTCTGAGCTTAATGTTATTTCCTCTTTACAACTTTAATTCCTCGACCCGAAGGCGCTCAATTTAGGGAAATCGTAAGGATCCTTCAGGAGGTGCCGAGCGAGTTTAGAGAGATCGAAGTGGTTCTTACGGATGAAAATCTGAGGGCTGTTGGGCTAATTGACGAAGATCAAAGCATAGGGCTTGAAGGATCTCTCAGGGCTGCTCCACCAAGACAAGCTAGACGAAGAGTGCCCGAAATTGTAATCGCTGCACAGGGTGGCGAAGAGGATACGCCCACCGAAGACGAACCCGAATCCGGGCCTTCAGATAGCCCTCGACATTCAGAAAGGATAAGGAAAGACAAGGCGGTTGCTCGTAAACTTCACAAATCTATGAGAGGGAAATCCGTGGTTGTGTCTCTGCTAGCTGTCGGTGTTACAATTTCTGAGGCTCTTTCCTCACACATGGATAACCCCTTCGAAGGAATTGCAGATATTCCAATCTCGGACTATGTGTCGCTCCAATAAGATACCGGATTGGAAGGGCTTCAAAGCGCTTTAGATTTAGGCGAGCCAACTCCTTTGAGTACGGACGATATAACCGGTTGGTCGGGGGGTTAACACATACATGCATACACTTCATGACATCACATACTCATTATTCACGAGTTGTTCAATCTCCGAAAATAACTAACTTTGCCTTTCTTTTTATTTTGCAGATTCGATGTCGAAGAAACCGTATATACTCAGTAGTCTCCGTACTGCACGCGAATCTTCCATTTCTTATGGGGAATCTCGTAGGTGTGATTCTGACTATGAACGCTGCCACTCTAGTCAAGAGAGGGATTATTACGATAGAGATAGAGCCAGGGAAAGGGAGAGGGAACGAGAAAGAGAAAAAGAGAGGCGAGATAGACGCCTCTCCCGATCCCGCTCTCCTCCACCCAAGGTTCCTTTGCCACCTACCAGTTCGGGGACACAGACTGTTGCGACTTTGCGCCAACCGGCACCTCCGATAATTCCAAGACCCGGTGAACATTTCCATACAACCGGGGTGGACACCTCTATTGCAGCTACTTCATCGGTTACAGAGTTGGCAGGTAAGGGAGCCGCTCGAATAGCACAACTAAAAAGAGAGTTTCCGAACATATGCTTCGACGGCTTCCATTTTCCTCTAAATTTGATGGTGCTTCCAGATGGAGTAGAAAAAATCGTTCATGATCATGTCTATCATGCTTTTTGCCAATACCAAGAGTGGAAGAAAACCATCGAGAAAGTTTCAGCTGTGGTGTTTGAGCGGGCAAAGAAAATTGAAGAGCTTCAAGAAACCATCACCCAGAAGGATTAGATCGGCACAATGCTCACGGGAGAGAATGACACTTTAAGGAATTCCAAAACGGAGGCCCTGAAAATGGTTGACGAGGAAATAAGGAGTTGGAGCAAATGAGGCAGGAGGATTTAAAGTTAGTAGAGGATATGGGCCATAGGAATGCCATAGTCATGGCCGAAAGAGATAAAGCACTCCGAGAGTTGGCAGAGCTTAAAGCCAAATATGACGAAGTCATTAAAGAAAAAGATGAAGCTAACAAGATCGCTCAGGAGACCTGCGACCAAACCGTGGAGGCTCGGAACGAGCGGGATGCGGCGAAGTTGAAAGCTCAGAAGGCCGAGGCTAGGGTTGAGGTTTATTCCAGGGCAGTGGAGGCCAGATTTAAGAGTGACATTGAAGATCTTTTAATTACCTACAATGTCAACGTTCTGAGGTACCGTGACTTGAGCTAGCTCAATGATTATCCGACTCACTTACATAATGCCTGGCGCCTTTTTTGGCCGATGAGAAGGCAGAGCATCATACTAAATCCCTCGATGAATTTGATCCGGAAAACAGAGTGTTGAATGAGGAAGAGAGGAGAATTCTCTATGATGCAACTGTCCACTCGGAGGTTGGAGAAGGCTCTGGCATTGAGCATCATGATACAAGCTCTAAAATCCCTGTGCTAACCCAGCATGAATCCACTCATGCAGTTGATCCTCTACCTGTGTCAGCCTATGATCCGGATCAGCCACAGCTATGTCTAGCCCGCGAGCACGTGTCAGGAGGAACCCCAGCACCCGCCGCGAGCCAACCTAAGGAAGGTATTCCGAACACTTTTCGAACTCATTCAAAGTATGGAGTACTATCAAAGGAAATTTCTAATATTTTTGCTTATCTCCATTCAGTTATAGAAGCAGCACCGACCATGCCCCCTACAACCCGAGAACAAAACCATGAGTAGAAGTCTATCATAACGGAGGCGACAGCGACCACCACTACTGCTACAGCCGGGGAATTTGATGTGAGCGCTTTCACTTTTAACGAGCAAATGATGGATGAGCTCCTAGGCACCCACAGCGATCCACTTTCTGACTTGCCATTTGTTATGAGTGGAAGTGCGTTCGTGGCCAGCTCTTCGGCTCCGACCGCCAGCGTTCCGCCTGATACTCAAGCAGCTCATGACGGTGCAATAATGGCAGAAATTAGCATTGAGATGGTGGGCGCAACAATGGGTAGCACCATAGGAGGTGGAATTGCAGGACCTAGCCCGGCCCCTTTACTCATGATCTCTCCGGGTGGCACGATTATCGTTACTAGGGTTCCCCCCGTATCTTCTCACATGGAAAGTGCCCCCGTCCCTCAAACCATGCACTTTGAAAGCATCCCGATTCTGGTGAGTTTGGATGAGGAGACCATGATACTTCCCCCGGTCGGGGACAAGCCCAATAAAGGCAAAAGCTCGAAGCGGCATAATAGTGGCAGCTCTAGTAGGTCGACTCCAAAGGAGAAGAAGCATAAGAAGAAGAATCCCAAGGAGTAGGAATGAATCTTGGCATCCCTTTTTTGGTAGATAGTTAGGAACTTTCTTTTCGTTCTTGTAGGCCATGTATAGATATGGGTTCAGCCCCTGCTAGTAGGACTTTTTTGCATAGACTCCTTGTATCTATTTTGCTTTTAAAGGATAAATAAAATAGAATTTCCTTTTGTTCTTTGCACAACTCCGAGTTTATTTGTTTAAGTGTTGCAACACTTGAGTTTTCTCTCAACACACTTGCGAAGCATCAGCCTCTAGATCAGACTTGTGTTTGGTTGTTAAGTTCCGGAGTCATGGCTTCGGGTCATAATCAAACGTCAAGTCGATCCTCAACATGGTACTATCTTGATTAGTAGTTGGTGCTAGAGTCATGTCCCCAGTCTTGGGGATGAGTCGAAGTGGTCGGACGGTGGTTGTTTTTCACCTTCGACATTTTTAGCTTCACTTAATCGGAACTAAGAGGTAAAGAGATGAGCTAGAGTGGTCTGGTTACACTCGCTCACTTATTGACAATCGCATCCACACTCTGGGGACTGAACTCGCATGTAGACGGTCGACCATGCCCGCTTAATGTTTAAAGTTACGTCCATGCTCCGGGGACATAAGTTGTTTTTCGGGTGGTCAGTCACACCCGTTTTAGTAATCGGAATTGCGTCCACACTCTGGAGACTTAGATTGAATTGTGTGCGGTCAGTCACACCCAGTTGAAGTTTATACTCCAGTCCATGCTCTGGGGACATAGAGTTAGTTGTGGGTAGTCAGTCACCCCCAGTTGAAGCTTATACTCCAGTCCACGCTCTGGGGACTTAGAGTTAGTTAACAGACGGTCGATCACATCTGTTTTGAGTTTTAGGATTTCGTTCGCACTCTGGGAACGATAGATTTATCAGGATCGTGGATGGTCGGGTCACATCCACCCTAAGTTAACAAGCGAGGTCGTTAGATGGATGGATCCATCCTCCTTGGGCTTGGATTAAACATGGGCGAAGTCGTTAGGTGGACGGATCCACCCTCTTCGAGGCCACATTTGTAAGTTTATAGTCCAGCTCACACTCTAGGAGCCAGAGTTAGTTAGAGGATTGTCGTGTATCAATCCTTTTTGGCTTCAGTGTGATAGCTTGCCCCCGAGCTCGGGTTTCACTTAGCGAGTGACCGGTCGTATCATAGTCACTCCCTATTTGAATAAGTCCCACCGTAGGATGGAACTTACCTCTCCATGCATCATGATGGTCGTATGACGCATTTTAAGAATCATTGCTCTAGCTCAAAGAGATTGCATTTTATTGCTGGAATAAGAAAGTATGGCAAAGTCAGTTGCCTTGTTACAAATTCAAATTTCGAAATGCATAAAAAAATTGCAAATGAAAAGCAGACTGAATGAATAAACAAAGCCTGTTATGTGTAGTAGCGATGAAGACTCTCGTTGTTCCAGGCTCTCGGCAAAGTGAGACCATCGATGGTTGATAATTTGAATGTCCCGTCTCCAAATCTTCGTTCAACAACATACGGTCCTTCCTACGTTTGTTTCATATGCAAAGGGACCAGGTAAATCCTCTTGAGCACGAGATCGCCAAGTTCAAAAGTTCGGGGTCGGACCTTAGCATTGTACAATCAGGAGACTCGACTTCGGTGTGCGGCTGCCCTCAAATTAGCCTCTTCACGCTTCTCATCTAATAAGTCTAGAGATTCGGCAAGCAATATAGCATTTGTTTTTAGATCATAGTAAGTCACACGATGAGAAGGTACTTCCAATTCCACTGGAATAACGGCTTCTAAGCCATAGGAAAGTGAAAATGGAGTGTGGTCGGTCGTGGACTTGTGGGTTGTTCGGTATGCCCATAGGACCATAGGAAGTTTATCGACCCATTTGCCCCCGGCTTTTTCCAATCGTTTCTTCAGAATGGATTTTATAACTTTGTTAACAACTTTGACCTGTCCATTTGCTTGAGGGTGTGCAACTGCAGAGAACTTCTTTTGGATATGGAATCGCTGACAGAAATTCTTGAACTTAACACTATCGAATTGGATTCCGTTGTCAGTGATGATGGTATGTGGAAGACCAAATCGACAGATAATGTTATGTACCACAAAGTTGATCACTTTCTTCGTCGTGATAGTAGCAAGGGGCTCGGCTTCCGCCCATTTGTTAAAGTAATCAACTGCAACGATGGCGTACTTCGCGCCACCTTTAGCCAGAGGTAGAGACCTAATAATATCGATGCCCCATATTGTGAACGGCCATGGACTGACCATTTGAGTTATTTCGGTAGGCGGGGCTCTTAGAATCCAAGCATGCTTCTGACATCTGTAACATTTCTTGCATAAACTGATGCATCGCGATTTACAATTGGCCAATAATAACCGTATCGGAGCACTTTCTTAGCAAGAGCTTGCCCCCCGGTGTGATCGCCACATTCTTCTTCGTGCACATCATGTAATACTCGCTTAATTTCGTCATGGGCGATTCACCGGAGTAAAGGAATAGAGTATCCTCTTCTATACATGACTCCATTTTTAGTAGTGAATCATGAAAATTCAGAAGAACTTGTCTTTTCTCACTCCTACGCTCTAGTAGGATCCCATGCTCGAGATAGCTCCTGAACGGAGTCATCCATGATTCCTTATCGAGTATGATTTCATGTACCCAGTCGGTCTCCATTTGATCAATACTCGGGAAAGATAGTGTCTCAATGAGAACGAGTCACATTGGGCCATTTTCTATGCCTCATCGGTGTTGGCTAATTTTGCCAAAGAATCGGCCATCTGATTGCGTTCTCGGGGTATGCAATAGATGGCATAATAATCAAACTGATTTAATATTTCCTAGACCCGAGCAAGATAAGCAGTCAGTCTCCGGTCTCTGGCCTGGTATTCCCCCCGAAATTGGCACACGACCAATTGTGAATCGTAGTAAATCTCCATAGCAATAATTTTCAAGTCTCTGGCGAGTCTGAGTCCGGTAAGTAAAGCTTCGTATTCGGTCTCGTTGTTGGTCGCACGGAAATCAAACTTCAAAGAATAGCATATAGATTGGCCTTTAGGAGTTTCGAGCACAATTCCATCACCTGAGCAGCGGTCATTTGATGCGCCATCAGTATGCAGCTTCCAGACATATTTGGGAGATTCATTAGCTTCGGGCAAGTCCTCTGGGATAGTGAATTCGGCGATGAAGTCCGCTAGGACATGTCCTTGAATAGCTCGCCTTGGTGTGTAAGTGATGTCGAACCATCTCAACTCGATATTCCACTTGAGTAACCTACCAGACGTCTCAGGTCACGTAAGGACCTGTCATAATGGTTGTTCGGTGTAGATAGTGATAGGATGAGCCTGGAAATACGGGTGAAGCTTCCTCGAGGCAATGACAAGACAGTAAGCTAACTTCTCCAACTTCAAATAATTTCTCTCTGCTTCGGTCATTCGTTTGCTGATGTAATAAACTGGCTGTTGTATCTGATCCTCCTCCCGAATCAAAGCAGCACTGATTGCATTTTCTGACATTGCCAAGTAGATGTACAATCTCTCGTGATCAATAGGCTTTGACAAAATAGGTGGTGTGGGTAGGTGTTGAACCAGTGCTCGGAATGCACCTTCACATTCTGTAGTCTATTCAAAGTTCCGTTTGCCTTTCCTGATTAGGTCAAAGAAGGGGATGCATTTGTTGGTGGACTTTGAGATGAACCTGCTTAGCGCTGCTACCTTCCTGTTGACGCTCTGAACTTGCTTTATGGTCCTTGGAGTCTCAGGATTCCTAATTTTCCAGATCTTCTCGGGATTGGCTTCGATTCCCCGAGCATTAACGGTGAATCCAGAGAACTTTCAGGACGCGACCCCAAAGTGACACTTCAACGGGTTGAGCTTCATTCTATACTCCCAAAGGATGTTGAACATCATTTCCAAGTCTTTGATATGAATGGTGGAGAATCATGACTTTACAAGCATGTCGTCCACATATACGTCCATGGTTTTTCTGATCTGCTTAGCAAACATTCGATTAACTAGCCGTTGGTAAGTTGCTCCAGCATTTTTGAGTCCAAACAGCATGACTTTGTAGTAGTAAAGTCCCAGATCGGTGACGAATCTGGTGTGTTCTTGATCGGGCTGGTGCATGGGAATCTGATTGTAGCCGGAATATGCATCCATGAAGGATAAGAGTTCGTGTCCGGCTGTTGAGTCTACAAGTTGATCAGTCCGGGGAAGTGGAAAACTGTCTTTGGGGCAAGCTTTATTCAAGTCTAAGTAGTCAACGCAAGTCCTCCATTTCCCGTTAGGTTTCCTGACAAGTACAAGGTTAGACACCCATTCTGGATATAGCGCATCTCGGATAAACCCGTTCGACTTGAGTTTATATACCTCTTCCTTTAGGGCGGCAGATCTCTCTGGATCTATACCATGCCTTTTTTGCTTGACCGGACATGCCGCGGGTCAATATTCAAGGTGTGGCTCGCGATGTCCGGCGAGATTCCACACATGTCAGAGTGCGTCCAAGCAAACACACCGAGGTTTACCCGGAGAAATTCAACCAATTCCTCCTTCATCTATTGGCTTAGCTGAGATCCAATCTTTATCATTTTAGAATCATCATCATTATCGATCAGAACATCGATCGTCAACTCTGCCGGAGAAGCCTTTGACTTCGTCCTCCCTTTCATTATCTCTTGGGTCAAGATCTCTCGGGAATTGGTTGTGGTGCCCGGGCCTAGGCCCAAGCGTTAACTGTTAATTATCTGCAAAGCGGACGCAGAGAGATTCCTCTACGCCCTTTCCTTTTTCTTTTCGCTGCACCTCCCACAGCTCAACAACATAACAGGCCCATCTAGCAGCCTGGTCTCCCTAAACAACTCCGACTCCATTATCGATAGGGAATTTCAAAGTCAGACACCAAGGGGAGGTAGCAGTCCTGAACTCAACTAGGGCCGGTCGGTCCAAGAAAGCATTGTACGGTGAGTCAATATCCAATACAATAAACCGCAACATCCGGACTCTCCAACCTTCCCCAACTCCTAACTCCACTTGTAGCTCCACCATCCCAGCGGGTTTAGTCGCATTTCCATTGAAGCCATGAATACGAGACTAACAAGGTTTCAAATCTTTTGCTTCCATCTTCATTTGATCATAGGCTCACTTAAAGAGTATGTTCATTAAACTTCCATTGTCCACTAAGATCCTCTTCATCCAAGTAGGACCTATCTGAGCTGAAATGACTAGTGGATCAATGGTAGGGGCTTCGATTCTGTCAACATCCCTATCTCGAAAACGATATCGTCTGTCATCGTCTTCTTCTATTCTGCCCGAGCCCCGTCTTCCAAGTTACTACAACATTCGAAGCTCGCATGCCTAATAGAGCTGGCATACGACTCCATTTCCCCTCAGCTCCAATCCGCTGGATGAGGACCACCACTAACAGTGTTAATCACTAACCTCCCGCCAGTACATGCGGGTTCCTCCAGTATAACCTGATTCAGTATTTGATTTTGATTTGATAGGCCCGCACCTCCAGCCTGCGGCGCCCGAACCAACTGCTCCAACTTTCTTTCTCGTATCAACTTCTTAATAATATCCTGTAGATGACGACACTCGTTCGTGTTGTGGCCATAACTACCGTGAAATCTAAAAAACTTCCAAGTTTGAATTTGTTTCTCCGACGATTGCTTCGGAGCAGGTTTCTTATATTGGATAGTATTACAAGTTTGCAAGTACACATCCTCCAAGGATGTATATAAAGGAGTATAGGTGTCAAACATGGGAGCTCTATGTCGCGGTCTGCGATTCTGATCCCGCTTCTTACCCTGATTTCCATCGCCTTTCTGCTTATTCTGTATATTTAACTGCACCTTTTCGGAACTCTCCCCGGTTGGTTTCACAGCGACATTGCTTTGGATTCCTTCCACACTGGGCCTTATGTCATCCTTTTTCCTAGACTGTTTCACATCCTCTCTTCTCAAGAACTGAGCTGCCTTGGAATAGAAATGGTCCAATGATGTAGGGGGTTTTCCGGCCAACCAGTTGCAAAATTCAGAATCGGGATTGATTCCCTTAGTCAGTGCCATCAGAATGGAATTGTCATTAGGGTTACTAATCTCAGCGCATGCAGCGTGGAACCTCTCCAGGTAACGTCTGAGTGTCTCTCCAGGAGCTTGAGTGACACTCGATAAGGTATTAACATCTTTGGGCCTTGTGACATATATGCGAAACTGCTCGACAAATTTTGTAGCCAACTGGTCGAAACATGAAATAGATCGGGGTGGTAGGCGAGTAAACCACATAGTCGTGATGTCCCCTTGGGAGATTTGGAAACTTTGGCATTTGATCGCATCATCAGCCCATGCTGCATTCATCAATCATTCATACTTTAAAATGTGCTGGTTAGGGTCAGAGCTCCCTTCATAAATAGGTAGAGTTCGCATTCTAAATCGCCGAGGCGGTTCAGCATAGAGGATGTCATCGGTGAAAGGGGTATGACTTCGGGAGATTCCCCAGTCATCATTGGTGAGGCCTTAGCTCTCACGGATCATTTGGCGGATCGTTGTCGGGATGTCTAGCATCTGGACATTCTAATCATGCTGGGCTAAGATGTGGTCGGGTTCCAAAATGCGAGGATGGGCCGGAAATGGTCGATGGTCCATACCTCGCCTCCTTAGCTCTAGATCTTCGGGAACATAAGGCTCAGGAGTATAATCACATTAGCGATGGTTCGGATCCGTTCGGTTCCAAGTGTCAGCTTCCAACTCGATGGAAGCGGCAGCAACGCGGTTGTCAGTAGTGTGATAGGGAACCGTCCCTCCTCAGGAGGAGGGTCTAGTCTGGTGGCTGGTTGACAGACCAACTCTCGCTTGTCCAAGATTCAAAGTGCGTTGATGTTCGATAACCTGTGTATAGCTTCCATCCAGCCGTGGGCGCGTGGATCTACGATTGTAATCAGAGGAAGCTGAACTTTCAGTAGATGAGTAGGAAGCCTGATCCCTTCTGGATCTCCTTCGTCTTTCTGGTTCAGTCGATTGGTTAACTCCGTGTTGGCACGAAGCTGTTGGGTAAGCTGCTGGCAGCTTTGAGTCAGCTCTTGCATCAGTAGCTGGAACTCCTCCCTGGTGACATGGCCTTGTGGATCCGAAGGTCCAACAGCGTTCTGATCTATAGAGGGAAGTTTTGCGGGGTTCTGCCTATCCCGTCCTTCTGGATCTGCAGCGGTTGAGGTAGTCCTAATAGTGACCATGGTGAATAGCAAAGTTCTCTCCTAGACTTGGTGCAAATCTGAATAGGATGGAAGAACTTCTAGGCTTGAGATCTGGATCTTCTCCTTAGATTCTTGCAATCCGATATCGGTAGTAGATCCAATGAGCAGGAGAAAAGCTGGATTTTCCCGGTGAAAGCACCAAAGTGTTTGTACCAAAATTGGGCACAACACTCTTCGAATGTATTTGAAGAGATAAAATGAAGAAAGTAAATGTAAAATGATGCAGATCTAACAATCACACCAATCAACAGATAAGAAAAAGTATAGAAATACACAAATTTATAGTGGTTCAGCGTATGGCCTGCGTCCACTATGAAATGATTTATGTTTATTGATTATAACTCGTTAGTTACAAGTGGATTACAATAGTACAATCAAAGTACAGCTGCAATTTCGGTAGAGTATCGACGTAGAGAGGCCAAAAGTCCTTTTTATGTAGGTCAAGGGTCACTATTTATAGGCGTAGGCAGCAAATATCTCGCCTAGATCTCGGAGGACTTCTTCTCTCACATAGGTGGGCCCACAGGGTGGAGTTCAGGTGATTTCGACTCGATATCAGAGCGATACGAATGGAATTCATATCGATCAAGAATTGATCTTTATTGGATGGGATCGATCAGGTACATTCTTGAGTTGTAGGCAAGCTTCTATGAAAATTTGGTGGCATATGGACTTGTAGATTTTGAGTTATGATCGATGCAAGTTTAGGTTTTCAGTGTATAGCCGAGCTCGTATCGCTCCCATTCGGGTCGACCCTGTTCGCATCGCTTCCAAGCATGTGATAGCTGATGATGTGGCGCTATCTTTAAGGGTCGATCCACTTTTTATGTCGAGTGACGGAATTTTCTACTTGATCGTGCTTTAATCGTATCAATCCTGGAATAATCCACTTCGTACTGTTTCTTTGCTCTCCACTTCGTATCGATCCTGGAAGAAGTCGCTTTCGTATCGGTGTACGTCCACATCCTTCATATCGACCAGACATGATCCCTTTTGTATCGTTTAAGTTGTCCCATTCGTATCGCTTACTGGATGATATATTTGTATCGACCGTTGGTTGTTCGATACGAATAATATATATGAATAGGGTTCATGTGATTGATACGAAATGTAGGAGTAAAGTGGATACGAACGAGGTAACCCTTCATGGATACGAATGAGGCAACCCTTCATGGATACGAATGAAGTGGACACGAAGGAGATGGTAACTAACCTTGATGGGTACGAACCCAATGCTTTCTCCATGGATACGAATGGGAGCGCTGCTTGGCCTTGGATACGAATGGGTTTTGCCTCTTCCCATGGATATGAATGAGAGCTTTGCTTGGCCATGGCTACGAGGTGGATGGATACGAATGAACATGCTCCTTCCCATGGATACGAACTAGTGTTGAATATGAATTGTTGATGTTTTCTAAGTGAACCTTGATAGATCCATATCTTGAGCATACAAACTCCGATTGACTTGCAATTTGGAATGTGGGCTTTCATGGCTTTGCTTGTTGTACCATATTGAATGTAACTCGACCCTGACTCGGGCAAAATTTATCAGTACCCACAGTGAACCTTGTAGGTAATCGATCTTCGGGACAGACTGTTTTTGGTTTCTATTTGAGTTCTTGGTGTCACGGCCTTACCAAAAGGCGTGATAACAACTTCATTGTTAAATTTTAAGATCCAAATCTTCAAAATAATTCAAATTTCCGAATTAAAGTGATATATCGATTTTAACTTTACATTTCCAATTTAATTCTTAAACAATTTCTTTTTAACCATTTCAATTTCAACTTTCAAAGCTTGAATTAGAAAATAATTAAATTCATATAAATCTATAACTTATTTCCTTTAGAACAATAACATTTAATCAAAAATCCAAATTCAAGATTTTAAATCATTTAATTTAACCAATCTGGTGTCCGTATATAATTTCCTATCATATGGTCAAGTGATACGAATATATATCATTTCAACCCGCAATAAATTTAAATTTCCAGATATATATCATTTCAACCCATATCCCAAATCATAATTTTCCAAATCCATAAAATCGCTCGGGTTTATCATTTCAACCCATAATGATTTTTCCCTAATCTATAAGATCGTTCGGGTATGTATCATTTCAACCCATAGTGATTTTCCAAACAATAACTAAGGAAACTTGCAGTGTGATAACAATATATATAATAAACATAACATCCAATCATCCAAAAAGTCAACAAATAAACATCCATCAGAATCATCACCCAAATCAGCCAATAAATCACAATAATTAACTGGTTATCATTATCATGTATTTAACTAGCAATTTAAATTCAATATTAATGTAGATGGCAATTTAATTTAATATAAATTCAAATTAAATTTAAATGACAATTTAAAATATCAAACATTAATCAATAAATTTCTAATCACATCATAAATTTAATTTAACTAACATAAGATGATTTAGTATTCGTGAGTGGGTTAAATAACTCACCTTTGATTTATCGTTGATTTAAAAATCCAATTAAAACCTAAAATTCCAATAGTCTTAGAATGTAGCCAAACTAGTTCCATAATGTTCGAAATTTCAATACAATAACAACGAAGAAAACCACGTCCAAAATCGAGCTCGTATGAAAAAGTTATCAGCGTTAGAAGTTCGAAATTTAAAATTAAAATAATACGAGGGCGTAATGGTAATTATCCATACCTCAGCTAAACCCTAACTCACACGACCGTTAACCCATCTTGTCCCTACACAGTAGCCGCCAACCCATATTGACTAAACAATGCCAATACGCTCGCCTATACTCCGATCAGACAACGCCGATAACCCCCACCCCCTCCGCCCCCGTGCGAACGCTGCCACCTCCGGCTCCTCCGAGCCCAACCGCCGCCGTACGTCCTTTATGGCAAACTCTGGCTAAATTCATCGCCAACCCCAAGAATGAAATTCATGGATCAACTCCTCTAGGCCTCCTCTACCCACTGGTCACCTCCGATCGACCCCTCGACGAAGATCCACCCTTGAAATCAAAAACCTAATATGAACGGCCGAGGATAAATCGATGATTTCTGGCAAAACCATGACTCGACTCGAAAAAAAAATTGCAGTAGTAGACTGCGCTCGTCGAGAGATTTCCAATGATATATAATATGACATAGTTTGAGGAGTTTGGATTTTGAAGTTGGATTTTGATTTGAAAATTGAAATTAGGGTTTTGATGTTGACCGCCATTGAGAGGGAAAGGATCAGATGAAAATAATAGTATGTACAGAAATAAGAAAAAGGCTACTATGGTTTTAGAAAGGAAATCTATTTATATAGATAGATGGATAAGAACGAATGGACAGATCAAATTGGGTCGAAACGATAACAACAACCCAAAAAACCCGTTTCGTTCCCGAAATGAAAGTAGGTCATCCCATATATCAAAATATAGGTTTTCGATATTTTTAAACTCAATGGAACTAGTTTCAAACCTAATTCCATTGTATATAGAAGTTAGCTTCCAAAATCAAATTATATTCATTTAAATTCTATTAATCGATTTCTACGCGTTTCGAGCTCGCACGATCAAACGACAAGTCTGATTGCTACGAAACTTGAAATCCTACAATAATTCACCGTTACGGATCCGATGAAACTGTTTTCGTCGCAATCTGAGATAGTGACCAAATGGCTAATTTTTCATGTTAACTAAATAAATTATTATTAAATTAATTTAATCACCTTTAAATTCAAATCTTAATAGTTAACCATTTCCATCATTCTTGATAACATAGAATTTAAAATCTTAAAATAAATTTTCCATGTCAAATTCAATATTTAAATATTGCACTAATTACAGCGTTCAATTACAACTGTAATAAATTCATTTATTTTGATTTACATTCTTATTATTCAATCAACAATACCCTATGAATTTTATTAACATAATTTACATTTTATTACATTCATTATTTTACCGTTAACATCTTTTACCCTATTAACTACAATAATTAATTACATTAATTTCCGTTGATTTCCAAATTAATTCCAAACATATTTAATAATGAGATGATAAATAAACAATTGTTACTTTTAAGTAATTTAATCACATTTATAAATTTATTGCTCACAAACAAAGATTATAAATACTCACCACACTACTGATTTCATATTCTATATTAACCAATTTCAATCAATTACATACAATCTCACCATTAAAAACATCATTTAATTTATTTCATTATTTACAATTATAACCAAATTAACCTAAAAATTGTTTCAATTGATTGAAATTACATTAAAATAGTTATCAATAACATTCAAACAACATTATTAAATCATATTCTAATTATTTTCTCAGTGATAAATCATAAATTTTAATTTCTCATAATATTACATTTCAAAATCTAATTTAATTTAATATTTTTAATTATAATAAATTACGGGTCGATACAGAATATATATACTATAAACTTTATAGTAATACACACATATCTTAACTTTTAATTGATTTATTATTTAATTAGAAATTTTTTAATAATTTTATTAATTTAGAAAAAAAATGTATACGCGCATGTATATTCATATTATCTTAAACAATTCAAAACAACATAACATATATCATTATATATATTATACATGTATACATTTTAATTAATTAACTTATATAAATAACTCATTTATTTTATTAATCTTATTAATAAATAGTTTCAAAATAAATTTTATAACATTTTCCAACATTTCAAAATTTTTTATTTTAACTTTTATAATATGTATTTTATTTTAAATTTAACTTTTAAATTCAAAAATATTATTTTAAATTTTCAAAACAATTTGAAAATCTATTTTATAATATTTTCTTATTTTAATTTTAACTTTTAAATTTTAAAATTTTATTTTAATTTCAAATCGGTTTTGAAATTTGCCCATAGTCTAATTTAAATTAGGTCTTTTCTATTAGGGATAACCTTTCAGGCTTACCTTATCGTTTCAGGCCAGGTTAGTAGCTAGGTAGGGCAGAGTACTTGGTTATCCAAACCCAACCACAGACACTACTTTTTTAGATACCTTACTATATTGGTAGGCTTTAATAAGTTAGTCATAATACTGCTAATTTAGACTTCATAGGCTATTTGGCTACTATGCCATTGTTGGAACTGGGCCAGCCAGCAACGGAATAATTAAGTAAAATTCAATTTTTTTTACCTATTTGGATCTTTAATGGGCATATGCAGTCTAAGTCATTTAGAACTTTTCTAAAATTTATGTTAATTAAAATCAAAATTTTATGTGAATATATAAACAAAGTTTTATTTTATATAATCTGTATTATATTATATATATGTGTGTGTATCATATACACATATGTTGTGCTTGCACGTGTAACATAATGATGTATGTGGTTTGACATGCCTATGTATAGACGTTGGGATTTACACCACAACAAACATGTGAGCCCCTCTTGTACTCCATTTGTTGTCTAAATGTGTGTATATATACACATCAAAATATTATATATAAGTAAATACACATACACGTACATATATTAAATGTTAATTATGAAAATTTTATATATATAACATTTATAAATTATTTATTTATATATACTTATGTATGTGTGTGTGTGTTTATATAATAATTAAATCACTAAATTAATTAAATATTAATTTATAAAATAATTTTTAACATACATATATGTGTATAATATATAATATGAAAGCCAAAAGTAATCATTTAAAATAATATTTTATTTTATTTTAAATTAATTTACCCAAATAAACATATATAAGTAGATATAAATATACATATATTATATATATGAATATAAATAATAATTTTCTAAAAAATTATGTTTCTACATATTCTTGCTCTTGGCTAAACATATATATAAGTTTTTTTATTTATTTCTTTTTGGTATTGAATTTCAACACATTTTAAGATTAAAAAATTTGTAAAATTAAATTAAAAAATATTATTTTTGAAATTTTCTGTATAATATTTTTTATGTAATATTTTTATGCAAAATTTTATTATTTGTAATACACACACACTCATACAAGTATATTAAATTACATAATAAAATTTAAGTTAAATAAATAATTAAATATCTTTATTAAATTCTTTTCATTTACCGTCGAATACTTATTATACATGAATAATTTTTTTTAAATTTAAAACATATGTTATATAACATTAATCTATTAAATATGGATTTTGATTAATTAAATCATTTAATAATATTATTTATATGTAAATTTTTTTTAAATTTGCACTCCATGAGCATCTAGTAAGCAAGAAAAATATTTATTATATATAAATATAATAACATACACAACCAACCAATTTGTGATAGCATTTCGTTACACAAGATTCATAATATAATCTAACATTCTATTTATAAATAATATATATAAATATGATATAACAAAATAAAATAGAGAATTACCTTTCACCAAAGCCCTTGCATACATGTTGAAACGTTGAATTGGTCCCCTTGAATCTATTTACAAATCAGAAGTTGCTAGCACCCGAACTGCCTTACCACTGACGATCGAATTAAAAAGTTTTAATGTAATTTTGTAATTGGATTTTTAGGGCTTAGAGGAGGAGGTTGCTAGCCGAAATTATCAGAGAGAGGGAAGAGTAGAAGTGTGTAACATATGATTTAAGAGGTGGCACATAAATAGGAAGTCAAGAGAGTGAAAAAAATCTAATCCTAAAATTTTCTCTTACTATTTCAACTCTTTTAATCATTCAAATTCTTCCTTTTTCCCATCGTATCGCTGGCCTAAACACCCTTTTACAGCTGAAAATAACATGCCCATATAGGCCTCAAATCCGATCAAAGTCCAAACAACATTCAGTGCAACTTTAAATCTTATTTAAACGCATACCGATATCGTATATCAATCAGTATATTTATTACTATGATAAACACATTGTTTAATATACATTAATCAAAATTTTATAATTAATATTTCATAAATATTAATTAATTTAAATAATTTACAATAATTTATAAATTAATTAAATCGGGTGGTAAAAGAAACATTCAACACTTTGGTTGTGTGACTCTTAGGTGTAAACTTGGTTAGCGACTAATACCGAACGTTTCAAATATTAATGTTCACACATCACCTAGTAGGTGGGGTGACAATATAGCCAAATTTATTGCTTACTTGATTTTGGTAAAATCCAATTTTATTTTATTAAGCTTTAACTATCAGTGATAATTATTTACACCAATTCTCTTTGTCAAAACTATATCACTTTGCACTTAAGGAATTTGGTAATGGTCAAAATTTCAATATCTTCCATATTCAACTCTATAGTCCATACACAAAGTCCTTTGTCCAATAATAACTATTATTATTAACCAAACCGCTCTAGCCAAATGCTTTGACTTTGAATTGAATTTAGTTGATCATGCTACTAACCTCGAGGAGACGAATCCTTTCTTAAATAGTGTTTCACATCCAATGCTTCCACTCGACCCAACTATAGTCATTTAATGGATGCCATGCTATGACTTAACTATAATCAAACATGCTCTTCCACGTTGAAAATCAATAGTATTCTCAAGTCAAGAGAACCGTGTAATTTTGTCACATAGATATTTTCCAGTTTGACCTTTGTTATATTAAGCAATAGAAAACAATCGAGTGATCATTTCATAGTTATTCAATAACTATTGGTACGTAACCCCTCAGTGCCCCCCAGTAGTCATGAGGAATACATTGTTTAATATTTGAAGAGTGTTACGTACTCTAGTCTCAACTGATGTATTGATATCCAGTCTCGGTACATCTTGACTAGAAATATTTAAAATGATATGTTTAATTTCATTATAATAAATTACTCATGATTACAATACTTTGTAACTACTATCACAAAACATATCATTTATGGATTTTCTATTAAATATATTTTTAATTAAATTAGTTGATTAATATATTAGATCATATTAAGTACATAATAGACAAAACACATTTTGTTTCGAGTAAGATTGGTTATCGAGTTAGATATATGCAACAAAATACATAATTGCCCCTAGGGCATAACTCTAACCCTATCAAAAGTGGACTAAAACACCATGAAGATTTATCAGGTCTTCGTATACTAGAAAGGTACAACAACAAAGGGGTTGTGCGAAGTGCACACCACAACTGACCGGAAGTATGCGGGTGAAAAAGACAAAGATGACTTGTCGGGGCAGATAGTCTATGTAGAGGGTAAATCCATTGATGAGATTTATCAACATGCAATCCTTTTGGGATTCACTAAAGAGAGTCTGATTTAGCACTCTTATAAGGAAAAACAAAAATGTCGAACCTCGTAAAATGATTGTTTTGAATAATGATTTGAATTTATACAACACAATGCAACTCATAAGTGAAATGAATAGGATATGATATTCCAATCGATTATAGTGCAACTATGTATGTTATATTGAACATTGCCATGACATTTTTGTTATTACCAATTTTTTCAAAATGGGGATTGGGAAATTTGTATGGCGTGAGAGATCCTGTGTGTAAATTTTGTGCCTTATAAAGCCCAACATGATGCGTTTGTGACATCTTCTCGGGTCAGACTAAATATTTATTCCACGATGATTTCTTTCTCTTGCTTCGAAATTATTTCCTATGATATAGAGATAGATGGAGACTGGCACACCGTATATGAGTTCATAGTTGTTGTTGACGTAGATTTAGATGGATGAGCACTTTCCACCAGTATTAAAGGGACCGTTAGAGTCATTTGGACAAATTACAATCGAGAGACCCATTCAGAGTCAGTAGAGTTGTGTTAGTCATTATGAGTGTCATATTGTATATAGTTGGCCATGGTTGTACTAGGAAATCTTTCTTCTGAGGCAGTTTGTATATATAGTCTGCCTAATTGATGATGTTGAAGATATGTTGTGTTTTCATTAGACATCCAATTGTATATAAATTTTGATTTATGTGTGTGTATGTCTCTTTGTGTGTATGGCCTAGGATCGACTACACATCATTTTTGCTACACCTCAAGTCCCACTTGATATCAGCCACAAGTTTCAAATTAAATAACAGAGTGAAGTGACAAGGGAGAAGATATATTATTTAATTTGCATCCTGTGGCTAATATCAATAGGGATTTGAGTTGTAGCAAAAATTATACTACAACAAAATAACCTTGTTACAATGGGAAATCCCCATTGTAATAAGTGCCTAACAATGGGTCTATGTCCATCGTATTATGCGGAGTTGTAATAGAGTGGGCGCATTTTACAACTGTTTTTTACCGCTGCAATAGAGTCGTTTTCAACTATTTTTTTCCATTGCAATAGAGTCTTTACAACTTTTCTTACCCATTGCAATAGAGTTTTTTGCAACTGTTTTTGCGAGTTGTTAAAAAAATTCAAATGAGAAAAAAATGTAAAACTACTACAGTGCACCTATAAACTTAAAGCTAATTTGCAATTGAAACCAAAATATTATACTAATAACAACCATGTTCATTCATATTTACTAAAAATAACAGAAAAAAATTCATATTTCAAAATATCAAAATGATTCATGTATTCACACCATTCATAAAGTTTTACATAGTTACAAAACATTATATTCAAGCCTAAACTAACATAACGTGCAGTATATACTAAAAATAGCACAGGATTTAAAATTTAGACCAAACGACATTGAAACAAACCTTGAATCATAATACTTTAGTTAATCAGAACCTACATCAACCCCTTTTTTCTTCAAGAATTCCTTTGCTTCTGTTATGTCCTACAATACATACAAATATAATGTAAACTACAAATATAGACTACTTTATATAGCCAGACATCAGTATTTCAAATAATTAGTACATTGTGTTAAAACTAGGGTACCTAAGAGCACTTATATGTCACCTATTTTTAGTACAGTTTAATGTCATACACACACGCTCAAAGAACACTATGTGCTCATCATCTACAACTATGACAGGACGTTGGTTCCGCTATATTTAATCCTTGCTTGCACAAGATGTGTATTTGATAATTCAGCCAATATATCATAAAATTATGTGTCATTGATAATTTACAGAAAATTGATGTTCTAACGGATGCGACCATATGCAACATATTACAAAGGAACAATCCATGATCATATAAACTTCCATCTTTATAAGCATAAAAAATGGGACCAAGAAACCGTACATACTCATATGGCTACATTCTTATTCCCTTATGGAAATAAGGGATGTTCCCTATACAATGATAGAAGTATAAAACTATCGAATAAGGCCTGATCCAAAAAAACCTAAACCATAATTATATAATTTTTCACCATTGTAAAGCATTAAAAATAAAAATAAAAATCTATTCAAACTCAAATAGCTGCATCCTTATTTTCTTATGGAAATAATATAGTAATGAAACCACTGAATGAAGTTTGCTTGATAAAACCTAAACCACAATCATATTGTTAGAAAGTATCACATTGTTTTTTTTCAACTTTGAATGTAAATATCTGATTAAATGATTGAAAACAAATTCATTTATTTCAAATACTGGTAAACATAAATTTTTGACAAAAAACATTATTCAAATTAAGATCTACCTTCATCTAGTAGAATTAAGCACCTGAGAATCAAAGATTTGAGGTTATAGAAGTGAATCAACATAAATAAAATAATATTACTAACTTTTTCTACCAAACTTCTTCGTAATTTCATTACTCACACAGTAAAAGTTCTTATTTCCAAAAAATGCTAACATGAGATAAGATTTAGTACTAGCAATTTCTATAAATGGAGATAACCTAAAATGACTAAAGAATCTTATTAAATTTCTCTAATAACATGCAAACATACTTATTACCTAGAATAAGAAGGCATATTAAAAAGACATTTCAAAATACAAATTAAAAAATGAAAATTTCACAGAAATCGTAGGAATTTATGTTCAATCAAAGCAAGTAAAGCACTAAAACAAGATCGAACCTTTGAGGATCTACTACCCAAATGAGACGGAGTTTTAAAGTGTCAAGCTTACTGCTATTGAAGCATCAGAGAAATTCAGAGTAACGTCGCCTCTATATTCCTCATAATCGATAGTGAAATGGATCGAAAACGCATGAATTACTAAACCCTAGCGCCACTTTCAATTTCCTCATTTGCTTTCAATTGTCGGATCTTAAATTTAAGATTCAAAAGTTTGACACATAATGCGACTTGAATAATTATTTGTTTATTATTATCTCACGGTGGTGATCCCAGTAGCTATCTTGTGGTGTGGCTGCCAACGCACAAAATCTTCGGAGGAAGAATGAGTTGAACGAAGCATAAGAGTGGTCAAAGAATGGTTGGAGTAGGAAAGGAAGTGAATCTGGTTTTAGGTTTAAGGATTTTTGAGAGCTTAGCGATTTAGATGAAGCACAACCAGATTTAGGGGTTGTTTCTATTGTGAAGTGGGAAATGAAAAACGAAAGCGGGATAAGTGAATTTCGGACTTGCTTTAAAGAAAAAAAATTATGAAACTAGTTTGAACATAATTTTAATTTATTTATGTTTTCTTTTTAAAATACTTTAAAGTACCACTTATCAATTAAACGCTTATTGTTAATGTAATAAATATAAATATTTCTTATATTTTTCACTATTATTAACTTTCGAAATTTTTGTAAACTTTTAAGTTTTCACTGACTAATGTGGTTATAATTAAATAGTAAACATTAAACATTAATTATTAAACAGTAAACATTAAATATTAACTTTAAACATTGATTATTTAATATTAATTAAATATATTAGTTATTAAATGGAATTAATAAGTATTAAGAATAATTTACTAATTATTAATAATTAACTATAATAAATTATTAAATATGAAAAATAAATATTGATTTTAGATAATAATTAGTAATCATAAATTATTTATTAATATTAATTAATTATAATAAATTAGAAATAATGACTTATATAAGTCATGAACGTAAAGACAAAGTAAACATTTTGTTATTAATTATAAATTACTAATTATTAACTATTATAATATTTAGAGCAATATTTTATGAATTTTTTAAAATTTATTATAGAAATTTTCAATTTTTCAATTTTTTTGAAATAATACTTCTTATTATTAATTATTTAATAGTAATTATTAATTATTACTCTTATTTGTTGGTTATTAATTATTACTTCTTAATTATAATTGAATATTAGTTTTTAATTGTTTGGTATTAATTATTCAATAGTAGTTATTTAATATTAATTATTGATTATATTTATTAAATATTAAATGTAATTAATATATATTAACTATAATTAACTAATTATTAACAATTAATTATAATAAATTATGAAATATCAAAAATTATTATTGATTATAGATAATAATTAGTAATTATAAACTATTTATTAATAATCATTCGGTATAAATTATAAATAATTGTCTATCTATGTTTTCATTTATAAATAATAATCTATCTAAGTTTTGATCATTTGAAAATTGGTATTTGTTACAAGTCGTAAACTAAAAAGTTATAATATGTATCTATTCCAACTAGCAAAAACAAGAGTTGCAAAAATTGGCATCTATTACGATGGTCAAATAAATAGTTGTAATGGACATCTATTACAATGGCAAATAGGGAAGAGGTATTGATGAAAATTGGTATCTATTACAACAGGCAAAATAAGTTGAGTTAACCATAAAAATTCACTTAAGAATAAAGGTATGAAAGAAGGCTCATTAAAAAGTGCTAGGCTCCACAAAAATTGAAGACATGGGTTTGTCGAAGTTCAAAAGCAACGTTTCGAAGGTATTGAGATAGCTTTCGAAGGAGTTGCAAGCGCAAGTTGCCCTTAAAAATGACAAGAAAAACAAAAGCTTTCGAAAGGGTGAAAAAGAAAGCAAAGTTAATCTTCCCCCTCGTCCAGACCTTTCGACGCAGATGGACCCATATATATTAGAGAGGCTAGTATGGGTTCGAAACATCTTTCAAAGATATTGAACGATAGACTCGCACACGAGAACCAATTCCTTCAAAATAGTGGATTTCGTCATTGTCAATCTACTACCTGAAGAAGTGATTCTAATATGTACCTTTCGAAAGCAAGAATAAGCCTTTCGAAATGGTTGGAACCCTTCGAAGGCATAATAAAAACTCCACATGAAGCATAAATGTCCTTTCACAAAAGATCCAATCGTCACCCACCATTCCTTTCGAAGCTATATGAATGCTCAACTTATCTCTTACTTGCAATAGCATAGTAACACAAAGTGGAGAACGCACCTACCCTCATTTCCACATAGTCGAAAGTAGTCAAGTAAATAGCAAAGTACAAGGAGTGCTCGAACTTTAACAGTAGCGGAAGGTTGTCAAGGTAATCTGTTCGATTGGGTCTAAAGATCTGATATAAATAGGTGAAGGCGTTAGAGTGAATGAGAAAAGTTCAAAGAAAATCCTTTCGACCACATCGAAATGGAGGCGCGCAGAAGGATGAAGGAAGGCCTTTCGAACGCATCGAAAAGGGTGCGCACAGAAGGTTGAAGGAAGGCCTTTCGACTGAAGCGAAAGAATGGGTGGGAAAGGGTGTTAACCTACATCTGTAAATACGACCATAGGGGTCCGAGCTTAGGGACTGAATTTTAGAATTCTAAATTCTCCCTCTCATTTCATAGCAAATCAAATCTTTGTAACCCTAAATCAACTTGGGAAAAACTCTCATACTTGTAACTCAATTTGGATAAATGCAAAAAGGAGAAAGCACATGGATTCAATAAAGATTTTGATTATGAGAAAGATCATTCCGGCCATTAGCTTGAGTAATGACCAATTGCACATGATGCTTACTTATTCCTTAACTCTTATTTGTCTTATGCAATGCAATGGGATCAACTTAGACAATGTAAATTCGAACCATACTATCATCATGTATCATGATATAAAATGTAAAATTAAGATGATGATAGTGTTTCGATGTTAATAAGTTCATGGAACTTATATTGTCCGAGATATTATTCCATTGCATATTGAATATTGAACTTTTATATTATACATTGAGTCCACTTTGAAAGAATTATCATCCTTTCGACCTGATCGAAAGGGATGTTTCGAAAGGGACTCGACACATGAATACTAAGTCATGCTAGCTGGATGGATATCTTTGAGAGAAGTACCTATAATGCAAAACATATATCCCTTTCAAAGGAGTTTTTTCCAAAATAGCATAAACGATGTTGTCGAAAGTAAATTCTTCTTTTAGGGGCAGAATGATCTTTTCGATATAATCGAAAGGAATAAATAACCAATATCTTTCTTTCCACATAAAAGGAGATGCAAATGACCCTTTCGACTCACTCGAAAGTGGTCATGAAGGAGATATTCTTTCTTTAACCTTCATTTAAACGAGTTGATTGGATTTCTTAACTACAATTAACATTTTCATATGGGTATCCTCCACAAGCAATCCTTTCTAATCAACTCATTCGAAAGGGGTTTTGAAGAGATTGGTCACTTCTAAAAACTTTCTTTTGAAATGTTAATAGCATTTCTTGTCAACAACTTAGCATTGAGATGCTGACAAGTTTTCTTGTTACATTTTTGGTGCTAGAAGGAGGGCTTGAACCTCCAACCTTGTAGTTATCTTATAGACTAATTATGGATTTTTTAACTTGGTGTAGGAAAATGAAATCTAAAAGGCTTAATTGAGTGGACGAAAAAGCCTTTCATAACACAACTTTAGAAGAAAACATAACACCAACTTTCAATTTGGAGATGAAGTGATCTCTCCTAGAAGAACCTTAAAGGGCAACCGTCAACCCCAGCTCAACAAGACGACAATGCAATCAAAAGAAAGCACTTAGAGCAACAATTGCTGGAAATGCAAGTGCTTCTTAAAGTAGCACTATCTCAAAAGTCTTCCAAAATAGCAAAACCAATGATTGGAGATGTAGTGATCTCTCCTAGAAGAACCTTAAAGGATAATGCCAATGAGGGCAAGAGCAAAGTAGATCTGACATCATCAAAGAAAAAAGAGCATTATCTGATTAAAGTCGATCATCAAGGAAGGATACTGGACAAATCTCTCGAGCAATCTGGAAGCTCAACATCAAAAAAATATAGCCCAAACCGAAAAGGCTATCATGACACCGAAGCTTATTTGAAAGACGTAGCGGAAAAGGCAATCAAAGAAATGCTAAATGCTAAGGGGAAGAGGACTTTGGATGAGCGAGTAAATGACAATGAACGAGTAGCTCCGTTCACAGCTGAGATCATGTCAACAATTATCCCATCTTATGTCAAGATCCCTACCCTGAAGTACCATGGAATTGCTGACCCTGATGATCACTTAATGGTTTTTGATAGTAAGATGGATTTGTATAATGCTTCTGGAGCCGTTCGATGCAGACTGTTTCTGCTAACGTTTCAAGGGGCAGACGCTAAACGGTATCGACAATATCGTGAAAAGACAATCTATTCGTCAAAACAGTTTTCTTATGAATTCTCTGCCCAATTTTGTATATGCAAAGATCCAACCATCAATTACACTGTCCTAGCCAACATTAAGCAAAGATAGGTAGAATCGTTGGGTGATTACCTTAAGAGGTTCAACACAGAAGAACTAAAAGCTAAAGATATGAATGATAGGGATAAGCTCATTGTAGTACATTCTAGATTGATAGAGAATACACCATTTTGAAAGGAACTCTTTATTATGGGTGTAAGGATGTGCAAGACTTCCATTTCCAAACTGATAAATTCATTCGAATGGATGAATTATATTACGCTAAAAAGAAAGCTAATCCTAGGAAGGAAAGTGGAAGGTTTGGTTCAGATCGCGGACATAGGAGAACAAGGTGGGAGGAGCCCAATGCTAATTCAATCGCTTTAAACAAGTCAATTGTCTTATATATATGCAACAACCAAGGAAAAGGTTAACTTCTCGACTTTGTTTAAGGCCAAAATTACCCTAAACAGAGAAAGGGGGAAAACTATTGCGCTTATCACAAAGCAAACGGCCATAAAACTGATGAATGTTGGGTGTTAGCTGGAATCATTCAGAAACTAATCTGTGAAGGGCATTTGAAGAAATTCATCCAAGACAAGCAGAAGGCACCACTGATTGGTGATGGTCCACAAAAATTTCCTAGCAACATTGTCAACATCTTAGAAGAAGAAGATCCGTTAAGCTTGAGTCCGCCGTTGAATAGGATTGATGTAATCCATGGGGGCCACACCAAGTAGGGACTAGCAAGGGGGCCAGAAAGAGATACATTAAAGAAGCTAGAGAGGGAGTGTTGTCCATTCAAGAAGAGCCCCCGCTTAAAAGTCCACGGCTCAATGTACCGATGCCAAATCTTGTTGTTACTCCCCAGATGCTGAAGAAATGGATCCTCACCCTCATAACGACCCCCTCATGACCATGGCTCAAATTAGACTGTCTATAGTGTCCAAGATTCTTATAGATACTGGTAGCACCGTCAATGCTATTTTCAAACATGCCTTTGATCAAATGGGCATCCCAGAAGACAAGTTAGAACCCAGCCTTGAACCTATCTTTGGGTTCAACAACAAGGGGTCGACTCCAATAGGACAAGTGAAGTTACTAGTGCAAATAGGAGTACCTCCATGCTGCCGGACTTTTGAAACTCTTTTCGTAATCATCAACCAACCATTATACTACAATGCTTTCTTTGGTCGACCCACAATTGATGAAGTGGATGCTTTTGTCTTTCCAAAATATCTAATGGTAAAATTCTTAACTAAGAGGTGTTGGGGCACTATCCGTGGAGAACAATTCAGCTCTCGCGAGATATACTTTGCAACGCTTGATCAATATAAATGGGAGTATTCTGCTTACTTTTATTCTTCTACCGTTTTTCAGCCTTTGGATGATCAGATTTTACATCCAACATTCGAAGCAAAAGTAAGATCTAATAAAACTAATAAACGTATGTTTGAAAGGTACATTTCTCCTGGAAGCAAGAGAAAGAGAACCGATGTTTATTCCGTAGAAGAAGGAGAAATCATCATAGAATTTGATTGTCGTGGAGAAGTTGAAAGGATAAAACCTATAGAAGACCTTGAGGAGACATGTATAGACCCAAATGATTCAACCAAAATAGTCAAAATGGGAAAGGAGTTGGAAAGTAGTTTGAAGAAAGACTTGATTTAGTTCCTTAAATCCAATAAAGATGTGTTTGCATGTTCCCATTCAGATATGGTTGGAATTGATCCATCGTTTATGTACCATGCACTAAACATTAATTAGGAAGCGACCCTTATCAGACGAAAGAAGAGACAATTGGATAAAGTGCGGTCCAATGCCCTAAATGAGGAAGTTAAAAAGCTCCTCGAAAATGGTTTCATTCGAGAAGACTTCTACCCAAAGTGGCTAGCAAAACCAGTATCGGTAAAGAATTCGAATGGCAAGTGGAGGACTTGCGTCGAGTATACTGACTTGAACAAAGCTTGTCCAAAAGACTTTTACTCATTGCCTCAGATAGATCAGTTGGTTGATGCAACTAGTGGACACAGATTGTTATCCCTGATGGACGCTTACTCAGGATATAATCGGATACCCATGTTTAAACCGAATGAAGAACATACAAGTTTCATTATCGATTGGGGAATTTTCTACTAAAAAGCAATGCCTTTTGGGTTAAAGAATGCAGCGGCTACCCATCAAAGATTGGTCAATAGAATGTTCAAAGAATAGATCGGTTGAAATACGGAAGTTTGCATTGACGATATGCTAGTAAAATCTTATAAAGCTAAGAGTAACCTTAAAGACATAAAAGAGATGTTCGAAGTATTACAGAAATATCAAATGAATTTGAGTCCCCAGAAATGCTTTTTCGAGGTCCAATCTCGGAAGTTTTTAGGCTATATTGTGAGTGCTCAAGGAATTGAGGCCAGTCCAGACCAAATTAAAGCTATCAAGGACATGGCTGAGCCCAAAAGTAGTAAAGATGTGGTGAGTTTAAAGGGTAGGGTAGCCGCCCTAAGCAGGTTCATTTCCAAGGTGACTGATAAGTGCATTCCCATTTTCAATGGGATCAAGAAGAAGAAAAACTTTGAATGGGGAGAAGACTGTAAGAAAGCCTTTCGAGAGTTGCAAAATCATTTGGAAAAACCACCAATATTATCCAGTCCTAAGAACGGTGAAGTCTTGTACTTATACATGGCAGTTTTACAATATGCGGTTAGTTAAGTTTTCATCAGAGAAGAAAGTGGAACTCTACTTCCTGTTTATTATGTGAGCAGGCAATTAAAAGACGTAGAGGTTCGGTGCCCGGTAATAGAAAAATTAGCTTACTGCTTGATACTTACTGCAAGAAAACTTAGGGCATACTTGCAAGCGCATCCAACCAAAATATAAATATTGACTAATTTTCCACTTAAAAAAGTCTTCAGTAAACCTGAAACTTCGGGTAGGCTAGTAAAGTGGGGAATTGAACTTAGCCAGTATGACATTGAATTTAAACCAGGGGAAGCTATCAAAGGAAAAGCATTGGCGGACTTATTAATGAGTGTACAAACTTCGTTAAAGAACAATCAGAGAAAGAAAAAGATTAAAAACCCATATGGCAGTTATTTGTGGATGGCGCATCAAATGAGCATGGAGTCGGAGTAGGATATGTCATAATAACACCAGACGGACACCACCTACACTATGCACTGAAGTTAGGGTTTCCAGCAACAAATAATGTAGCAAATATGAATCGATGGTAGCAGGATTGACTATAGCCTTAGAGCTCAAAATCCCACGAATTCAAGTCTTTAGTGATTCTCAATTAATGGTAAACCAGATAAAGCAAGTATATCAGACTAAGGATGCCAAACTATCTTTATATGTAAAGAAAGTATCGAAAATGCTCACCTTGTTTGAAGATTTTTCTATACATCAAGTTCCAAGGGGAGAAAATTCTTAGGCATATTTGTTAGCAAAATTGGCAAGTTCAAGAGGAGCCCCAGAAACCTGAATTATACCAGTAGGGTACCAAGCAAATTCAAGTATTTAAGAGGGAATACCTGACCAAGGGAAGGAATTGTTAGTTCTAACTAGATCCTAAGCCATGGCACAAGAAAGAGAAGATAGGGAGATAAGTGAAGAAGTCCCAAATGAGAAGAATGATCATCCAAGGAAAGATGACTGTTATAGTGACACTTGGATGTCGCCTATTGTCAAATATATTTCCAAAGAGATCTTACCATCTGATAAAATGGAAGCTAGGAAAATAAGGTGACAAACTCCGACTTTCACAATGATGGATGGAGTTCTTTACAAAAAAGGATATGCCTTAACTTACTTAAGATGTGTGAGTCTAGAAGATGGGATGAAATTGTTGGTGGAAGCACATAAAGGATTTTGCGGAGATCATTCCAATGGGGCAAAGTTGACAAAGAAGATAATGAGAAAATGTTTTTATTTACCACGAATGGCAAGTCAAGCTATTGAGTATGTAAAGAAATGCAAAGATGCCAGAAATACTCAAAGATTCCTCGATTTCCACCCAGTCAATTAACTCCGATTTCAAGTTCATGGCCTTTTGATATATAGGAATCGACATAATCGTGCCACTGCCAATTTCCTAAGGAGGAGCAAGATATGTTGTAGTTGCCATAGACTACTTTACTAAGTCGGTAGAGGTAGAACCACTCCCTAAAATCACTTCTAGGAAAGTGCTTAGATTCGTCATTAAAAACATTATTACTGGATTGGGGATCCCCTATAAGATTATATCTGATAATGGAACACAATTTGAAAGAGAAGAGTTTTGTCGGTTTTGCAATAAGAATGGGATTATTAAAAGCTTATCTTCCATGGCATATCCAAAGGCTAATGGAGCCGTTGAAGCTGTCAATAAGACTATTAAGACTATCTTGAAAAAGCGATTGAATAAAGTCAAAGCGAATTGGGTAAAAGAATTGCCGCTTGTACTCTGGGCCTATCGAACATCCACTAGAACTACAATGGTTTTTCTGATCAGCTTAGCAAACATTCGATTAACTAGCCATTGGTAAGTTGCTCCAGCATTTTTGAGTCCAAACAGCATGACTTTGTAGTAGTAAAGTCCCTGATCGGTGACGAATCTGGTGTGTTCTTGATCGGGCTGGTGCATGGGAATCTGATTGTAGCCGGAATATGCATCCATGAAGGATAAGAGTTCGTGTCCGGCTGTTGAGTCTACAAGTTGATCAGTCCGGGGAAGTGGAAAACTGTCTTTGGGGCAAGCTTTATTCAAGTCTAAGTAGTCAACGCAAGTCCCCCATTTCCCGTTAGGTTTCCTGACAAGTACAAGGTTAGACACCCATTCTGGATATAGCGCATCTCGGATAAACCCGTTCGACTTGAGTTTATATACCTCTTCCTTTAGGGCGGCAGATCTCTCTGGATCTATACCATGCCTTTTTTGCTTGACCGAACATGCCGCGGGTCAATATTCAAGGTGTGGCTCGCGATGTCCGGCGAGATTCCACACATGTCAGAGTGCGTCCAAGCAAACACACCGAGGTTTACCCGGAGAAATTCAACCAATTCCTCCTTCATCTATTGGCTTAGCTGAGATCCAATCTTTATCATTCTAGAATCATCATTATTATCGATCAGAACATCGATCGTCAACTCTGCCGGAGAAGCCTTTGACTTCGTCCTCCCTTTCATTATCTCTTGGGTCAAGATCTCTCGGGAATTGGTTGTGGTGCCTGGGCCTAGGCCCAAGCGTTAACTGTTAATTATCTGCAAAGCGGACGCAGAGAGATTCCTCTACGCCCTTTCCTTTTTCTTTTCGCTGCACCTCCCACAGCTCAACAACATAACAGGCCCATCTAGCAGCTTGGTCTCCCTAAACAACTCCAACTCCATTATCGATAGGGAATTTCAAAGTCAGACACCAAGGGGAGGTAGCAGCCCTGAACTCAACTAGGGCCGGTCGGTCCAAGAAAGCATTGTACGGTGAGTCAATATCCAATACAATAAACCGCAACATCCGGACTCTCCAACCTTCCCCAACTCCTAACTCCACTTGTAGCTCCACCATCCCAGCGGGTTTAGTCGCATTTCCATTGAAGCCATGAATACGAGACTAACAAGGTTTCAAATCTTTCGCTTCCATCTTCATTTGATCATAGGCTCACTTAAAGAGTATGTTCATTAAACTTCCATTGTCCACTAAGATCCTCTTCATCCAAGTAGGACCTATCTGAGCTGAAATGACTAGTGGATCAATGGTAGGGGCTTCGATTCTGTCAACATCCCTATCTCGAAAATGATATCGTCTGTCATCGTCTTCTTCTATTCTGCCCGAGCCCCGTCTTCCAAGTTACTACAACATTCGAAGCTCGCATGCCTAATAGAGCTGGCATACGACTCCATTTCCCCTCAGCTCCAATCCGCTGGATGAGGACCACAACTAACAGTGTTAATCACTAACCTCCCGCCAGTACATGCGGGTTCCTCCAGTATAACCTGATTCAGTATTTGATTTTGATTTGATAGGCCCGCACCTCCAGCCTGCGGCGCCCGAACCAACTGCTCCAACTTTCTTTCTCGTATCAACTTCTTAATAGTATCCTGTAGATGACGACACTCGTTCGTGTTGTGGCCATAACTACCGTGAAATCTAAAAAACTTCCAAGTTTGAATTTGTTTCTCCGACGATTGCTTCGGAGCAGGTTTCTTATATTGGATAGTATTACAAGTTTGCAAGTACACATCCTCCAAGGATGTATATAAAGGAGTATAGGTGTCAAACATGGGAGCTCTATGTCGCGGTCTGCGATTCTGATCCCGCTTCTTACCCTGATTTCCATCGCCTTTCTGCTTATTCTGTATATTTAACTGCACCTTTTCGGAACTCTCCCCGGTTGGTTTCACAGCGACATTGCTTTGGATTCCTTCCACACTGGGCCTTATGTCATCCTTTTTCCTCGACTGTTTCACATCCTCTCTTCTCAAGAACTGAGCTGCCTTGGAATAGAAATGGTCCAATGATGTAGGGGGTTTTCCGGCCAACCAGTTGCAAAATTCAGAATCGGGATTGATTCCCTTAGTCAGTGCCATCAGAATGGAATTGTCATTAGGGTTACTAATCTCAGCGCATGCAGCGTGGAACCTCTCCAGGTAACGTCTGAGTGTCTCTCCGGGAGCTTGAGTGACACTCGATAAGGTATTAACATCTTTGGGCCTTGTGACATATATGAGAAACTGCTCGACAAATTTTGTAGCCAACTGGTCGAAACATGAACTAGATCGGGGTGGTAGGCGAGTAAACCACATAGTCGTGATGTCCCCTTGGGAGATTTGGATACTTTGGCATTTGATCGCATCATCAGCCCATGCTGCATTCATCAACCATTCATACTTTAAAATGTGCTAGTTAGGGTCAGAGCTCCCTTCATAAATAGGTAGAGTTCGCATTCTAAATCGCCGAGGCGGTTCAGCATAGAGGATGTCATCGGTGAAAGGGGTATGACTTCGGGAGATTCCCCAGTCGTCATTGGTGAGGCCTTGGCTCTCACGGATCATTTGGCGGATCGTTGTCGGGATGTCTAGCATCTGGACATTCTAATCATGCTGGGCTAAGATGTGGTCGGGTCCAAAATGCGAGGATGGGCCGGAAATGGTCGATGGTCCATACCTCGCCTCCTTAGCTCTAGATCTTCGGGAACATAAGGCTCAGGAGTATAATCACATTAGCGATGGTTCGGATCCGTTCGGTTCCGAGTGTCAGCTTCCAACTCGATGGCAGCGGCAGCAACGCGGTTGTCAGTAGTGTGATAGGGAACCGTCCCTCCTTAGGAGGAGGGTCTGGTCTGGTGGCTGGTTGACAGACCAACTCTCGCTTGTCCAAGATTCAAAGTGCGTTGATGTTCGGTAACCTGTGTATAGCTTCCATCCAGCCGTGGGCGTGTGGATCTACGATTGTAATCAGAGGAAGCTGAACTTTCAGTAGATGAGTAGGAAGCCTGATCCCTTCTGGATCTCCTTCGTCTTTCTGGTTCAGTCGATTGGTTAACTCCGTGTTGGCACGAAGCTATTGGGTAAGCTGCTGGCAGCTTTGAGTCAGCTCTTGCATCAGTAGCTGGAACTCCTCCCTGGTGACATGGCCTTGTGGATCCGAAGGTCCAATAGCGTTCTGATCTATAGAGGGAAGTTTTGCGGGGTTCTGCCTATCCCGTCCTTCTGGATCTGCAGCGGTTGAGGTAGTCCTAATAGTGACCATGGTGAATAGCAAAGTTCTCTCCTAGACTTGGTGCAAATCTGAATAGGATGGAAGAACTTCTAGGCTTGAGATCTGGATCTTCTTCTTAGATTCTTGCAATCCGATATCGGTAGTAGATCCAATGAGCAGGAGAAAAGCTGGATTTTCTCGGTGAAAGCACCAAAGTGTTTGTACCAAAATTGGGCACAACACTCTTCAAATGTATTTGAAGAGATAAAATGAAGAAAGTAAATGTAAAATGATGCAGATCTAACAATCACACCAATCAACAGATAAGAAAAAGTATAGAAATACACAAATTTATAGTGGTTCGGCGTATGGCCTGCGTCCACTATGAAATGATTTATGTTTATTGATTATAACTCGTTAGTTACAAGTGGATTACAATAGTACAATCAAAGTACAACTGCAATTTCAGTAGAGTATCGACGTAGAGAGGCCAAAAGTCCTTTTTATGTAGGTCAAGGGTCACTATTTATAGGCGTAGGCAGCAAATATCTCGCCTAGATCTCGGAGGACTTCTTCTCTCACATAGGTGGGCCCATAGGGTGGAGTTCAGGTGATTTCGACTCGATATCAGAGCGATACGAATGGAATTCATATCGATCAAGAATTGATCTTTGTTGGATGGGATCGATCAGGTACATTCTTGAGTTGTAGGCAAGCTTCTATGAAAATTTGGTGGCATATGGACTTGTAGATTTTGATTTATGATCGATGCAAGTTTAGGTTTTCAGTGTATAGCCGAGCTCGTATCGCTCCCATTCGGGTCGACCCTGTTCGCATCGCTTCCAAGCATGTGATAGCTGATGATGTGGCGCTATCTTTAAGGGTCGATCCACTTTTTATGTCGAGTGACGGAATTTTCTACTTGATCGTGCTTTAATCGTATCAATCCTGGAATAATCCACTTCGTACTGTTTCTTTGCTCTCCACTTCGTATCGATCCTGGAAGAAGTCGCTTTCGTATCGGTGTACGTCCACATCCTTCATATCGACCAGACATGATCCCTTTTGTATCGTTTAAGTTGTCCCATTCGTATCGCTTACTGGATGATATATTTGTATCGACCGTTGGTTGTTCGATACGAATAATATATATGAATAGGGTTCATGTGATTGATACGAAATGTAGGAGTAAAGTGGATACGAACGAGGCAACCCTTCATGGATACGAATGAGGCAACCCTTCATGGATACGAATGAAGTGGACACGAAGGAGATGGTAACTAACCTTGATGGGTACGAACCCAATGCTTTCTCCATGGATACGAATGGGAGCGCTGCTTGGCCTTGGATACGAATGGGTTTTGCCTCTTCCCATGGATATGAATGAGAGCTTTGCTTGGCCATGGCTACGAGGTGGATGGATACGAATGAACATGCTCCTTCCCATGGATACGAACTAGTGTTGAATATGAATTGTTGATGTTTTCTAAGTGAACCTTGATAGATCCATATCTTGAGCATACAAACTCCGATTGACTTGCAATTTGGAATGTGGGCTTTCATGGCTTTGCTTGTTGTACCATATTGAATGTAACTCGACCCTGACTCAGGCAAAATTTATCAGTACCCACAGTGAACCTTGTAGGTAATCGATCTTCGGGACAGACTGTTTTTGGTTTCTATTTGAGTTCTTGGTGTCACGGCCTTACCAAAAGGCGGGATAACAACTTCATTGTTAAATTTTAAGATCCAAATCTTCAAAATAATTCAAATTTCCGAATTAAAGTGATATATCGATTTTAACTTTACATTTCCAATTTAATTCTTAAACAATTTCTTTTTAACCATTTCAATTTCAACTTTCAAAGCTTGAATTAGAAAATAATTAAATTCATATAAATCTATAACTTATTTCCTTTAGAACAATAACATTTAATCAAAAATCCAAATTCAAGATTTTAAATCATTTAATTTAACCAATCTGGTGTCCGTATATAATTTCCTATCATATGGTCAAGTGATACGAATATATATCATTTCAACCCGCAATAAATTTAAATTTCCGGATATATACCATTTCAACCCATATCCCAAATCATAATTTACCAAATCCGTAAAATCGCTCGGGTTTATCATTTCAACCAATAATGATTTTTCCCTAATCTATAAGATCGTTCGGGTATGTATCATTTCAACCCATAGTGATTTTCCAAACAATAACTAAGGAAACTTGCAGTGTGATAACAATATATATAATAAACATAACATCCAATCATCCAAAAAGTCAACAAATAAACATCCATCAGAATCATCACCCAAATCAGCCAATAAATCACAATAATTAACTGGTTATCATTATCATGTATTTAACTAGCAATTTAAATTCAATATTAATGTAGATGGCAATTTAATTTAATATAAATTCAAATTAAATTTAAATGACAATTTAAAATATCAAACATTAATCAATAAATTTCTAATCACATCATAAATTTAATTTAACTAACATAAGATGATTTAGTATTCGTGAGTGGGTTAAATAACTCACCTTTGATTTATCGTTGATTTAAAAATCCAATTAAAACCTAAAATTCCAATAGTCTTAGAATGTAGCCAAACTAGTTCCATAATGTTCGAAATTTCAATACAATCACAACGAAGAAAACCACGTCCAAAATCGAGCTCGTATGAAAAAGTTATCAGCGTTAGAAGTTCGAAATTTAAAATTAAAATAATACGAGGGCGTAATGGTAATTATCCATACCTCAGCTAAACCCTAACTCACACGACCGTTAACCCATCTTGTCCCTACACAGTAGCCGCCAACCCATATTGACTAAACAATGCCAATACGCTCGCCTATACTCCGATCAGACAACGCCGATAACCCCCACCCCCTCCGCCCCCGTGCGAACGCTGCCACCTCCGGCTCCTCCGAGCCCAACCGCCGCCGTACGTCCTTTATGGCAAACTCTGGCTAAATTCATCGCCAACCCCAAGAATGAAATTCATGGATCAACTCCTCTAGGCCTCCTCTACCCACTGGTCACCTCCGATCGACCCCTCGACGAAGATCCACCCTTGAAATCAAAAACCTAATATGAACGGCCGAGGATAAATCAATGATTTCTGGAAAAACCATGACTCGACTCGAAAAAAAAATTGCAGTAGTAGACTGCGCTCGTCGAGAGATTTCCAATGATATATAATATGACATAGTTTGAGGAGTTTGGATTTTGAAGTTGGATTTTGATTTGAAAATTGAAATTAGGGTTTTGATGTTGACCGCCATTGAGAGGGAAAGGATCAGATGAAAATAATAGTATGTACAGAAATAAGAAAAAGGCTACTATGGTTTTAGAAAGGAAATCTATTTATATAGATAGATGGATAAGAACGAATGGACAGATCGAATTGGGTCGAAACGATAACAACAACCCAAAAAACCCGTTTCGTTCCCGAAATGAAAGTAGGTCATCCCATATATCAAAATATAGGTTTTCGATATTTTTAAACTCAATGGAACTAGTTTCAAACCTAATTCCATTGTATATAGAAGTTAGCTTTCAAAATCAAATTATATTCATTTAAATTCTATTAATCGATTTCTACGCGTTTCGAGCTCGCACGATCAAACGACAAGTCTGATCGCTACGAAACTTGAAATCCTACAATAATTCACCGTTACGGATCCGATGAAACTGGTTTCATCGCAATCTGAGATAGTGACCAAATGGCTAATTTTTCATGTTAACTAAATAAATTATTATTAAATTAATTTAATCACCTTTAAATTCAAATCTTAACAGTTAACCATTTCCATCATTCTTGATAACATAGAATTTAAAATCTTAAAATAAATTTTCCATGTCAAATTCAATATTTAAATATTGCACTAATTACAGCGTTCAATTACAACTGTAATAAATTCATTTATTTTGATTTACATTCTTATTATTCAATCAACAATACCCTATGAATTTTATTAACATAAGTTTACATTTTATTACATTCATTATTTTACCGTTAACATCTTTTACCCTATTAACTACAATAATTAATTACATTAATTTCCGTTGATTTCCAAATTAATTCCAAACATATTTAATAATGAGATGATAAATAAACAATTGTTACTTTTAAGTAATTTAATCACATTTATAAATTTATTGCTCACAAACAAAGATTATAAATACTCACCACACTACTGATTTCATATTCTATATTAACCAATTTCAATCAATTACATACAATCTCACCATTAAAAACATCATTTAATTTATTTCATTATTTACAATTATAACCAAATTAACCTAAAAATTGTTTCAATTGATTGAAATTACATTAAAATAGTTATCAATAACATTCAAACAACATTATTAAATCATATTCTAATTATTTTCTCAGTGATAAATCATAAATTTTAATTTCTCATAATATTACATTTCAAAATCTAATTTAATTTAATATTTTTAATTATAATAAATTACGGGTCGATACAGAATATATATACTATAAACTTTATAGTAATACACACATATCTTAACTTTTAATTGATTTATTATTTAATTAGAAATTTTTTACTAATTTTATTAATTTAGAAAAAAAATGTATACGCGCATGTATATTCATATTATCTTAAACAATTCAAAACAACATAACATATATCATTATATATATTATACATGTATACATTTTAATTAATTAACTTATATAAATAACTCATTTATTTTATTAATCTTATTAATAAATAGTTTCAAAATAAATTTTATAACATTTTCCAACATTTCAAAATTTTTTATTTTAACTTTTATAATATGTATTTTATTTTAAATTTAACTTTTAAATTCAAAAATATTATTTTAAATTTTCAAAACAATTTGAAAATCTATTTTATAATATTTTCTTATTTTAATTTTAACTTTTAAATTTTAAAATTTTATTTTAATTTCAAATCGGTTTTGAAATTTGCCCATAGTCTAATTTAAATTAGGTCTTTTCTATTAGGGATAACCTTTCAGGCTTACCTTATCGTTTCAGGCCAGGTTAGTAGCTAGGTAGGGCAGAGTACTTGGTTATCCAAACCCAACCACAGACACTACTTTTTTAGATACCTTACTATATTGGTAGCCTTTAATAAGTTAGTCATAATACTGCTAATTTAGACTTCATAGGCTATTTGGCTACTATGCCATTGTTGGAACTGGGCCAGCCAGCAACGGAATAATTAAGTAAAATTCAATTTTTTTTACCTATTTGGATCTTTAATGGGCATATGCAGTCTAAGTCATTTAGAACTTTTCTAAAATTTATGTTAACTAAAATCAAAATTTTATGTGAATATATAAACAAAGTTTTATTTTATATAATATGTATTATATTATATATATATATGTGTGTATCATATACACATATGTTGTGCTTGCACGTGCAACATAATGATGTATGATGGTTTGACATGCCTATGTATAGACGTTGGGATTTACACCACAACAAACATGTGAGCCCCTCTTGTACTCCATTTGTTGTCTAAATGTGTGTATATATACACATCAAAATATTATATATAAGTAAATACACACACACACGTACATATATTAAATGTTAATTATGAAAAATTTATATATATAACATTTATAAATTATTTATTTATATATACGTATGTATGTGTGTGTGTGTTTATATAATAATTAAATCACTATATTAATTAAATATTAATTTATAAAATAATTTTTAACATACATATATGTGTATAATATATAATATGAAAGCCAAAAGTAATCATTTAAAATAATATTTTATTTTATTTTAAATTAATTTACCCAAATAAACATATATAAGTAGATATAAATATAAATATATTATATATATGAATATAAATAATAATTTTCTAAAAAATTATGTTTCTACATATTTTTGCTCTTGGCTAAACATATGTATAAGTTTTTTTATTTATTTCTTTTTGGTATTGAATTTCAACACATTTTAAGATTTAAAAAATTTGTAAAATTAAATTAAAAAATATTATTTTTGAAATTTTCTGTATAATATTTTTTATGTAATATTTTTATGCAAAATTTTATTATTTGTAATACACACACACACATACAAGTATATTAAATTACATAATAAAATTTAAGTTAAATAAATAATTAAATATCTTTATTAAATTCTTTTCAATTACTATCGAATACTTATTATACATGAATAATTTTTTTTAAATTTAAAACATATGTTATATAACATTAATCTATTAAATATGGATTTTGATTAATTAAATCATTTAATAATATTATTTATATGTAAATTTTTTTTAAATTTGCACTCCATGAGCATCTAGTAAGCAAGAAAAATATTTATTATATATAAATATAATAACATACACAACCAACCAATTTGTGATAGCATTTCGTTACACAAGATTCATAATATAATCTAATATTCTATTTATAAATAATATATATAAATATGATATAACAAAATAAAATAGAGAATTACCTTTCACCAAAGCCCTTGCATACATGTTGAAACGTTGAATTGGTCCCCTTGAATCTATTTACAAATCAGAAGTTGCTAGCACCCGAACTGCCTTACCACTGACGATCGAATTAAAAAGTTTTAATGTAATTTTGTAATTGGATTTTTTAGGGCTTAGAGGAGGAGGTTGCTAGCCGAAATTATCAGAGAGAGGGAAGAGTAGAAGTGTGTAACAAATGATTTAAGAGGTGGCACATAAATAGGAAGTCAAGAGAGTGAAAAAAAATCTAATCCTAAAATTTTCTCTTACTATTTCAACTCTTTTAATCATTCAAATTCTTCCTTTTTCCCATCGTATCGCTGGCCTAAACACCCTTTTACAGCTGAAAATAACATGCCCATATAGGCCTCAAATCCGATCAAAGTCCAAACAACATTCAGTGCAACTTTAAATCTTATTTAAACGCATACCGATATCGTATATCAATCAGTATATTTATTACTATGATAAACACATTGTTTAATATTGTTTAATATACATTAATCAAAATTTTATAATTAATATTTCATAAATATTAATTAATTTAAATAATTTACAATAATTTATAAATTAATTAAATCGGGTGGTAAAAGAAACATTCAACACTTTGGTTGTGTGACTCTTAGGTGTAAACTTGGTTAGCGACTAATACCGAACGTTTCAAATATTAATGTTCACACATCACCTAGTAGGTGGGGTGACAATATAGCCAAATTTATTGCTTACTTGATTTTAGTAAAATCCAATTTTATTTTATTAAGCTTTAACTATCAGTGATAATTATTTACACCAATTCTCTTTGTCAAAACTATATCACTTTGCACTTAAGGAATTTAGTAATGGTCAAAATTTCAATATCTTCCATATTCAACTCTATAGTCCATACACAAAGTCCTTTGTCCAATAATAACTATTATTATTAACCAAACCGCTCTAGCCAAATGCTTTGACTTTGAATTGAATTTAGTTGATCGTGCTACTAACCTCGAGAAGACGAATCCTTTCTTAAATAGTGTTTCACATCCAATGCTTCCACTCGACCCAACTATAGTCATTTAATGGATGCCATGCTATGACTTAACTATAATCAAACATGCTCTTCCACGTTGAAAATCAATAGTATTCTCAAGTCAAGAGAACCGTGTAATTTTGTCACATAGATATTTTCCAGTTTGACCTTTGTTATATTAAGCAATAGAAAACAATCGAGTGATCATTTCATAGTTATTCAATAACTATTGGTACGTAACCCCTCAGTGCCCCCAGTAGTCATGAGGAATACATTGTTTAATATTTGAAGAGTGTTACGTACTCTAGTCTCAACTGATGTATTGATATCCAGTCTCGATACATCTTGACTAGAAATATTTAAAATGATATGTTTAATTTCATTATAATAAATTACTCATGATTACAATACTTTGTAACTACTATCACAAAACATATCATTTATGGATTTTCTATTAAATATATTTTTAATTAAATTAGTTGATTAATATAATAGATCATATTAAGTACATAATAGACAAAACACATTTTGTTTCGAGTAAGATTGGTTATCGAGTTAGATATATGCAACAAAATACATAATTGCCCCTAGGGCATAACTCTAACCCTATCAAAAGAGGACTAAAACACCATGAAGATTTATCAGGTCTTCGTATACTAGAAAGGTACAACAACAAAGGGGTTGTGCGAAGTGCACACCACAACTGACTGGAAGTATGCGGGTGAAAAAGACAAAGATGACTTGTCGGGGCAGATAGACTATGTGGAGGGTAAATCCATTGATGAGATTTATCAACATGCAATCCTTTCGGGATTCACTAAAGAGAGTCTGATTTAGCACTCTTATAAGGAAAAACAAAAATGTCGAACCTCGTAAAATGATTGTTTTGAATAATGATTTGAATTTATACAACACAATGCAACTCATAAGTGAAATGAATAGGATATGATATTCCAATCGATTATAGTGCAACTATGTATGTTATATTGAACATTGCCATGACATTTTTGTTATTACCAATTTTTTCAAAATGGGGATTGGGAAATTTGTATGGCGTGAGAGATCCTGTGTGTAAATTTTGTGCCTTATAAAGCCCAACATGATGCGTTTGTGACATCTTCTCGGGTCAGACTAAATATTTATTCCACGATGATTTCTTTCTCTTGCTTCGAAATTATTTCCTATGATATAGAGATAGATGGAGACTGGCACACCGTATATGAGTTCATAGTTGTTGTTGACGTAGATTTAGATGGATGAGCACTTTCCACCAGTATTAAAGGGACCGTTAGAGTCATTTGGACAAATTACAATCGAGAGACCCATTCAGAGTCAGTAGAGTTGTGTTAGTCATTATGAGTGTCATATTGTATATAGTTGGCCATGGTTGTACTAGGAAATCTTTCTTCTGAGGCAGTTTGTATATATAGTCTGCCTAATTGATGATGTTGAAGATATGTTGTGTTTTCATTAGACATCCAATTGTATATAAATTTTGATTTATGTGTGTGTATGTCTCTTTGTGTGTATGGCCTAGGATCGACTACACATCATTTTTGCTACACCTCAAGTCCCACTTGATATCAGCCACAAGTTTCAAATTAAATAACAGAGTGAAGTGACAAGGGAGAAGATATATTATTTAATTCGCATCCTGTGGCTAATATCAATAGGGATTTGAGTTGTAGCAAAAATTATACTACAACAAAATAACCTTGTTACAATGGGAAATCCCCATTGTAATAAGTGCCTAACAATGGGTCTATGTCCATCGTATTATGCGGAGTTGTAATAGAGTGGGCGCATTTTACAACTGTTTTTTACCGCTGCAATAGAGTCGTTTTCAACTATTTTTTTCCATTGCAATAGAGTCTTTACAACTTTTCTTACCCATTGCAATAGAGTTTTTTGCAACTGTTTTTGCCAGTTGTTAAAAAAATTCAAATGAGAAAAAAATGTAAAACTACTACAGTGCACCTATAAACTTAAAGCTAATTTGCAATTGAAACCAAAATATTATACTAATAACAACCATGTTCATTCATATTTACTAAAAATAACAGAAAAAAATTCATATTTCAAAATATCAAAATGATTCATGTATTCATACCATTCATAAAGTTTTACATAGTTACAAAACATTATATTCAAGCCTAAACTAACATAACGTGCAGTATATACTAAAAATAGCACAGGATTTAAAATTTAGACCAAACGACATTGAAACAAACCTTGAATCATAATACTTTAGTTAATCAGAACCTACATCAACCCCTTTTTTCTTCAAGAATTCCTTTGCTTCTGTTATGTCCTACAATACATACAAATATAATGTAAACTACAAATATAGACTACTTTATATAGCCAGACATCAGTATTTCAAATAATTAGTACATTGTGTTAAAACTAGGGTACCTAAGAGCACTTATATGTCACCTATTTTTAGTACAGTTTAATGTCATACACACACGCTCAAAGAACACTATGTGCTCATCATCTACAACTATGACAGGACGTTGGTTCCGCTATATTTAATCCTTGCTTGCACAAGATGTGTATTTGATAATTCAGCCAATATATCATAAAATTATGTGTCATTGATAATTTACAGAAAATTGATGTTCTAACGGATGCGACCATATGCAACATATTACAAAGGAACAATCCATGATCATATAAACTTCCATCTTTATAAGCATAAAAAATGGGACCAAGAAACCGTACATACTCATATGGCTACATTCTTATTCCCTTATGGAAATAAGGGATGTTCCCTATACAATGATAGAAGTATAAAACTATCGAATAAGGCCTGATCCAAAAAAACCTAAACCACAATTATATAATTTTTCACCATTGTAAAGCATTAAAAATAAAAATAAAAATCTATTCAAACTCAAATAGCTGCATCCTTATTTTCTTATGGAAATAATATAGTAATGAAACCACTGAATGAAGTTTGCTTGATAAAACCTAAACCACAATCATATTGTTAGAAAGTATCACATTGTTTTTTTTCAACTTTGAATGTAAATATCTGATTAAATGATTGAAAACAAATTCATTTATTTCAAATACTGGTAAACATAAATTTTTGACAAAAAACATTATTCAAATTAAGATCTACCTTCATCTAGTAGAATTAAGCACCTGAGAATCAAAGATTTGAGGTTATAGAAGTGAATCAACATAAATAAAATAATATTACTAACTTTTTCTACCAAACTTCTTCGTAATTTCATTACTCACACAGTAAAAGTTCTTATTTCCAAAAAATGCTAACATGAGATAAGATTTAGTACTAGCAATTTCTATAAATGGAGATAACCTAAAATGACTAAAGAATCTTATTAAATTTCTCTAATAACATGCAAACATACTTATTACCTAGAATAAGAAGGCATATTAAAAAGACATTTCAAAATACAAATTAAAAAATGAAAATTTCACAGAAATCGTAGGAATTTATGTTCAATCAAAGCAAGTAAAGCACTAAAACAAGATCGAACCTTTGAGGATCTACTACCCAAATGAGACGGAGTTTTAAAGTTTCAAGCTTAATGCTACTGAAGCATCAGAGAAATTCAGAGTAACGTCGCCTCTATATTCCTCATAATCGATAGTGAAATGGATCGAAAACGCATGAATTACTAAACCCTAGCGCCACTTTCAATTTCCTCATTTGCTTTCAATTGTCGGATCTTAAATTTAAGATTCAAAAGTTTGACACATAATGCGACTTGAATAATTATTTGTTATTATTATCTCACGGTGGTGATCCCAGTAGTTATCTTGTGGTGTGGCTGCCAACGCACAAAATCTTCGGAGGAAGAATGAGTTGAACAAAGCATAAGAGTGGTCAAAGAATGGTTGGAGTAGGAAAGGAAGTGAATCTGGTTTTAGGTTTAAGGATTTTTGAGAGCTTAGCGATTTAGATGAAGCACAACCAGATTTAGGGGTTGTTTCTATTGTGAAGTGGGAAATGAAAAACGAAAGCGGGATAAGTGAATTTTCGGACTTGCTTTAAAGAAAAAAAATTATGAAACTAGTTTGAACATAATTTTAATTTATTTATGTTTTCTTTTTAAAATACTTTAAAGTACCACTTATCAATTAAACGCTTATTGTTAATGTAATAAATATAAATATTTCTTATATTTTTCACTATTATTAACTTTCGAAATTTTTGTAAACTTTTAAGTTTTCACTGACTAATGTGGTTATAATTAAATAGTAAACATTAAACATTAATTATTAAACAGTAAACATTAAATATTAACTTTAAACATTGATTATTTAATATTAATTAAATATATTAGTTATTAAATGGAATTAATAAGTATTAAGAATAATTTACTAATTATTAATAATTAACTATAATAAATTATTAAATATGAAAAATAAATATTGATTTTAGATAATACTTAGTAATCATAAATTATTTATTAATATTCATTAATTATAATAAATTAGAAATAATGACTTATATAAGTCATGAACGTAAAGACAAAGTAAACATTTTGTTATTAATTATAAATTACTAATTATTAACTATTATAATATTTAGAGCAATATTTTATGAATTTTTTAAAATTTATTATAGAAATTTTCAATTTTTCAATTTTTTTTGAAATAATACTTCTTATTATTAATTATTTAATAGTAATTATTAATTATTACTCTTATTTGTTGGTTATTAATTATTACTTCTTAATTATAATTGAATATTAGTTATTAATTGTTTGGTATTAATTATTCAATAGTAGTTATTTAATATTAATTATTGATTATATTTATTAAATATTAAATGTAATTAATAAATATTAACTATAATTAACTAATTATTAACAATTAATTATAATAAATTATGAAATATCAAAAATTATTATTGATTATAGATAATAATTAGTAATTATAAACTATTTATTAATAATCATTGGGTATAAATTATAAATGATTGTCTATCTATGTTTTCATTTATAAATAATAATCTATCTAAGTTTTGATCATTTGAAAATTGGTATTTGTTACAAGTCGTAAACTAAAAAGTTATAATATGTATCTATTCCAACTAGCAAAAACAAGAGTTGCAAAAATTGGCATCTATTACGATGGTCAAATAAATAGTTGTAATGGACATCTATTACAATGGGCAAATAGGGAAGAGGTATTGATGAAAATTGGTATCTATTACAACAGGCAAAATAAGTTGAGTTAACCATAAAAATTCACTTAAGAATAAAGGTATGAAAGAAGGCTCATTAAAAAGTGCTAGGCTCCACAAAAATTGAAGACATGGGTTTGTCGAAGTTCAAAAGCAACGTTTCGAAGGTATTGAGATAGCTTTCGAAGGAGTTGCAAGCGCAAGTTGCCCTTAAAAATGACAAGAAAAACAAAAGCTTTCGAAAGGGTGAAAAAGAAAGCAAAGTTAATCTTCCCCCTCGTCCAGACCTTTCGACGCAGATGGACCCATATATATTAGAGAGGCTAGTATGGGTTCGAAACATCTTTCAAAGATATTGAACGATAGACTCGCACACGAGAACCAATTCCTTCAAAATAGTGGATTTCGTCATTGTCAATCTACTACCTGAAGAAGTGATTCTAATATGTACCTTTCGAAAGCAAGAATAAGCCTTTCGAAATGGTTGGAACCCTTCGAAGGCATAATAAAAACTCCACATGAAGCATAAATGTCCTTTCACAAAAGATCCAATCGTCACCCACCATTCCTTTCGAAGCTATATGAAAGCTCAACTTATCTCTTACTTGCAATAGCATAGTAACACAAAGTGGAGAACGCACCTACCCTCATTTCCAAATAGTCGAAAGTAGTCAAGTAAATAACAAAGTACAAGGAGTGCTCGAACTTTAACAATAGCGGAAGGTTGTCAAGGTAATCTGTTCGATTGGGTCGAAAGGTCTGATATAAATAGGTGAAGGCATCAGAGTGAATGAGAAAAGTTCAAAGAAAATCCTTTCGACCACATCGAAATGGAGGCGCGCAGAAGGATGAAGGAAGGCCTTTCGAACGCATCGAAAAGGGTGCGCACAGAAGGTTGAAGGAAGGCCTTTCGACTGAAGCGAAAGAATGGGTGGGAAAGGGTGTTAACCTACATCTGTAAATACGACCATAGGGGTCCGAGCTTAGGGACTGAATTTTAGAATTCTAAATTCTCCCTCTCATTTCATAGCAAATCAAATCTTTGTAACCCTAAATCAACTTGGGAAAAACTCTCATACTTGTAACTCAATTTGGATAAATGCAAAAAGGAGAAAGCACATGGATTCAATAAAGATTTTGATTATGAGAAAGATCATTCCGGCCATTAGCTTGAGTAATGACCAATTGCACATGATGCTTACTTATTCCTTAACTCTTATTTGTCTTATGCAATGCAATGGGATCAACTTAGACAATGTAAATTCGAACCATACTATCATCATGTATCATGATATAAAATGTAAAATTAAGATGATGATAGTGTTTCGATGTTAATAAGTTCATGGAACTTATATTGTCCGAGATATTATTCCATTGCATATTGAATATTGAACTTTTATATTATACATTGAGTCCACTTTGAAAGAATTATCATCCTTTCGACCTGATCGAAAGGGATGTTTCGAAAGGGACTCGACACATGAATACTAAGTCATGCTAGCTGGATGGATATCTTTGAGAGAAGTACCTATAATGCAAAACATATATCCCTTTCAAAGGAGTTTTTTCCAAAATAGCATAAACGATGTTGTCGAAAGTAAATTCTTCTTTTAGGGGCAGAATGATCTTTTCGATATAATCGAAAGGAATAAATAACCAATATCTTTCTTTCCACATAAAAGGAGATGCAAATGACCCTTTCGACTCACTCGAAAGTGGTCATGAAGGAGATATTCTTTCTTTAACCTTCATTTAAACGAGTTGATTGGATTTCTTAACTACAATTAACATTTTCATATGGGTATCCTCCACAAGCAATCCTTTCTAATCAACTCATTCGAAAGGGGTTTTGAAGAGATTGGTCACTTCTAAAAACTTTCTTTTGAAATGTTAATAGCATTTCTTGTCAACAACTTAGCATTGAGATGCTGACAAGTTTTCTTGTTACATTTTTGGTGCTAGAAGGAGGGCTTGAACCTCCGACCTTGTAGTTATCTTATAGACTAATTATGGATTTTTTAACTTGGTGTAGGAAAATGAAATCTAAAAGGCTTAATTGAGTGGACGAAAAAGCCTTTCATAACACAACTTTAGAAGAAAACATAACACCAACTTTCAATTTGGAGATGAAGTGATCTCTCCTAGAAGAACCTTAAAGGGCAACCGTCAACCCCAGCTCAACAAGACGACAATGCAATCAAAAGAAAGCACTTAGAGCAACAATTGCTGGAAATGCAAGTGCTTCTTAAAGTAGCACTATCTCAAAAGTCTTCCAAAATAGCAAAACCAATGATTGGAGATGTAGTGATCTCTCCTAGAAGAACCTTAAAGGATAATGCCAATGAGGGCAAGAGCAAAGTAGATCTGACATCATCAAAGAAAAAAGAGCATTATCTGATTAAAGTCGATCATCAAGGAAGGATACTGGACAAATCTCTCGAGCAATCTGGAAGCTCAACATCAAAAAAATATAGCCCAAACCGAAAAGGCTATCATGACACCGAAGCTTATTTGAAAGACGTAGCGGAAAAGGCAATCAAAGAAATGCTAAATGCTAAGGGGAAGAGGACTTTGGATGAGCGAGTAAATGACAATGAACGAGTAGCTCCGTTCACAGCTGAGATCATGTCAACAATTATCCCATCTTATGTCAAGATCCCTACCCTGAAGTACCATGGAATTGCTGACCCTGATGATCACTTAATGGTTTTTGATAGTAAGATGGATTTGTATAATGCTTCTGGAGCCGTTCGATGCAGACTGTTTCTGCTAACGTTTCAAGGGGCAGACGCTAAACGGTATCGACAATATCGTGAAAAGACAATCTATTCGTCAAAACAGTTTTCTTATGAATTCTCTGCCCAATTTTGTATATGCAAAGATCCAACCATCAATTACACTGTCCTAGCCAACATTAAGCAAAGATAGGTAGAATCGTTGGGTGATTACCTTAAGAGGTTCAACACAGAAGAACTAAAAGCTAAAGATATGAATGATAGGGATAAGCTCATTGTAGTACATTCTAGATTGATAGAGAATACACCATTTTGAAAGGAACTCTTTATTATGGGTGTAAGGATGTGCAAGACTTCCATTTCCAAACTGATAAATTCATTCGAATGGATGAATTATATTACGCTAAAAAGAAAGCTAATCCTAGGAAGGAAAGTGGAAGGTTTGGTTCAGATCGCGGACATAGGAGAACAAGGTGGGAGGAGCCCAATGCTAATTCAATCGCTTTAAACAAGTCAATTGTCTTATATATATGCAACAACCAAGGAAAAGGTTAACTTCTCGACTTTGTTTAAGGCCAAAATTACCCTAAACAGAGAAAGGGGGAAAACTATTGCGCTTATCACAAAGCAAACGGCCATAAAACTGATGAATGTTGGGTGTTAGCTGGAATCATTCAGAAACTAATCTGTGAAGGGCATTTGAAGAAATTCATCCAAGACAAGCAGAAGGCACCACTGATTGGTGATGGTCCACAAAAATTTCCTAGCAACATTGTCAACATCTTAGAAGAAGAAGATCCGTTAAGCTTGAGTCCGCCGTTGAATAGGATTGATGTAATCCATGGGGGCCACACCAAGTAGGGACTAGCAAGGGGGCCAGAAAGAGATACATTAAAGAAGCTAGAGAGGGAGTGTTGTCCATTCAAGAAGAGCCCCCGCTTAAAAGTCCACGGCTCAATGTACCGATGCCAAATCTTGTTGTTACTCCCCAGATGCTGAAGAAATGGATCCTCACCCTCATAACGACCCCCTCATGACCATGGCTCAAATTAGACTGTCTATAGTGTCCAAGATTCTTATAGATACTGGTAGCACCGTCAATGCTATTTTCAAACATGCCTTTGATCAAATGGGCATCCCAGAAGACAAGTTAGAACCCAGCCTTGAACCTATCTTTGGGTTCAACAACAAGGGGTCGACTCCAATAGGACAAGTGAAGTTACTAGTGCAAATGGGAGTACCTCCATGCTGCCGGACTTTTGAAAGTCTTTTCATAATCATCAACCAACCATTATACTACAATGCTTTCTTTGGTCGACCCACAATTGATGAGGTGGATGCTTTTGTCTTTCCAAAATATCTAATGGTAAAATTCTTAACTAAGAGGTGTTGGGGCACTATCCGTGGAGAACAATTCAGCTCTCGCGAGATATACTTTGCAACGCTTGATCAATATAAATGGGAGTATTCTGCTTACTTTTGTTCTTCTACCGTTTTTCAGCCTTTGGATGATCAGATTTTACATCCAACATTCGAAGCAAAAGTAAGATCTAATAAAACTAATAAACGTATGTTTGAAAGGTACATTTCTCCTGGAAGCAGGAGAAAGAGAACCGATGTTTATTCCGTAGAAGAAGGAGAAATCATCATAGAATTTGATTGTCGTGGAGAAGTGGAAAGGATAAAACCTATAGAAGACCTTGAGGAGACATGTATAGACCCAAATGATTCAACCAAAATAGTCAAAATGGGAAAGGAGTTGGAAAGTAGTTTGAAGAAAGACTTGATTTAGTTCCTTAAATCCAATAAAGATGTGTTTGCATGTTCTCATTCAGATATGATTGGAATTGATCCATCGTTTATGTACCATGCACTAAACATTAATTAGGAAGCGACCCTTATCAGACGAAAGAAGAGACAATTGGATAAAGTGCGGTCCAATGCCCTAAATGAGGAAGTTAAAAGGCTCCTCGAAAATGGTTTCATTCGAGAAGACTTCTACCCAAAGTGGCTAGCAAACCCAGTAAAGGTAAAGAATTCGAATGGCAAGTGGAGGACTTGCGTCGAGTATACTGACTTGAACAAAGCTTGTCCAAAAGACTGTTACTCATTGCCTCGGATAGATCAGTTGGTTGATGCAACTAGTGGACACAGATTGTTATCCCTGATGGACGCTTACTCAGGATATAATCGGATACCCATGTTTAAACCGAATGAAGAACATACAAGTTTCATTATCGATTGGGGAATTTTCTACTAAAAAGAAATGCCTTTTGGGTTAAAGAATGCAGCGGCTACCCATCAAAGATTGGTCAATAGAATGTTCAAAGAATAGATCGGTTGAAATACGGAAGTTTGCATTGACGATATGCTAGTAAAATCTTATAAAGCTAAGAGTAACCTTAAAGACATAAAAGAGATGTTCGAAGTATTACAGAAATATCAAATGAATTTGAGTCCCCAGAAATGCTTTTTCGAGGTCCAATCCCGAAAGTTTTTAGGCTATATTGTGAGTGCTCAAGGAATTGAGGCCAGTCCAGACCAAATTAAAGCTATCAAGGACATGGCTGAGCCCAAAAGTAGTAAAGATGTGGTGAGTTTAAAGGGTAGGGTAGCCGCCCTAAGCAGGTTCATTTCCAAGGTGACTGATAAGTGCATTCCCATTTTCAATGGGATCAAGAAGAAGAAAAACTTTGAATGGGGAGAAGACTGTAAGAAAGCCTTTCGAGAGTTGAAAAATCATTTGGAAAAACCACCAATATTATCCAGTCCTAAGAACGGTGAAGTCTTGTACTTATACATGGCAGTTTTACAATATGCGGTTAGTTAAGTTTTCATCAGAGAAGAAAGTGGAACTCTACTTCCTGTTTATTATGTGAGCAGGCAGTTAAAAGACGTAGAGGTTCGGTGCCCGGTAATAGAAAAATTAGCTTACTGCTTGATACTTACTGCAAGAAAACTTAGGGCATACTTGCAAGCGCATCCAACCAAAATATAAATATTGACTAATTTTCCACTTAAAAAAGTCTTCAGTAAACCTGAAACTTCGGGTAGGCTAGTAAAGTGGGGAATTGAACTTAGCCAGTATGACATTGAATTTCAACCACGGGCAGCTATCAAAGGAAAAGCATTGGCGGACTTATTAATGAGTGTACAAACTTCGTTAAAGAACAATCAGAGAAAGAAAAAGATTAAAAACCCATATGGCAGTTATTTGTGGATGGCGCATCAAATGAGCATGGAGTCGGAGTAGGATATGTCATAATAACACCAGACGGACACCACCTACACTATGCACTGAAGTTAGGGTTTCCAGCAACAAATAATGTATCAAATATGAATCGATGGTAGCAGGATTGACTATAGCCTTAGAGCTCAAAATCCCACGAATTCAAGTCTTTAGTGATTCTCAATTAATGGTAAACCAGATAAAGCAAGTATATCAGACTAAGGATGCCAAACTATCTTTATATGTAAAGAAAGTATCGAAAATGCTCACCTTGTTTGAAGATTTTTCTATACATCAAGTTCCAAGGGGAGAAAATTCTCAGGCATATTTGTTAGCAAAATTGGCAAGTTCAAGAGGAGCCCCAGAAACCTGAATTATACCAGTAGGGTACCAAGCAAATTCAAGTATTTAAGAGGGAATACCTGACCAAGGGAAGGAATTGTTAGTTCTAACTAGATCCTAAGCCATGGCACAAGAAAGAGAAGATAGGGAGATAAGTGAAGAAGTCCCAAATGAGAAGAATGATCATCCAAGGAAAGATGACTGTTATAGTGACACTTGGATGTCGCCTATTGTCAAATATATTTCCAAAGAGATATTACCATCTGATAAAATGGAAGCTAGGAAAATAAGGTGACAAACTCCGACTTTCACAATGATGGATGGAGTTCTTTACAAAAAAGGATATGCCTTAACTTACTTAAGATGTGTGAGTCTAGAAGATGGGATGAAATTGTTGGTGGAAGCACATAAAGGATTTTGCGGAGATCATTCCAATGGGGCAAAGTTGACAAAGAAGATAATGAGAAAATGTTTTTATTTACCACGAATGGCAAGTCAAGCTATTGAGTATGTAAAGAAATGCAAAGATGCCAGAAATACTCAAAGATTCCTCGATTTCCACCCAGTCAATTAACTCCGATTTCAAGTTCATGGCCTTTTGATATATAGGAATCGACATAATCGTGCCACTGCCAATTTCCTAAGGAGGAGCAAGATATGTTGTAGTTGCCATAGACTACTTTACTAAGTCGGTAGAGGTAGAACCACTCCCTAAAATCACTTCTAGGAAAGTGCTTAGATTCGTCATTAAAAACATTATTACTGGATTGGGGATCCCCTATAAGATTATATCTGATAATGGAACACAATTTGAAAGAGAAGAGTTTTGTCGGTTTTGCAATAAGAATGGGATTATTAAAAGCTTATCTTCCATGGCATATCCAAAGGCTAATGGAGCCGTTGAAGCTGTAAATAAGACTATTAAGACTATCTTGAAAAAGCGATTGAATAAAGTCAAAGCGAATTGGGTAAAAGAATTGCCGCTTGTACTCTGGGCCTATCGAACATCCACTAGAACTACAATAGGGCATACGCCTTATTCTCTAACATACGAGTGTAAAGCAATGTTGCCAATTGAAATTGAGATACCCTCACATCGAAGAATCGCATATGTATTTGATCCAAACCAGGAATTGAAGAAAGTCATTAGATTTAATACATAAATTAAGGGTTGAAGCAACTATCCGAACTGCAGAATAACAGAGAAGAATCTCAAAATACTACAATTCAAAAGTGAAGACAAGATCATTTCAAGAGGGAGACTTAGTACTCCGAAGGGCGATGACAAACACAAGACGGATGGACCGCTAGGACCAAATTGGGAAGGTCCCCTAATTGTATGCAAAGTAATCCCCCCTACAGCTTATAAGTTATGTCGACCGGACAACATATGGTTTCTAGAGCATGGAATGCGGAACACTTGCGACCATATTTTCTTACAATGAATGAATAAAACACCTCTTTCTTAAAGAAAAGTCTATATGGTTCGGAGTAGAATTCTCCTTGCACTTGGACATTACCTTAAACGGTCAAAACCTATGTACGCGCTGAGTTGGCCAGGTCAAAGTGACTCTTGAAGGAAGGTTAGAGTAAGCCTTTATCCATGCCATGCTATGGCCAGGTTAAAGCATCGACAAACCCTTGACCGCACCACGCTATGGCCAGGTCAAGGAACCTCCTAGAGGGAGGACGGAGTAAGCCCTTAGTCCCTCCACGCTATGGCCTAGCCAAGGCATCGAACATGCCCTTGATTGCGCCACGCTATGGTCAGGTCAAGGCGCCTCCTGGAGGGCGGACGAAGTAAGCCCTTGGTCTCGCCATGCTATGCCCTAGCAAAGGCACCGAACAAGCCTTCGGTCCCGCCTGTAAGGCATGGCTGGAGCGCCTCCTGGAGGGAGGTTGGGTAAGTCCTTGGGTCCTGTTTGTGGATAAGCTAACAGATTGACCACAGCCCAAGACGATAATGGAAGTTCGTAGTTTTCACGGGTTGGCTTCGTTCTATCGAAGGTTTATACCACACTTTAGTAGTGTGATGGCGCCTGTTACAGATTGTATGAAAGGCAAACAGTTTTCATGGTCAGAGGAAGCAGGGAGTGCTTTTGAGAAGATCAAGGAGTTGCTGACGTCTGCACCAATTCTAGTGCTACCTGATTTTCAGTTAGTGTTTGAACTACATACTGACGCATCCAAGGTTGGAATTGGAGGAGTGTTGAGTCAGAAGGGACGTCCAATTGCATATTTCAGTGAGAAGTTGTCAGGAGCAAAGATGAGGTACAGTACGTATGATGTGGAATTCTATGCTGTTGTACAATCTATTAAACACTGGAGACACTATCTATTTCAGAAGGAGTTTGTTCTGTATACTGATCATGAAGCATTGAAGCATTTGCAAGGGCAAGACAAGATTTCAGCGAGACATGCATCATGGATTGCATATCTGCAACAATTTACATTTGTTGTGAAACACAAGTCGGGAGTGACGAATCGTTTTGCGGATGCGTTGAGTAGAAGAAATCACTTGTTAACTACATTGAAGGTTGAAGTGACGGGGTTTGAAATATTGCCAGAAATATTTGTCGAAGATCCTTACTTTGCAAAGCTTGTGGATAAAGTCAAGGAGGGAAAGACTGATGAGTTTATGATGGTAGATGGTTTTCTTTTTAAAGGAAGTCGATTGTGCATACCGGAGGGTAGTCTGAGAATGAAGATTATCAAGGAGTTACACGAAGAGAGACATGTTGGGAGAGACCGTACCTTACAGTTGATTTCACAGTCCTACTTTTGGCCATCAATGAGGAAAGAGGCGGAAAGGTTTGTGGAGCGTTGTCATATTTGTCAGGTTTCGAAAGGAACTGCGACGAATGCTGGTTTATATATGCCATTACCTGTACCAAATAAACCATGGGTTGATGTTAGTATGGACTTCGTGTTGGGATTACCGAGGACACAGCGTGGTAACGATTCCATATATGTGGTGGTGGATAGATTTTCGAAGATGGCACATTTTATTGCTTGTAAGAAGACGACAGATGCTATTCATGTTGCTCAGTTGTTTTTCAAGGAGATCTATCGACTTCATGGGTTGCCAGAATCTATTGTGTCGGATAGAGATACTCGATTTCTGAGTCACTTTTGGTTGAGTTTGTGGAAAATGGTGGGAACAAAGCTGAAATTTAGTAGTGCTTATCACCCGCAGACGGATGGACAGACTGAAGTTGTTAACAGATCATTGGGAAACTTGTTGAGGTGTCTTGTACAGGGCAATCTGAAGAGTTGGGATGTGAAGTTATGCCAAGCAGAATTTGCTCATAATCATGCTGTGAATCGAAGTACTGGGTTCAGTCCATTCCAGATTGTTTATTCGAGCTTACCAAAGGGACCGTTGGATTTGACGGTAGTGCCACAATCAAAGAAGACAGTTAAGAAAGCTGCTGATTTTGCCGAGGGGTTAGCGGAATGTCATAAAATCGTTCAAGAACGATTGGAGAAAGCAAATGAGAAATATAAGCGATCTGCAGATTTGAAACGACGAAATGTTGAGTTTAATGAAGGAGATTTGGTTTATGCAGTGTTAACAAAAGATCGTTTTCCAGTGGGCGCTTATAACAAGTTGAAAGCCAGGAAAATTGGCCCGGTGGAAGTTGTAAAACGAATTAATGAAAATGCTTATAAGTTGAAACTGCCAGATGACATGTATACGTCTGACGTATTCAATGTTAAGCATCTCATACCATATCATGGGGATGAGTTTGAGGAGGTGGATGCAGAAAGTGCAAATTCGAGGTCGAATTTTACTCAACCTGGGGAGGATGATGCAGCTCAGGATAAAGGTCTAAGTCGTTCACGACTTAAGGGGATAAGTCGCACACGACTTAAAGAAGTAACTATAGATTGTCTTCGACCTAAGGAAGCATGCGAGGCATGTGAGCAGGAGTTACGACTTAACTGGAAACTAGGGGAAGGAGCTAACTCGAGTTTACGACCTAAGGAGAAGATTCTGGGTCGTCTATGACCTAACGAGATACTGGAGCGACCTAACTTGTTTTTAGGTCGCATACGACCTAACAAGCTAAGGCATAGGTCGTGGGAACGACCTATCATGTCACCAGGGAAAAAGCTTCGACCTAATGAGTTAAAGGTACTACGAGCTAAAATGGAACGACCTAAGTTAGGTCGCAAGGAACTAGGTCGCAAGGAGTTAAGGCGTGAAGTCCTTAAGTCGCTACATATTTTAGGTCGTTACCGACCTAAAGCTTAGGTCGCGAAGTTTTCTGATGCGCATGTTCTTAAGTCGCGGAAGCCTGGATGCGTTGGATTTTCTGCCGAGTTAATTTGAGCCTTTGATTATGTTAAGTCGCGAAGAAGGTTAGGTCGTTGATGGAAAGCTGCTGTGTACTTTAGGTCGTGTACGACCTATGTGAGTCGCTGTATTGTGTTGTATATGTTCTTAAGTCGTAGCCTGTTTGTTTTTAGGTCGCTGTGGTATGTCGTATGCTTTGTTAGGTCGCGTCTGTACTAGGTCGCAACATTCTAGGTCGTAGGTCGTTTCCGACCTAAGTACTTGTATTTTTTTGAAGTTTTGCGTGTTGAGTTGTAAAGCTATAAATAGCAAGTGTGAGTCATTTGTAAACGTTGTTGATTTTTGAATAAAATTCTCATTTGATTGCTTTGTGCTTTCATTCAAATTGGTAGTTGAGTGTAATCTCCTATCTCCTCTTTCGGATAATCGAGTGCGCTCGATTCAACGATTGTAGAAGCCGATTCGCGGAATCTAGTGCGCTAGATCAACGCTCGAAGAATTGAAGATCTTTGAACCCGGTATCGTGCGCGATCAACGAGTTCGAGATAGCTAGAATTCGGTATCTTCAGATCAACGAATTTGGGCATTTCAGTATCTTCCATTCCACCGATTGCTACATTCAACGATCTACATTGTTTTTGTAATATCCGCTGCGTCACATCCGCACCCCTCGATTACACCATGGAACCGCCACAGATTGCAGCTATACCCAGGGTTACGTTGCCATCATGGCAAAAACCATGTAACTGTAGGCTTCAGCGCGCTCGAATTTCGTTGCCAAATGAAACTTCACTACATAAATCGCAGACTACATCAGTTGAGTCCCAATGTAGCCTGTAGGCACTCACTACCACATGAATTTCGCTATGGACCACATAGACCGCAATCTACCGATGTTACGTCGCTCTCCCAGCGAAATCAAATGTAGACTTTAGGCAATCGCTGCCCCTCGACTTACGCTATGGAAACGCAGTAGATCGCAGTTACACAAGAGTTACACTGCCGTCACAACATACCCCCAATGTCTCTGTACGCATCAGCGCCCTCGACTTTTGCTACCCCAATCACAATCCATAGGAACTACAGTTTAGTCCGGACGTCCTCTGTGATCAAAATTTAGAACCCCCCTTAGGGCTCAAGGCAGAACCACCCAGTGGATCTCCTACTATAAGTTTCAACTCTAAATGGGAGCGCCTTTTTTCCCATAGCATTCTCAAAACATTTTATACTATACACATATAGTATCTTCAAATCATACTCTTTATAGGTATCCCATATAAACTTCAAAATCGATATCTCAAAATCGATAGCTCCCAAACTTGGCTTTCCAAATTCCCAAAATTTGCTTTTCCCCAAAATCAAAGCCTTTTAAAATCCACGAGTTCCAAAAACTTTCCCAGTTCCATTTTCATAAAATCATTCATATATATATATATATATATATATATATATAAGTTTAGTCATCCAACTCGAGTAATTTCCTCATACTTATATAAATTCCCGTTTTATACTTCAAATATTTTTCAAAGATCTTTCCCTCTAGTTATAATCTCAATAAGGGTAATTTATCATATATAACAAATATATATATATATATATAAATTTATTTATGCCAAACCAACATTCAAGTTCGAATTCCTTTACAAAGTCATTTGTAACATTACTCACTTCTTAAAAGTGAGTTTTAGTTATAGTGCTATCCAAACCTTTATTTCAAATCATTATATTTTTCTCGAAGTATATTATTTCACTTTACAATCATTCCTGCTTCAATATCCAATTTCGCTTTCACTTCCCAATTGCTTCAATTTCCATTTGGGTTATAACTTCAATTCTTATCTCAATTGGTATTAAATATAAATAGATTCCAATCTGACCAGTTTGAATTTAGAAAATAGCTTAAATAGTTTTAAAATAGTTAAATGGTTGTAGAATAGTTAAATAGTTGTAAAATAGTTGTGAAATAGTTAAATAGTTATTACAAGGTAGTTCGAGTCTTAAAAAGAATGGTTTGTATAGTAAGTAGCTTGAAAAATCAAAATAGTTTGAATATTTCAGAAAATAGGTTTAAGACAGTTTATATTTAAATAATTTATTTGCAAATAATTTCAGAGTCAAACTGATCCAGATTCCAAATTACACTTCAACCAATCTCAATTTTCATTCCCATTTAAATTGATTCAATTCCAATTCAATTCGAATTAACTTCGATTCCCATTCTAATTCAAATCAATTCTCATTTGAATTTGAGAAAATGCAACTTTGATTACACTTCCAATTAATTCAATTCAAATTTCAATTTGAATTAATTCCAGTTTCCAATCTAAATCTTTAAGCCATCTCGAATTATATACAAATTCGAGTTCGGTTTTCAAAATGTTGATTTAATCCCTTAAATCAAATTAACCTTTAACATTTAATTTAACAATCCAAGTCTTTACACAATTTAATTCTGAGTCCAAATTCCTAATATTCATTTAAATTGTCTTTACTTAACTTATTTTAAGGTTCGAGTGAGAGTTCAAATCATTTTAAACAAATCAATTTTCAGCATTCAATTGATTTCCCAATTACACTTTAACTTTAAAACTAAATTCTAAAACATTTTCGGTTGGCAGGTTCATTTTTATCATTTCAAATTTAATTTCAAAGTGATTCCATTCCCATGAATTCAATTTTATTTCAAAGAATCAAAATCATTTAAATAGTTTCGAAATAAAGTTTTAATTCCATTTAATTTCAGCGATGGATATATATCATTTCAATCCACTTAATAATCCAATTCACAGTTTTATATATACCGTCAATAACAAACAGGATGATAGCAGGATATGCCAAAATAAATAAACATCCAAATTATCCAAAACACCAATCAATAGCATCCATCACAAATTTCCAAAATTTGAAACCCGTTTTGAGTCCACACATGACTCCCTTTTCAATTTAACCCATTTAACTTCCCTAAGTTAGATCCCAATTCCATCTTAAAATTTTCCAATTTCAGACTATAGGTCCACTTATTTTACTTTTCCTAAGTTAAATTTCAATTCATTTAATCCATTCAACCTTACTCAATTTAAATTTTCCATTCCAAATTTAAATTTTCTTATCAATATCCCTTCCCACTTATAAGTTCAAAACTTATTTCTCCTTGGGCTACACTCTCATTTCAGGGGAATTTAGAATTCAACACTTAGTGTTTATCTCAAATCAACTTTTGATATGATGTATATCCACATATATACATATTTATTTCATTTGCACACCAAGTCCTCTTTTCAAATTTAAACCATCCTGGGTTTTAATTCAAAACAATTTCCTTTGAATTTTTCAAAACAACTCTTGTTTTTAAACAAGATTCCTATATTCAAAAATATTCTGAGTAATATTATTTATTATTTCCTTTAACATTTTAAAACAATTCCAAACTTCTTCTGCGCTTAGATTTAAAATTTCATAATTTGAAATCCATTTCATTTTATAAGTCATTCTTATAAATTCAACTCATATAATTTTACCTCCATGAACATTGCACCATGTTTTATCATTATTTATTCTACAATAAATATCCTTTATTAAGATACAACAACCAATTTATGATAATATCATATCTAGAAACCAAACACACCACATATTTTATCATGATTTACCGGAAGAATATAATCAGGGTAACTTATTTCGTTTCAAAACACCTTAAAAACACTTCTGTAAATTTCGGAATTTTAAATTCAGGTTTAACCCCATTTCTAGCTTAACTTATTTGTATAGTTAATCCTTGTCCAAATTTCTATTCGGTTATATATTATACCACTTAAATCTTATAATCATATTTAAATTCAATAAACAACAACCAATTACCTTAATATATATAATACTTAGAAAAACTACTTCTTTATATATCAAAATATAAGCTTGTAAAAATCATTTTTAAAACTGTTTTTAAAATCATTATATAAGAAAATAACAAGTACGCTCTCATATAATACACTCAACTCATTCTAGGGTACTACTGACCCTATCTCTAATGAGTAATCCCCACTAGAGCCAAGGTTCTCGCTTAACCTTTCAGCTCTGATACCAAGTGTAACGGCCAGGTGATTTTCGACCCCGAAAATCGACACTAACACGTTCACTTTATAGAGTGCCGAGCAATCGAGTGTCGGAAACCCCAGACTGTTAGGATTAAGAATAAAAAGAGGTAGAAGAAGAACCAAAACAACAGCACAGAATCTCACAGTCGTAGCGGAACAAAATATAATATACAAATAGCAGCATTTTATACAAGAAAAGCTGTAATTGTCAATATACATACAATATATCATAGTACAATCATCAACAAATAATCCGGACAGTTAGAGTAACTTGTCCATGAATACTATCTACACAGCCCATAATACACAGCGAAATCCAATTAATACGTCTCTTCCATCCAGCTCTTCTCCTGAGCTCCAAAACGTCCTAACTTGAAAATCTGTAATACTCGGTCTGACTCGAGCATTACAATAAAGTAACACCCGAGTCCACTTTGAAAACCAAGCATTACTTTATTGTAGTAGTTGTTAAATCGAAGTGGTTTCAGATAATGCTGATATCCGATCTGGTCCCTTCGAAAACCAAGCGCCATCTTTTAAGGCCAAGTTGTTTAATAAGAACAATTTAATTCAGAATACTCCATTCACATATAAATTCCATCACAATACCTATTTAATTAAAATGTCTCACATTTTATATTTAACTGTTCAGTTTAGGGTGCTTCATATCACAGAATAACTAGGAAGAACATATTAGAGAAGTCAAGACAAATCATATAGCCAGATCTAATTAAACAATTTATGGTCCGTTAGCACCAAAATTGTTCACTAACCCCCTTTTAGAAAGATTGTGTGGAGAGATTAATGAAGAAAGTAAATTAAAACAGAGAATTGTATGCTAAGCTGAATGCAAAGAAAAGAACACCAAATTTATAGTGGTTCGGCGTAACTGCCTACGTCCACTTTGAAGTTAATCTTCATTGCTTTACTCAATGATTGATTACAGATACAATCCGTACATCAACTACTCGAATACAATTGCTAAGTAAAAAGAATGAGTCTTGAAAGCGGTAGAGTCTCCCCAGTGTTCTCGAAAAAAGGTCCATTTCACTGTGCCCCTGCCTCTCTATATATAGACGAAGATGGGTTGGACTTCCCTGGTGGGCCTAGTAGCCAGACATCTCGGCCCAAAGTGAGTAACTTCTGTGTGCCGAACCACAAATGCCGAATGGCAAAATGCAGAATGATATCTCTATGCCGATCGAGGAAATGTGTTGAGTGAAGAGTGCAGGTCGAACGAGAATCGATGCCGATCGAGGGGAGATGCCGAACTTGGCTGGAATGCCGAACGAGGCTAGAATGCCGATCGAGGCTGGACTGCCGAACGAGGCTGGAAGGCCGAACGTGGCTGGAAGGCCGAACGTGGCTGGAATGTCGATCGAGGCTGGAATGCCGATCGAGGCTGGAATGCCGATCGAGGCTGGAATGCCGAACGAGGCTGGAAGGCCGAACGAGGCTAGAATGCTGGACGAGGGCTGAATGCCGAACGAGGCTTCCGATGCCGGTCGACCTCTGAATGCCGAACGGGGTTGAATGCCGGACGGTCTCTGAATGTCGAACGACCTTTGATTGACGAATGAGCCTGAATGTCGGACGAGGTCTGAATGCCGGTCGAGGTGGAAGGCCGAACGAGGCTAGAATACCAGACGAGGGTGAATGCCGAACGAGGCTTCCGATGCCGGTCGACCTTTGAATGCCGAATGAGCTTGAATGTCGAGTGCCTAGTTGCCTGGTCAAACCTCCAGGTAACACTTGCCCCCCAAAGCGATCATGTGATCGAACGTGAAGCGCTTTGAATCACGAGCCTTTGCTTCGAGCTTTGGCTTAGTCTTCTCGATAGTACTTTTTCTTGAATACCGATTGAGGCAATGTATGCCGAACGGCATGCCAAAGTTGAACGGGGTACAAATGCCGAACGACATAGCTAATGCCGAACGAGGGATGTGCTTTGAACGGTTCTACCGGTTATTGCCCCTTCGACTTCCCTACTTCCCCCTATAAAGTTCGGCACTTCACTTCCTCTTCTCTTTTTACTTTTTACTTCCGCTATCCTACAAGAACTCGTAACTTACCTCCCTCAAACCTCGTTCACTTCTCCGATCTTCCCTTCCTACCCTGAGTCCATCAAGCCCTTCCTACAGTTCCTTCCCAAATTAAGTCCGAGCGACTTTCAATCTCAAGCCCACAGACCCCCAAGCTCCCACCATCCTCTTTTGTAAGAATCTTTTGTTCGAACATTTTTCCAAACTAGGAAGTATAGCACAAAGTTCGAATTAGTGAACTCTCCATAGACTATAGAAAGTAGGAGGCGTGTGGATGAGGGAGACGAGTTGAGGTTCGGACGCTTCCTAAGGCTGGAACTCAGTATGACTTTAGTCGATTTCGAGGTGGGTGGTATGGAGAGGAGAGGAGAAATGGACACTGGTCGATTCCAGGTCGTAGGTTTCTGTTGGTTTACCGAGCGTTAGAGTTATGATGTTGAAATGGAATAGGGTCGTTGTTCGAGGTAGTTCGATAATCAAGGGGCAAAGAAGAACCGAGTGCGGCCGTTCGGCTCTTGTATCTTGAGCGGAGAATGGTCAAGTACAAGACGAGTGGCTCGGTAAACTTTACGCGAGAGTGACGTCAGGGAGGTTGGAAGTAAGTGATTCGATGTATCTAGCTCATACGTTTGGCCCAGAGAATGCCGAACGGTGGACTTAGGCCGGACGGCATTTCGGCCGAGCGAGGTTGAGGTCGAGCGACATTTAGGTCGAACGACATTTAGGCCGAATGGAATTTAGGCTGAATGGAATTTAGGCCGAGCGGCATTTAGGCCGAGCGGCATTTAGGCCGAACGGCATTTAGGCCGAGCGGCATTTAGGCCGAGCGACATTTAGGCCGTGTGTTTCAAGTGTCGCTCGGTCTTGACCATTGATGAATAGATAACGACAGTCGAAATCATTCCAACTTGAACATAACCCTTGTTGAACTCACTTATTTCCCATGCCTATTCATATGACAAAAAACAAGGACAAGGACTTAAGCAAAACAGCATATCGAACTAATCCGGAATGATGACTCCCCAGTTTCAACAATTATAAGTCTGAATTCAAATCGATAAAAACAGATAATAGCCTTTAACATATAGTGCCAATGCTCGAGTCCAAAATTGAGAAACATTATAGGGTAGGTTTTCGGAGACGGTCAGCGATGACGGTCTTTGAAGATAACAGTTCAAAGTTCAACTTTATATCGTCAACTCTGTGACTTTTAATTTCTCAGCACTTATATTTTGAATGATCACACTAGTTCACACACCACACGGGGGGGGGGGGGGGGGGATATTTATGCTGTTAAGTCTGATGCCGATTATTTTTCAAGTATAGTTCAAACAATTGCTCTGTTAGATTCGATTTTCATTGAAGATGTCTAGAAAATCTAGCTCTTCTACGGTCTCAGACAAACCTGGGCCATCCTCTCGACAAGAAGTTGTAGATACTTTGAATCCGTCAACTACCCCTGCTCAAAACTTACCAATTGCTGCGATTGCATCCGTCGACTTGGCTCTTGACGCTCTGGAGGCAGCTATTTTCTTAGACGACCCAGCCGATTCACAGACCTCCAAAATTAATGAAAGTACACTCCGTCGGATATGCTCTGCCCACGGAATCCCTTTCGACGACGTGTTAGTTCCTTCGGGGAATGATCGTCCGCATTTGCCCCCAGCCGGGTATACAGCCTGCAATAAGTTCATGTGCTGGGTTGACAGCGTTCCACCCTTCAACTCCTTCCTTCGCGACTTATTGCAATATATCGAGATCGCTCCTTCATAACTGCCTCCGAACAGCCATGCTTTCTTATATGGCACTTGCATCCTCTTTATGAGTGTCCTCTTCAGGCTTCCGACTCCAGGCGATATCTGTTATATTTATCGTTTCAAGAGACGGTTGGATAGCCCGTCTTTCATATTTCTGGAGCCATATAGTAAATGCCAAATCCTGACTGGGGCATGGAGCAAATTTTCCCAGTACAAGCAAGAGTGGTTCTACGTTCATTGTCCTTCCGGTTTCGCTAGGAGATGGGTGGAAGGGAGTAAGTTCGTTTTCTAGATCAACACTTGAATTTGGCGGAATCTACATCTTTTCTGACTCTTTATCCACTTTTCCAGGTATCAATCCACGTCCTGAAGGCTCCGGATACTCTGAAGCGGTGGCAACTATCTGAGCTCTCCCCGTAGAAGATCGGGACATTAAATCTCTCATTTCAAATGAGTCACTTGCGAGATTCGGGCTGCTAGCGGAAGGTCATCGAATAAACCTTCCCCAAGGCATCACTCTATCCAGACCTGCCTCAAGCTAGGGAAAAAGGCAGGCTGGGCCTTCAACATGTAACGCCCCTGACACGCCAGAAGAGGGAGAAATTAGAGAAGGCAAGACGCCTGAAGTACCGAGTGAGAATGTTAGTCCTACCCAGGACCCGATGGTCGAAGTCCATGATATTGAAACGTCATCTTCCCCTTCCAAGGGAAAAAAGAAATTGACCTATAATTTGAGGAGGAAGAAAGTGGGTGGAACTTCTAAAGTTACTCTTATTCCAGAGGAGAGAGAACCTTCCCCTCAACCCTTAGAAAGTTCACTGAAAGGTCTATCAAACCTTACCATCCCTGACGATCTGCTCAATTATGGTTTCGACGACTTAGATGCGCTTAAGCTTCATTCACCCACCAGAGGCAATGCAGGCACTCAAGCTCATGTCCAAGGAGAAAAAACTCCTATTAGTAAAGATAAAGAAACTGGTCCGTCGGGGGGAACACTAGGACACACACGGACACATGCACTTCACCCTACACTTCAATCTTTGCCATCACCCCGATCTTTTCTAACTTGTTGTTATTCTCATTCTAAGCAGGTGACATGGGACGCTCCCACGGATTCTATCGTCTCCACGGCTCATCCATTTTTCATTATTCTGGCTGGGATTCGGGCTCCGGCAAGCGCCGGGACAGGGACGACTCCAGAGACCGAGACAACCGTCCTCGAGGGTCGACTTATCGAAAGAAATCACACAGCCAATCTTCATACTCCCGTGATCTCCCTTCTTAAACAGAGCAAGGCAGAGAGAAGTTTTCGCAGAAGGGGTCTCAACCTGATGTTTCCCGTGATCAACATTCTGGTTCATCTAGCACACGGCAGTCTCGGGAACATCGTAAGAGAACGGAACTTTCAAAGCCACCTCCCCCTGTTCCTACAGCAGACCCAACGATATTGGAGAAGCTGGCCGAGCTTAAAGATAAATTTCCCAAAATCTGCTTTGACGGCCTGAAGTTCCTTCCAGCAATTCATCACATTCCGGGGCATGTCAAGCAGAGTGCCATCGCTTGCAACAAGGACGTTTATGTTCAACATGACGCGTTTGTTCATTTAGTCGAAAAAGACTCGGAAGTTTCGGTCGAGCGTCAACATGAGATCGACCGCTTAAAGCTTGAAGCCATTTTTGATAAGGACATTATCAAAAATCAGGATGAAGAACTCTCTTTGTATAAGTCCCAACTCGAGGTTGCCGAACAGAGTGCTAAAGACACAGCGGAGGCCGTCACCTGCCTAGAGATGACTCATAAAAAGGAAATTGACAAAGCGGTCCAACACTGTGGAGCCCTGGCTTTAGAAAAGGACTCCGTTCAAAAAGAAAGGGATGCACTCGCCCTGTAGGTTAAAGAGTTGAAGAAGCTACTCTCTAAGGAGAAAGAAGAGGAGATAGCTACTCAAGAGGAGTCCCAACGATATTGCAACGAGATTGTTGCTACACGACTCTTTAAGGCAAAGCTCGACGATGAGCTTTCTAAAGTCAGGATGGTGAAGGATGAAGCCTGTGAAGAGGGCAAAAGAATAGCATCCGCGGAGATTGACTCTCGCCTTGAGGCGGCTACAGAGGCTGACAGAGAGGAGGTCAAGTGCATGTTCGACCCGCTGATAGCCGAATACAATGCCCGTGTCCTCATGCACCGGGACTTGACTTTCTTAGGCGAAGGCTACCTTGAATCCCTAGCTGAGGCATGTGAGACTTTGATAAAGATTAGAAAGGTGGAATCAGGTGTCGAGGAGGTCGATGAAGATGCTTTAGTGAAAAAATTTCTCAGGGGGAACGAGCCTTCAGACTTTTCCGCAACAATGGCCCTCTTTGGCAAAAGCTCTTCTCCATAAAAGGAGAAAAATGACATAGTTGGTCCGTTTGGAACTGAGGCTGCAGCTCCTCCTTCTACTCAATCGGCCGATCGGCCAGCACTTGATCCATTCGAGCAACAAGTTGGTTACGATTCGGAAGATCCCGGCCTCGGCATTCACGTGCTATCCCCCATTCTAGAGGGCGAGACTACTCGGATGGCTGAAAGCCAGCAAGAAACCGGTATATAACCCTTCTCCTTGCAGTTCAAAGAACTGTCATTTTCGGCGAAAGGCTTTCATGTCCTAACGTTTATCTCTTGTGATTTTATGCAGGCCGTTCTAACCCCGAACCGTCTTCAAGGAGCGATGACGCTAAGGAGAAGATGGGGAAAACAAGCGAGGTTACTCACGCAGAAGTAACCCCCGGTCCTGATGCTCAGGTGATTGGGGTGCTTGACGAGGATAAGTCTAGAACCTCGTCTCCCGTTGAAGAGAGTTACGAAATTGAAATCACGGGCGCTTCTGAACACACTTCTAAATTGAGCATGAAGGAATAGCTTGAGGAAGATCATAAGAAGAAAGTTGAGGTTAAGGTCGAGTCTCAAGTAGTAGCACTTGACGATCCGTTGAACAGGCCTCTAAAAGTCATTCTTCCTGGCAAATCCAAACCAGTGGATGTTCCTCCTCCCACTCCTGACACCGTTTCTCCGGCGAGCAAAACATCCAAGAGAAAGCGCGTGGGGGAGGGGTCGTCCGATAAAACGAAGGAAGAAAAGAAGCTAAAGAAATCGAAGAAGTAGCCACTACACTCGTTCAACGAGGGTTAGCTTAGATCATGCAACTACTTTTACTTATTTATTTTTGTAGTCAACGTAGACAGACTTTTGACTCCGAGTTTTGGAGGAGTGGTTGTATAACCCCATTTTGGATTAGTGAATAAAGTTTAGTTTCTTTGCCTTTTAAATGACTCCTGTTTTTTTAGCTTTCTGTATAACTGTGGTCAAAACTCAAGTTCTTGTGAGTCACATGAACCTCCAACCCATTTTCACATTGCTCGAAGATTCTTTAGAATTGTACGTCTCTTATTTCACATTTTTGGTACATAGAATATTTTTTAGTCCGCGCTCTGGGGACTTAGAGTACTCTAGTCCGCGTTTAGGGGACTTGGAGATTTAAGTCGTTTATACTCTAGTCCGCACTCCGGGGACTTAGAGTACTCCAGTCCGCATTCAGGGGACTTGGAGATTTAAGTCGTTTATACTCTAGTCCGCACTCCGGGGACTTAGAGTACTCCAGTCCGCGTTCAGGGGACTTGGAGATTTAAGTCGTTTATACTCTAGTCCGCACTCCGGGGACTTAGAGTACTCCAGTCCGCGTTCAGGGGACTTGGAGATTTAAGTCGTTTATACTCTAGTCCGCACTCCAGGGACTTAGAGTACTCCAGTCCACGTTCAGAGGACATGGAGATTTAAGTCATTTATACTCTAGTCCGCACTCCGGGGACTTAGATTACTCCAGTCCACGTTCAGGGGACTTGGAGATTTAAGTCATTTATACTCTAGTCCGCACTCCGGGGACTTAGAGTACTCCAGTCCACGTTCAGGGGACTTGGAGATTTAAGTCGTTTATACTCTAGTCCGCACTCCGGGGACTTAGAGTATTCCAGTCCGCGTTCAGGGGACTTGGAGATTTAAGTCGTTTATACTCTAGTCCGCACTCCGGGGACTTAGAGTACTCCCGTCCGCGTTCAGGGGACTTGGAGATTTAGGTCGTTTATGCGAGTTCTTACGTCAGACAAAATAATGTAACTCCAGTTGTTTGCCACCGGATTATAAGGCACAGAAACATTGGTAGTTCATAGAAAAGATGGCTTCAAGCCTTTATTAATGAAAACAAACTAAATCATCCGACTACATGCTTAAAAGGAAACTAAGAATCAATGGAATAAAAACATACGGGAAATAATTGCACCTAAAACATGAAAGAAACATGCTAAATATAATAACGTTGCAAATGTTCACTGTTCCACGCTCGAGGGAGTGTCACGCCATCAACGGTCGCTAGCTTGATAGTTCCCTCTCCAAGCTTCCGTTTAACGACATATGGACCTTCCCAGTTGGGATTCAAACGTGATGGTACCGGGAAAACTCGTTTCAAAACGAGATCACCCACATCAAAGATTCTTGGGCGGACTATTTCGTTGTAATATCGCTTGACTCGGTGCCTATATGCTGCCGCCCTTAACTCGGTTTCTTCACGTTTTTCATCAACGAAGTCCAGTGATTCCAACAAGAGATCCTGGTTCGTCTTAGGATCATAATGTGTCACCCGATGTGATAGAACTTCAAGCTCTATGGGTATAACAGCTTCCGAGCCGTATACCAATGCGAATGGAGTGTGGCCAATCACGGACTTGTGGGTAGTTCTACAAGCCCATAGCGATGTTGGAAGTTCATCTACCCACTTGCCTCTAGCCTTTTCCAAACGCTTCTTTAATATGGACTTGATTATTTTGTTCATGGCTTCAACTTGTCCATTAGCCTTCGGATGAACAACGACGGGGAACTTTTTCTCAATGCCGTACTTTAAACAGAAATCTTTGAATTCCCTACTTTCAAATTGAGTTCCGTTGTCTGTAATGATGGTTCGCGGGAGGCCAAAGCGGCATATAATGTTTCGTACAATGAAGTTAATGACCTTCTTCGAGGTGATTGTGGCTAAAGGCTCTGCCTCGGCCCATTTTGTGAAGTAGTCGACCGCAACTATCGTGTATTTTGCACCACCTTTGGATATAGGCGAAGAACCGATTATGTCGATTCCCTAGATTGCAAACAGCCAGGGACTAACCATTTGCGTGAGTTCGGTTGGTGGAGCTCTTGGGATTTTTTGCATATCTTTGACACTTGTCACATTTTCTTACATAGTCTACAGCATCTCGATTCACAGTTGGCCAATAGTATCCATAGCGGAGGATCCTTTTTGCTAGTGTCTGCCCCCCAGTATGGTCGCCACATTTTCCTTCGTGAACCTTGTCCAAGACCCGCTTTGCCTCATCACGGGTAATGCACCATAGTAAAGGGACTGAGAACCCCCTCCGATACATTACTCCTCCCTGCATCACATATCGCGCGGCTCTGCGAATGACCTGTCGTCTTTCGCTTCTTCTTTCTGGCAAAGTCCCGTTTAGCAGGTATTGTTTGAATGGGGTTATCCATGACTCCTTCTCGATTTCCGTTTCCAACACAAAATCGACTTCCATCACATCTATGCTTAGAGCATGTAAGGTTTCGACGGAAACTAATCCCATTTGTTGTGCATCGCCAGTGCTTGCGAACTTGGCCAACAAGTCGGCTTCCTTGTTCTGCTCACGCGGGAAATGTAAAATGTCATAATGTTCGAAGTTCGCCAATAGTTCCTGAACCAGAGCAAGGTACGGAGCAAGCTTTTGTCCCCTTGCTTGGTAATCTCCTCGCACTTGGTACACCACCAACTGTGAGTCACAGAAGATTTCAACTGATTTTACCCCAAGTTCTCCAATAAGCTTTAAGCCGGCAATCAATGCTTCATATTCTGCTTCATTATTCGTGGCCGGGAAATTGAGCTTCAAAGCATAACAAATTGAACGATTTTCCGGAGTCACAAGAACTACACCAGCCCTAGAGCAACGGTCGTTTGATGCCCCATCGGTGTACAAATTCCATCGAATGTGGGGAATGGCACTGTGACTATCTGGTTTGTCTAAGATAGTAAACTCAGCGATGGAATCTGCTAATGTTTGTCCTTGTATGGCTCTTCATGGCAGGTAGGTAATATCGAACTGACTCAACTCGATATTCCATTTTAACATCCTTCCAGAAGTTTCTGGTCGTTGGAGTACCTGCCGCAAGGGTTGATCGGTATAGATACTAACTGAGTGTGCTTGAAAGTATGGACGCAGCTTACGTAATGCAATCACCAAGCAATAGGCCAATTTCTCAATCTTAGGGTAATTTCTTTCTGCCCCCGTTAAACGTTTACTAACGTACTACACCGGCTTTTGGACTCGGTCCTCCTCGCGGACCAAAGCCGCACTTATAACATGCGGGGATACAGCCAAGTATACGTACAACATTTTGTGGTCCACTGGTTTCGATAGCACCGGAGGACTTTCCAAATGCCTTACCAGATCTCGGAATGCTTCCTCACAGTTGGATGTCCATTCGAAATTCCTCTTTCCTTTCTTTATTATATTGAAGAAAGGAATACACTTGTCTGTGGCCCTGGATATGAATCGACTCAGCGCAGCCACCTTTCCATTCAAGCTTTCCACCTGTTTTATAGTTCCGGGCACTTGTACGTCTCGAATAGCTTGAATCTTTTCCGGGTTAGCTTCAATTCCCCGGGCATTAACAATAAATCCCAAAAACTTCCTCGACGCAACGCCGAAGGAACACTTCAGAGGGTTGATCTTCATCCCACAATATCTGAGTATGCCAAACATCTCTGCTAAGTCTCGAATGTGGTCGTTTGACTGTCGTGACTTCACGAGCATGTCATCCACATAGACTTCCATTGTTCTACCAATCTGATCTTTAAACATTCGATTAACCAAACGCCGGTACGTTGCCCCGCATTTTTCAATCCGAAAGGCATTACAATATAGCAATATAGCCCTACGTCTGTGACGAAGCTGGTGTGTTCCTGGTCTTGAATGTGCATCGGGATCTGATTGTATCCCGATTATGCATCCATGAACGACAATAACTCATGTCCTGCTGTGGAGTCGACCAACTGATCAATTCTAGGTAATGGGAAGCTGTCCTTAGGGCATGCTTTGTTTAAATCGGAATAATCTAAGCATGTTCTCCATTTCCCGTTCGCCTTTTTTTACTAGCATGGGGTTTAACACCCATTTAGGGTAGAGGGCGTCGTGGACGAACCCATTAGTTTTGAGCTTGTCCATCTCCTCTCTGAGAGTAGAGGACCTCTTCGGGTCCATTCCTCTCCTTTTTTGTTTGACTGGGACGTACCTCGGGTCTATGTTCAACATATGACTCGTGATAGCGGGAGAAATCCCGCACATGTCGGAATGTGTCCAAGCGAAAACATCGAGATTCGCTCGGAGAAAATCAATAAGGTCCTCGGTCATCGAGGGACTAAGCTCTGATCCAATCTTCAGTACTCACGATGGATCATCTCGGCTGACTGAAATGTCAACTGTCAGTTCAGCCGGTGTTGCTTTTTCTTCCCTGAGTTCCTCATCGTCGTCTCTCGGATCTATGTCTCTGTAGATCCGAGAATTTTTCCCGAGCCAGGGCTCGTGCATTACTTGTCAATTGTCAGTATTCTGGATGCGGACGGAATTGTCCAAAACCTTTCCTTTTTTCCATCCGCTGGGCTTCTCGGAGCTCAGTCACATAACATGCACGACCGGTCGCCTGGTCGCCATGAACAACACCTACTCTTTTGTCAGTCGGAAATTTTAAAGTCAAACACCACGGGGCCAATGCTGCCCTAAACTCAGCCAGGGCCGGTCGGCCCAGAAACACATTGTATGGAGAATCTACATCCAAAACTACAAAAGGTAGGATTCACACCCTCCTACGCTCACCTTGTCCCAGTTCAACTGGTAACTCAACATACCCCACTGCATCAGTCGCTGCACCATTAAAGCCATGTATACGAGCTTTAGATGGCTTCAAATCCTTCGTCTCCATCTTCATCTGGTCATAAGCCTTCTTGAAGATGATATTGACAGAACTTCCTCAATCAATTAAAATTCTTTTCACAAAAGCCGGCCCGATTGTTTGCGATATGACCATCGGGTCAATGGTAGGAGCCTCCACCTGGTAGGCATCTCTGCTCCTGAATACTATATCGTCTGTCATCATGCGCAGCTGTTTAGCAGGGGTCCCATCCTCCACGTGGGAACAACACTCAAAATCTGCATGCCTCAGGGAATTAGCATACCGCTCCATTTCTTGCCAGTTCTTATTTGCAAGGTGAGGTCTGCCGATGATCGTGTTTATGACCAGTCTGCCCACGGTCCGAGCAGGCTCCTTGGGGTGACGTGGAGCTGGTGCACGACCGGGGTTGGACGTTCCTTATCCAACTTCTTGCGGATTCTTTACAAACTCCTGTAACTTTTTCTGCCTAATCAACTTCTCTATAGCATCGTGTAGGTGTCTGCACTCTTCAGTATTGTGCCCATAAGTCTCATGAAAGCGGCAATACTTCCCGGTCTTCTTTTGTTCCTCGGTTGACACCTTTGGGCGCAGCTTTCTGTACTGAAAGGTATTGCAAGTTGATAGGTAAATATTCTCAAGAGATGCATTCAGTGGGGTGTACTCGTTGTAGGTTGGAATTCTCGGTTTTCATTTCCCCGCTTCTCTCTTCTTCCCCTGATTTCTTCCTCCGGATTCCTTAGATTGCCCGGGCTTGTTCTGGACATTGACCTGAACTTTCCCCGAGTTGTCTCCGGATTGCTTCACAGCAATGTTGCTTTTCATGCTCTCCTGAACAGGCCCCGGTGCCTTATCTCGCCTTATCCACCTGGCTTCCTCTCTTCTTATGAACTGATGTGCCTTTGAGTAAAAACGCTCTAGCGTAGTTGGAGGTTTTCCTGCAAGCCAATCTCCAAACTCTGAATCCGGATCCACACCTCGCATCACATCCATAAGAATTGCGTGATCATTGGGATTACTGACTTTAGTAGCTGCAACATGGAATCTCTGCAAATACTCCTTCAACGACTCCCCAGGAGCTTGGATTACACTTGATAGAGACATCACGTCCTTTGGACGAGTAGTATGTATTCTGAACTGTTCTATAAATTTCTTCGCCAACTCCTCGAAAATGGATACGGACCACAGAGGAAGTCGGGTGAACCACATGGTAGCGATCCAGATAGAGTTATTGGAAAGCATCTACACTTGGTTGCATCATTCGCTCTAGCTACATCCATCATCCATTCGTACCTCATCACATGTTGCCTGGGATCGTTCTTTCCTTCGTAGGCCGGGATAGTCGGCATGCTAAACTTCCTGGGGTACTCAACCTGTAGAATGGTGTCTGTGAACGGAGCATGACTCCTGGATACCCCCCAATCATCATTTGATAAGCTTTGATTCTCTTTCATCAACTGTCTGATCATAGCTGTCAGGTCTGGGGTTTGTATGGAAGATGGCAGGTTGGAGTCTGTCCTTCGGGATTGATCAGGTTGATGGCTCCTCACTAGCGATCTACCAGATGTGCATCTTGAGGTCCAGCACCATTGGCATCTTGGTGAGCCGGGCGTCCAGCCTCCACCTACGCTCCAGCTCCTAAGTTTCCTGTTCCTGCTCGGTTATGGTCTCCTAGGTGTAAATGATCCCCAGTTGTTCGATCGACTGCACCCGCCTGCATAGTTTCAGTCTTGCAGCGTCTACGCCTAGGGGGTTCATCAGATGAAGTTGAGATATCAGACGAAGAGTAAGGAGCTGGACTGCCCCCAGCATTCTGATGCTGTTATTGAGTGAGCTGTGGCATAAGGTTGGCGTTGGCTTGCATCTGCTCTCTAAGTTGTCTCCTACTTTCCATGAGCTCTCTCATCAAGTCGTTGAACTCTGTTCTGGTGACAACATGTATTTAGTCCTGGGCGGTAGTCCCTGCACCCAGATTTGCTTGCTGATTGCTAGGTCCCACTTGCTGTACGCTAGCGGTCTCATGGGCGTCCGTGTTATGAGAAGCTGATCTGGTATGTGTTTTTCCCATTGTAGAGTTATTGGTAGGAACTCTGAGTAGAATCAACAGACGTATTCTGAATGACTCGGATCTCCTTAGGGGGATTTATTCAATCCAGTAGCTTCAAAGCATATCCTTATGGCCTGAGAATACGATTCTCAGTGAAAGCACCAAAATTGGTCACTAACCCCCTTTTAGAAAGATTGTGTGGAGAGATTAATGAAGAAAGTAAATTAAAACAGAGAATTGTATGCTAAGCCGAATGCAAAGACAAGAACACCAAATTTATAGTGGTTCGGCGTAACTGCATACGTCCACTTTGAAGTTAATCTTTATTGCTTTACTCAATGATTGATTATAGATACAATCCGTACATCAACTACTCGAATACAATTGCTAAGTAAAAAGAATGAGTCTTGAAAGCGGCAGAGTCTCCCTAGTGTTCTCGAAAAAAGGTCCATATTACTGTGCCCTTGCCTCTCTATTTATAGATGAAGATATTGTTGGACTTCCCTGGTGGGCATAGTAGCCAGACATCTCGGCCCAAAGTGAGTAACTTCTGTGTGTCGAACCACAAATGTCGAATGATATCTCTATGACGATCGAGGAAATGTGTTGAGTGAAGAGTGCAGGCCGAACGAGAATCAATGCCGGTCGAGGGGAGATGCCGAACGTGGCTGGAATGCCGAACAAGGCTAGAATGCCGATCGAGGCTGGAATGCCGAACGAGGCTAGAATGCCGAACGTGGATGGAATGCCGATCGAGGCTGGAATGCCGATCGAGGCTGGAATGCCGATCGAGGCTGGAATGCCGAACGAGGCTGGAAGGCCAAATGAGGCTAGAATGTCGGACGAGGGCTGAATGCCGAACGAGGCTTTCGATGCCGGTCGACCTCTGAATGCCGAACGGGGTTGAATGCCGGACGGTCTCTGAATGTCGAACGACCTTTGATTGACGAACGAGCCTGAATGCCGGACAAGGTCTAAATGCCAGTCGAGGTGGAAGGCCGAACGAGGCTAGAATGCCGGACGAGGGCTGAATGCCGAACGAGGCTTCCGATGCCGGTCGACCTTTGAACGCCGAACGAGCTTGAATGTCGAGTGCCTAGTTGCCTGGTCAAACCTCCAGGTAACATGATCTATATTAACCAATCTCATTATCATCTATTAAACTTAAATTATTTTCAAATCCTGCTTACTTACTATCAATTACAACTATTTATTTTACTTTAATTAAATCCTAGGAATTAAACAATAATTAACATATATAAAAATTTACCAAGGGTTTAATTTGTTAAAGTTTGAAATCATTTTATTTACATTACTATTCACTAATTTAATTTTCAAACTTATTATTCAATAAAGGCATTAACAAATTGTTAAGGAAATAAGAATACTCGGTTTCTTTTTTTTTTAAAGTAAATAGGTTTAAAGTTATTTGATTTGGAAAAAACATTTAAGGATATTAGAAATTCGGCCCAAACCGAAACCAGGCCTTCCCCTTACCCTTCTCTTCTCTTTAATTTCCAATTCTCCCCTCCCTCTCCTATCCTATTTAGCCTGGAACCCAAAATGTTCACGCACACGTGCACCTGCACACCGATTCCAACCACCATCACTGACCACCGACCGTCCACACAACCTATGACGACCCTGAATTTTGGACATTTGAAATTGAAATATTTAATTTATTTTAAATATTTGGAAGATAGTTTAACTTGAATTTCAAATATAACTATGAATTGGGCAATTAAATTATTGAATTTAATTTATAGAAGTTGGGTGAAATGTTGAATCTTGATTTTTAAGCTGGTTAAAAATATTTTCAAGGTTTGAAAAATTTATATTAATAATACTGAAGATAATAAAAGCTTCAAAATTGAATTTGAAACTATTTTGTTCAGTTTGAAAATATATTGTTTAAATCGATATTTAAAAATAGCCTTCCGAGGCACGGTCTCGAAATTCGATGAAACCAGTTCCATTGGATCCGTAATATTGTATTATTATCGGATTTCAATTTTCATAATGTTTGGAGTGATCGTTTGGTCGTACGGTAAGCAAACACGCTTAAATTTAAATCGAAAATTAAATATTATAACTGGTTCAAAAAGCTATCTTCTCCATACGATCAAATTTGGACTCGTAACCTTTTCCATTGCGTTCGGAATAATGGTTTAACATTATAAACGCCTGGCGGCATGCATCGATTGGAGATCGAGATTTTAAATTGCGAAAGCCAACACGTTTAAATTTGAATTTAAATTTTGGATATAAATAATATATAAATATTTTTAGCATCAGACACGTATCCCCTTGAACAACACTTGTTTCATTTCCTCTGAAGATTTGTACACGCGTCTTCATTAGATAAAAACAAAGAAAGAAACGCAATTCACAAATTAATCTCGCTCAAAACAAACTCGTTCAAACAAAATCAAATGGCCGAATAAAAAAAAATCGATAGTTGATAAAAAAATGGCCACTCGCCTTTGGAAAATTCAAATCGGGAAAATATAAACGAAATCGAAATCCCTCTTCTCAAATCAAACCGAACCCACCTCTAATCGAAATTGAAAGACCCAAATCAAAATTCATATACTCAAATCGAATCAGTAAATCATTTGAATATTTATCGAATGAAATTCCTCGGTGATGTGCAAATAACTATTTTAAGATCTCACACTAGTCCCACGACTGACTCGGAGTTTATTGTTCCCTTTATAAACTCTAGGTGCCCATAATTTTCCACACGGGCAACCTAGAGTCAGGTTAGCAGTGTTCTGGAGTGAAGTCGGAAAAAATATGCTATGGAGATCAAGAGGCATGCTGGATGGGGAAGCGTATCACTTACTCTATGTATTATCCGCTATGTATTCTGTGATGAGGACAAGTTTATATAACTGTCCAGTGTTTGTGTGTTGTTGTAAACTCTGATGATGTATTGTATGAACTGATATAGTTCTTTTGTTAAAGATTATTCATTTATCTATTATATATTGTTCCGCTGCGAATGTGAGATTCTGTTATTATTTATATTTCTTCTTCTTTCTTCTTCTACCTCTTTCTTCTTTAAATCTAATGATTCGGTTTTCCAGCATTTGATGGTTCGGCATTTGATATAGTGGGCGTATTGATGTCGACTTTCGAGCGTCGAAAAATCGGGTCATTACAAGTGGTATCAGAGCAATTGGTTAAGCGACAACCTTGGCTCTGGTGGGGATTCTCATTTGAGATAGAGTCAGTAGTACTCTAGAATGAATGTTAGTGTAATAATAGATATGAGCGCGTATTTATTAGTGAATAAAAAAAATTATATTGTGTTGACTTATCGGTTGACTGTTTATAGATTCTGGTCGGTGCAGTTTGGCCAACTGTATCGATAGGGGTTTCTAAACTCTTAAAACAAGATAAAACGACACAGTATTGTTTTAAAATGGGGTAAATGAAATAATTTTACCCAAACTATTTTTGTATAGAAAAGAAATCATTTTCCATAAATTATTATAGTATATGGTTGCTTGGTTGTTAAGAAGTGATAATATTGAATTATTATCATTGTTGTATGGAAATTGAATAAGAAATTAAGGTAATAACCAAGGGATTTTGGATATAATTGATTTCAAAGATGACTTTGAAATGTTGAGTAATTGTTTAAAACACTCTGGAATCTTATTTAAAATGTTACGGAATATAAATAAGTTTGATAACTTACAAAAATTTGAAATTTGTTGGAATAAGATTCAACTTGAAAAAGGATAAACAAGAGTAAGTGTGAAACCCAAATAAGTGGGAAGGTAAGCTAATTAATTGAGGTGAATCAAAAGAAATTAGCAAATGAAATTAAATTTGGGAAACTTATAGAAGTTAAAATTTAAATTGAATTGGAGTATAATTAAATATAGTTAAGTAAAAGTGAATTGAAAGAAAGGTCTAAGGAGACTAAGTGAAATGATTACTCAAATAAAATTTAAGGTGGAAATAAATTTCTGAATGAATAAATGAATTTACAATTGCAAGTAAATGAAATTGAAACTGAATGTTGAAATTCGTTTTGAATTTGTATGAAATGAAGTTTTGAATTTGTAAGTAAATGAAATTGAAGTCGAATATTGGAAATTGTAACAACCCGTAAATTTAACCGGTTTCAATAACGTTATTAATTGAAATTTTGTGAAATTTTAAACGATAAAATTTTGAAATATAAATTTGATATTTGGAATGCATCTAGTTAAACATAGCAACTGGTAAATTTTCGTCCTAAAATATGAAAGTTTATTTCGCGCGTAAATTTACTTCAATGTAATCAGTTAAAAAGCGATGAAAATAAACTGTTTTCGAAACCTAAATATTTTTACATAGAAAAATTCTAAACCATCTTCTGAGCAAACGTCATTTTTAGTTTTTCCAAATTCGGACTTCTTTGGCTCCGTCGATCTTATTTTTCTGCGTTTTTGCTGCATTTTCCGCTGGTAGAAAAATTCAAATTTTAAAATTCAAATCATACCACTGATATTTGCATACCATTTTGATCATCTCGTCATACTGATCTCCATAGCATGTTATTTTCTGTGTTTCAAAGTCCAGTATGCGAAGAAATCGGGTTACGATTAGCTGGACCGGTATCTGTTTTGAGCATTTTATTTTTCGGCATCCTTTCAATTATTCCAACGTGAGATAATAAATGGTCTCAACTATTATAATTCCCAAGAAATTAATTTCTGACTTTTTCTTTTCCACGTTGTTCCACACTGGTTCCAACGTATATTGCTTCTGTCCCTTCGTTCATTGTCTTTCCCACTACCTTTATCTCTGTTCACTCTTTCCACTTTCTCTTCTTCCTATTTTTCTAGAGAAAGTATGTTACTTGACAAAGCTTATAAATATACTTATGCCTGAGAATGGTCTCGACCTTGTCCCCTCCTTTACCACCATCCTCCACTGAAATCATTCCTCCCACCACGTGTTCGATCAAGTTTCCAGTCTTTCCTCTCACCTCCACTCACTTCTCCAACGCACTAGGCTTCTTTCCCCTTCCCAAAGCTTATGCCGCAACCCATCATCGCCTCAACCTCATTTCACCTCCCTTCAACCTGGCGCGCGCATCTTGAGCCTCCACCAGCCGAACACCCCAGCACTCGAAGCCACCACCAACTTCGCTTTATATTCCGCCATCGGCCTTGCACGTCTACTCCTCACCGCATGCAACTAAGGCCAGCCGAACCTCCTCTTCTTCACTCTCTGGATTCTATAAAGCAAGGTATATAGGTGGTTGTATATATATATTAATACGTATTTACTATATTTTAATGAAAATTTCATATACGAGCTGATTTGTTTCCTGTTGTTTGTATATGTCTTAAACCTATTCTATAGGAAGGGTTATTGATTTTAATATGTTATGTTAACATGAGGTCACTGTGGTTTGAATATATGGTTTCTAAAACAAAAGTTTACAGTTGGTATATATGTATATATATAATGTTTATTTTACCTATTTTGTATTTTTTTCAATGTATAAGATATGCAGTTATTTATAAAGTATAAATCCGTTTATGTCAGTTGTTTTATAAGTTGCTTATAACATATATGTTATATACAGTAGTATAAAGTCTGGTGGTCTCTATTTTGATTCACTTATATTTTGCTTTCTTATAGATTTGCTGTCTAGTATTTTATGAGTTGTATATTATATGTGGTTAGTCTATAAGATGTAGTTATATAAATTATATAACATGATAGTTTTGAAGATAGAGTATACCAGTTTTGTACAAGTGATTGTTTATATAGAGTATAAGTTATATAAGTATTTTATTACTTCAACAGTATATGTTTTCGAAGTTATTATTCGTCAGTTTATTAAATCTGGTTTCACTGTCTTATGCATTGGATTATATGTTAGTATATATATGCATTGATTTAAGAATATAATATGAATATATGTTTAAACTGATTTTACATATAAAAGAAAAATACACGGGTTTATTTATGTGGTGTTTAAGGAATTTACTTAAATTAATGTCAGTATTTTAAGCAATCTATTTAAACTTATATTTCGTTTTAGTTATATCAAAACTAATTCTGATTGGTTCTCATCGCTTCCCATTTTTATCAGCTTGTCCGACAAACTCGTGTCCATCGTGCTTTGTTTCGAATGCGTGCCAATCTAGCTTTGTTTTGGAATTCGTGTTTGGATTTGTAAACCAGCTCATTCTTGTTCTTCTATAGCCTCGAAAGGTGAGCAATCACTCATGATTAATGTTCTTTTATCTATTAAATTTGATTTCAATTGAAACGACAATTGAAATATGCTGCTGTTAGTTAATCACACTGTTATATATGTTATTACCTGTATCAGTTCACCTGTGTGTTATTTATACAATGATAATCCAGTTTGGTTGATAAATGATTGATTGTTTAATGTTGACATTGGACGTTAAATTGTTAATGTAGTAAGTGATAAATAATTTGAAATTGAAATTGACGTAGGATAGTTAGATTTGATATATGTTAAATTTGATTAGATGACATTCGCACAATATGACCCTTTAAATGTTGAATGAATTGACACGTAGAAAATGTGGTAAAATACACCTTGAACCATTTAAATGTTTGTTGTTTAAGTTAATGTTGTATGAAATTGAATAATAGATATCCAGTGAAAAACTGTATAAGTATTAGCGTAATAAATTTTAATCTACATGAAATGATAGTGTAGATTCTAGGAATAATTATATTAATTTTCACAAACAACAATGTGAATTAATACGATTATTTCGGGATTATTTGAATTGATTATTGGATTGATATTGATTGTTGTTATTGCTTGTTTATTTACTTTGACACCATCCCAGTTATCACACTGCAAGTTCCCTTTGCTATGCTTTGATTTTGAATTGAATTGGAATCGGGTTGAAATGATAAATACCCAAATTAAACTTTGACCTAGGATAGAGAATTAAATAAAACCCGATTGGTCAATAATTTGATTTAAAAATAAAATAAGATATTATTTTGAATAAATGATAAGTTTTTGAAATGAAGTTGGAATTTGAATTTTTATGAAAGGAAAATGTTAATATTCAATATTATGAAACAAAATATTAACAATGTAATTGATGAAAGAACGTTGTTAAATTTGAGAAACGATTGAACTAAGTTTTGAAATTATTTAATAATTAAGTTCAAAATTATTTAATTATTAAGTTTGAAATTATTTAATAATTAAGTTTTGAAATTATTTAATAATTAAGTTTGAAATTATTTAATTATTAAGTTTGAAATTATTTAATAATTAAGTTTTTGAAATTATTTAATAATTAAATAAGATTTGATTATTTGATAATTAAATAAAAATTTGAATTCTTTGATAAGAGAAATTGAACTTTTGAATAAGTGAATTTTTACTTCGTAAATAATTGAAATTGAGTTTCCTGATTAATTAAGTTTTGGAAAATTATTTAAGTAAGTAAATAAGTGAAATCGAATTTCTTTAACAAGAAATAAAAATGTGATTTATTGAAATTAATGTAAGACTTGTAATTTAAAGAATTGATTTTACAAATCTAATTTAATTCAATTTGAAGTTTTAATATAATGAAGTTGAACTTAAGTAATTGATTTAATGAATTGGAAATTTAATAGAACTTGTTTTGAATGATAAAATTAACTTAACGAATATTGAATGAAGTCGATCAATGATTTTAAATTGTTTTGAATGTTAAATTAAATTAATATAATGTTTTCGAAATGAGACTTATATACGAACTTGAATAAATATTGGAATTGTTTAAATAGAAATTGAAATTGAATTATAAGATTTTGAAATTATGAATGTGGAAGTTTTGAAACGTAAATTATGGAAATTGATTTAGAAAGAGAAATGAAATATTGGTTTACAAATTCTTTTTGAAATTGAATTTGATTTGGTTTTGAAATTTATTAAACGACCAATCGGTGTAATAATCACGAAAGTTATTAAAGAAACCGGAATCGGTTATGGACATACTCTCTGTTTAAACTGAAAACCACTTTGATAACTACACGCGGAGTGTGATCCAGAATGAAGTGGTTGGAATGATGTACGTGATGACTGAAGAAAGAGAACGATAATGGATAGCCTTGACACTTGTGTCAAATTGGAAATGACTAAACAGGAGCCGTGCCGGGCCAAATGGGGGCTAGCTGCCTCGAGCGAACACACTTCTTCGAAAACTACTCATTACTTGTTGTCGATTGGTGCACCCTTGATTTGGGAGTGTTGTTTCGCGGTGTTGCGATCGCTGCGGCGATGCGTTCTCACCAGTCCGGATCAGGCAAACGGTAGTTTCACTACCTTGGGTATTGCCTCATGTGCCTTGTCATACTTGCATCCCTATACGCGACCACTACGATTTGTTTTGTGTTATACCTATGGACTACTCCCTGATAGCCCACAAGTTTACGGTGGAGTTTACAGTGCTGTATAGACTATAACGCTTGTATAAAATGTGTTAAGGGGGATAATGGTAACTCCTTAGCACTATTTTGATACCTTATATTACTGATAGACATTATCTACTTAGTGTACATTACTACCTAGTAGATAGTTTAACGGATCCTTAAAGGATGGTTATTCCAAACATCCTTTGAGTTACTTGTATTTCAGTTGTTATTTCACTTGAGTTGGATTTATTGATATAAGAATGTTAATCCTGACTCGAGTGTCTTGTGTTTTGCTTTACGCTCGGGTCAGACTGAGTGTACCAGTATTCGAGACTCACCTTTGAAGTTGGAGCTTTGCTTGAAGATCCAGCCATCTATTCTGCTTTCAGTATTCGATGATTCCAGTGATCTATTCTGATTTGTATCTAATGTATCGTATTACTCTTCCGTTGTATCTGGTTTAACTCTGATGTAACTTATATATTTATATAGTAGCTTCATGAACTACTATCTCTTTTATTTCCGCTGCATATTATTACTCTGTGTCTGTGATCTGTGTTCTATTTATTTACTGTATATGTTCAGTTTTACCAAATTTAAATTAACAATTCGGTATTTTGAATTATTCAAGTCCGACATGTGCGGATGTGAATGGTCCAAAATAGTGGGTCGTTACAGAAATTGAATTTGATCTATGATAAACAAAGTAAAGTGGAAAATTTGTCAAAATTAGATCAAATGAAGCAAAGTATTGAAATAAAAATTAGTAAATGAAACTAATTTAAACAATGAGATGAATCAGTTGTGAATGAAACATAATTGATAAAATTCAATATTCGGAGTTTGAAGATAAAATAAATTCAAATAGAATTGAAATTGTAAATTGAATTCAAATGGAATTGAAAATGCAAAGTTGAATGGAAATGAATATATAACTTTGGTAGTGAAGTGAAAATAAATATAAGAAGTATGTAAATACTTATATTGAACTTAAGAAATGGATAATGGAATTCTTAAGTAAAATTTGGAATTGAGGAAATATTTTAAGTTAATAAGTGAATGAAGATTAAAACGGGAAGTTGTAAAATGGTGATTGTGAATAAGTGGATAGAAATCAAAATATAAATGTGCAAAAAGATTTTTGAATGTTGTAATTGGACATTATTGTTAAGTATAATATACATGGGTTATAAAGGAAAAGGGAATTGGATTTTTGATTTCGAAGATAAAATTTTAATTGTCCAACAAAGGTATGTATTTAAATTTCAATGTGAAATTTGATCCTTTTCTGATCTAGCCACTTGGCATTTTGTTTTCTTTTGAAATCTGGGGGCCCATTGTGGCATTTTGTAGTCGTACCGAGCTAGCCGCGCAAAGGAGACACGAGCGAAATTTTCCGAAAATTTAGAGAGTTAGAAAAATTTTGAGAAATTTTGATAATTTAAAATTTAAATTTAAATTTGAATTGTTAAGAAAACCATTGTTTGGAACTTATGGTTGATTTTGGAAAGTTAGTTAAAGTAATAATGGATCTTTAATTAAAAGATTTGTTTTGGAAAGTTGATAAAACTGTTTGGTTTTGAAAAAATAATTAAACGGGTATGGATCATTCTTCTTAACTTGTAATTTCAGGACGAAATTCTTTTAAGGAGGGAAGAATGTGATGACCCTGAATTTTGGACATTTTAAATTAAAATATTTAATTTATTTTAAATATTTGGAAGATAGTTTAACTTGAATTTCAAATATAACTATGAATTGGGCAATTAAATTATTGAATTTAATTTATAGAAGTTGGGTGAAATGTTGAATCTTGATTTTTAAGCTAGTTAAAAATATTTTCAAGGTTTGAAAATTTTATATTAATAATACTGAAGATAATAAAAGCATCAGAATTGAATTTGAAATTGTTTTGTTCAGTTTGAAAATATATTATTTAAATCGATATTTAAAAATAGCCTTTCGAGGCACGGTCTCGGAATTCGATGAAACCAGTTCCATTGGATCCGTAATATTGTATTTTTATCGGATTTCAATTTTCGTAATGTTTGGAGTGATCGTTTGGCCGTACGGTAAGAAAACACGCTAAAATTTAAATAGAAAATTCGATATTATAACTGGTTCAAAAAGCTATCTTCTCCATACGATCAAATTTGGACTCGTAACCTTTTCCATTGCATTCAGAATAGGGGTTTAACATTATAAACGCCTGGCAGCACGCATCGATTGGAGATTGAGATTTTAAATTGCGAAAGCCAAGACGATTTAAATTTGAATTTGAATTTTGGATATAAATAATATATAAATATTTTTAGCATCAAACACGTATCCCCTTGAACAACACTTGTTTCGTTTCCTCTGAAGATTTGTACACGCGTCTTTGTTAGATAAAAACAAAGAAAGAAACGCAACTCACAAATTAATCTCGCTCAAAACAAACTCGTTCAAACAAAATCAAATGGCCGAATAAAATAAAATCGACAGTTGATAAAAAAAATGGTCGCTTGCCTTTGAAAAATTCAAATCGGGAAAATATAAACGAAATCGAAATCCCTCTTCTCAAATCAAACGAACCCACCTCTAATCGAAATCGAAAGACCCAAATCAAAATTCGTATACTCAAATCGAATCAGTAAATCATTTGAATATTTATCGAATGAAATTCATCGGCGATGTCTGCTCGTCCAAGCGAATCGAAGTCGCGATTTCCAGTGGCTCGCGTACATGCACGTTGTAGTCAGGCGAGGTGGATTGGGTCGCGAGCTCGAGGTCTGGAATCGAGGAGATTGGTTTGGTCGGGGTTGCACGCGCGATGGAATGGTGGTGATGGCGATTGCCTAGAAGCTCGCAAAGGCGGTGTTGTGGAGGGCTCGGCGAGGTGTCGAGGTCGAGATGACCTGAGGTTGTTGTCTCGTCGAAGTTGGCATGTTCGAGGTGAGGTATAAACGAATTATTCACTTCAATTTAAATCTGAACGTATATAGTTTTGAGATTTACAATTTGTTTAAAATTACAGTGAAGTATTAATGTTTATAAATATATATATAGATATATACAAATATTTAACCTACTGTTAAATTTAATTAATATATTAAGGTGTTTAATTTACTTTATCAATGTATTTAACAATTTTAGAATTTGTTAAAAAAGGAAGTTAGTTTAAAATTAAAACTATTAGTTTAAAATAAAATCACTGGTGAATTGAAATTATCAAATGGAAATTGATTGTTCGATCTATTTCGAATATTGATAAACCGTATAAATGTTTATACAAGGTCTAAAATCGAGAAACAAGCAGGAATGGAAAATGGATTGCATGCATAATAAAAGGTGAGATCTTCTCACTCATTTACAAATATTGGAATTTAAAAATTATTGATGGTGTGCTTGGATGATAAAATTATTGATTGTGTGCTTGGATGATAAATTATTATTAGTTGTATTGAATTAGACCCTATTCGCCGCATAATAGCGGATGATATTATATATAAACCCATATACCGTGATATTCCACCTCGAAGTGGAATTGGTATTATATATATATTTTGAGTGATTGATTTCCCGCATTATATAGCGGATGAGACCCTATGCGCCGCATAATAGCGGATGATATTATATAAATCCCATATACCACGATATTTCACCTCGAAGTGGAATTGGTATTTAATTATTGTGCGAACATCTGTGGATGCAGGGAAACAGGTTGGAGGGATCCAACTGGATTCCTCAAATATTTGAATTTGTTTCAATATTGTGTGGTGATTTATTTATAATCTGTCTATGATTATATTTGTGATTGAAATTGTTGAAGGCTATGGTTTAGCCGAATATATTTTTGGTATCATAGGATAATAGAAATATGAAAACTGGATTTTTTGAAATTAAAGTAGAAAACTTTTAAGTAAATTCATTTTAAAGAATTGGGTGAATTTAAAAGAAGGAATTTAAAAATATAAAAGTTGATTTTTAAAATCCTATCGAATTAATTCCAAAATATGGGAAAAAGATTTTAATAAATGGATTTTGAGTATTATTGTTTAAAAGTTGAAGAATTTATTTAAAATTCAGATTTTAAATAGTGGGAGAAATAAAGGAATTTATTTTAAAAGAAAATAAATTTTTGGGAAATCAATATGAAAATTGATTTAGTGTTTGAATGAAAATTGATTTGGACTTGAATTTTTATATGAGATATTGATATTAAATGTCATAAATAATGTTTTAAATAAAGTGTTTAAAATAGTTGTTATTTTTAAATGTATCCAAGTACATATATTTTTGGATAAGTGATTTAAATCATTTTGAAGTGTTCGGACTTGGCAAATTTTCAGTGGAAGTAAATAAATATTTGGAAATTTATTCCGCAAAAGAAAAGTTATTTGAAATTGGTTTTCAAAGTGTTGAAGTGTTAAAATATATCTTGCGAAGATATTTTGAAAATAAATAATTGGAAGAAAAATCATTTAAATTTGATAATTGTTGTGAATGTTGTTTGATAGTTAAATAACCGACTATCAATATTGGCCTTTGAAACGACACTTGAATTTGTTTTTAAAAATAAGCGCTCATTATTCGGTTAAGCCGGGAGAGGCCTTTATGTCATAAAACCCATTTCGAATAATGATACGATGAAATGGGATCGCATTTGAAGATGGTGTTGAAGACTGAGTATTTTCGAAAACGAAAGGATTACATGTCGAATGTCTCTGCACCCCGGTATAGAGATTTTTATCACCCTTTGTGATGGGGAGTCCGGACGTGATTAGGGATTATCCGGATTTGCAAGGACTTCTTTGAAGTGCCTTCGGTTATGTTCGGACCCGGAACAGACTTGTATGGATGTATGTCTGACATTACACTTTGAGATGTAAAGCTGGTTTCTATCAAATATATTTTTGTTGGTGGCGGAGAATTTATTCTCTTAGCTTAACACCTTTCTCTGAGACGTACGAGCTCAGAGGTTATGTAGTTGATGGTTACTAGTGATACATTCCTAATTTGGTAATGTGGCATGTTAAGTGTTGCTGATCATTTGTTGATCGAAGCATGGCTTTTGTGAAAAGCGTAGCTTTGTGGATGAGACTTCGTCAAACCTCACAATCCGAAATGGTTGAAACAGGAAGGATGCGGCAAGGTTGTTTGGGGGTAGCGCCCTCAGGGTATGTCTATTTCCTTCTGGAAAAAGGTGGTATCATGGTATGGAGCCCAGATACTTAACTTATGTGGTTGCTGCAAATTTATTACTTTGTGGTTGTTGGTGTTGAGGATCCTCGGATAAAGGTCGGTAACGACCGGGAATGGCATAGCTCGTGTGTGGAGTTATCTAGTTACAGCTTCATTGCACCAGAAGCGTGAGATAACTCGGCCTTGTGTTGATAGAGATCCGGTTAGGTTCTCGGGGCGTCCCTTCAGAGGCGTACCCATGTGATGTAGGAAGTTCCTTAGCCTGACCATTTGTTGGAGATCCAAAGAAAAAATACGCGCCCTGAACGGTTTTAGTTGTATAACCTGCCATTTACTTATGGTAGTTTCATTTTCCAAAACCATAGTGGATTTCTTTTTATTCCTTTGTGCAAATAACTGTTTTAAGATCTCACACCAGTCCCACGACTGACTCGGAGTTTATTGTTCCCTTTCTAAACTCTAGGTGCCCATAATTTTCCACACGGGCAGCCTAGAGTCAGGTTAGCAGTGTTCTGGAGTGAAGTTGGAAAAAATATACTGTGGAGATCAAGAGGCATGCTGGATGGCGAAGCGTATCACTTATTCTATGTATTATCCGCTGTGTATTCTGTGATGAGGACAAGTTTATATAACTGTCTAGTGTTTGTGTAACGACCCGTATTTTTACGGATCGAAACATCGTAAAACAGTTGTCATTTGGTCGCATTGTTAATAAGTCATCCATAGTCTAAGTCCTATGTCGTATAGGAGTTAGCGACCTATAGGAAGTTGGCAACCTAAGTATTGGAGCGACCTATAGGAGTTAGCGACCTATAGGAGTTAGCGACCTATAGGAAGTTGGCGACCTAAGTATTGGAGCGACCTATAGGAGTTAGCGACCTATAAGAGTTAGCAACCTATAGGAGTTAGCGACCTAAGGGTTAGTAACCTACAGTATTTAGCGACCTAGTGGTGAGCGACCTAGTGGTTAGCGACCTAGTGGTTAGCGACCTAAGGGATAGCGAATTAGCGTAGTTAGGTCGTTAGACGACCTAAGGAGTTAAGTCGTGAGCCTCTGTGTTGATTTAGGTCGTAAGCGACCTAAGTTAGTTAGGTCGCGAGGAAGCGTGTGTGTGTTAGGTCGCGTTAGAGCTAAGCTGCATCTGGGTTAGGTCGTAGGTCGCGAGGAAGCACGCATGTGTTAGGTCGTAGGTCGCATGGATGCGCAGATCTGGGTTAGGTCGTAGGTCGCGTAGAGGCTTGGGGTTGTTAGGTCGTAGGTTTTAGGTCGTGGGTTTTTAGGTCGTGGACGACCTAAGAGCGAGCGACCTAAGGAAAATCTGCCTATAAATAGGTGGGTTCTTCTTCATTTTTGGGATCCGGATTTTGAAGCGACGAAGTGCTGCCATTTTGAGAGCTCGACTTCTACACTTCTTCACTTCTTTTCTCCACTCTAATCTTGTGATTCCTTCCATCCAAATCGAGGATTAAATCGAAGATCCAAGAGCTTAGATTGAAGATCTACATCCATCGAAAAGAGATTTCATCGTTTGAAGCGGGATTGTGATAGATCGAGTTAGATCCTTCGCTGTCCAGATCTGAAGTGTGTTTCTTTTGGGTTATTTAGGTGATTTGGTGAGTGGTGATTATCTCTCACACGGATCCAAAGGAGTATATCGGATCGTTGGCTTGATTTTGTGTTAAAGTAGTGATTTCCATGCATTTTTGTAAACCTAAGTATAGATCCATTGTTCATGATGATTTGACAACCATTTTACTACATGATAACCTATGCAAGTTCATTCATCAAGATTATAGAGATATTTCTCATGTTTTCATTCTTGTTAGACTTTAGACTCTTTATTTACGAAATTGCCATTGCTGTTATAATTGTCTATTTAGATCATATTTGAATGCTTGATTACTTGGATTTATGTTTGACTTGATTGATTGCTATGAATTAGATGATTGATGATTTGATTTAGATAAGATGGTCGAAGATGATTCAAAAGCTAAGGGAAAGGCTCTTGAATTGGAAAAGCTGCTCGTGGCATATGTAGCGGATGATGAAGCTCATATGGATAGATTTGATGATGTTGATGTTGAGATGAGGCTTTGCTACGATGAGATGAAGCGAGGCATGGTATGAGATAGCCTTGGTCTAATCCAGACGGGATCATTCCAAGCATGTTGACAACTCGGTGAAATGGTTCGAGTTTGAGGATAATGGTTTGCTCGAGAGGCGCTTGAGCTAGTATGGAAATAGTCCTCGAGGAGGATGACTAGAAGGCTGAGATCTCATCGTTGTTGAAGGTTCTAGCATGCTCAAAGCAAGAGTACATTGGGCAGATTCGATAGTCCCTGAAGGCTACTGATTGGTAGTCGAGTACTCTGGGAAGATTCGATAGTCCTAGGCACGGGTCACGATGACGTGCGGAGTTATGTCTAGAACCGGGGTTTCCATTAGCCCTTGACGGACGGATGAAAGAATGAGCCGATCATTCAATTAACGATGATATTGAAGCAATGATAACAGTGATAGCCAGAGTCATGGATGTTTGGTTGTATCGTCATTCGGTCTCAAGAGCAGTGTTTTCTGGGTGCTTATCTGATCTTGGTTTAGGCCTTGGGGGTTTGTACTTGGAAAACATCGCCCTTGACTCGAGTGATAATTGCTTTACTTTAAATTGTATGCTTTGCTATGTTTGCTTCTGCTTAGTGTGTGTCTGGGGGCTATCACTATAGAAAGAGGTGGAGTGGGAGGGTTGTATTCCTATTCCTTTTCCTTTATGCTCTTTTGGTATGTTGTTAGTTAATTTACCGCTCACTAAGACTATTGTCTGACTCAAGGCTTTATGTTTTAACTCTTATTGCCTTGAGCTGTTCGTCCATTTTGGGACGGGCAGACTAGGTAGCAGGTGACAGGTGCTGTTCTTGTTTTCCACGGTGCTGATGTCGAAGACGAGCTGGAGGCTTGCATATTATCTTCTTACTATATGTACTAGATGTTCCGCTGCTTGTATATTCTCTGAGTGTTATGTAGTGAGGCTTGATGTATTGACTATTTAGATGTTTGTATTCAACTATTATGAAGTTTTATTGATGAGATTCTATTCTGTGAAGCTTCACTATATATATATTCTATTGTATTTTGTCCATGCTGTGAGTAATACGATAGATTCTACTATTTTAATTTACCCTGGCAATCGTCCATGGCTGCCTGGCACACTTTACAGCGCACTATCTCTAGGTTCGGTGCAGGGGTCATGGGCGGTCGTCACATTTGGTATCAGAGCATTGGTTAATCGATTTTAACCAACGCTCGTTGACGTAACTACGTATGAGAGACGTAATTGTATTTTGATGGATGATTACTATATATAATATAGTAGCTTAGTAGAGTTTGAGTCCTTTATGCAGTTGTTTCTCTAGGTGTGCTAATCATTCCTTTTTATAGATATTAAGGATGAGTCGAAGAGGGAGACCAGCTGCTAGGGAAGGCCGTGCTGCTGAGGGGGCTGCTGATTATGCTGCTATGTTCAAAGCTATGATGACTTCGATCATGAGAAGGATACCAGCTCTAGAGCCATCAGTAGATGTTGGAGTTCAAGTTCAAACTCCAAGACCGGTGGATTTTGCTAAGTTGTTTAAGGATTATATTGCTCTTAGAGGGAAGGTTTTCTTGGGGACAGAATCAACCATTGAAGTCCAGAGGTGGATAGATGCTTGTAGAAGGATCTTTGGTGACTTGGGAATTGAGGATGCAACTAAGAGGAAGTTAGCATCAAGACAGCTTCAAGGAAGAGCTTCTGATTGGTGGAATTCTATCACCATTGATACTCCGGAGGAAGAGATTACTTGGGAGCAATTCCAAACCAGATTTGAAGCTAAGTTCATTTCTACAGCTCAGAAGTCTGTTCTGTTCAAAAAGTTTGTGGAGCTCAAGAAAAATGGAAGACCAGTTCTTGAGTATGTTTCTGAGTTTGAAGCTTTGTCCAAGTATGCCCGGTCGTATATTGAATCTTAGTATCAGAAGAATGAGAAGTTTGTGACAGGCTTAGATAGTTATCTTGGGAGGCAGTTGGTGGATCATTTGGACGATTCATTTGAGAAGCTTGTGGAGAAAGCTCTCAGACATGAGAATCTGTTTCCTAAAGAGGGATCTGTTGTTGCTGTGACCAGGGGAGAGTCTAAACCACAGCAGGGTTGAAACAAGAAGAGGAAGCAGCAGCAGCAAAAGGGTAAGGATGGCCAGAAGAAGCCGAAGGGCGAAGTGACCTGCTACAACTATCAGCAAAAGGGCCATTTCTCTAGAGATTGCAAGAATCTGAAGGTGTCGGTGAAGTGTCACAATTGTGACAAGCTGGGGCATGTTAGGAAGAATTGTCCAGAACCGCGGAAGGACAAGCAGATTGTGCAAGCTTATGCTTTAGGAGTTGTTCCATCGTCTTCGAAAGCTCCTACCGCTGAAGAGAAAGGAAAGAGTGTAGTGGTTCAAGGTACTCTTTTCCTATATGGTGTTCCAGTGAGAGTGCTATTTGATACTGGGGCGTCGCATTCGTTTGTTTGTAACGAACTTGTAGACCGGTTAGGTTTAGAACCGGATATTGTTGATAGGCCATTGGTTGTGACTAATCCAGTTGGGGGTTCGTCTTGTTTGTGTATGCTATGCCGTGGTCTGATTGTATCGAGTCATGGTTGCTCTTTTGTTTGTGATTGCTTTGTTCTGAACTTTGCGGGGTTTGGAATTATTTTGGGTATGGACTGGCTTAGGAAGTATGCGGCAAAGGTTGATTGTGAAAGGTTGGAGGTGATAGTCGAGAATGTGGAGGGGCGAAGGATTGTGATACGATGTAAGCATGAAGAAGGCGTCTTCATGAGCTTCATGTATTCGCTGGTTGTTCCACGGGATGGACTGTCATCGTTGCCAATCGCTAATGGATTTGAGGATGTCTTTGACGAGGTAAAAGGGTTACCGCCGCATAGAGAGATCGAGTTTCGTATAGATCTAGTTGAGGGAGCCAGACCTGTTGTGATGCCTCTTAGGCGGATGGCGCCTAGGGAACAGAGGAGTTGAAGGTGCAGGTTGATGATCTTTTGTAGAAAGAATTCATTCGGCGTAGTGTGTCCGAATGGGGTGCACTAGTTGTGTTTGCAACCAAAGTGGATGGATCGTTGAGGCTGTGTGTGGATTATCGTGAGCTGAATAAGGTGACTAAGAAGAACAAGTATCCATTGCCGAGAATAGATGACTTGTTTGATCGGCTTCACGAAGCTAAGGTGTTTTCTCAGATGGATTTGGCAACGGGATTTCACCAGTTGAGAGTGGCTAAGGATAGTGTGCCGAAGACTGCTTTCAGGACACCATCCGGTTTCTTTGAGTGGCTGGTAATGCCGTTTGGATTGACTAATGCGCCAGCATATTTTTTGGATCTTATGAATAGAGTGTTCAGAGATCAGTTGAGCAAGTTCGTACTAGTGTTCGTGGATGATATTCTGATTTATTCCAGAACTGAAGAAGAGCACAAGACGCACTTGCATATTGTTTTGGAAATCTTGCGGAAACATCAGCTGAAGGCTAAGTTTTCGAAGTGTCACTTCTGGAAGAGTGAAGTGAGGTTCTTAGGCCATGTTATCTCTGGAAATGGAATAGCGGTTGATCCCGCCAAGGTGGCAGCAATCCAGGATTGGGTTAGACCTAAGAATGCATCTGATGTGAGAAGTTTTCTTGGATTAGCAGGTATTATCGTCGATTTATCAAAGACTTCTCCAAGGTGGCTGCACCATTAACAGGATTGACGAAGAAGAACCAAGTGTTCAGATGGGAAGATAAGTGTGAGCAAGCTTTCAGAATCCTGAAAGAGCGATTGACTAGTGCTCCTGTTTTGACTATTCCAAGTGGGAATGATGAGATGGTGGTTTTTACCGACGCATGTGGTACTGGACTTAGAGCAGTGCTGATGCAGAGGGATAAAGTTGTTGCGTATGCAAGTCGACAACTGAAGCCGCATGAAAGGAATTATCCGACTCATGATTTAGAGTTAGCGGCGATTGTATTTGCTCTGAAGATATGGAGACATTATCTATTGGGAGTTCGATTCGAGTTGTTTACAGATCATAAGTCGTTGAAGTATCTTTTCTCCCAAAAGGATTTGAATCTTCGGCAGCAACAATGGCTAGAGTTTTTGGAATCATATGATTTTGGTATAGCCTATACTCCGGGAAAGGGTAACGCAGTGGCAGATGCGTTAAGTCGAAGACATGCAGGATTGGGAGCCATGTTTTCAGAATGGAAAAATCTCGAGTATTTAGCTGGATTTGACTTCAGGCCCAGATGTGAATTGGAACCTGAGATGTTGGTAAACTTCTCGATAAGATCGACTCTTGTGGAAAGAATTGGCGAGAGTCAAAAGCGAGATGATAAGATTGTCAAGGTTATCCGTGATTTGGAATCTGGATTGGAACCAGAAAAGTATAAAGGATTCGAGGTCGATCGAGAGGGTTGGCTTCGAAAGCAAGGACGACTAGTCGTTCCCGATATAGATGAATTGAGGAGTGAAGTTTTGAATGGAAGTCATCACTCGAAGCTGATAATTCATCCAGGTGGAAATAAGATGTATCGGGATATGAAGAGAACCTATTACTGGGAAGGTATGAAGAAGGATGTTGGAAATTTTATTTCCAAGTGCATGAACTGCCAGTTGGTAAAAGCCGAACAGAAGAAGCCAAGTGGATTGCTTCAGCCATTAGAAGTTCCTACATGGAAGTGGGAGCAAATATCGATGGATTTTATTGATGGGTTACCTAGAACAAGAACGGGAAATGAAGGGATTTGGGTCATCGTAGATCGTCTGACTAAGAGTGCAAGATTCATTCCTGTTCGATCGACTAGGACTGCATCAAAGTTGGCAGAGTTGTATGTTAAGTGGATAGTTCGATTCCATGGTATTCCGAAGAGTATAGTGAGCGATCAAGATCCATTGTTCACTAGTGGATTTTGGAAGAGCTTTCATGAAGTTTTGGGAACCGAGTTATGTTTGAGTACAGCTTATCACCCTCAAATAGATGGTCAGACCGAGAGAGTCAACCGAGTTTTGGAAGATCTCCTCAGAGCTTGTGTTTTGGATTTCGGAGGATCATGGGAAGATCACCTTCATTTGGTGGAATTTTCATATAACAACAGTTACCAGTCAAGCATTGGTATGGCACCGTATGAGGCATTGTATGGGAGACCGTGTAACTCTCCGACATGTTGGTTAGACACCAGAGAAAAACTGATGCTTGGGCCAGAAATGATTCGACAGACTTCGGATTGCATAGAGATCATTCGGCAACGAATGAAGGCAGCCCAAGACCGTCAGAAAAGTTATGTCGATAAGCGTCGTAAGGATTTGGAGTTCCACATAGGTGATATGGTTTTGGTGAAGATTTCTCCACTGAAGAATGTTATTCGATTCGGGAAGAAAGGAAAATTGACTCCGAGATTTGTTGGACCATTCCCGATCATCGAGCGAATTGGAAAGCTCGCCTACAGATTGGAGTTACCAGAGAAGATGTTGGGTGTGCACAATGTTTTTCATGTATCGTATCTACGAAAGTATGTGTACGACTCGAATACCGTGGTTTCTGCTGATAGCTGTGAAGATTTCGAAGTTAATCAGGTCGATAAGAGACCTCGTAAGCCGCTTCTTGTTGTGGAAACTAACACGAAACATCTTAGGAGGAAGGTAGTTAGGTTGCTCAAGATACAATGGAGTGATGATGATAACGACTGTACATGGAAGGTGGAAGAGAGGATGAAAGCAGCTCATCCTGAACTCTTCAAGGTATGGCCCTAAGGTGTCGTGTCATCTAACGACATTGTAACTTGTTCTAGTTTTAGAATTCTGCCTGCTAAGCTAGAATTGGATGCATGGTTTGTTGATTGCTATGGATGGTAGGCATGCAGAATAGTCTTTGATTGCTCTGTTTGTTTGGAATTTCGGGGGCGAAATTCCTAAAGGGGAGAGAATGTAACGACCCGTATTTTTACGGATCGAAACATCGTAAAACAGTTGTCATTTGGTCGCATTGTTGATAAGTCATCCATAGTCTAAGTCCTAGGTCGTATAGGAGTTAGCGACCTATAGGAAGTTGGCAACCTAAGTATTGGAGCGACCTATAGGAGTTAGCGACCTATAGGGGTTAGCGACCTATAGGAGTTAGCGACCTATAGGAAGTTGGCGACCTAAGTATTGGAGCGACCTATAGGAGTTAGCGACCAATAGGAGTTAGCGACCTATAGGAGTTAGCGACCTATAGGAGTTAGCGACCTAAGGGTTAGTAACCTACAGTATTTAGCGACCTAGTGGTGAGCGACCTAGTGGTTAGCGACCTAGTGGTTAGCGACCTAAGGGATAGAGAATTAGCATAGTTAGGTCGTTAGACGACCTAAGGAGTTAAGTCGTGAGCCTCTGTGTTGATTTAGGTCGTAAGCAACCTAAGTTAGTTAGGTCGCGAGGAAGCGTGTGTGTGTTAGGTCGCGTAAGAGCTAAGCTGCATCTGGGTTAGGTCGTAGGTCGCGAGGAAGCGCGCATGTGTTAGGTCGTAGGTCGCATGGATGCATAGATCTGGGTTAGGTCGTAGGTCGCGTAGAGGCTTGGGGTTGTTAGGTCGTAGGTTTTAGGTCGTGGGTTTTTAGGTCGTGGACGACCTAAGAGCGAGCGACCTAAGGAAAATCTGCCTATAAATAGGTCGGTTCTTCTTCATTTTTGGGATCCGGATTTTGAAGCGACGAAGTGCTGCCATTTTGAGAGCTCGACTTCTACACTTCTTCACTTCTTTTCTCCACTCTAATCTTGTGATTCCTTCCATCCAAATCGAAGATCCAAGAGCTTAGATTGAAGATCTACATCCATCGAAGAGAGATTTCATCGTTTGAAGCGGGATTGTGATAGATCGAGTTAGATCCTTCGCTGTCCAGATCTGAAGTGTGTTGCTTTAGGGTATTTAGGTGATTTGGTGAGTGGTGATTATCTCTCACACGGATCCAAAGGAGTATATCGGATCGTTGGCTTGATTTTGTGTTAAAGTAGTGATTTCCATGCATTTTTGTAAACCTAAGTATAGATCCATTGTTCATGATGATTTGACAACCATTTTACTACATGATAACCTATGCAAGTTCATTCATCAAGATTATAGAGATATTTCTCATGTTTTCATGCTTGTTAGACTTTAGACTCTTTATTTACGAAATTGCCATTGCTGTTATAATTGTCTATTTAGATCATATTTGAATGCTTGATTACTTGGATTTATGTTTGACTTGATTGATTGCTATGAATTAGATGATTGATGATTTGATTTAGATAAGATGGTCGAAGATGATTCAAAAGCTAAGGGAAAGGCTCTTGAATTGGAAAAGCTGCTCGTGGCATATGTAGCGGATGATGAAGCTCATATGGATAGATTTGATGATGTTGATGTTGAGATGAGGCTTTGCTATGATGAGATGAAGCGAGGCATGGTATGAGATAGCCTTGGTCTAATCCAGACGGGATCATTCCAAGCATGTTGACAACTCGGTGAAATGGTTCGAGTTTGAGGATAATGGTTTGCTCGAGAGGCGCTTGAGCTAGTATGGAAATAGTCCTCGAGGAGGATGACTAGAAGGCTGAGATCTCATCGTTGTTGAAGGTTCTAGCATGCTCAAAGCAAGAGTACGTTGGGCAGATTCGATAGTCCCTGAAGGCTACTGATTGGTAGTCGAGTACTCTGGGCAGATTTGATAGTCCTAGGCACGGGTCACGATGACGTGCAGAGTTATGTCTAGAACCGAGGTTTCCATTAGCCCTTGACGGACGGATGAAAGAATGAGCCGGTCATTCAATTAACGATGACATCGAAGCAATGATAACAGTGATAGCCAGAGTCATGGATGTTTGGTTGTATCGTCATTCGGTCTCAAGAGCAGTGTTTTCTGGGTGCTTATCTGATCTTGGTTTAGGCCTTGGGGGTTTGTACTTGGAAAACATCGCCCTTGACTCGAGTGATAATTGCTTTACTTTAAATTGTATGCTTTGCTATGTTTGCTTCTGCTTAGTGTGTGTCTGGGGGCTATCACTGTAGAAAGAGGTGGAGTGGGAGGGTTGTATTCCTATTCCTTTTCCTTTATGCTCTTTTGGTATGTTGTTATTTAATTTACCGCTCACTAAGACTATTGGCTGACTCAAGGCTTTATGTTTTAACTCTTATTGCCTTGGGCTGTTCGTCCATTTTGGGACGGGCAGACTAGGTAGCAGGTGACAGGTGCTTTTCTTATTTTCCACGGTGCTGATGTCGAAGACGAGCTGGAGGCTTGCATATTATCTTCTTACTATATGTACTGGATGTTCCGCTGCTTATATATTCTCTGAGTGTTATGTAGTCAGGCTTGATGTATTGACTATTCAGATGTTTGTATTCAACTATTATGAAGTTTTATTGATGAGATTCTATTCTATGAAGCTTCACTATATATATATTCTATTGTATTTTGTCCATGCGCTGTGAGTAATACGATAGATTCTGCTGTTTTAATTTACCCTGGCAATCGTCCATGGCTGCCTGACACACTTTACAGTGCACTATCTCTAGGTTCGGTGCAGGGGTCATGGGCGGTCGTCACAGTTTGTGTGTTGTTGTAAACTCTGATTATGTATGAAATGATATAGTTCTTTTGTTAAAGATTATTCATTTATCTATTGTATATTGTTCCGCTGCGAATGTGAGATTATGTTATTGTTTATGTTTCTTCTTCTTTCTTCTTCTACCTCTTTCTTCTTTAACTCTAATGATTCGGTTTTCCGACATTCGATGGTTCGGCATTTGATACAGTGGGCGTATTGATGTCGACTTTCGGGCGTCGAAAAATAAGGTCGTTAAACAACCCACCCACCACCCGAAACACTCGCTAGAACCCTTCCTTCAAGCTTTCAACATCGAACCCAGCCTGAAGTAGAACTCATCACCTCCCAACCTCTCGCCACGCCACCGTAGTCGATCGTACCTCTCCAAACTTTGCCAAAACCTTCACCACAACCCCCTCTTTCGATTCCCCTCCATGCGCATCCCTGTCGTCATCCGCCATTGCCGCCATTTCACGCGACCCGAACCCCATACCAGACACGGTGAAACCCTACTTCCTTCTCGCCTGACCACCACACCTGTCTAAAAACCTTCCTGCCATTTTCAACGAGTTCCCCATCCGACGAGTTTCCTCCAGTCACAACCCCGATTTTCATAACCCACGCGATCGCTGGAATTTAACCCATGACCAAACTTTGACCAACCCACAACATCCCATCAAATACGTACTTAAAAATCAAGAAAATACCACCAAAAATCATCATTTCCCAAGATGATCCCATTTATATAAGTGAAACGCAAATTTAAAAAAATTGATTTTTCCTGAAATACTAGTTAACTTTCTACATTTCTTCTTTATGGTTTATTTATCGAATAATAAATCATGAAATTGTTTTTAAAATTTAATACATGCTAGTACAAGCAAAAACCCTTCATGCATCACAACCAAAAAAATTTTAGACGAAGAGGATTTGATTTTTGTAAGGTTAAATATGGTGGAAAACAAGAACAGAGGCAAATATTTTTGTATACAAGCATACATCCATTCTAGATATGTTCATCTATACTCAATTTATTGTTATGCAACACCTCTTAAATATTGATTTCTCCATTTTATCCTTAATAGAAAATAATATAAAGAGAATTAGGTTATGAAAGAGTTTACTCACCTAAAAATTTTTGAACAGGGAAGACAATATCCTGATTAAAAAAAACTGCTAGCTTGCTTGTTGATCTTGCTCTTCTTTTATTTGGCTGTTGAGTTGAGTTTTTTTTGTGTTTCAGGTTGTAAAATGGTAGAGTTGTTTATCTTTTTATTAGGCTTGGTTCGAATGAATGAAATGAAAATAATGGAGATGTATATATAAGAAAGGTAAGCTGCCTCTGTACACAGCACACATTTTTTTTCCTTCATTTTCTTTCTTTTAATTTTTATTATATTGGGTCAACAACCTGACCTGATATGATCTTTGAGAATGAAGTGATTTATTAAAGTTGAGATTCGATGTTTTATGTGCTTGATAGAATATTCATTAAATGTATGTTCCCTCTTGTGTTTACAAATGCATATCCTTGCTTATGCACTTTTATACTTCACAGGCATACATACATCTTTTGTCAGGTTTGCCTTTTTCCCCTATGTACATACATATAAATTTGCCATAGTTTTTTGGATAAGTATTTCTTATTTTGCATACACTTACATACTTATTTCTACCCCTACACATCTATATTCTTATCTTTGTTCCTATTTTTATTTTAGCTTAACAATACTTAATTTATATCCTTGTATATACATATATGTGCTTATATTTAGTGTTTAAAAGGTAGGGTCTTATTTTAAATATACTTAAGAGATTTATTTACTTTTTTTTTTATATATATTGTCATTTTATATACATATTCTCATATACACATTGCTTTATTATATATATATATATATATATATATATCTACATTCATACAAACTTCCATGTATATATTATTTCATATGTCATGTAATCATATTTTTGCATAACTATATATTTAAGTGGATGTTATCAACATCATAAAGCTTGTACATACATATATATTTGGGTTTTTGTCCTAATTTTTAAATGGTGAAGTTTATATGTTTATACATGTGACTATAATATTTATCATATCCAGAAATTTATAAATTTAAAATTAAATATAGTTTTTAACCAATTTATCTAGGTATTTCAAATATCAGAAATTTTATTTATTCGTTTTTAATAAAAGTTAATGCTCCAATAATTAAATTCAGTTAATCACCCAATTAACAAACGCCAAAAATCCGGGTCGTTATATATATATATATTTATATATATATATGTATATATATATATGTATATATATATATATGTATATGTATATGTAATATGTGTATATATGTATATGTAATATGTGTATATCTAAATGTATATGTAAAAATGTAAATATGCATATGATAAAAATATGTATATGTAAAGGTATATATCTATATATATGTATATATATATAAACAAGTTTCATCATGACAATTTCAAATCAAGCATACAAAACATCAAAATCAAGCACACATAAAATATCAAGTCACCCATAAAATCAAGTCAAGCCATGAAATCAAATCAGCACACCAAAAGAAAAAAAGAAAAAAAAGAAAAAAAGAAAAAGAAGCTTGTACAATTTCAGCCACCCTACATGTGTACATAGCCACCTATTGTGTACCGTTTCCCTTCCATTCTATCTATATAAAGCCATACTTGTTCTTGTTCACATATCATATAAAAAAAGAGAGGGAGTTCTCCCATTAGAACAAAAATAGGTTAAGAGTTTAAAGCTTGAAGACAAAGCAGTGTTCATCCACTTGTTTACAGGTAAGTAAACACCTCTAATTTGTTAACAGGTTATTACCTATATGTATATTATATCTGTGAATATGTATGTATCCTTGATCTACGTCAAATGTTTAGGTGATTGTTATGTTACTATGTATATGTATGAATGTGTGCAACGGGGTCAATCCATCCTACAATTCAAAAACATTGTATCTCTTCTCCTTCTCTTCTCTGTTTATTTGTTTTGGGTAAAACAGTTAAACTCTTGTAACTTTAAAAATCTATATCTCAAAATCCTTTTAGTTTTAAAACATGATTTCAAAAAAAAGTCATTTTTTCATAGATTGTTTAAAAATTGATTTCATTCAAATCCATCAAGTAGAGAGAGAGAACCTAATATCATAGTGAGTGGGTTTAAATTGGTCAAGTTTTCGACTGTTACAAATTTAATCAATGGATTACACAATTGTGTTCGTGGTCGAAAAACTTGATTTTTAAGAGTGGTTTGAAGATTTTTAAGGGCGTGTGGTGGGAGAAACTAGGAGTTGGACAAATTTTGGCGAAAGGCCAAATTCCAAGTACTGGGTCGATGTCGTGGCGTGGAGTTCGGCATGGAGGAGTGTTGGGTGATGGCGCACACGACAAAAATGGAGCGATGATTTTTAGGGGCTCGTGGTGGCTTGACAAGGTAGAAGTAGGGTTTTCTAGGTTTAGGGTTCATGGATTTGGCGATGATGAGAGAGGGATAAGGGCGTGTACATAGGGGAAATCGATGGAGGAGGTTATAGCGAAGCTGTGGGTGGAGTTTGGTGGTGAATGGGCAAGTGGGGTAGCAGGGCGAGGCGACTTGGTGGGGCTTGGTTGTTTCCAGGTTTTGGGTTTGAAGTTCGAATCTTCGAACTTAGGTGTTGCCGAGGTTTCAGGTGGGTAGCCGTGGTGGCTGGGTCGTGGGCGATCAGGGTTGATGATCGGTAGCGAGTGATTTTGACCGGCGCTTGTGTGTACGTGCACACATATGTGCCTGTTTTTGGGTTCTCGAATGGAAGGAAAGAAAGGAGCAGGGAAACTATAGAAGAGGAAGAAGGTTAGTTTGGGTTTTGTATAGGTTTGGCGGTCTTCATTGGATTTGGGCTGGGTTTGTTTTTTAGAGGAATTTAAATTAAATATTTTATTTAAAAGTTTATAAAAATTTTTAAACAATATATCTGCTTCATTTTAAATCCAAACGACGAGCGGATTCTTACGTCAAGATCCTACCGCTGAGTACTTCCATATGAACTAATATCGACAAGATTTCTGCATGGTGAAAGTTTAAGTGTTTTTAAAATTTAAAGTGAATAAATAAGTAAATTCTTATTTGATTAATTTAATTAATCAATTAATTTTTAAATGGACTGTTTAGTTGTAATTAACTAAGAATAAAATCATTTTATTTAATCTCTTTGATTAACAAGTAATCGGGAATTAAAAATATAACTTGATTTAGTAAATCGAAACTGATAAAATTCTGATTAGTAAATTGATTTAATTATAAATGGTTGGTTAAGTTAATGATCTATGTTTTGACTGATATTTATTTTAGGTATTGATTTCAATTATCTTTTGTCTGTGCCATTATGTAGCCAAACAAATTAAAGTAGATAGAATAAAACATTGACACATTTTATTGGAAGTATATCAACTTTTACTGATCACTATTCTAAATTTCAGAAAATGTGATGATTATAAGCGAATTAATTTCGATGGACATGTCATGATAAAGTAAACATATGAAATAAATTTCCATATGTGAATATTGACACCCTGATTGTAGAATTGTTTATTTTAAACAACTTGGCCTTTAAAAATTAATCGTTTTGGATTCGATGAGACCAGGATCGGATAACAGCATTATCCGAAAACTACTTCGATCCAATATCCACTTGAGCCTATATGGTTTTGATTGTGCCCAACTATGCTGAAACGTGAGATGCAAGCATTTCAGCTATTTTCTAATTTACTTTCTATATACACTATTATAATATCAGATGGATTTGATATAAAATGTTTTGGTTATCGTAAGGTAAAAACCCGACGTGTTTATGTGTGACGTGGTCTTACGAGATACCTTTATTTTCAAAGGATTTTAAAAATAGTAATAATTCAAATTGAGTGTGTTTTCTCACGCTGGTTTTCCAGACTGACTCAGGTGTTATTTTGTTATAATGCTTGGGTCAGACCGAGTATTACAGATTCAGGTTTGGATGCTATGAAGCTCAAGATACGAGCTGGATGACAGAGATGTATTCCCATATTTGTTATTTTTCTTGTGTGTGTAGGTTGTATAGTCAGCACTGGTGAGGACAAGTTATATAACTGTCCACATTGATTTGTTGATTGTTGTACTCTAATGATTGTATGTATATCAACTAATACAGATTCTTTTGTATAAAAATCTATTATTATATATTATATTTTATTCCGCTGCGATTGTGAGGTTCTGTGTTGTTGATTCTATTTTCTTCTTCACCCCTAATGATTCGGTATTTTCAGCACTTGACTATTCGGCATGTTATACAGTGAATGTATGGATGTCGATTTTCGAGGGTTGAAAATCCCGAGTCGTTACACTTGGTATCAGACCTTTGGTTTAGCGTATACCTAAACCTATAGGATAAGCTCATTGAGTGTATATACATATAAGAGAGAGCGTATTTGTTAGTGATATAAAAATATTTTGATATTAATAAATGAAATGATTTTAACTTGGATTTTATATAGAATATAAAAGAATGAATTCTATAAACTGATAAAATCAGTCGTGGCTGTTGATGATGATTAGATGTTATCGCTTTGTTGATTGATTGTTCGATTAATATGGATGTGCATATTATGGCTTATTGATTGATGAGTCGTGCTCGGCCAGTTTATGAGCATCGACTATTGGCTGTTGATTTGAGCAATCGACTATGGTTGGAAAAAAAATTTTTTTGAAAAATATTTAACCAATTGAGGAACTGCATGTTTAACATGGATTTTAAAGTGAATATATATTTGAATTTCCCCCTGTATCATTCTAAAGAGTAATGGATACCATTTGAAAGTGATATATGAAATACGGTTTATCTAGACATGGTTAGCAAATAAGCAAAAAGTTATTCAAACTGAAAATTTGAGAGCTTGGATTCCGGGACTTTTTTGAAATTGGTTTTAAGATTCGAAAAATATATAATAGCATAATTTGAAATTATTTTCTGAATAGAACTGTTATAAATGATTTCAAAGTGATTTGAAAAAGGGATTTTCAAAAGATTTAAAAGAAATGAAGTCCGGAACTCACTTCTGTCGCTGGAAAATAATTTTGGGTAATGTCTACAGCATCACCGGCATTCATTTTCGAGTTTCAAAGTGGGGGAGGCCACTTTAATAGCTTTGTTACTCGATTTTTTATGAAACCGATTTGATTCAAATTCCTGAAGTATGATTTGATATTCGAAAGAAATATGTACATATTTATTTCAAATGATTTGAAAAAAACCCGGTGTTCAGTTCTCGAATTTTGGATTGAATTATATTATGAACACATGTATTATGTGCATTAGGATTGATTGATTGATTGTGCGTCTTGTTGAGATGATTGATTGCCGATTTCCAATTTTGAATTGAAATTTGATATTTCCGACTATTCTGAATAGTTGAACACTTCCAAATTAAGAATTAATTTTCAAAGCTAAGAATTTTTGGAAAGTATATAAAGTTTAGTTTTGAAAATTTTAAAATAAAAACTAATGGAAGTTGAACAAGTTTTAAAAAGCTAAATATTTTGATAAATAAATTGTATAAGCTTATTTTGAATTACACAAGTATGAAATTTAGTTTTGAATTGTTCTTGAATGAAAAGAGTTTTAAAAAATGTTTTGAACGTAGTAAATATTAATAAAATCTTATTTTTTGCAAATTGATTTTTCTTAAGCAGTTCCAACTTTGCGTAAATATGAAAAATAGTTTTAAAAGGTTTATAATGGAATTTGTTTCAAGAAACAATTTGAACCTAGTAGATGTTTATAAAAAAAGAAAAAAAATTGATTTGGTAGTTTTCGAACCTATATAAAATGAATTGTATATGTATGAAGTTAATTCGAAAACTATTGATTTTGAAAGATACTCGATCTGAAAAGCGATGATCTTATATATAACAGAATTATATAAGAATGATATATTCGAAATTGATGATTTGAAAAGGTACTATGTGTAGTATGATATACATTTTGAGATTGAAGATATAGGCAGTACCTTCTGCTGACTATCTACTTTGTGGCCACATTGTGGATACATTCTATTGATTCTTTGATTTGATCCCAGATGGACTTAGATGGATCCAGAAATGGGTCCTAATCGATATAGGTTGTCCGGAAATAATACTCATGAGTTTCCTTTGACTCGGCTGCAAAGCGAAATTCATAGGGTTGTGAAGGCTTACGGTTACGGATGTTACTTGTGGGACCCAGGCGAAACCATTGTGTAATTGCAATCTATGGTCGTTTTCGGTGTAATCTGTTTGGGTAGAGCAATTGCCCTGAGGTACAGATGTTTCCTAAGGGAACCAGGTGAAATCATTGTGTATCTGCAGTCCACATGGCATAATTCGAGGTGGCCGATGATTGCCTTAAGTCTATGGGTGATAGCGACGTAACCACCAGTGTTACTATTAAGTAGACTATAATCCATGCGAGTGTTTTGCATAGCGTAATTCGTATAGCGGTGATTGCTCATAGGTACGGATGTTACCTGGGGGACCCAAACGAAACCATTGTGTATCTGCAATCTATGGTTGTTTTGAACGTCATGGCATACGACGTGGGGCAGTGACTGCCTAAAGTCGCCTGAGGCCGTGTTGTTCTGTCCTCTCGACTTAGCGAGAGAGTGACCTTAGGAACTACGTTCCATGACGATCCCGTTCATTTGATTTCGGTGATTGGATTGTACTTTCCATATCTATTTTAAAGGTTTCCAAGTATTTTCACTGGGCATTAAAATGGGTTTGCTAAGTACTTTTAGATTTTTGGTCTTGCGCCTGATCAACGTATTACTAGATTCTGTAAGAACGAGAATAAACTTGTTGAAACATCGAGTTATAAAAGTATTTTTGGAAGGAAAATTTTCTCTGATATAAAAGTATGTTGTTATAAAAGAAATTTTAACAAAGAAAATTTTCAAACTTTTAAGAATTGAAAAAGAGAAAAAAAACCAAAATAAAAATGGTTAAATATTGGAATAAAAATCCCAACTTGAATTATAAATTGAATTTGAACATAAGTCAAACCAATTAAAGTGGTTTTTGAAATAAAAATCAGATATTGAATTATATGTTGGAAGTGAACTAATTGGATAAATTAATTAGTTAATTGAATACAAAAAATGGAAGTTAACTTGGTTAAGTAAATTGGATTGTGGATTAAAATTAAAATTGAATGTGGAACTTGAGTTATAAATGAAATTCGACTTAAATATAAGCGAATTAAACATATGTTGAAATGTGATCGAATAAAATAGAAATGGATTGAAATGGTGATGGCGTAAGTTATAAATAAATTCAATTTAAATGTAAATAAATTGAATATGGTTTTGGGATATTATTTAAATGGATTCCATTATGAAATTACGTTTTGAAGTGGAAATGAATATATGTGTTATATAAAATGTTATAATATACCTTAATATTAATTTTATTAAATGATTCTCAAATAATATAGTTTAAATTTAGATATGCCAAGCAAATGGAAATGTGAATCAACCGACGATAAATAAATTAAATAACAATCAATTTAAATGAAATGGAATTTGATTGCAATGGAAATAAACTTAAGTTATATGATTGAATTAATTGGAAATAAATGAATTAACTTAAGTCAATATATTTGGATGCAAACTTGGTCCAGGTAAATTTACGAAATGATTCATAAATAAATTTGGCATGGATTGGATTGATGTTGAAAATAAAAATGGAGCGAACAAGATTTATATGAATAAACTGAATGTGCATTAATAGAAGTGGAGAAATTAATTTAGAATCAATCGAAAATGGCTTATAAGCTTAAGTGACTATTTTATTAAATGAATATCCCCGAATTATCATGGAGAATTTGTCGTTTGTCGCAAGAAAGTAAATAAAATTATACAATTTATGTGGAAAGTGGATAAATTGGTTTAGAATCCATTTGAAATGGATATGAATATATATTGTGTAATATGAATTGAATGCAAATAAATGGTTGTGAATCGTTGGAATTGAATAAATGAGGTATAAATCAATTTGAAGATAATAATAATCGTATGTTGGAAACCTTATAATTGTTTTAAATACATGTGTAACATGTTTTTTTATGCAATCTAGGCGTTTGACTTAGTGAAATGAAGGTGAGGTCATTTAATTTCATATATTATGAAATTTATGGGTTTATTGAGTAAGTACAAGTATATGGGTGACTATGGGTGGTATGAGGGAAGCCTGTGACGCCCCACCTCTATACCCACGCTAACCAAGAACACTACGATGTAGTGCTGTCAATTAGCACGGAGAATAAGGCTGTGGAGGAGCGACCATCCATGTAACTTCTTTGTGCGAGCACCAATATGTCAGATAGAATATAATGCATATCATTTAAGGAGGAAATCCGACATACCGATACAAACTCAAAGCTATCACACGGTGGCTATATATATAATCTTCGAAAACAAACATAGAAATAATCATAACATAAATCAGTCACAGACATCCATATCACAAAGGCGGAAGAAGATATGAATAAATATATAGCACATAAAAGTGTACATAAGAGTAGTGGTCGGAAAGATCCACGATAATACAAAAGAATAGCAACACGTGCTATACAAAAGAATAAGTACACAACATAGAGTCTATATCTCAAATGTGTACATCCAAAAACTACTAATCTATGTAGTTAGCCAAAAGTCAGAATAATCCTGAAGAGAAGTCAAGCAGAAGCACCTGTAACATCTCGGTCTGACCCGAGTATTATTTATAAGAAAATAATAAACGGATCGGTCTAGCTATAAATATCAGATGATATGGTATAAAGTAAAAGACATGGCATGAACATATAATAACCATCGTAGCATACTACTATAAGTATGTAATTGAAAATCAACAAGAGATTAATCAATATCACAAGAATCTTTTCAAAGATAAAATAGGGTATCATACCCTAAACTTGTATTCGCAACAATTCAATAACACATGAATTCACCAATGCACAAAAATTGATATCATATCAATGAAAATCACGAAAATTGGTGAAGCACAAAATTCCAGAAATCATCACAAGAAATCCAGAAAACACATAAAAAGGGGGGAGGCCTAACACATGAACGAGAGCATGAAAACTCACCAACGCGTATAACACATGAACGAGGAGCTATCTCATGGAAGCTATCCATTAAATTTTAACACATGAATGGCCCGAAGACCATGGAGTGCTACCCCATATATGTGATGGCGAAACATCACAAAAGCGGGGTCTAATCTCCCTCGCAGACAAAGAGACATCGGTCAATCGCTAGTCAAATCACAAAAATGATCATCATGATCATAAGGAAGTGTAAATTACACTAAGCCAGTAAATATATGAGTTTAGCTTCATGTCCCATAACCACTAGCTTAACTTAAATATTTACGAACAAACTGTAGATCTTCACTAGGAAATTGTCACAAAAGGGTTCAATCGAACAAGTCCAAGAGCTAACCGACGAAGTGAACGCAAGCGTTTCATACCACTCGTTTTACTAAGTCGTTTAATTCGATTTCTCATCCGAGTGAAGCAAAGGCTTGTATATACTAGTAGATTGAAAAACGGTTTGAGAGAACGTGTTTTATATTTAAAATAGTGTTGAAAACGTTTTGATGAAAGAGTTTTGATATTTACTACTAGTATTGAAACCTTCATATCTTTAGAGTGACAAGTCACAAAACGATTACTGAAACAAATCGAATCACATAAATTCATGTTCGAAGACGTGAGTAAAGTCCAAAGAAATCAATCCCAAAACCATCAAAGTAGGAATATACTTGCGACCTAACGTGGTCGAATTAAAGTGCAACGACTTCAAGTCAAATAGGTCGAACGACCTAAGGGTAAAATTCCGTGCGACCTAGCAGCAGAACAGGTCGAGCGACCTAAAGGCAGACAAGTCGAACGACCTAGCAGTTCACTAGATGCATCAATGGTCAAGCGACCTAACAGAGAGCAGCACGACCTAATGAGGCGACCTAGCTGAGTGAGCGACCTAGGACCAGCAACCTAAAACATACCAGGTCGAGTGACCTGAGGGAAGAGCTAGACTTGCGACCTAACTGTAATAAGGTCCTACGACCTAAAGAAATAAGGTCTAACGACCTAAAGGTACAGGGGTCATGCGACCTACGACCTATCGTAGTCTTGCGACCTAAGTGGGATGCGCGACCTAAGAAGGTACCCGAGCTAAGGGTGAGCGACCTAACAAGATCGTGCGACCTAACAAGATCGTGCGACCTAAGAGGGATGGCCACGCGACCTATAGTTTTAACACGCAAGCGACCTAACGTTATAAAGGCCAAACGACCTAAGGTTTAACTCGCGAGCGACCTAAGTGGTCATGCGACCTAAGAGGGATGGCCATGCGACCTATAGTTTTAACACGCGAGCGACCTAACGTTATAAAGGCCAAACGACCTAAGGTTTAACTCGCGAGCGACCTAAGTGGTCATGCGACCTAAGAGGGATGGCCACACGACCTATAGTTTTAACACGCGAGCGACCTAACGTTATAAAGGCCAAACGACCTAAGGTTTAACTCACGAGCGACCTAGGGTGATCGAGCGACCTACGAACTAGGGACGAACGACCTAAGTCCAAAGCAGCTAAAAGCAGGCAGAGACTTCTCCACGCCAGAGTGACCTATGGCCCAACGACCTACGACCTAGCGACCTAATTTCGAACGACCTAAGCACGAACGAAAATCTACAGGGCTAGTGTCACGACCCGGCTTTCTTTGCCCAGAAAGACGCATCGTTATGAAGAAAGAAAGGGATAGAAGAAGAAAAGAAAAGAAGAGAGAACAACAACACATCAGAAATCTCACAGCGGAACGAGAAATATATTATCACATAAGATATTACATAGTATCATATACATCAGAGTACACAATTTATACATCACAGAATAGACAGTTATAAACTTCTGTCTATTATACAACACAAGTACATCAGTACAATACAGACTAATACAAACACAGCAGAAACTCTATATATCTACTCGCTGAAGCCTCCTGCTTCACAGCTCCTCCAGAATTCGTCAAGACTATCCTGAATCCCTTGACTACTAAATACAATATTGAGTACCCAAGAGTTTAATAAAACAGAAAATAAACACTTGGGTCAGACATGGGTCTGGTGTGAGTAAACGGTTAGATTGCTTAACTTTGAAAACCTTTGAAAACAAAAGTATCACGTAAGACTCCCCACAAATAAACATGGGTAAGTTTTTTACCTTACGCTAACTAAAACATTTGATAGGAAATCCGATTGTATTATAATAGGGTCTAGGGTTTTCAAGTAAAATACAGAAATAGCTGAAATGCTTACATCTCACATTCCAACATAGTTGGGCACAACTAATACGTACGACACTTATTGGAGTTTGGATTCCATACAATGGCAGGGCTACTGGGGTACCGCCCATCACAGTACGTGGCCTAGATCACCGTACCGAGGAGTACGCCCGCTCCCCTGCAACACAAAGCCGGAACCATCCCTTACTGGATAATCCCGAACAAGATAATCCCGTAGTTGGCGCGACCAACCACACACTAAGCCGAATAAAAGAAAAGGGACCTCTAGACAGGGATCTATCTTGCTCTCAGTGGGTGCTACCCACGAAACCTTGCTGCACCTCCCCTGTTTTAGCCATTCCCGGTTGATGAGGCTTGAGGTTACGATTACCTTTAATCAGAACATATCACTTAGAATGCTCATCGTCCGCCTGACAATGTGCTGAAAGCATTCAATCCATATAAGTTCGTTCCGGGTTCGAACGAAACCGAAGGCATTATCTCGTTACACTCGTTTTGGAATCACCCTCAAAGTTAACGACAATAACCCTTGCACTCTGAATCTTCATCTTCACTTGAGATTCACGACCTATCGTTAATTTGGATCGATGAGGTATTCGGGTCTCCAGACCTGGAATTCCGGTATACGGAAACCCGATCCCGGTCTCATCGAAATCCAAAACGTATCTTTTAAGGCCAAGTTGTTTAAAGGTTTAAACATTAAACTTATATTCTGAATGATATAAATAGATAGATAAATAACATTATCACAATAGATAATTCATATCAACATTCATCTCACAAAGCAGCATATATCATATATATATCAGAGACATACAAATCATCCAATATCAACCAATCACCCAATATCAAACATCCAGTATTAATCAATTATCTAAACAGAATTGATTTACTCTAATCAATTTAATTAACCTTTAATTAAATTAATTACTATCCTTTAATTACTTGGATTATCTTAATCCTGCTCACTATCATCAATTAATTACAAATTAATTAATTAAACATCTAAATGATCTTCCTTAATTAATCTCCTTTGATTAATTATCTTTAATTACATCAAGTAATTATCCTTAACCATATACAGTAATTAACCTTTAATTACTATCATTAATTACAATAATCCTTATTAATTAATTAACTTTTTTTTATTAATTAAATAATTAATTTTAATCAACCACTTCATTAATTAATTAGACTTAATTAATCATAAACAGTAATTAACAATTTGTAATTACTTATCTTAATTAATTACTTTTTAATTAATTATATTAATTTATTATTCTTTAATCACTTATTATTGATTAATTAATCTTAATTAATTAACCCTTAATTAATTACTTCCTTAATTAATTACTCTCTTTTAATTAATTACCTTAACTAGTAATTAATCATATTTTTAATTAACCTTAACCTTTTAATTAATTAATTACTCTTTAATTAATTTACTTTAAATTAATTATATTAATTAATCCTTTAATTAATAACATCAAGTGATTAACTCTTAATCAATTCCATTTAATTACTTCCATAAGTAATTTTCTCTTCTCTTAATTACATTCAGTAATTATCCATTTATTACTTGACTAAGTAATTATACTTAATTAATCATAGTGATTATCTTTAATTAATTATACTAATTAATTAACCTAAAATTAATTACATTAATTAATTAATCCATTAATCATCACTAAATTTTTAATTAAAGTAATTACTTAATTACATTCATTTCCACTAATTACTTCATTAAGTAATTATTCTTAATTACAAATAGTAGTTAACCTTTAATTTAATTTTATTAATTAACTATTCTTAATTAATCTCAACTTAATTAATTAAGAATACTTGTATTTATTTAAAATACTTACTCAAAGTATTTACTTTATTAAAACCAAATTTAGAAATTAATTTTGAAATATAATTTACTTTAAACCAAACAATTTTAATATTGATATACTTAAATTTTTGAAAAACCATTTCAAAACATGTTTAATTAAATCAAACCATTATTTAATTTAAAACTTGTTTTAATACTTAAAAACTTGTTTATGCTTTAAATTTTAAAACCCAGATATGGTTTGCTTTTAAATTTTCAAAACCAGGTTACTGGAATTAAAACAACCCGAGTAAACCCACTAAAACCCCGAGTCGCTCGCGAGAAAAACTCTCGAACATCACTACTTCGAGTCGAACTTCAAATAACACGAGACTTTCCCCGAGTCAAACTCGTCTTCCCCAACGTCTCGAACTCCAGTGCACACGAACGTGCACGGTGCACGTGCCCCATCACCTCCGGCCAACCTAGGTCGTCGCGACCATCGGCGACAGTCTCTTGAACGCGTGCGATCACAAAAACCAACCCAGATCGAACGAAACTCGTTCGAATCAAAATTCGAACATCATCTCGAACCACTGCAGAAACTAGAATCACCAAAACCCACCTCACCAACGACCATCCAACGCCGTTAGACCTCGCCGACCACTCCATCAAACCGCCTCGCCACGAGCTGCCTTCTCCCCAAAAGCGAACGCCTCCGATCAAATATCCCAGTCGAAATGTCATGACATTCGAGCCGAGCAAAAGTTCAAGCTAAAACCCTAATTAAATCGAATTCGAACAATTCGTCCATAGGAAAAATCCAACTGTATTTTTCCCTTCATCAATGATACCAAAGCTAGCTACTACCAAGATTTCAACTTCAAACATTAAGTGGATCATCGGAAATTCTCCAAATTGCTGATACCGTTCATTCCAAATTTTCAAGTTGAATATCAATTTAAAAATTCTGAAATTAGTGTTAAAATTCGCGATTTCCCATCACGAATTCATTCATACAATCCAAACTATAATTCGAGTTTATTAATTTTTGACATGCAACAGTATTTTACTGTATATCTTCTTTTTCCCAGATGATGTTCAAAACCATCATCCTTAAATATCTTTTAAAATCTTAGTTTAGGTTTAAATAGAGACAGCTTGTTTGAATTCCTAACCCTACAAGAGATTAGATGAGGAAATTTTGAATTTTCTAATTTGTTTAAACTCTGTTATTTATAAACAGAGACACATCTTTGCCTGAGAACAGACATGCACACTTCAATTCATATAACACATATATATACTCACTGATATGTATACATATTCACTAAATTCCAACATGCATTCATAAACAATATTCATATAAACATATATATATATTATCACAGCACAATTCATCACATATATCAAAGTAAATTTTCAAGTTTTAAGAACTGTTTTTAAAAGTATTTACTCACCTTAATACAGAGCAGTTTATCACTTCCAGGCTTTAGATTTGATTTGGAAAAAGCTTTTGATTTCTTTGCTGTTGAAATTTGAATCCTTGCATGCTTGTTTAATAGTTGAATCTTTAACTTGAATCTTAGTTGAAAATTGAAACAAGCTGAAACCTTCTTACAAAAGATTCTCAGGTTATAAAACAGAGAACAGAGGCACTCATTTATGAACTGCAGATTGAATTTGATCTGGATCAGCTTTGCATTCAATTCGAATTCTTTGATGATGAAACTGCTTTTGCTTGATTATTTAGTTGAATTTGAAACTGCTACTTGAATTGTAGTTGAACTTCATTTTAGTTGCAGGTTGGAATAGTTTAATTTCTTTTGAATTTGATTTCAGATTTTTAGAAAGAAGAAAAAGTTTTTAGATGAAAAAGATTTGAACTGAGAAAATAGAAGATCAGATTTCTCTAAACATACATTTATTTATAAACTATAAATTCTTAAATGAAGATAATGTTGCCACTTGTTTATTTATAAATTGGACAAATGTCCATGTAAATTCATTTAGCTTACAAGTGTCTTTAATCATGTTAATATGTTTACACATATTACTTAAGTGTTTGTATATAAATTTTATTTTATTTAAATGTAAATATAAAGTTTTTAAATTAACCTTCCTAATTAATAAATACTTATCTTAGTATATGTATATATATATATATAAACTATTTTTAGAGAAAATATTATAAAACCAATTACCCTTTTGAAAAAGTATTTATATCTTAAAACCTTATTTACAAAAGTATTTATGTTATATTAATTATGTGAATATGGGTTTATATAATTTTATTTACTTGTTTACAAACTATTTTAGTTTAAGAGATATTTTAAAAAGAAAGTTTATTTAAACCTTGTATATATATATTTATAACCATTTTAAATTTAAACACTTTAAAGAATACAAAATAAAACTTTATTTAAACTATCATATTTAAAATAAACAATTATCTTATATTTTGAAAATAATTGAATTAATCTAAACTAACCTTTGAAAAATATAAATTTTAAAACAAAGCTTTAAATCACAGTTCATACATATATAAATTATCAATAGACTAAATTAAATTCAAAACAATCCAAATTATAACATATACATACATATATATTACAATTTGAAAATTCAACTTTAATTTAAAACAAAAGATATTTCCATTCACAATATATATATCAAATATATATATTATAAATAGAATAAAATTTTATTAGCTTTAACAAACAAATCTTATCAATATTGTCAGATTAAGTATTTATTATCTTTTAAAAGATTAAATTACCAATTTTAAATTAAAATTATATAGGATAATTATCAATCCAATTTAATTATTAATAAAGATTATTAAATTTATATTGCCCAAAAACCTGGGATATCACATTCCTCCCCCCTTAAAATAATTTCGTCCCCGAAATTAAAACAAAGTTAATTTATTAATCCATCAAATATTTTAAAACAGCAAAGCATACCTATCATCCAGTAACTAACAACCATAGCAACCAATCAAACAAACAAACCTAACTAACTATTCTGATACAAATCAGGATAGATCTTCACTAACACTATCTAGAGTTTCCCAGATATAACACCGGGATACTCGCTCTACAGAATCTAACAATACCACTATAATCCAGAGCTCCTTTCTTCTCTAGATCCACTAATCTGAACAAAAATATCAGACCACACTCAAGTCCAGTTCAACTTCCAAATCCATCTGAACTGCATAACCTACAATCAACAATGAATCATACACGTACTCCCTCAGAGATACGTGAAATACAATGAATTCCAGATATCCAAACTGGCTATTCAATCCTGTAGATCAAAGAACTACTTTTCTCGAGAACACAGGAAAATCCAAAATAATTCAGTGCTAGCTTTCCAGACTTACCAAATCTGATAGCTTCATAATCGGAGAAAACTTAAAACAAATTTCCAATCTCCAACTCCGAATTCCAAACTCTGTCTCATATCTGCATAACTCATTAGACGATCCTGGGCTACCTCATCTCTTCCTGGTCAGCTTAACCCTTACTGATGCTTCCAGAAACAATCAAGACCAAAATAATAAGTTCCTGGGTCTACTCATTCAAGGTGGTTTCCCAAAACCCGTCAAAATCCAGAACACAAACTCTACTTCACAAGCAATAGAAGACTGAACTTCCTTCTTTCAAATTCCAGAAACTTCTATACACACTCAGAATGTTCACATAAACTTCCTGTAGAAATCTGAGGTTATTTCCTTTCTCGCACAGCTACTACTTTTTGCTTCCGCTGCACAACACTGATTTTGAAATAGATGAGAATGTCGATGAACTCGAGCACAAACTAGATCCTCAAACAAGCGGGAACATTGGTTATCTTAAAGACATAGCCAACAACTCAAAGAATGGACGAGTCCTCGGTCAAGGGTACTGTCTTCAGCTATCCTTAGCTAGAGGAAACTCGAAACTAGAAACAGAAGAGAAAACACAGATACTCCATAAAATTCTAAGATGCTTCACCAATCCTTCTCTAGGAACAAATCGATATAAACTAAATCTTTACCTACGGGCAACCTTTGACCTCTTCGATAACTTTTACTTTCTCTTGAGATGCCTCAACTCCATACAAAAGATTACTTAAGATGAACTCTCAAACTAATCGCAAGTCACTTTTGCGATCCTACCTAGTTCGGATTCCAAAGATACTGTTCTCTCTTTACCAATTAAAAGAGCCTTAAGCTTTTCCAAACAAGGTTAACCCTTCAAGAAAAACTTCACCATCTACTTGGACTGCTGATAGAAGATCCACAAAGATTCCTGAACCATCCGAAAAACGGACCACACTTCTGTTTCCAAACTCTATCTCGACAGCACACCGAACACTCCGAGCTGCACTGCTATCACAGCTAACCAAGAACTTCTAATCCAAAGGCTTCTCAAAACTAAAACCATCAACAAACCTCTCAACGAATCTCCGAGATGGCAGACATCCAAAAGAAACTCGGGCTCCAAACCAATCGCCAATAACTTACTCTTCTTAAGGGAACAATGAGACCATGTCCGAAGAACAACTAATCGACCTTAGTCCCATACTTCCAAACAGATAAAACTCTCTTACTCTATATCAAAGAATTCCTATACAGCCGAGTCTTTCCTATGGTAGACATCAACTGTTCCTCCAATACCTTCTTAATCTTGCTCCAAAAAGAACACCTCCTTCGGGAACATCCATAGATACTGTGTCTTATCACACAGCTACTCCTTCCTGAAGTCGCCAAGCTACCATCACTTACTTCTGCACAACTGATAGATTCAACTCTAGAAAATCAGCTCACCCGAGCTCAACCAATCTTACATTCCAATAATGGACTCCGAATCTTGAAAAGGATTTTCTTCAGAGATCCGAGACATCCTTACTCCATACTACCAACTTACTCGAGACGATATTGGGTTTACAGTCTCGATATATACTTCCAACCTCAAACATTCAAACTCCAACTATTGGTAATTGTGTTACACACACTACCACCTTATCTACCTTTATAACTTATATTGGAAAACCCGAACAGGTAACCCAATAAATAGGTAGAAATACATAAATATATATATTTAAAATGATATTTTTTTTTTATATAGAAATTATTTCTGGGTAAAATTATTTCATCTACCTCTTTAAAACAATATTGTGTCCGTTGGCCTGGTTCAAGTGTTTAGAGATCCCTATCAATAACGTTAGCTACTCGTATTGACCAGAATCCATATACCACTCAACCGATCAATTAACACAATATAAAACCATTTTTATATAACTAACAATTACGCGCTCTCAAGATAGACACCACTTCAGAGCCTAGGTATTCACTCAACCTACTGCTCTGATACCAACTGTCACGACCCGGCTTTCTTTGCCCAGAAAGACGCATCGTTATGAAGAAAGAAAGGGATAGAAGAAGAAAAGAAAAGAAGAGAGAACAACAACACATCAGAAATCTCACATCGGAACGAGAAATATATTATCACATAAGATATTACATAGTATCATATACATCAGAGTACACAATTTATACATCACAGAATAGACAGTTATAAACTTCTGTCTATTATACAACACAAGTACATCAGTACAATACAGACTAATACAAACACAGCGGAAACTCTATATATCTACTCGCTGAAGCCTCCTGCTTCACAGCTCCTCCAGAATTCGTCAAGACTATCCTGAATCCCTTGACTACTCAATACAATATTGAGTACCCAAGAGTTTAATAAAACAGAAAATAAACACTTGGGTCAGACATGGGTCTGGTGTGAGTAAATGGTTAGATTGCTTAACTTTGAAAACCTTTGAAAACAAAAGTATCACGTAAGACTCCCCACAAATAAACATGGGTAAGTTTTTTACCTTACGCTAACTAAAACATTTGATAGGAAATCCGATTGTATTATAATAGGGTCTAGGGTTTTCAAGTAAAATACAGAAATAGCTGAAATGCTTACATCTCACATTCCAACATAGTTGGGCACAACTAATACGTACGGCACTTATTGGAGTTTGGATTCCATACAATGGCAGGGCTACTGGGGTACCGCCCGTCACAGTACGTGGCCTAGATCACCGTACCGAGGAGTACGCCCGCTCCCCTGCAACACAAAGCCGGAACCATCCCTTACTGGATAATCCCGAACAAGATAATCCCGTAGTTGGCGCGACCAACCACACACTAAGCCGAATAAAAGAAAAGGGACCTCTAGACAGGGATCTATCTTGCTCTCAGTGGGTGCTACCCACGAAACCTTGCTGCACCTCCCCTGTTTTAGCCATTCCCGGTTGATGAGGCTTGAGGTTACGATTACCTTTAATCAGAACATATCACTTAGAATGCTCATCGTCCGCCTGACGATGTGCTGAAAGCATTCAATCCATATAAGTTCGTTCCGGGTTCGAACGAAACCGAAGGCATTATCTCGTTACACTCGTTTTGGAATCACCCTCAGAGTTAACGACAATAACCCTTGCACTCTGAATCTTCATCTTCACTTGAGATTCACGACCTATCGTTAATTTGGATCGATGTGGTATTCGGGTCTCCAGACCTGGAATTCCGGTATACGAAAACCCGATCCCGGTCTCATCGAAATCCAAAACGTATCTTTTAAGGCCAAGTTGTTTAAAGGTTTAAACATTAAACTTATATTCTGAATGATATAAATAGATAGATAAATAACATTATCACAATAGATAATTCATATCAACATTCATCTCACAAAGCAGCATATATCATATATATATCAGAGACATACAAATCATCCAATATCAACCAATCACCCAATATCAAACATCCAGTATTAATCAATTATCTAAACAGAATTGATTTACTCTAATCAATTTAATTAACCTTTAATTAAAATAATTACTATCCTTTAATTACTTGGATTATCTTAATCCTGCTCACTATCATCAATTAATTACAAATTAATTAATTAAACATCTAAATGATCTTCCTTAATTAATCTCCTTTGATTAATTATCTTTAATTACATCAAGTAATTATCCTTAACCATATACAGTAATTAACCTTTAATTACTATCATTAATTACAATAATCCTTATTAATTAATTAACTTTTTTTTTATTAATTAAATAATTAATTTTAATCAACCACTTCATTAATTAATTAGACTTAATTAATCATAAACAGTAATTAACAATTTGTAATTACTTATCTTAATTAATTACTTTTTAATTAATTATATTAATTTATTATTCTTTAATCACTTATTATTGATTAATTAATCTTAATTAATTAACCCTTAATTAATTACTTCCTTAATTAATTACTCTCTTTTAATTAATTACCTTAACTAGTAATTAATCATATTTTTAATTAACCTTAACCTTTTAATTAATTAATTACTCTTTAATTAATTTACTTTAAATTAATTATATTAATTAATCCTTTAATTAATAACATCAAGTGATTAACTCTTAATCAATTCCATTTAATTACTTCCATAAGTAATTTTCTCTTCTCTTAATTACATTCAGTAATTATCCATTTATTACTTGACTAAGTAATTATACTTAATTAATCATAGTGATTATCTTTAATTAATTATACTAATTAATTAACCTAAAATTAATTACATTAATTAATTAATCCATTAATCATCACTAAATTTTTAATTAAAGTAATTACTTAATTACATTCATTTCCACTAATTACTTCATTAAGTAATTATTCTTAATTACAAATAGTAGTTAACCTTTAATTTAATTTTATTAATTAACTATTCTTAATTAATCTCAACTTATACTTGTATTTATTTAAAATACTTACTCAAAGTATTTACTTTATTAAAACCAAATTTTGAAATATAATTTACTTTAAACCAAACAATTTTAATATTGATATACTTAAATTTTTGAAAAACCATTTCAAAACATGTTTAATTAAATCAAACCATTATTTAATTTAAAACTTGTTTTAATACTTAAAAACTTGTTTATGCTTTAAATTTTAAAACCCAGATATGATTTGCTTTTAAATTTTCAAAACCAGGTTACTGGAATTAAAACAACCCGAGTAAACCCACTAAAACCCCGAGTCGCTCGCGAGAAAAACTCTCGAACATCACTACTTCGAGTCGAACTTCAAATAACACGAGACTTTCCCTGAGTCAAACTCGTCTTCCCCAACGTCTCGAACTCCAGTGCACAAGAACGTGCACGGTGCACGTGCCCCATCACCTCCGGCCAACCCAGGTCATCGCGACCATCGGCGACAGTCTCTTGAACGCGTGCGATCACAAAAACCAACCCAGATCGAACGAAACTCGTTCGAATCAAAATTCGAACATCATCTCGAACCACTGCAGAAACTAGAATCACCAAAACCCACCTCACCAACGACCATCCAACGCCGTTAGACCTCGCCGACCACTCCATCAAACCGCCTCGCCACGAGCTGCCTTCTCCCCAAAAGCGAACGCCTCCGATCAAATATCCCAGTCGAAATGTCACGACATTCGAGCCGAGCAAAAGTTCAAGCTAAAACCCTAATTAAATCGAATTCGAACAATTCGTCCATAGGAAAAATCCAACTGTATTTTTCCCTTCATCAATGATACCAAAGCTAGTTACTACCAAGATTTCAACTTCAAACATTAAGTGGATCATCGGAAATTCTCCAAATTGCTGATACCGTTCATTCCAAATTTTCAAGTTGAATATCAATTTAAAAATTCTGAAATTAGTGTTAAAATTCGCGATTTCCCATCACGAATTCATTCATACAATCCAAACTATAATTCGAGTTTATTAATTTTTGACATGCAACAGTATTTTACTGTATATCTTCTTTTTCCCAGATGATGTTCAAAACCATCATCCTTAAATATCTTTTAAAATCTTAGTTTAGGTTTAAATAGAGACAGCTTGTTTGAATTCCTAACCCTACAAGAGATTAGATGAGGAAATTTTGAATTTTCTAATTTGTTTAAACTCTGTTATTTATAACAGAGACACATCTTTGCCTGAGAACAGACATGCACACTTCAATTCATATAACACATATATATACTCACTGATATGTATACATATTCACTAAATTCCAACATGCATTCATAAACAATATTCATATAAACATATATATATATATTATCACAGCACAATTCATCACATATATCAAAGTAAATTTTCAAGTTTTAAGAACTGTTTTTAAAAGTATTTACTCACCTTAAAACAGAGCAGTTTATCACTTCCAGGCTTTAGATTTGATTTGGAAAAAGCTTTTGATTTCTTTGCTGTTGAAATTTGAATCCTTGCATGCTTGTTTAATAGTTGAATCTTTAACTTGAATCTTAGTTGAAAATTGAAACAAGCTGAAACCTTCTTACAAAAGATTCTCAGGTTATAAAACAGAGAACAAAGGCACTCATTTATGAACTGCAGATTGAATTTGATCTGGATCAGCTTTGCATTCAATTCGAATTCTTTGATGATGAAACTGCTTTTGCTTGATTATTTAGTTGAATTTGAAACTGCTACTTGAATTGTAGTTGAACTTCATTTTAGTTGCAGGTTGGAATAGTTTAATTTCTTTTGAATTTGATTTCAGATTTTTAGAAAGAAGAAAAAGTTTTTAGATGAAAAAGATTTGAACTGAGAAAATAGAATATCAGATTTCTCTAAACATACATTTATTTATAAACTATAAATTCTTAAATGAAGATAATGTTGCCACTTGTTTATTTATAAATTGGACAAATGTCCATGTAAATTCATTTAGCTTACAAGTGTCTTTAATCATGTTAATATGTTTACACATATTACTTAAGTGTTTGTATATAAATTTTATTTTATTTAAATGTAAATATAAAGTTTTTAAATTAACCTTCCTAATTAATAAATACTTATCTTAGTATATGTATATATATATAAACTATTTTTAGAGAAAATATTATAAAACCAATTACCCTTTTGAAAAAGTATTTATATCTTAAAACCTTATTTACAAAAGTATTTATGTTATATTAATTATGTGAATATGGGTTTATATAATTTTATTTACTTGTTTACAAACTATTTTAGTTTAAGTGATATTTTAAAAAGAAAGTTTATTTAAACCTTGTATATATATATTTATAACCATTTTAAATTTAAACACTTTAAAGAATACAAAATAAAACTTTATTTAAACTATCATATTTAAAATAAACAATTATCTTATATTTTGAAAACAATTGAATTAATCTAAACTAACCTTTGAAAAATATAAATTTTAAAAAAAAGCTTTAAATCACAGTTCATACATATATAAATTATCAATAGACTAAATTAAATTCAAAACAATCCAAATTATAACATATACATACATATATATTACAATTTGAAAATTCAACTTTAATTTAAAACAAAAGATATTTCCATTCACAATATATATATCAAATATATATATTATAAATAGAATAAAATTTTATTAGCTTTAACAAACAAATCTTATCAATATTGTCAGATTAAGTATTTATTATCTTTTAAAAGATTAAATTACCAATTTTAAATTAAAATTATATAGGATAATTATCAATCCAATTTAATTATTAATAAAGATTATTAAATTTATATTGCCCAAAAACCCGGGATATCACAGCTAGTATACGAGGCAGTGCGACCTAAGGGCCAGAATTTGCCAACAACGCTGAAAATTGGAGTTTTTCACCCATTCAATCCAAACCAAAAGCAAACTAAGATGCTAATGCGATAGGGAATCATTCCCAACAGTCCAATGATAGTTATAGGCAAGATGTGAGATTAAAAATCTCACCTTTTCACTAAAATGGATGAAGATGGAGCTTGAAAGCAAAGGAGAAGCAATCCAAAGCTTGAATCCAATATCTTCTACTTGAATTTGGAGTTGAATGTTGGATTTGCAATTGAATTTGAGTTTGGAGTTTTAATTTCCCATTCCCTCCACCATTTTTGAAGAAGCTTGAATGTTTTAGTGAAGAGATGAAGTAATGAAGGGAAGAGGGTTGGGCTGAGCTAAAGAAGGTGCAGTCCAAACCAAAGTCACAAGCGGGAAAAAGTAGCGAGAATCTCACTAACTCCAAACATATCGAAGTTTACACTCAAAAAGATCGCAAACGTCATTTTGAACTCAATGAAGGTGGTCTTGAGTCCTAATTTGACCATATGCAAAAGTAGCTTTACAGACTAACATCCGACTAACGATAAAATGTTTAGATAAAATGTTTAAATAAAATATTTAGATATAAAATCGATAAATATGCGGGTTGTTACAGACTCCCCTCCTTAAATAAATTGCGTCCTCGCAATATATAAGATGGAAATAAGAAGTAACAACCATAAAAGAATATTAACACAAAAGAAATTTGAAATAAGAAGTTTACCTCAAAGAGCATAAGAAAGTAATTCCGGATGTGTACGCTCGATGAATTCTCTAGTTTCCCAAGAGCAATCCTTAGGATTTGAGGACCATTGAACTTTAACAAGCGGAACATATTTATTTCGAAGTCATTTGACCTCCGAAGCAATAATTCGAATAGGATGCTGCTCATAAGTTAAATTAGGTGAAACTTCTATCTCTTCCACAGCACCGGGCTCAAGAATAGAATCGGAATCCCGAAGGCACTTCCGTAATTGAGAAACGTGAAACACGTCATGCATGGCAGAAAACTGAGCCGGTAATGAAAGGCGATAAGCCATGGAACCAATACGTTCAGTGATAGGAAATGGCCCAATATATCGAGGCGCTAACTTTCCCGATCGACTGAAGCGTACAACACCCTTCATAGGTGAAACACGAATAAATACGAGATCTCCCACAGAGAATTCTAATTTTCTTCTTCGGTTATCGGCATAGGATTTTTGTCTACTCTGGGCTTCTTTCATCCTATGTCGAATAAGTTCAATCTTTTTTGTGGAATCACGAATAAAATCTGGTCCTAAAACCAGCTTCTCACCGGCCTCAAGCCAACAAGAAGGAGATCGACATGGCCTTCCATAGAGTGCCTCGAAAGGAGCCATACCAATACTAGATTGGAAGCTGTTAAGCTTCAAGAATGCGGTCTAAAATAGAAGGATGAGCCTCAAGGCTACATAAAACAAGAGATGAACATAGATCGGAAACACGATCTCGGATTTCACAAGTGGATAAAAGTTTGAGATTGTTCAATTCAGATATCATCATGGAAACAACCGCTTGTTGCTTGCGACTAAGTGCATCGGCAACTCGATTTCCCTTTCCGAGAGTATAAAGAATGTCAAGATCGTAAGAGGCAAGGAATTCGAGCCAACGCTGTTGACGCAAATTAAGTTCCTTTTGAGAAAATAAATATTTCAAAGACTTATGATCAGTATAAAGTATAAACTTTTCTCCCAAAAGATAGTATCGCCAAATACGAAGGGCGAAAACGATAGCCGCGAGTTCTAAATCATGTATGGCATATCTAGTCTCAGCCGGCTTCAATTGCCTAGAAGCATACGCAATAAAACGTTCTTTTTGCATAAGAATGGCACCCAAACCAACGTGACTAGCATCGGTATAAACGACAAAGTCTTGATTCCTTCGGGAATAATAAGAATAGGAGCAGCAGAAAGGAGTTCTTTTAATTTCTGAAAAGAAGTTTCACATTTGTCCGACCAAATGTATTTAACACCCTTCTTTGTTAAGCCAGTAAGAGGCACGGCAATCTTAGAAAAGTCTTTTATGAAACGGCGGTAATAACCAGCCAATCCGAGAAAGTACGGATTTCAGTCACACTTTTTGGTCTTTTCCAATTTTGAATCGCTTCAATCTTTGAAGGATCCACTGATATTCCAGATTCGGAAATAATATGACTGAGAAACTTCACACTAGATTGCCAATAGTGGCATTTAGAAAATTTTGCCTTTAATTGATTGCTCCTAAGAGTTTCCAATACAATCCGAAGATGCTTTTCGTGTTCCTCCTCGGTTTTGGAATACACAAGAATATCATCAATAAAGATGAGAACAAACCGATCGAGAAAATCTTTGAAAACTCTATTCATGAGGTCAACGAAATAAGCCGGAGCATTCATTAAACCGAATGGCATAACTAGCCATTCATAAGATCCATAACGAGTACGGAACGAAGTCAAAGGAATGCTATCCTCTGCAATACGAAGCTGATGAAAACCGGTAGCCAAGTCCAATTGTGAAAAGACTCTAGCACCGCTCAGTTGATCAAACAGATCATCAATCCGAGGTAAAGGGTATTTATTCTTAATAGTAAGATCATTAAGCTTGCGGTAGTCGACGCAAAGCCTAAGTGTACCATCGGACTTACTTACGAAAATAGCTGAAGCTCCCCAAGGCGAGGAACTAGAGCGAATAAGTTGCTTCGTCTCCAACTCGGATAGTTGTTTGCGCATCTCTTCATTCTCTTTATTAGACATGCGATAAGGAGGGCGGGTAATAGGTTGAGCTCCAGGTATAAGATTAATTTTGAACTCAATTGCTCGCTTAGGGGGTAGTCCTAAAACGGGCTCGAATATGTCGGAAAATTCACGAACGACGCGAATAAGAGAAATGACATCCTCCTCATCATCATTATCATCATCACGAGGATTTAAAGAATATAAAGATGCAACCAAAGCGGAATCCGAATCTTTAAGAACAATAGAAATCTGCTTAACAGATAGTGGATGTCGAAGACAAATATTCCGCTCAGGACATAGGATATGAGCTTCATAACGAGTAAGCCAATCCATACCCAAAATCATTCCAAAGCCTAAGTAACGCATGACATGCAAATCGGCTAGGAAAGAAAAATCACACAAAATAATCTCGACATCTTTACAAAGCAGACTAAGAGTTGCAGATCCACCAACCGGATTCGCAATTCTTAAAGAAGTCATTAAAGCAACAACACTTAAAGAAAAAGTATCGACAAGTTCCTTTGATATAAAAGAATGGGATGCACCCGTATCAAAGAGAACTCTAATAGGTTGATCATGAAATATAATAATGCCATCAAGGACAGAATGAGACATACCTTGACCGCGAGATGTGTTGCCAGGGGCTTGAGCAACGTTTAACTTTCCCTCCTTGTCTTGAAGCTTAGGCATAGATGCATGAAATGATCTAGACTTTTACAATAGCGACAAGAGCGGGGCTTTGAACACTTGTTCGAAAAATGGCCCTTAGCACCACAGTTGAAGCATTTCCTATCACTGGGGGAAAATGGCTTTGCAGCAGGAGTTGCTTGCTTACCCTTTTTGTTGGGATAAGGACCTTTGAACTTGTTAGGCCTTTTCTTGTTGTTGAAGTTTGGTTTGGCAGCCACCACTTCAACATCACTGTCCTTATCAGCTTCTTCAAGACGAAGAGCGATATCAATCAATTGATCGAAAGAAACTTCTAATTTTAGAAGTAATGGCTTCTTGAGATTCTTGTTTAAGCCATAGACGAACCTCTGGTTCTTCTTCAATGGGGTGTTGATGTATTCAACCCCATATTTAGATAGTGACTCGAAGGATGCGACATAGTCTGTCATAGTGGATTCACCTTGAACAAGGTCTATGAAACGACGAGCCAATGTCACCTTCTCTGCTTCTCGTACGAATTTTAATTCGAAGCATTCCCGGAATTGCTCCCAGGTGAGATCCGCTTCATTAATTTCAGAAATAAGAAGTTCGTACCAATCCAATACTCTCTCTTGGAGCATACTGGAGGCTACCTGAACACGGTGAAGATCGACAAGATTCATGCGAGAAAAGATTCTATCACATGTCCTTAACCAAGCCTGGACTTCAATAATAGTTTCGGAACCCTTGAATGGTTTCCCACCCAAGTTAGTATAATCGTTGCACAAACGTGCAAATCCAGACTTAGGATGAGTAGGCTCCTGATTAGGACCAGCTGCTTGAGCATTCTTTACTAAATCAAGAAGCTGTTGAGCAGTCATGAAAACTCTATCCTGGGGAGTAACAGTAGATGGTCCAGCTCTGGGAAGGCTTGGTCTAGACATTCTCTTCTTTAAGAAAGAGAGAAGAAGAAAAAGGTTATTCACCAATTGAATATCAAGCAATCTTGATAGATGAAACAAGGATACATAAAAGGGAATAGGATGAGTCGGTTCGAAGACTCGACTTAAATCCTAAAGAACGACTCCTAAGTTGGACTTAGGACGATGATCCTTGTTAAGTTATTCTATATTGTTCCGAAGTTTGGCTCCGATACCAAGCTGTGATGCCCCACCTCTATACCCACGCTAACCAAGAACACTACGATGTAGTGCTGTCAATTAGCATGGAGAATAAGGCTGTGGAGGAGTGACCTTCCATGTAACTTCTTTGTGCGAGCACCGATATGTCAGATAGAATAGAATGCATATCATTTAAGGAGGAAATCCGACATACCGATACAAACTCAAAGCTATCACACGGTGGCTATATATATAATCTTCGGAAACAAACATAGAAATAATCATAACATTAATCAATCACAGACATCCATATCACAAAAGCGGAAGAAGATATGAATAAATATACAACACATAAAAGTGTACATAAGAGTAGTGGTCAGAAAGATCCACAATAATACAAAAGAATAGCAACACGTGCTATACACAAGAATAAGTACACAGCATAGAGTCTATATCTCAAATGTGTACATCCAAAAACTACTAATCTATGTAGTTAGCCAAAAGTCAGAATAATCCTGAAGAGAAGTCAAGCAGAAGCACCTGTAACATCTCGGTCTGACCCGAGTATTATTTATAAGAAAATAATAAACGGATCAGTCTAGCTATAAATATCAGATGATATGGTATAAAGTAAAAGACATGGCATGAACATATAATAACCATCATAGCATACTACTATAAGTATGTAATTGAAAATCAACAAGAGATTAATCAATATCACAAGAATCTTTTCAAAGATAAAATAGGGTATCATACCCTAAACTTGTATTCACAACAAGTCAATAACACATGAATTCACCAATGCACAAAATTGATATCATATCAATGAAAATCACGAAAATTGGTGAAGCACAAAATTCCAGAAATCATCACAAGAAATCCAGAAAACACATAAAAAGGGGGGAGGCCTAACACATGAACGGGAGCATGAAAACGCACCAACGCATATAACACATGAACGAGAAGCTATCTCGTGGAAGCTATCCATTAAATTTTAACACATGAACGTCCCGAAGACCATAGGGTGCTACCCCATATATGTGATGGCGAAACATCACAAAAGCGGGGTCTAGTCTCCCTCGCAGACAAAGAGACATCGCTCAATCGCTAGTCTAAATCACAAAAATGATCGTCATGATCATAAGGAAGTGTCAATTACACTAAGCCAGTAAATATATGAGTTTAGCTTCATGTCCCATAACCACTAGCTTAACTTAAATATTTACGAACAAACTGTAGATCTTCACTAGGAAATTGTCACTAAAGGGTTTAATCGAACAAGTCCAAGAGCTAACCGACGAAGTGAACGCAAGCGTTTCATACCACTCGTTTTACTAAGTCGTTTAATTCGATTTCTCATCCGAGTGAAGCAAAGGCTTGTATATACTAGTAGATTGAAAAACGGTTTGAGAGAACGTGTTTTATATTAAAATAGTGTTGAAAACGTTTTGATGAAAGAGTTTTGATATTTACTACTAATATTGAAACCTTCATATCTTTAGAGTGACAAGTCACAAAACGATCGCTGAAACAAATCGAATCACATAAATTCACGTCCGAAGACGTGAGTAAAGTCCAAAGAAATCAATCCCAAAACCATCAAAGTAGGAATATACTTGTGACCTAACGTGGTCGAATTAAAGTGCAACGACTTCAAGTCAAATAGGTCGAACGACCTAAGGGTAAAATGTCGTGCGACCTAGCAGTAGAACAGGTCGAGCGACCTAAAGGCAGACAAGTCGAACGACCTAGCAGTTCACTAGATGCATCAATAGTCAAGCGACCTAACAGAGAGCAGCACGACCTAATGAGGCGACCTAGCTGAGTGAGCGACCTAGGACCAGCGACCTAAAACATACCAGGTCGAGCGACTTGAGGGAAGAGCTAGACTTGCGACCTAACTGTAATAAGGTCCTACGACCTGAAGAAATAAGGTCTAACGACCTAAAGGTACAGGGGTCATGCGACCTACGACCTATCGTGGTCTTGCGACCTAAGTGGGATGCGCGACCTAAGAAGGTACGCGAGCTAAGGGTGAGCGACCTAACAAGATCGTGCGACCTAAGTGGTCATGCGACCTAAGAGGGATGGCCACGCGACCTATAGTTTTAACACGCAAGCGACCTAACGTTATAAAGGCCAAACGACCTAAGGTTTAACTCGCGAGCGACCTAAGTGGTCATGCGACCTAAGAGGGATGGCCACGCGACCTATAGTTTTAACACGCGAGCGACCTAACGTTATAAAGGCCAAACGACCTAAGGTTTAACTCGCGAGCGACCTAAGTGGTCATGCGACCTAAGAGGGATGGCCACGCGACCTATAGTTTTAACACGTGAGCGACCTAACGTTATAGATTCTTTTTTATAAAAATCTGTTGTTATATATTATATTTTATTCCGCTGTGATAGTGAGGTTCTGTGTTGTTGATTCTATTTTCTTCTACCTTTTTCTTCTTCACCCCTAATGATTCGGTATTTCCGGTACTTGACTATTCGGCATGTTATACGGTGAACGTATGGATGTCGATTTTTGAGGGTCGAAAATCCCGGGTCATTACATCACAGCAGGTTAAATGAGCGAAATTCAAAAAAGATCAATTTCTAGATTTTATTTGGCCTATGAAATCTAAATTATTTAGATCCATTTTAAAGTATTTTAAAGAAAATCTATGTTTACATCGCAATAGATGCATTTGTATATATGTGTCTATATATATGTATGTATATGTATGTATGTATGTATGTATGTATGTATGTATGTATGTAATTGGTTACACCTCAAATCTTCCATTTTTTCAGCCACATTCCTAACTAAATAACGAAATAAAGTGACAAGGGAGAGAAAGTATAATTATTTAGTTCAGAACAGGTGGTTAAAATTAAGGGATTTGTGGTGTAGTTGATCATTTCCCACCCACACACATATATATATATATATCTGTGTGTGTGTGTGTCTGTGTGTAAATAATTTTAATCTATAATTTAGTTTAATATTCTCGCACACACACATATACATACACACATATACATACATACATATATATATATATATATAATTTTAATGATTTGTATTTGTATAAAATATTTTGACCAAGTCAAAATAGATTGAAATTAATATCTAAAATATCTTGTAACAGTTCGAATTTAAAACCAGTTTGACCAATTGAAAATAGTTTGAAATTAATATCTAAAATATCATGTGTCGGATTAAATTTAAAAACTATGTCTATATATAAATAATAATCTATTTGAAATTTAAATTTTCTAGATGTATTTAATATGTTTATATATACGAGCGTTACGGCATGCGCTTCGCGCATGAATTGTTTATGTACAAATTGTATACATTTTACACATTTAAAAAAAATTATTTGCACAAATATTTAGCCAGATTTTTACATTAAAATCATGTGCAATTAGTTTTAATTTTTATTCTAAGTTGCAACATTACTTTTTTGTTAGTTTAAATATTTATTTCTATTATTAATAAATAAAGAACGAATTTGTAAATGAAGTTTATTTGTTAGATCTTATTTTTAAGTGATATTATGACTTGGTAAAACTTGTAGATGCGTGTTTTGAATTTGTAAAGGAAGTTCACTTGCTATTTCTGTTTTTATATTATACTAAGATTTGATAATAGAGAGACATTTTAAATTTATAAAGAAAGTTATTTGTTAGATGCTATTTTTAAATAATATTAAGATTTGATAATATATGTAGAGGGACATTTTGAATCTAGAAAGAAAGTTTATTTGTTAGATCTTATTTTTAAGTGATAGTAAGATTTGATAATATCCGTAGAAGGGCGTTTTTGGTAGTTCACTCTAACACCAAAAGAGTGTAACTCCAAAGGTATTATAATATGTATGTATATAATTTTGAAATAAACTTCTAAAATATTTTGAATTTTAGTTTAATATGGTTATTCATAAATTATTAATAAGTAAATATATTTACATGAAAATATTAGTTTTTATTTCGATTGAAATACTTTTAGATAAAATTAATAATTTTTTACTATAAAATCTATAAGGATGTACATTAATTTTTTTTAATAATTCATACATTAATTATTTGAAAAGATTTAAAAATATATTTATCTGTTATTACTTCTATTTCAGAAATAAAGACCTATATAAAAATTATAATTTTTTTCCTCTGTATATATATATATATATAAATTACTAAATTCATATTTTAAAATTTTAAAATTAGTTAAAACACATTTTAAATTTCATAAATATTTGTTTAAATCTTACAATGGCCGAATTAAATGCGTATGATATATATATATATCCGTGTGTGTGTGGTTTTTTTAGTATATAAACAAACCAGATGTGTATTTATGTATGTGTGTAATACTGGACAACAATTATATGTATAAATTCGTTATAGTAATTAGCATATAAACAACATAAATGAAATAAACAATGTGAATACAATAAGATAATAGTTACCATAAAACATTACCAAAATTGTAGCCCGTGAAGTGCACCTTGAATGTTGGAAGAAGACTCCTTTAGATTTGCTCCGAAAACTTCTTGAATTTGCAGTAGACTAGAGATGGATAATGTAACGATCCGAATTTTTCGAACATTTTATAATTAAATATTGGAATCATTTAAATAGTTAAATCATAGATTTAATATGAGTATAAAATGATTTCAAAAGCTTATTTCAATTCTATTTAAATAATAATGATAATGGAAAGCTTTTGATTTATAATTAAAGTGATTAACTTGTTTTAATAATAATTCTGTTTAATTAACGTGTGAAATTATCATTCCGTGGCACTGCCTTGGATTTTAACAAAACTAGTGTCATTGGATCCAGAATATTGAATTGTTGTATGCCAACGAGCTTCGAGGCGATGGGACGTGATGTGTGGTCGTGCGTGCTCGAAACACGCAATGCTTAATTTAGGAGATTAAAATATGGTATATATTTTCTTACAAATTAACATCAACACTTAACCTAATATTCAATTTTCCTCTTTCTCTTCATTTAATTTTTGCCTATGAGATAAGGTAGCCACCGTCACTACTTCTCTTTCATCAATTAAATTGCAAGCTAGGGACGACGATTTCGACACTATTTGATTCTTTAGCTTCGTATGGTCGAAAGCTTCATTGTGGTGTGTGTCGATTTTCGTGCGGCGTTGGGTGATAGTGTTTGACTTAGCATAGGCCAAACTAGGGTTGGGGTTGATTGTCGATTGAGGTGGCGTTTGGTCGAGTCGATGGCGCTCTTCGGTTTCTGAAGTGTAGACGAGTTGATTAGGGGCATCGATTGGTGGTGTGGTGTTGGCCAGTGAAACGCAATAGTTGTTTGTCATTTAAAGGGGTTGCAGGTTGCGTTGCTAGGGAGGGTGCCAGAGTCGAAATCGAGCTGGTGACTGAGTTCGTGACGATGAATGGATTTATTTGGCATAAGTGAGGGGATCTACGGTTGAGGATGGGCGATCGAGTCATTTGCCTAGGTAGTGAGAGCTTTCGGTCGCCTTTTGATTTGGTTAATCGAGCTTGTCAAGTTGGTGGCCATCCCTGAGAGGGCATAGAGTGGGACGTGTAGGGATTGATGGTGCGGAGAATCATCGAGTAATAAGGGAGAAATCAAGGAAGAGAGTTGTGTGCAAATGGGTATCTTCATATCAGTGTGCAGGAATTATAAAGGGGAAGAAAGATTAGGTAGTAAGGTAAATAATTAGTGAGTTAATTATAATTATTTAATGTTTTTATAATCCGATATCTTATAAAAATCGTAACTTTTGAATACGAAATCCAATTGAGATTCTATTTTCGTCGTTGCACTCATATCGGGACTATCTACGTCTGGGATTGATTTGGGCTTGGGTGTGTTTACTCACCAGTTGGTTGTATATTGTTGTGTATATAATTGTTGTTGTATTAAAATATAAGTAGTATAACGAACGATGTAAGTTTTTACTTTTGGATACCACCTTGTTTTGTAAAACAAGTGATAACATTAATATAGTATAATCTCTCTTTTAATCATCTATAATATGTACCATGGCCCAGACTACTTGTTTACATGTTTGATAGTGCATTATAAATGTTTGAAGCAATATAGTCTGTTTGAACCAAAAATGGCACAAACACACAATAGAGAATAGATGAGAATAAAAAGTGAAGAAAATAATTTAAAACGAGTAAGAAATGAACACACAGAGTGTAACAACTCACAAATCCACATAATTCAAGCTGACAATAAACCACACATGTCCAACCCAAGTTGAATGGAATGACGGATAGTTATGAGAAAGAAAGAAGAAAGAAGAAGTGAAGAGAAGAAGAAACTAAAACAACATAGAATCTCACAATCGCAACGGAACAACATATAATATAATATCAATGATCTTTACAAAAGAGAAACTGTAATATACATACATCCATCAGAGTACAACAACAAATCACAATCATCAGCCTGGACAGTTATAACAACCTGTCCTCACAAATGCTAATAATTTCAACAACAATGCAGTGGAAAAATAAACATATACGTGAATACGACCTAAAGACCTCGAGCTCATCTAATGAAGCTCCAAAGCATCCAAATCTAAATCCGTAAATATGCTCGGTCTGGCCCAAGCATTAAAAGGGAAGAACGCCCGGATCAGTCTGGTAAACCAGCGTGAGAAAACACAACTCAATTGGATTTTAACGTTATCAAAACTATTCAAAACAAAGGTATCTCGTAAGACCACGCTGGGCATAAATACGGATGGGTTTTTACCTTACGATAACCAAAACATTTCATATCAAATTTTTGTTATATTATACTACTGTCTAGTATACAAATAATATTAATCATAGCCGAAATTGTTACCATTATTAAATTCTAGCATACTGGGCTCTACAACTAAAATTGCAAGCTCGTATTGGAGAATGGTTTTCCGACAAACGATTAGGTAAGGGACTACCTTTCAGCAGTACATCTCTAGAGGAATGTACCGAGGCCTAACTAATGGCCCTCAACCAACACAATACTGACCTACCTCTAACTGATGGTACCGAATATGTCATCACCACTTTCGTTACTGAACTATCCGAGAGCTCCCTTCACATACACCATAATAATTTAAAACCCAACGTCATAGCGAGAATAAATATATCTAGAAGGGGATGATCATATCCTAATGGTTGCAAACCACATAGCCTTGTCACATCTACCCTGTTTTAGCCATTTACGGGTGTGAGGCCTGAGGTAACTATTACCTTTCACATGGCACATTACACTTTGAATGCGACCTTGCCATTCCACGATTGCACAACTGATTTCTATAAACATATAACTCCTAAGCTCGTACGTGTAACGACCCGCTATCTTGGACCATTCAAATCGACAATAAATCCACACATGTCTGACTTGAATAATTCAAAATATCAGATTGTTAATTTAAATTTGGCAAAACTCAACATATGCAATAAATCAATCGCAGAATCACAGACACGGAGTAATACAATAATACGCAGCGGAATAGATAATTAGTAGTTCATGAAGCTACTATATAAACATCAGAGTTAGAAATAAAATACAACAGAATATCTCAAATGCAGTGAAGTCTCTAGTACAACAGATGACTTCTCTGAACAAATCAACTAGAAGAGCTGAAAGCTGTGGCGATAGTTGGATCTCCAAAGGAAGCTCCAAACTCCAAGGGCGAGTCTCAAATGCTGTATCACTCGGTCTGACCCGAGCGTAAAGCAAAACACAAAACACTCGAGTCAGGATTAACATTCTTATATCAATAAATCCAACTCAAGCGAAATATCAATTGAAATACAAGTAACTTAAAGGATGTTTGGGATAACCATCCTCTAAGGATCTTCGGAACTATCTACAAGGTGGGAATATACACTATAACACCGTGGTCATTTCAATTTAATTTATACCTTAAAACCCAAATATCATTTCATTTTAAATATATCTATTTTTTTCCGAAATAGTATATATATATTAAATGATTTAAAAAATAAAGTATTTATAATTTCCTCAAGTTTCACAAATCGATTCAAATTGACCCAAATTTTAAATTTCAATTTAATTCAATCTAAATTTTCCATTTTAGTTTAATTCAGTTTCTAAATAACAATTCAAATTATATTGATTTCAAATACAGATCTGAATCACAAAATAAACCATTTAAATTCCAATATATTTCAAAGCTTTAATATTCAACATTTCAAAGTTCAATTTAACAGTTTCATATAGATCTTGATTTAACTTTATTATTACTTAATCTGGGGATATTCACTTAATAAATTCAATATCATTTACTAGCCTTAAATTTCATTTTTACTAAATATTTCCCTAAATTTATTTAAATAAGAAATATTCTTTAAATTATTTAAATTAAACCCAAGTAAAAATCCTATCTTAAATCTAAATTTCCATAAATTTCAAATTTATTTAATTAAATAAAATTCTTTAATGAATACAATTTCACTAAATTCAAATTATTACCAAAATCTATTTTGAAATATAAATTTTATACTTAAACATATTATATGAATTAAATCCATCTTAATTAAATTAAATATTATAATTAAATATATATATATCATTACCATTCATATATAATAATTTAAGAATCAACATTTATTTAACCCATATATTTCTTCCCAAATCCATAGAATTTATTTTCAAAATATTTATATATATGGACCAACGGTGTCTGTATATATATCTATCATATGGTTAAGTGATACAGATAATTATCATTTCAATCCGTAATTTAAATATATACGGGTAGATATCATTTCAACCCGTAATCCCAATTTCAATTCAAATGAAAATCGCTTGGGTTTATCATTTCAACCCATAACGATTTTCTCCTATTCTAAAGTCCGTTCGGGTATGTATCATTTAAACCCATAGTGAATTCTATACTTACAGGGAACTTGCAGAGTGATATCAAATAATATAAATTACAACAACAGACATATATCATCAATAACAATATAATATAAACAATAGGATATGGTGTCATATCCCACAGGTGAACAGTTACAGATAATAGCATATATAACAATTTAAATAATTAACAGTTCAATTTAGCAGTATATTTCAATTGTCGTTTCAATTGAAATCAAATTTAATAAATATAAGAACGTTAAATCGTGAGTGATTACTCACCTTTCGAGGCTAGAGAAATTTGACAATGAAATGAGTTACGAATCCAAGCACGAACTTCAAAGCTAAGCCATATTGGCAAGAATTTTAACGATCAAAGCTGATAAAGAAGAATTGACGAAATCAAATCAGAGTTGGGTCGAGGAAGATAAATAGGATTAGTGAGCTTTATATAGTTGTATATATAACTATATATAAATAGAACTGTATTCTAAATTTAAACATATATTAAATTATATATATATTTTCAAAAATCATTGGTTTAAACAAAACATATCTATATGTAGTATAGTTTGAAATAATGTATATGTTTAAACCCATATACAAACCAATATCCAAACACCATCTAAAATTTAAATCTTTATAAAAGTAACCTTTATAAATAAAATATTAAAATCAATATTAAAACATATAACATAAAGTCCATATATTATATATCAATACCAAATCTAACTCCGGTATATGTAAACTAATATAAACCCATGTAAACTTTATAAAAATCTATATGTTATTAAAATAGATTATATATAAAATAAACCAATATATAATACCAACAGTAATATATGTTAGTTAAAGTCAGTACATAAATATACTCAACACCTTCTATACTTTACAATACTTTAAACATGCTAGCACTGCAACTATACAAAATATACATAGTACTGCAAAACAATTATATACAACAAAACAAAATAAAATAAAAACACACACACCTTATACAAAACGCATATAGAAACACTACATATATATATATATATATATATATATATATGCGAACAAGATATAGAACCAGAGAAGAATCAAGGAAGAGGACAACAAAACTCACCGCGGCAAGGTAGTGGTTCGCCGAACAACGTCAGCATGGAAAGAGGAGGAGATGGAGGGCGGAGATGATCAAATGGAGGTACGGAAATTGAGGCGGAGAGGCTAAGGGTGCAAGCCAGAGGCGGAGGAGTGTGTTCGTTTCTCTCTCCTTTTTTTTGTTGTTGCTGGGTTTCAAAAGAGAAGGGAGCAATATATGTTGAGGGAGTAAAATGTGAGCAGGTGAGTAAAAGAAGGATGCAAGTATGAGGTGGAAAGTGAAAGCAAAGTGAAGTTTCAAAAGTGGAAATTGATTTATAAACGCAATTGAAATATGAGCCTTTGCCCAATCAATGTAAAAAAAACGTACACAAATAAATGAATATGGGACAAATGAAGATGAAGGGGGAAAGAAATAAACTATTTATGGGCGTTGAATTTATAAAAGGGACCATGATGTGTACAATAATTGAAACGAAAACGTACACAAATAAATGAATATGAGACAAATGAAGATGAAGAGGGAAAGAAATAAACTATTTATGGGCGATGAATTTATAAAAGGAACCATGATGTGCACAATAATTGAAATGAAAATATACACAAATAAATGAATATGGTACAAATGAAGATGAAGGGGGAAAGAAATAAACTATTTATGGGTGATGGATTTATAAAAGGAACCATGATGTGTACAATAATTGAAATGAAAACGTACACAAATAAATGATTATGAGACAAATGAAGATGAAGAGGGAAAGAAATAAACTATTTATGGGCGATGAATTTATAAAAGGAACCATGATGTGTACAATAATTGAAATGAAAACGTACACAAATAAATGAAAACCAGTGAAGTTAAAAAGGCAATAATAGTGTAAATGTGAATCGTTGCCACATAAACAAATAAAACGTATACAAATCTTTTACCGGTTATGTGATGGCAACGGTCACCCTTAATTGAGCTGAATAATAAAAGCCAATGCTTTGAACGTATGCCAAAAATTAAGTAACAGACACTGATTTCTAAATTTATTAATAGCTAGGAATAGCAACGTTTGAACGTGAATTGGAAAGCAATTAATACTGTGGTCCAGCCTGTACGTTTCAAATTTTGAAAACGAAGAAAATAGAAATGGAACAGGTTGCAAAAGGAAAGCCACACATATAAATGGAATAAAACGTTAACAATGAAACGTGCCACATTCAATGGAAAGAAACTGAAATGATAACGTCAAGCACGGGAATTAAGGACAATAAAGTAGAAAGTATGAGAAACGTAAAAGTGAACAAACGAATGAATGTAAGCTACAGATATATATATATATATATATATATATATATATATATAAATGATGTAAAATATTATGTTTCTACCAGAGAGAAGAGAAAATGTTTGAAATGGAATAAATAGGGAAGGAACAAACCCGAAATGAAATAGCAACGGATAGAAAATTAAAGAGCTATAGCATGAATACAGGGAGTAATAAAGGTATGGTATTGATTGGATTGTAACTGATGTAAAACTTGAATGGACAGGGAAGAAATAAAATTTATGGTAACAGTCGATTCCCTTGATTTCATGCAAATTTATTTTCAACAATTCTTAACTGATTTGAATTTAATAGAATTACATAATAAATAAACTTTCATATAATTAATTGAAAATTTACCATTTGCTATATTTAATTATATGTAATCCAAATAATTTTTTTTTTCAAAATTTTATTATTAATAATTTCTCAAAAATCCAATTCAATACGTTATAAACCAATTAAAAATTGCTAAACTTTTATGGGTCGTTACACTCTCCCCACTCAAAACTTTTCGTCCCCGAAAAGGAACAAAGTAGGAGAATTAAAGCAACTAGAAAGAAAATAGATTGAAAGACAAGATAAACAATAAATTTAAAACTATACAAATTTTACTTGAAATATTCATTTAAAAACATCATTTGAAATTTAATTTTCTTTAATACTTTAATACTTTTCAAAACTCCTTTGAAAACAATTATTTACATTATTACTTATATTTACAAAGAAGCTATTGAAAATTTTAAACCCAAAATTTATAAAAAAAAAACTTTTTTATTTATCTCAAGATACTTCCAACATTATAATAAATTAATAATCATTCACTTTAAATATGTTATAATTAATTAATAACTTCTGAAACACTAAAAATTTTCTATTATACCATGTAGTATATAAATAAACAATATTTTAAAGGATATATTCAAAAGAAGGAAAGAAGATAGATTCGGAAAAGAGAATATAGGTGAATAAATAAAGCAGGGCAGATAAGGTAGATTCAAAAGAATAGTATCGGGCACGAATAATTAATTTAGAACCATAAGAATTTCAATTTCAAATATTAATACAGAATTCCTTTGTTGAAAATACTTTTATAATAAAATACTTTTATAACTCGATGTTTCAACAAGTTTATCCTTGTTCCTGTAGACTCTGGTAGTGCGTTGATCAGGCGCAAAACTAGAATTCTCCAGGTACTTAGTAGACTTGTTTTAACACCTAGTGAAAATACTGGAAAAACTTTTTTTAAAAACAGATATGGAAAGTACAATCCAAACAAAAACAAACAAAACCTTTGTCTAACCATGGTTCGCAGATACACAATGGTTACGCCTGGTTCCCCCAGGAAACAATCCATATCCGTAAGCTTTCTCAGCCCTGCGAGTTACGCCATGATGACTAGTAGAATGCAGGATACACAATGGTTACGCCTGGATCCCCCAGGAAACAATCCGTACCCCCAGGCAAGACTCAGCCAAGCATTTGCGCTACTATTCGCGACCTACACAGATTGCAGGATACACAATGGTTACGCCTGGATCCCCCAGGAAACAATCCGTACCCCTAGGCAAGACTCAGCCAGGCAGTTGCGCTATGCAGTCGCGCTCGTAAGACCATGGGTAACGCCATGGAATTCGAAGGACACTCGAGTATCATATCCGGAAAACCAAAAATCAGAGAGAATAATATCGATAGAATGAATCCAAGATGTGGCCACAAATCGGATATCAAGCAGAAGGCACTTTCCATATCTTTACTTCGAAAATATGTATCATATAGTACCTTTTCAAATCACTTTCAAATATCATACTTATATAAAATCCATTATATATAAGATTTAATTTTCAAATCAAATACTTTCCAAAATCAATAGTATATCAAATCATACTTATATAGACTTCAATTATATAAGATTTCACTTTCAAATTGAGTACCTTTTCAAATCTATAGTTTTCGAATCAATTTCATACTCATACAAATCAATTTTATATAAGTTCGACAACTCCCAAATCAAGTGTTTAGTAACATAAGGTTCTCAAATTTAAATTTGTTTCAATATCAGTTCAATTTCAAAATCATATACAATTTCACCAAATTATTTCTTCTCAAATTAAATATCTTTAGTTTCAAAGTTTCCAAAATAATAAATTTAGAAAATAAATCCAAATTTCCAAATAATTATAATTTAAGTCAACCAATTCATTTCCAAAATCAAATGTTTTCAAAATCATCTTATACTAACGTAAGGTCCATCTTGTATAAGGATCAAATTTTTCAAAATAAATTTCGTTGTATGAAGAGCCATATGGGATTGAATATCTTTGCTTTTATGGGTTATATATCTTCGTAATTTAAATTGGAAATTTTCTTTTAGTAAGCAAAGATATTCTAACTCGACAGCTTTCAATTTCAGCATCAAAATATATCAATGATATTAGAATATAAGATGTACATACGTCATCATTTCGCAGAATCACATTTGATCGCTCGCTCAATCACACAAGTTTGCTTTCGAACTAGTATTGTCCATTCGACTTCCCTAATGCGGACTTCGATATGGTTTCTCGACTAGAAGCCATCAGTCTCCTTGCATAGCCATATACTATGATAGAGAATTCTAGAATCGAGCCCAAAATCCATATCAAATATTCGCCATCAAGAATCGAATGAAAAATCCTAACACGAAATGGTGTAATCCACCTCGAACTTGTGTACTCAAACTTGGATCAAATTAATTATGCGAATAAAACAACATACGTACAACTTATATATTCATTCCAACTTGTTAAATATATAGTTTCATAAAGATGTTACTAAGTTAAAACATTTAAACTAAATTTTATTCAAAATATATTGAAGACGAAATTCTTTTCAAAACATTTCAAATCTAAATTTCATATTAGAAAATTTTAAAATTTGCCTTATTCATATACTTAAAAAAACAGTTTCAACTTATTTAAATCATATTACTTCATACTTAAACATTCAAAACAAATTTATATACTTTATCAAATAATTCATACTTTCAAAAAAAATTAGCTTTGAAAAGTTAACCTTGATTTGGAAGTGCTCGAACCTTCGAAATAGTTGTAGAAATCATTTTCAAATTCAAGAGTTGGAAATCAACCAATCAGTAAATCAATTTCAAAAGATAGGTTTCAAATCCAAAACTAAAGGACTGAACACCGGCTTACTTCAAATCATTTCAAATATATATACATATATCTTTCGAATATCAAATATTACTTCGGAATTTGAAAATCAAAACTGGTTTCACAAAATCACTCGCGTAGCAATGCTACTAAAGTGGCCTCTCCCCCACTATGAAACTCGAAAATCAACGTCGATGATGCGTGCACTCATCACCGAAATTATTTTCCAGCGACATAAGTGAGTTCTGGACTTCTATTTTTCTCAAACTTCTTTTGAAATTTCTTCGAAACTCATTAAAATCATTGAAACATTTCTTATTCGGAAAATATTGTTAAATCATACTATTATTATATATTTCAAAATCTTAAAACCAATTTCAAAATACCGGAGTTCAATTCTCGAATTTCAAATTTAAAATCCTTCAGTCATAAATCATTTTTAGATAAATCAAATTTCTTATATAGTTTTTTTCAAAATTACAAATCCTTTCGAAACCTCAAATTCTTATTTTAAAGGGTTTATAATCTTTATCAAAAACATTTCACTTTTATATATATAATATAATCATACTTATCAAAATAATAATTTCGGTTTAGAAAACAATTTCTAAAATATAAACAAACCCGATTTTCAAAGGACGATTCACGAACGGATTTCAAAACAAAGATAGAGATTCAAATTAGAGGGACTCTTGTCAAATAGAATTTTGATTCAAAGATAAGCTCGAACGAAGATGAGATAATTAAATGTAACATCCCGTATTTTTAGCCATTGAATTTGAACATTTAATTCATTTTAAATGTTTAATGTGGATCCTTAATTGATTTTAAAATGAATAGATTCAGATTCAATCAATGAAATAAGCTGTAATTTTTAATTATAGTAATTTCGGGTTGAATTTGATTTATGGGAAAATAATAATTAAATATTTGAATTTGAGATAAAGGTAAATTTGGATTTAAATAGTGATGGAAATGGTTTTGAAAGTTATTTTGAGTTATTTGAGTGGGCATAGCGTGGTAGGAATTTTAGATGAATTTTAGAGTTGATAAATTATTATTTGGAATTTTATATTAATTTAAAAATGAATTTAATATTATTAAAATGCAAATTAATCAGATTTTAGTCCGGAATGAGCCAGAATGATTTTTAAGGTGTTTATAAATTTTATATGATTTATTGTTAAGTTAATAAAATTTTAAAAGTGAAATTTTAAACGTTTTCGTCAATTTTGAAAAACCGCCTGATTTAATAGACGAGTTAAAATAGCCTTCCGGGGCACAGTCTCGGAATTCGACGAAACCAGTTCCATTGGATCCGTAATAGTTAGTTATTATCGGATTTCAATTTTCGTAGCAATCGGAGTTGTCGTGTGACCGTGGCAGCTCGAAACGCATCGAAATCGATTTAACCGATTTAATTTTAAATTGATCGTTCAATTCTATAACTCGCACATACGATCAAATTAACTTACGAAACCTGTTCCATCGTGTCCGGAACGTGGAAAAACCCCAGGATAGCCTGTCGGAACGAGAGAATTGGAGGTCGTTTGCATTTACTGTTAAATCGAGAAATTTTATTAATTTAATAATATTAAAGACAATTATAAATAAACTATTATCTCACTAAACCCTAGCAAACTTTCTCCGGCCGCCACTTTTGTATTTAATGGCCGAAAACGTTTCCTTTTCTCCCTCATTTTCTAATCAATCCATGCAACGATTCGTAAAACTTTGTACATGGAAATCGTAGAGCATGGAACAAGCTTCAAATCCGTACGGTCGAGATGTGAATCGGAGGAGTGTGGAGGCCGGGAGGGAGTCGCGTTCGCGCGCGTTTGATGGGCTGTCGCATCGCTTAGGGGGAACCGGACTTCGCCGTTTCATGGCCGAAGGTAGAGGTGGGGTCGGCGCACGTCTGGGCACGAGTGGATCGATCTAGAGTTGAGCGTGGAAGGAGCGGTTCCTAACCCTAAATTCGTGATGTTGGGTTCGTTGTCTTCGTGGTTACCTGTACGTGTTTGCGTGAGAGGGAAGATGGAGGGAGCAGCCGCGTTTTCCTCTGGTATTTAAAAAAAAAAAAAAATGAGTATTTGATTTATAAATTTATTTCAAACTTTATAATATCATAACGTGTCCATACGATCTCAGATTTGGACGATTTTAGATGCGTTGGAATCGCAGAGATGAGTACTACGCGATGGTGCAGATCCGGAGTCATTCCGGGCAAGTCGAAATGTGGGTTAAATCGGACACCGTCCGGTTTAATTTAAATTTCGAACGCTCGTCGAAACTCAAGGTGAGTTATTCTCACTCACATCTGGATGCTAGACATTATAAATAGTTGATATTTAAATATCTATGTGAATGGTTGATTATATCTGTGATTATCAGTCTGGTTGATATTTATATTGCGATGTGCTAATATCTGTGATGCAGGGAGAAACAGGTTGGAGGGATCCAACTGGATTCCTCACAATGTAGCAATTATTTTATAATTGATAGTGATACCTGTTTATATGCTGTGATTGCTAAATCTGGAAATTTAATTGTTCTGTGACATTGTGGTATAAATTGTAATCACAGAATTTAATTATAAATGGATAAATTGTGTTTTTACGAAATAAAATGAACTGGTAAATTTAGAATTCCAAAGAATAAAATTTGAAATCGGATTTGGAAAGAAAAATGAAAATTGGTAAAATTCGGATTTAATATTGAGGGAAAATTTATCAATCGATAAATATGAAATATAAATTTTCTGGAGATTAAATTTATGAAATTATAAATTGTTTAAAATAACGATGTTTATTTTAATAACGACTAATGTTATCCGGAAATTAAAAATATGTTAAAATGGAGTTTCCGACTATAAATAAACAAGTTCAAATGAAAAACAAAATGTTTTGAAATGCCGTATTTCATTGGAATTTAATTAAGTGAAATGGGAAATTCACCAAAAATGTTTAATTTAAAATGTTTAAACTATATTTAAAAAAAAAATGAATTTCCGAAAATGGAAAATTGTGATTTAACTTCGGAGGAAGTTATAGTTAAGTATGGAATTGGAAATTTATGTTGAAATCATAAATTGACTTGAAATAAATCAGTGGATTTATATGAAAGAGTACTTTGGAATGTTTAGAAACGGGAAAGTGATTCCCTGGGAAAACCAAGTAAATGATTTACAAAAGATTTTATTTAACTAAGGTTAAGTTTTAAATCGTTTTAAAAAGTATTTTTAAGAAATCGTTGTTTTTAAAGAAATAAATTAATAATTTTTAATACCCTAATAATTTGGGAGTATATTATTAATTATTTTTACAAATGGATTATTTAAAAGTTGGTTTTAGCTTAAGTTGTTAAAATTAGCATTTTTCTTCTTATAACGCTATTTTGAATTTAGTTAAACTAAAACCCTTATCTCTAAATCAAAGTTTATGTGTTAATGACTAGTTTTCTTCACATATTTTAAATTTATATTTTGAGTAAATAAATAGAAGTAATTTTCATATTTTAAAGTATATTTCAGTATAAAGTATTTTTAACTGTTTTAAATGCAAATTGTTTTATACTTGGTTATTCCCGATGGGAATAAAGGGTAAAAGATTTACCTTGTAAAGGAAGAGTTTGGAAAATTGTTTTCAAATGAGTTTTGAAAATGGGAAAATATATCTTTGAAGATATTAGAGGCAAATAAATAATATGGAGATTATTTATTGTGTGATGGATGTGTATGGATGTTTGTGAACATTAATTGATAGTTAAATCACCGACTATCAATATTGGCCAAATGCGCTGATCGTTTCGAAGAGACCGGGATCGAGTTTCCGTATACCGGGATTCTAGGTCTGGAGACTCGAAAACCACTTCGATCCGGTTTGTACGTTTCGCGAAAACGATTTCGGAGTCGAAGATGGAGCAGTGGAGTGCAAGGGCTAGTCGCTACTAATCCTGAGGATATTTCCAAAATGGATGTAGTAGGGGTAGTGCCTTCGGTTCCGTTCGGACCCGGGACGGACTTATATGGACGAATGCTTTCGTGACATCGTCAGGTGGACGATGGGCATTCAAAGTGAAATGTGCTATAAAGGTATCGTTTAGCCTCAAGCCTCATCAACCGGGAATGACTGAAAATCAGGGGTTATGCAGCAAGGCTTCGTGGGTAGCCCCCACTTGAGAGTAAGGTCATCCCTGTCTAGATGTCCCTTTTATTTCGGCTTAGTGGTGCGGTTGCTGATCACAACCGTGGGGTGATTTTACTTGGAATTATCCAGTAAGGGATGATTCCGGTCTTGTGTTGCAGGGGAGCGGGCGTACTCCTCGGTACTGTGATCTAGGCCACGTACTGTGACAGGTGGTACCCCAGTGCCTAGTCATTCGTTGGAAATCCATTCTCCCTACGTGCCTTGTACGAGTTTTGTTTGTATTACCCACGTTGTGGCTAGTATGCCGGAATTTAATAGATGTAACAATTTCGGCTATTTTATAAGTATTTGTATCTAGACACTATTATAATATCAGAGGATTTGATATAAAAAGTGTTTTAGCTATCGTAAGGTAAAAACCCGACATGTTTATTTGTGGCGTGGTCTTACGAGATGCTTTTGTTTTCAAAGGATTTTTGAAACTTTAATAATCAATTGGGTGTATTTATGATGCGCTGGTATTCCAGACTGACTCGGGTGTTATTTTATTATAATGCTCGGGTCAGACCGAGTATATTTCAGGATAGGTTGCTATGGAGCTCAGGAGAGGAGCTGGAGTTCGAGACGTATTTCTCGTACTTGTATTATTCCGCTGCTGTGATTGTTGTATTGACTGATTGACTGGATATTGATGATTGTATTGATATACTCTGATGATGATGTATTGTATATAAACAGATATAGTTTTGATTTGTGTAAAGTTCTGTTCTATATATTATATTTTATTCCGCTGCGACTGTGAGGTTTTGATGTTGTTTAGTTCATTCTTCTTCTTCTTCTTCTACCTTCTTTCTTTTCCTACAATCTGTCTTTTCCGGCGTTCGATCGTCGGCATATTATACTGTTGAGTATTTTGTGTCGATTTTCGAGGGTCGAGAAGGACGGGTCGTCACAGTTGGTATCAGAGCTTAGGTTGGCGACAACCTAGGCTTTGGTGGGAAAATTACTCATTTTTAAATAGAGTCAGAAGTACTCTATAATGAGTTGAGTGTACTAATAGCTATGAGAGCGTACTTGTTAGTGGATATAAAATTGTTTTTGTACTGTGTTGACTTATCGGTTGAGTGTTTATGAATTCTGGTCGGTGCGGGAAGTACAACCGTATCGATAGGGGTTTCTAAACTCTTAAACAAGATAAACCGACATAGTATTGTTTTTAAAGTGGGTAAATGAAATAATTTTACCCAAGATTGTATTTTGATATAAAAAGAAATAATTTTCTAAATTATCATATATATTGGATGCTTGTTTGGTTGTTTCTTCTATAATCAAATAAGGAATTAAAACATGATCTAAAATTTGAAATGATTTCTAAGCAAATAAGAATTTGAAATATTAAAATGGTTTATAACTAAACAGAATTAACTAAATATGGATTAAGTAAGAAGAAGTATAATTAAAATTTGATTTAAACCAGAATTTTGACCGCGGAAATTTTTGAAAAGGAATTTCAAATGCAATAAGACAAAGTTTTGGGAATTAAACTTTGTGGAAATGTTGGAAATGTTTTCAAAAGCATTTGGAAGTTTGGGGTATTCATTTGGAAAAAATATTTTGAGATGGGAATTGCTTTGAGAAGAATTTCAGAAGTAAAGAGCATTGAACTCACTTCAGTCGCTGGAAAATAATCCTGATGATGCTGGCCACATCATTAGAATTCATTTTCGAGTTTCTAAAGTGATGGATTGCTACCAAAATAGTTGGTTATGACATTGTTTGGACTTGTTTGGGAAACAAGTGATTTTGGAATTTTCAAAAGGAAAATTGTTTGGTAAAAGCAGTTTGTTTTGGAATTTGGTATTTGATTTGAATATCAAAAGAGGAATGTGTTGATTTTTATTTCAAATTGGTTTTGAAATAAATCCGGGTAAATTGAATTCTGGAAATTCTATTTTACAATAAAAATGTGAAAGTTGAAATGATTCAACTACATAATTTATAAAGGAAAGTTGATTTAAAGAAGAATTGAGTATATATGGAATGTAAATTTACTTTGAATAAATGAAGGTGAATGGAATATATCTGGATTTAACTTATGATAAGTTAAATAAAATTAAGAATTTGAAATTGAATTTGGTCTAACTTTGACTAAAATGGAATTAAGCTGAATATTAAAATTCCGTTGTGTTATGAATAATAATGAATGTAATTAAATTCTTATTTAAAGTAGTAAAGGAAATGGTTTAAATTCAGGTGGGCTAAATAAAATTTAGATGAACTTGAATAAATTCTGGAAAGGAATTAAATTGAAAATGCATATATAAGTTAGTTAACCTTGAATTAAAATGGGATAAGAATTTAGTTAAATGGAAATTTAATTTAGTTGAAGTGATGTTGAATGAAGTAAATGTTTACTCAACTAAATCCAAAATGATTGTTTGGAAATAAATCTTGTGTAAGCTAAATTAAATAGAGTTTGTATTGGCATGGATGAAATTTTGATAGTTATTAGAATTTGGGAAGTAAGAATAAGACCCAGTTCTGGAATGGAATTTAATTTTGGTAACAAATGTTGGAAGTGAGAATGAATAATGTAATTAGCTTATAATAGTGATGGTTTGAATTGTAAATAAAATTCAAATGAGAGAAATAATTTAAATGGTCTCTTTGTTGATAAAATAAATCTAAAATGGATTGGATAAATAAACGAAGAGCATTAAACTTTGTAAATGAATTGAAATGGGTTGAATGAGAATCAGATGAAATAAAATTGATATAAGAAGATAATGGTAATATTGTGAAACTACTTAAGCAAATTGAAAGAAACAAATGATTGTGGATGAGCTTTATTAAGAAATTTGAATGGAATTTGTTGGATAATAAAATTGAATTGAAAGTGAAATGATATTCATTAATTATTGTGGTAAATTAAGAATGTATGAGTTGAATATAACCCAGGATCGAATGATATTAATATAAACTTGAATTTGGTTAAGGGAAATAAAGATGTAAGGAAAATGTAATTTAACAATTGCATTGGAAAGATAAAATACTTGGATTGTGAACAATGCAAATGGAATAAAATTAATATAAACCTGAGTTGAAATAATTTTAAATGGTTATAAGCTTAAGTGGCAATTGTTTTGCTTGAATGACATGGAAATTTGCATGTATTTGCAATTTAGTGTTTAAAAGCAATTGGAATTGAATTGTGAATAAATTGATGTTGATGGGAACCCAATTCAAAGAGTTTTGTATATGAATGCAAGTGAATTGGTTAAGAATAGCAAATGAAATTGATTCTGAATCAATAGGAATGAATTGACCTCTTAATGAGTAATGTTTGCATGAATGAAAATTGATCATAAAAGAAATGCAAATGTTTCAAATTGAAAATAAGAATTTGATTGTGAATCAATTTGTAATTGAATTGAAGTAAATTGATGCAAGTGATACGCATGTAATCAAATTGATGTAAATATGAATTGAGAATGTTAAACTTGAATGTAAGTCATTCAAGTGAAATAAAAATGAAGTTTGGACTTGTATAAGGAATTTAAAAAGATGATTGAAATCTTTGAAGTGTAAATAAAATATGGTAACATTGTTAAACTATGAGTTTGAGTTTGTAAAGAGAGTTTAAAATGATGTCGGAAGTGTGAAATTGTTTATGAAGATGAGTAGCTTGCATATATATGAAATTGCTTGGTTTGGTTATGAAATGGATATGTTTGGCTTGCATTTATATTGGAAATGTTATGAAAATGCTCATATCTTTGAAATTTGATGAGTTTGTTGAGTTTAGTACAGGTACGGGAGGCGTTCGAGAGAGTTGGAGCGCGTATATGCGTTATATTAGCCGCTTGCTATTAAAAATTTGCTAAAGGTACGCCTACGCAAATAATTGGGAAATGATATATATATTGTGTTATATTTTGGTTTCCGGCCATGTGAGCCGATGTATATATATTTGTGTATCCTGCGATATCGCAGAAGCTCCTCCGTACAAAGGAGACTCCGCCAAAATTTTTCAGAAATTTTGGGAGTTAGAAAATTTTTGGGATTTTTAGGAAAATTTATTAATAAGTAAAGTTATTTTGAAAGCGAGTGTTAAGATAAAGGCTTTAGAGTAAATAAAGCAGATGGTTTTGAAATGGAGTTGAAACTTTTTGGAAAGTGGATATAAGCTTTTAACTAAGCAAATTGGGAAGTAAATAGGTTGGAGAGTATTTTCTACCTTAGCAAATTTCGGGGACGAAATTTTTGTAAGGGGGGAAGAATGTAACATCCCGTATTTTTAGCCATTGAATTTGAACATTTAATTCATTTTAAATGTTTAATGTGGATCCTTAATTGATTTTAAAATGAATAGATTCAGATTCAATCAATGAAATAAGCTGTAATTTTTAATTATAGTAATTTCGGGTTGAATTTGATTTATGGGAAAATAATAATTAAATATTTGAATTTGAGATAAAGGTAAATTTGGATTTAAATAGTGATGGAAATGGTTTTGAAAGTTATTTTGAGTTATTTGAGTGGGCATAGCGTGGTAGGAATTTTAGATGAATTTTAGAGTTGATAAATTATTATTTGGAATTTTATATTAATTTAAAAATGAATTTAATATTATTAAAATGCAAATTAATCAGATTTTAGTCCGGAATGAGCCAGAATGATTTTTAAGGTGTTTATAAATTTTATATGATTTATTGTTAAGTTAATAAAATTTTAAAAGTGAAATTTTAAACGTTTTCGTCAATTTTGAAAAACCGCCTGATTTAATAGACGAGTTAAAATAGCCTTCCGGGGCACAGTCTCGGAATTCGACGAAACCAGTTCCATTGGATCCGTAATAGTTAGTTATTATCGGATTTCAATTTTCGTAGCAATCGGAGTTGTCGTGTGACCGTGGCAGCTCGAAACGCATCGAAATCGATTTAACCGATTTAATTTTAAATTGATCGTTCAATTCTATAACTCGCACATACGATCAAATTAACTTACGAAACCTGTTCCATCGTGTCCGGAACGTGGAAAAACCCCAGGATAGCCTGTCGGAACGAGAGAATTGGAGGTCGTTTGCATTTACTGTTAAATCGAGAAATTTTATTAATTTAATAATATTAAAGACAATTATAAATAAACTATTATCTCACTAAACCCTAGCAAACTTTCTCCGGCCGCCACTTTTGTATTTAATGGCCGAAAACGTTTCCTTTTCTCCCTCATTTTCTAATCAATCCATGCAACGATTCGTAAAACTTTGTACATGGAAATCGTAGAGCATGGAACAAGCTTCAAATCCGTACGGTCGAGATGTGAATCGGAGGAGTGTGGAGGCCGGGAGGGAGTCGCGTTCGCGCGCGTTTGATGGGCTGTCGCATCGCTTAGGGGGAACCGGACTTCGCCGTTTCATGGCCGAAGGTAGAGGTGGGGTCGGCGCACGTCTGGGCACGAGTGGATCGATCTAGAGTTGAGCGTGGAAGGAGCGGTTCCTAACCCTAAATTCGTGATGTTGGGTTCGTTGTCTTCGTGGTTACCTGTACGTGTTTGCATGAGAGGGAAGATGGAGGGAGCAGCCGCGTTTTCCTCTGGTATTTAAAAAAAAAAAAAAAATGAGTATTTGATTTATAAATTTATTTCAAACTTTATAATATCATAACGTGTCCATACGATCTCAGATTTGGACGATTTTAGATGCGTTGGAATCGCAGAGATGAGTACTACGCGATGGTGCAGATCCGGAGTCATTCCGGGCAAGTCGAAATGTGGGTTAAATCGGACACCGTCCGGTTTAATTTAAATTTCGAACGCTCGTCGAAACTCAAGGTGAGTTATTCTCACTCACATCTGGATGCTAGACATTATAAATAGTTGATATTTAAATATCTATGTGAATGGTTGATTATATCTGTGATTATCAGTCTGGTTGATATTTATATTGCGATGTGCTAATATCTGTGATGCAGGGAGAAACAGGTTGGAGGGATCCAACTGGATTCCTCACAATGTAGCAATTATTTTATAATTGATAGTGATACCTGTTTATATGCTGTGATTGCTAAATCTGGAAATTTAATTGTTCTGTGACATTGTGGTATAAATTGTAATCACAGAATTTAATTATAAATGGATAAATTGTGTTTTTACGAAATAAAATGAACTGGTAAATTTAGAATTCCAAAGAATAAAATTTGAAATCGGATTTGGAAAGAAAAATGAAAATTGGTAAAATTCGGATTTAATATTGAGGGAAAATTTATCAATCGATAAATATGAAATATAAATTTTCTGGAGATTAAATTTATGAAATTATAAATTGTTTAAAATAACGATGTTTATTTTAATAACGACTAATGTTATCCGGAAATTAAAAATATGTTAAAATGGAGTTTCCGACTATAAATAAACAAGTTCAAATGAAAAACAAAATGTTTTGAAATGCCGTATTTCATTGGAATTTAATTAAGTGAAATGGGAAATTCACCAAAAATGTTTAATTTAAAATGTTTAAACTATATTTAAAAAAAAAATGAATTTCCGAAAATGGAAAATTGTGATTTAACTTCGGAGGAAGTTATAGTTAAGTATGGAATTGGAAATTTATGTTGAAATCATAAATTGACTTGAAATAAATCAGTGGATTTATATGAAAGAGTACTTTGGAATGTTTAGAAACGGGAAAGTGATTCCCTGGGAAAACCAAGTAAATGATTTACAAAAGATTTTATTTAACTAAGGTTAAGTTTTAAATCGTTTTAAAAAGTATTTTTAAGAAATCGTTGTTTTTAAAGAAATAAATTAATAATTTTTAATACCCTAATAATTTGGGAGTATATTATTAATTATTTTTACAAATGGATTATTTAAAAGTTGGTTTTAGCTTAAGTTGTTAAAATTAGCATTTTTCTTCTTATAACGCTATTTTGAATTTAGTTAAACTAAAACCCTTATCTCTAAATCAAAGTTTATGTGTTAATGACTAGTTTTCTTCACATATTTTAAATTTATATTTTGAGTAAATAAATAGAAGTAATTTTCATATTTTAAAGTATATTTCAGTATAAAGTATTTTTAACTGTTTTAAATGCAAATTGTTTTATACTTGGTTATTCCCGATGGGAATAAAGGGTAAAAGATTTACCTTGTAAAGGAAGAGTTTGGAAAATTGTTTTCAAATGAGTTTTGAAAATGGGAAAATATATCTTTGAAGATATTAGAGGCAAATAAATAATATGGAGATTATTTATTGTGTGATGGATGTGTATGGATGTTTGTGAACATTAATTGATAGTTAAATCACCGACTATCAATATTGGCCAAATGCGCTGATCGTTTCGAAGAGACCGGGATCGAGTTTCCGTATACCGGGATTCTAGGTCTGGAGACTCGAAAACCACTTCGATCCGGTTTGTACGTTTCGCGAAAACGATTTCGGAGTCGAAGATGGAGCAGTGGAGTGCAAGGGCTAGTCGCTACTAATCCTGAGGATATTTCCAAAATGGATGTAGTAGGGGTAGTGCCTTCGGTTCCGTTCGGACCCGGGACGGACTTATATGGACGAATGCTTTCGTGACATCGTCAGGTGGACGATGGGCATTCAAAGTGAAATGTGCTATAAAGGTATCGTTTAGCCTCAAGCCTCATCAACCGGGAATGACTGAAAATCAGGGGTTATGCAGCAAGGCTTCGTGGGTAGCCCCCACTTGAGAGTAAGGTCATCCCTGTCTAGATGTCCCTTTTATTTCGGCTTAGTGGTGCGGTTGCTGATCACAACCGTGGGGTGATTTTACTTGGAATTATCCAGTAAGGGATGATTCCGGTCTTGTGTTGCAGGGGAGCGGGCGTACTCCTCGGTACTGTGATCTAGGCCACGTACTGTGACAGGTGGTACCCCAGTGCCTAGTCATTCGTTGGAAATCCATTCTCCCTACGTGCCTTGTACGAGTTTTGTTTGTATTACCCACGTTGTGGCTAGTATGCCGGAATTTAATAGATGTAACAATTTCGGCTATTTTATAAGTATTTGTATCTAGACACTATTATAATATCAGAGGATTTGATATAAAAAGTGTTTTAGCTATCGTAAGGTAAAAACCCGACATGTTTATTTGTGGCGTGGTCTTACGAGATGCTTTTGTTTTCAAAGGATTTTTGAAACTTTAATAATCAATTGGGTGTATTTATGATGCGCTGGTATTCCAGACTGACTCGGGTGTTATTTTATTATAATGCTCGGGTCAGACCGAGTATATTTCAGGATAGGTTGCTATGGAGCTCAGGAGAGGAGCTGGAGTTCGAGACGTATTTCTCGTACTTGTATTATTCCGCTGCTGTGATTGTTGTATTGACTGATTGACTGGATATTGATGATTGTATTGATATACTCTGATGATGATGTATTGTATATAAACAGATATAGTTTTGATTTGTGTAAAGTTCTGTTCTATATATTATATTTTATTCCGCTGCGACTGTGAGGTTTTGATGTTGTTTAGTTCATTCTTCTTCTTCTTCTTCTACCTTCTTTCTTTTCCTACAATCTGTCTTTTCCGGCGTTCGATCGTCGGCATATTATACTGTTGAGTATTTTGTGTCGATTTTCGAGGGTCGAGAAGGACGGGTCGTCACATTAAATTTCAAAATAGAAGATGAATATACTTATATAAATCGCGGATGACCCTAGGGTCAATGGTGACTTCAGGAACAAGATCGATGCAGAAATTCCAAGAAAAACCAACATTCGATCGCAAGAGATAGTGGCATCTAAACCAAAGATATAGAAATCTCCAGTGAATCAATGCCAATTGTGAAGGAGTTTCACCCCTTCACAAATCATTCAAAGATTGGTGGGATCCTATTCTTATAGAGATCATTCGAAGTGGAGTTATGGGATACTCCAGAATCAAAAGAATACAAATAGGGAGAGACAAGAATGAATTTTGGAACCGCAAGAAACGTTCCAAAGTTCAAAGGAAATCGAGCCAAACGAAAGAGATTCAAACTCGAACGAAAGTGATTCTGTAAATAAATTTTCTATATATGCTAAGTTTTGCCTAGAGCCAAAGCTCTGATACCAACTGTAATGACCCGCTATCTTGGACCATTCAAATCGACAATAAATCCACACATGTCTGACTTGAATAATTCAAAATATCAGATTGTTAATTTAAATTTGGCAAAACTCAACATATGCAATAAATAAATCAATCGCAGAATCACAAACACGGAGTAATACAATAATATGCAGCGGAATAGATAAAATAGTAGTTCATGAAGCTACTATATAAACATCAGAGTTAGAAATAAAATACAACAGAATATCTCAAATGCAGTGAAGTCTCTAGTACAACAGATGACTTCTCTGAACAAATCAACTAGAAGAGCTGAAAGCTGTGGCGATAGTTGGATCTCCAAAGGAAGCTCCAAACTCCAAGGGCGAGTCTCAAATGCTGTATCACTCGGTCTGACCCGAGCATAAAGCAAAACACAAAACACTCGAGTCAGGATTAACATTCTTATATCAATAAATCCAACTCAAGCGAAATATCAATTGAAATACAAGTAACTTAAAGGATGTTTGGGATAACCATCCTCTAAGGATCTTCGGAACTATCTACAAGGTGGGAATATACACTATAACACCGTGGTCATTTCAATTTAATTTATACCTTAAAACCCAAATATCATTTCATTTCAAATATATCTATTTTTTTTCGAAATAGTATATATATATTAAATGATTTAAAAAGTAAAGTATTTATAATTTCCTCAAGTTTCACAAATCGATTCAAATTGACCCAAATTCTAAATTTCAATTTAATTCAATCTAAATTTTCCATTTTAGTTTAATTCAGTTTCTAAATAACAATTCAAATTATATTGATTTCAAATACAGATCTGAATCACAAAATAAATCATTTAAATTCCAATATATTTCAAAGCTTTAATATTCAATATTTCAAAGTTCAATTTAACAGTTTCATATAGATCTTGATTTAACTTTATTATTACTTAATCTGGGGATATTCACTTAATAAATTCAATATCATTTACTAGCCTTAAATTTCATTTTTACTAAATATTTCCCTAAATTTATTTAAATAAGAAATATTCTTTAAATTATTTAAATTAAACCCAAGTAAAAATCCTATCTTAAATCTAAATTTCCATAAATTTCAAATTTGTTTAATTAAATAAAATTCTTTAATGAATACAATTTCACTAAATTCAAATTATTACCAAAATCTATTTTGAAATATAAATTTTATACTTAAACATATTATATGAATTAAATCCATCTTAATTAAATTAAATATTATAATTAAATATATATATATATATCATTACCATTCATATATAATAATTTAAGAATCAACATTTATTTAACCCATATATTTCTTCCCAAATCCATAGAATTTATTTTCAAAATATTTATATATATGGACCAACGGTGTCTGTATATATATCTATCATATGGTTAAGTGATACGGATATTTATCATTTCAATCCATAATTTAAATATATACGGGTAGATATCATTTCAACCCGTAATCCCAATTTCAATTCAAATGAAAATCGCTTGGGTTTATCATTTCAACCCATAACGATTTTCTCCTATTCTAAAGTCCGTTCGGGTATGTATCATTTCAACCCATAGTGAATTCTATACTTACAGGGAACTTGCAGAGTGATATCAAATAATATAAAATACAACAACAGACATATATCATCAATAACAATATAATATAAACAATAGGATATGGTGTCATATCCCACAGGTGAACAGTTACAGATAATAGCATATATAACAATTTAAATAATTAACAGTTCAATTTAGCAGTAAATTTCAATTGTCGTTTCAATTGAAATCAAATTTAATAAATATAAGAACGTTAAATCGTGAGTGATTACTCACCTTTCGAGGCTAGAGAAATTTGACAATGAAATGAGTTACGAATCCAAGCACGAACTTCAAAGCTAAGCCATATTGGCAAGAATTTTAACGATCAAAGCTGATAAAGAAGAATTGACGAAATCAAATCAGAGTTGGGTCGAGGAAGATAAATAGGATTAGTGAGCTGTATATAGTTGTATATATAACTATATATAAATAGAACTGTATTCTAAATTTAAACATATATTAAATTATATATATATTTTCAAAAATCATTGGTTTAAACAAAACATATCTATATGTAGTATAGTTTGAAATAATGTATATGTTTAAACCCATATACAAACCAATATCCAAACACCATCTAAAATTTAAATCTTTATAAAAGTAACCTTTATAAATAAAATATTAAAATCAATATTAAAACATATAACATAAAGTCCATATATTATATATCAATACCAAATCTAACTCCGGTATATGTAAACTAATATAAACCCATGTAAACTTTATAAAAATCTATATGTTATTAAAATAGATTATATATAAAATAAACCAATATATAATACTAACAGTAATATATGTTAGTTAAAGTCAGTACATAAATATACTCAACACCTTCTATACTTTACAATACTTTAAACATGCTAGCACTGCAACTATACAAAATATACGTAGTACTGTAAAACAATTATATACAACAAAACAAAATAAAATAAAAACACACACACCTTATACAAAACGCATATAGAAACACTACATATATATATATGCGAACAAGATATAGAACCAGAGAAGAATCAAGGAAGAGGACAACAAAACTCACCTCGGCAAGGTAGTGGTTCGCCGAACAACGTCAGCATGGAAAGAGGAGGAGATGGAGGGCGGAGATGATCAAATGGAGGTACGGAAATTGAGGCGGAGAGGCTAAGGGTGCAAGCCAGAGGCGGAGGTGTGTGTTCGTTTCTCTCTCCTATTTTTTGTTGTTGCTGGGTTTCAAAAGAGAAGGGAGCAATATATGTTGAGGGAGTAAAATGTGAGCAGGTGAGTAAAAGAAGGATGCAAGTATGAGGTGGAAAGTGAAAGCAAAGTGAAGTTGCAAAAGTGGAAATTGATTTATAAACGCAATTGAAATATGAGCCTTTGCCCAATCAATGTAAAAAAAAACGTACACAAATAAATGAATATGGGACAAATGAAGGTGAAGGGGGAAAGAAATAAACTATTAATGGGCGTTGAATTTATAAAAGGGACCATGATGTGTACAATAATTGAAACGAAAACGTACACAAATAAATGAATATGAGACAAATGAAGATGAAGAGGGAAAGAAATAAACTATTTATGGGCGATGAATTTATAAAAGGAACCATGATGTGTACAATAATTGAAATGAAAATATACACAAATAAATGAATATGGTACAAATGAAGATGAAGGGGGAAAGAAATAAACTATTTATGGGTGATGGATTTATAAAAGGAACCATGATGTGTACAATAATTGAAATGAAAACGTACACAAATAAATGATTATGAGACAAATGAAGATGAAGAGGGAAAGAAATAAACTATTTATGGGCGATGAATTTATAAAAGGAACCATGATGTGTACAATAATTGAAATGAAAACGTACACAAATAAATGAAAACACGTGAAGTTAAAAAGGCAATAATAGTGTAAATGTGAATCGTTGCCACATAAATAAATAAAACGTATACAAATCTTTTACCGGTTATGTGATGGCAACGGTCACCCTTAATTGAGCTGAATAATAAAAGCCAATGCTTTGAACGTATGCCAAAAATTAAGTAACAGACACTGATTTCTAAATTTATTAGTAGCTAGGAATAGCAACGTTTGAACGTGAATTGGAAAGCAATTAATATTGTGGTCCAGCCTGTACGTTTCAAATTTTGAAAACGAAGAAAATAGAAATGGAACAGGTTGCAAAAGGAAAGCCACACATATAAATGGAATAAAACGTTAACAATGAAACGTGCCACATTCAATGGAAAGAAACTGAAATGATAACGTCAAGCACGGGAATTAAGGACAATAAAGTAAAAAGTATGAGAAACGTAAAAGTGAACAAACGAATGAATGCAAGCTACAGATATATATATATATATATATAAATGATGTAAAATATTATGTTTCTACCAGAGAGAAGAGAAAATGTTTGAAATGGAATAAATAGGGAAGGAACAAACCCGAAATGAAATAGCAACGGATAGAAAATTAAAGAGCTACAGCATGAATACAGGGAGTAATAAAGGTATGGTATTGATTGGATTATAACTGATGTAAAACTTGAATGGACAGGGAAGAAATAAAATTTATGGTAACAGTCGATTCCCTTGATTTCATGCAAATTTATTTTCAACAATTCTTAACTGATTTGAATTTAATAGAATTACATAATAAATAAACTTTCATATAATTAATTGAAAATTTACCATTTGCTATATTTAATTATATGTAATACAAATAATTTTTTTTTCAAAATTTTATTATTAATAATTTCTCAAAAATCCAATTCAATACGTTATAAACCAATTAAAAATTGCTAAACTTTTATGGGTCGTTACACTACGTCTCAGGAAAGAGTGTTAAGCTAAGAGAAGTTACCTTCTATACCACCAAACAGATGATACATTTATAAAGATCAATCAATGTGATCTAGACATGAAACATCAGACATCCGTCCATACAAGTTGTCCAGGAAGAGGATAAACCAAAGAAACTCTCCCGTGAATCAACCCTAGGATTAGTAGCGAGAAGACCTTGCATATCAAAGATTTTCATAAAAAAGCACTACTGCCACCATATATATATATAATATGCATTGCGGGTCTAGTGGCGAGTAGCCCCGCATCATGAAGATCTCCATCTTCAAAAATCATTATCTTCAACCTGCACTTTCGAAAGCATACGTTTGTCCGAAGTGTTTTTCGGATAAATCCGATCCCGGTCTCTCCAGATCAACAACAATAAAGAGGCCCTTAACCTCATACGGAAACCAAGTCTCATGGACTTAACACGTTTTCAACTATCAACTTGTTATCCTTTGGCCAAGAAGGAAGTCTGGTAGATTGGAGTACCATAGTCACTCCGCACTACTCAAATTAACATTCTTAACCTGAATGATAATCCAGCCTACACAGTTGGCTTCGTGCTAAGTGCACGACTAATCAGATCCCTCATCAAGTCAAGGAACCAAAAATGGCCAAATTTGATAGTCGGTTATTTAACTATCAAAGCAACAAATAAAATCTAACATATAAGTAGTCATTAGGACCATTTAATTAACCTTTTCTTAATTAAATCAATTTCCAAATATTTACTTCAAATTATCTTTAAAAAGATATATTCTCAAAATTACTTCAACTATTCGATATTTAGAAAATATTTCCATATACTTATATCAACGGTATAAGTATATTTAATAACACTATCATTTTGGAGACACACTAAATAGATTTATATAACCGTACAACTCCCGAGTTCATACGCCTCAGAACGGGTGTTATGTTTAAGAAGTAATGCTTCATATACCACCAAGCCTTTAGTACGATTATAAGAACCAATTTGTGTATTTCACAATGGAAGGTCAAAACACAATTTATTGGGTCAAAACGAATGTTGCGTAAAACATCGTTACGACAACCCAAAACACTAGTGTAGGGATTTGATTAATTACATACATATACATATATATATATATATCTTGTACACTATGTAAAACATTTCCTTTTAGAAATCATTTACTATAACAAAAGTGTAATAGTCCATGCCTTCCTCATTTCCCGAAAACGTCTATTACAACAATAAATGTTGAAATCTATGTTTTCATCACTTAACACATTTTAAATCAACTTTGCAAATCATTCTCATTCATATTAAATTCAAGATTTAATATTTAAACACTTCCAAATATTCAAATAACCATTATATTTGAAATTCAAGTTATTTAACTTATAAAATTTACTTTTCAATATTTAAAATCAATTAAGTATTCCAAATTCAAATGACTGAAATTCTAGGTCATTACATTCTCCCCCCGCCCCCTAAATGAATTTCGTCCCCAAAATTAGCAAGTAAGAAAAATGCCAAAAACCCATTAACTTTTCAAAACCAATTAGCTGAAAATAAATTACCAAATTCTTTTAAACCTTTAACTTTTCAAAAGCAATTTGTGAAATTTTGTTATAACCTTTTCTAAGTCTCTAAATTCATTCATAGTTACCAACTAATATCATTCCAAGTTATAACATAAAAATCAAAGTTTTAGTTATCAGAAATTTTCCAAAATTCTCAAAAAAATTCTAACACCTTATATTTATGGAAAATTTTTCCACCTTCTCTTTTGCATGGCTCGATCGGAAAAATTTACAATATATATATATATATATATATAATCACATAATATACATCTCATCTTCGAGGATGAGGCATCCCGTAATAAAAATATATAAAAATACGATATGTAATCCGAGATGTGTACCTTTTATTAGTATCAGTAAGCATATACAATCAATATAATGCGAATGCGAGCTCCAAATGTGAAGCATACGCCATCCGCACCTACTAATCACTCAACAACCAATGGGAACATGTATAGGGAAAGTAATATCAATATATAACATGTACTAATACAATAACTATATGCAAATGTAGTAAATGTAACAAGAGGAACATCAAACAAATAATATCCATCCAATTAATTCATAACTATATCAAATTGCATTTTCCAATGACAGCATTTAATTTATTAAGCCTGTACGATGTACATATATCATCCGTACGCAAAACGATACCTGATCGCTCGCTCGATCACACAATTTCACTTCTGAACTAGTATCGTTCAGACGACCACTCTAGTGCGGACTCAGATCTGGTTCCTTGATTAGAAACCTCCATTCTCCTTGCATATCCATATACTATAATAGAGAATATCGGAATCAATCAAAAATCCATATCCAGTGTTTGCCATCAAGAATCGAGTGAAAAATCCTAACTCAGATCGGTGTAAATCACCTAGAAATTGTTTATTCAAATCTGGATCAAATAGTTATGAGAATAAAATGATCTACATATAACTTACATATTTATTTCAATTGGTTTCTTATTATATCCCATTCTTTTTTTATTCAGGTTCTTTTATTTACATTCATTTATTTCTTAGTATATTTCTTTCAATACTAATATCACTTAAGAACCATTCAATCAAATTTTTACTTAAGTTTATTATAAACATTTTATACAACACTTCTCATGTTTATTTTCACTTTACAACTTAATTTCATATCCATTTCAAATCATATTCAATTTCATTTAACTCATTTCATTAATTCACTTCATTTACCTTTACTTGAGTCAAATTCCTTTTCAAAATTCATTTTATTTAACTTAAGTTAAATTTCATCTCATTATTCAATTTCAAATTTACTTTTCTTAAAATTTATATTCAACAAGTTAAAAAAAATTTAACTTACTAATTCTCAAAATTTATAAGTTATAAAACTTATTTTCTCATAATTTCACAAAGCACTTAAATGAAAATTTTCAAAATTTAAACACCTTATTCTTATTTCAAATTATTTTGACTACAATTTATTTGTATTTAAAATCATACTTTTGAATTTAAAAATCAAACTAGTTTTACCAAAACAAAACTCCAATGGTAGCAATCCATCACTTAAAAACTCGAAAATGAATACCGATGATGCTGTAGTCATCACCAAAATTGTTTTCCAACGAACGAAGTGAGTTCATTGCTTTCTATTTCTTTTAAATCCTATTTTAAAATATTTCTAATCAAAATATTTCCAAAATAATAATATTATTATTCTTCCAAAACTTTTGAAAAACAATTTTCAAAATCACCGAGATTTAAATTCTCAAATTCTCTGATTTTAAATCCATTTTTATTTACAAATTGTATTTATAAATTTTCCTTATATATAATTTCACTTTGGTTATATAAAACCATTTCTTAATTGTATATATTTGTTTATATTCTAATAATAACAACTTTTATTAGAACACAAACACAAGCAACAAATGATAATAATCAAATATTATCATTCACTAACAACCAAACACACCATATATAACTATAATAATTTCTAAAAATTTATTCTTTTATATATATATAATATAATTTAGGTAAAATTATTTCATTTACCAATTCTCAAAACAATACTTTGTCGGTTTGCCTTGTTTAAGTGTTAGAAACTCCTATCGATATCGTGGCATCCCACTTACCGACCAGAATTCACAAGCCACTCAAAAGGTAAATTAACACAAAATAAAACATTTTTATAATCACTAAAAAATACGATCTCATATCTGTACTATACTCAAACTTATTATAAGGTGTTACTAACCCATTCTATAATGAGTACCCAACCAAAGCCTAAGTGTTCACTAACCTAAGCTCTGATACCATCTGTAAAGACCCGCAATCCGCATAATTCGAAGTGACAATAAACCACACATGTCCAACCCAAATTGAACGGAAAGACGGATAGTTATGGGAATGAAAGACGGAAGAAGAAGTGAAGAGAAGAAGAAGAGAAGAAGAATGTAACAACCCAAAATTTCGGTCATTTGATTTTAAATGTTTAATCAATTCTAAATATTTAAATAATTGGATTTTGGAATTTAATAACTTATAATTCGAATATAGGGAATGTTTAAGATATTTGAATTATGAAATTTAATGTTAATTAAATGGATTTAATAATTTTATTTATATCCTTTTAATTAATAAATAATATTGGTGAATACAATTTGTAAATTTATTTACAAATGTAAATAGACCAGATAAATATCGATAATTAAATATTTAAATCTGTGAAATTGTCTTTCCAAGGCACAGTCTCGGATTTCGAAAAAACCAATTTCATTGGATCCGTAAAAGTGAATTATAATATGCTATCAAATTTCATGGCGATCAGATGTATCCTTTGGTCGAGCGAGTTCGAAACGCGTAGAAATTAATTTCGGAAAATTTAATATAATAACTGGGTTAAAAAGGCTATCTTCTGCATACGATCGAATTAGGGCTCGGAACTAGTTCCATTGCGTTTGAAATAGGGGTATAACATACAGAACTCCAGGTGGCATGCCTCGTTTGGAGTTCGATATTTTCGGGTATGTTTTGTTGGATATTTTAAAATTAAAATAATATATATATATATATATATATATATATATATTCATTTTATTGGGCTATGCTTCCTTGCCATACCCTACTGTTCACATCCCATACCTTCAGCTCATTTCTCTCCATACTAGCTCGTACTTTCCTTCTCTACTTAAGCATCGCGTGAACCAGAGGATAAAACTTCGACATTTTTTTCAAATTAAAACACCGCCAATCCAATGACCCTCTTCCTCCATGACCAACAGATGCAATGTATGGCCTCGACATCAACTAAAGAAGTGAACGCCTTGATGTTACAAAGTGATTGATATGTCAGACCTACAATGGTCGGAGATGGCCAAATTTTGGCCGCGACCTGGCAGCGTTTGGGTTCAGTTTTTAGGTGATTGGCGGCGAGATGGTGGGGAACGTTGGTGGCTTTCGACGCGTCTCGGTCACATTCAGTGCTTGTGGCGGCGTTTGGTAGAAGTCGTTCGCGCCTGGGTTTATCGAGTAGAGGAAGGAGAAGTTTCGGGGTATAATTATAGTTAGAGTTGAATTAAGTAATTAAGGTTGTTTAATTATTTAACGTAATCAAAATCCTATAAAACCAATTACCTGTTCGTACGAGGTCGGATTGGGACGCCAATCATTGCGTTGTGCTCTTATGGACATTATTTACATTTTGGAATTGGATTGAAGGAGTTAGGAGCTCGTTGGAATTTATGCTCGAACGTCCGTTCGGTTTTAGTCCAAAATCAGGACGTTTCGGCGAAAACGAATATCAATGTGAGTTTAACTCAAATTAAGTTTTATTAAATCATATCTATGATGTTAAAAACGTTTATTGATTGCTTGGATGTCAATTAAATTGTTTGATTGATTGTTTGGTTGAATTTCCATTTAGAAAATGGATGACATAATTATTTGATCATTATAAACCTATATGATTATCTATATATTATCCATAACCATTGTCTTGCAAGAAAAATCTGTAGAGAGACCCAAAAGGGGTTGCTCACCAATAAATTATTTATTTACATCTGGATGTGTTTGCGCCAAAATTGGTCACAAACCCCGAATGTTGTGAAAGCACCAGCGTATGAATACGAATCAACAGTATTCACACACAAATCACAGATCTTAAGCAAGTAACAAGCAGTAATCAAGAAATAATGAACAGTGACACACAATTTATAGTGGTTCGGCTATCTCCGGCCTACGTCCACTTCAAGGTTTTTATGATTTTATTGCTCGATACTTGAAGATTACAATTTCGTATGTTGTATTACAACTGATTTGTTGAACTAAGTCTGAATCTAAGGCAGCAATGGTGATCTGGAGTAAATCTGGCAGAATCTGGGCGCTCTTTAGCTCTAAGAATTGTCCGACCCCTTTTCTGAATGACCAGGGGCTCTATTTATAGGTGTAGGAGGCTGATATTTCGCCTAAATTGAGGGGAGACCAGTTCTGGCACGTGATGGGGCCCATATGGCCGAAATCTGGAGATCCGGGCCCACTTTGGGATCGATTCGACCCTTGGTTCGAATCGATCAAGAAATCGTCCAATCGAGCTGAAATTTGGTGTGAACATTCTTCATCATGTGCTTAAGCTTCTGTGAAAATTTCATGGCATTTGGACTTGTAGAACTCGAGTTATGATCGATTCAAGTTGGTGTTTTTCGAACTCTGGAGTCGTTCGAATCGATATGCTCGAATCGATTCGTTCGAATCGATCCTCCTGCATGTGAAGATGATGACGTGGTGCGCGTGCTCCGAGTCATTCCCCCTTTTTCTCCGAGTTTTCTGGGTCAAACCCTTGGTTTTAGCTGTGGTGGATTCGAGATGTTTGGATTCGAAGGTGGGAATGGGTTCGAGGCAAGGTGCGTTCGAATCGGTCATGGTCTATACTTGTTGATCGATTCGAAGTCGTTCAAACCATATGGATTCGAATGCCAGGCATAGGATGGTTCCAGTGTGCTTCATTCGTATCGATTGTTGGAAAATAATAGGCGATCGATACGAAGTTATCTCTTAAGGACGGATTCGAACCAGCGACACCGGATGGATTCGAAGTGATTTGCCTCTGTGATTTCGAAGGAATTTGTTTCGATGGAGTCAAAGACCTGCAGCTCTTATGGATACGAAGCAGATGGAGTCGAACATGATGGATTCGACACAATGATCTTCTGATCGATTCGAACCAACCTTTCCTCATGGATTCGAGCCTAGCCTATTTCATCCATTTCCTTTTGGCGATATCTTGAGCATACGAACTCGGATTGACTCGAAACTTGGAACGTTGCTTCATCTGACCTTGCTTGACATGTCTTATCAATTTCAGCCCGATCCGGACTAGGACAAAATTCATCGATATCCATGGTGAACCTACGATGCACAATCGATGTTCATGACTAATAATCATTGATTTTCAGTTAATCTTTGGGTATCTCGACTTTGCCAAAAGTTGGGATAACATTTTGCCCCCCAAAACATGCCTTTTTGGTAAAAGGCGTGTTTTGATCAGTCTTAAGCCGGATGCAGTGAGTTCATGTTTCAATTGTAGCTTATAGCATTTTCAATCAAGTCCATGGCTGTTCGAAGCCGAATTGTTATCAATTTTTTCCAGTGGAAGTTTAAGAATGAAGTTCTTCAGTCTCTCCATACTATCGGTGGTCACTCCGAACCCTTGCCAAGCTAATTCTAGATTTAGCGATTGAATAGAAAGATCCTATTGCATTCCGGCGTTGCTTTCTATTCCTTGCACTCTGGCCCCAGCTAGGGCGTATAGCGATGTCTTGGTCATTCTGGACCGATCGTAGCCTCTCCGGGCTCTCACTGGATCCCATCCTGTCACTCTCCGGTGAAGGGGAAACAACGATGAGTGAGCCGATCCTGTCGCTCTCCGGCGAAGCGGCTACACCCCCTGCACTCCGGTTCAGTGTATCTGAACATTAAGCGAAGTCATGACCTGAATCGTTGGTCGATCACAGCCTCTCCGGGCTCATGCTGGATCCCATCCTGTCACTCTCCGGTGAAGGGGAAACAACGTTAAGTGAGTCAATCCTGTCGCTCTCCGGCGAAGCGACTCACCTCATGCACTCCGGTTCAGTGAATCTGAACATTAAGCGATGTCATGGCCTAAATCGTGGGCCGATCATAGCCTCTCCGGGCTCTTATCGAATCCTGATCCAATCACTCTCCGGTGAATAGGAAACGATGCTTAAGTGAGTTGATCCTGTCGCTCTCCGGCGAAGCAACTCACCTCTTGCACTCCGGACCCTGCCTCTCCGGGTAGGATCATAAAGCGATCATGTTTATATTGATATTTAATGTTTATCCTTTAACTCTCCGGTCAAAGGTTTATTTTAATAAGTTTTTCTTTATTAAATTAAAATCCTAGGTGTTCAATCTCAAACACCAGGAAAAACAAGATAATGCCTCTCCGGGCGGAGCGGTCTATTTTCATCTCAGAGCATGCCTAGGGATCTCTCCGGTTCCCGTACATGAGTAAGTGGGATAGCCGTTTTATTTTGGAAATCAAATCTAAGAAAACTAATCGACCAGAGTCCAAATCTTGAACTTGGCCCTTGCCATCACAATCAGTTGATGACGAGTCGTGATCCCGACCCAGGATCATTCCTGTTAGGTTGAGGTGGTAGTTGTTCGGGTCTAACCGCCGTTGCACGTTCTCGGACATACTGTGGCAATCTGCCACTCCTGGCATGTTCTTCCACCTCATCCTTCAGGTGGCGGCATTCATCGGTAGTGTGCCCATCCAGCTCATGGAATAGGCAGTATTTTCCAGTCCTGCGTTCCCGCTCCGTGGGATCTCTCCTTGGTGGCTTTCGATAGGGGAGTTGCCCCCGAGTTTCGGTATAAATTCGTTCTAGTCCTGCCACCAAGTCTGTGTATTGCCTGAATCTAGGCTCTCGGAATTTCTTCCGTTTGTCAGGACCATCATGTGCGTCATCCTGCTTCCTCTTTCCTTTGTCTGCCCTGGACTGTTCCATGGCGGTTCCTTCGCCTTGTGCAACATTTATTTCCTGCCTCTCGGCCCGTGATTCTTCTAACCGAATGAATTTTTCAGCTTCATGGAAAAACTCTCCAAGATCTTGCGGTGGATCTTTAGTCAAAGAGTCTTTGAATTCGGTGCCATCTCCAACTCCTGCCACTGCCGCCATCAAAATCATCGATGGGTCTGGGCGATCTACAGAAGTCACCATCGCATTAAATCGTAACAAAAAATCTTTTATGGACTCTCCGGCCCTTTGTTTTATTGATGCCAAAGTCATCACGCTCTTAGGTCGCGTCACGTGAACCCTAAACTGCTTCATGAAGCAATCCACAAGCTCGCCCCATGTCCTGATTGATCCGGTTTCTAGCTGCCTAAACCAAAGCGCAGCCAAATCTGATAAGAATAAGGGGAAACATCGTGCCATCACTTCTTCGGATGCTCCCAGTACTTCCATGTGTCTGATATATCTGGTGATATGCATGGTCGGGTCTGACTTTCCGTCATAAGGATTCAGCGTTGGTAGTTTGAACTTTGGAGGGTTCCGTGCATTCCTGATATTCGGAGCGAACGGACTCCGACTAACTTCTTCTAATCCTCCTCCTGATAACCCTCCTCTCATGAGTCGTCTCACTAGGCCGATCATTCTTTCATCTCCATCTAGGGGTTGCCCCCTTGTCATGTCTCTGTCTTGCCCTCCGAGTCTTGTAGGGAATTCTGGTACGTACTCTTCGGGTGGCTCGTTAGCATTTGTGTTGGCCCTAGCCTGTTGAGTTCCTTCCAAAGGTACCTCTGCGTTGGATCCTGCGGGCCTGCCCCCAAGCCCTTGTTGATTGCCTTCTGGCTCTGTATTCTGTCCTACGTTGGGTTCCATAGCCCTAGCTCCTTGTTCCACATTCACATCCGCTGTAGCTGGTCCAAGGTTCTGTGTTCCCGCAGCTCTCATCTGTTCAAAGAAATTCTGCAGCATCTCTTGTTGGCTTTTCATCATTCTCTCCTGCATTAAGTTATTCATATCCTCCATCTCATCTCTAGTAATGTAGATCGAAGCTTGTCCTTCTCCAGCGCCAGAGGATGCCTCTTGACTTCCTGCCTGTTGGCTCCTCTCAGTTCTTTGTCTAGTTTGTCGAGTCATTGTAGAGTCAGATCTGAATCCTTAAAATTCCAAATCTAAATTTTGAATTTGGTGTAGCGGGTGCTAGTTCTTCTCAGTGAAAGCACCAAAGTGTTTGCGCCAAAATTGGTCACAAACCCCGAATGTTGTGAAAGCACCAGCGTATGAATACGAATCAACAGTATTCACACACAAATCACAGATCTTAAGCAAGTAACAAGCAGCAATCAAGAAATAATGAACAGTGACACACAATTTATAGTGGTTCGGCTATCTCCGGCCTACGTCCACTTCAAGGTTTTTATGATGTAACGACCCGTATTTTTACGGATCGAAAAGTTCGTTCAAATCTGGAATTTTTAACATTTTATGTTGTTTCAGATTTTGGGAAGAATTTTTGGTTAAGTCCTAAGTCGTAGCCGACTTATGGGTTCTGGTCGAGTTAGTGATGAATCTGGGCGAGTTAAGGACTTAAGGGGTGAGTCGGCGACGACCTAAGGAGATAAGTCGTAGCTGGGCAAGGCTAGTAGGTTGAGGTTAACTCGGCAAGTGTTAAGTCGAAGGTTGTAAGTCGTTGCCGAGTTAAGAGATAGACAACCTAAGGAAGTGACCGACCTAAGTGATGAGTCGTGACCGACTTAGGAGGTTTAGGCGACCTAAGTATTCTGGGGTAGGTCGTGGGGTAGAGTTAGGTCGGCTAGACGACTTAGTAGATAGGTCGTATCCCAGTTTGTTCGCGACTTATGTTAGGTCGCGTAGATGTTTAAGGGTTTAGGTCGTAGACGACCTAAGAGATAGGAGACTTAAGAGTTTAAGGCGAGTTAAGGTTTCGAGCGACCTATAGGATGTAGTGTATAGTTAGGTCGGCAATGACCTGGAGGAGCTGGGTTTTGCCTAAGTGCTAGGTCGCGTGAGTTGTTAGGTCGCGTGTTGGTATAAGTCGTTAGGTCGTATAGGCTGGTTAAGTCGGCATAGCAGTAAGTCGTAAGTCGTCTAACCAGTTAAGGCGCGTGCGCATTAAGTCGTAGACAGGGTTCGCATGTGCGCATGTGTTGAGTCGGAGGTTGCTTTAGGTCGTCAAGGGTTAGGTCGGAGGCTCTGTTAAGTCGTGGGGGTTTTTAGGTCGTAGGTCGGCATAGTGTTAAGTCGGCAGCGACTTAAGGAGATTGCCGAGTTACGACTTAGGGCAGTTTTCAGCTATAAATAGGAGGGCTTCTCTTCATTTTTGGGATCCGGATTTTGAAGCGACGAAGTGTTGCCATTTTGAGAGCTCGACTTCTACACTTCTTCACTTCTTTTCTCCCCTCTAATATAGTGCTTCCATACATCCAAATCGAAGATCAAGATTGAAGATTCAAGAGCTTAGATTGAAGATCTTCATCTTTTCAAGAGAGATTTCTTCATTTGAAGCGGATTTGTGATAGATCTAGCTTAGTTCTTCGCTGTCCAGATCTGAAGCGTGTTGATTTGGGTTTGTTTAGGTGATTTGGTGAGTGGTGATTATCTCTCACACGGATCCAAAGGAGTATATCGGATTGTTGGCTCGATTTGGTGTTAAAATAGTGATTTCCATGCATTTTCTTCATACTATGTGTAGATCCATATAGATCCATTGTTCATGATGATGTTACATCTATTTTATCATATGTTAACCTATGCAAGTTCATTCATCAAGTTTGTAGAGATATAATCCATGTTTTCATGCTTATTGGACTTTCAACTCTTTAATTACGAAAATGCCATTATTGTTATAATTGTCTACTTAGATCATATTTGAATGCTTGATTGCTTGGATTGATGTTTGATTTGATTGATTGTTATGAACTAGATAATTGATAATTAGATTTAGATCGAAGATGATTCAAAAGCTAAGGGAAAGGCTCTTGAATTGGGAAAGCTGCTCGTGGCATATGTAGCGGGATGATGAAGCTCTTATGCATAGATTTGATGATGTGATGATGAGATGAGGCTTTGCGAGGATGTAATGAAGCGAGGCAATCATGTGATGAAGACTTGGTCTAATCCAGACGGGATCATTCCAAGCATGTTGATAACTCAGTGATATGATTCGAGTTGAGGATAATGAATGGATATGAGAATAGTCGTCGAGGAGGATGACTAGGAGGCTTGGATAGCATCGTTGTTGAAGGTTCTAGCATGCTCTAAGCAAGAGTACGTTTGGGCAGATTCGATAGTCCCAACGGCCAACTGTTGATGGTCGAGTACTCTGGGCAGATTCGATAGTCCTAGGCACGGGCTGCGACGACGTGCGGGAGTTATGTCTAGAACCGGGGTTTCCATTAGCCCTTGACGGACGGCTGAAAGAATGTGCCGGTCATTCAATTAACGGTGATATCGAAGCAATGATAACAGTGATAGCCAGAGTCATGGATGTTTGGTTGTATCGTCATTCGGACTCAAGAGCGGTATTTTCTGGGTGCTTATCTGATTTAGGCCTTGGTACTTGGAAAACATCGCCCTTGACTCGAGTGATAGTAGTTTTACTTTAAATTGTATGCTCTGCTATATTTGCTTCTGCTTAGTGTGTGTCTGGGGGCTATCACTGTAGAATGAGGTTGGAGTGGGAGGGTTGTATTCCTATTCCTTTTCCTTTATGCTCTTTTGATATGTTGTTAGTTAATTTACTGCTCACTAAGACTGTTGTCTGACTCAAGGCTTTATGTTTTTAGTTCTTATTGCCTTGGGCTGTTCGTCCATTTTTGGGACGGGCAGACTAGGTAGTAGGTGACAGGTGCTGATCTCTTCTCACGATGCTGATATCGAAGACGAGCTAGAGGGTTGCATATTATCTTCTTATTATATGTACTGGATATTCCGCTGTATTGTATTCTCTGAGAGATATGTAGTGAGGCTTGATGTATTGACTATGTGGATGCTTGTATTCAACTATTATGGAGTTTTATATGATGTCATTTTGTTCTGTAAAGCTTCACTATACATATGTTCTATTGTATTTTGTCCATGCGCTGTGAGTAATACGATAGATTCTGTCGTTTTAATCTTACCTTGACAATCGTCCATGGTCGCCTGGCACACTTTACAGCGCTCTATCTCTAGATTCGGTGCAGGGGTCATGGGCAGTCGTCACATATGATTTTATTGCTCGATACTTGAAGATTACAATTTCGTATGTTGTATTACAACTGATTTGTTGAACTAAGTCTGAATCTAAGGCAGCAATGGTGATCTGGAGTAAATCTGGCAGAATCTGGGCGCTCTTTAGCTCTAAGAATTGTCCGACCCCTTTTCTGAATGACCAGGGGCTCTATTTATAGGTGTAGGAGGCTGATATTTCGCCTAAATTGAGGGGAGACCAGTTCTGGCACGTGATGGGGCCCATATGGCCGAAATCTGGAGATCCGGGCCCACTTTGGGATCGATTCGACCCTTGGTTCGAATCGATCAAGAAATCGTCCAATCGAGCTGAAATTTGGTGTGAACATTCTTCATCATGTGCTTAAGATTCTGTGAAAATTTCATGGCATTTGGACTTGTAGAACTCGAGTTATGATCGATTCAAGTTGGTGTTTTTCGAACTCTAGAGTCGTTCGAATCGATATGCTCGAATCGATTCGTTCGAATCGATCCTCCTGCATGTGAAGATGATGACGTGGTGCGCGTGCTCCGAGTCATTCCCCCTTTTTCTCCGAGTTTTCTGGGTCAAACCCTTGGTTTTAGCTGTGGTGGATTCGAGATGTTTGGATTCGAAGGTGGGAATGGGTTCGAGGCAAGGTGCGTTCGAATCGGTCATGGTCTATACTTGTTGATCGATTCGAAGTCGTTCAAACCATATGGATTCGAATGCCAGGCATAGGATGGTTCCAGTGTGCTTCGTTCGTATCGATTGTTGGAAAACAATAGGCGATCGATACGAAGTTATCTCTTAAGGATGGATTCGAACCAGCGACACCGGATGGATTCGAAGTGATTTGCCTCTGTGATTTCGAAGGAATTTGTTTCGATGGAGTCAAAGACCTGCAGCTCTTATGGATACGAAGCAGATGGAGTCGAACATGATGGATTCGACGCAATGATCTTCTGATCGATTCGAACCAACCTTTCCTCATGGATTCGAGCCTAGCCTATTTCATCCATTTCCTTTTGGCAATATCTTGAGCATACGAACTCGGATTGACTCGAAACTTGGAACGTTGCTTCATCTGACCTTGCTTGACATGTCTTATCAATTTCAGCCCGATCCGGACTCGGACAAAATTCATCGATATCCATGGTGAACCTACGATGCACAATCGATGTTCATGACTAATAATCATTGATTTTCAGTTAATCTTTGGGTATCTCGACTTTGCCAAAAGTTGGGATAACAGGATGCTGTTATAATTGAATTAAATCTTGATATCCCATTTAACTTGTTAATTGTCATTATAGTGATTTCACTATATCGTCATTCATTAAATTTCATCCCTAGAACCCTGGACTTGAGCTTGTGTTTCTGCTAAAAAGAATATTGAAAATTAATTAATCATTTTGATTAATGATAATTTAAATTAATCAATCATTTCAACTAATGATTTTGAAATTAATTAACCAATTTTAATAGAAAATGTTTTAAAGTTGGTTTATTTTTAGATTTAATTAATCATTTTTGCTAATATTGTTTTATGCTTAATTAATCGTTTCAATTAATGATTATTTGAGTTAATGATAATTGAGTTTAATTTATTATTTTAATTAATGATAATTGAAATTAATAATCATTATAATTAATGATATTTAAAAGTAATTAATCATTTTAAATAATGATATTTGAATTTTGTTAATCATTTAAATTAATGATTATTTCAAATTTAATTAATTATTTTTTAACTAATTGGTTTAACTATTGATGTTTGGAATTTAGTTAAATCATTTTAATTGATGATGTTTTATAATTAAATAAATCATTTTAACAAATGATATTTTATTTAATCATTTTAACAAATAAGGCTTGAATTTAATTAATCCAATTAATTTATGATTGTTTTAAATTTAATTAATTGTTTTAATTAATGGGATTTAGAATTACTTATCATTTTAATAAATGATGTTTGAGATGACTTATTCATTTTTAACTAATGATTATTTGAATTTAATTAATCTTTTCAATAAATGATATTTAAATTTATTTAATTGATTTAATAAAAGTGATTAAAGTAAATTAACTAATATAATAAAATTGCTTTAATAATTTTTTTAAAGTAATTTACCAATGTTATAAAAGTGTTTGGAAATAATTATCTATTTTATTAAAGATAATGGATTTGTGTATTTAAAAGAGATTTTAAATGTGATTAATTATCTTTTAGGATAATTAATATTGTTTTTAAAGTTATAAAAGGTATTTAAATTGTTTTATTTTCTTTTGGGATAATCTTCTGTGTGTCGATCTGATGTTGGTTTAGGCCTTCGGGGTCGAGCACTTGGAAAAATTATTCTCTTAACATTTTAGCAATCAGGAACTAATTCTAAAAGTTTTTTACCAAAATGGAAATCCAGTACAAGTTCAGTTCATTTTTAAAAAGAAAAAGTTTGATTCATTTATGGAAATAAATTAATTTCCGTAAAGGGAATCACTTGTATGGAAATGATTTATTTGTATAATTATCAATAAACATCGAAAAAGTAAACTTGTCGCTATTTCAAAGTTAAGGATAATCGTTGGACGTGACTTTGAGGTAACACTACCTTGACTTGTCCGGTATTATTATTAACCAAGAAAAAGTAGAGGTTTGAATTCAATGAGTGGTGATAAGTATACAAGACTTAATTTCCATATACGATTGTTTTATATCCTCATTAGTTGGTATCTCAGCTATCAGTTACTTCGGCTACTTTATTTACGTCATTTTAAGATGATTTATTGCTCCATTGAGCTTTAACTATCCTTTGCCCGAAATGACTAAACCAAAGAGTGTGGTTTTTGGGTGCCAAGTTATGTGGGGTTGCTCCCATTATGGTATTTTCATATCTCATCTAGATTTTTGTTTACCGTCGCGTGAAAAACGCTTAAGATTTAGATGTGAAATATTCGGATTCTCGGTAAGGATTGGCGGGGTCTGGCTTGGAGTTCCTGGGGTTTTCAAGTATATTTCTAGAGGAATACTTCTTTTAAAGGGGATGCACCCTCCTAGTCATTTGTTGAAAGTTTTCCTTTTCTTATTTTATTTGAAAACCTTGAATCTGTTTAGCTTTAACTTGCCACGAGTAGAGCCAACTCCTCATCGTGGCATGTAAGTATTGATTTAGTCCATACTATCATGTTTGGATCGTTACCTTATTTAATACATTACATCAAGTTGGATAGTTTTCCTTGTTCTTTCCATTCTGTCCAGTTTGGATTTTACTCGGTTTATTTCCATTCTTTCAAGTCTGCTTTTAATATTAGTTATGCTCATTCTTAATTGGATTTGTTTCCTGATGTTTATTTCTACTCCTTTTTGTATGGATGTTATTCTTATGAGGTAAAAAACCATTCCGCATTAGCGGCGTGGTCTCACATAACTTTTATATGATCCTCATTATTTGAGTTAGCTCACGCTGGTATTTCCAGACTGATCCAGGTGTTATTTTATTATAATGCTCTGGTCAAACCGAGTATTTTTCCAGGTTGTCTTTGAAGTATTGGAGATCGTCGAGGGGAGCTAAAGATTTACCTATAGTAGTATTTTATTTTATGCTGTATTATATAGTATACCTATCGGCATTTGTAAGGTCCGGATTTTATAACTGTCCAGCTGATAAGGTTCATTTTTAACTCTGATATACTCTATATGTTTGGAGTGACAGTTTCTACTTTCCTTGTTATATTATATGTTGTCGATTCCGCTGTGAGATTCTGTTTTCCTCTGTTCTTTGTTATTTTCTTTTTATTTACCCTGACAATCTGCCCTTTTGACGATTGGATGCATGATATTGGAACATAGTGGTAGTGTTCGGTGTCGACTTTCGATGGTCAAACAGGCGGGTCGTCACATTTGGTATCAGAGCGTAAGGTTAAATGAGAACCTTGGCTTTGGTTGGGTTTGGCTCATTAGAGATAGGGTAAGCGACACCATAGAATGAGTTTGTGTAACAACCCGATATTTCGAACCATTCGCATCCACACATGTCGGACTTGAATTGCTCAAAACAACAGATTGTTAATTTATATTTGGCAAAACGCAGCATATACAATAAATAAATCAATCACAGAATCACGGATCAGAGTAATATAACAATAAGCAGCGGAAACAAATGAATAGTAGTTCATGAAGCTCTATATATATAACAGATTTAAAACAAGATACAACCGAAGTCTCGAATACATAGAAGTCTCAATACAATGGTCAAATAATAAAATCTGAACAAAACTACTGGATAGCAGGAAGCTGGATAGATATAGATGGATCTCCAAGCGAAGCTCCAACTCCAAAGGTGAGTCTTCAAATTGCTGTGACACTCAGTCTAACCCGAGCGTAAAGCAAAACAAAAAACACTCGAGTCAGGATTAACATTCTTATATTAATAAATTCAACTCAAGTGAAATGTCAACTGAAATACAAGTAACTTAAAGGATGTTTGGGATTCCCATCCTCTAAGGATCTGTGGAACTATCTACTATGTAATAGTATACGCTCTTATAATATGTCTATAGTAGAGTAAAAGTATTAAAATACCGTTAAGGCGTTACCCATATCCCCTTTAACACATTTTATATATTCCCGTAGTCCATACAAAGCCGTACGCTCCACCAAACCGGTGGTTTAAACAGAGAGCACCACATAGGTACGGTACCAAACAAACTCGTAGAAGGCGCGCTAGGGCATGTGAACACGGCACTCAAGGCAATGCCAGAGTAGATATACCAATTGCACTCCTGAACTGGTGGTAATGCATAGCGGCTACTATCGCCCACCTCATGACACACTCCCAAATCAAAGGTGCACCCAATAAAATCACAAAAGCAATAGAATGGTATCGATGAAATGTGTCTGATAGGGGGAATGACCTCACTTGGCCTGATATTGCTCCTATTTTAGTCACATCTAAGCAGACTCACAGGAGTCAGGGTCACGTCATACCATATAGAATCGTCGCCAAACCATCCTACTTCATTTCTGGAATCTCCACCATGTACAAAGTTGTTAAAGTGGTTTTCGATATTGACAGAGTGTATGACAATATCCGATCCCGATCACTTTAACAACCAAACGTTATTTGTAACATCTCGCCGTTTTGGACCATTCAAATCGACAACATATTGTTAATAAAATTTGGGGCAAATAAAATCAATCACAGACATAGAATATCAGAATAACTCGCAGCGGAATAAAATAAACATAGGAGTTCATGAAGCTCCTAGATACATAGTCTCAAACTAATACATAATACCCAAGTCTGAAAACAAAAACAACGGAGAGTTTAGATACAAAAGTTCTCTAGTACAAAAGCAAAGCTGAGTGGAAATAACTGGAATGGAAATATCAGGTAGACAGCTAAATCTCCGGCAGATCTCTAGCTCCAAAAAGGATGAAACCAAAGCTGTGAAACTCAGGCTGACCCGAGCGTAAAGAAAAAACACAAAACACTCAAGTCAGGACATACAAACTTATAAAATGTAAATCAACTCAAGTGAACTGTAAAAGAAATGCATCAGTAACTTAAAGGATGCTTGGGATCGCCCATCCTTTAAGGATCCGTTAAACTATCTACTATGTAGTAATATACGCTATTATAATATTGTCTAAAGTAAAGTAAACTAATAAAATAGCGTTAAGGCGTTACCCATTTCCCCCTTAACACATTTTATAATGCAAATAGTCTATACAGTACCGTAACTCCCCGAAAACTGGGGCCGCCAGAGGATACCCCATAGGTACGACATAAAACAAACTCGTAGAAGGCGCGCTAGGGTAGGTGACACGGCACAACTAGGCAATGCTAGGGTAGATATACCAATTACACTTTCGGACTATTGGTAATGCATAGCCGCAACTACCGCCCAACTTGATCCACACTCCCGATTCAAAGGTGTGCACCAAATCAATCACAAAGTAATAGAATGGCTAACGATGAAGTATGTCAGATCGGAGGAGCTACCTCACTTGGCCTGTCAATTGCTCCTGTTTTAGCCACCTTATGCTAACTCACGGGAGTTAGGTCCACGTATGTAAACCTTTAGGATCGTCGCCACCATCCTACTTTATTCTGGAATCTCCACCGCGTACACAGTTGTTAAAGTGGTTTTTGGTATTGACAAAGAGTATGCCCATATCTGATCCCGGTCTCTTTAACAACCAAATGTTATTATAACCCGTGGTTATTGTATTTAATTTGGTTTATTTTTCATATCAAACATATTCCTTTCAAAATCATATAAGTTCCATATCATTATTCTTTAAAATATTATTCATTTTTCCAAAGTCGTACACTTCCAAATTCATTTAATTATAACCCCTTTGAAATGTAAAAATTTAGAGATTATAGCACTTTAAAAATGTAACCTTTAGAACCATAACATTCGGAACTATAACCCTTTAGAAAATTTTGTAGCTTTCTGGAAATGTCACTTTTAAGAAAATGCAGCAGTACAGAAATGCTACTGTAAGAATTCGCAACGGTGCAGAATTGTTACTGTAAGAATTCGCAACCATGCAGAATTGTTACTGTAAGAATCCGTAGCAGTGCAGAATTGTTACAGTAAGAAATCACAGCAGTTTTGAATTATTACCATAAGAAAGCGCAACAGTTTTGAATTGTTACTGTAATACTTCCTACTACAATAGTTTATATAACCAAATAGTACATATATTTATAGTTTTTATCATAGTCATTATATCATTCTTATTATATTACTCTAATTTTAGCTATTTGGTCATTAAATAAACCACACCTTTAGTTAAATAACTTTGTTACTATAATGTCAAATTTTAAAGCTGAAATCCTTATGCTAAGTTAAAATTACGTTATTAACTTACAATTTATTTTCTTTTCAGTAAATAACATTTATCATTTTTATTACCCAAGTTATACCATTTACATTTGTTAAAAACTTACATGTCAAATGTACGTTTTAACTTTCATTTTTTTTCCACAAAAAAACCATTTATCATTTTAATCACTATTACATGAATTAAAACTTACAATTTATAGGTTAGAATAAAATACCATTATTAAGTCAAATCGAATTATTAAATTTCAATTAACCTTCATATTGTAAATTAGATTCCAAAATTTACATTTCCAACTATTTATTTCTTACAAAATTTTTAACTCATGTGAATAAATTCACAGAAATTATTACATTAAATTTTAGTTAAGATTCATATATAGAAATCCAAAATACTTAATAATTTTTAGAAAATCATTTTAAATCAACCACGGAGTCTGTATAAAATTCTCTACCCTAGGGTCAAGTAAATACGAACATATATCATTTCAATCCGCAATTTATTAATTTATCGGGTTTATATCATTTCAAACCCGCAATCCCAAGTCAAATAAAATTTCTCAGGCCTATCATTTCAGCCCATAACAATTTTCCTTAATCTAAAGATCATTCGGGTATGTATCATTTCAACCCATAGTGAAGGAACTTGCAGTGTGAGAACAGAATATTAAATAAACATAAAAATATTCAATATATCATGGTATATGATCATAATAGGTAAAATATGATATGAAATAACATAATATAAACATAGGTGAAATTCTCAACTTGCATATACAAATCCATACAATTCCATTGTCATCAATTCACCAAAATATAAGTACGTTGTCAAGAGTGATTACTCACCTTTCTTTGGTTAGAGAAGTGATTCAAAACGCAACACAACGACTACGACAAGCACAACAAATTACGGACAAGCTTGATTGAAGAGAATCCAAATCCGACGCTTTGAAAAATAAAATAAATTCCATACGTAAACAAATAATTCACATAGAAAAATAAAAGTAGAAAAAATTATATATTTGTAAACATGTGAAGAGGGCTTGCCTAGGGAACACATAGGTTTGGTCTAGCGTTTATTTGGGTTCGGCCATATGGTTTGGTTTGGGTTTGGGTTTGGGTTCGACCATAGGGGTTTGGACTAAGTTAGGGTTCGACCATAGGGGTTTGGGCTAGGTTATGGTTGGGTTTTGATGGAGAAGGCTCGGCCTAAGGTTTTGGTGGTGGAGGAGATGGTCACGGCTAAGGCAAAGCAAGGGGAAGGGTTTAAGGAAGTTCGGCTATGGGGTTTGTGGTGGGAAGAAGAGGAGTGGAGGCTGAAATTTGTAAAGAGGGAAGGGAAAAAGGAAAGAGGAGAAGTGGTTTTTGGCTAGGGTTTGTGGTTGGAGGGAGAGGAGATAGGTGTGGTCGAAATTTTTGAGGGGAGGAGGAGGAAAATTTGTAGAGGAAAAGTGGAAGAAATTCTAGGGTTTTGAGGAGGAAGATGAAGAAGAAAACTTACATTGATTTCTTTTTGCGGAGGCACAAATGAAGAATGAGGAGTCTAGAAAACCCTAGGATATTATATAGTCATCTCAATAGGTGGCTTCTCATCTAATTAAAGCATTTCCTAGCCCACTAGTATAAGCCCAAACAAATCAAAATATAAATAAGATAAAAGTTATAGGGAAAATAACTGCGTGTAATACGCTAAAAGTTGTAAATTTTAAGAAGTAGGAATCAAAATTTAACAAAACAAAAAACAAAGAAAATGTTAGAATTAAATCCATCTTCATAAAAAAAGTAAAAGTTCAAAATTCAAATTTAAAATTTTCACAGAAAGTCAAACTTTGACCAAAGTTGACCAAAATTTGCATTTTAAGAAAAATCTTTATTTTATTAAATTTGGAAGAACATTTCACATCAAATCCCAAAATATTACATTAAATTTCCAACTTTATCAAATTTTAAAATAATTATATTCAAAGTTTCAAATGAATTTTCATTTAAAATATTTTCAAAATTGGCGGTTGTTACACTCTCCCCCACTCAAAACTTTTCGTCCTCGAAAAGGAACGAGACCTAGAAAACAAATAGGGATAAGGTAGGATAACGAATAGTACTTGGAACAAACAATTTCAGATTTGAAGCACGAATGCTCTCCTCCATTTCCCAAGTACAACCCCGCTCATCAGTGCTCAATTGCACTTTGACCAGGTTGACAGGTTTTCTTTGTAGCTGCTTCGTTCCTCTATCAATAATACGAAGTGGCTTCCTCTCGACAGTAAGGTGCGGCTCAATATCCAAACTCTCGATAGCAGAAGGCTGGACAATCAAAGATGGATCATGAAGATACCGACGAAGATGCGAAACATGGAACATATTATGCACTCCAGAAAGCTTCTCAAGCAAATCCAAACGGTAAGCTAAGGAACCAAATCTCTCTAAGATGCGAAAAGGACCAATAAACCTAGGAGCGAGCTTCCCTCTCTGACCAAAACGAATCACATTTCTTAATGGAGAGACCTTAAGGAAAACCTGATCACCAATAGAAAATTCTAAATTGCTCCTACGCCTGTCAGCATACTTCTTCTATCTATCCTGAGCAATCCTCATCTTTCTCCTAATCTCCTCAACCTTCTAAGATGCTTCTAGAATCATATTAGGACCAAGAACCAAACGATTACTAGATTCAATCCAGCAAGATGGAGATTTGCAAGGGCGTCCATGAAGAGCAGCAAATGGAGCCATTGCGATACTAGCCTGAATTCAAAAATGGGATAAGATAGATAAATGTTTAAGACAACCTTAAACAGATATTTGAGATTATACCTGATAACTATTGTTATAGGTGAATTCAACGAGATGGAGATGATCTTCCCAAGATCCTCCATAATCAAGGACACAGGCACAGAGAAGATCTTCTAGAGTCTGATTTACTCTTTCCATTTGACCGTCGGTCTGCGGATGGTAAGCAATGCTCAGATTCAGACGAGTACTTAAAGATTCCTGAAAAGCTTTCCAAAACTGACTGGTAAAGATGGGATCTCTATCACAAACAATACTAACCGGAACACCATGAAGACGTACAATCTCTCTTATATAAATCTCAGCTAAACTCGAAGCAGAACGGTTGGACCTAACCGGAATGAAATGAGCTGACTTGGTCAATATATCCACAATTACCCAAATACTCTCATTACCTCTCCTAGTCCTCGGTAATCCATCAATAAAATCCATAGAAACTTGTTCCCATTTCCAATTGGGAACCTCAAGGGGTTGCAATAATCCAACGGTCTTCTGATGATAAGCCTTAACCTGCTGACAAGTTGCGCATCTAATAACAAAAACGGAGATATCACGCTTCATACCACTCCACCAATACAGCTTCTTCATATCATGGTACATCTTCGTCACACCTGGATGAATAGAAAGTCTAGACCGATGATTTTCCCGAAATAACTCTTGCCTCAATCCATCGACATTCGGGACAGAAATCTGATTATTAATCCTCAAAATCCCTTTATCATCGATCTAAGCTCCACTTCCATCTTGGCTATTACCACCAACCCTGCTACGAACATTTTCCTTAATAAGCCTAAGCATCTCATCCTCATCTTTCTTAGCAATAATACGATCCATAAGAGGAGAAGAAACAGCAAGCTGACACAACATCGCCTTCTTTCGACTCAAAGCATCGGCTACAACATTAGCTTTCACGGGGGTATAGTTGATGTTGAGGTCATAAGAAGCTAGAAACTCAAGCCACCTAACCTGCCTCAAATTCAAGTCCTTCTGGGTGAAAATATATTTCAAAGACTTATGATCCGTAAAAAGCTCAAAATTAATTCCCAATAGATGATGTCTCCAAAGCATCAAAGCAAAAACTACGACAAGCAATTCCAAATCATGGGCTGCATAATTGGCTTCATGAGTCTTCAACTGACGACTGGCATAAGCGATAACCTTCCCATCATGCATCAGAACGGCTCCTAAACCTTCACGACTGGCATCAGTGTATATCGTTAATCCCTCATTTCCATTTAGAACGGTAAGAACTGGTACAGAAGTAAGCTTGGGCTTCAACTCATTGAATGTAGCTTCACACTTATCATTCCATCTAAACTTAGCATTCTTACGAGTTAGAGCGGTGAGAGGTGCAGCAATCCGAGCAAAATTCTCAATGAATCTCCGATAATCACCGTCAAGGCCCAGAAAACTACGAATATCAGATGGAGTCCTAGGAGTTTCCCAATTATAAAATAGAATAGGGAGAATAAGAACCGAGAAAGAGATAGAATAATTAATGTACAAAGGAAGAAGAGAAGATAGACTTACATTGATCGTAGCGATCTTAACTGGATCAACAGAAACTCCATCACCAGAAACAATATGTCCAAGAAATCGGACTTCATCTTTCCAGAAATGGCATTTCGAGAATTTGGCTTTCAACTGATGACTCCTAAGGGTCTTCAGAACAAAATTCAAATGTATTTCATGTTCCGCTTTAGACTTAGAGAAAACCAGAATATCATTGACGAAGAATAGAAAAAACTTATTAAGAACATCATGGAAAACCCGATTCATAAGGTCGACAAAGAAAGCTGGGGCATTAGTCAAACCAAAAGACATAACTAACCATTCAAAGAAACCATCCTCAGAATGGAAAGATGTTTTGGGAATACTTTCCTCAGCAATTCTGAGCTGGTGGAAACCGGTTGCAAGATCAAGTTGAGAGAATACAGTAGCTCCATAAAGCTGATCGAACATATCATTAATACGAGGCATTGTATATCTGTTTTTCATAGTGAGCTTGTTCAGCTCCCTATAATCAACACACATCCTCAAAGAACCATCAGACTTAGTGACAAAAACCACTACTGCTCCCCATTCGGAATGACTGGGTCTGATCAAACCTTTGGAGAACAAGTCTTCAATTTGCTTCCTCAACTCAACCTTCTCACGGGATGCCATTCTTCTAGGAGGAAGAACTATAGGTCGAGCTCCAGGAATGAGATCAATACGGAAATTGATTTCCCATTTAGGAGGTAAAGAAGTGACTTCACCAAACACATCGGGATAGAGTTTGACCATAGGAGTAGAATCAAGATCACTAGGGGAAGAATCCAGAGAATAGATAAAACTGCCTGTATACTCCTGAGGCATACGGCACTAAATCACTAAGGGCTTACCAAAATCATCAACAAGAGAAAGAGTCTGGGTTTTACAAGACATAACAACTTCATGCATCTTCATCCAATCTCCTCCAAGCAACTTTTCAAAAGCAACGAAACCAAGAACATAGAAATCACCAGAAAAGCGATGGTCGAAAAAGAAGAGTTTCACATTGTTACAAATCCTACTAAGGTTTGCGGGACCACCAATCGGATTAGTAACACACAAAGGTTCGGTTGCAAACTTAGGTGAAAGGATATGCTCAAACTTATCACAAAGGTCCACAGAAATGAAACCATGAGAAGCTCCCGTGTCAAATAGAACACGAACCGGAAAATTAAATAAAGTAAAAGTGCCCTGGAGAGTACCTTGGATATCACTAGGAGTAGGTGGAGTAGGCGGAGCACGAGTGGAAGAAGTCATGGAAAAGATTCCAGATGTCTTGCCCTTTTGATACAAGCGACAATCATTCTTGAAATGGCCAGGTCGCAAACAGACATGGCAGAGGATGTTGTTGGTATTCTGAGGTGGAGGAATGGCGGCACTGGCAGGTGCTGGACAACTGTTGGCATAGTGACCCTTCTGATCGTACTTTAAGCAAGTGATGGAAGAAAGATCAATAGGTTCCCTCTGGGAAGAAGATGATCCTAAACCTGGATTCTTAAGCCAATTCTGCTTCTGTCGATGAAAATTAGACATCCTCTTCTTAGAGTTGCCAAAAGAGGGCTGAGATGAAGGTGCATGAGCAATAGATGCTTCCTTAGAAGTGGGGTTCTCATATCTAATGGCCATATCCATCAATCCAGTAAAAGGGCTGTGCACATGAGAAATCAGACGATCATAAAACACTGGGCGAGCTCCAGCTATAAACTTCTCATTCTTCTTAAGAGGGGTATCAATCAAGCTAGGACCAAACTTGGAAAGTTCGTTGAACTTCCGGTTATACTCAGAAAATGACATATCCCCTTGCATAAGATCCATAAACTCCCTGTGTAGCTGAGAATTCCCAGCTTCTGGCATCCACTTCGCCACAAAAGCCTCCCGAAACTGTTCCCAAGAAATATCTGCCTCAATAGTGTTGGTTGTAACTGACTCCCACCAATCTAGGGCTGCCTCCTGTAACTGACAACCTGCTAACTAACGCTTCTGAGCGTTGGTGATCTCCAAACCAGCAAAAATCCTTTCCAAACTCATCAACCACTGCTGAGCCTCAATGATGGCCTCTGTTCCCGTAAACTTAGTACCACCTAGCTGAGTGAACTCCTTACAGAGAATGGTAAACCTAATGGGTGCAACTGGTGCTCGAACTGATGCAACACTACGACGCTGACCTCCGGCATTCCTACGATTCATCCTGGAAATTCAAGAATGAAATTTTTTTTAGGACCAAGATAGAGGAGAAAGACAAAAGACAAGATTCAACTAGAATGGAAATCCTAATCAAAGAATTCTATTAAACAAGGTGGATTCGAAAAGAAGGGAAATTCTAAGGATAATTAGATTTTAAAACAAGAAAAAATTTATATCCAAAATAATCCTTTAAAATCATTTGAAAATCATTTGAAAACCATTTTATACTTGAAAATACGTTCTCTCGCAAAGAATGATTCTAAGATTGATTTTACTCATTCTAGGGTATTTCTACCCTATCTCTAATGAGTTTTTGCCCCGTAGGCTAAGGTTTGCCAAAAACCAAAGCTCTGATACCAACTGTAATATCCCGCCGTTTTGGACCATTCAAATCGACAATAAAACCACACATGTCAGACTTGAATAATTCAAAACAACGTATTGTTAATAAAATTTTGGGCAAATAAAATCAATCTCATAATCACAGACACAGAATATCAGAATAACTCGCAGCGGAATAAAATAAACATAGGAGTTCATGAAGCTCCTAGATACATAGTCTCAAACTAATACATAATACCCAAGTCTGAAAACAAATACAACGGAGACTTTAGATACATAAGTTCTCTACTACAAAAGCAAAGCTGAGTGGAAATAACTGGAATGGAAATATCAGGTAGACACCTAAATCTTCGGCGGATCTCTAGCTCCAAAAATGATGAAACCAAAGCTGTGAAACTCAGGCTGACCCAAGCGTAAAGCAAAAACAAAAAACACTCGAGTCAGGACATACATACTTATAAAATGTAAATCAACTCAAGTGAACTGTAAAAGAAATGCATCAGTAACTTAAAGGATGCTTGGGATCGCCCATCCTTTAAGGATCCGTTAAACTATCTACTATGTGGTAATATACGCTATTATAATAATGTCTAAAGTAAACTAAACTATTAAAATAATGTTAAGGCGTTACCCATTTCCCCCTTAACACATTTTATAATGCCAATAGTCTATACAGTACCGTAACTCCCCGTAAACTGGGGCCGCCAAAGGATACCCCATAGGTATGACATAAAACAAACTCGTAGAAGGCGCGCTAGGGTAGGTGACACGGCACAACTAGGCAATGCTAGGGTAGATATACCAATTACACTTCCGGACTGTTGGTAACACATAGCCACAACTACCACCTAACTCGATCTACACTCCCGAATCAAAGGTGCGCACCAAATCAATCCAAAGTAATAGAATGGCTAACGATGAAGTGTGTCTGATCGGAGGAGCTACCTCACTTGGCTCGTCAATTGCTCCTGTTTTAGCCACCTTACGCTAACTCACGGGAGTTAGGTCCACGTATGTATACCTTTAGGATCGTCACCACCATCCTACTTCATTCTAGAATCTCCACCGCGTACAAAGTTGTTGAAGTGGTTTTTGGTATCGACAGAGAGTATGCCCAAATCCGATCCCGGTCACTTTAACAACCAAACATTATTATAACCCGTGGTTATACAATTTCAATTGGTTTATTTTTCATATCAAACATATTCCTTTCAAAACCATATAAATTCTATCATTATTCCTTAAAATATTATTCATTTTTCCAAAGTCGAACACTTCCAAATTCATTTAATTATAACCCCTTTGAAACGTAAAATTTAGAGATCATAGCACTTAAAAAATGTAACCTTTAGAACCATAACATTCGGAACTATAACCCTTTAGAAAATTTTGTAGCATTATGGAAATGTCACTTTTAAGAAAATGCAGCAGTACAGAAATGCTATTGTACGAATTTGCAGTTGTGCAGAATTGTTACTATAAGAATTCGCAACAGTGCAGAATTGTTACTGTAAGAATCCGCAGCAGTGCAAAATTATTACAGTAAGAAATCGCAGCAGTTTTGAATTGTTACTGTAATACTTCCTACTACAATAGTTTATATAATCAAATAGTACATATATTTATAGTTTTTATCATAGTCATTATATCATTCTTATTATATTACTCTAATTTTAGCTATTTGGTCATTAAAGAAACCACACCTTTAGTTAAATAACTTTGTTACTATAATGTCAAATTTTAAAGATGAAATCCTTATGCTAAGTTAAAAGTACGTTATTAAATTACACTTTATTTTCGTTTCAGTAAATAACATTTATCATTTTTATTACCCAAGTTATACCATTTACATTAGTTAAAAACTTACATGTCTAATGTACGTTTTAACTTATATTTTTTTTCCACAAAAAAACCATTTATCATTTTAATCACTATTACATGAATTAAAACTTACAATTTATAGGTTAGAATAAAATACCATTATTAAGTCAAATCGGATTATTAAATTTCAATTAACCTTCATACTGTAAATTAGATTCCAAAATTTACATTTCCAACTATTTATTTCTTATAAAAAAATTTAACTCATGTGAACAAATTCAAAGAAATTATTACATTAAATTTTAGTTGAGATTCGTATATAAAAATCCAAAATACTTAATAATTTTTAGAAAATCATTTTAAATCAACCACGGAGTCTGTATAAAATTCTCTACCCTAGGGTCAAGTAAATACGGACATATATCATTTCAATCCGCAATTTATTAATTTTTCGGGTTTTTATCATTTCAAACCCGCAATCCCAAGTCAAATAAAATTGCTCAGGCCTATCATTTCAGCCCATAAAATTTTTCCTTAATCTAAAGATCATTCGGGTATGTATCATTTCAACCCATAGTGAAGTAACTTGTAGTGTGAGAATAGAATATTAAATAAACATAACAATATTCAATATATCACGGTATATGATCATAACAAGTAAAATATGATATGAAATAACATAATATAACATAGGTGAAATTCTCAACTTGCATATACAAATCCATAAAATTCCATTATCATCAATTCACCAAAATATAAGTACGTTATCAAGAGTGATTACTCACCTTTCTTTGGTTAGAGAAGTGATTCAAAATGCAACACAACGACTACGACAAGCACAACAAATTATGGACAAGCTTGAATGACGGGAGAATCCAAATCCGACGCTTTGAAAAATAAAATAAATTCCATACGTAAACAAATAATTCACATTGAAAAATAAAAGTAGAAAAAATTATATATTTGTAAACATGTGAAGAGGGCTTGCCTAGGGAACACATAGGTTTGGTCTAGGGTTTATTTGGGTTCGGCCATAGGGTTTGGTTTGGATTTGGGTTCGACCATAGGGGTTTGGACTATGTTAGGGTTCGGCCATAGGGGCATGGACTAGGTTAGGGTTGGGTTTTGATGGAGAAGGCTCGGCGTAGGGTTTTTGTGGTGGAGAAGATGGTCACGGCCAAGGCAAAGCAAGGGGAAGGGTTTGAGGAAGTTCGGCTATGGGGTTTGTGGTGTGAAGAAGAGGAGTGGAGGGCGAAATTTGGGAAGAGGGAAGGGAAAAATGAAAGGGGAGAAGTGGTTTTTGGCTAGGGTTTATGGTTGGAGGGAGAGGAGATAGGTGTGGTTGAAATTTTTGAGGGGAGGAGGAGGAAAATTTGTAGAGGAAAAGAGGAAGAAAGTCTAGGGTTTTGAGGAGGAAGATGAAGAAGAAAACTTACATTGATTTCTTTCTGCGGAGGCACAATTGAAAAATGAGGAGTCTAGAAAATCCTAGGATATTATATAGTCATCTTAACAGGTGGCTTCTCATCTAACTAAAGCATTTCCTAGCCTACTAGTATAAGCACAAACAAATCAAAATATAAATAAGATAAAAGTTATAGGGAAAATAACTACGTGTAATACGCCAAAAGTTGTAAATTTTAAGAAGTAGGAATCAAAATTTAACAAAACGAAAAATAAAGAAAATGTTAGAATTAAATTCATCTTCATAAAAAAAGTAAAAGTTCAAAATTCAAAATTTAAAATTTTCACAGAAAGTTAAACTTTGACCAAAGTTGACCAAAATTTGCATTTTAATAAAAATCTTTATTTCATTAAATTTGGAAGAACATTTCACATCAAATCCCAAAATATTACATTAAATTTCCAACTTTATCAAATTTAAAATAATCATATTCAAAGTTTCAAATGAATTTTCATTTAAAATATTTTCAAAATTTGTGGGTTGTTACATTATTGTAACACCGTGGTCATTTCATTTTTCAAACAGTTTATACTTCATATCAAAAATCATACTAATTTCAAAACCATATCAATTTGATATCATTATTCACTTTAAATAATATTCATTTCCAAAATCTTAACACTTTAAAAATTAGAACATTTTCAAAATCATAGCACTTTGAAATCATAACACTTTGGAAATCATAACACTTTGGAAATCATAACAGTTTGGAAATCATAACACTTTTGAAACCATAACACTTTTGAAACCATAACACTTTGAAACCATAACACTTTCCACCTAAATAGTTTAAATGTTGAGAATAGTATATATATTAAAATACTTTATAAATTAAAATAGTTTATATATATGATATATACTTTATATAATAGAATTAGTTCCTCCAATTTCGCAAATCGATTTAAATCATCTTAAATTACAAAATTCAATTTGAATCGGTTCCAGTTTAACCATTTCAATTTAAAGTTCAAAGACTCAAGTTTAAATATTCAAACATTTACAATATAAATTTCATTTATATTTCAACATTTAACTTTAAATTTATCCAAATTGGAAATTATTCCCTTAACCATTTCTATACAATTTATTTAGATCCCAATATATATATATATATAATATTTAAATCAATTATTAAATATTCAATCCCAATTTTATTCAAAATCGAGAATATTCATTTAATCGCTTTTTATCAAATCAAATTATAAACCAACTCATAATTATATCTTTTCAAAATCTCAAAATTGATAATTTAAATCAATTCTTTTTTAAATTCAATTATTAACCAATTTAAATTCCAAGTCAACATTAATTTATCTTCCCAACCTTTATTATTTAAGTTATAAAATCTATTTAAAAATATTAATATAAATTTAAGTAAATACTTAAACATATTATATACAAATTAATTTAAATTTTATAAAATTAAAACTTATTATTAAATTTATTTGTATATTAAATCTATTTTTATATATTTTTAAAATAAATAAAGTACAAGTAAAATCTTGAAATTTACATTTTCAAAACTAACTTATAAGTTAAAATTTCCAAAACATATTATTTTAAAATCTAAAATTTAAATCTTTATAAAAATAACATATATATATATAATATCTAAAAACCAATATTTATTAACCTATATATTTCCTTTCAAAACCTTGGAAATCATTTTCGAAATATATATATAGACCAACAGTGTCTGTATAAAATTTTCTATCCTATGGTCAGGTGATACATATATTTATCATTTCAATCCGCAATTTAAATATCTACGGGTATATATCATTTCAACCCGCAATCCCAAAATTTAAAATCAGTGAAAATCGTTTGGGTTTATCATTTCAACCCATAACGATTTTCTCCTATTCTACAAGATCGTTCGGGTATGTATCATTTCGACCCATAGGGAATTCTAAACTAACAGGGAACTTGCAGAGTGAGAACAGATATGATAATAATAATAATAATATCAACAACAAGCATATATCATCAGTAACAAATTTAAATATATACAATAGGATATGGTGTCATATCATAGGTGAACAGTTACAAATAATGCATATCATATACAGCAATTATAAAATTAACAGTTCAATTTAGCAGCATATTTCAATTGTCATTTCAAATGAAATCAAATTTATAAGGATGTTAATCGTGAGTGATTGCTCACCTTTCGAGGCTAAAGATGAATGAGAATGAGATGAGTTACGAATCCAAGCACGAATTCCAAAGCAAAGCAAGATTGACACGAATTTGATGACAAAGCTGATAAATAGGAATTGATGAAAACGAATCAGAATCATCCTGATATAACTGAAACAAAATATACGTTAATTTTTTTTTCACTAAAACCAATTTTTAAAACATACATTTAAAATAAGATATATATATATATATATATTAATTTCAAATCAATATTTAACTCTAACCTCAATAGTAAAATATATATATATATATTCGTAAAATTAAGTTCACAAATACTTACATATAAATTAATATATATAAACATACATACAACTTACATACATGCTACATTTTAAAACAAAATATATATAATACTTCTTTGACAAATAATGTACTATAACATATATACATATATCAAAATCAACTTCCTTATATATTCTAAGATGCATATCATATTCGAAAGTCCAAATCCATGCAAACTTATATAACTGTCCGTATAAACTAATATGTATATAAAACATCTGTATATTTTACTACTATATATATTCAAATTGACATATAACTAACATCTGTATATTTATATATGCCGTCAAAATATATAACTAACATGTAATATATATTACTGACATATTAAAGAATAACAGATTATCAACATATTATATACTTTATATAAACTAACAGATATGCAGACTAACACATTATAAACTATGACATATATAAACTAATATTTTAAGTATATAAACTAGTACGTACATAAACAACTTTATATATATACACAATAAAATATATATATGCAAATATACTCAATATGTTATTATATAGCTACCAATACTATAAACTGTAAACATAATATAAATAAGAAAATAGGCACAAGGACGAACTTCGAAAAAGATTTAGGCTGAAGGACAACAAGTTTGTTTTAGGCTGAAGGACAATGCTAGTTATAACTAGCATTTTGTATAGTGTAAAACTGAATATATCGCTAGATATAACTAGCATTTTGTATTGTGTAAAAGTTGAATATAATGCTAATTATAACTAGCATTTGTCCTTCAGCCTAAAAATAAAACTTGGTGTCCTTCAGCCTAATTTTTTTCAAAGTTTGTCCTTTTTCCTAATTCCCTCTATTATAAATATATTGATATATCCACTATGCAATATATGATGTTATATATATATATATATATATATGCGACTTAATAGCTTATATATATATATATATACTTACATAACAAAATATAAAAACTGACACAAATTTTTTTTAACAAACCCAAAATGATTATATAAACTAGTAGTATATATATATAAGATAATACTTTAAATATATTAATATATACCTTATGTAAAATATAGATTCAGCCATGGATCTGGGAAGCAGGAGCTTTGGGTGGCGAGGTGATGGAGAGTGGTTGGCACGGGGTTGCGGTCGGAGGTGATAAGGAGGTGGAATTTTGATGCGGCGAGTGGAAGTGGGGCCGATGAGATGGCAGCTTCAAGAGAGGCGGTGCTAGGTTGTTGCTTCGGGTTGTTGGGCTGTCGGCGTTAAGTGGTGGCGAGGCCGGAGAGTTTGGTGATGTGGCCGGCGGAAGGGAAGGTTGCGGCCAGTGCTAATGGTGGCGCAAAAGAAGGAGGCGAGGGGAGGCAGTGGGTGTTATTGGGTCGGGCTGCGGTTGTAGGTGGTGGGTGAACGACTTGGGAAGAGGGAAGGCCGAAAGGGAGAGGTGGAGGAAGAACACGAAGATAGGAAGCAAGGGGAAGAGCTACATGAGAAAAATGAAAAGCTACAGCAAAATAATAAAAAAGTTATATATAATATTACTTCAAGTTGGAACGCATAGAAAAAGAACGGACCAAAAAATGTTAGAACCAGATTTTATATTTAATGTTGGGGAAGAGTGATAGGCACGAGAATTTATGAATTAACAAAAGTAAAGAGCTGTTCGTTTTTCAACCGTTGGGAAATTGAATGGACATTGGAAAAGGTTAAAACGGATACCGATGTGGTTATCTGTTTCGCCGGCATTGCCGCGTACCGGACACTAAAATGCACATACGAATATACTGCTGAGATTAGCATGACGAGACGATCAAAACGGTATATAGATATCAGTGGCACGATCATCCTATCAAAAGTCGATATTCGGTACCGAAAATGCTGCTAAAACGCCGTAAATAAGATAAACGGAGCAATTGCAGTTCAAATTTGATGAAACGGAAGATGACCTCTCACTTAGAAGATGATTTACAAATTTATTATATAAAAATATTAAGGTTTGGAAAACATTTTTTCATCATCTAATATTAACTGATTTAAACTTAAATAACATTACACAATAAAATAAACTTCCATATTTTCTGATGAAAATTTACCAATTGCTATGTTTATATAGACGTATTTCAAATATCAAACTTTTATTTCCAAATTTAATCATTTAAAATTTCACAAAAATTCAGTTAATTACGTTATTAAAACCGTAAAAATTTATGGGTCGTTACACTCCCCCCCACTCAAAACTTTTCGTCCCCGAAAAGGAAGGAGATAGGAGAATAGAAACAACCAGAAAGAAAAATAGATTGAAATACCAAATCCAACAATTAATTTAAAACCATATAAATTTCGTTCATTTTTAAATTGGTTTATATTCAATTAGTTGATTCCAATTCATTTTATTTAACTAATCAAATTTATTGTGTTCACCTTTGATTGGTTTCATTTCCATATATTTTATTCAATTGATTTGTTTCCCATTTATCAATATTTATTACAAAATTTTCACAACATAATTTGTTTTATTTTACTCATCTATTAAATCTATTTGGTCAACCATAGTTAATTCCACCTCAACATTCAACTTCAACTATTCAAAACCATATTGATTTTAATTTTAGACAAATTAATATTTAACAATTTGGTTTAATCCATTTTATTCAACTAATAAATAGTCATTCAATTTAAAATTGATTTCCTTCTATTTTGTCAACATTTCTTTCAGACAAATTCATTTTTAAATTAACTCATTTATTTTATCCATTCATCTTCGGCTAAGTTGATTCCACAAAAATTCAAGTTCACTATTCTTAAGTTCATATTTATCTGCTTAAATAGTCTTTCCTTCTACTTATTTAATTTATTTCACTTAACATAATTTGCAACATATATTAGGTGTATACATTTTATAACCATATATTATTCAACAAATAAATTTTCCTTTTTTATCCAATTTATTATCAGTAAATTCCCTTAACAAAATATCATTTTTGATATCCTATTACTTATATCATAGTGTATATTATCCAATTACATTCTAATTACATTTAAACTTTCCAGGTAAGTTATATTAATGTTTCTGAGTGTAATTAAACACTATACAAATTTTCTTTTATTTACAACATTTATATTAAGCCAAATTTTGGTTTGAACAATTTATTACTTAAGTTTTCTTCTTGTACAACCCTTTATTATACCCTAACATTTTAACTTTTTGAATATTTTAGAATGCAATTTAGTATTATACAAATAAGTTTTTTTTCCAAATTCAACTATTTCAAGTTAGTTAAATTTCATTTATCATTTTAGATATTCCACTTATTCAAAATTCCACTTTATTTCAATAATTGAAACCATTTCTTAATATAAAACTTAAGATTCAAATTTCCGGTTTCACTTCAAACTATTTTAAAATAATTATACATATATATTTTTATACATCAATTTATACACAAGAGATTCAAATTATACACAAGAAATTTAAACAAACTTCATTGTCCAAAACAAAAGTGTAGCAAAGCTGCTACGTGGTCTCTCCATTTCGAGACTCGAAAATGAATGTCGATGATGCTGCAGTCATCACCGAAATTATTTTCCAACGACAAACGAGGAGAGTACTGATTTGGTTCTTTTAAAAAAAATTGAAAATAATTTCCATTCGAAATCAAATAATATATTCCAAAACTTTAAAAACTAAAATTTTGAAAATACCATAAATTTAAATTCTCAAATTCTTAATTTAAATTAATTTCAATTCCAAATCAAATTTATAAACCATATTTTAAATTTTCATTTATCCATATCATGTTGCAATAGTCAATGGTTTACAAAACAATAATTGAAAATCAAATATTATCAATTCTAATAATCAATTCATTTAACTATTTAATTTCTGAAAATTTATACTTATATATATGATATAATCATACAAATTTCATTTCATTCACCAAATTCGAAAACAATATCATGTTAGTTTGCTTTGTTCAAGTGTTTTGGAATTCCAATCGATAGCGTGGATCAGACGAATCGATCGAAACCCAAATTCAAACTTAACGACTCAGACAACACACTATAAAACATTTTAATATTAATTATAAATACACTCCCTCATACGATGGTTCAAGAATGGATAGAGATCCACATATAGAGGAATCCTAATCAAAGAGAATTCTAACTAACGAGATAAACTCGGAAGGAAGATAAAATAATTAAATTACAAAAGAGGAAAGATGGATAGACTTATATTGTAACAACCCTGTATTTTACAATTATTTTTAAATTGATTTCCAGATTTAAAAGCTTTATTTATGAAAAGAATAAATTTTGTTATTGTAAATATAAAAACTTTGATTTTGTATGTGGATTAGAATTCCAAATATGACTAAATTTAATATTTCCAGAAAATGTGAATTTTGGTTAAAATAGTCAAACTTTGACTTTTAAACTTAAAAATTTAAAAGTTTGAAATTATAAATTTTATCTTTTATTATAAAAATAGATGTAATAACTTGAACACTACTTTTCGTTTCGTTGAAAACGGAGTTAAAATGTAAAAGTTATGTACATTTCAATTTTTAGTATAATTTGTTTTATTGTGCAATTTTGCCTATTTTAAATTTTATAAATCATATTTTCTTTCTTATATTTTATTTTAATATGTGTCAATATGTTTATTTATGTATATTTCCATCTCTAAATATTTTAAAAATGATAATAGAATTTTTCCAAAATTTACTATGATGATTTCCTATTTTTAAAGGTTGTTTTCCTATTTTCTGCTATTTTCTTCATTAGAAATTATATGTAAATTAAATTTTAAATGTTTACTTTGTGAATATATTTTTATTTCATGTTATTATTTATGTTTAAAAATATATTACAAGCTCATATGAATTTTCTAAAAATTTATTCTATTCAATTCCAAATTTTCTAGACTAGTTTACTATTTTAGCTATTTTCTTAATTTAACTTTATATAATTGATAAATATTTATATAAATTATTATATTTTGATAAAATTTCGAAATTTTATCTGGGATTTTTTTTTCCAGAAATATAAAGTTATAAAAAAGGAATTAAAGATATATGAAGAGTTTGATACCTTTTGTGTGCTTAGCCCTTTTGAATTCTACCGTTTCTTTTCAATCAATACATCTTTTATTTTATTTTTGCCGTTCTTTTCCTCGTTCATTTTCAGCCGACTCCCTCATCTTATTCACGAATTTTCAAAGCTCCAAAACCCTAAAAAAAATCATGGCCTCCGTCTTGCAAAATTTTTTGGTAATCTCCCTCTTTTCTTTCTACTTTTTTTCTTACTTTTCTATGCAATTTTGCCTTGATCTCTTCACATGTTTGCTTGGCCTAGCCTGTACCACCTTCATCCCCATCATCACCTCCTCCATCTACTACAGAAAACACTCCCTTCCCTCTGACCAAGACAGGCCATGACCTTCCACTTGAAGCCATCACCACAAAACTCCACAAAACATTGCCTAGACCACACATATCATCACCTACCCTCCATATCTTGCTTTGGCCACCCCCTTAGCCACCACCACCACTTGCTACATGACCTTTGGCTGCTGCTACTCATCACCCAAACCTCTGTCCAGACCTGTACCAGATGATGGCCGAGCCATTTGACCCATAGACCGAGCCAAAAGTTGAACCAAACTCCACTATGTTGCCTAGTCTCTTGATATTCTTGTGTTGTAACTTCCTCCACATGTTCTAGCCTTTATGCCATGCATTCCTATGATCAAACCTGAGCCAAAGTCATGTCAAACCTGACCTAAATAAACCCCTAGGCCATGCAAAGCATTGTAGAAAATAAGGCAAAAGATTTGACATTCAAATCTCTTTTCATTTCAAAGTTATTTCATTTTAAAGTCGTACTGAATTTTGTTGTTTTGATTGTTTGTTTTGGGTTGTGCACAAGAGTTGTAGCTTGGATTCGCTCCCAACTCAAGTCCGTAGTCTTGTCATCGTGCTTTTGTTTCCATTGTGTCATTGGTTTTGATATCTCCAGCACAAACAGGTGAGTTATTCTCACCAGACAATATGTACTTATATATCTGATAAACCGACACCATTTGAATCTGTAATGTATATCATCATGTTATATATGTTTATATTATTATCATATGATGTTCACACCTGTTATTACACTTATTATATCATATGTTACTGGTATTTCATGCTATTTTGTTATTTATATATGTTTATCACACTGCAAGTTCCCTGTAGATTAGAATCACTATGGGTTGAAATGATACATACCCGAACGAACTTTAGAATAGGGAAAAATCATTATGGGCTGAAATGATAAGCCTGAATGATTTTTATTTATTTTATTTAACTTGGGATTTCGGGTTTGAAATGATAGAACCCGGATTTTTCTTTTTAAACTGCGGATTGAAATGATACATATCTGTATCAGTTGACCTAGGCTAGAAAACTATATACAGGCCTGTGGTTATTTTATAAAGTGTTTTTGAATAATTTTAAGTATTTTAAAAATATAAATTTAGGAAATTTGATTTAAATTGATTTTGAAATATTTTGAATTAAAGAAATTATGATTTTTCTATGTGTTAAAAATGTAATTAATGAATGGTTTAACTGGATTTTTGAAATATAAATTAAAATTAAAATTTGGAATTTTGGTTAAAAATGATATTTAAGTTATATAAATAAATTATTTGGAAATGGTAAATATGATAATTTGATTAAATTTGAATTTAAGTGATTTATTAAAGTATTATTGATTTTTCTATGAATTTAAGTGGTTAAATAAATGAATGTTTAAAAGTGATCTTTTAAAATATAACTTGACTTGGAAATGTGAAATTTGGTTTTAATTAAAGGTTTAAGTTAATTAAATAAAATTGGAAATTTAGTTAAATTTGTGAAATGGTAATTTAAATTTGAAGTATTAAGTTATTTGCTGAAATGTGAAGAATTGGAAACTTTTACACTTAAATTTATTAAGTAAATTGTTGAAAATTTGATTTAATTATAAGAAATTTATTGTGAAAAAGATATATGTTAAATGATATGAAAATGAACATTTTAAATGTTAAAATATGATTTTTAAAATGTTTATGTGTTTTAAATTGAAGTTATTTAATTGCTGGAAATACACTAACACCTGAAATCTACTTTCAATAGCATTCATAAATGCAATAGATTCTGTTTTGAACTAAAATTGTGTAAAAAGAGCTATTACAGCATTTCTGAAATGCTGTAGTTGCTGTAATTGAACTTATAGGCTAATATTGAACTCAGGCCTATTATAGCATTCTCTGGAAATGCTATAATGGTCTGTAGTCTTTGCTGAAACCAAATTTAACCCTTGTTTTGAAATCTGAACTACCGCAGCACTTCTGAAATGCTGTCTTTTCTATTTTGAACTCTAATTCAACTGAAACTGAGTTTTAACAGCAGTTTTAAGTGCTGTCTTTGCTGAATTAAAAATGTTTTCAAATGTAACTTGTGGCAGTTGTTTTTAAATGCTGTGAAATGCTGAAATTTTAATAATTAGGGTTTTTGACTTAGTAAACGAACTCAGAATGGTGTGAAACTTTGGAAATTGAATATTTGATTTGAAAGTATAATAATTACACTTTTAAAAGGGTTAAATGAATTATTTTGATTGGAATATAAACTATTTAAAGGTGATTTGAAATGATAGTAAATGAACGATATCTTTGAATTTAAAGGGTATTTAAATTGAATTTTTAGTTTTGAACTGATAGGATATTTTATTATATTAAAATGATTTGAAATGAAGTTTTGGAAAGATATGATATTTTGATATATTGAAATGATTTGAAATGAAGTTTTGAAATGATATGATATTATTAATATATGGAAATGGTTTGGAATTGATTTAATCTTTATTTTGATAAATATGTGGTTTTGAAATGATATTTTATGTTGAAGTAAAGTATTGTTTTAAAAGTTATAACCACGGGTTATAATAACGATTGGTTTTTAAAGAGTCCGGGATCGGATATGGACATACTCTCTATCGATACCGAAAACCACTTTGACAACTGTGTACGCGGTGGAGTTTCCAGAATGAAGTAGGATGGTGGCGACGATCCTAAGGTATATACGTGGACCCAACTCCCATGAGTTGGCATAAGGTGACTAAAACAAGAGCGATCTCGGGCCAGTGAGGTAGCACCTCGTATCGGACACACTTCTTCGATACCATTCTATTACTTTGTGATTTTTGGTGGCCACCCTTGATTTGGGAGTGTTGTTCGAGGTGGAACGGTAGTGGCTGCTATGCGTGTCCATCGGTCCGTGCGCGTAATTGGTATATCTACCCTGGCATTGCCTTGTGTGCCGTGTCACCTACCATATCGAACCCACTACGATTATGATTTTAAGATCCGACCGCGTTAAGGTTCTCCATCCCCTTAACGCTATTTTCTATATGATTATACTTTACTGATTAGACACTACTGTATATAGAGTATATTACTACATAGCAAATAGTTTAACGGATCCTTAAAGAATGGGCGATCCCAAGCATTCTTTAAGTTACTTGTACCTTTATTACAGTTCACTTGAGTTGGTTTACATTATATAAGTATATATTGTCCTGACTCGAGTGTTTTGTGTTTTGCTTTACGCTTGGGTCAGCCTGAGTTATTCACAGATTTGGATTTCCACTCTCTTGGAGATTTGAATCGCTGGAGATTATCTGCTTGTCTTGTCCTATCTATTTCAGTTCTGTTGTTCTACTCGGCTGTACTTGGTTATTGTATTGAGACTTCTGTTGTACTTTATTTCTTATGTTGTATCTTATGTAACTCTGATATATTTACATAGTAGCTTCATGAACTACTATTTCTTTTACTTCCGCTGCATTATTTTACTCTGTGTTTGTGATCTGTGATTATATTTATTTACTGCATATTCTGAGATTTGCCAAATCTTATTTACAACGCGGTATTTTGAGCAATTCAACTCCGGCATGTGTGTCTACCTATACACTTATAATGGATGCGAATGGTTGAAAATATCGGGTCGTTACAGTTGGTATCAGAGCTTTGGCTTTGAGGCAAAACTTAGAATGTATGGTAAATTTATTTACAGAATCACTTTCGTTCGAGTTTAAATCTCTTCCTTTTGATTCGATTTCCTTTGAATTTTGGAACGTTCCCTGCGGTTCCGAAATTCATTCGTGTCCCTCACTATTCATCATCTTTTGATTCTGGAGTATCCCATGACTCCACTTCCAATGATCTTTATAGTGAATTGGCGGTCTCGCCAATATTCTAATTTTCTTGTAAAAGGGTGAAAATCCTTTATAATCAACATCGATTCACCAGAGATTTATATTTATCCTTGGTTTAGATGCTAATATCTTTTATTATTCCAAACTCTATCTCTTGAGATCGAAGGTAGATTTACCCTAGAAAATCCACATTTGATCTTATCCATTAAGTCACGATTGACCCGGTTAAGGTTGTCCGCGATTTATCTAAGCTTACCCATCTCTCTACTCTGTTTAACCATCTTGTCTTTTGTTTCTAAACTATCTCCAAACATTTTGAATTGTACTTGTAAATCTATGTTTTGTTTTATATGTTGTGTTGTTTGGGTTGTTGATGTTGATTTGGGTTCCCGATCGATTCGTCTGATCAACGCTATCGATAGGATTTCTAAAACACTTTGATAGAACAAACTGACACAATATTATTTTAAAATTTGGTTAATGAAATAAATTTGGATATATAATTTTATGGAACTTAATAAATTGATTTAAATTGATAATTTGAAATGATAATACTTGATTTATCATTTATTGTTCTACAAATGAATTTATAAATAGTTGTTTATAAATTTATTTGGGAACTGAAATGAATTTAAAACAAGAAATTTAAAGAATTTAATTTCCGATGGTTTCAAACCTTGTGTTTAAAATTTTTAAAAGGATATTATTTAAATTATTTTGAATAAAAATTTGTCTCTAAAGGATTTTAAAGTTTAAAAATTTAGTGCTATTCTCTTTGTCACTGGAAAATAATTTCGGTGATGACTGCATCATCATCGACGTTCATTTTCGAGTTTCGAAGTGAAGAGACTGTTCTGTAGTCTTGCTACAGCTTTGTTTTGGGGAATTTAATTAATATGAATTTCTAAAAATATGACTTGATTTATAATATATATAGATATATAAATTAAATTTGGTTTGACATATTATGTACATATATTTATTTATCTCTGACTAGTTTGAAGGAAATCGGAAATTATTCTTTAAGAAAAAAAATGTAAGAATTAATTTCAATTATAAAAAGAGAAAAATCAAAAATTTGGATAAATGATTCAAACCTGAGATAATTGAATCGGAAAGTTTTATTTGTCAAGGTTTTAAATCTCGGATTTCGGTCACGTCTCGTCTCGAAGAATTTGGATAGCTTATCTCGTATCGGGTGAGATCTCGAACGAGATGAGTGCATCTCGGTCGTCCATCTCGGATTTACATCTCGGTTTCTAAAATTCATTTCGAAGTTATCTCGGAGTATATGTCATGTCGAAAATTAGTTTTCATACACCTAAATTTATAATACTAGTCACTACCTTAAGGAAAACACTATGCACTTACCTTGAATATATCACATACTTACCATTAGTAATTTAGTATGGAAAAATATCACTTGTATCAAGTAAAATAAACAAATAACTAGATTTCATGAATAATGTTCAATATAATATCATATGAGATAAAGTAGACAAGAAACAAACCATAACATATGCACCTTTACTTTGTTTGATCATTCACTTAACTTTCCTACATAATATAATGTCTCATTTCTACCTTTTATGATTTATAGTGCTACAAGGGAAATCTTAATTTTATAACTTCAAATACAAAAGTCTACAAGTAGAATTAAGATATTCTATGTCTGGTTATAGTATTTAATTATTAGCAAACAAAATCTCATTAAGCAACTAATAGCATAGATATTTCAAACAAACGTAGAAAATAGCATACATAGTACAAACAATTTCAAACATTTAGTAATATTATAAGAAAAGCAAAAAAATGATGTACGAATGAACATGTAATCATCAAATGAAATTAATAGATGAAAGAGAATTCCTTTATTGCTTAAAAATATGCCTTGAGGAAAAAAATTATAGCAGCAAAGACTAAATGAAATCAAATTGGGAATCCATTTAGAACATAAAGTTAAATAAGTGAAGCCCAAAATTTATAGCCGCAAAAAAAATCAGGTTAGGAAAAAAACTCAAGAAAGTGTCGAAAAAAGAAAAATGAAATCGGATGTAAATTAATTTGGATCAGAAACCTAAATGAAAATCATAAAGTGAAATACTTACCATAATCGATGTAGATTTTATCATCTTCTTACACTCGTCACTGCCGTAAAATAAGAGACGAAGATTAAATGAGATTTATATAAGAAATAATGGTTAAAAAAAGTACAATTAAGAAGGCTTAAATTAAGGTAAAGGATGAGCTAGCCCAATACGGAAAAAGAGTTGATTTTTTCCAAAATTCAAAAATTCGGCCGATATCTCGCTGCTAAATCTCGTCCGAGATACCGGACGAGATACTGAAATCTCGTCCGAGATTTGGGTCAGACGAGATTCAAACGAAATTAGTTATTTCGAATCGCCCAGGCTTGAAAACGAGATCTCGGCCGAGATGAGCGAGATTTAAAACCTTGTTATTTGTATAACACACAATTTTATTCCAATATAACTTACCTAAATTACACAGAAGTTGAATATGAAATTGGATAATATACAATATAGAAAGGATTTTATAAATAAGATTTGAGTGGTAATGATAAATGTTATACACTTAAATTTTAGTTATAAAAGATTAACAGAGGCAAATAGTGAAAAAGGAATTTAAAGAGATTTTATTTAAATAACTTAATAATCAAATTTGATTTACTATGGAACCTTAAGTCTAACCTAGGAATTTTAATAAAGGTTATTTCCTAAAATGAATATGTTGTATAATAAATAATGTATCTTTGAATAGATAAAGTAAAATACATTTGAATTGGACATTTTGTAATAAAGATTATTTAACTTGAATTCATAGTTTAATTGATGTCTAAATGAATAAATGTGTAAAGGAATTTGATTGTTATATTTGCTATGATAAATATTTTATTTATGAAATAGATATGTCTTGAAAAATGAATAATTATGATTTAAATAGTTAAAATGTATTTTAACATCACTAAAATTTGATAATTGAGAATTTGGTTTTCAAATGGAATTTTAAGTGTAACTTATTAAAGGAATATCTATTTATGAAATGGGTATTTTAAATAAAGTGTTAGGTTATGTGTTAAATTAAGAGATAACTAAAATAGTGAACTTTTAACTTAATAAATGAAGTATAGTTTGATTTGAATATTCCATTCATAAAGTTTGTTTTAATAAGTCATAAGTTAAATGATATCCAAATAAATATTTCTGGAATTGAACTGATTTGAAATATTAATATATCTACTGTAGCATTTTATAAATACTACTATTTTGAAAATACAATGTTTTGGAAATTTTTATAATTGAATGAACTTAGAAATGTTACAACTTTAAAATGAATATTATTTGACCTTGAATTAAAATGGTTTAAATGAAGAATATTTTTAAAGGGTGTTATGATTTCCTAAGTATTATGTTTTTTTTTTAAAGAATAACTTGTCCAAAGTGTTATGATTTTAGTAGTGTGATTTCAAAATGATAAACATCCCTAAATTTTTATGATTTCAAAGCATTATGGTTTCAAATTTATTATCTTATTTTGTTTTTTCCAAACTATCTTTTGGTTGTCCTTATTTTTCTTATCTTGTTACAGAATGGGAAGGCTATTGCTTATACCAGTCTATTTAGAAATCTTTCTATAATCTTTGATAATCTTTGTTACTCATTTGGATCTGAACACTATTTTTCCATTCATAGACCGTCGGTCAAGTGAAAAGGGAGATTCAGACTCTAGAGGATCTTTTTCGTGCTTATATTCTTGATTTGATCACCTCCATCTTGTTACACTTACATATAACAATAGTTATCAGGTGTAATTCCAATTTTCTTATCATCTTGTCTTAATTCTATTCATTCTATCTTTTTCTTTGCTTTTCCGTACCTCGTTCCTTTTCGGGGACGAAAAGTTTTGAGTGGGGGAGAGTGTAACAACCTTGTATTTTACAATTATTTTTAAATTGATTTCCAGATTTAAAAGCTTTATTTATGAAAAGAATAAATTTTGTTATTGTAAATATAAAAACTTTGATTTTGTATGTGGATTAGAATTCCAAATATGACTAAATTTAATATTTCCAGAAAATGTGAATTTTGGTTAAAATAGTCAAACTTTGACTTTTAAACTTATAAATTTAAAAGTTTGAAATTATAAATTTTATCTTTTATTATAAAAATAGATGTAATAACTTGAACACTACTTTTCGTTTCGTTGAAAACGGAGTTAAAATGTAAAAGTTATGTACATTTCAATTTTTAGTATAATTTGTTTTATTGTGCAATTTTGCCTATTTTAAATTTTATAAATCATATTTTCTTTCTTATATTTTATTTTAATATGTGTCAATATGTTTATTTATATATATTTCCATCTCTAAATATTTTAAAAATGATAATAGAATTTTTCCAAAATTTACTATGATGATTTCCTATTTTTAAAGGCTGTTTTCCTATTTTCTGCTATTTTCTTCATTAGAAATTATATGTAAATTAAATTTTAAATGTTTATTTTGTGAATATGTTTTTATTTCATGTTATTATTTATGTTTAAAAATATATTACAAGCTCATATGAATTTTCTAAAAATTTATTCTATTCAATTCCAAATTTTCTAGACTAGTTTACTATTTTAGCTATTTTCTTAATTTAACTTTATATAATTGATAAATATTTATATAAATTATTATATTTTGATAAAATTTCGAAATTTTATCTGGGATTATTATTATTTTTCCAGAAATATAAAGTTATAAAAAAGGAATTAAAGATATATGAAGAGTTTGATACCTTTTGTGTGCTTAGCCCTTTTGAATTCTACCGTTTCTTTTCAATCAATACATCTTTTATTTTATTTTTGCCGTTCTTTTCCTCATTCATTTTCATCCGACTCCCTCATCTTATTCACGAATTTTCAAAGCTCCAAAACCCTAAAAAAAATCATGGCCTCCATCATGCAAAAAAATTTGGTAATCTCCCTCTTTTCTTTCTACTTTTTTTCTTACTTTTCTATGCAATTTTGCCTTGATCTCTTCACATGTTTGCTTGGCCTAGCCTCTACCACCTTCATCCCCATCATCACCTCCTCCATCTACTACAGCAAACACTCCCTTCCCTCTGACCAAGACAGGCCATGACCTTCCACTTGAAGCCATCACCACAAAACTCCACAAAACATTGCCTAGACCACACATATCATCACCTACCCTCCATATCTTGCTTTGGCCACCCCCTTAGCCACCACCACCACTTGCTACATGACCTTTGGCTGCTGCTACTCATCACCCAAATCTCTGTCCAGACCTGTACCAGATGATGGCCGAGCCATTTGACCCATAGACCGAGCCAAAAGTTGAACCAAACTCCACTATGTTGCCTAGTCTCTTGATATTCTTGTGTTGTAACTTCCTCCACATGTTCTAGCCTTTATGCCATGCATTCCTATGATCAAACCTGAGCCAAAGTCATGTCAAACCTGACCTAAATAAACCCCTAGGCCATGCAAAGCATTGTAGAAAATAAGGCAAAAGATTTGACATTCAAATCTCTTTTCATTTCAAAGTTATTTCATTTTAAAGTCGTATTGAATTTTGTTGTTTTGATTGTTTGTTTTGGGTTGTGCACAAGAGTTGTAGCTTGGATTCGCTCTCCACTCAAGTCCGTAGTCTTGTCATCGTGCTTTTGTTTCCATTGTGTCATTGGTTTTGATATCTCCAGCACAAACAGGTGAGTTATTCTCACGAGACAATATGTACCTATATAACTGATAAACCGACACCATTTGAATCTGTAATGTATATCATTATGTTATATATGTTTATATTATTATCATATGATGTTCACACCTGTTATTACACTTATTATATCATATGTTACTTTTATTTCATGTTATTCTATTATTTATATATGTTTATCACACTGCAAGTTCCCTGTAGATTAGAATCACTATGGGTTGAAATGATACATACCCGAACGGACTTTAGAATAGGGAAAAATCGTTATGGGCTGAAATGATAAGCCTGAATGGTTTTTATTTATTTTATTTAACTTGGGATTTCGGGTTTGAAATGATAGAACCCGGATTTTTCTTTTTAAACTGCGGATTGAAATGATACATATTTGTATAACTTGACCTAGGCTAGAAAACTATATACAAGCCCATGGTTATTTTATAAAGTGTTTTTGGATAATTTTAAGTATTTTAAAAATATAAATTTAGGAAATTTGATTTAAACTGATTTTGAAATATTTTGAATTAAAGAAATTATGATTTTTCTATGTGTTAAAAATGTAATTAATGAATGGTTTAACTGGATTTTTGAAATATAAATTAAAATTAAAATTTGGAATTTTGGTTAAAAATGATATTTAAGTTATATAAATAAATTATTTGGAAATGGTAAATATGATAATTTGATTAAATTTGAATTTAAGTGATTTATTAAAGTATTATTGATTTTTCTATGAATTTAAGTGGTTAAATAAATGAATGTTTAAAAGTGATCTTTTAAAATATAACTTGACTTGGAAATGTGAAATTTGGTTTTAATTAAAGGTTTAAGTTAATTAAATAAAATTGGAAATTTAGTTAAATTTGTGAAATGGTAATTTAAATTTGAAGTGTTAAGTTATTTGTTGAAATGTGAAGAATTGGAAACTTTTACACTTAAATTTATTAAGTAAATTGTTGAAAATTGGATTTAATTATAAGAAATTTATTGTGAAAAAGATATATGTTAAATGATATGAAAATGAACATTTTAAATGTTAAAATATGATTTTTAAAATGTTTATGTGTTTTAAATTGAAGTTATTTAATTGCTGGAAATACACTAACACCTGAAATCTACTTTCAATAGCATTCAGAAATGCAGTAGATTCTGTTTTGAACTAAAATTGTGTAAAAAGAGCTATTACAGCATTTCTGAAATGCTGTAGTTGCTGTAATTGAACTTATAGGCTAATATTGAACTCAGGCCTATTATAGCATTCTCTGGAAATGCTATAATGGTCTGTAGTCTTTGCTGAAACCAAATTTAACCCTTGTTTTGAAATCTGAACTACCGCAGCACTTCTAAAATGCTGTCTTTTCTGTTTTGAACTATAATTCAACTAAAACTGAGTTTTAACAACAGTTCTAAGTGTTGTCTTTGCTGAATTAAATATGTTTTCAAATATAACTTGTGGCAGTTGTTTTTAAATGCTGTGAAATGCTGAAATTTTAATAATTAGGGTTTTTGACTTAGTAAACGAACTCAGAATGGTTTGAAACTTTGGAAATTGAATACTTGATTTGAAAGTATAATAATTACACTTTTAAAAGGGTTAAATGAATTATTTTGATTGGAATATAAACTATTTAAAGGTGATTTGAAATGATAGTAAATGAACGATATCTTTGAATTTAAAGGGTATTTAAAGTTGAATTTTTGGTTTTGAACTGATAGGATATTTTATTATATTAAAATGATTTGAAATGAAGTTTTGGAAAGATATGATATTTTGATATATTGAAATGATTTGAAATAAAGTTTTGAAATGATATGATATTTTAAACATATGGAAATGGTTTGGAATTGATTTAATCTTTATTTTAATAAATATGTGATTTTGAAATGATATTTTATGTTGAAGTAAAGTATTGTTTTAAAAGTTATAACCACAGGTTATAATAAAGATTGGTTGTTAAAGAGACCGGGATCGGATATGGACATACTCTCTGTCGATACCGAAAATCACTTTGACAACTGTGTACGCGGTGGAGTTTCCAGAATGAAGTAGGATGGTGGCGACGATCCTAAGGTATATACGTGGACCCAACTCCCGTGAGTTGGCATAAGGTGACTAAAACAGGAGCGATCTCGGGCCAGTGAGGTAGCACCTCGTATCGGACACACTTCTTCGATACCATTCTATTACTTTGTGATTTTTGGTGGCCACCCTTGATTTGGGAGTGTTGTTCGAGGTGGAACGGTAGTGGCTGCTATGCGTATCCATCAGTCCGTGTGCGTAATTGGTATATCTACCCTGGCATTGCCTTGTGTGCCGTGTCACCTACCATATCGAACCCACTACGATTATGATTTTAAGATCCGACCGCGTTAAGGTTCTCCATCCCCTTAACGCTATTTTCTATATGATTATACTTTACTGATTAGACACTACTGTATATAGCGTATATTACTACATAGTAAATAGTTTAACGGATCCTTAAATAATGGGCGATCCCAAGCATTCTTTAAGTTACTTGTACCTTTATTACAGTTCACTTGAGTTGGTTTACATTATATAAGAATATATTGTCCTAACTCGAGTGTTTTGTGTTTTGCTTTACGCTCGGGTCAGCCTGAGTTATTCACAGATTTGGATTTCCACTCTCTTGGAGATTTGAATCGCTGGAGATTATCTGCTTGTCTTGTCCTATCTATTTCAGTTCTGTTGTTCTACTCGGCTGTACTTGGTTATTGTATTGAGACTTCTTTTGTACTTTATTTCTTATGTTGTATCTTATGTAACTCTGATATATTTACATAGTATCTTCATGAACTACTATTTCTTTTACTTCTGCTGCATTATTATACTCTATGTCTGTGATCTGTGATTATATTTATTTACTGCATATTCTGTGATTTGCCAAATCTTATTTACAACGTGGTATTTTGAGCAATTCAACTCCGGCATGTGTGTCTACCTATACACTTATAATGGATGCGAATGGTTGAAAATATCGGGTCGTTACATATATAAATCGCGAGTGACCTTAACCGGGTCAACCGTGACTTTAAGAATAAGATCAAGGCAGAATAAGATTGATCACAAGAGAATTACCCTGGTGGTTTACTAGAGAAACATTCGGGCATAGCAAGAGATAGCAGCATCTAAAGCGAGGATATAGAAATCTTCGGTAAATCAATGCATGTTGTAAAGGATTTTCACCCCTTTACAAATCATTCTAAGATTGGCAGGACCACCGATTCATTATAGAGATCAAACGAAATGGAGTTATGGGATACTCCAGAATCAAGAAGAATACGGATAGGGAGAGAAAAGAATGGATTCCAGAATGAATGGGAGAATTCCAAAGTTCGAAAGAAATCCAAATCAAAGAGGAAGGGATTCAAGCTCGAACGAAGGTGATTCTGTAATTAAATTTACTCTATATGCTAAGTTTTGCCTAAACCAGAGCTTTGATACCAACTGTAACGACCCGATATTTCGAACCAATCACATCCACACATTTCAGACTTGAATTTCTCAAAACAACAGATTGTTAATTTATATTTGGAAAAACTCAACATATACAGTAAATAAATCAATCACAGAATCACAGACATAGAGTAATATAACAATAAGCAGCGGAAACAAATGAATAGTAGTTCATGAAGCTACTATATATAACAGAGTTAAAACAAGATACAACAGAAGTCTCGAATACATAGAAGTCTCAATACAATGGTCAAATAACAAAATCTGAACAAAACAACTGGATAGCTGGAAGCTGAATAGATATAGATGGATCTCCAAACGAAGCTCCAACTCCAAAGGTGACTCTTCAAATTGCTGTGACACTCAGTCTGACCCGAGCGTAAAGCAAAACACAAAACACTCGAGTCAGGATTAACATTCTTATATTAATAAATTCAAATCAAGTGAAATGTCAACTGAAATACAAGTAACTTAAAGGATGTTTGGATTTCCATCCTCTAAGGATCCGTGGAACTATCTACTATGTAGTAATATACACTATTATAATATGTTTATAGTAAAGTAAAAGTATTAAAATAGCGTTAAGGCGTTACCCATATACCCCTTAACACATTTTATATATTCCCGTAGTCTATACAATGCTGTACGCTCCACCAAACCGGTGGTTTATATAGAGGACACCACATAGGTACTGTACAAAACAAACTCGTAGAAGGCGCGCTAGGGCATGTTAACATGGCAATCGAGGCAATGCCAGGGTAGATATACCAATTGCACTCCCGGACTGGTGGTAACGCATAGCAGCTACTACCGCCCACCTCATGACACACTCCCAAATCAAAGGTGCACCTAATCAAATCACAAAAGCAATAGAATGGTATCGATGAAATGTGTCTGATAGGGGGAATGACCCCACTTGGCCCGGTATAGCTCCTGTTTTAGTCACATCTAAGCTGACTCACGAGAGTCAGGGTCACGTCATACCATATAGAATTGTCGCCAAACCATCCTACTTCATTTCTGGAATCTCCACCACGTACACAGTTGTTAAAGTGGTTTTCGGTATTGATAGAGAGTATGACAATATCCGATCCCGGTCTCTTTAACAACCAAACGATATTATAACACCATGGTCATTTCATTTTTCAAACAGTTTATACTTCATATCAAAATATCATATTCATTTCAAAACCATATCAATTCAATATCATTATTCACTTTAAATAATATTCATTTCCAAAATCGTAACACTTTAGAAATTATAACATTTTCGAAATCATAGCACCTTGAAATCATAACACTTTTGAAATTATAACACTTTGAAACCATAACACTTTGAAATCATAACACTTTGAAACAATAACACTGAAACCATAACACTTTGAAATCATAACACTTTCCACTTAAATAGTTTAAATGTTGAGAATATTATATATATTAAAATACTTTATAAATTAAAATAGTTTATATATATGATATATACTTTATATAATAGAATTAGTTCCTCCAATTTCGCAAATCGATTTAAATCATCTTAAATTCCAAAATTCAATTTGAATCAATTCCAGTTTAACCATTTCAATTTAAAGTTCAAAGACTCAAGTTTAAATATTCAAACATTTACAATATAAATTTCATTTATATTTCAACATTTAACTTTAAATTTATCCAAATTGGAAATTATTCCCTTAACCATTTCTAAACAATTTATTTAGATCCCAATATATATATATATATTTAAATCAATTATTAAATATTCAATCTCAATTTTATTCAAACTTGAGAATATTCATTTAAACACTTTTTATCAAATCAAGTTATAAACCAAGTCATAATTATATCTTTTCAAAATCTCAAAACTGATAAGTTTAAATCAATTCTTTCTTAAATTCAATTATTAACCAATTTAAATTCCAAGTCAACATTAATTTATCTTTCCAACCTTTATTATTTAGGTTATAAAATCTATTTAAAAATATTAATATAAATTTAAGTAAAAACTTAAACATATTATATACAAATTAATTTAAATTTTATTAAATTAAAACTTATTATTAAATTTATTTTTATATTAAATCTATTTTTATATATTTTTAAAATAAATAAAATACAAGTAAATTCTTGAAATTTACATTTTTCAAAACTAACTTATAAGTTAAAATTTTCAGGACATATTATTTTAAAATCTAAAATTTAAATCTTTATAAAAATAACATTTATATATATAATATCTAGAAACCAATATTTATTAACCCATATATTTCCTTTCAAAACCTTGGAAATCATTTTCAAAATATATATATATATATATATAGACCAACGGTGTCTGTATAAAATTTTCTATCCTATGGTCAAGTGATATAGATATTTATCATTTCAATCTGCAATTAAATATCTACGGGTATATATCATTTCAACCAGCAATCCCAAAATTTAAAATCATTGAAAATCGCTTGGGTTTATCATTTCAACCCATAACGATTTTCTCCTATTCTACAAGATCGTTCGGGTATGTATCATTTCAACCCACAGGGAATTCTAAACTAATAGGGAACTTGCAGAGTGAGAACAGATACGATAATAATAATAATAATAATATTAACAACAGGCATATATCATCAGTAACAAATTTAAATATATACAACATGATATGGTGTCATATCACAGGTGAGTAGTTTCAGATAATGGCATATCATATATAGCAATTATAAAATTAACAGTTCAATTTAGCAGCATATTTCAATTGTCGTTTCAAATGAAATCAAATTTAATAAATATAAGGATGTTAATCGTGAGTGATTGCTCACCTTTCGAGGCTAGAGATGAACGAGAATGAGATGAGTTATGAATCCAAGCATGAATTCCAAAGCAAAGCAAGATTGGCATGAATTTGATGACAAAGCTGATAAATAGGAATTGATGAAAAAGAATCAGAATCATCTTGGTATAAATGAAACAAAATATACGTTAAAATTTATTTTTCTCTAAAACCAATTTTTAAAACATGCATTTAAAATAAGATATATATATATAGATATATATATATATATATATATTTCAAATCAATATTTTAACTGTAACGATCCCGAATTTTTAAACTAATTTAAATTGAAAATTTAATTAAATTTTGATTTAAATTGTGAATTTGTTTGAATTTGTTAAGTTTAAAATACGAGGAATATATTTGAATTTAAAATTTGAGTCAGGAGTTTGAAATTGAATATTAACTCTGTATTTGAAATTCGAACTAATGACTTAAAAAAATAAATTGGATTTAAGAATTTTTGCTTATGTAAATTAATTGATTGATAGTTTTTAATTTAATCGAAATTCTTTTACAATTTTGTTAAAAGAGTAGATGGGCTTTAATTTCAATGTTGGCCCATATTTTTGTTGCAGCCGTGATTAAGTAACCCCCTTTCCTTTATCTCATTTCATTCGTATAACCCTAAACCTAAAACAAAAATAAGCGAGAAAAGAAAAATGGCGGCAGGCGATTTTCTTTATTCAATCTGAACTGTCGAAGCTTTGGTTGATGTTCGTTCACTAGCTCAGATGCTATTCTTCTTTGATCTGGATCCTTGCGACATCGTCTTCTCGAAGCTTTGCAAAAACTAGGGCTTCGGTGATCGATTCTCTGGCGTTCGTCTTCCTCTTCGCTCGTTCCTCACCATCGCGGCGCCAACCTTGCCGAGCGATAGTGGCTTTCATCAAACGAAGGTGAGTGGTTTTCGCCCCTCACATCTAATTCAGTAACCCTTGATTTTAGTTCGTATTTGATTGTTGAATTCTTCCTTTGATTTGTCGGCATTCGACTTTGTTTCGAAGTCGATTTCATTTGATTTTTGGTTGTTCGACTTGGCCCTTCGACTTTGCTTCGGCATCGATTTTCCTGTGACTTTGATTTGCATTCGAACTTGCCATGGTTTTATCACTTGAGCATTCTCGGCCTTGAATTTATTTAGCTAATAAATTGAAATTACTGTTGTCTGGATTTTTTCGAAACTGCTGCTAAATATTTTTGGATGTTTGAACCTTTATGTGCACTTGATTAGGCATTGAAACCATGTGTATACATACATTCTTGTATGTATATATATGTATTGTCTTGGCTATTTGATTTTTGCCTCTGCTGGGACTATGAGATAATGTTTCGTTAATTTGTGAATTCTCTGGTACTTCGACTTCGGTCGCTTTGACTTTGCGAAAACATTTTTTTTGACTTCGGCTATTAACTATGGCTTCGGCCTTTGGTTGCTTTGCGAAAGAAAATTGGGTTTCTTTTGTTTCGAATCTCTGGAAAGTGATTATATGTGGACTTCGACTTTGCAGTGGTTTCGGCTCTTGATATTGTTCGAGTTTGTGATTTTCTTGGTTTATAAACTGATACTCATGATTTTGATTTCTGAAAAAAAAATTGTTTTCGTGTGGTTCCTTGTTGACTTCACTGTGATTTCGTTCGTATTTGTTTGTTAAATTCTTGACTTTGACTGTGATATTTTCGTTTAAACTTCACTGTGAATTTAAGCGCTTTTGACTCGAAACACTTCACTGTCTTGACTTCACCTGACTTTGATCATCTATTTGATAGCATGTCTTCGGTGATGATATTGATATACTCTCTGACCTTCTGATTGTTTCTCGACATTAACCACTGTCCTCATTGTATATTCTGTAGCATGGTCTGGAGTTGTTGTACTTGTGGTCTTGCATTTGGTTTAGTGATGCATACATGCTTCACTGCATCTTCTCCTACCTGTTTCATTTAGTTGTACTGCCCTATGTTGTCACTTGATCTTGCTCTGGCTTTTTGTCTGAACTGTTGTAGTCAATTGCTTTGTCTATTCATTGGCCTTGAGGCTGGTGCATTCATTGTTGAGGTCTGGTTCACTTTTGTTATGTTAGTAATATCTGCTGTTGGTTTGATGGTTCCTGTTACACTTCTTTGAACTTCACTGTTGTGTCTGCACTTGTAGCTCTTGTGCACTTTGTGCCTTTTTGAACTAGTGCACTGCTGTTTTGTTTGTGACTGTAGCTTGACTTGTTGCTTCCTGGTTCATGTAGAAGTTTGTAACTTGTACTTGAGCTACTTCTGATTGCTCTCACTTCTGGAATTCCTTGAACTCTGATCTGAGATTTTTGACTTGAGTGTATTTGAATTACATTCATTAGTTGCCTTCACTGTAGTCTAGTTCATTTGGATTTGAGCCTGACTTTGAGTTGTCTGCATTGCATACATGGTATACATTTGAAGTTGTGCATGTTACTGTTGCATAACTGACTTCAGATTTGATTCTCTATTTTGAATTCTAATAACTGGTTTGAATTAGACTGACCTGTGTATTATTTTCTTTTGAATGTAATACTCGGGTCAGACCGAGTATTTTTACAGCTTGAAGATTTCAGGCAGCGAAGTTAGAGAGAGAGTAAAGAATCATTTTAGTTTTAAAGAAAATTGTATTTTAAGATATTCCGCTGTATCAGTTAAATACATTGTATAAACTCTGATGTATGTAAAAAGATTTATAGTAATGAAATATTATTATTCTGTGTTTCTGTGGCTGATTCTGTTTAAATTACATAAACTAAATAACAATCCGTCTTTTTGAACGTTTCGAGTTGGTTTAATTACCGACTGGAGGCGGTCAGAAAGGGGGAATGTTACATTAACTCTAACCCCAAACATAATATATATATATATATATATATATATTCGAGAAACTAAGTTCACAAATACTTACATATAAATTAATATATATAAACATACGTACAACTTACATACATGCTACATTTTTAAAACAACATATATATAATACTTCTTTGACAAATAATGTACTGTAACATATATACATATATCAAAATCAACTTCCTTATATATTCCAAGATGCATATCATATTCGAAAGTCCAAATCCATGCAAACTTATATAACTGTCCGTATAAACTAATATGTATATAAACATCTATATATTTTACTACTATTTATATTCAAATTGTGAAATGACCCACTTGAAATTTTTTTTTAAACAGTGGCCATTTAATCAAGAAAATATTTAATTCCAATTTTCTTCTATCCAGGACCTTTTTGTCAATATAAAAATATTGGTTTTCTCATTTCATCTTGAACTTATATATATGAAGATATATAAGTCATTTTCTACTTAAATCAGAGTACATAAATTTTAAAGTAGAAATCTGTTTGAGTATTACTTAAAGGAAATACTCTCTACATAGCAATGGTGTTTCTAAAAACTAGATTTTCAAAGTACACTAGGGTTAATGCATAACTATTGATTTTATGTCTCAAGACTTATCACTTTACACAAATTTCCATAATTTTATTACTGTACAAACTGTGCTTTTGCTTGTGCATGTGTGTGTGCATGTTTTTGTGCATGTGTGTGTCAGTGGGAAATTCAGGTGCCTTATTTTTTCTTGTTAACAAAATTGTCTGAGTCTACCCTATACTTGGGTTATGAATCAGATCTGAAAACTTAATTTAAAACTCTTGGGTGCTAGCTTAACACAGGCTCAAGAAAATGGCTATGTTAGCCCTATTCAGTTTGCACTATTTCTCAACAAAACACATTTTATTTTGGTTTTCTTCTCTAAGGCACTCAAAACCTTTTTGCCAGATTTTTCTTTACTTAAACATGGATTTTCTTATGTCAGTTCTTTGGATATACATTCAATCCATAAATCCTTTATTCTCAGATTTTTCTACCATTATAGCCTAACTGTTCTTGAAGCTTAAAATTCATTTTCTTAGCAAAGCATTTTGCAAAACAAAATACATAAGTTCCAGCCGATACATATAAGTTCAACACTTACAAAACAGCAAATAACAATACATTGGTTTCTCAAAGCAACTTAAAACAAAATATCTTGACATAGTTCAACATGAATATTTAATTTAACTTCAGCAAAGTCTTTAAAAATAGCATCCAAATCTTTAAGCAATTAACTCATCCAAAGCCTGATCAACAAAATTCCTATTTACCTGCATAATCACCATGAACTGCCTCATACAAATATGAGACACCCAATGGTGCATAAACACAAAAGGGTCAGACTAATTGTCTGGTATGAATAATCTAACTGAAAACATGATCTTATTCAATTCTATTTAAATTCCAATACTTTGTATGAATAAATAAACTCAGTATCTTCTTTGTGCATGTTTTTATGAGGCATGTGCATTCATATCAGTGCTAAACAGATTATATATGATCACAATGATTTACTTCATATAAAACAATCATAAGATTCACCAATAAAACATCATAAACTAACGAATGCAATCATCAATTCAGTCATCATGCCCCTTTTACAATTTTACTGGCCATCAGGGATTTTGCCCAAGCCTCTCCTGAACCTATTTCTAAAGTTCAATATCAAAAATAATAGGGTCTTTAGCTACTTTCTCTTTTTTAAACATACACTGCCTGGGACATCTCTCTGTTAACCTAGCACACTCAGGCCCCTAGGTATAAACATACCATGTGTGAGCTTGCAATGTTCCCCTTGCCAAGCTATATGTTGTAGCCCTAAGATCCCAAGTACTTAGTTAAATTACTAAGTGTTATTTCCTTTTTCATAACTGTGCTAATCCCTTCTGCATCTCACTTTTCAATCAGAGAAAAATAAACAATTCAACCAACATGTATTCATCCAGAGTTTGGTGAGTTATATTCTCAGAAGCAAACATTTAATCATGAAAACATATGTGATTTCTTAGCACATTATTTTGCCTATGGGTTTTAATGGATCAAGTTATAAACATATGGCCATAAGTAGTTTATTAGTTATCCTCTCTTACCTCTGGTTCAATCAGATTCTTCTTAATCTTGAAGATCTGGCTAAACCATAAGTATATTTTGATTTGAGTAGTTCATAAAACATAGAAGCTCAGCACATGTATAACATTGCACTTCTACATTTCTTTTGTTTTAATTAACATGAGACATAAGCAACAACACAATGTTGCAGCCCCATATTTCTTTCCATTTACAGACCATATATCTACCACATGAATCCTGGGATTTTATAAATAACTTTATGAAGAAAACCCATAAAAGAAATCACTCCATCTCAAAGTTAATCCCTATCACAGATAAACATTTAAAACATTAAATCCATGACCCTTATTTTTGGGTAAATAACTATGAAGGGTTTTACACTTGAACAGATCATTACAAATCAAATCATAAAATGAACATAACTTGCAGCAGTGAATTATTAATTCAAGTAGGCTGCCTCAATATTCAGGACTTAATGCCAAAGTTTTCAGTGAGGTTACTCACCCTTAATTCCTTTTTTCCCTAAGCCTTGCTTTTCTTTTGATCTTCTGCCTTCCTCTAACTCTAATGGCTAGTACTCCTTATCTTCTCTAGCTTATGTTCTTATTTTTCCTTTAGGTTATGAAGAGCAAATGGGTATGATCTCACTATACTAAGCCTCTTATATAATTCCTGGCTGTTACTAGGGTTTATGGAATTACCCAATGTCAGTTTTACCACATAATATGGTCTGCCTTACTCTTGATTTAAAAGAAGAAAAGGGTATGTGGTCCTTATTATTTTTTTCAAAAAATCAATCTTATTCTTTTAACCTTACCCCGGGTCATGTCATATGCATGACTTTAATTTTCCCTAAGCAAAAGAATTGCTGGAAATGGATAAAGTGTATATTTAAAGGTTCATTCCATTTCCATGCAAGCTTTGTTTCCTATCTGCCATATTTGACTTTGTACATGTATAACATTTGTATGCTTATTTTTGCCTAAGTCTTTTTATTTTTCTTTCTTACTATTTCTGCCTATATACACATTTGTTTTCTTTATGCTAAACTTTTTAAAGACCTGATCATTTCTACCTACATATATATTTGTAATTTATTTATCCCATCATATCTATTAACTATTGCCTATTTTATCACACAGAAAAATGTGTGCATGTTTGTGCACTATCTTGTGCACATGTACATGTTTTAAACTATGTATCTGCAAATCAGTTTCCTATCTCTACCTTTTCAATGCAATTTCAAACAAATACAAACTAAATTAAATCATGAAATTACTCACAAAAATCAGGGTTATCACATATACCCCTCCTTTTAGGAATTGTGTCCCATAATTCTTTCATACTTAACTTAAGTACCATTACTCCAGAAAAATCAATTTTCTGATCTCAAAACCATTCTCAAGCCAATCACTTATTTAAGCACTATGCATAAAAAAATCATAATGCATAATCAATCAAAACATTCATCCATATATATATATATATATATATATATACCTTTAATCAAACAGTTGTGGATAATCATTTCTGATTTTATCCTCCACTTCCCATGTGCAATCATTTGGGTCAAGACTCCATTGCACTTTCACTAATTTAATTTCTTTGTTTCTCAATTTCTTTGTTTCTTTAGAAACTATGCCCACTGGCTCCTTTTCATAGATCATTCTAGGGTCATCTGCACATCCTTAGAGGATTTTAGGATTGCCTCCTTATCATGAACCCATCTTCTAAGTTGAGACACATGAAAAACATCATGCATTGCTCTCATTTCTTCTGGCAACTCTAGCTTATAGGCTACAGTTCCTATTCTTTCTAAAATTTTATATGGCCCTATATATCTAGGAATCAACTTTCCTTGTTTCTAAACCTTAGAACCTTTTTCATGGATGATATTTTGATAAATACATAATCTCCAACATCATATTGTACTGCCTTTCTTCTTTGATCTGCATATTTCTTTTGCCTATCTTGGGCAGAAGCAATTCTTTTTCTGGTCAAAGCTATCTTTTCAGAAGTTTCCTTCACATTTTCTGGTCCTAAGACCACTTTTTCCCCAGATTCAAGCCAACTTGAGGGCGATGAACGAGGTCTCCCATAAAGAGCTTCAAAGGGTGCCATGCCTATGCTACTATGATGGCTATTGTTGTATGCAAATTCAGCTAAAAAGATATGATCCTCCCAACTTCCTCCCCAATCCAGTACACAAGCTCTTAACATGTCTTCAAGCAATTTGTTCACAATTTCTGTTTGGCCATCAGATTGAGGATGATATGCTGTGCTTAAGCATAAATCAGTCCCCATTGCCTTGTGAAAACTCTGCCAAAACTTTGAAGTGAAGATGGTATCTCTATCACTTACTATAGTCTTTGGTATACCACGCAGCCTGACTACTTCTTTAATAAACAACTGGGCTAGTGTAATTGCATTTCTTTCTGATTTCACTGGTATAAAGTGTGCTGACTTGGTTAACCTATCAACCACTACCCAAATACTATCATTTCCCCTCCTAGTTCTAGGCAAACCATCAATAAAATCCATTGATATGTCTTCCCATTTCCACTGTGGTATTTGCAAAGGTTGAAGCATTCCTGAGGGTTTTTGATACTCAGCCTTCACCTGTTGGCAAACCATACATTTGGATACATAGGTTTCCACTGCACTCTTCATACCACTCCACCAATAATCTCTCTTGAGGTTGTGATACATTCTTGTGCTTCCTGGGTGTATAGTATATTTTCTTTTGTGGTAAGCATCAAAGATTTCTTGCTTCAACTCATCAATTGCTGGAACACATATTCCTTTTCCTTTCTTCAAATGTCCTTGATCATTCAACTGAAAACCTTCCACTGCCTCACCATTTAATATTTGAGTCTTCTTTTCAAATAAAAATGGATCTTGGTCTTGTAGCATTACAACTTTATTCTTCAATTTTGATCCCAGAGTAATAAAACTTAATTTTCCCATTTCTACATTCCCACTGCATAAGCTCATATTTTCTATGTTATCACTTTCTATCTCTGAATCAATTAATAATGATAAAGTGTTAAACTCTTCTATCATTAATCTAGCCACTTTAGCATGTTGTCTACTTAAGGCATCTGCTACTTTATTAGCCTTACCAGGTGTGTACAATATTTCAAAATCATATGAGGCTAAGAGTTCAATCCATCTTTGCTGCCTCATATTTAATTCTTTTTGTGAAAAAAATATTTAAATGATTTATGGTCTGTATACACTTCAAATTTTGCTCCTAACAAGTAGTGTCTCCATAACTTAAGAGCATACACTATAGAAGCCAATTCAAGGTCATGAGTAGCATACATTACCTCACTTAATTTCAACTACCTAGAAGCATAAGCTATCACTTGATGTTGTTGCATCAACACTGCCCCAAGCCCTTGTCCACTTGCATCAGTATACACCACCAAGTTTTCATTTCCTTCAGGCACTTTAAGAATTGGAGCTTGTACTAGTGCTTCCTTTAATTTCCCAAAAGCTTTCTCACACTCTTCTGTCCAAGTGAACACTTTATTTTTCCTAGTCAATCTGGTTAATGGAATTGAGATTTTTGCAAAATCTTTTATAAATCTCCTATAGTAACCAGCCATTTCCATGAATGATCTGACCTCAGTGACATTAGTAGGCCTTTTCCAAGCTTGCACTGCAATGACTTTATTGGAATCTACAGATATTCCTTTTTCTGATATAATATGACCTAGAAAATTCACTTCATTTTGCCAAAAAGTGCATTTTGAAAACTTTACCTTCAAGTCTTCCTGTCTTAATTTCTCAAATACCATATGTAAATGATTTTCATGCTCTCTGATTGACTTAGAATAAATTAGTATATCATCAATAAATATCAATACAAACTTATCCAAGTATTCTCTAAAAATCCTATTCATCAAATCAACAAAATAGGAAGGAGCATTTGTCAAACCAAATGGCATTACTAAAAATTCATAAAGTCCATATCTTGTGTTAAAGGCTGTATACTTAATGCTTTCCTCTTCCACTTTCGTCTGATGAAAGCGTGAAGCTAAATCAAGCCTAGAAAATATTTTTGCACCACTCAATTGATCAAAGTGATCATCAATCCTTGGTAAGGGATATTTATTTTTAACCGTGACTTTATTTAATTCCCTATAGTCAATACATAACCTAAGGGATCCATCTTGTTTCTTAACAAAGACTACTGGTGCTCCCCATGATGAGCTACTGGGTCTAATAAAACCTTTTTCTTCTAGCTCAACCAATTGGTTTTTCAGCTCCATCAACTCCTTAGGCCTCATTCTGGTTGGTCTTTTAACTACTGGGCTAGCTCCTGGAATTATTTTGATTGAAAACTCAACTGGTCTGTGGTTTGGAACTCCCCTCACTTCACCAAAGACATCAACATATTGATTTACTATGGGGATTTCTTCTAATGCAAGCATGGGTTTTTCATTTGACAATGTAGAAAGGTTGGCTATACTTCTATTCTTCTTTGCCTCACAAAGAACAACTATTCTTTGACCATCAGAAACTTTCAATGATATGGTGGATGTCTCCATATTTATGATAGCCTTATATCTACTCAACCAATCAACTCCTAAAATATCCCTATGCCCGGATATTGCAGCACATATAGGTCTGACTCAAACACATGTCCTCCTATATTTAATCCTAGTTGCATACATATCATACCCAGAACACATGAACTACCTATAGGGCTTCTAATTAACAGTGGCTTATCAACAATCATACGATTCAATTTTAATTGTTTTGCAATATCATGAGAGATCAATGAGTGTGTAGCCCCAGTATCATACACTACTGCAAAAGGTATTGAGTGAATAAGCAAAGTACCTTCAACTTGACCATGCTTTTCAACACTTGATCCCTCAGATGCCTTGCCTTTCCCTTCCAAAGCCCCTAATTTTCCTTGCTTAAAATCTGGACAATTCCTCTTTATGTGACCCTCCTTCCCACAATGGTGACAATTGAAGGATACAGGCCTAACATTTGTGCATCTATTCTTCATATGCCCCTCTTGGCCACAGTTATAGCAAGTGATCTTCTTCTTAATTTCAGTATCCCTGACTTCTTTTGGTTTCTTGGTGGAAGCTATGTCTGTTTTCTTCTTATCATAAGGGTGAAATTTACCCTTTCCCTTCTTGTTTTGATTATTCTTGAATGCCCTGAAATTCTCTCTAGCTTTATCATGTTGTTCAATGCTTAGAGTCAAATCCAAAACTTGATCAAAAGTCTTGTCCTTGTATGGTAGCATGGCTCTACTAAGGCTAGGGTTCAACCCTTGAATATATCTGCCATTCTTAGCCTCCTCAGTGGTGATGAGTACTGCACCATACTTTGCCAATGATTCAAACTTCTGAGTGTACTCAGTGACACACATAGTCCCTTGCCTTAATTTAATAAATTCCTCTAGCAAAGACCCCTTGGCTGATGCAGGGAAAAATCTGCCTTCCAGCATTGCTTTAAATTGATCCCATGTCACTTCTCCTTCAGGTCTTCCAGCTATGATAACCTCCCACCAATCCAAAGCTGCTCCTCTCAATTGCTTGGATGCAATTTGCCTCTTCCTTTGGTCTTCAACTTGCATGTCTGCAAAGATCCTTTCCAAAATTCTAAGCCAATTTTGAACTCCCATAACTCCTTCTGTGCCATCAAAAGTTTTGCCTCCAAGATTGGTAAAAGTCTTGAGTAGTTTGGAAAGCTCTTCATGTGGATTTTCCTGCCTGTTGCCTACTCCATCCCTTATGGCTCCCATGAATTCTTGCACATTCACCATGGGTGGTTCACTTGTTCCTACATTTTGATGTCTGGGTCCTACCATAGCTCTATGGATATAACACTTAGGTTAGTCTGTTTTGCCTAATGCTCTATAGATTAATTCATTTTAATCTATCACTATTCTGTCATAATAGATATTAATAATGTAAATATTAACAAACAAAGCATCCAAAGCAGTCAATACTTCCATACATCCAATGCAAACAAGTTCATACAAAATTTTGCTATGTTATTAATCAACATAGCTCTAATACCAAATGAAATGACCCACTTGAAAAAAAAATTAAACAGTGGCCATTTAATCAAGAAAATATTTAATTCCAATTTTCTTCTATCCAGGACCTTTTTGTCAATATAAAAATATTGGTTTTCTCATTTCATCTTGAACTTATATATATGAAGATATATAAGTCATTTTCTACTTAAATCAGAGTACAGAAATTTTAAAGTAGAAATCTGTTTGAGTATTACTTAAAGGAAATACTCTCTACATAGCAATGGTGTTTCTAAAAACTAGATTTTCAAAGTACACTTGGGTTAATGCATAACTATTGATTTTATGTCTCAAGACTTATCACTTTACACAAATTTCCATAATTTTATTACTATACAAACTGTGCTTTTGCTTGTGCATGTGTGTGTGCATGTTTCTGCGCATGTGTGTGTCAGTGGGAAATTCAGGTGCCTTATTTTTTCTTGTTAACAAAATTGTCTAAGTCTACCCTATACTTCGGTTATGAAACAGATCTGAAAACTTAATTTAAAACTCTTGGGTGCTGGCTTAACCAAGGCTCAAGAAAATGGCTATGTTAGCCCTATTTAGTTTGCACTATTTCTCAACAAAACACATTTTATTTGGTTTTCTTCTCTAAGGCACTCAAAACCTTTTTGCCAGATTTTTCTTTACATAAACATGGATTTTCTTATGTCAGTTCTTTGGATATACATTCAATCCATAAATTCTTTATTCTCAGATTTTTCTACCATTATAGCCTAACTGTTCTTGAAGCTTAAAATTCATTTTCTTAGCAAAGCATTTTGCAAAACAAAATACATAAGTTCCAGTTGATACATATAAGTTCAACACTTACAAAACAGCAAATAACAATACATTGGTTTCTCAAAGCAACTTAAACAAAATATCTTAACATAGTTCAACATGAATATTTAATTTAACTTCAGCAAAGTCTTTAAAAATAGCATCCAAATCTTTAAGCAGTTAACTCATCCAAAGCCTGATCAACAAAATTCCTATTTACCTGCATAATCACCATGAACTGCCTCATACAAATATGAGACACCCAATGGTGCATAAACACAAAAGGGTCAGACTAATTGTCTGGTATGAATAATCTAACTAAAAACATGATCTTATTCAATTCTATTTATATTCCAGTACTTTGTATGAATAAATAAACTCAGTATCTTCTTTGTGCATGTTTTTGTGAGGCATGTGCATTCATATTAGTGCTAAACAGATTATATATGATCACAATGATTTAGTTCATAGAAAACAATCATAAGATTCACCAATAAAACATCATAAACTAACCAATGCAATCATCAATTCAGTCATCATGCCCCTTTTACAATTTTACTGGCCATCACGGATTTTGCCCAAGCCTCTCCTGAACCTATTTCTAAAGTTCAATATCAAATATAATAAGGTCTTTAGCTACTTTCTCTTTTTTAAACACACACTGCCTGGGACATCTCTCTGTTAACCCAGCACACTCAGGCCCCTGGGTATAAACATACCATGTGTGAGCTTGCAATGTTCCCCTTGCCAAGCTATATTTTGTAGCCCTAAGATCCCAAGTCCTTAGTTAAATTACTAAGTGTTATTTCCTTTTTCATAAATGTGCTAATCCCTTCTGCATCTCACTTTTCAATCAGAGAAAAATAAACAATTCAACCAACATGTATTCATCCAGAGTTTGGTGAGGTATATTCTCAGAAGCAAACATTTAATCATGAAAACAGATGTGATTTCTTAGCACATTATTTTGCCTATGGGTTTTAATGGATCAAGTTATAAACTTATGGCCATAAGTAGTTTATTAGTTATCCTCTCTTACCTCTGGTTCAATCAGATTCTTCTGAATCTTGAAGATCTGGCTAAACCATAAGTATATTTTGATTTGAGTAGTTCATAAAACATAGAAGCTCAGCTCATGTATAACATTGCACTTCTACATTTTCTTTTGTTTTAATTAACATGAGACATAAGCAACAACACAATGTTGCAGCCCCATATTTCTTTCCATTTATAGACCATATATCTACCACATGAATCCTGGGATTTTATAAATAACTTTATGAAGAAAACCCATAAAAGAAATCACTCCATCTCAAAGTTAATCCCTATCACAGATAAACATTTAAAACATGAAATCCATGACTCTAATTTTTGGGTAAATCACTATGAAGGGTTTTACACTTGAACAGATCATTACAAATCAATTCATAAAATGAACATAACTTGCAACAGTGAATTATTAATTCAAATAGGCTGCCTCAATATTCAGGACTTAATGCCAAAGTTTTCAGTGAGGTTACTCACCCTTAATTCCTTTTTTCCCTAAGCCTTGCTTTTCTTTTGATCTTCTGCCTTCCTCTAACTCTAATGGCCAGTACTCCTTATCTTCTCTGGCTTATGTTCTTATTTTTCCTTTAGGTTATGAAGAGCAAATGGGTATGATCTCACTACACTAAGCCTCTTTATATAATTCCTGGCTGTTACTAGGGTTTATGGAATTACCCAATGTCAGTTTTACCCCATAATATGGTCTTCCTTACTCTTGATTTAAAAGAAGAAAAGGGTATGTGGTCCTTATTATTTTTTTCAGAAAATCAATCTTATTCTTTTAACCTTACCCCGTGTCATGTCATATGCATGACTTTAATTTTCCCTAAGCAAAAGAATTGCTGGAAATGGATAAAGTGTATATTTAAAGGTTCATTCCATTTCCGTGCAAGCTTTATTTACTATCTGCCATATTTGACTGTGTACATGTATAACATTTGTATGCTTATTTTTGCCTAAGTCTTTTTATTTTTCTTTCTTACTATTTCTGCCTATATACACATTTGTTTTCTTTATGCTAAACTTTTTAAAGACCTGATCATTTCTACCTACATATATATTTGTAATTTATTTATCCCATCATATCTATTAACTGTTGCCTATTTTATCACACAGAAAAATGTGTGCATGTTTGTGCACTATCTTGTGCACATGTACATGTTTTAAACTATGTATCTGCAAATCAGTTTCCTATCTCTACCTTTTCAATGCAATTTCAAACAAATACAAACTAAATTAAATCATGAAATTACTCACAAAAATCAGGGTTATCACAAATTGACATATAACTAACATCTGTATATTTATATATGCCATCAAAATATATAACTAACATTTAATATATATTACTGACATATTAAAGAATAACAGATTATCAACATATTATATACTTTATATAAACTAACAGATATGCAGACTAACACATTATAAACTATGACATATATAAACTAATATTTTAAGTATATAAACTAATACGTACATAAATAACTTTATATATATATACAATAAAATATATATGCGTATATACTCAATATGTTAGTATATAGCTACCAATACTATAAATTGTAAACGTATTATAAATATATTGATATATCCACTATGCAATATATGAAGTTATATATATATATGCGACTTAAAATCTTCTATATATATACTTACATAACAAAATATATAAACTAACACGCACAAATTTTTTTAACAAACCCAAAAGATTATATAAACTAGTAGTATATATATAAGATAACACTTTAAATATATAAATATATACCTTATGTGAAATATAGATTCATCCATGGACCTAGGAAGGAGGAGCTTTGGGTAGCGAGGTGATGAAGAGTGGTTGGCACGGGGTTGCGGTCGGAGGTGATAGGGAGGTGGAATTTGGATGCGGCGAGTGGAAGTGGGGCCGAGGAGATGGCCTAAGCTTCAGGAGAGGCGGTGCTAGGTTGTCGCTTCGGGTTGTTGGGCTGTCGGCGTTAAGTGGTGGCGAGGCCGGAGAGTTTGGAGATGTGGCCGGCGGAAGGGAAGGTTGCGGCCAGTGCTGATGGTGGCGCGAAAGAAGGAGGCGAGGGGAGGCAACGGGTGTTATTGGGTCGGGCTGCGGTTGTAGGTGGTGGGTGAACGACTTGGGAAGAGGGAAGGCCGAAAGGGAGAGGTGGAGGAAGAACACGAAGATGGGTAGCAATGGGAAGAGCTACAGGAGAAAAATGAAAAGCTACAGCAAAATAAAAAAAGTTATATATAATATTACTTCAAGTTGGAACGCACAGAAAAAGAACGGACCAAAAAATGTTGGAACCAGATTTTATATTCAATGTTGGGGAAGAGTGACAGGCATGAGAATTTATGAATTAACATAAGTAAAGAGCTGTTCGTTTTTCAACCGTTGGGAAATTGAATGGACACAGGAAAAAGTTAAAACGAATATCGTTGTGGTTATCTGTTTCACCGGTATCGCCGCGTACCAGACACTAAAATGCACATACAAATATACTACTGAAATTAGCACGACGAGACGATCAAAACGGTATATAGATATCAGTGGCACGATCATCCTATCAAAAGTAAATATTCGGTACCGAAAATGCTGCTAAAACGCCGTAAATAAGATAAATGGAGCAATAGCAGTTCAAATTTGATGAAATAGAAGATGAACACTCACTCAGAAGATGATTTACAAATTTATTATAGAAAAATATTCAGGTTTGGAAAACATTTTTCATCATCTAATATTAACTGATTTAAATTTAAATAAAATTACATAATAAAATACACTTCCATATTTTCTGATGAAAATTTACCAGTTGTTATGTTTATATAGACGTATTCAAATATCAAACTTTTATTTCCAAATTTAATCATTTAAAATTTCACAAAAATTCAGTTAATTACGTTATTAAAACCGTAAAAATTTACGGGTCGTTACAGTTTGAGAGTATTATATATACGAGAGCGTATTTGTTAATGTTATAAAAACGTATTATGTTAATTGGTCTACTTAGTTTTTATGAATTCTGGTCGAGACGTGGGATGCCATGCTATCGATAGGGGTTTCTAAATACTTGAAAAAGGCCAACGGACATGGTATTGAATTTTTGAAAATTTGGCAAATTAAATATTTTGCCTAGGATTATATTTTTATATATATAAAGGAATAATTTTCAAAACTTTATATAGTTATAAAGTGTGTTTTTTAGATGTGATAATATTTATTTATTATCACAATTGTTTATTCGATTATGCTTAATTTAAATAAGAAGCATCGATTGTTGCCTATTAGTTGTTGAATGTGCTTAGGTTATTTAGGAGCATTTATCGCTTTGAATTAAAACGAACCATTTGTGAATTAATTTTCACAATTTGACTATAAAGGTGTTCAGAGAAAATGTTAACTTGAAAATTCGCCATTTAATAATGGTGGGTTAAGAATTAAACTTTAATAAAAAAAAGTTGTTAATATAATCTAAATTGTGGGATAAGATATTTAGAGAATAAATATTCGAGATAATTCTATTATAATAAAGAAGGATTATTATAATATGAAATGATTTTTATATAAAGGAAATTTTATATAAATTTAGTTTATAAAACATGTTTTAAAAAGAATTTACGAATTTAAATCCCAAAATCTTTGAAAATAATTTCAAAGGTTTTGGAGAAATGAAATAATAGTACTTTTGAAAGTAAGAATATTTTGGGAAGTAGAATTTTAAATGGAATGCATTTTCTTTAGGATAACTAGGAGGAAATTATTTCGATTAGTTTTGTGGTAATCTGAATAATCTTCTAAGTGATCGGATGTTCGCTTAAGCGAACATTGTGGAATACTTAGTAAATTATTCTCTTTATCATTGTGCGATCAAGATGAGGTCAAATCCGAATAAACCCAAAGTGAGTTTTAATAAACAAATTGTTTGAAGTTATTATACACAAAAATATATGTAGTATGCTTTAAAAAGAATGACTTTTTGAGATTAAAACCGGTTATCCAACTTTTAAGTTCCCTAAAAGGGAATCGATTTAACAATAAAAAGTATTTCTAATAAGAGATTGCTTTGATAAATAAGATTTTTCCTTTAGATAAGATATAGGATAATTTAACACGAGTTTAAATTGGGTTAAATCAAATAGGAAGGTTTTGATAAACATTGTTTTATTAAAACCATATAATTATTTTAAAAATATCTATGTAGTGTAAACTAATTGTTGATTGGGTCAACCCATAAGCTTTATTCATTTTAATACTCTAAGTTAAAAAGGTTGATAAGTTGACTTGGTTTTGAGAAACCATAATTTGATTTGATCTCCATCAAGATCTTTGAAAAAAGTAAAATAAAATTTGATATAAAGAGTATTATGGAAGTAAATAAAGTGGAATAAGTTATTATTTGATGGTTTATAAAGAAATGACTTTATAAAATATTTTAAACCTTGGATAATTTTAGTATCGAGTAAAATACTAAGTGAAAATTTAAGTGAAATAAATAAATAAGTAAGTAAGTAAATAAAATAAATTTGTGATTAAGAAACTAATAAAATTAAGATATAACTTTCCATTTTGTCCGAGTAAGTTTGGATAATCTTCTAAGCAATAACAAAAGGCTAATAAGCAAAACGGTACGCTTAGATGATTATCAATATTTTTGGACAATCAAGAAAGTTTTGAACCTACGATAAGATTTGTTTGTTAGTCATTTGACATTTTGAAACAATGTTAAGTGATAGTTTTCCCTTATGGTATATGATTGACTGTTAGTGTTAGTTTATTCCATCGTGGAATTTGATTGAATTGAATTGATTGGCTGTGTGATTTCATATACCATTGTCTATCAATTTTAAATTTATAGATAAAGGATTTTGATTTGTTGTTATTAGGACCTAAATCTAGGTGATTTTGAGAAAGGAGATTTTTGAAGATTTTGGGAAGGAAAAGATATTTATTCACTCTAGTTGATGTTTTTGGAGGAACTGGAATACCACTGTACGCTCCATATTGTTTTGATTCTAGAGTTTTATCGTACTTTATTAGGAGGAATCCCCTTCTTGTCATTTTCATTTTGATCCTTGATTTTTCTCGTCTGAGAAATTTGAAAATAAATTTTTGAATTGAAAAACCCGATATTTAGATCTAAATTTATCATTTGAAATAATTGGATGGATATCATCTATTACAGAATATTCTCTGTATTTTGTTGCATATGATTGGGATATGGTTGTTGATTGCATGTAGATTTATATCAGACTAGTTTTTGCGTGTAGAGTACATTACATTTCTTTTGTCAGCCTAATTTTCTTTTAGATTTCGTAAGTACAGGTATGCAAGAGATTGCTATTTGATTCTTGTACACCTGGATTTGCACAGAGATGATAAATTACCTGCCAAAATATAAATCAAACACAAAAAGGTACATAATAAATTTAAAAAATTTAAATTGGTTGATGATTTTATGCCCCGGATATAGGAGACCACTTGGCTTTTGTTTCCTTTGATTGGTTTGGAGCCCGAAGAGGCGAATTGTAGCCGTATTGATCGAGCTGCGCAAAGGAGATGCTGGCGAAATTTTTTCGAAAATTTAAGAGTTGGAAATTTTTTAAGAATTTTGGAAAAATTTTGATAACTAAATTTTTTTTGACTTTATGAATTACAACTTGGAATGAATGAATGGAAGGGAATTAGTTGGTATAGGTGAACAAATTTAAAAGACATGGAAATTTTAGAATCTATTCCAGCTAATAGTTTTGAAAAGTTGATAAGTTTAACAACTCATTTTAATTATTAGTTTTAAACTTAATGGTTTGAAAACATTTTCTTCCTTAGAAATTTCGGGTACGAAATTCATTTAAAGGAGGGAGAATGTAACAACCCAAAATTCTGCTCATTTGATTTTAAATGTTTAATTAATTCTAAATATTTAAATAATTGGATTTTGGAATTTAATAATTTATAATTCGAATATAGGGAATGTTTGTGATATTTGAATTATGAAATTTAATGTTAATTAAATGGATTCAATAATTTTATTTAACTCCTTTTAATTAATAAATAATATTGGTGAATTCAATTTGTAAATTTATTTACAAATGTAAATAGACCGGATAAATATCGATAATTAAATATTTAAATCTGTGAAATTGTCGTTTCAGGGCACAGTCTCGGATTTTGACGAAACTAGTTTCATTGGATCCGTAATAGTGAATTATAATATGTTGTCAAATTTCATGGCGACCAGACGTATTGTTTGGTCGTGCGAGTTCAAAACGCGTAGAAATTAATTTTGGAAAACTTTAATATAATAACTGGCTTTAAAAAGTTATCTTCTGCATACGATCGAATTAGGGCACAGTACTAGTTCCATTACATTCGGAATAGGGGTATGACATATAGTACGCCAGACGGCATGACTCGTTTGGAGTTCGAGATTTTCGGCTATGTTTTGTTGGATATTTTAAAATTAAAATTATATATATATATATATTCATTTTATTGGGACATGCTGCCTTACCATTAGGCCATACCCTACTGTTCGCACCCCATACCTTCAGCCCATTTCTCTCCATTATAGCCCGTACTATCCTTCTCTACTTAAGCATCACGTGAACCAGAGGATAAAACTTCGACATTTTTTTTCAAATTAAAACACCACCAATCCAATGGCCCTCCTCCTCCATGACCACCAGAGGCAATGCTTGGCCTCGGCATCAACTAAAGAAGCGGCCGCCTTGATGTTACGAAGTGATTGATCGGTCGGATTGTCCTACGATGGTCGGAGATGGCCAAACTTTGGCCCCGACCTGGCAACGTTTGGGGTCGATTTTTAGGTGATCGACAGCGAGATGGTGTGGACATTGGTGGCTTTCAGCATGTCTTGGTCTAAGCGACCCATGATGGTGTGCAGCGGCAACGTAGGCAGCGCTTGTGGTGGCATTTGGTAGAAGTCATTCGCGCCTGGGTTTATCGAGTTGAGGAAGGAGAAGTTTAGGGGTATAATTATAATTAGAGTTGAATAAGTAATTAAGGTTGTTTAATTATTTAATGTAATCAAAATCTTGTAAAACCAATTACTTGTTCATACGAGGTCAGATTGGGATGCCATTCGTTGCGTTGTGCTCGTATGGACATTATCTACGTTTTGGAATTGGATTGAAGGGAGTTAGGAGCTCGTTGGAATTCATGCTAAAATCGAACTTCCGTTTGGTTTTAGTTCAAAATCGGGACGTTTCGGCGAAAACGAAAATCAATGTGAGTTTAACTCACATTAAATTTTATTAAATCATAACTAGGTAGTTAAAAATGTTTATTGATTTCGTGGATGTTAATTAAATTGTCTGATTGATTGTTTGGTTGAATTTCCATTTGGAAAATGGATGACATAATTATTTGATCATTATAAAACCATATGATTATCCATATATTATCCATAACCATTTTTTTGTAAATCTATAGAGAGACCCAAAAGGGGTTTCTCACCAATAAATTATTTATTTACATCCGTATGCTGTTATAATTGAACTAAACCTTGATTTTCCATTTAACTTGTTAATTATTGTTATAGCGATTTCACTATATCGTCATTCATTAAATTTCATCCCCGAAACCTTGGACTTGAGCTTGTGTTTTCGCTAAAAGATTATTAAAAATTCATTAATCATTTTGATTAATGATAATTTAAATTAATTAATCATTTTAACTAATGATTTTGAAATTAATTAACCAATTTTAGTAGAAAATGTTTCAAAGTTGGTTTATTTTTAGATTTAATTAATCGTTTTTGCTAATGATGTTTTATGCTTAATTAATCGTTTCAATTAATGATTTCTGAGTTAATGATAATTGAGTTTAATTAATTATTTTAATTAATGATAATTGGAATTAATAATCATTTTAATTAATGATATTTAAAATTAATTAATCATTTTAAATAATGATATTTGAATTTTGTTAATTATTAAATTAATGATTATTTCGAATTTAATTAATTGTTTTAATTTTATCTAATTAGTTTAACTATTGATATTTGGAATTTAGTTAAATCATTTTAATTGATGATGTTTTATAATTAATAAATCATTTTAATAAATGATATTTTAATTAATCGTTTTAACAAATGAGGCTTGAATTTAATTAATCCAATTAATTTATGACTGTATTAAATTTAATTAATTGTTTTAATTAATAGGATTTAGAATTACTTATCATATTAATAAATGATGTTTAAGATAACTTATTAATTTTTAACTAATGATTATTTGAATTTAATTAATCTTTGCAATTAATGATATTTAAATTTAATTAATTGATTTGATAAAAGTGATTAAAGTAAATGAACTAAAATATAATAAATTTTCTTTAATAAACTAATTTAATAAAGATTTTAAAGTAATTTACCAATGTTATAAAAGTGTTTGGAAATAATTATCTATTTTATTAAAGATAATGGATTTGTGTATTTAAAAGTGATTTTAAATGTGATTAATTATCTATCAAGATAATTAATATTGTTTTTAAAGTTATAAAAGGTATTTAAATTGTTTTAATTTCTTTTGGGATAATCTTCTAGGTGTCGATCTGGAGTTGGTTTAGGCCTTCGAGGTCGAGCCTTCGAGGTCGAGCACTTGGAAAAATTATTCTCTTAACGTTTTAGCAATCCGAAACTAATTCTAATATTGTTTTACCAATATGGAAATCCACCACAAGTTCAGTTCATTTTTTAAAAGAAAAAGTTTGATTTGTTTATGGAAATGAATTAATTTCCGTAAAGCGAATCACTTGTATGAAAACGATTTACTTGTATAATTAGCACTAAACATCAAAAAAGTAAACTTGTTGCTATTTCAAAAGTTAAGAATAATCATTGGACATGACTTTGAGGTAACACTACTTTGACATGTCCGGTATTATTCTTAACCAAGAAAAAGTACAAGTTTGAATTCAATGAGTGGTGATAAGTATACAAGAGTTAATTTCCATATATGGTCGTTTTGTATCCTCGTTAGTTAGTATCTTAGCTATCGGTTACTTCAGCTACTTTATTTTCTTCATTCTAAGATGATTTATTCCCCTGTTGAGCGTTAATTATCCTTTTCCCGAAATGACTAAACCAAGGCCGTGGTTTTTGGGGGCCAAGTTACGTGGGGTTACTCCCATTTGGGTATTTTCACATCTCATATAGAGTTTTGTGCACCGTCACATGAAAAACGGTTAAGATTTAGATGTGAAATATTCGGATTCTCGGTAAGGATTGGCGGGGTCCGTCTTGGAGTTCCTGAGGTTTTTAAGTATATTTCTAGAGTTATACTTCTTTTAAGAAGGATGCACCCTCCTAGTCATTTGTAGGAAGGTTTCCTTTCGTTATTTGATTTGAAAACCTTGAATCTGTTTTAGCTTTAAATTGCTACGAGTACAGCCAACTCCTCATCACGGCATTTAAGTATTGATTTAGTCCATTCTATCAAGTTTGGATTGTTACCTTATTTATGTTAGTTCCTGAGATGATGGTTTTGATGACAACAACCTTAGGACTTGTTATAAAATATAAATACTAATATTCTTGTCTAGATATATATGTATATGCAGGATATATATATATGTATATATATATATATGTAGGTACTGAGAATGAAGACTGTACAGTATAAATATTCAAGACTGAGTATAGAGATTCAAGACAGACGAATTCAAGATTGAAGACTCATGAGTATCAAGAGTTCAAGATATTAAGATTATCAAGTGTTCAAGAGTTCAAGATATCAAGATAAGTAAAAGAGTCTACATTTATGTTAAAACTTCATAATAACACTAAAATCTTTATTCGGATTTTTTGTGGAATGGAATCCACCTTCTCGCTTTAATAGTGGGATGGAACGCATGACCTCTTTAGTGGTATGGAACCCACGACCTTCTCTAGTGGAATGGAATCCACGAAATTTTCAAAATGATTTATTTTAACTATTATTCCAAAAACAATCTTTTTAAAAGTCATCTATCTCGGTTTAAATATTTTAGCCTTAAACTATTCTTACCATCTTTTATATTTTGATTTCAAAATCATCTCTCGTTTTTAAACTATCTCCTGGTTTTAATATTATAGCTTTAAATTTCAAAAATATATTTTATACTTAGTTTTTAATATTACTTTTATATTATAGATTATATATTTTTAAGATTACTTTTTAAATCTCTTTTATAAGTTTAAACTATATTCAAAATGGTTTACAAAGATTAGAAATTGTTTTGACAAGTTTTAGAATAGAAATCATTTTAAAGCAAAATTAATTTTAAAAATATACATAGGCATGTCCACATACCCCTTCCCCCCATGTCGACATGGTGACCGTAGAAATTCAAATTTTCAAAAGAAGTTTCTATTCGTCATAACCTTTCGCGAATGGACATGACTGTTATTCTTCTTTAAATACTGAAACACCCCACACCCCTTAGTATACCCAAAAGGATACACTAAAAGGTGTGATGCATTGTAGGTATAACTAAAACTAGCAGAGACTAAGATTCATAAGACAAAAACTAAATAATAATAATAATAATAATAATAACACAGCGGAAACAATTATAGTATTTTGGTGAAAATCAAACTCCATAATATAAGATGATAAGAATAAGTCACCAAATACCAAATACATCATATGTCAAAATACCCATACAAGTCTCGTGAAATCAAAAACCATAGTCTCAAATAAATCAGAGTACAACTTCCCCAAAAAGTGCCAGTTACAACAAAGGAAACTAAAAACTGGAAATAAAGAAAAGGAATACATGATAGAGTCTCTACCAAAGAAGTCTCCATGAATATGCAGTCTACCATCCTTGTCCCTGATTACCTAGGGGGGGAAATGGGAAAATAGAGGGGTAGGTCAGACTAAAAGTCTGGTGAATGATAGTAATCACTGGTACTTTTAAGCAAAGTAAAGGTAATAGGCTTTACAAAAGTTCTAATATTAAAAAGGAAACAAAGGAAATAGAAGGAAAGATAAAGCTGGAAATAAGTACGAATTAACTATTGCTAAATTAATATGATAGGTTAACTTTGATTTTTCGCACTTGTCTTGATAGCTGTTTTGATTAGGCTGAAATCCTAATTCTACCCTTTGATCGGCCTGCTACTCTATAGTACCTACCATGGACTACACACTATATAACTCCCTACATAGAAGAAATTGTTTCTACGAAAGATACATATTGTAACGACCCAGAATTTTTGATAATTAAAATTCGAATATTTAATTGATTTTTTTATATTAACAAATGGAATTTAGAAGTCGAAGGATTTATTTCTCGAATATTGGATTTAATTGGATAATTTAATCGATAAATTAAATAGTGAAATTCCAGAAATAATTGAAAACCGAGTTAAAATGATTGAAATGATTTGGGAAATTTTATTTAATCATACTGGAGTTATAGAAATATTTTAGAACTCTTAAAACTGAATTTGGAGTTAATCTGTGAAAATTGAATATTTTAATATTTAATTATCGATTGTAAAAATAGCCAATTTTCGATCAGTCTCAGAATTGAACGAGACCAGTTCCATTGGATCCGTAATAGTTAGTTATTATCGGATTTCAATTTTTGTATCAATCGGAGTTGTCGTTTGACCGTGGCAGCTCGAAACGCATCGATATCTTTTTAATTTTAAATCGACGAGTTAAAATAGTCATTTTTCAAACGGTCTCGGATTTCGACGAAACCAGTTTCATCGGATCCGTAATGTGATATTATTGTAAGATTTTAAATTTCGTAATTTTTGGATGTACCGTTTGTCCGGGGCAAGCCAAAACGCCTCGAAATCGATTTAAATCGGTTTAATTTAAATTGATCGTTTATTGTCATATCTCACACATACGATCGAATTAGCTTCCGAAACCTGTTCCATTGCGTTCGGAACGCGGGGTAAACCTTACGAACGTCAGCCGGCACGCTCGAATCGGAGTTCAAAAAAAATTCGATGAATAGTAAAATTGGCCATTTTCTATAAAAGGACCTTCTTTCTTTCATTTTGCAAATAAGAAAACGAGCCTAGGGTTTTAGTTCAGAGCCGCCACTCCCATGATGAACGGCCAGAAAGCAATTTTCTTCCTCCCTCAAAATCTTCAAATCCGTTCATCGATTCGCGAAACTTCCTAAATGAAAGTTGTAGAGCACTTTGAGTTCTATATATCCAACGGCTGTGATCGAGAATAGCGTGATAGATCAACGGCAATTTGTATTTGAACGTTCGTCGTTCGTAGGTGCTTTTCGACGTGATGGTTGAGCCGAGTTCATCGTTGTCGAGGCTGGAGGCGTGTCACGTGCAGGCGGAGAAAATGGCGCTAGTGGATCGACGTCTCGTCGTCGATTGTGGTGGCGGTCTCTAGGGTTTTATGGCGGCAGTTGGGTTCAAACGCGACCTGGAGGAATTATCGCGTGGGAGGGAAGAAGGATGTGGCCAGGGTTTTCCCATCTCGTGATCAACGGCTGATGATGAATGTAGGTTAAAATTTTGAAAGAAAATGTAAATTAGATTATATTAAAATTTGTAATGTTTAAAATACAATATCTCTTTCGTACGAGGTCAGAAAATTACGAAACCAGAAGCGTTGGAATCGCAGCGACGCGCTCTACGCTGCAGCGCAGATCTGGGCGTGTTTGGAATCAGTGAAATTTTTGAGTAAAATTAAACGGCCGTTTAATTTTATTCGAAATAAACACTGGAATCAGAATTAAAATCAAGGTGAGATCTTCTCACTCAATTGAATGTGGAATTTTTACAGTTATTGATTTGATTGATATGATTGCTATTCGATGTGATATTAGATATTATAGGATATGTATCTATATATAGCAGTATATACATATTGGCATATGTATATATTGGATTGATGATTTCCCGCCTCGTATAGCGGATGAGACCCTATTGCGCCGTTAGTAAGCGGATTTATAAAAACCCATATACCGCGATAATTCCGTACTGGAGCGGAATTGGTATTGTGCTGACGTTTTTGGATGCAGGGAAACAGGTTGGAGGGATCCAACTGGATTCCTCACCAGTATTTATTTATTTACAGATATTGATGAATATTCTGTTATCATATTGATATATGATATTGACTGTTGTGATGGACTGATTGATGCTGTTGCATCATCGGATTCAGTTTTGAAATGTAAAAATAACGACCTTTATTTTAAAAAGGATTTTAAAGTGATTTTTGAAAAGTAGACGTTTATCGATTTTTTTGAATTGATTTATTTCAGAAAGATAAACGTCTAGAATTTTGAAGTTATAAAAGTTAAGATTTTTGTGAATTATGACCGTAAGGTGATCTTTGAAATAAAAGTCGATTTATTTATAAAATGGTTTAAGCTGGGATTTTTGAATAACTATAAACGATTTGTATAGGAAGATTTATAAAATGGATATTTTATTAATAAAAAATATTGGACTTATAAAACGAATTTTTATAAGTGTTGAAAAGAAGTATAAAAGGATTTCATAAGTGAATGAAATTAATAGATGTATAACGTGAAGTTATAAAGTGAATAGATGTTGTAGAATAAACGATTTATAAGTAATTTACTTATAAATTAGATTTTTGCACTTAATTGGGATATAAATAGAAATTGCTAAATGAAATGATTTCATAAGTTGAAATTGTTATGAAGTATAAATGTGATTTATAAACGTTGTTTATAAATTTGGAATCACTTATTTTGATAAGTAATTTTAGAAGTTAATAAAAGGGAGAATTTTATAAATCGAAGTTGTTAGAAAATATAAAGGTGAATTTATAAACGTTGTTTTATGAATTCGAAATCAATCAAATTTGATGAATGTAATATAGAAGTTATTAAGGGAATTTTACCCACGATTTTGGATAGTGGATAATTCTTGGAATAAAACGTGTAGAAAAGATTAAAACGTAATTATTGAAGTATATTCACGATTTTGGATAGTGAATATATCGTTAAGTAAAATGGATAGTTTTGGAAAAGGGATATTAAAAAAAAATGAAGTTAAACATTTTAGAGATGTTTTTAAAATGTATTATAAATCGAAAGCAGAGATTTCCGCAGTTCTTGTTGAAATAGACGTTTTCGAGAAATTTAAGGAAATGGTGGACTATAACACTGTTGTTATAGTAAATGATTTCCGAAAGGAAAGGTTTTGATGTAGTATTGGGATTTATATATCTATCTAAAATCCGAATCCCTATACTAGTGATTTCGAGTCGTCGTAACAATGTTTTACGCAACATTCGTTTTGACTCAAATAGATGTTGAAATTTATGATTTCCTTAAAGAATGAGATATATACTTAATTTTGATTTTAAGTATATCGAATGTTTTCTAAGTGTTGAAAATAAATGATTTGTGAATTACTTATTTTTAAATAAGTATGGAAATGCTTTTCCAAGATGAAATGAACTGTTTGAGTTTTTATCTTTTAAAGATAAATTGAAAAGTGAATATTTGAAATTGTTTTCAAACGGTGAAGTGTGGAAATTTTATATCTAGTAAAGATATTTTTTTGGAAGATGAAATAATTTGAAAATTATTTGGAATCTGATGATGTTGCGCATCTTTATTGATAGTTAAATAACCGACTATCAATAATTACCTTTAGATAGGTATTTGTTGTGATTGGATGAATTTGAATGCCACACTTATTTTTAAAATAAACGCTCACTATTCGGGTTAGCCGGGAAAGGACCATGGGGTCGTATAACCCATTCCGAATATGTGATACGTCGTTATGAATTGCATTTGAAGACCGGTGTTGAAGACCGGATATTTTTGAAAACGGAAGGATTACCGTCGAGTTACTCTACATCGACTGATCTTCGATTTAGAGGTTTTATCACCCTTAGTGACGGGAAGTCCTGACGTGATTGAAATTATCCGGAAATGCAAGGGCTTCGTGAGAAGTGCCTTCGGTTCTGTTCGATCCCGGAACAGACTTGTATGGATAGTGTGTCTGACGTTACAATTTGAGATATAAAGCTGATTTCTTTCAAATACATTTCTGTTGGTGGCGGAGAATTTATTCTCTTAGCTTAACACCCTTCTCTGAGACGCACGAGCTCAGAGGTTATGTAGTTGAAATTCATCAGTGATATATCCCAATTTGGTAACGTGGCATACTGAGTGTTGCTGTGAAATGATCAGTGTTTGATCATTTGTGATATGATCATTTGTTTGATCTTATATCTTTGTGATCATAGGTTGATCATTTTTGTTTGACCCGAAGCAGGGCTTTTTGTAGAAAGCGTAGCTTTGTGGACGAGACTTCGTCGAGCCTCACACCCCGGAAATGGTCGAAACAGGAAGGATGCAGCAAGGTTCTAGGGAGTAGCGCCCCTTAGTGTATGTCATTCCTTCTGGATAAAGGTGGTATCATGGTATGGAGCCCAGATACTTAACCTCTGTGGTTACTGCATTATTATTATCTATGTGGTTTGTTGCGAATCGGGGATCCTCGGGAAGATCGGTGACGATCGGGGGATGGCATACGCGTGTCAGTAGTTACCTATTTTTGCAGAGGTAACCCAGCCTTGTGTTGGCAGAGATCCGGTTAGGTTCTCGGGTCGTCTATTCCAGGGACGTACCCATCGTGGATAGGAAGTTCCTTAGCCTGACCATTTGTTGGAAATCCAAAGAAACAATACGAGCCTTGTACGGTATTAGTTGTAGAACCTGCCATTCACTTATGGTGGTCACCACTGTTTGGATGGTAGCTATAGTAGGCATAGTTCGGAATGTCTATGCTGGCTAAGATTTATATTCTACTTTCGAAATGTTTTCTACACTATGCACTAATAATAATATCAAAAAGAATTTGATTTTTGCATAGTAAGCATCTTTGACTATCATAAGAAGAAATCTCCTTCAAGTCTGCGTTTGCATTGTGTGTGTGGCGGGAGGTCTTATGGTAGTTTCATTTTCCAAAAAGCATTTCGAATTGACTTTAAAATTATCTGTTGTTTATTTTAAAGATAACTGTTTTACGATCTCACACCAGTCACCATGACTGACTCGGAGTTTATTGTTTCCCTTCTAAACTCTGGGTGCCCACAAATTTCCACACGGGCAGCCTAGAGTTATATTATCAGGATATTCTGGATATTCTGGAGCTTGGAGATAAGCTGGATGACGAGACGTAGTATTTGTATCTGATATATTTATTCCGCTGTGTATTCTGTATGAGGACAAGTATAAAACTGTCCATTGTTGTACTGAGTTGTATATTGACTCTGATGATTGATGTATGTATAAAATGATATAGCTCTTTGTTTTAAAGATTACTGATTTATCTATTATATATTGTTCCGCTGCGATGTGTAAGATTATGATATTGTTCTGTTTCTGTTGCTGTTCTCTTGTTCTGTTGTTGTTCTTCTTTCTTTTTCTTCTATCTTCTTCTTCTACTTTTTTTCTTCTTTCTTAAAACCATAACTTTCCGGGTTTCCGGCATTCGATGGCTCGGCAGTCGATAAAGTGAGTATCGATGTTGAATTTTCGAAAGTCGAAAATTTTCGGGATGTTACATTTGGTATCGGAGCATATGGTTAAGCGACAACCCTGCTCTGTTGGGTGTTACTCATTAGAGATAGAGTCAGTAGTACTCTAGAATGAGTTGAGTGTAATAATAGATATGAGCGCGTATTTGTTATTTGAATATAAAATTGTTTTATATTGTGATGATTGGTTTGTTGAGTGGTATATGGATTCTGGTCGGTATTGTCCGTACAACTCTATCGATAGGGATCTCTAAACACTTATATAGAACAATTCGGCACAGTATTGTTTTAAATAGGGTAAATGAGATAATTTTGCCCAAAACTATTTTTGTATAGAAAAGAAATGTTTTTCTATAAAATACTATAGTATATGGTTGCATGGATGTTAGAAGTGATAATATTAATCTATTATCATTGAAATTAAATAAGAAATTGAAATCGTAACTCCAAAGTTAAGAGATAAATCCATATACAAATGAAATTTGAGAATGTAAATTATAAATGTGAATTGTAATTTAAAACGGAATTCCAGAGAAGTTTTTGGAAATGTTTTGAAAGGAATTTGAAAATTTTGGAGATTCGAAAAGTTTAAAATCTTTTTGGTTTGAAAATGAATTTCGAAGGTTTTGAAAAGTATTTTGGAGAGATAAAAAGCTCTAAACTCTTTTCGGTCGCTGGAAAATAACTTCGATGATGACCGCGGCATCACCGGTGTTCATTTTCGGGTTTCCAAAAGAGGAATTGCTGCCAATTGTTTTAAAAGGAAGTTGTTTTGAAAATTTGGATTTTGTTTTAGAAAATTCAAAGGATAATTTGAACTGTTTTCAAAATGGCTTTGAAATGTTGGTAAACTCTGGAATACTATGTAGAAATATTTATGAAATATTATTAAGTTGATAACTTATACAAATTGAATGTTGATAGAATAAATTCAACTTAAAGGATGAAGTTAAATTAAAGGAAGTATAAGTGAATCAATTAAATCTAAGTTGAGATTGTGGAATATGAAATCTGGATTTAATATGAATTTTGAATAAGTGAAGAAATTTGACCTTGGTAAAAGTTAAATAGGATTGAAATTTGAATTTTGGATTTATAAGTGGAAATGCAAGTTAAGTTAAACAAACGATGTTTAGTGGGATATAACTTAAGTGTTGATTGAAATTGATTTTGGTGTCGAAGTAAATAATCAAAATGAATTAAATGAATATGAACTTGAGTTATATAAATGAACTTCAACTTGAAATGTGAAATGGGTTAGCTATTGAACTAATGAATCAATTGAATGTAAATGTTAATTCATTGAGGAAATTGAATAAATTGAATGTAAGTCAATTGAAATTAAAGGTGTTGAACTAAATTGAATGGAAATAAAATAATAATGGGTATGTTGAATATGCATTGATTGTTTGATGATTGTTAGTTGATTGTATATAAATTCATTAAGTGTTAATGAAGTTGAATTGATAAAATTTGAAGAAAAGTAAATTGAATTTGAATTGGAAATCCAGTTTAAAAGACAGTAGATTTAACCAAAGGGTAAATTGAAATCAAATTTTGGGAATGAACAAAAGTGAATAAAACTGGAATTGAAACTGAATGTTGAAAACAAATGTGAATTGTGCGAAATTAAATGAAGTTTTGAGATTAGTTTGAAGTGAACTAAAGTTAATTGATAAAAATTCAATATTCAGAAGTTAAATAGAATCCAAATAAGGTTGGAATTGTGAAGTAAATTCAAATGAAATTTGAAATGTGAAAGTGAATGAATATGAAACTGCAATGGCGAACTTAAAGAATGTATAAGCAGTCATATTGAAAATTTTGTAACTGAATGTGCAAAATGGTTTGAATATATGTAACTAGATATTATGGCTAGTAGGATATACAGGTGTTATAAAGGAATTGGAATTTAATTTCGAAGATAAATTTGAATGGCTCGACAAAAGGTAAGTATTTGAATTCGAATATGAGATTTGATGACGTATTTCTCTAGCCGCTTGGCTTTTTCTTTTTCTTTTTGAAATCTGAGAGTCCGTAGGGACGTTTTGTAGTCGTGCCATGTTAACCGCGCAAAGGAGACGCTGGCGAAATTTTCTGAAAATTTAAGGCGTTAGAAATTTTTGAGAAAATTTTGAAGTTTAAAATTTGAATTTAAACTCGAATTTGAATTTTGAAGTAAACAATGTTGTTTGGAATTTATAATTGAAGTTAGAAAGCTAGTTGAATGATAACGAATCTTTAATAGAAAGATTTGTTTTGATAAATTGATAAAACTATTTGAATTTGAGAAAATAATAGACGAGTTAAGGACCTTTCTTCCTGACTTGTAATTTCGAGGACGAAATTCTTTTAAGGGGGGAAGTTTGTAACGACCCAGAATTTTTGATAATTAAAATTCGAATATTTAATTGATTTTTTTATATTAACAAATGGAATTTAGAAGTCGAAGGATTTATTTCTCGAATATTGGATTTAATTGGATAATTTAATCGATAAATTAAATAGTGAAATTCCAGAAATAATTGAAAACTGAGTTAAAATGATTGAAATGATTTGGGAAATTTTATTTAATCATACTGGAGTTATAGAAATATTTTAGAACTCTTAAAACTGAATTTGGAGTTAATCTGTGAAAATTGAATATTTTAATATTTAATTATCGACTGTAAAAATAGCCAATTTTCGATCAGTCTCAGAATTGAACGAGACCAGTTCCATTGGATCCGTAATAGTTAGTTATTATCGGATTTCAATTTTCGTATCAATCGGAGTTGTCGTTTGACCGTGGCAGCTCGAAACGCATCGATATCTTTTTAATTTTAAATCGACGAGTTAAAATAGTCATTTTTCAAACGGTCTCGGATTTCGACGAAACCAGTTTCATCGGATCCGTAATGTGATATTATTGTAAGATTTTAAATTTCGTAATTTTTGGATGTACCGTTTGTCCGGGGCAAGCCAAAACGCCTCGAAATCGATTTAAATCGGTTTAATTTAAATTGATCGTTTATTGTCATATCTCACACATACAATCGAATTAGCTTCCGAAACCTGTTCCATTGCGTTCGGAACGCGGGGTAAACCTTACGAACGTCAGCCGGCACGCTCGAATCGGAGTTCGAAAAAAATTCGATGAATAGTAAAATTGGCCATTTTCTATAAAAGGACCTTCTTTCTTTCATTTTGCAAATAAGAAAACGAGCCTAGGGTTTTAGTTCAGAGCCGCCACTCCCATGATGAACGGCCAGAAAGCAATTTTCTTCCTCCCTCAAAATCTTCAAATCCGTTCATCGATTCGCGAAACTTCCTAAATGAAAGTTGTAGAGCACTTTGAGTTCTATATATCCAACGGCTGTGATCGAGAATAGCGTGATAGATCAACGGCAATTTGTATTTGAACGTTCGTCGTTCGTAGGTGCTTTTCGACGTGATGGTTGAGCCGAGTTCATCGTTGTCGAGGCTGGAGGCGTGTCACGTGCAGGCGGAGAAAATGGCGCTAGTGGATCGACGTCTCGTCGTCGATTGTGGTGGCGGTCTCTAGGGTTTTATGGCGGCAGTTGGGTTCAAACGCGACCTGGAGGAATTATCGCGTGGGAGGGAAGAAGGATGTGGCCAGGGTTTGCCCATCTCGTGATCAACGGCTGATGATGAATGTAGGTTAAAATTTTGAAAGAAAATGTAAATTAGATTATATTAAAATTTGTAATGTTTAAAATACAATATCTCTTTCGTACGAGGTCAGAAAATTACGAAACCAGAAGCGTTGGAATCGCAGCGACGCGCTCTACGCTGCAGCGCAGATCTGGGCGTGTTTGGAATCAGTGAAATTTTTGAGTAAAATTAAACGGCCGTTTAATTTTATTCGAAATAAACACTGGAATCAGAATTAAAATCAAGGTGAGATCTTCTCACTCAATTGAATGTGGAATTTTTACAGTTATTGATTTGATTGATATGATTGCTATTCGATGTGATATTAGATATTATAGGATATGTATCTATATATAGCAGTATATACATATTGGCATATGTATATATTGGATTGATGATTTCCCGCCTCGTATAGCGGATGAGACCCTATTGCGCCGTTAGTAAGCGGATTTATAAAAACCCATATACCGCGATAATTCCGTACTGGAGCGGAATTGGTATTGTGCTGACGTTTTTGGATGCAGGGAAACAGGTTGGAGGGATCCAACTGGATTCCTCACCAGTATTTATTTATTTACAGATATTGATGAATATTCTGTTATCATATTGATATATGATATTGACTGTTGTGATGGACTGATTGATGCTGTTGCATCATCGGATTCAGTTTTGAAATGTAAAAATAACGACCTTTATTTTAAAAAGGATTTTAAAGTGATTTTTGAAAAGTAGACGTTTATCGATTTTTTTGAATTGATTTATTTCAGAAAGATAAATGTCTAGAATTTTGAAGTTATAAAAGTTAAGATTTTTGTGAATTATGACCGTAAGGTGATCTTTGAAATAAAAGTCGATTTATTTATAAAATGGTTTAAGCTGGGATTTTTGAATAACTATAAACGATTTGTATAGGAAGATTTATAAAATGGATATTTTATTAATAAAAAATATTGGACTTATAAAACGAATTTTTATAAGTGTTGAAAAGAAGTATAAAAGGATTTCATAAGTGAATGAAATTAATAGATGTATAACGTGAAGTTATAAAGTGAATAGATGTTGTAGAATAAACGATTTATAAGTAATTTACTTATAAATTAGATTTTTGCACTTAATTGGGATATAAATAGAAATTGCTAAATGAAATGATTTCATAAGTTGAAATTGTTATGAAGTATAAATGTGATTTATAAACGTTGTTTATAAATTTGGAATCACTTATTTTGATAAGTAATTTTAGAAGTTAATAAAAGGGAGAATTTTATAAATCGAAGTTGTTAGAAAATATAAAGGTGAATTTATAAACGTTGTTTTATGAATTCGAAATCAATCAAATTTGATGAATGTAATATAGAAGTTATTAAGGGAATTTTACCCACGATTTTGGATAGTGGATAATTCTTGGAATAAAACGTGTAGAAAAGATTAAAACGTAATTATTGAAGTATATTCACGATTTTGGATAGTGAATATATCGTTAAGTAAAATGGATAGTTTTGGAAAAGGGATATTAAAAAAAAATGAAGTTAAACATTTTAGAGATGTTTTTAAAATGTATTATAAATCGAAAGCAGAGATTTCCGCAGTTCTTGTTGAAATAGACGTTTTCGAGAAATTTAAGGAAATGGTGGACTATAACACTGTTGTTATAGTAAATGATTTCCGAAAGGAAAGGTTTTGATGTAGTATTGGGATTTATATATCTATCTAAAATCCGAATCCCTATACTAGTGATTTCGAGTCGTCGTAACAATGTTTTACGCAACATTCGTTTTGACTCAAATAGATGTTGAAATTTATGATTTCCTTAAAGAATGAGATATATACTTAATTTTGATTTTAAGTATATCGAATGTTTTCTAAGTGTTGAAAATAAATGATTTGTGAATTACTTATTTTTAAATAAGTATGGAAATGCTTTTCCAAGATGAAATGAACTGTTTGAGTTTTTATCTTTTAAAGATAAATTGAAAAGTGAATATTTGAAATTGTTTTCAAACGGTGAAGTGTGGAAATTTTATATCTAGTAAAGATATTTTTTTGGAAGATGAAATAATTTGAAAATTATTTGGAATCTGATGATGTTGCACATCTTTATTGATAGTTAAATAACCGACTATCAATAATTACCTTTAGATAGGTATTTGTTGTGATTGGATGAATTTGAATGCCACACTTATTTTTAAAATAAACGCTCACTATTCGGGTTAGCCGGGAAAGGACCATGGGGTCGTATAACCCATTCCGAATATGTGATACGTCGTTATGAATTGCATTTGAAGACCGGTGTTGAAGACCGGATATTTTTGAAAACGGAAGGATTACCGTCGAGTTACTCTACATCGACTGATCTTCGATTTAGAGGTTTTATCACCCTTAGTGACGGGAAGTCCTGACGTGATTGAAATTATCCGGAAATGCAAGGGCTTCGTGAGAAGTGCCTTCGGTTCTGTTCGATCCCGGAACAGACTTGTATGGATAGTGTGTCTGACGTTACAATTTGAGATATAAAGCTGATTTCTTTCAAATACATTTCTGTTGGTGGCGGAGAATTTATTCTCTTAGCTTAACACCCTTCTCTGAGACGCACGAGCTCAGAGGTTATGTAGTTGAAATTCATCAGTGATATATCCCAATTTGGTAACGTGGCATACTGAGTGTTGCTGTGAAATGATCAGTGTTTGATCATTTGTGATATGATCATTTGTTTGATCTTATATCTTTGTGATCATAGGTTGATCATTTTTGTTTGACCCGAAGCAGGGCTTTTTGTAGAAAGCGTAGCTTTGTGGACGAGACTTCGTCGAGCCTCACACCCCGGAAATGGTCGAAACAGGAAGGATGCAGCAAGGTTCTAGGGAGTAGCGCCCCTTAGTGTATGTCATTCCTTCTGGATAAAGGTGGTATCATGGTATGGAGCCCAGATACTTAACCTCTGTGGTTACTGCATTATTATTATCTATGTGGTTTGTTGCGAATCGGGGATCCTCGGGAAGATCGGTGACGATCGGGGGATGGCATACGCGTGTCAGTAGTTACCTATTTTTGCAGAGGTAACCCGGCCTTGTGTTGGCAGAGATCCGGTTAGGTTCTCGGGTCGTCTATTCCAGGGACGTACCCATCGTGGATAGGAAGTTCCTTAGCCTGACCATTTGTTGGAAATCCAAAGAAACAATATGAGCCTTGTACGGTATTAGTTGTAGAACCTGCCATTCACTTATGGTGGTCACCACTGTTTGGATGGTAGCTATAGTAGGCATAGTTCGGAATGTCTATGCTGGCTAAGATTTATATTCTACTTTCGAAATGTTTTCTACACTATGCACTAATAATAATATCAAAAAGAATTTGATTTTTGCGTAGTAAGCATCTTTGACTATCATAAGAAGAAATCTCCTCCAAGTCTGCGTTTGCATTGTGTGTGTGGCGGGAGGTCTTATGGTAGTTTCATTTTCCAAAAAGCATTTCGAATTGACTTTAAAATTATCTGTTGTTTATTTTAAAGATAACTGTTTTACGATCTCACACCAGTCACCATGACTGACTCGGAGTTTATTGTTTCCCTTCTAAACTCTGGGTGCCCACAAATTTCCACACGGGCAGCCTAGAGTTATATTATCAGGATATTCTGGATATTCTGGAGCTTGGAGATAAGCTGGATGACGAGACGTAGTATTTGTATCTGATATATTTATTCCGCTGTGTATTCTGTATGAGGACAAGTATAAAACTGTCCATTGTTGTACTGAGTTGTATATTGACTCTGATGATTGATGTATGTATAAAATGATATAGCTCTTTGTTTTAAAGATTACTGATTTATCTATTATATATTGTTCCGCTGCGATGTGTAAGATTCTGATATTGTTCTGTTTCTGTTGCTGTTCTCTTGTTCTGTTGTTGTTCTTCTTTCTTTTTCTTCTATCTTCTTCTTCTACTTTTTTTCTTCTTTCTTAAAACCATAACTTTCCGGGTTTCCGGCATTCGATGGCTCGGCAGTCGATAAAGTGAGTATCGATGTTGAATTTTCGAAAGTCGAAAATTTTCGGGATGTTACACATATAGTACCTACTGTGGACTATACGATATATAGTTCCATGCATAGAAGGCAATGGTGCCTACGAAAGGCACACATACTAAGCGCTTGGAACTCATAACGATTACTGAGCACCCGAATGGAAGTCGCACGCATAACCGCCACCATGCTCATGTTACCTTTTGTTCCACCTATTAGGTCTTCTTATTACCTCAAGCTCCAGCATAAGCGTGCCCCTTATCCCACTTATGGCTAATGTGAGACCACCGTGTCAATAGAAAATAGAGGAAATGCTGTTGGTACTGGCCGTCATCCAAACAAAATCTAGTTGCGCCCCTTGTCCAAATCCCTGTGATTTGAACTTCTATTTGTTGACCAATTACTACCATTATTAGCATAAGTGTGCCCTCATCTCACTTTAGGCTAATGTGAGACCATCATTTTGTCTAATAGAGAATGCTATTTGGTACAAGTCTTACTTTAATTCTTTACTTATTAACTTAGATAAATTATTTAAATAAGCCTTTATTATTATTCTGACTATATTTGCTTATTAATTTATCCTAAGTCTTAAAATAAGCCTCATTCTGTTCTATTTTCTTATTATAACCTACATTATAATCATGCTTATTACTTAACCCAAGGTCTAAGTGTGAAAATAAGCTTCTTTCATCTTTTACTCTTTTTAATTATAATTCTAAGTTATAACTAGGCTAATTTCTTTAATTTAGTCCAATTCTAATATTTACATCATAATTTTATTCCAATTCCATTTTATTACAGTCTTTACAATTTACATCTTACCTTCCTTTATTTCAGTATTCTTTTAATTTAATCCAAATTCGCGTTTAATCTATTCTAATCCATTCGCAAAGAAAAAAGAGAAATAGAAGAAAATTGAAAATAGAAGAAAATCCAAAGCGTATGAGAAGATGTAAATAAAGCATAAATGACAGTAAGTAATTAAAAATAACGTAAATAACTGATAAAAAGGTATTTCCAAAATCGTAGAAAAACTACAATTATTGGAAAATCTATCATTTTAAATTGCTTAAAAAAATCTAAATAATTACAATCACTCACCTGTGGTCCTAAGCTCTTCCCTTTAGGTCTTCCCGGATCCACTTGGGGTTGTTAAATATTTTAATTTAAAATGATTTTATCCTTGGAAAATTATTTCGTTTAAGGTCCTTCCTGAAAAGGTGAACCCAATTGGAGAAAATCTTAGAGTGAGAAAAAGTGTTAGGCCTAAGGTCTTATTTATAGGGGTAGAAGTGGATCTCAGACCGTTAGATTTAGGGATAGAATATGATGCAACCACGTCATAAGCTGAATATGAGCCATCGGATGGAAGCACGAAGGGACCAGATTGAACAAAAGAATGAAATTGACGTGTTAAAATCGCACAGCACGAAGGAAAAATTCCTTCGCCTTACAAACATAGGCGGGTCGACCTACAGGTCAACCTCCCATAGTGCTAGTTCGATTGGCCGGTTGACGTAGGCCTGGGGATGGTCGACCTCTAGGTTGACCTCCCTATATATATATATATACATATATATATTCGTTTATCTTGTTAATTCCGTATTCGGATTATGATGTTCTATATATGGAATTGACCAGAAAATTACCACTCACAAAGTTATTTTATCATTTCATTTATTCGATAATTAATTATTATAGCTTAAATTTCGGGTTGTTACAAATACCAGTTGTTTTCAACGAATTTTAAGTTAGTTTTTCTTCATTTCTTCACTCCTTCTTCTCCACTCAAGTATTCTCTTATATTTTAACAAAACTCTGCCGAAATCCTAAGTGAATCAAACTTGATCATCTCTAGTTTGATTCTCTGCCACTCTCTCTCAAATATCTCAGTGCTATTCAGAGTTATAGGATCATTTGTAACAAAAGATCGAAAGATCGAAGTGTATCGAGTCTCTCTATCAAAGTGTGATTGGAAACGGTGTGATTGTGGCCCGTAAATCAATTGGGTGTGATTGTAGGCCGTAAATCAATTAGGTGATCTTGTAGCCTAGTTAAATCAAGAGAGTTTTCCCTGGACTTAAAGAAAGGAGGGTGTATCTCGTGGCCTTGAAATCGAGGTTGTAATACAACATTATATTTGAAAAGGAATCTGCACAAGAAATTGTATGGGACTGGATGTAGGGTAACTCTGAACTAGTATAAAATTCTGGTGTGTTCTTTCCTTTACTGCTTTTATTTACTATTTGCATCTGTGTCTAGTTCTGTGATTGTCTTTGTGTTTGTGAATTGCATCTGTTTTGGTTTAATTTGAAAAGATTTCAAAAAGATTCATAAAATTAATTAAACACTATTCACCCCCTCTAGTGTTAATCCATCCTTAAGATCTGTAATCTGTATTTCCTACATTTGGTATCAAAGCATTGGTTTTCAAAGCTATCATAATCTGAATTTTGAAAAAGTTTAAAATGTCAATTTTTGGAGATTCTGTTAACACTAGTTCAAAACTGTCCAAATCATCATTGTCTCATAAGTCTGCATATTGCTATTATAGAAAATCAAGTTATCTACTGAATTGGTGTGTTGTGCATGAATAGATGTGTTATATGGCTTTTGAAGAATCAACACTCAATGGACAAATGGCGCAAATGAAGAAAAAAAAAGGATACTTGATAGTGGATGTTCAAAACACATAACGGGCAATTCAGAGATACTGAATGACATAATTTATGAAGATGGAAAACTGGTCAACTTTGGAGACAACTCAAAAGGATATGTGATTGGCATCGGCCATATAGGTAACTCTAAAACTCCTACTATTTCTGATGTTTTGTTAGTTAGGAATCTAAAACACAATTTACTTAGCATAAGTCAACTATGTAACAAGGGATACAAAATTAAATTTGAAAAGGATAAGTGTCACATCAAAGATAATAAATCAAATATTATCTTTGAAGGAATTAGGAAGAAAAATATTTATATTCTTAGTATGAAAATCTCAAATAATAACCTATGTCTTTTGGCTAATACAAGTAACCCTTGGATTTGGCATAAATGATTTGAGCATTTGAATTTCAAACTCTTATCTTGACTTTCAAAACTTGATCTTGTAAGAGGTCTTCCTAAAATGGATTTTAAAGTAGATAGTATATGCGATGCTTGTTAATTTGGAAAACTTAGGAAGAGTTCATTCAAATTGAAAGATATGATTTCAACTTTAAAAACTCTTGAGTTACATCATTTAGATCTGCTTGGTCCATCTCAAATTCAGTCAATAAATCACAGTAAATATGTTTTTGTAATTGTAGATGATTATTCTAGATTTACATGGATAATTTTTCTAAAACTTAAAAGTGATGCTTTTGATTTATTTAAAACTTTTGCAAAAAGAATTCAAAATCAACTTTCTTTGAAAATCAAAACTACTCGTAATGATCACGGTGGAGAATTTGAAAATGAAAATTTTGAGAATTTCTGTAATCAAAAAGGAATAACGCATAATTTTTCCTTTCCAAGAACTCCATAACAAAATGGAGTGGAAGAGCGTAAAAATAGGACGATTCAATAGTATGCAAGAAATATGCTTTCAGATAGTAAATTACCAAAAAAATATTCTACAGCTTATTACATTTTGAATAGGATTTTAATTAGACCTTTAACCAATAAAACACCATATGAACTTCCTTTCAATAAGAAACCGAAGGTATCTTATTTTAAAGTTTTTGAAAGTAAATGCTTTATTTTAAATACAAAGAACAATTTGGATAAATTTGATCCTAAATCCGACAAAGGAATCTTTATTGGATATTCTAATAGAAGTAAAGCATACAGAGTTTTCAATTTAAAAACTAACACCATTGAAGAAACAATGCATGTACCTTTTGATGAAAATTTCAATGATTTTTTTCAAATAAATGATGAAGATGATTTTGTTACTTTAAATAATGAATCAAATGAAACAAATTGTGAAACTGTTCATCCTAATAAAAGGATCAGGCTTTTAAAAGATCATCCTATAGAAAATATACTAGGAAATATTGAATCTGTTGGTAGAACTAGAAATCAACTAAACAAGATGAGTAATGTAGCTTTTATATCAACTATTGAACCCAAAAATCCAAAGGAAGCATCATATGATGATTCATGGATTCTTGCTATGCAAAAAGAACTGAATCAATTCACCAGAAATGATGTATGTGAACTTGTTCCTAGACCTGAGGACAAAACTATAATAGGAACTAAATGGGTTTATAAAAATAAAATGAATTAACATGGTGAGGTCATTAGAAATAAAGCTCGGTTAGTCGTGCAAGGTTATTGTCAAGAAGAAGGAATAGACTTTGATGAAACCTTTGCACCCGTAGTAAGAATAGAAGCCATTAGAATTCTACTTGCTTTCGCAAATCACAACAATTTCAAATTATTTCAAATGGATGTCAAATGTGCCTTTTTAAATAGTTTTGTTAAAGAGGATGTTTATGTTGAACAACTTCCACTTTTTAAAGTAGAAAAGTTTCCAAATCATGTTTACAAATTAAAGAAATCATTATATGGTCTGAAACAAGCTCCTAGAGCCCGGTATGACAGACTATGATCTTACCTAGTACAATCAAATTTTGAAATTGGTAAAGTAGATAATACTCTTTTTATTAAAAGAAACAAAAATATATACAATTAGTATAGATTTATGTAGATGATATAATTTTTGGATCAACAAACATTGAAATGAACAAAGAGTTTTCTGAAATAATGACAAAAGAGTTTGAGATGAGTCATATGGGTGAACTTACTTTCTTTTAAGGATTGCAAATAAATAAATTAGATAGTGGTATTTTCATTAGTCAAGAAAAGTATGCTAGGGATCTAGTTAGTAAGTTTGGTATGACCACTGCGAGTGGAAAACCCACTCCTATGGCAACCAATGAAGCCTTAAATAAAGAAGACATGTCAAAAGATGTTGATCAAAAACTATACAGGGGAATGATTGGATCGCTAATCTATATAACTGCGAGTAGGCCTGATATCATGCATAGAGTCTGTCTCTGTGCAATGCACCAATCTCAACCCAAAGAAACCCATTTAAAAGCTATTAAAAGTATCCTAAGATATGTTAAACACGCTTTAGACTATGACCTATTTTACCCTAAAAATGATTCATTAGATTTAATCTCATATTGTGATGCTGACTATGCTGGTTGTAAATCAGACCGAAAAAGTACGGTGGAACTTGTCGCTTTTTAGGACATTATCTGGTTTCCTGGTTTAGCAAAAAGCAAAATACTATCTCACTATCAACAACTTAAGTAGAATATATCTCTACTGCTTTGGCTTATTCTCAAGTTATCTATATGCAACAGACCCTAAAGGATTTTGGATTAAATATTTCAAAATTACCAATTTATTGTGACAATACAAGTGCAATAAATTTGTCCAAAAATCCTACTGATCATGCCAGAACCAAACATATTGATATCAGACATAAATTTTTCAGAGATAATATAAGTAAAGAGATTATTTCTCTTGAATTTATCAACACTGAGGATCCAATAGCTGATATTCTGACCAAACCCTTGAATCAATCAATCTTTACTAAATTAAGAAGAGAACTAGGTATTTGTTCTATAACTGAGATATAAAATATAGATATAGTAACATCATATATAATAAAATTAGACTTATGTTTCGCTTATTATACTTTATTATTAGCATTTAGTTCCATAGTATTAGTTTAAGGGGGAGTTATGTAGTTTAGGCTTAGTTTTTGTTGATGACAAAAGGGGAGAATTATAAAATAGGATAGTTAGGTTGTTAGTTAGGCTTAGACTAAGGGGGAGTTAGTAGATTAAGGGGGAGTTGTTGGAATAAAGGGGAGTCGGAGTAGAATCGGAGTTTGGTGGCGTATATTTTATAAACATAGGTTGTCATCATCAAAAAGGGGGAGATTGTTAGTTCCTGAGATGATGGTTTTGATGACAACAACCTTAGGACTTGTTATAAAATATAAATACTAATATTCTTGTCTAGATATATATGTATATGCAGGATATATATATATATATATATATATATATATATATATATATATATGCAGGTACCGAGAATGAAGACTGTACAGTATAAAGATTCAAGACTGAGTGTAGAGATTCAAGACTGACGAATTCAAGACTGAAGACTCATGAGTATCAAGAGTTCAAGATATCAAGATTATCAAGAGTACAAGAGTTCAAGATATCAAGATAAGTAATAGAGTCTAGATTTATGTTAAAACTTCATAATAGCACTAAAATCTTTATTCAGATTTTAATTGTGGAATGGAATCCACGTTCTCGCTTTAATAGTGGGATGGAACCCATGACCACTTTAGTGGGATGGAACCCATGACCTTCTCTAGTGGAATGGAATCCACGAAATTTTCAAAATGATTTATTTTAACTATTATTCCAAAAACAATCTTTTTAAAAGTCATCTCTCTCGATTTAAATATTTTAGCCTTAAACTATTCTTACTATCTTTTGTATTTTGATCTCAAAATCATCTCTTGTTTTTAAACAATCTCCTGGTTTTAATATTATAGCTTTAAATTTCAAAAATATATTCTATACTTAGTTTTTAATATTACTTTTATATTATAGATTATATATTTTTAAGATTACTTTTTAAATCTCTTTTATATATTTAAACTATATACAAAATGGTTTACAAAGATTAGAAATTGTTTTGACAAGTTTTAGAATAGAAATCATTGTAAAGAAAAATTAATTTTCAAAATATACATAGGCATGTCGACATACCCCATCCCCCCATGTCGACATGGTGACCGTAGAAATTCAAATTTCAAATTTTCAAAAGAAGTATCTATTCGTCATAACCTTTTGCGAATGGACATGACTATTATTCTTCTATAAATACCAGTTGTTTTCAACAAATTTTAAGTTAGTTTTTTTTTCATTTCTTCACTCCTTCTCCACTCAAGTATTCTCTTATATTTTAACAAAACTCTACCAAAATCCTGAGTGAATCAAACTTGATCATCTCTAGTTTGATTCTTTGCCATTCTCTTTCAAAGATCTCGGTGTTATTCAGAGTTATAGGATCATTTGCAATCAATGATCAAAAGATCGAAGTGTATCCAGTTTCTCTCTATCAAAGTGTGATTGGAAACGGTGTGATTGTGGCTCGTAATCAATTAGGTGTGATTGTAGCTCGTAAATCAACTAGGTGATCTTGTAGCCTGGTTAAATCAAGAGAGTTTGCCCTGGACTCGGAGACAGGATGGTGTATCTCGTGGCCTTGAAATCATGGTTGTAATATCGACATTATATTTGAGAAGAAATCTGCATGAGAAATTGTGTGGGACTGGATGTAGGGTAACCCTGAACCAGTATAAAATTCCGGTGTGTTCCCTTACTGCTTTTATTTACTATTTGTATCTGTGTCTGGTTCTGTGATTGTCTCTGTGTTTGTGAATTGCATCTGTTTGGGTTTAATTTGAAAAGATTTCAAAAAGATTCATAAAATTAATTAAGCACTATTCACCCCCCTCTACTGTTAATCCAGCCTTAAGATCCGTAATCCGCATTTCCTACAATTTAGTCCATTATATCAAGTTGGACTGTTTTCCTTGTTCTATCCATTTTGTCCAGTTTGGATTTTACTCTGTTAATTTCCATACTTTCAAGTCTGGTTTTAGTATTAATGTAACGACCCGTATTTTTAAGGATCGAAACATCGTAAAACTGTTGTCATTAGATTGATAGTATTGTTAAGTCGTTCGAAGCTTAAGACGTGTGGTAGTTAGGTCGTGTTGGACTTAGGTCGTGAAGAAGGATAGGTCGTGGAGCGACTTAAGGGAGTTGGCGACCTAAGGAAGTTGGTGGTAGTAGTTGGCGACTTAAGGAATTGACCGACTTATGGAATTGGCGACTTAAGAGTTAGCGGCTGAGGGGAGTTAACGACCTAGGGGGTTAAGCGGGTTAACGACTTAAGGAGGTTGGGTCGTTCGAGCGACTTAAGGATTATAGGTCATAAGTCGTTGGGGACCCTGTGTTGGAGTTAGGTCGTAAGTCACGCATTGGTGTTAAGGCTTAGGTCGTTTGGTCGTTGAGTCGCGCACTTGCGTTAGAGTTAAGTCGTATAGCGTTAAGTCGCAAGGTCGCTAAGTCGCACATATGTGTTAAGTCGCGCAAGGTTAAGTCGTTGAGTTGTTGAGTCGTTGAGTCCTGGTTTGCGCGCGCATGTGTTATGGCTTAAGTCGTAGGACCTGATAAGTCGTAGGTCGAAGGGGATGGATAAGTCGTAGGGTTTGTTAGGTCGTAAGTCGGAGGAGATAAGTCGTGGACGACTTAAGGGGGCGGACGACTTAGGGATTTCAGCCTATAAATACACGTCCATTTCCTCACTTTTTGGGATCCGGATTTTGAAGCGACGAAGTCCTGCCATTTTGAGAGCTCGAGTGCTGCACTTCTTCACTTCTTTTCTCCACTCTAATCTTGTGATTCCTTCCATCCAAATCGAAGATCAAATCGAAGATCCAAGAGCTAAAGATTGAAGATCTTCAACCATCGAAGAGAGATTTCATCGTTTGAAGCGGAATTTTGGCGGATCGAGTTAGATTCTTCGCTGTCCAGATCTGAAGTGTGTTGCTTTTAAGGTGTTTAGGTGATTTGGTGAGTGGTGGTTATCTCTCATACAGATCGAAAGGAGTATATTGGATTGGTGGCTTGATTGTGTATTAAAATAGTGATTTCCATGTATTTTCTTAAACTTAAGTATAGATCCATTGTTCATGATGATTTGACATCCATTTTACTACATGTTAATCTATGCAAGTTCATTCATCAAGTTGTAGAGATATTACCCATGTTTCATGCTTGTTAGATTTGGACTCTTTATTTACAAAATTTCCATTTTAGTTATAATTGCTTTTAGATCTTGTTTGCATGATTGATTACTTGGATTAATGATTGATTTGATTGATTGTTATGAATTAGTTGATTAGTTGTTGGATTTAGACAAGATGGTCGAAGATGATTCAAAAGCTAAGGGAAAGGCTCTTGGATTGGAAAAGCTGCTCGTGGCATATGTGGCGAATGATGAAGCTTATATGGATAGATTTGATGATGATGTGAGATAGCCTTGGTTTAATCCAGACGGGATCATTCCAAGCATGTTGATAACTCGGTGAAATTGTTTGGGTTTGAGGACAATGGTTGGCTCGAGAGGCGCTTGAGCTAGTATGAGAATAGTCGTCGAAGAGGATGACTAGAAGGCTGAGATTTCATCGTTGTTGAAGGTTCTAGCAGGCTCAAAGCAAGAGTACGATGGGAAGATTCGATAGTCCCAAAAGACTACAGTTGGTGGTCAGTACTCTGGGCAGATTCGATAGTCCTAGGCACGGGCTGCGACGACGTGCAGAGTTCTGTCTAGAACTGGGGTTGCCATTAACCCTTGACGGACGGCTGAAAGAATGTGCCGGTCATTCAATTAGCGGTGGTATCGAAACAATGATAACAGTGATAGCCAGAGTCATGGATGTTTGGTTGTATTGTCATTCGGTCTCAAGAGCGATGTTTTCTGGGTGCTTATCTGATCTTGGTTTAGGCCTTGGGGGTTTGTACTTGGAAAACACCGACCTTGACTCGAGTGATAATTGCTTTACTTTAATTGTCTGATTGCTATGTTTACTTCTGCTTAGTGTGTCTGGGGGCTATCACTGTAGAAAGAGGTGGAGTGGGAGGGTTGGATTCCTATTCCTTTTACCTTTATGCTCTTTTTGTATGTTGTTAGTTAATTTACCGCTTACTAAGACTGTTGTCTGACTCAAGGTTTTATGTTCAACTCTTATTACCTTGGGCTGTTCATCCATTTTGGGATGGGCAGACTAGGTAGCAGGTGACAGGTGCTGTTCTTAGTTTCCGACGATGCTGATGACGAAGATGAGCTGGAGGCTTGCATATTGTTTTCTTACTATATGTACTGGATGTTCCGCTGCTTGTATAATTCTCTGAGTGATATGTAGTGAGGCTTGTTGTGTTGACTATTCAGATGTTTGTATTCAAATATTATGAAGCTTAATTGATGAGATTCTAATTTTGTGAAGCTTCACTATATATATTCTCTATTGTATTTTATCCATGCGCTGTGAGTAATACGATAGATTCTGCTGTTTTAACTTAACCTTGGCGATCGTCCATGGTTGCCTGGCACACCTTTCAGCGCACTATTCCTATGTTCAGTGCATGGGTCATGGGCGGTCGTCACATTTGGTATCAGAGCTTTGGTTAATCGATTTTACCCAACGCTCGCTGACGTAACTACGTATGAGAGACGTAATTGTATTTTGATGGATGATTACTATATATAATATAGTAGATTAGAAGGATTTGAGTCCTTTATGCAGTTGTTTCTCAAGGTGTATTAATCATTCCTTTTTATAGATATTAAGGATGAGTCGAAGAGGGAGACCAGCTGCTGGGGAAAGCCGTGCTGCTGAGGGGGCTGTTGATTATGCAGCTATGTTCGAAGCCATGATGACTTCGATCATGAGAAGGATGCCAGCTTCAGGGCCAGCAGTTGATGTTGGAGTTCAAGTTCAAGCTCCAAGACCGGTGGATTTTGCTAAGCTGTGTAAAGACTATACTGCTCTTGAAGGAAAAGTTTTCTTGGGAACAGAGCCAACCATTGAAGTCCAGAGATGGATAGATGCTTGTAGAAGGATCTTTGGTGGTTTGGGAATCGAGGATGCAACTAAAAGGAAGCTCGCATCAAGACAGCTTTAGGGGAGAGCTTCTGATTGGTGGAACTCTATCACCATTGATACTCCGGAGGAAGAAATTACTTGGGAGCAATTCCAAGCTAGATTTGAAGCTAAGTTCATTTCTACAGCTCAGAAATCTATTCTGTTCAAGAAGTTTGTGGAGCTCAAGCAAGGTGGAAGACCAGTTCTTGAGTATGTTTCTGAGTTTGAAGCCTTGTCCAAGTATGCCCGGTCGTATATTGAATCTTCATATCAGAAGAACGAGAAGTTTGTGACAGGCTTGGACAATTATCTTGGGAGGCAGTTGGTGGATCATTTGGATGATTCATTTGAGAAGCTTGTAGAGAAGGCTCTCAAGCATGAGAATCTGTTTCCTAAAGAAGGATCTGTTGTTGCTGTGACCAAGGAGGAGTCTAAACCACAGCAGGGTGGAAACAAGAAGAGGAAGCAGCAGCAGCAAAAGGGTAAGGATGGCCAGAAGAAGCCGAAGGGCGAAGTGACCTGCTATAATTGTCAGCAGAAGGGCCATTTCTCCAGAGATTACAAGAATCCAAAGGTGCCGGTGAAGTGCCACAACTGTGACAAGCCGGGGCATATTAAGAAGAATTGTCCAGAACCGCGGAAGGACAAGCAGATTGTGCAAGCTTATGCTTTGGGGGCTGTTCCGTCATCTTCAAAAGCTCCTACCGCTGAAGAGAAAGGAAAGAGTGTGGTGGTTCAAGGTACTCTTTCCATATGTGGTGTTCTAGTTAGAGTGTTATTCGATACTGGGGCGTCGCATTCTTTTGTTTGTAATGAACTTGTAGGCCGGTTGGGTTTAGAACCGGATATCTTTGATAGGCCATTGGTTGTGACTAATCCAGTTGGGGGTTCGTCTTGTCTGTGTATGCTATGCCATGGTCTGATTGTATCGAGTCATGATTGCTCTTTTGTTTGTGATTGTTTTGTTCTGAACTTTGCGGGGTTCGGAATTATTTTGGGTATGGACTGGCTTAGGAAGTATGCAGCAAAGGTTGATTGTGAAAGGCTGGAGGTGACAGTCGAGAATGTGGAAGGGCAAAAGGTTGTGATACGATGTAAGCATGAGGAAGGCGTCTTCATGAGCTTCATGTATTCGCTGGTTGTTCCACGGGATGGACTGTCATCAGTGCCAATCGCTAATGGATTTAAGGATGTCTTTGATGAGGTCAAAGGGTTACCGCCGCATAGGGAGATCGAGTTTCGTATCGATTTAGTTGAAGGAGCCAGACCTGTTGTGATGCCTCTTAGGCGGATGGCGCCTAGGGAACAGCAGGAGTTGAAGGTGCAGGTTGATGATCTTTTACAGAAAGGATTCATTCGGCGTAGTGTGTCCGAATGGGGTGCACCAGTTGTGTTTGTAACCAAAGCAGATGGATCGTTGAGGTTGTGTGTGGATTATCGTGAGCTGAATAAAGTGACTAAGAAGAACAAGTATCTGTTGCCAAGAATAGATGACTTGTTTCATCAGCTTCACGAAGCTAAGGTGTTTTCTCAGATGGATTTGGCAACGGGATTTCACCAGTTGAGAGTGGCTAAGGATAGTGTGCCGAAGACTGCTTTCAGGACACCATCCGGTTTCTTTGAGTGGCTGGTGATGCCGTTTGGATTGACCAATGCGCCAGCATATTTTGTGGATCTTATGAATAGAGTGTTCAGAGATCAGTTGAACAAGTTCGTACTAGTGTTCGTGGATGATATTTTGATTTATTCCAGAACTGAAGAAGATCACAAGACGCACTTGCGTGTTGTTTTGGAAATCTTACGGAAACATCAGCTGAAGGCTAAGTTTTCAAAGTGTCACTTCTGGAAGAGTGAAGTGAGGTTCTTAGGCCGTATTATCTCTGGAAATGGAGTAGCGGTTGATCCCGCCAAGATACCAGCAATCCAGGATTGGGTTAGACCTAAGAATGCATCTGATGTGAGAAGTTTTCTTGGATTAGCAGGATACCATCGTCGATTTATCAAAGACTTTTCCAAGGTGGCTGCACCATTAACAGGATTGACGAAAAAGAATCAAGTATTCAGATGGGATGCTAAGTGTGAGCAAGCTTTCGGAATCCTGAAAGAGCGACTGACAAGTGCTCCTGTTTTGACTATTCCAAGTGGAAATAATGAGATGGTGGTTTACACCGACGCATGTGGTACTGGACTTGGAGCAGTGCTGATGCAGAAGGGTAAAGTTGTTGCGTATGCAAGTCGACAACTAAAGCCGCATGAAAGGAATTATCCTACTCATGATTTGAAGTTAGCGGCGATTGTTTTTTCTCCGAAGATGTGGAGACATTACCTATTGGGAGTTCGATTCGAGTTGTTTACAGATCATATGTCGTTAAAGTATCTTTTCTCCCAAAAGGATTTGAATCTTAGGCAGCAACGATGGCTAGAGTTTTTGGCATCATATGATTTTGGTATAGCCTATACTCCGGGAAAGGGTAGCGCAGTGGCAGATGCGTTAAGTCGAAGACATGTAGGATTGGGAGCCATGTTTTCAGAATGGAAGAGTCTCGAGTATTTGGCTGGATTTGACTTCAGGCCCAGATGTGAATTGGAACCTGAGATGTTGGCGAACTTATCGATAAGACCTACTCTTGTGGAAAGGATTGGCAAGAGCCAAAAGCGAGACGATAAGCTTGCCAAGATTATCCGTAATTTGGAATCTAGATTGGACCCAGAAAAGGATAAAGGATTAGAGGTCGATCGAGAGGGTTGGCTTCGGAAGCAAGGACGACTAGTTGTTCCCGATATAGATGAATTGAGAAATGAAGTTCTGAAGGAAAGTCATCACTCGAAGTTGACAATTCATCCAGGTGGAAATAAGATGTATCGGGATATGAAGAGAACTTTTTACTGGGATGGTATGAAAAAGGATGTAGGAAATTTTATTTCCAAGTGCATGAACTGCCAGTTGGTAAAAGCCGAACAGAAGAAGCCTAGTGGATTTTGGAAGAGCTTTCAGGAAGTTTTGGGAACCGAGTTGTGTTTGAGTACAGCTTATCACCCTCAAATAGATGGTCAGACCGAGAGAGTCAACGGAGTTTTTGAAGATCTCCTTAGAGCATGTGTTTTGGATTTCGGAGGATCATGGGAAGATCATCTTCATTTGGTAGAATTTTCGTATAATAACAGTTACCAGTCAAGCATTGGTATGGCACCGTATGAGGCATTGTATGGAAGACCGTGTAACTCTCTGACATGTTGGTTATAAACAGGGGAAAAGCTGATACTTGGGCCAGAAATGATTCAACAGACTTCAGATTGCATAGAGATCATTCGGCAACGAATGAAGGCAGCCCAAGACCGACATAAAAGTTATGCCGATAAGCGTCGTAAGGATTTGGAATTCGACGTAGGTGATATGGTTTTTGTGAAGATTTCTCCACTGAAGAATGTTATTCGATTCGGGAGGAAAGGAAAATTGACTCCAAGATTTGTTAGACCATTCCCGATCATGGAGAGAATTGGAAAGCTCGCCTATAAATTGGAGTTACCAGAAAAGATGTCGGGTGTGCACAATGTTTTTCATGTATCGTATCTACGGAAGTATGTGCATGACTCGAATATAGTGGTTTCTGCTGATAGCTGTGAAGATTTGGAGGTTGACCTAGTCGATAAGAGACCTCGTAAGCCGCTTCGTGTTATAGAAACTGACATGAAACAGCTTAGGAGGAAGGTAGTTAGGTTGCTCAAGGTACAATGGAGTGATGATGTTAACGACTGTACATGGGAGGTGGAAGAGAGGATGAAGGCAACTCATCCTGAACTCTTCAAGGTATGGCCATAAGGTGTCGTGTCATCTCACGACATTGTAACTTGTTCTAGTTTTAGAATTCTGCATGCTAGGCTAGAATTGGATGCATGGTTTGTTGAGTGCTATGGATGGTAGGCATGCAGAATAGTTTTTGATTGCTTGTGTTTGTTTGGAATTTCGGGGGCGAAATTCCTAAGGGGGAGAGAATGTAACGACCCTTATTTTTACGGATCGAAACATCGTAAAACTGTTGTCATTAGATTGATAGTATTGTTAAGTCGTTCGAAGCTTAAGTCGTGTGGTAGTTAAGTCGTGTTGGACTTAGGTCGTGAAAAAGGATAGGTCGTGGAGCGACTTAAGGGAGTTGGCGACCTAAGGAAGTTGGTGGTAGTAGTTGGCGACTTAAGGAATTGACCGACTTATGGAATTGGCGACTTAAGAGTTAGCGGCTGAGGGGAGTTAACGACCTAGGGGGTTAAGCGGGTTAACGACTTAAGGAGGTTGGGTCGTTCGAGCGACTTAAGGATTATAGGTCATAAGTCGTTGGGGACCCTGTGTTGGAGTTAGGTCGTAAGTCGCGCATTGGTGTTAAGGCTTAGGTCGTTGGGTCGTTGAGTCGCGCACTTGCGTTAGAGTTAAGTCGTATAGCGTTAAGTCGCAAGGTTGCTAAGTCGCACATATGTGTTAAGTCGCGCAAGGTTAAGTCGTAGGATTTGTTGAGTCGTTGAGTTGTTGAGTCGTTGAGTCCTGGTTCGCGCGCGCATGTGTTATGGCTTAAGTCGTAGGACCTGATAAGTCGTAGGTCGAAGGGGATGGATAAGTCGTAGGGTTTGTTAGGTCGTAAGTCGGAGGAGATAAGTCGTGGACGACTTAAGGGGGCGGACGACTTAGGGATTTCAGCCTATAAATACACGTCCATTTCCTCACTTATTGGGATCCGGATTTTGAAGCGACGAAGTCCTGCCATTTTGAGAGCTCGAGTTCTGCACTTCTTCACTTCTTTTCTCCACTCTAATCTTGTGATTCCTTCCATCCAAATCGAAGATCAAATCGAAGATCCAAGAGCTAAAGATTGAAGATCTTCAACCATCAAAGAGAGATTTCATCGTTTGAAGCGGAATTTTGGCGGATCGAGTTAGATTCTTCGCTGTCTAGATCTGAAGTGTGTTGCTTTTAAGGTGTTTAGGTGATTTGGTGAGTGGTGGTTATCTCTCACATGGATCCAAAGGAGTATATCGGATTGGTGGCTTGATTGTGTGTTAAAATAGTGATTTCCATGTATTTTCTTAAACTTAAGTATAGATCCATTGTTCATGATGATTTGACATCCATTTTACTACATGTTAATCTATGCAAGTTCATTCATCAAGTTGTAGAGATATTACCCATGTTTCATGCTTGTTAGATTTAGACTCTTTATTTACAAAATTTCCATTTTAGTTATAATTGCTTTTAGATCTTGTTTGCATGATTGATTACTTGGATTAATGATTGATTTGATTGATTGTTATGAATTAGTTGATTAGTTGTAGGATTTAGACAAGATGGTCGAAGATGATTCAAAAGCTAAGGGAAAGGCTCTTGGATTGGACAAGCTGCTCGTGGCATATGTGGCGAATGATGAAGCTCATATAGATAGATTTGATGATGATGTGAGATAGCCTTGGTTTAATCCAGACGGGATCATTCCAAGCATGTTGATAACTCGGTGAAATGGTTCGGGTTTGAGGATAATGGTTGGCTCGAGAGGCGCTTGAGCTAGTATGAGAATAGTCGTCGAAGAGGATGACTAGAAGGCTGAGATTTCATCGTTGTTGAAGGTTCTAGCAGGCTCAAAGCAAGAGTACGCTGGGCAGATTCGATAGTCCCAAAAGACTACAGTTGGTGGTCGAGTACTCTGGGCAGATTCGATAGTCCTAGGCACGGGTTGCGACGATGTGCAGAGTTCTGTCTAGAACCGGGGTTGCCATTAACCCTTGACGGATGGCTGAAAGAATGTGCCGGCCATTCAATTAACGGTGGTATCGAAGCAATGATAACAGTGATAGCCAGAGTCATGGATGTTTGGTTGTATCGTCATTCGGTCTCAAGAGCGATGTTTTCTGGGTGCTTATTTGATCTTGGTTTAGGCCTTGGGGGTTTGTACTTGGAAAACACCGACCTTGACTCGAGTGATAATTGCTTTACTTTAATTTTCTGATTGCTATGTTTACTTCTACTTAGTGTGTCTCGGGGCTATCACTGTAGAAAGAGGTGGAGTGGGAGGGTTGGATTCCTATTCCTTTTACCTTTATGCTCTTTTTGTATGTTGTTAGTTAATTTACCGCTTACTAAGACTGTTGTCTGACTCAAGGTTTTATGTTCAACTCTTATTACCTTGGGCTGTTCATCCATTTTGGGATGGGCAGACTAGGTAGCAGGTGACAGGTGCTGTTCTTAGTTTCCGTCGATGCTGATGACGAAGACGAGCTGGAGGCTTGGATATTGTTTTCTTACTATATGTACTGGATGTTCCGCTACTTGTATAATTCTCTGAGTGATATGTAGTGAGGCTTGTTATATTGACTATTCAGATGTTTATATTCAAATATTATGAAGCTTAATTGATGAGATTCTAATTTTTTGAAGCTTCACTATATATATTCTCTATTGTATTTTATCCATGCGCTGTGAGTAATACGATAGATTCTGCTGTTTTAACTTAACCTTGGCGATCGTCCATGGCTGCCTGGCATACCTTTCAGCGCACTATTCCTATGTTCAGTGCAGGGGTCATGGGCGGTCGTCACAATTAATTATGCTCATTCTTAATTGGATTTGTTTCCTGATGTTTATTTCTGCTCTTGTCTGTATGGATGTTATTCTTGTGAGGTTAAAACCCTTTCCGCGTTAGCGGCGTGGTCTCACAGAACTTTTATATGATCCCCATTATTTGAGTAATCTCACGTTGGTATTTCCAGACTGATCCTGGTGTTATTTTATTATAATGCTCGGGTCCGACCGAGTATTTTCATAGGTTGTCTTTGAAGTATTGCAGATCATGGAGGGGAGCTAAAGATTCACATATCGTAGTATTTTATTTTTCACTGTATTATATAGTATACCTGTCGGCATTTGTAAGGTTAGGATTTTATAACTATCAAGCTGATAAGGTTTGTTTTTAACTCTGAGATACTCTATATGTTTGAAGTGACAGTTTCTACTGTCCTTGTTATATTATATGTTGCTGATTCCGCTGTGAGATTCTGTTTTCCTCCGTTCTTTATTATTTTCTTTTTATTTACCCTAACAATCTACCCTTTTTTCGATTGGATGTGCTACATTGGGAAACAGTGGTAGTGTTCGGTGTCGACTTTCGATGGTCAAAAAGGCGGGTCGTCACAAAGAAACTAAAACAATAGAAAATCTCACAATCGCAGCGGAACAACATATAATATAATATCAATGATCTTTACAATAGAGAAACTGTAATATACATAATTCCATCAAAGTACAACAAAAAATCACAATCATCGGTCTGGACAGTTTTAACAACCTTCCTCGCAAATGCTGATAATTTCAACCATAATGCAGCGGAAAAATAAACATATACGTGAATACGACCTGAAGGCCTCCAGCTCGTCTCATGAAGCTCTAAAGCTTCTAAATCTAAATCGGTTAATATGCTCGGTCTGACCCGATCATTGAAAGGGAAGAATGCACATATCGGTCTGGTAAACAAGCATGAGAAAACACATCTCAATTGGATTTTAACGTTATCAAAACTTTTCAAAACAAAGGTATCTCGTAAGACCACGCCGCATATAAACACGGACAAGTTTTTACCTTACGATAACCAAAACATTTCATATCAAATTTCTGTTATATTATAATAGTGTCTAGTATACAAATAATATTAATCATAGCCGAAATTGTTACCATTATTAAATTCCAACATACTAGGCTCTATAACTAAAATCGCAAGCTCATATTGGAGAATGGTTTTCTAATAAATGACAAGGTAAGGGACTACCTTTCGACAATACATCTCTAGAGGAATGTACCGAAGCCCAACCGATGGTCCTCTACCAATATAAGACGACCTACGTCTAACTAGATAGTACCAAATATGTCATCACCCCGGTCGTTACCGACCTATCCGAGAGCTCCCTTCGCATACACCACAATAATTTAAAACCCGACGTCATATTGCAAATAAATATATCTAGAAGGGGATGATCCTATCCTAATTGTTGTGAACCACATAGCCTTGCCGCATCTACCCTATTTTAGCCATTTCCGGGTGTGTGGCCTAAGGTAACAATTACCTTTCACATAACACATTACACTTTGAATGCCACCTTGTGATTCCATAATCACACAACTAATTTCTACAAACGTATAACTCCTGAGCTCGTACATCTCAGGAAAGGGTGTTAAGTTAATAGAATTTACCTTCTGCACCACAAAACAGATAATACATTAATAGAGATCAATCAATGTGAGCTAGACATGCAACGTCAAACGTTCGTCCATACAAGTTGTCCAGGAACATGACAAATCAAAGGAACTCTCCTACCACATCCTGTCGGGAATAATCCCTAGGATAAGTAGCGAAAAGGCCTTGTATATCGAAGATTTTCATAACAATGCACTACTTCCACCATATATATAATATGCATAACAGGTCTAGTGGCATGTAGCCCCGCATCATGAAGATCCCCACCTTCAAAAATCATTGTCTTCAACCAACACTTTCAGACGCATATATTGGTCCAAAGTGGTTTTCGGATATATCCGATCCCGGTCTCTTCGGACCAACAACGATAAAGAGACCCTCAACCTCATATGGAAACTAAGTCTCGTAGACTTATCACGTTTCCAACTCTCAACTTGCTACCCTTCGGCCAAGAAGGAAGCCCAGTAGATTGGAGTTCCATAGCCACTCCGCACTACTCGAATCAACATTCTTAACCCAAACGATAATCATGCCTACACAGTTGGTTTTGTTCTAAGTGCACGACTAATCAGTTCCCACATTAAGTCAAGGAACCAAAAATAGCCAAATTTGATAGTCGGTTATTTAACTATCAAAGCAACAAATAAAATCTAGCACATAAGCAGTCACTAGGCCCGTTTAATTAATCTTTATTAATTAAATCAATTTCCAAATATTTACATCAAATTATCTTTAAAAAGATAGATTCTCAAAACCACTTCAACTATTCGATATTTGGAAAACATTTCCATATACTTATATCAACGTTATAAGTATATTTAATAACACTACCATTTTGGACACACAATAAATAGATTTCTATAACATACAACTCTCAACTTCATATGCCTCAGAATTGGTGCTATGTATAAGAAGCAATGCTTCTTATACCACTAAGCCTTTAGTGCGATCATAAGAACCAATTCGTGTATTTTACAATGGAAGGTTAAAACATAGTTTATTGGGTCAAAACGAATGTTGCATAAAACATCGTTACGACAACCCAAAACACTAGTATAGGGATATATACATATATATATATATATATAAAACATTTCCTTTTTGAAATCATTTACTATAACAACATTGTTATAGTCCATGGCGTCCTCACTTTCTCGAAAACATCTATTACAACAATAAATGTTGAAATCTATGTTTTCATCACTTAACACATTTTAAATCACTTTTAAAACCATTTAACTTCATTTCAAAATATCGCTTTCAAAACATTAGTTTAAAAGATAAACCACCTTTAAAACGATTAACTCCATATTTAAATTTCAACATAAATCATTTCTATATTTATAAAACTATGTTTATAGATCTCCTTTCTATTTTATATAATCTCTTTATTTATAAAATTCTATTAATAACTCCATTCTTGTCTAAATCTCATTGATTATAAAAATCCATTTATAAATCATTTTCTCTATAAATCTATTTATTTATAAAATTCTACTTATAAATCCATTCACAATATATCAATTTCAAATCCATATATATATATATATATATTTATAAATCACCATTCATGAATTTAATACTTTATTTATAAAATATCCTTTTATAAATCATTTATATAAACCCTTCAAAAATCTTTATTTAACATACTTCACAAAAACAGTTAATTTAAAATACCAAAAATCATACTTTTATTTTATTTAAAATAAATTCCTTCCTTTTTATAATTTAAAATTTATTAAAACATATATACCTTCAAAATCCCTTTTAAATCAAAATCATTATTTTATAGTATTTTACAATACCAAATAAGGCCTAGTGCTACTATTGCACTAAATAAGGGAAATCATAGCAATGTCATCAAATATGCGATCGAACACATCATATATCACAATATATGAAAAGTAAAATAAAAAATGTAAGGAATCCTGTTGGATCACTCCTACCTATCCCGCTGCATCACATACAGTATATAATCAAATAATATAAATCAACCGCTTCGAGGCAGGATCGTATACAAAGGGTCATCCGCTCATACATGGGAACATGATTGGGTCTCATCCTCTCCAGGGGCAGGAATATATCCAAACCAACTAATAAAATAGTAAATCATCCAAACAGTCAATAAACAATCAATGTAAAATTATCCACACTTATATAAAAATATAAGTGGGCCAGAGAAGTAAGTTAACTCACTGAAATTCCAGTAATCGCCAAAGCGCTCCGGTTTGAACTAAAATCGAACAAGCATTCAATTTTAACCAAAATTCCTACTAGCTCCAAATCCATCAAATCCAATTCCATAACGTAGTATTCGCTGATATGATCGCAACGCAACTTGTCACGTTCAATTTGGACCTCGTATTAATTAGATATGAATTTATGAACGTTTAAGATTATTTAAATTATAATTAACTTATATTAATTAACTTTTAAAATTTTAAATACCCTTCCCTCTAACCTTCATTTCCAGGCTGCGAATTTGAACTCATCACGACCGCGATTTCCATCATCGCCGCCGCCGCGTCCCTACGTCGTTCGCCGCCGGACCTTCAAACTGCCCCATGTCGGACCGCCCTAGCTGCCGATCTGCTCAACAAAAATCAATCGCCACCGTTGATCTTCTTCCCCTCGATGTTGCGGTCATTTCCTTAGTTGAAGTCTAAGGCTGATATGGTCAAGATGGATCATGGCCGTTGGATTGAGGAAGTTTGATAGCGGTTGTGGAGTAAGAAACTAGGGTTTTAGCAAATGAAAATGGGCTTGCGGTCCTTATATAGAAATATTACGAAACACTATTCACTTGCTAATTTTTCGAACTCTAATCTAGGCGTGCCGCCTGGCGTTCTATATGTAATACCTTTATTCCGAATACAATGGAACTAGTATTGGGATCCAATTCCAAAGTATACAATAGTTAACTTTCAAAATTGAATTATATTAAATTAAATTCCTTTAATTAATTTCTATGCGTTTTGAGCTCTCATGACCATACGATACATCCGATTGCCACGAAATTCTATTACATACTATAATCCGCTATTACAGATCCACTGAAACTAGTTTCGTCAAAATCCGAGACAGTTTCACTGAACGCTATTTTCACATGTTAATTGAAATGCATTATTATTTAAAATAATTTCAATCACTTTTAATTCAAATTCAAAAGTTTACTATCTTCATTCTTATTCAAATAGAATTTAAATCAACATTCAAAATCATTTTCGACATTCATATTAAATTCAAGACTTAATTATTTAAACACTTCCAAATATTCAAATAACCATTATATTTTAAATTAAAGTTATTTGACTTATAAAATTAACTTTTTAATATTTAAAATTAATTAAATAATCCAAATTCAAATGACTGAAATTCCGGGTCATTACATAGAGTTTTGTAGTGGTTCGGCAAACTCCGGCTTAAGTCCACGTAATGATTTTATTGATAAACTACTGATTTAGGGACAAAAGTTCTTAGAGGTCGGTACAACTTCGACAGTTAGATTTTCATAATTACGAAAATACAAAGTAGAGTGAGTTAGAGACAAAAGATCGTGAAAAATGAGCCCTCCCCCTCTATTCATAGAGGTAGTGAGCCAAATATCTCACTCAAAAGATCTCCAGACCGTTCTCCTTGCTATAGACTAGTTCTCCATGAAAAGAGGGTGCCACATAATCAATTTGGTAATGAGTCGGTACGACTCCAAGGTTAGGGGTCAGTACACACCCCTAAAATAGCCAAACTGGTCAAGTTGAACTCTTTGTTGCAGCTTGTCTTGTTGCTAGCTTCATGATTCCATAGTTATTTGCATCAATAATAGCTTATTTCAGAGTCCAAATGACGGATTTGTAGAAGAATAAAGTCGCTGATTCAGGGGTTTGTAGGGATCGATAGGGAATTACATTGAATCAACAAAGCAACATTGGAAATGGGGTCTTGACACTAAAAAGGGTTCATATGCAAAACATGGGCCCCCAGAAGGAGGTTTTATGGGTCGGTACCAACCACACACTATGTGGCTTTGGGTCCTTGAGTTTGTGTGGTGGTTTGGTATTTTTGTTGTGATCTTAGTTGTACTTTAGTTTTTGGGCTTCGTGGTCCTCTCTCTGAGCATCTTGCCTTGACAACTTCAAGGTTTGATTCGTCGAGTTTGTCCGTATACTACCTGGTCAAAAGACAGGATAACACTTTCCCCCCAAAGCACACCTTGTGAATGGAAGATGTGCTTTACTCGAGAACAAATGTAATGTCAATCTCTAATAGTTGAGCTTTTTGGCTAGTTCAATCTTGGTGAATCGTCCAGTTCCTTTTGATTTTCTTGCTAATTATGGATTGTTTCATACCTGTCATAGCCTAGGACTCTAAACTCTTCCTAAACGTTGCATATACATCATCACGATTTCTATTTCATTTGGAGTTATTACACCACATATCAAAACCATCCCATGTTCATCCAGGATTTACATCACTATCATTCTGATTTCATTCAAAGTTATTGCATATTGAAATCTTCTCATGTTCATCTTGGATTTAGCTGTTTTGTTTTGATTTCAAGGCGTTCGAATCCTTATATCAAATTAGTATATGTTCTAAGATTTGATTTCTCTAGATCATTTCAGATTCATTTTTATGCACGATTTCGCTAAATCGTTTAATGTCTAGTTTTCAACGTGTGGTCTCTCTAGATCGTCTGTAGTTAATTGAGTGTGTGATATATTTGAACCATTTACTGTTCAAGTTAAGGGGACGATCTCTCCGAATCATTAATTGAGTTCGTGGAAGTTGAGGACCGATAGTTAGCTCCACAATCTCACCAGATCGTTAATCAAATTCATTGGTCGTTCAAGGCTGATAGTCAAATCCATAGTCATTCAGGGCTGATAATCAAATCCATGGTCGTTTAAGGCCGATAATCAAATCCACGATCTCTGTGGACCCTTACAGAGCCCAATACACTAGCTCTTCGATGAGGGGACTCAACAACAAGCAAGCTCATCCACTCACGCTACGGTGAGGTGACTTACTCCCTACACACCGGTCCCGTCTTTCCAGATGGGACTTAAAGCAATTCAAGTCTATGGTCTCTCCGGATCCTTGCTAAGCCCAATCCGCTCGCTCTTTGACGAGAGGACTCAACGACAAGTAAGCCCATCTGCCCACGCTCCGGTGAGGGGACTTACTTCTTGCACTTTGGCCCTGACTCTTCGGTTGGGACATATAACGATCAATATCATACAAGTCCATCCTCTCGCTCTTCGACAATGGGACTTGTATTCTTTTCTCCGGCCCCGATTCTACAGTCAAGGACTTAATTCAAGCCGCACAAGTCTATCTGCTCGCTCTTTGGAAATGGGAATTGTATTATATTCTCCAGCTCGACTCCAAGCCACACAAGTCCACCCGCTCGCTCTAAGACAAGGGGACTTGTGTTTTAAGGTTATCGTATTTTTGTGGTTTTTAATAATCGAGAGTTCATTTACTAAGCTTTGAATCAAATATTATGATAGTTGCCTCTTCGGGCGTTACAGCCTAGCATCTAACTCAGAGCATGCCTTAGGACCGATCAGATCCCATACACGAGTAAGTGGCTAGATTGTATTATTACGCAGATATCATAAATAACCATGTCAAACATCCAAATCAGAGCGTGTCTAGGGACCGTTCAGGATCCCATACACATGCAAGCGGCCTGAGATGTTATTGTATAATTTATTAAGAAGAAAGGCGAGATAAAGGATTCGAAACTGACTCCAAGCCATTTTGAACATGAGGTTATCATCCAATGGAAGTTTTTGATCCATAACTTCAACCTGCCCCTTGTTCCATTGGGGAAACCCTAAGACGTACTCCTCTGGTTATGCACCTGCATTCTGATCTGCATTTAAATGCTCCGCTTCATTCCCAATTCGCATATCATTCCTTCCAAGGCATGGAAGACCAGTGCCCCCGAGTCCTTGGGGGTCGGTACCGACCCATATATTTGGCTCGGGGTTTATCCCGGGTCGTTCTACTCCACTTCCAATTTGCAGCACTTTGGCTTACTGTCTTTGATTTCGTTTTCTACAACTCTAGTTATTCCTATTGTCGCATCCTTCTAAAGAAATTCTCCATCATATCTTCCTCATGTGCCATTATCCTTTCCTACAATCCATCCATCATAGTTTCCATGTCATTCTTGGTTATGGAGATTGATGGGGGTGAGCTCCTAAGGACACCTCCTGGCTTCCCCCATGTTGATTTCCAGCAGTAACAGCTTTCCTAGTTGATTATCTTATCATTGAGAATCATTCCAAGTCTTAAATTAGCAAGTTCAAGTGTTTCTCAATGAAAGCACCAAAATGTTTGAACCAAAAATGGCACAAACATCCAATAGAGAATAAAAGAGAATAAAATGTGAAGAAAATAGATTAAAATGAGTAAGAAATAAATATACAGGGTTTTATAGTTGTTCGACAAACTACAGCCTACGTCCAAGTAATGATTTTATGGCTTAACTTCTGACATGAGGGCAGAAGTTCTCAGGGGTCGGTACAACTCCAACACTTAGATTTTCAAAATTACAAGAATATAGAGTAGAGTAGAGCTGGAGCCAAAAGATCCCAAAAAATGAGTCCCCCCTCTAGTTATAGAGATAGGGAGCCTAATATCTCACACAAAATATCTCCAGATCATTCTCCTTGCTATAGACTAGTTCTCCATAAAAATAGGGTGCCACGTCATCACTTTGGTATAGGTCGGTACGACTCCAAGGTTAGGGCCGACCCCTAAAATGGCCAAACTGGTCATCTTGAACTCTTCGCTTCGACTCATCTAATGGCTAGCTTCGTGATTCCATACTTGTTTGGATCAATAATAGCTTGGTTCGAAGTCTAAATGATGGAGTTATAGAAGAATGAAGTGGCTAATTCGGTAGTTCATAGGGGTCGATTGAGAAATGCATTGAATCGACAAAGCAACATTGGAAATGGGGACTTGACACTAAGAAGGGTTCATAGGCAGAAAAAGGACCCCCTAGGAGGAGGTTCTATGGGTCGGTACCGACCCCACACTATAGGGCTTTGGGTCCTTGAGTTTATGTGGTGGTTTGGTATTTGTGTTGCGATCTTAGTTGTACTTTGGTTTTTGGGCTTCGTGGTTATCTCTCCAGGCGTCTTGCCTTGACAACGTCGAAGTTTGATTCCTCGAGTCTGTCCATATACTGCCTGGTCAAAAGGCGGGATAACACGGTCATTATAAACGTGCTTTGAAATCCCTGATATTTGACATATGTTAAATTGGATAAATTATGATATATTATGGAAATATGTGTGTGTGTGTGTATTTGGTTGTTCCCTACACACATTTTGGTGTGTTTGACATGGAGGAATTGGTTTGGGCATTTGTGGGAATTGTAAATGGATGTTATAACGTTAGAAGTGAAAGGTCGCTATTGACGACTTTGAAATCGCTGTGATCGATGATTTTAAAATTAACTTTGGGAGACATGCTAGTGCTTCTTCGTATTTTTAATAAATATTGGCCAGCGTACTTATTATCGAAAAATATCAAGGTTTAAATATATTACTGATAATCATTTATGGATTTTTAAAGTAATGTTTATAAAATAGGTTTTTATGATTTTTAAAACGTAGTATAAGTATTTCAAAAATATATTTTTAGTGTATATATATATATAGGTTTAGAAAATTGGTTAAATTTATATTTAAGAATTAAAAGGCTTTTATATTATAATATCTTACAAATGGTTTATAGCATTTTGTTAAATATATTAGTTTTATAAATGAATTAGTATATGTGTGTTTGTGTGTGTGTGTATCTTTTTAAAGGTATTTTAGTATATTTGGAAGTTTGGAAAATAAGTTTAGTATTTTGTAAAAGAATATAAAGGATTTTTAAGATTATAACAGTTATGTTATAATAGATGTTTTTGTAAAATTGATTAAAAGGGTATATAATCTTGTTTAATAAGTAAAGATGTACTTATAGTTATAAATGGATGTTTTAAAGATAACAATTAAGTATAATGGTTTTGGGTTTGTCGTAAACAAAGTTTTAGTAACATATAATTTTAATCCTAGAATAATATTTTAAAGTGGTATATTGTTAAATGATTTTGGGAAATACTTAGTTCTTTAATAATGTAATTTTAAATAGAATAACAAGTATAAAGTGGTTTTGGGTTCGTTGTGACAATGTGTTAATAACATTCGTGTTTAACCTATTTTGATTATACTTATGAATGTAAAAAGATCTTTGAAAAGAATATCTTAAAGATAATCACAAGTGAAATGATTTTGGGTTTCTAGTGACAGTGTTTGGTTAATATTTGTTTTAAGCCCTTTGAAATTTATTTGTGAATATACTTATACGGTTGAGATAAGTATATGAATATTTTGAGAAGTATTGAAATGTGTAGAAATAGATAGTGAAGTTTTAATTAAATAGTGAAGTTTAATTAATAAACGAAGTTTCATTTATAAAGAGTTTATTGAGTAAAAATGAGTTTTACTAATCAAATAGGTTTTTAATTAACAAAGGAAGATTAATTAAAAAAGGGATTAGAAGTCGTTTATATGACTTGATCATGCTTGTGTGTTTCGATCGTACTTTGGGTGTTACTTTCTTATGGATAGTATATGGGACTTAGTTTCCTATATGTGATCATTTTCATTGTTATTGAAATTGGCTAAATATAACTTTGGAAATATCTAGAAGAAACACAGAAATTATATGGTACAGTTATCTTCGGTGATGATATACTATACATATAAACTCGTTTTTCTCTTCTGGGACAAATGACATGTAAATCCATTCGCTTAAACGGTTAGGGAGTGATCTCGGCTCTTATGTATTGTTTGTTTATTTCCCACAGAACTGGAGTTGAGTTTACCGAAAATCCGTCGATTGGTTTTGGAGCACCCGGTAAGCGAGGGAGTGTACTTATATGATATGAGTTGAAACCGTAACCACTCTGAAACTATATACGTGTTCGATGCTTTAGAGAGGTTCGTGAATGGTTCGAGATGCTAGAATTTGTGTGGAGATTCGAGATCTGTTTAAGATGCTCGAACATATGTAGTTGTTCGTGATCTTTTGAGATATGGGAATCCATTTGTGATTCCGAGATCTGTTAAGATATGGGAATCCATGTGTGATTCCGAGAGCTGTTTAGATATGGGAATCCATGTGTGGTTCCGAGATTTGTTCAAGTTGGGGACTCGTGTGTTGAGATCTGTTCGAGTCGTGACTCGTATACAGAGATGTTAAACGTAACTTCACCATCGGTAATGACAGAAACCAGAGATATGAGACATAGCCCATGGGGTTTAGCTTACTTAAAGGGTGCAGGCACTCCATTCTAGTGATACTTACGGATAAGCATGGAGGAGTGATGTGACCCAGTGCTACGTCTTTGGGCGTGGACCAGCTATGTTTTTCCTATTGTATATTTTATCTAGGGATATATGATGCTCGAAAGGATATTTTTTATCCTTGTGTAGGGGGACCATTCTCGAAATACTAAGGGCATCTCAGTGGAAATCCTACACAATTAGGGAACGCTCCTTAGTAGTTGTGATTATATACCTATTATTGTTGTGATGTACACTGACATGCATCACAGCTAAATGATTATTTATATTTCACACCTTATACATTTTTATATTATTACTGGATTTTATAATAGAAATGGTTTGGTTATCGTAAGGAAAAACTCGTCCGTGTTTATTTGCGGCGTGGTCTTATGAGATACCTTTGTTTTGAAGGGTTTCATAAATATAGCAATCTATATGATTTGAGTTTCTCACACTAGTTTATTAGACTGATCCGAGTGTTAGTTTCTTATAATGTTTAGGTTAGCTCGAGTATATTTACATATTTATCTATGGTTCATTGGAGCTCTTGGAGAGGATCTGGATGATTTCCTATCGTACTTATTTTCCACTGCATTACTTGATTTGTATCGATCAGCATTTGTGAGGACAAGCTTTTATAACTGTCTAGGATAATGATAGGTTAGTTTACTCTGATTGATGTATGTAAATCAAACTTTTCTTTTTGGTAAAGACTTTTTGAGATATTATATATTATCCTTTCGCATGTGAGATTCTGATATTTTGTTCTTCTTTCTTGTTCTGTTTCGTTTTCCATTTCTTTTACCCTAATGTTCTGTCTTTCCGACACTTGGGTTCTTAGCATGTGAATACTGTGGATGTATTAGTGTCGACATTTAGGGTTTGGAAAGGTAGACCATTACATATGGCATTAGAGCTGAAGGTTAAGCAAGTACCTTGGCTTTGTGAGGTATAACTCATTAAGAGATAGGGTAGTCGAATGCCTTATTATGAGTTGAGTGTATTATATATACGAGAGTGCATATTTGTTATGGTTTAAAATGTTTTGAACTATATTGATTGATCTATTGAGTGGCTTATGGATTCTAATCAATAAAAATTGTTATCATTATTAACAGCGTCTCTAGAACTTAAACAAGGCAAACCGACACAGTATTGTTTTTGAAATTGGTAAATGAAATAATTTTACCTAGGATTATATTTTATATATAAAAGAATAAGTTTAAAAAAAATTGATAAAGTCATGTATGATGTGTTTGTTTGTTAAAATATGATAATATTCGATTATTATCATTTATTGTTTGATTAATTGCGCTCGACCATTTTATAAGCAGTTTTAACTTTTTACTGCGTGGGTTGGGTAGATAGTAATTTATGGGAACATTGAAATGAACACCTAGTTTGACAATAAAGGCGTTCGGTGATAATGTTGGGTTAAAATTTTAATTTTTAATAAAAGTTGTTTATTATAGCCTTAATGGAAGGTAAGGTATTTTAAAGATAAACACTTGTGTAATAGTTTTATATAAGAAAGTGACTTATACAAATATGATTTATAAGTATAGTTTATAAATATGAAAAGGCTTTAAACTGAGAATTTGAGAATTTAAATACCGATGTTTTATAAATTGGTTTTCTAAGGTTTTGGAAAATAATAGTAGTATTATTTGAAAATTAATATTTGGGAAATTGGTTTTGTGAAAGTGGTATCATGGTACTTAGTAATATTTACAAAGTATTTGATACCGTTTCGGAAATGATTTTGGTTATGTCCGAAAGGCATGGTTTGGATATACTGAACTCACTTCCATCGTTGGAAAATAATTCTAGTGACGACTGCAGCATCATCAGCGTTTTTTTTTGAATTTCAAATTGGGGAATGCTACTATAGTATCTTTGCTATGAAAGTGTTTTGGTAAAATGGATTTTGATTTAAATCCCAGAAGTATGATTTGATACTATAGATGTATATATTATTATTTCAAATGATTGAAATGGAAATTGGGTGTTTAGTTCTTAAGTTTTCTATTAAGATATTTTATGGACTCATGTATCCTATGCATTAGGATAGTTTGGTCTATGAACCTCATTATGATATGTTGTTTAGTAATTTTCATTTGTTGAAATTAAATGGAATTTTCGAGGATTTTGGATAGTCGAAACTTCCATATTAGTTGAGAACTTGAGGCTAAGTGTTGTAAAAATATAAAAGTAGAGTTTTGTAACTCTAGAAAGTTAGCAAGTGAAAACAAGTTTTAATATTTTGAACATGCTTGTTAAGAAAAATGAATTGGGTGTTTTTGTATATACTCTTAGGATGTAGTGGAGTATTATACGAGTATGAGTTTTAGTTATATAATGTTAAATAACTTGAAGTGAAGTTTTATGAAATGGTTCATAGATGATTTTAGTATTAAAGAAGAAATACTAAGTGAAATTGAATGTGGATTAAAAATGAAAAGTAATCAGTGTAGTTAAGAAACCAATTGAATAGCATACGTAAGTTGTACGTAGATCATTTTATTCGCATATCAGCTTTTGATCTAGGATTCGAGTACATGGATTTCAAGGTGGTTTACACCGGTCCAAGTGAGGACTTTGCACTCGATTCTTGACGACGAACACTTGATATGATCCTGAAGTTTTCTATCATAATATATGGTTATGTGAGGAGAACATAGGTTTCTAGTCGAGGAACCGGATCAGAGTCCGCCCTAGAGAGGTCAAGTGAGGTATACTAGTTCGGAAGTTGAAATTTATCTGATCGAGCTAGTGATCAGATTTGATATTGCATACGGATGATATATACACCATCGTATGGTCTGTAATAATATTTGTATGCTATGTTTGTTAGCTTGTGGAGAGTTTGGAAGAATGACTCTGTTGGCGTTAAAAATGTCCACCAACACTCTGTTTTGTGAAAGCACCAATATCCAGTCACAGATAATGCAATGTAGAGAGTATAAATTGAAGAATAATAAAACTAAAAAGAAAGCAAAAAAAGAGATACAGAGATTTATAGTGGTTCGGCTAACTCTAGATTACGTCCACTCCAAAGATTTTCCTTTTATTCGTTTATACTGCTGATTACAATTACAAGTCCGTGAAATCCAAGAATAAAATAGCCAGAGCTTAGCCTAGGTTAAAGATAGAATGAAGTAGAAAGAAGATCCCCTTTCTAATGCCATGCCTGCTATATTTATAGGAGAAGACTTGAAAATATCTCGCTCAAAACCCGGATCTGGAACCTTGAAGCCAAGACGAGCTTGCCTAGAGAGTTTAGGGCCCATTGGAGCCCATAATAGGGATCGGTGCTGATCCCTATTTTGGGGGAATCATTAGATTCGATCCTAATGGTGGGTTCCTTGTGTTGTAATATGATTGTACTCCAAGTTTCATGTCAATTTGATTAGTAGAACTTGAGTTATTGATATACCTGTTTTACAACATGTAATGTTGCCTGATTTACGCCGATCCCTATATAGGTATAGGGGCCGATCCCTCTTGCTTGCTCCATTTGGGGTGCAATTCCTATGATGAGTCCCCCATGTTGTGATGTACTTCCTCTCCAAATTTCATGTTGATTGCATTTGTAGATTTTGAGTTATCGATCGATCATTGTTATGAACTAGAATATAACCGATCTCTCATAGGGATTTAGGCCGATCTCTCCAAAGTCCTCCACTTGATGTGCAATCCCTAGGGTAGACTCCCTAGGGTCCCTTCTTCTTATTTCCAAAGTTTTATTTCAATCCGTCTTGTGGTTGTTGAGTTATGGAGCGATCATCATTTTGTTATGCTGTGTGCATCCTGCTTAATCCGATCCATTTATTCTGATCTCTTTTTATAGAGTGAATATTCTAATCCAACCCCTCCTCTAGAGGGAGTGCTAATTCCATAATTAGCCATTTTTTGAGTGTTTTCCATCTGAATTGTAACATCCCCTATCTTGAGGACCGAAGCTAAGTGCTACAGATGCCGCAGTCATCTATAGTATTAACTTTCGGTTACAAAATATGGTAATGCTAATGGTATCCATAATATCAGAAGCACATGAATATGAAATAAAATCACAGATTCCAAAGATTCCAAAAACAACTTTTCTGATTACATTTCAAATCCGTGTTTCATATTCAATTTCATAATCCTAAATGATTCCCAGGTTTCGATCAAATAAAATTATTACAAAATTACGCCAAGAGCGACATATGAAGATGCCCCCTTGAATGATCAGAGCACTAAATAGACACATCAGTATTATATACAACACAGTGGATATATAAAACTAAATAGCTCCTACATAGCTATCTTTGCCTCCTGCATGTCTTTGGAAGCTTATTTGTCTAACTTACTAAACCTTTTAAACCTTAACCCTCAATCTACTCAAATTAATTTTGAGCACCCGAGAGTTTAAGGGGAAGACATAAACTTCGAGTCAGACATAAAGCATGGTGTGAATAATCTTATTACATCTCGGTTATCTTATATTAAGTGAGACTACGCCGCTTAGCGGAACGGGTTTCCCCTCACTAATATCCCTTTTAAAAGCGTATCTTTTGCAAATCAAAAACCTGCAATCAAACTGATTATAACAATAATAGCACGTACATATATGCATAAAATCAAGAAATCAATGGACTTTATGTCCCAACAATATATTTTTGTTTGGCTAACTACTAACCATTGGCTGACTCGGGCCTACCAGACATAATAAATAATCTAACTTCTATCGGACACACTACTGGATGGTATGTTCTTAACTTACTTCCCTCAGGGTCAACTGCTCCTAATGGTTTTGCGGGCTCACTAATAACCTATCTTTACTTTGTATATTCCTTTCTATTTGTAACATCATTTTAGTCTTACCTATGACGAAGCCCTACACACTGGAATTTTGGACTTATATTAGCAAGGGGCTACTAGCTAAAGTATAGGCGCGACCCTACACTAGTCCCATCTATTATTATAATATCTGAGTCATTTACTTAGGTTTGACTACCCCATCAAATTTTCGTTGAAAACCTCTCTCAAATTAATTTAACCCTTTTAAATCATGCTTACACAAGGAAAATATACTCTTTGCTTTACTCAAATACCTTTGCCATGATATATGCTTTACACAAAACAATGTTGATGATAGGGTTATCTATCCCTTTAAAACAAGTTAAAGCCCCTCTTTAACATAGAAATCATTAGGTTTTAAATTCAAGATATCACCTTCGAAACCTTTGTTTAAAGCCTTAATAGTACCTTTTGAAATCAATGAAATCAACTCTTTCGAAAGCTTTATTAAAACCTTAGACATCCTCTTTCAAAACCCTTTAAACTTACCTTTCGAAAGCATTGGAAACCTTCCATTCAAATACTCAAAGTAAACCTTTTGAAAACATTGGGGTATCTCCCCTTCGAAACCTACATTATATACCTTTTGAAAGCAGTAAAATTCCTCACTTAAAACGTACCTTTCAAAAGTATTGGTTTCAAGTAAAAGTTTGTGGAACATAGCTTCGAAACCATTTAAAACCATTTCTTTTGAAACCTTTGGGTTTAACTTTTAATGGAACTAAGGATCTTAAAAGAACCGGGGTGAAAGAATTGCTTTCGAAAGCATATTCCTAAGTAAAAGAAAGTGGATGGTTTCGAAACCAACCCTTTCGAAAGCATGAGAAGCAGCTACAAAGTATAAAGGCAAAAGCACCCTTTCGAAAGCATTGGTTCGAAAGGTTGAATGTAGCAGCATGGGTTTCAAACCCTTTCGAACGATTCATTTAAAAACAAAAAGGCAGCAACACTTTCAAAAGCCCTTTTTATATAAGCAATGGCATATTGACTAAGTCGAAAGCTAAGATAACACCTTCGAAAGCCTCCTTTATAAAAGCATCCTTTATAAACATAAGTAATTCAAAGTCAATAGGAGTAGCATATACTCCTTCGAAAGCATGGTTCCGACACTATACCTTCCACCTTTCTCCAATCCACTACGTACCAAGGGTTGATACCAAGTGTATTAGTTTCGACTTGGTCATGGGCGGAGGTATGGGTCGAAAGGTAGCTGATGGAAGTGGCAAAGCAGTAATTCTTTGCAAAACTGATTATTAGCCTTTTAAATTAATTTCTTTCCAACTAACTTGCCTTATTTTTCAATATATAATTGGTTGCCAATTCTTTTTCAAAATCTTTTTCTAAAAGTGCTATCGAATTCAGTAATTAACAATTTAAAACATTTAGCAATTAAGCCCTTCTCCTTTTCGAAACATATAAAACATTTAATTCCCATACCTTAAATAATTTTATATCCGTAATAAAATACTTATGAAAATTCTCCAAAAAATCAAATAAATCACTTTTAATATGTTTTCTAACATATTTAAATTTCAAACCCAAGGCCAACATATAACCGCTGAAAATAATTTAAACCCAATTTTAGCCATTTTCTTTCATAGAAAATTCATAATAAATCCACGATAACTTAGAAAATTTTGAAACTTAAAACCCATCTTTAAAATAATGTTCTCAACCATATATCAAAAACGCAAGCCATTAGGATGTCATTTAATAGGTTTTTCAAGTCAAAACTTATCATAAAATCTATATGAAGCAACATTATTCATCAACAAGCACATATATCCATTTAAACAATCAAACATGGCAATTTACTTGCAAAATAAATTCGGATCTCAACTAGAAACTGAAACCAATAAAAATGAGATGTAAATCTATTATTTACCTTAGCTTGTTGTTGAGGAGGTTGAGATTTGCTCTTGGATTGATTTGGTTCATCTTCATACTTGAATCCTTGCTTGTCTTCCTTTTATTTTCCGTTAATGGTGGCCGGCTAAGCTTTTCGTTTTGTTTGCAAATGTTTAAAATGAATAAGGAATGAAGGTAAGGAGGGTTTAGGGTATAAGAACATAGCCTATTCCAATTTTTCCCTCATCTTATTCCTCTTAATTACTTCATTTTAATTCTCTTTGGGTTATAGATTAATTAAGGCATGGCTACCTTACGATCATACAGATCTCAATCCCTTAATCATTTACATTATTTCATTTAATGTATCTAATGAAATGTCCTAAATAATGTTAGTCAAAATTAGGGTCATTACAGACTCCCCTCCTTAAAGAATTTCATCCTCGAAATTATGATAAGGTACTCATAACAATCAATCATAAAGGTAAAACATACCATGAAACAAGTTAGGTTAAGTATCTCTGATCCTGCTCTCAGTATCACAAGTACAGTCTCTCTCGTCGTCACCCCACTGGACTTTGACTAATCTGACTGTCTTGTTCCTTAGTCTCTTCTCATCCCTTGCGACTATGTGAACTGGTTTTCTAACTATTGTCGCATCCAGTTCCACTACTAAATCATCTAACACAGTCGGTGCTACAGTAGTCCCTGGATCTTGAATACACTTCCTTAGATGAGAAACATGAAAAACATTGTGGACTCCTGCCAAACTTTTTGGTAACTCTACCCCATATGCAAGTTTCCTAATCCTTTCTACAATAGGAAATGGTCCAATGAATCTCGGCGCCAATTTTCATGATTTTCCAAACTGAATTACACATTTCGTCGGTGATATCTTGACAAAAACATGATCTCCAACTGAAAACTCAAAGTCTTTCCGTCTTCTATCAGCATAGCTCTTCTGCCTAGACTAAGCTTCCTTCATTCTGGCTCGAATGAACTCAATAATTTTTACAGCTTCTCTGACCAAATCTGAACCAAGAACTAAGCTATCCCCGATCTCTAACCAACAAACGAGAGATTTGCATGGCCTTCCATACAAAGCTTCAAACGGTGCCATCTCAATACTAGCCTAATAACTGTTGTTATACGAAAATTCGACTAAGTGTAGATGGTTTTTCCATGATCCCCTAAAGTCTAGCACACAAGCTCTTAACAAATCCTATAAGACTTTTTTAACTCTTTCTGTTTACCCATCTGTCTACGGATGGTAAGCGGTACCCAACTTGAGCTTGGACCCAAAGTCTCGTGTAGACTCTTCTAAAACTCGCTAATGAATAAGGAATCTCTATCACTTACTATACTACTAGGAATTCCATGCAGTCTAACTATATTCTTCATGAATAATTTAGCCAAAACAGGTGCCGTCCTGGTTGACTTAACTGAAATGAAATGGGCACTCTTGGTCAATCTGTCCACTATAACCCAAATACTTTCATTTCCTCAATTCGACCTTGGCAACCCGTCTATAAAATCCATTAAGGTAGAATCCCATTTCCAGATTGGAACATCTGAAGGCCGAAGTAACCCACTAGGTTTCTGATGTTCAGCTTTTACCTGTTGACAGTTCAAATACTGCTTCACCCATAGGCCTACATCTCTCTTCATGCCTTCTCAGAAGAAACTTCTTTTCACGTCCTGATACATCTTAGTTCCTCTCGGATGAATGACATTGAACGATGACAATCTCCAAATACTTCCTTCCTAATGTTTCCCACATTCGGAACATACAGTCTTCCTTTCTTCCTTAACCAGCCATTTAGGTCAAGACTGAAATCTTTCAAGTCATCGCTCTCCGTTCAATTCCTTAACTTTCTGATCCGTTCAGCCAATAATGGATCCTCCCCTTGCTTAGAAGCAATCCTTTCGATCATCACTGTTCGAACTTCTAAACATGACAACATAGCAATTTCTTTGCTAGAACTACTCTTAGATCTACATTGTACTCTGCATGTGGTCAATGCTTCTAAATATTTCCACTTAGCTATCATTGCCAATACTACATTCTGATTTTTTCTGCTAAGTGCATCTGCAACCTTATTGCCTTTTCTTGGTGTGTACTCAATACCAAAATCATAAGTGGCTAAAAAATCTAACCACCTCAGTTGTCTCATATTCAACTACTTATGAGAGAATAAATACCTCAGTGACTTATGATCCGTATACAACTCGAATCTTTCTCCCAAAAGGTAATGTCTCCACACCTTCAATGCCAAAATTACTACAGCTAATTCCAAATCATGAATTGGATATCTAAATTCATGTGGTCTAAGCTGTCGTGAAGCATAGGCAATCACTTTACCTCTTTGCATTAACACAGCTCTAACCCTGTTTCACATGCATCCATGTACACCACTATGTCTTGATTCCCCTTCTGAACTGCTAACACGGGTGCATTCGTCAATAAGTGTTTCAATTTCCGGAATGCCTCCTCACACTTATCCGTCCAGACAAACTTCACATTTTTCCACATTAGTTTAGTTATCAGTGCTGCTATACCCAAAAAATCCTTAATGAATCTTGGATAATAACTTACTAATCCGAGAGAACTCTTTATCTCAGTCACTGTCTCAGGTCTCTTCCAATTATCCACTGCCTTAATCTTATATGGATCTACGGACAACCCTTTCTCTGAGACTACATGACCAAGAAACTTCACTTCTTTCTTCCAGAAATGACACTTTGAAAATTTCGCTTTTAGTTGATGCTGCCTTAACGACTCAAGCACCACTCTAAGATGAACTTCCTGCTCTCTCTCATCTTTGGAGTATATCAAAATGTCATCTATGAATACCAATATGAACCTATCCAAGTGCTCTTGTAACACTCGATTCATCAAATTTGCAAAGAATGTTGGCGCATTATTTAGTCCGAAAGGCAACACTAACCATTCATACGATCCATATCTGGTTCTAAACGCTATCGAAGGAATACTATCCTCAGCCACTCTAAGTTGATGGAACCCTGTTGCCAAATCCAACTAGGAAAATACTTTAGCTCCACTCAACCGGTTGAACAAATCGTTAATTCTAGGTAACAAATATCGATTCTTTATCATCTTATAATTTAACTTACGATAATCGATACATAACCTTAACGATCCATCTAGTATCTTAGCAAACACTATAGCTGCTCCCTAAGGTGAACTACTTGGTCTAATAAAATTATTGCCTTCCAAATCTACCAGCTGCACCTTTAGCTCCCTCATCTCGGTAGGTGTCATTCTGCTTGGCGGTCTACTCACCGGCTCTGCTCCTGGTACTAAATCTATCTGAAACTCAAAAGCTCTTTTCGGTGGTAGTCCTACTACAGGCTCAAAGACGTCTAAGAATTCTCTAACAATGAAAACTCAATTTAACTCGTCTTCTTCCTCCATAACACCAAACAAAGCATTTACCCCAAAATTAAGATCTTCTACGGAGTATATAATCCGATCACTACTACTAGGGTGTATAAATGATATTTTCCTATCATGGCAAAATATCCTAGCATCATATTTACTTAACCAATCCATACCTAAAATAATTCTGAACCGTACGAAATCAAATACATGCAAAATGCAAGCAAATATATGACCTAACATTTCAAACTCTAGGTGGTCACATCTCATCCCAAGAGTCACATACCCTCCTATCGGATTTTCAACCCTTAAGGAAGTAATTAGGTACGAGGGTTTTAGGTTAAGCTTATCTACCAAACAATGAGATATAAAAGAATGTGATGCACCAGTATCAAATAGAACTCTAACTGATACACCATGAATCAAAAGCGTACCTCACAACACAGCTTTTCCCTTCTCCTGTGTTGTTGGTCTCGAGGTAGCTGGCTCCAATGCAAACACTTTCCCTTTCCCATCATTGGCTAGCTCCTTGCACTGGTTCTTATACTGTCTAATTTGATCATAGTTGAAGCATCTAATATTTTTCTTCCCGATCACCTTATTTCTAACTCCCAAGCGAATTCATTTGCGAAATGCCCTTTCTTGCCACATTTATAGCAGATAACTTCCGCATTTCCCTTCTTGGCAGCTCCACTCTTCTGAGCTCCCTTCTTATAGAAAAACTTCATCTTTTAGTTTCGCCCTCCCTGAGCTCCCTTTACTTTGTTACCCTCAAGAAAAGAAAGCATCTCTTCCTGCCTCAAAGCCATCTCAACAACTACATCGCACGGGTCTCTAATATATGGTAGTGTGGCTTCAGTAAGCTCAGGTTCAACCCGTGGATGAACTTCTCATTCCTTTTAATAACTGTATCAACCGTAGCATATCCGTATTTCGATAGCTCCTCAATCTGGTTGCATACTCAAGCACCGTCATGTCTCCCTGCTCTAACTCCATGAACTTTCTGAGCAGAGTTGACTTAGCAATTTCTGACATGAACCTCTTCCAAACCTCCTTCTTAACGTAGCCTAAGTCATGGTCTCCTCGTTAACTCCCACCGTAACACTGGTCCACCAATATAGTGATGCTCCTTGCAACTGTCTAAAAGCAAGCCTCCTCTTCTGCTCATCATTAAGCTCTAAATTAGCAAAAATCCTCTCACAATGAAGTACCTAATTCTCCTCTTCAATTGCATCCTCAGTGCTGATAAACGGTTTTCCTCCAAGCCTGGCATAGTCTCTACTCAATATTGCATCGTTATTGACCACTGGAGCACCCACATTAGCAGCTTGTACCTGACCTGGATTCCTTCTACTGTTAGGTCTGGCATTCCCATTAGTTGTGGTGCTTCCCATACCAATGTTAACTCTTCCACTTATAGCATCCATATCTTACATCTGTAAAATCTTCATTCGAGTCTTTGTAAGATACAGAAGAATAGCCTAAGAGAGTTGGGAGAATAGAGATAAAGCGTATATTATATATATCAGATACTAGTATGTTACTATAGTGTTATCCCGTACCCCCAGTCTTTTCTCTAATTCCTTAGGATTATGTTTTCAAAATCATTTTAAGTTTGAAATTTCCTTTTTAAGTTTTCATAAACCTATGCTCTGATACTAAGTTGTAACACCCCCTATCTTGAGGCCCGAAGCTAAGCGCTACAAATGCTGTAGTCATCTAGAGTATTAACTTCCGACGACAAAATACGGTAATGCTAATGGTATCCATAATATTATAAGCACATTAACATGAAATAAAATCACAGATTCCAAAAAAAAATTCTGATTACATTTCAAATCCATATTTCATATTCAATTACATAATCCCAAACGATTCCCAGGTTTCGATCAAATAAAATTATTACAAAATTACGCCAAGATCGACATATGAAGATGCCCCCTTAAATGATCAGAGTACTAAATAGTCACATCAGTCGTATATACAACACAGTGGATATATAAAACTAAATAGCTCCTATATAGTTATATTTGCCTCTTGTATGTCTTCGAAAGCTTATTGTCCAACCTACTAAATGTGTAAAACCTTAACCCTCAATCTGCTCAAACTAATTTTGACAACCCGAGAGTTTAAGGGGAAAACATAAACTTCGTCAGACATAAAGCCTGGTGTGAATAATATTATTACATCCAGGTTATTTGATATTAATTGAGACCACACCGCTTAGCGGAACGGGTCTCCCCTCACTAATATCCCTTTAAAAAACATATCTTTTGCAAATCAAAAACCTACAATCAAACTGATTATAACAATAATAGTAAGTACATATATGCATAAAATTAGGAAATCAATGGACTATTGTTCCAACAATATAGCTTTGCTTGGCTAACTACTAACCATTGGCTGACTTGGGCCTACCGGACATAATAAATAATCTAACCTCTGTTAGACACACTACTGGACGATCTGTCCTTAGCTTACTTCTCCCAGGGTCAATTGCTCCTAATAGTTTTGCGGACTCACCAATAACCTATCTTTACTCTGTATATTCCTTTTTGTGTGTAACATCATTTTAGTCTTACCTGTGACAAAGCCCTACATACTGGAATTTTAGACTTATATTAGCTAGGGGCTACTAGCTAAAGTATAGGGCATGACTCTACACCAATCCCATCTAGTATTCTAATGTCTGAGTCATTTACTTAGGATTGACTACCCCTTCAATTTTCCTTGAAAACATTTATCTCAAAGTAATTTAACCCTTTTAAATCATACTTAAATAAGGAAAATATACTCTTTGCTTTACTCAAATACCTTTGCCATGATATATGCTTTACACAAAACAATGTTAATGAAAACCTAAATTGTAACAACCCAAAATTTGAGCTATAATAATTAATTAACGAATTAATTAAACAATAAAATAAGTCTGTGAAATTGTCAGAATCGAGTCACGAAAGTTGCACCATTGGGTCTGTGGTAATTTTCTGAGCAATTTCCATATATAACTTGTCGAATTTGAGCTAGTATGAAGAGGTTACAAGAGAAACAAGATATCAGAATTATATAAACAAAAAAAAGACCCATAAGGGTCGACCCATGTTATGGTCAGGTCGACCCATAGGTCGACCCCCAATGAGCTTAGGTCGATCCGCAAAACTTCATGGACGATATTTCATCCAGGTACGAGTCGAACACCTTAAAATTTGATTTTTGGTTAATCCTGTGCGTTCGTAGATGCATCCGACAATTCCTAGTGAGCATATGATGTGGTTGTACCAGATTAAATCTTCAAATCCGATAGCCTGAGATCCCTAAGCCACACTATAAATAGAACCTTAGGCCTAGCTATTTTTCTCATTCAGATTTTCTCCTAATTGGGTTCATTTCCCGAGGCTGAACCCTAAATGGAAAAAATTTCTGAGGAGGAAATCATTTTGATAAAAATATTCTACGCCCTCAAAGCGGATCCAGGAAGGCCAAGGATTAGAGCTAAGGACCACAGGTGAGTGTTTTGTAATTATTTTAGATTTGTAAGCAATTTAAAATAATAGTGTTCTCAGTAGTTGTAGTTTTTCTACAATTTTGAGATAGTTTTTATGTAAGTTTATTTACATTCAGTTTTTAAGTAAATTTCAGAAGTTCTTTCCTGTCTATTTTTATTCAGCTATTTTATTCAGTTATTTACAGTTAATTGCAGTTATTTACAGTCATTTATAGTTATTTACATCTGTTTTAAGTTAGAATTTAGCCTGTAATGTTAGTTTCTTTTTTTAGAGATTTAATACTTTTTGACGCGAATAAAATATTAAAATGAGAAGAATTCGCAAATATGGATTAAAATAGAATAACACTAAATTTACAGAAATTAAATGTAAAACGAGAAAAACTGAAATAAAAATAGAGATGGACTGAAATAGGCAAATTTAAATATTTGCAAGCATAATTATAATAAATGGTTATAACTAAAAAGAGAAAATAAATGAGTAACGGTTGCAAGAACAATTATAACACGTAGGATATAATTAGAAAGAAGAGATAACATAAGAGTCTTATTTTAAAACTTGGAATTTGGATTAAGTTAATAAGAAAATATAGAAGTAGGGCTCGTACCGGCAGCGTTCCCTTTTAGGCCTAGGACTGATGGTTTCACACGTAGGTGAGGCTGGGACACGCTTATGCTGATTAGGGTAAATAAGTGGCCAATAGATAGAGGCTCAAATCTAAGGATTTGGGAAATGGGCGCAAAGTTAGAAGATTTGTTTGTTAGGACCAGTGCTGGCAACATTCCCTTTCGGGTCAAGGACTGATGGTCTCACATGTGGGTGAGGCTGGTTAAGCTTATGCTAATTAGGGTAAATAAAGGGTCAAATAGGGGGCGATGGTTAGTGTGTACCGGCGTTGACCGAGTGTGCGGCATCAATTAGGGTAAATAATTCCCTATTGCGTCTTCAGCGCTAAAGAGGTGTCTTTTGCTGTGACCAACATGATTGGTTCACAATGGCACAACAAAGATAGGAAAGGTTGATCAATTGGTAGGATTAGGATTTCAGCCTAATCAAGTTAGCAGTTGAGATAGGATTAGGATTTCAGCCTAATCACAGTAGTTTAAGACAAGTGCAAACAATCAAATCAAACAGTAAAAAAGAATAAGAAATAGTATTTTATCCGAGTTTTATCTTTTCTGCATTTTCCTTTCAAGCTAGAACTATTGCTTAGTCTCTTATCTTTATCTTGCTTAGAAATGCTAGTAATTACATTCACTCACCAGACTTATTGTCTGACCCACTCCTCTATTTCCACCTTTTTCCCCCCACAGGCCAGCAGATTTGAGGATAGTTGATTCTGGTTGCTTGGAGATTCATTTCTGGAGTTTTCTCATTTCAGATTTATTTTTATGCTTTTCATCTTTTTCATTTGGTTTATGATGGACTAGCACTTGTGAGAGGGATTATTATTGTCATCTTTGTACTCTGATTTTATGAGACTGAGATGTATTTTCTTGAGACATGAGATATTTTGAGTTTTTGAGATATGTTATGTTTTTATGACTTATTTTAAGATGAAGTTAATTTTGAATGATAAGTTATTATTTAAATGTTTCTGCTGTTTTTACTTATTTGTCTTGTGAATCTTAGTCTCTGTGATGCTTCAATTGTACCTATAACGCACTACATCCTTTTGTATGCCATTTTTTGGGAATACTAAGGGGTGTGGGGTGTTTCATTTGGTATCAGAGCCTAAGGTTACATGATTCCTAAAAAAATGTTTTAAAAGTAAAGTATTTTTAAAAGGTAACATATCTTCAAACTAAAAGTATTTATTTAGAAATAAACTCTTATTAAAGAAATAGTTTTCAAGTATAAAAGAGTTTTTATAAAAATCCCCTCAAAGCCTAGTTTAACCTTCTTTCGATTCTTTCGAGCCTAAATTTTCTTTTCTTTGCATAGTATGGCAGACGCCCCCAAATCTTCAAGAGGGTGTCTAAGTCCCTGGCTGGTTCTATAGATACCTCCATGCTACGGCACAAGAGGTGCAAGGGCAAGTGCCCAACGCAGCAACGGTGAGTGGAGGACTCGCTAATCCACCTGCAGCAACAAATTTTTCTAAGCTATGCAAGGACTTCGCAAGTGTAGGAGGCAAGACATTTTCTGGCATGGAGGATTTCGTAGAGGCACGAGCTTGGTTGTGGAATATAGAGCAGATATTTGGGCTGTTAGGATTGGAGGACCAGTAGAGAGTTCAGCTTGCATCTTGGCAGCTGAAGGGAGAGGCTTCTTACTAGTGGGAGATTGTAGAAATGGAGGGTAGAGACATTGGTTGGTTTGGATTTCAGGAAAGGTTTGAGAGAAAGTTCTTGTCGCAAGCCAAGAAAAGCATGCAGTTGGAGAAGTACATTATTTTGAAGCAGGGGAGTCTTTCGGTGAAAGAGTATATAAATCAGTTTAATGAGTTATCGTGGTTCAGATGGAGCTTGTTAATACATCGTATAAGAAGGCCACCAAGTTTGCTAAGGGTTTGAACCAGCCCCTCCAAGGGTTGACATTAACACATGTACCTATGGGAGCGACGCATGAATCACTTATGGAAATGGCTCTCATATCAGATGTTGCTAATAAAGATGAGGTTAAGGAGGTTCCTAAATCATAAAACTCTAAGAAGCAGTGGTGGAAGAATAAGAAGGATAAGGACAAGAAGAAAGGAGGAGGACATCAGAAGGGAAAGATCAAGAAGGGCGAGAAATGTCATAATTGTGGATTGGTTGGGCATTTCACAAAGGACTGTAAGGACACGATGAAGGGAAGGTGTTACAACTATGGGCAGCCTGGACACCTTAGTAGATCTTGTCCTCAGAAGACGTGACAGAGAGCAAGCGCACCTACGGCTCAAGTGCAGGCTTTGGATGCAGCACCTTCTAGTAGTGGACTAGATCAAGGTAGGAAAGTCTATGTAGAAGGTTTGATCTCTATTTCAGATTTTCCTATTCGAACTCTTTTTTACTCCAGAGCATCGCTTTCTTTCATTTCTAGTTCCTTGGTTGATTGTTTGCACATAGATATTTCTCTAGCTGTAGACCCTATAGTTGTTTCAAACCCCATAGGAGGATCGTCACATTTATCCATGATTTGTAGGTGTTTGAAAATTTTTATACAAGGCATGGAGTTTGATTGACACCTATGTACTGGGATTTTCGGGATATGGGATGATTTTGGGGATGGACTGGTTATCCACTTATGATGTGATTTTGGACTGCGAGAGGAGAGTCGTCAGGCTAGGGACATGTAGCGGACGGACTCTCGAGGTTTCTTGTGACCTACATGGGTCAGTCTTGTTGAGCTTCCTTTATTCCCTTGATTCATCACTAGGAGAGTTAGATTCAGTTCTAGTTGTTAGAGATTTCCTAGACGTTTTTGAGGAGGTTAGGGGGCTACCACCTTAGAGAGAGATTGACTTTAGGATCTATTCGAATGACAATGCTAAGACAGTGGCATTGCCCGTGAGACGTATGGCTCCTTGGGAGAGGAAGGAGTTAAGTAAGCATATTGGTGAACTATTAGAGAAAGACTTCATCGAATGGAGCATATCTGAGTGGGGGCGCCAGTCATCTTCACTACAAAGGCAGATGGTTACCTTCGACTTTGCGTAGACTACAAAGAATTGAATAAACTCACAAAGAAACCGTTACCCACTTCCTAGGATAGACGATCTTTTCGGTCAGTTGGTTGGCTCTTCAGTATTTTCTCAGCTTGACTTAACCACTAGATTTCATCATGTAACAACCCGCATATTTATCGATTTTATATTTTAAATATTTTATTTAAATATAACATCGTTCGTCGGATTTTAGTCCGAAAAGCTACTTTTTGCAAACAGTCGAAATAGGACTCGAGACCACTTCCATTGAGTTCGAAATGTCGTTTGCGACCTTTTTGAGTATAAACTTCGATATGTTTGGAGATAGTAGAATCTTGATACTTTTTCACTTAGGGCTTTAGTTTGGGTTTCAGCCCTATATCCTAACACAAGCCCCTAGCTCCACCCCCACTTCTCTTCATTCACTTCCATTTCCTAATACAACTCAAGCTTTATCGAAAATGGGGGAAGAGAAAAAGAATTAGGAAATTCAAAGCCATAACCATCTTTGCAAATCCAAGTTCTATCTCCAAATTCAAGAAGAAGCTATTGGTAAGCCTTCTCTTCATCTTCTCCAACTCTTTCCTTCTTCAATTTCAGAAATTCCTAAACCTAACTTTGGGAATGTTCTTCTTTTAAAGCTTAGATTCAGCTTCTTGAGTTGGGATTGAAGAGTGGTTGATCCTCCTTTGCTTTCAAGCTTCTTCTTTATCGTTTTTTGGTTCAAAGGTGAGATTTTTATCTCACATCTTAGTCTATAATTATCTTCGATTGTTAGGTATGAATTCCTAACACTTATTCTTGTGCAATTGATTTTGGTTTGGATTGATTTGGTGTATATTCCAATTTTTGGTGTTTTGAAATCAAAATCTATGAAAATCCTTTTATGAATATTTGGACATTGATATTTGAGGCGTGTCGAAGAGCCGTTAAGGCTGGGTTGTCGCTTGGAGTAAATCCTAAGTCGTTGTCGCTCGATCGATCGCTTCCGGTATTCATTTGGCCATTTTTGGTCTAGGTTCAGGGAATGCCCTGAACCCCAGTTTCAGACGTCTGAAACGTTAGATTCAGACGTCTGAATATTATTACTGAGAAGATTTTTATTCCCAGATTCAGACGTTTGAATCTATCGTTTCAGACGTCTGAATTGGTTCGTTTTGAACCAGAAAGGAAATAGGCCAAAAAGTGCCTATTTAGACGTCTGAAATCAAGTATTCAGACGTCTGAATTCTGTTCTGGAAAATATTTTATTTTCCAGATTTAGACGTCTGAATCTGCAGTCTTTTTCCTATTTGACTATTGAGCTTGAATTTCCAACTTTAATCGATTCGTGTTGATTCCCTTTTTGTTGTTATCATTTTTTATCGACTTTGATGACCTTTTCTTTGGGATTTTTGGAATATCCATTTTAATGGATTCGGTATCGATTTCTTTGGATTTTATTCACTTCTTCGAATGTGAATTTTGATGATTGATTGTTTCTACAATCATTTTTGTGATTTGTCACTTTAAAAATATAAAGGTTTTCTATACTAGTAGTAATTATCAAAACTCTTTCATCAAAATGATTTTGACACTATTTTAATTACAAGGCTCGTTTCTTAAACCGTTTTCCAATCTATTAGTATATACAAACCTTTACCTCACTCGTATGAGAAATCTAATTAAACGGCTTAGTAAAACAAGTGGTATGAAATGCTTGCGTTTACTTCGTCGGTTAATTCTTGGACTTGTTCGATTGAAACTCTTGTGACAATTTTCTAGTGGAGATCTACAATCTGTTCGTAAATATTTGAGTTAAGCAAGTGGTTATGGGACATTAAGCTAAACTCTTATATTTACTAGCTTAGCGTAATCGACACTTCTTGATGATCGATGATGATCATTTTATGGTTTAGACTAGCAAGGTGCGATGTCTCTTTGTCCACATGGAGGACTGTTCCTCGTTTTATTGAGCTTCGTCTCACTTCTCGCATGGGACGTACCTATCTAGGTGCGTCAATGTTTATTTCTCGCATGGGTCGTACCTATTTAGGTGCGGTGATGTTTATTTACTTCGTGGAGCAATCGGCTCAATAAGTTGGGGCATGGGGCGTATCTATTTAGGTGCGTCGATGTTCGTCTATGCATGGGTCATATCTTTCTAGGTGCATCGATGTTCGACTTTGCATGGGGTGTATCTTTCTAGGTGCATCGATGTTAGACTTTGCATGGGGTGTATCTTTCTAGGTACATCGATGTTAGACTTTGCATGGGGCGTATCTTTCTAGGTGCGTCGATGTCTATTTATGCATGGGGCGTATCTTTCTAGGTGCATCAATGCTAGAGCATGGGGCGTATCTTTCTAGGTGCGTCGATGTTCGACTTTGCATGGGGTGCATCTTTCTAGGTGTATCGATGCTAGACTTTACATGGGGCGTATCTTTCTAGGTGCGTCAATGTTCAGTTTTTGGGATTGGCCATCCTCTTTTCTTGTGATTTCTAGATTTCTCGTTGTGATTTCTGGAATTTATGTTTCACCACCTTGTTTAGTTGGCATTGATATGTATGTCATTTATTGTGGCTTGGTGAACTAAATAAAGAATATGACATTCTTTTTATGCTATGAGATTCGTGAGATATTTGTATGATTTTCCTTTGTTGATTTTCTAATGTATACTTGTCGAGGTATGACATTTTTGGTTATCATACGTTTTTATTATATCTCTTCTTATATCTCATTTTATCTGATAATTATAGCTAGACTGATCCGTTTATTATTTTCTTATTAAATAATACTCGGGTCAGACTGAGATTTTACAGGTGCTTCCTCATGACTTCTTATCCGGGACTATCATCTGACTTTTGGCTAACTACTCTAGCATTGTAGTTTTTGGTTGTATACATTCGATATATTGACTCATTGATGTATACATATTCTGTTGTCTAGCACTTGTATCTTTTCTTTTGTGATATTGTGGATCTTCTTTGACCACTACTTTGATGTACACTTTCATGTGTTATATTCATATCTATTTCCGCCTTTGTGATATGATCTGTCTGTGACTGACTTGTGTTATGTTTATTTCTATATTTGTTTCCGAGGTCCACTTAGCCACTGTGTGGTAGCTTTGATTTGTATCGGTATGTCGGATTTCCTCTTGAGATGAAATGTAAGCTATATTTTCTGACATATCGGTGCTCCCATTAAGCAATTACATAGATGGTCGCTCCTCAACAGCCTTATTCTCCGCGCTAGTCGACGGCATTACCCCGTAGTGTTCTTGGCTAGCGTGGGTATAGAGGTGGGGCGTCACAGCTTGGTATCAGAGCCAAACTTCGGAAAAATGTAGAATAATCTAACAAGGATCATTGTCCTAAGTCTTTCTTAGGAGTCGTGCCTTAGGATTTTATTCGAGTTAATTGGACCCGTTCTATCCTATTTTCTTTTATGATTCCTTGTTTTATCAATCAAGTTTGTTTGATATTCATTCTGAGATTAACCTTTTTCTCTTCTCTTTCTTTCTTAGAGAAGAGAAATGGTTGGACCTGGCCGTCCCAACGCCGGTCAATCTAGTGCTACTCCTCAGGAGGGAGTATTTATGTCTGCCCGGCAGCTTCTAGATCTTGTTAAGAATGCTCAAGCTATCGGACCCATTCCAGAGCCTACTCATCCTAGATCCGGTTTTGCACGCTTGTGTAGAGATTATACTGATTTGGGTGGAAGGCCATTCCGGGGATCCGAGGTGTCATTGAAATCCAAGCTTGGCTTAGATCATGCGACTGCATCTTTTCTTGCATGAATCTTGTTGATCTCCACCGAGTCCAAGTGGCTTCTAGCATGCTCCAAGAAAGAGCATTGGATTGGTATGAGCTTCTTATTTCTGAAATCGTTGAAGCGGATCTCAATTGGGAGCAATTCCGGGAAAGATTCGAATTGAAATTTGTGCCGGAAGCTGAAAAAGTAACTTTGGCCCGGCGTTTTATCGACCTTGTTCAAGGTGAATCTTATGTGACGGACTACGTCGCATCTTTCGAATCTCTTTCTAAATACAGGGTTGAATACATTAATACCCCATTGAAGAAAAATCAGAGGTTTGTTTATGGCTTGAACAAGAATCTCAAGAAGCCATTACTTCTGAAATTGGAAGTTTCTTTCGATCAGCTTATTGATATCGCTCTTCGTCTTGAAGAGGCTGATAATGAAAGTAATGTTGAAGTTGTGGGTGCCAAACAGAACTTCAACAATAACATGAAGAGGCCTATTAAGTTTAAAGGCCCTAATCCCGACAAGAAAGGGAAACAAGAAACTTCTGTAGCAAAGACTCCTACCACTAGTCGTGGACGATGCTACAATTGTGATTCTGTGGACCACTATGCAAAGGAGTGTCCGCAACCCCTCTATTGCCGCTATTGCAAAAGTTTGAGTCATCATATATCTGCGTGTCCCATACTTCAAGCAAAAAGGAGGGAAAGCTAAAGGTTGTGCAAGCCTCTACTAGCACTTCTCTTGGTCAAGGTATCTATTCTATCCTTGATGACATTTATTTTGTGATTATCTTATTCGAGTTCTTTTTGATATGGGTTTCATCTCATTATTTTTACATCAAAAGAACTTGTGATTCTTTTTCTTTAAACATTTCTAGGCTTGATGACTTCTTTGAGGATTGCGTATCCGGATTGGTGGATCCGCAACACTTAATTTTCTTTTTATTGATGTCGAAATTATTTTATGTGACTTTTCTTTCCGAGCCGATTTTTACTTATGCTTCGGAATTGACTTTTGTAAGGATTGGCTTAATTATTATGAAGCCATATCCTTTGTTCCGTGTGGACTATTCATCTTCGACATTTTCAATCTGTTAAGCAGATTTCTATTTTTCCTTTGTGATTTTGATTCCAATTTGATGGCACCATTTTATTCTTTAAACTCACATGATGAGGAAAGTGTTATTTCTCTCATTTATGTAGTTTGAGAATTTTCCGGTATTTTTGAGTTTGTCTTAGGATTATCACCTAAGCAATCTTTTGAGTGGTGTTAAGGTCTTTTTAGCTCGACCTTGCCACCGATTTTCATTGGCTACGAGTTGCGGGAGTTAGCATTCAATTTACCGCCTTCCGCACTCGTTATGAAACTTATGAATGACTTATTATGTCATTCAGTTTGTCCAGCTTATTTCATCCATTTTATAAATCGAGTATTCTACGATCTCGATGACTCCATTCTTGTATATATTGATTTTGGATGAAAATAGCAATTTAAAATTTTGCAAATCTTTTTCATAAGATTTATTTATAAGTACAATTTGATTTTGCACTTAAACGAGCAAAGAATATTCTTAAAGGTTTTTAAGAACATGTTTATCATATAAAAGATGATTTTGTGATTATATTTCCCATTGAGTGCTTTAAGAATTCTGGTCGATGCGCTTGATCAACGTTATCGATAAGAATCTCCTAAACGCTTTGATGAGACAGTCAGACATGATATATATATTGACTTGTAAAAATGTATATTTTTCTAGAAGAGATTATTACACAAAGATAAATGTAATTTCAAAAGTTTTAGCTTTTCGGGAAAGAAGATTATTTAAAAGAAATTCTTTCTTTTCGACACTCTTATCCTTGTGATTCCCGAAGGGAACCAAGACTTTATCTTTTGTACCAATGCTAACCGTATTGGTTTGGATGTATGCAAAAGAGAACGTGCTATCACTTGTGCTTCTAAATCATTAAAGCCGATCGAGACTAGGTGTGCCACTCATGATCTAGTGCTCGCGGCTATTGTTTTTTCTTTTAGAGTTTGGCATCATCATTTTTGGGGGAGAAATTTGTCCTCCTCCTCGATCATAAACCTTGGGAATATTTATTTTCTCATAAGGAACTTTATGTTGACTCGAGTTCCTGACATCTTATGATTTTGATATTCTTTTTATTCCCAGAGGGGAAATCGTGTTGCCAATGCGCTTAGTCGTAAGCAACAAGTGGTTGATTCTTTGATGATGTCTGAATGAAATTATCTTTTTATCAAGTTCATCGGACGTTTTGATATACTTCGTTTTATTGAGTTTTATCTCATTTATTATATGGACTAGCGCCCGATGTTCTTTTATGGTGTTCGGTTCATTGGATGTACCGTTCTTGTACTACGTCGGTGTTCCTAATTATTTGAGTTTCCGTTCATTGGACGTACCGTTATGGTACTACGTCGATGTTCGGAGTTATTTGTGTTTCCAGTTTCTCGGGCGTATTGTTATTATACTACGCCGTTGCACCGGTTCAATTTTCTGTTACTCATGACGTTTTCCATGTCTTTCAACTACCGAAATATATTAGGGATTCCGATTTTATTCTTGAGCCCGGTGTTATTGTGGAAATTGAAGTTTCGCTTATTTGACTTATGAGCAACATTCTTTTCGCATCGTTGCTTCGGAGGTTGAGCACCTTCGAAATAAAGATGTTTTCTTGTGAAAGTTCAATGGTTCTCAAATCCCAAGGATTGATCTTGGGAATCCAGAGAATTCATCGAGCAAACACGTTCGGACTTACTTTTTCGTGCTCTCTATGGTGAACTTCTCATTCTAAATTTTATTTTGTGCTGATATGCATTTTATGGTTGTTACTCTCTATTTTCTTCCTAAGTATTGCGAGGACGCAATTTCTTTAAGGAGGGGAGTTTGTAACAACCCGCATATTTATCGATTTTATATTTTAAATATTTTATTTAAATATAACATCGTTCTTCGGATTTTAGTCCGAAAAGCTACTTTTTGCAAACAAACGAATTAGGACTCGAGACCACTTCCATTAAGTTCGAAATGCCGTTTGCGACCTTTTTGAGTATAAACTTCGATATATTTGGCGATAGTAGAATCTTGCTACTTTTTCACTTAGGGCTTTAGTTTGGGTTTCAGCCCTATATCCTAACACAAGCCCCTAGCTCCACCCCCACTTCTCTTCATTCACTTCCATTTCCTAATACAACTCAAGCTTTATCAAAAATGGGGGAAGAGAAAATGAATTAGGAAATTCAAAACCCTAATCATCTTTGCAAATCCAAGTTCTATCTCCAAATTCAAGAAGAAGCTATTGGTAAGCCTTCTCTTCATCTTCTCCAACTCTTTCCTTCTTCAATTTCAGAAATTCCTAAACCTCACTTTGGGAATGTTCTTCTTTTAAAGCTTAGATTCAGCTTCTTGAGTTGGGATTGAAGAGTGGTTGATCCTCCTTTGCTTTCAAGCTTCTTCTTTATCGTTTTTGGGTTCAAAGGTGAGATTTTTATCTCACATCTTAGTCTATAATTATCTTCGATTGTTAGGTATGAATTCCTAACACTTATTCTTGTGCAATTGATTTTGGTTTGGATTGATTTGGTGTATATTCCAATTTTTGGTGTTTTGAAATCAAAATCTATGAAAATCCTTTTATGAATATTTGGACATTGATATTTGAGGCGTGTCGAAGAGCCGTTAAGGCTGGGTTGTCGCTTGGCGTAAATCCTTAGTCGTTGTCGCTCGATCGATCGCTTCCGGTATTCATTTGGCCATTTTTGGTCTAGGTTCAGGGAATGCCCTGAACCCCAGTTTCAGACGTCTGAAATGTTAGATTCAGACGTCTGAATATTATTACTAGGAAGATTTTTATTCCCAGATTCAGACGTCTGAATCTATCGTTTCAGACGTCTGAATTGGTTCGTTTTGAACCAGAAAGGAAATAGGCCAAAAAGTGCCTATTTCATACGTTTGAAATCAAGTATTCAGACGTCTGAATTCTGTTCTGGAAAATATTTTATTTTCCAGATTTAGACGTCTGAATCTGCAGTCTTTTGCCTATTTGCCTATTGAGCTTGAATTTCCAACTTTAATCGATTCGCGTTGATTCCCTTTTTGTTGTTATCATTTTTTATCGACTTTGATGACCTTTTCTTTGGGATTTTTGGAATATCCATTTTAATGGATTCAGTATCGATTTCTTTGGATTTTATTCACTTCTTCGAATGTGAATTTTGATGATTGATTGTTTCTACAATCGTTTTTGTGATTTGTCACTTTAAAAATATAAAGGTTTTCTATACTAGTAGTAATTATCAAAACTCTTTCATCAAAACGATTTTGACACTATTTTAATTACAAGGCTCGTTTCTTAATCTGTTTTCCAATCTATTAGTATATACAAACCTTTACCTCACTCGTATGAGAAATCTAATTAAACGGCTTAGTAAAACAAGTGGTATGAAACGCTTGCGTTTACTTCGTCGATTAATTCTTAGACTTGTTCGATTGAAACTCTTGTGACAATTTTCTAGTGGAGATCTACAATATGTTTGTAAATATTTGAGTTAAGCAAGTGGTTATGGGACATGAAGCTAAACTCTTATATTTACTAGCTTAGCGTAATCGACACTTCTTAATGATCGATGATGATCATTTTATGATTTAGACTAGCAAGGTGCGATGTCTCTTTGTCCACATGGAGGACTGTTCCTCGTTTTGTTGAGCTTCGTCTCACTTCTCGCAATGGACATACCTATCTAGGTGCGTCGATGTTTATTTCTCGCATGGGTCGTACCTATTTAGGTGCGGCGATGTTTATTTACTTCATGGAGCAATCGGCTCAATAAGTTGGGGCATGGGGCCTATCTATTTAGGTGCGTCGATGTTCGTCTATGCATGGGTCATATCTTTCTAGGTGCGTCGATGTTCGACTTTACATGGGGTGTATCTTTCTAGGTGCATCGATGTTAGACTTTGCATGGGGTGTATCTTTCTAGGTGCATCGATGTTAGACTTTGCATGAGGTGTATCTTTCTAGGTGCGACGATGTCTATTTATGCATGGGGCGTATCTTTCTAGGTGCGTCAATGCTAGAGCATGGGGCGTATCTTTCTAGGTGCGTCGATGTTCGACTTTGCATGGGGTGCATCTTTCTAGGTGTATCGATGCTAGACTTTACAAGGGGCGTATCTTTTTAGGTGCGTCAATGTTCAGTTTTTGGGATTGGCCATCCTCTTTTCTTGTGATTTCTAGATTTCTCGTTGTGATTTCTGGAATTTATGTTTCACCACCTTTTTCAGTTGGCATTGATACGTATGTCATTTATTGTGGCTTGGTGAACTAAATAAAGAATATGACATTCTTTTTATGCTATGAGATTCGTGAGATATTTGTATGATTTTCCTTTGTTGATTTTCTAATGTATACTTGTCGAGGTATGACATTTTTGGTTATCATACGTTTTTATTATATCTCTTCTTATATCTCATTTTATCTGATAATTATATCTAGACTGATCCGTTTATTATTTTCTTATTAAATAATACTCGGGTCAGACTGAGATTTTACAGGTGCTTCCTCATGACTTCTTATCCGGGACTATCATCTGACTTTTGGCTAACTACTCTAGCATTGTAGTTTTTGGTTGTATACATTCGATATATTGACTCATTGATGTATACATATTCTGTTGTCTAGCACTTGTATCTTTTCTTTTGTGATATTGTGGATCTTATTTGACCACTACTCTGATGTACACTTTCATGTGTTATATTCATATCTATTTCCGCATTTGTGATATGATCTGTCTGAGACTGACTTGTGTTATGTTTATTTCTATATTTGTTTCCGAGGTCCACTTAGCCACTGTGTGGTAGCTTTGATTTGTATCGGTATGTCGGATTTCCTCTTGAGATGAAATGTAAGCTATATTTTCTGACATATCGGTGCTCGCATTAAGCAATTACACAGATGGTCGCTCCTCAACAACCTTATTCTCCGTGCTAGCCGACGGCATTACCCCGTAGTGTTCTTGGCTAGCGTGGGTATAGAGGTGGGGCGTCACAGCTTGGTATCAGAGCCAAACTTCGGAAAAATGTAGAATAATCTAACAAGGATCATTGTCCTAAGTCTTTCTTAGGAGTCGTGCCTTAGGATTTTATTCCAGTCAATTCGACCCGTTCTATCCTATTTTCTTTTATGATTCCTTGTTTTATCAATCAAGTTTGTTTGATATTCATTCTGATATTAACCTTTTTCTCTTCTCTTTCTTTCTTAGAGAAGAGAAATGGTTAGACCTGGCCGTCCCAACGCCGGTCAATCTAGTGCTACTCCTCAGGAGGGAGTATTTATGTCTGCCCGGCAGCTTCTAGATCTTGTTAAGAATGCTCAAGCTATCGGACCCATTCCAGAGCCTACTCATCCTAGATCCGGTTTTGCACGCTTGTGTAGAGATTATACTGATTTGGGTGGAAGGCCATTCTGGGGATCCGAGAGTGTCATTGAAATCCAAGCTTGGCTTAGATCATGCGACCGCATCTTTTCTCGCATGAATCTTGTTGATCTCCACCGAGTCCAAGTGGCTTCTAGCATGCTCCAATAAAGAGCATTGGATTAGTATGAGCTTCTTATTTCTGAAATCGTTGAAGCGGATCTCAATTGGGAGCAATTCCGGGAAAGATTCGAATTGAAATTTGTGCCGGAAGCTGAGAAAGTAACTTTGGCCCGGCGTTTTATCAACCTTGTTCAAGGTGAATCTTCTGTGATGGACTACGTCGCATCTTTCGTATCTCTATCTAAATACGGGGTTGAATACATTAATACCCCATTAAAGAAAAATCAGAGGTTTGTTTATGGCTTGAACAAGAATCTCAAGAAGCCATTACTTCTGAAATTGGAAGTTTCTTTCGATCAGCTTATTGATCTCGCTCTTCGTCTTGAAGAGGCCGATAATGAAAGTAATGTTGAAGTTGTGGGTGCCAAACAGAACTTCAACAATAACATAAAGAGGCCTATTAAGTTTAAAGGCCCCAATCCCTACAAGAAAGGGAAACAAGAAACTTCTGTAGCAAAGACTCCTACCACTAGTCGTGGACGATGCTACAATTGTGATTTTGTGGACCACTATGCAAAGGAGTGTTCGCAACCCCTCTATTGTCGCTATTGCAAAAGTTTGAGTCATCATATATCTACGTGTCCCATACTTCAAGCAAAAAGGAGGGAAAGCTAAAGGTTGTGCAAGCCTCTACTAGCACTTCTCTTGGTCAAGGTATCTATTCTATCCTTGATGACATTTATTTTTTTATTATCTTATTCGAGTTCTTTTTGATATGGGTTTCATCTCATTATTTTTATATCAAAAGAACTTGTGATTCTTTTTTTTTAAACATTTCTGGGCTTGATGACTTCTTTGAGGATTGCGTATCCGGATTGGTGGATCCGCAATACTCAATTTGCTTTTTATTGATGTCGAAATTATTTTATGTGATTTTTCTTCCCGAGCTGATTTTTACTTATGCTTCGGAATTGACTTTTGTAAGGATTGGCTTAATTATTATGAAGCCATATCCCTTGTTCCGTGTGGACTATTCATCTTCGACATTTTCAATCTGTTAAGCAGATTTCTATTTTTCCTTTGTGATTTTGATTCCAATTTGATGGCACCATTTTATTCTTTAAACTCACATGATGAGGAAAGTGTTATTTCTCTCATTCATGTAGTTTGAGAATATTCCGGTATTTTTGAGTTTGTCTTAGGATTATCACCTAAGCAATCTTTTGAGTGGTGTTAAGGTCTTTTTAGCTCGACCTTGCCACCGATTTTCATTGGCTACGAGTTGCGGGAGTTAGCATTCAATTTACCGCCTTCCGCACTCGTTATGAAACTTATGAATGACTTATTATGTCATTCAGTTTGTCCAGCTTATTTCATCCATTTTATAAATCGAGTATTCTACGATCTCGATGACTCCATTCTTGTATATATTGATTTTGGATGAAAACAGCAATTTAAAATTTTGCAAATCTTTTTCATAAGATTTATTTATAAGTACAATTTGATTTTGCTCTTAAGCGAGCAATGAATATTCTTAAAGGTTTTTAAGAACATGTTTATCATATAAAAGATGATTTTGTGATTGTATTGCCCATTGAGAGCTTTAAGAATTCCGGTCGATGCGCTTGATCAACGTTATCGATAATAATCTCCTAAACGCTTTGACGAGACAGTCGGACATGATATATATATATTGACTTGTAAAAATGTAAATGTTTCTAGAAGAGATTATTACACAAAGATAAATGTAATTTCGAAAGTTTTAGCTTTTCGGGAAAGAAGATTATTTAAAAGAAATTCTTTCTTTTCGACACTCTTATCCTTGTGATTCCCGAAGGGAACCAAGACTTTATCTTTTGTACCAATGCTAACCGTATTGGTTTGGATGTCTGCAAAAGAGAACGTGCTATCACTTGTGCTTCTAAATCATCAAAGCCGATTGAGACTAGGTGTGCCACTCATGATCTAGTGCTCCCGGCTATTGTTTTTGCTTTTAGAGTTTGGCATCATCATTTTTGGGGGAGTAATTTGTCCTCCTCCTCGATCATAAACCTTGGGAATATTTATTTTCTCATAAGGAACTTCATGTTGACTCGAGTTCCTGACATCTTATGATTTTGATATTCTTTTTATTCCCAGAGGGGAAATCGTGTTGCCAATGCGCTTAGTCATAAGCAACAAGTGGTTGATTCTTTGATGATGTCTGAATGAAATTATCTTTTTATCAAGTTCATCGGACGTATTGATATACTTCGTTTTATTGAGTTTTATCTCATTTATTATATGGACTAGCGCCCGATGTTCTTTTATGGTGTTCAGTTCATTGGACGTACCGTTCTTGTACTACGTTGGTGTTCCGAATTATTTGAGTTTCCGTTCATTGGACGTACCGTTATGGTACTACGTCGATGTTCAGAGTTATTCGTGTTTCCAGATTCTCGGGCGTATTGTTATTATACTACGCCGTTGCACCAGTTCAATTTTCTGTTACTCATGATGTTTTCCACGTCTTTCAACTATGGAAATATATTAGGGATTCCAATTTTATTCTTGAGCCCGGTGTTATTGTGGAAATTGAAGTTTCGCCTATTTGACTTATGAGCAACATTCTTTTCACATCATTGCTTCGGAGGTTGAGCGCCTTCGAAATAAAGATGTTTTTCTTGTGAAAGTTCAATGGTTCTCAAATCCCAAGGATTCCTCTTGGGAATCCAGAGAATTCATCGAGCAAACACGTTCGGACATACTTTTTTGTGCTCTCTATGGTGAACTTCTCATTCTAAATTTTCTTTTGTGCTAATATGCATTTTATGGTTGTTACTCTCTATTTTCTTCCTAAGTATTGCGAGGACGCAATTTCTTTAAGGAGGGGAGTCTGTAACAACCTGCATATTTATCGATTTTATACTTTAAATATTTTATTTAAATATAACATCGTTCGTCGGATTTTAGTCCGAAAAGCTACTTTTTGCAAACAGTCGAATTAGGACTCGAGACCACTTCCATTGAGTTCGAAATGTCGTTTGCGACCTTTTTGAGTATAAACTTCGATATGTTTAGAGATAGTAGAATCTTGCTACTTTTTCACTTAGGGCTTTAGTTTGGGTTTCAGCCCTATATCCTAACACAAGCCCCTAGCTCCACCCCCACTTCTCTTCATTCACTTCCATTTCCTAATACAACTCAAGCTTTATCAAAAATGGGGGAAGAGAAAATGAATTAGGAAATTCAAAGCCCTAATCATCTTTGCAAATCCAAGTTCTATCTCCAAATTCAAGAAGAAGCTATTGGTAAGCCTTCTCTTCATCTTCTCCAACTCTTTCCTTCTTCAATTTCAGAAATTCCTAAACCTAACTTTGGGAATGTTCTTCTTTTAAAGCTTAGATTCAGCTTCTTGAGTTGGGATTGAAGAGTGGTTGATCCTCCTTTGCTTTCAAGCTTCTTCTTTATCGTTTTTGGGTTCAAAGGTGAGATTTTTATCTCACATCTTAGTCTATAATTACCTTCGATTGTTAGGTATGAATTCCTAACACTTATTCTTGTGCAATTGATTTTGGTTTGGATTGATTTGGTGTATATTCCAGTTTTTGGTGTTTTGAAATCAAAATCTATGAAAATCCTTTTATGAATATTTGGACATTGATATTTGAGGCGTGTCGAAGAGCCGTTAAGGCTGGGTTGTCGCTTGGCGTAAATCCTTAGTCGTTGTCGCTCGATCGATCCCTTCCGGTATTCATTTGGCCATTTTTGGTCTAGGTTCAGGGAATGCCCTGAACCCCAGTTTCAGACGTCTGAAACGTTAGATTCAGACGTCTGAATATTATTACTGGGAAGATTTTTATTCCCAGATTCAGACGTCTGAATCTATCGTTTCAGACGTCTGAATTGGTTCGTTTTGAACCAGAAAGGAAATAGACCAAAAAGTGCCTATTTCAGACGTCTGAAATCAAGTATTCAGACGTCTGAATTCTGTTCTGGAAAATATTTTATTTTCCAGATTCAGACGTCTGAATCCTTGATTTCAGACGTCTGAATCTACAGTCTTTTGCCTATTTGCCTATTGAGCTTGAATTTCCAACTTTAATCGATTCGCGTTGATTCCCTTTTTGTTGTTATCATTTTTATCGACTTTGATGACCTTTTCTTTGGGATTTTTGGAATATCCATTTTAATGGATTCGGTATCGATTTCTTTGGATTTTATTCACTTCTTCAAATGTGAATTTTGATGATTGATTGTTTCTACAATCGTTTTTGTGATTTGTCACTTTAAAAATATAAAGGTTTTCTATACTAGTAGTAATTATCAAAACTCTTTCATCAAAACGATTTTGACACTATTTTAATTACAAGGCTCAGTTCTTAAACCATTTTCCAATCTATTAGTATATACAAACCTTTAGCTCACTCGTATGAGAAATCTAATTAAACGGCTTAGTAAAACAAGTGGTATGAAACGCTTGCGTTTACTTCGTCGGTTAATTCTTGGACTTGTTCGATTGAAACTCTTGTGACAATTTTCTAGTGGAGATCTACAATCTGTTCGTAAATATTTGAGTTAAGCAAGTGGTTATGGGACATGAAGCTAAACTCTTATATTTACTAGCTTAGCGTAATCGACACTTCTTGATGATCGATGATGATCATTTTATGGTTTAGACTAGCAAGGTGCGATGTCTCTTTGTCCACATGGAGGACTGTTCCTCGTTTTATTGAGCTTCGTCTCACTTCTCGCATGGGACGTACCTATCTAGGTGCGTCGATGTTTATTTCTCGCATGGGTCATACCTATTTAGGTGCGGCGATGTTTATTTACTTCGTGGAGCAATCGGATCAATAAGTTGGGGCATGGGGCGTATCTATTTAGGTGCGTCGATGTTCGTCTATGCATGGGTCGTATCTTTCTAGGTGCGTCGATGTTCGACTTTGCATGGGGTGTATCTTTCTAGGTGCATCGATGTTAGACTTTGCATGGGGCGTATCTTTCTAGGTGCGACGATGTCTATTTATGCATGGGGCGTATCTTTCTAGGTGCGTCAATGCTAGAGCATGGGGCGTATCTTTCTAGGTGCGTCGATGTTCGACTTTGCATTGGGTGCATCTTTCTAGGTGTATCGATGCTAGACTTTACATGGGGCGTATCTTTCTAGGTGCATCAATGTTCAGTTTTTGGGATTGGCCATCCTCTTTTCTTGTGATTTCTAGATTTCTCGTTGTGATTTTTGGAATTTATGTTTCACCACCTTTTTCAGTTGGTATTGATATGTATGTCATTTATTGTGGCTTGGTGAACTAAATAAAGAATATGACATTCTTTTTATGCTATGAGATTCGTGAGATTTGTATGATTTTCCTTTGTTGATTTTCTAATGTATACTTGTCGAGGTATGACATTTTTGGTTATCATACGTTTTTATTATATCTCTTCTTATATCTCATTTTATCTGATAATTATAGCTAGACTGATATGTTTATTATTTTCTTATTAAATAATACTCGGGTCAGAATGAGATTTTACAGGTGCTTCCTCATGACTTCTTATCCGGGACTATCATCAGACTTTTGGCTAACTATCTAGCATTGTAGTTTTTGGTTGTATACATTTGATATATTGACTCATTGATGTATACATATTCTATTGTCTAGCACTTGTATCTTTTCTTTTATGATATTGTGGGTCTTATTTGACTACTACTCTGATGTACACTTTCATGTGTTATATTCATATCTATTTCCGCCTTTGTGATATGATCTATCTGTGACTGACTTGTGTTATGTTTATTTCTATATTTGTTTCCAAGGTCCACTTAGCCACTGTGTGGTAGCTTTGATTTGTATCGGTATGTCGGATTTCCTCTTGAGATGAAATGTAAGCTATATTTTCTGACATATCGGTGCTCGCATTAAGCAATTACACAGATGGTCGCTCCTCAACAGCCTTATTCTCCGCGCTAGTCGACGGCATTACCCCGTAGTATTCTTGGCTAGCATGGGTATAGAGGTGGGGCATCATAGCTTGGTATCAGAGCCAAACTTTGGAAAAATGTATAATAATCTAACAAGGATCATTGTCCTAAGTCTTTCTTAGGAGTCGTGCCTTAGGATTTTATTCGAGTCAATTGGACCAGTTCTATCCTATTTTCTTTTATGATTCCTTGTTTTATCAATCAAGTTTGTTTGATATTCATTCTGAGATTAACCTTTTTCTCTTCTCTTTCTTTCTTAGAGAAGAGAAATGGTTAGACCTGGTCGTCCCAATGCCGGTCAATCTAGTGCTACTCTTCAGGATGGAGTATTTATGTATGCCCGACAGCTTCTAGATCTTGTTAAGAATGCTGAAGCTATCGGACCCATTCCAGAGCCTACTCATCCTAGATCCGGTTTTGCATGCTTGTGTAGAGATTATACTGATTTGGGTGGAAGGCCATTCCGGGGATCCGAGAGTGTCATTGAAATCCAAGCTTGGCTTAGATCATGCGACCGCATCTTTTCTCGCATGAATCTTGTTGATCTCCACCGAGTCCAAGTGGCTTCTATCATGCTCCAATAAAGAGCATTGGATTGGTATGAGCTTCTTATTTCTGAAATCGTTGAAGCGGATCTCAATTGGGAGCAATTCCGGGAAAAATTCGAATTGAAATTTGTACCGGAAGCTGAAAAAGTAACTTTGGCCCGGCGTTTTATCGACCTTGTTCAAGGTGAATCTTCTGTGACGGACTACGTCGCATCTTTCGAATCTCTTTCTAAATACGGGGTTGAATACATTAATACCTCATTGAAGAAAAATTAGAGGCTTGTTTATGGCTTGAACAAGAATCTCAAGAAGCCATTACTTCTGAAATTGGAAGTTTCTTTCGATCAGCTTATTGATATCGCTCTTCGTCTTGAAGAGGCCGATAATGAAAGTAATGTTGAAGTTATGGTTGCCAAACAGAACTTCAACAATAACATAAAGAGGCCTATTAAGTTTAAAGGCCCCAATCCCGACAAGAAAGGGAAACAAGAAACTTCTGTAGCAAAGACTCCTACCACTAGTCGTGGACGATGCTACAATTGTGATTCTATGGACCACTATGCAAAGGAGTGTCCGCAACCCCTCTATTGTCGCTATTGCAAAAGTTTGAGTCATCATATATCTGCGTGTCCCATACTTCAAGCAAAAAGGAGGGAAAGCTAAAGGTTGTGCAAGCCTCTACTAGCACTTCTCTTGGTCAAGGTATCTATTCTATCCTTGATGACATTTATTTTGTGATTATCTTATTCGATTTCATTTTGATATGGGTTTCATCTCATTATTTTTATATCAAACGAACTTGTGATTCTTTTTCTTTAAACATTTCTGGGCTTGATGACTTCTTTGAGGATTGCGTATCCGGATTGGTGGATCCGCAACACTCAATTTTCTTTTTATTGATGTCGAAATTATTTTATGTGATTTTTCTTTCCGAGCCGATTTTTACTTATGCTTCGGAATTTACTTTTGTAAGGATTGGCTTAATTATTATAAAGCCATATCCTTTGTTCCGTGTGGACTATTCATCTTCGAAATTTTCAATTTGTTAAGCAGATTTCTATTTTTCCTTTGTGATTTTGATTCCAATTTGATGGCACCATTTTATTCTTTAAACTCACATGATGAGGAAAGTGTTATTTCTCTCATTCATGTAGTTTGAGAATTTTTCGGTATTTTTGAGTTTTCTTAGGATTATCACCTAAGCAATCTTTTGAGTGGTGTTAAGGTCTTTTTAGCTTGACCTTGCCACCGATTTTCATTGGCTACGAGTTGCGGGAGTTAGCATTAAATTTACCGCCTTCCGCACTCGTTATGAAACTTATGAATGACTTATTATGTCATTCAGTTTGTCCAGCTTATTTCATCCATTTTATAAATCGAGTATTTTACGATCTCGATGACTCCATTCTTTTATATATTGATTTTGGATGAAAATAGCAATTTAAAATTTTGCAAATCTTTTTCATAAGATTTATTTATAAGTACAATTTGATTTTGCCCTTAAGCGAGCAAAGAATATTCTTAAAGGTTTTTAAGAACATGTTTATCATATAAAAGATGATTTTGTGATTGTATTGCCCATTGAGTGCTTTAAGAATTCTGGTCGATGTGCTTGATCAACGTTATCGATAAGAATCTCCTAACGCTTTGATGAGACAATCAGACATGATATATATATTGACTTGTAAAAATGTAAATTTTTCTAGAAGAGATTATTACACAAAGATAAATGTAATTTCAAAAGTTTTAGCTTTTCGGGAAAGAAGATTATTTAAAAGAAATTCTTTCTTTTCGACACTCTTATCCTTGTGATTCCCGAAGGGAACCAAGATTTTATCTTTTGTACCAATGCTAACCATATTGGTTTGGATGTCTGCAAAAGAGAACGTGCTATCACTTGTGCTTCTAAATCATTAAAGCCGATCGAGACTAGGTGTGCCACTCATGATCTAGTGCTCGCGGCTATTGTTTTTTCTTTTAGAGTTTGGCATCATCATTTTTGGGGGAGAAATTTGTCCTCCTCCTCGATCATAAACCTTGGGAATATTTATTTTCTCATAAGGAACTTTATGTTGACTCGAGTTCCTGACATCTTATGATTTTGATATTCTTTTTATTCCCAGAGGGGAAATCGTGTTGCCAATGCGCTTAGTCGTAAGCAACAAGTGGTTGATTCTTTGATGATGTCTGAATGAAATTATCTTTTTATCAAGTTCATCGGACGTTTTGATATACTTCGTTTTATTGAGTTTTATCTCATTTATTATATGGACTAGCGCCCGATGTTCTTTTATGGTGTTCGGTTCATTGGATGTACCGTTCTTGTACTACGTCGGTGTTCCGAATTATTTGAGTTTCCGTTCATTGGACGTACCGTTATGGTACTACGTCGATGTTCGGAGTTATTCGTGTTTCCAGTTTCTCGGGCGTATTGTTATTATACTACGCCATTGCACCGGTTCAATTTTCTATTACTCATGACGTTTTCCACATCTTTCAACTACGGAAATATATTAGGGATTCCGATTTTATTCTTGAGCCCGGTGTTATTGTGGAAATTGAAGTTTCGCCTATTTGACTTATGAGCAACATTCTTTTCGCATCATTGCTTCGGAGGTTGAGCGCCTTCGAAATAAAGATGTTTTTCTTGTGAAAGTTCAATGGTTCTCAAATCCCAAGGATTGCTCTTGGGAATCCAGAGATTTCATCGAGCAAACACGTTCGGACTTACTTTTTCGTGCTCTCTATGGTGAACTTCTCATTCTAAATTTTCTTTTGTGCTGATATGCATTTTATGGTTGTTACTCTCTATTTTCTTCTTAAGTATTGCGAGGACGCAATTTCTTTAAGGAGCGGAGTCTGTAACAACCCGCATATTTATCGATTTTATATTTTAAATATTTTATTTAAATATAACATCGCTCGTCGGATTTTAGTCCGAAAAGCTACTTTTTGCAAACAGTCGAATTAGGACTCGAGACCACTTCCATTGAGTTCGAAATGTCGTTTGCGACCTTTTTGAGTATAAACTTCGATATGTTTGGAGATAGTAGAATCTTGATACTTTTTCACTTAGGGCTTTAGTTTGGGTTTCAGCCCTATATCCTAACACAAGCCCCTAGCTCCACCCCCACTTATCTTCATTCACTTCCATTTCATAATACAACTCAAGCTTTATCAAAAATGGGGGAAGAGAAAATGAATTAGGAAATTCAAAGCCCTAATCATCTTTGCAAATCCAAGTTCTATCTCCAAATTCAAGAAGAAGCTATTGGTAAGCCTTCTCTTCATCTTCTCCAACTCTTTCCTTCTTCAATTTCAGAAATTCCTAAACCTAACTTTGGGAATGTTCTTCTTTTAAAGCTTAGATTCAGCTTCTTGAGTTGGAATTGAAGAGTGGTTGATCCTCCTTTGCTTTCAAGCTTCTTCTTTACCGTTTTTGGGTTCAAAGATGAGATTTTTATCTCACATCTTAGTCTATAATTATCTTAGATTGTTAGGTATGAATTCCTAACACTTATTCTTGTGCAATTGATTTTAGTTGGGATTGATTTGGTGTATATTCCAATTTTTGGTGTTTTGAAATCAAAATCTATGAAAATCCTTTTATGAATATTTGGACATTGATATTTGAGGCGTGTCAAAGAGCCGTTAAGGCTGGGTTGTCGCTTGGCGTAAATCCTTAGTCGTTGTCGCTCGATCGATCGCTTCCGGTATTCATTTGGCCATTTTTGGTCTAGGTTCAGGGAATGCCCTGAACCCCAGTTTCAGACGTCGTAAACGTTAGATTCAGACGTCTGAATATTATTACTGGGAAGATTTTTATTCCCAGATTCAGACGTCTGAATCTATCGTTTCAGACGTCTGAATTGGTTCGTTTTGAACCAGAAAGGAAATAGGCCAAAAAGTGCCTATTTCAGACGTCTGAAATCAAGTATTCAGACGTCTGAATTCTATTCTGGAAAATATTTTATTTTCCAGATTCAGACGTCTGAATCCTTGATTTCAGACGTCTAAATCTGCAGTCTTTTGCCTATTTGCCTATTGAGCTTGAATTTCCAACTTTAATCGATTCGCGTTGATTCCCTTTTTGTTGTTATCATTTTTTATCGACTTTGATGACCTTTTCTTTGGGATTTTTGGAATATCCAATTTAATGGATTCGGTATCGATTTCTTTGGATTTTATTAACTTCTTCGAATGTGAATTTTGATGATTGATTGTTTCTACAATCGTTTTTGTGATTTGTCACTTTAAAAATATAAAGGTTTTCTATACTAGTAGTAATTATCAAAACTCTTTCATCAAAACGATTTTGACACTATTTTAATTACAAGGCTCGTTTCTTAAACCGTTTTCCAGTCTATTAGTATATACAAACCTTTATCTCACTCGTATGAGAAATCTAATTAAACGGCTTAGTAAAACAAGTGGTATGAAATGCTTGCGTTTACTTCGTCGGTTAATTCTTGGAGTTGTTCGATTGAAACTCTTGTGACAATTTTCTAGTGGAGATCTACAATCTGTTCGTAAATATTTGAGTTAAGCAAGTGGTTATGGGACATGAAGCTAAACTCTTATATTTACTAGCTTAGCGTAATCGACACTTCTTGATGATCGATGATGATCATTTTATGGTTTAGACTAGCAAGGTGCGATGTCTCTTTGTCCACATGGAGGACTGTTCCTCGTTTTATTGAGCTTCGTCTCACTTCTCGCATGGGACGTACCTAACTAGGTGCGTCGATGTTTATTTCTCGCATGGGTCGTACCTATTTAGGTGTGGCGATGTTTATTTACTTCATGGAGCAATCGGCTCAATAAGTTGGGGCATGGGGCGTATCTATTTAGGTGCGTCGATGTTCGTCTATGCATGGGTCGTATTTTTCTAGGTGCGTCGATGTTCGACTTTGCATGGGGTGTATCTTTCTAGGTGCATCGATGTTAGACTTTGCATGGGGCGTATCTTTCTAGGTGCGACGATGTCTATTTATGCATGGGGCGTATCTTTCTAGGTGCGTCAATGCTAGAGCATGGGGCGTATCTTTCTAGGTGCGTCGATGTTCGACTTTGCATTGGGTGCATCTTTCTAGGTGTATCGATGCTAGACTTTACATGGGGCGTATCTTTCTAGGTGCATCAATGTTCAGTTTTTGGGATTGGCCATCCTCTTTTCTTGTGATTTCTAGATTTCTCGTTGTGATTTTTGGAATTTATGTTTCACCACCTTTTTCAGTTGGTATTGATATGTATGTCATTTATTGTGGCTTGGTGAACTAAATAAAGAATATGACATTCTTTTTATGCTATGAGATTCGTGAGATTTGTATGATTTTCCTTTGTTGATTTTCTAATGTATACTTGTCGAGGTATGACATTTTTGGTTATCATACGTTTTTATTATATCTCTTCTTATATCTCATTTTATCTGATAATTATAGCTAGACTGATCCGTTTATTATTTTCTTATTAAATAATACTCGGGTCGGACTGAGATTTTACAGGTGCTTCCTCATGACTTCTTATCCGGGACTATCATCTGACTTTTGGCTAACTACTCTAGCATTGTAGTTTTTGGTTGTATACATTCGATATATTGACTCATTGATGTATACATATTCTGTTGTCTAGCACTTGTATCTTTTCTTTTGTGATATTGTGGATCTTATTTGACCACTACTCTGATGTACACTTTCATGTGTTATATTCATATCTATTTCTGCCTTTGTGATATAATCTGTCTGTGACTGACTTGTGTTATGTTTATTTCTTTATTTGTTTCCGAGGTCCACTTCGCCACTGTGTGGTAGCTTTGAGTTTGTATCGGTATGTCATATTTCCTCTTGAGATGAAATGTAAGCTATATTTTCTGACATATTGGTGCTCGCATTAAGCAATTACACAGATGGTCGCTCCTCAACAGCCTTATTCTCCGCGCTAGTCGACGGCATTACCCCGTAGTGTTCTTGGCTAGCGTGGTTATAGAGGTGGGGCGTCACACATCAGCTTAGGGTCGCTGACAATAACATCAATAAGACAGCATTTAGGACACCCGATGGATTCTTTGAGTGGTTAGTTATGTCGTTCGGGCTGACCAATGCCCTAGCCTATATTGTAGATCTGATGAGCCGTGTTTTCGAGTTGTCCTAAATAAGTTCATTGTAGTTTTTGTGGATGGCATTCTGGTTCCAAGAGTATGGAAGAGCATGCTATTCACCTTGAGGAGGTTCTTCGCACAGTTCGTGTTCATCAGTTGAAAGCAAAATTCTCAAAGTGTCACTTTTGGCGTGAGGAGGTGCGTTTCTTAGGGCATGTAGTCTCAAGATAGGGTTTAGCTATGGATCCCGCTAAGATAGTAGCAGTACAGGATTGGAAGGTCCCTAAGAACGTTACCGAAGTTAGAAGCTTCCTAGGTTTGGTTGGTTATTATAGGAAGTTTATCGGAGATTTTGCTAAGATTTCAGCGCCGCTTACTCGCCTCACTAATAAGAATGCGGCATTCGTGTGGGACGTGGATTGTGAGGATTCCTTAACGATGCTAAAGAGGGCCCTTACTAGTGCACCAGTGTTAATTTTACCCGATGGTGCTAAGCTTTTTACAGTATACTCTGATGCATGTGGGACTGGCCTTGGGGCAGTATTGATGCAGGAGGGGAGAGTAGTATGCTATGGGAGTAGAAAGTTGAGAACTCATGAGAAGAACTACCCCACCCATGATTTGGAGCTGGCTGCTATTGTGTTCGCGCTCAAGTCTTGGAGACATTACCTGCTAGGAGAGGGTTTGAGCTTTTGACTGACCATAAATCATTGAAGTACCGGTTCTCACAAAAGGATTTATACTTGAGACAGCAGGGTTGGATGGATTTTCTGGAATCTTATGACTTTGAGATAGCTTACACCCTTGGCAAGGGGAACGTGGTTGCAGATGCGTTAAGCAGGAAGAGAACAACCTTTAGCCTAATGTTCATGGAGTGGAAAACCCTAGAGTTTATTTCAACCTTTGATCTTAAGCCCTCTATGGACATTACTTCTGGATTATTGGCAACACTTGAGGTTAAGCCTACCCTCATAGATGAGATTGGATCAAGGCAGCGAGAGGATTCAGAGCTTGTGGATATTCTGGATAACATTAGTAGTGGAGAGGTCTCTATAGATCTCCAACGCTATTACATCGACAGTAAAGGGTGGCTAAGGAGAGATGGAAGACTTTGTGCCCCCGGCACTGGTGATTTGATGAGTGTAGTTCTAGCAAAAGCACACCATTCTCGGATGACTAATCATCCAGGTGGTGATAAGATGTATAGGGACATGAAGAGAGTGTTTTGTTGGAGTGGCATGAAGAAGGATGTAGCAGAGTTTGTGGCTAAGTGTCTTGTGTGCCAAAGGGTTAAGGCGGAGCAGCAGAGGCCTGGCGGATTGCTTCAACCATTGGATGTACCTTAATGGAAGTGGGATAGTGTTTCGATGGACTTCATAGATGTTTACCCCGATCTAGAAAGGGGAATACAAGTATTTGGGTGATTATAGATCATTTGACTAAGAGCGCCCACTTCATTCCAGTCAAGAGTAAGAGGACAACACCTTATTTGGCATCCATATACATTTGTGAGATAGTCCGACTTCATGGAGTTCCCTCTAGCATAGTGAGCGACAGAGACCATATCATTACTAGCGAGTTTTGGAGGAGCTTGCAAGAGGCTTTAGGGACACAACTTAGATTGAGTACGACCTATCACCTTTAAACGGATGGCCAAACAGAGAGAGTTAATAGAGTTCTTGAGGATTTATTGAGGATGTGCATTCTTGATTCTAGAGGGACTTGGGAGGAGCACCTACCTTTAGTGGAATTCACATATAACAATATTTTTCAGGCTATAATTGAGATGGCTCCTTTTGAAGCCCTTTATGGAAGACCTTGCAAGTCACCTTCGTTTTGGTTAGAGTCTACGGAAAGATTGCTACTTGGTCCCGATATGGTTAGAGAGACTTCGAAAAAGATTGATTTGATTAGAAGAAGAATGAAGATGGCCCAAGATAGATAGAAATCCTATGTAGATAAGCGGAGAAGGGATATTGAGTTCGAGGTAGGAGATTTGGTTTTCATTAAGTTGTCTCCGCTAAGAAAGGTAGTGAGGTTTGGATCAAGTGGGAAACTTGCTCCCAGATTCGTAGGACCGTTCCCCATTGTGGAAAGGGTAGGGAATATGGCATATAAGATAAAGCTACCGGAGAGACTCATGGGAGTTTATGATGTTTTTCATGTTTTGCACTTAAGAAAGTGCTTACATGATTCAGCAAAGGTAGTGGAACCTAGCCAACTTGAGGAAGTTGAAGTGGAGAGAGAAGCATCGGTTCGGCGCATTCCTACCAAGATCGTTGGACATGATATCAAGAAGCTTAGGAATAAGGAATTCCCTTTGGTTAAGGTGCAGTGGGGATATAGTATTGAGGACGCTATGTGGGAGGCTGAGGAGAAAATACGTTTCTCTTATCCACATCTCTTCGATGGTACCTCTTGAATTTCTTATTTCCATCTTTAGTTTTGAATAGGTTCTTTCCTTTAGTATCCTTCGGGAGAGTAGATCTTAGGATTTAACCTATGGATGGTGGGACTGAATGTAAACATGTTACTAGAACATGTTATGTATGTTGGATGCAAGAGGTTGCAAGTGTTTGCTAGTGGATGCTAATGGACGCATACACACACACTAGGCACTATTATCTCTTAGAGATCGGCCTAACTAGGTCAATAAAGTATATGCATATGGATGTGTGAGCACTTGCATGGTTGCTATGAATGGGTGATTATCATATGATTGTTGCATTTTGATGATGATTGTGGCATGCATATAGAACTATCAGGTGTCATTAGGGAATTTGCATTCATTTGGATACATGGGACGGGCATGAGCGCATAAAAAGGAGGTCGACTGAATCAGTAGACCGCCTAATCTTTTGCATTAGTTAGGGACATTGACCCTACACTATTGGATATATCATAAATTGCATTAAAAAGCTTAAGGACAATGGATGTAATGGATGATGGTTGAATATGTGGTTATGGAATTTGGATGAAAATATTTAATTTATTCTTCCGTGCTTGAAGATTTCGGGGGCGAAATCCTTTAAGGATGGGAGAATGTAACAATACAAAATTTGAGCTATAATAATTAATTAACGAATTAATTAAACAATAAAATAAGTCTATGAAATTGTCAGAATCAAGCCACGAAAGTTGCACCATTGGGTCCGTGGTAATTTTCTTAGCAATTTCCATATATAACTTGTTGAAATCCGAGCTAGTATGAAGAAGTTACGAGAGAAACCAGATATCAGAATTATATAAACATAAATAAAATAAAATAAAAAGTACAATAAGGGTCGACCCATAGGTCGACCCCCAATGAGCTTAGGTCGACCCGCAAAACTACCTGGACGATATTTCGTCCAAGTACGAGCCGAACACCTTAAAATTTGATTTTTGGTTAATCCTGTGCCTTCGTAGCTACATCCGACGGTTCCTAGTGAGCCTATGACGTGGTTGCACCAGATTAAATCTTCAAATCCGACGGCCTGAGATCCCTAAGCCACACTATAAATAGAACCCTAGGCCTAGCTATTTTTCTCATTCAGATTTTCTCCCAATTGGGTTCATTGCCTGAGGCTGAACCCTAAATAGAAAACTTTTCTGGGGAGGAAATTTTTTTGATAAAAATATTCTACGCCCTCGAAGCGGATCTAGGAAGGCCAAGGATTAGAGCTAAGCACCACAAGTGAGTGTTTTTTAATTATTTTAGATTTGTAAGCAATTTAAAATAATAGGGTTCTCAATAGTTGTAGTTTTTCTACAATTTTGAGATAGTTTTTATGTAAGTTTATTTACAGTAGTTTTTAAGTAAATTTCAGAAGTTCTTTTCAGTCTATTTTTATTCAGCTATTTTATTCAGTTATTTACAGTTAATTGCAGTTATTAACAGTTATATACATCTGTTTTAAGTTGAAATTTAGCCTGTAAATGTTAGTTTCTTTTTTTAGAGATTTAATCCTTTTTGACGAGAATAAAAATATTAAAAAGAGAAGAATTAACAAATATGGATTAAAATAGAATAACACTAAATTTACAGAAATCAGATGTAAAATGAGAAAAACTGAAATAAAAATAGATGGACTGAAATAGGCAAATTTAAATATTTGCAAGCATAATTATAATAAGTGGTTATACCTATTAAGAGAAAATAGATGAGTAACAGTTGCAAGAACAATTATAACACGTAGGTTATAATTAGAAAGAAGAGATAACAGAAGAGTCTTATTTTAAAACTTAGATCTTGGATTAAGTTAATAAGCAAATATAGAAGTAGGGTCCATACCAGCAACATTCCCTTTCAGGTCTAGGACTGATGGTTTCACATGTAGGTGAGGCTGGGACGCTCTTATGCTGATTAGGATAAATAAGTGGCCAATAGATAGAGAAAATCTGGGGATTTGGGCAAGGGGTGCAAAGTTAGAAGATTTGTTTGTAAGTACCAGTTCCGGCAGCATTCCCTTTTAGGTCGAGGACTGATGGTCTAATACGTGGGTGAGGCTGCCATGCTTATGCTGATTAAGGTAAATAAAGGGTCAAATAGGGGGCGACAGTTAGTGTGTACCGACGATGACCGAGCGTGCAGCATCGATTAGGGTAAATAATTCGCTACTACATCCTAAGCCAAAAGAGGTGTCTTTTGCTGTGACCAACGGGATTGGTTCACAATGGCACAACAGAGATAGGAAAGGCCGATCAACGGGTAGGATTAGGATTTCAACAAGTGGACCCTACTTGCTTATTTGCTTGTTAACTTATTCTAAGTCTTTAAAATAAGCCTCTTCTGTTATCTCTACTATATTTGCTTATTAACTTAATTATAAGTCTTAGAATAAGCATTTTCTATTATCTCTAATTATAACCTGTTTGTTATAATTTTACTTATTAACTTAACCCAAGGTCTAAGTTTAAAAATAAGCTTCTTCTGCTATTTCTTCTATCTTCTCTTTTTAGTTATAATTATATGTTATAACTATGCTTGCAAATGTCTTAAATTTGCCTATTTCAGTCTATGTCCAATTTATTACAGTTCTTCTTACTTTACATCTAATTTCTGTAAATTTAGTGTTTAATTCTATTTAATCCATATTAGCAAATTATTGTCTTTTATTTATTTTATTCGCGTAAAATGGAATAAAAAGAAAATTAACATTTACAAGCTAAATCCCAACGTAGAATAGATGTAAATAAAATGCAAATAACAACAAATAACTATAAATACTGTATATAACTGTAATAAACTGAATAAAAAATCTGAATAAAATAGACTGAAAATAACTTTAAAAAGTAGCTGTAAAAAACTCATATAGAAAATTGTCCCAAAATTGCAGAAAAACTACAACTATTGAGAATCCTATTATTTTAAATTACTTAAAAATCTAAAATAATTACTTAAAACTCACATGTGATCCTTAGCTCTTTTCCTTGGCCTTCCTGAATCCACTTCTAGGGTATTGTTAACCGACATCTTGGCCCGGTTACAAAACGACGGTTGAAGAAATTATCATTAGCACTGGACAAGATTCTGATCAAGGAGAGACTGGAGGTGGTAGCAAGTTGTCAGGCCCACAATAAAGCAAGAGCATTTGGCCTGCCTGGCCTGGTGCGCAGATTCACCCACTATGGGCAGAGGCACCTTGCTCCTAAGCCCATGAAGGAAGTCCAACCCATCTTCCTCTATAAATAGAAAGGCAGGGGCACAATGAAATGGATCCTTTTTGGGAGAACACTGGGGAGACTCTGCCATTTTTGAGACTCATCTTCTCTACTTAACAACTTCATTCAAGCATTTGATTCATGAATGGTATTTGTAATCAACTATTAAGAAGATCAATAAAGTTTAACCTCAAAGTGGACGTAGGCAATTACGCTGAACCACTATAAATTTGGTGTTCTTACTTTCTGCATTTAAATTAGCATTCTCTTCCTTCTTTAATTTATCTTCATCACTTATATCTCTACATAATCTTTCTCTACGAGGTTAGTGACCAATTTTGGTGCTAACACTTTGGTGCTTTCACTGAGAATTGAATTCTCAGCTTGATTGGATCTCATCATCTACTAGTGGATTTCCAAATTCGCGAGATAGATCCAGTTGTTTACTAGAAAACTTCCTATTCTACTCAGATTTGAAAGAAATCTAAAGGAAGCTGATAGCCGTAGATTGGATTCACTGATGTACGCAAGATCTGGGGATTGGACGTTGAAGTTTGCACTAAAGTTGAATGAAGGCCGACCCTCCTCTGTAGGCAATTCGACCGATCGCCCCAGAAAAGGCGTATGCCGAACGCCCCAGAAAAGGCATATGCCGAACGCTCCAGAAAAGGCATATGCCGAACGCCCCAGAAAAGGCTTATGCCGAACGCCCCAGAAAAGGTGTATGCCGAACGCCCCAGAAAAGGCGTATGCCGAACGCTCCAGAAAGGCGTATGCCGAATGCTCCAGAAAAGGGGTATGCCGAACGCTCCAGAAAAGGGGTATGCCGAACGCTCCAAAAAAGGGGTATGCCGAACGCTCCAGAAAAGGGGTATGTTGAACGCTCCAAAAAAGGCATATGCCGAACGCCCCAGAAAAGGCTTATGCCGAACGCCCCAGAAAAGGCTTATGCCGAACGCCCTTCCAAGCCGATCATACCTCTAGGCCGAACGCTCTTCCAGGCCGACCATACCTCTAGGCCGAACGCTCTTCCAGGCCAATCCATACCTCTATGCCGAACACCTCTGTAATGCCGAACGGTATTGTATGCCGAACGACTCGGTTGTGCCAAACAAGAATGAATGTCGAACACCTCTGTAATGTCGAACGGTATTGTATGCCGAACGACTCGGTTGTGCCGAACAAGAATGAATGCCGAACAGTGTGGATGCCGAACAGTGTGGGATGCCGAACAGTGTGGGATGCCCAACAGTGTGGATGCCGAACAGTGTGAATGCCGGACACGTGTGGATGCCGAACAGTGTGGAATGCCGAACAATGTGAATGCCGAACAGTGAGGAATGCCGAACAGTGTGGGATGCCGAACAGTGTGGATGCCGAACAGTCTTGTATGCCGAGCAACTTTGTCATGCCGAACGGCCCTCAATGCCGATCGAAACTTAAGTTACACCGGTCTCTTATACAACCCCTATTTATATAAAAAAAAAACTTTTTCGGGTACGACCCAAATTTTCGAAAATGAGGCTAGCCGCAGCGCAGTGCCTCCCGATAGTGAATTCAAAACTCAACTTAATAAAGGAACATTCTATCCACTTTCCTGACATCCCATGATCGACCAGGGCATAGAGAATCTAGCGGCAGCTTATGAACGACATCAAGGGAACGGACAAGCAACCGCTATTGAAACGGTACTCCCAAATGTGGGAGAACATAGATGATGTGACTCTAGCAAACGTCAAGATGACTCCAAGCAAACCAATGCTCTAAGCACTTTATTCCAAATACTAACAAGGATATCATACTGATCGCGTTTGAGGAAAGTCGACCTCAAGATATATTTTGACAGTTAGTTGGCTAAAGAGCCTCCTACGACTATGGATCGTTTCTTTTACAAAATGAATCAGAACTAAAGTGAGGAGGAGTGGATCAGACTAAGAAAAATAACAATGAAGGCCCGTTGGCTAAGGATGTAGATCCCAGTAGCCGAAACAAGACTTCAGAATTTAGCTCATATGCTCTTTGAAAGGTTCAATTGACAACCTCTACTTGAAGACTCACGACTCGGAGTGGTACTGGAAACCAACCTCGAGAGAGTACACCAAAGTCTAAAGAAAATAAGGGGAATGTTGTATATTCCCAAATGCTCACTGATCCTAACACGGGCGATTACAAACATCTCCGAGGTATGATCGAAGAGATGACCTGGAAAGGAAAGCTTCAATAGTATGTACAAGTCCTGCAGAATGGCGGGCAGCGAATATCCGATGCCTATTAATAAAGGGCTATGATTATCAATTGGACGGTTGACGGCCAACATCCCTTTGAAAGGAGCCAGGGGCGGAGTCGAATAGCGAGCACACGATGCTGCTTCACATATCAATGAGACTTACCATAATCTTCTTTGAATTATTTCCATTTCCATCTCTATTTCAATTGTTCTATGAACTACGACTAGCTTGAACTAAACTACTTTCAAAACGATGCAGGTGTCCAGGTACTCAGATTTGGTTGCCAACCAATCTACGCAGACCATGATCGGACGTGTGGAGTTACATCTGGACGAGAATAATTCTATTGCTCATCATCAACCATATGCCTTTGATTTGGGGCTATGGATTAAATACAATGTACAACATCACGATGCACAGAGAGCTGAATTCCATCCTACAAGTGGAATTTATTCAAGTAGAGAGCGGCTGCGATACGGCCAGCCACTCGCTAAGTGAAACTCGAGCTCGGGGGCAAGCCATCACATCAAGGTTAAAAATGGATTGATACACGACGATCCTTCGCACAACTCCGTACTCCCAGAGTGCGAGACGGAGTATAAACATCTACTTAACTCTGTACTCCCAGAGTGCGAGACGGAGTATAAACATTGATCAACTCCGTACTCCCAGAGTGCGAGACGGAGTATAAACATTAATCAACTTCGTACTCCCAGAGTGCGAGACGGAGTATAAACATTAATCAACTCCGTACTCCTAGAGTGCGAGACGGAGTATAAACATTCGCTTAACTCTGTACTCCCAGAGTGCGTGACGGAGTATAAACATTAATCAACTCCGTATTTCCAGAGTGCGAGACGGAGTATAAACATCTACTCAACTCCGTACTCCCAGAGTGCGAGATGGAGTATAAACATACATCAACTCCATACTCATCCCCAAAACTGGGGGCAGAACCAAAGCAAAGCACGCTAGTTGAACATTTGTCTAAAAGAAGATTGCAATGAAACGATTAAAAGACGACTGTCAAGCAATCAACTGAACGGAAATATTCAGCATGAAAGACTGCAGTCTTTCAAAGCACGTCATGTTTACACAAGACGTCCTTTGGGGGGCAAATGTTATCCTGCCTTTTGGCAAGGCCGTGACACCAAGAACTTGATTAGAAACCAGTGACAGTTCGTCTTGGAGATCGGTTACACAAAGGCTCACTATGGATATCGATGGATTTTGTCCGAGTCTGGATCGAGCCACGATTAACAAGACATAACAATCAAAGCCAGGGAAGCCAATGTTCCAAGTTTCAAGACGATCCGAGTTCGTATGCTCAACTTATGATCGATTCGAACAACCGACCATCCATCTATCAACTTCCACATTTGACTTGGAGACCTAAACTGCTTGGAATGAATATGGCCCGATCATCCACTCCAATCAAGTCATAGAACAAAGTTCGACAAAATACCCCTCATGAAGCTCAGTGACGCCGGGATCTGTCTAAAGTGGACGTGATTTGATCATCTACACATCAAATCCTACCCTGAACACGAAAGGTTGTTCGAAAGCCCAACTTGAAGTAGCTATGGTAGACTGCGTACTCGCTAACCATCACTGTCAATATATGGACACGACTGCACCTTGGAACATATGCAACTTACTTTGTCTACTCAACAATCTATTATCCTTATTTTCTAGAAGGAGATACGGAGCAAATTGTAAGAGATTTGGCTATCTAACCCAACATGGATGTGATTCAACCATCTGCCATATACCTCCTTCCTCGACTTGATTGGAAGAGCTATAATCACCAAGCGGGCGAGAATCGATCGTCCATTTTTCAAATTTCGTCCCTCATCCTGGGGGGCAGAATCCCATTCCGTGAGCAAACGTGGTTCAATTGTTCATTCGACGACATTAGCCTCGATACAGTAGATGAATACAAATTAAAAAGTGGAAATACAACTGCTCTCAACTAAAACCTCCAAGTCCCCAGAGTGCGGACTGGAGTACTCTAAGTCCCCAGAGCGCGGACTAGAGTATAAACGACTTAAACCTCCATGTCCCCAGAGTGCGGACTGGAGTACTCTAAGTCCCCAGAGCGCGAACTAGAGTATAAATGACTAAATCCTCCATGTCCCCAGAGTGCGGACTGGAGTACTCTAAGTCCCCAGAGCACGTACTAGAGTATAAATGACTAAAACCTCCATGTCCCCAGAGTGCGGACTGGAGTACTCTAAGTCCCCAGAGCGCGGACTAGAGTATAAATGACTAAAACCTCCAAGTCCCCAGAGTGTGGACTGGAGTACTCTAAGTCCCCAGAGCGCGGACTAGAGTATAAACGACTTAAACCTCCATGTCCCCAGAGCGCGGACTGGAGTACTCTAAGTCCCCAGAGCGCGGACTAGAGTATAAACGACTTAAACCTCCAAATCCCCAGAGCGCGGACTGGAGTACTCTAAGTCCCCAGAGCATGGACTAGAGTATAAACGACTTAAACCTCCAAGTCCCCAGAGCGTGGACTGGAGTACTCTAAGTCCCCAGAGCGTGGACTAGAGTATAAACGACTTAAACCTCCAAGTCCCCAGAGCACGGACTGGAGTACTCTAAGTCCCTAGAGCGTGGACTAGAGTATAAACGACTTAAACCTCCAAGTCCCCAGAGCGCGGACTGGAGTACTCTAAGTCCCCAGAGCGCGGACTAGAGTATAAACGACTTAAACCTCCAAGTCCCCAGAGCGCGGACTGGAGTACTCTAAGTCCCTAGAGCGCGGACTAGAGTATAAACGACTTAAACCTCCAAGTCCCCAGAGCGCGGACTGGAGTACTCTAAGTCCCCAGAGCGTGGACTAGAGTATAAACGAATTAAACCTCCAAGTCCCCAGAGCGCGGACTGGAGTACTCTAAGTCCCCAGAGCGTGGACTAGAGTATAAACAACTTAAACCTCCAAGTCACCAGAGCGCGGACTGGAGTACTCTAAGTCCCTAGAGCGTGGACTAGAGTATAAACGACTTAAACCTCCAAGTCCCCAGAGCGCGGACTGGAGTACTCTAAGTCCCCAGAGCGCGGACTAGAGTATAAACGACTTAAACCTCCAAGTCCCCAGAGCGCGGACTGGAGTACTCTAAGTCCCCAGAGCGTGGACTAGAGTATAAACGACTTAAACCTCCAAGTCCCCAGAGCGCGGACTGGAGTACTCTAAGTCCCCAGAGCATGGACTAGAGTATAAACGACTTAAACCTCCAAGTCCCCAGAGCGCGGACTGGAGTACTCTAAGTCCCAAGAGCGTGGACTAGAGTATAAACGACTTAAACCTCCAAGTCCCCAGAGCGCGGACTGGAGTACTCTAAGTCCCCAGAGCGCGGACTAGAGTGTAAATGACTTAAACCTCTAAGTCCCCAGAGCGCGGACTAGAGTATAAATGACTTAAACCTCCAAGTCCCTAGAGTGCGGACTGGAGTACTCTAACTCCCCAGAGTGCAGACTCGAATATAAGCGAATCGGATCTCCAAGTTTCCTGAATATGAACTATGACACAGATGACTTGAATTTGTCAAATCCCTGACATACAGGCTAAAAAGTATTCTAAGTGCTCGAAGCACAGAATGGAAGTTCAACGACTCCCGAAGAGTTTCCGAGTTATATGAAGGTGGACTGAGAAGTCTATGTTACTCACAACTGCTTGGATTAAAGTCACAATCACAAAGAAAACTGAACAATAAGAGTCTTTTGTAAGGCAGAAAAAGGAACTAAACCTTATTCAGAAATGAGTTTCTATTACAACCCCTCCAAAGTTTGGAGTCGACATTTTATTTATAAGGACTAAGGAAATAGATGAAAATAATTACATGACTTAAACTAACTCTCGTTGAACGAGGATAGTAGTCACTTCTTGTGCTTCTTCAACTTCTTTCCAAACGGCTCCTCTCTAGAGCATTTACCCTTGGTACTCTTCTTTGATAGAGGGGTAGCAACTGAAGGAGTACGGGGGCCTTCCATGGGCTTGGACCCGCCAGGAAGGATGACCTTCAGCGGCTTGTTCAAAGGATCGTCCAAGTCCACAACTCGGGGCTCTACTATTACCTTGACTGTCTCCTCCTTCTCTATTTCGAGCCGTTCCTCCATGCTCAATTCGGATGTGTGCTCAGAGGCGCTTGTAATTTCTACTTCATAACCCCCGTCGGTAGGAGAGGAGGTTTCAGACTTGTCTTCATCAAGCGCTCCGATCACCTGAGCGTATGGACCAGGAGCCTCCTCTGCGTGAGTGGCTTCACTTGTTTTCTCCCCCACTTCCTTGGCGACATCGCTCCTCGGAGTGGGCTCGGGGTCAGAATGGCCTGCACAAAATCGTGGAAAACAAGCATTAGAATGCAATAGTCCTGCATAAAGAATAACGACTTTCAAAATCTTAAAGAGAATCTTAAAGAGAATCTTAAAGAGAAGGATTATCTACCAGGTTTAGGCAAACTCTCAGCCATCTGGGGGGTCTCACCCTCTAGAACGGGAGACAGAATGCGGACTAAAGTACTCTAAGTCCCTGAGTGCGGACTATAGTATAAATGACTCAAAAACCTCTACGTCCCCAGAGTGCGGACTATAGTACTCTCAGTCCCCAAAGCATGGACTAGATTATAGACAACTTCAGAAAAATCCCTAAATCCCAGAAGTGGACCAGATTACTCTAAGCTCCCAGAGTGCGAACTGGAGTATAAACGAGTTGACGAAAATCTCTGCGTATCGAACTGTGGACTAAAGCATAAACCATTCGACAAATCTCTAAGTCCCTGGAGCGTGGACCGAAGCATGAACACAAATTGGGTGCGAGTCAACTGGAGGGAGAATAACACTAAGTCACCAGAATGCAGACGGTGTATAAACATCGATAAATAGACGAGTGGATCTCGACCATTTTCTATTCCGTAAACTTCGGCCTGGAATCGACAAGAGGATTATTAACCTGCTGAGGATGGAGTTCGACCATCCAACTAGTGACCTGGCTAAATCAATGCTGGGGCAGGGGTACAAAATACTAAAAAGCCGAATACGACAGCTTACTATAGCCCTAGCATGGAGTTCTTTATAACTTGAGGCAGCGACTACAGGGAGGCCTCAATACAGAACCAATCGAAATGGCATCCAAAGCTACGAGCAACCTATTATATCATACCTCAGACCAAGGGTAAATACCGATCCGCACCAAGCACATACGAATGTGACTCGGATGTTTGTTTTTTGAAAAACTATGACCCCAGAGTATGGAAAGGAGGGTAAACCACGAATACTTGGTCAAAAATTCTCCAGCACCCTCGTTCGATTCGTCAGGAGGAGTATGAAACTGGATGAGCATAACCCGACTGCATTTGTAGCCAACTTTACCCCGAGATCTGATTACAGAGCATGAACCAAAGTGGATGTGGATGACCATCCACTGTCCAAATTACGCCCTAAAACTTACGTGGCATCGAAGTATTCCTCTTGGAATGAAAAACCACGATAAAATCCAAGATAGGCGAGACCTAGTCTCCCATCGACTGACATGATCCCATAATTCAACGGGAAAGAGAGTAAAGCTAAAGTGGGCGTGGCTGGCCTTCCTACTTATCGGTATATGCCCCAGACCTGGGGGCACGAGCGAGAAGCAAGATGAATGTGAACCGACTATTCACCAATCACCCCTATGTCTTTGGAGTTTAGGTGAAAACATAAACATAGCTAGGACGAGACACAACCGTCCATGCAGTACATTTATCAACCCGAGACTGGGAGAAGACGCATGGTCGTCCAAAAACTGGCTACGATAGCTCAGTATTAAAACTTATATATAGTGCTTACAGCTACTCAAGGCAACGACCGAAAGGATGCCTAGAGATGGAATCATTAAATCGATGCCAAAGCTTGTGGGCAATTGACTGTCACTCCGACCCGTAGGGCGAGTGAAGGATCATGAATGCATTGAATAGAAAATGCGTTACTCGAATATACAAGCAAATTCAAACTCATAGCAAGATCCAGCTATGCAGTTGCACGCAACTCGAGGCTGGCCCCTACTCGACATTTCCTTCAACGTGCTTTTAAGCCTGATCTTTGGCCATTTGCAGATAATTAATTAGAGCATTCAGAGCCCTTCATTATTTGACTTAACAACTCATGACAAGACTCTATGATTCGACCAGAATAACCATCAACATTGACCGTCCCAACCATATTTCACATTGAATGTTATGCAAAATAGTTACATCTTTACTCAAGGAATCTGGGATGGCACCTGCTAAGCTGACGGTCGACATTACAGCCAGCCATGGCGACCCTTTCCGGGTGCTGAATATCGGATCACAGCTCAGTGCAGTGATGATAAAAGAATCAGTTGGATTTTTCTAAATAAATGATGATATGTTCCCTTGGACCCATTCTGACATGCATATGTGATTTCATTAACTATCGTGAGCCATGCATTGGATATCAACCCGAAGCTACAAAAGCTAGCACAATCCTATTGATTTCATCATGAAAGCTCCACTCTTACTTTTAAGCTCACCCCTCCAACGTCTATGCCTACCAGCCGTTGCGACAGGGCATACAATGACCTGAGATGTCTAAAAGACTACTTAAATAGAATATCGAACTAAGCTAATTCGATATCACTTATTTCCCACGAAGGGCTATCCAAGGACGGAAATTAGCAGACCTCACACCCAAATTCAATACCTCAGATGACTACTCGAAGAGTAGCAGAGAACCAACCATGAGATGGAAAATGTACGCGGATGGAGCATCCAATGATCAGTGTTATGGCATAGGAGTCATGATAATGACTCCTGAGGAACGATCAATCTGCTACGTCCTAAAACTCGATTTACCTGTAACAAACAACGATGCTTAGTATGAAGCCTTGACTGCCAGCCTCAAACTTGCTAGAGGATTTGAAGTGAAAACTTTACATATCTTTTGTGATTCTTGATTGGTAGTATACAAATTTAAGGAAGTTGATCTTGCTAGGGGGCATTGTCTTGCTCCTTATCTCGGCCAAGTCCAAGAGCTGCTAAACGACTTCACGTATTACATCATTACACACGTACTCAGCGAACAAAATGAAAAGGTGTCATGGTTGACTCCTATCAAAGACTATCTACAATGAGGAATTCTTACTGAACAGAGGAATGGAAAACGACAGATCCTCCTCAAAGCTTCACGCCAAATCATCTAAGAATAAGTCGTGTGTCAAAAGGAGTCTATCCATCCCCATGCTTCGGCATATCGCCCATGATGATATCTTGAGCAAATTCTATGAAGAAGAATGTGGTAATAACATCAGGGGGAAAACCATGATAAAGAAGATACTCTGCTACAGGTATTACTGGCCAACTATCAACCCAGAAGCGGTTGATCATGCTAGACAATGTGACGAGTGCAAGATGTTTGTAAAAAATCCGGGAACCCCGCCGAAGGAAATTATTCAAATGGCTAGTTCATAGCCGTTTGCCACTTGGGGGCACTGAAATCATCTTCTTGTCGATCCTAAAGGTGGTGCGAAATACACCATCATAGCAGTTGATTACGTCACCAAATGGGCAGATGAAGAACTCTTAACCACGACCATGATGAAGAAAATAATCAACTTCTTTATCCGTAACGTCATCTGTCCTTATGACCTTCCATGATCCATTATAACTGCAAATGGACAGGTTGAAGCTGTGAACAAAATCATAGAGTCTGTACTGAAGAGAGGTTTGGAAAACTCCTCAAGTGGCTGATTGCAACCCTTATTTCACAGAAAATACAAACAAGGAATCGCGATTGAATTACAATTAAACTGGATGGAGTTGGCGACGACTTATGAGCATATAAAACGCATCCGAGAGCCAATGGCAGGAACATGTACCTGAACGTGCATGTGTACATCCGAAAAAGTTCGACTTCTTGAAATCAACAGAAATTGAATTCTCACTAAGGGTTATTAAGAGAAGACTAGATCATATAGCCGAAGCTTATTAGCTCTGCAGAATCAGACATGGATGGCCACTAATGAACTACAACCCTGGATTTATAATATTGGGAATCGACCGAGCATCACGATGACCAAAGAAGGATACAACACCTTGGGAGGATAAATTGGAGGATAATGACTATTCAAGAAACATGGTGGATTTCTTTCTGAAGACAAGGAATACTCGCTGATTCAAAGCGTGTTGTGTTGCTTCACACGACACACTTTGGGGGGCAAGTGTTAACCGGCATCTTAGCCCGGTTACAAAACGACGGTTGTAGAAATTATAATTAGAACTGGACAAGATTCTGATCAAGGAGAGACTGGAGGTGGTAGCAAGTTGTCAGGCCCACAATAAAGCAAGAGCATTCGGCCTGCCTGGCCTGGTGCGCAGATTCACCCACTATGGGCAGAGGCACCTTGCTCCTAAGCCCATGAAGGAAGTCCAACCCATCTTCCTCTATAAATAGAAGGGCAGGGGCACAATGAAATGGATCCTTTTTGGGAGAAGACTGGGGAGACTCTGCCATTTTTGAGACTCATCTTCTCTACTTAACAACTTCATTCAAGCATTTGATTCATGAATGGTATTTGTAATTAACTATTAAGAAGATCCATAAAGTTTAACCTCAAAGTGGACGTAGGTAATTACGCTGAACCACTATAAATTTGGTGTTCTTACTTTCTGCATTTAAATTAGCATTATCTTCCTTCTTTAATTTATCTTCATCACTTATATCTCTACACAATCTTTCTCTACGAGGTTAGTGACCAATTTTGGTGCTAGCAGGTATAAAATATTTTAATTAAAAAGATCTTCTCCTTGGAAAAATATTCCTTTTAGGGTCCAGCCTCAGGCAATGAACCCAGATGGAGAGAATCTGAATGAGAGAAATAGCTTGGCCTAGGGTCTTATTTATAGTGTCACTTATGGATCTCAGACCGTTGGATTTGAAGATTAAATCTGGTGTAACCACGTCATAAGTTCGATGGGAACCGTCGAATGGAAGCACGGACGCACAGGATTCAAAGGAAATCAAAAAACACGTCATTGGTTGGAATCTGGATGAATTCACATCCAAATAGGAAGGTGGGTCGACCTTACTATCGACCCTTGTATGAGTTAGGTCGACCTAGCTGATGGGAGGGTCGACCCTAGGGTCGACCTAGCCCTTTATATTTTTTTCTTTTTTTTCTCTATCTTTGTTTTCTTGTTTAATTCGTAACTCATTCGTTTTAGCTCAGATTTTGACAATCTATATATGGAAATTGACCGGAAAATTACCACGGACACAATGGTGCAACTCCTGTAGGTCAATTCGTATAATTTCACAAAGTTATTTTATTATTTAATTAATCCGTTAATTAATTACTATATCTAAAATTTAGGGTTGTTACAATACCTTCCACCTTTCTCCAATCTACGTACCAAGGGTTAATACCAAGTGTATTAGTTCCAACTTGGTCATGGGTGGAGGTATGGGGTCGAAAGGTTGGTGATGGAAGTGGTGAAGCAGTAATTCCTTGCCAAATTGATTATTAGCCTTTTAAAGTAATTTATTTCCAACTAACTTGCCTTATTTGTCATTATATAATTGGTTGCTAATTCTTTTTCAAAATCTTTTTCTAAAAGTGCTGCCAAATTCATGAATTAACAATTTAAAACATTTAGCAATTAAGCCCTTCTCCTTTTCGAAACATATAAAAAATTTAAGTCCCATACCTTAAAAATTTTTATATCCATAATAAAATACTTAGGAAAACTCTCCAAAAATTCACATAAATCACTTTTAATATGTTTTCTAACATATTTAAATTTTAGACCCAAGGCCAACATATAACCGTCGAAAATAATTTAAACCCAATTTTAGCCATTTTCTTTCATAGAAAATTCATAATAAATCCACAATAACTTAGAAAATTATGAAACTTTAAAACCATCTCTAAAATAATGTTTTTGACCATATATCAAAAATGCAAGCCATTAGGATGTCATTTAATAGGTTTTCAAATCAAAACTTATCATAAAATCTATATGAAGCAACATAATTCATCAACAAGCATATATATCCACTAAAACAATCAAAACATGGCATTTTACTTGAAAAATAAATTCGAATCTCAACTAGAAACCAAAACCAATAAAAATGAGATGTAAATCCATTATTCACCTTAGCTTGTTGTTAAGGAGGTTGAGATTTGCTCTTGGATTGATTTGCTTAAGCTTCCTACCTAAATCCTTGCTTATCTTCCTTTTTTTCCCTTAATGGTGGCATGCCAAGCTTTTAGTTTTGTTTGCAAATGTTTAAAATGAATAAGGGATGAAGGTAAGGAGGGTTTAGGGTATAGGAACATAGCCTATTCCTATTTTGCCCTCATCTTATTCCTCTTACTTACTTCATTTTAATTCTCTTTGGCTTATAGATTAATTAAGGCACGGCTATCTTATGATCATACAAATATCAATCCCTTAACCATTTACATTATTTCATTTAATTTATCTAATTAAATATCCTAAATAATGTTAGTCAAAATTTGGGTCATTACACGAATCCACACAACTATCGTCCATAGTTCCAAATATAATCGATCTTCAATCTTAGTAACCATCTCTCTGGGATTTTTGCCTTGATGATCATGAAGTCCGTTGGGTTAGATCCGCCTGTGTACTGCCTTGTCAAATGGTTGGTTAACACTTTTCCCTCCAAAACATGCCTTGCGATAGGAAGTTGTGTTTTGGATTGCCATAAATCCAAAATCCGAAGTCCATAATCCATCAATAGCCATATTATCCAATCTGAATCCAATCCATTGCCAATTCAAATCCATGATCTCTCCGAGTTTTTTTATCTAAATCTGTATCCATCCGAAGCCAAATCCATTGCCATTTGAGGCCGATATCCAAATCCATGACCTCTTTGGGTCCTTGCCAAGCACAATCCATACTCGATGATCGAGTAAGCTGATCCTGTCACCCTCTAGCGAGGTGGAGTTACTTCCTATACTCCAGTTCAGTGTCCTGAATATTAAGTGGTTTCTTGGCCTATGTCCTAGGTCGATCGTGGTCTCTCCGAACCCTTGTCGAGCATAATCCATACTCAACGACCCGAGTAGGCCGATCCTTCGCTCTCCGACGAAGCGACCTACTCCTTGCTAGACATAATCCATACCTGACGTCTTGTTTGGTTTTATTCTTCGGCCTAGACTCTTCGATCGAGGAATTAATCCATGTATGAGTCTATTATGTCACTCTTCGATGGAGGAACTAGCACCTTGCGATTACCGCCCATCACTCCGGTCGAGACAATAATCACATCTTGTTTTATTTATCGTAGTAATGCTGACCATAAATTACCTAATACATAAGAGTTTGTACATGTAGAAATATAAAAAACTAAAATGGCCAAAGGGTGCCTCTCCGGGCATGACGGTTCATCATCGTCTCAGAGCATGCCTAGGGATCGTCCTCTCTTCGGTACATGTGTAAGGGACTTAGCCACCTTACTATAGAGTTTATTATTATTATGGCCAAAGTCCAAGTCCAGAACGCGATCCTTACCATCATGATCAGTTGATGAAGATCGAAGACCCCAATCCAGGGCCATCCCTATTTCCATTCGATGCGTATGGTGCTTGCTCCTGTTCCACCGCTGTTGTCCAATTCCTTACGTACTACGGCAGTCTGCCATTCCTAACGTGCTCCTCAATCATATCCTTTAAATGCCTGCATTCATCCATGGTGTGCCCGTTCAATTTGTGGAACATGCAATACTTTCTAGACATACGATCCCGCTCCGTGGGTTCCCTCCTTGTCGGTTTCTGATTGGGGAGTTGCCCCCTAGTGTATAGATAAATCCGTTCTAGGATTTCCATCAAATCCAAGTAGGAGGAGAACTTTGACTCCCGCTCTTTTCATCGCCTTTTCGTCTTATCATATCCATCATCATGTTTCTGTTTTCCTTTATCATTCTTGTTTGCATCTCCTGATGATCCTCCGCTTTGCACAATGTTCAACTCTGGTTTGTCGGCTCGCGCGTCCTCTTGCTGCAGGAACCTTTCTTCCTCGTGATAAAACTCACTGAGATCCATATGTGGATCCCACGTTAATGAATTCTTGAAATCCATGCCGTCGACAATTCCTGATGTAGCTACCATCAAAACCATGGATGGATATAGCCGATCTACCGATGTCGCCGTGACATTAAATCATGTTAGAAAACTCCTTAGAGACTCTACGGTCTTCTGTTTCAGTGTTGCCAGAATCATCACGTTTTTATGTCTTGAAATGTGAACCCTGAACTGCCTCATAAATCTTCCGACCAATTCTGTCCATGTGTACCGCTCTCCAACTGCCTGAATCACGATAGTTGGGTCCGACTTTCCGTCATACACTTCTAGCGTTGGTAGTTTAAACTCTGGTGGATTCCTGGCATTCTTGATATTAGGAGTGAATGGACTTCTATTTACATCCTCCAGATCCCTTTTCACCAATCCTTCATGCATAGCTCGCCTGATTATTTTTGCAAACCTGTCATTGCCATCTAGTAGTAGTCTCCTATCATCATTCCCAAATTGCCCCCCGAGTCCATGAGGGAATTCCGAAACGTACTTCTTTCGAACGAGCATCCAATTTTCAATTTGCACCAAGCTCCATGGGAACGACTGCATGTCCTCTAGCATCGTAATGCACCAAACCCAGGGGCATGCCCCCAAGCCTTTGGGGATCAGGGCCGATCCCTCTGGAGGGATCGGGGCCGATCCCTCTAAGGTAGCCGGGAACTTCCCCTAGCTGCTCTATTCCATTCCTTTGTCCAATAGCTTTGTCTCCATGTTCCCGGTTCTGATTTCCAACCATTCCTGCTGCTTTAACTCCTTGATCTAAGTTGTCATTAGCTGCTGCTACTTTATTCCCTTATTTCTGCGCTCCAACTTGTCCAATCAGTCGGAGCAAATTGTACATCATCTCCTCCTATCTTTTTAGCATCCTTTCCTACATAGCATCCATTATCATTCCCATTTCATTCCTTGTAATATAGATAGATGTTTGATTAGCTCCAAATCTTAAGGAAGCCTCCTGACTAACTCCATGGTGGCTCCTTTCCTGTAGCACTCTCCTTGTTTATTATCTAGCCATTGCTCCAAGTCTAAGCTCTCTAATTGATTCCAAATCTAAACTCCAAATCCGAGGGGGCAGTTTTCTCAGTGAAAGCACCAAAATGTTGTGACAACCCACATTTCGGAGGGTTTAAATTAACAATAATCCACACATATCTAACTTAAACAATCCAGAATATAGATAATCAATGGGGTTAATTAAGAAAAATAAGAAAAGAAGAAGAAACAAACACAGAATCTCGCAATGGAACGTCAAAATATAATAATCAAATAAACAGTTCATGAAGCTGTTTATACAATACATTTCATTATAATCTATACAACATTTATCAGAGTTATATATACATCAGGAATGAATAAATTAATGCAGCAGACAACATGATGCAGAAGTAATAATAGTATACCAAATCTTCATCTTCGTCCTCTAGAATAATTCTTCAATAACCTGAAAAACTCAGAACTGACCCGACGTAATGAAAAGACAAAACACACGAGTCAGGACTAAAATATTCTTATGTGACTAAAATCGATGTCGCATATAACATGAGTGTCATGGCGTCAGAGATGTTTATGGGTTTTCACATCTCCTATCCAGTGTATGATGTGCGTGCACTAACTCAAGTGATGTTACGGGATTTTCCATCTCTTAAGGATCCGTCAAAATATTTGTATGTAGTAGAATACGCTACATATATAATGTCTAATCAATAAAAGAAATCTTTTTCTTAGCGTTAAGGCTTTACATTCTTAAAGCGTTTTTAAGCATTGTCATACAATTTGCATATAAAAAACCAGTAAACCGTCGGTGGATAGGGATGCACCGTGATACGACAACACTAAACCAAAATCGTACGGGTCTCTATAAGGATAAAAGTATGACAAGGCTCGTGAGGCAATGCCTAAGGTAGGATACTATTGGTTTACCCTTCCCGGTCGGTGGTAACGCATCATAGCTATGATCGCCCACCGCGTCCAACACTCCCAAAATTCAGAGGGTGCGCACCAATCAATCACAATATAAATGATGGTAATACAAAGAAGTGCGTCCACTCGGGGTAGCTAACCCAGTTGGCCGGTAAGGCTCTTGTTTTAGTCATTTCAAATTGGCACAAGTGCCAGGCTAATCCATCATCGTTCTCTTTCTTCAAATCCAGCAAACGTACGCCAAATCCAACCACTTGGTTCTAGATCATTACTCCACGTACACAGTTGTTAAAGTGGTTGCGGTATCGACAGAGAGTATGCCCATATATGGCCCCGGTCTCTTTAACGACCAAACGTCGTTTTACACACCAGTTGGTACTTTTACATTTCGAAAATAGTTCATACTTGATATCAAAATATCATATTCGCTGCAAAATCAATTCCATTTCGATATCATCATACTTACTCAAAATATACCATTTCATTTCAAAAATCATTTTCGCCTTAATATCTCGGTTTTAGTTCCAAAATTGTTTCAAATTTTCATGTAGGTTATAACTTCATTTTAACCCAATTTGTATTTAAATCCATGATTTAAAAATAAACATTCCACCCTTGACCAATTTGAATTTTTGAAAAATAGTTTGAATAGTTTTACAATAGTGTAAATAATTAAATAGTTAAAAATATTTTAAATGGTTAAAATAGTTTAATATAAAAATAGTTTAAGTATTAAAATGATTTATATAGCAAAATCATTTGGAAAATCCAAAATAATTTGAATATTTAAAAAGATAGATTTAAATAGTTTATATCAAAATAATTTATTTGAAAATAGTTTCAAAGTCAAACCGATTCAATTCCAACTTCCCAATTCGAATCAATTCCAATTTCCATATGATCGATTAAATTTCAATTTCAATTCAAATCGATTTCAACTTCGATTTCAAATTAATTCAATTCCACTTTCAAATCCAATTAATTCAATTTCAATTTCAATTTATATCGATTTCGAGCTCGATTTTCAAAATATCGATTCAAAACACTTAAAATCAAATTAACCTTCAATATTCAGTTTAAAATCTCAATCTTCAAATATAATTCAATTCAAAGCTCAATTTCGAAATATCATTTTTATATCACTTTTACTTAGCAATACTCAAAGTTCGAATAAAAGTCCAATCCTTTAAACAAATCAATTTCTGAAATTCAAATCATATTCCAATTATACTTCAAAATCTCAACTTCGATTATTTAAACAATTTCGATTACCAAATTAAAATTTTAACATTTCGAGCTCAAGTTCGAAAATAATTCGATTTCCATAAGTTCGATTTTTACTCCTTTAAATCAAATCATTTAAATAATTTCAAATCAAAAAATTTTAAATTCATTTTATTTAACCAATCTGGTGTCCGTATATAATTTTCTATCCTATGGCCAAGTGGTCGGTTATTTCAATTTAATTTCAGAGATGGATATATATCATTTCAACCCAAATCACCGTGTCATAGGTATATATCATTTCAACCTATTTCTTAATTTATTCGAAATCATTCAATTTACAGTATTATATACTGTAAATAATTTACCAGATGATAACAAGATATATAAAAATAAATAAACATCCAATCATCCAAACATCAATCAATTGGCATCCATCACAATCAATCATCCAAACAGTAAAAATAATTCACAACAATTTCATAGTTATTAATATCAGGTATTTTACCAGCAATTAAATTCCAATTTCAAATTTAACTATCAATTTTAATTTCTACAATTAATTCAGATATCAATTTATACGTCAATTTAACTACCAAATGACAGTCAATAAAATAAATAACTTCATGATATCAATTTAACGAACATCCAAAAATTTTAGTACGTTGTTAGCATTATGAAATACTCACCTTTGTTTGAATTTGAAAATTCGAATGAAGCGAATTGCAACAAATTTAACTCTATGGCGTAGACGACTCCGATACAATTCCAACGCAAATATTCACGCACATATAATATTACCCTCACTGCCACATCATCATCTTCTTCAATCCTCCTTTTGCCTATACACGAACACAGAGACCTAAAACTGACGTGCACATTTGCAAGTGATAAAGAGCTAGGAGCTTCTAATCAACATTCCGACATCACCAATCTTATCCTCTCCTCGAACTTGACCTGCTCGTACCCTCACCATCACCTCTCGCCTTCTGGAGCAAATCGCGACCTGCTGCCTCCCTACGTTCGTACGCCACGGATGCGAAACCCAAATGTCGATCGGCCTTCACGATTTCATGGCCGCATATGATATTTTATCGTCTGAATCCAAAAACTACACTTAAAACTTTAATCGAGCACTCCATTTTTCAAATATCCCAAACCATATGTAATAACCCGCAATTTAACCCGTAATAATTAATTCGTTAATTAACTAAATAATAAAATAACTTTATGAAATTATCAGAATTGAGCCACGGGAATTGCACCATTGTGTCCGTGGTAATTTTCTAGTCAATTTCCATATATAGAACGTCAAAATCTGAGCTAATAGGACCAAGTTATAAAATAAACAAAATAAGTAGAAAACGAAAAAAAATATGTAGGCAGATCGACCGGCCAGTCGACCTAGGCACCAAGGCGGTAGACAGCCCGGTCGACCCGCCTCTGCTATTTACGAGCAAATGAACGTTCATTCGTTCGAACATTCCAAAGCCTCAAACTGACGTGATTTGCATTCTTCTGACCAATCTGGTCCATTTATTTTTGCATCTGATGGCTCCTATTCAGCCTATGAAGTGGTTGCATCCTATTCAATCCCCAAATCCAAAGGTCCGAGATCCACTTCTACCCCTATAAATAGACTCCTAGACCTAACAATTTTTATCATTCTAGGTTTTCTCTAATTGGGTTCACCTTTCTAGGAAGGACCCTAAACAGAATAATTTTTCCAAAGGAGAAAATCGTTATAAATTAAATTATTTTACAACTCCAAGTGGATCCGAGAAGACCAAAGGAAGAGCTTAGGACCGGAGATGAGTGATTGTAATTATTTTAGATTTCTTTAAGTAATTTAAAATAATAGGGTTTTCAATAGTTGTAGTTTTACTACATTAATTGGACTAAATTAAACAGATTGGCCTAGTTATAACTTAGAATTATAACTAAAAAGAGTAAAAGGTGAAAGAGGCTTATTTTCACATTTAGACCTTGGGTTAAGTAATAAGCATGATTATAACGTAGGTTATAATAAGAAAAAGAACAGAATAAGGCTTATTTTAAGACTTAGGATAAATTAATAAGCACAAATAGTAGAGAAAAGTTAAAGGCTATTTAAATAATTTATCTAAGTTAATAAGCAAAGATGAAAGTAGGACCTGTACCAAATAACATTCTCTATTAGACAAAACGGTGGTCTCACATTAGCCTGAAGCGAGACGAGGGCACCATTATGCTAAAAATGGTAGTAATTGATCAATTAGAAGTCCAAATCACGGGGGATTTGGATAAGTGGCACAACTAGATATTGTTTGGATGACGGGCCAGTACCAACAACATTTCCCCTATAGATTCTATGGACACACGATGATCTCACATTAGCCTGAAGTGAGATGAAGGACACGCTTATGCTGGAGTTTGAGGTAATAAGAAGACCCAATAGGTGGAGCAAAAGGTAGCATGGGCATGGTGGCAGTTACGCTTGCGACTTCCATTCTGGTGCTCAGTAATCGCTATGAGTTCCAAGCGCTTAGTATGGGTGTCTTTCGTAGACACCATTGCCTTCTGTGTAGGGAGCTATATATGTCGTCCAGATCCACAGTGGGTGCTTTTTGCATCTTTTGTAGATACCATTGGCTGCTGTGTAGGGAGTTATATAACATCTGGTCTACAGTAAGGTCTATGGAGTAGCAGGCCGATCAAAAAAGGGTAGAATTAGGATTACATCCTAATTATAGGATTAGAAATTCAGCCTAATCAAAGAAGAAATCAAGGACAAGTGCAACCAATCGAAATTAACCTATCTTATAGTTAATCGTACTTATTTCTAGTTTATCCCTTTCCTATTTCCTTTGTTATCCTTATTTATGCTAGAACTGTTGTAGAGTATATTACTTTTGTCTTGCTTAAAGACTCTAATAATTACTATCATTCACCAGACTTTTAGTCTTACCCACTCCTCTATTTTCCTCTTTTCCCCCATAGGCAATCAAGGGAGAAGTCAGTAGATTGCTGTTCCTTGGAGTTTTCTTGGAGGAGATTTCTACTATGTATTTCTTTTCAGCTCTGTTCTTTCTATGTATTGGCTTATTATGAGGGACATTATGTACTCTGATTTTTGAGACTATGAGTTTTTGTTTCATGAGACATATTGGATTTTTAGACAAGTATGTGGTATTTGGTATTTGACTTTCTTATGAAGCAATTATGAAGTTTTGTTTTAATTAAGTTATTATTTTAAGTTTCCGCTGTTTTTATCTATTTTTGGCTTGTGAATCTTAGTCTCTATTAGCTTTAGTTATTGTAATGCCCCAGAAATTCATGGAGTCTTGTTTTAGTTGAATTTTGAAAATATTTGAAATTATTTGTATAGGAATATATGGAGTTAATTGTGTGCAAGTATGTGTGCATGTGTGCACGTGCACACTGATATGGCACAAGGAAGAACTCCAGATTCCTTGAATTTAAAACAAGAATTAAAAAGCAATACAAACATGATTTTGCAACATGGATATTTGATTTCTGGAATTATATGGATCATCCCAGAAAATAAGAAAAGTAAGTTTTCTTTTAATTCAGTAAACAGATTTTATTTAAAATCCAGAGAAAAAAAATATACACATATATGTTATAAGGATTTGAAAACCTGTATACATATAGGTGCATATGTTTCTGAAATTAAGAGGAATTAAATAAGCCTAGATAAGATATGTATACAAATATACATTTTCAAGCACTGTAAGGTATACATAAGCAAGTGAAACTATAACACTAAAATGGCAAAAGATGAATTGCAAGCAAAATAATTGCTTTAGGCAGAAAATAGAAAGGAGGATTTTAGAAAATAAACAAGTGAACAGTGTCACACAATTATCATGACTTGGTAAGAATATAATATATATATATTCTGGAAAAGAAAAAGGGGGAGGCATGTCTCACATATGGCCGGGATATTAAAGGTGAAAAATAAACAAATTTGAAATGCAAAATGCATGAGTTTTGGCCAGGGTAGAAATGAGATTTTACAATGATAAAACCCTAGAAAATCCTCTCTTATAAACCCAAGTATAAACCAGAAAAAAAAATCATTTTGCTACCCAAAAACATTTAAGAAAACAAAGGAGAAAATACTTACAAGCAGAAAAACAAGTTTTGAAAAGGATTCTTTTCTGAGTTAGCAAGAGAAGCATTTTTCTATGAGTAATCTCACTAAACCCATGGCATTAAGTCCTGTTATGAGGCAGCCAGATTTATGTTATTTTTCTACATGTTTTTGATTCCATTACTATGGTTTTAATGGATGCTTCAATGGGTGTTTTAATGGGTGTTTCTGGATGTTTTGATTGATTTGATGATTGAATGTTTTGCTCTGATTGGTTACACCCAGAAAGGTAAAGTATAAAATCATGAAAGTAAATAGAGAATACTTGTAACTGGTTTAGATATGGCATGGAAAACTTAGAAACCAAAATGTATATGAGTTGCATTACACTTGTGTAAGTGCTGAGGCTCAAATGAAAGATTCAAGGTTGCAATGGAAATATCCAAAAGTGCTGAACCCTTGATCAAATAGAAAATCCATGAGCCAGAAATCTTGTTTAAGCTAGATCTTGAATTTAGTTCAAACATGGTTGCTTATGAAACAATAATAACCCACATGCCTAGTCTTTATTCCCAGTTGTAATTATTCTTGTATTTTCATTAAGCCAAAACACTTGAAAATATGATTTTCCCTGGACATGAATGTTAGATTGTTCTTGAGTTATGCTTGTAAACTCTATGTAATGTTTCATGTATACTGGGATTTAGTCACCTAGCTATCTCACGATAGGATTAAACATGAACACTTAGTAAATAAACTAAGGATTGTGAGCCAAGAAGACTGCTGGAATGCTTGTCATATTTGAAGTATGCAAGTTGGCACATGGTTTGTTTAAGCCCTGAGATCTTTGTGCAATATTGTGAATTATTTTCTTGCAATGTGTCCCCGTGATTCCTTTATGGCAGATGAGGCTAGGAATTAATTTGGTAAATGCAACCTTAAATTGATGAAGTAGGAACTTGAGTTATTCCTAAGATGGTTGGACTGGAACTATGATAGTTCCTGAGTATTTCTGTTTGAAACCTATGTTTGCATGGTTAAATATGTGAATATAATTAGTCATAAACAAGTCAGGCAAATTGATCAAAGATGATATGCCCACTTGAACAAAATATTTATGTCTCACTCATTTACCTAATATCATGGAATTTTTGATTTTACTCATACCAGATCTTGTATCTGACCCTTGTTTGCTTATGGCATCTGGGGTGTCTCATCTAAAATGGGGCAGCCTCTAATGTTCTTTCAGGGAATGCTGGATCTAAATAGGAAGCTGCTGTGGCTAATGAGAGTGATTATATAAGCATGCTAAGTTAGAATTAAATAAGAACTTAGAATGAAATATTTGCATGTAATCTGGGAAGTTTTTATAGATCTGTTTTGGTTGGTATGTAATGAACTTAAAGGTTTGGATTTATTAGTTATTCTAAATGAATCTAGTGATGTATTAAACTTGGGATTAATCTAAGACTTGGTTGAATTTTTGCAAGAAAATATATATATTTGGGTATTGTGATGAAAATCTATAAATGGTATATGCCTGTATTTGAGAAATAGAAATGTGTATGTACATACATTGTATTAGATAATTTCAAGTTACTTAAAACCTCAAGTTTGAAGGTTAAAAATCTGAGTCTAGCTATAAAAACCTGGAATTATTCTTGTGGATATTTTTAAGTTCATATAAATTAGATGTGTATAGGATTTACTGACTTGTTACAAATATTCAAAAGAATATAGTAATTAACCTTAGTCAGAATTGCTAGAATCCAAATCAAGCAGGATACACTTGTTTAACAAAAATATATATACTCTGAATTTAAACAAGATAAACACTTACATCCTCATATGTATGTGTACATTACTAAGGATGCACTGATATATTCATATTGGTAATAAGTTTTGAATTCTGGTTGAATTGTTTGAAAAGAAAATGACTCTGATAGTTCAAAGGAAGTTTAAATCAAACTTGAAAGTGTAAATGAACGTAGGTGGACATCCAGACACATATAAATTGAATGGGAATATGCATGTACATAGAGATCAAATTTAGACGGCAGTCTTAATAATTTAGACGTCTGAGATTAAACTTAGACGTCTGTCATAATAATTTAGACGTCTAAGATCTAATTTAGACGTCTGTCAATAAAAATTTAGATGTCTGATTATAGTTCAAAATGTTTTCTACTCTCTGTTTAAATTTAGACACTCTGAGACGTCTGTCATAATAATTTAGACGTCTAAGACCTAATTTAGACGTCTGTCAACAAAAATTTAGATGTCTGAATTTAGTTCAAAATGTTTTCTACTCTCTGTTTAAAATTTAGACACTCTGAGACGTCTGTCATAAAAATTTAGTCGTCTGAGGTTGAATCTAGACGTCTGTCATAGAAATTTAGACGTCTGAACTGCTGATTTTGCCTAATTTGCCTATTTTCGAGTAAATTCCCAAGGTTTATCAATTTTTGTCAACTCAACTTATTGTTGTTAATTAATATCAACTTTGATAACTATCATAAGATCAAGTAAATACTATTTTAGAGTTAAATAGAATTATCAAGGCAAGATAAATATATATATGTGTTAGTATTTGTCAAAGTGCACCTATGGCAGTAGAACAAGACTTAGAAAAGAAATAAGTGGCTATGTCAATAGCTTGTATGGCATTTTGATTTATATTTGATTTAAATTCCCTTTGATGGAAAAAAAATCCTTATGAAATTAAGGTAGAAAGAGGAGGGTCATTTCAGTTGGTATCAGAGCACTTGGTTGCATTGATTGCTAAGTATTATAGAAATGTATTTTGTCTGTTTGTTTTGGATGAAATAATTTAGATAAGAAAATAGTAATTATTGAAGTACTCATAATATACTAATACCATTTGCCCAGAACTTAGTTAGCAGACCATGGTAGGAAGAGGATCTCATCACCATGCAGGATCAAGTGCACCACAAATGCTTGATATGCAAGACTTTATGAGGGCTTTAAGGGATGGAATTGGGCATAGGCCTGAGAACCCACATGAAGAACTTTCAAAACTACTGAAGACTTATTCCAATTTGGGAGGCAGGAGTTTTGAAGGAACTGAGAATGTGATGGAAATTCAAGCATGGTTGAGAACACTGGACAGAGTTTTCAATGACATGCAATTGGATGATCAAAGGAAGAGGCAAGTAGCTTCAAGACAACTGAAAGGGGTAGCTTTAAGCTGGTGGGAGGTGATCATAGCTGGAAGAAATGAAAATGAGATCACTTGGAATCAATTCAAGGAGATGTTGGAAGCTAGATTTGTTCCAGCATCAGCCAAAACCCTATTGCTTGAAGAATTCATCAGGCTTAGGCAGGGAACTTTTAATGTGACTGAATATACTCAGAGGTTTGAGAGCTTGTCTAAGTATGGAGCTATGCTTGTAGCTGATGAGGCATCAAAGAATGATAGGTATATTAAGGGTTTAAACCCAGGGCTTAGTAGGGCTATGTTGCCATATGCAGATAAAACTTTTGATCAAATCATTGATCTGGCCTTAAAATTTGAGCAACATGACAAGGAGAGGGAGAAGTATAAGAATTTTAAGAATAATAACAACAAGAAAAATAAGGGAAGGTATCATCCCTATGACAAAAAGAAGGAGGAGACAGAAGGCAAGAAAACCAATGATACTAAGACCACTGAAACAAAGAGAAAAATAACATGTCATCATTGTGGAAAAGAGGGACATATCAAACCAAGGTGCCCAAAATTGAAGGGAGGAGCTTTCAAATGCTACCTATGTGGTAAGGAGGGACATATCAAGAGAAACTGCCCTAAGTATAAACAGCAAGTGAAGCTAGCAAGTTTGGAAAGCAGAAGCAAATCCACAGTAGAGGCTAATGCAGAAAACCATGGCCAAGTGGAAGGTACTTTATTTATTTGTACCCTACCCATATCAGTAGTGTATGATACAGGGGCAACACATTCTCTGATTTCCCATGAGTTAGTTGCATTGCTTAAATTAAATTGCATACTGGTTGAAACCCCCTTGTTAGTGCAAAGCCCATTGGGAAGTTCTAGTGTTTTAAACATGATGTGTGTGGATGTGGAATTAAACATAGGAGGAAATGTTTTTATTTCCAATTTATATGTTTTAAATTACCCAAATATAGGTGTTATATTGGGTGTAGACTGGTTAAGACAATACAAAGCCATAATTAATTTAGACTCATCCACCATATCATTACAAAATTCTAGAGGTCAAAGAATCACAATTTTGTGTGAAATAACCAAGGAAAGAAGATTATATCATTTGATTGACTTAAGTAAGGATTCCAGCGAGCCTTCTATTGAAAAAATCCCCATAATTAACAAATACTTAGATGTGTTTGGAGAAGTTGAGGGTGTTCCACACCACAGACCAGTGGAATTTCAGATTAATCTGATACCAGGAGCAAGTCCAATTATTAAGAAACCCAATAGGATGGGGCCAAGTGAGTTGAAGGAATTGAAGAAACAATTAGAAGAGTTGGAAAGCAAAGGATTTATAAGACCAAGTAATTCATGCTGGGGTGCTCCAGTAGTATTTGTAAGGAAACATGATGGTACTTTAAGAATGTGCATAGATTACAGGGAGCTAAACAAAGTCACTATCAAAAACAAGTACCCCTTACCTAGAATTGATGATCTTTTTGATCAACTTAGTGGAGCAAAAATATTTTCTAGGTTAGACTTGGCATCTGGATTCCATCAGATGAAGGTTGAGGACTCAAGTGTTAAGTACACAGCCTTTAACACTAGGTATGGTTTATATGAGTTTCTTGTCATGCCATTTGGGTTGACAAATGCTCCATCATACTTTGTAGACTTGATGAATAGGATATTCAGGGATTATTTAGACAAGTTTGTTTTGATTTTTATTGATGATATTTTGATCTATTCTAAAACAGTAGAGGAACATGAAAATCACTTACACCTTGTTTTGTCTAGATTAAGAGAAAAAGATTTAAAAGCAAAATTTTCTAAGTGTGCATTTTGGAAAGAAGAAGTGCATTTCCTTGGGCATGTTATATCTGCCAAAGGCATTTCTGTAAATCCCAATAAAATTGTGGCAATCCAAGCATGGAAAAGGCCAAGCACAGTGGGAGAAGTTAGGTCATTTATGGGAATGGCAGGGTATTATAGGAGGTTTATAAAAGATTTTTCTAAGATGTCATCACCTCTTACCAACCTAACTAGAAAGAACCAACCCTTTATATGGACTGAGAAATGTGAACAAGCCTTTAGTAGAATCAAGGAGGCCTTAGTCAATGCACCAGTATTGAAAGTACCAGAAGGAAATGAGGATTTGATTGTGTATACTGATGCAAGTGGTTTTGGGCTAGGAGCTGTATTGATGCAGCAAGATCAAGTTATAGCCTATGCATCAAGACAATTGAAGCCACATGAATCAAAGTATGCAACCCATGATCTTGAGTTGGCAGCAGTGGTATATGCACTAAAGCTCTGGAGACATTATCTTCTAGGTGCTAAGTTTATTTTGTACACAGACCATAAGGCATTGAAATATCTCTTTTCACAAAAAGATTTGAATATGAGGCAACATAGATGGGTTGAGTTTCTAGCAGCATATGATTTAGACATACTTTATACTCCAGGAAAAGCTAATAAGGTTGCAGATGCTTTGAGCAGGCAGCATGCAAAAGTAGCCATGCTAATGATAGAAGAGTTTAGAAATTTATCTCTACTTACTGATTTGGAAATTGAGGAAAACAGTGAGGTAAACATGGAGATGATTGAGGAAGGGAGTAAAGGAAAATTAAGTTTGATAACTTTGCAATCAGATTTAATTTTGAAAGTGGGAAAAATGCAAGGGGGAGATCCAGATTTATTAGAAAAGAAGACTTTAATAGAAAAAGGAGAAGAAGTAGCAAACTACCACATTGATAAGAATGGTTACTTAAGGAATAAAGGTAGAATATGTGTTCCAAAGGATATAGAATTGAAGGAAGAGATACTTAATGAATATCATAGGAGCAAATATTCTATACACCCAGGCAGCACCAAGATGTACCAAAATTTGAAGAGGAATTATTGGTGGAGAGGGATGAAAACTGATGTGGCCAAACATGTTGCAAAGTGTATGACTTGCCAACAAGTCAAAGCAGCAACCCAAAGACCCTCAGGTCTATTACAACCCCTAAGTATACCACAGTGGAAGTGGGAAGATATATCTATGGATTTCATAGATGGTCTGCCTAGGTCAAAAAGAGGAAACACAGGCATTTGGGTAGTAGTTGATAGATTGACTAAAGTGGCACACTTTATACCAGTGAAGGCAGAAAGAAATGCACCTAAACTAGCTCAAATATTCATGAGAGAAATAGTAAGGTTGCATGGAATCCCTAAGACTATAGTGAGTGATAGGGACACAATCTTTACATCCAGATTTTGGAAGAGCTTTCAAGAAGCCATGGGAAGTGAGTTATGCTTGAGTACTGCATACCACCCCCAATCAGATGGTCAAACTGAAGTGATAAATAAAGTTTTGGAGGATTTGTTGAGGGCATGTGCATTGGACTTTGGAGGTAATTGGGAAGATCACCTCCATTTGGCTGAATTTACATATAACAATAGTTATCAAAGCACCATAGGTATGGCACCATTTGAAGCCTTGTATGGCAAACCATGTTTGTCACCAATATGTTGGGTTGAAGCAGGAGAAAAGGCTGCCTTAGGGCCTGAGTATGTTAAAGAGACTACAGAGAAAATTGAATTGGTGAGGAGAAGAATGGCAGCAGCTCAAGATAGGCAAAAGAAGTTTGCAGACATGAGGAGGAAGCAGGTAGAATATGAAGTTGGTGATTATGTTTTCATCAAAGTTTCACCTATGAAGAAGGTGTTGAGGTTTGGCAAGCAGGGAAAACTTACCCCAAGATATGTTGGACCTTACAAGATTTTGGAAAAAATAGGTTCATTAGCATATAAGTTGGAGCTACCTGAGGAGATGAGTCCAATGCACAATGTATTTCATGTATCACAACTTAGGAGATGGGTGCATGATAAAGAGGCAATTCTAGAAAAACCAACTCAAGTTCAAATAAATCCTGACCTGGTCTATGAGAAAGAACCAGTGGGGATTTTAGCTAAAGAGGAAAAGAAGTTGAGGAGCAAAACTTTGAAATTGGTAAAGGTTCAATGGAGCCTTGACCCTAATGATTGTACATGGGAGTTAGAGGATAAGATAAAGATGGATTACCCTAAGCTTTTTGCAGTGGAAGGTAAAAATCTAAATCCCTAAAAGTTTGATATGTATGATTGTTTTGACTGAATTGTTTGCTTATGCTATGTTTGATAGATTTTATAAAATCTGGACATGTTTAAAGTCAAATGAGAAAAATTGTGAGGACACAATTCCTAAAAAGGTGGGGTGATTGTAATGCCCCAGAAATTCATGGAGTCTTGTTTTAGTTGAATTTTGAAAATATTTGAAATTATTTGTATAGGAATATATGGAGTTAATTGTGTGCAAGTATGTGTGCATGTGTGCACGTGCACACTGATATGGCACAAGGAAGAACTCCAGATTCCTTGAATTTAAAACAAGAATTAAAAAGCAATACAAACATGATTTTGCAACATGGATATTTGATTTCTGGAATTATATGGATCATCCCAGAAAATAAGAAAAGTAAGTTTTCTTTTAAATCAGTAAACAGATTTTATTTAAAATCCAGAGAAAAAAAAATATACACATATATGTTATAAGGATTTGAAAACCTGTATACATATAGGTGCATATGTTTCTAAAATTAAGAGGAATTAAATAAGCCTAGATAAGATATGTATACAAATATACATTTTCAAGCACTGTAAGGTATACATAAGCAAGTGAAACTATAACACTAAAATGGCAAAAGATGAATTGCAAGCAAAATAATTGCTTTAGGCAGAAAATAGAAAGGAGGATTTTAGAAAATAAACAAGTGAACAGTGTCACACAATTATCATGACTTGGTAAGAATATAATATATATATATATTCTGGAAAAGAAAAAGGGGGAGGCATGTCTCACATATGGCCGGGATATTAAAGATGAAAAATAAACAAATTTGAAATGCAAAATGCATGAGTTTTGGCCAGGGTAGAAATGAGATTTTACAATGATAAAACCCTAGAAAAACCTCTCTTATAAACCCAAGTATAAACCAGAAAAAAAAATCATTTTGCTACCCAAAAACATTTAAGAAAACAAAGGAGAAAATACTTACAAGCAGAAAAACAAGTTTTGAAAAGGATTCTTTTCTGAGTTAGCAAGAGAAGCATTTTTCTGTGAGTAATCTCACTAAACCCATGGCATTAAGTCCTGTTATGAGGCAGCCAGATTTATGTTATTTTTCTACATGTTTTTGATTCCATTACTATGGTTTTAATGGATGCTTGAATGGGTGTTTTAATGGGTGTTTCTGGATGTTTTGATTGATTTGATGATTGAATGTTTTGCTCTGATTGGTTACACCCAGAAAGGTAAAGTATAAAATCATGAAAGTAAATAGAGAATACTTGTAACTGGTTTAGATATGGCATGGAAAACTTAGAAACCAAAATGTATATGAGTTGCATTACACTTGTGTAAGTGCTGAGGCTCAAATGAAAGATTCAAGGTTGCAATGGAAATATCCAAAAGTGCTGAACCCTTGATCAAATAGAAAATCCATGAGCCAGAAATCTTGTTTAAGCTAGATCTTGAATTTAGTTCAAACATGGTTGCTTATGAAACAATAATAACCCACATGCCTAGTCTTTATTCCCAGTTGTAATTATTCTTGTATTTTCTTTAAGCCAAAACACTTGAAAATATGATTTTCCCTGGACATGAATGTTAGATTGTTCTTGAGTTATGCTTGTAAACTCTATGTAATGTTTCATGTATACTGGGATTTAGTCACCTAGCTATCTCACGATAGGATTAAACATGAACACTTAGTAAATAAACTAAGGATTGTGAGCCAAGAAGACTGCTGGAATGCTTGTCATATTTGAAGTATGCAAGTTGGCACATGGTTTGTTTAAGCCCTGAGATCTTTGTGCAATATTGTGAATTATTTTATTGCAATGTGTCCCCGTGATTCCTTTATGGCAGATGAGGCTAGGAATTAATTTGGTAAATGCAACCTTAAATTGATGAAGTAGGAACTTGAGTTATTCCTAAGATGGTTGGACTGGAACTATGATAGTTCTTGAGTATTTCTGTTTGAAACCTATGTTTGCATGGTTAAATATGTGAATATAATTAGTCATAAACAAGTCAGGCAAATTGATCAAAGATGATATGCCCACTTGAACAAAATATTTATGTCTCACTCATTTACCTAATATCATGGAATTTTTGATTTTACTCATACCAGATCTTGTATCTGACCCTTGTTTGCTTATGGCATCTGGGGTGTCTCATCTAAAATGGGGCAGCCTCTAATGTTCTTTCAGGGAATGCTGGATCTAAATAGGAAGCTGCTGTGGCTAATGAGAGTGATTATATAAGCATGCTAAGTTAGAATTAAATAAGAACTTAGAATGAAATATTTGCATGTAATCTGGGAAGTTTTTATAGATCTGTTTTGGTTGGTATGTAATGAACTTAAAGGTTTGGATTTATTAGTTATTCTAAATGAATCTAGTGATGTATTAAACTTGGGATTAATCTAAGACTTGGTTGAATTTTTGCAAGAAAATATATATATTTGGGTATTGTGATGAAAATCTATAAATGGTATATGCCTGTATTTGAGAAATAGAAATGTGTATGTACATACATTGTATTAGATAATTTCAAGTTACTTAAAACCTCAAGTTTGAAGGTTAAAAAATCTGAGTCTAGCTATAAAAACCTGGAATTATTCTTGTGGATATTTTTAAGTTCATATAAATTAGATGTGTATAGGATTTACTGACTTGTTACAAATATTCAAAAGAATATAGTAATTAACCTTAGTCAGAATTGCTAGAATCCAAATCAAGCAGGATACACTTGTTTAACAAAAATATATATACTCTGAATTTAAACAAGATAAACACTTACATCCTCATATGTATGTGTACATTACTAAGGATGCACTGATATATTCATATTGGTAATAAGTTTTGAATTCTGGTTGAATTGTTTGAAAAGAAAATGACTCTGATAGTTCAAAGGAAGTTTAAATCAAACTTGAAAGTGTAAATGAACGTAGGTGGACATCCAGACACATATAAATTGAATGGGAATATGCATGTACATAGAGATCAAATTTAGACGGCAGTCTTAATAATTTAGACGTCTGAGATTAAACTTAGACGTCTGTCATAATAATTTAGACGTCTAAGATCTAATTTAGACGTCTGTCAATAAAAATTTAGATGTCTGATTATAGTTCAAAATGTTTTCTACTCTCTGTTTAAATTTAGACACTCTGAGACGTCTGTCATAATAATTTAGACATCTAAGACCTAATTTAGACGTCTGTCAATAAAAATTTAGATGTCTGAATTTAGTTCAAAATGTTTTCTACTCTCTGTTTAAAATTTAGACACTCTGAGACGTCTGTCATAAAAATTTAGTCGTCTGAGGTTGAATCTAGACGTCTGTCATAGAAATTTAGACGTCTGAACTGCTGATTTTGCCTAATTTGCCTATTTTCGAGTAAATTCCCAAGGTTTATCAATTTTTGTCAACTCAACTTATTGTTGTTAATTAATATCAACTTTGATAACTATCATAAGATCAAGTAAATACTATTTTAGAGTTAAATAGAATTATCAAGGCAAGATAAATATATATATGTGTTAGTATTTGTCAAAGTGCACCTATGGCAGTAGAACAAGACTTAGAAAAGAAATAAGTGGCTATGTCAATAGCTTGTATGGCATTTTGATTTATATTTGATTTAAATTCCCTTTGATGGAAAAAAAAATCCTTATGAAATTAAGGTAGAAAGAGGAGGGTCATTTCAGTTATACCTACAACGCACCATGCCTTTTAATGTGTCCTTTTGGGTACATTAATGGTTGTGGGGTGTTTCACCCTAGTTCATAAAGCCCTTCGACTTTCATTGTCAAGTTGTTCTCGTCGATGCCGAACCTCCCAAATCACCTAACAGATCGAAGCTCTCCACGAAAGAAGAATTTTGAACCGAGTTTCGTATTTTTTAATTAAGTAATTTGTGAGATATCAATTTTTTTTCAAGCTACTTCTTTTTTTTCTTACAGCCCACGCTTCTGTTTAAATAGAAGGTAGACAAGATGTAGGTCTGCTTGTAGGGTAGCTGATGTAGGGAATTGGGCAGCTGAGTGAAAGAAAGTGACACCCTAGTCCAATCAATGAAAATAAATTATTCAAATTTTCAAAATCTCGATTTAAGTAACTTAAAATTTCGAACCCCTATCGAGGCATGCCGCCAGATGTTCGTAATGTTATACCCCTATTCCAAATGCAATGGAACAAGTTTCGAGTCCCAATTTGATCGTATGGAGAAGATAATGTTTTGGACCCAATTATTATATTGAATTTCGATATTAATTCAATGCGTTTTTGTCGCGTATGACCAAACAATAACTCCAAACGCTACGAAATTTGAAATTAGATACTAATATACTATTACGGATCCAATGGAACTAGTTTCGTTGAATTTCGAGGCTATGTCCCGGATCACTATTTTTACTCGTCAATTTAAACAAGTTATTTTTAAAATCGAGTAAATCACTTTTAAATTCAATTTAAAAGTTCTATTACCTTCATTCTTATTAATATACATTTAATAAGCCTTTAAACTATATTTCTCCAAATAAAAATCCAAGATTTAAATTATTTTCACGATTTCAATTATTTAATTCAACAATTAAATTATCAATAAATCATTCTATTTGAAATTCAACCTATTAAATCGATAAAATTTTACTTTCCAATATTTAAAATCAATTAAATAAATATTTCAAATAACCAAAAATTCTGGGTCATTACATTCCTCCCCCCTTAATAGAATTTCATCCCCAAAATTTCCATGGTAAGAAGAATGGCCCAAAACCCATTAACTTTCCCAAAACAAATTAGTTGAAACAACTTTCCAAAATCAATTTGCTGAAACCATATTCTCACTTTTACCAATTTCCAAATTCATCCATAGATTCCAAATAATATTATTTACTCAATCATTTCAAATTATAATCCAAAATCAAATTTCCATTATTAATTTTTTTTTTCAAAATTTTCTAACTCATTAAATTTTTGAAAAATTCCGCCAGCGTCTCCTTTGCACGGCTAGATCCGAACAACTATAAAATGCCACTACGGGCCCCAAACCAATAAAAGAAAACAAAAGCTAAGTGGCTCAATCTTAAAACCATTAAATCAAATGACAAAATAAACAGGTGCCTTTTTGTCGGGCAATCCAAAATTTTCTTGATTTTAAATAACTGCGTCTTATTTACCAATGATATCCAACCATATAATTTAAAATCATTTTATATTTTGCATTTTCAATTTCCAATATTTGCTTTACTTAAGCCCATACGATGTACATATATCATCTATATGCAATATAAAATCCGATCGCTCTCTCAATCACACAATTTCACTTTCGAACTAGTATCGTTCACACGCCTCTCTAGTGCGGACTCAGATTTGGTTCCTTGATCCGAAACTGTTATTCTCCTTGCATAACTATATACTATGATAGAGAATTCCAGAATCAACGAAAAATCCATATCCAGGATTCGCCGTCGAGAATCGAGTGAAAAATCCTAACTCGGACCGATATAAATTATCTCAAATTCCATGCTCGAATCTGGATCAAATCGTATGCGAATAAAATAATATACGTACAACTTACATATTTATTTCTATTGATTCTTAGCTATACCAAATTTCTTTGTTTACATTTACTTCATTTCCATTCAATTATCCACAATTATCATCCACCTTGCATTATTCACATTGCTTAATTTCTTAGTATATTTTTTCAATACCACTTTACCACTTAAATTTTATATCCACTTTTATTCAAATTCAAATTCAATTTCATTTACTCAATTTATCTGCCAATTTTAAATATTGAATTTTATCAACCATATCCCAAACCATATTTACTCACTAATTAAATTAGTTAGTTCAATTAGCCCATTTCATTAATTATTTCAAATCTCAATAAATTCCATTTCCAAAATTTTATTTTATTTAGCCCCACTTAGGCTAAATTTCCAAATTTCACTTTATTAGTTCAATTCACTTAATTTGTTCACTTCACTAACTTATTCTACTACCACAATCACTTCACTTAACTTTTCTTAAGTTAAATTTAATCTCTTATCTCAATTTCACAATTTCTTTTCTTATCCATATAATTTCTCAAATTTATAAGTTCAAAACTAATCTTTATTTATTTTACAACACTTAGATAGCAAATTTCAGAATCTAAACACCCGGTTTAATTTCAAATCAATTAGGAATCATATATATATATATATATACACACACATATCTCACTTTTATATCAAATCAAAATTTTAAATTTCTTAAAATCAAAAACTTTTTTATCAAATCAAGACTCTATTAGCAAATTATTACGGTAGCAATCTATCACTTAGAAACTCGAAAATGGACACCGATGATGTCGCGATCATCATCGGAATTATTTTCCAACGACCGAAGTGAGTTCGCTGCTTTTATTTCTTTTGAAAAACCATTTTTATTCAAAAAATACTTCCAAAATAATACAATCATTATTATTTCCAAAACACTTTGGGACACGTTTCAAAATCTCCGGCACTTAGATTCAAAACTTCTCAATTTAAATCGATTTTAATTTATAAGTCACATTTATAAATTATACATACAAAATTTCACTTCCTTAAAACGTTTCATAAATGTTTATCATTGTTTATTTTAGATATCTTTTATTAAGGTACAAAAACCAATTAATGATAATAGTCAATATTATCATTCCTAACAACCAAACATTCTATATATACCATAATAATTTCTGAAAATTATTCCTTTATATTGTAACAACCTTGGTTTTAGTGATTAACTATAAATATTAAATTATAACGGCAGTTATAATTTAATATTGTGAATTAAAAATAAATTGGAGATTTAAATTGTTTATTTGGAATAAACAATGGATTTTAGAAATAAAATGAGAAAATAAAGTTTTAGAACTTTATCTTGGGTGTTTGTGAGAAATATGAGTGAAATATGATTTTTATTTGAGTAAATGCAATAATTCTTGTAATTATTGCCAAATGTTTCTTTTATTGATTTTTAAAAGAAGTATTTGATTTTATATGTGTGTATTATAAATAAAAAAAAGAAATTTGGTTTAAAAATAAGTTTTGGTTATAAAATTAACGAAAAATGGTTTGTTATATTTTATTATACAAGAAAATTATTTTGTGTAATTATTGGAGTTAAAAATAGTGTTATATGTAAATATTTGTGTTAATTGGTTATTTAATTAAAAATAAGGGTTTTTAATAAAAAATAAATTTCTATAACAAAATTATCTTTTTATTAGTTGTAAAATACTTTATTTAACATAGAAATGTGTGTATAATTTTAGTGTGAAGAAATTTTGTTAAAACATATTGTTTTGATTTAATTACATGTGTATATTTGTTTTTAAGTGAAAAACTAACTTACTTAAGCTAATTATAGGTTTTGGGTCCAAGCCCACTTAACAAAACTTAAACCAAAAGAGAGAAAAAGCTTCTCTTCTCAAACCTATACGCTTATTTATCATTTACAGTAAACCGAAACTGAAGAAAGAAAGAAGCTTTCTCCATTTTTCAAATCTAAGGCCAATCTTCAATTTCTTCAAATAAAATTTCTTGTTTATATCAAATTAAAGTTAATTTTACAGGTAATCTATTCCTAAACTAAAGCATTTCATCAAAATCTAGTTTTGAGAAATTTGGTTTGTCTGTTAATTGGTATTTTCTTCTTGCATGTTCCTACTTTAAGAGTTTATAGGTTTTTGAAGCAAAATCTAGCACGAAGCTTCCATCTTTCAGCTGCAAATCCAAGTTTTGCTCTTTAATTGCAAGGTGAGTAAATAGCTCACAAATTCTAGCTGAAGCAAAGCTTCAAATGCCAAAAATCTATGCAAATTTAGCTTCTGTTTATCATTTTTTGTAGTTTCTTTCTTATGATAAACTGTGTTTGGGTGCTACTTTGCATTACCATATCTTCTTATTCCTATGTCGAAATTCACTGATTCTTTTTTATTAGAAAGTTGAAGTTTTCTACTATGTGCATACCAATTTTCAGTTCAATCTGAGGTCGTTTGATCATCTGTTTCATGCCAGAAAGTTGAACCCGAGATGGTTTTTAGGCCTATACATATTTCCGTTTTCTGAGCAGTTGCAAACATGGACTGAGTCCATGTTTGAGACAGCGTATCCTTTTCATTTCCTATCGGAATTCATTGATTATTTTTTTATTTGAAAGATGAAATTTTCTACTATGTGCATACCAATTTTCAGTTAAATCTGAGGTAGTTTGTTTACCTATTTCATGCCTGTAATTTGAACCCGAGAGAGTTTTCAAACCTGGGCAGAATTCAACATGGCCTGAGTCCATGTTTGAAATTTCATATCTTTACCATTTCATGTCGGAATTTAGTGAATCTTTTTCCAGTTCATAGATAAATTTTTCTACATTGCGTGTATCAAATTTATGACCATTCTGAGTTCATTAAGCCATTCGAATCATGTTTGAAAGTTGAACCCGGAGAAGATTTCAGACCTGGGTATTGTTTTTGGCCAGTGCATTTTGTGTTCTGCCTTGTTTTCTAATCCGTTTTCTAACTTCTGCATCTTGTTTTTGTGATATCTCTGAACTGTTTTGAAGGTCATGAAGCCTATCAATAGGCGAGCCAGAATTTGGGTGAATTTTTGATTCAAAACGAATCGATTTTTGAGATGTTTTCGAATGTCAGTTTTGCTGTTTTTCGATGATTTTTCTTTGATTTCGAGTACAGGTTTTCCTGAATAATTTTGAAATGATTTTTAAAATAAATTGGCTTTTGAAATAATTATTATATAATATTTATAAATTATTTTTAAGCTATAAAAACTATATATTCTCTATAATAAGGGAATTTCAAAGATTGTTTTCCAAAAACAATTTCGAAAAATTGTTTTAAAAGCTTGTTTTCTCAAACAAGTTGTTTTCTATATAAAATACACGTATTTGCACTATTCGAGCATATGAGAAGGAGAATTAAACGATTGGGTAAAACACGTGGTATCGGACACGTGCGTTTATCTTTTCAGTTAATTCCTGACTTATCCGTTTGATCGTTTTGACCTTCAGGTCGTATTTGCCGATGACATTAGGAAAATATTTTTACTGATTTCTAGTGTGGCATTGGCTAGCAGATAGTAAACCAATTAGTGAGAACATGTAGTATGGGATGCACATTAACACTTTTCGGGTTCCTATCTGAGAGTTTGTGACACATTTATTTAAGAGACGTATTTGCCAGCACTGGACCTACGGGTCATTTGCCTTCGGGATGTTGTCCTTCGGGATGTTTGTCTAAGAGACGTATTTGTCCTTCGAGATGTTGTCCTTCGGGATGTTTGTCTAAGAGACGTGACGCCTTATTTTGAGAAAATAGTACCTGGCAAGCTTCGGCCATTTGTGAGCACGTGCTATATCTTTGAGATGATTTCATTGATTTGTTTGTGATTTTCCAAGTGTATCGCCTTTTTACATATTTGGCTCTTTGAGCCGTTCGAGACATTATATATGGCGATTACATCTTTGGAAACTTGAACTCCTTATCGAGTTCTATATTTGGGATTTGAGTTTTCCAGCACTTGGCGTTTATTTTGAGATTTGCCATTCTATGGCGCTTATTTGAGATTTACACTCTCCTTTAAGGATATATATGTGATTGCCATTGTGGCGTATTTTCGATCTTTGGGATTTCTCTATTTTGAGAATAAATTTCCATTTATGGCGAGTTTGAGTTCTGAGATTTCTCCTATTTGGGAGTATGGTTCATCGAAACCATTATTTGTTATTTTGGGTTTATGCCGATGATATGAAGCGTGCTTTTGCTTAGTTGCTTTTGTATTTAAGTTTATCTCTTTCAACGCTATATAGATGTTTAGTGATACTACTTCTCTTGAAATAATGACTTGAGCTTATTTATGCTATTATTTCTTCTCATTCGAGAAGAGCTACCACCTTTACCTTATGCTTCATATTATCACTTATCTTACTAAACCGATTGTTTTAGCTAGACTGACCCGTGTATTTTATACTCGGGTCAGACCGAGTTGTTTCAGGTTAGATACTTGCTTTTGGATTTTTCTTAGATGCTTCTGCTTGGATATCAGCTTAATCTTTTTGTAGTTTTGATGTAGCCTTTTGTTTGACTCTGATATGTATATTGTTTTGACTCGTTGTATATAGTGTGGTCTTCGTACCACTTATGATGTATCATTTTGTATCGTACTTGAGATGTATCCGTGTATATGTTTATATATGTTTATCTGCTGTTCTGTGATGTGATTTCCATTTAGTTGTTGTATTTTTGTTCTGATAGGTCCATTAGCCAGCTGTAGTTTTGTATTAAGCATTTATTGAATATGTCGATCCCATTAAGAAAGGAAAAAAATTTAGAGCATTAATCGATGTATTTAATAGATGTTTAAGACAAAGCTATAAAAGGTCGTTCCTAACCAGCCCTATTCTCTGCATTAGCAGACGGTATTACCCAATAATACTCTTTGTTAATGTGAGTCTTGGGGTGGGGCATCACATCTTAGTATCAGAGCTGAGTTTAGAACAACATATGATAAACGCAGAACAAAAACATATATTATGATACATCAAAGTATAATACAAGTGTTACAAATTCCCTAATCATTGTGTCCTTGACCATTTCATGTCCTTTGGGTAGATATAAGTTTGGAATATGTCTAGGAATATATTTTATTCCATAGTATCCCATAATTGAATTAATGATATCTTATCCTATGATTAATTCTTATTGTAATCGTTTTATTCTAGTTCCCTTCGATATGTTCGTATCGTAAGAGCTTGTTGATACCGTTGGATGTTTCTTATCTTGTTGCTTCTTTGAGGACTGATAATCCTTGAGAGGATCCACACTACTTGACATGTTGTGTGACAGTATTAAGGTTATTCTTTGTAATTTTTCTTTCTATGCAAATCTGCACATTATTCATCACCTAGGGTAATGTTCTAAAAGGATCATATATTTTAGGTATCCTAATTCAGCTGATTTGTTGCATTTTGTTCTTCGGAATGTTGATGATGGTTTCGAAGTATCTTTATTTGCTTATGAGTTTCGAGATGATGATGTATCTCGAATTCCCGTTGTTGAGGGTTTTTTTATTTCTGTAAGTCCGTTTCGGGTTTGTCAACCAATCAGGCAATCGAGTATTGTATTGACCTCATTCCTAGTTTTTAGCCTTTCGGTTATCCTCCCATGAGGATTTCCACTAAGAAAATAAGGCGATTAATTGAATTTAATTGATATTGTTGTTCTTGTCTCTATCGAGATATCCACATTGGATACTCAACTGTTGATATGCTTTGTGATATTACTTCACTCGAAGTAATGCTATGTCGTTAGTGTTACTTCTTCTCATTCGAGAAGATACCATATCCTTAACCTTATATCTTTTTGATCTCTTATTCGACCTTTTGAGTGGTGCTAGGGTCTTTCCTCAGCTTGACCTTACGTCGATTTTTATCAGCTACGAGTTGCGGAGGATAGTGTTCCTCTTATCGCGTTCCGCACTCGTATGGTTCTTATGAGTGGCTCGTTATATCATTCGGATTAACGAACACTCCAGTTTATTCCGTCAATCCTGTAAATCGAGTATTCTAGGAATATCTCGATGATATCTCTTTGTGTTCTTTGATTTTGAGTATAAGCAACAATTTGATATTGAAAATCTTTCAAATGGAAGATATGTTTTTAAAAATTGTTGGATTTTGTTTATTGAGATAAACAAAGAATGTTTTGTGAATTATTTATGAGGCTTTTCTTTTTATAGAAAATGATTTTTTGTGTTGGTTTGTCCATCAAGTGCTTTAAGAATTCTGGTCGATATGCCTGATCAACGTTATCGATAGGAATTTCCTAAATGCTATGATGAGACAGTTAGACACGATAAATTACGTTTTTATAAGTAAAGTTCGGAATAAATTAGTATGGTTTGAGAATTTAATTTAATTTTGAATGTGAAATGCATCCATTGAACCATAGTGAGTGTTAGATGAGCGGTGAGGCAGTTTTGATCACTAGGTCAACTCTACAGCCAATTGATGGGTTCATTAGCTATAAAACAATGGTGAGGCAATACTCTTGCATTGTTTGAAAATTTTTCGAAATTGAATATGCTTATTTTAAACTTTAATCATGGGATTGTGAGCAAATTTTTGTTTCAAATTTTGGTTATGTTAAAAATTTGTTGATGTGAATTTTTAAAATTCCTTTGGAAACAAGTTTGAATTAATTTTAATTGGTTTTTTGTTGATAATTAAATGGAAAATTAATTTTGTGACAAAGAGGAAATGTGAAGTTGAATTTTTTTGATATATGAACAATTCATGTAGTATAATCATTTTAAATTGTGAGAATAGTTTTAAACTTTATATATATATTTATCCCCATAATTTATTTTGATGGATAATCAACAATCATTTCTTGATAATGGAAGAGATTAGTAATCTATTTCAAAATGATTTTCTTCGTTAATTGCCTTAAAATTAGATTTTTGGAGAAGGAAAAAAATGAAAATATTTCCAACTAATGAATTGTTTCATTTTATGATGATTACATAGAGTTGATCGTAATTTTTATGTTTTAGCTTTCCAGGTAAAAATAAGATCATTTAATAAATGATTTAGTAAAAAGCTTATTGGAAATGTGGTTTGAAATTAAAAATGGTTTGGGAAAATTTTCAAAATTTTAATTGATTTGAAAGATGAAATTTGGTTTGAAAATGTGCTGTGCTAAAACAACAATAACTTGAGATTTATAGCTCCAAATGAGTTTAAACTTTTTTCAAATGGAAGAGCCTTTAGAAAGCTATAAATTTTCTTTACTACTTTAGAAAATATTGCATTTTTCAGTCTAAAATGGTTTTGAAAGTAGATGGTCATTTCTGTCCTATAAGAGATTTTCTAAGATTTAAGCTGAAAGTTAATTTAGCATAACTTTCAAACCGTGAATATGATTTTTATGATCTTTATATTGCTGGAAAGCTTAGACTTTGTAGAACAACTTTCATTTTATAAGTATTTTAAGATATTGAGTTTTTCTAGGTCAAAAATTAAGATTATTACAGCAGGTTTGAAATTGAAATAACTTGTTTTCTTAATAGTCAAGTGCATTCTACCTATTTTGTGAATATAATTGAGTTGATGTTTAGTATGAAAGTATATGTTTCAAACTTAAATATATTATGGTATAATTTAAGAGTGAAACATTATTTTTTATTAACTTTAAATTAAGAGTTTTGAAATTAAATTGGATTTTAGCAAGAAGTTTTGAAAATTTTCAAATTATTGAAGTTTGGGAATTTGAGTATAAAGAAATTGGGTTTTTGAAACCTTAAAAAAAATGTTGGTTTAGTAATTTCCTTGACTTTGTCATGCCTTGTGCAATTATCTAACGATGTGCTTTTATGCGGTCGCTTGAGTTTGGTGGTCTTTGGAGAAACCACCTCTCGTCGAATTTTCTTATCTTTATTGTTGTCAATCTAGTATTGGTATGGTTCCTTTCGTAATGTCATATGAAAGGTCATGTCGATAGTTATCTTGTGGAGTGGAGTCCGGTATAAAGTTGTGCTAAATCCCGACTCTATTTAAGAAGCTTCTAAGAAATCAATCTCACTCGATTGATCTTTTGTGTAGCATCCTATCCATGTCCTTGTTTCGAAGGTGAGACGCCTTCAAAATCATGATGTTTTGCTCGAAGATATTCGATGGTCAGCTAATCCTAATAATCACACTCAGGAAATCGTAGAATTTATCAAGCAATCTTATCTTGGTTTTCTATCATCTTGTGTTTGGAGTGAGAAATTTTAAACTCAAGCTTATCTACTTTCTTTTGCTTGATGAAATAAATTATGTTGAATACAGCTCTTCTCTAGAAATTGCGAGGACGTAATTTTTTATAAGTGGGGAAGTCTGTAACAACCCTGGTTTTGGTGATTACCTGTAAATATTAAATTATAACGGTGGTTATAATTTAATATTGTGAATTAAAAATAAATTGGAGATTTAAATTGTTTATTTGGAATAAAAAAATGGATTTTAGAAATAAAATGACAATATAAATTTTTAAAACTTTATCTTGGGTGTTTGTGATAAATATGAGTGAAATATGTTTTTTATTTGAGTAAATGCAATAATTCTTGTAATTATTGCCAAATGTTTCTTTTATTGATTTTTAAAAGAAGTATTTAATTTTAGTGTATTATAAATAAAAAGAAGAAATTTGGTTTAAAAATAAGTTTTGGTTATAAAATTGATGGAAAATGGTTTGTTATATTTTATTATACAAGAAAATTATTTTGAGTAATTTTTGGAGTTAAAAATAGTGTTATATGTAAATATTTGTGTTAAATTGGTTATTTAATTAAAAATAAGGGTTTTTAATAATAAAAATATTTTTATAAAAATACTATCTTCTTACTAGTTGTAAAATATTTTATTTAACATAGAAATGTGTTTGTATAATTTTAGTGTGAAGAAATTTTGTTAAAACATATTGTTTTGATTTAATTACATGTGTATATTTATTTTTAAGTGAAAAACTAATTTACTTAGGCAAATTATTGGTTTTGGGTCCAAGCCTAGTTAACAAAACTTAAACTAGAAGAGAGAAAAAGCTTCTCTTCTCAAACCTATACGCTCAATTATCATTTACAGTAAACCAAAACTGAAGAAAGATAGAAGCTTTCTCCATTTTTCAAATCTAAGGCTAATCCTCAATTTCTTCAAATAAAATTTGTTGTTAATATCAAATTAAAGATAATTCTATAGGTAATCTATTCCAAAACTAAAGCATTTCATCAAAATCTAGTTTTGAGAAATTGGGTTTGTCTGTTAACTGGTGTTTTCTTCTTGCATGTTCCTGCTTTGAGAGTTTATAGGTTTTTGAAGCAAAATCTAGCACCAAGCTTCCATCTTTCAGCTGCAGATCCAAGTTTTGCTCTTCAATTGCAAGGTGAGTTAATAGCTCACAAATTCTAGCTGAAGCAAAGCTTCAAATGCAAAAAATCTGTGCCAATTTAGCTTTCGTTTATCATTTTCTGTAGTTGTTTCTTTACTGTGATAAACTGTGTTTGGGTGCTACTTTACATGACCATATCTTCTTATTCCTATTTCGAAATTCACTGATTCTTTTTTATTAGAAAGTTGAATTTTGCTACTATGTGCATAACAATTTTCAGTTCAATCTGAGGTCGTTTTGTCCTTTGTTTCTTGCCTGAAATTGAACCCGAGATGGTTTTCAGGCCTGTACATATTTCTGTTTTCTGAGCTGCTACAAACATGGCCTGAGTCCATGTTTGAGACAGCGTATCTTTTTCAATTCCTGTCGGAATTCATTGATTCTTTTTTATTTGAAATTTAAAGTTTCTACTATCTGCATACTAATTTTCAGTTAAATCTGAGGCCGTTTGGTCACCTGTTTCATGCCTGTAAGTTGAACCCGAGAGGGTTTTCAAACCTGGGTAGAATTCAACATGGCCTGAGTCCATGTTTGAAATTTCGTATCTTTACCATTTCATGTCGGAATTTAGTGAATCTTTTTCTACTTCATGATAAAAATTGTTCTACTTTGTGTGTATCAAATTTCAGACCATACAGAGGTCATTTAGCCATTCGAATAATGTCTGAAAGTTGAACCCGGAGAAGATTTCAGACCTGGGTATTGATTTTGGCCTGTGCATTTCGTGTTCTGCCTTGTTTTCTAATCCGTTTTCCGATTTTTGCATCTTGTTTTTGTGATATTTCTGAACTGTTTTGAAGGCCATGAAGCCTATCAATAGGCGAGCCATAATTTTGATGAATTCGTGATTCAAAATGAGTCGATTTTTGAGATGTTTTCGAGTGTCGGTTTTGGTGTTTTTCGATGATTTTTCTTTGATTTCGAGCACAGGTTTTTCTAAAGAATTTTGAAATGATTTTTAAAATAAATTGGCTTTTGGAATAATTATTATATAATATTTATAAATTGTTTTTAAGCTATAAAAACTATATATTCTCTATAATAAGGGAATTTCAAAGAATGTCTTCCAAAAACGATTTCGAAAAATTGTTTTAAAAGCTTGTTTTCTCAAACAAATTATTTTCTATATAAAATACACGTTTTTGCACTATTAGAGTGTATGAGAAGGAGAATTAAACGATTGGGTAAAACTCGTGGTATGGGACACGTGCGTTTAACTTTTCGGTTAATTCCTGACTTGTCCGTTTGATCATTTTAACCTTCGGGTCGTATTTGCCGATGAGATGAGGCAAATATTTTTGCTGATTTCTAGTGTGGCATTGGCTAGCGGTTAATAAACCGATTAGTGAGAATGTGTGGTATGGGATGAACATTAACACTTTTCGGGTTCCTATTTGAGAGTTTGTGACACATTTGTCTAAGAGATGTATTTGCCAGTACTGCACCTTCGAGTCATTTGTCCTTCGGGATGTTTGTCTAAGAGACGTATTTGTCCTTCGGGATGTTGTCCTTCGGGATGTTTGTCTAAGAGTTGTATTTGTCCTTCGGAATGTTGTCCTATGGGATGTTTGTCTAAGAGACATGGCGCCTTATTTTGAGAAAACAGTACTTCGCAGGCTTCAGCCATTTGTGAGCACGAGTTATATCTTTGAGATGATTTCATTGATTTCTTTGTGATTTTCCAAGTGTATCGCCTTTTTACATATTTGGCCATTTGATTCGTTCGAGACATTATATATGGCGATTACATCTTTGGAAACTTGAACTCCTTATCGAGTTCTATATTTGGGATTTGAGTTTGCCAACACTTGGCGTTTATTTTGAGATTTGAGATTTGCCATTCTATGGCGCTTATTTGAGATTTACACTCTCCTTTAAGGAGATATATGTGATTGCCATTGTGGCGTATTTTCGAGCTTTGGGATTTCTCTATTTTGAGAATAAATTTGAGATTGCCATTTATGGCGAGTTTGAGTTCTGAGATTTCTCCTATTTGGGAGTATGGTTCATCGAAACCATTATTTGTTATTTTGGGTTTATGCCGATGATATGAAGCGTGCTTATGCTTAGTTGCTTTTGTATTTTAGTTTATCTTTTTCAAGGCTATATAGATGTTTAGTGATACTACTTCTCTTGAAGTAATGATTTGAGCTTATTTATGCTATTATTTCTTCTCATTCGAGAAGAACTACTGCCCTTTACCTTATGCTTCATATTATCACTTATCTTACTAAACTGATTGTTTTAGCTAGACTGACCTATGTATTTTATACTCGGGTCAGACCGAGTTGTTTCAGGTTAGATACTTGCTTTTGGATTTCGCTTAGATGCTTCCGCTTGGATATCAGCTTATCTCTTTTTGTTGTTTTGATGTAGCCTTTTTTTTAACTCTGATATGTATATTGTTTTGACACGTTGTATATAGTGTGGTCTTCGTACCACTTATGATGTATCATTTTGTATCATACTGGAGATGTATCAGTGTATATGTTTATATATGTTTATCTGCTGTTTTGTGATGTGATTTCCATTCAGTTGTTGTATTTTGTTCTGATAGGTCCATTAGCCAACTGTAGTTTTGTATTAAGCATTTATTGAATATGTCGATCCCATTAAGAAAGGGAAAAAATTTAGAGCATTAATCGATGTATTTAATAGATGTTTAAGACAAAGCTATAGATTATCACTCCTAACCAGCCCTATTCTCCGCATTAGCAGACGGTATTACCCAGTAATGCTCTTTGTTAATGTGGGTCTCGGGGTGGGGCGTCACATATATATATAAAATATAAGCAGGGTAAAATTATTTTATTTACCCAATTTCAAAACAATGTTATGTCGAATTGTTCTGTTCAAGTGTTTAGAGATCCCTATCAATAACGTTAATTAATCGTATTGACCAGAATGCATAAGCCACTCAACAAATCAACCAACACAATATAAAACAATTTTTACATTCACTAGCAAATACGCGCTTATATATATACACTCAAACTCATTCTAGGGTACTACTGACCCTATCTCTAATGAGCTACCCCACAAAGCTAATGTTATCGCTAAACCAAAGCTCTGATACCAACTATGACAACCCACATTTCGGAGGGTTTAAATTGATAATAATCCACACATGTCTAACTTAAACAATCTGGAATATAGATAATCAATGTGGTTAATTAAGAAAAATAAGAAAAGAAGAAGAAACGAACATAGAATCTCTCAACGGAACGTCAAAATATAATAGTCACATAAACAGTTGATGATGTTGTTTATACAATACATTTGATTATAATCTGTACAACATTTATCAGATTTATATATACATCAGGAATGAATAAATTAATGCAGCAGACAACACGATGCAGAAGTAATAATAGTAATAGTATATCAAATCTTCATCTTTGTCCTCTAGAATAAATCTTCAATTAGCTGAAAAACTCAGGACAGACCTGAGCATAATGAAAAGACAAAACACTCGATTCAGGACTAAAATATTCTTATGTGAGTCAAATCAATGTCGCATATAACATGAGTGTCATGGCGTCAAAGATGTTTACGTGTTTTCACATCTCCTATCCAGTGTATAACGTGCGTGCAATAACTCAAGAGATGTTACGGGATTTTCCATCTCTTAAGGATCCGTCAAAATATTTATATGTAGTAGCATACGCTACATATATAATGTCTAATCGATAATATAAATATTTTTCTTAGCGTTTAGGCTTTACATTAATCCCCATTAACGCGTTTTTAAGCATTGTCATACAGTTTGCATATAAAACATCAATAAACCGTCGATGGATACAGATGCGCCGTGATACGACAACACTAAACCAAAATCGAATGGGTCTCGTATAAGGATAAAAGTATGACAAGGCACGTAAGGCAATGCCCAAGGTAGGATACTACTAGTTTATCCTTCCTGTCTGGTGATAACACATCATAGCTATGATTGATCGCCCACCGCGTCCAACACTCCCAAAATTTGGATGGTGCATACCAATCAATCACAATATAAATGATGGTAATACGAAGAAGTGCGTCCGCTCGGGGTAGCCAACCTACTTGGCCGGTACGGCTCTTGTTTTAGTCATTTCAAATTGGCACAAGTGCCAGGCAAATCCATCATCGTTCTCTTTCTTCAAATCCAGCAAGCGTACGCCAAATCCAACCACTTCGTTCTGGATCATTACTCCACGTACATAGTTGTTAAAGTGGTTCCAGTGTCGACAAAGAGTACGCCCATATCCGGCCCCGGTCTCTTTAACAACCAAACGTCGTTTTACACATCGGTTGGTACTTTTACATTTCAAAAACAATTTATACTTGATAACAAAATATCATATTCGCATCAAAATAAAATCCTTTTCGATATCATCATATTTACTCAAAATACACCATTTCATTTCAAAAATCATTTTTGCCTTAACATCTCGGTTTTAGTTCCAAAATTGTTTCAAATTTTCATTTATGTATAACTTCATTTTAACCCAATTCGTATTTAAATCCACGATTTAAAAATAAACATTCCACCCTTGACCAGTTTGAATTTTTGAAAAATAGTTTGAATAGTTTTACAATAGTTTAAATAATTAAAATTGTTAAAAATAGTTTAAATGGTTAAAATAGTAAAAATTAGTTTAAATGGTTAAAGTAGTTTAATATAAAAATAGTTTAAGTATTAAAATGATTTATATAGCAAAATCGTTTGGAAAATCCAAAATAATTTGAATATTTAAAAAGATAGATTTAAATAGTTTATATCAAAATAATTTATTTGAAAATAGTTTCAAAGTCAAACCGATTCAATTCCAACTTCCAAATTCTAATCAATTCAGATTTCCATTCGATCGATTCAATTTCAATTTCAATTCAAATCGATTTCAACTTTGATTTCAAATTAATTCAATTCCACTTTCAGATCCAATTAATTCAATTTATATCGATTTCGAGCTCAATTTTCAAAATATCGATTCAAAACACTTAAATCAAATTAACCTTCAATATTCAGTTTAAAATCCCAATCTTCAAATATAATTCGATTCCATGCTCCATTTTGAAATATCATTTTTATATCACTTTTACTTAGCAATACTCAAAGTTCGAATAAAAGTCCAATCCTTTAAACAAATCAATTTTTGAAATTCAAATCATATCCCAATTATACTTCAAAATCTCAACTTCGATTATTTAAACAATTTCAATTATCAAATTAAAATTTTAAGATTTTGAGCTCAAATTCGAAAATAATTTGATTTCCATAAATTCGATTTTTACTCCTTTAAATCAAATCATTTAAATAATTTCAAATCAAAAAAAAATTAAATTCATTTAATTTAACCAATCTGGTGTCCGTATATAAATTTATGTCCTATGGCCAAGTGGTCGGTTATTTCAATTTAATTTCAGGGATGGATATATATCATTTCAACCCAAATCACCGTGTCATAAGTATATATCATTTCAACCAATTTCTTAATTTATTCAAAATAATTCAATTTACAGTTTTATATACTATAAATAATTTACTAGGTGATAACAGGATATATATAAAAATAAATAAACATCTAATCATCCAAATATCAATCAATTGGCATCCATCACAATCAATCATCCAAAAAGTCAAAATAATTCACAACAATTTCATAGTTATCAATATCGGGTATTTTACTGGCAATTAAATTCCAATTTCAAATTTAACTGTCAATTTTAATTTCTACAATTATTCAGATATCAATTTATATGTCAATTAACTACCAAATGACAGTCAATAAAATAAATAACTTCATGATATCAATTTAATGAACATCAGAAAATTTTAGTACATTGTGAGCGTTATGAAACACTCACCTTCGTTCGAATCTGAAAATTCAAATGAAGCGAATTGCAACAAATTTAATTCCATGGTATAGACGACTCTGATACGATTCCAACGCAAAAATCCATGCACCAATCCGACCTCGTACGATCAAGTTATGAATTTTATAAGTTATTGATAATTTTTGAATTAAATAAAATAAAAAAATCCAACTTCGCATATAATATTACCCTCACTGCCACATCATCATCTTCTTCAATCCCCCTTCTTTTGCCTGTACATGAACACAGTGACCCAAAACTACCGTGCATGTTTGCATGTGATACAGAGCTAGGAGCTTCTAATCGACATTCCGACATCACCAATCTTATCTTCTCCTCGAACTCGACCTGCTCGTACCCTCGCCATCACCTCCCGCCTCCTGGAGCAAATTGCGACCTACTGCCTCCCTACGTTCGTACGCTATGGATGCGAAACCCAAAAGTCGATCGGCCTTCACGATTTCATGGCCGTAGATGATATTATATCCTCCGAATCCAAAAACAACACTTAAAACTAGAATCAAGCACTCCATCATCAAATATCCCAAACCCTAGTTCATAAAGCCCTTCGACTTTCATTGTCGAATTGCCCACGTCGATGCCGAACCTCCCAAATCACCTACCAGATCAAAGCTCTCCATGAAAGAAGAATTTTGAAGCGAGTTTCATATTTTTTTATTAAGTAATTTGTGAGATATTTTTTTTTTCAAGCTACTTCTTTTTTTTCTTACGGCCTACGTTTTGCTGTATAAATAGAAGGGAGACGAGATGTAGGTCTGCTTGTAGGGTAGTTGATGTATGGGATAGGCTGGCTGAGTGAAAGAAAATGACAGCCTAGTCCAATCAATGAAAATAAATTATTTAAATTTTCAAAATCTCGATTTAAGTAACTTAAAATTTCAAACCCCTATCGAGGCATCTCGCCAAGCATTCGTAATGTTATACCCCTATTTCGAACGCAATGAAACAAGTTTCGAGTCCCAATTTGATCGTATGGAGAAGATAGCTTTTTGGACCCAATTATTATATTGAATTTCGATATTAATTCAACACGTTTTTATCCCGTACGACCAAACGATAATTCCAAATGCTACGAAATTTGAAATCCAAAAATAATACACAATCACAAATCCAATGGAATTGGTTTCGTCGAATTACAAGACTATGTCCCGGATCGCTATTTTTACTCGTCAATTTGAACAAGTTATTTTTAAAATCGAGTAAATCACTTTTAAATTCAATTTAAAATTTCTATTACCTTCATTCTTATGAATATAAATTTAATAAGCCTTTAAACTATATTTTTCCAAATAAAAATCCAAGATTTAAATTATTTTCACGATTTCAATTATTTAATTCAACAATTAAATTATCAACAAATCATTATATTTGAAATTCAACCTATTAAATCAATAAAATTTTACTTTCCAATATTTAAAAACAATTAAATAAACATTTCAAGTAACCAAAAATTCTAGGTCGTTACAAATGTTTTCATCAAAAATGGCCACCAACACTCAATTATGTAAAAGCACCAATATCCAGTCATAGATCTTAGATAATGCAATGTAGAGAGTATAAATTGAAGAATAATAAAATTATAACAGAAAGAAAATAAAGCGATTTAGAGATTTATAGTGGTTCGGCTAACTCTAGCTGTAACAACCCGAAATTTAACCCATAATAATTAACTCGTTAATTAATGAAATAATAAACTAACTTTGTGAAATTATCAAAATTGAGCCACGGGAGTTGCACCGTTGTGTCCGTGGTAAATTTTCTGGTCAATTTCCATATATAGAACTTCAGAATCCGAGCTAATATGAGCTAGAAACAAAATAAACATGAAAAGAAATATATATATATATATATATATTGGGCTAGGTTAACTACGCCATGGGTCGACCGGCCGGTTGACCGAGGAGGAGGCGCGGTCGACCACCCGGTCGACCCTCCTACGGGTATGGATCGAAGAAAATTATCTTCATTCCAGAGGTTTTCGAACACGTATTTTTCATTCTTTAGCCCCATCTGGTCCCTTCGTGCTTCCATCCGACGGCTCCTATTCAGCCTATGATGTGGTTGCATCCTATTCCATCTCCAAATCCAACGGTCTGAGATCCACTTCTACCCCTATAAACAAAACCCTAGGCCTAACTCTTTTTCTCATTCTAGATTTTCTCCGCTTGGGTTCACCTTTTCAGGAAGGACCCTAAAAGGAATAATTTTCCACAAAGAGAATCTTTTTAATAAAAATATTTTAATACCCTCAAGTGGATCCGGGAAGACCAAAAGGGAAGTGCTTAGGACCATAGGTGAGTGATTGTAATTATTTAGATTTTTAAGTAATTAAAAATAATAGGGTTTCCAATAGTTGTAGTTTTACTATGATTTTTGGAATAACCTTTTTTGTAGTTTATTTACAGTTTTTAGAGTTATTTTCAGTCTATTTCTTTTAACTATTCTTTTCAGTTGATTTTAGTTTATTTCTGTTAATTATACCTTTTCCATTTAATTACAGTTTATTTACAGTAATTTAATTTATTTGCTATTATTTATGCGTTATTTACATACTTTTCCTATGCTTTGGACTTTCTTCTATTTTCAGTTTTCTTTTATTTCTCCTTTTTCTTTGCGTATGGATTAGAATAGATTAAACACGAATATGGATTAAAATTATAAGAATACTGAAATAACGGAAGATAAGATGTAAATTGTAAAGACTGTAATAAAAATGGAATTAAGACTGAAATTGAGCCTAATTATGATATTAATGTTAGAATTGGACTAATTAAAGATAATTGGCCTAGTTATAACTTAGAATTATAACTAAAAAGAGTATAAGATGAAAGAAGCTTATTTTTACACTTAGACCTTAGGTTAAGTAATAAGCATGATTATAACGTAGTTTATAATAAAAAATAGAACAGAGTGAGGCTTATTTTAAGACTTAGGATAAATTAATAAGCACGGATAGCAAGAACAAAAGTAAATGCTTATTTAAATAATTTATCTAAGTTAATAAGCAAGAGTTAAAGTAGGACCTATACCAAATAGCATTCCCCTATTATTTCTATGGACATGGAGTTTCACATAATCCTGAAGTGAGACGAGGGGCACGCTTATGCTAATAATGGTAGTAATTGGTCAATAAGTAGAAGTCCAAATCATAGGGATTTGGGCAAGGGGCGCAACTAGATATTGTTTGGATGACGGGCCAGTACCAATAGCATTTCCTCTATTTTCTATGGACACAGTGATCTCACATTAGCCTGAAGTGGGATGAGGGGCACGCCTATGCTGGAGCTTGAGGTAATAAGAAGACCCAATAGATGGAACAACAGGTAACATGAGCATGGTGGCGGTTACGCGTGCGACTTCCATTCGGGTGCTCAGTAATCCTTATGAGTTCCAAGCGCTTAGTATGTGTTCCTTTTGTATGTACCATTGCCTTATGTGTAGGGAGCTATATAATGTCAGTCCGCAGTAGATACTTTGCATGTCATTCGTAGACACTATTTCTGTTTATGGAGTTATATAGCGTCCAGTCTGCTGTAAGGTCTATGGTGTAGCAGGCCGATCAAAGGGTAGAATTAGGATTTCAGCCTAATTATAGGATTAGGAATTCAGCCTAATCAAAGCAGCTATCAAAGACAAGTGCAAACAATCAAAGTTAATCAATTACGTCAATTTGTAATTATTTCTAGCTTATTCCTTATCCTTATTTCCTTTGTTTCCTTTTATATACTAGAATGGTGTAAGGTCTATTACTTTTACTTTTCTTAAAGATTCTAGTAGTTACTATCATTCACAAGACTTTTAGTCTGACCCACTCCTATATTTTCCTCCTTTTCCCCCCATAGGCAATCAGGGGCAAGGAAAATAGACCGCAACTTCTTGGAGACTTGGAAACCCCTTTCATGTATTCCTCCTTTTTATTTCCAGCTTTTTGTTCTTTTATTGTACTGGCACTGTATTGAGGGAAAGTTTGTGTTTGTACTCTGGTTTTTCTGATAAGACTGAGATTTTATTTTCATAAGACAATTGTATTTGGTATTTGGAACATATGTGGTTTTTCTGAAGTATTTATGAAGTATTAATTTTCTAAAATCACTTATTGTTTTTAATTACTTTCGTTGTGTTATTATCTATCTATTTTGTCTTGTGAATCTTAGTCTCTGCTACCTTTAGTTATACCTACAACGCACCACATCTTTTAGTGTGTCCTTTTGGGTAAATTAAGGGTTGTGGGGTGTTTCACTTGGTATCAGAGCCTAAGGTTACAGGATTCCAAAATATTTATTTTAAAAATAAAGTATTTTTCAAATATAACTTGCTTTAAAGTATTTTTCAGAAAAGATTTCTTAAAAGTAGTTTTTAAGTATAAAAGAGTTTTTATAAAAATCCCCTCAAAAGTCCAGTTCAATCTCCCTTCTACTCTTTCCTAAACTATTTTCTTCTTTTCGTAGAATGGCGGATGCCCCGAACCTTCCCGAGGGCATTCCAGTCCCAGCCTGGTTTTGTACGTATCTACAAGCCACAACTCCAGAGGGGCAGGGGCAAGCGCCCAACCCAGCACCAGCGGGTGGGAATCCCATCAAACCACCTGCCGCCGTTAATTTATCTAACTTTGTAAGGATTTTGAGAGTTTGGGTGGAAAGACTTTTTCTGGTAAGGAGACTTTTGTGGAGGCGAGAGCTTGGCTTAGAGACACAGAGAGGATATTCGGACTATTGGGATTGGATGATCAACATCAAGTTCAGCTAGCATCTTGGCAGTTGAAAGAGGAGGCTTCGTATTAGTGGGAGGTCATTGAGTTAGAAGGAAGAGAGGTGACTTGAAATGGGTTCCGGGAATGATTTGATAGAAAGTTTTTGTCTCAAGCAGAGGAGAGTGTTCAGTTGGAGCGATTCATTAATTTGAAGCAAGGGAGTCTATCGGTGAAGGAGTACATAAATCAATTTAATGAATTGTCTCGGTTCGAAATGGAGTTGGTGAATACGCCGCACAAGAAAGCAATGAAGTTTGCGAAGGGATTGAATCAGACCCTTTAGGGATTTTTGTTGACTCACGTACCGATGGGAGCTACTTATGAGTCTTTGGTAGAGATGGCACTTATGTCTGATGCAGTCAAGGAAGGAGAGTCTAAGGAAGTTGTTAAGTTGGAAGGTCCAAAGAATAAATGGTGGAGGAACAACAAAGAGAAGAAGAAAGGCGATGACCCTCAGAAGCAGATTAAGAAAGGATTAAGGTGCAATAGCTGTGGAATTATGGGACATATCACCAAGGATTGCAAAAGGGAGAAGATGAAGGGAAAGTGCTTTAATTGCTGGCAGCCCGGTCACTTGAGTAGGAGTTGTCCCCAGAGGACGGGACGGGGAGTTAGTACACCAGTTGCGCAGATTCAGGCGTTAGACGCAGCACCTTCAAGCGGCATTCCGGATAGAGGTAGGAAAGTCACAGTTGAAGGTTTGATTTCCATTTCCGATTTTCCCATTCGAACTTTATTCGATTCTGGAGCATCACACTCTTTGATCTCTAGTTCTCTTGTGGATTGTTTGCACTTATACATTTCTTTAGTAGTGGACCCCATCATTATTTCAAACCCCATAGGAGGATCGACACACTTATCTATGGTTTGTAGGGGTTTGAAAATTTATATCCTAGGCGTAGAATTTGACTACGATGCATATGTATTGGGATTTTCAGGGTATGGGATGATCTTCGGGATGGATTGGCTATCCACATATGGAGCTATATTAGACTGCGAGAGGAGAGTCGTTAGACTAGAGACATGCAGCAGTAGGACTCTCGAGGTTTCTTGCGACCCGCAAGGGTCAGTCATGTTGAGTTTCCTTTATTCCCTCGATTCTTCATCGTCAGAGTAAGGTTCGGTTTCTGCCGTCAGAGATTTTCCAAACGTCTTTGAGGAGGTTAGGGGACTACCCCCTAAGAGAGAGATTGACTTCAGGATTTATTTAACTGAGAATGCTAAGCCAGTAGCATTACCTGTGAGGCACATGGCACCTTGGAAGAGGAAGGAATTGAGCAAGCAGATCCGTGAGCTTTTGGAGAAGGGTTTCATAAGGAGGAGCATATCGAAGAGACTTGGAGACCCCTTTCATGTATTCCTCCTTTTTATTTCCATCTTTTTTTCTTTTATTGTACTGGCACTGTATTGAGGGAAAGTTTGTGTTTGTACTCTGGTTTTTACGATGAGACTGGGATTTTATTTTCATAAGACAATTGTATTTGGTATTTGGAACATGTGTGGTTTGTCTGAAGTATTTATGAAGTATTAAATTTTTAAAATCACTTATTGTTTTTAATTACTTCTGCTATGTTATTATCTATCTATTTTCTCTTGTGAATCTTAGTCTATGTTACCTTTAGTTATACCTACAACGCACCACATCTTTTTGTGTATCCTTTTGGGTATACTAAGGGGTGTGGTGTGTTTCACTAGCCTACGTCCACTCTAAATATTTTCCTTCTATTCGTTTATACTACTGATTACACTTAGAAGTCTGTGAAATCCAAGAATAAAACTGGCAGAGTTTAGCCTAGGTAGAAGATAAAATTAAGCAAAAAGAAGATCCCCTTTCTACTGCCATGCCTGATGTATTTATAAAAGAAGACGTGAAAATATTTTGCTTAAAACCCGGTTCTAGAACCCTGAAGCCAAGACGAGCCTGCCCAAAGAGTTTGGGGCCCACCAAAACCCATAATAGGGATCGGTGCTGGGGAATCATGGGGTATGATCCCTATGGTGGATCCCTTGTGTTGTAATATTCTTGTACTCCATGTTTCATGTCAATTACATTAGTTGCACTTGAGTTATTGATCGATCTTTGTTGCAACATGTAATGTTTCCTGATTTACGCCGATCTCTATCCAGGGATAGGGACCGATCCCCTTTGCATGCTCCTTTTGGGGAGCAATTCCTATGACGAGTCCCCCGTATTGAAATGTACTTCCCCTCCAAATGTAGATTACATTTGTAAATTTTGAGTTATCGACCGATCATTGCTATGAACTTGAATATGACCGATCCCTACATAAGGATAGGGGCTGATCCCTTCAAATTCCTCCACTTGATGTATGATCCCTAGGCTAGACTCCCTAGGGTACCTTCTTCTTTTTCCCAAAGTTTTACTTCAACCCGTCTTGTGGTTGTTGTGTTATAGAGCGATCATCACTGAGTTATGTTGTGTGCATCTTGCTCAATCCGATCCCTTTATTCTGATCCCTTTTTTTATAGTGAATATTCTGATCCCTTTTTCTAGAGTGAATATTCCGATCCGATCCCTCTTCTAGCGGGAGTGCTAATTCTATAATTCTCCATTTTTTGAGTGATGTCCATCCAAATCCACTCAACTATCGTCCATAGTTCCAAACATAATCGATCTCCAATCCTGATAACCATCTCTCCTAGTTTCTGGCTTGATGATCATGAAGACATTTGGGTTAAATTTGTATGTTTACTACCTTGTCAAAAGGTAGGTTAATAGACTCTTTGAATTTTTTGGGGTAGTATGAGAGATCGACTGAGTAATGCGTGAGGACTGAGTAATGCGTGAGGACTGAGTAATGCGTGAGGCTATTGAGCGTAAGGTACGCTTAATAGATTGTTTATCGTCCTTATGCAATAAGATGATTCCTGAACCTGGGCAAACCGTGAGCTTATTTTCTAATGACTATGGGATTGTGTAATATTGTTATGTGATGGTTTCTTTGGTTGCTAGTGATTGCAATACCGTTGGGTATTGTTGATTTTGTTGCTTGTGTTAGTATTTCGGGGATGAAATTCTTTTAAGTGGGGAGAATGTAACAACCTAGATTTTTCGAACATTTTACAATTAAATATTGAAATTATTTAAATATTTAAATCGTGGATTTAATGTGAATAAAAATGATTTCAAAAGCTTATTTAAATTCTGTTTAAGTAATAATGATAATGGAAAGCCTTTAATTTATAATCAAAGTGATTAAACTTGTTTTAATAATAATTCTATTAAATTAACGTATGAAATTATCATCCCATGGCACTATCTCGAATTTTGAATAAACTAGTGCCATTGGATCCGGAATATTGAGTTGTTGTACACTGACAGATTTCGTAGTGATTAGACGTGTTGTGTGGTCGTGCGTGCTTGAAACGCATAATATTTAATTTAAGAGATTAAAATATAATATACATTTTCCTTTAAATTAACATCAACACTTAACTAATTTTCAATTTCCCTCTTCCTCTTCATCTAAAATTTTTCTTGTGAGATAAGGTAGTTGCCACCCCTTTCTACTCTTCCATCAATTAAACCGCGAGCTAGGGGCAAAGATATTCAACGTTGTTTGATTCGTCGGCTTCGTATGGTCGAGAGCTTCATTGTGATGTGTGCCGATTTGTGTGAGGCATTGGGTGACAGTGTTCAACTTGGCATAAGCTAAACTGGGGTTGGGGTTGACTGTCAACTGTGGTGGCGTTTCGTCAAGTCAATGGTGTCGTTGGGTTTCTGGAGTGTAGACGAGTTGATTGGGGGCATCGATTGGTGGTGCGGCACTGGCCAGTGAAATGTGACAGTTTTTTGTCATTTATGGGGTTGCCGATCGCGTTGTTAGGGAGGGCGTCAGAGTCGAAATCGAGGTGTTGGTTGAGTTCGTGGCGACGAATGGAGTTGTTTGCCATAAGTGAGGAGATCTCCAGTTGTGGATGGGCGATCGTGACATTCGCCTCGGTAGTGAGAGCTTTTAGACACTTCTTGATTTGGTTGACCCAACCTGTCATGTTGGCGGCCATCGTGGAGAGGGCATAGAGTGTGACACGTAGGGATTGACGGTGCGGAGAATCGTCGAGTAATAAGAGAGAAATCGAGGAAGAGAGTTGCGTGCAAATGGGTATCTTCGTATCAGTGTGCACGAATGATGAAGGGGAAGAAAGATTAGGCGGTAAGGTAATTAATTAGTGAGTTAATTATAGTTATTTAATGTTTTTATAACCCGATATCATATTAAACTCGTAACTTTTGCATATGAGGTTAAGTCGAGACGTCGTTTTCGTTGTTGCACTCATATCGGGATTATCTACGTTTGGGATTGATTTAGGTTTGGGTGAGTTTACTCACCAATTGATTGTATATTGTCGTGTATATAATTGTTGTATTAAAATATAAATAGTACAATGAACAATGTATGTTATTACTTTTGGACACCGCCTTATTCTATAAAACAAGTGACGCCATTATTATGAAGTAAAATCTCTCTTTTGATCATCTATAACATGTATAGTGGCACAGACTATTTGTTTACATGTTTGATTGTTCATTATAAATGTTTGAAGCGATATAGTCATTATAAACGTGATTTGAAATCCCTAATATTTAACATATGTTAAATTGGATAAATTGTGATATATTGTGGAAATATAGGGGTGTGTGTGTGTATTTGGTTGTTCCCTACACACGTTTTGGTGTGTTTGACATAGAGGAATTGGTTTGGACATTTGTGGGAATTGTAAATGGAAGTTATAATGTTAGAAGCGAAAAGGTAGCTATGGATGCACTTTAAAATAACTATGATCGGCGATTTTATAGTTAACTTTGGAAGACATCCTAGGGCTTCTTTGTATTTTTAATAAGTACTATAAGCGTACTTATTATTGGAAAATATCAAGGTTTAAATATTTTACTGATAATCATTTATGGATTTTTAAAGTAATGGTTTTAAATTATAAACAGGTTTTAATGGTTTTTGGACATTTGTGGGAATTCTAAATGGAAGTTATAATGTTAGAAGCGAAAAGGTCGCTACGGATGCACTTTTAAATCACTATGATCGGCGATTTTAAAGTTAACTTTGGAAGACATCCTAAGGCTTTTTCGTATTTTTAATAAGTACTATAAGCGTACTTATTATTGGAAAATATCAAGGTTTAAATATATTATTGGCAATCATTTATGGATTTTTAAAGTAATGGTTTTAAATTATAAAACAGGTTTTTATGGTTTTTAAAACATAGTATAAGTATTTTAAAAGTATATTTTATAGTATATATATAATTTTAGAAAATTGGTTTAGGACTTTATTTATGAAGTAAAAGGCTTTTATACTATATTATCTTACAAAGGTTTATAGCATTTTATTAAATATCTTAGTTTTATAAATAAATTAGTATATGTGTAAACATATATATATATATATGTATGTATATGTATATTTATATTTATATATCTTTTTAAAGGTACTTTATTATATTTAGAAGTTTGGAAAAGAAGTTTAGTATTTTGTAAAGTAATATAAAGGATTTTTTAGATTATAAAACTTATGTTATAATGGATGGATTTGTAAAATCGATTAAAAGGGTATATAACCTTATTTAGTAAGTAAAGATGTACTTAGAGCTTTAAATGAATGTTTTGAAGATAACGATAAAGTAAAATGGTTTTGGGTTAGTTGTAAATAATGTTTTAGTAACATTTGTTTTTAAATCCTTGAATAATATTTTAAAGTGGTAAAATATTGTTAAATTGATTTTGGAAAATACTTAGATCTTTAATAATGGAATTTTAAAGAAAATAACAAGTATAAAATGGTTTTGGGTTTGTTGTGATAATGTGTTAATAATATTTGTCTTTAACCCGTTTTGATTATACTTATGAATATAGATAGGTCTTTGAAAAGAATGTTTTAACGATAATCATAAGTGAAATGGTTTTGGGTTTGTAGTGACAATGTTTGAGTAACATTTGTCTTAAGCCCTTTCAAACTGATTTGTGAATATACTTATACGGCTGAGATAAGTATATGAATACTTTTGAGAAGTATTGAAATGTGTAGAAACAAATAATATAGTTTTAATTGAATAATGAAGTTTAATTAATAAATGAAGTTTCATTTATAAAGAGTTTATTCAGTAAAATTGAGTTTTACTAATAAAAGGGGTTTTTAATTAATAAAGGAAGATTAATTAAAAAGGGTATTAGAAGTCGTTTATATCACTTGATCATGCTTGTGCATTTCGATTGTGCTTTGTGTGTTAGTTGCATATGGATAGTATACGGGACTTAATTCCCCGTATGTGATCATTCTCAGTGTTATTGAAATTGGCCATTTAACTTTGGAAATATCTAGAAGAAACATGGAAATTATATGGTACAGTTATCTTCGGTGATGCTATACTGCACGTATAATGTGACGCCCCACCTCTATACTCACGCTAGCCAAGGACACTACGGGGTAATGCTGTCGACTAGCACGAAGAATAAGGCTGTTGAGGAGCGACCATCTGTGTAATTGCTTTGTGCAAGTACCTATATGTCAGATAATATAACTTACATTCCATTTCAAGAGGAAATCTGACATATCAAATACAAACTCAAAGCTACCACACAGTGGCTATGTGGACTTCGGAAACAAATATAGAAATAAACATAACACAAATCAGTCATAGATATTCATATCACAAAGGCGGAATAAGATACAAATATATCACATGAAAGTGTACATCAAAGTAGTGGTCATAGAAGATCCACTACATCACAAAAGAATAGATACAAGTGCTAGACAAAATAATAAGTATACAACAAGGAGTCTCTATCTCAAATGTATACTAACAAAAACTACTATACTAAAGTAGTTAGCCAAAAGTCAGATAATAGTCCCAGATGAGGAGTCAAGCAGAAGCACCTATAACATTTCGGTCTGACCCGAGTATTATTTAAGAAGAAAATAATAAATGGATCAGTCTACCTATAGATATCAGATAAAATGAGATAGGATAAGAGATATGACCAAAAACGTATAATAACAAAGAAATGCCATATTGTGTCAAGTATACATCAAATAACAACAAAAATCATACAATATCTCAAATCATCTCAAAACACCAAAAAGAATCACATTCTTTAAATTATTCACCAAAACACAAATATTGATAGAGCTTATCAATTAAATCCACAAAAATTGGTGAAACACTAATTCTAGAAATCACTACGAGAAATCCAGAAATCACAAAAGGGGGAAGGCCTATCACAAACGGGAGCATGAAAACTCACCAACGCGTGTATCACAAACGGGTCGCTAACCATGGTCGCTAACCATAAACCTAACATCGACGCACCTAAAAAGATACGCCCCATGCACAATCGAACATCAACGCACCTGGAAAGATACGCCCCATGTATAAACTAACATCGATGCACCTAAAAAGATACGCCCCATGTATAGTCGGACATCGATGCACCTAAAAAGATACACCCCATGCCTAGTCGAAAATCGATGCACCTAAAAAGATACACCCTGTATAAACTAACATCGACGCACCTAAAAAGATACGTCCCATGTATAGTCGGACATCGATGCACCTAAAAAGATACACCCCATGCCTAGTCGAACATCGATGCACCTAAAAAGATACACCCCATGTACCGACTTATCGACCCGAATGCTCCACAAACGGAAAGGCCATGGGTCGCTAGCCCATAAAAAATGAGACGAAGCTCAACAGAACAGGGGATAGTCCCCCACGCAGACAAAGAGACATCGCACATCGCTAGTCTAAATCATAAAATGATTATCATCGGTCATCAAGAAGTGTCGATTACACTAAGCTAGTAAATATAAGAGTTTAGCTTCATGTCCTATAACCACTAGCTTAACTAAAATATTTACGAACAAATTGTAGATTTCCACTCGAAAATTGTCACAAGAGTTCAATCGAACAAGTCCAAGAATTAACCGACGAAGTAAACGCAAGCGTTTCATTCCACTTGTTTTACTAAGCCATTTAATTAGATTTCTCATACGAATGAGGTAAAGGTTTGTATATACTAATAGATTGGAAAATGGTTTTAAAAGAGAGCTTTATATTTAAAATAGTGTCGAAATCGTTTTGATGAAAGATTTTTGCTCCAGGTCCAAACCAAACGTCTGGACTTGGTCACAGATGTCTGGTCACCTGGTATGGGCAACAATTTGCCTAGGCCAAAGTTCCCAAAACGTATCGGGAACGATCGAACGAGCAACGGTGACTAATAATTTACGCCAAGCAACAACCCGACCATATAGGCTCTTCGATACACCCCGAATATCAATGTCCAAACATCCATAGAAGGATTTTCATAAAATTGGACCAAAACACCAAAATTTGGAAAATTCACCAAATCAATTCAAATCAAAAGCAAATGAATATGCACTAGTGTTAGGAATTCATACCTAACAACAATGATAGCTATAGACGTAGATGTGAGTTAAAGAACTCGCCTTTTAAACCCAAAAACACGAATGAGAAGCTTTAAAACAAAGGAAAGGCCAATTCCTCTTCAATACACCTCTAGAAGTTCCAATCTAAGCTCAAAAGCAATATTTCCTAAATTAGGTTATAGGATATTTCTGAAATTGGAGAGAGATTGAGATGGAGAAGATGAAGAGGATGCTTACCTAAGCTTCTCTTTGAATTTGGAGCAAGAACTTGAATTTGCAAAGGAAACTAGGGCTTGGAATTTCTATTTCCTTTTCTCTTCCCCCATTTTTACAAAAGCTTGAAGTGTTAGGAAAATAATAGAATGAATGAAGAGGAGGGACTGAGTTAGGATATTAAGATGGGTTAGTGGGCTGAAACCCAAACCCAAAGTCCAAGTAGAAAAATAGCAAATTCTACTCAACTCCAAACATATCGATGCTTATACTCAAAAAAGTTGTAAACGCCATTTTGGACTCAATGGAAGTGGTCTCGAGTCCCAATTCGACAGTTTACTAAAAGTAGCTTTTCGGACTTTATTTCGATTAACGGCGCTATATTTAAATAAAACATTTAAATATACAATCGTAAAATATGCGGGTTGTTACATATAAACTCGTTTTGCTCTTCTAGGACAAATGATAAGGAAATCGGTCCACCTAAACGGTTAGGAGGTGATCTCCGCTCTTATATATTGTCAATTTATTTCCCACAGAACTAGAATTGAGTTTATGACAATCTATGGATTTTTTTTGGAGCACTTGGTAAGCGGGGGAGTGTACATATATGAGATGAATTGAAACTGTAACCACTCCAAAACCATATACATGTTTTATGATTTGAAAGAGGTTCGTGGTTGTTTCGAGATACTAGAATCTATGTGGAGACTTGAAATCTATTTGAGATGCTTGAACACATGTAGTTGTTTCTGATCTATTGAGATATGAGAATCCATGTGTGATTCCGAGATCTGTTGAGATATGGAAATCCATGTGTGATTCTAATATTTCGTTAAGATATGGGAATCTATGTGTGGTTCTGAGATCCGTTCGAGTTTGGGACTCGTGTATTGAGATCTGTACGAAACGTGACTCATGTGTTGAGATATTGAATGTGACTTTGCCATCGATAATGACATAAACCAGAGATAGAAGATAAAGCCTATGGGGTTCGGCTAACTCAAAGGGTGCAGGCACTCCATTCAAGTGATACTTACAGATATGCATGCGGGAGTGATGTGACCAGGTGCCACGTGTTCGGGCGTGGACCAGCTATGTTTTTCCTATAGTATATTTTATCTAGAGATATTCGATGCTCGGAAGGATATCTCTGATCCTTGTGTAGGGGGGAACGTTCTCGAAATACTGAGGGCACCTCTGTGGAAATCCTACACGATTAGCGAATGCGCCTTAGCGATTGTGATTGTATACCTATTATTGTTATGATGTACACTCGCATACATCATAGCTACGTGTTTATTTATATTTCACACCTTAGACATTATTATATTATCACTGGATTTTATAATATAAATGGTTTGGTTATAGTAAGGTAAAAACCCGTCTGTGTTTATTTGCGACGTGGTCTTACGAGATACCCTTATTTTGAAGGGTTTCATAAATACAGCGATCCATATGATTTGAGTTTTTTGTGCTGGTTTACCAGAATGATCCGGGTGTTATTTTCTTATAATGCTCGGGTTAGTTCGAGTATATTTTCAGATTTAGCTATGGTTCATTGGAGCTCTTGGAGAGGAGCTAGATAATTTCCTACCATACTTATTTTCTGTTGCATTACTTGATTTGTATCTAAGAAAAGGCTGTTAGAACTATCCAAGTTGATGATCGGTTAGTTTACTCTGTTTGATGCAAATACAAAGTCTTTGGTTTAATAATAACAATTATTATTAACTGTACTGCTTTAACCAAACACTTTGACTTTGAAATTGACTACAGTTGACCATGATACTAACCTCATATAACCGAGAAGGCAAATTCTCTATTAAATAGTCTCACTTCCGATGCTTCAACTTAGACCCAACTATAGTCGTTCAATGGACACTGTGCCACGATTTAACTATAGTTAAAGTGGAATGTCCACATTGAAGTTCAACATATTCTCAAGTCAAGAGAACTATGTAATATCGTCACTTTAAGATTCTCTATTTAACCATAGTTATATTAACCAACTGAAAACTCTTGAGTGTGTCATGTTATATGATAATTATTTGTTTGTAACCTTTGGTGCCCTCAACGGCCATGGGTAATATATTGCCCAACATTTGGAGAGCATTATGTATGCCAGTCTCAATAGTTGTATCGATATCTTGTCTTAAAACATATTGATTGGAAATATTTAAAACAACATGTTATTTTTTAATATGATAAATTTCACATGATTACAACACATTGTAATTACTATCACATTACATATTATTTAAGGATTTTCTGTTAGATATGCTTAAATTAAATAATTAATTAATATAACATAGTATGAAAAGTATATAATGTGAAGAAAAACACCTTTTAGTTCAAACGAGATTTTATTACATTGTTAATAATTTATAATAAATTACAGAGTTTCCTCTAGGGCATACCCATAATGCTATCAAATCGGTCATAGGTTTCTTATACTTTTCAATAGCTGTATCTAGTGACATCAAGTCAAAATTTGACAAAATTGTAATTTGATTTATATGCATATGTATATTTTAGATTTAAAGTCGGAGAACAAAATTTTAGGGATATTTGAAAAACATTTCCTAGATATTTGGACCCTCTTAACATATATAAATAGCTGACCACTAAACAAAAAGAGTTTCTTTTGCTAGGTCTCCCCATCATTCACTCCTTTCTCTTGCTAGTTCTGCCATTCCACTTCAATCCTCTTCCCTCCCTCCATACCTAGCACGAAATCCAGCTATGCTCTGTCTTATTCTGAAGTGGTGTCGCTGGCATCTTCGTGATCTGAATGTGTTTTCAACTCTAGATCTATTCTGTTCATTCCTTTGGCGGCCAACGTTCCTCCAGCTAATGTTTTTCCTCTATTATCTTCTAATCCTTTTCGCGGTTTGGAAGCTTGTTTACAAAGTTATAATACATCCTCGCCACTATCGTGTTTGTCACCTGAAAGAATGAAAACCCTGATCTCCCCTTTGCTCGTAACTAGTGGGGCAAGTGCGTGGTAAGATGTTGGGATATCTCTTGTGTCTGTTGGTGACTAGTCGGTAGTAGCGGATGTAGAGGAGGGGAATGCAATGGTTGGAAGTGGATTGTGCATGCAAAGTGTTTGTGATATTGAGCATGTCAGAATGTTAGATGTGCTTAATATTTTGAATCATGGTGCTACTATGCTTCAATCTGTTCAGCCCAACAATCTGTCAAGATTAATTGCAGTGCTAATGCTTCCTCGGCCAAGAACAATTCATGATCTTCTCTATTTCATTTGTTGCCTAGGAATGCCGATGATTATTCTTCTCGGTCTTTTGTAACGAATGAAGTTGATAGATTGTTGGTTCCCCCTGCAGAGGTAATTTAGGTAGGTATTGAATTTTGGTCGAAATATTTGGTTGGTTTTTTTCTTGATTCTAACCCCGCTTATCATGTGGTTAAAGACATTGTCAACAATTTTGGAAGTTTAAGGGTGGTTTGCAACTGCACTACGACAACTCTACATTTTATTTCAAGTTCTCTAAGCCCGAGGAGAGGCTTGTATTCTCAAATCCAACCTATTTTTCATTGAGGGAAAGCCTTTTATTATTATCACTTAGAGTGTGTCTATTGATAGTGCCAGGAAGCAAGTGTTATCTATTCTTGTTTGGGCTAATTTCTCTCATATTCCTTCTGTTTTGCAACTGGTTATTGGTTTAGACTGGCTAGCAAGCCTTGTTGGAAAACTGAAGTGTTTTGATGTCAATACAGTTGCTAGAAAAAATATTGTTTATGCTAAGGCATTGATTGAAATTATTCCAGATAGGCCTCTGCCTTCCAAGCTTAGAGTTTCCCTTGATCCATGCCATGTTGCTATAGTTGATCTCACTATAGTTGGTGGCCTGATATTTGCACGACACGTTGTTCTTTTGGTCATATGGCTGCATCCTGCAAGCATGGTAGTTCTGATACTACTCCTTTGGTAGTTGATGTGCCTCTGCCATTTACTGTCTTGCCTTCTGAGCTGCCGGTTAGTGATGTTCTTGCTTAATCCCTGGTGGATCCGATGGTGGTTCAAACCCATCTTGATTTTTGCTAAAGTCGTTCTGAGCAAGATTGGGTCCATGTGCCTTCAAAAATGATATACGAGCCATCTAGTGGAAAAAAATTTAAGTACGTAGAAGTTAAAGGTGAGGAGAGATGCCAGTTTTATTAGGCGAATGTTGATGCGCTTTCTCTATGTGTTCTGGGCGATCTTGGTGTTAGTAATAAGTCTGCGTTGGCAAATGACACTTGGGATAGGAAGTATGTATACCGAACTGATTTGGTTGATTATGTTCCTTCTTTAATTTCTCTTTTTTCTAGGTACTTGCATGTTATTGGCCCCGCCTCTTCTAACCCTCTTGAAGTAGGAGAAATTTATTTAGAGATATTTAAAAAACATTTTCTATATATTTTGACCCTCTTAACATATATAAATAGGTTACAACTAAACAAAAAGATTTCCTTTCTTACTATTTCTCATGTAGTGCTGCTATTTGTTAGACGCAGTCCTTATCTGTTCAACTTTAATCAAAGAGGCAACATTCATAACTCCTATTTTTGTACTAATTATGATATAAAATAGTGACATAGCATAGCATAGCATAGACCTCTGAATTGTTAAATCCCTATAAATTGTGTTTCTTCTTTACTTTTTTATTACTATATATAAGCATTATTCTTTATTATTATCGTTGAAGTTGGTTAAGATTTAGCTACAGACATTGAATTTTTACTAAGAAGTACCCATTTAATTTCCAGGTTATTTGAAGTTAGAAAATTTTCACATCTAAGATGGTAAAGAGACACCCCAAGCCAATCCTAACACCTACAACATTAAGGATTCAAAACAATGTTAAACATGAAGTAACCCCAAATCCTCTTTCTTCACTGAACTAACAAGCGAATGTTGCGACCTTTGAACTACTAACCTGAATGATTAATGAGTTGCATCAAAGATTCATTAAAGATCAATAAGAGAGTCGTCGATTCATGGAAGATCTATAACAATACTGCATTAAATCTCAGTCACCTCGATCGATATCTCGAACGAGATCTTTGTATGGAGACTCAGCAACACGAAACATAAAATTTTGATGAAAAACCTCTTTTTCTTATATTGGTTGAGAATCGATAGGTGTCTTAGATGAGACAAAATTCCTATATCTCAACGAATATGAAGTTTTTCGTAGAGATTTAAGTTATGAGAAAATTGAAAATACACTATAAATTATAGAATGTAAAGTTATATAGGAGAGACGTTAAGTAAAATTGAATATAGTTTTGAAGGGAAAATAAATTTGGACTAGAAGCCAAAAAATTTATGGGCTATAAGTACCATGGTTCCTCCATATCAACTTCACTCATTTTGTAATTTCAAAATAGAAATGTAAAGAAAGATAACAAGTATATATATATAAAAAAAGAAAGAAAAGAACATGAGGAGTTTAGATCTATATCTCTCATTTAACTCCTTTCATACATGATTAGTTTTATCGATTCTCTTTTTGTTAGTTTACTAGGTGTTACACTAGAATGCAATTGATATCAACTTAGTTTTATTTGTTTATTTTACAGATCACGTAAATTAAAATTATTTTTATAAAGGTAGTATTTACTAATATTATTGTGGTAGCAAATCAATTTGGACATAACACATACACCATGGTAATCCTCGAATGAATTTTAGGATCCGAGATGAAAATACACGATAGATATCTGATATGCATCATCTCATTCGAGGTATCCCTCGATACGATATCAGGCATCTAAAATCATTGGGATGAAATTTTATCAAAATTCAAGATTTAAAACTTTGTGTAGCACAATTTAGATAGAAGTATAAGTAGGATAATGCGGAACCCTAAGCTGTACCAACTCAATTTGGTTGAACTGAAATGAGTTTCGAACGATCAATCTGTAGAGGTGTGATAAGAATGTCGATGTCGAAGAGGAGGTTGGCTAACTAGATCAAAAAAATGATGTTAATCGGGAGACCCATGTAGTGAATAGATAAAGTCTTATCCATTCAGACTTGAACTCATACTCCAAGCATCGATCGTAGAGAGCAACCAAGAAGTAGTCGTAGAAGCCCTAGAGGGTCATACATAGAGAGCATTCAAGGGCAGTGATAAGTCCTAATGGGATCAATCTTATAAGCCCAAATAGGACTAGGCGCAGAAGTTAGGAGTGTAGTTCTCATAGAGAAGACGTCGATTGTACACACCATGATAATCGTCATAGTCGCTACAAAGTCGATTATAGAGGATTCGCCTATAAGGATAGTGACTAGAGAGCTCATTATAGACTTTACTTTGATCAAGGATTTTGTAAGAGAGATGCATCCACAATCCCCAGTTGTGTGCAGTGGTGTCAATTATACATCTCCAACATGTTATGATGACCTGATTGAGGATTTGATGAGATATGTAACACACATTGATTGGAGTGACTCCGATTCTGATGAGATGTACGAGAATCCATGTTAGGGTTTTTCTTAGGATCCCCACATGATTAGATTTTAAAAGGATAAGAAGTGAAAAATAATAATGGCAAATAAATTCAACCAAACAAAACCCCTTATTAATTCACCAAAAGATTACAGGTGAAAGCCTAAAAATTGAGAAGATATCTCAATCCCTAAAACCTTAGAAAAATAAACTTTTCTCACACACATCTAATAAACCCTTTACATGCCTATTTATAATAGTCTTGACAAAATATCTTCTTTGAGAAGCTATTGAATATTTCCATAAATCTTTTCTATGAAGATAATTCATTGCCTTCTTAAATGCAATAAAAGAGGTAATTAAACGCTCTCCAAAATCTATAAAAGAGGTAATGTATTTGAGTCACAATTCCATCTAGACTCAAATATCTTCAAAAGCTACTTAAATATGGAATATTTTATCAACAAAATCTAACAATCTGTTTACCTCTTGAATTTGGAATATCTTAAATCGAGAAGGATTCAAGTTACAAACAATGGAGTTTTATGATGGGCTTACATACCCAACATTCATTTGGGATGATATATACACAACACACGGAAGTTGCACAAGAAACAAAGAAAATCATGTGCATATGCTTACCTATTTCTTAACTTGTTTGGCGTATGTGGTTCTGCCCTTTGGACTTAAGATCCATAGCTTTGTAGATCAAGTTAGTAAGGGAGATCATGAAGCAATTCAGAGCAAATGTAATTCGACCAAAGTAATTTCTTTAGTGGATATGAAGCATACATATGGAGAAACGCTTATGAGCTATATTGAAGAAAAGTAAGGACCTGACTAATATCTACAGATTCCATGAAATGTACATGCATGCTTGGAAGGTACGGAGACAGTGTAGGAATTGGCCCTAACCAAGTCAAAGAGAAAGTGCCAAAACCTAAAGATGAGCAATGCTAAAGCCATGCCAATGATAACAAAGGCAAAAGGAAGGAGCATGGTCAGAGTGAAGATGGAAATGGAGGCCATAAGTGCAGTACGACGAATGTATTTGCACGCCATACATCAAAGATTGACCTAATAGATTCAATGGAGAACATATGTTTAGCTACTTAAGGTTAGATTTTGTGTACATGAAGCCCCCACCAAAACAAAGAAGAAGCATGGGAAGATTCGTCGCTTTCATGAGATGGATGTTCACAACACTAGTGATTGTAGGCAACAAAGGGATGGGATTAAAGATTTTTACATTCAAAGAAAGGCACAACTATAGGCAAAGGATCCTTAAATAAGAAGCCAAGGTATTTAAAATCAATCAACAAAATTAACCAATCACTCAATAATTAAGCAACAACAAGCAATCAATCAATCAAAAATAAACAATCAATCAGTAGTTAACAACAACAAACAATAAACCAACCATCATATAATAGCAAGCGACAACAAACAACACAAGCATACCAAACAATAAAATATAACAATGAATTTATATCGACACACACGGTGACCAATAATAGCCAAAACGTGCATGTCAAACTGTAAACCCCCATGAGTCTGTTAGTTCCCCAAGATGGCCTAAATGCTTAAGTGGTGCAAATCCTTTCATGAATACAATTCATGAAAGAATACACGCCTCCCGCTCAAAAGGAGAACTTAGATGATATGCTGAATCCCAGTTCTCAAAACTCCCGAATAAATCAAGCGAACTAAGTCTCAATTTTCTTTTTTCTTCTAACAGAATTCGTTCCCCAAAGGAGAAAACTTCATAATTAAATCATCATTAAATGACGAATTACAACCGCTTATGCTCGCTTGGGTTCAAACTTACCTCAACCGCAAAAAGATAATAAGGATAATATACTAAGTATACTACGACGCTTGCCTAAGCAAGTATCATATCGCCACTCAGAAGATTATCCAAATCATCACAAAACTAGTCAAGCGGTTCCTTCCCAAACTATCACAAGCTATCCTAACTATACCATACCATATACACAATTTTACAGCGAATAAAGATCATCCCAAATGCTTATGTTGTTCGATCAAATTCTTTGTTTACTCGCAAGGTTCCTTTGTTAAATTAGGGTTACTCACCTGACTCCTCTCGTGCGAACTTCGATCAGGTTACTTGGTCCAACCACCAAAACTTTTTGGCACGACCAGGGTCATGCTTCAGAAATCTCCCTGTCATCTCAAGAATTTGATTCAAGCGCTCACCTTTAGGAATCGAGTGAAAAATGCTTGTCTAACTAGTGCAAATCACCTAGAAACCTTGCGCTCGAACTAGAGATAAATAACTGGTATGTGAATGGACTGATCTTTAGAAAATGCCTCTTCAACACATAGGATTACTCCCATTACCTAAGGTTTATTAATACTAGGAAAACCACTTTAAACATGAATGACTCTATGCAGAACGTATAAGTCATTCGTTCAAGCTGCACGTCCCCTTCGATCTTAGAAATAAACCGAGACTTGAAGCGACGTTTAGAATCAATCCAAGTTATGGTCTGCTAGACAATCTCTTCTACTACTATGTCCAAAGGGCTACACTACATTCAAAACTTACTACAACTACTGGAATGTTATCGTGCGGCTGAACATCCCGTGTTGTGGCAAAATAACCTCTGAACTAATCAGGCATCTTAGACTGCCTATCCATAGTTGCCCTTGCATTCCATCTGCTAATACTAATAGCTTGAACGACTATACCATAACAACTAACGATTGAAATAAATCTAAATCCAGAGGACAAGTGGTGTATGCAATATTATATAGTATAAAATACAAGTACGCTCTCTCAACATATCTTCACCTACTAGTTTTCTTAACTCAAACGGGTACACCAGCTCTTAAGTGTCGAGCCTAAGCTCTGATATAAAGTGTAACAATCCCCCTTTGCAGTACCTCGAATCAACGTTGAGCGACAACTGTGAGAAATGCGGATTACGGATCTTAAGGCTGGAATAACATAGAGGGGGTGAATAGTATTTTATGGATTTTTTAAACCTTTTTGAATTTTATTCAATTTAAACACCAACAAATGCAATTCACAAACACATATATAATCATAGAATCTGACACAGATGTAAATACTAAATAAAAGCACTAAAGGAAAGAACACACCAGGATTTTATACTGGTTCGGAGTTACCCTACAACCAGTCCCGTACAATCGTACGGATTTCTTATCAAAATAATCTCCCAAATTACACCCTCGGTTTCAAGTCTACGAGGTACACCCTCCTGTATTCGAGTCCAAGGCAAACTCTCTTGATTTAACCAGGCTACAAGATCACCTAATTGATTTCCGGGGCTACAATCACACCCAATTGATTTCAAGGCTCAACCGCACCTTTTACTCAACAGTTTGATTTACAAAAGTTTCTATAACTCTGAATAGCACCGAGATCTTATAGAGAGAGTGGCAGAGAATCAAACAAGAGATACTCAAGTTTGATTCACTTGGTATTTTTGCGGAGTATAGTTTAGGATTCTTTAGAATAAATGTGGAAGATGAAGAGGAGAGAAAATAAATGAAATCGGATAAAAATTTGTTTAGAACTTACTGGTATTTATAGTAGAGCAACATCCATATCTATTCGTGAAAGGATACGACGAATAGACACTTCTTTTGAAAATTGAAATTTGAAAATAACGGACACCATGTCGACATGGGGGGTTGAGGGATGTCGACATGCTCAAGGCAAAATTGATGTTTTGATTTTCTTATTAAAATTGGTTTCTGTAATTTGTCAAAACAATTTCTAAACTTTGTAAATATATTTAAACATATAAAAGGGTTTAGAAAATAATTTTCAATATATATAATCTTAATCTATAAAGTGATTTAAAATCTGAGTATATAAATATTTTAAAGCTAAATATTTAAAACAAGAGATGCTTTAAAAACAAGGACAATTTTGAAATCAAAATATTAAAAAAAACTAGTTTGAGGCTAAAATATTTCAAACAAGAGAGATGTCTTTTTGAAAAGAAAGTTTTGAAAACATTTTTCAAAAACAAGAGATATATTTTTGGAAAACATTTTTATAAAATTAATGGATATCAAAATAGGACCACTATATATTCCACTAGATATTGTCGTGGGTTCCATCCCTTTAACAGGCTCGAAGTGGATTCCATTCCACGAATAAATTTCGAATAAAGATGTAAGTGCTTTCAAGAAGTTTTAACATAATTCTAGACTAACTACATTATCTTGTACTATTTGAAATCTTGAACTCTTGATAACTAGATTTCTTGATACTCATGAGTCTTCAATCTTGATATCTTCGATCTTTAAATTTTTCAGCCTTGTATCTCTATACTGTACAGTCTTCATTCTTGGTACCTACATGTTTATATTCTGCATACACAGACACACACACACACACACATATATATATATATCTAAACTATAACGTTAGTATTTATATTTTATAACAAGTCCTAAGGTCGTTGTCATCAAAACCATAATATCAAGGACTAGCAATCTCCCCCTTTTTGATGATGACAACCTATGTTTATAAAATATACTTTACTCACTATAACTCCCCCTAAAACTAATAACTCCCCTTTAATCTAAGCCTAACTACTCTATTTTATACTTCTCCCACTTTGTCATCAACAAAAAACTAATTCTAAACTTATATAACTCCCCTTTAATCTAATACTATCCAAACTAAATAATAATAAGGAAGTATAATAAGCGAAACAAAAATTTTATTATATACGATGTTATATTTTCATATATATATGGAACATAAACACACAAATATATTCAAGTACATAAATTATAGAATAACACTACTAACGAGAGTTTTTGACAATTGGAGATTTGTGAAACGAACAATTTGGATAATGAAAACAAAAGTTTCCACGTTGTTCGACCAAATTCCCATCTTTGTCAAAACAGACTTCGCCTACGCAGACCACGTTGTCGTCTTCTTCCATAGGTGCTTCTTCCTCTTCCTCTTCTTCCTCTTCGATGTGCTCTAAGGGGTTATGCACTTGAATGTTGGGAGAACCTTCTTCAATCACAATAGGATTTGCATGATTATCCATTAGGAATTTTTGCAAATTTCGAAGAATTTTGCCTTGCTTTTCTTGTTCTTTTGCCATCCTTATTTGCACAACTTGAAGTTCAGTCAACATTTGCATGGCATCCTTCATAGATTCTTCAATCTTTACCACACGTGCCAGTGTAGTTTGTTGGAATGGACAAGAATGAGGAGAAGGGAAAGAAACGGTGTCATTTTGGTTTGATTTAGTGGAGGAGGCCATTAATTTTAATTTTTAGAAGTTTATTACAAAGAAAGAGAAGTGAGAAGAAAAAAAAATTCAAAATACATAGGTTTATATAACTACCAAACTGATTTTAGAGGGAAAATCAAATTTTACCGTTGTATGTCGACATGGGTGGTAGAGGTATGTCGACATCCCTATGAAAAATTTGGTTTTCCTGTATGTCTCTGTTTATTAAAAATATATGTTACTATATCTATATTCTATATCTCAGTTATTGAACAAATTCCTAGTTCTCTTCTTAATTTAGCAAATATAGGTTGATTTAAGGGTTTGGTTAAAATATCAGTAATTTGATTCTCGGAGTTGATAAATTCAAGAGAAATAATCTCTTTACTTATATTATCTCTGAGAATATGATGTTTGATATCAATATGTTTAGTCCTAGCATGATGAGTAGGATTTTTTGATAAATTTATTGTACTAGTATTATCACAATAAATTGGTGATTTTGAAATTGTTAATCCAAAATCTTTTAGGGTTTGTTGCATATAAATGACTTGAGAGCAAGCCAAAGCAGCAGAGATATATTCTGCTTCAGTTGTTGATAAAGAAACAATGTTTTGTTTTTTACTAAACCATGAAACCAAAGAATACCCCAAAAAGTGACAAGTTCCACTTGTACTTTTTCGGTCAGATTTGCAACCAGCATAGTCAGCATCACAATAAGAGATTAAATCAAATGAATCATTTTTAGGGTAAAATAAACCATAGTCAAAAGTATGTTTAACATATCTTATGATACGTTTCACAACTTTTAAGTGAGTCTCTTTGGGTTGAGATTGGTATCTTGCACAGAGACAAATAGCATGATATCAGGTCTACTCGCAGTGATATAGAGTAGTGATCCAATCATTCCCCTATATAGTTTTGATTTACATCTTTTGAAAGATCTTCTTTATTTAAAGCTTCATGGGTTGCCATGGGAGTGGGTTTTCCACTCGCAGTAGTCATACCAAATTTACTAACTAGATCCCTAGCATATTTTTCTTGAATAATAAAAATACCATTATCTAATTGTTTTATTTGTAAACCTAAGAAGAAAGTAAGTTCACCCATATGACTCATCTCAAACTCTTTTGTCATTATTTCAGAAAATTCTTTATTCGTTTCATAATTAGTTGAACCAAAAAATAATATCATCTACATAAACTTGTACTAGTTGGATATCATCTTTATTTCTTTTAATGAAAAGAGTATTATCTACTTTACCAATTTCAAAATTTGATTGTAATAAAAAAGATTTTAGTCTGTCATACCATGCTCTAGGAGCTTGTTTCAGACCATATAGAGCTTTCTTAAGTTTGAAAACATGGTTTGGAAAAAATTTCATCTTCAAAGAGTGGAGGTTATTCAACATAAACTTCCTCTTTTACAAATCCATTTAGAAAAGCACTTTTAACATCCATTTGAAATAATTTGAAATTATTATAGTTTGCGAAAGCAAGTAGAATTCTAATGGCTTCTAATCTTGCTACGGGTGCAAAGGTTTCATCAAAATCTATTCCTTCTTGACAATAATCTTGTGCGACTAATCGAGCTTTATTTCTAACGACCTCACCTAGTTCATTCATTTTATTTTTATAAACCCATTTAGTTCCTATTATAGTTTTATCCTCGGGTCTAGGAACAAGTTCCCAAACATCATTTCTGGTGAATTGATTCAGTTCTTCTTGCATAGCCAGAATCCATGAATCATCAGACGATGCTTCCTTTGGATTTTTAGGTTTAATAGATGATATAAAAGCTACATTACTCATGTTATTTAGTTGATTTCTAGTTCTAACAACAGATTCAATATCTCCTAGTATATTTTCTATAGGATGATCTTTTAAAAGCTTAACCTTTTTATTTGGATGAATAAGATCATTATTTGTTTCAATTGATTCATTATTTAGGATAGAAAAATCTTCTTCATCATTAATTTGTTCAACATTTTTGAAATTTTCATCAAACGAAACATTCATTGTTTCTTCAATGGTGTTAGTTCTTAAATTGAAAACTCTGTATGAATACTTCTATTAGAATATCCGATAAAGATTCCTTTGTCGTATTTAGGATCAAATTTATCCAAATTGTCTTTTGTATTTAGAATAAAACATTTACTTCCAAAGATTCTGAAATAAGATACCTTTGGTTTCTGCTTGTAAAGAAGTTCATAAGGTGTTTTATCAGTTAACGGTCTAATTAATATTCTATTCAAAATGTAGCAAGCTGTAGCGACTGTTTCAGTCCCAAAATGTTTTGGTAAATTACTATCTGAAAGCATTGTTCTAGCACACTCTTGAATCGTCCTATTTTTACGTTCTACCACTCCGTTTTGTTGTGGAGTTCTTGGAAAAGAGAAATTATGAGTTATTCCCTTTTTATTGCAGAATCTCTCAAAATTTTCATTTTCAAATTCCCCACCGTGATCACTACGAATAGTAATAATTTTTAAAGAAAGTTGGTTTTGGAGTCTTTTTGTAAAAAATTTAAATGAATCAAAAGTGTCACTTTTATGTTTCATAAAAATTGTCCATGTAAACCTAGAATAATCATCTACAATTACAAAGACATATTTATTGTGATTTATTGATTGAATTTGAGATGGACCAAACAAATCTAGATGAAGTAACTCAAGAGGTTTTGAAGTTGAAATCATATCTTTTATTTGAAAGAACTCTTCCCAAGTTTTCCTAATTGACAAGCATCATATATACTATCTATTTTAAAATTCATTCTAGGGAGACCCTTACTAGATCAAGTTTAGAAAGTCTAGATAAGAGTTTAAAATTCAAATTCCCAAATCTTTTATGCCAAATCCAAGGGTCACTTGTATTAGCCAAAAGAAATAGATTATCATTTGAGATTTTCATACTAAGAATATAAATATTTTTCTTCCTAATTCCTTCAAATATAATATTTGAATTATTATCTTCGATGTGACACTTAACTTTTTCAAATTTAATTTTGTATCCTTTATCGCAAAGTTGACTAATGCTAAGCAGATCGTGTTTCGGATTCTTAACTAATAAAACATTAGAAATAGTAGGAGTTTTAGAGTTACCGACATTGCCGATGCCAATCACATATCCTTTGAGTTGTCTCCAAAATTAACCAATCCTCCATCTTTATAGATAATATCATTCAGCATATCTGGATTACCAGTCATGTGTCTTGAACATCCACTATCAAGTATCCACTTATTCTTCTTGATTTGCACAATTTGTCCATTGAGTGTTGATTCTTCAAAGGCTATATAACATTTTTCTTTCTGCACAGAATACAAACTCGGTAGATAACTTGATTTTCTATAATAACTATATGCAAACTTATTAGACAATGATGATTTCAACAGTTTTAAACTAGTGTTAAAAAAATCCCCAAAAATAGCCATTTTAAAAACTTTTTCAAAATTCAGATTATGGAAACTTTGAAAACCAATGCTCCGATACCAAATGTGATAAATGCGAATTACGGATCTTAAGGCTGAATAACACTAGAGGGGGGTGAATAGTGTTTATGGATTTTTAAATCTTTTTGAATTTTATTCAATTTAAACACCAACAAATGTAATTCACAAACACAGATATAATCACAGAATCAGACATAGATGTAAATACTAAATAAAAGCAGTAAAGGAAATAACACACCGGGATTTTATACTAGTTCAGAGTTACCCTACATCTAGTCCCGTACAATCGTATGGATTTCTTATCAAAATAATCTCCCAGATTACCCCCTCGGTTTCAAGGCTACGAGGTACACCCTCTTATATTCGAGTCCAGGGCAAACTCTCTTGATTTAACCAGGCTACAAGATCACCTAATTGATTTTTGGGGCTACAATCACACCCAATTGATTTCAAGGCTTAACCGCACCTTTTACTCAACAGTTTGATTTACAAAAGATTCTATAACTCTGTATAGCACTGAGATCATATGGAGAGAGTGGCAGAGAATCAAACAAGAGATAATCAAGTTTGATTCACTTGGTATTTTGGCGGAGTATAGTTTAGGATTCTTTAGAATAAATGTGGAAGATGAAGAGGAGAGAAAATAAATGAAATCTGATAAAAATTCATTTAGAACTTACTGGTATTTATAGTAGAGCAACAGCCATATCTATTCGTGAAAGGATACGACGAATAGACGCTTCTTTTAAAAATTGAAATTTGAAAATAACGGACACCATGTCGACAAGGGGTTGAGGGATGTCGACATGCTCAAGGCAAAATTGATGTTTTGATTTCTTATTAAAATTGGTTTCTGTAATTTGTCAAAACAATTTCTAAACTTTGTAAATATATTTAAACATAGAAAAGAGTTTAGAAAATAATTTTCAATATATATAATCTTAATCTATAAAGTGATTTAAAATCTGAGTATATAAATATTTTAAAGCTAAATATTTAAAAAAAAGAGATGGTTTAAAAGCAAGGACAATTTTGAAATCAAAATATTAAAAAAAATAGTTTTAAGGCTAAAATATTTCAAACAAGAGAGATGTCTTTTTGAAATGAAAGTTTTGAAAACATTTTTTAAAAACAAGAGATATATTTTTGAAAAACATTTTTATAAAATTAGTGGATATCAAAATAGGACCACTATATGTTCCACTAGATATTGTCGTGGGTTCCATCCCACTAGGGTTCCATCCCTTTAACAGGCTCGAAGTGGATTCCATTCCACGAATAAATTTCGACTAAAGATGTAAGTTGTAACAACCCGCATATTATACGATTTTATATTTAAATATAGCGTCGTTAGTCGGATTTAAGTCCGAAATGTAACTTTTTGCAAACGGTCGAATTAGGACTCAGGACCACTTCCATTGAGTCCAAAATGACATTTGCGACTTTTTTGAGTATAAGCTTCGATATGTTTGGAGTAAGTTGAATTTTGCTATTTCTAAGTGGGCTTTTGGGTTTGGGTTTCACCCAACTCATTCTATTACCCTAACTCAGCCCCCTCTTCATCCATTCACTTATTTCTTTTTGCAAACACTCAAGCTCAACTGAAATGGGGGAAGAGAAAGGGAAATAGAAACTCCAAGCCCTAGTTTTCATTTGCAAATCCAAGTTTTAGCTCCAAACTCTTGGAAAAGCTTTGGTAAGCATCTCCTTCACCTTCTTCATCTATCTCTCTCTCCAATTTCAGAAAATTCCTAAACCATAATTTAGGAAATACTTGTTTTGAGCTTTGATTGGAGCTTGTAGAGTAGAGGTGAAGAGTGGTTGATCTTTTCTTTGCATTTGAGCTTCTCATCTTTGTTTTTGAGTAAAAAAGATGAGTTTTTGAACTCACATCTACTTCTATAGATATCATTGTTGTTAGGTATGAATTCCTAACACTTATCTATGTCCGTTTGCTTTTGATTTGAATTGAATTGGTGAATATTCCAATTTTTGTGTTTTGGTCCAATTTTATGAAAATCCTCTTGTGGATGTTTGGACTTTGATGTTTAGGGTGTATCGAAGAGCCTATAAGGCCGGGTTGTCATATGGCGTAAATCCTTGGTCGTCATTGCTCGATCGATCGCTCCCGAATCGTTTTGGCCATCATGGCCTAGGCAAATTGTTGCCCAGAACAGGTCTTCAGACGTATGAAATGCAAGTCTAGATGTCTGGTTTTAAACCTGGAGCAAAATTTTATTCGGCGAAAATTTATAAAAATGGCAGAAAACAGAGTCAGACGTCTGAAACAACCTTTCAGACGTCTGAAACACCCTTTCAGACGTTTGAACCACCCTGTCAAACGTCTGAAGCCACCCTCCAGACGTTTGGATGGTTTCTGAATTTCCAAAACCTAAATCCAGACATCTGGATTGACCCCCAAACGTCTGGGATTGCCTATTTTTGCCTAATTGCCTATTTTTGATTGAATTTCCATTGTTTAATCGATTCGTGTTGATCCAATTAGTTGTTATTGCATTCTTTGACTTTGATGATTCTTTTTTAGATTTCGTACATGAGTTTTTATAAAGTGATCTTTTTAAATTGTATTAAAAGCTTGTTTCTCCAATTTATAATTTCTATTTAAAACACACATAATTTTCCACTTCGAGCGAAGAGGGAGGAGAATTAAATGATTAAATAAAACGCGTGCTATGAACACGTGCATTTATCTTTTCAGTTAATTCCTAATCTATTCGTTTGACCGTTTTGACCTTTGGGTCTGGTTTACCGATGAGATGATGTGAACTTTGTACTGCTTTGAGTGTGAAATTGACTAACGGTTAGTAAACCTTTTAGTGCGAATGTGTGGTATGGGACTCACGTTAACATTTTTCGGGTTCCTTTCTGAGAGTTGTGACACATTCCGCCGGACAGTGGGGTCCAGTACCGCCACTACGGTTTGTTGCCTTCGGGCATTTCCTTCGGGCATTGCCTTTTGGCGTTGCCTTCGAGCGTTGCATTCGGGCGTATGGATCCTTGTTGTACAGTACTGAGCTCGAGCATCTTTTGTTTCTTTGACAATTATATTTCCCTTATGTATCGCCTTTCGGTGCAGGTTCTTTGAACCACACGATATATAGCGATTACCTTGTGGAAACTAGTGTTACCTTTATTGGTATTTGTCATTTGCCTTTTGGCTTGTTTTGGGATATGATATCCTTGGTTTATTTAAGTTGCCTATGATATGAGGCTTGTTATGATTCATCTTATGTTAGATGATTTGGTTATCTCCTTTGGAGATAATTGTGGTAATTTATGATCTTGTATGTTCATTATCATTTAGTTTATCTAACTGATTTGTTTAGCTAGACTGACCCGTGTATTTTATACTCGGGTCAGACCGAGATGTTTCAGGTTAGGTGCATTGGACTTAGCCTATTTTGCTTCCGCATGGACTATTCTGCTAGCTCCTTTTTGACATAGCTTTTTGTGTAGTCCTTTTTGTTTGTAACTCTGATATGTACTCTATTGACTCATCTGTATATTGTGGTTTGCTTTACCACTTGACATGTATCATTTTGTAAACTCTGTAATGTATCTGTATATGTGTAAATGTATGTGATGATCTATTGTTCTGTGATGTGTATTACATTTGAGTTGTTATATTTTATTCTGATAGATCCTTCAGCCACCTATGGCTTTGTATTAAGTATTTATTGGAGATGTCGATCCACTTAGGTAAGAAACAGCAATTGTCGGCGTATTCAATAGATAATTAAGACAAGGTTATAGATGGTCGCTCCTATCCAGCTCTATTCTCCGTATTAGCAGACGGTGTTACTTAGTAATACTCTTTACTAATGTGGGTCTCGTAGTGGGGCATCACAGCTTGGTATCAGAGCTGAGTTCAGAACAAAATATGATAAACATAGAACAGAGACACATATTACGGTACATCAAAGGGTAGTACGAATGTTACGAATATTTGAATCATCGTGCCTTTATTCTTTCCGTGCCTTGGGGTAGATAGAATTTTTGGGAATACGTCTAGGAATGCATTTCTTCCGTAGTATTCCATATTTTGAATTAATGATATCTACCTTGTGAATAATCTTTATCTTATCTTATCTTTCAGCTAATGGCCGGAAGAGGAAGAGGTCGACGCTCGAATGCTGGGCAATCCAGTGGCTCGCATCCGGACGGCATTTATATGTCTGCCGATCAGTTTTTAGAGTTATTTAGGAGCACTCAGCCTCCAGCTCCTATTCGAGCATCTCCTCCGCGCAAGTCTGCCTTTGCACGCCTGTGTAGTGATTTTTCTCACCTTGGTGGAAAGCCATTCAAAGGCAACGAGTCCGTTCTTGAGTTCCAAGCTTGGATTCGCACATGCGAGCGTATCTTTTCTCATATGGATCTTTCTGACCATGATCGAGTTCTTGTAACTTCTACCTTATTGGAAGAGCGTGCCCTTGATTGGTACGAGCTTCTTGTAGCCGAACTTGATGAGTCTGTTCTTTCTTGGACTCAGTTTCGGGAACGATTCGAACTCAAATTCGTTCCTGAATCTGAGAAAGTTTTATTAGCCCGTCGCTTCCTTGAGTTGAAACAAGGGAAGTCCTCCGTCTCTGAGTATGTTGCATCATTCGAGGCCTTATCTAAGTATGGTCTTGAATTCATTAGCAGTTCTTATAAGAAGAATCTGAAGTTTGTCTCTGGTCTTAAGAAATATCTTAAGAAGTCCTTAATGCTCCAGCTTAAGCTTTCTTTTGAGGAGTTAGTTGATTCGGCACTTCATCTCGAGGCCATCGAGAAGGAGTGTGATAGTGGTGATGATGTTGAGGTTCGCAAGAACCCCAATAAGAAGAGGTTTCCATTTCATAAGCAAGGATTTTTCCCTTCTAAGAAGAAGAAGCCTATTGAATCTGGTTCTAACTCTCAATCTGCTGGAACACCTTCCATTCGGAAGTGTTTCAATTGTGGTTCTCCTGATCATATGATTCGAGCTTGTCCTAAGCCTCTCTTCTGCCATTATTTCAAGAAGGAAGGTCACCGTGTTTCCACCTGCCCTACTACTCATGCTAGTGCTAAGTCTGGCAAGCTTTATGTTTCTAAGGCTTCTGGAGGTTCTTCTCAGCCCAGAGGTATATCTCCATCTATTTTGGAAGGTTCTATTTTATTTCATGATCGTAGTATTCGAGTTCTTTTCGATACGGGTGCTTCGCATTCCTTCGTACAGAAAAAGCTCGTCGATGATTTGTCTTTGGATGTTTCTTGTATGGTTACTTCGTTGAGGATTACGAATCCTATTGGGGGATCCGCAACCCTTAGCATGCTTTGTGATGATGTTGAGATTGTTTTATGTGGCTTTTCTTTTTGTGCGAATCTGCATGTTGTTTCTTCTTTGGGATTTGATATGATTTTGGGTATGGACTGGCTAGTGAGGTACGATGCAAGGATTATTTGTTCTAAAAGAATTTTATATCTTCGACACACTGATTCGTCTACTCAGCTATCACTTGTTCTTCGAAATGTGGATAATTCCAAAATGGCTTTATATTCTCTTGACTCACGAGATGATGATGATATATCTCGTATTCCTATTGTTTGTGACTTCTTTGATGTTTTTGAGCCGGTTTCGGGTTTGCCACCCAAGCGGGCGATCGAGTCCTCATTGATCTCATTCCAGGCATGCAGCCAGTTGGGCGTCCTCCCACAAGGATGTCTACAAAAGAAAATGAGGAACTCAAGATGCAGCTTTTTGAGCTTGAGTCCAAGCAATAGATTCAGTCCAGTTTTTCACTGTGGGGTGTCGCGGTTGTCTTCGTGAAGAAGTCCGATGGAACTCTTAGGCTCTGCATCGATTATCGCAAGCTTAACAAGTTGACCATCAAGAATAGGTATCCTTTGCCGAGGATCGATGATATGTTCGATCTATTGAGTGGCGCTAAGGTCTTCTCTCAGCTCGACCTTGCCACTGGTTTTCTTCAGCTCCGAGTCGCGGAAGGTAGCATACCCCTTACAGCTTTCCGCACTCGATATGGTTCTTTCGAGTGGCTCGTTATGCCATTCGGTTTGACGAACGCTCCTGCTTTCTTTGTTGATCTTATGAATCGAGTATTCCGGGAACATCTCGATAAGTTCGTCCTTGTGTTCATTGATGACATTCTTGTTTATTCTAAATCTGAAGCTGAGCATGCTAATCACTTGAGAATTGTCTTAAGTACTCTTCGTCACCATCAGCTTAAAGCCAAATTCTCCAAGTGCCATTTTTGGGAGAATAAGGTTAAGTTCTTAGGCCATGTTGTATCTTCCGACGGCATTTCTGTCGATCCCTCAAAGATTGAAGCTATCCAGAATTGGAAGAGGCCTGAGAATGTTCATGAGATTCGTAGTTTCCTTGGATTGGCGGGTTATTATCGTCGGTTCATTAAGGATTTTTCCTGTGTTGTGCTTCCTCTCACCAGCCTTACTCGGAAAGGCATTCGTTATATTTGGTCCGACAAGTGTGAAGCTTCCTTTCAGACATTAAAGGAACTTCTCACTAATGCTCCTATTCTGGTGGTTCCCGAGGGGAATCATGATCTTGTTGTCTACACCGATGCTTGTGGTAGTGGCCTCGGTGCCGTGCTTATGCAGAAGGATCGGGTAGTTGCTTATGCTTCTAGGCAACTACGTCTGAATGAGGTTCGCTATGCCACTCATGATCTTGAGTTAGCCACCATTGTCTTCGCCTTGAAGATTTGGCGACACTATTTATTAGGCGAGCACTTCATTCTCTATACCGATCATAAATCCTTGAAGTATTTGTTCACTCAAAAGGAACTCAATATGAGGCAACAGCGTTGGCTCGGGTTTCTTACCTCCTATGACTTTGATATCCAGTATACCCCTGGTATGGGTTATCGTGTTGCTGATGCGCTTAGTCGCAGACATTTGGCCGTCGTTTCTATGATGCTTGCCGAATGGGATATTCTTGAGACTCTATCTTTTTGTGATATTCGTGATCGAGCTCCATTCTCTAATTCTCCGATAGTATTATTCAGTTTGGAAGCTCGACCCTCTCTATTTGATCGTATTGCCAAAGCTCAGCGGTGTGATCCTGATCTTGTGCATCTTATTCAGCTTTGTGAGACTGAATCCCATGATGAGGCGTTGCAGGATTTCAGCATTGATTTTCATAGCTGTCTTCGCAAGAAGAACCGTCTTGTTGTGCCTTCTGATTCACTTAGGCATGACATTCTTGATGACTGTCATCGTTCTAAGTATACCATTCATCCTGGCAATAGTAAGATGTATGCCGATATGCATCGCCTTTATTATTGGGAAGGCATGAAGCGCGATGTGGCGAGTTATGTGAGTAATTGCATGACTTATCATGTATTAAAGCTGAACATAAACGCCCTTCTGGTCTCCTTCAGCCTCTAGAGATTCCATTGTGGAAATGGGATCAGATTTTGATGGATTCATTGATGGCCTACCTCGTACGAGATCAGGCCATTCTAGCATTTGGGTTATTGTTGATTGCCTCACCAAATCAGCTCATTTTGTTCCTATTAAATCTAATAGGACTGCTTCTCTTTTTGCTAAGTTATATATCAAGGAAATCGTGAGACTTCACGGTGTTCCTAGCTCGATTGTGAGTGACCGTGATCCTTTATTCACCAGTCGTTTCTTGCAGAGTCTTCAGCAAGCTTTAGGAACGAAGCTTAATTTCAGCACAGCTTATCATCCACAGTCTGATGGACAGACTGAACGGGTGAATCGTATCTTAGAGGATCTCCTCCGTATTTGTATTCTTGATTTCGGAGGAAGTTGGGAGGATCATCTATCCCTCATAGAGTTCTCCTACAACAATAGTTTTCAGTCCAGTATCGGTATGACTCCTTTCGAAGCCTTATACAGAAGGCCATGTCGATCACCATCTTGTTGGTTGGAATCTGGGGAGAAGCTTATTCTTGGCCCAGAGTTTGTTCATGATTCTTCTGAGAAGATTGATCTTATTCATCAGAGAATGAAAGAGGAGCAAAGCCGCTATAAATCCTACGCAGATAACCGTAGAAAGCCTCTCGAGTTCTCGGTTGGTGATCTTGTCTTTATTCGTGTTTCTCCTTTGAAAGGGGTTATGCGCTTCAGTGTGACAGGGAAATTGGCTCCTCGCTTTGTAGGACCATTTCCTATTATTGAACGTATTAGCCCTGTGGCTTATAGAGTTTCACTTCCAGCTCATCTATCCGGAGTTCACAATGTGTTTCACGTCTCTCAACTTCGGAAGTGTCTTCGAGAATCAGATTCTGTTACCGACTCTCCTGATTTGCAAGGGCTTGAGATCTCACCAGACTTATCTATTGTACAGCAGCCTATTCCCATACTTGCCTCGGAGGTGAGACACTTTCGAAACAAGGACGTGCCACTCATTAAAGTTCAATGGTCCGCTAATCCCAATGACTGTACTTGGGAAACCAGAGAGTTTATCGAGTGATCTTATCCGGGTTTTCTATCTTCGCTTAGGAATGGTGAGAATATCTCTTTATCTCAAGCTTATTTTCTTTTCTTTTCTTTTTGGGTGATGTAAGTATGTAGTTGTTACCAATTTCTTCTCTAGGAATTGCGCGAACGCAATTTTGTTAAGGAGGGGAGATCTATAACAACCCGCATATTATACGATTTTATATTTAAATATTTTATTTAAATATAGCGTCGTTAGTCAGATTTAAGTCTGAAATGTCACTTTTTGCAAATGGTCGAATTAGAACTCGGGACCACTTCCATTGAGTCCAAAATCATGTTTGCGACTTTTTTGAGTATAAGCTTCGATATGTTTGGAGTAAGTTGAATTTTGCTATTTCTAGGTGGGCTTTTGGGTTTGGTTTCACCCAACTCATTCTATTACCCTAACTCAGCCCCCTCTTCATCCATTCACTTATTTCTTTTTGCAAACACTCAAGCTCAACTGAAATGGGGGAAGAGAAAGGGAAATAAAAACTCCAAGCCCTAGTTTTCATTTGCAAATCCAAGTTTTAGCTCCAAACTCTTGGAAAATATTTGGTAAGCATCTTCTTCACCTTCTCCATCTATCTCTCTCTCCAATTTTAGAAAATTCCTAAACCCTAATTTAGGAAATACTTGTTTTGAGCTTTGATTGGAGCTTGTAGAGTAGAAGTGAAGAGTGGTTGATCTTTTCTTTGCATTTGAGCTTCTCATCTTTGTTTTTGAGTTAAAAAGGCGAGTTTTTGAACTCACATCTACTTCTATAGATATCATTGTTGTTAGGTATGAATTCCTAACACTTATCTATGTCTGTTTGCTTTTGATTTGAATTGAATTGGTGAATATTCCAATTTTTGTGTTTTGGTCCAATTTTATGAAAATCCTCTTGTGGATGTTTGGACTTTGATGTTTAGGGTGTATCGAAGAGCCTATAAGCCCGGGTTATCGTTTGGCGTAAATCCTTGGTCATCATTGCTCGATCGATCGCTCCAGAATCGTTTTGGCCATCATGGCCTAGGCAAATTGTTGCCCAGACCAGGTCTTCAGACGTCTGAAATGCAAGTCCAGACGTCTGGTTTTAAACCTAGAGCAAAAGTTTATACGGCGGAAATTTATAAAAATGGCAGAAAACAGAGTCGGATGTCTGAAACAACCTTTCAGACGTCTGAAACACCCTTTCAGACATCTGAACAACCCTTTCAAACGTCTGAACCACCCTGTCAGACGTCTGAAGCCACCCTCCAGACGTTTGGATGGTTTCTGAATTTCTAGAACATTAATCCAGACGTCTGGATTGACCCCCAGACGTCTGGGATTGCTTATTTTTGCCTATTTTTGATTGAATTTCCATTGTTTAATCGATTCGTGTTGATCCAATTAGTTGTTATTACATTCTTTGACTTTGATGATTCTTTTTTAGATTTCGTACACGGGTTTTTATAAAGTGATCTTTTTAAATTGTATTAAAAGCTTGTTTCTCCAATTTATAATTTCTATTTAAAACACACACAATTTTGCACTTCGAGCGAAGAGGGAGGAGAATTAAATGATTAAATAAAATGCGTGCTATGAACACGTGCGTTTATCTTATCAGTTAATTCCTAATCTATTCGTTTGACCGTTTTGACCTTTGGGTCTGGTTTACCGATGAGATGAGGTGAACTTTGTACTGCTTTGAGTGTGAAATTGACTAACGGTTAGTAAACCGTTTAGTGCGAACGTGTGGTATGGGACTCACGTTAACATTTTTCGGGTTCCTTTCTGAGAGTTGTGACACATTCTGTCGGACAGTGGTGTCCAGTACCGCCACTATGGTTTGTTGCCTTCGGGCGTATGGATCCTTATTGTACGGTACTGAGCTCGAGCATCTTTTATTTCTTTGAAAATTATATTTCCCTTGTGTATCGCCTTTCGGCGTAGGTTCTTTGAACCACACGATATATAGCGATTACCTTATGGAAACATGTGTTACCTTTATTGGTATTTGTCATTTGCCTTTTGGCTTGTTTTGGGATATGATATCCTTGGTTTATTTAAGTTGCCTATGATATGAGGCTTGTTATGATTCATCTTATGTTAGATGATTTGGTTATCTCCTTTAGAGATAATTATGGTACTTTATGATCTTGTATGTTCATTATCATTTAGTTTATCTAACTGATTTGTTTAGCTAGACAGACCCGTGTATTTTATACTCGGGTCAGATCGAGATGTTTCAGGTTAGGTGCATTGGACTTAGCCTATTTTGCTTCCGCATGGACTATTCTGCTAGCTCCTTTTGTCATAGCTTTTTGCGTAGTCCTTTTTGTCTGTAACTCTTATATGTACTCTATTGACTCGTCTGTATATTGTGGTTTGCTTTCCACTTGACATGTATTATTTTGTAAACTCTGTAATGTATCTGTATATGTGTAAATATATGCGATGATCTACTGTTCTGTGATGTGTATTACATTTGAGTTGTTATATTTTATTCTGATAGATCCTTCATCCACCTATGGCTTTGTATTAAGTATTTATTGGAGATGTCGATCCACTTGGGTAAGAAGCGGCAATTGTCGGCGTATTCAATTGATAATTAAGACAAGGTTATAGATGGTCGCTCCTATCCAGCTCTATTCTCCGTATTAGTAGACGGTGTTACTTAGTAATACTCTTTGCTAATGTGGGTCTCGGAGTGGGGCGTCACATAAGTGCTTTCAAGAAGTTTTAACATAATTCTAGACTTACTACATTATCTTGTACTGTTTGAAATCTTGAACTCTTGATTTCTTGATACTTATGAGTCTTCAATCTTGATATCTTCGATCTTTAAATTCTTCAATCTTGTATCTCTATACTGTACAGTCTTCATTCTTGGTACTTGCATGTTTATATTCTGCATATACATATATATATATATCTAAACCATAACGTTAGTATTTATATTTTATAACAAGACCTAAGGTTGTTGTCATCAAAACCATCATCTCAAGGACTAACAACAACGTCCGACTCCAAAATATCACAAATGATGGTCCGTTGGAGTAAAATAAAAAAATGTTCAACCTCAGCAAGGCGCGATGGTAGAATCTCACAGTGGAATGATAATATATCATATACTGAATATACATGAGCAATAGGATAGACAATATATAAGAGACTGTACTGATGTAAGTAATTAATAAATGGATATCAATATTGAAAGTCAGAATACAATATCTGATACAACAAGTCTCGTATATAAATAGTTTATCTGTCACGTACTATTACAACATCATGTATATATCTAAGGTACCGTCTTTGCCTCCAAAGTGCTCCAACTATACTGAAAGCATATCCCTAAAAACACCCGACTCTCTAACTACTCAATTGAGTACCAAAGAGTTGTCATGACATAAGCAGACAAAGACAAAACGTGGGTCAGACATAAACCTTAGTGTGAGGGGAAAAATCTTAAGTATTGTATATAAAATCCATATACAAATATATAGGGAATTTGTGAAGTACAGTAGGTCCTCTCCACAAACGTGGCATAGGGATAACCCGGACTACTCTTAAACAAGTAAAGTAAAACCCAACTCAAAAGTAGGGGATCATACCATAATCTGCTCTTCTCCTACAACCAACGAGTCAACACAACTAATTTAATGTGACTGATACGTAACAACTTACCATGAAAGGGGTAACCTAATGTACCAATGCACGAGCAATATAAGCTTCCCTATATAAGTCCAACACACAATGTTCAATAATGGTAATCAACAAACCAATATAACATACACAATAGCAGATGCCCAAAGAATAAGTTGATACCCATCATCGCTGGTGGGTGGGGTCCGCTACAGATACCAACCAATCCAATGATCCCTATCAAAGCATCTGAAATGAAAAACAAATACGGCTATATAACAATGCTACTAAAATAGCAACTCGATACCCAAAACTGAAGTATGGACGTTCATACCTTTTAACAGTCGCGAACTGTCATTAGCTACCAATGAGGCCTATCGAGAACCATAACTAACTTATGGACTCCCCTGAATGCCAACACCTCAAAATAAGTTGTCCTGTAGGTACCATTGAAGCATCCAAGAATGCTACGGAATAATATATGACCTACTCTAGACTAGCATTCCAGTCTCTCTCCATACCTGCTTTGGGATCACGTCTGTAGATCGTGTCGTCTTAAGGGTACAATGGATTTCCGTGCTAGCATCCCTTACTTCTGATTGTCAATATATACCAAAAACATATGTAAATGCAAAACCTTGCTTACATCCTTTCCACATAGGTATACAATGTTGAAGTATTGTCGCTCCCATATGGATCGATACATCTTTATGAATTGCCAATAACTACCAATAAGGCTATCAAGAGCCACAACTATATTGTGGAATCCTTTGAAAACCAACACCTCAAAAGAAGTTGGCATGTAGGTCCCATCGTAGCCTCCAAGAGTACTACGCAACAATATACGACCTACTCTAAACTGGCGTTCCAATCTCTCTCCGCCCCTGCTCTGGATCCACGTATGCAGGTCGTGTGCCCGAAGGTACAATGGATTCCCTTGCACCAATCGGTATTCCTAATCTGACATACTATATATATATGCCTTAAACTACATACCAATGAATATCTATAAAATATTCCATGCCTCTCCTCAGTGGTCCAAAGTCGGACATACCAGAACTATATACATATGCTTGAACCCGCATATCAATGAATATCTATAAAATATTCCATGCTCCTTCCAGTAGTCCCAAGTCGGCCATGCCATAACTATATACATGCCTAAAATCGCATATTAATGAATATCAATAAAATATTATATGCCTCTTCCAACAGTCCCAAGGCAGACGTACCAGGACTATATATAAATATAGACTTATATAACACCCCATGAACTATATGCAGGTATATATACAACCGGTCCATCTATATGGAACTAGTTAATACTTCTTGTGCCCACTTACATACATGAAGGCAATACCCAACCAAAACAACTATTCTACCATCTCAAAGTCAAATTAATCAACCAATCGAACAATCTATTTATTTATCATTCAATTCTAGTCTACAGTTAATTCAGCAAATTCAACTAATTAAAAACAATAACATGAAAATTATATGATTCAATCATTAATCAACTCGTTATACCATACGGTAATTTATGAGATGATCCATCTATTAATATATTATTTCTAAACATAGTATATTATTTATAAACAACCATAAGCTTATAAATCATTTGAAAGTTTAATATTATTTAATTATACAATTATAATTAAATATACACTTCCATACTATTTTAATAAAATCATAACCATTTTATAAAAATATCATTATATACTCAACACCGATTTAAGTAATATATTTCACCTCATCATATTTTATAAATCCATAAATCCTTTTATAAAATATTATATTCGCTTCAAAATCCATTGAAGCCATAATATACTTAATTCATCAAATTAAATTAAGTGTAAATCCATTTATCAAATCTACAAAATCATTCAATCATTTTTATGTCTTCATGCTTATCTTAAAAGTCATACTTTTAAATCTCGATTAGTAATAAAATATGTACCAATATTCCTATCACTAATTTAAACAACAAATTGGGGTTAAATTAATTATAACCACGTTATAAATTAATATCAACCCCCTCTAACTCTATTCAATACGTGTGTGTGTGTGTTCTAAATCAATCATCCCGAATATTCAGTCAAACTAATCCAATCAAACAGGGAAACTATTAAATAAATATCACAACTGTCATCGACATTTACCTAAGATCTCAGCAACTATTCTATGTCGATAATGATCCATCCAAACATCATATATCAATGCACCAGATTACTCTACATCATTTTAATCCTATAAACTGGTATACAAGTACTGGGATTTATACGGCAATTAATTGTAGAGTTATCGTTCCGCTCACCTTATCCATATTTTTCAATCATCAGGAAAGCGACCAAAGCTATTGCATTGCATAGGTGATGTCTTCACAAGTCCAACATAAGAAACCGCATTCTAATCCAACCTCGTATGAACAAGATGGGAATTTAAATATGAAACGATAATTAGTCGAATTAATTAATCAAAGATTAATCCACTAACTATCTTGTTAACCAAATCATCTTCTCCAACCAATCCGCATATATGATAGAGCATCCTAAATTAACGCCCATGTCCATCTCCACGTTAGTGCCACCACAGCTAACCGGAGTTCAATCAGAGGCCACCACCAGAGCCTACTTCCCAAGTTCCTTCGAACGCGATCGATCCGGTCGCCTGAAGCTTCGACGTTGTCGAAATCTAGAACCCTAAGTCATCAGCATCGCCTCCCTTTTCTTACCGCTACGCCCTACCTCAGGCCAATCGCCTTTGCCTATAACTCGCCCTCGCTAACGCGTGCATTTTTCCTTTAGGCACCGCTGCATGAAGAGCCATATAACACCCTTAATTTTGAGTAACAATATTCATGAGATTTAATTAGATAAATTAAATAGAATAATGTAATGTGTAGTGTGATAAGGGAATTGAGGTTTGACAAATATTAAGGTCGGGCCTTAACTAAATAAATTGATAAGGTTGTCTTAATAACTTTAACATAAGAGGATACACGTGAGGAGTAAAATAGGGATAGATAAACCTTTTATCCCTTAAACCCTTACCTCCCATATCATTAACGTTTTCATCAAACTAAAACAATCAAAGAGAAAAATCAAGGCAGCCATAAGCAAGAAGAAAAGAGGAAGAAAACTTAGGAAACCAAGTTAAAGCTAAGGAGAATTAAATCTACTCACTCAAGTCCCATTCTCATTATCAAATCAAGGTGAATAATGATAGACATCCCATTATTACACCTATTTGGCTTTGGATCTTGTTTGGGTTGATTCGTTTATTATGATTTGTTGTACCATTTTGATTATATCATTGTTTGGGTAAAGTAATGATTTATGGAAATTGTATGAAATTATTTATATGGGTTTTATGGGTAAAATCTAAGATTTTATCTCCAAATGATTTGATTTCTGGATATGTTAAGTAAAACATTATTTTGGAGATGCTTTTTTAGTTTCATAATTTCCAAATTAAAGAGAATATTTTATGAATTTCCTAAGAAGGAAATAGTTTAATTTCAGGTTTTAATTATTTAAAATAATTAAATAAGGATTTTGGCCCTTAAGGTTTTATATGATAAAGAATATCATATTTCTGAATTTTTGTGAATTTTTGGAATTTTCCCCAAGTGATTTCAATTTATGGTGAATTTATTATGCTAGATAAGCATATAAAAAGGAAAATTAACTAAGGATATTAATTAATTGTTATAATTATAATTTGGAACTTGAAATTACAGGGTGGTAGAAATTTTTGAAAAGGATTTGTAAAAGATTGTTTTATTCAATAGAAGTTGGACAGGAATTGTGATTTGGTGAAAAGTTTTTACTTTAAGAAGTAATAAAACAGTTTTTATAAGATTTACGATAATGCCATGCCACCCTATCATCTTCGAGCCTAAGGCCGCATTCATGGGCGTCGACATTGTAGTGAAAGGAAACATAGGATAGTTACTTCGGTAACTATGCGATAGTTCCAAGTAGGCCGGACTGGACGTCGTCGATAACATATTATAAGTGGTAATGGCACTTTGTGGTTCCTTATATGTTTTAAAAGCTTTAATGTCGACATTTACGACGTCGCACTCCTTCATCACTGTTTTAAATGATATCACATCTCTTCGTTTATTTTCCAAAGCAAGGCAATGATGCCACTTTTATGTCCTCGACTTTATATAAAAAAAGCGACAGAGTAGCCAAAATGGTTTAAGTGTACAAGTTTTATAACATCGTTGAGGGTCTTAAGGGTCGATGTGCATTAAGGTCGATGGCATTATGTTTTAGAGTCGATGCCACTTGGCCAAGACGTCGCACCTTATCTTTTTAACGTCGAAGAAGTTGTTTTCGAAGTTAATTAAAACTATTTTTTAAAAAGGGCGAAGAAGCTATGTTTATGAGGGTCGATGACCCCATATCTTTAGCAATGAGTTGTATAACTTAAAAAAGGTTTTAAGTTTTTTTCTTCGACCTAGATGAAGGTCGATCTGGGTTAATGTTGAGTGAGTTAAACTCTATTTTATTAAGGGCGGAGAGCCATAAGCCCTTATGTCGACATCATCAATGTCGTCGACGTTAATCTATTTTAAACTATTTAAAGGGCTAAGTGTTTTCTTGTTTTGAATATGATTTTAAAAGGGATTTATCATATATGAACTGATTTTCAAGGATTTTAACTATGACATAGCCCAAGCTTTGAGTTGAAATTTCCAAAGAAGATATTACTTAATATTAAGTAATGATGATACATAAAGAGATTATTAATTGAACATATTGAATGATGAAAGGTTCATAGTGACCCTAAAAAACTATAGATTTGGACACATAGTCAGATAAATTAGGATGGGTAATCCAGGGTATATTACATTCTTGCATATCATCATATATTACTATGTTTTAACCATTGTGGATGCAGGAGCGTAGTATATGGTTAATTTATTTTGGTTAAATACTAGTGAAAGGAAAACCCATTCCACTCAGTGGCGTGGTGTCACTGGATATCTATTGGTTTGAAATGGTAGGTTATTATTCACACTAGACTGTTGCCTGGCCCAAAGTTTTTATTTTTTCCCTTACTCTCAGATGCTCAAAAATTAATTTAAGTAAGTTCAGAGTAAGGGATTTAAGGTTTCCAGTTAGATGAATAAGCTTTCGAAGACGTGCAAGAGGCAATCTAGCTATTAGGAGCTTTTATCTATTTTCGCTTTGTATTTGGTTTTGTCTATTTGGATGTAATGAAAAAGTCCTATAATTACTAAGTATATGACTCTGATCAACCAAGGGGGCATCTTTATATTTCGCTCTTGGAGTATTTTTTAGCAATTATAATTTGTCTGAACGTGGGATTATGAATAGGATTATGTAATCAACATGAAATATCCATTGTGAAATGAAATGCGTGTTTGAAAATTTTACATATACATGTGCTTTTGATTATTAATATGATTAGCATTGCCACATTTTGTCGTCGAGAATTAATAACTATGAATGACTGCAACATTCATAGAACTTAGTTTTGGGCCTCAAAATCAGGGATGTTGCAAGTTAGTATCAGAGCATAGGTTTATGGTTAAAATAATTTTCAACCTAAAGAGTTTTTGAAAACATAATCCTAATGAATCAAAGAATAAGATTAGGGTATGGGATAACACGCTATAATAACATACTTTTATTTACTATATATAAGTATGTAATCTGTCTCTATTCTCCCTTCTCTCTTAGACCGTTCTTCTATATCTTACTAAGGCTCGTATTTAGATTTATGAGAAAGAAAGATATATAGGCTAGAAATGGAAGAGTGAACCTATATGGATGAAGCATCACGACCAATTGAAAATGCTTAGCCCAACACTAGGAGGAACCATGGTCGATGGGAAAATTCTAATCAAAATTCAAATGCCAATGTAGGTACTATGACCGCATTAGTAGATATGAGGACTATGTATCAGTTCTTCGTCAATCTGATGCAAGCTAGAGTAGCTGCAAGATAGTTGAGCAAATTCTACTAATGTGGGTGGAGTCAATCCCTTAGCGCTAGTTGGTAATAACTATACTAAGATGAGTCGAGATTACACTAGTCTGGATGGAAAGCCATTTCTGCGGACTGAGGATGCAATAGAATTGGAGAATTGGTTGTTACATTGTGAAAGGATTTTTGTTGATTTGGGTCTAAATGATGAGCAGAAAGGAGATTGGCTTCGAGAAGGTTGTAAGGAGCTTCTTTATTATGGTGGAAAGGAGTTACCGTATGAGTGCCTAAGGAGGAGTTGACTTGGGTGGATTTTTGACGGAGACTCAAGGAATGATTTTTGTCCGAAGTAGCTAAGCCCGCATTGCTCAGGAAGTTGATGGAATTAGAGCATGAGGATATGATGGTATTGGAATATTATGCTAATTTTGATGAGCTATCTACATTTGGATATGCTATTGTTGACACCATGATTATGAGGAATGAGAAGTTCATCCGGGAGTTAAGGCCGGAGATTGCTATGGCAACTATGCCACAACTCAAAGATCCATCGAACTTAGTGGTGAAAATGAATATCTGGAATAAAGAAATGCTTTCGACTCTTAGGAAGGAGAAGTCAGTAGAAACTCAAGGTTCCCATGGAAAGAAGAGGATGTTCTTTAAGAAGAAGGTAGCTCAGAAGGGCGAAGCTGCAAAGAAAGGGAAAGCTGATGTTGTCTACTTCAAATGTGACAAGAAAGGACATTATGCTCATAAGTGTCGAACTAGTAAAAGGAAGGAGGTTGCAGAAAAGAAAAGTGTGAAGTGATTCAACTGTGACCAAATAGGGCACTATAATAATCAGTGTCCAGAGCCTGTCAGAGCTGACAAAATGCAAGTTTTCGCATTAGTGCCATCGTCTTCCAGACCAACTGCTGCTGAGAAAGGAAAATCTATGATGGAAGGTACGTTTTTTATTCATAGCATACCAGTAAGAGTATTACTTGATATTGGTGCATTGCATCCGTTTATCTCTCAATGTTTGGTAGATAAGTTAGATTTAGAACCATCATACCTTGTTACTTCCTTAAGGAGGTTACGCAACTCTGGGAATGAGATGTGACCATCTAGAGTTTAAGTTGCTAGATTATGCTCTTGCCTGTAGTTTGTATGTATTTGATTTCGTAGGTCTTGGAATTATTTTTGGTATAGATTGGTTGAGAAAATATGATGTTAGGATATTTTTCCAGGATAGGAAGATATCATTGAGACACCCTGATAATAGTTACCGAGTAGTATACTCAGTTGAGAATTTGATTCTAGGAATTTGTGCACAGGTTTCAGTTGTAAGAGAATTTGCAGATTTTTTGAGCCGGTTATAGGACTACCATTGAAACGAGCTATCAAGTTCTAATAGATCTTGTACCAGGAGCTGAATCCTTAAGTAAACCACCTAGCAGGATGATACCTATAGGAATGAAGGAGTTAAAGGTGCAGCTAGTGGACTTAGAAGAAAAGGGTTATATTAGACCAAGCAGTTCGCCTTGGGGAGCGGCCCAGGTGTTCGTGAAGAAACCGAATGGGTCGTTAAGATTGTGCATCGATTATCGTAATTTGAACGAAAAGTTGATAAAGAATCAATATCTTTTGTCGAGAATGATGATTTATTTGATCAGTTGAGTGGAGCCAAAATATTTTCCAATGAGACTTGGCGATAGGGTTCCATCAATTAAGGGTAGCGGAAGATAGTATTTCGTTGACGGCATTTCGAACGAGATATGGTTCGTACGAGTGGTTAGTAATGCCATTTGGATTAACTAATGTGCCAGCTTTCTTTATGGGTTTGATAAACCGGATTTTCCAAGAGCACTTGGATAGGTCCATGTTGGAGTTCATTGATGACATTTTGATATATTCTAAGGATGAAAGAGATCATGCAATTCATCTTAGAATAGTTCTTGAGACGCTGAGGCAACATCAACTTAATGCGAAGTTTTCGAAGTGTCATTTCTAGAAGAAGGAAGTGAAGTTTCTTGGTCATGTAGTTTCAAAGAAAGGGTTGTTAGTCGATTCAGCCTAGATCGAAGTTGTTAACAGCTGAAAGAGGCCTGAGGCGGTGATCGAGATATGAAGTTTTCTTGGATTAGCTGGCTATTACCAGAGATTCATCAAGGATTTCTTTTGAATAACAGTGACTTTGACTAAGCTAACCAGAAAGGACTTGAAGTTTATTTGATCTGATAAATATGAGGGAGTGTTCCTTGAATTGAAGCATTTGTTGACCAATGCGCCCGTGTTAGTAGTTCCAGATCGAAATCAGGATTTAGTGGTGTATACAGATGCATGTGGAACTGAATTAGAAGCAGTGTTGATGCAGAAGGGTAAAGTTATTGCCTATGCTTCGCGGCAGCTCAAACTGGTTGAAGTTAGATATCCGACTCATGACTTGGAGTTGGCAGCAGTGATTTTCACATTGAAAGTGTGGAGTCACCACCTCTTAGGAGAATGATTCAAGTTTATACGGATCATAAGTCTTTGAGGTATTTATTCTGTTAGAAAGAGTTGAATATGAGACAGTAGATGTGGCTGGAGTTTTTAGAAGCTTATGGTTTTGGTATTGAGTATACACCAGGGAAAGGAAATAAAGTTGTAGATGCACTTAGTAGGAAACATCAGAATGTGGTGTTAGCTATGTTGGTAGAACGGAAGGATTTGGAGGCTTTGGCTGCTTGTAGTGTGCAGTTAAGGTTGACTGCTACTTCTAGTCAAAGCACAACCATGTTATCTTGCTTGGAAGTTTGACCAATGTTGATCAAAAGGATTGCTTCTAAGTAGAGAGATGAACCATTGTTAGCTGGAAAAATTAGAAGATTAAAAGGTGGAACCGAGGTAGATGATCTAAAAGATTTTTGTCTTGACCAGAGGAGATAGTTAACAAAGAAGGGACGGATATGTGTTTCGGATGTTGAAAATCGAAGGAGGGAAGTTCTTAGGGAGTGTCATCGATCGAAGTTTACGATTCATCCTGGGGGAACTAAAATGTATCAGGATATGAAAAGTGGATTTTATTGGGAAGGTATGAAGAAGGATGTAGGCTTATGGGTAAAACAGTGTCTGAATTGATAGCAAGTGAAAGTCGAACATTAGAAGCCAAGTGGATTACTTCGGCCTTTGGATATACCGGTTTGGAAATGAGGTTCGATATCCATGGATTTTATTGAAGGTTGCCAAGGATGAACAGGGGAAATGAGAGTATATGGGTGGTGGTAGATAGATTGACCAAGAGTTCCCATTTCATCACTGTTAAGTCAACTAGGACGGTGCCTGTGGTGGCTAGGTTATTCATGAAGAACATTATTAGACTGCATGTGATTCCTAGTAGTATAGTCGGTGATAGAGAAACATTGTTTACTAGTGAGTTTTGGAAGAGCCTACAGGAAGTAATAGGTACCAAGCTTAAGATGAGTACCGCTTATCACCTACAGATGGATGGCAAGATAGAGAGAGTCAATATGGTGCTCAAAGATTTGTTAAGAGCTTGTGTACTAGATTTTGGTGGGTTTGGGAAGACCATTTGCACTTGGTTGAGTTTACCTATAATAATAGTTATCAGTCTAGGAAAGGAATGGCGCCTTTTGAAGCTTTGTTTGAAAGGCCGTGCAAATTACCAATATATTGGTTAGAGACCTGAGACAGATTGGTCCTTGGTCTAGATATGGTAAGGGAAGCCACGGAGAAGATTGAGTTAATCCGAGGTAGGATGAGAGAAGCTCAACATAGGCAGAAAAGTTACGCAGATAAAAGGCATAAAGATATAGAGTTATCAATTGGAGATCGTGTTTTCGTTAAGGTATCACCGATGAAAGGTGTGGTACAATTTGGGAAGTTAAGGAAACTGGCACCAAGATATGTTGGACCGTTCCCTATTATAGAGAGGATTGAAAAACTCGCATACTGAGTAGAGTTACTGAGTAGTTTGGCAGGTGTCCATAATGTATTTCATGTTTCTCATCTTTGGAAGTATGTGCATGATCCATAGACTACTATCGCTTTGACTGCACTGGAAGATTTAGTAGTACAACATGATATGACTTTTGTGAGACAATCAGTTCTAGTTGTAACGAGAGATTAGAAGAAGTTAAGAAACAAGAGAGTAAGATTAGCGAAAGTTCAATGGAGTGATAACGAGAAAGACTATACTTGAGAGACAAAGGATGGGATTAGATATACTTACCCTGAGCTATTATAATGGTATGTTCTATATTTGTTGTATATAGACTTTGTAGCCGGTAGGATATACTAGCATAGGTGGTTATAGATGTTTGCATGTTTGAGATGCTTGTTTTATAGTCCATACTGAATTTTGAGTACGAAATTCTTTAAGGAAGGGAGCTTGTAACACCTTTAATTTTGATTAGCATTATTCACAAGATTTAATTAGATAAATTAAATAGAATAATGTAATGTGTAGTATGATAAGGGAATTGAGATTTGACAAATATTAAGGTCGGGCCTTATCTAAATAAATTGATAAGGTTGTTTTAATAACTTTAAACATAAAAGAATACGTGGAAGCGGTAAAATAGGGATGGATAAACCTTTCATCCCTTAAGCCCTTACCTCGCATATCATTCACGTTTTCATCAAACTAAAACAATCAAAGAGAAAAGTCAAGGACGACCATAAGTAAGTAGAAAAGAGGAATAAAACTTAGGAAACCAAGTTAAAGCTAAGGAGAATCAAATCTAATAACTCATGTCTCAATTATCATTATCAAATCAAGGTGAATAATGATAGACCATCCTATTTTTATACCTATTTGGTTTTGGAACTTGTTTGGGTTGATTCATTTATGATGATTTGTTGTACAATGTTGATTATATCATTGTTTGGGTAAAATAATGATTTATAGAAATTGTATGAAATTATTTATATGGGTTTTACAGGTAAAACCTAAGATTTTTCTCACCAAACGATTTGATTTATGGGTATGTTAAGTAAAAAATTATTTTGGAGATAGGTTTTTAATTTCATAATTTTCCAAACTAAAGAGAATATTTTATGAATTTCCTAATAAGGAAATAGCTTAATTTCGGGTTTTAATTATTTAAAATTATTAAATATGGATTTTGGCCTTGAAGTTTTTATGATGAAGAATATCATATTTCTGAATTTCTGTGAATTTTTAGGATTTTTCCCAAGTGATTTCGATTTATAGTGAATTTATTATGATAGATTAACATAAAAAAAGGAAAATTAACCAAGGATGTTAATTAATTGTTGTAATTATATTTTGGAACTTAAAATTATACGACGGTAGAAATTTCAGAAAAGGATTTCTAAAAGATTGTTTTATCCAATAGAAATTGGTCAAGAATTGTGATTTGGTGAAAAGTTTTTTCTTTAAGAAGTAATAAAATAGTTTGTATAAGATTTACAACATTGCGATCTGTAACGACCCACTTTTTGGCCGGTTTAAATTGACAATAAACCACACATGTCAACTCAAACCATTCAAATGGAGGATTGTTAATGGGGTGAATAAGAAAATAAGAGAAAAGAAAGAAAAACAAAACACATAATCTCACAGCGGAATGAAAATATATAATAATCAACTAAACAGTTCATGGAGCTGTTTTACAAAAAATATTTGATTACACTTTTACAATACAGATCAGAGTTATACATACAGCAGGAATAAACAAATAATGCAGCGGGACAACATGATGTAGTGAAATAAATATAATAAATAGTAGACTAATCTCCGTCTTCATCCTCCGAATAAATGGTCTTCAATGCACTGAAAAGCTCAGACTGACCCGAGCTTAATGAAAAGACATAACACTCGAGTCAGAACTAAAAGATCTTATGTAAGTTAAATCAACAGTGAATAAATATGAGTGTAACGGCTTCAGAGATGTTTACGGGATTTTACATCTCCTATCCAGTGTATAATGTGCGTGTAATAACTTAAGAGATGTTCGGGATTCCATCTCCTAAGGATCCGTTAAACTAGCTACATACATAGTACAATACGTTATTATAATATGTCTATAGTAAAGTAAAATATTAAAATAGCGTTAAGGCGTTACCCATATCCCCCTTAACACATTTTATATAAATGTCGTAGTCTATACAGTACTGTAAACTCCACCGTAAACTGGTGGGCTATCAGGGAGCACTCCATAGGTATGACACAAACTAAACTCGTATTGGGCGCAATAAGGCATAAGACAAGGCACGCGAGGCACTTCCAAGGTAGGATTCTACCGTTTGCACTCCCAGACTGGTGGTAACGGATAGCAGTTACTACCGCCCACCTCATAACACACTCCCATAATCAAATCGAGGGGTGGCTACCAAATCAATCACAAATTAATAAATATGGTATCGAAGAAATGTGCCCGATCGGAGGAGTGACCTCACTTGGCCTGGTATAGCTCCTATTTTAGTCATATCAAGCTGACTCGAGGTAGTCAGGGTTGCGTTCATACCTCATACAGAATCGTTCGCCAAACCATCCTACTTTGTTTTAGAATCTCCACCACGTGCACAGTTGTTAAAGTGGTTTTCGGTATTGGCAGAGAGTATGACAATATATGATCCCGGTCTCTTTAACAAACCAAACGCTTATTTCACACCGGTTGGTTCTTTTACATTTCCAAAACCAATTCATAATTGATATCAAAATATCATATTTACTTCAAAATCATATCACTTTCGAAAGCATATTCACTTTCGAAATCATATCACTTTCGAAACCATATTCCCTTTCGAAATCATATCCACAAAATAGGTTATACCCTCATTTCAAAATCATCATATTTATGCAAAATATGTCATTTCACTAGAAAATATCATTTCAAATTCCAACGTAGGTTATAACATCATTTAACCATATTCGCTTTTAAATCAAGGATTTAAATATAAACAATTCAACCTTGCACCGTTTGAATTTTTGAAAATAGTTTGGATAGTCATAAACAATTTAAATAGTTTAAAATAGTTTAAAAATAGTTTAATAGTTTAAAATAGTTTTAATAGTTTAAAATAATTTTAAAGTAATTAGCAAACCAGAAAGAAAATGGCGTCTGTTATTCCTCGTTCTGTATTTCAAAATCCATCCTTTTCTCTCAATCTTCCTGGAATTATCCATATCATCGATTTCCCTCTGCTATTCGATCATATGCATAAGTAGTGAAGGATCGTTCTCCGATTAGATTCAGAGGTCCACTGTTGCAATCTTCGAATAAATCATGGATTGAATCAAAAGTTTGGAAAAAAATTTGTTTCAGATGTGGTGATAATAACCATTATGCTTCTCAATGTAGGGATCCAATTAGATGCTTTTCTTGTGGTAAGTTCGGTCACAAAAGAAATTCCTGTTCATCCAAATCCAACCTTTTGGTTTCTTCTGATTCACTGGTAGAACATGGTTTTCTTTTCGTGCTTAAATGTATGTTATTGAAAGGGATCTTAATTGATGGAATTAAGTTGTTAGAGGATATGTTATTTCATTTTAACAACGTTAATTCACCTAATATCGGCAAAGGCTATAGAAAGAGATTTGGAGATCCTGAGATATATTTCGGCAAGTCGGATTCCTCCTCATCTATTTCATCCTCATTTTTGGTGGAGAATGGCTTTCAATTTGTATTAAAGTTCTTACTGTTGAAGGGTTTAATGATGGATTTTCTTTGACAATATAGACTTGAGGGTTTTAATTATCTTAAAGATTTGTTGCATCACTTTAATATCATTAATTCACCAAATATAGGAAGGGGATACATTGAGAAATTTGGAAATCCAAAATCCTATCTTGGTAATATCGTTCTAATTCATAATGCCTCTGCGAAGAATTCTGTTCAGTTTAATGCTGGTGAGTTTATAAAGTTTGATTTCGGTGATTGTTCTTCAAGTTTTGATCCTATTTCATTTGATCCTGATGTTGTTCATTGCAATAATGGTCCTTATTCTTCTGCTATCGAGATTAATGGAAAAGATTCGCTGAATGGTTTTCTCCAAATAAAGAAAAAAAGCAAATCTTCTTCTAGGAACCAGGAATGTTTTGAAATTCATACGTCAAATAAATTTGAAGTTCTTAACTCTGAATTTTTATCTGAATCCGATTCAATGGAGAAAGGTGTTGATAGTGATTCGACCACTGTTTTTTCGCCTGATAGTTATGTCGCAAACCATAAGAGCATTGTGACTGCAAATGATGAGGTCTCTGTTGAGTGTGAGTTCGACAGTGTTATGGCTGTTGCTTTTTTGTCTGGTGGTAGTGTCGAATTACATACAAGGGAAGTGACTGTTAGTGATGATGTTCCTGTTGGAAGCAGACTCAATAGTGATATGGATGTTGCTCTCTTGAATGTTGGTTGTGTTGATTCTCACTTGAGGGATGTGATGGCTAGTGAGGATGTATATGTCGAGAGTGGAGTTAATTGTGATATGGTTGTCGCTCTTTCGACAGATGGTTGTGATGCAAATTTTATAATGGGTATGGCTGTTTCCGATGAAGTCTCTAATGATATTCTGGGTAAACAATCTGAAATCAGTAATGTCTTAAGTGATTTTTGGGTAGATCTTGACTGCCAATATTCCATGCTTGCTGAAATCAGTGCTCCTAATACAATTGTTAATGTTGATCACCATAAGCTCAATTTTTGGGCGACTTTATCAGAAACTGATATTTCATTTATTGTCGAATGCGATGTTCATAATGGGGAGCTGGAATCTTGTAATTGGGATGGTGTAGTTTTGGAAGAATTAGGAGACTCTATTATCTTTGATATTCCGGCTTTTCCAGCCGATGATTCTTTGCTTGAATTATTGTTTGAACATCAGCAAGATGATATGGCTGTTGAATTAGAGCCTCGTCTTTATGATGTTTTTTATAATCCTTCCAATGTTTCTCTGGGTGACTTGCACACTGATACAGCTGTGCACGTTTTGCATGACATTGAAGTGTTAGCCAATGTGATGGATGATTCTATTTTAAGTGAGGAATCTGTTACGCACCCTATTTCTACTGAAGGAATGAATTCCTTTATTGCTTCTGAACCAGAAATGATAGGCTTTGTAGAAGAGAGATTTTCTGATTTCGTGAATTCTGGTGATGTTGCTTTAATTACTGAATCGCATGAGTTGCCAGTAGGAGTCTCTTCAGATGTTTTTGATTCAGATATTTTAAAGTCAGACGGGTTGGAGTATTGCTCAGCTCCTATCTCCGCTTCGTTGAAAAGAGGAAAGCGTAAGCGATCAGTTGTTTCTAGTGGTTCAGTTCGTCGAAGTGCGAGAATCTATAACTTCCAATCTTCTTCTATAGGTGAGATACCTGGATCGAGTACCGTTAGTGGTGCTACGTATCCAGGCTCAGGTACGTGCTCTTTTTTAGGAAGTACGTTTTCTACTTTTGCTTTAGGTAATCTTTCTTCTGCTGAGTTTAGCCAGTTAGCTCACACACTTCTTTTATTTTTACTGATATTGAGTTAGATCGGGAGTTTATTAGATGTAAGGAATTAGAGAGGGCCAACTCAGTTCATTTATGAGGATCATTAGTTGGAACATTAGAGGTTTGAACGACTCGAATAAATGTGATAAGGTTAGAGTATTTTTTAAAGACTTCTCTATTGATATAGCTTTACTTCAGGAAACCAAAATTAACTGTCCTGATGTTCGTTTCTTTAGAAGATTAGGTGGTTATCACTTTAGAAAATGGGTTTTTTTACCTTCCGTTGGCTCTTCAGGGGGTTTGATGATAGGTTGGTGTGATAATTATTTTAAACTTCTTCAATGTATTGTTAAACAGGATTCTCTTCATGTTATTCTTATTAATCTTTCTAACAACTCCTTACTAAATATTTCCAATGTTTACGGGCCTAATTCTAAAATTAATCGGAGAATTTTATGGTCTGAATGTCTAGATTTTAGATCACTAGCCCTGGGTCCTTGGATTATGGGGGGTGATTTTAATGTTACGCGGTTCATAGGTGAGCGATATCCTAGGGAAGGAGATTACTCTGCTATGGAGGATTTCAATCAATTTATTTTTAATTCTAATTTGATTGAAATTCCCCTTTCTAATAGAGAGTTTACTTGGAGTAACGCTAGAGAGTCTCCTTCCATGGCTCTTCTTGATAGATTTTTTGTTAGTGATGAAATTGAAGACAAATTTCCTATCAGTAGAGTCAATGGCTTGCCGTATACCTATTCCGACCATTGTCCTATTATCCTATCTTGTGAATTTCATAGAGTTATTATTAACAATTTTAAATTTGAAAAGATGTGGCTTTTGGATTCTAACTTTGTGAACCTTGTTATATGTAAATGGAATTCTTTGAGTTTTCATAATAACCGAAACAAGGAAAATTCTGCAAAAGCTTTTATTTCTAAACTTAGAGACCTTAGGATTTTTCTTAAAAAATGGAACAAAAATGTTTTTGGCAACTTAAAAATCATAAAAAACAATATTCTTAATGAAATGCTTAAAATTAACAAGATAGAAGAATCTAGACCTCTAAATCTAGGTGAACGTAACGTTCTTTCTAATTTAAAAGATGAATTAAATTCTATTTTAGAAAAAGAGGAGGTGATGTGGAGGCAGCGATCCAGAATTCAATGGATCAACGAAGGCGATAATAATACCAAATTTTTTCATAATATTGCTAATGGTAGAAAATGTAGTAATACAATTAACTCTATATTTGTTAACAATATAGAGTTAGTTGATCAAAGTGATCTCAATAAAGCTTTTACAGACTATTATAAGGATATTTTTGGTTCTAAAATCAAACACAGAATCAATGTTAAGTGGGCTGATCTGTATCCATCAGATTCTATTGTTGATTTATCAGAGTTAGATAATTCTTTTACAGAAGAGGAAATTAGGAAAGCAATAAATGATATGCCAAGTAATAAATCTCCGGGACCTGATGGGTTTCCTATTTTATTTTATAAAACTTTTTGGCATATTTTAAAATTTGACTTAGTTAATTTGTTTAATGATTTTTATAGTGGTAATTTGCAATTAGGGAGATTCAATTTCGCAAATGTTATTTTGCTGCATAAAAAAGTAGGAGCAAACAACTTAAAAGATTTTAGACCTATTTCTTTGATTAACTGTTCAGTTAAAATCATTTCTAAGGTTCTAGCTAATAGACTCAGCTCAAGAATGAACGATTTAATTGATTGTTCACAATCGGCTTTTATTAAAGGGAGAAATATTACTGATGGAGTGGCTGTTGTTCAAGAATATATTAATTACTGTTGTAAGAATAACATAACATGTGCGATTTTAAAACTTGATTTTGCTAAAGCTTTTGATTCAGTAGATTGGGATTTTCTTGTAGATATTTTTCATGCTAGAGGATTTGGACATAGATGGATTAGTTGGATTTTGACTTTGCTTAAAACTGGAAACTCTAGTATTATGTTAATGGTATTCTAGGCAATAAAATTCAGTCGAAGAGAGGTTTAAGGCAAGGGGATCCCTTATCACCTTTGTTGTTTAACCTAGCCGCTGATGTTTTTGCTAAAATTATTAAGAAAGTTGTGGATAATGGTTCTCTAGGAAGTGTTGGAAATGACATATCGCGTAATGGTATATCGGTTCTGCAATTTGCGGATGATACCTTACTTTTTACTTCTCATCTTCCTAGACACATTATTACTCTCAAATTTATTCTTTATAGTTTTGAGCTTTTATCTGGTTTAAAAATTAATTTTGACAAAAGTTCTGTTCTAGTTTTAAATGATATTGATAAAGTAAAAAACTTAGTAGCTAATACTCTAAATTGCAAAAGTATGAATTTTCCTTTTGAATATCTAGGGTTTGTGATTAGACCTACAAAACTCAAACATGATGATTGGCTTATTATTATTGATAAAATTAAAAATAAGATATCTAATTGGAATGTGAGATTTCTTTCTAGAGCAGGTAGGCTTGTTTTAATAAACTCGGTTTTATCAGCCTTACCGATCTATTGGATGTCTATGCATTTGTTTCCAGATTGGGTTATTGATAAAATTGATAGAATTAGAAGATATTTTTTATGGAGTGGGGATAATATTAATAATAGTATAAATTGTCTAGTTAATTGGGAAACTGTTTGTAATGCTAAAAAGGAGGGTGGTTTAGGAGTTATAAATTTGCGCAACATGAATTTGTCTCTTTTAGGTAAATGGCTTTGGAAGTTTAAAGATATAAATGATAATGCTATTTGGAAAGAGATCATTTCCAAATATTATTATAACGGTAATATCAATCTACACCATATTGATTATTCTCTTTCTAATAAATTTTCTAATTTTTGGAAAAACATTTTAAAATGTTTTGAAATTTTTAACTTAGGAACTAAGACAATAGTACATTCAGGAAATTGTACTTCTTTTTGGCATGACTGTTGGATTTCGATATTGCCCCTTATGTTTGAATTTAAGGATTTGTATGATATTTGCAACTTTAAGCATGCTTTAATTATTGAAGTTTATTCTCCGGAAAATGATCCTCCTTGGAATTTCAGTTTTAACAGTATTTTAATAGGATCAACCCTTAGGCAACTTTCTTTGCTTTATGCTAGATTAAATCTTTATAACATTGATAATGATAATGATTTTATTAGTTGGGAATGGGATAAGAGTAAGAAATATACTCCAAACTCTTTTTATAGATTTATCAATTTTTCGGGTACTTTAAATAACTCTTTTAAATACATTTGGAAATCTAATGCTCCTCCTAAATCCAAAATTCACATGTGGTTAATACTTCATGGAAAACTTAATACAATAGAATTTTTAAAGAGAAAAAACATTCAAATTGATAATAAATGTTATTTTTGCAATCTGCATCTTGAGGACATAAATCATCTATATTATGATTGTTTGGACTCTAATTACATCCTAATTAATACTCTTAAAATTTTTAACTTTAATATAATAAATAAAATTCTGGACTGTGAATTCTACTGGAAAAATTATAGATTCAAATTCAATAAAAATATTAGATTTTTACTAGACACTTTATTTATTATTATTAGTTGGTTTATTTGGTTTGAGAGAAACCAAAGAATTTTCAACAATAATAATAGTCATCTTAACAAATAGATTTTTTCAATTTCTACATTTTGTTTTAATTGGATTTCTAATCCCAAATATAATTTAGCTAAAAATATCCTTTTCAAACGGTATCTTAACAAGGTTAGTTATAATATTAATTTTTTTAAACATTACAATAATTTTTTTAGCTCTAATAATAGTATTATTAATATTTTTCCAAATTTAAATGATAATTTCACTTTAAATCATAGTTTACTTATGATCAAATATAACTAAGTGTGACCCGTCTCAATTTTTGTTCTATTTTCTCTTTTTAGGTTTTTTTTTTCATTCCTTATAAATACATTTATATATGTATATTTACTATACAAATATACATATATATATATATCATTCTAATTTTTTCCTAGTCTTGTTTCAGATATAGGTTTTTGGGAGAGAGGTTATCAGTTTCTTTTTGCAGGTTTCTCTTATATTCAGATTGATGGATATCAGATTGTAGAGAGGTCATCAGAGCAGAGTTTCTTCATCCAGGACTTCCTGTAGTTACCCCCATAGATATAGGATTCTACTATCTTCATTATGGTGTACTTTGGTCCTATTTCTCCAGATTTTGACACCCCTTCTCCTTGTTCAGAGCCTTCAGAGTGGTCTCTCTATTCATCAGATCCTTTTCAGCGCAGATGCTTATGGAGTACTTTGTTGTATTATCTTCGGTCTTTTCTTTTCTGGTACTTCTAACATCTTAATATCAGGCGGTGGCCATGCCGGAGCTTGATATTGAGGTGTGATGGGTGGTGGCCTTGCCGGAACTCATCTTAGGAGTATTTGAGATTAGCTATATGTATTTTTTGCTCTTATTACCTGCCAGGCATGTTGGCAGCTCTTTATTGTTTGTGTTATATATATATTCACATGTGTGCTCTCCTCTATGCGTAGAGGATCACACATTTTTCTCAAAAAAAATAGTTTAAAATAGTTTTAATAGTTTTAATAGTTAAAGATAGTTTAAAAATAGTTTGAAATAGTTTTAATAGTTGAAATAGCTTTAATAGTTTTAAAATAGTTTTAATAGTTAAATTAGTTTTTAATAATTAAATAGTTTAAGGATTCAAAACAGTTAAAGTAGTTTAATATAAAATGGTTTGATTATTGGAAATGGTTTATATAGTAAATAGTTTTGAAATTCTAAATAACCTAAATTTTAAAATAATAGATTTTTAAACAGTTTATATTAAATAATTTATTTTGAAATAGTATCAAATCAAACTGTTTCTTTCATTTCTACAAATCTGGACCATATCCAGATTTCAATTAAACAAAACTCAATTTTAAACATTCAATTCAAATTCTCAATAAAACCATTTCAATTTATATCAATTTCAAATCCATGTTTGAACTACAAATTTTAATCACTTCAAATTCGATGGGTTTCAAAGTTTAAATATTCAACGTTTACAATAACTCAATTTTGATAAATTTCATTTATATTTCAAGATTCAACTTTAAAATTTCAATTTAATTTTTTTAAAACAATTCATTTAAACCGATTTCATTTTCAACATTTAAAACTTGAATTTTGAAAAAAATTCAGTTTATATAAATCCAATTTTATTTCAAAATATCATTTAACTGGATTCAAAACATAAGGATTTAAAATCATTTAATTTAACCAATCTGGTGTCCGTATATAATTTTCTACCCTATGGTCAAGTGATATGGGTATATATCATTTCAACCCGCAATAATTTAAATTTACGGGTATATATCATTTCAACCCGCAATCCCGAATTAAAATTCAAAATCCATAAAATCGCTCGAGTTTATCATTTCAACCCATAACGATTTTTCCCTAATCTATAAGTTCATTCGGGTATGTATCATTTCAACCCATAGTGATTTTCCTAACAATAACTAAGGGAACTTGCAGTGTGATAACAATATATAAAATAAACTTAACATCCAGTCATCCAATATCAAAAATTAAACATCCATCACAATCATCATTCAATTCAACCAATAAATCACAACAAATAAACTGGTTATCATTATCAGGTATTTAATTGGCAATTAAATTTAAATATTAATTTAAATGGCAATTAGATTCAATATAAATTCAAATTGAACTTGAATGACAATTTAAATATACCAAACAGCAATCAATCAACTTCTAATCACATCATAAATTTAATTTAACCAACAAAAGATGGTTTAACATTTATGAGTGGGTTAAAATACTCACCTTTGATTTGTCATCGATTTAAAATCCAAAATTAGCCCAAAATTTAACAGTCTCGGAATGCAGCCAAACTAGTTCCATAATGTCCGGAATTTCGATACGATCGCAACGGAGAAAACCGCGTGTGATCCGAGCTCGTATGAAAAAGTTATTAACGTTAGAAGATTGGAAAATTTAGGCCCTGAGTCAACTTCGAGTCTTACTTCGGTCCGCCGCCTCAGATCCCCGGTGCTTGCTCTGAGTTTTTGCCAAAACGACCCGAGACTCGAGTCATTTGGTTCCTGACCCGAAGTCGCTGCAGGGTTTTCGCCTCTGGAACCCGAAGCGTGACCCGATTCCAATCACTTGCCGACCCTTAGCTACCATCCTCACCGACCCGGAGCCATTCACATAGAGACACAAAGAAACCTTGTCTCTGACCCGAAGTGAACCTCTTCGTGACTCGAAGTAAACCTTGAGCAACCCAATTTTTTTTTTTGAAATTGAAATTAGGGTTTTGATGTTGTCAGCCATTGGAAAGAGGAGATGAGAAAGAAATGTACGTACATACAATAAGAAAAGGCTGCTAGGGTTTCAGAAAAAAAATCTATTTATATGGACAAAGAAAGATAAGAATGAAATTGATAGATCAATTTGGGTCGAAAAGATAACAGCGACCCGAAAAGCCTGTTTCGTTCCCGAAGCAAAAATGGATCATCCAATATATCAAAATATATGTTTTCAGTATTTTAAACTCAATGGAACTAGTTTCAAGCCCTAATTCCATTGTATACAGAAGTTTGCATTTAAAATCAGATTATATTCATTTAAATCCTTTTAATTGATTTCTACGCGTTTCGAGCCCGCACGTTCAAACGACAAGTCTGATTGCTACGAAACTTGAAATCCTACAATAATTCACTGTTACGGATTCGATGAAACTGGTTTCGTCGAAATCCAAAAAAGTGGCCAAAATGGCTAATTTTCACGTTAGTTAAATAAATTATTATTAAATTGGTTTAATCACTTTTAAATTCAAATTTAAAAGTTAACCATTTTATCATTCTTGATTACAGAGAAATTTAATAATCTTTTAAAATAAATTTTCCTTATTAAACCTAAGATTTATATATTACACTAATTACAACGTTCAATTATAATGGTAATAAATTCATTAATTATAATTTTAAAATTCCAATAAATTCATTTATTTTGATTTCACACTTATTATTTAATCAATTATTACCTTATGAATATAATTAATGTTAGTTTACATTTTATTACATTCAAATTTTACAGTTATCATCTTTTACCATATCAACTGCAATAATTAATTACATTAATTTTCGTTGATTTCGAAAACAATTTCAAGGGATTAAATAATAAGACGATAAATAAGCAATTGTTACTTTTACGTAATTTAATCGAATTTATAAGTTTATTGTTTACAACAAGATTATAAATTTACGTACAAATGATTGATTTCACATTATATACTAAAACTAGTTAAATAAAATAACATATAATTTCATTATTAATACAACAATGAATTTATTTCCTTATTTACAATCATCACAACATTAACTTTACAATTAATTCAATTGATTGAAATTACATTAAAATAAATGTCAATAACATTCAAAACAACATTATTAAATCATATTCAAATTATTTTTCTTATTAATAAATCATAAATTTTATTTCTTACAACATTAAATTTCAAAATCTTATTTAATTTAATATTTTAATTATTAAAAATTACGGGTCATTACGTGATCCTACCCTATAATCTTCGAGCCTAAGACATGGCCGCATTCATGGGCGTTAACATCATAGTGAAGAAAAAATAGGACAACTACTTCGGTAACTATGTAATGGTTCCAAGTAGGCCGAAGTTGACGTCATCGACAACTTATTATAAGTGGTAATGGCACTTCATGATTCCATATATGTTTCAAAAGCTATAGTGTCGACGTTGACGACATCGCATACCTTCATCACTATTTTAAATGATGCCGCCTCTCTTCATTTGTTTTCCAAAGAAAGGCAATGACGCCGCTATTATGCCTTCGACTCTATATAAAAAAAGTGACATAGTAGCTGAAGTGGTTTAAGTGTAAAAGTTTTAAACGTCATCGAGGGTCTTGGGGTTGATGTGCATTAAGGCCAATGACCTTATGTTTTAGAGTTAATGTCGCTTGGCCACGACGTCATACCTTATCTTTTTAATACCAAAGTGGTTGTTTTTGAAGTTAATTAAAAACTATTTTTAAAAAGAGCAAAGAAGCCTATGTTTATGAGGATCGACAACCCTATATTTTGGCAATGACCTATATAACTTATAAAAGGTTTTAAGTTATTGTCTTCGACCCGGATGAAGGTCAATATGGGTTAATGCTGCATGAGTTAAACTATATTTTATCAAGGGCGAAGAGCCTTAAGCCTTTATCTCGACATCATCAATGTCGTCTATGTTAATCTATTTTAAACTATTTAAAGGGCTAAGTGTTTCCTTGTTTTGAATATGATTTAGAAAGGTATTAATCATATATAAACTAGTTTTCAAGGAATTTAACTATGACATAGCCCAAGCTTTGAGTTGAAATTTCCAAAGAAGATATTACTTTAAGATTGAGTAATTATGGGACATAAAGAGATTATTAATTGAACATATTGCATGATGGATGTTATATGTTCTTGTGTTTATTTGATCAGTTATTATTATCATACTCATATCATTTATGACCCCTAACTGTATTTTGGGGTGTTAAGGGGTAGATTAACCAGGTAGGTTGACCCGGTAGTGAGTATAAATAGAATTAACTCCTTAGCGAGTAGAATTGCATTCAGGAGATCATGTAGATCAATAGTATATGATGGCCATAACTAATCAAAAGGTTATTAATTCAGAAAGGTTATTTGTGACACCCCACCCTAAGACCCACACTAACAAAGGATATTACAGAGTAATGCCATCTGCTAGTGCAGAGAAGAGGGCTAGTTAGGAGCGACCATTCATGAATTTTGCTTTAAGCAAACATTGATACGTCGATTTAGGTGTTGTATATTTTTTCAAGTGGAATCAACGTATGCAATCCAGGCTTATAACAGGACTACAGTGGCTATAATAGTATTCTAGAACAATATATGGTAAATACAAATCACAAGATCATAGATCATAGAATATACACAGTGAAATACAAATAGATACAAACTGACCATATTGAATAGGTACATAAAGTCGTCTACAAAATTATGGTCACTGTGAACAACAGAATATACAAGTACTACATCCCATAGATACAAATAAGAACATTTAAATGAGTCTATACTCGATATAACATACGACACTACATGAATATGTACACATATACAAGATGAAGATAAGATGAAGGATAACTAGATAACTGGAGTGAATCCTCTATAGAACTATCAAATTGGAGCACTTGAAATATCTCAGTCTGACCCGAGTATTATAAAATAATAAATGGGTCAGTCTAGACTATAATAAATGAGTTAGGCAAGATAAATGATGCATAAAATGAAATAGATCTCAAATAAAATCATAAAGCCGATTATCGACAATCATCAAGAAAGCTTTAATAAACTCCAAGGATGTAATCGCATAAAATCAAAACCCAAGATTTCTCATAAAAGAGAAAACTCCAAAACTATTTGGTGATAACACAAATAACATATATCTAGAAATAATCAATAGAAATCCAGAAATCATATAAAAGGGGAAAGGGCGCCAAACTCCAAGATTGGTGAATAAATTCACCTATATGCATGTAACTCCATGATAGAGATATGTGTCTATAATACTTCAAGATAGGCGAGAGCCTATAGAACTTCAAGATAGGTGCTAGACATATAAACTCCAAGATAGGAACAAGTCCTATAAAACTTCAGGATAGATACAAAACCTATAAAAACTCTATGATAGGTGCAAGACCTATAGAACTCCAAGGGCGAGTCATAAACTCGTTGATATAAGTGTCATGTACTCCCAAATAACAACTGAATAAGTAACAACTGTGTGTCCCATACCACACGGTTTTACCTAAATGTATACTATAAGCTAGTAAACTCCACTTGTGTGTATACATGGCTCAACCGAACAAGTCCATTAATTAAACAAAAAATAAACGCGAGCGTTCCATACAATCGTTTTATTAATCAGTTTAAATCGATTCCTCATTTGATCGATGTCCTGCAATTTTATAAAATAACTTACTTTGAATTCCTTCTTGAAAATATTGTTTTATAAACTAGAATACATACATTTACATATACATATATTGGAAAGTCTTTGTTAAATATATATATATATATATGTATGTATGTATGTATGTATGTATGTATGTATGTATGTATGTATGTATGTATGTATATGTATATGTATATGTATATGTGTGTGTGTATAAGTATAATTTTTAAACCAATGTTCCAAATCAACTTTAAAATCATTATCATTATAAATAATTATATTATATATATAATATTCCAAATATCCTTTATAGAAAATATATTCATTCTTAAATGATTTGGGAAAACAATTTGGATTGAAAATTATTCCTTTGGAAACTCTAGTAGAAATTATGCAATCAAACTTGTGTACAATATCATGGATCCAAAGAGTATTTCCATGGATTAATAAACTCAAGATGAATTCAAAAATTTATTATCAAAACTCCAAAATTTGCATTGAAATCAACATGAATTAAAGCATCAAAATCGATCAAACATCAAAAAGGAGCTAAACGGACGAACGGACGGACGCGAGAGGCCATATGGCATGACCTGGGGCTCAGCCCAGGTCACGCCGGGTGCACCGGTCTAGTGGGTCCGATCCACCGGTGGTAGCGCCTAGGATGAACACCAAGCGACGTCGGTGGCTCCCCGTTCGTTCGATGTCACTCATTTCTTCATTGATGACCTCCTTGACTTCTAGTACACTGATTTAGCAGTCATGCAAGCATAAAACACCAACAATCAAATGAAATTTGTGATTATATTAAGTGGGTTTCATCAAACTGAAAATAGTATAGCAATTGGTGTAAACAACACAACATATTATAATCAATTCAACAACAAAAATCATCCAAAAAAACAAACAACGACAAGCACTCATCTATAGGCTAGAAGTGTGAGATTAACTTACTTAAACAAATTATAAAATCGAAGATTATAACTTGGATTCTCCTAATCTTTTCTATTTCAGCTTCAACCTAGGTTAGTTCCAAAGATTAGAGAGGAATACTTAAAAATAGAAACTGAAACTGAAATTAATCAACAAATAGATGCATAGATAGGTGGAAGGGATTACCTTTTCACAATATACACTTGAATTACACACAAGCCCTATGATTCCTAGCTTTGATTTGGGAAATTTGAAATCTAGGGTTTTAGGACTTAGAAGTTTTTGTTTTCTGGTTTACGGGAATGAAAATACGAATGAGAAACTTGTACGTATGTTTCTCATCTCTTATTTTTCTTATTTGGGCTAAGCGGATTGCGATGTGGATCCAATTAGCAAAGTGTCGCTGATTTTCTAAAAGAAAAGTGTTTCTAATTTTTATTTTGTTTTATCACTTATAAAACACCAATTTATAATAAGAATGTTTTATTTAACAACATTGATTTCTTTAAATTTTCCCAAAACAATTAACATGTCAAAAAATCTTATTTTTAATATTAAATTTCAATATTAACCTTTATTTAAATTTAAAACACCTGTTGTGAAAATTTTAGAAATGAAAGATATTTAACATAAATCTCCATTTAAAATAAATAAGCAAATAAACCAATGGAAAATTCATATTTTGAATTAAAAAATTATTTCCATATATTTTATTTACTCGTTTTCTCCACGATTATTCTTATATTATTGAATATAAGAATTAAACTACATAAATGGACAATTAACTAAATTCCCAATTTATTTTACTCTAAATCCATTTTAAATTTGGAATTTATAACTAATAAAATTCCCAAATCCATTTTAAAATTAATTAAGATAATTTTAAATCATATTTTAGTTCTAATTCCAGGTAATCTCAACCAGGGTTGTTGCAGACACCCCCTTAAAAAAATTACGTCCCCGCAATTTCCTTATAGGAAAAGTCTATAACAAATTAAAAAGAATGGATCTTCTAGAAGGAAATTGAGCTATGAATGAAGGATATCTCAAAACAAGAGAGTCCTCACAAATGAACTCAGGAAAATACAAAGTATGCGTTCACTCGATGAACTCTCTATTTCCACAAGAATAGTCCTTAGGATCATCGGGCCATTAGACTTAGATGAGCGAAACGACTATATCTCGAAGGCATTCAACCTCCAAAGCAACTAAATGAATAGAGCTCAGTGCATAAGTTAGATTTTTGTGAGATCTCAAGCACAGCAAGGATTCTATGCCCAAGAATAGAATTAGAATTTCTAAAGTGTTTCCGAGGTTGAAACACATGAAGGGCACCAAGAATGCCAAAGAACTGGACTGGTAAAGAAACTCGAAAAGCAACAGGGCCACTACACTCAATGGTTATGTAAGATCCTATGTATCAAAAAGACATTATCCCAAATTGACTGAAATACCAGTCATCCAGCAAGGAAGAAGCACAAATAAAAATTTGATCTTCAATAAAGAATATTCCAAAATCTTATTAAAAGATTCACGAATAATGTTAAGACTTAAGATCAATTTCTTTTCCAGATTCAAGCTAACAAGAGAGTGATTGATATGGCCTCTTAAATAAAGTCTCGAAAGCAGCCATGCCAATACTGGATTTGTGACCCCCCACCCTGACACCCACATCACATTATCAAAGAGTATTACTGGGTAATACTGTCTGCTAATGCGAAGAATAGGGCTGGTTAGGAGCGACCATCTATAGTCTTGTCTTAAATATCTATTGAATACGTCGATTAGTGCTTTATATATATATTTTTCTCTGATATCTCAGGTAGATCGACATATCTAATAAATGCTTAATACAAAACTATAGATGGTCGCTCCTAACCAGCCCTATTCTTCGCATTAGTAGACGGTATTACCCGGTAATACTCTTTGATAATGTGGGTCTCGGGGTGGGGCGTCACAGAATTAGAAACTATAGATAATAGGAAAATTCAATCAAGGCAAACACGATCGTCCTAGCACTACTAAAGTCAAGAATACAATCGTTGTGATGACCCACATTTCAGAAGGTTTAAATTGAAAATAATCCACACATGTCCAACTTAAACAATCCGAAACATAGATAATCGTTGGGGTTAATTAAGAAACATAAGAAAAGAAGAAGAAAACAAACATAGAATCTCGCAGCGGAACGATAAAATATAATAATCAAATAAATAGTTCATGAAGCTGTTTATATTATACATTTGATTATAATTTATACAACATTTATCAGAGTTATATATATACATCAGGGATAAATAAAGAAATGCAGCAGACAACATGATGCAGGAATAATAATGGTAATAATATACCAAATCTTCGTCTTGGTCCTCCAGAATAAATCTTCAATAAGCTGAAAACTAAGGGCTGACCCGAGCGTAATGAAAAGACAAAACACTCGAGTCAGGACTAAAATATTCTTATGTGAGTCAAATCGATATCACATATAACAAGAGTGCCGTGGAGTCAGAGATGTTTACGCGGTTTCACATCTCCTATCCAGTGTATAAAGTGTGTGCAATAACTCAAGAGATGTTACGGGATTTTCCATCTCTTAAGGATCCACCAAAATATTTATATGTAGTAGAATCAAGGTTTTAAATCTCCCCGAGATCAACCGAGATGAAACTCCGAGATATTAGCCAAAATCCGAGATTTGGCAGCTTGGTTAGTTATAAGTCTTTTAAATATCGCCCGAGACAGCCGAGATATTTGCCCGAGATATTGGCCAAAATCCGAGATTTGAAACCTTGAGTAGAATACGCTACATATATAATGTCTAATCGGTAAAATAAATATTTTTCTTAGTGTTAAGGATTTACATTGATCCCCGTTAACACGTTTTTAAGAATTGGCATACAGTTTGCATTTGACACAACCAGTAGCACGTCGGTAGTCAGTGATGCTCCATGATACGATAACACTAAACCAAAATCGTAGGGGTCTCGTATAAGAATAAAAGTGTGACAAGACACGTGAGGCAATGCCCAAGGTAGGATACAACCAGTTCGGGTTGCAGGGCTGGTGGTAACGCATCATAACCATGACCGCCCACCGTGTCCATCCATCCCATATCGAGTCAAAGGGAGGCTATCCCAAATCAAGGTGCATGAATCAAAACCAACAACAAGAGTAATAATATGGACCGAGTCCAAGAAAATCGAATAACGGATATCCGCTATGGGTAATTAGCCAACTTGGCCCTCTCAAGCTGTCCAATTTTAGTCATTTCAAATTGGCACAAGTGCCGGGGTCTATCCATCATCGTTCTCTTTCTTCAAATCCAGCAATCGTCGCCAAATCCAACCACTTCGTTCTGGAGTCTCCTCCGCGTACACAGTTGTTAAAGTGGTTCCAATATTGACAAAGAATATGCCTATAAGAGGCCCAGTCTCTTTAACAACCAAACGTCGATATACACATCAGTTGGTACTTTTATATTTTGAAAAAAATTTGTACTTGATATCAAAATATCATATTCTCTTCAAAATCAATTTCATTTTAAAATCATCATATTCACTTAAAATATAATATTTCACTTCAAAATCATTTTCGCCTTAATATCTCGATTTCGGTTCCAATTCAAAATTGCCTCGAATTTCCATTTGGGTTATAACTTCAATTTAACCCAATTTGTATTTAAATCCATGATTTAAATATAAACAATTCCCACTCTGACCAACTTAAATTTAGAAAATAGCTTGAATAGTTTTAAAATAGTTAAAATAAGATAGTTTGAGTTTTAAAAATGGTTTATATAGTAAAATAGCTTGGAAAATCAAATAATTTGAATATTTAAGAAGATAGATTTTAAACAGTTTATATTAAAATAATTTATTCGAAAATAGTTTCAAAGTCAAACTGATTTAATTCTCAATCTTCCAATTCAAATTAACTTCAATTTCCATTTCCATTTAAATCGATTCAATTTCGATTTAATTCGAATTAACTTCGATTCCAAATATTTCAATTCAAATCAATTTCAATTTCAAATTAATTCAATTCTGATTTTCAGTTCCGGTTAATTCCAATTTCGATTCCAATTTGAACTAATTTAATTCAATTCTCAATTTTAAACCATTCAATTTATACGAGTTCGAGTCAATTTCAGAATATCAATTTAAATCACCGAATTCAAATTAAACTTCAATCTTCGAATTTTGATTCATATTTTAAAAATACATTCCAATCTCGAGTCCAAATTTATATATCCAATTATATTACTTTTACTTAGCAATAATCCAAAGTTCGAATGAAAGTTCATGTAATGACCCACTATTTTGGACCATTCAAATCGACAATAAAACCACACATGTCGGACTTGAATAATACAAAAAAATAGATTGTAATAAATTTGGAGCAAATAAAACCAATCACAGAATCACAGACATAGAATATCAGAATAACTCGCAGCGGAAAAATAAAATAAATAGTGGTTCATGAAGCCACTACAATACATAGTCTCAAAATAGATTCAAAATATATAGTCTGAAAATAGATACAACAGAAGTCTGAATACATAAGTATAGTAGAAATCCCAAATACATATGTCTCTAATACAAAGCTGACATAGAAATACTGAACGAAAATAGATAGCAATAAAAGATGATCTCCAGCAGTCCTAGCTCCAGAAGGTGAAATCCAAAGCTGATACTCAGGCTGACCCGAGCGTGAATAAAACATAAACACTCGAGTCAGGACATACATACTTATACAATGTAAACCAACTCAAGTGAACTGTAATAAAAGGTACAGGTAACTTAAAGAATGCTTGGGATCGCCCATTCTTTAAGGATCCGTTAAACTATTTACTATGTAGTAATATTTCGCTAATATAATAATGTCTATAGTAAAATAAACTTACTTTTAGATAGCGTTAAGGAGTGACCCAATATTCCCCTTAATACATAATAGTTTCAATAGTCTATACAGTACCTGCATACCTCGAGAAGCTACAAGAAGATACTCTATAGGTACGACACAAATAGAAACTCGTAAAAGGCGCGCTAGGGTAGGTGACACGGCACAACTAGGCAATGCCAGGGTAGATATACCAATTACGCATCCGGGCTGGTGGAAAGGCATAGCAGCCACTACCGCCCACCTCGAGCCACACTCCCAAAATCAAGGGGTGCACCCAATCAATCACAAAAGTAATTGAATGGTATCGAAGAAGTGTGTCCGATCAGAGGTGCTACCTCATTGGCTTGAGAATCACTTCTGTTTTAGCCACCTTATGCCAACTTATGGGAGTTGGGTCCACGTAAATATACCTTTAGGATCGTCGCCACCATCCTACTTCATTCTGGAATCTCCACCGCATACACAGTTGTTAAAGTGGTTTTCGGTATCGACAAAGAGTATGTCCATATCCGATCCCGGTCTCTTTAACAACCAATCGTTAATATAACCCGTGGTTATAAATTTCAAAAATAGTTTATATTTCAAATCAAAATACTTCATTTAAACCATTTAAAAGTGAAGTCATTATACCTTTAAATCAAATACTCAATTCCCAAAAATTTAGCACTTTTGAAGCTTGTTTATTTAGTTAAATACTTCAAAACATTGAAATTTCAGCATTCGCGGCCCTTAGAAAATGCTGCGGTAAGTTATATTTGAAAACAGTTCATTTCAGCAAAGACAGCATTTATAAACTGCTGCAGTAGTTCAATTACATTTGAAAACTAGTTCAATTCAGAAAGGACAGTATTTACAAAACTGCTGCAGTAGTTCAGTTACATTTAAAAATCTCATTTCAGCAACTACAGCACTTATCAAGTGCTACTGTAGCCCTTTTATTTGTTTCAGATTTTAGATTTTCTTTCTGCAACTATAGCACTTACCAAGTGCTGCAGTAGCCTTTAGTTAATTAGCCTTTAGTTCATTTGCATCAACCACAGCACTAACAAAGTGCTGCAGTATCCTTTACTTCATATTTTAAGTTAATTTCAGAAATGATAGCATTTCTTAAATGCTACTAATTCAATTTCCAGATTTATAATAAAATTTCAGAAACAAATAAACTTCGATTTTAATCATTTTAACTTATAAAAATCATATTTTTCCACTTCAAAAATGTTTATTTAAATACCCTTTAACTTATGATTTTATAAAGAAAATTTTTATAATAAAATCAAATTTTCCAATAATTTCACTTATTAAATTCAAGTGTACCATTTCCCATTCTTTTCATTTTTAACAATTTACCTTAACGCTTAAATTTAAATTTCCATTTCATAAATAAAACTTAATTTCCATTTTTATTTAATTAACTTAAACTTCCATTTAAAAATCAAATCACAAATTTCCAAATTAAGTTATGTTTCAAATCACAACTTTTCCATTCATTTATTTAACATTTTTAAATACATAGAAAAATCATTATCACTTTATTAAATCATTTTAAATCCAAATTTAAATCGAAATATCAAATTTTACATTTTAAAATACTTAAAATTTTCCAGAAAACTATATAAAATAACCACGGGGATGTATAATATTTTCTAACCTAGGTCAAGTGATACAGATAATATATCATTTCAATCCATAATTTACAAAAAAATCCGGCTTCTATCATTTCAAACCCGCAATCCCAAGTAAATAAAATAAATAAAAATCGCTTAGGCCTATCATTTCAGCCCATAATGATTTTTACCTATTCTAATGTCCGTTCGGATATGTATCATTTCAACCCATAGTGATTCTATTCTACAGGGAACTTGTAGTGTGAGAAACAGTATAAAATAAACAATATAACAGAATATAACATAGCAGATGATGTGACAGGTTTATAACAGGGTTTAACATCATATACTAAATATCACAGGCAGGTATAACATGGTATAACAATTTCTACACATTCACTTATTACCGTTTCACAATTCTATAAGTATGAATGTCAAGCGTGAATAACTCACCTTTTTAAGCTGGAGTTCGCAAATCAAAACACACAAATAAATTCCAGAAGGCACGATAGCACGACTTTTGATTCAAGTGGAGAGATAGCCAAGATTTAGATCTTGTATACACAAATAAAACAAAGCAAATATAAATATATATTCAACACAAAATTTAAATTAAAACAAATGGAAATTAGAATCAACAAATGAATAGATGGCTTAACCACACAAATGTTCTTGGCCACATCATAAAGGGCTCGACCATTACTCTACTATGCTTGGCCATGATGCTTTCTTTGATGTAAGGCTAGGGTTTGGACTCACAAACACACGGCTAGCATAGAAATGTGAAGAGTTTGGGGTTGCAAAACAAGGAATGCAAAGAGACAAGGCAAAAGAGAGGTTTTGGTGCAATATAGGCTCGGCCTATGGTCAAGTTTGGGCTTGGCTATGGAACTACAGGTCAGGTCAGGGGTAGGAGGTGATGGTCAGAGGTCATGTCACGTGGTGGTGGTGGTGGCTAAGGGTGATGGCTGAAGCTAACATGAAGGGGATGGTGGAATAAATGGCTCGGGTATCTAGTTTTTGGAGTTTATGCAAAGTTTTTGAGATGTTTGGTCCACTTGAAGGTCACAGCCTGGTCTGGTCAGAGGAAGAGGAGTGCTAGCCGTGGATGATGAGGGGAAGGAGGTGATGGTGGTGGTCGATGGAGGTGATGGTGGGTAGTGGCCGAGCAAAGCTAGAGAGGAGCAAGCAAAAATCAATGAAAATGAAGAGGAAAATTAGAAAAATGGAAGCCATGAACTTAGAATTTTTTTCAGAAAATAGAATGGCCGTGAGAAATCAAAGTAATGATAGGTTTCTCACGTGAATAAGCTTTGAAATGCACGGCTAAACAAGAGAAAATGAAAGGCCAAGCAAATGAAAAGACAAGCAAATGAAAAGTCATAAGTTTAAAAGCCTTTTGTCTCTTTGAATTTCCACTTTCTTTTTAATTCAATATAAACAAATAAAAATCAATTAAAGTTAAAACAAAATAAAGTAGAAATGAAAATAAATAAATAGTCTTAGGAAAAATATAAAATAAATAAAGAAAATAGTTTATTATATTGAAACTAGAATTAAAAATTGTAAACAAAATACAACTAATATTGGAAAATTACAACTACACTTTTAAAATGTTTTAAAAATAAAATTTTGAAAAAAAATCTAATTTAAAAATATTTGCAAAACTCTTGGGCTGTTACAGTTCAACTCCTTTTAAAACAAATATCTGGAATTCAAATCATATTTCGATTTTAACTTCAAAATCTCAAATTCCATTTCTAAACAATTTTGTTTAACAAATTCCGATTCTAACATTTTGAGCTCAATTTCGAAATAATTCGATTTCCATAAATTCGATTTTACTTCTTTAAATCAAAATCATTTGAATAATTTCAAATCAAATTTTTTTAAATCATTTAATTTAACCAATCTGGTGTCCGTATTTAATTTTCTATCCTCTGGCCAAGTGAATCAATTATTTCAATTTAATTTCAAGGATGGATATATATCATTACAATCCAAATCAAAGTGTCATAGGTATATATCATTTCAACCTATTTCTTAATTTATTTGAAATAATTCAATTTACAGTTTTATATACTGTAAATAATATACAGGATGATAACAGGACATATCAAAATAAATAAACATCCAAATCATCCAAAACATCAATCAATAGCATCCATCAAAATCAACACCCAAATCAGCCAATCATTCACACCAATTTCATAGTTATCAATATCAGGTAATTTAATGACAATTAAATTTCAATTTCAAATTTAACTGTCAATTTTAATACCTACAGTCAATTCATATATCAATTTCATTTTCAGATAACAGTCAATAAAATTAGATAACTTCACCATTCAATTTTAACGAACATAAAAATATTATAGTACGTCGTGAGCGTTAAAAACACTCACCTTTTATTTGAAACTGAAAATATTTCAGCTTCAAATAAATGCCACTTCGATTCCATGCCAAAGCCTTCATCGATACGATTCCAACGCTACTTGTTTCGTCTAATTTCGACCTCGTATGTAAAAGATACACATCTTATAAGATTTCAATTTATAATATAATCAATTTACAATATATATATTTTTTATTTTAACCTAGAAGAATCCGGCCGTTAATCGCTGAAACAAAATCTCGGCCGCACATTGCTATTTCTCCCTCGTTCTCTTCCATTTGTGTCCAGGCATATACAAGCCCACTCGCCACCGTTCGTTCATCCATTTATCGTGACCAAACCACTCGCCTAAAATTTAATCAGAGACCACCACATGGAAGCTCGTCGTGAGCCCCACCTTCACCCTAAACCTGGTCAAACTCGGCTACATCAAAGCTTTGGAAATTGCACACGAATGCCTGGCCTTCACCATCGATTTGCTGTTGACGTGGACCTCCTTACTCGATCTCGACCGTTGATATTGTAGAGCTCCTCGAGCTCTACAAGTTTCGTGTAGAAGCTTTGTCGTGAAAGTGGAAGGATGATGAGATATTGGGAAAAAAGCATGCGAAATTTCAGCCATTATAAATTAGGTAGCGGCTGCGTGAATTTAGGGTTAGGGCTAGAGAGGGTTGCGTGTATAAATATACGTGTAACCATGTTATTTTCACTATTAACACACTTTTCCGAACGAACTCCAAATGAGGCGTGACGCCTGGCGTTTATAATGTTTTACCCCTATTCCGAACACAATGGAATATGTTTCGAGGCCTAATTCGATCGTATGTGGGAGATTGCTTTTCGAATCGAATTATAATATTAAATTTTCAATATTAATTTCAATGCGTTTCTATCCTGTACGACCAAACGGTGACTCCAAACACTGCGAAATTTGAAATCCGATAATAATACGCTATTATGGATCCAATGGAACTGATTTCGTCGAATTCCGAGACTATGCCCAAGAAGGCTATTTTAACGTGTCAATTAAATCGAACGATTTTCAAAATCGACAAAATTACTTGAAATTCCAATTTTAAAAACTTACTAACTCAATTATAATTCAAATAGAATTTATATCCATATTAGAAACCATTTCGATTCATATTAAATCACAAATTCAATTATTTACCCTATTTCAAATATTAAATTTACTATTCACCCAATCCATTTAATCGCTATATTTGAAATTCTAAACCATTTCACTAATTTAACCAAAACCTCCATATTCAAAATTAATTAATATTTCAAATTCAACGTTTAAAAATATATTAAACGTTCAAAACCAAATGACCAAAATTCCGGGTCGTTATATTCCTCCCCCGTTAAAAGAATTTCGTCCTCGAAATTGCTAAGGTAGGAAAAATGCTCCAAACCTATTTCTTTTCAAAACCCATTCGGTTAAAATTCTGTTATTACCATTCCTAAGTCCACCCAAATCCATGAATTCCTATTTCTTTATCAAATTCCATTATTTCAAATTATAATTTCAAATCAAATTTAGTTAACAAAAAATTTCCAAAAATTTTCTAGCACCCAAATTTTCGAAAATTTATGACAGAGCCTCCCATGTACGGAGAGCCTTTTACAGTATCACAAATATGATAAATATAATATACATCAACCCAAACGGTCGAAAACACAATATATACCAATATTTATTTCATTTTCTTATTTAATGCGTAAGCGTACCTTATATTAGCATTATTAAGCGAGTTTGCTTAATTTATATGCAATTACGCAGCCAAAATCTATCCAAACAGCATCCATGTACCTGTACTTACTCAAAATAAGCACATTAGTTTCATGACCATGAAATTTTCATAACATTCCATTCCTTTAACTAACTTAAACACATGTTTCCATAAAACAAACATATTATAACATTTATATTTCGAATGCATAAACAAGTACAAGGTTCAAACATTTAATTATCATTTTCCAATCAATGTATATGTAATTTGTTTAATTTCAAATTGATTCACAATCAATTCATTTGCATTCCATTCATATCCATATTAATTATATTCAAATCCATTTTATTAATCTCGGAATCATTCCATGTAAATCGATTCTCGAACAATTCAGCTTAGGTTCATGCACTTGCATTTAGATTAATTTCACTTCTAACTTATATTCCATCTTTTCCATTCACTTTCATTTAATTCACATAGTGTTACTCACTTCATTTTATAGTGCATGGCATTTCATTCCATGCTAATTTATTTATAAACCATTTCATAAAATTATTTCTAAGGTTTATTATAAACATTCCATACCGCTACTTAAGTTCATATTTAGTTTTATAACTTAAGTTCATACCCAATCCTATCCAATCCATACTCCAAAATCATATTCAATTCATTTACTCTTAAATTGCATTCATTTCTTGTTATCAAATAATTAACCATTTTAACTTGGTCATACCTTTCCACTTTCTCAATTTAATAAGTTATATAGACTTATTTATTCACAATTCCCTGAATTTCCACTTAAGTTTACTCACCTTCTATATTTATAACATATAGTTATATAATCACTTCACAATTCATGTTTATATTAAATATACCCAATTCCAATTCACCCTCCATTTATAATTCAAATTTTTGAATTTCCATTTCTTTACCATAACATAAAACCATTTTCATTTTGGTTTTACCATTGCATTTCTCAATTCATAAGTTCAAGAACTTATTTACTTAAAATCTCATATCGCTTACTTGAGTCCATTCATATCTTGTAACCATAATTCTGGATTATATATATATCACTTTATCGCTTAAGTGTATCCATTCCATTCAATAATCATAAATTATAGTTATATAATCATTTTAAATTTCAACTTTATACTCATTTCAATTCAAACCCAATTCAACTTTATTTAACTTATCTTAGGCTAAATTTTCAATCCATATTATTCATTTTAACTTACTCAAGTTAAACATTAATTCCAGGATTAAAATTCACACCTTCCCTTCTTATCAATATCACCCAAATTATAAGTTTAATAACTGATTTTCTCCTGACTTCACAAATCATTTAAATGTAAATCCCAGAATTCAATCACTCGGTTTTATTTCAAATCATTTTGAATTCATAAATATACCTATATCCACTTTTGTATACCAAATGATACTTTCGGAATTTTAAAACAACTTGGTTTTTGCCCAAAACAATTTCCTTTTGGAATTTCTAAAAGAAAACTTGTTTACCAAATAAGTCCAACGCAAATAGTCATAGCCAATCACTACGGTAGCAATCCGTCACTTTGAAACTCGAAAATGAACACTAACGATGCGGCCGTCGTCACCAGAATTATTTTCCAGCGATTGAAGTGAGTTCAGTGCTTCCTTACTTCCAAAACCCATTTTAAAACAATTTCTATTCAGAAATATCTCCAAAATAATACTCCATTATTCTTCACAAACCAATTTGGAAAACATTTCCAAAATCTCTAAGATTTAAAAAAATTCCCAAATACTTAGTTCAAATCCATTTAAAACATTTCCCAAAATTTTCGGGATTTATATTTCAAATTCTGGTTTAAATCCAATTCTAGTTATAGGAGTTATATAAATCATTCTTATATACTTTTAATTTGGTTATATAACCCATTCCAAATTTTATAATCTTATTGAGATTATAGTAATACTAAACAAACACCCCAAATATATACGTTATAATAATTTCGGGAAACATTTCTTTTATATCCAAATATAGTTTGGGTAAAATTATTTCATTTACCCTCTACAAAACAATACTGTATCGGTTTACCTTGTTTAATAGTTTAGAAACCCTTATCGATACAGTTGTACTTCCCGTACCGGCCAGAATTCATAAACACTCAACCGATAAATCAACACAATATAAAACATTTTATATTCACTAACAATTACGCGCTCATATCTATCAATACACTCAAACTCGTTCTAGGGTAATACTGACCCTATCTCTAATGAGTTACCCTATCAAAGCCAAGGTTCTCGCTTAACCTTCAGCTCTGATACCAACTGTGACGACCCACATTTCGGAAGGTTTAAATTGATAATAATCCACACATATCCAACTTAAATAATCCGAAACATAGATAATCATTGGGGTTAATTAAGAAAAATAAGAAAAGAAGAAGAAAACAAACACAGAATCTTGCAGCGGAACGATAAAATATAATAATCAAATAAACAGTTCATGAAGTTGTTTATATTATACATTTATTATAATGTATACAACATTTATCAAAGTTATATATATACATCAGGGATAAATAAAGTAATGCATTAGACAACATGATGCAGGAATAATAATAGTAATAATATACCAAATCTTCGTCTTCATCCTCCAGAATAAATCTTTAATAAGCTGAAAACTCAGGGCTGACCCGAGCGTAATGGAAAGACAAAACACTCGAGTCAGTACTAAAATATTCTTATGTGAGTCAAATCGATATCTCATATAACATGAGTGTCGTGGCGTCAGAGATATTTACGGGGTTTCACATCTCCTATCCAGTGTATAATGTGCGTGCAATAACTCAAGAGATGTTACGGGATTTTCCATCTCTTAAGGATCTGCCAAAATATTTATATGTGGTAGAATACGCTGCATATATAATGTCTAATCGGTAAAATAAATATTTTTCTTAGCGTTAAGGCTTTACATTGATCCCCCTTAACGCGTTTTTGAGCATTGGCATACAGCTTGCATTTGACACAACCAGTAGCACGTCGGTAGTCAGTGATGCGTCGCGATACGATAACACTAAACCAAAATCGTAGGGGTCTCGTATAAGGATAAAAGTATGACAAGACATTTGAGGCAATGCCCAAGGTAAGATACTACCAGTTTGGGTCGTAGGGCTGGTGGTAACGCATCATAGCCATGACCGCCCACCGCATCCATCCATCCCATATCGAGTCAAAGGGAGGCTATCCCAAATCAAGGTGCACTAATCGAAACCAACAACAAGAGTAATAACATGGACTGAGTCCAAGAAAATCGAAGAACGGATGTCCGCTAGGGGTAATTAGCACACTTGGCCCTGTCAAGCCGTCCTGTTTTAGTCATTTCAAGTTGGCACAAGTGTCGGGGTCTATCCATCATCGTTCTCTTTCTTCAAATCCAGCAATCATCGCCAAATCCAACCACTTCGTTCTGGAGTCTCCTCCGCGTACACAGTTGTTAAAGTTGTTTCAATATTGACAGAGAGTATGCCAATAAGAGGCGCCGGTCTCCTTAACAACGAAGCGTTGTTTTACACACCGGTTGGTACTTTTATATTTCGAAAACAATTCGTACTTGATATCAAAATATCATATTTGCTTCAAAATCAATTTCATTTTAAAATCATCATATTCACTCAAAATATACTATTTCACTTCAAAATCATTTTCGCCTTAATGTCTCGATTTCGTTTCCAATTAAAAATTCTCGAATTTCCATTTGGGTTATAACTTTAATTTAACCCAATTTGTACTTAAATCTATGGTTTAAATATAAACAATTCCCACTTTGACCAGTTTGAATTTAGAAAATAGCTTGAATAGTTTTAAAATAGTTAAATAGTTAATATAAACAATTCCCACTTTCGACTAAAAATGGTTTATATAGTAAAATAGCTTGAAGAATCAAAATAATTTGAATATTTAAGAAGGTAGATTTTAAACAGTTTATATTAAAATAATTTATTTGAAAATAGTTTCAAAGTCAAACTGATTCAATTACCAATCTTCCAATTCAAATCAATTTCAATTTCCATTTCCATTTAAATCAATTCAATTCCGAATTAATTCGAATTAACTTCGATTCCAATTTCAATTTAAATCAATTTCGATTTCGATTTCAAATTAATTCAATTCCGATTTTCAATTTGGTTCATTCCAATTTGAACTAATTTAATTCAATTCTCAATTTTAAACCATTCAATTTATACGAGTTCGAGTCGATTTCAGAATATCAATTTATATCATCGAATTCAAATTAAACTTCAATCTTCGAATTTTGATTCAAATCTTAAAAATACATTCCAATCTCGAGTCCAAATTTATAAATCCAATTATATTACTTTTACTTAGCAATAATCCAAAGTTCGAATGAAAGTTCAACTCCTTTTAAAATAAATAAATTTCCGGAATTCAAATCATATTTCGATTTTAACTTCAAAATCTCAAATTCCATTACTAAAAAATTTTGTTTAGCAAATTCTGATTCCACCATTTTGAGCTCAATTTCAAAATAATTCGATTTCCATAAATTCGATTTTTACTTCTTAAATCAAACTCATTTAAATAATTTCAAATCATTTTTTTTAAATCATTTAATTTAACCAATCTGGCGTCCGTATATAATTTTCTGTCCTATGGCCAAGTGAATCAATTATTTCAGTTTAATTTCAGGGATGGATATATACCATTTCAATCCAAATCAAAGTGTTATAGATATATATCATTTCAACCTATTTCTTAATTTATTCAAAAATAATTCAATTTATAGTTTTATATACTGTAAATAATATATAGGATGATAACAGGACATATCAAAATAAATAAACATCTAAATCATCCAAAACATCAATCAATAGCATCCATCAAAATCAACATCAAATCGGCCAATCATTCACAACAATTTCATAGTTATCAATATCAGGCAATTTACTGACAATTAAATTCCAGTTTCAAATTTGACTGTCAATTTTAATACGTACAGTCAATTCATTTGTTAATTTCATTTTCAAATAACAATCAATAAAATTAGATAACTTCACGATTCAATTTTAACGAACATAAAAATATTATAGTACGTCGTATTCGTTAAAAACACTTACCTTTTATTTGAAACTGAAAATATTTCAGCTTCAAATAAATGCCATTTTGATTCCATGCCAAAGCCTTCGTCGATACGATTTCAACGCCGCTTGTTTCGTCTAATTTCGACCTCGTATGTAAAAGATAAACATCTTATAAGATTTTGATTTATAATATAATCAATTTACAATATATTTTTTTATTTTAACCTAGAAGAATCTGGCCGTTCATCCCTGAAACAAAATGTCGGCCGCACATTTCTATTTCTCCCTCGTTCTCTTCCGTTTGTGTCCAGGCATATACGAATCCACTCGCCAGCGTTCGTTCATCCATTTATCGCGACCAAACCACTCGCCTAAAATTTGATCAAAGACCACCACACAGAAGCTCGAGCCCCACCTTCACCCTTCACCCGGTCAAACTCGGCTACCTTAAAGCTTTAGAAATTGCGCACAAATGCCTAACCTTCACCATCAATTTTCCCTTGACATGGACCTCCTTACTCGATCTCGACCGTTGATATTGTAGAGCTCCTCGAGCTCTACAAGTTTCTTGTAGAAGCTTTGTCGTGAAAGTGGATGGATGATGAGATATTTGGAAAAAAGCTTGTGAAATTTCAGCCATTAAAACTTAGGTGGCGGCTGCGTGAATTTAGGGTTAGGGACGGAGAGGGTTGCGCGCGCGCGTGTACACGTGTAACCATATTATTTTATTATTATTTTCACTATTCATGCACTTCTCCGGACGAACTCCAAACGAGGCATGCCGCCTGGCGTTTATAATGTTTTACCTCTATTCCGAACACAACGGAATATGTCTCGAGGCCTAATTCGATTGTATGTGGAAGATAGCTTTTCGAATCGAATTATAATATTAAATTTTCAATATTAATTTCAACGCGTTTCTATCACGTACGACCAAACGGTAACTCCAAACACTACGAAATTTGAAATCTAATAATAATACGCTATTATAGATCTAATGGAACTAGTTTCGTTGAATTCCGAGACTATTCCCCGAAAGGTTATTTTAACGTGTCGATTAAATCGAACGATTTTCAACATCGACGAAATTACTTGAAATTCCAATTTTAAAAACTTACTAACTCAATTATAATTCAAATAGAATTTATATCCATATTAGAAACCATTTCGATTCATATTAAATCACAAATTCAATTATTTACCATATTTCAAATATTAAATTTACTATTCACCCAATCCATTTAATCGCTATATTTGAAATTCTAAACCATTTCACTAATTCAACCAAAATCTCCATATTCAAAATTAATTAATATTTCAAATTCAACGTTAAAAAATATATTAAACGTTCAAAATCAAATGACCAAAATTCTGGGTCGTTACAGTCGTGAGGTAGATTTTTAAGATTTTTATCTACATCCAAACCACTAGGAGTTCTCTATTTAATTTTCCTATAAGATAAAATTTCGTTTATTATTTATTTGAGGTGATCACAAATGATTGGTTCGAGTTCTCAAATTTTCTATATTCTATTACTTCTAGAGATTTCTTAGTTATCTCATTCTTAGATCTCACAACAGATTACTCCTATAACTTGGTTAGAGGATTGATAATTTTACAAATTTCAATTTCATCCAATCAAACAAAGATTATAACCCAAAAGAGGTTTTTAGTTGTAAATTTCCTGATAAGTTTTGAACTTAGTTTTCACATCTCAATTTACTAGAAGTATTTTCTCTATCTAAAATACTCATCATTCTTAATGTTAATCATATTCAAGACTTGTGGATTAATTCTAGGATTTATCTTTGATATGACTTCTAGATTCATAATATAAATTTATCTTACATTAAAGCCCTTCCTCATGGGTTTTTAAATTTTCCAAAAATTCTTACAAACCCTTGTTACAAATTACTTACTTTTTAAATTTTCATCCTAGTTATTTTTATATTGAGTAAACTCTTAATTGGCTTTAATTGAAAGACTCAAATTTTATAAGTCTTGCTAAAGTATTCATGTTATTTAATTAAATTTCCATGATAACCCTGGAGATCAAAAAAGAGATTAATCGGGAGAAAATTTCCTTTATATCTTACACTACAAATTTCATTTTAAAAAATTGAAGATTACTTTTTAACAAAGGAATCCCAATTATTTTGCTATGCTAAATATTTATTTCCCAAATAAAGAAACTTCCTTTAGTTATTTCCAAAATTACTGTTAAGTTTTGAAAACTTGAAGATTCCCCAAAAGAGGTTTTTGTAGTTAAAGCCCTTAAAGTTCAACCGTTACTTTTACCTATGCATTTCACCTTTATTGCATAGTATGTATATAAATCAATAGGATCCTCTAATTAGATTTTATCCTATTCAAGAATTTACTAATTAAAATTTTCCAATTTCTTTTATGGTAAAAATAAAAGAATTAGCTTCACAAGAAATTATTATTATAATAACCAAGTCTCCAAAATTCATTTTCCCATAAGAAAATCATTTGCATGAACTCCTTCCTTAATTTCTCAAACTCCATTTTAATTTATAAATAAAATTTCCAAATCTCTTAATTATTTACTTATCTCAATATTCAACAAAGCTTATATTAGGTAAAAACCCAAAAACATAAATCCAGTCTCATTTCTCATTCTTGTATTTCTATTTACACTTTCTCTTCTTTGAAATTCCCAAAAATATATTCAAATCCCCGACTATTTTTATTTTGAAATAAATCCTTTTCTTAGTGCAAGTTTGAAGCCTTAGACACTACCTAATTTAAGGTTGAATCAATATACACACATGCACCTTCACACACAAAAAATACATATATATCTCACAGATTCAATTCACTAGCCTATTCTTAGGAGTGTATCAAATTTCCTCTTAATATTTTAATTAATATCCAAGAAATAAATTAATCTCTAAAGTCATCATTAAAATTTTCATGATACATTGAAACTCTTTAGTATTTAAGTTTAAATAGTTATATTTCTTAGTAATAAGTTTGAATGGTAAGTCAATGTATATAACATACGTTTCACAAAGCATTACTAAAAACTTCTTTTAATACCAGAATTAGTATCCAAAAGATGAATTAATTCATAAAGTTATTTCCACAAATGGTTATTTCAAATACAATTAGAGATGGTATCTCAAATTTTCATATTATTTAACCTAAGCTTATTTCCAAGTTTAAAAGTTTCCCTCTTTTTTTATATTCAGAATTTGCTTTCGATTGATTTAAGTAAAAGAACCATGCTTCTATTTAGCTTTTGTTGATTTAGCTATTTAAGGATTTACACTTATGTATTTTTACTTAGATTATAATGGTCTTTCATAGCCTATCTAAAGCATTATATCAAATTCAATTTTTCAAAGCAAATGTTAAAACAATTCCCAAATATCATAAACAACACATAATGTTACCTCTCCATTTATTCATAACAATTTGCTTTGACAATTGGCCGCGATGTTGATTTTAAAATCAACTTCGCCTTGCCATTGTTCTCGGCGATCTCTAAGATTAAGCATCTAAGCCCATTATTAAATTATTACTCATATAATTTATTTTTATTGATATTTCTATTCTTTCTATGATATGGAAATACCTTTATATTATCAAAACCTTAATATATACATGTCTTTGTATATATTTCCAAATATCGTTTTATTTTAAATCACATTACTTTTCAAAAATATGTTTATTCCTTCTTGAATTAGCATATGTTCAAAATATGATTTTTCCAAAATACTTATTTTAATAAAAGTGTATGTCCAATTGTCTCATTTGAATGGTTAAGAATCCCTATCGAGTACATTGGCTAGACGTCCCAACCAAAATCCTTAAAGCATCCAATGGGTAATTTAACACCCATAAATATATGCACGCACACACCCTTTAAAAATCCTCTTTTAAAATGAAGAATACTTATATCTTTATGTACCCTAGTTTATACATATAATAATAAGCTTATAGTCCTCACCATTAAATATCTTATAGAAAACTCATAGGATGATATTTCCTAATTAGGTCATGATTGCATCAAAACAATTCTTAATCAAACTCTTGGTTTAGAGTAAATAATAAATCATTTAATTTTGGTTAATTGGTAATAAAATACCAAAATTTATCTCCATTTCCAATTGATTAATTTTTATAATTACAAGATTTGATCTTTGATTATTCTAAATCCAAGAAATTCAATATTTCTTGTGGTGGTTTCTAATACAAAGATACCGCAAGATTTGAGTATTAACCTTCAAATAAAATTCTAATTATCAAGGGATAATTCTTGATTGAAGTTGAATTGTCACGAAGAATCATATGCAAACAAACATCCAATCATACAGTCACAAATATTGGATAATGTGCACAACGGAACAATTCATCTGCTTCAACTGTGTAACTCTAATCATATAAAGATCGACAACAAACTACATGGTTAGCTGGATGGACAGAGTACTACATCTCAAATGGGCTCATTGGATTTCCCAACACTAGAACGAGTGACTCAGCGGTCAACCAACCGCACTTTTAGAATGGATAATATTGGATCAAAGATTGCATAGAAATCACATGATTCGATAATAGGAACATCAAAGAGTGGAAACGAAGGAAAACATTCTTAGAATCCCAAAAGACACTTCTTATTCTAAAGGGAAAGATTCCTACTATCTGCTCCAAGAATCCCAAATGGACCGTCTCTAAGACTCATTTAGGCCAAGATTTGTATCCGTAATATCATACTTTATTCTAAACTAAGCTCTGATACTAAGCTGTGACGCCCCACCCCAAGACTCACACTAACAAAGGATATTACAGAGTAATACCATCTGCTAGTGCAGAGAATAGGGCTAGTTAGGAGAAACCATCCATGAATTTTGCTTTAAGCGAACGTTGATACATCAATTTGGGTGTTGTATATTTTTTCTTTTCAAGTGGAATCAACATACGCAATCCAGGCTTAAAACAAAACCACGATGGCCATAATAATAATCCAGAACAATATATGATTGTAACAGCCCGATTTTTTCATACACGAAAAACCGAACCGTTTTAGTTAAAGAAGAAGAGGTAGAAGAAGAAAAATAGAAAACAACATCAGAATCTAACCATCGTAGCGGAATAAAATATAATATATATTAACAGATCTTTACACAAATCAAAACTTTATCAGTTTTATATAATATAGCATCAGAGTATACACCAGAGAACACATAACATACAACTGGACAATAACCATATCATGTCCTCAATACAACAGAGTACAACAATCAACACAGCGGAATATATATATATATATAAACAAGTACGGAAGATACGTCTCGCCATCCAGCTCGTCTCCTGAGCTCCACAGCATCATATCCTGTAACCTATAATACTCGGTCTGACCCGAGCATCATATAAAACAATACCCGAGTCAGTCTGGAATACCAGCGTGAGAAAATCACACTCAAATTGATTATTAAAGTTTCAAAATCTTTTGAAAACAAAAGCATCTCGTAAGACCACGCCACAAATAAACATGTCGGGTTTTTACCTTACGATAGCTAAAACACTTTTTATCAAAATCCTCTGATATTATAATAGTGTCTATTCACAAATACTTATGTAATACCCCAAAATTTTGTGAAAAATCATTTTTGAAAAATGATTTAATTTTTGAAATATTTAGATTTAAATATGGTGAAATTTCTGGAATAAATAGTGTGCAAGTATATGTGTGCACGTGCACACTGAAATGGCACAAGGAAGAACTCCAGATTTCTTGGATTTAAAACAAGAATTGAAAAGCAATACAAACATGATTTTTGGCAACATGGATATTTGATTTCTGGAATTATATGGATCATCTTAGAAAATAAGAAAAGTAGGCTTTACTTTAAATCAGTAAACAAATTTTATTTAAAACCCAGAAGAGAAAATTATGTATATTAACCTGTATATATATAGGTGCATATGCTTCTGAAATTAAAGAGAAATTAAATAAGCCTAGATGAGATATGTGTACAAATATATATATATATTTTTTTTAAGTACTGAAAAGTATATATATATATAAGCAAGTAAAACTATAACATTAAAATGACATGAAATGTGATACAAGTTAATAAGCTTGTATAGGCAAAAATAGCAAAGGGGAATTCTCAGGGATAATTGAAAAATAAAATAAAATAGTCACACTTTTAACATGACTAGGTGAGTGGCCATTTTCTGAAAAGCAAAAGAAAGAAAATGCAGCCTTTAAATTGGTTAATATGGCCGGGGTATTATGAATGAAAAATGCATGATGCTAGCCAGGACAGAAATGGAATTCTGTTTCAACAAAACCCTAGAGGAAAAATGCATATAAATAGGCAGTAGAATTGTCTTTACCCCGGGCTGCACAAAAAAATAAGAAAAGAAGAAAAATATTGGAAGGAAGGAGAAAACACTCAAACAAGAATTTTCTGGATTATTAAGAGGAAATATTTAGGTGAGTAATCTCACTGAGTTCATGGCATTAAGACCTGAGTTGAGGCAGCCACTTTTTATATTGCCATTTATGTATTTCTGGTTTTGATGTATATGATTTCATTAATGCTTTTTGGATGTCTTATTTTAAATCTGATATGATTTAATATGGATGATTTTGATGATCTTTGATTGGTTGAGACATTTGCCTTTGGATGAGTATCATACTGTTTTATTTGTACTCATAAATGTTAAAGTTTAGGTTCTTAAAAATTATATAGAGAATATTCTCAGCTGTTATAGATCTATGGCATGGAAACTTTATGAAAATGATTGGAGCTGCATTATACTTGGTATAAGTGCTGAGGCTTGAAAAGAAAAATGTTAAGGGTGCAATAGAAATTTTCTAAGTGCTGAGCCCTTAATCAAATCAAAAAAAAAAAAACCCACAAGCTAAAATTATGATTGAACCAGATCTTGAATCTGAATCAATCATAAAGGCTTGCAGATCAATATAACATGCCATGCCTCTTTTACAGTTGAAAATGTTCTTATATTTTTACTAAGATCAAGACATTTTTGACCCCATTTAGGAAATAACTATCTGCTTATTTCTAAGGAGAATTATGCTAGGAAAAATTATGGATGTTTCCATGTTTGCAGTGACATGTTCACTTAGCATATTTGATGATAGAATTTAAGACAATACACTAGTAAATAAACTAGGGAAGGGAAGGCCAAGAAGGCTGCTGGAATGCTTGTCATATTTGAAGTATGCAAGTTGGCACATGGTTTGTTTAAGCCCTGAGATCTTTGTGCAATGATGTGAATTAGTTCATTGCAATGTGTCCCAGTGATTCCTTAATAGCAGATGAGGCAGGGATTTAAATTGAATATTACAACCTGTAAATGAAGAAATAGGAATATGGATATTTCTTAGGTTGAATGGTATGGAACCAAGATGATTCCAGTGGATGAAATTGTTGCAGATAGATAATTATGTTTGCATGATTATGTATGCAAGTGAAAGAGTGATAAATGAATATATCATACCTGAATCAACTTAGTTATACTATGTTAAAGTAATTGATTGCAGAAATTTGCTTAAATAACAAGTTAGTACCCTTATATTCTCTATTGCTTAATATCATGAATGAATTGATGTTACTCATACCAGATCATAGATCTGACCCTTGTTTGCTCATGGCATCTGGGGTGTCTCAATTTAAAATGAGGCAGCCACTCATGCTCTTTCAGGTAACCCAGGCACTAAGTAAAAATGAAGTAATGGCTGTTATGGAGGAGTGAATGAACATGCTAGCTAATTTCAATAAGAGCTTGAATTGATTATATATGCATGTATTCAGGAAAAATTTTATGTTTCTAAGATTTCCAGTCATGTATTGAATATTTTATGGTTAGTGATCATGTTGCCCTTATGTTCTGTAAAGTGTCAGATTAAATTTGTTGGTCTGTTGAAATTGTTGTGTGTTAAGTTTTGATTTGTTTTTGAAGTAGGGTCTGAAACATAAACAAGAGAAATATGCTCAAGTATCAGCTATAAAAATCTGGTAAGAAATATACAATTATGTGAGCTACTGTATTGCATAATTTATATATGTATTAGCTAATCTTGAGACATAACAGAGCACTGAGTTTTAGAACTAAATCTGGATTTAGCAAGAAGTAAACTTAAAAGGATTTTATTTTCTTTTTACTGAAATGCTTTGTAAATAAGTCTGAATTCATTTCTGAATTGAATTAAGAAAAGTAAAATGTTTTTCTAAAAGCTTCAGACAAATGCAATGAAAGGTATCTCCATTGTTTTGAACTAGTGTGTAGCATATACAGGACTCATGGGTTAACCAGCTTCAACTAAATGAAGTATTGGTTGATCATGATAGACTGTATCTTGAAAATACAGATGCATTTCAAAGCTTAGTACATTTAGCAATTGTTTCACTCAGTTTTCTGGAAACTGAGCAAAGATATTGACATGTACATTTATACCTGTGTACATGTTGATATTTGGGCAAAAATATAAATATAAATTCTTAAAACAGTTGTAGGAATGGGTTTTAAAAATAGTTATGTAAGAAGAATTGTTTTGTATGTTAGGTTATAGGCAAAAATTAAATATATATGTACAAATATAGGTAGGTATCAGATTTCTAACCATACAGGAGAAAAATAAAAAGAAAAACCAAAAATTGTGTTTGAACCGACCAGCATAGCACTCGAACTCGTGACCTTTCATGTATAAGTTAGGCGCGTTTCCATTACGCCTAGATGTTGCTTGTGTTCACTTAGGATCCACTTTCTTTTATAATGAATTTGATACTATCCAGACTTTAACACAACCATCTATATTAAAAGCTTGTTTACTACTGATTATTACTTGATCATTTCTTAATTATAATGACAGACTAAAGTACATGTTTCCAGTGGATTTTATGGCCAAAAATCAAGCTACAATAATTAAATCTGAATTGCTAAAAAAAAAAATCTAAATCAAACAGAATGTTCTTGTACAAAAAAATAAAGTATATACTCTGAACTTAAATAAGAAGAACACATACATCTTCATATGTATGTGTATGTTATTAGATATACACTGATATATTTATATTGGTAAGTTATTTTGATCCTGGATACATTTTGTTTATTGGAAAAAAAGAAAATGACCTTGGAAAACATATTTGTAATGAATGATATATCTATATATCATCTCAAAAAAAAAATCCTTATGAAATTAGGGTGGAAATAGGAGGGTCATTTCAACTTATAAAATAGCCGAAATTATTACATCTATTAAATTCCGGCATACTAGCCACAGCGTGGGTAATACAAACAAAACTCGTACAAGGCACGTAGGGAGAATGGATTTCCAACGAATGACAAGGCACTGGGGTACCACCTATCACAGTACGTGGCCTAGATTACAGTACCGAGGAGTACGCCCGCTCCCCTGCAACACAAGGCCGGAATCATCCCTTACTGGATAATTCCAAATAAAATCACCCCATGGTTGGGATCAGCAACCGCAACACTAAGCCGAAATAAAAAGGGACATCTAGACAGGGATGACTTTACTCTCAAGTGGGGGCTACCCACGAAGCCTTGCTGCATAACCCTTGATTTTCAGTCATTCCCGGTTGATGAGGCTTGAGGCTAAACGATACCTTTTTCAGAACATATCCCTTAGAATGCCCATCGTCCACCTGACGATGTTTCGCAAGCATTCGTCCATACAAGTCCGTCCCGGGTTCGAACGGAACCGAAGGCACTATTCCTACTACATCCATTTTGGAAATATCCTCAGGATTAGTAGCGACTAGCCCTTGCACTTCACAGCTCCATCTTCGACTCCGAACACGTTACACGAAACGTACAAACCGGATCGAAGTGGTATTCGAGTCTCCAGACCTAGAATCCCGGTATACGGAAACTTGATCCCGGTCTCTTCGAAACGATCAACGCATTTGGCCAATATTGATAGTCGGTTATTTAACTATCAATTAACATCCACAAGCAATCATCACACAAATAAATAATTTCCCACATTATTTATTTGCCCAAATATCTTTCCAAGATATATTTCCAAATTTTCAAAGCTCATTTGAAAACAAATTTCAAACAGTTTCCGCTTACGGAATACATTTCCCAAATAATTATTTCCACCGAATCACCAAGTACAAAATACTTTTAATTTTAAAATAATTTAAAAACACTTTATTTAAATATGCTTTATAACATTGAAATTTTAAAACTACTTTAATACTTTATCAAAATATATATTTTAAGAATATTTAAAATAAAACCACTTTATAAATATAAGCTAACTTCCTCTTTAAAACATAATACCAAATCACTTTTATATACTTACTACAATAATAGATTTTTGAAAATACTTACTTTGGAAATTAACCTTTAGAAATAATCAATTTCCTAAAACATGCCTTTTTAAACAAATTAGAACTTTTAACTTATATTTAAAATTGCTTTGAAAAACATACTTGGCAATCCAAGGAAATACACTTCTCTTCACATCCTTTAAAAATAAATCAACACTTATTTTTAAACCAATTCATATTCTTTTATAAATTCCCACCTTGAATTTATATTCTCAAATATCCCCTGATATTTTATTTCACTTTATAAACCCAGTTTATCTCTCCAAAATCTCATTTCTCTTTAAATTTCAAATCCCAAAGTATTTAAATCAATTAACAATTGATTTCCCAATTTATTTTACTTTGAAATAAATTTCCTTACTTAATCCATTTATTTCCAAATTCATTAACTTCCAGATTTTATTTCTCATTATGATTTAAAATCTTTAAACTGAAACACAAGTTTCAGATTTTACCAAATTCCTTCTTTCTTTTTAATTACATTTAAACATTGAATTAAAATAAATTATTTATTCCTTTAAATAACATCACATAAGTTTTCTTTAGATTCAATATTCTCTGTTTATTTAAAATTCTTCTTTTCCATATTTAATTTATTCAAATTCACTAGAATTACTTAACTTAAATTTTACTCTTTTATTTCTTTCCAAAAATCCAATTCAATTGCTTTTGATAACTCATTATACTGGGAAATTCAATCCAACCAGATTATCCAATATAAATCATCACAGGATATCAACAATCATATCACAGAATATTTAAACAAAATTAAATATTTTGAGGAATCCAGTTGGATCCCTCCAACCTGTTTCCCTGCATCCACAGATGTTAGCACAATACCAATTCCACTTCAAAGTGGAATATCGTGGTATATGGGTTTTATAAAATATCATCCGCTATTATGCGGCGCATAGGGTCTCATCCGCTATATAAATGCGGGAATATCAACAACTCCAATATATACATATGCCAATATGTATATATTGCTATATACTACTATATATAATATAGCATATTCAATCAATGCAACCATTCAATCAATTATTTAAATTTAACCATTTAAATTTAAGATAAAATTCAGCTGAGTGAGATTAACTCACCTTTGATTTTTGCAATTCCACTTCATATTGCCTTGGTTTCTCATTCCCGACCTTGAATAAAATATTTATATGATCTATTACTATTTGAACTAAAATCAAAGAAAATAAATTTTCATTTATTAATCTAATTGACTAAGAAATTTGAGTTTAAACTAATTAATTTGATTTCAACAAATTTTCCTTCTAATAAATTATTTCTAGTAATAAATTAAATAAGCTAGTTAAATAAGTTAACCTTCTAAATATTTATTTTTAAAATGAACCAATAAGTGAAATTATCTATATATATTTATTGTTCCTTCTGTTTCTTCCGAAACTTCCTATATCTACTTATAAGATAACCCATATGGATTTTAACCATCTATATTTATTTTTTTACTGTAACATAATATATTTTCCTTTGTATCTTTTAAATTGAAAGAGATGATATATACCTAACAGACTCTCTCCTCGTCCTGAAAGCTTCTTCCCAAACCTTCGACTGCAAACTCCAAGCAATGACTATCCCACAATGCCGCATCTTGGTTCGTGCTCGCATCTCTCCCTCGAGCAGCCTCCCAATCCTTATACGAACGCACGACCCAAAACTTCCACACACACCCCTCTATCGCCCAACTAGGTTCGTGACCGAGCTCCCTGCAGCTCGAACGAGCACGCGACACCTCGCCTCCATCGAGTCGCCACCCTACGTCAGCAAGCGATGCACAGTCTCCCTTCTATGCCGAATCTCTTGATCGAAGCCATCCCTTGAAGCACGCCTACCCATCTACACCCAGTCGAGCAAACTTCCAAACCCGATCGCACCCTCCTATCAAGCTCACATCCTGCTCGAAGTTGCTTCGAACCAAGGATGAGCAAATGCGATTTTGATTTGATGATTATTTTACTTGAATCGGCCATTCGAATTTAGAAGGAGGAGGAAGAACAGGGAATAGCGACGAGGGTTTCGAATTGGTATTTGAAATTGGAGGAGGGGATTTACTGTAAATCGACGAGGGTTTATCTGATACAAAAGCACCCGCTTTTGCTTTTCCTTCTTCGTTTTGATTTTGGCTTCGCTGTTTAAAAAGAAAGGGAACGCGTGACTTCGAAGTATATAATTTTTCTCAGATATTTTAGTTCGATAGCTTCTTGGAGAAGAGAAAGGGTACGAGATTTGAAAGAAAGGAGGCATGGCTCACACGAAAAGTAAGGGTGGCTGAGCAGACAGTTGATAAGATTGGAAATAAAATTTATTCCCTATATTATACATCTCAAAATTTTCGAACTCCTATAGAGGCGTGCCGCCAAGCGTCCGTATTGTTATACCCCTATTCCAAACGCACTGGAGAAGGTTTCGAGTCCTAATTCGATCGTATGGAGAAGATAGCTTTTTGGATTCAGTTATAATATTGAATTTGATAAAATTTCAGCGCGTTTATATATCGTACGCTCACACAACAACTCCAAACACTACGAAAATTGAAATCCGGTAATAATACAATATTACGGACCCAATGGAACTGGTTCCGTCGAATTCCGAGACTGTGCCTCGGAAGGCTATTTTTAAATATCGATTCAAACGATATAATTTCAAAACTGAATAAAACCGTTTGAAATTACATTTTGAAGCTTCTATTATCTTTAGTATTATTAATATGAATTTTATAAGCCTTCAAACTATTCTTAACTGGTTTAAAATTCCCGATTTAGCATTTTACCCAATTTTAAATAATTTAATTTAATAATTAAATTACTCAATAAACAGCGATATTTGAAATTTAGGTTAATAATTAACCTCTGAATATTTAAAATTAATTAAATATTCCAATTTCAAATATACAAAAATTACGGGTCGTCACATTCCTCCCCCCTTAAAAGAATTTCGTCCCCGAAATTACCAGTTAGGAAGAACGATCCATAACTCATTAACTATTTCCTCACCCAAATAGTTTTTAAGCAACTTGCCCAATAAATCTTTTTATCAAAGACACACTATCCCACTTATTAACTTTCCAACTTACCCATAAATCCCAAACAATATCACTTACTTATTAATTCAAATTTAAATTTGAATTCAAATTTTACATTATCAAAATTTCTCAAAATTTTTCTAACTCCTTAAGTTTCCAAAAAATTTCGCCAGCGTCTCCTTTGCGCGGCTAGCTCGGTACAACTACAAAATGGCTCTACGGCCTCCTAATCTCAAAAAGAAACAAAAAGCCAAGTGGCTGGATCAAAAACCCAATCAAATTTCATATAGAAATTCAAATACATACCTTTTTGTCGGGCCATTAAATTTTATCTTCGAAAGTCAAAAATCTCAATTTATCCATTGCTTTTATACACCTGTATATCCTACTAAGCAATAATATTCAATCACAATTCCAAAGTCATTTTATACTTTTCTTTACAAATTCAATATTTGTTTTACTTAAGCCCGTACGATGCACATATATCATCCGTACGCAATATCACATTCGATCGCTCAATCGATCACACAATTTCACCTCCGAACTAGTATCGTCCACCCGACTTCCTAGTGCGGACTCAGATCTGGTTTCTTGATCGGAAACCGTCATTCTCCTTGCATAGCCACAAACTATGATAGAGAATATCCAGAATCAATCAACAATCCATATCCAGGTTCACCGTCGAAAATCGAGTGAAAAATCCCAACTCGGATCGGTATAATTACCTCGAAATTCTATGCTCGAATCCGGATCAAATCATTATGCGAATAAAATAATATACGTACATCCTACGTATAAATTCCAATTGATTATCAATTATATCAATTTCCTTTTTATTCACATTCAGTTTGATTACATTCACTTATCCACAATTTTCTCATTTCACAATTTCAAATTTTAATTGTCATCCAATTATTCATCTAGAATAACTTTCCTCAATATCAAATTACTTAAGAATCTCACCATATTCCTTAAGTTCAATATAAATATTTTACATACTGCTCATACTTATTTTCACTTCATTATTGAAGTTCATATCCATTTTTAATCACTTTTGTCTTTACAATTCCATTTGATTTCAATTTGGCTTCCACTCGAATATTTAATTAGTTGCACTTACTAATTAATTTAAATTTCGATTAACAGTTTATTCGTAAACTTCACTTCTTTAGTTCCTTCAATTTCGCTTCACCTTACATTCACATTTGAATTAGATTTCAATATCGGGTTTCAATTTCATTTGCTTAACAAATTTAAATCATTTATCGTTAACGAAAATTTTCAAAAATTTTCTAACTCCCAAAATTTACGGAAAATTTTGACAGAGTCTCCTTTGTACGGGGAGACTTCTGCGATATCGCAGGATGCACAAATATATATACATCGGCCCACCCGGCCGGGAAACAGAAAAAAAACAGTTCATATTTCCTATTTTTATTGCGTAGGCGTACCTTATTTAGCATTTTTACGCAAGCGGTTATTTATTTAAGCAATTAGCGCAGTCAAATCCAGCCAAACGGTTTTCCCGAACCTGTACTAACTCAACTTAAACAGGTTAGTGACAAATATCCAAAGTTTGTTATCATTTCAATTAATTTCATTAGCTAACACATACAACATAAGCAATATTCACTAAACACTTCCATAAGTGAATTTATTAGGCCCAACACAAATTAAATGCTTCCATTTAAATGGTTTACACTACATTACTTACATTCTATTCATTTTAATCCAAATGAATACGTATTTATTACGATTGATTTTAAAATCAATTATATTGCTTATATTAACTCACATTTACTACAATTGATTCCAAAATCAATTTTATTTCCTTTCTATCAATTCATAGAATTTTATTTAACCTCGTTTTACCTCAAACGATCCATTTTCTAATACAATTCGACAATATCAATGTGAATAAATGATTACTTCTGCTTTAGAACCATTTAGGTTAAATCCAACTAAATTTACATTTAACCTATTCCATTTTAAATTTATTCACAATTTTCATTGTATTTCTTCCATATCCAAAGGGTTTGATTCCAAACCATTTTATTAAACTCAGCCACCAATATATCAAATAACCATCACAAAATTTTACTCAAGTTATTTATTTGTTTGAGTAGAATTTTATTCCATTCAATACTATCTATACCCAGCTGAATTTATTTCAATCCAATTTATTTTAGCTTGCTTCCAATTAAACCTAGCTACACCCCATTTTTGGATTTTGCTAAGCAAAAATTTAATTCCACTTAATAACATTCATGACACAACTGACTTTTGATTCAATTCAATCCAAATTTAATTCAATTTCAATTTCAATTTATATAACTTATTTCAAGTTAAATTCAAATATATTTTCTTCACTTTCATTTACTTAAGTTAAATTTTAATTCCCGAATTACAATTTCCCAATTTCTTCTTATTAATATCAACTTCACTTTATAAGTACAATAGTTGATCCATTTATTCATTCACCAATTCATTATTTAACCAATAAATTTTATTTCCAAACATTAATTATTTTTAGTCCATCTTGACTACTTTTTCCCATTCACATTTTACCCTTTACTCCAGATTATACATTAAATTTTAGTCAAGTATATATTTTTCATTATTATTATTCTATAAATATCCCAAAATAAGATTCCAGAGTATACACAAATTTTCAAAATTTCAAAATCCCTTTTTGAAATCAACTATATCCAAACTCCTTTGGTAAATTCCATTATCTTTTTGAATTCTTAAATCAAACCCAGTTCGCAACAATTTCAATTTGAAACAATTCGGTAGCAATTTCTCTTTGGAAACTCAAAAATGAACACCGATGATGTCGCGATCATCATCGGAATTATTTTCCAGCGACCAAAGAGAGTTTAGTGCTTTTATCACTTTAAATCATTTCAAATATTTTTGAATACCCAATCTCATCAGACTTCGAATCCAATTTAAAATATTTCCCACAATAGTATCACTACTATTTCTCCCACACCCTTGAAAACCGTTTTCAAATCCAAAGGAATTTTAAGTCCTTTCTCAAAAATTCCAAATTTCCAACCCATCCAATTAAATTTAAACCTTTCTCTGGAATTCTATTTTAAATTACTATCTCATTTGGATATGGAGTTTATTCCAATTTATAAATTACATTTATAATCTATATTTCAAATTTTATTTTATTATAAAATTTTATTCTTTACTTTGGTTATAAATTTTAATTTCTAGTTAAGTTTCCATATAATAATGATAATAATCCAATATTATCACATCTAACATCCAAACAACCATATATATATTAACTAGGATAGTTTACAAAACTTTTCTTTTTATACAAAAATAATTTGGGTAAAATTATTTCATTTACCCTTCTTTAAAGCAATACTGTGTCGGTTTATCTTGTTTAAGAGTTTAGAAACCCCTATCGATATTGTGGCGTCCCACACATCGACCAGAATCCATAAACACTCAACCGATAAGTCAACACAATATAAAACCATTTTATATTCACTAACAAATACGCGCTCATATCTATTAATACTCTCAAAATTCCCACCAGAGCCAAGGTTGTCGCCAGCCTAAGCTCTGATACCACTGTAACAGCCCGAGTTTTTCATACACGAAAAACCGAACCGTTTTAGTTAAAGAAGAAGAGGTAGAAGAAGAAAAATAGAAAACAACATCAGAATCTAACCATCGCAGCGGAATAAAATATAATATATATTAACAGATCTTTACACAAATCAAAACTTTATCAGTTTTATATAATATAGCATCAGAGTATACACCAGAGAACACATAACATACAACTGGACAATAACCATATCATGTCCTCAATACAACAGAGTACAACAATCAACACAGCGGAATATATATATATATATATAAACAAGTACGGAAGATACGTCTCGCCATCCAGCTCGTCTCCTGAGCTCCACAGCATCATATCCTGTAACCTATAATACTCGGTCTGACCCGAGCATCATATAAAACAATACCCGAGTCAGTCTGGAATACCAGCGTGAGAAAATCACACTCAAATTGATTATTAAAGTTTCAAAATCTTTTGAAAACAAAAGCATCTCGTAAGACCACGCCACAAATAAACATGTCGGGTTTTTACCTTACGATAGCTAAAACACTTTTTATCAAAATCCTCTGATATTATAATAGTGTCTATTCACAAATACTTATAAAATAGCCGAAATTATTACATCTATTAAATTCCGGCATACTAGCCACAACGTGGGTAATACAAACAAAACTCGTACATGGCACGTAGGGAGAATGGATTTCCAACGAATGACTAGGCACTGGGGTACCACCTATCACAGTATGTGGCCTAGATCACAGTACCGAGGAGTACGCCCGCTCCCCTGCAACACAAGGCCGGAATCATCCCTTACTGGATAATTCCAAATAAAATCACCCCACGGTTGGGATCAGCAACCGCAACACTAAGCCGAAATAAAAAGGGACATCTAGATAGGGATGACTTTACTCTCAAGTGGGGGCTACCCACGAAGCCTTGCTGCATAACCCCTGATTTTCAGTCATTCCCGGTTGATGAGGCTTGAGGCTAAACGATACCTTTTTCAGAACATATCCCTTAGAATGCCCATCGTCCACCTGACGATGTTTCGCAAGCATTCGTCCATACAAGTCCGTCCCGGGTTCGAACGGAACCGAAGGCACTATTCCTACTACATCCATTTTGGAAATATCCTCAGGATTAGTAGCGACTAGCCCTTGCACTTCACAGCTCCATCTTCGACTCCGAACACGTTACATGAAACGTACAAACCGGATCGAAGTGGTATTCGAGTCTCCAGACCTAGAATCCCGGTATATGGAAACTCGATCCCGGTCTCTTCGAAACGATCAACGCATTTGGCCAATATTGATAGTCGGTTATTTAACTATCAATTAACATCCACAAGCAATCATCACACAAATAAATAATTTCCCACATTATTTATTTGCCCAAATATCTTTCCAAGATATATTTCCAAATTTTCAAAGCTCATTTGAAAACAAATTTCAAACAGTTTCCGCTTACGGAATACATTTCCCAAATAATTATTTCCACCGAATCACCAAGTACAAAATACTTTTAATTTTAAAATAATTTAAAAACACTTTATTTAAATATGCTTTATAACATTGAAATTTTAAAACTACTTTAATACTTTATCAAAATATATATTTTAAGAATATTTAAAATAAAACCACTTTATAAATATAAGCTAACTTCCTCTTTAAAACATAATACCAAATCACTTTTATATACTTACTACAATAATAGATTTATGAAAATACTTACTTTGGAAATTAACCTTTAGAAATAATCAATTTCCTAAAACATGCCTTTTTAAACAAATTAGAACTTTTAACTTATATTTAAAATTGCTTTGAAAAACGTACTTGGCAATCCAAGGAAATACACTTCTCTTCACATCCTTTAAAAATAAATCAACACTTATTTTTAAACCAATTCATATTCTTTTATAAATTCCTACCTTGAATTTATATTCTCAAATATCCCCTGATATTTTATTTCACTTTATAAACCCAGTTTATCTCTCCAAAATCTCATTTCTCTTTAAATTTCAAATCCCAAAGTATTTAAATCAATTAACAATTGATTTCCCAATTTATTTTACTTTGAAATAAATTTCCTTACTTAATCCATTTATTTCCAAATTCATTAACTTCCAGATTTTATTTCTCATTATGATTTAAAATCTTTAAACTGAAACACAAGTTTCAGATTTTACCAAATTCCTTCTTTCTTTTTAATTACATTTAAACATTGAATTAAAATAAATTATTTATTCCTTTAAATAACATCACATAAATTTTCTTTAGATTCAATATTCTCTGTTTATTTAAAATTCTTCTTTTCCATATTTAATTTATTCAAATTCACTAGAATTACTTAACTTAAATTTTACTCTTTTATTTCTTTCCAAAAATCCAATTCAATTGCTTTTGATAACTCATTATACTGGGAAATTCAATCCAACCAGATTATCCAATATAAATCATCACAGGATATCAACAATCATATCACAGAATATTTAAACAAAATTAAATATTTTGAGGAATCCAGTTGGATCCCTCCAATCTGTTTCCCTGCATCCACAGATGTTAGCACAATACCAATTCCACTTCAAAGTGGAATATCGCGGTATATGGGTTTTATAAAATATCATCCGCTATTATGCGGCGCATAGGGTCTCATCCGCTATATAAATGCGGGAATATCAACAACTCCAATATATACATATGCCAATATGTATATATTGCTATATACTACTATATATAATATAGCATATTCAATCAATGCAACCATTCAATCAATTATTTAAATTTAACCATTTAAATTTAAGATAAAATTCAGCTGAGTGAGATTAACTCACCTTTGATTTTTGCAATTCCACTTCATATTGCCTTGGTTTCTCATTCCCGACCTTGAATAAAATATTTATATGATCTATTACTATTTGAACTAAAATCAAAGAAAATAAATTTTCATTTATTAATCTAATTGACTAAGAAATTTGAGTTTAAACTAATTAATTTGATTTCAACAAATTTTCCTTCTAATAAATTATTTCTAGTAATAAATTAAATAAGCTAGTTAAATAAGTTAACCTTCTAAATATTTATTTTTAAAATGAACCAATAAGTGAAATTATCTATATATATTTATTGTTCCTTCTGTTTCTTCCGAAACTTCCTATATCTACTTATAAGATAACCCATATGGATTTTAACCATCTATATTTATTTTTTTACTGTAACATAATATATTTTCCTCTGTATCTTTTAAATTGAAAGAGATGATATATACCTAACAGACTCTCTCCTCGTCCTGAAAGCTTCTTCCCAAACCTTCGACTGCAAACTCCAAGCAATGACTATCCCACAATGCCGCATCTTGGTTCGTGCTCGCATCTCTCCCTCGAGCAGCTTCACAACCCTTATACGAACGCACGACCCAAAACTTCCACACACCCCTCTATCGCCTAACTAGGTTCGTGACCGAGCTCCCTGCAGCTCGAACGAGCACGCGACACCTCGCCTCCATCGAGTCGCCACCCTACGTCGGCAAGCGATGCACAGTCTCCCTTCTATGCCGAATCTCTTGATCGAAGCCATCCCTTGAAGCACGCCTACCCATCTACACCCAGTCGAGCAAACATCCAAACCCGATCGCACCCTCGTATCAAGCTCACATCCTGCTCGAAGTTGCTTCGAACCAAGGATGAGCAAATGCGATTTTGATTTGATGATTATTTTACTTGAATCGGCCATTCGAATTTAGAAGGAGGAGGAAGAACAGGGAATAGCGACGAGGGTTTCGAATTGGTATTTGAAATTGGAGGAGGGGATTTACTGTAAATCGACGAGGGTTTATCTGATACAAAAGCACCCGCTTTTGCTTTTCCTTCTTCGTTTTGATTTTGGCTTCGCTGTTCAAAAAGAAAGGGAACGCGTGACTTCGAAGTATATAATTTTTCTCAGATATTTTAGTTCGATAGCTTCTTGGAGAAGAGAAAGGGTACGAGATTTGAAAGAAAGGAGGCATGGCTCACACGAAAAGTAAGGGTGGCTGAGCAGACAGTTGATAAGATTGGAAATAAAATTTATTCCCTATATTATACATCTCAAAATTTTCGAACTCCTATAGAGGCGTGCCGCCAAGCGTCCGTATTGTTATACCCCTATTCCAAACGCACTAGAAAAGGTTTCGAGTCCTAATTCGATCGTATGGAGAAGATAGCTTTTTGGATTCAGTTATAATATTGAATTTGATAAAATTTCAGCGCGTTTATATATCGTACGCTCACACAACAACTCCAAACACTACGAAAATTGAAATCCGGTAATAATACAATATTACGGACCCAATGGAACTGGTTCCGTCGAATTCCGAGACTATGCCTCGAAAGGCTATTTTTAAATATCGATTCAAACGATATAATTTCAAAACTGAATAAAACCGTTTGAAATTACATTCTGAAGCTTCTATTATCTTTAGTATTATTAATATGAATTTTATAAGCCTTCAAACTATTCTTAACTGGTTTAAAATTCCCGATTTAGCATTTTACCCAATTTTAAATAATTTAATTTAATAATTAAATTACTCAATAAACAACGATATTTGAAATTTAGGTTAATAATTAACCTCTGAATATTTAAAATTAATTAAATATTCCAATTTCAAATATACAAACATTCCGGGTCGTCACAATGATAAATGCTAATCACAGAATCACGGATCATGCTATATACACAGCGAAATACAAATAGATACAAGATGATCAAATTGAATAGGTACTTAAAGTCGATTACAAAATTATAGTCACTATGAAATACAGAATATACAAGTACTACATCCCATAGATACAAATATAAACATTTAAATGAGTCTACACTCGATATAAGATACAACACTACATGAATATATACATATATACAACATGAAGATAAGAAGAATGATAACTAGATAATTGGAGTGAATCCTTTATAAAACTATCAAACTGGAGCACCTAAAATATCTCGGTCTGACCCGAGTATTATAAAATAATAAATGGGTCAGTCTAGACTATAATGAATGAGTTAGGAAAGATAAATAATAGATAAAATGAAATAGATCTCAAGTAAAATCGTAAAGCCAATTATCGGAAAACATCAAGAATGCTTTAATAAAATCCAAGGATGTAATTTCCAAATATCAAAACCAAAGATAGCTTCTAAAAGAAAACCCCCGAAACTATTTGGTGATAACACAAATAACATATAATAGAGAAACAATCAATAGAAACCCAAAACTCACATGAAAGGGGAAAGGGCACCAAACTCTAAGATTGGTGGATAAATTCACCTAGATGCATATAACTCCAAGATGTGTATAATTCCCATTGTAACTTCAAGATAGGCGAGAGCCTATAGAACTTTAAGATAGGTGCTAGACCTATAAAATCCAAGATAGGAACAAGTCCTATAAAACTTCAAGATAGGTACGTGACCTATAAAAAATCCAACATAGGTGCAAGACCTATAGAAATCCAAGGGCGAGTCATAAACTCATCAATATAAGTGTCATGTACTCCAAAATAGCAAATGAATGAGTAACAACCGTGTGTCCCATACCACACAGGTTTACATAAACGTTTACTATAAGCTAGTAAACTCCACTTGTGTGTATAAATGGCTTAACCAAACAAGTCCGGAAATTAATCATAAAATTAATCAGAAAATTAAACCCGAGTGTTCCATACTACTCGTTTTATTAATCAGTTTAAATCGATTTCTCATTCGGTCGATGTCATGAAATTATATAACATAACTTACTTGAAATCCTTCTTGAAAATATTGTTTTATAAACTAGAATATATACATATGTTGAAATGCCTTTGTTATATATATATATATATATATATATATATATTAAAAAAATGTTCCAAATCAACATTAAAATCATTATCATTATAAATAATTATATTATATATTTATAATATTCTGAATACCCTTTATAGAAAATATATTCACTCTTAAAATGATTTTGGAAAACAATTTGGATTGAAAATTATTCCTTTGAAAACTTTAGTTAAAATTGTACGATCAAATTTGTGTACAATATCACGGATACATAGAGTATTTCAATGGCATAATCAAACTCCAAAATTTGTATTGAAATCAACATGAATGGAGCATCAACATCGATTAAACATCAAAAAGGAGCAAAACGGATGAACGAACGGGTGAACGGACGCAAGCGGGAGACCAAACGGCATGACTTAGGGCTCAACCCAGGTCACACCCGGTGCAACGGTCTAGTGGGACCAGTACCGGTGGCAGTGCCTGGGCTAAACCCTAGGCGATGTCGGTGGCTCCCCGTTCATCCATTGTCGCTCGTTTCTTCATCGATGGCCTCTTTAACTTCTAGAACACTGATTTAGCAGTCATGCAAGCATAAAATCACCAACAATCGAATGCAATTTATGATCATATTAAGTGGGTTTCAGCGAACTGAAAATAGTACAGCAATCGGTATAAACAACATAAGATATTGAAATCAGTTCAACCCCAAAAACCATCCAAAACAACAAACAACGATAAGCATTCATCTATAGGTTAGAAGTGTGAGATTAACTCACTTAAACAAATTCTAAAATCGAAGACTATAGCTTGGATTCTCCTAATCTTTTATTTTTTGGCTTCAATCTAGGTAAGTTCAAAGATTGGATAGGAATGATTAAAATCAGAAACTAAAACTGAAATTAGTCAACAAACTATAGATGGAAGAGATTACCTTTTCTCAATATACACTTGAATTCCACGCAAGCCCTACGAATCCTAACTTTGATTTGGGAAATTCGAGAACTAGGGTTTTGGGACTTAGAAAGTATTGTTTTCTGGTTTATGGGAATGAAAATATGAATGATAAACTTGTATGTATGTTTCTCATCTCTTATTTTTCTTATTTGGGCTAAGTGGGTTGAGATTGGATCCAGTTAACAAGGTGCTGATAATTTTTTAAAAGAAAAGTGTTGCTAATTCTTATTTTGTTCTATGGCTTATAAAACACTAAACAATATTTCGTTTAACAACCATCGATTTCTTCATCTTTTCCCAAAATAATTAACATGTTAAAAATTCTCATTTTTAACAATAAATTTCAATATTAACCTTTACTTAAATTTACAACACTTGTTGTGAAAATTTTAGAAATTGAAGGATATTTGTCACAAATCTCCATTTAAAATAAATAAGCAAATAAACCAATGGAAAATAAATATTTTAATTTTTAAAATTATTTCCATATATTTTATTTACTTTTCTCCACGATTGTTCTTATATTATTAAATATAAAAATTAAACTACATAAATGGATACTTCACTAAATTCCTAATTTATTTTACTCCAAATCCATTTTAAATTTGGAAATTATAACTAATAAAATTTCTCAAATTCATCTTAAAATTAATTAAGATAATTTTAAATCATATTTTAGTTTTAATTCCAGGTAATCTCGACCAAGGTTGTTACATTATTGGAAGTGTCCAATAGATTCATAGTCATCCCATAAAAACTATGACATAAGAAAAATTATTGGAAGGGTCCAATAGGTTCCTAGTATTCCCATGAAAACTATGTGCGAACGATGTTACTTATAGAAATCAATAGGTTCATTGTGATCCCATGAAAACAATGATTTGAGAGATGTTATTGATAGAAATCAATAGATTCATGGTGATCTCATGAAAAGTATGATTTGAGTGATGTTGTTGGAGAATCTAGTAGGTTCATAGTAAGCCCATGAAAACTATGACTGGAAGGTTATTAGTCAGCCCATGAAACTAAAAGGTTCATAGTGTTCCTACAAAAACTATGAAGTTGGATAGATTATCCCTGAGAATTGAGATAGGTTATTAGTTAGCTCATGAAAACTAATAGGTTCATAGTGACCCTAGAAAAACTATAGATTTGGACAGATAGTCGAATAAATTGGGATGGGTAATCTATGGTATATTGCATTCTTGCATATCATCATATATTATTATGTTTTAACCATTTTGGATACAGGAGCATAATATATGGTTAATGTATTACGGTTAAGCTACTAGTGAGGGGAAAACCCATTCCGTTCTACGGTGTGGTCTCACTAGATATCTATTGGTTCGAGATGGTAGGTTATTATTCACACAAGACTTTTGTCTGACCCGAAGTTTTTGTTTTTTCCCTTAAACTTTAGGGTGCTCAAAAATTAATTTAAGTTGGCTAAGAATAAGGGATTTTAGGTTTCCATTTAGACGAATAAGCTTCTGAAGACGTGCAGGAGGTAATCTAGCTATTATGAGATTTTATCTATTTCCGCTGTGTAGTTTGGTTTTGTCTATTTGGATATAATGTCGAAGTCGTATAATTGCCAAGTATATGACTCTGGTCAACCAAGGGGCCATCTTCATATCTCGCTCTTAGAGTATTTTGTAATAATTGTAATTTCTCTGAATGTGGGATTACGAATGCGATTATGTAATGAATATGAAATATCCTTTGTGAAATGAAATGTGTGTTTGAAATTTTTTCATATTCATGTGCTTTTGATTATTAATATGATTAACATAGCTGCATTTTTTTGACAAGAATTAATAACTATGGATGACTGCAGCATCCGTAGCAGTTAGTTTTGGGCCTCAAAATGGGGGATGTTACAAGCCACCATGGCGAAGATCAGAGTTGAACAAATACTGGCTGTTGGTTTTGTATCGGTTGAGAGAGAGAGAGAATAAAGAGAGAGAGAAAATAATAGTTTTTGTGAAAATAATATTAAATAAAGTTGCATATATTCAATTCTCACTTCACGTTTCCAACTCGTGTGAGTTGTAACAAGCTCCGATCGGAACGATTCTCCCTCCTCGCGACTCCACGTATTTTTCCGGTCAAAATGGCATAAAATGTGACACCACCCGAGACTGCTCACCGGATGGTTAATTTTGCACGTATCGATCACAAATATATTTCGAGAAATCTGCAACTCCAAATGAAGCGTGCTTACTGTCATTCATAACCAAATGCTCATATTTCGTACTCAATGGAAAAGGTTTCGGAACCTAATTCCATCATATATAAAAGTTAGCCTTTTGGATCGATCTACTGATCGAATGTAGGCTACTGGCTATAAATCTGTTGGTCGAAATATCTCGATGCTTATACTCATTGTCAATAGCTCAGAGAATCCGGACTTAATGGAAGTGGTCTCGAATCCTAATTCGTCAGTTTGTGATAGTTGAGTTTTCAACCCATCTATTAAACTGGAAATTTAATATTTAAATAAATCAATTATTTAAATATTCTAGTGCATAAAAATATGGGTTGTTACACTACATGTCTCTTGCCAAAATAGCAATTCTTGTTCTGGGCTAAAAACCTTGTTGCACTGTTGTCCTAAAATATATTTTTGGCTTTTTCCCAAGCACGAGCCCGAGCCCGACATGGCACAGCATGACTGGAGGCACGTATGTGTTGACATCATGGTCTTTCTCTCCAATATAGGTGAAAGCATTTGGGTGTCCAAAGGGTTGAACCCTTAACCAAAATTTCACATACTTATACAATTATATTTTCTTCTTCCCTACGATGTGGGACTTGATCATTCCATCTTCCATCTCTCCTTTATTTGAAAATTTATACCAACAATCCTTCATCAAATTTTTAAATAAAATTCCACATGTCATATGTTTGTAGGAAAACTTATGCATAATCATAGATGCTTACAGACTTTAATCTATACGTGGTGATAACCTATCAAAGTATATCAGGATGGAGTGGTTGTCTAAGCATTGAACCATTGATCCTATATGATATTCCGGATGTGTTAACACATACTCGTTTTCAGAATCTTAAGATAGTATGTAAACTCGACCCACGAATTGGCCTTGGGTCATTATCTAGGTTTCATGATATGCCCTTAGAAACTAAGCCAAAGTCCCAGAAGGAGGCACTATCTTTAATGCAATCATATAGATAGGTTTATCAGAAGTGCCCTATAATACAAACTTCAACAATATATCAGTTATAAACCTATTAAGTACTAAGTAGTGCATCCTCTCATTGTCATTTAGGTACCAAGCACTTTATTTTGGAATGTATGATAATAGTTAGTTGTTCAGACTAAATATTATAGTGCATCCATCGCAAGCTTATGAAGTACTTTTTCTCATTGAACTCAAGGTAAAAAATTTATTTATTACGTTGAGTTGAGTTTCCTTCATTAGGGATTGTATTATATAGGATTTAAACTCATTCCCTGTGATGTTTTTATCACTAAGTTCCTTGCAAGTCCTTTAGTAAATGGATCTACTAAATTCTGGCTATATCTCATAAAATCTATGATAATTACCCATCAGTGAGCATTGCCTAACCAAATTGTGCCTTAGACCGATATGTCTAAACTTACCATTATAAACCTAGTTTTATGCTTGTGATAATGTCGCTTGACTATCACAGTGCATAGATATTGGTGGCAATGGTTTTGGCCACACAGGAATTTCCAGTAATAAATTCCTTAACCAATCTGCTTCTTTGCTACCATAAGCCGGTGCTATAAATTCACCAGCCATTGTAAAATCAGCTATACACATTTGTCTCTTTGAGGCCCAGGATATTGCTCCCCCGCCAAGAGTGAATATCCATCCACTAGTTGATTTATGATCTTCACTTCCTATGTTCCTACTAGCATCTGTGTATCCTTCTAATACATTAGGATAACCGCTGTAATATACCATAATTCATGGTAGCATTTAAATACTTTAAAATTTTATGTATAACATCCTAATGAATATGATTAGGGTTATTGATATATCAACTCATTTTGATAACAGAATAGGAGATATCCGGTCTGGTGCATGTCATTGCATACATAAAACTTCCAATAACTCTTGGATATTCCAATTGCTCCATTGCTCTACCAGTATTAGAATATAATTGCATATTTGGATCAAATGGAGTGGAAATAGATTTACAATCAATTTGATTGAACCTTTTCAAAAACTTCTCACTGTAATGAGACTGAGTAATTAATAACCCATCTTTTTTTCATAATTCTTATTCCCATAATCACTTCAGGTACTCCCATATCTTTCATGTCAAAGCATGAAGATAGAAACCTTTTTGTTTCTTCTATACTTGATGTATCCATTCCAAATATAAGCATATCATCTAGTAAAGGCATATAATTACACCTTTACCGACTTGAAACTTGCTATAAACACATTTTTCTAATTCGCATATCCTAAAACCATTTGTTACAATGGTTTTATCAAATTTTTCATGCCATTGTCACCACAAGAAAATCAGGCTTTGGTTGCAGAAATTCATGGCATTTATTGTAAGAGTAACTAATAATATTTCACCCTATATTATATACGTAACAAAAAATATTTCACTCTCCCGCCTTGTCAAAAACATTTCCGCCTTAATCTGATAAACATAAACAAACATTAGCGCTTCATTATTCCTTATCACTTAGAAATTTTTCTCTCAACACCTCTCATAACCTGATAAACGTAACAAACAAAATTTCTCATTTTGCTTCAATAAAATCCACCTCCCCCTCCATTTTTGATTCAACCATTCCTCCATCTACATCGTCATTGTAGTACTCCGTCCATCCACTCCTCTTCACATCGTCGCTGTAGCTTTCCAGTAAGATTTTCTCCTTGATGTGCCCTAAATAAGTATATTTAGGTATGAATTTTATAAATTGATTTGTGATACTATTTGGATGATGGAAACGTATAATTAGTAAACATACAGTTAGTTGTAGGGTTTGTAAAGTGTTAACCAAAATATCTACTTGATAGCAAAAACATGAAAGAATGTTAATAAGGTTGAGGTTTCGATGAAGAGATAGGCCAAGTCATCATGAAGGACATAAAAAGGATGTTTAAAAGGCATTGAGCAAGTATCGAAGGAGTCGAAAGCACCAACTACCCACACGGTGCAAAGGCCTTCGACCCGGTTGGAAATAGATGGGCCCTTCCGCCACTACCAACCTTTCGACACAAATGAATAAAGCAATGTTGACTTCGGAACCCCTTTCGAAGGCAATCGATGGTTCTCTCCCAACTACACGTTAAACCTTCCAAAATCAAAGGCTTCGCCCATATAGTAACCTTATCAAAAGCATAGCAAGCCTTTCGAACCGGTCAAAGATCCATCCAGGACACCTTTCGACAATGTTGAAGGCGCTATGAAGAAAGCAATACTCAAAAAACAGCAAAGGGAAAAGAATAATAAAGGACCTTTCGACAACATCGAAAGGAGGCATAGTTTCGACCATGTCCAAAGGTTAAGAGAGAGTGAAGGAACTACAAGAAAATAAAACGAAGAACAGGGACACCTTTCGACAACGTTGAAAGGAAGCGTAGCCTTCGACAACATTGAAAGGAAGCATGACATTCAATTAGGTCAAAAGGTTCAAAACAGTGCGTAATGAGGGGAACTTTCGACCCGGTCGAAGGCAAGGATGCGAAAGGATAAACCAAGAAGCACAAGAGAACACCTTCCGATGACGTTGAAAGGTTCATGACCTTTCGATCAAGTCGAAAGGTTTGAGGAGGCATATGGAAAGGGAAACTTTTGACCTAGTCGAAAGCAAAGGTGTGGAAGGGGGCCGACCTGCATCTATAAATAAGACCCAAGGGGTCTAGTTTTGGGGACCAAATTCTAGAATACTAAATTCATTTTCTTTACTCTTCTTTCTTAGCAATAATTGTACTTAGAAGAAACACTATATCGAATTAGGGAGAAAGCTCAATTTCTTGTTACTTATTTCGGATAATAAATAAAAATGGAGATAGCTTCTTCATAATGGATATTGTCAACAAGGAAGATCATTAAAATCATTAGCTAGACTAATGATCATATGCACATGATTCTAACTTATTCTCAAATGCTATATATAAGATCGACTTAGGCATTTCCAATCGAAACACATCATCATCGGAACCTATACTTAATGCTGAAAATAAAAGTGATGATGGGGTGTCGATTAAGTTGAATGCATGAGTTATGGGAATATCTAAATCGATCTTATATAAGGAATATAAAGTGGATTGTAGACTATTAAACTGGGACTTCTTCGAAGAGTGGAATACCTTTCGATCTAGTCGAAGGAGTGCTTCCAAAAGGAATCCTGGTTTATATTGCCTAACAACCATTCTGAATAGAGTTCATTTGAGGGGAACCTACTCATTTAGGCATATGAACCCTTTCGAACGAATTCTATGGAAAGAATATTGATACCTAAGGGGTTGAAAACAATCAAGACAAACTGTTAGAATAATCATCCTCTTTCGACAAAGTCGAAAGGTTTTAAATGTCACCTTTCGATGTGATCGAAAGGGGTATAAGACATAGATGATTGATTGTTTTCAACTTCCAAGGGAGATGAAACTCAATAAAGTGATGACTTCGAGAGCTATATGTTGTGAATAACTCCTAGAGATAATTTGACTATTCCAACCTGATCGAAAGGATGGAATGGCCCCGTCGTCCCTTTCGACAAGGTCGAAAGCTTTAGCAATTTGCTATTATATCAACCTGGTTGAAAGGTTGGAGTGGCCACATCATCCCTTTCGACAAGGTCAAAAGGTTTGGCAATTACTAACCTGGTCGAAAGGTAGGAGCGGCCTCATTATCCCTTTCGACAAGGTCAAAGGGTTTGGTAATTTACTATTCCTTTCAACCAGGTCGACTTGGTCGACAGCTAGAGCTATCACCTCAAATCCTTTTGACTAAGGCATTCTATTCAAAAGATGTGCTTTCGATGGCGAGAATCCTCTCAACAACATGGTCATGTTTAAATAGAATTATCTTATAAAATGCATTGGGGATGTTGACAAGATTTCTTGTTAACATTTTTGGCGCTAGAAGGAGGGCTTGAACCTCCGACTTTGTCACTATATACAGACTAATTGTAGTGCATTCCTCTTGCGTAGGAAAAATGAGGTCAAAGAGTTTGAGTGGAATTGTGGAGGAAGCAATACACACTACCGCCTTGGAAGAAAATATAGCTCCATCATTTAACCTGGATCGGGTCATTCCAGGGCAGACTTCATCGCCGTCATGACAAGATGAAAACACAACAAAGTTCAAGCGCCTGGAACAACAACTACAAGAAATGCAAGAGTTTTTGAAGATGGCCTTATCTCAAAAGTCTTCAAAGACCCCAAAATAGACTCAAGGAGAAGAAGTGGTCTCTCCGAGGAGGAATCTAAAGACTAATTCCAAAGAATAAGACAGAGCGGACTTGACCTACTCAAAAGTGAAGGAACTTCCCCAAACAAGAGCCAATCATCAGGGAAGAGTTGTCGACAAATCCTTGGAACAGTCTGGCAGTTCAACGTCTAAAGAGTACTACCCAAATCAGAAGAATTACGGCAATGTCGAAGCTTTTCTAAAAGATGCTACTGAGAAGGCTATTAAGGATGCTATGAATTCTAAGGGGAAAAGAACTATGGACGAAAATGTCAACAGCAATGAGAGGGTGCCATCTTTCACCAACGAGATCATGACCATAGTAATACCTCCGTATGTCAAAATCTCGTCCATGAAATATCATGGGGATACGGACCTCGATGATCATCTTCTGGCATTTGACAGCCAGATGCATTTGTATAACGCTTTTAGGGTAGTCAGATGTTGACTGTTCCCCGTTACTCTTCAAGGAGCAGCAGCCAAATGGTATAGGCAATACAGAGAAAAGACCATCTACTCCTAGAAACAATTTTCTTATGAGTTCTCAGCCCAATTCTACATCTATAAAGATCCTACTATTGACTATACAGTCTTGGCAAATATAAAGAAAAGACAGGGAGAATCTTTGGGGGACTACTTGAGAAGGTTCAACTCTAAAGATTTAAAGGCCAAGGATATGAATGATCGTGATAAGCTCATAGCTGTCCATTCTGGCTTGATCGAGAATACCCTTTTCTGGAAGCAGCTCTTTTTCAATGGCTGCAAAAATCTATAGGACTTCCACTTTCAAGCAGTTAATTTCATCCGTATGGATGAGCTTTATTACGCTAAGAAGAAAATCGTTCTCAAGAAGGAAGGGGGAAGGTTTGGCCAAGACCATGGCCACAAAAGGACCAGATGGGAAGAACCAGTTGCTAACACAGTTGCTTTAAACAAGCCATTGTTTTGCATATATGCTATAGCTAAGGAAAGAGTCAACTTTCCAACCTCCTTCAAAGCCAAGAATAATACAGAGTAGAATAAAGGAGGGGATTACTGCGCTTAGCACAAAGCTAATGGCCATTAAACTGATGAGTGCATAGTTCTAGCCGGAATAATCCAAAAGATGATCTGGGATGGCCATCTAAAGGAATTTGTTCAAGACTAGCATAAAGCCCAGCGAATATAAAATGCTCCGCAGAAGCGCCTAGGCAACGCTGTGAATGTGCTAGAAGATGAGGATCCTCTGAGCTTAAGCCCACCAATCAACAGGATTGATGTGATCCATGGCAGGCAACATCCAGCAGGGAGTAGTAAAGGGGCCCGAAGCAGATATATCAAAGAGGCTAAAGAAGGGATCTATTCTGTTCAAGAAGAGCCTCCAACGAAAAACCCATGCCTTAGCATCCAAATGCCTAATCTGGTGGTCACCCTGCAAGAACTATGCAGAGGAGTCCATCATCCTCATAATGACCCACTCATGATTACGGCCCAAATTGGGCTATCCATTGTCTCAAAGATTCTGGTCGATACAGGCAGCACAGTCAATGTCATCTTCAAACATGCCTTCAATCAGATGAATATTCCAGAGCACAAATTAGAGCCGAGATCAGAGCCGATATTTGGGTTCAACAATAAAGGGTCAACTCTAATAGGGCAGATAAAGCTACTTGTACAAATGGGAGTGCCGCCAACTTACCGAACATTTAAAACTATTTTTGTAATAATTGATCGACGTTCCTACTACAATGCCTTCTTTGGCAGACCAACCCTAGATGAGATCGATTCTTTTGTCTCCCCAAAGTACCTCATGGTAAAATCCTAACAAATCAAGGTTGGGGGACTGTACAGGGGGAACAATTTAGCTCCCGGGAAATGTACTTTGCTACACTTGACCAATACAAAAGGGAGTATTCTGCTTACTTTGATTCTTCTATTGTTTTACAGCCTTCAGATGATGGATTTTCACATCCAACATTCGAAGCAAAGATTAACATTAAAAAGTCTAAAATACATATGTATCAAAGGCACATCCCTACAGGAAGCAAGAGAAAGAGAATTGACGCTAACTCAACAGAGGGGGGGTCCTATAGTCATAGAGTTCGACTGCCGAGGTGAAACGGAGAGGATAAAACCCATAGAAGACCTTGAGGAAGCCCACATAGATTCATAGGATGCTTCTAAAATAGTTAAAGTGGGGAAAGATCTCGATGATGAGTTAAAGAAGACTTGATGCAGTTCCTCAGAGATAACAAGGATGTGTTTGCTTGGTCACATTCTGATATGGTGGGAATCGATCTAACCGTAATGTGACGCGCTCTTAATATCGATCTGGGAGCAACCCCCATGAAGCAAAGAAAGAGACAATTAGACAAAGTCCGATCAGATTCTCTAAAGGAGGAGGTTGATAGACTCCTTGAAAATCGATTAATCCGAGAGGTATATTACCCTAAATGGTTAGCCAATCCAGTTTTGGTAAAGAAGCCAAACGGAAAATAGAGAACGTGCATTGATTACACGGACCTAAACAAAGAATGCCCAAAGGATTGCTTCTCGCTACCACGGATAGATCAGTTGGTGGATGCAACAAGTGGACACAGATTGTTATCCCTCATGGATGCATATTCAGGGTAAAACTAGATACCGATGTTCAAACCGGATGAGGATCATACTAGCTTCATAACTGAATGGGGAATTTATTGCTACAGGGCAATGCCATTTGGGCTAAAGAATGTAGGGGCCACTTATGAAAGATTGGTTAATCGAATGTTCAAGGAACAAATTGGCAGAAACATGGAGGTTTATGTTGATGATATGCTAGTAAAGTCTAGCGAGCCCGAGAACCATCTTAAGGACCTGGAGGAAATGTTCAAGATATTGCGGAGGTATCAAATGAAATTGAATCCACAAAAGTGCTCTTCTGGAGTCCACTTTGGAAAGTTCTTAGGCTACCTAGTAAGTGCTCAAGGAATTGAAGTGAGTCCTGACCAAATTCAAGCCATAAGGGACATGGCCGAATCTAAAACTAGCAAAGAAGTAATGAGCTTAAACGGAAGGGTAGTTGCCCTTAGCAGATTTATCTCAAACACGACTGATAAGTGTATACCATTCTTCGACGTGATTAAGAAAAAGAAAAACTTTGAATGAGGAGAGGATTGCAGGAAAGCTTTCCTGGAATTAAAAAGCCATTTGGAAAAACCATCGATATTCTCAAGTCCCGAAAGCGGGGAAATATTATACATATACATGACAGTATCAGAACATGCAGTCGGCTCGGTACTCATTGGAGAAGAAAATGGAACACAACTTCTGGTATACTACGTAAGTAGGCAACTAAAGGATGCTGAGCTACGATACCCAGTTATAGAAAAATTAGCTTATTGCTTGGTTCTCACAGCTCAATAACTCAGAGCATACTTTCAAGCACATTCAGTCAAAGTACTAACCAATTTTCCTCTTAAGGAAGTTTTTAGTAAGCCTAAGACTTCTGGAATATTGGTGAAATAGGAGATTGAGCTTAGTCGATATGATATAGAATTTCAACCATGGGCTGCAATCAAAAGGCAGGCACTAGCAAACTTTGTTAATGAGTGTACTAGTTTTATAAAGGAACAATCAGAAAAAGAGAAAGATCGGAAGCCCATGTGGCAATTATTCGTTGATGGAGCGTCAAATGAACAAGGGGCTGGAGCAAGATATATGATCATAACCCCAGACGGACACCGTCTGCATTATGCCATGAAACCGAAATTTCTTGCAACCAATAATGTGGTAGAGTATGAAGTAATGGTAGCAGGATTAACCCTAGCACTAGAACTAAAAGTCCCACGAATACATATTTTTAGCGACTCTCAACTAATGGTAAATCAAGTAAAGCAAATATACCAAACAAAGGACCCCAAGTTATCATTATATGTGAAGGAAATATTACGAATGCTTGCTTTGTTTGAGGACTTTCGATAAATCAAGTTCCAAGAGCAGAAAATGCACAGGCAGACTCTTTAGCAAAATTGGCCAGCTCAAGGGGAGCCCTAGAGACACGAATTGTCCCCGTCGGATATCAAGAAAAGCCAAGTATCAAAAAGGAAACATCCGAGCAAGGGAAGGAATTACTAGTTATGATGAGATCTCAAGCCAAGTCCCAAGAGGGGAAGGAGAAAAAAAGTGATAAAGAATTAACAGATGAAAGGATGAATCAACCAGGGCCAAGTAGCGCATGTGATGATACATGGATGTCACCTATTGTCGAATATCTTGTTAAAGAAATACTTCGCTCCGACAAAGGGGAAGCAAGGGAATTCAAGAGACAAGCTCCTACCTTCCTAATAATGAACGGAATTCTCTATAAAAAGGGATATGTTCATCCCTATTTAAAATGTGTGAGCATGAATGATGGGGTAAAATTAATGATGGAAGCACACGAAGGGTTTATTGGAGATCATTCAAATGAGATAAAGATGGCAAAGAAAATAAGGAGGCAAGGATTTTACTAGCCCCATATGGTAAGCCAAGCCATAGACAATGTGAAAAGATGCGAAAAAGGTCAAAAATATTCGAAGATACCCAAATTGCCCCCAAGTCAATTAACTCCAATTGCTAGTCCATGGCCCTTTGATGCATGGGGAATAGATTTAATTGGCCCATTGCCAATTTCAAAGGTAGGGGCGAAGTATGCTGTAGTGGCCATTGACTATTTTACCAAGTGGGTTGAAGCTGAACCACTTTCGAAAATTACTTTTGGAAAAGTATTGAGATTTGTTATCAAGAACATCATAACCAAATTCGGAATTCCCAAGAAAATAATTTCTGACAATGGAATGCAATTTGAGAGCGAAGAATTCTCCCGGTTCTGCCACAAAAATGGGATAATTAAAAGTTTTTCATCTGTCGCACATCCAAAAGCTAATGGAGCAATTGAAGCTACAAATCAAACCATAAAAGCAATTCTGAAAAGTGACTAAATAAGGCAAAGGGAAATTGGGTAGAAGAGCTGCCATTAGTGTTATGGGCTTACCGAACATCCTCTAAGACAGCAACGGGACATACCCCATATTCTTTGACATACGGGTGTGAGGCAGTGCTACCAATCGAGATTGAAACACTACACTAGAAAAGACTTTTGGTAGCGTTGAAAAAACGCTACCATAACTTATGGTAGCGTTTTAGAGAACGCTGCTATACGACATGCAACTAAAAGTATAAAACTTTTTGTTGCGTTGTAGTAAACGCTACCAAAAGTCACTTTTAAATGCAACTATAGGTATTTTCTGTAGGATTTAAAAAACGCTACCAAAAGTCACTTTTAAATGCAGCTATAGGTTTTTTCTGTAGGATTAAAAAAACGCTACCATAAGTCTAAATTTTTGGTTGCATTTTTTGTTTATATGCTTCATTTTTTGGTTGCTTATATACTATTCATATTAAAACGAACGATCAATCGCATAATTTTCATATATTCAAATAAACAATTAAATCACATAATTAGCATATACAAACAATTAATCATATGATCATCATATTCAAATAATTGCAAAAACATGCTAATCTCACAATCAAATATAATATCCATAATCAATTCGATAGTAGTTTTTCAACAAAATAAGTCACATACTACAAGCATTCATAGACAAGTTTCCACAAATGGTACTAACAAAATACGACAACATATATAACAATTAAATTCATGTTCGTTGCTTAATTACTAATAGTTCTTTGTTGTCGACAGTCTTTGCTTCGAAATAGCTAATTATCTGCAAACGAGTTTAACAATCAACAATATATATATGTATGTATATATATATATGTGTGTGTATATATGAAAATAATGTAATCTATAACTCGATATTCTATATTAATACATATTAACAAAAATTGTTCTATTTTTATATGCATCCTATATAGTTCCCCAACGAATACACAATTTTCAATTTACACAGATATTCAGATCAAAACTGGGTTAGAAGTCTGACTGGATTTCATTCTATGTGCAGATTGTGTATTCAGTACTATGGGAAGATTGTGTATTCAGTACTATGGTCAAGTTAAATCTTATAAAATATGAAAAAGTATCTGGAACGTCCGTAATCCATCGATGATGCATCCATCCATTAATTGAAATGTACAATTTTCTTTACCCTTGTCGTTTTCTATCAATTGGGTTCTCTAAAACAAAAATATTCCCTAAATTCACATTGCCGTAACTGTATTAGGCAACAACTATAGTGTCAGTTACTTCCATTTATTTGTGTTAGCCCTCTTGTATAACTACATTTGTGTAATACTTACAAAATTGTACAAACAGTTACAGGTAAAAAAAGTTACCATGCCAGCAGTGGAAAAGCGTAGGAGTAAACAGGCAACGACTGCACTAAGGATCTGGGCAACACAATAGAAGGCAACGCGCATGAAGGATATGCGACCACCGATCAAGGCGCCGAACGTGACCGCCTGAAGTATTGAACGCGACCGAGACTGCGACAAACAATGCAATGGCATAGGCGATTGCTATTGCTACCAGACTGCTAGCCGTTTACGTTTCCAGGTAAAGCTTCTCTGTGATACATAAAGAAGGGCTAAGAGAGATGATACTATGTATGAAGAAAAAATAAGGAAGAGTGAAGTACCGAGGGCAAGGACGGAGCCTTCTGCAGCGAATACGAAGATGGCAGTGGCGATGAATTCAGAAAGCACCATGCACATCACGTCAGGATGCCATGCATCCTCCGTTCCATGAAATTGGAATCTCTGAGGTCGCATTGTTCAATTTGATGCTTTTCTCTTTGCTGGTGTTAAAAATTGAAATGTTGTACAATATGTGTTGGTGGAGAATAATTATATGGTTGTGTTGAGGGAGAAGGTGGATGGAAAGTGGTCATAATTAGCTTGTATGCAGTAAGTTTTGAAATTTTATTCTACCATTAAATTAATGGAAATTACATGAATATTAACCTTCCCTAAACATAGAAGACAAAGTTGAACATAAACATTTACTTGAAACATGAAAAATATTGTTTTATAGAAATACTGTTTTATTCAGCTACGATGAAATTTGTAAGTTTAACTTGAAAAAACACAAGCATTTAGTACCTCTTCATAATCTCTACCCAAAAATGGTAGTGAGATGCATTTTTTGGATGTCAATAGTAGCACACTATTCTTGTTAATTTGCAAAATCAAATTGAGCTAGCAGAACGTTATGAGTACTCAATCTGCCTTCAATGAAACCCATGTGGAATGATGAGATGATTTGACCCATAATAGGAAACTTTCGTTCCACTATGTTTTTGTAGGTAACAGTCAGTACTCTCTCATTACTATACCCAAAGAAAAAACTAATTTACATAATTAACCACAAATGTTCACAAAATAAAACATAGCATTGAAACCTAGTGAATTTCAGTTGTTATTCAAGATTTGGCTGTTATAGATAAGTCGTGTACAATCATCTTCTGGTGGGAAATAAAATAGATGGTAAATAGTGCAGTAATAAGATATAATCTACCTTATATCCGCTCCAGTCATCTGTAGTTATATAGAAAATGCACTGACACCCTTTCATCATCAGGTTTTTGAATTTGCTGATACCTATCGAGGAAGTTACAATATTAGCCTGGGAAGAAATGTATGTCCATTCTACTGTGACTGGAGCGGATATGAGGTAGATTATATATTATTACTGCACTATTTACCATCTATTTTATTTCCCACCAGAAGATGATTGTACACGACTTATCTATAACAGCCAAATCTTGAATAACAACTGAAATTCGCTAGGTTTCAATGCTATGTTTTATTTTGTGAACATTTATGGTTAATTATGTAAATTAGTTTTTGCTTTGGGTATAGTAATGAGAGAGTACTGACGGTTACCTACAAAAACATAGAGGAACGAAAGTTTCCTATTATGGATCAAATCATCTCATCATTCCACACGGGTTTCATTGAAGGCAGATTGAGTACTCATAACGTTCTGCAAGCTCAATTTGATTTTGCAAATTAACAAGAATAGTGTGCTACTATTGACATCCAAAAAATGCATCTCACTACCATTTTTGGGTAGAGATTATGAAGAGGTACTAAATGCTTGTTTTTTTTCAAGTTAAACTTACAAATGTCATCGTAGCTGAATAAAACAGTATTTCTGTAAAACAATATTTTTCATGTTTCAAGTAAATGTTTATGTTCAACTTTGTCTTCTATGTTTAGGGAAGGTTAATATTCATGTAATTTCCATTAATTTAATGGTAGAATAAAATTTCAAAACTTACTGCATACAAGCTAATTATGACCACTTTCCATCCACCTTCTCCCTCAACACAACCATATAATTATTCTCCACCAACACATATTGTACAACATTTCAATTTTTAACACCAGCAAAGAGAAAAGCATCAAATTGAACAATGCGACCTCAGAGATTCCAATTTCATGGAACGGAGGATGCATGGCATCCTGACGTGATGCGCATGGTGCTTTCTGAATTCATCACCACTGCCATCTTCGTATTCGCTGCAGAAGGCTCCGTCCTTGCCCTCGGTACTTCATTCTTCCTTATTTTTGCTTCATACATAGTATCATCTCTCTTATCCCTTCTTTATGTATCACAGAGAAGCTTTACCTGGAAACGTAAACGGCTAGCAGTCTGGTAGCAATAGCAATCGCCTATGCCATTGCCTTGTTTGTCGCAGTCTCGGTCGCGTTCAATACTTCAGGCGGTCACGTTCGGTGCCTTGATCGGTGGTGGCATATCCTTCATGCGCGTTGCCTTCTATTGTGTTGCCCAGATCCTTAGTGCAGTCGTTGCCTGTTTACTCCTACGCTTTTCCACTGCTGGCATGGTAATTTTTTTTACATGTAACTGTTTGTACAATTTTGTAAGTATTACACAAATGTAGTTATACAAGAGGGCTAACACAAATAAATGGAAGTAACTGACACTATAGTTGTTGCCTAATACAGTTACGGCAATGTGAATTTAGGGAATATTTTTGTTTTAGAGAACCCAATTGATAGAAAACGACAAGGGTAAAGAAAATTGTACATTTCAATTAATGGATGGATGCATCATCGATGGATTACGGATGTTCCAGATACTTTTTCATATTTTATAAGATTTAACTTGACCATAGTACTGAATACACAATCTTCCCATAGTACTGAATACACAATCTGCACATAGAATGAAATCCAGTCAGACTTCTAACCCAGTTTTGATCTGAATATCTGTGTAAATTGAAAATTGTGTATTCGTTGGGGAACTATATAGGATGCATATAAAAATAGAACAATTTTTGTTAATATGTATTAATATAGAATATCGAGTTATAGATTACATGATTTTCATATATACATATATATATATATATATACATACATACATATATATATTGTTGATTGTTAAACTCGTTTGTAGGTAATTAGCTATTTCGAAGCAAAGACTGTCGACAACAAAGAACTATTAGTAATCAAGCAACGAACATGAATTTAATTGTTATATATGTTGTCGTATTTTGTTAGTACCATTTGTGGAAACTTGTCTGTGAATGCTTGTAGTATGTGACTTATTTTGTTGAAAAACTACTATCGAATTGATTATGGATATTATATTTGATTGTGAGATTAGCATGTTTTTACAATTATTTGAATATGATGATCATATGATTGATTGTTTGTATATGCTAATTATGTGATTTAATTTTTTGTTTGAATATATGAAAATTATGCGATTGATCGTTCGTTTTAATATGAATAGTATATAAGCAACCAAAAAATGAAGCATATAAACAAAAAGTGCAACCAAAAAATTTAGACTTATGGTAGCGTTTTTTTAATCCTACAGAAAAAACCTATAGCTGCATTTAAAAGTGACTTTTGGTAGCGTTTTTTAAATCCTACAGAAAATACCTATAGTTGCATTTAAAAGTGACTTTTGGTAGCGTTTACTACAACGCAACAAAAAGTTTTAGACTTTTAGTTGCATGTCGTATAGCAGCGTTCTCTAAAACGCTACCATAAGTTATGGTAGCGTTTTTTCAACGCTACCAAAAGTCTTTTCAAGTGTAGTGAAATACCTTCACACCGAAGGATTGCCTACGCATTTGATAAGAATCAGGAGTTGAAAAGAGAGTCACTAGACTTGATACAAGAGCTAAGAGATGAAGCAGCGGTAAGAACCGCCGAATATCAGAGAAGAATCTCAAAATATTACAACTCAAGAGTAAGAGCTCGATCATTTCAAGAGGGGGATTTGATACTCCGCAGATTAATGGCCAATACTAAGAATCTTGCAGATGGTCCCTAGGACCAAACTGGGAGGGGCCATTAATCATATGTAAAGTAATCCCTTTGGGAGCCTACAAATTGTGCCGCTCAGATGGCGATATGTTGCCTAGAACATGGAATGCTGAGCATTGAAGGCCATATTTTCCAAAGATGGATTAATAAAGAGCTTCATTTTATAAATAGAAAATCTACATGGTTGGGAGAAAAATACATCTTATATTTGGTTGCTACCTAAGATGGTAGAAAAGCCTCTGTCCGCGTCGAGATGGCCAGGGCAGAGCACCTCCTGGAGGTAGGACGGAGTAAGTCGTTATCCATGCCATGAGATAGCCAGGTTAAAGCACCAAACAAGCCCTTATTCGCGCCATGCTATGCCCAAGGTAAGGCACCTCCTGGAGGGAGGATGGAGTATGTAACGACCCGTAAAATTTAACTGTTTTAATAACGTAATTAGTTGAAATTTTGTGAATTTTTAAACGATAAAATTTTGAAATAAAAATTTGATTTTTGGAATGCGTCTAGTTAAACATAGCAACTGGTAAATTTTCGTCCGAAAATATGAAAGTTATTTCTCGTGTAAATTTACTTCAATTTAATCAGTTAAAAAGCGATGAAAAAAAATGTTTTTGAAACCTGAATATTTTTACATAGAAAAATTCTAAACCATCTTCTGAGCAAGACGTCATTTTTCGTTTTTCCAAATTCGGACTTCTTTAGCTCCATCGATCTTATTTTTCTGCATTTTTGCTGCATTTTCCGTAGTAGAAAATTCAAATTTTTATAATTCAATCATACCACTGATATCTGTATACCGTTTTGATTGTCTCATCGTGCTGATCTCTACGGTATATTCGATTGTAAATTTCGGAGTCCGGTGTACGGTGCAATCTGTGAAACGCCTAGCGTATCGGTATCCGTTTTGTGCCTTTTGTGTTGTGTCCTTTCGTTTGTCCTCGATTAACCAATAGCCACTTATTCATTTTTAACTACACGTTCATTTTACGCCCGTTCATTTTTTTATGCGTTCAAGACTTTTGGGTTGCTCAAATTCTCGTCCATTTTGTGTTGCCTGATTACTTATTTTCATGCATTCATTCTTTTAGTTTGCCTGGCCTCATTCTTTTCAATTCTATCTCCCCACGTTTCTTCCATTCTTTCACTTTCCAAACTGCTCCCTCCCTTCCTCTTCCACACCGACCCACCTTCCCACGTGCAACCGCCACCGCCCCTCACCATTGCCGAGGCCACCAGTTTTGGCCACCGAGCCACTTCACTTTCACCGTCTCTATCTGTTGCTTGTTTCCCTAGATGTAAGCAGATGACGAGGTATATATATACATATCATTGTTTTCTATATAAAGGGTTCTAAATCTAATAATATATCTATAGTTGCTGTAGCATTATCTGTTCACTATTTTCACTATTCCAGAGCCTGCTTCACCATTTTAGTTTCTTATCTCTTAGTTTAAATGCTTATATAAGTTATATAATTTGTTAACTATATATTAGCTGTATACAGGTTTGTTTTTGTATATGATATTATATATATATAGTTTAGTTGTTCTTCTTTGCAGTATATAGATAGGCTTGTGATCCTGCTGCGCCTACTTTATATATATATCTTTTTTTTGTTAAACTTTGAAACTATGTATATATATATATGAGTTTATAAATAAATAAATAAATTATTGTTTTACTGTTAGTTTACTTATATATATACAGTCGGCAGTTGCATATGTAAGTTATACCCATAAGTATTTATAGTTACTTCTATATGCTATAGGTTGTTTAAAAAAAATACTAGTTTGTATTTACATTAGTCGATTTTGAAGATCAGCAAGCTTACAGATCTGCGTCTATTTTATGTTATATATATACATATATAGCTATATGTTGGATTATATATTATTATATGTTAGTTATATTTGTTATCTAAGGTGAGTTTGAGGTTTGCTGTTGCTTTATGTATTAACAAGGTTTCAAATCTCGGATTTTGGCCAATATCTCGGGCAAATATTTCGGCTGTCTCGGGCGATATTTAAAAGACTTATAACTAACCAAGCTGCCAAATCTCGGATTTTGGCTAATATCTCGGATTTTCATCTCGGCTGATCTCGAGGAGATTTAAAACCTTATATGTATATGTATGTAACTTTCTTTTGAATAGTTGCAGTTTGAAAAAAAAAATGTAAGTTGCAAGTGGTATTTACTGTTTATTGCAAAAAGTTAATATAAGTTTTAGTCCGTTGGTTTCAAAGATTATATTGTACAAGTTGTTTTAGTTATATAAGATTTTATTATTAGTTATAAAGTTGATTAAATTTTAAAAGCTATACAGTTTTATTTATATTCACACAGTTGTTACAGTATTTATGTGTATATATATTTTTTCTGATTTGTGAAAGTTGCAGTAAAGCATATACATTAGTATACATAGTATATAATAGTCTGATTATGGTTTTAGTATAAAGGTTATGTTATAAAGTTTTAGAGTTCATACAGTTTATATTATGGTACATCAGATTATTAGTTTCTTAGTTTCTTAGTTTATTAGTTTCTGCATGTTGGGCTTTTAATAGAAAAATTTATAAAAGTTTATTTATATATATATATAAGCTGCTGTGTATACAATAGTAGTTGTTTTGGTTACTTAAATATATGTGTTACATGTGATATATATGTCATTCTAAATATTAATAATAATAACAGTTATATATATTTTTCCATTTATATCGAGCTAATTTGATTCTTTCTCATCGATTCATATTTATCATCTTTGCTCTTCTAATTCGTGCCAATTTTGCTTGCTTAACTCAATTTCAGTGTCTGTATCAGTGTGCGTATCTATGTCATCTTCGATACTCTCTAGCCTCGAAAGGTGAGTAATCACTCACGGTTAATGTTCTTTTATTTATTAAATTTGATTTCAATTGAAACGACAATTGAAATATGCTGCTATTAGTTAATTACACTGTTATATATGCTATTACCTGTATCAGTTCACCTGTGACATCTGACACCATTATCTTTTAATTATACGATGATAATCCCGTTTGGTTGATAGGTGATTGATTGTAATTTGTTGTTTATATTGGATGTTAAATTGTAATGTATAAAGTGATAAATAGTATGCAATTGAATTTGACGTAGGATAGTTAAAAATTTAAATCGACATATGTGTTGAATTTGATTTGTTAAATTTGTATAATATGACCCCTTGAATGTTAATTATTTGACACATAGAAAAATAGTTAATTATCCTTGAACCATCTGAATTTATGTTGTATTAATTGATGAAGTATGAAATTGAATAACTGATGTCAAGTGTAAGATTGCGTAGAATAATTAGTATAATAATCTTTAATCTACATGAAATGATAGTGTAGATTCTAGAAATAATTATATTAATTCGCACAAACAATAATGTGAATTAATACGGTTATTTCAGGATTATTTGAATTGATTATTGGATTGATATTGATTATTGTTATTGCTTGTTTATTTACTTTGACACCATCCCAGTTATCACATTGCAAGTTCCCTTTGCTATGTTTTGATTTGAAGTGAATTGGAATCGGGTTGAAATGATAAATACCCAAATGAACTTGACTTAGGATAGAGAATTAAATAAAACCCGATTGGTCAATAATTTGATTTAAAAATAAAATGAATATTTTATTTGAATAAATAATATGGTTTTGAAACAAAGTTGGAATTTGAATTTTAATGAAAGGAAATGTTAATATTTAATAATCTAAATCAAAATATTAACATAGTAGATGATGAAGGAACGTTGTTTTAAAATTAATTATTTAATTATTAAATTTGGAATTATTAATAATTAAGTTTTGAAATTAGTTAATAATTAAGTTTTGAAATTATTTAATAATTAAATAAGATTGAACTCTTTATATAATAAGTGAGATTGAACTTCCTGAATAAGTGAATTAAGTTTCTTTATTAATTGAGTTTTGAAATTTGTAACTAAGTAAATAAATTAGTGAAATTGAATTTCTCTAACAAGAAATAAAATGTGATTTATTGAAATTAATGTAAGACTTGAAATGTAAAGAATTGATTTGACAAATCTTGTATAATTCAATTTGAAGTTTTGATATAATGAAATTGAACTTAAGTAATTGATTTATTGAATTGGAAGTTAAATGGAAATTGTTTTGAATGATAAATTAACTTAACGAATATTGAATGAAATCGATAAATGAATTTAAATTGATTTGACTGTTAAATTAAATTGATTTAAATGATTTCGGAATGGAACTTATATACGAACTTGAATCAATATTTGAATTGTTTTAAATAAAACTGAAATTGTATTATAAGATTTTGAAATGGTAATTTGGATGTTTTGAAATGTAAATTTATGGAAATTGATTTAGAAAGACAAATGAAATGTTGGTTTACAAATTCTAATTGAAACTGAAACTGTTTTGGTTTTGAAATAAATAAACGACCAATCGGTGTAATAATTACGAAAGTTATTAAAGAGACCGGAATCGGTTAGGGACATACTCTCTGTATAAACCGAAAATCACTTTAATAACTATACGCGGAGTGTGATCCAGAATGAAGTGGTTGGAATGATGTACGTGATGACTGAAGAAAGAGAATGATAATGGATAGCCTTGACACTTGTGTCAAATTGGAAATGACTAAAACAGGAGCCGGGCCGGGCCAAATGGGGGTTAGCTACCTCGAGCGAACACACTTCTTCGAAAACCACTCATTACTTGTTGTCGATTGGTGCACCCTTGATTTGGGAGTGTTGTTTCGCGGTGTTGCGATCGCTGCGGCGATGCGTTCTCACCAGTCCGGATCAGGCAAACGGTAGTTTCACTACCTTGGGTATTGCCTCATGTGCCTTGTCATACTTGTATCCCTTTATACGCAACCACTACGATTTGTTTTGTGTTATACCTATGGAGTACTCCCTGATAGCCCACTAGTTTACGGTGGAGTTTACAGTGCTGTATAGACTATAACGCTTATATAAAATGTGTTAAGGGGGATAATGGTAACGCCTTAACACTATTTTGATATCTTATATTACTGATAGGCATTATCTACTTATCGTACACTACTACATAGTAGATAGTTTAACGGATCCTTAAAGGATGGTTATTCCAAACATCCTTTGAGTTACTTGTATTTCAGTTGTTATTTCACTTGAGTTGGATTTATTGATATAAGAATGTTAATCCTGACTCGAGTGTTTTGTGTTTTGCTTTACGCTCGGGTCAGACTGAGTGTACCAGTATTCGAGACTCACCTTTGGAGTTGGAGCTTTGCTTGAAGATCCAGCCATCTATTCTGCTTTCAGTATTCGATGATTCCAGTGATGTATCGTGTTACTCTTCCGTTGTATCTGGTTTAACTCTGATGTAACTTATATATTTATATAGTAGCTTCATGAACTACTATCTCTTTTATTTCCGCTGCATTTATTACTCTGTGTCTGTGATCTATGATTATTTATTTACTATATATGTTCAGTTTTGCCAAATTTAAATTAACAACGCGGTATTTTGAATTATTCAAGTCCAACATGTGCGGATGCGAATGGTCCAAAATAGCGGGTCGTTACAGAGTAAGCCTTTATCCACGCCATAAGATGGCCAGGTTAAAGCATCGAACAAGCCCTTGTCCATGCAGCAAAAGGGCCAGGGCAGGGCGCCTCTTCGAGGGAGGTCGGGTAAGTCCTTGGTTCCAGCCTCTAAGATGAGCTAACCAAGGGCACCGGACAACAATGGACTAAGATGACCAAGCCCAAGAAGAGGCTCAATCAACAATGGACTAAGATGTCCAAGCCCAAGAAAAGGCTTAATCAGCAATGGACTAAGATGTCTAAGCCCAAGAAGAGGCACAATCAACAGTGGACTAAGATGTCCTAGCCCAGATAAAGGCTCACCTAATTATGGACTGAGATGTCCAAGGCCTAGAGGAGGCTCAACAAGTGAAAGACTAAAATGTCCAAGCCCAAAAAACGGTATATCTAATCATGGACTAAAACATCCCAGCTCAAGAGGTAGCTAACCGAATTATTTCTATGTAAGACCAGAAGGGTTCACACATCAAAGGAGTAGAACAGAGCTCCGATTATAAATCCCCGAATCTGGATTTCGGGATTTTCATTTCAAGACATCATCAATTAAATACCCGAATCTGGGTTAAGAGGTATTCATTCCAGAACTTCATTTTTTTATACCTGAATCTAGGTATCGAGACAATTACTCATTTGAACCCTAATCTGGGTGCGAAATGTTAATAACGGAATTCTATTTGTCTATCACAAATGGCTGAATCTGGGTTTCGGAGCATACATTTCAGAACTTCATTTACTAATACCCAAAACTTGGTTTTGGGTCTTTATCAATCATCATCTTTATTATACCCGAATCTGGGTATGGGAACATTATTAATCACTGCAATTGTTATACTCGAACCTGGGCTTCGATGTTCTCATTTGATTTTTTCATAATGCCCTAATCTGGGTTTGTGGCCTCTATTCTAAAGATAATTTCCATGAACCTTTGGTTGTCCAATATATGCCTTAATCTGGGCAAAGGATTCCTATCTTAGCAACAACTACTATGGAAGTCTGCTTACACAATATATGCCCTAATCTGGGCAGAAGATTATTCAACAAATGTAATTGTCGAACATGTGCCCTGATCTGGGCTCAGAACTTGATACGAAAACAATATTTACTAATTCCTGTTTAATTTACCATAAAAACCCAAAATCTGGGTTTAGAAGTGCCACACAGGGAACTATTTTTGGATATTGAAATCCGAATTCTGAATGTAATGCTATCAACTTCCAAACTTCACAAGTTAATACCCTAATCTGGGTGGGTTTCATGGTTGATATGATTTAGTTGAGACTATTATAGACAACCAAAAATTTCAAACTGGCCTTCTTAATGCCAAAATTGAAAGTTGGTTTCTAATAATTCCCAATGGCACTTACCAAGCAAATGCGGGCATTAACATGCTAATCTACCACTAAACATTCATGTAAGTGTGATAATAACAACAGCGAATATCATTAACTTTGAATTTTGCAGGAAAAGTAAAGTTATGAAGAATAAGAAAGATATGAAATCTTTGTCCTAAAGAACAAAAGCTTCTTTCATACAGGCGAGGCAAAATGTTAACCATAAAATCTATTTGATAGCAGAAACATGAAAGAAAGTTAATAAGGTTGAGGTTTCGATAAAGAGACAGGACAAGTCATCATGAAGGACATAAAAAGGATGTTTCAAAGGCATTGAGCAAGTATCGAAGTAGTCGAAAGCACCAACTACCCACATAGTGCAAAGGCCTTTGACCCAGATGGAAACAGATGGGCCCTTCCGCCACTACCAACCTTTCGACACGGATGAATAAAGCAATGTTGACTTCGGAACCCCTTTCGAAGGCAATCGATGGTTCTCTCCTAACTACATGTTAAACCTTCCAAAATCAAAGGCTTCGTCCCTATAGTAACCTTTTCGAAAGCATAGCAAGCCTTTCGAACCGGTCAAAGATCCATCCACGACACCTTTCAACAATGTCGAAAGGCGCTATGAAGAAAGCAATACTCAGAAAACAGCAAAGGGAAAAGTATAATAAAGGACCTTTCGACAACGTCGAAAGGAGGCATAGCTTCCGACCAGGTCGAAAGGTTAAGAGAGTGTGAAGGAACTGCAAGAGTATGACAAGAAGAATAGGGACACCTTTCGACAACGTCGAAAGGAAGCGTAGCCTTCGACAACATCGAAAGGAAGCATGACATTCAATTAGGTCGAAAGGTTCATAACAGCGCGTAATGAGGGGACCTTTCGACTCGGTCGAAGGCAACAGAGTGAAAGGATAAACCAAGAAGCACAAGAGAACACCTTCCGACGAAGTCGAAAGGTTCATGACCTTTCGATCAAGTCGAAAGGTTTAAGGTGGCATATAAAAAAGGGACCATTCGACCTAGTCGAAAGCAAAGGCGTGGAAGGGGGCCGACCTGCATCTATAAATAAGACCCAAGGGGTCTAGTTTTGGGGACCAAATTCTGGAATACTAAATTCATTTTCTTTACTCTTCTTTCTTAGCAATAATTGTACTTAGAAGAAACCCTATATTGAATTAGGGAGAAAGCTCAATTTCTTGTAACTTATTTTGGATAATAAATAAAAATGGAGATAGCTTGTTCATAATGGATATTGGTGACAAGGAAGATCGTTAAGATCATTAGCTAGACTAATGATCAATTGCACATGATTCTAACCTATTCTCAAAATCTCTTTTGGTCTACGCCATATATAAGATCGACTTAGGCATTTCCAATCGAAACACATCACCATCGGAACCTATACTTAATGTTGAAAATAGAAGTGATGATGGGGTGTCGATTAAGTTGAATGCATGAGTTATGGGAATATTTAAATCGATCTTATATAAGGAATATAAAGTGGATTGTAGACTATTAAACCGGGACTGCTTCGAAGGGTGTAATACCTTTCGACCTAGTCGAAGAAGTGCTTCCGAAAGGAATCATGGTTTATATTGCCTAACAACCACTCTGAATAGAGTTCATTTAAAGAGAACCTACTCATTTAGGCATTTGAACCCTTTCGAAGGAATTCTATGGAAGGAATATTGACACCTAAAGGGTTGAAAACAATCAAGACAAACTGTTAGAATAATCATCTTCTTTCGATAAAGTCGAAAGGTTTTAAATGTCGCCTTCTGACATGATCAAAAGGGGTATAAGACATAGAAGATTGATTGTTTTCAACTTCCAAGGGAGATGAAACTCAATAAAGTGATGACTTCGAGAGCTATATGTTGTGAATAACTCTTAGAGATAATTTGACTATTCCAACCTGATCGAAAGGATGGAATGGCCTCGCCATCCCTTTCGACAAGGTCGAAAGGTTTAGCAATTTGCTATTATATCAACCTGGTTGAAAGGTTGGAGTGGCCACGTCATCTCTTTCGACAAGGTTGAAAGGTTTGGCAATTACTAACCTGGTCTAAAGGTAGGAGCGGTGTCATTATCCCTTTCGACAAGGTCGAAGGGTTTGGTAATTGTAAAGACACGTATTTTTAACTATTTTAAATTATTGAATTTACTGTGATTATTGAACAAAAATGGTTAAAAATAAAATTTAGTGAATTATTAGTGTAGTTATTGAATATGTACTTGAATAAAATTTTGAAATAAGCAATTACAAAATTTTTGGCAATAACAAGTATTGAAGTAAAATTCTACGTATTGAACGTGTTTATAATCAATAGTTGGAATTGAACAATAAATATTGAATGACTGTAAAATGAAAGTAGTTGTTTATTTTTCGAATTCGTTTTAAAGGTAAATTTTATAAGTTAGATAACTTATATTTGAAATATGGTGATTTATTGGATAATTAAATTATTTGAATTTAATATTGGAAATTGTTTAAATAATTGAGTCTTGAATTAATGTGAATGAAAATGGTATCAAAAGATGAATTAAATTTTATTTAAATATGAATGAAAATTGTTAACATTTAAAATTGGATTTAAAAGTGAATAAATTGAAATTGGAAATTTTTTATTTTAATTAAGGAGTAAAAATAGCCATTTTGGCCACTGTCTCAGATTTCGATGAAACCAGTTTCATCGGATCCGTAATAGTGAATTATTATAGGATTTCAAGTTTCGTAGCAATTGGACTTATCGTTTGGCTGTGCGAGCTTGAAACGCGTAGATATTAATTTAAGGAATTCGATTAAAATTAATTGATTTTGAAATGCTATCTTCTGAATACGATTGAATTAGGCCATGAAACTAATTCCATTGTGTTCGGAATGGGGGTAAAACATTATGAACACCAGGCGGCACGCTTCGTTTGGAGTTTGGAATTTCGCGGGCCAATCGAATTAGATATTTTCCCTATTATAATAATATATTGCTTTCCTTATCCAGCATTCGTACAACCCACGCCCCTATTTGTCTTCCATCATACGCTCCCTCTCTCCCTCTTATCTTTTCTGCTGTTCGAACATAAGAGATTAAAAAAAAGCAAAACGAATGGAGTCGCGATCGTGGAAGGTGGACACGAGCTCGGCTTGGAGGTGCGAGCGCTCGTGGTCGGACTCACGAGATGCACGCGAGGGGGAAGGCGCGACATTGGTTCAATGATTGGATTCTTGGGTTTTCGTGTTTGATTAGTGTGTTGTGATGTTGGGTGAAGGCGGCACGGCAGGGGGCTTGGTGGCGATGCGTGTAGACATGGTCGCGGCCGCATGGAGGAGCAGTTAGGGCTTGGGTTCGCGACTCTGATGGCTGCGCGTACGCATGCGCGAGTGAGGGACGAACTAGGCGCGTGGTGGCGGTGGTCGTGGTGGTCTCCGATCGAGCTCCGGTGGTCTCTGGCGATGGGCGGTGGTCGATTTTGCTCACGTGAGTTGGGTTCGTGCTTTTGCCTATAGCGTAGATGAGGGAGGGAGGACTGTGTAAGTTTAAAAAATTTTATTTTATTTTATTAAATTAGTTAATTATCTATTTAATTAATCGTTATATTAATAAAATCATAACTTTCTCGTACGAGGCCTATTTTGGATGAAACGAATCATGTTGGAATTGTATCAACGAAGGCTTTGGCGTTGAGTCAAGGTAGTATTTATTTGAAAGCTGAAAATATTTTCAGTTTCAAATAAAAGGTGAGTGTTTTATAACGCTCACGAATTATTAAAATATTTTTATGTTAGTGAAATTGAAATCGCGACGTTAATTATTTTATTGGCTGTTGATTGGTAATTTAACTGACATTTAAATTGATATCTAGACTGAACGGGTAGGAATTTAAATAGACAGTTCAATTTGAAATTGAAATTGAATTGCTAGTTAAACACCCAATACTGATAATTATTTAATTTTTGTGAAACATTGACTATTTTGGATATTGGTTGCAATTGGATGATGTTGGTTGATATTTTGGATTATTTGGATGTTTAGTTATTTTATCTCTCCCTGTTATGACCCTATGAATTATTTGACGGTATATAAACTGTTATCTGGATTATTTCGAATAATTTAAGAAATTGGTTGAAATGATATATACCTATGACCATTATTTTGGATTGAAATGATATATCCATCCTTGAAATTAAAATCGAAATAATTGATCACTTGGCCATAGGGTAAAAAATTATATACGGACGCCGGATTGGTTAAATTAAATGATTTCAGAATTTTTGATTTGAAATTATTTAAATGATTTTGATTTAAAGAAATAAAAATTTAATTTATGAAAATTGAATTATTTTGAACTTGAGCTCAAAATGTGGAATTAAAAGGTGTTAAACGAAATTGTTTAAAAATGAAATTTGAGATTTTGAAGTTATAATATGATTGGAGTTTCGGAAATTGATTTGTTTTGAAAGGTTTGGATTTTATTCGAACATTGAAATATTGCTAAGTAAACATAATTTAAAACGATATTTCAAATTTGAGCTCGGAATTGAATTATTTTGAAGATTTGAATCTTAATATTGAAGTTAAATTTGATTTAAGTGATTTAAATCGATACTCTAAAGTCGAACTCGAATTTTTGTAAATTGAAATGGTTTAAATTTTAGAATTGAATTGAAATTAATTCAAATTTGAATTGAATTGAAATTAACTGGAATTGAAATCGAAATTGAATTAATTTGAAATCGAAATTGATTTGAATTGAAATTGGAATCGAAGTTAATTTTAATTGAAATCGGAATTGAATCGATTTAAATTGAAATGGAAATTAAAATTGATTTGAATTGGAAGGTTTGGAATTGAATCAGTTTGACTTTGAAATTATTTTCAAATTAATTATTTTAATATAAACTGTTTAAAACCTATCATTTTAGATATTCATATTATTTTGATTTTCCAACTATTTCCTATATGAACCATTTTTAATATATATAAACCATTTTATTAAACTATTTTCTATCAAACTAAATTAAATTTTTTAAACTATTTAATAATTTCAAACTATTTTCAGAAATTCAAACTAGTCAAAGAATGGAATGTTATATTTAAATCTTGGATTTAAATATGGTTTGGGATAAATTGAAGTTATAACCCAAATTAAAATTCGAAGAAATTTTGAATTGGAACTGAAATCGAGATATTGAGGGGAAATGATTTTGAATTAAATAGCATATTTGAAGTAATATGATATTTCGAAATGAAATTGATTTTGAAGTGAATATGATATTTTGATATTAAGTATGAATCATTTCAGAATGTAAAAGTACCAACCGATGTGTAAAACGACGTTTGGTTGTTAAAGAGACCGGGGCCTCTTATTGGCATACTCTCTGTCAATGTTGGAACCACTTTAACAACTGTGTAAGCGGAGGAGACTCTAGAACGAAGTGGTTGGATTGGCGTCATTTGCTAGATTTGAAGAAAGAAAACGATGATGGATAGACCCCAGCACTTGTGCCAATTTGAAATAACTAAAACAGGATGGCTTGACAGGGCCAAGCGGGCTTGCTACCACTAGCAAACATCCGTTCTTCGATTTTCTTGGACTCGGTCCATATTATTACTCTTATTGTTGGTTTCGATTGGTGCACCTTGCTTTGGGATAGCCTCCCTTTGACTCGATATGGGATGATGTAGGCGGTGGGCGGTCGTGGCTATGATGCGTTACCACCAGCCCTGCGACCCGAACTGGTAGTATCCTACCTTTGGCATTGCCTCACATGCCTTGTCATACTTTTATCCCTATATGAGATCCCTAGGATTTTGGTTTAGTGTTGTCGTATCATGGCGCATCCCTATCCCCCGACGTGCTACTAGGGCGTTATATCCAAACTGTATGACAGTGCTTAAAAACGCGTTAAGGGGGATTAATGTAAAGCCTTAACATTAAGAAAAATATTTATTTTACTGATTAGACATTATATATAGCGTATTCTACTATATATAAATAATTTGACGGATCCTTAAGAGATGGAAAATCCCATAACATCTCTTGAGTTATTGCATGCACGTTATACACTGGATAGGAGATGTGAAACCCCGTAAAAATATCTAATGCTATTGCACTCATGTTATGTGATATCGATTTGACTCACATAAAGATATTTTAGTCCTAACTCGAGTGTTTTGTCTTTTCATTACGCTTGGGTCAGCCTTGAGTTTTTCAGTGCATTGAAGATCATATTTCTGGAGGATGAAGACAAAGATTTGGTATATTATTACTATTATTATTCATGCATCATGTTGTCTGCTGCATTATTTTATTTATCCCTGTGTATATATAACTCTGATAAATGTTGTATAAATTATAATCAAATGTATAGTAAACAGCTTCATGAAATGTTTATTTGATTATTATATTTTGTCATTCTGCTACGTGATTCTATGTTTGTTTTCTTCTTCTTTTCTTATTTTCTTAATTAACCCCATTGATTATCTATGTTCCGGATTGTTTAAGTTTGACATGTGTGGATTATTGTCGATTTAAACCTTCTGAAACGTGGGTCGTCATGGTAATTCACTATTCCTTTCAACCAGGTCGACTTGGTCGACAGCTAGAGCTCGACTTGGTCGACAGCTAGAGCTATCACCTCAAGTCCTTTCGACAAAGTCATTATATTCGAAAGATGTGCTTTCGAAGGCGAGAATCCTCTCAACGACATGGTCATGTTCAAATAGAATTATCTTATAAAAAGCATTAGGGATGTTGACAAGATTTCTTTTTAACATAAAGTTGTATGGTTTATAGAGGCTTTTTTATTTCTATCTTCGGTTGTAGGGTTAGTAAACGTATAATCTGACTACACTGTCTAAATAAATGACAATCTTGTTTTATGAATAACATTTTTGATTTCTATCTTCAGTTTACGCATATTTTTAGTAAAAAGAAGAAATTAATTATCTAGATGCCAAGTGAAAAATAAAACCAACTTTTTCTAATGAAACTTTTTCTAATGAAAGTATATAACATTTTGCTTTACTCATGAAATTCTCTCTTTGCCTTTCTCCTTTAACCTTAAAAGAAAGAGAAAAAGGATGAAAATAATAATTGCAAGCTGCAAGGGTTTATAAACTCCTTTGAATTAAATAAACTAACTAAAATAAACAACATACGTGATCTTAAGATGGCTAGTAGCTAGATGATAAAGTTATTATACTGCAAGTTCTTGTTTGAAATTTTCATTACTAATCTATTGGTTTTTTTGTTCAATACAAAAAGAATAATACAACTTGATGAAATTTTTATACATTTACTACAAATCAATTATTAGCAGTATGAACAAATAAAGACAAGCAAATCGTATCTGGGTAATGGAAAACCTGACCCTGGTATGATGTAACAAATGTTAGCAGTCCATAAAGTATATATTCATGCTTCTCCACGGTAAACCATGTCTTAAAGAGGTGGAGGGGGTCTCAAACTTCCCACTCCTTACAAATTGCTTCATCATGTGTGTTTATTTGTTTATATGCTTTGATTTACTGCACCTTATTTTCACTATTTTGCGATGAATGCACATGTCTCTTTCTATCTTTGACTTTGTAGTTCTGAAAATTCTCTTATTTCTTCCACCCTAAAGTACCATGCATACACTTAGAATGTGATTTTTTTGATATCTTTGCCCTGGACCACTTTGCTTGCATTGGACCCAAAATTATTATTTTCAACCACTTTGGTTGCCTTGGACCAAGGCAAGCCCTGATTATACAAAACATTAATGCATTTGTTTTTGGGTTTCCCACGCTATGATTAAAATTAGTTGCCTATGTAACGAAATAGAAGTTTATTTTTAAATGATTCTTCTTAGAAAAATCTCTATGATTAACTTTTTATTTACTTTATTCCTTATTTTGAATGTAAACAAAAAAAACAAAAAACAAAAATGCATAAGTTAATTATGTAGTTTAGAAATTTTAGGATATGGGCTATGTGCATGAAACTGATGCAGATTCAACAAAGTTGAATCTTATTAGAGCTTAAGTGCTATGTGTATGAAACTGATGCAGATGTAACAAAATAAACAACTAAAAAAATACTACAAAGTGTAAGCCTAGATTGTTATATTAGAGCTATAGTACGTTAACCATTACACCTGATACATTATTGTTATAATTTGATAGCTGTTAAATATCTATACACTATTTAGTAGGGGCACTGGGTGGCTTGCCTATATGTTTTTCCAGGGTAGGGAAAAACTTAGATGATGATCTACTTATTAGAAAGTTCGGTCATCAATTAATACATGCTTAGCTACCATAAAAAAATTCACTGATTTACTATATACATCTTTTAATTACTATAAGATTGATGATCAGAAACAACTTATGTTTACACTCCCTAAATTAAAGTTGTAGACATATACCCAACATTCTAAAGTTATTTTTCACTTTTCTACATTATGTTCGTCATATTCAAAAGCAAATATATAGCTATCATTCATAAATTGTACAGTTCCCAGATTTGAAGTGCCAAAAAATATATTTAAGGAATCAGTTATCTTAACATTTGAACTATAGTAATGTTCTGTATAATTAGGGTTGTGCCCTGTGTGTGTGTGTGTTGTGTTTGTTTTTTGGCTTGTCTTTTTTTGTTCAGCTTGTTGTAGTTGCATATTCAGTTGCGGCCAGTTCTATTTGTTGTAACTTCAATGTTATACGACTAATTACATGCCTAGATGTAATAAGTTTACATATTACATACATTGATGCAATATTACATCCCTAAGTGTAATAACTTCAATGTGTATAGTTATTTTTTGATTACAACAGATAACCAATCTCTACGTCAAAGTTTGGAAACTCATTTGCCTTCATATATCGATGATGGAAAAAGATTAGGTTTTTTTTTAATAGGTGATAATATAATGCTTAACTCGGTATGTATTTTGAGAATTAAAACATGTAGTCTAATATTAAAACTCAATTTTTTAAATGTTTTTAACTCTTGTCGTAGAATTAGTATACAGTACCGACAAGGAAAATTTTCATGCATGCTACAAGCAGGAATGTAATAAATTGAGAAAATATTTTATTCCTGCAAAAATTGTCGGAATCTTAATCATCATGATGACCACGTCATCGTTGAACATTTAATTATGAAAGGAATGGATCCTAGATACATTAGCAGTATATGGTATAACCATGGCGAAGAGATAAATGTAGAGAAGAAAACAAAGTCGTTTGACGTATATGATTTATTTAAGATGATTCGCTATGAAGATGAAGATTTTTCTGAATCATGAATTTTTTGATGATGATAAAGAGAATGTTGATTCTCAGAGAAAAGAGGATGAGTTACTCAAGAATTTGGAAGGTGCAGAATGTTATACTTTCGTACGGACATTGCAAAATGCCAAGTTATATGCCTGAGTTAATGCACATTGTAGTTAATTTTTGAGTTTAATGCCATTGCAGATATATTCATACGGACAATTTATCATATGGACAACTTATCATTTTCTGTCAAGTATATTCATATGGACAACATGCCTGAGTTAATTTATGTTTCATCCATTATTTCCTTTGTTATCATAAATCTAAACAATACCGTATTTTGTTTCATTTGCAGAAAAGAGATGTTTCCAAGCTCTATACGTAATCGCAACTAGAGAAAGACTGAAGAGGAATCCCAAAAGTATAATTAAAAGTGGAAGAATAATTCAAATGACAAACATAAGAAGCCAGCCAATGTTTGCAGTGAAGGGCAAGAACAAGCAGTCAATGCTAAGAAGCCAGCTTGTGCTTGCATGAAGGCTAAGAATGAGCAGTCAATGCTAAGAAATCAACCAGTGCTTGCAATGAAGGCGAAGAAAAAGCATTACATGACATAGAGAAAATGCAATATGAAGAAAGGGCTTTGTCAAGTGAAGAAAGACTCCGCTCAGAAAATAAAATCCCTTCTGACCAAAATGACAATGCTGAGATGGAAATTGGAAGAGCAAGTGAAGCTATAACTGCAAGTACATCTCGAAAAAGAGGCGGTATAGGTCCAACAAAAGCTAAAAACTTCCATTAAACAGTCACAATCGAATTGAAGTTTAGTTCAATGAGTAGTCGTACCAATAGGGCCAGGGTCGATATATTTATCTTCTTTTCTTAGACCACTTGTGCAGGAGCACATTCCATTCACACTTGATGATTGGAGGCGTCTAAGCGATGAGTTAAAAGTTGTTTTGTGGGAATAAATTTAGGTATAGACAAACAAATAATTACATTCAGCTATATTGGATATAAGGTCAATTTATGTATTTATGCATTTACTTATATTGATGCAAGTACAAAGTCATATAGTATGAGAATGCGAATTAGTAATGATCAATATGAAACAAAAACTCAAATCAGATGCATGTAAAATTATAGTAAACACACATATGCTGAGAAATTAGTACATCAAGTTATATTGAATGTATACCATCTAGTTAAATTTTTATTGTATTCATGTTATGTTGAGAACAAGGGACCATATTCATGTTTCCTGTGTTATGATCAAGTTACTTAAAACATGTGCTATGACAATGTACAAAACCAAATCGGGCTTGATATCATAAACTAGCACAGGTTCTAGGTACTACTACTTTAGACAGAACTACCAACAACCAAAGAATAAAAAGCTAGAATTTTTGTTCAAGCTATGCTTAATTGGTTACATTTTAAAACATAGAGATGAACAATATAAGCTGTAAGAACTATACTTTAGTACTAAAAATAACCAAATTGCAGTTTTCACCTTTGACATTTGCTTGATAAGCTAATTATGATGCTCGATATATAGTTTTAACTTTGTCTGCTTATATCACAGTTTACCTTAATAATCTCCTCATCACTCCATAATATATTTGGTCTGAAAGCATCATCTTCATTATCTGATGTCATGTTCTCAAAGTTATTTGGACTAATAAAAGAATAACTAAGTAAATTATATCAAATCTAAAAATTTCATTTAATTCTTCGACCAAACACTTGTTTGTCATAATACATCAAGTTATATTGAGAAATCTTGTTCATTGTCATAATACATGTTTTCACGCATTGTTGTAGATTAGATTTAAATTAGAAGAGGATTAGCAAAGAAAAGCCGTCTTTCAAAAAATGGGAACAATTTGGAGATCCTCAAAAAGCAAATTTGTTCGAAAAATAAATAAAGTGGAGAACGAAGAGGAAAGACTTAAACTGAAACAAACCAACATCAATGTTGGGGTGTTTCGCATCGTGTGTGGGTAATGGGCGCATATTGAAAAGAACAATAGTCCCACATCGTGAAAAATAATGGTGGTGATGTGGTATATATATGAGTTTGGTCACATGTAACAACAAGGGATTCCTTTTGTTAAAAGGTGTTGGCCAAACTCATATGTTGCCCCCACGGAGGGATGTGCGGCCTGGATTTCAACATGGTATCGGAGCCAAGGTAGAGATCTGTTGGGGTATCTTACATTGTGTGTGGGTATTGGGCACTGTTAACCCACCTTTTGGCAAGGTCGTGGACAGGCGAATTGAACTAAACCGGTTGCTCGTTTGTCGAGATTGGAATGCGATAGGTTTGAGTTGACTGGATGGATAGGTAATGCATCACGTTTGGAAGGTGATTTGGCTATGTTAGTGCGGCTCGATCTGGAAGTCAAGGGTCGGTCGGCCTTGATAATATGGCTCGGTCTGGAAGTCAAGGGGCGTTCGGCAAGGTGACTCGGCACTGTGGTTCGGTCAAGGTGGCCGGGCAAGGTGGTTCGGCGCTTGGAGGTGACTCGGCGTTGTGGTTCGGTCAGGGTGGCTCGGCGTTGTGGTTCGGTCAAGTGTCGCTTGGTCACTAGTGGTATGGATCGGCATACTAGAGTATGGAGTGGATTGGCATCTCTGGGTCGACCCAAGGGAGTGGTTCGGCACCTTTGGGTGGATCGGCAAGTGCCGCTCGGTCAAAGGAGGGGATGCCTCGCTCGGCAAGATGGTTCGGTCAGGGTCGCTCGGCAAGATGGTTTGGTCAGGGTCGCTCGGCAGGGTGGTTCGGTTAGGGTCGCTCGGCATGGTGGCTTGGTGGAGATCTGGGTCAGCACTTCTAGTTCGGCCAGATATGGTTCAACCATGGGCTTGATGGGCCCGGATTACTCAGGAAGTCCAGCAACTCCAGTTTTACCTATAAATACAGCATGTAGGACGTCTGAAAAGGGATCTTCCTTTCGGCTCTCTTACTTTCTCTTTTCTAAGGCTAAGGCTACTCTGCTGTTTTGTAACTATAATCGATTATTACAGCAATAAAAAGGAAACTTCTGGAGTGGACGTAGGCCGAAGTTTGCCGAACCACTATAAAATCTGTTGTTCTTTACTGCTTTCATTTTAACTTTGACTGTTCTTCACATTATTACTCTCTACATACATTCTGTCTGTGAGCTGTGACTGGTATTTGGTGCTTTCAAATGGATTTGGGTGTTAGTGACCAATTTTGGCGCAAACAGGCGCATATTGGAAAAGGAATAGTCCTACATCGTGAAAGAGGTGGAGTGGTATATATATGAGTTTGGTTGCATGTAACAGCAGGGGATTCCTTTTGTTAAAAGGTGTTGGCCAAACTCATATATTGCCCCCACGGAGGGAGTGTGGATGGATTTCAACATGGTATCAGAGCCGATGGTAATGCCTAGGATAATTGAGAATGCGCAAGAGATCTATAAATTGTGGTGGCTAGCAATGTAGACTTAAGTAGTCAGACTTAATGTAGAGCTAGATCATGGTACGTTGGATCTTGTAGAAGGCACGGGAACAAAGTCTCAATATGGTGCAAGCATCGTGTTGGAGTATTGGAAGACGCATATGTGGATGAGAGCCAAGGTGGAGATCTGTTGGGGTGTCTCGCATTGTGTGTGGATAATGAGCGCATATTGAAAAGAATAATAGTCCCACATCATGAAAAATAATGGAAGTGGTGTGGTATACATATGAGTTTGGTCGCATGTAACAACAAGGGATTCCTTTTGTTAAAAAGTGCTGGCCAAACTCATATGTTGCCCCCATGGAGGGATGTTTGGACTCAAAAGCATGAACGAATGGGAAGTTTATGAAGGCGAAAAAAAGTCCAGAGTTTAAGGTAACATTAAGATATTTTTACAACAAAAAGTGTTTGTTATGTTATAATTTATTTCAACTGTGTCCCTGATGTGAAATTTATGATTATGTTATGGATGTTGGTGAAAAACCCTTCAAGATCGCCTTAGGAACAAAAAACCCAACCTTGTGGAAAAACAAATAGGACCGGATTGATGGTGAGGTAAAAAAACAACAGATAGTCACCAGCTAAAAGTAATCACAGATCAAGCAATAAAAGAAATAACACACGGGATTTACAGTGGTTCCACTACTGCGAGGTAGTGTACATCCACTTGGGAAGAGGAGATTTTATTACTTTCTAAGAGGAGAAAATTTTACAAGATTGATAATGGAGAAAAAGAATGAGAAATACAAATGAGAGAGATAATTCTACTCAAGCTAATCTTTGCCTTTATATAGAGATTATTACTTGGGATTTAAGTAATTAATTTATGGTTATAAATCAATGCCTCATTAATTCTCCTATTCATACAGGAAATGTTTATCCATTTGATTTTCCAGTTTCCCCCGATTTACGTGCGCCTGAAAAGATTCCTTCTTTAATCAGCTAATTAGGGAATTAATTGATTAACTCAATCTACCAAAATAATTCTTCTTCTCACGTAAGTAATTTATTACTCTCTTTAATGCTATAAAAGAGGTAATATATATTCGAGCATTATCTTAAATATCTTTCAAATCTTCTACAATTGGAAATATTATCACTGAAATCAACAATATCTTCCAAATCTTCTGCAATTAGCAATATTGTATCACCAAATCTTGCAATGGATCCAGTTAACACTTGTAGTCTGTGATAGTTTTAGTAAATCTAATTATAAAAAACAAAGATCTTAAGGCTAAGCTAATATGACATCGTAGAAAAATAAGTATATATAACATCGCAAATGATTTTAGAATATGAAATGGCTAATTATCAATAAATTATTAGTTTCTATACGTATCCAAATGATCATCATATTTTCAGAATCGCATTCTTTCTTTTATATATTATTTTCAATTATGACATTGCATTTACATTTGAAAGAAAATGTTATGTACTTATTTTTATAGTTACAATAAAATCAATGTTCATAAAATTCATCATGTTATTTATAAATTCACCATGAGTAAATGTTATGTATGTTGCCTTCCCTTATTTCAGTACACCATTTAAATTCACTTATTTGAGTACATCATCTTCTTATACTTCTAGTACTAAATTCTAATACCTTCCAATATTTTCAAAAACGAAGTGAGAAATGTTCGGCCCTTAGTGATAAACAACTTCCACACACATCCGGTCGTAGGTGAATGGTTAGATTGACCGAGGACATGGTTAGTTTTTTAAGTGTAGCATTATTTAATAGTATTTAATACCTGTCAGTTTATTTATTTAATGTTATTCTGAATTTAGAAAAACCAAAGTCCAGATCCAATGTATGTAACTAGAGTTGATGTTTGGATTAAATCTCACGTTTAAAAAATTGTGAACCGGTGACCGTGGAAGTTGCAAGTACTATTGTAATAATTTTTTATTCTTTTGGTATATTAAAAATTGACTGAAACTATGATAATTTTACCATCGTACATTATCTGTATGTATTTATTTATGTAGGAAAAGATTTAAAAATTTGATAGCCTATCACAGCCCAGCTCATCATAGAATGTAAAAGGAGATGCTCATGCACATGTATTGGGACAAGATAAGCCAGGACGGTTAAGGACCCTAGGAAGGGATTGCACCTTAACCAAGCTAACTTTGGCTTGGTCTAGAGATAAACAAGTATCTCATTGTCAACGGCAAATAGCAGAATTAAAGAGTATGGTACAGATGCTGATGGACAAGAAGGTAAACTTTGAAAAGTAATTTATATACGTAAAATATAAAATAAGGGATATTTCAGTTTCTTATAAATTTATGAATAATTAAAATATGTACAACTATTAGTAAACTAACTGCCAATAAGATGGATGAGCAAAGATGAAGTAAATTCACATCATAAAAGAAAAGAGTTATTTCATTCAAAATTTGATTGATGTAATTATATTATAATTTATCAACCAATAAATAACACAACCAAAAGTTAATTGTCCCTCGTCTCATACATTAATCACTCTCCAATATTTTACTTCTTACTACCATATATTAATTAATGCATTGAATCAAGATTCACTTTTAGCAGAGTAAAAATGCTAAGCACAATACTTGATTTAGCCGGTATAAACTATTGTAATGGTTAATGCTAGAACAACTATACCAGTCCACAATTCAACTGACTATTCATGCTGGTTCTTTAAGAATACGAACAATGTAAACTAACTGCTAATATAATTAATATCTATTTATAATTTAATTATGCACATCCACTTAAGTGCTTCTAAGATTAAAATATCCTAATATTAGAGCTTTGCCGCAGGGTAAAGACAGTTCGAAAGATGGAAGCACACCTGAATGGTAAAAAATAATTATATTACTGAAGAAACATGCCATGTACAATATTTTCACTTAATCACTAAACTCTTTATTTACACTTCTCCTTTTTAGAGTAACAGCAGCGCCTAAGACCACAAATGCAAGATGTATGGTTAGAATGAGGGTGAAAGGGTAGTCTTCGAAGGAAGAATCTACGCCAGTGATCCAGAACATATTGTTAATGGTATTCCGCTAGGTCCGTCTGTCGTTGTAACTTGGGTGGACAATGTAAAAAATGGAGATGCTTACATGTGGCGACCGACAGCTGATATGTCGTGCATTAGAGATATAATTGGTAGGAAAGTAGCATGGCCAAAATCAAAAGTTGAAATTGATAAAGAAAATGGAAATGGTGTGACTTCTCCCCTAAGAACAACACCCGTAATCTTGAAGAAACCACAACAACATGTAAGTAAATATTCTGCAATTTATATTATGAAGTTTTTTCCCATGAATCAGTTTTTGCACCATTGTTTTCTTCTCCATCTCCATGTTTATCTTTTTTACTTTTTTGTTTCTTTTGTTTGAAATTGAATTTGAACTTGAATGATTAAGGAGAGTTTATTGCACTGTAGTTATAGTTGGGACTAGAGATGTTTGGTTGAGCTGTTTATATGGAGAGTAAGGAGAAGCAACTGCCAATTTATAAAAGAGACCATGTTCAGTTTAAAGTTAGATTGAAGCTTGAATTTAGAAAATAAGTTTGAATGGCCTTGGTCAGTGATACATGCTGAATGATGGAATGCGGACCAGTTCTTCTTTTTTTCATTTATGATGAATATAATTATGGTTCTTGTGTGTTGATGTTGTTACTTTTTTTGTAGGTTTGTTTTATAAACGAGTGAATGAAATACCTAGAGTAGCAAATGGGTGTGAATTATGTTGTGATTTTGATACAAAATCACATCTAAAGAAAGAAGGTCATAATGCATATTTCTTGTAACACTTTAGCACATGATTTAGGGAATACATTATTAAATAATAATGCATAGAAAAAAACATAAGTTTAATGCATTGCATTATCTTAGGCTATACGAAAAATATAAATATTGTATATATATTCAGTATTTATGTGTATGTATATATTCTGCATCATAATCTCATTTTTTGCTAGTCAATTGTGAAATTGGTAACAGGTAATAAATGCAAGTTGATTGATATGGGTGGAAAGGAAGAAGTAGTGGATGAAGGAACTATTGCTTAAACTAATCCAATATTGATGGTTCATTGTCGTCTATTGGGACATGATGCTGTAAAAGTTTGGGTTGAAATTGTGAGAGTTCCTAATGCAGTGCTATGGGGACCTACATCGGAGTTGACATGCATGGAAGATGCCTTTGGTACCACCATAGCTTGGCCGATTGCAAAAGTCATTAGCAAAACAAAATGAAAGGTATGTAATTATGTATGTAATTAGTTCTATTAGGTAATATACTGCAGAATTTGATGTCTTTCCTTATGTAGAACATTTAACATTAATGCATATACTACTTTGCTAAGTAATTTCATACCTGAATTTGAGATACTCCATAAGTTATAACTCTCGTATGGTTAGCTGGAGTATAAAAAATACATTATGATCTTTACATTTTATCTCATATAGTGAATTCATCGGTGTTTTATTCTATTGTCCAAAGTCAACATCTATATTTGAATTAAAGAGGTCGAGCTATTTAATTGTGCCGTAACCTGTTGTTGGAAATGAAGTACTATTTAAATGTAAGAAGAATGCTAGAGAAAGTCGCTTAGAAGCGATTGCCCCTTTTACTTGCCCTATCATTGGTTTTTATTATGATAGTGGGACCATATATATTACAGAAAACTATAATAAAAAATACGCCAAAGCCTGAGCCAATCATTAAGTATATTATACAGTCGCTCTCAAGCGACTGTGGATTCTATGCCTCTAAATGAAAATGTATCTAAGTAGGTAATTTATTGTGATAGTTTTTCTAAAACCATGCCCTATTTATAATACCCAAGTATTTTTCATTATAATCTATAGATAATTGTTTTGAATACAGGTTGTGCTTTTCTTCACTTATCCTTACAGCAATATTCCAAACCCATTACAAATGACAGTGAAGACTCAGCTTGTCAAAATAACTTTATGGAGTTACTATAGTAACTTATAAATCTTGAACTTACATTACTTGGTTCAAACCCGATGTTTTTATTTCTAAAATTTTGTTATGATGCTGGTGGCTAATGTGACTTTTGTCATAACTATTATATTGCATATCTATATACATAACTCATATATCTTTTAGGTGTCTCTGCACTTGGGAAAAGCAATATGTTAAACCTTTCCATTCTTGAATCATCCTTACTTGCCTAAATGTGTAATTTTGTCTCAACGATATTAAGGTTATTTCTAAATGGTTTATGGACTGAATTATTTGTCCTCTCTGATTAATTTTGGTAATGTTACTATGAAGCAATGCATGCTCTGATTAGTAGTCATCGCATTTGAATAAAGTTTTAATTTTCCTTGGGTTTTATCTTTATTGGCTGCTCTGCAGTAATTTTTGCTGGGTTTCAAATTTCACTGGGTTTAAATAAAGTCTCAATATTGATTAAAAACTTGAGTCTTATTGTTGGTTATTACTTGTCTACAGGTATATCAGTGTTTCCGAAGAAATGATCACCAGCAGCACTAGTTGTTTATGGTACTTGTTAGGTAGTTCAGCTATTTATGGTACTTGTTAGGTAGTTCAGCTATTTATGGTACTTTAGCTGCAGCTCGTGTGTAAACTTTTTTATGTATAATTAACTTCTTATCTTGAAACTACTATATTTAGGAACGGTTATGTATAGTTGTGTATGTATATACAATTATGTACTAGTTGTATTTATGTTAATGCAGTTGTTAATGTATTTTATGGTTTTTTGAATATGTTTATATTTGAATGTGTTTATGTATTTGTGGTTGTTTATGTATTGCGCTATATTATAAGCTATGAATAAAGTGAATTGGAGAGTGAATGAGCTAGCAGTGCATGTGGAAAGCGTATAGAACATAAAAAAGTTTCGCAGTGTTTAGAAAACGCTACATAAATATCATGCAGTAAAAAAGCTACCAAAACATACGATGGTGCAAAAGATACAAAAAATATATAATGCCGATGAAACACTACAAAACATATATGGTAGCGTTTAATAAACGTAGTTGTAGGGTTTAGCTTTCAACTGCACCCTCTATTACAGCATTTAGAAAACGCTACTAAAATATTTTATAGTAAAACTGTACCTGGCATTTTCAAAATGCTACAACAAATATTTATAGCAGCATTTGACAATGCTGCAATAAAGGAATTTATAGTAGCGTTTAAAAAAGCAACAGAAAATCATGGATTTTTAGTTAGGTGTATTTTCGTGGCATTCTCTACAATGATATCGTAAGTTATGGTAGCATTTATTGTGCGCTACCAAAAATACTTTTTTTAGTGTGTTTTGGATCTTGTTTAAGACTGTAAAGTGGTTTAATAAGTTTACATACTTTACATTCTTGTCCAGGCATCACAAAACCTTCTGGTTGAGTCATATATATTTCTTCTTCGAGTTCTCCATTTAAAAATGCAGTCTTAACATCCATTTGATGAATTTCAAAATTATAAATACAAGCTAATGCAATTAGAATCCTAATAGTTGAAATTCTAGCTACAGAGTCATATGTGTCAAAATAATTTATGCATTCTTTTTATATGAATCCTTTGGCAACTACTCTAGGTTTAAACTTTTCAATTGTTCCATCAGCTCTTGACTTTTTCTTGAATATTCATTTAAATCCTATTGGTTTAGAACCAAGAGGTAAATCTACTAGTTTCCATTTTTTGTTTCCCATAATAGAATTGATTTCTTCATTTATGGCTCTTGCCAATATGACGAATCTTGAGATTTCATTACCTCGGTATATGTTAAAGGATCAGATTCTATGCTTGTAGAGATCATTACTCTATGTTCAGCCTTATTTCTAGATCCTTCAACCAAATATACTATAAAATCTGATCTGAAAGATTTTCCTATCCTTCTTCGTTTACTTCTCCTAAGAGAGCCACCATATTCATCGATATTTACCTTAATGTTCTCTAATGGTTCAATAGTAGGTTCATTGACCTCCACCATTTCACCAATAGGTATATCAACCTCCTCCATTTTAGGAACATATAGTTTATTTTGAATAGATGTGAATCTATTCTCATAGAACACTGCATCCCTTGATTCTATTACTGTATTTACCTCAACAGAGCTATTAGGTTCTATTACAAGAAACATGTATCCTTTGCTAAGTTGTGCATATCCTAAGAATATAAACTCGATATCCTTTTGTCCTAATTTCCTAATTTTAAGTTCAAGTAATCGGACAATGCTCTACATCTCCAAACTCAATAATAATCAAGATTTGGCTTCCTTTTCTTCCAAAGTTCATAAGATGTGACTCTGGTTTTCTTATCAGGTATCCTATTTAAGATGTTACATGTGGTAAGTAAAGCATCACCCCAGAAATTGGTGTTGAGACCAGAATTACACAACGTTGCATTTACCATTTCGGTAAGAGTTCTATTTTTCCTCTTAGCTACTCCATTTTGTTCTGGAGTATAGGCAATATAATTTCTACTGATTCACAAAATTCAGGAAATTGATATTCACCACCCCTATCGGACCTAAGTGTCTTTATCTTAACATCGCATTGGTTTTCTACTTCGGTTTTATTGGTCATAAATGATGTTAAAACTTCATTTTTAATATGCATAAGGTAAACATAACAATATTTAGAATAATCATCTATAAAGGTGACAAAATATTTCTTTCCTCCTCTAGTAGGAGTACTATGTATATCACATACATCACTATGTATAAGTTGTAATAATTTGGTGCTACTTTCCGGTTTAAAAGGAAATGACTCTCTAGTGATTTTGGTTAGTGAACATACTCTAAATTTAACTAGCATATTATTTTTATGTTTAGGAATCATATTTGAAGAAATCATATCAAGCATGCATTTACTATGAATATGTCCTAATCTATTGTGCCATAATGAAAATGAGTCAATGATATAAGCAGAATTATCACGTTTATTCATATCAATATTGAGTTTAAATATCCCATCACACATATACCCATTTCCAACAAACACACTGCCTTTGGTCCACACATACTTGTCTAACTAAAAGACTTGTTTAAAAACAAACTTATTCAGAAGTATTCCTGATACAAGATTCCACCTAACTTTGGGTACATAGTATACATCATTTAGTGTAAGAACTTTTTTGGAAGTGAATTCCAAATCCACCATTCCCTCTCCCATGACCACTGCTTTTGCCGAATTTCCCATATAAAGATAGATCTCTTTTTCAGTCGATTCAATCATCTTGGATTGATTCTTGTTATTGCAGACATGCTTAGTCGCATCAGAATCGATCCACCAAGAATTTTCTCCTTCAATCATATTGACTTCAGAGATTACTGCTGTTAGCACCAAAATTGGTCACTAACCTCGTTGAGAAAGATTGTGTAGAGATATAAGTGATGAAGATAAATTAAACAAGGAAGAATATGCTAATTTGAATGCAGAAAGTAAGAACACCGGATTTATAGTGGTTCAGCGTAATTTCCTACGTCCACTTTGGGATTAAACTTTATTACTTTACTTGATGATTGATTACAGATACAATCCCTAGATCAAATACTTGAATACAATTGATAAGTAAAGAGGATGAGTCTTGAAAGCGGTAGAGTCTCCCCAGTGTTCCCGAAAAAAGGTCCCTTTTCACTGTGCCCATGCCCCTCTATTTATAGACAAAGATGGGTTGGACTTCCCAGGCAGGCCTGGCAGCTGAATCCCCTGGCCTAGATGGACTCGTCCCTGTATGCCGAAACAAACAGGTCGAATGGTTGGATACCGAACCATCTTCCTCATGCCGAACGATGCTTGTTATGTGGGAAGAATAGGCCGAGCAATAATTGTAGCCGGACAAGCTGGGAAGAATGCCGAACAGTCTTCTTATGCCGAACAGAAGTGAGGTGCCGAGTGGGGAGTGTATGCCGAGCAATGATTGAAGTTGACTGAGGTTAGATGAATACCGAACAATCTTTGGATGCCGGACGAACCTGGAAGCCGACCACTCCTAGATGCCGAGCGCTCCTTGGATGCCGAGCGCTCGCCAATGCCGAGCGCTCCTTGGATGCCGAGCGCTTGCCAATGCCGAGCGCTACGTGGATGCCGAGTACTCCTGTATGCCGAGTGTTCCTAGATGCTGAGTACTCCTGGATGCCGAATACTCCTGGATGCCGAGTACTCCTGGATGCCGAGTATTCCTGGATGCCGAGTACTCCTGGATGCCGAGTGTTTCAGGATATGCCGAGTGTTCCTGGATGCCGAGTACTCCTGGATGCTGAGCGTTTACTAATGTCGAACACTTAGTTGCCTGGTCAAATCTCCAGGAAACACTTGCCCCCCAAAGTGTATTACGTGACTGATCGTGATACGCTTTGAATTACGTATCCTCCATGTTTTGTTTCAAATCCTTGTCTAAATCCTAATGGAGATGCCTTCTTGAGAATATCAGTGGTTGAGGTGTGTGCCTAATGTGGTATAAATGTCGAACGATACGTTTGAAGCCGAACGTTCCTCATGTGCCGAGCGACTTCATGTTTCGAAGCCAAACGCTACGGCTTTGACCGGTTCTACCGGATATGGCCTTTTCGACTTCTTCTTCCTCCCTATAAAACCAGGCATCCTCCCTCTTCTCTTCTTTTACACTTTTATTTCTGTCACTCTCTAAAGATTTGCGATTTTCGCCTGTTAATCGGACTTAAAGCCTACTCAATCCTTTCCAAGTTTCGATCTACTAACTAGGTATTATCCCTTCTATCTAAATCCCTTCCCTGATTAAATAGTTTCAACACGAGACTTAGGTTTGTGCGTTGAATGATGTGAGGCGAGGAGGAATGACCAGGGGTGATCGCATATAGGATCGTTAGGTAACTAGCTTCTTCCTGCCGAATCAAGGCTAGAGGAGGAGAAAGAATAGAGGAAGTGTTGGAGGTGATAAGGGTGTCGGCATAATCTGGGATGATTCACCGAGTGACCTGTTCTTGTTGTTCGACGTAGATGGAGGAGGAGAGGAGTGGACCTGTAGCCAAGGGTGGAGTGCCGAACGTTAAGGCTCGGCTTAACTCTGGATTAGCGTATCTTACCATATGCCGGACAGGGAAATGGAAGGCTAAGGCGAAGGCATGAATTAGCGGGGATGCCGAACGATCACAAATGCCGAATAATATTTCAGCCGAACAATACTCGGGCCGAACAAACTTAAATGCCGAACCATATCAAGGCCGAACACAACTGAAATGCCGAACCATATCAAGGCCGAACATAACTTAAATGCCAAACCATATCAAGGCCGAACATTACTTAAATGCCGAACCATATCAAGGCCGAACAATATTTCAGCCGAACAACACTCGGGCCGAACAAACTTAAATGCCGAACAGACAATTGCCTTGCCTAATCACACAACAAAACAAGTACGAGGACTCTAGCCTACCAGCATATGAAACTGACCCGGATCATTAACTCCCTATCTTTAGTAGACATAAATTTGAACTTAGATTAACATACGTTTTTTGAATCTGAAACTGTAATCACCACAAGGCAGGCTTTTGGTGACGGTCAGCGATGACGGTCTTCGAAGGCGATGATTTGAAGCTCAGTTTTATTTGTGACCTTCAAATTCTCGATGCTTATACACGATTGCTTGCACTAGTTTATACACCACGTGGGGGGAATATTCTTGTTGTTAATTCTAACGTTGAACATTTTTCAAGTATAGTTCTCACAGGCGCTTAGCCAGATTCACTATTTATTGGAGATGTCTAAAAAATCTAGCTCTGCCACTATATCTGATAGGCCTAGGCCATCTTCAAAGCAAGAAATCGCAGACACTTCAAATCCATCGACTTCCCCTGCTCATAACTTAGCTCCTGATTCCCTGGAGGCATCGATTCTCTTGGACAATTTGATCGACTCACAGGCTTCGAAGATTAACGATGTCGCGCTTCGGCGAATATGCTCCATCCACGGAATTCCTTTTGCCGATGTGTTGGTCCCGTCGAGACATGATCGTCCTCATCTGCCCCCAGTCGGATATACTGCTTGTAATAAGTTCATGTGCTGGATGGGCAGCGTGCCTCCATTTAATCTATTTCTTCGGGACGTGTTGCAATATATTGACATCGCCCCATCGCAGCTGCATCCAAACAGTCACGCGTTCATATACGGGACCTACCTACTTTTCATGGCCGTCTTCTCTAGGCCTCCAACTTCCGGCGACATCAGATATATTAATATGATTAAGAAGCGGAAAGATAGCCCCTCCTTTATGTTCCTCGAGTCGTACCACAAATGCCAGATTTTGACCGGAGCATGTAGCAAATTCACCCTGTACAAACAGGAATGGTTCTATGTGCGTTGCCCTTCTGGATTCGCGAGGAGATGGGTCGAAGGCAGTAAGTCTCTTCCCTGAGTCAACATTCGCGCTCAATCGGAGCTATGCTTTTTCTAACTCCTTGTTTCATCTTTTTAGGTATTAACCCGCATCCTGAGGGCCGAGGGTATTCTGAGGTCGTCGAAGCCATTAGAGCTCTTCCTGCCGAGGAACGGGACATCCGAACCATCATTTCGAATGAATCATTGTCGAGGTTCGGACTGTTAGCAGGAGATCGTCGGATTAGCCTTCCTGAGGGCGTTTCCATTCCCAAGTATGCATCCGTTAAAGGGAAAAAACAAGCTGAATCGTCATCACGCCATACCCCCGATGTACATGAAGGGGGAAAAAACAAAGAGGATGAAGCTCCTGAGACACAAGGCGAGAATGTGGGTCCTGCTTGGGACCCGGCGATCGAAGTGCACGATATTGAAACGTCATCTTCCCCTTCGAAGGGGAAAAATAAATTGACGTACAAGATACGAAAGGAGAAAGTTGGCTGAACCTCCAAAGTTACGCTCATCCCGCCAGAGAAAGAGGCTACTTCACAGCACATGGAAAGTTCATTAAAGGGTCTGTCGAACCTTACCATCCCCGACGATCTACTCAATTATGGCTTCGACGATCCGGAAGCCCTTAAGTTTCATTCGCCCGCTAGAGGCAATGTGGGAGTTCAACCGCCAGTTCAGGGAGATAACACTCCAATCAGTAAAGATAAAGGAACCGGTCCGTCGGGGGGAACACTAGGACACACACGCACTTCACCACACACTTCAAGTTTTTCCATTACCCCGATTTTTCCTAACTCTTTAATTCTTTGCAGGTGACATGGGGCGCTCCCACGGACTCGATCGCCTCCATGGTTCTTCTATATTTCACCATCCCGGACGGGATTCAGGCTCAGGTAGACGTAGGGACAGAGACGATTACGAGGATCGAGACAACCGTCCTCGCGATTTGTCTTATCGAAAGAAAACATATTCCCAGTCTTCATATCCTCGCGATCCTCTTCCTCAAACTGAGCCAGATAGAGAAAAGCCTTCGCAGAAGGGGTCTCAACCTGATGTCTCCCGAGACCAACATTCCGGTTCATCGAGTACACGGCAATCTCGGGAACACCGGAAGAGAGCAGAACTTTCAAAGCCTCCCCCCTTGTTACTGTGACTGACCCAACAATAGCAGAGAAGATGGTCGATCTTAAGGCAAAATTCCCAAAAATCTGCTTTGATGGCCTGAAATTCCTCCCAGCTATTCATCACATCCCAGGGCACGTCAAGCAAAGTGCCATCGCCTGCAACAACGACGTCTATGTTCAACATGACGCGTTTGTACACTTGGTCAAAAAAGTCTCGGAGGTATCTGTTGAGCGACAACATGAAATTGACCGTTTGAAGTTGGAAGCTGGCTTTGACAAGGACATCATCAAGAATCAAGATGAAGAGCTTGCCTCGTATAAGTCGAAACTTGAAGCCGTAGAGCAGAGTTCAAAAGACACTGCCGAGGCCGTCACTCGTCTAGAGGAGACCCATAAAAAGGAACTTGACGAAGCAGTCCAGCGCAGCGGAGCCCTTGCCTTAGAAAAAGATTCTATCCAGAAAGAAAGGGACGCGCTCGCCCTGCAAGTCAGAGAGTTGAAAGAATTACTCTCTAAGGAGAAAGAGGAGAAAACAGCCGCTCAAGAAGAGTCCCAACAATACTGCGACGAAATCGTTGCTACACGGCCCTTAAAAACAAAGCTTGATGATGAACTTGCTAGGGTTGAGATAATGAAAGACGAAGCCCATGAGGAGGGCAAGAGGAAAGCTTCTGAGAAGATTGACTCTCGCCTCGAAGCAGCTGCAGAGGCCGGTAGGGAAGAGGTCAAGTGCATGTTTGACCCGCTGATCGCCGAGTACAGCGCCCGCGTCCTTATGCACCGCGACTTGACATTCCTAGGCAAGGGCTATCTTGAATCTCTAGCTAAGGCCTGGGAAACTTTAATAAAGATCAGAAAGATCGAGTCGGGCTCTGAGGAAGTCGATGAGGATGCTCTGGTGAAAGAATTTCTCAGGGGGAACGAGCCAGCGGACTTATCTGCAGCTTTGGCTCTTTATAGCAAAGGCTCTCCCATTCCAAAAGAGAAAAACGATGAAGCTGGTCCATCTGGGGCTAAGGCTGCAGCTCCTCATTCTGCTGCTCCTCCTTCTGCTCAATCGGCCGGTTGGCCAACACTTGACCCATTCGAGCAGCATGCCGGCTACGATTCAGAAGATCCCGGGCTTGGCATTCATGTGCTATCCCCTATTCTAGGGGGTGAAACTCCATGCACAACTGACAGCCAGCCAGAACCCGGTACAAAATTCTTCTTTTAGAAGTTAAAAGATCTGTCACTTTCTGGTAGCGGTTATTTGTCCTAATGTTCATTCTTTATGTTTTCATGCAGGCTGCTCTGATCCTGAACCAACTCCGAGGAGCGACGACGCCAAGGAGGAGGCAGAGAAAACAAGCGATGTTGCTCATGCGGGAGTAACTCCTGGCCCTGACGCTCAAGTGATCAGGGCGCTAGATGATGATAAGTTTGACACTTCATCTCCCGTCGAAGGGAGTGATGAAATCGAGATCACTGGCGCCTCCGAACATACTTCGAAGATGAGCATGAAGGAGCATCTTGCAGAAGAGGAGAAAAAGAAGGTCGAGATCAAAGTGGAGCCTCAAATATTGGAACTTACCGACCCGCGGAATAGACCTTTGAAGATCATTCTCCCTGGCAAATCCAAACCGCTGGATGTTCCTTCTCCCACTCATGACTCCGCTTCTTTGGCAAGCAAGAAATCCAAGAAGAAGCGTGAGGGAGAGGAATCATTTGAGAAAACGAAAGAAGACAAGAAGAAAAAGACAAAGAAATAGCCACTATTCTCGTTCAACGAGATTTTGTTTAGGTCTTGTAACTACTTTTATTTTTTCGTTTTCGTAGTTTGTGTAGATAGATTTTTGACTCCAAGTTTTGGAGGAATAATTGTGTAACCCCATTTTGGACTATTAAACGAAGTTTAGTTTCTTTGTCACTTGAACGATTCTTTTGCTTTTTTAGCTTTCTGAATAACTGTGGTCAAAACTCAAGTTCTTATGAGTTGCATAATTTCCCAATCCATTCTGACACTGTTCGAACATTCTTTGGAGTGGCATATTTCTTGTTCCACATTCTTGAGTACTTGGAATTTTTTTTTTTAGAAAAAAAAATCCGCGCTTCAGGGATTTCGGGTAATTCGATCCGCATTCAGGGGATTCGGAGATTTGAATTGCCTATACTCTAGTCCACGCACCGGGGACTTAGAGTATTCCGGTCCGCACTCAAGAGACTCAGAGATTCAAATGCATTTACACTCTAATCCGCGCTCCGGGGACTTAGAGTATTCCGGTCTGCACTCAGGGGACTCGGAGATTGAAGTCGTTTACACTCTAGTCCGCGCTTTGGGTACTTAGAGTACTCCGGTCCGCACTCAGAGGACTCGGAGATTGAAGTCGTTTATACTCTAGTCCGCGCTCTGGGGACTTAGAGTACTCCGGTCCGCACTCAGGGGACTCGGAGATTGAAGTCGTTTATACTCTAGTCCGCGCTCCGTGGACGTAGAGTACTCCGGTCCGCACTCAGGGGACTCGGAGATTGAAGTCGTTTATACTCTAGTCCGCGCTCCGGGGACGTAGAGTACTCCGGTCCGCACTTAGGGGACTCGGAGATTGAAGTCGTTTATACTCTTGTCCACGCTCTGGGGACTTAGAGTACTCCGGTCTGCACTCAGGGGACTTGGAGATTGAAGTTGTTTATACTCTAGTCCACGCTTCGGGGACGTAGAGTACTCCGGTCCGCACTCAGGGGACTCAGAGATTGAAGTCATTTATACTCCAGTCCGCGCTCTGGGGACTTAGAGTACTCCGGTCCGCACTCAGGGGACTCGGAGATTGAAATCGTTTATACTCTAGTCCGCGCTCCGGGGACGTAGAGTACTCCGGTCCGCACTCAGGGGACTCAGAGATTGAAGTCGTTTATACTCTTGTCCGCGCTCTGGGGACTTAGAGTACTCCGGTCCGCACTCAGGGGACTCGGAGATTGAAATCGTTTATACTCTAGTCCGCGCTCCGGGGACATAGAGTACTCCGGTCCGCACTCAGGGACTCAGAGATTGAAGTCGTTTATACTCTAGTCCGCGCTCTGGGGACTTAGAGTACTCTGGTCCGCACTCAGGGGACTCGGAGATTGAAATCGTTTGTACTCTAGTCCGCGCTCCGGGGACGTAGAGTACTCCGGTCCGCACTCAGGGGACTCAGAGATTGAAGTCGTTTATACTCTAGTCCGCGCTCCGAGGATGTAGAGTACTCCGGTCCGCACTTAAGGGACTCGGAGATTGAAGTCGTTTATACTCTAGTCCGCGCTCCGGGGACATAGAGTACTCCGGTCCGCACTCAGGGGACTCGGAGATTGAAATCGTTTATACGAGTTCGTACATCATACAGAATAATGTAACTCCAGTAATTCATCACCCGACTGTGAGATATAGAAACATTAGTAATTTGTGAGAAAAACGGCTTCAAGCCTTTATTAATGAAAACCAACTAAATTGCCTGATTACACGGCCAAAAAGAAACTAAGTGATAACGGAACGAAAACATACAGGAAATAACTGTGCCTAAAACAAGAAAGAAACGGGCTAAATGTAATAATGTCACAAATGTTCACTGTTCCACGCTCGGGGGAGTGTCACGCCGTCGACGGTCGCTAGCTTGAATGTTCCCTCTCCAAGCTTCCGTTCAACGATGTATGGACCTTCCCAGTTGGGATTCATACGTGATGGTATCGGGAAAACTCGTTTCAAAACGAGATCACCCACATCAAAAATCTTTGGGTGGACTCTGCCGTCGTAATATCGCTTGACTCGGTGCCTATGTGCTGCCACCCTTAATTCAGCCTCTTTACGTTTTTCATCGACAGTCCAGTGATTCCAACAAGAGATCCTGATTCGTCCTGGGATTATAATATGACACTCGATGCGATGGAACTTCAAGTTCCATGGGTATAATGGCTTCCGAGCCGTATGCCTAGGCGAATGGAGTGTGGCCGGTCGCGGACTTGTGGGTAGTTCTATAAGCCCATAATGTTGTCGGGAGTTCATCTACCCACTTGCCTCCGGCTTTTTCCAAACGCTTCTTCAGTATGGACTTGATTATTTTGTTTACGGCCTCGACTTGTCCGTTAGCTTTTGCATGCGCAACGGCGGCGAACTTCTTCTCAACGCCATACTTTAAACAGAACTCTTTGTTTTCAAACTGTGTTCCGTTGTCCGTAATGATGGTTCGAGGGAGGCCAAATCGGCATATAATGTTTCGTACAATGAAATTAATGACCTTCTTAGAGGTGATTGTTGTTAAAGGTTCTGCCTCGGCTCATTTTGTGAAATAGTCGACTTCAACTATCGCGTATTTCGCACCACCTTTGGATATAGGCAAAGGGCCGATTATGTCAATTCCCCAGATTGCAAATGGCCAGGGACTAACCATTTGTGTGAGTTCTATTGGTGGGGCTCTCGGGATTTTCGCATATCTTTGACACTTGTCACATTTCCTTACGTAGTCTGCAGCGTCCCAATTTACGGTTGGCCAATAGTATCCATAGCGGAGGATCTTTTTTGCTAGTGTCTGCCCTCCAGTATGGTCGCCACATTCTCCTTCGTGAACCTCCTTCAAGACCCGCTTTGTCTCATCATGGGCGATGCATCGTAATAAGGGGACCGAGAACCCCTTTCGATACATTAGTCCATCCTGCATCACATATCGCGCGGCCTTTCGAATGACCTGTCGTCTTTCGCTCCTTTTTTCTGGTAAAGCCCCGGTCGTCAGGTATAGTTTGAATGGGGTTATCCATGATTCTCTCTCGATCCTTGTTTCAAACACAAAATCAACTTTCATCGCGTCGATGCTTGGAGCATGCAAGGTTTCAATGGGAAACAATCCCATTTACTGTGCGTCGCCAGTGCTTGCGAATTTAGCCAATGAGTCGGCTGCTTTGTTCTGTTCACGCGGGACATGCGAAATGTCATAATGTTCGAGGTTCGATAATAGTTCCTGAACCAGAACAAGGTACGGAGCAAGCTTCTGTCCCCTTGCTTGGTAGTCTCCTCGCACTTGGTACACCACCAGCTGCGAGTCACAAAAGATCTCAACTGATTTAACCCTAAGTTCTATAACGAGTTTTAAACCAGCAACCAGCGCTTCATATTCTGCTTCATTATTCATAGCCGTGAAATCGAGCTTCAAAGCGTAATAGATCGATCGATTTTCTAGAGTTACAAGAACTACGCCAGCTACGGAGCAACGGTCGTTTGATGCCCCATCGGTGTACAATTTCCATCGAACGGGGGGAATGACACTGTGATTATCTGGTTCGTCAGATACAGTAAACTCAGCGATGAAATCTGCTAATGATTGCCCTTGTATGGCTCTTCGTGGCAAGTAGGTAATATCGAACTAGCTCAACTCCATATTCCATTTTAGCAACCTCCCAGAAGTTTCTGGTCGTTGGAGTACCTGCCGTAGGGGCTGATCGGTATAGACACTGACTGAGTGTGCTTGAAAGTATGGGCACAGCTTACGTGATGCAATCACCAAGCAGTAGGCCAATTTCTCAATTTTAGGGTAATTTCTTTCTGCCCCCGTTAAACGCTTACTAACGTAATACACCGGCGTTTGGACTTGGTCCTCCTCGCGGACCAAAGCCGCACTTATAGCATGTGGGGATACGGCCAAGTATACGTACAGCATCTCGTGGTCTACTGGCTTTGATAGCACTGGAGGACTCTCCAGATGCCTCACCAGATCTCGGAATGCTTCCTTACAATTAGATGTCCATTCGAAATTCCTCTTCCCTTTCTTTATTATATCAAAGAAAGGAATGCACTTGTCCGTGGCTCTGGATATGAACCGACTCAGCGCAGCCACTTTCCCATTCAAGCTTTGCACCTGTTTTATAGTTCTGGGCACTTGTACATCTCGAATAGCTTAGATCTTTTCTAGGTTAGCTTTAATTCCCCTTGCATTAACAATGAATCCCAAAAACTTCCCCGACGCAACGCCGAAGGAACACTTCAGCGGGTTGATCTTCATCCCATAATATCTGAGTATATCAAACATCTCTGCTAAGTCTCGAATGTGGTCGTTTGACTATCGTGACTTCACGAGCATGTCATCCACATAGACTTCCATCGTTCTACCAAGCTGGTCTTTGAACATTCGATTCACCAAACGCTGATAAGTCGCTCCTGCGTTTTTCAATCCGAAAGGCATTACTACATAGCAATATAGCCCGACGTCTGTGACAAAACTGGTGTGTTCTTGGTCCAGAATATGCATCGGGATTTGATTGTAGCCTGAGTATGCATCCATGAATGATAGCAGCTGTCCTGCAGTGGAGTCGACCAACTAATCAATCCTAGGCAACGGGAAACTGTCTTTGGGGCATGCCTTGTTCAAATCGGAATAGTCTACGCATGTTCTCCATTTCCCATTCGCCTTTTTCACCAGCACGGGGTTCGATACCCATTCAGGGTAGAGGGCGTCACGGACGAACCCATTGGCTTTGAGTTTGTCCACCTCCTCTCTGAGAGCAGCGGACCTCTCTGGGTCCATTCCTCTCCTCTTTTGTTTAACCGAGACGTATTTCGGGTCTATGTTCAACATATGACTCGTAATGGCAGGAGAAATCCCGCACATATCAGAATGCGTCCAGGCGAAAACATCAAGATTTGCTCGGAGGAAATCACTAATGTCTTAAGTCATTGCGAGGGCGAGTTGTGATCCGATCTTCAGTACTCGCGATGGATCATCTCGGCTGACTGAAATGTCAACTGTTAATTCAGCCGGCGCTGCCTTTTCTTCCCTGGGTTTCTCATCGTCGTCTCTCGGATCTGTCTCTGAAGATCCGAGAGTTATGCCCGAGCCAGGGCTCGGACACTACTTGTCAATTATCATTATTATGGATGCGGACGAGATTGTCCGCAACCTTTCCTTTATCCCTCCGATGGGCCTCTCGGAGCTCAGCCACATAACAAGCACGACCAGTCGCCTGGTCGCCGTGAACAACACTTACTCCTTTGTCAGTTGGGAACTTCAAAGTTAAGCACCACGGGGCTAATGCTGCCCTAAACTCAGCCAGGGCTGGTCGACCCAAGAACACATTGTACGGAGAATCCACATCCAAAACTACAAAGGGTAGGATTCGCACCCTCCGACGTTCGCCTTGTCCCAGTTCGACTGGTAACTCAACATACCCCACTGCATCGGTCGCTGCGCCATTAAAGCCATGTATACGAGCTTTAGACGGTTTCAAATCCTTCATTTCCATCTTCATCTGGTCATAAGCCTTCTTGAAGATGATGTTGACAGAACTTCCACAATCTATCAAAATTCTTTTCACATAAGCCGGTCTGATTGTCGTAGATATGACCATCGGGTCAATGGTAGGAGCCTCCACTTGGTCAGCATCTCTGTTTCTGAATACTATATCGTCTGTCATCATGCGCAGCTGTTTAGCAGGGGTCCCATCCTCTACGTTGGAACAACACTCGAAATCTGCATGCTTCAGGGAACTAGCATATCGCTCCATCTCTTGCCAATTCTTATCCGCAGGGTGAGTCCCGCCGATGATCGTGTTTATGACTAGTCTACTCATAGTCCGGGCAGGCTCCTCGGGATGACGCGGAGCTGGTGCACTACCTAGGTTGGATGTTCCCTGTCCTCCTTCCTGTGGATCCTTCACAAACTCCTGTAACTTTTTCTGCCTAATCAACTTCTCTATAGCGTCATGTAGGTGTCTGCACTCTTCCGTATTGTGCTCATAAGTCTCATGGAAGCGGTAGTATTTCCCAGTCCGCTTTTGTTCCACGGTTGACTCCTTTGGATGTGGCTTTCTATACTGAAAGGTATTGCAGGTTGATAGGTAAATGTTCTCAAGAGACGCATTCAGCGGGGTATACTCGTTGTAGCTTGGAATTCTCGGCTTCCACTTCCCCGCTTCTCTCTTCTTCCCTTGACTTCTTCCTCCGGATTCCTTAGGCTGCCCGGGCTTGTTCTGGACATTGACTTGGACTTTTCCCGAGTTGTCTCTGGACTGCTTCACCGCAATGTTGCTTTTTACGGACTCCTGGGCAGGTCCCGGTGCCTTATCTCGCCTCACCCACCTGGCTTCCTCTCTTCTTATAAACTGGTGTGCCTTTGAGTAAAAACGCTCTAGCGTAGTCGGAGGTTTTCCTGCCAACCAGTCTCCAAACTCAGAATCCGGATCCACACCTCGCATCACGGCCATTAAAATTGCATGATCATTGGGATTACTGACTTCAGTCGCCGCAACATGGAATCTTTGTAAATAGTCCTTCAATGACTCCCAGGAGTCTGGATTACACTTGATAGAGACATCACGTCCTTTGGACGAGTAGTGTGTATCCTGAACTGTTCTATAAACTTCTTCGCCAATTCCTCAAAACTGGATACGGACCACGGAGGAAGTCAGGTGAACCACATAGTAGCGATCCCAGATAGAGTAATTAGAAAGCATCTACACTTGGTTGCATCATTTGCTCTAGCTGAATCCATCATCCATTCGTACCTCATGACATGTTGTCTGGGATCAGTCTTTCCTTCATAAGCAGGGATAGTTGGCATACTAAACTTTCTGGGGTATGCTGCCTGTAGAACAATGTCTGTGAACGGGGTATGACTTCTCGACACTCCCCAATCGTCATTCGATAAGCCTTGATTATCTTTCATCAATTGTCTGATCATGGCTGTCAGGTCTGGTGTTTGTATGGAAGGTGGAAGGTTGGAGTCTGTTCTGCATGACTGATCATGCTGATGCCTCCTCTGCTGGCGATCTGCCAAACGTGCATCTTGAGGTTCGACATCGTTAGCGTTTTGATGGTCTGGGCCTCCGGCCTCCAGCCTCCACCTGCACTCCAGCTCCTAAGTTTTCGGCTCCGTCTTGATCATGGTCTTCAGCTGTTCGGACAGCAGCACCAGCCCGTGCAGTTGCAGTCTTACGGCATCTACGCTTGGGAGGTTCATCGGAGGAAGTTGAGCTGTCGAATGAGGAATAAGGAGCGGGATTGCCCCCAGCATTCTGGTGCTGTTGTTGAGTGAGTTGTGCCATGAGGTTGGCGTTGGCTTGCATCTGCTCTCCGAGTTGTCTCCTGCTTTCCTTGAGTTCTCTCTGTTATCCTGCCTTTTGGCAAGGCCAGGACACCAAGGAACCGACTAGAGAACAAGGATAGCTCGCCATGGATATCACTGAATTTTTTCCGAGCCCAGAATAAGCTACAATTGATAGGACAAGATGAGAAAGATCATAGAAATCAGCACCTCAAATTTTAAGTCAATCCGGGCTCGTACGCTCAAGTTATGATCGAATCAAATTGAAGGGGAAAAACGATGAGTTCGAATCCATCACTCTAGATAGTTTCGTATCCATCACTGAAGCCCCAGTTCGAATCGAGCAAGGTTCGCACCAATCAGTTTCGAATCCATCGAGGTTCCCAGGTTCGACTCGATTTCCCTCGTATCCATCGAGCTCGTATCGATGGACTTCGTACACACCAGCAATTGAAGCACTTCGTATCCTTCAGCCAACATCTGCTTCGAATCCACCGAGGCGCTGCACTTCGCATCCACCGAGGCGCTACGCTTCGTATCCATCGAAGCGCTACACTTCGTATCCATCAGAGGACCATGACCACTTCGTATCCACTAGAAAGCCTTGCTTCGAACACGTGCCTAGTGACTTGTTCGTATCCGTCGAGTCAACCAACTAGGATGACGTGTTGCCCATCGAAGTAAACGAGGCGAAATGTATGGAGTCGAAATGGTCAATGCGGAGTGAAGGGCGGATCGAAGCGAAGTGCGCGCGCCACATCACCTTGAGAGCGCGTGCAGTCATCGACACGAAAGGATGGAGTCGAAGCAATGGAGACGAGCAGAACAGCCAGCGTTGAAATCCATCTCGTATCGACGATATCTCGCGATCTACTAAGCCAAATCCAATGAAATTTCAAGGGAAGTTTTCATGCACACTAAAGGAGGTCTCCACCAAATTTCAACTTAATTGGACACCATCTTGATCGATACGAAATGAATTCGTATCGATCACAGATCGAGGCCAAACTTTCTGGAAACGGTCGAGTGGGCCCCCTCACATGCCAGACCAAGTCTCCCGGAGTTTGAGCGAAATCTAAGCCTCCTACGCCTATAAATAGAGCCCCAGAATCAACAGAAAGAGGATCTTTTTTCTCTGAAGCGTCCAGACTCTGCCGGATTGAGATTTGCATCCTACTTTTGCTGTCAATTTCGAATTCTAATTTGTAATTCGTTGTTCATTGTTGTAACCGCTTGTAATCATTGAAATAGAATCAATAAAATCATCAAAACTTCATAGTGGACGTAGGCTATACGCCGAACCACTCTAAAATGCTTGTCTGTGCACTTTATATTTCTGTTTGTTGGAGTTTTTGTTAGATAACCTCTGTTTTACATTTACAATCTTCATTTTATCTCATCAAACAACTCCCGAAGAGTGTTGTGCCCATTTTTGGTACAAACACTTTGGTGCTTTCACTGAGAAAACCAGTTTTTTCTCCCGCTCATTGGATCTGCCGTCGATACCGGATTGCACAAATCCAAGAGGAAGATCCAGATATCCAGTCCGGAATCCTTCCATTCTATTCAGATTTGCTCAAAATCTAGGAGAGGACTCCACCACCGAGAATGGTCAGCACAAGAACTGGCGCTACCGCTGCAGAGCAAGAAGGCCGAGATAGGCAGAATCCCACACAGCCGCCTTCTTCCAATCAAGACAATACCACTCACTCGGACTCAACGGGGCTAGTCACCCGACAGGAGTTTCAAGTATTGCTCCAGGAGCTGACCCAAAGCCGTCAGCAGTTGGCGGAATAGTTGCGCGCCAATATCGAGCTGACCAACCAGCTAAACCGCCGGGGGCACAGAAGGTCCAGGAGAGATGACGCCTCCAGAGCGTCTACCGAAAGCTCAGCTTCATCTGATTATCACCACCGAACTACTCGTCCTCGGCTAGAGGGGAGTCACGCTCAAGCTGCTGAATATCAGCCCGCCTTAACTGTTGGGCAACTGAGGGTAGGACCATCGGCCAGCTTCCAAACGGGTCCCTCAACACGAGGAGGTACCGCCCCACAGTACACTACTGCCCCACAGTACACCACGGATAACCGCGCCACAACCGCCGCAGCAGAGACAAGGGTTGATACCCGAAATCAATCAGAGCCGATCAATCAACAGCGTGGACATACTCCTGAACCTTATGTCCCAAAAGACGCTGAGCCAAGGAGGCGAGATATGGATCGTCGACAGCGCCCGATCCCAACTCGCACCGTGGAACCCGACCACGCCTTAGCTCATCACGCTCAGAATCTGCCAGTGTCGGATATATCGACCATGATACGTCAGATGATCCGCGAGAGCCAGGGGCTCACTAATGATGATTGGGGGATTTCTCGTAGTCATACCCCTTTCACAGATGAAGTGTTACACGCTGAACCCTCTAGGCGATTCAGAATGCCAACTCTCCCGATGTATGAAGGAAATAGTGACCCCAACCAGCATATTCTGAAATATGAATGGTCGATGAGCGCTGCAAGGGCCGACGATGCAGTGAAGTGTCGGAGTTTCCCCATCTCTCTGGGGGAATCGCGACAATGTGGTTTACCCGCCTACCACCTAGATCAATTTCTTCGTTCGATCAATTGGCCAAGAGGTTTGTGGAGCAATTCCGTATGCATGTTGCTAGGCCAAAAGACGTCAACACCCTGTCCAGCGTCACTCAAGCTCCTGGAGAAACGCTTAGGCGTTACTTGGAGAGGTTCCACGCAGCATGCGTCGAGATCACCAATCCTAACAATAATTCAATCTTGATGGCTCTGACCAAGGGGATTGATCCTGATTCTGAATTCGGAAACTGGCTAGCTGGAAAACCGCCCGCATCGTTGGACCGTTTTTACTCCAAGGCCGCTCAATTCCTGTGGCAGGAGGACGCAAAACAGTCTAGGAAGTAGGACGATGCGAGGCCCAGCATTGAGGGAATACAGAGCAATGTGGCAGTTAAACAGTCCGGCGAGAGTTCCGGGAAAGTTCAACTTAATATACAAAACAAGCAAATCCAGCAGAGAGGAAACAATGGCCAGAATAAGAAGAGAGATGAGAACCGAGGTCCACGACGTAGAGCTCAGATGTTCGACAATTATACACCGCTAAACACATCATTGGAAAACGTATACTTACAGACTTGTAACACTGTACAGTATAAGAAGCCTGCTCCGAAGCCTTCGTCGGAGAGGCAGGTTCAGACAGGGAAATTCTGTAGGTTCCATGAAAGCTATGGGCACAATACCAATGAGTGTCGACACTTACAGGACCTCATCGAGAAGCAGATTAGAGAAAGGAAGCTAGATCAGTTTGTACGGGCGCCACAGTCTGGCGGAGCGGGCCCTTCGAATCAAAATCGTTCTCAAAATCAGGAAAGAGAGGAGGAACCCGCCCGTGCGGGCGGGAGATTAGTTATCAACACAATAAGTGGTAGTCCCCATCCGGCAGACAGGAGCTGGGGGGAAATGGAGTCGTATGCCAGTTCTATCAGGCATGCGGACTTCGAGTGTTGTAGTAATTGCGAGGACGGAACCCCGGCGAAACAACAATAGATAATATCTGATGATATCGTGTTCAGAAGCAGAGACGCCGATAAGGTCGAAGCCCCTACTATTGATCCACTAGTCATATCTGCCCAGGTAGGTCCTGCTTGGATGAAGAGGATCCTGGTTGACAGTGGGAGTTCTGTGAATATCTTGCTTAAACGGGCTTACGATCTAATGAAGATGGAGACAAAGGATTTGAAACCCTGTTTATCCAGAATCCATGGTTTCAACGGAAGCGCCACGATACCCATCGGAATAACTGAACTCCCAGTCGAGTTAGGCGTTGGAGAACGCCGGAGGGTCCGAATGTTACAATTTGTTGTGCTAGAAATTGATTCACCATATAATGCGTTTCTGGGTCGACCAGCCCTAGCTGAGTTCAGGGCGGCGATCGCCCCATGGTGTCTGACTTTGAAATTTCCCACTGATCATGGGATTGGAGTTGTTCAAGGAGATCAGGCCACAGGAAGGGCCTGTTATGTTGCTGAGCTGCGCGGGGCACAGCGTAAAGAGAAGGGAAAGGGCGTAGAGGAATCTCTCTGCGTCCGTTCTATCGATAATTGACAATTGATGCCTGGGCCTTGGCCCGGGCACCACGACCAATTCCTGAAAGACCTGGACCCCAGGGACAACGAAGATAAAGACGAATCAATGGAGAGTCAAGCTTCTCCAGCCGAACTGACTGTGGACGTCCCAATCAATGAGGATGATGATTCAAAGATGCTGAAAGTTGGGTCCCAACTGAACGAGCAGACACAGCGGGAGTTGGTCGAATTTCTTCGGGCGAATCTCGACGTCTTCGCCTAGACACACTCTAACATGTGCGGGATCTCGCCGAGCATTGCAAGTCACTCCCTGAATATAGATCCGCGACATGTCCCAGTAAAGCAGAAAAGGCGCGGTATGGATCTAGAGAGATCTGCCGCCCTTAAGGAGGAAGTTGATAAACTACAATCGAACGGGTTCATTCGAGATGCTTTGTATCCAGAATGGGTGTCCAACCCTGTAGTAGTTCGGAAACCAAACGGGAAGTGGAGAACCTGCGTTGATTACTCTGACCTAAACAAGGCATGTCCAAAAGATAGCTTCCCACTTCCGCGAATCGATCAGCTCGTGGATTCAACGGCCGGGCATGAACTACTATCCTTTATGGACGCTTATTCCGGCTACAACCAGATACCCATGCATTTACCTGATCAGGAACATACCAGCTTCGTGACCGATCTGGGACTCTATTGTTACAAAGTCATGCCGTTTAGTCTAAAGAACGCTGGAGCAACGTACCAACGCTTAGTCAACCGAATGTTCGCTGATCAGATCGGGAAGACCATGAAGGTTTACGTGGATGACATGCTGGTGAAGTCCCGATTCTCCACATATCATGTCAGAGATTTGAATTCAATGTTCAGCATCCTCCGGGAGTACGGAATGAAGCTCAACCCACTCAAGTGTCACTTTGGCGTTGCATCCGGAAAATTCCTTGGGTTCATCGTCAACGCTCGAGGAATAGAGGCGAATCCTGAGAAGATCTGGGCTATTAGAAATTTGCAAACCCCTAGAACTATAAAGCAAGTCCAGAGTCTTAACGGGAAGGTCGCAGCATTGAGCAGGTTCATTTCAAAATCCACCGATAAATGCATTCCTTTCTTCGACCTGATTCGGAAAGGCAAACGGAACTTTGAATGGACCACGGAATGTGAGGGCGCGTTCCGATCATTAGTTCAGCATCTCTCCACACCTCCGATCTTATCAAAACCGGTTGACCACGAGCAACTATATCTCTACCTGGCAGTATCAGAACATGCGATCAGTGCTGCTCTAGTCCGGGAAGAAGACAAAGTGCAAAACCCGGTCTACTATGTTAGTAAGCGACTAACAGGAGCTGAAAGAAATTATCCGAGACTGGAGAAACTGGCATATTGCTTGGTCATTGCCTCAAGAAAGCTCCGTCCTTACTTCCAAGCCCATCCGCTTACTGCGTACACCGACCAGCCGTTACGACAGGTCCTCATGCGGCCTGAGACATCCGGTAGGTTACTCAAGTGGAACATTGAGCTAAGCCAATTTGATATCGCATATGCTCCGCGGAGAGCCATTCAAGGACAAGTCCTGGCAGATTTCATAGCTGAATTCACCGTTCCAGAAGACTTGCCCGAGACCAGTAAATCTCCCGAATACATCTGGAAGCTCTATACTGATGGTGCATCAAATGACCGGTGTTCGGGCGCTGGGGTTGTACTTGAGACTCCCGAGGGCCGATCCATATGTTATGCTCTTAAATTCGACTTTCGTGCAACTAATAATGAAGCCGAATATGAAGCCCTCCTAACTGGCTTAAAACTTGCCAGAGACTTGAGGATTATCGCTGTGGAAATTTATTGCGATTCACAATTAGTAGTATGTCAAGTACGAGGAGAATATCAGGCAAGAGACCGAAGACTGGCTGCTTACTTGGCTCGAGTTCAGGAAATACTAAACCAGTTTGATTATTACGCCATCTATTATGTGCCTCGGAAGCACAATCAGAAAGCCGATTCACTGGCAAAGTTAGCTAGCACAGGTGAAGCACAGCAAATGGGACTTGTCCCCGTTGAAACTTTGGCCTCCCCGAGCATCGATCGGATAGAAATGAACTCTGTATTTGAAACCGCTCCCAGTAGAGAATCTTGGATGACTCCGTATCGGAATTACATTGAGAATGGGGCGCTGCCTGAACCTAGAAATGAGAAGAGACAAATTCAGCGAAAAGCTTCGCGGTTCGTCATCCAAAACGGAGTCATGTACAGGAGAGGTTATTCCGTTCCTCTCCTTAGGTGTATCGCTCACGAGGAAATCAAACGAGTGTTACATGACGTGCACGAAGGAGAGTGTGGCGATCATACTGGAGGACAAGCTCTCGCTAAGAAGATACTCCGATATGGGTACTACTGGCCGACAGTGAACCGAGATGCGGCAAACTATGCCCGGAAGTGCGATAAATGCCAGATACATGCCCGAATTCCGAGAGCTCCGCCTACTGAAATAACCCAAATGGTCAGTCCCTGGCCATTCGCAATGTGGGGCATCGACATCATCGGCGCTTTACCTTTATCAAAAGGCGGTGCGAAATACGCCATCGTCGCCGTTGACTACTTCACAAAGTGGGCTGAGGCCGAAGCCCTTGCAACCATTACGACAAAGAAAGTGATAAATTTCGTGGTTCGCAACATCATCTGTCGATTTGGACTCTCGCATACTATCATCACTGATAACGGAGCCCAATTCGAGAGTGCGGAATTCAAGAATTTCTGTCAACGGTTTCATATCCGCAAAAAGTTCTCGGCTGTCGCACACCCCCAAGCGAATGGATAGGTTGAAGCTGTCAATAAAGTTATAAAATCGATCCTGAAGAAACGATTGGAGAAGGCTGGGGGCAAGTGGGTCGACGAACTTCCTATGGCGTTATGGGCCTATCGAACGACCCACAAAACCGCGACCGGACACACTCCGTTTTCCCTATCTTATGGCTCAGAGGCCGTTATTCCGGTCGAGATAGAAGTGTTCTCTCATCGCGTAACTTATTATGATCCAAAAACAAACGCTATACTCCTGGCCGAATCTTTGGATCTATTGGATGAAAAACGGGAAGAGGCTGATTTGAGAGCAGCCGCACATCGAAGTCGGGTCGCCCGGCTGTACAACACCAAAGTTCGACCTCGAACCTTTGAACTCGGCGACCTCGTGCTCAAGAGAATCTACCCAGTTCCTTCACACATGAAACCGAACTGGGGAAGACCGTATGTAATTACACGAAAGCTCGGAGATGGTACATTCAAGCTGTCGACTGTTGACGGTCTCGATTTACCAAAGGCTTGGAACAGCGAAAGTCTCCGCCGCTACTACATATGACAGGCTTTATCTATTTCATTCTGTTTAGCAATTTGTTTCTGCATTTCGAAATTTGAATTTTGTAATAAGGCAACTGACTTTGCCGCATTTTCTTATTTCAGCAATAAAATGCCACTTCTTCGAGCCAGAGCTGTGATTCATTAAGTACGATATACAACATCACGACGCACGAAGAGCTAAATCCCATCATGCAATGGGACTTATTCAAATGGAGAGTGGCTGTGATACGACCGGCCACTCACTAGGTGAAACCCGAGCTCGGGGACAAGCCATGACACCGATATTGATAGGGTTGACACACGACAATCCTGCAATTAACTCCGTGTTCCCAGAGTGCGAAGCGGAGTATAAACATTTAACTCCGTATTCCCAGAGTGTGAAGTGGAGTATAAACATTTAACTCCGTGTTCCCAGAGTGCGAAGCGGAGTATAAACATTCAACTCCGCATTCCCAGAGTGCGAAGCGGAGTATAAACATTTAACTCCATATTCCCAGAGTGCGAAGCGGAGTATAAACATTCAACTCCGCATTCCCAGAGTGCAAAGCGGAGTATAAACATTCAACTCCGCATTCCCAGAGTGCGAAGCGGAGTATAAACATTCAACTCCGCATTCCCAGAGTGTGAAGCGGAGTATAAACATTCAACTCCGTATTCCCGGAGTGCGAAACGGAGTATAAACATTCAACTCCGTGTTCCCAGAGTGCGAAGCGGAGTATAAACATTCGACTCTGTATTCCCAGAGTGCGAGACGGAGTATAAACATTCAACTCCGTGTTCCCAGAGTGCGAAGCGGAGTATAAACATTCGACTCCGTATTCCCAGAGTGCGAGACGGAGTATAAAGATCAATCAACTCCGTGTTCCCGGAGTGCGGAACGGAGTATAAACAACTAATTCCGTGTTCCCAGAGTGCGAAGCGGAGTATAAACGACCAACTTCGTGCTCCCAGAGTGCGAGACGGAGCACAAACATCAGTCAACTCCGTGTTCCCAGAGTGCGAACAACCGCTTACGAGATGACATATATCCCCGGAGTGTGGATGAAACGGTTCATAAGAGAACAAGTGTAGATCGACCACTCGGTCCTCGCTTGATGCGATCACAAGCTGATCATCACAACTTAACCCTGGAACTGGGGGCAGAGGCAAATGTTAGTCATTACCCGAAACTATGCGATGCTCAGCTCCGATGCGGTCCCCTATCACAACTCAAGTCCGAGATTTCCATACTTAACAAGTAAAATGAGCTATTCTTGAAACAATAAGATAATGCAAGTACACCGGACCAAAGTTCGAACACTGCAATATTCGAACATAGAAAGGAACATAAGCTGAAACTAAAAGACAAAATTTTATTTCAACTAACTCAAAAGCAATGGTCCATACATGAGTTTTTTCCAAAATATTCCTACTAGCAGGGGCCGAACCCGCATCTAAACACGGCCTACAAAAGGGAAAAAAGAGAAAATAACAAAATCCCTAACTGCCAAAAGAGGAAAATATGCCTATAAGAGAGTGTCTAATCTTTCTGCTTCCTCAACTTCTTCTTCCTCAAGGAGCTACTGGAACCACCAGTACCCTTTCGCTTGGAGCCTTTTTCCTTAGGCAGGCTCCCTTCGGGTGAAGGCATAATGTCAACGTCCTCGTCTGAGCTGGACTCTATAGGGATGCTTCCCACGGGAGGAGTTGGAGGAACAGACTCCGCAGCCGGAGGAGGGACTGGCACATTAGTATCAGTAAGTGTGCCCCCAGGAGACACAATCATAAGAGGAGTAGGGCACCGTGCTGCTGCTCCGCCATCTACATCGCCGCCGTGCGCCGCGGCCGCCATCTCGGCATTAATCTCGGCCAACATCGCCGCTTCCCGCTGTGCTCTGGCTTCGCTAGGAGCCGTAGTAGTCTGAGATGAGCTGTCAGAAGTAGTCATGAATCCACCCAAGCCGAATGGAAAGTCCGCAAAAGGATCACTCTGACGACCAAGGAGCTCGTTTATCATCTGTTCATCGAAAGAAAGTGAGCTCCCCTGCGTTACTCCAACTGGTGCCATTGCCGCGACGGAGGTCGCCTCAGAGATGATGGCTCCTGGCGCTTGGCCTGATTCTTGGGTGGTAAGAGGCGCGGCTTGTGCAACTTCTGTCACTGATCAAAGGAAAAGGACATGTCATTAGCAACATTTCAACACAGACTCTTCAATCCAAATATACAAGAAGTTAGTTCAGAGTACCTTCCTCGGTTTGGCTCGAGGTCGTCTGAACAACTTCAGAAGGATGTTCCTTAATAGGAGATAGATGCGGTTGATCTGGATCATATGCCGGGATAGGCTGGGGGTAGATCATCGGAGTTGGCTCAGATTGAGTTGACACGATTATCTCAGAACTCATAACATGGTGTTCTGCACCAGAGCTCTCTCCGACTTCCTGGGTCTGGGCACCAAGCCTCACCTTGTCGTGGGAAATCATGGAGTCATGGAGAACCTTCTTTTCGTCATCATTGAGGATGCGGTTCTCCAGCTTGAATTCATCAAGGGCTTCATCAGGGTGCCCGGACTTCTCCTCATCAACTAGTAAGTTCCAGGCATTGTAGAGATGTGTGGGGTAATCGTCAAGCCATGTCAAATCTCGGTGCCTTAGCACATTGGCGTTGTACGTAACGAGCAGCTCTTCCACCTCGGCCTCAATCCTGGCCTCCGCCTGCCGTACCTTCTCGTCAACCCCGGCCTCAGCTTCGTGAGCTTGTTGTATAGCCGCTTCTTTCTCCTTTCGGAGCGTCACTGCCTGGTCACAGGCCTCCTGCGCAGAGACATTAGCTGCGTCTTTCTCCTTCGCCATCTCGGAAAACTTTGATTTCAGCTCATTAAGCTCCTTAAGAGCGGCATCCCTCTCGACGGTAATGGAAGTGTTCCTATGACCCATGTCCTCGATGGCGGTATAATGCTCTTGCTTCATCCTGGTCATGGCAGCGTTCACTTCATCAACCTTCTTTAGAGCCTCCATTTCAGATTTACGGGAAGACTCAGCCTCCGAGTTGAGCGCTTTTATGATTTGGTCGTTGTGACCCAACTCCTTCTCGAGCTTCTCAATAGTGACGCCCCGATCGAATGCCACTTTGGACGCTTTCCTCGCGGCCCGTCCCCATTCCCTGTACTGGAAGAAGATGTCCGCAACATAATCATGAATGGTGGTTTCAGCGGTTGGCGGAATTCTCTTCAGGTGCGGAGGGAAGACATAACCATCAAAACAGGTGTCGGGAAATTCCTTCCTCATCTGTGCCAATTTAAGTGCTCCCTCACTAGACGCTTCAGTCGGGACCGGTACAGTAGCCGAGGAGGTGGCTATTTCAGTCCTGCGCGGAGGATCGGACCTCGAAGCTTGAGAAGGCGGCCTAGGCCATGAAGTTTCAGGAGGACGAGTAACTGTGGCCGTAGGAGGTGCAGAGGTCCTGGGGGGAGGAGAGCGAGATCGGGATCGGCGAACGTATCCCCTATCTCTGTCAGACTTCTCCTGACCAGAATGTCCTGAGTCGTAATCCCTCTCGCCCTCTCTCCTGCGTGGCTCATGATAACGGCGCTTGTTGCGCAAACTACCAAGCACAGAACCTTGCCCAGACATCGTACCTGAAAAGAAAACCACGAAGAATCAGTAACCGTTTGCAATGTGTTGTTTACGGTTAGGAAAATGTGTTGTGCCGTGAAGAGTGTGTGAATGTGTAACCCCCCGGACCAACCAGAAGTGTCAATCGCACTGGCAGGAATAGACTCGCTAACATCGACGATATGTCGCGGTCCACCCGATTCAACGTCGTGTTGCTCAGGCTCGATGTCCGGGATTGAAGGGTCAGCAGGCCCTTCGAATTTATTTTCAGCTTGTAGGGAGGATGCTTCCATAATCCTAACTCCTGGCAAAGGACGGTGCAAAACCACAGACTTTCGCCTCCCGGACTTAGGCTGTTTTGAGGCCACTGCTTTGCCTTTCCTCTTTGCATCGGACTCCGGGGTTGCATTAGCGGGTCCGACCAACGGTTCCTCGTCGATATGAGTTTTCTCAGAATCGGGTTCCTCAATTATCACAACCCTGGGTTTCTTCCGCTTGACCTTTTTTCTGGAGACGGTCTTTAGTGCACCATCGAGCCTTATGCTCTGCCTCCGCCCAATCAACCCAAGAACTCTAAGGTTTTGGTCCGTCAGTAGCAACTCGGTATTCCTTTCTTCGCTAGGGATTTCTTGAAGAACACGAACTATCTCTTTATAGTAGCCGCCTTCAGGTCGCTGGATTATCGCTGAAAGAAAAGGAATAGGAGATATGAGTTTAGTTTCATTCAAAAATTGCCCCGTCAATTACTTGGGAAAAAGACAATGCTTACGTCTAAATAGCCATCTTCTGGCAAACCCCGGTGGACATCGGACATAAAACCACTTCGACTTGAAGTAGCTCAGCCTAGTCCACGACCCCGTGACAACTTGGCAGTTTCTCACAGACTCCAAGAATGTAAAAGATGGGCTGTCAGTTCGACTCTTGAAGTTGAAGAGGTATCTTATTTCGGTCGGGCGGGGAGGTCGGTAAAGGTATTCCATAAATGCGATGAACAGGCCATTGAGTGAAGCATATCCATTCGGATGTAACTGAGACGGAGCGATATCCAGGTAAGCCAACACTTCTCTTATGTAATCATTGAACGGAGGAAGTGTGCCGGCTGCGCACGCATGTCGATTAAAAGTAGTATACCCCTCCGGGGGATTATGTGGTCTGTCGTACGGTCCAGGCAACAGTACGTCATCCAAAGATAAGCCATGCCTTAAACATATTCTCCCTAGCATGTCTTCAGAGATATTGGACGGGACAGAATCGGGTGGGCTATTGATGAAAGATGCGTCAGGTAACTCGTCCGGAGCTGGGCCGATGACTTCAGCCTCGATCTCTGGAATCTCAAGTCTGGGAGTTTCTTGCTGCTGTGAACTTGATGGTTCCATAACTAGCTAACTCACGAGAAATCATCGTTAGACGATAAAAAGCCCGTGCATTCCCCCGTGTAGAGTGTGTGTTATGCAGTGCAAGTGTTGTGCATGACTTAAGCAAATCCTACGAAATAAGCCGAAAGGTGTAAACGGCGAAGCTTTGAAAGTCGGCATGGATATGACCGTCATCGCTGACCGTCACGACCACGTAATCCAGACGTTAGGTGGTTGATTCAAGTGTAAGTCCGTTATATGTTCGTTAGGTGACAGTTCCGTCGACGAGCTTCGAAAGTCAGTCAAATATGCAGTTCTGTGGCCAAGTTCAGGTATGCAAGGCAGAAGCTCGTCGGAATTAAGTGTTCAGATGCTCGGAAATTCTCCAAGTTAATCAAAATTTAAGTCGAGAATGTCGATCGCTGCACTTTGTTTTCGTATCGAGACAGGGGGATCACGTATTTCAATATGGCCACGTTCGAATCGATACTTTCGTATCGATCGCCTTGGCGAAGGAGTGTTCCGTGTCGATCAGGCTATAGTGGGAACGCTTCGTATCGATCAAGTTCGACTCGATACATTCGTATCAATCAGGCTGGAATGAGATCGCTTCGTATCGGTCGAGGGCGCTGATTTCGCATCGATCTAAAGACAGTGGCTTCGTGTCGACCGCCGCCCTCGTCTCCATATCGATGCGAGCATATGCAATCTGAATCGAAACGAATACTCCCAGACCAGGACGATAAGAAGTGAGTTTGAAATGATCTCCTCCTTGTCTCCTCCTTCCCCAAAAGATCACAACTCCATGGCCACGGTCTATTCCCCCTATCTCGTTTTTTCTCGTCCAGATCTGGAATCTCTAGTTTGTCGAAACTGGTCGTAGAAGCAAAAGGAATGATGGAGATCTCGAGTTTCGTCATTATTAACAAGAATCAACCCATTAATTACCTGATTTTAGCGATCAACACTCAGAGGATCGGAAGTTTGGTTCGCTTCGAAGACAGTTGTGTCTCTCAGTCTATCGATACGAAGGTAAAGAGGAGAACAGAGAGCAACAGTAAAAGTAAAAGGTAAAAAAGTGAAATCGAGCCAAGTCCCCGGTATTTATATGAAGCCTGGAGGCGAACTGGGTCGATTCATCTCCCAGTCAACATGACCGGTCGCAGCCAGTCAAGCGGCGCATCGATGCGAACACTCGTTTCGAGCCCACTAGCCTCCATCGTTTCGAAGCACACAGGGAAGCCACCTGAAGGTAACAGACTCCATCGGTTCGAAATGTCCACTTCATGATCCATCGACTCACAACAGAGCAAACCTATCGATACGAGCAGTCACTACGTATCCATCAGATATCGCCAATTCAAATCAGAATCCACCGCGATTTGTGACCATCGATACGAATGACTATTTTTTGTATCCATCAAGGTCAACCCGCATCGATACGAAGAAAGGCTTTCCAACTTTTAGCATCGATTCATGAGAGGACCGATACAAAAGGGTGGTAAAGAGTACGACTTTCAAGTTATTCAAAGAAGACCCGTAGCTTTTCAAAGCACATCATGTTTTCACAAGACGTACTTTGGGGGGCAAATGTTATCCTGCCTTTTGGCAAGGCCAGGACACCAAGGAACCGACTAGAGAACAAGGATAGCTCGCCATGGATATCACTGAATTTTGTCCGAGCCCAGAATAAGCTACAATTGATAGAACAAGACGAGAAAGATCATAGAATTCAGCACCTCAAATTTCAAGTCAATCCGGGCTCGTACGCTCAAGTTATGATCGAATCAAATTGAAGGGGAAAAACTATGAGTTCGAATCCATCACTCTAGATAGTTTCGTATCCATCACCGAAGCCCCAGTTCGAATCGATCAAGGTTCGCACCAATCAGTTTCGAATCCATCGAGGTTCCCAGGTTCGACTCGATTTCCCTCGTATCCATCGAGCTCGTATCGATGGACTTCGTACACACCAGCAATTGAAGCACTTCGTATCCTTCAGCCAACGTCTGCTTCGAATCCACCGAGGCGCTGCACTTCGCATCCATCGAGGCGCTACGCTTCGTATCCATCGAAGCACTACGCTTCGTATCCATCAGAGGACCATGACCACTTCGTATCCACTAGAAAGCCTTGCTTCGAACACGTGCCCAGTGACTTGTTCGTATCCAACGAGTCAACCAACTAGGATGACGTGTTGCCCATCGAAGTAAACGAGGTGAAATGTATGGAGTCGAAATGTTCAATGCGGAGTGAAGGGCGGATCGAAGCGAAGTGCGCGTGCCGCATCACCTTGAGAGCGCGTGCAGTCATCGACACGAAAGGATGGAGTCGAAGCAATGGAGACGAGCAGAACAGCCAGCGTTGAAATCCATCTCGTATCGACAATATCTCGCGATCTACTAAGCCAAATCCAATGAAATTTCAAGGGAAGTTTGCATGCACACTAAAGGAGGTCTCCACCAAATTTCAACTTAATTGGACACCATCTTGATCGATACGAAATGAATTCGTATCGATCACAGATCGAGGCCAAACTTTCTGGAAACGGTCGAGTGGGCCCCCTCACGTGCCAGACCAAGTCTCCCGGAGTTTGAGCGAAATCTAAGCCTCATACGCCTATAAATAGAGCCCCAGAATCAACAGAAAGAGGATCTTTTTTCTCTGAAGCATCCAGACTCTGCCGGATTGAGATTTGCATCCTACTTTTGCTGTCAATTTCGAATTCTAATCTGTAATTCGCTGTTCATTGCTGTAACCGCTTGTAATCATTGAAAGAGAATCAATAAAATCATCAAAACTTCATAGTGGACGTAGGCTATACGCCGAACCACTCTAAAATGCTTGTCTGTGCACTTTATATTTCTGTTTGTTGGAGTTTTTGTTAGATAACCTCTGTTTTACATTTACAATCTTCATTTTATCTCTTCAAACAACTCCCGAAGAGTGTTGTGCCCATTTTTGGTACAAACACTCTCATCAAGTCGTTGAACTCTATTCTGGTGACAACCGGCGTTTGGTCCTAGGTGGTAGTCCCTGTACCTAGAATTGCTTGCTGATTGCTAGTTCCTGCTTGTTGCACGCTAGCAGTCTCGTGGGCGTCCGCATTATGAGAAGCTGATCTGGTACGTGGTCTTGCCATAGTAGAGTTATTGGTATGAACTCTGAGTAGAATCAACGGACGTCCTATCAATGAGTCGGATCTTCTTTGGGGGATTTATTCAATCCAGTAGCTTCAAAGCAGATCCTTGAGGTCTGAGAATTCAACTCTCAGTGAAAGCACCAAAGTGTTAGCACCAAAATTGGTCACTAACCTCGTTGAGAAAGATTGTGTAGAGATATAAGTGATGAAGATAAATTAAATAAGGAAGAATATGCTAATTTGAATGCAGAAAGTAAGAACACCGGATTTATAGTGGTTCAGCGTAATTGCCTACGTCCACTTTGGGATTAAACTTTATTACTTTACTTGATGATTGATTACAGATACAATCCGTAGATCAAATACTTGAATACAATTGATAAGTAAAGAGGATGAGTCTTGAAAGCGGCAGAGTCTCCCCAGTGTTCCCGAAAAAAGGTCCCTTTTCACTGTGCCCCTGCCCCTCTATTTATAGACAAAGATGGGTTGGACTTCCCAGGAAGGCCTGGCAGCTGAATCCCCTGGCCCAGATGGACTGGTCCCTATATGCCGAACCAAACAGGTCGAACGGTTGGATGCCGAACCATCTTCCTCATGCCGAACGATGCTTGTTATGTGGGAAGAATAGGCCGAGCAATAATTGTAGCCGGACAAGATGGGAAGAATGCCGAACAATCTTCTTATGTCGAACAGAAGTGAGGTGCCGAGTGGGGAGTGTATGCCGAGCAATGATTGAAGTTGACTGAGGTTAGATGAATACCGAACAATCTTTAGATGCCGGACGAACCTAGAAGCCGACCACTCCTGGATGCCGAGCGCTCCTTGGATGCCGAGCGCTCCTTGGATGCCGAGCGCTTGCCAATGCCGAGCGCTACGTGGATGCCGAGTACTCCTGGATGCCGAGTGTTCCTGGATGCCGAGTACTCCTGGATGCCGAGTACTCCTGGATGCCGAGTGTTCCTGGATATGCCGAGTGTTCCTGGATGCCGAGTACTCCTGGATGCCGAGCATTTACTAATGCCGAACACTTAGTTGCCTGGTCAAATCTCCAGGAAACAACTGCTGCAAACTTTTCTTTTTTAGATTGTTACTTCTTTTTAAAGATGCGACAATCCCATTTGAAATGTCCTGGTTTGCCACAATGGTAACAACCATTTGTAGCTTTTACCTTCTTGTTCTAAAAGTTTTTGTTGTTTTGCCCTTTTCTCTTTTTGTTGAAAGAGTTTTATGAAGTATTATTTGCTTGCTTTTCCCCCACCATGTTGACCTTTGATGTATCTATCACTGAATCATCCTGAGTCTCTTTCTTCCTCAGTTGTTGTTCAACCTGCAAATATTGTGCAAGGTTTTCCAAACTCATATCCTCCCTCTTATGTTTCAGTATTTTCCTCCAATGCTTCCAAAAGGGGGGTAATTTGTCTATTATAGATGAGGCTTTGATCTCATCATCCATGTTCAAATTGTGTTGATTGAATTGATAGAGAATGTGCATGATATCATTACATTGCTCCATGACAGGCCTATCATCAGTCATTTTGTAACTGAAAATTTTGGTTGCTAGAAATTTCTTACTAGTTGTGTCCTTCATGAGATATTTTGCTTCTAGTGCATCCCAGACATCTTTTACGGTAGGCTTCATGTAGTACATGTCTAAGAGAGTATCAGTCATAGCATTACAAATGTGGTCCTTGCATATATAACCATCCTACTCCCATTTAGTCGCTCTCGCGTCTGTGTAATGGTTTTATCATCACTTTCTACTAGTTTCGGCGTAGTCAGAACAAACACAACTTTGAGTCCAGCCAATAGAAAGTGCATCCTATTTTTCCATTGCACGAAATTGACTCCATCGAATCTTTCTAGTTTGTAAAATTTGCAGCAAACTCCTTAAGGCTGTGCGGAACCATTATTTATAGCTTCTGTTTTTAGATTGTCGTAAGTAATGGTTCATTCTTGTGATTTTTGCAATGAATTCTCCAAGGCACAATGTGGTGGTCGCTATCCTAAAAACTGGTAGTGTAATGTATGTATTCCATGACACTCATATTCGGAGGTAATAAATAGATTGTTCCGCTAATATGTTGAAGCCATGTTATAATATATTTCCGTATTTTTCTATGAGGAAGTCTATCTATATTGAAAGTTAAAGTACATGCTGAAGAGGGTTATTCAATATAAAAATCTTTTAATTCCTTTTGCGAAAAATGAAGTCTGATCCAATCTGACCTAGTACCATGTCTAAGAATTTCAGGGTAAGGATCACTATGTGGACTATTATATGTATTTAAATCCTTTTCTTGATCTTCTATAATTATATCAGAGTTAAGATCGTTTATTATGGAAGCACCAACTGGTGGAGGTAATATCATTGCTCCTCTATTAGATTCGACTTCATTAGTGTTTATATTGAAAATAAATTTATCTGATGTGTCAGAAATATAACTTGATTCTGTTGAATGTTCGGATTCTTGTTCAGAGTTTTCAAGTGAAGGCAGTTCTTCATTTGTTTTATATTTAAAAAAAAATATTGCTCTCGAATGTTCTTCATAATAAGAATAGAGTTCTGTACTGTCTATTTCTCCTATAAGTTCTTTTTCTTGAAGAATAAGATAATTTTGATAATAAGTAGGATCAATATCCTCAACATTTATTTTGTTATTTTCTTCAGAAGTATATTTGACCATCCTAATGTTGTTTAGCGAATGGATTGTTGGTGTATTTCGACCAAATCCCATGGTTGTAGTTTTTTTTAGTTTATTACTTATGTCTTTTACTTCTAATTTAATTTCTTGAAGTAGATCAATCATAAAATTATGAATCCCATTTTTCAGGTTTTCTTGTGTTAGGATATGAACAACATGCTCATATTGTTCTGCATTTAGATTAAATTGACACTTATGTGTGTCGAGAATAACAAGTTTATTATTTTCCACAAAAAAGGGTCTTTTGAACATAATTCAATTATGAGTTTTATAAAACCTTCATAATTAGATTAAAAAAATTATTCGAATGATAAATCATGATTCATATACCTATAGTTATTAGATTAGTTTTGACCCTAGTTTAAGCGGCTAGACACGATACCCCTTTATGCATTCCTAGCAAGGGTTAGGCCTCGAATTATCAACCACAAGCCTTTACCGTCGCTTCACTTAAGTAGAGCACAGCAATGGTTTGTTTACTACTCCAATGCGTAATAACCAATAACAATAGGCAGTCGAATTGATTTAAAATTCGGAAAAAAAAATTAGCTTGTACAAAAGGTTTGCAGACTCATAACGAATCATGCTCAAAAGAATAGCTTAGGCTTTCATTTTTAAACTTTTAAGATTTTGTACTCTTTTTTTTACTTTATCAGTATATATCCAGAATGAAGGAAATTAGAAAATATAAAACAAGAAGAACTTACCTAGCTTAGCTAGGCTCTGATACCAATTTCTAGAAGCTAAAGATAAATGCAGAAAACAGAAATCTACAGCAACAAAATCTACTTGCAGAACTGATATTTTATTAATACAGTAGATAATAATACAAAGCTTTCAGATACAATATGAAAAGAGGAAAAGATTGAAGAAACTTTTTCTGATGATCCTTCTTCTAAGAGGAGTCCCTCCTTTTATAGTCTCTTCCATCCTTTATTTATTACTTAATAGGCATAATATCTATCCACTCTAGTCCTTTAGGTGTAATATGTGTCCTCTATTTTATTATGTAGGCTGAGGATGTGTCCATCTTTTTAATTCTACAAGAAGAAAGCTATTAAGGCTATTGGGGTGATTCGTCATCCTATTGTAGTGGCTAGATGCTTTGTGTCTTCATTCTGAGTAATGGTCCCCACATGCTTCTGACTTAGTTTTGAATATCTAGGTTGGCTAGAAATTCATCGTCGAAAGGGTCGGTCCCCATAGTGTCTCTCATTATGGAGTCTTTTCTTAGCCTTTCTTTTTACACTTGTTCCTCAAAGTATTCTTCTTGTGCCATTATGCCAACTGAGCCAATTTTGAGACTGTCTAAAAAACCGCTGAACCTTCATTATTCTGTCTGTTGATGGTTCAAAAGCTGATAGGTAGTCTAACGGTAATATAGTTTTTCCTTCAGTGGCGGAGTGTAATCCAACTTCACCGTTCTTGATGGCTTCAGCGAAGAATTCTTGTGCTGCTAATATCCATTCATTTTCTTCGTTAAATTCTTTTCGATTGAATTTAATAAACACATGTTGGGGATTTTCTGTTACCCTATGTAATTCCCATAGTTGAATGGAGGGATAAAGACGTATGTATTGTCTTTCTTCCCAAATGCTCCATATTTTGAACATGAACATAGTAAAAAACTTGCTTCAATGCTCAGCAAGCTTTGCTTTGCATATGTGAGGAATACAGTCTGAATATTCCTCAGGATGGCTCGTGTTGACATAAATTTCATGTACCAAGCCTTTTTTAATATGTATTTTTGTATTTTTGTATTTCTAAAAAAACAGGCTATTAAGCGTGGTGTTCTGTTGTTGTTGAGGACTAACTCTTCAATTTCTAAGAGTTTTATTAATTCTATGTCTTTCAATTTCTTAAAGAACAGAAGAAGATTACTCTCATCAATGAGATGTTGCTGATATAAAGAGATCATATCTTGTACTAACATTTCAGCTTCCATCTCCTTAGTTTTTGTGTTATCTATCTCATATAGTCTAAGTAATTCTAGAAAGTCTTGAATTCTTATATTTACGTGATTAGATGTTTGCATTTGAGAAAATATTGTTTTTAAATGGCTATATTCAGCTGAGTTGTCAGTGAACAATTCTGCTTCTTTTAAATCTAGATCTTTAGACCTAGATGTAAAAGAATGCTGAGATAATTTAGACATTATTTTTTGTGTGTCTTGTAAGTTCTTCTCTTTCTGGGATATTGTATGCTTCAATCCGTTGAAATTTGCATCTCTAGGGTCTGCAAATTGGATGGCTATAAAACATCCGTTGAAATTATCATACAAATTAGGATTTGATGCTTTCATTTCTAAATTGTACCAATCTTTGACCACAGCTGAGATGTATGGCCTTTGCATACCTGTGGGAGTAATTGCCTTTCCTTTGTTCATTGGAATAAATTTTTGAGTTGTATTGGAATTTGTTGCCTTGTTCTTGTCTGTTGGAATAGTTTTGATATGTTGGACCTTTTCTTCATTTACCCCCATGGGAGTATCGATTTCTTCGGATCCTTGTGAGGATGAAGCCTCTTTGGAGGTTTGTTTGGCTTTTTTGGATGATTTCACCAGTTGGAAATCTTCTTGTCTTTTCATTGTTTCTAATAATTCTTTGATTCTTTTTATATCGTCTTCATCCATTTTTCATAACCTGGTAAGAAGATCAGCAGTAAAATTAGTGTAGCCCTAAATGTATTTGACATTATAGTTATAGGTTTCTAAATACATTGCTAATCTGATTCTTCGAAGATTTTCCTCTGGATTGTTTACAGTTTTTTTCTTTAAGAATTGAGCAAAAGATTTGTTGTTTGTTTCGATTACAAATTGTCTATGTAAAAGATAAATTCGTAGACTTTTGATTGCTAATTTAATAGCGAGTAATTCTTTGTCATAGGTAGCATATTTGATCTGGGGTTTGTCAAATTTTCCAGAGGAATATGCTACAACTTTCGTTTGTTTTGCAATTAATACTCCTGCCAAAAAATTGTCAGAAGCATCTGTTTGTAGTGTAAGTAATTCTTCATCTGAAGGAAAATAGAAGATTTTTTTATCTTTTACTATATCTTTAATATTCTTTATTTCGTCTTCTTCTTGTTTTTGTAATTTAATAAGAATTTTGTCAGCGTTTCATCTTCTTGTTGTTCTCCATTATGTTGTTTATATTTTGCTTGTTCATCTGTGAGCTTCTTTTGTAAATTTTGGGTCTTAGTTGATAAATTAGGTATATATTTTCTACCATAGTTTAACAATCCTAAGAAGCTTTAGAGTTCTTTTAACAATTTAAATGTATTGGGGATATCCCTAATTTTAGTGTAAATGTGTTGTTGTAATCCTATTTGTCTATTTTTAATTCTTGTTCCAAGAAAATCTATTTCTTTTTTAAACAACTCAATTTTATTAGGGCTTAGAATAACATCGTTTTGTAGTAATATTTGCACTACTACTAGAAAATGTTGTTTATGTTCTTCAGCAGTATTAGAAAATACAAGAATGTCATGTATATAGACAGTTGTAAATGGTAAATGTCCGAACATAGAATTCATCCATTTTTGAAATACTTATGGTGCATTTTTTAATCCAAAAGGCATAACTGACCATTCAAAATGTCCTTGAGGGCAACTAAAGGCAGTTAATTCTATGGACTGTTTATCGGCAAGTTTTAATTGCCAAAAACCTGATTTAGCGTCAAATTTACTATAATATTTTGCTCCTTGTATCTACTTAGTTAGAGGCTCAGGAGAGGGAATAAAATATCCATCAAATTTGGTATAGCTATTAAGCTTTCTGTAGTTTATTACCATTCTTGCCTTTCCTCTTTTAATTTCAACGTGGTTTCTTACTAAGAAGGCTGGAGAAGAATGAGTACTAAAACTTTTTTGTATTAATTTTAAATTTAATAGGTCTTTAATTTATTTTGCAAATTCTTCTTTGTCAGTTGGTGATACCATAATAATGTTAACTCGAACTTTGGCATCTTTGTATTGTTCCATTAGCTCGATTCTATAATACCTTGGTGCTTTATCAAACCATTTTAATGGGTTTTTTGAATAACGAGGTTCTAACATATTATGTATTAATATTTCAAATTCATTTGCAGTCGGTATGTTGTATGTACAGATTTTGGTTGTATTATTTTTGGTGTTCTCACATTTTCAATTAATGTAATAGGTTTTCACCACGTTGTGCTGCTAGAGTATAATGTGGTGTAATTGTAGCAGGTAGCGTTACTCGAGGCACGAGAACACCATTTAGTTCAAAATAATATTTGTTGAATGGAGGAAGATGTCTTAGATTGTCCATTCCAAGGATGCAATCACTGTCAAATTCTTTTGGAAGTAACGCAAAATCACGTTGTATGTATTATTATTTCCATGTATATCAGGTATTTGTACCTGTAGTCCTTTTGCTTTATGAGTTACAGGAACTTGTCTTCCCATAAAATCATTTAGCATTTCTTTTTTGTCTAAGGGTACCTAGAATTGCTGGGGTATAAATATTTCTTGTAGTAAACTGGCTTCTGCACCAGAATCCAGTAAAGCATGCACCGTAAATTCTTGATATTCAGGGATACATATCGTTATTGGAAGATATATATGTAATTGTCCCTTTCTTTTTAGATCTATGGATCTAATCATGATGTTTTATATTTTCTGTAGGAACCTTTATAACCATTCGGTTTGATTCCTATTCTTTTTTTTTCAAGTATTCTCATTGTTCTTCCATCTATTGGATTTTCTTGTCTAAAGCTCATACGATGACTAATACCTTTTAATATATCAGGAGTTAGCTCAACTTCAGACATTTTATTGTATGATTGAGATCTTTTTAAGGTGTTGGATGAACTTGAATTTTCTTCATTATTTTTGGTTATAGAAGAAATAGTATTTCCTGATGCTATAAAATATTTCGTAGGTAATTGTATCTTTGGTTTAAGCGATTTTACAAAATCTTGAATTTTGTTGTCAATTTAAATGTCTTATGTCGACTAATCTATGTTCGATTGTTTTTCCCAATCCGACTTCAAATAGTTTATTGAGTTGTTTGGGTGTAATTGATTTAAATGTAGAAGTATCATTTAAGGCCATACAATGTTCCCATTGTATGCCAAGAACTTAAACCCTGATAGAAGTTTAATATTTAGTAAATTTACTGATAATGTACAGGCTTTTTCTATATTTTGATCATCAAGACTTATATAGAAATCGGGACGTATATTTACTCCAAATAATCTATTCTTTAAATTAGACTTTGCTCCCCCAATAATACTATTTAAAGGACTATTGATAATTCTTTCATCCATACAAATTATCATTATTGGAGTATCAATTCCAGACCTAAATAATTCTGTAATTTTTAGTTGTATTAGACCTATACGAAGGTATTTAATTTTTGGATATCTTTCTTTTAATTTTTCTATTTTATTTTTATTTAAAAGACTTATAGAAGTAAAATCTTCTTCTCCTTTTAATTCTACATTTCCTTGCATACGCTCAAATACATATGTATGTTGATTTAGAAATCTAGATTTAAAGGTCAAAGGTTTATAAATATCCTTTCTATCTGAGTGAAGAATTGCCTCTTTTAATTTTTCTAAATCTTTGTCGGTGACCATAAATTGTTCTCCTGTGCTATCTCATATTTGTGGGTTTGATGGTTCTTCATATGTAAGCGTGTTCATATATATTCTATATTCATGATATGATTCTGACTCTTTGTTTCTTGATGATCGGGACGTAGAACCACTTAATGGGGGTAAATGTATCATGATTATATATTTCTTCTTTTATAATTGGAAGGTCTTCATATTTATGTAAAATAAGTATTCCTAATGGGTCTCCTTGCTCTATAATGTAATCTTTATCCTCCATACTAGTACTTTTAAATAGTATACAAGCGTTATTCTTAGAAAGGGGTTCAATTAATCCATGGGTCATAAAAATATTTTCATTTGTATGTTTAGGTATATTATAAATTTGCCCGTAATATCCAAGTGGGCTTTTTATTAGTAGATCTAAAAATACTTGTGTCGTGAAGTACTTTCTTAATCTAGAGCATTTTCCTGCATATAATGTATAACCCGGAGAATTTACTTTTTCCTTTTTGGGGAGTATAGCGTATATGGTTAATGGAATAATTTTTATTTGATTATGTGTCTGATTGATTTTAATCGTGTCAGGATAGACTGATTCAATTTCATATACCGAAGAATTAGCACCACTAGATATATCTTCAATGGTGCTTACAAGAATATCGTATCCTTCGATATTTGATATTTCAATATTTTGTATATTTGTAGGACATTCATTAGCATAATGCCCTTCTTTATTACATTTAAAACATTTGCAACCTTTACGAAAAAATTTCTTTTTAATAAAAAAATTTCTTATATTCTTGTTTCCATTTTTTTCGGGTGATCCGATATTTTGGTTATGTTCTTCTTTTGAAATTTCTTGCCCTTTTCCTTCAAATTCAGGTGAACATCCAAACTGTGTATTTATATCTTCAGTATATTTTGTACAACAAGAAAATCCTTGTTTGGATTTTTTGATTTTATTTTTCATTTGTTTGTGTACTTGCTTGCTGGCAAACCCTTTCCATAGTATCCATACATGCCTTTTTTAAGAGGCCTGTGTTATGATTTTCATCAAAAGTGCTTGGTCTTAAAATGTCATATCTTTCTTGTATAATGTTATTTCATGGATAAGGTATTTTTGTAAAAAATCCTTTTACCCAAAAAACTTTTTGATCATTATTCTTTATATGAAAAAGTAAACCTATGTATTTGGTAGCAAATTCTTCCAACATACATATGTCACATAATTGTATTTTTAATAATTGTTTTTCATAATCAGTATCTTCCAGGAATGTTTCTCCTGTGAAGTTTGCTAATAATAATTTTAATAATTCACCAAGAGCTTCTTGTTTAGATTGAATATTCCTAATTCTTTGTAATTGATTTGGATATATTCTTTCAAGATTTGATAACCAAGCTAAAGCATCTCCTATCCAATAACTGGTAGTGTAATGTATGTATTCCATGACACTCATATTCGGAGGTAATAAGTAGATTGTTCCGCTAATATGTTGAAGCCAAGTTATAATATATTTTCGTATTTTTCTATGAAGAAGTCTATCAATATTGAAAGTTAAAGTATATGCTAAAGAGGGTTGTTCATTATAAAAATCTTTTATTTGCTTTCGTGAAGAATGAAATCTGATCCAATCTGACCTAGTACCATGTCTAAGCATTTTAGGGTAAGGATCATTATGTGGACTATTATATGTATTTTCATCCTGTTCTTGATCTTCCATAATTATATTAGAGTTAAGATCATTTATTATGGAAGCACCATCTGGTGGAGGTAATATCATTGCTCCTCTACTAGATTCGGCTTCATTGGTGTTTATATTGAAAATATGTTTATTTGATGTGTCGGAAATTTAACTTGATTCCGTTGAATTTTCGGATTCTTGTTCAAAATTTTCAAGTGAAGGCAATTCTTCATTTGTTTTATATTTAAAATAGTTTATTGTTGTCGAATGTTCTTCATAATAAGAATAAAGTTCTGTACTGTCTATTTCTCCTATAAGTTCTTTTTGTTGAAGAATAAGATAATTTCGATAATAAGTAGGATCAATATCCTCAGCATTTATTTTGTTATTTTCTTCAGAAGTTTATTTGACCATTCTAATGTTGTTTAGCGAATGGATTGTTGGTGTATTACAACCAAATCCCATGGTTGCAGTTTGTTTTTGTAGTTTAGTACTTATGTCTTTTACTTCTAATTTAATTTCTTGAAGTAGATCAATCATAAAATTATGAATCCCATTTTTCGGGTTTTCTTGTGTAGGATATGAACAACATGCTCATATTGTTCTACATTTAGATTAAATTGACACTTATATGTCTCGAGAATAACAAGTTTATTATCTTCCATAAAAGAGGGTCTTTTGAACATAATTCAAATATGATACCAATTTTTAGAAGCTAAAAATCACTACGCCATAGATTGCATACTGCAACACCCAAGAAGTGATGCAGGAAGTGCCAAAAAATGTTGCTGTAGGCTAAAAAAGGGCAAAGGCAACACTTTCTCGGTGATGCATTTTGCCGCGTTGCCGCAGACCTCAAAGGCAACATTTTGACTAACTAAGGCAACATAAGAAATATTGTTGCAATATAACCCTATTTGGGTCTATAGCAACATCCATAGGTGTCTGTAGCAACATTCCAAAATGTTGCTATATATATTAACTTTCTGAATTTGTGGGGCCCACAATGTAGAGCATATTTGATTTTTTGAATAGAAATAAGTATTTATTTAATAAAATGCTATTGCACAGAATTTGATATTCAAACAGTAATTTATTTAAATAAATATTTTATTTCAACATTTGAAATAGTACAAATTCCTAACTCCACTATTTTACAATTCAATGATATATAACACTGATATTCACATATACAGATATTCCTCGCTACATCACTCAGTTCACTCATTACATATGTAGTTTCAATTTATACAGACACCGACACTGACAAATATATGACGAGCCGAGTGCCAAGCCGAAGGCGAGCCGAGTAGCGGGTCCGGGCACAGCGCCGGCGGGGGTCCGGGGCACCGCAGTCCCGGCGCAGCGCCGGTTAGGTCGAACAAGTGGGCACCGCCCGATTCATCCGATTTCGGAAGATCGAGCCTTCTTTGAAACCTGTCTTCAAGCTCATGCACTCATACACTCATGCACATTTGATTTGACTCTGTCTTCAAGCTTGTATCCAGCTGTCCAGTCTTCAATACCTGTCACATATAATTCAAAAGCAGTAATCTGGAAAATAATATTTAACTCGAACATAAAATGAAAATATTTTTGTTATATTATTTGCCTCAGGTATTTGGGTTGTTTCTTTTCATATTTTTTTCTGACAGGGACCAAATATTTACACGGACAACCTGTGATATACATAGTGTATCACTGCATATATCACAAGGTCGTTTCCCATTTTTTATCTCATGGACGATTGAAAATTCCCACAAAAATGGACATGGCAGAAGGTCAAACCCGAGTCATCGACTGGATTCAACTCAGGGCCTAGTCAAACAGTGCGGCAGCAAAACAGTGCACAAGTCAGCTGTTCACAAGTGCATAAGCCAAACATGGATGCAACACATGGATACAAGACAGTATGGAAGACCACAAGCAACAGTTCAGGCAAAAATGCACAAAAGAGAAGCCAAGTGCACAAAGTAGTACTCAACACAGCAAGCAACATAACATGACCAAGAAATGCATGTACATGGATGAACATACATGCATCATAAGGCTTGGTACAAGAAACTACTCAAGTGCAACTACTCAAGTGCAAGTTCATACTCAAGTGCAGCCAGATATGTAGACAAACCAAAAAAAATGGACACGGCACAAGGTCAAACCCGAGTCATCGACTGGATTCAACTCAGGACCAAGCAACCAACAAAACAAACAAGAACCAGGTTCAGCAAAATGTAGACAAGCCAGTGCAAGAAACACAGCAGTACACATAGGCAGCCCATCAAGCAAAAACAGTGAATGCATCAGGCATGTACAAGAGAAACATAGGCAGTAATATGATATACAGAGGACTTGGACCATCAATTCATGTTAAAGAACAAGGTTAGCATGGTACCAGTTCAGTCCAGACCAAGCAAAACCAACAAAGCTTAACACACATATGTTTGTATATATCGTGTAAATCAAAACTCAATGTTCAGATTAGTCAACAGTTTTAGAAAACCAAAGATCACTTTCAAAGTTCTGATTTTCAAAAATGCAGAAGTTTTCAAGTGAAGCGGTTTTCAAGAGGACAGCAGAATACAAATACTTCAAGTTCTGGTTTAACAAATGCAGCAAGGTACAAAGGTATGTGAACAAGTTTAACAAAGGTTCAAGTTCTGGTTTAACAAATGCAGCAGAAAGGAGCTAACAAGCTCGGATCAGAAATCAAAAACAAGCCACTGAACCAAAATCCAACATACCAAATAATATCACATCGCAATTCATCATCGGCAAAGCAAAATCAAGCCAGTGAACCAAAATCCAACATACTAATACATCATTGCAATCCAACATACCAGATTTCTCAAAGTCCAACAGAAAGATTAAACTCGAGATTATAGGAAATAAAGCCTATAAATAAATCCCAATTCATCATCCGCAAAAGCGTGCAAGTGTAACCAAAATCGAGAATAATCAAGTAAACCAGAAGGCAGAAAACATACCAAATAATATCACATCGCACCCGACGACGAAGTCAAAGCAATTCGAGCAATCAATCAAGGAGAACGAAGGAGCAAGCTACCAGGAACGTTTCTCACACTAGATTCGATCAATCAGAGCATCAAAGCAACTGGAATCGCGTGCCCTAGTTTTCACAGGGAGGAACGAGAAAGAATAATCGCGTACCCTAATTTTCACACAGAGAGGAACGAGAAAGAAAAGTAAAGCGGGAAATGGAAATTGCTAAGGTGTGGATTGATGGTGTGGATTGATGGTTGAGATTTTGTTTTAAATGATGGTGTGGATCGTTGAGGTGTAAAATTTTATTAATTTTTTTAATTTGAATATATTTATAGCTACTGTAACATTTTGCTGATATCTATGCTAACACATTGAAGTGAATGTTGCAATAGACAAAAATCAGCATAGCTATCGTCACATTGTAGCTAGCAACTCCTTGTAATTTCGTTGCAATAAGCCATCTATGGCGTAGTGAATGAATGCAGAAAACAGAACTCTAAAGCAACAAAATCTACTTATAGAACTGAAATTTTATTAATACAGTAGATAATATTACAAAGCTTTCAGATACAATATGAAAAGAGGAAAAGATGCAAAGAAACTTTTTCTGATGATCCTTCTTCTAAGAGGAGTCCCTCCTTTTATAATCTCTTCCATCCTTTATTTATTACTTAATAGGCATAATATTTGTCAACTCTAGTCCTTTAATGTAATATGTGTCCTCTATTTTATTATCTAGGCTGAGTATGTGACCATCTTTTTAATTCTGCAAGAAGAAAGCTGTTAAGGCTAGTGGGGTGATTTGTCACCCTATTGTAGTGGCTAGTTGCTTTGTGTCTTCATTCTGAGTAATGGTCCCACCATGCTTCTGACTTAGTTTTGAATATCTAGGTTGGCTAGAGATTCATCGTCGAAAGGGTTGGTCCCCATGGTGTCTCTCATTATGGAGTCTTGTCTTAGACTTTCTTTTTCCACTTGTTCCTCAAAGTATTCTTCTTGTGCCATTGTGCCAACTGAGCCAATTTTGAGACTGTCTAAAAACCGCTGAACCTTTATTATTATGTCTGTTGATGGTTTGAAAGCTGATAGGTAGTCTAACAGTAATATAGTTTTTCCTTTAATGGCAGAGTGTGATCCAACTTCTCCTTTGTTGATGGCTTCAGTGAATAATTCTTATGCTGTTAATAGCTTTTCATTTTCTTCATTAATTCTTTTCGATTGAATTTAATAAACTCATGCTGGGAATTTTCTATTACCCTATGTAATTGCCATAGTTGAATAGAGGGATAAAAACGTATGTATTTTCTTTCTTCCCAAATGCTCCATATTTTGAAAATGAACATAGTAAAAAACATGCTTGAATGCTCAGCAAGCTTTGGTTTGCATATGTCAGGAATACCGTCTTAATATTCCTCAGGATGGCTCGTGCTGACATAAATTTCATATACCAAGCCTTTTTTAATATGTTTTTTTGTATTTTTGTATTTCTGAAAAACAGGCTATTAAGCGTGGTCTTCTGTTGTTGTTAAGGATTAACTCTTCATTTTCGAAGAGTTTTATTAATTTTGTGTCTTCCAATTTCTTGAAGAACAGAAGAAGATTACTCTCATCAATGAGATGTTGCTGATATAGAGAGATCATATCTTATACTGTCTTTTCAGCTTCCATCTCCTTAGTTTTTGTGTTATCTATCTCATATAGTCTAAGTAATTCTAGAAAGTCTAGAATTCTTAAATTACGATATCAGCTGTTTGCATTTGTGAAAATATTATTTTAAATGGCTATGTTCAATTGAGTTGTCAGTGAACAATTCTGCTTCTTTCAAAATCTAGAGCTTCAGACCTAGATGTAAAAGAATGCTGAGATAATTTAGACACTATTTTTTATGTGTCTTGTAATTGTTTCTCTTTCTGAGATATTTTAGGCTTCAATCCCAAATAATTTTTTCTATTTGAGTTAACTAGAAATTTGCTGCCTATGGTCTACAGATTGGATGGCTTTAAAACATCCGTTGAAATTGTCGTACAAATTAGGATTTGATACTTTCATTTCTAAATTGTACCAATCTTTGACCACAGCTGAGATGTATGGCCTTTTCACACCTGTGGGAGTAATTGCCTTTCTTTTGTTCATTAGAACAAATTTTTGAGTTGTATTGGAAGCTGTTGCCTTGTTCTTGTTTGTTGGAACAGTTTTGGTATGTTGGACCTTTCCTTCATTTACTCCTGTGGGAGTATCGGTTTCTTCGGATCCTTGTGAGGATGAAGCCTCTTTGGAGGTTTGTTTGGCTTTTTTGGATGATTTCACCTGTTGGAAATCTTCTTGTCTTTTCATTGTTTCTACTAATTCTTTGATTCTTTTTATATCGTCTTCATCCATTTTTCATAACCTGGTAAGAAGATCGGCAGAAAAATTAGTGTAGCCCGTAATGTATTTAACATCATAGTTATAGATTTCTAAATACATTGCTAATTTGATTCTTCAAAGATTTTCTTCCGGATTGTTTGCGGTTTTTTCTTTAAGAATTGAAGAACATATTTGTTGTTTGTTTCAATTACAAATTCTCTATGTAAAAGATAAGTTCGTAGACTTTTGATTGCTAATTTAATAGCGAGTAATTCTTTGTCATAGGTAGCATATTTGATTTGGGGTTTGTCAAATTTTCCAGAGGAATATGCTACAACTTCCTTCTGTTTTGCAATTAATACTCCTGCCCAAAAATTGTCAGAAGCATCTGTTTGTAGTGTAAGTAATTCTTCATCTGAAGGAAAATAGAAATTTTTTTGATCTTTTACTAGATCTTTAATTTTCTTTATTTCGTCTTCTTCTTGTTTTTGTAATTTAATAGGAATTTTGTCAGCATTTCATCTTCTTGTTGTTCTCCATTACGTTGTTTATATTTTGCTTGTTCATCTGTGAGCTTCTTTTTTAAATTTTGGGTCTTAGTTGATAAATTAGGAATAAATTTTCTACCATAGCTTAACAATCCTGAGAAGGTTTGGAGTTCTTTTAAAGTTTTAAATGTATTGGGATAATCCGTAATTTTAATGTAAATGTGCCGTTGTAATCCTATTTGTCCATTTTTAATTCTTTTTCCAAGAAAATCTATTTCTTTTTTAAATAACTCAATTTTCTTAGGGCTTAGAATAATACCATTTTGTAGTAATATTTGCACTACTGCTAGAAGATGTTGTTTATGTTCTTCAGCAGTATTAGAAAATACAAGGATGTCGACTATATAAACAGTTTTAAATGGTAAATGTACGAACATATAATTCATCCATTTTTGAAATAGTTGTGGTGCATTATTTAATCCAAAAGGCATAACTAACCATTCAAACTGTCCTTGAGGGCAACTAACGGCAGTTAATTCTAAGAATTGTTTATCAGCCGGTTTTAATTGCCAAAAACCTGATTTAGCGTCAAATTTACTATAATATTTTGCTCCTTGTATCTGCTTAGTTAGATGCTCAGGAGAGGGAATAAAATATCCATCAAATTTGGTATAGCTATTAAGCTTTCTATAGTTTATTACCATTCTTGGCTTTCCTCTTTTAATTTCAGCATGGTTTCTTACTAAGAAGGCTGGAGAAGAATGAGTACTAAAACTTTTTGTATTAATTTTAAATTTAATAGGTCTTTTATTTGTTTTGCAAATTCTTCATTGTCAGTTGGTGATACCATAATACTGTTAACTTGAACTTTGGCACCTTTGTATTGTTCCACTAGCTCGATTCTACAATCCCTTGGTGCTTTATCAAACCATTTTAATGGATTTTTTGAATAAAGAGGTTCTAACATATTATGTACTAATATTTCAAATTCATTTGCAGTTGGTATATTTTAAGTATAGATTTTTCGATTCAATTTAATTGAATTCCAAATCCACCATTCCCTCTCCCATGACCACTGCTTTTGCCGAATTTCCCATATAGAGATAGATCTCTTCTTCAGTTAGTTCAATCATCTTGGATTGATTCTTGTTATTGCAGACATGCTTAGTCGCATCAGAATTGATCCACCATGAATTTTCTCCTTCAATCATATTGACTTCAAAGATTACTTCTGCGAACTTTTCTTTTTTAGATTGTTGCTTGTTTTTAAAGATGCAACAATCCCATTTGAATTGTCCTGGTTTGCCACAATGGTAATAGCCATTTGTAGCTTTTGCCTTCTTGTTCTGAAAGTTTTTGTTGTTCTGCCCTTTTCTCTTTTTGTTGAAAGAGTTTTCCGAAGTATTATTTGCTTACTTTTCCCCACCATGTGGACCTTAGATACATGATGTATCTATCACTGAATCATTATGAGCGTCTTTCTGCCTCAGTTGTTGTTCAACCTACAAATATTGTGCAAGGTTGTCTAGACTCATATCATCCCTCTTATGTTTCATTATTTTCCTCCATTGCTTCCAAGAGGGGGGTAATTTGTCTATTATAGATGAGGCTTTGATCTCATCATCCATGTTCAGATTGTGTTGATTGAATTGATTGAGAATGTGCATGATATCATTACATTGCTCTATGACAGGCCTATCATCAGTCATTTTGTAACTGAAAATTTTGGTTCCTAGAAATTTCTTACTAGTTGTGTCCTTCATGAGATAATTTGCTTCTAGTGCATCCCGAACATCTTTTACGGTAGGCTTCATGTAGTACATGTCTAAGAGAGTATCAGTCATGGAATTACAAATGTGGTCCTTGCATATATAATTATCCTACTCCCATTTAATCGCTCTCACGTCTGTGTAATGGTTTCATCATCACTTTCTACTAGTTTCGGTGAAGTCAGAACAAACACAACTTTGTGTCCAGCCAACAAAAAGTGCATCCTGTTTTGCCAATGTACAAAATTGACTCCATCGAACCTTTCCAGTTTTGTAAACTCTGCAGCAAACTCCTTAAGGCTGTGCGAAACCATTATTTATAGCTATTGTTTTTAGATTGTTGGAAGTAATGGTTGATTCTTGCAATTGTTGCGATGAATTCTCCATGGCACGATGTGGTGGTCGCTATCCTAAAAACAGTAGTTGCCCTCTTGTAACGACCCGCAAATTTATCACTTTGATAAACTATATTTATTTTTAAATATTCAAATATAATCTTTTTAACATAGATTATGTTGTTGAACAAATAAATAATTATGGTAATCTTATTTTGAATAAGTATTTACAAAAATGTACACTTTGGAAAAATATCGATAAACAGCTCTATACTTGTCAGAAGTCGCGCATCGGAGCTGGATACATATACTTATTTATCTATTTAAACAAGAACATGAAATAAAATTATTTATTTTATTTTTTCGAATAAAAAGTATTTATGACATCATCAATAATGCCATCATATTTAATAATTGATTTTATGAATCTAAATTGAGATTTAATGATTTAATAAATATTATAATTATTCAAATAATTGTTCTAAAAATGATAATAATTCATTTTTATTGGTTAAATAGTGATAGTAAATCATTTATAATAATTTTATAAAGATATATACTTGATTTAAAATATAAGAAAAATCATGTCGCTTTATCGATATAATAGCACTTCTTGTAAACAATTGTTTAATATTAATTTATATAGTTTTATAAATCAAATGTGATCATTTTAATTAGTTAAAAATGATAAGAAATTAGTTTTCAAATTTTGTTTACATTTATATGTAAATTAATTTATAAGTGAAAATGTGACCAAGAATCCACTTCCCGATTTTCAATGGTTTAACAAACGGAATTTGTTCAAAGTCATTGCAACGTTGTTTATTCTCTTGTGCACATACATATACATGCACATACATGTCACATGCACACATATACATATAAATGCACATATATACAAAAATGAATATGTATATATATAAGAATAATATCATGATATTATTTACTAAATATCTAAGATATTTTACCAAAGTCAAAGGCAAACATCACCTCCCCTTACACACACATGGAGGCACATGAAGGGGGTGATGGAGTGATGAATAGGGGGAGTCATGGCTAGAGATAATGGTGAGAGATATTTTACACTTTGCTTAAGGATTAAGCCTTGAAATTCTTATAAATACCCACCTGCATTCACACATTCATTCACACAATTATCTTCTTCCTCCTTCTTCTTAAAGCTTTAAGAGCTCTTCTTTAATGGCTTCCATGCCTTGAAAAAAAATGTAGCAAAGTTATGGACAAATATTTCAAAATAAAGTAAAATATATACACATGTATATACTGTAACGACCATCCTTTTCGTACAGTTTAAGCGGACAATCAACCACACATGACCCACTCAAATTGAACGAAAAGGTGGATAGTTAGGGGAAAGAAAGAAGAAAAAAGAAACTAAACAACACAGAATCTCATGGTGGAACAAATAATCTATAATATACAACAAATTTTACATAAATAAAAATGTAATATACATACACCAATCAGAGTATACTAACCTATTTTAGCCCGGACAGTTATAACAGCCTGTCCTTATAATTGCTGATAAATACAACCAACAGACAACACAACGGAACACAAAGAAATACATAGATATGTCTTGGGCCTCCAGCTCATCTCCTGAGCTCCAATGCGTCCAAAGCAATTTGTAAATATGCTCGGTTTGACCCAAGCATTATAATGAAATAACACCCGGATCGGTCTAGCAAACTAGCGTGAGAAAACTCTTATCGAATCAAAATGATTTCTATATTTAGAATCCTTTCAAAATAAAAGGGCATCTCATAAGATCATGCCACACATAAATACGGACTGGTTTTTACCTTACAATAACTAAAACATTTTCTACAGAAAATCCATTGATATTATAATAATGTTTGGGGGTCAAAGTAAAATATGAATACAGATGAAATGCTTGCATCTCACATTTCAACATAGTTGGGCACAACTAAGTCCGTACGGCACTTATTAGAGAATGGATTCCACACAATGAATGGGCTACTGGGGTACCGCCCATCACGGTGCATCTCTAGATAAAATAACACTGAGGACCTCGCTAGGATTCCCTACCAACAAAGGACCGGCCTACCACTTGACTAGTAGTACTGTATGATCACCCCTTGTTTAGTGGGCCCCAAAGCATACAAATGAGAGATAATATCGACTCTAGGTAGGGATGATCATACCCTAATTGGGAGCGACCCACTTAGCCATGCTGCATCTACCTTGTTTTAGTCATTCCCGGTTGATGAGGCTTAAGGCTATGTTTTACCTTCTATATAGCACTTCCCACTTGGAATGCTAACATTGTCCTCCAAGAAGCAATGAAATGCCAACATTCATCCATAAAAGTTGTTCAAGATATGACAAACCGAAGGCACTACTTCTACTACATCCATTTTGGAATCACCCTCAGGATTAGTAGCAAGCAGCCCTTGCACTTCAAAGAGCTCTGTCTTCAATTCCATCATCTTCAAGATGTCTTCACTTCGAAATGCTTGAGTTGGATCGAAGTGGTTTTCGGATAACATATCTGATCTTGGTCTCTTCGAAACAACTTTCGATAATTCCGGTAAACTCAACCCCTGTTATTTAGGAAATAAACAGTCAAAGATAATAGTGGAGATCACCTCCTAACCATTAGTGGACAGATTCCTTATCGTTTTTCCTAGGAGAACGAAACGAAATTTATACGCACGGTACAGCATCATCGGAGATGACTGTACCATATAACTCACGTGTTTCTCCTAGATATTTCCAAAGTTACGTTTTGGTCCAGATTTGATAGTTGGTTATTTAACTATCAAATAACAATCATTCAAACATACATTCAATTTCCATGGAAGTCAGTAAGCCTCTTGAATTAATCATTCATTAATTTAAGATCACCTTTCAAATATCTATTAAAATATTCATTTACTTTTCTCACCAATATAAGTATATTCACAAAACACTATATTTTTTATACTTAGGAAATATAACCATATACTTATCTCAACGGTATAAGTATATTCACAAACCATTTCTCTTTCAAAGATTTGGACACGTTTCCATATACCTAAACAATGGTATAAGTATATTTACAAACATTTGAAAGGATTTCTATTTCATATCATATTAAAATGATTAAACCCCATAAATCATTAACGAAGATATTAATAACTCGGTACAATAATTCTATCTATAAATCTCTTTTATTTCATAAATGCCTCCTTTACAAATCCCTAAAATTCTTTTATAAAACTTCTTTATAAATCACCAAATTATATTATAAAATGCGCCTTTATAAATCTCAAAATCCATTTATAAACCTCTTTTCATAAATACCCAAAAATCATTTGTAAAACTTCTTTATAAAGCTTTCCTCATTTAAAACAAAACTTATTTCATAAACTTAAATCAATAAAGTTTTCCTTTGATAAACAAATCCACCATTCAAAACACTTTTAAGTAAACCCGTTATTATTTAAAACATTCTTCCTTTAATTATCTTTAAACCTCATTCAAAACAATAACTTAAATATATCTTAAATTAACTTTAAATAACATAATCATACTAATAATTTATCTTCAAAACAATATAACAAAATAAATAAATAATTAACTTCAAAACAATATTAATATAATTATAAATTAATTTCAATACATCTTTAATAAAATAATTAGTTAATTTCAAAACATTATTAATATAATAACTAATTAAAATTTTAGAACAATATAAATGAAGTAATCAATTAACCTTTAAAGAATGTTAATATGATAATTAATAAACCTTTAATTATAATAAAATAACTTATATCAATATAATTAAATAACTTTAATTAATAATAAAAATATAATTTAAAACATTTAAATAATTAATTAAATGATTTAAAAAAATAATTAAATATTATTTAAATAACTTTTAAGAATCATATTAATAAAATGATTAACTTTAATCATTGTTAATAATTATTAATTATTTTAAAAAAATTAGTAATAAATAATAATTACTTTTTAAATCTTATTAACATATAATAATTGTCTTTAAAACCTTATTAATAAATAATAATTATCTATTAAAATAACATTGATTCAATAATTACCTTTCAATTTTAGAAAGAGGCTTAGCGATCACTATGGTACTTAAATAAGTTTCATTTCATTCAATTTAACTTTCCAAGTTAATACTGGTATTTACATAAATAAAATATATATAAATTTAATCAAAAATTAATCATTACCATTTTACACACCATTTATTCAAATTGGCATTTCAATCAACGACAGTATAATTACATGTCCAAATCTACAAAATAGCAGAATGAGAATTTATTCTGCTAATTAAATGGCCAACTAATTTAATTTGTGGAACGGTGTTTTATTTCGCTAAGCAGGTGTCCAAATTACTCTATTCAATCTACTTTTAACAGTTCGGTGTTTATTTGGTCAAATAAGTAACATCCATTAACTATAATCAGTTAAACTACGTTATTATCCCAATCGACGTAATTTAAATCAAATAGTATTAATTTATTATTTAATTATACTATACCAAAACCAACAATTATTTATGTCAAACATTATACTTGTCCATACGAACACAACACATAAATCCGTGGGTTAATCAGATTAAAAATGAGGGAGTTACGACATTTCAAATCCAACACATTTACTAATATAATTACCAATTATATAAATCCAAGAATTCTCACCCAAATTTATTGGCCCAAAGCCTAAGCGTGCCTACCCGAACCCGCTCTTCTTCTTCTCCCATCCTCCCTTTCTTCTTCTTCCACTTCTTGAACCATAACCATGCACCATTTGTGCACGTGCACAACTCCTAGGCACCCCATTCGACAATTCAGAGCCACCCACACGCCTGCCTTCCTGTGCTTCTCACGACCATCACCACACCATCGTCTCCGATCAACCTAAATAAACTTCGACAGAAATTTTGCATCGCTGTGTCATGAAACTAGCGACAGTTTTCATCTCCGACTCCACCAAAAATTCACCACTCGAGCGCCTATCCATCCCGATCACCACTCTAAGCTCCAATTCGTAAATCGTTACCTGAATAAAATGCTAACCCAAATCCTAGTTCGCAAACATCGTCGTCGACCATCACCAATCGTCGTCGAACTCACACCAAAAATTACCCTCCTCCATACGATCCTAACGACACTAGCAGCGTCGACCGATTGAAATTTAGACCGCATAGGCTATTGGGCTTTGATACCATTGTTGGAACTAGACCAGTCCGCAGCGGAAGTTATGGGTGAATTTCAAAAAATTTAATCAATTGGATCTTTATTGGGGCCTATGAAGTCTAACTGAATTAGAACATTTCTAAAAAAAATTATTTTCTCAAAAAAAAGAACATTTCTAAATTTTATTTAAATAAAATCATTTATTTTATTTAAATTCAAATGTATTAAGATATGAAATTAATTTTATTTGATTCAGTTTAAACATAAATGTATCAAATACATATATGTGTGAGTGCGTGTGTAACATAATAATTCGTGAAAACTATAATATGCCCATATGTAGATGTTGGGATTTACATCGCAACAGACATATTAGCTTATTTTATATGTCATGTATGTTGTCCAAATATGTGCATGTATATGTGTTACAAAATATATTTATATATATACATATACACACACACATATGTATGTATAAATATACTATATATAATATATGAACATAAAACATTTATATATAGATAATGATATATATAGAAAGAGAGAGAACAATTATTAAAAATAATAGAGCTTAGGAAAAATCTGGAGATTTTTCAAAGTTGAAATATTATTTTTAAAAACAAATACATTGATTTTGACAATAATTATTTAATATAAAATAATATATTATTAAAAATTCAAAATTTAAAATTTCAAAAATTCTAGGATCATGAATGAAAGGTTACAAAAAATTTTGAAGAATTTTTCAATTAAATTATTATTTTTAATAAATCATAAATAGTTTTTTTGAAATAATATTAATTATTAAAAATAATAAAATTTATTGAAAATATCCTAAATTGTCTCTATACGATTATGGAATGATATAATATTTTTCAAAAATATAAAATTGAATTTTTAATGTAATATTTATTTTATATATAATAAACGATTAAAAATTCAATAAATGTTAATTTAAAAATATGAATATAGGTATAATTATTAATTTTTGAATTTTTAAATTCATATTATATATAAATAAGTTCAGTAAAATTTTCAAATCATATATATATCTTATATATGCATATATGCTATGATGAGAGAGAAATATACACTAATATATATATATATATATATATGAATTTATTAATAAATATATATATAACAATTATTAATGACAAAAATTGATTTTGTACAGTAAACAACATTTGTCTATACATAAATCACATAGTATAATAAACAAATTATGCACATAACCAAACTGATTTGTGACAACTACATCTACTTACAAAATCTCACATAACTAAACATATAGTAGCAATATATTTAAACAGATATGAAATTGCTCATTATAGGATCATAGAATATAATTTAATTACTGTAGTATGAATTAAAATTACCAATTTAATGATGCCTTTGAATCCACATTGAAGCAATGACTTCCCTTCCTTTTACTGTTCTTGATTCGTCAGATTGCAATTCCAGAATCACCGACCTCTAACTATCGAATAGTATTATTTTAATTTAAAATACATTTGAGAATTTTGGAGTAGATTGAGGGCTATGTTTTACCAAGCAATGTAGAAGGTAATGGCAGCCAAAAAAGGTTAATAATTATTTTTAGAGATACATACATATATATAGGGTTGTATTAGAGAGAAACAAGGAAAACTTTTTTACCCATTCTCACTTGATCTCAACCCATTATCTTCAAGCCAATTCCATATGTTTTAGCCATCCTTAGACCTTCCCAAAACCAAAATTTTGCAGCCCTAATGATGGGCCTTAAACCCATCTAAGCCTAAGCGAAAATACTATGCAATTAAATCTAATTTAATCGCTTGTCGATATTGTATATCGATCGATATATTTATAACTATTATAAATATATATAACATTATTTATTTCTCTAATCATATTCAAATTTTATAATTAATATTTCATTTTATTTCTCAAATCATATTCATATTTTATAATTAATATTTCATAAATTAATTTAATTAATTTATAACAATTATAAACTAATTAAATCGTTCGGTCTTAAGGGAATTCATCATTTCGGCTGTGTAACTCTTGGGTGTAAATTTGGTCAGCGATTAACATCGAACTATTCTAATGTTAACGTTCACACGTCACTTAGCAGGTGGTGTGACATTATGGCCAAATTTATCGCTTGCTCATTTTTGATAAAATCCAATTTTAGTTAATAAGCGTTACCCGGTTGTGACATTTGTTTACACGAATTCTCTTCATCAAAACTATATCACTTTGGACTTATGGAATTTGGTAATGGGAAAAATTCCAACCTCATCCACATTCAACTTTATAGTCCAAATACAAAGTCCTTGGTTCAATAATAACAATTATTATTAACCGAAATGCTCTGGCCAGAGACTTTGACTTTGAGTTGACTGTGATACTAACGGCATATAACCGAGGAGACGAATCCTCTCTTGAATAGTGCCTCCAATACTTCCACTCGACCCAACTATAGTCACTCGATGGACGCCATGCCATGATTTGGCTATAATCAAGCGGAGTTTTCATATTGAAGATCCACAGTATTCTCAAGTCGAGAGAACTGTGTAAATCAGTCACATCGATATTTTATGTTTGACCTTAGTTATATTAACTAAAAGAAAACTATCGAGTGAGTCATTCTATAGTTATCCAATAACTATTAGTACGTAACCTGTAGGTGCCCCAGCAGTCATGAGTAATACAGTGCCCAACATTTGGAGATCGTTACGTTCTCCAGTCTCAACGGATACATCGATATCCAGTCTCGATGCATCTTGACTAGGAACATTTAAAATGGTATATTTGTTTCGTTGTGATAAATTACTCACGGTTACAAAACTTTGTAACTACTATCACAAAATATACCGTTTATGGGTTTTTCTATTAAATATACTTTTAATTAAGTTAATTAATTAATATAATCACATTATATCAAGTATATAATAGGAAGAAAATACCTTTTATTTCGAACAAGATTGGTCAACGAGTTAGATATATGTAACAAATTACATAATTGCCCCTAGGGCATACCCCTAACTCTATCAATCTCCCACTTACACTTGGGGTCAATTATGGAATCTAATTCCAACTTCTCCAATCAGTTTTCTCAAAACCAATTAGGTCATCCCTTAGTGAATGGGTAAGCTATTATGTTTTAATTATCTACTTTGTCGATTAACTCTCTCGGACACTAATAAACTGCCTTTATCCTGTGGAACAATTCGAAGTATGTCTTTCGACTTCTAGTGAGCTTTAAGTTCTATCATGACCAATTTCATGACATTGTTATCTTATAACAATATTATGGGATTCTTAATATTTGGAATCACCTTTGGCTCAATTATAAATTTGTGCATTTATATATTTATACATTGGTTTATTGTAGCGCTATTCAAGTTAATGTTCTCAACATTTCGTTGAATCGACCACAATCACCTTTATTATGAAACATTTTCAAATTAAAGATTTTAACTTGAATTTTATCATTGACACGTTATACTCAATATCACTTATAAAAGTTTGTGTCCAAACGTTCCATCATAACGAGTTCGTTGTTTCTATAAACAATTCTCTAGTATTTCATAAATACGCGAGAACACCTCAAAAAACCATTTAGTGATATCAATTTGGATTTTATATCTGCTCCATGTATCAAATACATAAGCAAAACACAATATCATACACAACATAACCTGTATGATAATTCCTATTGCTAATGCATAAGGAATCCAACTTACATGTTCTCTTTTGAATAGGGTGCTCTTGTATATATGTTCGTCGACGGAAATTCTATCGGTTTAAAAAACCGTCGAACGAATTTAAATTAAAAATAACCGCAAGCGCACGGCATACACTTTGTAGTACGTGGCGAATACGGGTCGATCCGCAGGGAATTGATGATTAGATTAAAAATATATTCAATCAAATTAGACCAAAGTTGAGAGTGATTAGCTAAAAAAATGAGAAAAACAAGCAAAAGAAAATTGATAAAAATATGAGAGTTTGAGGACAATTTAGAGATAAATCCACTCTCTAGATCACATAAATCAACAAAATGAAGTTATGATCTCTCTTTTCTTGTCATTAGTGTAATTAGTTGATGTGCTTATCATAAGTATGGTATATTTGTGCTATTAATTAGCCCAATATAAACCATCAAACTATAACACAACCACTAATACACATTTAACTCTTATGAAATATGACAACAAAGTTGAAATAAAAAACTATTTTAAGCATAGCCTATTAACAATTGTTTAGAAATATAGGCTATCAAATTTCAATTTCAACATTCACTTCTTTGCCATAATCATATTTAGATGAAGAAGCAATTTGTGTTTGTTTGTTTAAGCATAGCCTATTTGTTATGAACAATATAGACTATCAAATTCAAAGCTAAACAACATCATTCAACCACTTCAAGTGTTTCCATTAAAGCACAAAAAGAGAGTATAAACATCAAAATGTTGCATCTACATATTAGAGAGCTTCATTACCCCTAAATTGTTGGGATTAAGCTCTCATATTTGTTATCAAATCAACAAATGTAGAAAACAACATGAAACTAACAAGAGGAAAAAGAGAGAGAAAATGAAAGAAAAAAAAACTATTCTACTTGCATGAAAAATAAATCTACACTACTAACATGAAAGTAAATAAACAAAAGAAGCATGTAAAAGAAAGAGAGCACTAATTAACATTGCATAAAAAAATGGAAGTTACATGAAAATAAAAATGGCTAAGTAGCCATGGAAAAGAGAAGAGAGCTTTCTTTTATTTGATCTAAAACTAACTAAGAGAGACTAAGGGAAGAGGAGAGTTACATGAAACATAAGGGGATTTTATACATGTTTTAAACTCTAATTCATATTTTTGGGGAATGCCCAAAATACCCTCTTAGGAAGTGTGGAGGCCAAGTAATCATTAGCTTCAAATAATCCTCACTTAAGTGTACATGAAGCCATTAATTCCATAAGCATGTGCATTAGCCTCAAATTTGTACATTAAGGTAGGTGGGTAGGTGGGGTCCTCCATTATCATGCCTTTGAATTATTTCCATCTTCATTTCTTTATCTTCACTCTTGTGCATGCATACATCTTCATGAAACCACTTGTATATGAAGCCAAATTCCTATAAAAATATAGAAATTTCTAATTAAATTTTCTCAAATTAATATATGCACAAAAATGACCATTTTGCCCTTGGATGAAGATGAATATGTGACGATTTGAAAATAATATGAATTTTGGTTTAAACAAGTTAAAATACCCAATATGATCATTTATTTAATTTAAATAGATTAATATGGTGGTAAAAATATGCACATTTACGTGCACAGCAATATCGTTTTGGGACAATCCCTTTATCTTTTGTACTCACCATAAAAGACATCATTTACAATCCAAAATTGAGGATTAAAACAACTAAATTTGATTTTAATATAAGCATATTGTTAAAATCAACAACGTGTTGTTTACTTATAGTTTAGAAATATCAATGTACCTTTTAACGTTCTTTCTTATGAACACACGCTTCCTCTGCACTTTGATTGAAAATCAAACTAATTGATATTTCTATCAAAATACTTATTCAATCTTGATGCTTATAAAATGATACATTCGTATCATTTCTTGGATCATATCCAAAGGCTCACAAACCCAATATCGATCCCACTGACTTTGAGGCATTTTTGGTTAATACGTGTAAACGGCTTACTCTAAATCATTATTTAGAATTTTCTGTTTCAATATATAAGGACCAAACACTAAATCTTATCGAGCGATAATTTAGTGAGTAAATCTGAATTAACTTGATCATGTTGAATACCGAATCTGTTATGCTAATTTGAACAACTGAAATTTGTGATATTATTCTTACCAACATTGCTCATTTAATTCCAACCACATTAGTCTTTTCAATAAAGACACAATCTCGGCCGATGGATCACATCTCTTTGGTTACGACCCCCAAAATCATATTTTGATAGCGTACTTGGAATTCTTTCAGATTTGCGCATCATACCATATAGAGTCAACAATCTTAATGGTTTAATTGAACAACCGAGGGTAATGTATATTTTCAACATTAATAAGAAACTCATAGTTTCTCTTCGATGTACGAGAACACTTATTAGACATTCTAATGCTATTTGTTCATTTAGGTTAGTTAATTTCACTTCGTCTCATATAATCAGTTCTATCTATGGATCGAATCCAGTTCCATTTAACTACAAAAAATTTCTCAAAGAAATTCCTTCACAATGAAGTTGATATATCTTGAAACAATAATTGTTTCTTAGTGCAAATAGAATAGGGATTCATAAACGCTTTATAAACCTTTTTATTTATAAAACTTATTTTAGTTTACAAATTAAAACATAAATATGTCATTTGATGACAGACCTTTCCAAAAAAATTCTGGAGATTCATACAAGATCCCTCATCAACAATTATTACGTGCAATCTTTCGACTCGCACAACCTGCCAACTCCTTGGCCTAGGATATGTTGGGATTTCTTACAAACCCTTATCTTGTATGATTTTGTAAACTTGTTTAGATGAAATAATATCAGCCTTGTGTACTACTCTTAAGTACATGACCTTATAGAAATAAACTAACTCAACTTCACTCACAATTAATCGTAAATTGTCCAACAATGTCTGATTACTCCTTATCGATGCATCATTACGTATCACATGGAGAAGTGAATTTTGAGATTGAATCTATATTCATTTTAAGTACATTTGGAACTCTTTCCAATATACTCACTTATTCAACCAAATCAAACCATTTTATTCTATTGCATGTTATTTTATTTACTTTTTTTTTATATTCTATGATTTTATCGTAAACTTACTACGTGTGTATCCAATACATATGTCCATGTTGGTAATAAATCATCGATGAATATAACAAAGTATGTGGAACCCTTTTGGTATTAATAGACTTGTGATTGTATACATCAATATGTATTAATTCAAAGAGTCCATCAACTCTTATGATGCTCCCCCTGAATGGGTGCATAGCCATTAATTGTTTGAGATATAATTAACCTATATCATATGATTCATAATCATATAGTAAAATTATTTCTCAAAACTACGGCTTTGTCTTTAATTCCAAAACAACTGTAAATAATATTAGATACATATGTATTTTTGTTGCATCACTTTTACTATAAAAACAATTCCATAATATAGTTTTATTTCGTAATGAATATTCATAATACTCATATTGAAATATAGTTATATCTATTTTTCAGTCAATACCAGAATTAAACATTATTTCACATATAATGTTCGGTACATTTTATGAAAATAATTTTCGTAATTTGATGCAATCATTGGGTGCTATATGGCATGCTCTACTATTTCTGCCATTACTATAATAGCGTACTAAATTTAGAGGTCCACCATTCACTTAATATTGTTAATATTGTTTATGTATTTCATATGCTACTACTAGTTTACAGTGGAGAGTTCTTTAATCAAATATCTTGAACACAAAGAAATAAATGTTATAGAAAACAATTTTCTATATATGAAAATACATTTCAGAATAAAAATCATATTTTATATTCCAATATTAAGTATCAATTAGTATTACAATTCTTGTTTCCAATGTTTCTCTATGAAGCAGGAGTGACTATTCATTCTCTTCATTCCAACTTTACCTTAAATTACATTAATTCTTATACATTCGTTTTTCTTTCAAATGGTCAAACTATTCAAAATAAAACCTTACTACAATATCATAACAAACCTTTTACAAAAGCGCATTCGTTTATTCTTAACATTTAAGACATCAAATATGTTGCACTTTATGTAAACCGATCAATATGACATTTCAACAATCGAGTTCTTAGATGTATCTCGTAGTTTATAGTCTTGTGTTACATTAACACGATATGATCCTTTTGGAATCATTCAAGTTGAATACATGATCTTAAAATATTGTTTATTGGCTTACTTCGAATGAACTAACTTCATCGAAATATTGTACCCCACAAACTATGACCGTTCACCATATAACATTTATATGTGAAAGTACATGGATCAAATATCCATAGTCTTGAATTGCATTTAAAGTTCAAAAACTCATAAAATTCAATACACGGTCTAAACCAAATAAACATATAAGTGACCAACTTACGAATGTATTAAGTAGTTGAAATTAGGCACTTGCATGGGTATAGAAACATTATATAACATGCAATTAGAATTATTAGTAAGTATATATTATATTTCTATTTGTCAACTTTCAATTCGGTTTGTTTATATATGTTAATTGACAAACGTTTTATCAATCATATTAAATGCACAAATTTATCATTGTAGATAATTATAACATTATATAGCATTTGTTCCTACAATATTTGAAAGGTTAAATGTTACCATTTCATTTTTCTAATAAGGCACCCACTAGTGTTTTATGTTTCTCCAAACCTTAAGATGAAACATAGAAGTCTTACAACTTCACTGGTGGGTGTTAGGACTCGTTTGTTTTGGTATTCTGACCTTGAGTTTGCTCAACAAATCATAGCCCCACAAACGATGAATAACTCCTTATCGGTTGTATCACATACAACTCCTAACCCATTTTTCCTTGTTCTAATCTTATTTCGACCTTGAGTTTGCTCAACAAATCGAAAGAGATTATTCACTCATACCTACCATATCGTGATGGCCTAAGTATAGTATATGTACCTTGAGTTTGCTCAACAAATACATATAGTTATATTACTTCATATGTTCAATATATTAATAATACTACGCATAACATCCCTAGCTTGAGTTTGCTCAACAACTAAGGAGTATATAAGTAATTTATTAATATAATTATGGTAGAGAACAACATAATATTGAAGATTCATAATCTTCAATATATATATTGAGTGATATCGACTTATAGAATAATATATTTCTTATGAAATACCCCAGCGATTCAAGTGTCAAACACATCAGAAATCACGGTATATGTACATTTACATATGTATTTATTTCTCAAGTCTATTTGGGTTTATTAATGTTCCACATTTAGTTTATACACATATCGTATAAGTTTTATTGTTATATAACTTTTATATTTCATATGCTTATTTGATAGTCTTACGTATAATATATCATTAATTAAATCTTATCTAATTGATTTTAATCAATTAACTCTTTAATTAATTTTAAATTAGCATTCCAACATAACTTTTATATTGGACATGTCTACTATAACATTTATAGTGTATACTATAACCTTTATAGTGTAACACACATATATCATATATATGTGTATTTTATTTAATTAATTAACCTTTAATTAATTTATTCAATTAAACAATTTTTATTAAAATTTATTAATTTCAAAATTTATCTTGTATAAATACATGTATACTTATGTTATCTTAACATTTTAAAATAACATAACATATATCAACGTATATAATACATGCATATATGCATTAATTAATTAACATATTTAATTAATTTGTTTTATTAATCTTATTAATAAATTTGAATTTTGAAATTATTATATAAATATTTTCAAACATTTTGAAAATATCATTATCTTTTCAAACATTTTGTAAACTTATGTAGTATTATAATTTTTATAATAAACATTTTTTATTTTAAATTTAACTATTAAATTTAAAATCTTTAACATTAATTTTCAAAACAATTTTGAAAATTAGCTCAAGGCCCAAATTAAGTTGGGCATTTTCTATTAGGAGCAACCTTTGTGCTCACTTCACCTTTCAGGCCAGGCCGGTAACTAGGTAGCACAGGGTACTTGATTACCCAATTCCAATCCTAGACATTACCTTTTTAGACACCGTACTAAATGGGTAAGCTTAATTAGTTAGCCCTAATATGACTAATTTAGACCGCATAGGCTATTGGCTCTGATACCATTGTTGGAACTAGACCAGCCCGCAGAGGAAGTTATAGGTGAATTTCAAAAAAATTACCCTATTGGATCTTTATTGGACCTATGAAGTCTAATTGAATTAGAACATTTCTAAATTTCATTTAAATAAAATCATTTATTTATTTAAATTCAAATATATTAAGATATGAAATTAATTTTATTTGATTTAGTTTATGCATAAATGTATCAAATACATATATGTGTGAGTGCATGTGTAACATAATAATCCGTGAAAGTTATAATATACCCATATGTAAATGTTGGGATTTACATCGCAACAGACATATTAGCTCATTTTGTATGTCATGTATGTTGTCCAAATATGTGCGTGTATATGTGTTACAATATATATATATACACACACACACACATATATATATATATACACACATATACATATATACACACACACATATGTATGTATAAAAATATTATATATAATATATGAACATAAAACATTTATATATAGATGAATATATATAGAAAGAGAGAGAAAAATTATTTATAATTCAAAATTAACATAGTTTTGCAAACATGATAATTTTAGTATTTTAAATTGTATATATTATGAATAAAATAATGTTTTCATCCATAAATAATTAACATAAAATAATCAACTGATGAAAATTCAAATTTTACAATTTTCGAAAATCTAGGATCAGAAAATAGAGCTTAGCAAAAATCTGGAGATTTTTCTAAGTTGAAATATTATTTTTAAAAACAAATACATTGATTTCGACAAAAATTATTTAATATAAAATAATATATTATTAAAAATTCAAATTTTAAAATTTCAAAAATTCATGGATCATGAATGAAAGGTTATGAAAAGTTTTAAAGAATTTTTCAATTAAATTATTGTTTTTAATAAATTATAAACAGTTTTTCCGAAATAATATTAATTTTCAAAAATAATAAACTTTATTGAAAAATCCTAATTTTTTTTCTATATGATTCTAGAATGATATAATATTTTTATTAAATATAAAATTGAATTTTTAATGTAATAATTATTTTATATAATAAACAATTCAAAATTCAATAAATGTTAATTTAAAAATATGAATATATGTATGATAATTAATTTTCGAATTTTTAAATTCATATTATATATAAATAAGTGTATTAAAAATTTTAAATCATATATATATCTTATATATGCCTATATGCTATTATGAGAGAAAATATAGACTAATATATATATATATATATATGAATTTATTAATAAGTATATATAAAACTATTATTAATGACAAAAATTGATTTTGTACAGTAAACAAAATTTGTCTATACATAAATCAAATAGTATAATAAACAAATTATGCACATAACCAAACTGATTTGTGACAACTACATCTACTTACAAAATCTCACCTAACTAAACATACAGTAGCAATATATTTAAACAGATATGAAATTGCTCATTATAGGATCATAGAATATAATTTAATTACTGTAGTATGAATTAAAATTACCAATTTAATGATGCCTTTGAATCCACGTTGAAGCAATGACTTCCCTTTCTTTTACTGTTCTTAATTCGTCAAATTGCAAGTCCAGAATCACCGACCTCTAACTATCGAATAGTATTATTTTAATTTGAAATATATTTGTGAATTTTGGAGTGGATTGAGAGCTATGTTTTAACCAGCAATGGAGAATGTAATGGCGGCCAAAAAAGGTTTATAATTATTTTTAGAGATACATACATATATATAGGGTTGTACTAGAGAGAAATGAGGAAAACCTTTTTACCCATTCTCACTTGATCTCAACCCATTATCTCCAAGCCAATTCCTTATGTTTTATCCACCCCTAGACCTTTCCAAAACCGAAATTTTGCAGCCCTAATGATGGGCCTTAAACCCATCTAAGCCCAAGCCAAAATACTATGCAATTAAATCTAATTTAATCGCTTGTCGATATTGTATATCGATCTATATATTTATAACTGTTATAAATAAATATAACATTATTTATTTATCAAATCATATTCAAATTTTATAATTAATATTTCATAAATATTAATTAATTTAATTAATTAATAACAATTATAAACTAATTAAATCGTTCGGTCTTAAGGGAATTCATCATTTCGACTGTGTAACTCTTGGGTGTAAATTTGGTCAGCGATTAACATCGAACTATTCTAATGTTAACGTTCACACGTAACTTAGCAGGTGGTGTGACATTATGGCCAAATTTATCGCTTGCTCATTTTAGGTAAAATACAATTTTAGTTTAATAAGCGTTACCTGGTTGTGAGATTTGTTTACACCAATTCTCTTCGTCAAAACTATATCACTTTGGACTTATGGAATTTGATAGTCAAAATTCCAACCTTATTCACATTCAACTTTATAGTCCAAATACAAAGTCCTGGGTTCAATAATAACAATTATTATTAACCGAAATGCTATGGCTAGAGACTTTGACTTTGAGTTGACTTGAGTTGACTGTGATACTAACCGCATATAACTGAGGAGACGAATCCTCTCTTGAATAGTGCTTCACTTCCAATACTTCCGCTCGACCCAACTATAGTCACTCGATGGACACCATGCCATGATTTGGCTATAATCAAAGTAGAGTTTTCATATTGAAGATCCACAGTATTCTCAAGTCGAGAGAACTATGTAAATCAGTCACATCGATATTTTCTGTTTGACCTTAGTTATATTAACCAACAGAAAACTATCGAGTGAGTCGTTCCATAGTTATCCAATAACTATTAGTACGTAACCCCTAGGTGCCCCCAGCAGTCATGAGTAATACACTGCTCAACATTTGGAGAGCGTTACGTACTCCAGTCTCAACGGATACATCGATATCCAGTCTCGATGCATCTTGACTAGGAACATTTAAATTGGTATATTTGTTTCGTTGTGATAAATTACTCACGGTTATAACACTTTGTAACTACTATCACAAAAGATACCATTTATGAATTTTTCTATTAAATATACTTTTAATTAAGTTAATTAATTAATATAATCACATTATATCAAGTATATAATAGGAAGAAAATACCTTTTATTTCGAACAAGATTGGTCAACGAGTTAGATATATGTAACAAATTACATAATTGCCCCTAGGGCATACCCCTAACTCTATCAAAACTCACACCAAAAATTACCCTCCTTCATATGATCCTAATGACACTAACAGCGTCGACCGATTCAAAGCGGATCAAGAGAATTTAATTTTTGAACATTGTGAAAAATATTTCCCCTTTACTGATAAATGGCGATATCTTGGTCATCGCTTGACGAAATCCTAAGCGATCAATTTTTAATCATAGCTGAGACCAAGACGGACAACTTCTATGTTGGAGGCTTCAGCTAAATGTTGACGGTTTGAGAGGTAGTGATTTTTGAAGTGGAGCAGGAGTTAAGTTTTCATTGTTTTTTAACTTGACTGAGATGAACAATTGGAAAAAACTCATGTCAGGAAGAAGAACTAGGAAATGAGAAGTTGCTTGATATTTATATTCCAACATACCTAACAAGATCCCCCTTTAAAGCAAGGATCAAGGCTAAGGTCAAGGGGAGTGGGGGGATCCATGGTGAAGGGGAAGGGTGTGTGCTGTGTACAAACGTATAAGAAAGCATCGCCAAAGATAAGAGACTAATATAGGCAGTAGAGATAGGCTGAGTACTATGTGTGTCTATATGTAGACTTGTTTGATTTTGAATTTGGATGTGTTCGGGTGACCGCTACACGATACTATGTCCGCATACGGCCACGAATGATAGTAAACAGAATACGATTTTATACAACACTATAACGCGATCTCCAAATAATAATAAAACACACCGGTTATTGAATTTTGTTAAATTTTAAAAACAATGACGTTCGACGTAAAATACGTCAACCGACAATTTTAATATTTTCTGAAATAAAAATTATGGAAAAATTCAATATATTCAAATAAAAATTTGTCATTTGGGATCAAGTCATTTTATTTCAAAATTGATATTCTTATATTTTAAAATCACAAATCGAATATTTAAAATTAATTAAATATTTTTGAAATCAAGGTGATGAAATTCCGGGTTGTTACATATACCATGTCAATCCACTTCAAAACCAAGTGCAATCACCTCCTTTCCACCTTCCAAACTCACGGCCACCACCCTCCATCACCAAGGTCGAGCACTCTACCTCCTTCCAAGCTAGGTCGAGCTTTCCCAAGGTCCCCAGCTCGACTCCATAGACTTTGGTTCGATCGTAGCGAAGCTATAGACCGTTTTCCTAAGTTTAATATCTAATAAAGGTTGGAAAACTCTATAAAAATTTACACACACACACACACATATATATATATATATATATATATATATATTATGTGTATGATATGATTGCTTTGGATGTTTACTATGCTTTGATCATGAAGTTTGGTTGTTTACTATAATTGTTTAATGGTGTTAACAGGTTACGTTAATACACGTTGAATATCACAAAGGAAATCACTTTCCTTTAATAAATGAAATAGTGTATATGAGATTTTGAAACCTCTTTAAAATGGTTTAAAATAGTTGATAAATATATTATAAACATTAAAATCCAGTTTGGTGAAGTTTTAACAAGTTATGAAAATTGAGCCAAAAACAGGTGCGTCGTGTAACGGTAGTTCACGATTTTGCACCGTAGAAAGTTAAAGTCATTTATGCGATGGGTTCGAAGTCGGAATTCTTTGGAATAAGAATTTTCTAAACACTTGTAATCATAGTTTTCAAACAAAATGAAAAGGATCGATATTTTGTTTAGTAGATTTTGAAATATTAGCAAAACAAGTTTTCAAAATAATCGCGATTCGATAGTTCAGAAACCAAAGCGATAAATTATTTATAAATGATATTTTTAATTCTAAAAAAATATTAAATAAATTCTATAAATATTTAAAAAAAATAAAAGAGATTTGTGTTATAAAAATGGATTTTTAAATGATAGAAAAGTTGTTTTGATCAAATAAGCCTTAAAAGCACTATTGACGACAATATTCGCAGCATTTTTAATAACTTTTGAAATATGGATTTAAACTTAAGTATTCTTTCCCAAATCTTTTATAAATATTTTTTAGATGCTACCCCGCCTTTTGGCAAGGCCGCGGACCGGCGGTTTTAACTAAATCGACTACTTGTTTGTCGAGACTGGAATACGACAGGTTTAAGTCGACTGGACGGATAGATGATGTAGTGCTCTTGGAAGATGGATATTGGATTGGATGAAGTGGATCTGCATAGGCTACTGGCTCTATGTTGGAGTCTCGAGTGAGTCGGCATGTTGGAGTCTCAAGGGAGTCGGGATGTTGGAGTCTCGAAGGAGTCGGGATGTCGGAGTCTCGAGGGAGTCGGGATGTCGGAGTCTCGAGGGAGTCTCGAGGGAGTCGGGATGTTGGAGTCTCGAGGGAGTCTCGAGTGAGTCGGGATGTTGGAGTCTCGATGGAGTCGGGATGTCGGAGTCTCGAGGGAGTCGGGATGTTGGAGTCTCGAGGGAGTCGGGATGTTGGAGTCTCGAGTGAGTCGGGATGTTGGAGTCTCGAGGGAGTCTCCAGTGAGTCGGGATGTCGAAGTCTCGAGGGAGTCTCGAGTGAGTCGGGATGTTGGAGTCTCGAGGGAGTCGGGATGTTGGAGTCTCGAGGGAGGAATGGGTCGTTCGGCATGGAAGTCGTTCGGCATGGAAGCCGCTCGGCGTGGAAGTCGCTCGACGTGGAAATCGCTCGGCATAGGAAGTCGGCTCGGCATAGGAAGTCGCTCGACACAGGACGTCGCTCGGCACAGAAAGTCGCTACAGGAAGTCGCTCGTACCATGGTGAAGGATGTTGGCTCGGCTATGGTCCTAATGGGCCCGGACTGCTAAGGAAGCCCAGTAACTTGAGATTTTCCTATAAATACAGCATGAGGGGGTTCAAAAAGGGGATCTTCCTTATGTTTTCCTTCTTCTTCCTCATTAAAGCTACTCTACCATAATTGTTTTGAAAACTCCGGATTGTAACCGTAATTGATTCTCATATCAATAAAAAGAAAACTTCTGGAGTGGACGTAGGCCGGAGTTAGCCGAACCACTATAAAATCTGTTGTTCTTTACTGCTTTCATTTCAATTTTGACTGTTCTTCATATTATTACTCTCTACATACATTCTATATGTTATCGGTGACTGTTAGTTGGTGCTTTCTTTTACATTTGGATGTTAGTGACCAATTTTGGCGCTAACATTTTGGTGCTTTCACTGAGAAGCAAGCACTCGGGGATTTCGGAGCTAGGATTTTGGATTCAAAAGCTTAGGAACTTGGATCCTAGGAAGTAATGGCTAGGCCACCAACAAGAAAGCAAGTGACAGAAAGGAGCAATCAAGAGGGAAGTCAAGAGGCTTCCTCTGGAGCAGGTCAAGCATCCATCTACATCACCAGAGATGAGATGGAAGCGATGCTGAAAAGACAAGAGGAGATGATGCGGGCTCTTCTCAGACAATTTGCACAAGCGGGAAATGCAGGAGCTCAGGTCCGTGGAGCTGGATCAGAAGTGATCAACCAGCAAGCAGAGGGAGTGGCTCAGCAGGGGGCAGCCCCCAAACAGCAGACGGCTATCAATCTGGATGGACCTAGACTTGGGGGCACACCACCAGGAAATGCTGGACCAATCCATGGAGGGATACCAGATGACGATGTGCAACCCGACACCAACAGGAGTGCAGGAGTACGTGATAAGGAGTATGTGCCAGGATTCCCTCTTGAACTCGAGGGACAGATCAGAGGTAGCGGACAAGGATTACAGTTTGGCGACAATGACAGATTAGCAGAGATAGTCAGACGAGCTGTGAGAGGTGGATTGGTAAATAAAGACTTGGAGGATGTGAATAGGAGTCCCTTTACTCCTACTATCAGGCAAGCTAGGAACCCTCCGGATTTTAAGCCACCAACGTTGGAGATGTATGATGGGAGAATGGATCCCGCCGTTCACCTGACAAGGTACATGAGGCATATGGAGGTATTGGGGGCAACGGATGAGGTCATGGCTTGATGTTTCCCTTTGTATTTGACGGATATCGCAGCTATGTGGTTCAGACAGCTGGAGAGTGGTTCTATTGACACTTGGACAGAGCTGATTGAGAGGTTTATGAGGCAATTTAGGGTCCATATAGTTAGACCCAAGAATGTAATGACCTTGACATCGATGAAACAATGGAAGGGAGAGTCGCTCAGGGATTTCTTAACCAAATTCAACGCAGTGGTAGCTTCAGTGGATCGACCCAATCCGTCGATGGTTTTGATGGCAGCAGTTTCAGGAATTGCAGATAATTTGGATTTCAAGATATCGTTGGAACGGGACCCACCGAGGTATCTCGGAGAGTTCTACCATGAGGTAGAAAGGTTTCTAAGGTAGAAATATGCGCAGGCTGAGAGAGTAGGGAGAAAGGATGAAGCTTATGCAGTGAGGGGTGGATGTCCACCCAGGGAGGATCTAAGTAAAGACGATAAAGGAAAAAGGAAAACAAATGGCAACTGTGGCACTTCGAAGAGGCCTCGAAGGGAGTCAAAGTTTTCTTCTTACACAGATTTAACTGAGACTCTAGAAAGGATTTACTTGGATACTCGAGGGCGCCTCCAATATCGAAGGCCGGCAAAGAGAGAGCCTTCTGAATATGAGCGGGCATCGGGAAAGCATTGCCTATTCCATGAGCTGGATGGGCACAACACAAATGACTGTAGGCATCTGAAAGATATCATTGAGGAGCATGTAAGGAATGGTCATCTACAGCAGTAAGTAAGGAATCGAGCTATGGCAGTGGGACAGGAGCGACCACCGCCTACCTCGAACGAAGATAGCACTGGGCCTAGGCAACGTCGGCTCATTATCAACTAAATAGATTTATGGTTTTGAATAAGTAATAGAACTCAAAGAAATACGGCTAGGTCACTTACACACGTACTGGATCGAGGACGGTCCCTATGCGTGCTCTGAGATGACAAAAAACCGTACTACTTGAGTCTATGAAATCCTATTTTCTTTATATTTTTCTACAAACTCTGGTTTCTTCTATGGCACTTTGGACATTTAATTCCTTCTGTTGTATGAACTTCTGCTTTGATAACTGAATTCTGTAACAATTGGATTTGGATCAGTAATACAGGTCTCGCGATCACGGTCCCGACCGGTGAGACGGGGCAGTGATCGCAAGTTACGAGTCCCTTCGCCGGAGAGCGATGGAATGGAATCGGAGAGAATATCAAAGTCCTTGGTCGGAGAGCCGAGGCCGGAGAATATGAAAGTCCTTGGCCGGAGAGCCGAGGCCGGTGAATATAAAAGTCCTTCGCAGGAGAGCCGAGGCAGAAGAATATAAATGTCCTTGGCCGGAGAGCCGAGGCCGGAGAATGTAAAAGTCCTTGGCCGGAGAATATAAAAAGTACTTGGCCGGAGAGCCGAGGTCAGAGAATCTAAAAGTCCTTGGCCGGAGAGCCGAGGTCGAAGAACATAAAAGCCATTGATCGGAGAGTCGGGGTCGGAATAGGATATCGGCCCGGAGTGGTCATGGATTTGGTTATTGGTTATTGGATTTGAATTGATCAAAACTTGGTTGACAGGTTCAGATGGCTAAGGAATTGGCTCAGGGTTTGGTTATTGGATTCGGAATCGGATATCAACTCGGCACAGTTGCGGATTCGAATAAGGATACGGCAATGGCACTAGGATAAAACGGATTGGATTGCAGATCGGATTGTATGGCTATAGATGGAATGTGGACGATGGATTGAAGGCTATTCAAAATACGCCTTCCTATTTGAAGGAATGTTTTGGGGGGCAAGTGTTAACCCGCCTTTTGGCAAGGCCGCGGACCGGCGTTTTTAACTAAATCGACTACTCGTTTGTCGAGACTGGAATACGACAAGTTTAAGTCGACTGGATGGATAGATGATGTAGTACGCTTGGAAGATGGATATTGGATTGGATGAAGTGGATCTGCATAGGCTAGTGGCTCGATGTTGGAGTCTCGAGTGAGTCGGCATGTTGGAGTCTCGAGGGAGTCGGGATGTTGGAGTCTCGAGGGAGTCGGGATGTCGGAGTCTTGAGGGAGTCTCGAGTGAGTCGGGATGTTGGAGTCTCGAGGGAGTCGGGATGTCGGAGTCTCGAGGGAGTCAGGATGTCGGAGTCTCGAGGGAGTCGGGATGTTGGAGTCTCGAGGGTGTCTCGAGTGAATCGGGATGTTGGAGTCTCGAGGGAGTCGGGATGTCGGAGTCTCGAAGGAGTCTCGAGGGAGTCGGGATGTTGGAGTCTCGAAGGAGTCAGGATGTTGGAGTCTCGAGGGAGTCTCGAGGGAGTCGGGATGTCGGAGTCTCGAGGGAGTCGGGATGTCGGAGTCTCGAGGGAGTCGGGATGTTGGAGTCTCGAGTGAGTCGGGATGTTGGAGTCTCGAGGGAGTCGGGATGTTAGAGTCTCGAGGGAGTCGGGATGTTGGAGTCTCGAGGGAGTCGAGATGTCGGAGTCTCGAGGGAGTCTCGAGGGAGTCGGGATGTTGGAGTCTTGAGGGAGTCGAGATGTCGAAGTCTCGAGAGAGTCGGGATGTCGGAGTCTCGAGGGAGTCTCGAGTGAGTCGGGATGTCGGAGTCTCGAGGGAGTCGGGATGTTGGAGTCTCGAGGGAGTCGGGATGTCGGAGTCTCGAGAGAGTCGGGATGTTGGAGTCTCGAGGGAGTCTCGAGTGAGTCGGGATGTTGGAGTCTCGAGGGAGTCGGGATGTTGGAGTCTCGAGGGAGTCGGGATGTCGGAGTCTCGAGGGAGTCTCGAGTGAGTCGGGATGTTGGAGTCTCGAGGGAGTCAGGATGTTGGAGTCTCGAGGGAGGAATGGGCCGCTCGGCATGGAAGTTGTTCGGCATGGAAGCCACTGGGCATGGAAGGCGTTCCGCATGGAAGTCTCTCGGCATGGAAATCGCTCGGCATGGAAGTCGGTCGGCATGGAAGTCGCTCGGCATGGAAGTCGCTCGGCATAGGATGTTGCTCGGCAGAGGAAGTCAGATCGGCACAGGAAGTCGCTCGGCACAGGACGTCGCTCGGCACAGGAAGTCGTACAGGAAGTCGCTCGTACCATGGTGAAGGATGTTGGCTCGGCTATGGTCCTAATGGGCCCGGACTGCTAAGGAAGCCCAGTAACTCGAGATTTGCCTATAAATACAGCATGTGGGGGTTCAGAAAGGGGATCTTCCTTCTGTTTCCCTTCTTCTTCCTCATTAAGGCTACTCTACCATAATTATTTTGAAAACTCCAGATTGTGACCGTAATTGATTCTCATATCAATAAAAAGAAAACTTCTGGAGTGGACGTAGGCTGGAGTTAGCCGAACCACTATAAAATCTGTTGTTCTTTACTGCTTTTATTTCAATTTTGACGGTTCTTCATATTATTACTCTCTACATACATTCTATCTATTATCGGTGACTGTTAGTTGGTGCTTTCCTTTACATTTGGGTGTTAGTGACCAATTTTGGCAATAACATCAGATAAATAATTAAGTATTTTAAAGATGATTTGAAGGTTTTATAATTTATTTTAAAAAGTATAAATAAATGATTTAAAGAAAAGCTGTTATAATTAAGTGATTTAATCTTGGCTCTAAAAGCCGAGGAGTAGACTGGATTTTTCTATTCATGAGATCCAGATTGGAGGTGCTTAAACTAAGGAAATTTTCAAGATCAACCAGTGCCCTGGCTCACCTGGCCTCTTTCCTGGACGAGGAATGGATAAGGTCGAAATGTCGAAAACGTGGCAAGTATAAAAGATTTAATTTTTTCCAAATTTAATACAGCTTGAACTGTATAGAAATAATCTTCTTATACTTGATATTAAATTCTGAGGAGGGAACCTGTACTATCCGTATAAATTTAAAAGATGATTTCACAGCTATTCGACGGATAGTAAAGGTTGAATACAGAAACTGATGTTGAGTAGAATTAGTATAATTTCTATGGATCCATTTTACTTGAATACTAACAAATTTGGATTTACCATCTTAGGTAACATGGTTTCAATGTATTAAAAAGATATGTATTGAAAATAAGAAATCTTTTGTCGAGATTAAAATAAATGATTTGGATTTATTTTAATTCCTATTGATCTTTTTACTTAAAATTAATTGTTTTGGGTTTACAGTAAACGATGTCATAAATAACATTGTTTTTGACCCGTTTAAAAGTTATGATTTAAAGAAATGAATTGGAGATATTTTCCTAAGTAAAGGACGAAATGATTCGGAATTATTCTAAGATTTAAAAAGGTTTTAAGTAACCAAAGGATTTGATAAGAGAGGTTTAATAATCTCGTATATACTGAAAAGAAATAGTTTTAAAAAATATATATCTCTAAGAATATATTTTGGATAAAAGGATACAAATTAATGGAATACTAATCACCCACTTAACATCTTTTTATTGATAATTGTTTCGAAGAAACCGAGGTTGGATTTGGGAGATTCCTATGCGGAAACCACTTTGAACCAATTTACGAGTTCGAAAGTGAAGACATGTTAAAGACAATGAAGTTGAAGGCGGGGATCTTCATAACGGAAGGACTACTTGTTGATAATTTCAAAGTAGCTCCTGAGATAAATAAATAGCAGTGGTCCCTTCGTTCTGGGATCTTCATATGCAAGGACTACTCCCTTCTAATCCTAGGAGTAATTCCCGACAGGATGTGGTAGAAGAGTGACTTCGGTTTGGCATGTTCGTGGACAACTTGTATGGATAGATGTCTGACATTGCATTTATAAGATCACAATGGATTGATCTCTACAAGCGTACATCTGTTTGGTGGTGTAGGAGATAACTCTCTTATACTTAACATCCTTTTTTGAGACATATGAGCTAAGAGGTTGTACTTTTGTTGAAATCAATAGTGTGTTGTTGAAAATGGCAATGTGGCATTTTAAGTGAAAACGTTCTAAGAAAGGTAAACGTTACCTTAAGCCTCACACCCGAGGAACTGTGAAATAGGGGATGCTTTAGGGCTAAGTGGACCACAACCATTAGGGTAAGATATCATCTTTTTAGATTTATTTTGCGCCCACTATGACGTCGGGTAAAAAAAATGGTGTATGGTATAAGAGCTCTCAAATAGGTTGGGAATGACCGTGGTGATATCATATTCGGTGCTATCCGTACCATCAGTTGGTTTCGGGTAGGCTGCTCTTAATTCGTAAAGTATTCAAAGATGTCGATCCTCGGTACATTCCTCTAGAAATGTACTGTATTGAAGGTAGTCCCTTACCTCGCTATTCATTGGAAATCCAAATCTCCAATAAGTACCTTCGAACTTAGTTGTAAACCTATTATACCATCAAATTTAACCAATGTAATAATTTCGGCTATTTGAATATGTTTATTTGAAAAGTTTTCAAATAATGTCATTAAAAATAATATCACTAGATTTTATGTAGAAATGATTTGGTTATCATAAGGTAAAAACCCGTTCCGTTTTTATGTGTGACGTGGTCTGATGAGATACCCTTTGTTTTCCAAATACTCGTGTTTTGAGTTTCTCATACCAGTCCCATGACTGATCCAGAGTTTATTTTCTTTCCTTTAAACTCTGGGTATCCCTATTTTTTCAAGTAGCCTAGTAGTCAGGTTTATTTGGAGCATTCTAAAAGAGCTTGGAGCATGGAGCAAAAAGATTCTTCTGAAGATTGTTATCCATTTCCACAACACTCATGTACTATTATTTTCCGAATTTGTAAGGATAGATCTTTATAGCTGTCCATGTTAATGTTAAGTTAAACTCTGATAAATGTATTTAAAATTTTCCACCATAAAGATTATATGTTGAAATAATATATGTTATCCATTCGTGTAAGATTTTTTTCTGTCTTTATTTTCTTCTTTCCCTTAATGGTTGGGTTTTCCGGCACTTAAATTTGCGGCATGTGAATACCGAGAATGTATTTGTGCCGATTTCTGAGAATCGAAAATTCTGTTCATCACACTTCCTCACAAAGTGGGTGCAAGAGTAATGGCTTGTTGTAGTACATGTCAAAGAGAGTATCAGTCATGACATTACAGATGTGGTCCTTGCATTTATAATCATTTTGCTCCCATTTTAGTCGCTCTCGTGTCTGTGTAATGGTTTCATTATCACTTTCTACTGGTTTCAGTGTAGTCAGAACATACATAACTTTGAGTCCAACCAACAGAGAGTGCATCTTCTTTTGCCAATGTACGAAATTGACCCCATCGAACCTTTCCAGTTCTGTAAAATCTACAGCAAACTCCTTAAGACTATGCTGAGCCATTATTGATAACTACTATTTTTAGATTGTTGGAAGTAATGGCTGATTCTTACGATTGCTGCGATGAATTCTACAAGGCGTAATGTGGTGGTCGCTGTCCTAAAAACAGTAGTTACCCTCTCTACAAAATGGGTGCAAGAGTAATGGCAAGTCGAAGGCTACACCCGTTCAAGGCTTCATCCTTGCATATATAATCATCCTGCTCCTATTTTAGTCGTTCTCATGTCTGTGTAATGGTTTCATCGTCACTTTCTACTGGTTTCGGCGTAGTCAGAACATACACAACTTTGAGTCCAGCCAACAGAAAGTGCATCTTCTTTTGCCAGCATATGAAATTAACCCCATCGAACCTTTCCATTTTTGTAAAATCTGTGGCAAACTCCTTAAGGCTGTGCGGAGCCATTGTTGATAGTACTGTTTTTAGATTGTTGAAAGTAATGGCTTATTCTTGCGATTGCTGCGATGAATTCTCCAAGGTATGATGTGGTGGTCGCTATCCTAAAAATTGTAACGACCCGTTATTTTGGACCATTCAAATCGACAATAAATCCACACATGTCAGACTTGAATAATTCAAAACAATAGATTGTTAATTTAAATTAGCAAAACTCAGAATATACAGTAAATAAATCAATCACAGAATCACAGACACAGAGTAATACAATAATACGCAGCGGAATAGATAAAATAGTAGTTCATGAAGTTACTATATAAACATCAGAGTTAGAAATAAAATACAACCGAATATCTTAAATGTAGTGAAGTCTCCATTACAACAGACGACTTCTCTGAACAAATCAACTAAAAGAGCTGAAAGCTGAGGCGATAGTTGGATCTCCGAAGGAAGCTCCAAACTCCGAAGGTGAGTCTCAAATGTTGTATCACTCGGTCTGACCCGAGCGTAAAGCAAAACACAAAACACTCGAGTCAGGATTAACATTCTTATATCAATAAATCCAACTCAAGTGAAATATCAATTGAAATATAAGTAACTTAAAGGATGTTTGGGATAACCATCCTCTAAGGATCTGCAAAACTATCTACAAGGTGGAAATCTACACTATGACACCGTGGTCATTCCAAATTAATTTATACTTCAAAACCAAAATATCATTTCATTTCAAATATATCTATTTTCCAAAATAGTATATATATATATAGGTTAAATAATTTAAAAGTAAAGTATTTAAAATTTCCTTAGGTCTCACAAATCGATTCACATCCACCCAAATTCCAAATTCAAATTTTATTCAAAGCTCAATTCATCAATTCAATTCAGTTCTAAATATACCATTTAAATTTCCAATGTATTTCAAAGCTTTAATATTCAACATTTTCAAAGTTAAATTTAACAGTTTCATATAGCTCTTGATTTAACTTTATTATTATTAAATCATGGAATATTCACTTAATAAATTCAGTACCATTTAACTAGCCTTAAATTTCATTTTTTTCCTAAATATTTCTTTAAATTTATTTTAAACAAGAAATATTCATTAAATTACTTAAATCAAACCCAAGTTATAAATCAATCTTAAATCTCAATTTCAATAAGTTTCAAATTGGTTTAATTAAATAAATTCTTTATTGAATACAATTTCAACTAAATTCAAATTTTTACCGAGATCTATTTTGGAATATAAATTTAAATACTTAACCATATTATATGTATTAAATCAATCTTAATTAAATTAAATATTATCATTAAATCTATATATATCATTACCATTTATATATAATAATTTAAAAATCAACATTTATTAAAACCATATATTTCTTCCCAAATCCATAGAATTTATTTTCAAAATATTTATATATATGGACCAACGGTGTCTGTATATATCTATCATTTGGTTAAGTGATACAGATATTTATCATTTCAATCCGAAATTTAAATATATACGGGTAGATATCATTTCAACCCATAATCCCAATTTCAATTCAAATGAAAACCGCTTGGGTTTATCATTTCAATCCATAACGATTTTCTCCTATTCTAAAGTCCGTTCGGGTATGTATCATTTCAACCCATAGTGAATTCTATACTAACAGGGAACTTGCAGAGTGATAACAGATAATATAAAATACAACAATATGCATATATCATCAATAACAATATAATATAAACAACAGGATATGGTGTCATATCCCATAGGTGAACAGTTACAGATAAAAGCATATATAACAATTTAAATAACTACAGCAGCATATTTCAATTGGCGTTTCAATTGAAATCAAATTTAATCAATACAAGAACGTTAATCGTGAGTGATTGCTCACCTTTCGAGGCTAGGGAATACTAAAGATGACACGGATACGCACTCTGAAACGGACAGAGCAAATCAAAAAGATGCTACACCACTTGGACATTGGCGAGACAAGAGTAAGGAACGATTTCGACGAACAGAGCTGATAATAGGAAATGATGAAAAAAAATCAATCAGAACTAGATCGATGAAGATAACTGATATAGGTGAACTTATTTATATATATATATATATAACTATATATAACTATATATAAATAAAAATCATATTCTAAATTCAAATACATTAAAATTTAAATATATATATATATATGTATTTCAAAATTTATTGTTTAAATCTTAAAAATGCATATATTAAACTCAGTATATATGTATATATACTATATTATAAACTTATGTAGAGATAAAAAGATCATATATACTCACATTTTTAAATTAATATAAAGATCAATATCACATACATTATTATATATACAGTATAACTTAAAGTTTGCATATGAAATACTTATATATTATACTACTGTAACCATTAAGATATATATGTGACAATGTATATATGCAGACATATATAAGTATTTCAGAATCAAAGTTAATTAAAACTAGTAATAAAATACATATATATATATAAGATAACGTTTTAAATACATAAGTATATACCTCTTATGCTGTTAAAAGAAAATATAAACAAAATATAAAATAGAACTTATAGGTATCACTTATATACAATGTATAAACAAAAGTATAAACTAACAAATTGTAAAACATATACACGTAACTAGCATATAAAAATATTCCCCTAACCAAACCTATACAAACAGCATACACAAAATAACTTTAGTGTTACTTAAAAATACACGCAACAGTTTTTAACACACTTGCTTTATACCCAAAAGGAGGAAGGGAACTGACGTATATATAGCAGCTTGTAAATATAAGATATGAACATATATCTCTATATCTATATTTGCAAAAACTATTTCAAAACAAATTTATATATATAATAACAAAATTTAAACGTATACCATACTTTTACAAAAAAAAATATTACAACCAATTTTAGTTTAAAAATACAAACATAACATATGATAAAACCTGGTATATAATATATATATACTATAAATGGACGAACTGTATGTACAACTTTATAAAAAAAATATAGAATACAACTTGTATATAGCCGAACAACTTATATAAATTTATATATATACGCTATATACCCACGGCTACTACTTATAATAAAATCTACTGTACTAATATCTTATAATGTAATGTAATACAGTACCTAACCTACAATTCCTAAAACAAAATATATATGCAAGTTATGGCGACAGCAAACCACTATATAACTATATTTATAATAATTTACTTTGAACAGACAAAAGCAAGGTGAAAGAAAAGAAAACAAGTACTCAGATTTCAATGTATATGTAACCATATATAATAATAGTTTATAAACCAAATATGAAGACATATGACTAACGTATGAACTACATCTGTTAAACCCAATACTTCATAAAACAGAGGTATTTCTTACCAACATATACACAGGAAAATTATAAAACAACCGTATATACTAGACTTTATACAACACTTGTAAACTTGGATATATTATGAAAAAAAAAAATATAATAGAAACGTAAAGTGAAACAGAATATACGTATGCAATTAAAAGCAACTAACTTAAAGTATATATATGGATATATATATAAGCAAACCTTACAGAAAATAAAAATATATGTCGAAACTTGTTTATATAACTTATAAAATAACAGACTTTATAACTTTTATATATATAAAATAATATACATATAATTATATATACACACCTATAAAATGCAACAAAGGAGGAAGGTGGCCGTAGGCGAGGCTGAGTCGGCCGGAGCTAGGTGCTCGAGGGTGGTGACTACAGGCGGCGGTCGGAGGGAGGTGTAGAGGAGATGCGACTCGGGGACGTGGGTGGTTGGCTGTGACCATGGGTAGAGCATATGATAACGAGGGAGGAGGGATGGAAGGCGGAAGTTAGGGACGAGGCTATTGGAGAGAAACAAAGAAAAAAAAAACGTGAAGAGCTTGAGAAAAAAAACGTGAAGAGCTTGAGAAAAAAAACAAAAGGGGAAGGAGAACCTGCTTTAAATATATGTGAAAAATATACGTTTCTGAAAAAACCAATGGTGTGAACACAAGGAAGAGAGAGAGAGGGCAATGAAACGTGCCACAGCAAATAGAAAGAAATTGGAATGACAACGTAAAGCACGAGAATTCAGGGAACAATCAAAGCAATTGATAGATTTGCAACTGATATACGATTTGAATGGACAGAGAACAAATAAAATTATTTGTAACGGTCGATTCCCATGATTTCGTGCAAATTACTGAAGCAATTAATTATTTATTTGGGTTTGGAAAATGTAAAGTCAAAATGTGGTACTGCTACGGTGAACAGTTTATTGTCTTCGTCGCGTACCGGACCTCAAAATACAGAAATGAATATACCGTGGTGATCCGCACGATGAGACAATCAAAACGGTATACAGATATTAGTGGTACGATCATCCGATCAAAAGTCGATATTCGGTACCAGAAAATGCTGCAAATTTGCTGAAAATAAGATAAACAGAGCAATAGGAATCCAAATTTGGAAAAACGAAAGATGATGCCTTGCTCAGAAGATGTTTTACAATTTTTCTATAGGAAAATATTCAAGTTTGGAAAACATTTTATTACCATCAAATTTTAACTGATTAAATTGAAATAAAAATATACAATAAAATAAACCTTCATATTATCTGATGAAAATTTACCATTTGCTATATTAAAATAGACGTATTCCAAATATAAAAATTTTATTTTCAAATTTTATTGTTTAAAATTTCATAAAATTTCAATTAATTATATAAATAAAACCACTAAAATTTACGGGTCGTTACAAAAATAGTAGTTGCCCTCTCTACAAAGTGGGTGCAAGAGTAATGGCAAGTCAAAGGCTGCACCCATTCAAGGCTTCTTGTCTAAAATCTCTATTTCGTTGCCTAGTATGGCACGGGCGTGTGCACATGATGACATGAATGGCCTCTTTTCAATAGAGGTGAAAGCATTTGGGTGCCCAAAGGGCCCAATTCTTAACCAAAATTTCATATACTTATACAAGTATATTTTCTTCTTCCCTACAATATGGGACTTAATCATTCCAATTTTCTTCTTCTCCTTTATTTGAAAATTTATACCAACATTCCATAACCATGACCAGAGCAATCTCATTGTGAGTATAATATTCTTTTTAACATAAAATGAGAATTCATATGCTTTGAGTTTTTAAAGTTTAGAGTTCAAACGTAAATAACCAACTTTGTTGGTTCATAGTATATGAATACGGGCATGACAAATAAACATGTGTATAATAGAAAATACTGCTTCACGTTTCCCTATTCATATGCCAATTAATATTTTATAAATATAAATTAGTATAAAATAATATATATATATATATATATATATGAAACACAAAGATCGCTATTCTTGAAATCATGTAAGATGAGCATTTATTAAATGATTTAATACCCAACCACATTATATTTATACAATCTTCACTCTTTAAAAGTTTTATTTTGCATATGAACTATAAATATGTTGCTAGACCAATATTCAGAATGAAACTAAGTTTACTTCATATTTAGCAAAGGGGTAACTAATAGAAGCCAATTGCTAAAATCATAACTACAATAAAACATTAACAACAAGCATTTATAAATGTTAAACCATTAAAATTATTCTTAAACAAGTGAACATTTAGTAAGAAAATGACTCTCACATAGCTATATGAGAAGTTAATTATGTGCACTAATTTCTGTATTACGACAATATTTTTTAATTTAGTTATTCAACTGTACACACGATACTTAGAAATACTTAATCCGTGTCAATTAAAAGGCTTAAAAAGAAAAAAGCTATTTTAAGTAACTTAAACAATAATCTGCTTTGATTCCAAATATTGAGAAATAATGAATTGTCTTAAATCTTAGTATAAAGTATATAATAAACAAAATAAACTCATGAGTGCAGTGTATGTGTGTGTATTGAATTTTAGAGAAGAAGAGAGAATATGATGAATAATTAATTTTATTGCAAAAAAATTCTCTGATTCTACAAGCTCTTATACATAATTATATATAGCTTAATTCTATTAGCCATTGCTTATTTCCTTAATTATAATTATACAAGCCGTTGCTAATTTTCCAAATTATAATTCTACTAGTCGTTGTTTATTTCCTAAATTATAATTGTCTAATTACACTATAATTACAACAAAGTACCAAGTATAGCTAACAGTTGTATAACTGATGCTAGTCTTTTTTTGTTTCATGTTTTCAGCCTAGATGAAATATTTTGAAGCTATCCTTCCTTTCTCAACACTCCCCCTCAAGTTGGGTTCGAATAAATTTATAGAAACTAATTTGTCAAGTATATTCAGATGGCTGGTCTTGTCGAATGTTTTTGTGAAAATATCAATCAGTTTCTCTTTGCTTTTGACAAATGGAGTTTCTATTTCCTCCTATTGTACTTTTTCTCTAACAAAGTGACAATCTACCTCTATATGTTTTGTCCACTCATGGAAGATAGGATTGGATGCAATATGACGTGCAGCTTGATTATCACAGTACATTTGCATTGTTTTTGTATGCTCTATCTTCATGTCACTAAGTAATTGCTTAATCCAGACAAGCTCAATTGCTATGGATGCCATGGCTTGATATTTTGCTTTTGCACTTGATCTAGCTACAACATTATGCTTCTTATTTTTCCAACTGACCAAGTTACCACCTACAAACGTACAAAATCCTATGATTGATTTTCTGTTATAGCTTCCGGCCCAATCTGCATCAGAAAAACCAACCACATCATTAGAATTGATTTTTTTCATCCAAATTCCTTGACTTGGAGTGCTTTTAAGATATTTCAATATTCTATCAATAGCACTCAAGTGGCCGGTATGTAGAGTATGCATAAATTGACTTATGACACTAACTGTAAAGGCAATATCAGGTCTAGTTACAGTAAGGTAAATTAATTTGCCTACCATCATCTGATATTGTCCTATGTCAGATAATGGCTCACCATCTTCAACTCCAAATTTTATATTCATCTTCATAGGAGTATTAGCTGGTTTTGCTCCTAATTTACTAGTCTCTTTTAACAGATCAAGGATATATTTTCTTTGAGATAGAGATAATCCTTTACTTGAGTGGGCTATTTCTATTCCAAGAAAATATGAAAGTTTTCCAAGGTCTTTGATGTCAAATTACTTTTTTAAATTTTATTTAACCCTTTTAATTTCCTCAATATTATTTCCAGTGATGATAATGTCATTAACATAAACCAGAATAATAGTAGTGTATGATGAACATAGAGCAATCGGTGGTATTTTTAAAAAAAATAAAAGAGAAAAGCTTAGCTTGGCATACCATGCTCTTGGAGATTGCTTTAGACCATAGATCACCTTTTTTAATTTACACACCAGTGATGAGTTCGTCTCACTTTTGTAGCCCGGAGGAAGAGTCATATAGACTTCCTGTTCTAAATTTCCATGAAGGAATGCATTTTTACATCCATTTGTAACAAATTCCATCCTGAGTTGGTGGCTACTGACAGCAAAATTCTAATCGTATTCATTTTTTCTACTAGTGCAAAAGTCTCTTAGTAGTCAATACCATACATTTGGGTAAATACCTTGGCTACTAACCTAACTTTGTACCTTTCGATAAAATCATCACTATTGTATTTGATTTTGTATACCCATTTGCAATCTACCGGTTTTTTGTTTTTTGGTAAATTAATAATATCACATGTGTCATTTTTTTTCTATGGCTTGAAGTTCTTCGTTCATAGCTTTACACCAAATTGGGCTTTGATTGGCTTCGCTAAATTTGGTTGGTTCCATTTGGTTAGTGATGTTACTTAAGTAGGCTCAATATGAAGGTGATACCCTATTATATGAAATAAAATCTTGTATTGGATACATCACATGTTGGAATACACAATCCCTTATTTGACGGGAGGTCGAGTTTGTCTTGTAGATTTTCTTAAGGCATTTTCTTTTTGAGTTGGTTCTTCATGAGTTAGTTCTTCACTTGAATGATTTATCTCTTCTTCTCCCTTTGAATGAATTGGACTTGTTTCTCCGATTTGTTCTTTATTTGAATGATCAACATGTTCTTGATTTGTTTCTTCATAAAACATGAAATTAATTGGAGACAATATGACCAGTTTACCTTATGTATTTCCTTATTCACTTGTTTGATAATATGGTTCACTTTCAAAAAATGATACGTCTCGGGAGATATGAAGTTTATGATTTTTTGGATCGTAACATTTATAACCCTTTTTTTGGGATGAGTATCTTAAAAATATGGCTTTAACTGCATTTTTATCTAGCTTGTCATGTCTTTTTATGTGTACGAAACATGTACATCCAAAAACTCTTATGTTTTCAAGATTTATTTTTCTATTCTTAAGAATTTCTAAGGGGCTCATATTTTTAAGCATGGCACTTGGCAATCTATTTATGAGGTAAGTTGCAGTTAGAATGGCAAGCACCATTGTCCAAGTGGTTAAGTGATTCGGCTTTGGTGTGAGAGGTCACAAGTTCGAAACTTGTGTAGCGTGATTCGAATGTTTATTGACATGTGATATGTTGTCCCACTGACATGTTGTATATAAAGTACCATTTCAAAAAAATTAGAACGTTATTTTGAAAAAAAATGATCTAGTGACTTCAAGTAAATGTCGACTTTTTCTGTTTGAAAATTTGTTTTGTTCAGGTGTATTAATACAAGTAGTTATGTGTAAAATTCCTTTTTGTTTAAAAAATTCTATGAAATCTTTGTTTACGTATTCTATCCCATTATCAGATCGAAAAATTTTAATTTTTGCATTATATTGATTTTCTATGAAATTGTAAAATTCTTGAAATTATGAAAAAGCTTCATTTTTCCTTTTAAAAGGTAAACCCGAGTAGTGCGAGAAAAATCATCAATAAATGTCACAAAATATTTCAAATGATCATAAGAATCAACAGGGGTTGGATGCCAAATATCCATATGAATTAAATCAAAGCATTTTTCTGACTTATTAGTAGATAAAGAAAATGGTAATCTAGTTTGTTTTGAAAGCTTATAAACATCACAATTTTTTGAATCTAATTTATAACAAAAAAGTTATTCAAAATTTGATCAGATGGATGACCAAATCTCCAATGTAGCAATTTACCATGATCTACTAAATTTAATGACACATGACATTTATTAGTGCTTTCATCAAGATAATAGAGACCATTTTCTAGACATCCCTCACCAATCTTCTTCCCTGATTCTCGATCCTGAAAGGTTACTTTATATGGTGAGAATATAACATTGCAATTCAATTCATGAATTATTTTACTAATTGATAATAAATTTGAATTAAAATATGGAAAATAAAAAATATTTTTCACATCTTTTGTAAGAAACTTTGTTGTACCAAAATCTTGAATTTGGACTTTATCTCCATTAGCAATCTTTACATGTAGAGAGCCTTTATTTTGTGTAACATTGGTTAATTTATTTTTATCCCATGTCATGTGATAAGTAATACCTGAGTCGATTATCAATCTATTTGTATTTTGACGCATTTTTTCAATTTCAAAATTGTTGTTGACTTTTGATGAATTAAAAATAACATTAGAATGTACAAAATCTGAAGTTCGTTGCTGTAATAAACTGATCAATTGAGTTAGCAGTTGATTCAGTTGCATCGTTTGAGTCACAGAAAATCCCACTGAATTGGATTTATTATTAGTCCATTGAGCTGATTCAGATCCATTCCCTTCTACCTCTGCTCCTTTGATAAAAACTATCGAATTTTTCCTCCTTTTTTGTGCAGCCCCAATTACCTTCTGTGTAGCCCTTCTTTCTGACGGGTCGAAGGTAGGGATGGAGGAACCAACAGCCATCGCGGTATTCCCTGCTTTCTTGCAATGGTCACACTGCTCGGTGCTCGAAGCTCTCTTCCTTCTTGTGATGTCCCTGAAACTAGGGTTTGAGTGTTTTACCTAAAACGCCTTGTTATCTTGATTTTCCAACTTTCGCGGGTTCATGAGGGCCCGCCGAGATTTCTCTTGCTCAATTCTTTCCACTACATCATCAAAACTTGGCATCTCAGCTAATGCCAAGACTTGAGATCTAATCGATTCATAGCTTGGATCAAGAGCCCCTAGGTATGTGAAGATTAATTCTTGTTCGGATCTTTTTTGGATTCCAACTGGGTCTTTTGTTGTGGAAGATAGACATTGAGCTCTTCCCATTTTGACGTAATTTCGGTCACTGGTTCGTTATTACTTTGGGTACTTTGTTTAATTTGGACAAGCTCTTGTTTAAGGCTAATGATATAAGCAAAAGAATTTGTTGGCCATAACTTCTTTTGGCTTTGTCCCAAAACTTCCTGTGATGTGCTGGAGTACATGAGTACGTTTGAAATTTGGGGTTTCATTGTGCTGAGAAGCCGTGACATGATTAATTGGTCGGTTGTCTCTCATTTCTCTATTTTTGCTTTATCTTTAGGAGTTGTCTCATTTGGCTCTGCTGTTTTCGGTTTCTCCTTTTTGCCAGTGACAAAGTTTTTTTTTTCTTTGCCACCGAGACCAGCTGATACTGATCTTGATCAAGGAATGTAATTTCTATTGCCAGTAAGTATGATATTTGTGAGTTTAATGTTGTCGGATTGAGACATGTTGAAATTACTGCAGTTATTTGATATCTGTAGCAATTGATATCGTTGTGCAACTTTTAAGTCAGGATTTGACCTGCTCTGATACCATATTGAATCTTAGAGGAGAAGAGAGAATATGATGAATAATTAATTTTATTGCAAAAAATTTCTCTGATTTTACAAGCTCTTTGTACAAGATAATATATAGCTTAATTCTACCAACCGTTGCTTATTTTCTTAATTATAATTCTACTACCTTTGCTTATTTTCCAAATTATAATTCTACTAGCCATTGCTTACTTCTTAAATCATAATAGTCTGCTAATTGCACCATAATTCCACAAAGTACCAAATATAGCTAACAGCTATATGACCGTTGCTAGCTTTTTATTTGTTTTCTGTTTTTAGCCTAGATGAAAATATTCTGAGGCCATCATTCCTGTTTCTCACCAATATATTATTTAACTTTGCACTTAACATAGACTTCATATGACTATTATCCTTGTGAAGTGAAAAGAAAAGAAAAGGATGAGAACGTGAACGGATATTATTATTTCTTGTGTAGTTCTTTTCCATCATAACATCTCTTTAATGTAGAAGAGAACTAAATCTAGGCATTAAAACTTTCAAATATTATGTGGTGTATTTCTTAAGTGTAAGCAAGATGCTCTATACCACTCCAACAGGGTTTATTTCATTTTTAAATGATAAGGGTCATTTACACATATTTATATATTTGTACTTGCCGGAATGTAATAATTTAGAGCCACGTGAAATTTATATTTCCTACTATTGATTGATGTCTCTATACTTAGTGAACTATATATACGTGGTATGATCTGGTGCAATGATACGCATATATCTTATTCTATTGTTAGATGCAGATAGGACACCAATCATGTTTTTTATTTCCTGATCCTAAATACAATTGATCCTCTTTGTTGTATGTACATAACATTTGTTTCAGTTTGAGTATCACTGCTCTTTCATGAAATAGAAAAATAATTTGTAAGCTGCAGCGATGCAAGAAAGTAATAAGAAAATAGAATATGTAACTCAAGCGTACAGTATACATATAGCAATAAGTAATGTAGTACATATATAAATCAAGACCAAATGCATAAACTCATGAAACTATTATCAATCATGTCGTATGCAAAATTCAAGGAGTAGCAGAAGGGTGAGCTGGAACCTCAGGAAGAGTAGGTAGTTGGGGCAAAGGAGGCAGTTCAAACTTGGGAAGGGTTGGAATCTCAGGAAGAGGTGGCAACTCCAGCTTTGGTAAAGAAGGGATCTCTGGTAGTGAAGGCACTTCCGGCTTGGGCAAAGTTGGAACTTCAGGTGCCACGGGTGTTTCTTCGGTTTTGGTGATGGATGGTAGTTTAGGAAGTTCAGGCAACGGAGGTATTTCCAGCTTAGGCAGGCTTGGCATTTCAGGCAGTGGGGGCAGTTTTGGGAGTTCAGGTTTTGGAAGTGTCGGAATTTCAGGTAGCGATGGAAGCTCCGGTTTTGGGATAGTTGGCGCTTCTAAAAGCATACGAGCAGCATCAGTGGTTATGGAGTTGCTAAACAGGAATAGCAGCACCGCCAGTAGATGAGTCGTCTTTGAGAAGCTTGTTGCATTTGTAGCCATTGTTCTTAATTCTATTGTCTGGTGAACACATTGAATGAAGCAGTGTATTTATACAAGTTTATATAATTTTTGCAACAATGAAATTTAGGTAGGTAGTTGGCTTTCCTGCTGTGATTGGTAAGAATAAAGAGTTGAGGTAATTTGGTGGATTTTTGAACTGTTAGCTCTTTACTAGTTTGCCTCAAGAACTGTTAGCTCACCTTCTTGTCAATAATCAAAGGGATTCCTAACAAACTCTGAAATTTCGAACTAAATAAAGCGTTTACAGCTTATGATGGTCTTAATCAGATAAATTTATTAAATATAATGAACTGAAAACATCTTCGTCTATCAAATCTACCATCAATGAAACACATTCTTAACAATGCATTGATTTAGCACACACTTTCCTGTTCAAAGTGCACGACATAAACCACCACACATTCAAGAGAACAAAGCATAGAAAGTAACATGGATTGACGATTAAAAGAACATCATGTTTGACGTTTCCATGCATAAGCATTAAAATAGTATACACTGTCATTTTAAGGGTTTTTTTCACCGATGCAAACATTTGTTTTATTGATTTGTTATTCGGATTATGTTTTGTTCGTGTTTTGTTCAGTTCTATATGGACGTATACTGTTATGCCTAACTGAAAATTATAGAAAAATACAAGTGACCACCACAACCACAACCTCAAAGAAATACATTAACTGCTCGCTTTCCCGAGTTCAGTTCATCTGTCCTCATTTCCTCTGTCCTCATGTACCAAACTAATCTTAATTTTTAACCAATGATTTGTGTATCATCGGATTATTTTAATAGAATTGTAAATCCCAACAATATGTGATAGATGGTTCAAATCAAGATTTTAATTTTCCTTCATCTCACCTGACATAAAAGTTCAAGATTTGACAGCTTGCTTAGTAATCAAAGTTTTAAATTTTCTTCATTTCATCCAAGATATCAATCCGAGATTTTCTTCAAAAGCCGAGATTTAAAATCTTGATTAGATTAAATTAAACACGTTAACTTTTGAGGATAAAGGAATTCAACCCCACTTGACCATATGTTACATGCGCAATCCAAAATGATTGAAAAGCAAACTTACTTGTTATATTATACTTGCATAACTAAAAATCTGCTGATTATCATACAGATGTGTTGATTTTATAATTAGATCATCTTCAAAATATTTAAAATAATGTTGAAGTTTCTAACACATTCAAATGAATGCTTCAAATAAACAATTTATAGTACTTCAACGAAAGATTCATGTTAGTTCCATCTAGACCATCACATTCCATTAACTAATGCAAAACTATCCATAATTATCTTCATCAATCAAAACCAGTCTCACAATTATAACAAGTTGTATCAGCATATCAATTGCTTCTGCACCAATTCAAAAATCTAACTATAGAACACAGTTGACACAAAAGTGAGAAATTATACACTCTGTATTCATGAAAATAGAACAAATATGGTAGGCATACAAAGAAATGTTGTATATATATATATATATATATATATATATATATATATATATATATATATATATATATATATATATATATATCCAAAATCCAGAAGAATGGCTTTTTTTTTAATCCAATATCAAGTTAAACTATCTCGTAGTTGTCCACAACAAGTTTTATCCTCTGAGCATACTTCGGTGGAGGGCCTCCTTTTATTGGGATAACACTTGCAACCTGCACCAAAATTACATTCAGTTCAACAAAAGTACAATGCATTTTTTCCCCTTTTTTAATCCAAAAAAAAAAAGAAACAAAAACTACATGTGAGAGATTGTAATTGTTTATACACAGGCAACCCAAGGACAATGCTTCGCTACTAATGTTGGCATTAAATTTCTTGCAGGTTAAATGGACTTATTCAGCTTGGTGAGATTGCTTTACTCGAAAGAAAGAATACCGGGTTAAAGAAGAAAATAATAATAATCATAATGTCATAATATATATGAAATACCTTAACATCACTAAAGGTGTTGGCAGCAGAGAATTTGACAGAGATAGGAAAAAATGCAGATGAATCTGCAGGAGGCACAGCAAACTCCATAGATCCACTGATGATAGTAATACATGTAATACAGCGCATATGAGTCACCAATAAAAATAAGTGCAAAGAAATTCACCCAAACCATATCGGAACAACATCGAATTAAGATTGCATACCTTCGATTGCTGTTGTCAATAAGAAGAATTGACCATTCCAATGTGGAATTTCTTGCGTCATACCTACAAATTTGTACTTAGTATGTAGTTTTTAACTAGTATAGATGTGTCTATACATGTCAATAAGAAATAATTAGGGTAATTTAATGTCTTTTTCAAAAGATAAGTGTTCTGACCTTACTTCTTGACCTATGATTATCTACATATAACAGGAAACAGATTGTGGTATGAGTATATACAAATAATGTAAGAAGGATCGGTTCTTACCTCCATTCACCGTCAATCTGTCTGACGCTAGGTGGTTCCCGACTTGCAGGAAGAGGAATGGATACCATAACATTTTGCAAATCGAACTGCACAAAAGCTTCATATTCAATATTAACCAATGTTTCACTTCCAGAAGGATTGGGCCAGCAGTTAACTGTATAAGTAAATATTATCAATCATACGCAAAAGAGGGGGAAAAAGTTCCAAAATGTCACTACAGGTTGTTTTGTTGAACGTACAAATTGGACACTGGCTAGCAGATTAACAAAAAGAGTAAAAGATAGCTTGCCCCCTATTAGAATATGTCCGGCAAAAACGTTTTACAGTAGAATGAATATATAGACATACTGATTAGTGGTAGAGAAGACTCGTCATCCTTCTTCTGGATTCTCCACTTCATTAAATTAACATCATTTTGACCAGTTGGGAAAGGCTTGTTTGGATCCTTCAAACCTATAACACGACTATTATTGAATAGCTCTTTATTAATGTTGGGATGAGTCTTGAAGCTAAGACCCTTTACGTCTTCATTCTCAATCTGTTAAAATAGAAATGATATGTCACTTTTTAATATTTCACCTACATATTGCAGGACGTTCTGGGACAATATTGAACTATCGTCGCAACACATCCTTGTCATAGAAGTATATAAAACCTAATTAAATCTTGAAGGGTATTGAGTTCCATTCACCACCCATCAAATTCTAGGGTAGTTTTGGTATATATAACAAACCTAGCTTGATAACCCATCCCATCAACTAAGTTTGTAGTCCTCTCCCTTATAAGATAAATATTCAACCTTAGATAAACTGATGGAGCCGGTAAATCAAATATTGTTGAAAGTCAACTGAATAAAAAACAAGTATTTTTGTTATGGTATAATAGGTAAAATACATGTATAATTTGTTTAGTTCACAATTCTGCAATGTTTTTTGACATTCCAAAGAGCCGGATTTATCTTCATGTTCCAATACACAAGTTCATATAAATTATGTTTAGACAACATTTAAGCTGGCAACTTTAGGTTGAAAATTGTGCGATGATGGCTGCTTACTAACAGAACATTTCATGGTCTACAAAAATTCTGCTTGTGTGTTAACACATTAAGAGGAAACAAAATGGTTGTAAACCTTATCCAATACAACTGCAATATAAATTATATAAGTTGTTGCATTGCATGGATCTATTACTCAAATAAAACAGACTAATAACATATTTAATGTCATGTTTTAGCATGCAGTTGGACCTTAGAGCATCTCCAGCAGGAGCAATTCAAACAAAAATGGGGGGGAATCACCGCTTTTTTCCCTTCCCTAAGCTACAGCAGCGTCGATTTGAGCGTAGGGAAAGGAAATAAGCGGGGTTTCCTCCTTTTTTTTAAGCGTAGATTTGTAAACGGCAAACGCAATCTGAAAACCGTTTATAGTTTTCCTCTGGAGAAGTGGGAGAAATCGACGGTTTAATTTGTGTTCCTCACCCTAAATTCGCCTCCTCGGCTGGAGATGCTCTTACATGGATTTAAATATGTTACTCTAAGACAGATTATATCGGAGCATTTTGATAAAACAAAGCTATTCATGTGTGGCAAACAGAAGGATTGCTTGCATAATGCTGATAATATATTAGCTCAAATAAGTTACAGATACATTTTAGCAGCCATGGCAAGAATTATTATTCCTAAATGAACATAGCAGCAAACTTGCATCCATCTACATGTTTCATGTATGGTGAGAGAGGGAGAACCTGAAATTGAACTAGCCCATCATCCTGATGGAGTATCTGGACTGAAAGAGTACCCTGAACATCAAAATTACTAACATCACCATCCCTCCTAACAACAACATTGAGCCTCTCTTCAATAGTCAAGGTAATAGGATCTGTAGGTGGAAGACTTGACTTTTGTTGTACAGCAACTGGCTGCACATCCTCCAGTATAAGTTCACCTTCAGCTTTAAGTGAATTCATTAATTGACTCGTTTTCTGTGTTTTGCCTAGTTGCATTCCGAGGCCTTTAGGAGGAGCTGTAGCTGAAGAAGGTGGGCGTCCTGTTGATGATTAGATAAACATTGATCGAGAGGAAAAAATGTAAGAAATAACAAAAATGTGTAATTAGAAGCTTGAGGTGTCCGCTCTCATGTTGAATGTTATAAGTGGGTGACAACCACCATGATTAAAATGTGAAGATTTTTAATATTTTTTCTTTTTTTTCTTTAAAAAAAAGGTGCAAAATACAAGCCACAATGGCATCGGTATATCGCTGCCATCCGACCCCAACTAACATTTAAAGGAATGAAATGCTAAGTCACACATATGAATTTAAATGGATGGGTATGTAGCTGAACAACTTGATTTATACTTTGCACTCTATATACAAAATCTATGAGCAGAAAGCACTAAACTGGCCACGATATGGAAACATCTACCCAAAATCTTTGGGCTGGCCACAACATGGATATATCATTGACTTCAAATTTATTTCATGTTTGTAATACTATACAAAATCTTTAAGAAGAAGCAACAGAAAAATCAATTTGTAAGACTATTCTTCGACGATGGGAATTAAAATGATAAATTTGAAGAAATCAGCATTCATATTGTTGTGGCACAATGATACGCCACTATTATATATTCATAGGAAGAAACATAACGACATCTATATAATTGAAGTACAATGTTACATGCAAAATCCATTGAACATTATAATGTAAGGACGAAAGTGGAGATGCTATAATGCAATATAGAGAAATATCAGAACTGAAACCTTTTGGCTTAGTAGAGAAAGAATCCATGTCTGAGGCATGTCCAAATGCAGACCCACCACCAAAACCACCACCTCCAGTGCTTGAGATACTTATATCACTGAATCCACTTTCAGTCCTTCTAGGTCCTGACATAGACATAGACACAGACATAAACCCTCCTTTATCACCTCTGTTCTTCTCAATCTGCATATGTAAATGAAAAAAAAGAATATAATTGTATAAGATATGATGGTGTACTGAAAAGGTGGAATTTATGACACAGAATGGAAACTGGCAACTCAAATGCCTATATAGTTAAGGACAATATGTTTGTCTGTAAGAGAATGGGAATTTAGTAAATGAGGGGCCTAAGATGTAAAGTGGTAGCTACTACTATTCTGAGCTTATTGAGACAGTAAAAGTGGCAACGGGTACTGGGGTGTCATGTGATAAATGCTCAGATGTAATAAGTTTTTAATATGTAATGGGTCAGTGGTTGGAAAGAATTCATTTTCAATTTAGTCTCAAAAAAGGTTTTCTTTGATGCTGCTTTGTAGGAGTATTCTTACTCACCATGATACACTATATTCAAATATGCATCCTGTATTTCTTTTACAATAGTAGGAAGTCTATCGGAACACAAATTGATGACAAGACAGATCTCAACCATTAGATCTTCCCTTGATTTCAACATCATATGTAAACACAATGAGACCAAATAGTCAAAGTATATTGGGTCACATTTTGTGTTTTATTTTGTCTCAATAGCCACCCACCCCACCCACCATCTAACCAGTGGAATAAATTATGAAGATGTGTTGTCATTCCTCATTTTACCACACATCCCATTCAATGCAACCAGAATGCAGAATGGCATATATCTTCTACATGCAGTTACATCTTTATTCATGAACAAAGCCATGATTAAAACTCGATAGTTGCATATTCTACTAACTTTCTAGACATTTTTCCTCCTTTTTCCCCCCTTTTTCTTCTCTGTGATGAAAAGAAAACATTTGTTTAAATTTAGAATACCGTGTATTTGTTATAAACAAACAATGATATACGGTAGTGTAATATACAATGTCAATACAAGAGGAGCCAACGTTAATATGTTTATTACTTGGTAGATCATATCCCAAAAAATACCTTGCTTTTATCTATCTCGCTAGCTTTTTTCTTCATAACATCCTTAGTTTCATTAATTTTGCTCTGCATGAGAAGCTTGTGCAATTTTTCCTCGTGGCTCTCCATTTCACAATACTGCTTAACTTGTGCAACTGTCACATTTTCTTTATGTCCCAGAGAAATAGCTTCATCAAAAGCAAAGATCAACTCAAAAGCCATTTGGCAGATGCTCTCTTCATCTAAAGAGGGTGCATATTCAGGCACCTAAACATCATTATGAAACCATCAATAAAGTCTCCTAAAACACGACAGGGAAGCCCACAATACATATTTCATTATCTTCCGATGCAAATCATCAGAATGTAATATACAATGTGGTTAGTGCGAAGCGTAATACCATTTTGGTCAGATGATTGCAATCAAACTATATTAAGTATATCAATCTCTTTATGCTAATAATAATATTCATATCTTTTTACACATTACAAAGTATGTATATTACCCAAGTTAGGAGCTGCAAACAAAATTGTTATGAGAACTGCACACTCATTAGGGCAGTGAGGGGTACTCTCTTTATAACTGGGTAAGAAAGCAGAGTACTACTAACTACGCACTAAATAGTTAGTACAGAGTGTGGACCCTTGATTTTCTCCCGACACTTTAAGTACTTTGCCTCACACTGGTTGCAGTGGCAGAGCCATCATGAAATATTGTGGTAAACACGCCATATTAGAGTTAATTTCATGAATTGGATGTTACAAGCCAAGCCACATTATAGGGGGTGTCATTTTGGAGTTTTTAACAAATCTAGAAAGAAGATGAAGATAAGAGAAAGAAAAAAAAAACAAACACGCACACCCAAAAAAAAAAAGACTTAAGATGAAAACCGGTATAGGTATAAACCGTTCAAAACTCGTGAATACAAGTGATATTTTTGCACTGAGGCAACATTTGAACCATGTTAGTGTTGATTTTTCCTGTAATGATTTGTGAGGTTTGTCGATGAAGTACAAAAAATTGAAGCAAAGAAATAATAAGAGAGGAACGTGTGTGTTTGTTTTGGGTTCATTAAGTCAGCCTATTAAAGTTAATCTTTGCTGTGATACATCTCCCTTTTTTCCACCTTTTCAACTACTGAATCCAAACTTTTCCCTAAATTGAAGAAATCTATTGTCATGTTCTCTGTATTGATTCTTAATTTCGGCTTATAGTTGTTTTCATGTCTAGTTAAAAAAGTCAGAGTGAGGGTAAAACTAGACATTGTCATCTTTTTCTTTAAATTACAGGGTTGTTCATCACTTAAGCACTTCAGTGACACTATAACTCCACCCTGCCTGGGCGTAAGGAAAACATTCACCACACATTTAAAAGAATTTACTGTTGCAAAACTGTACACACTAAATACGAATATGGTATTTAGAATGATAACATGTACTGAAAAACTGAGGTCTGAATGGGCATGCACATGGAGAATAACGATCAGTTGGATGTGGAAAATAATATTACAAGTTTGGACAGCAGCCTCAGTGTCTCCAAATCTTCGAGAATGTTACTTTGTTTGTTTGTAACAACTAGCAAATAAAGAAGTTCAATTGGCTGATAAACGTAGCGAACATTCTCAGTTTCCACGTAGGTATGTTGCTTCCCTGATCCAACTAATTTTGGAAATGCTGCAAGTAATCCTTCTATCCTGATTCGAGTCATATCAACATACTGCCTCGATACCAGTGCTGCAAATTTGAAGAATTTTTTAAAAGATGAAGACTATAGTGATGAAATGATGTAAAATATCATGCGTGCACACAGCAGCCACTCAGTCTATGCTAAATTAATGCAGGTTTATTAGGCAAACTGATTTATTTTTATGAAAACAACATATCGCCAAGTATGAATTTAATAGAGATATCAACAAGCTACTCAAAAAATAAGGAAAACTGGAAACCTACAAAGCTTAGGATGGGAATTATCATGTTTAATTGTTATGGCACTCTGTAAATATTTGTAGGGCTGTATAATACACATATAGGCATAATAATGTGGGGAAAAAGGTAATGAACAGTGTTGTGCCATTAAGGCTCCAAGCCTCCACTACTTAGGTGAAAAAATGCATGTTGTGCCATTATTGTGCATGAGAAAATAGAAGTAACAAAAAAATAAAAAATAAAAATAAAATAAAAATAAAAATAAAAATAAAAAATTGTATCAACTAAAACAATTAGACAATAGAATAGAACTGGAAGAGGTATTTGTTATCACCAAAAGAGTGCTGTTGAAGCAGTAAATTGTTGAGTTATCAAGCTTTAACCGTTATAGTTTTTCTCATCCATGCACATGTGCTTTCCCATAAGTGGTTATAGGTAGTAAATTCCAGAGAAAATGTCGAGTTTGAGGGATGATAATAAATTTTAATGGTAAATGAAAAACTTGCCTTTTCCAGACTTGCTAATGATAGAGGCTGCAAGAACTACCTGCACAATATTATTATGTTTCATCAGCACTCCTATTTCAAGCAGTGAAAAAACGATGATATATTGAATCTTAATTTGAATTCAGGATTAAACAGATATAAAGCTTCTTCTCCCCAGTACTTTCAGAACTGCATGATATACATTAAGATTAAGTGAAAAATGCAGAGCTAAGGATTCCAAACTGAAACACAATACTCAGAGTCGTCGAGATAGTTAACAAGAGCACAATTGAGAAGAAGAAATGGTATAAACAGTCACAAATTTCATATTGATGAATATGATTTGAATCGATTTCAAACGCAGATCTAAAAATCTTACACCTACAGTAGAAACTGAGCACTAATCGACCAATTAAAGAATAAGGCAAACAAAGTTACCATTTTAATGATCCGGTAATGCTCAAATGGTTTAGCCTACGAGATCAAAGAAAAGAGATGAGAGGGAGTAAGATTTTTGAAAGAAAATAGTTTAATGATTGATAGAGGAATACTTTAAAAGGTACGATTAGGAATGGCTGGAGCTGTTTTGTGTGAAAAAATTGAGAAATTTAAGACAGAAGCAGAAGAGATCTGAATCTGAAAAAGAACATCGATGGCTGTTGAAACGCAGAGGGAGTAAAATAGTCCCGCTCTGTTATTTTGCTAATTGCACAAATATATTTCAGACTAATTCTGTTGTACACTAGGTGGTACCCATTTAAATTTTGTACGATTGTCCAACGTCCAGTTCGATTTAAAACCGTAAAGCATCCAGTCCGTATCCATACGATCCTTATTTGTGACACCGACTAAAACAAGAAAAAATGTACGTAAATATATTCGTCCAAAAATATTCGATATTTTTCTATTGTCGAACGTTATTCGTCCGTTGTCCAGCTCGTACGAACAATTTTCAAACTTAAAGTTTGTTTGGTTTGTATCCGTCTGAATCTCTTATAGGACGGTACTAAAATACACCTCCGTTCAGTTTGGTCCGATCCGTTTACACCCTTACTAGACGGATTACACAACATATATTGGCCGTTAAAAGATAGAGGGTTCAGTCACATGCGAGACAATTTGGTCAGCAAATATTATCAAATATTTTGAATATTAAAGGTCACTTCTTGCCTTAGCTGACAATGTGACGTTCTTACCAAATTCATCGCCTATAGGTTTTTAAGGTAAAACCGTATTTTAAATCTTTTAAACAACCCTTAAGCAATGAAGTTATAAGTATGTTTTCTTTGTGATGACTATATAACTTTAGATATCTAGAGCTTAGCAATGGTCAAAACTCTAATAATATCCATGTACAAGTCTGTTGTAAAAATCCTTTTATGCCTCCAACTAGGCCTCGTCTAGGCACTATGTTAGGCTTACCGCCTAGCGATTTGCCTAGGCCCGCCTAGCTAAAATTTATTGTCTCGTATAAGAATCTAAATATGTATTTAGGCTCTGGTTAAGCATTAATTAAGATTCAGTGTCATCAACAAGCATCAATGTGCTAGGTTTTTAGGGTCTTGCCTCTTTAGCTACTCCGAACCACATCCAAAACCCTAAATTTTCAATTTATATTAAGGGTACTTTTGGCACAGGTCCTTATTAAGTTTCAAAATTCACGAAAAGCCCTTCACTAAATTTCAGTGTAAATTAGGTCCCTGTTTTTTATTCACGATTATTGCAGAGCATGATGCAACATTTCATAAAAATTGCTGACATTTCCGCAACATTTCTGTACACTGTGAACGTAGTGTATGAAAGTTGCTGAAATATCAACACTTATTTATAAAAGTTGCTGATATTTCAGCAACATTTATATACACTGTGAACACAGTTTATGAAAGTTGCTGAAATATCAGCACTTATTTATAAAAGTTGCTGACATTTCAGCAATAATTTTTCTTTGTTTTTACAATAAAACTTTGACATAGATAGTTGCTGAAATATCAGCACTTATTTATAAAAGTTGCTGACATTTCAGCAATAATTTTTCTTCGTTTTTAGAAAACAGGGACCCGCTTTACAATGAAACTTTGACAGGGACCCGCTTTACAATATGAAAGTATGATAGGGATGTCTCCCTAATTTCCACTTATATTAATCGACATAAAACAAAACAGTAAAATTTTATCCAAAATACATGAGTCATCAAAAACGCCTAGCTTTAATTAATTCTCGATTAATCATCGCTTAAACGTTTAATCCCTAATACATATTTACCGCTTAGTGTCTGCCTAGCAATTTTTACAACTTGGTGTACAACTATAAATCCAACTTTAAAGTCCTAAGTTCAATAACAACATTTATTATTCACCGATGTATTATGATAAGAGATTTTGAATTTAAGTTGACTTTATTGATTGTGATGCTAATCCCCACATCTGACTGTGTTCAAATAGATTTTCCCTTTCCTATACACACACCGCTATTTTTGAAAAAATATTAAAGACCTAAGTATCCTTATTTACAATAGCAGTTAATTGTATCATGGTATACACACCCTAGGAAAAAATAATAACCCTATGTAAGCACCCTTAGGTTTGTATTTTAACACATGGATGCTTTATGAGATTAAAATTTGGGATGTTTTGTTGTCTTAAGTTTCAAAATGCACTTTCTCTCCTTTCCAGTTAAATTTTTCGCTGAAAATAACTACAGGGGTGTTTCATGAAATCTGTTTTTAAAATGGTTTTTTGTGTATTAAGTTTAAAAACAAGGGGTAGATCCTAATTTGCACTAAAAGTTTTACGTCATGTGCACATGCATGGCAGGTCTTCTCATCTCGCTCTTGTTTTATGCGGAATCTCGACTTTCTAATGATGAGTGGTTGCAGTAGGAAGGTAAATCTAAAAATTGTAGGGTGTATATAAAATAATAAATGGTGTATAATTGTTGGGTGAATTCTCACCCAGAAGACCTCGAGACCAAGAAACTTGCTTCATTCGGCAGACCCATTCGGCAGGCACCATTCGGCAGACCTCGCTCTACCCCTTTCGGCAGGCACCATTCGGCAGACCTCGCTCAACCCCATTCGGTAGGCACCATTCGGCAGACCTCACCCGAACCACCTCCTGCCGAACCAACCGAACCAACCTTCCCAACTCCCACCGAACCACCTCCTGCCGAACCATCTCCACACCGGACCAACCTCACCATCCCACCACCGGTCCAATCAACTACCGGTCCATCCTACACTCCAAACACCTCCGAACCAAGCAATGACGAACCAAGACGTACCAGGCCAGATCACATCAGCCCAGGCCCATCAGCAACTATACACGTCCTAGACCCTTACCCCCAGCCTCACTCTATAAATAGAGGGGCAGGGGTACAGCAATGGGGACAAGTTTTGAGAGCTCAAGCACGGAAGGAACTCTTCAAACAACTTTCTTTTACTTGTACCAAAGCTTTGTACTTATAATCATAACAACAGAAGAGAAATAACATATAAAGTGGACGTAGGCACATTCTGGCTGAACCACTATAAATCTGCGTGTCTTTTTACATTTTAGCCCCTGTTTTTTTACGTATTTGCATAAATCGCTCAAATTACTAAGAATAACATAAGATCTACTAAATCATACAACTTTGAGGTGTTTGTCCATTTTTTGTGCAAACATTTTTGGTGCTTTCACTGAGAACTAGAAGCTCGAAGCTTCAGCTTCACCTACTTAACAAGTTTTCCTAACAACATCGTCCGCCACTTGGAAAACATGCCTCCCAAACAGAGAAAAGATGTTAACAAAGGAAAAAACATCGCATCCAGCAGTCTTCCAGATCCAGCTGTCACGAATCAAGTAAATCGTCTTCCTCCAGCAACGGTAACAAATGAAGGACAGGCTAACCCAACCACTCCTGCCACAGAACAGCCTGCAGCAATTACTAGGGCAGATTTGGACAGAGTTGTTGTTGAAGTAACTAACCGCTTCACGTCCCAGCAGGAAGCCTTGGTGGACCATCTCATGTCACGCTTGAGGGACGCTGAAGAATCCAACCGCAACACTGAATCATGGGGCGAGTCCCAGTCTGGAGGATCTCAGAGACAGCAAAGGTCTTCCTTCTTCAAAGGAGCTAACGGCAGAAGTAGCCGTGGTAGGAGCCGAGACCGAGCACAGCCCGAAGTTAGGCCTAAGGAAGCGTTTGGTACCGAACCCAACGGGGAAGGTACCGGGCGAAGGTCAACTGTAGTTGAGCCTGTCATGCTGCCTAACCACAGAAACACCAGTGAACGGGGCCGAGCTAGAGTTCAGCCCGAAGTTGGACCCGAGGAAGTGCTTAGATCAGAACCCAACAGGGGAAGATCAAGGCAAGGGCCAACTGTAGCTGACCCAAGCATTCTCCCAGAAGATCAAAGGCAGCCACTGGAAAATATGAGGAATGATAGACGATACCATCCCTATAGGTTGTCTGGACGAAATCAATCCCACAGAACAGAACCAAACTCATTTCTATCTGCTCCAAGTTCTGATGAAAGGATGGCACGCTTATTCAGAGAGTGTGTCCAACGGGAGCAAAGAGATCGAGGGATAGGCGCTAGGGTAACCAGCCCTTTCGCCCGCAATATCGAAATTGCTATCACCCCCCGAGAATGGAAGATGCCAACAATGGAACCCTACAAAGGAACCTCCGATCCCGTTGTACACTTACAGAGGTACACGCAGCATATGCTCATGAGTGGAGCAACAGAGGGAGTACTATGCAAATGCTTTCCACTCTTCTTAGCAGACCTTGCTACCTCCTGGTTCTATCATCTACCCCAAGGATCCATCAGCTCATGGGAAATGTTGAAAGAAAAATTTATCAGTCAGTTCCGCATTCATGTGGAGCAACCTAAGGACGCTTATTCCTTATCCAGCGTCAAACAGAAACCTGGAGAAAAGCTGCAGCAATACCTAACCAGATTCAATGCCGCAGCAGCCGCAGTTCAAGATGCCGATGAGAAGCTTATCCTAATGGCCCTCTGCAGTGGGGTGCATCCAGACACTAAATTTGCTAGAAGATTGACAAAAGAAAAACCAGCTACTTTACCCGATTTCTTCCATGAAGCCGGGAAATACATGAGGCTTGAGGATGCTGCCATTGAGGGGCAGTCAGGACAGCAAAGTAAGACGACCCATGGCAACGCCCCTGCTGTGGCGAGGGACGGTCGAAGAAATGATTCCAGAGACAATGCTGGGGGCAAGAAGGTAGAAAAGCGCCTATATCGGCCAGGACCAAGATTCGACACTTACACCCCTTTGAACGAGACCGTCGAAAATATCTTCCTTGCCACCCAAGGCGAAGTTAGATACAAACGCCCACCATACAAGAAGGAATCAGATAATGCACAGAAGTCTGGAAAATTCTGCCGCTTCCACGAATCTCACGGACATGATACCAATGAATGCCATCATCTCCGAGATCTGATTGAGGAACACATCAGAAGGAAGAAACTGGAACGTTATGTAAAAAGTCAAGACAGAACTCCGGCCCCTGCCAATGAAAACCCGAGGCTACCCTCACCAGGGACCGACAGAGGAAACCGCAACGCTAGCAGCTCTAGTCAAGAGAAGATAGTGGTCCATACCATCTCAGGAGGTCCGCACATCGCGGACAGAAGTTGGAGAGAGATGGAAAGATATGGGAAGTCGCTTAGAGACAATAAAGACTGTGTCAATACGGTTATAGAAGAGCTCCACCCAAAGCGGAAAGAAAGCGATGACATCATATTCAGTAAACGCGGCCTAGAAGGAAGACAGTACCCTCACATGGATCCCATGGTTATCTCTGCCCGACTCGGTCCCGCCGAAGTTTACCGAATCCTGGTAGACACTGGAAGCTCTGTAAATATCCTTTTCAAACACGCATTCGACAAAATGAAGCTATCAATGAAGGATGTATCTCCCTGCGATAAACCACTACACGGTTTCACTGGAGATGCGAAGATGCCCCTCGGGCAGCTGGACCTCTTTGTTGAGATTGGAAGCCATCCCCGCTCCGTTGTAAGGAAACAGACGTTTGTGCTGATAGAAAACCATTCGGCCTATAACGCCTTCTTAGGAAGACCAGCCTTGTCTGACTTCCAGATTGTCCTAGCCCCATGGTGCTTGAAAATGAAATTTCCAACAAACAATGGGGTAGGGGAAGTGGAAGGAGACCAGGATATTGCACGAGACTGCTATGTAACCGAACTTCGCAACAACCACAGGAAAGGTAAAGGGAAAGGTGTAGAGATTGCCCTCTGCACAAAAAGCCTTGAAGCATAGCAACTAAAGAAAGCCCCTCCTCTTCGATACACCAGCGACCCTTTCAATGAATTAGACCCTAGGGACAAAGAGGAGGAGGCCACCGCCGAGCCTGCAGAGGCTATGGAGTTTATATCTGTAGACAAGCACGACTCAAGTAGGCTACTGAAAATTGGGTCGCAGCTGAAAGCTGAATTGAAGGAACAACTCATTGATTTTCTCCGCCACAACTTGGATGTATTCGCTTGGTCACACGCTGACATGACCGGAATCTCCCCCGACATAGCATGCCACGTATTAAACATTGATCCTACCAAGGCGCCTGTAAAACAAAAAAAGAGAAGTATGGGGGCAGAGCGATCAGCAGCCCTCGATGAAGAAGTAAAGAATCTACTCGCCAATGACTTCATACGAGAAGCTGTTTACCCAGAATGGATCGCCAACCCGGTACTAGTAAAGAAGGCTAATGGGAAGTGGCGGACCTGCATTGACTTCTCCAACCTAAACGACGCCTGCCCAAAGGATTGCTTCCCGCTTCCCAGAATCGACCAACTTGTAGACAGCACAGCCGGGCACGAACTCCTATCTTTTATGGATGCATACTCAGGATATAACCAAATTCCTATGCATGCTCCCGACCAAGACCACACTAGTTTCATCACCGACCGGGGTTTATACTGCTACAAAGTGATGCCTTTCGGACTTAAAAATGCAGGAGCCACCTACCAGCGCCTCGTCAACAAGATGTTTGCAGGGCTAATAGGACAAATTATGGAAGTATATGTGGACGACATGCTGGTGAAATCGCGGAAAGCCAAAGATCACGTAAGCCACCTAGGCGAGATGTTTCAAGTACTTCGGCAATATGGAATGAAGTTGAATCCACTAAAATGCTCCTTCGGTGTGTCGTCAGGGAAATTCTTAGGATTCATCGTTCATGCCAGAGGGATTGAAGCAAACCCTGAACAAGTCCGAGCATTAAGGGACATCAAGATACCTTCCACCCGAAAGGAGATGCAAAGCCTAAATGGAAAAGTGGCCGCCCTAAGCCGATTCATCTCCAAAGCAACGGACAAGTGCGTCCCCTTTTTCGAAGCTCTAAAGAAAGATAAAGGAAAGTTCGAAAGGACGGACGAATGCTTAACCGCTTTCCTTAACCTAATCGAACACCTCCAGAAACCACCGGTACTCTCGACCCCAAGCGAAGGCGAAGAATTATACCTATACCTTGCTGTGTCATCTCATGCTTTAAGCGCTGCCTTGGTAAGGGAAGACAACCGCACGCAACGACCAGTTTACTTCGTCAGTAAAAGGTTTACTGGGGCAGAAGTCAGATATCCTAAACTTGAAAAGTTAGCATACTGTTTACTAATCACTTCACGAAAACTACGTCACTACTTCCAATCCCATTCCATCAAAGTTCTGACCGATCAACCACTGAGGCAGGTACTCCATCGTCCCGACACTTCCGGGCGACTACTTAAATGGTGTATTGAGCTGAGTCAATATGATATCACCTATCACCCTCGCACCGCCATCAAGGGACAAGCCATGGCTGATTTCATTGCAGAGTTCACTACCAACGAGGATAAGGAGCAACTGGAAATAACGGAAGATATCAAGTGGAATCTCTTTGCGGACGGTGCATCTAACGAACAAGGCTCGGGGGCAGGTGTGGTAATAATCACTCCCAGGGGAAATAAACTGCACTATGCTATAAGGTTGGAGTTCGCTGCCACCAACAACGATGCAGAATATGAAGCAGTGATAGCTGGACTAGAAATTGCCATAGAAATCGGAGCCAATTCTTTGTGTCTTCACAGCGATTCTCAACTTATTGTTAATCAAATACTAGGAGAATTCCAAGCTCGAGAGGAACGACTCATAGCATATCTAAAGAAGACCAAGTTGCTTCTCAGCCGATTGGATCAGTACTTAGTCAAACACATCCCTCGGGAAGAGAACCAAGAGGCCGACGAATTGGCAAAGCAAGCGAGTATGAGAGACATCGCCATCTTCGGGGCAGTAACCATCTCAAAGCAAACGGTCCCAAGTTTTGAGCAAGTGAATCTGATAGCCGCAGCCGAAGAAGCAACTTGGATGACTCCCATCCGAGACTACCTACAAAGTGGCACACTACCCAACGGGCGTAATGAAGTCAAGAAAATCTTGAGGAAAGCGTCCCGCTATACAATACAAGAAGACATCCTCTATCGGCGCGGTTTCTCTAACCCATTATTGAGGTGTGTCGCCGGAAGGGAAGCCAAGGAAATCTTATCCAACATCCATCAGGGGAGCTGTGGAGATCACACCGGGGGGCAAACATTAGCAAAAAAGATACTCCGATACGGATATTTCTGGCCCACCTTAAGCAAGGACGCCTTAGATTTCGTCAAGAAGTGTGACAGATGCCAAAAATTTGCTAAGATCCCTCGGCTACCAACAACCGAGATTACTCAGATGACCAGCCCTTGGCCCTTCGCGATATGGGGAATTGACTTAATCGGCGAGCTACCAATGGGCCGAGGCGGGGCCAAATATGCTATAGTGGCAGTTGATTATTTCACCAAATGGGTGGAAGCGGAACCTCTAAATAAAGTATCTTCAGCAAAAGTTATTAACTTCTTGATCAAAAATGTTCTATGCAGGTACAGAGTCCCACTAAAAATCATATCAGACAATGGACTTCAGTTTGACAGCGAGGAATTCGCCAACTGGTGCCAAGAACACGGAATTCACAAAAGCTTCTCATCCGTAGCATATCCCCAAGCAAACGGCCAAGTCGAAGCAGTCAACAAAATTCTGAAAACTCTGGTCAAAAAGAAGCTCGAAAAGTCAAAGGGCGCTTGGGTGGATGAACTCCCCACGGCACTATGGGCCTACCGCACATCTTTCAGAACATCAACAGGGCACACTCCTTTCTCTTTGGCATACGGATCGGAGGCTATGCTCCCAGTTGAAACCATTGTGCCTTCCCACCGTAGGATCCACTATAACCCAGAAGAGAATGAAGAGCTGGATCTTGTCGAGGAGAGAAGGAATGATGCAGTCCTTAAAACAGCAGCCCACAAGCAAAAGGTGGCAGCACAATACAACTCCAAAGTCAAGCATCGTACCTTACGAGAAGGGGATCTTGTCCTCAAGCGAATCTTCCCTCGCCCCGAAGCACTAGACCCAATCTGGGATGGACCATATGTAATTCATAAAGATCTCCACAACGGAGCCTATATTTTGTCAACAGTGGACGGAGAGGTGTTCCAGAGGGCATGGAACATCCAACACCTCCGTCGATACTTTTCTTAACTTGTATTGCCCATATGAAGTGAATTAACAAAGAGAATCAGTGGACGTAGGCCTTTTCGTGCCGAACCACTTTAAAAAACCTTGTCTCTTTTTTTGTTCCTTTGTATCTTGGCCGCTTGTTAACTTTATCCTTTTCTGTTGAACAAAATCCTGAGTATACAGCATTTCTATTCAAAGCACTCCACAACACAACTTCACCTGGACAAGACCTAACAGGTACTATGCGAATCTATGCCCTCGCCAATGAGACACTTTTGCTCCAGCATCCCTCTGCTGCGGGTTAACTCATTGCTCGCGACGGCCCTTAAAGCCAACTGTAATGAGCCGATTATAAGCCACCGAGAAGGCCGACTATAGCCGAGGCAGCTCATTACGGTGTTAGGCTCGCCGGCAACTGTGAACCGACTATAAGCCCCAACATAAGGTGTGGCCAGCCAGGGGCAATTCACAGTTGACGATCAGCACCCACGCTAGCCGACCACAGTAAATCGAATAATACCCACGATTACGGGCCATAATGGCCCGGGTAGTTACTGTGCGCGATCTCGGCTCCGATGTGTCTTAAGTGCGGCTGTGGTAAAAAAGAATTAACTCCCCGCGGAGGCGTAAGATGGGTGACGAATGTCTCCAAGACCCACGGCTAGGGAAAGTGACTACAAAACCCGTTTGCCACGAACTTAAGCACATCGAAGGCCTTCCGTGATTGGAAGTTTTACCTTTTTTACGTATTTCAATTTTACTTAAAAAGCTTTTTTCCTATCCCCTATAACAATCCCTAAAGTACATGATACAGAGTAGGAGATACTCGCCAATGGGTGTAGGGACTCACAGTGGCAGGACATTCGGCTACATTCCATGCTCGGTTCTACAAGATATTCAAGACTGCCATCTACGATTAAAACATGAAAGGCGGTATTTTCTTCTTTTATGTACAAATACATGACTATAATTTGTTCACACCACACGCTAATATTGCAAGTCATAAAATTATGGTTTAGAACCAGAGTCTAACATCAAACACAATTTAATTACAAGAATATACATAGCTAACATTTCTCATACGATATGTCGGAATAACAACAAATATTCAAGAAACGACAAAATCAGCTTAAGTTAAAAAAAAAAATTACACGTCAAGAATAATGTTGATTGTCACAAGTAGCAAGAATTACAACTTAGAAGTTACTCTACTGTCTTAAGACTAACATATACAACCATGCCAAGCCTACAAAAAGAATTTTCCAGGTCTAATCAGGGAGCCGGTTGTGTCGGAGTCTTGTCCTTGCTCTGTTGCCCGCTTGTCCGGTCATAAAAAGGATTCATTAGTAATAAGCAACCAAGTTAATCGGGAAGCTGAAAAGGAAAACTTACCAGCATAAGCTTACTGGCCACTCTGGTCGTCATCATCCACTTGCACCCCTGCCTCCTCAACAGCGAGCAACCGCATACCCTCCTTCACTGCCGCCTTCTCCCCCTTGGCAAACTGGGCAGTGACCGCATCCATGCTGAAGGCCACGCCACCATCTTTATCCGCGTCGGCCTTGGCCTCTTCCAAAGCCCGAAGATAGATCTTAGCCATGACCCTGGGATAATCATCCATCCAAGAGAGATTGCCCTGCTTCCAAGTTCGGAAATACATGTCCTGGAGCATGTCATCCATCATTCCCTCATTCTCCTCAAACTCCCTCATCCGGGCCTCGGAAGCCGACAACCTTTCGACAGCAGCATCTCTCTCCAATCTGTATCTCGAGCAATCAGCCTGAAGGGACCTCCGCATCACCTCCATCTCTTCCCTCAACTTAGCTTGAGCAAGCTCTGCAGCCTCAAGTTTCTCGGACAATTCCTCCACCTGCTCGAGATCCGCTTTCCGAACCTCATCCACCGTGGCAATAGCCATGTCAATCCGCTCTTTACAAGTAGCTTCCATTTTCCGCAATTCAGCCCGACTGGCCTCTTCCATGGTTTTCCTTAGTCGCCCAGTAGCAGCCTCATGCTGAGAAATCTGAATAGCCTGATCCGCAAGCTGTTTGGCCTGATCCGAAACCACCAATCGAAGTCGGATATTGGCGCTCCCAATCTCCTCTCCGGCCTTAACCAGCCGAGCATGATGCCCCATCAGCCTCTTGGTCTCCTCTGCCACCCGATCAATATTAGCCTTGGCCTCATCTCCCATAGTGACTATACGAGTAGTGAGTAAATCGAGATCTAAGGACTTGGCTTCATCAAGTACTCGTACCATGGGGTTACGGGGGAGAAGGTGTTCACCAGTGACTTCGTCAAAAGTAATATCATGAGAGCTTGGATCCAGATCAGGATGACCTGCAAATGGATTACGAGCCAAGTCGGGACGGTCGATATGAATAACAGAAGGGTTTCCGGACGGGTGCGGAGAAGGTGCAAACTCGCTACCCTCCTCAGTAATATCATGAAGAGGCTGAGCCGGAGGCTGAGGACCGGGCGAAGTTTCGGATAAAGGATGACTCCTCTTCCTCTGCTGAATACCCTCTTCGATGACCCTAAGAAGAGGACGGTAGCCGACTACATCCCCGGAGCGTTGGGTTGAGGGCTTCGGCTTAGCAGAAATTTTGGAAAGTTTATATTGCTCAAGCCTGTGTCGAAGGTCTGAAGCTTTGGACGTCTTGCCTGCTCCTGATATAAAGAACAAGTGTCACAAACTTACATTACTATACGATTCGAGAAACGCGGTAAATTACAAGTTAAAAAAGGAAAAGAAACACAGCTGTGGTTGTACAAACCCTGGGGAGGAGTGGGATACTGCAATAAGTCCTGGATTTCATTCCAGGACGGGAGCGGATCATAAAATATTCCTAAGTCCCTATCATTAATGAAGCATGCAGGAGTCAAGAGTTCACCTTGAGTCGTCGGAGCCACCTTGGCTGGAATGGTCGGAGAAGACTCACTTGCACCAGTCCCGGCTTTGTCCATCTTCCCGGTCTTCTCTGCCAAAGCCGGATCCTCATCCAACCCCTCAAAAGCCTGGTGGAACGCATCATCCGTCCACTCCTGAATCTCGCCCGCTTGCCCAGGAAGTAGGGCCCCGATGCCATCGCCACCTTTGTCACCATCCCGACCATCTCCACCCTCGCCTCTTTCCTCCTCTATGTCTTCCTCCTCCCGGGTAAGTGGACAATTGCTGGGGGAGGGACCGTCCGATTTCTTGAGTTTCTTACCTCCGACAGCTGGAGGTTTTGTGAAAGGTTTCCTCTTGCTACTCTCTGCCGTAACACCTTCCTTAGTCTGAGCAGCCGCCCTCTCCTCCGCCGTTTCCCTCAGCTTAACTACAGACTGCTGCGGAAGGATTAAGTTATATTCCAGAAGAATCGCATTTCTAATCAAGAAGGCAGATGATCTATATTTCCCAAGAATGGCTTCTATCTCAGCCGCCGTCTGAACCAGGCGGTCAGTCTCCACAACCGGAAAGCCACCTGTCGCTAGCAAAAATGAGAAAGTATGAGAAGAAGCATCGCAATCGGAATAGAAATTATAAGTAAAAGCATCAACTTACATCCAGAGGTAAAGCGCCGGATTGAAACGGAGTCGTCCCTAACAAAGAACCACTCTTTCTTGAACATGCTGAATTTAGAGTACAGGTCCAAGACCGGCTTGAAGGTCACAGCTGACTCCAAGCTAATGTATGGGGACCCCTTCTTATAGCCCCTTAAATTATACAAGTACCGGATCTCCCAACCACAACCCAACCACAAAGTAAACATAAAGCACATAAGCTAGGCAAAAAGGAGCCTAGACTACAAAACAACAAGCCTACCCACCCTCCGAAGAGGAGTGGCCAGAACAAACGTCAGACGACGGGCCAATAACATGCACAAACCTCAAGAAAAGAGTAGCCAGATTAGGATCATAACCATCAGAAGCAGGCGAGTAAATAAATTTCCTATCCCAAGTGACATCATAAAACTTACTTTTATTCACCTCACCAATCTCACCAGTCCTAGTAAGAGTAAGACCATCACCGTCGATATGATACAAAAGACTACGACTCTCGCCCCAACATCACTGATAAAGGCATAGTAAGTGTCAAACACTGGCGAGTAATGCATATCAGAAGGTTCATGAATCCAGTCTCGCTCCTCAAAATTCCAAGTAATAGAATCAGACAGACTAGCAGCTGCTTCCACAGATAGGGTCTCACCAACAGGATCATCAATAACTGGAGCGACATCAGTAGGAGTCTCAACGGCAGAAACGACTATCTGAGCATCAACATCAGTAGCATGTACAACAGGAGTCACTATAGGAGGAGTGACAATAGAAGGGGAAACAGGCGGAGCAACCTTAGGGACCCACCTCCTGATAGAAGGACGAGGCAAAGGAACTTGATCAAATAAGGGGCTGCCAGCAGAGGCCGAACTGGAACACGCCTCCGAAAGATGCCCAAAGGACTAACCAATCGTACATATCTCAGGTTTCCAACTGCATCGCACTCTTACCTTAGCAAAATGACCCTCATCAATTCTGACTTTTAGCACCGAAGGGAGAGGTTTGATCGGGGTTATTTCAATCAGAGCTTTGGCATAAACTAATCTATTTCTGGCTACTGTGTTTGCATCATAACAAATCACCTTACCAACAAGTCCTGCTAGCCAATCAATCCTGATAAGAGGCTGGAGAACAGAAGGAATGTTATAAAAATGGACCCAAACAGGAATAGATAAAACCTGTGATCGTGCCCTATCCACTGACGGACTCCAGGTAGTAATGATGAATGGTTTCCCTTTTATGAGAATTGGATCGGCTTCGAGTGTACGCTGTCTTCATCACTTCTCGAGAATTTAAAATAGAACATTTCATTGTCAAAGTGAACACTCAAGCCTCCTCTTGGCTTCCAAACTTGGTTGCATCTAGCTTTTACAATATGATAGGGACGATTGGAGTCGAGGAAAAAACCCACCAGAAAATCCTTCCAGTAAACAACACCGGCCTCAAATACTTCCTTAGGAGGAATCATAACATCGTCAATTTCCACATTGTCAAAGCATGTAGGGGAATGCTTACCAGCATTATTAGGCATTTTGGTGAAAAGAGACGACCATAAAGGAGAAGAACCGAGGGGGTTGGTTCCAACGGGGCAGCGTGACTATCAGATGGGATTTTTCCACAAGAAGGCGAATTAACTATGGCGATATCTGGTGCATCATTTCCACAAATAATAGGTGCACACCTAGGAAACAAACCACTGGAAATAGACTTGGAACCTAAAGTAACATACCCAACTGCACGAACGTGCCTGCCAACATCGGCATCAGCTAATGCAACATTTTCAACTTCAAACTATTCGCTTTCATCACGACCAATAGCGAAAACATCGAGCAAACCCACTTTCAATTGAGACCAAGAGGACTTACCTGCATTTGCAAGTAGCAGCGAAAGACTATGCTCGCCAACAAACAAAGGACAAGGTGACAAAAGCATGGAGGCAGAGATCATCTCGTTTAATAAAGAGGTAAGTGGAGTTTTAGAGGAAGGGTTGTCAACGCCAGCTGGATCCAAGGCTGTGTCAGAAGCAAAGACAGAGTCACAGTCGACCACAGGAGGAGCCAACGGCGCGGCAGAAGCTCGGGTCGAAGAAGAAGATCGCGTTATAGCACGATCTAGATCTGGCGCAGGCAGTGGCTTTTTCTTTGGAGGCATAGAGACGCGCTGCAACCAGGAAAAGGAAGGGACAGAGGCGTGATAACCGAAGGCGCAAGAATACGCAGTCCAGAGAGCGGCGAAATTAATCGCAATCGCCCAAATACACAGTCGCCATTTATATATTAATAAGCAGTGGACAAATACGCAGTCGCCAGTTATTTTTATTAAGTAGATTAAGTTCTTCATACACACACACACAACAATTATGTATAAGACAAATCATCTCCATAAAAATTTATAATAGTTATAAATTATTATATTACAGTATTAACCTCTAAGGCTACGATTCTATATTGTGTGATTAATATATTGACTTTGGTCTAACGTTAATATTTAAACTATTTAAATATAAAATTCTAGGTAGACTTTGTTGAAGCACGGTAAAGGTCAAAAGTCATATGCTTATCGATCATCTTGATGAAGTCCTACATAATCATTTTAAAGTTGCACCTTTATGCAACAATATTTGTGTTCATTTGTCCATTCATCAAAACTATGTCATTTCAACATCCAGGTTTAAGTCATCGGTTAGAACACTAGTAATATCCTTGTTTAATTCAAAATTTACTTAGTACAATCAGTAATGGTTATCAATTGACCAAATTTAGTATAGTCAGAAATTTCTAACTTCAAGTTAAAAAAACCAATTAGAGTGACAATAACCTTCTATATCAAAGAATTGAATTCTCTCTTAAGTGGTGTTTCATTTCCAGTATTTAGTACATATGACAAAGCTAAGAGTGTGCTTTACGGACAATTACCTAATTTGATTCATACCTTGACTCTTATTGATAAACTTGATTAAAATGAAGTATGTTTTTTGTTTTACTTTTCTATTGTATGTGTTGTTATATTGGATATAAGTAATGTCTTATATACATTAAATATATATAAATAGAAAATTCTTAGAAAAGGTATTTTATCGATTTTAGTTATAGATGTTTTCATAACCATGAGTTTTGAATCGACATTTAAATATTTATTCCTTAAATGTTCCTAATTAAGATGTATTATTTATGAAAATGTAACTTTCGTGAATGCCCAATATTATTTATGGAAGAATAACTTTTTTCAGTTTTGACCGAAAATAAATGTAATTTTTTTTAATATGAATATTACAAAATTCATTGTTTTGGTAATTCAATGCCGGTATTTGTTTAATAACAATAGTGATGTGTCAACTGTAGAAAATACAGAAGCAACCAAAATATTTAACAGTTATTTTTGGAATTATGGACCATGGCGTATGATATACCTTTGAGAGGTAATTCTTTAATCATATGATTATGAGTTATTCGGTACTTGTGAATTGTATCTCAATTGATTAAAAGCAAACACTTATTCAGTGGGTACGACAAAAGGGTTAGCGAACTTTTTAGATTAATACATATAGATGTATGTGGTCCAAGGTCTAACGATACCAAAAAGCAAATCCACTTACTTCTTTAAATTCACCAATGAATTTTCCCAAATATGAACATGCGTAGTTGATACACAAGTTAGATATTTATGATGAATTCATAGAATATCAAAAGGGAAGTAGAAAACAATGATATGTTAACATAGTTCGATTTGATCAAATAGATAAGTACCTTTGTTAAAAGTCCCAATAGTACTTAGAAAGGAATACAATCCACTCTCAAAGTCACTCCTCTTTATGCTACATATCGATGTACTAATAAAAGGTAATCAAATACTATTGGACAAAGTATGATTAATAATGAGTGAAGTTGAATTACTTCTTTCTATAAGTATATATACTTAACGTTATATTAAATTTGAGTTCATCTACAATTAATATTACAATTTCATATAAGATGTGAATTATAAAGGAACTTTAATAAATAGTTTAAGATATATGGTTATCCAATCTACGTTATGAACTTAGGTTTCCTAAACTCTAAACTAGATCTATTTTACGTAAGTTTATAAGTGGTTCATATAGTGTTTTGAATGTCTATACCATTGTGCTGAGAAATAACTTCTTATTCCAAGAAAAACCACATTCTTGCCAAAGGAATTTCTTTCTGGATAAATTAGTGGTTGTTAGCTTTTTTGGTCTAATTACCAATCGATAGAAAATTTGAAAAGTAAATGAAAAATAGAAAGAATGAAAGAGGAATAAGAAAAGTAAATCAAAATAATCACCTTCGCGATTGCCTTGCAACAAAAGGTTTCTTATTTTTGATTTTGTTTGTCGTGCTTCCAGTGGGCATTTTGGTTATTCTCGGTTTATGGTCTCTCTCCTTTGTGGCATTCTGGGAATCCAGTGATTGGCAATCTTGGCTTTGGTATGCTAGCTTGTGAATGTTTTTTGGTGCCTATCCCCTTGTGTCATTGCATGTATGCATTTGTCTTGAAGTGCTTTGCGTTCCTAGTGGGAGCTTCATCATAGTGGTTGGGTCGGATTTTGTTTTTATGCTATAGTCTTTGGTCCCATTTATAGTTGCTGCTTTGGTCAAAGTGTCAACGTCATCGTGTCCAGCAAGTTTGTTTGGGTCTTTGGAAGTATGTTTGTTATTGTGAGTTTGTGACGACCCAGAATTTTATCACTTTGATTTGTAAATAAATTTATTTTAAATATTCAATTAATGGTTTTAATAACTAAATAACCATTTTTTAATTTATAACTAATGATAAAAAATTCATTTTTGAATTTTGTTTACTAAAATAGGTAGTTCGATGAAAAACAGAAAATATAAATCGTTTTTCGGATTTTTGATTTTCATCGACTAAAAATTATCAAAAAATGTTGTGTACTCTAGAATATATAAACACACATTTATGTATACAACGTATGAAATGGTAAAGTTAAAATAATTAAAATTTTATTTACTTAAGTAAAAAGGTAGTTTGACTTTTCCTTTTAAATTTGAATTTTGATGAGAAAAATGTAAAGAAGAAAAGATGTGAAAAGATGCAATGTCACATTATAAAATGTAACATCATAGTACGAAGAAGGGGTTCACATGTTGGATAAAAGGGTGGGTGGTAGTTCCTTGCCTATGGAAGAGGGTAGGAGAAGAAGTGGGTTGATGTTAAAAGTTAAATGGATGATATGTACTTAAATGACATTTAGTAATTTGCTTAATCTAATTTGTATAAAACAATTTCTTATTTTCTCTCTCTCTCATTTTCATTTCAATTCTTATTTTCAAATTTCATCCTCCTTTCTATGTTTTTAAAAAACTCTTTAATGGATTCCATAGTTTTCAAAGTTTAAAAAATCCTTTTCATTTTCCACTTTTAAATTCTTGAAAACTTATTTAAACACCCTTCCTTCCTTTCCTACACCTTCTTCTTTCCGAAAATTAGCCGAAACTCCCACTACAAAGCATGGTCGAGCCCACTAAGCCCATGGCCGAACTCATATGTGCTTTTTAGGCCTCTAAAATCCAATTTTTACTAATGAGAATCCAAGATCTAGGTCGTATTCAAAACATAGTGGAAGTTCAGTTTGATTCATGATTTTTTTGGTAGTAAAGCTTATATTTTTAAACAAGTTTTAAACTTTATTTTATTGTTAATAGTTATGTTGGTCTTGGTTGAAAATATATTATGTTTGGTGCTTTATATACTGGAGATTATACACATTTTTTGGTTGTGAACTTGGAAATATAATTAAAATGTTGAGAGATGATGGAAAGTAATGATTTTTACTTTGTGTAAGATGGTTGACATGCGTCTAAGTGTTTGAGATTATGTGTCAGTTTTGTATGCTAAAATGAAGTTAGCACTTAAAGTTGCTTGTTCGCGACATCGAGAGCCTTTGTTTTAAATTTATTTTTACCAAAGTGTTTTCCTAGAAAAGTTTATGAGTTTTAAACTTTATTTTTAGTTTCCAAAACCCCTATACAAGTTTTTAAGTAAGTTAAACAAAAATTTAATGTCTTGAAGGGTATTGAATATGCAATACTAGTGTAAAAAGGTTATTTCCATAGCGATAGTCGCTATGGATGCAGTTCGTAAAAACAAACACTTTTTGAAAACTAAAAGTGTTTTCACTCTTATTATTTTTGAAAGGTATTTTTCAAACATATTTTAAGTATTAAAATTTAATTATTAATTATTAGTTAGTAATTAAGGGTTTTAATTATTATTTAATTTATCTATTTATTAAGAAATTAATGATTATTTAAATTAATTAAATAAGTAAAGGTAATTAGCAATTAATTTTTAATTAAGTATGATAATTCTAATTTGTTAATAAGTAAGGGTTAATTAATTATTAATTAAGAAAAGGTTAATTATTTAATTATTATTATTTAAGTAAGGTTTAATTATTAATTAACTATTAATTAATCAAGATTTAATTATTAATCAGGCAGGGTTAATTATTAATTAATTGTTAATTAAGTTAAGATTTAATTAAGTTCTAATTAAGATTTAATTATTATTAAATAAAGGTTTTATTTTTAATAATTTTATTTCCAAGGATCGGTTTGTTTTGAAAGCAGTCTTCTTTTTCAAAGAATGATTTAAATACAAGAGATTCTCTTTGTCCGTGCGTTTAAGTAGCCAAACAAAAATGGAATAGATTATTGATGACATCTGTTTAACAAAATAAATCACTGTTCTGCTATAATTAAATGGAATAGATTATTGATGACATTTTTTTAGCAGAATAAATCCATGTTCTACTATTAAATTAATTTGGACATTTGATTTTATGCCAGTTGTTTTATATGGGATAAAACATTACTATGGGTGGTTAATTATTTATTTGATTTATATTTATGTTGCTTATGTAAATACTAGATATGTGACTTGAAAGCCAAATTAATTAAATGGTAAGTTAATTTAGTACTATTGTAGTCGCTAAGCCTCTTTCTGAATTTGTAAAGTTGTGGATTTAAAAAAAATCAATTGTATAACCATTTGAGATTAAGTGTTTATAAATGATGTTTTAAAGTAAGTTACTTAATTATTTAATAAAGATGTTTAAAGTTATTTAATTATATTATTAATGTTGTTGGTTCGAAGAGACCGAGATCGGATAAGTATGAATTATCCGAAAACCGTTTCGAACCAACTCAAACGTCATATTGAAGATGATGGAATCGAAGATGGAGCTCTTTGAAAAGCAAGGATTACTTGCTACTAATCCTAAAGGTGATTCCAAAATGAACATAGTACAAGTAGTGCCTTCGGTTTGTTCTTATCCTGAACAACTTGTATGGACGAATGTTGGCATTGCATTGTGTCTGGAGGGCAGTGTTAGCATTCCAAGTGGGATTTGCCAAGAGAGGAGAAAGGTAATCGTGACCTCACAAGCCTCACAACCCTTTAATGACTAAAAAATGGATAAACATCAGAGCTATGAGGTTTGCTACCATTAGGAGTAGTCATTCTACGATCTAGAATCGATATTTATGGATTTGGTATGCATGCAGAAGTGGGGCCATGGCTGGTGAACATTGTTTTGAGCCTTGGACCCGGGGAATGATGTAATCCGGCCTGTCATGTTAAAGGGCAGTCGGCTCGTGGAAGGGGTCCCTATGTGGCCCTTGGTACATTTTTCTAGAGGTGTATTGTGGCAGGCGGTACCCTAGTACCCTTGTCATTAATGGAAATCCAATCTCTAATATATGCCCATACAGATTTAATTGTAAACCCATAATGTTGGAATTTAATTAATGTAACAATTTCGGCTATGATTAACATTTATTTTAGCCTAGATATCATTATAATATCAGAAGAGTTCATATAAAATGCTTTGGTTATCATAAGGTAAAAACTCATCTATGTTTATATGTATCGTGGTCTTATAAGATACCTTTATTTTGAAAGGCATTATAAAATATTAAAAATCCATTTGATTGTATTTCTCACGTTGGTTTTACCATATTGATCCGGGCGTTATTTTTTTATAATGCTTGGGTCAGCCCGAGCATACTTTCCAGATTTAGTTGGACACTTTGGAGTTTCAGGAGACAGTTGGATGCCTCCAAGATGTATTCTCGAATTTTCTTTATCTTCCGCTATTTATTTCTTGTTCATATTTATCAGCAATTGTAATGGCATGATGTTATAACTGTCCAGGTTGATGATAGGTTAGTTACTTTGATTTAATGTAAGTATATTAAAGTTTAGTTTTCCTTTCTACAAAGAACATAGGAATATTATATATTACTCGTCACGTTGTGAGATTATATTCTATCTTTTCTTTTTATTTCACCCAACGATCTGTCTTTCTACCACTTGGATGTTCGGCACGTCAATATCATAGATGTATTAGTGTCAACTTCTGAGGAGCAAAAAGGTGAGTTGTTATAGAGTTTGTATGAGTGATTACCTATGGAAACCGTATGAGTGATCTGCTCCGTGGGCGTACTTTCCAAAGCTGTTGAGGTGTTTTACCTCACACCTGCTAAAATATTCTATAAAAGGTGGACAGACCACTATAAAAACCAGTTTTCCTTGAAAAAAAAGAATAGAGGACAATATTTTTTATAGTGGTTCGATAAATAGCTAGCCTACGTCCACTTTATCAATTTTATTGCTTTGTTCGTACTAGATCCACTAGTTTTTACAATGAATCTCAAAGTTCTATCTCGAGGTACAAAAATGGCTTAGTTTCCTCTTATTTGGATAAGCAAATATGCAAAAGTCCTTTTCTTATAGAAGATTATCTCCTATTCATAGATAAATTGGATTATTCTAGGCTTTTAAATTTATCAAATTGTGTTTAAATTCGTCAATAATCAGATTCGGATATTGGGAAAGAGATCAAATAAAATCTAGACCAAATCTCAAGGCCTGATGGATCGCTACTGATCCATCCATAAATTGGTACTAATCCGTGGTCTTTATCAAAAACGTTGTGCTTAGCTCCAAAATGCCTTTTTCTTCATTGATTTTGAGTTTGAGAGGCAGCATGGCCATTGTGATGGATCGATATTGACCAATCACTCATGCCCAAAACTTGTTTTTTTCTTCACTTTCGTTGGAGTTCCACCGCACTTGGGTTGTAATACCTTGGAAAATTTATAAATATTTTAAAATAATATTAATAATATAATAACGTGGAAATAATTGAATTTAATGTGTTAATAAAGTGAATTTTAAATAAGAAGGGGGCAAAATGGTCATTTTTCCAACTTTGGAATCCGATGACAAAAACGGAACCATTGCGACCGTTTTGTTTTTCTAAGTCATGCGGTGTTTTTGTTTGCCTTGTTTTAAGTTCATATGAAGAAACAAATGAAATGGTATCACGTCGAATAGGCACCAAAACGGTTAGTTTAAATTTTGAATTTACGAACGAGTAGTTATTTTCCCTTTTTCCATTTGAAAACTAAATCGCGTATTCTAGTTTTCAGAAACCACCCGATCACTCCTTCTTGCTCCTTCCTTCTTCGTCTTGACAAACCAAGAATCAAAACACAATACATCTCTCTAAACTCAACGAAAATTCACGAGGCCATCGGCATTGCGAAGCTATCGAAGGAGGTTATATGCCAGCGACGATTCGGAGATGAAATCTGAAGTGAGGAGGTGTAGCAGGTCAGACAACGAAGGTTCAGGCTAAAATAGAGAATTAGTGAGTGATTCATCTGTTTTCCTTCGTATAATGCAATTACAATGCTATATTAATGACATGTTGACTATGTGGAGTATAGTCTTGTTTGATAATGACAATATAATTCTATTTTTGATTTTTCTTTCAGAGTGTTTTACAATTTAAAAAGCACCACAGCACAATTTTACTTCAAATTAAATTGACATCCATTACATTTCATATGCCCAACTTACATGTATTGCATTTCACATATCTACTTTTATTTGTAAAAATAATATGTATTTATTATTATCAAAGGGGAAATATTGTAAGGTATTGTAGTTAATTTCTTTTTGATATTAATAAATATATGATTATTTAACAATGCGTATTTATAGAGTTGTGATTTTAGTAAAAGATATAATTGGATTCAATTACATATCTCAAATTGGAGCAAAAGTGGATAGGATATTGTCAATAGAAATTTCGAAGACATAGGTGAACTTGGCCAACTACAAATATTCAAGCAACATGTATTAAAGGAGAGGAATCTTTCAAACAAGGAAATTTCAAGGAAAATATCATATAAAGAGAAACTTTAATTTGAATATGAAGACTTTGAAACAAAGAATATTCCAACCAATACGACTCTCTATATACGGTGTTTTCTTTGTTATCAAAATATTACAAATCAAGAACAAAAAGGAAATTGCCATTATTTAATGGATACAAAATCAACGAGAAAGAAAATATCTTTCTCAAAGGTCATATATGGATTTGAAGATCATAAAAACATGGAAAATATCCTTCAAGAGATTCTCAAGCAATATTTGATTTAGCCAATACATCTCTATATATTGCAAAACATTCTCTTTGTCACATATCAGGTATAACAACAACAAAAGAAAGGAGAAAAGCTGCATTGAGAAATTTCATATTAAATCTCCATCCGATCAAACAAAATAAAAAACTCGTCTTCTTCTTCGATATCTCATCTAAGCGTCATCTTTTACATAAGAAAGGTCAACAAGCAACGACATCTTAATTCTAGACCTAGAGTGCAACATTAGTGACGACATTATCTATGTAGCATCTTTCAACTAGAGGCGATCTCAACCACTGCCATCTCCAAACATCTCAAAGTCTGACCGGAGTTTGTTTTCAAAGAAGGAGGAAGAAATGTTAATTGGGGGAATTGATTTCTTTTGGAAGCTTCACATGATTAAAGGAGGAAGGGAAATTTTCTTAGGACAGTTTGGCTAAAGTCCCTATTAAGTTTCAAAATACACCAAACATCCTTGCCAAATAAAAATATGTAAATTAGGTCCCTAGAATTATGTTACTGAATAATTGCATACATTTATGCGATTATTCACTGAATAATTGCTGACATTTATGTAATTATATCCAAAAATTGCCGACATTTCTGCAATTATTCATTGAAAATTGTGGAAATTTCTACAATTATTCACTAAAAAATTGCAAACATTTATGCAATTTTTTCAAAAAATTGCGGAAATTTCCGCCAATTATTCACCAAAAATTGCGAAAATTTCCACAATTATTTACTGAATAATTGGAGACATTTATGCAATTTTTGGATATAACTGCATAAATGTTTTTAATTATTCACCGAATAATTGCATAAATGTATGCAATTATTCAGTAACTTAATTTTAGGGACCTAATTTACAATCTTTTTTTGGACAGGAGTTTTCATGTATTAAGTTTGATTTTAAGGACCTGAGCCTAATATTCACAATTTCCTTTGGTCCCTCACTTTTATTATATTTACGTTGGGCATTTATATTCTTTAGTAATTTATATTTTGTATTTTTCTTTTTGAATTTTGAACTCTAGATTTTCTAGGTTGAGCTACGTGTTGTTGTTCTAGGATTTTGATCTCAGGGCATTGAGTTCAGGCAAGTTTACTAGACATAGGATTAATATATTCAGGTTAGCAGTGATTGTGAGTTTATAAATGTTGTAAGCTTCGAGTATATAATCTTATTAGTAACTTTGGGGGCAGCAGTAGGCATTAGGCCGAAGCTGAGTATATCTCTGTGTTATTTACTTTTCGCATTTACGTTTCCACATTATTTATCTATTTATCTGAGGAATATTTTAAATACCCTATTCACCCCCTCCCTCTAGAGTATATTGCACGATCGTAGCAAGTGGTATCAGAGCGGGTCGTTGGAAAAAAACCCTGATACCATGTCTTGACCAAGTTGCTGTATTTTTAGTGAGAGTCTAGTGTTAGTCCACCTATTTTTAACAAAGATGATTTTCAAATTGGAAATTTAAAATGAAATATGATTTAAAATCTGTTAATTTTAAAATGTGGAATATTATTGAAAATGGTTGTGATATCGTAAATAAGAATAATATTTCATTTAATGCAAAAGTTATGAATATTCTTATCTCTTTTATTAATAAAGCTAAATTTAACCATATCTCCCATTTTTTGACTGCACAGGAAATTTTTTGAAGCACCCTCGATCCAAAATATGATGGAAAAGTCAACAATAGTGAGAAACTCCCCGGAGCTAATATAAGATCGGAGGTGTGCATGATAGGATTCACAAAAGATGATTTGGATGATGATAATGAAGATAGCAATGATGATGATGCAACGGACGATGAGATAAGCAAATTTTCATTTAAAGATTTAGTACTTTTATGTAATAAATTAAGTAAAATTGTAGATGATCTTGAATTGAAAAATAACAAGTTGAAAAGCTAAAATTTTTAACTTCACGTGAAAAATGATAAATTGGAAAATGAGCTTGAAAATATCAAGAAAACTGAAAATTTTGATTGTGAAAATATTTGAAATACAAAATTGAATTCAATTAAAATTTTCAAAAGCTTGACAATGAAATTCTGATTTTGAAGAAAAATGAAACTGAGTTAATCTGCAAGAATAACATTTTATAAAAAGTGTTGGAGATTTTTAAGATGTCTGGAAAGTTCAAATGCAAAAAATGTGAAAATTTGAAAAAGAAAATTTGGTAAAAACTAAGATGATTCTAGATGGGCTAGAAAACGAAATTAAAAAGCTTAAAAATCTTGAATGCGGTAAACGTGCGGATCTAAAGCAAATTTCAAAACCCTTGGAATTGAAAATGTGATTTTTTAACAGCAAAACTGAAATTATTGGAATAAATTATGAATTGGAAAAAGAGATTGAAAAAATTAATTTTTTTGAAAAACTTGAATTTGAAAAGTGGCAATGTTTTGAAATTGAGATGCTTGAAGTTAAAACCAAAATTAAAGAGCTCAAAAACGAAAATACGATTTTAAAGAGGAATGATTTTGAAAATAGAGAAAATGTTATTAATCGTTGTTCTAAGCTAATAAATGAGAATAATCTTTTAAAATCCAAAGTTAATGAACTCGAGTTGATTATTCAACAAATTTGCATAGAAGAAAAATCATTTAATATGTTATTAGGAAATCAACTCTTTGCGAATAACATAAAAAGACTTGGATTTGAAAAAGTGTCAATTTATAAACAAATGATTAGTAACACCGCTAGGGGGAGAAGCCTGTTTCCAAAATCTTTGAAATGTGGCAATATTGGACATAATTATAACAATTGTTGAAATAGAAACATAAATAGACGAGTAATTGGATTCCTAAGGGTGCAGTTGTTAATATTAATTTTCACTTATGCAAGCAAATTTGGGTACCAAAGATTTCAAATGTAAACAAAAGTGGTCTTACATCTCTTTCTACGTCACTCACGTCTTCTTCTTATATGTAGGTACGAAGACGAGCAACAACTATGATGGAGACAGATTTTTAGTTGTTCTACGCATTTGATGAGCGACAATTGGTAATGTTCCTTAGCCTAGGAAAATAGGGTAGAGGTCGGCGTATTTTAGGCAGCAATAGTGAACGCAAACACAACTTCAAAGATGATTTCTAGTGAGAAATTCAAATGTTGGAACCAATATAATTGACATTGTGGAGTACATAGAATGCCTGTTTGATGATGCTTATTTTTTCATGCTTAATTCTGATGATTAGATTAACAAGTGGTGACTGAGATACCATTGTTCACCAACACTGACACATCGAGTGTAACAAATGGTATTTGAGATATCATTATTAGCCACTGTGATGACCCGCCTTTTCGACCATCAAAGATCGACACTAATACTTCCTCGGTATTCACGTGCCGCAAATTCAAGTGCCAGAGAGGCAGATAATTAAGGATAAAAAAATAAAGATAGAAGAAAGAACAAAATAGATTATCACATTGCATTTAACAACTTGTAATTATACATATAGATAGTACATGCAATCACTCTCAAAATGAGATATCAAAGTCATATCAAGTACTAACCTAGCCAGGGACAGTTGTAACAGCTTATCCCTATAGTTGTTGGTAGATACTTATACATAATATAGCGGAAATAGAAATAGATAACTATCTACATAGGACCCTCCAACTTCATGCTCCATGCTCCTCCTAAAATGCTCCAAGCTACCTAACTACTTGGTTGCCCCAAAAAATAGGGCATCCATAGTTTAAGGGGAAAAGAAAATAAACTCCAGATCAGTCATGGGACTGGTGTGAGAAAACTCAAAGCACGGGTTTTTTTTGAAAACAAAGGGTATCTCATAAGACTTCGTCACACATAAACATAGACGGGTTTTTACCTTATGATAACCAAACCATTTCTATACAAAATCAAAGATATTATTTTTAATGACATTCTTTGAAAATTCTTTCAAATAAATATATGCAATCTTAGCCGAAATTTTTACATTTATTAAATTCCAGCATAATAGGTTTATAAATTAAACCATAAAGGTTTGTATTGGAGAATGAATTCAATACAATGACAAGGTAACGGACTACCTTCCGATAGTACATGTTTAGAGAGATGCACCTAAGGCTCCAACCTCTACCAATACAAAACCGGCCAACCTCTACCATAGATAGTAATGAATATCACATCACCCCAGTCGTTCCCGACCTTTACCGGGATCCCAAAGCATACACAACGTACCAAAAATATAGAGGGTAATCTAGAAAGATGATGACCATATCCTAATAGGTATGACCCACACAGCCCTGCCGCATCTACCCTGCTTTTGTCATTCCCAATGTGCGAGGGTTAAGGTAACGTTTTACCTTTCATAGAAAAAATCCTACTTTAAATGCCACATTGCCATTTCCGACAACACACTACTGATTTCCATAAAAGTACAACCTATGAGCTCGTATGACTCAAAGAAGGGTGTTAAGTATAGTAGGGGTTGGCTCCTACACCACCAATAGATGTACGTTTGTAGAGATCAATGTACGTGGCCTTAAAAATGCAATGTCAGACATTCGTCCATACAAGTTGTCCAGGAATAGGACAAAACGAAGGCACTTCTTCTAATTCATCCTGTTTGGGAATCTCCCCTAGGATTAGTAGCTAGTAGAACCATTGCCACCATATATATGATAAGGGAATTACCCCAGAGATTAGTGCCAAACAACCCTACATTAAGATCTCCATCTTCAAAATCATTGTCTTCAACATATTTTCACTTTAGAGCGTATATTAGTTCGAAATGGTTTTTGTATAGAAATCACCCAAATCCGACCCCGGTTCCTCTGAACCAATTTATCGACAAAAGATGTTAAGTATGTGGGTGATTATAATTCAATTTATCAATATCTTTTATCCAGATAAAATATCTTCTAGAGATATACATCTTTAAACCATTCGTTTTCAGTACATACAAAATCATTAAACCTCTTTTTAACTTTAGAAACACCAGACCATTTCTCATTAATTACATAGGAAAATGTTTCCATAGTTTAATACAATTTTAATAGATGTTTCATATTTTCAAAACATATCTTTTAAATGGGTTAAAACCATTTTATCTAAGATGGTAAATTCAAAACCAGTTAGTATTGAGTAAATAGGATCCATAGGAATTATATTAATTATACTCAATACTAGTTTCTGTATTCAACCTATACTGTTTTTCGAATAACGGTGAAATCTTTTTTTAACTTCATACGAACAGTACTAGTTCTCTCCTTGGAATTTAATATAGAATTTAACCAACATGTTTCATATATCACCAAAATCTTAATATTTAAAATCTTGTTTAACTTTTGGAAATCTCCAAATCACTTTTTATTATAAGAAAATGTGGTCTGAGTAAATCAAATTTACTATCTCCTCTGTCGGACCAGTCCGAATAGCTAAGGAGGGTAGGCAACTGGTTTCCCAAACTCAAGTCTAGAGACTATCTCTCTGTCATCCATAAGACGGTCAAGTTATTTGATCAACTCTAAACTATTTGAAATACTTGATTTATTATTTAAAAAACATTTGCAAAAGATTTGGAAAGAAAATCCCAAGTTTAAATCTTAATTTCAAAAGTTACCAAAAACCGCTGCAAAAAATGTTGCGAATAGTGTTTTTAAAAGCTTCTTTGATCAAAACATTGACTTCTTTCCACATATGTCCATTTTAATAACTCAAATCCCTTTTAAAAAAATTTAATATATTTATGGAATTTATTTCATATTTTTAAAGATTTAAAAATATCCATTTTAAAGATTTTGGAATTTTGGTTTTCGAACTGCCAAAGCGCGACTTTTTTGAAAACTTGGTTTGGACACATCTAAAATTTTACTTAGTAAAATCTTGATTTTCCTTTTTTATTTGAAAACGATAGTTATAAGATTTCGAAAAATTCTTATTTCGAATCATTCCGAGCTATATTCCACATTACACATTGATTTAACTTTTATGGCGTGAAATCGCGAACGACCGTTACTCGATGCATCTATTTTTGACTCCAATTTCATATCTTGTAAAAACTTTTCCGAATTGAATTTTAATGTTTATAAAACATTTATAAATCATTTTAAATCATTTTAAAGAGGTTTATCTAAGCCGTAAGACTTTTATAATTCATAAGAAGAAAGTGATTTTTCGTGTAAATTCGACGTGTATTTAACATGAATTATTTCCATACCCAAGCAAACATATTATCATATCCAAGCATGATAAAAAACCATCATAAACAAGCATAGAAATCATATCATATCATCATAGACTCTATAAAATAAATTAGTAAAGTTTCTCACTTGATATCCATTTGATCTAACTTTCAATCGATTATAGCTTCGCTATTCCAGAACTGGAGCTTATGAGTCTTGCACTTAGATTCCTAGGGGTTCGGCCTTGGGCTTGCAAGGGTGGTGGGATGCTTAGATGGGTATGTCCTTGATAGGAGAAGAAGGAGAAGATCACTAACTCGATCTCGGACTCGAAGTGATATATCTCTCTGTATTTTACGACTTATTTTGACAAAATTTCGACGCTATTTCTGAATTTTCCTAAGAAGCTAAAGAAGCCATTAATATAGAGGAGGATGGAGATTAAAAAGCTTAAGAAATGAAGAGAAGATAGTGTGAATGAAAGTGAGGATGGATGACTTGTATTTATAGGCAAAAATGTGATAAAAATACCATGATATTTCTTTTGCCACATATCACAATTGCATCATTCATCCTCCTCCTGTTAGTCCTTGAGATGATGGTTTTGATGACAACAACCTTAGAATAGATTATAAAATATAAATACTAACATTATAAGTTTAGATATGTATGTATTTGCAGGATCTAACCATGCAGGTATCAAGAATGAAGACTGTACAGTATAGAGATTCAAGATACAGAGATAGAAGACTCATGAGTATCAAGATTATCAAGAGTTCAAGGTTAAGTCTGTTTTATTAGGAATATTTTTTAAAACTCGTAGAAAAGCACTGGCATCTTAATATCCAATTTATACGTGGAATGGAATCCACTTCGAGACCATTAAAGGGATGGAACCCTATGTAGGATGGAACCTACGAAAATCTAGTGGGACATTGTTTTGTATCCACTTATTTTAATTCAAATGATTTTACAAAATTATTTTGTTTTCAAAATGATTTCAAAACTTTCCTTTTAAAAGATTCAAAACTCTCTATCCTGATTTTAAATAATTTTAGCTTCAAAACATCTTTAATTTCAAAGTCAAAATACTCCTGGTTTTAAAATGTCTTTTCAAATAATATATTTAACTTTTAATATTTATACTTAGATTTAAATATAAAATTATAGTTAAATTATGTATTTATTGTTCTTTATATTTACTTATGAATTTCAACTATATTCAAGTATATTTATAAAGTTTTAAATAGTTTTTATATAAGATAAATATTGTTTTTATAGAAATTCAAATTATCATTTTTGGCTGAGGGATGTCGACATGCCCCTAGGCAGTATGTCGACATAGTGACAGTTGAAGTTCAAATTCAAATTTCAAAAGAAGTGTCTATTCGCCATAACTCTTCATGAATGGTCATGGTTGTTGGTTTTCTATAAATAGGGGTCAGTTTCAATGAATTTTCAATCATATTTTTCTGATTTTCACTCCTCTTCATCTTCCTCATTTCTTATTACAAAATCATACCATTACTCTGTCGAAATCAACATCGAATCATACTCGATTACTTCTAGTTTGATTCTACATCACTATCTCTACAAGGTTCTAAGTGCTATTCAGAGTTATAGACTTCTTTGTAATATATTAGCGAGAAAAGGTGTGATTGTAGCCTTTGAAATCAATCAAGCGAGAAAAGGTGTGATTGTAGCCTTGGAAATCAATTGGGTGAACTTGTTGCCCCGGAAATCAAGTATCCCTACCCAGAGGATTGGTATTCTGGAGGGTGTACCTCATAGCCTTGAAATCGAGGGTTGTAATTGTTTAATTTCTTTTGAAAGGAAATCCGTACTTAGTTGTACGGGACTGGATGTAGGGTAACTCCGAACCAGTATAAAATCCGGTGTGTTTTTTCCTTTACTGCTTTTACTTTATATTTGCATCTGTGTTTGATTCTGTGTTCATATCTGTGTCTAATTAGTGTATACATTGTTAATAAAGTTAGATAAACTCAAAAAGATTAACAAATTTCTTAAAACACTATTCACCCCCCTCTAGTGTTAATTCTAGCCTTAAGATCCTTAATCCACATTTCTCACATTTGGTATCAGAGCTTTGTTTTCAAAAGTTTCATAATCTGAATTTTGAAAAAGTTTTTTTTTTTAAAATGGCTATTTTTGAAAAATTTGTTAAAACTAGTTTAGAATTGTTTAAATCATCATTGTTCCATGAGTCTGCATATGAATGTTATTCAAATTCTAGTTGTCTACTCAAATTTCATAATGTGCAGGAAAGATGCTTTATTGGTATTGAGGAATCGATCCATAATAGACAATCTGTGCAGATCAAAAGGAATAAGTGGATACTTGATAGTGGTTGCTCTAGACACATGACTGGTAATCCAGATATGCTGAATAATGTTATATACAAAGACGGAGGACTAGTTAACTTTGGAGACAACTCCAAAGGATACGTGATTGGCATCGGCAATTTCGGTAACTCTGAAACTCCTATTATTACTAATGTTTTGCTAGTTAAGAATCTGAAACACAATCTGCTAAGTATAAGTCAACTATGTGATAAAGGATATAAAATTAAATTTGAAAAAGATAAATGTCATATTGAAGATAATAACTCAACCATAATATTTGAGGGAACTAGGAAAAAGAATATTTATATTCTTAGTATGAAAGTTTCAAATGATAACCTATGTCTTTTGGAAAATACAAGTGACCCTTGGATTTGGCATAAGAGATTTGGACATTTGAATTTCAAACTCTTATCTAGACTGTCAAAACATGATCTAGTAAGAGGTCTCCCTAAATTGAATTTTAAAGTAGATAGTTTATGTGATGCATGTCAATTAGGAAAGCTTAGAAAAAGTTCCTTTAAATTAAAAGATATGATTTCAACTTCAAAACCCCTTGAGTTACTTCATCTTGATTTATTTGGTCCATCTCAAATTTTGTCAATAAATCATAGTAAATATGTTTTTGTAATTGTAGATGATTATTCTAGATTTACATGGACAATATTTTTGAAACATAAAAGTGATACTTTTGAATGTTTTAAAAACTTTACAAAAAGGATTCAAAATCAATTATCTTTAAAAATTATAACTATTCGTAGTGATCACAGTGGTGAATTTGAAAATGAAAAGTTTGAGGAATTCTACAATAAGAAGGGAATTACTCACAATTTCTCATTTCCAAGAACTCCACAACAAAACGGAGTAGTTGAACGTAAAAATAGAACGATACAATAGTGTGCGAGAACTATGCTTTCAGATAGTAATTTACCAAAACACTTTTGGGCAGAAGCTGTTGCTACCGCCTGTTATATTTTGAATAGAATTTTAATTAGACCTTTAACTGATAAGACACCTTATGAACTTCTTCATGGAAAGAAACCTAAGGTATCATATTTCAGAATTTTTGGAAGTAAATGTTTTATTTTAAATACAAAAGATAATTTGGATAAAATTGATCCTAAATCCGACAAAGGAATCTTTATCGGATATTCTAATAGAAGTAAAGCTTATAGAGTTTTTAATTTGAGATCTAACACCATCGAAGAAACAATGCATGTTTTGTTTGATGAAAATTTAAAAGATTTTGAAATTACAAATGATGAAGAGGATTTAATTACTCAAAACCAAGAGTCAACTGAAACTAATAATGAATTAAATCATCCTAATAAAAAGATTATACTTTTAAAAGATCACCCTATAGAAAATATACTTGGAGATATGCAATCTGTTGTTAAAACTAGAAATCAACTAAGTCAAATGAGTAATGTAGCTTTTATATCATCTATTGAACCCAAAAATCCTAAAGAAGCATCAACCGATGATTCATGGATTTTGGCTATGCAAGAAGAATTAATCAATTCACTAGAAATGAAGTTTGGGAACTCGTTCCTAGACCTGAAGATAAAACTATAATTGGAACTAAATGGGTCTATAAAAATAAAATGAATGAACATGGTGAGGTCGTTAGAAATAAAGCACGATTAGTCGCCCAAGGTTATTGTCAAGAAGAAGGTATAGATTGTGACGAAACCTTTGCTCCTGTAGCAAGATTAGAAGCCATTAGAATTCTACTTGCTTTCGCAAATCATAATAATTTCAAATTATTTCAAATGGATGTTAAAAGTGCATTTTAAATGGTTTTGTAAAAGAAGAAGTATATGTTGAACAACCACCACTTTTTGAAGATGAAAATTTTCCAAACCATGTGTACAAACTTAAGAAAGCTTTATATGGTCTAAAACAAGCTCCTAGAGCCTGGTATGATAGACTAAGATCTTATTTATTACAATCAAATTTTGAAATTGGTAAAATAGATAATACTCTTTTTATTAAAAGAAATAAAAATGATATTCAACTAGTTCAAGTATATGTAGATGATATCATTTTTGGTTCAACTAACTTCGAAATGAATAAAGAATTTTCTGAAATAATGACAAAAGAGTTTGCGATGAGTCATATGGGTGAATTAAACTTCTTTCTAGGGTTGCAAATAAAACAGTTAGATAATGGTATTTTTATTAGTCAGGAAAAATATGCTAAAGACCTAGTTAGTAAATTTGGTTTGACTACTACGAGTGGAAAACCCACTCCCATGGCAACCAATGAGTACCTTAGTAAAGAAGATCTCTCGAAAGATGTAGATCAAAAGTTGTATAGAAGAATGATTGGATCACTACTCTATATCACTGCTAGTAGACCTGATATCATGCATAGTGTATGTCTCTGTGCAAGATATCAATCTCATCCTAAAGAAACTCACTTAAAAGCTGTAAAACGTATCATAAGATATATTAAACACACCTCTGATTATGGCTTATTTTATCCTAAAAACGATTCATTTGATTTAATATCTTACTGTGATGCTGATTACGCTGGTTGTAAATCAGACCGAAAAAGTACAAGTGGAACTTGTCACTTTTTGGGACATTCTCTGGTTTCCTGGTTTAGTAAAAAGCAAAATACAAATTCTTTATCAACAACTGAAGCAGAGTATATTTCTGCTGCTTTGGCTTGTTCTCAAGTAATATATATGCAACAAACCTTAAGAGATTTTGGATTAAATATCTCAAAATCGCCAATTTATTATGATAATACTAGTGCAATAAATTTATCTAAAAATCCTACTCATCATGCTCGAACTAAACATATTAATATCAGATGTAACGACCCGTATTTTTACGGATCGAAAAGTTCGTAAAAATATGGAATTCTTAGCATTTGTTAGGTCGTTTCAGATTTTTGAGCAGAGATACGTGTAAGTCCTAGGTCGTAAACGACCTAAGACATGTAGTAAGTCGTGTGCGACTTAGGGAGCTTTAGCTCCAACTTACCAGTTAGCGACCTAAGAGATAAGTCATGACCGACTTAAGAGGGATAGGCGACCTAAGGATTATGGGGTTAGGTCGTAGGGGAGATAGGTCGTGTGATAAGCTTAGGTCGTGGGGTAGAGTTAGGTTGGCAACGACATAAGAAAACTAGGCGAGTTAGCAACCTATGGAGGCTGGGATAGTAGTAAACGACCTAAGTAGGTTAAGTCGTAGAAGACTTAGGAGTTAGGTCGTAAGAGGTTAAGTCGTGTCCCAGTTAGATCGTGTGTATAGTTAGGTCGTTAGACGACCTAAGGGGTTAGGTCGTGGCCCGGCTAAGTTAGTATGTCTGGTGAGTTGCTAAGTTGAGGCGGGTGTTAGGTCGTACATTCGTTAGGTCGTAAGTCGAATGAAGGCACTGATCTGTTATGTGTTAAGTCGTGACCGACTTAGGAGTTAGCTGCTAAGTCGTAAGTCCCAGGTCCACTAAGTCGCAAGTCGAAACATAGTTAGGGTTACCCATTGTTTAGGTCGCGTGAAGGCTTAAGTGTTAGGTCACTGAGTCGTGAGTGACCTAGGAGTTGAGTCGTTTGTGTGCTATGTCGCGTGGTGATAAGTCGCGCGCCTCGATGTGTTAGGTCGGCAAAGCAGTTAAGTCGTAGATCGTTGAAGTTATTAGGTCGTAGTGTTTTGATAGGTCGAAGGTCGTGGCTCTATAGGTCGTGGACGACCTAATTCCGAGTGACGACTTAAGGAGATTTCAGCTATAAATACTCGTCCATTTCTCACTTTTTGGGATCCGGATTTTGAAGCGATGAAATGCTACCATTTTGAGAGCTCGACTTCTACAGTTCTTCACTTCTTTTCTCCACTCTAATCTAGTGATTCCTTCCATCCATATTGAAGATCAAATCGAAGATCTAAGAGCTTGGATTGAAGATCTTCATCCATCGAAGATAGATTTCATCGTTTGAAGCGGATTGGTGATAGATCGAGCTAGATCCTTCGATGTCCAGATCTGAAGCGTGTTGATTTGAGGTTGTTTAGGTGATTTGGTGAGTGGTGATTATCTCTCACACGGATCCAAAGGAGTATATCGGATCATTGGCTTGATTTGGTGTTAAAATAGTGATTTCCATGCATTTTCCTAATCATATGTGTAGATCCATATAGATTCATTGTTCATGATGATTTGACATCCATTTTACAACATGTTAACCTATGCAAGTTCATTCATCAAGATTATAGAGATATTGATCATGTTTTCATGCTTGTTAGACTTTTTACTCTTTAATTACGAAATTGCCATTATTGTTATAATTGTCCATTTAGCTTATATTTGAATGCTTGATTACTTGGATTAATGTTTGACTTGATTGATTGCTACAAATTAGATGATTGATGATTTGATTTAGACAAGTTGGTCGAAGATGATTCAAAAGCTAAGGGAAAGGCTCTTGAATTTGAAAAGCTGCTCGTGGCATATGTAGCGGATGATGAAGCTCATATGAATAGATTTGATGATGATGTTGAGATGAAGCTTTGCTATGATGATGATGAGGCGAAGCATGAGATGAGATAGTCTTGGTCTAATCCAGACGGGATCATTCCAAGCATGTTGATAACTCGGTGATATGGTTCGAGTTGAGGATAATGGTTGGCTCGAGAGGCGCTTGAGCTAGTATGAAAATAGTCGTCGAGGAGGATGACTAGAAGGCTGAGATCTCATCGTTGTTGAAGGTTCTAGCATGCTCAAAGCAAGAGTACGTTGGGCAGATTCGATAGTCCCTGAAGGCTACTGATTGAGTAGTCAAGTAGTCTGGGCAGATTCGATAGTCCTAGGCACGGGTCACGATGACGTGCGGGAGTTATGTCTAGAACCGGGGTTTCCATTAGCCCTTGACGGACGGCTGAAAGAATGTGCCGGTCATTCAATTAACGATGATATCGAAGCAATGATAACAGTGATAGCCAGAGTCATGGATGTTTGGTTGTATCGTCATTCGGTCTCAAGAGAGGTATTTTCTAGGTGCTTATCTGATCTTGGTTTAGGCCTTGGGGGTTTGTGCTTGGAAAACATCGCCCTTAACTCGAGTGATAATTGCTTTATTTTAAATTGTATGCTCTGCTATGTTTGCTTCTGCTTAGTGTGTGCCTGGGGGCTATCACTGTAGAAAGAGGTTGGAGTGGGAGGGTTGTATTCCTATTCCTTTTTCCTTTATGCTCTTTTGGTATGTTGTTAGTTAATTTACTGCTCACTAAGACTGTTGTCTGACTCAAGGATTTATGTTTTAACTCTTATTGCCTTAGGTTGTTCGTCCATTTTGGGACGGGCAGACTAGGTAGCAGGTGACAGGTGCTGTTCTTGCTTTCCACGGTGTTGATATCGAAGACGAGCTGGAGGGTTGCATATTATCTTCTTATTATATGTACTGGGTGTTCCGCTATTTGTATTTTCTCTGAGTGTTTGTTGTGAGGCTTGTTGTATTGACTATTCAGATGTTTGTATTCAACTATTATGAAGTTTTATTGATGAGATTCTATTCTGTGAAGCTTCACTATATGTATGTTCTATTGTATTTTGTCCATGCGCTGTGAGTAATACGATAGATTCTGTTGTTTTAATTTACCCTGGCAATCGTCCATGGTCGCCTGGCACACTTTACAGCGCACTATCTCTAGATTCGGTGCAGGGGTCATGGGCGGTCGTCACATTTGGTATCAGAGCTTTGGTTAATCGATTTTACCCAACGCTCGCTGACGTAACTACGTATGAGAGACGTAATTGTATTTTGATTGATGATTACTATATATAATATAGTAGCTTAGTAGAGTTTGAGTCCTTTATGCAGTTGTTTCTCTAGGTGTGCTAATCATTCCTTTTTATAGATATTGAGAATGAGTCGAAGAGGGAGACCAGCTGCTAGGGAAGGCCATGCTACTGAGGGGGCTGCTGATTATGCTGCTATGTTCGAAGCTATGATGACTTCGATCATGAGAAGGATGCCAGCTCCGGGGCCATCGGTGGATGTTGGAGTTCAAGTTCAAACTCCAAAACCAGTGGATTTTGCTAAGTTGTGCAAAGACTATATTGCTCTTGGAGGGAAAGTTTTGTTGGGAACAGAATCAACCATTGAAGTCCAGAGGTGGATAGATGCTTGTAGAAGGATCTTTGGTGACTTGGGAATTGAGGATGCAACTAAGAGGAAGTTGGCATCAAGACAGCTTCAAGGGAGAGCCTCTGATTGGTGGAACTCTATTACCATCAATACTCCGGAGGAAGAGATTACTTGGGAACTATTCCAAGCCAGATTTGAAGCTAAGTTCATTTCCACTGCTCAGAAGTCTGTTCTGTTCAAGAAGTTTGTGGAGCTCAAGCAGGGAGGAAGACCAGTTCTTGAGTATGTTTCTGAGTTTGAAGCTTTGTCCAAGTATGCCCGGTCGTATATTGGATCTGCTTATCAGAAGAATGAGAAGTTTGTGACAGGCTTGGACAGTTATCTTGGGAGACAGTTGGTGGATCATTTGGACGATTCATTTGAGAAGCTTGTGGAGAAAGCTCTCAGGCATGAGAGTCTGTTTCCTAAGGAAGGATCTGTTGTTGCTGTGACCAGGGAAGAGTCTAAACCACAGCAGAGTGGAAACAAGAAGAGGAAGCAGCAGCAGTAGAAGGGTAAGGATGGCAGGAAGAAGCCGAAGGGTGAAGTGACTTGCTACAACTGTCAGCAGAAGGGCCATTTCTCCAAGGATTGTAAGAATCCGAAGGTGCCGATGAAGTGTCACAACTGTGACAAGCCGGAGCATATCAGGAAGAATTGTCCAGAACCGCGGAAGGACAAGCAGATTGTACAAGCTTATGCTTTGGGAGCTGTTCCGTCATCTTCAAAAGCTCCTACCGCTGAAGAGAAAGGAAAGAGTGTAGTGGTTCAAGGTACTCTTTCCATATGTGGTGTTCCAGTTAGAGTGTTGTTTGATACTGGGGCGTCGCATTCGTTTGTTTGTAGTGAACTTGTAGGCCGGTTGGGTTTAGAACCGGATATTGTTGATAGGCCATTGGTTGTGACTAATCCAGTTGGGGGTTCGTCTTTTTTGTGTATGTTATGCCGTGGTTTGATTGTGTCGAGTCATGGTTGCTCTTTTGTTTGTGATTGTTTTGTTCTGAACTTTGCGGGGTTCGAAATTATTTTGGGTATGGACTGGCTTAGGAAGTATGTGGCAAAGGTTGATTGCGAAAGGTTGGAGGTGACACTTCAGAATGTGGAGGGGCGAAAGATTGTGATACGATGTAAGCATGAAGAAGGCATCTTCATGAGCTTCATGTATTCGCTAGTTGTTCCACGGGATGGACTGTCATCGGTTCCAATCGCGAATGGATTCGAGGATGTCTTTGACGAGGTCAAAGGGTTACCGCCGCATAGAGAGATCGAGTTTCGTATAGATCTAGTTGAAGGAGCCAGACCTGTTGTGATGCCTCTTAGGCGGATGGCGCCTAGGGAACAACAAGAGTTGAGGGTGCAAGTTGATGATCTTTTACAGAAAGGATTCATTCGGCGTAGTGTGTCCGAATGGGGTGCACCAGTTGTGTTCGCAACTAAGGCAGATGGGTCATTGAGACTGTGTGTGGATTATCGTGAGCTGAATAAGGTGACTAAGAAGAACAAGTATCCATTGCCGAGAATAAATGACTTGTTTGATCAGCTTCACGAAGCTAAGGTGTTTTCTCAGATGGATTTAGCAACGAGATTTCACCAGTTGAGAGTGGCTAAGGATAGTGTGTCGAAGACTGCTTTTAGGACACCATCCGGTTTCTTTGAGTGGCTGGTAATGCCGTTTGGATTGACTAACACACCAGCATATTTTGTGGATCTTATGAATAGAGTGTTCAGAGACCAGTTGAACAAGTTCGTGCTTGTGTTCGTGGATGATATTCTGATTTACTCCAGAACTGAGGAAGAGCACAAGACGCACTTGCGTATTGTTTTGGAAATCTTGCGGAAACATCAGCTGAAGGCTAAGTTTTCGAAGTGTCACTTCTGGAAGAGTGAAGTGAGGTTCTTAGGCCATGTTATCTCTGGAAATGGAATAGCGGTTGATCCCGCTAAGGTGGCAGCAATCCAGGATTGGGTTAGACCTAAGAATGCATCTGATGTGAGAAGCTTTCTTGGATTAGCAGGATATTATCGACGGTTTATCAAAGACTTCTCCAAGGTGGCTGCACCGTTAACAGGATTGACAAAGAAGAACCAAGTGTTCAGATGGGAAGATAAGTGTGAGCAAGCTTTCAGAATCCTGAAAGAGCGATTGACAAGTGCTCATGTTTTGACTATTCCAGGTGGGAATGATGAGATGGTGGTTTACACCGACGCATGTGGTACTGGACTTGGAGCAGTGCTAATGCAGAAGGATAAAGTTGTTGCGTATGCTAGTCGACAACTGAAGCCGCATGAAAGGAATTACCCGACTCATGATTTGGAGTTAGCGGCGATTGTATTTGCTCTGAAGATGTGGAGACATTATCTATTGGGAGTTCGATTCGAGTTGTTTACAGATCATAAGTCGTTGAAGTATCTTTTCTCCCAAAAGGATTTGAATCTTCGGCAGCAGCGTTGGCTAGAGTTTTTAGCATCATATGACTTCGGTATAGCTTATACTCCGGGAAAAGGTAATGCAGTGGCAGATGCGTTAAGTCGAAGACATGCAGGATTGGGAGCCATGTTTTCTGAATGGAAGAATCTCGAGTATTTAGCTGGATTTGACTTCAGGCCTAGATGCGAATTGGAACCTGAGATGTTGGCAAACTTATCAATAAGACCGACTCTTGTGGGAAGGATTGGCGAGAGTCAAAAGCGAGATGATAAGATTGTCAAGATTATCCGTGATTTGGAATCTGGATTGGAACCAGAGAAGGATAAAGGATTCGAGGTCGATCGAGAGGGTTGGCTTCGAAAGCAAGGACGACTAGTTGTTCCCGATACAGATGAATTGAGAAGTGAAGTTCTGAAGGAAAGTCATCACTCGAAGCTGACAATTCATCCAGGTGGAAATAAGATGTATCGGGATATGAAGAGAACCTACTACTGGGAAGGTATGAAGAAGGATGTTGGAAATTTTATTTCCAAGTGTATAAACTGCCAGTTGGTAAAAGCCGAACAAAAGAAGCCAAGTGGATTGCTTCAGCCATTAGAAGTTCCTACATGGAAGTGGGAACAAGTATCGATGGATTTTATTGATGGACTACCTAGAACCAGAACGGGAAATGAAGGGATTTGGGTCATCGTAGATCGTCTGACTAAGAGCGCAAGATTCATTCCTGTTCGATCGACTAGGACTGCATCAAAGTTGGCAGAGTTGTATGTTAAGTGGATAGTTCGATTCCATGGTATTCCGAAGAGTATAGTGAGCGATCGGGACCCATTGTTCACTAGTGGATTTTGGAAGAGCTTCCAGGAAGTTTTGGGAACCGAGTTGTGTTTGAGTACAGCTTATCACCCTCAAACAGATGGTCAGACCGAGAGAGTCAACCGAGTTTTGGAAGATCTCCTCAGAGCTTGTGTTTTGGATTTCGGAGGATCATGGGAAGATCACCTTCATTTGGTGGAATTTTCATATAACAACAGTTACCAGTCGAGCATTGGTATGGCACCGTATGAGGCATTGTATGGAAGACCGTGTAACTCTCCGACATGTTGGTTAGAGACAGGAGAAAAGCTGATACTTGGGCCAAAGATGATTCGACAGACTTCAGATTGTATAGAGATCATTCGGCAACGAATGAAGGCAGCCCAAGATCGTCAGAAAATTTATGCTGATAAGCGTCGTAAGGATTTGGAATTCGACATAGGTGATATGGTTTTTGTGAAGATTTCTCCACTGAAGAATGTTATTCGATTCGAGAAGAAAGGAAAATTGACGCCGAGATTTGTTGGACCATTCCCGATCATCGAGCGAATTAGAAAGCTCGCCTACAAATTGGAGTTACCGGAGAAGATGTCGAGTGTGCACAATGTTTTTCATGTATCGTATCTACGGAAGTATGTGCACGACTCGAGTACAGTGGTTTCTGCTGATAGCTGTGAAGATTTCGAAGTTGATCCAGTCGATAAGAGACCTCGTAAGCCGCTTCGTGTTATGGAAACCGACACGAAACAGCTTAGGAGGAAGATAGTTAAGTTGCTCAAGATACAATGGAGTGACGATGATAACGACTGTACATGGGAGGTGGAAGAGAGGATGAAAGCAGCTCATCCTGAACTCTTCAAGGTATGGCCCTAAGGTGTCGTGTCATCTAAAGACATTGTAACTTGTTCTAGTTTTAGAATTCTGCATGCTAAGCTAGAATTGGATGCATGGTTTGTTGATTGCTATGGATGGTAGGCGTGCAGAATAGTCTTTGATTGCTCTTGTTTGTTTGGAATTTCGGGGGCGAAATTCCTAAGGGAGAGAGAATGTAACGACCCGTATTTTTACGGATCGAAAAGTTCGTAAAAATCTGGAATTCTTAGCATTTGTTAGGTCGTTTCAGATTTTTGAGTAGAGATACGTGTAAGTCCTAGGTCGTAAACGACCTAAGACATGTAGTAAGTCGTGTGCGACTTAGGGAGCTTTAGCTCCAACTTACCAGTTAGCGACCTAAGAGATAAGTCATGACCGACTTAAGAGGGATAGGCGACCTAAGGATTCTGGGGTTAGGTCGTAGGGGAGATAGGTCGTGTTATAAGCTTAGGTCGTGGGGTAGAGTTAGGTTGGCAACGACATAAGAAAACTAGGCGAGTTAGCAACCTAAGGAGGCTGGGATAGTAGTAAACGACCTAAGTAGGTTAAGTCGTAGAAGACTTAGGAGTTAGGTCGTAATAGGTTAAGTCGTGTCCCAGTTAGATCGTGTGTATAGTTAGGTCGTTAGACGACCTAAGGGGTTAGGTCGTGGCCCGGCTAAGTTAGTATGTCTGGTGAGTTGCTAAGTCGAGGCGGGTGTTAGGTCGTACATTCGTTAGGTCGTAAGTCGAATGAAGGCACTGATCTGTTATGTGTTAAGTCGTGACCGACTTAGGAGTTAGCTGCTAAGTCGTAAGTCCCAGGTCCACTAAGTCGCAAGTCGAAACATAGTTAGGGTTACCCATTGTTTAGGTCGCGTGAAGGCTTAAGTGTTAGGTCGCTGAGTCGTGAGCGACCTAGGAGTTGAGTCGTTTGTGTGCTATGTCGCGTGGTGATAAGTCGCGCGCCTGCGATGTGTTAGGTCGGCAAAGCAGTTAAGTCGTAGATCGTTGAAGTTATTAGGTCGTAGTGTTTTGATAGGTCGAAGGTCGTGGCTCTATAGGTCGTGGACGACCTAATTCCGAGTGACGACTTAAGGAGATTTCAGCTATAAATACTCGTCCATTTCTCACTTTTTGGGATCCGGATTTCGAAGCGACGAAGTGCTGCCATTTTGAGAGCTCGACTTCTACACTTCTTCACTTCTTTTCTCCACTCTAACCTAGTGATTCCTTCCATCCATATTGAAGATCAAATCGAAGATCTAAGAGCTTGGATTGAAGATCTTCATCCATCGAAGATAGATTTCATCGTTTGAAGCGGATTGGTGATAGATCGAGCTAGATCCTTCGCTGTCCAGATCTGAAGCGTGTTGATTTGAGGTTGTTTAGGTGATTTGGTGAGTGGTGATTATCTCTCACACGGATCCAAAGGAGTATATCGGATCGTTGGCTTGATTTGGTGTTAAAATAGTGATTTCCATGCATTTTTCTAATCATATGTGTAGATCCATATAGATTCATTGTTCATGATGATTTGACATCCATTTTACAACATGTTAACCTATGCAAGTTCATTCATCAAGATTATAGAGATATTGATCATGTTTTCATGCTTGTTAGACTTTTGACTCTTTAATTACGAAATTGCCATTATTGTTATAATTGTCCATTTAGCTTATATTTGAATGCTTGATTACTTGGATTAATGTTTGACTTGATTGATTGCTATGAATTAGATGATTGATGATTTGATTTAGACAAGTTGGTCGAAGATGATTCAAAAGCTAAGGGAAAGGCTCTTGAATTGGAAAAGCTGCTCGTGGCATATGTAGCGGATGATGAAGCTCATATGGATAGATTTGATGATGATGTTGAGATGAAGCTTTGCTATGATGATGATGAGGCGAAGCATGAGATGAGATAGTCTTGGTCTAATCCAGACGGGATCATTCCAAGCATGTTGATAACTCGATGATATGGTTCAAGTTGAGGATAATGGTTGGCTCGAGAGGCGCTTGAGCTAGTATGAAAATAGTCATCGAGGAGGATGACTAGAAAGCTGAGATCTCATCGTTGTTGAAGGTTCTAGCATGCTCAAAGCAAGAGTACGTTGGGCAGATTCGATAGTCCCTGAAGGCTACTGATTGAGTAGTCAAGTACTCTGGGCAGATTCGATAGTCCTAGGCACGGGTCACGATGACGTGCGGGAGTTATGTCTAGAACCGGGGTTTCCATTAGCCCTTGACGGACGGCTGAAAGAATGTGCCGGTCATTCAATTAACGATGATATCGAAGCAATGATAACAGTGATAGCTAGAGTCATAGATGTTTGGTTGTATCGTCATTCGGTCTCAAGAGCGGTATTTTCTGGGTGCTTATCTGATCTTGGTTTAGGCCTTGGGGGTTTGTGCTTGGAAAACATCGCCCTTGACTCGAGTGATAATTGCTTTATTTTAAATTGTATGCTCTGCTATGTTTGCTTCTGCTTAGTGTGTGTCTGGGGGCTATCACTGTAGAAAGAGGTTGGAGTGGGAGGGTTGTATTCCTATTCCTTTTTCCTTTATGCTCTTTTGGTATGTTGTTAGTTAATTTACTGCTCACTAAGACTGTTGTCTGACTCAAGGCTTTATGTTTTAACTCTTATTGCCTTGGGCTGTTCATCCATTTTGGGACGGGCAGACTAGGTAGCAGGTGACAGGTGTTGTTCTTGCTTTCCACGGTGTTGATATCGAAGACGAGCTGGAGGGTTGCATATTATCTTCTTATTATATGTATTGGGTGTTCCGCTGTTTGTATTTTCTCTGAGTGTTTGTAGTGAGGCTTGTTGTATTGACTATTCAGATGTTTGTATTCAACTATTATGAAGTTTTATTGATGAGATTCTATTCTGTGAAGCTTCACTATATGTATGTTCTATTGTATTTTGTCCATGCGCTGTGAGTAATACGATAGATTCTGTTGTTTTAATTTACCCTGGCAATCGTCCATGGTCGCCTGGCACACTTTACAGCGCACTATCTCTAGATTCGGTGTAGGGGTCATGGGCGGTCATCACATCAGACACCATTTTCTCAGAGATAATATAAGTAGAGATGTAATTACTCTCGACTATATCAATTCTAAAAATCAAATTGCTAATATTTTAACAAAACTCTTAAATGAATCTACATTTACCAAATTAAGAAGAGAATTAGGTATTTGCTCTTTAACTGAAATATAAAATATAAATAACAAGTATAATTAAAATTAATTCAAAATTAATTAAAAAGGCAAAAATACAAGGACCATGTCGACATCCTCACTAGACCTATGTCGACATATAACGATTTTATTTTTAAATTTCTTTTCCCACCAAAATTTAAATAAGTGGTTATAAATTTCTTCTATTTTGAAATTTTCTTCATTTTCTCTGTTCTCTTTCTTGTCTATTCTCTGAAATCAGTTTATCATGGCCTCCTCTTCCAAATCAAACTTAAAATCATCCTTTTTGTTTCCATCGCTTACTTCTGGTCCGTGTCAACAATCTACGCTTGCTCGTGTAACGAAAATAGAGGATTCTATGAAGGATACCCTTCAGTTACTGACTGAAATCCAAGTGATGCAACTTCGAATGGCCAAAGAACAAGAGAGGCAAGGCAAAATCCTTAGGAATTTGCAAAAATTTCTAATGGATAATCATGCCAACCCAATCTTGATTGACGAGGACTCATCAGAAGACCATGTTCAAGAGGCCAACGAAGAAGAAGAAGAAGTAGTCCCCATGGAAGAAGCGCACGTGGAAGACAATGACAAAGTCGTTTGCGTTGGCGAAGTGTGCTTTGACAAAGATGGAAATCTTGTCGAACAACGTGGAAATTTCTGTTTCCACTATCCAAATTGTTCGGTTCATAGATCTCCTATGTTCAAAAACACACATTAGTTTCTTTTCTTCCTTTTCTATTTTTTGTTTGTTTTTGTTTCAATCTCTACGAAAAAATGTAAATATAAACGAATATATAATTAATAAAAAAATGTGTGTTCTTATATATGTTCTATTAACAGTATTATTATATAGATTCTTAGTTAGGAGAGTTTGTAATTTAGGACTAAGTTTGAATTGATGATAACACTATCATCATATAGGATATTAGGCTAAGAGTTATATAGTTTGGAGTTATATAGTTTAGAGTAAGTTTTTGTTGATGACAAAAGGGGAGAAGTATAAAATAGGGTAGTTTGGCATAGATTAAGGGGGAGTTGTTAGTTTTAGGGGGAGTTTTTAGGATAGAAGGAATATTTTATAAACAAAGGTTGTCATCATAAAAAATAGGGAGATTGTTAGTCCTTGAGATGATGGTTTTGATGACAACAACCTTAGAATAGATTATAAAATATAAATACTAACATTACAAGTTTAGATATGTATGTATTTGCAGGATCTAACCATGCAGGTATCAAGAATGAAGACTGTACAGTATAGAGATTCAAGATACAGAGATAGAAGACTCATGAGTATCAAGATTATCAAGAGTTCAAGGTTAAGTCTGTTTTATTAGGAATATTTGTTAAAACTCGTAGAAAAGCACTGGCATCTTAATATCCAATTTATTCGTGGAATGGAATCCACTTCGAGCCCGTTAAAGGGATGGAACCCTAAGTAGGATGGAACCTACGAAAATCTAGTGGGACATTGTTTTGTATCCACTTATTTTAATTCAAATGATTTTACAAAATTATCTTGTTTTCAAAATGATTTCAAAACTTTCCTTTTAAAAGATTCAAAACTCTCTATCCTGATTTAAATAATTTTAGCTTCAAAACATCTTTAATTTCAAAGTCAAAATACTCCTGGTTTTAAAATGTCTTTTCAAATAATATATTTAACTTTTAATATTTATACTTAGATTTAAATATAAAATTATAGTTAAATTATGTATTTATTGTTCTTTATATTTACTTATGAATTTCAACTATATTCAAGTATATTTATAAAGTTTTAAATAGTTTTTATATAAGATAAATATTGTTTTTATAGAAATTCAAATTATCATTTTTGGCTGAGGGATGTCGACATGCCCCTAGGAAGTATGTCGACATAGTGATAGTTGAAGTTCAAATTCAAATTTCAAAAGAAGTGTCTATTCGCCATAACTCTTCATGAATGATCATGGCTGTTGGTTTTCTATAAATAGGGGTCAGTTTCAACGAATTTTCAATCATATTTTTCTGATTTTCACTCCTCTTCATCTTCCTCATTTCTTATTACAAAATCATACCATTACTCTGCCAAAATCAACATCGAATCATACTCGATTACTTCTAGTTTGATTCTACATCACTATCTCTACAAGGTTCTCAGTGCTATTCAGAGTTATAGACTTCTTTGTAATATATTAGCACGAAAAGGTGTGATTGTACCTTTGAAATCAATCAAGCGAGAAAAGGTGTGATTGTAGCCTTGGAAATCAATTGGGTGAACTTGTTGCCCTGGAAATCAAGTATCCCTACCCAGAGGATTGGTATTCTGGAGGGTGTACCTCGTAGCCTTGAAATCGAGGGTTGTAATTGTTGAATTGCTTTTGAAAGGAAATCCGTACTTGGTTGTACGGGACTGGATGTAGGGTAACTCCGAACTAGTATATAATCCGGTGTGTTCTTTCCTTTACTGCTTTTACTTTATATTTGCATCTATGTTTGATTCTGTGTTCATATCTGTGTCTAATTAGTGTATACATTGTTAATAAAGTTAGATAAACTCAAAAAGATTAACAAATTTCTTAAAACACTATTCAACCCCCCTCTAGTGTTAATTCTAGCCTTAAGATCCTTAATTCGCATTTTCACACCACCCTCATCCTCACAGCCCAACCATACCTCCCCCCATGTGCTACCCATGTGTATACAAATGATGGAGAGCTTTGTTGTTTTTGGTTAGGAAATATCATGATTTTTGTAAATAAATACCATTAGTAAATATGAAATGTAAATGGTAATTCTTAAGTATTTTCATATGTTTATGGATGTGTATATGGTATATGTGTATATGTATGTCACATATAGCCTATAATGTTGTGCAACTTCTCTACGTCAAATCGTCACGAATTTTGATTCCGATTTTCAGTCATACTTTTAATTCTTAGGTTATATATATATATATATATATATATATCTGTGTGTGTGTAAAGAGTTTGTAAATAATATTTCTATTATTATTTAATAATTAAAAGGGTCTCATTTGATTTTAATTCAATTATTAAATTATTTAAACTCAATTTAAATTCAAAAATCAGTTATTTGAAAATGATGATATCATTGATGATGTCATAAAAACAAATAAATAATTTTATTACATATTATTAGTTATATGGATAAATAAGTGTATGTATCTAGACACATTTGTGATTTCTGATGGTTAAAAAGCAGTTTATCGATAATATGATTTTCGGTCATTTTATCGATATTTTTTCAAAGAGTTTACTTTTTTAATTACTTATTCAAAATAAGATTACCATCGTTAATCATTGTTCAAAATAACATAATTTTTGCTATAAAAACTTAAATTTGAATACTTTTAGATTAAATATTATTTTCCAAAGTGATAAATTCACGGGTCATTACAGACTCCCTCCTTAAAAGAATTATCCTCGAAATTCACGACAGAAAGAAGATAACTCAAAAGGGAATATATTAAACACGATGGAATACAAAGATTTGATAAGTGACTATCACAGGCGGTGAGTACACTACATTGATACAATATGCAAACTATACATCAATCCTAAACTCAGGATAAGCTTTTCTCATTCTATCCTCAGTTTCCTAAGTGCAGTCTTCAGCATTACCACTCCACTGAATTTTAACTAATCTTATAACCTTCACCTTAATCGCTTCTCATGATGATCCACAATTTGATTAGGTTGTTTGATAATAGTTAAGTTTGGTTTCACTTCTAAATCTTCTTGGGCAACTGTCTTTATGATTTGTTCTAGGTCATACACATACTTTCGCAGATGAGATACCTGAAAACCATTGTGTACACCCAACAACCTTTCTGGTAATTCTACTTAATAGGCTAGTAGGCCAATCTACTCAAGAATGGAAAAAGGTCCAATATATTGAGGTGCTAAATTCCCAGTCCTTCCAAATCTCACTACTCCCCTCATCGGAGAAATTTTCAAAAATACAAAATCTCCAACCAAGAATTCTTGCACTAAGACTCCTAGAGGTTTAGACTTGGGCTTGCAAGGGTAATGGGATGCTTAGATGTGTACGACCTTGGTAGTAGAAGAAGGAGAAGATCACTAAATCGATCTTGAACTCGAAGTGATATCTCTCTCTATATTTTACGACTTATTTTGATAGAACTTCGACGCTATTTTTGAATTTTCCTAAAAGGCTATGGAAGCCATTAATGTAGAGGAGGAAGAAGATAAAGAAGCTTAAGAAACGAAGAGAGTGTGAGTGAAAGTGGGGATGGATGGATTGTATTTACAGGCAGAAACGTGAGAAAAATATCATGATATTTCTTTTGCCACACATCACCATCGCATTATCCTCCTCCCTCATCCTCATAGCCCAACCATACCCCCATGTGCTACCCATGTGTGTACAAGTGATGGATATTTTTGTTTGTTTTGGTTAGGAAATATCATGATATTTGTAAATATATACCATTAGTAAATATAAATGTAAATGGTAATTCTTAAGTGTTTGCATATTTCATGGATGTGTATATGTATGTCACATATAACCTGTAACATTGCACAACTTCTCTACATCAAATCGGCACAAATTCCGATTTCGATTTTGTCATATTTTAACTTCTTAGTTAAACTATATATATTGGTAAACAAAGTTTGAAAATAATATTTCTATTATTATTTAATAATTAAAAGTGCCTCATTTGATTTTAAAATAAGTATTAAATCATTTAAACTCAATTTTAATTCAAAAATCAATTATTTGAAAATAATGATATCATTGATGATGTCATAACAACATTTTATTTTCAAAAATAAAATAAATAATTTTATTACATATTCTTACTTATATGGATAAATAAGTGTATGTATCCATACTCTTTTAGCGATATCTGATGGTTAAAAAGTAGTTTATCGATAAAAAGATTTTCTGTCATTTTATCGATACTTTCCAAAGAGTATATTTTTGTAATTACTTATTCAAAATAAGATTACCATTATTAATAATTATTCTAAATAATACAATTTGTGTTATAAAACCTTATATTTGAATATTTTTAAATTATTTTTCAAAGTGACAAATTCACGGGTTGTTACAGCCACCATAGGTAACCCAGATTATAAGTGGTATCATGATAGGTTAACATGTTCATTATTTATAGCATTTGGTATGACTTTAAATTTATGTGATTTCTCTAGTATGATAGTTTTGATGGTTAATATGTCTCACGGATTGATTCTATTGCACACATTCTATTTTCATCCACATGTAGAGAGCTTCATTTTTTGATGTTGTTCATATTATTTAAAAAAATCCAAAAACATTTTGTTTCTTTAATTTTTTTTATTTTTGAAAAATGGAAAAAAAAAACTAAAATATGTTATTGCTTTCTTATGATTTTTTTTCTCTCCACATTTATTCATGAATGTGAATATTTTGAAATGACACTTTGGCTATATTTTTAACATGAGTTTTCAATAGGAATTTTTTTGAGAGGTTTGATTAGAGAATCTTTGACTTGAAAATTTGATATGAAATTTTGTGAGAGGAGCTTTGATTTTCTACACTTGACATGATTTTTGAAAATGATTTTTTGTAAAATGAAAATTTAAACTTTACGATGAATTTCTTGGAATGGGTTTGTTGATGTTCAAAACTTGAGATGTTCAAAATGATTTTTGGAGAAAACTTTTATTCTTTATGATGAAATTTTGTGAGTTTGATCCTTTGACCTTTTGTTTTGGTACATTAATGTGTATACCCTTAGACCATATGCTCCTCTTTACATAAATAGCTATATAACAAATCATATTGTATGTTTAAGGATAGAATACAAAATTGAAAATATTTTTGAGGTATTTACAAAGGATTTACTTTTGAAATCATATCATGATCAATTGAACTTTCTTATGTGATTTTCAAAAGTATTTATATTGATTACATAGATGATTAAGGTTATTGCATTTTGTACTTGATTAAATAATGGCGTGATGATATCTTTGATATTCAAGCAAACGTTATAGTTTCTATTTTTTACTATTGCATATCCCGCATCATCTACGAATCTACCATTTGATGATCATATTCTATCGACTCACCTTAGTTTCTTTCTTTTTACTGTTATTCTTGTTCTTATATAAGTTGGCTAAATTGACATACCCAAATTTATCGTTGAAAGCCTATAAAAAGAAAAAAAATATTACATAACGGATTCCCTAAGCCCCGACATGCTTATAAAATAGGTGTGTCGGCACTCGCAAGTAGCATCCATCCTCATCCAAGAGACCTCGCGGCAATGCATGGATGGAAGGTTCTTGATCTCATTTACGATGAGTTAGGGATAAGTTATTCTAACTTGATTTCATAATGAATTAAAAATAAGATATTTAGTTACGTAACATCTTATAGGCTATGTCATTTGAACCCCTCTACATATAACTATACTTATTTTTGTCACTCTCTTCTACTCATGCGATATGACTTTGATTGATATAGTTACTATGGTTTATGGTTGATTTTTCATTAAATAGTTATAGTCATATTTTCATCGAGTTTCATTATTCGGTATCACTTCCTTATCGTGTTAATTTGATATTTATACTTTTGATGAAAACAAAAGAGGGAGAGAGCAGTCAAGATTTGGTTACATTGTGAATTCATTATTGATATTGAAAGAAATATATCAGTTTAATATTTTATTCTAGAGCATGTATACCACATATGTAAGGAGAACATATTAACAAAGGGAGCATGCTATATATATTGAACACTGTGCTATGATTTTGTTTTATGATCTTGAGTACACACTCAACACACATTATACTGGCAAATCTTAACATGTTCTTTGTTATCATTAAAAGGGGGAGATTGTGGAGTATATGTCTTATTTGATGATAACAACTATATTATTTTTGATTTTTCTTTCAAAGTGTTTTGCAATTTAAAAATCATCACGGCACAATTTTGCTTCAAATTAAATTGACATCCATTACATTTCAAATGTGCAATTTACATGTATTTCATTTCACATATCTATTTTTATTTGTAAAAATAATATGTATTTATTATTATCAAAGGGAAAATATTGTCAAGTATTGTAATTAATTTCTTTTTGATAGTAATACATATATGACTATTTAACAATGCATATTTATAGAGTTGTGATTTCAGTAAAGAGATAATTGGATCCAATTACATATCTCAATTTGGAGAAAAAGTGGAAAGGAATATGTTAACAGAAATTTGGAAGATATAAGAGAATTTGGCTAAATACAAATATTCAAGCAACATATATTAAAGGAGAGGAATCTTTCAAACAAGGAAATTTCAGGGAAAATATCATATAGAGAGAAATATTAATTTGAATATGAAGACATTGAAGCAAAGAATATTCCAACCAATACAACTCTCTATATACAGTGCTTTCTTTGTTATCAAAATATTGCATATCAAGAACAAAAGGAAATTGCCATTATTTAATGGATACAAAAATCAACGAGAAGTGAAATATCTTTCTTAAAGGTCATATATGGATTTGAAGATCATAAAAACAAGGAAAATATCCTTTAAGAGATTCTCAAGCTATATTTGACTCAGCCAATACATCTCTATGTATCAATAATCATAAACAATAGCTTAAATATGTCATCATTTATAATTAATGGTTATCAATAAATAATTTATAATTACTCATTACTATAAATAATTAATAAATATTTTTTTGTATTTAATAATTTATTATTGTTTATTATTAATAATTAGTAAATTATAGTTAATATTTACTAATTACGTGTACTGATTAATAAATATAATTAATAATTAACACTAAAAAATTAATAATTAATAATTAATATTTATTAATTACATTCAAATAAAAATAATTTTAATGACTAATAATTAATAATTAATTATTAATATTAAATAATTAATTTTTAATAATTAATATTTAAATAATTAATATTTAATAATTGATAATTAATAATTAATTTATTAATTAAAAATTAATATTTATTAATATTGTTTAACAATTAATAATCAATATTAATAATTAATAAATATATTTAATTATAACTAAATTTTTATTAATTATGTTCAAATCAAATTCCTTAATTTTCATTCCTTAATAATTAATAATTAAAAATTGATAATTAAATATTATGAATAATATTTGATATTTACTACTTAATAATTACTTTTTAATAATTTATAATTTATTATAATTAATTATAGTTAATAATTAATTTTTAGTAATTAATAATTATTTTTTAATAATTTATTATTTAGTAATAAATTATTTATAAATTATAGTTGATAATTAATAATTTTATTATAATTACTTATTGATAAATAAATTATAGTCAATAATTTAGAAGAGTAATGTATAAATAATAATATATACTTAATATTTAATAATTTATAATAATTTTTATTAGTTCATCTTTTGCAAAATTTTAGTTTCAATTTTTTTCACACTTCTGCCATTTTATTCAAATAATTCCCTAGTTTAGTTATAATCCGTAATGTATAAATGATAAGTTATATAGTTAATAATTTACAATCTATTATAACTGATGATTATTAATAAATAATTTATAAATAATTATTCTTATAGTAAATAATTTGTTATAATTAATGATTTATAATTAATAATTTGTGAATAATAATTTATAATTAATGATTTATAACTAATAACTTATAAACACTAATAAATAATAATTTATATTTATTAACTAATAATTTAAAATAATTTATGGATAATAATATATATAATAAAACATAAACAACATAAGTTACCTTACTAACAAAATTTAAAAGCCTGCATGACTTCCCTCTCAAATTTTCATTCACCGCTTTTGTTTTATAGAACCCTAAATCCCAAATCACTAGTCCCACTTCATTTTGTCCCGCTTGCAATTTTCGTTAGCCGCCTAAATTCTATTTTTTCCATCTCTTTTGACCAAATGTTCCTCTCCAAAAAACCTTTCATTCAAAATAATAGTTTTTTTCTCGCAATCAAATTAAAACATCCACTGCCTCACTTTTATATTTCTACAAGATCTTCCAAGTCTCCGCCTCGCTTCTGAAAACGTTGGGAAATCACCTCCGCATCCGGATCTAAAGATGGAGCTTGCATGTCAAATTGGAGCTACTTTCCTGAAGTGAGTGCGATTTGATATGGTGAAGCTTCCTAAACTTGCTGCTTGGAAGCTCGCCGCTGCACAGAGATGAATCGCTGAATTAGTCTGAATTTTGTGCTTTTCTCACCCAGATCTGATCAAAATCTCAACTCTTTTGTCGCTAGAAACTTAAAGTTGCCACATACTGCCTGGAGCCTGTTTAAGTGTTGCATAATATAGATCTTGCAAATTTTCAGGTCCAGTGCATATTTATTAACACTCTAAGAAAAGCACCACTCTGTCTTAGTTACAAGGTGAATTTAAGCATCAAATTGAACAAGTATAATGATAAAGTTGCTAGTTTTAACTCTTACTTATAGGTACACTTTTAACTCTTCCAAATGTCTTCTTACAGGAATTATTAAGGGAACCAAAATGGGGCCATTTGCGAGATCTTCACAGAGCAATTAAACAATGCGAGTTTTCTCGTGTTGCTACCGATCCTACAGTATCTTCTATTGGACATGGTCAAGAGGTAAACAATTGTTGTAAAATGCAGTATTTGAATGTATATGACAAAAATTGCTCAAATTAATTGCTTTGATGGTTGTAAAATGCAATACTTATAGAAATCTTCTGGATGTAATGGTTAAAATCAGCATATCTTATACTATATATACCTTTTTAGCAGATCTCTCATGATTTCCTTCTTATTTTCTTGGAATTTAAGAAATAAAATACCGCCCCCTCCTTAATTTGCCTCATTCTTTGCAATATAGACCTCCAATAAAAATAATATTCTTATAATATCTATTCTATCTATTTTATTACATATAAACTATAAACTATTCTATTACATATAAAAGAGAATAAGTGACTATTTGAATTCTTGCTTTTCATTCACTCTCATTCAGAATCCTCTTCTCTCCTTATTTTGAGAGAAAATTTCACATACCCCTAATAATTATTTATAACTTCAAGCTGACACATAAGTTTCCATTATACTTGAAAAACCATGACAGTATGACCTTTCAATTTATATTTCATCTACTCTGAAATATTCCATCTTCATTTTCCAATTTTACTTTCATTTTCTTATCTTCATTATTTAATTTCATCTGCTCAATCTTATACTATAATCTTATACTATACACCTTATTAGCAGATCTCTCACGATTTCCTTCCTATTTTCTTGGAATTTTAGAAATAAAATACCTCTCTCTCCTTAATTAATTCTTCGCAATATAGACCTCCAACAAAAATATTATTCTTATACTATATATTCTATCTGTTTTCAATCCAAGTTATCGCAAAGCTTAGAGTAATTTTGGTTTGAAAAATTATTGATGTCGGATATGATTTCGTTTTCGAAGATGGCTATTTTGGATGGGAAAATTTGGGGTATTTGGAATCATTAGATGGAGGATGTTCTGTACCTTAATGATCTTCATGATCCGATTGATGGAGATGGAAAGAAACCCTCTGATGTAGATGTAGGAAAATGGAAGAAGATGGATAAGAAGGCGATTGCTTTGATTCGCCAGTATCTTGATGATTCAGTTTTTCATCCCGTGGCTAGTTGTGAATCCGCGAAGTCTTTGTAGGACAAGTTGGTATCTTTGTATGAGTCAATGACTGCTACTAGTAAGGCTTTTCTGGTTCGAAAGTTGGTACAACTGAGATTAGATGAAGAGAAGTCTGTTGTAGAGCATTTGAATGAATTTCAAGATGTAATAAATCAATTTGCAAATATGAAGGTCAATTTTGATGATGAGTTACATGCTCTTTTATTAATGAGTTCGCTTTCAGAAAGTTGGGAAATTTTGGTTGTTTCATTGAGTAATTCCAATGCTAATGGAACTATCTCTCTGGAAACTGTAAGAAGCAGTCTTTTGAATGAGAAGCTTTGAAGAAAACGGCCAGGTATGAAATCAATTCAAAGTGAGGCTATGGTGGCAAGGGACTCAAAGAAAGATACAATTTGGAAGAAGGACACTAATGGTAAAGGAGTTATCACTTGTCATTATTGTAATAAGAAAGGTCACATAAGCAGCAAGTGTTATGCTTATAAAAGAGATCAGAAAAAGGCTACGCATGGTGATACTAGTAGTGATGCACATGGAGGTTTTGTTGAAGGTACCGATAGTGATGCTTCTTGTGATGTCCTCTTTAGTGAAAATAAGCCTTGGAAGATGGATTCGGGAGCTAGTTTTCACATTTGTAAAGATGTGAATTGTTTTTCTTCTTATGAGAAGAGTGTCGGCATGATTAGAATAGCCAATGGAGAAGAGCTACCGATTTTTGGTATTGGATCTATCCGGTTTCGTATGCATGACGGTGTGGTTAGAGAAGTCTCTAGAGTGAGACATGTACCCACTTGTTCGCATAATCTTATTTCTCTCGGTCAGTTGGATCGCCGTGGTTGCACTTATGAGACTCAAGGTGAAGTTTTGAGAGTGAAGAAAGGTGGTCGTGTAAGGATGAGAGGAGTATTGAAAGAAGGAAATCTTTATAGCTTGGTTGGTTCTGTAGTCGATAATGGAAAGCGAGTGACGGTTGAAGGACCTAGTCCACAGCAAGGTGTAGAGGTTAATGTGGTCACTGCTTATGATTCTAGCATTGAGGATCATATTTTAGACAGGGGTCTTCATGTTGATGATGCTCGAGAGATCGATAGTGATCAGGTAATGAGCTTAGATCGAGTGATAGACGGGTGTCGAATTGCAAAATCCACAAAGAAAAGACGGAGATCTTTGTGGTATTACAAACATTTTTTAGACCGGATTTGTGTGGTGCACTTCATATGGGAGATGCATCACTTGCAGGCGGTGGTTGAGGTTTGTAATTTAGTGTGGTTGAGATATGAGGATTTGTGATAGATCAAGATATGACATGCTCAATATGTTGGAGATATGTGATTTTTCATCAAGGTGGAGGGTTAAATTTTGGTGATACAAAATCACAAATAGAGGGAAATAAATATGAAAAAGAAAGAAAGAAAGAGATTTTGTTTCCCCTAATTAGTAGGCATATTTGAGTATGTTTATTTCTCTCTCTAATTGGCTAATCAAATTATTTTTTGCCATCTAATGTTGACTTGGGCATTAAGTAATTGATTATATAAATAAAGACTAGAAGAGAGTGTAAAAGTGTGGTGGAAAATCTATTTGCTAATTTTCTCTTCTCCATCCTTGTTCTTCTTCTCCAACAATTTTAGCCATATATATATTTGCTCCCTTTCTTAATTTGGTTATTGATTCAATGGTATTTTGTTTATTTTAGCTTTGTTCTATTAATTGTAAACAAAATTTTGGTGAAACAATAAAGTGGGTGGTTGGGTGGAATATCTTGTGTTATTGTGTTTTGATTTCAATTCCGTCTTGTTTTCAATCCAAGTTATCTCTTTATGATTTGGGTGATAAAGGTCCGTTGATAAAAGCTTCTGCAAAGCACTACTATTTCCATAACAGATTGGTATCAGAGCTAGGCGATTTGTTTAAATTTGTGCACCAATGGCTTCAAGAAAGAGCGGTAGATTCGGTGGTAATTATGCTATTACACATTTGGATGGAAAATGAGATTTTGTGCAATATGGAAGATAAAGACGGAGGAGATTTTGTTGAGAGAGAAGAGCGTTCCAGTCTTGGAAATTTGGTGATAAGGAGTTTAGTGTATTGAAGGGACATCTGGATTTGGGAACCTGTATCTGCTTCATGGCTCAATGTTGATGTGAGAGTCTTATGTTGATTTCCAAGGGAAATTTGTTGTTTGACAGATAACGTATGTGGGAGGAGAGAGATTTTTCTTGCATATAGAGATTTGAATTAGCCTTGTTATGTCCATTGGCTTTTGTTTTTTGGCTCAGTATTTGGATTGGTGATTGAGAGAATTTTTTGGCCTTGGTGGCTTTAAGATTATTTTGGTATCTACCTTCTTTTGATTTTGGGTATTTGCAACATTTTGTTAGCGGGCAGGGACATAGTCTGAGCTCGTTAGCAAGGTGTGATGGGGGGTGGCCTTGCCGGAACCCATTGGATAAGTATTCATTTTGGTTTCTATCTCGTTAAGAGATTTTGGTTGAAGGTGGAGTTCATTTTTAAGAGTTTTATGTTGAAAAGAGAATTTGACTCGAGTGGAGTGTCGGAGATATGTGATTTTGCATCAAGGTGGAGTGTTAAATTTTGGTGATACAAAATCACAAATAAAAGGAAACAAATATGCAAAAAGGAAAGCAATCACATGTGTTCATTATGGAAATGCATAAATTATTGGATTGCATTTGAATGAGATGGCAATGAAATATATGCATGCGCCCGTTATGGAATAATATATATGCAAAATGATATGCATATTATTTCTTTCTTCGTAATCACCTTTCTTTAGGATTATTTTCTTCCATCTTTGGAATGAGTGAATTACTTGCTATGTTTGCGTGATTTGTTACCATTGTAATTTGCCTCCATTATCTTCTTACCATATCTTGGTAATTTGATTGATGACTCACATGAATTTACATTGGTTATAAATTAAGGGTAGACTTAATTATAAATCTATCCTGGTATTCAGCTAGCGATCTCCAAATAGAGTGTCTCTTCTTGTTAACCCTAATTTAGGGATTTGGTATGTAAACTCTTATCTTGTAATCTCTTGTAACTCTCTCATGTGTAATAAAATATCTCTCCTTTGGACTGGACGTACACTACCTCGATGATAGTGGAACCATTATAAATATTGTGCGTCACTTTTCTTCTTTATAGTTATTTGCTATTTATTTGGAGTAATAGAATAATTGCTGCTAGATTAAGTGATGTTCAAATTGGAAAACCTAGATCCTGTTTATTGTTTTTCCACATTTGTGCAAGTTTTTGCACAACAGATCTCCCACGATTTCCTTCCTATTTTCTTGGAATTTCAAAAATAAAATACCTCTCCCTCCTTAATTTTCCTCATCTTCACAATATAGACCTCCAACAAAAATATTATTCTTATACTATATATTCTATTTGTTATATTACATATAAACTATTATATCCATTCTATTATAAATAAAAGAGAATAAGTGACTATTTAAATTCTTCCTTCTCATTCACTCTCATCTAGAATCCTCTTCTTCCCTTAGTTTGAGGGAAATTTTTTACACACCCCTAATAATTATTTATCACTTCAAGCTAACACATAAATTTCCATTATACTTGAAAAACTATAACGGTATGACATTTTATTTCATATTTCATCTACCTTAGAAATATATTCCATCTTCATTTTCCAATTTTACTTTCATTTTCTTAACTTCGTTATTTAATTTCATCTGCTCAAATTTATTTTTCACTTTCATTTCCACATTTTACTTTCATTTTCACCTCTCTAATCCTTAATGCTATCAACTCTTTTGTTTTCTTTCCTTTACATTCAACTGGAAAGTTTTCCTCTTTCATTGGTTAAGTTTTTTTCTAGCTTTGGTTGTAATCGTAGATTTACCTCTTCCATCATTAATGCCATGAGGTTCAAGGGATTAGGTTTGGCTTCTTCAAAAATGAATATGTAAAATAAAAAATTACTTAGTTTCCAACAAGTAGTTAGGTTAAAAAATATCATTTTCTAAAAAGTTACTATAGTTATCTTCTTTAGCTGTAGGTAGTCTATTCGCTGAAATGTCAAAGTAAAGAAATTGGAAGGGATTTTGCCTCAAAATCCATGGTAATTCAAATACACATACTTTTGATTTATTTTTGAATTTATTATATTTTATCAATTTTTCATTAATTCTAATCGGTTTGACTTTTGTATTTATTCAATTGTATTGTTGTATCTATATTATCAACTTTTTGTCTCAATTCATTTCTTTTTTGCTTTCATTTCCTCATATTTTCCGTCTAAATAAGATTTTAATCCTTAAATAATATCTCCTAAATTTTTTTACCTTTAAATCCAAGTGGATAGTTTGCTCCTTTGGTTGTTTTTGTTTTCTTCTAACTTTTGTTATAGTTGCAGAATTCAATCTTCCACCTTTCGTAGCATGTGCCATGATTTTAGGTATGTAATGTTTTATTTTGCTCTATATTAGTTTTGCTTATAGGGATTAGTTTGACTTCTTAAGATACTATGTAAAATAAAACAAATTTAGTCCCTAACAAATGATTATTTTTATATATCGCTCTTTCAAAAAGTTAACGCGGTAGCTTTTCTTTAGTTCCAGGTAATTTGTTAGTTAAAATGTCAAAATAAAGAAGGTTATGTTCTTTATTTTGGTTACTTTAGATATTATTTTGTATTGATGATCGCTATTCTATCATGTGAAGGATAACCTATGAGACGACATGCCTATCTTGAATTTTGTTGGGTATAATTTGATTTCTATAATATGTTCTACTGGTAGATAACTTATGCATAAATCTATTTGTTCATTATTGATAAGATTAATATTGCTCTATGAAAGAATCTATTCTATTATATAGATAGATAGAAGTTTGATTGTTGACCAGCTTTATTCTTTTTCTTTTATAATTTCGGTAACAAAATCGTAAGTTAATTTATTTTCTTTTTCAGTTCTTAAGTAAATATAATAGTTTTCATGTTTCAGCATAATATAGTTAAAATTTCCATTCTTTATTTTGATTACTTTAGGTATCCTTTTTTATCGATGATCGCTATTTTATCATGTGAGGGATAACCTATGAGATGACATGCCTATCTTGAAGTGTGATGGGTATAATTTGATTTCTATAATACGCACTGCTGGTAGATAACTATGCATAAATCTATTGCTTATACTATATACCTTTTTAGCAGATCTATCACGATTTCCTCCTAATTTCTTAGAATTTTAGAAATAAAATATCACTCTCTCTCCTTAGTTTGCCTCATTCTTCGCTACATAGACCTCTAACAAAAATATTATTCTTATACTATCTATTTTATTACATATAAAAGAGAATAAGTGACTATTTGAATTATTACTTCTCATTCACTCTCATTCATAATCCTCTTCTCTTCTTAATTTGAGGAAAATTTTTCACATACCCCTAATAATTATTTATCACTTCAAGTTGACACATAAATTTCCAGTATACCCCTAATAATTATATATCTTATACTATATACCTTATTGGTGGATCTCTCACGATTTCCTTCCTATTTTCTTAGAATTATAGAAATAAAATACAACTCTCTCCTTAATTTTCCTTATTTGTCGCAATATATCCAACAAAAATATTATTCTTATACTACCTATTCTATCTATTCCATTACTTATAAAAGAGAATAAGCGACTATTTAAATTCTTGCTTCTCATTCTCTCTCATTTGGAATCCTCTTCTCTTCTTAATTTAAGGGAAAATTTTCACATACCACTAATAGTTATTTATCACTTCAAGTTGACACATAAATTTCCATTATACTTGAAAAACATAACAGTATGACCTTTCATTTTCTATTTCATCTATTCAAAAATATATTCCATCTTCATTTTCCAATTTTACTTTCATTTCTTATATTCTTTATTTAATTTCATCCGCTTAAATGTAATTTCCAATTTCATCTCCTTATTTTACTTTCAATTTCACCTCTTCTAATCCTTAATACTATCAACTTTTTTGTTTTCTTTTCTTTACCTCCAAGTGGAAAGTTTGCCCTATTCGTTGGTTGAGTTTTCTTCTAACTTCAGTTGTAATCATAGAATCTTATACTATATATCTTATTAGTAGATCTTTGAGGATTTTCTTTCTATTTTCTTAGAAATTTAGAAATAAAATACCGCTCTCTCCTAAATTTGCCTCATTCATCACAATATAGAACTCCAACAAAAATATCATTCTTATACATCTATTCTATTACATATAAAAGAGAATAAGTGACTATTTGAATTCTTGCTTCTCATTCAGAATCATCTTCTCTCCTTAATTTGTGGAAATTTTTTTACATACCCCTAATTATTTTTCACTTCAAGGTGACACATAAATTTCCATTATACTTGAAAAACCATAACAGTATGGCCCTTATTTTCTATTTCATCTACTCAGAAATATATTCCATCTTCATTTTCCAATTTTACTTTCATTTTCATATCTTTATTTAATTTCATCCGCCCAAATGTATTTTCCACTTCCATTTCTTCATTTTACTTTCATTTGCACCTCTTTTAATCCTTAACACTACGAACTCTTTGTTTTCTTTCCTTTACATCCAAGTAGAAAGTTTGCCTTTTTCGTTGATTGAGTTTTCTTCTAGCTTTGGTTATAATTGTAGAATTACCTCTTTCATCATTAATAGCGTTGGTTAGGTACGTAATATTTTATTTTAATCTACATTAGTTTGGTTCAAGGGATAAGGGTTGGCTTCTTCAAAATATTAATATGCAAAATAAAACATTTCTTAGTTTCCAACATGTAGTCAAGTTAAAAGATATCATTTTCTAGAAAGTTATTATAGTTGTCTTCTTTAGTAGTAGGTAATATGTTGAATGAAATGTCAAAGTAAAGAAACTAGAAGGGATTTTTCCTCAGCATCCATGGTAATTTCAATACACACACTTTTGGTTTATTTTTGTATTTATTATATTTGTATCGATTTTCATTAATTCTAATTGGTTTAACTTTTGTATTTATTCAACTGTGTTGTTGTATCTATATTATTAACTTTTTCTCTCAATTCATTTCTCTTTTTTACTTTCATTTCTTCACCTTTTCCATCTATAATAAAATTTTAATCCTTAAATAATATATCCTAAGTTTTTTAACCTTTGAATCCAAGTGGAAAGTACGCTCCTTTGGTTGTTTTTGTTTTCTTCTAGCTTTTGTTGTAGTTGTAGAATTCTATCTTCCACCTTTCATAGCATATGCCATGATTTTGAGTATGTAATATTTTATTTTACTCTATATTAGTTTGGCTTATGGGGATTAGTTTGATTTCTTAAGATACTAAATAAATAAAAAATTAGTCTCCAACAAGTGATTATTTTTACAAACCATTTTTTCTAAAATTTAACGTGGTTGTTTTCCTTTAGTTGTAGGTAATTTGTTCGTTGAAATGTCAAAATAAAGAAATCAGAAGAGATTTTGATTCAACTTCCATGGTAATTTCAGTACACATAGTTTTAATTTATTTTAGAATTTATTGCATTTTTAAATCAATATAGGCTCCAATTCTTGTTTGTCATATTTTTGTATCTATTCAATTATTTCGTAGTATCTACACTATTCAAATATGTGTGTCAATTTATTTTCATTTTCAGTTCTTAAGTACATATAAAGTTTTCATGTTTTAGCATAATGTAGTTGAAATTTTTATTATTTATTTTGATTACTTTAGATGTCCCTTTTTATTGATGATCGCTATTCTATCATGTGAAGGATAACCTATGAGACAACATGCCTATCTTGAAGTGTGGTGGGTATAATTTGATTTTTATAATATGTTCTACTAGTAGATAACTTATGAATAAATCTATTTGTTTATTACTGATATGATTGATATTGTTTTATGAAAGAATATATTCTATTATATAGATAGATGGACAGAACTTCAATCGTTGACCATCTGTATTCTTTTTCTTCTATAGTTTTAGGAATAAAATCCTAAGTCAATTTATTTTCTTTTTCAGTTCTTAAGTACATATAATAGTTTTCATGTTTCAGCATAATGTAATTGAAGTTTCTGTTCTTTATTTTGATTACTTTAGATAACATTTTGTATTGGTGATTACTATTATTAACCCACCTTTTGGCAAGGCGTGCATATGTGGATTTAACCAAACAAACTTCATGATCATCAAGGCAGAAAGTCCGGAGAGATGGTTACCCGAAATGGACATCGATTATATTTGAAACTAGGGACTATAGTCGAATGGATTCAGATTGACAGGACTAAAAAAATGGCTAAGTATGGAACCAATACTGCCCCTAGAGGAATCAGAATAGACATGATGCACACAGTGCAACTCAATGATGATTGCTCCATAACTCAATAATCACAAGACAGATTGAAGTGAAACTTTGGAAACAGGAAGAGGGCACCCTATGGAGTCTACCCTAGGGATCTCATGGCATTTGGAGAGGTTTGGAGGGATCGTTCCCTACCCCTCAATAGGGACCGACCCTCCTCCCTCTTAGGGATCGCCTAAACCCAATTTTTATAGCAAAGATCGATCAATATCTCAACATCTACACATCTAATTTACATGAAACTTGGAGCATAAGCTTAATACAACATGCAGAACACCCTAGAGAGATCACAGATCAAATGGGATAATTTGGAGGGATCGGTCCCTATCCCTCCAATGGGATCGGTTGAAATCAGAATACATGTAACATTACTTCATGGAAATAATGATATCTCACAAACCGTAGGTTGGAATGGCACGGAATTTAAAGGGCAAGTAGCTAACATCATGAGGAACCCCCCAGAGGGCTCGCACTCCATTTGGACACCAAAATAGGGATCGGGGCCGATCCCTATTGTGGGCCCCAATGGGCCTGAAAATTCTTGTGTGGCCTCGTTATGACCTAGAGGTTCTTCTTCTAAAATTTCAGCTCGATCTGTCCATGTCTTCCCCTATAAATATAGCAGGCATGGAGTTAAAAAAGAATCCTCTTTCTGCTTCTCTTTATCTTCAACCTAGGCTAAACTCTGCCAATTTTATTTTTGGATTTCGGATTGTAACCATAAACAAACTACAGTATAATAAAAAGGATTATTCTGGAGTGGACATAGGCTGGAGTTAGCTGAACCACTATAAATCTTGTCTCTTTTTACCTACTTTAATTTTTAATTTGTTTGTTCATCATATTATATTCTCTACATTAGATATTATCTGAGATCTATAACTGAATATCGGTGCTTTCACATAACTAGGTGTTGCCAACATTTTGGTGCTTTCACTGAGAGAGCTAGCCTCCATGGATTTGGAATTCAGATTCAGATCTTGGAAAACATCTAGAGCTTAAATTTGGAACAATGGTGAAACAATCAACAAGGAGCGTGCTACTGGAAAGGAGTCATCATGGAGGGAATCAAGAGGCTTCCTTAAGAGCTGGAGCTAATCAAGCATCTATCTACATCACCAGGGATGAAATGGAAACAACAATGGATTCTATGTAGAAAAGGATGCTGAAAAGACAAAAGGAGATGATGAAGAATTTACTTCGACAGATTGGACAAGCTAGAGTGCATAACCAGGAACATGGAGATGGAGCTATTAGACAAAGGAATGGAACAGAGCAGCCGGAGGCGGTCTCCGACCATCTTAGAGGGATCAGTCCCGATCCCCAAAGGATATGGGCATGCCCCCGGATCCGATTGATCGCGATGCTGGAAGACCTATGGTCGATCCTATGGATCTCGGTGCAAATCAGAATTTGGATACTCGTCAGGAGGAGTACGTTCTGGAATTCCCTCGTGGACTCGGGGGGTAGTTTGGAAATGATGATGGGAGAGTACAGTTGGATGACAATGATAGGTTTGCAGAGATGATCAGGCAAGTTATGCATGGAGGATTTGTGAATAGGAATCTGGAGGATGTAATAGAAGTCCATTCACTCCTAATATTAGGAATGCTAGAAATCCATTGGAGTTTAAACTACCAACGCTGGAAGTATATGATGGAAAGTCGGACCCAACTATGCACATGATGAGATATATAGGGCACATGAAAATACCAGAGGCATCAGAGGAGGTCATGGCAAGGTGTTTTTCACTTTATTTGACAGAGTTAGCTGCACTCTGGTTTAGGCAGCTGGAGAATGGCTCAATATGGACATAGAGCGAGTTGGTAGATCGGTCCATGAGGCAGTTTCAGGTCCACATCACGAGACTGATGAATGTTATGACATTGGCAGCATTGAAACAGAGAACCGGAGAGTCTAAGGAGTTTTCTAGCATGATTTAATGTCGCGACGACATCGGTGGATCGGCCAGATCCATCCATGGTTTTGATGGCAGTTGTATCAGGAATTTTCGATGGCATGGATTTTAAAGATTCATTGACGCGGGATCCATCTATGGATCTCGGGGAGTTTTATCATGAAGCAAAAAGGTTCCTATGGAAGGAAGACGCATGAGCTGACAAACTAAAGGTGAACGTTGTGCAAAACGAAGGTTTGTCAGGAGATGCAAAAAAGAACGATAAAGGCAAACAAAAACAAGATGATGAGTATGATGAAACAAAAAGTTGATGGAAAGAGTGGGAGCCGAAATTCTCCTCATACTCAGATTTGACGGAAAGCCTAGAACGGATTTACCTAGACACTAAAGGGCAACTCCCCTATCGGAAACCGACATGGAGGGATCCCATAGAGCGGGAGTGTATGTCTGGAAAGTACTGTTTGTTCCACGAAATAAACTGGCACACCACGGATGAATGCAGACATTTAAAAGATATGATTGAGAAGCACATTAGGAACGACAGTCTGCTGCAGAATGTGAGGAGTCGAACAATGGTGGAACAAGACTAGCCACCATCCGCATCGAATGGAAACAAGAATGGCCCTGGATCTGGGTCATGGATCATCATCAATTTATCATGATGATAAGGGACAAGTTCAGGACTTGGACTCCGGCCATAATAATATAATAATAAACTCTATAATAAGGTGGCTAAGTCACTTACACATGTACGAGATCGAGGATGGTCCTTAGGCATGCACAGAGAGGAACCCTTTTTGCTTTTTTAGTTTTTTGGATGTACGAACTCTTATTTATGAGGTTATTTATGATCTGCATTACTACGATGGATAAAACAAGATGCGATTATTATCCCCACTGTAGTGATAGGGCGGTAATTGCAAGGTGCGAGTCCCTTCGCCGGAGAGCGACATAATGGACTTGCATATGGATTAAACCCTCGACCGGAGACTCGAGGTCGGAGAATAAAACCCAATGGGATGCCAGGTATGGGTTATGCCTGGCAAGGAGTATGTCGCTTCACCGAGGAGTGACATGATCGGCGTACTCAGATCGTTGAGTATGGAATATGCTTGGTAACAGTCCAGAGAGACCACTATCGGCCTAGGACTTAAGCTAAGACACCACTTGACGTTCAGGGATACTGAACCGGAGTACAGGAAATAATGCCGCTACGCCGAAGAGCGACAGGATCGACTTACTTGGATGTCGAGTATGGATTGTGCTCGACAAGGACCCGGAGAGGTCATGGATTTGGATATCATCTTCGAACAGCTATGAATTTGGATATTGACCCGTAGTGGTCGCGAACTTAGATATGGGCCCGGAGCCGTGTCAGATTTGGCTAACGACCTGATGAGGTCGAGAGTTTGGAAAAATGATCCAAAGAGAACGTGAATTTGCATTGAATATGGATTTGGATGAAATGATCTGGAGAGATCGCAGATTCAGAATTGGATATTGACTCAGAATGGTCATGGATTTCACTAACGATCCGGAGAAATCATGCATTTGGATTGGCAACGGATTGGATTCGGATTAGATATTGTGACTATCGATGGATTAGAGGCTTCAATTCTTGGATTTATGACAATTCAAAACACACTTTCATATTACAAGGCATGTTTTGCGGGGCAAAGTGTTAACCCGCCTTCTGGCAAGGCAGTACATAGGTGAATTTAACCTAACAGACTTCATGATCATTAAGGTAGAAAGCCCGGAGAGATGGTTACCAAGATTGGAGATCTATTATATTTGAAAATATGGACTATAGTCGAATGGATTCGGATGAACATCACTCAAAATATGGCTAAGTATGGAACTAATACTTCCCCTAGAAGAGAGATCCGAATAGAGGGATCAGATTAAATAGTATGCACACAACACAACTCAATGATGATTGCTCCATAACTCAACAATCACAAGGCGGATTGAAGCGAAACTTTGAAAATAGGAAGGGAAGACCCTAGGGAGTCTACTTGGGGATCACATGTAATTTGGAGAGGTTCGGAGGGATCGGCCCTTATCCCTCAATAGGGATCGGCCCTCTTCCCTCTTAAAGATTGGCTAAATCCACCTTTATAGCAAAGATTGATCAATATCTTCACATCTACACATCCAATTGACATGAAACTTGGAGCACAAGCTTATTACAACATATGGAACACCACATAGGGATCGCACATCAAATGGGATATTTGGAGGGATCGGCCCCTATCCCTCTAAAGGGATCGGTTGAAATCAGAATACATGCAACACCACTTCACGGAAAATGCGATATCTCACAAATCGTTAGTCGGAATGGCACGAAATTTGGAGGGCAAACAGCTAACATCATGTGGAACCCTCCAGAGGAATCACACCTTATTTGGACATCAAAATCAAGATCGGGGCGGATCCCTATTATGGCCCCAATGGAAATTCTTGTATTCCTCGTTATGGTCTGGAGATTCTTCTACTGAAATTTCAGCCCGATCTGTGCACATCTTCCCCTATAAATACAGAAGACATGGCGTTAGAAAGAGGATCCTATTTCTGCTTTTCTTTATCTTCAACCTAGGCTACACTGCCAATTTTATTCTTGGATTTCAGATTGTAAACGTAAACAAACTACATTATAATAAAAATGATTATTCTGGAGTGGACGTAGGCTGGAGTTAGCCGAACCACTATAAATCTTGTCTCCTTTTACTTACTTTCATTTTTAATTTTTTTGTTCTTCATATTATATTCTCTACATTAGATACCATCTTAGATCTGTGATTGGATATTGGTGCTTTCGCATAACTCAGTGTTGGTGGCCAATTTTGATGCCAACAACTATTTTATCATGTGAAGGATAACCTATGAGACGACATGCCTACCTTGAAGTATGGTGGGTATAATTTGATTTCAATAATATTTCTATCGGTAGATAACTTACGCATAAATCTATTTATTCATTATTGATATGATCGATATTGCTTTATGAAAGAATCTGTTCTATTATATAGAGAGATAGAAGTTCGATCGTTGACCATCTGTATTCTTTTTCTTATATAATTTCAGGAATAAAATCCTAATTTTGTACCATTTAAATCTTTATTTTACTAATTTCACATTAAAAAATTATATATTTTCATTCACCACACTCTTTACCTTAATTATACTTTTATAATATAATAGCCTATTTCTTTCTCTTTTCTACACTTTCAGTATAATATTTTTTTGGAACTTCATAGTTTATTTCTCATATTAACTTTTTTATATCATGTTTCATATTTTGTTCTAATTTTCTCTCCTTTCCCTTTTTATGTTCATATTTATAACACAATTCAAAAACTGTATTCTCAATCTATATCGAACTAAGAATTCATTCCAAATAATTTTTTGGTTGAGCTTATAGTTTCCAATCTTAATAAAATTTAATTTAATTATTCAGTAACCTTTCACTTTTTTTACTCCCCTCAAATTTTCTTTGATTTTATCATTTCTAATAGTTATGTTTCTACTTATTGTTTTTGAGGATTGACTTTTATGTAAACAATATTTATAAGTAAAAAAAAAATTGTTTGTTGGGTTAATTCAACACAATTTAGAGGTTTGATCTTCATTTTTTATTTGTCTATTTATTTAATTTATGGTTAAATTTTTTGTTTTCCCCTCTAGATTTCGAAATTCAAGTATTTTCTTTGAGTTTTATGTTTGAAAAATTATTTCTGAATTATTTTTGTTTCGATTAATATGACAATGAATTTAGTTTCTTTCATTTGATTTATAAAAGGTTTTTGAATTATAAATACGTGGATACATAACTTCGATTATTCTTCAAAATTTGTTAAAAGTAAGGTTGAAATTTTATTTTCATTCTCAATTTTTGTGTCAAATTTGAATTTTATCTTATATTTATTCGATTTTTTGATTATGAATTTTGTTCCATTCATTATTTTGTAGGGCATCATTAGATTATCAATGTTTAGGTACCAAAGAACTATTGTTCTGAATGACTAATTAAAGGAGAAGTTGATCCATTTTTCTATTCTCAAACACAGTATATAAAAAATCAAGTTGGGTGAGAAAGATTAATGCAAACCATAAATTTTCGTAACATATTTTGCGAAAACATATAAATTTATGTGCAACACTTTTGTACTACTTACAACAATTAAGTTTAAAATTTGCTTAAAAGTTTAGTTTTAAATATGTGTTTAGTTAATTTATTTCTTCTTTAAAATTATGTGTAGTCTTAGTCAACCTAAACTTATATTGTAAAATCTAATATTATCCATAATAATCAACATTGAGTTTATAATATCTTTTTATGCTACCATCAAATTCTTAGGTATCTTATAGAATAATTTTATGATTATATGCGACTCTCAAAAAACCTCTATTGTTGTGCTATTTTCAACTTCCAGGGTTTGGAGATGTTAAGATATAATCGTAGACAGAAAACATGGTTTTTTAAAAGTGTTTATAAATATACCAACTTTCAGCATCAAGGATCATATCATTGAAGCTAATAAAAGGAATTAATTATAATCAGTTCGGTATAATTTGATTTAAATTTTATTGGAGGATTAACTGTAATAAATTATCTTTAATTTAAATTAAGATTGGTGAGAGAGCAATCTAATTAGTCGAGGAATTAATTTTAACATATTAATCCACTTGTCATCCAAAAAAGTTCAAATGCGTTTTAAGTTCTAAATATACGAGGGAACATATAAAGTCCACTGTTATGTACCTTTAACAAATCGATCCATACTCTAATAGGTTGTAAGGTTGGAACTCACTACCTATTACTACAAAAAAATTATTTTCTTTAACAAACTTAGCATGAGACCAAATAAATGAGAAAAAAATATGTTTGTAAATAACTAATTTTTTTATCAAAATATTGTTTAGATAACCATTGATTATGCTTTGATGCAACATACATTATATTTTACACATTTCCTTATGCTTGAAAGGTAATATCATGTAATCATTAATTATAAAACCCAATTATCATTTTCATCTTTAATGCATAACAACCGTATATGTTATGAGTATTATATTGTGTCATATTGGATGTACATACAAAAAATATGACAAGCATTGATATCAATGTTGGATTAAAGCATTAAAGTAAATTTATGGTCAGTTTCCTATTGGTACGACAAAGAAAACTCATGGTGAATATCAGAAGCCACGATATTATAAAAAGAGTAGAAGAAGAATAATTGTCGGCCACATGATTAAAAGAATGTAAAATGGGTAAATTATAAAATAAGACATCAAATTTAAATGAAGCCATGTTTGAATGCACAGTTAATCATAGGGTAGAGTTTGTTTATTGAAGGAGTTGTATGACAAATATTTTTTTATTTAGCTCATTTTAAAAGAATTCGGAAAAAATAAAGACGATCTTTGATCTACATAGTTGATATGCAAGTTTTGTTTTTGCTGTTTGTTAAAAAATGGAATTTTTTGGGTAAATCATGGTTCCTCCAAAATTTAGTTCATAATAATAAAAACAATATTGATAATTTATTGCATTCTCTATACCCGTATCATTTCTAAATTTATTTAAATATTTCTTTCTTTCTATGCTAGGTACACATTTTACAAATTAGTTTGTTATGCCTCTATAATAGATCCTACTACAAAAAAATTATTTTAGCTATAATAATCAATGTTTAGTAGTTTAATTTATTCCAATAGTATTAATCAATTTTTAGCAGTTTAATTCATTGATTGCACTTATCTCGCTATCATCTTCAGCGAAATATCATCCAAGGTATTTTTTTACATGTATTCATAAGTATTTTTTGTTATGGTAATATACTATATCATTTTTAATTATTATCTTGATTTGTTGTTTAAGTTATTTTATCTATATGGATACTTGATGTAGAAAAAGAATAGTTTGGTTGTTTAGAAAATCAAACTGCACAATGTTTATACTTTATGTAAGTTTCGCATATCAGTTTATCTTATATTTATTTGAAAACACCATGTTTCAAAACTATTTTTTTTCAAGCCAATTAATAATGGATGATGTTAAAAAGTGTACTAATGTAATTTTTGGTCTGTTATTCCTTTAAAATTTCACTATACAAGATTTATAATACTATTATCATGTAGAGTTGTGTACATATTTTAAACTTATGTCTCTTGCATTCCAAAATTAATGGGCATGCTTACTATATAATTCTTATCAAGTTAGGAATACCGATAGTTGGTATTGGTATTTGTTGGATAAAAATATTATACTACAAAAAAATAAGTTATATTTTTTTTGGGTCATGATTATATAAGCATATGTGAGTAAGTAATGTTTTATATCATTTTTTGAAAACCCCGTGTGCACTACAAGGGTTTGTACTTTAAATATTTAAGAGTTCTCTTTTGAACAAAGTCAAAAAATCTAGGGTGAAACCTAATTTTAAAGCATAACTGCTTAATTAAGTTATAAATTTATAACCAATATTATGGGTATTGTCTGACTTATGCATTTCATGCACACTATAGAAACAATATCAATTTAACGTTCGGTAGCTATTCATCATCATTAACATGTAATGAAGTCATTTTCTACAAACTAAGAGATATGACTTTAACGTTTTAGCACTATATGCAATATGAATAAATTTAGTTTCATTTCAGTTTTTCATCGCTAAAATCTATGCACTCGATTAAATACTGATAGCCCAACAATTTATGCTCACAATCATAGTTTCCAGTGTTTCCCGCTAATGACATTGCTTGGAATACATATCAATTTCTTGTGTCAGTCTTTTGTACTATGATCTCTACATAATTATTTTAGTATCATGATGTCTTAGAACCTGACTCGGATTTGTTGTGAGGAAAAAAACTTGACTTATCCTAAAGATATAACTACGATTACTACTACTCAGTAAATGAATGTATGTTTTTCCTTTATTTGCTATAGTTTAATTTTATTATTTCATCAATTACCTTAAACTGATGCTATCATTTGTGCAGTATGGCTAAAGCACTACATTTTCTTATCCATACCAGTTTGAGCTTAAAAATTGTGAGTACAATGGTAACTAAAAATGTAGTGCTTTGATTTACATTTTTCGAATTTATTAGGTTGTATGATAACTACTAGATGCATTATCTACAATTTCTCATGGGTCCTAACTAATATTATGATCTTCGGGTTAATGCCCTAAATCATTGACTACGTAACACAAAAATTGATTCCCAGTTTACAACCCTATTAACAATGTTTATTTAATGCTCAATAAAATTTATACTGATATATTTCTGGCATTAGATCTAAAAATTATAACAAGATTTATTAAGTCAACTATTATAACAACCTTTCATGACTGATGCTATTTTACAGGAAGAAAACATAAACAGTGGGCAACCAAGATGGCATAAGCAACTCTATTTGCACAATAATTCCTTTACTTTTCAAACAATATTGTTTACCCATGTTCTCAAACTAGATGGTGTCTAGCTATTGAGTTACTTTGGTAAGTTTTGTCCATCGTATCAATTGTTCTCAAACCAGATGTTTTCAAATGTGCAATAATGTCCATCATATCAAATCGTTTATACATTCATTTGTCATTTTTATTTAGATTAATTTTTCCTTCGGTACTACTGTCAATGGTAAGTTCTGTCATATCTAATACAACTTTCCATGGCTTGCTTTCTTTTAAGAAGACATTAATTAATTAACTATTATTATTTTTTGTTTTTGTTGCTATTTCTTCTTATATTTAGAGTGGTTAACTTTTAACCCGGACACGTCTGCTGGATCTTCATCTTATAACTTCGCAGCGTTATCCATATTTCAAAATGCTACAAGTCTGGCAGTATTGGATCTCTTTCATGTCTATTTCATAATATGGTAGACTAATAGTTATTACTTTTCCTATAGAGAAAAATAAAATTTTGTTCATTCTCCTCGGTAACTTACTTTTTTAATTTAACAAAAATGTCAATGGTGCACATTAACTAAGTTATTCTTCCATTTAATAAGTCCAAAAATGTCAATGGCAACTAATAATACATTTAGTTGGTCGTTGAATTTGTATATTTAAGGCTTATGTTCTTGCATCAGCCTATAGCACATTTTTCTAAAAATGTGCAAAAGTTATAGAAAGGGCTGGAAATATATGATTGCAATCTTGGAAGTATATATTTTCTATTCCAAATCAAAAAATAGTCATATATGTACAAAACTATAACCATATGTTTAGTTAAAGTTGGTGCTAGATTTGTTGTACTATCACTTTATGCAAAAGCAGTCAATATTTTATATCAGCAGGTAAAGTTAGAGTTGGGTTTAAAGTCAAAATATTAATTTCCTATATAAACATCACATAATATCTGTTTGCCAAAAACTATAAACTATCCACATATAACCAACAAAATCACAGATTTAGTAATATAAACTGAGTGCTAAATGAGCAAATATATGCCTGTTTTGTTTTGTCAGCATGTAGTATTAGTTTGCATGAATTATTAGCATATATAATGCACACGGTTGTAAGTAGTACAAACCACTGCAGCATAACAAGGATCATCCCTATTATTGGTGCCCATAATATATATATATATATCTGTGTGTGTGTATGTATACAATTGAATTCATGTTTGACTACAACTATTTTGTAAAGCACTATGTACATATAATGTGATAACCGAGAAACTTAACCAACACTTTATTTATGCTACAATTTCATTTAATTTTTTCTATATGGAAATGATTACCAATACTTATTACAAAGCTATCGTGTTATTCAATATAATAAGTTTTTCAAAATAATCTATATGCGTAGCATGGGTTCACACTCGTATCTATTTATTGTTGTTCTGTTGAAAATAGAATAGGAGATACCATTGAACTTTTGTCACAGAGAATTAGAAACACTTTTCGTTATGTGAAACATTTTTGCTTCACATTGTTGTTACTTAATTTAGCGTATTTGTGCGTCTCTAATCATTACTTTGGTCATTTCTTTCTAAAAATAATAAGGATTTTGATTGCAGTCTATAACAATATGCGCACGTGCCTATAAAATATCTGGTAAATTGAAAAGGTCATCATGCTGAACTCTCGATCACTTTGATAATAAATACAATTTTTTGCAAAGTATGAATTGAGTGTTTTTTAGGTTAACTTTCTAAGTTAATTGCATGCTATATGAATACCATTTATGCTTGTGATGTCATATGTATGACCCATTGGCACTTCTCAAAATGTTTAGCTTTGAAATCTATTTGTTGCAGTCATTTGTAATATTAAGGTGCTAAGTGTTATTTTGTAGCTTGCTGTTCTGGCAGGAGATTTTCTACTTCTTAATGGTAAAAGCTCTGCCGTTGGTATTTTTCTTGACAACATTTTGAAACTTACAGATGTAGGAGCCAGTAACACACTTACATTAATCCACCATTTGTGTAAGGTAATTATGTATTCTCTTCTTTATTGCCACCTTCTTCTGATTTGTTGACTTACAATACTGTTATTTATACTTTATTGAATTGTTATTTTAGTTAATATTACTGTTTGCTCAATTTGACTATGATAGTGCAACCATTATTTTCTCAGTATAGTTCCATTTAATCATTGTTTTTGTTGAAATCCGTCCGCACATCCTTACGTGGGGGCAACATATGAGTTTGTTCAACACCTTTTAACAAAAGGAATCCCTTGTTGTTACATGCGACCAAACTCATATATATATATATATATATATATATATATATATATATATATATATATATGGACACACACACACACACACCCTACTCCACCTTCATTATTTTTCACGATGTGAGACTATTCTTTTTTTCAATATGCGTCCGTTACCCACACACGATGCGAGACACCCCAACATTGATGTTGGTAGGTTTCAGTTTAAGTCTTTCCTCTTCGTTCTCCACTTTATTTATTTTTCGAACCAATTTGCTTTTTGACGATCTCCAAATTGTTCCCATTTCTTGAAATACGGCTTTTCTTTGCTAATCCTCTTCCAATTTAAATCTAATCTACAACAATACATGAAAACATGTATTATGACAATGAATCAGATTTCTCAATATAACTTGATGTATTATGACAAACAATTGTTTGGTACAAGAATTAAATGAAAATTTTTAGATTTTATATAATTTACTTAGTTATTCTTTTATTAGTCCAAATAACTTTGAGAATACGGTTTGGAACTTCTCGACGCTGCTAATCTTCGGGTAACATGAGGACTTCGTGCTTCAAGGTCATGGTTCCATGGCTCAAGAAGTGATGCGTGGCTTATGGGAGTGCGCGACTTATGAGATCGATACGACCCGTCGATCCGGAACGGTTTGGAACTTCTCGATATTGCCAATCTTCGGGTAATGTAAGGAGTTCGTGTTGTGATTCCATGGCTCAAGAAGTGATGCACGACTTATGGGAGTGAATGGCTTATGAGATCTATACGACCCGTCGGTCCGAAACAATTTGGAACTTCTAGACATTGTCAATCTTCAAGTAAGGCAAGGAGTTCGTGCTTTAAGAGCATGGTTCCATGGCTCAAGAAGTGATGTGCAGCTTATAAGGTACATGAATTATGGGATCGATATGACCTATCGATCCGGAACGGTTTGGAACTTCTCGACATTGCCAATCTTCGGGTAACGTGAGGAGTTCGTACTTCGAGAGTGTGGTTCCATGGCTCAAGAAGTGATGCGCGGCTTATAGCAGTGCACAACTTATGAGACCAATATGAGCTATTGATCCGGAATGGTTTGGAACTTCTCGACATTGCCAATCCTCGGGTAACATGAGGAGTTCGTGCTTCAGGAGCATGGTTCTATGGCTCAAGAAGTGATGCGCGGCTTATGGCAGTGCCCGCAATGGGTTGGGCCTTCCCGGTGCTAAAGGAGCAATACCAATTCTTAGAAGGTAAGGATTGGGTTTTCCCATTAATCTGGCGATTTGACTTCGTTGGAACGGGATTTCGTCAGTTCTAAGAGATAAGTGGTTTTTGGATTGGGTAACCGTGGCTTGGAAAATCCTCCCGTATTTTGAAAAGATGTGCACGGCCAAACAGATAAGGTTTCCATGGTGGAGAGATTTACAGCCAACAGCATAGAGATGGTTATAAAGAAAGAGCTTGTGGGAGTTCGAGGCAAGACTCTCAGTTTTTGGTTCAAACTGCCTTTAGAGAATTGGAGGCTATTGATGAGGCAACAATGACATGTTACAAATAGAGTGAATGTTTCTGATGATTGGTTGATATTTTAAATGAATATATATGTTATTATGATGCAAAAACATGATACTATGGTGAACGTGAAACGTACGAATCTATGGCAAAGGTAGATGTTATAGGATATGGTATGAATATATATAGATGGGGATATGGATACGTATTTAGATATGGATACAGATGCGGTTATGGACCTATGACACAAGTAGGTGATCTGGTATTATGTTGCTCCCCTATAGTGCTTCGACAGGCCAGGTGGAGGAGAGGCTGTTAAGCGACCCTGTTTGCTACGGGTGGACCAGGGCATGAGTCCGGTTGGCACGAGGATAACATGCTTTCTTGTAGGCTTCAAATGGTCCAAGAAAGTGAGTTCTATATGCGAATTATTTGACAATGGACAACAAGCGACCTTGTAGGGCATGAGGCTAGTCCAAGTAAGTGGGTCAATATAGTGATTAGGGCTGCACAAAGCATGGGTTGGGTCGGATTAGACCAGATACTTCACCCAACCCGTACATGTATGGTTTAAAGATAGTTCAATCTGTATCCAACCCCATATAAGGTTGGATATGGTTGGGTTGAAGTATATGTTGGATTAGATTTAGTAGGGTTGGGTTGGGTTGCATAAACATAATACAAAAATGAGAATTTGAAAAAAAAAATCAAAATGTTCATGTCAAAATAGCATAGTTTAGCTAGCATAATGCATTAAATATAATTGATTCACTACATTGCACATTTCATTATAGTTCAGAATTTTATTATAAAAGACATCATATAGAATTGATTCAGCATATTACGGTAAGAATTTCATTCCAAAACACATAAAAAAATACATCTAGAAAACTCTTCGAAATTCTTAGTCAATCTTATGTGTTTTGATTGCTCTAATTTTACTTGGACTAGTATCAAATACGATTTTTTGGTATGGGTTACAAATTTTAACCCATATCCATCCCGGACTAGGTTAGATTGGGTCGGGTTTATATGAGTTGGATCAGGTTGGTGGGTTGGATCGGGTCGGGTATGGGTTGTGTGCACCCCTAATAGTGATGATATGATATTACTAAATGTGTATGATAGTTAGGTGTGCCATGACATATGATGCGAGGTGATGGAGTGACAGACTCATATATGTTATATATTATTTTTGTAGTATATGTAGAGCAAAAGTATGGCTCACTCACCAGACATATGTCTGAACCCCCTCCCATTTCCCCCTTTATACATATATCCAAGTTGATGTTTTGGAGGCGAGATGGTATTAGAGGCAGAGACTCATTTGTATATACTTTGTATGATGTAAGTAAGTGTTGTAACATAGATTTGACTATTGGTATAGATTGGGTTATAGTTGTATTATTCATATATATGTATTTACATTATAGACATGTTATAGTGATGTGACTATGGTTATTATTGATGTTTTATATTATATTTCCTTCCACTATGAGACTCTGTAAGTAGATAGTTATCAAACAATATTAGTTAGTAATGTATATATTTATACCAGTTATATGCTTATTTTTCTCAACCTCACGACTCATCTTTTCAGTTTCCGGGTTGTCGACGTCGGTTCGAGCGTCGGACCCAAGGCTGAAAATGGCAGGTTATTATATTTGGTATTAGAGCATAGTGAACTAGGACATGAATTAGGAATGTATTGAGAGAGCATATTTGTATTTTCTATTACAACACCCACACATACACACATACACATATATTAAGTACATATACACATACCCAATTTATGCTCTAGTTTTGTTTACTATATATTAGGAAGTTGCTAATGAATCACAATTTTATAGGTAGCTAAAATGAGTAATTTAATCTAAATGGAACATAGACCAACAAAACCTATGCTAGTGGGGTAGAAACTAGGGTAGGGACCATCACTTGAGTATATGTACTGGATATTCCTGGAGTAAATATTCCAGTATGGTTCAGACGATATGTTCAGGCGATGAGCCAAGTCAGTACCAACGTCACTGCACCCATAGCCATTACTACCACTACTAACCAAGGTGTGATTCCAATCCCAGCACCACCAACTATTAACTTTCCTAAGCTTTGTAAGGATTTCTCTAGTCGGTGGGAAGCCTTTCCTCATGATGGAATCATACTTGGTGACTCGGGCATGGCTCAATGATTTTGAAAAGATTTTCAACCTGTTATGGCTTGGTGATGCTATTAAAAGAGAATTAGCTACTTGGCATTTTGAAAGGTGAACCGACGTGTTGGTTGGAATTGATAACAATTGAAATAGATGAGAACCCCATTACTTGGAGGATGTTTAAGTCAAGGTTTGAGGTGAAATTTCTTTTCGATGCTAAAAGGGATACGTTGTTGAAGTTTATTCATCTGAAGTAGGGAGAAATGACAGTTGGGGAATACGTAAGTCTGTTTTATGAGTTGGTCCGATTTGAATTTGAGTTAGTGAATATCTAGAAGAAGAAGGCGTTAGGTTTCCAAAGGGTTAAAATTCACCTTTGAAGGAGCTAGCATTGAATCAAATTCCATATAGAGCGACTTGTAAGGCACCAGTATAGGCATCACTATTGAATTCTCTGAATGGAACTTGGGTTAAGGATCGGGCAAAGGAAGGAGAGGGCCAGCAATAAGGAAAGCGCAAAGGAAATGGACCACAAGGATGGTAAGGAAAGAAATAGGTGGTTGCTGTTAACCCAACAAATGGATCAACACCCTGGATTAAGTGTGAAAGCAACATCCCTATTCTTACAGAGCAATAATATAGAAAATAAATGTAAAAAGAGCAGAAATAGCAAAAATACAAGAAGATTTTTATAGTGGTTCCACTGTTAATGAATCCTATGTCCACTTTATAACTTTTTATTAACTGACTACTGACTATTGTGTCGGAGGAGAAGAATGAAGAATAATCTCTGCAGAGCTCTAGCAGCCAGTCTAGATGATCCTCTTTATATTACAGATATGTGAGTATTTATAGGGGAATTCAATGAGTATTGGACAAGAAGTCCAAGTGCAGAAGAGTCCAGTTGTTATGCCAAGTCATCACCGAAAATCTCAAATCAATCTGAGTAATTTCTATGAATCACTAGCTATCCGTAGGGGATGGATCGCTTGCTATCCATAGAAGATGGATCGATCGTTACCTATCCATCAAATTAGCATATTTTTCTACCAGAAGCCTTTACTTAGTGCTACGAAGGAGCTTGGAATGTTTGAGGGCATCCGACCAATCTTGATGGATCGCTAGCTATCCATAGGGGATGGATCGCTAGCTATCCATAGGGGATGGATCGCTAGCAATCCATAGAGGATGGATCGCTAGCTATCCATCCACTTAGCATATTTTTGAGTGATATTAGTTTGATTGTCTTCTTATCTTCTATTTAAGTGCCTTATCCAAATATCAAGTCGTTTGGAGTTCGTTTGATCATCTGTCTTCATGGGTTATCTGGTCCAGAAGAATTATACATAACTCACTCAATACTTAACCAAATCACACGAAACTTCACACATGCAATGTAGATGAGTAGGAAAGCCTCCCTTATGGATCATCAGTCATAAGGCCCACTCCTCATGGGTCAGACCTGATTGATCTTACTGGCCTAATTCGAAGAAAAATTATCCATAACTTGCTCAAAACTTAATGAAAATAGATTAAATTTTGCACGTACTCTCTCTAGGATATGTGGGACCTACCCTATAAATTTTAGGTTGTAGGGACCAACCTACATGGATCGCTAGCGATCCATCTACTTAGGTCGCTAGAGATTCATCAAACAACCTCCAAATGATCCCATTTTTAATGTGAGCCTTATTTTATATCTTATAAGTGTTCTCAAAAAATTTCAAGTCAATCTGACTCCGTATGAGTTCTGTAGGTCCATTTTAAGGTAGCTGCTTTTGGTTAAACAGCTTGAATCAGATGAGTCTTCACTTCTCGAGCTAGATTGTTTGGCATGCTATGAAACTTGGAAAGTATTCTTAGAAGAGTTTGTAAATCATGATGCCAGAGGCTTTGACAACTCATAATGCTTCATTTTGGATCACTAGCAATCCATCTACTTAGTGGATTTTTGGCTTGTTTCTAAGTTCTATTAGCTTGTTCTTTTAGATGCCTTGTTCAAGTTTCAAGTCATTCTGGCTTAATCTAGATGTTCTAACTCCTGTTTAATTCCGCTGGGTTGAAAACCCAGTTAACATTTGCCCATAGAGTATGCTTTTGTTGAAAACAAAGTGTGTTCTGGAATAAGACAAGTTTTGAATTACTATTCTGTGAATTTCAGTGAATCGTTAGAGTCCTTCTTAAGATGTTGTTTTAATTGACTGACTTATGATAGCTGTTTGTTTTTTGATTTCGATCTGAATTTCAATTCCTTGTATTGACAATGCAATCTTTAATCCGTAGTTTACACAAGGGTTTAGGCCGGTAAGTGGGTGCACGACGTACGTTTGGAGTCAATCTATATAGTTTTGACTCGACCGGCGATGAAGCTAAGTTTTGTCTCAAACGAATATATGTCGTTCTAGAGCGAAGTCTTGCTCTTTGTCCTTAAATATTTCTTTTCGAGGACTTGGTTAAGTTCTTGTTGCCATTTTGAATTCTAATGCAACTATTTATTCCAAAATCGGATATAGTGGATGATTCAATCGTATCGCTCTTCTCGTTTCTGTACTCCAGTGATCCTAAAAAGAAAAGCTTCCCGCGTCGCTTCGGGCAGTGGCTCCATTATCGATCGTTGATCGATAATGGGTAAGTGTTGAAAAGATAATTTCAAAGGATGATATGGGTTGCTTTTCAAATTTAAGCAAGCTATCTACACTAGGTTGTTCGTTTGCAATATTCGAGATACCGGACTCTTCTCATGTAGATACACACTGCATCTGTCTCGGTCAACGCTCAGAACCCGACTGGTCAACATACACCGACTTTCCTTCGATTCCGGGCATTGGTTATACGAGGATGTTATTTAAAGTAAAACACACTCAACAGGGTTGAATGCTAAGTTTTAATTTTGAAAATGACTTCGGTCATCCAATCTTTTAGTCTGGCGGAGGGACTTCCACTCTTCTAGAAACTGGGTCCTTCACAACTTAGACTTCGCTTATTATTTCTATCATATTGGCATGATTGATTACAGTTAAATTATAAGGCACAACCGCTCTTGTAGAGTTGTAGTTGAAGTTCAATCAGGCACAGTTTCAATCTTCGGAAACTAGCGCATGACTTGTTTGATTGCGATTATCTTTCCTTTGCATTTTTCAGAATTCAACCTGCACACCAGCTTCTTTCTTCGGGGATTATTGGTTTAATTGCATGATTTCGAGCATCGTTTTTTCTCGCTGTTGCGCCTCTTGTGTTCATGTGCAGCATACTCGTGTACTGTAATTCTATATGTGTAAGTAATATTTCTGCAGTTATTTTGGCATATTCTATTTCATAGCTTTGTTCAGAACTATGAGGTAGCTTGATCTAGCCAGTTTTGTGGCTATTCCTGTTTATGCTCTGTTGAGTTCATCCGACAAAGTGTTGGTGTATATGCCTTAGTCCATAGGCTGATTACTCCGAATACTATGTTTTCGAGAGACAAGGCCACCTGGGCCATATCTGATTTCCCCAGTTTGATTGACACGATAGCTCCTATCTTCGGAAACTAGAGACTTTTCTATTTGATTCCAAGCTTTGATTTTTTCAATGATGTTTGTTACCTGACTGTAATTGAATTCCTCCAAGTTGACATCGTCATTCGATGTCCTTCTGGGTACATGTACTGGAAAGACACATCACCGTCACCTTTTGCTAGAGTGAATTCTTCCAAGTCCAATGTTGAAAACCTAATCATGTATCAGTTTCTATCTTTGGAAACTCATGCGTGCATGACTCAACTCTGTGGATTTTTTCTTGTTGTTATGAATCTTCGGATAGCATGAGATGCTAGAAGGTAAGGCTGAAGATTCAATTAAGCTCTTGCTTCGGTTTTCGAAAGCCCATGCATCGATAGTTTCATTCTGAGGGTTTCTTCTTAGCGTCACCAAACTTCAGGCGATGGTATACTCCTGCCAGTTTGGACTAAATGATCTAGTCGGATCGTAAGTAGGTCATCAATCCTTCTCGTCATCGCCAGACATTGAGCGATGGTAAGTTTCTTGCGGTTATTCATGTCGGGACTTGGCGGCGTTTCTTTAACCAAGTATTTATGCGTTTATCCAGATTCGAGGTGCTAGCTATTTCGAATGCCAATATTTGAGCGTTTGCGAGAGATGGAAAGGTGTGGGACAAATGATTCAATTACCCCCCAGTTTGGCTCTTAAACCCATTTTAGGATTGAGGAAGTTTGGTGATTTTAGTTTCGACCTTCCATGATTGTCCCTACATGTCCTTAGTTGTGCATGATTTGCTTGATTGCTGTCGTCACGGAAGTTCTGTTCATATGCCAATTCCTATCTTTGGGAATTGATAAACTAGCTGCTTGGTTCCAAGCAACATTTCCTCGAGGTTTCCTATCTTTTAGTAGTATCTAAATTCTTTCTAAGTTGAATTCAGGAAATTCGGTTGTGCACCAATTTTTATCCCTAGAAATTCACACATGAGCAATTAAATCCTGTGATTTCCTTTCGACGCTGCTTTATTCCTATGCAATGGTTGATTCCTGTGATGAAAGGTCAAACAATTCGACTAACCTATGAAAGGTTATGTCTTCCTATCGTTGACAATTTTTAGGCAACGGTAGTTTTCTAAAGACAAGGGTAGAATTAGCTGAGGACCAACTTCTATCTCCGGAAGCTAGTTCGTTGATGGTTTACTACAATGAGCGTTTCTCATCGAACCTGTAGATTAAAGTTTTTCTGGCATTGCCAAGGTAACACCAGTACATAGTGAATAACAAGTTTCCCGACAGTGTCGGTATTTAAGAAATAGAGGGTTTCTCGGCGTTGTCGTGGGAACATTGATACTTATGAAATAGAAAGTTTCTCGACGTTGTTGGGGCAACACCTGTACTTAGGAAATGAGAAAAGGCCTTAGTGTTGCCGGGCCAACATCAACACTCATGGGGTTAAGATCGATTTTCCCCACCGATCCGGCAATGCTTTTAATCTAGTTGGGCACTAATTTCGATCTTCAAAAACTAGCACTTCGATGATTGGATTATATAAGTCTTTTCTTTATGCTGCCTGTCTTCGGGCAATGTTAAAGTCATGTTGGTTAGGATTGAATCATTCATTCGATCTTGTTTAGTTGAGTAGATCCCTTTCAACCAAACATGGCTATTTTTCTCAACATTGCTTAACTTCGGGATACACCATGTTTTGGAAGGATGGGAGTCCCAGGCATTTCCATTGCCTAGCCTTATTTATCATCGTTAAGCGTTAGCCTTGGAAATGCAGAGTTGTTGCTTAACCAATTCCATGGTTATTCCTATTCATGAAAAATCAAATTTCCTCCAACTGGTTTTTGTTATGATCCGACTTCTATCCGCGGAACCCATCATTTCTAGGCGGAATCCTTCATTTCTAGGTGTCAAATTCCAAGTTCTTATAGAAAAGTAGAAATTGTAGAGCAAGTCATCACATTTCCCCAGGTACGGCTGTGCTCGTTCCTAGCCTGATCACGGACCGGTAGAGTTCGGTAGTATTTGTCGTGAATCTATGACACTTAACCTTGCTTGTTTCAGGCCATATGCTTTATGCTGGGCTGATAGCATTGTTGTAGATATCAACCTTATTCGTTGGTTCCAACCTTCGAGAATCAATGTTTAGCTACTCGATTTCGAGCTTTCTCTCCTTCCTGTTGTCTATCTTTGGATAATAGCTGGTTTTCTATAAGGTAGGGTTTGAGACCTCAGTCGAGCACCTGCTTCTGTCTTTGGAAATTGGTGCATTGATGATTTGATTCTAGAAATGCCTTCCGTCGTCATCTATCTCTAGATGATGGTAAGTTCCTCCTTTTATTGCAAGTTGGAGCAATTTTTTATCCTGACCAAGTGTTAATGTGTTATGTGCCCCTCAGTCCACAGAGCTGATTATTCTGAATAATTGATCCGAGACTTGATGTTCTGGGCGGCTCCTTGGATGACCCCAGTCAAAGGTGTGTCACAGCTCATATATCTGAGAACTCGTGACCTGTATGTCTTGAATTTAGACATTTTGTACATTAACTTCAGTCAAAGATCAGAATTCTATGCCGACTTCTTGGTTTGTGAACTTCGGGGCACTACCAGAGCAATATCGGTTCTTTCAGGTAGCGGGAGTTGATCCTTGTTAATCCTTCAATAGACAAGTTTCACGGTGTTGTCGGGACAACAACGGTACTTAGAAAATTTTAACGGTCTGCTAATGTTGTTGGAGCAACATCAAGCAGTGCTTGCATGGTTTACGAAATGCGCAGCTTTTAAAAGTGCATGGCTTATGAAATGCACGGCTATAGAGAGTGCGCGGCTTATTTGAAAGTATGCGACTTACAAAATGCATGGCTTTTGAGAGTGCACGGCTTACGAAATGCACGGCTTATGGGGTCGATATGACCCTTGATCCGAAAAGGTTTGGAACTTCTTGACGTTGCTAATCTTCAGGTATCGTGAGGAGTTCGTGCTTCCAGAGCATGGTTCAACGGCTCAAAAAGTGATGTGTGACTTATAGAAGTGTACGACTTATAGGATCGATATGACCCGTCGATCTGGAACGGTCTGGAACTCCTTGATGGTGCTAATCTTCGGGTAACGTAAGGAGTTTGTGTTTCGAGAGCGTGGTTCCACGGCTCTAGAAGTGATGCACGACTTTTGGAGTGCGCGACTTATGGGATCGATATGACATGTCGATTCAGAACGGTTTGGAATTTCTCGACGCTGCCAATCTTTGGATAACGTGAGGAGTTCGTGCTTCGAGGGCATAGTTCCATGGCTCAAGAATTGATGTGCGGCTTATGAGAGTACGCGACTTACGAGATCGATACGACCCACCTATCCAGAATGGTTTGGACCATCTCGACATTGCCAATCTTCGGGTAATGTAAGGAGTTTGTGTTTCGAGAGCGTGGTTCCACGGCTCAAGAAGTGATGCACGACTTATGGGAGTACGTGGCTTATCAGATCGATATGACCCATCGACCCGAAATGGTTTGGAACTTCTCAACGTTGCCAATCTTCGGGTAACTTGAGGAGTTCGTGCTTCGAGAGCTTGGTTCCATGGCTCAAGAATTGATGCACGAATTACCAAAGTGCGTGAATTATGAGATCGATATGACCCGTCAATCCGGAACGGTTTGGAACTTCTCGACATTACCAATCTTCGGGTAATGTGAGGAGTCCGTGCTTCGAGAGCGTGGTTTCACGGCTCAAGAAGTGATGCATGACTTATGGTAGTGCATGACTTTTGAGATCAATATGATCCATTGATCTGGAACAGTTTGGAACTTCTTGACGTTGCCAATCCTCGGGTAATATAAGGAGTTCGTGCTTTGAGAGCGCGGTTCCACAGCTCAAGAAGTGATGCGCTGCTTATGGCAGTGCCCGCAATGGTTTGGGCCTTCCTGGTTTAGAGGAGCAATACCAGTTCTTAGAAGGTAAGGATCGGGTTTTCCCATCAATCCGGCGGTTTGACTTTGCTAGAATGGGATTTTGTCAGTTCTAAGAGATAAGTGGTTTTTAGATTGGGTAACCATGGCTTGAACAATCCTCCCATATTTCGGAATGATGTGCATGGCCAAACAGATAAGGTTGCCATGGTGGAGAGATCTAGAGCCGACAACATGGAGATGGTTATAAAGAAAGAGCTTGTGGGAGTTCAGGGCAAGACTCTCAGTTTTTAGTTCAAACTGCCTTTAGAGAATTGGTCTTCAACCGGTCACCAAGGGTGGTAAAGGAGGATTTGGGAAGAAGTAAGCAAGTATTATGCTTCTATTTCGTTTGTTGCGCTAGCTAGGTCGTTAAGTCCGTAGTTGTTCGCATGCCAGAATTTTCGATCGGGCGTAACTGAACTGTAGTATGATTAGTCTTGGCGTTCCTTGTACATATTCAAGTATGTGTGGTGCCCTCCATAACACAGGGCTATTCACATGCTTAAACTATTTCTTGGGTTTCTCCACAACTTGTTTGGTTGCACGCGGTCCAGTGGATGCAATTGTGTCTTCTAGATGATTAAAGCATGGGAAAGCTTCTATCTTTAGAGACTTATATATTAGGGATTTGAGATACTTGGTTCTCCCAAGTGTCGAATCTTAGCTTGATTCGAGTCAGCCTCTGATTGATCACAAAGTCGGTTAAGTTTTGGCTTAGTTTCTTTAAGCAACTTTGAAGCTCTGGAATTCAGCACCGTTTGTCTCATTGGTCGTTGTACGTGATTCTGTTAATTTTGCAAAGTGACTGATGTGATTGTCCATTCGTGGCCTTGGAGCATGACTTCACTGACTTCGGGCAGTTCTGGATGAGAGGACCACTGATCTTCCAGTTAGCCTTCATGACGCTTTAGTTCATGAAGGATTTGTGGATGACTACTGATCTACTGGTTTACCTTCACGACACTTTAGTTCATGAAGGACCCTCACAATGCTTTAGTTCGTTAAGGAGTTTTTATGGTCGGATATCCGGCAACCAGACGGCCTTGGAACAATAATTTATCGATTCCAAGAGAAATTTTGGTCTGATGTCCAACGACCAAACGACCCTAGAGTGATTATTTATCGACTCCAAGAAGAGTTTTGGGTCATGTGTCTTATGGCCCGGCGGTCTTGAAGCGATGATTCACTAACTTCAAGAGGAATTTTGATCGGATGTCCGGCGACCAAACGGCCTTGGAGCGATAATTCATCGACTCCAAGAAGAGTTTTGGGTCATGTGTCCAATGGCCCGACGGTCTTAAAGTGATGATTCATCAGCTTCAAGAGAAATTTCGGTTGGATGTCTGACGACCAAACGGCCTTCGAACGATAATTCACCGACTCCAAGAAGAGTTTTGGGTCGTGTTTCGACGGTCTTAAAGCGATGATTCATCGACTTCAAGTGGAATTTTTAGGATTCGGCTCACGGGAACACAGTTTTATCGGTTCTTGGAGACTAGGGGTTGGATCTGTTTATTTGACGATCCTTTGGACAAGCCTTCTCGATGCTACTAGAGCAACGCCGGTTCTCAGAATGGGGATCGACATGACTTGTTGAGGACATAGAAGCATTTCTTTCGCTGTGCCATCTACAATGCCCCCAGTGTCCCGATACGGCTCATTTGGAAAAGGAAAGTAGAGAAGGATGGATGAGAAGGCATCGCTTTAGGTTGCTGCCCCATTCCTTAGTAGCTAGCTAGCAAGAGTGTTATTTGATAATCATTCTTTCGTCTGATTTCGTCAGTTAGCCGAGGTGCTTTTCTACTGGGTCTTAGTGGCCTTGCTTGGGCAGAAGGTCCCTGAGGTCCTGTAGCTCCTTCACCGTTTGGTATGTTCTTTGGCAAATTGCCGAGTTTGCCTTCTACCAATTGCACTACCTTTAGTCTCTAGAACTATTTTTCCTTCCCATAGAATTCTTCCAAGGTAGTAGGTTGTTTCATCCTTTAATGATTCATGTGGGCCTTGTAGTAGACTAAATCTGTCGCCCTCGCTTCATCCATATGCTAGTCATACCTGTAAAAAGTAATTTCTAATCAGTTATACAGTTGTAGGAAGGTATTGTTGGCATGATAAACTTCTTTGGATATTCTGCATGCTGAACGGCTTCGGTGAATGGGTTTCGATTTGGGAAGATGCTCTAATCGTTGTCAGTCTGGTCCATTTTCAAGTTACGGCTATTTATAATGCTTGAGAATGATATATGCATGATTGTCTTATGCATGAATGATTGGAAATGTCGATTGAATGGTATTTTACTTGGAGTCCGGCCTGAGATAATTTGCCATTTGCTTGGAGTCAGCACATGGTTCGCTTGGAGTCACAAAATTTGACGTGCTGGGTTGGTGACGAATAGTGCTTGGAGTCAATTTGCATATTTGCTTGGAGAAAATCTTGGTTTTACCTGAGTCTGGTTTTGGGCCAGAATTTCCTAGATTTGCTTCGAGTCAAATGGGTGATTACCCGAGTTCGACTTCGAGTCTGCTTCGAGTCAATTAGGCGATTACCCGAGTTTTACTTCGAGTCAACCCTGAAGTGAGTTTTTCAATGACCATTTTAACGATTTTTGACGACGACCATTCTTGATTCAACGATGGGAGCTCCATGATGGGATTGGAAGCTGGTCAGTTAGGAGTGGTTACAATATACCACAGGAGCTTGGCCTTGTAATCGATCCCGATTTATGTCATATCTTCTTGGTTCTCCTGCCTTTGGGAGTACCGTTTATGTAGTAGTTCCTCATCCATTGCTTGGTATGTGCTGCGGTATGGGTTTTAGAGCTTCTTCTAGTGTTTTGCACGTTAGATTTTTCATCTAATTTGTCTTCCTCAAATTGTTTGTCATCTTCATAGACGGAGAGAGCCATCGTTATATCTCCCCGTGGGGTTTTAACCCTTAAGTTCGGGTTTGTAGCAGGTGCTTTTGCAGTGGGTGGAGTGTTAATGTTTCCTCCGTCATGATTCTTGGAGCTCTGCCCACTACTTCCTTTTGCTTTTGCTTTCTGCTTCTTCCATTCAATCCAGAAACAGAAGAATGGTCTTGCTCCGTAGCATCCACGACTTCAGGCACCGTTCTGGGAGTAGCTAGTGATTGGAGCGCTAAGAGAGCATCAATCTGTTCCATAAAATCCTTTTGACCGTTTGCTATTTTCTAGTTAATTTCATCAACCATCTTGCTCAAGTCTCCCTTAGTCACAACGTCATGTTTTGTGGAGGATCTTGGAACCTGATCTCCAAAGTTAACTCCTAACAGCAGGTTGTTGGGGTTGTTGACTTCAATTTGCTGAGGGTTTGTTTCTTCTCCAGCAATGGTAGCTCCTATGGATCTTCCGGAGGTAGTTCTCTTTCTTCCTAGTGCTATTGATTCTTAACAGCAAATCTTCTAAACAAAGATTGAGGATCTAACTTCTGAACCTATCTGATCTAAAGTAGATAGCTAGATCTAAGCCTGAGTTGGGTTCTTAGTGAAAGCACCAAAATGTTAAACCAAAAAATGGATCAACACCTAGATTGAGTGTGAAAGAACCAGTTCTGTTCTTACAGAGCAATAATATAGAAAATAAATGTAAAAAGAGCAAAAATAGTAAAAGGCAAGAAGATTTTTATAGCGGTTCGACTGTTAATGAAGTCTACGTCCACTTATAACTTTCTATTAATTGACTATTGTACAAGTTGAATCAGATTACAATATGATTGAATCTTCTAAATTAGATCAAGTCGCAAGTACAAGAGTTCACTGGAGAATCATAGTGAACCCGTTAACCCACCTTTTGCTAAGGCAGTATACATGCAGATTTAACCCAACATACTTCACAATTATCAAGGCTGATGAGTACAGAGCAACGATTGTAGGGCGCATAAATCAGGTACAGATAATAGTATCAAGTCGAGATTGAATGGAATTGATAGATATGCAAGGTAGAGTGTCCGAAGTATGAAATATGGCTCATGCATAAGAGGGATCGACATAGATTGGCTCCAATAAAAGGGATTGACATACTTCAATGTACAAGAGCATTCTTGTGGAAAACAATCAATATCTCAAGATCTACAAGTCAGATGCATATGAAACTCTGTGAGAAAGATGTGGGGACCCTAGGAAGCCTACCCTAGGGATCGCATATCATTTGGATAAAGAAAGAGGGATCGGTACCTATCCCTCTTAGGGATCGGCTAAGCCCAACCTATAACAAGGATCGATCAATATCTCAACATCTACACATCCAATTGACATGAAACTTAGAGGACAAGCTGATTAGAACATGTGGAACGCCCCCATAGGGATCACATAGCATTTGGAGGTATCAGTACGTATCCCTCCATAGGGATCGACTATAATGACCTTAACACCATATTGCAACAAAGATCGGTCAATAACTCGAGTTCTACTAATCCAATTGGCATGAAACTTGAAGGATATACATAATACCACATGGAGAAGCTCCCCTGGGGTTTGCATGGTATTTGGAGCAAGTTGGAGGGATCGGTACCTATCCCTCTAGAGGGATCAGTAGAAATCAGAATTCAATCAATACTACTTCATGAAAAATGCGATATCTCAAAAACCTTATATCAAAATTGCATGAAATTTGGGGAGCAAGTAGCTAACAACATGTGGAACCACCCAAAAGGATCACATCCCATTTGGACACCAAAATAGGGATCGATACCGATCTCTATAGCGGGCCCCAATGGGCTTGGAAATTTTTGGGTGGCCTCGTCTTGGTCAACCGAACCTTCAGTCAAAATTTTAGCCCGATCCGTGCACGTCTTCCCCTATAAATACAACAAGCATGGCGTAAGAAAAGGGATCTTCTTTCTACTTCCTTTTATTTTCAACCTAGGCTACACTCTGTCAATTTTATTCTTGGATTTCGGATTGTAACTATAGGCAAACTTCAGTATAATAAAAAGGATTATTTGGGAGTGGACAGAGTTAGCCGAACCACTATAAATCTTGTCACCTTTTACATGCTTTCTAATTGTTTTCATTTTTTCTTCATTTTTCTCTCTTCATATTTCTGTGATTGGATTGGATATTGGAGCTTTTGCATAATTGGGTGTTGTCGGCCAATTTTGACCCCAACATTATGGTGCTTTCACTGAGAAGAGTTGCACCTATAGGTTTGGAAGCTAGGACCTTAGATTTGGAAGCTTGGATACTTGGATCTAGAAAGTAATGGCTAGGCAATCAACAAAGAGAGTGCTACCCGAAAGGAGCCACCATGGAGGGAGTCAGGAGGCTTCCTCAGAAGTTGGAGCTAATCAACCATCTATCTACATGACCAAGGATGAAATGGAAATGATGATGGATGCTATGAATGAGAGGATGCTGAAAAGACAGGAGGAGATGATGTAGAATTTACTCTAATGGATTAGATAAGCTGGAGCATAGAATCAAGGAGTTAAAGCAGCTGGAATCACTGGAAATCAGAACCGGGAACATGAAAATGGAGCCAATATACAATGGAATAGAACAGAGCAACCAAGGCAGTCCCCTGCCATCCTAGAAGGATCGGAACTGATCCCTACAAAGGGATCAGTATCGATCCCCAAAGGCTAGGGGCATGCCCTTAGGTCTGGTTGATCGTGATGCTGGAGGACCTACGATCGATCCTATGGAGCTGGTGCGAATCGGAATTTGGATTCTCGTCTGGAGGAATACATTCCAGAATTCCCTCGTAGAGTCGGGGGCAGCTTGGACATGATGATAGGAGACTACCATTGGAAGCCAATCATAGGTTTGCAGAGATGATAAGGCGAGCTATGCATAGATGATTAGTGAACAGGGATCTGGAGGATGTAAATAGAAGTCCATTCGCTCCAAATATCAAGAATGCTAAGAATCCACCAGAAATCAAATTACCAACATTGGAAGCTTATGATGGAAAGTCGGATCCAATTATGCATATGATGAGGTATATATGACACATGGAAGTACTAAGGGCATCGGAAGAAGTCTTGGCATGGTGCTTCCCCTTGTACTTAACGGATGTAGCTGCGCTATGGTTCAGACAGTTGGAAAGCAGTTCTATTAGAAAATGGATGGAATTGGTCGAAAGATTTATGAAGTAGTTTCGGGTTCACATTACAAGACCCAAGAATGTGAAGACATTGACTTCAGTAAAGTAGTGGGTAGGAGAATCACTCAAGAATTTCTTAACCAGGTTCAATGCGGCAGTTGTTTCGGTGGATCAACTAGATCCATCGATAGTTTTGATGGCGGTAGTGTCAGGAGTTGTAGATAATTCGGATTTTAAGATATCACCGATACGGGTTCCACCGATGGATCTCGGGAATTCTACCATGAAGCAGAAAGGTTTCTGTGACAAGAAGATGCAAAAGCTGATAAAGAGGCAACGGAAGTTAATATGGTATGAGGTGGAGAACTGCCTGGTGAAAGCTCAGGAAATGACATGGGTAAACAGAACATGGACAATAGCTTCGATCGATCAAAGCGAATTCTCACCTTACTCGAAACTGAATGAAACCCTAGAACAGATATTTTTGGATATCGAGGACGCCTTCCATATCGAATTTTGGTAAGGAGGGAACCCTCCGAATGTGAACGGACATCAGGAAAGCGCTACCTATTCCATGAGCTAGATGAGCACTATACAAATGACTGCAGGCATTTGAAGGATATCATTGAGGAACACGTGAGGAATGGTCAATTACAACAATATGTAAGGACTCGGGTTGTGGTAGTGGAACAGGAGCAACCACCATCCACCTCGAATGAAAATAGCACTAGATCAAGGCATCATCATCAACTTGTCATCAATTGATCGCGATGGCATGGAATAAGTAGCAAACTCCACAATTGGACGACTAAGTCAATTACACATGTACGAGATCGACGATGGTCCTAAGGCATGCTCTGAGATGATGATAAATCGTAATGCTAGGGTTTGTGAAATTTGTTTTTTCTTCTTGTTTGCTTTGGACTCTGGTTTATTGGTTGTACGGACTCTTATTTTATGTTTTGGAAAATGGACTTAGGAATGTTTAAATTTGGATCAATGTAGTCGATAACACACGTCGTCAGGAATGGACTATGCCTGGCAAGGGGTAGGTCGCTTCACTCGAATGCAATGGATCGGCCTACTTAGGTCATCGAGTATGGATTGTGCTCGGTAAGGACTCGGAGAGGTCAAGGTCATCAGGTATGGACTATGCCTAGTAAGGGGTAGGTCACTTTGCTCGAACGCGATGGATCGACCTACTCAGGCCATCGAGTATGGATTGTGCTTGGCAAGGATCCGGAGAGATCATGGTCGTCTGGTATGGACTATGCCTGGCAAAGGGTAGGTTGCTTCGCTCAAACTTGATGGATCAACCTACCCAGGTCGTTGATTATGGATTGTGCTTGGCAAGGATCCAGAGAGATCAAGGTCGTCAGGTATGGACTATGCCTGGCAAGGGGTAGGTTGCTTCGCTCGAAGGTGGTGGATTGACCTACTCAGGTCGTCGAGTATAGATTGTGCTCGACAAGGATCCGGGGAGATCAAGGTCATCAGGTATGGACTATGCCTAACAAGGGGTAGGTCGCTTCGCTCGAACGCGATGGATCGGCCTACTTAGGTCTTCCAGTATGGATTGTGCTCGCCAAGGATCTGGTGAAATCAACGATTTGGATTAGGATAACAACCCAGAGAAGTTATGGATTTGGATATCATCTTCGAACAACTATGGACTTGGATATGGGCCCGAAGCAGTCTGGGCTTTGGCTAACAATCCTGAGAGATCGCGGGTTCGGAATTAGATATCGACTAGGAATGGTTATGGATTTCACTAACGATCCAAAAAGATCATGGATTTAGATTGGCAATGGATTGGATAATATGGCAATCAATGGATTCTGGATTTCAGATTTTGGATTTATGGCAATTCAAAACACACCTTCCTATCGCAAGGCATGTTTTGAGGGGCAAAGTGTTAACCCACCTTTTGCTAAGGCAGTATACAGGCGGATTTAACCCAACAAACTTCACGATTATCAAGGATGATGAGTATAGAGCGACGATTGTAGGGCCCAGAAATTAGGTACAGATAATAGTATCAAGTCGAGATTTAATGGAATTGATAGATATGAGGGCAGAGTGTTCGAAGTATGAAGTATGGCTCAATGCATCAGAGGGATCCTCATAGGTTGGCTCCAACAAGAGGGATCATCATACTTCAAAGTACAAGAGCATTCTTGTGGAAAACAATCAATATCTCAAGATCTTTAAGGCAGATGCATATGAAACTTTGTGAATAAGATATGGGGAGCATATGGAGCCTACCTTAGGGATCGCATATCATTTGGATGAAGAAAGAGGGATCGGTACCTATCCCTCTTAGGGATCGGCTAAGCCCAACTTCATAATAAGGATCGATCAATATCTCAACATCTACACATCCAATTAACATGAAACTTGAAGGACAAGCTAATTATAACATGAGGAACACCCCATAGGAATCGCATATCATTTGGAGAAAGTTGGAGGGATCGACTATAATCTACCTTAACACCATATTGCAACAAAGATCGGTCAAAACTCGAGTTCTACTAATTCAATTGGCATGAAACTTGAAGGCTATACATAATAAAACATGGAGAAGCTCCTCTAGGGATCACATGGTATTTAGAGCAAGTTGGAGGGATAGGTACCTATCGCTCTAGAGGGATCGGAAGAAATCAGAATTCAATCAATACTACTTCATGGAAAATGCGATATCTCACAAACTGTACGTCGGAATTTCACGAAATTTGGGGAGCAAGTAGCTAACACCATGGGGAACCACCCAGAGGGATCGTTCCCCATTTGGACACCAAAATAGGGATCGGTACCGATCCTTATTTTCAGCCCCAATGGGCCTGGAAATATTTGGGTGACCTCGTCTTGGTCAACCGAACTTTTTGTCAAAATTTCAGCCCAATCCGTTTACCTCTTCCCCTATAAATACAGCAGACATAATATCAAAAAAGGGATCGTATTTTTTTCTTAAACCTAGGCTATACTCTGTCAATTTTATTCTTGGATTTCAGATTGTAACTATAGACAAACTTCAATATAATTATAAAGATTATTTGGGAGTGGATGTAGGCCAAAGTTAACCGAACCACTATAAATCTTGTCTTCTTTTACTTGCTTCTAATTGTTTTCATTTTGTTCTTCATTTATTTCTCTTTATATATCTGCGATTGGATTGGATATTGGAGCTTTTGCACAATTGGGCATTGTTGGCCAATTTTGGCCCCAACAGAACTCCTAAGTGACTATTGTGTGGGAGGAGAAGAGTGAAGAATAATCTCTACAGAGCTCTAGTAGCCAGTCCAAAAGATCCTCTTTATATTGCAGATAAGTGAGTATTTATAGGGGAATTTAGTGAGTATTGGACCAGAAATCCAAGTGCATAAGAGTCTAGTTGTTATGCCAAGTCATCATCTAAAAATCTAAAATCAATCCGAGTCATTTCTATGGATCGCTAGCTATCCATAGGGGATGGGTTGTTAGCTATCCATTAGCTTAGCATATTTTTCTACCATAAGCCTTTACTTAATACTACGAAGGAGCTAGGAAAGTTTGAGGGCAACCTGATCTATCTTGATGGATTCCTAGCTATCCATGGGGGATTGTTTGCTAGATATCCATCCAGTTAGCACATTTTTGAGTGATCTTAGTTTGGTGTCTTCCTATCTTCTATTTAAGTGCCTTGTCCAAATATCAAGTCATTTGGAGTTCGTTTGATTATTTGTCTTCATTGGTCATCTGGTCTAGAAGAATCGTCCATAACTCACTCAATGCTTAACCAAATCACATGAAATTTCACACATGCAATGTAAGATGAGTAGAAGAGCCTCCCTTATGGACCATAGGTTAGGGGCCCACTCTTCATTGGTCGGACCTGATGGCTCAAAATGGCCCAATTCGCAGAATAATCATCCATAACTTGCTCAAAACTTAACGAAACCTGACAAAACTTTGTAGGTTCTCTCTCTAGGGTGTGTGGACCTACCTATAAATTTCAGGTTATGGGGCCCATCCTACATGGATCATTAGCCATCCATCTAGTTATGTCGCTAGCGATCCATCGAACAACCTCCAAACGATCCTATTTTTACTATGAGCCTTCTTTTATGTCTTATAAGTGTTCTCCCAAAAATTTTAAGTCAATCCGACTTCGTTTGAGTTCTCTAAGTCCACTTTAAGTTAGATGCTTTCGATCAAACCGCTTGAATCAGATGAATATTCACTTCTTGAGCTAGATTGTGTGGCATGCTATGAAACTTGGCAAGTATTCTTAGAAGAGGTAATAGATCATGATTCAAGCGGCTTAGACAACTCATAATGCTTCCTTTTGGATCGCTAGCGATCCATGGATGATGGATCACTAGCGATCCATCTTCTTAATGGATTTTTTGGCTTGTTTCTATTAAATTCCATTGGCTTATTCTTTTAGATGCCTTATTCAAGTTTCAAGTCATTCTGGCTTATTCTGGATATTCTAACTCCTACTGAATTCTGTTGGGTTAAAAAAACCAGTTAACAATTACTTTGCATAGATGTTAAAAGGTGGGACGCCTTGCGAAGAATTGTAGGATGAATGTTTTGAAGGGTAAATGTTGTGGCTGCAACCAAGTAGGACATATGTCAAAGGATTGTAAGGTAGCCCTATCTCAAAAGAAAGTGAAGTGCTATAATTATGATCAGTCCATACATATGAAGAGGAATGCCCAGCTTTGAAGGGTGAAGGTCAGATTGTGAAGGCATATGCTTTGATGTCGTTCTTAACTCTAGTAAAGCACCACCATTAGCTTGGGAGAAGGGGAATAGATTACGATAGAAGGTGTGTTAATTTTGTCTAATTCTCTTGTTAATACTTTATTTTGCCCTGGTGCATCTCATTATAGCAAAGGCATTGGTCGATAGTTTATCCCTTAAACCTGACATCATGCACGAGTCTATTTCGATGTCGAATCCTATCGGGGGATCGAACCATTTATCAATGCTATGTCATAACTTAAGGTTGGTCATCCATATTGGAAGTTGTGATGCATATATGCTAAAAAAATTGGGGTATCGGTTGATGATGGAAATGGACTAGGTGTCTTGCTATGGGGTAGTGTTGGATTATGATGGGAGGATGGTTCAATTAAGGAAGGGCAAAGGACGTGATTTGATTCGTATTTTAAGCCCTATAATTCCATTATGGAGGCATATTTGTATTCACTCAGCCTGTCACAGGAAGAGCTATCATGTATTCCTATAGTGAAGGACTATCTAGACGTATTTGAAGAATTTCTTGGTCTCTCTTCCTGAAGAGAAATCGAATTTTGTATTGACCTTAGGAAAAATGCAAGGCCGGTAGTGATGCCTCTTTGGCATATGGCTTTGAAGGGAAGAAGATAATTGGATCAGAAAGTATCAAAATTATTATAGAAAGGCTTTATTTGAAGGAGTACTTTGAAATAGGGAGCACATGTCATTTTTGCTACTAAGGCAGATGGTTCCCTATGGTCATGCATCGACTATCGAGAATTAAATAAGCTAATGAAGAAAAACTGCTATCCATTTGTAGCGACCTGTAATTTTGAACACTTCGTCTTTGAATATAGTAATTTTGAAATATAGTTAAGTGTTATAAATATGATTTTATAATCTTGTTAAACTTCTTTTAATTAATGGATAATGCTAAGAAACTTATTTTTGAATTTTTTTTACAAAAATAAATACTTTGAAGAAATATCGATAATGTGACCAAAAATTGTTTTATTGATAAACATCTTTTTATTCAATAGAAGTTGTTCAAACTTTTTATGCATACACTTATTAGCTTAGGAAATTGTTAATAAGAAATAAAAATATTTTTGCACTGATTTTTAAAATCTTCTAGAAGCTTCTAAAAGGAAAGAAGATATTTGTGAGTGGAGAAAAGATAATTCTCCTAACTCATGGGGTGAAAAGTGGGCATATGTAAAGACATGGAGGAGTGAGGGGAGTGTGGTCGACTAGGGAAGAGGAAGTTTAGGAAACACCATTTGATGCCTATATAAGAGTGCTCATAACCAGTGAAAATATTTTCACAATTTTAGCAAAGTTAAACTGTACTCTTGATTTTTATACTCTTGATAAATTCCTAAACTAAAATCAATTCAAAACAACTCCAAATCTATTCAAACTTCTTCTATAAGCTTGTAACAACACTATAACAACTCTTAGTAACTTGGATCTTGAAGTTTTGGAGCACACAAGCCCCCACCTTCATAGGCCATGAGCATTGGAAGAGGAAATTTTGCCTAGGCTGAGTGCAAAAGCAAGGAGAGGTAGGAAGTTTGATGTATATATTTTTGTTTGAAACTATAATATGTTGATTGAGTTTATATTATGATATATTGTTTCGATTCTTGATTTAGAAAGAAAATGACATATATAAATGATGGATATGAACTTGTATGACTTTCTAATACTTTTTGCGTAAACTTGAAACAAATCGCATAGGTTTGATTGGACTTGGACTTGAATCGGACTTGATATAGAAGTGGTTTTATAGCGACGGTCGTTATAAACGTGTTTAGGAATTGCTTTTGGCTTCGCAATTTCTATAGAAATTACTATAGACATCTTTAGGGGTTTCTCACCATAGTTGTGATGTATTATGTGTATCTTAGTTACTCAAAAAGATTGGATGTTAGAAAGTTAGTTTGCATATCGAAAATTGATCAAACTTTCAAGATATCGAAATTAGCCCAGTTTATAGCCTTTTATAACAGTCATCTCTAGCACTTTAAAAGCGCTATAGTTTCTCTAAACCAACTTTTACTACATTCTGTAAATGTTGTAATTTTGTTTGAGACTTTAAATTGCTTTGAAATGACTTTAAACTCAAGCATTTTACTTTACTCTTTTTAGAAGTTTTTTTATAACATATATTAGATTATTTTAAAAGTGGTTTAGGATTTTTATATATTTTTAATAATTGATAATGAATTATTGAAATAAGAAGTTTATTTTTATATAAAAGAAAACATGTTTTTTCAAGTTTTTAAATAAATTAGAAATTAGATATTTTCAGTAATGTTTTAAACTATATTATAAGTATTTTAAACTATATTATAAGTATATATGATTTTTAGAAAATCAGTTAACTATTTTATTAAAGTATTAAATATCTTAACTTATAATATCTTTTAAATTGTTTTATTAAATATCTTATCTTATAAATAAATTATTATACATGCATCTTTATCATTTTTAAAAGGGTACCAAATTATAAATAAATGTTTTATAGAAGTGGTTTAAGAGATGCTTAGTGGCTTAAGCGTGTTTGTTTTTGTTTACTTGTTTATGGAAAAAAATCAACTACTTAACACTAAAAGTTGACAAAGTAGACTTGTCTATCTATGAGAGTTAAAAATGTTGTTTGACTAGGGTTTAGAACCAATAGTGCTCAAACCTACCGTCTTCACTCTTGACCGAGGGGTGATTAGTTGAGATGTTCGAAATCAAGTTAAGTATACGAAACTTGTTCCATAAGCGATCGTTTCTACAACTAAATAGTCGACTAATCGACTAATCGAACTTGACCATTGAACTTAAGAAGTATATGAAAGCTTCATGGCTTCACATGGTTTGAGATCCCCTAGGGAGAACTCATTGGTATGCAATGTCTCTAGCTTTAAGAACTGTGTATATACAATATCCCCCAAAGAGGACTCCTTTATATACAGTTTGCTTACTCCTAAAAGAATCGAAACTGAGTTTACCCGAAAATTCATCAATTTAGTTTTGAAGCATCCGGGATCGGTAAGTGTTTTACTTACCAGATACCACTTCAAAACTAGTATATAGGTCAATGTTTTGGAAGCGATTGTGAAGTGGAATGTTATAGAGTTGGACTGTCTATCCTAAGGTTAAGTCTAAGGGAAAGGTCTGCGTTAACATTTCAAACAATGTTACAGAGTTGAACAGTCTATCCTAAGGTTAAGCTCAAGGGAGAGGTCAGCATTAACATTTGTCAGTCGACTTATGTTGGAACCCATGGAGTGATTTGTGTTCTGTTCGCGTAATGAACACTCGTGTGAGAGATGTCGAATATGACCTCAACATCGAAAATGACAGAAAACAAAGTAGGTGCATAGCCTGGGGTTTAGCTAACCCACAACAGGGTATATCAACTCCATATCTAGAGATGTTTATCGATGTTGCTAGTGGGAGTTTATGATATTTGGGATCATGTGTTAGGGCATGGGCCAGCTATGTTTAGTTTAATGGTATATTTTATCTAGAGATATACAACAATCAGAAGGTAGGTTCTAACCCTTGTGTAGGAGGCCCGCTTTAGTTTATTGAAGGCACCTCCATGGAAAATCCATATACGAATGTACATTAGAAGTTTTAGATGTACTTCTAATATTGTTACAATAATCCGTATGGTCTTAAAAGTTACGGTTACATGTATGCATGTATCTTGAGTTTTCTCATACCAGACTTATGTCTGACACGTGTTTTTTTCCAAAATTCGTAGTATATTCTATTGTGTAGGCTGAGTAAAGCAGATTTTGATTTGGATGCTTCAGAGTTTAGGAGACGAGCCGGAGGCTTTCATTATCTATCTATTTCTATTTCCATTGCACTGTATTTTGTATATATTAGCATTATGAGGACATGCAGTTATAATTATCTAGCTGATCATACTATATAGGTTTAGTAACTCTAAAATTACTTTGTATTTGGAGTAACCTTTTTTACTTTCATTTTGATATTATATGTTATCGTTTCACTATGAAATTAAGATATTGAGTTCATTCTTTCTTGTTCTATTTCTTTTTCGTTTTACTTTACCCTAACTATCTGTCATTTTGACACTTGGGTGCTCGACACATGAATATTGTGGATTTATTTAGTATCGACATTCGAGGGTCAAAATGTTTGGTCATTATACCATTGCCTTGCATTGATGACCACCTCAATCAGTTAGTCAGGGCGAAGGTTTTCTCTCATCTTGATTTGGCAACTAGGTTTCACCAATTGAGAGTAGCTGAAGATATTATATAGAAGACCACTTGTCGTACACCAGATGGATTGTTTGAGTGGTTGGTCATGCCATTTGGGTTAACTAATGCTTCAGTTTATTTTGTGGATTTAATGAGCAGGATATTTCGGGAGTAGTTGAACGGGTTTATTGTGGTCTCTATGGATGACATTCTTATTTATTCCAAAAGAGAAGAGGAGCATGGGATTTATCTGATAAAAGTGATGGATGTCTTGAGAAGAAATCGATTGAATGCTAAGTTCTCTAAATGTCACTTCTGGAGGAAAGAAGTTCATTTTCTTGGGCATGTAGTATTAGTAGACAGATTGGCAGTAGACCCAAGGAAAGTAGCTACAATTAGAGATTGGAAGATGTTGAAAGACGCTTCAGAGCTCCGTAGTTTTCTTGGCTTAGCTAGATTTTATCGGAAGGTTATTAAGGATTTCGCAAAGATATCAGCACCTCTGGCCCATTTGACTAAGAAGAATTTGATTTATATTTGGAGATATTTGATTTATATTTGGAGAATTGAGTGTGAAGTAGCGTTTGTCAAATTAAAGGAATTATCGATGAGCGCTCCAGTTTTGGTTATTCCTAATGGTACCAGACCTTTCACCATATATACTAATGCATGTAGTACTTGTTTTGGACTTATTCATATGCAAGAAGGAAAAGTAGCACATGCGAGTAGGTAGTTGAAGAATCACGAGATGAATTATTCGATGCATGACTTGAAGTTGGCTGTTATCATATTCGCATTGATGTCATGGAGGCATTATTTGTTGGGCGTGACATTTGAGTTATTTATGGATCATAAATCTCCAAGTACATGCTTTCATAAAAGGATCTAACTTTGGGATAGCAGCGATGAATGAAATTTTTGTCAACATACAATTTTGGGATTTCATACACTCCAAGGAAGGGAAATGTAGTCACTGATGCTTTGAGTAGGAAGCATGCGGAGGTGAATGCTATATTGTTAAAGCGAAGGAATTTAGAGTTTATATTGGTATTTTATTTCCATCCCTGATCAAAATATGCACTCAGATTGTTGGCGTCGATGGAGGTTACCTACACACATGGACCGTATTTGGCTGAGTTAAGAGCAAGATGCGTCATTGGTGGTATTATGGAGCAGCTAGAAAGGGGTAAAAAATCAAACCATTTATATCATTTCTTCAAGACAAGAAAGGTTATTTGCAAAGAGACGGGAGGCTGTTTATGCCACAAGTCAAGGAGTTGATAGAGGAAGTATTGGGTGAATGTCATTATTCTAGGATGAAAATTCATCCAGGAGGAGATAAAATGTATTGGGATGTGAAGTGGATATTCCATTAGCACCATTTAAAGCGTTATATAGAATACCATGTAAGTCACATTCGTGTTAGTGAGAGTCAATAGGTAAGATTACTTCGAGTCCGGATATGGTTAGAGATACTACAGAAAAGGTGGAACTAATAAGGAAGAGGATGAAAACCGGATAAGATTGACATAAATCATATGCAGATAGAAGGAGGAAAGATTTGAGATTCGAAGTAGGAGGTTTGGTCTTTGTAAAAGTTTCTTCGTTGAAGAGGATGGTAAGATTCGGAAGTTCAAGGAAGTTAGCATCCAGATTTGTCAACCCATTTCCAGTGCTAGAGAGGATAGGGAATTTGACATATAAAGTGGAGCTTCGAAACAGATGGCGAAAGTCCATAACGTGTTCCATGTGTCACATTTGCGGAAATGTGTACATAATCGGATGTGTGTTTTCACCCAGTCGATTGGAGGAGGTAGAGTTGGATTCTGAGCTGAGTTCATCCCACGGCCTAACCCATATTGTGGAATGTGGGGTGGAGCGACTTAGAAATAAAGTAGTGAAATTGGTTAGAGTACAAAGAGCAAACAATCCGATTGAAAGTACATAGGAGCCTGAAGAGAAAACGAGGGCTACTCATCCTCAACTCTTTTCTGGTATGTTTCCTGATTTGGTTTGATTTTCTTAGTTTAGGTTATTCTAGGATTAGAATTTGGATGCCTTGGATGAATTTATTGTTAGATTTAATATATGTGATTGGAATTGCATTCATACAGAAATATGTATATGTTTATATTAGGACGTACTACATCATGCCTTATATTCATCTTATTGCATTCATATAAGTTGCATTAGCTGCATTTCTGCACCATAGGTAGGGAAATTGAAAGTACATGGCATCATTCATATCTATATGTTGTTTATGTCATTTTATCTATATTTTGGTTGCATAAATTGAATGATGTAACGAGCGAACGTTTTATTACATTTTCCGTTCCTTATGAATTTTGGAGATGAAAATTTTTAAGGAGGAGAGAATATAATTCCCTAAAGCATGTGTAAATATTTAAAATAATATTAATAATGTAATAATGTGAAAATAGTTGAATTTAATGTGTTAATAAAGTAAACATTAAATAAGGAGTGGCAAATCGGTCATTTTTCAACTTTCGATTTGACGATGAAACTGGCGACATTGCGACCATCTCGTTTTTTGAGTTGCACAATATTTTTGTTTGCCTTATTTGGAGTTCTTATAGAGAAATATGGGGGAAATGGTATCGGATTGAACGGGTGCCAAAATGGGAAATTTAAATTTTGAATTTTGGAATGAGTAGTTGTTTTCCCTCGTTTCATTTAAAAACTGAATAACATACTCCGTTTTCAAAAAACCACCTGATCACTACATCTTCATCCTTCCTTCTTCTTCTTCACATACTAAGAATCGGAACATATTATATCTCTCTAAACTCAATGAAAATTCATAAGACTAGTGGCATTGCGGAGCTATCAAAGGAGGCTACATATTAGTAATGATTTGGAGATGGAAATATGACATAAGGAGGTGCAGCGGGTCGAACAACGGAGCTTCGGGCTGAAACATAGAATTAGTGAGCGATTCATCCCGTTGGCTATATTTATGTAGTATAACATAAATAAACATTTAAAAACGGATTTAATTAGGATTTGGAAGGGATTTGGCTATGAATAATAAAACTAAAGTAGGTTTGTACTGGATTTTAGAATTTAGATGAATTTACACTCAATTTGGTGAAATAAACTATGAAACCACTTAGAAACATAGGAGTAGGTACTAGGGATGTTCTCAAGCTATCAGAGGTGGAGCGAAGGCGGCTAGAGGTGGAAAACAACGATAAAACAACACCGAAATGGGAAGTTGTTAGGAAACCCATGCACCGGCACACCGGTTGGTGTAACCGATGCATCAGTGGCTTATTCAGGGTTCAGGTTGAACTTGGACCTAGAAAGGCTTATATAAATAATACACGATCGATACAAATCTTATTTCTCTTGTGTTATTGAAGGTGATTGGAGGCTATTGACGAGGCAAATGATGGCGCTACGAATAGAGTGAGTGTTTGTGATGATTGGTTGCTATATGAAATGAATATATATGTTATTGAGGTGCAGAAACGTGAGACTATGGTGAATGTGAAACATGAATGAATCAGTGGCGTAGGTAGATGTCATGGGAGATGGATATAGATACAAATATGGTTATGGATATGGATACAAATACGGGTATGAATACGAATATGGATGCTGATGTAGATATGGTAGGTGATCTAAGTATTACGTCGCTCCCATGTAGTGCTTCGATAGGCCAGGTGGAAGAGGTGGATGTTAAGCGACCTTATAAGTTATGGGTGGACCATGGCATGAGTCCAATTAGTGTGAGGACAACAAGCTTTCCTGTAGGCTTTGAGTGGTCCAGGGAAGTGAGTCCTATAAGCGATTTACGTCATGATGGACAATGGGCGACCCTATAGGGCATGAGGTCGGTCTAGGGAAGTGAGTCCATATAGTGATGAAGCTATACGACTGGATGTGTATGATAGTTAGGTGTGACGTGATGACAGGACATGAGAAGACCGAGCAATAGATTTATGTCATGTTATAGTATTATTTTTGTAGTATATATAGAGTAAAAGTACGGCTCACTCACTAGACTTATTTATGACCTTCATATTATTTCTTCTTTAATATATATCCAGGTTGATGGAGTTTGGAGATGAGATGGTATTAGAGGCAGAGACTCATTTGTATATATTGTGTATGATGTAAATAAGTTTTGTAACCTAGATTTGACTACTGATATGGATTGGGTTTTAGCTATATTGTTCATGCATATGTATTTGACATTATAGACATATTATAGTGTTATGACTATGGCTATCATTGATTATTATATTTTATTTCCTTCTATTGTGAGACTCTTTTAGTTGATCGTTATTAGATAGCATTAGTTAGTATTGTATCTGACTGTACCAATTATATGCTTATTTAACTCAACCCCAACGATTCATTCTTTTAGTTCTCAAGTTGTCGACGTCGGTTCCGCCATCGGACCCGAGGTCAAAAAGGGATTGGTACAAAGTTGTTACATGGGTATAGGAGGCTATTTGGTCTTTTAATGGATTGGTACCAATCCATGGACTTAGCAAAATTTCCCCCATTTATTCCTTAACTCATTGTAGTTGATCGTCTTCGAGTTCGCGGTTCATTCCTTCATCATTTCGTAATCCAATTCCATCAAAATACTGCTTGGGTAAATACCAGATAACACTACCCTAATGTATGCTTCTATGAACATAAAGTATGTTTTGAATCAAGACAAGTAATCAAATCCTGATTTGAATAGATGCTTATGTTACTCGATACGTTTTCCATGGAACATCCTATCTTCGCTAAGAATTTAAATACTAAGTTTCTACACATCAACCGGGTCATGTCTTCTCAGTAGATACTGTTGAAATTAGGCCAGCACGCAGTAGGGTAATTAGGTAAATTTCATTTTTTTTTACCTATTTGGATTTGATTGTGCCTATGTAGTCAAAATTTATTTAGAACTTTTCTAAATTTTGTTTTAGATAAAATCAACATTTTATTTTACTTATAAATAAAGTTTTATTTTATATAGTTTTTATTATGTAATTTCATATGTGTATCGTATACACATATGTGTGAATGTGCACATGCAACATAATAAGGTGTAAAAGGTTTGATAAGCCTGCATATAGTGTTGGGATTTACACCACAACGGACATGTTAGCCCCTCTGTATTCATGTGTGTTGTCAATATATACGTTTATATAAATACACACACACACACATATATATATAACAGTAATTATAGATTTAAATATAAAATTATGGATTTCAAATTAAAGTTTAAAATACAACATTTTAAATTTAAATCTAGATCTAGATCTACAAAATGAATATTTTCGTATTTTAAATTAAAAATAACATATATTTACTTTGTGTAAGTATAATTATGCAAATTTCAAAATATTAATATATATATATATATAATTATGCATTAAAATATATATTTATATATAGTATGTTTAAATAAATAAAACACATATAAGTATATCTAATAATATAATAATAATTATATATATAACAGTTTCAGCTTTTTTAAAAAATTAATTTTTTCGGTTCGGATTTAAATTGCTAAAAAGGTCCTTTTTATTATTTCGTACGAAAATTTGAATTAAAAATAAAAATTATAGTTTAAATTTTCCGAAATGATTTTGAGAATATAAATTTAATTTTAAAGTATTTATAAGTAATTTTAATATATATATGACTTATATATATGTTCGATTAATTACATTTTTTATTTAGTTTATATTATATATATATTATATGAAAAAATAAATGTTTTATTTTCATAAACTTTTTAAGTATATAAAAATTGATAAAATAAAAAAATTACTTTATATGTTTATATATTGAATTAATTTTAATCTATATATTATAAAACAATTTTATAATATTATTTAATTCAAAAATATATAAAAAATTATATTTTTTATGCCATGAGAATTTATATATACGTAATTTTTTTACCATACACACACGCGTGCGCATACACACATATATATGTGCATATATATACATATATATGTGTGTATACACACACATGTGTATATATATCATCTAATGAAGACAACACAATATTATACAGATTCGTGATATAATTAATTGTTATATAAACAGATACATGATATAACGAACAATATATTTAATATATCATTGTAAAATGGATTAGTACTTCACTAATGTCTAATAGATACACCTTGAACCATTGAATTAGATCACTCCTTGGACTAAATCTTGAATCCAAAAAATGCTAATATCTTGAATGCTGCTACCACTGAAGCTAGATTTGATTTAATTTTTATGTTGGAATTGCTTAAATTAGTGGAGAGGTGATGAAGTATTTTTTTTGGCTAGCAAAGGAGATGAAGTGGATGCTAAAAATCAATTTAGAAAATGAATATTATAGTGTTGTAATAAGAGAGAGTTTAAGGAGTAAAAGGAGGATCTAGATCCAACTTTTTCTCTTACTCTTTATTTCCTTTTGAATTCAAATCCAAGCCTCCAACACCTTCATTTTGGCTAGCCTACCCCATCAAATCTTAGCCAAAATTTCAAGTTCCCTCATGGGCCTCTGACTTATTTCAAGCTCGATCAATAATTATCACACTTAAATCATATTTAAACGTGTATCGATATCGTATATCGATCGATGTATTTATAACTATTATAAACACACTATTTAATACTGTTCAACACATCAAATAAAATTTTATAATTAATATTTCATAAATATTAATTAATTTATAACAATTATAAATTAATTAAATCGGGTGTTAAATGGAGTATTCAATGTTTCGGTTGTGTGACTCTTAGGTGTAAATTTGGTAACAATTAATATCGAACAATTCGAATGTTAACATTCACACGTCAAGATGGTGTGACATTATAGCCAACTTTATCACTTACTTGGCATTGGTAAAATCCAATTTTACTTTATTAAGCATTACCGAATTATCACAATTATTTACACCAATTCTCTTCGTCAAAACTATATCACTTTGGATTTATGGAATTTGGTAATGGTCAAAATTCCAATATCATCCATATTCAACTTTATAGTTCAAACCCAAAGTCCTTGTTCTAATAATAACAAATATTATTAACCGAACTGCTCTGGCCAGGGAATTTGATCTTGAGTTGACTTCAGTTGACCGTGATACTTACCTCATATAATTAAGGAGAGAAATCCTCTCTTGAATAGTGTTTCACTTCCAATGCTTCCGCTCAACCCAACTATAGTTGTACGATGGATGTCATGTCATGATTTAACTATAATCAAAGTGGAGCTTCTATATTGAAGATCAACAATATTCTCAGTAAGAGAACCGTGTAATTTTGTCATATCGATATTTTCTATTTGACCTTAGTTATATTAACCTACAGAAAAATATCAGTGAGTCATTCTATAATTATCTAACAAGTATTAGTACGTAACCCCTTAGTGCCTTCAGTAGTCATGAGTAATCCACTGTCCAACATTTGAAGAGCATTATATACTCTATTCTCAACGGATGCATCGATATTCAGTCTCGATACATCTTAACTGGGAATATTTAAAATAGTATGTTTATTTTATTGTGATAAATCACTTATAGTTACAACATATTGTAACTATTATCACAAGACATACCATTTATGGATTTACTATTAAATATACTTTAAATTAATTTAATTAATTAATCTAACACATTATATAAAGTATATAGTAGAAAGAAAATGCCTTTTATTTCAAACAAGATTGGTTATCGACTTAGACATATGTAATAATTATATAATTACCCTGGGGTATACCTTTAAATCTATCAGATACAAATACTACAGTTTTAAATCTGGAAACTTCATTTATTCTGCTAATTACTGAGAATTTTCTAAGGATTGTTGCGGTTCATGATTAGGGAGATATCATCTCTCGTTTTCCATTACATTTTTCTTTGAAAATATTATCTGATGGGTTGGTATCTATCCATGCATGGATCGCTATTGATGTAACAACCCGGGATTTGCATTACCAATTAATAAATAAAAGTTAGGATTTTTATTTATTTTAATGAAGCATAAAAGGATTTGGAATAACAAAATTTATTTGAAAAAGGCTATTTTAATTAAATGGGAAATATGGGATTTTAATATGAGGATAAAATGTTATTTTTGGAAAGTTAAATATTTTAAGAGAAGTTTTAAAACGGGTTTGGGTAAGAGAAAAAAAATGAGTTTTATAAACATATATGAACACTTAGACTAATTTTTGGAAAAACATGTAAATAACTCTCTTCTTATTGGGTTACTAAACCTAGCCCAATAACGCACCCTAAACCTCCTCTATAAATTATCTCAAACTCTCCTAACCTCATTCATTCATCCCTAATCAAAACCCTAATCATTTCCTAAAGCTTTCATAACAAAAATGGCCTCTATCTTCATCTCCTTCTAGTTTTTGCTTATGCAAGTCATTCTATGCAAAGGTAATGCAAATACCCACCTCAAATCCATTTTTTATATCTCTCTAATTTCTGAAATTTAATTGGTAACACATGTTTTATGTGTTTTGTTGATCTTATAGCCTCCTAATCATCTTTTGCTAACTTGGGTTGATGCTATAGTAGTCTTTGTTGCTTTTGTGAGAGGTATATTGCTAAAAACCTCTTCTAATATGTGTTTAATCATCTTTTGATTTCAGTAATCATTTAGTAACACATGTTTTATTATGTAACATATGAATCATAGCTCTTTGATCCTCTTTGCTTTCATTTTGGGTGTGCACACAAGTTGCTTGCTATATTGGTTGAGGTAAAATTGCTCGCTAAATCCATTTTTTACTTGATGCTTCTATAATTTTCGTTCTAGAAGCATCAAGTAAAAAAATTGATTTTTCTACTATCTTCCCGAGAGCGATACACATATTAGCTCTATGAATGAAACTGAAACTATTTTGGTCATAACTTTTGAGCCGCTAGTCGGAATTTGACGATTTTGGTCTCGTTGGAAAGATGGAGTTATGAACTCCTTTTCTGGAAAGTTTGGTCATCATCTGAGTTGATTAGACCCTTTGAATTTCCTGTCAGAGTTGAACCCAGATCGCTGTGCAAAACAGTGCATTTCATGTTTCTGTGTCCGACTTTGGAACGTCGCTACGCCATCGTTTCAAGTCGGAATCGAGTAATTCTTTTTGCGTTCTGAAGTAGGAATGTCGGACTACGTTCCTACCAATTTTCATGCCATTCGGATTCAGTCTGCTGGTCCGAATAATTTTCCGAACTTGGGTTCGCGTCAGTTTTGGACTATTTTCCAACACTTGGAATATTTTCAGTGATTTTCTGGTTTTATCGATTTCTTTGAGATTTGTCTCTGGATTTTGTACACGGGCCTTATAAAAAGGTTTTAAAAGGATTTTTCGCTCCGAAATGGCTTTCGAAATTATTATATAATATTATTTTTAATTAGTAGACTATTTACTCCATAATAGGAGAGTTTTCAAAAGCCGTTTTAGAGTGTTCTCAAAATCAATTATAAATCCGTTTCAAACCATTATTTTCTATAATAAAAATCTCACACTCACTTTTTAGCACGTCAAGCGAAGTGGAAAGGTGCTTAAACGGTTAGGAAATCTCCGGCCTATGGAACCGTGTGTATTTTCTTTCCGGTTAATCCCCGACCTATTCGATTGATCGTTTTGACCTTTGGGTCTAGTTTACCGATGATACGAGGTGGACTTTTTATTGTTTGGAGTGTGAGCTTGCTATTGGTTAGTAAACCGTTTAGTGCGAACGTGGGGTATGGGACTCATCGTTAACACTTTACGGGTTCCTCTCCAAGAAGTTTGTGACACATTAGCCTCTGGGTAGCCAGTACTGGACCTCTAGGTCACCACGCCTCTGGGCAACCGTCTCTGGACACCTGTTCTATAGAGCAGTTTCTTTTTCGGCATGTGCCTCTGGGCCTTTATCCTTCTGGGAAGGATCTTGCCGTCTCGCGCGTTCCGCATCTGTGCGAGTGATCGATCACAACTCTACAGTACTTGGCAATAACGACTCCGGTCGGTGCACGTGCTATACTTGTATTATCTGATGATTTTTATATCCATTCGAGTACCGCCATTCGGTGTTGGTTCTATGGAACCATACGATGTAAGTGCGATTACCTTGTGGATCCACAGTGTCTCTGGACACTGCTTTTCAATGTTTGATTTCATTGACTTTTCAGTATATCCCCATTGCTCTCTGGAGCATCGATCTTTGCTTGGGCATTGATTACAGACTCTGGTCACTCTTGGGATTATTGCCTATGGGCAACTTTATATAGCTTTGGCTACGCCGATGATATGAGGCGATTTTATTTATTCAACACTTTGGTGCTGATATTCTCTTTGGAGATTTTTACTGTTGATTGATGATTAGGGACCGTCATTATATTTATGTGGTCCAAAACACTCTTCTCTTAGGAAAAGTACTGTTTCATTTATGTACCGCATTATTATATATCTCAGTTATTACTGATTGTTTAGCTAGCCTGACCCGAGTGTTTTTCGCTCGGGTCAGACCGAGTTGTTTCAGGTTAGGTCTCTGGACTTAGCTGCTCTGTGCTTCCGCTTTGGACTTATCTGCTATTCTTTTGAGATAGCTTATCTTAGTGTCCGCCTTATGTTATTATTCAGACTTTGATATGTACATATTTTGACTCACATGTGTGAGCAGTGGCTTTGTACCCACTTATGATATTTGGATCTGTATTGACGATGTATTTTATATCTGTTATGTGATTCTGTTCTATGATGTTTTATCAAACTATTACTCTGCTTATTCTGATAGATCTTTAGCCATTGTAATTTCGTTATAAATATTTATTGAATATGTCGAACCACTTGAAAAAAATAGATACCACCCTTTCGACGTATTCAGTAGATAGTTATAGCTTGATTACAAATGGTCGCTTCCACTATACTCTATTCTCCGCTTTAACAGACGGTATTACTCCCATAATATCTTTGTTACAGTGGGTCTCAGAGTGGGGCGTTACAATTGATCCATGCTTACCATTCCTATATATGAAAGAATTAGGAAAATTTTCCTCTTCCATCCTTCATTTCACAATCAAGATATCTTCCTTCTCCAAGCTTTCAAGAACTAGGGTATCCCTATATTCAAGCTTCAACCTTTAAATCCAACTACCAATCTGCCATCCAAATTGAAACATGGTAGGGCCACATGGGTTTATCATCGATCCTTGCCTTTCTCAGTTGTAAGAACCCGAGATTTTGGTCATTTGATTGTAAATATTTAATTAACTTGTTTTTTTAGCAAAGCCATCGGGGTTGAATAGACCTCTACAATTTTATTCAATAAAAAGAAGTTACAAGAGGGAAAAGTAAAGTGGTAAAGAAATATAGCAAAAAAAGAGTTAAAATGAAACCCTAATTAACACAAACCATATTAAAAAGGCTTTCAATCAAAATCTATAAATTTCTAGCTAAATCAACATATAAATCAGACTCGGATTTTTTCTTCCCAGTGAACAATCACGCATTTCTTTCCTCCCAAATAAGGCAAACAAATTTCTTCATAATTTTTAGGAGAAGCCTTCCCTTTATCGTTCTCCATCTTGATGCCTTGAATATAATGTGCTAATCTGCTTTGGAATCAACAAGAGGAGAATGTAAACTGAACTTAGATAGAATTTTCTTCCAAATGAAGTGAGTAAATTTATAAGCAAAGAACATGTGTAGAGTATTTTTAGGAGCATTACTACAAAGCAGGAAATTTGAAAACTGCAACATCCCTTTATTAACCAAATTATCTTAAGTGTGGACCACATTAGAGATTATCTTCCAAAGCATCATATATTTTTTGGCCTACCTGAAGAACACAAGATTCTAGTATGCTAAGGAAAGGACACATAATGAGCAGGAGTAGAGATTGAATGATAAACATTATTAATGGAATGAAGTTTAAAGCCCAAGTGTAATGAATGTTAGAACTGCAGAAGGAAGCATTTTCCACTGAAGTCCATATAGATCTGATTATGGTAGAACTGGAGTAAGGAAGAGAAACCCTACCATCATAAATAAATTTTGACTCTTTGGAAAGACTCAGGAATGCCAGAAAGGTTCCTCAAGCTAATGCCAATAAAATTTGAAAATATGACTCCCTTCGCATACCTTGGATCATACCAGAATGATAATAATGAAGAGTTCAAAGTTGAAAATTGAAATATAGTTAGAAAAGCAGCTCTCAGCTTAAAGATGCTTCTCCATGACCAGCTACAATTATTAGGGATGGATAAGGTCCAGAAGTTAGAATTCTTCACAAGGTTGGCCTTAATCCAAACAGACCAGAGATTATGACCAAGAATGAGTAATTTATTAATCAATGCAGAGCAAGCAGCATTATTCCATTGTTTTAAGTTTAACATACCTAACCCACCACATTCATAAGGCTGAATAACTTTTTTAAATGCAATAGGAACAAGCTTAAATGAATGAGGGTTTCCATGCTATAGGAAGTGGTTAGAGCTGAATTAATCCTACCATTCAGCTTACCAAGAAGCACGTAAATCCTTGCATAGTATAGGCACATTGAAGAAGCAATTGACTTTATAATAACCAGTCTTCCACCAGTAGATAATTTAGAGCTAAGCCAAGAAGAAAATTTACTGATAATTAATTATATAGAGATTATAATTAATTAATGGTTTAAACTTGAACTAATTTAAAGCAATTGACTTTAATTAATTTAAATATTGAAGAACTGGTTTTTAATGGTTTAAACTTGAATTCAAATATAGAGATTATATAAATAATTGAATTGTGAACTTAATATTTGGATAGTGATTTAAAATATTTGATTTTGAATGGAATATTTATTAACTGGATTTAATGGCCTTGTTTAACTCCTTTTTAAATTTATAAAAAATAAGGGGGAATTCATTTTTTCAATTTATTTGCAGTAATAAATGGTTCAAATAAATGGTTAGAATAAATAATCGGGAAATTTATGGTTAATATAAAGACTCAATATTTATTGAGGTATTTTTATTTTAATTTATTTGATTTGTCCATAATTTTTAATTTGAAAATTATTTAAATTATCGTTTGATGATTTTTTGGCAAACGATATTGTTTTTGTGATTTTTTTAGAATTGAAAAACCACTGTGTATTATTATTATTTTAAGACCGTATCGTAATTCTGAGCGCAATCATATTTTTAATTTGTCGTTTGGGATCCGTACGCGAATGAAAAGTTATGCAACGAAATGCCAAATAATTGAAATTTTAAAACTAAGCAAGACAACTCGTGCAAGCCGCACACTGTCCCTCTCTTCCTTCATTTCACAGTTTCATCTAATTGTACCTGTTGTTCTCAAAACCAAAGACAAGAAAATTTCAATCTTCAAAATCAAAATAATTCGAAAAAAATTCGAAAAAAATGAAAACCAGAATAGTTGAACTCATTTGGGTATAGGCTGCGATCCATGAGAGCCGGAGGGCGTGTAGTGTATGTTAGGGAGGACCGTCCTATTTTAAGTGTGGGTTTAGGCATTAGGATATGGGATAACTCTTGATTCGGGCAGTGATTGTCAATGTCGTTGGTTGCGTTGGATTAGAGGCATAGAGGGGCAGCTACGGATGGAGTACGATGAGACGCGGGGGCGATTTCGTAGTTGTGATTTTTTTTGGGTGGGAAACGATGGCAATAGGTTGCATTTTGAATTAAGGGATCAAGCTATTAATGATTAGGTCGTTCGAGTGGAGATCTTGGTGAGGAGATGGTTAGCGTTGTTGGTGAGTGAAATTGTGGAGTGTTTGGGGTTGGGGAGCATGCGTGTACAAGAGGTTTCAGGTGTCATCTTGTACCGTGAAGGAGTTTAGCATTGGGGAAGAAAATTTTGTTAGGAAATCAATTCTATGGTTTTGATGATAACAACTATACAATGGAAATCGAATATACATATATATCTATATTTACAGATAGTCGATAGAGAAACGTCATCAAAGAGACTAAAGCAACACTCAAGACAAGAATCAAAAGACGTCAAATCAGAAGAGATTGAAGAGAAATAGGATATGCACAAGATGAAGCAACATGCACATTTTCAAACGTCTGAGAGCACAAGCCAGACGTCTGAATGATTCCTCTGGTTCATAGTTCAGAAGCAATCAGACGTCTGGTTACCAACGTCAGACGTCTGAAAAGTATCCAGGCTTATAACAGATATGAAGACCAGACGTCTGAGGTTACTTTCCAGACGTTTGATTCAAGACTCGACTGTGCATTTTCAAGGCTCAACTATCACATTCGAAAAGACACATCCACTTCTCTTTGTCGCAACTCTTCATCACCATCAGAAGCGACTTTACGGAGATTACAACAGAAGCAACTATACAAGAAAACTCTTCATCACTATAAATAGCATCAGGAATTCAAGAGAAGAGAACAACCTGACTTACTTACACTCTTATCTCTTGTACTCTGATTTATTCCTAATCTATAAGCAATCAAATACCTGTAATCAATCCTTCCATATATATAGAACTCCTCATTCAGATATTCTCAAGATCGATATATATTGGAAGTACCTTTGTACTAAATAGTCAACATCCGTGTTACAGAACACATTCTTGACAAAGAAACTCTACTATTGTAAACCTGTTCCTCCGGGTTAAGCGAGGGTTAGTTGAAAGGAAATTCCAAAGAGGAGCTTCGGGACTGGACGTAGGACGGGAGGTCCGAACCAGTATAAAATACCGGTGTGATTATTTTTATTTACTTTGCTACTATCGTTTATAGAGTTATATTATATAGTTAGCTGTTTATACTTGCATATAATCTAGACGATCCACTCATATAGACTTTCAATTGGTATCAGAGCAAGGTTCGCTTAGAAAAACAGTAACACGTTTTTTAAAGCATTCTAATATGGCAAGTATTTTTCAAGAAGGACGTTCCACAGCACGACCCCCACTGTTTAATGGCTCTAATTATTCATATTGGTCTACACGTATGAGAATTTTTATGGAAGCTAATGGTTTAGAAATTTGGTCAGCCACTCAAGATAAATATGAAGCTCCAACTACTGCTATGAACACATGGACCGATGCACAAAAGACCTTAGCATCGAATAATGCTAAAGCTATGAATGTTTTGTTTTGCTCACTTGACAAAAATGAATTTTCACGTGTAATGTTATGTACCACTGCATTTGATATTTGGCGTACCTTACAAATTACACATGAAGGTACAACAAAGGTCAAACAAACTAAAATTTCAATCTTGCAAAATCAATTTTCATCATTTAAAATGAAATAAAATGAAACTATAGTAGACATGTATTCTAGATTTCAAACTATTCAACATGATCTTATGGCATTAGGAGTTAAGTGTACTGATTTTGATTTAGTTTCTCGAATACTCAACTCTTTAACACCTGATTGGGAAAGAAAGGTATTAGCTATTGAAGAAGCTAATGATCTCTCTACTCTCAAAGTTGAAGAGTTGGTAGGAAATTTGATGTCCTATGAAGCTAATTTGCAGGCACGTAAAGAATTAAATTCGGAGACAAAGAACATAGCATTTCCATCAATAAAGAATGATGACTCAGATTTAGATGAAAATGAGATAGTATTCATTGCCAAAAACTACAATAGATTCAAGAAGTTTAGAAAGATGACCAAGTTTCAAAAAGAAGGAAAAACTAACTCAATGAATCTATCTCAAATTAAGTGTTATGAATGTGATCAATACGGACACATGAAGAAGGATTGCCCAAAACTTAACAATGATAAAAAGAAGAGCAAATTTGAAACACTCAAAAAGAAGAAAGCTTTCAAAGTAACATGGGATGATTCCGATTCTTCATCTTCAGAAAGTGATAGCGATAGCGACGGAGAATAAGCTAATGTGTGTTTTATGGCACAAAAAGATGAGGTATGTCCAGAACTTAGATATGAAGAATTACTTGAACTGAGCATAGAATTAGATGATAAATTTAGACAAATAAAAAAATTGAACAAAGAATGTATAGTAAAAGTAAATAGATTAGAACTTGAAGTAGGAATGTTGAAAGATGAAAAAACTATTTTAGAAGAAGAACTTGAAATATCTCAAGAAAAATTAAGAAATAATGTGATAGAAAGTGAGAACATTACTCTAGAAAAAGAAAATTTGCTAAAAAATATGTTGATTTTAAAAAGGATATTGAATTATTGAAAACAGAAAATATAGAGTTAAAAGAGAAGCTAGATAAAATTACCAATAATGTGTCAAAATTCAACAAAGGAAAACAAGATTTGGGAAATCTTATCAAAACATCAAAACCATCAGGTAATAGAAATGGAATAGGATTTGATAAATGCTCTAAACAAAAAGAAAATAATGCTAAAAATATTAGTTATATAAAAACTAGAAGTTCATCTAAACAAAAATTGAATACCAAAAATGTGAAAATTTGGGTTCCTAAAACAAATAATAAATTGATTAGACAAAAGCATATCAATAATTACTTAGAAAATGTAGTTTATAATAAAAATTATATTTATAAAGGTACCAAACCATCTTGGGTATGGCTACCTCCCTCTAACAATTAGGACCCTAATCAAATATGTGGGTACCAATTAAAATATTTTTTATCTTGCAGGTACCCAAAATGAAAAAAAGGAGAAATGGATACTAGATAGTGGTTGCTCCAAACATATGACTGGAAATTCAAAAATGTTATCAAATATAACATACATCGATGGTGGAACGGTAACGTTTGGGGACAATTCAAAGGGATTTGTCATAGGCATTGGAGAAGTCATCAACTCTGGTATATCTAACTCTCCTGTTATTACAAATGTTTTACTGGTAGAAAAATTAAAACACAACTTATTAAGCATTAGTCAATTATGTGATAAAGGTTTTCAAATAAATTTTGAAAAAGATAGATGTAACATTTTAGATAATAACAAACAACTCATTTTTGAAGGTTTTAGAAACAAAAATATTTATATATTAAACATGAATATTAATAAAGATTCAAGCTTATGCTTAACTGCCAAACATGATGATCCATGGTTATGGCATAAACGATTTTGTCATATTAATTTTAAGAATATTAATAAGTTAGCTAAATATGAGTTAGTAAGAGGGTTACCTAAAATGAGTTGCAAGGTAAAAAATTTATGTGATGATTGTCAAATTGGTAAACTAAAGAAAAGCTCGTTTAAATCTAAAAATAATATTTCTCAAAACAACCATTAGAATTATTACATTTAGATTTATTTGGTCCAACACAAGTAAGATCTATTAATCATAACAAATATGTTTTTGTAATAGTCGATGATTTCTCAAGATATACATGGACTTTATTTCTAAAACATAAAAGCGATACTTTTGGTATGTTTAAAATATTTGCAAAACGGATTAAAAATCAAATGAATTTGAAAATTAAAAATATTAGAAGTGATCATGGAGGAGAATTCGAAAATGATCTTTTTTCAAATTTTTGCAATAAAAAGGGAATAACTCATAATTTTTCCTTTCCTCGTACACCCTAACAAAATGGTGTCGTAGAAAGAAAAAATCGTACATTACAAGAGTGCGCACGAACATTATTAAATAGTAGCGGATTACCAAAACACTTTTGGGCCGAAGTTATTGCTACATCCTGTTATGTATTGAATCGAGTAACTATTCGTCCAATGACTAAACAAACTTGTTTTGAAATATTTTTTGGTAAAAAACCTAAAGTATCATACTTTAAAACTTTTGGCTCAAAATGTTTTATATTAAATACAAAAGACAAATTAGGAAAATTTGATCCAAAAGCCGATGAAGGTATCTTTGTTGGATATTTGGATCGTAGCAAGGCATATAGAATTTTTAATAAAAAGAATAATACTATAGAAGAGAGTCTACATGTCTCGTTTGACGAGAACCCTTTCAAACAACAAACTAATGATGAAGAAGAAATTATTCCACCAACAAACTCAACAAATTCTAGTAATAATGAAGCCAATATACAAAATAACACTATTTTATCATCTCCTAGGATCCTTAAGAATCATCCAATAGATAATATTATTGGAGATCTTAATTCAAGAGTTACTAGAAATCAACTAAATCAAATAAGCCATATAGCGTTTGTATCAAACTTTGAACCAAAGAATTATAAAGAAGCCTCAACTGATAACTTTTGGATAATAGCCATGCAAGAGGAATTACATCAATTTGAACGTAATAATGTATGGGAATTAGTACCAAGACCTGAAGATCAATCAGTAATAGGAACAAAATGGGTATTTAAAAACAAGGCGGACGAAAATGGAAATATTATTAGAAATAAAGCACGACTAGTTGCTCAGGGCTACAATCAAGAAGAAGGCATAGATTACGATGAAAATTTTGCACTGGTAGCAAGATTAGAAGCCATTCGTACTTTAATTTCCTTTGCAACTCATAACAATTTTAAACTATTTCAAATGGATGTCAAAAGTGCCTTTTTGAATGGTTTTATCAAAGAAAATGTATATGTTGAACAACCACTGCTTTTTATTCATGAAAATTATCCCGATCATGTTTTTAAATTACATAAAGCACTATATGGATTAAAACAAGCACCTCGTGCATGGTACGAACGTCTTAAAAATCACCTAATAACATCTGGTTTCCATATAGGAAAAATAGATACAACTTTATTTATTAAAAGAGAAGATGACGATATTTTAGTTGTACAAATTTATGTTGATGATATCATCTTTGGTTCGACCAACGAAAAACTTTGTAATGATTTTTCAAATATTATGACAAATGAATTTGAAATGTCACACATGGGAGAATTAAATTTCTTCTTAGGATTACAAATAAAACAACTAGAAAATGGAATTTTTATTCACCAAGAAAAATATTGTAATGATCTATTACATCGATTTAAAATGGATAAAACTTCAAGCAAACCAACACCAATGAGTACCACTATTCACTTAGAAAAAGATGAAAATGGAAAAGATTTTGATGAAAAGTTATATCGAAGTATGATTGGTTCTCTACTATATTTAACGGCTAGTTGACCAGATATTATGATGAGTGTATGTCTTTGTGCCCGATTTCAAGCCAAACCGAAAGAATCTCATCTACGATCTGTTAAGCGAATTTTACGTTATTTATCTAGTACTAAAGATTATGGTTTGTTTTATCCTAAAGGATCACCTTTTGAACTTGTCTCATATAGCGATGCGGATTTTGGTGGTTGTAGAACAGACCGTAAGAGTACTAGTGGAACATGTCATTTTTTAGGACAATCGTTAGTTTCGTGGTTTAGTAAAAAGCAAAATTGTGTTTCTTTATCTACTTGTGAAGCTGAATACATCTCCGCAGCCCTAGCATGTGCGCAAGTCATATACATGCAACAAACACTAATGGATTTTGGTAAAATTATAAAAAATTCTCCAATATATTGTGATAACACAAGTGCTATAAATTTGTCAAAAAATCCTGTAAATCACTCACGCACAAAACATATAGATATACGACATCATTTCTTACGAGACCATGTTGAAAAAGGGACTATATCTTTAGAATATGTAAGTACTGAAAATCAAGTAGCCGACATATTTATAAAACCATTAAACGAACAAACATTCATAAAACTCAGACGAAGTTTAGGAATTTGTTCACTTCAAGATATTGTCTAAAGCTTTGCTATCTCCCTCTTCTTATTATCAATGAAATTTTTTATTCTTTTTGATAATGTCAAAGGGGGAGAAATATATATATAATCTTATCAACAAAACTAAGCACATATTCAGGGGGAGATTTGAAATATATATATAAGTACATTGAATAGTTTTCATCATCAAAAAGGGGGAGATTGTTAGGAAATCAATTCTATGGTTTTGATGATAATAACTATACAATGGAAATCGAATATACATATATATCTATATTTACAGATAGTCGATAGAGAAACGTCACCAAAGAGACTAAAGCAACACTCAAGACAAGAATCAAAAGACGTCAAATCAGAAGAGATTGAAGAGAAATAGGATATGCACAAGATGAAGCAACATGCACATTTTCAGACGTCTGAGAGCACAAGCCAGACGTCTGAATGATTCATCTAGTTCATAGTTCAGAAGCAATCAGACGTCTGGTTACCAACGTCAGATGTCTGAAAAGTATCCAAGCTTATAACAGATATGAAGACCAGACGTCTGAGGTTACTTTCCAGACGTCTGATTCAAGACTCGACTGTGCATTTTCAAGGCTCAACTGTCACATTCGAAAAGACACATCCACTTCTCTTTGTCGCAACTCTTCATCACCATCAGAAGCGACTTTACGGAGATTACAACAGATGCAAGTATATAAGAAAACTCTTCATCACTATAAATAACATCAGGAATTCAAGAGAAGAGAACAACCTGACTTACTTACACTCTTATCTCTTGTACTCTGATTTATTCCTAATCTATAAGCAATCAAATACCTGTAATCAATCCTTCCATATATATAGAACTCCTCATTCAGATATTCTCAAGATCGATATATATTGGAAGTACCTTTGTACTAAATAGTCAACATCCGTGTTACAGAACACATTCTTGACAAAGAAACTCTGCTATTGTAAACCTGTTCCTCCGGGTTAAGCGAGGGTTAGTTGAAAGGAAATTCTGAAGAGGAGCTTCGGGACTGGACGTAGGACGGGAGGTCCGAACCAGTATAAAATACCGGTGTGATTATTTTTATTTACTTTGCTACTATCGTTTATAGAGTTATATTATATAGTTAGCTGTTTATACTTGCATATAATCTAGACGATCCACTCATATAGACTTTCAAATTTTAGCTAGTTATTTAGGGTAATTATGTTAATAATGTGATTAAGGTGAAAATTGAATTTAATTTATATAAAGATATCTTATAAAATGTGTAACTCTCATATACAAAGTCCAAATTTAATGCGATCAGTCGTGTTGGGCTCGTATCGACGATATCTACATTTTGGAATTGGATTCGTGGAAATTAGGGCTTGTAGAATTTCAAGCTAAAATCGAACATTGTTCGATTTTAGACGAAATGAGAACGCTTCGGCGTTAACTAGGATTTCGGTGAGTTAAACTCACCTTTTTCATTTATCAGTAAAATATATAACAAATAAAAATTGTTTATTGCCTGCTTGGATGTTTTTATTTGTTAGTTGTTTGGTTTGGATAAATTATCATTTTTGAAAATGGATAATGTATAAAGCGATAAAATAATAACGATTTAATACAATTGTGTTATTTAAATAATAACGTAGTTAATTTTAGAATACTTCTTTGGTGTTATCTACTTAGCCAAATAAACACCATCTAAAAATAAATGAAAGAGTTTATTTTGAATGACATTTGTTTAGCAAAATAAATCTGTAACGACCCACATTTTTGACCGTTCAAGTCGACAAAACATACACACATGCAGACTCAAACAATCCAAAATACAGATAGTTATTGGGGTTAAATAAGAAAAGAAAAGAAAGAACAGAAACAAACTCAGAATCTCGCAGCGGAAGGAACAAGATATAATAATAAAATAACAGTTCATGAAGCTGTTAAATAAATAAATTTGATTATTATTATACATCATAAATCAGAGTTACATACATATCAGAGATAATACAACAATGCAGCGGAAAAATAATACAATAGTAGAATACAAATGATGTAATACCAAACTCCGTCTTCGTCCTCCAAAATAGATCTTCAACCTTATCTGAAATGCTCAGGCTGACCCGAGCGTAATGAAAAGACAAAACACTCGAGTCAGGACTAAAATATCTCATGTAAGTTAAATCGAATAAGTAAATATGAGTGTGACGGCGTCAGAGATGTTTACGGGTTTTAGACACCTCCTATCCAGTGTTTAACGTGTGTGCATTAACTTAAGAGATGTTTGGGATTTCCATCTCCTAAGGATCTGTTAAACTATCTACTATATAATAGAATACGCTATATACAATAATGTCTATCATAAAGTAAAATATCAAACTAGCGTTAAGCCATGGCCCATTCCACCCTTAACACATTTTTATTCCCAAGAGCATATACAAGATCGTAGTTTCCCCAAAACCGGAAGTCACCAGAGGGCAATCCATATACTAAAGGTACAAACCAAAACGTAGTGGTCGCGAATAGGATAATCAGTATGACAAGGTACATGAGGCGATACCAACTAGGATACTCGTAGTTGCGTCATCCGGACTGATGTTGGGCATAGCAGCTACTACCCCAACACCATGAAACAACACTCCCATAATCGAGGGGTGCACCCAAATCGAATCACAAAAGTAATAGACATGGTAACGAAGAAGTGTGTCCGCTAGAGATGGCGAACCTCAATGGCCCGGCAGGGCTCCTGTTTTAGTCATGTCAAGGGTCATCCAAAATCGTTCTCTTTCTTCAGTCAATGCGTTCATCAAAACCATCCACTTCGTTCTGGATCAACACTCCACGTATATTAGTTATTAAAGTGGTTTTCGGTATCGACAGAGAGTATGTCCATATCCGATCCCGGTCTCTTTAATAACCGAACGCTTATTACACACCGGATGGTTCTTTTACATTTTCAAATCAATTCATAATTGATATCAAAATATCATATTCGCTTCAAAATCAAATCAACTTCAAAATCATCGTATCTACTCAAAATATACGATTCCATTTCAAAAATCATTTTCGCCTCAATATCTCATTTCAATTTCAAAATCGTTTCGAATTTCAGTTTAGGTTGCAACTTCATTTAACCCAATTTGTATTCAAATCCGAGATTTAAATATAAACATTTCACCTTATTGACCAGCTTGAAATTTTGGAAAATAGTTATATTTCAAAACCGACATATCATTGCCATTTCAAACCATATCAATACGATATCACTTTCACTTCAAATAAATCCATTTCCTAAATCATGTCACATTCCGAAGTTATACCGCTTTCGAAATCATAAGTCTTTAAAAATCAAAACACTTTGGAAATCAAAACCTTGAAATTTGTAACACTTTGAAATCATAGCTTGAAATCATAACATTTTGGAATCCTAACACTTTCCTCTTAAACAGTTTAGATATTAAAATGTGTATATATAGAAAAATAGTTTATACAATAAAATGGTTTATATAAAATAGTCATAAGTTAAAATAGTTTATAATAAAATAATTTATATTGAAAATGATTTATATTAAAATAATTTATATTAAAATTTATAAAGTAAAATATAAATAGTTTTAGATATAGTTTAAAATACTTTATGTAAAATAGCTTCCTCAAATTCCACAAAACGATTCACATAAACTCGAATTCCAAAATTAAAATTTAATCAAATCTCAAATCATCAATTTCAACTCGATTCAGCTTCTCAATAAACCATTTCAAATTATCAATTTCAATTACATATTTGAACCACAAAATAAGCCATTTCAATTTCCATATATCTCAAAGCTTTAAATATTCACATTTTAAAACTAAATTTGATAATTCCATTTATATCTCAATTTAATTTCAATTCAATTCCAAATTAATTAAATCTCAATTTCAAATTAAATTTCAATTCCAAACTCAAACTTGAAATATCATTTCATATAAATTTTCTTAGAAATATTCAGAGTTCGATTAAAAGTCCAATCTTTTAAACAAATCAACTTTCAAAAATTTACGCCGTATTTCAATTTTTTTTCTTAAAATTCTAAACTTCGAATAATTAAACAATTTCCTTTACCAAGTTTAAATTCCAACATTTCGAGATTCAATTCAAAATAATTCAATTTCCATAAATTGGATTTATTCTTAAAATCAATTCATTTAAATAATTTCAAAACAACTTTTAAAATCATTTAATTTAACCAACCCGGTGTCCGTATATAATTTTCTAACCTATGGCCAAGTGGATAATTATTTCAATTTTAAATTCAAGGATGGATATATATCATTTCAATCCAGATAGATGTCATAGGTATATCATTTCAACCTATTCCTCAATTTATTCGAAATGATTCAGTTTACAGTTTTATATGCAATAAACAATATACATGATGATAGCATGATATATCAAAATAAATAAACAACCAATATCGACCAATAGCATCCATCACAACCAATCAACCATAAAGCCAATAACATTCACAACAATTTTATAATTATCAATATCGAGTAATATACTGCCAATTTAAATTTAAATTTATTTTAACGGTCAATTTAAATTCTATCAATTGATTCATATATCAATACAGATGATAATTAAACCTACCAAACAACAACCAATAAATTTCATATCACTTCAAAATATAAATTTAACTAACAAAAATTTATTTTAGTCAATTGTGAGCGTATAAATACTCACCTTTGATTTATCGATGATTTAAAATCCAAATAAAGGCCCAAATTTGAACAGTCTCGGAATGTAGACAAACTAGCTCCATAACGTCCGGAATTTCGATACAAACGCAACGGAGAAAACCGCACATCGATCCGATCTTGTATGCAAAAGTTATTCGAGTTAGAACATTTGAATTTTAATATAAAATAATTAATTAAAATAAAATAACAAACGTATACCTTCTTCCTCCCGTTCAACACGCACAGTAACCCACTCATGCACGCCTCTTTCTTCCATACGCACGCCAATATACACGACCGGACCTCGATCAGGACGTCCCCACGCGAGCGCCTCCAGGAGAGCCACCAACGCCAGAAGTTGCGCATCACCAGTCGCCGCCGTTTTCTCGAAAAACGTGAAAATACGCATGTCACATCCGGAAATTTTCGACTTTCGAAAATTCGACATCGATACTCACTTTATCGACTGTCGAGCAATCGAATGCCGGAAACTCCAATGGTGAGGGTTTTGAAAGAAAAAGTAGAAGAAAAGATAGAAGAGAAAGAAAGAAAAACAAGAGAACAACATCAGAACAGAACAATATCAGAGTCTCACATATCGCAGCGGAACAATATACAATAGATAACACTAGTCTTTTAAAACAAAGAACTATATCAGTTTATACATACATCTATCATCAGAGTCAATATACAAAAATGGACAGTTATATAAACTTGTCCTCATACAGAATATACAGCGGAATAAATACTATCAGATACAATTACTACGTCTCGCCATCCAGCTTATCTCCAAAGCTCCAGAATATCCAGAATATCCTGATAATCTAACTCTAGGCTGCCCGTGTGGAAATTGGTGGGCACCCAGAGTTTAGAAGGGAACAATAAACTCCGGGTCAGTCATGGTGACTGGTGTGAGATCGTAAAACAGTTATTTATCTTTAAAATAAACAACAAAAAATTTTTAAAGTCAATTCGCAATGCTTTTTGGAAAATGAGACTACCATAAGACCTCCCACCACACACACAATGCAAACGCAGAATTGGAGGAGATTTCTTCTTATGATAGTCAAAGATGCTTACTACGCAAAAAATCAAATCATTTTTGATATTATTATTAGTGCATAGTGTAGAAATCATTTCGAAAGTATAATATTAATCTTAGCCAGCATAGGCATTCCGCACTTATGCCTACTATAGCTACCATCCAAACAGTGGTGACCACCATAAGTGAATGATAGGTTCTACAACTAAAACCGTACAAGATCGTATTGTTTCTTTGGATTTCCAACAAATTGTCAGGCTAAGGAACTTCCTTTTCCACGATGGGTACGTCCCTGGAATAGACGACCCGAGAACCTAACCGGATCTCTGCCAACACAAGGCCGGGTTACCTCTGCAAAAATAGGTAACTACTGACACGCGTATGCCATCCCCCGATCGTAACCGATCTTCCCGAGGATCCCCGATTTCCAACAAACCACATAGATAATAATGCAGCAACCACATAGGTTAAGTATCTGGGCTCCATACCATGATACCACCTCTATCCAGAAGGAATGACATACACTAAGGGGCGCTACTCCCTAGAACCTTGCCGCATTCTTCCTGTTTCGACCATTTCCGGGGTGTGAGGCTCGACGAAGTCTCGTCCACAAAGCTACGCTTTCTCAATAAGCACTGCTTCGGGTCAAACAAAATGATCAACCTATGATCACAAAGATATAAGATCAAACAAATGATCATATCGCAAATGATCAAACACTGATCATTTCACAGCAACACTCAGTATGCCACGTTACCAAATTGGGATATATCGCTGATAAATTTCAACTACATAACCTCTGAGCTCGTACGTCTCAGAGAAGGGTGTTAAGCTAAGAGAATAAATTCTCCGCCACCAACAGAAATGTGTTTGAAAGAAATCAGCTTTATATCTCAAATTGTAACGTCAGACACACAATCCATACAAGTCTGTTCCGGGATCGAACAGAACCGAAGGCACTTCTCACGAAGCCCTTGCACATCCGGATAATTTTCAATCACGTCAGGACTTCCCGTCACTAAGGGTGATAAAAACCTCTAAACCGGAGATCAGCCGATGTAGAGTAACTCGACGGTAATCCTTCCGTTTTCAAAAATATCCGGTCTTCAACACCGGTCTTCGAAAGCAATTCATAACGACGTATCACATATTCGGAATGGGTTATACGACCCCATGGTCCTTTCCCGGCTAACCCGAATAGTGAGCGATTATTCAAAAATAAGTGTGGCATTCAAATTCATCCAATTCACAACAAATACCTACTCAAGGTAATTATTGATAGTCGGTTATTTAACTATCAATAAAGATGCGCAACATCATCAGATTCCAAATAATTTTCCAAATTATTTTATCTTTCAAAATATCTTTACTAGATATAAAATTTCCATACTTCAAAAATAAATCAACATTTATTTTTAAACAACTTCCCTTTCTTTTATAAATTCCATAGTGAATTTACATTTCAAAAATATCTACTGATATACGATTTTCAATCGTTTCCAAATATTCAATTTTAATTTATCTTTAAGAAGATAAAATCTCAAAACGTTTCATTTCATTTTGGAAATGCATTTCCCTACTTATTTAATAATAAGTATTTCACAAGTCATTTATTTTCAACACTTGGAAAATATTCGATATACTTAAATCAAATTAAGTATATATTTCATTCTTTAAGGAAATCTATTCTTTTATAACAACATAAATTTGAGTCAAAACGAATGTTACGTAAAACATCGTTACGACGACTCAAAAATCACTAGTATAGAGATTCGAAATTAAGATAGATATGTAAATCCCAATACTATATAAAAACATTTCCTTTCGGAAATCATTTACTATAACAACAGTGTTATAGTCCATCATTTCCTTCTTTCTCGAAAACGTCTATTTCAACAATGAATGTTGAAATCTATGATTTCGATTCATAATACATTTTAAAACATCTTTAAAATGTTTAACTTCATTTTTAATATCACTTCTTCAAAAACGTATCCATTTTACTTAAAATTATATTCACTGTCCAAAATCGTGAATATAATTCACTTACCCCAATTTCAATCTTTTCTACACATTTTTATTTCAATAAAAATTCGCTATCCAAAACCGCGAATATATCTTCTTTAACATTTTAATTTATCAAATCCAATTGATTTCGAATTTATAAAACAACGTTTATAAATTCTATTTCTATTTTATAACAACTTCGACTTATAATTTCTTTTTATTAACTTCTATACTTTACTTATCACGATAAGTGATTTCGAATTTATAACCAACTTTTATAAATTCCAATTCCATTTATAAAAACTTCAATACCAAATCAATTTCAATATTGATTTCTAAATTTATTTTCAACTTTAAATAAAATTTCCATACTGATTTCTCAAAAATTCATTTCCAAATATTAAATCAATTACAGATTGATTTCTAATTTTATTTATCTCTACTAGAATAAATTCCTTATTTTCCTTCAAATCATTCAATATCCTGTTTTTAAATGGATTCTTCAAATTGAAATCATTTTACATTGATTTCCCAAATCGTTTCAATTTACCAATTAAATTTCTAATTGGATTTCCAACTTATCTCCTTTTAAATAAATTCCTTTTTTAAGAAGATAAATTTCAATTGTTTCTTTCAATCTATTTAAAAATCCAGATTTTAAATTAATTTCCTCAATTTAAAATCACTATTATACAAAATTCATTTATTTAACATTTTCACTTTATTCTGGAAATAAATTCGATAAGATTTTAAAAATTAACTTTTTATACTTTAAAAATTCCTTTCTTCAAAATTTCTTCAATTTCAAAAATTGATTCACTTAGAAATTTTCTACTTGGATTTCAAAAATTCAATTTCGTTTATCTTTGGAATCCAATGATGTCAAACATCCATTCAGCTAAATTTTAGCTTTTCAAACAATTTCCAAATATCAATTCAATAACATCAACAATCATTCACAGATTATCACATCATAGTAGAAATAAATTCAATCAATATGAGGGGTCCAGTTGGATCCCTCCAACCTGTTTCCCTGCATCCAAAGACGTTAGTACAATACCAATTCCGCTCCAGTACGGAATTATCGCGGTATATGGGTTTTATAAAAATCCGCTTACTAACGGCGCAATAGGGTCTCATCCGCTATACGAGGCGGGAAATCATCAATCCAATATATACATATGCCAATATGTATATATTGCTATATATATAGATATATCCTATCATATCTAATATCACATCCAAACATAGCAACAATCAGTCAATAATAACTGTAAAATCAAATTTCCTTCGAGTGAGAAAATCTCACCTTAGCTTTTATTTTGCAATCCCATTTCGATTCCAATTTGTTTTCTCCATTTCAGACCTTGTATAAATATTGTACAATTTATTAATATTCAATATAAATCGAATAATCAACTTTTCATTTTGATAGTTTTAATTGACAAATTTCTCTTTTTAATAAATTATCTAACTTCAATTTAAAATTTTAAAACTAAGTTCCCTTTATTAAATTATTTTTAGTAGCTAATCTGAATTTTAAATAAGTGACTTAAACAAAAGGAATTACCTTAGTCAATTATTTTCAAACAACTATCTGTAAACTTAACTGAATTAATAATCCAATATTTAAAAAGTTAACTTCTGGAATTTTTAAAACTAACAGTAAACACATTTTTTTTTTCTTTTTAAATTTGGAACTACAAATATACATTTATATAAAAATCAAACTTTTATATATCCCTTTCGGAAATTTGAAACCCTACCCTTGCTTCCAGTTTGCAAACAAATTTCATCTCAGTAAATTTAAATTTCCTAAATCTACATATATATATTAAATTAAATTTCGAAAATAAGTAGATAAATAATTACCTCACTGCTATCGACTCCACAGATTTACTCGACCTCCACTACGCGACACTGCCCTCCCCTAAAACGCGACACTACTAGAACGATAGCCTCCTGTTCATTCGACTCGAATCGAAAATTGGCGAAGACGAGCCCTAATTCGAACTCGCAGCCGCGTCAACATCGCCGCCTCATCCATCGAAGCCTTCTGCCTCGCGCCCCCAACTAGTCAACTGACCATGCCTCGCCACTGACGTGCCGCCGTACAACCCACCGTCACATGCCGCTCCTCACCATCGCCAAACTGATCGCGACCATACCCCAGACGACTCAAAATTTCTTAGGTAACGAAAATCGAACGAGGCCTAAATCGATTAGAACGGAGAATGGACGCGGAGTATTCGCGATTTGCTGTGAGAAGATGAGGGAGTTTGAATCATTTCGATCAGCCTGGGTTGAATTTAACTATGGATTTGAAGAAAGGGTTGAAGAGAAAGAAAGCAGGTGGCCATTAATTTGTTTTTGATCTGGATTGTAGGGGACGAGAAAAATGTTTTTGAACGAAAGGAGGGAGAGTTGGGTTTAATTTATTCGCGTACAGATAGAAGAAATGGTTTGCACGATTTTGTTCGTGATATTAGGCGAGAATTTAGGCGTAAATATAGGGAAGACAACGTACTGAGGTTGACAATTTAAATTGAATATCGATAAAACTTCAATGCGTTTGCTCGCCGTACGGTCACGTATTAACTCCGAAAAATACGAAATTGGAAACCCGACAATAATTCAATATTACGGACCCAATGGAACTGGTTTCGTCGAATTCCGAGACTGTGCCTCGGACGACTATTTTTAAATATCGATACGAATGATATAAATTCAAAACTGAACAAATCAATTCGAAATTAGATTCTGAAGCTTCTGTTATCTTCAGTGTTATCAATATAAATTTTACAAGCGTTTGAAATATTTTTAATCGGCCTAAATTTGAAGATTCAAATTTTCATCCAGTTTCAATAGATTAAATTTTATAATTTAATCGTCAAATTCAAATTAAAATCGGGGATTCAAATTAAATCATCGTTCAAATATTTAAAATTAATTAAATATTCTCAATTTAATTCGTTCAAAATTCTGGGTCGTTACAACGCACGACATTCAACGCCAGATCTGGACCAATCCGTGACGAATTAGCACAAATCAACCGTATGGATTTGAAGAGCTCGTCGAGATCTACACTTTTGCTTTTGGAATTTTTCGATTTCGTTGAACGGATTGAGAGATATTAAGGAAAGAAGATCGGCAATTTCTGGCAATGGAATATGTGGCGGCCATGGTTTGAAATTAAGGTTTCTGGAATGAAATAATGATAAAACTGTCTCGGTTTGCAAGCGTATTTATAAAGGTAGGTCCAAAATCGTCCGATCTCCAATCGAGACGTGCCGCCAGGCATTTATAAGGTTTTACCCATATTCCGAACGCAATGGAACTAGTCCCAAGGCCTAATTCAATCGTATGTGGAAGATAGCTTTTGAAGTCGATTATTTTAGTTAATTTCGACATTAAATTTCTATGCGTTTCAAGCTCGCACAGCCAAACGACAAGTCCGATTGCTACGAAAATTGAAACCTTACAATAATTCACTGTTACGGATCCGATGAAACTGGTTTCGTCGAAATCCGAGACAGTTGTAAAAATGGCTATTTCTACAGTTTAATTTCAATATAAAATTCCCAATTTTAAATTATTAACTTTTAAATCAAATTTCAATTGTTCACAAATTTCATTTTTAATTCCACAGTGATTAACAATCTTTTACAATGCAGTTTTCCATTATAAATCCAGTATAAAAGATTATATTAGATTCAGCATTCAATTATATTGTAATTCAAATTCAAGTTATTTAATTCCAATTGAATTCTTTTATTTCGATTTACACTTTCATTATTGAATCAACCATTTACTTAAACACTATTATCAATAGTTTATAATTCATTTACTTTCATTTTCTTCAGCTATCATCTAATTTAAATTCACAGTAATATTAAATTACATTCATTTACGTTGATTTCAATATTATAACTTCAATATTAAATGTAACATTTTATTTATTTCGTTGTTTATAATCAAATTCAATTAGTTTCAATTACTTGTCACACTCAAATTTAAATCTTTACTTACGTTCAATTACAAGTTAACATCCTTATCAAATTACAGTTTCAGTTATTATCTGATTTCAATCAACTGTAATATTAAGTTACATTTATTTATATTAGTTTCAATAACATAAAATTCCACTATTAAATCTACCATTTTATTTATTATTTGTTTACAATCATAACCAATTTGGTTTACAATCAAATTCAATTCATTATTTATATTCAATACAAGTTAACATCCATATTTAATTTACAATAAGTTATTTCGGAATTCAGTTTTGTATTTTAACTTGTAATTCACATTTAACAACACAAAATTTTATTCCCTTTGGATTTTTATCCAAATTTTTATTTTAATTCGTATTTTTAAAGTGATAAAAATACGGGTCATTACAAAATCCCCGTTCTGCTATTATATTAATTTGGATATTCATTTAAGTGTCAGCTGATTCATACTGGATAAGTGATGTGTTAACAATTGATTGTTAATTATGGATTTTGGTATACATATATGTTCTCTTATGTAAATACCTGCAATTTAACTTGAGAAGTTAAATTGAATTTAATCGTAGTTTGTTTAAGTACCATTGTGGTCGCTAAGCCTCTTTCTAAAATTAGAAAGTTATGGATTTAAATTAACTTCAAATTTTATAATTTGGAGTAAAATGTTTTATTTAATTATTATTTTAACAAAGTGTTTTGTTTAATTTCTAATTTACAAAGTGTTTTTAAAATTATTTCTTTAGTAAAGTTAATTATTATGTTTATAATGTTTTAAAATTAATTATTTTATTAATGTTGTTTAAAGATAATTTATTGCTTATCCAAGTTGTTTGAAGATAATAAATTATTTTATTATTGAGTACTTAAAACTAGTTAATTATTTTATATTTAAAAGTTAATTAATTATCATATTAATATAATTTAAAAGGTTACTGCATTTATATTGTTTCAAAGTTTAATCAATTATTATATTGATAGTGTTTGAAATAATTAAATTATTATATTAATAATGTTTTGAAACTATTTAATTATATTTTAAAATTTGTCTGAATTATTTTTTTATATTATTTAATAATCCTTTAAAGTTTTATTATTATATTATTAAAAATGTTTAAAGTTATTTTTTTATGGGGTTAAAGTTTTTATTCATTATACTTAAATAATGAATTTGTTTACAAAAGGAAATATTTTTAAATGAAATATTTTAAAGGGTTTTATTTAATAAAAAGGATTTATTTAAGGAGTTACAAATTTGAAAGAGGTTTGAAATTTGAAAAAAGGTGGGGTTTTGAATGATTTTAGAAAAAAGGTTTATAAATGGTTAGCGATTTTAAAAGGGAAGTTTTATAAGGGTTTTTGAGATTTAAAAAAAGTATTTTTATAAATAAAATTTAGAGATTTAAAAAGAAGTTTTATAAATAGATTTGGAGATTTATAGAGGAGATATTTATAAAATAGAAAAGATTGATAAAAAAGCAATAGTTTTGGGTTATTTATATCTCCATTTTAAAGATATATGGGGTTTTGATCATTTTAAAATGATTTCGAAATAGAAAATCTTCCTAAATGTTTTGTGATTATACTTGTACCATTTTATAAGTATATGGGAAGTTTTTCCAAATTTTGAAAGGACTGGTTTGTGAAGATACTTATACCAATGAGATACGTACATAAATATTTTGATAAATAGTTTTGGAAAGAGATTTAATTAATGGAAGATTAATTTTGAGAGGCTTGGCGGTTTCCATGGGAAATGTAATCTCTGTTTGGAATGTTTGTTTATTTGATAATTAAATAATCGACTATCAAATCTTGGCCTAAATGTGTAATCCTTCTTAATTTTGGTGGTATAGAAATATTTCCCTACTTAACACTGAAGGATTTTAATACTGAAAACATGGGGATTATATGGTACAGTTACCATTGGTGGTGCTATACTGTACGTAATAACTCATTTGTTCTTCCAGGACAAATGATAAGGAGTTCTGTCTTCTTAAACGGTTAGGGGGTGATTCCTACTCTTATGTATTGTCTGGTTATTTCCAAAAGAACCGGTATTGAGCATTCCAAAAATCGATTGATTGGTTTTGGAACATCCAGTAAGCAGAGGAGTGTACGTACTTGTATGAGATGACTCAAAACTGAAACTACTCCAAAACCTTATACGGGTTCTAAGCTTGGAGGAGATTCGAGATGTGTTTTTGGATGTTGGAATCCATGTATGATTTTTAGACTCATTGGGGTATGGGAATCCATGTCTTTGTTGAGATGTGGGAATCCATGTGTGGTTTCGAGACCTGTTGAGGTATGGGATTCCATGTATGGTTTCGTGATCTGTTCAGTTAGTGGTGCGTGAGCTAGAATGCCGGACGTAGCCTCACCAGCGGTAAATGACTAAAACCAAAGATAGGATGCATGGCCAGGGGTTTAGCTAAACCATAAGGGTGCAGCCGTATCCTTCCTAGAGTTACCTACAGTTGTTATGCATGCACGGAGTGATGCACTCGGCTTGACAGTTTTTGGAGCTAGCTATGTATTTCCTATTGTACATCACTAGGGATGTATTGTTGTTTCAGAAGGATAACTCTGATCCTTATGTAGAATGAACGTTCTCGAAATACTAGGGGCACCTCTATGGAATCCTACAAAATTAGTGAACGTGCCTTAGCAGTTTTAATTATATACCTATTCTTTTTGTGATGTACACTCACAAGCATCACATATACTTGATTATTAATATTTTCACTCTTAGACATTACTATAATATCAATGGATTTTCTAATATAAATGATTTGGTTATCGTAAGGTAAAAACCCGTCTGTGTTTATGTACGACATGGTCTTACGAGATACTTTTATTTTGAAAGGTTTTATAACTTTAAAATTCCATTTGAGGTGTGTTTCTCATGCTGATTTACCAGACTAATACGGGTGTTATTTTCTAATAGTGCTTGGGTCAGACCAAGCGTAGTTACATATTTGCTTTGGAGCTCAAGAGATGAGCTGGATGCCTAAGACATATCTACATATTTCTTTATTTTCCGCTGCATTGGTTATTGTGTTTATCAGCAATTTGTGAGGACAGGTTGTTATAACTGTCCAGGCTAATGATTTGTTTAGTATACTATGATGATGTATGTATATTATATTTTTTGTTTGTGTAAAAATCAGCTGTATACTATATGTTAATCATCACGATGTGAGATTCTATTATGTCTTTTTTCCTTTACCCCAACAATCTTTCCAACACTTGGATGCTTGATACATGAATACCATGGATGTGTTAGTATCGACTTTTGAGGATTGAAAAGGCAGGTCGTTGTAGTTGGTATCAAAGCTTAAGTTTAGCGAATGCCTAGGCTTTGGTGGGGTTAACTCATTTGAGATAAGGTAAGTGAGACCCTTGGATGAGTTTTGGTGTATTATATATAAGAGAGTGTATTTGTTAGTGCTATAAAAATGTTTTATATTGTATTGATTTATCTGTTGAGTGGCTTATGAATTCTGGCCGAGAGTTTGGATGCCACGTGTCGATAGGGGTTTCTAAACACTTGAACAAGTCAAACTGACACAGTATTGTTTTTGAAAATTGGTACAAGAAATAATTTTACCAAGATTTTATTTTATATTAAGGAATAATTTTCTTAAACTAAGTATAGTTATTATTGATGTGTTTTTTGTTGGGAAATGACATATTCAAATATTATCATTTATTGTTTGATTAGTCATACTCACCCAGTTAGGAGCATTGGCTATTGTTTACTGATTATGTAGTTTTGTCCAACCATTTTATGGGCATAGACTATTATGGTTGATTAAAAGCGGTTTTATCCTTTCCATCGCATGGGTTGTGTAAATAGAAATTATGGGAACATTGAAATAAACTCCTTGTGAATTCAGTTTCACAATTTGACTATACGGCGTTCGGTGATGATGTTGGATTAAAGTTTAACTTTAATAAAAGTTGTTTATTTTATTCTAAACAAAATAACGTTTGTGAAATGATTTTATATAAGAAAGTAAAATTATATAAATATAGTTTATAAAATGTGATTTATAAATAAAAAGAATTTAAGCTGAGAATTTCAATCCCGATTTTTTGGAAATGGTTTTCAAAAGTTCTGGAGGAAATAATAATAGTATTATTTGGAAGTATTTTTGAACAGAAATATTTTTAAAGGATTTTGAAGGAGATGAAAGCACTGAACTCACTTCGATCGCTGAAAAATAATTTCGGTGATGATCATCGGCGTTTATTTTCGAGTTTCTAAGTGAGGGATTGCTACCATAGTATTTTGCCATGGAGATATTTGGATAAAACAATTTTTTTTCGAATTCCAAAGTGTTATCTGATATACAAAAGAAGATATGTATATGTTAATTATTTTAAAATAGAGTTGAAATAAAACCGAGTGTTTGAGTCTGGATTTTTCAGTCAAGTAATTATATGGTTGCATGTTTCCTATACATTAGGGTAGTTTGGTTTTGTATCTCATTTTGATATGTTGTTTGGTAGTTTTCATTTATTGAAATGAATTTGAATTTCCAACAATTTTGGAGAGTCAGGACTTCCAATTTGTTATAGAAATTTGAAGCTTGTTGTTTTTGGTGGAATTATAAGTAAATAAAAATTTCTAACTTATAAATTTGAGAAAAAGCAAGTTAAAACAAATTAAAATTTGTTGGACAGTTGGGTTAAGTAAAAAAAATCCAAAATTTGTATATACACTCTTAGATTATAGTGGAGTGTTATACAAGTATGGACCTAAGTTTAAAATGGATAATAAACATAAATGTGCTTTATAAAATGCTTATAATAAACTTAAGTATGTAAGGACTTCAAAAATGAAGTTGTGGCTTTTTAAAAATGTGTATAAACAGAAGTTTTAAAGTGAGTGATTTACATAAGATGGTTATGGAACTTAAGTAATGACTTTATGAAATGGTTCATAAGTATTTAGTATTAAATAAATACTATTGGTGAAATTAATTGTGATTTGAAGTGAATATGAATATAAAGAAAATTGGTATGGTTAAGAAACCAATTGGATAAATAAATACATAAGTTGTACGTAGATTATCTTATTCGTATAACTATTTGATCCAGTTTCAAGTACACGATTTTGAGGTGATTTACACCGGTCGGATTTAGGGTTTTTCACCCGATTCTTGACGACGAATACTTGAAATAGATTTTTGATTTGATTCCGAAGTTTTCTATCATAGTTGATGGCTGTGTAAGGAAATTGAGGTTTCTAATCAAGAAACTGGATCGGAGTTTTCTCTAGAGTGGTCGAGTGAGCAATACTAGTTCGGAAGTGAAATTATGTGATCGAGCGATCGGATTTGATATTACATATGAATGATAGATGTACATCTTACCGGCTTTATCATAATTATATATTGATATTTGGAAAATGCAAAATTATATGGTTATGAGTTATATAGTTGCACTTTAATTGTAAATAAGATGCAGGTATACAGAAGCAAAGGCTAGTTTGATGCTTTTGGTTTCATGAGTAGAGTTTGGTTGCCCGACTAATAGGTTCATGTTTATATTATTGTTTGGTTAATGGTTTTATTCCCCGGATGTGGGAGTCCACTTGGGTTTTGTTTTCTTTTTTTGGATTGGGCCCGTAGTGGCAGTTTGTAGTTTTTCTGATCGAACAGCGCAAAGGAGATGCTGCCGAATTTTTATATAATTTTAAAGGACTTAGATATTTGATAACAAGTTTCAACTAATTGATTTGGAAAAGTTTAAGTGTTTGGAGGCATTATTCCTACCTTTGGAATTTCGAGGATGAAATTCTTTTAAGAGGAGAGAATGTAACAACCCGGGATTTTGGTCATTTGATTTTGAATATTTAATTAATTTTAAATATTAACTATTTGGTTTTTTAAGGTTTAAACTTGAATTCAAATATAGAGATTATATAAATAATTGAATTATGAACTTAACATTTGGATAGTGATTTAAAATATCTGATTCTGAATTGAATGTCTATTAACTAGATTTAATGGCCTTATTTAACCCCCTTTTGAATTTATAAATAATTAAAGGGGAATCATTTTGTAAATTTATTTGCAATAATAAATGGTTCAAATAAATGGTTAGAACATATAATCTGGAAATTTATTTAATGTAACGACTCGATTTTTATTGATTTATTTTTATTTATTTGATTTTCCATAATTTTTAATTTGGAAATTATTTAAATTATCATTTCACGATTTTTCGGCAAACGATAGCGTTTTTATGATTTTTTAGAATTGAAAAACCAGTGTATATTATCGTAGTTTTGAGATCATGTCAAAATTCTGAAAGCGACCGTATTTTTGTTTTGTCGTTCAGGATTCATACGCGAACGAAAGCTGCATAGCGAAATGCCGAAAAATTGAATTTTTAAAACCAACTCAACAACTCGTATAGGTAGCACATTATCCCTCTCTTCCTTCATTTCACGGTTTCATCTAAATGAACGCGTTGATCTCAAAACCAAAGATAAGAATATTTCAATCCTTAAAAATCAAAATAATTCAAATAAAAATTGAAAAAAACGAAAACTAGAATAGTTGAACTCATTTGGGTGTAGGTTGCGATCCATTACGGTTGGAGGGCGTGTGGCGTAGGTTTGGGAGGACCAACCCGTTTTGAGCATGGGTTTTAGGCACTAGGGTTTGGGATAGCTCTAGATTCAGGCAATGATTTTTGATGTCATTGGTTGCGTTGGATTCGGGGCATAGAAGGGCAACTACAAATAGAGTATGATGAGGCGCAGTAGCGATTTAGTAGTCATGATTTTTTTTGGATGGGAAACGATGGTAGCAGGTCACGTTTTGAATTAAGGGATCGAGCTGTGGATGTATGGGTCGTTCGGGTGGAGATCCCGATGAGGAGATGGTTAGCGTTGTCGGTGAGTGAAATCGTGGAGTGTTTGGGGTAGGGGATCGTGCGTGTACAAGAGGGTTCTAGTGTCATCATGTACAGGTGAAGGAGTTTTGCATTGGGGAAGAAGCATTTAGCTAGTTAATTAGGGTAATTATATTAATAATGTGATTAAGGAGGAAATTTAATTTAATTTACATATCAAAAAGTTATAAAATGTGTAACTCTCTCATGCAAGGTCCATATCGAACACGGTCAGTTGCATTAGGATCGTATCAACGATATCCACATTTTGGAATTGGATTCATGGAAATTGGAGCTTGTAGAATTTCAAGCTAAAATCAAATACTGTTCGATTTTAGATGGAATCAGAACGCTACGGCGATAACTGGAATTTCGGTAAGTAAAACTCATCTTTTGGTTTATCAATAAGATATATAGTAGATAAAAATTATTTATTGCCTCTTTGGATGTTCTTATTTGCTAGTTATTTGGTTTGGATAAATTATCAATTTTGAAAATTGATAAAGTATAAAGCGATAAAATAATACCGATTTAATATAGTTACGTTGTTTTAATAACAACGTAGTTAATTTAAGCAGACTTCTTTGGTGTTGTCTATTTAGCCAAATAAACACCGTCTAATAATAAATGAAAGAGTTTATTTTGAATGGCATATGTTTAGCAGAATAAATCCTCATTCTGCTATTATATTAATTTGAATATTCATTTAATTGTCAATTGATTTATACTGGATAAGTGATGTGTTAACAATTGATTGTTAAATATGGATTTGGTTTACATATATGCCTACTTATGTTAATACCTGATATTTAACTTGAGAAGTTAAATTTAATTTAATGGTAGCTTGTTTAAGTACTATTGTGGTTGCTAAGCCTCTTTCTAAAATTAGAAAGTTATGGATTTAAATTAACTTCAAATTTTATAATTTGAAGTAAAATGTTTTATTTAATTATTATTTTAATAAACTATTTTGTTTAATTTCTAAGTTACAAAGTGTTTTGTAAAATTATTTCTTTAGTAAAGTTAACTATTATGTTTATAATGTTTTAAAATTAATTATTTTATTAATGTTGTTTAAAGATAATTTATTACTTATCCAAGTTGTTTGAAGATAACAAATTATTTTATTATTGGTTATTTAAAACTAGTTAATTATTTTATTAATAATGTTGTTTAAAAGTTAATTAATTATCATATTAATATTATTTAAAAGTTTACTGCATTTATATTTTTTCAAAGTTTAATTAATTAATAGATTGATAATGTTTGAAATAATTAAATTACTGTATTAATAATGTTTTGAAATTGATTAATTATATTTTAATAGTTGTTTGAAATTATTTTATTATATTATATAATAATCTTTAAAGTTTTATTATTATAGAATTAAAAATATTTAAAATTATAATTTTATGAGGTTAATGTTTTTATTCATTATAATTAAATGATGAATTTTTTTACAAAAGGAATTAAATTTAAATGAAAGATTCTAAAGGATTTTATCTAATAGAAATGATTTATTTAAGGAGTTATAAATTTGAAAGAGGTTTGAAATTTGAAAAAAAAAGCGGGGTTTTGAATGATTTTAGAAAAAAGGTTTATAAATGGTTAGCTATTTTAAAGTGGAAGTTTTATAAATGGGATTTGAGATTTACAAAAGAGTATTTTATAATTAAAACTTGGACATTTATAAAGAAGCTTTATAAATAAATTTGGAGATTTATAAAGGAGATATTTATAAATCAAAAGAGATTGATGGAAAGGAATGGTTTTGGGTTATTTATATCTCCATTTTAAAGACATATGGAGTTTTGATCATTTCAATATGATTTTGAAATAGAAAATCTTTTTGAATATTTTCGTGATCATATTTATATCATTTTACAATTATATGGGAAATTTTTCCAAGTTTTGAAAGGAAAGGTTTATGAATATACTTATACCGGTGAGATAAGTATATAAATATTTTGATAAATACTTTTGGAAAGAGATTTAATTAATAAAAGATTAATTTTGAGAGGCTTGGTGGTTTCCATAGGAATTGTAATCTCTGTTTGGAATGTTTGTTTATTTGATAATTAAATAACTGACTATCAAATCTTGGCCTAGATATGTAATTCTTCTTAATTTTGATGGTACGGAAATATTTCCCTACTTAACACCAAAGATTTTAACTCAAGAAATATCTAGGAGAAACACAGAGATTATATGGTACAATTGACATCGATAGTGCTATATTGTACGTATAAACTCATTTTATTCTTCTAGGACAAATGATAAGGAGATCTGTCCACTTAAATAGTTAGGGGGTGATCCTCGCTCTTATGTATTGTCTGATTATTTCCAAAAGAACCGGTATTGAGCATTCCGATAAATGATCGGTTGGTTTTGGAACATCCGATAAGCGGGGGAATGTACTTGTAAAAGATGACTCGAAACGTAACTGCTCTAAAACTGTATAAGGGTTCTATACTTGGAGGAGATTCGATATCTGTTTTAAATGTTGTAATATATATGTGGTTTCGAGAACTGTTGATGTATGGGAACCCATGTCTTTGTTGAGATATGAGAGTCCATGTGTGGTTCCGAGACCTGTTGATGTATGGGAATCCATGTGTGGTTCCGTGATCTATTCAGTTGGTGGTGTGTGAGCTAGAATACCAGACATAGCCTCACCAACGGTAATGATTAAACCAGAGATAGGATGCATGGCCAAGGATTTAGCTAAGCCATAAGGGTGTAGTCCTCTTCTTCCTAGAGTTACCTACAGTTGTTGTGCATGCATAGAGCGTTGCATACGGCTTGATTGTTTTTGGGGCCAGCTATATATTTCCTATTGTACATCACTAGGGATGTATTGTTGCTTTGAAAGGATAATTCTGATCCTTGTGCAGGAGCCAGGAGGACTATTCTCGAAGTACTAAGGGCATCTCTATGGAATCCTACACAATTAGCGAACACGTCTTAGCGATTTTTGATTATTTACCTATTATTGTTGTAGTGTACACTCACGAGCATCACAGCTACTTGATTATTGATATTTTCGCCCTTAGACATTATTATAATATCACTGGATTTTATGATATAAATGGTTTGGTTATCGTAAGGTAAAAATCCATCCATGTTTATGTGCGGTGTGGTCGTACGAGATACTTTTATTTTGAAAGGTTTTATAACATTAAAAACCCATTTGAGGTGTGTTTCTCATGCTGGTTTCCAGACTGATCCGGTGTTATTTTCTAATAATGCTTGGGTCAGACGAAGCATATTTATAGATTTTCTTTGGAGTTCAGGAGACGAGCTGGATGCCGAAGACGTATCTATGTATTTCTTTATTTTCCACTGCATTGGTTGTTGTGTTATCAACAATTTGTGAGGACAAGTTGTTATAATTGTCCAAGCTAATGATTTTTTAGTATACTATGATTGATGTATGTATAATATAGTTTTTCTTTGTGTAAAAATCAGTTGCATATTATATATTAATCATCACGATGTGAGATCCCGCTCTGTCTTTATTTCTTTCGCTAAACAATCTGTCTTTCCGGCACTTAGAGCTCGGCACATAAATACCGTGGATGTATTAGTGTTGACTTTTGAGGGTCGAAAGGGTGGGTCGTTACATCAGCACTGTGCTCCATCACCCAAAGCTACCATCGCCTCCATCTTCTTCATCGATCTCCACCTCTCCATTCATTTCACTGATGACACGATTATGTTCTCCTTACCTACCCCGGGTCATATTCACTGCCTTAAGTTTCTGCTGTATGTTTTTGTAATTATTTTGGGCATTTCCATTAACTTCTCTAAGAGCAGAATCACTATGCTTGGTGGAGCTGACCATCTTGGGCCCCTTGTGGCTAACACCCTCAACTACGGTATCAACCAGTACCCCATCTCTTACCTTGGGATCCCTATCCGTCCTACGAAATTGATTGACTCTGATTGGCTCCCGCTCATATTCAAATTTTCCTTGCGTTTAGCACCTGGAAATCCTCTTCCCTCACCATGGCAGGACATTTAATTTTGATTAATTATGTCCTTTCTACCATCCCTACTTATTGGATTTCATTTCACCGAATTCCTAGATGGGTTATTTCAGCGATTTACAAACTTCATCGGTCTTTCCTATGGCATGGCACGTGAGCTAAGAATTTAGTTAGTTGGTCTATTGTTTGTAAAGATGTGTCTTAAGGTGGCTTGGGTATTCCAGACTTGTTCTTCTTTAACTCGGCGCTTCTTTCCAAATGGATTTAGCATTGTCTCTCCTCTTATACACCTCTTCGGAAGTCCTGGATCATGCTAAACATTACGACTCCAATCCCTTTCGTATCCTCCTCTCTACTCCCACCAACCACCCTTCTCCTTTCTGGGCTGGCATCCTTTATTCCACCCCGTGGGTTTTCCCGCTTTTTCCAAATCCAAATTGGGAATGGGCATTCCTGCTCTCTCTGGCATGACTCTTGATTTAATAACTCCCCATTGTCCAATTCATTTCCTGATCTCTTCTTGGTAGTCTCCAACAAATCCTCATATGTTTGCGAAGCCATCTCCCTAGGTATCCATTGCTTCTCTTCTGACCTCACTATCTCTAGCTCTTCCCTCACTCAACTCCTCCAAATTCTTCGCATCCTTTAGTCCATCCACCTATCTTCATCCCCTGATAGCTTCTTCTAGGGTCTGACCTCAAGTAAATCTTTGTCAATTTCATCATGCTATCCTGCCCTTACCAATTCGGGTAGATTGTTCTCTTTCCCTGGACTCTGGAAATGTAAATCCCCCTCGTCTTCGTTGCTTCATATGGATCCTTGCTCTTGACAAAGCTAACTCTAAAGATATGCTCATTCGTAAAGGCATCTTGATTGATCCTGTGTGTGTCCTTTGCTCCGCAGATAATGAGTCTATCCAGCACCTATTCTTCGACTATGACTTCTCCTTCCAGTGTGCTCCTGCTTGGCTTCATCCCCGCTATCTCCTCCTATTATGACTAATGGCAATATTCTACCCTAACCTAGACTTAGATTGCTTCATCGATGCCTACAGCTAGGCTATTTGGCAGGAGAGGAATTTTCGCTGTTTCGAGAACACTTTACGTTCCAAACTAAATATTTGCTATAAGATCTATTATATTTTCTACTCGTAGATAGGTAGGAGATCTTTGTCTTTTATGCGGCTGAGCATTGACCCTACGATTTCGGACATTGAATATGTAGGAAGTTCGGAGGATCCTGATAGTGGTAGGGCTGGCCCCTCCGCCTGTCATGTTTTTACTCATCCATTGTGATGCCCCTGTTTCGGTTGCTGTCATCTTTGCTGAGCAGCACTTTTGGTTTATATGGTTGGATTTGTTGCTTGTATGGCGTTGGGATTGTGCTATCCTAATTTGCTACTTTATCCTTTTTTTTATTTTTCAGTCTGTCGATGCTGTGTTGTATTTATTTTTACACTAAATAGTTTAACTCTCCATGTTAGCTACCGATCAAGCTTGTTGACCGGATCTATATTATAAATACTTTATTATCTAATCGACTGTGTAGTCTCGCATTACACAATTGTTTTCCTTAAAAATAGAATGAATTGCCATCGGTCCATCCAAATCAATTATCGTCGATCCATCTAGCCATGGAAAATAAGGAGGAAGGTGTTGGGAAGGCTATGGAGGTTGACAGTGAATTTTTTTGGTGATGGTCACTAAACCAAAACATGTGATTCCTAACACTTATAGGTGTTAAAAATAATTTAATAATACTCTTTAAGTGTTACCAATAACCTCTGAGCAATGGAGCAGCCAAATTTTCCACACTTATAAGTGTTTCTAAACTACATCTTAGTAACACTTAGAAGCATTGCAACCGTATTATTTTGTAATTATTATAAGCATTGCAAAACATTTGTTTAGAAATGCTTATATGTGTTAATAGAGATAAATATTGTAACATTTGTAAGTGTTAATATTAAGAGAGTTAGGAGTATGTCATAGGAGCAATTTTGTAATTTATTATAAATTATCTAACTCTGCAATTAATCTCATTCAAAATAAAAGGTGTTTTCTTTCTTATATGTGCTTGTTATATTACGACATAAATTATTAAGTTAAAGTATATTTATAAGAAAGTCCTTAAATAAAATATTTTGTGATTGAAATTGCAAACAATTACAATCGCGATTAATTAAGCATAATACAAATAGTATTTTATTTTAAATATTCATGGTCAAGATGTTTTGAGAAAGGACATCGATACATCATTTGAGACCAGAGTAAGTAGCGCTCTCCAGATGTTAAGAAGTGCATTACTCGTGGCTTTCGGGGAATCAAGGGGTGAGATTTCCTTGTTCTATGTAAAAGGCATCTCTATGAGATTTCTCTCGTGCTTTATGTTCAGCTTCTCTCTGCATGAACTAACGGTTCTATGCATTCCGACATTACTAGAAAGATAAGGTGGCACCTTTTTAGAAATATGAGACATCTAAGTCATACAAGTAAAGAGATCTATTCATTAATAAGAAAAAGGAAAAATGTGAATGGTGATTGTATTGATGATAAAATGGAATCCTTACTCATAATTATCGGATGACTATGGAATGACTCATATGAGAGTTTCCTATTGGCTAAAAACATTTAGGTCAAAGAGGAAATCTTAAAGTGACGATGTTACATGGTTCTCTCGACTTGAGAATGCTGTTGAACTTTAATGTGAATACTCCACTTTGATTATGGTTAAATCATGACATGGAAACCATCGAGTGACTATAGTTTGATCTAAATTGAAGTGTTGGAAGTGAAACACTATTCAATAGAGAATTTATCTCCTCGGTTGTATGTGGATAGTATCACGTTCAACTGTAGTCGACTTAAAGTCAATATTTCTGGCTAGAGTAGTATAATTAATAATAAATATTATTATCGAACCACTGACTTTTTTTATGGACAAACCAAGTTGAATATGGATAATATTGAAATTTTGACCATAACTAAATTTTATACACCCTAAACTAATATAGTTTTGACGAAGAGAACTTGTGTAAATAATCGTTATTAAAGGGTACTACTTAAAATGTAAAATTGGATTTTAATAATGAAGATCTGTAAGAGACAAATTCAGCCAAACTATCACACCACACTACTACAAAATAGGTCATTTGCTTCGGTCATTGTCCTCTGTTGCTTCGGTTCAGAGACTAAAGCAAATGAAGATGACACAAAAGACTAATGTATGTTGCTTTGGTTGCTGAACCGAAGCAAAAGAACATCTTTTGCTTCAGTTGTTTGGCAACAATCGAAGCAGATGATGCACTTTTGTTTTGGTCGTTTGGCAATGACCAAAGCAAATGATGCTCTTTTGCTTTGGTTGTTACCAAACGACAAAAGCAAAATAGCATCATGTGCATCGGTTGTTACCAAACGACTAAAGCAAATGTTAGCTGAAGCAAAAAAATGATATCGTTTTAGGTTTTAAAACCTGAAACAGTATCAAATTGCATTTAAGAAATTTATGAATACATTATTACTAAGAATCTTGTCAAACAAATAGTATAATTATATTATTTATCAATGTAGTTCATATTTCCTACATAGACCAAAAAAGAAGCACAAATATTATATAATTACATTATGAAACCGCAACATGTTCACTACAAATTTCTACAAACAAAGTAAACTTACAATGAAGCTTGACATAACATTAACTAAGCCTAACCTAACTGCATCCATGGGAAAAGCAATAACCTAATAACATGCACACATTGGAAAAGGCTCTAAAAATATGAACAAAAGGGAAGCCGTAGTTTCATAAACGACATGCTTTAAATCATAATTAAAAAGTACAACAAGTTATTTTAGCACTTGTAGTTGTATGTGACGACCCTGAATTTTGGACATTTGAAATTAGAATATTTAATTGATTTTAAATATTTTAAAGATAGTTTAACTTGAATTTTAAATATCAGGATTAATTTTGCAATTTAAATTATTGAATTTAATTTACTAAAGTTGGGTAAAAATTTGAATCTTCAGTTTTAAGCTGATTAAAAATAATATGAAGTCTTGTAAAATCTATATTGATAATACTGAAGATAATAAAAGCTTCAGAATTGAATTTGAAACTGTTTTGTTCAGTTTTGAATTTATATTGTTTAAATCGATGTTTAAAAATAGCCTTCCGAGGCACGGTTTCGGATTTCGACGAAACCAGTTCCATTTGATCCATAATATTGTATTATTATCGGATTTCAATTTTCGTAGCATTCAGAGTTGTTGTGTGGCCGTATGATAAGTAAACGCGCTGAAATTTATATCGAAATTTAAATAAATAGCTGGGTCCAAAAAGCTATCTACTCCATACGATCGAGTTAGGCCTCGGAACCTTTTCCATTGTGTTCGAAATAGGGGTTTAACATTATAAACGCCTGGCGGCACGCCTCGATTGTTGATCGAGATTTTGAATTGCGGGCATCGAGACGTTTTAAATTTGAATTTGAATTTTGAATATAAATAATATAATAATATTTCACCAGACAGATTAAACACGTAGAGAAATTTTTACGCGTGTTTCTTTTTCTCTGATTTATTTTACATGCGTCCTCTAAAAATAATGATGTTGAATGGCTCGTTCAAAATAAAGAAAAATAAATCTCTTGTTCAAAAAAATAAAAATCAAACTCGTTGGCAAACGAAAAATCACTTTCGTTCAAGTTGTAAATCAATGGCCACATTCCTCTTCAAATCTCGGAATCAAAATTTAAAAGTAAATGGTCGCGCTTCCCTCTGTATCTCAAATCGAAATCGAAATCGAACTCGAGAAAATGAAAAAAAAAGATAGTCGTCGTTTCGAGGTCGAGTGGAACGGCTCCAAAGGCAGATTAGAGGCGGCGTCGAAGGGGGATAGGTCGCGCGCGTAGGGCCAAGGAGGGCGTTGTCTCGTTCGTAGATGGAAGGAAGCTCGATTGTCGAGCGGATCAATGCCGTGATGAAGTATAGCTCGAGTGTGCACGGGACTGGGAGTATGCAGTGGGGTTCGCCGTCGGTGGGTCGTGGGCTCGTGATCGAGCGACAAGTGGTCATGCGCATCATTGGGTTTCACAACCGGCTAGGGTTTCGAGGCGGCCGCGCGCACTCGCGAGGGCTGGCGTGTATAGCTGAAGCAGGGTTTCGCGTTCAAGCGATAGGTATTGCAATTTTCGATTTTCATTTATTTATATATATGTATAAATGTATACAGAGAAAAATTTATTTATTATAGGAAGATTAGTTTAAAATTAATTTAGTAAATTCAAACCAAATCTTTAGTTTAAAATTACAAAAATAAATGGTAATTAATTGTTTGATTTATTCGAATGTTAATAAATCATTAGTTAATTAAATCTATTAAATGGAAATTAAATTGTTCGATTATTTCGAATATTAATGAATTGTATAAATGTTTATACAAGGTCTAAAATGGAGAAAACAAGTCGGGATGGAAATGGATTGCAAAATAAAAACAAAGGTGAGATCTTCTCACTCAATTGAAAATATTGGAATTTAAAATTTTTGATTGTGTGCTTGGATGATAAATTGTTGATTGTGTGGTTGAATGATAAATGATTATCAGTTGTATTGAATTAGACCCTATTCGCTGCATAATAGCGGATAATATTATATGTAAACCCATATACCGCGATATTCCACCTCGAAGTGGAATTGGTATTATATATGTATTTGGAGTGGTTGATTTCCCACATTATATAGCGGATGAAACCCTATGAGCCGCATAATAGCGGATGATATTATATAAATCCCATATACCACGATATTCCACCTTGAAGTGGAATTGGTATTGTGCTAACATCTATGGATGCAGGGAAACTTGTTGGAGGGATCCAACCGGATTCCTCACATTGTTGAATTTATTTGTATATATGTTGTGATGTGATAATCTATGAATGATTATATTGGTGTGAATGATTATATTGATAAATGGAATTTATTTGAAGGCTATAATTTAGCCGAATATATTTTTGGTATCGTAGGATACCATAAATAAATATAATTGGATTTTTGGAAATTAAAGTAAAGATTTATTTTAAAAGGTAACAAATTTTTGGAAATCAATTTGGAATTTGATTTGGTGTTTGAAATAAATTTGGAAATAAATTTGGAATTTGATTTGGTGTTTGAAAGTGAATATTTGGAAATCGATTTGAAAATTATATATCAATGGGTATTTGGAAATTTAAATTCACAATAGGAATTTATTAAAGAAATGGGTTATTTGTTTTAAAAATAAATGTTGGTTTATTTTTAAAGTGTGGAAAGAAATTTATGGATTTGGATTGTAAATTGAAATAAGTCAAGAAAGATTTATTAATTGATTTAAATGGATCATTTTAAAATGGAAAGTGTATTTTCACTGGAAAGCCGAGTATGTTTTCAAAGTAGCTGATAAATATAAATTGAAAGTTCTAAGGATGGTTTTAAAAAGGATACTTTGGAGAAATTATTTTCTTAAGTTGTTTTTAAATCTTTAAAGTAAAGATTTATTTGGTTAATTATATAAGTGATTATTTTAAAGATCAAAATTGAGATTTGATTTAGAAAAATGGATATTTAAATAATTATACTTTATCTAATAATTTCATTTTAAAAAACTTAGTTTGGGCTTGAAGTTTATATGAGATATTAGTATAATATTTTCATAACTAATATTATAGATAAAGTGTTTAAAAATAGTTTTATCTCAAGTGTTTCCAAATATACATATATTTTGGAAAAGTGATTTAAATCATTTTGAAGTATTCGGACTCGGCAAATTTTCAGTGGAAGTAAATCAATATTTGGAAATTTATTCCGTAAAAGAAGAGTGATTTGAAATTGGTTTTCAAAGTGTTGAAGTGTTAAAATATATCTTGCAAAGATATTTTGAAAATAAATAATTTGGGAAAAATTATTTAAAATCTGATGATTGTCGTAAATGTTGTTTGATAGTTAAATAACCGACTATCAATATTGGCCTTTAAAACGACACTTAAATTTGTTTTCAAAACAAGCGCTCATTATTCGGTTAAGCCGGGAAAGGACTTTATGTCATAAAACCCATTCCGAATAATGATACGACGAAATGGGATTGTATTTGAAGATGGTGTTGAAGACTGAGTATTTTCGAAAACGAAAGGATTACATGTCGAATATCTCTGCATCGATTTGCTCCGGTATAGAGATTTTGATTACCCTTTGTGATGGGGAGTCCGGACGTGATTAGGGATTATCCGGATTTGCAAGGACTTCTTTGAAGTTCCTTCGGTTCCGTTCGAACCCGAAACGGACTTGTATGGATGTATGTCCGACGTTACACTTTGAGATGTATAGCTGGATTCTATCAAATACATTTCTGTTGTTGGCGGAGAATTTATTCTCTTAGCTTAACACCCTTCTCTGAGACGTACGAGCTCAGAGGTTATGTAGTTGACTATTACTAGTAATATATTCCCAATTTGGTAATGCGGCATGTTAAGTGTTGCTGATCATTTGTTGATGGAAGCATGGCTTTTGTGAAAACGTAGCTTTATGGATGAGACTTCGTCGGACCTCACGAACCAAAATGGTCGAAATAGGAAGGATGCGGCAAGGTTGTTTGGGGGTAGCGCCCTTAGGGTATGTCTATTTCCTTCTGGAAAAAGGTGGTATCATGGTATGGAGCCCAGATACTTAACTTATGTGGTTGCTGCAAATTTATTACTTTGTGGTTGTTGGTGTTGAGGATCCTCGGATAAAGGTCGGTAATGACCGGGAATGGCATTGCTCGTGTGTGGAGTTATCTAGTTACAGCTTCATTGCACCAGAAGCGTGAGATAACTCGGCCTTGTGTTGGTAGAGATCCGGTTAGGTTCTCGAGACGTCCCTTTAGAGGCGTACCCATGTGATGTAGGAAGTTCCTTAGCCTGACCATTTGTTGGAAATCCAATCATCCAATTCGCGCCCTGTACGGTTTTAGTTGTATAACCTGCCATTTACTTATGGTAGTTTCATTTCCCAAAAGCATAGCGGATTTATTTTTATTCCTTTGTGCAAATAACTGTTTTAAGATCTCACACCAGTCCCATGACTGACTCAGAGTTTATTGTTCCCTTTCTAAACTCTGGGTGCCCATAATTTTTCACACGGGCAGCCTAGAGTCAGGTTATCAGTTGTTCTGGAGCGAAGTCAGAAAAATATGCTGTGGAGATCAGGAGGCGAGCTGGATGGCGAGACGTATCACTTATATTATGTATTATCCGCTGTGTATTCTATGATGCGGACAAGTTTATATAACTGTCCAGTGTTTGTGTGTTATTGTAAACTCTGATGATGTATTGTATGAACTGATATAGTTCTTTGTTTTAAAGATTATTCATTTATCTATCATATGTTGTTCCGCTGCGAATGTGAGATTCTGTTATTGTTTCTATTTCTTCTTCTTTCTTCTTCTACCTTTTTCTTCTTTAACCCTAATATTCAGTTTTTAGGCATTCGATTGTGCGACATTTGATACAGTAGACATATTAATGTCGACTTTCGGGCGTCGAAAAACTGGGTCGTTACAAAGTGGTATTAGAGCAATTGGTTAAGCGACAACCTTGGCTCTGGTGAGGATTACTCATTAGAGATAGAGTTAGTAGTACTCTAGAATGAGTGTGAGTGTAATAATAGATATGAGCGCGTATTTATTAGTGTAAAAAAAATTGTTTTGTATTGTGTTGACTTATCGGTTGATTGTTTATAGATTCTGGTCGGTGCAGTTTGACTAACTGTATCGATAGGGGTTTCTAAACTCTTAAACAAGAAAAATCGACACAGTATTGTTTTAAAATGGGGTAAATGAAATAATTTTACCCAAACTATTTTTGTATAGAAAAGAAATCATTTTCCGTAAATTATTATAGTGTATGGTTGCTTGGTTGTTAGGAAGTGATAATATTGAATTATTATCATTGTTGTATGGAAATTGAATAAGAAATTAAGGTAATAACCAAGGGATTTTGGATATAATTGATTTCAAAGATGATTTTGAAATGTTGAGTAATTGTTTAAAAGACTCTGGAATCTTATTTAAAATTGTAATGACCCAAGATTTTAGGAATTTATTCTGGAAAATATAAATAAATTTAAAATGATTCTTAAATAAATTTTGAAGGAGGAATTGATATAGCTTGATAGTGTATCAGTGTGTGTACATGTGTGCACAGGAAATGCACATGAATATAAGCTAAAACCCTGAACTCCAAGAATACATACATATTGATGTGTATGGAAATATATATATATATATATATGTAGATTAAATTCTTAAAAGTAGTATGCATGAGTAAATGTATATATATGAATGCTACTGAATATTTTTGAGTGTACATGTGCATGTGTGTGTGTCAGTATAGAATGATATATGAATATATAGGTGGGTGTACTAATTATTTCAGTAAGACTTATATAAATATATATGTGTTAATAAAATACTAGAGTTTAAACTAGTGAAATAAAATATACAGACATATTTTAATATAAGCAGAAATAAAAAGAATGAAGATATAAAAAGGAATAAGCCTCTTATAAATAAATGAAGGAAGTACATACCATTTGCATGAAAGCTAAAAATAGAAAAAAATAAGATAAAACAGGGAAGTGCTTGGTATAGGCAGAATTAGAAAAGAGTATTTAATAAATAACAAAATCAAGTCACATTTTTAGCATGATTGTAGACAAGGGGAAAATTATTTTCTGAAAAGCAAATTTCTGAAAAAAAAATGTGTAACCACTTTTCTCTTCACCCAAATTAAGCCGGGAAGGGTAAAACTTTGGGTTTAAAATGCAGATAACATGATTTTTCTGGTGGGCAAAAATGGCCTTAGCCAATACCCAAAACCCTAAGAGAGACCCTGTATATATATACATGTATATGCAGCAGCCTCCTCTCCTCCTCAGAAAAGAATTTTGAAAAAAAAACAACACCATAGAAATCATAAGACAAGGGAAGGAAGAGAGCTTGAGGCTAAGGGCAGAAGCTCATCAATTAATTAAGGAAACAAAGAAGAGAGCTAGGTGAGAAAACTCACTCAAAAAAATCTAAGGCAATAAGTCCTAATGTAGGCAGCCAGTTATAAGTATTTTTCTTAAAAGAGTATTTTCATATATGAATGCTTATCTGTGAATTTAAATCTGAAAATGTTTGGATTCTCTTTGGTTGATCACTTGTTTTATTATAACAAAGTTTTATGTGTTGTTAGTATACATATCTGTTTTATACACTCAGATCTCTGATATGTTAATGTTTAGGGATATAAACAAATACCCAGAAAATAAAATGTTGAGAATAGGCAAGTAGTATTGGTTTTGGCTCAACCCAGAAAGATGTAAATAATGTTGAGCTGCAATATACTCATGTATAAGTGCTGAGGCTTGAAATAGAAAGGAATTAGGGGTGCAATAGGGTTGCCTATGTGCTGATGCTCCTGATTCAATAAAATGCATAGCAAACAAAATTTTGTGATTCAGTGAAACCAGGTCATCATGAGTTTAACTCAAGCACAAATGTTTGCAAAAGAAAAACTCTCCCAGAAACCATAAGCCAATGTTAGTTGCCTAAACTCCTTTTAAATACCAGGATGAATATACATATATACAGAACCTTATTTTGTAATCACCAATGGTTGTTTGCTTGTTTGCCTCTGTATGGTCATGAATAATATGAGATGCCATGTTATGGATGTTTTTAGCTAATGAAATGAATCACTGAATGGTTTTGTCATGAAAAATCAAAAGAGTTATTATTAACTTAAACCTGATTAGGAAATTGGGGTCAAGAACACTGCAGGAATGACTTGTGTGCTTGAGTAACACAAGTTGACACATGGCTTGTTTAAGTCCTGAGATCTTTGTGTAATGGAGTGAATTAGTTCATTACAGTGTGTCCATTGATTCATAAATATTGCAGATGAGACCAAGGATAGATAAATATACCAAGGGAATAATACTTGAGATGATGAGAAAACTAGAGTTTTTCCCAGATTTGAAATATGAGAATTGAATAAATGATTTAACTCATATTGGTTATTTTCCTGTTTGGTATGAATGATTGTTTGACTATGATTGAATTGTATGCTTGAATGTATGTGCCATATTTATATATGTAGTCTCTGGAAAGAAAATTAAAGTGTGCACATGCACAATGACACAGAGCATGCACACAAGTATTTGCCTGATTCCAAAGGGCCGAACTTTCTGTATATGTACTTAACTTGACTTTAACCTAATTAACTAATTATTTTTGTGAGCTTTCTCATACCAGACATGTGTCTGACCCTAGTGTGCTAATGGCATCTGGGGTGTCTCATTTAAAATGAGGCAGTTTCAAATGCTTTTTCAGGGATTGCAGCAACTAAGTAGGAGTAGGAGCAAGGCTTTGAGAAGAAGATATAGCATGCTAAACTTAGTTAGATAAGAGCCTAAATGTTGAAATCTGCATGTATTGACAATTTAAATTGCTACTTGTATTAAGTGTTGAATATTGGATGGGTATTTTGTGAGGTATTTTATTAAGAGATTGACTTGTATCTGGAATCTATGAACCAAGTTAAATATCTGTTATGTTTTAAAAAAAAATTAATCAAATCTTGTAAGTGGATTTAGCAAGAACACCATGTTAAAATCGAATGATTACATTTTATAAATGTATTAGTCAATCTTGAGTCTTTGGAAAGGATTTAAGTTTTGTAAAATCTGGATAGTTGATTCTCAGAAAATTAAATGGTTTTATTTTCTACCATGGCATATGTATACAAAAGAAAATAGGCATAGGTTGAATGTTTTATATGGCTGCAAGGTTCCCATAATTAAACTTGTTTCATACAAATGTCTCATGTCCTATTTTTAAAGAAAGGATTTGTAATAAGGGAATTGTAGGCCAGATCCAAATAGTTGCAGATATATATGCACATAAACATGTTTAGTGCAAATATTACCACACCTTTTTCCTTTGTATTTGTGATAAGAATTTGAATTTCACTCAGATTCTAACCAAATGCATTCTTAATTCCAGACAGATTTTGTGAGAAGAAATTCAAACCTGGATAATGATAAACACTTCTATCATTTACAAAACCCAAGCAACAGACCCTTAATTTACATCAATCATGAAGCCTTCCAGGTTGTAGGAATGGGTTTCAAAAATAATAAAGCAAGAATTATTGTTTTGTATGATAGAATATAGGCAAAAATAAAGTATATATGTGCAGATATAGGTAGATAACAGGTTCCAAACTGTACAGGAGAAAAATGAAAAAGAAAGAAAAAAAAACAAAAATTGTGTTTGAACCAACCAGCATAGTACTCGAACTCGTGACCTCTCGTGTATAAGTTAGGCGCGTTTCCATTACGCCTAGATGTTGCTTGTGTTCTCTTATGACCCGCTTTCTTTTAACCTGAGTTTGATACTATTCAGACTTTAACACAAACATCTATATTAAAAGCTTGCTTTCCACTGATTATTACTTGATCACTTCTTAGTTAGGATAAACAGACTAAAGTATATGTTTCCAGTGGATTGTTTGGTCAAAAAAAAAAAATCAGCAATCCAATATCCTCTTGTTTTCCAGAACTCTGATTCAAACAAGAGAGGCATATACATCCTCACATGTATGTGCTTATCTTTGTGAATGTACTGATATATTTATATTGGTTGATTATTGTGATCCTGGATATATTTGGTTTATTGGAGAAAGATATTGACCTTGAGAATTATAATTGCAATGGATGATATATCTATCTATATATATATCCTCTTTACCTAAAAAAAAAAAATCCTTATGGAATTAGAGTAGAAATAGGAGGGTCATTTCAGTTGGTATTAGAGCTATGTTATTCAACATAGTAGAAGTAAGGATCAAGTTCTTAGATAGAAATAAAATTTAAAGGAACTAAATATATATATATAACAATGTGTTCAATGTGAAAAAAAAACCACTGAAACAACCAAATTACCAATCAAACTAACCAGCTATGTAAATTATTATTAGCAAACTATGGTAGGGAGACCACCAAATCAGGGAGCAGGATCTTCCCATGCACCACCAATGGTCAATCTGCAAGACTTGGTGAGAGCATTTAGGGATGGGGCAGGACAAAGGCAAGAAAATCCCTATGAAGAACTCTCAAAATTACTTAAGACATATACTCATTTAGGAGGCAAAAGCTTTGAAGGGACAGAGAATATCATGGAAATTCAAACATGGTTGAGAACATTGGAAAGAATTTTCAATGACATGCAACTTGATGATCAAAGGAAGAGGCAAGTGGCTTCAAGACAGCTAAAAGGAGTAGCTTTAGGCTGGTGGGAAGTAATCATTGCAGGAAGGAATGAGAATGAAATCACTTGGACTCAATTCAAAGAGATGTTGGAAGCAAGGTTTGTACCAGCATCAGCAAAGACTACCTTGCTAGAAGAATTCATTAGACTTAGACAAGGAACCATGACTGTCACAGAATACACTCAAAAGTTTGAGGGGCTTTCCACATATGGAGCAATGCTTGTGGCAGATGAGGCATCTAAAAATGATAGGTACATAAAAGGTCCGAACCCAGGACTTAGCAGAGCCATGTTACCCTATGCAGACAAGACTTTTGACCATGTGATAGACTTAGCTTTGAGGTTGGAGCAGCATGACAAGGAAAGGGAGAAGTTCAGAAATTTTAAGAGCAATAATATCAAGAAAGGTAAGGGGAGGTATCACCCTTATGATAAGAAGAAAGAAGAGGCTAGTAACAAAAGCACTGGAGATGTCAAAGCTAAGGAAAACAAGAAGAAAATTGTGTGCCATCAGTGTGGAAAGGAAGGGCATATCAAACCAAGATGTCCAGAATTGAAAGGAGGAGCTTTCAAATGCTATCTATGTGGGAAAGAGGGGCATATGAAGAGGAATTGTCCTGAGTATAAACAGCAAGGCAAATTGGCAAATTTGGAAGGAAAAGGCAAAGCCACAGTGGAGAGTAACACTGTAAACCATAGCCAAGTGGAAGGTACATTACTTATTTGTACCATACCCATAACAGTAGTATATGATACTGGGGCAACTCACTCTTTAATTTCTTATGAATTGGTTAAAATGCTAAAACTGAATTGCATATTGGTTGAAACCCCATTGCATATACACAGTCCATTGGGGAGTTCTAGTGTTTTAAATATGATTTGTGTGGATGTGGAATTAAACATAGGAGGAAATATTTTTATTTCCAATTTATATGTTTTGAATTACCCAAATATAGGTGTTATATTGGGGGTAGACTGGTTAAGGCAATTTAAAGCCATAATTAATTTAGACTCATCCACCATATCATTGCAAAATTCTAGAGGCCAGAGAATCACAGTTTTATGTGAGGTAGCTAAGGAAGGAAAACTATATCATTTAGTTGACTCAGAAAAAGATTTCAGTGAACTAACCATTGAAGAAATTCCCATAGTCAATGAATATTTGGATGTGTTTGGTGAGGTCAAGGGTATTCCACACCATAGACCAGTAGAATTCCAGATCAATCTAGTTCCAGGAGCAAGCCCAGTGATTAAAAAGCCAACTAGAATGGGGCCAAATGAACTAAAAGAATTAAAGAAACAGTTAGAAGAATTGGAAGAAAAGGGTTTTATAAGACCAAGTAATTCTTGCTGGGGAGCACCAGTGGTATTTGTTAAGAAGCAAGATGGCTCCTTAAGACTCTGCATAGATTATAGAGAATTAAACAAAGTAACTATTAAAAATAAATACCCATTGCCAAGAATAGATGATCTTTTTGATCAATTAGCAGGGGCAAAAGTATTTTCTAGACTAGACTTAGCATCTGGTTTTCATCAAATGAAGGTGGAAGAATCAAGCATCAAGTACACTGCCTTTAACACTAGGTATGGGTTGTATGAATTTTTGGTTATGCCATTTGGCTTGACCAATGCACCATCTTACTTTGTAGATTTAATGAACAGAACCTTTAGAGATTGTTTAGACAAGTTTGTGCTTATTTTTATAGATGACATTTTGATTTATTCCAAGACAGTGGAAGAACATAAGCATCATTTGCACCTGGTTTTGTCTAGATTAAGGGAAAAAGATTTAAAGGCAAAATTTTCAAAATGTGTGTTTTGGAAAGAGGAAGTACATTTTCTTGGCCATGTTATATCTGCCAAAGGAATTTCAGTGAACCCCAATAAAGTAGTGGCTATTCAAGCATGGAAGAGGCCAAGCACTGTGAGTGAAGTGAGGTCATTTATGGGGATGGCAGGGTATTATAGGAGGTTTATAAAAGATTTTTCAAAAATTTCTACACCACTCACTAACCTAACCAGGAAGAACCAAGCTTTTGTTTGGTCAGAAAAATGTGAAAAGTCTTTTGAACAGTTGAAGGAGGCATTGGTGAATGCTCCAATTCTAAAGGTACCACATGGAAATGAAGAATTAGTGGTATACACTGATGCTAGTGGATTTGGCTTGGGTGCAGTGTTGATGCAACAAGGCCAAGTCATTGCATATGCATCCAGACAACTTAAACCCCATGAAGTAAGGTATGCCACACATGATCTCGAATTAGCAGCTGTGATATATGCTTTAAAACTTTGGAGACATTATTTGTTAGGCACTAAGTTTGAACTTTACACTGACCACAAGTCTCTAAAATATTTGTTTTCACAAAAAGATTTGAACATGAGGCAACATAGATGGGTGGAGTTCTTAGCTGCCTATGACTTTGACATACTTTATACGCCAGGTAAAGCAAACAAAGTTGCAGATGCTCTAAGTAGACAGCATGCTAAATTGGCTATGATGATGATAGAAGAATTTAAAAACTTATTTTTGCTAACTGAGTTAGAGATTGGGGAGAATGGTTGTGTGCACATTAATGAGCAGATGCATGGTGCACAAGAAGATAAAGGGAAGTTAAGCTTAATGACACTTCAACCAGATTTAATTCTGAAGGTAGGAAAAATGCAAGAACAAGATGCTCACTTATTAGAGAAGAGAATGCTCCTCTCAAGAGGGGAAGAAGTAATGAATCACCACATTGATAAAGATGGTTATATGAGATACCAAAATAGGATGTGTGTACCAGAGGACATAGAATTGAAGAAGGAGATATTGAATGAATATCACAGAAGTAAATACTCCATACACCCAGGTAACACAAAAATGTATCAAAATTTGAAAAGAGACTTCTGGTGGAAGGGGATGAAATCTGATATAGCTAAGTACATTGCCAAATGTATGACTTGCCAACAAGTCAAGGTTGAAACTCAAAGACCATCAGGGTTGATGCAACCTCTTAGTGTACCACAGTGGAAGTGGGAAGACATATCTATGGACTTCATAGATGGACTGCCTAGATCTAAGAGAGGTAATACAAGTATATGGGTGATAGTTGATAGGCTAACCAAGGTAGCACACTTCATCCCAGTCAAGTCAGAAAGAACAGCACCAAAACTAGCTCAAATTTTTATAAAAGAAGTGGTAAAGTTACATGGCATTCCCAAAACCATTGTGAGTGATAGGGATACCATCTTCACTTCAAAATTCTGGAGAAGCTTTCAAGAAGCAATGGGAAGTGAACTATGTTTAAGTACTGCCTACCATCCTCAATCAGATGGGCAGACTGAGGTGGTAAACAAAGTTTTGGAGGACATGTTGAGGGCATGTATACTGGATTTTGGGGGCAACTGGGAAGATTATCTTCATCTAGTTGAATTTACATACAACAACAGCTACCAAAGCACCATAGGAATGGCTCCATTTGAAGCCTTATATGGTAAACCCTGTTTGTCACCTGTTTGCTGGGTAGAAGCAGGAGAAAGTTCTATTTTAGGACCTGAGTACATACAAGAAACCAAGGAGAAAATTGAGTTGGTAAGAAGAAGAATGACAGCAGCTCAAGATAGGCAAAAGAAATTTGCAGACATGAGAAGGAGGCAGGTAGAATATGAGGTGGGAAATTTTGTTTTCATCAAAATCTCACCCATGAAAAATGTGCTGAGGTTTGGAAAACAAGGCAAATTAACCCCAAGATATATTGGACCATACAAAATTCTGGAGAGAATTGGTCCCTTGGCATATAAGTTGGAATTACCAGAAAACATGCAAGGTATACATGATGTTTTTCATGTATCACAATTGAGAAGATGGGTCCATGACAAGGCAGAAATTCTTGAAACCCCAACCCAAGTGCAGATAAATCCTAATTTGATTTATGAAAAGGATCCAGTGGGAATTTTGGCAAAAGATGTGAAGAAGTTGAGGAATAAATCTCTGAAACTTGTGAAGGTACAGTGGAGTCTTGATCCTAGTGATTGCACATGGGAATTAGAAGACAAAGTTAGGATGAATTATCCTAAGCTATTTTCAGATTAAGGTAATTCTGATTTTTGATTGTTTTCTTTATTTTGGATGAATATATTTTTAGTTAGTATAGAACTAAGAATCTATTTGGTAGAGAATATATTTGTTCTCTGAATTAAGTTTAAAATTTATTTTAAGCTTAGGAAAATTGTGGGACACAATTTCTAAAAGGAGGGGTGTATGTAATGACCCAAGATTTTAGGAATTTATTCTGGAAAATATAAATAAATTTAAAATGATTCTTAAATAAATTTTGAAGGAGGAATTGATATAGCTTGATAGTGTATCAGTGTGTGTACATATGTGCACAGGAAATGCACATGAATATAAGCTAAAACCCTGAACTCCAAGAATACATACATATTGATGTGTATGGAAATATATATATATATATATATGTAGATTAAATTCTTAAAAGTAGTATGCATGAGTAAATGTATATATATGAATGCTACTGAATATTTTTGAGTGTACATGTGCATGTGTGTGTGTCAGTATAGAATGATATATGAATATATAGGTGGGTGTACTAATTATTTCAGTAAGACTTATATAAATATATATGTGTTAATAAAATACTAGAGTTTAAACTAGTGAAATAAAATATACAGACATATTTTAATATAAGCAGAAATAAAAAGAATGAAGATATAAAAAGGAATAAGCCTCTTATAAATAAATGAAGGAAGTACATACCATTTGCATGAAAGCTAAAAATAGAAAAAAAATAAGATAAAACAGGGAAGTGCTTGGTATAGGCAGAATTAGAAAAGAGTATTTAATAAATAACAAAATCAAGTCACATTTTTAGCATGATTGTAGACAAGGGGAAAAGTATTTTCTGAAAAGCAAATTTCTGAAAAAAAAAATGTGTAACCACTTTTCTCTTCACCCAAATTAAGCCGGGAAGGGTAAAACTTTGGGTTTAAAATGCAGATAACATGATTTTTCTGGTGGGCAAAAATGGCCTTAGCCAATACCCAAAACCCTAAGAGAGACCCTGTATATATATACATGTATATGCAGCAGCCTCCTCTCCTCCTCAGAAAAGAATTTTGAAAAAAAAAACACCATAGAAATCATAAGACAAGGGAAGGAAGAGAGCTTGAGGCTAAGGGCAGAAGCTCATCAATTAATTAAGTAAACAAAGAAGAGAGCTAGGTGAGAAAACTCACTCAAAAAAATCTAAGGCAATAAGTCCTAATGTAGGCAGCCAGTTATAAGTATTTTTCTTAAAAGAGTATTTTCATATATGAATGCTTATCTGTGAATTTAAATCTGAAAATGTTTGGATTCTCTTTGGTTGATCACTTGTTTTATTATAACAAAGTTTTATGTGTTGTTAGTATACATATCTGTTTTATACACTCAGATCTCTGATATGTTAATGTTTAGGGATATAAACAAATACCCAGAAAATAAAATGTTGAGAATAGGCAAGTAGTATTGGTTTTGGCTCAACCCAGAAAGATGTAAATAATGTTGAGCTGCAATATACTCATGTATAAGTGCTGAGGCTTGAAATAGAAAGGAATTAGGGGTGCAATAGGGTTGCCTATGTGCTGATGCTCCTGATTCAATAAAATGCATAGCAAACAAAATTTTGTGATTCAGTGAAACCAGGTCATCATGAGTTTAACTCAAGCACAAATGTTTGCAAAAGAAAAACTCTCCCAGAAACCATAAGCCAATGTTAGTTGCCTAAACTCCTTTTAAATACCAGGATGAATATACATATATACAGAACCTTATTTTGTAATCACCAATGGTTGTTTGCTTGTTTGCCTCTGTATGGTCATGAATAATATGAGATGCCATGTTATGGATGTTTTTAGCTAATGAAATGAATCACTGAATGGTTTTGTCATGAAAAATCAAAAGAGTTATTATTAACTTAAACCTGATTAGGAAATTGGGGTCAAGAACACTGCAGGAATGACTTGTGTGCTTGAGTAACACAAGTTGACACATGGCTTGTTTAAGTCCTGAGATCTTTGTGTAATGGAGTGAATTAGTTCATTACAGTGTGTCCATTGATTCATAAATATTGCAGATGAGACCAAGGATAGATAAATATACCAAGGGAATAATACTTGAGATGATGAGAAAACTAGAGTTTTTCCCAGATTTGAAATATGAGAATTGAATAAATGATTTAACTCATATTGGTTATTTTCCTGTTTGGTATGAATGATTGTTTGACTATGATTGAATTGTATGCTTGAATGTATGTGCCATATTTATATATGTAGTCTCTGGAAAGAAAATTAAAGTGTGCACATGCACAATGACACAGAGCATGCACACAAGTATTTGCCTGATTCCAAAGGGCCGAACTTTCTGTATATGTACTTAACTTGACTTTAACCTAATTAACTAATTATTTTTGTGAGCTTTCTCATACCAGACATGTGTCTGACCCTAGTGTGCTAATGGCATCTGGGGTGTCTCATTTAAAATGAGGCAGTTTCAAATGCTTTTTCAGGGATTGCAGCAACTAAGTAGGAGTAGGAGCAAGGCTTTGAGAAGAAGATATAGCATGCTAAACTTAGTTAGATAAGAGCCTAAATGTTGAAATCTGCATGTATTGACAATTTAAATTGCTACTTGTATTAAGTGTTGAATATTGGATGGGTATTTTGTGAGGTATTTTATTAAGAGATTGATTTGTATCTGGAATCTATGAACCAAGTTAAATATCTGTTATGTTTTAAAAAAAAATTAATCAAATCTTGTAAGTGGATTTAGCAAGAACACCATGTTAAAATCGAATGATTACATTTTATAAATGTATTAGTCAATCTTGAGTCTTTGGAAAGGATTTAAGTTTTGTAAAATCTGGATAGTTGATTCTCAGAAAATTAAATGGTTTTATTTTCTACCATGGCATATGTATACAAAAGAAAATAGGCATAGGTTGAATGTTTTATATGGCTGCAAGGTTCCCATAATTAAACTTGTTTCATACAAATGTCTCATGTCCTATTTTTAAAGAAAGGATTTGTAATAAGGGAATTGTAGGCCAGATCCAAATAGTTGCAGATATATATGCACATAAACATGTTTAGTGCAAATATTACCACACCTTTTTCCTTTGTATTTGTGATAAGAATCTGAATTTCACTCAGATTCTAACCAAATGCATTCTTAATTCCAGACAGATTTTGTGAGAAGAAATTCAAACCTGGATAATGATAAACACTTCTATCATTTACAAAACCCAAGCAACAGACCCTTAATTTACATCAATCATGAAGCCTTCCAGGTTGTAGGAATGGGTTTCAAAAATAATAAAGCAAGAATTATTGTTTTGTATGATAGAATATAGGCAAAAATAAAGTATATATGTGCAGATATAGGTAGATAACAGGTTCCAAACTGTACAGGAGAAAAATGAAAAAGAAAAAAAAAACAAAAATTGTGTTTGAACCAACCAGCATAGTACTCGAACTCGTGACCTCTCGTGTATAAGTTAGGCGCGTTTCCATTACGCCTAGATGTTGCTTGTGTTCTCTTATGACCCGCTTTCTTTTAACCTGAGTTTGATACTATTCAGACTTTAACACAAACATCTATATTAAAAGCTTGCTTTCCACTGATTATTACTTGATCACTTCTTAGTTAGGATAAACAGACTAAAGTATATGTTTCCAGTGGATTGTTTGGTCAAAAAAAAAAATCAGCAATCCAATATCCTCTTGTTTTCCAGAACTCTGATTCAAACAAGAGAGGCATATACATCCTCACATGTATGTGCTTATCTTTGTGAATGTACTGATATATTTATATTGGTTGATTATTGTGATCCTGGATATATTTGGTTTATTGGAGAAAGATATTGACCCTGAGAATTATAATTGCAATGGATGATATATCTATCTATATATATATATCCTCTTTACCTAAAAAAAAAAAAATCCTTATGGAATTAGAGTAGAAATAGGAGGGTCATTTCAAAAATATTACGAAATATAAATAAGTTTGATAACTTATAAAAATTTGAAATTTGTTGGAATAAGATTCAACTTGAAAAGGGATAAACAAAAGTAAGTGTAAAACCCAAATAAGTGGAAGGTAAGCTAATTAATTGAGGTGAATCAAAAGAAATTAGCAAATTAAATTAAATTTGGAAAACTTATAGAAGTTTAAAATTTAAATTGAATTGGAGTTAAGTAAAAGTGAATTGAAAGAAAGGTCTAAGGAGACTAAGTGAAATGATTACTCAAATAAAATTTAAGGTGGAAATAAATTTCTGAATGAACAAATGAATTTACAATTGCAAGTAAATGAAATTGAAACTGAATGTTGAAATTCGTTTTGAATTTGTAAGTAAATGAAATTGAAGCTGAATATTGGAAATTTAATTTGATCTGTGATAAACAAAGTGAAGTGGAAAATATGTCAAATTGGATCAAATGAAGCAAAGTATTGAAATAAAAATTAGTAAATGAAACTAATTTAAAAAATGATATGAATCAGTTGTGAATGAAAGATAATTGTTAAAATTCAGTATTTAGAGTTTGAAGATAAAATGAATTCAAATAGAATTGAAATTGTAAATTGAATTCAAATGGAATTGAAAATGCAAAGTTGAATGGAAATGAATATATAACATCAATAGTGAAGTGAAAATAAATACAATAAGTGTATAAAAATACTTATATTGAACTTAAGAAATGGATAATGGAATTCTTAAGTAAATTTAGAATTGAGGAAATATTCTAAGTTAATAAGTGAATGAAAATTAAACGGGAAGTTGTAAAATGGTGATTGTGAATAAGTGGATAGAAATCAAAATATAAATGTGCAAAAAAAGATTTTGAATGTTGTAATTGGACATTATTGTTAAGTAAAATACACAGGTGTGTTAAAGAAAAAGGGAATTGGATTTTTGATTTCGAAAGATAAATTAATTTGCTCAACAAAAGGTATGTATTTAAATTTCAATATGAAATTTGATCCTTTTCTGATCTAGCCACTTGGCCTTTTGTTTTCTTTTGAATCTGGGGGCCCGTGGTGCCATTTTGTAGTCGTACCGAGCTAGCCGCGCAAAGGAGACGCTGGCAAAATTTTTCAGCAATTTAAAGAGTTAGAAAAAAATTTGAGAAAATTTTGAATTTAAAATTTGAATTTAAATTTGAATTGTTAAACAAAATAATGTTGTTTGGAAACTATGGAAAGTTTGGAAAGTTTGGAAAGTTAGTTGAAATGATAATGACTCTCTAATAAAAAAAATTATTTTGGCAAAGTTGGTTAAACTATTTAGTTTTGGGAATATAGTAAGCGGGTATTGGAGCATTCTTCTTAACTTGGAATTTCGGGACGAAATTCTTTTAAGGGGGGAAAGTCTGTGACGACCCTGAATTTTGGACATTTGAAATTAGAATATTTAATTGGTTTTAAATATTTGAAAGATAGTTTAACTTGAATTTTAAATATCAGGAATAATTTTGCAATTTAAATTATTGAATTTAATTTACTGAAGTTAGGTAAAAATTTGAATCTTTAGTTTTAAGCTGATTAAAAATAATATGAAGTCTTGTAAAATCTATATTGATAATACTGAAGATAATAAAAGCTTCAGAATTGAATTTGAAACTGTTTTGTTCAGTTTTGAATTTATATTGTTTAAATCGATGTTTAAAAATAGCATTCCGAGGCACGGTTTCGGATTTCGACGAAACCAGTTCCATTGGATCCATAATATTGTATTATTATCGGATTTCAATTTCTGTAGCATTCGGAGTTGTTGTGTGGCCGTACGATAAGCAAACGCGCTGAAATTTATATCGAAATTTAAATAAATAGCTGGGTCCAAAAAGCTATCTTCTCCATACGATCGAGTTAGGCCTCAGAACCTTTTCCATTGTGTTCGGAATAGGGGTTTAACATTATAAACGCCTGGCGGTACGCCTCGATTGGAGATCGAGATTTTGAATTGCGGGCATCGAGACGTTTTAAATTTGAATTTTGAATATAAATAATATAATAATATTTCACAAGACAGATTAAACACGTAGAGAAATTTTTACGCGTGTTACTTTTTCTCTGATTTATTTTACACGCGTCCTCTAAAAATAATGATGTTGAATGGCTCGTTCAAAATAAAGAAAAATAAATCTCTCGTTCAAAAAAAAATAAAAAATCAAACTCCTTGGCAAACGAAAAATCACTTTCGTTCAAGTTGTAAATCAATGGCCACATACCTCTTCAAATCTCAGAATCAAAATTTAAAAGAAAATGGTCACGCTTCCCTCTATATCTCAAATCGAAATCGAACTCGAGAAAATGAAAAAAAAAAGATAATCGTCGTTTCGAGATCAAGTGGAACGGCTCCAAAGGCAGATTAGAGGCGGCGTCGAAGGGGGATAGGTCGCGCGCATAGGGCCAAGATGGGCGCTGTCTCGTTCGTAGATGGAAGGAAGCTCGATTGTCGAGCGGATCAATGTCGCGATGAAGTATAGCTCGAGTGCGCATGGGACTGGGAGTATGCAGTGGGGTTCGTCGTTCGTGGGTCGTGGGCTCGTGATCGAGCGACAAGTGGTCCTGCGCATCATTGGGTTTCACAATCGGCTAGGGTTTCGAGGCGGCCGCGCGCGCTCGCGAGGGCTGGCGTGTATAGCTGAAGCAGGGTTTCGCGTTCAAGCGATAGGTATTGCAATTTTCGATTTTCATTTATTTATATATATGTATAAATGTATACAGAGAAAAATTTATTTATTATAGGAAGATTAGTTTAAAATTAATTTAGTAAATTCAAACCAAATCTTTAGTTTAAAATTACAAAACTAAATGGTAATTAATTATTTGATTTATTCGAATGTTAATAATCATTAGTTAATTAAATCTATTAAATGGAAACTAAATTGTTCGATTATTTCGAATATTAATGAATTGTATAAATGTTTATACAAGGTCTAAAATGGAGAAAACAAGTCGGGATGGAAATGGATTGCAAAATAAAAACAAAGGTGAGATCTTCTCACTCAATTGAAAATATTGGAATTTAAAATTTTTGATTGTGTGCTTGGATGATAAATTGTTGATTGTGTGCTTGGCTGATAAATGATTATCAGTTGTATTGAATTAGACCCTATTCGCCGCATAATAGCGGATAATATTATATGTAAACTCATATACCGCGATATTCCACCTCGAAGTGGAATTGGTATTATACATATATTTGGAGTGATTGATTTCCCGCATTATATAGCGAATGAGACCCTATGCGCCGCATAATAGCGGATGATATTATATAAATCTCATATACCGAGATATTCCACCTTGAAGTGGAATTGGTATTGTGCTAACATCTGTGGATGTAGGGAAACAGGTTGGAGGGATCCAACCGGATTCGTCACATTGTTGAATTTATTTGTATATATGTTGTGATGTGATAATCTGTGAATGATTATATTGGTGTGAATGATTATATTGACAAATGGAATTTATTTGAAGGCTATAATTTAGCCGAATATATTTTTGGTATCGTAGGATACCATAAATAAATATAATTGGATTTTTGAAAATTAAAGTAAAGATTTATTTGAAAAGGTAACAAATTTTTGGAAATTAATTTGGATTTTGATTTGGTGTTTGAAATAAATTTGGAAATAAATTTGGAATTTAATTTGGTGTTTGATAGTGAATATTTGGAAATCGATTTGAAAATTATATAGCAATGGATATTTGGAAATTTAAATTCACAATAGGAATTTATTAAAGAAATGGGTTATTTGTTTTAAAAATAAATGTTGGTTTATTTTTAAAATGTGGAAAGAAATTTACGGATTTGGATTGTAAATTGAAATAAGTTAAGAAGGATTTATTAATTGATTTAAATGGATCATTTTAAAATGGAAAGTGTATTTTCACTGGAAAGCCGAGTATGTTTTCAAAGTAGCGGATAAATATAACTTGAAAGTTTTAAGGATGATTTTAAAAAGGATACTTTGGAGAAATTATTTTCTTAAGTTGTTTTCAAATCGTTAAAGTAAAGATTTATTTGGTTAATTATAGAAGTGATTATTTTAAAGATCAAAATTGAGATTTGATTTAGAAAAATGGATATTTAAATAATTATACTTTATCTCATAATTTCATTTTAAAAAATTAGTTTGGGCATGAAGTTTACATGATATATTAGTATAATATTTTCATAACTAATATTATAGATAAAGTGTTTAAAAATAGTTTTATCTCAAGTGTTTCCAAATATACATATATTTTGGATAAGTGATTTAAATCACTTTGAAGTATTCGGACTCGGCAAATTTTCAGTGGAAGTAAATCAATATTTGGAAATTTATTCTGTAAAAGAAGAGTGATTTGAAATTGGTTTTCAAAGTGTTGAAGTGTTAAAATATATCTTGCAAAGATATTTTGAAAATAAATAATTTGGGAAAAATTATTTAAAATCTAATGATTGTTGTAAATGTTGTTTGATAGTTAAATAACCGACTATCAATATTGGCCTTTAAAACGACACTTAAATTTGTTTTCAAAACAAGCGCTCATTATTCGGTTAAGCCGGGAAAGGAATTTATGTCATAAAACCCATTCCGAATAATGATACGACGAAATGGGATTGTATTTGAAGATGGTGTTGAATACTGAGTATTTTCGAAAACGAAAGGATTACATGTCGAATGTCTCTGCACCTATTTGCTCCGGTATAGAGATTTTGATTACCCTTTGTGATGGGGAGTCCGGACGTGATTAGGGATTATCCGGATTTGCAAGGACTTCTTTGAAGTGCCTTCAGTTCCGTTCGAACCCGAAACAGACTTGTATGGATGTATGTCCGACGTTACACTTTGAGATGTATAGCTGGATTCTATCAAATACATTTCTGTTGGTGGCGGAGAATTTATTCTCTTAGCTTAACACCCTTCTCTGAGACGTACGAGCTCAGAGGTTATGTAGTTGACTGTTACTAGTAATATATTCCCAATTTGGTAATGCGGCATGTTAAGTGTTGCTGATCATTTGTTGATCGAAGCATGGCTTTTGTGAAAAGCGTAGCTTTGTGGTTGAGACTTCGTCGGACCTCACAAACCGAAATGGTCAAAATAGGAAGGATGCGGCAAGGTTGTTTGGGGGTAGCGCCCTTAGGGTATGTCTATTTCCTTCTGGAAAAAGGTGGTATCATGGTATGGAGCCCAGATACTTAACTGATGTGGTTGCTGCAAATTTATTACTTTGTGGTTATTGGTGTTGAGGATCCTCGGATAAAGGTCGGTAACGAACGGGAATGGCATAGCTCGTGTGTGGAGTTATCTAGTTACAGCTTCATTGCACCAGAAGCGTGAGATAACTCGGCCTTGTGTTGGTAGAGATCCGGTTAAGTTCTCGAGGCGTCCCTTCAGAGGCGTACCCATGTGATGTAGGAAGTTCCTTAGTGTAAAGACCCGCAAATCCGTCTTCCGAAAACTCGACACCGATACGTCCACTGTACCAAATTGTCGAATAATCGAATGGCGGAAACGCGAAACTTTAGGGTTAAAAGAAGAGGTAGAAGAAAAGATAGAAGAAAAAGAGAGAAGAATAACACAGAAAACACAGAACAGGAACAATATCAGAATCTCACATATCGCAGCGGAACAATATATAATAGATAAATCAATAATCTTTAAAACAAAAGACTATATCAGTTTATACATACATCAATCATCAGAGTTTACAACAATGGACAGTTATATAAACTTGTCCTCATACAGAATACACAGCGGAATAAATAACAAGTACGATAGTACGCTTCGCCATCCAACTCATCTCCAAAGCTCCAGAATATCCAGAATCCTGATAAAATAACTCTAGGCTGCCCGTGTGGAAAATTATGGGCACCCAGAGTTTAGAAAGGGAACAATAAACTCCAGGTCAGTCATGGTGACTGGTGTGAGATCGTAAAACAGTTATTTTCGCAAAGAAAATAAAACAACTTCGCAATGCTTTTGGAAAATGAAACTACCATAAGGCCTCCCACCACACACACAATGCAAACGCAGAATTGGAGGATATTTCTCCTTATGATAGTCAAAAATGCTTACTACGCAAAATCAATTGATATTATTATTAATGTCTAGTGTGGAAAACATTTCGAAAGTATAATATCAATCTTAGCCAACATACAACAATTGTTGTATGCCTACTATAGCTACTACGTTCAATAGCAGGTTACCGCCACATCCCATAGCAGGTAATACAATTAAAAACCGTACTGGGTTCGTATTGTTTCTTTGGATTTCCAACAAATGATCAGGCTAAGGAACTTCCTTTCCGAAATAGAAACGCCTCTGGAAAGACGCCCCGGATCCTAACCGTATCTCTGCAAACAAAGGCCGACGCTACCTCACACTGTACAGCTGTAACTAGGTAACTAACACACTGACGCTACCTCACGCTGTACAGCTGTAACTAGGTAACTAACACACAAATATGCCATCCCCCGGTCGTAACCAACCTTTATCCGAGGATCCTCAATCGAAAAGCAACAGCCACAAAATATAATCAACATAGGTAAAATATCTGGGCTCCATACCATGATATCACCTTTTATCCAGAAGGAAATGGCATACCCTAGGGGCGCTACCCCTACAAACCTTTGCCGCACATTCCTGTTTCGACCATTACCGGGTTGTGAGGCTCGACGAAGTCTCGTCCACAAAGCCACGCTTTTTCACAAAGCCACGCTTTGATCCACAATTGATCAACAGCACTTCGTGTGCCACATTACCAAATTGGGAATGTATCACTAGTAACCATCAACTACATAACCTCTGAGCTCGTACGTCTCAGAGAAGGGTGTTAAGCTAAGAGAATAAATTCTCCGCCACCAACAGAAATGTATTTGATAGAAACCAGCTTTACATCTCAAAGTGTAACGTCAGACACACATCCATACAAGTCCGTTCCGGGATCAAACGGAACCGAAGGCACTTCCAAAGAAGCCCTTGCAATCCGGATATTCACTAATCACGTCCGGACTTCCCATCACAAAAAGAGTGATATAAATCTCTATACCGGAGCAACTCGGTGCAGAGACATTCGACAGGTTGTCCTTTCATTTTCATAAATATCCGGTCTTCACACCGGTCTTCAAATGCAATCCATTCACGACGTATCACTATTCGGAATGGGTTATATGACACAAAGGTCCTCTCCCGGCTTAACCGAATAATGAGCGTTTGTTTCAAAAACAAATCAAGTGTCATTTCAAAGGCAAATATTGATAGTCGGTTATTTAACTATCAATAACATTCATAACAAACATCCAATTCAAATAATTTTTCCCAAATTATTAAATTTCAAATCTTTTCACAAGATATATATTTTTCCACACTTCACATTTGAAAATCCATTTCAAATCGTATTTCACACTTCGCATTTGAAAAATCAATTTTAAATCACGTTTTCACACTTCACGTTTGAAAATCAATTTCAAATCATATTATGGTCCATTTAAACCAATTAGATAAATCCTTATCGATTTATTTCAAATTTACATTTCAAATTTGTAAATTTATTTCCACACTTCATCACTTTGAAAATCCGATTTCAAACCATATTTTCCACACTTTAAAAATAAATCAATATTTATTTTTTTTTAAAACAAATTTCCCTTTCCTTTACAACTTCTATTCGGAATTTACATTCCTAAAAATCCACTTTTACACGATTTTCAAATCGTTTTCCAATATTTATTTTCAACCCCAAATCAACTTTAAAAAATTGATTTCTCCATTTTATTTCAAATCCCAAATCGAATTTCAAATTGATTTCTGAATTTACTTCAACACCGAATCACATTTCAAATTGATTCTAACTTTTAATCCCAATTACCAAATCATTTTACAAATCGATTCCCAGATTTATTCTCAACACCAAAAAATCAAATTTTTTTTTTCATTCAACACCAAATAAATTTTCATATCGATTTCTCAAAGGTTTATTTCAAATACCAAATCAATTATCAATTTGATTTCAAACAAATTTATCTCCTTTTAAATAAATTCTTTTTATTTTTCCAAACCATCTAAAATTCAATTTTAATTTCAGAAATCCAATTTCATTTAATTCTGGTATCCAACGATACCAAAAACACATTCGGCTAATTTATAGCTCTCAACAAAGTCAATCACAGATATAATCATACACAGATTATAAATAATCTATCAAACAACATATGAAATCAATTCAAATGTTTTTGAGGAATCCTGTTGGATCCCTCCAACCTGTTTCCCTGCATCCACAGACGTTAGCACAATACCAATTCCACTTCGAGGTGGAATATCGCGGTATATGGGTTTTATAAAAATATCATCCGCTTACTAACGGCGCAATAGGGTTTCATCCGCTATACGAGGCGGGAAATCAATCAATCCAATATATACATATGCCAATATGTATATATTGCTATATATATAAATATATCCTACTATATCTAATATCACATTCAAACAGTCAATCATCAATCAATAACTGTAAAAGAAAATCCACTTTCATTCGAGTGAGAAGATCTCACCTTTGATTTAATTTGCAATCCATTTTCCATTTCGGCTTGATTCTCGATTTATTGACCTTGTAAAATCATTACACAATTTATTAATATTTTGAGTCAATCGAATAACAAATTTCTAATGTGATAAGTTTCAATTATACAATGATTTTAAATTTCAAAATCTATATATTTCCAAACCTTATCTTTATATATTTTCTGTAAGAAAAACAGAAATTTCCTTTACTTTTTTAAATTTCTAACCTATATTTATTATCTTTCCAAAAATCAAAACTGTAAATTTCTTTACATATACATTTTCAAAACTGCATATAGAATAATTTATATCGATTTTTATAGAAATCAAATTTATAAATATAACTTCAACACCTTTGAACTTTTTACATGAAAAACAGAATTTCCTTTTTCATTTGAAACTATATATATATATATATATATATATATATATATCAAAACAAAAATCTATATGAATTCAAACTCTTTGCTACTTTTAAGTTCCAACTGAAATAATTTATTTTTTTCATCTTCTGTTTCATATACATATACATTATTTTCCAATCAATCAGAAATTTATACTTACTGCCGAGATGCCCTTTGAACGAAACCCCTAGCTCGATTTGAATCACTCCCTTCTGCAGCTAACGTGCCACGAAAACCGACCCCTAAACACCTAGAACGACGACGTGCTCGCCTCCAGTCGATAACGCGACCCTCAAAGGCGCACCACCCAGCATTGCCTTGATCGATTCTGCGAGCCCTCTCAAAATCAAATAACCAATCGCAATACACCTCGCCCAAATCTGCTCGAGGACCCACCACCACCACTCAACTATGGCGACGAATGTCGCGAGTGTCGATCGCGAACCTTCCCAGCTCGAGTTCGAGCGTCCGCCTATCTCCCTTATTCGCCTGACTTCACTAACGAATCGCGGCAGAAAGCCCCAACCCCATCTCGCCCCAAATCGAGATCGCGACCAAACCCCCCTACTCATGTCGCGCGCGTAGCTATTGAATTCGATCTGAATTTTTTTTTCTCTTTTTTTTCTGAGGAGAAAGGGCTTCGGCCATTTTTGTTTCGTTTTTAATTTGAAGAAAGAACTCGGCTATTCAATTTTTTTTCTTTCGTTTACTTCTTTTGTATACGCGTGGATTACAAAGGAAGGAGAGCAGAAGACACAATGGAGTGGTTGCTTGTACGAGTGGAGGCAACGATTTGAAAGCAAAAAGCTGTGATGTGAAATAATATCAGCTGATGGTTGACTAATATAAAGATTCAGTTTAAATTCAAATTCAAACCGTTCGATAAATGCAACTCAAAATCTTGACCTCCTATCGATGCGTGCCACTAGGCGTTTATAATGTTATACGCCTATCCCGAACGCAATGGAAAAGGTTTCGGCTTCAAATTCGATCGTATGGAGAAGATAGCTTTTTGTACCAGTTGTAATATTAAATTTTTTATTTAATTTCAGCGCGTTTGCTTATTGTACGGCCAAACGATCACTCCAAACATCATGAAAATTGAAATCCGATAATAACAAACTATTACGGACCCAATGGAACTGGTTTCGTCGAATTCCGAGACTGTGCCCCGGAATGCTATTTTTAAATTCAATTTAAACGATACAATTTCAAAACTGAATAAAACAGTTTCAATTTCAATTTTGAAACCTTTATTATCTTCGGTATTATCAATATAAATTCTCTAAGCCTTCAGATTATTTTTAATCAGCATAAAATCGAAGATTCAAATTTTTACCCAGTTTCGATAATTAAATTCAATAATTTAATTGCTAAATTCACTCTGATATTTGAATTTCAAATTAAAATTATCATTCGAATATTTAACTCAATTAAATATTCACATTTTAAATGTCAAAAATTCAGGGTCGTTACACTTAGCCTGACCATTTGTTGGAAATCCAATCATCCAATTCACGCCCTGTACGGTTTTAGTTGTATAACCTGCCATTTACTTATGGTAGTTTCATTTCCCAAAAGCATAGCGGATTTCTTTTTATTCCTTTATGCAAATAACTGTTTTAAGATCTCACACCAGCCCCATGACTAACTCGGAGTTTATTGTTCCCTTTCTAAACTCTGGGTGCCCATAATTTTCCACACGGGCAGCCTAGAGTCAGGTTATTAGTTGTTCTGGAGCGAAGTCAGAAAAATATGCTGTGGAGATCAGGAGGCGAGCTGGATGGCGAGACGTATCACTTATATTATGTATTATCCGCTGTGTATTTTGTGATGAGGACAATTTTATATAACTGTCCAGTGTTTGTGTGTTGTTGTAAACTCTGATGATGTATTGTATGAACTGATATAGTTCTTTGTTTTAAAGATTATTCATTTATCTATCATATGTTATTCCGCTGCGAATGTGAGATTCTGTTATTGTTTCCGTTTCTTCTTCTTTCTTCTTCTACCTTTTTCTTCTTTAACCCTAATGATTCAGTTTTTCGGCATTCGATTGTGCGGCATTTGATACAGTGGACGTATTAATGTCGACTTTCGGGCGTCGAAAAACTGGGTCGTTACACTGTAGCAAACGGCAAGTCAGTAAAGATGAAGACCACAAATATCAAAGTAATTATGTAAAGATCCTGAACTCGGCCTTCGAAAATCGGCACCCATACTTTACTTGTACTCAAATGCCATAGATTCAAACGCCGAATCTGGCTCACCGGAGCTTATAACACAGTAAGTATAACAACACAGCGGAAGAAAGAAAATAATGATATCATATACAACTCCAATGAATACAATATCCAGAATGATATACAATAATGATATCTATATGATACAACAATATCAGAGATAAATAATGATACATCAGAAATGACAGAAGTGATAACTCCAAAAGATCTTCAAAAGAGAATGAGTCCAACAACTCCAACATCAAGCTCGAACCACCATCACATTTCACAAAGATAAACAAGTGCGGTCGTCCGGACGAACTCCAAAAAAACTGAACTTGCTCCCGATAATCTACTAAACCTGACTATCTGAAAAACCCAACTCTAGACTGCCCGTATGGAAAATTATGGGCACCCAGAGTTTAGAAAGGGAACAATAAACTCCAGGTCAGTCATGGGACTGGTGTGAGTAACAAAAACAGTTTATCTTTAAATAAACAACAAAAGAATTTTCAACATTGAAATCCGCAATGCTTTTTGGAAAATGAAACTACCATAAGGCCTCCCGCCACACACACAATGCAAACGCAGAATTGGAGGAGATTTCTCCTTATGATAGTCAAACATGCTTACTACGCAAAACAAACTCTTTTGATATTATGACTAGTGCATAGTGTAGGAAACATTTCTAAAATATAATATTAATCTTAGCCAGCATAGACATTCCGAACTATGCCTACTATAGCTACCATCTAAACAGTGGTGACCACCATAAGTAAATGGCAGGTTCTACAACTAAAACCGTACAAGGCTCGTATTGTTTCTTTGGATTTTCCAACTAATGGTTAGGCTAAGGAACTTCCTACTGCCACATGGAAACGCCTCTGGAGGGACGTCCCGAGAACCTACCCGGATCTCTGCCAACACAAGGCCGGGTTACCTCTGTAACTAGGTAACTACTACTCGAGTATGCCACCCCCCGGTCCTTTGGGACCTTTATCCGAGGGCCCTCGATCACAAATCAACAATCACATAGTAAATGAGATTGGACCAACCACACAGGTAAAATATTTGGGCTCCATACCATGATACTACCTTTTTCCAGAAGGAAATGACATACCCTAAAGGGCGCGACCCTCATAACCTTGCCGCATCTTTCCTATTTCGACCATTTTCGGTTAGTGAGGCTCGATGAGGTCTCGTCCACAAAGCTACGCTTTTTCACAAAGCCGTGCTTTGATCAACAAATGATCAGCAATCACACAGCAACACTTAGCATGCCACACTACCAAATTAGGAGTATATCACTGATAACCTTCAACTACATAACCTCTGAGCTCGTACGTCTCAGAGAAGGGTGTTAAGCTAAGAGAATAAATCTCCGCCACCAAACAGAAATGTATTTGAAAGAAATCGGCTTTATATCTCAAAGTGTAGTGTCAGACATACAACCATACAAGTCTGTTCCAGGTTCGAACAGAACCGAATGCACTTCCAAAGAAGCCCTTGCAATCCGAGTATTCACAATCCCGATCGGATTTCCCATCACTTAGGAAATCTCTATACCGGCGTGACTCAGTGCAGAGACAATCGATAGGTTATCCTATCGTTTTCACAAATACCCGGTCTTCACCACCGGTCTTCAAATGCTATCCATATATGACGTATCACTATTCAGAATGGGCTATATGACACAAAGTCCTCTTCCGGCTAAACCAAATAGTGAGCGTAATATTTCAAACATATGGATATTGGGATTTCAGTTAAGTCACAACTTATTATCCAAATTTCCTCTTTCAAATGGTTTAAACACATTACCATTTTAATCTTTTTAAACAAAAAGATTCAATTCACAAAGTTCACCCAGTTTCACCAAGATTCATTCATAGATTTTCCAAATCAATTTCCATTTCAATTGGATTAACTCATTAAATCTTTAAATCAAAGATTTAACTTATAGCTTTCAAAACAATTCCATTTCGACCTTTCCAATTTCAAAACAAAGTTCAACAATATTTCACAAAGAATTATTTATAACTTGGAAAACCATTTTCCAATTCAAACTTGAGATTCTTTTAACACAAATTGGAAATTCATTCCTTATATGAAAGCTTCTATTATTTGAAAACAAATAGTTTTCATTTCGGAAAAACTGATTCATTTATACGAGTTAAAGTCTTTGGGTTAAATTCAAATTCTCAAACAATACTTTTAAAATGGTTTAAATTCATATAAACACATTTATAACATCTTTAACCATAATTTCCAATCATGGAATTCAATTCCAAATTTTGAATTCAAATTCAATTTAAATTATTTAAATTGAAAAACTTTACCAAGTTATTCAAAATAACTTTTATCTTAAAAATTCCTTTTCAAAAGCTTTAACATTTAACCAAAATCCATTTCCAAAATCAATTGAAATTAAAATTTCAATTTCAAAAAAACATTAAATTTAAATCATCTGTGACTTAACCGATTTCCTCGTGAAATCCATATTTGTGTGTGTAAAAGTGTGGTCCAGGTGTTTCACACGATAGTGCAACATCATTCAATCATCACAGATTAAAATAGATAAATATAGTTGATAAGCGGTATAACTATAACGCTTATCGTTCATTCACAGATCACAGATATATATCTATCACAGATATATATATCTATCACAGATAATAAATTACATCATAGAGAATTAATTACATTCATCCTAGAGAAATAGATCACAACACAAATCAAGATGTATCACAAAGCATCACATATCAGGGATATCAAACAATTCAACCATCCAATATAATCCAAACATCCATAAGTAAGATCAGTTAATTGTCTGATTTATTCAAATCAGATTTATTACTTATGAATTACAAATCCTGGTTAATTAACATTAATAAATTACAAATCATTTTGATTAATTATTCTTTAGTCGTTCATTAACTAACCATCAACTTCTTAATTAATTAATCTTAAATAAATTAACCTCTAATCATTGAATAATTAATCCCTAATTATTCTTTAATTGATTACATTAATTAATTAACCCTTAATTTATTACCATTTAATTAATTATTCTTAATTAAATTACAATACCTTAATTACTTGATTAATCAATTTTAACCATAAATCAATTACTTTTAATTAAGAAATTATCTTTAAATAATTAATTGCCTTTAATTACTTGTCATTAATTAAACTTTACTTAATTAATCACCCTTTAAGGTAATTACAAATCCCAAACATCATTAAAAATATACTATTATTCTTTAAATCAGTTTCTTCATTTAAACTATTAAGTTTTAAATTATATTTTCAAAAATAACTTAGGGAAACAGAACTGATTAAATTTTGAAATCTGGTTTTGTTAAACACTTCAGACCCGAGACAACCTCGAGTGTTACCCGAGTCAAAAAGCCTTTTGCTTCGAGTTTTCCCCCAAACTAACCAGGTACAAAAAAATTTAACTTAAAATTTGTTTAAGTTTTTAAACGACCCGGTATGCATTCAAAAATACTCGAATTCAAACTCGAGCCAGCATCTAATTTCCCCGAAACCATCTTCGAGTCACCACGCACCGATTCTTCCAGATACCCAAACATTGCCGTGCACGTGCACCAGCACTGGAGCCAACTCCGACCACTGACGAACCCTCCGACACGCCGACCTACATCACCGCAACCTTCTCCAACCATCAAAACATCACCTTCAACTCGAAATCACGTTCGAGCTGCTTAGACCTAACCTGGAAACAAACTGGAACCATCATCGACCTGGAAACCACCGCCGTTCTCGCAACCTAGATCACTAGACAACCCGGAATTCCGGCCAACTACTCGTCGTCCTCCCCTCTACCATCTCCCAAACCATTGTAACAATCGGTCAACTACCGATGTCGAACGAATCAAATATATAGCCTCGACAAAAACTAGGTTTCCAGACTAAAATCACTCGCCGCCGCCACCACAACCAACTATCGACCATCTCACTATTTTTCCTCGACCCTCCGATCACTCCTCCATCACCATAGAGAACCCCGATCTCCACCAATCAGAGAACCACCAGTAATTGCCAAAAAAAGGAATCGCGACAAACTCGAACCGCTCCCTCAAAACTTAACTAAAAATAGTAATTTCTATTTTAAAATCAAGTTTTGGTTTTAGCATTTGATTCATATACCTGAATCCATGAATTATGAAAATTGAATTTTAACTTTTTAAGTTTTCAATGCTGTTTTATATAACCAGAACCAATACAAATTCTTCTTTCTCTTAAACAAAATTTTAAACTTAAGTTTATGTTATAACAAACATTTTATGTTCAAAACTTAAGTCTTATCAATGCTTGGATTAAGAGCAAATAAATATTTTGAGGAGGATTTAGGCCTGGAACTAAAGTCAGAGAGAAGCACAGAGTTGCTCACCACCATATTCATGCATAACACAGAAATGTACTCAAAGCAAACTGAATTCCAGAGAAAAACATGCCACAAAACTGATATACTTGAACTATTTAATGGTGATGTTACTCACCTTGATTTCCAGGAAGAAGAAACAGAGCATTCTTTTGAACCAGCTTTGAAAATGCAAGCTAAAGCCTTCATTTTGATTCTCTGGTCTGAATTGATTTGTTTTGATGTTTAAGTTGAATTTTTATTAAGTTTTAAGATGATATTTACTTCAGTTCTTTCAGCTTGGAATGAACGAAACTGAGATGGAAGATTGATATATATAACATGGGTTACAGTGTGATAAAAAAATGAGTTTGTACAAATTTTTAACAGGGATATTTTCTTTGTTGTTGGTTGAGACAATCACTTGGTGGCTGATAAGATATAGGGTAGTGTACTAGAGACATTGGCATTAATTATCATGTACAAACGTGAATATATATCATACTTATCCTTTTTTTTATACGGTATGTACAAATATGAAGATATTTTCTTTGGCTTCCTTTGCAAGCTTTTACTTATCTTTTTTTTTCTTATTTACTTGTTTCATTACTTTATAATGTAAATGAACTTCTATTTTATTTTAATTTCCTTTTATTATTTTTGTTTGTTTCATTCTATTTGTATTATGATATTAAGATATATATATATATATATATATTTATTTATTTATTTTTGTTTACTTTTTCAATTCAATACATTGTTTTCTTCTTAACTTATATTTTGTATAGGTGATATAGTTTGTTTTGTACAAATACCAGAGATTGTTTCATCCTTTGGTGGCTGATGTCTTTATTTTGGTGGGTTGCATTAATTACTTTGTTGTCATTTCTTTTTATATTATACATTTGAGTACATATCTTCTCTGGCAAACTCAAGATTTTATATTTTCTTTTGTCTTCAAGTCTGGTTTCATACTTGTAAATATATAATGTTGTCTTTGTTTTGTCTTCATACTTATCTTTTTACATTTTTGAACGTAAGTTGTTTTCTTTGTAAGTACAATTTGTTTGTATTTTATTTTACTTTATAATGCTTACTTCTATTTTAACTTGAATATTTATTTCTAGAATAGATATATGTTCATTTCATATTTTATATAACTATAGATTTATTTGAAATATTTATTTAACATCAACACTTATTTTGAATTCCTTTTAAAGTTTTATTATCCAACATTTTATTATTTACTTTCAAATATCCAAACTAAGTCATAATTTAACTAATATTTTATATTAGTTACTCATTACTTCACAATTTTTATTCAAAAATGAAATTAATTATCAATTTAAATTTAATTAAAATCCGGGGTCGTTACAAATTCTGACATCAAAACTACCCAAATTTTGTATTATTTCATATTTGTATTGTTATATAAACATTTATTTATTAACACAATAAATGTAAGCAATATTTACTATCATGTTTGTACGAACTATTATAGTTATATATAACAAGATTCCAACCGTGTTATTGTTATATTTACTGTATAAAATGAAATAACATTCATATACATGATTTATATAGTTTATACCTACACCTGTGGGCTAATATTATCATCTAATCATGCGCTATTATATTTCGCTAGTGGTCCCATTTCTTGAGTTACTGCATTTCCTGGAAACAGCTTGTAAATTTACTATATTATGAGAATCTAAATTTATAGAAAGTACAACTAGATGCACAATGTAATTTAATTGAAAAGTGAGGACCTAATATTTTAAGAAATGATCTAGAATGTATGAAATAGTGTTATATCTATCTTGAGAAATGTCAAAACTTCTCTTTAACACATATGTATATGTATGAACTATGAAGTACATTTAACATGTGGATAAAACTATGAAATTTAGAATTATATATGGTTATCGATCGAAAAATAGAATTGAAGTGATTACCTTTATCAAGAAAAGAGTCACAGGTCCATGTTTTTGATGTTGTTATAGAAAAAGTCCCTGCATAAATGAATATGTAAATTTGGTCCCTATTTTTGAAAAATAAAAAATGCATGGTGTCTTGCACTTATCTGACAGAAAATGCAAGGTAACTTGCACTTTTATGTTTCCGAAATCTTTTTCGAAATTTTGAAAAGCGCAAGTTATCTTGCACTTTCTATCAGGTTCTAATTTTGAATCTTTTTTTGAAATTTTTGAAAAGCGCAAGGTAAATTTCATTTTTTATCAGGAAAGCGCAAGCTAATTTGCGCTTTCTAATTTTGAAATTTTTCTAAAACTGTAGAAAATTTTAAAAAGCGCAAGCTAAATTGCACTTTGTAATTTAGAAAAAACAGGGACCTAATTTACATACTTATTTCTACAGGGACTTTTCTTGTAACAACATCAGAAATAGGAACCTTTCGTGCAAAGCCCCTTATCTTTATTTTGTAAGTTTGGAAATTAAATTGATTGCATTTAAGAAAAACCACCGAAAAGTATCTTGTTACTTTTATCATTCCAAAGTCATGAATTCTGTTTAAAGAAACATACAATCATGAATGAATATTTAGATATTATAAATTATAAGCATACAAGTACAAGCGTGGATGTCATTTACAGTGGGTACGTTAGGATTCGGCCTCTTTAAATCATATCAAATATTGAAAAAACATACAAATCAATGGATTTCCATTCACTTCTATATGTTTCAAAACCAATAACTTAACATATGAAAAGGATAAATTACCTGAGAACGGTTATAGTTGGTTTGACAGTTTTGTCAAAATTTGAGAATTACTTCAAGGAATCAAACATTCTTCTTAAGCAACTCCAATCAATAGTTTGAACTAAAAAGAATCAAAACCCAATTAGAGAATTGCTATAATTCTGCTGCATTTCGAATTGGAAGTCTTTACGTAATTTAATAAGACTATGTTGAGATGTAGAAATGTAATAGCATTCATAACTTTCTTCAGACCTTTGATTATTATATTATCCCCTCGTATCACTTTTGGAAAGATAAAAAAGAAACAACCCAAATCATGAACTTTAAAATCAAGTACGAGGATTACTACTCAAGCAATAATGAAACCAGGCTTCAAATTATCAATATATGACTGAGCTAGTAGGACTTTAAACTTAACAATCAGTCAGTCTATGTATAGCACTGAACTAATATATTATCAATATAAACTATTAGCTCAAATAATTTCCTAACATGATAGATACCTTTCAAATACGATACTCGCTTTTGTTATTATAGTGGTTTGAGGTAAAGAATAAATATTATTATAATTATTACTGTTATATATGTGTGCTATTAAAATGATCACTAATTATTAGCTTAGGGTGATAGTCAAGAAAATTGAGGAAAATAAGGAGAGAGAAAATGTTTCATGAAGCAATGGGAATGCAAAAATAGTAACAAGACTATCATATCTACGTTCTTATACAATGCATTATGTATAACATCAAATGATCGTTCTTCTAAAAGAATTAGATGCTTACCTACTCTTTATAATTATGCATTTCATTCTAGCTGATTGAGCTGCTACAAGGCCTATTGCACTATCTTCAACAACTACACAACTAAAAGTACAAGAAACATTATTAACCAACACCACATCAGTACTAATATTATACAAAAAAAATCCACAATGTGTATATACATGAATTTGTTTTTTTCAAAACAGTAACAATAATAATTGATATATAATGCATACATATTATAAACCAGATATCCATTATTAAACAGTATACACAGACAAGTTGATAAATGTAAAATGTTACTGAAATAGGAAAATAGTACATGTAACTAGAGGGTATCTAGCGGCATTCATATGATATATACCAACATGATTGTATGTACTAATGTCTCATGTTTAAGTGATATATCATATATTAATGATATATACTATATGATATGTTATATTGTATTGTCTCATGTTATAAATACAAACGACTGATTGTCTAGCAATAATGTCTCATGTAATATACTATATAACAAAAATATCCCATGTTTAAGTGGTATACCATATATCATATGATATCACTTAAACAGTAATGTCTCGTGTTTAAGTGATATATCATATAGTATACATGAACCAAACAGCATTATGAAATTATTTGCCCAACTTGAATGAAAAAAGGTTATAAATTTAATTTAAAATCTCGATAAGTTCCTAACTTCTCTCATATTTTTAAAACAGTGAGTTCAATAAATTTATTTTAATCCTAGAAATACTGGATTTTGATATTTTTTGAAGATTGTACATTAAATTTTGAAATAGCTTTTCTCCTCTAAATACCAGAAGAAAAAATGAAATCATATTTCTTATTGCCCATTTAATTTTGCCACTAATGCATCTGAAATACGGTGATGGTTTTTGTTGTTTTTTTACACCTTAAACAATCCTCGACAGGCCCTATGAAAAAACTGGATTTGTTCCTTATCGCGCTTTCTGCATGATAAGAACTCGTATCATGTCCCTGTGATGGATGAAGTACAAGCAAGTTTTAAAGCAACATGATACTGTAGTACTGTATTACATAATCTTTTCATCCACTTCATATAGCTTAATTTGAAAATTGTAAGATATTATAATTTTGATGGTTCATACAAAATAGACTATGCAAAATTACTTATTCTTTAAAATCAACTGTATTTGTTATTTCACTTATAATGTAATTTCAATTGATACGAATTCTATAAGCCAAAGCTGGAATATATCAACGTGATTGGTTAGCTGTAAGAATGTGATTGTCTAGTAGTAATGTCTCATGTAGTGTAACAATCCGTAATTTAACCTCTTTAAAATATGGATATTTAATATATTTTAAATAATTAATTAATGGATTTATGACTAAAATAAAAATATTGTAAATAATAAATAATGATGGTGAAATAGATTTTAAAAATAGTTTACAAAAATATTTAGTTTGAAGAAAATAGAAAATGTGATCGGAAACCGTTTTTCGAATTACCAACTTTTCGGTGTCGAGAAGTTGTCGAAAACCATTGTGCACATTGATGTATCGTATACACACTCATATGAATAAATTAGGGCATGTGTATATACATGTATGCATGTAGTTAAGTACATAAACATATATATGTTGTCACATCTCATGAAAAATAAAATGGAATATTCTATAAAGATGCCTTATGAGACATGATTTGATATTTTGGCAACTTAGTATATATATGCATTTATTTCATGTTGGCTTTGAAAATGGTGAAGATAGACATGTAAATTTGAAATTTGGGAGGGGGAGACAAGGATGAGATGGTATGGTGAGGTGGCATAATGTTGTGGAGGGTAAAGGACAAGGGGTGTTTTGGTAATTTCATTTATCAACTTTGTATATAAGAAAATTCCTAATTCTTTTTATCATTTTCTCATTTATAATTTCATTTTCAAACCTTCATGCAAGTTTTCTTTATGTTTTCATGGCTTCCAAAACTTCTCTCAAGTTCAAAAATGTTAACTTTTTCTTTTAAATCTTGTATAAAACTTGTTTAAACTCTTCCATCTTCTTTTTCATCACTTTATCCTCAAAAACAAGCCCACCATCACCAAAATTTCTTTATGGCCGAGCATAGACTTGTTAGGGCTGAGCCAATCTTGATGCTTTTGGCTTAAAGACTTCATTTTTCCAAAGTTTTTGCAAAGATCAAAAGGTTTTTGAGGTTCTAGAACAAGTTCGGTTGAAGTTAGTAAGCTATTGTGAGTAAAAAATCTGATCTTTCAAAATCTTAACTTTTTAAACTTAAATATTATTCATATATTTTTTATTAGTGGCTTGTTGTGTATTACCTTGTGATGTATGTTGGATTGGGTTATATCTTGAAAAGTTGTCACCTTGTTAGTTTAGTAACCAAGCTAGTAAGCAAGTTTTGGATGTTAGTAGTACAAGTTAGTTATATTGTTAATGATTGTTCTCTATATGTTGTGGAATAGTTTAGCACTTTGTATTATTGTTTTTCATTTGTTATATGATGTATGGATGAAAGTAAAGTGAAATGAAAATAGTTGTCGAAGTGTCTGTATAGCGACTATCGCTATATCGGCACTTTCGACAAACATATCCTTATCGAAATTTTTTGATTTATTTCTCGAGCTTGGTTTGGTTTTACAAGTTAATAAAGTTGTTAAATAAGGATGATTTCAAATTTAATTAATTATTTTAATAAATGTTTTTAAATATAATTAATTAATTAATTAATCAATAAGGTTAATTAATAACTTATCAATGATAAGTTTACATTTAATTAATTAACTCATTAATGATGCATTTAAATTTAATTAATTACTTTGTTAATGATACTTAAAATTTATTAAACATTTTGTCTAATGATGATTAAGGTCAATTAATTATTTAATAATGATGGATTAAAATTAATTAATCATTTTAGTTAATGATGAATAAAATAAATTAACTCCTTTCAATTAATGATTTTTAATTTTGATTAATTAGTTTAAATTTAATTAATCTCTTATTTAATTATGTTTTAAATTAATTAATTAAATTAGTGATATTTATTTATTATGAATTAATTTAATTAATGATGTCGAAATTTAATTAATTAATGTAATTAATGAGATTAAATTTAATAAATTAATTTAATTAATTCTGTTAATTTAAAGGCGATTAATCTTTTTAATTAAAGGGTATTTTGAAGTCAATTATCCAAATTGATTAATGAAGTTTAAAGATAATTAATTATTCTCATTTATGATAGTTAAAGTGAAGTATCCAATTAAATAAGGATGTTGAAAGTTAGTAAATCCTTTTATAATGATGTTTTAAAGTTAGTAAACTCTTTTAACAAAGTTATTTGAAGCTAATACTTGTAATGTGAAGCCCGAGCACAAATTTGGGTTTTCAAAAGAAAAGTTTGAATTGTTTATGGTAATGAATTAATTTACGTAAAGCAATTCACTTGTATGGAAACGATTTATTTGTATAATTAGCACTAAACATCGAAGAAGTAGATTTGTCGCTATTTTGAAAGTTAAGAATAATCATGAGATATGACTTCGAGGTAACACTACCTTGACTTGTCTGGTATTATTGTTAACCAAGAAATAGTTTGAATTTGATGAGTGGTGATAAGTATACAAGACATGATATCCATATAAAATCATTTTATATCCTCGGTAGTTAGTTTCTTAACCATTGGTTACTTCAGCTTCTTTATTATCGTCATTCTAAAACTATGTGTTGCTCCGTCGAGCATTGGTATCATTTGTCAGAAATGACTAAATCCAAAGCTCAAGAGAAAGCTAAACTATGTGGGGTTGCTCCCATTTGGGTACTTTCACATTTGAAATATTCGAATACTCGGTAAGGTTTGGTGGGGTCTGGCTTGGTGTTGTCCCAGAAGTGTCATAGAGTATATGAGCTTCTCAAAAGTATATTACTAGAGGTATACTTCAAGGGTGGTGCATCTTCCTAGTCATTCGTTGGAGATTTTCCTTTCCTTATTTGATTCAAACCTTTGAATTTTTTTCCTTAATTCAATCGGGAAGAGTCAACCACCCTTCACGATGTTTAATTATTTATCCATTCTTCACATTTGGATGTTGATTCATGTGAGAGTAAACCCGTTCCGTGTTCAACGGCGTGGTCTCACATTTTTGTGTTTAACCACACACCTATTGAGTTAAATTTTTTACTCATACCAGACATATCGTCTGACCCGAGTTGTTTTTTCCCCCTAAACTCTTGGGTACTCAACTTTATTTGAGTAGTTTGAGAGTAACAGGTCTATATGGGCTTTCTGAAGACGGCGTTCGAGCAGGAGGCTTTCATCTTCTTAGTTATATATTCCGCTATATTATCTTATTTGTGTAAGTGTATTTTGTTTCAGCATATGTAAAGGCAGGTTGTTATAACTGCCTAAGCTAATTTGTAGTACTTTGTGTAACTCTGATAACTCCATGTTAAGGAGTAACTTGATGTACTATTAACTGTTATGGTTTAATCTACAGTTTCGTTGTGAGGTTTTCTATTCTATTCTTTATTTCACCCCACAATGATTCATCTTTTCAACTCTTGGGCAACGGCACACGAACACCGAGGATGTGTTAAGTGTCGTCCCCAAGGGTCAAAAAAGTGGGTTGTTACATGTTTTTAATATTGTTATACTATTAATGTGGAAAATTATAGTATAACAGTACAACATTGTAAAGCATTTTGTATTTAGTAATTATATTCAGAAAAATACTCATTATTGGAATTTAGTAATAATTTAGTAATAAAATCTATAATTTGCAAAGGAGTTCATTCCATGACACATTAGCAAAGTAGTACTCAAAATGCAAAGGAGTTCACATAATATAGTGGATAAATACTATCAGCATAATATCGCTAAATTGATTTTTAGAAGAACCTAACTTGTTCAAACATTAAACTCATAGGAAGAAGTCATCGACCTTGAGAGGCCAAGACTCATTGGCAACATTCTTCGCATTTGTGTAAATAGAAGGGGTTGAGTAAAGTGCATTGACTTCCCATCCTAAAATATAAAAATGTTATAATTTACATTCTTGCAAATTGTAAACAAAGAACGAAACCTAACAGATTCTACAAAAGTTTTATCATTTTAGAGATATCTGCGAATTTTGATGGAGTGCTTTGTATATAATGCTAAAAAAGAAAGTAGTAGAACGTAGAAAGAAATTGCTCTACCATAATCTTTCTTTATTGCATAATAGCATAGAAACTGTAGTAGTCAAATTCAAATATCATATAACACCCATAATTTTAAATAGCATTATTCGAAAGATTTAATTAGATAAATTAAATAGAATAATGTAGAGACTAGAAGAGAATTGAGACTTGAAAACTAATTAAGGTCATGCCTTAATTAAATGAATCTATAAGAATAGTTTATAAGTTAAATACTCAAGAGAATAAGGTAAGGGCAATATGGGAATGGCCGAACCCCATAACTCCTAAAACCCCTTACAACATTCTCATTAACATTCTTACAAAAACAAAAACAAAACATAAACAAAAATAAAAACAGGCTGGCCATAACCCTAGGCGAAGAGGGGCTCAAAAATCATTTAGAGGCTAAGATTCAAGCTAGGAAGATTAAAGCAAGAACAAATCTGAAGTTTCTTATCCAAACAAGGTGAATAATGATCTAAACCATCTTATATAAGTCATCTTGAATGTTTTAATTTGGGTTTGAGATTTAAAACCGTAGGATTGATGAATGGTGATATGTTTTGATAGAGCAAATGGGTATATATGCTAGTTAATGATTATATAATTTAATATGAATTTTATGATAGGTTTTAGATTGGAAAAATTATCATATAACATCCAAAAGTGTTGCGTTTTTGATATATGGTTAAAAATGTTATTTTAGAAGTGGGTTTCAAGTTTCATAAGTTTCCAAGTAATTATGGATTTATTATGAATTTCTAAGAGAGAAAGTAGTTAATTTCAGATTTAAAATTATTTAAGGCAATTAAATAATGTTTTCGGGTGTGAAATTTGTATATATTAGAAAACATATTTAATATGAACTATGATGATTTCGAGAATTTTTCCTAAGTGTGTTATTATGGATAATAAATTATTTAATTTACACGACTTAAATGTTTTAAATGTTTTATTAAGGAGGATGGCTTAAGTGTTAAATTATTTCTAATCCAAATTTGATTTTGACAGCAAATTCTGAGAAAGGAAATTGATTAAGTTTTCTAAACCAATAAGATTGAGACAAATATTGATGGTAGGTGAAAAGTATTATTTTTTAATAAGCAAAAATGCAATTTTTATGCAAAGTACATCTTCGCCACTTTACCCTACTAGCTTTCGACTTCATACACACCCGCCTCTAACCCTTCCGCGTCCATTCGGTGTCAATATACATGATAGCAAGCTAGTGGTATAAAGTATATTGGACCTATGCGAAAGGTGGCAAAGTTGCCGAAAGTATGCATGCATAAGGGGTGAAGTTGTATTTTCAAGTTTCGAATCTATTAATCTACCTTTGATTTAATATCTTCGAAAGGGTTTCTATTTTTGAACCCCTTCGATACCCTAGCTGTCGCATTAAAACTTTTCGCCTTAGTAAGCGACCACTTTTATAACTCTTTGAATCAATTAGTTCGGAGGGTAGGGTTTCAGATTGATACCCTTCCGCAACCATTGAAGCCACTTTTCTTTTAACTTATACATGAGAAAGGATATGTGCCGCTCCCATACCTTTCGACATGGTTGAAGCCTCTTATTTAAACCCAAGTACATATGAAGAATCATATTGCCATCACTATAGGTCTTTCGAAAGGGTAGCTTTTGAAAGTGTTCCCTTTTATACTTTGAAGTTTGTTTTGTTTTCAATCATTGGTTACAAAAGTGATACGTTTAATTGGTTTCAAAGCTATGCTTTCATAACTTTTTATTTGAACCCAATGCTTTCGAATGGTATATTTTTAAGTGTTTCGAAAGACATGTTTTTAAGTGCTTCGAAAGGAACATTTCCAAGTGTTTGGAGGGTATGCTGGATTGTTTCGAAAGAGAATGTCCAAGTTTTTAAGTAATGATACAAAGAATATAGTCGAAAGCCTTAGTTTTCGAATTAAAGAACCCTAACTCATTTTTAAAAGTAAATATATGGCAATATAAAAGAGTTTCGAAATGGCATTTAACCTTGAAATTTTAGAGGAAGCTTTCCTTGCTAAAAATAATGGGTTAACGGTATTAACCAAATTTCATTTGAAAATGATTACAAGGAATTAAACCATGGATGTTTATGTTATTGTGTTTTTTGATCAGTTATCATGTATGCTTGTGTAATCATATTCGCTTCATTATTAACCCATAACTGTATTTTAGGATGTTAAGGGCATAATAACAGGCTAGGTTGACCCAGTAGTCAACATACATTGAATTAACTCCTGTGTGAGTAGAATTGCATCCATGAGGTCAGTCAGACCAGAATATAGGATGTTCAAGACTTAACAAAAGATTATTTGTTTAGACAGGTTCTTAGTAAGCCTATGAAAAATATGTTATGGAAATTGTTGTTGGCTGGGGTCAATAGGTTCTTGGTGATCCCATGAAATCTATGCCTAGAACAGGTTATTTATAGAGATCAATAGGTTCATAGTCAACCCATGAAAACTTTGACATGATAGATGTTATTGGAGAATCAAATAGGTTCATAGTGACCCCATGAAAATTATGATTGGATAATCTTGTTTGTAGACACCAGTAGGTTCTTAGTGATCCCATAAAAACAATGAAACCGGACAGATAGTCCATAAGCTTGGAACAGGTTATTAGTTAGCTCATGAAAACTAATAGGTTAATTGTGACTCTAGAAATTATAACTTAAGACAGAAGTTGGGTGAATGGGGGTAGGAAATCCAGAACATATTGCACGTTTTCATATCATCATGATACTATTATGTTATGTCTTAACCATTGTGGATGCAGGTGCACAGTTTATAGTTATTATCAATTGGGTTAGGATACTAGTGAGGGAAAATCCGTTCCGCTAAGCGGCGTGGTAACTAGATATCTATATGGTTTAAGATGGTAGATTATTATTCACATTAGAGTTTTTGTCCGACTCGAAGTTTATGTTTTTCCCCTTAAATCTTAGGTGCTCAATTGATTTTGAGTAGTTTGAGAGTTAAGGTTTTTCAGGTTCTTCTTTAGACAAATAAGCTTCTGGAAACGTGCAGGAGGGAAGCTAGTTATTTAGGAGATTATATGTATTGTCCGCTACGTCATTTGGGTGTAAGGGCAAATTTGTTTAATTGCCTATATTTAGACTCTGATCAACCAAGGGGGCATCTTTATATGTCGCTCTTGGCGTATTTTGTAATAAATTGTAATTTTACTGAACATGGTTTACGTATGGGATTATATAATAAATCTGAAATGCTATTTATAATGAAATGAGAAATTTGTTTTAAAATTTGAGTTTAATTTTTTTCATATTCATGTGTTTCTGGTATATCAATGTATCTAACATTACCGCATTTGGTTACCGAGAATCAATAACTATGGATGATCGCAGCATCCGTAGCAGTTAGTTTTGGACCTCCAAATAGGGGATGTTACATATCATTTGAAACCAATAACTTTTATTTAGGAAAAAATGTAATCATCATTTATTAAGTTTGAATATCTCATATCAACTAATGCAAGTTACATGCAATAAGCTGGAATTCAAATCAAACAATGAATATAAAACTCAAATAGATCTCAGGTAATAAAATTAACCCTTCAAAAATCAAAACATAACTAACATACCCTACAAAAGAAAAATAAATAAATCTAAAGCATCTATTTCTGTCAATCAAAAGAATACTTAAATTATTCAGTCATAAGTATGTAAGAATCGGTAGATTAATTAAATTCATGGCATTGTATTAGAAAGGAAAATAAGAGTCACAAAACCCTAATTTAAAATTGAAATTAGATGAATAACTATTTTGAAATTCAATCAAAAATTTGAAAGTAAATAGGAAAGATGTTACCAGAAAGTAATAGGAGACAATAGAAATCAAATCATTACCTACAACCATGTTGGGAAGACCTGAACGATTTTTTTTGTGTCCTGAGAAATAAGAATTGGAGGAGAAGATTTGAAATGGTAAGAACGATGTGTGAAAATCTGAACTAATGATTTAGGTTTTAACCAGTACTAAGACATAACCTTTGGGATTGCAATGGTGGAGTAGTCGATGCTAGAAAATTTTAGTTCGAAGGAGGGTGCAAGGTCGATTAAGTAGGTGGCAAAGGAGGCAGTGCTCAAGGCCGGAGCAGTCGTCACGAGGTCGATTGAGAAGGTGGCGAGAAGGATTAAATGGAAGTGATAAGCGGAGATTGAGATTTTAGGGCTTATTTTTTCTAGAAAGGGGAAAGGAAACGAACCAGGGGAGGTTAGAAAAGGAAGGAAGTAGGTAGAAGCCCAAAAACAATTGCAAACCCAATAAAAATAAATTACATTTTCTTCGGTTATGAAGGAACCGAAGCAAATAAATCTATAAGTTCGGTTGTAAAGACAACCGAAGCAAATAGATCTATTGTGCAACAACATGTATCTTAATAGGCCTAAATTTTGACAAAAATCAAAACCCAAGTCAATCAAAGCACGGATCGTTGGATTTGGCATCTGCAAACAAGCATAAGCATTATCAGAGATTGATAGAAATCTAAACTCACATCGGAAACAATAAATAGAATAAGAATACTGATTATGGTTACTACCTTGGAATTAGCGGTATTCCATGGATAGCATATTATCACATCAACATTGAGCATGATAGAAGAGGAGACTTCTCCACAACTAAACACATCCTGCTCCAGTGGCTTGTTCCTCTAAATCCATCTCGTGGGTTGTAATGAGGAGGAGGTCAGAACAATGTTTTGGTGACTGGAAAATCTCTAAACTGTCAATAACATAAATTTATACCAATTGGTTTCTATTTAATTGTTATGTCTATTAAAGTTAGCCATTCTAATCTAACCTTGCATCGCACACATGATCACTTACCTACCTATTACCAAGGTATGAAATACCGACGAAGCCTTATCACCACCCAATACTTCCAAATCTATTTGCCACTTAATACTTCTAAATATGAAGCGGGGTTCTACTACGCCACATAATACTTTTAAAAGAGAAATAGGCAAACTTTGTTATTTAAGACTTCAATCGAGGCAGGCTCCATCATTTAAGACCTATTCCCAAGGTAGACATCTAACATCGTCATTTTTGGTCTATTGGTCCTAGCTATAGAGCCTTTGACCAATATATATTGCCTTATAATTTATAATATCCATACTACTAGCGTGTCTATCGTTATTAAAGTCTTAGCAAAGAGACTGTACCCAAGCCACTTAATACCTTATTAACAAGGACTAGGCAGGCCTTTGACCATTTAACACCTATTTTATAGGTAGGCCTTTGCCATTTATTACCTAACCCCAAGGCGGACTTCTCACTGGTACTATCTAGCTGACATTGCTTGGAAATCTCATTGGGATACTTAATATTTCTTTTATAGGAAAGAGGCGGACCTTACAGCCGCTTAATACATCAAACCTGAAGCGAACCTCTCCCGAAATATCTAGTATCACTCATAATTATAAATGTGGTATCTCATTAGATTACTTCTTTTAGTAGGAAGGCGGGCTCGTCAATAGCCATTTAATACCTCAACGCTGAGGTAAACATGTTAGAGGTATCCTCATTTATTTGGAACCTCACTAGGTTACTTAATAGTTTTTTTAGAAGAGAGACGTATCCTATAGCCATTTAATACCTCAAACCAGAAGCGACCCCTATGGAGATATCCCTCATCGCTCCGAATTCCAAATTTGGACCATTTAATACTTTTCAATTAAGAAAGCAGGTCCAATCTCTCACGCCTTCATGGGTCTTAGGATCAGTGATATCTCACATTAGTAGTAAGTGCACCTGATTGCTGGTAGTCTCAAAGTGAAGGGTAGTCTTCCATCGAGTGACTCTACTAACCTCGCATCACTAACCTACTAAGTCCAATTAACCATCCTAAGTATTTACTTATATTATCTTAAGTAGATATTGGACTTAGCTTACTAATTCCCCTTTTATTTAAGGCAATAAGATTTATCTTAAATATTTATCTACCCATAAATCCCCTTTTAATGCTTATAAATGTCAATTTGTCCATAAAATCATAACGGATATTTCCTAAGACTTTTATCTATGATTACTAATTTCAAATTAGTAACCTTTTTATATCTATTCCATTTTTATTAGTCACATCAATTCATTTGTCTCTATTAATTGTAACCCTTAATTTAATACTATCCATTATTTCTCATTACTTGCCCATTAATTTAGGTTACAAAATTTCATTTCCTATTAATCAATTAATAGGAATTCATAATTTATTTCCCATTAATATGAATTACCACCTTTTCTAATTCTAACTATTCGCTTCCCTAAATATAATAATAACCAATGAACGTTACGAATGAATAACGCATGAATAACGTTGTTCGTCTTTATTAACGTAGTAATACGTTTAAACTACTTAATAAAACCACCTATTGGAACTAAATATATTCTAGACACAAATATGTAACTAGACTATGCTTTCCAGTTTTAATTTGCTGAAATTATATTCCTTAGGAATATTTTCCACTATGGTTTCCATAAATTGGTTTAATAAAAAAGAAAAGATTGACTCCGTTTGAAATTACAAGGAATGGATAATTTTTTATTCGTTGTTAAATCAAATGTATCCTTTTGAATGAAAAGTGGCCCCACCTCTATGCTCACGCTAGCCAAGGACACCACTGGGTAATGCCATCGACTAGCGCGAAGAATAAGGCTGTTGAGGAGCGACCATCCGTGTAATTGCCTTGTGCGAGCACCAATATGTCAGATAGTATAACATGCATTTCATTTCAAGAGGAAATCCTACATACCGATACAAACTCAAAGCGACTACACAATGGCTAAGTGGACCTCGGAAACAATTATAGAAATTAACATAACATAAATCAGTCACAGATGTTCATATCTCAAAGGCGGAAACAGATATGAATATAACACATAAAAGTGTACATTAGAGTAGTGGTCAAACAAGATCCACAATATCATAAAAGAATAGATACAAGTGCTAGACAAAAGAATATGTATACATCATAGAGTCTATATCTCGAATGTATAACAACAAAAACTACAAATATTTTGTAGTTAGACAAAAGTCAGAAGATGATCCCAGATAAGGAGTCAAGCAGAAGCACCTGTAACATCTCGGTCCGACCCGAGTATTATTTAATAAGAAAATAATAAACGGATCAGTCAAGCTATAATTATCATATAAAGGAGTGAGATATAAGCAGAGATATAATAAGAACGTATGATAACAATAGTGTCAAGCTGTGACAAGTATGTTTTAAACAACAACAAAATCATACAATATCTCAAGAAGTCTCAAAGCACCGAAAAGAATATCATATTCTTTATTTTATTCACCGACTACAAATATTGACAAACATATTAATGCCAATCACAAAAGTCGGTGAAACACAAATTCTAGAAATCATCAATCAGAAATCCAGAAATCACAAAAGGGGGAGGCCTATCATAAACGGGAGCATGAAAACTCACCAACACGTGTATCACAAATGGAACGCTATTCCATGGTCGCTAACCATAAAAATTGAGCCGAAGCTCCATAAACGGTCCGAAGACCACGGGTCGCTACCCCGCCAAATTGAACCGAAGTTCCACAGAAACGGTGTTTAGTCTCCCTCGCAGACAAATAGACATCGCACATCGCTAGTCTAAATCACAAGATGATCATCATTGATCAATAAAAAGTGTCGATTACACTAAGCTAGTAAATGTAACATCCTGCCCTTTTGACCGTCCCTAGTCGGTAATTAAACCAACTTGAAATGTTCAAAATGACGGATTATTATTTAGTTTATATAGTTTAAACAGAATCAGCCATAGAAACACAGAATAATAATAATATTTCACTAAAATGAATTTTCTTTTTCTTTTTCTTTCCTTTTTACGAATATCAGAGTTTATACAATGTATTAAATTTATACAATGGAATATTTCTTTAAGTACAAAATCAGCGAACTAAAGTGAGCGTTTCCCCTCTCTCTAACTTCGCTGCCCGAAAATCTTCAAGCTGTAAAATACTCGGTCTGACCCGAGTATTATATTCAAAAGAAAATAATACACAGGTCAGTCTAATTCAAACTCAGTTATTAGTGCATAAAGCAATAATAATCAAATAATCAAATAGACGACAGTCACAATAATTCCCGTCTATCCGACCCTTTTAATAAAGAAATCGGATAACGATAAATATAACACTTAACAGTGTTAAACAACAAATCAACAGATTTAAAATATCAACACAGATAAATGAAAAGATCATCAATGAAGATAATTTAGAAAACATCAGAATTGCCTAAACGGCAATTAACAACAAAATCATCAATTAATCCAAATCAAAATACGATTCAAAATATATAGAATTGGCAACATAAAACAATTCTAGCAATAGAAAAACATCAAATAAAACATCAATTCTGATTGGCTGCAGTACACGCACGCGTGTACGGCCTCGCCAATACGACATACGAAATACGCAAAAGATCTATGAATCAAGAACAAAAGAAATATCAATTAAAATCTGTCAATTCTGTGTGGCTGCAGTACACGCACGTGTGTACTGCCTCCCTAGTACAGTGAAGAAATAGAAATCAGCATAAGGTCAAATCCGAGCGATTAGGCTGGATTCAACTCAATGTACAAATCAATGTACGAGTATAGGAAAACAGTCAAGACGACTAAACAAGTCTCAACCAAAAATCAGCTTGACTCAAGTGAAGGTCAGACCAGATAAAAACATCAGAGCACACAAACATGACCACAAACATGGTCAGATACAATGTGCAACCTGAATCAAAATGTACTTCAAACCAGGCTACATAATATCAAGGAAATAGCAAGACCAACCACAGTAGCAAAAACTCAAGCACATCATGCAAATGAACTCAACAGTGAACTGGTAAAATCAAAGCAGACTGCATGTACTTCAATGTGAACACGTGTACTACGAGCTAGCATATCAAACTTCAGATGGTATGCAGTGGACACAAATGATGAACCAGTTATGCAACTACATGATGACTGGAAACTGGAACAGGCTGCGACAGTGAATCACAAACTAAGAATGTCAGGTGAACACCAAAGTGCAATACTAGGAAGATGTATTCATATACATACACACATGTTAACATAACCAGACAGCAAATTAAAGTGAATTCATATATGCAGACTACTAAGGTGAAAACACATGACGTGAGCATGCAACACTGCAGCCTCAATGCAGATAATCAATACACTGCATGTACAACAGGTAAATGAAGATGCAGTGAAGCATATATACAACAAAGATGAACTAATGCATCAGTATAGTTCAATGCTTAAAAGCCCAAGTACACAACCAAGTAAATAAACACAGCAGTGTACAACTCGAGCTTCAGAAGAATCAAGTGACACAACAATGCTCAAAGACTCGGCAATCAAGTGACACAAATCAAGACTCGGCAATGCTCAGGGAACATTAACAAGTGCAACAGACACACTTGAATATGAAGACCACAAAGACGATGCAACAGTAAAAAGAAACAATATCAGCAGAGTATACAAAGGCCAAGACCGTTAGCATCTGTGTGAAGCCGAGAAACAATGCATCAAAGTCAAGAAGACAAGTTCGAAGTTAAAGCAGAAGTAAACATCATCATATGAATAGTTTCAAAACAATTTAGCAGAGATGGTTTCAAAGCATGTCACTGTTATAACAAGATCAGGCAACAGTTTTTAAATAGACATGTTAAAGTCTCAAAATCACTTCAAATGAACAAAGTCACAAAAAGGTCAGAGTATCAAAACAGTGGTAGCAGGTTCGAACGAAGCACAACGGCACAAGATCAAACCAAAAATCAACAACAACTACAGTTTGAATCAAACTCTGCCGATGCCATCAGAAATTCATTACAAAAACTGTGAATTTACGTACAGTCACAAAAATATACGAATTCAAACAAAGTCAAAAATCATCTAGTGAAGGAATTCAGACAAACAAAAAATCAAGGACCTCAAATCAATTTAAATGGTAGAACGAATTAGATGTGAGTAATCGAAATTAATCACCTTGTTCGAAGCGGAGACGAATTCGACCAGATAGAAGCGGCCGAAGTGAACAACGAGGAGACGATGGATAGAAGCTACTTGCGATTATCCTTCGATCGATCAACAGAGGCGCGAACTCGAAGAATTTCGAAAGCCCTAATCTGTCGAGACGAAGAACACGGCCGCCATTTTTGTTTCTTTGTTCGATTTTAGGTTTAGGGTTTGAAGATAATGAATGGGGCCGGCTATTTTCCCTGATAAGTACCACCCACCAACAAAGAAACGTGGGCTAACATAAATTTTAAAGCCCATACAACACTTAACTAAATTTTTGAAAAGAATACCAACCGATTATAACACCTAACAACAATCAACAACCCATTTAAATCGTCAATTTCATTCTGATAATTTGAAATTCAAGTCAAACCATCATTCAAATATTTAAAATAAATTAAATATTTTCAATTTAAATTGTTCAAAATTCATGGTCGTTACAATCTTCCCCCTTAAAAGAATTTCGTCCCGAAATTATAAGTTAGGGAAAAATGATTGTTAAAATTTCACCGATATTTATACCCTACACAATTTTACTAAGCTCAAAACTTATTAAAAATAAATAAACATAGGATTCATTCCTTTTTTTTATCTCACTAGCTTTGTTCATTGATTTCTACAATCAAGACGCAAAAATCTTTTACCAAAATTTTCGACTTACAAAGCTCAGATTTAAACTTGAAATTCTTCATGTTGGAGATTTGCATATCATATTTTTTTCCAAAGCTGTGGACTTTCAAGACATTTAAAAATCTTCTTCCTTAGTTTATTAGGTTGGAATTATGAAATTTTAAAATCAGGCTATTTACTTGCTATTTAAAGTTTGAAAATACTTACTAACTCGAAGTCTAACAAGTCTATCGTCGTTCTTACACACATTAGGCATACGCTGGCCAGGCGCAGGACTAAAAATCTCCAAGTACTAAATATACTTGCTTCAATGTAACGACCCGTAAATTTTAATAATTTTTATAACGTAATTAATTGAATTTTTGTGAAATTTTAAATAATAAAATTTTGAAATAATAATATAATATTTGGGATACGTATTTAAAAACATAGCAAATGGTAAATTTTCACCTGATTTTATTGAAGTTTATTTTATTGTATAATTTTATTCAAACTCAAATCAGTTAATAACTGACGGTAATAAAATGTTTTCCAAACTTGAATATTTTTATACAGAAAATTTCTAAATCTTCTTCTGAGTGAGATGTTATCTTTCGTTTTTTTCAAATTTGGACTTCTATTGCTCCGTTTATTTTAATTCTGGCAAAATAGCAGCATTTTCGGTACCGATTATCGACTTTTGACCGGATGATCGTACCACTGATATCTGTATACCATTTTGATCGTCTTGTCGTGCTGATCTCAGCGGTATATTTATTTCTATACTTTAAGGTCCGGTACGCGACGGAAACAATAAACTGTTCGTTTTAGCGGTACCTTTAATTGTGACTTTTACTTCTCCTACCTTTTCAATTTGAACGTACAGCTGCTGGGCCGCATTAAAAACTTACTTTTAATTATTCACGGAATTATCATGCCTGATCTGACCATCTCACTACTTTATATTTATTACTGTACGTTTCCACCTTTTTCTTAAACTTCTCTGTCCATTTTTTCCCATTATAATATTTTGTTGCCTGTCATTTTCCTTTGCCTGTTTAAATTCTTCTTCCATTTCTTTTCTTACTTGTTCCATGGCCGAAATAGCTTCATCACCGTTTCTTTTCTTGCTCATATCACAGATCTCCGCTCAACTGAAGCCATGCACACTCCCTGACCTCACCACCCATCCTCCACATGCTCGGCCACCAAAACCCCCTCCTTCAACTTCGGCCCTACCAAGCTATCAATCCAGATCAAAGCTCAGCCACCCGAGCCAAATTCCATTCTCCATCTCTCAATCTCCTTCTTCACCGCCATCTGATGCAAGCTCGCCGCCTTGGTTTGGCCACCCATCACCACTTGATCCAGGCCGATCCTCTACCACCACTGTCCCCACTTGATAGCAAAACCATTTCCAAAGCCGTGTTTTCGTCTCTTCTTTTATGGTATGTATATAATTCTAATATATATAAATATCTGATTTTGTTAGAGTTAATATATGTTATATTTTAAAAGCCCGAGTCTATGTTTGTATATAGGACAATCTATATATGTTTAAAATATTATAAAGCTTATTTTATATGTATATGACACTGTATAAAATCTACTCATTTCGTTTACATAGCATAAGTCGAATATATATGTTTACACGCACATTGGTTTATTAGTTATAATATATAAGTTGTATATATCTGTTATATCATTTATATAAGTCCACCAATATCCATATATGTGTATTATTATAGGTCTTCTTATGTATATGAGTCTGCACGAGTTCTGTTAGGTATATATTTAGTTATATATACTATGGGATTAGTTATACATATATATATATATATATAGTTTTGGATTCTGCGTTTTGATTTTTTTCAATATAATATAAACGTTTATATAAAGGTTTATATATACTATATGACCTGTTTGTTAATAGATAAAGGTTTGGATAAGTTATGTTATCTTTGATTATTTACACAAGTTTATTTACACGAGTTACAATGTGTTTTAACAGTTTATAAAGAAAAATATGTTTCAATCTATGAGCCATATGAAAGCATATATTCATAGGCGAGTGATGAGTTAGCTTATATGATAGTTGGTTTATGTAAGTCTAGTTATTTTATGTTGTATAGTATATATAAAAATGTTAATAACATAAGATATGTTCATATATGTTACGTTATTTTAATATATATACTATCTAAATTTGGTACGTGTTTATATGAATGAAAGGTTATATATATTAGTTCTAGGTATTAATCTATATAAAGTATTGCTTTAAATTTTTATAACGTGATATGTTTTGATGTGTTTTGATAACTATAATATATAATAACGTGACGTGTTTAAGTGCTTTATGCATGTTATATTAATTATATTATGTGGTGTTTGCATTTGTATATTAGTTTTAAGTAAGGTTTTATAAAGAAAATATACATGAATTTTAAATGGTGTGAACTGAAGTGATTTTTGTTATTATAAGTATGTATTTTATTTATTTATTTTTATTATATATTTTATTTTAATTTTTGTCTTAGATCAAAATATTTGTTTTAATAAAATAACAAATATTTCTGTATATATATCAAACTGATTATGATTCAGTTCTTCATTTCTTGATTATCAGCTTCGTTCGTCGACTCGAGTTCAATCTTGCCTTGTTTTGAAATTCGTGCTTGGATTCGTAACTTATCTCATTGCCTATTCTATCTAGCCTCGAAAGGTGAGTAATCACTCACGATTTAGCGTTCTTATATTTACTAATTTGATTTCAATTGAAACGACAATTGAAATATGCTGTTGTAGTCATTTAAATTATTATATATGCTATTATCTGTAACTGTTCACCTGTGGGATATGACACCATATCCTGTTGTTTATATTATATTGTTATTGATGATATATGCCTGTTGTTGTATTTTATATTATTATCTGTTATCACTCTGCAAGTTCCCTGTTAGAATCAAGGTTTTAAATCTCCCCGAGATCAACCGAGATGAAAATCCGAGATATTAGCCAAAATTCGAGATTTGGCAGCTTGGTTAGTTATAAGTCTTTTAAATATCGCCCGAGACAACCGAGATATTTGCCCGAGATATTGGCCAAAATCCGAGATTTGAAACCTTGGTTAGAATAGAATTCACTATGGGTTGAAATGATACATACACGAACGGACTTTAGAATAGGAGGAAATCGTTATGGGTTGAAATGATAAACCCAAGTGATTTTCATTTGAATTTAAATTGGGATTTACGGGTTGAAATGATATCTACCCATATATATTTAAATTACGGATTGAAATGATAAATATCCGTATCACTTAACCATATGATAGATATATATACAGACACCGTTGGTCCATATATATAAATATTTTGAAAATAAATTCTATGGTTTGGAAAGAAATGTATGGTTTTAATAAATGTTGAGCCTTAAATTATTATATATAAATGGGAATGATTTATATAGATTTAATAATGATATTTAATTTAATTAAGATTGATTAAATACATATAATATGGTTGAGTATTTAAATTTATGTTCCAAAAATAGATTTCAGTAATAATTTGAATAAGTTAAGGTTGGGAAGATAATTTGAATTTGGTAAAGAATTTTATTTAATTAAACCGATTTGAAACTTATTGAAATTGGGATTTAAGATATGATTTATAACCTGGGTTTGAATTAAGTAATTTAATGAATATGTCTTGTTTAAATAAATTTAAGGAAATATTTAGAAAAAAAAATGTAATTTAAGGCTAGTTAAATGATATTTAATTTATTAAGTGAATATTCCCTAATTAAATAATAATGAAGTTAAATCAAGGGCTATATGAAACTGTTAAATTTAACTTCGAAAATGTTGAATATTAAAGCTTTGAAATATATTGAAAATTTAAATGATCTATTTAGAACTGAATTTAATTGATGAATTGAGCTTTGAATAAATTTTAATTTGGAAGTTGAGTTGATTTGAAGAAAATTTGTAAGGCTTAAGGAAATTATAAATACTTTACTTTATAATTTATTTAATGTATATACACTATTTTGGAAAATAGATATTTTTGAAATGAAAATGATATTTGGTTTTGAAGTATAAATTTATTTGAAATGACCACGGTGTTATAGTGTATATTTCCACCTTGTAGATAGTTCCGCAGATCCTTAGAGGATGGTTATCCCAAACAACCTTTAAGTTACTTGTATTTCAGTTGATATTTCACTTGAGTTGGATTTATAGATATAAGAATGTTAATCCTGACTCGAGTGTTTTGTGTTTTGATTTACGCTCGGGTCAGACCGAGTGATACAACATTTGAGACTCACCCTTGGAGTTTGGAGCTTCCTTTGGAGATCCAACTATCACCTCAGCTTTCAGTGCTTCTAGTTGATTTGTTCAGAGAAGTCTTCTGTTGTACTGGAGACTTCACTGCATTTGAGATATTCTGTTGTATTTTATTTCTAACTCTGATGTTTATATAGTAGCTTCATGAACTACTATTTTATCTATTCCGCTGTGTATTATTGTATTACTCTGTGTCTGTGATTAAGTGATTGATTTATTTACTGTATATGATGAGTTTGCCAAATTTAAATAACAATCTGATATTTTGAATTATTCAAGTCCGACATGTGTGGATTTATTGTCGATTTGAATGGTCCAAAATAGTGGGTCGTTACAGTTGGTATCAGAGCTTTGGCTCTAGGCAAAAACTTAGTATATATGGTAAATTTATTTACAGAATCACTTTCGTTCGAGTTTGAATCTCTTCCTTTTGACTCGATTTCCTTTGAACTTTGGAACGTTCCTTGCAGTTCCAAAATTCATTCTTGTCTCTCTCTATTTGTATTCTTTTGATTCTGGAGTATCCCATAACTCCACTTCGAATGATCTCTATAAGAATAGGCGATCCTGCAAATCTTTGAATGATTTGTACACTCCTTTACAATTGGCATTGATTCACTGGAGATTTATATATCCCTCGGTTTAGATGCTGTTATTTCTTGTTATGCCTAATTTTATCTCTGGCGATCGAATGCCGATTTGCCTCAGAATTCTGCACCAATCTTATTGTGAAATCACGGTTGACCGGTTAAGGTCGCCCGCGACTTGTATAAGTATATCCATCTTCTATTTTGTAAGTTAATTATCTCATCTTCGTTCAAGCCTATCTTCGAATCAGAATTTTATTTGATTAGAGTTCTTTTAAATTGAATCTCTATCTTTGTTTTGAAATCCGTCTGTGAATCGTCCTTTGAAAATCGGGTTTGTTTATATTTTAGAAATTGTTTTCTAAACCGAAATTATTATTTTGATAAGTATGATTATATTCTATATATAAAAGGAAAATGTTTTCGATAAAGATTTAATACCCTTTTTAAAATGAGAATTTGAGGTTTCGAAAGGATTTGTAATTTTGAAAAATTATATAACAAATTTGATTTATCTAAAAAAATGATTTATGACTGAAGGATTTTAAATTTGAAATTCGAGAATTGAACCCCGGTGTTTTAAATTGGTTTTAAGATTTTTTTGAAATATATAATAATAATATGATTTAAAAGTATCTTTTCCGAATAAGTAATGTTTCAAATGATTTTAATGAGTTTCGAATGATTTCGAAGAAATTTCAAAAGAAGTTTGAGAAAATAGAAGTCCAGAACTCACTTATTTCGTTGGAAAATAATTTCGGTGATGAGTGCACGCATCATCGACATTGATTTTTGAGTTTCAGAGTGGGGGATAGGCCACTTCAGTAGCTTTGCTATGCGAGTGATTTTGTGAAACCATTTTGATTTCAAATTTTGAAGTATGATTTGATATTCGAAAGATATATGTATATATATATTTGAAATGATTTGAAGTAAGCCGGTGTTCAGTCCTTGAGTTTTGGATCTGATTTGATATAACCCTATCTTTTGGAATTGATTTACTGATTTGTTGGTGATTTCCAACTCTTGGATTTGAAAATATGATTTCTTCAACTATTTTGAAGGTTTGAGTACTTCCAAATCGAGGTTAACTTTTCCAAGCTATGTAATTTTGAAAAGTATAAAGTATATAAGTTTGATATGTATGTTTAAAACTATGTAGTAATATGATTTAAATAAGTTGAAACTATTTTGTTAGTAAACAAATAAGGCTATTTTGAATTTCCTAATATGAAATTTAGATTTGAAATGTTTTGAAAGGAATTTGGTCTTCAAAATATTTTGAATAAAATTTAGTTTAAATATTTTAACTTTGTAACATCTTTATGAAACTATATATTTAACAAGTTGGAATAAATTTATAAGTTGTACGTATGCTGTTTTATTCACATAATTAATTTGATCCAGGTTTGAGTACACAAGTTCGAGGTGAATTACACCATTTCGTGTTAGGATTTTTCATTCGATTCTTAATGGCGAACATTTGATATGGATTTTGGGCTTGATTCTAGAATTTTCTATCATAGTATATGGCTATGCAAGGAGACTGATGGCTTCTAGTCGAGAAACCATATCGAAATCCGCATTAGGGGAGTCGAATGGACAATAATAGTTCGAAATGGAACTTGTGTGATCGAGCGAGCGATCAAATGTGATTTTGCGAAATGATGACGTATGTACATCTTATATTCTAATATCGGTGATATATTTTGACGCTGAAATTGAAAGCTGTCGGGTTAGAATATCTTTGCTTACTAAAAGAAGATTTCCAATTTAAATTACAAAGATATATAACCCATAAAAGAAAAGATATTCAATCCCATATGGCTCTTCATACAGCAAAATTTATTTTGGAAAATTTTGATCCTTATATAAGATGGACTTTATGTAAATATAAGATGATTTTGGAAATGAATTGTTTGACTTAAATTATATTGATTTGGAAATTTAGATTTATTTTCTAAATTTATTATTTTGGAAACTTTGAAACTGAAGATATTTAAATTGAGAAGAAATAATTTGGTGGAATTGTATATGATTTTGAAACTGAACTGATATTGAAACAAATTGAAATTGAGAACCTTGTGTTACTAAAAACTTGATTTGGGAGTTATCGAACTTATATAAAAAGAATTTGGTCTGTATAAGTATGATGTTGATTCAAAAACTATGGATTTGAAAAGGAACTCAATTTGAAAAGTGAAATCTTATATAATTGAAGTCTATATAAGTATGATTCGATATACTATTGATTTTGGAAAGTATTTGATTTGAAAATTTAATCTTATATATAATGGACTTTGTATAAGTATGATATTTGAAATTAATTTGAAAGGTACTATATGATACATATTTTCGAAGTAAAGATATGGAAAGTGCCTTCTGCTTGATATCCGATTTGTGGCCACATCTTGGATTCATTCTATCGATATTATTCTCTCTGATTTTTGGTTTTCCGGATATGATACTCGAGTGTCCTTCGAATTCCATGGCGTTACCCATGGTCTTACGAACTCGACTGCATAGCGTAATTCGCAAGGCAGTGATTGCTTAAAAGGTACAGATGTTTCCTGGGGGATCCAGGCGTAACCATTGTGTATCTGCGATCTATGGTCGTGTTAGTGGCGTAATCCGCAAGGCAGAGATTGCTTAAGGGGTATGGATGTTTCCTGGGGGATCCAGGCGTAACCATTGTTATGTATCCTGCGGTCCACAGTTTTGTTATCATGGCGAAATTCGCAAGGCAGTGAATGCTTAAAAGGTACGGATGTTTCCTGGGGGACCCAGGCGTAACCATTGTGTATCTGCGATCCATGTTTTGTTTTGTTTTTTTTTGGATTGTACTTTCCATATCTATTTTTAAAAGTTTTCCAGTATTTTCACTGGGTGTTGAAATAGGTCTACTAAGTACCTGGAGAATTCTAGCTTTGCGCCTGATCAACGCACTGCCAGAGTCTACAGGAACAAGGATAAACTTGTTGAAACATCGAGTTATAAAAGTATTTTATTATAAAGGTATTTTCAACAAAGGAATTCTGTATTAATATTTGAAATTGAAATTCTTATCGCTTGAATTAATTATTCGTACTCGATGCTATTCTTTTGAATCTACCTTATCTGCTCAGCTTTATTTATTTACCTATATTCTGTTTTTCCATGTCCTCCTTCTTTTCCTTGTTGACTATATCCTTTTAAATATTGTTTATTTATATACTATATGGTTTAATAGAAATTTTTTTCGTGTTATAAATATTTTAGAAGTTATTAATTAAATAAAACATATTTAAAATAAATGATTATTGATTTATTAATAATATTTGAAAAGTATCTTGAGAAATTTTTTTTTATAAATTTATGAATTATGGATTTAATGTTTTCAAATAGCTTCTTTGTAAATATAAGTAATGATGTAAATAATTGTTTTCAAATATTTTTCATATATTTATAGAGGTGTTATTTAAACATAAATGGCATTTATAAAGGAAGTAAGAAATTTTACAAATGGGTTTTGAAAAGTATTAAATTATTAAAAAATAATTGATTTGCAAATGAAGTTTTCAAATGAACATCTCAAGTAAAATTTATATAGTTTTAAATTAATTATTTAATCTTAACTTTCAATCTATTTTTCTTTTTGGTTGTTTCTATTCTTCTACCTCCTTTCTTTTCGGGGACGAAAAGTTTTGAGTGGGGGAGAGTGTAACGACCCGTAAATTTTAATAATTTTTATAACGTAATTAATTGATTTTTTGTGAAATTTTAAATATTAAAATTTTGAAATAAAAATATAATATTTGGGATACGTATTTAAAAACATAGCAAATGGTAAATTTTCACCTGATTTTATTGAAGTTTATTTTATTGTATAATTTTATTCAAACTCAAATCAGTTAATAACTGACGGTAATAAAATGTTTTCCAAACTTGAATATTTTTATACAGAAAATTTCTAAATCTTCTTCTGAGTGAGATGTCATCTTTCGTTTTTTCAAATTTGGACTTCTATTGCTCCGTTTATTTTAATTCTAACAAAATAGCAGCATTTTCGGTACCGATTATCGACTTTTGACCGGATGATCGTACCACTGATATCTGTATACCGTTTTGATCGTCTTGTCGTGCTGATCTCAGCGGTATATTTATTTCTATACTTTAAGGTCCGGTACGCGACGGAAACAATAAACTGTTCGTTTTAGCGGTACCTTTAATTGTGACTTTTACTTCTCCTACCTTTTCAAATTTGAACGTACAGCTGCTGGGCCGCACTAAAAACTTACTTTTAATTATTCACGGAATTATCATGCCTGATCCGACCATCTCACTACTTTATATTTATTTCTGTACGTTTCCACCTTTTGCTTAGACTTCTCTGTCCATTTTTTCCCATTATAATATTTCGTTGCCTGTCATTTTCCTTTTCCTGTTTAAATTCTTCTTCCATTTCTTTTCTTGCTTGTTCCATGGCCGAAATAGCTTCATCACCATTTCTTTTCTTGCTCATATCACAGATCTCCCCTCAACTGAAGCCATGCACACTCCCTGACCTCACCACCCATCCTCCACATGCTCGGCCACCAAAACCCCCTCCTTCAACTTCGGCCCCACCAGCTATCAATCCAGATCAAAGCTCAGCCACCCGAGCCAAATTCCATTCTCCATTTCTCAATCTCCTTCTTCACCGCCATCTGATGCAAGCTCGCCGCCTTGGTTTGGCCACCGATCACCACTTGATCCAGGCCGATCCTCTACCACCACTATCCCCACTTGATAGCAAAACCATTTCCAAAGCCGTATTTTCGTCTCTTCTTTTATGGTATGTATATAATTCTAATATATATAAATATCTGATTTTGCTAGAGTTAATATATGTTATATTTTAAAAGCCCGAGTCTATGTTTGTATATAGGACAGTCTATATATGTTTAAAATATTATAAAAGCTTATTTTATATGTATATGACACTGTATAAAATCTACTCATTTCGTTTACATAGCATAAGTCAAATATATATGTTTACATGCACATTGGTTTATTAGTTATAATATATAAGTTGTATATATCTGTTATATCATTTATATAAGTCCACCAATATCCATATATGTGTATTAGTATAGGTCTTCTTATGTATATGAGTCTGCACGAGTTCTGTTAGGTATATATTTAGTTATATATACTATGGGATTAGTTATACATATATATATATATAGTTTTGGATTCTGTGTTTTGATTTTTTTCAATATAATATAAACATTTATATAAAGGTTTATATATACTATATGGCCTGTTTGTTAATAGATAAAGGTTTGGATAAGTTATGTTATCTCTGATTATTTACACAAATTTAATTACACGAGTTACAATGTGTTTTTACAGTTTATAAAGAAAAATATGTTTCAATCTATGAGTCATATAAAAGCATATATTCATAGGCGAGTGATGAGTTAGCTTATATGATAGTTGGTTTATGCAAGTCTAGTTATTTTATGTTGTATAGTATATATAAAAATGTTAATAACATAAGATATGTTCATATATGTTACGTTATTTTAATATATATACTATGTAAATTTGGTACGTGTTTATATGAATGAAAGGTTATATATATTAGTTCTAGGTATTAATCTATATAAAGTATTGCTTTAAATTTTTATAACGTGATATGTTTTGATGTGTTTTGACAACTATAATATATAATAACGTGACGTGTTTAAGTGCTTTATGCATGTTATATTAATTATATTATGTGGTGTCTGCATTTGTATATTAGTTTTAAGTTAGGTTTTATAAAGAAAATATACATGAATTTTAAATGGTTTGAACTGAAGTGATTTTTGTTATTATAAGTATGTATTTTATTATTTATTTTTATTATATATTTTATTTTAATTTTTGTCTTAGATCAAAATATTTGTTTTAATAAAATAACAAATATTTCTTTATATATATCAAACTGATTCTGATTCAGTTCTTCATTTCTTGATTATCAGCTTCGTTCGTCGACTCGAGTTCAATCTTGCCTTGTTTTGAAATTCGTGCTTGGATTCGTAACTTATCTCATTGCCTATTCTATCTAGCCTCGAAAGGTGAGTAATCACTCATGATTTAACATTCTTATATTTACTAATTTGATTTCAATTGAAACGACAATTGAAATATGCTGCTGTAGTCATTTAAATTGTTATATATGCTATTATCTGTAACTGTTCACCTGTGGGATATGACACCATATCCTGTTGTTTATATTATATTATTATTGATGATATATGCCTGTTGTTGTAATTTATATTATTATTTGTTATCACTCTGCAAGTTCCCTGTAAGAATAGAATTCACTATGGGTTGAAATGATACATACCCGAACGGACTTTAGAATAGGAGGAAATCGTTATGGGTTGAAATGATAAACCCAAGCAATTTTCATTTGAATTTAAATTGGGATTTACGGGTTGAAATGATATCTACCCGTATATATTTAAATTACGGATTGAAATGATAAATATCTGTATCACTTAACCATATGATAGATATATATACAGACACCGTTGGTCCATATATATAAATATTTTGAAAATAAATTCTATGGTTTGGAAAGAAATGTATGGTTTTAATAAATGTTGAGCCTTAAATTATTATATATAAATAGGAATTATTTATATAGATTTAATAATGATATTTAATTTAATTAAGATTGATTAAATACATATAATATGGTTGAGTATTTAAATTTATGTTCCAAAAATAGATTTCAGTAATAATTTGAATAAGTTAAGGTTGGGAAGATAATTTGAATTTAGTAAAGAATTTTATTTAATTAAACCGATTTGAAACTTATTGAAATTGGGATTTAAGATATGATTTATAACCTGGGTTTGAATTAAGTAATTTAATGAATATGTCTTGTTTAAATAAATATAAGGAAATATTTAGAAAAAAAATGTAATTTAAGGCTAGTTAAATGATATTGAATTTATTAAGTGAATATTCCCTGATTAAATAATAATGAAGTTAAATCAAGAGCTATATGAAACTGTTAAATTTAACTTCGAAAATGTTGAATATTAAAGCTTTGAAATATATTGAAAATGTAAATGATCTATTTAGAACTGAATTGAATTGATGAATTGAGCTTTGAATAAATTTTAATTTGGAAGTTGAGTTGATTTGAAGAAAATTTGTAAGACTTCAAGGAAATTATAAATACTTTACTTTATAATTTATTTAATGTATATACACTATTTTGGAAAATAGATATTTTTGAAATGAAAATGATATTTGGTTTTGAAGTATAAATTTATTTGAAATGACCACGGTGTTATAGTGTATATTTCCACCTTGTAGATAGTTCCGCAGATCCTTAGAGGATGGTTATCCCAAACATCCTTTAAGTTACTTGTATTTCAGTTGATATTTCACTTGAGTTGGATTTATTGATATAAGAATGTTAATCCTGACTCGAGTGTTTTGTGTTTTGCTTTACGCTCGGGTCAAACCGAGTGATACAGCATTTGAGACTCCCCCTTGGAGTTTGGAGCTTCCTTTGGAGATCCAACTATCACCTCAGCATTCAGCGGTTCTAGTTGATTTGTTCAGAGAAGCCATCTATTGTACTGGAGACTTCACTGCATTTGAGATATTCTGTTGTATTTTATTTCTAACTCTGATGTTTATATAGTAGCTTCATGAACTACTATTTTATCTATTCCCCTGCGTATTATTGTATTACTCTGTGTCTGTGATTCTGTGATTGATTTATTTACTTTATATGATGAGTTTGCCAAATTTAAATAACAATCTGATATTTTGAATTATTCAAGTCCGACATGTGTGGATTTATTGTCGATTGAATGGTCCAAAATAGTGGGTCGTTACATTCAACTCCCAGTGAAAATACTTAAAAAAAAATCTTTTAACAATTTATATGGAAAGCACGTTCCCCCATGGATCACAGTTACTCGGCGGTTACGCTACTGTCCCAGTAGAATCGCTTGTAATCTGTAGATTTCACATCTCTTGAATTTCACCATGGTTGTTGCCATAGATCGTAGTTCACACGGCGGTTACGCCACTATCCCAGTGGAATCGCTTGTAACCGTAGGCATCTCGCCCCTCAAATTTCGCTATGGCATTTAGATCGCAGTTTACACGGCGGTTGCTCCCAGTGGAAACGCTTGTAACTGTAGGTATCACACCTCTCGAATTACGCTAGCATATATCATGATCAATCAATATGATCCTATCAACATGATCCCATTACGAGGGATTTCAATTCAAATAGTCACTCCGACTAATGGAAATTCTACGTAGCTACGAATTTCAAATGGACACTCATACCGAGTTCCAACACCTTCACAAATTTTAAATGGAAGGTACTTTTCCATATCCTCAGTTTAGAAAACATAATGTCATATACATATAGTACTTCATTTCACATTTCGTACATATCATACCTATGTAAACTTACATAAGATTTCCATAACAATTACTTTCCAAACTGATGGTTTTCGAATTTACTACATTCATATATATAAGTTTCGAAAACCTGCATATTTCATACCCATAACAAATAGAGGATTCCTGAATTTTTCATCTCGTTACCGATTTAAAATTTTCCTCTAAGTCGATTTGGAAATTTAAGGTTATCTCAAACCCAATTCATATTCATAATTCCATTTATTATCGACTTCACATTCGATTTGGATTACACGTTACCTTGTCAATTCACAACACATAATTGATGTCTACCGATATATAACCTCTGAGCTCGTACGTCTCAGAGAAGGGTGTTAAGCTAAGAGAATAAATTCTCCACCACCAAACAGATATATATTTAATAGAGATCAATTGCTATGTCATCAATTCACAATGTTAGACATACAATCCAAACCGACCATCCGAAATTCAAAACTCAACTTATATTGTTTTTGGTGTCGAAGTTAAATTCAATTTAACTCAAGATTCAATATTTTTGAAAAATTTCAAATTGAACTAATTGTTCAAATTTCCCATTTAACGTTTTCAACTTCGACTTAATTCATAGTTTGAATTCCGCATACTTTTCACAATATTGGTTTTAAACCAACTTCAAATTTTCTAATATTAAGTTTTTCACTTAACTTAATTCTCTGCAAGTTCAAATTTAAATTCATCACTAAATCTGTTAGATTTATTATGAATTGTCATGTTGACAACTTCAAAATTTTCAAATCAAAATCCCATTTGAACCTTGCATTTTCTTTCTATTTCCAAAATAATCAACTAATTCTTTATTAAATCATTCATTGAATTGATTTTCAATTTAATCACATTTGATTCATTTACATTGGATTTTACTAACATTCATTCATATTCAATTAGTTTACTTTCACTAATTTATATTCACGTTAGTTTGCTTTCAATTCAAATCAAATTTGATTCTATTTAGATTTACTTATCTTTCAATTTGAATTCAATTACTTAGCTTTCAATTTCCATTAATTCAATTTCATTAACACTTAATGAATTTCTATACAATCAACTAGCAACCATCTAACAACCAGTGCACATTCAACATAACCAAATTTATTTACTTTGCTTACATTCAATTTGGTTTAACACATTTAATTTCAATTGGTTTATATTCTAATTCAGATTGAATTCTAATATTTACTATATTCACAACTTCTTAACTTAAGTTTTATTCAACTCTTAACAACATTTCTAATCCATGTTTATTCACTAATTCACTTTTACAATTAAAGTTGAATTTCCTTTATATACCTCAAATTCATATTCATTACTTCACTTTATTAATTCATTTTGATATCAAATTCAACCTCATTCAACATTACTTAAGCTATGTTTCATTTTATCTTCACTTGCATTTATTTTCACTATACAACTTAAGTTCGCCTCTAATTTATTTGAAATTCTATTTTATTTAACTTAACTTATATTTCATTTCTAAAGTCATTTTATTTAACTTTTACTAAAGTCAAATTCATATCAGTATTCAAAATTCAGATTTTGTTTTACTTAACAAAACTGTTTAACCATTTTAACAATTGGTTTTACTTAAATTTTCTCATTTTATAAGTTATACAACTTATTAATTTAAACTTCCCAATTCATATTATATAATCACTTATCTTTTAAGTTTAAATTTCCATTTCAATAATTTATCTAATCCAGTTCAATTTATTTAACTTTCCTTTAGTTAAATTTCAAATCGTATATTTATTAATGCTAACTCAATTCAATTTAACTTTTCTTAAGTTAAAAATCTTTATTTCATATTCAATTTTATTTATCAAAACAAAGTTTCAAATTTTTTCTATTTTCAAATCACTATTCACTTTACTTATATAAGATCTATTCCAAATTCATTTATCTTATTAATATTCGTTGAATGGGTCCCATTATCTTTATATCTCCACATTAACTATTTTAGGCATTAGTCTAAACTTGAAATATAAGCTTTACATCAAAACTGGTTTGACTCATAAAATTAAGTCGACAAATAGATTTCCTTCCTAAGATGTTATTTTACTAAAATACTTCTTCCCAGTTTTTCCATAAACATTTACGTGCAAACTATACATAGCTTAAGGCTTTTATAATACATACATAGAAGATTTTGGATTACAAAAGATAGTATTACAAAATATACTGATCGCTTAAAGATTCAGAATTATTGAGGACTATCGACTTCCTGTGTGGTAGTACGCATCTTTTCCGAACTTCCCTCTTCGGTTTGTACTATTTCAGGTTGTATAATAGGAGGATTAACACATTCAAAGTCAACATGTCCCCAATTCCTATAGTTCCCGCAAAAATATGTGATGTTCCCATCCTTATCTATCGTCCTTACACTTTTCGCTCTAGCTGATCGAGCTATAGCTTGCTTTCCCTGCTGCCTTTCTGTGCAGTTTCTAGCTATATGTCCAGTCTGGCGACAATGGTAGCAGATTGTTAATCTGTCGACTGGTAAATTGAGTGCGCGCTTCTTCCTCTTCACTTCAGGGCAATGACTAAGAAAATGCCCTTTCCCTTGACATTTAAAACACACAATCTCAGGACGAGCGAACCGATCATCCACATTCCTTTTCTTTCTCTTCTCTCGGCACGTAACGACATAATGTCCTTTTTTATGACATCGATAACAGATAACATCATCATAGGGACCAGGTCCTTGCCTTTCATTGATTTTCCTTTCAATTTTCGCATGTGCCACTTCTGCTTCTCTACGGGCAATTGCTCTTTGTTCACGGCGTGCTGCTTTTTGTGCTTCGGTTTTCGCCATTATAATTAACAAGATGTTTCCGAAGTTTCCTATTAAAATTTGCAATCTCTATTAGCAGAGGTTGAATTATTCAATCATTTCCCAAGACAATTTGCAAATTTACATTATCTTGATATATAGGATTATTATTCAATCAAACTAGAGATTCAACTCCGGATTTTATTTCAAAAGAATTCAGAATCAAATTCCCAAGTTATAGTTCAATAATCCCCTTGGCTATAACTAAATTGACATGTCATTTTATTTCCTAATTATTACTTCATTTGTTTGAATTCGCACTTCAAAAATTCCATAGCAACCATTTTTTTCTTTTATACTTATTGATGTTTCTAATAGGTCTCATTAATCGCGATTCCCGTCATATTACTTTAGATTTTTAACAAATCTTCTTGCGTCATTATCTTTTGTTCTTGAATTGGAGATATTCAAAATATTTGATTTAAACCAATTCATTAATTCTCTTAACTTATATTCTATTTTCCTTAAATCTCAACAACTCGATAATGGTTTTTCGAATTAAATCGGGACTCAAATCTAAGGAGACCTAATCAAAGGGAAACTATCAAAAACCTAAATTTAGAGAGGGGAATTTCCGAAAAGAATTTGAATTTTAAAAATACTTTTCATTTTCAAAAACAATTTTATACTTCTTTAAATTTGAAAATGTTTTCTTTAAAGTGATTCTAGTAACTATTCATATTAAACACCATAAACTAAGCTTTGTATAAACCAAAACTCTGATACCACTTTGTAACATCCCGCCCTTTTGACCGTCCCTAGTCGGTAATTAAACCAACTTGAAACGTTCAAAATGACGGATTGTTATTTAGTTTATATAGTTTAAACAGAATCGGCCATAGAAACACAGAATAATAATAATATTTCACTAAAATGAATTTTCTTTTTCTTTTTCTTTCCTTTTTACAAATATCAGAGTTTATACAATGTATTAAATTTATACAACGGAATATTTCTTTAAGTACAAAATCAGCGAACTAAAGTGAGCGTTTCCCCTCTCTCTCTAACTTCGCTGCCCGAAAATCTTCAAGCTGTAAAATACTCGGTCTGACCCGAGTATTATATTCAAAAGAAAATAATACACAGGTCAGTCTAATTCAAACTCAGTTATTAGTGCATAAAGCAATAATAATCAAATAATCAAATAGACGACAGTCACAATAATTCCCGTCTATCCGACCCTTTTAATAAAGAAATCGGATAACGATAAATATAACACTTAACAGTGTTAAACAACAAATCAACAGATTTAAAATATCAACACAGATAAATGAAAAGATCATCAATGAAGATAATTTAGAAAACATCAGAATTGCCTAAACGGCAATTAACAACAAAATCATCAATTAATCCAAATCAAAATACGATTCAAAATATATAGAATTAGCAACATAAAACAATTCTAGCAATAGTAAAACATCAAATAAAACATCAATTCTGATTGGCTGCAGTACACGCACGCGTGTACGGCCTCGCCAATACGACATACGAAATACGCAAAAGATCTATGAATCAAGAACAAAAGAAATATCAATTAAAATCTGTCAATTCTGTGTGGCTGCAGTACACGCACGTGTGTACTGCCTCGCTAGTACAGTGAAGAAATAGAAATCAGCATACGGTCAAATCCGAGCGATTAGGCTGGATTCAACTCAATGTACAAATCAATGTACGAGTATAGGAAAACAGTCAAGACGACTAAACAAGTCTCAACCAAAAATCAGCTTGACTCAAGTGAAGGTCAGACCAGATAAAAACATCAGAGCACACAAACATGACCACAAACATGGTCAGATACAATGTGCAACCTGAATCAAAATGTACTTCAAACCAGGCTACATAATATCAAGGAAATAGCAAGACCAACCACAGTAGCAAAAACTCAAGCACATCATGCAAATGAACTCAACAGTGAACTGGTAAAATCAAAGCAGACTGCATGTACTTCAATGTGAACACGTGTACTACGAGCTAGCATATCAAACTTCAGATGGTATGCAGTGGACACAAATGATGAACCAGTTATGCAACTACATGATGACTGGAAACTGGAACAGGCTGCGACAGTGAATCACAAACTAAGAATGTCTGGTGAACACCAAAGTGCAATACTAGGAAGATGTATTCATATACATACACACATGTTAACATAACCAGACAGCAAATTAAAGTGAATTCATATATGCAGACTACTAAGGTGAAAACACATGACGTGAGCATGCAACACTGCAGCCTCAATGCAGATAATCAATACACTACATGTACAACAGGTAAATGAAGATGCAGTGAAGCATATATACAACAAAGATGAACTAATGCATCAGTACAGTTCAATGCTTAAAAGCCCAAGTACACAACCAAGTAAATAAACACAGCAGTGTACAACTCGAGCTTCAGAAGAATCAAGTGACACAATAATGCTCAAAGACTCGGCAATCAAGTGACACAAATCAAGACTCGGCAATGCTCAAGGAACATTAACAAGTGCAACAGACACACTTGAATATGAAGACCACAAAGACGATGCAACAGTAAAAAGAAACAATATCAGCAGAGTATACAAAGGCCAAGACCGTTAGCATCTGTGTGAAGCCGAGAAACAATGCATCAAAGTTAAGAAGACAAGTTCGAAGTTAAAGCAGAAGTAAACATCATCATATGAATAGTTTCAAAACAATTTAGCAGAGATGGTTTCAAAGCATGTCACTGTTATAACAAGATCAGGCAACAGTTTTTAAATAGACATGTTAAAGTCTCAAAATCACTTCAAATGAACAAAGTCACAAAAAGGGCAGAGTATCAAAACAGTGGTAGCAGGTTCGAACGAAGCACAACGGCACGCGATCAAACCAAAAATCAACAACAACTACAATTTGAATCAAACTCTGCCGATGCCATCAGAAATTCATTACCAAAGCTATGAATTTACATACAGTCACAAAAATATACGAATTCAAACATAGTCAGAAATCATCTAGTGAAGGAATTCAGACAAACAAAAAATCAAGGACCTCAAATCAATTTAAACGGTAGAACGAATTAGATGTGAGTAATTGAAATTACTCACCTTGTTTGAAGCGAAGACGAATTCGACCAGATAGAAGCGGCCGAAGTGAACAACGAGGAGACGATGGATAGAAGCTACTCGCGATTATCCTCCGATCGATCAACAGAGGCGCGAACTCGAAGAATTTCGAAAGCCCTAATCTGTCGAGACGAAGAACACGGCCGCCATTTTTATTTCTTCATTCGATTTTAGGTTTAGGGTTTGAAGATAATGAATGGGGCCGGCTATTTTCCCTGATAAGTACCACCCACCAAAAAAGAAACGTGGGCTAACATAAATTTTAAAGCCCATACAACACTTAACTAAATTTTTGAAAAGAATACCAACCGATTATAACACCCAACAGCAATCAACAACCCATTTAAATCGTCAATTTCATTCTGATAATTTGAAATTCAAGTCAAACCATCATTCAAATATTTAAAATAAATTAAATATTTTCAATTTAAATTGTTCAAAATTCAGGATCGTTACAGTAAATATATGAGTTTAGCTTCATGTCCCATAACCACTAGCTTAACTTAAATATTTATGAACAAATTGTAGATTTCCACTCCAAAATTGTCACAAGAGTTTTTAATCGAACAAGTCCAAATATTAACCAACGAAGTAAACGCAAGCGTTTCATACCACTTGTTTTGCTAAGCCGTTTAATTATATTTTCTCATACGAATGAGGTAAAGGTTTGTATATACTAATAGATTGTAAAACGGTTTTGAAAACAAGCTTTATGTTTAAAAATAGAGTTGAAATCATCTTTGTAAAAGAGTTTGAATATTTACTACTAGTATAGAAAACCTTTATATTTTAAAGTGACAAATCACAGAAATGATTGTAGAAGCAATCAATCACAAGAATTCACATTTCGATAACGTGAATCCAACCATGGAAATCGATATCAAATCGATCAAATAGAAACACCAAAAATCCAGAAAAGAAATCATCAAAGTTGATATTAATTGACAATAACTATATGGATAATCAAAAATCGATAAATTTGGAAATCCACATAAAAATAGGCTAATATCCAAAAATCAACAGCCACAGACGTCTGTGGGAAATCCACAGACGTCTGTCACCTGTTTCGGGAAATTGTAACCCTGAAGTCACAGACGTCTGTGGATAATCCACAGACGTTTGTCGCCTGTAGCAGGACAGAATTAGCAAAGCCCAAAAATGGGAAAACCTACACAACTTCTCGGATTCAGAGCGATTGAATGAGCAACGGCGACAAAGGATTTATACCAAGCGACAACCCAGCCCTAAAGCTTTCCGATTCACCACCAAAACATGTTCACAATTCAAAGCTAGGATTTTCAAAGTTTTGACTTCAAAACACCAAATATTGGAATGTTCACCAAATTAATCCAAATCAAAATCTAATTATCATGAACAAGTGTTAGAAATTCATACCTAACATCAAAGATAGTTATAGACAAAGATGTGAGATAAAAATCTCACCTATTTACACAAAACAAGGAAGAAGAAGCTATAGAGCAATGACAAGAACAATCACTCTTCAATTCCAACTCAACAAGCTTGAATCTAAGCTAAAAAGAGAAACATTTCCTAAGTTAGGTTTAGGAATTTCTGAGATTGAAAAGAGAACGAGTTGGAGAAGATGAAGAGAAGGCTTACCAAAGCTTCTTCTTTCAATTTGGAGCTAGAACTTGATTTGCAAATGGAACTAGGGCTTAGGAATTCTAATTCTTTTTCTCCTCCACCATTTTTATCTAGAGCTTGAAAGTGTTAGGAAAATGAAGTGAATGAAGATAAGTGGGGGTGGAGCTAAGGGTTTGAGTTAGGATATAGGGCTGAAACCCAAACCAAAGCCCAAAGTGAAAAAGTAGCAAAATTCCACTAACTCCAAACATATCAATGTTTATACTCAAAAAGGTCGCAAACGTCATTTTGAACTCAATGGGGGTGGTCTCGAATCCTAATTTGACTGTTTGCAAAAAGTAGCTTTTTGGACTATAATCCGACTAACGATGAAATATTTAAATAAAAATATTTAAATATTCAATCGTAAAATATGCGGGTTGTTACAGACTCCCCTCCTTAAAGAAATTGCATCCTCACAATCTTAAGGAATAATTGAACAAAAAGTAACAACCATAGAAGCATATCAACACAAAAGAAATTTTGAAATAAGAAGTTCACCTTAAGGAGCACGAGAGAGCAAATCCGGATGTGTTCGCTCGATGAATTCTCTGGATTCCCAAGAGCAATCCTTAGGATTTGAGGACCACTGAACTTTCACAAGAGGAACATCTTTATTTCGGAGGCGTTTAATCTCTAAAGTAATGATACGGATAGGTTGTTGCTCATAAGTCAAATTAGGCGAAACTTCAATTTCTTCAATAACACCAGGTTCAAGAATAGAGTCGGAATCACGAAGGCATCTCCGGAGTTGAGAGACGTGGAACACGTCATGAATAGCAGAAAACTGAGCCGGTAACGAAAGGCGATAAGCCACGGAACCAATGCGTTCAGTGATGGGAAATGGGCCAATATATCGAGGTGCTAATTTTCCCGATCGACTGAAACGCACAACACCCTTCATAGGTGAAATACGAATGAACACAAAATCTCCCACAGAAAATTCTAATTTCCTTCTTCGATTATCGACATAAGATTTTTGTCTTCTTTGAGCTTCTTTCATCCTATGACGAATAAGGTCAATCTTTTCTATGGCATCACGAATAAAATCTGGTCCTAAAACCAGCTTCTCACCGGCTTTAAGCCAACACGAAGGAGATCGGCATGGCCTTCCGTATAGTGCCTCGAAAGGTGCCATACCAATACGAGATTGGAAGCTATTATTATAGGAAAATTCAACAAGAGAAATATGATCTTCCCAACTTCCACCAAAGTCAAGAACACAAGCATGAAGAAGATCTTCAAGAGTTTGATTCACACGCTCGGTTTGTCCATCGGACTGCGGATGATAAGCGGTGCTAAAATTAAGCTTCGTTCCCAAAGCTTTTTGAAGACTCTTCCAAAATCCACTAGTAAACAATGGATCACGATCACTAACAATAGAAGTAGGAATTCCATGCAATTTAACAATTTCTTTAATAAAGAATTTGGCCAAAAGAGGAACGGTCCGATTAGACCGAACGGGGATAAAGTGGGCGGATTTAGTAAGTCTATCAACTATCACCCACAAGCTATCATGACCCGAACGAGAACGGGGTAGTCCGTCAATAAAATCCATGGAAATATGATCCCACTTCCACATTGGGATGTCTAAAGGTTGCAATAACCCACCGGGCCTTTGATGCTCGGCCTTAATGAGTTGGCAAGTCATGCAACGCTTAACGAAGTTAGCGATATCAAATTTCATTCCCTCCCAATAATAAAGTCGCTTCATATCCACGTACATTTTACTACTACCAGGATGAATGGTGAATTTAGAACGATGGGAATCTTCTAATATGTCTTTGAGAAGATCACTAATATTTGGTACGACAAGTCTACCAAATTTTCGAATACCGCCACGAGAATCAATATCAAAGTCTTTCATACCTTCAATATCAATTTTATCCCTCAAATTTTGGCCAAGAAGAACCAATTCGGGATCTAGTTTTTGAACTTCAAGAATGCGGTCCAAAAGAGATGGATGAGCCTCAAGGCTACATAAAACAAGAGATGAACATAAATCAGATACACGATCTCGAATCTCACAAGTAGACAAAGTCTCGAGATCGTTCCATTCGGATATCATCATAGAAACAACCGCTTGTTGCTTTCGGCTAAGGGCGTCGGCAACACGATTTCCCTTTCCAGGAGTATAAAGAATATCAAGATCATAAGATGTCAGGAACTCGAGCCAACGTTGTTGACGCAAATTAAGTTCCTTTTGAGAAAATAAATACTTTAGAGATTTATGATCAGTATAGAGAACAAACTTCTCCCCAAAAGATAATGGCGCCAAATTCTAAGGGCGAAAACAATAGTCGTGAGCTCTAAATCATGAGTGGCATATCTAGTCTCGGAGGCTTTAATTGCCTAGAAGCATAAGCAATAACACGTTCCTTTTGCATGAGAACGGCTCCCAAACCAACACGACTAGCATCGGTATAAACAATAAATCTTGGTTCCCATCGGGAATCACAAGAATAGGAGCATCGGAAAGGAGTTCTTTTAATTTTTGAAATGAAGCTTCACATTTGTCCGATCAAATGTATTTAATTCCCTTCTTTGTCAAATTAGTAAGAGGTACGGAAATCTTAGAAAAGTCATTTATGAACCGACGGTAATAGCCCGCCAATCCAAGGAAGCTACGAATTTCCGTCACACTCTCCGGTCTCTTCCAATTTTGAATCGCTTCAATCTTTGAAGGATCCACGGAAATTCCAGATTCAGAAATAATATGCCCCAAAAATTTCACACGAGATTGCCAAAAGCGGCATTTAGAAAATTTTGCTTTTAATTGGTTGCTCCTAAGAGTTTCCAACACAATCCGAAGATGATTTTCATGCTCCTCCTCGGTTTTAGAATAAATTAGAATGTCATCTATAAAGATGAGAACAAATCGATCGAGGAAGTCTTTGAAAACTCGATTCATAAGGTCAACGAAATAAGCTGGAGCATTCGTCAAGCCAAATGGCATAATAAGCCATTCATAAGATCCATAATGTGTACGGAATGATGTCAAAGGAATGCTATCCTCTGCAATACGGAGTTGATGAAAACCGGTTGCTAAGTCTAACTGTGAAAAGACTTTTGCACCACTAAGTTGATCGAATAAATCATCAATCCGCGGCAAGGGATATTTATTCTTGATGGTGAGGTCATTAAGCTTGCGGTAGTCAACGCAAAGCCTAATTGTACCATCAGATTTCTTCACGAAAATAGCCGAAGCTCCCTATGGAGAGGAACTAGATTGAATAAATTGCTTCGCTTCCAATTCGGATAATTGTTTGCGCATCTCCTCATTTTCTTTATTGGACATACGATAAGGAGGACGAGTAATAGGTAGAGCTCCAGGGATTAGATTAATTCTGAACTCAATTGCTCGCTTAGGTGGTAATCCTAAAACGGGCTCGAATATGTCGGGAAATTCACGAACAATGTGAATGAGAGAAATGACATCTTCCTCATCATCATTATCGTCATCATGAGGATTTAGAGAATACAAGGATGCTTTCGAATTGGAATCTGAATCTTTCAGAATGAGAGAAATCTGCTTAACAGATTGAGGATGCCGAAGATATATAGTCCGCTCAGGACACAGGATATGGGCTTCATAACGGTTAAGCCAATCCATTCCTAAAATCATTCCGAAACCAAGGTAACGCATAACGTGCAAATCGGCACGGAAAGAGTAATCACACAAAATAATTTTGACATCTTTACACAATAAACTGAGTGTTGTGGATGCACCAACCGGATTCGTAATTCTCAAAGAAGTCATCAAGCCAATAACGTCCAAAGACAAAACATCAACAAGTTCTTTTGATATAAAAGAGTGAGATGCACCCGTATCAAAAAGAACTCGAATAGGAAATTCACGAAATATAATAATGCCATCAAGGATAGAATGAGAAATACCTTGACCACGAGAAGTGTTAGCAGGAGCTTGTACCACATTTAGCTTTCCCTCCTTCTTGCCTTGAAGTTTGGGACACAAAGATAAAGTATGGCCTGAACTCTTGCAATAGCGGCAGAAAAGAGGCTTCGGGCACTTGTTTGCATATGGTCCTTAGAACCACAATTATAACATTCTCCCCGACGAGGTGTAGGAGTATTTGCTACCGGGATTGCTTGCTTTCCCTTCTTGTTGGGATTAGGCTTGAATTTAAAAGGTCTCTTCTTATTGATGTTTGGTTTGACCTCAGCATCGCTATCTTTATCCGCCTCTTCGAGACGAAGAGCAAAATCAACAAGCTGATCAAATGAAACTTCCAATTTCAGAAGTAATGGCTTTTTGAGGCTCTTGTTCAAGCCATACACAAATCTTTGATTTTTCTTCAATGGGTTATTAATATATTCGACCCCATATTTAGACAAAGATTCGAAAGAAGCGACATAGTCGGTCACGGAAGATTCACCTTGAACAAGGTCAATGAAGCGTCGAGATAGAGATACTTTTTCAGCTTCCGACACAAATTTTAATTCGAACCTTTCCCAGAATTGCTCCCAAGTAAGGTCCGCTTCAATAATTTTGGAGATAAGAAGCTCGTACCAGTCTAATGCTCTTTCTTGGAGCATACTAGAAGCCACTTGGACTCGATGAAGATCAATAAGATTCATGCGAGAAAAGATACGGTCGCATGCTCAAATCCAAGCTTGGACTTCTATAACGTTCTCGGAACCTTTGAATGGCTTTCCACCCAAATTGGTGTAATCACTGCACAAGCGTGCAAACCCAGATTTAGGATGAGTGGGCTCAAGAATAGGTCCGAAAGCTTGAGCATTTCTTACAAGATCAAGAAGTTGCTGAGCAGACAGAAATACTCCATCCTGGGGAGTAGCACTAGATTGACCGACGCTGGGACGGCCAGGTCTAACCATTTCTCTTCTTTAAGAAGGAAAGAAAAGAGGAAAAAGGTTAATCTTAGAATGAATATCAAACAAACTGGATTGATAAAACAAGGCATCATAAAAAGAAATAAGATAGAACGGTACGAAGACCCGAATTAAATCCTATGGCACGATTCCTAAGAAAGACTTAAGACAATGATCCTTGCTAGATTATTCTATATTGTTTCGAAGTTTGGCTCTGATACCAAGCTGTGACACCTCACCTCTATGCTCACGCTAGCCAAGGACACCACTGGGTAATGCCATCGACTAGCACGAAGAATAAGGCTGTTGAGGAGCGACCATCCATGTAATTGCCTTGTGCGAGCACCAATATGTCAGATAGTATAACATGCATTTCATTTCAAGACGAAATCTGACATACCGATACAAACTCAAAGCGACTACACAGTGGCTAAGTGGACCTCAGAAACAATTATAGAAATTAACATAACATAAATCAGTCACAGATGTTTATATTTCAAAGGCGGAAACAGATATGAATATAACACATAAAAGTGTACATTAGAGTAGTGGTCAAACAAGATCCACAATATCATAAAAGAATAGATACAAGTGCTAGACAAAAGAATATGTATACGTCATAGAGTCTATATCTCGAATGTATAACAACAAAAACTACAAATATTTTGTAGTTAGACAAAAGTCAAAAGATGATCCCAGATAAGGAGTCAAGCAGAAGCACCTGTAACATCTCGGTCTGACCCAAGTATTATTTAATAAGAAAATAATAAACGGATCAGTCAAGCTATAATTATCATATAAAGGAGTGAGATATAAGCAGAGATATAATAAGAACGTATGATAACAATAGTGTCAAGCTGTGACAAGTATGTTTTAAACAACAACAAAATCAAACAATATCTCAAGAAGTCTCAAAGCACCGAAAAGAATATCATATTCTTTATTTTATTCACCGACTACAAATATTGACAAACATATTAATGCCAATCACAAAAGTCGGTGAAACACAAATTCTAGAAATCATCAATCAGAAATCCAGAAATCACAAAAGGGGGAGGCCTATCATAAACGGGAGCATGAAAACTCACCAACACGTGTATCACAAATGGAACGCTATTCCATGGTCGCTAACCATAAAAATTGAGCCGAAGCTCCATAAACGGTCCGAAGACCACGGGTCGCTACCCCGCCAAATTGAACCGAAGTTCCACAGAAACGGGGTTTAGTCTCCCTCGCAGACAAATAGACATCGCACATCGCTAGTCTAAATCACAAAATGATCATCATTGATCAATAAAAAGTGTCGATTACACTAAGCTAGTAAATATATGAGTTTAGCTTCATGTCCCATAACCACTTGCTTAACTTAAATATTTACGAACAATTTGTAGATTTCCACTCGAAAATTGTCACAAGAGTTTTCAATCAAACAAGTCCAAAAATTAACCGACGAAGTAAACGCAAGCGTTTCATACCACTTGTTTTGCTAAGCCGTTTAATTATATTTTCTTATACGAATGAGGTAAAGGTTTGTATATACTAATAGATTGGAAAATGGTTTTGAAAACAAGCTTTATGTTTAAAAATAGAGTTGAAATCATCTTTGTAAAAGAGTTTGAATATTTACTACTAGTATAGAAAACCTTTATATTTTAAAGTGACAAATCACAGAAATGATTGTAGAAACAATCAATCACAAGAATTCACATTTCGATAACGTGAATCCAACCATGGAAATCGATATCAAATCGATCAAATAGGAACACCAAAAATCCAGAAAAGAAATCATCAAAGTTGATATTAATTGACAATAACTATATGGATAATCAAAAATCGATAAATTTGGAAATCCACATAAAAATAGGCTAATATCCAGAAATCAACAGCCACAGACGTCTGTGGGAAATCCACAGACATCTGTCACCTGTTTCGGGAAATTGTAACCCTGAAGTCACAGACGTTTGTGGATAATCCACAGACGTCTATCGCCTGTAGCGGAACAGAATTAGCAAAGCCCAAAAATGGGCAAACCTACACAACTTCTCGGATTCAGAGCGATTGAATGAGCAACGGCGACAAAGGATTTATGCCAAGCGACAACCCAGCCCTAAAGCTTTCCGATTCACCACCAAAACATGTTCACAATTCAAAGCTAGGATTTTCAAAGTTTTGACTTCAAAACACCAAATATTGGAATGTTCACCAAATCAATCCAAATCAAAATCAAATGATCATGAACAAGTGTTAGGAATTCATACCTAACATCAAAGATAGTTATAGACAAAGATGTGAGATAAAAATCTCACCGTTTTACACAAAACAAGGAAGAAGAAGCTATAGAGCAATGACAAGAACAATCACTCTTCAATTCCAACTCAACAAGCTTGAATCTAAGCTAAAAAGAGAAACATTACATAAGTTAGGTTTAGGAATTTCTGAGATTGAAAAGAGAACGAGTTGGAGAAGATGAAGAGAAGGCTTACCAAAGCTTCTTCTTTCAATTTGGAGCTAGAACTTGATTTGCAAATGGAACTAGGGCTTAGGAATTCTAATTCTTTTTCTCCTCCACCATTTTTATCTAGAGCTTGAAAGTGTTAGGAAAATGAAGTGAATGAAGATAAGTGGGGGTGGAGCTAAGGGCTTGAGTTAGGATATAGGGCTGAAACCCAAACCAAAACCCAAAGTGAAAACGTAGCAAAATTCCACTAACTCCAAACATATCAATGTTTATACTCAAAAAGGTCGCAAACGCCATTTTGAACTCAATGGGGGTAGTCTCGAGTCCTAATTTGACTGTTTGCAAAAAGTAGTTTTTTGGACTATAATCCGACTAACGATGAAATATTTAAATAAAAATATTTAAATATTCAATCGTAAAATATGCGGGTTGTTACGGGAAAACGAAACAAATTTATAAAAATCAAACGGACGTTCTTCCCACAAATTAAACTATGAAAAATCTATAACATAACACAAATTGGGCAATAATCTAATAATATCCTATTTTATACCCAAGTACAGATCTGGAATAAAAATATACAACATTCAAATTCTAAAATCTTTGTAACTGATTTCTAGATATAGGTGCAAACATATTTTAGATTAGATCTAAAATAAGAATACGTAGGCAATAGTTTTATACACTAATTTAAGCTTACAATTTACAAATAAAATTGGTTTAGCCATAAAAATCAAACGTATACCAACAAAATAGGTTTAAAATCATAAAAAATACATAAAATTTCTTACTCACCTTTTAAAAGTGATCCAAATCTCCAAATCTGAAGTAGAACCTTAAATTTATCTCCAAATCCTTTTAACCCAAGAAATATGTATAAAAGGGTACACATACATTAGCATTACATATTGGAGAAGAGATTTGGGATTGAAGAGAAATATAAATATATAATTGCAAATATATATATACCTCATTATCGCATAGTGTTGATTCGCTCTTATTCTTCTCTTATTTGATTTCTATTCTTCTCTAGTTGTATATATACAAATACAAATATTTATTTATAATTTATAAAATGGTGGAGAATAGAAAATGATAGAGCTTCACTGCTGCTTTTAGAAAAATATGAGAAGAGAAGAGAGGGATAGACCTGAATTTATAGATGCTAGAATCAACCACAGCCGTTCGATTTAAAATATTAAATTTAGGCCATTGCAGCCTAGGTTTATTGCAACCTCCAGGTCACCACTGGTCGAACACATGTGGGTCATCAGCTGACCTCGGCCGCTGGGGTTCTACCGTTCACAATAATGGGTCGACCTGTGGGCCCAAACAATTAATATTAAAACATTAATTATCCTACTCTAATTATTTCCATACCGAATTCATTTTTCGCCCATAACTTCTTTGCTTGGACTCCAATCGCAAACTCCAAATATGAAAGTTGCTCAGAATTTCGACATGAACGCAATGGTGAAAGTTTCATGGTCAAATTCCATCATTTGCACAAATTCCATTTTTGCAGCCTAATTAATCAGGTAACTAACTAATTAAATAACTAACGCCAAATTACGGGGTGTTACATTCTTCCCCGTTAAAAGAATTTCATCCTTGAAATTTCACCACTGACTAAGTCATTGTTATGGCTCATAATTATCCTAAACTACACAATCAATGAGTGTACAACCAATTTTTGCAACCAAACTTGCATAAGTGCATAGTGCATTACTGTATTATCACATATATAATATGTATGCAGAATAATTCTAAATCGGATCCTCCTATATGAATGCATTTTTTTGAAATTATTTTTGAAAAATATGATGAAAACAACCAATATGTATACTGGCAGTTCTATATTTATGCGGATTTTGAAAAATCTTTTCAACCAAAACTCCCGTACTCCTATGAATAGAAGTATGAAGCAACCAATTTTGCATCCACTTCCTACCATCCAATAATCTAACGTATCGAAAAATCACTTCCTAAATTTTACTCCTATGCTGGAAAAAGGAATTTAGATGGATAATTTAACATTCTTACCACTCTATTTCTTCGTAATACAGTGGAAATTTCCTCCCTGCCAGGATTTACTTCAAATTTTCCACATACAACGCATAAAAAGGCTTATTTTCAAGTCTAAAACGGAATTGAGTTAAAAAATATACTCGTGCGCGTCGTTGACAAGGCATGTAAATAGAAATTCCAAGGTTAAAACAATTTTTCCCTTGTTACCGCTTGCATTTACCGCATCGTTGATCCTAATGCACTTGCTAAATCCACAAATGCTAACTCTATTTGCCTTCCCTGCGCTTAACATGTGGCCTTCAAAATCAAATATTTCACCAAAATCATTCTCACTTTTCAAATTTGTACATCATTTGAAAAATAAAATCCCAAAATATTTAGACGCACATTTTCCCTTGAAATCAATTTTTAACCTTCTAAAAATAATTTAGAAGTCAAAAATATCTAAAGCCTAAAAACTTTTTTTTTCCAAAAGACATGCTTTTCAAATTAAGGGGAAACTTTTCAAAATATTTTCCTTTTCAAAAATTTTGATAAATTAAGCCATAATTTCAGCGTAGTCGGAAATCAATTATGTGCTAAATGCATAAACCAAATTCTTAAATGCTACAAATAACCTTTACCTAAAGAACTTGACATTTTATTTAAAATGTCATCATGCCCAATTACCCAAAAATTTTAGTTTTTAAGGAATATGAGCAATGACCCGTGATACCAAAACAACTCTACCATGCCTTCGCTAAAAGTTTCCAACTATTCTAAAATTCCAGTATTATATTGTATTTACTATTAGTTAAGTGTCTTTTATGAGATTTCCATATTTATATTGATTCTTTACTATGCAAATATAAGAGCGGTTTGCACAGAAACAATAACATAGTAAATAGGAAGTCTTAGTATCGTGTGTGCCTTTTACAAGAGATAACTAACAGGTACAACCCAAACAACCTATAAGAAAAGAACAAATCTTGGAAGGTAAAAGATAACAACACCAATCTCATGCCGGTGGTGTTGCTAACGGCTTCGGAATTGCCAACTTCCTGAGGAAGGAATTAATGATGGCAGAAGGAACCTTCTACTAAACCGCCTCTCCGTGGAGGTTCACCAGTATTACCTAATGACCAGTGGATAGGTGAAAATACGGAAAGTGACTCTGTGAAGTGCTAATCCTTGGTCAACAAATTGAATCATAAGAGTGTGGGTCCGATTGATGGCGATGTCGCCAATACTAGCAAAGGTGATCTTCCGCACATAGGTTAAATCCGGTCATAACTTGTCGTCTTAGGGATGACATTATGTTGAATGATGCGCACAACCTGATGGGCAGTCAGACGTGGATTATTCGTCCTTCAAACACCGACGTCATGGAAAAATATCTGTTGCAAAATCTTTGAATCGTTCACTTAAAAATCATCCCAAGTCCACGTCCTTCGCGGAGGCCTCCAAAATCTCAGCTGATCATCAATAGCTAGCTAAATTTGAGCACCATTCACCTCCAAGCAAATCAAACTATTGCATCCATCAGAATTCTGCACCAACAGGACATCGAAAAGGCAAATATAGCATGGGTAACATTCCCATCAAAGGTTTCTAAGCAGAGGATCAGTGCATATCCTACCGCGGTGAATAGCTCTTCCCGTCAAAAAGCGGCGAACCCTTTTGCTCATTCTGGTCTAGCCAAATGGCCATTTGAGGGTTGAGAACATAATGGGGCGAGGAAAAATCAATTGTGGGGAAAGGTATCTTGGGCTAAGAAGTGGTCGGAGGAAAGAAATATGGTTTAGATCTAGAGTGTGGTCGGGCAAGATCTAAGGTGCAAAACTAGCACAAGGGGAAGGCGAGATTGTGGCTCCTAAGGAAAAACTGCATCGCCTAGGAGAGGAACGGAAGAGAGAGGCTGATACTTGGAGGAGGTGGATGGAGATTGGGTTCGGCTGATTGAGGAAGGAGGAACAAAAAAAGGCAACTTAGGGAACTCAGACGCGGCTTTTATAGTCCCGTCCCAGGTTCAAGTTGTGCCAAAACTTGTTAACTAGTAGACCACTCTAGGTTTACCGCTATGTGGTCAACCGCTAGACGGGCTTTGGGCGTTAATTGAACTTAGACCCGATTAGGGTCGGATTAAATAATAATAATAATCGTTTTGTCCCGTTTCCTTCGATTCGACACGATCCAAAAAACTCCTATCCTCATCACGGCGGTGTCAAAGCCTACCGTCTAGTCACGAACCATGCTCTAGCAATTCACACTAGTCCAAACAAAACTGCTACAACTAACAACAATTCCAAAAACCGAAAAATACTCTAGTTGTTATTTCCAACTACTTCGCATGAAATTATTTCTTCCAATAGCTGGTGGGTATAACAACACTTCAAACTGCATACCCCAATAAAATTGAATGTCATTCCTATTTTGTCTATACCTTAAAAAGAGAAAATCTAGAAACATCAAATTTTATAAACTGAAAAATCACTGAGCTAAATATATGCTCCTTTATACTTGTTTCTAAATAATAGAAACTATTTCATACCGAAACTTCCCTTAAAAATCAAACTTATATATATTTCAAGGTTTCCAAAAACCTTTATAAAACACAAATTTCCCAAATTGGAAAACTATTTCCTTACCAAAAATCAAAATCAATCCTTTACTGATATATATATATATATTTAAGGATTTCAAAAATTAATCTTTTATAAACAAAAAATTTCTTAACACGTCCAACGTAGTAGTATACATGTCTCTTTGAAAATAAAGTTTTCAAAAATTTCCCAAAATAAAATTTCAAAAATAAATCCTTGGGAAGAAAGAGGCGGACCTTACAGCCGCTTAATACCTCAAACCTAAAGCGAACCTCTCCCGAGACATCCAGTATCACTTTTAATTATAAATGTGGAATCTCATTAGATGACTTCATTCTATAGGGAGGCGAGCCCTGCAATATCCACTTAATACCTCAACATTGAAGTAAACCTTTTTGGAGATATCCTTATTTATTTGGAACCTCACTAGGTAACTTAATGCTTCTTTTTAGAAGAGAGGCGGACCCTACAGCTATTTAATATCTCAAACCAGAAGTGAATCCCTATGGAGATATCACCCACTGCTCATAATTCCATATTTGGAACATTTAATACTTTTCAAATAAAAAAGCAGGTCCAATCTCTTACGCCATGATGTGTCCTAGGATTAGTGATATCTCACATCGGTACTAATTGCACCCGACTGCTGGTAGCCTCAAAGTGAAGGGTAGTCTTTCGTCGAGTGACTTTACTAACCTCGCGTCACTAACCTACTAAGTCCAATTAACCATTCTAAGTCTTTACTTGTATTATCTTAGGTAGCTATTTGACTTAGCTTACTAGTTCTCTTTTTATTTATGGCAATAAGATTTACATTAAATATTATCCACCCATAAATCCATTTTTAATGCTCATAACCGTCATTTTATCTGTAAAATCCTAACAGACATTTTCTAAAACATTTATGTATGATTACTAATTTCAAATTAGTAACCTTTTTATATCTTTTCCATTTTTATCAATCCCATCAATCCATTTGTCTCTATTAATTGTAGTCCTTAATTTAATAATTAATAGGAATTCCTAATTTATCTTCCATTAATATGAATTTCTACCTTTTCTAATTCTAACTATTTACTTCCCTAAATATAATAATAATTAACGAACGTTACACATAAATAACGCAGAATAAATGCTATACTTATTTATTAATGCAATAAATACGTATAAATTGCCTAATAAAACTATGTATTCGTAACAAAATATATTCTAGTCGTAAATATATAACTAGAATATGCTTTCCATATTTAATTTGCTGGAATTAAATTTCTTAGGAAAATTTTCCGCTATGATTTCCATATTTTGTTTAACATAAAAAGGAAAGATTAACTCCATTTGAAATTACAAGGAATGGATAATTTCTTATTCCTTGTTAAATCAAACGTCACCCTTTTGAATGAAAAGTGGAAAAAGTAAACAAATTTATAAAATCAAACGGATGTTCTTCCTAGAAATTAAACTATGAAAAATCTACAACATAGCACAAATTGAAATAATCCAAAAATCTTATTTTACATCCAAGTACAGATTTAGAATAAACATATACAACATTCAAATTCATTTGGGACTGATTTCCAGATCTAGGTGTAAACATATTTCATATTAGATCTAAAATAAGAATATGTAGGCAATAGTTTTTTGCACAAATTTAAGCCTACAATTCACAAATAAAATTGATTTAGGCATAAAAATCAAACGTATACCAACAAAATAGATTTAAAATCATAAAAACTATACAAAAATCCCCACTCACCTTTTAAAAGCGATCCAAATTTCTAGATCTAAAGTAGAACCTTAAATTCATCTCCAAATCCTTTTTAATCTAAGAAATATGTATAAAAAGGTATATACATACTTTATAATTACAGATCTGATAAGAGATTTGGGATTGAAGGGAAATATAAATATATAATTACAAATATAGATATATATAACCTCGTTATCCCGTAGTGTTGATTCGCTCTTTTTCTTCTCTTATTCATGTATATCCTTCTCTAATTGTATATATACAAATATAAATATTTATTTTATAATCTAGAAGGAGAAGAAAACATGGCAATGCTTCGCTACTGCTTTCAGAAAAATATAAGAAGAAAAGAGGGATAGGCCTGAATTTATAGACGCTAGAATCAACCATAGCTGTTTGATTTAAAATATTAAATCCGGGCCATTGTGGCTTAGGTTTATTGTAGCCGCCACGTCGCTATCGGTCGGTCGTCTATGGGTCGTTGGTCGACCGTTGGGGGTTAATCGGCCCCAATGATGGGTCGACCTATGGGCCCGGACAATTATTATAAGAACGTTAATTTTTCTACTCGAATTATTTCTATACCAAATTCGCTTTTAATCCACAACTTCTTCATTTGGACTCCAATCACAAAACTCCAAATGTGAAAGTTGCTTAGAATTTCGACATAAACATAATGGTGCAAGTTACATCGTCAAATTCCATCATTACACAAATTCCCTTTTTTGGAGCCTAATTAATTAACTAACTAATGCCAAATTACGGAGTGTTACATATTTCTTTAGCGCATTTGCTTCAATTCTAAAGACAACCAAAGGCAAATTGCATTAGTTGTATCGTCTATTACTTTTCACGTACCAATTGCTTCCGTTGTTAAGGAAGAACCAAAGCAATTGGTACTATTTGCTTAGGTTTTTTATACAACCAAAGAAAATGAGGCGAGATAACAAACCTATCTTGTACTAGTGCCACTAGCTAAGGTAACATGTGAATATTAATATTCTAATTGTTCGATATTAATTACTGACTGAATTTAACTTACTAGTCGCATAACTGTATTAGTGAATTCTCTAAAATTCCACATAATGTAATTAGTTTATATAGTGTTATAAATTAATTAATATTTATGAAATATTAAATATTTATATATTTAATATTTTGGGTACTATTAAAAAAAATTTGGGTGACATTAATAATTAATTAAGTGCGTACATAAAAGTTATATATGTGTGTAGCGATATGCGATATTGATACACGTTTAAATGTGATTTAAATGAAATGGATTATTGAATGGATTTGAGTTTTTTATTGGTCCATATAGGTCTAATTAGTGGTCAGCCATAGATGGGGAAAATGGAGGTTTTAATTTCAAACCTAGATTCAATAACTTGATAAAAGAAGGAATAGTAAAGGTGAAAAATTCGTCTCCCTTTCCCTCTAAGTATAAACCAAGCTAATCTCCCTTTTTAATCTTCTATATTCCTCCTCTATATACCTAGCCGAACTCCCCTTTCACCCCACCCCGTGGTCGAGCTCTACTAATAAACCATTACATCAAATCAAAATAAAAATAATAGTGCACTTGATCGTAGAAAAATCAGGTGATCGATTCCATCGGAGTCTGGGAGATATCTCTAATCATGGTGCATTCAGTGGCTTCATCTTCAAAGGCATAATTCTATTTATGCTATCTAATCATCTATATAACAATTTATATGTGATTGCTGCCTCACCAATATTATCAGTGTTTTAAATCATATTAAACAATTATATTACATGATGTTATTTATTTAATACAAGTTTAAAATCAAATATATATATATATAAGTAATTTTATTTCAACCATGTAAATTATCATATAAATATTTTATATTTTTCTAAAAAATTTAATTAATTTTAGTAATTTTTAAATGGTAGTTTACTAATTTTAAAATCAAAATTAATTAATAATATATGTTGTAACGACCCATATTTTTTCGATAATTAAAATACTGAATTTAAAAAGATTTTGTAATTTAATATTGGAAGAAAATAAAATTTATGATTTACTAATGGGAAACTAACTAGAATGACATTTAATAATATTAATTTAATGTAATTGATGACTATTTTAATGTAATTCCAATCAATATAAAATAATTGCAAAGTTAATTTGGTTAGAAACCGTAAATAAGGAATTACGCCAAATGTTGCATTTAATGGTTAAATTGTACGTAATTAATTGAAATTGGTTAATATAGAATGTATAACTAGTGTGTGAATTTATTGGCTTGGTTTGTTAACAATAAACATAGAAATGTGTTTGAAATTGTAAGTTGTAACAATTGTTTAATTACCATTTCACTATTTAATCCGTTGAAATTAAATTGGAAGTCAATTGCAATTAATCTAATTAAATATTACAGTTAATATGAATTAAGATGATAACTGTAGAATATTAATGTAAATAGAATGTAAACCAATGTTAATTATATCCATAAGATGATATTTGATTAAGTAATAAGATATAAATCAAAATGAATGAATTTATTTGAATTTAAATTATAATTAATGAATTTATTGCAATTAAAATTGAACACTGTAATTAGTATGATATTTAACATTGAATTGGACATGGAAATTTGTTTTAAAAGATTATAAATGTCTAGGTAATCAAAAATGATAAAAATTGTTAACTTTTAAGTTTAAATTTAAAAGGTAATTTATTTAATTTGATAATAATTTATGTAATTAACGTCGAAATTAGCCATTTTTCCCATTATCTCGAATTTTGAAGAAACCAGTTTCATCGGATCCGTAACGGTGAATTATTGTAGGATTTCAAGTTTCGTAACGATCGGACTTGTCGTTTGATCGTACGGACTCGAAACGCGTAGAAATCAATTTAATGAATTCGATTTAAAATAAGCTGATTTTAAAAGCTAACTTCTATATACAATGGAATTAGGGTTTGAAACTAGTTCCATTGAGTTTAAAAATATAGAAAACATACATTTCGATATATTGGATGACCCATTTTCATTTCGGGAACGAAACGGGCTTTTCGGGTCGTTGTTATCGTTTCGATCCAACCCTGCTTATATATAGGTTGTTATAAACTCTAGGTATTTCTCATTTCATTATTTCTGAACGTACATTTCCTTCTCATCTCCTCTTTCTTTCCAATGGTTGAAAACTCTAATTTCAAATTCAAAAAAAACAAAACAAAAAAAATTGCGGATCTAGGGCGACCTCGGGTCGCGCTTTGGGTTCCAGAGGAGAAAACCCTGCAGTGACCTCGGGTCAGGAACCAAATGACTTGGGTCTCGGGTCGTTTTGGTAGAAACTCAGAGCTAGCACCAAGAATTTGAGGCGGCGGACTGAAGTAGGACTCGAAGTCGACTCAGGGCCTAAATTTTCCAATCTTCTAACGTTAATAACTTTTGCATACGAGCTCGGATTCACGCAAGATTTTCTTCATTGCGATCGTATCGAAATTCCGGACATTTTTGAACTAGTTTGGATGCCTTCTAAGACTATTAAATTTTTAAGGCTAATTTTGGATTTCAAATTGACGACAAATCAAAGGTGATTTTTTTAACCCACTCACGACTACTAAATTGTCTCATGTTAGTTAAATTGAATTTATGATGTGATTTGAAGTTGATTGATTGCTGTTTGATATATTTAAATGGTTATTTCTGTTAAATTTGACATTTATTGAATATAATCGTCATTTGATTTTAAAAAAAAATTGAATTTTTAATTGCCTGTTAATGATAGTCAGTCAAAATTTTTGTTATGTATTGATTGATTTGAATGATGATTGTAATGGATGTTAATTGTTGATATTGGATGGCTGGATGTTATATTTTATATGTTAATATAACACCACAAGTTCCCTTAGTTTATTGATAGGAATCACTGTGTGTTGAAATGATACATACCCGAATAATCTGATAGATTAGGGAAAATCGTTATGGGTTGAAATGATAGACTCGAGCGGTTTTATGGATTTTAAATGTTAATTCGGGATTATAGGTTGAAATGATATATACCCGTAAATTTTAAATTATTGCGGGTTGAAATGATATATCTGTATCACTTGACCATAGGGTAGAAAATTATATACGGACACCGGATTGGTTAATTTAAATGATTTTTAAATCCTTAATTTCTGAATCGGTAAAATGATATTTGCAAATAAAATTTGATTTATATAAACTGAATTATTTTCGAAAATCCAAGCTTTAAATGTTGAAATTGGAATTGGTTTAAATGAATTGTTTAAAGAATTTAAATTAAAATTTTAAAGTTGGATTGGAAGTATAAATGAAATTTCTCGAAATTGAGTTATTGATATATTTGAATATTTAAACTTTGAAATCTACTAAATTTGAAATAGTTTAAATTTATAGTTCGAACATGGATTTGAAATTGATATGAATTAAATGGTTTTAAATGAGAATCTGAACTGAAAGAACAATTTTAGCTTGTTGATTTGAAAGCTAGACATGGTTCAAATGTGTTGAAATAAAAGAAATAGTTTAATTTGATATTAATTTCAAATTAATTATTTTAATATAAACTATTAAAGATATCTTATTCTTAAAATTCTGATTTATTTAGATTTTCAAAATATTTACTATATAAACCATTTCAATAATCAAATCATTTTATATTAAACTAATAAAACTATATTTAATCTATTTAAACTATTTTAATCTATTTAAACTATTTAATCTATTTAAACTGTTTTAATCTATTTTAAACTATTTTAATCTATTTTAAACTATTTAAACCATTTTAAATTAATTTAAGCTATTTTAATATAATTTAGACTATTTTAAACCATTTAAAGTATTTTAAAGTATTTTAACTATTTTAAACTATTTATGACTATTTAAACTATATTTCTAAATTTCTAACGGTGCAAGGTTGAATTGTTTATATTTAAATCCTTGATTTAAAAGCGAATATGGTTAAATGATGTTATAACCTAAGTTTGGATTTGAAATGATATTTTCTAGTGAAATGACATATTTGATTGAATATGATGATTTTGAAATGAGGATTTTACCTATTTTTTCGATATGATTTCAAAAGTGAATATGATTTCGAAAGTGAATATGATTTCAAAAGTGAATATGATTTCAAAAGTGAATATGATTTCAAAGTGAATATGATTTCAAAAGTGAATATGATTTCAAAAGTGATATAGTTTGAATTGAATATGATATTTTGATATCAATTATGAATCAGGTTTTTTTTAAATGTAAAACAACTATCCGGTGTGAAATAAGCGTTTGGTTGTTAAAGAGCCCGGAATTAGATATTGTCATACTCTCTACCGATACCGAAAACCACTTTAACAATTGTGAATGGGGTGGAGATTCCAGAATGAAGTAGGATGGTTCGGCAAACGATTCTATATGAGGTATTTACGTAGCCCTGACTCCCTCGAGTCAGCTTGATGTGGCTAAAACAGGAGCTATACCGGGCCAAGTGAGGTCGCTCCTCTGATCGGGCACATTTCTTCGATACCATATTATGACTTTGTGATTGATTTGGTGGCCACCCCTCGATTTGATTATGGGAGTGTGTTCTGCGGTGGGCAGTAGTAGCTGTTATGCGTTACCACCAGTCCAGGAGTGCAAATGGTAGAATCCTACCCTGGCATTGCCTCGTGTGCCTTGTCGCATGCCTTATCGCGCCCATTACGAGTTTGGTTTGTGTCGTACCTATGGAGTGCTCCCTGATAGTCCACCAGTTTGGTGGAGTTTACATACTGTATAGACTACGAGATTTATATAAAATGTGTTAAGTGGGATATGGGTAACGCCTTAACGCTATTTTAATACTTTACTGCAGACATATTATAATAGCGTATTGTACTATGTACGTAGATAGTTTAATGGATCCTTAGGAGATGGAATCCCGAACATCTCTTTAGTTATTGCACGTACATTAGACATTGGATAACAGATGTCAAACCCCGTAAACATCTCTAAAGCCGTCACACTCATATTTATTTACTATTGATGTAACTTACATAAGATCTTTTAGTTCTGACTCGAGTGTTTTGTCTTTTCATTACGCTCGGGTCAGTCTGAGCTTTCCAGTGTATTGAAGACCTTATTTCTGGAGGATGAAGACGAAGATTTAGTACTATTATTATTTATTATATTTATCCCACTGCATCATGTTGTTCCATTGCATTATTTATTTATTTATTTATTTCTGCTATATGTACTTTGATTTGTATTGTAAAGGTGTAATCAAATGTTATTTGTAAAACAGCTTCATGAACTGTGATTTGATTATTATATTTTGGCATTCCGCTGTGAGATTATGTGTTTGTTTTATTTCTTTTTTTTCTCATTTACCCCATAACAATCCTCCCTTTTGAATGGTTTGAGTTTGACGTGTGTAGTTTATTGTCAACTTAAATCATCCAAAAAGATGGGTCGTTACATTTGGTATCAGAGCTTTGGTTTAGCGATAACCTAAGCTTGGTCCGACTCATTAGAGATAGGGTAGTAATACCCTAGAATGAGTTTGTCTGAGTGTATATATATGAGAGAGCGTATTTGTTAGTGTTATAAAAATGTTTTATATTGTGTTAATCTATTATGTTTAGTGTTTATAATTTCCTATCGGTACATAGGATGCTATGGCATCGATAGGGATTTCTAAACACTTAATAGGGCAGACCGACACAATATTGTTTTGAAATATAGGTAAATGAAATAATTTTACCTAGTATTATATTCTGTATATAAAAGAATAATTTTGATAGATGGATATAGTTGTATATGATATATTTGTTTGTTAGGTAGTGAAATTTGATAAATATTGAATTGTAAAATAGGATTTACAAGTAAAGTAAATAAGAACTAAAATTTGAGAACTTAGATTTTGGGGTTTTGAAATTGTTTTTCAATTGGAATATAATATTAGTATTATTTGGAAGTATTTTCGGATAAATATATTTTATGTGATTTGAAATAAATGTTTTAAAAGAATTTTTTTTTAAAGGAAATAAGTTCTGTACTCCCCTCCCTATCGCTAGAAAATAATTTCGGTGATGAGTGCATGCATCATCGATGTTCATTTTCGAGTTTTAAAGTGGGAAGACCGCTGTAGTAGTTTTACTGCACATTTGTTTTGATAAACAAATCTTAACTTTGAATTCCTAAATATGATTTGATCTATAAAGGATATGAATATATATATTATTTTAAAGTGATTTGAAAAGAAACTCGGAATTTAGTTCTTAAAACTTTCTGACAATTAGTAGATTCAATTATTGTAAGTAATGAAATCTTAACCATTTAATAGTTGGAAACTTCTAAAAAGGGAAATAAGAAAGTAGATGCTAAGTGATTAATGAAATATACAAGAAATTAGAAATTTGTAACTTGTAAATCAGAAGGTATGAAATATTGAACATTTTGTTAACTAAACGAATAAGATAAACTTGTGTAACGTTCAATTGCATCCTAAAGGACATATATAACTTACCAGAAATACTTAAAAAGTTGTAATGTTAAAGAGGAATATGCAATAGGATATTATACAAGTAAAACTTAGAAAATGAAAGTGTTCAATGGAATTATGTTTATAAATGAAGAATTAAGATGTATAAGAATATTGTAAACTTAGGTTAATAATTTGAAGTGCTGCTAATTAAATTTAATAAAAAAGTGAATACTATAAGTAAATGATTATAAACTTAAGTTAATGTTTGAAGCTATTTATAATTAAAGTGAATAGTAAAAGTGAATAATATGTTTAGTAATTGATTATAACTTCAGAAAAGTTGAAATGATTCAGAAAATAGATTTAAGTTTCAACGACACCATATAAGGAAGGGTAAATGTAGATTAAAAAGTTAAGGAACTTAAGTGTGTATTGATTCACTAATGAATATAAATCTTAACTGAAAATCAAGTTTTATAAGTAAATAATAACTGTTGATTAAATTCTCAAAGAATACATATTATTTTAAGAATTGATTTTGGATAATCCAAATAATTGAATGGAAATAACTTATGTAAGTAAATGAATGAAAATTAATGGAAAATTGCATTGTACGAATGAATGGGAAATGAATTTCATAAGTAATGATGTTAAATAAATAAAATAATCATTGTATGAATAAACAAAAATAGATGAACAGTAAATGATATGAAAGGAAATTAATAAGAATGAACTTAAATAGTACTTGAAATTCTTGGTTGTTTGGCTTATGGGATGTTCGGGAATGGATACTTCTAACTGTATAAGGATGTATAAATAATCTATTAAGTTGTTATCTAAGGCTGTTGATCATAGGGTATACTTGGTAGTTTATTTATCACCCTTGTACAATTAAAGGTTTCTAAACCTGAATAAACCATTTCTTTTGTTGCTATGAATGTATGGTTGATTCCTTTGTTGCATATGATGGTCGTGTTGTTTGTTTACATGTGACTATTGTTATGTTGTGTTGATTGTTTTGTTATTAATTGTAACAACATAAACATTTCTCTTTTTACACAATTATTAACTCTTTTGGATTATATAAGTGAAATACAAGTTTATGGAAACAATAGCTACTGCTTTTGGTTTCATAAATAAAGCGTTGTTTGCCCGACAAATAGGTACGTTTTCGGATTACGGTTTTATAGCGATATTATATTGTTTTCCCATGGTTTGGGATATTTTATTTTGAAATATGATATATATATATATATGGTTGTTATTGATATTATTATTTCTCTCGGACCTCTCCATACAAAGGAGACTCTGCCGGAATTTTTCGTGAAATTAAGACTTAGAATTTTTTTGTGAAAGTGAAACATTTTCAAACTTTTGTTTACGTAAATATGAAGGATTTAATTGCTTATAAATTAATATATTTTATTTAAATATACTTAATTTTGTAAATTAATTGTTAATAAATTGAATACTTTGGATAAAATATATTAATTGCTTCTTTTCCCTTTTCGAGGACGAAATTTTTTGAGTGGGGGAGAGTGTAATGACCCACATTTTTTCGATAATTAAAATATTGAATTGAATAAGATTTTGTAATTTAATATTGGAAGAAAATAAAACTTATGATTTACTAATGGGAAACTAACTAGAATGAAATTTAATAACATTAATTTAATGTAATTGATGACAATTTTATTGTAATTCCAATCAATATAAAATAATTGCAAAGTTAATTTGGTTAGAAATCATAAATAAGAAATTACGCCAAATGTTGCATTTAATGGTAAAATTGTACATAATTAATTGAAATTGGTTAATATAGAATGATTAACTAGTGTGTGAATTTATTAGCTTGGTTTGTAAATAATAAACATAGAAATGTGTTTGAAATTGTAAGTTGTAACGATTGTTTAATTACCATTTCACTATTTAATCCGTTGAAATTAAATTGGAAGTCAATTGCAATTAATCTAATTAAATATTATAGTTAATATGAATTAAAATGATAACTGTAGAATATTAATGTAAATAGAATGTAAACCAATGTTAATTATATCTGTAAGATGATAGTTGATTGAGTAATGAGATATAAATCAAAATGAATGAATTTATATGAATTTAAATTATAATTAATGAATTTATTGCGATTAAAATTGAACGCTGTAATTAGTACGATATTTATTGAATTGGACATGGAAATTTGTTTTAAATATTATAAATCACTACAAGAAAACTGGTTATTAGTTGCATTTTTCAGCGGCGTTTAAAAGCTAGTGCAACTATTGACCATTTAAAAGAGAAAAAGTAAATAAATAAACGCTACCAAAATGATCCCGCCAACTATTCATCTAAATTTTGGCGAATCTCTTTTAGTCCGCTCATCTCTCTTTCCCATCATCTCCTTGTTTCCTTATCTTTCCCTTCCAATCTCATCCCTTTCATTACATTTCCCTCCCATCCAACCCACCTTTATCCTATCACTCTTCCTCTCCTCTATTCCTAGGCTTGTGAAAGGCTACAAACCCTAGACTTGGGTTTTGACAATATCTCTCATGCTACAAACCCTAGATCGGTATATCGATAAAACCATAAACACCAAAATCGCATTAGAAATAATCTTTAACTTGAAGTCGAGTATTGCTCGCTACCGCCAAATCAGTCACAACAACAAAATTTCTGCACGCTACATCTCCACCGCTCCAGTCTCTAAATCTTAACCTGAGTTTGCAACATCCACCAGATTGAGCTTGTAGATGTAGAGAAAGGTATCTTTTTGTTATTTTTCACTGAATGTTATATATATTTCACTGAACGTTATAGACTAGCTTATAGCTGGCTTTGATTTAAACATATTTTATACCAGCTCAAGCCATGGCATTTGGCGTTTTCAAATAAATTTTTCACTGAACATTATATGTCCATTCATTGACTAGTTTATAGATGGCTTTGATTTAAAAGATTTATTAAATTAATGGGGTTGTTTGTAAAGTTATTTGTAAAATGTATGTAAATCAACACATGCTTGATGATGAAATTATATGATTTTTATGGCTTATGGTGAAAATTGGACGAATTAGTGTCATATTCCAGATGTTAAATCAGTGAGAAATTATCATGTACATTTAGATAAGATATTATTGCAACTAATTGTATATCTTGAGTTAAACTGCTAAAATGGTTGAGAAATATGATTCTTAACATTATTAAAAACACATGTAAATAATATGTTTTAACCAATACAGATTGTTCTCGTAACACAAACTGGGTAATTGCTTTTGTGTAGGAAGTGGGTTAAATAGCTTTATTAGCATATATGTAAAAAAGAATAAAGTAAACATCACTGTACTCCTTTGCATTCTTTTTTACTGCTCACACAACTCAAATTATGCAATATCATCAACATCCAGCAATCAGTTGGTATCTCGTTCTATGTATTCAAAAAGATTGTTCTTCTTCTCACCATAATAATGATTCAACTTCTTTTTAGTAATCAGTGAATAATCAAAACACGCAACATACACATAGATGAAGTGACTTGCTTGAAATCACGGGCAACCTCACTATCATGGTCGCATGTAAAAAGAATAGGATATGTAAGCATTTTGTACAATCCTTGTTTACTTAATCTTTGTATGGTTATAGCGCTAATTACTGTCATCCATGATTGGTTGTTACTGAGCAAGGTCAGCTGCTGGAGCTTGTTCAGTAGCTCCTCTTCTTTCATATTGATGTAGGAATTGACCTTTTCCTTATACTTTAAACATACATTTGATAGGATTTGATTTAAAACATGGTTTATATAACGAATGTAATGTAATGTGTTTGACATTTTCTTTGCTATACTATAGAAGATGTTCTATTATACCGAGTTAATGGCATGACCAGAGGGCATGTAAGTTTTTATTTGTGTTCTTTTCTAGAATGGTTGTTGGCTACAAGAGATGTGCAGGAGTGCCTCAAGTGACAAACTAAAGTGCAGCTGGAAAGATATGCTATAGTTGAACAAAGGATTGAAGAAGGTAAAATCAACTTAGTTTATTTATGTTCAAGTTTTGGATAGATATTTTGATTTGGTATCGTATGTTAATATTTAATACATAAGTTTGTGTTTTTAGCCATTCTTTAACCATTTGAACTCTTGAGTGGTGCTATGGTTAATGCATAAGCTTGTGTACTTAATAGTTTGTACTTTCTATTCTTCCAAATCCAGTTGAATAAGTTCTAACCAATTTGCTATCCATGAAAATTTTTTGTACTAGCAGTACAAACTCTTCTCTAAACCAAACTGATACAAACTTAGAAGAATCAACATTGTGATATTAATTACTACGACTCTTTTCAGAACGTTGGTTACAGTCCTAGAATCAAAATACTAATTTTAATTACCATGTTGCCTCTATGTTTGCACATGATTTACAGAGAAGAGTCTGTACTACTCGTAGTTCATTACTCTACTTCTTGTAGGAAAACTTATTTAACTACAATTTACTACTTAAGATTTAATATATTCCAAATTTCATTCTATATCCTAGCTAGTGCAGATAACAAATGTTGATAGATGGACTCTCATAGTCTATAGTTATATAAATGATTTTATAATAGAACACAGATCGTTAGTACCCGTTCTATCATGTTTGATGATGTGTCTATACCCGCTGTTAGCATTGTCTGCAATTTATTAATAATAGTTAGTCCACATCCGTGTTACTCTCATCTGTATACTCGGCTATTGATGCCACTTTCTTCTTCTATCCATTTAAGTTCAACCTTTGTAGGAATGACATGTAATATGCAATGATTGTTCATTTTATTCTAAACTTACCTGTTCTTTGTCTGAGACCATCTTTGTAGCCATCATTTTCATTATTTCGTTTAGTATTATTGTCAAATTTTTTGACTTCATTTCAACCTTTGTCAACTCCCTGAATTAAATTCATCAATGAATAATCAAGTGGTTTTTTTACAAACAAGTGGTATATTCAGTGTTTGAAGAACTCAAATTTGAATGGTTTTATCTTACTTCATGCATTGTTTAGTGATATTATAGTTCTCTTATTGTAGGCAAAAAATGAAAACCAGAAAGCTATCCAAAGCAAAGCTGTAGTGAAGTGAGCACTTTCCCTTGGTCTGTAATGTTTAATATCTTACAATACATCTATTATTTATTGTGACTAGCAAATTTATACTTACAGAGAGAACACAAATTTGTATGATGATGTTTATTATGTTGGCTTAATCATTCTTGAAGCACTTCTTAGATCATCATATTCAGATAAAGGAGAAACATTTTTCTAAATCAATTGGTAAAATTTTTATTTCTTTGTAAATTCATATTGTCCTTGTTTCCTCTTAGGAGCTATTAAGGAGACATTGCAAACATTAAGGAATAATGGTGTAAAATCCTTTGTGTTGGATTTTAGAAATAACAGGCGAAGCATGCCATAAGTGTATTTGTTATTTTATTTTATTACACCTTTAGAGTGGTGGTACTTTTCTTGAAGGAATTGAAACAACAAAGATTTGGTAAATTTTTGACACTTCTTATCACGATCTGTGTATAATCTGCTTTCTAAGTGTTAGATCATGCTTATGGTATATGGATATATGCTTCTTGGTCTATAAAATAAATTTAGACATTGATCTTGACATTTATAATGTTCAACAATATAGGCGCAATCATGTAGATTGGTGTCCTTACAGTAGTTATGCAAATAAAGCAGTGACTTATTGTTAACAGTGCTTAGAATATCCATTTTTCCTTCTTGATTTAGGATGTATGAATATCAAGTGTCTGTTCATTTGTTTACTTGCATTAAAAACCAAGAAACATGAATGAATAATGCTTATTGTTAACAGTGCTTAGAGCCTAAGAGCATGAACTTTTTACCTTCATTATGCATTATCCTTTGGATGAAAACATGAAACTTCAAGCTATTAAGGTAGGAAATTATCAGTTCATATAGAAATGAAAATAGAATGAATATTTCAATTATGGTATGGACCAAATTAAGAGAATTTAACCTTGAAATACCAGTCAAAACTATGTTTTTAAGAGAAGTTTGATTTGATCTAACTTAGAAGTATGTTATAACGAAACAGTGAATGCATTGCAAAAACCAATGCTCATGTTGCTTGTTTTGATTGTAGGTTGTTCGGGTGATGCAGGCAGCAATGGGTGTGAGGTTGTGGTGAGGTGTTGGTTGTGAATAGTGGTGCTGGTTTTGGATGATGGTTTCGGGCAGTGGGTGGTGATTTCTGGTTTGCTAAGGAAGTGTGCTGGAGGTTGGTATAATGTTATTAGCGGTTGGCTGAGGAACTGAGTTAAAAGCATGGGCGATTAATACGACTACACGAAGGTATTTTTATTCTTCGAGTTAAGGTTTAATATATTGCTAGCACATAAGCTGTTTGAGAACAATCCTATATACAAATTCAAACTGGATACAATGATGATTCTTAGATAAAGCATGTGATTTTACTATCTCATCTCTGTTGTTATGCTTGTTCTGTACATGTGGGAGATTATATCCATACACTGTAATATATGGTATACTCATTAATACATGTAGTATTATAAATTTTGTAGATTTGGTAATTCAATACGTATTGGAACGCTAAGCAATAACCATTAACCTTATATATATGATGTTCTATCATAATCATTCAGTTTATTCAAAGTTCCTAAAAAGAAAATCAGACCAATTTGCTTTTCTAGAAGCTTTGCTGGTAAAAGAAACTGCCTTAATCATCTTTTCAAATGCACTTTAACAATCAGCCAAACCAAAATTGATGAAGGATATAGCTTTATACTTTACGATCCATCATAAGAACTGTATACCGACTTTATCATGATGTTACCAACTCCATACAATGATACATTTCGATCTCTTCAGAGCTGTATTGACCATTATATCATTAATTTTTGTCTGTCACGGACTATCATTCAAACATCCTGCGTCACACAACAATGAATTATGGGTCATTGCAGGCATGGGATTTTTCACAGATGCTTATGATCTCTTCTGTATTACTACAGTGACTAAATTACTGGGTCGACTTTATTACTATAACCCTGAAAAGGGGGCACCAGGAAAGTTACCCGATCGGGTCACTTATTTCATTACCAGCGTTGCTCTATGTGGAACTCTTGCTGGACAACTGTTTTTTGGATGTTTAGGCGATCGCTTGGGTCGTAAAAAAGTCTATGGAATCACTCTTGTCACGATGGTAAAAGAATTTATGTCATACTCCAACTCCGCATTTAAGTTTTAACACCTTGAAAATATGATGACTTTATTTACTTTTACTCCAACAAACAACATAACAAACAATTGATCATGTTTGTTCCTAACATACATTAGGGTACATTAGTGAATTGCACCTTCATTCTCTTAACTTATGCTCAATCAGGCTAAACGGATATAGATTAAAAAGATAAGGTGCGAGTATGCACCAAAAGTGCAGACAGCAGACAATTTTCAATACATAGCTCTTTTGATAAAAAAATATCCTGGGGTTAACTGAAATATTAGGTGGTTCGGTGATACTAAATTTGTCATTTCTTTAGTGTAAAAGGTGGATGCGGACAAAGCCCGGTATGATATATGTCATATATCCAGATTTAGACCAACTAAGCAATAAATATTGTATTTTGATATCTTGTCGTATCTCAATTTACATCCTCTCTTCACCTTAATCAACATGTTCACATTTACTGCATGAAGATGTCAGATTCCAAATAATCATATTGTTCATCCAAAGAAGCACGAATGCATGCACACAAGACAATTTGGACATAAATTTTGGCAAAATAGTCTCATTGAATACACATTTGGAGTTGAAATCAAAGTATATGGGCAGTGCAGACCTTTTTTTTGGTAAAAATGAATAAATATCGATATCGGGAACTAATTAACATACCGAGGCGTTGCATACAACAGGTGGGATGTGCAATAGCCTCAGGGCTATCATTTGGATCAACAGCAAAATCGGTGGCTGTATCACTTTGCTTCTTCCGGTTCTGGCTAGGGTTCGGACTATGAGGCGACTACCCACTATCTGTAGTCATCATGTCTGAATATGCAAACCAGAAGAAAGTCTGTGACAGACATAAATTGATTCCTACTATTTAAGCTCAAGAAAGTACTTTATTTCATTTTTTTATAACTTTGATAATTTATATGACATCATTTATAGTAGGATATACTTGTATAATGTTGTAGATGTTTGATCTCATATTTGAAGTCCTACGAGTTAACGTAATTGTTTGACTATCTGTTGTGCTTTCACTTGTGTAGGCATCGGACTTTTGAAGAGAGCAAATTTGGACTTGATGATGCTAGCTTTCACTTGTGTATGCAACAAAGAATTATGGGTAATCAAACGTTTTGTTAGCACTAGTTAGATATAACATTTATTATACCCGATGTGCAAATTTGTATAGAAATGGTTATTGTATGTGAGTTAGGTCATTTTGTCGAAAAACTATTGTATTGGAATGGTTATGGATATTTTATTTGATTATATGGTTAATGTGTTTTTTAACTTATTTGAATATGATGATTATGTGAGTGATTGTTGATTGATATAATAGAACCAAAATAGACCATTAACAGGAAATAATAGCATGAAAAAATGGTGTAAAATAATAAACAACTTTTAGTAGCGTTTCAAAAACGCTACCGAAATATATATAGTGGCGTTGAGTAAATGCAGCCGTAAAACAGGGGTGTTAGCACCAAAATTGGTCACTAACCTCGTTCAGAAAGATTGTGTAGAGATATAAGTGATGAAAGTAAATTAAACAGAGAAGACAATGCGAATTTAAATGCAGAAAGTAAGAACACCAAATTTATAGTGGTTCAGCGTAATTGCCTACGTCCACTTTGTTCAACTTTATTGATTTCCTTTATAGTTGATTACAAATACAATTCGTGAATCAAATGCTTGAGTGAAGTTGTTAAGTAGAGAAGATGAGTCTTGAAAATGGCAGAGTCTCCCCGGTGTTTTCTCTCCAAAAAAGGATCCCTTTCACTGTGACCCTGCCCCTCTATTTATAGGCAAAGATGGGCTGGACTTCCCAAGTGGGCTGTTGGCCGAACACTCCAGCCCGAGTATAGTGAGCGCTGTATGCCGAACCACAGATGTGCCGAACGCTCTGATGCCGAACGGTCCCGTCTATGCCGAACGAGTTGGTTGATGTTTGGGAAGTGTAGGGTGTTAGTCAGTTGAAGCCGAACGCTCTTCTAGACGCCGAGTGCCCTTACGCCGAGTACTTCTAATCCCACCGGGTACTACGCCGAGTACTCCTGTATGCCGAACAGTCTCGTATGCCGAGCAGTCTTGACGCCGAGCGCTCTCGTTGCTGAGCACTCTGGTATGCCGAGCAGTCTTGATGCCGAGCACACTTGTTGCCGAGCACTCGTTGGATGTTGGGTGCCTCGCCGAACACTCCTGGTTGTCAAGTGCCTCGCCGAACACCATGGGATGCCGAGTACTCCTGTATGCCGAGCAGCCTTGACGCCGAGTACTCTTGTACGCCGAACATTACTGGACGCCGGACACTAATGGATGCCGAGTACTATGCCGAGTACTCATGGATGTCAGTTGCTTCACCGAACACTCCTGGATGGACAGTGCTTCGCCGAACACTCCTTGATGCCGGTCACTCTCTGATGCCGAGCACTTATTGCCGAGTACTAGTTGCCTGGTCAAATCCCCAGGAAAAACTTGCCCCCCAAAGTGTATTGCGTGGCCGAACGTGATGCGCTTTGAATCTGGTACAATCTACCTCGGAGGTACCTTCTCGAGAGTGCTAGCGAAGGAGGTGCAAGACGAACGAGATTTAGATGCCGAACGATACGCTCGAAGCCGAACGTACCTCGTGTGCCGAACGTCATACTGCTACGATGCCGAACCCTTCGGTGTTGACCGGTTCTACCGGGTATAGCCTCTTCAACTTCTACCTCCCTCTATATAACCAGGTCCTCACCGTCTCTTTTCCCTTTACGCCTTCTTTTCAGCCATTCCTTAGAGACTTTCAACTCTCCCCATCCTACCAGATATAAAGCCTATATAATCCATTCTCAACTTCGATCGTCGAATTAGGTATCAATCCTTCTGTGATTTAGATTACTTCCACAAGACTTAGGTTGTTTTCATGGGAAACGTGACCTTTCCATGATCTTATATTAAGCGTCGAGCAGAAATGGCTCGCATGCTTGGAGTTGTCTAGTTAGGGCTAGCTCCTTTGCGCCGAACAAGAATGGAAGGAAAAGAAAGATGGGATGCTGAACGGTGTAGTCTTCGCCGAGCGATCTGTCCCTGACGTTCGGCGCAGACGGAGATGGTGTAGGGTGAAGTTGACATCGTGGTGGAGAGCCACTTTTAGCCGAATGATAACCCAGACCGAACAGTCGACATGCCGAACATTACTTAAATGCCGATCAATTGACATGCCGAACAATACAATTGCCGAACACTTGACATGCCGAACAATACAATTGCCGAACACTTGACATGCCGAACAATACAATTGCCGAACACTTGACATGCCGAACAATACAATTGCCGAACACTCTTTAAACCGAGCCAAACACAGCCGAACACTATACTTAGGACGAATAATCTTGAATGCCGAACATTACTTAAATGCCGAACAGTATAAATGTCATACTACACTTAGGCCGGTTACTTTAGAAATCATATGTCTTTTGAATCTGGAACTGTAATCACCTCAAGGCGGGCTTTTTGAGACGGTCAGCGATGACGGTCTTCGAAGGCGATGATTCGAAGCTAATTATTATATCTTTTAAAACATTCTTATTGTCTGTACACAATTGCTTGCACTAGTTCACACAACACGTGGGGGGAAAACTCGTGTTGCTAATTCTAACGTTCAACGTTTTTCAAGTATAGCTTTCTCAAGCATTTAGTTATTTATTCGGGATGTCGAGAAAATCTAGCTCCGCCACCATATCCGACAGGCCTGGGCCGTCATCGAGGCAAGGAGCCGCAGATACTTCCAACCCGTCAATCTCTCCCGCTCATAACTTGGCGCCCGATGCTCTGGAGTCAACCATCTTACTGGACAATCCGATCGATTCTCAAGCCTCGAAGATCAACGAGGCCGCTCTGCGACGGATATGTTCCATTCACGGGATTCCCTTTGCTGACGTGTTAGTTCCTTCGAGACACGACCGCCCTCATCTGCCCCCAGTCGGGTACACAGCCTGCAACAAGTTCATGTGTTGGATGGGCAGCGTGCCTCCATTCAATTTATTTCTCCGGGATGTGCTGCAGTATATAGACATAGCTCCGTCGCAGCTGCACCCGAATGGCCATGCGTTTCTATATGGGACTTATTTACTTTTCATGGCCGTCTTCTCCAGACCTCCAACCCCCGGTGATATCCGATACATTTATATGTTCAAGAGACGGAAAGATAGCCCTTCCTTCATGTTCCTCGAGCCATACCACAAGTGCCAGATCTTGACAGGGGCCTGTAGCAAATTCGCCCTGTACAAACAGGAATGGTTCTATGTGCGCTGCCCTTCCGGTTTCGCTAGGAGATGGGTTGAAGGCAGTAAGTCTTTCTGCCGAGTTACTATTCGTATTTAACCCGAGCATGTCTTTCCTAACTTTCCGTTTCATCTTTTCAGGTATCAGCCCACGCCCGGAAGGCCGAGGATATTCTGATGCTGTCGATGCGATTAGAGCTCTTCCGGCCGAGGATCGAGATATCCGAGCTATCATTTCAAATGAATCGTTGTCGGGGTTTGGCTTGCTAGCCCCTGGTCGTCGGATCAGCCTTCCAGAAGGTGTTACAATTCCCAAACCTCCATTTGGTAAAGGGAAAAAACTTGCCGGACCGTCGTCGCGTCGCGCTCCCGACACGCATGAAGAAGGCGAGCGCAAAGAGGATGATCCCCCCGAAACTCAGGGCGAGAACGTGGGTCCCGCTTGGAATCCGGCAATCGAGGTTCAGGATATTGAGACATCATCCTCCCCTTTAAAGGGAAAGAAGAAGTTGAAATACACGGTTCAAAAGGAGAAAGTTGGTGGCACCTCAAAAGTTACGCCTACCCCTCTTGAGAAAGAGGCTTCTTCGCAGCATCTGGAAAGTTCCTTGAGAGGTCTATCGAACCTTTCTATTCCCGAAGACATACTTAATTACGGGTTCGATGATCCTGAAGCTCTCAAATTCTCTTCGCCCGCTAGAGGCAATGTAGGAGTTCAACTCCCGGCTCAAGGAGACAATACTCCGACTAGCAAAGATAAACGAACGGGTCCGTCGGGGGGAACACTTAGGACACACACGCACATGCGCATTCCATAATATACTTCAAGTCTTTTTAATTCGTGAATTCTCCTTAACTCGTTGTTATCTCCCTTCTTTGTAGGTGATATGGGCCGCTCACACGGACTTGATCGCCTTCAGGGGTCTTCTATATTCCATCACTCCGGACGGGATTCCGGTTCAGGCAGACGCCGGGACCGAGGTGATTATGAAGATAGGGATAATCGTCCGCGCGAGTCGTCTCACCGCAAGAAAGCACACTCTCAATCTTCCCAGTCCCGCGATCTTCCTCCTCCAACTGAGCCGGATAAAGAGAAGTCTTTGCAGAAGGGTTATCAGTCTGATGCTACTCGAGAACAACATTCCAGTTCATCGAGTACGAGGCAAGTTCGAGAGCAGCGTAAAAGAACGGAATTCTCTAAGCCTCCTCCTCCTACTCCTGCCGTGGACCCAACTGTTGCGGAAAAGATGGTCGACCTTAAGGCCAAGTTTCCGAAAATCTGTTTTGACGGCTTGAAATTCCTCCCAGCCATCCATCACATTCCTGGGCACGTGAAGCAAAGTGCCATTGCCTGCAACAATGACGTCTATGTTCAACATGACGCATTCGTGCACTTGGTGGAGAAGATCTCGAAAGTATCTGTCGAGCGTCAACACGAGATTGACCGTCTGAATCTGGAGGCTGACAGCGATAAGAAAATCATCAAACTCCAAGACGAAGAGCTTGCTTCGTATAAGTCAAAGCTAGAAGCCGCTGAACAAGGTGTGAAAGATACTGCTGAGGCAGTTGCTCGCTTAGAGGTGGCTCACAAAAAGGAGCTTGACGAAGCAGTTCAGCGCAGCGGCGCCCTTGCCCTAGAAAAAGACTCTGTCCAAAAAGAAAGGGACGCGCTCGCTACTCAAGTCAAAGAGCTGAAAGAACAACTCTCCAAGGAGAAAGAAGACAAAATAGCTGCTCAGGAAGAATCACATCGATATTGTGATGAGATTGTTGCTACCCGACTCCTGAAGACAAAGATCGACAACGAACTTGCCGGGGTCGAGAAAATGAAGGATGAGGCCCGTGAGGAGGGCAAAAGAATGGCTGTGGAGGAGCTTGATTCTCGCCTTGAGGCGGCCGCAGATGCCGGCAGGGAAGAGGTCAAGAGTATGTTTGACCCGCTGATCGCCGAGTACGGAGCTCGCGTCCTTATGCACCGCGACCTAACATTCTTGGGCGACGGCTACCACGAATCCCTGGCTGAGGCATGGGAAACTCTGATAAAGAGCAAGAAAGTCGAGTCAGGCTCCGAAGAGATCGACGGGGATGCATTGGTGAAGGAGTTCCTGAGGGGGAATGAGCCATCGGATTTATCCGCAGCATTGGCTCTTTATGGCAAAGGCTCTTCCCCTTCGAAAGAGAAGAACGACGAGCCTGGCCCGTCAGAGGCCGACGCTACTACTCCTCATATCGCCGCTCCTTATGCTGCTCAATCGGCCGGTCGGTCGGCGCTTGATCCATTCGAGCAGCATGCCAGTTATGATCCCGAAGATCCCGGGCTTGGCGTTCATGTGCTGTCACCTATCCTGGAGGGTGAAACCCCGCGCGCCACCGATAGCCAACCGGATCCTGGTAGGAAATTCTTCTTTCTCTAGAAGTCGAAGAGATCCCGTCATATTTCAGCAATGGTTATTCGTTCTAATGCCCACTTCTTATATTTTCATGCAGGTTGTTCTGACGCCGAGCTAACTCCGAGGAGCGATGACGCCAAGGAGGAAGCAGGGAAAACAAGCGACGTTGCTTACGCAGGGATAACTCCCGGTCCAGATGCTCAAGTGATCGGGGCGCTTGATGATGACAAACTTGATACTTCGTCTCCTGCCGAAGGAAGTGATGAAGTTAAAATCACTGGCGCCTCTGAACATACTTCAGAGACGAGCATGAAGGACCGTCTCGCCGACGAGGAGAAGAAAAAGGTCAAAGTCAAAGTTGAATCTGAAGTACTGGAACTCACTGACCCGCGGAACAGACCTTTGAAAATCATTCTCCCGGGCAGGTCCAAACCGCTAGATGTTCTGTCTCCTACTCCTGACTCCGTCTCTCTAGCAAGCAAAAAGTCCAAGAAAAAGCGTGAGGGAGAGGAGTCGTCGGAAACACCAAAGGCAGACAAGAAGAAGAAGTCGAAGAAATAATCGATGCACTTGTTCAACAAGTTTCCTGATTAAGTTTTGTAATCGTTTTTTATCTCCCATGATTTGTAGTTTGTATAGAGAGGTCTGAATTTTGTAGGAGTGATCATGTATCCTCATTTTGGACTTATTGAATAAAGTTTTAGTTTCTTTTTTGTTTGAATGATTCTTTTGTCTTTATTTGGTTTTTTGACTAATTGTAGCCATAACTCAAGTTCTTATGAGTTGCATTATCTCCCGGTCCATTCTTGTGCAGTTCAAACATTTTTGGACATGGCGTACCTCTCGTTCCACATCTTTCGAGTACTTGGACTTCTTGTTGACTCTATGTCCCGGGGACTTGGAGGCTTGAAATAGTTTATGCTCTAGTCCGCGCTCTGGGGACTTAGAGTACTCTGATCCGCGCTCTGGGGATTCGGAGATTTGGAATCGTTTATACTCTAGTCCGCGCTCTGGGGACTTAGAGTACTCCGATCCGCGCTCTGGGGATTCGGAGATTTGGAATCGTTTATACTCTAGTCCGCGCTCTGGGGACTTAGAGTACTCCGATCCGCGCTCTGGGGATTCGGAGATTTGGAATCGTTTATACTCTAGTCCGCGCTCTGGGGACTTAGAGTACTCTGATCCGCGCTCTGGGGATCTGGAGATTTGGAATCGTTTGTACTCTAGTCCGCGCTCTGGGGACTTAGAGTACTCCGATCCGCGCTCTGGGGATTCGGAGATTTGGAATCGTTTATACTCTAGTCCGCGCTCTGGGGACTTAGAGTACTCCGATCCATGCTCTGGGGATTCGGAGATTTGGAATCGTTTGTACTCTAGTCCGCGCTCTGGGGACTTAGAGTACTCCGATCCGCGCTCTGGGGATTCGAAGATTTGGAATCGTTTATACTCTAGTCCGCGCTCTGGGGACTTAGAGTACTCCGATCCGTGCTTTGGGGATTCGGAGATTTGGAATCGTTTATACGAGTCTGTATGTCGCGCAGGATAATGTAATTTATCATCCAATTAAGAGATATAGAAACTTCATAGAAAATGTGGCTTCAAGCCTTTATTAATGAAAATCAACTAAACCGCTCGATTACAACTTTAAAAGGAAACTAAGTCATTATTGAATGGAAACATGCAGGAAACAATAGTGCCTATAACAAGAAAGGGAAACATGCTAAATGTAATAGTGCCGCAAATGTTCACTGTTCCATGCTCGGGGGAGTGTCGCGCCATCAACGGTCGCTAGCTTGAATGTTCCTTCTCCAAGCTTCCGTTCAATGGCGTATGGACCTTCCCAGTTGGGATTCATGCGTGATGGTACCGGGAAGACTCGTTTCAGAACGAGATCTCCCACACCAAAGATTCTTGGGCGGACTCTGCCGTCATAGTAACGCTTGACTCAATGTCTGTGCGCCGCCGCCCTTAATTCAGCTTCTTCCCGCTTTTCATCGATGCAGTCCAGTGATTCCAGCAAGAGGTTTTGGTTCGTCTTGGGATCATAGTATGTCACTCGGTGCGATGGAACTTCAAGTTCTACGGGTATAACGGCTTCAGAGCCGTATGCCAAGGCAAATGGAGTGTGGCCGGTCGCGGACTTGTGGGTAGTTCTATACGCCCATAATGCTGTCGGGAGTTCATCTACCCATTTGCCTCCAACCTTCTCCAGACGCTTCTTTAGTATGGACTTGATTATTTTGTTAACGGCCTCGACTTGTCCGTTAGCTTTTGGGTGTGCAACGGCGGTGAACTTTTTCTCGATGCCGTACTTTAAACAGAACTCTTTGAACTCTCTACTTTCGAATTGCGTTCCGTTGTCTGTAATGATGGTGCGTGGAAGGCCAAAGCGGCATATAATGTTTCGTATAACAAAGTTAATGACCTTCTTAGAGGTGATAGTGGCCAAAGGTTCTGCCTCAGCCCATTTCGTGAAATAGTCGACTGCAACTATTGCGTATTTCGCACCACCTTTGGATAGAGGCAAAGAGCCGATTATGTCGATTCCCCAGATCGCAAACGGCCAAGGACTGATCATTTGTGTGAGTTCCGTTGATGGAGCCCTCGGGATTTTTGCATATCTTTGACACTTGTCGCATTTTCTTGCGTAGTCCGCGGCATCCCGGTTTACGGTGGGCCAGTAATATCCATAGCGGAGGATCTTCTTTGCTAGCGTTTGCCCCCCAGTATGGTCGCCACATTCCCCTTCGTGAACTTCCCTCAAGACTCGCTTTGTTTCATCATGAGCGATGCACCGTAATAATGGGACTGAGAATCCTTTTCGGTACATGGATCCACCCTGCATTACGTACCGCGCAGCCTTCCGAAGGACCTGTCGTCTTTCGCTTCTTCTTTCTGGTAAAGCCCCGGTTGTCAGGTACAGTTTGAATGGGGTTATCCACGAGTCCTTCTCAATTTCTGTTTCCAAAACACGATCGATTTTCATCTCGTCTATGCTCGGGGCATGCAAGACTTCAACGGGATACAATCCCATTTGTTGAGCATCGTCGGTACTTGCGAACTTAGCCAACAAGTCGGCTTCTTTGTTCTGTTCTCGCGGGATATGTGAAATGTCATAACGCTCAAGATTTGATAGTAGTTCTTGGACCTGAACGAGGTACGGAGCAAGCTTTCGTCCTTTTGCTTGGTAGTCTCCTCGTACTTGGTAAACCACCAATTGCGAGTCACAAAAGATTTCGACTGATTCGATCCCGAGTTCTTTGATGAGTTCAAGCCAGCGATCAGTGCTTCATATTCAGCTTCGTTGTTCGTAGCCGGGAAATCGAGCTTCAGGGCATAACAGATTGATCGGTTTTCCGAAGTTATAAGAACTACGCCCGCGCTGGAGCAACGGTCGTTTGACGCACCGTCAGTGTATAATTTCCATCGAATGGGGGGAATGATGTCGTGATCGTCCGGTTTGATGGGTATGGTAAATTCAGCGATGAAGTCTGCTAACGCTTGCCCTCGGATGGCTCTCCGTGGTAAGTACGCGATATCGAATTGGCTCAACTCGATGTTCCATTTTAGCAATCTTCCAGAAGTTTCCGGTCGTTGAAGTACCTGCCTCAGGGGTTGATCGGTATAAACACCGTTTGAATGCGCTTGAAAGTATGGGCGCAGCTTGCGTGATGCAATCACCAAGCAATAAGCCAATTTCTCGATTTTAGGGTAATTCTTCTCTGCCCCCGTTAAACGCTTGCTAACATAATATACCGGCTTCTGGACTCGATCCTCCTCACGAACCAAAGCTGCGCTTATCGCATGAGGGGATATAGCCAAGTAAACGTACAGCATCTCATGGTCAACTGGTTTAGATAGCATTGGTGGGCTCTCCAGATGCCTTACCAGATTCCGGAATGCTTCCTCGCAGCTAGACGTCCATTCAAAATTTCTCTTTCCTTTCTTTATTATGTCAAAGAACGGGATGCACTTGTCAGTTGCCTTGGATATAAATCGACTCAGCGCAGCTAATTTTCCGTTCAAGCTCTGTACCTGCTTTATAGTCCTGGGCGCTTGTACATCTCGAATGGCTTGGATCTTTTCTGGGTTGGCTTCGATTCCCCTAGCGTTGACGATGAATCCTAAAAACTTCCCTGATGCAACGCCGAAAGAACACTTCAGCGGGTTGATCTTCATTCCATAAAACCTGAGTATGTTAAACATTTCAGCTAAGTCTTGAATGTGGTCGTTTGACCGTCGTGACTTCACGAGCATGTCATCCACATAGACTTCCATGGTTTTGCCCAGCTGGTCCTTGAACATTCGATTCACCAGACGTTGGTAAGTTGCTCCACATTCTTCAATCCAAAGGGCATCACTACATAGCAATACAGCCCGACATTTGTAACGAAGCTGGTGTGTTCTTGGTCCGGAATATGCATTGGGATTTGGTTGTATCCTGAGTACGCATCCATGAATGACAATAATTCGTGTCCTGCTGTGGAATCGACCAACTGATCGATCCTAGGCAACGGGAAACTGTCCTTAGGGCATGCTTTGTTCAAGTCGGAATAATCTACGCAAGTCCTCCATTTCCCATTCGCCTTCTTTACTAGCACGGGGTTGGAGACCCACTCCGGGTAGAGGGCGTCGCGGACGAACCCATTTGCTTTGAGTTTGTCCACCTCCTCTCCAAGAGCGGCGGATCTCTCCGGATCCATTCCTCTCCTTTTTTGCTTGACTGGGACGTATTTCGGGTCTATGTTCAACATATGACTCGTGATGGCGGGAGAAATCCCACACATATCAGAATGCGTCCAGGCGAAAACATCAAGGTTTGCCCGGAGGAAGTCGCTAAGGTCTTCAGTCATTGCGGGGCCTAACTGTGATCTGATCTTCAGTATTCACGAAGGGTCGTCACGGCTAACTGAAATGTCAATTGTTAATTCAGCCGGTGCCGCCTTCTCTTCCCTGGGTTTCTCATCGTCGTCTCTCGGATCTATATCTCCGTAGATCCGAGAACTATGCCCGAGCCAGGGCTCGGGCACTACTTGTCAATTATTCGTATTGAGGATGCGGACGGGATTGTCCGCAACCTTTCCTTTCTCCCTCCGGTGGGCCTCTCGGAGCTCGGCCACATAACAAGAACGACCAGCTGCTTGGTCACCGTGAACAATGCCTACTCCTTTGTCAGTCGGAAACTTCAAAGTCAAGCACCACGGGGCTAGTGCCGCCCTAAATTCAGCTAGGGCCGGCCGACCCAAGAAAACATTATACGGAGAGTCCACATCCAAAACTACAAAGGGTAGAATTCGTACCCTCCGACGCTCGCCTTGTCCCAGTTCAACTGGTAACTCGACATATCCTACTGCATCAGTCGCAGCGCCGTTAAAGCCGTGGGTACGAGCTTTGGATGGTTTCAAGTCTTTTGTCTCTAGCTTCATCTGATCATAGGCCTTCTTGAAGATGATGTTGACTGAACTTCCACAATCAGTCAAAATTCTTTTTACATATGCTGGTCCGATCGTTGCAGATATGACCATGGGATCGATGGTCGGAGCCTCTACCTGATCAGCGTCTCTGTTCCTGAACACAATATCGTCTGTCATCACGCGCTGCTGCTTAGCAGGGGCCCCGTCCTCTACGTTCGAACAGCACTCAATATCTGCATGCTTCAAGGAGCTTGCATATCGTTCCATCTCTTGCCAGTTCTTATCTGCGGGATGAGGTCCGCCGATAATTGTATTTATGACCAGTCTTCCAACAGTCCGAGCAGGCTCCTCAGGATGACGTGGAGCTGGTGCACGACCTGGGTTGGACGTTCCCTGTCCTCCTTCCTGTGGATCCTTTACAAATTCTTGCAACTTCTTTTGTCTGATCAATTTCTCGATAGCGTCATGCAGGTGTCTGCATTCTTCCGTGTTGTGTCCATAAGTTTCATGGAAGCGGCAATATTTCCCAGTTCGCTTCTGTTCTTCAGTTGATTCTTTTGGACGTGGTTTTCTGTACTGAAAAGTATTGCAGGTGGATAGGTAAATGTTCTCAAGTGGGGCGTTTAGCGGAGTGTACTCGCTGTAGCTTGGAATTCTCGACTTCCACTTTCCCGCTTCTCTCCTCTTTCCTTGACTTCTTCCTCCGGACTCTTTGGGCTGCACAGGCTTACTCTGGACATTGACTTGGACCTTTCCCGAATTGTCTCCAGATTGCTTCACAGCAATGTTGCTCTTGATTGACTCTTGGGCAGGTCCCGGTGCCTTATCTCGTCGTACCCACCTAGCTTCCTCTCTTCTTATGAACTGGTGTGCCTTGGAGTAGAAACGCTCTAGCGTAGCCGGAGGTTTTCCTGCCAGCCAGTCTCCAAATTCAGAATCCGGATCTACACCTCTCATTACAGCCATTAGGATTGCATGGTCGTTGGGATTACTGACTTCAGTTGCCGCAACGTGGAATCTTTGTAAGTACTCCTTCAGCGACTCTCCGGGATTTTGGATTACACTTGACAGAGACATCACGTCCTTCGGGCGTGTAGTGTGTATCCTGAATTGCTCAATAAACTTCTTTGCTAACTCCTCGAAACTTGATACGGATCGCGGAGGAAGTCGGGTGAACCACATAGTAGCGATCCCAAATAGAGTAATCGGAAAGCACCTACACTTGGTGGGATCATTTGCTCTGGCTGAATCCATCATCCATTCATACCTCATTACATGTTGTCTGGGGTCAGTCTTTCCTTCGTATGCAGGAATAGTTGGCATGCTAAACTTCTTGGGGTACGCCGCTTGCAGCACAACATCCGTGAACGGAGTATGACTTCTTGACACTCCCCAGTCGTCATTTGATAAGCCCTGATTTTCTTTCATCAGTTGCCTGATCATGGCTGTCAGATCGGGTGTCTGTATGGAAGCTGGGAGGTTGGAGTCAGTTCTACGCGCCTGTCCATGCTGATGCCTCCTTTCCTGGCGATCTGCCAATCGTGCGTCTTGAGGCTCAACATTGTTAGCATTTTGATGATCTGGAGCTCCATCCTCCATCTGTACTCCGGTTCTGAAGCTCCCAGTTCTGGCTTGGTCGCGGTCTCCAGCTGTTCGAACAGCAGCATCCGCCCTTGCAGCTTCAGTCTTGCGGCGTCTACGCCTGGGTGGTTCATCAGAAGAAGTAGAGCTGTCAGATGAGGAATAAGCAGCAGGATTGCCCCCAGCATTCTGTTGCTGCTGTTGAGTGAGTTGTGCCATCAGGTTGGCATTAGCTTGCATCTGTTCTCCCAGTTGTCTCCTGCTTTCCCTAAGTTCTCTCATCAGGTCATTGAACTCTACTCTGGTGACAACTGGAGTCTGTTCTTGAGCGGCAATCCCTGCACTCGGGATCGCCGGTTGATTGCTAGGTCCTTCTTGTTGCACGCTAGCAGTCTCTCGGGCATCCGCATTAAGAGAAGCTGACCTGGTACGTGGTCTTGCCATTGTAGAGTTATCGGTATGAACTCTGAGTAGAATCAACGGATGTCCTATCAGTAAGTCGGATCTTCTTTGGGGGATTTGTTCAATCCAGTAGCTTCAAAGCAGATCCCTGAGGTCTGAGAATTCGATTCTCAGTGAAAGCACCAAAGTGTTAGCACCAAAATTGGTCACTAACCTCGTTCAGAAAGATTGTGTAGAGATATAAGTGATGAAAGTAAATTAAACAGAGAAGACAATGCGAATTTAAATGCAGAAAGTAAGAACACCAAATTTATAGTGGTTCAGCGTAATTGCCTACGTCCACTTTGTTCAACTTTATTGATTTCCTTTATAGTTGATTACAAATACAATTCGTGAATCAAATGCTTGAGTGAAGTTGTTAAGTAGAGAAGATGAGTCTTGAAAATGGCAGAGTCTCCCCGGTGTTTTCTCTCCAAAAAAGGATCCCTTTCACTGTGACCATGCCCCTCTATTTATAGGCAAAGATGGGCTGGACTTCCCAAGTGGGCTGTTGGCCGAACACTCCAGCCCGAGTATAGTGAGCGCTGTATGCCGAACCACAGATGTGCCGAACGCTCTGACGCCGAACGGTCCCGTCTATGCCGAACGAGTTGGTTGATGTTTGGGAAGTGTAGGGTGTTAGTCAGTTGAAGCCGAACGCTCTTCTAGACGCCGAGTGCCCTTACGCCGAGTACTTCTAATCCCACCGGGTACTACGCCGAGTACTCCTGTATGCCGAACAGTCTCGTATGCCGAGCAGTCTTGACGCCGAGCGCTCTCGTTGCTGAGCACTCTGGTATGCCGAGCAGTCTTGATGCCGAGCACACTTGTTGCCGAGCACTCGTTGGATGTTGGGTGCCTCGCCGAACACTCCTGGTTGTCAAGTGCCTCGCCGAACACCATGGGATGCCGAGTACTCCTGTATGCCGAGCAGCCTTGACGCCGAGTACTCTTGTACGCCGAACATTACTGGACGCCGGACACTAATGGATGCCGAGTACTCATGGATGTCAGTTGCTTCGCCGAACACTCCTGGATGGACAGTGCTTCGCCGAACACTCCTTGATGCCGGTCACTCTCTGATGCCGAGCACTTATTGCCGAGTACTAGTTGCCTGGTCAAATCCCCAGGAAACAAGGGGTAAAGTTGGAAATTCTATTAGTAGCGCCAAAAAATCTTTTGGTGGCGTTTTTTAAACGCTACAAAAAAATTTATGGTGGCGTTTGAAAAACGCTGCCAAAAATGCATTTATAGTGGCGTTAAAATAAATGCAACAAAAAATCATTGATTTTTAGTCGCATGTTTTCTCGCGGCGTTTATCAAAACGCCACCAAAAGTTTTTGTGGCGTTTTTTGAGCGCCACAAAAAATAAAATTTCTTGTAGTGAATGTCTAGGTAATCAAACATGATAAAAATTGTTAACTTTTAAATTTAAATTTAAAAGGTGATTTATTTAATTTAATAATAATTTATTTAATTAACGTGGAAATTAGCCATTTTGGCTACTATCTCGGATTTCAACGAAAACAATTTCATTGGATCCGTAATGGTGAACTATTATAAGATTTCAAGTTTCGTGACGATCAGACTTGTCATTTGATCGTACGGACTCGAAATGCGTAGTAATCAATTTAATGAATTCGATTTAAAATAAGCTGATTTTAAAAGCTTACTTCTGTATACACTGAAATTAGGGTTTGAAACTAGTTCCATTGAGTTTAAAAATACCGAAAACATATATTTTGATATATTGGAAGGTCTATTTTCGTTTCGGGAACGAAACGGGCTTTTCGGGTCGTTGTTATCGTTTCGATCCAACCCTGCCTATATATAGGTTATTTGTCATTTCAATAATCATGTACGTACATTTCCTTCTCATCTCCTCTTTCTTTCCAATGGCTGAAAACCCTAATTTCAATTTCAAATAAAAAACAAAAAACAAAAACAAAACAAAACAAAAACAATTGCGGAACTAGGGCGACTTCAGGTCGCGCTTCGGGTTCCAGAGGCAAAAACCCTGCAGAGACTTCGGGTCAGGAACCAAATGACTCGGCTCTCAGGTTGTTCTGGTAAAACTCAGAGCAAGCACCGAAGATTTGAGGCGGCGGACCAAAGTAGGACTCGAAGTCAACTCAAGGCCTAGATTTTCCAATCTTCTAACGTTAATAACTTTTGCATACGAGCTCGGATTCACGCGCGGTTTTCTCCGTTGCGATCGTATTGAAATTCAAGACATTTTGGCACTAGTTTGGCTGCATTATGAGATTATTAAATTTTTGGGCTAATTTTGGATTTTAAATCGACGACAAATCAATGGTGAGTGTTTTAACCCACTCACGACTACTAAATTGTCTTATGTTAGTTAAATTGAATTTATGATGTGATTTGAAGTTGATTGATTGCTGTATGATATATTTAAATGGTCATTTTTGTTAAATCTGACTTTTATTGAATATAATCGCCATTTCATTTTTAAAAAAATTGAATTTTTAATTGACAGTTAATACCTGTTAATGATAATCAGTCAAAAAATTTGTTATGTGTTGATTGATTTGAATGATGATTGTAACAGATGTTAATTGTTGATATTGGATAACTTGATGTTATATTTTATATGTTAATATAACAATGCAAGTTCCCTTAGTTTATTGTTAGGAAAATCACTGTGGGTTGAAATGATACATACCCGAATGATCTGATGGATTAGGGAAAAATCGTTATGGGTTGAAATGATAGACTCGAGCAGTTTTATGGATTTGAATGTTAATTAGGGATTGCGGGTTGAAATGATATATACCCATAAATTATAAATTATTGCGGGTTGAAATGATATATATCCGTATCACTTGACCATAGGGTAGAAAATTATATACGGACACCGGATTGGTTAATTAAATGATTTTTAAATCCTTAATTTTTGAATTAGTAAAATGATATTTGGAAATAAAATTTGATTTATATAAACTGAATTATTTTCGAAAATCCAAGCTTTAAATGTTGAAATTGAATCTGGTTTAAATGAATTGTTTAAAGAATTTAAATTGAAATTTTAAAGTTAGATTGGAAGTATAAATGAAATTTCTCAAAATTGAGTTATTGAAATATTTGAATATTTAAACTTTGAAATCTACTAAACTTGAAATAGTTTAAATTTATAGTTCGAACATGGATTTGAAATCGATATGGATTAAATGGTTTTAAATGAGAATCTGAATTGAAAGACCAATTTTAGTTTGTTGATTTGAAAGTTGGACATGGTCCAAATGTGTTGAAATGAAAGAAATAGTTTAATTTGATGTTAATTTCAAATTAATTTTTTTAATATAAACTGTTAAAGATATCTTATTCTTAAAATTCTGATTTATTTAGATTTTCAAAATATTTACTATATAAACCATTTCAATAATCAAACCATTTTATATTAAACTAGTAAAACTATATTTAATCTATTTAAACTATTTTAATCTATTTAAACTATTTAATCTATTTAAACTATTTAATCTATTTAAACTGTTTTAATATATTTTAAACTATTTTAATCTATTTTAAACTATTTAAACCATTTTAATTTAATTTAAGCTAGTTTAATATAATTGAAACTATTTTTAACCATTTAAACTATTTTAACTTGATGTGCACGTAAATGTGCATATTTTTACCACCATATTTAATCTATTTAAATTTAATAAATGATCTTATTGGGTATTTTAACTTGTTTAAACCAAAATTCAAATTATTTTCAAATTGTCACATATTCATCTTTATATAGGGGCAAAATGGTCATTTTTGTGCATTTATTAAATTGTAAAAATTTACTTGGAATTTTCTATGTTGTTTTGTAAGAAATTTAGTGAATTTTACAAATGGTTTCATCATGATATATGCATGAACAAGAGTGAAGAGAACAAATGAAGATGGAAATAATTCAAAGTGAAGATTATGGAGGACCCAACTTACCCACCTACCTTAATGTACACTTAGGAGCTAATGCACATGCTAAAAGGCCATTAAATATTCATGCACACTTAATGGACCATTAGTAAATGCTAATGGTTACTTGGCCACCACACTCTCTAAAGGGTAGTTTGGGCATTCCCCAAAAATATGGATTAGGGTTTCTAACTTGTTTAAATACCCCATATCTTCATGTAACCCTCTCCTCCTCTTAGTTAGTTTTAGCTTAGAAATAAAAGAAAGCTTCTCTTTTCTTTTCATGGCTACTTAGCCATTTCTATTTCTTGTAATTTCCTTCTTTTTTTATGAAATGTTAATTAGTGTTCTATGTTATTTACATTCTTCTCTTCTTATGTAATAGTGTAGATCTCTTTTATTTTATGCAAGTAGAATAGTTCTTCTTTCCTTTTGCTCTTGTTTTTCCTCTTGTTTTTCTTTAATGTTGCATGCTACAAGTGTTGATACGATAACACAAATAAGAGGCTAATCCCTTCAATTTAGAGGTATTGAAGCCTCTAATCATGTAGCTTCAACATTTTGATAATTATTGCTCTCTTTTGTGCTTAAATGAATGTTGATGCGATTTATTGTTTCATGTTGAATTTGATAGTCTATGTTGTTCATAACAAATAGGCTATACTTAAACGATCACAAACAAAAATTGCCTCTTCATTTAAATATGATTATGGCAAAGAAGTGAATGTTGAAATTGAAATTTGATGGTCTATATTTCTAATTAATAGTTAATTGACCATACTTAAAATAGATTTTTCTTTCAACTTGTTGACATTTTTCATGAAAGTTAGTAAGTGGTTTAAAGGTTGTGTTATAATTTATTGGCTTATGTTGAGCTAATTAATAGCACAAATGTGCCATACTTATGATAAACACATCATTTAAATTCAGTTATGACCAAAAAAGAGAGATCATAATTTCATAATTTGTTGAACTATATGATCTAGAGAATGGAATTATCTCTAAATTGTCATTTAACTCTCATATTTCTATCACTTTGTTTTTGTCATTTTTTCTACATTTTTAGCTTCACCCTTTTCAACTTTGGTTAATTTGATTGAATAGGAAATTTAAATCAACAATTCTCTGTGGATCGACCCGTACTCGCTATGTACTACGATAGTACGCCGTGCACTTGCAGTATAAATTTAATTATAAATTTTTCGATGGTTTTCTAATCCGATAGAAATTCCGTCGTTAAACAAGTTTTTGGCGTCGTTGCCGGGGAATAGTTTTGATTTTAATTTTCTATTCTTCGTTTTATTTGTTGTTTGATTTTTGTGTGTTTTTATTTTGTGTGTGTTTGCATTTAACAAAAAAAAATTGTTGTGTGGAGTGTTTTTGTGATTTTTGTGTGCGTTTTGATTTTGTTGTTTGTAGTTTGCTAGTTTCCTTTTTATTTTGCATTTGCATTTCTATTTTTTTTTTAAAGAAATTTTTTTTATTTCATTTCATTTTCAATTTACATTGTCAATTTGAATTTGCATTTACATTTTACTTCAATCCCATTTCCCACTTTACTATTACAATTTCATATCACTTCTATTACAATTTCATGTCATCCACATTCCTCATTTTCCTACCCATCACTAGTCACCGTCCCTTCATTTACACAACTACTCCCTAAAACAAAGACCAACCATCAGCATTTTCACTACCTACTCCTGCTGCTCATCAACTATCTTCCAACAAACCTCTGCCTCTACACTGTACAACTCTACATCGCCTGCTACAACACCTTTACCTCACCACATCCAAACAACAACCACTTGCACTATCGCCTAGAATACTGCTCTACCTCCTTGCCGTCTACAGTCCATTATTGCGCAATCACCCCTTCTCCCATCAATTCATCTCCATAAACTTGCCACTACCTGACACTTCCTCTGTGTACTTCTGCCACAGCCATTACACCAAACAACCACTGCATAGAGCAACCCACCCCTCTGCTTAGCAACTATCACCAACATTTCATTACTGCCTTACCACAAAATTGCCAAACATCACTCAAATCCCACTTCATCACTGCTTCTTCACACCACAAACTGCTAACTGAACACATCATCCCTTACTTCACACCACCCGGACTGCTATTCCAGACTTCCCAACACATTCACAAACCACCTGTGCACACAAACATCACCGTGCATACATATCTCCCAAACTGTAACACTCCCCTTGCTTACAACAGTCCCTTCACCACCACATTTCATCTGCTCATCATCTTACTTCTGCCTGTTCATCCACCAGTAGCCTCACTGCTACTAAAACAGCCATTACAACCATCTCCAGCCTGTCATTCATCATTTCACTACTTGAACAACTACTACAACAACCACTCAACAACCTGCATTCATTAACCAAACAACATATACACCAACTTTACAACAGCTTCACTTCTTATATCAACCACAGCAAACATCACTCCAGCCACCACCACCTATCCCAATTGCCAAACAACGCTCCACTATCATAAATACCCCGACACTAACGTCCCACAACCACTGGCCACTTGCATCTAACCACCAGACCATCTCCTCTGTTACACTGCAATAATTTCATCACTTCCGTGATCATTTCTGCCCTACATCTTCACACACAATCCCAGCCTCAATTTCAAAAAAAATTGCCATCTAACCCTTGCCTTCAACAAACTGTCATGGCCCCTAAATGCACCACTAAAACTTCTCTACAGCAAATACGCACTTCCACTCGACCACAACCAGTGCCACACTATCACTGTTTTACCACTACCCAAAACCGATACTCACTACACATATCAAACCACTTCGCCACCACTGTTTGAACCAAATACCACTAGTGAACCACCTCCCAAATTGCCACCCACAGTTCAACAATCCCCAAAAAGCCAGCCTAAAATCGAACATCTCCACCTCCGCAGCCAAAAGCCATCAACTAACCAACCTTCATCGTCTGCGAATTCACCCACATCCACCACTTCGCCACCACAATTCGAATTGATCCCCAATCAAACTTGACTGCGATCGAATACCATCGACCAAATCTGAAACCATCCCACGTGTAACCCAAAATCTCTAACCAAATCTCGACCTCCCGCGACTGTAAGCCACTGAATTTGATTTCACATTTCCTTTTTTCTTATTTGTTTCGATTAGATTTTGACATTGTTTAGAAAGAGGCGAATTGGATTTCAATTAGAAAGAGGCGTATAGGATTCGGTTTGTTTCGTTCAATTTTGAATACGAGAAGAAGATGATTTAAATTCATTTTCATTCAATTTTAAAAGAGATTGGCCTTGTTTAGTTCTACATAGAAGTTGATTTAAATTCATTTTAGTCGGCTGTGGGCCGTGGGCTATGGAGAAGTTAATTTTCTTTCTCTGATTTTTCCTTTATTTTTTTATGAACCGTTTGAATTTGGGATTTCTTTTATCCAAAAAAAAGAAGAAGAAGGAATCTTTTGATTTACGATATTGGTATCGATTTGAGATTTTGGAAGGGGTGTTCTATTGATTTTCTTTCGTTATTTTGATTTGAGATTTTTGTTATTTGTTTAATTTAGTGGGCCGGGCCCGAATGAAGTAAAAGAAGGAAAAATTCATCCTTTTAAAGTTCTTTCTTGTTAAAAAAAAGTTAGATTTAATTTTTGTTTCAATTTGTTTTCATTTGTTTTAGTTTCATTGGTTTTGTTTTAGGTTCATTTATGTTTTGTTTTCATTTTTCTTGGTTTCTTCTTCGAAAAAAAAACTGTATATACATCTTGTTTTTATATTCAGGTTACAGGAAATAAAAGGAGAAGAATAGCTTGCTGAAAATTGCCACTCTGCTGCCAAAAATAAATTGCTTACTTATAAAAAAATTTGCACCCTTATCTCTTGTTTTTATTTGCATTATTGATAGTTTGCAGTTGAATTTTTATTTCAGAAAAAAAATAAAAAAAATAGGAAAAAAAACAAATTCATTCGTAGTTACATTGTTAATACATGTTTAATTTCAGTTTTGCATTTCATCTTAGATTTTGATTAATAATAACGGTTAGACATCGATAACACTTAATTTTATATTGATAAGTTGTCTTCTTTGAACAATTTAATTTCTCGGTGTCTAGGCTACGGCAGAGTAATAACCATTTATAAATATTACGGTGATTCGTAAATATTATAGTGGTTGTTCCTTTGAAGGTACTTAAACCTTCGGCTGCATTGCTATGGTGATTCGTGGTGCACCGATAAATTCTGTCCGTTACTTGGCTGAGAACTATCTTGTTGAATTAAGACAAAGTTTGATTATACAATTTTGGGTTAACTTAGGATAATTCATTTGTAATTAACCACTGCATTCATTTAGTTACATTAGTTCATGCATATTAAAAAAAATTCAAAATCAAAAACTAAAAAAAATTGTAAATATTTCTTAAGTTAGATTTTTTTTCCTTTTCCTTCGAAAATTTTCAAATCAAAAATTCAAAAAAAAAATTACTTAGTTTTTTTTTAGAAAATCAAAAATCCAAACAAAAATATATAAAATCTTTTCAAAAAATCAAAAAAAATTTGAAAAATCAAAAAAGAAAACAAAAAAAAATTTCCATTTTGAAAAATAAAATCTATCTGTAAATATTTTTCCTTTATAAAAAAACAAACAAAAACATTCTTGAAAATGTCTGAGTTTCCCTACTTACGTGAATTTTACAATAGTCGTGAAAATCAATATGATCCATATGATTTCACTCCAAATTCGTATGGATATTTTAACGACAACAATTCTATAAACAATTCAAATTTTGAACAACAAAGTTTTCAAAACGATGACCAACTCTCGACTCTTGAAAATAGCATTTCATCTTTACTTGAATTCTCTGCACAACAAAATCAAGAGATAATTGATTTGTGTAATTCATATTTGTGCAATGATTCAAGACCAATTCAAAGTGATCAAAACTTGAATTCAATTAAAAATTCAAACGATTTCGAGTATAACCCATGCCAATTCAATTTTGAACTCCAAAATGAATTTCAAAATCAAAATGAAAATGAGATCCATTTTTCAAATAATTTTGGCAATGGGAATAATCTCGACTACGATGCGATTGAAAATTTTTCTACTCAACAAATCCAAATCGAAAATTCCCAAATCAATAATTTTAAGTTGGATTTTGTTGAACAAATGAATGAAATTTACGATGATCACACAAATTCGTTGTTTGAAACGTATATGAAACAACGTGATAAACAAAATCAAATCCCAACGTGTGACGAGTCAAACGATAATCCATATTTTACCCAAATCATTGATTTTCAAATAACAATTTTTGAAATTGAAAATAACGATCTTAATGAAGATGTTGAGAACACGGTAATTGAGTTGGATTTCAATTCTTCTGAGGGAGTGGAACCAAATTTAAAATTCGACCTTCCTTTTCTCAATTCCGAAAATTTAAATACAACAACTTTGGATTTGAACTTAATATATACGATGAAGTCGTTGATAATCTAAATAAGGAAGACGAATTCAATGAACATGATTTCTTTTGACTTTTCGAAAATGAGTTGTCGAATTTTGAAGGGGAAGATTTAAATCACCATTTGGTTTTTGAAATCAACAATTTTGAAGAAGCTTTCAATGATAAATTTGAATTTCAATTTGGTGAAAATAAACTTGAACTTCAATCAATCATTTTATCAACCCCAAAATTCATTGAAAATAAAACGACTCGTACAATTTTGAATAAAACGACATTCGTTTTTCCAAATCAACACTCAACTTTGAAATCTTTTACGATTTGGTTTTCTGTGTTTAAGCCGTGTCTCGCATATTTGACGAGACAAATGAATCGGTCTTTGGAAGACCGTTTCATTTACTTTTTGACGATATACTTTCTGATCTCGTGTAAATACCGCTCATTTTCATATAAATATAGGTCATCTTTTTATTTTATTTTTATTCTTCCCCTTCCACTTGGGTTGACTGTGGGGACACAGTCAAAATCAAGTGTGGGGGGAGACTCATCATCATTTTCAATTTTTCATGGTTTATCTTTTATTTTTCTTTCCAAAATTTAAAAAAAACAAATTTTTTTAGCATTTTTAATTTATTTTTAAAAGAAACACTATAGGATAATTATATGGTTTTGGTTAATTAAATTGAAATTTTTGAAAATTTATTTGTCTTAACAAAAATAAAAATGAAGTTTGATTACAAATAACAATGGTTTAACTAGTATATAGGAAGATTCATACGTGTTAATTGTAAAATACATCCTAATTGAAAATCTTTGTTTTAAAAAGTGGATGATTTAAAGTAAAGATATAACATTTTTTGTCTTCTAAGTTAAATGGTGCTAAGATGATTTTGCAAAACTCTCTCCTTTCAAAAAAATTATATATGTATAATATAGAAAAAAACACAAAAATATATATAAGAAAAAAAATTGTATATATGTATATATTTTTAACACCTAGAGTCATGTGTTCACACTCGTGTGTTCACTCGCCATGCTTTGTACCTTTCTCACATAAGCCCGAAAGGCAGTGCACGATTGGTATATCTGGCCTCAGTTTATCTGAGTTAGGTGTATGTATATAAAAATTCTTTTACTAATAACGCCTACAGTCAATAAGTGTTCACACTTGTGTGTTCACTCACCACGCTCTGTATTCCCCTCACATCAGTCCGCAAGGCAGTGCATGGGTAATATATCTGGCCTCAGTTTACCTGAGTGAGGCATCTGTAAATATTGTTAATATCAATGAAATTTTCAAGTAAGAAAGAGTAAGCAATTGAACTCCATGCACCATTTTAACTTGTTTGATTTAACTTGTTATTGAAAAGAAATGAGAATACCACTTTGACAAACTTTGATAATCAACTACAGATTTATTTCATATTTACACTTTGTTATCAACCGAAACAACGAGCTAAACTATTGTTTATTTTCTATGATAACTTGATTTTTTTTTGGAAATTTTAACGAGCAAATGACTTAAATTTTCAAGATAATGACCAAAACTTATGTTTAACTTATTTGTGTCTATTTAAAAGTAAATCTTTCATCTGTAAATATTTCCAAAAACTCGCATTCATCTCTTTGTAAATAAATCTTGCATTTTGTAAATATTTTCATCCTGCATGTGGATTTTGTGGGTAGTATCTGCTGAAAACCCTCACGAGACAACACTCGTCCTACTGGGGACACCCAAAGGTTTAACGGCTTGTTGCATATGCTCAATGCAATCGTGCTCCCTACGAAAACAGATTTATCTTTGTTTTTAGTTTATTCGAGGACGAATAAAAAGATAAGTGTGGGGGTATTTGATGTGCACGTAAATGTGTATATTTTTACCACCATATTTAATCTATTTAAATTAAATAAATGATCATATTGGGTATTTTAACTTGTTTAAACCAAAATTCAAATTATTTTCAAATTGTCACATATTCATCTTCATATAGGGGCAAAATGGTCATTTTTGTGCATTTATTAAATTGTAAAAATTTACTTGGAATTTTCTATGTTGTTTTATAGGACATTTAGTGAATTTTACAAGTGGTTTCATGATGATATATGCATGCACAAGAGTGAAGAGAACAAATGAAGATGGAAATAATACAAAGTGAAGATCATGGAGGACCCCACTTACCCACCTACCTTAATGTACACTTAGGAGCTAATGCACATGCTAAAAGGCCATTACATCTTCATGCACACTTAATGGATGATTAGTATATGCTAATGGTTACTTGGTCACCACACTTCCTAAGGGGTAGTTTGGGCATTCCCCAAAAATATGGATTAGGGTTTCTAACTTGTTTAAATACCCCATATCTTCATGTAACCCTCTCCTCCTCTTAGTTAGTTTTAGCTTAGAAATAAAAGAAAGCTTCTCTTTTCTTTTCATGGCTACTTAGCCATCTCTATTTCATGTAATTTCCTTCTTTTTTTTATGAAATTTTATATGTTATTTACATTCTTCTCTTCTTATGTAATAGTGTAGATTTCTTTTATTTTATGCAAGTAGAATAATTCTTCTTTCCTTTTGCTCTTGTTTTTCCTCTTGTTGTTCTTTAATGTTGCATGCTACAAGTATTGTTATGATAGCACAAATAAGAGGCTAATCCCTTTGATTTAGAGGTAATAAAGCCTCTAATCATGTAGCTTCAACATTTTGATAATTATTGCTCTCTTTTGTGCTTAAGTGAATGTTGATGTGATTTATTGTTTCATGTTGAATTTGATAGTCTATGTTGTTCATAACAAATAGGCTATGCTTAAACAATCATAAACAAAAATTGCCTCTTCATTTAAATATGATTATGGTAAAGAAGTGAATGTTGAAATTCAAATTTGATGGTCTATATTTCTAATTAATAGTTAATAGACCATACTTAAAATAGATTTTGCTTTCAACTTGTTGACATTTTTCATGAAAGTTAGTAAGTGGTTTAAAGGTTTTTTTTATAGTTTGATGGCTTATGTTGAGCTAATTAATAGCATAAATGAGCCATACTTATGATAAACACATCATTTAAATTCACTTATGACCAAAAAAGAGAGATCGTAATTTCATAATTAATTGAACTATATGATCTAGAAAGTGGAATTATCTCTAAATTGTCGTTTAACTCTCATATTTCTATCACTTTCTTTTTGTCATTTTTTCTACATTTTTAGCTTCACTATTTCAACTTTTGTCAATTTGATTAAATAGGAAATTTAAATCAACAATTCCCTACGGATCGACCCGTACTCACTACGTACTACGATAGTACGCCGTGCGCTTGCGGTATAAATTTAATTATAAATTTTTTGACGGTTTTCTAATCCGATAGAAATTCCGTCATTAAACATAACTATTTAAAACTATTTATGACTATTTAAACTATATTTCTAAATTTCTAACGGTTCAAGGTTGAATTGTTTATATTTAAATCCTTGATTTAAAAGCGAATATGGTTAAATGATGTTATAACCTAAGTTGGGATTTGAAATGATATTTTCTAGTGCAATGAATTATTTGAGTGAATATGATGATTTTGAAATGAGGATTTAACCTATTTTGTCGATATGATTTCAAAAGTGAATATGATTTTGAAAGTGAATATGATTTCAAAAGTGAATATGATTTCGAATGTGATATGGTTTGAATTGAATATGATATTTTGATATCAATTATGAATCGGTTTTTTTTTAAATGTAAAAGAACCATCCGGTGTGAAATAAGCGTTTGGTTGTTAAAGAGACCGGGATCAGTTATTGTCATACTCTCTACCAATACCGAATCACTTTAATAACTATGTACGTGGTGGATATTCCAGAATGAAGTAGGATGGTTCGGCGAACGATTCTGTATAAGGTATTTACGTAGCCCTGACTCCCTCGAGTCAGCTTGATGTGGCTAAAACAGAGGCTATACCGGGCCTAGTGAGGTCGCTCCTCCGATCGGGCACATTTCTTCGATACCATATTATGACTTTGTGATTGATTTGGTGGCCACAACTCGATTTGATTATGGGAGTGTATTTTGATGTGGGCGATAGTAGCTGCTATGCGTTACCACCAGTCCAGGAGTGCAAATGGTAGAATCCTACCCTGGCATTGCCTCACGTGCCTTGTCACATGCCTTATCGCGCCCATTACGAGTTTGGTTTGTGTCGTACCTATGGAGTGCTCCTTGATAGCTCACTAGTTAGAATGTGTTAAGGGAGATATGGATAACGCCTTAACACTATTTTAATACTTTACTTTACTGTAGACATATTATAATAGCGTATTGTACTATGTATGTAGCTATGTAGTTAATGCCCCGCTATAACCTTGCTATATCTCATAGCGGATTTCTACCGCTACGATTTTTCAATATAGCCCCAAATATAGCCTTCCGGCTTTAAGCCCCGCTATTTCCGCTATATCCCGTTATTCCCGCTATATTCCGCTATTTCTGCTATATCTTCTTTAAAAGAAATGAATTGAAAAATGAAATTTAGACATTATAAAAATTATAAAATTAATTTATGTAATTTAATTTTTAATATATTTTTAGAAATGAAAATACTCTAGTATTCTACTAAATTCAATTATGTTATATAATAGTTTTACATTTATTTACAGTATATTCGCACATGTTTTTATTTAAAATTATTTATGTATTAATTATAATTCAATTGAATGTTAATTTTTCATTTGATTACCATTTATATATTTGTAAAAATATTAAGTACAAGTTTTATATGCTAGTTTAGAGTCATCCGCTATATCCCGCTATATCCTCGCTATATCCCCGCTATGACTTTTTGCACCTCCGCCGCATTGAATCTGCTGAGCGCTTTAACTGCACAGGCATGTAGATAGTTTAACGGATCCTGAAGAGATGGAATCTCGAACATCTCTTAAGTTATTGCACGCACGTTAGATGCTGGATAGGAGATGTCAAACCCCGTAAACATCTCTGAAGCCGTCACACTCATATTTATTTACTGTTGATTTAACTTACATAAGATCTTTTAGTTCTGACTTGAGTGTTTTGTCTTTTCATTACACTCGGGTCAATCTGAGCTTTCCAGTGTATTGAAGATCTTATTTCTGGAGGATGAAGACGAAGATTTAGTACTATTATTATTTATTATATTTATCCCACTACATCATGTTGTTCCGCTGCATTATTTATTTATTCATGCTGTATGTACTCTAATTTGTATTGTAAAGGTGTAATCAAGTGGTATTTGTAAAACAGCTTCATGAACTGTTATTTGATTATTATATTTTTTCATTCCGCTGTGAGATTCTGTGTTTGTTTTATTTTCATTTTTTTTCTTATTTACCCCATAACAATCCTCCCTTTTGAATGGTTTGAGTTTGACATGTGTGGTTTATTGTCAATTTAAACCGTCTAAAAAGGTGGGTCGTTGCATGTATATATAAAGCTCTATATATGCATTAAATATCTAAAAATTACATTCTGCTCTATATAAAAAATTGCCAAATCAAATTTTAATATAGTATATATGAATATACCTATTTTTTATTTAAAATTATGTGTATAATATATATGTATATAATAAAATAAATTTTAGTCTATATATGTGTGTGTGTGTGTGTGTGTGTGTGAATTTATGTCCAAAAAAGAAAATATTTAATTAGTAATAAATTACATTTATAATTTATTTACACATTTAATAGTTTTAATTATTAAAAAATTATTTTCGGTTGAAAATTATTTTATATAAAAATACATGTTTAAGTTAATTAAATATATTTTAATTAATATTTTTAAAGATTTGGTTTTAAAGTTATGTTTGGGGTGCTATTAGTGACTTATTGGGTGTCAATATAAAGTTATATGCATGTGTATCGATAAGGATTTAAATTTGATTTAAATTAAATAAATAACTAAATGGGTTGAGTAGGATTTCAGTTTATAATGAACTCTTTCTTGGCCAACCAAAAAGGGAGGAAAACAGGGTATTTGTTTTTGAAATGGTGAGAGAGAGTATGGAAATATTTTCTCTAACACCTCACTTTAAATTCAGAGCTTGGCCTATACTATTTCCTTTACATTTTTCCTCCTCCCTCTTCATACTCGACCATAAATTACTTCTCCTATTATCCCCATTTTTCTTCCTTCGACCACACCCCATCAGTCAAATACTAATAGATTTGGTGTTAGCACATCATTTGGTTGCATCAAAGAGTGTAGATCTGTGAGATCAAGGAGGCTATCATGATCGACTTATGGATCTTAGGCAACATCTCTAGGTATACTCTTTATTTACCCTTTGATATTAATCATCTGATTTCATATGTCTATTGTAGAGCCAATTTATATGTGCAATTGTTGCCACTCTTAACTGCTCGATTATATATATATATATTGAGAAAAATGTGTGATCCTCTATAAATAGAGGAGAGCACACATGAAACTATATATGTCACAGAAATAAGGCGCTGCCAAGATGCCTGACAGATAACAAAACTAGATACATGTATCAAATCACAAATACCCCTAAGATGAGTTCCGGCAAGGCCACCACCCATCGCACCCCGATATCAAGCTCCGGCATGGCCACAGCCCGATATTAAGGTGTTAGAAGTATCTAAAAAGCTAAAGATAAAATACTAGATGTCATCACAAACTAATAAGGAAGCTCCACGAAATCTGGCTCAGAAGGACTGGATAAGCGTCTACTCTGAAGTGGACCTTCTAAATGAGAAATCCGCTCTGAAGACTCTAAAGAAAAGGAAGAAGTGCCAAGCAGAAGAATATATCCTCCTAAAAATAATATGCCACAATGGAGATGAAAGAATCCTGTGTCAATGATGGAACTGCTGGTAATCCTGAGTGGCAAACTCTGCTCTGATGACCTCTCTGCTATCTGAAATTGTGACGCCCCACTCCGAGACCCACATTAGCAAAGAGTATTACTAGGTAACACCGTCTGCTAATACGGAGAATAGAGCTGGATAGGAGCGACCATCTATAGCCTTGTCTTAATTATCTATTGAATACGCTGACAATTGCCACTTCTTTCTCAAAAGGATCGACATATCCAATAAATACTTAATACAAAGCCAAAGGTGGCTGAAGGATCTATCAGAACAAAATATAACAACTTAAATGTAATACACATCACAAAACAGTGGATCATCATATACATTTACACATACACGGATACATTACAGAGTATACAAAATGATACATGTCAAGTGGTAAAGCAAACCACAATATACAGGCGAGTCAAAAGAATACATATCAGAGTTACAGCCAAAAAGAACTACACAAAAAAGCTATAACAAAAAGGAGCTAGCGGAATAGTCCATGCGGAAGCAAAATTGGCTAAGTCCAATGTACCTAACCTGAAACATCTTGGTCTGACCCGAGTATAAAATACACGGGTCAGTCTAGCTAAACAAATCAGTTAGATAAACTAAATGATAATGAACATACAAGGTCATAAAATACCACAAATATCCCCAAAAGAGATAACCAGGTCTTTTAACAAAAGATGAATCATAACAAGCCTCATATCATAGGCAACTCAAATAAACAAAGGATATGGGTATCCCAAAACAAGCCAAAAAGGCAAATAACAATTACCAATAAAGGTAACACAAGTTTCCACAAGGTAATCGCTATATATCGTGTGGTTCAAAGGACCTACACCGAAGGGCGATACACTAGGGAAATATAATTGTCAAAGAAACAAAAGATGCTCGAGCTCAGTACTGTATAACAAGGATCAACAAACCCGAAGGCAACAAACCCAAATATCACTCGAGCGGTGACGAAGGACCAACTCCAAAAGCGATACTATAGGGCAACAAACCCGAAGGCACAAACCCGAAGGTACAAGCCCGAAGGCAACATACCCGAAGGCAAAAAACCCAAATTTCTCTCGAGCGGTGACGAATGACCAACTCCAAATGCGATACTATAGGGCAACAAACCGTAGTGGCGAAGGTCCGGAGACCCAGTACTGGACACCACTAACTGGTAGAATGTGTCACAACTCTCAGAAAGGAACCCAAAAAATGTTAATGTGAGTCCCATACCACACGTTCGCACTAAACGGTTTACTAACCGTTAGTCAATTTCATACTCAAAGCAGTACAAAGTTCACCTCATCTCATCGGTAAACCAGACCCAAAGGTCAAAACGGTCAAACGAATAGATTAGGAATTAACTGAAAAGATAAACCCATGTGTTCATAGCACACGTTTTATTTAATCATTTAATTCTCCTCCCTCTTCGCTCGAAGTGCAAAATTGTGTGTGTTTTATATAGAAATTATAAGTTGGAAAAATGAGCTTTTAATACAATTTAAAAGGATCGCTTTATAAAAACCCATGTACGAAATCAAAAAGGAATCATCAAAGTAAAAATGCGATAACAACTGATTGGAATCGACACGAATCGATTAAAATTGGAAACCAAGCAAAATAAACAAATTGGGCTGAGACAAGCAGGTCAGTCGACTGAACCAGGAGGGTCAGTCGACTGGCCTAGTGCCTGGAAACTTTCTGTTTCCAGGTTAGTCGACTGACCTAGGGTGTCAGTTGACTGATACGGGGAGAGAAATCTTTTGTCCCTAGGTTCAGTCGACTGAACACAGAGGTCAGTCGACTAATACCGAGACAGAATGTTTTCTGCCCCTGGTTCAGTCGACTGACCTACTGGTTCAATCGAATGAACCTGCTACCAGAGCAGAATCAGCCTAGCCACCTTTGGGGCAAAATCGATAACACGGACGGAAGCGAACGAGCAAGCAACAACGACTAAGGATTTACGCCAAGCGACAACCTAGCCTTGTATGGCCATCCGAAACACTCCACTAACGTGTTCAAACTTTAAAGATTGGATTTTCCCAAAATTGGACTTCAAAAACCAAAAATTGGAAAATTCACCAAATCAATCCAAATCAAAAACAAATGAACATGAATAGATGTTAGGAATTCTTACCCAACCACGACAAAAGCTATAAGCTTAGATGTGAGTTCAAAAACTCACCTTTTAACTCAAAAACAAAGATGAGAAGCTCAAACACAAAGAAAAGATCAACAACTCTTCACTTCTATTCTACAAGCTCCAATCTAAGATCAAAACAAGTATTTCCTAAATTAGGTTATAGGAAATTTCTGAAATTGGATAGAGATTGAGATGGAGAAGGTGAAAAGAAGGCTTACCTAAGCTTCTCTTTGATTTTGGAGCAAGAATTTGAGTTTGCAAAAGAAAACTAGGGCTTAGAGTTTCTATTTCCCATTCTCTTCCCTCATTTTCAGTTGAGCTAGAGTGTTAGGAAATGAATTGAGCAAATGGATGATGAGTTAATGAGTTAGGGTAATAAGTTGGGTTAGTGGGTTGAAACCACAACCCAAAAGCCCAAATAGAAAATAGCAAAATTCAACTCACTCTAAACATATCGATGCTTATACTCAAAAAGATCGCAAACGCCATTTTGGACTCAATGGAAGTGGTCTCGAGTCCTAATTCGACCGTTTGCAAAAAGTGACATTTCGGACTTAAATCCGACTAACGACGCTATATTTAAATAAAACATTTAAATATACAATCGTAAAATATGCGGGTTGTTACAGAAATCCTGCATCTGAAGACATGAGTACCTGAAAAGTGAACCTGACACCCTATCACCCATACATGTGTCTAAAGGAAGACTAAGGAAAAAAGTTAGAGTAACACATATATATGTATATTTATATTATTTATATACATATATATGTATTGATGAGGTAGGAAATAAAAACCTAAATATGACTATCTGAACAATTACAAAAGATTTAAATTACCTTTAAATTAATACCAATAGTGTCTAGTACAATAATTGAGACAGTTCATTAAAAAATCTTATGAGCCTTGAATCATAAGTAAGTTATGATTAATACAGAAATTATCATATAAATTTGAAAAAATATTAATACTACTATTGTTAATGTTAAAAATATTATTGTTGTGTTTAAATAAGTTAATATTATGATTAACCTTATTAAGATACCCTTTAAAAAAGTTATTTTTAGTTAATTTATATTTGGGGTTAGAAATCCAATTGAAACAAAATGAAGCAATTGTAAAAATCAATTTGTTAAAATGACTATTATTTTTATTAAAAATTCTTTGATTTCTTTCAAACCAAATATACCAACTAATAATAATGAATAAAGTGTCAAGTAAAAATCTAATATTCTTAATGAACCTAAATCTAAAATTGTTCCAATAGAAGTCGCAATCCAAGATTTTGGTTATTATATTAAAGTTAAAATTTTTAAGAATATTGTTAAGAATGTAATGAGAATCCATGCAAGCATAATATATATGTTTAATATCCTCGAGATGCAAATTACAAAAATAACATTTATTATCATTATGTATGTTTTTTCTCTTTAATAATTCTAATGTATTAAGTTTTCCATGCAGTATTAACCACATATGAATTTTAGATTTAGGAGGAGCATTAGATTTCCAAATAAATTTAAAAGAGTTATTTATTGTACCCGAAAAATTAATAAATCTGTAAAGTGAATTAGAAGTATATTTCTTGCTCTTATCCCATTCCCAGCTGATAATATCATTATCCATATCAATATTGTAAAGATTTAGTCTAGCATAGAGCAAAGAAAGTTGCCTAAGGGTTGGACCTACTAAAATTCTGTTAAAGCTAAAATTCCAAGGAGGATCATTTTCAGAAGAATAAACTTCGTTAATTAAAGCAAACTTAAAGTTGCAAATTTCGTAGAGGTCTTTAAATTCCAACTTAAGAGGCAAGACCGAAATCCAACGGTCGTGCCAGAAACAAGTACGATTACCTGAATGAACTATCGTATTAATACCTAAGTTAAAAATCTCATGACATTTTAAAATGTTTTTCCAAAAATTAGATAGATTTTGAGTGAGAGGAGAAGCAATTTGATATAAATTGCTATTACCGTTGTAGTAATATTTGGAAATGATCTCTTTCCAAATAACATTATCATTTATATCCTTAAACTTCCATAACCATTTACCTAGTAAGGAAAAATTCATATTACGTAAATTTATAACTCCTAAGCCTCCTTCCTTTTTGGCTTTACAAACCGTTTCCCAATTTACTAAACATTTTATACTATTATTAGGGTTTTCCCCACTCCATAAGAAATCTCTTCTAAATTTATCAATTTTATCAATAACCCATTCTGGAAATAAATGCATTGACATCCAATAAATCGGAAGGGCTGATAAAACCGAATTAATTAAGACTAGTCTACCTGCTCTAGATAAAAATCTCCCGTTCCAGTTAGAGATCTTATTTTTGACTTTATCAATGATTATAAGCCAATCATCATGTTTAAGATTTGTAGGTCTAATCACGAAACCTAGATAATTAAAAGGAAAGTTCATGGTCTTACAATTTAAAGTATTAGGAACTAAGTTTTCAACTTTTTCAAAATCATTTAAAACTAAAACAGAACTTTTATCAAAATTTATTTTTAAACCTGATAGAAGTTCAAAACTGTATAAGATAAACTTAAGGGTAATAATGTGTCTAGGTAAGTGGGAAGAAAAAAGCAAAGTATCATCAGCAAATTGGAGAACTGATATACCATTGGGTGATATGTCATTACCTACATATCCTAGAGACCCATTATCCACTGCTCTTTTAATAATATTAGCAAAAACATCGGCAGCTAAATTAAATAATAAAGGCGATAAAGGGTCCCCTTGCCTTAAACCTCTCTTAGATTGAATTTTATTACCTAAAATACCATTTACCATAATACTAGAGTTACCGGTTCTAAGCAAATTCTTAATCTAATTAATCCATCTATGACCAAAACCTCTAGCATGAAATATATCTATAAGAAAATCCCAATCTACCGAATCAAAAGCTTTAGCAAAATCCAGTTTTAAAATCGCACAAGTTATGTTATTCTTACAACAGTGATTGATATATTCTTGAACAACTGCCACTCCACCGGTGATATTTCTCCCTTTAATAAAAGCTGATTGTGAACAGTCAATTAAATCATTCATTCTTGTACAAAGTCTATTAGCTAGAACTTTAAATATGATTTTTACTGAACAATTAATCAAAGATATTGGTCTAAAATCTTTTAAGTTTTTAGCTCCTACTTTTTTATGTAATAAAATAACATTAGCATTATTAAATCTCCCTAATTCTAAATTAAAATTATAAAATTCATTAAACAAATTGACTAAATCTAGTTTTAAAACATCCCAAAAAGTTTTATAAAATAAAATTGGAAACCCATCAGGGCCCGGTGATTTATCACCTGGCAGGTCATTATTAGCTTTTCTAATTTCCTCTACAGTAAAAGAATTATCTAGCTCAGATAAATCAACAATAGTGTCGGAGGGGTACAAATCATTCCATCTAACATTGATTCTATGTTTGATTTTAGTGCAAAAAATATCCTTATAATAATCTGTAAAAGCCTTGTTTAGATCTCTTTGATCAACTAACTCTTTATTATTAACAATAATGGAGTTAATTGTATTACTACATTTTCTACCATTAGCTATACTATGAAAAAATTTAGTATTATTGTCCCCTTCATTGATCCATTGAATTCTGGATCTCTGCTTCCACATAACCTCCTCCTTTTCCAATATTAAATTTAATTCATCTTTTAAATTGGCTAGAACATTACGTTCACCTATATTTAGTTGTCTAGATTCTTCTATCTTATTAATTTTAAGCATCTCATTAAGAATATTATCTTTTTTAATTTTTATATTGCCAAAAACATTTTTGTTCCAATTTTTAAGAAAAATTCTAAGATCCCTAAGTTTTAAAATAAAAGATTTTGCAGAATTTTCCTTATTTCTAATATTATGGTAACTCAATGAAAGCTATTTACCATTAATTAAGTTCACAAAATTAGGTTACAAAAGCCACATCTTTTCAAATTTAAAAATATTAATAATTGCTCTATGATGCTCACAGGAAAGGATAATAGGACAATGATCAGAATACATGTAAGGTAGACCGGTGACTCTACATATTGGAAATTTATCTTCAATCTCATCACTCATGAAAAATCTATCAAGAAGAGCCATTGATGGTGATTCCCTAGCATTGTTCCAAGTAAATTATCTATTTGAAAGGGGAATCTCAATCAAAATTAGAATTAATAATAAGTCATTCCAAGTAAATTCCTCCATAGCCTTGTTTAGATTTATTTGATCAACTAACTCTTCATTATTAACAATAATGGAGTTAATTGTATTACTACATTTTCTACCATTAGCTATATTATGAAAAAATTTAGTATTATTGTCTCCTTCATTGATCCATTGAATTCTAGATCTCTGCTTCCACATAACCTCCTCCTTTTCCAATATTAAATTTAATTCATCTTTTAAATTGGCTAGAACATTACGTTCACCTACATTTAGTTGTCTAGATTCTACTATCTTATTAATTTTAAGCATCTCATTAACTATATTATCTTTTTTAATTTTTATATTGCCAAAAACATTTTTGTTCCAATTTTTAAGAAAAATTCTAAGATCCCTAAGTTTTAAAACAAAAGATTTTGCAGAATTTTCCTTATTTCTAATATTATGGTAACTCAATGAAAGCCATTTACCATTAATTAAGTTCACAAAATTAGGTTCCAAAAGCCACATTTTTTCAAATTTCAAAATATTAATAATTGCTCTATGATGCTTGCAGGAAAGAATAATAGGACAATGATCAGAATACGTCTAAGGTAGACCGGTGACTCTACATATTGGAAATTTATCTTCAATCTCATCACTCATGAAAAATCTATCAAGAAGTGCCATTGATGGTGATTCCCTAGCATTGTTCCAAGTAATTTCTCTATTTGAAAGGGGAATCTCAATCAAATTAGAATTAATAATATATATCATTGAATCATTTACATATATATATATATATAGTTTAATACTATTTTAGATCTTTGTATTAGATCATATAAAAAATACTTTAAGCTATATACTTTTCATTTATAATTTATTTTTAATTTTTGAAATATTAAATTACATTTAAATAGTTCTAAATTATTTTTATTTTTTTATTCATATACATATTATACATACATACATATAATATATATATATATATATTATACATTTTTGTTTGAAAAAATTATATATATATATAATTAAAAAGTCTTTTAGTTATATAAAAAAATAAAAAAATTTCAATAATTTAAAAAAAATTGAAAAAAGTTTAAACATTGTTTTAAACCTTTATATACATATATAGTTATATAGTATTTATATATTTATTTAGTAACGATAATAAAAAATTATTGGATTTCAAAAAACTGGCCAAAAAGATTTTAATTTAAATATAATTTATATTAGTAATTATTTATTTCTATATGTATATCATTTTTTATGTAATTTAAATAGTTTATATACAGAAGTTTAAAACAATAATAAAATTATTTTATTTTCGGAAACATATTTATTTTATGATGATTAGATAAATATATTTATTTTGAATATTTAAAAATAATTTTAACTATTTTATAAATTTTAATTTAAAATCAAAAAATTATTTACTTTGTAAAATTAGTTATATTGGTTTTAAATTTTGTTTGTTTTTTTTATCAAATTAGTTAAATATATTCAAATATTTTAGAATTATTTATTTTATTTAATATGGAAATTAATTTTGAAACATATAAATATTTACTTACAGGTTTAAAAGCTTTTATGACAACCGTTGTATACATAAATGGTCAATGTATACGATATAGATGCAAATGCCAACATTTGTATACAGATGCATTAACTATGTGCACTCAATGTTATGTTGTGCTTACATATCATACACATATGGGTACATAATGATGTACTCGTAAAGTATACAAAAGGACTCTAATAAATTCATCAACTAATTAATTTGGGAAATTAAATAAAATACGATTTAATTTAAATTAACTAGTTTAGATCTAAAAAACTCATTAGACTTCGTAGGTCCAATTGATTCAAAAATAAAAAATTTAAAATTTACCTATTTTACCTGCTTTTATCTAATCCGGATTCAACAATGGTATTAGAGTCTTAATAGTCCATACGATCTAAATTAGTCACTTTATGACAAACTAAAAAAATCTACTTGTCATTTGGGTCTAGATTAGTGGTGTCTAAGCTTAGAGTTGATAATAAAGTATTATCTCCTCTCCTACTATTAGTCCAGCTCAATGATGGAGTAAGTCCAAAAGGTTGGCCCAAAGACAAAAGGCTCGAATTAATTTAGGTCTTGGGCTAATGTTCAAAATTCGATTTGAAAATATATATATTAAATTTAAAAGTTAAAGTTAAAATATAAAATTATTTTATAAAGATTATAAAATATTTTTCAAAAATTATTCTAAAAATAAATTAATATTTTTGAATTATTTAATAATTATATTAAATAAATAAATAAATAGTTAAAAATTAATTAATTTAGCAAGGCTAGCCGACTTTATAGTGGGTCGTGCCACTTTATTAAAAAAATTGAAAACATATATTCTGCACATGCACAGAACAACTATAGAAAGACCAGACTTACTACAACACAGGAGTTAGGAAAACATGCCTAAGCTACCAAGAAAAACATATAATCCTCTTACGAAGAGGAGGAACCATCCTCATCACTAAATGAGTCAGACCAAATGATATTAACATACTCACTAAAAAGAGTCACAATCCTAGGATCAAATACAACAGATTCCTCATCAAAAATAAACGTTCTATCCTAAGTTTCATCCTTTAAAATCTCACCATTGTGCTCTCCATACTTACCATCAACAGAAAGAGCGTGTCATCAAAAATGCAATAAAAGAACAATATATGCTCACCTTCCAAAGAAGATACGAACTTATAATAAAAGTCAAACATCGGGCAAGGACGAAACTGTGTGATCTCATGAACCCAGGCTTTTTCAGTAGTATTCCAAGCAATATTGTCAGGGATGGAGTTTCTGCTTGTAATCGAAGAGACTAGATCCAAATCAATGTTGGACGCACGTTTGGGAACCCAAACTTGCTTCATAATCTTAAGAAAAGGGACTTCTAGGGAAGCTTCATTTCATCTTTTTTCTACTTCAAGGATCGGTGAAGGATTAAGAGAATGCTTGCATTTAACAATTAGATGACTTAAAGATTAGTAGTTTGCACATATCGATGGTTTCCACTTATATCCAATGTCAACCATAGCAACAACTCAAGACGCCGGTTTAACCGGAAGAACAGACGGCAATAATATGTCTGGCTTGACCTTAATCAAAGCTCTATGTTGATATGTGTGCTGATATGTGTGTGTATAACTATAAATGTTGTAGCTATATTATATATATATATATTAAATTGTTTAAGGTAATTTATAAAATAAATATTTTCACATTTATTAATTATTTATTTGAAAATTATTTTAAATTAAATAAATTAATTATTAATTAAATGTTAATTAATAGTATATATGTATGTATGTATGTATATAAAACTATAAAATTTATAGGTAATATTCATCTTAAATTATTTAGGATAATTTAGTTAATTAGTCAATTAAATCGATAAACTAAAACTAGTTAAAACTACAACCGTACTTTAAGGCTCTGCAGTTGCTTAATCGTGTGTGGGATTTGCATATCTTGGATGGTCTGAATCTTGTCGGGGTTCGCCTCAATTCCTTTCACACTGACCATGTAACCAAAGAATCTTCCTAAGCGGACGACAAATGAGCACTTATTTAGGTTGAGCTTCATGTTATATCAACGGAGGATGTCGATAGTTTCGGCTAGGTTCCGTACATGCCCCTGGCCTTCTGAGACTTTATTAACATATCATCCACCTACACTTCCTTGAACTTTGCCAATTTACTCTGCAAACATTTCGATGGTGAGCAGCTGGTATGTAGCGCCCACATAGGGTGCCCAAAAGTCATGGCTCTTTAGCACCAGAGCCATGCGTTCTTGATAAAGGATGTGTGCTCCTATCCGGGTTGAGCGTGGTAAATTGATTGTGTCCAGAGTAAGTGTCCATGAATGCGAGAAGCTCATGCCCACTGGTTGCACCCACAAGCTGATCGATGCACAACAGTATGAAACTATCCTTCATATAAACTTTGTTGAGGTTGGAGAAGTCAATGCATGTCCTCCAAGTCTCTCTTTGTTTGCGATCTAACACATGTTTGGCATCCCACACTGGGTACTCCACCTCACGAACGAAGCCATCGACGAGGAGATTTTCTATGTCTTCTTTCACGGCTTTGTATCTTTTCGGGTATAGTGATCTTCTCTTTTAATGGATGGGGTGAGCTTTGGGGTCGAAGTTGAGGGCATGAAAAATGATGGAGAGGTCCACGGCTGTCATGCCTAATAGAGTTAGGGGTATGCCCCAGGATCAATTATGTAATTGTCACATATATTTAACTCGATCACTATTATTATTCGAAACAAAAGGTGTTTCTTTCTATTATACACTTGATATAATTTGTTATATTAATAATTAATTTAACTATAAAAAAGAAAATCCATAAATGTATATTTTGTGATTGTAGTTACAATGTGTTTTAATCATGAATGATTTATCACACTAAATAAACATATCATTTTAAATATTCCTAGTCAGGATGTATCGAAACTAGATATCGATACATCCATTGAGACTAAAGTACGTAACACTCTCCATATATTGGGCAGTGTATTACTTAACCGCTAGGGGCACCAAGGGGTTACGTACTGATAGTTATTGGATAACTATGGATGGACTCACTCGAAGTTTTCAATTGGTTAATATAATTAAAGTCAAACAGAAAATATCAATGTGACAGTATTACACAGTTCCCTCAACTTGAGAATACTGTCGAGTTTCAATGTGGAAAATCCGCTTTGATTATAGATAAAATGTTGCATGACGTCCATCAGACAACTATAGTTGGGTCGAGTGAAATCATTGGAAGTGAGACACTATTCAAGTGAGAATTCATCTCCTTGGTTATATGAGGTTATTATCACAATCAATTAAAGTCAACTTAAAGTCAAAGTCTTTTGCCAAAGCAGTTCGATTAATAATATTTGTTATTATTGAACCAAGAACTTTATGTTCGAATTAGAATGTTGAATATGGTCAATATTGGAATTTTGACCATTACCAAATTCCATAAGTCCTAATGTGATATAGTTTTGACGAAGAGAATTGGTGTAAATAATTATCACTAACGGGTATCGCTTAAAACGGTAAAATTGGATTTTATTGAAAAAATGTATAAGCGATAAATTCAACCAAATAGTCACACCGCTAGCTAAGGAGGCATGTGAAAGTTAATATTTGAATTGTTCGATATTAACTGCTGAATGAATTTGCACATGTGAGTCACACAACCACATTGATAGATTCTTTGATATACCACATAATTTAATTGATTTATAGTTGTTACAAATTAAATTAATGTATTAATATTTATGAAATATTAATTGTTTATTATTTAACGTATTAGGTGCCATTGGATTTTTCTAGGTGCCAACAGTAATTAGTTTGGTTTGTATATAAAAGTTATATATGTACGAATCGATATTTGATATTGACATACATTTAAATTGGATTTAAATATGATTAATTGCTAATGGGTTTGGAATGATTTAAGGTCTATATAGCCTAATCTAGCAGCAATATAAGAGCAAGAGAGGGGCTAAAGATTCAAAAAAATTGGATATGGATTTGGTAACGGAGAAGGAGTAAATGAAGGAAGGAACATCTCCTTCACTCTATCTATAAATGGCCAAATTACACTTTATTGTTTAGATGACTTTTTCTCTCCCTCTCCTCTATGATACCCGCCATTTCCAGCCCCTAAGGACAAAGATATCAGACTCAAACATCAAATAAAAAAAATCAAAAGTGGCTCTCCAAGAAGTTGCAAAGCTATGTGCTCAAATTAGGATCGATTTTAGAAAAGTCTGCCAATCAAGGTGCAAATCTAAGGCAACATTTTTGAGGTAACATCCTATAATCTACGATTAATATGTCATTATGCTAATATATTTAATTAATATGTATTTGAAGGAATTTATATGCACAATCGTTGTCATGTTTAATTGTATTGTCATACATATGTATATGTATATATAAATCTATTCAATATCTATCAATTCTATTTGTTTAATTGATTTAACACTGTTTTAACTGCAAATATAAATGATAAAATAAATATATGTAATTATATATCCAAAATTATTTTATTATGTATCATAAATTAATGTTACAACAAAAAATCAAAATTTATTTTACATTAAATATAAAGTTTATATATACATATATATGGATCAATGTTAATGTAACATGTATTAACTAGTATTATATATGTATATATATTTATATAATGTTAGAATCAAATTTTCCACTATCTTAGAGTAGAGTTAAACGGATGAAATGGACTGCAAACTGATGAAGGAATGAGTCGAGGAGCTTGGAAGATGTCAAGATTGAAGAAACCAAAGATTTGGCTAAGTTTTAGAAATGCAAATCGAGTTGGTACCAACCGGATTGAGGATTGTAACGACTGCCTTCCTTTAGCCGAAAGACGAGACACTAAAGGGTAGAAGAAAAGGAAAGATGAGAAGAAACTATGCAATCAAAGAATATCACCATGAATCAGAACAACATATAATAGATAACATAGGATATGACATTCATTTCCAGAATATTAATATATCAAAGTCATTGCATTACAACTTCAACTAGACAGTTACCACTACCTGCCCATACAAAATACATAGATCATACATACATACACAGCGGAAAAAAGAATATGATTAGCTAACGGTGAAGCCACCAGCTCCAGCTCCTCAAAGGTGCATTCGTAAGAAACCTGGATCACTTAGCTACTCATACAAATTTTGAGTACCCAAAGGTTTTAGGAAAAGAAAATAAAACAAAACCCCAGGTCAAACATGGGTCCGGTATGAGTAAACTCAAACAACTTAATCTTTACTTTTATAAAATGATTTGAAAATCAAAGTTATCTCGTAAGACCACGCCACACATAAACACGGATGGGTATTTACCCTATGATAACCAAACACTTTATATAGAAATCCAGTGGTATTATGATAATGTCTAGGGTTTTCAAGTAGAATAGAACATAGCTGAAATGCTTGCGTCTCACATTTTAACATATTTGGGTACAACTAAATTCGTACGGTACTTATTGGAGAATGGATTCCATACATGACTAGGTAAGGAACTAACTTTCAAAGGTGCACCTCTAGATAAAATACACCTGGGGTCTGACAAGAACATCTTGTACCCCGGCTACATAGAACCGACCTACCACTTGACTAGTAGTACCGAATACATCACCACCACGGTTAGAATCAGCAACCGTACCAAAGCATACAAAAATGGGTCAAATATAGATTCTAGATATGGTGATGACATGTCGTGATGGGAGCGACTCACATAGCCCTAGTGCATACTCTGTTTTGGTCATTTCCTGTTGATGAGGCATAAGGCTACATTTACCTTTACTAAAGCATTACCACTTAGAATGCTACATCACCTTCCAGATGTTGACACAATGTCAGCATTCATCCATATAAGTCGTTCAAGAGATGAACGAATCGAAGGCACTACTTCCACTACACCCATTCTGGAATCACCCTCAGGGTTAGTAGCAAATAACCCTTGCGCTTCAAAGTCTTCAGCTTGGTACTAGCCTTTGCTATTTCCAACTCGAACATTTTAATTAGTTCGAAGTGGTTTTCGGATAACAATTGTTATCTGATTCCACTCTCTCCAAACCAACGTTCGATAATTTTAAAGGGTCAAGTTGTTTATAGTGGACCATTCTACTATCAGGGTACAAGATTTACGTACGAACATATGTTCCATATGCTTAGAGTATCATGACCCGCTTATCAAAATTAACCCTCTTGTATTCATCACGTTCCTGAAGTGCGGTATTTCTGATAAGTACAAGCCGACTTACTTTCAATAAAACGTGTCAACGTTTTATTACAACTACTTTAATTCATTTGGTTACTTAATAGCATGGACAAGAGATCCTTTGGTTTTAAATAATTTACTTAAACAAGAAAGTTGGTTAAAAATAAATAACTACTAGAGTTTTGAAAGAAACTTTAAAATAAATAAACCTTAATTAAATCATAAGTTCAAAACTTAATTAATCTTTATTAAATCAAAAATCATACTTTGAACCTTAATTAATTAAAAATTATTTATAATTAAACTTTAATTAAATAACATTCGTTTAAGGAATTAAACCATAATTAAGTAGATAATTAACCTTTATATAATAATTAATTAAATAATTAACTCTAATTAAATAATTAATTAAAATAAATAAACTTGATTAAATAAAAATTAATTTTCTTTTTTTCTTAATTGATCATTATTTAAAACTTCCTTAAATTAAAATAATTAACCTGGTTAATAATTTCTTAAATTCTAATTACTTAATCAATTAATTAATAATTACCCTAATTAATAAATTATTATATAATTAAAACTTAAACTTTTGACTTGCTTAATTAGTTTGTAATGATTTTTCAAAAATAATCAAAAGAAAACACTTTAAAACTTGAAATCGTGAAATTTTCCCGAACTACACCCATAGTGACTATCGCTATGAGCGTGGTTCGCTATAATTGATTTCTAGGTGAAAATCTCACTTTACCTCTGGCTACTACATGGTTGAAACACAAAAGGAAGAGTTTTGAAAACTTAAATGAAAGGTGAAAACTTGGAAAAAACATTTTCAAAATCCAAAACTAGAAAAAAAGCTTTTGTTTTCAAATCGATTCTCAAGTCCTTTGCGACTTTTCAAGTTGCTAACTTCATAATAATTACATCACATACACTTAGTTTTGTTTCATAAACACAGTACCATCATATCATAATCAACCATTCACATATTCATATCCAAACATATCATTTAACATCCAAATCACAAATCCAAGCTCAAACGCAAACTTATAATCATATGCCATCAAAACAACATGATATCTCAACACAATCAACACTATATTTTCATAACATGTAGTCCATCAAAATCAATTTATTTTCTTTTCAAAAAACAATACTTTTACTCACCGAAACTTTACTAATTTAAGGTGAACTTTGCTAAAACTTGAAAACAACTTCAGGATCTTGCAAATATTAAAATTTTGGATGCTCGAACACCTTAAATGGGCTCGGCCATGTGGGCTTTGGGCTTAACCTAGGGCATGTTGGGTATGGCCATGGGCTTGCAAGTTTGAAAGAGGAGGTGTTGTAAAAGATGTAGAAATATTTTCGTGAACTAAAGAGAAGTTTCTAGCAAAAGAAGTGATTTTTTATTACTTTAAATTTTATGAAAATAAGCCATGGATGTCTCTTCATGCTCTTAGGAAATTTTAAAGTGAAGATGGAGGTTATAAAATGAGAAACATGAAATGGCAGGGGTATATATAGGCTTAGAAAAATAAGTAAAAATTATATAAGTGCTTATATTTAAATATGTATGCATGCACCTCTACTCCACCCCTCCCCCATTTTCGTCCTCACCTTGTACCCCCCATCCATCTTGCATTATTCATGTCATATCTCATGTACTTTGGGTTGAAAAAAGGATATTTTTATATATTATATATATATATATTAAATAAAATCTTCTTTATTCTTATATGTTTATATATTTAAAGAGAAAATATGTACATGCATATATACATGTACACACCGTGTTAAAATAGTTTGTAATGTGTGCATTTGTGTTTACAATAGTGCTATGACATTTTAGATGACTTTTAACCAATGAAAAATCGATATTTCGGAAAATAATTTTTGATCACATTTTCTATCTCTCTATGAACTATATATATTGGTAAACAAATTTTGAAAATGATTTGATCATAATTATTTATTATTTAAAATAGTTTTATTTGTTGATAAAAGTTTATTTACTAATTATTTAAAATTATAATTAAATATCCAATTAAATAGCGATTAAATCCTAGGTCATTCCACTTTCCCAACTTAAAGGAATTTTGTCCCGAAATTAGCAAACAAAAAGATAATTCAAACTACGCAAAAAGCTATATATTCATATCATAAAGCACATACAAAGACATGCACTAAACATCCACAGCAAAAAAACATACACTATACATACAACGTACGACTAGCTTTCCTAACATCAACTCGGGATAGGCTTCTTTCATGCGATTCACATCCTCCCAAGTGCAGTCTCTTGAATCCTCACTCCACTGAATTCTGACTAGTCGCACTACCTTGCTACGCAATCTCTTTTCATCCTGATCCACAACATAAACTGAATGTCTAACCACTGTCAAGTCTGGTTCTATCTCTAGTTCCTCTATAATCGATGGCTCCACAATCAATGATGGGTCATGAACATATTTTCTCAAACCAGACACGCGGAACACTTTATGAACACCTGCCTATCTCTCTGGCAACTCAACACTATAAGCAAGCGATCTGATCTTCTCAAGAATACAGAAAGGTCCAACATACCTTGGAGCTAACTTCCCAGCTTTTCCAAATTTAACAACTCCTCTTATTGGTGAAATTTTATGAACACCGAGTCTCCAACCACAAATTCCAAATATCTTCACCTCTTATTAGCATAACTCTTTCGGAGATCTTGGGCTTCCTTCATTCTTTTCTTAATCACTGCAAATTTTTTGGTAGCTTCTCGGATCAACTCTGTTCCAACTACTAATCTATCTCTCATCTCAACCCAACATGCTGGTGACCTGCATGGCCTTCCAAATAGGGCTTCATAAGGTTCCATATTGATGCTCGCCTAGAAGCTATTGTTATAGGAGAACTCAACTAAATGCAAATGATCCTCGCATGATGCACCAAGATCCAACACACACTCCCTCAAAAGATCCTCTAGAATCTGATTCACTTGCTTCGTATGTCCGTCTGTTTGGTGTGATATGTTGTGCTTAAGCTCAACCTTGTTCCTAGAGTTATTTGCAATGCCTCCTAAAATTGACTAGTAAATATAGGGTCTTGATCACTTACAATCCTCACAGGAACTCCATGCAACCTGACTATCTCTCTCATAAAAATTTTAGCTAAGGAAGTGTTCTCATTGGTTTTACCGGAATAAAATGTGCGCTCTTCGTTAGCCGATCCATGATAACACACACTCCTTCATTCCCTTTTCTGGTTCTGGGTGAACCATCGATAAAATCCATTGATATCATTTCCCATTTCCAATTAGGTATTTCTAAGGGGTGTAATAATCTAGCTATCTTCTAATGATCACCTTTGATTTGTTGATAGCACAAACATCTGTTAACATAGACTGAAATGTCTTTCTTCATTCCCGGCCACCAAAATACTCTTTTCATGTCTTGTACATCTTATGAAATCATAGATGAATCATTAACTTAGATTTATGGCATTTTGACAAAACTTTTTGCCTTAGCCCATCCACATCTGGAACACACAATCGTCCATTCATCCTTAAAGTACCTCGACTATCCATCTCAAAATCTGAACATCTACCTCCTTTAACCCTTGAATTAATCCTTCCAGTATTTCATCCTTCCTTTGATTTCTCATAATCCTTTCTTGAAGCATCGGGGTACCCTCCAAGAGAGTCAAAACGACATTCCTGCTTAGGGCATCTTCCACCACATTAACCTTTCCTAGCATATAAAGAATATCCAAGTCGTAAGATGCCAGAAACTCTAACCACCTCTACTGCCTCGAATTCAGATCCTTATGAGTAAAATGATACTTAAGGAATTTATGATCCATGAAGAGCTCGAATTTTTCACCTAATTAAAGAAAGCAATCTGACTCCTAAAATCTCTAAAGATTAGAAAGAAATTAAGAGGAATAGAAGAGTCCTTACCCAACAAGTAGTGTCTCCACATTTTCAATGCAAAGACAACCGCCAGCAACTCCAGGTCATGCGTAGCGTAGTTCTTCTCGTGAGGCTTCAACTGCCTGCTAGCATACACAACCACTCTACCATGCTGCATCAAAACAGCACCTAGTCCCACTCCACGAGCATCTGTGTAAACCGTGAATCCACTATTTCCATCTTGAATAGCCAACACTGGTGCACTAGTCAATCTCTTCTTCAATTCCAGAAATGCTTCTTCACACTTTGGACTCGATACAAACTTCTCCCCCTTCCTAGTCAGCTTTGTCGAATGGGAGGAAATCTTAGAATAATCTTGAATAAACCTCCTATATTATCCAACCAAACCTAAGAAACAACGAACCTCGGTAGGAGTCCGCGGTTGATTCCATTCCTGAACATCTTCCACTTTCACTGGGTCTACTGAAATACCTTCTCTTGTCATATAATGTCCTAAGAATCTTACTTTCGATTTCCAAAAATGGCACTTAGAAAATTTCGCCTTCAAGACATGTCTCCTCAATGTCTTCAATACCATTTCCAAATGATGTTTATGCTCCTCCTCAGATTTGGAGTAGATAAGGATGTCTTCGATGAAAACAAATACAAACTTATTAAGAACATCTCAGAAAACACGATTTATAAGATCTACAAAATATGCAAGTGCATTAGTTAGCCCGAAAGGCATAAGCAACCACTCAAATAAATAGTTAGGGCCTCAAAACGCAGTTAAGGGTCTATTATCTTCAGCAACCCTCAACTGATGGAATACAGTAGCTAGATCCATCTGAAAAAATACCGTAGCTCCATGTAGTTGGTCAAAAAGATCATCGATGCAAGGTAAGGGATACTTGTTCCTAATAGTCAGTTTATTCAACTCCCTATAATCCATGCACAACCTTAAACATCCATAAGAATTAACTGTAAACACTACAGTAGACCCCCAACTTGAAATACTGGGTCTAATCAATCCTCTCCTTAACAGGTCCTGGGTTTGACTTACTAACTCTTCTCTCTCCCTCAGAGCCATTGTTCGCTTAGGTTGAACCACAAGCCATGCACCAGGGATTAAATCAATGTGAAACTCTATCTCTCGGTGTGGGGGTAAACTTTAAACCTCTTCAAATATATCGAAAAATTCTTAAATACTTCAATAGACCTTAAACTCACTTGGACAGCTTCAAGGGCATATAGGAACCTATACATATGAATATCGGGTTCCTTATATGATACCTTACCTTTTCTTCCTATATCGGTCACTAAAGATACAGTTCTCTTATTACATTTTAAGGCAGCCTCGTATTTTGATAACCAATCCATACCAAGACTAATGTCAAATCCCTTAAAGTCTAAGACATACGGGTTGCAAGAAAAGTGATGAGAAAGGTAGTAAATTGGCATATTCTTACAGATCATACTCAAATGGGTTACCTCGCCTATGGGGATAGACACACACATAGGGTTTTCTACAATACTTGTAATAAGATGAAAATTATGTATTGATTCTAAAGAGATAAAACTATGAGAGGACCAGTATCAAATAATGTTCGAACAAAAATACCATTAATCAGTAAGGTATCTTCAAGGATGCCTTTTCCGTTCACATCAGTTGAAGTAGACGGTTCATTCTTAATGGCATACACCTTGGGCTACTGCACCTTCTTCATGAGTGGGCAGCCTTTACTATATGTCTAGGCTGATGGTAATTAAAACAAAGAGTCTTTTGGACCATCGGGGAGATAAGTCCACTTTGTTGTTGTTGGATTTCAGAATTCAAACAAAACATTGCAATGTGGCCCTCTTGCTGACACTTGTGGCAAACAAAATCCTTGAAATGACTCCCTTGAGCCCTACCGCTAGGCTTTCCCTTTCCTTGGTTATTCCAATTAGGATTAGACTTTCTCTTGTTAGAACCACCTCCACTGGTATTTCCACTAGGTATTGCTAGAGTAGGCTTTTTCTTTTCCAAGGCCTCGTACCTTAGAGCCATATCAAGTAAATCCATGAAAGTACCTTTATCACGAGCAGTCATTTTCTCATGGTACGCTTCTCTCATACCTAAATCAAACATCTCGTTTTTCTTTAACGGGGCGTTGATCAATTCTGGTCCAAAATAAGATAGCTCATTGAACTTCATCTCATATTCTGCTACAGATAGATCCCCTGCTTCAAGTCCATAAAGTTCATGTACATCCTGATCCTTCCTGCTATTACCAAGAATTGGTCCTCAGAAACTTCTTTAAATCAGGCCCACAAAAACTCTTCTTCAGGGACATTTGCGGTAAGGGAGTCCCACCAAGTTGATGCTACCTCTTGCAGTTTCCATCCTGCTAAAAACCTTTTCTGTTCACCGGATAAACCAAGACCTTTAAAAATCTTTTCGCAAGATCGCAACCAGGCTTGCACTTCCATGATAAACTCAGTTCCTTTAAACGGTTTCCCTCCTAGGTTGGTGTAATCCTTGCATGAGGTTGCAAAATTCACTCTTGGCTGCTTTGGCATGGCCTCTTCAACAATCTGAACTCCTCCATGATTTAAGGTTCGACCATTTGTAGTCGTAGTGCTACCTACTCCCTTACCTCATCTGCAACTATTACTCATGTCTTACTACCTTGACATAGTAAGATAATTCTTAGGATACTTGAACGAGATAAATCTTGAAAAAGTGTACTAATCAAACCTATCAAGCTGATCTATCTATTAGATATATATATATATGTATATGTATATGAATAAAAATTACAAATACACACTCTTGAAGTTGACCCCAACCCAAAGACTAAGTGTTCACTTAACCTAAGCTCTAATACCAAAAATGTAACGACTGCTTTTCTTTAGCCGAAAGACGAGCCATTAAAGGATAGAAGAAAAAGAAAGATAAGAAGAAACTACACAACTACAGAATCTCACCACGAATCAAAACAGCATATAATAGATAACATAAGACATTACATAGTCATTTCCATAATATTAATACTTCAGAGTCATTACATTACAACTTAAACTAGACAGTTATAAATACCTACCCATAAAAATACATAGATCATACATACATCCACAGCGAAAATAGAATATGATTAGCTAACGTGAAGCCCCCTGCTCCAACTCCTCCAAAATGCAGTCGTAAGAAATTTGGATACTTGGCTACTCATACAAATTGAGTACCTAAGAGTTTTAGGAAAAGAAAATAAAACTTCGGGTCAGACATAGGTCTGGTGTGAGTAAACTCAAACAACTTAATTTTTACTTTTATAAAATGATTTAACTCGTAAGACCATGCTGCACATAAACACAGATGGGTTTTATCTTACGATAACCAAAACACTTTATATAGAAATCCTGTGGTATTATGATAATGTCTAAGGTTTTCAAGTAAAATAGAACATAGCTGAAGTGCTTGCATCTTACATTTCAACATATTTGGCTACAACTAAATCCATATAGTACTTATTGGTAAATGGATTCCATACACGACCAGGTAGGGAACTACCTTCCCCAAACATCTAAATAAAATACACCGAGGGTCTGACAAGAACATCTTGTACCCTTGGTACATAGAACCGGCCTACCACTTGATTAGTAGTACCGAATACATTACCACCACGGTTGGGATCAGCAACCATACCAGGGCATACAAAATGGGGTCAAATATCGATTCTAGATATGGTGATGACATACCCTGGTGGGAGCGACCCACATTGCCCTGCTGCGTAACCTATTTTGGTCATTTCTGGTTGATAAGGCCTGAGGCTACGTTTACCTTTACTAAAGCACTGCCACTTAGAATGCTACATTGCCTTCCAGATGTTGACACAATGTCAGCATTCATGCATACAAGTTGTTCAAGAGATGAACGAACCGAAGACACTACTTTCACTACACCCATTTTGGAATCACTCTCAGGGTTAGTAGCAAATAACCCTTTCCCTTCAAAGTCTTCAACTTGGTACTTCCTTCAATATTTCCACTCGAACATTCTCGTTAGTTTGAAGTGGTTTTCGGATAACAACTACTATCCGATCCCACTCTCTCCAAACCAACGTTCGATAATTTTAAAGGGTTAAGTTGTTTATAGTGGACCATTCAACTAACAGGCTGTAAGATTTACATATGAACATACGTTCCATATGCTTAGATTATCATGACACGCTTATCAAAATTAACCCCATTGAATTCATCACGTTCCTAAAGTGCGATATTTATGATAAGTACAAGCCGACTTACTTTCAATAAAACATGTTAACGTTTTATTACAACTACTTTAATTCATTTGGCTACTTAATAGCATGGATAAGAGATCCTTTGGTTTTAAAACAATTTACTTAAACAAGAAAGTTGGTTAAAAATAAATAACCAATAGAGTTTTGAAAGAAACTTTAAAATAAATAAACTTAATTAAATCATAAGTTCAAAACTTAATTAATCTTTATTAACCTTAATTGAATCAAAATCATACTCTAAACCCTAATTAATTAAAAATTATTTATAATTAAAATTCAATTAAATGATATTCATTTAAGAAATTAAACCCTTATTAATTGGATAATTAACCTTTAATTAAATAATAATTAATTAAAAAATTAACTCTAATTAAATAATTAATTAAAATAAATAAATTTGATTAAATAAGAATTGATTTTCTTTTATCTTAATTAATCATTATTTAAAACTTCCTTAGTTAAAAATAATTAACTTGGTTAATAATTTCTCAAATTCTAATTACTTAACCTAATCACTTAATTAATTAATTAAATAACAATTAATCTAATTAATAAATTAAATAATAAATTATTATATAATTAGAACTTAAACTTTTGACCTACTTAATTAGTTTGAAATGAGTTTTCAAAAACAATCCAAAAGAAAATACTTTTAAACTTGAAATCGTGAAATTTTCCCGAACTACATCCATAGCGACTATCACTATGAATGCAGTTCGCTAAAATTGATTTCTAGGTGAAAACCTGACTTTAATTCTGGCTACTACTTGTTTGAAATACAAAAGAAAGAGTTTTGAAAACTTAAACGAAAGGTGGAAATTTGGAAAATATATTTTTCAAAATCCAAAACTAGAAACAAGCTTTTGTTTTCAAATCGGATCTCAAGTCCTTTGTGACTTTTCAAGTTGCTAACTTCACAACAATTACATCACATACACTTGGTTTTGTTTCATAAACACACTACCATCATACCATAACCAACCATTCACATATCATATCCAAACATATCATTTAACATCCAAATCACAAATCCAAGCACAAACACAAACTTATAATCATATGCCATCAAAACAACATGATATCTCAACATAATCAACATTATATTTTCACAACAAATAGTTCATCAAAATCAAGTTGTTTTCTTTTCCAAAATCAAGAGTTTTGCTCACTGAAACTTTACTGATTCAAGGCGAAATTTGCTAAAACTTGAAAACAACTTCAGGATCTTGCAAAAATTGAAACTTTGGATGCTCGACCACCTTAAATGGGCTCAGTCATGTGGGTTTTGGGCTCGGCCTAGGGCATGTTAGGTACGACCATGGGTATTAAGGTGGATGGGCTTGAAACTTTGGAAGAGGAGGCGTTGTAGAAGATGTAGAAATGTTTTCATGAATTAAAGAGCAGATTTTTAGCAAAAGAAGTGATTTTTTTCCTTACATTAATTTTATGAAAGGAAGCCATGGATGTTACTTCAAGCTCTTAGGAACTTTTACAGTGAGATGGAGGTTGTAAAATGAGAAACATGAAATGGGAGGGGTATATATAGGCTTAGGAAAATAATTATAAATTATATAAGTGCTTATATTTAAATATATATATATATATATGTATGCATGCACCTCCACTCCTCCCCCCGCCCCTCATTTCCATCCTCACCTTGTACCCCCTCCATCTTGCACTATTCATGCCATATCTCATGTAATTTGAGTTGAAAAAGAATATTTTTATATATTTTATGTATATATATTTTTATTAAATAAAACCTTCTTCTATCTTATATGTTTATATATTTAAGGAGAAAATATGTACATGCATATATACATGTACACACCATGTTAAAATAGTTTGTAATGTGTGCATGTGTGTTTGTAATTGTGTTATGCATTTTAGATGACTTTTGACCAATGAAAAATCGATATTTCGGAAAATAATTTTCGGTCACATTTTCTCTCCCCCTATGAACTATATATATTGGTAAACAAATTTGAAAATGATTTTATCATCATTAGTTATTATTTAAAATAGTTTTATTTGTTAATAAAAGTTTACTTATTGATTATTTAGAAATATAATTAAATATTCAATTAAATAGTGATTAAATTCTGGGTTGTTACAAGGTTGGCATCGACATGATTCGCTCCAACATGATTAGAACTATCCAGAATGATGATATAAAAAAACTTAGGAAGTTTGACGGAATTCTAAAGAGCCAAATCAGATTGGTACCGACTTGATTTGGTTTTTATCGATCTGACTTAGAGAATTGGAGTGGCAATAGATGGATGAAAAAAGCCTAAACATGAAGAGAAAATGAGCTTTGGGTGTAAAAATTTAGGTTGGTACCGACCTAACTCAATTTGGTACCAACCAATTTTGATGACCACCAACCTAAAATGAAGACTTGATTTGGCTAGAAGTTGATGAGGAGAGCTAAAAAATGGAGAAAAACATGAAGGATGATGGAAAAATTAGATCGGTACGGACCAGAAGTGGTCGGTACCAAGTTGATTTTCTACTTGAAGATCATGTTGGATAACTCAGTCTTCATGCCTGGATATTTGGATCTTGGAGTTGTGACGTTTTCAAACCTAGATGGCTAGATTGCAGCAGCAATTTGCCTATAAATAGAAATCTTCCTACAACTAGGATTTTCCTTTTGACACTTTGATTCTTTTCTATCTTCTTCTTCTATACACACTCCCAAATTCGAGATCTACTACATTATGGTCGGATTTGAGCACGAATCATTTTATTCCAGAGAGAATCAATCAAATAATAAGATTAAAGTGGATGTAGGCCTAAGTATTTGATAAACCATTATAAAAAGTGCTTGTGTGTTTTTATTTTCCTCTTATTTTTGCTTGTTTGATTTAGAATTATCTATTTCGGGGGTAGTGTGCCATTTTTTGGTGTAAAAATTTTGGTGCTTTCACTGAGGGAGAGTTAGATTTGATAACCTAAAGCTTGGATATGAAGTTTGAAAGAGATGAAGAGGTCTTCTACCACAAAAGTCATAGGACTAAGTCAACCAGAGCTTAGGGGCAGCCAGGAGGTGTTCTAAAGTTCAAATCCTACCATCAACGTCACCAGAGAAGAGATAGAGAGGATGATGAAAGAGACGCAAGATGGAATTAAAGCTCGACAATAGGAGATGCAAGATGTAATAATAGCTCGATAGCAGAAGATGTTAGATGGACTTTTTAGAAGGATGGATCAACGAAGAATAGCCGGAGCAGTTGGAATTTAGAACCTAAGGCCAGAAACCAATGCAGAAGCATCTGAAGTTGGAGTAGAGAAAACTAGAACAATGACTCCACGACTAGAACAGGTCAGTACTGACCTAAATCAGGTTGGTACCGATGAATTTACTCGGAGGAAATGTTGGTTTGGAAAGAGTGAGCTGGGATGTCGAGAGCGGACAATACTGGATTTAGAAATGCTAACCAAAATGCAAATGCATAACAACTGAAAGAGTATGTGCTAAAGTTTCCCTATAGGAATGGGAGGGCATAATGAAGCTAGAGGTGTGGATCAGAATGCTAACATGCAGCCAAAGGAGTATGTGCTTTAGTTTCCCTGTAGGAACGAGGGGAAAAATTTAGTTATGGATCAAAGACCTACATTAGATGACAATAACCAAATAGCTGAGATGATCAGAAGAATAGTGAGAGGTGGACCTCCAAATCCAAGGTTAGAGAATGTGAACATAAATCAATTCATCCCTAACATTCGGTACGTAAGAAATCCACCCAATTTCAAGCTAACGACGCTGGAATTGTACAACGAAAGGACATATTAGATCGTTCATATGATGAGATACATCTGCACATGAAGGTGTTGGGCGCTTTTGAGGAAGTAATGGGATGTTGTTTCACATTATACTTAATGGAGTTAGTTGTTATGTGGTTCATGCCGTTAGAGAATAGATCCATAAGCACATGGGCTGGATTGGTGAACAGGTTCCTAGGACCGTTCAGAGTTCGCATTTCTAGACCGAAGAATGTGATGATGCTTTCAAGCATGAAGAAAAGGGCCCAAAAGACCTTGAGGAGTTATCTGACAAGGTTTAATGTAGCGGCTGTTGTAGTCGATAAGCTGAATCCATCGATAGTCCTAATGGGGCAATGTCTTGAGTCGCAAGAAAGACAAACTTCAAAGTTTTATTGGAAAGGGATCCATTGATGGGTCTCATAGAGTTTTATCATGAAGCTATAGACATTTGCGTCAAGAGGATGCCGAAGTTGATAATGCTGAGGTTAACGTTGTGGATGATGGAGGATCGTCTGGAGCGGGATATTGTAAAGACAAAGGAAAGTGAAAAGATAAGGACAACTTCGAAGGACCGCAGCGACAAAATAAGGAATAGAAATTCTCTTCTTATACTTATCTAACCGAACCTCAAAAAGGATTTATCTCGATACTATGGGAAGATCCCCTATTGGAAGCTAGCTAAGAGGGAACCATCTGATCATGATAAAAGGTCCGGAAGATTTTGCCTTTTCCATGAGATGGATAGGCACGACATGAACAAGTGTCGACACCTTCATTATTTGGTTGAAGAGTTGGTTTGGAGTAATCAGCATTAGCAATACGTAAGGAACAGAACTACAGTGGTGTAGCCATAGCAACCATTGTCTACGACGAAGACAGAGATACGACAGTGGTTCTAGGTCAAGATTGGTAATCCCATGGTGGACGGGAGTAAGGTTCGACTCTCATATTTTTCTTTCTATTTTGAATAAATAAGAGAGTAATAACCTTGGGCCTACACATGTACGGGAACTCGATCAGTTTCTAGGCAGGCTCTGAGTTGGATGTCTGAGATGAATGTTTAAGATATTTGTTTGATGCTTTGATTTGAATATTTGATTTGAAAAAAAACCATTGGAACATGATGATTGAAATTGATTGAACATGGTAGGCCTATTCGGAGAGATGAGGCAATGACCATAAGGCGCAAGTCCACTTGCCAAAAAGGGATGGATTGGGCTTGTACATGAGTAAGTCCCATAACCGGAGGGTGAGTGGATGGACTTGCTTGGATGTTTGGTTTCCTCATCGAAGAATGAGCAAATTGGACTAAGCATGCATCCGGAGAGATTAAACCTTAGACTGGATGTTAAATGATCTGGAGAGACTAAACACTATATTGGACGTTAAATGATCTGGAGATATCAAACCTTAGATTGGATGTTAAACGATATGAAGAAATCGAACCCTAGATTGGATGTTAAGTGATATGGAGAGATCGAACTTTATATTGGAATTAAACAATATAGAGAAATCTAACCCTAGATTGGATGCTAAATGATCCGAACAAACCAAACCCTAGATTGGATTGGACCCTTGAATGGATGTTGACTTGACTTTAGGATTGGAACGCCTTATGATTAGACTAGAATAGATAAATTACGGGCGAACATGGGACAATTTTGATATGTAATATGACAATTTCAGATGAAAATGGAATGATTATGATCTATGACCAGCACTTAAGCAAGGACTAAAGTCCTCAGCTATAATGGCCTATAACGACCTTTGGTATGCAAGTGAATTTGAAGGGACTAGATGATTCACCACAACTTGGATCGATGGATAGCCGGAGATCTTGACCACCAATGATTGATCGCTACTGCTGAAGCTTGTTCTTGAGTAAAACACATCTTACATTCATAAAGTGTAATTTGGGGGGGCAAATGTTATAACCAAATTTTCCACTACCACATAACAGACTCAAATAGATAAAATGGATAGCAAACGGATGAAGGAATGGGTCGAGAAGCTTGGAAGATTTCAAGATTAAAGAAACCAAAGATTTGGCTAAGAGTCATAAATGGAAATCATGTTGGTACCGACTTGATTCAGGTTGATACCGACATGATTAGAACTATAGAATGATGGTATAAAGAAACTTAGGAAGTTTGAAAAAATTCTGAAAAGCCAAATCAGGTCGGTATCAACCTGATTTGGTTGGCACCGATCTGATTCAGAGACTTCAAATGAAAAGATGGAGGAAATGAGCCTAAACATGATGAGAAAATGAGATTTGAGTGTAAAAATTTAGGTTAGTAATGACCACTTTTGATGGCCATCGACCTGAAATGAAGACTTGATTTGGAAAGAGGTCGATGAGGAGAGATAAAAAATGGAGAAAAACTTGAAGAATGATGGAAAAATCAAATTGTTACTGACTAGAAGTGGTCAGTACTAAGTTGATTTTCTACTTAAAGATCGTGCTTGATGACTCGGCCTTTGTGCCTAGATATTTGATCTTGGAGTTGTAATGTTTTCCAACCTGGATGGCGAGATTGTGGCAGGGATTTGCCTATAAATATCTAACTTAATAAGCAATCTTATTCGAAATAAAAGGTATATCCTTTCTATTATATATTTGATATAATGTGTTATATTGAATAATTAATTTAATTAAAAGTATATTTAATAGGCAATCCATAAATGGTATGTTTTGTGACAGTAGTTACAAACTATTGTAACCATGAGTAATTTATCACAATGAAAATAAATATACCATTTTAAATATTCCAATTCAAGACATATTAAGACTAGATATCAATAAATCCATTGAGACTAAAATACGTAACGCTTTCAAAATGTTGGACAGTGTATTACTCATGGCTGATGGGGGCACCAAGGGGTTATGTATTGATAGTTATTGGATAACTATGGAACGACTTACTCGATAGTTTTTTATTGCTTAATAGAACTAAAGTCAAACAGAAAATATCGATGCAACAAAATCACATAATCCTCTTGACTTGAGAATACTGCTGTTCTTCAATGTTAAAGTGGCACTTTAATTATAGTTAAATCGTAGCACGATCCCTATCGAACGACGATAGTTGGGTTGAGTGGAAGCATTGGAAGTGAAACAATATTAAGAGAGGATTCGTCTCCTCAGTTATATGATGGTAGTATCACGGTCAATTTAAGTCGACTTAAAGTCAAAGTCTCTAGCCAGAGCATTTCGATTTGTTATTACTACACCAAGGACTTTGAGTTTGGACTATAGATTGAATGTGGACAATATTGAAATTTTGACCCTTACCAAATTCCATAAGTCCAAAGTGATATAGTTTTGACGAAGAGAATTGGTGTACATAAAAGTCACAACCGGGTAACATTTAACAAAGTAAAATTGGATTTTACAAACACTAAGTATGTGATAAATTTGACCAAAATGTCACACTTCCTACTAAGTGGTGTGTGAACATTAATATTTGAATAGTCTGATATTAATCGCTGACCAAATTTACACCTAACGGGTCACGCAATTAAAATGATGAATACCCCTTTGACCAAAACGATTTAAATAATTTGTAATTGTTTTAAATCAATTAAATTAATTAATATTTATGAATATTAACTATTAAATTTAGTTTTGATTTGATGTACAAATATTATAAAATGTATTTATAATAACTATAAATATATTAATCAATATACGATATCAATACGCGTTTAAATTAGATTTAAATGCAAAATATTTTTCGCGCTTTAAATAGGTTTAAAGCTCATAAAGGGGCTGGTTAGTTCGGCTCTGATATGGGATTATAGGCGGCTAAAAGATGGGATAGAAAGGCATTGAGATGGAGTTCTAAGATGGAAGAGAATTGGTAAGAGATGATGTAGGATATTGATCCTAAAATATCTCTAAATTATCCTCTATATATGCATCTATATCCTAAACCTTTAAAGGACTTTTGCAGCCTCTATTCTAATCAATTGCTAGCTAAACTCCTCCTCCAATCCCTCTTGCATATCTAATTCAAATCAAATCAAATTCAATGCAAATCGATAGTTGGTGGTCAATGGTTCAGGGACTAGCAATATGCTGGATTGTAAATCAATTCAATGAGCAAATTTCATCATTTCAAGGTGTACTTTTAGGAATTGGGGGTAAGGTACATTTTAACTAATATATAATTATTATTGTCTAAATATAATATCTGTATTAAATTGTTAGTTATATAACAATTCTGATATACATATATATTGCCATAATTAGGTTAGTCGTATGTTTACATATAATTGTATATTAAAAAAAATTTAGACATATGTATATGTGTGTGTATGCCAACATGTAGCACGACTAATAATTTTTTTTATTTTAAATGACTTAAATATATAATATTTAAATATGTATATATAGTGTATAAATTTAATACTATATTATACTTATATAAAATATAGTTATATAATTTTGTATGTAAAGCTATAAAGGTATATTATTTTCGGTAGAAATAAAAATAATTTTTTATATATATTATTTTTAAATATTATTTAAATCAATATATACACATACATACATATATATATAAATCAATTATATTAATATATATATATATATCATAAAATTATGTTTATATTTTATAAAATTAAATTATCACCTAAATTACTCCCAACAAAAATAAATAAATGTTTTTTATATTTTATAATTATTTAAAAATAGATCGAAATCAAAAACAAGATTTAAAATTATTTTTAAATTGCAAAATTACATAATCATATTTAAAATTACAAAATAAATTTTAGAATTTTAAGGTAAATTTGAAATTCAAAATAACTTTTGAAAAACAATTTTTTTAAATTCTACTAATTTTTTAATAAATATCCATACAAATATTTATTTAAATATATTAAAATTTAAAAAAATTGTCATGCGCATGAACTGGTATTTGTGTACTTAAAATATATATTTTTATAAATTTAAAATGTTGAATTCTATATATATACATATTATTATATTATTTATGCATAAACATATAAGTATTTAATATATATATATATATATAATTACATACACACACACATTCATATATCATTTTCGACTTTAATATATATATATATATATATAATATTATATTTTTTGTAATTCATAAAGGATTTAAATTTCACACATATGTTTATAAATATATACATATATATAATTGATTAAACAATATATGATTTATATACATGCATACATACATATATACAAATACACACACACACATATATTTTTAATATTTTCTAAATATATATAAATTAATATATATATATATATAAACATACATTTGGACAATATATTGGTATATAGGATGAGCTAACGTGTCTGTTGCGGTGTAAATCCCAACACTTATACATTGACATGTTATACCTTGCAAGAATTAATATGTTACACATGTGTGCGCGCTCGCGCACACATATACATATACATACATACATACATATATATATATATATATATGTATATGTATGTATGTATGTATATGTGTGTGCATGATACACGTATATATATAATACAACATTAACCAAACAATATAAAATCATTTTATAAATTTAAATAAAATAAAGTTTTTATGTAAAAGAAATTTAGAAATATTCTAAATAAATTAGACTTCATAGGCCCAATAAAAATCTAATATGGTAAATAAATTGAAATTCACCCATAACTTCCGCTGCAGGCTGGTCCAGTTCCAACAACGGTATCAGAGCTAAATAACATATGTGGTCTAAATTAGTCATGTTAGGGTTAACTAATTAAGCTTACAGCCCACACAATACGATGCCTAGAAAGGTAATGTCTAGAATTGGAATTGGATAATCAAGTACCATGTCCTATCTCGTTAGCAGCCTAGCCTAAAAGGTGAAGTGAGCCATAAAGTCTGCCCCTAATAGAAAAGGCCCAATTTGAATTGGTCCTTTGGCTAATTATCAAAATTGTTTGAAAATTAGAAAAATTAAGATTTTAAATTTAAAATAAAATATATACATGTTATAAAAGATAATATAATATGATTTTTTTTAATATTTGAAAAATAATATAAATTAATTTTGAATTTTTTTAGTTAAAAGCTTATATGATCTGAAGATCATACATACATACATATATATATATAGAACGACCAATAACCCGGTAGCTCAGTTTTTAAGGTGGACCGATCACCGTGTCACGATATAGTACAGCACAAGTGTGAGGCAAAAGTACCTCAACAGCTACAGATCATAACTACAAGCACCATACACATTAGAGATTAGACCCAACAATACAAACAAAAGTGCTCATAGTCTACATCTCTGAAGGGAAGAAAAGCAACCTCTATTGTAACGACCCACCTTTTTGGATGGTTTAAATCGACAATAAACCACATATGTCAACTCAAACCATTCAAAAGGGAGGAATGTTAATGGGGTAAGTAAGAGGAAAGAAGAAAAAACAAAGCATAGAATCTCACAACGGAATGACAAAATATAATAATCAAATAAACAGTTCATGAAGCTGTTTTACAAATAACATTTTATTACACTTTGTATTATAATGATCTCATGAAATCGCTTTAGTATTATAATGATGATTTGTTAATCTATATATATATATATATCACTATATGTGTGTGATTATGACATGGATATTATAATGTTCCAATCAATAAGCTATAAAAAAATTATAGTATTAAGCTGCATCATTGATAATTATACAATAACATATGCATATTTTTTTGAACTATTTGGTACACTACATTTTATTATATTCCCTTATCATTGTAAACACATTGTTATTTATATTTGATGTATTATTTAGTAACAACAAATATGAATATATGTACAGTAGTACACAATTTTGAATCAATACAAAAAACCTCATCAGGTCTCGGGGCGGGGCGGGTCTACCCTGACCCGTATGGGTTCCGGGTTCGGGGCAAAATTCCAGACCCGCACCGGGTCTACGGGGCAGGTCCAAGGTGGGGTCTAGAAAACCCGGGGAGGGCCTGGGGCACAAGAAACCTGCCCCATTGCCATTCCTAGTGGTAACGCATAGCCGCAGCTACTGCCCACCTCGAACAACACTCCCATAATCAAATCGAGGGTGGCCACGAATCAATCACAAAGTAACAGATATGGTATCAAGGAAGCGTGTCCGATAGGAGGAGCGACCTCACTTGGCCTGGTTATGGCTCCTGATTTTAGTCATATCAAGTTAACCAGAAGGTCAGGGCTGCGTTCTTACCTCATACCAGTAGCATTCACCAAACAATCCTACTTCGTTCTGGATTCTCCACCACGTGCACAGTTGTTAAAGTGGTTTCAAAATTGGCAGAGAGTATGATAATAACCGACCCCAGTCTTTTTAACAACCAAATGCTTATTTCACACCATGGTCATTTAAAAAAATCCAAAAATAGTTTATACCTTCATATCAAGATATCCATATATTTATTCCAAAAGTATAAATATATTCATAAATACCGAGGAAGATTTCTTTCAATCAATTTCAAAAATAATTTATAAACCTCTCTTAAACCAATTATAAACTATTTATAAATTCCAAAATAGTTTACAACTCTTCCCCTTTTCATAAACCTCTACGCAAATTTCTTTAAAACGCTTCCAAATCCCTTTATGCAAGTTCTTTTATAAAATCCTTTTATAAAATCCATTAAAAAATCTTTTATAAAATCCTTTAATAAAATCCATTATAAAATCTCTTACAAAACTATATTAAATATTCCTTACAAAACCATTTACAAAATTCTAAAATCTTTTACAAAAATCTTTTATCTATTAAAGTTATTATAAAGTCTATTTATTATCTTAAATCCAAACTATATTTATTATATTAAATTAAATTCAAAAAATATATACTAAAACTATATTAAATATTTCATTAAATTAAATTTTAAAATATTTAAAATATATTTTTAAAACTAAATAAATTTTTAAGTTAAAATCTTAAAGTTACATTTAAAACCATATATTAACTTATAATTTGAAACTTTAAAACATATAAAATAAATTATTTTCCAAATATAAATTTTAAATAAAATCATTAAATAAAAATTTATAAATCAAATTTATAAATCAAACATACTTTACAATTTAGAAAATAATTTAAAATCGACCAACGGTGTCCGTATATAATTTTCTACCATATGGTCAAGTGATAGGTTATGTATCATTTCAACCCCAAAATAGTTAAATTTCCGGGTATATATCATTTCAACCTGTATCCCCAATCAATAATTTCCAAACCAATAAAATCGCTCGGGTTTATCATTTCAACCCATAACGATTTTCCCTAATCTATAAGATCATTCGGGTATGTATCATTTCAACCTATAGTGATAAAAGGGATATAAACATCCATCGACCTGCACCCAAATCTGACCGTCGCTCCGTGATCCCCATCTCCAGCCGCCCCCATGGCGAGTTCGCCGTGGTCTATGCCGCCCCTGGCTCAGTCCACCCCGGTGACTTTTAAGGCCAAATCACCACAAAATCGAGCACCTACTCACCAAATGAGCCATATAGATCGACTCCCTTCGACGCCCTCTACGATGCAGCAACATCCGATCGTCCTGTCGACGAAGATCCACCATTAAATTGAAAACCCTAGGATGGACAGTCGAAACTTCTTCAATGATTTCTGGCCAATCCGAGACTCAATTGCAAAAACGAACAGTAGATCTAAATTACGCTCGTCAAGAGCTTTCCAACGATATATAATTTGATACGGTTTGAAGAGTTTGAATTTTCGATTTGAATTTGAAATTGAAATTAGGGTTTTGATGTTCTGACATTTAAGAAGGAGGAACAGATAAGAAATAGAAGTACATACAGAAATATAATGAAAAACTGCTAGGGTTAGAGGAAAATAACTATTTATATAGACGGACATGGATAAGAACGAATGGATAGATCGAACTGGATCGTAACGATAACAACGACCTAAAAAGCCCGTTTCGTTCCCGAAACGAAAGTAGGTCATTCAATATATCAAAATATAGGTTTTCAATATTTTTAAACTCAATGGAACTAGTTTCAAACCCCAATTCCATCATTTACAAAAGTTAGCTTTCAAAATCAAATTATATTCATTTAATTTCTATCAATCGATTTCTACGCGTTTCGAGCTCGCATTTTCAAACGGTAAGTCTGATCGCTACGAAACTTGAAATCCTATAATAATTCACCATTATGGATCCGATGAAACTGGTTTCGTCGAAATTCGAGACAGTGCCCAAAATGAAAATTTTCACGTTAATTAAATAAATTATTATTAAATTGATTTAATCACCTTTAAATTTTCAAATTTAAAAGTTAAAATTTTATCATTCTTGATTACGTAGAAATTAATAATCTATTAAAACAAATTTTCCATGTTAAATCCACTATTTAAATATTATATAAATTTCAGTGTTCAATTACAACTGTAATAAAATTCTAGTTAGTTATATTTTAATTTCAATTAATTTCTTTTATTTCGATTTACACTCTTATTATTGAATCAACTATTACCTTATGAATATAATTAACATTAGTTTACATTATTACATTCTTATTCTACAGTTATCATCTTAACTCATATTAACTGAAATATTTAACTTATTCCTTATTTACAATTATAACCAAATTAACTTTACAATTATTTCAATTAATTGAAATTACATTAAAATAGTTGTCAATAACATTCAAACAACATTATTAAATCATATTCTAATTATTTTTCTTATTAATAAATCATAAATTTTAATTTCTCACAATATTATTTAATTTAATATTTTTAATTATCGAAAAATACGGGTCGTTGCATCCAAAATTTCCCAAGCATAAAATTTCCAAAGTAGAACCAAATCTACTTGAATTTCTTAAAGAAGAAAATAACCAGAATCCCAGACAGCCATATACCTAAAAATTTATTAATAAGAATAATAAAAAATTAATTAAATAAGTTAATTAATTAATAAATGTATACATGTATTATATATTATGATATATGTTATGTTGTTTTAATAACATAAATATACATGTATGTATATAAGTGGATTTCAAAATAATATAATTTAATTAAAATTGTTTGATTAGATAAATTAATTAAAATGAGAATTAAACATATAATAAACACACACACACACACACACATATATATATATATGATATATGTGTTACACCATAAATGTTATTGAATATAATAAATATTCAATATGAATGTTATATTAAATTAATATAAAATTAATTAATTTAAAGTAATTAAATAAGATTGAATTAATATAGTATTGTATATGAGACTATTATATAAGCAACATGAAATATAAGATTTATATAATAATAAAACTTATATAATATGAATGTATAAATTAGGAGTAGAACATTAAGAAACCCTACATAGACTTAAGAAATAAATACATAGGTGTACGTATACCATGATTTTCGATGTGTTTGACACTTGAATCATGAGGGTATTTCAAAAGAAATACATTATTCCATAAGTTGATATCACTCAATATAATATATTAAAGTTTATGAACCTTCAATATAATTTTGTCCTCTACCATATATATTAATAAATTACTTGCATACTTCTTAGTTGTTGAGCAAACTCAAGCTAGGGATGTTATGTGTAGTATTGTTAATATATTGAATAGACGAGATAAGACAACTATATGTACTTGTTGAGAAAACTCATGATACATATACTATACTTAGGTCATTGCAATATGGTATGTACGAGTGAATAATTTTGTTTTGATTTGTTGAGCAAACTCAAGGTCGAAGTGAAGTTAGGATAAGGTACTAAGGGTTAGGAGTTGTATACGATACAACTGATAAGGATTGATCCATCGTCCATAGAGCTATGACTTGTTGAGCAAACTCAAGGTCGTAATTCCAAGACGGATGAGTCCTAACACCCACTAGTGAAGTGAAAGATTTCTATGTTTTGACTTAGGGTTTGGAGAAACGTAAAGACTAATGTGAGACTTATTAGAAAAATGAAATGATAACATTTAACCTTTCTAATATTGTAAGAACATATGCTATATAACATTATAACAATGTACATTGATAATTTTCCTTTCATTTAATATAATTGATAAAACGTTTATTAACTAAGATATATAAATGAATTGGATTAAAGATTGATGAAAACAAATATAAAATATACTTATTAACAATGCGTATTGCATGTTAACATTTTAACACCCATGTCAGCGCCTGATTTTACAACTACTACATATGTTTTTATTTTAGTTGCTTACATGTTTATTTGGTCAAGATCGTGTATTACATTCTATGAATTCTGAACTAGAAAACAATATAAGACTATGGATATTTGATCTATATAAAATTGCATATAAGTTTTATATGATGAACGACCATAGTTTGCAGTGTACGACCATAGTTTGCAGTGTATGATATTTTGATGAAATTAGATCATCTAAAATAAGCAAATAAACCATACCATGAGATTGAGTATTCAATTCGATCGATTACAATAAAGATCTTATTATGTTAAATGTAACACTAGACTAAAACTACAAGATAGATCTAAGAACACAATCGTCGAAATGTCAATTTGATCAGTTTACACAATGTGCAATATATTTGATGTCCTTAAATGTTAAGGATGATCGGTTGCACTTATGTAAAGAGTTCATTATGATGTTGTAGTATGTGATAGAATTAGGGGTATGCCATAGGGGCAATAATGTAATTTGTTACATATATCTAACTTGATAACCAATCTTATTCAAACTAAAAGGTATTTTCTTTCAATATATACTTGATATAATGTGTTATTTTAATTAATTAGTTTAATTAAAATTATATTTAATATAAAATCCATAAATGGTATGTTTTGTGATAGTAGTTGCAAAGTGTTATAACCGTGAGTGATTTATCACAATGAAAATAAATATATCATTTTAAATATTCCTAGTCAAGGTGTATTGAGACTGGATATCGGCACATTCATTGAGACTAGAGTATGTGACACTCTCTAAATGTTGCACAGTATATTACTCATGATTGATGGGGGCAATAAGGGGTTACGTACTATTAGTTATTGGATAACTATGGAATGACTGACTCGATGGGGTTTTATTGGTTAATATAATTAAGGTTAAGCAAAGAATATCGACGTGACTAATTTACACAGTTCTCTCGAATTAAGAATACCATTGACCTTCAATGTGGAAGCTCCACTTTGATTATAGTTAAATCATGGCACGACGTCCATCGACTATAGATGGATCAAGTGAAAGCATTGGAAGTGAAACACTATTTAAGAGAGGATTCGTCTCCTCGGTTATACGAGGTTAGTATCACGGTCAACTGATGTCAACTCAAAGTCAAAGTCTCTGACTAGAGCATTTCGGTTAATAATAACCAAGGACTTTTTATTTGGACTATAAAGTTGAATGTGGATGATATTGGAATTTTGACCATTACCAAATTCCATAATTCCTAATGTGATATAGTTTTGACGAAGAGAATTGGTGTAAATAATTGTCGATATCCGGTACCGCTTATAATAAGTAAAATTGGATTTTACCAAAAGATGTGTAAGCAATAAATTTAGCCAAAATGTCACACCACTTGCTAAGTGACGTGTGAACGTTAATATTCGAATAATTCGATATTAATCGTTGACTAAATTTGCACCATTGAGTCGCACAACCGAAATGATGAATGCTCTAAATGAACCATATGATTTAATTAATTTATAATCATTGTAAATTAATTAATATTTCATAAATATTAATTACTAAATTTTATTTTATTTGAATGTCACTAGTATTTAGTAAAGTGCGTATATAAAAGCGCATATGTCGATATATGATATCTTTAGAGTGTTTAAATTTGATTTAAACAGAATAAATACCAAAAGTGAGGGGCTTTAAATAAATTAAATTAATTAATATTTATGAAATATTAATTATTAAAATTTTATTTGAATTTATTTGAATAATATTAGCATTTAATAGAGTGCGTATATAAAAATCATAAATGCGCGCACATTTGAATTAGATTTAAATGGGATTGATGCTGATGAGATTTTGGACACTTTTTAAGGGCTTATGTGACACCATCTTCTATAACCATGCATATAGAAAAGAGAAGATTTTATTAACATTTAAAAAAGGAGTTAAGAGAGGAAAGTTTCAAGGAAGGAATGGGGAAGGTTTCTATCATTCGTTTAAAATAAATCTCCCTTTATTTCCTTTGTATATTGATTTCTTTCCTGAAAACTATCATTCCTCTTTCTCTCCTATCATAAAATTATGAATTTTTCATGGCTTCCAAACCTCTAAAATTCCAAAATAAAATATCAAATAAAATTTATAACAATAGGTGGTTCTAATCTCTTAATTCTTGCAAAATTCGAAGATTGATTCACGGAATCTAAGAGCCTTTGATTCATCACTCAAGGTGCATTCTCTTAGCAACATCTCAAGATAATAATTCTAATTTTATTTATTCATCATTCACTTTATTTATGTAATTTGGATCCATCACATATTTCATCTCATCTAAGTATTTGTTTATTTGATCATATAGATTAGATATCTTTTGCTCCATCTTAATTAATTATATATGTTCACCATGTTATTTTGATTTGGATCTGTTTTAAGATAAGATACATTTTGATTGCTTACCTATTCATATTGTCATTATTAGATCTACATCATATGATTCCATATTTAACTAATTTTTTATATTTCTCTATATAGTTTAGATTTGAAACTTTTGCAACATATACATATGTGTCTAATTTGTCCTATTTATTTTTTTGTTGTTTCAAATTTGTTGTTTAAAAGGAAAAACTTTTTGATTGAAATCTAAGTCTTAATTAATGAAATATTTCTATTATTGATTCAAATAGTAAACTAAGTAGTTTATTAATGTTTGTATGTATGTCTTTTGTTCGTAATTTTAAAATCCAATCATTTGGTTTTGCATACTTCTTTTTAAAGTTAAAAAAGGTTTCATTATAAACATAACTAGACTTTATTGCAAAATATCACAAACCCTGGGATTTGCTTTTAAATTAAAGTTAGACTTTAATTCGTTACTTTATATTAAAGCATATACTAAGTTATAAATTTTAACATAAAGATGTATTAAGTTTAAACATTATTTACAAATATTTATGTGTATATGCATGTGTGTGTGTGTATTTGTTAATTTGACTTAAGATTTATAAGATGGACTTTAATGTAAAATCATATTTTTTAATCTTAAACCCTTTTAGTTTTGAAACTAGGTTCAAAATTGTTGTCTTTAATTTTAAACTAATGAATAGTGAAACTTAATGTTAACACATTTATATGTATAATTCTATTATGTGTATATATATGTATTTTAAATAATACTATGGACAATAAAGACATATATGAAGGAAACATCGTCAATGTACACAATCCGATATGTTTGCACTTACATAATTTATAGTATAATACATTTGGACATGGTTACATTTCATGCTATGAATAAATTGCTAGTTAATGTCATTTAATGAATCAATCAATTTAATTAAAGAGAGAGAATGAAAGGTTTCTCTCTCCATGTAATGCAATATTTGCATTAATACTCTCAATTGATTACTTGTTTTACGAAAAGAAAAAAAAGGTTCCTTTCCTAAATTAACTCTTATAGATAATTGTTACGTGTATTTGATACACTATACATTTAAATTAAATTAATTTTAAACTTTCTTTTAACCAATTTTAAATAAAATAAGATTTTATTTAAAATTTTATTAGATTGGATCTAATATACCTTTAGACTTCATAGGCTCAATTGATCCAAAATGTCAATTTTTTTGAAATTAACCAACTTCTTCCGTTGCGGGCTGGTCTAGTTCCAACAGTGAGGGTATTCTTTTGAATGGTTCGACCTTTAGAAAGAAAAACTAGTGTACAAGAGTAGATGTAATTTAAGGTACAGTTGGGATGAAGAGAGTGAATAGTCACTTCTGCTTCTTAAAGAAATATCGAAACAAGAATTGTAATATTAATAATTGATACCTACCATTGGAATGAGAAATATGATTTCTATTCTGAAATGTATTTTCATTTAGAAAGATTTATTTCTATGAGTTCAATATATTTGATCAAAGAACTCTTCATTGTAAACTAGTTGTGGTATATGAAATAAATAATCAATATTAAGTGAATGGTGTAACTCCAAATTCAGTACGCTATTATAGAAGTGGTAGAAATAGTGGGAGCATGCCATATATTACTTATTGATTGCATCAAATTACGAAAATTATTTTCATAAAAACATACCGAACATTGTTTATGAAATGATGACTATTTTTCAGTGTCGATTGAAATATAGACATAGTTATATTTCAGTGTGAATATTACAATATTCTTTATGAAATAAAACTATAACGTGGAACTTTTTTTCATGATAAAAGTGACACACTCGAAAATACTGAAGTATCTAAAATTATTGACATTTATTTTGGAATTATAGACTAAACCGTAGTTTTGAGAAATGATTTTATTATATAATAATTATAAATTATATCATATTGGTTAATCATGTCTCACACGATTAAGGGCTATGTACCTGTTTAATGAGAGTGTTATAAAAGTTGATGAACTCTTCGGATTGATACATATGGATGTATGTAATTGTAAGTCTATTAATACCAATCGGTTCCATGTTCTTCGTCATATTCATCGATGAGTTATCAAGACACGAACATGTGTATTTGATACACATGTATAAGTCTATGATAAGCTCATAGAATAGAAAATGCAAGTAAATAATATAAGATGTGACATAAATGATTAGATTTGATCGAATGGGTGATTATATTAGAAAGAGTTTTGTACGTACCTAATTTGAATAAAGATTCGGTCTTAAAAGTCACTCCTCCCTATAATACATAATGATGTTGATAAGGAGTAATTGAACTTTGTTGGACAAAGCACAATTAATGATGAGTGAACTTGAGTTAAATTCTTTCTATAAGATGTGTACTTTTTAGTAATACACAAGGTTAAAATTAATATCATCTAAAGAATAGTTTATAAAACCATATGAGATAAGGGTTTATAAGAAACTCCTACATTACCTAGCTCAAGGAGTTGGTAGGTTGTGCGAGTCAAAATTGTACGTAATAATTTTACGTAAGGGATCTTGTATGAATTGTCCCAATAGACTTTTCTAAACAATAGTCATTAGATGACTATTTATGTTGTGAACATAAATATATTAAGAACCAATGCAAAATCAGTTTTATATAAGGTCATAAAATGCTTAGGAATGTCCATTTCGTTGCACTGAGAAACAAGTATTGTTTCAAGAAATGCCAACTTTGTAGCAAAGGAATTTCTTTAAGAAATTATTGCTATAAAATGAATTTAGATATGATCCAATGACAAAACTAATTACAAGGGAAGAAACAAAATTGATTGAACCTAAATGAATACAAATACACTAGAACATCTAATGAGTATTTTTGTACATTAAAGAGAAACTGTGAGTTTCTTGTTAATGTTAAGAATAAATAATCTTTGGTTGTTTAATTAAATCGTTAAGAGTATTGACTCTATGATCTGGTAAATGTTCAAATCCAAAATAGATTTCAAGTACATTATCAAAATATGATTTTCACAGTTGTATTCGAAAGGATATGATCAATTGGCTGCAAATGTATCTTTAAGAGAAAGAAAAATGTAGTTGGAATACAATGAGCCATATTGATAAGAATAATACAATGAATTTCAATTGTTAAAATTAATGTAATAGATTCACCAATTGGTGTGCTCAAATTGTTTCAGATTTTACTTACAAAATTATCGCATGGTATGACTTTATGTTTGGTACATATATGTTGAAACAAAAAATTCTAAATAATGATTTAGAGTAAGTTGTTTACTCATAATAACCAAAGTGTCTTGAAGTCAGTAGGAGCGATATTCAGTTTATGAGTTTTCAGATATAATCCGAAAATGGATGCGATGGTATCATTCAGAAAAGCATCAAAATCAAACAAATGTTTTGATAGAAATATCAAGTAGTTTGATTATCAGTCCAAAAGCAGAGAAAGCGTGTGTTCATAAGAAAGAATGTTAAAAGATACATAGATATTTCTAAATCCTAAGTAAACAACACACTGCTGATTATTAATAATGTACTTGTTAAAATCAGCTTTATTTGTTTTAATACTTGATATTGGATTTGCAAATGATGTATTTCATAGATAGTATAAAAGGTATTGGGAATGCCCCAAATGATATGCAAGGACACCTTATTAAAATGTTTAATATGGAACGTGTGAGATGGATCCCTTATGCATTAGCAATAGGAATTATCACACACATTATGTTGTGTACAATATCGTGATTTTTTTAATGTATTTGATACATGAATAAAATATCTAATTCAAATAGATATCACTAAATGGTTGTTTGAGGTGTTCTCGTGTATTTATGAAATAATAGAGGATTGTTTATAGAAACAACGAATTCTATGAAGAAGTGTTCAAACTCAAACTTCATAAGTAACAATAAGTATAATGTGTCGATTATAAATTCAAACATATTTAAGTTGGAAATGTTCCTAATGAAAGACTGTGGCTAATTCAATAAAAAAGGCTAAGTACATCTCCTTAAATAGCGCTGTAATAAAAGCAATATATATAAAAATAAATGCACAAATTTATAACCGAGCTGAGGGTGATTCCAAATGCTGAGAATCCCATAACATTGTATTATGATAACAGTGTAAAGATATAGTTCATAATAGAACTTAGAGCTCACTTGAAGTTGAGAGAAATACTTCGAATTGTCCATATGATAAAACTTTTTATCAACGTCGGAGATAGTTGATTGACAGAGTAGATAATTGAAGCATAATATCATACATGTTCACTGAGGGACTGACCCGATTGGTTTTTGAGGAAACGGATTAAAAATGTTTGAATAAGATTCCATAATTGACCCCATGTGCAAGTGAGAGATTGAATGAGTCAATGGTATACCCAAGGGGCAATTATGTAATTTGTTACATATATCTACCTCGATAACCAATCTAGTTTGAAATAAAAAGTGTTTTCTTTCTATTATATACTTGATATAATGTGTTATATTAATTAATTAATTTAATTTAAAGTATGTTTAATAGAAAATTAATAAATGGTATGTTTTGTGATAGTAGTTACGAAATATTGTAATCGTGAGTAATTTATCACAATAAAAATAAATATACCATTAAATATTCATAGTCAAGATGTAGCGAGACTAGATATTGATACATCCGTTGAGACTAGAGTACGTAACGCTCTGTAAATGTTGGGTAGTGTATTATTCATGATTGATGGGGGCACTTGGGGGTTACGTACTGATAGTTATTAGATGATAATAGAATTATTCACTCGATAGTTTTCTATTGGTTAATATAACTAAGGTCAAACAGAAAATATCAATGTGAAAAAATTACACAGTTCTCTTGACTTGAGAATTATATTGATCTTTAATGTGGAAGCTCCACTTTAATTATAGTTAAATCGCGGCACGACGTCCATCGAACGACGATAGTTGGTGTTGGAACTGGACTAGCTCGCAACGGAAGTTATGATGATTTTTAATATTTTTACCCTATTGAATCTTTATTGGGCCTATGAAGTCTAGTTTATTTAGAACATTTCTAAATTTTATTTGAATTAAATCTTTTATTTTATTTAAATTTATAAATTGATATAATTTTATTTAATTTATGTTATTATATAATATATATATATATATATATATATATATTTGTATGTGCATTTGTAACATATCAATCCGTGCAAAGTATAACATGCCCGTGTATAAATGCAAGGATTTACATCGCAATAGACATGTTATTTCATCCAATATGCAAATATATTATCCAAATGTATGTATGTACATATATTATTATTTATAGACCTAGGATCAATAGCCCCATTTATTTAGCATCGTTTGCAGTCCCTCTAATATCAGATACATGTTTATGTTCAAATATTTGGTCCATGTTATAGGAGAGAGAAATAATTATTTAAATCGAAACATGTGGCTGATATCAAGGGGATACAGAATGGTGCTAAATAAAGGGCTATTGATCCTAGCTCTTATTTATATATAGATATTATAAATATTTATGTATATGTATGTATATACTATAGTTTTGTTTAAATAATTTTATATAAGTATGTAAATATATATATACATGCATATTTATATATAATAGTATGAATAAAATATTAATATTATGTATGTGTATATTATATAACAGACTTATTTAAATATAAAGAAAGTATTTATAAATGTTTATAAAAAATATTTTTTTAAAGTCGTAATAATACACACACACGTATATATACAAATATATTAATAAATATTTTTTAATTAATTATATATATAAATACATGCATAATAAAAATTATATATATATATATATATATTAATAAAATATTCAAAAATATTTTGACAAATATAATTTTTTATATTTTCATATATATTTTTATTTAAATATCCACGCAAAAAATATAAAAATTAATTTGAAATTTTAAACTTCCAGCAAATCCTAAATGACATTTTATGCTTTGAAAAGTTTTGGTTAAAAATAATTTTAAAATGATTTTTCTATTTTCGACGGCAATTTGATAACTAATTTAATAAATAAAAATATTATTATTATTTACAAGAGTTTCTTTATTACTGATATTATTTTATAAAATACAAAATATAATTTTCATAATATATTTGAATTATTATAATTGATTTATGTAATAAATTGATTTAAATGATATTTTAAATAATAATAAAATATATAAAAATATTTTATCATTGGCCAAAAATTATCATAACCCTAGTATTTTATATATAAAATTATATGTCAAAGCATGATGTTATAATTAATTATGAACTATGTACAAATCTATTTAAATATTATATATTAATTTAATAAAATAAGAAAATGGCTTTTTTAATTACAGAGATACCTAAGACATATTTAACTAATTTTTTTTTATTTATACAAACATATAACTAAATAATTTTGTAGCAATACCAATGCATATCAAAATCATCACCTAATTACCAATTAAAAAATATATATATAATAAAACATTATAATTGAGCATAAATAATTGTATTACGATAAGAAATATACCTCACTTCCAATGTCTTGAAGTACACCTTGAAATTATGATATCTATCCCTTGAAACTATTTTCGATTCAAAAGAGAGCTGGTCCTTGAACCGTTGACCACCACCTATCGAATAGCATTTGAATTGATTTGATTTGAACTTGATGAAAAATGGAAAGGGGGTAGATTTTCGGTCAGCAAGGACTTGGGTGGAGGCTCCAAAAAGAAAAGATTAATGTCATTTTGGGATTAAAGATGCTTATATAGTGGAAGAAAAGGAGAGAAGTATGGATCTCATCTGTTACTTATTCTCCTTCAATCCGAGCCATCCATTATCTAGCTCTTCTAACCCCAATTTTTTGCAGCCTATGTCCCTTATTGCTACAGAAATTATCAGCCCTATGAAAGGCTTAAAAGTCATTCAAGCCCAAATTGAATAAGATGCAATTTAGTCCAATTTAATCACTTATGGATATCGTATATCGATTGATATATTTACAGCTATTGTAAATATATTTAATAATATTTATTCATCAAATCATAATCAAATTTTATAATTAATATTTAACAAAAATTAATTTATAATAATTATAAATTAATTAAATCGTTTAGTCAGAGGGGAATTCGTCGTTTCGGTTGTATGACTCGTCGGGTGTAAATTTGGTCAGCGATTAATATCGAACTATTCGAATATTAACGTTCACACGTCACTTAGTAGCTGATGTGACATTTAGCCAAATTTATCGCTTACTTGATTTCGGTAAAATCCAATTTTACTTTGTTAAGCATAAACCATTTGTGACTTTTACTTACACCAATTCTCTTCTTCAAAACAATATCGCTTTGAACTTATGGAATTTGGAAATGGTTAAAATTCCAATATCATTCATATTCAACTTTATAGTCCAAACACAAAGTCCTTGGTACAATAATAATTAATATTAACTGAACTACTCTGGCCTGAAACTTTAACTTTAAGTTGACTCGAGTTGACCGTAATACCAACCCTATATAACTAAGTAGACGAATCCTCTCTCGATTAGTGCTTCACTTCCAATACTTCCACTCGACCCAACTATAGTTAGTCGATGGATGGTGTGCCATGATTTGACTATAATCAAAGTGTAGCTTTCATATCGAAGATCGATGGTATTCTAAGTCGAGAGAACTGTGTAAATCAATCGCATCGATATTTTCTATTTGACCTTAGTCATATTAACCAACAGAAAACTAACGAGTGATTCATTTCATAGTTATCCAATAACTATCAGTACGTAACCCCAAAGTGCCCCTAGTACTCATGAGCAATACACTGTCCAACATTTGGAGAACGTTACGTACTCCAGTCTCAACGGATACATCGTTATCCAGTCTCGATGCATCTTGACTAGGAAAATTTAAAATGATATATTTGATTTTGATGTGATAAATTACTCATGATTACAACACTTTGTAACTACTATCACAAAACATATCATTTATAGATTTTCCATTAAATATACTTTTAATTAAATTATTTAATATAATACATTATATTAAGTATATAATAGACAAAAGTACCTTTTATTTTGAACAAGATTGATTATCGAGTTAGACATATGTAACAAATTACATAGTTGGCCCTCCCTAACTTTGTCGGTCTTCCACTTGCACTTAGGGTCATTATGGAATCTTATTTTAGCTTCTCCAATCGATTTCCACAAAAGCAATTGGGTCAGTCCCTCAATGAATGGGTACTCTATTATGTTTCAGTTATCCACTCTATCAATCAACTCTCTCTGATGCTGGTAAACTAGCTTTATCATGTGGAACAATTCAAAGTATGTCTCTCAACTTCCAGTGAGCTCTAAGTTCTCTTATGAACCATATCGTGACATTGTTATCATATGATAATGTTATGGGATTTCCAATATTTGGAATCACCCTCATTTTAGCTATAAATTTTTGCATTTATATTTATATACATTTCTTTTATTGCGGCGCTATTCAAGACAATGTACAACTATTTTTTATTGAATCAACCGCATTCTTTCATTAGAAACATTCTCAATTTTAAAGATTCTTAACTTGAATTTATTATTAACACATTATACACAATATCATTTATGAAATTTGAATCTGAACACTCCTTCACAAGGAGTTCGTTGTAATTGTAAACAATTCTCTAGTATTTCATAAATACACGAGAACACCTCAAACAACCATTTAGAGATGTCAATTTGAATTTGATATTTTCTTTATGTATAATATACATAAATAAATCACAATATCATAGATAACTTAACATGTATGATAATTCATATTACTAATGCATAAGGAATCCATCTTATGTGTTCCATATTAAACATTTTAGTAAGGTGTCCTTGCATATCGTTTTGGGACATTTCCAATATCTTTTATACTTACTATAAAAGACATCATTTACAATTCCAACATTGAGTATTAAAACAACTAAACCTGATGTTAACACAAGTACATCGTTAACAAATCGGTAGTTTACTGTTTACTTATGGTTTAGAAATACCCAGTACCTTTTAACATTCATTCTTATGAACACATGCTTCCTCTGCATTTTGATTGATAATCAAACGATTTGATATTTCTATTAAAACACTTGCTCAATTCTGATGCTTTTCTGACTGATACTTTTGTATCCATTCTCGGATCGTATCCGAAAAACCAAAAACTCAATATCATATTTAGAACTTTACACTTCAACATATATATACCCAAACATAAGTGATACTAGGCGATAACTTTGCGAGTTAAATCCGAACAAAATTTAGCACATTAAATGGTGAATTTCTCACGTTAATTTCAACAATTAAAATTCATGATGTTATTCATATCAATGTGGCTCGTTATATTCTAACTACATTTGTCTTTCTTTTAAAGACACATTTGAGGCCAATGGATCATATCCCTTTGGATATAACTATCAAAATCATATTTTGATAATGTACTTGGAATCTATTTCAGATTTTCACATCATACCATATCACAGAGTCAATACTCTTAATGATTTAATTAAAATATCAAGGATTATTTATTCTTGACATTATCAAGAAACTCACACTTTCTCTTTAATGTACAAGAATACTCATTAGACATTTTAATGTATCTATGTTCATTTAGGTTTGGTCAATTTCATTTCATCCATTGTAATCACTTTTATCAATTTTTTTTTTGAAGAATGGTAAATTTTATTGATGCCTCATATAGACCAATACAAACTCACAAAGTCTAGTAAGAAAAGACAAAGACACGAAGCCAAACCGGCATAGTAAAACATATATTCCTCAGCAAAGCTAAAGAATTGGCTCCTATTAGAAAGCTCTGAAACGAAAAGTCATGGCGGATCCACTTTCCAATCTCGAAGGATACTGCTCTCCAGCTCTGTCGCATAGGTAAAAAACTTGCTTTTAATTCTTTTCACTAGTATCCTGACATCTTGTTCAATAGCAATCTGAATTTGGTGATGGTTCTTTGCAGTTTTCTAGAAGACTCTTCGATTCCTTTCTTTCCAGAGATGGAAAACTGTAGTGGTGAGGCAAATAAGCTGTAGTTGGGTCAGCAAATCTTCTTTCTTGCGGGAACTCAGGTAAAGTAATTCATCTTCAAGGGTAGAAATTGCATGCATGTCTTGATTTTTACTCTTAACATGACTTAACATACGAGTAGAGTATTCACATTCAAAAAAATGATTGTGTGATTCTGGGTGGGAATTACATAACTTACAGATGAGATTGACTTCCATACCCCATCTAGCAAGTCTGTCAGCCGTAGGTAGTCTTAAATTAATGGCTTTGAAAGTCATGAATGCCATCTTAGGGTTGTTAGATCGAGACCAGATAGGAGCTGCCCAAAATCTGTTAGAATGCTTAGTACGTAGAGCTTCCCAAGCACTATTGGTAGTAAAGATACCATCTTTAGTGTAGTTCCAAGTCCAAGTATCATTAGGTTCAGAGGAATAGATAGGAACAAACTTGACATCCTCAGCAATAACATGGAGTCCTTTCTGGTCAGGAATCCAATCACCATGTTGGATAATGGATGCTACTAGATCATCATACTCTCCAATACATGAAATCATACCCCATCCATATTTGGCAGCAAGGGAATGTCCATTAAACCAGGGATCCCTCCAAAGATAAGTATCCCTACCATTAGCAATTCTCCTTGAGATGCATGTTTTCAAAAGTTCTCTGCTCCTTAAAATGCATTTCCAAACCCCAGATGAGTTGATATCCTCATGCATAGTCCAGAAACTCCCTTTTAAATATCTGCACCTCATCCACCTAGCCCATAGAGTGTTAGAGGTTAGAATTTTCCATCCATGTTTAACTTGATAAGTCTTCCTAAGGTCTTTGAGGTTGACCAGCCCAACTCCACCTTTAGATTTAGGTCTGGAGAGAATATCATAACTGACTTTATGTAACCCCCCCTCCAAATGAAGTTAGCACATGCTGAATTAATTTTCTCAATTGAGCTGTCAGGAATGTGAAATGTTTTAAGCCAAAATCTAACTTTAGCAGTAATAACTGTATGCACCAATTTAATTCTACCAGCAAAGGAGAGTAATTTAGAACTCCAACCATTAAGTTTGTCTCTAATCTTTCCAACTAGTTCACCACATTCACGGTCAGTAATGACATTAGTTGAGAAAGGAACCCCAAGATACTTGACTGGAAGCAGACCTTCCTTAATTTGCAAAATATCCAAAATGGCTGTTTTGGAAGTGCAATATTTGTTAAAATAGCATTTGGACTTTGCAGTATTTAACTCAAGACCCACATATAGATGCAATTGATTGAAAATATGAAGTAAACCCTGAGCAGCAGTTGGGGTAGCTCTAACAGCAATAATCAAATCATCAGCATATATTAAATGATTGACAATAGGGTCATGTTTAAACAGAGGTTGAAACAATGAGTTATAGCAAGCTAATTCAACTTGAAGAGAGAAAAATTCCATGGCAACTGCAAATAAGTAGGGGGAGAGGGGATCACCTTGTCTCAAGCCCCTATTACTAGTAATGTAACCTTTAGGTGAACCATTAATGATAATGGAATATGTGGGGGTGGAGATGCATTCCTCAATAAGATTAATCAAGGAAGTAGGAAAGTCCATACGGTGTAAAACATGAATGATAAATTGTCTGTTAATTTTGTCATAAGCCTTATGTAAGTCAATCTTTAAACACATCTTGTCAGCTCCAGGTTTATTGAACTTCCTAATCAGTTCATGAGCTAGTAATGAATTCTCAGATATGTGTCTTCCTTTAATGAAAGCAGATTGACATTCAGAAATAAGATCAGGGAGAACCTTTGTAAGTCTATTACATATCACCTTACTGAGAATCTTATATAGCACATTACAACATGCAATGGGTCTAAATTCTTCAATCCTTGAAGGACTTTCCACCTTTGGTATAAGAGTGATAAATGTGTGGTTTAATTCATGAAGAATTTTACTAGTGTTAAAAGATTCCTGAATAGCTTCTAATTGTTGATTTTTCACGTGATGCCAATGGAGTTGATAGAACTTAGAGTTCCACCCATCAGGCCCTGAGGAAGAATCAGTGTGAATAGAGAATACAGCAGCTCTTACTTCCTCCTCAGTAACTGTCTCTTGCAGCATCTGCATGCCCACATTAGTTATAAGTGCCCTGCAAGTGATATGAGGTAATGTTATCTTATTTTCACCATTATATAAATTTGTGAAATAAGAAATGGCTCCCTGTTCAAATTGAGAAATATCAGTAGCTAAATCCCCTTGATCATTCATAGAATTAATAAGAGCATTACAATTCCTTCTAAAAGACATCTTAGCATAGAAAAATTTGGTACAGTCATCCCCTTGAGTGAGCCATTTCTCTTTAGCCATTTGTTTTGCTTGTATAGCTTGTAAATGAAAGGCCTCTTTGAGTTGCTCCTGAGTAGAGAAATAATTAGAGAGTAGATTATCATTAAGAGGGTCTACATCAAGAAGAGTCTGCATCTTTTCACACTCCTGTTGTAATTGATTTATAGTGTCCTGAGTCTTTGTTCTTTCTCTGTACCAATTTTTCAATCTATTCTTTAACTCCTTTAACATCATGACCATGGAAAACCAACTATTTCCATCAGGTTTAGGGATTAAATTGAAATCAACAACATCAGCATAACCTTCAATTAAGTGCCAGTGATTACCATATCTGAAAGGCCTTCCTTTAGTAAAATTAATCTGTTGATTAAATTGAATATGTAAAGGAGAGTGGTCACTGGTTGAGCTAGGAAGAACAGAAATTTTCAAATTAGGAATATTGGACAAGATTTTGTCATTAATAAGTACTCTATCAAGTCTGCACGCTATTTTTTTGACTTCACCACTAAACCAAGTAAATTTCAGGCCAGAGTGGATTGCTTCAGAAAGGCCAGCTGCTACAATACATTTGTTGAATTCCTCTGTTTGGGATAATCTAAGGGTACTTCCTCCTCTTTTTTCATTTGTTTTAAGAACAGCATTAAAATCCCCCATGACCATCCAGTTATGATTAATATGCTTGGATGTGTGAATTAAATAGGACCATAACTGTCTACGAAGAGAAGCCCAATTATGAGCATAAACAAATGTGGATATGAAGCTCAAACCACCCACATTAGTACAAGTAACAGTAATGAATTGTTCAGATTTGTCTTTAATAGAAAGGTCCCATATGGATTTATGCCAAGTGATAAGGATACGACCTTTAGAAGATGCCGAATTATTGTCTATCCATCCCCAATCATCACCAAAAAGAGTAGCAAAAAGATTAATACTTTGATCCCTCATCTTATTTTCAACGTTTAGAAGAGGTCTAATCTTCTAACATCACCATTTAGACCCCTAACGTTCCAGCAAATAATAGACATTAAGAGTGTCGAGATTGGCTCCTCGTAACACGAGCCAGTGTGTTTCTTCCTTTCCCTTTTTTTCCTGTTTTGGAAATAAATTGTTCCACATATTTTGGGTTATCTTTAGTATACTGGTCAGATAAATAAAGCTCCTCATCTGATTTTATGGATTCTACTTCCAATTCAATTCCCAACTGATTAATTTCCTGAATGTTATTAGGTGTATCATCATGATCCATGTGTGATGGGATTTGGACAGCATGTTGGACATCATGTTGTACCACACTATTTGCAGGGGACTTATCATGTTGAACAGCAGGTTGAACAATACCAGCCTTTGGTGGGGATTCATATGTGTGATCAGCAGAATGGGCTGCATCAGACTTGGACTGATCAGGTTGTTCAGCTGGTAGATGTACAGCAATAGCTGCTGAACACTCAGGGGGATCCTCAGCCACACAATAATTACTCAGCTCTGCAGTATTCTGAAAGGCTAGCTTATCCAATGGAAACTCATTCATTTGTGCAAGATTATGAAGTGGAGAGCAATTTTTCTGCTTTGTTGAACAATTCTATTCCTCCAGAATAGGCTGACTTCCCTCAGGAGTGGGACTTCCAGTACTAACGCAAGCTTTAGAATTATTTTGTTGTAAATCTTTGTGAATATTATGGTCTAGGGTATTTTTTGGCACTGAGTTGCTAGGGTTAAAGTCTGTACCCTGGTCATCAGTATGCTCAGGTAGTATAGTGGTAGTAGTAGTATGTCATGGTGCTGATGCTTTGGGGATCCACTTTTGTGTAGTTGGGTTTGGGCATTGTGTATCACTGTGACCAAAACAACTGCATGACTTACACAGAGGTGGAATAAACTCATATTCCACCTCTTGCTCATAAACTCGACCTTTGTTATCCTTTGCTCTAATTATTTTGGGAAAAGTGGCATCAGCTGTCACCTCTATTAATACTCTTGAAAATTTTAGTCGTTTAACTTTTCTAGTAAATTCATCAATGTCCAAAGGTTTACCAATAATGCTAGCAAGTTTTCTAATGCCCCTAGCATTCCACAAAGAGAGATGTAGGTTATTTAATCTCACCCAAATAGGGTATGTGTCTAACATGTCTCTTTCGAATTGAAAATTAGCATCCTATTTTTTCATAAAAATAAGCCTGCTATCCATAAACCAGGGACCCCCATTTAAAACTTTATCAAAATCTGCATGATTTTCAAATTTTACCAAGTAGAAACCATTATCCCTAGAATAAATTTCCCATGAACCTTCTGGCTTCCAGACTCTTTTAATGTAAGCATTGAAATGCACATAGTAAGGTCGTTTACCCGTAAGATAGATAAAAATAGAGTTATTCCACATCTCATTAGATAACTGGTAATCCAAATCATCTATACTAGCGAAGTTACCTGAATTATCACTTGCTGGTTGATGAAAAGTAATATCTTCTTTGATAGAAACGTGTTTATCAAACAAATCTGACCAAGATCTTATACCTTGAGTCTTATTAAGTTTAAAAAGAGATGCAGTAGTTTTAGGGTTAGACCATGGATTAGAGGCTGCTGTTTGTTTTTGCTTCCCACGACGGCGAACTTCCTGCCAACCCTCCCGATCTTCATCATCGGCAGTGGCTGAAGGTGGAGAATTAGATGCGGCGGCGGCCATAGTTTCCGTCACTTATAAAAAAATATTGTCTTAATTAATTATTAATCACTTTTATCATTAGATCGTATCCAAATTTAATTTATACTAATAATTTTATAAAGAATTTTCCTTACTGCGAAGTTGGAATTTCTTGAAACAACATTTTTCTCTCAGTGCAATAGAACGGGCATTCACAAACATTTTTTAAATATATAAAATTGATTTTTTATTAGTTTACAATATATTTATATTCGCAACATAAATTAGTCACTATGACGCCCCACCTCTATACTCACGCTAGTCAAGGACACTACGGGGTAATGTCGTCGACTAGCACGAAGAATAAGGCTATTGAGGAGCGACCATCTGTGTAATTTCTTTGTGCGAGCACCGATATGTCAGATAATATTACTTACATTTCGTTTCAAGAGGAAATCTGACATATCCAGTACAAACTCAAAGCTACCACACAGTGGCTAGGTGGACTTCGGAAACAAATATAGAAATGAGCATAACACAAATCAGTTACAGATATTCATATCAAAAAGGCGGAAATAGATATGAATACAACACATAGAAGTGTACATCAAAGTAGTGGTCAAACTAGATCCACTGCATCACAAAAGAATATATAGAAGTGCTAGACGAAAGAATAAATATACATCAAGGAGTCTCTAACTTGAATGTATACTAACAAAACTACTATGCTAAAGTAGTTAGCCAAAAGTCAGGTGAAGGATCCTGATAAGAAGTCAAGCAGAAGCACCTGAAATACCTCAGTTTGACTCGAGTATTATTTAAGAAGAAAATAATAAACGGATTAGTCTAGCTATAAATATCAGATAAAATGAGATAGGATAAGTGATATGACCAAAAATGTGTGATAACCAAAAATGTCATACTGAGTCAAGTATACATTAAATAACAACAAAAATCATACAATATCTCTAATCAACTCGAAGCACCAAAAAGAATCACATTCTTTAAATAATTCACCAAAACACAAATATTGACAAAACATATCAATGCCAATCCATAAAAATTGGTGAAACACAAATTCTAGAAATCATCAACTAGAAATCCAGAAATCACAAAAGGGGGGAAAAGGCCTATCACAAACGAGAGCATGAAAACTCACCAACACGTGTATCACAAACGGAACGCTATTCCATGGTTGCTAACCATAAACCGAACATCGACGCACCTAGAAAGATACGCCCCATGCACAGTCGAACACCGACGCACCTGAAAAGATACGCCCCATGTATAAACATCGATTCACCTAAAAAGATACACCCCATGCCTAGTCGAACATCGATTCACCTAAAAAGACACACCACATGCACCGACTTAATGAGCCGATTGCTCCACGAACGGTCCAAGACCATGGGTCGCTAGCCCATAAAAATGAGACGAAGCTCAACAGAACAGGGTATAGTCCCCCACGCGGACAAAGAGACATCGCACATCGCTAGTCTAAATCATAAAATGATCATCATCGATCATCAAGAAGTGTCGATTACACTAAGCTAGTAAATATAAGAGTTTAGCTTCATGTCTCATAACCACTAGCTTAACTAAAATATTTACGAACAGATTGTAGATTTCCACTCGAAAATTGTCACAAGAGTTCAATCGAACAAGTCCAAGAATTAACCGACAAAGTAAACGCAAGCGTTTCATACCACTTGTTTTACTAAGCCGTTTAATTAGATTTCTCATACGAATGAGGTAAATGTTTGTATATACTAATAGATTAGAAAATGGTTTTATAAACGAGCTTTGTATTAAAAATAGAGTTTGAAATCATCTTTGTAAAAGAGTTGAATATTTACTACTAGTATAAAAACCTTTGTATTTTAAAGTGACAAATCACAGAAATGATTGTAGAAACAATCAATCATTAAAAATTCACATACGAAGACGTGAATTAAATCCATATAAATCGATGCTGAATCCATCAAAATGGATATTCCCAAAAATCCCGAAGAAGAAGTCATCAAGGTCGATAATAAATGATAACAACATATCGGATAATCACGAATCGATAAAAATTGGAATCCCACACAAAATAGGCAAATTGGGCTGAGACAAGCAGATTCAGACGTATGACTTGTATATTTCAGACGTCTGAACCTGAGGCTCAGGCAATACTTTGCCTAGGCCAATGATGGCCAAATCATATCGGAAGCGATCGGATGAGTGACGATGGCTAGGGGTTTACGCCAAACGACTACCCAACCTTAAAGACTCACCAATACACTCCGACCAACATGTCCAAACATCCATATAATGATTTTTCATAGATTTTGACTTCAAACACCAAAAATTGGAATATTCATCAAACCAATTCAATTCAAAAGCAAATAGACAAGGAATAGATGTTAGGAATTGCTACCTAACACTATCAAAGATATAGACATAGATGTGAGTTCAAAAACTCACCTTTTATACCCAAACACCAATGATAAGCTCTAGAACAAGCAATAGGTTAATCTCTCTTCTACAATACCTCAAGAACTTCAATCTATAATCAAAGATGAAGTTTTCTCTAAGTTAAGATATCAGGAATTTCTAAGAATTTAAAGAGGGATTGAGATGGAGAAGATGAATAGAAGGCTTACCTAAGCTTCTCTTTGATTTTGGAGCAAGAATTTGAGTTTGCAATTGAATCTAGGGCTTGGAATTTCTATTTCCCATTCTCTTCCCCCATTTACAGTTGAGCTAGAGTGTTAGGAAATGAATTGAGTGAATGGAGAGGAGAGGGGGCTGAGTTAGGGTATAGGATGAGTTGGGTGAAACCCAAACCCAAGCCCAAAGCCCTAAGTGAAAAATAGCAAAATTCACTCAACTCCAAACATATCGATGATTATACTCAAAAAAGTCGCAAACACCATTTTGAACTCAATGGAAGAGGTCTCGAGCCCAAATTGGTGATTCTCAATTCCGTTCTTCATTCAGACGTCTGAAATTTCCAAACTATACGTCTGAATCTGGAAAAATATAAGTTTTCCAACTTCATTCAGATGTCTGAAATGAACGATTAAAACGACTGAATCTGGAAAAACAGAAGTTGTCTAGAACAATATTCAGAATCGTCCATTTCAGACGTCTGAAAATGGCAATTTTAGCCTATTTCCTTTCTGGATTGACTCGAACAATTTCAGACGTCTAAACGACCCATTTCAGACGTCTGAATTTCTGTTTGGATGTGTTTTCAAATAGGCACTTCTAAATAGCACTATCCACATAGACTTTTCACTAATTCGACCATTCTTCTTTGAATAGTGACTTTTTTGGACTAAAATTGACTAACGATGCTATATTTAAATTAAACATTTAAATATACGAAACGTAAAATATATGGGTTGTTACAGACTCCCCTCCTTAAAGAAATTGCATCCTCGCAATAATTAAGAAGAAAATAAAGAGTAACAACCATAAAAGCATATCCACACAAAGAGAAGAAATTAAATAAGAAGTTCACCTTAAAGAGCACGAGAGAGCAAGTCCGGATGTGTTCGCTCGATGAACTCTCTAGATTCTCAAGAGCAATTCTTAGGATTTGAGGACCATTGAACTTTCACAAGAAGAACATCTTTATTTCGAAGGCGTTTAACCTTCAAAGTAATGATTCGAATAGAATGTTGCTCATAAGTCAAATCTGGTGAAACTTCAATTTCTTCAATAACACCGGACTCAAGAATAGAATCGGAATCCCCAAGGTATTTCCGTAGTTGAGAGATGTGGAAAATGTCATGAATAGTAGAAAATTGAGCGGGTAATAAAAAGACGATAAGCCACGGAATCCAATACGTTCAGTGATGGGAAATTGACCCATATAGCGAGGTACTAACTTTTCTGATCAACTGAAACGCACAACACCCATCATAGGTGAAACAAAAATGAACACCAATAAAGACTGGACCTAAAACCAGCTTCAAGCCAACATAAAGGAAATCGGCACGGCCTTCCGTAGAGTGCCTCGAAAGATGCCATACCAATAAAAGATTGGAAGCTATTATAGGAAGAAAACTCAACAAGAATACGATCTTCCCAACTTCCACCAAAATCAAGAACACATGCACGAAAGAAGATCTTCAAGAGTTTGATCCACACGCTCGGTTGTCCATCGGATTGAGGACGATAAGCGGTGCTAAAATTAAGCTTTGTTCCCAAAGCTTTTGAAGACCTTACAAAAATCCACTAGTAAAATAATGGATCACGATTGCTAACAATAGACGTAGGAACTCCATGCAATATAACAGGACATAGAGTTCAGCCAAAAGAAGTATGGTCCAAAAATAGAAGGACGAGCCTCGAGTCAACACAAAACAAGAGATGAACATGAATTGGATTCACGATCTCGAATCTCACAAGTGGATAAAGTCTCGAGATTATTCCATTCGGATATCATCAAAGAAACAACTGCTTGTTGCTTACATAAGGGCATCGGCAACTCGATTACCCTTTTCTGGAGTACAAAGAATATCAAGATCAAAAGATGCAAGGAACTCGAGTCAACGTTGTTGACGCAAATTGAGTTCCTTTTGAGAAAACAATACTTCGAAGATTCACGATCGGTGTAGAGAACAAATTTCTCTCCCAAAAGATAATGACGCCAAAATCTAAGAGCGAAAACAATAGCCGCGAGCACCAGATCATGAATGGCATATCTAGTCTCGACAAGCTTTAATTGTCAAGAAGCAAATGCGATAACACATTCCCTTTGCAAGAGAATGACACCACAACCAATACTACTAGTATCGGTATAAACAATAAAGTCTCGGTTCCCTTCGGGAACCGCAAGAATAAAAGCATTGGAAAAGAGTTCCTTTAATCGATTCTCTTTCCCGAAAAGCTAAGACTTTCAAAATTATAATTAACTTTATATATTCATCTTTTTAGGAAAATTAACTTTTTACAAGAATTTATTGTGTCTGACTGTCTCATCATAGCGGTTAGGAGATTCCTATCGATAACGTTGATCAAGCGCACCGACCAGAATTCTTAAAGCACTCAATGGGCAAAATAACACAAAATTATCTTCTATATGATAAACATGTCTCTTAGAAAACTTTACGAATATTCTTTGTTTGTTTTAAGAACAAAATCCAATCATACTTATAAATATCTTATTAAAAAGATTTGCAAATTTTAAATTGTTGTTTTCATCCATAATCATTAAATACAAGGATAAACTCATCGAGATATTCGTAGAATACTCGATTCATAAGATGGACGAAATAAGGTAGAGGGTTTGTCAAACCGAATGACATAACGAACCACTCACAAAAATCATGACGAGTGCGGAATGCGGTAAGTGGAATGCTATCCTCCGCAACTCGTAGCTGATGAAAACCGGTGGCAAGGTCGAGCTGAAAAGACCTTGGCACCAATCAATAGATTGCTTATGTGATAATCCTAAGACAAGCTCAAATATATTCCGAAAAATTCACAAACTACTTGAATGAGAGAAATAACACTTTCCTCATCAAGTGGGTTTAAAGAATAAAATGATGCCACCGAATTTGGAAATCAAAATCATTAAAAACAATAGAAATCTGCTTAACAGATTGAGAATGTCGAAGATATATAGTCCGCTCAGGACATAGGATGTGGACTTAATAGTGATCAAGCCAATCCTCTCCAAAAAAAATCAATTCCAAAGCCTAAGCAACGCATAACATGCAAATCGGCTCGAAAAGAATAATCACATAAAATAATCTCGACATCTCCACAAAGTGAAATGAGTGTTGTGGATCCATCAACTGAATTCGCAATTCTCAGTGAAATCATCAAGCCCATAATATTTAAAGAAAAAGAATCAACAAATTCTTTTGATGTAAAATAATGAGATGGACCCAAATCAAAAAGAACTCAAGTAGGATAATCACAAAACAAGTTAATGTCATCAAGGATAGAAGGAGAAATACCTTGACCATAAGAAGTGTCACTAGGGGCTTGAAGATAAAATATGGCCCAAACTTTTGCAATAATGACAAAAAAATGGTTTTGGGCACTCTTTTGCATAGTGATCCGTAAGACCACAATTGTAGCATCGACCACGACTATAGGTAGGAGTCTTTGCTACCAAAATTGTCTGCTTCCCTTTCTTGTTGGGATTAGGGCTTTTGAACTTAATATGCCTTTTCTTGTTGATGTTGAAGTTTTGTTTGGCATCCACAACTTCAACATCATTTTCTTTATCGGCCTCTTCAAGTCGAAGAGTGATATCTACAAACTGGTCGAAAGGCACTTCTAACCTCAGAGGTAAAACCTTTTAGGGTTTTTACTCAAAGCACAGATAAACCTTTGATTCTTTACAAGATCCAAAAGTTGTTGGGCAGACATAAATATGCCATCCAGAGAAGGACTACCGGATTGACCGGCGCTGGGACTGCCAGATCTATCCATCTCTTCTTTTTTAAGAAAGAAAGAATAAGAAAAAGGTTATTCTCAAAAAGAATATCAAACAAACTTGATTGATAAAACAAGGCATCACAAAAGAAAATAGGATAGAACGGTACGAAGACTCGAATTAAATCCTATGGCACGATTCCTAAGAAAGACATAGGACAATGATCCTTTGAAACGACCTGATCTTCCAGGCTCGGAAAATCGAACCATTAGTGTTAAGAAGAAAGAGGTAGAAGAAGAAAATAGGAAAACAACATCAGAATCTCACATCGCAGCGGAATAAAATATAATATATATATTAACAGATCTTTACACAAATCAAAACTATATCGGTTTTATACAATATATCATCAGAGTATACATCAGAGAACACATAACATACAACTGGACAATAATCATGTCATGTCCTCAATACAACAGAGTACACAGCTAAACAACACAGCGGAATATACACAAGTACGAAAATACGTATCTCCATCCAACTCGTCTCCTGAGCTCCACAGCACCATATTCCGTATCCTGTAATACTCGGTCTGACCCGAGCATTATAATAAAATAACACCCGAGTCAGTCTGGAAAACCAGCGTAAGAAGATCACACTCAATTTATTATTAAAGTTTCAAAAATCCTTTGAAACAAAAGCATCTAGTAAGACCACGCCACAAATAAACATTTCGGGTTTTTACCTTACGATAGCTAAAAACACTTTTTATTAAAATCCTCTGATATTATAATAGTGTCTATATACAAATACTTATTAAAATAGCCGACATTGTTACATTCATTAAATTCCAGCTAATAGGTATACAAACAAATACCATACAAGGCACGTAGGGAGAATGGATTTCCAACAAATGACTAGGCACTGGGGTACCACCTGTCACAGTACGTGGCCTAGATCACAGTACCGAGGAGTACGCCCGCTCCCCTGCAACACAAGGCCGGAATCATCCCTTACTGGATAATTCCGAATAAAATCACCCCACGGTTGGGATCAGCAACCGCACCACTAAGCCGAAATAAAAGGGACATCTAGACAGAGATGACCTTACTCTCCAGTGGGTGCGACCCACGAAGCCTTGCCGCATAACCCCTGATTTTCAGTCATTCCCGGTTGATGAGGCTCGAGGCTAAGCGTTACCTTTCAGCACATATCCCTTAGAATGCCCATCGTCCGCTGACGATGTTCCGAAAGCATTCGTCCATACAAGTCCGTCCCGGGTTCGAACGGAACCGAAGGCACCACTCCTACTACATCCATTTTGGAAATATCCTCAGGATTAGTAGCGACTAGCCCTTGCACTTCACTGCTCCATCTTCGACTCCGAAAACGTTTCCACGAAATGTACAAACCGGATCGAAGTGGTTTTCGAGAAATAAATCTCGATCCCGGTCTCTTCGAAACGATCATCGCATTGGCCAATATTTATAGTCGGTTATTTAACTATCAATTAACATCCATAACATCCATCAAACAATAAATAATTTCCCAATTATTTATTAACCTCAAATATCTTCGCAAGATATATTTCTATTTTCAAACCTCTTTTGAAAACAGTTCAAAACAGTTTCCTCTTACGGAATACATATCTCAAATATTTATTTCCACTGAAACACCAAGTACAAAATACTTTTAGATTTTTAAAATAATTTAAAAAAACACTTTATTATAAATATACTTTATAACTTTGAAATTTAAAACCACTTTAATACTTTATCAAAATATATACTTTAAGAATATTTAAAATAAAACCACTTTATAAATATAAACTAAATTTCTCTTTTAACATAATACCAAATCACTTTTATATAGTTACTACAATAATAGATTTTGATAATACTTACTTTGGAAATTAACATTTAGGAAAAACAAATTTTCTAAAACATGCTTTTTAAAACATACTTAAAACCTTTAACTTATATTTCAAATTGCTTTGAAAATGTACTTGGCTATCCAAGGAAATACACTTCTCTTCACATCTTTTAAAAATAAATCAACATTTATTTTTAAACCAATCCATATCCCTTTATAAATTTCCACCCTGAATTTATATTTTCAAATATCCACTGATATTTTATTTTACTTTATAAACCCAGTTTATAAACTCCAAAATCTCATTTCTCTTTAAAATTTCAATACCAAATAATTAAATCAATTTACAATTGATTTCCAACTCACTTTGCTTGAAATAATTCTCTTCACTACTTCATTTATTCCAAAATACATTAACCTTTAGATTTAATTCTTTATTGTGAGTTAAAACCCTTTTTAACTGAAATTACCAATTTCAAACTTCCAAAATGCTTTCTTTATCCTTTAATTAAATTTAATCCTTAATTTCAAAAATAAATTCTTTATTCTTTACAATAATATAACTTTAGTTTTAAAGTTTATATTTTCCCTGTTAATTCAAAATTTCCTTATTCCAATTCACTTGAATTATTTACTTAAAATTTACTCTTTTATTTCTTTCAAAATCCAATTCTATAGAATTTAATAACTCATTTTACTTAGATATTCAATCCAACAATATCTTCCAATATTTCAATCATCAATAAAATCATCATAGGATATCAATATTCATAGCACAGAATATCAAATAATCTAAATAATTTTGAGGAATCCAGTTGAATCCCTCCAACCTGTTTCCCTGCATCCACAAACGTTAGCACAATACCAATTCCACGTCGAGGTGGAATATCGCTGTAACGACCCCAGATTTTTAATTTATTTAAATTAATAATTAAATAAATTTTTGAATAAAAATAGTGAAATAAAATGATTAAGTGATGCGAGTTTCTCCGAATCCATATATATTCTGTATAAATCATTTGAAATTAAAAATATATATGTATACGCGATATGTGAGAAAATTTGAAGTTAATATATATGTATATTGAATTCGAGTTTATAAAATAATATAAGACAATAAATAAGAAGATAATAATACATTCAATAGTATTACAAAGCAATTTATGACCAAAGCAAAGATATGTGTATTCATGTACAAGAAAAATAAGATAAGTAGACTTAGAAAACAAATACAAAGCTCAAATACAAAAGCTTGTAAATTAAAATCAAGTAAGATAATAATATTATACATAAGCACTTTCAATTAGAAAAATAAACAAGAATACTTACTAGCATCTTCTCAGCCGAAGTTGCATAGTTAAACAAACAAAGTAACAAAACAAGAAAAATACATGTACAGCCGAAGTCAACAAGTGTATATTCAAACATGAAGTAAACAAAATATCTTTATAAATAGGATAAGTAGAAACATAAAGTACACAATGTAAAAAGATAATATGAAACATAAAGGACTCTAGCAATTAATGCTATATCTCCTCAGCCGAGATCTTGTTGATAAAGCAAAGAAAAAAAAGAAAATGAATTTGTACAAACTCATAAATGCAAGTATCTCTAACCCATAACAACATCATCTCAGCCATACCCAATAGTATATACAAACATAAATATAATATTACCCTGTACAATTTTGTATACCTTGTCAACTTCTTGTCTATATATCAATATCATCTTCTTCAGTTCGTTCATAACTTAGCATGCCTGAAAAACAAAATTTAACAACTCAAACAAATTTCAACTTGGCCAAGAAATTCAAGAAGGCTTCAAATTTTTAATCTGGAAATTTCTGGAAGATCAAAACTGCATTATTTTCAAAACAAAATTTTTCAATCAAAACAACAATTCAAACAAGAAGATCAAACCAGAGATCAAGATTTAGACTTCAATTTGCAAATTTTAACAGCTCTGTGTCAAAAAGGAAGGCTCTGTCCATTTCTAAATCAGGTGAGTAACTTCTTTTCTAAAATGCCTAAGTACATTCATTTATGGTTGCATGCTAGTTTATCTGAGATGAAGTTTAAAGTACGTGTATATATATTTGAGAATGCCGGTGTATATATGGGTGGATAGATGGATTGATGTTGTAAAATTTGTTCTGCCTGTTCTTAGTTTAAACATAGCTTCTAAACAAAAGAATCCAATTCCTTTTAATCAGATTGCTGTTAGTATCTAGAATTTAAACAAGTCTTGTTTGTTTAACTTTAAGATTTAGGTTTAAAATTTATTTACCTAAAAATACAAGGGAAATTTATCTGGAAACCAGAATCTAACTGGATGATTTGAAAATGTGTAAAACTCAAATATGTTAGTTTAACAATTCTGTAATATAAACTGAAGCCCTAAACTAAATCATGATTTTTAAGATCTAAATCATAATTTTTAAATTAGAATTGATTTAGCATTTCAGGATTGACTAGAAAAGGAAATTTGGGTTTTATCTGTCGATCTAGTTGATCGGAGTGGCTGCGATTCTTCTTGAAGGGGTATGGGTGGTCGGAGTGTTTAGGAAAAATAACAGGTGGATGGTCAGAGATAGGTGGTGATAGTGGTTGTGGGTTTTTGTTTCTAGACCTAGTTTTGGTTGGTCTGGAAATATTTGATCATTTCGACGCCTAGGGTCGATCGAGTTCGATGGAACTCTGGGAAGTGGTTGCTGGAACAAGGACGAAGCTGTGGCCGGTGGAGCTGGAGCTCCGATGGTGGGAGGAGCAGAGTCGAGGTGATGACAGGTTGAGGAGTTGGTTCCAAGACGTTCGTTCCAGGTTTGGGAGTTTAACTCAATTTCGATTTTTGAGCTCGAACCCAGGTTTGGATGGTCGGGGTTGATGGGGTGGTCAACGGTGGTGTGTGGGTGGCCGTGGCGGCAACCAAGGATGGCCAGAATTTCGGTGCACGTGCACCTGGTCGGTGCACAGTTTTGTTTTTTTTTGGCGATGAAGTTTCCTTCGGGGTTGACTCGGGAAGAAGGGAGGTTGAGCTCGGGTCTTGCTTCGTGATGATCGCGTGAGTGTTTCTTCAATTTAACGTTTTTTTTTCTATCTAAACTAAACTGAGTTTTTAAAAAGAAAAGGTAAAAGGAAGGAGAAGGAAGGTGTTCAGGGTTGTTCTCGGGATGAATGGGATGTGGCCTGAGTTCCTGATCGTGATTTTTGGGTTTGGTCCAGGAATATTTGAAATGTTTTAAACAAAATCTTAAGAGTAAATTTGTTAAACAAATTTCCAAAAGAAACATTGACCAAGACTTCGAATTTAAAATTACAAAAAAACAAGTTTCAAAGATTTTTGAAAGTTGAACTGTTTTCAAAATATTGTTTTGAGAATTAATAATTTTATATTAGTTAATAAACTAAAAGTTAAAGAAAAAAATGATTAAGGAATAATTATTCAATTAAGGATAATTTAGGATTAATTAATTAATTTCATAAATTAATATTAAGTGATAAATTTGGGTAATTAACTCATAAGTAATTAATTTATAATTAAGGTTGATAAATTATGTAATTAACTTAAGGTGAATTTAATTAATGTGATTAATTAAGAATAATTAATGAAGGTGATTAACTAATAAATTTATATCAAATGAATTGTAATTAGTTAATCAGGAATTGGATAATTAATTCATAAGAAATTAATTAAATTGGGAAATTTAATTAAATTAATTATGATTAAATTAATCCTATTTATAAATAATCATTGAATGCTTGACTTTACTAATGAATGATTATATTATATGAGATGCCTTGAATTGATTGTCCTATCTGATTTGTGATGTTTTGTGATACATCCTGATTTATGTTGTGATCTGAAATTTCTATTTCTGTGATATATTACTATGTGAATATGAAACCCTTGGCCCGTAAAACGGCACTTGAATTTCGATGCGACAGGGAGTCGGATTCCAGTTGGTTATCCGAAACCCACATCGAATTGTAATTGTGAATCTTAGTGACTGATAAATTTATTTTATCTATGAATCTGTGAATGAAGATAAGCGTTATCGATTATACCGCTTATCGATATATCTGTGATGATTGATGTTGCACTATTGTGTATAAAACCCCTGGACTACACTGTTACACACACAAATATGGATTTCACGTGGAAATCGGTTAAGTCACAGATAATTCAAATTGATATTTTTGAAATTGAAATTTTAATTTCAATTGATTTTGAAATTGGAAATTTCAGTTTAAATATGAAAAGCTTTTGAAATGGAATTTCAAAGATAAAAGTTATTTTGAACAACTTAATCGAATCTTGAAATTTAAATGATTTGATTTAAATTTGAATTCAAGATTTGAAATTAAATTCTATGATTTGAAACTAGGGATTAAAGATGTTATACCAGTTATATATGGGTTAAACTATTTGAAAAGTAGTGATTTTGGAATATGAATAAAATCCAAGGGCTTTAACTCGTGTAAATAAAATTGGATTTTCTTAAACGGAAACTATTTGTTTTCAAATAATAACAGCTTTCATATGAGAAGTGAACTTCCAATTTTTGTTGAAAGGTTTCAAATTTAAAATATATTGAAATGTTTTGAAAGCCTATGAATGAATTGTTTTGAAAACTATGAATTGAATCTGTTTATTTTTAACAGATTTAAAATGATGATTTGTTTAAACCATTCGAAATGAAATTGTTTTGAAATCTATAAGTTGAATCTTTGATTTAAAGATTTAACGAGTTAATCCAATTGAAACGGAAATTGTTTTGAAACCTATGAATGTATCTTTGTGAAAACTGGGTGAACTTTGTGAAATAAATCTTTTTGTTTAAAGATTTGAAAATGGTAATTTGTTTAACCATTCGAATGAAAAGTTTTGGGCTTTAAGCTGTGATTTAATTGAAATCCCAATATCCATATGTTTTTAAATATTGCGGTCATTATTCGGGTTAGCCGGGAAAAGATATTTGTGTCATATAACCCATTCCGAATAGTGATACGTCGTATATGGATAGCATTTGAAGACCGGTGATGAAGACCGGATATTTGCGAAAACGAAAGGACAACTCGTCGAATGTCTCTGCATCGACTGGCCCCGATATAGAGATTTTATCACCCTTTGTGATGGGAAGTCCGGACGGGATCGTGAATACCCGGAATTGCAAGGGCTTCGTAAGAAGTGCCTTCGGTTCTGTTCGAACCCGGAACAGACTTGTATGGTTACATGTCTGACATTACACTTTGAGATATAAAGCCGATTTCTTTCAAATACATTTCTGTTTGGTGGCGGAGAATTCATTCTCTTAGCTTAACACCCTTCTCTGAGACGTACGAGCTCAGAGGTTATGTAGTTGAAATTTATCGGCAATATATCCCAATTTGGTAATGTGGCATGCTGAGTGTTGTTGTGTGATGATCAGTGTTTGATCATTTGCGATATGATCATTTATTTGATTTTATATCTTTGTGATCATAGGTTGATCATTTGTTTGACCCGAAGCATGGCTTTGTGACAAAGCGTAGCTTTGTGGACGAGAGTTCGTCGGACCTCACACCCCGGAAATGGTCAAAACAGGAAAGATGCAGCAAGGTTCTAGGGAGTAGCGCCCCTTAGTGTATGTCATTTCTTTCTGGATAGAGGTGGTATCATGGTATGGAGCCCAGATACTTAACCTATGTGGTTACTGCATTATTATTCTGATGTGGTTGTTGGAAATCGAGGATCCTCGGGAAGATCGGTTACGATCGGGGGATGGCATACGCGTGTCAGTAGTTACCTATTTTTGTAGAGGTAACCCGGCCTTGTGTTGGCAGAGATCCGGTTAGGTTCTCGGGACGTCATTCCAGAGGCGTTTCCATGTGGCAATGGGAAGTTCCTTGGCCTGACCATTTGTTGGAAATCCAAACTCCAATACGAACTTTGTACGGTATTAGTTGTAGAACCTGCCATTTACGTACGGTGGTCACCACTGTTTAGATGGTAGCTATAGTAGGCATACGATACTGGTCGTATGTTGGCTAAGATTAATATTATACTTTCGAAATGTTTTCTACACTATGCACTAATAATAATATCCAAAGTGATTTGATTTTTGCGTAGTAAGCATCTTTGACTATCATAAGAAGAAATCTCCTCCAATTCTGCGTTTGCATTGTGTGTGTGGTGGGAGGTCTTATGGTAGTTTCATTTTCCAAAAGCATTGCGGTTTTCAATGTTTAAATTCTTTTGTGTTGTTTAAAGATAAACTGTTTTTGTTGCTCACACCAGTCCCACGACTGACTCGGAGTTTATTGTTCCTTTCCTAAACTCTGGGTGCTCATAATTTTCTACACGAGCAGTCTAGAGTTGGGTTTTTCAGATAGTCAGGTTCAGTAGATTTTCTGGAGCTAGTTCAGTCTTTGGATCGGACTGCACTTGCTTATTCTTGGTGTATCGTTATTGGGAGTTCGAGCTACTGCTGGAGTTCTCTCTTGAAGACTATCTTAGAGTTATTTGTTCCGCTGCTGATATTAGTTATCTATTTTTTCTTTTCCGCTGCTATTTGTTGTATCATATCTCTGATGTATATTGATATTCATTGTATCACTCTGTTGTATCGGATATTGTATATCAATGTATTATTTTTTCTTCCGCTGTGTTATTTACTTAACTGTGTTATAAGCTCCGGAGAACCAGATTTGGCATTTGAATCTACGGCATTTTGAGTACAAGTGAAGTACGGGTGCCGATTTTCGAAGGCCAACTTTTGGGTCTTTACAAGTGGTATCAGAGCTAAGGTTGAACTTTAGCTCAGGAGTATAACACGTTAAGTAGCTCATTAGAGATAGAGTGAAGTAAACTCTAGAATGAGTATATCCTTAAGATATCCGTTTAAACGTCTCAGTAAATTCTCTTACTATCCACTGATAGTGAGTATGAGTGCAAGAAGAGAACGAGATAGGGGACAAGGGAATACGACTATAAATGGTCAATACCCTACAACAGTGGAAACAATCTTTCTCTATCAATTTCCTTTGATTCGTATTCAAATTCTTTTGATTGCTTCGTACCAGCTACAAGAAAGAAGTTTCGGTGTGATGATGGTTCTACGAATCATTGTAGAAATCTTTACTTCGTATTTCATCGGTTTCTTATCAGTTTTCGATTGAAACTTTAATAAATATGAATAAATCTGAAATTCTAAAATAAATTGGAAATTTAGAATTAATTGAAAATTTTAAATTGTTGATATTTTGCTTTGATGAGCCAAATGCAGAATTGATATCCAGTTTGACCTGGAAAACTGTTTCTCAGTCTTTGTGTATCTGTCTATCTCTGTGTTGTTTTCGTGCCTGCGAATTTCGAGGACGAAATTCTTTTAAGGGGGGAAGTTTGTAACGACCCCAGATTTTTAATTTATTTAAATTAATAATTAAATAAATTTTTGAATAAAAATAGTGAAATAAAATGATTAAGTGATGCGAGTTTCTCCGAATCCATATATATTCTGTATAAATCATTTGAAATTAAAAATATATATGTATACGCGATATGTGAGAAAATTTGAAGTTAATATATATGTATATTGAATTCGAGTTTATAAAATAATATAAGACAATAAATAAGAAGATAATAATACATTCAATAGTATTACAAAGCAATTTATGACCAAAGCAAAGATATGTGTATTCATGTACAAGAAAAATAAGATAAGTAGACTTAGAAAACAAATACAAAGCTCAAATACAAAAGCTTGTAAATTAAAATCAAGTAAGATAATAATATTATACATAAGCACTTTCAATTAGAAAAATAAACAAGAATACTTACTAGCATCTTCTCAGCCGAAGTTGCATAGTTAAACAAACAAAGTAACAAAACAAGAAAAATACATGTACAGCCGAAGTCAACAAGTGTATATTCAAACATGAAGTAAACAAAATATCTTTATAAATAGGATAAGTAGAAACATAAAGTACACAATGTAAAAAGATAATATGAAACATAAAGGACTCTAGCAATTAATGCTATATCTCCTCAGCCGAGATCTTGTTGATAAAGCAAAGAAAAAAAAGAAAATGAATTTGTACAAACTCATAAATGCAAGTATCTCTAACCCATAACAACATCATCTCAGCCATACCCAATAGTATATACAAACATAAATATAATATTACCCTGTACAATTTTGTATACCTTGTCAACTTCTTGTCTATATATCAATATCATCTTCTTCAGTTCGTTCATAACTTAGCATGCCTGAAAAACAAAATTTAACAACTCAAACAAATTTCAACTTGGCCAAGAAATTCAAGAAGGCTTCAAATTTTTAATCTGGAAATTTCTGGAAGATCAAAACTGCATTATTTTCAAAACAAAATTTTTCAATCAAAACAACAATTCAAACAAGAAGATCAAACCAGAGATCAAGATTTAGACTTCAATTTGCAAATTTTAACAGCTCTGTGTCAAAAAGGAAGGCTCTGTCCATTTCTAAATCAGGTGAGTAACTTCTTTTCTAAAATGCCTAAGTACATTCATTTATGGTTGCATGCTAGTTTATCTGAGATGAAGTTTAAAGTACGTGTATATATATTTGAGAATGCCGGTGTATATATGGGTGGATAGATGGATTGATGTTGTAAAATTTGTTCTGCCTGTTCTTAGTTTAAACATAGCTTCTAAACAAAAGAATCCAATTCCTTTTAATCAGATTGCTGTTAGTATCTAGAATTTAAACAAGTCTTGTTTGTTTAACTTTAAGATTTAGGTTTAAAATTTATTTACCTAAAAATACAAGGAAAATTTATCTGGAAACCAGAATCTAACTGGATGATTTGAAAATGTGTAAAACTCAAATATGTTAGTTTAACAATTCTGTAATATAAACTGAAGCCCTAAACTAAATCATGATTTTTAAGATCTAAATCATAATTTTTAAATTAGAATTGATTTAGCATTTCAGGATTGACTAGAAAAGGAAATTTGGGTTTTATCTGTCGATCTAGTTGATCGGAGTGGCTGCGATTCTTCTTGAAGGGGTATGGGTGGTCGGAGTGTTTAGGAAAAATAACAGGTGGATGGTCAGAGATAGGTGGTGATAGTGGTTGTGGGTTTTTGTTTCTAGACCTAGTTTTGGTTGGTCTGGAAATATTTGATCATTTCGACGCCTAGGGTCGATCGAGTTCGATGGAACTCTGGGAAGTGGTTGCTGGAACAAGGATGAAGCTGTGGCCGGTGGAGCTGGAGCTCCGATGGTGGGAGGAGCAGAGTCGAGGTGATGACAGGTTGAGGAGTTGGTTCCAAGACGTTCGTTCCAGGTTTGGGAGTTTAACTCAATTTCGATTTTTGAGCTCGAACCCAGGTTTGGATGGTCGGGGTTGATGGGGTGGTCAACGGTGGTGTGTGGGTGGCCGTGGCGGCAACCAAGGATGGCCAGAATTTCGGTGCACGTGCACCTGGTCGGTGCACAGTTTTGTTTTTTTTTTGGCGATGAAGTTTCCTTCGGGGTTGACTCGGGAAGAAGGGAGGTTGAGCTCGGGTCTTGCTTCGTGATGATCGCGTGAGTGTTTCTTCAATTTAACATTTTTTTTTCTATCTAAACTAAACTGAGTTTTTAAAAAGAAAAGATAAAAGGAAGGAGAAGGAAGGTGTTCAGGGTTGTTCTCGGGAAGAATGGGATGTGGCATGAGTTCCTGATCGTGATTTTTGGGTTTGGTCCAGGAATATTTGAAATGTTTTAAACAAAATCTTAAGAGTAAATTTGTTAAACAAATTTCCAAAAGAAACATTGACCAAGACTTCGAATTTAAAATTACAAAAAAACAAGTTTCAAAGATTTTTGAAAGTTGAACTGTTTTCAAAATATTGTTTTGAGAATTAATAATTTTATATTAGTTAATAAACTAAAAGTTAAAGAAAAAAACGATTAAGGAATAATTATTCAATTAAGGATAATTTAGGATTAATTAATTAATTTCATAAATTAATATTAAGTGATAAATTTGGGTAATTAACTCATAAGTAATTAATTTATAATTAAGGTTGATAAATTATGTAATTAACTTAAGGTGAATTTAATTAATGTGATTAATTAAGAATAATTAATGAAGGTGATTAACTAATAAATTTATATCAAATGAATTGTAATTAGTTAATCAGGAATTGGATAATTAATTCATAAGAAATTAATTAAATTGGGAAATTTAATTAAATTAATTATGATTAAATTAATCCTGTTTATAAATAATCATTGAATGCTTGACTTTACTAATGAATGATTATATTATATGAGATGCCTTGAATTGATTGTCCTGTCTGATTTGTGATGTTTTGTGATACATCCTGATTTATGTTGTGATCTGAAATTTCTATTTCTGTGATATATTACTATGTGAATATGAAACCCTTGGCCCGTAAAACGGCACTTGAATTTCGATGCGACAGGGAGTCGGATTCCAGTTGGTTATCCGAAACCCACATCGTATTGTAATTGTGAATCTTAGTGACTGATAAATTTATTTTATCTATGAATCTGTGAATGAAGATAAGCGTTATCGATTATACCGCTTATCGATATATCTGTGATGATTGATGTTGCACTATTGTGTGTAAAACCCCTGGACTACACTGTTACACACACAAATATGGATTTCACGTGGAAATCGGTTAAGTCACAGATAATTCAAATTGATATTTTTGAAATTGAAATTTTAATTTCAATTGATTTTGAAATTGGAAATTTCAGTTTAAATATGAAAAGCTTTTGAAATGGAATTTCAAAGATAAAAGTTATTTTGAACAACTTAATCGAATCTTGAAATTTAAATGATTTGATTTAAATTTGAATTCAAGATTTGAAATTAAATTCTATGATTTGAAACTAGGGATTAAAGATGTTATACCAGTTATATATGGGTTAAACTATTTGAAAAGTAGTGATTTTGGAATATGAATAAAATCCAAGGGCTTTAACTCGTGTAAATAAAATTGGATTTTCTTAAACGGAAACTATTTGTTTTCAAATAATAACAGCTTTCATATGAGAAGTGAACTTCCAATTTTTGTTGAAAGGTTTCAAATTTAAAATGAATTGAAATGTTTTGAAAGCCTATGAATGAATTGGTTTGAAAACTATGAATTGAATCTGTTTATTTTTAACTGATTTAAAATGATGATTTGTTTAAACCATTCGAAATGAAATTGTTTTGAAATCTATAAGTTGAATCTTTGATTTAAAGATTTAACGAGTTAATCCAATTGAAACGGAAATTGTTTTGAAACCTATGAATGTATCTTTGTGAAAACTGGGTGAACTTTGTGAAATAAATCTTTTTGTTTAAAGATTTGAAAATGGTAATTTGTTTAACCATTCGAATGAAAAGTTTTGGGCTTTAAGCTGTGATTTAATTGAAATCCCAATATCCATATGTTTTTAAATATTGCGCTCATTATTCGGGTTAGCCGGGAAAAGATATTTGTGTCATATAACCCATTCCGAATAGTGATACGTCGTATATGGATAGCATTTGAAGACCGGTGATGAAGACCGGATATTTGCAAAAATGAAAGGACAACTCGTCGAATGTCTCTGCATCGACTGGCCCTGATATAGAGATTTTATCACCCTTTGTGATGGGAAGTCCGGACGGGATCGTGAATACCCGGAATTGCAAGGGCTTTGTAAGAAGTGCCTTCGGTTCTGTTCGAACCCGGAACAGACTTGTATGGTTACATGTCTGACATTACACTTTGAGATATAAAGCCGATTTCTTTCAAATACATTTCTGTTTAGTGGCGGAGAATTCATTCTCTTAGCTTAACACTCTTCTCTGAGACGTACGAGCTCAGAGGTTATGTAGTTGAAATTTATCAGCAATATATCCCAATTTGGTAATGTGGCATGCTGAGTGTTGCTGTGTGATGATCAGTGTTTGATCATTTGCGATATGATCATTTATTTGATTTTATATCTTTGTGATCATAGGTTGATCATTTGTTTGACCCGAAGCATGGCTTTTTGACAAAGCGTAGCTTTGTGGACGAGACTTCGTCGGACCTCACACCCCGGAAATGGTCAAAACAGGAAAGATGCAGCAAGGTTCTAGGGAGTAGCGCCCCTTAGTGTATGTCATTTCTTTCTGGATAGAGGTGGTATCATGGTATGGAGCCCAGATACTTAACCTATGTGGTTACTGCATTATTATTCTGATGTGGTTGTTGGAAATCGAGGATCCTCGGGAAGATCGGTTACGATCGGGGGATGGCATACGCGTGTCAGTAGTTACCTATTTTTGCAGAGGTAACCCGGCCTTGTGTTGGCAGAGATCCGGTTAGGTTCTCGGGACGTCATTCCATAGGCGTTTCCATGTGGCAATGGGAAGTTCCTTGGCCTGACCATTTGTTGGAAATCCAAACTCCAATACGAACTTTGTACGGTATTAGTTGTAGAACCTGCCATTTACGTACGGTGGTCACCACTGTTTAGATGGTAGCTATAGTAGGCATACGATACTGGTCGTATGTTGTCTAAGATTAATATTATACTTTCGAAATGTTTTCTACACTATGCACTAATAATAATATCCAAAGTGATTTGATTTTTGCGTAGTAAGCATCTTTGACTATCATAAGAAGAAATCTCCTCCAATTCTGCGTTTGCATTGTGTGTGTGGTGGGAGGTCTTATGGTAGTTTCATTTTCCAAAAGCATTGCGGTTTTCAATGTTTAAATTCTTTTGTGTTGTTTAAAGATAAACTGTTTTTGTTGCTCACACCAGTCCCACGACTGACTCGGAGTTTATTGTTCCTTTCCTAAACTCTGGGTGCTCATAATTTTCTACACGAGCAGTCTAGAGTTGGGTTTTTCAGATAGTCAGGTTCAGTAGATTTTCTGGAGCTAGTTCAGTCTTTGGATCGGACTGCACTTGCTTATTCTTGGTGTATCGTTATTGGGAGTTCGAGCTACTGCTGGAGTTCTCTCTTGAAGACTATCTTAGAGTTATTTGTTCCGCTGCTGATATTAGTTATCTATTTTTTCTTTTCCGCTGCTATTTGTTGTATCATATCTCTGATGTATATTGATATTCATTGTATCACTCTGTTGTATCGGATATTGTATATCAATGTATTATTTTTTCTTCCGCTGTGTTATTTACTTAACTGTGTTATAAGCTCCGGAGAACCAGATTTGGCATTTGAATCTACGGCATTTTGAGTACAAGTGAAGTACGGGTGCCGATTTTCGAAGGCCAACTTTTGGGTCTTTACAATCGCGGTATATGGGTTTAAAATATTATCATCCGCTATTATGCGGCGTATAGAGTCTCATCCGCTATATAATGCGGGAATATCAATTCCAATATATACATATTCCAATATAAATATATATTGCTATATACTACTATATATATATCATATCAGTCAATCCAATCATTCACCAATATTTAAATTTAACTATTTATATTTAAAATAAAGCCAGATGAGTGTGATTAACTCACCTTTGATTGTTTATGCAATCCAATCCAACTTGTTTCTCTATTAATCTGGACCTCGAATAAACATTATACGATTTATTAATACTTTAGATATTTGGACCGCCCATTATCATTTAATAATCTATTTTTAAACAAATAAATTACCTTAATACTTTGCTTTAACATAAGTTAATAAATCTAAAGTGTATGCTTGTATAACATTAGATGGTTTTATATTAATATTTGAACAATATAAATAATTAATTTCCATTTGATAAATTTAATTTAACTTAACTTATAATTAGATTTAAAATTTTAAACTAATAAATTTTCTTTAACAAATTATGTTTAGTAACCAAATTAAAATAGTTAAATTATCATACCCATTCTTTTATAAATTCCAAAGTTTAACTTACATAATTTCCAAATAATAATAAAAATCTATTTCCTTTTCCCTAAAAGTAAAATTCTCTTCTGTTTATATTAAAATATAAATGCTTCTAAGCTCACTGACTTACTATATATATATGTAAAAAAAATATAACAAAAAGGATCTTATACCTTACTGACATCTACGAACCCAGGCACGCCGCCCTACTTCGCCACGACCACCATTCAAACCTACGACCCAAACCCACCATCTCATCAGCCTCGATGTTTTTGCACGCGAGCCCTGCCTTACTGCTTCGAGAACCCCATCGTACTCGACGCGCCACTCCACCGTGATTGAACACCTCGACGAGGCCAACCACGTCGCTCCTCCTCGAGTACAACCACCCCCAGATGCGACAGACTTCGACCGCCCTCGTCGCCCCCTGATGTCGATTGAAATCGAGCTACAGCTCGATGTGATTCGCTCTCGTACTCGATTGAGGAACGAGGTGATTGCGTTCCCATTTTAAAAGGAATCGAGCGGCTTCCATTTTGATTACCCTCTTTTCTTTTCTTTTGTCTCTCGTGAATTCGCTCGTACGCTTTTCTGAAGGGAGCCATTTCTTCTTCTTCTTTTTTTATTTGAAAGAAATTTGATTTGATTTCGAAAGAAACGAGGGATCTTGGGACTTTAGTGGAAAGAGCTCGGTTCCTCAAATAAATTTTTGAACTGATTTGGGAAGAGAATACTGCTGCTACCATTTTGATTTCGCTCTGGGAATTTGAAATTAGAAGAAGACGTGAAAGTGTGGAGTAGAAGAGGATAAACTTCGCGATTTTGATCTGAACAGAAAAGAAAGAAAGGACATCGATTTGAACGAAAGGAAAAGTTAGGTCGGCTATGTTCAGGAATATAGGATGGCTGATGGAAAGAAATTTTAACTGGTGAAATAATACATATTATACTTCAATTTAAATTTAAATCGTCTCGAATTACGCAACTCAAAATCTTGACATCCTATCGAGGTGTGCCGCCAGGCGCTTATAGGATTATACCCCTATTTCGAACGCATTAGAAAAGGTCTCGAGTCCTAATTCGATCGTATGGAGAAGATAGCTTTTTGGGCCAGTTATTATATTGAATTCGATATAAATTTCAGTACGTTTATATATCGTACTCTCACACAACAACTTTAAATGCTACGAAATTTGAAAATCCGATAATAATACAATATTATGGATCCATTGGAACTGGTTTCGTCGAATTCCGAGACTGCGTCTCGGAAAACTATTTTTAAATTCAACTTAAACAATATATTTTCAAAACTGAACAAAACACTTTAAAAATTCAACTTTAGAATTTTGTTCTTCAATATCATCAATACAAATTTTACAAGCCATCAAATTATTTTTAACGAGCTTAAAACTCCAGATTTCATAGTTTTACCCAATTTCCAATTGTTTAATTCAATAATTTAATTATCAACAAATAGTGACATTTGAAATTCAAGTTAAAAATTAACTTTCAAATATTTAAAATAAATTGAATATTCCAATTTCAATTATCCAAAAATTTCGGGTCGTCACATTCCTCCCCCCTTAAAAGAATTTCGTCCTCGAAATTACTAATTAGGAAGAATGATCCATAATCCATTAACTATTTCCTCGCCCCAAATAGTTTTTAACAATTTGCCAAACAAATCTTTTTATCCAAGACACACTAACCCTCTTTCTAACTTTTCGGACTTATCCATAAGTCCAGACAATATTGCTTACTTCACAATTCGAATTTAAATTTAAATTCAAATTTTAAATTTTCAAAATTTCCTCAAAATTTTTCTAACTCCCTAAATTTCCGAAAATTTTTGCCAGCGTCTCCTTTGCGCGGCTAGCTCGGTACTACTACAAAATGGCTCTACGGCCTCCCAATCTCAAAAAGAAAACAAAAGGCCAAGTGACTGGAACAAAAACCCAATCAAATTTCATATGGAAATTCAAATACATACCTCTTGCCTGGCAATTCAAATTTATCTTCTGAAATCAAAACCAATTTTCCTTTGCTTTTAAATACCTGTATAACCTACCTAACAATAATATCCAATCACAGAATTTCCAAATAACTTTATTCATCACTTTACAAATTTTCAATATTTGCTTTACTTAAGCCCGTACGATGCACATGTATCATCCATACGCAATATCAAATTCGATCGCTTACTCGATCACACAATTTCACTTCCGAACTAGTATCGTCCACCCGACTTACTAGTGCGGACTCAGATTTGGTTTCTTGATCAGAAACCGTTATTCTCCTTGCATAGTCACCAACTATGATAGAGAATTACCAGAATCAATCAACAATCCATATCCAGGTTCGCCATCGAAAATCGAGTGAAAAATCCTAACACGGATCGGTATAATTACCTCGAAAATCTATGCTCGAATCCGGATCAAATCACTATGCGAATAAAATAATATACGTACATCCTACGTATTAATTTCAATTGATTATCAGCTATATCAATTCTCTTTTATTTCGCATTCCTTTGATTGTTATCCACTTATTCACAACTTTCCCATCTCACAGTTTACAGTTTCAACCTTAATTCAATTATTCACTTAGCATACTTTCAGTACCAAATTTTCTTAAGAATTCACTATTCATTTCTTAAGTTCAAGATAAACATTTTATATACTTCTTGGATTTGTTTCACTTCATTCTTGAAATTTATATTCAATTTTATTCACTTTTGTCTTTACAATTCCATTAGAATTCAATTTGGTTTCAAACCCTGAATACTGAATTTTATTCATCTTATCTCAATCAATATTTAATTGACCATTTTCTTTAGTAGTTTCACTTGCTAATTTGTTTTCATATCTCAAATAAAAGTTTGTTTGCAAACTTTTTCTTTCTTCAATTTCTTTGATTTCACCTTACTTTATATACACACTTCAATTAGATTTCCATATTCATTCAATTCTTTATGCTTATCAATTTTAAATCATTTATCGTTAATGAAAATTTTCAAACATTTCAAAAAAAAATTCTAACTCCCAAAATTTACGGAAAATTTTGGCAGAGTCTCCCTTGTACGGAGGGACTTCTGCGATATCGCAGGATGCACAAATATATATATACATCGGCCTCAGGCCGGAAATCACAATATATATCAATATATGCAGTTCATATCTCCTATTTTGAATTTTTGCGTAAGCGTACCTTATTTTAGCATTTTAAGTAAAGCAGTTATTTATTTTAGCAAATTTCGCAATCAAATCCAGCCAAACGGCTTCCCGGTACCTGTACTAACTCAACTTAAACAGGTAAGTGACCAATATACAAAGTTTATTAACATTTCACTTAATTACAATAGCTAAACACATGTATAACATAAGCAATATACCCAAAATAATTTTCATAAGCAATTTATATGGTTTCGACACCTATTTCAATTGCATATTAATAACCATTTCCTAAGTAATTGAACTCAAACTTTTTATTTAATGGACATTCATTTTCATCCCAAGCCAAGCTTCCATAAATTCAAACTTAAATTAATTTACTTCAAATCATTTCAATTTCATAACTTAAGTTCATTCTCATTTTATTTGATTCTCTTCAATTCGATAACCTCATTCTCTTTATCCATTTTAATTTCCAACTCACATTATCAATTCATCCTTCAATTTATTAATAATGTCATTCAATTTATTTCATATTCCATATTTCATTTACAACCCAACATTTGATTTTTTTTTTATCTCAAAAATCACTTTAACTATTTTACTGGAGTTAATCTATTTTATAATCTAAATTTTGGAGTATATTCATTTTCATATTTCATCTATTTACAATCAATTCCATTCACATTCCTTTTGTTTTTAACTCGGGATTATACATTTTATTTAGGCAATATATTTATTATTCCATAAACAGTTCTAAATAAGATTCCAGAGTTTAAACAAGTTCCCAGAATTTCAAAATCACCTTTGAAATTAACTATATCCAAAATCCCTTTAAATTTCAAAACCAAACCCAGTTTTGCAAACAAACACCAGCCAGCCCAAAACATCCAGGTAGCAATTCCTCTTTTGGAAACTCGAAAATGAACACCGATGATGTCGCGATCATCATCGGAATTATTTTCCAGCGACCACTGAGAGTTTAGTGCTTTTATCTTCTTTTTTTTTAAAAAAACATTTCAAATATTTTTAATTTCCAAATCTCACAAGATTTCAAATTGAACTCAAAAATATTCCTGAAATAATACTATTATTTCTCCAAAACGCTTTTTTTTGAAACCATTTCCAAACTCAAAGGAATTTTAAACTTCACAAAATTCCAAATTCAAAATCCATCTCGGTTTATTTTCAAATGTTCCTTTGGAATCCTATTCCCAATTATAAATCATATTTATAATTCACAGTTACAACTTTCACTTTATTATCTGAATTTATTTTCTTAACTTTGGTTATAAGTTTTCAATTTCTTATTCAATTCCCTCCTAATGATAATAATTTATTATCATCATCTAACAACCAAACATCCAAATATAACTATAAAAATTTATAAAAATTATTTCTTTCATATACAAAAATAATTTGGGTAAAATTATTTCATTTACCCCATTTTAAAACAATATTGTGTCGGTTTATCTTGTTTAAGAGTTTAGAAACCCCTATCGATATTGTGGCGTCCCACACATCGACCAGAATCCATAAACACTCAACCGATAAGTCAACACAATATAAAACCATTTTATATTCACTAACAAATACGCGCTCATATCTATCAATACTCTCAAAATTCCCACCAGAGCCAAGGTTATCGCCAACCTTCGCTCTGATACCAAATGAAACGACCCGATCTTCCAGGCCCGGAAAATCGAACCATTAGTGTTAAGAAGAAAGAGGTAGAAGAAGAAAATAGGAAAACAACATTAGAATCTCACATCGCAACGGAATAAAATATAATATATATATTAATAGATCTTTACACAAATCAAAACTATATCGGTTTTATACAATATATCATCAGAGTATACATCAGAGAACACATAACATACAACTGGACAATAATCATGTCATGTCCTCAATACAACAGAGTACACAGCTAAACAATATAGCGGAATATACACAAGTACGAAAATACGTATCTCCATCCAACTCGTCTCCGGAGCTCCACAGCACCATATCCTGTATCATGTAATACTCGGTCTGACCCGATCATTATAATAAAATAACACCCGAGTCAGTCTGGAAAACCAGCGTGAGAAGATCACACTCAATTTATTATTAAAGTTTCAAAAATCCTTTGAAACAAAATCATCTCGTAAGACCACGCCACAAATAAACATGTCGGGTTTTTACCTTACGATAGCTAAAAACACTTTTTATTAAAATCCTCTGATATTATAATAGTGTCTATATACAAATACTTATTAAAATAGCCGAAATTGTTACATTCATTAAATTCCAGCTAATAGGTATACAAACAAATACCGTACAAGGCACGTAGGGAGAATGGATTTCCAACGAATGACTAGGCACTGGGGTACCACCTGTCACAATACGTGGCCTAGATCACAGTACCGAGGAGTACGCCCGCTCCCCTGCAACACAAGGCCGGAACCATCCCTTACTGGATAATTCCGAATAAAATCACCTTACGGTTGGGATCAGCAACCGCACCACTAAGCCGAAATAAAAGGGACATCTAGACAGGGATGACCTTACTCTCTAATGGGTGCGACCCACGAAGCATTGCTGCATAACCCCTGATTTTCAGTCATTCTCGATTGATGAGGCTCGAGGCTAAGCGTTACCTTTCAGCACATATCCCTTAGAATGCCCATCGTCCGCTGACGATGTTCAGAAAGCATTCGTCCATACAAGTCCGTCCCGGGTTCGAACGGAACCGAAGGCACCACTCCTACTACATCCATTTTGGAAATATCCTCAGGATTAGTAGTGACTAGCCCTTGCACTTCACTGCTCCATCTTCGACTCCGAAAACGTTTCCACGAAACGTACAAACCGGATCGAAGTGGTTTTCGAGAAATAAATCTCGATCCCGGTCTCTTCGAAACGATCATCGCATTGGCCAATATTGATAGTCGGTTATTTAACTATCAATTAACATCCATAACATCCATCAAACAATAAATAATTTCCCAATTATTTATTAACCTCAAATATCTTCACAAGATATATTTCTATTTTCAAACCTCTTTTGAAAATAGTTCAAAACAGTTTCCTCTTACGGAATACATATCTCAAATATTTATTTCCACTGAAACACCAAGTACAAAATACTTTTAGATTTTTAAAATAATTTAAAAAATAGTTTATTATAAATATACTTTATAACTTTGAAATTTAAAACCACTATAATACTTTATCAAAATATATACTTTAAGAATATTTAAAATAAAACCACTTTATAAATATAAACTAAATTTCTCTTTTAACATAATATCAAATCACTTTTATATAGTTACTACAATAATAGATTTTGATAATACTTACTTTGGAAATTAACATTTAGGAAAAACAAATTTTCTAAAACATGCTTTTTAAAACATACTTAAAACCTTTAACTTATATTTCAAATTGCTTTGAAAACGTACTTGGCTATCCAAGGAAATACACTTCTCTTCACATCTTTTAAAAATAAATCAACATTTATTTTTAAACCAATCCATATCCCTTTATAAATTTCCACCCCGAATTTATATTTTCAAATATCCACTGTTATTTTATTTTACTTTATAAACCCAGTTTATAAACTCCAAAATCTCACTTCTCTTTAAAATTTCAATTCCAAATACTTAAATCAATTTACAATTGATTTCCAACTCACTTTGCTTGAAATAATTCTCTTCACTACTTCATTTATTCCAAAATACATTAACCTTTAGATTTAATTCTTTATTGTGAGTTAAAACCCTTTTTAACTGAAATTACCAATTTCAAACTTCCAAAATGCTTTCTTTATCCTTTAATTAAATTTAATCCTTAATTTCAAAAATAAATTCTTTATTCTTTACAATAATATCACTTTAGTTTTAAAGTTTATATTTTCCCTGTTAATTCAAATTTCCTTATTCCAATTCACTTGAATTATTTACTTAAAATTTACTCTTTTATTTCTTTCAAAATCCAATTCTATAGAATTTAATAACTCATTTTACTTAGATATTCAATCCAACAATATCTTCCAATATTTCAATCATCAATAAAATCATCATAGGATATCAATATTCATAGCACAGAATATCAAATAATCTAAATAATTTTGAGGAATCCAGTTGGCTCCCTCCAACCTGTTTCCCTACATCCACAAACGTTAGCACAATACCAATTCCACTTCGAGGTGGAATATCGCGGTATATGGGTTTAAAATATTATCATCCGCTATTATGCGGCGTATAGGGTCTCATCCGCTATATAATGCGGGAATATCAATTCCAATATATTCATATTCCAATATATATATTGCTATATACTACTATATATATATCATATCAGTCAATCCAATCATTCACCAATATTTAAATTTAACTATTTAAATTTAAAATAAAGCCAGATGAGTGAGATTAACTCACCTTTGATAGTTTATGCAATCCAATCCAGCTTGTTTCTCTATTAATCTGGACCTCGAATAAACATTATATGATTTATTAATACTTTAGATATTTGGACCGCCCATTACATTTAATAATCTATTTTTAAACAAATAAATTACCTTAATACTTTGCTTTAACATAAGTTAATAAATCTAAAGTGTATGCTTGTATAACATTAGATGGTTTTATATTAATATTTGAACAATATGAATAATTAATTTCCATTTGATAAATTTAATTTAACTTAACTTATAATTAGATTTAAAATTTTAAACTAATAAATTTTCTTTAACAAATTATGTTTAGTAACCAAATTAAAATAGTTAAATTATCATACCCATTCTTTTATAAATTCCAAAGTTTAACTTACACAATTTCCAAATAATAAAAATCTATTTCCTTTTCCCTAAAAGTAAAATTCTCTTCTGTTTATATTAAAATATAAATGCTTCTAAGCTCACTGACTTACTATATATATATATATATATATATATATGTAAAAAAAATATAACAAAAAGGATCTTATACCTTACTGACATCTACGAACCCAGGCACGCCGCCCTACATCGCCACGACCACCATTCAAACCTGCGACCCAAACCCACCATCTCATCAGCCTCGATGTTTTTGCACGCGAGCCCTGCCTTACTGCTTCGAGAACCCCATCGTACTCGACGCGCCACTCCATCGTGATTGAACGCCTCGACGCGGCCAACCACATCGCTCCTCCTCGAGTACGATCACCCCCAGATGCGACAGACTTCGACCGCCCTCGTCGCCCCCTGATGTCGATTGAAATCGAGCTACAGCTCGATGTGATTCGCTCTTATACTCGATTGAGGAACGAGGTGATTGCGTTCCCATTTTAAAAGGAATCGAGCGGCTTCCATTTTGATTACCCTCTTTTCTTTTCTTTTGTCTCTCGTGAATTCGCTCGTACGCTTTTCCGAAGGGAGCCATTTCTTCTTCTTCTTTTTTATTTGAAAGAAATTTGATTTGATTTCAAAAGAAACGAGGGATCTTGGGACTTTAGTGGAATGAGCACGGTTCCTCAAATAAATTTTTGAACTGATTTGGGAAGAGAATACTGCTGTCACCATTTTGATTTCGCTCTGGGAATTTGAAATTAAAAGAAGACGTGAAAGTGTGGAGTAGAAGAGGATAAACTTCGCGATTTTGATCTGAACAGAAAAGAAAGAAAGGACATCGATTTGAACGAAAGGAAAAGTTAGGTCGGCTATGTTCAGGAATATAGGATGGCTGATGGAAAGAAATTTTAACTGGTGAAATAATACATATTATACTTTAATTTAAATTTAAATCGTCTCGAATTACGCAACTCAAAATCTTGACATCCTATCGAGGTGTGCCGCCAGGCGTTTATAGGGTTATACCCCTATTTCGAACGCATTGGAAAAGGTCTCGAGTCCTAATTCGATCGTATGGAGAAGATAGCTTTTTGGGCCAGTTATTATATTGAATTCGATATAAATTTCAGTACGTTTATATATCATACTCTCACACAACAAATCCAAATGCTACGAAATTTTAAAATTCGATAATAATACAATATTATGGATCCAATGGAACTGGTTTCGTCGAATTCCGAGACTGCATCTCGGAAAACTATTTTTAAATTCAATTTAAACAATATATTTTCAAAACTGAACAAAACACTTTAAAAATTCAACTTTAGAATTTTGTTATCTTCAATATCATCAATACAAATTTTACAAGCAATCAAATTATTTTTAACGAGCTTAAAACTCCAGATTTCATATTTTTACCCAATTTCCAATTGTTTAATTCAATAATTTAATTATCAACAAATAGTGACATTTGAAATTCAAGTTAAAAATTAACTTTCAAATATTTAAAATAAATTGAATATTCCAATTTCAATTATCCAAATAATTCGGGTCGTCACATCCTTGCTAGATTATTCTACATTGTTCCGAAGTTTGGCTCTGATACCAAGCTGTGACGCCCCACCTCTATACTCACGCTAGCCAAGGACACTACGGGGTAATGCTGTCGACTAGCACGAAGAATAAGGCTGTTGAGGAGCGACCATCTGTGTAATTGCTTTGTGCGAGCACCGATATGTCAGATAATATAACTTACATTTCGTTTCAATAGGAAATCCGACATATCCAGTACAAACTCAAAGCTACCACACAGTGGCTAGGTGGACTTCGGAAACAAATATAGAAATAAGCATAACACAAATCAGTCACAGATATTCATATCAAAAAGGTGGAAACAGATATGAATACAACACATAGAAGTGTACATCAAAGTAGTGGTCAAACTAGATCCACTACATCACAAAAGAATATATACAAGTGCTAGACGAAAGAATAAATATACATCAAGGAGTCTCTAACTTGAATGTATACTAACAAAACTACTATGCTAAAGCAGTTAGCCAAAAGTCAGGTGAAGGATCCTGATAAGAAGTCAAGCAGAAGCACTTGAAATACCTCGGTCTGACCCGAGTATTATTTAAGAAGAAAATAATAAACGGATCAGTCTAGCTATAAATATCAAATAAAATGAGATAGGATAAGAGATATGACCAAAAATGTATGATAACCAAAAATGTCATACTGAGTCAAGTATACATTAAATAACAACAAAAATCATACAATATCTCAAATCAACTCGAAGCACCAAAAAGAATCACATTCTTTAAATAATTCACCAAAACACAAATATTGACAAAACATATTAATGCCAATCCACAAAAATTGGTGAAACACAAATTCTAGAAATCATCAACTAGAAATCCAGAAATCACAAAAGGGGAGAAAAGGCCTATCACAAACGGGAGCATGAAAACTCACCAACACGTGTATCACAAACGGAACGCTATTCCATGGTCGCTAACCATAAACCGAACATCGACGCACCTAGAAAGATACGCCCCATGCACAGTCGAACATCGACGCACCTGAAAAGATACGCCTCATGTATAAACATCGATTCACCTAAAAAGATACACCCCATGCCTAGTCTAACATCGATTCACCTAAAAAGATACACCACATGCACCGACTTAATGAGCCGATTGCTCCACGAACGGTCCAAAGGCCATGGGTCGCTAGCCCATAAAAATGAGACGAAGCTCAACAGAACGGGGTATAGTCCCCCACGCGAACAAAGAGACATCGCACATCGCTAGTCTAAATCACAAAATGATCATCATCGATCATCAAGAAGTGTCGATTACACTAAGCTAGTAAATATAAGAGTTTAGCTTCATGTCTCATAACCACTAGCTTAACTAAAATATTTACGAACAGATTGTAGATTTTCACTCGAAAATTGTCACAAGAGTTCAATCGAACAAGTCCAAGAATTAACCGACGAAGTAAACGCAAGCGTTTCATACCACATGTTTTACTAAGCCGTTTAATTAGATTTCTCATACAAATGAGGTAAATGTTTGTATATACTAATAGATTAGAAAATGGTTTTATAAATGAGCTTTGTATTAAAAATAGAGTTTGAAATCATCTTTGTAAAAGAGTTGAATATTTACTACTAGTATAAAAACCTTTGTATTTTAAAGTGACAAATCACAGAAATGATTGTAGAAACAATCAATCATCAAAAATTCACATACGAAGACATGAATTAAATCCATATAAATCGATGCCGAATCCATCAAAATGGATATTCCCAAAAATCCCAAAGAAGAAGTCATAAAGGTCGATAATTAAAGATAACATATCGGATAATCACGAATCGATAAAAATTGGAATCCCACACAAAATAGGCAAATTGGGCTGAGATAAGCAGATTCAGACGTATGACTTGTATATTTCAGACGTCTGAACCTGGGGCTCAGGCAATACTTTGCCTAGGCCAATGATGGCCAAATCTTATCGGAAGCGATCGGATGAGTGACGATGGCTAGGGGTTTACGCCAAACGGCTACCCAACCTTAAAGACTCACCAATACACTCCGACCAACATGTCCAAACATCCATATAATGATTTTTCATAGATTTTGACTTCAAACACCAAAAATTGGAATATTCATCAAACCAATTCAATTCAAAAGCAAATAGACGAGGAATAGATGTTAGGAATTGCTACCTAACACTATCAAAGATATACACGTAGATGTTAGTTCAAAAACTCACCTTTTAAACCCAAACACCAATGATAAGCTCTAGAACAAGCAATAGGTTAATCTCTCTTCTACAATACCTCAAGAACTTAAATCTATAATCAAAGATGAAGTTTTCTCTAAGTTAAGATATCAGGAATTTCTGAGAATTTAAAGAGGGATTGAGATGGAAAAGATGAATATAAGGCTTACCTAAGCTTCTCTTTGATTTTGGAGCAAGAATTTGAGTTTGCAATTGAATCTAGGGCTTGGAATTTCTATTTCCCATTCTCTTCCCCCATTTTCAGTTGAGCCAGAGTGTTAGGAAATGAATTGAGTGAATGGAGAGGAGAGGGGGCTGAGTTAGGGTATAGGATGAGTTGGGTGAAACCCAAAGCCCTAAGTGAAAAATAGCAAAATTCACTCAACTCCAAACATATCGATGCTTATACTCAAAAAAGTCGCAAACACTATTTTGAACTCAATGGAAGAGGTCTCGAGCCCAAATTGGTGATTCTCAATTCCATTCTTCATTCAGACGTCTGAAATTTCCAAACCAGACGTCTGTATCTGAAAAAATATGAGTTTTCCAACTTCATTCAGATGTCTGAAATGAACGATTCTGTGACGACCGCCCATGACCCCTGCACCGAATCTAGAGATAGTGCGCTGTAAAGTGTGCCAGGCGACCATGGACGATTGTTAGGGTAGATTAAAACAACAGAATCTATCGTATTACTCACAGCGAATGGACAAAATACAATAGAACATATATATAGTGAAGCTTTACAGAATAAAATGCCATCATATAAAACTTGATAATAGTTGAATACAAGCATCCAAATAGCCAATACATCAAGCCTCACTACATAACACTCAGAGAATACAAAACAGCGGAACATCCAGTACATATAATAAGAAGATAATATGCAACCCTCCAGCTCGTCTTCGATATCAGCATCGTGAGAAGAGAACAGCACCTGTCACCTGCTACCTAGTCTGCCCATCACAAAAATGGACGAACAGCCCAAGGCAATAAGAATTAAAACATAAAGCCTTGAGTCAGACAACAGTCTTAGTGAGCAGTAAATTAACTAACAACATACCAAAAGAGCATAAAGGGAAAAAGGAATAGGAATACAACCCTCCCACTCCACCTCTTTCTACAGTGATAGCCCCCAGACACACACTAAGCAGAAGCAACACAGCAGAGCATACAATTTAAAGTAAAGTAATAATCATTCGGGTCAAGGGCGATGTTTTCCAAGTACCAAGGCCTAAATCAGATAAGCACCCAGAAAATATCACTCTTGAGTCCGAATGACGATACAACCAAACATCCATGACTCTGGCTATCACTGTTATCATTGCTTCGATATCACCGTTAATTGAATGACCGGCACATTCTTTCAGCCGTCCGTCAAGGGCTAATGGAAACCCCGGTTCTAGACATAACTCCCGCACGTCGTCGCAGCCCGTGCCTAGGACTATCGAATCTGCCCAGAGTACTCGACCACCAACAGTTGGCCGTTGGGACTATCGAATCTGCCCAAACGTACTCTTGCTTAGAGCATGCTAGAACCTTCAACAACGATGCTATCCAAGCCTCCTAGTCATCCTCCTTGACGACTATTTCCATACTAGCTCAAGCGCCTCTCAAGCATCCATTACCCTTAACTCGAATCATATCACCGAGTTACCAACGTGCTTGGAATGATCCCGTCTGGATTAGACCAAGTCTTCATCTCATGATTGCCTCGCTTCATCACATCCTCGCAAAGCCTCATCTCAACATCACATCATCACATCTATGCATAAGAGCTTCATCATCCCGCTACATATGCCACGAGCAGCTTTCCCAATTTAAGAGCCTTTCCCTTAGCTTTTGAATCATCTTCGACCACCTTGTCTAAAACCAATCAACAATCATCCAATTCACAGCAATCAATCATGTCAAACATCAATCCAAGTAACCAAGCATTCAAATATAAGCAAAATGGACAATTATAACAATAATGGCAATTTCGTAATTAAGGAGTTGAAAGTCTAACAAGCATGAAAACATGAGAATTATCTCTACAACTTGATGAATGAACTTGCATAGGTTAATCATATACAAAAATGGTTGTCAAATCATCATGAACAATGGATCTACATGGATCTACACTTAGGTTTACAAAAATGCATAGAAATCACTATTTTAACACCAAATCAAGCCAACAATCCGATCTACTCCTTTGGATCCGTGTGAGAGATAATCACCACTCACCAAATCACCAAAACAAACCCAAATCAACACGCTTCAGATCTGGACAGCGAGGGATCAAGCTTAATCTATCACGAATCCGCTTCAAACGAAGAAATCTCTCTTGAAAAGATGATGATCTTCAATCTATGCTCTTGAATCTTCAATTTGATCTTCAACTTGGATGGATGGAAGCACTAGATTAGAGTGGAGAAAAGAAGTGAAGAAGTGTAGAAGTCGAGCTCTCAAAATGGCAGCACTTCGTCGCTTCGAAATCCGGATCCCAAAAATGAAGCCAACCCCCCTCTATTTATAGCTGAAAACCGCCCCTAGGTCGCTCATCTCCATAGGTCGTCCACGACCTAACTGCTACGACCTACGACCTAGCACCCCAGACTCTACGACCTAACCAGATGCGCATCCAAGCACCCAGCGACCTAACAGCCTAACGACTTAAGAGAATGCGACTTAGCACAACTGCGCACCCAAGCGACCTAACAGCTACGACTTAACATGCGCGCGACCTAACAGACCAACGACCTAAAGCAATGCGCGACTCAACTATACGCGACCTAATACTAAGCCAAAACCCAGCGACCTAACAACTCACGCGACCTACCAGCCTACGCGACCTAACGACTTATCATCAAGCGCTACAACGACCTAACGAAGACAGAGCCCACGACCTAACCCTTAGGTCATCAACGACCTACCACACTATCAACTAGGTCGCGAACTACTGGTTTATTAACTCGCTAACCCTTAGGTCGCTAACCTATAGGTCGCTCACAACACTAGGTCGCTCACGACTTAACTACGACAACACCTTAGGTCGTAAATCCATCCCACTTCCTTAAGTCCTTAAGTCGCTCAACCCTATAGGTCGCTGACTCCTATATGTCGCTACTTCTATAGGTCGTCCCAACCGACCTAACAACTTAATCACTAAGTCGCTAACCCGGAATCACTAGGTCGCTAACTCTCCCAGCCGACCTAACACTTAACCAAAACTTAGGTCGCATAATTCTATAGGTCGCTCTAACTAACCCACGACCTAAACCACCATACGACTTAAGACAATACGACCTATTTCTTAACTCGTCCAAACCGACTTAGGACTTAGAAAAATTATGAACGACTTATCAACAATGCAACCAATTGTTAATTATTTTACGATGTTTCGATCCGTAAAATACGGGTCGTTACATTCTCTCCCCCTTAGGAATTTCGCCCCCGAAATTCCAAGCAAACAAAGCAATCAAAGACTATTCTGTACGCCTACCGTCCATAGCAATCAACAAACCATGCATCCAATTCTAACTTAGCGTACAGAATTCTAAAACTTAGAACAAGTTACAATATCGCGAGATGAGACGACACCTTAGGGCCATACCTTGAAGAGTTCAAGATGAGCTGCCTTCATCCTCTCTTCCACCTCCCACGTACAGTCGTTATCATCATCACTCCATTGTATCTTGAGCAACTTCACTACCTTCCTCCTAAGCTGTTTCGTGTCAGTTTCAACAACACGAAGCGGCTTACGAGGTCTTCTATCAACTGGATCAACTTCGAAATCTTCACAGCTATCAGCAGAAACCACGGTATTCGAGTCGTGCATATACTTCCGTAGATATGATACATGAAAAACATTGTGCACACCCGACATCTTCTCTGGTAACTCCAATCTATAGGCGAGCTTTCCAATTCGCTCGATGATCGGGAATGGTCCAACAAATCTCGGAGTCAATTTTCCTTTCTTCCCGAATCGAATAACATTCTTCAGTGGAGAAATCTTCACAAAAACCATATCACCAACGTCGAATTCCAAATACTTACGACGTTTATCGGCATAACTCTTCTAACGGTCTTGGGCTGCCTTCATTCGTTGCCGAATGATCTCTATACAATCTGAAGTCTGTCGAATCATCTCTGGCCCAAGCATCAACTTTTCTCCAGTCTCTATCCAACATGTCGGAGAGTTACACGGTCTTCCATACAATGCCTCATACGGTGCCATACCAATGCTTGACTGGTAACTGTTGTTGTACGCGAACTCCACCAAATGAAGGTGATCTTCCCATGATCCTCCGAAGTCCAAAACACATGCTCTAAGAAGATCTTCCAAAACTCGGTTGACTCTCTCGGTCTGACCATCTGTTTGAGGGTGATAAGCTGTACTCAAACACAACTCGGTTCCCAAAACTTCCTGGAAGCTCTTCCAAAATCCACTAGTGAACAATGGATCTCGATCACTCACTATACTCTTCGGAATACCATGGAATCGAACTATCCACTTAACATACAACTCAGCCAACCTTGATGCAGTCCTAGTCGATCGAACAGGAATAAATCTTGCACTCTTAGTCAGGCGATCTACAATGACCCAAATCCCTTCATTTCCCGTTCTGGTTCTAGGCAATCCATCAATAAAATCCATCGACACTTGCTCCCACTTCCATGTAGGAACTTCTAATGGCTGAAGCAATCCACTTGGCTTCTTCTGCTCGGCTTTTACCAACTGGCAGTTCATACACTTGGAAGTAAAATTTCCAACATCCTTTTTCATACCTTCCCAGTAGTAGGTTCTCTTCATATCCCGATACATCTTATTCCACCTGGATGAATTGTCAGCCTCGAGTGATGACTTTCCTTCAGAACTACACTCCTCAATTCATCTATATCGGGAACAACTAATCGTCCTTGCTTCCAAAGCCAACCCTCTCGATCGACCTCGAAACCTTTATCCTTTTCTAGATCCAATCCAGATTCCAATTCACGGATAATCTTGACAAGCTTATCGTCTCGCTTTTGGCTTTCGCCAATCCTTTCCACAAGAGAAGGTCTTATCGATAAGTTTGCCAACATCTCAGGTTCCAATTCACATCTAGGCCTGAAATCAAATCCAGCTAAATACTCGAGACTCTTCCATTCTGAAAACATGGCTCCCAATCCTGCATGTCTTCGACTTAACGCATCTGCCACTGCGTTACCTTTTCCCGGAGTATAAGCTATACCAAAATCATATGATGCCAAAAAATCTAGCCATCGCTGCTGCCGAAGATTCAAATCCTTTTGGGAGAAAAGATACTTCAATGACTTGTGATCCGTAAACAACTCGAATCGAACTCCCAATAGATAATGTCTCCACATCTTCAGAGCAAATACAATCGCCGCTAACTCCAAATCATGAGTTGGGTAATTCCTTTCATGCGGCTTCAGTTGTCGACTAGCATACGCAACAACTTTATCCTTCTGCATTAGTACTGCTCCAAGTCCAGTACCACATGCGTCGGTGTAAACCACCATCTCATCATTCCCACTTGGAATAGTCAAAACAGGAGCACTCGTCAATCTCTCTTTCAGGATTCCGAAAGCTTGCTCACACTTAGCATCCCAACTGAACACTTGGTTCTTCTTCGTCAATCCTGTTAACGGTGCAGCTACCTTGGAGAAGTCTTTGATAAACCGTCGATAATATCCTGCTAATCCAAGAAAACTCCTCACATCTGATGCATTCTTAGGTCTGACCCAATCCTGGATGGCTGCCACCTTAGCGGGATCAACCGCTATTCCATTTCCAGAAATCACATGGCCTAAGAACCTCACTTCACTCTTCCAGAAGTTACACTTCGAAAACTTAGCCTTCAGCTGATGTTTCCGCAAGATTTCCAAAACAATACGCAAGTGCGTCTTGTGCTCTTCTTCAGTTCTGGAATAAATCAGAATATCATCCACGAACACAAGTACGAACTTGTTCAACTGATCTCTGAACACTCTATTCATAAGATCCACAAAATATGCTGGCGCGTTAGTCAATCCAAACGGCATTACCAGCCACTCAAAGAAACCGGATGGTGTCCTAAAAGCTGTCTTCGGCACACTATCCTTAGCCACTCTCAACTGGTGAAATCCCGTTGCCAAATCCATCTGAGAAAACACCTTAGCTTCGTGAAGCTGATCAAACAAGTCATCTATTCTCGGCAATGGATACTTGTTCTTCTTAGTCACCTTATTCAGCTCACGATAATCGACGCACAATCTCAACGACCCATCTGCCTTGGTTGCGAATACAACTGGTGCACCCCATTCGGACACACTACGCCGAATGAATCCTTTCTGCAAAAGATCATCAACTTGCACCCTCAACTCTTGCTGTTCCTTAGGCGCCATCCGCCTAAGAGGCATCACAACAGGTCTGGCTCCTTCAACTAGATCTATACGAAACTCGATCTCTCTATGCGGCGGCAACCCTTTGACTTCGTCAAAGACATCCTCGAATCCATTCGCGATTGGCACTAATGACAGTCCATCCCATGGAACAACCAGCGAATACATGAAGCTCATGAAGACGCCTTCTTCATGCTTACATCGTATCACAACCTTTCGCCCCTCCACATTCTCGACTGTCACCTCCAACCTCTCGCAATCAACCTTAGCCGCATACTTCCTAAGCCAGTCCATGCCCAAAATAATTCCGAACCCCGCAAAGTTCAGAACAAAACAATCACAAACAAAAGAGAAACCATGACTCGACACAATCAGACCATGGCATAACATACACAAACAAGACGAACCCCCGACTGGATTAGTCACAACCAATGGCCTATCAACAATATCCGGTTTCAAACCTAACCGGCCTACGAGTTCATTACAAACAAACGAATGCGACGCTCCAGTATCAAACAGAACTCTAACTGGAACACCACATAGGAAAAGAGTACCTTGAACAACCACACTCTTTCCTTTCTCTTCAGCGGTAGGAGCTTTCGAAGACGACGGAACAGCTCCCAAAGCATAAGCTTGCACAATCTGCTTATCCCTCCTCGGTTCTGGACAATTCTTCCTGAAATGCCCCGGCTTATCACAGTTGTGACACTTCATCGGCACCTTGGGATTCTTACAATCCTTCGAGAAATGGCCCTTCTGTTGACAATTGTAGCAAGTCACCTCGCATTTCGGCTTCTTCTAGCCATCCTTACCCTTCTGCTGCTGCTGCTTCCTCTTCTTGTTTCCACCCTGCTGGAGTTTAGACTCTTCCCTGGTCACAGCAACAACAGATCCTTCCTTAGGAAACAGACTCTCATGCCTAAGAGCTTTCTCCACAAGTTTCTCAAATGAATCATCCAAATGATCCACCAACTGTCTCCCAAGATAACTGTCCAAGCCTGTCACAAACTTCTCATTCTTCTGGTATGCAGACTCAATATATGACCGGGCATACTTGGACAACGCTTCAAACTCGGAAACATACTCAAGAACTGATCTCCCTCCTTGCTTGAGCTCCACAAACTTCTTGAACAGAACAGACTTCTGAGCTGTAGAACTGAACTTAGCTTCAAATCTGACTTGGAATTGCTCCCAAGTAATCTCTTCCTCCGGAGTAGTGATGGTAATAGAGTTCCACCAATCAGAAGCTCTCCCTTGAAGCTGTCTCGATGCCAACTTCCTCTTAGTCGCATCCTCAATTCCCAAATCACCAAAGATCCTTCTACAAGCATCTATCCACCTCTGGACCTCAATAGTTGATTCTGTTCCCAAGAAAACCTTCCCTCCAAGAGCAGTATAGTCCTTGCACAACTTAGCAAAATCCACTGGTTTCGGAGTTTGGACTTGAACTCCAACATCTACTGCTGCTCCCGGAACTGGTATCCTTCTCATGATCGAAGTCATCATAGCTTCGAACATAGCTGCATAATCAGCAGCCCCCTCAGTAGCACGGCCTTCCCTAGCAGCTGGTCTCCCTCTTCGACTCATTTTCAATATCTATCAAAAAGGAATGTTTAGAACATCTAGAGAAACAACTGCATAAAGGACTCAACTCTACTAAGCTACTATATTATATATAGTATTCATCCATCAAAATACAATTACTTCTCTCATACGTAGTTACGTCAGTGAGCGTTGGGTAAAATCGATTAACCAATGCTCTGATACCAAATGTGACGACCGCCCATGACCCCTGCACCGAATCTAGAGATAGTGCGCTGTAAAGTGTGCCAGGCGACCATGGACGATTGTCAGGGTAGATTAAAACAACAGAATCTATCGTATTACTCACAGCGCATGGACAAAATACAATAGAACATATATATAGTGAAGCTTTACAGAATAAAATGCCATCATATAAAACTTCATAATAGTTGAATACAAGCATCCAAATAGCCAATACATCAAGCCTCACTACATAACACTCAGAGAATACAAAACAGCGGAACATCCAGTACATATAATAAGAAGATAATATGCAACCCTCCAGCTCGTCTTCGATATCAGCATCGTGAGAAGAGAACAGCACCTGTCACCTGCTACCTAGTCTGCCCGTCCCAAAAATGGACGAACAGCCCAAGGCAATAAGAACTAAAACATAAAGCCTTGAGTCAGACAACAGTCTTAGTGACCAGTAAATTAACTAACAACATACCAAAAGAGAATAAAGGGAAAAAGGAATAGAAATACAACCCTCCCACTCCACCTCTTTCTACAGTGATAGCCCCCAGACACACACTAAGCAGAAGCAACACAACAGAGCATACAATTTAAAGTAAAGTAATAATCATTCGGGTCAAGGGCGATGTTTTCCAAGTACCAAGGCCTAAATCAGATAAGCACCCAAAAAATATCACTCTTGAGTCCGAATGACGATACAACCAAACATCCATGACTCTGGCTATCACTGTTATCATTGCTTCGATATCACCGTTAATTGAATGACCGGCACATTCTTTCAGCCGTCCGTCAAGGGCTAATGGAAACCCCGGTTCTAGACATAACTCCCGCACGTCATCGCAGCCCGTGCCTAGGACTATCGAATCTGCCCAGAGTACTCGACCACCAACAGTTGGCCGTTGGGCCTATCGAATCTGCCCAAACGTACTCTTGCTTAGAGCATGCTAGAACCTTCAACAACGATGCTATCCAAGCCTCCTAGTCATCCTCCTTGACGACTATTTCCATACTAGCTCAAGCGCCTCTCAAGCATCCATTACCCTTAACTCGAATCATATCACCGAGTTACCAACGTGCTTGGAATGATCCCGTCTGGATTAGACCAAGTTTCATCTCATGATTGCCTCGCTTCATCACATCCTCGCAAAGCCTCATCTCAACATCACATCATCACATCTATGCATAAGAGCTTCATCATCCCGCTACATATGCCACGAGCAGCTTTCCCAATTCAAGAGCCTTTCCCTTAGCTTTTGAATCATCTTCGACCACCTTGTCTAAAACCAATCAACAATCATCCAATTCACAGCAATCAATCATGTCAAACATCAATCCAAGTAACCAAGCATTCAAATATAAGCAAAATGGACAATTATAACAATAATGGCAATTTCGTAATTAAGGAGTTGAAAGTCTAACAAGCATGAAAACATGAGAATTATCTCTACAACTTGATGAATGAACTTGCATAGGTTAATCATATACAAAAATGGTTGTCAAATCATCATGAACAATGGATCTACATGGATCTACACTTAGGTTTACAAAAATGCATAGAAATCACTATTTTAACACCAAATCAAGCCAACAATCCGATCTACTCCTTTGGATCCGTGTGAGAGATAATCACCACTCACCAAATCACCAAAACAAACCTAAATCAACACGCTTCAGATCTGGACAGCGAGGGATCAAGCTTGATCTATCATGAATCCGCTTCAAACGAAGAAATCTCTCTTGAAAAGATGAAGATCTTCAATCTATGCTCTTGAATCTTCAATTTGATCTTCAACTTGAATGGATGGAAGCACTAGATTAGAGTGGAGAAAAGAAGTGAAGAAGTGTAGAAGTCGAGCTCTCAAAATGGCAGCACTTCGTCGCTTCGAAATCCGGATCCCAAAAATGAAGCCAACCCCCCTCTATTTATAGCTGAAAACCGCCCCTAGGTCGCTCATCTCCATAGGTCGTCCACGACCTAACTGCTACGACCTACGACCTAGCACCCCAGACTCTACGACCTAACCAGATGCGCATCCAAGCACCCAGCGACCTAACAGCCTAACGACTTAAGAGAATGCGACTTAGCACAACTGCGCACCCAAGCGACCTAACAGCTACGACTTAACATGCGCGCGACCTAATAGACCAACGACCTAAAGCAATGCGCGACTCAACTATACGCGACCTAATACTAAGCCAAAACCCAGCGACCTAACAACTCACGCGACCTACCAGCCTACGCGACCTAACGAATTATCATCAAGCGCTACAACGACCTAACAAAGACAGAGCCCACGACCTAACCCTTAGGTCATCAACGACCTACCACACTATCAACTAGGTCGCGAACTACTAGTTTATTAACTCGCTAACCCTTAGGTCGCTCACAACACTAGGTCGCTCACGACTTAACTACGACAACACCTTAGGTCGTAAATCCATCCCACTTCCTTAAGTCCTTAAGTCGCTCAACCCTATAGGTCGCTGACTCCTATAGGTCGCTAACTTCTATAGGTCGTCCCAACCGACCTAACAACTTAATCACTAAGTCGCTAACCCGGAATCACTAGGTCGCTAACTCTCCCAGCCGACCTAACACTTAACCAAAACTTAGGTCGCATAATTCTATAGGTTGCTCTAACTAACCCACGACCTAAACCACCATACGACTTAAGACAATACGACCTATTTCTTAACTCGTCCAAACCGACTTAGGACTTAGAAAAATTATGAACGACTTATCAACAATGCAACCAATTGTTAATTATTTTACGATGTTTCGATCCGTAAAATACGGGTCGTTACAGATTCAGACGTCTGAATCTGGAAAAACAGAAGTTGTCTAGAACAATATTCAGAATCGTCCATTTCAGACGTCCGAAAATGGCAATTTTAGCCTATTTCCTTTCTGGATTGACTCAAAACATTTCAGACGTCTAAACGACCCATTTCAGACGTCTGAATTTCTGTTTGGATGTGTTTTCAAATAGGCACTTCTAAATAGCACTATCCACATAGACTTTTCACTAATTCGACCGTTCTTCTATGAATAGTGACTTTTTCGGACTAAAATCTGACTAACGATGCTATATTTAAATTAAACATTTAAATATACGAATCGTAAAATATGCGGGTTGTTAAAGACTCCCCTCCTTAAAGAAATTGCGTCCTCGCAATAATTAAGAAGAAAATAAAGAGTAACAACCAGAAAAGCATATCCACACAAAGAGAAGAAATTAGAAACAAGAAGTTCACCTTAAAGAGCACGAGAGAGTAAGTCTGGATGTGTTCGCTCGATGAACTCTCTAGATTCCCAAGAGCAAATCTTAGGATTTGAGGACCATTGAACTTTCATAAGAAGAACATCTTTATTTCGAAGGCGTTTAACCTTCGAAGTAATGATTCGAATAGAATGTTGCTCATAAGTCAAATCTGATGAAACTTCAATTTCTTCAATAACACAGGACTCAAGAATAGAATCAGAATCCCTAAGGTATTTCCGTAGTTGAGAGACGTGGAAAATGTCATGAATAGTAGAAAATTGAGCCGATAATAAAAAGATGATAAGCCACGGAATCCAATACGTTCAGTTATGGGAAATTGACCCATATAGCGAGGTACTAACTTTTCTGATCAACTGAAACGCACAACACCCATCATAGGTGAAACAAAAATGAACACCAATAAAGACTGGACCTAAAACCAGCTTCTCACCGGCTTCAAGCCAACACAAAGGAAATCGGCATGGCCTTACGTAGAGTGCCTTGAAAGATGCCATACCAATAAAAGATTGGAAGCTATTATAGGAAGAAAACTCAATAAGAATACGATCTTCCCAACTTCCACCAAAATCAAGAACACATGCACGAAAGAAGATCTTCAAGAGTTTGATCCACACGCTCGGTTGTCCATCGGATTGAGGACGATAAGCGGTGCTAAAATTAAGCTTTGTTCCCAAAGCTTTTGAAGACCTTACAAAAATCCACTAGTAAAATAATGGATCACGATTGCTAACAATAGAGGTAGGAACTCCATGCAATATAACAGGACATAGAGTTCAGCCAAAAGAGGTATGGTCCAAAAATAGAAGGACGAGCCTCGAGGCAACACAAAACAAGAGATGAACATGAATTGGATTCACGATCTCGAATCTCACAAGTGGATAAAGTCTCGAGATTATTCCATTCGGATATCATCAAAGAAACAACTGCTTGATGCTTACATAAGGGCATCGGCAACTCGAATACCCTTTTCTGGAGTACAAAGAATATCAAGATCAAAAGATGCAAGGAACTCGAGCCAACGTTGTTGATGCAAATTGAGTTCCTTTTGAGAAAACAATACTTCAAAGATTCACGATCGGTGTAGAGAACAAATTTCTCTCCCAAAAGATAATGACGCCAAAATCTAAGAGCGAAAACAATAGCCGCGAGCACCAGATCATGAATGGCATATCTAGTCTCGACAAGCTTTAATTGTCAAGAAGCAAATGCGATAACACATTCCCTTTGCAAGAGAATGACACCACAACCAATACTACTAGTATCGGTATAAACAATAAAGTCTCGGTTCCCTTCGGGAACCGCAAGAATAAAAGCATTGGAAAAGAGTTCCTTTAATCGATTCTCTTTCCTGAAAAGCTAAGACTTTCAAAATTATAATTAACTTTATATATTCATCTTTTTAGGAAAATTAACTTTTTACAAGAATTTATTGTGTCTGACTGTCTCATCATAGCGTTTAGGAGATTCCTATCGATAACATTGATCAAGCGCACCGACCAGAATCCTTAAAGCACTCAATGGGCAAAATAACACAAAATCATCTTCTATATGATAAACATGTCTCTTAGAAAACTTTACGAATATTCTTTGTTTGTTTTAAGAACAAAATCCAATCATACTTATAAATATCTTATTAAAAAGATTTGCAAATTTTAAATTGTTGTTTTCATCCATAATCATTAAATACAAGGATAAACTCATCGAGATATTCGTAGAATACTCGATTCATAAGATGGACAAAATAAGGTAGAGGGTTCGTCAAACCGAATGACATAACGAACCACTCACAAAAATCATGATGAGTGCGGAATGCGGTAAGTGGAATGCTATCCTTCGCAACTCGTAGCTGATGAAAACCGGTAGCAAGGTCGAGCTGAAAAGACCTTAGCACCACTCAATAGATTGCTTAGTTGATAATCCTAAGACAAGCTCAAAAAGAACTCAAGTAGGATAATCACAAAACTAGTTAATGTCATCAAGGATAGAAGGAGAAATACCTTGACCATAAGAAGTGTCACTAGGGGCTTGAAGATAAAATATGGCCCGAACTTTTGTAATAATGACAAAAAAATGGTTTTGGGCACTCTTTTGCGTAGTGGTCCGTAAGACCACAATTGTAGCATCGACCACGACTATAGGTAGGAGTCTTTGCTACCGAAATTGCCTATTTCTCTTTCTTTTTGGGATTAGGGCTTTTGAACTTAATATGCCTTTTCTTGTTGATGTTGAAGTTTTGTTTGGCATCCACAACTTCAACTTCATTTTCTTTATCGGCCTCTTCAAGTCGAAGAGTGATATCTACAAACTGGTCGAAAGACACTTCTAACCTCAGAGGTAAAACCTTTTGGGGTTTTTACTCAAAGCACAGATAAACCTTTGATTCTTTACAAGATCCAAAAGTTGTTGAGCAGACATAAATATGCCATCCAGAGAAGGACTACTGGATTGACCGGCGCTGGGACTGCCAGATCTATCCATCTCTTCTTTTTTAAGAAAGAAAGAATAAGAAAAAGGTTATTCTCAAAAAGAATATCAAACAAACTTGATTGATAAAACAAGGCATCACAAAAGAAAATAGGATAGAACGGTACGAAGACTCGAATTAAATCCTATGGCATGATTCCTAAGAAAGACATAGGACAATGATCCTTGCTAGATTATTCTACATTGTTCCGAAGTTTGGCTCTGATACCAAGCTGTGACACCCCACCTCTATACTCACGCTAGCCAAAGACACTACGGGGTAATGCCGTCGACTAGCATGAAGAATAAGGCTGTTGAGGAGCGACCATCTGTGTAATAGCTTTGTGCGAGCACCGATATGTCAGATAATATTACTTACATTTCGTTTCAAGAGGAAATTCGACATATCCAGTACAAACTCAAAGCTACAACACAGTGGCTAGGTGGACTTCGGAAACAAATATAGAAATAAGCATAACACAAATCAGTCACAGATATTCATATCAAAAAGGCGGAAACAGATATGAATACAACACATAGAAGTGTACATCAAAGTAGTGGTCAAACTAGATCCACTACATCACAAATGAATATATACAAGTGCTAGACGAAAGAATAAATATACATCAAGTAGTCTCTAACTTGAATGTATACTAACAAAACTACTATGCTAAAGCAGTTAGCCAAAAGTCAGGTGAAGGATCCTGATAAGAAGTCAAGCAGAAGCACCTGAAATACCTCGGTCTGACCCGAGTATTATTTAAGAAGAAAATAATAAACGGATCAGTCTAGCTATAAATATCAGATAAAATGAGATAGGATAAGAGATATGACCAAAAATGTATGATAACCAAAAATGTCATACTGAGTCAAGTATACATTAAATAACAACAAAAATCATACAATATCTCAAATCAACTCGAAGCACCAAAAAGAATCACATTCTTTAAATAATTCACCAAAACACAAATATTGACAAAACATATCAATGCCAATCCACAAAAATTGGTGAAACACAAATTCTAGATATCATCAACTAGAAATCCAGAAATCACAAAAGGGGGGAAAAGGCCTATCACAAACGGGAGCATGAAAATTCACTAACACGTGTATCACAAACGGAACGCTATTCCATGGTCGCTAACCATAAACCAAACATCGACGCACCTAGAAAGATACGCCCCATGCACAGTCGAACATCGACGCACCTGAAAAGATACGCCCCATGTATAAACATCGATTCACCTAAAAAGATACACCCCATGCCTAGTCGAACATCGATTCACCTAAAAAGATACACCACATGCACCGACTTAATGAGCCGATTGCTCCACAAACGGTCCAAAGACCATGGTTCGCTAGCCCATATAAATGAGACGAAGCTCAACAGAATGGGGTATAGTCCCCCACGCGGACAAAGAGACATCGCACATCGCTAGTCTAAATCATAAAATGATCATCATCGATCATCAAGAAGTGTTGATTACACTAAGCTAGTAAATATAAGAGTTTAGCTTCATGTCTCATAACCACTAGCTTAACTAAAATATTTACGAACAGATTGTAGATTTCCACTCGAAAATTGTCACAAGAGTTCAATCGAACAAGTCCAAGAATTAACCGACGAAGTAAACGCAAGCGTTTCATACCACTTGTTTTACTAAGCCGTTTAATTAGATTTCTCATACGAATGAGGTAAATGTTTGTATATACTAATAGATTAGAAAATGGTTTTATAAACGAGCTTTGTATTAAAAATAGAGTTTGAAATCATCTTTGTAAAAGAGTTGAATATTTACTACTAGTATAAAAACCTTTGTATTTTAAAGTGACAAATCACAGAAATGATTGTAGAAACAATCAATCATCAAAAATTCACATACGAAGACGTGAATTAAATCCATATAAATCGATGCTGAATCCATCAAAATGGATATTCCCAAAAATCCCGAAGAAGAAGTCATCAAGGTCGATAATAAATGATAACAACATATCGGATAATCATGAATCGATAAAAATTGGAATCCCACACCAAATAGGCAAATTGGGCTGAGACAAGCAGATTCAGACGTATGACTTGTATATTTCAGACGTTTGAACCTGGGGCTCAGGCAATACTTTGCCTAGGCCAATGATGGCCAAATCATATCCGAAGCGATCGGATGAGTGACGATGGCTAGGGGTTTACGCCAAACGACTACCCAACCTTAAAGACTCACCAATACACTCCGACCAACATGTCCAAACATCCATATAATGATTTTTCATAGATTTTGACTTCAAACACCAAAAATTGGAATATTCATCAAACCAATTCAATTCAAAAGCAAATAGACAAGGAATAGATGTTAGGAATTGCTACCTAACACTATCAAAGATATAGACGTAGATGTAAATTCAAAAACTCACCTTTTAAACCCAAACACCAATGATAAGCTCTAGAACAAGCAATAGGTTAATCTCTCTTCTATAATACCTCAAGAACTTCAATCTATAATCAAAGATGAAGTTTTCTCTAAGTTAAGATATCAGGAATTTCTGAGAATTTAAAGAGGGATTGAGATGGAGAAGATGAATAGAAGGCTTACCTAAGCTTCTCTTTGATTTTGGAGCTAGAATTTGAGTTTGCAATTGAATCTAGGGCTTGGAATTTCTATTTCCCATTCTCTTCCACCATTTTCAGTTGAGCTAGAGTGTTAGGAAATGAATTGAGTGAATGGAGAGGAAAGGGGGCTGAGTTAGGGTATAGGATGAGTTGGGTGAAACCCAAACCCAAGCCCAAAGCCCTAAGTGAAAAATAGCAAAATTCACTCAACTCCAAACATATCGATGTTTATACTCAAAAAAGTCGCAAACACCATTTTGAACTCAATGGAAGAGGTCTCGAGCCCAAATTGGTGATTCTCAATTCCATTCTTCATTCAGACGTATGAAATTTCCAAACTAGACGTCTGAATCTGGAAAAATATGAGTTTTCCAACTTCATTCAGATGTCTGAAATGAACGATTCAGACGTCTGAATCTGGAAAAACAGAAGTTGTCTAGAACAATATTCAGACGTCTGAATCATCCATTTCAGAAGTCTGAAAATGGCAATTTTAGCCTATTTTCTTTATGGATTGACACGAACAATTTCAGACGTCTGAATGACCCATTTCAGACGTCTGAATTTCTGTTTAGATGTGTTTTCAAATAGGCACTTCCAAATAGCACTATCCATATAGACTTTTCACTAATTCGACTGTTCTTCTACGAATAGTGACTTTTTCGGACTAAAATCCGACTAACGATGCTATATTTAAATTAAACATTTAAATATACGAATCGTAAATTATGCGGGTTGTTACAAGTCACCTAATGACTAATGTTCCCAAAATTATCTTAGGACGATTCATACAAGATCCATTACGCAAAATTGTTATGTGTAGATTTTCGACTCGCTTAACCTTCAAACTCCTTTGCATAGGATCTGTAGGGCTTTCTAATAAATCCTTATCTAGTATGGTTTTGTAAACTATACTTTGGATGATACTAATTTAACCTTGTGCACTACTCTTAAGTACACACCTTATAGAAAGAAATTAACTCAACTTCACTCATCATTAATCGTGCTTTGTCCAACGAAGTTTGATTACTCCTTATCAATACATCATTATGTATTATATGGAGGAGTGACCTTTGAGATCGAATCTTTATTCATATTAGGTACATATAGAACTATTTCCAATATACTCATCCATTCAATCAAATCGAATCATTTATGTTTCATGTTATATTAGTTAGTTACGTTTTATATTCTATGAACATATCATAGACTTTTACATGCGTATCAAGTACACATGTTCATATCTATGATAACTCATCGGTTAATATGACAAAGTACGTGGAACCGTTTTGATATTAAAAGACTTACGATTGCATACATCTATATGTATCAATCTGAAGAGTTCATCGACTCTTACGATGCTTCTACTAATTGGGTGTGTAGCCCTTAATTGTTTGAGATATAATTAACCAGTATCATATGATTCATAATCATATAATAAAAATTATTTCTCAATACTATGGCTTAGTCTATAATTCTAAAATAATTGTAAATAATTTTAGATAATTCAGTATTTTCAATTGCATCACTTTTATTATGAAAACAAATACCACATTATAGTTTTATTTCATAACGAATATTCATAATACTCACACTGAAATATAACTATCTACTTTTCAATCAACACTGAAAAACAGTTATTATTTCATAAATAATGTTGGTATGTTTTACAAAAATAATTTTCGTAACTTGATGTAACCAATATGTAACACCTCGTAAATTTACGTTAATAAATAATAATTAATTAGGCTCCAAAAAAGAAATTTGAGCAAACGATGGAATTTGGCCATGAAAATTGCATCATTGCGATCATATCAATTTTTTGAGTAAATTTCACATTTAGAGTTTTACGAACGAAGTTCAGATGAAGAAGTTACTGGCGTTTAAAGAAATTGGGACGAAAATAGTTAGAGAGTGAAATATGGTAATTAAGTATAATAAACCACCGGGACCCACTGATTGACCCCCTCTATGGGCTGGTCGACCGCTCGTATAGGTGCAGTTGACCGGTTGAATGAAGATAGCTAGGGTTTGAGCGTCGACCGATGGTCCGGATTTAATAATTTTTGATCTAACGGATGCGATTGATTTCAGCGCCTATAAATACAGGCCTAAACCCCTTTCTCTTCTCATATTTTCCGATTCAGGTAGCAAAGCTCTGCCGTTCCTCTTAAATATAAAAATTGATTATATTTATACAAATTGGAGAAGAACTGATAATAAGAAGAAGAAAAGAAAGTGAAAATCAGCGTGGCGCAATAACAAGGTAAATTTCAATATAATAAATCGAAATTTCTCTTAAATCCTAATCCTCTTCTCGTATCTGTAATTGTAACTTTATTTATATAACATTTTATACATATTTCTTTGGATAAATAGAGTTGAATCAAGGAATCAGATTTGGATTTGGAGATTTGGAAAGCTTTTAAAGGTAAGTGGAAAATTGTGTAATTTGTTTATAGCATTAGAATTTATTTCGTTGGATTTTTTATTCTTATTATTATGCCTAAATAAATGATTTAAGAGTTGTAGGCTTGGATTCAACACATAAAACACTACTTGCATAATCTGTAACTAAGAAAGGTGGAGTAGAAATATTAATTACACCCAGATCTAGAATCAATTCCCAAATTGTTGAAATTTGAATATGGATAAGAACGTAGAATTTATTTCAGATCCACAATTTGGTTGAAGGGCATTGGTATAATTTAGACTTGTTCCAATTCCCATGGAGTGTGAATTTTCTATATTTTAATCTGTTGGAATTATAATCCATTTGAATTTTAGAATTTCATAAATTTATCTAACTTCCCAACTTTATAGAAAAGTGTGATGTTTGATTTGAGAAGGAACATAAATAGAAGAGGAAAGAGATGTGTAAAGTACTGAATTTCTTTCAGTAGTTTACACTGTCTATTTCAATAGAAAGAAAAAGAAAATAATTCCTTGTAATTCAAAACAAAGCAAATCTCTTAATTTAGGTTAATTTATAGAAAGTTAGAACGGAAAATATTTTTAGAAGGGTAATCCTCAAGGATTAAAATATGAGGAAATATTCTAGTTAAAGAATTAATAACTAGAAAGATAAAAGAAATAAATACATAAACATGTATAACCACGCTTACATTTAAAATGGAATTATAATTTAAAAAAAGTGCATATTAATATTCACGTTAAGTATAATTAGGAAGTTAAAGTAAAATGCACAATAAATGATAATATTTGGAAATAAAAAGTTTTGTAACTCCAAAAATGAATAGGTAATAAATGTGCAATGAATTGGGAGTTATAAGAATTTAAAATAGTTTATAAACGGATTAGCATAACTGATTAATGAAATTTATTAAGGTAATTATGGAGAGCTAAGGTAGGATTAATAACATATGAATCGTATTGAATAAAATTAATAAGTTAGTGAATAGTATTAAATTCACTAGGAAGGAAGTTAATTTAAGTATGAAAACAAATCCAAAATTAAATGCGTAATAAGGAGTCCCCCTTATATGGCTTTAAGCATTAATTCTGGGAAAGATGTTATATATACACTTAGTATATATATGATAGTATGGCTAAGTTATAGGGTGTGAGGTCAGTCCAAAGTGCACAGAAGTCCGCCCAGTTAAATCTGGCTACTAGCAGTGTAACTTTGGGAATTGATGTGGAACATCGCTTATAATAAATAACCTAAGTGGATGCGAGGTTAGTCCCAATTTTGTAGGGTAAATATGCCCAGTCAATCTGATTACCAGTATCTACGAATAGCCAGACTAATCTGAGATGTCACAATTGGGTATGGGTCATAGTCACGTTATGAATATGATAGGAGGAAATCTCTTTGGAGGGGTCTACTTCAAGTTTAAGGGTATTAAGTGACTATTGTAGGGTCTCCCTCTTTTCCATATAAGAAGTATTACGATGACAGTTAGGGAGAATCGCGAAGGGACCCGCCTTGGGTTAAGTATTAAATGACGGGGACCTGCCTAATACGTATTAAATGGTCAGAGTCTACCTAATTCCCAATAAAAAGGCATTAAGTGGTTCAGGTGCTTTCTCTTGCATTATTGATGATAGTAGCGTTAGTGTGTTGGAAAAGGACTGGAAAAGCCCTTAAGCTTACAGTTGAAATTATTGGTTCGATATAGTTGGAATGGCGATAGTAGTACAATAGTTAAATTATATACTATATTATAAAGATGTACGTAGGAGTTAACGATCTTTGTAGAAGACCGATTGACTAGCGTTTACATTGTGAAGGGGCCGCTTCGGGATTGAGGTATTAAATGGCTGTTGAATTTGCCTCCTTCCTATTTAAGAAGTATTAAGTGGTCGGGGATTTTAGGTAGTAAAATGTTTATATGTGTGTGTGTGTGTGTGTGCGTGTAAATAGGCATATACATGTAGTTATACCTCGGAGGAGGTTAGGTATATCGTATGCACACACATTGAATTAAACGGGTAAATCACAGATATAACATTTAAATGGAAACCAAACGGTGTAAATTATATTATGGATAAAGTATGTAATTTTTCAAGCACTGGAACCTTATTCTAACCCCCTTCTCATTACAACCCATGGGGTAGATTTAGAGGAACATGTCATTGGAGCAAGATGGAACGGTTGATGGAGAAGCCTTCATATTCATGCACGGTACTGACAAAGTGATTGGATGTTCAAGGAAAACCATTGGTTCCGAGGTAGTGGCCTCAGTCAGTATTTATATCCTATTATATTTTCTACTGCATTGTGAGTTTAGTTTGATCGATCTCTGATATACTTATGTTTATTATAGGTTACCAAAACCAACGATCTGTACCCTAATGGACTTGGGTTTCAATTTCTGCCAAAATTCAGGTCCATAAAGGTGCGGGTTGTTACATAATAAGTGCTACATGACATGCTCCCACTATTTCTTCCATTACTCTAATAGCGTACTAAATTTGAAGGTCCATCATTCGCTTAATATAGATTATTTATTTCATATAATGCAACTAGTTTACAGTGGTGAGTTCTTTGATCAAATATCATGAACTCCATTATTCCAATCGTATTTCTATTTGCAATTTTAAGTATTAATTATAATTATTACAATTTTCATTTTCTGGTGTTTCTTTATGTAACAGAAGTGACTATTTGCTCTCTTCATTCCAACCGTATCTTAAATCACATCTACTCTTGTACACTCATTTTTCTTTCTAAATGGTCGAATCATTCAAAACAATACCTTTACTACACCATCATAACGAACTTTTTACGAAAACTCACTTGATCATCCTTAACATTTAAGGACATCAAATATGTTGCACTTTGCATAAACTAATCAAACTAACAACTTAGCGATTGAGTTCTTAGATCTATCTTGTAGTTTTAGTCTAATGATAAATTTAACATAATACGATCTTTATTGTAATCAATCAAATTGAATACTCGACCTTATAGTACGGTTTATTTGCTTATTTTAGATGAACTAATTTCATCGAAATATCATACACTACAAACTGTGACCGTTCATCATATAACACTTATATGCGATTTTATATGGATCAAATATCCATAATCTTGTATTGCTTTGAGTTTGGAACTCATAGAATGCAATACACGGTCTCGACCAAATAAACGTGTAAGTGACCAAATTTAAGTGTATTTAGTAGTTGTAAAATCAGATACTTGCATGGGTGTTAAAAAGTTAACATGCAATAAGAATTTATTAGTTAGCATATGTTACATTTCTATTTGTCAATCTTTAATTCAATTTATTTGTATATCCTAATTGATAAACGGTTAACCAATCATATTAAATGCATAAATTTATCGATGTAGATTATTATAACATTATATCTCATGTGTTCTTACAACATTAGGAAGGATAAAAGTTATCATTTCATTTTTCTAATTAGGCTCCCACTGGTCATTTATGTTTCACCAAACCTTAAGTCGAAACATAGAAGGTTTTTGACTTCACTAGCGGGTGTTAGGACTCGCCCGTCTTGGAATTTTGACCTTGAGTTTGCTCGACAAGTCATAGCTCCACGGATGATGGATAACTCCTTATTGGTTGTATCTTATACAACTCCTAACCCTTGGTACCTTGTCATAATTTCACTTCGACCTTGAGTTTGTTCAACAAATCAAAACGAAATTATTTACTCGGACCTACGATATCACGATAGCCTAAGTATAGTATATATACCTTGAGTTTGCCTAACAAATGCATATAGTTATCTTACCTCATCTATTTAATATATTAATTAATAATACTACACATAACATCCCTAGCTTGAGTTTGCTCAAGAACTAAGGAGTATGCAACTAATTTGTTAGTATATAAGGTAGAGGATAACATTTTTTGAGAAAAATGTGTGATCCTCTAATAAAAGAGGAGAGCACACATGAAACTATATATAAAAACATAGCAAAGTGCTGCCAACATGCCTCACAGGTGACAAATCTAAGTACAAGTAACAAAGGAGAACATAGGTACCCCTATAATGAGCTCCGGCAAAGCCACCGCCCATTACACCCCCAAAATCGAGCTCCGGCATGGCCACCGCCCGATAGTGGGGTGTTGGAAGTACCTGGAAAGATTGAATAGCATCAAAAGCCAGAGATACTAAAAGCCAGCACAATCTAGAAGGAAACTCTATGTAGCTGCCTTAGTAAGAATTTGCTAATCTGGAGAAGAAAGACTAATGATCCAGAAAGTAAAAATCCACTCTGAAAACTCTGGTATAGCTGGAAGTAGCACTTGACACAATCAGCAATCCTGGAAATGGCTATCCTGCACACCTGTAAAGAGACACTAACATCCTATCTATCCCAAACATGTAACATAACTAGGAAAATAATTAGATTGAATCACATATATGTATATAAATAGAATTTATAACATATATGTGTAAATAAAATAAAATGAGATATAATAAAGCAAAGATAATCTAGTACAAAACTAACAGTTCTAAAAAGTAAGGGAAATATGTTCCAAACTGACGAAAATTAACGAACTATAAACAAGAACAATAAAAACTAGACAATTCTAGAATTGTCATTGTGGACCTACAATTAAGAGCAAGTTATGGTACACCGGGGGATCATCATTTAAATTTGAAAAGTATTAATACTATTATTGTTAATGTCAAAAATATTATTGTTATGTTTGAATATATTAATATTATTACTAACCTTGTTAAGATATTCCTTAAAAAGATTGTTTTTAGCTAATTTATATTTAGGATTAGAAATCCAATTAAAGAAAAAAGATGAAATTAAAAAATTCAATTTATTGAAATGATTATTATTATTATTAAAAATTCGTTGATTTCTTTCAAACCAAATGTATCAACAAGATATAGTGAATAAAGTATCAAGCAAGTATCTATTATCCTTATTAAACTTAAATCTAAAAGTGTTCCAATAGAAAACACAATAAGGAATTCTAGTATTAATATTAAAGCTAAAAATATTGTATTCATAAGAATAAAACAAGTGTCCATACAATCGTAGTAAATATGATTAATATCCTCAAAATGCATATTACAAAAATAACATTTGTTGTCAATATGTATATTTTTTCTTTTTAAAAATTCTATAGTATTTAATTTTCCGTGCATAATTAGCCACATGTGGATTTTTGATTTAGGAGGAGCATTTGATTTCCAAATAAATTTAAAACAATTATTAGTTACTACCGAAAAATTAATAAATCTATAAAAAGAGTCAGAAGAATATTTCTTACTTTTATCCCACTCCCAACTAATATAATCATTATCGTTATCAATATTATAAAGATTTAGTCTAGCGTAAAGCAAATTAAGCTACCTAAGGGTAGAACTTACTAGAATTCTATTAAAACTAAAAATCCAAGGAGGGTCATTTTCGGGAGAAAAAACTTCTGAAATAAATGCATATTTAAAGTTACAAATATCATACAACTCTCTAAACTCAATCCTAAGAGAAATGACGGAAATCCAACTATCGTGTCAAAAAGAGGTATTATTGCCAGAGTGAACTATTATACTAATGCCTAAATTAAAAATCACATTACATTTTAAAATGGATTTCCAAAAATAAGATTGTTTACAAGAAACCGCTTGACTAATTTGATAAAGATTATTACTACCATTATAATAATATTTAGAAATAATTTCTTTCCAGGTGGCATTATCGTTAATGTCCTTGAACTTCCATAACCACTTACCTAGAAGAGACAAATTCATATTACGCAAATTAATAACTCCTAAACCTCCTTCCTTTTTAGATTTACAAATAGTTTCCCAATTTACTCAACTTTTTATGCAGCTGTTTGAATTATCACCGCTCTATAAAAAATCTCTTCTAATCTTATCTATTTTATCAATCACCCAATCAGGAAAAAGATGCATAGACATACAATAGATCGGGAGAGCTGATAAAACAGAATTAATTAAAACAAGTCTACCCGCTCTAGATAAAAGTCTCCCATTCCAATTAGAAATCCTATGTTTAATTTTATCTATAATTATAAACCAATCATCATGTTTTAGTTTAGTAGGCCTAATCACAAAACCAAGATAGTCAAAAGGAAAACTCATAAGTTTACAATTTAGCGTTTTAGCACCTAAATTTTCAACTTTTTCAAAATCATTTAAAACTTAAACCGAACTTTTATCAAAATTTATTTTTAAACTTGATAGGAGATCAAAACTATATAGAATAAACTTAAGACAAATAATGTGTCTAGGAAGATGAGAAGAAAAAAGCAAGGTATCATTTGCAAATTGAAGGACTGATATATCATTACGCGATATATCATTACCTATATTTCCCAGTGATCCATTATCGACCGCTTTTATTAATTATCTTAGCAAAAACATCTGTGGCTAAGTTAAAAAGAAAAGGCGATAAAGGATCCCCTTGCCTTAGACCTCTCTTAGATTGAATTTTATTTCCTAAAATACCATTTACCATAATACTAGAATTACTAGTATTAAGCAAATTCATGATCCAGTTAATCCATCTAGGACTAAAACCTCTAGCATGAAAAATATCTACTGGAAAATCCCAATCTACCGAATCAAAAGCTTTTGCAAAGTTTAGTTTTAAAATAGCACAGGTAATATTATTCTTACAACAGTGATTAATGTATTCTTGAACAACTGCCACACCATCGGTGATATTTCTCCCTTTAATAAAAGCAGATTGTGAACAATCAATTAGATCATTCATTCTAGAACTAAGTCTATTAGCTAAGACTTTTGAGATAATTTTAACGGAATAGTTGATTAATGAAATAGGTCTAAAATCTTTTAAATTATTAGCACCTACTTTTTTATGTAATAAAATAACATTTGCGAAATTAAATCTTCCAAATTGTAAATTTCCATTATAAAATTCATTAAACATACTAATTAAATCTAATTTTAAAACATCCCAAAATGTTTTGTAAAAGAAAATAGGGAATCCGTCCGGACCCGTGGATTTATCACTTGGCAAATCATTAATAGCTTTTCGGATTTCCTCTTCAGTAAAAGGAACATCTAACTCTAAGAGATTAAAATTGGAAACAACCGGATTTAAATCATTCCATCTAACATTTATTCTATGATTGTTTTTGTTACCAAAAATATCTCTATAATAGTCTGTGAATGCCTTATTGAGATCTCTTTGATCGACTAATTCTATATTGTTAACTAGAATGGAATTAATCGTATTGCTTCGTTTTCTACCATTGGCCATATTATGAAAAAATTTAGTATTATTGTCTCCTTCATTAATCCACTGAATTCTGGATCTTTGCTTCCACATAACTTCTTCCTTTTCTAGAATAGGGTTAAGTTCTTCTTTTAAATTTGTAAGAACATTCCGCTCACCTACATTTAATTGTCTATTTTCTTCTATTTTATTTAGTTTAAGCATCTCGTTAAGAATATTTTCTTTTTTAATTTTAATACTACTAAAAATATTTTTACTCCAATTTTTAAGAAAAAACCTAAGTTTCCTTAGTTTTAAAACAATTTCTTTTGCTGAATTATCTCCATTTCTAATATTGTACAAGCTCGTAGAAGTCCATTTATTAATTATTAAGTTCGATAAACTAGATTCTAATAACCACAATTTTTCAAATTTAAATGATCTACTAAAAGCCCTATGATGATCATAGGTGAGAATAATGGGACAATGATCAGAAAAAGTGTAAGGCAAACCAAACACTCTACAGATAGGAAATTTATCCTCTATTTCGTCACTAACGAAAAACCTATCTAGAAATAGCCATAGAGGGGGACTCCCTAGAATAGCTCCAAGTAAAATCTCTATTAGAGAAAGGAATTTCAATCAAATTTGAATTAATAATAAATTGATCGAATTCCTCAATAGCAGAGAAATCTCCCTCCCTTGGAGCTCGCTCACCTATAAAACAAGTAACATTAAAATCACCCCCCAAAATCCAAGAGCCCGGCGCTAAAGATCTAAACTCAAGACATTCATTCCAAAGAATCCGACGACCTAATTTTGAGTTTGACCCATAGACATTAGAAATGTTTAAAAAAGAATTATCAGATAGATTAATTAGAATTATGTGTAACGAGTGTTGTTTGGTAATACATTGGAGTAGTTTAAAATAGTTGTCCCGCCAACCAATCATTAAACCTCCAGATGCACCCACCGAAGGTAAAAAAACCCATTTTCTAAAATGATATCCACCTAGTCTTCTATAAAAACAAATATCTGGACACTCAATTTTAGTCTCCTGAAGAAGTGCAATGTCAATAGAATAGTCTTTAAAAAAAGCTCTAACCTTATCACATTTATTTAAGTCATTTAAACCTCTAATATTCCAACTAATGATCCTCATAAACCCGTTGACCTAGCCCTATCAAATTCCTTACTTCTAATAAACTCACGATCTAACTCTATATCGGTAAAAATAAAAGCAGTATCACTGGCTAACTGACTGAACTCAGAAGCTGACAAATTACCTAAAGCATAAGATGAATATGTACTACCCAAATCAAAATGCATACCTGAGCCTGAATCCGTAGCACCGCTCATAGTACTCGAACCAGGAAACTTACCCAAAGATTGAGAATAACTGCATCGAATCCTGACACTATGACGAACCGACCCGCTAGATGCCACAGACTTTCTTCGTCTACCTCTCTTCGATGAAATATAACAAGAAGCTGAATTAATACCTAACTCCCCATTTTGAACATCCGAATGGAGTCCAGATTTCCCTTCATACGTTTGCAAAAATGCAGAATCATTAATGTCACAACTTCTCACCAAAACTAACGAATCCCCTTCATTTGTTAAATCACTACACAAACCAACAGACTCTAAAGCTGCCACAGGATCAGAAAAAACCCATTCCATATTATCAATTGCCCCCAAACTCGCACCAGTTGATACTTCTTTATCACCACTATTGTCACAAGCAACACCACCATTGAAGGTGTTGGAAACAACATTAACTCCAAACAGACTCACTCAAAATGACTATCGACAACCAGAGAGAGGCTTGAAGAATTAGAATTCATTACATCAACCGTTGTCGAATTCTGTGCACCATGCACATCTGCAGCAGCGTGCATATCATCTAAAGAAACAGCAATCAATTTTGTGTTCTCTCCAGACAAGATTTCAAAATCAACATAAGCTCGAGTCTCTAGCTCAGCATCTTTATCATCATCGTACAAATGATCAAATGACATGATCCATTCACAAAAATCACCTGGCTCAAACTTATATTCATCGCCTGGATAAACATAATCTTCAGTGATAAGTGAATCCCCCAGTTCATCCACCAACACTCCATCTCGTTTACTATTATCCATCATAACACTCTAATAATTAAAGTCGACAACATACGGCAAATCAACATCTATCATATTCGACCACAGATCACTACTAAATACCTTAATGGAATTAGAAATCTGGTCTACATCCATTCGATTATCCAGATCTTTTCTAACATCTGGTGTGATTTTCTGGTAATCCAAGTCATGATCAAGCAAGAATTCACTCAAAATATAACAATCTTTAAAACTGCCACCATTATTATCAACAGAGAAATTGTTATAAACATTTGCTCTCATTTGATTTTTAGTCGAACTATCAGACAAGGCATGAACACTCATATCATCGTTCTCAATAAAATCAGTGATAATTGCCGAATCTAGGCACTCGAATCTGTTAGTAGTAGGAATCTCAAAATTCACCAATCTACGAGTACAAGGTTTACCATTTTTGGCCTTTATATGAGTAAAACTTTCGTTCAATTCGTTTCCATATACCTTTGTGACAGAAGAATGAGGGCAATCATTACACAGTGCGACTACAGCGGGATCATACAAAATTGGGTCGAAACTAGATGATTCCTCTCTCTTGACAAAATCAAGAAGATCTTTTTCTTTTTTACCCTTATTCGATTCAACAAAATTTTCCTTTTTCAAAACATAAGGAGGTGAATCAGATTTTCCAAAATATAACTCTGGATCATCGAATTTTTCTCTATAACTCTTATCGATGTTCGGTGAGTTAAAAATGTTGAAATGGAATAACAAATCTTCTATATACTTAATTCCTTCATTTCGATTTTGCCATAGATGATCCAATAAGATCCCCTTCAATAGCATACATTTTAACATGAATTGGAAGTCGTGATCTACTAGAGTAGCAGGGGAAACGGAGTTGCTCAATTTGGAAAAACAAGCATACTTCTTATGGCCTGACTTACCACAAGCGAAGCATCTGTAGGGTCTCGGCATTGAAAAGTGTAATGATTACAACCACCGCATCTAAAACAGTAATCCTTTCCTTTCCTTGAGTCGATCCAATTCTTGTTCGAAGAATTCGACAGGGAGCTCTGATATCCATGAAGTGGCTGTCGATCCTTTACCCCTTGCGCATATGATCGATAGGGTAAAGAATCGCGATGTATACAATCATATGAGAGGAAAGAAGACGATTGAATCGAGGAAGAAGAATTGTGAGAGCGAGAGAATGAGACAGACGCCATATTTTTTCAAGGAGTAAAGTTTTAAGGTAGAGGATAACATTATATTAAAGATTCATAATGTGACGACCAACCTTTCTGACCCTTGAGAATGACACTTAATACATCCATGGTATTCATGTGCCGTTGCCCAAGTATCTGAAAGACGAGTTGTCATGGGGTAAAATATAAGAAAGGAACAATAATCTCACAATGGAACGGTTAAATATAACATAAAAATAAGACAGTACATAAGGTTACTCCCCAACATGGAGTTATCAGAGTTACAACAAAAGTACTACTGTCAGTCTAGGTAGTTATAACAACCTGCCTTTAAATATACATACATAGAGCCAACATCTCATAACAGCGGATATAAATATCTAGATAGATAAGGAGCCTCCTGCTCATCCATCATCTTCAAAAGAGCCCAAAGAAACCTGTCATTTCCGGACTACTCAAATATAAATGAGTACCCGAACGTTTAGGGAAAACAAATAATTTGGGTCAGACAATAAGTCCGGTATGAGCAAACTCCAAAAATAGAACACACAAAGTAACTAGTGAGACCACATGGCAAAAATGCAGAATGGGTTTTTCCCTCACAAGGACAACATCCAAGTATAAAAGAATGGATGCAGATAATTAAACATCGCGAAGAGCGCAAGACGCTTCCCGGTGAAATTAATAAAGAATCAATCTAAAGTTTTGAATCAAAAATAAGGAAAAGGAATTTTTCCAACAATGACTAGGAGGGTGCACCCCCCCTTATCGAAAGTATACCTCTAGAAAATATACTTGAGAACTACGATGGCTCTCGGAAACCTCCAAGCCAGACCCCGCCAACCTTACCGAGTATCTGAGTATTTCACATCTCCTTGCGCATATAACCGAAACCAATCTAGAGTAGATGTGAAAATACCCTAATGGGAGCAACCCCACATAGCTTGGCCCCCACTCGCTCTTTATTTAGTCATTTCCGATAAAGGATATCAATGCTCTAAATGAGCAACAAATCGTCTTAGATTAACCAAACAAAAACAAAAGGAAGAAGGGTATCGAAATTGATAGTCAAGATATCAACTATCGGGGATAACAAAACAATCGTATATGGAAATTAAAACTTATACTTTTTCAACGCTTGGAAAATATCCATATACTTATCTCATCGATATAAGTATATTCACAAAACATTTGGGAGGATTTCATATTTCAAAAGCATACTTAGATGGGTCAAAAACAATTATCTATAAGAAATGAGAATATTTTCCATTATAATTATAAAGATCATTTATGGAAATCAAATCTCCTACACTTGTCACGTTTTCGATATTCTCGACTTACTCTACCCCTCGCCTAGAAACAAAGCCAGGTAAGTTAGGGCACTGGTTGCTCCTAGCCTTGCCTAGACACTTCGGTTCCAGATCTCATAGATAGAGGATCAATCTACTCATCGGCTTTTAGTGCCAAGTATAGGACCACTTAATTTCCATAAATAACCCATTTAAATCATTATATAAATTTTGAAGCTCTTTTAAATACTTTAAACAAAGATTTAAAACTTCCATTCAAATCATAACTTAAACCCATCATCTTTAAAGGAGAATACGGCCAAGAGGGGTGATGCTCCCTCTTAATCAAATGAGATAGCTAAAAGGGGTGTTATTTCCTTTTAACCAAAAAGTCACTATATGTCAATCCTAAGTTAAAAGGTGGTGTAAGTTCCCTTTAACTAAACATCAAAGTTATTGCTCATAAACTGGCCGAGCACAAATCAAACAACCAAACAAGAATAAGAACAGACTCATTATTATTAACAATTTACAATCAATAGTTAACACAACATTTATTAAAATGTGAATGAGTCAAAGGAAAGAGATTAAGATTACACTCACTGTAATATAATTGAATCATACTCACAGAATAAGTTATACCCACTAAACTATGAAAACAAGGAATATACTCACTAAACTATGAAAACAAGGAATGTACTTGCTAAACTATGAAAACAAGGAATGTACTCACATCCTATTTGCTTTGATGGAGACTTGGAATACTTCACCTTTGATACCGAATTTTAGTTCTTTTCTTTAGTTTGTGAATGCATTAAAATGAGACATGGACTTGGGTAATTATGGTTGAAGAGAAGGGTACTTTAGTAATTTCCTATAGCCTAACCTGATTCGACCAGATTTTGGTCCAATAGAAACCAGCCTTATGGCCTAATTTGATTCGACCACATTTTGTCCAATAGAAATCATCTTGATGGCTTAATTTGATTCGACCACATTTTGGTCTAATAGAAATCATCTTGATGGCTTAATTTGGTTCGACCACATTTTGGTCCAATAGAAATCATCTTGATGGCTTAATTTGATTCGACCACATTTTGGTCCAATAGAAAACATCCTTGTGGCTTAATTTGATTCGACCATAATTTGGTCCAATAAGAATTCTCCTTATCAACTATGGCCTAACCTGATTCGACCAGATTTTGGTCCAATGGCAACCATCCGCATGGCATAACCTGATTCGACCAGATTTTGGTCCAATGGCAACCATCCGCATGGCATAACCTGATTCGACCAGATTTTGGTCCAATGGCAACCATCCGTATGGAATATAATAATCATTATGCTATTTTGTTTTATTAGGCAAGTAATTATACTATTCTGTTTTATTAGGCAGGGTTAATACTTCTAGATATAAAATCCATTATTTAATCATTTAAAAACATATTAACTATTCATGTTCAAAGTGATTAAATTATAGGTCGTTACATCCTCCCCTCCTTAAAGGAAATTTCGTCCTCGAAATTAATCGGATAAACTCTAGATATCAAAGAACCCAAATGATATCATATATACCACACAAAGATACAAGGAAAGTGAACTTAACACAACTGGTGAGTACACTAAAAAGAAACAACAAAATACAAACAACAACTACATCAACTCGGGATAAGAATCCCTAATATAGTCCTCAGTTTTCCAAGTACAATCTCTAACATCTCCACTCCACTGAACCTTAACAAGATTCACAACCTTCTTCCTTAATCGCTTTATATCTCGGGCGACAATACGAATTGGCCGCCTAAGAATAGTTAGGTTAGGCTGAACCTCCAAATCAACTTGTTGTCCCGAATCTACTATCATCGAAGGGTCGTGTACATACTTACGTAAGTGAGATACGTGAAATACGTTATGCACATCTAATAGTCGATCTGGTAACTCCACTTTATATGCAAGTTTACCAATCCGGTCCAGTATGGGAAAAGGACCAATATATCGAGGGGCTAATTTCCCTGTCTTTCCAAACCTCACGACACTTCTCAGAGGAGAGACTTTTACAAATACCAAGTCCCCGACTAAGAACTCTATATCCCTACGCCTTTGATCTGCATAACACTTTTGCCGATCTTGCGCTTCCTTCATCTTTCTTCGAATATCAGCTACCTTCTCATTGGCTTCTAAGATTATGTCAGGTCCAAGAACAAGTCTATCTCCAAATTCAACCCAACACGAAGGAGAACGACATGGACGACCATAAAGAGCTTCGAAAGGGGCCATACCAATGCTTGCTTGATAGCTGTTGTTATAAGTGAATTCGACTAAGGGTAAATAATCTTCCCAAGAACCCCCGAAGTCTAGAATGCATGCTCGCAATAAATCTTCCAAGATCCGGTTTACTCTCTCCGTCTACCCATCAGTTTGGGGATGGTATGCTGTACTTAGACTTAGCTTAGTCCCTAAAGCATTCTACAGTCCCTCCCAGAACCGACTAGGGAATATCAGGTCTCGGTCACTTACAATACTACGAGGAATCCCATGGAGTCTCACAATCTCCTTCACATACAAACTCGCCAGACTCGTAGCAGTCCTAATCAGCTTAACAGGAATGAAATGGGCACTCTTGGTTAGTCGATCGACTATAACCCAAATGCCATCGTTACCTCTTCTTGACCTAGGACGCCCATCAATAAAGTCCATAGAGATTTTCTCCCACTTCCACTTTGGGATCTCAAGTGGTTGAAGCAATCCAGCTGTCTTCTTCTGGTCACTCTTAATCTGCTGGCAGTTTGCACAACAACTCACAAAGATTGAAATATCTCGCTTCATCCCCTTCCACCAGAATACCCTCTTCATATCTTTGAACATCTTGGTCACTCCTGGATGAAAAGATAACTTTGAATGGTGGCATTCGGCTAACACTTATTGCCTAAGTCCATCAAAGTCTGGAACAAAAATACGCCTATTCATTTTCAATATGCCCCGGAGATCAATCTCAAAGCTAGAAACAGTACCTTCTTTAACATCTGTTTCCTGGAGATTTGACCAGGCAACTGAGTACTCGGCATTGGCAAGTACTCGGCATCCAGGAGTACTCGGAATTCAGTAGCGCTCGGCGTCTAGAAGTACTCGGCGTCCAGGAGTACTCGGCATTCAGTAGCGCTCGGCGTACAGGAGTACTCGGCGTCCAGGAGTACCCGACATTCAGTAACGCTCGGTGTACAGGAGTACTCAGCGTCCAGGAGTACTCGGCATTCAGTAGCGCTCGGCGTCTGTAAACGCTCAGCATCGGAAGACATTCGGCATGTACAACTGCTCGGCATGGCTGTATTGTTCGTCGAAAGCCATCGTTCGGCCAAAGGCACTACTCGGCTAAACGCAACGTCAGGCCAAAGCGCTCGTTCAGCCAAGAAACATCGTTTGGCCAGAAGCATCGTTCGGCCAGGAGATCTCGTTCGGCCAAAGATATTGTTCGGCCAGAAGCATTGTTTTGCTAAAGCCATCGTTTGGCCAGACGCCTCGTTCGGCCAGAAGACGTTCGGCTTCAACTGATATTCGTTCTACTCTTCCCACGCAGCGAGCGTATCGTTCGGCATAGAGAGGGTGGTTCGGCATCCAAGTGATCATCCTATTTGGTTCGGCATGCGACGACCACTCCATTTGGGCCAATACGTTCGGCTGCCGAGCCCACCTGGGAAGTCCGACCCATCTTTGTCTATAAATAGAGGGGTAGGGGCACAGTGATAAGGACCTTTTTTTGGGAACACTGGGGAGACTCTGCCATTTTTCAGACTCATCTTCTTTACTTAGCAACTTCATTCAAGCATTTGATCTACGAATTGTATTTGTAATCAATCATTAAGAAGATCAATAAAGTTAAACCTCAAAGTGGACGTAGGCAATTACGCTGAACCACTATAAATCCGGTGTTCTTACTTTCTGCATTTGAATTAGCATATTCTTCTTTGTTTAATTTATCTTCATCATTTATATCTCTTCACAATCTTTCTCAACGAGGTTAGTGACCAATTTTAGTGCTAACACTTTGGTGCTTTCACTGAGAATTGAATTCTCAGACCTCAAGGATCTGCTTTGAAGCTACTGGATTGAACAAATCCCCCAAAGAAAATCCGACTCATTGATAGGACATCCGTTGATTCTACTCAGAGTTCATACCAATAACTCTACAATGGCAAGACCACGTACCAGGTCAGCTTCTCATAATGCGGATGCCCATGAGGCTGCTAGCATGGAACAAGCAGGACCTAGCAATCAGCCAGCGATTCCGGGTGTAGGAATTGCCGCCCAGGACCAGACTCCAGTTGTCACCAGAATAGAGTTCAACGACTTGATGAGAGAACTCAGGGAAAGCAGGAGACAACTAGGAGAGCAGATGCAAGCTAACGCCAACCTGATGGCACAACTCACTAAACAGCAGCAACAGAATGCTGGGGGCAATCCCGCTCCTTATTCCTCATCCGACAGCTCAACTTCCTTTGATGAACCTCCCAGGCGCAGACGCCGTAAGACTGAAGCTGCGCGGGCAGGTGCTGCTGTTCAGACAACTGGAGACTATGACCAAGCCGGAACTGGAAACTTAGGAACTGGAGTGCAGGTGGAGGCTGGAGACCCAGACCATCAAAACGCTAACGATGTCGAACCTCAAGATGCACGTTTGGCAGATCGCCAGGAGAGGAGGCATCAGCCTGGCCAGTTACGTAGAACAGACTCTAACCTTCCACCTTCCATACAAACACCAGATCTGACAGCCATGGTCAGGCAATTGATGAAAGAAAATCAGGGCTTATCGAATGACGATTGGGGAGTATCAAGAAGTCATACTCCATTCACAGATATTGTGCTGCAGGCGGCGTACTCCAGGAAGTTTAGTATGCCAACTATCTCTGCGTATGAGGGAAAGACTGGCCCTAGACAATATGTCATGAGGTACGAGTGGATGATGGATTCAGCTAGAGAAAATTATGCAACCAAGTGTAGATGCTTTCCGATCACTCTATCTGGGATCGCTACTATGTGGTTCACCCGACTTCCTCCGCGGTCCGTATCCAATTTTGAGGAGTTGGCAAAGAAGTTTATTGAGCAGTTTAGAATACACACTACTCGTCCAAAGGACGTAATGTCTTTGTCAAGTGTAATCCAAAATCCTGGGGAGTCATTGAAGGAATATTTGCAAAGATTCCATGTTGCGGCAACTGAAGTCAGTAATCCCAATGATCATGCAATTCTAATGGTTGTAATGAGAGGTGTGGATCCGGATTCTGAATTTGGAGACTGGTTGGCAGGAAAACCTCCGACTACGCTAGAACGTTTTTACTCAAAGGCACACCAGTTCATAAGAAGAGAGGAAGCTAGGTGGGTAAGGCGAGATAAGGCACCAGGACCTGTCCAAGAATCCGTGAAAAGCAACATTGTTGTGAAGCAGTCCGGAGACAACTCAGGAAAGGTCCAAGTCAATGTCCAGAACAAGCCCGGGCAACCTAAGGAGTCCGGAGGAAGAAATCAAGGGAAGAAGAGAGAAGCGGGGAAGTGGAAGCCGAGAATTCCGAGCTACAACGAGTATACCCTGCTGAATGCGTCTTTTGAGAATATTTACCTCTCAACCTGCAATACCTTTCAGTACAGAAAGCCATGTCCAAAAGAGTTAACCGAGGAACAGAAACAGACTGGAAAATACTACCGCTTCCATGAGACCTACGGGCACAATACTGAAGAGTGCAGACACCTACACGATGCCATAGAGAAGTTGATCAGGCAGAAGAAGTTGCAGGAATTTGTGAAGGATCCTCAGGAAGGAGGACAGGGAACATCCAACCCATGTCGTGCTCTAGTTCCGCGTCATCCCGATGAACCTGCCTGGACTGTGGGCAGACTAGTCATAAACACGATCATCGGCGGACCACACCCTGCGGATAAGAACTGGCAGGAGATGGAGCGGTACGCTAGTGCCCTAAAGCATGCAGATTTCAAATGTTGTTCGAACACAAAGGATGGGACCCCTGCTAAGAAGCTGCGCGTGATGGCAGACGATATAGTGTTCAGAAACAGAGATGCTGACCAAGTAGAGGCCCCAACCATCGACCTGATGGTCATATCTGCGATGATCGGACCGGCTTATGTGAAAAGAATTCTGATTGATTATGGAAGTTCTATCAACATCATCTTCAAGAAGGCTTATGACCAGATGAAAATGGAAACAAAGGACTTGAAACCGTCCAAAGCCCGTATACACGGCTTTAATGGCGCAGCGACCGATGCAGTGGGGTATGTCGAGTTACCAGTTGAACTGGGACAAGGCGAACGTCGGAGGGTGCGAATCCTACCCTTCGTAGTTTTGTACGTGGATTCTCCGTATAATGTTTTCTTGGGCCGACCGACCCTAGCTGAGTTTAGGGCGGCATTAGCCCCGTGGTGCTTGACTTTGAAATTCCCGACTGACAAAGGAGTAGGAGTTGTTCATGGCAACCAGGCGACCGGTCGGGCATGTTATGTGGCAGAGCTCAGAGAGGCCCATCGGAGGGAGAAAGGAAAGGTTGCGGACATTCCTGTCCGCATCCTTAATAATGATGATTAACAAGTAGTGCCCGAGCCCTGGCTCGGGCATAATTCTCGGATCTTCAGAGACATAGATCTGAGAGATGACGATGAGAAACCCAAGGAAGAAAAGGCAGCGCCGGCTGAATTAATGGTTGACATTTCAGTCAGCCAAGACGATCCATCGCGAGTGCTGAAGATCGGATCACAACTCGGCCCCGCAATGACTGAAGACCTTAGTGATTTCCTCCGGGCAAATCTTGATGTTTTCGCCTAGGTGCATTCTGATATGTGCGGGATTTCTCTCGCCATTACGAGTCATATGTTGAACATAGACCCGAAACACGTCCCAGTTAAACAAAAAAGGAGAGGAATGGACCCAGAGAGGTCCGCTGCTCTCAGAGAGGAAGTGGACAAACTCAAAGCCAATGGGTTCGTCCGCGACGCCCTCTACCCTGAATGGGTATCGAATCCCGTGTTGGTGAAAAAGGCGAATGGGAAATGGAGAACTTGCGTAGATTATTCCGACCTGAACAAAGCATGCCCCAAGGACAATTTCCCGTTGCCTAGGATTGATCAGTTGGTCGACTCTACTGCAGGACACGAGTTGTTATCATTCATGGATGCATACTCGGGTTACAATCAAATCCCGATGCATATTCCGGACCAAGAACACACCAGCTTCGTCACAGATGTCGGGCTATATTGCTATGTAGTAATGCCCTTCAGACTGAAAAACACAAGAGCGACTTATCAGCGTTTGGTGAATCGAATGTTCAAAGACCAGCTTGGTAGAACAATGGAAGTCTATGTGGATGACATGCTCGTGAAGTCATGATAGTCAAACGACCACATTCGAGACTTGGCTGAAATGTTTGACATACTCAGATATTATGGGATGATGATCAACCCTCTGAAGTGTTCCTTCGGCGTTGCATTGGGAAAGTTTTTGGGATTCATTGTCAATGCTAGGGGAATTGAAGCCAACCCAGAAAAGATTCAAGCTATTCGGGATGTGCAGGTCCCCAGAACCATAAAACAGGTGCAAAGCTTGAATAGAAAAGTGGCTGCACTGAGTCGATTCATATCCAGAGCCACGGACAAGTGCATTCCTTTCTTCGATATAATAAAGAAAGGGAAGAGGAATTTCGAATGGACATCTAATTGTGAGGAAGCATTCCGGGATCTAGTGAGGCATCTGGAGAGTCCTCCAGTGCTGTCAAAACCACTAGACCACGAGATGCTGTACGTATACTTGGCTGTATCCCCACATGCTATAAGTGCGGCTTTGGTTCGCGAGGAGGACCGAATCTAGAAGCCGGTGTATTATATTAGCAAGCATTTAACGGGGGCAGAAAGAAATTACCCTAAAATCGAGAAATTGGCCTATTACTTGGTGATTGCATCACGTAAGCTGCGCCCATACTTTCAAGCACACTGAATCAGTGTTTATACCGATCAACCCCTACGGTAGGTACTCCAACGACCAGAAACTTCTGGAAGATTGTTAAAATGGAACATCGAGTTGAGCCAGTTCGATATCGCCTACTTGCCACGAAGAGCCATACAAGGGCAAGAGTTAGCAGATTTCATCGCTGAGTTTACCATACCCGACGAACCAGATAATCAGATGTCATTCCCCCTGTTCGATGGAAATTGTACACCGATGGGGCATCAAACGACCGTTGCTCCGGCGCTGGCGTAGTCCTTGTAACTCTGGAAAATCGATCGGTTTGTTACGCTCTGAAGCTCGATTTCTCGGCTACAAATAACGAAGCAGAATATGAAGCACTGATTGCGGGCTTAAAACTCATTGGAGAACTCAGGGTAAAATCAGTTGAAATCTTCTATGACTCACAGTTGGTGGTCTACCAGGTGCGAGGAGATTATCAAGCAAAGGGACAGAAGCTTGCTCCATACCTTGTTCTGGTTCAAGAACTGTTGTCAAACCTTGAGCGTTATGACATTTCGCCTGTCCCGCGTGAACTGAACAAAGAAGCCGACTTATTGGAAAAATTTGCAAGCACTGACGATGCTTAGCAAATGGGACTGTTTCCCGTTGAGGCATTGCGTGCCCCAAGTATAGACGCAATGAAAGTTGATTCTGTGTTGGAGACAGGAATCGAGAGGGAATCGTGGATAACCCCGTTCAAACTATACCTAACAACCGGGGCTTTACCAGAAAAAAGGAGCGAAAGACGACAGGTCCTTCGAAAGGCCGCGCGATACGTGATGCAGGATGGATTAATGTATAGAAAGGGGTTCTCAGTCCCTTTATTACGATGCATCGCTCATGATGAGACGAAATAGGTCTTGAAGGAGGTACACGAAGGAGAATGCGGTGACCATACTGGGGGGCAAACGCTAGCAAAAAAGATCCTCCGCTATGGATATTACTGGCCAACCGTAAATCGGGACGCGGCAGACTACGCAAGGAAATGTGACAAGTGTCAAAGATATGCGAAAATCCCGAGGACTCTATCAACAGAACTCACACAAATGGTTAGTCCCTGGCCATTTTCAATCCGGGGAATCGACATAATCGGCTCTTTGCCTATATCCAAAGGTGGTGCGAAATACGCGATAGTTGCAGTCGACTATTTCACAAAATGGGCTGAGGCAGAACCTTTGGCCACAATCACCTCTAAGAAGGTCATTAACTTCGTTGTACGAAACATTATATGCCGCTTTGGCCTCCCTCGCACCATCATTACAGACAACGGGACGCAATTTGAAAGCAAAGAGTTCAAAGAGTTCTGTTTAAAGTATGGCATTGAGAAGAAATTCGCCGCCGTTGCACACCCAAAAGCTAACGGACAAGTCGAGGCCATTAACAAAATAATCAAGTCCATACTGAAGAAGCGTTTTGAGAAGGTCGGAGGCAAGTGGGTAGATGAGCTCCCGATGGCATTATGGGCTTATAGAACTACCCACAAGTCCGCGACCGTCCACACTCCATTCGCCTTGGCATACGGGTCGGAAGCCGTTATACCCGTGGAACTTGAGGTTCCATCGCATCGAGTGACATATTATGATCCCAAGACGAATAAGGACCTCTTGTTGGAATCGCTGGACTGCATCGATGAAAAACGTGAAGAGGCCGAATTAAGGGCGGCAACACATAGGCATCGAGTCAAGCGTTACTACGACGGCAGAGTCCACCCAAGGATTTTTGATGTGGGTGATCTCGTTTTGAAATGAGTTTTCCCGGTACCGTCGCGTATGAATCCCAGCTGGGAAGGTCCGTACGTCATTGAACGAAAGCTTGGAAAGGGAACATTCAAGCTAGCGACCGTTGATGGCGTGACACTCCCCCGAGCATGGAACAGTGAACATTTGCGACATTATTACATTTAGTATGTTTCTTTCTTGTTTTAGGCACGGTTATTTCCTGTATGTTTCCATTCAATCGTAACTTATTTTCCTTTCAGCCATGTAATCAGGCGGTTTAGTTGTTTTTCATTAATAAAGGCTTGAAGCCGTATTTTTCATGAATTACTAACGTTTCTATATCTCATAATCGGGTGATGAACTACTAGAGCTACATTGTTCTGTATAATGTACAAACTCGTATAAACGGTTTCAATCTCCGAGTCCCCAGAATGCGGACCGGAGTACTCTAAGTCCCCGGAGCGCGGACTAGAGTATAAACGACTTCAATCTCCGAGTCCCCTGAGCGCGGAGCGGAGTACTCTAAGCCCCCAGATCGCAGACTAGAGTATAAACGATTTCAATCTCCGAGTCCCCAGAATGCAGACCGGAGTACTCTAAGTCCCCGGAACGCGGACTAGAGTATAAACGACTTCAATCTCCGAGTCCCCTGAGCGCGGATCGGAGTACTCTAAGTCCCCAGAGCGCGGACTAGAGTATAAACGATTTCAATCTCCGAGTCCCCAGAATGCGGACCGGAGTACTCTAAGTCCCCGGAGCGCGGACTAGAGTATAAACGACTTCAATCTCCGAGTCCCTTGAGCACGGAGCGGAGTACTCTAAGTCCCCAGATCGCGGACTAGAGTATAAACGATTTCAATCTCCGAGTCCCCAAAATGCGGACCGGAGTACTCTAAGTCCCCGGAGCGCGGACTAGAGTATAAACGACTTCAATCTCCGAGTCCCCTGAGCGCGGAGCGGAGTACTCTAAGCCCCCAGATCGCGAACTAGAGTATAAACGATTTCAATCTCCGAGTCCCCAGAATGCAGACCGGAGTACTCTAAGTCCCCGGAATGCGGACTAGAGTATAAACGACTTCAATCTCCGAGTCCCCTGAGCACGGACCGGAGTACTCTAAGTCCCCAGAGCGCGGACTAGAGTATAAACGATTTCAATCTCCGAGTCCCCAGATTGCGGACCGGAGTACTCTAAGTCCCCAGAGTGCAAATTAGAGTATTAACAATCTCAATCTCTGAATCCTCTGAGTACGGGTCAACTTATTATAAGTCCCTGGAACGCGAATTTAGAAAAAATTCTAAGTGCTCAAGGAATATAGAACAAGGAGTATGCCATTCCGAAGAATGTTCGAACAACGCGAGAATGGACTGGGAAATATACAACTCATAAGTGCTTGAGTTTTGACCACAGTTATTCAGAAAGCTAAAAAAGTAAGAGAGTCGTTCAAACGACTAAGGAACTAAACTTTATTTAATAGTCCAAAATGAGGTTACACAGTTATCCCTCCAAAACTTGGAGTCAAGAACCTGAATCCCGTCCGGGATGATGAAATATGGAAGAGCCGTGAAGGCGATCGAGTCCGTGGGAGCGCCCCATGTCACCTACAAAGAATAAAGATAACAACGAGTTAAGAAAAATCCGGGAAATAAGAAACAAAACTTGAAGTGTATGATGGAATGCGTATGTGCGTGTGTGTCCTAGTGTTCCCCCCGACGGACCAGTTCTTTTATCTTTACTAATCGGAGTATTGTCTCCCTGGGCTGGGAGTTGAACTCCCGCATTGCCTCTAGCGGGCGAAGAAAACTTGAGGGCTTCAGGATCGTCAAAACCATAATTAAGTATATCGTCGGGGATGGAAAGATTCGACGGACCCCTTAGAGAACTTTCCATATGCTGTGAGGAAGCCTCTTTCTCTGGCGGGATGAGCGTAACTTTTGAAGTTCCGCCAACTTTCTCCTTCTGTATCTTGTATTTTAACTTCTTCTTTCCCTTCGAAGGGGAGGATGACATTTCAATGTCGTGAACTTCGACCGCCGGATTCCAAGCGGGACCCATATTCTCGCCTTGAGTCTTAGGAGCTTCATCCTCCTTGTGCTCACCTTCTTCGTGCGCATCGGGAGTGTGGCGTGACGATGATCCAGCTTGTTTTTTCTCTTTACCGGATGCTGGCTTGGGAATGGAAACGCCCTCCGGAAGGCTAATCCGACGACCAGGGGCTAGCAAGCCGAACCTTGACAATGATTCATTTGAAATGATGGTTCGGATGTCTCGTTCCTCGACAGGAAGAGCTCTAATGGCTTCAACGGCTTCAGAATATCCTCGGCCCTCCGGACGCGGGTTAATACCTGAAAAGATGAAACGAGGAGTTAGGAAAAGCATAACTCCAATTAAACACGAATGATGACCCAGAAAAGAGACTTACTGCCTTCGACCCATCTCCTCGCAAAACCAGGAGGGCAACGCACATAAAACCATTCATGTTTGTACAGGGCGAATTTGCTACATGCTCCTGTCAAGATTTGGCATTTGTGGTACGGCTCGAGGAACATGAAGGAGGGGCTATCTTTCCGCTTCTTGATCATATAAATGTATCTGATGTCGCCAAAAGTTGGTGGCCTAGAGAAGACGGCCATGAAGAGTAGGTAGGTCCCGTATATAAACGCGTGACCATTTGGATGCAGCTGCGACGGGGCAATGTCTATGTACTGCAACACGTCCCGAAGAAATAAATTGAATGGAGGCACGCTGCCCATCCAGCACATGAACTTGTTGCAGGTGGTATATCCGACTGGGGGCAGGTGAGGATGATCGTGTCGCGACGGGACTAACACATCGGCAAAAGGAATCCCATGGATGGAGCATATTCGTCGAAGTGTGACTTCATTGATCTTCGAAGCCTGTGAGTCGGTCGGATTGTCTAAGAGAATTGTTGCCTCCAGGGCATCAGGAGCTAAGTTATGGGCAGGGGAAGTCGATGGATTTGAAGTATCAGCGGCTTCTTGCCTTGATGACGGCCCAGGCCTATCAGATATAGTGACGGAGCTAGACTTTTTAGACATCCCCAATAAATAATGAATCTGTCTAAGTGCCTGTGAAAACTATACTTGAAAAATGTTGAATGTTAGAATTAACAATACGAGTATTCCCCCCACGTGGTGTGTAAACTAGTGCAAGCAATCGTGTATAAGCAATGAGAATCTAGAGATTACAAGATACGAAAACGAGTTTCAAATCGTCGCCTTCGAAGACCGTCATCGCTGACCGTCTCAAAAAGCCCGCCTTGTGGTGATTACAGTTCCAGATTCAGAAAACGTGTGTTAATCTAAGTTCAGATTTATGTCTGTAAAAACCAGAGAGTTAATGATCCAGGTCAGTCTCATATGCTGGCACGTTTGTTAAGTATAGTTCAGGATTTGTATTGGTCGGCCTTAGAATGGTTCGGCATTTATGCTGTTTGGCATTTACAATTGGTTGGTATTTGTATTGTTCGGCCTAGGATTGGTTCGGCAGTTGTATTGTTCGGCCTAGGTTTGGTTCGGCATTTGAATTGTTCGGCAAAGTGAAGTTCGGCGTTCATGTCTGCTCAGCTTAGGTCTGGTTCAGCATTTGTTCTGTTCGGCTGAAATACTATTCGGCATTTAAGTGGTGTTCGTCCTAAGTATTGTTCGGCGTTTATGATTGTTCGGCATTTAAGTGTGTTCGGTCTTGGTTTTGTTCGGCTAAGTTGTTGTTCGGCATTTTAATAAGTGTTCGGCTTTGGTTTGTTCGGCTAAGTTGTTGTTCGGCATTTTAATAAGTGTTCGGCTTTGGTTTGTTCAGCTAAGTTGTTGTTCGGCATTTTAATAAGTGTTCGGCCTTGGTTTGTTCGGCTAAAATACTGTTCGACAGCCCTCCATTTCACCGTCCGGCGCATGACAACATACGCCGAACCAGAGCTATGCCGTCCAACACCCTTACCACCTCCAACACTTTCATTCTTCTTTCTTCCCCTTTAACTTCGGTTCGACACGAAGAAGCTAGGTCCAACGGTCTTATGTGCGAACACTCCCTCCTCGCCTTGCACCATCGTTCAGCAATAAAGATGCACTAAGGACGACCTACTCGAAAGTTTTCTACATGACACACTCCGCCGTCTCGTTTGAAACTATTTGAATCGTACAAGGAATAATACCTAGTTTGCAGATTGGAGCTTAGAAAGGAGTAGTTAGGTTTTAAGTCTGGTCGACTGGCGAGAATTGCAAATCTTTGTGGAGTGACAGAAGTAAAAGAGTAAAGGAGAGAAGAGGGGAAGGACCTGGTTTTATAGGGGAAAAAGGTGGAAGTCGAAGGGGCTATATCCGGTAGAACCGGTCAAAGCTGTATCGTTCGGCTTCAAAACGTAGGATTGGTCGGCACGTAAGGAACGTTCGGCTTCGAGCGTATTGTTCGGCATTTATACCATATTAGGCACACACCACAATCTCAAGAAGGCATCTGGACTTAATCAAGGATTTAAAATGAAACATGAAGGTTATATAACTCAAAGCGTATCACGTTTAGTCACGTAATACACTTTGGGGGGCAAGTGTTTCCTGGAGATTTGACCAGGCAACTGAGTACTCGGCATTGGCAAGTACTCGGCATCCTGGAGTACTCGGCATTCAGTAGCGCTCGGCGTCTAGAAGTACTCGGCGTCCAGGAGTACTCGGCATTCAGTAGCGCTCGGCGTACAGGAGTACTCGGCGTCCAGGAGTACCCGGCATTCAGTAGCGCTCGGTGTACAGGAGTACTCAGCGTCCAGGAGTACTCGGCATTCAGTAGCGCTCGGCGTCTGTAAACGCTCAGCATCAGAAGACGTTCGGCATGTACAACTGCTCGGCATGGCTGTATTGTTCGTCGAAAGCCATCGTTCGGCCAAAGGCACTACTCGGCTAAACGCAACGTCCGGCCAAAGCGCTCGTTCTGCCAAGAAACATCGTTCGGCCAGAAGCATCATTCGGCTAGGAGATCTCGTTCGGCCAAAGACATTGTTCGGCCAGAAGCATTGTTCGGCTAAAGCCATCGTTTGGCCAGACGCCTCGTTCGGCCAGAAGACATTCGGCTTCAACTGATATTCGTTCTACTCTTTCCACGCAGCGAGCGTATCGTTCGGCATAGAGAGGGTGGTTCGGCATCCAAGTGATCGGCCTATTTGGTTCGGCATGCGGCGACCACTCCATTTTGGCCAAGACGTTCGGCTGCCGAGCCCACCTGGGAAGTCCAACCCATCTTTGTCTATAAATAGAGGGGCAGGGGCACAGTGAAAAGGACCTTTTTTTCGGGAACACTAGGGAGACTCTGCCATTTTTTCAGACTCATCTTCTTTACTTAGCAACTTCATTCAAGCATTTGATCTACGAATTGTATTTGTAATCAATCATTAAGAAGATCAATAAAGTTTAACCTCAAAGTGGACGTAGGCAATTACGCTGAACCACTATAAATCCGGTGTTCTTACTTTCTGCATTTGAATTAGCATATTATTCTTTGTTTAATTTATCTTCATCATTTATATCTCTTCACAATCTTTCTCAACGAGGTTAGTGACCAATTTTGGTGCTAACAACATCCTTCTTAAGTCGAGCTAAAATAGGATCTTCCTCTTGACTGGATGCAATTCTCTCTAACAATACTTGCTTAACTTCTAAATTTGCAACCATTGCTACATTCCTACTCAATGCATCGGCAACAACATTTGCTTTTCCAGGGGTATAAAGAACCTCTAGGTCATAAGAGGCGAGAAACTCCAGCCATCTTTGCTGCCTCAAATTCAAATCTTTCTGGGTAAAAAGGTATTTTAAGGATTTGTGGTCCGTGTATAACTCGATCCTTTCACCCAAAAGATAATGCCTCTACATCTTTAGTGCGAAGACAACAGCTAAAAGCTCCAAATCGCGTGTAGCATAATTTTTCTCATGCGGCTTTAGCTGTCGACTCGCATAGGCAATAACTTTCCCATGCTGCATCAGAACTGCTCCCAATCTGGTTCCACAAGCATCTGTATACACGGTTAAACCTTCGCTCCCATTTGGAATGGTTAATACAGGAACGCTAGTCAACTTCTCTTTCAATTCATTGAATGCTTGATCACACTTAGAAGTCCAAACAAACTTAACATCTTTCTTTGTTAACTTCGTCAGATGAGAAGCAATCTTCGAGAAGTCCTTGATAAACCTACGGTAAAAACCAGACAATCCCAAGAAACTTCTAACTTCCATCGCACTTTCGTGTTTCTTCCAGTCTTGAACCTCCACAACTTTAGCTGGGTCCACCGATATGCCTTCTCCCGAAATAACATGCCCTAGAAACCTAACTTCGGATTTCCAGAAATGGCACTTGGAAACATAGCCTTCAACACATGGCTTCTTAAGGTATCGAGTACGACACGGAGATGATATTTGTGTTCCTCCTTTGTCTTGGAGTAGATAAGAATGTCATCTATAAAGACGAGAACAAATTTATTAAGAATGTCTCGAAATACTCAATTCATTAAGTCCACAAAATAAGCGGGTGCGTTAGTCAATCCAAACAGCATAACTAACCACTCGTAGAAATTTTCAGGAGTTTGAAAAGCTGTTAAGAGAACACTCTCCTCTGCCACTCTTAATTGGTGGAAACCGATGGCAAGATCTAATTGAGAAAATATCCGAGCACCGTGGAGTTAGTCAAACATATCGTCGATCCTTGGCAAAAGATATTTATTCTTGATAGTCCTTTTGTTCAACTCCCGATAGTCTACGCATAACCTTAGAGAACCGTCCGCCTTTTTAACAAAGACGACTGGCGATCCCCAACTCGAGGTACTACGTCGGATCAAGTCCTTCTGCAACAAATCATAAGTCTGCCTTTCTAACTCCCTCTTCTCTTTTGGAGCCATCCTTCGTAAGGGTTGTACAATAGGTCTAGTTCCCGGAACCAAATCAATACGGAACTCGACTTCATGGTGAGGAGGTAAACCTTGCACCTCGTCAAAAATATCTGTGAAATCTCGAACAACTGGCACATCTCCTAGCTTCGCTTTAGACACTTCGAGTGAATAGAGAAAACTGCTCAGTAACTTCTTAGGCTCTTCACAACTAATATCAACACCAACATCTCCTGCATCACTAACTCTAACGAGCCTTCTACCACAATCCAAGATAGCTTTAAACTTAGATAACCAATCCATTCCCAACAACACTCCAAAACCCATAAACCCAAGAACAAACAAGTCAAAAGGAAAGAGATGATTTCGATAAGAAATAGGTACATTTAGACACACAGTGTCAAGATTTGTCAGACCTCCAATTGGGTTTGACACACAAAGAGGATTACTTATGATAACATATTTAAGGTTTAGTTTGTCCATTAGATCATAAGAAATAAAACTATGGGAAGCTCCTGTATCAAATAGCACCCTTACAGGAATATCATAGATGGATAATGTACCTTGTAACACTTGCTTCCCTTTTTGATCTGAAGAAGTGGATGGTATCTCTTTAATGGTAAAAGTCTATCCTTGAGATCCCTTTTTAGGAAAAGGGCACTCATTCTTCAAATGTCCTGGCTGGCCACAATTAAAACATGTGGCAATTGGGCAATGATTTGCAAAGTGGCCCATCTTATTGCACTTGAAATAATGAATGTTGGCCAAGTTGGTCTGCTTCTTCTGTGCTGGAGCGCCATCTTCGGGTTTCTTCCCTGCACCCTGCTTCTTTCCCTTAAACTTATGCTTGAAGTTTGGCTTTCCTTCAACTGGTATAACTGATAAAGGCTTGGCACTTATTGCTGGTACTACACCCTTCTGGACTCCTTCCTTAATATCAAGAGCCTCAAACCTCGAAGCCATGCTAATAATGTTGGTGAACGTACCCATAAGATGATTGGTCATTTCACGATGGAACTCTAGTCGCATTCCACTCACAAACAATTCATTTTTCTTGAGCGGTGTGTCTATCAATCCAAGTCCAAAACGAGACAAAGCATTGAACTTATGCTCGTACTGCGACACAGTCATATCACCCTGCTTTAAGTCAATGAAACTTCTAAACAACTGAGTTTTCCCGGCTTCTGGAATAAACTATGCTTCAAAAACTTCCTTGAACCGGGTCCAAGAAAACTCCCCCTCTGGAGTACTAGCTGTTTCTGAATCCCACCAATCCATCGCTGACTTTTGAAGTTGTCGCGATGCCAACAGTCGTTTCTCAGCATCCTCCAACCGAAGATCTCCAAATATTCTTTCACAAGTTCGAAGCCACATCTGCACTCCAAGAATATCTTCAGTCCCATAGAATGGTTTCCCGCCCAAAGTGGTAAAATTCTTACATAAAGCTGCAAAGTTCATAGGAGTTTAAACTTGCACTGGCATTTCCACTACCGGATCTACAGCTAACATGGTAGCATTTCTAGGTACCCTACCATTGGTAGTCGTGCTAGTTCCAGATCCTCTCCCTCCTCCTCTTCTTGTATTCATTTTCTATTATTTGAACAAATAACAGGTATCTTTAGAATACAATAATAGGATTAAAATTGTTTAAGGAAATAACACCAAAGGATCTAAAACTAGATTTTAGAGGATAAATATTATTATTATAAAAATTACAAATACGCTCTCTGAAGATTAACTCATTCTAAGGCATCACTTACCCTATCTCTAATGAGTTGTACCCCAATCAGGCTAAGGTGTTCGCTCAACCAAAGCTCTGATACCAACTGTGACGACCCACCTTTCTGACCCTTGAGAACGACACTTAATACATTCATGGTATTCATGTGTTGTTGCCCAAGTATCTGAAAGACGAGTTGTCATGGGGTAAAATATAAGAAAGGAACAATAATCTCACAACGAAACGGTTAAATATAACATAAAAATAAGACAGTACATAAGGTTACTCCCCAACATGGAGTTATCAGAGTTACAACAAAAGTACTACTGTCAATCTAGGCAGTTATAACAACCTGCCTTTAAATATACATACATAGAGCCAACATCTCATAACAGCGGAAATAAATAGCTAGATAGATAAGGAGCCTCCTGCTCATCCACCATCTTCAAAAGAGCCCAAAGAAACCTGTCATTTCCGGACTACTCAAATATAAATGAGTACCCGAACGTTTAGGAAAAAAACAATTCGGGTCAGACAATAAGTCCGGTATGAGAAAACTCCAAAAATAGAACACACAAAGTAACTAGTGAGACCACATCGCAAAAATGCAGCACAAGGACAACATCCAAGTATAAAATAATGGATGTAGATAATTAAACATCGCGAAGAGCGCAAGACGCTTCCCGATGAAATTAAGAAAGAATCAATCTAAAGTTTTGAATCAAAAATAAGGAAAAGGAATTTTTCCAAAAATGACTAGGAGGGTGCGCCCCCTTATCGAAATTATACCTCTAGAAAATATACTTGAGAACTACGATGGCTCTCGGAAACCTCCAAGCCAGACCCCGCCAACCTTACCGAGTATCCGAGTATTTCACATCTCCGTGCGCATACAACCGAAACCAATCTAGAGTAGATGTGAAAATACCCTAATGGGAGCAACCCCACATAGCTTGGCCCCCACTCGCTCTTTATTTTGTCATTTCCGATAAAGGATATCAATGCTCTAAATGAGCAACAAATCGTCTTAGATTGACCAAACAAAAACAAAAGGAAGAAGGGTATAGAAATTGATAGTCAAGATATCAACTATCGGGGATAACAAAACAATCGTATATGGAAATTAAAACTTATACTTTTTCAATGCTTGGAAAATATCCATATACTTATCTCATCGATATAAGTATATTCACAAAACATTTAGGAGGATTTCATATTTCAAAAGCATACTTAGATGGGTCAAAAACAATTATCTATAAGAAATGAGAATATTTTCCATTATAATTATAAAGATCATTTAAGGAAATCAAATCTCCTACACTTGTCACGTTTCCGATATTCTCGACTTACTCTACCCCTCGCCCAGAAACAAAGCCAGGTAAGTCAGGGCACTGGTTGCTCCTAGCCTTGCCTAGACACTTCGGTTCCAGATCTCACAGATAGAGGATCAATATTCAACTCATCGGCTTTTAGTGCCAAGTATAGGACTACTTAATTTCCATAAATAACCCATTTAAATCATTATATAAATTTTGAAGCTCCTTTAAAATACTTTAAACAAAGATTTAAAACTTCCATTCAAATCATAACTTAAACCCATCATCTTTAAAGGAGAATACGACCAAGAGGGGTGAAGCTCCCTCTTAATCAAATTAGATAGCTAAAAGAGTGTTATTTCCTTTTAACCAAAAAGTCACTATATGTCAATCCTAAGTTAAAAGGTGGTGTAAGTTCCCTTTTAACTAAACATCAAAGTTATTGCTCATAAACTGGCCGAGCACAAATCAAACAACCAAACAAGAATAAGAACAGACTCATTATTATTACCAATTTACAATCAATAGTTAACACAACATTTATTAAAATGTGAATGAGTCAAAGGAAAGAGATTAATATTACACTCACTGTAATATAGTTGAATCATACTCACAAAATAAGTTATACCCACTAAACTATGAAAACAAGGAATATACTCACTAAACTATGAAAACAAGGAATGTACTCGCTAAACTATGAAAACAAGGAATGTACTCACAACCTATTTGCTTTGATGGAGACTTGGAATACTTCACCTTTGATAATGAATTTTAGTTCTTTTCTTTAGTTTGTGAATGCATTAAAATGAGACATGGACTTGGGTATTTATAGGTGAAGAGAAGGGTACTTTAGTAATTTCCTATAGCCTAACCTGATTCGACCAGATTTTGGTCCAATAGAAACCAGCCTTATGGCCCAATTTGATTCGACCACATTTTTTCCAATAGAAATCATCTTGATGGCTTAATTTGATTCGACCACATTTTGGTCCAATAGAAATCATCTTGATGGCTTAATTTGATTCGACCACATTTTGGTCCAATAGAAAACATCCTTGTGGCTTAATTTGATTCGACCACAATTTGGTCCAATAAGAATTCTCCTTATCAACTATGGCCTAACCTGATTCGACCAGATTTTGGTCCAATGGCAACCATCAGCATGGGATTACCTGATTCGACCAGATTTTGGTCCAATGGCAACCATCCACATGGCATAACCTGATTCGACCAGATTTTGGTCCAATGGCAACCATCCGTATGGAATATAATAATCATTATGCTATTTTGTTTTATTAGGCAAGTAATTATACTATTCTGTTTTATTAGGCAGGGTTAATACTTCTAGATATAAAATCCATTATTTAATCATTTAAAAACATATTAACTATTCATGTTCAAAGTGATTAAATTATGGGTCGTTACACATAATCTTTGATATGTTATCTTGAGTGATATTGACTTATGGAATAATGTATTTCTTATGAAATACCCTCATGATTCAAGTGTTGGACGCATCTAGAATCACGGTATACATACAATACGTATATATTTATCCCTTAAGTCTATTTGTGTTTCTTTGATGTTCCACCTTTAGTTTATACATTTATACTATACAAGTTTTACTATTATATAACTTTTATATTTTATATTAATTATATAATATTCTTATGTATAATATTACATTAATGAAATCTTATTTAATTAATTTTAATTAATTAACATTTTAATTAATTTTATATTATCTTAATATAATATTTATATTAAATATTTATTATGCACTTTAAACTTAAATTAATTTTAATTAATTTTATATCCTAATTTATTATGCACTTTAAACTTAATTTTTTATCCTAATTTTAATTAATTTTGTATTATCTTAATTAACATATTAAATTTTGTATTATCTTAATATAATTTTAATTAATCACTTAAGCTTATAGCTCTTTTAAATTGATTCCAACTCAATTTATATTTAATTCAATTCCATTTTAAATTTATTCCCAATCCATATGCATTACATTTTATATCCGTATTTGTTTTATTCAAAACCATTTTTATTTAGTCTCGGAATCATTCTATGTTATTGCTTTGAATAACCATTTCGCAAGTTTATTTAAGCCAAACTTTCAATCAAAATATAAACTTAAGTTATTTATTTTCTTCAAATTATTTAACCCCATAACTTAAGTTTATTTTTCTTGTAACCAACTTCCAATTTAAATCCTTGATTTGATTTTTTATTTATTTAATCAAATCCCATCCATTTTACTAATTTATTTGATTAGCCTATTCACTTATTCCACTTCACAATTTTAACTTCCAAACTTAATTCATTCCCAAGCTCATTTAATTAATATCGAGGTCATTTTCAATTATTTTACACTCTAATTGGATTTATTTGCTACTCAAACCATTTCTTTTTTAATCCAATTTCATTTTATTTGACAACATTTCAAATTTATATTTAATTTACAAACAATTCAAGTCGAATTTTATTTATAACTCAAGTTCATTTCCAAACTCCATTATTAACTCACAATTCAACTTTTATTTAACCAATTTTGGATCCATTTCCATATTTCATTAACTAATTGATTACCTTATTAGTTCACCCCCAACTTATAATCCAATATTTGATATTTATCTCAAAAATCACTTCATTTAATTTTCTTGAATTCAAATTTATTTTATAATTCAAGTTTGGGTTTTCTTTCTTTTCCCAAAATATCAAACTATTTTATTTTGGGTTTCTTATCTTACTTTTCAAAAAATTTTATAAGTCACACAACTTATTTTTTCACTTCTCCAGCAATTCTATTTTCGAACATATTCACATTTTATTTTAACTCGAGATTTACACTTATTTATAGCCCAATCATATTTTTATTTCATGAATTTTCAATTCTTTTATAAGCCGTCGAAGTTTATTTATTCCAATTCAATTTTTATTTAACTTAACTTACGCTAAATTCAACTTCATACCATTCTTTTGATTTTATTTAGGTAAGAATTTAATTCATTCAATATCATCTACAACTCAATTCAATTTCATTTCAATCCAATTCTATTTTCAACTCAACTTCATTTAGTTTTAAGTTAAATTCAATTTGATTCAATTTTATTTCTCAATCCAAGTTTTTTTTTCTTCAAACACCCTAGAATTTTAAACTTCCAGCTTCCGGTTTAAGTCCAATTTCAATTATAATCCATTTGTACAATTTTAATTTACACAAATTCTCATATTAGTTATGTAAACTATTTTAAATTTTATAACCTTGTTTGACTATAGTATTAATGTAACAACCCGCATATCTATCGATTCTATCTTTAAATATTTTATCGTTAGTCGGATGTTAATCCGAAAAGCTACTTTTTGCATACGGTCAAATTAGGACTCGAGACCACCCCCATTGAGTTCAAAATGAAGTTTGCGATCTTTTTGAGTGTAAACTTCGATATGTTTGGAGATAGTGAAATTTTCGTCACTTTTTCCGCTTGAGACTTTGGTTTGGACTGCACTTCCTTAGTTCAGCCCAACCCACTTCCTCACTTCATTTACCCTTTGTTTTAACATTCAAGCTTCATCAAAAATGGTGGTGGGAAGTGGAAATTAAAACTCCAAACTCCAATTCCATTGCAAATCCGGGATTCAACATCAAATTCACGTGAAGACCATTGATTCAAGCTTGTTGGTGTTCTTGCTTTGCTCTTAAATCTCCATCTTCATCAAATTCCGTGAAAAGGTGAGATTTTTGATCTCACATCTTGCCTATATCTATCTTGGACTGTTGGGAATGATCCCCTATTGTATTTGCATCAACATTTGCATTTGGTTTGGATTGGATTGGCGAAAAACTTCAATTTTCAGCGTTTTGGTGATTTTTCTGGCCTTAAGTCGTTTCTGGCCTTCGCTGAGTCGTCCACGAGTTAAGCCTAAGTCGTGAGTCGTTCACGAGTTAAGGGCTTAAGTCGCGCGCGTGCATTTCTGTTCGCCTGGCTTGAGTCGTTCACGAGTTAAAGGCCTGAGTCGTTCACGAGTTAAAGGCCTGAGTCGTTCACGAGTTAAAGGCCTGAGTCGTTCACGAGTTAAAGTGTTAAGTCGTTCTGGGTGTTCTGCCTTCGCTAGGTCTTTCGCGAGTTAAGTGATAAGTCGTAGCTCGTATTTGAGCTTAAGTCGTAGCTCGTATGGCTCTTAAGTCCTAGGTCGTTGGCTTTTAAACCGTTAAGTCGTATGACCTTAAGTCGTAGGTCGTCCCCAACCTAACTCCACTAGGTCGTTCCAGCCTTAGCTCGTAGCTCGAATAGAAGATTAAGTCGTTAAGTCGTTCACGAGTTAGTACTTGGTCGTTTGACCTGTTTTTCCCCTAGGTCGTTCGACCTGTTCTTCTGCTAAGTCGCGTGGCATTCTCCACTTAGGTCGTATGACCTTATCCCTTAAGTCGTAAGTCGCTTGCCTCCCTTAAGTCGTAAGTCGTTCGCGAGTTAGTACTTGGTCGTTTGACCTATTTTTCCCCTAGGTCGTTCGCGAGTTAGTACTTGGTCATTTGACCGGTTTGGCTTCTCGAGACCGCTTGCCTTCACTAGGTCGAACCCCGTATTACTCTGCGTAGGCAATCTCTTCTGAAAAACAATTATCAGAATTTCTACTTTGATGGTTTTGGGATTGACTTCTTTGGACTTTACTCACGTCTTCGAACGTGAATTGATTTGTTCTACAATCGTTTTATGACTTGTCACTTTAAAGATATATGAAGGTTTCAATACTAATAGTAAATATCAAAACTCTTTCATCAAAGCGATTTCAACACTATTTTAAATATCTAAAGTTCGTTTTCTCAAACCGATTTTCAATCTACTAGTATATACAAGCCTTTACTTCACTCGAACGAGAAATCGACTTAAACGACTTAGTAAAACGAGTGGTATGAAACGCTTGCGTTCACTTCGTCGGTTAGCTCTTGGACTTGTTCGATTGAACCCTTTTTGTGACAATTTCCTAGTGAAGATTTACAGCTTGTTCGTAAATATTTAAGTTAAGCAAGTGGTTATGGGACATGAAGCTAAACTCATATATTTACTAGCTTGGTGTGATTGACACTTCTCGCTGATCATGATGATCATTTTATGATTTAGACTAGCAATTGTGCGATGTCTCTTTGTTTGCAAGGTAAGACTAGACCGCAGTAGTGTGATTCCGACTCACACACATCTCTTTGTCCGCAAGGTTAGTCTAGGCCGCAGTAGTGTGATTCCGACTCACACATATCTTTTTGTTTGCGAGGTTAGGCTAGACACCACTTGTGTGATTCCATTCACACATACCTTTTTGCTTTTTGGTTAGCCTAGGCCTCAATCAGTGTGATTCCGACTCACACATATGGGGTAGCTCCCCATGGTCTTCGGACCATCATGTGATAGGCCTCTTTCTCTTTTTTATGATTTCTGGATTTCTTGTTTGATTTCTGGATTTTTATGTCATTGACTTGTTATGAGTACAAGTTTAGGGTATGATGCCCTCTTTGGATCTTTGAGAAGATTCTCGTGATATTGATCATTTCTCATCGGTTGATCTCCTGTTGATCATCATTTTCATACTTATAGTAGTATGTCAGTATGGATATTCTATGTTTATGCCATGTCTTTTATTATATATCATGTCATCTGATATTTATAGTTAGACTGATCCGTTTATTATTTTCTTAAATAATACTCGGGTCAGACCGAGATGTTACAGGTGCTTCTGCTTGACTTCCTTCCGGGATTTGCTACTCTGACTTTTGGCTGACTATTTAGTTTAGCAGTTTTTGTTGTATACACTTGAGATATGGACTCATAGTTGTATTCTTTTGGTATAGCACGTGTTGCTATTCTTTTGTATTATTGTGGAACTTTTTGACCACTACTCTGATGTACACTTTCATGTGTTAGTTATATATTCATATCTTCTTCCGCCTTTGTGATATGGATGTCTGTGACTGCTATGTGTTATGTTTATTTCTATTTTTGTTTCCGAAGAATATTTTCTAGCCACCGTGTCATAATCTATTACATGGATGGTCGCTCCTCAACAGCCTTATTCTCCGTGCTAGTTGACAGCACTACATCGTAGTGTCCTTGGCTAGCGTGGGTATTGAGGTGGGGCGTCATAATTAACATCCAAACACTCCAATTATATATATAATAATTTCAGAAAATTATTTCTTTTATCTCAAAAATATATTTTTCGGTAAAATTATTTCACTTACCCGCTTTTAAAACAATACCGTGTCAGTTTATTGTGTTCAAGTGTTTATAAATTCTTATTGAATTAGCGGCGCCACTACTCGATCAGAATTCATATTCCACTCAACCAATAAGTCAACACAATATTAAAACCATTTATATTCACTAACAAATACGCGCTCATATATATTAATACACTCAAACTCATTCTAGAGTACTACTGACTCTATCTCGAATGAGTAATCCCCACCAGAGCCAAGGTTCTCGCTTAACCTTCAGCTCTGATACCAAGTGTGATGGCCCGCAAATCCGTACCCTTTTGAGCCGACAATATTCCACATCAATTCAACTCAAAGTGGACGGAAATACGGGCCATTAGGGTAAAAGAAGAAAGAGGTAGAAGAAGAAGAATATAAAAACAACATCAGAGTCCCACAATCGCAGCGGAATAAAGTATAATATATAATAACAGCTTTTAAATACAAAGAAACCTGTACTGTTATATATACATACCATTATCAGAGTACAACAATCATTCATTTATTTGGACAGCTTAATATTTGTCCTTACACGGCGGAAATAATAACCAAGTACGGAGATATGCCTCTGTCATCCAGCTTGCCTCTTGAGCTCCATAGCACATTATCCTGGATCTGTTCAACTCGATCTGACCCGAGCATCATAATAAAAAAACACCCGAGTCAGTCTGGAAAACCAGCGTGAGAAAATCACACTCAATTGGATTATTATATTTTTGAAAATCCTTTGAAAACAAAGGTATCTCCTAAGACCACGCCACAAATAAACATGTCGGGTTTTTACCTTACGATAACCAAAACGATTTTTATCAAATCCTCTGATATTATAATAGTGTCTATAGAAAGTAAGTAGAAAATAGCTGAAATCCTAGCATCTCACGTTCCAGCATAGTTGGGCACAATCAAAACCGTACGGCGCTTATGGGAGATTGGGTTCTATACAATGGCTGAGCAACTAGGGTACTGCCCGTCACAATACCTGGCCTAGAACAGCGTACCGAGGACCACTCCCGATCCCCTGCAACACAAGACTGGCCTACCCCTTACTGGACAGACCGAATAAGATCACCTAGCAGTTCGGATCAGCAACCACCACACAGCCGAAATAAAGGGACTCTAGACAGGGATGACCTTACCTTACTTGGAAGCTACCCACTTAGCCTTGCTGCACCTCCCCTGTTTTAGCCATTCCCGGTTGATGAGGCTTGAGGCTACGATTACCTTTTTAGCACACATTCACTTAGAATGCTCACCGTCCTCCAATGACGATGGTCGGATAGCATTCGTCCATACAAGTTGTCATGGGTCTGGACAAACCGAATCACCGTCTTCATCATCTTCACGGCATTCATTCATTACGTTCAAACCGGATCGAAGTGGTTTTCGGATAATTAAATCTGATCCCGGTCTCTATGAAACGATCCGGGCATTAGCCAATATTGATAGTCGGTTATTTAACTATCAAATAACATCCACAAGCAAACATCAGGCCTTAAATAATTTTCCAAATTATTTATTTCAAAATATCTACACAAGATATTATTTCATACTTCAACACTTTGAAAATAGTTTTCAAATCCCTTTTTATTCTCACAGAACAAATTCCAACGCTTGCTCAATACTTAGCATATTTTTCCTACTCCATTTGATATTCAACACTTGGAAAATATTCATTTATTTCCTATTTCATTTCTCAAAAATCATTCACAACTTTATTTGTAAATTTCCCAACTCGTTTCGAACGAATTCTATAAATCCTAGAATTCCTTAGTCAATTTCCTTTAATATTTCCAAAGCCTTTTATGCTTATTTAAAATTCCAGTTTCACTTCTACTTCCCTTGTGGATTTTATTTCACCTTCCGAAGTTCACTTATCTTATGCTTTAGAAATTTATTTAAGTTCCCATAATACCACTATAAGATCTTTCTTCTAAAATCTTATTCAATTAAATAAACTTAGCTTCCCATCTCGAGAGGATTTATAATTGAATTTAAAACATTTAAAAATATATATACCTATAGGATAAGAATTATGGTTTATTTTCAAAATATAGTTTTAGGTAAAACTAAAATATCAACATCTTAAAAGAATTAAAAATTCATATCCAATTACTAATTAATTTACAAAGTTGGTTTATAAAATTATAATTTATTTCAATAAATATTATGTATCATAATAACTAACTTCGGAATATTCTAAATCCAAATAATAGTTTTTAAATTATATAGCATAGTAAATTTTAAAATTCCATTTAAAACAAAATTTACTTTACTCGACAAAATCTATTTTTAAATAATCCAACATTTACCCATTCAATTTATAAATTCCTCTTGATTCGTATCACATCAGACACATCTAATTTTATCACCATTTCTCACATTCGGAATATATCCCACTATTTCCTTTCAAGACGATTCCCATAAATCGATATAAGCTCACACCATAACTTATATTTTAACATATCCACTGGTATCTTATTTATAAACCCCATTTATAAATTTATAACTCCATTGAGTTTTCCATCTATTTATAAAACAAATTCTATTTATAATTCCATTTTATAATTTTATCCCTTGATAAAATTCCATTTTATTTCAAATCTATTTATCGATTCCAATATCTCTTCAAGCCCTTAATGCATATAATTTAATTTCAAATCTTTACTTAAAATAATTTACAAATAGTTAAGTATTACCAAGTTAATTCATATATCTTTATTCCACTTAGCTTCCTTTAGAATAAATCCAATTTTCAATATAAATATCCTCTATTCAAAATTTTCTTTTTAAATTCCTTCAAATTAATTATTTATGGTATTTAAAATTACCAATTTTAATTCCATGCTATTTAAGATTTAATAATTCAATTCACCCACAATCCATATTAATTTATCCATCATATCATATCAAATATGTATATGAAAACAATAAATATTTTTGAGGAATCCTGTTTGATCCCTCCAACCTATTTTTCCCCTACATCCACAAATGTTAGTCAACAATATAAAATACCAATCCCACTTCGAGGGGGATATCGTGGTATATGGGGTCATCCACTCTTATGCGGCGCGTATAGGGTCTCATCCGCTATAATGTGCGGGAATATCACTCCAATACTAATATATATACTACTATACATATATAACATCCAACAGATAAATTATAAATTTATTAATCAAGTCAGGCATCCAATAATTTAAATTTAACTTTTAAATTTAAATAGGGTAATCCAAATGAGTGAGAAAATCTCACCTTTATTTTTGTTTTGCAATCAACTTCAATCTTGACTTGGTTTTATGGTTTTTGACCTTGTATAAACATTATACGGTTTATTAATATTTGAAATACCTGAATAATCAATTACCATTTAATAAACTTAATTAACTAATAATTTAATTAAACTAATTTCCTTTAATAATTTCTTAGTAACTAAAATAATTAAATAAGTTAATTAAACAAACTAATCACCCTAAATACATATTTTTAAAATAAACTAGTAAATTTAAAATGTGTATATGTATTTTTGTTTTCTTTTGAAACTACATATATACTTATAAAAATAAATTATAGATTTCAAAAAAATCTAATTTTATATAAACTTCAAACATTTTAAAATTCCTATTTTTTTCCAAAACCTTAACTGTATAAATATTTTTGTTTATCTACATATATGTGTATATATATATATTTATTAAATTCTAATGAAAATAAAATTTGTTTCTAACATACATATATATATTAAATTTAAAATAAAAATTTTACGCCTCACTGTAATTTTTTTCTTCTGTATGTATATACATACATATATATATATATATAAATTTGAAAAAAAACTGCAAATATACCTCACCATAATCTATATCCGAGCTCCCTGGCAGCCACCTAGCCCTCAACGTCATCCACGCGCGCACGAGCCACCCTACCTCGTACGCGACTTCCTCCAAGCCTCCCAAAACTCGACTTCCAGCAACAGCCGAAGCCCCAAGCTACCACCTCCACCTTCCAATCGTGCCAGCCAAACTCTAAGCCTCTCACTATCGTATGCGAACCCACCTTGCTCGACTTCGAGCCTTCGCCCATCCATTCACTTGCCACCGTGCGCGCTTGATCCTTCGCCAAACGAACAACGTCGCGGCCTTACTACCCACTCCCAGCGCTGCGCCCACGCAAGCCTCCCTCCCCATCGCGTGCTTCCCTAGCATCGCGAATTCATTTTTTTTCTTTTTGAACAAATTTTGACATCTATGATTCATAGAGAGGAAGGGAAAGACGATGCCATTTTATATTTTTCATTTTAGAGAATTTTGTTTCTGATTGAAGAGGAAAAGATGAAGAGGTGGTTCGGCCATTGTTCTGAGTTTTTAAATTCGATTTGAAGATAGTGAAAAAGAAAAGAAGGCTCGGTATTTTTAAAAATGAGAAAGGTAGCGTGTTTTGAAGAAGTTTGCATGTAGGTGCTAAGCTACATTGCCTTTGAAAGGAAATGGAAAAAGTTCTGATGTGAATTATCTTGTCAAATCCATGAATATATATATTATTTAATTTTGAAAACGTCTCGAATCCGCAGCTTAAAATCTTGACCTCTTATCGAGGCATGCTGCTAGACATCTATAATGTTATACCCCTATTCCGAATGCAATGGAAAAGGTTCTAAGTCCTAATTCGATGGTATGGAGAAGATAGCTTTTTGGACCCAATTATTATATTGAATTTTCGATATAAATATCAGCACGTTTACCTCTCGTATGGCTAAACGATAACTCCAAAATCTACGAAATTTGAAATACGATAATAATACAATATTACGGATCCATTGGAACTAGTTTCGTCAAATTCCGAGACTGTGCCTCGGAAGGCTGTTTTTAAATGTCAATTTAAACGATATATTTTTAAAACTGAACAGATCACTTCCAAATTCAATTTTAAAAGTTGCATCGTCTTCGGTACTATTAATATAAATTTTACAAGCCTTTAAATTATTTTTATCAAGCTTAAAACTCCAAATTCACTATTTTAACCAATGTTCAATTATAAAATTTCAATAATTAAATTATCCAATAATCACTAAATTTAAACTCTAATTTTATTTTATTAAATAAAAACCAATCTTTCATATTCAAAATCAATCTATAATTCAATTTTAATATTTAAAACCATTCAAATATTCACAATTAACGCCAGAAAAACCCGGGTCGTTACATTCCTCCCCCTTAAAAAAATTTCATCCTCGAAATTGTTAGGGCAAAAGAATGCCCTAAACCCCTTAACTTCCAAAACCTACTTAGTGAAAATTCGGTATTCACTTTTCTAATATTTTAACTTCAACCAAAACAATTAGGTTCCATCTTCTAATTCAAATACTACATTTTCATAACGATATGAAAATCAATCTTTCGTTAACAAAAAATTTCAAAAAATTTCCAAAAATTTTGGCAGAGTCCCCCTTGTACGGAGGAGCTTTTGCAATATGACAAGACAGATAAATATATATACATCGACCCACATGGTCGGAAAACAAAAATACAACAATATTTTATATTTTTCTTTCTTTTATTGCGTAGGCGTACCTTTATTTAGCATTTTAAGCAAGCGGCTTATTTATTTAGCAATTAGCACGACCAAATCCAGCCAAACGGCCTCCAGGTACCTGTACTTACTCAATCTAAACACGTAAATACCAAATTTATGAAGTTCAAATAACATTTCACTTATATTAAATAGCTAAAACATGGATTCTATAAGCAATGCATACTAAACAATATTTATAAGCAATTATAAGATTCCGACTTTAATTTTAATTGCTTCCAACCAAATCACATATCATTTTCATTCAATCTGAATGGTTTACAACCCACTTGTTTACATTCAATTCATTTTTAAACCAAACGAACTCATATTCATTCCAATTGATTTCAAAATCAATTTTGTTTGCTACTATCAATTCATAGAATTTTCATTTACTTTTGTTTATGTCGAACGACCAATTTTCCTATGCAATTCGACGATATTCATTCAAATAAATAATCGCTTAAGCTTATAGCTCTTTTAAATTGATTCCAACTCAATTTATATTTAATTCCATTCCATTTTAAATTTATTCCCAATCCATTTGCATTACATTTTATATCCGTATTCGTTTTATCCAAAACCATTTTTATTTAGTCTCGGAATCATTCCATGTTATTGTTTTGAATAACCATTTCGCAAGTTTATTTAAGCCACGCTTTCAATCAAAATATAAACTTAAGTTATTTATTTTCTTCAAATTATTTCACCCCATAACTTAAGTTTATTTTTCTTGTAACCAACTTCCAATTTAAATCCTTGATTTGATTTTTTATTTATTTAATCAAATCCCATCCATTTTACTAATTTATTTGATTAGTCTATTCACTTGTTCCACATCACAATTTTAACTTCCAAACTTAATTCATTCCCGAGATCATTTAATTAATATCGAGCTCATTTTCAATTATTTTGCACTCTAACTGGATATATTTGCTACTCAAACCATTTCTTTTTTAATCCAATTTCATTTTATTTGACAACATTTCAAATTTATATTTAATTTACTAACAATTCAAGTCGAATTTTATTTATAACTCGAGTTCATTTCCAAACTCCATTATTAACTCACAATTCAATTTTATTTAACCAATTTTGGTTCTATTTCCATATTTCATTAACTAATTGATTACCTTATTAGTTCACTCCCAACTTATAAGGGGATTTTCACTTCAAGGGCTTATTTGTACAAGTAATAAGTTTTAAGGACACTATTTCTAAAAAATTTGTTTTAAGGACATTTTACAGGAAAAAGATAAAAGAATTTATCATTTTCAGTTATACAAAAATAATGATAAAAAGATTTATCATTTTCCTGTATAACTTAAAAAAGATAAATGAATTTATCATTATCCTGTAAATTGTCCTTAAAACTAATTATTTAGAAGTGTTGTCCTTAAAACTTATTACCCTGAAAATAGAAGCCCTTCAACATAATTTCCACAACTTGTAATCTAATATTTGATTTTTATCTCAAATATCACTTCATTTAATTTTCTTGAATTCAAATTTATTTTATAATTCAATTTTGGTTTTTCTTCCATTTCCCAAAATATCAAACTATTTGGTTTTGGGTATCTTATCTTACTTTTCAAATTTTTTTATAAGTCACATAACTTATTTTTTCACTTCTCCATCAATTCTATTTTCGAACATATTCACATTTTATTTTAACTAGAGATTTACACTTATTTATAGCCCAAGCATATTTTTATTTCATGAATTTTCAATTCTTTTATAAGCTGTCGAAGTTTATTTATTCCAATTCAATTTTTATTTAACTTAACTTACGCTAAATTCAACTTCATACCATTCTTTTGAATTTATTTACGTAAGAATTTAATTCATTCAATATCATCTACGACTCAATTCAATTTCATTTCAATCCAATTCTATTTTCAACTCAACTTCATTTAGTTTTAAGTTAAATTCAATTTTATTCAATTTTATTTCTCGATCCAAGTTTTTTTTCTTTAAACACCCCGGAATTTTAAACTTTCAACTTTCAGTTTAAGTCCAATTCAATTATAATCCATTTGTACAATTTTTATATATACAAATTCTCATAGTAGTTATGTAAACTATTTTAAATTTTATAATCTTGTTTGACTATAGTATTATCATCCAAACACTCCAATTATATATATAATAATTTCAGAAAATTATTTCTTTTATCTCAAAAATATATTTTTCGGTAAAATTATTTCACTTACCCGCTTTTAAAACAATACCGTGTCAGTTTATCGTGTTCAAGTGTTTATAAATTCTTATCGAATAGCGGCGCCACTACTCGATCAGAATTCATATTCCACTCAACCAATAAGTCAACACAATATTAAAACCATTTATATTCACTAACAAATACGCGCTCATATCTATTAATACACTCAAACTCATTCTAGAGTACTACTGACTCTATCTCGAATGAGTAATCCCCACCAGAGCCAAGGTTCTCACTTAACCTTCAGCACTGATACCAAGTGTGATGGCCTGCAAATCCGTACCTCTTTGAGCCGACAATATTCCACATCAATTCAACTTAAAGTGGATGGAAATACGGGTCATTAGGTAAAAGAAGAAAGAGGTAGAAGAAGAAGAACATAAAAACAACATCAGAAGCTCATAATCGCAACGGAATAAAGTATAATATATTATAACAGCTTTTAAATACAAAGAAACCGATACTGTTATATATACATACCATTATCAGAGTACAACAATCATCCATTTATTTGGACAGCTTAATACTTGTCCTTACACAGCGGAAATAATAATCAAGTACGGAGATATGCCTCTGTCATCCAGCTCGCCTCTTGAGCTCCATAGCATATTATCCTGGATCTGTTCAACTCAGTCTGACCCGAGCAATATAATAAAACAACACCCAAGTCAGTCTGGAAAACCAGCATGAGAAAATCACACTCAATTGGATTATTATATTTTTGAAAGTCCTTTGAAAACAAAGGTATCTCGTAAGACCATGCCACAAATAAACATGTTGGGTTTTTACCTTACGATAACCTAAACGATTTTTATCAAATCCTTTGATATTATAATAGTGTATATAGAAAGTAAGTAGAAAATAGCTGAAATCCTTGCATCTCACGTTCCAGCATAGTTGGGCACAATCAAAACCGTACGGCGCTTATTGGAGATTGGGTTCCATACAATGGCAGGGCTACTAGGGTACCGCCCATCACAGTACCTAGCCTAGATCAGCGTACCGAGGACCACTCCCGATCCCCAGCAACACAAGACCGGCCTACCCCTTACTGGATAGATCAAATAAGATCACCCCGCGATTGGAATCAACAACCGCCACACATCCAAAATAAAGGGACTCTAGACAGGGATGACCTTACCCTACTTGGAAACTACCCACTTATCCTTGCTGCACCTCCCCTGTTTTAGTCATTCCAGGTTGATGAGGCTTGAGGCTAAGATTACCTTTTTAGCACACATTCACTTAGAATTCTCACCGTCCTCCAATGACGATGGTCTAATAGCATTCTTCCACACAAGTTGTCCTGGGTCTGGACAAACCAAATCACCGTCTTCATCATCTTCACGGCATTCATTCGTTATGTTCAAACTGGATTGAAGTGGTTTTCGGATAATTAAATCTGATCTCGGTCTCTTCGAAACGATCCGCGCATTGGCCAATATTGATAGTCGGTTATTTAACTATCAAATAACATCCACAAGCAACCATCGGGCCTTAAATAATTTTGCAAAATATTTATTTCAAAATATCTACACAAGATATTATTTCCATACTTCAACACTTTGAAAATAGTTTTCAAATCCCTTTTTATTCTCGCGGAACAAATTCCAACCCTTGCTCAATACTTAGCATATTTTTCCCACTCCATTTGATATCCAACACTTGGAAAATATTCATTTATTTCCTATTTCTTTTCTCAAAAATCATTTACAACTTTATTTGTAAATTTCCTAACTCGTTTCGCACGAATTCTATATATCCCAGAATTCCTTAGTCAATTTCCTTTAATATTTCCAAAGTCGTTTATGCTTATTTGAAATTCCAGTTTCACTTCTACTTCCCTTGTGGATTTTATTTCACCTTCCGAAGTTCACTTATCTTATGCTTTAGAAAATTATTTAACTTCCCATAATACCACTATAAGATCTTTCTTCTAAAATCTTATTCAATTAAATAAACTTAGCTTCCCATCTCGAGAGGATTTATAATTGAATTTAAAACATTTAAAAATATATATACCTATAGGATAAGAATTATGGTTTATTTTCAAAATATAGTTTTAGGTAAAACTAAAATATCAACATCTTAAAAGCATTAAAAATTCATATCCAATTACTGATTAATTTACAAAGTTGGTTTATAAAATTAGAATTTATTTCAATAAATATTAAGTATCATAATAACTAACTTCGGAATATTCTAAATCCAAATGATAGTTTTTAAATTATATAGCATAGTAAATTTTAAAATTCCATTTAAAACAAATTTTACTTTACTCAACAAAATCTATTTTTAAATAATCCAACATTTACCCATTCAATTTATAAATTCCTCTTGATTCGTATCACATCAGACACATCTAATTTTATCACCATTTCTCACATTCGGAATATATCCCACTATTTCCTTTCAAGACGATTCCCATAATTCGACATAAGCTCACATCATAACTTATATTTTAACATATCCACTGGTATCTTATTTATAAACCCCGTTTATAAATTTATAACTCCCTTGAGTTTTCCATTTATTTATAAAACAAATTCTATTTATAATTTTATCCCATAATAAAATTCCATTTTATTTCAAATCTATTTATCGATTCCAATATCTCTTCAAGCCCTTAATACATATAATTTAATTTCAAATCTCTACTTAAAATAATTTACAAATAGTTAAGTATTACCAAGTTATTTCATATATCTTTATTCCACTTAGCTTCCTTTAGAATAAATCAAATTTTCAATATAAATATCCTCTATTCAAAATTTTCTTTTTAAATTCCTTCAAATTAATTATTTATGGTATTTAAAAATACCAATTTTAATTCCATGCTATTTAAGATTTAATAATTCAATTCACCCACAATCCATATCAATTTATCCATCATATCATATCAAATATATATATATGAAAACAATAAATATTTTTGTGGAATCCTGTTGGATCCCTCCAACCTGTTTTTCCCTGCATCCACAAATGTTAGTCAACAATATAAAATACCAATCCCACTTCGAGTGGGATATCGTGGTATATGGGATCATCCGCTATTATGTGGCGCGTATAGGGTCTCATCAGCTATAATGTGCGGGAATATCACTCCAATACTAATATATATACTACTATACATATATAACATCCAACAGATAAATTATAAATTTATTAATCAAGTCAGGCATCCAATAATTTAAATTTAACTTTTAAATTTAAATAGGGTAATCCAAATGAGTGAGAAAATCTCACCTTTATTTTTGTTTTGCAATCCACTTCAATCTTGACTTGCTTTCACGGTTTTTGACCTTGTATAAACATTATACGGTTTATTAATATTTGAAATACCTGAATAATCGATTACCATTTAATAAACTTAATTAACTAATAATTTAATTAAACTTAATTAACTAATAATTTAATTAAACTAATTTCCTTTAATAATTTCTTAGTAACTAAAATAATTAAATAAGTTAATTGAACAAACTAATCACCCTAAATACATATTTTTAAAATAAACTAGTAAATTTAAAATGTGTATATGTATATTTATTTTTCTTTTGAAACTACATATATACTTATAAAAATAAATTATAGATTTCAAAAAAATCTAATTTTATATAAACTTTCAAACATTTTAAAGTTCATATTTTTTTCCAAAACCTTATATGTATATATATTTCTGTTTATCTACATATATGTATATATATATTTATTAAATTCTAATGAAAATAAAATTTCTTTCTAACATACATATATATATTAAATAAAAAAAATTTACAACTCATTGTAAATTTTATTGTAAATTTTTTCTTCTGTATGTATATACATATATATATATAAATTTTTAAAATTGAAAAAAACTACAAATATACCTCACTGTAACCTATACCCGAGCTCCCTGGCAGCCACTTAGCCCTCAACATCATCCACGCACGCACGAGCCACCACACCTCGTACGCGACTTCCTCCAAGCCTCCCAAAACTCGACTTCCAGCAATAGCCGAAGCTCTAAGCTATCGCCTCCACCTTCCAATCGAGCCAGCCGAGCTCCAAGCCTCTCACTGTCGTACGCGAACCCACCTTGCTCGACTTCGAGCTTCGCTCATCCATTCACTCGCCACCGTGCGCGCTTGATCCTTCGCCAAACGAACAATGTCGCGGCCTCACTACCCACACCCTGCGCTGCGCCCACGCGAGCCTCCCTCCCCATCGTGTGCTTCCCTGGCATCGTGAATTCGTATATTTTTTTCTTTTTGAACAAATTTCGACTCCTATGATTCACAGAGAGGAAGGGAAAGACGATGCCATTTTATAATTTTCATTTTAGAGAATTTCGTTTTCGATTGAAGAGGAAAAGATGAAGAGGTGGTTCGGCTATTATTCTGAGTTTTTAAATTCGATTTGAAGATAGTGAAAAAGAAAAGAAGGCTCGGTTTTTTTTAAAATGAGAAACGTAGCGTGTTTTGAAGAAGTTTGCGTGTAGGTGCTAAGTTACAGTGCCTTTGAAAGGAAATGGAAAAAGTTCTGATGTGAATTATCTTGTCAAATCCATGAATATATATATATATATATATATATTATTTAATTTTGAAAACGTCTTGAATCCGTAGCTTAAAATCTTGACCTCCTATCGAGGCGTGCCGCTAGGCGTCTATAATGTTATACTCCTATTCCGAATGCAATGGAAAAGGTTCCGAGTCCTAATTCGATCGTATGGAGAAGATAGCTTTTTGGACCCAATTATTATATTGAATTTTCGATCTGAATATCAGCGTGTTTACCTCTCGTACGGCTAAACGATAACTCCAAAAGCTACGAAATTTGAAATCTGATAATAATACAATATTACGGATTCAATGGATCTGGTTTCGTCGAATTCCGAGACTGTGCGTCGAAAGGCTATTTTTAAATGTCAATTTAAACGATATATTTTTAAAACTGAACAGATCACTTCCAAATTCAATTTTAAAAGTTGCATCGTCTTCAGTACTATTAATATAAATTTTACAAGCCTTTAAATTATTTTTATCGAGCTTAAAACTCCAGATTCACTATTTTAACCATTGTTCAATTATAAAATTTCAATAATTAAATTATCCAATAATCACTAAATTTAAACTCTGATTTTATTTTATTAAATAAAAACCAATCTTTCATATTCAAACATCAATCTATAATTCAATTTTAATATTTAAAGCCATTCAAATATTCACAATTAACGCCAGAAAAACCCGGGTCGTTACAGGCTCGCTTCACCTTTAAGTCAGGCTAGTAACCAGGTAGGAAATGGTACTTAATCACCTAATTCTAATCCTAATATTACCTTTATAGACACCGTACTAAGTGGATTGTGAGCTTAATTGGCTAACCTAACATGACTAGTTTAGACCGCATAGGCTATTGGGTTCTAATACTATCTATACTCTGACTGCCTATGGTGGCATACAATTATATCTCACACACTGGTTTTATATCCGGCCTCTCGACATGGTCCAACCAATCACGGGGCATGTAGGAGCAAGAGTCATTGCTTCCCCACACTCACCGTGGATCACAAGGCAAGAATCCCCCTCGCGCATGAACCAACTCCAATACCATTGTTCGAATTGGCCCAACTTATAGTGGAAGTTATGAGTGAATTTCAAATTTTTTTACCCTATTGGATCTTTATTGGGCTTATTTACTCTAGTTTATTTAGAACATTTCCAAATTTTATTTAAATAAAATCTTTTTTTATTTAAATTTATAAATGATATATTTTTATTTAAGTTATGTTATGGATATATATATATATATATATATATATATCCGTGTGTGTGTATTATATACTCATATATATGTTTATGCATGTGTAACATATCAATCTGTGCAAGGTATAACATGCCTGGGTATAGATGCCGGGATTTACATCGCAAGGACATGTTAGCTCATCCAATATGCAAATATATTGTCCAAATGTATGTATGTATAAATATACACTGTTATTGATATGTAAATAAATATATATATATATGTATATATATATATGTATATATATATATTTATATGTATGTATGTATACTATAGTTTTGTCTAATTAATTTTATATAAGTATATAAATACATACATATATATATATTCATACAATCATACGAATAAAATATTAAAATTGTATATACATATTATATAATAGACTTATTTAATAAAGAAATTAATTATAAATGTTTATAAAAAATATTCTTTAAACTTGTAAACAATACATACACACACACACAAATGTATTAAAAATTATTTTTAAAATAAATAAATATGTATATAAATATATGCATAATAAAATTATATATATTAATAAAACATTCAAAAATATTTCGATAAATATAATAGACTGGGTCTTGTGCACGGCTTTGCAAATATAGTTTTTTTTAATTTTAATATATATTTTTATTTAACCATGCGATAAAAATTTAAATATTAATAAAAATTAATTTTGAATGTCATATTGAATTTTAAGTTTACAGTAAATCCCAAATGATACTTTATGCTTTGAAATTTTTTTACATAATTTTTTGATTTAAAAATAATTTTAAAATCATTATTCTATTTTTGGTTGCAATTTGAAAATTATTTTAAAAATAAAATAAATATTTTTGTTATTATTTTTTTGAGAGTTTTTTTACCACTAATATTATTTTATAAAATCAAAAATATTATTTTCATAATATATTTGAATTAATATATTTGATTTATGCAATAAATTGATTTAAATTATATATATATATATATTAGCAAAGCTATGTGGGGTGAACTGGACCCCTACCAATTTATTTCATAAACAATAAAGGTGAATATGAACCGTAACAAGCTATAGAACACAAAAGCAAGAAAAGCAGGAAAAAAGAAACAAAATAGACATACAAGGAAATAACAAGCAAACCAGCAAGAAACTTAAACCCATTCAGCACTGATGTCATCGCCAAAATCAAAGGAGGTATTTCTTATACCAGAGGCAATTTCTTGCCGTACTTCATTCCAAATGCCAATACGAGTGATGTCTTGACCCTTAAAAATCTTAAAATTTCTATGTTTCCAAGTGACAAAGATAAATTTTTTAAGAATCAACAGTAAAAGCATGCTTTCATCATCCCTCCACCTCGTAGCTTTATAAATGTGACTCCACTCGATGGAACTGACTCTAGAAGCATTTGTTCGACCCATCAAGAGCATGAGATGTTGCCATAATGGAAATATAAATTTGCAGTTGAAATATAGGTGGGTATTAGTTTCTGTACCTTCCCGACAGAAGACACAGAGGCTATCAATATGCATCCCGATATCAACAAGCTTAGCACGAGTGAGGAGAGCATTCCTCATCACCTTCCAGAACAATAGATTATCCTTCTCCTTGACAATATTATTCTATACTCTATAATACCAAGCAAACTGATACGAGGGACCATGCATCATCAAGCAATTATACACAACAGAAACAATGTGAGGTTTGAAATCCAACGACCACATCGCCCTATAAACTTGAACAGAAGGGTAATGTTGCTACTCGATTATTCCAAAGGTTTCTGATAGTATGGTTACTGGAATAAGGGAGGGTTATACAACCATTTGTTATGAAGTCACTGGCATATGCATCAACAGGAATCCCAGATTGGATGCTGTGACTATATGATATTACTTTAGTAAGGATCAATCCCTGCCTGGCCCATGGGTCATTCCAGAAACTTAAATGGCCATGAGGAGAGGCAAGAAAAGTAAGATGTGGCAGAAACTCACTTCCGAGCTTAAGGATAGTCCTCTAAATACAACTGCAATGTTGAGGGATATCCATCATCTAGAAATAATTGTTCTTGAGATTGTGCTTGATAGTCCATGTAACCCATATATTATTCTTCCTACTGAGCAAATTTTCAAAGTGAGAACTGAAGGCTGCCTTATTCCAAGAGTAAAGGTTCAAAATACCCAGGCCACCACATTTCTTTTTCATTTCAACTTTCTGAAAGCTAATAGGCTTAAGTTTGTTTGAAAATATACATCCATGCTACAGGAAATTGCACATAGCTCTTCTTAACATCAAAACAAGCTTCTTAGGTAAAATAAAAGTTCTACACTAGTAAGATGTATAAGCTTGTAATACAGACCTGATGAGAGTAAGCCTACCTGCTTGAGACAACATAGGATTGGACCAACAATTCATCGACCTGGTGATCTTAGCATATAAGACAAGGCATTGAGTAGTGGTAATGGTTGATGTGGCAAGAGGAATTCCAAGGTAAGCAAAGGAATCTGGCGGATGAGAAAGGCCAGATAAAAGCCTTATAGTAGAAGCAGTCTCAAGTGGGACTCCTGATATATGAATGCTAGACATGAAGAGGTTGATAGAAAGGCCAGAGAAAGAATGAAATGTGCTTAAGACCCCCATGATGGAAAAGATGGAATCAGGAGTTGGCTTGGTGAAAATAATGAGATCATCAACAAACATAAGATAGGTGACCAGAGGCTCTTTACATTTGGGATGAATACATATGTGTTTACTGGCAAATTTTTTGTTTAACATGGCAGTAAAGACTTCCATAACAAGAATGAAGAGGTAAGGAGACATCGGATCACCCTGTCTGATGCCTTGCTTGCTGCTGAAATAACCAGTGGAGGAGCCATTGTAACATAATGAGTAATGAACTGTGGAAAGGCGTGTGTAAATCCAAGCAGCAAAATGATCTGGAAACCCTGGTGATCGTAGTCCATTGTAAAGTGTCATAAGCTTTCCTGATGTCAAGTTTTAGCATAGCACAAGGAGAAATATATTTCCTATTATAATCTTTTAATAATCCATGGGTCAGCAACACATTATCGAAAATGCTTCTTTCAGGGAGGAAGGCAACTTGGTTACTAGAAACGAGGGAAGGTAAGACAATCTTAAGTCTAGCAGTAATGATTTTAGCTATACATTTATAGGGAATATTGCAGCAGGAAATAGGCCTAAATTCAGTGACCTGGGTAGGGTGATCTGACTTAGGAATGAGAGCAAGATTCGTTGCATTGATGCTAGAGAGCATTCTATTCTTAGAGAAAAAGTTTTTAACAGCTTTGCATGTTCGAGATTTCAATTTAGCCCTAATCAATTCAAGAGAAATTAAAATTATAAACAAACGGAGATTAGCGGAAGCATACCGGAATCCATTGAATCAATTTGTATGAAGATTCTGATCTTCTAAGAATACAGTTTCTACTTTTCAGTCTGCGTTTCTCTCTGACGGGGAAAAAGAGAAAAAGAAAAGTACGTACTGTTTCTCGGGGACCAGACCATTTTATAACGGACAACAAAATCAGTTATGTATTATTTACAATTTGGCCCCTCAACAAATTGTAAATATTATTTGTTGTTTATACCCTAATAATAGCATTATACATCTAACATATGTGCCCACATAAAATTTTAATCCAACAATCTCCCACTTGGGCAACATATGTTTTCTTATAAATGTACAACCTTATGAGCTCAAAATTTGCTATTAAATAAAGGTAATCTTAATAATCTCGTCCATCAACCATATTTATATAGGATCACAGTGGTCTTTGCCACATTAATCATGACTAAACCCATCAGTGGTCACATACATATATATAGTCAAATGACATAGATCAACTTATTTTCAATTGGTCCTCCTTAAACTTAAGTGAGGTCAGAATCAAAATAGTAAACAGAGTAAATGAACTGAATACTTTACTTTTGATCAGAAAGTTAAACACATAAATGTCTTAAAGCAAATATATATATAGCATATATAATACAAACTCCCACTAAACCATAACATCCTCAAGCAATACAACACCCATATGAGCAATGTGCTCATGAAAGACCTTGGGTGGTAAACCTTTTGTGAGCGGATCCGCTATCATGAAGTTTGTTCCAATATGCTCTATAGATATATGTCCACTCTGCACTCTTTCTTTCACAACTAAGTATTTTATGTCAATATGCTTTGACTTAGTTGAGCTTCTATTATTGTTAGAATATAGCACTGCTGACTTATTATCACAATATAACTTCAGTGGTCTTTCTACATTCTCCAAAATGCACAGCCCAGTGACAAAGTTGCGTAGCCATATTCCATGATTTGATGCCTCATAACATGCTACAAATTCTGCCTCCATAGTGGAAGCAGTAACAAGTGTTTGCTTAGCACTTTTCCAAGATATAGCTCCTCCAACCAACAGATAAATATAGCCTGATGTAGACTTTCTGCTATCTTGGCATCCAGCAAAATCAGAATCAGAATACCCTACGACCTCCAAATGATCTGATCTTCTATAAGTGAGCATGTAATCTTTTGTTCCCTGAAGATACCTCATAACCCTCTTGGTTGCTTTCCAATGGTCTATACCAGGGTTGCTTAAGTATCTGCCTAACATCCCAACAATGTATGCAATATCTGGACGTGTGCACACTTGAGCATACATTAGACTCCCAACAGCTGAAGCATAGGGAATCTTTTGCATTTCTTGAATTTCAAGATTGCTTTTAGGGCACTGACTAAGACTGAATTTATCTCCTTTAGCAACAGGGGTATCTCCTGATCTACAATCTTGCATGCCAAACCTTTTAAGTACTTTGTCAATATAGCTCTTTTGTGATAATCCAAGAATACCCCGAGAACGATCTCGAAGTATTTGGATACCTAATACAAAAGAGGCATCACCAAGATCTTTCATCTCAAAATGTTTTGATAGAAATTTCTTGGTTTCGTGCAATAAACCTATATCATTAGTGGAAAGCAAAATGTCATCGACATATAGAACCAGGAATATATGTTTACTCCCACTGAACTTGTGATACACGCAATCATCAACAATATTCGTCTCAAAACCAAACGAGATGATTACTTGATGGAATTTGTGGTACCATTGACGAGAAGCTTGCTTAAGTCCATAGATGGATTTTGTTAATTTGCAAACCATATTCTTTGGATCTCCCGACACAAAGTTTTCTGGTTGTACCATATAAATTGTCTCATCAATGTCTCCATTGAGAAACGCCGTCTTAACATCCATCTGATGTAACTCAAGGTCAAAATGAGCAACAAGTGCCATAATTGTTCTAAAAGAGTCTTTCGATGAAACTGGAGAGAAAGTCTCTGTAAAATCGATACCTTCCTTTTGAGTATAGCCTTTTGCTACAAGACGTGCCTTATACCTCTCCACATTACCCTTTGCATCCCTCTTGGTTTTAAATATCCATTTACAACCAATTGGTTTTGCACCTTCTGGTAATGGGACAAGTTCCCAAACATTATTGTCTTGCATGGACTTATACTCCTCATTCATGGCATTTATCCACTTTTGAGAGTTAGAACTTTTCATAGCATGATGAAAGTTGAGTGGATCATCTTCCATCATTCCATTGTCATTCTCTTGTTCTTGGAGAAATACAATATAATCATCTGAAATAGCACTTCTCCTCTCTCTCATGGACCTCCTTAATGGCACTGGTTCTTGAGGTTGTTGAGTTTGTTCTTCTGGAACAATTGTATCAACATTGTCTTGTTGAGGTTCTGGATTCACTTCTTGATTAATGATTGGTATATGAAACTGAACATTGTCAAAAGTGATAGTAGAAACTGGAGTTGAATCCAATTCCTCCTCAAAAGCAATGTCTTTAACTTTATTTTTCCCCCCAAACTCAGTATCCTCAAAGAATACTGCATTTCCCGTCTCAAAAATATTCTTAGCTATGGGATCATAAAACTTATAGCCCTTAGAACGCTCAGAATAACCAATAAAGTAGCTGCTCACTGTTTTGGAATCCAGTTTCTTTTCATGTGGCCTATAAGGTCTTGCCTCAGCTGGACATCCCCAAATATGAAAGTGTTTTAGACTAGGCTTTCGGCCTGTCCAAATCTCATAAGGTGTTTTTGCAGCTGCTTTAGTTGGTACTCTATTGAGAATATAATCTGCTGTCTTTAATGCTTCTCCCCAAAGAGACTCAGGTAAGGTGGAATGAGCAATCATACTCCTTACCATATCCTTAAGAGTTCGGTTTCGTCTTTCAGCAACACCATTCATGCTAGGTGATCCTGGCATGGTGTACTGTGGGACAATACCGCATTCCTCTAGGAATTTAGCGAACGGTCCTGGACGTTGTTCACCTGAGCCATCATATCGACCGTAGTACTCACCACCACGATCAGATCTGACATTTTTAATCCTTTTGTTGAGTTGATTCTCAACTTCACCTTTATAAGCTTTGAACACATCCAGTGATTGTGATTTTTCATGAATGAGATATAGGTACCCATAACGTGAGTAATCATCTATGAATGTTATGAAATATTGTTGACCATTCCAAGATGCCGTAGGGAATGGCCCACAAATGTCTGTATGAATCAATTCTAAGACATTTGTTGCTCTATTGGCACCTAATCTCTTAGTTTTGGTCTGTTTTCCCTTGATGCAATCTACACAAACTTCAAAGTTTGTGAAGTCAAGAGATTCTAAAATACCATCAAATACTAAGTGCTCAACTCTACCTTTTGAGATATGACCTAAGCGCTTATGCCACAAAGATGCTAAATTTTCTTTATTTAATTTACGTTTAGTACCACGTGATTCTACATGCAAGATTTCATTATAGGATGCAACTGTTTCCAACAAATAAAGATTGTCATATGCATTTAAATAACCAGTTCCAACAACATTTGAATTCAAAGACAAAGTAAACTGATTGTTTCCAAATGAACAACAATATCCAAATTTGTCCAACACAGAAACTGAAACCAAATTCCGTCTAAATGACGGTACAACAAAAGTGTCTTTTAAATCCAAATAAAAACCAGTTTCTAACAACAATCTAAAATGTCCAATTGCTTCTACTTCTACCGACTGTCCATCGCCTACAAAGATGTGTCTTTCACCATCACTTGGCTTTCGGTATCTCAGGCAACCCTGCATAGAAACACTTATGTGAGTAGTAGCACCAGAATCTATCCACCAAGTGTTTCTAGGTACTGAAGATAAATTAATCTCAGAACAGACCAAAGTAACAAATGTACCTTTCTTTGCACGCCATGCGTGATATTTGGTACATTCTTTCTTCATATGTCCAGGCTTGTGACAAAAGAAACAGCCATCCTTTTCCTTTTGTTGTTTCTTTTGATCTGAATCCTTAGCAGCTTCATTGTTAAATTTCCTTTTCTTACCTTTACCTTTAGAGGTGCTTGCCAAATGAGCACTCTCAGTCTTATCTTGCTTCAATCTTTCTTCCTCTTGCACACAATATGAAATGAGCTCATTAAGAGTCCACTTCTCCTTTTGACAGTTATAACTGACTTTAAATTGACTGAATTGTGGAGGAAGCGAGATAAGCACCAAATGCACCAGCAAATCATCCGAAAGCTCAATCTTTAGTGCCTTTAATTTTGAAGCAACGTGAGACATTTCCATAATGTACTCCCTTATGTTTTCCTTGCCTTTGAACCTCATGGAAATAAGTTTCTGCAAAAGAGTACTTGTTTCCGCCTTATCGCTTTTGGCAAAGCGTTTCTCAATTTCAGCAAGGAAATCTGTGACATCGGTAATCTCTTCGGATACCGCACCCCTAAAAGCCTCGGGTATGCCCCGTTTAATGATCATAAGACTCATGCGATTTGAACGGTCCCATTTCTTAAAAATTCTCCTTTCCTCGGAGGTACTAGCATCTGTAAGAGAAGCAGGGCGATCCATCCTTAATGCAAAGTCCAGATCCATGCAACCAAGAACAATTAATATGTTCTCCTTCCAGTCCTTAAAGTTATTACCATTAAGGACCGGTACTGAATTGAGGTTAGCAGATACAGTAGCAACAGCTGAAAAGAGAACGGTATAATTATGTAAATAACATGCTCATATAAGAATTCATATAAAACAAGAAATTCAAATAATGGTTAATCCCATCTCAAGATACCAAACACATCATTAATATCAAGTCTTTGGACAGTAATATTAACTGTAAGCGGTACTCTTGTTGTAGCAATCAAACGTCGACAGTAAATAATGTCAAATAATATGCAATCTTTGGACTAACACATTGCTTACATAAAACACCTTATAATCGTCGCACATTTATCACCACAGGCATGTATGAAATTCTGCCAAATACTAATTCACCTTTGGGTTCGTTAATAAACGCATGAGTTACATACATACAGTTATTTTGATATTTAAATTTGATTAATCTACACACAAAAGTGATCACTTTGGTGATATTTTGCTTCAATTAATCCATAAAAAAAAAATCAAATTGCTGCAGTTTCCATCATTATTTTGAACATTCATTAACTGAAGATATATCGCATCTTGAGCATGCAAATTATGGCAGTACATTTTCTGACAATATTTATATTTTGCTGTTCTAAAAGTTTGGTAAGAGATAGGCTGACAACAAAAGGCATTTTGCATTGAGTCAGTTTGTGTCGAAACAAACATGCTTCAGTTTGTACATTTTTTTTTTATAACTGGGAATTGTTCTACTTTTCACGCCTAGTACAAATCAGCGTCTATAAAAAAAATGTACTTTGAACATTGACCCAAATGTAATTAAACAGTGAGTCATATTATATGACAGCAAGACACAAACAGGCATTTCATGAAATTGTATGCAGTTTGCATGAACCAACAGTGGGATCATGGTTGTCAAAATGATACAAAAATAACCATATCTATTCAAACTTGTCAAATAGGACTAAGGAATTATCTTCTTGGGATCAAAATCCATTAAATCAACAGTTTTCACAATTCCAGAAAGAAATAATTTGACATTTTTAATTCCAGAAATATGGGAATAAAAAAAAAAAACTGGATGATACTATATGAATCAATAAACATCAATAATTTGTGCAGCCGCACAAATCAAAACCAAAAATAAAAATGAATCAATGGAAATTGCAAACGTACCCTAAATCGGAAAATCAAAACACTATTGCAGCAAATTCTCAAGAATTATATTAGGGTTGCTCTGATACCAATTGTTCGAGATTTCAATTTAGCCCTAATCAATTCAAGAGAAATTAAAATTATAAACAAACGGAGATTAGCGGAAGCATACCGGAATCCATTGAATCAATTTGTATGAAGATTCTGATCTTCCAAGAATACAGTTTCTACTTTTCAGTCTGCGTTTCTCTCTGACGGGGAAAAAGAGAAAAAGAAAAGTACTTACTGTTTCTCGGGGACCAGACCATTTTATATCGGACAACAAAATCAGTTATGTATTATTTACAATTTGGCCCCTCAACAAATTGTAAATATTATTTGTTGTTTATACCCTAATAATAGCATTATACATCTAACATATGTGCCCACATAAAATTTTAATCCAACATTGCAAACAACAGGGCCAATTATCTCCCAACAGGAAGTGTAGAAGAGAGCATTATACCCATCAGGACCACCACAAGAGTTTTTATTCATGCTAAAGAAGCATTCCTTGATTTCACAGTCTGTTATAGGAGAGGACAACAGGTTGATATAGTCATGGTTGAGACTAGGAAGATGAAGATCATCAATGATACTCAAGTCTGGTTTAAAATTATCATCATTACCAAGAATGCTAGAGAAGCAATCAATGAAAGCCTTATCAATAAGATAAGGGTAGAGACTTGGTTACCCTGCAGGTCAGTTATGGAATGTATTTGACTCTTAGCTTATTTGATTTTCAGTCTATCGTGGAAGAATTTTGTGTTTCTGTCACCATCTCTACTCTAATTCTACCTCAATTTTTGTTTATTCATATCTTCCTCCAGGAAAAGAGCACTTTGATATTGGATAAGAATCTCATTCTTCTCAGTAGCAAAATGATGGTCATATGGGTTGTTCAATGAGTTAATTTGTGCTTGAGCAAGTTTGGCTTCAAGCTGAGAAATTACCTTTACCAAACTTCAGAGCAGCCCATGTAACAAGGATTTTCTTAAGTGACTTCAGCTTTTGCTGCAAAATAAACATAGGGGAACCGTAATGATTAATAAGCCAAGCTTGTTTAACAATATTTAAAAATTCTGGATGAAGAGTCCAGGCATTAAAAATTTTTAAAGAGGTTTTCCTTTTCATTGCATCATGGTTTAAGGAGATTAATTGTGGGGAATGGTCAGATAATAATGGGGGAGGGAGAAAGTAAGAGATGGATGGCCAAGTGGATAAAGTAGGAAGATTACAAAAAGAATGATCAATCTTGCTAAAAATCCTTCTACCAGATCTACTCTTGTTATTCCACAAGTATCTGGCACCTGAGAAGGAGATTGGTAAAAGTTTTGAATTGTTAATGGCTTCATTTAAAGGTAATATCTCCTTCATTGAAACTGGATTACCACCAGTCCTATCTTCAGGGCTAAGCAAACAGTTGAAATCACCAACAACAATCCAAGGGTGGGTTTCCTGCGCAAAATGTTGAAGGTAATTAAGGAGGACTTGCCTAGATGATAGGAGGTTATCAGCATAGATGACAGTCAAATATAAAGTAGTTGAGGAAGGTTTGTAGAGAAGGTGGTAGTGCATGAATTGTCTATTGGAGAGAATAGGAGACAGGGAGAAGGCAACAGGATCAGAGAGAATAAAAATTCTACCATAAGGTGACTCGGACAGATTATGATGAAGCAACCAGGAAGGTTTGATGAAATTCGTAGCTCTCAAAGTAAATTGGAGATTTAGTTTAGTTTCAAGGATGGCAATAAGCTGAAGATTGTAGGAATTGATAAGATTCTGAATTTGTTTAAGTTTAATGTCTTGGTGGGCACCCCTAATGTTCCATACCCCTATGTGATGTATCATTGAGTTAAACCAGAGAAGAGGTTTTTACTGCCTTGCTTGCTTCTAGTAGACAGAGACATGGAAGGACCATTATCAGGAAGGATGGAGGTAGATAGTTGAATGTTAGGAATATTTAAATCTTTGTTTGTCTTTTTCCTCTGATTTTTATTTTTGATAGATTTTGTTGAAGTAGGAACTGCAGTGGCATTATCAGTAAGGTGGCAGTTTGCATGGTCATTGGCAGGAGAATGATTGGGATATCCTGGAGGAGAGGGAATGTGAGCATATGAGTGGGACATGGCAGGTAGAACAGAAGGAGGAGAAGACTGTACAACAGATTTATTTGGTGGATTAAGAGATGGTGGTGGGGTTAATGCCTACTGTTCAGCGCTGAGAGGAAGAAATGATTCAGAGATGTTGTGTGCATGCACAGACATGCACAGTTCCTGCACATATGGATTGATATGCACAGCAGCTACAGTAGCATTGTCTTGAGTGATAGGGATAGTGGGTATTTGATGAATACCATCAGGCAATGTATTTGCCTTTACCAGATTATCATCAGCATCAATATCAGATAATGTACCAAACATATTATTACTCAAAATGTCATCATTTAGTATCTCATTTGGAGGCAAGACTAGGTCCCAAAGCTGACCCCCAAGTTGTAAACATATTTCCCCAGAGCAATCAACTATCTCCATTGTTCTATTAGATCTCAAATTATCACTACTTATTTTCTCAGAAACAGGCAACACTTATTCCCGAAGTAGACCCCCAAGTTGCAATGATACTTCCTCGGAGTAATCAACTCTTTTCATAACATCTTTCTTGGTGTTGGTATCTCCATTCATTTCATCAGCTACAGGTTTATAAACAGTTGTTGCTTTATTGAGTGGCAATGTATCATCAATTTGACCAATTTTACCCATGTCAGTTGCAACTATCTTCCTTTTATCCACACCAGTTTTCCTCACCACTGGTTTTCTTCTTATCACTCTATGCCATTGCTGCATTTTATTACTTCTTTTCTCATTCAATCCAGATTTACTAGAACCATTTGCCTCGATAGTCATGCCCTGCTCACTTACAGTGTTTTGTTTTGATTTCTTAGTAATGCACCCTTCTTCACAGTCACATGCCTTATGACCAAAAACTTTATAGTTAAGGCAAATGTCAGGCTTCCATAGGTAAGAAACATAAATAAACTGTACACTACCATCTAGTAACCTGATAGGAAATCTATCAATTAATTTCTGGTCAGGGTATACTTCCACCATACATTTTGCATAATTTATTCTGTCAAGACGCTCTATAGCTTCATCAAGACACATCAGCTTACCAATTCTCGAGGCCAACCAGTTTATGCCAAGATGAGACCAGGCATATATAGGAATGTTGGAAAATTGAATCCACACTGGAACTACTTTCACTTTACCACAAACATTGCCTAGGTCAGGGGATCATTCTTGGATAATAAAAATTTTATTTCGCATAATAATAGGATCTCCACGTAAAAATTTTGCTTTATCTTCACCATTAGATAGTAGAAACATAAAAATGGTGCCATCAAATTTCACCTTAACTGATCCCTTTAACTTCCAAAATCTCTTTAGGTGTTCTACAACTGTCGTGAAGGAAAGAGGGCGATCAAGGAAAAAGACAACGATGTAGTCATTCCAAACCAGTTTACCAGCTTCAATGACCTCAGCAGGGCGTACCAAAGCTTTACCACTATAGTTCAAAGCAAGAGGGAAGTAGGAACCAGCATTGCAGGGCTTGGACTTGAACAGAGACGATCAAGGGGAAGCGGGGGGGCAACAACAGAAGCAAGGAAGATAGGTGGTGGACAAGAACTCGGCTTGGAAGTAAAAGGAAGAGGGAGTAAAGGTTTAGAAACCAAAGGAGAGGAGGAAGCAGAAGGATGGATCGAAGGGGAAGAGAAGAAAGGCAAGGAAGGAGAAGGAGGAGGAAGGATCGATGACACATGAGCGGCGGACATGTGCACAGAGGGAAGGCCAGAGATCAAAGAGGATGGGAGGCATGGGTAGAGCAGAGGGATGGGCTGGATGCCATGAAAAAAGAAAAAGGTTGATAAATTATATTTTAAATAATAATAAAATATATAAAAATATTTTATCATTGCTAAAAATTAGTATAGCCCTAATACTTTACATATAAAGTTATATGATCACATTTGATTAAAGTATGATGTTGTAATTAATTATGAACTATACGTATATATAATTCAACAAAATAAAAAAAATGTTTTTTTAATTAAAAGCCATACCGACCTAAGACATATTTGATTTTTTTTAAATTTATATAAGCATATAACCAAATAATTTTGTAACACTATCAATGCATATCAGAATCATCACCTAACTAACAATTTAAAATATATTCATATAATAAAACATTATAATTAAGCATTAATAATTATATTATGATCAGAAATATACCTCACTTCCAACGCCTTGAAGTACACCTTAAAATGATGATATCCGCCCCTTGAAAATATTTTCGATTCAAAAGAGAGCTAGTCCTCGAACCGTTGACAACCAACTATCAGATAGCGCTTTAATTGACTTGATTTGAGCTTGATGAAAGATAGATATGGGAGTAGGATTTTTGGCTAGCAAAGACTTGGGTGGAGGCTCCAAAAAGAAAATACCAATATCATGTGAGGTTAGAGATGCTTGCATAGTGGAAAGAAAGGAGAGAGGTATGGACCTCATCTCTTACTTATTCTCCTTAAATTTGAGCCATCCATTATATAGCCCTTGTAACCCCAACTTTTAGCTACCTATGCCCCTTACTACTGCCAAAATTATTAGCCCCATGAAGGGCTTAAAGCTCATTTAAGCCCAAAATAAATATTATGCAATTAATTCCAATTTAATTGCTTATCGATATCGTATATCGATTGATATATTTATAACTATTATAAATATATATAATAATATTTATTCATCGAATCATAATCAAATTTTATAATTAATATTTCACAAATATTAATTAATTTATAATAATTATAAATTAATTAAATCGTTTGATCAAATGAGAATTCATCATTTTGATTGTGTGATTCATCAGGTGTAAATTTAGTCAGCGATTAATATCGAACTATTCAAATATTAACATTCACATATCACTTAGCAGGTGGTGTGACATTTTGGCCAAATTTATTGCTTACTTGATTTTGGTAAAATCCAATTTTACTTTGTTAAGTGTTACCTATTTGCGACTTTTATTTATACCAATTTTCTTCGCCAAAACTATATCACTTTGAACTTATGGAATTTGGTAATGCTCAAAATTCCAATATCGTTCATATTCAACTCTATAGTCCAAACATAAAGTTCATGGTTCAATAATAACAATTATTATTAACCGAACTGTTGTGCCAGAGATTTTGACTTTGAATTGACTCGAGTTGACCGTGATACTAACCCTATATAATTGAGAAGATGAATCCTCTCTTGAATAGTACTTCACTTCTAGTATTTCACTCGACCCAACTATAGTCACTCAATGGACGCCGTGCCATTTTTAATTATAATAAAACGGAGATTTCTTATTGAACATCGACAGTATTCTTAAGTCGAGAGAATTGTGTAAATCAGCCACATCGATATTTTCTGTTTAGCCTTAGTTATATTAACCAACGGAAAACTATCGAATGAGTCATTCCATAGTTATCTAATAGCTATTAGTATGTAACCCCTAGGTGCCTCTAATAGTCATAAGTAATACACTACCCAACATTTGAAAAACGTTATGTACTATAGTCTCAATGGATACATCGTTATCTAGTCTCGATGCATATTGAATAGGAATATTAAAATGATATATTTGTTTTCAATGTGATAAATTACTTATGGTTACAACACTTTGTAACAACTGTCACAAAACATATCATTTATGGATTTTCTATTAAATATACTTTTAATTAAATTAATTAATTAATATAACACATTATATCAAGTATACAATAGAAAGAAAACACCTTGTATTTCGAACAATATTGATTATCGAGTTAGATATATGTAACAAATTACATAATTTTCACTTGGACATACCCCTAATTCTATTAGTTGGGTCAAATGGAAGCATTAAAAGTGAAACACCATTTAAGAGAGGATTCGTCTCCTTAGTTATATGAGGTTAGTATCATGGTCAACTGAAGTCAACTCAAAGTCAAAGTCTCTGGCTAGGACATTTCGATTAATAATAATTGTTAGTATTGAACCAAGGATTTTGTGTTTGGAATATAGGGTTGAATGTGGAAAATATTGGAATTTTGACCATTACTAAATTCCATAAGTCCAAAGTGATATGTTTTTGATGAAAAGAATTGGTGTAAATAAAAGTCACAACCGGGTAATGATTAACATAGTAGAATTGGATTTTATCGAAACCAAGTAAGCGATAAATTTGGTCAAAATGTCACACCACCTAGTAAGTGACGTGTGAATGTTAATATTCTAATAGCTCGATATAATCGCTTACCAAATTTACACTTAACGGGTCACAACCGAAATAATGAATACTCCACTGACCAAAATGATTTAATTAATTTGTAATTATTATAAATTAATTAAACTAATTAATTTTTATGAAATATTAACTATAAAATTTGATTTTAATTTAATGAACAAATATTATTAAATGTATTTATAATAGTTATAAATATATTAATCGATATACGATATCGATACACATTTAAATTGGATTTAAATATATAGTATCTGTTCAGACTTTAAATGGGTTTAAAGCTCATGAAGTGGGCTGGTTTTTTCGGCTTTGATATGAGGTTATATGTGACTAGAAGATGGGATAGAAAGGCACTGTGATGGTGGGCTAAGATGGAAGACAATTGGTAAGAGATGATGTAGGATATTGATCCTGAAATATCTCTAAATTCTCCTCTATATAAGCATCTCTATCCTAAACCTTTGGAGGAATTTTGGAGCCTCCATCCTAATCCATTGTTGTCGGAACTCCTCCTCCAATCCCTTTTTCATATTTAGTTCAAATCAAATCAAATTCAGCGATAATCGATAGTTGGTGGTCAACGGTTTAGGGACTTGCAATCTACTGTATTGGAAATCGGTCAAGGAGCAAATTCCATTATTTCAAGGTGTACTTTTAGGTATTGGGAGTAAGGTACATTTTAACTAATATATAATTATTATTGTTTAGATATAATGTCTATATTATATATATATTATTGTTAGTTGGGTGACATTTTGATACATATATATTATCATAGTTGTGTTAGTTGTATGTTTACATATAATCATATATAATATATATGCTTACATGCAGCACGAAAAATAATTTTTTTTATTTTTTTTACTTTAAATGACTTAAATATATATTATTTAAATATGTACTTATATTACATAAATTTAATACTACATCATACTTATATCAAATACAGTTATATAATCATATATATATATAAAGCTATAAAGGTATATTATTTTCGAAAGAAATAAAAATAATTTTTTATATATATAATTTTTAAAATTTATTTAAATAAACAAATATATATATATATCAATCGATTGTATTAATATATATATATATGTCATAAAATTATCTTTATGTTATACGAAATTAAATTATTACCTAACCTACTCTTGGCAAAAATAAAAAAAACATTTTGTTATATTTTAAAATTATTTAAATATAAATCGAAATTAATAACAAAATTTAAAATTGTTTTTAAAATTTAAAATTACATATTAATATTTATAATAAAAAATGTATTTTAGAATTTAATATTATTTTAAAATTCAAAATAAATTATGAAAAACAATTTTTCAATAAATATCCATATGGATATTTATTTAAATATATTTTAAAATTTAATTAAAAAATTGCCCTGCGCATGACATAGTATTGGTATATTTAAAATATATAATTTTATAAATTTAAAATGTTAATATCTATATATATATATACATTTAATTTATTATAATATTATTTATGCATAAACATATAAGTATTTAAAAAAATATAAATTATATATATATATATATATATTTTATACACATATACATTCATATATTATTTTCGACTTTATATATATATTATGTAATTTGTAAATGATTTAAATTTCATACATATATTTATACACACACACACATATATACATACATTCATACATACATACATATATGTATATAAATTGTTTAAATAGAATATGATTTATACACACACACACATATATATTTAATATTTTTTAAATATATATTAAACATACATTTGGATAATATATTGATATGTAGGATGAGCTAACATATCCGTTGCGGTGTAAATCCCAATAACTATACACGGGCATGTTATACCACACACACATATATGTGCATATGATACACGTATATATATATAATACAATATTAATCAAATAATATAAAATCATTTTATAAATTTAAATAAAAAAAATTATTTAAAGAAATTTAGAAATGTTCTAAATAAATTTGACTTCATAGACCCAATACACCTATAACTTCCGCCGTGGGCTGGCCTATTTTCAATACTTTGAGTGTAAAAATTAAATTAGTACCAACCTAATTTAGATTGGTACCGACCACTTTTGATGACCATCGACCTGAAATGAAGATTTGATTTGGCAAGAGGTCGATAAGGAGAGCTAAAAAAGGAGAAAAACTTGAAGAATAATGGAAAAATCAGATAGGCGCCGACTAAAAATGTTCGATACCAAGTTGATTTTCTACTTGGAGATCATGCTGGATGACTCAGTCTTCGTGCCTGGATATTTGGATCTTGGAATTGTGACGTTTCGAAACCTGGATGACGAGATTGCAATAGGGATTTGCCTATAAATAGCAAGCTACCTACAACTAGGATGAGACTTTTGACGCTTTGATTCTTTTTTATTCTTCTTCCCTAAACACTCCCTAATCTGAGATCAACTTTGTTGTAGTCGGATTTGAGTGGTAGTTATCGTATTCCAAAGGGAATCAATCAAATAATAGGATTAATGCGGACGTAGGCCGGAGTATTTGTCAAACCAACATAAAAATGCTTGTGTATTCTTATTTTCTTCTTGTTTTTGCTTGTTTGATTTGGATTTATCTATTTTTGTGTGCCATTTTTCGGTGCAATACACACATACATATATATATTTATTTTATAAAATTATACTTTATTGTTTACAAAACTAAAAAATAATATATTTATATATTTTTATTTATTTATTTTTAGTTTTGGTCGTAAGGCATTTTATTTGCATACATAGATTTTAATTATCCTATTAATTATTTGAACGTTTTATATATATATATATATCTTTTTCGAAATTATATGATAAATATATTACTGATATTTTTATTTAATTTTACATATAATATTTTAAAAAAATGTAAATCCATAGATCCAGATCTGTTTTTAAACTGTTTTACTAATTAAACAAATTAGATATTTTAAAAATGAAATTTTAATTTCAAAATTATTAACTTATTCAAAATAAATTATTTTATTTATATTTAATATATTTTTATTTAAATTTATAATATATATGCGAGTGTGCATGCACACATGTGTGTGTGTATATAAATTAAATCTATAGATCAAGATCTATTTTTAAACTGTTTTACTAATTAAAAAATAGATATTTAAAATGAATTATGAATTTTAAAATTATTGACTTTTTCAAAATAACTTATTTTATTACAAAACAAATATTCAAAATTTTAAATATTATATACATATATATGTATATTTATAATTTAAATTTATTTTAGACAAAAGTGTGCATATAAAGCGCCAATGTGTCTATTGTGGTGTAAATTCCTACACTTATATATGAGCACATTATACCATATACACATTTATAATGTTGCATTCAGACTTACACGTATGTGTGTATTTGATACACATATACACTTTATATATTACATATTTGTATGAAATCAAATCTTTATATAAATTAACTAAATAAAATAAAGATTTTATGTAAAATTATTTAGACCGGATCTAAATCATTTAAACTGGATCTAAATTAATTAGACCTCGTTGGCCCAATAAGATCTAAAATGTAAATTATTTTGAAATTCACCCATTTTACTCACCGTGTGTTGGTCCAGTTCCAACAATGTCAACATTTTCTCAGGCAAACATGTACTTTCTCCACTTTAATTAAGAAGCGGATCGGCTCATCCCTTACTTCCAAGCTCAACCCTGTGCAGATCTGAATGATTTTGTTAGGGTCTTCTTTGTTTATCGCTACGACTTCAAGTAGAGTTATTGGACTGCCGTCAAGTGTATCTCCGATACGGGGTTGAGTGGGTCGTTTATCTCTAAATCACCCTGATCCAAGGCATGCACCGTGCCCTCAATAAAATCCTCTGCTGGGACAAACATCTATGCTCAAACCTGGGAGCTTTGGCCGCCCTCGGCTCTCACATATGAGTTCGCCAACATTGAGAGGGAAGTGGTCATTGTATCTGCTACTCCTGCTTGCCAATGAGGGTGGGTCTTCTCTTTCCACTTTGTGAGCTCATTTGTTTTGTATGGGCTGGCCAGGGAAAATGGTCCTCGCCAATCTTGTTGCCTTGGTCCTCGACATGAACGAGAGCGTTAAGTGGCTTATGCATTCTCTCAAAGGCAGACACTTCGGGGACCTTTGTGTTACAGGTAGTCCATGCATGGATGGGAGTGTTGCAAGGCTCTTGCATTCTCTTCGGTTGACCGCTTGTGAGCAAAGCTTACTCTTGCTACGGCATGAGAACTCTCTTTTTTGCATGTTATAATGATATATTGTAGAAATCTTTGGCGGTCTGCTGATTGCTTCGAACACCCGTATGCCTCTCTTAATAAGGAACTTCAGGTAAGCCATTGCCAGGCTTTGATGGCATCCAACTCCTTCAACACTGGTCTACTTATCAAGAGGTTATAAGCTGACAGATTATCTACTACTGTCAAATTTACTTAAACTTTGGCCGCAAGGGGTTCTTGAGCAAAGGTGACTTAAATACGAGGTCGACCCTAAAGGAACCATCCCAACACCTCCAAACCATAAATGGGTAATGTACATGGAGCAAGGCTAGAAGCAGGAAGCTTCACCTTGTCAAAAACGTTCTTGAACATTACATTGATGGAGCTACCACTATTAATGAAGACGTGATGAACCTTTACACTAACGACATTAACTGATATGACCATAGGGTCATAATGGGGGTACCTAACTCTGCTCTTGCCTTATACGGTGAAGCAATATATGTTTCTTCTTTCTCGACCCTAGAAGCCTTTGAGGTCCGGGGCTCGACTGAATACACCTAACTACTTGATGCAAGATCTCTCCTATATCGGTCATGTGCGCTTGTTCTGCTCTTGGCCATGTGCGGGCCACCCCAAATTGATAGTATCTCCATGTTGATTGTGGCCACATTGTTGTCGTCCGCTTGTTGTGGTTGGGCGGGTGAATTTGGCTAGGCATTTCGTTGTTCAACCTATTGCCTTACATATTGTACTAATACACCTTTGTGGATTAACCACTCTATCTCATCCTTGAGGTTTTGGCACTCATTAGTGGAGTGACCATTAATTTGATAGACCTCACAGTATTTTCCATTACCTCGTGAATCCTCCTTTCGCCCAGATTGAGAGGGAGGAGACCTTTGTTATGGTGCACGATCCGGGATGCAAGATAGATGGTTTCCATATCGCAATTTAAAGAGTCATAGTTTGTGTACCTAGGTTTGAAGCGCGAACCATCTTCAGAGTTCTTCTTGTGTTCTCCTTTTGGCCATTCTTTCTACATCGCATTTCTTCTCGTGAGTAGGTTTTGTTTTTTTGCTTGCCCTCCTCATCACTATCGGAGAAATATGCCTCTTATACTCTCATAAGGTCATTCGCTCTTTGAAAGATGTTGGTTATAGATGAGGTGGGCTGCTTCTGTAGCTCTATCCACATCCTATACTGATACCTCACCCCATGCATAGGGCAACCACCAAGCTATTTTTTCTGTTCCTCTCATTTGATTCCTTGTAGAAGCGGTTCACATAGGAGAAGAGGGATTCATTTGGACCTCGCTAGATGTTGCCTAGCTCACTTGCCATCATGACCTTAGTTCGTTATGCAAAGAAGCAAGTTTTGAAGTCGGTCCATGGTTGGACCCAAGAATGAATACCGCCGGTTTGAAGGTGTATAAACTAGTGGTAGGCCGGTCCAATCAAGGTTGAAGGGAATATGAGGCACTTGGCATGACCAAAGAGCTAACCGGCTCAAGTTATGGAGTTAAAAGCAGTGATATGGTTGGACAGACCGAGGTTGGTGACCTTCTATTCCTACCAACAGAAGGCGACCTGGACAGATGGCCCTATCTCTCGCCAGATTAAGGCTTAGGAATCTCTCTACAGTATCAGGGTAAACTGAAAGGCTCTCCATGTTCATGATTTGTAGGATGCCCATCACCGCTTAAGCGGCCAAAACATAGATCGTGCTCCTATTATCCGCTCGGAGGTGATCAAATATTGAGTGTGTGACGACCGCCCATAACCCCTGCACTGATCCTAGAGAAAGTGCGCTGTAAAGTGTGCCAGGCAGCCATGGACGATTGTCAGGGTAAATTAAAACAACAGAATCTATCGTATTTCTCACAGCGCATGGACAAAATACAATAGAACATACATATAGTGAAGCTTCACAGAAAAGAATCTCATCAATAAAACTTCATAATAGTTGAATACAAACATCATAATAGTCAATACAACAAGCCTTACTACAAAACACTCAGAGAAAATACAAACAGCGGAACACCCAGTACATATAATAAGAAGATAATATGCAACCCTCCATCTCGTCTTCGATATCAACACCGTGGAAAGCAAGAACAACACCTGTCACCTGCTACCTAGTCTGCCCGTCGCAAAATGGACGAACAGCCCAAGGCAATAAGAGTTAAACATAAAGCCATGAGTCAGACAACAGTCTTAGTGAGCGGTAAATTAACTAACAACATACCAAAAGAGCATAAAGGAAAGGAATAGGAATACAACCCTCCCACTCCACCTCTTTCTACAGTGATAGCCCCCAGACACACACTAAGCAGAAACAAACATAGCAGAGCATATAATTAAGGTAAAGCAATTATCACTCGAGTCAAGGGCGATGTTTTCCAAGTACAAACCCCCAAGGCCTAAACCAAGATCAGATAAGCACCCAGAAAATACCGCTCTTGAGACCGAATGACGATACAACCAAACATCCATGACTCTGGCTATCACTGTTATCGTTGCTTCGATATCACCGTTAATTGAATGACCGGCACATTCTTTCAGCCGTCCGTCAAGGGCTAATGGAAACCCCGGTTCTAGACATAACTCCCGCACGTCATCATGACCCGTGCCTAGGACTATCGAATCTGCCCAGAGTACTTGACTATCAATCATTAGCCTTCAGGGACTATCGAATCTGCCCAACGTACTCTTGCTTTGAGCATGCTAGAACCTTCAACAACGATGAGATCTCAGCCTCCTAGTCATCCTCCTCGACGACTATTTCCATACTAGCTCAAGCGCCTCTCGAGCAAACCATTATCCTCTAACTCAAACCATATCACCGAGTTATCAACTTGCTTGGAATGATCCCGCCTGGATTAGACCAAGACTATCTCATATCATGCTTCGCTTCATCACATCCTCGCAAAGCCTCATCTCAACATCATCATCAAATCTATGCATAAGAGCTTCATCATCCGCTACGTATGCCACAAGCAGCTTTCCCAATTCAATAGCCTTTCTCTTAGCTTTTGAATCATCTTCGGTCTAAATCAAATCATCAATCATCTAATTCATAGCAATCAATCAAGTCAAACATTAATCCAAGTAAACAAGCATTCAAATATGAGCTAAATAGACAATTATAACAATAATGGAAATTTCGTAATTAAAGAGTCAAAAGTCTAACAAGCATGAAAACATGAGCAATGTCTCTATAATCTTGATGAATGAACTTGCATAGGTTAACATGTAGAAAAATGGATGTCAAATCATCATGAGCAATGGATCTATATGGATCTACACATATGATTAGGAAAATGCATGGAAATCACTATTTTAACACCAAATCAAACCAACGATCCGATATACTCCTTTGGATCCGTGTGAGAGATAATCACCACTCACCAAATCACCTAAACAACCCCAAATCAACACGCTTCAGATCTGGACAGCGAAGGATCTAGCTCGATCTATCACCAATCCGCTTCAAACGATGAAATCTATCTTTGATGGATGTAGATAAACTCTTGAATCTTCAACTTGATCTTCGATTTGGATGGATGGAAGCACAAGATTAAAGTGGAGAAAAGAAGTGAAGAAGTGTAGAAGTCGAGCTCTCAAAATGGCAGCACTTCGTCGCTTCGAAATCCGGATCCCAAAAAGTGAGAAAAACCCTTCTATTTATAGGCTGATTTTTAGGTCGCTCGCCCTTAGGTCGTCCACGACCTACGACCTACGACCTAAGAAACTCTTCGACCTAACAATGCGCACGACCTAACAGACAACTGCAGCTTAGCGCACATACGACTCAACTCCTAGGTCGCTCACGACCTAACACCCAACGACCTACACTTTAAGCCTTCACGCGACCTAAAACATCACGCGACCTACGACCTAACAAACACGCGACCTAACACCTAAGTCGTCTACGACTTAAGCCAAAACACACGCGCGCGCGAACCAGGACTCAACGAGTTACGACTTAACAACTCACGCGACCTAACTACTCACGCGACCTACCAACTTATGCGACCTAACAACTTATGCGACCTAACATTCTTAGGTCGTCTAACGACCTAACTACGCTAACATGCTAACCACTAGGTCGCTAAATACTGGGTTGTTAACTCGCTAACTCTTAGGTCGCTTACCCTATAGGTCGCTCCAATATACTAGGTCGCTACATTCTATAAGTCGTTCACTCGACCTAACTAAAAATCCTTAGGTCGCTTTTCCTCCTTAAGACTTCTACCATGCTCATCTCTTAGGTCGTCTACGACCTAAACTTTAACGACTTACCCCATTAGCCTTAAGTCGCTCGAACGACCTAAACTATAACTCGACCTATTTCCTATGCGACCTAAGCCCTTACCTCGCCCAGACTACTAGGTCGCCAACTTCTACAAGTCATCCTATTCCTTAGGTCGCCCAATACCTTAAGTCGTATACTTCCTAAGTCGGTCATTTCCCTTAAGTCGTTCACTCGACCTAAGCCACCCCATACGACCTAACTTCTCCACGACTTATCAACAATGCCTAGGTCGCTCCAAACCTTCCTACGACCTAAGACTTAGACTCTAGATGACTTATCAACAATGCGACCAAATAACAATAGTTTTATGATGTTTCGATCCGTAAAAATACGGGTCGTTACATTCTCTCCCCCTTAGGAATTTCGTCCCCGAAATTCCAAACAAACAAGAGCAATCAATGACTATTCTGCACGCCTACCATCCATAGCAATCAACAAACCATGCATCCAATTCTAGCTTAGCATGCAGAATTCTAAAACTAGAACAAGTTACAATGTCGTTAGATGACACGACACCTTAGGGCCATACCTTGAAGAGTTCAGGATGAGCTGCTTTCATCCTCTCTTCCACCTCCCATGTACAGTCGTTATCATCATCACTCCATTGTATCTTGAGCAACTTAACTATCTTCCTCCTAAGCTGTTTCGTGTCGGTTTCCACAACACGAAGTAGCTTACGAGGTCTCTTATCGACTGGATCAACTTCGAAATCTTCACAGCTATCAGCAGAAACCACTGTATTCGAGTCGTGCACATACTTCCGTAGATATGATACATGAAAAACATTGTGCACACCCGACATCTTCTCTGGTAACTCCAATCTGTAGGCGAGCTTTCCAATTCGCTCGGTGATCGGGAATGGTCCAACAAATCTCGGAGTCAGTTTTCCTTTCTTCCCGAATCGAATAACATTCTTCAGAGGAGAAATCTTCACAAAAACCATATCACCTACGTTGAACTCCAAATCCTTACGACGCTTATCGGCATAACTTTTCTGACGGTCTTGGGCTGCCTTCATTCGTTGCCGAATGATCTCTATACAATCTGAAGTCTGTCGAATCATCTCTAGCCCAAGTATCAACTTTTCTCCGGTCTCTAACCAACATGCCGGAGAGTTACACGGTCTTCCATACAACGCTTCATACGGTGCCATACCAATACTTGACTGGTAACTGTTGTTGTACGAAAATTCCACCAAATGAAGATGATCTTCCCATGATCCTCTGAAATCCAAAACACAAGCTCTGAGGAGATCTTCCAAAACTCGGTTGACTCTCTCGGTCTGACCATCTGTTTGAGGATGATAAGCTGTACTCAAACATAACTCGGTTCCCAAAACTTCCTGGAAGCTCTTCCAAAATCCACTAGTGAACAATGGATCTCGATCGCTCACTATACTCTTCGGAATACCGTGGAATCGAACTATCCACTTAACATACAACTCAGCCAACTTTGATGCAGTCCTAGTCGATCGAACAGGACTGAATCTTGCACTCTTAGTCAGACGATCTACGATGACCCAATTCCCTTCATTTCCCGTTCTTGTTCTAGGTAGTCCATCAATAAAATCCATCGACACTTGTTCCCACTTCCATGCAGGAACCTCTAAAGGCTGAAGTAATCCACTTGGCTTCTTCTGTTCAGCTTTTACCAACTGGCAGTTCATGCACTTGGAAATAAAACTTCCAACATCCTTCTTCATACCTTCCCAGTAGTAGGTTCTCTTCATATCCCGATACATCTTATTTCCTCCTGGATGAATTGTCAGCTTCGAGTGATGACTTTCCTTCAGAACTTCACTCCTCAATTCATCTATATCGGGAACAACTAGTCGTCCCTGTTTTCGAAGCCAACCCTCTCGATCGACCTCGAATCCTTTATCCTTTTCTGGATCCAATCCAGATTCCAATTCACGGATAATCTTGACAATCTTATCATCTCGCTTTTGACTCTCGCCAATCCTTTCCACAAGAGTCGGTCTTATCGATAAGTTTGCCAACATCTCAGGTTCCAATTCACATCTAGGCTTGAAGTCAAATCCAGCTAAATACTCGAGACTCTTCCATTCTGAAAACATGGCTCCCAATCCTGCATGTCTTCGACTTAACGCATCTGCCACTGCGTTACCCTTTCCCGGAGTATAGGCTATACGAAAATCATATGATGCCAAAAACTCTAGCCAACGTTGCTGCCGAAGATTCAAATCCTTTTGGGAGAAAAGATACTTCAACGACTTATGATCTGTAAACAACTCGAATCGAACTCCCAATAGATAATGTCTCCACATCTTCAGAGCAAAAACAATCGCCGCTAACTCCAAATCATGAGTCGGATAATTCCTTTCATGCGGCTTTAGTTGTCGACTTGCATACGCAACAACTTTATCCCTCTGCATCAGCACTGCTCCAAGTCCAGTACCACATGCGTCGGTGTAAACCACCATCTCATCATTCCCACTCGGAATAGTCAAAACAGGAGCGCTTGTCAATCTTCCTTTCAGGATTCTGAAAGCTTGCTCACACTTATCATCCCATCTGAACACTTGGTTCTTTTTCGTCAATCCTGTTAGCGGTGCAGCTACCTTGGAGAAGTCTTTGATAAACCGTCGATAATATCCTGCTAATCCAAGAAAACTTCTCACATCAGATGCATTCTTAGGTCTAACCCAATCTTGGATTGCTGCCACCTTAGCGGGATCAACCGCTATTCCATTTCCATAGATAACATGGCCTAAGAACCTCACTTCACTCTTCCAGAAGTGACACTTCGAAAACTTAGCCTTCAGCTGATATTTCCGTAAGATTTCCAAAACAATACGCAAGTGCGTCTTGTGCTCTTCTTCAGTTCTGGAATAAATCAAAATATCATCCACGAATACTAGCACGAACTTGCTCAACTGATCTCTGAACACTCTATTCATAAGATCCACAAAATATGCTGGTGCATTAGTCAACCCAAACGGCATTACCAGCCACTCAAAGAAACCTGATGGTGTCCTAAAAGCAGTCTTCGGCACACTATCCTTAGCCACTCTCAACTGGTGAAATCCCGTTGCCAAATCCATCTGAGAAAACACCTTCGCTTCGTGAAGCTGATCAAACAAGTCATCTATTCTCGGCAATGGATACTTGTTCTTCTTAGTCACTTTATTCAGCTCACGATAATCCACACACAATCTCAATGACCCATCTGCCTTGGTTGCGAACACAACTGGTGCACCCCACTCGGACACACTACGCCGAATGAATCCTTTCTGTAAAAGGTCATCAACCTGCACCTTCAACTCCTGCTTTTCCCTAGGCGCCATCCGCCTAAGAGGCATCACAACAGGTCTGGCTCCTTCAACTAGATCTATACGAAACTCGATCTCTCTATGCGGTGGTAACCCTTTGACCTCGTCAAAGACATCCTCAAATCCATTAGCGATTGGCACATATGACAGCCCATCCCGTGGAACAACCAGCGAATACATGAAGCTCATGAAGATGCCTTCTTCATGCTTACATCGTATCACAATCTTTCGCCCCTCCACATTCTCGACTGTCACCTCCAACCTTTCACAATCAACCTTTGCCGCATACTTCCTAAGCCAGTCCATACCCAAAATAATTCCGAACCCCGCAAAGTTCAGAACAAAACAATCACAAACAAAAGAGCAATCATGACTCGATACAATCAGACCACGACATAACATACACAAACAAGATGAACCCCCAACTGGATTAGTCACAACCAATGGCCTATCAACAATATCCGGTTCTAAACCTAACCGGCCTACAAGTTCGCTACAAACAAACGAATGCAACACCCCAGTATCAAACAACACTCTAACTGGAACACCACATAGGAAAAGAGTACCTTGAACCACCACAATCTTTCCTTTCTCTTCAGCGGTAGGAGCTCTCAAAGACGATGGAACAGCTCCTAAAGCATAAGCTTGCACAATCTGCTTGTCCTTCCGTGGTTCTGGACAATCCTTCCTGATATGCCCCGGCTTGTCATAGTTGTGACACTTCATCGGTACCTTCGGATTCTTGCAATCCCTGGAGAAATGGCCCTTCTGCTGACAATTGTAGCAAGTCACTTCGCCCTTTGGCTTCTTTTGGCCATCCTTACCCTTCTGCTGCTGCTGCTTCCTCTTCTTGTTTCCACCCTGCTGTGGTTTAGACTCTCCCCTGGTCACAGCAACAACAGATCCTTCCTTAGGAAACAGACTCTCATGCCTGAGAGCTTTCTCCACAAGCTTCTCAAATGAATCGTCCAAATGATCCACCAACTGCCTCCCAAGATAACTGTCCAAGCCTATCACAAACTTCTCATTCTTCTGATATGCAGACTCAATATACGACCGGGCATACTTGGACAAAGCTTCAAACTCAGAAACATACTCAAGAACTGGTCTTCCTCCCTGCTTGAGCTCCACAAACTTCTTGAACAGAACAGACTTCTGAGCTGTAGAAATGAACTTAGCTTCAAATCTGACTTGGAATTGCTCCCAAGTAATCTCTTCCTCCGGAGTATCAATGGTGATAGAGTTCCACCAATCAGAAGCTCTCCCTTGAAGCTGTCTTGATGCCAACTTCCTCTTAGTCGCATCCTCAATTCCCAAATCACCAAAAATCCTTCTACAAGCATCTATCCACCTCTGGACCTCAATGGTTGATTCTGTTCCCAAGAAAACCTTCCCTCCAAGAGCAGTAAAGTCCTTACACAACTTAGCAAAATCCACCGGCTTTGGAGTTTGAACTTGAACTCCAACATCCACCGATGGCCCCGGAGCTGGCATCCTTCTCATGATCGAAGTCATCATTGCTTCGAACATAGCAGCGTAATCAGCAGCCCCCTCAGTAGCACGGCCTTCCCTAGCAGCTGGTCTCCCTCTTTGACTCATTCTCAATATCTATAAAAAGGAATGATTAGCACACCTAGAGAAACAACTGCATAAAGGACTCAAATTCTACTAAGCTACTATATTATATATAGTAATCATCCATCAAAATACAATTACGTCTCTCATACGTAGTTACGTCAGTGAGCGTTGGGTAAAATCGATTAACCAAGGCTCTGATACCAAATGTGACGACCGCCCATAACCCCTGCACTGATCCTAGAGAAAGTGCGCTGTAAAGTGTGCCAGGCAGCCATGGACGATTGTCAGGGTAAATTAAAACAACAGAATCTATCGTATTACTCACAGCGCATGGACAAAATACAATAGAGCATACATATAGTGAAGCTTCACAGAAAAGAATCTCATCAATAAAACTTCATAATAGTTGAATACAAACATCAGAATAGTCAATACAACAAGCCTCACTACAAAACACTCAAAGAAAATACAAACAGCGGAACACCCAGTACATATAATAAGAAGATAATATGCAACCCTCCAGCTCGTCTTCGATATCAACACCGTGGAAAGCAAGAACAGCACCTGTCACCTGCTACCTAGTCTGCCCGTCCCAAAATGGACGAACAGCCCAAGGCAATAAGAGTTAAACATAAAGCCTTGAGTCAGACAACAGTCTTAGTGAGCGGTAAATTAACTAACAACATACCAAAAGAGCATAAAGGAAAAGGAATAGGAATACAACCCTCCCACTCCACCTCTTTCTACAGTGATATCCCCCAGACACACACTAAGCAGAAACAAACATAGCAGAGCATATAATTAAGGTAAAGCAATTATCACTCGAGTCAAGGGCGATGTTTTCCAAGTACAAACCTCCAAGGCCTAAACCAAGATCAGATAAGCACCTAGAAAATACCGCTCTTGAGACCGAATGACGATACAACCAAACATCCATGACTCTGGCTATCACTGTTATCGTTGCTTCGATATCATCGTAAATTGAATGACCGGCACATTCTTTCAGCCATCCGTCAAGGGCTAATAGAAACCCCGGTTCTAGACATAACTCCCGCACGTCATCGTGACCCGTGCCTAGGACTATCGAATCTGCCCAGAGTACTTGACTATCAATCATTAGCCTTCAGGGACTATCGAATCTGCCCAACGTACTCTTGCTTTGAGCATGCTAGAACCTTCAACAACGATGAGATCTCAGCCTCCTAGTCATCCTCCTCGACGACTATTTCCATACTAGCTCAAGCGCCTCTCGAGCAAACCATTATCCTCTAACTCGAACCATATCACCGAGTTATCAACTTGCTTGGAATGATCCCGCCTGGATTAGACCAAGACTATCTCATATCATGCTTCGCTTCATCACATCCTCGCAAAGCCTCATCTCAACATCATTATCAAATCTATGCATAAGAGCTTCATCATCCGCTACGTATGCCACAAGCAGCTTTCCCAATTCAATAGCCTTTCTCTTAGCTTTTGAATCATCTTCGGTCTAAATCAAATCATCAATCATCTAATTCATAGCAATCAATCAAGTCAAACATTAATCCAAGTAAACAAGCATTCAAATATGAGCTAAATAGACAATTATAACAATAATGGAAATTTCGTAATTAAAGAGTCAAAAGTCTAACAAGCATGAAAACATGAGCAATGTCTCTATAATCTTGATGAATGAACTTGCATAGGTTAACATGTAGAAAAGTGGATGTCAAATCATCATGAGCAATGGATCTATATGGATCTACACATATGATTAGGAAAATGCATGGAAATCACTATTTTAACACCAAATCAAACCAACGATCCGATATACTCCTTTGGATCCGTGTGAGAGATAATCACCACTCACCAAATCACCTAAACAACCCCAAATCAACACGCTTCAGATCTGGACAGCGAAGGATCTAGCTCGATCTATCACCAATCCGCTTCAAACGATGAAATCTATCTTTGATGGATGTAGATAAACTCTTGAATCTTCAACTTGATCTTCGATTTGGATGGATGGAAGCACAAGATTAAAGTGGAGAAAAGAAGTGAAGAAGTGTAGAAGTCGAGCTCTCAAAATGGCAGCACTTCGTCGCTTCGAAATCCGGATCCCAAAAAGTGAGAAAAACCCTTCTATTTATAGGCTGATTTTTAGGTCGCTCGCCCTTAGGTCGTCCACGACCTACGACCTAAGAAACTCTTCGACCTAACAATGCGCACGACCTAACAGACAACTGCAGCTTAGCGCACATACGACTCAACTCCTAGGTCGCTCACGACCTAACACTCAACGACCTACACTTTAAGCCTTCACGCGACCTAAAACATCACGCGACCTACGACCTAACAAACACGCGACCTAACACCTAAGTCGTCTACGACTTAAGCCAAAACACACGCGTGCGCGAACCAGGACTCAACGAGTTACGACTTAACAACTCACGCGACCTAACTACTCACGCGACCTACCAACTTATGCGACCTAACAACTTATGCGACCTAACATTCTTAGGTCGTCTAACGACCTAACTACGCTAACATGCTAACCACTAGGTCGCTAAATACTGAGTTGTTAACTCGCTAACTCTTAGGTCGCTCCAATATACTAGGTCGCTACATTCTATAAGTCGTTCACTCAACCTAACTAAAAATCCTTAGGTCGCTTTTCCTCCTTAAGACATCTACCCTGCTCATCTCTTAGGTCGTCTACGACCTAAACTTTAACGACTTACCCTATTAGCCTTAAGTCGCTCGAACGACCTAAACTATAACTCGACCTATTTCCTATGCGACCTAAGCCCTTACCTCGCCCAGACTACTAGGTCGCCAACTTCTACAAGTCATCATATTCCTTAGGTCGCCCAATACCTTAAGTCGTATACTTCCTAAGTCGGTCATTTCCCTTAAGTCGTTCACTCGACCTAAGCCACCCCATACGACCTAACTTCTCCACGACTTATCAACAATGCCTAGGTCGCTCCAAACCTTCCTACGACCTAAGACTTAGACTCTAGACGACTTATCAACAATGCGACCAAATAACAATAGTTTTATGATGTTTCGATCCGTAAAAATACGGGTCGTTACAGAGTGCCTTTCCATGGAAAGGGGACATCGAGTAGCCCGAGCTTCTGGATGTAGTGTTGGTTATGGTATAAGGGCATTGTGGACATAGTCTTGTTCTTGTATATGATACACATCTCTATTGCGGGCAGAGACAGTCCCAAAATGAAAGTGTTGGGGACGATAGGTTGGATGGGAGTTCGGTCCATAATTGTCGGGACCACCGGTTCATAGTTTACTATGTATTGTACTTCCACCCTTTCCCTTAGTTCATTTAGATCGTGAGCAACCTACTTGATGTTTGTCAAGCCATTTACCCGGCTGGCTGAACCATACGTCGCTGCTCAAGCTTAGAATGGGACAAATAGCTATCGCACCTATGGCATCATTGATGTTGTGGTCATTTGAGTTATCCGCGTTATTTTACAGTTGTTCTGCATGATGTGATGAGTTTTTGAGGTAAAGTAATGGGTTTGTAGAGAAGAAAAATGATGAAAGTTGAGAACTTTTTGTTGAGGCCTTGCTTCTAGTGCCAAAATGTTAACTAGAAATTTAACCAATCTTGATATTGTGATTATGAGTTGATAGCAAAGCTTATTTGCTAATGCCATAGTTAACAAACTGAAAATTGAAAGAAAAGTAAGATAGTAAATGCTAAAAGTAAAGAGACACAAGATTTAAGGTGATTCGATCAAGAACGATCTACGTCCACTATGATAGTAATTTCCATTACTTTGACTTTTTTGCTGTAGCGGTTTTCTTACAAGAGATAATAATAAGAGCAGTAAATGAGAATTCGAACCTTGTATAAGTGAATCCAATGTTGTATTCATAGTAGATGCAATCTGGCTCGGACGGTTAAGATTGGTGAGCCAATCTCAAGGTTTCCCCTTAGACGTGAATGGTGTTGAATGGTGCAGATGTGGGTTGGTTAAGATTCCAACTGGTCTTGTTGGCCCAGATGAAAGACAGCCGACGAGCCATACCAATGCATGCTTTTTTCAGGAAACAACAAGGGGACATAAGGTTGTTGAACGATAATGCCATCACTATGTGGACAGAGAAGGACATAGAGTGGAATAGTCAAAGACATGGTTTCTTTTTGCAGGGGCAGACAAACGCTTTGGGCAGAGACTTATCATGCCAAGACAAAACGACAATGGCGGAGTAGGCTAGTTGTTCGCGAGAAGTGAGCGGGACGACGATCGATGCGCCCAAACCTGGAAGAGGGCGAGTCTTTCATAGTACATGCAAGGTATATGGTGGACTACTTATTTGTTGGGGTCGTTTGCATGTCGAGTTGCAATCAATATCTACCGCCCGCTGATTGTTGGGGTCGTTTTCACTTGCTAAAAAGGCTATTGTGGCTAATTTTCATATTTTCATATAATGTACCATTAAGCTTCAACTGCACCGCGGCGGCCGGTAGATCACGGATTACAACAGTGCCTTTAGACAAAAGGGTGCGCTGTTAGCTGTCATACTTTATGCATAGGTTTGAAGAAAAGCATTCTATAGGGGATTTTCATTTCAAGGGCTTATTTGTGTGGGTAATAAGTTTTAAGGACACTACTTTTGAAAAATTTGTTTTAAGGACATTTTACAGGAAAAAGATAAAAGAATTTATCATTTTCAGTTATACAGAAATAATGCTAAAAAGATTTATCGTTTTTCTATATAACTTAAAAAGATAAATGAATTTATCATTATCCTGTAAATTGTCCTTAAAAGTGATGTCCTTGCAACTAATTCCCTTGAAAATAAAAGCCCGTCAACCTCATTTCCACTATATGCGTAGATTGAAAAAGAATTAGCCCCCGATCTGCTGCATAGCATCCAACCTCATCAAAATCTTCCTTATCGATTATTTTTAAATTTCCGCTTCTTAATTTGTGTGGAAATAAGATTCGATTTTGTCTCCGGATTCAAATTAGCAAGTCGGTTCCGAAGAGAGGATTCCAGTCAATTAGCGAATATCCATTTATCTCCAGTATGACAGAGGTATTCTAATCAATTTTGCATCTTCTTTTACGCTATACACAGTTTCTAAATTAGGGTTTATCAGTTTGTAGATGGCTAATTCGTGAGAAATATACAATAAACTGCATAAATAGATTGATGAAGTCGAGTAGTAAGTTGATTTTGGAAATCTGTGTTAATTCGAATACTACATTTTATGTATAAACAAAGTATGATGCTAAGGGTGCCGCCGTTTTGGCTAGGTGCGCCACGGTCTGTGTTTGATCGCTGGCCGCACATAGCTACAGGGACTTTCAACCGCCGCACATGCTAGGTACGGCGGCCGTAGCTAGGTGCGGCCAGTGATCAAATGCCGACCGCGCCGTCGCTAAGCGACGGCACCCTTACCGTACACGAAATAAAAGGAAAAATATACTGATTAAATGCATATTTTCATATCATTTAATTTAAATCATATTCCTCAATGCTCTCTACATATTTTGCCATCATTTCTCCACCTTTTCCTACTTAAATACTACACCATCTAATTATTGTACGAGACCTGTCACCAAAGCCTTTGGTTCGAAAACAAGTTTTGTATTTTGCGTTTTCAATATTTATGTCTGTGAGTAGAGGAGTTGGAACATCCTAGTCAGCCCAATAATGAAAAGAAAGGATGGAAGAAGATAGATTTTGATATTTTCCAAAATGCGGAAAACACGAAAAAGTCATTTTTAATTTTATATGTTAAAACCATTTTCCAAATCGATCGTTTTCCACCCGTTTTCGCTCTTTCATATATTTTAAAGTACAAATTGAAAACGCAAAACACAAAACTCAATATTCAAACCAAACACTACCTTAACTTTTGATCCTTATTTCATAAAATGCACATAGGATAAAAAACAATGACAATTGAAAAAGAGTAAAATATACTACAGTGTCGCTGACATGCTTCCAACTTTTTGATTATACTCAAATTGGAAGCAATTCCGTTTGTAACTATATAATATGGAATCCATTGTTTTTTCTTGAATATTACCCCCAAGCTCTAATTTTAAGTTAGAAAATATGCTACATGGTGAATTTTCTTATTAATATATCGTTACGATAGATACTTAGGATTTGGGACTTATGTTTTAATTTATTATTATTAGTATTGCTATTTTGTATAATTTGCAAACTGAGGTAAGTTTAATGGATGATTGACTTGCATGCTTGTTTAGGATCAAAGTAAACAGGACTTCTTTCTAAAGCATTGTAATTGTTTATAAGAGAAATTCGTTCATTATTATTGTCTATTTCTACAATATGTTATGCTTCTACAGTTGTATTGCAGAGATTTCTATACATTACTCATACCAGTTGAAAATCTGTAGGACAATCAAAACCAACCACTTTATTTATTGTGCTTATATTTTGTAATAAAGGCATTCCCTTTGTCAAGTGATCTCTGTATAGACCTGCTCCGACAGAGATGCTACTTTCTGTACCGTCGAAAGACCATAAATTATTATTTTTTACCATAAGGCTGAATATTCATAGCTGCACAAGAAAGAAAAATTAACAAGATACCATTTCTTTATGCAAGTCAATATGAAAGGTTTCAACTAGTGTAGAAATGTCAGTTTGGTTGTTAAAATACTTTTTTCTCAGATTGATGTGGCATGTGTATGCATACGTAATTACATGCACATATATGATAGAATTTGGTATAGAGGAGGGTGAAAGAGATTCAACAACAAACACAAAAGAACTACATTGTATTAACTTGAAAACTACTTCTATATTTATTCATTAGCCAACAAAGCCTTATATAGGCAAGTATATACATATATAAAAGTAGCAACTACACTAACCCACTAGCCTGAAAATATGGATCTTAACCAACCACTTACACTAATTATTAGGAACACATATTAAACAAAATGTCAACTAACTCAAACAAATACAACTTCAAACATCCTCCCGTAAATTGATGTGCTAACATCTAGTTTACAAAGTTGCACCGTCAAACTACGGTTGCTTGGATGCTTTCTCATCTTTCATTGATGACTTCAATTACGACTTTGATCTTCTATTTGGCTGGATATACTAAACTGTTTTATGTTGATTAGTGCGTCATTCACGAACTATTAACAAACTTTCTTGATTTCATTCTTAAAGTCTCAACTCCACACTAAGGATTTATCAGACCTCTGCACATGGGTCCTCCCTTGATACTGTTGTATCAATCATCTTCTCAACAAACTAGAGCTACTGCTCTTCTTCATTTGCTTGTTGAATGACATAAAACCAAAGCTGATTCACTCGCAGCCATGTCTGCTTCACTTGTAGGCACGTTTATCTTCTCTTAGGCATATTAGCAAACAATTTCCGAGCACTTTGCAAATTGTCCAGATTCATGCACCATAGAATCTTCGCGTCGTCATCTCTTGATATCACAAATAATGACTGCTGCCATTCTAGTCATCATCGTTGTTTTGCACTGCTGTTGCGCTTCCTCTTTGCTATTGCTGCTGCTACAACCTTCTTTTTCTCATTGGCTTTTTCGCTATAGTTGCTATTGCAAACCACAGTAGTTGCTGCTACTCTTCTATGAATTATCATGCAGAACATTATTTCCAAATTCCACTAAAGTCCCAAATGCAGCATCAGACAACCATTCCATTATCTGCTTCGCTTCTAAGATTATGTTCTTCCTCAAATCACCTGCATAATGTTCATCCAACTTAGGTTTCACTCCTAACAAATCTTCATACGTACCTATAATCCTAAAAAGCTTCTTTGAAATCCTTTTCTGAATGACAACTGCATCTCTGAAATTCAACAATATAACACATCCTATTGAGCTTTACAGAAAGCACTCATCTCTAATCTCTCTAGACTCAGCAAATACCCGATCACACAAAATTTGCTCATCCGATAATAAAGCTTTGGCAACAACTTAAATTGCGTGGATCCATTTCCTCATCATATCATCCAGAAACTCTCTTCTCATACTCCTATAAACCTGACATAGCTCCTGGCTAAAGCCTGCATGTATCATCACATCTGCTCTTTCTTTCAAATCATTAACCGCCTCTATTCTTATCAACACATTGTTATTACGATGCTCCACTTTTCCATAATTATCATGTTCTAGACTCGATCTTTCTTCCGCGTTAACCACCGAACCAGCATCAATTTTTTTAATCATAGGCAAATGAAAAGGAGAGACGATTAAACGACCTGTTTATTCCAGAAGCATCAAGTGGAAGTGTGTTTTTGATCATAATCAATCTAAATCTTTCTGCAAGCCTAACCGTGGCTTCTTGAAGTACGACCCCCGCCTCGTCAAATAGATCAGGATAAGATTCCACTTTGTTAATGGTTACCGTCGAAATCACATCATTGACATGCTGAAAGTAATCCAAGATCTCATTCAACGATCCGAAGTTTGACGATTTTATTACCTTCCTAGCGCACTCTTTACCCTCTCTCTGCTCCAACTCTAATACCATGATATAATTTGATGTAGAGGAGGGTAAGAGAGAGTCAACGACAAACACAAAAGAACTACATTATATTAACTTGAACATTACTTTTATATTTATTCATTGGCCAACAAAGTCTTATCTAGGTAAGTACATATGTACATAAAAGTAGCCACTACGCTAACCAACTAGTCTAAGATTATGGATCTTAACCAACCGTTTACACTAATTATTAGAAACACATATTAAACAATATATTGATTAACTCAAACAAATACAACTTCCAACAATATAGATATATATCATACATACAAACACCCACATGCGCTTCACCTTTCTTCAAAGATCAATCATAAAAGTCATAGTACAGAAAAGAAATATCTCCTCAAATTTTGCGACCATTTCATTAAGCCCAAATCTTGGACTGTGCTCGTGACTCCGAAAGTGTGTATATTGAACTCTAAGAATGTGGTAAAGACATGACATATTTGCATCTTTATCATGTACCATCTTTACTTTCAGCATCTATGGATTCATCTTTTTCTCTATCTAAATCTTCTTGTAAAACTGCATTAAGTAATTGTTACCTTCCGGGTGTTGTGATCTAAGAATTATAATGACAATAAACGCTACTTTCATATGCAATATTTAACTCTTAATCAACTTCAAAAGTGTTGCATACATTAAATAGCCACCCGATTGTATCGTAAATTGTTAAGCTTTCATGGATGGATGATTAAGAGTGTTTACTCGTGGATTCATCATTAGCATATGCCGTCATATGCACCACCACACAGTAAGGTCATCTCCAACACTTACGGATTCAACCCTTGTACTTAGCAAGGCTTGAGAATTCGGTTTCGGTACCGGTTTCGGCCTTTCAAAATTCTATAAATTTTGGACAAAGTCGGTTATTTCGGAAATTTCGGTGTAAGTTTCGATTTCGGATTTTTAATAATTAACCTTATAAAATTGCCTAATTAATGCTAAATATCAATGTTTAGTCAATTTTATTGTATAATTATTTTTCAGATATAAAGTTTATTTATATATTTTAACAAAATTTTGAAAATTGTCTTGGCAAACATTTATGTTCACATAGAGCCTAATAAAAAAGAAAAGTATATATCATATCAACCCACTCATTCTCTCTCCTCCTTTAATCTTCTCTCACTAGTCACTTCATCTTCTTCCTAAAGTTTGACTCCAACTTTTAAACTTCAAACAAAATTCGTATTTAAAAGAATTTCTTTTTGGGAAAATCAGTAACAAATCCATGTAAACTATAACTTCTTCTTTCTTTTACTTATTTTATCTTTTTGTTTAATTTTACTAATTAGTTTTAGTTGCATGAATATCTTCTCATTTTCAAAGTTTAACATGTTTCCTTCGATTTTTCTTAAGACACCGGTTTATTCTTTTTTAACCGATCTTATACCTGAAATGATTTTTTTTCTATTATCTCGTACCGGTTCTGGTTGAAACTGAACCGAGGTGGCCGGAATTTCGGGGTTTCGACCGGAATCTCAAATCTTTATTAATAGTTTGTTTGGAAGCGCAATCTTTTGGTCTGACCGTGAACTTCCCAAAATACCCTTCACTCATATATAATTCTAGTATTATCTATATCATTCCCTTTACAAATGCCTGAAACAAAAAATAATTTATGTTATTTCTAACCTATTATTTCTACGCTGGACTGGAACAATTCAAACCAAGTTAAAACTTGAATATTTCAATGAATATATTTCTAAGTTTGTGTGTTCACTAAAACGAGAATATGTCAAATACGCACATTTAGATAATAAAATATTCTTCTAGATAATTCAACACATCTTTAATGATAGTTATAATATCTTTGATGTCACATTTTTTTGATATCAGCGTAAACTACAGAAAAATGCTCATTTATCTTAATATCATTTAAAAATTGGATCCAACTTCTTTTATAAATTCAAAATTCCCCTCTATAAATATTATCAAATCTTAATATCCATTAAATATAGGATCTAATAAATAAACCTCCATAAATATTATTAAATCTTAGTGTTGCTTAAATATAGTATGCAACAAATAAATTTTCTTTACAAATTCAAAACTTCTTTTTACAAATATTACCAAATCTTAATACCACTTAAATTAAGATCTAACAAATTAATTTTTTATACAAATTAACAGAAACAAAAATTCAAACTACACCAATGTAAATGTTGCAACTAAAATAGAATCAAAAGAACAAAAACTCAAACCAACAACAAATAAACCTTTTGAATATTTTAAACATGTTCACTTTATAGAAAAACAATTCATGCGTAAAGCGTAATTTTTTGATCCGACCGCGAAATTTCAAAAATACCCTTATATGTATTTCTTTATTAATAGTTGTAATATATTTGTCGTCGCACTCTTTTGGTGTCAGCATGCAATACCAAAAATGTGTCTCTACGGATATTGTTATTAAGATTTAGCATCACTTAAAAATAGAATCTGACAATTAAGCTTCCTCTACAAATTCAAAATTTCCTCTACAATATTTACCAAGTCTTAATAAATAAAAATGTAAACTAAAAAAATAGAATTGCAACTTAGAAATAAAATTCAAATTAACTACGTATGATTTAACAAAAAATACGGCTAAATATTTGTGAAAATCATTTTCTTTTGAATGTATTAAACAAATACAATTTGTAGAAAAACAATTCATGTGTCTTCATCACGCGTGAAATGCGTGCCGTAACGCTCGTCATGATACGTAGATTAACTTAATTCATCGTCTCCAAATGATTTGAATTTTGGTGTATATAGAGTGTAAGCTCCAATCCCTGCTTTAGAAAGCTGAACCATAAGTGGGACATCTATTCTATAGATATCTATAAGTGGTGCCTATAGACACTTGCAAGTAGACGCCTATAAAATAGATTCCTACCTGTAGACGTTTATTTTATAGGAGCGTGTTTTTCAATAGCCGTACAACTTCTAATTTGCACAACACCTTTGTACATAATACATCACTTTCAATCTAATGTACATAATACATCACTTTCAATCTAATTAGTTACTATAAATATAGGTAAAATATTGGTTAAGGAGCGATATATAATATTTTACAATATTGGGATAATATCGAAGAGATATTGGGGTAATATGTAAAATATAGATTAAGAAGCGATATATAATATTTTAAAATATCGGGATAATATCGAAGAGATTTTGAAGTAATATCAACATGTTTATTAACAAATTGTACAAATTACGTCGATGATAAAACTTAAAAGACGTAAATATCCACATATTGGCACTTTAAATAATTATTAAAATGTTCGAAGAGATATATATATATATATATATATATATATATAATATAAAGAATTTGCTTATACAATGTAGGTTTTTATTGTAATTTGACATTCATTTACCTTTTCTACTTATCGACGATATTTGACCACTTTCACCGATAATTATGTCAAATATCGATATAATACTGCTGATATATCGAAAAATATCAGTGATATCACTGAAATATCACTAAATGATATTTTAAGTAATATTTTATAAAAATATCGCTTGAAGATTGCAATATATCAACAATATTATCAGATATCAACTCTTTGCTTTCAACTTCATTTCCATCGAACCAACATGTCTGGCCATGTTTCGAGCACTCACCACTCCATTTTTGACAATTACGTCTTCGACGAAATTCAAGAAGATTTTGCAATCGAAGTCGGCATTCGTACCAGCGTTCCATGACTAAATCAAGAAAATTATGATCTGTTACATTTTGCGTTAGTTTTTGATCGACGCAATTCCTTATAATGATCAAACCAGAGAAACATTTTGGAAAAAAATTACCCTCTAATTACAACAAAAGTCATCCTTGTAAGATTTGTTTGTTTTAATCATTGAAAGGTTGTTGGGGGGAATATCAATTGACAAACACAGTCGTATGAATCTCAAATATACATAATTAAGCAAACAAAACCAGTGGCATTGGAGGAAAACTTGAAGATCGTAGCTAATCATATCCACTCATAGTAGAAGATGTGCTAGATCGACATCATCAATATCTCGAATACATATTTGTATTCTTTCATTTTTGGTTGGATGTGGTAGAATTTCAATGCATTTCTTTATCAAAACATAAATAAAAACATGAAAAATGAAGCGGGGTTGAAATAAAAGCGCATGATGTAGGCATTTAAAAGAGGATACCATTATAATAGGTAGCTATAAAATAGGTGTCTGCTTTGTTGGTGGTTTGAATAAAGGCTCTTATTTTGTAGACCTCTACTTGTAGGCACCTACAAAATAGATACCTGTTTATTGGACATTTTCTCTGATTACACCTTGTAATCCTACAAAACGTAAGATAACGAGGTGCAATTATTTTGGAAAAGCCTCACATTTTACTATTATTCTATTAGTCTAATATTAAGAAGGCAGCCAGACACTCTTGGGTACTATTGGATACTCTTATATTTGTCGATGTTATTTGTTGTTATTGCCTCACATGTTACTATGATTGTTCAATTACGTGTACCACTGTGACGCCAGCCAGACACTCCTGGGTATAATTTGCTGCTCTCAAATGTTTTTAATGTTATTTCTGTTGTTACATATTTAATTTAATATGTTTACATAAATGCCACATTTTTATAACTTGCATTCTCATCCCCGCTCAAGCGGAGCCTTGGACAGTGGATAGATTATGACGATATATTTACTGCATTTTAATAACAAGTTTTATTTTGTTAGATATATCTTCTATTTGATTATTGTGGTATATGTTACATAATAACTGTGTTAGTAATATTTAAGTCAGGTTATTTGAATCTGAACCCTAAATGATTATTATCTTTCACATCTAATCCCTCACATGATAATTATTGTAAACTCGGTCCCTGTGCCTCTCAAGATAACTGTTTTCCAATTTACGTTTCCTAATTTACTCTCTTCTTTATTTAAAATCATTTATCTCAATCTTTAAATTGCACCAACTTTTTTATGGAGATGTCACATTGATGTATCATTTTCATCATTAATTCACGAACTTAATTCTTTTTTAACTGATAGGCATTGTGTATATGTAAAAATTATTTTTCAAATAAGCAAATATTCTTCCTTTCTATGGAGGAAGAATATCTTATTATTTGCAAATTCTTCTCTAGAAGGAAAAATATTTTTTCCGAAAGAACCAGTTTTTTTCTAAATTGTGAAAGAAAAGTAACTTTCGTTATTTGAAAATGGAAGAGTTTCTTCCTTCTACGAAGGATAGACTATCTTATTTTCCAAAAAGGAACACTTTATTTATTTATTTATTTATTTTAAAAATTATCTTCCATTTAAAAAGACCATCTTTCTTCCCATGTACAAATACCATTTTCCTTCTCAAAGAGAAAAACATCTTTCCAAAAAAGGAAGACTATTTCTTTGTTGAAAAGTTGCATCAAATTTTTTGTGTGCGTGCAATTTGAAAAATATGACTTACAAATTAGATTTTCATATTCTCTTTAACAATATTGTTATAATATCTATGGTGCCACACCTTTATTTTTGTGAACACGGATTTTTTCTTTCTTTCATAATACTCTTGAGCGTACACATACAATGTCATGAGTTTGAATCCCAATCTTGACAAAAATACCTCTTTGTTTTTATGCGGTCACAAGTTCGAATTTTGATGTTAACAAAAATATTTTTGTGAGGTCATGAGTTCAAACCCCAACTCTTTACAAAAATATATCTCTTTTTTTGTATGTTTTTTATTTATCTTTCTACCAATGCAAGCTAGGTTGAATGGCCACTACCAATTTATTTGCAATTTATTTTTCTATAAATTTTATTATTGGATATTTATTTAAAAATATTGTCATTTAATGTTTTGTTCTACATACCTACATATAATATTCTACATTTTTGTCTCTATACCTTCATGAATAATAATTCTCATTAAAAGGCAGTAATGATTAGTTGATCTTTTAGTTTTTAATTATTCAAAATAGAGTTTTAAATTTTATTTATTATGCATATATTTTTTATTTTCAAAAATAGGAAATAGGAATTATCTATAAAAATTGTTAGCATTTCTTTCCTAATTTGAAAATTGAAATTTCAAATTTAATGATACAAACTTTAAAATGTAAAAATTGAGTAATTTTGAACAAAGTTTGAGAACTAGGTTTTGATTTCGGTTCCGCACATTTGAAATATTTCGTAGTTTCAGCGGATTTTGGAAATTTTGGTTTTGGTTTTTGTTCAGGATTGGATTTCAATGTTTTTTTAATGGAAACATAATAATAAACCGTGTAAATAAAATATACAATATAATCTATAAAAAAAATACAAAAAATGCGTACAAATACTATCTCGTGGTGTTGCACACCTATTATTATGTAGATCCAACTCACTAGATCTAGCCCACTTGTATGCAAATATTATTTAATTAACACTAATATGAGTAGATCCAGCCCACGTTCTAATTTAAATAACTCTAATTATAATGAGCACTGCCCACATCTATTATTTTCCTCCTCTAGTAACCCTAATGTCATCCCACATCTTTTATTTCCATCTTCTGTTTCATCTGCCGCTCAGAATCAACTCCATCATCATCGTCTAAAACTGGGCACAAAACAAAAGGTAGCAAAAAAAATAAAATTACAGACGAGTTCAGATCACTACCTGAAATCTGCGAGCTGGAGAGAAGGCTCAATTTTCAATTTTCAATCTTTAATTTTATTTAGATTGATTTATGATTTGATTGAACGAAGGCATGAGTAGATTCTTTTCGGGTATATTTTTTATAAAGAAAACAGTCCAGAACTAGTTTTCTTCCTTGCTTCCGGACCGGTGTTGGCCGGTATCGGTCGGGTACCATGATTTTGAAGTTACTTTAAACTATTTGTTTTTATATCATTGTTTTTACATAATGAAAATTTATCAATGAAACAGCCTCTTTGCAATGCGAGGGAAATGCTACGTACATTATCGACCTCCTTAGAGCCTGCTATCGTGCGAGAGCCTCATGCACTGGGTTCCACCTTATTAACGGACGCAAAAAGTATATTAATTATTTTAGCTCAATGAATAACTTTGTAGTTTACGATTTAGCAAATGAAGTATTTATATTGATATTTGTCAACTTCTTTTTAAATGCTAATTTTTTTAATATTAGATTCACTAAGAGTATTTAAATTTTAAACCCAATTGATTTTCATAAAAAATATATTTTATGGCTTAATTCATTTTTTATATTTCAATATTATTAGCTATGATTTGAATAATTAAACTAAAATATTTTCAAGATTTGTATAAATAAAACGGAAATATTTACCTAGTTGTATAATTTAAGAATTTTTTTTTCTTGTTTGGAACACTATGTTAAAGATCATTTTTAACCATACATATTGTTCATAAAATGGTCTTTGGTCAAATTAAATGTGGTCAATAATGTGCAAAAATAGGGATTGATTATGTAAACTTTATGATATAACTTTTTGAAGAATGTTTCGATAAACATATGCATTGGACGTATCAGAGTATTTATTGAACAAATGTCGTGATGTTAGCAACTAAACCTGTCGATGGATCAAGGTCGGTCCAGGTAGCATAAAACCCAGACCTGAGCCTGTTTACTAAAATCATAACCCGAGTATTTCAATCCTATTATACAAGCTCAGTCCGTCGGGCTTTTTAAGCCTGGTAGGTAAGAACCGTCTACTCGGCTTAAATTATTGATAACATAACCATCATTTTAGCTCGTGACTCTTTTAAAATTGTACATAAATAAAGTTTACAGACAAATTGGATATCAAACAAAAGTACGTAAAAAATTCTACGCATAGACAAACAAATGGTATGCATTTAATATATACGTTTATATTTACTGTACAATGGATAGATAATGATCGGGTTGGACGCTAACCAAATTGGGTAATGATGAACCCGTACCCATCCCCAATAATAAGCAGGTTGGGTCTGGGTCTGGGCATGACTAGTTAAAGTTGAACCCGTATCCGTGTTAACAGGGTGGGGTCGAAATGGATTCGGGTTGAAACCTTTACCATTGAAAAGCCTATTAGCAGCTGGGGTTTGAACATTTAAATATCAAATCCTAACCCTTTGCTTTCCACATGGAAGCACATATTTAATTTCATTCACGGAGAGTATCACTTATATATATATATATATATATATATATATATATATATCTGTGTGTGTGTCTGTGCGTGTGTGCACGTGCGTGGGCATATATTCATGTTACATGCATGTGTACCAATGTTTTTCCTTTCACATGCGAAGCGAGTGGCATTTATGCTATTTATTTTGTCCCGCGCTTATGAATCGTTTGACATCTGGACTGATTAGTTAAAACGGATTTTAAATCATTCTTTTAAAGGTAATTACATTTTAACATTTGGTAATATAAAATGGACATTGTTGTAATTTGGAATGAAAGTTCGTAATTAAATGTGTACTAGGGGTCGGATTTACAAGAAAATTACTGACATGGATTTAGGCGTATTTAGGTTATAAACAAGAGGGTTATATGGATTCCCCCTATTTAAATGGCACCGAACTTGTTACTTAGTATATAAGAGTGTGTGTCATTATTATTCTAAAGCCAAACAATATGGAGATGATTTCCTCTATATTCTAAAGCCTATGTCCCCAATAAATCTCATCCACTCATTCCACTTCTACCATCATCGTCAAGTAATTGAATTCATTAGTAAGTGTGATTATGATGTAATGGGTACATGGGGACATAACATCTCGTCTCAACAATTTGCGGTTATTCTTAAAAGTGATTTGTTCTATTTATGGTTAATATCTAAGGGAACAAGTACTGGGGCTCCATTCAAGCTCCGCATGGATTCTTTATTGGCTCTAGTGGAGTCGCAGATGCTTAGGACTTTGCTACATTATCTGGAGCGCTCTATAGTTTTGTATTTTAAACTGCATCAGACCAATCACTAATTGAGTTTAGCTATTACCCTTTGATGTTGGATGATTCATGTTGATTTACGTCTAATCAAGATATACTATTAATCACGTTGGACAATGTTTTAAGAAATTGAATACATTAAACCATTTGCCAAGACCTTTATTTTGTATGTTAGTTGTAGAAAATAGTTCAGCAGAATTTGTAAATCATTCGAATTGAAAACCTTTTTTAAGTTGTACTGATTCAAATCAGGGGTCTTCAGTGGCAACCCTTAGGCAGTCGGTCCACAATTTCTTCTGACATTTCTTGTTTTACAGTTTAACATGCGTTAATTATGATTTTTGTCTAATGGTCTGTGCATTCTTACTGTCTCCTTCATACAGCTTGATCTTGTGAACAATACATATTTGGAATATTATTTACAGTAGTTCGATGTTACGGTTTTTAAACATATCCTACACAGCACTCGATTTTGCTTTAGTTTTTAATTTTTTTACCTGTCTTTGTTTTTCCTAAGATTTATCAATTTTGTGATCATTTTTACACGAGTTACTAATATCTGCATATCATGTTTAATTCCTAATTAAGTGACTGTTGCTTCTAATTGTGTAACTGTCACCCTAACTGAGCAATTATAACACATTTTCAATAAATTTTTGCAGTATTGGGTTAGCCAAGGGAAAAAATGGTGTGACTTCTGCAAAATATTTATTGCAAACAATCCTTTGAGCATTAGAACCCATGATTTGGGTGAGCGTCACAAAGAAAATGTTGCCAAAAGGCTTTCATCCATGCGAAAGGAAAGCGCCGCTAAAGATAAAGAACAGAAGAATGCAGTTCGTGCCTTGGAGCAAATAGAGGAGGTAATTAATTCTTTACAATTATTGTTATTATTTTGAGTTATGGGTAGTATGTCTGCAAACTATTTATGCACAGCTACGTAGCAATCAATAATGATCAATTAAATTAAAATTTAATAAATCAATAATAATCCGTTTTCCTTCCAAATTAAGTATGTTATGTACTACAAAAGTTAGTGCACTTTTAAGTTTTTTCTGTGCAACATTAAGAATATTTTAATTGATGCGTGTGTCTTTACTGAACACATTAACTGCATTTATTTTTTGCAGAAAGCGAAACAAAGCTATCAGAGGGATCTTGCATCTTTTGATTCAGGGGCACAACAAAAGAAACCAGATGGTGTTAAATTTTCAGCTAAAGATGGTAAATGCATTCCTATAGATTCAAAATGTTTTTTTTTTCCTAAAATAAATAAATCAGTTATAGTCATCAGGAAAAATACAATTAGAGCTCTACTGAGTGTATTTTATGCACCTTGTTCGAAATAGCTAGCTTGTCCGGGTAACATCATTGTTCGAAATTCTAAGTTCTGTCTAGGTTTAGTGTTTTTCCAAGCGACATCATTATTTATCTATTGTTTTTTCTCTTTCCACAATTTAAGTGCTTGTCTACATCAAAATGTTGTATGAATATAAACTTGTTAGATAATTAAAATTCATCGTTTACTCTTAGGATGGGAGCATGATGCAGCTTCTGGATATTACTGCAACCTGGCCAAAGGGTATTATTATGATCCAAAATCCGGCTTATTTTATACAAATGAAATAGGTATGTCTAAATTGCACAATTTTATATTTCAAAATTGAGAAAAATATACGTTATGTTATCATTTACTGGTTTTCTACGGTTAATTTGTGGAAATTTAGGGAAGTGGGTTACTGAGGAAGAAGCATTCAAAACTTCACAAAATTATGGGTCTTCTTCATCAGGATCAAAACCAAAGTCTTTAAATCCTATGAGAAGCGTTAAAGGAGCTCCATCATCAATAGCGGTTAATAAAAGGAAAAGGGAGAATGAGAAGCCAAAGGTAGTGTCAAAAGAGGAAGCCGAAGCTCTTAGGGCCAGAGAAGCTGCAAAGAAAAGAGTGGAAGAGAGGGAAAAGCCCCTGATGGGTCTGTATAGTGCATACAAATTTTGAGTTAACCAATGTGTGTGAATTTGAGTGGCAATTGGTGTAGTTATTGAATGAACGAACACACATTTGCAGCCATCTCGGTAGTATGCTACGTTAGACTCTTAGTACACCTATGTACTAACAACTAAGTATCCAATTTTAAAAAGAAAAATGATGTGTTTGTTTAGTGTAACTTCTTTCATCAGGACTTGTAATTGTTGGATTAAAATTATATTGTGGGCACATATGTTAAAGTGTATGATGCTGTTAAAATTGAGGTATAAAACATCAAGCGGTATTTATAATTTAATGAAGGGGTAAATTGTAAATATAAAATAACTGATTTTATTATCAGTTAATAAAAAGTCGTTGGGGTCCTCGAGAATACGTACGCTTTTCATTTTCTTTCATCCCCATCAGAAAGAAACATCGCAAAACAGAAGAAACCGTATTCTTGGAAGATCACAACCTTCATACAATTTTATCTAATGGATTCTGGCACGCTTCCGCTAATCCCTATTTGTTTACTGTTTTAATTTCTTTTGAATTGATTAGGGTTAATTATGACTAAATTGAATTTCCAACAATTGGTATCAAAGCAACCCTAAATTGATTCTTGAGAATCTGCAGTAGTATTTGATATCGGCTGCTTGAAAATGTGTGTTGCACGATGGATAGCCTGAAATAGAATAAATAACTACAGTCGTTGTTGAAACTTGATTCATTTGCGTGAAACATTTTTGGATGGCTGTGCAATAAAATATAATTCATTTACTACAATGGCCGTGCAATCCAATAAAGTAACTGCATGATTAATTATATATTTAATATTAAGTTGACTTGATGAATGTTTTCTTACTTTACAGCATGCTATATCAATCATTACTGGGTACTATGTTGCCCATATTTGCTTTCCTGTTCATCTAATATAAATAGATTAGTAGGTTATCATCCACTTTGCCTATTAGAAAACAATGTTTATCTTTCACACTTTTCCATTTTATGATTATTAGAATACGTCCAGATCATATTAGAAATGATTAACAATCATAAAATGTTGCCTCTGTCCTTTTGCACTTTTCTGAGAACGCATGCCTTGAATTTACTGAACCGTCTTCATCTCATGGAAGTTTTAAAGCATGCTTCATACTGTTATATTAGTTTAATAAGGTTCATAAGAATTTATGTATGGTTCTGGGTTGAGATGTTATTTCAGGACAAGTTGTTTATTGCCTTATCAAAATTCAAGTATTGAATTTCCAGTATGTCTCAGGATTACAATACTGATGAAGTAGTAGCATCTTAAAACATCCAAATCAAGTCATTAATCACTGTAATTTTGTGTTCAAAAAAAAAGGAGGAGGAACAATTTATATTCAAATTTGGTTTCAGATTTTCTTAAAGATTTCTAATATTTTAAATAGATTGATTGAAACAAAATATCACCAAAGTGATCACTTTTGTGTTGATTAATCTATTTAAAATATCAAAATGATTGTGTGTATGTAATTCATGCATTTATTAATGAACCCAAAGGTGAATTGGTATTTGGCCGAATTTCATGCATACTTATGGCGATAAATTGTGACAATTATAAGGTATTTTATGTGAGCAATATGTTAGTCCAAAGATTGCATATTGTTTGACATTATTTATTGTCAATATTTGATCGCTACAACAAGAGTACCGCTTACAGTTAATATTACTGTCCAAAGACTTGATATTAATGATGTGTTTGGTATCTTGAGATGGGATTAACCAATATTTGAATTTATTGATTTATATGAATTCTTAATTATATGAGCGTGTTGTTTATATAATTGTCATGTTCTCTTTTCAGCCGTTGCTACTGTATCTGCTAACCTTAATTCAGTACCGGTCCTTAATGGTAATAATTTTAAGGACTGGAAGGAGAACATATTAATTGTTCTTGGTTGCATGGATCTGGACCTTGCATTAAGGATAGATCGGCCTGATTCTCTTACAGATGCTAGTACCTCCGAGGAAAGGAGAATTTTTGAGAAATGAGACCGTTCAAATCGCATGAGTCTTATGATCATTAAACGGGGTATACCTGAGGCTTTTAGGGGTGCGGTATCCGAAGAGATTACCGATGCCACAGATTTCCTTGCTGAAATTGAGAAACGCTTTGCCAAAAGCGATAAGGCGGAAACAAGTACTCTTTTGCAGAAACTTATTTCCATGAGGTTCAAAGGCAAGGAAAACATAAGGGAGTACATTATGGGAATGTCTCACATTGCTTCAAAATTAAAGGCACTAAAGCTTGAGCTTTCAGATGACTTGCTTGTGCATTTAGTGCTTATCTCGCTTCCTCCACAATTCAGTCAATTTAAGGTCAGTTACAACTGTCAAAAGGAGAAGTGGACTCTCAATGAGCTCATTTCATATTGTGTACAAGAGGAAGAAAGGCTGAAGCAAGATAAGACTGAGAGTGCCCATTTGGCAAGCACCTCTAAAGCAAAGGGCAAGAAAAGAAAATTTAAAAATGAAGCTGCTAAGGATCCAGATCAAAAGAAACAACAAAAGGAAAAAGACGGTTGTTTCTTTTGTCACAAACCTGGACATATGAAGAAGGAATGTACCAAATATCATGCATGGCGTGAAAAGAAAGGTATGTTTGTTACTTTGGTCTGTTCTGAAGTTAATTTATCTTCAGTACCTAGAAACACTTGGTGGATAGATTCTGGTGCTACCACTCACATAAGTGTTTCTATGCAGGGTTGCCTGAGCTACCGAAAGCCAAGTGATGGTGAAAGACACATCTTTGTGGGCGATGGACAATCGGTAGAAGTGGAAGCGATTGGACATTTTAGATTGTTGTTAGGAACTGGTTTTTATTTGGATTTAAAAGACACTTTTGTTGTACCGTCATTTAGACGGAATTTGGTTTCTGTTTCCGTGTTGGACAAATTTGGATATTGTTGTTCATTTGGAAACAATCAGTTTACTTTGTCTTTGAATTCAAATGTTGTTGGAACTGGTTATTTAAATGCATATGACAATCTTTATTTGTTGGAAACAGTTGCATCCTATAATGAAATCTTGCATGTAGAATCACGTGGTACTAAACGTAAATTAAATAAAGAAAATTTAGCATCTTTATGGCATAAGCGCTTAGGTCATATCTCAAAAGGTAGAGTTGAGTGCTTAGTATTTGATGGTATTTTAGAATCTCTTGACTTTACAAACTTTGACGTTTGTGTAGACTGCATCAAGGGAAAACAGACCAAAACTAAAAGATTAGGTGCTAATAGATCTTCAGACGTCTTAGAATTAATTCATACTGATATTTGTGGACCTTTCCCTACGGCATCTTGGAATGGTCAACAATATTTCATATCATTCATAGACGATTACTCACGTTATGGCTACCTATATCTAATTCATGAAAAATCACAGTCATTGGATGTGTTCAAAGCTTATAAAGTTGAAGTTGAAAATCAACTCAACAAAAGAATTAAAAGTGTCAGATCTGATCGTGGTGGTGAGTATTACGGTCGATATGATGGTTCAGGTGAACAACGTCCAGGACCGTTTGCTAAATTCATAGAGAAATGTGGTATTGTCCCACAGTACACCATGCCAGGATCACCTAGCATGAATGATGTTGCTGAAAGACGAAACCGAACTCTTAAGGATATGGTAAGGAGTATGATTGCTCATTCCACCTTACCAGAGTCTCTCTGGGGAGAAGCATTAAAGACAGCAGCTTACATTCTCAATAGAGTACCAACTAAAGCAGCTGCAAAAACACCTTATGAGCTTTGGACAGGTCGAAAGCCTAGTCTAAAGCATTTTCACATTTGGGGATGTCCAGCTGAGGCAAGGCCTTATAGGCCACATGAAAAGAAACTGGACTCCAAAGCAGTGAGCAGTTACTTTATTGGTTATTCTGAGCGTTCTAGGGGCTATAAGTTTTATGATCTCATAGCTAAGAATATTTTTGAGACGGGAAATGCAGTATTCTTTGAGGATATTGAGTTTGGGGGAGAAATAAAGCTAAAGACATTTCTTTTGAGGAGGAATTGGATTCAAATCCAGTTCCTATTATCACTTTTGACAATGTTCAGTTTCCTACACCTATCATTGATCAAGAAGTGAATCAGGAACCTCAACAAGACGATGTTGTACAACTCCTTATTCAAAATGAAACAATTGTTCCTAAAGAACAAACTCAACAACCTCAAGAACCAGTGCCATTAAGGAGGTCCATGAGAGAAAGGAGAAGTGCTATTTCAGATGATTATATTGTATTTCTCCAAGAACAAGAGAATGATAATGGAATGATGGAAGATGACCCAATCAACTTTCATCATGCCATGAAAAGTTCTAACTCTCAAAAGTGGATAGATGCCATGAATGAGGAGTATAAGTCCATGCAAGACAATAATGTTTGGGAACTTGTCCCATTACCGGAAGGTGCCAAACCAATTGGTTGTAAATGGATATTTAAAACCAAGAGGGATGCAAAGGGTAATGTGGAGAGGTATAAGGCACATCTTGTAGCAAAAGGCTATACTCAAAAGGAAGGTATCGATTTTATAGAGACTTTCTCTCCAGTTTCATCGAAAGACTCTTTTAGAACAATTATGGCACTTGTTGCTCATCTTGACCTTGAGTTACATCAGATGGATGTTAAGACGGCGTTTCTCAATGGAGACATTGATGAGACAATTTATATGGTACAACCAGAAAACTTTGTGTCGGGAGATCCAAAGAATATGGTTTGCAAATTAACAAAATCCATCTATGGACTTAAGCAAGCTTCTCGTCAATGGTACCACAAATTCCATCAAGTAATCATCTTGTTCGGTTTTGAGACAAATATTGTTGATGATTGTGTGTATCACAAGTTCAGTGGAAGTAAACATATATTCCTGGTTCTATATGTCGATGACATTTTGCTTGCCACTAATGATATAGGTTTATTGCACGAAACCAAGAAATTTCTATCAAAACATTTTGAGATGAAAGATCTTGGTGATGCCTCTTTTGTATTAGGTATCCAAATACTTCGAGATCGTTCTCGGGGTATTCTTGGATTATCACAAAAGAGCTATATTGACAAAGTACTTAAAAGGTTTGGCATGCAAGATTGTAGACCAAGAGATACCTCTGTTGCTAAAGGAGATAAATTCAGTCTTAGTCAGTGCCCTAAAAACAATCTTGAAATTCAAGAAATGCAAAAGATTCCCTATGCTTCAGCTGTTGGGAGTCTAATGTATGCTCAAGTATGTACACGTCCAGATATTGCATACATTGTTGGGATGTTAGGTAGATACTTAAGCAACCCTGGTATAGACCATTGGAAAGCAGCCAAGAGGGTTATGAGGTATCTTCAGAGAACAAAAGATTACATGCTCACTTATAGAAGATCAGATCATTTGGAGGTCGTAGGGTATTCTGATTCTGATTTTGCTGGATGCCAAGATAGTAGAAAGTCTACATCAGGCTATATTTATCTGTTGGCTGGATGAGCTATATCTTGGAAAAGTTTTAAGCAAACACTTGTTACTGCTTCCAATATGGAAGCAGAATTTGTAGCATGTTATAAGGCATCAAATCATGGAATATGGCTACGCAACTTTGTCACTGGGCTGCGCATTTTGGAGAATGTAGAAAGACCACTGAAGTTATATTGTGATAATAAGTCAGCAGTGCTATATTCTAACAATAATAGAAGCTCAACTAAGTCAAAGCATATTAACATAAAATACTTAGTTGTGAAAGAAAGAGTGCAGAGTGGACATATATCTATAGAGCATATTGGAACAAACTTCATGATAGCGGATCCGCTCACAAAAGGTTTACCACCCAAGGTCTTTCATGAGCACACTGCTCATATGGGTGTTGTATTGCTTGAGGATATTATGGTTTAGTGGGAGTTTGTATTATATGTGCTGTATATTTGCTTTAAGACATTTATGTGTTTGACTTTCTGATCGGAAGTAAAGTATTTAGTTCATTCACTCTGTTTTATTGTTTTGATTCTGGCCTCACTTAAGTTTAAGGAGGGTCAATTGAAAATAGGTTGATCTATGTCATTTGACTATATATATGTATGTGACCACTGATGGGTTTAGTCATGATTAATATGGTGAGACCACTGTGATCCTGCATAAATATGGTTGATGGACGAGATTGTTAAGAAATACCTTTATGTAATAGCAAATTTTGAGCTCACAAGGTTATACATTTATAAAGAAACATATGTTGCCCAAGTGGGAGATTGTTGGATTAAAATTATAATGTGGGCACATATGTTAAAGTGTATGATGCTATTAAAATTGAGGTATAAAACATCAAGCGGTATTTACAATTTAATGAGGGGGTAAATTGTAAATATAAAATAACTGATTTTATTATCAGTTAATAAAAAACCGTTGGGGTCCCCGAGAATACGTACGCTTCTTATTTTCTTTCATCCTCATCAGAAAGAAACATCGCAAAACAGAAGAAACCGTATTCTTGGAAGATCACAACCTCCATACAATTTTATCTAATGGATTCTGATACGCTTCCGCTAATCCCTATTTATTTACCGTTTTAATTTCTCTTGAATTGATTAGGGTTAATTATGGCTAAATTGAATTTCCAACAGTAATCATTGGTTGATTAAATCAAACTGAAAACCTCCTGAAGTAGCACAAACTTGCATGCAAAAGAAAAGATGGAAAAAAGAGATTGGGTGCATTTGCAGCCATCGGTGTCTCGGCAAACACATCAGACGTGGATGCTGGATTAATCCAATGTATGCATGCTATGTTCATTTGGAATATGCAATTTAACCTTTCCATAGTCGAGTGTTGGATGCGTCTAGTCGAGTAACTGTAAGTGTTATAAAACAAATGGTTGGAATGCTATTTTGTTATTCTTTTATTATCTCTATGAATATTTATAAGATCGATTGCTGTTCGTAGGAATAAAGATCTGGGATACACGGAAAAAATGGAATAAACAGCGTCTCGTGTCCATGGTAGATGCGTTAGACGTGGAAGCTGGATTAACCCAGTTTATACGGTGTCCATGGTAGATAATGATCTTTTCTTATCTTTTAAGCTTTTTTAGTAGATGTTCATAAGATTGTACGAGGTGATCATAGGAATGTTTCCTCTGCACCATGTTACAACGTACGTGAAATAATATTAATAGTATCAAACTTATCGCTAGTAAGTATTCAAGTATATCACGAAATTAAAAGGTTAATGTTGGTGCTAATTCGTTTGACTATTTTTAGCAGCAAATCGTTTATGTGGTCTCGATCGTGATTAGTTGGTCGAAACTGGCGGATGAATAACGGGCAACCAATAGAAGGGCACGTAGGCGATTTATCATTTTAGATACTGAATGAATACCCATTTTGATTCTTTTGCAATTAACATCGCGACCTTTCAGTATTTCAACTGATGGTTCATTGATTCTGGGATGTTTACGTCATTTCATTTTGGAATTTTTTTTCATTTAGCTCTATTTTACCAACTTATAACTCAAGTAGTTCTGTTTTAAAACTATTTACAAACGTAGCGCCGTTTTGACCAATTCAACGCTGAGTTGGTCAGAACGTACTGGCGCAATCTCAAATTGCATCAGTAGAAGCATTTTTTTTTTGAATTTACAACTAGGCTATTTCAAATAGTATCAGTATAGTTGGGGAAAACACACGCATGTATCCAATGACGATATAGACATAGATGAACATGCAAATGGACAATTAAACGATGTTCTTGCTCTTGATAGCATGACTGTTGTATCTATACCGGAGAACGATACAACGTGGATCGACAACATGCAAGTAAACAATGATCCACTAAACTATGATTTTAAAGGTGAAGACAATGCTAGTGTTGATAGTGATGAACCTAAAATGGAGATACCGGTGGATGATGACTTGTGTAATGCAAAAATGTTGCCTAGATCCATCATCGCAAACCTGCAATTCAACAAAGAACTATTCTCATCGTCATTTGTTAAGAACAGTTTCAAAGTTGGTATGGTATTCGAGACCAAAGCAAAATTTCTACAACAACTTAGTGAATGATCAATTTTACATGCAGTTTCTTTTAAGCCAATCAGGTCTAACAAAGAATAATGTATAGCCATTTGCAATGTCGATACAAATTGTCAATGGAGAATTCACGCTATAGATTCTAAAAAATCGCAACTGGATGGTGGGTTGTTAAAAAATATCCGAGCGATCATACTTGCGTTGATCCAACAGTAAACTCCAATCACAAACAAGTGACATCTAATTTTTTGGTTTCAAAGATCATGCCTTTTGTGAAATCGGATTTGAACATAACAGTTGGAACCGTGCAAGCATTAATGGAGGAATAATTATTTATTAAGATCGGTTATATGAAAGCGTGGAGAGCACTAAGCAAGGCAATCGAACGAATATATGGTGATTGGGCAGAGTCATATTCAAACCTACGATGATATTTTGCTGAAATTACCAGAACGAATCCTGATAGTGTTGGACATGTAACAACCGATGAGTTTGATGTCTTTGATCGTGCTTTTTGGGCCTTTGGGCCTTGTACCGAGGGATTTGTGCATTGCCGACCTTTGCTTTGTATCGATGGAATGCTTCTATATGGCAAATACAAAGGTACATTACTTGTTGCAGCTGCAATTGATGCGAACGATCTACTTTATCCTTTGGCTTATGCGATTGTTAAGGCCGAATTGTGTGATAGTTGCGGTAGAACATAACATTACGTCTACGGGTATTCACCGTGCTCTTCGGCCCAATCCATCTACAAGAGCAAGATAATAAGAATTAGTGGAGCAAAACATGTGTGTGCAATCAAATAATGCAGTAAATATACCTAGCAACATACGACAAAAATAAATCAACTTCTGCTCTCTTCACTATTATTCTCCCGACCGAAAGATAAGACCAAGACCATAACTACAAACGTGTAGATGCATAAAAAATGTATATGTATAGAAAATATATGCATATGAAGGGGAACAAATGTGAATACCTGTATTGAAGTCAAACGGCCTCCAATAGATGCGCTCTCCTGCAAAGCGAGCCTAGTCAGCTCAGTATACGTATAGGCTAGAACCGCACTACCCCACGAATACTGATGATATACATCAAAGTCCTCTATGAAATGAAGCCACCTAAGCCAGATACCGGTCTTCAAATGATCACGTATCAAACGCGAAATGATGATATGTAGTATAATAGCTCGAGCCCGCTGCTCAATCTGAATCTGGGAGGCGTCAGTTGGAATGTTCCCTTCAAGCTGCTGCCGGAACCAAGTGGTAACTATCATCTCATTACCCCACCACTGCTCGGGTGAGGAGATAGACCTAAGCGGCTCTCGCACATCGATAAGTAATCAGTTGGCTCGGGATTGCTCAATGGAGCACCATCTATAGGTAAACCAAGCAATGCAGCAACATCACCCAAGGTGATGGTCATCTCACCGGCTCTAAGGTGGAATGTAGACGTCTTCGGCCTCCATCTATCCAATAAGGCAGTGATAAGGTGACGATCCAATTGGGTGTAACTCAATCGATGTATAAGCAAGAAGCCAGTTCTATCTAACAACCCTACGCCAAGATGAAAGGAAGTCACTGTCCTGAGCATCGATGAGTGATCAATAGTTGTAACTGCGTTTTTGTTCTGTCAAAAAATACAGCATACAAGCACCACTAATAACAAAAATCAATGTATATCGATATTACAAAAGAAAGTGTATTACCGTCATCATAGCATTGTTGCTCGATCGATGACGTGCTTGCAAGTATAATACGCTACAGTCAATCGGTCCGGATAACATCTTGGTGTAATCTACAATAAATGTTGATAATATGAACATAGTAAAATTCTGAATTCTAGTTGCCAATCAACAATTTCAAATTCAACTAAAAATCGATCTTTAACAACATAAAGTCAAGTAATTTGTGAATTACAAGATGAAACAACTATCACAAAGCTAAATAGCTATTACTCCTAACAATTTCAATATCAACAAACCCTAAATTGTAAATTAAATGAAGATTGTTTGTAGAATTGATACCTATAGAAACTTCCGGTGTCGACGAACTTGCCATGGTTCATTTTTAGAAGAAATAAGCTAAAATAGAGTTAGGATTTTAATTTTGGAAAATTTTGAAAGTGGGTTTCATTTTTGATGTTAAGGGGAGAGTTGGAAAACTGAGGAAGAGGGGGGTTGCTGTTTTGTATACGCAGAGGAGGCATTTCGCAATTTCAAATGCCGTCCATATATTTTTATTTTTTTCCCCAATTATATTGATGCTATTTGAAATAGTGCCAGTTATAAATTAAAAAAATACATTGCTTCAACTGGCCTAATTTGAGATTGCGTCAGTACGTTCTGACCAACTCAACGTTGAGTTGGCCATAATAGAGCTACGTTTGTAAATAATTTTAAAACAAGGCTATTTGTGTAATAAGTTTGTAAAATAGGGCTAAATCGAAAAAATTTCCTTTCATTTCAGAATGATAATTATTATAGTCGATAATTTTCTCTCTACCTATCAAGCCAGATACAGTAATAATATATTTCAGAATAATAGCTGATAGAAACCGATGGGAATAATTCACTGTTTAGATGGACCAATTGAATCCCCCCCACAGTTATGATATTTTAATCAATTAAAATAAAAGAAAAAAATGGAATGGGGAGTGGAGATTGAATTGGTCTACGAGGACACCGTATATAGATCAATGTGATTTCTACCCGAAACCGATGGATCTCAATGGTTTGTCTTCTAAATTTAGGATGTGTTCTTTGGAAACAGTAACAGGACATTTGAGCGGAGTATATGAACATGGAAGTTGAGTGAACGGGGAATGTGTTTGACGATGCGAATGAGGTATTTGAGCAAGGTAATTTAATTGTAATAATTTAACTGATTTATATTTAAATAATCAATCATTTGTTTTCTAATGAATAATATTCAATAATTTGCATAAATAAATAAATACATTGTAAAATTATAAGTTGCTCTTATTCAGTTCAAACCAATTTCATAATATAGAGTACTTTGATACAATCGCAACACAAAAAAACTGTCTCAAACGGACCTCATATGCATAAGTTATTAATTTTATAAATTTATAAAAAATTATAAATTTATTTATTAACATTATTTAAATCACAAACGCACCAAATATGTGCATTCATCTGAGCGGGGCAGTTGCCCCGTTATCGTTCCCACTACGTTCGACACGTCTGTTGCGTCGGACGCATCACCAATGGTATTGGAGTAAATTTTGACTGCGAACGGCACCTTAAGGGTGCGTTCTTTGGAAACGACAACAAAGTATTTGAGCGAGATATTTAAGCAGGGTATTTGAACGGAGAAGTTGAGTTAACAGGGAATGCGTTTGTGTGCTGCGAATGGGGTATTTGAGCGGGATATTTTAGTGGAGTATTTAAAGTGTGATTTTTAATTTTATTGATTTGTAGTTAACTAAGTGTTTGTTTTAATATGTAATATGCATTTAATTAAAATGACAGAACAGTACAAAAATCTAAATAAACGAAAACTAATTATACAATATTAGTAAATACAGATAAAATGATACAATACTTCAGTGCAGCCTTGTTGTGACAATTTCATCTCTTATGACATTTTCAATTGTTAGCATTTCATGACCTACGTATCGTTGTACCATTCAACTGCTCTATTCGGTGCAGTTTTCATACTATAGTATTCCTTCCGGTACTCCTTTGAAATAAGATCCGGATCATCATCGTAAGTTATAAAATCTGGATCACCATTATTGTATTCTTATATGAAATTGTGTATAGCCATTGTAGATACAACCACTTTTACTTGAGTTTCAAACGAGTATATTGGCATATTCTTTAAAATGACAAACTTTTTCTTCCATATTCAAAAGGTTCTCTCAATTGCCATATGTAAACTCGAATGAAAGAAATTAAAATTTTCGTTTGCTAATTTTGGTTGATTAGCGGTTTCATGCAAATGATGAATATGAATCTAATATTATGATAAGGTGATAAATAACCAGGTTGAAGTGGATATCCTGAACCAGGTGGAGGGTGAGAGAAGTTAGAGTATCCATCATTTATAATTGAATTAAATATTCAATTCTCATGCGCAATACCCTCCTAACCAAACATAAGTAAACTGTAACTCAAATGAGCATGCTGCTAAAATATTCTATGTAGCGTAACCTATTCATTCTATATATGGAATAACTCGATCTGTAGGTAAGTGTGTCTTTACGTGTGTATCATCTATAGCACCAACACAGTTTCTAAAATATGTGTAGTACCGTTTGAAGTTCTAAGATGGTCTGAAACAATATTAAATTGAAGATCATCTAGCTTGATAATATCTGTAGCAAGTAATTGTACAGCATCTAAAACAGCATGAAAACAAACTGAAATTGCGCTACCTAACCTTTGAAATTTTCGCTCATTTGTCGATTTGAGAGCGCTGCAGCTACGACGTATACTAATATGGCAAACATTTCTTTGATATTAATTTCTTCTGCTGTAATCAGACCATAATTTTGCAGCCTATCACATAACGAGGGAAAACAAAGCTTTTTCATTCGAAAATGTCATTGACAACGTTCTTGATGCCCATGTAATATGTCGTCCACCCACATTAAACCGATATAATCTGACGTGTGAATTCAGGTCATATCGCTCCTTCTTCTACGTAGATACGCTGATATAACGACTAAATCCTATGCATCCTCATAGTCGGAACCTGTTTCTGAATTAAACATTGTTCGTATATTAAGAAATATGTAAGTACAGAGGAGAAGAGAGAGGAATAATATTGTGAAGAAGATGACGAGGGAGGAGTTTGGTTTATAGGAGTTTGGATTGGTACTACATTGGCGTTCGATGCGTCGGATGCTAATGTATCAAATTCCACCGATGGGCAAACAGCACCAAGCAGAGCAGGGAAAGAGGAATTGAATGTTGGGGCGTCAGACGCGTTGGAAACGTCCCCAACGGGAACGGTCAAAAAATGGCTGCAAACAGCACCTAATCATATGACATTTTTTGTGTCCGCGTGCTTTTGCTATTCTTGTGCATCTTTAATAAAATTAGAAAAAATAATGAAATGAGTGGGATTAGTATTACTATAGTGAGAAACAAACCTCTCATATTTATTGTTAATTTATTAGTATAGTTACTTGCAACTAATAAGAATGTGTACATATGGAAATCTATATCAGAAAATAACATATATATCTTCAATAAATTAAACTTTAGGAATAAAAGAAAAATCAATCGAGAAACATGCAAGGCATTAGATGGATGCCCACATTATTATTTTTAATAAGAATGATAGCACTCATTTTGATGTCTCGGGGTTTCAAACATATAACCTCTAGAACCTAAGTCTAGAGCGTTTTACCTCTAACCATTGTAGTACTTGATGATTGTTCACATTATTAAACTATTGGTCCTTGTTGATTGCTCACATTATTAACAAGGTAACTTATTAATCAATGTAGTACTAATTAGTAAAGGTATCTATATCATAATGCTAAGAAATCTTTATTATATGTCAAATCAGATATATTTTAATATCTATGCTTTCAAACATTACAGTTGTTTTCCTATTTTATAATTACCTAGAATCTAAGCAATGTAAAATATTAGTTATGTATTGTTAAATTATTAATTAAGTCATTAGTAAAGATGTAGTCTTTTAATATTTGTTGTTTTCTTCCTCTCTCCCCCTTCTTCTTTTCTATTTTGTTTTCTTTTATTTAATAATTTTAACATAATATTAGAGCAGGTTTCAATCTTGCTGGAAATTCAATGGCTTGATTTATCAAAACATCTCCTTCCTCACATCTCCAAAAACCATACATTTATCATGCATGCCTCAACTTAGCCACCCAACTTACCCAAAAGTGTTACCTAGCTTACTTGTGAAACAATTTATGACCGATGTTCCTGTTTCATATTTTAGTTTCCAGTTCTTCTCTGATTGGCGTCAGTCTTTCGACAATGGCAGCAATGAATCCCGATTGGAATAACTCTTCCAATCCCACGGGAACTCCTTATTCCTATTTCCTCTTTTTTCGAATTCCGACTTTGGATTTCTGATTGGAATTACTCTTCCAATCCAGATTGAAATTCCAATTCCAATCTCATAGGAATTTCCTTGTTCCTGTTCCCGTTTTCTCTTCCTCAATTTCAACTTTGAATTTTGATTCATTGTTGTCGTGTTTGTAGACAACTCCCTACCAATCAGGTTAAAGCTTTTATTTGATATTACTCTATAGCAGCATTTGACCAATTGGTTTCACATTCTTTGGATGTCACATATGACATTATTTATTGCAGGTTCTTCTTTGATTGTTTCTTGCATTGGCAAACTCCAGTTGTGACGCACCATGAGTTTGAGGGGGGATGTTAAGAGATCGTTATTATATGTCAAGAGTAAATCAGAGAAATTTTAATATATATGCTTTTCAACATTACATTTTTTTCCTGTTTTATATTTACTTAGACTCTAAGCAATGTAACTATAAATATCAGTTATGTATTCTTGAATTATTAATCAAGTCACTAATAAAGATGTAGTCTTTTAATATTTGTTGTTTTCTTCCTCTTTTTCCCCTCTTCTTCTTTTCTTTTTTGTTTCCTTTTATTCAATAATTTCAACAAATAAAACAGGTCGGGTCTAATTGGAAAAGATAAATAAGGAATCTATTAAATAACAGTTAAGTAGAAGAATTTCTAGCTCTCTTATTGATGCAAGTAGTTTTCCCTCTTCTCTTTATTCCCTCTTGATATTTTATTTTCAAATATTTTAATTTACCAGTTTACACTTATTCTACTAAATCTGTTTCATCATTTTATATTTTGGTAACCACATCAAAAAACCTATAAAACTATTTACAAATTATTTATAGATACCTCCTAACATTTTATATTTAAGTCCATATATTTAGGTTAATTGCATAATTGAGAATTTAAACTATTTTTAAATAAATTCAGTTAACTAATATTTATCAATATTTCTAATAAATACTAAATAATGATAATCCCAATGTGTGTACCATTATTGTATCAACAAAAATGGTAAAACTATTTTTTTTATTACGTTATACAAACCACATAAAACAATAATACAAACTTAAATTTTAATTTATTTGTCTCGATAAATTTATCATACATTATATTATAAAATTATATTTTTACATTTCAAATACCTACGTTTAGTGTTAATGAGATTTTTTGTCTCAGAAACACCCAAATACATTTTATGTAGAATCACGACGCTGAATGCTTTCGTGATTACGAATCAAAAAAATTAAATAATATTAAAATTGTCTTTAGGAGGAGTAATTATGTTGCATTAATGCCTACAAAATTACGATGATAGATATTCAAAATATCGATTTGTTAAAAGGAATCTATCTTGGGTTATGCATTAGCAAATTTAAACAGAATAGTAAAGCACTAAAACCAGAAAAGACACAGAGAATTTACATGATTTGGATGTTAAGGAATCCTACATCCATGGGTAAAATGTCTATTCATCTCTCTTGATTTCTTAGTACAAACAAATAATGATAGAGAATGTTAACCTAAAAAGTGGATCAACACCCTGGATTGAGTGTGAAAGCACCAGCCCTATTCATCAAGGCAAATAGAATAGAGAAAAGAAGTTATAACTCGTAGATAAAGTAAAAAAGACGAGATTTTTATAGTGGTTTGGCTATTAACGAAGCCTACGTTCACTTTATAACTTTTCTTATTGACTGACTGCTATTACAAGTTGAATCTAGTTACAACGCAATTGAATTATGTAAGTTGGATCAAGTCACCAATGTTAGAGTTCACAAGAGAATCACAGTGAACCCTGTAAATGACCGTTGTGCGGGAGAAGAGGAATGAAGAGTAGTTTCTGCAGAGTTTCAGCAGCCAGTCCAGAAGATCCTCTTTATGTTGCAGGTAGGATCATATTTTTAGGGGTTGGAGAGCTATTGGGCTAGGCCGCCTTGCTAGAAGCTTGCCATTGGACAAACGAAGTTGCACTGAGAAATACATAACCATCCGAGCCAATCTGATGGATCGCTAGCGATCCATAGCTTTTGGGTAGCTGACGATCCAACTGCTTGGGGTGCTCTCCTTTATCCTTTCCTTTAAACTTCATGGCAATCTAGCACAATGATATGGATCGCTAGCGATCCATGTACTTAGTGGATTTTTGGACTCTGTCTTTTAGATTGCATTTGTTGTCTCATGTTGGTGTTCTTTATGTAATTTTGTGGCTAGTCACCTTGTTTTGGTGATGATTCATACAGTGTTTGCATTAAACTGCTGATAGGATCAGACGAATGCTCATTTCTCGATCTATCTAGATTGGAATACCATGAAATTTATCAGATGTCTCTAGAAATGATAATGCTTCATGATGCAAAGAAAATTGATGACCCATGATCAGTATTTATGGATCGCTGGCGATCCATACCCTTTGAATATTTTTGATTATTTTCTCTGAAGTCCTCCTTGATTCCTTCCTTTGGTTCTTTTGGTTGATTTTTGGGTTGTCTTGACTTGATGTAGATATTCTAACTCCTTTTGAATTCCCTTGGGTCAAAAACCCGGATGACATTTGCCCCCAGAGTATGTCTTCGTTGGAGACAAGGCGTGCTCTGGTAGTTACTGCTTTTGAGTTCTCGCTTGGTGAGGTTCACGTGATCGTGTTAAGGCCATCACGCGAATTTAGCTTTGGCCGTTCAGTTGCTCGTTGAGTTTTGATGTGAACCGATGTTTCTCATTATAACCAATCAATTTTGATTCCATAACCTTCAAGATGCTTACTAATAACATGTAGATCATGGTTGGCAAATTTGGAGCAGATCGGATGCAATTTAATGGGTTGCTATCGATCCATAATCCATGGATCGCTAGCGATCCAAAGACTTAGCATAAGCCCAATCTCCTTTTTAACTCAATCGAGCCGATCCTTTTCTATTCTATCTCATTTCTATCACGACCTGGGCTTTCTGCTTCATGACCCGGTCCAAATTCATTTGAACCCTAAATCCACTCGCGCCGTTACCGTCGCCGACCATCCATCGCCAATTTCTCTTGCCGTTGACCGTTCTGAAGTTCGCTATCACCTTAGGCTAGCCATCATCACCTAAGACTCCATCGATTTGGATCACCATCAATTTGCTTCCTTGGATCGCCACCGAACTTTCCTTGGATCGCCGCCGACCCTTCTTGCCATAGGTCGCCAACATTCCTAATCCATTCGCATCTTCTTTTTGATTCTTGATTATAGGTGGGTAATGCAGATTTTCACATGTACATAAAATGAGAAGAGCTTTCCGCGTCGCTTCGTACAACGGATCCGTTATCGATTGTTTATCGATAACGGGTAAGTGTAGGAGAAATAACTTCAATAAATGATATGAAAAGTCCTTTTCATTCTTCACTGCGAGCGAACTATCTACACGAGATAGAGCGTTTGTATTGGTCATCACACCGAGCTCACCCCACATAGATAACACACTGCACTTACCACGCTATATACTCGAAATCCGATGTGTCGGTGTAAATCAATATTCCTTCGGAATTCAAGTGTTGTGGGGGAATTTTTAGTTAAAAATAGAATTACCTGACTGCGTTGGATGCAAGTTTTGTTGTATAGAATGAAGTATCTGTCTTCTTGCCATAAGTCCAGTGGAGGAAGTCCAGTACTTTCAGAAGCTGAAGCATCATCTATCGCTCCTTCCTCTTCTATTTTACAGCCTGAATATGGTCAACTAGTTCCGGTTGGCCCGGTTGTAGACCGGACTCCTCCGAATTTTAGAGTTCTACTTAATCCACCAGAGAGAGCTTCCTCTATAATCTCCGATAAGGTTTTACATAACATTTGCACACAACACGGCATTCCGGAGGACGATGTGCACCTTCCAGAGAAGAATGAGTTTGCCCATACTCTGCCTTCAGGATACACCGCTTACCACAGGTATATGTGCTTGAATGGAGCAGTGCCCCCCTTCAATAACTTCTTAAAAGAGACTCTAATGAACCTGGGAATTGCTCCGTTCTAAATTCATCCTAATGGATATGCAATTTTGACCTGCCTTCATGTCCTGTTTATGCGGACAGTTAATCGTGCCTCGAGTTTCGATGAGTTGAGATATTTTCTCTCGTTTAAGAAGAGAGACGAGTGCCCATCGCTTGTCGTCATCGAGGCGCAGAAGAACCGCAAGATCATGCTACAGATCCAAAGCAATATGTCTTAGTTCAAGACTCGATATTTCTTTGTTAGGTGTCTGAAGGGTTTAACCGCCTCTGGACGACGGGGGTAAGTTCTCACTTTTTCTTATTGAGTTTCGATACGTCGCTATGGGATTTTTAATAGATTGAATTCCCCTTGCAGTTATTCCAAAGCAGAATAAAGACCCATCACTTGACCAGATTTCCATACCCTAAAGGGCGTAGTTGCCAGGGAGAGATCGGTTAAAAATTTTCTTACAGATTGCTCCGGCATGGACTATTGCATCCTGGGAGATCCGCCGTAGCTGTTGAAGTCCCGTCTCCTTCCCATTCCAGAATACAAACATGCTCCACTTCTTCATCACATGGCTCTAAAGAGGATGCTTTTCCTGGAAAGGAAGGCTTTATGGCGAATCAACTGAAGAAACTTATAAAGGAAGGGGTGCCACGACTGAAGCTAGTTGTCCGACCAGAATGCCCCCGATTTCGAAGGAAGAGGAAGAAGAGTTCAAGCAGAGTGAAGGCAAGGCTGCCGTGGCAATAGAAAAAAAAGTGGGTGAAGTTGAGGGCAGTAGTGATTATGATTCCTCCTCTAATGATGATAATTTCGATCCAGGCTCCGATGACGGAGACTTCGAATCGTGTGATGAGACTCCGAGAATGAGTCCCATTCTTCCGGATTCGCCTCCCCAAGAGATTCGCAATAAAGATGCTTTCCCAGCCACTGAGCGACGTCAGGGTTTCCCGATTAAAGATACCGGCATAGAATTTAGGGATTTGAGCAATGTTTACGTGGATATGGATGAACTTATGGGAGAAGACTTCGAATTCGAGAGAATGTCTCTCCTCACTCGAGTCATATTATGTCTAGAGTCGGCCCGATTTCTACCACGGTGGCTTCTCGATCCAGTTTGTGACGTCCTTTTAGGCCGCCTAAGACATATTACACATTTCACTTGGGTCATACTTACTCACACATGCATTATTTAGGCCCACTTCTCATTGCTAAAGCTCTTTATTTATTTTTCATATCAGGTACCATGAGAGGCCATGGACTTTACGACGATCTCGAGCAATTCACTGATTTGCAACGTTGGTCAAGATGATCTACATGCCGCCACCAGTCCCGTGAGACCGAGGAGGAATGGAAAAGGAGAAAAGACTCAGAGGCTGAAGCTCGTCATCGCGATGACAGAGAGCGGGTTGGACGTATAAAAGTGGCTACGAGGAGAGAAAAACCCCTGACGACTGAGAGGAACCGTCCAATAATTCAAAGGTTGATCGCGGTTCTCATCCTTCTGAGCATTAGCCTTTTGCCCCGGCCCCAATTTCTATCGATCTTGAAGTTCCAATTTCTCCCGTTCAGGCTCCCTTTTCATCTCAAGCCCCATCGACTCATGTGGTGCCCGCTTCTGGTTCCTCGCATCCTCACAGGTGGCCAACTTTCATTCCTCTATCTGGTCCCCCTAGACTCAAAGCTGCGCTCCTCGGGTAGTTTTTAAAGGGAGTTAAGTTTGACCGCAACCTTTGCCCAGTCCATAAATATTCCTATATGCCCCACCTTCAGGCGATTCAAAGTGATTTAGAGCAAGCTGAGGGATGGGAAAAATTATGCAAGCAGCTGTCCGACACGAACCACAATAATTATCAAGAGATCCTCTCCTTTGAATTAGAGAAAGACAATTTCGAGAGGGTGTTAGCGGAACATGATGCCATAATTGAGCGACTAATACAAGAGAGGGACGCGACACTCTGGTAAAGTAAGAATAGTGCCAGCTTGCTTAAGGAACTGAAGGAGGCCCATTCAAAGATAGAGATCGTATTTTGAGATGAAATTAAGAAGGCCCATGCGGACGAAGTCAAGCTGAAAGAAGAGCTCGAAGACCGCAACATGATTATTAAAGCTCAAAAGATGACTATTGCTGATCATGAAAAAATTGTTGAAGGGCATAACAAGGCAATTGCTAAATACGCGGGAATTGTGGAATCCCACGATAAGACCATTTCCGATCAAGCCCAAACGATTGCTTCGCTCCAAGAAATAGTTGCAAAGCTCAATGCCGAGAAAACTCGAGTTGAAGTTGAGAAGGCCGCCATAACGACGGATTACTTGGAATTGCAGGACACCTTCGAAAAAAAGATGGAGAAGATGGACGATACCATCTTAATTTCTATGTCAACTCCCTGTTGCATCAAGGGAGCCTCAATTATTTGGGCCTAAATTTCCACGTACTCTTGCCATGGTTTGGGAAGAAATCCTAGCCCGTTTCTAAGGGAACGGGGACGTCTATACTGAGCGAGAGTTGGAGGATGCCTACCTTAATGAGGAATCGAAGAGTGATAGAAGGTCAAGAGGTCCTGTGAATTAAGAGGGAATAGGAGGCTGCCGATGCTGCTAAGACTTTAACTGCCAAAATGTTGCCGGAGCCCCTCGTTTCTGGGCCTAGTGAATCGTTAAGACAGCCTCGCATCAGTTGGTGAGTTCTACCGGTGTTGCTTTGTCATTTGTTCCTCCGGTGGGTGTCTCTGAGACTTCAGGTGGCCCTGAAACTTCTCCAAAGATCGTGCAACCATCAAAAGAAGGAGAAGGCGGGAAATATGAGATTGACATTCTTGGCCATTCCTCTGATGCAGGTAACCATCTTGTTTCCCCTGGGTTTGAGAATATTCAACTCACGCCACAAGAACAAGATGAACTTAACGTTTTCATTTTTGTTCTTATAGGTTCATCTTCCTTACCTACTTATCCGCCCAAATCCTCGATGCCCAGGCTTGCCGCTATTTCAACCGCCTTGATGCTTGTCTCCATAGCTGCTCCGATTGTCGCGCCCGAGTCTGGCTCACAGCCGGGACTGGAATTTGAGAAGATTGCTGCATTGCATGGTCTAGACAACCCTTCCGTACCTTTGGAGGGTGACTTCACGGCAGTTGAAGTTCGAGAGCAGGAAGACCAGACGGTCCAACTACGTAGATCCCAACAACAATTGGTTGCCGTTACGAAGGAGAAGGTCGAGGAGATAAAATCCTCAAGGAGCTCCCGCAAATCCCGAAAATGCAAGGCCAAGGGGAAGTCTTCCGAGAAAGTTGAAGTGCAGGGGGGAGATGCCAGTGCCGAGGAGATAGTAGATATTTTGGGCAACGACACTACTCTTGGCAGGGATTCTAAGAGCAAGAAGAAACTCCCGACTAAAGGTAGAAAGGGGAGCGGTGGAAAGAAGCATTGAGAGGTCCGGATAGCAGTGTAGTCAGTTTTTAGGACATTTTATTTTGTTTGATACGTGTTTTTTTCAAGTGCAGAGCCTGAACCTACTGCTTTGATTGTTGTAGCATCTGTATTTTTCTTTTTGTTGGCCGATACTGTATGGGTACGGTCCCCACATTTTGACTTTGTACAGAAAACATTATAAGTAATACAATGTTGACATTTTGATTGTAACTTTACCTGTCTACTTATTTGCGTTTAAGGCACTTATTTCAATTTTATTTACTGTTATTTTATTTTATCTAGTCCTATGATTACTTCCAAAAGTCTTTGTTTATGGTAACAGAACTACAAAGTGTTTTTGTTTTTGAATATTTTTTATTCGAGTATCGGTGCGTGCCCCCCAGTTCACGGGGCTGCCTACTTCGAACACTTGACAAATGACCGGTTGATCCGAATGTTTGGTGTTTTTTTTGTAATCGGACCTGTTTTGTTGTTCATATCTTCGAGAACTTATGATTTGTACGGCTTGATTTCAGATTTACTATCAGTCAACAATTGGAATTTCTGCTGACACGTAATAGTTTGACATTGTTGGATTCATACCCGTTGCTCCCTATAGTGGGAGTGAGTTGATTCTTGTTATTCCTACAATGGACAAGTTTTCCGGTATCGTCGGAGCAATACCGGTACTTAAGAGTATGTGCGGCTTATGAAATGCATGGCTTTTGAGAGTGTGCACGGCTTATGGGGTGCGCGGCTTTTGGGATCAAACTTCTAGACGTTACCAATCTTCGGGCAATGCGAGGAGTTTGTGCTTTAAGAGCATGATTCTACAGCTGAAGGATTAATGTGGGACTTATGGGATGCGCGGCTTTGATTTGGGCATTCCCGGTGCCGCTAGAGCAACACCTATTCTTAGAAGGCGGGGATCAGGTTCCGCCGCTCCAACGGTTTGAGTCGATTTTCTTCCATCGACCCAGTGGGTTGCTGGGGCGTACTTGAGCGTGATTCCACTATCTCAAGTAGCGATTGAATGGTTTTGAGTTGATTTGACCCCGTCGACTCAACAAGTTACTTTTATGAATGTAGTTTTATTGGTTCAGAAAGCAAAGCAACTTTATTAAGAAAAGTTGGGCAAGCGCTGCCTATTTATAATGCCCCCGGTATTCCAGGGTAGCTTATTTGCTGAAAAATATGAAGTACATAAGATAGTTTCAGATAAAGTAACGACGCAGCGATTTGCTGTTCCATGCTTGGGGAATTTGAATCCCGTCGACGGTTGTCAGTTTGAGAGTTTTGTCCCCTATCTTTTGACTGATCACATACGGCCCTCCCCAGTTTTGTCCAAAGGTCCCCGGTATGGGTAGACTTGTTTAAGGACAAGGTCTCCCACTTTGAAGGTTCGGTTACGAACTTTGGAGTTGAAGTACCGTGCGACCCCTTTTTGGTGAGCAGCGGTCCTTAATTCAGCTTCTTCCCTCTTCTCATCGATCATATCAAGTGAATTGAGTAGGAGCTGCATGTTTTTCCTCTGATTGAAATTCTACCTTTGATGAGAAGGGACTTCTAGTTCGATGGGGATCATTGCTTCTGAACCATATGCAAGGGAGAACGGGGTATGCCCGGTTGCTGCTTTGTGTGTTGCTTTGTAAGCCCATAGTGCGACCCAATTCCCCTTGGCTTTAGTTTGCCGCTTTTTTATGGTGGACTTGATGATTTTTTTTATTTCTTCCACTTACCCGTTTGCTTGTGGATGAGCGACCGTGGAAAAGCTTTTCTCGAGTCGGAAGCGTTTGCAAAAAGTCTTTGAACTCGGTGCTTTCGAATTGGGTCCCGTTATCAGTGATGATTTTCTGTGGCACACCAAACCTGCAAATAATGTTTTTAGTAACAAAATTAATGACTTTCTTTGTAGTAATAGTGGCCAGCAGCTCCGCTTTGGGCCATTTGGTGAAATAATCAACGGCAACTATAGCATATTTAGCCCCTCCTTTAGCTATTGGCAATATGCCAATTAGATCAATTCCCCATATTGCAAACGACCATGGGCTGATCATCTGTGTTGGCTATGTTGAAGGAGTTCTTTTAATCTTGCTAAATCTTTTGCATCGGTTGCACCGTCTGGCATAATCTGCTGCATCGCGTTTTATTGCAGAAATACCTGTATCGAAGGATTTTCTTTGCAAGGGTTTTCCCCTCGGTATGTCTTCGCATTCGCCTTCGTGAACTTCTCTCAGGATCTATCGAGCTTCGTCGTCGGTCACACATCTGAGAAAAGGGGTAAAGAACCCCTTCGTTAGAGTATCCCATCCTGTATTATAAATTGCGGTGCCTTTCGAAGAAGCTTTTTCCGCCGGTTCCTATCTATGGGAAGAGTTCTTGTAAGCAAGTAGTCTTTGATTGGCGTCATCCACGTTCTGGCTCAACGGTGGTTTCAAAAATCCAGTTGATATCCATTTCCATTATGCTTGAAGTGCTTAGGGTTTCAACCGGGACTAGTCCCAACGATTGAGCTTCTTCGGAACTGGCTAGTTTAGCTAAGTAGTCAGCCTTTGTGTTCCGCTCCCTTAGGATGTGAGTTATGGTGTAATGTTTGATATCGTTCAGCAGCTCTTGCACGTTAGATAAATATGGGGCAAAGTTCTCCTCTCGAGCTTGGTATTCACATTTCATCTAGCAAACGACTAGTGGAGAGTCGATGTAGATGTGAACGGATTTTATTCTGAGTTCCTTCACAACTTTCAGTCCCGCTATCAATGCTTCATACTCCGCTTCATTATTTGTCGCAGGAAATTCCAAGCGTAGGGCATAGCAAATGGCCCGTCCTTCGGGAGTTTCAATCATTACCCCTACCCCCGAGCAGAGGTTATTAGACGTGCCATCAGCGAAGTGTTTCCATCGTGTTTCCACTTCTGGTGGTATTTCTTCTTTATCATCTCGTATGGTAAATTCGACGATGAAATCTACCAACGTTTGCCTATTGGTTTCCCTTCTCGGATGGTAAGTGATTTCATATTGGCTCAATTCGATATTCCATTTGATGAGCCGCCCGGAGGTCTCGGGGCGGTACAATACTTGCTTTAAGGGTTGATCGGTCAATACTTTGATCGGGTGTGCCTAGAAATACGGTCGTAACTTCCTAGACGTGATCAAGAGGCAATACACTACCTTTTCAAATTTCGGATAATTTTTCTCAGCTCCAGTGAACCGTTTACTAATGTAGTATACGGGTCGCTAAATTCTAGATTTTTCACGCACAAGAGCAGCACTTAACGCGTGAGGTGAGACATCTAAGTAGATGAACAAGTCCTCTCCGTCTACTGGCTTTGATAGGATTGGTGGGGTTTTCATATGTCACAGCAACTCTTCAAACGCGGTTTGACAAGCCTCATTCCATTCGAAGTTCTTCTTTCCTTTCTTTAGTATATCAAAGAACGGTATACATTTGTTGGTGGCTTTTGAGATGAACCGGCTTAGCACTACGATTTTCCCATTCAAACTTTGTAACTCCTTCTTGTTCTTTAGGGCTTCGACTTCTCGTAGGGCAGTCATTTGCTATGGATTTGCTTCAATACCTCTGGCATTCACTATGAACCCCAAGAACTTTTCGGAGGCTACCCTAAAGTGACATTTGAGTGGATTGGGTTTCATCCTATATTTTCGGATTATTTCAAACATTTCGGTGAGATTATCCAAGTGATTGGCAGCTATTCGTGATTTAACCAACATGTCATCCATATAGATTTCCATGGTTTTTCCGATCTGACGCTTGAACATGGAATTTACTAATCTTTGGTAGGTTGCCCCAGCATTCTTTAAACTGAACAGAATTACCCTGTAGTAGTATAATCCTAGATCGGTGATAAAGCTGGTGTTTTCCTGATCAGGTTCGTGCATCAGGATCTAGTTGTATCCGGAGTATGCATCCATGAATGATAGAAGTTCATGTCCAGCCATCCTTCTCACAAGCTAGTCAATTTTGGGCAGTGGAAAACTATCTTTCGGGCATGCTTTGTTTAAGTCTGAGTAGTCGATGTAGGTTCGCCATTTCTCATTGGACTTCTTGACCAAAACCGGGTTAGATACCCATTCGAGGCAGGTCGCATCATGGATAAAACCGTTGGCCATCAGCTTGTCTACTTCTTCTCTCAATGCTTTGGACCGCTCGAGGCCCAAGCTGCGCCTATTCTATCAATGTTGAGTGTGTGGCATGAAATTTCTAGTGATACCCCACACATATCAGAATGTGCCCAAGCGAACACATCCAAGTTGGAACGAAGAAATTTAGTGAGTTCTAATCGCATCTTGCTTCCAAGGTGCGATCCAATTTTCAAGACCCGTGTCAAGTCATCCATGTCGATTGGGACAGACACCGTTAATTCTGTCGGTGCTGCCCGATCCTCCCCTGAACTCTTCTTTCTACGGTCCAAAGCCTTGTCGAATCGGCTATAGTTCCCAAGCCAGGGGAGGCTCTGTAGTTGCTATTTGGTAGGTTTGCGAAGTGGAGAGTTCTCCCCCACATTCTTCCCTTTTTCCTTTATTTTAGATTCGCGTAGTTTTGCAATGTAACATTCTCTAGTTGCACATTAATCTCCCTTGATCACTCCAGTTCCGTTCACCATTGGGAATTTCATGGTAAGGCACCACTGGGCTAAAGCAATTCTGAAATCCGCTAGCGTGGGTCATCCCAAGAAGGCATTGTATGCAGAAGTTTCATCTACGATCATGAAAGTTTTGATGAGGCTGATTCTTCGGTCACCTTCCCCAAACTCTGTAGGCAAGTCAATTGTCCCGATGGGTTGTTTGGGTTCACCGGTAAATCCTTGGATTTTTGTTTGGCAGGCAGATATGTATTTCATGCTGATCTTCATCTGGTCAAAGGTGCGTTCACAGAATTGTTGCTGTCAACCAATACTCGTCGGACCACGGCAGGTCCAATCCCTACTATCATGACCATGGGACCAAGAGTTGGAGCTTCAATCCCTTCAGTGTCCTGATTTCGGAATACTATATCGTCGTTCAAAGTTCTCTACTGCTTGGCAGGGGCTCCATCTTTGATCGCGAGGCACGAATCCTCCGGAGCGTGTTTTAATGAGCTAGCATACCGCTCCATTTCTCCCCAAATCCTCTGTATGGAATGAGGTCCTCCAAATATCGTTCCAATGATGAGTCTCTGGTCGGTTCATCTAGATCCCTCTACGCTGGTTCCGGCTTGGTTTCCTCGATCCCTAGGAGCTTGGGAAGCCGCGAGTTGGTCAGGATTTTGTGATTTCCTCACGTATTGCTGAAGCTTGTTTTCCCGGATCAGTTCTTCAATCATGTTCTTTATGTGACGACAGTCATTCGTTTTGTGGCCATGCGTTTCGTGGAAGCGACAGTACTTCTCGGAATGCTTTTGCTGTTTAGTTGCTTCCTTTTTAGGGGTTTTCTTGTACTCCTCTGTCCCCTATGTTGCGAGATAGATGTTTTTCGGAGTATCATTGAGCATGGTGTAATCTTTGGGCCTGAAGCCTTTAACTCGCTTACTGTTACCATTTCGTTTGTTGGAATTCCGATTTTTCCTTTTCTTGTTTTCGTCTTCTCCCGCACTTCCTTCAGTGGTCTTGGAGGTATTCATGTCCTCGTTCATCCCTTGCCACTTTTCCCAACGTTCATCGGTTGTGAGCTAGTAGATTTCCTTTCTTACTATTGCGCCTCTTCCAATCTCAAGTATTGACTTGCCTTACGGTTGAAGTCCTTCTTAGTGGTAGGTTGTTTCATTTTGATCCATTTTCCAAACTCAGTTTTGGGATGGATGGTGCAGACCAAGGCCATAAAAGCCATATCCTCGTTCGGATTTCTTACTTCTGTCACAGCGGTGTTGAAATGATTCATAAAAGACTTCACAGATTCATTTCGTCCCTGTAATAGACTGGACAAGGACATCACATCTTTAGGTTGTGCCGTGTGAAACCCGAATTGATCAAGGAATCTTGTTGCTAGTTGATTGAAAGTGGAGATGGATCTTGGCAAAAGTCTAGTGAACCACATGGAAGTAATTCCCTCCAGGAAAATCGGGAAACATCTACATCGAACGACGTCTAATGCATTCGGTCTGTCCATGTACCAACTATACTTGTATAGATGGAGTTTCGGGACTCTCGTTCCATCATAGGACGGAATAGTTGGCATAGCGAACTTTACTGGGTACCGCTCATTCAAGATCTCATCAGTGATGTGAGTCTGACTTGAAGCGGATCCCCACTCATCTTCTCTTCTATTATTATTCTCATCCATCATTCGCTTGACCATATCCACGATATAAGCCTCAGATGTCCGGTAGTCTGAGGGTCGGCTGTCAGTCACTACACCGAGTGTTTGGCTTTGCAAACAATCTTGGTAAGTGGTCTGAAGCCTAGGCTCTCTTGTCTTCGGAAGAGCCACTCCCTCGGGATTCCGTTGGCTTGTGGTTGGCCAGATTGAGGTAGTTTGTACATTCCTGGCATCATCGAATACATTAGCATTTCCTTCCAACTTGCCATCGTTAAATTGCTCTCCATCTTCCAAGTCGGAGAAGTCCATGGCTATATCCTCTTGTAGGGTCTTCGCTCCTAGGTTCAAGTTCGTAGCTGGTTACCTTGCGATTGGTGGAGTGCTTGTGTTTCCTTCTACGTTTATTCCCACGGTTCTAGCTATCACTCCTTTTTGCGGCTGCTTTCCGTTTCTTCTAGTTAGGCCAGAAACGGAAGAATTTTCTTGTTCTACGGCAGCCGCAGGTTCTGCCATATTTCTTGAAGCAGGATGTGATTGTAAGGTCAAGAGGGAATTAAGTTTGTCCATAAGAGCTCTCTGACTGCTTTCCATTTTATGATTGATTTCATCAACTATTTTATTCAATTCATCTCTTGTAACAACTTCACGTTGATCATAGGATCCTGGCACCTGATCTCCAGCTTTGGCGCCATTTACTTCGATTTGTTGATGATTCATCTCTTCTCCGGCTATTACTGCCCCTATGGATCTTCCATAAGCAATTCTCTTTCTTCCCGGAGCCATTGATTCTTAGCAACAGATCTTTTGAACATAAATTAAGGACCTAACTTCTGGACCTATCTGATCCAAAGTAGATAGCTAGATCTAAACCTGATTTGAATTTCTCAGTGAAAGCACCAAAATGTTAACCCAAAAAGTGGATCAACACCCTGGATTGAGTGTGAAAGCACCAGCCCTGTTCATTAAGGAAAATAGAATAGAGACAAGAAGTTATAACTCGCAGATAAAGTAAAAAAACAAGAGATTTTATAGTGGTTTGGATATTAATGAAGCCTATTTCCACTTTATAACTTTTCTTATTGACTGACTGTTATTACAAGTTGAATCTGATTGCAACGCAATTGAATTATGTAAGTTGGATCAAGTCACAAGTGTTAGAGTTCACTGGAGAATCATAGTGAACCTTGCAGATGATCGTTGTATGGGAGAAGATGAATGAAGAGTAGTTTCTACAGAGTTTCAGCAGCCAGTCCAGAAGATCCTCTTTATGTTGCAGGTAGGATCATATTTATAGGGGTTGGAGAGCTATTGGGCTAGTCCGCCTCATCAGAAGCTTGCCATTAGACACACGAAGTTGCATTGAGAAACAAATAATCATCTGAACCAATCTGATGGATCGCAAGCGATCCATAGGTGATGGATCGCTAGTGATCCATAGCTTTTGGGTAGCTGACGATCCAACTGCTTGGGGTGTTCTCCTTCATCCTTTCCTTTAAACTTCATGGCAATCTAGCACAATGATATGCATCGCTAGCGATCCATAGTGCATGGGTCCCTAGCAATCCATGTACTCAGTGGATTTTTGGACTCTGTCTTTTAGATTGCATTTGTTGTCTCATGTTGATGTTCTTTATGTAATTTTGTGGTTAGTCACCTTGTTTTTATGATGATTCATACACTTCTTGCATTGAACTGTTGATGGGATCAAGCGAATGCTCATTTCTCGACCTAACTAGCTTGGAATACCATGAAATTTATCAGATATCTCTAGAAATGATAATGCTTCATGATGCAAGGAAAATTGATGGCCCATGATCAGTATCTATGGATCGCTGGCGATCCAAGGAAGATGGATCGCTAGCAATACATACCATTTGAATATTTTTTATTGTTCTCTCTGTCCTCCTAATTCCTTTCTTTGGTCCTTTTGGTTTATTTTTGGGTTGTTTTGACTTGACGTAGACGTTCTAACTCCTTTTGAATTCTGTTGGGTCAAAAACCTGGAAAACGGAGAGCATATGTTTTTTTTGTCCAAAAGGTGTAAAGTAAAAATTTCTTCCCCTTCCCCACTACAGCGCACTATTCATTTATAATACACAGAGATTCATGTGGATTGCCAACGTCACTCTTCTTCTCTATTAATTTTTGCCGTTGGATTGTGCGACGTGTTGAACATCCATCTTGCTTATTTGATATGCATGGATTGCTAACATGGCTTTCGATAGGAAATTGTGATTTGAGTGGTTGAATGTTGGACGTTGGATAGAAACTTGAAATTGAAGCAGGAATGCTTGGAATTAAGGTGAAAAATCCAAATCTGAATAGATTGTGCACTTCTGATTCTACAAAGTGATAGGACTATGGAATGCACATGTGTGTAATGAAGATGCAGTGAGGAATTACTCCTCTTTTTAGAGAGAGCTGTATCATTATCAAAACTTTAGGACCTCGCTTCACCTTGTTGGGATTCGTGCCTTTATTATCCCCGGGGTAGTGATGTCGTATAGCCATTGTGCCGCACCATTACTTCTAAAGCTACATCACACTGTCGAATTTGCAATATTAGCATAGCATAGCACTGGGGATAGTTTGAGTAGAGTTACATTGCTTAGTAGAAGAGATTGAGTTGCTATTTTGAAGGGTCATTCCCTTGTGTGAATCTGTTCTGAGTCGCTCTCAACATTGGGAATACTGCGCTATCACCTTTGTCTTTGATCCAGATTTAACAATCTCAGGGATGAAGTTGGGGTCTTGGTTGCCTTTAAGGAATGAGGTTCGATTCTTGGTCATGGAGCATTCTTTTTCAATCACCTCATCCCATGGTCTTTATGCTTTTGGTCAATGTTTTTAGGATTGCGGCGCTGTCTTGTTACATCGAAATGGCAACATATTCTTCATTATCTAGATATTGATAAAGGATTACGGTGTTGTTCTGTCACATCAACATCAAATGGCTACACATCCTTATATCCTTTTGATATAAAATGGCAGCGCAGACCTATAATTTTTAGAATTTAGTTTGAGATTGTGGCACATCCCTATTTGCATATAGTCGCTTAAGGGGATGTGCTACAGTCCTGTATTGTTAGTGTGGCTTTCGGTGCCACATCGCAGTTTCTACATCTCATTGTTACTTTGAAACTATACTACGGTTCTACCTATTGAAGCAAGCATGAAGGTTGCAGATCGATTCCTTCACCTTATAGCAATTTCAGATTATAGTGTTGATGTTATGAGTGAGTGCATTCTCCATATTTTGAAGTAGCTTCATATTATTTTGGCACGGTTCCATCTGGATTCTGTTTTGTTCCTTTTCTTATTCCAACTTTTATTGTGGGATCAGTTCTTCCAACTCTGTATTTGTATCATATTTTCTTTGACAACACTTGGGAAAATAATAGTAAATGGGTGTGGACTTGTCTCCATTCTTATATTTTCCCCGCAACCCACTACTTCTACCTTTTTCCTCCCATCCTTTCAAAAGTAAAATAGTCTTTGTAGCAGTTTCACATTTAATGCTCAAGTACACGTGTTGTTCCTTTATTGATCGATCTTTAACAAAGCTATACATTTAGTCTTTTCGTTTCCTATAAAATCTGTCTTGATTCTTGCGCTAATCTTCCTTGTCATTAATCAATTGACGTTTGGGGATTTTTTCATCATTCTGATTGTGTGATTGAGATTCTGATTGAGAAAGATGTATATTTTCCTCTTCTTCTTCTCTATTCTTTTACGCGCTTTCGAAAAGGAAAGAAAACTAATCCAAAAGAAACCCTGACTTTTATTCTCATCTTCTCCAAGAATCATTCTTTTTCCAAACCAAAATAAGGTTCTTCCTCCTTTTAGAGTTTCCTTTTTCTTGTACTTTTAGTTGATAATCTATCAAGTAATTTCGATATGGCATCTTCTTCCTCCTCTCCTTTATCTCTTCTATCTAAGATAACTAAAATAAGGGAAATCGAGAACATTTTAAACCATTTCGGTTTTAAGGGTTATGCGGGTAGAGTATCTGAATCTTTTGAACGCATCCACACTTCTCTCGATGGTCTTATTTCCATCACTTTCGAGCACATTTAGTGTGGACTATATCTCCTTGCCAATCAAATCCTCCATGAGTGGTTAGCTTTTATTAGCATCGTTCTCATTGCCCCCCTTTGTTATTCTCTTATAATTGATATCTTTATTCTCTATGCTGAGAACAGTACGCCCCTCTCACATGAATAGCTCCAATTTTTATTTGATCTCCATAAAAGTTCTTCCAGGAGCGATTTTGGGTTTTACTATGCCCAAGCAAAGAAATCAGTTCTTACATCCATTCTTCATAAGACCCAAAAATGGAATGATCAATAAGTTTTCATTTCGAATCTCGTTAATTACCCTTCTTCCATTCAACTACACCCTAATCGCCCTATTTTTTCTAACCAGGCCGTTGGTTCATATGAGTCTCACAAGGATCACATCTTAAGTTAGGCGAAGATGTGAGAAAAATGAAATTATTTTTCACTGATTCACTGTCGCAAAAATATAACTTTCTACGCCCAAACCACAACTTCTCGCGTATCATTTTTAAGTTTCCCTTGATTTCGAATAAACATAATGGTATAATTCACTAAAATGGATAAAATAAATTTTATGTACAGATGAAATGGCTAGTGATCTTGCTAATGCATTTCTCGATCCCAATAAATTGAAAGCGGTGTGGGGGAAAAAGGAAAAAAGGAAGTTTGATGGGGTATTCTTACTAAACCCCCAAGAAGCCTACTGCGCCTCCTCCTTTTTCTTCCTCAAAAGCGCTTCCTGTCCTGCCTCATTAGCGTCTCTAAGACCCCCATATTCACTACTTGCCCTTGCCTAAGGGTGTTGTTTCTGACCTCACTGAGAGATTAGGATGGGTCCCTCTAGACAATCTATTTAGCATTGCTTTCGCTTCGCGATCTTATCCTCATGCCTTTCCACCTTTTGCACTTCCCTTCTCCGAGCTTACTACTAAGCTCGAAAGATCTTGGACTTATATATGTATTTCCTTTTCCTTTTTTATTTAATGGTGGTTTACTTTATCACTCTTCTCCTGATTTTCCCTTGCTTTATAACAGATTGGGGCCTTAGCAATTGAACTTCGAAAGAGGGAGGAAGACGATCAAGTTGCAACCATTGCCCATACTACCAAGTTATACTACTAAGCTCAAGGTAGATCTTGTTATGGCCACTTCTGAGAAACCTAGAATTGAAGAAGACCTTAAAGCCTGGGGGTGAAAGCTAAAAACTCAAAGGAGGTGGCAAAGGCAGTCGATAAAGCCTTGGCATTGAAGGGTCAAGGGTTAGGGGAGAAGGAGAAGGCATGGGATGAATCCAAAAGCAATCTTTCATGGTTTACTTACCGCATGCTTTACCAACTATATGCCATGGTTCAACATCAATTTTCTACCGAGGTCGACCTTAGCTTCCAAGAGGACCCTAAAAAGATCAAAAAATTTCTCTCCTGCTATAGGGTCCAATAGGCTGAGGAGCTGGTTGTAGAGACTATTTCTCTTTCTACTTCCCCACAGCCACAACAAATAATAAGTATGCGAGGTCTAAGAAAGCAAAGGTCACCTCAACTCCTCAACCTAATGGAATCACTTAACCTTTGTTCATGATCTTTATTACTTATTAGTATGTAACAAAAATGAGTTCATTACTTAATTTTTGTGTGGTTATTTTCTTTAATTGTCGTTTTGTTTTGTTACTGCACTATGAATGGTTGCTTCATCTTCTTTCATTTGTTCCTTATAGTTTTCTAAGGAAGTAAGATGTACTAACCTCTTGAAGGAAAGCATGGAGAATCTATAAACCAAGACTGTAGATCGTCTTGGTCTTAGTGCAGCAGCAATTTGCAGGCACGAAAAAGAGTTAGATGGGTCATTCATACAACTTAGAGAGGAAACCTAATGGTTGATTTCTAAAATTGACCAAGTAGTTAAAAAGAAAGATACACTTATTGACTTTGTACTGCACCGATGGCATTATACTATAGAACGTGGTTCCTTTCCTCCCGATAGTCCTCATTTGGAATGGTTTAGGCATAGACTTAGTAATCTAGATAAGGAATGAGCTCTATGAATCATTATTATTTTTGTACGTGAATAAGTCACATCCTTTATATACGAAATTAATCTTTTTGTGATGTATACTTTTTATTTGACTTAACTTAGTGTAATTTGATTTCCTTTGAAATAAACTCCTACTATCACCAACTAGGTCGATCTTTGTAGTTCTCTTTTTGAGCCTGCTGGAGCCTTTGAATCCAACGAACCTTCAGTTCCCATCATTTATGGCCCAGGTGACACAGGTGTGCATGAGTTTGATGTAGCTGCTGCGAATTCTGCCGAGGCCTTAGAGGAAGAAAATATCCATTTAACACTTACTAATGAAGGGATTAACAGAGATCTGAAGAATGCCCCTTCTTAGCTTAAGGAAGCTAAGGATCCCCTTGAATGCCCGTACCAACTCAAACTATGCACCGAGTTTGAGGTCAAAAATTAAAAGGTGACAAATCTACAATAATCATTAATGGAAGGTGAAGCATTCTATAGGATTGTTTGTGAGGCCGAGATTAAAGATTTGAAGAAAACTGTTGAAAGTTTATCTCTTTAGGCCACCCAACAATATGAAGAGAATGAAGGCGTCGAAGGGGGAGAGGGAGCAAAAGGGTTAAGTTTAGACATGGCCCCCACTCCCCATACTAGCATGGATCCCTCGTTGGTAGATGAGTGGGGGAAGAAATTGGAAGTACACTTCTAGGGTAAGCTTAAAGAGATGGAAGCTCACTATAAGCAGTAGAGCAACAAGGGTCGAAAACGCTTCCTTGCACACAGAGGAAGGGGTGGGTGGTGGACGCTCTTAAGGATTTGGTGGCTTTTCTAGAAATTCAAAGAAGACTAGGGCTGAACTAATTGATACTTCAGAGAAAACAAGAAAGGATGTTGTGCTCAAGATATATAAGCTTGAGGATTTATTGTGAGAAGCTCAAGCTGCCCCCAGTGTCATTGCAGCACCAGTCAACATGCCTGGGGAGGATCGGATTGCCAAGCTCGCAGAGAAGTTAAAAAGGGAGAAGGTCAAAGGTAAGATGAGGAAGATCGCCTTACAATGCGCCATCGACATTTTTTCCTATTACTACTCCACTTTTGATTTGAACTTCCTTTATAATAAAGATGGTTTTGAGGTGACTTCGAGGGATACAACGAACCATTAGGTAAGCATTATTTATGATCCAAGAAAGACCTTTCGCATTAGAACATACCCGCCTCTTGCCAGCATGATTTAGATTTGATGTTCAATAGTTAGCACGGTATTTTAGGATCCTATAAATAAGGATGTTTTGTAAGATCATATTGGAAAATATTTTTAGTTATGCAAATACTTATAAGGGTGCTGTAAAATGAAAACAATATCATTTTATTTATTGAAGGAATGTAAGTTCCTTGTGAATTTTTATTGGAATGCACTCATTTCTTAACTTTATCGGCCAGGATTCATTTGCTTTTTCAGCCTTCCACTATTAAGCAACGTTCGGAGACAGCTGACGTAAGGGAGAAGCTCAAATCGGCTATGATTCAGATTATCGAACTGAGGGGATTATTGAAAGGCACCGAAGGTTCCTATAAAGTTTCCTGTGAAGACAAGAACAAGGTACTAAATGATGACCTTGAGGAGTTGTCTTTTCAGCTCGCTAAGCAAGCTAGTGTAGGAGATGATCCTATTACATCCTTGGCCTCCAATGCTATAGCAAGGCCTGGTGCTTCTCCTTTGCCTCCATTGGGGGCTGATCTTGGTGTTATTTTCCAATGAAAGGAGGATTTTAAGAAGTATTTCAAAGCCAAATTTCATGAGTTGAAGAATTACTACAGAAGGGGCTCATTTTCGGCCTCCCAAGTGAGTATCAATCAATCCTCTAAGGGCGAGTTAGAACCGTAGCGTGGTTTGTTTTGTTACGAGCCAAAGATTCAGACTTAACATTTGATGTAACTTTGCATCACAATAATTTTATTTTCACTTGTGATGTATGTGCAAATGTGAGGAATCATGCAGATATGAGTAAACCTCATTAAATATTAGTAAATCTTAGTTTTTTAGTATTACCTGGCAAACTTGTGTATTTTCTAGAATCATACCCTATTTATAGGTTGCACCATATTCCATGCGTGGTCTTTCTTTGCCATTTTGATCAATTAATTGCACAGTTCATGTTTTCTGAACTTGGTCTCTGACATTTATGCCTTGTCGTGCACTTGGCATGGTTTGTCCTGCTGTTTGGGGGTACACTTTATTTGTTCATGCTCTTGGCATGGTTCGTCTTGCTATTTGGGAGCGAGTTATATTTTAACTATGAAGCCAGGTCGCGTATTTTACAACGTTTTAGTTTATGCGCATGGTTTTTATACTAGTTTAGGCCGTATAATATCTTTACATCCAATGTAATTATTTGGCTAAGAACCCGGGTCGTGTGTTATACAACCCAATGTTATTAGCTATGTTAGTGAAAATAACATAGAAATTTTTTTATACTGGTTTGGGTCGTCTAATACCTCTACATCAGTTCATTATATTACTATTTTTCATAATAATTACAATGTTTGTTACACAAGTAACACAGCTCATACAAAATAGAGCTTAAGGTGTTATGAATTTCATGGTCCCAAAACTATATTTCCATCAGGTTTTGATAATGGTTTTATGCCCCTTAGCCAAGACTCCGTCTATAACTAGAGGGCCTTTCCAATTTAAGCCCAGAGCCTCATCTATTGGATCTTTGGTATTGGCCATTACTCTTTACAACAGTAGGTCTCCCTTGCAAAAGTATCTCTCTTGCAAAAGTATCTCTCCTTGAGCCTAGCATTATAATCTTTTGTCATCCTTTGTTGGTGTGTGGCAAATTGAATTGCTGCCTCATCTCTTTTTTCTTGAATAAGATCTAGGAAGCTTCCTTTAATTCTTTGTTCTGCTTTGCCATATATGATATTCTTCTATGTATGAGGATTTTTACTTCAATAGGGAGCATAGCCTCATAACCGTACGTCAAGAAGAAAGGAGTATGGTCGGTTTGGTATTTGGATGAGATATTATAGGCCCATAATACTAAAGACAACTCCTCTACCTACTTCCCTTTTGCCTTTTGCAGTCTTTTCTTGAGCAAATTCTTGATAGTTTTGTTTACTGCTTCGACCTTCCCGTTTGCCTATGGGTGCACAACTGAGGAGAAGCTTTTTATTATCATGTTCCTTTTGCATAGCTCTATGAACTCCTTACTTTCAAATTGGGTTCCATTATCTAAAATTATTTTTTGTGTGATCCCGATCCTAGTGATTATTTTTCTTACCACAAAAGTGACTATCTTCTTCACGGTGATCGTTGCTAGGGGTTCTGCTTCTACCAATTTGGTGAAGTAATCTATTGCCATTATATCATACATTGCTCCTCCCTTTGACATGGAAAGCGAACCTATCAAATCTATGCCCCACATATTGAATGACTATGGGCTGGTTAATTTGATGAGCTCATGGGAATTTTTTTTTGGGATACTTGTGAACCTATGACATCTGTCACATCTTCTCACTTATTCCTTTGCGTCTTGAAGCGTTATGGGCCAGTGGTAACCATGCCTCAATACCTTCTTAGCTATTTTGGTCCCTCTGGAATGATCCCCGCACCGCCCTTCATGTACTTCGCTCATGACCTGTATCCCCTCTTCTTAAAGGGTAGAGTACCCTCTCTTATATAATATGCCATTAAAGAAGGAGTAATATGGGGCATGATATCTTATGTTTTGGGCTTCATTTCTATTTGGGGGTAGGATTCCATCATTTAAGAATTGTTTGATAAGGGTCATCCATGAGTTTTCTTCTACTTGTTAATATGTAGGCATAATCGGAGAATGCTCTCGATTTTCCTCTATTTCATGTTCCTAAGCTTCTCGGATTATGGCTCATTGGGCACTAGTTAGGATTAGTATTTGACTAGCTCCAGTGATGCTTGGTTCTGCCTAGCGCCTAACTGGAATAGCCTTCATTTCATTTGCTACTTTTGTGCTAGCGAGTTTTTCTAATGAATCAGTAGAAGAGTTGTTCTTATATGTAATTTGCTTTATATTAAACTGTTCCAATAATTTTTTAGAAAGTTCCACGTATTTAGCTAGAGTTGGCTCTTTTGTTTGGTAATTTCCCTGCACTTGGTTCACAACTAATTAGGAATCGTTGTGAATTTTAATATGGGTTACCTTCATTACCCGAGCCATCCTTAAGCCTGGGAGGAGAGCATCATATTTTGCCACAATATTGGTAGCTTTGAATCTAAGCTGCACTGCTCCATATAATTTTTGCTCATTGGAGCAATCAACACATATCCAATTCCTGCCCCCTGTTCATTTAATGCTTCATCCATAAATAATTGCCAAAATTTTGAAGTGGGTGCTTCTTCCTTAGATTAGGGCTCAGTAGGTAATGTGCATTCCATGATGAAATACGCTAGTGCTCGACCTTTGATCGATGTTCTCGGATAACAAGAGATGTTGTACTGACTGGGCTCCATTATCCATTTTAGCAAGCGGCCTAATGTTTCTGGTTTATGTAGTATCTGCCTTAGCGGTTTGTCGGTGAGGACTTTGATGGGATGTGCATGAAAGTAGGGCTGCAACTTTCTTGCTGTGAGAAGTGGGTTGTAAGTTAGTTTTTCAACGACTGTATAGTTGAGCTCTGCTCCTGACGGCTGCTTGCTTGTGAAGTAGATAGGCCTCTAGGTCCCCTCATCTTTTCAAACCACTGTAGCACTAACAACTTTATCTGTTACAACTAAATATACATATAATCCCTTACTTGTTACCAGTTTTGATAGGATAGGAGTGCTAATCAGATGGACCTTCAAATTTTGGGATGTGATTTTGCACTCCTCATTCCACTCGAAATTATGCCCCTTCTTTACTTAGTATGCACTTATTGGTTGCTTTGGAAATGAACCTGCCTAGAGCAGCTACCCTGCCATTTAGGCTCATGATGTCTTTTGGTTTCTTCGGGACTCCCATATTCTTTATGGCCTCGATTTCCTCTGGGTTCGCTTTAATGCCATGAGCGCTCACTATGCATCCTAGAAACTTCCCTAACTAAATAACAAAAGTGTATTTCAATGGATTCGACTTCATATTATACTGCCTCAGGACCCCAAAAGTTTCCTTCCGGTCTTATACATGACTGGATGCTACTCTCGACGACTAGCATGTTGCCTACATATACTTCAACAATTTTATCGATTTGACCAGAGAACATTATAATAACCAGCCTCTGGTAGGTTGCCCCAGTGTTTTTGAGTTCAAATAACATAATTTTGTAGTAGTATAAGCCTTTGTTTGTCACGAAACTAGTATGCTCTTGATTTGGCTCGAACATGGCGATTTGGTTGTAGCATGAGTAAGCGTCCATGAATGAGAGCAGTTTATGGCTTCTAGTTGCATCTATTAATCAGTCAATCCCAGGTAAGGAAAAGTTGTCCTTTGGGCAGTCCTTGCTGAGTTTGGTATGGCCTATATAGGTTCTCCATTTCCTATTGAGCTTTTCACAAGAACAGGGTTGGCGATCCACTTTGGGTAGTATACTTCTTTGATGAATCCATTTGCTTTTATCTTTTCGACTTCTTCGTGCAGAGCATCATATCTTTCTTGGTCTAGGGTATTGTGCTTTTGTTTGACTGGGTGAGCATCAGGATCAATGTTGAGTGCGTGACAGATGATGGCCAAATCTATCCCTACCATGTCCAGGTGTGGCCAAGCAAAGACATCTGCTGATCTCTTCAAGAAGGCTATTAATTTGATTCCGGCTTCTGTGCTAAGGTTCTTTCCTATATTGAGAACCCCAGTGGGGGGTTTTCTGGATTTATTTGTACATCTTCCAGAATATTTACCGGCTTCAACTCTCTCCTTGTTACCCCCAATTGTGGGTCTATTTCACTTTCTTCTTTCTCTTCGGGTTGAGAGGCAGTGGAGAAGATCTGCTTCCAAGCTTCTTCGGAAAAATATTGTGCATATACAGAGTTATACTCATCTACGCCAACCATATATGCATACTTTCTCTTTTTTTCCCTTACCGGTGCTGTGGTTGTAGAATAACCTGTTACTACATCAATCTTGGTATCTTATATCGATGCAATTCTTAGAACTGGCTTAATTTCATTTTCATTAGCATCATCACAATTATTAGAGGACACAACATAATAGTTTTGAATAATTTTATTGCTAAGATTGAGGTTTACATTATATAGTTCTCTAACCAACAACTGTTCTCCCCTAATTGATCCTATCTCTACAGGGTTATGAAACTCCATGAGATGGTCCTTTTGAGATATAACTGCCCCTAAATCAAACAACATGGTCTTCCCAAAATGCATTATATGGTAATGGTTGATCGATGATCAGGAAGCTCGCATAGTAAGATTTGTGAAGGGGCGCAGTTCCAGCAGTGACAAGCAGACGTGCTGATCCAATAGGTATAGTTGTAGTGTTGTTGAACTCGAAGATTGGTTCCGGGCTAGGCTTCAGTATTTCAGCTGGAAGCTTCATTTTATCGAATGTAGATTTAAAGATGATGTTCACAGAATTCTCATAATAAAGAAGACTTTCTTCATGGTGCAGTTTGAGATCTGCACCGTGATAACGAGCGAATCCTGATGTAGGAAAACTACTCCAGTGGCATCAGCTACTGTAAAGATTATGTCTTCTGCCGGTTTCTGCTTAACATGGAAAATGGTTTTTTCTCCACTTTCGCTTCCTACACATATCGCTCTTGTGCTTTATTATTTTTTCCTGTCAGGTGTGGTCCTCTATGGATTGAGGCTATTAGATTGGAAGGATTTCCTGCTAGGTTTTCATTTGGATCCCATTTAAGGTTTCATGTCCTTTCTCCATTATTATCTTTCTGGAAGCTGCATAAGTACTTGTTTTGAATTAGCCTCGCCATTTCATTCTTCAGATGTCGACAATTGTCAATGTGGTGGTTGTTTGCTCTATGGAAGAGGCAGTATGCCCAGCCTCTGTTTTGGTTCACATTTTTTCCTTTGTTCCGGACATTATAGGCTATTTTGGTCCTGGTCATTTCATATATCCGCCTAGGGGTATGAGTCATGGGAGTTTCTATTGTGGGGTTAAATTCCCCATGTTCTTTATGGGTAGATGGTACCCCTCTGCTTCCCATTTTCTTCTCATCATTTAGAGCAGAAGCTCTCTCAGGCCGTGCTTTCGACGTGGCCTCTTCCATTTCGATATCACTGCTTTCCCTTTCATACAAGCTTTCAATCTATGACACGGCTTCCTACTGTTCTTCTCCCACATGGCAGTATCCTTTCTAATCCCAGCATGCACTGCCATTAATAGTGCTTCTTCATAAGTGAACCCAATTCGAAGTGCTTCAGATTTGAAGTATTTTATGAAGCTGCATACACTCATTTTTGCATTGGTTAACGTAGGACATGGTGTTTACATCCAAGGAAGCTTCCCTTTCTGAGGTGATCCGTCTAGAAAAATTGGCAGATTGCTGCTGCCAAGAACAGACTTCTCCTGGCACGTACCTCCTAAACCATCTAGAGGCTGCACCAACTACATAAACAAGAAAGAGTTTGGATCGAGCCATCCTCCCCACCTTTAAAATGTCCATATAGTACTCAAACGTGCTTATGTGGTCGTCTGGGTTTGTGATTCCATTGAATTTATCAATCGACGGAGCTTTGAAGTTGTCAGAAAAATCTGCTTTTATGATGGTTTCACCAAATAGGGAAGAGCCTTCCTCTATTACTTCTTCTCTATTATTTTACCAACGGAGTTTTGCCAACTGCTCTACACGTGCCTTCAACCGATGATCTCATCTTCTTTAGGATCCATTTGAGATGAACCGACCCCATAGAGTGAAGTAACCTCATCATCGTCGGGAGTAGTTCGTTGCTGATTTTTTAGCAATAGTGGACTGATGTCAGCAGGCTCTGATTTGATTTTGATCTAAGGGTTGATTTGGATTTTGGTTTTTAGCTTAGCATCAATTTGGAGATCAGCTTCACCGTTCTCATGCTCGAGAGTGCTATTATCATGCACATATGGCATTGCCAGCGCAGTTGGTGAGTGATGGTGGTGAGTTGTGGATGGTTGAGGGGAGACTGGCCTTTGAGTAGTACGTTGGGCCATAGAGCTCACTAATCCTTCCATGTGTTGGTTCATTTGTGTTGTGAAGGCTTGAAGAGCTGCTAGGACGGGGTCTATGGTAGGCTCTATGGAGGTGCCTTCCTTAGATTGGGTTATAGACGGAACGAGTGCCTTTTTAGACATTTTTGTAATGAGGTGAAGTTGATCTTGAGGAGGGGGAGTGGAATCTGTGGGACTCATGGTATTGTGAAGAAAGTGTAGGTAAGTTTTTCTAGAGAGGGAAATTCTCCCTTCTTCTATTGACAAAAACATTAGTGAGATTTTTCATCTCAGAAACACCCAAATACTTTTTATGTAGTAACAAAGACGCTAAATGCTTTCATGATTACGAATCAACAAATTTAACTAATATTAAAATCGCCTTTAGGAGGGGTAATTATGTTGCATTAATTCTTACACAATTACGAGGAAAGATATTCAGAACACCGATTCTTTAAAAGGAATCTATCTTAGTTTATGCACTGGAAAATTTAAACAGAAAAGTATAGCACTAAAATTAGAAAAGATACAGAGAATTTACGTGGTTCGAATGTTAAGGAATGCTACATCCATGGGTAAAATGTATATTCTTCTCTCTTGATTTCTTAGTATAAAGTACAAACAAATAATGGCAGAGTGTATAATTCGTTTTTTGTGTGTCCAAAAAGAGTAAAGTAAAAAAGTTCCTCCCCCTTTCATGCTACAGTGCACTATTCATTTATAGGACACAGAAATTCACGTGAATTGCCAACGTCACTCTTCCGCTCTCTTAATTTCTGCCATTAGATTGCGCCACGTATTGGACATCCATCTTGCTTATTTGACATGCATGGATTGCTAATGTGCCTTTCGGTGGTAAATTGTGGTTTGAGCTATTGGATGTTAGCAGGAAACTTTAAATTGAAGTGGGAATGCTTGGAATTGTGGCGGGAAATCCAAATTTAATTAGATTGTGCACTTCTGATTCTACAAAGCGCCAGACCTATGAAATGCACATGTGTGTAGATGAAGATGCAGTAAGGAATTGCTCCTTTTTTTAGAGAGAGTCGTATCATTATCAACACTTTAGGACCTCGGTTCACCTTGTTGGGAGCCATGCCTTTGTTATCCCCGGGGTGGTGATGCCGTATAGCCACTGTGCTGCATCATTACTTCTGAAGCTATACTGCACTGTCCAATTTGCAATATTACCATAGCACAACACTGGAGATAGTTGGAGTAGAGTTGCATGGCTTAGTAGAAGAGATTGGGTTGCTATTTTGAAGGGTGAATGCCTTGCGTGAACCTATTTTGTGCTGCTCTCAAAATTGGGGATACGACGTCGTCGCCTTTGTCTTTGAGCCAGATTTAATGATCTTGGGGATGAGGTTGGGGTCTCTTATTTTGCTTTTGAGGAATGAGGTTTGGTTGTTGGTCACAGAGCAGTCTTTTTCAATCGCCTCACCCTATGAGTTTTTATGCTTGTGATCAATGCTTATAGGATTGTGGTACCGTCTTGTCATATCGAAATGGCGATGCATTCTTCATTAACTCGATATTGATATAGGGTTGTGGCTATTGTGCACATCAACATCAAATGGCGGTGCATCCTTATAGCCTTTTGATACAAAATTGCATCATAGACCTTCTATTTTTAGACGCTAGTTTGAGATTAAGCACATCCTTGTTTTTATATAGTCGCTTAAAGGGATGTGCGGCAGTCCTGTATTGTTAGTATAGCTTTGGGGCTGCAACATAGTTTCCACATTTCATTGTTACTTTGAAACTATGCCGCAATTCTACCCGTTGAAGCAAGCACGAAGGCTGAGGATTGGTTCCTTCACCTTGTAGCCATTTCAGATTATAGTGTCGATGCTATGAGTGAGTGCAGTCTCTATATTTTGCTCTAGCTTTATGTCATTATGGCGTTGTTCCATCTGGATTTCGTTTTTGTTCCATTTCCTTATTCCAGCTTTTATTGTGGAAGCAGTTCCACTGGCTCGGTATTTGTATCATATTTCCTTTGACAACACTTGGAAAAATATAGGTGTAACATTTAAAATTACCATAGTTATTTACAAAAATCGCCTTACTTTTCTCCTTATAGTTTATATATCGGTCCATATATTTAAATTAATTATGCAATCTAAATTTAAACTAATCAGATAATACAGTTAAATGATATTCGTTAGTTCGTCTATCGAATTATGAAAATATGAAAATTTCAATATGCACTATACTCAAATTAACAAAATGGTAAAATTGGTTTTTCATTAAATTTAGATACATTAGTCACATACACTACATAAACAATAATAACAAATTCAATTTATAATTCATTTATCTTAATATATTCATAATATAATGCACTACAATATTATGTTTTTTAATTCAAGCACCTTCATTCTAAAAATTCTATAACCATTTACAAAACCCCCTCGGTTCACTTCTAATATTTTACATTTAACTCTATATTAGAATTAATCTTGTAATATTAAAACTATTGAAACAATTCAATAAACTATTATTCGTTGGTTTGTCGATTAAATCATAAAAATACGAAAATTCAATATTTACATGATGATCACATTAACAAAAAGGGTATAAAATTCATTTAGATATATAATACATCAATCGCATAACGTAAATATATACATAATTAATAATTATGAATTTAATTTACAATTCATTTATATCAATATATTTATAATACATTGCATTGTAAAATTCTTTTTTTAACGTCAAGCATCCTACATTTTAAAACTTATCGAGTTGTTAATAAAACCCTCCTTAATATCGCCTAATACCGTACATTTGAATCCATATATGTTTTTTAATTACGTTATCTTAAATGTAAACTATTTCAATATAAGAAAAATTAACAAATATTCATTAATTCATTAATCCAAAAATATGACCATTCAATACGTAAACCATATTTATATTAACAAAAGTGGTAAAATCTTTTTTATTCAAATATACATACATATATATATATATATATATCAATCACATAACATAAATAATATGAACAAATTTAACTTGTTATTAATATCACAATAAATTTATCAAACATTACATTGTAAAAATCTGTTTTTAGCTTCAAATACATATATTTAACATTTCTACAATTATCTACATTCCTTCGGTTCTTTCCTAATATTTTATATTTAAATCCATGTATTTAAATTACCTATAAAATCTTGAATTCTGACTACTTAAATAATTTTAGTTAATAGTTACCTTATTATTCTAATAAATCCTAAGAATATATGTTAATTTTAACATATATATATATATATATATATATTAACAAAAACAATAAAATTATTTTTCCATTCAACTATTAAGATATATATAGATCACATACATTAAATAATATGCATAAACAATAATGAAAAAGTTAATTTGTAAATCAATTATAATCTTTTATCTCAAAATTTTATCATACACTGCATTGCAAAATTCTGTTTTAAATTTCAAATATCTGCATTAAGGTTCCTACAATTTTTTTACAAAATCCTTCTCAGTCCTTTCCTACAATTTACTTCCAAGTATATTTAAACTAATTACGTAATTCCAAAAAAGTTGGTTAATAATATTTGTTAATTCATTTAACAAATCATTAAAATATATCGTTTTTAATATGTAAACTATATTCATGCAAACAAAAATGATAAAATTATCTTTTTTACTCAAACATAAAGATATATAAGTTAAATAAAATAAAAAATTCGTAAAAATAATAAAAAATTTAACTTATAGTTCATTCATTTCACTAAATTTATTTACATTACATAACAAATTTCTAATTTTAACATTAAATATATAAATACTATATTTTTACAATACTATCATATGCAACGCATGAGTTACACATTAGTTAGATTTAGGTAACCAAAAGATGTCAGGCGGTTGTCAATTTTCCATGAAAGCAAACAGTTCACCTCCGTTACCATTTACTCACGTCGCTTCTCCCACACATTATATCCTTCTACTTCAAACTGTAACTCCACGATACCAACTTACCACCATCATTGTACAAAATATGCTTCAGGCACAAGAAGTTACTTTTTTGTTCTCTAAGAGCATGTCCAACGACCCGAATTCAGTGTGAATAATTTAAGATGAACAACCCAACAATACAATTCGTAGTAACATTAAGGTGAACGCTCAATTTGGATTTCAAAAAATTGAAGTACGCTTGGGCACCCATTAAATGGGTGCCTAAGATCAGGTGCCCGAAAAATGGGCGCCCAATGGTTAGGCGCCCATTAAATGGGCCCCATGGTTAATAACCTCCTAATGGCTCGTAACAGCTAGTTTTTAAATGAAGAAAGTTTACCAATGGCTATAAACGACCATATTTCAGATTTTGGCTCCATTTCAATGGTAATAAACGACTATATTTCAGATTGAATCTTATAACTCAGACCATCTTATCAATACCAAACACACAATTCTTCTACTTTAAAACCGTTTTTGCAGTCGCAGTACAAACAAAGTATTCTTTCAGCTTCCACTCCTTTACATCTTGGAACAACGAAGAAGACAGTGATCTTTGTATAATCCCCCATCTCTTTTCTAATGACTCTATGAAGGGACTATATTTCAGATTGAATCTTATAAATTCAGACCGTCTTATCAATACCAAACACACAATTCTTCTACTTTAAAACCATTTTTGCAATCACGGTACAAACAAAGTATTCTTTAAGCTTCCACTCCTCTACATCATGAAACAACGAAGAAGATAGTGACCTTTGTATAATCCACTATCTCTTTTCTAATGACTCTTTGAAGGGAAACAACCAAAGTGGAGAAACATTTTGGATGAAAGTAATGAATGCGTATAATAGAAAACAAGCTGAGAAGACATGTCCGATGTCAGTAATAACCGGTCGATTTAGAGAGATTTATTGACAAACTCAGTATTATGCATCTCAAATTTACAAAATAAAAAAAAGCAAATACTAGTGGAATGGAGGCGAAGTTGAGCTGGTATGTTTCTTAAAAATATTCACTTCATAATTAACCTAAAATCATAGTTATTCTTTTTAATTATTGGATGCAAAAGAGAATGTAGAATGAGTAATTGTTGAAATTATTCTCAAGGGAAAATGTTCACAAAAAACCTCACTATTATTAATTTGTAAATTGTTATGATTTGCTCACTAGTCATCAAAAATGAAGGTCCAATAACACAAAGTCCTGAAGAGATGTTTAATCAAAATAAAAGGGTAAGAAAAAGCTGTCGAGGTCAACTTATAATTCTAGTCCTATAAACTCTTATGGCATGGATTCTAACTTAGTCCTCGAAAATGAAGTTCATGAAGTAGAACCCGGAATGGATAAAGATGCTAGACCGATGGGGCAACGTGCAGCGAAGAAGAAAATTGCTATTTAGGTCCCGATTGATTCTTGAACAACCATAATACATGAAAAATGTGTGGGTAGGCTTTATTTCTCCATTGCCCAGGGCCCAGAGAGAATGTTAAACATCAAAAGGGTATTGCGAAGAAGCCAGCTATGCTAAAGGAATCGATCTCAATTGAAAAAGGAAAATTCAAGATAGGGCATCAACATCAAGAGACCTTAGTCATGGAAAATGATTTGACAAGAATGGATCCACTCTTATTGTAGTATTTATTGGAATATAAATAATTCATTATTGAGAGTAGATCTGGAACAAGACATATGTAATTGAGCAAGAGAAATCTATATCTTTAATTGTTGTTTTGTATTGTGTACTATATGTTTGAAATGTTAACCGATTTATCGTTTTGTTAAATGAATTCATAATTTGGCATAGTAATTTTATTTAAACAAAGTCAAATATGATTATAAATAGCAAAGTTATAGATTGCTACATTGTATTACACAAACTCTAAGTGCAAAGACAAATAATTAAGCTTGGTGAATCAAAAGTAACTACTTATTCCCATAAGCATTCCAAATATGATCCATTAGACCCATTTGAAGCATATTATGAAGAACTACATTTCGATAAGCGAGCTGATGATCCAAATGAATTATGTACTCTCCTTTAGTTCATAGCATGTCAACATGGAACAATTCAAGCATTTGTTTTGTCCCTTCATACTCATAAGTAAGATAGCCCATACCCCTTTCGTCTTCAATGACCATGTTATGAAGAATTATATAGGTGAACATAATTATAGACATTTTCGACCGCTTCCATAGTCTACATGGATTATTAACCTTCGCAAATCTTGCTTGAAGTAATTCGAAAGCTCTTTCAACATCTTTCTTCTACCCTTCTTGCATTGCAGCAAATTTTATTTGTTTTTGGGTTAATGGGTTTGAAAAAGTCTTTACAATCATTGCTTCATTCGGATAAATTCCATCTTCTAAAAAGTATCCATGATCATGTATGTTTTGACCAACTATAAATTATACAGGAGTTGATTTACCAAGTGCCAAATCATTAAACAAATGCGATCGTTCAATGAAATTTAAGTCGTTATGAGAACTTGACATTCTGAAAGAATGCATGCCAAATCCACAAATTATAGGATACAACCGCTTCTAGAATGATGTTGGTTTTCTTTCTTTACCATTGTATGCTTCATGAAAAGAAAACGACAGTTCTTCCACTCTCAATGCATACAGTCCATATTTTCGAGCATTCCAAGCCAACCTCTGCTTTCATGCATTTCACCTAATTTACATCTACTTCATTGGGAGAACTAAGGTATTTGGTCATATAAATGTCTACAATGGCTTGGCAAAATTTTTCTAGATTTTCTAATGCAGTACTCTCTGCAATACGGTATGCATCGTCATGGGCATCGATAGGTGTATCGTAAGCTAACATCCTCAAAGCTACGGTCATTTTTGATACCCACTTAGACCCTGCGTTTTTGAAGGGTTTTGTTTATAAATAAAGAAATTATTATTCTATTGAATACTTGCTAGAATCCTTAAAAATAATGCACGACTCATTCTGAATCTTTGACGAAACATCTCAGGACCAAAGGTTGGATCACGATTAAAGTAATCTTGCATCAATGTTTGTGGAATGCTAACTGGTTACGGTTGATGTATTGCCGAACCATGACCAAGCCACCGTGCTTTTTGGAAGTTGATCCATATGCTTCATGGTAGATTTCCAACAATTCCTCTTCTTCTTGTTGATGTGCCATCTCAAGAGCTTCGTCATCAGGGTCATTATTGCATAACATCATAGCTTTTAGTATACTTGAAGACTTTGTTGGAGCAGATTATTGTTTGTTACTTAAATAATATGATAATTTTCAGTTGTATAGATAAGCTTAGTAACCATATGCTTCTATAGAATAACATTCAAGAATATTATGTCAGAATCAACCTTTGTGTCTAATCTACCATATTGCTTACGGCGAAACATAAGAGAATAGTGTGTACACACCGCTTTACTTTGGGAAACAGTTAAGAATGTTGTTTCACATCAACTTTTCTTAGTGGGGAACAAAGGATAATATTGTGTTAACTCTGTAATGCTTAGTAGTAAATATAAGAATATTATTTCACATCAACTTTGCTTAGAAGTACATATAAGAATATTGTTTCATATCTACTTTACTTTTGGGGAATAAATGAGAATATTGTGTCCACTCTGCTTTGCTTTGGGAAACATATAAGAATAATGCTTCACATCAATTTTTCTTTAGTTGGGTTAGACAAGAATATTATGTCTACTCTACTTTAGCGGTATATAGAAGAATATTATGTCTACAAGTATGGTATAGACAATTTGCTAGTGAATACATTTAAATAGTTAGAATGGAACCATTATGGCAGAATCATCAAAATAATCAACACGGTTGCTCTTAACATCAACAACATGATGACTCTAATATTATGCATTGCCTATGCAGTTTGCCAGCTAAAATGAATACAGTTACAGTTCCATGTTGAAATATTAGAAGCCGATATTACACATGTGATCATCGTCGTCACTTTCGTGAATGGATGATGAACCATTTTCTTAGAGGGAAGTTGTTTATGCTTCCAAATTTGTTGGAGAAAACACGTTGTTATGGAAACAACTTCGTTTACCAACTATCTACATAATGATAGTTAAAGTGTACCAATTATAGTTCATATTACTTTGTACTATATGTTACTTTGTAGTTTATATCTTTCATAGAGGAAAGAGACATGAATATTGTATCGCATTAACTATTCTTAATGGAAATAGAGAAGAATATTATTTTATATCTACTTTTCTTAGTGTGAACAAATAAGAATATTATGTCCAATCATATATGCTTTTGGGAATGGACAAGAATATTGTTTCACATCAACTTTGCATTCTAACTCTTATAAAACAACATAACATCAACTATAACATACATAGTATTACTTCTTTCAATGCCTAATTCTCCACCAAATGTAAATATTCAAAACATGATGGATGAATATGTTCGACAACATGAGGACTAGGAACAAGTGAATTTATCGCAGAATTCTTAAGGTACTCCCGAGGAGTACAACATATACTTGCAAAATAAACATTAAGAAAACATTGGATGGCAAGAAAACAAGGAGCGAGCGGAAAGAAGAAGACTGAGCGATTTCCCAAATTATGACCTACCACGGCGTTATAATGATCCCTGGTGCAATCGACAGCCTATCAAATATGTAGAAATTTTGGATATGGCGGAAAGTGCAAAATGATGTCCCTATGGTTGGTTAGCACCATTAGCCAATATATCATATGGATAGAATGTTGATCGTCGGTAATACATATATAGACACTATATCTGAGGATTACATAAGTGGATAGATAAACCGTTTTCACAAAGAGTGATTGACTTTGTTATGAATTTAGAAAGAGTGAACAATTCATACCACAATCGATTGCATGAAAGGTCCAGCTGTCATGATAATTACGTTATTTAGTGTTGGTAATATTTGTATCTCATAATATTTGTATCCGGTAATATATTTATCTAGTATGGTTGTTTCTCATAATTTATATTGATTTTTAAAGAAGAATCTATTTGCTAAACCGACAAAGTATATAACATGAAAAAACGATGTAGTATAAGTATAAACTAATAATAGATGCTGAACGCTGAAAAGGAAAAATGTCGATACATGGAAACATACAATGAACAATGCCCAAAACATACACATGCTTTAGAACAACTACAACTCATTCTCAACTCATACTACAACTCATAGTCATGTCAAAGATGCAGCATCCTCATCATCATCCTCGCAATCATCATCGTTGCCATCATCATTTTCATCACTACCATCGTCCTCATTGTTATCGTCCTCATAATCATCATCGTCATCACCACCATCACCATCATCACTAACATTACCACCATCTCTCCCATCACCTCCTACATCTGATGGTCTGTGAGGCTCGTATTCAATAAGTGTAGCAGTCAACTCATCCATGCCTTCAACATATATGCATGATGCATGTGCATCTCATGCTATGTATGACTATGTGTGTGGTACATATCTTGTAGAAGAGCACATAAAGGTCTGGCTTAGTCCAATCTAGATGCATACTGAATGACAAAATAGTATATGATGTAAACAAGAGCAAAAAATAAATATAATACGTGATGTATATAACTTAAAATAAGTAACTCATATGTATGGTATAACCCAATCGAAGGCATGCTAGGAATGGAATATTGATTTGGATAAACTAAGGATTACTTAATCAATGTACTAGTAAGGGCATAGGACCGAACGAAAATTATGGTACCTAAACTCTTCTGGTTGAGATGTAAGAGCCTATATAATCAGAGTTGACCCCATGGACATAATCTGGTAACATGGAATGATGAGGACTACTCTAGACCAATATGTATTATAATCTCCATCTAGGAAGTATGTGTCAATATCCATCCAACCAGCTTGTCGAAGAGCTAACAGATACTAATCTACAATCACCCTATGCCTAATAATATGTCACTACATGATAATGGATCAACAGGTATGCGATGATCACCTGTGGTTTGGTACGCACATCTCTTACCCAGGTACCACATAGGCAAGAATGTAGGTGTGTGCAAAGAGACCCTACTTCTAGGCAATGAATGCAATAATCAAAGGATGGTCATTCGAAGTAAAACCTGGGTCTACAAGTTGTGTCCAATGGAAGGCCTAAGGAGTCCATATAAGATTGCAACGACTGCACATGTCGAGCTGCGACCTAGCTTCTATTAAGTTATTTATGTCTAACCCCTAAGGTAGCATGCGGCATATACTAAACTGTCTACCATCGTTCATCCTAGGAAAAACTACTTAGGAGTCTAATTAGCTATCCCTTGGATGTGGGGATGCATGTTCGCCATGTACTCATATTACCACAGTGGCAACATGTACCAAATAGCAGACATCTGCTTGACCTCACTAAGTGGAAATGAATCTAATGTTGTATACAAGGTTCCTAGAATGGCCGTACCTCAATCAATAGTATAGAGCTAGAACAATATAGAAAGCGCTTGTAGATAACCAAGATGAACTATACCTTTTTGGTTCGAGAAAAAGGTAGAACCAAACAAGCACAAAAGAAATGCATGAGTGATCCATCATATTCGCTTGATCTCTATAAGTGGTGATGTAGGGCTGAAGGTAGATTAATGGCACAACACCGCTATGAAGTTTTATGGGATCAATGAGCGATAGAAAAATGGTAAACAAGTTAGGAGACTCGTGTAACTTATCAAATGGGAAAGGTTTACGCTCATGTCTTCCAATCTCAATACCTGTAAGCATATAGAAGTTGATAGGGTTAATACTTAACTCAAAGTCAGAAAAGTGGAAACATATGTATCGTAGGCCACCACCTCTCTATAAATACATGAATGAGAGGTCCATCAAATGACTGTATAAGCATAATAGTCAAAAATGTGCCAAATGGACTTGCTTGGAGCCTTTCTATAATGGGATGGGGAAGGGTACCATAAACTTGTATAATGCACTTAGTAACTGCCATGACAATGAATGTACTGTTGCTATATATGATTTAATGGCACAAAATTAAATATAATCACAGTTATATAATATGATTTTGGGATACATACACACAAAATTATAACAGTGAAATTAATAAAGAAATATACCTACATTATAGACAACATGATTTTGGATCTGTTGTGATAACCATCTAGAAGCTCATGAAGTACTTGCAGATCATAAAATGTAAGTCTAGGTACTGTTAGAACATGTAAGGGACTAGCTTCTTCCTACGGGTGTTTGTGAACAGTCCTTCTAGCGATTTTGTGGGATGTGGCCGCATTTCCCTGTATTTTCTATTATAAACAAAAAAAATTAAAAAAGCACTAGAAAGAGAGAAAGTGTGGGAAATAGGGGAGAAAATGGGAAGGGGTATTTACCCAAGTTTTATCTGGCGCCCATTTTATGGGCACCTGAGCCTTGGGTGCCTATTAAATGGGAGCCTGATGTCAGGCACCCATTTTAAGGGTGCCTATCAATCATTCACCCATTAAATGGGTGCTTGTTTGTTGGTATAACAAGGGTCATTCAGGCTTGAGATTGTTGAGATGTCCTAATTATTGACTAATTTCACCTTTTTCCACTTCAAATCTTTGAATCAATATGTGTAATTCCAATTCTTTCTTTCTTTTGAAAATAATTTACTCTACTGCCAACTAAGATTCTTGAATAAAGTACTATATTATACATTGAATGCCTGGTATCACGCCTATCCAAAGAAATCCATGTATGAATATGAATTTTTGTTTGAAATTGCAACTTTAAGATACCCTCACCAAAGATATCCACACTACCAGAATATGATTGAAGACAAACTACAAGCTTTGTGACCTGTAAGTATTCATTATATTTTTATAACCTACAAGTATTTTTTGTGCAATTATATCTCCATACATTATTTCCTCAATATTGTTCAGGCATGTCTTATTTGTTTAAATTTTTGAATCAAAATCCATACTGAATTTTTTTAAATTGTATATGATCTATTTAATAGACAACTAATTTAGTTTATTCACTAATTACCATACCAGATCGAGGATTTAGAAAAATATAATGTGCTATATTATTTTTTGAGAAATAACATCATATATGGAGGTTGCATAGCTTATGTAAAGTACAAACTTAACCAACAAAATATATCATGTCCTTTTTTAACATGCATTGCCACTTTAATATTATTAAATTTCCATTCGTCCGACTTGAATTCACGCTCTTGTTATAAGTCGTTCAATATTCGTACGAGTGCTACTTTATGTTCGTTGAATGACTTTAAAGCAATGAACCAATTTCACAACCATTCATGTTTATTAACTTGATCAACCATTTCAATTCTACAACTCGCACCTGAGTTCATATCATCGACGATTCCCCATGCGATTAATACCACTTAGAGGGAATTCAATGAAACGTCTCGAAACTCGAACACTTTATAAATCAATCAACACTTATAAACCCCATTATCTACTGACAGATTCTATAACAATTCTATGCAACCCTATCATTCTGCCAATAATACAACCACTAATTAATTACACTTTCGTATCAATCACCATTCAATTCATACTGAATATCCTAATAAATCAAATTATATGATTATGCTTCAAAAAATTTATTTAACAAGATTATTTAAAAAAATTAAATATCCTAACGAAATTTATATAACAGGATTATCATCTCTAGAACCCTAAATCAAGTACATTAGTCAAGCCCTTACCAACACTAGCATCAAAACATGATTTTTTTAACATATATAGTGAACATGGAATATAAAGAATAGATCCCACTCACCAAATCACTAAAAAATCCAAGCTCAATGGAATCCAACTTAAAGCTCCCTTAGTTATAAAGATCTAGCCTAAATATTCTCCAAAACACTAACTTTTGATTAATATTTGTAGAGAATCTTCAACTTGAATTTAAAATTTTATTTTGGAATTTTGCATTAAGAGTTGAAGGAGTTATGAAGATTTGAAGTTTAAGAAAATAAATTTTCTTTCTATTTTAAAATAAAGACTAAGAAGAATGAAAAGATGAAGAGGAGAGGAGCTTATTTCAGAAATGATATAGGTGAATGGCCAAAAGACCATTTTGCCCCTCCTTTCTCTTTTCTTCTCATTTAGTAAACTTCATCTGATTTCAACAAATTTAATATGTATTTCATACATAAACGACATTAAAAACTCAATAGAATAAATCTAAGCTTTTAATTCATTCATTTCTAAAAATTATTTTTTAACTCATTAGTTTGCCAAATCTTCAATTAAGTGGTTAATTACAGTTAACTTGTTAATAAAAAATTACAGTTGTTACGTTCTCCCCCTTAAAAGGATTTCACCTCCAAAGCCATAAGGTTGGAATATCTATTGCACAAACACTCATTTGCCCACGTCATACAATCCTAGCAGCAAAAAACCAAAACTTGCAAAACAATATTAGATATATAAAACAAATTATACACTAGCATGCAATTCTAATCAAGTAAACAGAAACAAAATAAATGGAGTTATACTAGTAAAAGGTTCTGGATTGGAAGAACACATCTTCTCTTCTAGCTCCTAAGTACTATTTCGAGAATCTCCACCCCATTGGACTCGAGCAAGCTTCACAACTTTATGCCGAAGTATCTTGACATAACTCCCCAATATCTTAGTAGGTCCTCTAGGCATAGAATCTTCCGGTTCCACTTTCTCTAGTTGACTTGACTCAATAATCACACTCATGCTATGCACACACTTTAGTAAGCTTGAAACATGGAACACATTGTGTGCTCTGGACTCTTCTCGGGTAAATTCACTCGATATGCAAGTTACATAAGGAATTACCTAACGAATCTAGGTGCAAGCTCTACAAATTTGCAAAATCTTACAACTATCTTCAATGGTGATGCTTTCACAAAGACCATATCACCCACCGCAAACTCGAGGTCAGTACGTCTCTTATGGGCATAATACTTGTAACATCCTTGTTTCGTAGTTAAAATAAAATAAGTACTTTAAAATGAATTTTGAGAATTTAATTGAATAATTTATTGAATTTAATTCAATAAATAGAATTTTGGATCTAAAAAGAAGAATATTGATTTAAAATTCAAATTTGGTATTTGAATTGTGTTTTAAAAATCCAAAAGTTGTTTAGAAATTTATTTTAGCAAAATAAATAATATTTATGGAATTTAGAAATTTATTTGAAATTATAAATTATTTTATAATTGGTGAAAGTTGAAAGGCAATATTTTAATAAAAGAAATTTTTTACATAAATAAAATAAAATTTGGATTAAAACATCTCGAGTGGAATTTTTATCGGATACTATATAGCGGTCGAGTAATAGAGTGGTTAATGGTATTGATTTAGAATTAATAGAAAAATAAAACTTGCCATCCTTTTTATTGGACCACAACCCTTATGTCCATGACCTCCCCATATGTTCCATCATTATCCATTCAAAACCATTCCCTTATATCCTTATTCCTTCAGCCCTAATTTCAAAAGAAGCAAGAATTGAAATGAGATAAAATCGAACACCCAAAAAAAAATGAACGCGCTCACACATGATTTCTGACGATGGCAACAATTATGGCAAGTGGTGCTCGTGCGTCAAGCAATAGAAGTGAGGCAGAAAAGCTTGTGTATGCACAAGGAAGTGGAGGAAACTATTGGTGCAAGATCTAGGCCGATACGCGAGGTTGGACCGTCGATGCCTATGCTATGGCGCGATGAAGGAGATGTGATGCATCCTGGGTTGCGTGTGACAATTTCTAGGTATGTAGATATTGTAGCTTGAGGCAGTTAGGGCTATGGTTGAAATGGGATGTGGTAGGAAGATAATAGTTAATTTCTATGAGTATAACCCTACTTTCATTTTAACCTTCATGTTTGATTCAATTAGATTTAGTTCGTTTATATATTGAATTGATAACGGCTTGGTAGCCTAATATGATTGAGTTAAGGCCAATAAGTGTTTGGTTTGTTGATCATTTGGCTTGATTGTTTAGAGCTGAAAACAAGTTTAAAAATTCCTAAAGTGAGAATTAGATTTTTATATAAAGTTTTGAATGTCTTCTAAGATATTGCATATTATATCTTTGAATAAATGATAGTTCCAGAAAGAGAAATGAAATGTAAACTTCATATGTTTTGATTAAAAATAAAGTTAAAAGTCAGAAATTATTTTAATGTATCACAAATAAATTTATCGGAAGAAAATTTACTTTTAAATCAATTATTGAAATTATTCGAGTTATTTTTGAATAATAAAGGAAAATTGCAAATAAAGAATTTTTATTCGATTTAAGAAAATGCTGAAATACAAATTGATTAATTTACATTGGAATGAGACTTAAAAATATGAGAATAATTTTTGAAAGAAATTCATCCCATTTCTTCTAAAAGAATGTGTGTGAGCGTGCACGATGACATGTTGTGCACTACACATGAATTTATTGAAGATATAGGCTTGAATGATTGATTGTTGAATTACTTGATTGGTTGAATAAAATGCTTGATATTAGTGTATTGATTGTATTGGATGTTAAAATTGAATTACATTGGATGAATGAATTTGAAATTTTATCAATTCAGCAGAATAAAACACTGTTCTGCTTAGAAATTATATTCGGCTATTCTCGAATATTCTTGATTTATAAATTCGAGAATATAAGGTGTTTACTTGTAATGTTATAGAACTGTGTAATTAGAGATGATATGAATATTTAAAGTTAGTATGATGTTTTAAAAGAATTTTACTTTGAAATATATTTTAAGTTATGTTCAGAAATTGATTTACTTGAATTTATACAAAAAAGGAAGATTTTTATTAAATTCTTTAAAAAGAATTTTTAATAGATTATATTACTAGAAAGATTTCCGTGTAAAATAATTTCAACTATTTTGACATCAATATAATTTGAATTTTAGTTTGAATTATTTTAAAATGAAGAATAATGGGATTTCGATTAAAATTGAATTTAAATCCTATATGAATATTTTATTTGAATTTTGTAGAAAAGCCTTTTATAAAATATAGATTTATTTACTTTAAAATAGGTTGAATTTGAATTTAAACCATAAAGGTTGAATGGTTTAAATATGCAAGCTTGTTTACAAAGGAATTTTGGAGAATTATTTGAAAGATTGTTTTATGGATTTTACATAAAAATAATCCAAAAGTAATTTGATAGTATTTCTACTGTTGAAAATTCCCAATTTGAAAGAAATAAAATATTAGTTTTGTGTATTTTCCCATTTAGAATTGGTTTTAATGATTTTACCTTTTTGAAAGGGATTTTTACTTATTTTATAATCTATTTGGATATTATTGCTTTTGATATCGCTCAAAGGTAATGCCCGAGCATGGATAGTAAGGGTTGGATTAAAAGGTTCCTTACCTGGGGGTCGATTGCAGATGAGTAATGTTATGATTTGTTTTGATCTGTTATGATCTACTTTGACGAGCACTCACCTTATGAGGATATTTATTTAAACTAGATTTTGTGAAAATGTATTGTATTTTGAAATCTAGTTTTGATGAAATTATCAAATATTTTGAAATCGTTTCAATAAATGAAAAGTAACCATTTTAAATAAATAAAGCGGGAAATACTATTTTGTACAATGTTTTAGGAAAAGTATTTTGGATAATCAGATTTTCAAAGTGATTTGAGAAATATATCAAAAAAATTGATTTGATACAAATTGGGAAATATATTGATAAATTATTTGCAAAGATTGGTTTTATACCGGATTTGGAAAAATTGGTTTTGATAAATTATTTGCATATAAAACCAATATTTTGACATCATTATCAAAGTAGACTTCTGGTGTAATAACCCGCCTCGAAATAGGTCTAAATTCCAATCCAGAAAAGGTCCATCGAAACTTAAACTCATTTCAAAGCTGGCTGTTGGTTGGTAAAATTAACAATACAGAGCTATTTATCTATTCTTTCAAAACTCACAGTGGAAGGAACAAAATATAATAGCAATAATAGTACCCATTTGTTTCAAATCAATTCAAATGTCATTAAACATAGCACAATGTCAACAACAACCATTACATCATTTTGTTTAAAAATACATTTTGTCGGTACAATAGAAAATAACATGAATAGATAAATAACAACTGCCACAAGCTCCACTCTCGTCATCTTGAAGCATGATCAACTCCTTCTTTAACCTATATTGTAATGAGGAGGAAGTTAGAACAACAAATGTCTGGGTAATAAAAACCTCGAGCCTTACTATTTCAGTACTTGGGCGATATATTTCAAAATAAAAATATGTCTTGTGTATTTAAAACCATTTAATACTTCATATAAGGAAAAGATATAGGTCCTCAAACAACCACTAAGTATTCATTCTCGAAGCAGGTTTCACAATCTCATAACCCATAACCAACGTTATAAATGTCTAACACGCGAGAGATAGTACCCAAGTCACTTAATACCTTTTACTAGGAATAGGCAGATTCTAACCATGTAAGGCCTCAAATTGAGGTAGGCCCCCCATCATTTAATACCTATTCCTAATGTTGACTCCTCACAGGTGCCTATCTAGCTATCATTGCATGGAATCTCTTCGAGCCACTTAATACTTCTTTTATGGGAAGCAGACCCTTCAACAGCCACTTAATACCTATCCCGAAATGGACTCTTTCCGAGATACCACCTACCATGCCTAATTACTAAACCTGACAATTTTAATACTTCATATAGGGAAAAGAGGCGAGCCCTCAGATAACAACTTAATATCTCAAAATCTCGAAGTAAGTCCTTTGTACTATAACCCATAACCCATGGTGACGTCTTATATTAATCCAACTATATATAGGTTGGACCAATTTACCCTACTGAATTGGGACTAACCTCGCTTTATTGTAGTTACTTATCATGGGTGTTGTCTCACATCAGCCCCAAAGTCACACTGTTGGTAGCCAGGTTAGCTAGACAGATTTCAGTGTGTCTTTTAACAGACCCCACGTCTCTATGACTTAGTCATAATATATATTCACACTCTATATATATAATACACATTTCACAGTTTCATAATTTAGGCCTCTTAAGGAATCTTCCTTTTTATGCCTTAAAATATTAATTACTTTCCTAAGTGGGATTTAATACAGTTAACAACCTATTTATCTATGCAATTATATGTTATAAGTATGTTTATTACATTAATACACACACACATACGTATACATATAAATACATACATACATACATACATATATATATATAGATTCACACCTAGCAATTTCTAAGTAGGCGGAATATACGCCTTAAACTAATGTTAAATTTCAGTTCCTTTTAACAACAGTAATGCAAGTCCTTTTCCGTATTATCAATGTTACGAAAATTCCAATATCTATAACAAAGGATTCTAATATCCATAACAAAGGTTCAATACTCATATCAAAAATTGCAATAAACAGACTTGTGTATAAAAATCTAACTCAATCTATTACATCAAACCAATGGAATAATCTTAACAATAGAAATTGCAATTCCAATTTCACCTTCTATTCAACACTTTTTTTACAAAGAATTAAACAAAGGAATTTCTATTTAATTTTTATGGAATAAGTGGTGCAAACTACGAATAAAATTCATACTTTACACGCTTATTCTTTTTATCCAAATTTTATAATCAAATCAAAGAATAAGGAGGAGTGGAATATAATTTGAAATTATCAAAAACTGCAAAAAAAATATAATTCCATTAATCCAACAAAAACAATTGATAGTTTTCATCTAGAATTGACATTTCGAATTAAAGGAATTTTGGGGGGTTTTATAGTGTTTTGTTTTCGCAATCACAACACCACTAAGGCATATTCAAATCGATCATATACTAACCAATTACTAAAATAAAAATGCTAAGATTTCTACTCACATAATATCCTTAGCTTTATCTTCTTTAGATTTGCAATGCCTTACAACCTCTTCCAGATCTCTCTTTTGATACACACACATACATAACAAGGGATAAGTATATATATTTGTTAGATTCGGAAAAGTTGGAGAAGAATAGGTTGAAAGAATTAATAGAAAACTAAATAGGATTCTTGCCTAAATTTCTACGAGTTTCTGAATCTATTGGAGAGACAAAGTGGTAGAGTTTCGGTTGATTCCCTAAATATTTTATGAATAAAAATAGAGAGAGTAGGGTCCTATTTATAGAGGTTGAAACGCGCCAGAACCATAGGTTTAAACTAGTAAAATAGAAAATTCTGGTACGTTCAACACAACAAAACCCTAGTCGCCACCCATGGATACCGGTCGACCGCCCCTATATACTAGTAGACCGCTAGGAGTCAACCGGTTGGGTTAATAGATTGACCACTCCCTTATATTTAGGAATGTTTATTCTTTTACCATTGTTAATTTATTTTATTCGTTAATTAATTTTTAACATTAGCGTTAACTTTAACGTTTACTTAACCCCTAAGTCAATTCTTAGTTAAATTTTAAATTTTAAATTTCAAATTTATTCATTCATTTGAATTCGATTTGATTATTTCAAACCCTAAAACTTCAAATGCTCATAACTTATTCGTTTGAGCTCCGTTTTTAGCATATTATATATGCACATTCATCAGAATTCCACCACGAACGCAACTATATAACTTTTATGGCCAAATTTTAAATTTTACAAAATTTTCGTTTTTAGCCCTATCTTATTTAATTTAATTAATTTATTTAATTTACTTATTCATTTATTCATTTATGGTTGATTTTATGGGATGTTACATCCTCCCTCCTTCAATCGGCGAACAATATAACGCGCAATAATATCCATGTTATATAGCCAAGTTATCTACATAACCTTCTACTCAACTAAAGTGCAGTGTGATTATGTACTGTAGACATACTCCAAATTAGCTCAATCCTAGCTGAGTGTGTGATCGTGTCATGCAAGTATGTATGCAAATACCCTAAACATGCATAAAAATTTCTATATGAGTGTAAAATGATTGTAAAAAAGTGTAGCAACCATCTCCTATCATCCAATCTAGCAACCACGATGCAACCAAAATCCTAATTTTTAGAGAGAAAAGTTTACCAGTGAAAAGCTCATGATGAGAGATCTTCCTTTTCTCTTTAGTTTCCTATATTCTCTCTGTTGGGTTATCTCCCCATTATACTCAGACTAATCTAATTTCTTCTTTGCGAGGTCTTCTAGTTTCGTGCTCTACAGTGTGTGCGGTGGTATGGAATGCTATCGGCTCTGTCTCTATATCCCCTAACTGATCATGCTCTAATACAATAGCGATGTTGTGACGCCCCACCTCTATGCTCACAATAACAAAGGTTATTATAAGGAATAACGTCTGCTATTGCGAAGAATAAGGCTTGTTAGAAGCGACCATCTGTAAGTTATGCCTTAGACGAGTATTGATTACATCGATAGGAGTTGTATAAATTACTCCCAAAGATATATATTCAATCCAAATCTAAAACGAAACTACGGTGGCTTAAGAAAAATCCAGAACAACTCATAATAACAATAACTCAGATAGTATAATCACATCAGAACAGAAATATCAGATATATAGCGGAAGACAAGTCTGGAATACATGCTACAACAACCGATAGTTCACATGAACCGATACATATACATATCCATCAATACATACATAAGATGAGGACTAATAAACCAAAAGAACTCCTCGAAGGCTAGACAAAAGATGATGCGAAATCCCAAAAGCTGAAGCTGCTACTGAATCAGAGATAGAGACTACCCTGAAATGACTCGGTCTGACCCGAGTATTATTTAAAAGAAAATAATAAACGGATCAGTCTAATTTATTCTCAGAAATAAGTGAATGATAAACAACACTTAAACAAATAATTATAGTCTCGAATGAGACTATACAGCATAAATAATCAGCATAGTTTAAATGAAGAAATCTCAATTTAAACTCCATCAAAATCAGTTTTCGAATTCACAATTGAATTTAAAACAGCAATACGCAAATTTATAATCTCAGATGAGATTATACTCAACTCAACTTCCAAATTCATAATTGAATTCAAAGCAGCAATTCCCAAAGTCCAGAAATCAAAATAGATAACTAGAAAATCGTCAGTCACAAAATCTAGAAATCAAAACAAGATAACTAGAAAATCAGCATAAAAGATGGATCGATCCCAGCAGATGGCGAGTTTTAGCTACGCCGCACGTGCATCTCAGAGTGGCCGAAGCCTACCAAGTACTCAACATAATTTTGGCGCCCATCAGATTGACCCGAAGGTCCGTAGAGTGACCCGAAGGTCTAGTACTGGTATTTGACCCGAAGGTCCGCAGAGTGGCCCGAAAGCCCAACAAATGACCCGAAGGTCCAACAAATGACCCGAAGGTCCAACAAATGACCCGAAGGTCCAGCAGAGTGGCTCGAAAGCCAAATAAAATCATCAAACAGCAGATGTTTCAATTAACGAGTCCGGAATTAACCGAAATAGTAAAAGTGTGGTTCCATACTCCGCACTTTTGCTAAATCGTTTAAATCTCTTCATCGTTTCCTTGAAAGTGCAAAATTGTGTATTTTATAAAAATACATTTTACGTTCTCAAGTGGACAAGTCCGGAGTTAAGCGAATCAGTAAAAGTAAGGGTTCATAGTCTTCAGTTTTGCTGAATCGTTTAAATCGCTTCCTCATTCTTTTGAAAGCGCAAACTGTAGAAATTTTGAAAACAATTTCAATTTAAAACGATTTTTAAAACACGTGATTAAAATAGCAACAACTATTGCAATTTCGACGAGGAAATTGCGCTTCACAAAACACCGTAAAAACGGATACCAAATCAGCGTTGCGGGATAACCGCTTGAAAAGTCACTTTAAAATTGACGGTTACTGAAGTCAAAACAACAGTAATTTTTATTCGTCAAAAATGTCACCAAAACAACACGCTTCAAAATATAACGCCGGTGTAGAAATTCCGTTATAAAAATAACGGCAACAAATTACGTTAAAAACCAAACATCGGTTCAACGTAAATTAAGCACGGGTATTTAAAACATTTTTAGTGCAATTCAACTTGCACGTACATATTGAAAATGATGGTCTGGCATATTTTTTTTTCGAAATGCACTAACACTTCATACACACCTGACATAAATAAACCATATAATTTATAAACACACGCATGAATTAACATGAGAACACCTGGACAACCTACATTCTGCATGCACTAATTAATATAAGTATTGTCTAGGCAATATTTTGTTATATTACAACTTACACATACAACTATGCAATTGTAATTTTAACTAGACCTGGGCAAAATGGTCTCACTTACATGCAACATATCAATTTAAAATGCTTGAACTAAATTTTCGTGCACTATCCTCATCATTTTTTTTTCTTTGCAATACAACATCAAGCATGCACAAAATATATGAGTGATGCATACACGTGTCAGTTTTAAAAGAAGGTGGCGTACCCCCATATGCATACATGAAATATGTAAGTGATGTATATGCGTGAAGATGGAATGACAAAAATACCTGGAACTTGAACACATGCCTACACTATTTTCGTACTTCACTCATTTGCGTGCAAGTCACATAAAATTTTTATATACGCATATATGAAAAATGAAATACACCTAACTGCATGTAAAACTGAAGACGCACGCATATAATGGAAGGAGGAACGAATGCCTGGATCACCATAAACACGCAAGAATGATTTTTTTTTTTTACACACGTATAAAATGAGGAATAACAAATATGTGACCTGGGACTTGAGTTTTAACTCCTGCGTGTTACAACTTAGCTCCTGCGTGTTACACTTGCACAAAATGAAAGGACACACCTATTGTAACAACCCTACATTTTAGGCTTATTTTATTTTATATTTTATTTCTGTTAAATTGAATTTCCTGATTGAAAAACTTTATTTTAATTTGAAATTATTTTAAACTTGTTTTGTTTCAAATATTTCATTTCTAAATATATATTTTGATTGTTATGTAAATTATAATTTCAAACTGGTAAAAATTGGATATTTTACTGTAAAGTGAATTTCTGTTCAAACTGGTCAAACTTTGACTTTTAAACTTTAAATTTAAATATTTAAAATTCTTAAATTTTATCTTTTATTATGAAAATAGATTTAATTCCATGAATACTGCTTTTCGTTTCGATGAAAACGGACTTATATTGTAGAAGTTATGTAATTTTCAATTTTGTGTATAAACTGTTTATTTTGCAATATTATTTATTTTAAAAACATATAAATTATATTTTATTTGTCATATTTTGTTCTAATATATGTTAATATTTTATTTTATGTATAATTTTGTCTTTTAAATAATTTAAAGTGATTATATAATTTTTCCAAAGCGTATTGAATTTATTTTCTATTTTTAAAGGCTAGTTTCTATTTTTCTGCTATTTTGTTCAATTAAATTATATTTAATTAAAATTTATTTATTCATTTTGTGAATGCATTTTTATTTTATGTTATTATCTTTGTTTATAAATGTTTTACAAGTCCATATGAATTTTCCAAAATTTATTCTGTTTATTTTCAAATTTTCTAGACTAGTTTTCATTTTTGTGCTAATTTCTTATTTTATCATATATTATTAATATTTATTTATTTATATTTTTTATTTTTGTTACATTTTCGAATTGAAACTGAATTTTTAATTATATTCAGATATTTAAACTTATAAAAAGAGAATAGAAGAAATTCGAAGAGTTTTAAACTTTTGAAATTCCAAAGTCTCTTTGCATTTCCGACCTTTCCCTTTCCAAACTCCTTTCTTAATTGCTTGGCCGTGCCTTTGTTTCTCATTTTCAGCCGTACCTCCTTAATTTCTTTTCTCTTTCACGTGAACTTATCATTCCTCAAACAAAAATATACGGCTATCATCATTTGTTGATCAAAAGTTAGGTAATCTCTTCTCTTTTTCTTTGTTTTTCCTATATTTCTACTTGATCTTTGCATTTGTTCTCCACTATTTTGATCAGCTCCTCCTACACCAACCCTTGGCCGACCTCCACCACCACGTATGCTGACCATCACCACCTCCAGACCATCACCCCACCAGGTCGACCACACCATGGCATGAGATCATCACAAAATTGCACCAAAACCATTCCTATGTACACTAGATGACCTAGTTTTGCTCCACCACCTTCAATCAACCTCTAGCCACCACTTCCTCCACCACCACCACCTCTGACCTAACCTCCAACCTCTGCCACATCAGCCACCACCATCTGGACATCAGGCCATGAACATAGAGCTTGAGGCCGAGCCCAATAAGAGCCAAGATGTGATGATATTTGCCTTGTTTTGTAAAGTGTTGCACCTATACCTATTCACCTTGATAACCCATGATGGCCGACCCTTTTGTGACCCAAACCAGACCCAATCACCTGCCTTGGCTGAGCTTAACACATGTCTAACTGAAGCATATGAGGTTGAGAACAAGTGCAAAGAAATTGGCATTGTTTTGGGCTTGAATTCTAATGTTATTTGATGTTTAATTCGAGTTGAAACTTACATATGCTTGTATTGTTTTGTGTAAATATTTGAACAAGTCCAATTGCTTGGGCTCTCCACTCTCAAGTCATATCCATGTCATCATGCCTTCATTATGTTTGTGTTGTGTGCTTTGGTGGATATCTCCAGCTCTGAACAGGTGAGTTATTCTCACCAGACAATATGTACCTATATAACTAGTAAATTGACACCCTGTGAATCTGTAGAAATATATTATCATGTTATATATGCCTATATTATTATCATATGATGTTCACACCTGTTATTACACCTTTTATATCATATGTTACTGTTATTTAATGTTATTCTGTTATTTATATCTGTTATCACCATTGCAAGTTCCCTGTAGACTAGAATCACTATGGGTTGAAATGATACATACCCGAACGGACTTTAGAATAGGGAAAAATCGTTATGGGCTGAAATGATAGGCCTGAATGATTTTTATTTAAATTATTTTAACTTGGGATTGCGGGTTTGAAATGATAGAACCCGGATTTTTCTTTTTTTAACTGCGGATTGAAATGATACATATCCGTATCACTTGACCTAGGTTAGAAAATTATATACAGGCCCGTGGTTATTTTATAAAGTGTTTTGAATATTTTTAAGTATTTTAAAAAAATATAAATTTATGAAATTTGATTTAAATAGATTTTGAAATGTTTAAAATAAAGAAATTATGATTTTTCTATGTGTTAAAAATGTAATTAATGAATGGTTTAACTGGATTTTTGAAATATAACTTAAGTTGGAAATTTGGAATTTGGTTAAAAATGATATTTAAGTTATATAAATAAAATGGATATTAAATTTTATTTGGAAATGGTAAATATGATAATTTGATTAAATGTGAATTTAAGTGATTTATTAAAGTATTATTGATTTTTTCTATGAATTTAAGTGGTTAAATAAATGAATGTTTAAAAGTGATCTTTTAAAATATAACTTGACTTGGAAATGTGAAATTTGGTTTTAATTAAAGGTTTTAGTTAATTAAATAAAATTGGAAATTTAGTTAAATTTGTGAAATGGTAATTTAAATTTGAAGTGTTAAGTTATTTGTTGAAATGTGAAGAATTGGAAACTTTTACACTTAAATTTATTAAGTAAATTGTTGAAAATTGGATTTAATTATAAGAAATTTATTGTGAAAAAGATACATGTTAAATGATATGTAAATAAAAATTTTAAATGTTAAATTATGATTTTTAAAATGTTTAAAGAGTTTAAAATGAAGTTATTTAATTGCTGGAAATACACTAAAAAGCTGGAAATCACTTTTAATAGCATTCAGAAATGCTATGGTTCTGAATTACACTAAAATTTGAATAAAAGGGCTACTACAGCATTTCTGAAATGCTGCAGTTGCTGCAGTTGAACTTATAGGCTAATATTGAACCCAGGTCTATTATAGCATTCTCTGGAAATGCTATAATGGTCTGCAGTCTTTGCTGAAACCAAATTTAACCCCTTGTTTTGAAATCTGAACTACCGCAGCACTTCTGAATTGCTGTCTTTTCTGTTTTGAACTATAATTCAACTAAAACTGAGTTTTAACAGCAGTTTTAAGTGCTGTCTTTGCTGAATTAAAAATGTTTTCAAATATAACTTATAGCAGTTGTTTTTAAATGCTGTGAAATGCTGAAATTTTAATAATTAGGGTTTTTGACTTAGTAAACGAACTCAGAATGGTTTGAAACTTTGGAAATTGAATACTTGATTTGAAAATATAATAATTACACTTTTAAAAGGTTTAAATGAATTATTTTGATTGGAATATAAACTATTTAAAGGTGATTTGAAATGATAGTAAATGAACGATATCTTTGAATTTAAAAGGTATTTAAAGTTGAATATTGGATTTGAACTGATAGGATATTTTATTTTATTAAAATGATTTGAAATGAAGTTTTGTAAGGATATGATATTTTATTATATTAAAATGATTTGAAATGAAGTTTTGAAATTATATGAAAATTTAAATATATGGAAATGGTTTGGAATTGATTTAATCTTTATTTTGATAAAGATATGGTTTGAAATGATATTTTATTTTGAAGTAAAGTATTGTTTTTAAAAGTTATAACCACGGGTTATAATAACGTTGGGTTGTTAAAGAGACCGGGATCGGATATGGACATACTCTCTGTCTTACCGAAAACCACTTTGGCAACCGTGTACGCGGTGGAGATTCCAGAATGAAGTAGGATGGTGGCGACGATCCTAAGGTATATACGTGGACCCAACTCCCGTGAGTTGGCATAAGGTGGCTAAAACAGGAGCGATTGACGGACCAATGAGGTAGCACCTCTGATCGGACACACTTCTTCGATACCATTCTATTACTTGTGATTGATTTGGTGCGCACCCTTGATTTGGGAGTGTTGTTCGAGGTGGGCGGTAGTGGCTGCTATGCGTCACCACTAGTCCGGATGCGTAATTGGTATATCTACCCTGGCATTGCCTAGTTGTGCCGTGTCACCTACCATATCGAGCTTTACTACGATTATGATTTTAAGATCCGACCGCGTTAAGGTTCTCCATCCCCTTAACGCTATTTTCTATATGATTATACTTTACTGATTAGACACTACTGTATATAGCGTATATTACTACATAGTAGATAGTTTAACGGATCCTTAGAGGATGGGCGGTCCCAAGCATCTTCTAAGTTACTTGTACCCTTATTACAGTTCGCTTGAGTTGGTTTACATTATATAAGTATATATTGTCCTGACTCGAGTGTTTTGTGTTTTGCTTTACGCTCGGGTCAGCCTGAGTTATTCACAGATTTGGATTTCCACTCTCTTGGAGATTTGAATCGCTGGAGATTATCTGCTTGTCATGTCCTATCTATTCCAGTTCCGTTGTTCTACTCAGCTTGTACTTGGTTATTTTATTGAGACTTTTGTTGTACTCTATTTCTTCTGTTGTATCTTATGTAACTCTGATATATTTATATAGTAACTTCATGAACTACTATTTCTTTTACTTCCGCTGCATTATTTTACTCTGGGTCTGTGATCTGTGATTATATTTATTTACTGTATATTCTGAGATTTGCCAAATTTTATTTACAACGCGGTATTTTGAGCAATTCAACTCCGGCATGAGTGTCTACCTATACACTTATAATGGATGCGAATGGTTGAAAATATCGGGTCGTTACACCTATGCATTTTAACACCACTTATGCAATTTAGCTCCTCACGTATAAAATATAAGATGACCTGAAACTTGCAATTTTGATTTACTTTAAAACATGGGTAGAAAAATACATAACTAAGTTGTAAAACATACAGTGGGAGATTGCAAGCTACATGATAGGATGACAAAATCCTCAAAATAAAAATCGATACAAGTCAAACTATCATAAAAAAGAAGGAAAGAAAAAGAAAAACAGATCTCCATAAGCATGTTAAACAATAAAAAAAAATAACACCTTTTAGAGCGTTTATGATGCAGAGTGTAAGAAGAAGCAAAACTCTCCATTTGAAACTCGAGAATTCAACACAACAATAAGCAATAGCAGTAGAATTTAAATTAGAAGTGTGAGTTTTGAACTCACCTTAAATTCGCTTCAAAATCAGTAAGCAACCTAGATCCAAAAGAAGCAAAATTCTAAACTGCCATTACTTCCTTTGTCGTGCTATTGGAAAGAATGAGCAGAATAATGTGGTAGATTTTACATTTCCTTTCTCATTTTTTGAACCAGTCAAAAGGATGAAGATGTACTGGCAAACATCTTTGGTACAATGCATTTATGTGGAACGTTCATAAGTGGAGAGAAAGTACTTGCTGCCTCTAAAATAATGATGGAAATAATGTACTGTGTGCACATTGGCTTTTGAAACTTGGTGACATCAAATGTTCTCATATTTGCTTTTGCATAAGAGACAGCAAGCAAAATGTTCCACTTGCATAATTAAAGAAAATGTGACAGCACATCAACAAATGGGTTCCACTTTGCTTTTGAATTAGGCCCAATTCTACATACACGTGAAGGCTAATTGAAAAATAACACATCTCATGAAATTGGCACTGACTTTGCATCATTTTTAAATTTCCAAATTTCACTTTAAGAATTTCTATTTAAAATATTTACTCCGACAGTAATTCAAAAATCACGGTTGTTACAAAATTTTAAAATATTTATTACGACAGTAATTCAGAATCACGGTCGTTACAGACTCCTCTACTTATAAAAATTGCGTCCCCGCAATTTTCATACTAGAAGCAGTCAAAAACACAAATAATTAATCACAACAAAGATTTGAAAAGAAAAGATGAATAAGAATGCTTACCCCCACTCGAAGAGGAGAGAAAACCCGGATAAGAACGCTCGATGAATTCTCTGGTTTCCCAAGTGCAATCTTTGGGGTTTGCTGACCATTGAATTTTCACAAGCGGGACTTCTTTATTCCGAAGGCGTTTAACCTCCGAAGCTAGCACACGAATAGGATTTTTCACTATAGACAAGTCGGGTGAGATTTTAAGATCTTGCAACCTAAGGGGATCAATAATAGAATTCGAATCTCGAGAGCATCGACGAAGTTGGGATACATGAAATACGTCATGAATTCTCGAAAAACTGGATAGGTAGTGATACACGATAAGCAACAAGGTCAATGCGTTCCATAACAGGAAACGGTCTAACATATCGAGGAGCCAATTCCCGGAATGACTAAAACGCACCACATCCTTCATCGGGGAAACACGAATGAATACAAGATCGCCAACAGAAAATTCCAAAGGCTTCCTACGATGATCGGCATAAGATTTCTGCCTATTTTGAGCCTCCTTCATTCTCTGTCGTATAATATCAATCCTCTCTGAAGAATCACGAATATAATCGGGGCCGAGAACTAACTTTTCCCCCGATTCCAACCAACAAGATGGTGATCGACACGGCCTTCCGTAAAGAGCTTCGAACGGAGCCATACCGATACTTGATTGAAAACTGTTGTTATAAGAAAATTCAACAAGAGACAAGTGGTCTTCCCAACTACCACCAAAATCAAGAATACAAGCTCGAAGGAGATCTTCCAAAACTTGATTCACCCTTTCAGTCTGACCATCAGACTGTGGATGATAAGCTGTACTGAGATTGAGCTTAGCGCCCAAAGCTTTTTGAAGACTCCGTCAGAAACCACTAGTAAAAGCGGATCTCTATCACTGACAATAGAACTAGGCACACCATGAAGTCGAATGACTTCTTTAATAAATAGCTTAGCCAACAGAGGAGCAGTCCGATTGGACTTGATAGGAATAAAATGGGCTGATTTAGTCAATCGGTCAACAATCACCCAAATACTAGTATGGCCCGACCTCGAACGAGGTAGACCATCAATGAAGTCCATGGAAATTTGATCCCATTTCCATAATGGAATCTCAAGAGGCTGCAAAAGACCACTAGAACGCTGGTGTTCTGCTTTAACAAGTTGACAAGTCATGCAACGACTTACAAAACCTGCAACATCACGCTTCATACCTTCCCAATAGTATAAGCGTTTCATATCAGCATACATCTTGCTACTACCTGGATGGATAGTATACTTAGAACGATGACAGTCCTCAAGAATGTCATTTCTAAGATTAGAAATATTAGGCACGATCAATCTACCCTTCTTCCGAATACAACCACGAATATCAATATCGAAATCCTTCAGATCATCACTTCGGGATTCCGATTTACAACTCTGAAAAAGATAAGCAAGATCTGGATCTTGCTTCTGGGCATCGGCAATGCGGTCTAACAAATTAGGACGAGCTTCCATGCTAAATAAAAGCACGGGAGAATCAGAAACTGAAGGACGGTCTCTAATATCACAAAGAGATAAAGCTTCCAAAATATTCCACTTTGCTAGCATCATGGAAACAACAACCTGCTGCTTGCGACTAAACGCATCAGCACACGATTACCCTTACCAGGGGTATACCGAATGTCGAAATCATATGAAGCAAGAAATTCGAGCCAACGCTGTTGTCTCATATTAAGTTCTTTCTGAGTGAATAGATACTTCAGAGATTTGTGGTCAGTGAAGAGAACAAAACGCTCGCCCAATAAATACTGTCGCCGAATCTTTAGAGCAAAGACTATGACGGCTAACTCCAAATCATGGGTAGCATAACGAATCTCGTTAGGCTTTAGTTGTCTAGAAACATAGGCAACTACTCTATCTTTTTGCATGAGAACAACACCGAAACCAATACGGCTAATATTGGTACAACTAATGAAGTCTTGGTTCCCTTCGGGAACCACAAGGATAAGAGTATCAGAAAAGAGTTCTTTCAAATAATCTTCTTTCCTGAAAAGCTAAAATTTTCAAAATTACGATTTTCTTTATGAAATCATTTTTGAGAAAAAAAAATTACTTTTTTTAGGTCAATTTATTGTGTCAAATTGTCTCATCAAAGCGTTTAGGAGATTCCTATCGATAACGTTGATCAAGCGCATCGACCAGAATTCTTAAAGCACTCAATGGGCAATACAATCACAAAATCATCTTCTATATGATAAACAAAAATCTAATTATACTTGTAAATAAATCTTACGAAAAAGATTTGCAAAATTTTAATTTTACGTTTTCATCCAAAATTAATAAATACACAAATGGAGTCATCGAGATATTCGTAGAATACTCGATTCATAAAATGGATGAAATAAGCTGGGCAAACGGAATGACATAATAAGTCATTCATAAGAATCTTAACGAGTGCGGAATGCGGTAAGTGGAATGCTAACTTCCGCAACTCGTAGCCAAATGAAGACTGATGGTAAGGTCGAGTTGGGAGAAAAGCTTAGCGCCACTTAACCGATCGAACATATCATCGATCCTAGGTAATGGATACCTAATTTTTTGATAGTGAGCTTGTTAAGTTTGCGACAATCAATGCATGCCTAAGAGTACCATCTGGCTTCTTAACAAAGACAACGGTGGCACCCCAAGGAGATGAGCTAGAACGAACAAATCGCTTAGCATCCAATTCAGATAATAGTTGCTTGAGTTCCTCATTTTCCTTAGCAAACATCCTCATGGGAGGACGGCTGACATGATGAGCACTAGAGACAAGATCAATATGGAACTCAATTGTCCTATTCGGCGGCAAACCTGAAATAGGCTCAAGGACAACAGAAGAAAATCACAACCAACTGGAATATTTAACTATAAGAGCCTCCGACTCGAAGGAGGAATTAAGAGCATTCGAATCAGGGTTCATATTTCGAAAACAATAGATAACTGCTCGCTAGCATCGGGATGCTTAAGATATAAAGTTCTTTCGGGACATAGGATTGAACTACATAACGGACGAGCCAATCCATACCCAATATCATATCAAAACCAAGATGATCCATAACATGCAGATTCGCATGAAAGGAGAAACCACAAAGAATAATCCCAACCTCAACACACAACAAACCAAGAGTAGCGAATCCACAAATAGGATTCACAATCCTCAAAAGGGTCACAAAGATTAACAATATCCAAAGGAATAACATCAATAAGCTCCTTTGATAAGAATGAATGTGATGCACTCGTATCGAAAAGATCTCTAATAGAACGGCCACGAATAAAATAAAATCTTCCAAAACTGAAGGAGTAAAACCTTGGGCTTAGAAGAATCACCAGAAGCTTAAGCAACATTAAGCTTCCCAGATTTGAAACCCTTAGAAGCAGTAAGACAATCAGAAACCAATGCCCTACTTTCAAATCTAAGATTGAAAAGGAATTTAACAAATGGAATACTACGGGGATATGAGATTTATCCCTAGACATACTCCAACTTGTTAGAGAGGATAAAGTTCAAGAACAACGAAGGAATAGATTAGGAAAGGCACGAACAAAACCCTCGAATAGTTGTAACACATGTTCCATTCTGTTTCTGTTCCGTGTTTATTATAATTTGTTCTGAATCTCAGCTCTGATACCAAGCTGTGACGCCCCACCTCTATGCTCACAATAACAAAGGTTATTATAAGGAATAACGTCTGCTATTGCGAAGAATAAGGCTTGTTAGAAGCGACCATCCGTAAGTTATGCCTTAGACGAGTATTGATTACATCGATAGGAGTTGTATAAATTACTCCCAAAGATATATATTCAATCCAAATCTAAAACGAAACTACGGTGGCTTAAGAAAAATCCAGAACAACTCATAATAACAATAACTCAGATAGTATAATCACATCAGAACAGAAATATCAGATATATAGCGGAAGACAAGTCTGGAATACATGCTACAACAACCGATAGTTCACATGAACCGATACATATACATATCCATCAATACATACATAAGATGAGGACTAATAAACCAAAAGAACTCCTCGAAGGCTAGACAAAAGATGATGCGAAATCCCAAAAGCTGAAGCTGCTACTGAATCAGAGATAGAGACTACCCTGAAATGACTCGGTCTGACCCGAGTATTATTTAAAAGAAAATAATAAACGGATCAGTCTAATTTATTCTCAGAAATAAGTGAATGATAAACAACACTTAAACAAATAATTATAGTCTCGAATGAGACTATACAGCATAAATAATCAGCATAGTTTAAATGAAGAAATCTCAATTTAAACTCCATCAAAATCAGTTTTCGAATTCACAATTGAATTTAAAACAGCAATACGCAAATTTATAATCTCAGATGAGATTATACTCAACTCAACTTCCAAATTCATAATTGAATTCAAAGCAGCAATTCCCAAAGTCCAGAAATCAAAATAGATAACTAGAAAATCGTCAGTCACAAAATCTAGAAATCAAAACAAGATAACTAGAAAATCAGCATAAAAGATGGATCGATCCCAGCAGATGGCGAGTTTTAGCTACGCCGCACGTGCATCTCGGAGTGGCCGAAGCCTACCAAGTACTCAACATAATTTTGGCGCCCATTAGATTGACCCGAAGGTCCGCAGAGTGACCCGAAGGTCTAGTACTGGTATTTGACCCGAAGGTCCGCAGAGTGGCCCGAAAGCCCAACAAATTACCCGAAGGTCCAACAAATGACCCGAAGGTCCAACAAATGACCCGAAGGTCCAGCAGAGTGGCTCAAAAGCCAAATAAAATCATCAAAATCATCAAACAGCAGATGTTTCAATTAACGAGTCCGGAATTAACCGAAATAGTAAAAGTGTGGTTCCATACTCCGCACTTTTGCTAAATCGTTTAAATCTCTTCATCGTTTCCTTGAAAGTGCAAAATTGTGTATTTTATAAAAATACATTTTACGTTCTCAAATGGACAAGTCCGGAGTTAAGCGAATCAGTAAAAGTAAGGGTTCATAGTCTTCAGTTTTGCTGAATCGTTTAAATCGCTTCCTCATTCTTTTGAAAGCGCAAACTGTAGAAATTTTGAAAACAATTTCAATTTAAAACGATTTTTAAAACACGTGATTAAAATAGCAACAACTATTGCAATTTCGACGAGGAAATTGCGCTTCACAAAACACCGTAAAAACGGATACCAAATCAGCGTTGCGGGATAACCGCTTGAAAAGTCACTTTAAAATTGACGGTTACTGAAGTCAAAACAACAGTAATTTTTATTCGTCAAAAATGTCACCAAAACAACACGCTTCAAAATATAACGCCGGTGTAGAAATTCCGTTATAAAAATAACGGCAACAAATTACGTTAAAAACCAAACATCGGTTCAACGTAAATTAAGCACGGGTATTTAAAACATTTTTAGTGCAATTCAACTTGCACGTACATATTGAAAATGATGGTCTGGCATATATTTTTTTTCAAAATGCACTAACACTTCATACACACCTGACATAAATAAACCATATAATTTATAAACACACGCATGAATTAACATGAGAACACCTGGACAACCTACATTCTGCATGCACTAATTAATATAAGTATTGTCTAGGCAATATTTTGTTATATTACAACTTACACATACAACTATGCAATTGTAATTTTAACTAGACCTGGGCAAAATGGTCTCACTTACATGCAACATATCAATTTAAAATGCTTGAACTAAATTTTCGTGCACTATCCTCATCATTTTTTTTTCTTTGCAATACAACATCAAGCATGCACAAAATATACGAGTGATGCATACACGTGTCAGTTTTAAAGGAAGGTGGCGTACCCCCATATGCATACATGAAATATGTAAGTGATGTATATGCGTGAAGATGGAATGACAAAAATACCTGGAACTTGAACACACGCCTACACTATTTTCGTACTTCACTCATTTGCGTGCAAGTCACATAATATCCTGGGCATAAATTTTTATATACGCATATATGAAAAATGAAATACACCTAACTGCATGTAAAACTGAAGACGCACGCATATAATGGAAGGAGGAACGAATGCCTGGATCACCATAAACACGCAAGAATGATTTTTTTTTTACACACGTATAAAATGAGGAATAACAAATATGTGACCTGGGACTTGAGTTTTAACTCCTGCATGTTACAACTTAGCTCCTGCGTGTTACACTTGCACAAAATGAAAGGACACACCTATGCATTTTAACACCACTTATGCAATTTAGCTCCTCACGTATAAAATATAAGATGACCTAAAACTTGCAATTTTGATTTACTTTAAAACATGGGTAGAAAAATACATAACTAAGTTGTAAAACATACAGTGGGAGATTGCAAGCTACATGATAGGATGACAAAATCCTCAAAATAAAAATCGATACAAGTCAAACTATCATAAAAAAGAAGGAAAGAAAAAGAAAAACAGATCTCCATAAGCATGTTAAACAATAAAAAAAATAACACCTTTTAGAGCGTTTATGATGCAGAGTGTAAGAAGAAGCAAAACTCTCCATTTGAAACTCGAGAATTCAACACAACAATAAGCAATAGCAGTAGAATTTAAATTAGAAGTGTGAGTTTTGAACTCACCTTAAATTCGCTTCAAAATCAGTAAGCAACCTAGATCCAAAAGAAGCAAAATTCTGAACTGCCATTACTTCCTTTGCCGTGCTATTGGAAAGAATGAGCAGAATAATGTGGTAGATTTTACATTTCCTTTCTCATTTTTTGAACCAGTCAAAAGGATGAAGATGTACTGGCAAACATCTTTGTTACAATGCATTTATGTGGAACGTTCATAAGTGGAGAGAAAGTACTTGCTGCCTCTAAAATAATGATGGAAATAATGTACTGTGTGCACATTGGCTTTTGAAACTTGGTGACATCAAATGTTCTCATATTTGCTTTTGCATAAGAGACAGCAAGCAAAATGTTCCACTTGCATAATTAAAGAAAATGTGACAGCACATCAACAAATGGGTTCCACTTTGCTTTTGAATTAGGCCCAATTCTACATACACGTGAAGGCTAATTGAAAAATAACACATCTCATGAAATTGGCACTGACTTTGCATCATTTTTAAATTTCCAAATTTCACTTTAAGAATTTCTATTTAAAATATTTACTCCGACAGTAATTCAAAAATCACGGTTGTTACAAATTTTTAAAATATTTATTACGACAGTAATTCAGAATTACGGTCGTTACAGATGTCATGAAGGCATTCCTAAACTGAGATACATGAAAAACGTCGTGGACTCCCGCCAATCCGTTTGGTAGCTCCATACGGTAGGCAAGTCTTCCTATCCTTTCCATGAATCTTTGTAAATGGCATAGTACAAAGACAAAAAGGAAATTGTGTATTTGATGTTCTATCTACAAACACGATGAAAAAGGTAGCCGAACCACCTCTCCTCTTCTTGTCAGCATGAAACCATCAAGCCTGGACTGCATTAGCAATGATCTATTTGGACAATTTCAGTTAAACCCCGATCGGTCCTCATCGGGTCTCAACAAGAGCCTCATTTTGTCTAGAGGAAATTTCTTCGGCGAATCCAGTTGATTAAGTCGTTATGTCTGTCGATAGCCACCTGCTTGGAGTGCGGGTAAGGGCTCACCTATTGATTCTGTCATTGCATGCTTTTTGGTAAAGCCAGCCCTCACCTCCCACGGCTACAGCCAGCATCAGGATGGTACCTATAAAGGTATAGGCACCAGTTCATTCAGTCAATGAAGCTACAGTCGGTTCTGATGAATAAATCTAGGTGCCAATTTTCCTGACTTGCCAAACCTAACAACTTTTCTAAGAGGGGAGACTTTGACAAATACCATATCTCCTACCTCAAATTCTAAATCTTTCCTTATTCTATCTTCATAAGATTTACGACGGTCTTATGCTACCTTTATTCGTTGTCTGATCAACTCAACATTTTTCGTGATATCACGGATCAAATCGGGTCCGAGCAAAATTTTGTCAGTGGTCTTCCACCAACAACTTGGCGATTTGCACGGCCTCCCATAAAGTGCTTCAAAATGGGCCATATCAATCGTTGATTGGTAACTATTCTTATACATGAACTCAAACAATAATAGGTGCTTCTCCCAATGGCCTCCGAAGTCCATAATGCAAGCTCTCGGCAAGTCCTCCAAAAACCTTATTAACCCTTTCCATCTGGCCGTCTCTCTGTGAGTGGTAAGTGGTGCTAAGATTCAATGAAGTTCCCAAAGCTACCTTCAACTCCTCCAAAACCCGCTACAGAATAAGGGGTCCCTATCACTAACAATGCTTTCTAGAATCCCGTGTAATCGAACTACCTCCATGATGTAAATCTATGCAAGAGATGTGGAACTCCTATTGTTCCTAATAGAAATAAAATGATCTCTTTTAGTGAGTCTATCTACTACAACCTAAATAGTTTCATTGCCCCTCTAACTCCTAGACAATCCTTCTACAAAATTCACCGAAATGTGCTCCTATTTCCAAGTTAGAATCTCTAATGGCAACAATAATCCTTTGGGATTCCCTTACTCAGCCTTTGTCCTCTGATATGTCAAGCACTTAGCAACAAATTCAGCTACTCTTCTCTTTATCCCTGGCCAAAAGAAAATCCTCTTCATATCCTTATATATTATATAGCTTTCGGGGTGAATGGACATCTTCGAGTGGTGACATTCCATATGCACTTCCTCTAACACACTATCAATCTAAAACACAAAGACGTCCATCCTTACTTAAACATCCCTTCTCGTCAACTGAATATCTACTGGTATAGGGAAAATGCTCTCCACTTCTCAACTTCTCCAAAATTCCCACTATCCTTTCATCCTTCATTTGCTCAAGCCTAATACGGTCCACTAATACTAGTCTAATCCCCATAGCTGCTAAAAAGCCTTACATGGGTTCTGTTGGCGATTAGAAGTTAAAATTCGAGAGGAACTCCAACTGCCTCCATTCGTATATAGCACTTAGGGTAGCATGCCTCTGACTGAGGACATCGACGACTACGCTCTCTTTTTGGGGGTATATTGTATACCAAAATTGAACAATGCTATATATTCCATCCATCTCTACTACCTAAGGTTTAAATCTTTTTGGAAAATAAGTATTTGAGTGATTTATGATCAGTAAACAACTCAAACCTTTCTCCCAAATGGTAGTGCCTCCACATCTTCAAGGCAAAGACAATGGTTGCCAACTCTAGGTCGTGAACCGGATATCCCTTCTCATGGTCCTATAGTTGCCTACTAGCATAAGCAACTACCTTTCCTCCTTGCAGGAGAACTGCTCCTAATCCAATGCCATAAGCATATATGAAAACCATGAAAGGTTTTGTCCTATCGGGAATGATGAGCACATGAGCACTTGTCAAAAGTTCCTTAAGCTTCTCAAATGCCTCGTGCATCTATCATCCCAAGTAAAGGATAGGTTCTTCTTAGTCAAGCGGGTTAAAGGGGCTACTATTCTTGCAAAGTTCATTATGAACTTCCTATAATAGCTTGCTAACCCAAGAAAACTTCTAACCTTTGATGCATTTCTAGGAACTCTCCATCCTTGAATAACTTCCACTTTTGCGGGGTCCACCGCTACAAAAACAACATTTCCAAGGAATTTTACGTCCTCCTTTCAAAAATGGCATTTCAAAAATTTGGCTTTAAGTTGGTGCCTTCTAAAAGTTCCTAGTACTTCTCTTAGGTGATCCTCATGCTCTTCTTCGCTCTTGGATAATACCAAGATATCATCCAGAAATACTATGACAAATTTTTTAAGTTACTCTCTAAATACTCTACTCATCAAATATACAAAGCATGTAGGGGCATTCGTCAACCCAAAGGCATTACTTCCCACTCATAGAGTCCATCTAGTGTGCGGAATGTAGTCTTCAACTTGCTTTCTTCTGCAATCCTCAACTGATGGAATCTAGTTGCCAAGTCTAGTTGGGAAAAGACCTTGGCTCCCACAAGTTGAACAAACAAGTCATCTATTATAGATAAAGGATACTTATTCTTCCATGTTAACTTGTTTGGTTCCTTATAGTCGACACAAAGTCTTAGCAAGCCATTTAGCATATTGGCGAAGACAACATGGGACCCACTCCGAGGTACTCTATCGGATGAATATTTTCTACAATAGCTCAGAGATCTGCTTGTTCAATTCTCATCTCTCTCCAGGGGCCATGCGTATTAATGGCAGGGCGACTGGCGTAGCGTCCTTTTCCAAATCGATTCTGAACTTGATCTCCCTTTAAGGTGTAAGACCCGAGACTTCCTCAAAGACATTAGGAAATTCATGAACTACGGGTACGGATGAGAGCTCACTATAAGGTAGATTTAGCGATTATAAATAGCTTAACTCGACTGAGTCTTAGGATGTGCAAAGAACTTCTAGGTCACAACCTCTCGCACAACCCTCCTATCACAATCAAGAATTGTTCTGTAGTATGTGTAACATCCCCTATCTCGAGGCCCAAAGCTAAGCACTACAGATGCTGCAGTCGTCTATAGTATTAACTTCTGGCGACAATATACGATAATGTTAATAGTATCCATAATATCAGAAGCACATGAATATGAAACAAAGTCACAGATTTCAAAAATGACTTTTCTGATTACATTTCAAAACATCATGTTTCATATCCAATTAACATAATCCCAAACGTTTCCTAGGCATTGATCAAATATAACTATTACAAAATACGCCAAGAGCGACATTTGAAGATGGCCCATTGGATGATCAGAGTACTAAATAGCCAAAATTGTCTCAATACATCAGGGCGGAAATAAAAATATAATAACTCCTAAATAGCTAACTTCAGCCTCCTGCTCATCTCCGGAAGCTTTGTTCGTCCTCCTACTAAACCTGTAAACCCAAACTTCAATCTACTCAAATCAATTTTTGAGCACTCGAGAGTTTAAGGGGAAAACAAAAACTTCGAGTCAGACATAAAGCCTGGTGTGAATAATATTATTACATCTCGGTTTACTGATATTAAGTGAGACCATAGCGAAATGGATTTCCCCTCAATAATATCCCTTTAAAACATATCTTTTGCAAATCAAAATCCTGCAACCAAACTAGTTAATAATACTGATTATATCAATAATAACAATATCATATATGCTTAAAAACATGTAATAAATGGACCATCTGTCCGAACAATGTAGTTTTGTTTGGCTAACTACTAACCTTTGGCTGACTAAGGCCTACTAGACAAACTAAACAAATTATCTAACACCTGTTAGATATACTTCTAGACCATCTGTCCTTAACTTACTTCTCCAAGGGTCCCCTGATCCTAATGGTTTTGCAAGCTCACCAATAACCTATCTCCCTTCTCTGCACATATATTCCTTTCTGTGTGTAACCATCATTTAAGTCTTACCTGTGACTAAGCCCTACACATTGAAATTTTGGACTAAAATTAGCTAGGCGCTATAGCTAATGTATAGGGCACGACCCTATACCAGTCCTATCTGGTATACAAATATCTGAGTCATTTTACTTAGGGTTAACTACCCTTAAACTTTTCCTTGAAAACCTTTTCAAAATGATTTAATCCCTTTAAATCATACTTATACAAAGAAAATATACTATTTGCTTTACTCAAACCTCTTTGCCATGATATATGCTTTACTCAAAACATTGTTGATGAAAACATTCGAAACCTTTGTTTAAAACCTTTAAACAATCTCATTCGAACCCATTGAAAGTACCCCTTTCGAAACCATTGAAAGTACCCCCTTCGAAACCAATGAAAGTACCCCTTTCGAAACCATTGAAAGTACTCTCTTCAAAACCAATGAAAGTACCCCTTTTGATATAAGTAAACTACTTTACTTTATAACCTTAGACTGGATGGCCAAAACATACCTTTTGAAACCATTTACAATAGCCCTTTCGAAAACATTGAAAACATCTCTGTAGAAAGCTTTATAAAACCTTAGACATCCTCTTTTAAAACCCTTTAAATATGCTTTTCAAAAACATTGGAAACCTTCCATTTAAACATTAAGGTAAATCTTTTGAAAACATTAGGGAATCACCTCTTCGAAACCTAATATATACCTTTCGAAAATACTAGGGAACCTCCCCTTCGAAACCTTTACTAATTTCATTTTGAACGCATTAAAGTACTCTACTTAAAACAAACCTTTTGAAAGCATTGTGCATAAGAGAAAACATATGGAAAAACCTTTTGAAACCATTCCTTTCGAAACCTTTGGGTTTAATCTTCAAAATATCAAAAGGGTCTTAAAACAACTAAGTCGAAAGCAGTCTTTCAAAAGCAATTTCCTAAGTAAAGAAGTGGATGATGTCGAAACTAATCCCTTCGAAAGCATTGGAGAAGCGGTTCTAATTTTTAAAACAAAGGAACCCTTTCGAAGGCGCTGCTTCAAATGGCAAAAAGGCGGCAGGTTGGGGTTTCAACCACTTTGAAATAAATTTCTTAAAACAAAGGCGCAACCTCTTTCGAAACCTTTCTTTAAAACATTTGACCAAGTCGAAAGCTACCTTAGTCGAAAGCATTCTTTTCGAAAACAAAGCAGGCGCATTTCCTTTAGAAAGTAAAGAAAGGCTTCGACCCCTTCGGAACCCCTGTTTTAACTATATACCTTTCGCCTATCTCCAATCCACTACGTAGCAAGTCTTTGTACCATGTGTATTGGTTTCGAACTGGTTGGAGGTGGAGGAATGAAGTCGAAATGTAGGTGCCGAAAGTGGCGAAACAACAAATCCTCATAAAACTGATTTTTGCCTTAAAAAGCAATTTCTTTTCAACTAACCTGCTTTGTTTGTCAACATATGATTGGTTGCCAATTTCTTTTCTAAAAGTGCTACCGAATTTCAGAAGTAAATTATTTAAAACATTTAGAAATTGCCCCTTCTCCTTTTATAAACATATAAAACATACAAGTCTCATACCTTAAATAATTTTATATACTTATTAAAACACTTAGGAAATTCTACAAAAATTCCCATAAATCACTTTTTATATGTTTTCTAACATATATAAATTTCTGACCCAAAGCTAATATAAAATAGCAGTAATTAATTTTAAACCCAATTTAACAATTTTCTTCACTAGAAAATTAATAATAAATCCACGTTAATTCAAAAAATTATGAAAATTGAAACCCATCTCTAAAATATTATTTCTGGCCATATCTCAAAATTGCAAGGCATTTGGATGTCATTTGGTAGGTTTTTCAATCTAAAACTTATCATAAAATCCATATGAATAAACAAAATTCATCAACAAGCATATATATCTAAATATCATTCAAAACAAGGCAACATATTTTGCAAAATACATATAGATCTGATCTAGAACCAAAAACATAAAAATGTGAGATGTAACCTATTATTCACTTTTAGCTTTGTTGTTAAGGAATTGAGGTTTGATCTTGGATTGAAATTGATCAAGTTTTTCCTCTTGATTCTTGCTTATCTTCCCCTTACTTATTTTTAATGGTGGTTGGTTTCTTTTGTATTTGGTTTTTGCTTGTGAACTTGAGAATGAAGGTGCATGAGGGTTTAGGGTATAAGAATGTAACTTATTCATATATTACCCTTATCCTATTTCCCTTATCTATTTCATTTTAACTCCCTTTAGTTCATTAGTTATTTGGCATGGCTACCCCTTTTATTATACAAATCTCAATCCCTTAACCATTTACATTATTTCATTTAATTTAACTAATTAAATGTCCTAAATAATGTTACTCAAAATTAGGGTCGTTACAGAATCCCATCCTTAAAGAATTTCGTCCTCGAAATTACGATAAGGCACTCATCAAATCAATCAAAAAGGTAAAACATATCATGAAACAAGTCGGGATAAGTATCTCAAATCTTGCTCTTAGTTTCCCAAGTACAGTCTCTCTCATCGTCACTCCATTGAACTCTGACTAATCTGACTGTCTTGTCCTTAGCTTCTTCTCATCTCTCGCGACTATACAAATTGGTTTTCTAACTATAGTCAAATTCGGTTCCACTACTAAGTCATCTAACACAGTCGGTGCTATAGTAGTCTTTGGATCTCGAATACACTTCCTTAGATGAGAAACATGAAAAACATCGTGGACTCCTACGAAACTGTTCAATAACTCTGCTCTATATGAGAGTTTCCCGATCCTTTCTAATATAGGAAATGGTCCAATGAACCTCGGTGCCAATTTTTCTGATTTCACGAATCTGATTACACCTTTCATCGGCGATACCTTAACAAAAACATGGTCTCCAACTAAGAACTCTAAGTCTTTCCGTCTTCTATCTGCATAGCTCTTCTACCTAGACTGAGCTTCCTTCATCCTAGCTCGAATGAACTCAATCTTTTCTGCAGCTTCTCTAACTAAATCCGGACCAAGAATCAACCTATCCCTGGTCTCTAACCAGCAAATGGGAGATTTGCATGGCCTTCCATACAAAGCTTCAAACGGTGCCATCCCTATACTAGCCTGATAACGGTTGTTATACGAAAACTCAACTAAGTGTAGATGCTCTTCCCATGATCTTCCAAAATCTAGCACATAAGCTCGTAACAAATCTTCCAAGGCTTTGTTAACTCTTTCTGTTTGCCCATCTGTTTGGGGATGATAAGCGGTACTCATCTTGAGCTTGGTACCTAAAATCTCCTGTAGACTCTTCCAGAACTCGCTAGTGAATAAGGAATCTCTATCGCTTACTATGCTACTAGGAATTCCATGCAGTCTAACTACATGCTTCATAAATAACTTAGCTAAAACAAGTGTCGTTTGGTTGACTTAACTGGAATGAAATGGGCACTCTTGATCAACTTGTCCACTATGACCCATATACTTTCATTTCCTCTATTTGACCTTGGCAACCCATCTATAAAATCCATAGAATTCCCACTTCCAAATTGGACATCTAAAGGCTGAAGCAACCCACTTGGTTTCTAATGTTCGGCTTTTATCTGTTGACAGTTCAAACACTGCTTCACCTATAAGCCTACATCTCTCTTCATAACTTCCTAGAAGAAACTCCTCTTCATGTCCTTGTACATCTTAGTTCCTCCAGGATGAATAGTGAACTTCGAACGATGGCATTCCTCAAGAACTTCCTTCCTAATTTTTCCCACATTCGAAACACACAATCTTCCTTTCTTCCTCAACCACCCATTCTGGTCAAGACTGAAATCTTTCAAGTCATCACTCTCTATTCCATCCCTTAACTTTCTGATCCGCTCAACTAATACTGGATCCTCATTCTGTTTAGAAGCAATCTTTTTCGATCATTACTGGTCGAACTTCTAAACATGACAACATAGTAGTTTCTGTACTAGACCTACCCTGAGATCTCCATTGCACTCTACATATAGTCAACGCTTCCAAATCTTTTCACTCAGCTATCATTGCCAGCACTGCATTCTGATGTTTTCTGCAAAGTGCATCCGCAACCTTGTTGCCTTTTCCTGGTGTGTACTCAGTACCAAAGTCATAAGCAATTATAAACTCTAACCACCTCTGTTGTCTCATATTTAACTCCTTCTGAGAGAATAAATACTTCAGCGACTTATGATCCGTATACAGCTCAAATCTCTCTCCCAAAAGGTAATGTCTCTACACCTTCAACGCAAAAATTACCGCAGCTAATTCCAAATCATGCATTGAATATCTAACCTCATGCGGTCTAAGCTGTCGAGAAGCATAGGCAATCACTTTACCTTTTTCCATTAACACGGCTCCTAACCCTGTTCCACATGCATCCGTGTACACCACTAAACCTTGATTCCCTTCTGGAACAACTAGCATAGGTGCATTAGTCAATAAGTGTTTCAATCTCTAGAATGCTTCCTCACACTTATTGGTCCAAACGAATTTCACATCCTTTGGCGTTAGCTTGGTCATCGGTGCCGCTATCCATAAAAAATCCTTTATAAATCTCCGAGAATAACCAGCTAATCGAAGAAAACTCTTTGTCTCAGTCACTGTCTCGGGTCTCTTCCAATTATTCACCGCTTTAATCTTAGTCGGATCTACAAACAATCCTTTCTCTGAGACTACATGACCAAGAAACTTCACTTCCTTCTTCTAGAAACGAGCTTCAAAATTTTCGCTTTTAGCTGATGCTGCCTAAGCGTCTCAAGCCTGACTTTATTCGTGAATGAGAGAAGTAGCAAGTCCTGCCTGATTACATTGCCCCCGGTATCTTTGGGTGGCTTATTTGTGAAAAAAAATTGAGAAAGACTAAATGTACTGGTGCCGCAGCAGATCATTGTTCCATGCACACGAGATAGGGATTCCATCAACAGTTGCTAGTTTGAATGTTCCATCTCCAAGGTTTTGATTGATCGCATAGGATCCTTCCCAATTCGAACCAAGCGCCCCTATACCTAGGAGAACTCGTTTCAGAACTAGATCCCCTACCTCAAAGGTACAATTGCGAACCTTGGCATTGAAATGCTGCACAATCCTTTTTAGGTGGGCAGCGACCCTTAATTCCGCTTCTTCCCTTTTCCCATCAACCAAATCGAGGGACTCTAGCAACGGTTCAACGTTCAACTTCAGCTTGAAATGCCTTTTATGATGAGAAGGGACTTTTATTTCTATCGGAATCATTGCTTCTGATCCATAAGCTAAAGCGAACGGTGAATGCCTAGTTGTTGACTCATGTGTCATCTTATAAGCCCATGGTGCTAGTGTAAGCTCATTGACCTGATTGCTTCTAACTCTAGTCTGTCCTTTCTTCAAGGTGGATTTAATGATCTTGTTCGCTGCTTCCAACTGTTCGTTCGCCTGCAGATGTGCCACCATAGAGAAGCTTTCTCAATCTTGTATCAATTGTAGAAATCCTTGAATTTGGCGCCCTCAAGTTGGATTCTATTGTCTGTGATGACCTTTTGGGGTGCTCCAAACCTACAAATAATATTCTTCATTATGAAGTTAATTACCATCTTTGTTGTGATTGGGGCAAGTGGTTCTACTTTTTCTCATTTCATAAAGTAATCCACCGCAACGACATCATATTTGGCTCCTCCCTTCGCTATCAGTGGCACACTGATGACGTCGATTCCCCAGATTAAAAAGGGCCATGGACTGATCATTTGCGTAGGTCCCATCGATGGGGTTCTTGGAATCTTTGCAAATCTCTAGCACCAGTCACACTGTTTGGTGTAGTCAGCAGCATCTTATTTATCGTCGGTCAGAAATATCCATAGCAAATTATCTTCTTTGCCAGAGTTTGCCTCCCGGTGTGATCACCACAACCTCCCTCATAGATTTCCATGAGGATCTTTCTAGCCTTATTCTTGGCTACACAGCAAAATAAGGGAGTTGAGATCCTCTCATGTATAGTACTCCGTCTTTCATGAATCGTGGCACTTTTCGGAGGAGGTTCTTCCATTCGTTTCTGTCTCTAGGGAGATTTATGTTGATCAGATAGTCTTTGATTGGGGTCATCCATGACTCCTCCTCTCTGTGGCCTCCAAAATCCAATCAACGTCCATTTGATCGGTACTATGAGTTGTCAAAACATCCATCGAAACTAATCCCATTAGCTGTGCTTCCCCAGAGCTGACTAACTTAGTTAATGAATTAGCCTTCATGTTCTCCTCTCTAGAGATGTGCATTATCATATAATGTTTTATGTCCTCTAGTAGCTCCAGTTCCTTTGACAGGTAAAGGGCTAGTCTCGCTCCCTTGGTCTGATACCCCTTTCTGATTTGGAAAACCACCAGTTGGGAATCGCTAAATATGTGCAGCGTTGTTGTCACCGGTTTCTTCGCTACCATCAATCCTGCTATTAACGCCTTGTACTCGGCTTCGTTATTAATTGTAGGAAATTCCAGTTTCAATTCATAATAGATTGACCCTGCTTCCGGTGTTACAAATACTACTCCTGCCCTTGAGCTATGTTCGTTTGAAGCACCATTGACAAATAACTTCCAATGTGGAGCTAGGAATGCAGCATCCTCTTCTTCTTCATGATCACGAGCGGTAAACTCAATGATAAAGTCTGCCAATGCTTTCCTATTTATCCCTCTCCTCAGATGTTAAGTAATATCATATTGGCTTAGCTCGATATTCCATTTCAGCAACCTTCCTAAGGTTTCAAGTCAGTATAGTACCTACTTCAGAGGCTGATCTGTCAATACCTTGATTGGATGAGCCTGAAAATGCGGTCTTAACTTCCTTGACACCATCAACAAGCAATATGCAAGTTTATCCAACTTCGGTTAATTCCTTTCTTCTCTAATAAACCACTTGTTAATGTAGTAAACCGGCCTTTGGATCCTTGCCTCCTCACATACTAGCGCTACACTCGGTGCGTGAGTAGACACTGCTAAATAAAAAATAAATTCTCCTCGTTTAATGGTTTGGATAAGACCGGTGGCATTTCTATGTGCCTCGATAATTCCTCGAAGGCACTATGGAAAACTTCGTTCCATTTAAAGTTCTTTTTACCTTTCTTGAGGGCATCGAAGAAAGGTATGCACTTTTCAGTCGTCCTTGAGATGAACCAACTCAAAGCAGCAATCTGTCCATTCAAGCTCTAAAGCTCCTTTTTCATAGTTGGGGCGGTTATGTTCCTCAAGGCATCAATCTGCTCTAGATTGGCCATTATGCCTAGTCCATTCACTATAAATCCCAGAAACTTCCCTGATGCTACTCCGAAAGAACATTTCAACGGATTTAACCTTATTTCATATTTCCATAGAACTTCAAGCGTCTCTGAAAGATCAACCAAATAGTTCCGAGATACTCGTGATTTCACAAGCATGTCATCTACTTATACTTCCTTTGTTCGCCCGACTTGATTCCTGAACATGGAATTTACTAATCTCTGGTACGTGGCTCCGACGTTCCTCAAACTGAACGGCATAACTCGATAGCAGTATAGGCCCAAATCTGTGACAAACGTAGTATTCCCGGTCCAGTATATGCATTGGAATTTGGTTATAGCCTGAAAAAGCTTCCATAAATGAAAGCAATTCATGTCCTACGTCCCGTCCACCAGTTGGTCATTCCTGGGCAAAGAAAAGATGTCCTTCGGGCACACCTTATCTAAATCTCAGTAGTTGATACACATTCACCATCTCATTTTTTACTTCTTGACTAACACGGACTAGATACCCAATTGGGGTATAAAGCATCGCGGATAAAGCCGTTCTCCATTAGCTTATCCACTTCTTCCTTCAACGCAGTGGATCACTCCGAACCCAGACTGTGCCTTTTTTGTTTTACTGGTGTGTAACTTTGGATCAATATTAAGTTCGTGACATGCTATCTTCGGTGATATCCAGCACATATATGAATGTGTCGAAGAAACACATCCAGGTTTCCATGGAGAAAATTAACTAATTCCTTCCTGAAAGTTGCGTTGAGCTGAGATCCAACTTCAGGACCCGAGTAGGATCATCCATGTCGAATGAAAAATTCACCATCGGCTATGCCGGTCGTCCTTCCCCTAATTATTCTTTGGATCGATGGCCTTATCAAAACGGCTATGATTCTCGAGCCAGGGTCCAGGCTTTGGTTGCTATGCTTGCGAATCCTTAATGCAGAGAGTCCTCTCCACATTCTTACCTTTCTCACATTGTTGTACTTCTCTCAATTCCACAACGTAGGATTCTCTTCCAGTGCTCTGGTCACCTTTCACCACTCTGACCCCATTTTACATGGGGAATTTCATCACTAACACCAAGGTGCTAGTGTTATTATAAAGTCGGCGAGGGCCGATTGGCCCAAGAAGGCATTGTATGCTGAGTACTCGTCCACGATAATGAACTTCTGGATTGATCTCCTTTGCCAAATTCCATAGGCAAATCAATCATCCTAATCGACTATTTTGATACGCCTATAAACCCTTCAATCTTAGTTTTTGCAAGTTGTAACCGCCTTCATGTTGATCTTCAATTAATCGAATGTTTCCCTGAACAGTATGTTCACCGAACTCCCGGTGTCTATAAAGATTCAACATACAGTTGTCGATCCAATTTCAACAGTTACCACCATGGGGTCGAAAGTTAGTGCTTCGACTATGTCAGCATCTTTATTTCTAAATATGATATCATCGGTTATCATCCTCTACTGCTTGGCCGGAGCTTCGTCTTCTACAGCAAAGCAGCCCTCCTGCAATATTGCGTCAACGAGCTCACGCACCGTTCCATTTCCCTCCATCTTTTCTCTACTGAAGGAGATCCTCCCATTATGGTGTTGATAATTAACTTCCCATCATTTCGCCAAGGCCCCTCTTCGCTTGGTCCAGATTGATTTCCTTGGGCAGACGGCCGCAGGAGTCTTGGGACTTGAGCACCTTCCTACGGTTCCTTGACATACCACTAGAGCTTATATTTCCTTATTAGTTCTTCGATGAGATCCCTCAAATGCCGGCACTTGTGCGTTTTGTATCCATGAGTTTCATGGAAACAACAAAACTTTCCAGAGTGCCTTTCCTACTCCGTTGCCTCCCTTCTAGATGGCTTTTTATATTGTTCCATTCCATGAGTAGCTAGGTATACGTTTTCCAATGTATCATTCAGAGGAGTGTAATCTTTTGGTTTCAACTTTCTTGGGCTTTGTCACTAAGCCTACTACCGAGGCCTTAATTCCATTTCTTTTGGTTGTCAGAGTTTCCAACCTTAGTTGCCACATTACCAATGCTATCTCCAGATTGCTTTACCGCCACGTTGCTCAAGATAACCTCCTTCGACTATCCATCACTGGCATTGCGTGAAGCTAGACCCACTTCTTCCAAACACAAAAACTGGTTAGCCTTCTGATGGTACTCCTCCATGGTTTTAGGTTGCTTTGTCTTCAGTCACCTACCAAAATCTGTGTCTGGATATATTCCTCGGACCAATTCCATGAATACCAGATCCTTCTTTGGATCACTTACTTCTGTAATAGAAATATTGAACCAATTCAAGGACCCCTTCAGTGACTCCTTAGGTCCTTGACATATACTCGACAAGTACTTCACATCCTTAGGTCAAGTAGCAAGAAATCGGAATTGTTCTAAGAACTTCCTAGCTAACTCATCAAAGGTTGATACAGATCTTGGCATGAGCCTAGTGAACTACATCGGTGCAACTCCTTCCAAGAAAATAGGGAAACACCTACATCGAACAACATCTGTTTTCCTAGCATCATCCACGTGCCATTCATACTTGAGTAATGTTGTCTAGGATAGGTAGTCCTATTGTACGATGGCATAGTGGGCATCGTGAACTTCCTAGGATACTCCTCTCTTAGGATGTTCTCTGTGAAGGGAGTTTTTGCTTGGTGCAGAGCACCAATCCTTGTTCTTTCTACCTTTGCTTTATTCAACTAACTACTTAACCATGTCTGCTATGTATTTTTCACTGGCATGGTATTCCATAGGATGACTACTAAGGGCGACCTCGAGTATTTGGCTCCGCAAACGATCTTGGATTGCCTGCTAATATCTATGTTCTCCAGCCTCTAAGAGAACCACTCCTCCAATATTCCGTTGGGGTGCGGTTGGTTCAGCTGCGGTTGTCTGGACTCCGTCTTCATTAGCTCCAACATCCAGCTCAAAATCATCATCATCCAACTGCGGGTCTTTTTCCCAATTAGAAACCTCCATGGCATTAACTTCCTGTCCCCCTTTCGCTCTTACATTCCTCTCAGTACCTAGAGAAATTGGTACCGAGTTATTTTCTTACGGAGGAGCACTTTTACTTCCTCTTGTATCTCCTTCTGTAACTCCAGCAACTACTTCCATCTATGATCTGAATTTATAGAGCTCGACATAGATTTAGATAGAAAAATACAAATACATACTCTTGGTATATTCTAATCCCTATAATCGACTAACCTGGCTCTGATATCAAATGTAATAATCCGCACCTAAATGGACCAGAATTTTGGCAAAAATCGAAAACTAAGTCCATTAAGGTACAGATCATTGGATATGGTAACATAATAAACATGAGCATATCAGAGATCGATCAAACTAAACTCACGGCGTAAAAGAAAATATAATAGGATATAAATACTGAAAGAGGCCGCTATCTCGGAATCAATGGTATTCCTTGGACATCCAATCGCTTTGTTAGTGTCGTGCATGAAAAGAAGAATTCTCCATCAATCTTCCATCTATATCCAATGACATGTTCCTCTAAATCTATCATGTTGGTTGTAATGAGGAGGGGGTCAAAATAATGTTTTGGTGATTGGAAAATTGCATACTTTGACCATAACACAAACTTATACCGATTGGTTTCCATTTAAATGTTATGTCTTATTATATACGGTTTATCTATTTAATTTCATATGGACGTATGATATGTCTACCTAACCTTCTCCAATGTATGTAATACTGACATATGCCTATTGTGCATATGCTACCCAAAACCCAACCACTTAATACTTCTTGAATAGGGAGGAGGCATACCCAACGGCTACTTAGTACCTCGGTCCCTGAAGCAGGCCCTTCGCATCGTCAACGTTAGTCCGTCGGTCCATGTATAGAGACTGATGACTTCTATATACGGCTTTTATAATATATAATTGCTACATCTGTTGTCAATAATTTTCTAGCCATGTGAGAGATAGTACCCAAGCCACTTAATACCTTTTTAATGGAATTAGGCAGACTTTGACCATTTAATACCCTAATTAAGGCAGGTCCCCATCATTTAATACCAAATCCAACGGCGGACTCCTCACTAGTACCTACCTAGCTGACATTGCATGGAAATTTCTTTGGCAACTTAATACTTCCTATTGAAGTGGAACTTTCCAAGCTATCCTTTACCGTGCCTAACCGCTAACCCTGGCCACTTAATACTTCCTAAATAGCGAAGAGGCGGGCCCTTAATTAACCATTTAATAGCTCTGACCCAAATGCAGGTCCTACATACTTCGCACATCCCTTTTTCCATAAGTCCTATGATTGGAGATGTCCCAAGTCAGTAGTGAGTGTACACAACTTCTGATAGCCTGGGAATTAAGGGCAGACTTCTGTTGTGCAACTCTACTGATCTCACATTCCAACAAACTAAGTCCAATTAATTATTCTAGCTTAATTATTGGACAAAGCCCACTAATCCTTATTTGCATATTTAAGGCTATAATTTATTATAATGATAATTATACTGCCTTATAATGTTTAATTGCTATCTAGCATATTTTATTTGTTATCACCATAAATGTCCCTTTTGTCCATAATAAATGATTATTATCTTAACAGACGTTCCCAAAGACATTTATTTACTTATTCAAAACTTACCATTATTTCTTCCTTATCTTTTCGATGATTAACTAGAATATTTCATCATATATTTTAATTCGTTAGAATTATTCTTCCAAAAAGGTTTCGTTATAACCTTCCAACAATTTAAAATACAAAACTCGCATTCCAAATAGAATCAGAACAAATCTAAATTACACTAATATTTTTACAACCCAATTGTAGATCTAGAACAAATTCTACATCTTTATCTACATTCAACCTTTAATAACTTAGGGACTAATTTCCAGATCTAGGAGTAAATAATATTCCTATTTATTTACATAATGTGTAGGCATTGTTTTATATCTTAATTCAAGCCTACGACTCTTTAGATTTCTATTGTAATGACCCGCTTTTCCATACCCTTTGAATCGACAATAAACCACACATTTCTAACTCAAATTGCACGAACAAGCGGATCACTAAGGGTAGAAAAAGAAAAATAGATAGAACAAAATCTTACTTGAATGGAATACCATATATTATTAAACAATAATCTTTACAGCGGAAAATTTTAAAATACATATATCAGAGTCTAACCTAAATTCAGCTTGGACAGTTATAAACATTTGTCCTTACAATTGCTGACAAACATCAAACAAATGCAGAATAAGCAGCGGATAATAGAATGCGTCCATACATAGATGAATATCTCCATCTCCTTTCTGGAAACTCCGACCGTCTTTAACTAAACTTGAAACTACTCGGATCTGACCCGAGTATTGAAAATACCCGGATCAGGCTTGATAAACCAGCGTGAGAAAACTCAAATAATAAATGACAGTGTCATATATCAGCCTTGGAAATAAAATCCTTTTGAAAAGAAAGAGTATCTCATAAGACCACGCCCACACATAAACACGAATGGGTTTTTCCCTTATGATAACTAAAGTATTTTTATATAAAATCATTTGATATTATTTTTAATGACATTCTTTGAAAACATTTGACAATAAACTTATTAATCTCAACCGAAATTGTTACATTGATTATATTCTAACATATTATCAACAAAGTGGGTTCTACAATCAAACTTGTAAAGGCTTTATTGGAGAATGGATTTCCATACAAATGACGGTACACCTCTAGATGGATGTCCCGAGGAACCATCACAAAGCTCCTCTACCAATACAAGACCGACCTACCTCTATAACTAGATAGTACCGAATATGTCATCCCCCGATCGTTACCGACCTTTATCCGAGCGCGCTCTAGCATACATCCATATTAATTTAAACTCTAACAATATAGCGGATAGAAATATATCTAGAAGGGGATGATCATACCCTAATGGTTGCGAACCACATAGCCTTGCACATCTACCCCTATTTCGGCCATTTCCCGATTGATGAGGCTTGAGGTAACAAATACCTTTTTCACATAGCACATCTTCTTTCACTTTGAATGTCACATTGCCATTCCACATTCACACGACTGATTTCTACAAACGTATAACTTTTTGAGCTCGAATGTCTCGGGAAAGGGTGTTAAGCTAAGAGAAGTTGCCTTCTCCGCCACCAACTGATATACATTATATAGAGATCATTCGATGTGATTTAGAATGCAAGGTCAGACATTTTTCTATACAAGTTCATTCTGGGACTGAACGAAACCGAAGGTACTTTCCTATCACATCCTATTTTGGGAATCACCCCTAGGATTAGTAGAATAGTCCTTGCATAGGATGTTTCATAACGAAGAAACCACCGCTACTATAAGTATATTGGGAGTTTATCCCCAAATGATCAACAAGTAGTTCTTCACTATGAAAATCCTAATATCAATGTCTTCAACATATTTTACTTTGAAACGTAAATTGGTTCAAAGTGGTTTTCGGGTAGGAATCACCCAAATCCAACCCTGGTTCCTTCGAAGCCAATTATCGATTAAAAGATGTTAAGTTCATATGTGACTATGAATCATCAATAAATTACTTTATCTTTCCATTTAATCAAATATCTTTCTTAAATGTATTCTTTTCAATTTATTCCATTTTCTTTTCAAGAGTATATGGAATCATTAAGCCTCATTTACCAAATTATTTGGCTTATTTACGTTTCTTTTTATCTTGGAATAATTCCAAATCAGTTCATCTTTTACTTAGGAAAACATTTCCAAATCATTCATTAAATCTTAATCAAAGATTTCTTATATTCAAGTTATAATTTTTACTTAGGGAAAATATTCCCAAATCATTCATTAAATCTTAATCAAAGATTTCTTTCTTAACTTCAAATCATATTCTTGTAAATCAAAGATTTTCATAACAAAGCACTACTGCCACCCTAGATATGGTAAATTTCACCTCGATGGACTAGTGGCAAGTAGTCCTACATCATGAAGATCTTTGTCTTCAATATGTTTTATTTCAAAATTAGTTTGAAGGGGTTTTCGGATAGCAATCACCCAAATCCGATCCCGGTTTTTCAGATAAGAATCACCCAACTCCGATCCAGGTTCCTTCATACCAATCACTGAATAAAAGATGTTAAGTGGTTAATTAACATTCAAAGAATTTGTTTCTTTTCTTTTATCTTAGAAAAACTTAAATATGATCTTTTAGAGCATCTGGGCTTTCCTTTCGATCTGTTCCACCCCTCGCCTAAGAATAGAAAATATAGGCCAGGTAAGTTCAAAGCATTGGTTGCTCCATTCCTAACCTTAGTTAAACACCTTGTTTTATCTTTCCAGATCTCAAAGGTGGGACAAATGTACTAGTCGTTTCCGCATACTCAGTTTGTTATTATATTCAATATTCTTCAATTATTGTTTAAGTGTTATAAACAATTCCTCTTAACCATTTATTCAAACTCTTATTAAAACTTCCAAATCATCTTTAAATTATTTAATTATTCTTTTAAAATCATTCACAAAAGATTTGGGTAAGAATTGTTAAGTTTAAAACTACATTTCAAAAGTTATTTAAAATTGCTGCGAAAAGTGTTGCAAATAGTATTTTAAAAGCTATATTCTTCAAAATGACTTTTATATCATTTAGAAATCCATCTTTTCAACTTAAATCTCTTTTAAGGCATTTTAAAAGATTTTTAGAATTTATTTCATATTTTTAAACATTTAAAAATATTACTTTTATGTCAATTTAAAATTCGGATTTTAAACCGCAGAACCGTGATTTTTCTGAAATATTGTTTTGGACTTATTTAAAAATATACAAGATGGAATCTTGATTTTCTTTCTTTATTTCTTTTAACATATTTAAATGTTTATAAAACATTTCTAACTCATTTTAAAACTATTTCCAAAAGGTTTAAGCATTCCATATACACCATTTCATTTTCAAAAGGAAAGTGATTTCCTTTGTGCTTATCGACCTGTATTAACGTGACTAGGTAAAACAATTTAACAATCATATCAAACAATCAATACTTGATGATCAAAGAATATATAAGCATCCATAGTAATCATATAATATCATCAAACATGAATATATATAGATATAGATATTAAATAGAGTTTCTCGCCATTAACCAAAGCGATTAACTTCCTACCAACATTCAAACTAATCCACGCTTCACTAACTACTTCCTACTCCACTTAAACATTAGTAAACAACTTCCCCTTCATTCCATGTGCTCGGTCAAGGCTTGAGATGGAGGTTGGTCGAATGTATACAGAAGAAGTGGTGTAGTTTTGACTCTGAATTCTCAAGATTAGACCCAAAACAATATGTCATATTCTTTCTGGATTTTGAACCTCTTACTCTCAAAATATGAAGGTTGTCGACTGGAAAGTTGATTAAATTTATTTTCTCTTGAATTTGAAAAAATAATCACTTTTTGATTAGTATTGAGGAAGATATGGTCAAAAGAAAAGGAGGTATTCTCGGGTTCACAAAAATGAAGCCCGAAAATGTAGTTCAAAGAGTTGAGTTTCATGTATAGCAAACTTCAAAACTGGAAGAAGTGCTCTACATGAAAGTTGTAGCCACTGAAATTTTATATGATTTGAAAAAATAATTTCTATATTTGGATCAGTTATGAATAAATTATGATTAAAAAAATAGAGCCATTCTCTGTCTCAAAAACTAGGCTAGAGAATGCACTGGAAAGAAGTAAGTTTTTGTCATAGCTAGGTTCAGAATGTGAAGAAATGGTCTAAATGAAAGTTGAAGCCAATGGAAAAATAAATGGTTTGAAAAAAAAATTGCATTTGAGGAAGTTATGACCGAGAGAATAAGAGGCAAAATATGAAAAAAAAAAGATGAGTTTGATTTGAAGAGAATGAATATCGATTTCATTTGAATATCTTGTAAGTATTTGAACATTATTTCTTTGTAATATTTTCTATGGCATGGAAGACATTAAAGAGAAGAGGAAGAAGGTGAAGAAGCTTGAGAAAAGAGGAAGAAGAAGTGTGAATGAAATGAGAGAAGGAGATGGTTATTTATAGAAAAAGTAAGAAGTGGTAAATTTACCAAAATAACCACTTATCAAATTACCGAACTAACCTTACTTCAACCTAAAGCAACCTTACTTTTTCAACACTTACCATCACCTTTCACAACCTTACTTTATGTCTTAATCCCTTAAGAAATAAACTAAGTAAAATAATAATTATGTTGGCTTTTGATGTGATATTGATTTGATGTTTACTTTTTCTTACTTTTGTTAATTCTTGCTTACTTTTACTAATGACTTCTAGAAGTTTTCTAATTATATTTAGTAAAAGTAAACATGTTTAGTTGTCAAAATGTGTAATATATGTTAAAACATGTTAACAAAGGTATGACAACATTGCGGTAACTTATTTTGAACAAAATGTTGATTTTCGACAAAACGTTTTCCGGTCACATTTTGATGTTTTTGTTAAACTATTTATTCATGTAAACCAAACTTCAAGATAAATTTCTTATTATCTTTAAATAACTAAAACAAGTCTATTTGACTTATAAAATAATATAAAACAATATCCAAATCTATTTGTAAAACTACGATATCGATTTTTTGATATGCGACGAAATTTGTCAACTTTTATAAACAAGTTTTATATATTTATCGAACCATTATAAATTAAATTACTATTAGTATCAAATGAGTTTGATATGGATTATATATATTTAAAAATAATATTTATCCTTTAAAACAAATTTCTCGAATATTTATCCTACTTTATCGGAATCCAACTTTTGTCAATTTTACTATGGAAATCCAAAACCTTTATTCAAAAATAAAAAATAAGTTTACCATTCTTATTTATCATATAAAACATGATTGTTTAAGTTTGAAAATTCTACATTTGATTAAATAAATTAAATATTCCATTTTTAAAGTGGTAAAATTACGGGTCGTTACATCTATTAAGGCATAAACATCGAATAAAGTTCCAACGAGATAAATTCCAGTGCTATAAGTAAATCGCATAATTTCCCATTAATCTTTAAAAGCTTCCCAAATCTCCATATTTGAATTTGATTCCCTGTATCAACCTCATTTCCTTTTTAATCCCAAGAAATATGTATAAAATTGTATGCGCATACCATTAAAATTACAGATCTGAAAAGAGATTTAGGAAAAATGGGAATATAGATTTATAATATAAAATTTACCTTTTTATTTGCGTAAGCAGATCCACTTCTCCTCTTCTCCAATTTGTATAAATACATACTGTTTTAATGTTAGGAGGAATAATGGAGAAGAGGAAATGACATAGCTTTGCTGCCCTAGATTAGAAAAAATGACAAGAGAATGGAGGGGTTGGGCCTGTATTTATAGACTCTCGAATCAGTCGTATCCATTAGATCAAAATTAAGGCTGTTGGCCGAGGGTCAAATCTCAGCCGAAATGCCTCGACCGGTTGACCGCTCCCCTATGAGCAGTCGATCGCTAGAGGTGGACCGCCCCATAGTAGTGGTAGATCGGTAGGGTCCCAGTTTAATTATATATTTATTACCGATTTGTTATTTAATTATTTTCATTCCAATTTCATTAAACGCCCGTAACTTCTTCATTTGAATTCCGATTGCGAAACTCTAAATATGAAAGTTGCTCAGAAATTTGTCACAAACACAATGGTGCAAGTTTCATGGCCAAATTCCACTGTTTGCTCAAATTCTATTTTTGGAGGCCAATTAATTGTTAAATTATTATCGTAAAATTATGGGGTGTTACATTCTTCCCCCCTTAAAAAAATTTCATCCCCGAAATTACTCCAATGATTAAATCATAGGGTAGTGCAATACCACCCTAAACTACCTAAATAACTAGTGTACAACCAATTTTTCAACCAAACTACACAAGTGTATAGCGTATCACAACATAGAAAGCATGTATGCAGAATGATTCTAATCGGGTCCTCCTATATGAATGTAAAATTTTAAAAACATTTTTGAAAATATGATGCATACAACCTATATATACTGGCAATTCTATATGTATTCAGGTTTTGAAAGATCTTTTTCACATAAAAATTCCATACTTCTACGAATTGAAGCATGGTTCAACCAATTTTTCATCCAATTTCTACCATCCAAAAATCCGACGTGTCGTATTTTTATGTCCTAGACGTTTACTCCTATGCCGGGAAAAGGAACTTAGGTAGAGAATTTTACATTCTTCCCACTCTATTTGGTACCAATCATGTTGTACAATGGAAATTTCCTCGTTGCTCTGAATTTTCTCCAAATTATTCCATGCACAATACGCAAAAGGAGGCTTGTTTTCAAGCTCTGAAACAGAATTGAATCCAAAAACGGATTCATGTATGTTGTAGACAATGTATGAAAATAGAAATTCCAAGGCTAAAACAGCTTTTCTCTTATTATCGTCTGCACTTATTCTAATGTTAATTCTTAATGCACCGTTAAATTCATATTTATTAACCCATTTATCTTTTTTACACATAGTATATGGCATTAGAAAACCAAAAAATTTCCATAAAAATCTTTTCCTCTTTCCAATCAAATTCGCACATGTTTTGGAAAGTCAAACTTCCAGAATAATTTAAAAACCACTTTCATTGAAAACATATGGACAAAAACGTCCGAATGTAATTTGAATGCTAAAAATAATTTAAATGCTAAAATAACTCTTTTTTAACGCAATATTTCAAAACATTCAACTTTCCTATTTGAATAAATCAAGCCACATTTCAACGTAGTTGGAAATCAAATATGAGTTAACGCATATGTTCAATTCCATCCTTTCATAATTAGTTTGGAATACCACCCATTGATAAACAATATTCCTATTTATTTACAGAATATGTAGGCATTCTTTTATACGCTTAATTCAATCCTACAACTCTTTAGATTTCTATTAAGGCATAAAAATCAAATAAAGTTCCAATGAGATAAATTCCAGTGCTATAAATAAGTCACATAATTTCCCACTCACCTTTAAAAGCTTTCCAGATCTCCAGATCTGAATCTGATTCCTTGAATCAACTCCATTTTCATTTTAATCCCAAGAAATATGTATAAAAATGTATACACATACCACTAAAATTAAAAGGTGAAAATATATTTATAATATGGAAATTTACCTTTTTATTTGCGCAATGCTGATCCGCTTCTCCTCTTCCTCTATATATTTTCCACTCTTCTCCAATTTGTATAAATGCAAACTATTATAAAGTTATGAGGAATAATGGAGAAGAGAAAATGGCAGAGCTTCACTACCCTATATCAGAAAATATGAGAAGATAAGGGAGGGGTTAGGCCTGTACTTATATGCTTTCGAATCAGTCGTATTTGTTAGATTAAATTATTAAATCTGGGTCGTTGGCCAAGGTTCAAACTATGGCTGAAATGCCTCGCGGTATAGGTCGACCACTCTACAACAGAGGTCGATCGGGGGGTACTGGTTTAATTATACATTTATTACCAATTTTGTTATTTAATTATTTTTGTTTCGATTTCTTTAAACGCATGTAACTTCTTCGTTTGAACTCCGATCTTGAAACTCCAAATATGAAAGTTGCTCGGAAAGTTGCTATGAACACAATGGTGCAAGTGTTTGTACCAAAAATGGGCACAACACTCTTCGGAAGTCTTTGAAGAGATAAATGCGCAGAATGAAAACTAAACCTATGGATTATCTAACAAAAACTCCAAATAACAGAAATGTAAAATGCAAAGACAAGCGATTTAGAGTGGTTCGGCTTTGTAGCCTACGTCCACTATGAAGTTTGATGATTTTATTGCTCGATACTCGAAGATTACAATTATTTATACTGTAGTACAGCTGAAATTATATGCTAAGTCTCAATCTAAAGCAGCGGTGGTGTTCTGGAGTAAATTTGGCAGAATCTGGGCGGTCTTTAGTACTTAGAATTGTCTGACCCCTTTTCTAAATGACCAGGGGCTGTATTTATAGGTGTAGGAGGCTGATGTTTTTCCTAAATTGAGGGGAGACCAGTTCTGGCACGTGAGGGGGCCCGCATGGCCGAAATCTGGAGATCCGGGCCCACTTTGGGATCGATTCGACCCTTGGTTCGAATCGATCAAGAAAGAGTCCAATCGAGCTGAAATTTGGTGTGGACATTCTTCATCATGTGTTTAAGCTTCTGTGAAAATTTCATGGCGTTTGGACTTGTAGAACTTGAGTTATGATCGATTCAAGTAGGTGCTTTTCGTTTCCTGGAGTCGTTCGAATCGATACGCTCGAATCGATTCGTTCGAATCGATCCCCCTGTATGCGAAGACTACGGCGTGGTGCGCATGCCTCGGGTCAACCCTCCTTTATCTCCGAGTTTTACTGAGTCGTACCCGGGGTTTTAGCTGTGTGGACTAGGTGGATTCGAGACTATCGATTCGAAGATGCGCTTCCTTCGAATCGATTGAATTCGTGTTCCTTCGTATCGATCGTGGAAGGTCGTTACTGATCGATACGAAGCATCCTCTGTCTTTGGGATTCGAAGACAATAGCGGCATGGAGTCGAAGCTATGGTCCTCTTCATGGATTCGAAGGATCTCTTCTTGAGGGATTCGAGGACAGGAATACCTCGATGGATTCGAACATGTGGCATAATGGGACGGATTCGAACCATGGCGCCGTGGATGGATGCGAACCAATGGATTCGAATTAGGCCTTGCTTGATGGATTCGAAGCAAGTTTACTTTGCGGACCCGAAGCAGGTGAAACCTAGCCTAGTTTGTCGATCGATTCGATCCTGATGGATTCGAATTAATGGATTCGAGTCATTGCTTCCCTTCCAACTTGCATGGATCTTAACTCGATCATACGAACTCGGATTGACCCAAAACTTGGAATGTTGACTCCCATGGCTTAGCTTGTCATGTCCTAGCAATTTTGGCCTGGTCCGGACTCGGTCAAAATTCATCGATATCCCTAGCGACCCTGGCGCGTAATTAACTTCCGAGACAATCGACCACCGATCTCTAGTCAAGTCCTTGGTGTCACGGCCTTGCCAAAAGGCGGGATAACATTTGCCCCCCAAAGTACGTCTTGTGTAAACATGACGTGCTCTGAAAAGCTGCAGTTTCTCATTGGATAGCTATGACAAGCTTTACCGAAAGTTGCATTCTGTATCGCTGTAATTGACCGTCGTATAATTATGGCTGGCTGTTAGTTTTTTGGAGTCATGACGAGATGAACATTTGATTCCTGTAAATGACAAAGATTAAACACTAGTCAGGCATATGTGTGTATATGTACCACTTTGACTTTGGTGAGCGTTGCATGTTTGTAAGTCGTTGCCAGTCTGGTTTGCTATCGAATTCTGCATCGATCCTCTCCTGAATCGATTTGAGATTTGAGTTTAATCAGTGCATTAATGATTATCTATGACTGTTCCTTGGTATCGATCCTTTCCTGAACCGTTGTACAAGGTAGTCAAGTAATAATTTTATATTCAAAGCGATGCTTTTATTCCCATTTGATCGTTTTCGATGGATTCGAGAGGATTATTCGAATCTATGTTTCTCAATCCGCTTCGAGTCGATGGTCTCGAAGTAGGCACTTCGAAACAATGGGGTACAATGATCTAGATTCCTCCTCTGTTGACTGCCTCGAACCGATGGTTTGAGGGACCTCGTGCTTCGTATCGATAATGTGTGTCAATGCATATGAGGTCGGTACTTCGAATCGATAGGTACACGGCGTTTTCAATTCTGTTTTTTTTAACTCCTTCGTATCGATGGCGATTCGAATTGGTGTAGCTTTGTATCGAGGAAGCCCCGTGCTAACGCCGCCTTAGTGGATTCGGAGAGTCGATGGATTCGAACTAAGGTGGATTCGAAGATGATGTGTAGTCGAGTGATCGTTCGAATCGATGGGGTAGTGACCTACTACGATCGGTCAACACGACCGGGAGACGAAGAGACTTGAGTCGTCCCTGGAACCCATATAAATACGCGTGGTTCACTTCACTTTTTCTTTTTACTTTTTACTGTTACTCTGCTTCTCTTTTGTATCGATCTTCCAGACCTTGAGAGATAAGCCTTCACGAATCGAACAAACCCTTTACACTTTCACTCGCAATCCATACTTAACCAGGTAACTACTGGACTGAGTCTAATTTGAGAACGATGGAACGGGGAATTGTTGTGAGATCTGAGTCGAATGGGTCGAATCGATGGATGGAGCGTGACAGAGTGCTGAGGCTTTCTTGGAGAAGGAGAGATTTCGAAGGGTTTCCTTTCTCCTCGTATCGTATCGATCTGGGATGGATTAGTTCGTATCGATCCTGATTATGGGGCTTCGAATCGATGCTTGTGAGATGACGTGGTTCGTATCGATCGATTCGAACTAATAACTTCACGATCGATTCGAAGGTATCGATCTTGATTGATACGAAGTTGCTTTCCTGGGTTGGTACGAACGTTCTCCTGATGGACTCGAAGCGCTCCTTCGCCTGATGCTATGGATATCATTCCAACGACCTACATCGATACGAAATGCATCGAGTCGACCCTTTATCGATTCGAAGCACATCGATCCGATGTGATCGATTCGAACGTCTTCATTTCAGGGAGTGCAACTCTTCTGACTCGCTCAATGGATTCGAACGTGACCAATTTTCAGTTGAAACTTGACGAACTTAATGAAATTTAGCATACTTCACTCCGACGAGCTTCGGCCTTGCCTAATTGGACTTGACTGTAGGGCTATACTTGACTTCCTTTTGAAGCTTGTCGATGGAACCATGACTTAACCAATAATATGACTGATTTATACTTGAAGTGGTCAGTAGCGTCTGGATGGCGTGGAAGTGACGGTCAGCGTTGACGGTCATTTTCATTCTCAAATACCCAAGTTTTGTTGTACGGACATCTTGCTTCAATCTGTTAAATTTGCTTAAGTAATGCACAACACTTGTACTGCACGACACATTCATACACACTACACTGGGGCATGCACGGGCTGTTTATGAACTTAACGTTGCTTTCTGATGAGTTAGTTAATTATGGAATCTTCGAGCTCCCAACAACAAGAGGTACAGAGCTCGACTCATCCGGTGCTTGAGATTCCCGATATTCCTGCCGATGTGATCGATCCAGCTCCAGATGAATTGCCAGAGGCAATATTTATCGAGGACCCCGTTGACTCTGTCCAATCTAACATTTCCGAATCCTTATTGGGCCGAATTTGCTTGAAACATAACATATCTCTGGACGATGTGTTATTACCCAGTGCCGCTGATAGACCGCACAATCCGCCCGAAGGATATACAGCTTTCTATCGCCATGCTTGTGCGGCCGGAACTCTCCCTCCTTTCAATCAATATATCAGAGGGATGCTATCATATTTAGGAATCGCTCCTTCACAACTTCATCCCAATGGGCACGCGTTGCTGAACAGTGCCTTTGTCATATTTATGGACTGTCTCTTTCGCCCGCCCAGGCCAACCGAGATTAGACATATATTTAACTTCAAGAGTAGGGGTGATAGCCCGTCTTTTACATTTCTGGAGGCAGTTAGGAATTGCCAAGTTGTTGTCGGAGCCTGGACCCGACTAAGTTATTTCAAGAACGAATGGTTCTATGTTCGATGCCCTCCGGGTTTTGCTAGGCGATGGTTGTCTAGACGTAAGCGCCTTAACCTGTTCTCTTGACCAATATCTTTTTGGCGTTAGTATTGACATCTTATTTCTTTCACAGCCATTATCTCCAGACCCGATGGTGGGTACTTCAGGGGTATAGTCCGAAGTCTTCAAGAAGTTCCGAGTGAGCTAAGACATATCGACTCGGTGATGAATGACTATAACTTAAGAACTCTCGGTCTGATCGAAATCAATCAAAGTATAGTTATCGAAGGGTTGGCAAAGCCTGCCTCCAAGAAGGAGAACAAGAAGAAAACGGCGAAGAAACCGCTCGGAATCACCATAACCGAAGCGAGTGATGAAGCAAGAACTCATACAGATTCGGAGCCGATGGCTGATCTCTCGGGAAACTTTGAAGAATCGGGAGAAAAACGGAAAGGCAAGGCCGCCGTTTCCAAAAAACTTAAGTCCAAGGGGGGGAAATCTGTAGATGTGTTTCCTCCCGCTTCCGGAGTCATGATTTCTGAGGCCGCCCCTTCTCATTCGAGAGATTCTTTCAAAGGGCTTGACGATATTCCTATCCCAGATTATATATCGATTTCTCATAATCCTGGGTTGGAGGAATTTCAAGATGTCCTAAATATGAACGAGCCCTTTCCTTTAAGTGCGGTCAACACTTCCGGTCGGTTTGGGGGTTTTCACATTTACACACACTTCCACAGCACTTCATGACTTTTGCATAGTAAACATTGCTTTATCGGATCCTAACCCGTAATCCTTTTTTATCGCAGGTGAGATTTCAGGCAGAGGCTCCACTTTGGATAGGCTCCGGAACATGCGCCAATCTTCTCCATTTTATGATTTCCGCAGGAGAGAGACAGATAGGGATCATGGGCGAGGCTATTCAAGTCAAGAACGTTATGATAGAGATAGAGATTACTCACGTGGCCGTTCTGGCCATGATTACTCTGACAGAGACCGGGGATACCAGTACCGACCCCGATCTCGCTCTCCTCCGCCTCCTAGGGCCCCAGTTGATCTTCCCGGGCCTTCTCAACAGCAACAGCCGCCTTCTCAATCTTCTCGGCCTGATACTCAGCAGCCAAGAATGGAACCGACAACAGCCGCTGTAATAGAACAAGCTTCGGCTGAGTTGACAAGTGAGGGAGCCATCAAACTTGCGCAAATGAAAAGAGATTTTCCTGAAATTTGTATGGATGCTTATGTCTTCCCTCCCAATCTTAAAAGAATTCCTCCAGATGCTGAGAAAATTGCTCATAATTATATCCGTGACTTCTATGCTCAGTATAAGGAGTGGTACAAAGCGGCAGCGAAAGCATCGAGGGTAGCTTTTGACCGGGCGAGGATTATTGCTGAGCGCGATGCTGACATTGTTAAACAGAAACGTATTATTCAGGTTCTTCAATCCGAAATGGAGACGCTCCAGAAGTCAGAGCTTGAAGCACTTCAGAAACATGAGGATGCCGTGGCCAAAATGGCGAGGATGCAACAGGAACACTGCGCCACGGTAGAAGAGATGGGCCACCGCAACACCACCATTGCAGCTGAGCGAGACTTAGCCGTTAAATAGCTGAACGAGCTCAAGGCCAAATTTGCCGAAATGGTGAAGGAGAAGGATGACGCAAACGCCACTGCACAAGAGGCTTGCGACCAAGCGGTATCTCTCAGGGCCGAACTTGCTGCGGCGGCGGTCAAGACTAAGTCTGTGGAAGCAGAAATCCAAGAAAAGATTTTGGAGGAGAGGTCCAGGCTTGATGCTGAGTTTGATGATCTCTTGGTCACGTACAATGCTAATGTTCTGGAGCACAGAAATTTAGCGTGGCTGGGAGATGACTCCATGATCCTGTACAACGCCTGGACCCGGCTGGTGGATGAAAAGAGAGCAGCGCATCCAGATGAAACACTTGATGACTTTGAGTTGGAGATGCGTTTGCTCACCGAGGATGAGAGGAAGGTCCTTCATGTGGCGGTGATTTCTATGGCGAGAGAAAAGCTTGGTGTTCAATCTCTAGAGACAGGCGAAGGCTCGGGGATTGCGCATCACGAGGCAAGTGTTGAAGCTGTAATTCCAACATTGCCCGAAACCACTGGTGCTGTAGATCCCCAGTCTGTTCCTGCATATAATCCTGACCAACCGCTATTATCTTCCGCCGATGATTCTGCCCACGTTCCGGTCCAGACTAAGGAAGGTATTTGAACGCTTCCCGCATTTTAGTTGTGAAGAACCTTAAGCAACACACTTGGCTAACAATCTTCGCTTTGTCGCATTTCAGTGACTGAAGTCGTTGTTTCTGCGCCTCTTGCACTATCAGTCCCATATCAAACACAAGGGGTTGTTTTTACTGAAGCCATCACGACTTCTACCTTGGTTGGCGAAGAGGGAGATGCAAACATGTTTTCTTTTAGTGCTCAAACGATTGAGGAGCTTCTTAATGAACCCATCAATCCCTCAGTTAATCCGTCCGGTGCAATGAGTGGGGCTGCTCCGGCCGTTAGTTCATCAATGCCAGCTACTGGTACATCCGATGTGGCCCAAGCATCCCGCGAGGACGAAGTTCTTGCTGAGATTGATGCCGAGATGGCAGCAGGGACTGCTGGTATGAATCCGTCAGGGCCTGCCCCATTAATGGTGATCTCACCGGGCGGTACTGTAGTTATTGAAGCTGCCCCTGCCCCACTCCCTGTTACTGTTCCCATGCCTTCAACTCGTCCTCCAAGAAGAATTTCCGTCGCCTCAAGCTCTGAGGAAGACATTGATATTATGTCACTGCCGGAGGACAAGCCTAAAAAGAGTAAGCGGTTGAGGGGAAAATCAGGCAGCGGATCTGGCGGAGCTACCCCGAAGAAGAAAATAAGGAAGAAGAAAGATTGAACTCTTTCTTTAATTTCCCGCTGCATGGGGTAGTATTTTGTTGACTTTTCTGTAGTCGTGTATAGATGTGGACTCGGCTCCCACTAGTAGAAACTTTTTGAACCACTTTGTAATCATATTCTTTCTGTTGATAGTGGAAATGAAAATTTATTCCCTTTTGTCTTCAACTTGTTATGTGTTATGGTTCTGCCCCCAGTATTGGGGATAAGTGTGGAGTTGACGTATGTTTATACTCCGCCTCGCGCTCTGGGAGTACGGAGTTTGTTGATATTTATACCCAGCTCGCGCTCTCGGAGTACTCTGGGGTTTTGTGAATGTTTATACTCCGTCTCGCGCTCTGGGAGTACGGAGTTGAATGAATGTTTATACTCCGCCTCGCACTCTGGGAGTACGGAGTTAAGTAAAAAGTTTGTACCCAGCTCGCGCTCTCGGAGTACTCTGGGATTTAGGAAAATGTTTATACTCCGTCTCGCACTCTGGGAGTACGGAGTTAAGTAAAAAGTTTGTACCCAGCTCGCGCTCTCGAAGTACTCTGGGATTTAGGAAAATGTTTATACTCCGCCTCGCACTCTGGGAGTACGGAGTTAAGTAAAAAGTTTGTACCCAGCTCGCGCTCTCGGAGTACTCTGGGATTTAGGGAAATGTTTATACTCCGCCTCGCACTCTGGGAATACGGAGTTAAGTAAAAAGTTTATACCCAGCTCGCGCTCTCGGAGTACTCTGGGATTTAGGGAAATGTTTATACTCCGCCTCACACTCTGGGAGTACGGAGTTAAGTAAAAAGTTTGTACCCAGCTCGCGCTCTCGGAGTACTCTGGGATTTAGGAAAATGTTTATACTCCGCCTCACACTCTGGGAGTACGGAGTTAGGAAAAGACTTGCCGTGTATCAACCCATTTCTGGCCTGATGTGATGGCTTGCCCCCGAGCTCGGGTTTCCTTTAGCGAGTGGTTGATTGCTTCATAGCCACTCCCTACTTGAATAAATTCCATTGTGTGATGGAATTTAGCTCTTCGTGCATCGTGATGTTGTACATTGTGTTTTAATGAATCACAGCTCTGGCTCGAAGAGATTGCATTTTTATTGTTGAAATAAGAAAAATATGGCAAAGTCAGTTGCCTTATTACAAATTCTAAAATCGAAATGCAAAAGGAAATTGCTAAACAATAAAGTAAATAAAGCCTGTCATATGTAGTAGCGACGGAGACTCTCGCTGTTCCAGGCCCTTGGCAAAACAAGACCGTCCACAGTCGATAATTTGAATGTGCCATCTCCAAGCTTCTGCTTAATCTCGTGTGACCCTTTCCATGTTGGTTTCATGTGTGTGAGTGCCGGATATTCTTTTTTAATGACAATCCTATTGTGTTCAAAAGTTTTAAGTCGGTCCTCGGCATTGTGTAATCGAGCAACTCGATTTCGGTGTATGATTGTTCTCAAATCAACCTGGTCGCCCTGGACGACCCCAACTCCGTTGACGGTTGGGATCTTTAAAGTTAAACACCACGAGGCGATTATGGCCCTGAATTCAGCAAAGGCAGGTCGTCCTAAAAAGGCATTATATGGTGAGTCTACATCCAACACAATGAACTGCAATGTCCGAATCGATCTACGTTCTCCGGCTCCCAACTCAACTGGTAACTCTACCATCCCAACAGGTATGGAAGCGCTGCCATTGAATCCATAGAGACGAGTTTGGTAGGGTTTTAGATCCCCAGCTTTCATCTTTATTTGATTAAAAGCATGTACAAATATGATATTTACAGAGCTCCCACAGTCAATCAGGATCCTCTTCATCCATATCGGACCTACTCGGGTTGATATCACAAGTGGGTCAGTAGTCGGTCTTCCGACATAATCAATATCGCTGTCTTGGAAAGTGATGTTGTTAGTTATCGCTCTCTTTCGTTTGGTCGAAGGTTTATTATCCAAGTTGTCATCATACTCGAAGTCTGTTCGTCTAGTTAAGTTGTTATATGATTTCATTTCCTCCCAGCTTCGAACCGCTGAATGAGGATTATCACTTACAACATTAATTACCAGTCTTCCTCCGACACGACCTGGTTCTTCCTGTCTTTCTGGATTCTGTACATGATTTTGATTTGAGGGGCCCGCCCCCTCAGACTGCGGTGCCCGCACAAACTGGTCTAACTTCCTCTCCCTGATCAACTTTTCAATGAGGTCCTGCAAGTGTCGACATTCATTGGTATTGTGGCCATTACTTTCGTGGAATCTACAGAACTTCCCCGTTTGAATCTGCCTCTCCGACGATTGCTTCGGAGCCGGCTTCTTGTATTGCATAGTATTGCAAGTCTGTAGGTACACATTTTCCAATGATGTATTCAACGGTGTGTAATTATCGAACATTGGAGCCTCACGCCGTGGGCTTCGATTTGAGTCCCTTTTCTTATCTTGACCATTGTTGCCTCTTTGCTGAGTTTGCTTGTTTTGTATGTTCAACTGAACTTTTCCGGAATTGCCACCAGACTGCTTAACCGCTACATTGCTTTGTATTCCTTCACTTTCGGGCTTCGCATCGTCCTGCTTCCTAGACTGTTTCGCGTCCTCTTGCCGTAAGAATGGAGCGGCTTTGGAGTAGAAACGGTCCAACGATGCGGGTGGTTTTCCAGCTAACTAGTTTCCAAACTCAGAATCAGGATCGATTCCCTTAGTCAATGCCATTAAAATTGAGTTATCGTTGGGATTACTAATCTCCACACATGCCGCATGGAATCTCTCCAGGTAACGCCTTAACGTTTCCCCCCGAGCTTGGGTAACATTGGACAGGGTGTTAACATCTTTAGGTCTAGCGACATGCATGCGAAATTGTTCAACAAGTTTCTTAGCCAACTGATCAAATAAAGAGATAGATCTAGGAGGTAATCTTGTAAACCACATTGTTGCAATTCCTCCTAGTGAGATGGGGAAACTTCGGCATTTCACTGCATCGTCGGCCCTTGCGGCGCTCATTGACCATTCATATTTTAAAATGTGTTGATTGGGATCAGAATTTCCTTCGTACATAGGGAGAGTTGGCATTCTGAATTGCCGAGGAGGTTCAGCGTATAGTATCTCGTCTGTGAAAGGAGCATGACTTCGAGAAATCCCCCAATCGTCGTTGGTAAGACCTTGGCTTTCGCGGATCATCTGACGTATCATAGTCGAAATGTCAGGTATTGCTACATTTTGAGCTTGCTGAGCTAAGGTGTGGTCGGGTTCCACAGCGCGAGTTCGGACCGGGCGCTGTCGACGGTCCAAATTTCGCCTCCTTGGCTCAGCGTCTTCTGGGACGTATGGTTCAGGAGTAAGCCCACGTTGCTGATTATTTGGCTCTGAAAGATTTCGGGTATCAACCCTCGTTTCTATTGTGGCAGCTGCGGCATGATTGTCCGTGGTATGCTGTGTAGTAGGGCCTCGTTGTGTTGAGGGCCCGGCCTGAAAGCTGGTCGACGGTCCTACCCTCAACTGTCCAACAGTCAAGGCGGGTTGATATCCGGCTGTTTGTGCATGACTCCCGTCTAATCGAGGACGGGTAGATCTGTGATAGTAGTCCGATGAGGCGGAACTTTCAGTAGATGATCGGGAGATATCATCCCGTCTGGACCTTCTGCGGCCTTGGCGGTTCAGTTAGTTTGTTAATTCAATATTAGCACGCAACTGTTCGGCCAATTGTTGCCGACTTTGAGTTAGCTCTTGGAGCAACATATGGAGCTCTTGTCTGGTGACTGGTCCAGACGGTTCTGAATGAGCGACGTTGTCTTGGTTGGATGGCTGCTGTTGAGCAGGATTCTGTCCATCCCTACCTTCTTGTCCAGCAGCTGTAGAAGTGGTTCTTGTGCTAACCATTTTGAATGATGAATCCTTTTCCTAGACTTTATGCAAATCTGAATAGAATGGAAGGATTATGAATTAGAGATCTGGATCTTCCTCTTGGATTTGTGCAATCCGGTATCGATGGTAGATCCAAGGAGCAGGAGAAAAAAGCTGGTTTTTTCTCAGTGAAAGCACCAAAGTGTTTGTACCAAAAATGGGCACAACACTCTTCGGAAGTCTTTGAAGAGATAAACGCGCAGAATGAAAACTAAACCTGTGGATTATCTAACAAAAAACTCCAAATAACAGAAATGTAAAATGCAAAGACAAGCGATTTAGAGTGGTTCGGCTTTGTAGCCTACGTCCACTATGAAGTTTGATGATTTTATTGCTCGATACTCGAAGATTACAATTCTTTATACTGTAGTACAGCTGAAATTATATGCTAAGTCTCAATCTAAAGCAGCGGTGGTGTTCTGGAGTAAATCTGGCAGAATCTGGGCGGTCTTTAGTACTTAGAATTGTTTGACCCCTTTTCTGAATGACCAGGGGCTGTATTTATAGGTGTAGGAGGCTGATATTTTGCCTAAATTGAGGGGAGACCAGTTCTGGCACGTGAGAGGGCCCACATGGCCGAAATCTGGAGATCCGGGCCCACTTTGGGATCGATTCGACCCTTGGTTCGAATCGATCAAGAAAGAGTCCAATCGAGCTGAAATTTGGTGTGGACATTCTTCATCATGTGTTTAAGCTTCTGTGAAAATTTCATGGCGTTTGGACTTGTAGAACTTGAGTTATGATCGATTCAAGTAGGTGCTTTTCGTTTCGTGGAGTCGTTCGAATCGATACGCTCGAATCGATTCGTTCGAATCGATCCCCCTGTATGCGAAGACTATGGCGTGGTGCGCATGCCTCGGGTCAACCCTCCTTTATCTCCGAGTTTTACTGAGTCGTACTTGGGGTTTTAGCTGTGTGGACTAGGTGGATTCGAGACTATCGATTCGAAGATGCGCTTCCTTCGAATCGATTGAATTCGTGTTCCTTCGTATCGATCGTGGAAGGTCGTTACTAATCGATACGAAGCATCCTCTGTCTTTGGGATTCGAAGACAATAGCGGCATGGAGTCGAAGCTATGGTCCTCTTCATGGATTCGAAGGATCTCTTCTTCAGGGATTCGAGGACAGGAATACCTCGATGGATTCGAACATGTGGCATAATGGGACGGATTCGAACCATGGCACCGTGGATGGATGCGAACCAATGGATTCGAATTAGGCCTTGCTTGATGGATTCGAAGCAAGTTTACTTTGCGGACCCGAAGCAGGTGAAACCTAGCCTAGTTTGTCGATCGATTCGATCCTGATGGATTCGAATTAATGGATTCGAGTCATTGCTTCCCTTCCAACTTGCATGGATCTTAACTTGATCATACGAACTCGGATTGACCCAAAACTTGGAATGTTGACTCCCATGGCTTAGCTTGTCATGTCCTAGCAATTTTGGCCTGGTCCGGACTTGGTCAAAATTCATCGATATCCCTAGCGACCCTGGCGCGTAATTAACTTCCGAGACAATCGGCCACCGATCTCTAGTCAAGTCCTTGGTGTCACGGCCTTGCCAAAAGGCGGGATAACAGTAAGTTTCATGGCTAATTCCAATATTTTCTCAAATTTCCTTTTTTAAGCCTAATTAATTATTAAATTATTATCGTAAATTTATGTGGTGTTACAATCAAAGCCTTTTAACTATCCGCCATCTTCTGGTTCAATTCCTCCAGCATCTTATCAAGTTCATCTCTGGCAACCACTACCTATTGAGCTGATGATCCTGGTGCCGCATGTTGGTTACTAACTTCAACTTGGTAAGTATTCCCTTCATTACCACCGACTACTATTCCAAATAATCTTGTACCTCTCCTGGGCTCCATTGATTTCAAATAGCAAGTTTCCAAATTCCATAAGCTAAACTTCTAGATCTAACCACTAGAACTCTTCAAATTCAAAATAGCAATCTAGTACTAACCCTGAGCCGGAGTTCTCAGTGAAAGCACAAAAATGTTAATGCCAAAAGTGGCGCAACATCCAAAGATAACCTATTGTAGGATTAGATATAGCAGAAATGACAAGAAAGTAAAGAACACATAAGAACTTTTATATTGGTTCGGTAACCTTTGGCTTACATCCACTTTATTTTTTATTTATCAGAGGATTGAGAGAGATTAAAGTCATAAGTACAAGGCATTGACAGGTTCTTGAGCCTAAAACTGCCAAAAGTATCTACCTAGGTGACTATTGTGCAGAGAGATAGAATATGAAGAAGATGGAGTGCCCAAAGGGAAAAAAGGTCCCTGTTTGGTGCCATAGGGCTGGTATTTATAGAGAATCTGCTTTGCAGATCTACAAGCTTGAGTTGTATCTGATCCAGATGCAAGCCACGGGTGGAGGAGAGAGCACGCCGACCCATTTCCCAAGATAACCTCTGATACCGAGAGGTTTGGTTGGAGGAAATCCCAACTTTTTCCCTTTGTGATGTCTTCATATCTCTTGCTTGTTGTTTTCCAAACTCTTCTCCATATAGGTTGAGTCGTTCCCGACGATTTCCTTAATATAGCTTGTCTTATCCTGCTTCTTTGCTTTCTTCTCATCAATCCTTTGAGTTGCTTATCTATTCTTTGGGAAAAGCACTTCATGACGATTGTTGGAAGTGGTGTATAAATATAAAAGGTCCAGGAGGTGCAAAGTGCAAGGAAAAGCTCTCGGTACCGAGAGGTCTAACTTGTTCATACTTGGTGTAATTCCTTAAGTCCCTCTTCTATTCCTTCTAAGTGTGTTTCTAAGTTTGTGTGTCGTTTCATCTTCATTTTAGCTTTCCCTTCGATGCTTGACTTAAGGACGCCATCTAAAACCAAATCATTGTTTAGAACCCACAAAAATGGTACATGTGAGTTCTAGGTCGACTTTTCCAGAGATAGACAATCTCCAGCAATCTTCATTACCTAGTTGAGGTGATCGTGAGTTTACTGTTTGTAACAACCAATTTATCATCGGCAACTAGTAAATCGAAAGAATTATCTCACACTACATTCACTTAATCATACACTACAATTTTTCTTTATTGCAGTTTATCATCGAGAAACAAATATTGGCATAATTATCCCAACATCTACCCATTTAAATATAAAGGATCAAAATTAAAAGAATTATCCCAGCCTTTCTCCATTGTTCTTTAGGAGCTCCTCCCTAGAAGAGAGTTCCTATATATATATATATATATATATATATATATGATCTAACACCGAGACTTATGAAAACAACAATTATAAAAGTAGATCATGAGAAACATTATGACATAATGGTCTCATGGAATTTGTAATAACTCAATTTTTTATAATAAAATTCATTATGGACAACATGAGATTTTTAAACCATGATTTGATACCATGCGTAAAAATATTACCATTTGTCCGACACATATGCATAAGTAAATCATAAAGTAAAATAGTATATTCATAAATTTACAAAATGTTTGTCTTCATGCAATCACATTATTTTATATGCAACTACAGTAAACATACATATAAAAAACTAATATTTTGCCGTGCGAGTTGATTTTCAGGCAAACTCGTGTTCAAACTGGGCCAGGCCAGAGTGGAAGAAATGTGTGAATTTTAATTTTTTTTACCATTTTGAATCCTTAATGGGCCTATGAAGTCTAAATTCATTTAGAACCTTTATAGGTTTCTTTTAAATAATATCAATATTTTATTTAATATTACCTTTTGTTTTATTAATTTAATTCTAAAACAATCAAGTGTGGGATATTAAAAAGGTTTGAATATATCAAATATATTCATTCCTTAATTGTGTGCCAGAATAGTTAAACATAAGGCAAGTATGATTAATTGATAACAAGGTATATCTGAATAAATAAGAATAAATTTAAAGGCAATCACCTAAGGGATAAAAGGAAAGAAATAAAAGATGACAAAGATGATTGATTCATCTTTCCTCTTTGGCAAACTTAATATATGCAGCATTCAATTAACAATTAATGAATCATTATGACATAAGAATAGGAATGGCCAACAAAATTTGATATACATATACTATTGCCTTATTTTAAATTGTTTGAATGAACGATATTGAATGAAAGATATCCAAAAAAAGTTCATGATGCCAACTGTCCCATCCTATGACGGGATGAAGGACTCAAAACCCCATTTGTACAAGTATAGTTGGTACATGGACGGAGCAAATGCTTCAGAAGTTGTTCGGTGTGGATGTTTTTCCATTTTCTTGGAAGGAATCGCTTCCATGTGGTTCACTAGGCTTCCGTCGAAATCCATCTCTACCTTTGATCAACTAGCCATGAGATTCCTCGATCAGTTCAGGCTCCATACCGCGCAACCTAAAGATGTGATGTCCCTGTTCGGATTATTCCAGGGACGAAACGAATCGCTGAAGTATTTCATGAACCGGTTCAATACTGTAGTGACAGAAGTCAGCAATCCAAACGAGGACATGGTTTTCATGGCTTTGGTCCAAGCCATTCATCTCGAAACTGAGTTCGGAAAGTGGATCAAGGTGAAGCATCCCACCATAATGAAGGATTTCAATCGCAAAGCAAGTCAATACTTGAGATTGGAGGAGGCGCAAGAGCTAGAAAGGAAGTCTACTAGCATGCAATTATTAAACATCGGATAGAGTGACGTGGCGATGAACCAGAATACAAACGCTTATGGAACCGCTGAAGGAATCACTGGAAAAGATGGAAATCAGAAAAGGAAAAATCAGAATTCCAATAAGAAAAATGGAAACAATAAATGTCTTAAAGGCTTCAGGCCTGAAGATTACACCCCTCTCAACGAAACTCCGGAAAATATTTATCCTGCGACACAAGGGACTGAGGAATATAAAAAACCCCCTAAGAAGGAAGCAGCCGAGCAACAGAAGTGTTCAGGGAAGTTCTGCCGCTTCCACGAGACGCGCAGTTACAACACAAACGAATGTCGCCACCTAAAGAACTTGATTGAAGAGATGATTCTGGAGAACAAGCTCCTGTAATACATAAGAAAACCAAAGAATCCTGACCAGCCCGCGGCTCCTCAAGCCCATAGGAATGAAAGAAACCAAGCCAGAACTAGTAAAGAGGGATCAAAGCGAACTGACCAGAGACTCATTATCGGGACAATATCTGGAGGCCCACATCCTGCACAGAGAAGTTGGGGAGAGATGGAGCGGTATGCAAGTTCATTAAAGCACGTTCCGAAGGAATCATGTCTCACATAGAAGATGAGGCTCCAACCAAGTAGCAGAAAACTTTGAATGATGATATTGTATTCAGAAACCGAGATACCGAAGGGGTTGAAGCTCTAACTCTTGATCCAATGGTGGTGACAATAGGAATTGGACCCGCTGTGGTTCGACGAGTATTGGTCGATAGCGGCAGTTCTGTCAACATACTTTCAAAACGTACCTTTAACCAAATGGAGATCGGCATGAAAAGCGTGTCTGCATGCCAAAAAAAATCCAAGGGTTTACTGATGAACTCAAATAACCCGTGGGGACAATGGACTTTCCAGTGGAGCTCAGAGAGGGCGACCGAAGGGTTACCCTCATTCAAACCTTTGTAATTGTGGACAAAACTTCTGTGTATAACGCCTTCTTGGGATGACTCGCCTTAGCTGATTTCAGAGTCGCTCTGGTCCAATGGTGCCTTACCATGAAATTCTCGACTGCAAACGGAATCGGGGTAGTCATAGGAGATCAATGCACCGCCAGAGAATGTTACATTGCAGAGTTACGTGAATCTAGAAGAAGGGAGAAGGGGAAGGATGTAGGGAGAACCCTCCACATTTGTGAACCTTCTAAACAGCAACTATAGAGTCACCCCTGGCTCGAGGACCATAGTTGATTCGACAAGGCTTTGGACCATAGAAAGAAGAGTTCGAGGGAGGATTGGGCAGCACCGGCAGAATTGACGGTGTCTGTCCTAGTCGATATGGACGACCTAACAAGAGTCTTGAAAATTGGATCGCACCTTGAAAACAAGATGCAGTTGGAACTTACTAAATTCCTTCGCGCCAACTTGGATGTGTTTGCATGGACACATTCCGATATGGGTGGAGTGTCACAAGAAATCGCATGCCACGTGCTCAACATTGACCTTAAGTTCATGCCAGTAAAGCAAAAGAGGCGCAGCCTGGGCCCTAAACGGTCCAAGCATTAAGAGAAGAGGTAGACAAGCTAATGGCCAACGGTTTTATTCGTGATGCAACTTATCCTGAATGGGTATCTAACCCAGTCTTAGTTAAAAAGTCCAATGGGAAGTGGCGACCCTGTATCGACTACTCGGACATAAACAAAGCTTGCCCGAAAGACAGCTTCTCTCTGCCTAGAATAGACCAGCTTGTGGACGGAACGACAAGACAAGAACTGCTACCATTCATGGACACATACTCTGGGTACAACCAAATCCCGAGGCATGAACCTGATCGAGAAAACACTAGCTTCATCACCGATCTGGGACTATACTGCTATAGGGTAATGCCATTCGGTTTAAAGAACACATAGGCAACTTATCAAAGGTTGGTAAATACCATGTTCAAGCGCCAAATCGGGAAAACCTTGGAGGTTTACGTGGATGACGTGTTGGTCAAGTCGCGAATAGCTGCCAATCACCTGGACAATCTCGTTGACATGTTTGAAATACTTCAGAAGCATGGAATGAAACTCAATCCGCTTAAATGCCACTTTGGAGTAGCCTCCGGAAAGTTCTTAGGATTCATTGTAAGTGCCAGGGGCATTGAAGCAAATCCGGAGCAAATAACGACCCTATGAGAGGTCCGAGCCCCGAAGAATAAGAAAGAATTGCAAAGCTTGAATGTGAAGGTCGCAACTTTAAGCCGATTTATCTTGAAAGCCACCGACAAGTGCATACCGTTCTTTGATGCGTTAAAGAAGGGAAAGAAAAACTTTGAATGGAGTGCGGCATGTCAAACTGCATTTGAAGAATTGCTGCGACACATGGAAACCCCGTCAATCCTATCAAAGCCAGTGGATAAAGAGGACCTATTCATTTACTAAGCAATCTCACCTCATGCATTGAGCGCCGCCCTTGTGCGTGAAGAAGCAAAAATCCAGCGACCCGTATACTACATTAGCAAGCGGTTTACCGGAGCCGAGAATAATTACCCAAAGCTAGAAAAGCTAGCATATTGCCTCCTGATCGCGTCTAGGAACCTACGACCGTATTTCCAAGCACACCCAATCGAAGTACTGACTGATCAGCCTCTGAAACAAGTATTGTACAGACCCAAAACTTCTAGATGACATTTCAAGTGGAACATCGAACTGAGCCAATATGATATTACTTACCATTCGAGAAAAGCTATTAATGGGCAAGCGCTAGCAGATTTCATCGCCGAGTTTACCAGACGAAGAAGAAACACCATCGGAAGTGGAGATGCAATGGAAACTCTTTGTTGATGGTGCCTCTAACAACCTCTATTCAGGGACAGGAGTAGTGCTTGAAACCTCCGAAGGATGAGCCATTTGCTACGCCTTACGCTTGGAATTTCCTACAACAAATAATGAAGCAAAATACGAAGCGTTAATAGCAGGACTGAAAGTTCTAAAAGAACTTGGAATAAAGTCTGTCCATATCTACAGTGACTCCTAGCTAGTCGTCTACTAAGTAAAAGGCGAGTACCAAGCTCAAGGGGAGAACCTTGCCCCGTATCTGTCTAAAGTATAAGAGTTGCTGAGTGACATTGAACATTATACCATAACTCATATTCCACGAGAGCAAAACACCAAAGCTGACTACTTAGCTAAGGTGGCAAGCTCTGGAGAAGGTCAATCGTTAGGACTAGTCCCGGTTGAGACTCTGACTTCCCCGAGTATAAACAAAATGGACATCGACTAGATTCTAGAGACCACAGCCGAACCGGAAACGTGGATGATGCCAATCAGGGACTACTTGCTTACAGGAACCCTTCCAACTGACCGAAATCAACGGAAAAAGCTTCTCCGGGAGGCATCAGGATTCATGATGAAGGATGGAATACTCTACCGAAGGGGATTCTCAACCCCCCTTCTTAGATGTGTGACCGACGACGAAGCTCGACGGATCCTAAAGGAAGTGCACGAAGGCGAATGTGGAAATCATACTGGGGGGCAAACCCTTGCAAAGAAAGTTCTCCAGTACGGGTATTTCAGGCCGACAATAAACCACGATGTAGCTGACTACGCTAGACGATGTGACCGTTGCCAAAGATTCGGCAAAATTAAAAGAACTCCCTCAACAGAATTAACACAGATGGTCAGCCCATGGCCATTTGCGATATAGGGAATCGACCTGATTGGCGCATTGCCAATAGCTAAAAGAGGGGCTAAATACGTTATAGTTATTATCGACTATTTAACGAAATGGGCCAAAGCGGAACCACTGGCCACCATTACTACAAAGAAAGTCATTAATTTTGTTACTAAAAACATTGTTTGCAGGTTTGGTGTGCCACAGAAAATCATCACTGATAACAGGGCCCAATTCGAAAGCGCTGAGTTCAAAAACTACTACAAACGCTTCCAAATTGAGAAGAACTTCTCCGCAGTTGCTCATCCGCAAGCAAACGGGCAAGTGGAAGCAATAAACAAGATCATCAAGTCCACTATCAAAAAGCAACTAACTAAAGCAAAAGGAAACTGGGTTGATGAACTTCCACTCGCACTATGGGCTTACAGGACAACTCATAAAGCAGCAATTGGACACACTTCGTTCGCCTTGGCATATGGCTCGAAAGCAATGATTTCCGTCGAACTAGAAGTCCCCTCTCACTGAAGGCAAAACTTTAATCAGAAGCAAAACGAGCAACTCCTACTCGAATCACTGGATATGTTTACTGAAAGGAGGGAAGAAGCCGAGTTAAGGACCATCGCCCACCAAAAAAGGGTCGCACGATACTTCAACTCCAAGGTTCACAACCAAACCTTTGAAGTGGGAGTCCTCATCCTCAAACGGATCTATCCCGTGTTAGGAACCTTCGAACCAAACTGGAAAGGGCCATATGTGATCAATCAAAAGCTAAGGGATGGAACTTTCAAGTTGACAACTGTCAATGGAGTCCAAATTCTTAGAGCATGGAACAGCGAACCGCTGCGCTGCTACTTCACCTGAAAACTACCTTATGTACTTTCTATTTTTCAGCAAATAAGCCGTCCCGGGATGCCGGGGGCATTGTATATAGGCAAAAACTTTCCCAACTTCTATTAATAAAATTGATTCGCTTTTTGAACCAACAAAATTGTGTTCTTAATAGTAACCTGCTGAGTCGACGGGGTTAAATCGACTCGAAACCATACAATTGCTACTTCAGAAAGTGGAATCACGCCCAAGTACACTCCACTTATTTGCCGGGTCAACGGAAGCAAATCGACTCAAACCGTTGGATCGGCGGAACCCGACCTCCGCCTTCTAAGAACCGGTGTTTCCCCAACAACATTAGGAAGGCTCAAATAAAAATCCGCACATCCCGTAAGCCTTTCACTAACTCTTAAAACACAAACTCGTCGCGTTGCCCGAAGATAGGCAACACAGAGAAGTATCAAAATCCAAGCACTTCATAAGTCGTGCACTAACTCTCCGAGCCGTGAAATCATGCTCTTAAAGCATGAACTCCTCACGTTTCCCGAAGATAGGCAATGTTGAGAAGCATAAAAAGCCGCGCATCCCGTAAGCCGCGCACCAACTCTTCGAGCCGTGAAATCATGCTCTTAAAACATAAACTCCTCACGTTGCCCAAAGATTGGCAACATTTAGAAGTATTTTAAGCACCTGAATTGCCCCGGCAATACTGGGAAACTCATCTATCACAAGAATTGTGAAGATCAACCCACTCACATTATCGGGAGTAATGGCGCGACTCCAACAAAATCGAAGTGCTACGAACCAACAGAAAACTCCAATTGTTGACACCCCATGATAAATTATGACATTTAATGTTAATAATGTTTAACTACTTATAGATAAATCGTATAATGTGCACGGCCGGGGCAATGAAGTGCATATTTGAAGATTGCAAAAATCCGAAGAAATGATACTCATAAGTACCAGCTCTCCCGCTTTTGAGAAGTGATAAGTGGTTTAACTTCCAAAAATTTGCAAAGTTATTCACAAAGTTAATCTTGCAACTATATGCTTGTGAATTTTCTAATGGTTAATGTCATAATTGTATGTTCTGCACTAAGTTTACTTTTTTGTGCGCATCTCAAACATGCAAATGTTATATGCTTTCCGGAATCGCATAAAAATATAAGTTGCAAAACTTGTAAAAGAGAAAAGAAAAAAACAATTTGTGACTTAGTCAAATTCCAAGTTTTGGTTTGCAAACTATTTAAATCATAAGTTACCGGTCGTTTGTCAAGCATTTGAAGTAAACAGTTCTGTGAACTGGGGGGCATACACCGGCACTTAAAATAAAAATGTTATGCTTAAAAACAAAAATTTCACATTTCACAAGTTCTGTTACCCCAAACAGAGAATTTTGACAATAATCATAGGACTAGATAAAGTGAAATGGAAGTAAACAAAATAGACATAAGTGCACAGAACACATATGAGCAGATAAGTAAAGGTACAGTTTGAACATCAACAGTGTATTACTTATCATTTTCTTCTGTACAAGGTCAAAACGTGGGGGCCGTACCCACGCAATACCGACCAATAAAAGAAAAATTACATATGGCACAACAAAAACACTAAGTGCAGACTCTGCACTTGAACGAAACAATGGAAAATGAATCAAAACCAGATCAGCTACTACCCAAGCTTCTCAGCGCTTATTTCCACCACTCCCCTTCCCGCCTTTTGTCCAAAGTTTTTGCTTCGCCTCGGGAGTGATGTCGCTACCAGTGATGTCGATGATATCCTCGGTGTTGATGTCCTCTTCCTGCTCCATGACTTTTTCAAAAGACTCGCCTTTCGTTTTACACTTTCGAGATCTGCGGGAGCTCTTAGAGGCCTTAATCGCTTCGACTTTCTCCTTTTTAATGGTGACTAGTTCTTGTTGAGACTTGCATGGCTGCTCAATCTGAGTTTCCTGCTCCCGAACTTCGGCCGCCGTGAAGTCACCTTCCAAAGACACAGAAGGGTCATCCAAGCCAGGCAGTGCGATGATCTTCTCAGATTCTGGCCCCGGCTGCGAACCAGACACGGACACGACGACCGGAGCAGGTACAGAAACAAGCATGGAAGCGCAAGTGGTAGAGATAGCAACAGGTCCAGACATCGAAGAAACCAGCAGATCGGCAGATAAGGAGGACGGACCTATAAGATTAAAAATAAAAGCATTAAATTCGTCCTGTTCTTGCGGTGTGAGGTGAAAATTCTCAATCTCGGGAGAAGCAAGTAGATTACCTGCACCAAATGATTAACCGAGAACATCGACCTCGTATTCACTGCCTTCACCCTCCTTCGACGGTTCCACAATCCGAAGGGAAGCTTCAAGCCCAGAAATTGCTGACGGATTGTGGGGCTACCCCGATGGTTCGCCGGCACCGGAAATAAAAGGCTTCGGAAACGCTTCGACGGTTGTTGTCGTGGTGGCATCGGCAGCCTCCTTTTCCCTCTCAATCTGCAAAATCTCCCAGCCCTTTAGAAACGCCTTTTGTGATTCTACATTGAGGTAGGCGCTCTCCAACTCTCGCTCGGAATAGACATCCCCGCTATCACGAAAGCGGGTCAAGATTTCTTCCCAAACCATAGCGAGAGTGCACGAGAATTTAGGGCCTAAGTAGTCGAGACTTCCCTGGTGCAGCAGGGAGTTAACATAAAAGTTCAAGATGGTCTCATCCATCTTCTCCATCTTCCTTTCAAAGGCGTTCTTAAGCTCTAGATAATCCGCCATAATGGCGGCCTTTTCAACTTCGACGTGAGCCTTATCGGTGCTAAGCTGCATAACTTGATCCTGTAGCCTGGCGATTGTCTCAGTTTGGTCGAAGATGGTCTTATTATGCCCCTCTATGATAAGGTTGTGATCGCAAATGGTTTTCTTTTGGGCCTCAATTGTTGCATTGCAAGCCGCCACCTCCTCTTTTAATTTGGCCTCCTCTGCATGAGCCTTCTTAATTTTGTCCCTGTAGACGATCTCTATTCTCTCGTGAGCCTCTTTTAGCTCTTTCAGCAAGCCGGCGATGTTCTTGATTTCTCAAAGCGCCGCATCCTTTTCCTCTTGCAGTTGTTTGATTATGGCATCGCGTTCCACTAACGCTCTTTCAAAATCGTCTTTCTCCAATTCGAAAGAGTGGATTTCCTGATAGTTGTTGCGGTTCATGTCTGCCAACTATTTACATAATTTTTCCCACCCTTCGGCCTATTCTAAATCATTCTAGATTGCCTGGAGGTGAGGCATATATGTATCTCTATGAACCGGATGAAGATCACGATCAAACTTAACCCCCCTTAAAAACCACCCGGGGAGCGCTGCCTCAAGCCTGGGAGGACCAGATGGAAGGACATAGGCAGGTCTACGGTGGAGGCATGAAGAACGGGGGGCAAGATCCACATGAGACGACGGAGCTTGAGTTGAAGATGGAATGTGGACAGAAGATACTAGGATTTCAGAACCAATTAAGGCGGGGGTCGGAGCGAAGGCCTTTTGTTCTGAAGAATGGGAACCGCGATCAAATTTCGACTTTTTCGGCGGCTCACCTCTCTTATCAAAAGTCTTCCTTTTTTCGTACCCACCTTTATATACACGGCCTCGTTCCCACTTGTCTCGACGATGAGCTTCAGCCTCTGAATCTTTTCTTCGCTAATATTCCTCCTTTGTCTCGTGAGGTTGATGACGGTTGGAAGATCATCTCGGCTAACACTGGGAGTCGGTGAATTCTTCGAGATCATTATAGAGACCGCATCCTCTCATAGTACCTGACATGAAATATAAATAAAGAGTCTTAGAAATGGAGAAATAGGCATGAAATATATGTGTAAGTGAGTGTAACCCTAGTGAAACGTGTAATGTGTTTTGGGGAAGGACCTAAAGCGACGTCACGAAATGGAGTGGGCAGCCGTCGTGGAAAAATTTGGGATAATTTTGGGTCCAATAAGGCTCGGAGGAGGAGACTTCTCTTTGAATTTGAAGTCTTCCCCCATGAGTGCGTCAAAATAGACATATACATTGCCCAGGTCTCCGAAATCTACACCGGCGTCTTTAATCAGGGAATCCCGACGTCGTTCGATTTATGGAGAATCGTGTTCCTCGCTTATCTTTAGGGGAGGAGTATTCGGGATAACGAGGCTCATCCTCGGAGTCTCATCACACGATTCAGAATCCCCATCATTGGATTCTACATAGAAATCATCACTAGAAGTGGAGTCATCGCTACTACTCCCAATCTCTCCCTCCTCCTTTTCTATATCCATCGTGGCCTTGCCTTCCCTTTGATTAAACTCCTCTTCCTCTTCTTCTGGAATTCGGGGCATTCTAGCCGGGCAACTGGCCTCAGTCGCGGCGTCTTTTCCCTCACGAGTCTCTTTAGCCAACTCGCCGGACGGGCCTTCCCGTTCTTGAAAAAGCGCCCTCTTAAGAACCGTAAGATGAGGAGGTGGATCGCGTGCGTACCTTGGATCAAAAAGGGGATGTGACCTCAACTGGAACTGCGGATCTCCCCGGATGCAACAATCTATATCGAAGCAAGTGTTCGTCAGTCAACAAGATTTAATAGATCTTTTTCCAGCATCGATAGCCTTCAGGGTTCGGAAAGTTCCATCAAGAGACAAGTCCCTGTTCAGCCTCAGAATAACTATAAGAAGTATTCGACTTGTTAGAAGTCCCACGGTGTCACATTGGAACTCAATGAGAAAGAAAGGGAACTTACCCCTCGTTGTCCAAAGACAGTTGAACCCCTCAGGACATCTGACAAAGAAGTATTGAGTCTTGAATTGGGACAAGTTGCTCTGTAGTTGCAATACAATTTTATGATTCCACTGGGCCTCGATTACAACCAAGGAAGAAGACTCATCTCTTCTTTTGAATGAAAGAAAGTATCTCAACTCATCAAAGCTCGAGGCACGGTTGAATGTTCACATGAAAAGGACGGGAAGACAAGTTAAGATGGCATAGCCGTTGGGGTGAATCTGAAACGGAGCATTCCTAAGTTCGAGAGGGTCTCTCTCAAGAAATCATTAAAAGGGGGCATAGCTCCATTCAAGCACATATACCGATGACAAGCAGTATATCTCGGGGGCGGCATATGAGTAAACTCATCCTTCTCTGGGAGGCGCACATCTTCCTACGGGATGTCGTGTTGTAGGAAGATATTGTGCAAGACTTTAGCAGAGATCATGGAAGAAGCTCTCTCTGGCGAATTCAGAAGAACTCTGAAATTAGGAGGAGTTCGGTTCATGATCAAGCCAACCGAAACTAGCTGGCCATACTCAGCCTGTGAAGCAGAAGAAGAAGGAGCGACGGACGACAACTCGGCCTCCGAAAGCACAGGACTTCCTCTGCTAGACTTGCGATTAGAGGATGGGTACTTCATTCAAAACAATAGAACTTACATCTGAAATGGTCAGGTAATTCAACTCTAAAATAAGAACTCCCTGTACTACACTTGAATTCCGAAGAAATATCGACTCGTAATGATGTGTCGGGCTTCAAGTGTGTACCGGGGCAAGTGTGATGTGTTATCTATCGGTGGTGGGCTCCTGAACACTACAAACGCTCTACCCTGTGTAGATAGTACGCTCGCAGCCGAGAGGTAAAAGGACTTCCCGTATCACTTTCTTTTTGAAGTTACTTCTCCCACACTTACCTGTTATCGATCGATGATCGATAATGGATCTGTTGTCCGAAATGATGCAGAAAGTCCCTTCCAGTATAGGTAGATGGTGCGTGCAAAGAAAGCAAAATCAATCTGAATCCTCCGGAAGGATGAAACCAATTCACGATATGTCGTGCGGTATCAACTATGGGACCACAAGTCAATTCTGGCTTAATGGACGAAGACAGCAAAACATGTCAAGCACTAAGGCAAGGTCCAAATGTTGTTCCGTGAAGAACCCAGGACTTGATTTACTATTTTCCTCCATTAAGCCACAATCGACTCGGACTCTTCACGGCTAACACCGCGAATACAACTTCGCCGCCAAAACGACAAATTAATGTCATTATCAACGAACCCACCACAAATTAACGATCTAAACATGGAGATGGTCGAAGCTTCAAGGTCAGCGAGCAAAATAAGGTGGATCGGCGACGACCCTATAAGGCAAACAAAGGACAAGGATTTAGCGTGGCAGAAATTGAGGAGATGGTTGGAGTTCTGGAGTCGGCGGCAAAGCAATTTCAGCGGCATTGAGGAAATCGCGATGGAAACGTGCACGAGGTTGGATCGGGTCGCTGAGGAAGATGGATTAGGTCATGGGAGGAAGCTCGAATCGTTGGAGGAGTTGGCAAGCTCAGGTCGTGAAATAGGCATAAGGGAGGTCGGCTCGAGAGTTTAAATATGAAAGGGAAAGAAGCAGGAAAAATTCTAAGTAGTCAAGTCGCTAACGACCCATCAGTATGGATCGCCAGTGATCCATCAGCCATGGATCGCCAGCGATCCATAGGTTTACATTGCCTGCGACCTCAAATTTGCCCGGCGATGTCTACCCACTACTTCGAAACATTCTGGAAAGCCATGGTATGAAATTTGCTCTTTTCTATCAAGCAATAGCAGCCCACGGCAAACTTAGCAAGCGACAATCTAGTCTAATTCAAATTCATGTAACTCTAACACGACTAATTAAAATTCCACAATCCCGGACTAAAAAGCGATCACTTCCAAAGCACGCCTTGTTTTCAACAAAGACGTACTCTGAGGGGCAAATGTTATTCGGTTTTTAACCCAGCCGGATCCAAGAAGAGTCGAAGCAACTTGGTCGAGTCAGAATAGCCCAGAAGTCAACCAAAAAGACTAGAGTAACAATCTAAAGGAAGCCAAGAAAATGGAATGAGAAAACTCACTAAGGACATGGAACGCTAGCGATCCATAGAGGTTTAAATCAGGAGTTTGCAGAGCCTCTTGCATCATGATTCAATCCATATTACAGAAGCAATGACTGAGTTTGACGAGATTCCGAGTTAGTTAAATCAAGAGACAAACATTTGCCTCGTCCAATCAGCACCTAAATACAACTAGCAAGTAAACCATCATCGGAATAAGGCGGCGTGCAACAAGACTACATGAACCACATCGACACAAGACGACAAAGACACTCCATACATTGAAGTCCAAAAATAAGCAAAGTGTATGGATCGCCAGCGATCCATACCCAATGGATCGCCAGCGATCCATACATCAACATGGGGTCGTTGCGATTCATACAAAACAAGGCAAAGGGTAAAAACTAAGGAGTTGGCTCACACCTGGGCAAACACTATGGATCACTAGCGATCCATGGTTTTGACTCGGGTCGCGAGGCAAGCTCCAGTGGACCTTCCTGCGATCGTCTGTGAGTAGTTGGCGAACATCCTAGCCTAGAAGTTCTCCAATCTCTATAAATACTCTCTTATCTACAACATAAATGGGATCTTCTCTGGACTGGTTGCTGAAACTCTGCTGGAAGCTTTCTTCACTCCTCACCTCCCTCACAACTGTCTTCAAAGGGATTCACTATGATTCTCCAATGGATTCCAACCTTGAAGATTCAATCTAGCCAAGGATATTCAAGAGCTTCGTAATCAAATATAACTTGTAACAGTAATTAGTCGATAATAAAAGCTATAAAGTGGACGTAGGCTTTGTTAACAGCCGAACCACTATAAAAATCTTCTTATCTCCTTTCTATTTCTACTTTCTTTTTATATCTATTATCCATATTATTGCTCTATAAGAAGAGGGCTAGTGCTTTCACACTCAAACCAGAGTGTTCATCCATTTTTTGGGTTAACAAAGATTTCACGGTATTTTGCTACTCTGTATTTCGTTCGTTGGAAACCACGAATGACAGAAATAAAAATATGATCATGCACCGAAATATGACACGATCACAAATCAATAATAAAATACACAGAATTTTTACTCTATGAGATTTCAAAATTACCATCGTTTGCCGAAAATACGTCAAAGTATAATTTAAATATTTTCCAAATTAAAAATTATGGAAAAATCCAAAAAATTCATTTCAAAATACGTTCACTAAAAATCAAGTCGTTTTATTAATTATTGATTTTTTTGTTATTTACTCGAACTACTTATTATCGTAAATAAATTTACAAAATGAGTTTACTATATTTATTTATTAATTAAAAGGAGTTTTAAAAGGTTATTAAATCCATTTAGTTAATATCTAATTCACAATTCAAATATTTAATCAATCCTTATATTTAAATATAAGTTAATTATTTTTTGAAAACCAATTAATTAAATATTTAAAATTAATAAAAAATTCAAAAATCAAAACGATAATATTTTGGGATGTTACAATATTGCTTTTAATTTTTGCTTTACTTTAGCTTCCTTTTGTTTTATTTACAATTGCTGATAGTATATGTTCAACTCTTTTCTGGTATTATGGATTTGAACATTTCTATTACAAGGTATGTATTATTTGATTATGTTTAGCTTTTTTCATTTTGCATATATGAAACTCTTCTTTGTTCATATGTTTAATTTATTTACACTATGTATTTATTCTGTTAAAAAATTTAAATTGCAACATGACTTGCATTTTACTTAGGAATTGTTGTAGATTATCATTTTTGGTAAACATATTACTTTTGTTTATTAAAATTTAATTTAGGTTTGTTTTATTAAACTGCTTTTTAGCGTTTGCAAATTATTGTGTTTATGTTTATTCCACTTTATCCTTATAATATAGTTTTAGTACTGTTTATTTTTTATTATATTTTATTATGTTATTTCAAATTCAAAATATAATGTTTTCTATTTTTTATTACAGTTTTGATGTTAACAATGAAGGTATTTTGGTTGTATTTGTTAATAAGGGTATTAGTTATAGCAAGAGAGTCCCTATTGGGTATTCTCTTCATGATTTGAAAGTTAGTCTATGCAATGTTTTCCCAGAATATGTACCATCTTCTTTGGAGTTGTCTTTGATTTGGAAAATAACACCTAAATTATTGAAACAGATTCTGACTTGCAGTCTAGATTATGTCTTTTTATGTTTAAACATGAAGATTATTTTCATATAAATGTTAATCAAAGAAAATCTTCCGAGAACATTGATATTAGTAGTAATTCAGCTATTACTATCACTAGTTCTACAAATAATGTTTCAAGTTGTGCTTCTGTTGTGTCTAATGGGAATGCTCATTGTGATTTAAAGTTTCTTTTGAAGAATTCCTATATTTATTAAAAATGGTCAGATATTCCCCAGAGGTGTTAGTGAGTTTAAGCTCAAATTGCTTTTGTATTGTCTTTATGGTGGTTATAAGGTGAAGATGATCAAAAATGACACAGTCAGAGTAACTGCAAGATGTTCTAGAGTTGGCTACCAATTTCCTGTGCATGCATCAACTAAATTTAATCTTCAAGGCTATTTTGTACTTAAAACTAATAATCTTGTTCATTCCTGTGGTGCTGGTGTTGTTGATATCAATCATCCACATATATCAGGTAAACTTGTTAAAAGATTGGTGATCAATTTATTCGTAATAATCCTCTTACTAGAACCAAAGATATAGTTGATCATTTTAGAAATGAATATGATATTATACCGAGTTACTACTTTGCATATAAAGGGAAGCGGTTAGCAATAAAAGAGATTCATGGTTCTGTTGCTTTGTCCTATCATCAACTTAATTGGTATGTTGGTGCTTTGAAGAAAACTAATCCTGGAACTTATATTAATTTGGAACTTAATCCATATAATTCCTAGTTTGAAAGAATATTTATAGGGCATGATGCTTAGCAAGAAGGGTTATGTGTATTCCAGACCTATGATAATTCTTAATGGAACATTCATGAAAGGAAGAAATAATGGATGCTTAATGCTTGCAACTACAAAAATTGGAACTGATGGTACTTATTTTTTTTCTTTTATTATTTATCTACAGCATAATGAAATGATGGTATGTATTTTCTTTCTTTTATTATTTATCTACAGCATAATGAAATGATGTTATGTATTTTTATTTAGCATTTTATCTTTTTAACCAAATTTGTTACTCTATTATAATATTAGAATTGATCAAATTGTTGTTATCATCATGTTAGTATGTGATTAAATTTTCTTCAATTTTTCACTTTATTTGGGTTTTTTTCCAATAGCTCATGTTATTGTGTCAGGAGAAGATGAAAGCAACTGGTTTTGGTTTCTTTCTAATCTACGATCAATGTTGTAAAATGATCGAATTATAATATTTATATCGGATGGGCAGCTATTATATCTTATATTTCAAAGTTGTATCCAAATTCTTCTCATAGCTATTGTATATACCATATGAAAAACAACTTGTGAGCTATGTTGGGAAGTGATCCTAGAAAGGAATAGATAGTTGAACTGTTTGTTGATGTTGCATATGCTTCTACTCATTCAAAGTTTGAAGTAGCATTGAAACTATTTAGAGATTTTAGGGGTAACATAGCTTCTAAATTTTTGAATGGAGTTAAATTTGAACACTTTGCAAATGCTTTCTTTCCAAGTAAAAGATATGGTAAAATGACATTTAATATTGCCGAAAGTTTTAATTCATGGGTCATTGAAGAAAGGCATATTCCAATAACATCTTGTTTGGACTCTGTTAGAAATTATGGATCAAATTTCAAAATGTTGACAATTGAATCAAACATGGAAATCTAAAATATTTCCAACAATGGAAAACCGCTTGAATTCTTTTATTAGTTTGGGTCATGGTTGGATCATTAAGAAGTCTGATGAATATTGTTTTTAAGTATTACCTGAAGAGTCACAACATGTTGGTCTTTTACATCATTGGTGTAGTTGCAGTATGTGGATTATTGATGGATTTCCTTGCCCACATGTTATTCGGGCTATTAGATCTCAAAGTTTGAATGCTTATGAGTATATTGATCAGTATTTTTTTGCTTTAAACTTTCATGCATCATATTTTTTCTATATCTCATGTTCCAAATACCGGTAAGCTTGAAATTCTTACAGAAAATCTTAACATTTGTCCTCTAATTCCTAAACGTGTCCCTGGTTGTCCAGCGATAAAATGGAAACCTTCTATTGGTGAAGCTAAGAAGAAACGAAGATGTGGAAAATGTCGAAAGTTTGGTCACAACAAGACGACTTGTCCTTTATTTAATAATTCAGCTGTTTTAAGTTGAAGGTGTCAAAAGAGTTTATCCAATGTTGTAATGTTTTGAATATGAAATTTGATTTCTATTTGGTATTGTCATGTTATTTGTTGTTTATAATATGTTGTTGTTGTGTTTTATATTCATACTTTAGTGTGTTCTATGTTGTCTAAGTAATATGACTTAAATAGGATATTGAAATTCAGTATAGTATTCAAGTTGCTGTTTATTTCAATGGTTTCTAAAGCATTGATTGGTTTGAAATGGGCTGGAAATTTGATATTATATTCATATTTGAAAGGCATGTTATTGATATAAATTAGTGTAGGGATCGTGCTTCCGATGGCATAATATCTAACTCAAAGCATGTGGGGAGTTCAGGTTGGTATACAGAGGTTGCATATCTTCATAATCAAGCACTAACAGTGTCCAATGTGATTGCCGATGACATATTGGTAGGAATATCTTATACAATTCAAGCTCGTTTTTATGATATCATACTATTTTTTCTTCTAATTGTTTAGCCAATAGAGTATGAGTTGGTTTCAAATCCAATTATATGCAATTCTATAAGAAGAAATATAAATAGTATTATATAAAAAATTACTTCGTAATTAAAACTTACATTTGTAAATAATATGAAACAAAAACACGCACCGTGTCTTCGGGTCTTACATACAAATTATTTGGACAGTGCGACCTTAACTTGATAACTTGAAACCAATGAATTACCTTTAAATTACATTTTAGACAAGATAAATATACTGTAAACTTTGTTTTACTGAAATTTTGTACCACAACCAATAAACATTATTAGATTAATTGAACAAAAAAACAGGTAAGTAATTTTACTTACATAACAGTCTATGTAGTCTTCACTCATTATATCATCAAGCACAGATCCTATAGTTTTTATGCCATCATCAAAGTTTCATAAAGTGCCAAGTTGTAAACTTCATGTTTCAATATTAGCACTTAGATCTTAAATCATAGGTTTTGGAAAGTATATTTGTATGTAAGCTAGTAATAGGTTATGTACTTACTTTTGAACATCATACTTTTAAAATGTTTGAATAGGTTTGAGTTGCTTCTAATCTAGAAGACAAAATATTGGAGTGTCTTCTAGTTTCTCCATCGGTTTTGTTGGCACAACTGGAGAAACAAAAATTACTTTATTATTTTATATGTCTTCTTCAATCACCTTTTCCGTGTTAACTTCATTTCTGTCCTTTTCACATCTTTTTGCTTCTGTTTTGTAAGTAATAATACTTTTCCCTTTTCAAATTTTTGGTTTGCTTGGACTATTTCAATTCTATTTTTTCTATTTTTCTTTCTTCCTTTTTTGCTTGTAATAAAAATTTTCTTCTTAGCTTCTTTTAATAACCTTTTTTTTCTTTTTATATGTGAGCTCTTCATCTACTTTAGGTATTCTATCTTTTCTTTCTCTTACTCTTTTTCTTAATGAAGATATTTTTGGCCTTTTGTTCTTGTCTGCTTTTTCTGATAAGTCGGTTTTTGTTTCCAACTCTTCTCTTTCTTGAGTAGGAAACAGTTTCAGAATTTGGCATATCATCTTCTAACACTTTTTTTAGTTTCTTTGCCTTCTTATTCAATTTTCTTTACATTCTGATCAGTGTCAATATCTCTTTCATTTACTCCTTCAACTACAATATTGTTTCCTTTTTTTGCTTCCTCTTTGATGTCATCTTTACTAAGGAAAGCTATTATCACATTTTCAGCAAAATCAGCTTTGAAATTTTCTTTACTTTCATCAAAACTTTTATGAGTTGATTCTTTTTTTTTAGATTTGTCATTTGATTTTTCTTGGTCAACTTCATTGACTTCTATATTATCCTCTTCATCCAAATCCATAGTAGCCACCGGTGTAGCAAACAAATCATCTAGTTTTTCACATTCATTTGTGTTTTGTTTTGAACCATCATTCTCTTCAATTCTAAATTTACCTTCTAAACATTCATTTTCAAAGCATCCCTTTATGATTTCACTGCCTCTTATAGCATCATAATTATTTTTATTGTTTGCAATTTTATCGTTATCTCATATAGCATCATCAGCACCAAGATTGTTTTATTGCTGAAAATTTATGTCCCATTTCAAAAGTATCTTATACCTTTATAGAATCTGATTGAAGAACTTTTATCTTTTCTTTCAACTCTTCATTCTCAATCTCAAGTTATCTAACCTTTTTTCTTCAAATATCCATTTTCTCTTTTCAAATGTTCTACTATTTTGAAAATTTACTCTTCACTTTTAATGGAGTTTTCTTTTGAATATGCTATAAAAAAATCACCTGTTGTAATATAACATATATAAATAAATACAACTTTATTGATATGGTTAATCTTTCATCAATAGGATTCTCAAAATTACGTCAATTGTAAAAGCCATATTAGGCATAAAATTAATTAGTTATTCATTTAGTTGACAAGTAAATAATCAACAAAAAATTTGCTAAAGATTTACCTTATTTACATCAAGACTTTGTAGAAAAATGCATGTAAGTTTGCCCTTTAAATCATTCAAGTTCCACTTAGCAACTGTCAACGTTCCTTCTTTGTATGATTTCCTTTCTTGTATTATCTCTACTCGATCACATATCCAATAGTACATTAATTAAAATATTTGTATAGTTAGAAAGTACAAATATTCATAGTTATGTGGCTTAGACAAAAAGAGGATGAAGTACACTCTTGCAGACAATATAATGCATCTCAATGGATATGATGTGCTTTCCAGAAACGAATGCCATGTTAATGGTTTTTGTTTGGATTTTTTTCATTATCCACTAGCAGTTTTGGTAATTAAGTTACTCTTTTCAACTTGGCCAAGGTTTTTAATATATCTTTTATTCCTATGATATAAGTTTATTTGTGCTTATTAAGGCTAAGTTTTTGACCGTTGATTATGATTTAAATACACATATAAAGCCAGTAACAAAAACTATTCACCTTTTATTCCTGTAAAATTTGATTTTACTTCTGACATGTCGATTTTTTGTGTGCAAATCTTGCTATCTTTGGTTATTGTAATCGCAAATTTTGGCTATACAAATTTTCCCCATGATCTCTTTGTAGTTGTTGCCATTAGACTATGAATTTTTCTGTAATTCATCATTAAATGGTTTATCATGTTGTGATGGGAATCTTAATTCACATAATTTATCATTTTGTTGGTGTAGATGGAGATGATGCATTGATTAATCATAAAGATGATAAGGACATATTCATTATAATATAGATTATTATCACAATGAATATTTGTACAGATATTAGAATATAACATAACATGAAAAATTTCAAAAAAAGAGAGATGAATATAAGGTTGTTTGTAGGAGTTGCACAACAATTATTCTATGTAATACTTTTGGAGTTGTTACTTACAAGTAATACAACAGCGAAGCTTAACAACAATACAGTAACACAGGAGTTGTTACTTCTTGGATTTGCAACTTCTCAAGTTTTCCTTCAAGTTTTCCAAAATAGATTTCGCCTAATTTCTTTTTCTCATTTGATCAAAATCTACCACATATGGTAGATATGACCACTTCAAGTCAGAATTGCTACCCGCAAAGTAAGTTTATTAGTTAATATAATGTATAATCATTAAAATAATATTCAAAGTTTAAAGTAATTATATTATCTGAGAAGAAAATTGTGCAAAACAGATGCATTATAATAAATCCGATGACATCTTCAACAGCTTCTTGGTCACTCTGTTTTAGTGCTGTATATATATCGTTCTACCACCTTTTTGTTTATCTTTTCATTCTCCAACAAATATTTCTTAATAAAGTTTTGGCAAATTGGTGGTGGATACTTTTTTCCCTTTGAGGTAAAGATGTTATTACTTTTCTTCTATGGGAATATCAAATATTTCATCTACATCTCATCGAAATCCAATAATTGCTCACATATTTCAAAATTTTCTAAATCAAGCCTATATGTTTATATTACTGCATCTAAACTTTTTGAATTTTTTTAAATATCTTTTTTAGTTAGCTCCTTTTCAATAAACAATTTTATAAAATTACAAAACGGAGTAGCACTCATTATCTTCAAATGTTCTAGTTTCAAATATTTTGTTACTCCATTTATAAATTTGATGAAACTTCCTAGAATATTTCTATAACTTTCAATTTCCTTTGTTTTTACATCTGAACCTGTTTCAGAATCATTTTGTTGTAAAATAGAATATTGTTCTACAAGTTGTAATTCATTCTTCTATTTACTATGCCAACTGATTTAGCTCATCACAAAAAATTATTTGACGAGTCTATCTCTAGTGATTTTTCTTCATCCTGTAAGAAATCAATGTTAGCTAGAAAGTTTTATATTGAGTAAAAAAAATGAAGTATTGTACTATAGAAAAAATTAGGTTGAAATTGAAATTTATCAACATTAGATCATAATTGAAGAAATAAAGAAATAAATACAAGATGGAAGCACAAACATGAAGAATACTAATTTAAACAACTATCAATTCACAGATCTGTACGATTATTTTGTTCAACTTAGATCTTCATTATTGTTTTTTTAATTACCTATCTACATACATGATTTTATTAGTGATGATGATATGTCATATATACTTAACCGTATTTCTACTTTAAAAATACAATTGATGAAGATTACTTCGAATCCATTCCTAATAGTTGACATTTCTTATCCAATGCTAAAGCAGCAATGTTTTACTACGTTAGCAAATTTCTTGTACAAAAGTAAAGTTATATTAGATTTGACATTCAGATTTGCGAGGTCCTTCTATTTGCTTTTGCCTGTATAGTATATGTTTTTGACAGTACATGTTTTTGATAGTGTATGTTGGCAAATATGTTGACACATACATTACATGTTTTTGATAGTGTACAAAAAAGAATGTCTCATATAGGGTAATGGGTAAGCAGATGTTAGTTATCATATATATTTTATCCTTTTGCCCATCTTAAAATCGACGCTAAAAATGTTAGATTTTGGTGGTACAATATTCCATATATAAGTAGATCCTGAAGATATTTGAGTCTATGTGAAATTATGACTCAAATTTATTGCCAATTTTATAAATCTGGTTGATTTTGGAATGTGATTAATTGCATCTTTTATAGATTTTGCGTATTTGGTAGAGAGATTAGTTGCATCTTTTATGGCATTAAAGAAGGCAACAAATTATCTACATGGAAAAGATTCATGAAGGTATTCAATAGCTTCCTAAATAAGATATTTTATCAAGTCTATTATAAATAGACATGTCTAGGATTCATAAGAGGTGTGGTGGAAAAAGTGTATTTTGTTGAGTATTTGGGATTGAGATTTCTTCTCAATTTTAGGTTTTTTTGTATTTTCTTGGTTAAATCAATAAAAGTTTTTGTTTTGAGGGAATATTTTTTTTTTGCTTTCTTCATTACTTTTTCTTCTAAATCTAATTGTGTAGTGATCCTGGAAAATTCTTAACATTTTGGTATCGGAGCCAACTACACAAATTTTTGGAAGAGTCTTTGGCTATGGAGAAGATAAGTGTTGAAAAGCTTAATGGAAGGAACTGGGGGTTATGGAAGGCGAAGATGGAAGATTATCTCTATCTTAATGATCTTCACCAACCCTTGGAAAACAAAGGGGAAAAGCCAAATGGAATAACTGAGGCAAAGTGGGAAATTTTGGATAGGAAGGCAGCTGCAACAATTCGGTGTTTTATGGAGAATTCTGTGTTTCATATCGTCGCTTGTGAAACTTCTGCTTTTGGCATATGGAAGAAATTGGAAGGAATTTATGCAAAAAATTCTACGACGAATAAGGCATTCTTGATGAGAAAGTTGGTCAATCTAAAACTAAAGGAAGGCGAATCGATTAGCGAACATCTCAACAGCTTTCAAGCAATTGTGAACCAATTGGCGGAGATAAGCTTCAAAGTTGATGATGAAGCTCAAGCTTTAATTTTACTGAGCTCATTGCCTGAAAGTTGGGAAACTTTAGTAGTCGCATTGAACAATTCAAATTCTAGTGGTGTTGTTTCCATGGATACCGTGGTTAGCAGCCTTCTTAATGAGGAGATGCGAAGGATAAATTCATTAGAAGGAAAGACCATTGAAGAAAAGGAAACTACAAATCCATTGGCAGAGGTCCACTTTGCAAAAAGAGAAAGACGCTCATTCAAATCAAATACAGATCGAGACTTCATTTGCTATTACTGTGAAAAACCAGGCCATCAGCTGAAATTTTGCAATAAATTAAGAGAGGACAAAGAGAGGATGAAAACTCAAGAAGGAAGCAAAAATAAGCTGGAGGTAGACCGTGATGAGGAGGTAAATTTTGGCATTAACAATGATGTTCTTTGTGTTGATATGAGTATGGAAGGAGAGTGGGTGCTAGATTCTGGTGCATGTTTCCATATTTGCAATCAAAGGGAAGCATTCACTGATTATAAGGAGGAAGCATGCAAGGTGGAGTCCGCTAATGGTGGAGATCTACAAGTTCAAGGCACGGGTTCTGTCATGTTGAAGATGGATACTGGAAGGTTGGTGATGCTTACAGGGGTTAGGTATATCCCAGAAATTAAAAGGAATCTTGTCCCTGTTGGACAGCTGGAGGGAAAAGGTTGTAACTTCTCGACTCGAGGTGGACTAACTAGGGTTTGGAAGGGAAACAGGGAGGTGCTGCGCGCGAAGAGGAAAAACAATAAGATTTATTCATTGCTTGGAAAAACCTTAAAGATTACAAATTCTTATACAAGTGAAGTTGGAGAGAGAAGTCTGTCTGAATCAAGGTGGAGCCAACAACGAAAAATCACAAAGCCTACTTGGAGGTCTTTGTGGTATTACAAGCAATTCTGATATGTTGGTAATGTGCTTGTTCGATTGGCGGGCATGCATAGTTTGGAGAGAGGTTTAGCTTTGTGGTAGAGATATTTGTTCCCTTGGATATATTATTTGGAGGTTGAGGTTTTAGGAGGAGCTTGGATAACATTTATGGAATATTGTATCAAGGTGGAGATTGTTAGATTTTGGTGGTACAATATTCCATATATAAGTAGATCCTGAAGATATTTGAGTCTATGTGAAATTATGACTCAAATTTATTGCCAATTTTATAAATCTGGTTGATTTTGGAATGTGATTAATTGCATCTTTTAGAGATTTTGCGTATTTGGTAGAGAGATTAGTTGCATCTTTTGTGGCATTAAAGAAGGCAACAAATTATCTACATGGAAAAGATTCATGAAGGTATTCAATAGCTTCCTAAATAAGATATTTTATCAAGTCTATTATAAATAGACATGTCTAGGGTTCATAAGAGGTGTGGTGGAAAAAGTGTATTTTGTTGAGTATTTGGGATTGAGATTTCTTCTCAATTTTAGTTTTTTTTGTATTTTCTTGGTTAAATCAATAAAAGTTTTTGTTTTGAGGGAATATTTTTTTTTGCTTTCTTCATTACTTTTTCTTCTAAATCTAATTGTGTAGTGATCCTGGAAAATTCTTAACAAAAAATGGTTAACAATGCTTTTTATCAATTGGCATTCTCTTTGTAGTGAGTGCTTAATAAATTTAACTTTCAAATAAGTTGAACATAATAATAGTATAAACCTTTGGTATGGACATATGGTCGTAATCAAAATTATTTTCTCAGTACTATACAACAAAGAAACTAATATGCATAAGTAATTTAATCATAATTCAAAGGCATAAATTTAAGAAAACAAGAAGAAAATGACAAGATGTTATTAATTATTACACAGTGGAAAAAAATCATTAACATAACTTCACATATGATTGCAATAAGGGTTGGACAATACAAATGCTTTTCAAGATGGATAATTTATTTCTTTTCTTTTCTACAGTCGGCAATTGATAAATTATGGCAATAATATCTTGTGTAATCTATATGGAACAAATCAAAAAGGTAAATACATCTTACAATTTCTTTTACTAGCATCGTTTAATATTTATTTAGCCATATCAAAAGAAAAATTAAAATCTGTAATATATAAAGATTGCAAGGATGTGTGCACTTTCTGAAAATAAGTATTCAAACTTAAGAAAATATATATACATTAAAATTTTACTTCTAGATGATAAACATACATTAAAATATATACATTTTGTTAAAAGTGTAATCACACATGCACTTTCCAAAAAATTAATTTGCAAATTTGTAAAGTTCAAAGTAAAATTATCTTAATATATAATTTACTTTTCTTCAAACTTAAGAAAATATATATACATTAAAAATTTACTTCCAAATGTTTAACGTACATTAAAATATACAATATATTAAAAATGCAAACAAACATACACTTTCCAAAAATTAATTTGCAAATTTGTAAAGTTCAAAGTAAAATTACCTTAAGAAAAGATGTATACATATTTACTTCCAGATGTTCAACGTACATTAAAATATACAATATATTAAAAGTGCAAACAGGCATGCACTTTCCAAAAATTAGATTGTTTATACATAAATTATAACACATAATAATATAACCAAGCACATAACCAAACTAATTTGTGACAACTACATATACCTACGAAAATCTCACCTAACTAGATATACATCATTAATATATATATAGATTTGGGATTAATCAATATTAAATCATAAAATATGATATGATTATTGTAATATATAAATAAAATACCAATTGATGATGCCTTTGAGTCCACTTGAATTAATGAATTCTTAGAACTGGTATGGGGATTAATTTCGGCCAGCAAACTTGATAATTATGGCAGCCAAAAATTGTTTTTGATTAAGGGTTTAGAGATCCATATATATAGCCTTGTATAAGAGAGATATTAGGACAATCTCATTACCTACTCTCTCTTAATCTTAGCCATCCATCTCTAGGTCTAATCCTAAGTTTTAACCGCCTCTAATAACTTGTCAAAACTGAAATTTGCAGCCCTAATGATGGGCTTTAAACCCATTTAAGCCCAAGCCGAAATGCTATGCAATTAAATATAATTTAATCGCTTATCGATATCGTATATCGATTGGTACATTTATAACTATTATAAATATATAACAATTTTTATTTCTCAAACCATATTCAAATTTTTATAATTAATATTTCATAAATGTTAATTAATTTAATTTATTTATAACAATTATAAACTAATTAAATCATTCAGTCTTATGGGGATTCATCATTCCAGTTGTGTAACTCTTGGGTGTAAATTTGGTCAGCAATTAACACCGAACTATTCAAATGATAACATTCATACGTCACTTAGCAAGTGGTGTGACATTATGGCCAAATTTATCGCTTATTCATTTTCAGTAAAATCTTATTTAATTTAATAACCAGTTAGTGACATTTATATACACCAATTCTCTTCGTCAAAAACTGTATCACTTTGGATTTATGGAATTTGGTAATGGTCAAAATTCCAGTATTATCCATATTCAATTCTATAATCCAAACACAAAATCTTTGGTTCAATAATAACAATTATTATTAACTGTACTACTCTAGCCAGAGATTTTGACTTTGGGTTGACTTGAGTTGACCATGATACTAACCTCATATAACTGAAGTGACGAATCCTCTCTTGAATAGTGTCTTCCTTCCAATACTTCCACTCGACCCAACATAATCACTTGATGGATGTCGTTCCATGATTTGACTATAATCAAAGCAGAGTTTTTCATATTGAAGGTTGACAGTATTCTCAAGTCGAAAGAATTGTGTAAATTAGTCACATCGATATTTTCTATTTGACCTTAGTTATATTAACCAACAAAAAACTATCGAGTGAGTCGTTCCATAGTTATCCAATAACTATTAGTACGTAACCCCTTGGTGCCCCCAACAGTCATGAGTAATACACTGCCCAACATTTGGAGAGCGTTACATACTCTAGTCTCAATGGATACATCGATATCCAGTCTCGATGCGTCTTGACTAGGAACATTTAAAATGGTACATTTGTTTCATTGTGATAAATTACTCACGGTTATAACACTTTGTAACTACTATCACAAAACATATCATTTATGGATTTTCTATTAAATATACTTTTAATTAAATTTATTAATTAATATAACCACATTATATCAAGTATATAATAGAAAGAAAATACCTTTATTTCGAACAAGATTGGTCAACGAGTTAGATATATGTAACAAATTATATAATTGCCCCTAGGGCATACCCCTAACTCTATCAATCTCCCACTTGCACTTGGGGTCAATTATGGAATCTTATTCCAACTTCTCCAATCGGTTTTCTCAAAACCAATTAGGTCAGTCCCTTTGTGAATGAGTATGCTATTATGTTTTAATTATCTACTCTGTCAATCAACTTTCTTCGATGGTGATAAACTGTTTTATCATGTGGAACAATTCGGAGTATGTCTCTCGACTTCGAGTGAGCTCTAAGTTCTATTATGAACTGTATTACGACATTATTATCATATAAATCTGTCATGAGATTCTCAACATTTGTAATCGGCTCAGCTATAAATTTGTGCACTTATATTTTTTATATACATTATTTTGATTACGGCGTTATTCAAGGCAATGTACCTAGCCTTTTTTCATTGAATCAGCCACGGTCTTTCATTTGGAACATTTCCAACTTAAAGATTTGTTATTGACATATTATACTCAATATTACTTGTGAAAGTTTGAGTCTGAACATTCCTTCATAATGAATTTATGTTTCTGTAAACAATTCTCTAGTATTTCATAAATACATGAGAACTTCAAACAACCAATTAGTGATATTAATTTGGATTTGATATTTGTTTCATGTATCAAATACAATGATACATAAACAAATCATGATATCGTAGACAACACAACATGTATGGTAATTCCTTTTGCTAATGCAAAGGAATTAACCTTACATGTTCCATATTAAACATTTTAATAAGGTGTCTTTGCATATCATTTGGGACATTCCCGACATCTTTTATGCTTACTATAAAAGACATCATTTATTAATCTAATGTTGAGTATTAAAACAACTAAGGTTAATTTTAAAACAAGTACATCGTTAAAATCAACAACGTGTTGTTTACTTATAACTTAGAAATATCATTGTACCTTTTAACATTCTTTCTTATGAACACACGCTTCCTCTGCACTTTGATTGAAAATCAAACTATTTGATATTTCTATCAAAATACTTATTCAATCTTGATGCTTAAAAAATGATACTTTCGAATCATTTCTTGGATCATATCCAAAGACTCATAAACTCGATATCTCTCCTACCGACTTTGAGACATTTTGGTTATTATGTGTAAACAGTTTACTCTAAATCATTATTTAGAATTTTCTGTTTCAATACATACGTACCAAACATAAAGTCATATCAAGTGGCAATTTTGTGAGTAAATCTGAATTAACTTGAGCACGTTGAATACCGAATCTATTACACTAATTTCAACAATTGAAATTTGCGATATTATTCTCATCAACGTTACTCATTTAATTCTAACTGCATTAGTCTTGCTCATAAAGACATAACCACGGCCGATGGATCACATCCCTTAGGTTACGACTACCAAAATCATATTTTGACAACGTACTTGGAATTCTTTCAGATTAGTGCATCATACCATATGATAGAGTCTCTTAGTGGTTTAATTAAACAATCGAGGATTATATATTTTCGACGTTGACAAGAAACTCATAGTTTCTCTTAATGAGCGAGAATACTTATTAGACATTCTAATGCAATGTGTTCGTTTAAGTTAGTCAATTTTATTTCATCTCTTCTAATCAGTTCTATATTTGGATCGTATCCAAATTCTTTTTACTACCAATAATTTCTCAAGGAAATTCCTTCACAATGAAGTTGGTATTTCTTGAAATGTTTCTCGGCGCAATAGAATAGGTATTCATAAACATTTTATGAATTTCCTTATTCATTAAACTGATTTGGTTTTAGTTTACAAAAGTTATGTTCGAAACATAAATATGCCATCCAATGACAGTCTTTTCAAAATCCTTTTGGGAAGATTCATACAAGATCCTTCATGAACAATTATTATGTGCGGTCTTTTGACTCACACAACCTGCCAACTCCTTGGCCTAGGATATATTGGAGTTTCTTATAAACCCTTGTCTTGTGTGATTTTGTAAACCATTATTTAGATGAAATAATATTAATCTTGTGTACTACTCTTAAGTACATGACCTTATAGAAAGAAACTACCTCAACTTCACTCACAATTGATCGCACATTGTTCAACAAAGTTCGATTACCCCTTATCGATACATCATTATGCATCACATGGAGAAGTGACTTTTGAGATTGAATCTTTATTCATTTTAAGGTACATTCGGACCTTTTTTCAATATACTCACTCATTCGATCAAATCGAATCATTTCTATTGCATGTTATTTTATCTACTTATATTTTGTACTCTATGACTTTACTGTAGACATACTACATGTGTATCAAATACACATGTCCATGTCGACGATAACTCATCGGTGAATACAACGAAGTACAAGGAATCGTTTTGGTATTTATAGAATTATGATTGCATGCACCTATATATATCAATCCGAGGAGTTCATCAACTGTTATGATACTCCCACTAAATGGGTGCATAGTCCTTTATTGTTTGAGATATAATTAACAAGTATCATATGATTCAAAATCATACAATAAAATTATTTCTCAAAACTACGGCTTAGTCTATAATTCCAAACAACCATAAATAATATTAGATACTTTTGTATTTTCCAATGCATCACTTTTCTTATAAGAAAAAAGTACCACGTTATAGTTTTATTTCATAAAGAATATTCATAATATTCATATTGAAATATAGCTATGTCTATTTTTTTCAGTCGATGCCGAAAAATAATCATTATTTCATAAATAATGTATGGTAAGTTATACGAAAACAATTTTTGTACTATGATGTAATTAATAAGCGCTATATTGTATGCTCCCACTATTTCCGCCATTACTATAATAGCATATTAAATTTGGAGATCTGTCATTCACTTAATACAATTTGTTTATTTCATACATAGCAACTATTTACAGCGGAGAGTTCGTTGATCAAATATCTTGAGCTCAAAGAAATAAATCTCATAGAAAACAATTTTCTATATGAAAATACATTTCAGAATATAAATCATATTTCTTATTCTAATATTAAGTATCAATTATTTATTACAATTCATATTTCCAATGTTTCTCTATGAAGCAGAAGTGAGTATTCATTCTCTTCATTCCAACCGTACCTTAAATTACATCTATTCTTATACATTCGTTTTCCTTTCAAATGGTCAAACTATTCAAAAGAAAACCTTACTACAATATCATAATAAACTCTTTACAAAAACGCATTCGATTATCCTTAACATTCAAGGACATCAAATATGCTACACTTTACGTAAACCGATCAAAATGACATTTCAGCGATCGAGTTCTTATACCTATCCTATAGTTTTTGGTCTTGTGTTACATTAACACAATATGATCTCTTTTGTAATCAACCAGATTGAATACTCGATCTCGCACTAAGGTTTATTTGGTTTTTCGGATGAACTAATTTCATCGAAATATTGTACATTACAAACTTTGACCATTCACCATATAACATTTATATGCAATTGTATATGGATCAAATCTCCATAGTCTTGTATTGTTTTAGAGTTCGAAACTCATAAAATGCAATACATGGTCTTGACCAAATAAATGCATAAGTGACCAAACCATGAATGTATTCGGTAGTTGTAAAATTAGGCACTTGCATGGGTGTTGAAACGTTAACATGCAATAGGAATTTGATAGTGGGTATTATATTTCCATTTGTCAACTTTCAGTTCAGTTCGTTTGTATATGTTAATTGATAAACATTTTATCAATCGTATTAAATGCACAAATTTATCATTGTAGATAATTATAACATTATTTAGCATATGTTCTTACAATATTAGAAAGGTTAAATGTTACCGTTTTATTTTTCAAATAAGGTTCCCACTAGTCTTTTATGTTTCTCCAAACCTTAAGATGAAACACAGAAGTCATTCGACTTCACTAGTGGATGTTAGGACTCGTCTGTCTTGGTATTCTGACCTTGAGTTTGCTCAACAAATCATAGCCCCACAAACGATGGATAAATCCTTATCGGTTGTATCACATACAACTCCTAACCCATTTTTCCTTGTCCTAATCTCATTTAGACCTCGAATTTTCTCAACAAATCGAAAGAGATTATTCACTCATACATACCATATCGTGATGGCCTAAGAATAGTATATGTACCTTGAGTTTGCTCAACAAATACATATAGTTATCTTATCTCATCTGTTCAATATATTAATAGTACTACACATAACATCCCCAACTTAAGTTTGCTCAACAACTAAGGAGTATGCAAGTAATTTATTAATATACATACGGTAGAGGACAACATTATATTGAAGATTCATAATCTTCAATATATTATATTGAGTGATATTGACTTGTGGAATAATGTATTTCTTATGAAATACCCTCGTGATTCAAGTGTTAGACACATAAAAAATCACAGTATACGTACATTTACGTATGTATTTATTTCTTAAGTCTATTTAGGTTTCTTTAATGTTCCACTTTTAGTTTATACATTCATATCATATAAGTTTTGTTGTTATATAGTTTTTATATTTCACATTACTTATATAATAGTCTTGTGTATAATATTATATTAATTAAATCATATTTAATTAATTTTAATTAATTAACATTTTAATTAATTTTATATTGATATAACATTTATATTTATTATGTACTATAACCTTTATAGTATAACACATATATCATATACATGTATAACTATAATTTCAATTAATTAACCTTTTAAGTAAATTAATTAAATTATCTTGATTTCGAAAATCATTATTCATATGTATGCATGCATATTTATGATATCTTAAACGTTTTAAAATATCATAACATATTTCATAATATATTTACTACATGCACATACGTTTTATTAATTAACTTATTAATAAAATTTATAATTTTTGAAAATTATGTTATTTTGTTTTTCAAACATTTTGAAAAATATGATACATTATAACTATTATAATAAACATATATTTTATTTTAAATTTAACAATTAAATTTAAAATCTTTTACTTTATTTTTCAAGACAATTATGAAAATTAGCCCAAGGCCCAAATTAAGTTGGGCCTTTTCTATTAGGGGCAACCTTTGGACTCACTTTACCTTTCAGGCCTGGCCGGTAACCAGGTAGGACAGAGTACTTGATTACCCAATTCCAATCCTAGACATTACCTTTTTAGACACCGTACTGAGTGGGCAAGCTTAATAAGTTAGCCCTAACATGACTAATTTAGACCGCATAGGCTATTGGGCTCTGATACCATTGTTGGAACTGGGCCAGCCCATAGCGGTAGTGGTGGGTGTATTTCAATTTTTTTTCCTATTGGATCTTTATTGGGCCTATGAAGTCTAATTCATTTAGAACAATTCTAAATTTGTTTTAAATAAAATCATGTATTTTATTTAAATTTAAGTATTTTGTAATGTAAAGTTAATTGAATGATTTAATTTATATATATACATGTATCATATACATATACATATGTGTGTGCATGTGTAACATAATAATCCGTGAAGGGTATATCATTCCCGTATATAGATGTTGGGATTTACATTGCAACGGACACATTAGCTCATTCCGTATGTATTGTATGTTGTCTAGATATGTGCATAAATCTATAAGGCAAAGTATATTTATATAAAGACATATACATATATTTAAAATATATTTTATAACTAAAAGTCTCAAAATTAAATATATATATATATATAATTTAAAACATTTGTATAAATATATATACATAATTAAACATATAAAATTATACATACATGTATATATAATAATTAAAATTATATGTATATATATATATATGAGGTTAAATAAAATGTATATATATGAATACTTAATTACATTCAAATACTTAAAATATAAACATATATATATTTTAAAATTATTTCCAGATCGAAATTAGCATAACAAACATAAAATAATAATTTTATAATTTTATCACTATTATATATATATATATAATAAATAGTTTTGATCATAATAATTAAAAATATTAGTAATAAATATTAAAAAATCAAATTTAAAAAAAATTAGGATCATAAAATACAGGATCAAATTTTTTTTCCTGATTTTTTGAAATAAAATATTATTTTTAATAAATAAAAGAAATGTTTAACCGAAGTAATTTAATTATTAAAAATATTAAATATTAACAAAAAATTCTAAATTTTTTCCATGGGTTGCTTCATAGATGTAGTGATTTAAAAAATAAATATAAAATTGAATTTTTAGTGCAATAATTATTTTAGATATAATAAACAATTCAAATAATCAATAAAAGATAATTTAAAATTATTTATATATATAAAAAATTTATTTTCGAATTTGATAATTCATATTATGTATAAATAGACGTATGGAAAAATTCTAAGCTGTTTATACATTTTAAATATACATACGAGCGTTACGGCACGCGCTTCGCGGGTGATGATGGATCGCACTTCGTGCGTGAATTGTTTTTTTATAAATTGTATATATTTAACTCGTTCGAAAAAAAAAATTTGCACAAATATTTAATCATATTTTTGCGTTGAAATGATATGCGGTTAGTTTTAATTTTTCTTTCTAAATTGTACCATCTGATTTTTTTAGTTTAAATTTTTATTTCTATTATTAATTACTAAAGAATGAATTTAATTTTTTATTGGTTTAAATTTTTATTTCTGTTATTAATTGGTAAAAAACGACTTTGAAAAAAAGTTTATTCGTTAGATCTTATTTTTAAGTGATATTAAGATAACTGTGTTTTGAATTGGTAAAAAAAATAACTATTAGATCCTATTTTTAAGTAATGTTAGATCCTATTTTTAAGTAATATTAATATTTAATAATCTTTGTAGAGGGAATTTTTGGTAGTTCACGTTGATACCAAAAAAGTGTGACATTAAAGGTATTACAACTATTATTAAAGAAAGATATGTAATTATATGTTTAAAATATACATTAGTCTATATTTTAATTAATATATAAATATACATAAAATAATTAATAATGACAATATTTAATTTTTTACAGCAAATTAGGTTTGTTTATACATAAATTATAACACATAATAATATAACCAAGCATATAACCAAACTAATTTGTGACAACTACATATATCTATGAAAATCTCACCTAACTAGATATACATCATTAATATATATACAGATTTGGGATTAATCAATATTAAATCATAAAATATGATATGATTATTGTAATATATAAATAAAATACCAATTGATGATGCCTTTGAGTCCACTTGAATCAATGAATTCCATTCTCTAGTTATGCTCGATCCGTCAGATTGCAAGTCTGGAATAGTCGACCTTTTCGATCAAACAGTGCTTTTACTTAACTTGAATTGATTTGAGAATCTTAGAACTGATATGGAAATTAATTTCGGCCAGCAAACTTGATAATTATGGCAGCCAAAAGTTGTTTTTGATTAAGGGTTTAGAGATCCATATATATAGCCTTGTACAAGAGAGATATTAGGACAATCTCATTACCTATTCTCTCTTAATCTTAGCCATCCATCTCTAGGTCTAATCCTAAGTTTTAACCGCCTCCAATAACCTGTCAAAACCGAAATTTGCAGCCTTAATGATGGGCTTTAAACCCATTTAAGCCCAAGCCAAAATGCTATGCAATTAAATCTAATTTAATCGCTTATCGATACGTATATCGATTGGTACATTTATAACTATTATAAATATATAACAATTTTTATTTCTCAAACCATATTCAAATTTTTATAAGTAATATTTCATAAATATTAATTAATTTAATTTATTTATAACAATTATAAACTAATTAAATCATTCGATCTTAAGGGGATTCATCATTCCAGTTGTGTAACTCTTGGGTGTAAATTTAGTCAGCAATTAACACCGAACTATTCGAATGTTAACATTCACACGTCACTTAGCAAGTGGTGTGACATTATGGCCAAATTTATCGCTTATTCATTTTCAGTAAAATCTATTTAATTTAATAAGTGTTACCCGTTAGTGACATTTATATACACCAATTCTCTTCATCAAAAACTGTATCACTTTGGATTTATGGAATTTGGTAATGGTCAAAATTTCAATATTGTCCATATTCAACTCTACAGTCCAAACACAAAATATTTGGTTCAATAATAACAATTATTATTAACCGTACTACTATGGCCAGAGATTTTGACTTTCGGTTGACTTGAGTTGACCATGATACTAACCTCATATAACTGAAGTGACTAATCCTCTCTTGAATAGTGTCTTCCTTCCAATACTTCCACTCGACCCAGTTATAATCACTTGATGGATGTCGTTCCATGATTTGACTATAATCAAAGTAGAGTTTTTCATATTGAAGGTTGATAGTATTCTCAAGTCGAAAGAATTGTGTAAATTAGTCACATCGATATTTTCTATTTGACCTTAGTTATATTAACCAACAGAAAACTATCGAGTGAGTCGTTCCATAGTTATCCAATAACTATCAGTACGTAACCCCTTGGTTCCCCCAGTAGTCATGAGTAATACACTGCCCAATATTTGGAGAGCGTTACGTACTCTAGTCTCAACGAATACATCGATATCCAGTCTCGATGCATCTTGACTAGGAACATTTAAAATTATACATTTGTTTCATTGTGATAAATTACTCACGGTTACAACACTTTGTAACTACTATCACAAAACATACCATTTATGGATTTTCTATTAAATATACTTTTAATTAAATTTATTAATTAATATAACCACATTATATCAAGTATATAATAGAAAGAAAATACCTTTATTTCGAATAAGATTGGTCAACGAGTTAGATATATGTAACAAATTACATAATTGCCCCTAGGACATACCCCTAACTCTATCAACCTTAAATTAAAATGTAAAATATATATTAAAAGTACAATCAGACATGCACTTTCCAAAAATTAATTTGCAAATTTGTAAAATTATTTTAGTATATAATTTAATTTTTTTCAAACTTAAGAAAATGTATGTACATTAAAAATTTACTTCCAGATGTTTAATGTACATTAAAATATGCAATATATTAAAGTGCAAACAGACATGCACTTTCCAAAAATTAATTTGCAAATTTGTAAAATTATATTAGTATATAATTTATTTATTTTCAAACTTAAGAAAATATATATACATTAAAATTTTACTTCCACATGTTTAACATACATCAAAATATACAATATATTAAAAGTGCAAACTAACATGCACTTTCCAAAAATTAATTTGCAAAATTTTAAAATTATCTTAATATATAATTTAAAAAAAATTCAAACTTAAGAAAATATATATATACATTAGAATATCACTTCCACATGTTAAACGTACATTAAAATTTACAATATATTAAAAGTGCAATCAGACATGCACTTTCCAAAAATTAATTTGTAAAATTTAAAGTAAAATTATCTTATATAATTTAATTTTCTTCGAACTTAAGAAAATATGTATACATTAAAAATTCACATCCAGATGTTAACCGAAAATTAAAATATACAATATATTAAAAGTGCAATCGGATATGCACTTTCTAAAAATTTGCAAATTTGTAAATTACTGGTGAAGGAGTGATGGTTGCGAGTGGTGGAGGATCTTGCTGTGAATGGAGATTGGAGTGGGCGTTTGAGATTGTTTGATGGTGGTTGGCGAGTTATAGTGCGATTTTCTGGATGGAGGAGTTGGTGAAATGGTTGCATGGAGAAAGTTTGTTGTTTCGATAGTGGAAGTTTGTGGTTTTGGGATTGAAGTTTGTGGTTTGTAGCAGGTTGTAGTATAAGATGATGAACAGAGGAGTTGGAGGCAGTAGATATTTGGTTAAAGGGGATGGGTGGTGATGAATGTTGGAGCTGAAGGGAAAAGTGGTGCATTGTTGCTGTTGTGACAGAGTGATGATGATGATGACGACGTTGCTGTTGCGTCAGAGGAAAATGGGTTGCAGCTAAACTGACTTTGGAGTTGAAGTTGTTCAGTGAGGTAGGCAGTTTCCTGGGTAGGTTGAAATGGTGTTTGAGAGCAAATTTGAATGGCGAGGTAGTTGATTAGGCAAGTTGTAAGTGATGGCGGTAAGTTGCCAAGTGAAGGGACTTTGCAGGCAAAGTTTCCGATGTACAGGCAGAGGAGGTAAGTGTAGTAAGAAGTTGAGGTTGCGGGTTGGTGTTGTGGTTTAGTTGAGGTGAGGATGTGTTGTTGTTGTAGTTTGGTGGTGTTTGCGGTTGGTATGATGTTGTATTGGTGATTGCAGTTTTGTAGGATCGTGATTGGATGGTCGTGGCGTTGGAGATGGTTGAAGGCAGTTTTGTAGTTCGGGTTTTGGTTCGTTCGGGTGAAGTAGTTGGTGATGATGTTTTAGGTGATGGTGTTTCGAGATGCAGTACAGTAGTTTGGGTTGTTGCGAAACTGAAGTGGGTGGTTGCGATCCAGGTGGCGGCAGTTTGGAAGAGGTGGTGGCAGTTTGATTGAGCAGTAGATGTAGTGTGGGAGTTTGTGTGATTCTGAAAAAAAATGAACAAAAACAAAAACAAAAACAGCAACATAAAAAACAAAAGTGCACAAAAACAATAGTGAAAATTTAACAGTTTGTGTAATGCAAACGCAAAGTGCAAAGTGTAATTGATGAATAAAAATGAACAACTTGAACACTAAATGTTTGTTTGTTTTGTTTTGTTTTGTTTTTTTTAACAACACAAACAATTCAGTTTCTATGCAGAACAACAAAACTCACTCTTCACTAAACCAAAAACCAAAGATCTAACCCTCTCACTGTTATCAACAGTTTTAGCCTGTTGCCAAAAGCCTAAAAAATTCTAATACTTAATGAATTTCAAACTTCAAAAATAATATTCCCTTTAAAAAAATGAATCCCCATTCAGCAATGGATATCCACCTACCAAACACAACTATATTACAAACATTTTAAACCGAATCCACTCAACCAGTTCTGTTATAACCCTAGTCAAACCATTAAGATTAAACTTAGTCGATTAAATCAAATAAACCCAAACACCAAAACAGTTTTAGCTTAGTCCATTATATCAAAAGAGCAAAAACATAAATCAAATAAACCTGAACACCGAAAGAGTTAGTCAATTAAATCATAATAGCAAAAACATAAATCAAACAAACACAAACACCGAAACAGTTTAAACTTATCCGATTAAATCATAACAACAAAACTTTAAAAAAATGAATAAACCTTAAATAAATTGATTAAATATTAAACAAATCGACTGTAATAAACTAGAGAATTAATGTTATACCTTATTTTTTCTTGTCGATATTGATTTTTCTTTTCTTCTTTGGCGTCTTTTCATACTGAGTTCGATCTGTATTATATTTTGTTTCGTTTTTTTAGATGAATGATAGGATTTTTCATGTTTGTAAGGATAAATGAGGAAAATTGTCTGTATTTTATGAAACAGCGATCAATTTTTTAATTTTATTGAGTGAGGTATGTTTTGTAAATGGTTTTTGAAACCGGGGACTAGTGGACGAAAGCCCCTGAGTAAATTTTAATGGCATTAGTGTGTGCCAATAACCTTTGACCGATTAACAATTCCTTCGTCGTCTCCAAATGCTACTGCGCAACAAATCTTTTCATCATCTCCAAAATCAAATCTTCTCCTTTCAGTTCCAACAGCGGAAAACCCTAGTCAATGTAAAACAAAAATGGGTCAAAGATCGAACACTGGACCACGTCATTGCCAGAGAAAAGCACCTCCGTAACATCCTCCACCTCATCTCCAATTTCACCCAAACTATCTGCACCCACAATCTCACCCACCCTAAACTGAAGGACCCCACCCGATACCTCTTCCGCTTCCCAACTATCTTCACCCAACTCACACCCACTCTTTTCACCCTCACTCCATCCGCCCTAGAACTCCGCCGCCGCCATTCTGAAATTTTAAATTTGCATGAACACGAACTCCTCGATAAGATAAAGAAGTTGCTGATGCTCACCGTTAATCAAGAACTCCCTCTGCATACTCTCGATCTGCTAGCTTTTGATTTAGGTCTTGATCTCAACTATAAAAACCTATTGCTCCAGAAACATGATAACGTGTTTGGTTTTTACCAACCAGAAGGAGATGAAAGGACATGGATTAAGCTAATCGGTGAGTGGGAATCGAATTTGGCAGTTTCTGAAATGGAGAGAAATGGTAGGACAGCGTTTCCAGTTAGGTTTGCTAGAGGATTCGGGATGAAGAAGAAGTGTATGGAATGGTTGAAAGAGTGGCACTGCTTGGAATACGTGAGTCCTTATGATCAACGTGGATTTGAGTTGGATGCAAGGACGGACATGGCTGAGAAGAGGATGGTTGGGGTGTTTCATGAAATGCTGTGGTTGATGGTTGGGAAGAAGACAGAGAGAAAGAATGTGAGTAATATGAGACGGGTACTAGGGTTGCCATATAAGTTTACCAAGGTGTTTGAGAGGCATCCAGGAATTTTTTACCTGTCTAGGAAGTTGGGAAAAGAAACAGTTGTGCTTAGGGAAGGGTATGGCGGTGGGAGAGAGCTTTTGCAGAAGAATGTGTTTTGGGAGGCTAGGGAGAAATATTTGGAGTTGATAAGAGTCAGGAGAGATGATCTAGAAAGTGACGACGACGATAATGGTGCTGAAAGCAGAAACGAAAACGATTTTCTTGAAAGTAGTACCGATGAAGAAGAGGAACCAGTTTGAAAAAAAGATTGCAGGTAAGAATATTTCTTAAAATTAGGATATTGACACTTTAGTTGTTTATTGGTTGAGCTTTAACTGTTATGCGGAGATATAAGAAAATTTTGGTTCTCAAAGTGGCCAGCTCATGAATTTGAACATGAATTTAGTTGATTTTTTTTCCTGAATATACTCGGGAGAACCTGGTGGATCGGTAAACTCCTGGAGGGAATTAAGTTGTGCATGTCCAGGGCTCAGGCATCCTTTTTTCATTGAGTCATATGCGGACTATTTAGTTGATGATATACATGAAAAATAAATAAAGCTTTCATGGAACTGTTCTAATAAATAATGTTATAATTTAGTTGATTGCAGTTTTCGGTTTTGCAGATGCTATTCCATGATAAGAGTAACTTATAATTTAGAAGCAACTTGAAGGTCAATGCATACATATTGATATGGACCTGTATCTAACAAATTCTGTGCCTCTATTAATGATGATTTTTTATTTATTTACATTTTTACTCTCATCCTTTGTTATGTTTCACATCATTATATTCCAGTAAGTATCTAAGTAATGGCTAATTTATTTATCTTATAAAGTTTTGGATATCTATAAGATAATCTAACCAATTAGCTATTCACTTATGCATGTTTATTAGTAAAGCCTTGCAATTTATATAAGAAAGAATAACAGTGTTCATTTTATACCTGAATCTTGCACATTCTTAATATTTTTCATGGTTGCCCATTTTGTGCCATCTTTTTCTTGATGCGAAACTGTCAGAAATCTGATGTTTGCCGTTCCTTTAACTCACATCATTAGATCTATCCTATTGGTCACTTGCAAAAGATTTGAATGTTTGGGGGCGAAGGAGAATCAAACAATGCTAATGATAGTGTAGGTCAATCACCCCATTGGATAGAGAATGAAAACTGAGACAAGGTCAATTTTATACAGTATCCTTTCAAAAATAGAATTACTACATCATGTTGAATTTGTATGCACAAAACTGGGTAAAGAGCTTGTGAAATTCCTTACAACTAAAGTTAGAGTATCAAGAAGGCATTGCAGCAGGCAGGAAAGCATCTACCTTGTTAGAGGCGTAATTAGGTAATATTTTCTTTAATTCTTCGCATTCAACTGCTTGAATACTTGATATATCCTGTAACTGTATTTGAAACCATGAAGGCCTTTTTTCTTATTCTTTTTTAATAATGTACGGTCACTATAGACATAGCAAACAGCTAGTTGTATACGTCAAAATTATTTTTAGAAATGGAAACATTGTTCTGGAGCTACTCTACTGACTAAAAGAATTTTGAGCTAATTTGCAACTTGCGGTTTTCTTTAGAATATGCATGTTTTTCTCTTGAGCTACACAGCCTACGCTAATCTGCAAACTCCTCAAAAATGTGTTTTGCTTGATCTTTTTTTTCCAACAAGCACCAAAAGTAATATAGCGTACATTCTTGTGCAAAACAAAAGGGGCATGAAAAAGGGGCATGATAAAGAGGAATGAAAGGGAAAAGTTCAGCGAAAGGTGAATGCGCTCTTGTGTAGCGAAATAAGTATTTGAAAGGGGTATTTTATTATTTTATTATTAATATTTTTGTTATTGTTTTTGTTTTGTTTTGTGTTTAAATAAAGTAGTTAATTGAATTTAAATTATTTTCAAATTATGAAATTCTAGAAAATTTGCAATAAGAAAAGCAATTTTAAATAAATATTAATACATCAGAATTCGAATACATATACACTACTGCATATTTATCCTAAAATTCTCAATTAGATAGAATAACAGTTGCCTAAGCTCCTCATACTTGTCCAAAAGTACACGGACATCAAGGGCTGTTAGGGTAACGACAACCTTTACCGATACGAGAAAACCATTACCTTATCAATACTATTGGTAAGTCAAAAATGAATACCGATACTTAAACGTTATCGTTGATATACTGATAAACTGGTAAGCCATTGATTGGTAATGTTAAATTTATCAATGCATAAAGATATTAAAATTTTATTGCATTAAGATTTTGATAATGATAAAATGGTAATTATTTTGTTACTGATTCTAACTCCATCGATGATTATATCAAATTATTACTATTTTGGTTTATTTTACTTGATGGAAAATGTTACCATGTTTCACAAGGGCACATGGAAAGGTTGATTAAATGACCCAAATGATCCTCCTGAATTTCATCTATGCTTATGGTGTAAGGATAAAACAAGTATTAGAAATAAAAATAATAATTCTTTAGCATATAAATATTATTCTTAATATATATATGCCCCTAGGACACGCATTAACAATACCCTTAGTTGATATATAAAATTTATTTAATTCATCACAAATTATCTACAATAATATGAAACAATAACATTGTTAGTCTTAGATTTTGAAGTTAAAATAAACTAAAAAAATGAACATTACCATGGATAATACTAGAAATACCTTAAATATGATATTTCTTCAAAAAAACTCATAGTTTTGATTAATTAAAATAGTGGAAAATAAATTAATATGGCTGGTAAAATTGCTGTTACCACTGGTTTTGACATTTCTTTACTGTTAAATTTATCATTAATAATTATAAATTTACTGTTACCATATCGATAACATTGTTATATTGATGTAGCTCAATATTGATTACCAATTGTTTGACATTGGTACAGTGATAGTAAGTTTAACATTACCATAACATCCTTACAGACAACTCTTTAGTCCGACTTTCGAGTCGACAAAACGTAAGGGACTTCTCATTCGAAAAATGGGTTCTTGTTTTATCGCATAGCTATACACCTTGCAATGGTGTATGCAATGCTTCACGCAAAGTGTGTAACTCAGTATCGTTGTTCATAAGAAAGTCAACGTACATCTGTGTGTTGAAGTGGGTAGATGGAGCCGGCAGTATGCATGATGGAGTTTTGATACAACCATCAAATAGATTAAAAATAAATTAAATCTTCTATATATCGCTCGAGATCTCGTTCGGGATCTCCTTGTCACACTTAAATGAAACGAAATATCAAATCTCATTCATATCTCCCTGACACCCATCTCGTTCGAAATATTCAAATCTCGTTTGAAATATGGATCAAAATTACAATCCAAGATCTCACCCGAAATTGCGTCATTTCTTCTTTTACATAATTTTTATTTTATTTTTATATAGATTAAAAAGAAACCACTCGATCTAATTACAATTTACTCCCTGCACAAACTTTTTATTTTTTATTTTGATGAGTCATAGCAAAAGACTTCGTTTCATTTTTATGTTCAAATAAAAGAATATTGTTCAATAATTACCAAATAAATTAAGTCAACCAAGCTACCACTCATCTCCAAAACATTTTGTTTTCTACAAATCAGGTATTTTATTGAGAGAATTATAGTTGTTGAATACATCTTCAAAACATCAATTTTAGGCACATAAGTTACTTCGAGGTATTCTTGAGATGTACTTTAAGACTCGAGATGTCAATCGGAGATATACTTCCGAGATACTTGTCTCGTTTGAGATCTCCTTCGATACAAGATGGTTTGTGTGAAAATTCCAAGATGAAACGTAACCGAAATACGAGATTTAAAACATTATGTATTCAACTCCCTAAACTTTGAGAGTGAGAAAATTTTGAATTTTTTATGTTCCTTAGTCGCTGTGTTTCTCTAGTTGTCGTCTCCTCCAACTGTATCTTTCTTCACATTTCAATACACTTCTTTAATCTGTAGCAAAAGGTTCCAAGGGTTCACAAGCGTTTCCGGTTGTCCTATTTGTTTTTTATCTAATTAGCTGTATATTCCACGTCCATCTGTGTGTTGAACTCGATACAATCTCCATATACTACTATTCTACATGTCCAGAACGAGAACCGAAGTTGGCGTAGCATATATCTATGAACGCTACTGTCGTTCGTCCATTTTACAATGCTTCTGGTAGAAGAGATAGACGATTTGGTGGTAGACATTCTGGAAACAATAAAAAAGACAACTTGTAGATAGAAGCATAAAAACTGCGATTATGAAATTACTTACATCAAAAGGACGATCGTGTAGATGTCACACAGAGTTGAATTTTTGGATTTGGAGTTTAAAGGGGAAGGCGATGAAATTGAGGGAGGAAATGAAAAGGTGATTAAGCGATGAACCGTTGGCTTCAAACGTGTATGAAGCCAACGATTCACTTGAATTGAGTAAATATGTGGATCACCCCATTGACGAGGCAGAGGCGACGCCAACGTAAGCTAACAAAAAAGTTACTACGAACGCACCCATAGTATATTGACTCCTACAATGCACACAATTTGAGGCAACTTGCAACGACCCGAAATTTCGGATACTTCGTATTTAAATATCTGAATTATTTAAATATTTGAATCTTTGATTAAATGTTATTTCATTAATTTAATAAGCATTTTAACCCCCTTTTAAATCATAACTAATGATGGTAAACTTGTTTTGGAAAGTTATTTACAAAAAAATATTTTTTGAAAAAATATCGATAATGTGACCGAAAATCGTTTTATCGGTAAAAAGTTTGTAACCGTCAGAAGTTGTTCAGATTTTTTTACATATACTTATTTGTTTAGGAAATTAATAAAATGAAATAAAAATATTTTGTCATTTATGAAAATAAACTTTATGGAAGATGTCATGCATGAGCTAGGGTAGATATTTTGGAAATGAGCAAATAAGGAAAATCCTTAACCCTTAAGCAACTTTGACATAGAGGAGAAGTGATGCATATAATTAATGATGTTAAGGTTTTGAGGGGTTTTTGGTCTTTTTCCATTCACATTCCTAAGTCTATATAAGGAGGGGTACATCCTTAGGAATAAATCACAAAAATTACAAAGCTTGAGTTTAAAATCAATGGTTTCTCTTTTTCTTCCTCTTTTATGTTCTAAAATGAAATAGTTGTAAATCAACTCCAAATCACTTCGAACTTTGCTACAAGGCTTAGTACATTATTAGAAATTCTTCCACCAAACCAAAACTTGAAGAAGTGGAGCCAAACTCCCATGGGAAGCTATGGCTGTGAGCTTTCTGCAGGAGGGAGGAAAAGTAAGGTGAAGCAAAGGAAAGGGGGAAGGAAGGAGGTGGTTGCAAGTGGGGTTAGGTTTGGGTTATTGGATCTTGGTTTTGGTTGGATTAAATATGGGCTGACACCTCACTTTGAATGAAAAATATAACATGTATATGTTGTTTTTGATTGTGTTAAAGTTGATTGAATTGTTGTTACTTATGTTGAAAACAATGGTTGTAACTTCTAACTTTAAAAGTAAGTGACATATGTGATTCATGTGCATGGACCTGAACAAACATGGAATGGACTTGAACGGATTTATATGACATGTGACTAGACCTTGAACAAAAAACATAGGTTATAGATGGGCTTTGGTTTAGATCGGACTTGGATTTGAGAGTGCACTTATGACGATGGTCGTTATAGATGCAGTTGTAAATTGTCTTGTTTTAGGCGGTTGCTATGGAACTTTGTAGAGAGATCCATAGGAATTTCTCGCCATATTTATATTGTTATATATGTATGTTTATTGCTATTAAAAGATTGAATAGTAAAAAGTTAAGTAACATCTCGAAGACGGTCGAAACATCACTAGTGCAAAACTGCCCCGTTTAGATTTGTTTTTTGGACTTAAAAGGTTTGAAAAGATATTTAAGTTTAAGTATTTTGTTTCATTCTTTTTCCAAGTGGCTACTACCTATTTGTAGAGTACTTTAAAAGTTTTTTGAGATATTTATGAATTTATAAGAATTAGTTGTGAATTTTCAAAGGAGATATATTTTGTTAAAACATGTCTTTTCAAGTTTCTAATAATTTTTCAAATTTGTTATTTTCAAGTAATATTTTAAATGAATGTTTTAAAACCTATTATAAGTATTTTGAAGTAGAAATATCTTATATAAATATTTTGTTTTAGATTATAAAACAGAAGGTTTATAAAGGGGTTAGTAATTGCTTAATGATCAAATGGTCAAATTGTTTAATTACTTATTAGGAAAGTAATTAACTATGTTTAACACTAATAAGCCGACAGAGTAAGCTTATTTATGTGTGAGTTAAGACTGATGTCGAGTAGGGATGGAGCAATAGAGCTCTAGCCTATCGGTTTCCCTCTTAACCGATGAATAAGTGAGTGGAAAATGTCGAAAACGTGTTAATCATGCTGATTTCTTATTGTTTATGGAAATCATTAATATCATACTTAACACTAAAAGCCGACGATGTAGACTTATCTATTTGCGAGATTCAAGACTGAAGTGTCCAGGCAAGGCTTGAAGCAACCAGCATCCAAACTTACTTGGCTTCACTCTTGAACGAGGAATGGTTAAGTTGAGAATGTCGAAAACGAGTTAAGCGTACGAATCGTGATTTGTTTAAGCAGTTGTTTTTGACTAGATAATCGATTAGTCGATTATTGATCTTAACCGAATATGAGCTTAGATCTTTAAAAAAAAAAGATTTGTAAAGATAGTAACAAGTAGGAGAATGGTTTGGGTTTATTGTGACAATGTGGTAACCACATTCGTCTTTAACTTTTTTTAATGGATTTTTGAAATGTAAATAGATCTTTAAAAGAATGATTTAAAGATAAGCAAAAATGAAATGGTTTTGGGTTTGTAGTGACAATGTTTTAAGTGACATAAGTCTTTAACATTTTGAATGGATTTGTGAAAGTACTCAGATTCTTAAAATTGATATTTTGAAGAAAATAATAAGTAATGAAATCTTTTGGAAAAAGATAGGAAAAGTAGAAGGTTATTAGGTAAAAGAAGCTTACTAATAAAAAAGATTTAATTAATAAAAGGATTAATTAAGTGGAAGAGATTAGGAATTACTTAAGTAACTTAATCATACTTTGTGTGGCTTGATTGTGTTTTGGATGATGATAGTGTTTTGTGCGTTTATTTGTTTATGGAAAGTAACTTAAACTTGGTTTCCATTTACAAACATCTATCTTATACTAGATAGTCGATTAGTCGACCATCGAAATTGACCAAAAATGACTTAAGAAGTTATCGAAAGGCTTCACGATTTCATACTAATAAGAACCCCGGGGGGAGTATTGGTATGAAACGTCTCTAGCTTTCGCTTAATTATGAGAGAACCGGGATTGAGTTAACCAGAAAATTCATCGATTGGTTTTGAAGAGATCGGAATCGGTGAGTGTTTTACTTATCGAATACCACTTCAAAATCATATATGTGATCTATATTCTGGAAGCGGTTGTGAAGTGGAATGTTATTAAGTAGAACTGTCTATCCTAAGGTTAAATCCAAAGGAGAGGTCAGCATTAACATTTCAAAAGATGCAATCGTGGGATGTCTATCTTGAGGAGTACTCTAAGAGAGAGGACATCGTTAGCATTCGTTAGAGGACTTATGCGGGGAACCTATGTGGAGGTTCGAGATCTCTTCTGGATGCTCGAATGCATGTAGTGATTCGTGATCTGTTCAAAATGAGGGAATCCAATTGGGGATTCATGTGCTGATCGAGTGATGAAGACTCGTGTGAAAGATGCTGAACGCAATCTCGACATCGGAAATGGCTAAAGACCGAGTATGCTGCGTGGTCTGGAGTTTTGCAAATCCGCGACATGGTATATCAATTCCATTATCTAAAGTATGTTTATCGATATGTTGAGAGTGGGAGTTGATGGTACTTAGTTCCAGTTGTGCGGGTTCGCTCGTTCGGACATGAGCCAACTGTTTTCCTTATAGTATATATTATCTAGAGATATACGATGCTCGGTAGGTAACTTCTGATCCTTGTGCATGGAGTTCAGATTCGGTTTCCCCGAAGAGATCTTCGTGGAAAATCCATTATGCAATCGTTCCTTATCGTTTTTGGTTGTACGCCTATTATGCTGAAATGTAATCAATGTAACCATTTTGACTATGATTAATATTTATTTTGAACCTTAAACATTATTATAATATCATTGGATTCTGTATAAACGGTTTAGTTATCATAAAGTAAAAACCCGTCTGTGTTTATTGACGGCGTGGTCTTACGAGATACCCTTATTTTGAAGAGTTTTATAAATATAATAACCGATATGATTCGAGTTTTCTCATGCTGGTTTATTAGATTGATCTGGGCATTATTTTCTTATAATGCTCGGGTCAGCCCCGTGTACATTTCTAGATTTAGCTTTGGACTCTTTGGAGCTAATGAAAAAGAGTTGAAGTTCTACTTATCGTAGTATTTATTTCTGCTGCATTACTTTGTGTGTATCATCATCATTTGTTAAGACAGGTTGTTATAACTATCAGGGCTGATTACTGTAGCTCTGAAAATCTTTGTATCTTAGGATGACAGTTTATACTGTCTTTTGATATTACATATGATCGTTCCAATGTGAGATTATGATATTGTGTTCCTTTTTCCTTGTTTTATTTCTTTTTATTTTACCATAACAATTCATCTTTCCGGCACTTGGGTTATCGACACATGAATACCGTGGATGTATTCGTGTCGACGTTCGAGGGTCGCAAAGTCGAGTCGTTACACAACTTCAACAATGTATTAATATATGACGAATTTCAAACAAAATATATATAGTTTAAAATGTTGTTTGCATTTGTTGCGTTTTATATAAAAATTATTATATAATATTTTAATTTTAATTTGCATTTTTTTATGGAAGCGTGATCCTCAAAATGAGGAGAGACAAAAGGAAGTATTTATTAATATAAAGAGCAAAAGACTACCAACAAGCCTAATAATGGACAGTACAACTATGAGATATATATCAATCGCACTCGGTAAAAAACATAGTAAGCAAGGAGATCATCAGAATGATGATTAGTCAATGACCTACATAAGAATTGAGAAGCCGCTAATGTAATACAACAAAACTGTTCCTAATAATGTAACAGAGATAGCGGAAGCCAATTGATGCAAGACAATATTAATACGATGTGATAGTGAGAGCTGAATAGAGGTTAGTCCATGATGTGTAATACTAACTATTTGTCTTCCACAAATCATCATAGTGAAAGATGAGAACATGGGCTCGAGCAAGAATTGCGTAAAAGAGTGATGATGAAGCTGTTTTGTACCAAGTTTAGCTAGTGCCACTTTGAAAGAAATGGGGACTCTGAACTTGTGCCTAAGGTGGGAGAGGATGGGTCCATAAGTGTGAGAATATTGCGCACAATCCAATCATGTCATGTCTTCCGTTCGGGATCCCTTTCTGTTTGACCATGTCTAAAGAGAAACGTGCCAAGCAGTAAAAAAATGATGACGAGAAATTTCTATATGAGTTATTAAAGGTGTATTAGTTTCTTTCGTTCCATAAACACCAACTAATAATAGAGTAAATGATGTCTAGAAGACTTCTCTGAGGTGGACTCTAAAGCTAGATCAATATTCATATGGTACATGATAGTGCAACATGGATAAGTTCAAATGAGAACTTACTAATGATGTTTTGGGTATGGTGACACTCATAAAACACATGTTTAGTAGTTTTGAGGTTAATTTATAGAAGTAACACAAGTTATTGTTGCTATTTGGTACTTTGGAATTCAGCATTTTAGTCGTATTTAATTTGCCATGTATTATAATTCACATATGAATTTTGGCTTTAGGGGATGCATGTACTTTCCAAAGTGACTTAAGGTGAAAATTTTAATATATAGGAAATTGCAGATTGAAGATGTGAACTGTAAAAGTTAAACAATTTAGTGCATGCTTTGAGGAATCAACCATGTCCATGTCGTGTTCAATAAGAATATAGTAGTAGTCGGAGGCTATGGTCAAAGACGTGGTTTATGTAAATTTAAAATGACACTGGGTACAAAATGATAATTGGTAGTCATATGAACATGGGCGCACAGGGGTAAAAAATTTCTGAATATGTATGCGGTTTTAGTGTGAATTTCTAAGGTAGTTTAGTTTAAATCAGAAGGCTAGTTTAAATCAGAAAGCATACAGTTTTATTTTCAAACAATTGTGATCTTCCAAGGTAATTTTAGTGTGAATTTAACCCATGTGTAATGATAAGGGGATTAATGCTTTACACCCTTATAATTCATCGTAATAGGTAAAAAAAACCTTGTCTTCTCCATATTGTAAATTAAACCGCTAAAATTTACAATAATAAATGACATAAAAATTCATCGCAATGCAAAATTAGTATTCTAAATCATAAATCCAAATTCTAAATCATAACTCCAAATCCGAAATCTTCAAATTAAGTGTAACAACAATAATTCAAGTTCAGTGACGCTGTTTAAAATGCAAGGTACAATGAAGCAAACAAAATGCACCACAGTCGATTATTTGAACAATAGAATGTTTATATGATTTAAATGCATGAAATATGTATTTTATAAATATAATCCAAGTTACTGTAAATCTTACGTATCGTGCATCATAAGAGTCCAATGAGATGAATAGAGACAAGTAGGTGACGTTATAAAAAATGCCAATGTACATTAAACGCAACCAATATTACAAAAAATATACATTTCTATTAATATTTTTAGTTTATAATATTTATTTTCATTTAACATGTTATTTTATGTAGGACATTTTTGCAAAAATAAATAAATTGAAAGTTTCAAGTAGCTTGCATTATAAAAGTGTAATGTAATACAAGCTTAAAAATCAAAAAAGAAAAAGAAAAAAAAGGCATGACTTAAAAATCTAATAACTCATCCTCATACGTCATTTAATAACATAATACGAGAAATTTAATAAAACAAATAAAATGTAAACTTTCAAGTACGTCACATTGTAAAGAATGCAAAAACATGGGCGTGTTTTAGAAAAATATAAACATGAGTTGCTTTACATTTAAAAAAAATAAAAGCAGGGATGGATTTAATATTCAAAATGGAGAATATCATTTTCTGTTTTCATTAACAAAACAAGGGTGTAAACATAATTTAAGGGCTGTATTTATATTAATTTGCATCTGGTCGAACAAAAAAGCATGATGACAAACATTTGGCTCGACTTAAAGGTAGAATTGAAATTGCATGAGAGGTGGCCGTGCAAATAATGGCGGATGCTCTAAAACAAACACATGAGTATGATATGTTTAAACAATAGTTTTGCAATAGCCAATAAAACACATAAATTGGGATTTGACTATTACAATCATACAATTACATGTGCAGATATAAAAGAACACGCACACACATGGGTGCGCACGCGCACACATACATATGGTGAAGATCTGTTATATTCCCATTTTCTATGCACCATATTGATTTTTAGAGCTACACAATTTGAAACCAAATGAAATTTTGGATTGTTCGGTCTGCATTACAAACATAAATCCCACAAAAGAAAAAAAAAGAATACATTTTGTAACTTCTAGGACGTTCAAATGTTAATATTATCCATTGAATTAAACCTTCAATTTTGAATACAATTTTTTAAATCATAAAATTATCCCGACAAGTCGAATTTTTGTGGACATAATCATTAATCATATAAAATATATCTTCAAAGCTTGACTTTATTTTGAATAATCAAACTCGTAATATGATCAAACTATGCGCAAAGGTGTTGCCGATCTCTTCCCATATATGTATGTATGTGTGCGCGCGCACACACACATATATGTTTTCTTATGCTTTGCTCTCAAACCTTGAACCTGAAAAATAAATAGATCGAAGTAATACGATAAATGTGAATAATTTATCTTTAAGTTATTCTTTTAATAAGTTTGCAAAAATTATGCCCCAAGCTCACCAACCTTTTTGCATCTAAATCGTACATGTAAAAAAACATTGTTGGAATAAAATTGTTTCTCATTAATGAAAAACAAAAACAAAAAGAAATGCCTCAATTGCAATATTCGTGCGCATATGTGCATGCATTTATAGCATTGGTTGGAAAAGAATCAAATTATAGTTGGAAGTGAGATGGAGGCGGCTTAGAAATAGGATCTATTATTAGGGTTTGGAAACCTAAAAGTTGCGGGCAATATTAATCACAAGATATTGGACAAATTTTTTTTATGGTTAGGAAATAATTAAGTGATGTGTGTGTATGTATATTTATATGTATGTATACACGCATGCGTGCGTGCATGTGTTTGTGGGTGCGTGATTTAATACTGGAAAGATATTTTTAAGATACATATACCGTCATATCTGCATTCAAATTCAAAAGGTTATTTGGATATTGACATTCGCATTCGAACCACTGGACATATGTGGATTTATAGTTTGTTATATACTAGCTAAGACTTGTAGTACAACAATATACTACTAAGTACCAAATTTCAAATTATGTGTGTGTGTATAAATATGCATTCGGGTTTTGGATATTGAACATTTTTGAATACTGATGGATACATGTTTTAGATTTTTGGGGTACTCGTTGACATGCCTAGTTAGTAGGAATGTGTTAATTTTTGGATAGCTAAGAGCATCTTCTTGAAGATTACAAATAACGAAAAGTGTATTTTGAAACTAAACTGCCTTCAACAGTGGGTTACAAACCATAATCGGTTATAAGATTACGGTTTGGGGTTGGAAAATCATAACCTCTACGGGAGGCCAACTAATCATGTAATCGATTTACATGCACATGTTCGGCAGGCGCTCAGATGATAGCTCATGTTTTGCCTGTAGGCTCACTATGTGGGACAATTAGATGCTATTTTCAACTATATCGTTGGATCCCTGTATGGTATAAGCTTTGTGCATTATCTTATTAAGTGGAAATTAGGACACATTGCTCTTTTCAAAACTTATTTGTTTCATATCCTTCCTTTTAGACACTATTTTCTACGTTCCTTTTTTTTTGAATTTCTTTTTTACTTCTCTCGTTTCCAAATTTAAAAGCGGCCGCTCCAACGTGTATTATGGCAGAGTTATGAATTATGAGCGTATATCCTAAGAGTGCATATTGAAGTTAGTAAAATTACTCAAATACCTTCGTGAATTTCACCAATTCTTTTTTGAAAAATAGGGATGTAATTTATAAAGGAAAATTAGGAGGAACCTAATGCTAATTTTTTATAATCATAATGATGTATGCAAAAATTTCTCTTACCTTAATATCCCGTCGCTTTAACTACAATAATGTTGAAATGACAAGTGGCGTACTTCAATGGAGAAACCGTTGAAGATGTTGATTGCACGAAATAGATGGTTGGATATAGTTATCAGTAGGATTTGTATATTTTTAATTAATCTGAACCATTGGTCAAACTTTCTGAATTAGAAAATTGGAATTTTGATATTATTACAGTAAAAAAACAAAATTATATTTTTTCACTAAACATTTTTAAAATATTATTTGTATACAAGATCCTCCTAATAATATATTAATTTAAGTGGAAATAGCGAGACACCGTTTTTTTCGAACTTAATACACTTCCGTCCCCTCTGATAAACGCAGTCTAAACACTATAGGAATTCTTTTTTCCGAAAATTTGCAGCTTTTAGTGCCTACAAATTTTCGAAAAGAAAAATCTGAATTTTTTTTTGGGGACTAAGTTGCAATTTAATGTAGATTTAAGTTGTGAAAAGACGATTTTTAGTTGTTATAGTGAAAATAATTCTAGAGGTGTTTTCTGGAACTTGTTTTTGAGAGGAGGATTTGACCTATTTTGGAACTTTTGGAAGATGTTTGTTAGGTTAAATATAAACCTTCCCTTGATTTTATTAGGTTAGATATAAACCTCACTCTTAATTACTCTTTACAGATGTTTATCTATTCAAATTTTGCAGTTTTATTTGATTGTTATTTACGTTGTATCCGTGTTGTAACTTTTCACATCTTGAACCACTGAGCGTTTTAACTGTCAGAGTGATAGCGGTTATTGGATAGATGGCTGTAATGTGGATGCATGTTTAACCAACCCCTACTTGTTAGGTGTTTTCTAAACAAGTTCACATGTGGATGCTTGTTAAACAAGCATCTATATATGAGATCTAGCGCCTAGACGCTTGTTGAACAACTGCCTACCTTTAGACGTTTGTTCAACAGGGCTTGTTTCCATCTTTCACGTGGAAAATTTCCGTTGTTCCAACTTGTAACTTTGTAATTTATAATTTGTAACGTATAATCTCAACCTTTGTTGAAGACAATAATGCATGTAAAACACGACATTTTAAATCTTTAAGGTCTTATTATGCAGACTTGTGCAGTGATTTTTCCAATCTACTAAATTGCCTAAAGAAGAAAGGTTGACGTTAAAACGAGGAAGCAGCTTTGAAATAGAAAGCTACAGACATCTATTTTCTGTGAATAAGCATTCAACATAGAAGAGCATGCACGGTTCGACAGAAGGGTCAACTGGGTGCTAGAATAAAGCATGAGAAAAATGGAAAGTATATTCGTTACATAATTGATTGTGTAGCCAAGAAGTATATTCAGCAGTAACAATGATTTCATTCTTATAATAAAGCTAAACGGGGATGTATAATTGAATGTTACTGGGCTGCATTTTGTAATTGATAGCCTGTGATGTCTTCTTCTTTTTTAGGTGTCAAAGGAAAAGACAGTAATTTCCGATCAAGATCAGTGCGTTAAATTTTGATTGTTTACATGAATTATTTGTGTTATTCATCCCTGAGTAGATGCTGGCTGTAGACTATTTCTTTCATTTTTTTACCTATGAAGTTTATTATTTATTTGGATTTTGCAACTTTTGGAAGATGCCTTGCAAGTTTATTATTTATGTGGTTAAACGAATGTACAACTATAGGATAGCTTCATCATGCAAAATTTAGATGTATTATTGTGCAGTGATCTTGAGCGTGATCAGAACAACTGAAGATTGTTATGCTTTTAATTTCTAACCGGAAGCACCACTAAGCGAGATATAACCTGAAAACAAGTACCCCTTGCGTATCATTAAGCTCGAAAGTGTTGTATTTTTTATGTAAAGAAACGATTAATTTAGGTGGTAATGGTAACCCTTGGCCCCTTGGTGCGTCAACGTACTACTTTGAACTGAACTATGTGATTATACGGTCATCCATAAGTTCATGCCTTAAAGTCTGACTGATTACACAGAAAAATAGTTGGCTTATCATAACAAGCTTTATCTTCCCAGAAGCCAGGTGGTGGAGCCAAAAAGAAATTTGAAATGAGCGTTTCAAGCAGGAAAAGTTGGTGGAAGAAATATATGCTTTCTGCTATACAAAAGAGGTAGTTTTCTCTTATTTTAAAATGTCTAATTTACCGTAGATTTGTTTTCGTAATTTCATATATGTACATATATTAAAATATATGTAAACGAGAATAAAATATCACATATGTATGTGTGTGTATGTCTAAACTATACATACATACATATATCAATATGTGTATACAGACCATATGTATATACGTAGGTATTTTCTATATTTCTGATATGCATTTGAATTTATTACATGTATGTGTGTGCGCGCGCAATAGATCAAATCACGATATCAATATGTGTGTGAACGTATAAAGTGTACGTGTGTGTAGATACACACGTTTCATATTAGATTATGTTATGTTATATCATTGAATGTATATATCAAACATTCAATAATTAACCATTTAGTTAAATTAATTAATATGGTTAATTAACAGATATCAAATAAAGTTAAATAAAACATGATTTTATTTAATGATTAGATTAGATCTAGTGCAAAGCATTAGACTTCATAAGTCCATTGTGATCTAAATAGGGATAAATTTTTGAAATCTATTCATTTTAACCACTAGAGATAAGTCTGGTTACTTCATTATATGTGTGATAACAAATGACCTAGAGATGCAATGACACATGGCCTAGACATGTTATAACTATGCTTTTAAAAGTGCGATCGCAGCTATACATGTGATAGCCTTATACTTATGATGACATGTTAGATACGCGACAACCTTATGCATGCAATAACTTTATTGTTGCGATAGCTTTGTTTTGCACATTCGATAGCACATCTTTGGGCTAGGCTTTTCTTAATAACCAAGGATGGTTTTGTTAAGTTAAAATTTGAAAGATAATATTTTCGAAGAGGAAAAAAGAGATTTAGCCTAAATTTATTTGGAATAAACTACGTGTTCTTTATATGTGAGTTATGTGAGGAATGCGGAATATGGATCTTAAGGCTAGAATGAACACTAGAGGGAGGGTGAATAGTGTTTATTAGAGATTACTACATCTTTTTGAGTTATTGTTGATTTGTACACAAATGTATGCAATATTCAGACACAGATATAATCACAGAATCAAACACAGATGCAGAAATAAAGTAAATGCAGTAAAGGAAAGAACACACTGGATTTTATACTGGTTCGGAGTTACTCTACATTCAGTCCCGCACAACTAAGTACGGATTTCCTTTCAAAAGCAATTGTACAATTACACCATCGGTTTCAAGGTTACGAGGTACACCCTCCAGAATCACAATCCTCTTGGTAGAGATACTTGATTTCCGGGGCAACAAGTTCACCCAATTGATTTCCAAGGCTACAATCACACCTTTTCTCGCTTGATTGATTTCCAAGGCTACAATCACACCTTTTCTCGCTAGATAGATTACAAAGAAGTCTATAACTCTGAATAGCACTGGGATCTTGTTGAGATAGTGATAGAGAATCAAACCAGAGATGATCTAGTTAGATTCAATGTTGATTTCAACAGAGTGATGATAGGATTTTGAATAAGAAAATATGGAAGAAGAAGAGAAGTGAAAAACCAGAAAATCTGATATAAAATTCGTTGAAACCAACCTCTATTTATAGAAGAACAACATCCATGTCTATTCATGAAAGGTTATGGCGAATAGACACTTCTTTTGAAATTCAAATTTTTGGTCCTAACTGACACTATGTCGACATGGGGTACTAGGGCATGTCGACATCCCAAAGGAAATTTTGATATTTTGGTTTTCTTTGAAAATAATCTTTATCTTATATTAAAACTATTTTAAACTTTATTAATATACTTGACTATAGATAAAATACACAGATAAATATAGAAAATAATATATATAAAATTTACTATAATTTTGTATTTAAATCTAAGTAAATATTAAAAGTTAAATATATTAAAAGATAGTTTAAAACAAACGAAGTTTAAAACAAAAATTTATTTAAGAACAAAATCAAAGAATATTTTTTAAGGCTAAAACATCTTTTTGAAAATCATTTGAAAAGATAATTTTTAAGGCTAAAACATTTTGAAAAGCAGTTTTGAAAATCATTTTGAAGTAGTTTTGCAAGCTTCTTCCTGCAGAATATCTCATCATATCAGGACTCGAGAACTTGTACAAAACCAGGATGTTCGTGGGTTTGTAAGCCACTTGTCGTAGGTTTGTAAGCTACTTGTCATGGGTTTGTAAGCCACTAAAAAGGTAGAAATGGGTTCCATCCCAAATGAAAATACGGAATGAAGATTTCAGTGCTATTGTGAAGTTTTAACATAATTCTAGACTCAATACTTATCTTGAAATCTTGAACTCTTGATAATCTTGATATTCTTGATACCCATGAGTCTTCAATCTTGATATCTTGAATCTCTATATTGTACAGTCTTTATTCTTGGTACCTGTATGGTTAAATCCTGCATATACATACATATCTAAACTATAATGTCAGTATTTATATTTTATAATCTTATTCTAAGGTTGTTGTCATCAAAACCATCAACTCATGGACTAACAAGTTATGTGTATATGTCTATCATGAGAACATATTTGATGATAACTTTAAATGTTCAATTATGTACTTTAATCGGTTATGTTATTGCCTATGTAAATTATTGACATGCTCACTCATATGATATCACCAAATATTTATGACATTGGAGGATTGGGAACTTATGACCAACTAGGGTTGTTACATTAGTGGTTATGGTCAGACTAATCTATCATGTGAGTATAATTGCATCCAAGCGATTGGGAAGATCAAATTGTGTTAGGATGCCCATAACTGATCAAAAGAAATGACTCTTTCAATGTTTATAAACCAGATTAAAGTTTTTTGGACTAGTGTCGGGGTAGCGCATCACACTTTAGCCGATCAATCCCCTTGGCTATCAAGGTCAACAGTACTAATACATAGGGATTTACCAACATCGAGACTAAAATTTTGGTTACACATCCGTGAATCGGGTGGGGATGCTCACTATTGTTTTTCTTTTGTTACGGGGATATCTTGGTATCCTTATGGGAACAAAAACCATTGTTATTTTTCTTTTGTCACGTGAGTATTTTGGTACTCTTATGGGAATGGAAGACCATTTTGGACTGTTTGGTTATTTCTGGTTGAGTTGGCCTTATAGATTTTTAGTTGGCCATCAAAAACTAATATGTTTATAATGACCTTAGGGAAAACTATTTTGATATATGATTTAATGGGATGGGTGGATTTGAGAATTGTAACCTTTGGATCATATTGAATACTGGACTATTCATCTTTGACTCATTTTATATGATATTCATGTTATGTTTCAACCATCATGGTTACGGGTGAATGAGGAGAACAATCTTTAGGTCTGTTTGGTTCTATCCAACGGATGTTATGTTTGGCATTTGATTGTAAAATACCAGTGAGGGGAAACATGTTCCGCTCACCGACTGGTCTCACTATGTATCTACTTTTGTTGGGATGAACTAATATTATTCATATTAGATTTTTTGTAATAGCCTGATGTTGAGAAGCAATTAATTAAAATTAATAATGAAGATATTAATGATGAAGTGAGTTATTAATAATAAAATGAGAATACTTTGGAATTTAAATGTGAATATTGGGATTTATGTTGATTTGGAAATATAGAATTAATTTGGAATTTAATAATGAAGTATTTTATGAAAATGAGAATCTTTTTTTTATAATAAAATATTACTGGACAAATTTGGTATAAGGATGATTTAATTGGTCATATTTATTGATGTAATATATTTATTGAAATGAGTATAAGATGAATTATTTTGGTATTTGATATTTTTTAAGTCATAAATATTGATTATTTTGAAGTATTGTTAATGTTTTAAGTTTGGAATGATTTTTAATTGTAGTAAAAGTGATTAGAATATTTTTATAAAGTTTAGTAATGATTATAAATAAGATTAGAAATAAATTCCAAAACGAGAAGAAATTTTATTTTAATTAAATAAGAAGTTTTGGAATTTATTTAATAAGTGGGTTTAAAATGTGATTGAGTAATGATCTAAGTAAATAAGTTAAAATGGAAATAATATATTATAATTTTTTTATAATCGATGATTAATAAAGATTTGAATAAGAAATCATTTTAAGTGTAAATTTAAATTAATTTTGGGCTCATAAAAGAATTTTTATTAAAGTGGGCTAAATGTAATGGTTTTGAAGTAATTAAATTAAATGAATAAATTTAATAATTTTATAAAATTGTAAATAATATTGTATGAGTATCAAGAAATATAATGTGCTTTACTTTGATTTATTATGGGCTAAGATAAGTATGGAAGAAGTTGTTTCATGAAAAGAAAATGGAGAATGAAGTTAGAAACAAAAGCAAGCCCAAACCCCAAATTAGCAAAGCCTAAGCCTTTGTTTCATGTATCAAGATTATTCTTCATTTAGACTTTTTCCCTACACTCTCAAATATAATTCACGCATGATTTTGTGCTCCAACTCTAAGCTACATACTTCATGAAACAATTAGGAAACCACTTCTCCTCCTTCCTTCAAAAAAATCAAATTAAATTATAACAAATTCTCATAGATTCCAAAATTAATATAAGTGTATATCAACACCTATTTTCACCACTAAAAGTTGTCAAAGTCCAATTTTGATCGAGTTTGGATGGTTAAAGAATTATTATATTAAAGTTCATTTTCTAGTCAATAAACAATGGAGAAAAAGCTTGTTCAAAGTGTGATTTCGGGTAGCAAAATAGATTATTATGGCTTCAAATTATTCAAATGAGTTTTATAGACTCACAACTACATCTAGTATTAATATCTAGTGTATATGGTTGAAATTTTGATTGGTGATGATATTTGTTAATGTGCACTTATATTGAGAAATGTGATTTAAAACCATCTTCATTACAAAATTCATATTTAATTCATAAAAAGTTTAAAAATTACCAATTTTTGATATATTGTTCAAGACATGTTCCGAAACCTCTGGTCTAAATTTCAAGGATTTTCATTGAGTTTTGATGTGCTAAATATGGTTTTTACCGTTGGAACTGGGCCAGCCCGCAGCAAAAGAATTGGGTAAGTTTCAAAAAAATTCCATTACTAGATCTTTAATGGCCTATGCAGTCTAATTCATTTAGAACTTTTCTAAATTTTCTTTAAATATTATATTATATTTCATTTATACGTGTCATGTACACATATATATGTGCGTGCATGTCAACAGTATAATGTGTGTATGTGTTCGCATGCCGTGTATAGATGCTGGGATTTACACCGCAATAGACATGTTAACCCCTCGTGTATGCTAATGTATTATTTAAATATACATATATGTGCATTTAAATTATTTTATAAATAAATATGTGTGTGTGAGTGTGTATGTATGTATGTATAAATTTAACTATATATTTATTATAAAATATTGATTATAAATTATTTATGAAATATATGTAAATATATATATAATTAAATTTTCAAAATTATTTTAAATATTAATTTGTAAAATAATTAAAACCTTTATCATATATTACGAAATTAAATCAAATTTGTGTGTATATATACACACATAGATATATTATATATATAAACATATAGCTATCTAATTAATGTATATATATATAATAATAATTTTATTTATAAAATACTGTTTTTTATTAAATGTATATATTAAACAGGAAAATAGGCACAAGGAAAAACTTAGAAAAAAAATTTAGACTAAAAAACAGCAAGTTTTTTATTTGGCTGAAGGACAATGCTAAATATAACCAGCATTTTGTATAGTGTAAAACTGAATATAATGCTGGTTGTAACTAGCATTTTGTATAGTGTAAAAGTTGAATATAATATTAATTATAACTAGAATTTATCCTTCAACTTAAAAATAAAACTTGATGTTCTTCAGCCTAGTTTTTTTCAAAGTCTATCATTTTCCCTAATTCTCCCTATATTAAATACAAATATACATAGACAGATTATACATATAATTTTTTTATTAAATACATATATTAAAATATTATTTTAAAACCATCTTCACTATAAAATTTTAATTTAATTCATATATACTTCAAAAATACTAGAGAATTATTTATAAAAACAATGAACTCTTTACGAAAGAGTGCTCGGACTCGAACTTCATAAGTGCTATCGAATATAATATGTCAATATTAAATCCATTTTCAAACCTTAATTAAAAAACTTTAAGTTGGAAATGTTCCAAAATGAAACATTATGACTGATTCAATGAAAAGGCTAAGTACGTTGCCTTGAATATGGCCACACTAAAAGTAATGCATATATATAAATACACAAATTTATAACTGAGGTAGGGGTGATTTCAATTATTAAGAATGCTAATCATTGTTATACGGTAAGAATGTAATAATGAGAGTTCACTAAAAGTCGAAAACATACTCCGAATAGTTCCACACGATAAAAGTAGTTTATCAGCATTGGAGAGAGTGGATTGACATAGTGGATAATTAAACCAACATAGTAGATCCATTCACGAAGGGTCTAACTCAATCAGTTCTCATCAAACTGATTGAAGGGATGGAATAAAGATTCCATAATTGACCCCAAGTGCAAGTGGGAGATCGATAGAGTTAAGGGTATGCCCTAGGGGCAATTATGTAATTTGTGACATATATCTAACTCGATAACTAATCTTTTTGAAATAAAAGGTATTTTCTTTTTATTATATGCTTTATAGAATGTGTTATGTTGATTAATTAATTTAATTAAAAGTATATTTAATAGTGTTGGGACTGGGCTAGCATGCAGTAAGGAAATGGGTAAATTTCAAAAAAATTCTAACATTTGGATCTTTATTGAGCCTATGTAATCTAATTCATTTAGAACTTTTCTAAATTTTATTTTAAATAAAATCAATATTTTATTTGAATTTTAGAAATTAAATTTATTTTATATAATTTGCATTATATTTTATATACGCGTATCATACACACATAGGTGTGTGCATGTGCAAGGGGATAATGTGTACATGGTTTGATATGCCCGTATATAGGTATTGCGATTTACATTGCAACAGACATATTAGCCTCTCATGTATACTAATATATTGTCTGAATATATATATATATATATATATCAATATTATATATATATATATATCAATATTTTATATATATGTATGTATGTATATATATATATCTGTGTGTATGGACCAATTGTTATATAAATAAATGTGTGTCTGTGTGTATGTATATATTATAAAATATTGATAGTAAATTACATGTATGAATCATTTATGAAATATATATATATATATATATATATATATATATATATATGTTTGTACCAAAATTGGGCACAACACTTTTTGGAAGGGTTTGAAGAGATAAAAATGAAGAAATTAAATGGAAAAAGAGGATTATCTAACAAACACTTCAAAAACAAATAAGAAAATACGTAGAAACACAGAGATTTAGAGTGGTTCTGCGTGTTACCTACGTCCACTATGAAATTGATGATTTTATTGATGATTTCTTGATGATTACAACTGATTACAGCGGATTACAACGAATTACAGTGATGAAATTCGAGCACAACAGCAGCCTTATAGTGGAAAAATGCTTTCGGTAGAGTCTGGACGTCAAAGAGCCAAAAGATCCTTTTTCTGTATGCTCTGGGTTGCTATTTATAGGCGTAGGAGGCAAATATCTTGCTCAGATCTCGGGAGACCTCTTCTGGCACGTGGGTGGGCCCACGCGATCGATCCCACTTGATTTCGACTCGATCTGTGATCGATACGAAAGACTTTCGTATCGATCAAGATTTGACCCAATCGAGTCGAAACTTGGCATGAACATTCCTTAGGTCGTACGTAAGCTCCTGCGAAAATTTCATAGCATTTGGTCTTGTGGATCGCAAGTTATGATCGATACGAGTTAGAGTTTTCGGTAGGCTGTTCAGTTCGTATCGATCATCTCTTCGAAACGATCGCTTCGAATCGATACTGCGCACGTGATGCCAGTTGACGTGGCGCTTGCTTTGCGGATCGCTCCACTTTCGATGTCGAGTTGGCCGAGTATTCCCAAGCTTCTCGCCTTGTTCGTATCGATTTGGCTGGGTCTTGTTTGTATCGATCGCAGTCACTCCGTTCATATCGATGGAAATGGCTCATTTCGTATCGAGTGTCGTTGGTCTGTTCGACTCGATCGCTGTTGCATTGTTCGTATCGAGTGCCGCAGCTCTGTTCGTATCGATGGAAGTTGAGCTGTTAGTATCGATTGTGTGGCCCTGTTCATATCGATCGAAGTCGTTCCAACTTGATGTATACGAACATATGGATGTGAGATGATATCGATGGATGGATACGAAGAATCGGTGGGGCATCGATACGAAGAAAGCCCTTTAGTTGATGGATACGAACAACGCAGTTCTCTTGATCAATACGAGATAGCGCGCCTATGATCGATTCGAAAATGGATCGACCCGAAGTCAGATTTCCCTGGCTGCTTTATGGATGCGAACAAGGTGACTGTTGATGGATTCGAACATGATGGTTACGAATGAGGCCACCTCGGATCGATTCGAACCTGATGGATACGAAGTGAAGTTGATTCTTCTGATTTGTGTCGATCATATCTTGAGCACACAAACTCCGATTGACTTGAAATTTGGAACGTTGGCTTTCATTGCTTCGCTTGTCATGTCTTGTTAATTGTAGCTTGATCTGGACTCGGATAAAATTCATCGATATCCATAGCGAGTCTGCGTATAACTGATTTTCGGAATGGACTGTCTTCGAATCCCAGTTGAGTTCCTGGTATTATGGCCTTGCCAAAAGGCGGGATAACATTTGCCCCCCAAAGTACGTCTTGTGAGAAAACGACGTGCTTTGAAAAGCTGCAATCTTCTTCCAGAAGAGTTCCATCTGACTTGTTAAACGGTTGTTGTTTTCTCGTCGAAAGTTGCAATCTTTGATTAATCCATAGAAACATAAATTATGAACCGCAGACTGCCCATTGTTGTACTATGTACTGTTGTAATCAATCGATGTATGATAGTAATTTGTCGTTTGTTGTTGTAATTGTCACCAGACAATCATTCAATTCCTGCGAATTTTAAAGATTGGATGTTAGTTCATTATTCATGAATGTATGTTAGCCTGACTCCCGTTAACGTTCGTACGTTCACGAGTCGTTGTCATGCTTTCAGTTTTTGTATCGAATTCCATATCGATCCTCTCCTGAATCGACATGGAATTCGAGTTGTAAAGACGCTTGGTGGTCATTTTGGAGTATCCTTTTGTATCGATCCTCTCCTAGATCGATTCGGGATGAATAAACATGAATCTGTGATGAACTTCGCATCGAGGGCTGTGAACTTCCTACAATTTTCAAAATGATGGATACGAAGTTGGAGTTCGTATTGATAGACTAATGAAGGATGCGAACAGAGCGACTGGTCCCCTGTGCACTATTCGTATCGATGGATACGAGCCTTTATGGGTTGTATGTTGATCGATACGAACAGTACAATCCGTATCGATGTGCCTTTAGATGGAGACGGGAACAATGGATACGAACAAATGTTTCATATCGATGGAATCTGGTGACTCAAAAAAAATCTTCATTGCAATTTTCGTACCGATAATGCTCGAGTCTATGGATACGAAATGGCTAATTCGTATCGATCCGAGGAGAAACTGGTTGGAACCGGTCGCAATGACTGGAAGGCGAATCGACTCTCTCTTTTCCTTGGGTCCATATAAATACTGTTTCGTACTTAGAATTTTTTTTCACTTGCATTATTTTCCTTTGGCCTTTGCATCGATCGGAAAACTAAAAAAAAAAATAAACTGCCTTCGTTCAATCTTAAACATTTCCTTAATCCCTCGAATCTTTACTTCAATTTAGGTAATTAATCAATTAGGAACAACTCCAAATGACGAGACTCGAATTCTTATGCCACTCCCCTCATATTCCTGGCCGATTTCGATAATATGATTGTTGAAGTTTGGTTGAGGTGAGGTCAATGGAGTAGCAATGGCGTTCAGGCTGTTTGGGGAAGAAGAAACGTGGAGCGATACGAGGAAGAAATTCTCGTATCGATCTGTGAGGAAAGGGGGAATCGTATCGATCCAGGAAGGATCGATACGAAGTCGCTTGCTTTCGACTGCTATGAAGTGGAGCGGCCCAAGGTGATCGATACAAAGCCAAGGCTTCGGGATTGATTCGAACCAAGGCTTTGAGATCGACTCGAACATGGGCTTCGGGATTGATTCTTATGAAGGCTCTCAGATCGATTCGAATGAAGTCTCCTGGATCGATTCGAATGAAGGCCTTCGGATCGATACGAAATCCACTGCTCTGGACCGATACGAACGTAGGCTTTGGCAGGACGATTCAAGTTGAAAGTTGATGGGTACGAACTAGTAGACATTTTCATATTTAAACACTTGACTCCGACGAGCTTCCGCCTTGCATAATTTGACTTAGCCATTTCACTGCATATTTAACCGCCTTTCAAAGCTCGTCGATGGAACGGTAACTTAACAAAATCTTAACGAACTTTGACTTGGATCGACCACCAAAGTCTGGATGCGCGTACGTGACGGTCGGCGATGACGGTCACTCCGATTGAATTTTGAAGTCTCGTTATTTGCATATGTTTTCTTTAACTCTGTAGAATTTGCCAAGTAATTTGTAGCACTGCACTGCACAACACATTCACGCACTTCACACTGGGGAACACTTGGGTTTTTATTGTCTAATGATGGTTTCTAATAAGTTGATTAGCTATGGAATCCACAAGTACACAACAGCAAGAGCTTCAGGATTCATCTCCTTTTGTCCTAGAGATTCCGGCCATTGCGGCCGAAGTTATAGACCCAGCTCCGGACGAGCTGCCTGGGGCCAGTTTTATAGGAAATCCTCAGGATTATATACCGTCTAACGTCTCCGAAGATGTTGGGATGAATATGCCTAAGGCATAGTTTGTCATTGGACGATGTACTATTACCGGGACCAAACGATAGACCACAAGCTCCCCCAGAGGGGTTTACTGCCTTCAACCGCCATGCGTGCGCAGCAGGAACACTTCCTCCTTTCAATCAATGCATTAGGGAAGTGTTGTCTTTCCTTGGAATTGCCCCATCACAACTACATCCCAATGGATATGCTCTGTTGAATAGTTTATTTATTGTATTCATGGAGCATCTCTTTCGGCCACCGGCTCCAGCAGAAATCAGGTACCTTTTTAACTTCAAGAGTAGGGGAGATAGTCCATCTTTTACATTCCTAGAGGCGGTCCGGAATTGCCAAGTAGTAACCGGGTCTTGGACAAGGTTGAGTTACTTCAAAACAGAATGGTTCTACGTCCGATGCCCCCCAGGATTTGCCAGCCGATGGCTAGTCCGACGTAAGTGTTGCCGTTTTTTCCAAGAGTTATCAAGATAACAGTAGTTGATGTAAAACTAATATCTTCTTTTCTTTACAGCCGTAATTTCACGACCAGAAGGCGGGTACTTCAGAGAAATAGTAAGGGTCCTTCAAGAAATTCCAAGTGAAGTGAGGGACATCGATTCAGTTCTAACTGACAGAAACTTGAGAATCGTCGGACTGATTGAGCAGAATCAAAGCATAAGGTTTGAAGGGACACTGAGGGCAGCCCCGAAGAAGCGGTTGAAACGCAAAACACCTAGGGTCGTAATAACAGAAGGGATTGACGAAGAGAGAACGCCCACGGATGATGAACTTGCAGCCGGGTCTTCGGCCGGATTTCAAGCGACAAAAGGAAGAAAAAAAGGCAAGGCCGCTGCTTACAAACGTCCTAAGTCTTCGAGGTGGAAATCAGTTGTGGTTTCCTTGCCGGTTCTCGGCATTAGAATCTCAGAGGCTCCTTCCTCACCAACAGAGAGTCCTTTTGAAGGGCTTGCCGATATTCCGATTCCGGATTACGTGTCACTTCAACACGACACCGGGTTGGAGGAGCTTGATAGTGCTCTTGACCTAAGCGAGTCGCTTCCTATAAGTGCGGCCGACATTTCCGGTTGGTCGGGGGGTTGCACATACATACACACTTCACGGCACCACACGATTTCCAATCATAAGTTGTTCAACTCAAGGGATCACTAAGTCTGCTTCTTTTTATTTTTACAAGTACAATGTCCGGACGAGGGTTGATGTTAGGAAGTCTTCATTCAGCTTGCCGATCTTCTTCATATTATGAGTCACGCAGGAGGGAGGAAGATAGGGACCTCGATCGCGGGTACTCTAGCCAGGAACGTCAAGAGAGGGATAGGGATAGGGAGTACAGACATCGATCCCACTATCCTCCTCCTAGACTCCCTACACAGCCTTTGGGTCAAGGGAGACAGCCAGTAGAGCCCTCTCGTTACAAACCATCTTCGCATGCTCCTCGGTCCGAGTCGCAGCGCCATAGAACTGAGGTTGAGCCTCCCGTCGTTGTTGAGTAAGCTATCACTGAGCCTACTAGGGAAGCGGCTATTAAAATTGCTCAGCTAAGGAAAGAGTTCCCAAACATATGCTTTGACGGCTATGTTTTTCCCCCTCATCTAAAGAGAATCCCATCGGAAGCGGAGAACACAATGCATGACTACATTTATGACATTTACTCCCAGTACAAAGAGTGGGTGAAGGCGGTAGAGAAAAAATCAAAGGTGGCCTTTGAGCGGGCTAAAATAATCGAAAATTTAGAATCTGATCTCGCTCAGAAGGGCCGCATTGTCCAAGTGCTTACTGATGAAGCCGAGTCCTCTCGGAAATCAGAGATAGAGGCCACCAAAAAGGCTGATGAGGCGAACTTGGCCATGGAGAGGATGAGGCAGACGCACTATGCCTTGGTGGAGTAGATGGGTCACCGAAACACCACTGTCACAGCTGAACGGGACGCCGCTCTAAAAGAACTTGTTGAACTTAAAGCCAAATATTATGAAATCATCAAGGAAAAGGATGACGCAAACAAAGCTGCCTAGGAGGCGTGTGAATAGGCTGTCGTGCTTCGGGGCGAACGGGACGCGGCCACGGCTAAGGTTCGAGTGGTGGAGACTGTGGTCGAGGAGAAGGTTCGAATGCCTGAGTCCAAGCTAGAAGATGATATCGAAGATCTCCTCATTGTTTATAACGCCAATGTTTTGAGGCACAGAGATCTAGCCTGGCTCAGCAACTACCCGACTCATTTACACAACGCTTGGGGCCGATTGGTTGAGGAGGAGAAGGCAGTGCATCTGGGTGAATCAATCGACGAGTTTGAGCTTGAGAATCGTATGTTAAACGAAGATGAATGAAAGATTCTCCATGAGTCGATGATTTCACATGAAAAAGAAAGGCTCGGCACTCAACACTTGGAGGTCGGAGAAGGTTCAGGTGTTGAGCATCATGATGTGAGTGCTGAAGTCCCTGCGCCAACTCAGCCTGAACGTGCACATGTGGTTGATCCCCAGCCCATTCCTGCCTATAATCCGGATCAGCCGCAGCTATCTCCGGCCTGAGAACAAGTTTCTGAGGCTGTTCAACCGTCCACAAGCCAAATTGAGGAAGGTATTCTGAACATTCTAGATGCTTATCTAAGATCGAAGTCGTCATCCGAATTAAGTATTAACAGTTCTTCTTTTGTTTTTGTCCAGTGATTGATGCTGCACCAGTTGTGCCTCCTGCCACTCAAGAATCACATCATATGCAGGAGGCAATAACAACCGAAGCGACCACCATAACTACAACTGCGCCGATTGATGGAACGTAGGGGAGCACGCTTATCTTCGATGAACAGATGATGGAGGAACTCCTCGGTCAACACAGCGACCCCTTTGCAGACCTACCATTTGTTATGGGTTGAAGTGTACCCGCTACCAATTCTTCAATTTCAATTGCTAATGCTCTCAGCGAGGCCCAAGCAATTCATGAAGAAGAAATATTGGCCGAAATTGACGCTGAAATGGAGGCAGCTGCTCATGACAGTAGTTTTGGAGGTGGGATGGCGGCACCTGGTCCGGCTCCATTAAGGATGATATCACCTGGTGGTACAGTTATTGACACCAGCGCACCTATCCCGCCTCCTATAGTCGATCCGGTTCCTCCGACTCCGCCTTCAGGGAACATTCCCATGCACTTGAGCTCGGATGAGGAAGTTGATATCATGCCCCCTCCTAGAGAGCAGCTGCCGAAAGGCAAGGGCTCAAAAAGAAAGATAAGTGGCAGTTCCAGTGGGTCAACACCGAAAAGGAAGTCGAAAAAGAAAAAAGAGTAGATGTGCTTCTTCGGTTTAGTTTTGGTAGATAGATAGGAATTTATCTTCGTTTTTTCTTTGGTAGGCTGTGTATAGACGCGGGTTCGGCCCCCGCTAGTAGGAATTTTTTGGGACCAACTTGTACATAATATCTTTTCGCAGATAGCTGAAATGAAATTTTATTTTGCTTTGAACTCGATGTGTGTTTATTTGCTTAAGTGTTCCAGCATTCGAATTCCTTGATCAGTACACTTGTGAAGTTTCAACGCTTGAACCCCGCTTAAGTTCATCCGTCAAGTCCTAAAATCACGGCCACAAGTCACGACTAGACATTAAGTTGAACTCCGATATTGTACTGCTTCAGTTAGCGATTGACACTTAAGTTCTGCCCCCAGTTTCAGGAATGAAGTTTAAAAATCGGCTAGCGGTCGTATTTCGCTTTCAATGCAGCTTGCTTAGCATTGTTGGTTTGATGTTGAAACAAGGGGATTTTGAGTGGTTGAATTACACTCGCTCTTTATTGATGATTGTATCCACGCTCCGGGGACTTAAGTTATTTTCATGGGCGATCATCCACGTTTTTTTGGCACTTATCATTTCGTCCGCACTCTGGGGACTTAAATAAATTCGCGGGCGCTCAATTACACCTGACTTGAGTTTATACTCCGGTCCGCGCTCTGGGGACTTAGAGTTATTTGATGATTATACTCCGGTTCGCACTCCGGGAATCCGGAGTTAGTTGATGTTTATATTCCGGTTTGCACTCTGGGAATCCGGAGTTGGTAAATAGACAGTCAATTATATATGTTGTATGTTTTTGAATTTTGCTCGCACTCTGGAACGAAAGGTGTATCAGGATCGTGGATGATCGGATCACTTCCACCCTGAGTTGACAAGTGAGGTCGTTAGATGGATGGGTCCATCCTCCTCAAACTTGATTCGAATACGGGCGAAGTCATTAGGTGAACGGATCCACCCTCTTCGAAACCGTACTTGTAAGTTTATACTCCAGTTCGCACTCTGGGAATCTAGAGTTAGGTGAAGGATTGTCGTGTATCAATCCTTTTTTGACTTTGGTGTGATAGCTTGTCCCCGAGCTCGGGTTTCACTTAGCGAGTGACCAGTCGTATCACAGTCACTCCCTGTTTGAATAAATTCCACCGTATGATGGAACTTAGCTCTCCGTGCATAGTGATGATCGTATGAAGTATTTCAAGTAAATCACAGCTCTGGCTCGAAGAGATTTGCATTTTATTGCTGAAATAAAAAAACATGGCAAAGTCAGTAGCCTTGTTACAAATTCTAATTTCAAAATGCAGAAACAAATTGCAAATGAAAAACAGATCGAATAAATAAATAGAGCCTGTTATGTGTAGTAGCAACGGAGACTCTCGCTGTTCCAGGCTCTCGGAAGAGTGAGACCGTCAACGGTTGATAATTTGAATGTACCATCTCCGAGCTTTCGTTCAATAACATATGGTCCTTCCCAAGTTGGTTTCATATGCGAAGGGACCGGATAAATTCTTTTGAGTACGAGATCACCAAGTTCAAAGGTTTGGGGTCGGACCTTAGCATTGTATAATCGGGCGACTCGACTCCGATACGTGGCTGCCCTCAGATCAGCCTCTTCACGCTTCTCATCCAATAAATCGAGAGATTCAGCAAGTAATATAGCATTCGTCTTTGGATCGTAGTATGTCACACGATGAGAAGGTACTTCTAATTCAACTGGAATAACAGCTTCTAAACCATAAGAGAGAGAGAATGGAGTGTGACCGGTTGCGGACCTATGGGTTGTACGGTAGGCTCGTAAGGCCATAGGAAGTTCATCGACCCATTTGCCCTCGGCTTTTTCCAGTCGTTTCTTCAGAATGGACTTTATAACTTTATTAACAGCTTCAACCTGTCCATTCGCTTGAGGGTGTGCGACGGCGGAGAATTTCTTCTGAATGTGGAACCGTTGACAGAAATCCTTAAATTCGGCACTATCGAATTGGGTCCCGTTGTCAGTGATGATAGTACGTGGGAGGCCAAATCGGCAGATGATGTTGCGTATTACAAAGTTGATCACCTTATTTGTTGTGATTGTAGCAAGGGGTTCAGCTTCTGCCCACTTGGTAAAGTAATCAACAACTACTATGGCGTACTTCGCACCACCTTTGGCTAGAGGTAGAGAGCCAATAATATCAATGCCCCATACCGCAAACGGCCAAGGGATGACCATTTGAGTTATCTCAGTAGGCGGGGCTCTAGGAATCCGAGCATGCTTTTGACATTTATCACACTTCTTGGCATAATCTGCTGCATCACGGTTTACAGTTGGCCAATAGTATCCATACCGGAGTACTTTCTTAGCAAGTGCTTGCCCCCCGGTGTGATCGCTACATTCTCCTTCGTGTACATCATGTAATACTCATTTGATTTCATCGTAAGCGATACACCGGAGTAAAGGAACAGAGTATCCTCTTCTATACATAACTCCATTTTGAATGGTGAACCGAGAAGCTTTTCGAAGAATTTGTCTCTTTTCACACCTATGCTATGGCAGGGTTCCGTGTTTGAGATAATTTCTGAACGGAGTCATCCACGACTCCCTTTTGGAAACGACATCAAATATCCAATCGGTTTCCATCTGGTCAATGCTTGGCGAAGATAATACCTATACGGGAACACGTCCCATTTGTTGTGCTTCACCTGTACTGGCCAACTTTGCCAACGAATCAGCTTTCAGGTTGTGTTCTCGCGGTATGTAATAAATAGCATAATAGTCAAACTGATTTAATGTCTCCTGAACCTGAGCAAGGTATGTGGCCAATCTTCGATCTCTGGCTTGGTACTCCCCTCGAACTTGACACATGATCAATTGCGAATCACAGTAAATTTCCACCGCAATGATTCTTAAATCTCTGGCAAGTTTCAATCCAGCCAATAGGGCTTCATATTCAGCTTCGTTATTAGTTGCACAGAAGTTGAACTTTAGAGCGTAACATATAGATCGACCTTCAGGAGTTTCGAGCACAACTCCTGCACCTGAGCAACGGTCATTTGATGCACCGTCTGTATGTAGCTTCCAGATATACTTGGGAGATTCACTGGTTTCGGGCAAGTCCTCTGGGATGGTAAATTCAGCAATGAAATCTGCTAGGACTTGTCCTTGAATGGCTCGCCTTGAAGTGTAAGTAAGGTCAAACTGACTTAACTCGATATTCCATTTGAGTAACCTGCTAGACGTCTCGGGATGCGTAAGGACCTGTCGTAACGGCTGGTCGGTATAAACGGTGATTGGGTGAGCCTGGAAGTATGGATAGAGCTTCCTCGAGGCAATAACAAGATAATAAGCCAATTTTTCTAGCTTCGGATAATTTCTCTCAGCTCCGGTTAGCCGCTTGCTTATGTAGTAGACTGGCTTTTGTATTCGGTCTTCCTCCCGAACTAGAGCAGCACTGATTGCGTTTTATGATACCGCCAAGTAAATGTACAATTTCTCATGATCGATAGGCTTTGAAAAAATTGGCGGTGTGGAGAGATGTTGAATTAGTGCTCGGAATGCACCCTTACATTCCGTAGTCCATTCAAAGTTTCTTTTTCCTTTTTGGATCAGATCGAAGAAGGGAATGCATTTGTCAGTGGACTTTGAAATGAACCTGCTCAGTGCTGCTACTTTCCCATTGAGACTCTGGACTTGCTTTATAGTTTTTGGGGTTTCAAGATTTCTGATCGCCCAGATCTTTTCAGGATTGGCTTCGATTTCTCGAGCGTTGACGATAAACCCAAGGAATTTTCCGGATGCTACCCCAAAGTGACATTTCAATGGGTTGAGCTTCATTCTGTATTTTCGGAGGATATTAAACATTGACTCCAGGTCTCTTATGTGATCAGTGGAAAATCGCGACTTGACTAGCATGTCGTCCACGTATACCTCCATGGTCTTTCCGATCTGGTTAGGGAACATTCGATTAACTAACCGTTGATAAGTTGCCCCAGCATTCTTGAGTCCAAAAGGCATAACTTTATAACAATAGAGTCCTATATTGGTTACGAAGCTGGTATGTTCCTGGTCGGGCAAGTGCATGGGTATTTGATTATAGCCAGAGTATGCATCCATGAAGGATAAAAGTTTGTGTCCAGCCGTTGAGTCTACAAGTTGATCAATTCGTGGAAGTGGAAAACTGTCTTTGGGGCAAGCTTTATTCAAGTTTGAGTAGTCAACACATGTTCTCCATTTCCCATTTGGCTTTCGGATAAGTACAGGATTGGATACCCATTCCGAGTATAATGCATCTCGAATGAATCCATTCGTCTTAAGCTTATCTACCTCTTCCTTAAGGGCGGCAGATCTCTCTGGATCCATACCATGCCTTTTTTGCTTGACCGGGACGTACCACGGGTCAATATTCAGCGTGTGGCTCGTGATGTCCGACGAGATCCCACACATGTCAGAGTGCGTCCAGGCAAACACATCAAGGTTTACCTAGAGAAATTCAACCAATTCCTCTTGCATTTGTTGGCTTAGCTGAGATCCAATCTTTATCATCTTCGAGTCATCATTATCGTCGATTGGAACATCGATCGTCAGTTCGGCCGGAGAACCTTGTCTGTCTTTACTTTCATCTTCACTTTCGGTATCTCTCGGGTCAAGATCTCTTTGGAATTAGTTGGGGTGCCCGGGCCCGGGCCCAGGCGTTAATTGTCAATTATCCGTAAAGCGGACGCAGAGAGATTCCTCTACGCCCTTTCCTTTTTCCTTTCGCCGCGTCTCGCGCAGCTCAGCAACGTAACAAGCTCGCCCTGCGGCCTGATCCCCTTGGACAACTCCGACACCATTGTCGGTGGGGAATTTCAAAGTCAAATACCATGGGGCGATGACAGCCCTGAATTCAGCTAGGGCTGGTCGTCCCAAGAAAGCATTATATGGGGAGTTTATATCCAAAACAACAAACTATAGTATCCGGACTCTCCGGCGCTCAGCAATTCCCAATTCCACTGGCAATTCCACCACTCCAGTGGGTATAGTTGCACTCCCGTTGAAACCGTGAATGCGAGACTGACATGGCTTCAAGTCTTTAGTCTCCATTCTCATCTGGTCGTAAGCTCGTTTAAACAGAATATTCATAGAGCTTCCGCTGTCTACCAAGATCCTCTTCATCCAAGCAGGACCTATTTGAGCTGGTATGACTAGCGGATCAATAGTGGGGGCTTCGACCCTGTCGGCATCCCGACCTCGAAATACGATGTCATCTTCCATCGTTCTTTGCTGTTTGGCCGGAGCCCCATCTTCAGAATTACTACAACATTCAAAGTCCGCATGCCTGATAGAGCTGGCATACAACTCCATTTCCTTCCAGCTTCGGTCTACTGGATGGGGACCACCACAAACAGTGTTTATCACCAACCTCCCGCCAGTACGAGTGGGTTCCTCCTGTCTAGCCGGATTTGGTACATGATTTTGATTTGATGGGCCCGCACCTCCAGACTGCGGCGCCCGAACAAACTGTTCTAACTTCCTCTCTCTTATCAACTTTTCGATGAGATCCTGCAAGTGACGGCATTCATTTGTGTTATGGCCGTAGCTTTCGTGGAATCTACAAAATTTTCCCGTTTGAATTTGCTTTTCCGATGACTATTTCGGAGCAGGCTTCTTGTACTGAATAGTATTGCAGGTTTGTAGATATACGTTCTCCAGCGACGTATTCAGAGGAGTATAATTATCAAACATTGGGGCTCTACGCCGTGGACCACGGTTCTGGTCTCGTTTTCTATTTTGGTTACCATTGCCTTTTTGCTGATCTTGTTTATTCTGAATATTCAATTGCACTTTTCCGGAACTCTCCTCGGATTGTTTAACATCAATATTACTTCGAATTCCTTCCACACTAGGCCCCACGTCATCCTTCTTCCTAGACTGTTTCGCATCCTCCCTTCTCAAGAATTGAGCTGCTTTGGAATAGAAACGGTCCAATGATATAGGCTGTAGAAGTAGTCCTTGTGTTAACCATGATGGATGTTGAAGCTCTCTCCTAGATTTGTAGCAAATTTGAATAGGATGGAAGAACTTCTGTAATTGAGACCTGGATCTTCTCCTTGGATGTTTGCAATCCGATATCGGCAGTAGATCCAACGAGCGGAAGGGAAAAAAAGACTGGTTTTCTCTCAATGAAAGCACCAAAGTGTTTGTACCAAAATTGAGCACAACACTTTTCAGAAGGGTTTGAAGAGGTAAAAATGAAGAAATTAAATGGAAAAAGAGGATTATCTAACAAACACTTCAAAAACAAATAAGAAAATACACAAAAACACAGAGATTTAGAGTGGTTCGGCGTCTTACCTACGTCCACTATGAAATTGATGATTTTATTGAAGTTTTCTTGATAATTAGAGCAGATTACAGCGGATTACAGTGATGAAATTCGAGCACAACAATAGCCTTGTAGTGGAAAAATGCTTTCGGCAGAGTCTGGACGTCAAAGAGCCAAAAGATCCTTTTTCTGTAGGCTCTGGGTGCTATTTATAGGCGTAGGATCTCGCTCAGATCTCGGGAGACCTCTTCTGGAACGTGGGTGGGCCCACGCGATCGATCCCACTTGATTTCGACTCGATTTGTGATCGATACGAAAGACTTTCGTATCGATCAAGATTTGACCCAATCGAGTCGAAACTTGGCATGAACATTCCTTAGGTCGTACGTAAGCTCCTGTGAAAATTTCATAGCATTTGGTCTTGTGGATCTCAAGTTATGATCGATACGAGTTAGAGTTTTCGGTAGGCTGTTCAGTTCATATCGATCATCTCTTCGAATCGATCGCTTCGAATCGATACTGCGCACGTGATGCCAGTTGACGTGGCGCTTGCTTTGCGGATCGCTCCACTTTCGATGCCGAGTTGGCCGGGTATTCCCAAGCTTCTCGCCTTGTTCGTATCGATTTGGCTGGGTCTTGTTTATATCGATCGCAGTCACTCCATTCGTATCGATGGAAACGGCTCATTTCGTATCGAGTGTCGTTGTTCTGTTCGACTCGATCGCTGTTGCATTGTTCGTATCGAGTGCCGCGGCTCTGTTCGTATCGATGGAAGTTGAGATGTTAGTATCGATTGTGCGGCCCTGTTCGTATCGATCGAAGTCGTTCCAACTTCATGGATACGAACAACTGTTAATATGACGGATACGAACAGATGGATGTGAGATGATATCGATGGATGGATACGAAGAATCGATGGGGAATCGATACGAAGAAAGCCCTTTGGTTGATGGATACGAACAACGCAGTTCTCTTGATCGATATGAGATAGGGCGCCTATGATCAATTCGAAAATGGATCGACCCGAAGTCAGATTTCCCTGGCTTCTTTATGGATGCGAACAAGGTGACTGTTGATGGATTCGAACATGATGGTTACGAATGAGGCCACCTCGGATCGATTCAAACCTGATGGATACAAAGTGAAGTTGATTCTTTTGATTTGCGTCGATCATATCTTGAGCACACAAACTCCGATTGACTTGAAATTTGGAACGTTGGCTTTCATTGCTTCGCTTGTCATGTCTTGTTAATTGTAGTTTGATCCGGACTCGGATAAAATTCATCGATATTCATAGCGAGTCTGCATATAACTGATTTTCGGGATGGACTGTCTTCGAATCCCAGTTGAGTTCCTGGTATCATGGCCTTGCCAAAAGGCGGGATAACAATATATATATATATATATATATATATATATATATATATATAAAATTAAATTACAAAATTATTTTAAATTTTTATGTATAAAATAATTTGAAATCTTTTATAATATATATTCATTTTAATTTTCGTGGGATCACGTATCCCATCTATTATATGTCTGAAACCATTTTTCAAGTTACCAAATCCTACGCTGATATTCAATCCATACCGAGATTCAGAAGAGAAATGGTTCGTGAAATTGCGTCTTCACTTCCAACAATTTATGTCGATTCATTTACACTTCTGCAACGACTTCGATTTGGGGATCTTGGAAAGCAGGATCTGGAAACATCGTGTGTGTTAGTGGCTATATAAAATCATATGTCAATTGTTTAATACCCGTTTCGGGTAAGATTCCTACAACGATTTTTGGATTTTGGTGATTACATAGTTTGGCGACCTGTAGAGATTCAAAGTAAAATTTTCTGGGTGTGTTTTTGATAATGGAAGGCACAATAAAATTTCAATCTTTAGTGCCTAATTGTTTGGATTATTTTGAAGGACCTGCAAATCGAATTCTAATCCAGCTGTTTTCCCTACGTTTAATTGTGAAATGCGAAACCGCAAGTTAAATTCCAAATCTAAAGCCGATACATCCTCTGTTCAATTCGACTCAAGATGAAAAAGCTTTTTTTGTTGATTATCGAATTCTATTAATTGGGAACAATGACCTATGGAAATTGTTGGTCGTCTACCTTCAGATTATGGGTATTCATTCATGTGGTTGAATCCCAAAATTAGCATAGGCTGATTTCATAATTCGCATAGAAAGAAAGAGTTATGTGTATGATGGTGGAATGATTTTCAGGTGGATGATTACTGCTTCTCTGATTGCTGTTATGATTTATGGTTTTAAATTCCTTAAGTTACATAGCAATATCGATCCAAGCATGATTCTAAATGGATGTAAAATCGGGCCTTACGTAGCCACTTTGTGATGTTCGATGATCATCCAATTTTCGGGGAGCATGTACAGGGTTGGGCAATGCTGTTTGTCAGAGATGATCATGGTCATGTGTAGGTGATTGGAGAAGACAGTTTTCATGAGTTCAATGGTCTGAAGCTTTCAACTGGGCTTGATACAATAGTGGGTTGAAAGGAACTTGTTGGTTTGATATATGGAGTTTTATTGAATTAATCTAATGTATAAATTTATGGTTTAGGTAGATTTGTAGCCTTGTATTGCTTGGGCTACTTTTGTGTTGTACTTTGTAATTTAGTTTGTAAAGCAATAAAAGGAACCCATTTTCCAGAAAAATACATATATGTTAAATACATATTTGCTGCTACTTACGGTCAGGAAATGTTTTTAACTATTTTTTTGGTATAAATAATTTTTGAATAAAATATACATTAAAATTAAATCCGTGTGGATTTAATGATAAAAAATATATTTAAAAATGTATTTGAAATTAAAATGCATATTTTATATTATATATAATTTTACAGAGTATTATATTATTTATATATGAATTATAAATATATTTTGTTTGTTTAACTAATATTAAATCAAATAAGTAATTTAAATATTTATAAAATAAATAATTTTCTTTTTTACCGTCAAACGGTTTTTAGGTATGTATAAAAAATTTAAAAAAAAATTAAACACATATATCATATGAATTAATATTTTATAATTAGATTTAATTGATAAAATCATTTGATAATAATATTTTAATAATATTAGGCCAAGATCAACAAGATGATATCTTTAAAAAAATTATGCATATATGTATATATATATAACCATTGACATGTGACAATACAGTAATATACCGATTCGTGATATGATCTGTCTAGCTAACATATGATATGTTGATTAACTTAAACAATTTAATATATTAATAAATATGAAGCATACCTCTGGCCAAGGCCTAGAGATCATACTTTGAAATGATGAAATGGCTCATTAATCGTATTCCAAGTTCTAAAGTTGCTAGCTCCCAAACTGTTTTTCACCGACGATCGAATAGAAAAGTTTTGATATAATTTTGTACTTGGATTTTTGGGGTTTAAGGGGGATGATTGCTGGTCGAAAATTACAGAGAGAGAGAGGAGAGAAAAAATATCTCCGTAAATGGTGTAGAGATTGGCATATAAATAGGAAATCAAATGGAGAGAAAAGTGGATCATATCCTTATATTTCTCTCTTACCAATTCCACTCTCTTAACTATTCAAACTCCTCTCCTTTTGCCATCATATGGCCGCCCAAACCATCTCTCCTTTCAACTAAAATAAGCATGCCCATATGGTCTTTAAATCTAGTCCAAGTTCGAACAATATTCAATGAAATTTTAAATCCTATTTAAGCGTACCGGTATCGTATATCGATCAGTATATTTATAACTATTATAAACATAATACTAATGTTGTTAAATATATCAAATATAAAATTTTATAATTAATATTCCATAAATATTAATTAATTTATAACAACTACAAACTAGTTAAATCGGATGGAAAAGGGAGTATTCATCGTTTCGGTTGTGCGACTCTTAGGTATAAATTTTGTTAGCGATTAATATCAATTCGAATATTAACGTTCATACGTCACTTAACAGGTGGTGTGACATTATGGCCAACTTTATTGCTTACTAGGTTTCGGTAAAATTCAATTTTACTTTATTTAACGTTATGTAACACCCCACTTTTATTCCCATATCACCCAAGAGTATTACTGAATAATACTGTCGAGTAATATGGAGAATGAGGCGGTGTTGGTGAAATACACATGAATATTCCCTTGGATCAACACTGAATACGTCTCATAATATAAAAACAACTCATCTCGATATAAACAGTCTGGGTATAAAGCAATAAACACTTGTGGTTCCAGAGGACTGAACAATACACAATATAAAATAATAGAGATCACAGAGTCATCAACGTAGCGATAACATATAATATAAAATATACACAAGTCTGAGTAGGATATAAAAATAAGTTAAGTTCCCACTGATTCTCAAATATATATACAAGATAGATCCAATACGTTTACTCCAACAACATATACGTGCATGAATCCATACTATGATGTACAATACAACTAATAATGTAACCTCTAACTAAGCCCAATAAGCGAATCTAGTCACAGCGTCCCTGAACCTGAAATGTCTTGGACTGACCCGAGTATTATATAAATAATAAATGGGTCAAACTATGCTTAAATTCAAGGATGAATACACAAATAATATCTTTAGGAATAACATATACATGGCATAATAAGGAAATCCAACAAAGGAATAATAAAACATCCACAACACATCGAATATCATTGAACACATTATACATCAAAACATCCATAAGACATCGAATACCATCACACACATCACACAACACACATCAAGCATCCAACACACACGTCGCACACATCACTGCACACATCACCCATCACACACATCACATATATCACATATTACACACATCACATACATCACACATCAATAAACACAACACACATCAATTCATTCATATTTATTTGACTATATTTGAGTTATTCGATATATTCTTTAATTTCATCTTCTTTAGTGCTACGGCTACTGATACTGCTACTTTTAATGTACTGCCAGAAGCCGAGTCTACACCTATGTCTCGTCACTTCTCATTTCCAAAGGGAGACCCTGCTCGTAAATATTTGTGAGCATCCTCACCAGTCTTTAGCTACATAGTAAACGCACGTCGCTTCCTCATGGCTCGCTTTCCATCGTCAACCAACTCACATCATTCTGTACTTCTTGTCCCATTGGCTCGTGCAGCAGATTGTGACCATGTGACGACGGGCCAAATCGTCACAACCAACAGAGAGCGACCTCACGGTCGATCAAGCAGGATGAGGCTAGCAAAACTTCTAACCATCACACCTATGTAAGGAATTCTGCATCGTATGCCTAGATCCACCCAAAAGCGAAGATAATCATATTCCCGATTTAAAATAAAATAGAGAAATAATATAATACACCTTATACATCAAGTCAGAATTCCAAAGAATATCAATTAATATACGTGTATAATACAAAATAATTCACCGATATCCAAGTATTAAATACTCGGTCTTCAATGAATTATCTAACATTATACTATTGTTGAGTAAATAAATATACTCCACACAGACGTTCCATACCGCCCGGTGAAATACAATCATATACACAACATCCACAACTAATCAATATTAAATAAATTTCCACTTCATTTATTAATTCATCTCGCTTACTTTTTACTTCAATTCATTATACTTCATTTTTATTACTTCATAGTTCAGCACAATAATTAATTAAACACAATCTCATTCGTAGCAATCCATTCAACAACCATCCATACACACGACAAAATATTATTTAATTAGTAATTAACGAGATGAAGGGTTTTATTTAAATACATTTCACTTCAAATTTTCTCCTCTTTTTATAAAATTACTTCAATTTAATTTAACACCAAAACACTTCTTTTATTTATTTCTTTCTCTTTTAAAATGTGATTAATTCCCTCATTTACTTCCAAAAACATATATTTTAAAACCACTTATTTGGTTCAAAGTAGCCTTTGTTCGATCACTTCAATAAATTTAAAACCTATAAAATCCTTTCATTTCAAATTTCTACTTCGGTAATATACAAATACTACAAAGAAATTTATATTTTCTGAATACCTTTAAAACACAAAAACATACTGATATGCTCAATCCAAAAATATTTCCATACTATATATATATATAATTTCCAAACCATAATTTAAATTCATCGTTTATTTTCCAATCCTCTTTAAAACCATTTTTATTAATCAAACAAATATTATTCCTCATTTAATATATTCCTAAAGTAATTCAATAATCAAACACCTACAACTGCGTTACTGCCATGCCCAAACCTGCCTTTTAATCACCTGCGCCGTCTATAACACGTTGCAGCTCCTCCTTAGTCAACATCATCAGCCACCTCGTCGACGTCGTGGCACTGCATCATAACTGACCTCCCTCCAAGTTGTTACTCGACCAGAGAACGACGCCAGCACAACTACCAAAGCACATGGCAACTCCAGGTTGATCGCGACCTCCTCCCAATCGCCTGCCACATCATGATGCACAAAGTCACGGCCACCAGCTTGCATTCGCACACGGACCCTCCCCCACTTTGGTCGATCATCACCGATCTTCACGCCTTCAATGATGATCTCTCTCTATTTATTAAGTGAATCCATTACTGAATTAGGTGGTTAGGGCTAAATCAGTAAATATAAGAGGAAAGTTTCCAAAGAAAGGGAGTGAAGTCAAGAATAGAAAAGAAAGGTCGGGATTTGTGAAGTTAGGAGAGTTTTCTAGAAGTATGGAGAGAATGAAAATGGGTTTGGGCTTGTTGATATTGGGCTACATTTTAATTTTCTGCTTTGCCCAATTATTTACTCTTTTCTTTCCTTTTAACAACTCATTTAATTTATTTGTAAATAAATTTCAATCCAATTTAAATTGATTCACGCCTCATTTAATTTATTTACAAATTTGCTTTAATTTAATTTTTAATTGATTTATACTTCATTATCCAGAATATATATCGATAACTGCATGACTTCCTTCACTTTAATATTTGTTCACTTCTATTTTTAAAACATTAATTATTACAAATCAAATTCGAATACCTTTATTGTAATTAAATTTATTTATTTAAATGGCGTAGAAAACCGGGTTGTTGCACGTTACCCGGTAGTGACAATTATTTATCGCTTCATCAAAACTATATCACTTTAGACTTATGGAATTTGATTATGGTCAAAATTCAAATATCTTCCATATTCAACTCCATAGACCAAGCACAAAGTCCTTGATTCAATAATAATTATTATTATTAAACAAAATACTATGGCCAAAGACTTTGACTTTGAGTTGACTTCAGTTGACCGTGATACTTAACTCATATAACTAATGAGACGAATCCTCTCTTGAATAGCGTTTCACTTCCAATGCTTCCACTTGACTTGATTATAGTCGTTCAGTGGAAGCTGTGCCACGATTTAACTATAATCAAAGTGGAGCTTCCACATTGAAGATCAACGGTATTCTCAAGTCAAGAGAATTGTGTAATTTTGTCACATCGATATTTTCTATTTGACTTTAGTTACACTAACCAATAGAAAATTATCTAGTGAGTCATTCCATAGTTATCCAATAACTATTAGTATATAACCATTTGGTGTCCTCAGCAGTCATGAGTAATATACTACCCAATATTTGGAGAGTGTTACATATTCTAGTATCAAGGATGTATTGATATCCAGTCCTAATACATCTTAACTATTAATATTTAAAACAATATGTTTAATTTCATCGTGATAAATTACTCATGGTTACAACACTATATAACTGCTATCACAAAACATATCATTTATGGATATTCAATTAAATATACTTCAATTAAATTAATTAATTAATATAACACACTATATCAAGTATATAATAGAAAAAAAGACCTTTTACTTAGAACAAGATTAGTTATTGAGTTAGATATATGTAACAATTACATAATAGCCCCTAGGGCATACCCCTAACTCTATCAGATAGAAAACCACAAATGGTTATGTTTTGTGATAGTAGTTACAATGTGTTGTAATCATGAGTGATTTATCATAATAAAATAAGCATATTGTTTTAATATTCCTAGTCAGCATGTATCGAGACTGGGTATTGATACTTCCGTTGAGACAAGAGTATGTAACGCTCTTCAAATATTGGACAGTGTATTCCTCATTGCTGCTGGAGGCACCAAGGGTGTAACACCCCATGAAAATTAATAAATTAATAATAAGGCTAAAAATTATAATTTTGCAAACATCATAATTTGGCCACGAAAGTTACACCACTGGGTTCGTGGTGATTTTCTGATCAACTTCCATATATAAGGCTTAGCGATCAAAGTTCAAACGGAATAATTATTAACGTTTGAATTTTTCGAATTTAAAATAATTCAAACGAATTTGAATTTAAAATTTAATCATGTTAACATTAAAAATTAAAAAGGGTAATAAATATTTTAACGTAAGGGAAACTTAACGTTTAAAGAAAACGTTAACGTTAGTTAGTAAAATGGGAAAGAAATTAGAAAATAACGGCAAGTAATTATTTGTGCGAACGGCAGGAGGCCGGTTGACTGCCTATACTGATCGGTGAACCGTTAGTAGTCGACCATCCAAGGAAGGTCAGTGGATCGGTTAATGATAGTCAGCTAGGGTTTTCTTTAGCCAAGAACAGTCCGAATTTTATTATTTTAAATCGGCTTGCATCCTACGGTCTAGGCGTATCCTGACCACTATAAATAAGAGGCTAGCCCTCTCACTTTATTCATAAGAAAATTAAAACGCTAACGAAATTCTATCAGTCCTCCTCCTCAATTCTTCGTTAGATTCAAGATTCAACTTTTAGGGAAGGAATCAATCAGATTTGAAGGTAATAAGTTTAAGCTATATATATACATATATATACAAGTTTTTCTATTTTTATTCTTTTCTAATCTTTGAATTCTGCATCTAATTTATACATAATTGATTGTTGTATATATTCCAAAAGAAGATAATTGAAAAAGGAATTAGGTGAAGGCATGAAATCAGATCCAAAGAAAATCAAGGAAAACTATCTATGAGTGGAAATCTTAGTTTTTCACATTTTAGTAATATGTGGAGTAAAAGTTTTGGATTTTTTTATGCCTTAGGAAATTTTGTATACAAAAACCTTGAACCTAAAACTCCGAAATTCCCCCAATAAAATATTAATTCTTGGATTAGTTGGAATTTCAATTGTTTTTTGTTAATACAGTAGAATTTAATTTGTTGTTTGCAATTTGAATAATTTATGTTCTATTACACTTTCTCTTCTAATCTTTGTTGTTATGGTGAAGGGTTCTAAAAAGAAAAAAATAGGAAATGGTATGCAAAGTATGGATTTTTCTATTTGTAGTTTGCACTGCCTATTCCATAATTTAGACAAATATGAATCCCTTTTCCACTTCAAGCTTGTATATGTAAAAGTTGAATAGAATATAAATGGTTAAATTGTAAAGTTTTATTCCTTGAAATAGAGACGTTGATTCAATTATATTAATGTAAAATATGTTTGGTATTCAGATTCCATCTTTGAATATGAAGGCTTCTCATCTTGAGCTTTGCTCCAGTAAATTTTCCCAGATTTTAGTATTGAATAGGTTTTGGTTACATTGTGTTACTAGATTGGATGGTAGGAGATGGTTGCTACACTTTTTACTGTTATTTTGCACTCGTGTAGAATCTTATGCATGTTTAGGATGCTTGCATACATGCCTATACGTCGCGATCTTGCATTCACGCTAGGATTGAGCTACCTATAATATGTTGTATACATAATCACATTGCATTTTTAGTTGAGTAGATGGTTGTGTAGATAACTTGGTTATATAACATGGTTGTGTGCGCGTTACACTACCTATCCCTTAGGGATTTTGGGGACGAAATCCTTTGAAGAGAGGAGAATGTAACACCTCGTGAAAATTAATAAATTAATAATAAGGCTAAAAATGATAATTTTGCAAACATAGGAGCTTGTCCAAAAAAGTTACACCATTGGGTTCATGGCGATTTTCTCGTTAACTTCCATATATAAAGTTTCGCAATCGGAGTACAAACGACAAGTTATTAACGTTTGAAGTTTTCGAATTTAAAATAATTTAAATGAATTTGAATTTAAAATTTAATAACGTTAAAAATTTTAAAAGGTAATAAATATTTTAACGTTAAGCGAAACTTAGCGTTTAAGGAAAACGTTAGTGTTAGTTGGTAAAATAGGAAAGAAACTAGAAAATAATGGCAAGTAATTATCTTTGCGAATGGCAGGAGGCCGATCGACCATCTATACTGGGCTTGTCGAACCTTATGTTAATACCTCAATTATTGATTTTAATGACAACAACCATATAAAATATAGATACTAATGTTTTGCCAAATTATATAGTATATAGTGTAGAATATTACATAGGTGCTGAATTGAAGACTGTATAATATAAAAACTCAAGATAAAGATTTGAAGACTCATGAGTTCAAAGACAAAGAAATAAAGAGCTCAAGATTATAATTTAGTGTTTAGAGTCATTAGAATATAATGTTAAAGTCTTTGATAACAATCTATGATCCTTATCTCCAATTTCTTATCATCGATATTTTAAATAAAACTAATAAAATATTATTTAAATTTCAAAATATATTTTAAAATATTTTATAAAAAGTTTTTAAGAGTTCAAAATATTTAAAAACTATTCTTAAATTATTTTACAAAGTATAGAATTTTCAAAACAACTTAAAAGAAACAGTTTTCAAATTTCACTAGGATATGTCGACATACAATATTTCTACATGTCGACATATAAGCCATTAAATTGTTTTTTAAATTTTGAATGGAAGTATATTTTGAACATAACCCTTCACGAATGGATACATCTATTCATTTACTATATAAAGGGGAGTGCAAAGGAATTTTTAACTAATCAATTACTTACTTTCTTCCCACTCCTTACTCTCTTGAAAATTCTCTTGAACAATACACTCTATTCTATTCAAAATCATATCGAATCAATTCATAATTCATTATATTTATTCACTACTACTTACTCACTGTTTTGCAAGCATCTCTCTTTTATTTCAAAGATCAAAGTACTATCTAAGAGGTTATAGGATCCATTATATCCATAGTACAACTATTTGTCATTGGAAAAACATCAATTCCACTCTTATTTTTGTGTGGATGAGCATGTAGTGCGTTCAAATCAAGTGAGTGTGTTTGGTAGCCCATTCAAATCTAGTGGGTGTGCTTATAGCCTGTTTAAATCAAGTGAGTTTGCCCTGGACTCGTAATACAGGAGAGTGTGTCTCGTAGCCTTGAAATCGAAATTGTATTTGGTTTGCTTGCTACCGTATAAAGTAGGAGCTTGAAAAAAATATGTACAAAAACTGTACAGGACTGGATGTAGGAGAAATTCGAACCAATATAAAATCTCTGGTGTCATCTCTCTAACTCTTTACTTTTTACTTTATTATTATCTATGACTGCTTTTGCGACTGATTGTTAGTATAAATCTATGTTGTTGATATGTGATTTGATATTAATCTTGAAATTTTTTTTATAAATAATTACATAAGTTAGAAAACACTATTCATTCTTCTTCTAGTGTTAAATTATCCTTAAAATATATTAATCCACAACCCACACCCTAGCGTCGACCGCCCAAAAAAGGCCGATCGATCGGTTAATGAATATTAGTTAGGGTTTTCTTTGGCCAAGAACGGTCTAGATTATATTATTTAAACCAGCTTGCATCTTCCGGTCTAAGAGCATCGTAATCACTATAAATAAGAGGCTATCCCCCTCACTTTTATTCGTAAGAAAACAGAAACGCTAGCGAAACTTTATCAGTTCTCTTCCTCAATTCTTCGTTAGATTTAAGATTTAACCTTTGTAGAAGGAATCAATTAAGATTTGAAGGTAATAAGTTCTAGTTGTATATATACACACGTTTTTCCATTTCTATTCTCCTCTTATCTCTTAATTCCGAATCTAATTTATACACAATTGAATTGTTGTATATATTCCAAAAGAAGAAAATTGAAGAAGGAATTTGGTAAAGGCATGAAACGGATCCAAAGGAAATCAGGGGAAACTATATGTAAGTGAAAATTTTAGTTTTTCACATTTTAGTAATTTGTGTAGTATAAGTCTAAATTTGTTTTATGCCTTGGGAAATTTTGTTTAGGAAAACCTAAAACCTAAAATCTAAACCCCAAAATTTTCATAATAAAATGTCAATTCTTGGATTAGTTGGAATCTCAATTGTTTTATGTTATTATAATATAATTTAATTTGTTGTCCAGTTTGAATAATTTATGTTCTATTCCACTTCCACTTCTAATCTCTGTTGTTGTGATGAAGGGTTCTAAAAGAATTTCTTTGGAAATTGTGTGCAAAGTATGGATTTTTCTATTTTGTAGTTTGCACTGCCTATTGCCATAATTTAAACAAATATGAATCCCTTTTCCACTTCAAGCTTGTATAAAAGTTGAATAGAATGTAAAGGGTTTAAGTTGTAAAGTTTTGTTCCTTGAAATAGAGGCATTGATTCTATTAATTAATGTAAAATAAGTTTGGCATTCTTATTCCATTTTTGAATATATATATATATATATATGTGTGTGTATATATATATATATATATATGCAAGTCTGTTTTGTTTAGCTAAGGATATTAGCTATTTTGTAAATTATTGTATGGAACGAAACTTGTATGAATATGAAAGTTTTGACATTTTAACAATTAGTATAGAAAGAGAAAATCTTAGAATATGAATATTTTTACACATGCTTAGGAATATTTAGTTAGCTTAAAAATTACGCTATGTATAAATATATTAATAATGTACAAATAGTAACGTATAAGTCGTATCGTATAGAATAAATAGGTTAATAAATAGAATTAAACCCTGTAAGGAGGAAGTTTGGATAATTATGGAAATTTATTCGTAATTAAAGGCAAAATAAGGAGTTTTCCTTATATGGCCTAAATGCATAAATGCGGGTGAGGTATATTATATATATGTATATATAGTATATATATATGTATGTATGTATATATGGTAGTATATTCGGAGAGCGGAAATATGACTAAGTAATAGGGATGCGGGATCGGTCAAAAGTATATAGAAGTCTGCCCATTTAGTTTGATTACCAATAATGTGACTTTAGGACTGATGTAAGGCATCACCTATAATAAGTACCTATGATGGACGCAAGGTTAGTCATAATTCTGTAGTGTAAGTCTGCCCAGCTAATCTAGCTACCAGCGCGTACAAATAGTCAGACTAATGTGAGACATCACGGTTTGGGTTACAGGACATAAGACGGATATCCCAGTACGAGCTTACTTCTAGGATGGGGTATTAAATAGCTGTTGTAGGGTCCGCCTCCTTCCATTCAAGAAGTATTAAATGGTTAGGATTATCTTTTAGGTGCGATAGTGAGAAATATCTGGAGGGGTCCGCTTTGGGGTTAAGGTATTATGTAGCTATTGTAGGATCCACCTCTTTCCCATAAAGAAGTATTAAGTGGCCTTATGGGATCTTTTACGATGTCAGCTAGTGAGTACCAGTGAGGGGTCCACCTTTGGTCTAGGTATTATACGATGGGGATCTACCTATGGTATAGGTATTAAATGCTCAGAGTCTGCCTACTTTCCATTAAAGATGTATTAAGTGACTCAGGTGCTTTCTCGTGCGTCGTTAGGGCATGACTGACCGAGATGGGTTGTTAGACCCTCTTGTTGCATTGAACCCGCATTAGAGTTATGTTATACTAGAAAGTGCCCTTAACCTACAGTTAGAGGTACGTCATGGAGCTGGACTAGAAAAGCCTTTTGCTTATAGTTGGATGTATACTTGAAAGGTTAAGTATAGGATGTGTAAGACACAATGCTTACCTAAATGATACTACTCAAATACTATTATGGTAAGGCTTAAGATTTTCATTCACCCGACATTGTTGTTTTGAATCCCTCCTCATTGCAACCCATATGTTAGGGGAAACAATGCTAATGAAGAAGATGACGACGATGGTGAAGGTTTATGGTAGTTATTTATTTATTTATGTTTTTGATGTATTCAGATGTACCCAAATTTCAGACATGTTAATATTTTATTTTCAGATATTGTATTATGGACTTTTTGGGATGATGTGTTTCTGAGATTTGATTTTTTTGAAATGGGTACTTATTTTTGTTATTGTATTTTATTCCTTCTGCTCTGAGTTTATAAAAGCATAGATAGATAGCTCTGTATATTGTTCGTTGTATCAATTTTACCAACCAACAACCAGCTTTGAAATGAACCTAAGGTTCGATGGGATATTATTGGGTAGAAAATTAGGCACATTCTGAAAGATGTTACAAAAGGATTATGTACTGATAGTTATTAGATAACTATAGAATGACTCACTCGATAGTTTTTTGTTTGTTAATAAGACTAAGGTCAAATAGAAAATATGAGTGTGACAATATTACACAGTTCTCTTGACTTGAGAATACCGTTGATCTTCAATGTGGAAGCTTCACTTTGGTTATAATTAAATCATGGCATGATGTCCATCAAACGACTATAATTGGGTCGAGTGAAAGCATTGAAAGTGAAACACTATTCAAGAGCGTTTCCTCGGTTATATAGGGTTTTACGGTCAACTGAAGTCAAGTCGAAGTTAAAGTCTCTAGTAAAAGCATTATGGTTAATAATAATTGTTATTATTGAACTAAGGACTATGTGTTTATATTATAGAGTTGAATATGGATGATATTGGAATTTTGAACATTACAATATTCCATAAGTCCATAGTGATATAGTTTTGACGAAGAGAATTAGGGTAAATAATTGTCACTACCGGGTAATGCTTAATAAAGTAAAATTAGATTTTATCAAAAAAATGTAAAAGCAATAAATTCGGCCAAACTCTCCACCACTAGCTAAGGTAACGCATGGACGTTAATATTCGAATTGCTCGATGTTAATCGCTGACTGAATTTACACCTGCGAGTCACACAACCGCGTTGGTAAATTCTTTGACATATCACATGATTTAATTGATTTATAATTGTTATAACTTATTAAATTAACTCATATTTATGAAATATTAATTATTATTTTATTTCATTATTGGGTGCCATTAGTACTTTCTCGGTGCCTATAGTAATTAATTAGGCGCATATATAAAAGTTATATATGTACGAAACGATATTCACTATCGACATGAATTTAAATTGGATTTAAATGCGATTAATTGATAATGGGTTCGGAATGATTTAAAGCCTATATAGTCTTGTATAGCAGCTATAAGAGAGAAAGAGAGAGGCTAAAGATTCAAAAAAGTTGGATCTAGATTTGGTAATAGAGAAGGAATAAATCAAGGAGAGAATATCTCTTTTACTCTGTCTATAAAAGGCCACACTACGCCTCATTATTTGGGTTATTTTGTCTCTCCCTCTCCTCTATTACAACCATCATTTCTAGCCCCTTAGACCAAAAATATTAGATCCAAACATCAAATAAAATCAAAATTGGTTCTCCAAGCAATTGCAAAGCTGGGAGCTCGAATAAGGATCGATTCTAGGAAAGTACGCCAATCAAAGTGCAAATCTAAGGCAAATTTTTTTAGGTAACATCCTATAATCTATTATTAATATGTCATTGTCTTAATAGAGTTAATTAAAATATATTTGAACGAATTTATATACACAACCGTTGTCCTATTTAATTGTATTGTTATACATATGTATATGTAAGTATAAATCTACAAATTTTACTATCTACTAATTCTATTTATTTAAACTAATAAAATTTAAAAGATAATAATAAATTATATATATATATATCACATCAACGAATTTTTAAATTTAATTTTTAATAATTTTTTAAACATTAAAAAACTATTTTAGATTGATTTAACACTGCCTTAACTACAAAATTAATGAATTTTTTTATAAATGTAGTTATATATCCAAAATTATTTTATTATGTATCATAAAATTAATGTTACAACAAAAAAATCAAAATTTATTTTTATTTTATTTTAAATATAATGTTTATATATACATGTATATGTATTAATGTTAATGTAACATGTATTAACTAGTATTATATATATATATATTATTGAATTAAACTTTATTGTTTGCAGATTTAAAAATAATAATTTTTTTATACACATATATATTTTGTTTTGTTTTTTACCATAATGCATTTTATTTAAATACATAGATTTTGATTATCTTATTAATTATTTTAATGTATTATTATTAAATATATATATATATATATATATATATTCGGGAATTATATGATACAAATATGTCTATGATACATTTATTTACTTTTATTTAATATGTATATGTATGTATTAATTTAAATCTATAGATCTAGATATGTTTTTAAATTGTTTTACTAATTAAACAAATTAGATATTTTGGAAATGAATTTTGAATTTCAAAATTAGTAATTTATTCAAAATAAATTATTTTATTTACATTTATGATCCTTTTATTTAATTTTATTGTGTGTGTATTTAATTTATAGATCTAGATCTGTTTTTAAACTGTTTTACTAACTGAAACAAATTAGATATTTAAAATGAATTTTGAATTTCAAAATGATGGAGTTATTCAAAATAACTTAATTTATTACAAAATAAATATACAAAATTTTAAATATTATATATATATATATATATGTGTGTGTGTGTGTGTGTGTATCTGTGTGTGTGTTTATAATTTAATTTGTTTTGGACAACAATGTGCATATAAAGGGCCAATGTGTTCATTGCGGTGTAAATCCCCACACTTATATATGTGCACACTATACTATGTACACATCTATATGTTGCATGCACTCTTACACGTATGTGTGTATTTGATACATGTATGCACTTTATATATTATATATTTATACAAAATCAAATATTTATATAAAATAATTAAAATAAAGAATTTATTTAAAATTATTTATATTGGATCTAAATCAGTTTAGACTTCATAGGCCAAAGAAGATCTGAAATGGTAAAAAAAATTGAAATTCACTGATTTAACCCGCTGCGTGCTGGCCCAATTCCAATAGTGGTATCAGAGTCAAATAGTGTATGCAGTCTAAATTAGCAGTATTAGGGCTAACTTACTAAAGCTTACCCATATAGTAGGATGTCTAGTAAAGTAGTGTCTAAGGTTGGGTTTGGGTAAACAAGTACTCTTTCCTACCTAGCTACTTGCATGGCTCAAAATGATGAAGTAAGCCCAAAGGTTATCTCCAATATAAAGGCCCAAATTGATTTAGGCCTTCGGCTAATTCCAAAATCGTTTTGAAATTAAAATAAAAGTGTTAAATTTAAAATATTGTAAATGTTATAATATAAATTTTCAAATTGTTTTGAAAACTAAAATAAAAGTTTTAAAATTGAAGGTTAAATTTAAAATAAAACACATGCTAAAAATTTATAATATAATTTTTCAAAATGTTTGAAAATGTTATAAATTAATTTCGAAAATATTGTTTATTAATAAGATTAACAAAATGAATGAATTAATTAAATAAGTTAATTAATTAAATATATATACATGTATAATATATATATATATATAAAGATCTATGTTATGTAGTCTTGAAATGTTTAAGACGATATGAGTATACATATATGTATAGAAGAATTTTTGAAATTAATAAAATTTAATTAAAATGGTTTAAATAAATTAATTAATTAAAAGGTAATTAATAAATTGAAATATGTATATATAAGATATATGTGTATTACTATAATGGTTATAGTATATATATTCAATATAATATGTTATAATGGAATAATATAATAATTAATTAAAGTATTAATTACTAATTAAATAAGATTTAATTAGTATAATGTTATACATAAAATATTATATAAGTTAAATAAAGTATAAAAGTTATATAATTAAACTCATATAACATGAATGTGTACACTAAAGGTGGAACAACACGAAACCTAATTAGACTTAAGGAATTAATACATATGTATAATATTATACCGTGATTTCTAATGTATTCGACACTTGAATCATGAGGGTATTTCAAAAGAATGCATTATTTCATAAATCAATATCACTCAATTTAATATATTGAAGATTATGAATCTTTAATATAAGTGTTGTCCTGTACCATATATATATAATTTCTTGCATACTCTCTGGTTGTTGTGCGAACTCAAGCTAGAGATGTTATACGTAGTATTATTAATATATTGACGGGACGAGGTAAGATAACCATATGTATTTGTTGAGCAAAATCAAGGTACATATACTATACTTAGACCGTCGTGAAATAAGGTAGGTAAGAGTGAATAATTTCTATAACACCCCGTAAAAATTAATAAGAATTAGTTAATTAAAATAAGGCTAAAAATGGAAATTTTACAAACGGCGAAGTTCGGCCACGTAAGTTACACCATTTTATTTATACCAATTTTCTAATCAACTTTCATATATAAAGTCTTATGATCGGAGCTCAAATTGAAAAGTTATTAACGTTTGAAGTTTTCAAATTTAAAATAATTCGAACGAATTTAAATTTAAAAATTTAATAATGTTAACAGTTAGAATTAAAAAGAAATAAAAAATTTAATGTCGATGGAAGCTTAGGGTTTAAGCAACGTTAATGTTAGAGGAAGAAAATGGTAAACAAAAAAAATTAAATAGCAACATTTAATTCACGTTTCAGAATAAGGGGTCGGTCGACCCCCTTACCATGACCGGTCGACCGGTTAATTAATAGCGGCTGGGGTTAAGTTAGGCAAGGAACCACCCGGATTTATCTATTTTAAACTGACTTAAATCCTACGATTATGGCACGTTCTAACAACTATAAATAAGAAGCTAGCCTCCTCACATTTATTCACAAATTAATTGGAGTGCTAGCGAAGCACTATTAGTTTTCTTGTTCAACTCTACGATTCAAAATCAATTGGATTTAAAGGTAATGGATTTTAAATATTTATATATACGTTTTCTAATTCTATTTCTTCCATAATCTTTGATTCTGAATTCAATCTTTATACAATTGAATTATTGTATATTCCAAAAAGAAGAAATATGAAAGAGAAATTAAGGGAAGGCGTGAATCGAATCTAAAGGAAGGCAGACAATCTATCTGTGAGTGGAAATCTCAGTTTTTCACTTTTTAGTAGTTTGTGTAGTAAAATTTGGATTTGTTTCATGCCTTGTGGAATTCTGTATACGAAAACCCTAAAACCCAAAATTCCTCCAAATAAAATATCAATTCTTGGATTTATTGGGATTTCAATCATTTTCTGTTAAATTGTAGAATTAAGTTTTTTGTTTGCAATTTGAATAATCTATGTTCTATTCGACTTCCTCTTCTAATTTCTATTGTTGCGATAAAATGGTTCAAAAAGAATAAATATTAGGAAATGATGTGTAAAATATGAATTTTCCTATTCGTAGTTTGTACCGCCTATTTCCATAATTTAGACAAAAATGAATCCATTTTTCGCTTCAAGTTTGTGTATGTAAATTTTAAATAGAATATAAAGGGTTTAAATTGTAGATTTTGTTTCCTTGAAATAGAGACGTTGATTCTACTATAAATAAGTTTGGTATTTGATTTTATCTTATAAATGCAAGTCTATTTTGTATAGCTAAGGATATTAGCTATTTTGTAAAATTATTGTATGGAGCTGAGATTGTATGAATATAGAAGTTTTCAAATTTTAAACGATTAGTATAGGATGGGAGAATGTAGAATAGGAGTATCTATATGCATGCTTAGGAATATATATATATTAATGTATAATTAATATAATATTAATCATATCTTATAGAATAAATTGGTTAGTAATTAGCATTAAACCTCATAGAAAGGAAGTAAGGATAATTATGGAAATTAATCTATAATTAAAGATGAAATAATGAGTTTTACTTATATGGCCTTAAGTCGTAAATGCGATGAGTTATTATAGTATGTTAAGAGAGCGGAAATATAACTAAATTATAGGGATGCGATGTCAGTCAAAAGCACACAGAAGTCTGTCAATCTGGCTACCAATAGTGTGATTTTGGGACTAATGTGAGACATCGCTTATAACAAGTACCTACAGTGGACACGGGGTTAGTCCTGATTCTACAGGGTAAGTTTTCCTAGCTAATCTGGCTACCAGCACCTATGAATAGTCGAAGTAATGTGAGATGTCACGGTTTGGGTTACGGGCCATACGACGGATATCCCAGTAAGGGCCTGCTTTTGGGTTGAAGGTAATAAGTGGCTATTGTAGGGTCCACCTTCTTCCCATTCAAGAAGTATTAAATGGCCAGGATTATCTTGTAGGTGTTGTTGTGGGAAATCATTGGTAAGGGTCCGCTTCAGGATTGAGGTAATAAGAGGCAATTATAGGATCCGCCTCTTCCCATAAAATAAGTTTTATGTGGCCTGGTGAGATTTCTTACGATGTCAATAGGAGAGTACCAGAGAAGGGTCTGCCTTGGGTTTAGGTATTAAATGATGGGGATCTACCTAGGGTATATGTATTAAATGGTCAGAGTCTGACTAATTCCCATTAAAGAGGTATTAAGTGGATCAGGTGCTTTCTCTTGCATCGTTAAGGCATAATTAACGGTAGTGGCATTGCACCACGTCAGAGTTATGGAGTTGGATGGGAAGAGCCTTTGGGCTTATAGTTGGAGGTATATTTAGTAGGATATAGTATAAGATGCGTAATACATATTACTTATGTAAATAATACTACCCAAATAATAATATGGTAAGACCTGAGATTTTCATTCACTAGATATAGTTGTTCTGACTCCCTCCACATTGCAACACACAGGTTAGGGAAAATGTTGCTAATGGAGAAGACGGGGCGATGGAAAAGATTTGTGGTAGTTTATCTATGTTTTGATGTACCCAGTTTCAGACATATTGATGTTGAGATATTGTATTATGGATATTTTAGCATGATATGCTGTATTTCTAAATATTTGAATTTTAAAAAAATGGGTATTTATTTCAGTTATTATATTTTATTCTTTTCGCTGTGAGATTCTGAAAGAATAGATAGATAGCTCTGTATATTGTTCATTGTATAAATTTTACCAACCAACATCCAGCTTTGGAATGAGCATAAGGTTCAATAGGCTTTTATTGGGTTAGAAACTAAGCCTATTTTGAAGAGGGTTGTTATAGTTTCTTTCGATTTGTATATGATTAGGACAAGGAACCATGAGTTAGGAGTTGTATATGATACAACCGATAAGGAGTTATCCATCATTTGTGGGGCTATGACTTATTGAGCAAACTCAAGGTCAGAATCCCAAGGATGACGAGTCATAACACTCATTAGTAAAGTCGAAAGACTTCTATATTTCTTCTTAGGGTTTGGAGAAACATAAAAGACTAGTAGGAGCCTTATTATAAAAATGAAATGGTAACATTTAACCTTTCTAATATTGTACGAACGTCTGCTATATAAAGTTATAATAATCTACATTGACAGATTTGTATACTTAATATAATTGATAAAAATTTTATCAATTAAAATATACAAATGAACTGAATTAATATTCACAAGTAGAAATATAAAATATACCCACCAATAAATTTTTCCATGTTGATTCATGCAAGCGCATAATTATACAACCACCGAATACGTTCAACTTAGTCACTTACGAGGAATTTACTTGCCTGGAGCTGTGTATTGTCTCAATGAGTTTATAACTTTAAAAGCAATACAAGAATATGAATATTCGATCCATATGCGATCGCATATAAATATTATATGGTAAATGATTATAATTCATAATGTACAAAACCTTGATGAAATTAGTTCATTGAAATAAACAAGTAAACTGTAGTGTAAGATCATGTATTCAATATGATTGATTACAATAATGATCTTGTTGTGTTAAATGTAACATTGGACCAAAGGCTGTAAGATAGATCTAATAATTCGATCACTGAAATGTCAGTTTGATCAATTTATGTAAGGTGCAATTTATTTGATGTCCTTAAAAATTAAGGATGACCACATGCACTTTCGTAAAGAGTTTGTTATAATATCGTAGTAAGGATTTCCTTTGAATGGTTCTACAGTTTAGAAATAAAATCAAATGTATAAGAGTGGATGTAACTTATGGCAGGGTTGGGATGAAGAGTATAAATAGTTACTTCTGCTTCATAAAGAAACATCTGAAATAAGAATTGTAAAGTAATAGTTGATACTTAATATTGGAATGAGAAATATGATTTCTATTCCAAAATATATTTTCAAATAGAATATTTTTTATGATATTTATTTATTTGAATTTAAGATAACCGATCTGGAAATTCTCGATTGTAATCCAGTTACAGTAAATGAAATAATAGCCTATATTAAGTGACTGAATGGCGCTTCGTATTTCATACGCTATTAAGATAATGGCAGAAATAGTGGGCGCATACCACATAACACTTGTTGGTCGCATCAAGTTACGAAAATTATTTTCGTAAAATATATCAAACATTATTAATGAAATAATAATTGTTTTTCGATGTTCATCGAAAAATAGACATAGTACTATTTCAATATGAATATTTGTTATGAAGTAAAACTATAGCACTAGTATTTGTGATGCATTGGAAAATATTGAAGTATATAAATTTATTTACTATTATTTTGAAATTACAGACTAAGCTACGGTTTGGAGAAATAATTCTTTGATTATATGATTATGAATCATACGATACTAGTTAATTATATCTCAAATAATTAAGGGCAAAACACCCATTCAGTGGGAGCGTGATAAGAGCTGATGAACTTCTCGATTGACATGTATAGATGTATGCAATCACAAGTCTATTAATACCAAAATGGTTACATATACTTTGTTTTATTCACCAATGAGTTATCACCATCATGGACATGTGTATTTGACACACATGTAGTATGTCTATGATATGCTCATAGAGTATAAAACGGAAGTAGATAAAATAACATGCAATAGAAAATAAAATTGATTTGATTTGATCGAATATGTGAGTATATTAGAAAGAGTTCCGAACATAGCTAAATGTGAATAAAGATTCAATCTCAAAAGTCACTCTTCCTTATGATGCATAATGATGTATCGATTAGGAGAAATCAAACTTTGTTGAACGAAGTATAATTATTGATGAATGAAGTTGAGTTAACTTCTTTCTATTAGGTCGTATACTTAAAAGTAGTACCTAAGGTTAAAATATAAAATCATACAAGATAAGGGTTTATAAGAAACCCCAACATATCCTAGGCCAAGGAGTTCGCATGTTGTGCGAGTTAAACGACCGTACGTGATAATTAGTCGTGAGGGATCTTGTATGGATCTCCCTAAAAAGAGTTTGGAAATGACTTTCATTGGATGACCAATTTATGTTTTGAACATAAGCATTGTAAACTAAAACCAGATCAGTTTTATATATAAGGCAATTTAAAAAGTGTTGATAAATATCTGTTTCGTTGCACTGAGAAATAGTTGTTGTTTCAAGAAATACCAACTTCTTAGTGAAGGAATTTCTTTTAGAAATTATTAGTAATAAAATGAATTTTGGTACGATCCAAAGATGAAATCGATTATATGAGATGAAATGAAATTAATCAAACCAAAATGAACATAACACATTAGAATATCTAATAAATATTCTTGCACATTGAAGAGAACTATGAGTTTCTTATTATGTCGAGAATAGATAATCTTCAGCGGTTAATTATTCCATTAAGAATATTGACTCTATGATATGGTATAGTATGCAAATTCAAAATAAATTCCAAGTATGGTATCAAAATATAAGTTTGATAGGTATGTGATGTTGTGATTGTATGCCTCCAATGTTTTATGATTGTCTATGACTTTGATGAGTGTTGTGAAGATATCTGTGATATGATGCATCGTGATATAAAAGTTTATACATGTAAGTTTTCAACTTGAAATAGTTTTCGAAATTGATCAATTAATTTGAAAATTATTTTAGCGACTCACAAGTATTTTGAGAAATTTTTTAAAGGGGTAAAGTGAAGTAAATATTTGGAATAAAGTATTGATTTTGTGAGTTATTATAGTAAAGTGTAATTTTGTAACAAATAAAGCAATGATATTTTATAGAATTTGAAATTTGAGTTTTGAAAGAATCGTTCAAATAAAATTTTGTGTACAATATTTTCAAGTATCAATAAAGATTTTCATTAACATGATGAAGAGATTTGGTTCATGTAAGGTGAATTTAGTAGTATTTACATTGTTGTTTTTTATTGAAATAAATTTCTGGTAAAAAATGTATTTTTGGTTGTGAGACTTTGGTATCGTCCTGATTGAGTTGTTCAATTCATAGCCTATGACCGCAGATTATGGGCGAAGGTTGATAATCCATTGTTTTGAAAACCCATCGAATGGTCTACTAATTGTCGTCGTAATTAACTATGTTTTGTGTTAGGTGCTTGTGATTGGTTGCGATGATTGTACTTTGATTTAATTATAGATGAGTGTGGTGAAGCTAGTAATATTGGCTCTTATGGATTTTTCTTTAGAAAACTGCGAGGACGTAATTTAAGGGGGAATTCTATAACAACCTGATGTTGAGAAGAAATTAATTAAAATTACTAATAAAGATATTAATGGTTAAACGATTTATAAACAATAGAAATGAGAATATTTTGGAATTTAATGTCAATATTGAGATTTATGTTGATTTGGAAATAAAGAATTTATTTGAATTTAATAATGAAGTATTTTGTGAAAATGAGAATGGGTTTTTATAATAAAATATTAATGGTGAGATTTGATATAAGGATGATTTAATTGGTAGTATATATTGATGTGGGAAATTTTATTTATTGAAATGAGTATAAAATGAATTATTTTGGTATTTGATATTTTTAAAGTCATAATTGGTGATTTTGATTATTTTGAAGTATTGTTAATGCTTTAAGTTTGGAACGATTTCAATTGTACTAAAAGTGATTGGAATATTTTATAAAGTTTAGTAATGATTATAAATAAGATTAATAATAAGTTTCGAAAGGATAAGAAATTTTATCTTAATCAAATAAGGGGTTGTGGAATTTATTTAATAAGTTGGTTTAAAATGCGATTAAGTAATGATTTAAGTAAATAAGTTAAAATGTAAATAATATATTATAATTTTTTTATAATGGATGATTAATAGAGATTTGAGTAAGAAATAATTTTAAATGTAAATTTAAATTAATTTTGGACTAATAAAAGAATTTTTGTCAACATGGGCTAAATGTAATGGTTTTGAAGTAATTAAATTTAATAGATAAAATTATAGAAAATAATTGTATAAAATTGTAAGTAATGTTGTATGATTATTAAGAAATATAATGTGCTTTACGTTGATTTATTATGGGCTAAGATAAGTATGGAATAAGTTGTTTCATTAAAGTAAAAATGCGAATGAAGTTAGAAACAAAAGCAAGCCCAAAACCAAAATTAGCAAAGCCCAAGTCTTTGTTTCATGTACCTAGATTATTCTTCATCTAGACTTTTCTCCTACACTCTCAGATATAATTCACGCATGATATTTTGCTCCAACTCTAAGCTACATACTTCATGAAACAATTGGGAAACCACTTCTCCTCCTTCCAAAAAATCAAAATTAAAATAAATTCTTATAAATTCCAAAATTAATATATGCGGATTTCAACACCTTTTCTCACGACTAAAATTCTTCAAAGTGCAATTTTGATCAAGTTTGAATGGTTAAAGAATTGTTAGATCATGGTCCATTTTTTGGTCAATAAACAATAGAGAAGAGATTGTTCAAAGTCTGATTTTGGGTAAACATATTATTATGACTTCAAAGTATTCAAGTGAGTTTCATAGACTTATAACTATATCTAGTATGAATATCAAGTGTTTAAATAGTCGCAAATTTATTGGTGATGGTTTTTGTTGATTTACATGGGTGTTAAGAAATTATGAGATTTTAAACCATCTTCACTATAAAATTTGTATTTAATTCATATAAACTTTAAAAGTTCCCAGTTTTTGATATGTTGTTTAAAACATGTTCGAGAACCTCTGGTCCAAATTTCAAGGATTTTCGTTAAGTTTTGAAATGATAAATAAGGTTTTTATAGCAAGTTTTACGTGGAAAATTTAGGCTGAAAACGCCTGTTGGTTTGAAATTCGTAATAAACTGTAGAAAAATCCAAAAATTCTAAAATTTGAGTATGTTATTCTCAACTTAATTTTGAACAATCTATATAATTTTTAATTAAAAATTATAGTGCTTTGATCCCCTAAATAGTGGATTTACAGAGGTGTAACAACCCGCATATTCTACGATTGTATATTTAAATATAGCATCGTTAGTCGGATTAAAGTCCGAAATGTCACTTTTTGCAAACGGTCGAATTGGGACTCGAGACCACTTCCGTTGAGTCCAAAATGGGTTTTGCGACTTTTTTGAGTATAAGCTTCGATATGGTTGGAGTTGAGTAAAATTTGGATGTTTTCATTTAGGGCTTTGGGTTTGGGTTTTAGCCCACTAACCCATCTTAACATCCCTAGCTCAGTCCACCTCTCCTCTTCACTTCATTCTTATTTTCCTAACATCCAAGCTTCAGCAAAAATGGGGAGGGGAATGAGAAATTAAAATTCAAAACCCTAGTTTCCTTTGCAAATACAAATTCTTGCTCCAAATTCAAAGAGAAGCTTATGTAAGCATCATCTTCATCTTCTCCATCTCTATCTCTCTCCAATTCCATAAATTTCCTATGACCTAACTTAGGAAATATTTTCTTATTAGCTTAGATTGAAGATTCTTGGGTTAAAATTGAAGAGTGGTTGTTCTTGCCTTGCTTTATAGCTTCTCATTCGTGTTTTTGGGTTTAAAGGTGAGTTCTTTAACTCACATCTACGTCTATAGCTATCATTGTTGTTAGGTATGAATTCCTAACATTTATGCATATTCATTTGCTTTTGATTTGAATTGATTTGGTGAATTTTCCAAATTTGGTGTTTAGGTCCAATTTTATGAAAATCCTTCTATGGATATTTGGACATTGATATTCGGGGTGTATCGAAGAGCCTTTAAGGCTGGGTTGTCGCTTGGCGTAAATCCTTAGTCGTCATTGCTCATCCGATCGCTCCCGATACATTTTGGCCATCATGGCCTAGGCAAATTGTTGCCCATACCAGGTGTTCAGACGTCTGGATATCAATTCCAAACGTCTGGATAGGCCTTCTGGAGAAAAGAATCTACGGTAGAAAATAAAGTTGCAGAAAACAAAATCAGACGTCTGAAACAACCTTTCAGACGTCTGAAACACCTTGTCAGACGTCTGATACCACCTTTCAGACGTCTGAAACACCATGTCAGACGTCTGAAGCCATCTTTCAGACGTTTAGATGGTTTCTGAATTTCCAGAACCTAAATCCAGACGTCTGGATTGACCCCTAGACGTCTGGAACTGTTCATTTCTACCCGATTTGGCTATTTTTGATTTGATTTCCTATTTTTAATTGATTTTGTTGATCCGGATAGTTGTCATCACTTATTATCGACTTTGATGACTTCTTTCTTTGGATTTTTGGGAATATCAATTTTGATGGATTTGGTATCGATTTCTTTGGATTTGATTCACGTCTTCGAATGTGAATCTTTGGTGATTGATTGTTTCTACAATCATTTTTTATGATTTATCACTTCTAAATACAAAGGTTTTTATACTAGTAGTAAATACTCAAACTCTTTCATCAAAACGATTTTGACACTATTTTAAATATAAAGCTCTCTTTATAAAACCGTTTTCCAATCTATTAGTATATACAAACCTTTACCTCTTTCGTATGAGAAATCTAATTAAACGGCTTAGTAAAACAAGTGGTATGAAACACTTGCGTTTACTTCGTCGGTTAATTCTTGGACTTGTTCGATTGAACTCTTGTGACAATTTTCGAGTGGAAGTCTACAATCTGTTCGTAAATATTTGAGTTAAGCTAGTGGTTATGGGACATGAAGCTAAACTCTTATATTTACTAGCTTAGTGTAATTTACACTTATTTTCGAGTGGAAGTCTACAATCTGTTCGTAAATATTTGAGTTAAGCTAGTGGTTATGGGACATGAAGCTAAACTCTTATATTTACTAGCTTAGTGTAATTTACACTTATTTTCGAGTGGAAGTCTACAATCTGTTCGTAAATATTTGAGTTAAGCTAGTGGTTATGGGACATGAAGCTAAACTCTTATATTTACCAACTTAGTGTAATATACACTTGTCGATCATTGATGATCATTTTGTGATTTAGACTAGCGATGTGCGATGTCTCTTTGTTTGTGTGGGGACTAAAAACCCCGTTTGTGGAACTTCGGTTCAATTTGGTGGGGTAGCAACCCATGGTCTTCGGACTGTTCGTGGAGCAATCGGCTCAATGGGTCTGTGCATAAGGCATATCTTTTAGGGTGCGTCGATGTTCGGCTCATTCATCCGTGTGGGGAACCGTACCGACTAAATCTGTGCATGAGGCGTATCTTTTAGGGTGTGTCGATGTTCAGTTCATTTATTGGGTTAGCGACCGATGGAATAGCGTTCCATTTGTGATACACGTGTTAGGGAGTTTTCATGCTTCCGTTTGTTATAGGCCTTCCCCCTTTTGAGATTTCTGGATTTCTGGTTGTGATTTCTAGAATTTGTGTTTCACCAATTTTCGTGGATTGGCGTTGATATGTTTTGTCAATATTAGTGTTTTGGTGAATTATTTAAAGAATGTGATTCTTTTTGGTGTTTTGAGATGATTCGAGATATTGTATGATTTTTGATTGTTATTTGAGGTATACTTGACACAGTATGGCATTTCTTTGTTATCATATGTTTTGGTCACATCTCTTATCCTATCTCATTTTGTCTGATATTTATAGCTAGACTGATCCGTTTATTATTTTCTTCTTAAATAATACCCGGGTCAGACCGAGGTATTTCAGGTGCTTCTGCTTGACTTCCTATCTGGGATTATCATCTGATTTTTGGCTAACTATTTTAGATTAGTAGTTTTTGTTATTATACATTTGAGATATAGACTCCTTGATGTATAATTATTCTTTTGTCTCGCACTTGTATCTATTCATTGTGATGTAGTGGATCTTATATGACCACTATTTTGATGTACACTTTCATGTGATATATTCATATCTAATTACGCCTTTGTGATATGAATGTCTGTGACTGATTTGTGATATGTTTATTTCTATATTTGTTTCCGAGGTCCACATAGCCACTGTGTGATAGCTTTGAGTTTGTATCGGTATGTCGGATTTCCCCTTGAAATGAAATGTAAGTTATATTATCTGACATAGCGGTCCTCGCACAAAGCAATTACACAGAGGGTCGCTCCTCAACAGCCTTATTCTTCGTGCTAGTCGACGACATTACCCAGTAGTGTCCTTGGCTAGCGTGAGTATTGAGGTGGGGCGTCATAGCATGATATCAGAGCCAAACTTCGGAACAATGTAGAATAATCTAACAAGGATCATTATCCTAAGTCTTTCTTAGGAATCGTGCCATAGGATTTAATTCGAGTCTTCGTACCGTTCTGTCCTATTTCTTTTTATGATTGCCTTGTTTTATCAATCAAATTTGTTTGATATTCATTTTGTGAATAACCTTTTTCCTCTTTTCTTTCTTTCTTAAAGAAGAGATGGTTAAATCTGGCAGTCCTAGTGCTGGTTAATCCTGTAGTCATTCTTTGGATAGCGTATTCATGTCTGCCCAACAACTTTTGGATCTTGTAAAGAATCAAAGGTTTATATGTGCTTTGAGTAAAAACCCCAAAAAAGGTTTTACCTCTGAAATTAGAAGTGCCTTTCAATCAGTTTGTAGATATCACTCTTCAACTTGAAGAGACCGATAAAGAAAATGATGTCGAAGTTGTGGATGCCAAACAAAACTTCAACATCAACAAGAAAAGGCATATTAAGTTCAAAAGCCCTAATCCCAACAAGAAAGGGAAGCAGGAAATTTCGGTAGCAAAGACTCCTACCTCTAGTCATGGACGATGCTACAATTGTGGTTCTACGAACCACTATGCAAATAAGTGTCCAAAGCCTCTTACTTGTCGCTATTGCAAAGGTTTCGGTCATCTTTTATCTTCATGCCCCAAACTTCCAAACAAGAAAGAGGGAAAGCTGAAGGTTGTGCAAGCCTCTACTAGCACTTCCCTTGGTCATGGTAATTCTCATTCTATCCTTGAGGATATTTGTTTTGTGATTATCTTATTTGAGTTCTTTTTGATACGAGTTCATCTCATTATTTTATATCAAAAGAACTTGATGATTCTTTCTCTTTTAAATATTATGGGCTTGGTGACTTCACTGAAAATTTGCGAATCCGATTGGTGGATCTGCAACACTCAGTTTGCTTGGTAAAGATGTCGAGATTATTTTATGTGATTATTCTTTCCGAGCCGACTTGCATGTTATGCGTTACTTAGGCTTCGGAATTGATTCTTGGGAGAGGATTGGCTTGATCATTATGAAGCCCATATCCTATGTCCTGAGCGGACTATCTATCTTCGACATCCTCAATCTGTTAAGCAGATTTCTATTTTTCTTAATGATTTCGATTCCAATTTGGTGGCATCATTTTATTCTTTAAACCTACATGATGAGGTAAAATGTTATTTCTCTCATTCAAGTAGTTTGTGAATTTCCCGGTATTTTTGAGCTTGTCTTAGGATTACCACCTAAGCAATCTATTGAATGGTGCAAAGGTCTTTTCAGCTCGACCTTACCACCTATTTTCATCAGCTACGAGTTGCGGAGGATAGCATTCCACTTACCGAATTCCGCACTCGTTATGATTCTTATGAGTGGTTCGTTATGTCATTCGGTTTGACGAACCCTCCAGCTTATTTCATCCATTTTGTGAATCGAGTATTCTGCGAATATCTCGATGAGCCCATCCTTGTATTTATTGATTATGGATGAAAACAACAATTTAAAATTTGCAAATCTTTTTAATAAGATATTTATAAGTATAATTGGATTTTGTTCTTAAAACGAGCAAAGAATGTTTGTAAATTTTATAAGAGATATGTTTATCATATAAAAGATGATTTTGTGTTGTTTTGCCCATTGAGTGCTTTAAGAATTCTGGTCGATGCGCTTGATCAATGTTATCGATAGGAATCTCCTAAACGCTATGATGAGACAGTCAGACACAATAAAAATTGACTTGTAAAAAGTAAATTTTTCTAAAAAGATGATTACATAAAGTTAATTACAATTTTGAATGTCTTAGCTTTTCAGGAAAGAGGATCAATTGAAAGAACTCTTTTTTGATGCTTTTATTCTTGCGATTCTCGAAGGGAACCAAGATTTTATTGTTTATACCGATACTAGTCGTATTGGTTTGGATTCCGTTTTCTTGCAAAGGAAATGTGTTATCACATATGCTTCCTAACAATTAAAGCTTGCCGAGACTAGATATGCCACTCATGATCTAGTGCTCGCGGCCATTGTTTTCGCTTTTAAAATTTGGCATCATTATCTTTTAAGAGAGAAATTTGTTCTCTACTCCGATCATAAATCTTTGAAATGTTTATTTTCTCAAAAGGAACTTAATTTGCGTCAACGACGTTGGCTCGAGTTCCTTGCATCTTATGATCTTGTTATTCTTTATACTCCTGGAAAAGGGCAATCGAGTTGCCGATGCCCTTAGCCGAAAGCAAAAAGCAGTTATTTCTATGATGATATCCGAATGGAATGATCTCGAGACTTTATCCACTTGTGAGATTCGAGATCGTGAATCCAAATCATGTCCATCTTTTGTTTTGTGTAGCCTTGAGGCTCGTCCTTCTCTTTTAAGACCTCATCCTTGTAGCTCAAAAGTAAGATCCTGAAATTGGCTTTTCTTAGCCAAAATTGTAGGGATCAAAATAAGGTTGATGGTTTGAAAGAATTTGTAATCGATGCTAGTGGTGGCATTCGAAGGTTTGGTAGACTCATTGTGCCAAACGTTTATGACCTTCGTAAAGACATTTTAGAAGATTTTCATCGTTCTAAATTTACCATTCATCCCGGTAGTAATAGCGACTTTATTATTGGGATGGAATGAAATTTGGTATTGCTAACTTCATTAAGCGTTGCATGACTTGCCAATTCATAAAGGCCGAGCATCAAAGGCCCGGTGGGTTATTGCAACCTTTAGACATTCCAATTTGGAAGTGGGATTAAATTTCCATGGACTTTATTGAACGTTCTTTCCCCGTTCTCATTCGGGTCATGACAGTTTATGGGTGATTGTAGATAGACTTACAAAATCCGCCCATTTCTTCCCGTTCGGTCCAATCGAACCGTACCTCTTTTGGCTAAACTCTATGTCAAAGAAATTGTTAAATTGCATGGAGTTCCTACTTCTATTGTTAGCGATCGTGATCCATTATTTTACTAGTGGATTTTTGGTAAGGTCTTCAAAAAGCTTTGGGAACAAAGCTTAAATTTTAACACCGCTTATCGTCCTCAATCCGATGGACAAATAGAGCGTGTGAATCAACTCTTGTAGACCTCTTTCGTGCATGTATTCTTGGTTTTGGTGGAAGTTGGAAAGATCATATGTCTGTTGTTGAGTTTTCTTCCTATAATAAGCTTCCAATCTTGTATTGGTATGGCACCTTTCGAGGTACTCTACGGAAGGCCATGCCGATTTTCTTTGTGTTGGCTTGAAGCCGGTGAGAAGCTGGTTTTAGGTCCAGATTTTAGTGGTGTTCATTCGTGTTTCACCTTTGATGGGTGTGTGCATTTCAGTTGATCGGGAAAGTTAGCACCTCGATATGTTGGTCCATATTCCATCACCGAACGCATTGTTTCCGTGGCTTATCACCTCTTTTAGTACCGGCTCAATTCTTTTGCTATTCTTGACGTTTTCCACGTCTCTCTACGGAAATACCTTAGGGGTTCCGATTTTTATTCTTGAGTCCGGTGTAATTGAGAAAATAGAAGTTTCACCAAATTTGACTTATGAGCAACATTCTATTCGTATCATTACTTCGGAGGTTAAACGCCTTCGAAATAAAGATGTTCTTCTTGTGAAAGTTTAATGGCCCTCAAATCCTAAGGTTTGCTCTTGGGAATCTTGAGAATTCATCGAGCAAACACATCCGGACTTACCCTTTCGTGCTCTTTATGGTGGACTTCTTATTTCACATTTTCTTTTGTGTCGATATGCTTTTATGATTGTTACTCTTTATTTTCTTCTTAAGTATTGCGAGGACGCAATTTCTTTAAGGAGGGGAGTCTGTAACAACCCGCATATTCTACGATTGTATATTTAAATATTTTATTTAAATATAGCATCGTTAGTCGGATTAAAGTCCAAAATGTCACTTTTTGCAAACGGTCGAATTGGGACTCGAGACCACTTCCATTGAGTCCAAAATGGCGTTTGCGACTTTTTTGAGTAGAAGATATGGTTGGAGTTGAGTAAAATTTGGATGTTTTCATTTACGGCTTTGGGTTTGGGTTTTAGCCCACTAACCCATCTTAACACCCTAGCTCAGTCCACCTCTCCTCTTCACTTCATTCTTATTTTCTTAACATCCAAGCTTCAGTAAAAATGGGGAGGGGAATGGGAAATTAAAATTCAAAACCCTAGTTTCCTTTGCAAATACAAATTCTTGCTCCAAATTCAAAGAGAAGCTTAGGTAAGCATCATTTTCATCTTCTCCATCTCTATCTCTCTCCAATTCCAGATATTTTCTATGACCTAACTTAGGAAATATTTTCTTATTAGCTTAGATTGAAGCTTCTTGGGTTAAAATTGAAGAGTGGTTGTTCTTGCCTTGCTTTATAGCTTCTCATTCGTGTTTTTGGGTTTAAAGGTGAGTTCTTTAACTCACATCTACGTCTATAGCTATCATTGTTGTTAGGTATGAATTCCTAACATTTGTGCATATTCATTTGCTTTTGATTTGAATTGATTTGGTGAATTTTCAAAATTTGGTGTTTTGGTCCAATTTTATGAAAATCCTTCTATGGATATTTGGACATTGATATTCGGGGTGTATCGAAGAGTCTTTAAGGCTAGGTTGTCGCTTGGCGTAAATCCTTAGTCGTCGTTGCTCATCCGATTGCTCCCGATACATTTTGGCCATCATGGCCTAGACAAATTGTTGCCCATACCAGGTGTTCAGACGTCTGGATATCAATTCCAGACGTCTGGATAGGCCTTCTGGAGAAAAGAATCTACGGTAGAAAATAAAAATTGCAGAAAACAGAATCAGACGTCTGAAACAACCTTTCAGACGTTTGAAACACCTTGTCAGACGTTTGATACCACCTTTCAGACATCTGAAACACCCTGTCAGACGTCTGAAGCCATCTTTCAGACGTCTGGATGGTTTCTGAATTTCCAGAACCTAAATCCAGACGTCTGGATTGACCCCCAGACATCTGGAACTGTTCATTTCTGCCCGATTTGGCTGTTTTTGATTTGATTTCCTATTTTTATTCGATTTTGTTGATCTGGATAGTTGTCATCACTTATTATCGACTTTGATGACTTATTTCTTTGGATTTTTGGGAATATCCATTTTGATGGATTTGGTATCGATTTCTTTGGATTTGATTCACGTCTTCGAATGTGAATCTTTGGTGATTGATTGTTTCTACAATCATTTTTTGTGATTTGTCACTTCTAAATACAAAGGTTTTTATACTAGTAGTAAATACTCAAACTCTTTCATCAAAACGATTTCGACACTATTTTAAATATAAAGCTCTCTTTATAAAACCGTTTTCCAATCTATTAGTATATACAAACCTTTACCTCATTCGTATGAGAAATCTAATTACACGACTTAGTAAAACAAGTGGTATGAAACGCTTGCGTTTACTTCGTCGGTTAATTCTTGGACTTGTTCGATTGAACTCTTGTGACAATTTTCGAGTGGAAGTCTACAAACTGTTCGTAAATATTTGAGTTAAGCTAGTGGTTATGGGACATGAAGCTAAACTCTTATATTTACTAGCTTAGTGTAATTTACACTTATTTTCGATTGGAAGTCTACAATCTATTCGTAAATATTTGAGTTAAGCTAGTGGTTATGGGACATGAAGCTAAACTCTTATATTTACTAGCTTAGTGTAATTTACACTTATTTTCGAGTGGAAGTCTACAATCTGTTCGTAAATATTTGAGTTAAGCTAGTGGTTATGGGACATGAAGCTAAACTCTTATATTTACCAACTTAGTGTAATATACACTTGTCGATCATTGATGATCATTTTGTGATTTAGACTAGCGATGTGCGATGTCTCTTTGTTTGTGTGGGGACTAAAAACCCCGTTTGTGGAACTTCGGTTCAATTTGGTGGGGTAGCAACCCATGGTCTTCGGACTGTTCGTGGAGCAATCGGCTCAATGGGTCTGTGCATAAGGCATATCTTTTAGGGTGCGTCGATGTTCAGCTCATTCATCCGTGTGGGGAACCGTACCGACCAAATCTGTGCATGAGGCGTATCTTTTAGGGTGTGTCGATGTTCAGTTCATTTATTTGGTTAGCGACCGATGGAATAGCGTTCCATTTGTGATACACGTGTTAGGGAGTTTTCATGCTTCCGTTTGTTATAGGCCTTCCCCCTTTTGAGATTTTTGGATTTCTGGTTGTGATTTCTAGAATTTGTGTTTCACCAATTTTCATGGATTGGCGTTGATATGTTTTGTCAATATTAGTGTTTTGGTGAATTATTTAAAGAATGTGATTCTTTTTGGTGTTTTGAGATGATTCGAGATATTGTATGATTTTTGATTGTTATTTGAGGTATACTTGACACAGTATGGCATTTCTTTGTTATCATACGTTTTGGTCACATCTCTTATCCTATCTCATTTTGTCTGATATTTATAGCTAGACTGATCCGTTTATTATTTTCTTCTTAAATAATACCCGGGTCAGACCGAGGTATTTCAGGTGCTTTTGCTTGACTTCCTATCTAGGATTATCATCTGATTTTTGGCTAACTACTTTAGATTAGTAGTTTTTGTTATTATACATTTGAGATATAGACTCCTTGATGTATAATTATTCTTTTGTCTCGCACTTGTATCTATTCATTGTGATGTAGTGGATCTTATATGACCACTATTTTGATGTACACTTCCATGTGATATATTCATATCTTATTCCGCCTTTGTGATATGAATGTCTGTGACTGATTTGTGATATGTTTATTTCTATATTTGTTTCCGAGGTCCACATAGCCACTGTGTGGTAGCTTTGAGTTTGTATCGGTATGTCGGATTTCCTGTTGAAATGAAATGTAAGTTATATTATCTGACATATCGGTCCTCGCACAAAGCAATTACACAGAGGGTCACTCCTCAATAGCCTTATTCTTCGTGTTAGTCGACGGCATTACCCAGTAGTGTCCTCGGCTAGCGTGAGTATTGAGGTGGGGCGTCACAAGAGGTGTTGCAAGGTAGGCTAAAGCAAATATGCTGAGGTCAAGAGCATTTTTTGGTTGAAGTGAGTTTTCATTCTTGCATCTATATCTATATCTCGTTACTTGTTATGTATTTATCCCTTATATTGCTTAAATTTCTTAGTTGAATGTATATTTTGGTATATTAGTTTTGAATTGTTTGATGTATAGATGGTTGATTGTTTACATTGGTTGGAAGTATCAATTTGCAAACGGTTGTGTATGCATTGTATGGATGGCCAAAGTTTGATTGAATTTGACTTGGGTCACACAATAAATCTATGTAGATGTTTGGTTGATATTTTTGGAGAATTTTGCTCCATGATTTATATTTTGGATGTTCAATTGATTTTCTTATTTTAAAATATTTGTGAAAGCTTTGGAAAATTATTTACATGGTTGAAAATAAAAGCATTTATTGGAAATTGTTTTGGATATTAAAGTTCTTTTAAAAGAAATAGAGATTTTCAAGAGTATTGTGATTTATGGAATTTTCACAAGTGTAAATGAAGGGTAACAATATTTTTGAAAATGAATTAATTTTGTAAAGCATATATATATATATATATATTAATAGAAAGGATTCAAGAGTAATTTCAAAAAAGGAATTTTGATCATAAAAATCTATTTTAAAGATGAGCTAAATTGGGAAATATTTGAATGGGCTTGAAGAGCATGAAATTATAAACCCCTTTTTATTTATATAGTTGGATTTGAAAATGATTTATATGGAAATTATATGAAATTCCATAGGATGAAAATTTTGAGTAAACGGTCTAGCAATACCAAGCGGTATGGGACATTTGGTAATACTTTTACGATTACTTTCTTGACTCCTCATGCGGAATATTTGATTTGTATTGTGTTTTAATTCTATATAATGAGGATGTTGAATAAGCGGATTAGTAATACGGATGGTATGAGATGCTCGGTAATATTTTTCCAGTTATTATATTGACTCGTATTATAGAATAATTGTTAATTTGGTGATTTTAGTTTACTAGCTTTTTGTAAACGTTTGAGTAAAACTGAGCATATGAGACACTCAAGTAATACTTTTTTGGTTACTATTGGTAAGTGGACGTTACTTATATTATGGAGATGGGTTTGGAATTTGTGATATTGTCTAGAGGTGACTCTTTTATAGAGACTACTAGTCGAGAGTCTAGTCGAGAGTCTATTAATTCCAAGGGATACAAGTTGAAGTTATACTGAGATACTCTTATTTGGACACATGGAATCTAGAGTACTTATTATTACTCTCATTAAGACTCATCTAGTCGAGAGTATTCATACACCCTCCAAGGACTAACTAGTCAAGTATCATTATCTATTCTTAGGGCTAGTAACCGATGACTTGTTTATTATGAGATGCTATCATTAGGACCTGTATAGTCAAGAGCAGTTATTGTCACCCTCATCAAGACTCCTAGAGTCTAGAGTACTAGTTATTATGCTCATTAGGACTTATTAAGTCGAGAGTAGTGTTAGAAATCTAAGTTATAGGGTTCATGTCACTATGGAGAGCGTGTGATTAGTACCCGCCAGTAGGCTAGTATCTATTCCACCGGCCCTCATTACGGGGTCGCGTCCCGGATCTGTGATGTCACCGGATTGAGTTTGTAGGCCGAGAGTTATTTCTCTCATTAGATTCATTGCACGGACATTACTTAAGGACCAACAGTATGCTACCAAGGATAAGTAGGAATTGTGACCAATGCTAAGCGTAGTCTGGTAGTATGTTTATGACATGCAGATGGATATTGGTGTTGCAATTTTGGGAGAAACTAAGGGATCGTAGAAAACGGGCTATGATCATTAGCGTTTTCTAGAGCAGTGTTGCTGTACATTAGTCTTCCATCTTGATGAGTTAGGTAGATCCACTATTTATGAGACATTTGATATTATCACCTCACCAGAGACGATGATCATATGACATTAGAGACTAGTTGTGTGCTAGTCTATCATTTGAGATAGTGTAACGACCCTAAATATAAATTAACAAAATAAATTTATTTAAAGGCCAAAGCGGCCCAAATAAGAGAAGTAAGGAAAAATGAATTAATAGAAAGGGGGTATGAGGGCCTAAGCCCAAATTATTGTAGGACAATAAACAGTACTCTTTTCTATTCATTCATTTCATCTTACCTGAAATGAAATGAAATAAAATAAAAAGCTAAGGAAGAACTTCAATAGTGGTGGCTTAGAGAAGGCAAATAGGAAGAAAATTAAGAAAATCAAGCTAAAGAGGATTAAGAAGACTAAAGCTAGATATCTTAAAGAAAGTGAGTAACACATACCCTTTCTTTACCAATTCCTAACATACGGGCTCGGTTTAGATTTTTGTGTTTTTAAGTATGATGGGATCATTTGGATTTCTATTATTAAATATAAAAAGGTTTAATGAATGTTTTGGGAAAGAATAGATAAAATTAAGATGTTTAGATGTGTTTTTCCTACTTTAATAATTTTAAAATACCATGAAAGTCTTATATAACGTTCTAATCGTGATTTTATAGATGGGTTTTTAGTTTGAGAAACTTCTTAAACTCATATGATTTGTTGAAGGTGCACAACTAAAAAATAAGTAAGAAAATTATCCTTAAAAAGTCCAGATAAAATTAAAGAACGTTAGACCAACCGACCATCATCACCTGAAGTGTCATGTTCGGCTTGCCTTAAGTGTCGTCAATAGCTGACCGACCAACATCACCTGAAGGAAACCATTCATTCCTTGCCACATAAGCATGTACAATTAAATGATAATTTGTACTGAAAGTGCATAAGATCGTTTATTTATGGCTAAACTATGTATTAAAATATAAAAATAATATTCTAAGCTAACTGCAGATAAAATAAGATAAAGTAAAGAACTTGCACGCTAGACTTTTTATACTGGTTCGGACCACCGTCCTACGTCCAGTCTAATAATCACTTATTCTGGATTTAACTCACTAAACACCCTCGCTTCACCTAGAGGAATATGTCTATACAGTTGCCTAAGCCTTTGAGCATTCCTTTACATTGACTTGGTAAAATATAAACTTTGGCGGTAGACATGTCTTCAGTACACAAACATGCCCAATATAGTACAATCTCTTATAACCCCAAGAACCAGTTTGTAGATGAAGGTACGGGAGTTTAGGAGGTTAAAGATCAAAATATTAATGTAGTAAGTGAATGATCGCTGATTTGAAAGTAATTGATAAATTATGGTTTCGGAAATAGGTTAGTGAAATTAAATATAATTAAGATGATTGATCCATTCGAAACAATAGCCATTTATAGGTTTGAAGAGCTACAAAGAAGAGATATGATGATTGCCATTAGAGAGGGTTGTGTCTAGAGATGGAGGAAGAAATGTGACCTTTCGTTTGAAAAGAAAAAAAATTTCACGACCCCAAAATTCTAAAAAAATATATTCACCGTTGCATCGGTAGCCTACCACCGGTCCATCGGTGGACTAGTTTATTTTCAAAAGCCGAGGCTATTAAAATGCCTTTATATATTTATAAAAAATCTTTAAAAAATTTAATTAAATTCAAGATCTGGCTTTAAGAGGACACTATGTGATTCTTATGAGTTTTAATAGTGTATATCTAAGACAAAATGACTCATATCTATACGGTCTTCGAGTATTCTTCTAATAAACGATCTTCTGAAGCTTTAGTGTGATTCCTTCTATCACTTTAAGGTTTTGTAATGATATTTCTTTGACTAGTGTAGTTTAAACTATAGTATGGAGTTGTCATGAGAACTGATCTCGCTCTAACATTCTTCCCCTTTTTGATGATGACAACTTATAAGCATTCATGAAGGATGTTACAGTGATTGTTTCAAATGCAATACCCCCCCCCAAATATATGCACAAAATATTTTATTACAACTTTATTTAGGTACTCCCTTGAATGTATGCATATGATCAGTTATTTATTTCCCTTTGTCATCACAAAAAAGGAGAAAAATATAATATTTCATGGTATACAGGATATCACTGAATGAACATGAACAAACACATTACACATATGATATGAACAAAGAATTTGACCAACACGGAACATAACAAGGATCAACATTGATGCCACAAATACAATACTAAAATAACATGCAAGTCAAAAACAAATTTCAATGTCACATAGCAAATGAAATCTCAAATGACATGCAAGACTGAGAAGCAAACTAATGCAAAATCAAACTGACGATGAACTAAAAATCCATAAAGTGATACCATAGTAAAGGGGCTGCAGATTAGGACTAGTAGTAATTATCATTTGGAGTAGTAGGATCCAACTCTGTAAGTCCCATGTGCTCTTTGGCTGGTACCATAGGACGTAGTAAGGATCCCGAAGCTCAAGTAATTATGGCATGAGGTCTAGGCCCCTCCCTCTAGCACCTATATTAGTAGGTCCAAAATGTTGATGATGAGAAGGTCCTACAGCTCCAGAGCCATGTGGTCCCACTTGAAAGTCATGCACTGAGGGTTGAGATCCAAACAGGGAATTGCTTGCCCCAACTCCATAGTCTCTAATTTAACTGATCCGCAAAGGCGTGTGAGAAGAGATCGAATAAAGCCCAGCTCCCTCTTCTACTCCAGCTGCTCCTCATGAATAGTCTGATTCAATTGTTCTTGCTTATCGAGCCTAGCAATAATATGCTCTTTAACTGATGGGGTGGTATGCAAGGGGGAAGTAGGATGTTGAAAAGATGGCCCGAGTATGTCTTCCTCTACTGGATGATATATTAGAGTCTGAATCGTGATCTCATCTAAAGTTATTAGAATCTTTATAGCGTTCATAATTTTATCACAGAAAATGCTAGAGTAATGGTGTCGAAGTGGAAGCTCGTCTTATAATGAACACCAAAACGACAAAGAATTATGTTAATTACATCTCCATATGGATTGTACCTTCGTCGGTCATTCGACGGTTCTCGATCATATTATTCATTATGGCAGTGACCCGATTAACAAGGATATTTCCAAAAATTGCATATGTTGCTTTCTTAATCATAGGATAAATATTATCATAACTGCTTGTTTTTGGGATCAAATTATGTTGCAAAATTCTTATAACCACGCGAGCGTGATGAGTGAGATTTGGTGTAGTCCAATTTGCATTTTCTTTTTCGATAATTTATTGTAAATTAGATAATCATCCAAAATAACATCATCTAATGTTAGTCCATCGAACGAGATACCCAAAATCTCTCCTAATTCACATTCACTAAGAGCAATATCAACCTTTTTAACATTAGTACATAAGACTAAACCGTTATCATCGTATCCTACTTCAAAATTAGCGCATAATAGAGCAATGCATCTAGGGTAAATATCAATCTCAAAATCATTTATGTTAATAATGTTAATTGAGCTTGCATGAACAAATTATGGATGTCATACAAGGATAAAGTATTTAAATTTACCGGTTGACCTCCGAGACATTCATTAATCATTAGAACCTTGAATTTTTTTTAACCTTTTAATATTTCATCCATGCCTTCACATCATCGATGAGAATCTCGTCGATAAAGCCAAATGAATTAGCAGAGATGGTCCTTTTTCCTCTTACTATAGCTAAAGCTTTGAATTTTTACATCGTTTTAGATGTCCTATATTCCGATGATGTATCCTTTTGAATTGTCACTGAATGATACGGTACCTCCATCCATTGGTTTGATATTGCAAGCATATTGGAGTTTCTCGTCATGTGGTTAGAACATCCCCCATTTAGAATTCATCTTCTCTTTTTACTAATGTGTGTGAATACTTGTAAAAAATGAATAAATCTATTGGTACCTACTTCCTACGTTAGGATCTCGGGGTTAAGTTTTTTGTAACCATACCCAGGATGGTTTGGTAGAGCGTTTAAAACAATAGTTAATATTATTGTGAACATCAGAGAAAAACTTATCTATATATTCCTCCAAATATGATTAATATTGGTCTTAGGAATCCATATTTTTATTGTCTTTTTTTAAGAAATTTTTTTTCTTTTGGAGTTACTATATTTTTTCTGTTTTGTATATCGAAAACTATTTTCCTTTGGAGTTTTCTTGGTTTTATTTTTCTTGAAACACTATCCATTTTTATTATGAGATGGACTAGAATCTTTATCAAATTCGATAAATTTATCGACCTTTTATTAAATTTTGATATTTGTAAAAACTTTTTCTAATTTTTCTTTAAAATCTAAATTTATGGAATCAATAATTTTTATTTTGGAAGTTAATTCACAATTTTCTTCTGATAACTTGACATTCTCGTTTCTGTAGGAGTCAGGCTCATTTTCTAGTGTAGAAATTTTATTTGTTAAATTTTCAAAAGAATTTTTTTTGAATTTTGTAATTCTTTAATCCTTTTTACTAAGCTAATTTTTTTCGTTTTTAAAGGAATCAATTTCATTTTCCAAATTGTCAATTATAGACTTTAAACTGTCATTTGAAAATTTTATATCTTTATTTAAATCTTTCAAAATATCACATTTTTAGATACATCCATTTTCTCTTAAAATAAAATTTTTGTTCCATTTTCAGAAATAGATTTTTCTAATGTTTGCTTTTGGTTTTCAATTACTTCTTCCAAAATAGTTTTCTCATCTTTTAACATGGTTATTTATAATTCTGCCCTATTTAAGTTATCTTCATGAGCTTTTCTTAAATTTCTAGAACTTTCATCTAATTCTATACAAAATTCAAATAGTTCGTTATAAGTTAAATCAAACTGTACCTCACCTTTTGTTGCCATAAAACATACGTTTTCTTGTCCAAAATCTCTATAACTATCTGAAGATGATAATGAGGAGTCTGAGTCATCCTAAGTGGCTTGAAATGTAAATTTTTTTCTTCCTATTGAATTTTTCAAATCTACTTTTTTTCTTGAAATCCTTCTTTCCATTATTTTGTAATAGACAATCTTTTATGATATGTCCAAACTTATTGCAGCCAAATCATTTAAGTCACGAGCTATTGTTGCTGTTATTGCCTCTCTTCACTTGCTTTTTGAATTTTCTATAGTTTTTTTGCTATGAAGGCCATCTCGTATTCATCTAGTTCAGAGTCCTTCTAAATCTGGATGTTATACTCTTTTTTCTTGGTTTTGTAATTTCCTAGACTGCAAATTCACTTCATGGGCCATTAGATTGCAAATTAATTCCTCAACCTTGAGCTCTGAAAGATCGTTAGCTTGTTCAATGGCTACTTTTTTCCCAATCATTGGTCAACGAGTTTAAAATTTTTGTGACTATATCAAATTCAAATATAGTTTCTCTTAGACCAACTAGTGCATGTGTAGAATCTTGCAGTTGGGAGTACATATCATAAATAATTTTATTATCCTTTAATCTAAAGTTTTGAAATTTACTTTTAAACATAACAATTTTGGACTACTTAACCTTATTTGTGCTTTGATGTGTGACTTGTAAGGCGTGTCATATATCATAAGCAATTTTGCATATCATAACTCTAGTGAATTCATTTTTGTCTAATGCATAGAAAAGGGTATTCATGGCTTTTGAATTATCGGTAACATAGTCTTTTGTTCTAGAGTCCACGTATTCAATGGTGTGGTCGGAGCTACATATTGAGTTTGCATGGCATCCCAAATTTCAAGACTATTTGCTTTCGCATATATTCTCATCCTAGTTGATCAGAAATTATATTCACTGCCAGTAAATAGTGGGGGTCGTGCAGTAGACTAACTATCCATGCTTATATGTGCCATATTAATATATTTAATAAACTGTGTTACGGTTTATCAAATATCCTGCTCTGATACCAAATGAAAGTGCACAGGATCATGTATTTGACTAAACTATATATTAAAAATATAATTAATATTCTATGCTAACTACCGATAAAATAAGATAAAGTAAAGAACTTGTACACAAGACTTTTTTTACTGGTTCGGAATCCAGTCCCAGAATTTCTTATTATGGCTTTAACTCACTAAACACCCTTGCTTCACCCGGAGGAATAGGTCTATACAATTTCCCGAACCAGTGAACAGGTATTTACACTGACTTAGTAAAATATAAACTTCGGTAGTATATGTGTCTTCAATATACAGATACGCCTAATATAACACAATCACCTATAACTCACAAGAACCAATCTGTAGATGAATGTGAGGGAGTTTCGAAGGTTAAAGATCAAAATATTGATGATAGTAAGTGAATGATCACTGCTTTGAAAGTAATGGATAGACCAGGTTTTAGAAATAGGTTAGAGAAATTGAATGCAATTAAGGTGATTGATCCATTTGAAACAATAGCTATTTATAGGTTTGAAGAGATACAAAGAAGAGATATGACGATTGTCATTGGAGAGGGTTACGTCTGGAGATGGAGGAATAAATGCAACCTTTTCTTTGAAAAGAAACAATTTTCATGGCCTCGGAGTTCTGAAAAAGCCTCGAGCTTTTTTTATAAAAATGGAGATGGAGGCTTTTAAGAATCACATAGTATATGTGAGTTTTTTTTATAAATATGGAGATCGAGTTTGGAGATAGAGGCTTTTAAGAATCACATAGTATATGTGAGTTTTTTTTTATAAATATGGAGATCGAGTTTGGAGATAGAGGCTTTTAAATCGGTGGACTAGTTTTTTTTCAAAACTTTAGGCTTTTAAAAAGCCTTTAATAAAAATTTCACAAAAATTATAAAAATTTATATTCGAGATCTTGAAGGCTTTGAGAGGATACTATGTGATTCTTATGAGTTTTAACAATGTATATCTAAAAAGATGACTCATTAATACACGACCTTCGAGTATTTTTTTCAATAGACGATCTTCTAAAGCTTTAGTGTGATTCCTTCTAGCACTTTAAGGCTTTGTAATGATATTTTTTGACTGGTGTATTTTAAACTATAGTATGGAGTTGTCGTCATAAAAATTGGATATTCTTGCTCTGGCACATATAATAGGCTGAACTAGGTACTATTGCAAAGCGGCCAAAACACACCGTTGACTAGTTTTTTAACCAACCTCAGAATGAGACTGATGCATTTATGAAGTGCAAAGGTTACTTGCTAATCACCAAACTTAAAATGAAAAACGAGGAGTTAAGTATGTAGCTGAAAGGTAAATAACACGAGATATAGAGTGGCTCGGTAAAGCTGCCTACGTCCACCGTGATGTTCTCTAAGTATATTTCTATAATAACCCGCCCTCTGTAGAACCTAAAATGTCATCTTCTCGTAGTAATGATAGACTTCCGAATACCATAAAAGATAGATCGTCGGGGTAAAATTAGAATAAAACACTATATCAAGACATCAATAGGGTATCATAATGGAATGCAATATATAATATACTGAATATACATGAACTGAACATAATCACAATATATAAGAGGCTGCACTAGTGGAAGCAATTGATAAATAAGTATCAGTACAGAAAGTCAGAATACATCAACTCCAAAAAGAACGGACTTCTGAATAAATATCTTATACAAAGTCTCATATACAAATAGTCTTTCATGTACTACTAAAATATCAAGTATATATATCTTAAATTATCAATGCCATGCCTCCAAAATGCTCCGGCTGTTCATCCTGCTAGCGTATCCCCAAAACACCTAACTCCCGAAACTAGTCAATCGAGTACCTGAGAGTTGTCATGACATAAGCAGACAAAGAGAAAATGGGGTCAGACATAAAGCTTGGTGTGAGGGGAACTATCTCAAAATACTGTACATCAAAACTATCTACAAATAAATATGAAACAACTAGCTCACAACCGGTCCTCTTCGCAAACGTGGCTCAAGAGTAAACCGGACTACCTATAAACAAGTATGGCAAACCCATCTCAAAAATAGGGGATCATACCATAACATGCTCTTCTCATGTAATCAACAAGTCAGCACAACTAATATAATGCGACTTAAATATAAATATCACACTATGATAAAAGTAACTTAATATCCAAAAGTAGGATGATCATAATATAAGTCTATCGCTAAGTACTAAATAATAGTAAATGCAACAATAACAACAATAGCTAGCTAATAACACACACAATATAAAAATGAAAGATAACTAAGGAATACAAATCAATACCCGTCGTTACTGACGGTTGGAGTCAACAATGGACACTTATCGTGATCCAACGATTCAATATAAACAGGGACAGTACATTAACATACTTAGACATTGTCATGATCTTATAATAAATAGAGTCAGCACGCTAATGTACCCAGACATCTATCTCAATCTTATAACAAGTAGAGTCAGCATACTAACGTACCTAGACATCTACCATGATCCCATAATAAATAGAGCTAGCACACTAACGTACCTAGACATCTACCGGGATCCAATAATAAATAGAGTCAGCGCACTAATGTACCCAGACATATATCTCGATCATATAATAAATAGAGACAACACACTAACGTACCCAGACATCTATCTCGATCGTATAATAAGTAGAGTTAGCACACTAATGTACCCAAACATCTATCTCGATATTATAATAAGTAGAGTCGGCACACTAACGTACGCAGACATCTAGCCAGCACACTAACATACCTAGACATCTATCAGGATCCAACAATAGGCATGACCACTAATATAAGGCCAATACGATGTATGATCACTAATATAAGATCAATATTGTGCACAGTTACTAACATAAGACAAATACAATTAATCTAACTAACCCCTGGGTCAACCCTCGAAGGTACAAATTTACTCCATTCGATCATACATGATTGTTGGATGTGACCATGTGACCAATCACCATATGGGCCCGTGACCGATCGTTATTGGTTCCAAAGGAATCACTTAACATTCATATCTGAATCTCGAGCTTCGCCTTGCATCACGCCTCCTAGAATAGCCCAGAGCCTTCCCCAAGTCATGCCAAGACACCATGAAGAACCACATTCAAACAGGGAAGAAATTCCCCAAAGTTGCATTTCTGCCCAGTATTCAGCCAACTAGGGAAATTTTCAGTCGACTAAGAATTATCCCCAATCTTATATTTTTGGGTTTTCCCCCTCGACCATCTATTTTACTCATGTTTAGCCGACTGAACGTTTCATTCGGTCGACTGAACCTTGCTGTTCCTAGGCAGTGAGCCTAGGATAGGGAGAAAACTCCCCTCCGGCCACTGACTTGCATGTCATTTCTTTCGACACTTCGCCTATGAGTCACCTTAATTCCTAGCCCGACCCTACCCCATCGAACTTCCACCAAGTTCATTTGTTGACATTTTGGAAGTAAATTCCATGAGTATTCAAAAACTGGTTTTGACACAAAAATCCATTCTCTGCATGAGTAGAGTTCAATGGCGATTATAGCGACCCAATTTACTCAAACATGCCAAAACGACATACCCAGCTTTCTAGCTTTGTGTGTAGCTTATACGTGCATCGACACGCTTATTCGTGCACACTTATGCACACATGCTCGTGCAAACACACAAAAACTTCTCAAGTCACATTCTGAACTTCACCGAGGCGATTGCTCGACCTAGTATACTCTCATGCAACTTAACGCACACGATGGTCACTATGGCTATGTGAAATGGCCGCAATGAACTTGTATTCAATATTATTTCTAGATAACCAAACAATTGCATATATATACACATAAACAACCAAACACACAACAATTGTAACTATAATTCACATAACGTTTCGATTGCTATATATCTTAAAATACATGTATAGGTATACTTGCCCATACTCATATACATACACATATATTTAAATCAGCAATTCATTTATTATTTGATCAATTATTACTTTTACTTACTAATCTTTTCAATAAAAGGAAGGATATCTCTTTATTCTATTTTATAAAATCCTCAAACCATTTTATAAAATACAATACTAGCTTATAAATCAATTTAGCCAATTAAAACACTTATTTTGCTTCATTGAAAATCAAGTATTCATCTGTTTACTATTTTATAAAATCTCATATCTACTGTATAAAATATATTATTCATTTATAAAATATTCAAACCATTTTATATATATTAATTGAGCTTCATGTATTATTTTATAAAATATAATATCATTTTATAAAATACCTTTATTACTTATAAAAATCATTCTTCTACTTAAACAATATTTATAAATACTAATTTAGCTTCATTAACCCTCTAATCACTTTAATAGTAAGTATAGAGTTCAAAACTTGTTAAATTAGTTTACTAACTAATTTCAAAATCATTTGAATTAGTTTAATTATGGCCAACTAATGACATGCACTTAGTTATAACATGTAATTAGTCTCTAATTTATCACTATATCACTTATTAACATTCAATTAACCAAAAAATCAATTTTCTAGGTTACGAACTATTTTCTAAAATAGTTATTAAGATCTTAAACAAATAATGAGCTAATGTAATATGTTTATAACGCAAATATATGCTCAAATCAACTCAGACAATCTTCAAATCACTTCATATTATTCTGTAATCATCAATAATAAGAAATATGAAGCAATACATAAATTAGTAAGGAGAATCATCCCACTCATCTTGCTTAAACCCAAGCCAAGCTCTAATCACCAAAAACCCAATTCTTGCTTACTTTAAATTTCGAAATGCACACCAATACTCCGATCCAAGCCAATTCCTTCACGAGTTTTATAGAGAATTGGAAGAGAGGAATTACAGTGATTTTTATTTGATTTTAGGAAATTTATTTAACGGGTTTAGGGTTTGGGGATTAAAACGAGATTAGTGGAGGATTAGAGAAAGAGGAGAAGAATGAACCATGAAGGAAGAGTGAATGAGAATAATGAAGAGGAGTTAGCTTATTATAGGCAACAAATGGGCTAAGTCCCATTTCTCTCCATCTGGCACTATTCATCCCTGAAAATTATCGAATCTAAACATAGTCAAGTATATACTCATTTTGCTCACATCGTAAAAGCGAACTCAACTATGATTGTATCAAGTCCCAATTCGCTTATCTGTAAAAATCGAGTATAAGAGACATTATATTACTTAACGATTAAATATTTAAATTAATCATTTAAATATTTAATTGTTAAAATTCCGGGGTGTTCCAATATTTATCTCACAACTATAAAGAATTACAAGAGAATAATAAGAAAAAGGAAGAACTTAAGACTAATAAAGCTATGTAATCTTAAGGACTTCCGGTATTAAGAGCTCTGAATTTGTGTAGTATTCAGAATCTGTGTATGTTCCAACCCCTTTGAAGTTGCAATACAGGGAATATTTATAGTAGCTGAAGTGGTTGATGGACGGATGAGATTGAGCTGTAGAACTGATGGGAAATGCCCGACTGTTGATATAGCTCCAAGGACAAACGGACAACAGCTGCTAAGGTTTAAAAGAAGTGTGATGGATGAAAATATACTCGTTGCTCCTCTGCACCAGGTGTGGGCTTCGCATTTAATGTAGATATTTAGAATTAAATATGCATTTATGCTGATTGTATGCCATATCAGTTCAATCACCCAACTATAGCGCTTCAGATAGGTGGATGGACAACTTGTCGTTTACTTGAGTGCTTATGTGACAAATCTTGCTGAGCTTGTTGATTAGCTGTCGATGATATGAAAGAAACTAGGAACCTTGGTAAGGACCATGTTGGGAAGATGTTGCATAGCCAGGTGCAAGGTGACTAGGAAGGCCGCTTGGGACCGGTCTGAGGCGACTGTACTAAAGTCGGGGCAAGAACGAGCCATGCTTGAGCCAATCTTGCTTGATGTACCGCCTGTTGAGGTGGGCTTGGAGAGGTACTAGTCATCAACTGCAGTGACACCGGGTGAATGTGTTGACTTGGAGTGGTGTTGGAAGAATGGCGGCATACTGAGCCAAGCCTGACTAGACCAGAAAGGCCGAGCCCAGATCTTGCCTAAATGTGAACGGTGTCTTGGGATGAGGCGACTGGGCCTTACCTTGATGCCTTGCTAAATCGAAGAGATGGTTTGAGACCATCATTGGCTTTGGCCGCCCTACACGGGCTGCTTACAGAGTAGTTGGGTTGGCTTTTATTGGGTTAGAACTTGGCCTGCTAATCACTTAGGAGAAAATTAAGTAACACATACCTACCCCGTTTTAGAACTGGGCCGACAGTCCGCAGCGGAAGCAATGAGTGAGTTTCAATTTTTTTTTACCATTTTGGATCTTTATTGGGCTTATGAAGTGTAATTTGTTTAGAACATTTTCTAAATTACCTTTTAAATTAAATCATTATTTTATTTAAATTTATAAAATGATTTTATATTATTTAATTAAAGTTATAATATACATATACGTGTACATACACACACACATATATATATATATATATGTATATATATATCTGTGTGTGTGCATGTGTAACATATCAATCCGTGCAAGATATAACATGTCCGTGTATAGGTGTTGAGATTTACACCGCAACGGGCACGTTAGCTCATCTAATATATAAATATATTATCCAAATTTATGTTTATATACTTTTATGTGTGTGTGTATAAGATACAAACACACAAACACATACATACATATATATAAACTATATTTTTTTAAATAATTTTGTATGAATACATACATATATATAGGTATGAAATATTAATATTATATATATAACTACATGAATATATTAAAATCATTTATGAATTATATTAAATATATATATATATATTGCTGTAAAGCCGAGAATAATATATATTTATATATAATTTTTACAAACATATATGTGTGTGTATTAAATACATATGTACATACATATATATAATATAAATATTGATTGATAATTATAAAATACACAAAAAAAAATATAATAAATATGCATTTACTTGGTCATGTGCACGGCTTGGATATTTTTTTATTTTAAAATAGATTTTAATGTAAATATTCATATGGATATTATTAAAAGATTAATAAAAAAATATTTTCAGAACATATTTTGAAATTTAAATTTTTAGTAAAATTCTAAATGATATTTTATAATTTTTAATATTTAATATATAATTTTAAAATTAAATATCCATATTAAATTCTATTTTTAATATACGATCAATAATCAAATATTTTTAAGTTATAAAAAAGGTTTTTTTTTTAATTTTTGTTGAGAGTATGATATGTATTGATTTAAGTTTACAAAATATAAAACATAATTTATAATACATACATGTTAATGTAATTAATTTAGATGATTTATTGATTTAAATAATAATAATGTATAAATAAAAATATTTTTATATCTGCGGAAAATATTATACCTGTCAAAACTTATATATAAAATTATATATCCATGTGCTTAAAAAGTAAGATGTAGCAATTAAATTATAAACTATATATATATATATTGTATATAAAATTATTTATAATATAAAAAATTGGTTTTTTTATTTGAGCCAAGCTGCATATTTTTTTTTTATTTTTATAAATATAAAAGTATGTACAAATATATAACCAATCTAATTGTGACCATATATTTATATATTGGAACCGTCACCTAACTAACAGTATAATATATATGATATAAACATCATATGTAAATATTGATATTTATAAATTAGTTTGGAATATACCTTATACCCAGTGCATGTAAGTACACCTTGAAACGATGAGGTTTGCTCCTTGAACTGATTTTTAATCCAGCAGAGTGCTTGTAACGACCCGCCATTCATTCCATAGAATGACGCATCATTAATAAGAAAGAAAGGGATAGAAAAGAGAAAAGAAGAGAAGAAAGAAAGAACAACAACAGAGTCTCACCAGCGGAACGAATAAATTATATTAATAACATAAGTATTACATAATATACAACATCCATCAGAGATACACAGCTTATACATCACATACTAGACAGTTATAAACACCTGTCTAGTTATTACAACTCAATACAAAACAGAGATCAATACCAAGATCAACACAGCGGAACCACTATATATATCTACAACGCTAAAGCCTCCTGCTCCATTGCTCCTCCACAATTCGTCAAAGCTAACCTGAATTCCTTGGCTACTCGTAAAAATTTGAGTACCCAAGAGTTTAAAAAACAGAAAATAAACACTTGGGTCAGACATGGGTCTGGTGTGAGTAACAGGTTAAAGTTGCTTAACTTCGAAAACCATTTGGAAATAAAAGGTATCTCGTAAGACTTCCCGCACATAAACACGGGAAAGTTTTTACCTTACGATAACCAAAACATTTATAGGAAATCTGGTTATATTATAATAGGTCTAGGGTTTTCAAATAAATATTCACATAGCCGAAATTGTTACATTATTAAATTCCAGCATACTAGGTATACAATCAAGTCCGTGATTACTTATTGGAAATTGGATTCCATACAATGGCAGGGCTACTGGGGTACCGCCCGTCACAGTACGTGGCCTGGATCACCGTACCGAGGATCACTCCCAAATCCCTGCAACACAAGGCCGGAACCATCCCTTACTGGATAATTCCCGCACAAGACTCCCCACGGTTGTCATGACCAACCGCACACTAAGCCGAAATAATAAGGAACATCTAGACAGGGGTAATCTTGTCCTACTCGGGTGCTACCCACTAACCTTGCTGCACCTCCCCTGTTTTAGCCATTCGCGGTTGATGAGGCTTGAGGCTACGATTACCTTTAGAGAACACATCTCTTAGAATGCTCATCGTCCACCTGACGATGTTCTAAAAGCATTCAATCCATACAAGTTCGTTCCGGGTTCGAACGAAACCGAAGGCATTATCTCGTTACACTCATTTTGGAATCACCCTCAGAGTTAACGACAATAACCCTTGCTCTCTGAATCTTTATCTTCACTTGAGATTCACGACCTATCGTTAATTTGGATCGATGTGGTATTCGGATATCCAAATCTGGAAACCCGATCCCGGTCTCATCGAAATCCAAAACGTATCTTTTAAGGCTAAGTTGTTTTAAAGTTAAAACAATTCAATTCATTATCTATATTCACATAGATAGATAATTCACAATATCACAATAGATAATCTACATTATCATCACAAATAGATAATTCACATTATCATTACTATGTAACCAAAACATCCATATCACACAGTATTAATTATCTCCTATCTGAGATCTCAAACCATTCAAGGTAAACAATATCATCCATCCATACATAAGCAAGGATTAAATAACCACATTATAATTAATTTAAAATGAATTAAATTAATTACTTCATCTCTAAATAATTTAAAATAAATTAAATTAATTTCTTTCATCACATAAATCTTGCTTACTTAAGTATTAATTAAACCAATTAATTAATCATACTCTAAGTATCCATCTTAATTAATCATCCTTGATTAATTATCCTTTAATTACTTTAATAATTAATTAACTATAATTAATTACATTAATCTTTAATTAATTACATTAATTAATTACTTAATCACTTATTATTGATTAACTAATCTTAATTAATCAACCCTATATTAATTAATGATCCCTAATTACATTTTAATTAATTACTCTATTTAAATTAATTACATTAGGTAATTAATCTTTAATTAAATCATAATTATTAATCACTCTTGATTAATCACATTCAGTAATTAACTACCCTTAATTACTTCTTTAAATAAATTAATTACTCCTTAATTAATTTCTTAATTAATCCCTTGAATAATTTCCAAGTAATTAAATCCAAATTACTTCCATTATTAAATCATCTTCCATTAATTACATCTAGTAATTATCAATTAATTACTTCATTAAGTAATTACACTCCATTAATTATATTAAGTAATTATTATCAAATCATCCAGTGATTAAATTAAATTAGTTAAACTTAATTAATTACTTAAACTAATCACATTAAACTCAATTAATTACATTAAATAATTAATTCCTTAATTTCTTCCATTAAGTAATGATTCTTATCTCATTTCATAAATGATTATCCTTAAATTAATTAATCTAAATAATTATTAAATAATCTTAAGTTAATGACCTTCATTAACTATTAACAATTCTTTAATTGCTTTTCTTAAGAAATTAAACTTACAGTAATCATTATTAATTACAAAGTGATTAATCTTAATTACCAATTAATTAATCTCTAATTATTTAATTAATTAAGTGTTTAACTATAACTTAATTAATCTTTACATACTTGATTAATTAGTTTCTAATCATTAATTAAAAATCTAATCTTATCTAATTAATGATTCTTAATTACAAATTAATTATTCTAAGAATAATAAATCTTAAACTTTAAATAAATTTTAAAACCCTTAATTACTTAAATAAATTATCCATTTCATTAATTTATTAAATAATTTAATTATCCATTTTAATTACCTTAATAATTAAATGAATTACAAATCATTAAATCCTAATTATCTTTAAGATAAAACACCATTCTCATTAATGATTAAATTATCATTATCAAAAACATTTAAAAATAATTTAACTTTAAATTTCATTCAAATTTCATTTTAAATTTAAGATTTAAAATGAATACTAATTTAACTTAACAAAGTTTAAACAAATTTTTAAAACCTTTAAAATCACATGTTTAAAGAATACTTTTCTTATAAAAGAGATTTTAAAGAGTTTAAACCAAATCCAAATTAAATTCAAATTATTTTAAAATAAACTTTAAACATTCAAAGTTGTTTAAACCATTTAAATTTTTAAAAACTTATTTATCTCCAATCTAAGATTCAAACTAAACTTGAATCCATATTTAAACTTTGATTTAAAACTTATTTTAAATCCTTGCTTAAAATTTAAATTCAGTTTTAAAATTTAAACTGGACAGGTTTTAAAATCTGGCAATACAATCCACTGACCCGAACACACACTCAACTACTTCGAGCCAAAACCCCAAATGCTTCGAGCCTCACACGCAAGAAACTCGAGAAAACTCGAGTAACCTTCCTCTGCTTCAAACCAAACTTTCCTCTGAACCAAAAATGCACCGTGCACATGCACAGTGGCTCCGACCCCTTCTGATCAACTACGACGACTCCACCACATCGGCGACCATCCCCTTTGACGATCCAGACCCCAAACCCATCGATTCACACTCGATATCGAAATCGAGTAGCACCACCAAAACTGGAACACAGACCAAAACCTGGCAAAACCCCTCGTCCTCCCACTACTGATCACCAGAACGCCAGAGACTCCGGCCACGACTTCGTCCACGTCCTAACTACCATTTCCCAGAGTTCGGTTGAACTCGATCCATCCTAGATGCCGTGGGAAACAAATCCCTGATCACCACAAAAACTAAGGCTATAAACAATTTCTAATCACCGCCGCCTCCACAATGGTTAGAACATCTTCCTGACATTTTTCCCAAACTCCCCTATTACTCCTCTACCACCAGAGAGAACCACGACCCTCCAGACCACCGAGATCATCAGAAACCATCAAAAACATAATTTCTGATCAAACCCGACATACTCATTCAAACCCGATCTAAAAATTGTGGTTTCTCTTCTAAAAATCATAATTTAGTTTAGGGATTCAGTTTATAATCCTGGATTGCTTAATTAACATGTTTGAAATTTTACATATCTTATACTTGCACTGTTCTTCTTGGTTTTCCAGAGAACTACAAATTAAATTTACTTAAATAAAATTTTAAACCTAAATCTATGATTAAGCAAACATATTTTTTTTGAAACCTAAGTCCTAACAGAGATTAGTTTGGGAGATAATAAATTTTGATCAAAATCTTAGCTTTGAAACTAAGAACAAGAAAGACACAGATACAATAGGCATGCACACATCTATACATTCATATATATACAGAAAATTCACTTATATATATACATACAAAACATACTTTATTCCAGTAATTCACATGCAACTAGATTTCTATTTACTTAAACTTTTAAAAAGAATGTTACTCGCCATTTAAAGAAGATGAACAGAGCCTGAAACAGGAACTTGAAATCTGGAATTGATAAAAATGCTTGAACTTGCTTGAAAATCTGAACTTGATATTTGAAATCATTTTGATGTTGAGATGATCATGCATTCAAAACAGAATTGAAGTTGCATGCTGTTGAAATACAGTTGATTTGCTTTGATTTTTAGCTTGTTTTGAATTTCTGGTTGAAGAAGATTTACAGGCTTTAATTTTGAACTTGAGTTATTTTGATTTTTAGTTTGAGAATGTTTTCAGTGTTTTGATTCTTGTGGATTCTCTGGTTTGAGAAGGGTTTTACAGGTTTGTTTCTTGCTTTTGAAAATGTGAAAATAAGAAAAGATATAGAAGAGAGGGAATGTATGTTTTTATAAATTAAGTTATGATTTATTTAAAGTATAAAAGAAAATAAATTAAAACATTGACACTTGTCTCATTTCACAATATTTGTCATATACATATTTTCATTTTATTACACATGTCACTATGGTTACTTAATATATTAACACTTTTCTTTTTTTAAGTAATTTGTATTTATTTTAAATGTTAATAAAAGCTTTTAACTTAATTTATTAATTTACAAATACTTATTTATATACATAGATAACTTTTAAAGAAATAAAACCAATTATATTTATAAATAAAAGCTTATAAAAATATTCTAAAAGCCAAAACAATTTAAATATCTATCCCTTTGAATTTCAAAACTTTAAATTCAAATCAAATACTAAAGTTCAATTTAAAAATCAAGTTATATATATATATATATATACATATAGATTCAACAACACATTTAATTTGAAAATAACGATACATTATAATTATTATTTGAAAATAATACATTTGTCAATTTAAATAATTTATAGAAGAGATTATCATATTATCAAGCAATATTTTAAAAAGAAATAAAACAAAACCTTTTTGTTAAATCTTATTTACATTTAAACTTAAGTTAAAATATATCTTAAACAATTTAAACATTTACCTAAAGTATTTTAAAACAATAAGGTTATTTATTTAAATAACTTTGAAAAGTTCATACTAAATTTAATCTAAATTTCCAATTTACCAAAGCTTTTCTATTTACAATATATATACCATTATATTTACATTATAAATAGAAACCAATTTATTAGCTTTTAAAAGATAAAATCACTAATTAAATATTTATTTAATTGGATTATTAAATTAATTCAAATTTATTAACAAAAATTATCAAATCAATTTTTTTTTACACAGATTATTAAATTTATATTGCCAGAAATTCCGGATATTACAGTGCTAGTCCCTAAGTCGGTGACCACCAACTATCGACTATGATATGATTTACCTTAGTTTGACTTTGGAAATGGAGAGGAGGGGAGCACTAGAATTCGTCCAGAAATAGAGAGTGGATGGAGGCTTCAAAAATTGTTCAAAGAGGTGCGTGTTGAGATGCTTATATATGTTAGTGCCTTAGGCATCAGTTTTGGTGACAACAACCATATGACATCATATAAAATATAAATACTAATGTTTTTATCAAGTTATATATAGTATATAGTGCAGGATATTAGACTGCTGTTGATTAAGAAGACTGTACAATATCAAGAGCAGATTCAAGTAATTGATATAAAGATTCAAGTGTTAAAGATTGAAGTTTCAAGATATCCAGATAAGTTATAGAGTCATAGATTATTGTTAAAACCCTGATAACACTGCTTTGATCTCTCTATTCATTTTTCCAAAATATTTTAAAATCTATTATTTAATTTTAAATGGTTTTCAAATATTCTAAATTTCATAACTGATTTTAAAGAATCCCTGTTCTCAAATTGATTTTTCAAAATGGCCTTAAGATGTTTTCTAACTTTTGATTTTATTTACAAGATTATTATATTTTGAATAATTAAGTTTTTAAGTATTTTATATTTTTAATATACTTTTAAATCTGTTATACTTTGTTTTATGATTTTTAAATGTTTATAAGTATATTATAACATTTATTATAACTTTGATTTTTAATATACATTCACTTATACCTTATATATATTATTTTGAAAAGAAATTCATATTTAAATCCTTTATATATATAAAAATATTTTAATGAAGTTTTCTTAAGTTTTGATATGATTAAAATATGTATAAACGATGTTTAGATGATTGTACAAAGTTTCAAAATATTTTACGATGCTTAATATTTTCAAAACAATTTTTATAAAGTGTTTTTCAAATTTTTAAAGGGTATGTCGACATACTCTTATAGCATATGTCGACATATAGGCTGAATTTTTCAAAATTCAAATTTGAATGGAAGTGTCTTTCGTCATATCTTTTCGTGAATGGACATGACCATTGTTTCTCTATAAATATGAGGATTTTCAAACGAATTTTTTTAACTAATTTCTCATTCTTGCTCTCCTCATATACTCTCTTGATTTCTAAAAGAAAATCTACTCAAAATATTCTCAAATTCAATCAGAAACAAATTCAAACTCTATTGATTTGATTCTCTAATCTCTCTTATCTCTATCACTCAAAACAAGATCAAAGTGCTATTTAAGATTTTATAGGATCATTTGTACTCAAGGTCAAGAAACCGAGTCTGTAAATTCTATCGAATCATACTCTTATACTCTTAGGTGTTCTTGGTGTCCTTGAAATCCAAGTGGGTATGATTGTGCCCCATTTGAATCAAGTGGATGTGCTTGGTGTCCCGTTTGAATCCAAGTGGGTGTTCTGGTGCCCGTCCGAATCCAGTGAATGTACCAGAGCTCGCAAAATCTGGAGGGTGTGTCTCGTAGCCTTGAAATCAAGATTGTATTGACTTTAAAATTTGAAAAAAAAATGTGCAGGAAATTGTATGGGACATGGTGTGGGTTAATTTCGAACCAGTATAAAAGTTCTTGGTATGATCTCTCCAACTCTTTACTTTGTACTTTTATTGCATTTATATATGTCTGTGTTTGCATCTGTGATTGTTGATTCTGCATTGTTTAATTATAATCTTAAAAGAATTTAAAAAGATTTACAAAAATCAGTAAACACTATTCGTCCCCCCTCTAGTGTTAAATTAGCCTTAAGATCCATCTTCCGCAAACTAACATTTGGTATCTGAGCATTGGTTTTCAAAGTATTCATAATTTTATTTTTTGAAAAGTTTAAATGGCTAACAACGCTGTTATTAATACTGTCAGTAACACTGTATGTTCACTTGTTAGTAACTCCAATGTTAAAGGACAATCTACTGCAAGACTCCTACTTTTTAATGGTAGTAATTACATATATTGGTCATGTAAAATGAAAATCTATTTACAGTCAATTGGTCTAGACATTTGGAATATCAAACATAATGACTACACTAAGCCCCAGACTAACTTTTCATAATGGACTGCTGACCAAAAGGCAGTTGCATAGAATAACTCTAAAGCCATGAATATTTTTTTTTGTTCATTAGATAGGAATGAATTCAATAGAGTGTCTATTTGTAAGTCTGCATATGAAACATGGAGAACGCTACAAGTTACACATGAGCGCACTAGTGAAATCAAACAGACCAAAATTTCTATGTTAACTAATCAGTTCCAATTATTTAAAATTAGAATGAGTCCATTTCTGATATGTATAGAAGATTTCAAGACATACCACATTCACTAATTGCATTGAGTAAAAGTTTTTCTAAAAAGGATCAAGTTCGAAAAATCCTTAATTCATTTACTCTTGAACGGGACCAAAAGACTCATGCGATTAAAGATGCTAATGACATTAGCACTTTAAAAATTGAGGAGTTAATTGGCAATTTAATGTCATTTGAAGCACAGATGCAGGGCAGGAGAGAAATCAAGTCAATAGAGAAGAAATCCATCGCTTTTAATGCCACAACAGATGATCTGGATTCAGACTGAAATGGTGATGAGGAAATTGCCATCATGTTCAGAAATTTCAAAAAATATCTGAGATACAGAAAGATGAATAATCTTAGGAGAAATGATAACAAAAATCCAGGAGGTGGAAATCATGTTTGGTGTTTTAACTGCAATGCACTTGGCCATATGCAAAGAGACTGTCCATATTTGGAGAAATTGAAAAACTCACCAAATACCGATTCGTTTAAAAAACGTAGGACTTATATTACAACACTAGACGATTCAAACACTTCCTCAAGTGATAATGAACCAGTTATGGAAAATGCTAATATGTGCTTCATAGTAATGATAAATTCAAAAAAGTCAGAAGAAATAGATCAAAAATAGGTATGCATTTAAAATTCAATTTTGAATGGAATTTTGATTGCTTTTAATTGTTAAGAATAACCTATAGATTAATAATAATATTTGATGAATATAGTGTGTATGTGTGTGTATTAACATTAAATATTTATATTTTTATAAGAATATAATATTGAATAAAAATAATATAATATATATTTAAAATATATCTTTTATTTACTGAGTATATATATTACTAATATTTATAACATAATTATATATACATATATATGTAAATAAGAATAATTTGTTCCATTTTTTTTTAAATTCATGCGTTGTATGTCGACATACCCACTATGCATATGTCGACATATGCACTCAAAATTTGAATTTTCATTTCAAATTCAAACTTTGAAATTCCCTCCACCTTTTCACCAACCCCAATGTTCTAAAAAGATGTCTCTTGACCAAAGAACATGTCCATTGATTCTTTATTTAATTATACTATATCTATCCATTCATTTTACTCTTATTTTCAAAATTCATTAACTCTCTTATCTCTTCAAACTATTCTTCAATGGCGTCTTCTAACAATACTCCATCAACCATAAGGCTTTCTGAGAAACAAAGGCTATCTTTTTCATGACAAAGAAGCCATACAAGCCTATATGAAATATATGTTTTTCGAAAATGTCTCCCCCGAAAGATTCGTCATTTTTCGATGACTTTTCTAATTATGATTTTATAATCTTTGTGTGCAAAATGGAATTCTTGGTTTAATTGATGCTTCCCAAAATGATTTCGTATGTTTTTCAAATTTAGTAAAAATGTTTTATGCAAATTTGAAATGAAAATTTTATAAAGGGAATGAAGGTGATGTTTGGAGTAGTGTCAAAGGCACTCAAATTGTTTTAAATTGTAAAATTTTAGGTAACATTCTCGGATACAAACCTAATGGAATGGACCTTTCAAATTTTAAAATTGGTATTCAAAATTGTGAAGTTTTTCATGATATTTTTTAAAGTGGTGATAATTTTGAGTTCAAAAACAAAAATTTGCATCATAAAGCAAGAATTTTAAGTCTTCTTTTGTAACAAAGCATAACACCGAGGACGGGAAATAATAATAACCCGACTCAAAAAAAATTCATAGTACTTTTTTCCATTTATGATCGTTATGACATAAATTGGTCATGATGTCTTTCGGATGAATTCTTTCCTAAGAATCTCTCTAGGCATAAGAACATACTCTTTCATGGTGCGTATCTTATTAGAGTATTAACATATTTTGGTGTTGACTTAAAAGGAGAGGAAACCATTCCACACAAAAATTTCGACAAGGCCAACATCTCTCTCATGCAAATTTCACCCATATTCGAGTCTTATAAAACACTTGCGGAAAAGGAACAAAGATGGCTTGGGAAGAGGAGCATGAAATAAGAGAAGAGGAGGAAGAGGAAGGAGAAGAAATGGAAGTGGATGAGGAGGAAGACACTTCTATGGAAAGTATCGAAATGCCATCTCATCCATCTAACAAAGATCTTCTCAAAAATAAAGAGAAGATTGTTACAACCAAAAGAAGCTTAAGAGATCATTTTCTAAGAAAATCACTTATCTTTCAAACAAAGTATACAAGTAATTTGGAAAGATCATTCGAAAGATTAGTGGAAAAGCTTCATCTTCATCTGCTTCTTCCTAATTGTATTTTCTTTTTATTTTCTAGTTTTTAGTTGGAATTATCTTAGTTTTAATCCATGTATCTTTATGTTTATCTTTGAAATTTCATGTACTCATATATTATCATCAATGAAATCATGTTCCTTGATGTTATATAGTGTTATTAGTCTCTGGAAATCCATAAAAGTAAAATAGTTTAGGCTAAATACAAAATATAGCAAGATAATTGGTTTTGCAAAAATTGGTACATATGTCAACATATGTGTACCCTATTTGTTGACATATAATGGGCAGAAACCAAAAGCTTCTAAAATTCAAAATAAAATAACTACCAAACCCTATTCATTTCAAATGAATTCCCACCTTTGTATAAACCTATTCACTCTAGAAAACATCAATTTTATTATCTTTCTTCTTCCTTTTCATTTATAAACTCATTTTTAATAATGGCTTCTCCACACCAGAAATTGTGTGAAAATCTTAAAAAAATTCTATAATTGTTCAAGAATATCCTTGCTTTTACCCTTAAAATTCAAGGACACTTAGAATTGAGTCAAATGTAAATAATAAAAGAACAAGAAAAGCATTTTAATGACATTCGATGAATGATTTCTTCCCTTATCAAAGACGAACCAAACAATAACCCTGATTGTGCCATCAACAAAGACGATGAAGATTGGAATGCCATCAAAGCGGATCCAATTTTTGGTTATGATGGTTGGGTAGAAGTTCCTATGGAAGTCTAAGATTGATTGGTCGGTCTTAATATATACACGATTAATATAAATTTGTATATTAAATATATAACAAATACGGATTGGTATGTATAAACTTATTGGATTGAATTGATTTGTTTAAATTGGTTGATTTGTATTGAATTTTATTTGGATTAACAATACGTATGTAATGGATTTATGCGATTAATAAAATTGGGTTATGTCATCACTTCCAACTTATATATCACTCTTGAATACATCATATAGTACCTTAGTTAGGTGGAGTTTTGGTTATATTTTATTGATGACAAAGAGGGAGAAATATATAAAATATCCAGGCATATATTAAGGGTTTATTTAACTCACGGAGAATTATATCCATTTTATAAACATGGTTGTCATCATCAAAAAGGAGGAGATTGTTAGTACCTTAGGTATTAGTTTTGATGACAAAAACCATACGACATCATATAAAATATAGATACTAATGTTTTTATCAAGTTGTATATATTATATAATGCAGGATATTAGACATGTATTGATTACAAAGACTATATAATATCGAGAGCAGATTCAAGTGGCTGATATAGAGATTCGAAAGTTAGAGGTTGAAGACTCATGAGTATTGAAGATTCAAGATATCCAGATAAGTTTATAGAGTCATAGATTATTGTTAAAACCCTGATAGCACTTCTTTGATATCTCTCTTCATTTTTTTAAAAGGTTTTAAAATCCATTCTCTGATTTTAAATGCTTTTTGAATATTTTGAATTTCAAAGATGATTTTAAAGAATCCCTGTTTTCAAAATAGCCTTCAAATGTTCTAACTTTTGATTTTGTTTACAAGATTATTATATTTTGAGTAATTAAATTTTTAAGTATTTTATATTTCAAATATTTAAATTTTAAGTATTTTATATTTTAAATATACTTTTAAATCTATTACACTTTGTTTTATGCTTTCTAAATGTTTATAAGTATATTATCACATTTATTATAACTTTGATTTTAAATATACATTCACTTATACTTTATATATATTATTTTCAAAAGAAATTCATATTTAAATCCTTTATATATTTAAAAATATTTTAATAAAGTTTTATTAAGTTTTGATATGATTAAAATATGTATAAACTATGTTTAGATGATTATACAAAGTTACAAAATATTTTACAAAGCTTAATATTTTCAAAACAATTTTTATAAAGTATTTTCAAATTACAAAGGGTATGTTGACATACTCCTATAGCATATGTCAACATATAAGCCGAATTTTTCAAAATTCAAATTTGAATGAAAGTTTCTTTTCGTCATATCTTTTTGCGAATGGACATGACCGTTGTTTCTGTATAAATAGGAGGATTTTCCAATAATTTTTTTAAACTAATTTCTCATTCTTTCTCTCCTCTTTTACTCTCTTGATTTCTATAAGAAAATCTACTCAAAATATTCTCGAATTCAATCAAAATCAAATTTAAACTCCATTGATTTGATTCTCTATCAATTACTCTCTGATCTCTCTCATCTCTATCACTCAAAATAAGATTAAAAGGCTATTCAAGAGGTTATAGGATCATTTATACTCAAGATCAAGAAACTAAGTCTATAAATTCTATAAAATCATACTCTTATACTCTTGGGTGTGCTTGATGTCCTTGAAATCCAAGTGGGTGTGCTTGTGTCCTGTCTGAATCAAGTGGATGTGCTTGGTTTCCCGTTTGAATCCAAGTAGGTATGCTGGTGTCCCGTCCTAATCCAGTGAGTGTACCCAAAGCTTGGAAAATCTTGAGGGCGTGTCTTATAGCCTTGAAATCGAGATTGTATTAACTTTGATATTTGAAAAGAAATACGTACAAGAAATTGCACTGGACTGGATGTAGGGTAACTCCGAACTAGTATTTCCTGGTGTGATCCCTCCAACTCTTTACTTTTTACTCTGCATTTATATCTGTCTGTATTTGCATTTGTGATTGTTGATTCTTCATTGTTTGATTATAATCATAAAAAATTTAAAAAGATTCACAAAAATCAGTAAACACTATTCATCTCCTCCCTAGTGTTAAATTAGCCTTAAGATCCATCTTCCGCAAACTAGTATATAGGAGAATTTAGAGACAAATTAGGATCTAGATCCTTCTTTATCTCTTATTACTTCTTTTCTATCTTAACCATCCAAATCAAACCCTTCTAACCCACACATAGCCACCAATTTCTTGCTCCATTATGGCCAAACCAGTTAACCCCCATAAGGGCTTTTAACCCGTTTAAAGCCCGAATAAAATATTTTGCATTTAAATCCAAATTAAATGCGTATCGATATCATATATCAATTAATATATTTATAACTATTATAAATACATTTATTAATATTTTTTCATCAAATCAAAATAAAATATTATAATTAATATTTCATAAATATTATTTAATTTATAATAATTACAAATTAATTAAATCGTTGGGTCAAATGAGTATTCATTGTTTCGGTAGTGTGACCCGTTAGGTGTAAATTTATTCAGCGATTAATATCGAACTGCTCGAATATTAATTTTCACACGTTACTTACCAGCTAGTATGACCTTTTTGGTCAAATTTGTCATTTACTTGGTTTTGATAAAATCCAATTTTACTTTGTTAAGCATTACCCGGTTGTGACCATTATTTACACCAACTCTCTTCGTCAAACTATATCACTTTGGACTTATGGAATTTAGTTATGGTCAAAATTCCAATATCATCTACATTCAACTCTATAATCCAAATGCAAAGTCCTTGGTTCAATAATAAAAATTATTATTAACCAAAATGCTCTGCTAGAGACTTTGACATTGAGTTGATTTCAGTTGACCGTGATACTAACCTTATATAACTTAGGAGACAAATCCTCTCTTGAATAGTGTTTCACTTCCAATGCTTCCACTCGACCCAACTATAGTCGTTCGATGGATGCCATGCCATGATTTAACAATAATCAAAGTGGAGATTCTACAGTGAAGACCAACAGTATTCTCAAGTCAAGAGAACCATGTAACTTTGTTGCATCGATATTTTCCGTTTGACCTTAGTTATATTAACCAACAGAAAACTGTCGAGCGATTCATTCCATAGTTATCTAATAACCATCTGTATGTAACTCACTGATTTCCCTAGCAGCCATGAGTAATACACTGCCTAACATTTGGAGAGCATTACACACTATAGTCTCAACGGTTGTATTGATATCTAGTTTCGATACAACTTGACTAGGAATATTTAAAATAGTATATTTATTTTTATTGTGATAAATTACTCACGGTCATAACACTTTGTAACTACTATCACAAAACATACAATTTATGGATTTTTTTATTAAATATACTTTTAATTAAATTAATTAATATCACATTATATCAAGTATATAATAGAAAGAAAACACCTTTATTTCGAACAAGATTAGTTATCGAGTTGGATATATGTAACAAATTACATAATTACCCTTAGGGCATACCCCTAACTTTATCACCCCGTAGCCTGCCATCAACATTTAATGCGCATTAATTACAGTGCATGTGGTACGAAAAGACAACTGGCATACTTCTCGGTCACATTCTAGCCTCTCTTTACATATGTCTTCCATTAGCTAGTGTGACCAAAACAACGGCCGAGCCCGTTTCCCGCTTGTTGCACTGTGCAATCTCATCCATCCATCATCCAGTACAACCACTATAAATACCCCCTATAATGCTAATTCAAATGGATTGGAAATTACTAAAAATCTAGTTATTATACACAGTCCAGAATGTAAGAAGTAAAATAGTCAGCAACAGATGAACGAGACAAAAGATTATCATCCGATGGCCAAATATACTAGGTTCAATGTTAGTAAACAAAATATGAGTTCGATGCATGGAGCTAACATAGATCTATTTTGACACGAGCAAGGTGACCCCGATCAATTAAACAAGGTAATTATATTAAAGCACATATCTGGTTAAAAATCACGAGACATTTCGAATAAAACCATTCGTTAATTCGGTAGAATTTATTCTTGGATCCATCAGTCAAATAAAATAGATCTCTCCACATATAAAACCAATGCGTTATGCCCTTAAGATTGGCTACTTTTTAGTCTTAAGTGCTTTATTTCTTATTATTCTTTTGTAATTTTTTATAATTATAAGAGACAAAATACAGTAGGAGATCTTCATAGTGGACGTAGCTACCATTGTCGAACTACTCTACATCTTTGTGTCATCTACTTTATTTTGCTTATTTTCATCCTCATTTTACATTAAGCTCAATAATTCAAGTAACCATCATTTTCACAACGAATTAGTTTAATTTCGAAGTTGGTTAATTTATTAGTCAACATTGTGCTTATGTAATAAACTGTAATGATTTTGAATTGAATTTCCTACTTTTTTTGGAATTCTCATGCTCTTAATATAAATGATACAAAACTGATCTTATTTTGTCACTGGAATATAATACTAAGGATGACTACAACGCTATTAATATCTGTTTTTGAGTATCAAAACGCGGGAGGTTACATAATTGCAACAAATCTTGAATCATCTGTGGCTAAATTGCCAAACAAATTGTTTTACACATGTGCATGCATATGCACACTTTGTACTTTGAGTCATCTCTTCCTAGTTGGTTCTCTAGTATATAAAACCTTCATCTACTTTACTCTTCACTCTCAATTGATTCTAGATCCTCCATTATGCCTTATCATTCTGGATCACGGTGTTCGATGAAATACAGGTTCTCGAATAGCCTTGTCAAATTGCTACATGACCATCAACCTATCCCATAGAGCATTCCCAACCATAGAGGTCACAAAACATTCATTTAACCCATATTTACCCTTAACCCACCCCAACCCAAAAAAACAACGTCTGAACAAGGGAAATTTTTTTATGCTTAGCAGGCTTTTATAAAGCCGGCTAAGGCTAAACACTTGGATTTCAAATCTCCACCATTCGATTACAATCTACGTGCTTGATTGAGGGGGATCTGGTATGTTAACATAGCATGCTTTTATAAAGCCAGCTATGTTAACGTGAATAGCCGGCTATATAAAGGCCGGCTGTTGTACATTCCAGAGTATCCCCCTTTTCTTCCTCCTTCCTTCCTATTATTGCATTCCTACCTCAATCAGCCAGCGCAGAAAAAAAAGGATAAAAATGAGGAAAAAAGAGGAAAATTTGGAAAAATAAATAAATATAAGAAGAGCATGGAATCATGTCTCAGACAAAAATAGTGGTATACATGTTTTGAGTAATGAAGAAAACACCCTTGTCAAAGAAGCCATCAACATCCCAGTTACCGGAACAGGAGGTCGGCGATCTCATCAATCAGATGAAAGCATCGTAGTTAGGCGAAGATGCTTAGCGAGATATACATGAGATACGATTCTGGATCTCTATATCGACCAAAACTTAGGAGCTTATAAAGATTTGACGAATTTCATGTACTTCCTAACAACGAAGTACATGTCAGGACGCACGTCAAAGATTCTGTAAGATATATACTTTAAAATTTTACTTAGTTCTATAAAATTTTTGAATATAAGTTTAATATGTGACCTATTTAAAATTAGGCTCATCATGATCACACCCGTGACTCTTGGCCTAGTGTAATCTACCTTTATACATCAATTTGGGCAATTGACGCTGATGACATTATCGACACTTTTCTTTAGGATATAGAATTTAGAGAGTTCTTGACTACGTATTTACTTAATTACTCTACTTTTATTTAAAGTTTTTTAATACTGAAATAACCATAAATTACTTTAATAGGTATTAAAAATCATTTAAATTCGGGTGTTCGGTTGTGTAGTGCTTTAGCTGCATGTTGGTATAAAACCACTCATACATTTTACTTTAGTTTTGTAGAGTTAGGTTTGACTCCCTTAGACTTTTTATGCTTACCGATATAGGCATCGGGTGGGGGAAGACATTACCATATGACGAGCAGCACCAGCAGTCTTACAGTTTAGCTAGTGCACTACTGCATCTTAACTTACAAGATGGACTGTTGTTCAGACTCCAGATTAGAACTAGTTACGTTAGATGAGAAATCATGGAATTGATAGATGATTATAGTGAAGAAAACAATTTGGAGATTGCTCGTTTTTTTATTCTTTTCATAATGAGAAACATTTTCTTTTTAAATCCATCGAACACGTTGCCTACTGGACATGTTGCAGCTGTTGCAGAGTTTTCGTTTGAAACTCCAACTAGATATGATTATGGGACTCCCATATTAGCGTATTTGTATCGGTCTTTGGACCATCAGTGCGTTGTTAGGCTAGATCCACGTCGATTGCAGGTTTTTGGGAGATTTTGCAGTATTAGTACTCTTAGTACTTTCAAAATTTGACTTACCCAATCTTAGACTCCACACTACCTCTATTCTTCCCCTGAGTTAGGGCTTGGGCTCGTGAGAAACACAGAATGGTGAAAGGAGGCAATGCACGTCATATATTTGCTATTGCTAAAAATCAGATTGAGTTATAGACTACACGAGAGAGTATTGTGTGGCATCCATAAGAAGGTTCTCCCTTTATGACCGACGAAAACGTACAACATGCTATCTATCTATCTGTTAGACGTTTTCCATTAGTATCATCCCCTCTATGGGTGGATGTTATTGGTTCCTTGGCGAGCGTAGTTGGAGACGACCTTGGACGATGATTTTGTTCCTGACGATCCACACCCAGATACACCTTTTTGAAGGTGTACCCCAGCGCTACTTTACATGGGCATGCAAATGAGTGGTGGCCAGCCAATTACTTCATCATCGTCGATTTAGATTATGCATCGTTTTAGTGTTGGTTTTACACTCTGCCGCACACAGCCAATTTTGTTCATGCTGGAGCTATTGATTTGGTAGGACATCCGGAGTGATCTTGTCCCCCTAGTTTTACAGAACCTTACACGAAGCACTCAGGTATATCCTACTCTATAGTCACCATAGACAGGAGATTATGGTTGGACAGTCGGTATACCACATCGTCGGGATGTGATAAATATATTGATATTCTTTGGCCTAAGATTTCACAGTACCTAGATTCCGGCTACATTTTCATATAAGGATTTTTTTCGGATGTAGATGAGACTATGCCAGGTCATGTACATCGAGCATCGATGAAGCATAGATGAGTATGAGAGATAGATTACGGAGATGACTGCTCGTATTAATGAGCTTACTATAGCGGATGAGCAACGATATCATCCTAGACCTAGAGTTAATGATGATGATGTATATGGTCTTGGTGATGATGATGACTTTGATGAGTTTCTAGATCATGCCTTCTTTACATATCAGTGTTTGTATTTGAATCTCATATGATTAATGTTCTGTTTCATGTACGTGTGCTTTTCAAATTCTGTTCATTTACCCTTTCAGGTATGTATGTGTAGTTTTCTGTGTCTCTTATCAGCGTTCTTATTTGGATCCCATTTAATAATGTTTAAGTGTTTGTATTTCATATCTCGTATCAGTGTTTGTATTTGGATCTCATATTAGTGTTTGTATTTGGATCTTATTTGATAGCTGTTTAAGTATTTGTATTTCATATCTCATATCAGTTTCGGTATTTGGATCTCATTTGATTGTGGTGCTTCTCATCCTCGTCTTCATCTTCGGATGATTTCATCGAACATTGTGCTATTCAACAAGACATGTTTGCTTCTAAAGCGATGAATTCAATGACACTTGCAAATGCTGAAAGCACTGCTTCAAACCAAGGAGGCAGTGTTTTAGGAAGGAGGGACATATAAAAAGGGAGGGACTACGCTTGTCGCTACAATCAACTAATCATATATTATTTTTCGGAAAACCCTATGTACGACGATTTAGATTTTCGATGAAGATTCTGCATGTCAAAGACTGACTTTAATCGGGTTCTTGACAAATTAACCGAAACAAACATCTTTTTCACTCATAGAAGAAATGGAATCAACGAATTAGGAGTTTCCCTAGTACAAAAGGTTAATCTTCACTTCGCATGATGTTGTATGAAACTTCTAAGGATTCACAGGGTGACAAAGTGAGGATTGGAGACTCAACGACAATCTTATGTATGAAAGAATTTTGCAAAATCGTTGTTCTACAATTTGGTGAAGAATATCTTTTGTCGCCAACCCCTCGTGACATTGACAAATTATTAGCAATGAGAGCCCAACGCATATTTTCAAGTATGTTAGGTACCTTAGATTGCATGCATTGGAGGTGGAAAAACTGTCAGTTTGCTTTGCAGGGCAATACACAAGTCACTGCAGAAAGGCGACTCTAGTATTGGAAGTTGTTGCTTCGTATTTATATATATGACATGCTTTTTTTGGAGCACTAAGTTCATTTAGTGATATTGACATCCTACGACAGTCGTATTTATTTAATGGTCTATGCAATGATGTAGCATCCCCATGCAATTACAAAATAGGAGACAATGATCATCCCATGGGTATTACCTAGTAGATGGAATTTATCCAAAATGGAAAACGCTTGTGCAAGCCTTCAAAAACCAAACAATGAAAAATAATGAAAATTCACCAAACAACAAGTGAGTTTTAGAAAAGACGTTGAACGAGCATTTGGAGTGCTTCAAGGTAGGTTTCACATCTTAAGAAAAGAGATATACTACCATGATCCTGCAGTATTATATGATATCGTATATTGTTGTATTATTTTACATAACATTATTTTCAAAGAAGAACATGATGAATATGAGCTTTAACTAAAAAACTATCCGGACATTGCCATGGCATTTCAAAAAAACATTACAAAGACCCAAATACCTTTGCTGAACTGTTGGAAATGATAGGAATTTTGATTTTGTGGAGAATGATACGAATTTGGATTTTGTTGGAAAAAACCAAAATTTGAATTTTGATTTTATTGTTAGAAATTTTTAGAAGGGTATTGAGTTTGACTATGTTGAGAATTGAACATATTTTGATTGTATTGAGGGTGTTTGAATTATCAGGTCTGTTTTGTGATAGAAAATTGGGATATGAAGATTGTTGAGATTTACTTTTTGACATTATCGGAATTGTATGCAGAGAATTATTTGAAGAGAGTAAGAAAATTTGAAGAAACTGATGTAATTAAAATTGTAAAATTGCGTGAATATATAAAAAAGGGAGAAATGAGAGTGCAACGGTCAAAAAAGTAAATGTTGCATTTAGTGGGTTTAATAAAGCTATCTATATGACACCAATCATTTTTTTGACTGTTGCCATATCAAAGGGGATAACCGGCTTTTATAAAGCCGGCTAATATAACCAGTTATCTAAAAACCAACGAAAATAGTGTTTTTCAGGATTACTTTGGTAATCTCGCGAGTTGCTAAGACAATCCGAAATAGAGCAACCTACCCCTCATAGCAATCCACCCCTCATGTTGGGAATGCTCTTATAATCCTATTTTACTAGTGTGTAACCCATGCATTACACACGATATGCTTTATAAAAATAATTTTATAAATATATTCAAACAATTGAATTTATTATGCAATATATGGTGAATTTGTCAATATAATTGAGTTATGTACTAAAACTTATTATTTTTAAGACTAGTTTTATTGTGTGATTTATATATTTTCAAATTTGTGTAAAAGAATAAATAATCATTTTTGTAGATTATAATGATTTAAATACCGACTTATTATTTTTTAGCATTTAGCATTTGTTAAGCAAATGAATGAAAACTAATATTTTTAATTAATTTTAAAATAAATATTTTTACAAATTTCGATAGAGAAATATTTATATACATATATTTTGAGTTTTAAAATTTATTTTTTAGTACATTTTTTTAAAAGATAAATGATATATAGACTACATTTCAAATATTTCTTGAGAGAATGAAAAATACCTTAAATGGAAGTGTAATACTAATGAATCGGTATATTTTATGATTTAATGCTTTTGTGGTTAATATAAACATCGGAATTAAATATATTACATTACCAAAGTAATAAATAAAATATTTATCTAATGACTAAAATAAGTGTCGATTAAAATAAACGTTACAAATCATACTGTTATTTTAATTATGTAAAAATAATAACTTGCTTTTAAATCATTGTTTTATAGCTTAATAATTTTAGCATATAACAGTTCTTTTAAATAATCAACATATGAATCAAAAGACAATAAAATACAAAAGATTGATATTTCTAATTAAAATATCGTATATTTTTGTAATAACCCGCATATTTTACGATTGTATATTTAAATATAGCATCGTTAGTCGGATTTAGGTCCGAAATGTCACTTTTTGCAAACAGTCGAATTAGGACTCGAGACCATTTCCATTGAGTCCAAAATGGTGTTTGCGACCTTTTTGAGTATAAACATCGATACGTTTGGAGTTGATTAAAATTTTGATATTTTTATTTAGGGCTTTGGGTTTGGGTTTCTGCCCACCAACCTAACAAATAACCCAACTCCACTCCTCTTCATCCATTCCACTCCTCATTTCCTAACACTCTCAAGCTAAAGTAAAAATGGGGGAAAGAAGAGGAAATTAAAATTCCTAAACCCTAGCTTTGATTAGGAAACTCAAATTCAAGTCCAAAATCCAAGAGAAGCTTAGGTAAGCATCCTCTTCATCTTCTCCATCTCAATCTCTCTTCAATTTTCAGAAATTCCTATAACCTAACTTAGGAAAAACTTCACCTTTGATAATAGATTGAAGATTCTAGAGGTGTTGTTGAAGAGAAGTCAATCTTTGCTTGTTCTAGAGCTTCTCATTTATTGTTTTGGGTTTAAAAGGTGAGTTTTTGAACTCACATCTATCTATATACCTTTGGTAGTTGTTAGGTAGGAATTCCTAACACCTATTGCTTGTCCATTTGCCTTTGAATTGAATTGGTATGATGAATATTCCAATTTTTGGTGTTTTGAAGTCAAAAATCTTTAAAAATCCTATCTTCGATGTTTGAACACGTTTTTGGGGTGTATCGAAGAGCCTACAAGGCTGGGTTGTCGCTTGGCATAAATCCCTAGTCTCCGTTGCTCGTTCGATCGCTTCCGGTTAGGATTTTTGCCCTTCGTGGGGCTAGACTGATTTTACTGCAAATTGCAGTTTAGTCGACCGAACTGTATAGTCAGTCGACTGAACCTAGAAACAGAATGTTTCTGGGTATCAGATCAGTCGACTGACTATACAGTTCAGTCGACTGAAACTGGGAACAGAAAGTTTCTGTCCATGTATCAGTCGACTGGACTGTATAGTCAGTCGACTGAGCCTAGAAACCGAGAGTTTCTAGGCATGTATCAGTCGACTGACCATACAGTCCAGTCGACTGAATCTGGGAAATGTGCATTTTGCCTATTTGAGGCAGTTTTGTGTGAGTTTCCGATTTTTAATCGATTCTTGTCGATCCGGTTAGTTGTTATCACTTATTATCGACTTTGATGACTTCTTTCTTTGGATTTTTGGGAATATCCGTTTGATGGTTGGTATCGATTTCTATGGATTTAATTCACACTGTCGTATGTGAATTTTTGGTGATTGATTATTTTTACAATCAATTTTGTGATTTGTCACTTTAAAATACAAAGGTTTCTATACTAGTAGTAACTATTCAAACTCTTTCACAAAGATGATTTCAACTCTATTTTTAATACAAAGCTCGTTTATAAAACCGTTTTCCAACTTATTAGTATATACAAACCTTTACCTCATTCGTATGAGAAATCTAATTAAACGGCTTAGCAAAACAAGTGGTATGAAACGCTTGTGTTTACTTCGTCAGTTAATTTTTGGACTTGTTCGATTGAAAATCTTGTGACAATTTTCGAGTGGAAATCTACAATTTGTTCGTAAATATTTAAGTTAAGCCAGTGGTTATGGGACACGAAGCTAAACTCATTTATTTACAAGCTTAGTGTAATCGGCACTTCTTGATGATCGATGATGGTCATTTTGTGGTTTAGACTAGCGATATGCGATGTCTCTTTGTCCGCGTGGGGGACTGTACCCCGTTCTGTTGAGTTTCGTCTCATTTTTCTAGGCTAGCGACCTATGGGTTTTATGGAGTTCGGTTCATCGGGTGTACCGTTGTACTACGTCGTTGTTTCGGCTTATTTGAGTTTCAGGTTCCTCGGGCGTACCGTTGTACTACGTCATCGCACCAGCTCTATGGTTAGCGACCATGGATTAGCGACCCGTTTGTGATGCACGCGTTGGTGAGTTTTCATGCTCCCGTTTGTGATAGGCCTCCCCCCTTTGTGATTTCTGGATTTCTAGTTGATGATTTCTAGAATTTGTGTTTCACCAATTTTGATGATAGGCATTGATGAGCTCTATCAATTATTTGTGTTTTTGGTGAATAATTTAAAGAATGCGATTCTTTTTGGATGTTTGAGATGATTTGGGATATTGTATGATTTTTGTTGTTATTTGATGTATACTTGTCGCAGTATGGCATTATTGTTATCATACGTTTTTGTCATATCTCTTATCCTATCTCATTTTATCTGATATTTATAGCCAGACTGATCCGTTTATTATTTTCTTCTTAAATAATACTCGGGTCAGACCGAGGAATTTCAGGTGCTCCTGCTTGACTTCTTATCAGGGTCTGTCACCTGACTTTTGGCTAACTACTTTAGCACGGTAGTTTTTGTTAGTATATATTTGAGATAGAGACTCCTTGATGTATACTTATTCTTTTGTCTTGCATTTGTATTTATTCTTTTGTGATGTAGTGGATCTAGTTTGACCACTACTTTGATGTATACTTTTATGTGATATATTCATATCTGTTTCCGCCTTAGTGATATGAATATTTGTGACTTATTTGTGTTATGCTTATTCCTATATTTGTTTCCGAAGTCCACATAGCCACTATGTGGTAGCTTGAGTTTGTATTTGATATGTCGGATTTCCTCTTGAAATGAAATGTAAGTTATATTATCTGACATATCGGTACTCGCATAAATCAATTACACAGATGGTCGCTCCTCAACAGCCTTATTCTTCATCCTAGTCGATGGTATTACCCCGTAGTGTCCTTGGCTAGTGTGAGTATTGAGGTGGGGCGTCATAGCTTGGTATCAGAGCCAAACTTCGGAACAATGTAGAATAATCTAGCAAGGATCATTGTCCTAAGTCATTCTTAGGAGTCGTGCCTTAGGATTTAATTCGAGTCATTGGACCCATTCTATCCTATTTTCTTTGTGATGCCTTGTTTTATCAATCAAGTTTGTTTGATATTCATTTTGAGAATAATATTTTTTCCTCTTCTTTCTTTCTTTTTTTAAAAAGAAGAGAAATGGTTAGACCAGGTCGTCCCAGCGCCGGTCAATCCAGTGCTACCCCTCAGGACGGAGTATTTATGTCTACTCAGTAGCTCTTAGATCTTGTGAAAAATGCTCAAGCTATTGGACCCATTCCAGAGCCTACTCATCCTAAATCTGGTTTTGCACACTTGTGCAGTGATTACACCAACTTGGGTGGAAGGCCTTTCAAGGGTTCCGAAAGCGTTATAGAAGTCCAAGCTTGGCTTAGAACATGTGATCGCATCTTCTCCCGCATGAATCTTATTGATCTACATTGAGTCCAAGTGGCTTCTAGCATGCTCCAAGAAAGAACATTAGATTGGTATGAGCTTTTGATTTATGAAATTATTGAAGCGGATCTTACTTGGGAGCAATTCCGGGAAAGGTTCGAGTTAAATTTGTGCCAGAAGCTGAAAAAGTATCTTTAGCTCGACGTTTTATTGACCTTGTTCAAGGTGAATCTTCTGTGACGGATTACGTCGCATCTTTTGAATCTCTTTCTAAGTATGGGGTCGAGTATATTAATACCCTATTGAAGAAAAATCAGAGATTTGTCTATGGGTTGAATAAGGACCTCAAAAGGCCATTACTTCTGAAACTAGAAGTTTCTTTCGGTCAGCTTGTTGATATCGCTCTTCGACTTGAAGAGGCCGATAAAGAAAGTGATGTTGAAGTTGTGGGTGCCAAACCGAACTTCAACAATAACAAGAAGAGGCCTATTAAGTTCAAAGGCTCTTATCCCAACAAGAAAGGGAAGCAAGCAACTTCTATAGCAAAGACTCCTGCCTCTAGTAGTGGAGAATGCTGCAATTGGGGTTCTAAGGACCATTATGCAAATAGGTGCCCAAAACCTCTTTATTGTCGCTATTGCAAAAGTTCGGGTCATCTTTATCTTCATGCCCCAAACTTCAAAGCAAGAAAGAGGGAAAGCTAAATGTGGTGCAAGCCCCTAGTAACACTTCTCGTGGTCAAGGTAGTTCTCATTCTATCCTTGATGGCATTATTATATTTCGTGATCTTCCTATTCGAGTTCTCTTTGATACGGGTGCATCTCACTCATTTATATCGAAAGAACTTGTTGATACATTGTCTTTAAATGTTATGGGCTTGATGACTTCATTGAGAATTGCGAATCCGGTTGGTGGATCTGCAACACTCAGTTTACTGTGTAAAGATGTCGAAATTATTTTATGTGATTATGCCTTCCGAGCTAATTTGCATGTTATGTGTTACCTAGGTTTCGGAATGATTTTGGGGATGGATTGGCTTAACCGATATGAAACCCATATCCTATGTCCTGAGCGGACTATATATCTTCGACATCCTCAATCTGTTAAGCAGATTTGTCTTGTTCTTAAAGATTCAGATTCCAATTCGAAAGCATCCTTGTATTCTCTAAATCCTCATGATGATGATGATGAGGAATATGTTATTTCTCTCATTCACATTGTTTTTGAATTTCCCGACATATTTGGGCCCGTATTGGGATTACCACCTAAGCGGGCAATTGAGTTCAGAATTAATCTAATCCCTGGAGCTCTACCTATCACTCGTCCTCCTTATCGTATGTCCAATAAGGAAAATGAGGAGATGCGTAAACAATTATCCGAATTGGAAGCAAAACAGTTTGTTCATTCTAGTTCCTCTCCATAGGGAGCTTCAACTATTTTTGTGAAGAATCTGATGGTACACTTAGGCTTTGCGTTGACTACCGCAAGCTTAATGATCTCACCATCAAGAATAAATATCCCTTACCTCGGATTGATGATTTATTCGATCAACTTAGTGGTGCTAGAGTCTTTTCACAGTTAGACTTAGCAACCGATTTTCATCAGCTCCGTATTGCAGAGGATAGCATTCCTTTGACATCGTTCCATACTCGTTATGGATCTTATGAATGGCTTGTTATGCCATTTGGTTTAACGAATGCTCCAGCTTATTTCGTTGACCTTATGAATCGAGTTTTCAAAGACTTCCTCAATAGATTTGTTCTCATCTTTATCGATGATATTCTTGTTTATTCTAAAACCGAGGAAGAGCATGAAAATCATCTTTGGATTGTGTTGGAGACTCTTAGGGGCAACCAATTGAAAGAAAATTTTTCTAAATGCCACTTTTGGCAATCTCGTGTGAAATTTTTGGGGCATATTATTCCTGAATCCGGAATTTCCGTGGATCCTTCAAAGATTGAAGCGATTCAAAATTGGAAGAGACCGGAGAGTGTGACGAAAATTCGTAGCTTTCTCGAATTGGCAGGCTATTACCGTCGGTTCATAAAAGACTTTTCTAAAATTTCTGTGCCTCTTACTAGTTTGACAAAGAAGGGAGTTAAATACATTTGGTCAGACAAATGTGAAGCTGCTTTTCAGAAACTAAAAGAACTCCTTTCCGATGCTCTTATTCTTATGATTCCCGAAGGGAACCAAGATATTATTTTTTATACCGATGCTAGTCATGTTAGTTTGGGTGTCGTTCTCATGCAAAGGGAACGTGTTATCGCTTATGCTTCTAGGAAATTAAAGCCTGCCAAGACTAGATATGCCACTCATGGTTTAGAGCTCGCGGCTATTGTTTTCGCCCTTAGGATTTGGCGTCATTATCTTTTGGGAGAGAAATTTGTTCTCTACACCGATCATAAATCTTTGAAGTATTTATTTTCCCAAAAGGAACTTAATTTGCGTCAACAATGTTGCCTCGAGTTCCTTGCATCTTATGATCTTGATATTCTTTATACTCTCGGGAAGGGAAATCGTGTTGTCGATGCCCTTAGTCGTAAGCAACAAGCGGTTGTTTCCATGATGATATCCAAATGGAATGATCTCGCGACTTTGTCCACTTGTGAGATTCGAGATTATGAATCCAATTCATGTTCATCCCTTGTATGATGTAGCCTTGAGGCTCATCCTTCTCTTTTAGACCGCATTCTTGAAGCTCAAAAGCATGATCCCAAATTGGTTCTTCTTAGCCAAAGTTGTAGGGATAAAATTGATATTGAAGGTTTGAAAGACTTTGATATTGATGCTCGTGGCAGTATTCGAAAGTTTGGTAGACTTATTGTGCCAAACATTTGTGATCTTCGTAAAGACATTTTAGAAGATTCTCATCGTTCTAAATTTACCATTCATCCCGGTAGTAGTAAAATGTACGCGGACATGAAGCGACTTTACTATTGGGATGGAATGAAATCTGATATTACTAACTTTATTAAGTGTTGCATGACTTGCCAACTCGTAAAGGCCGAGCATCAAAGGTCCGGTGGGTTATTGCAACCTTTGGACATTCCCGTTTGGAAGTGGGATCAAGTCTCCATGGACTTTATTGACGGTCTTCCCCGTTCTCGTTCGGGTCATGATAGCCTATGGGTGATAGTAGATAGACTTACAAAATCCGCCCATTTTCTTCCCGTTCGGTCCAATCGGACCGCACCTATTTTGGCTAAACTCTTTGTCAAGGAAATTGTTAAATTGCATGGAGTTCCTACTTCTATTGTTAGCGATCGTGATCCATTATTTACTAGTGGATTTTGGAAAGTCTTCAAAAAGCTTTGGGAACAAAGCTTAATTTTAGCACCGCTTTTCATCCTCAGTCCGATGGACAAACCGAGCGTGTGAATCAAACTCTTGAAGATCTTCTTCATGCATGTGTTCTTGATTTTGGTGGAAGTTGGGAAGATCGTATTTCTCTTGTTGAGTTTTCCTATAATAATAGCTTCCAATCTAGTATTGGTATGGCTCCTTTCGAGGCACTATACGGAAGGCCATGCCGATCTCCTTCATGTTGGCTTGAAGCCGGTGAGAAGCTGGTTTTGGGTCCATATTTTATCCGTGATGCCACAAAAAAGATTGACCTTATTCGTCATAGGATGAAAGAAGCTCAAAGAAGACAAAAATCCTATGTCGATAATCGAAGAAGGAAATTAGAATTTTCTGTGGGAGATTTGTGTTTATTCGTGTTTCACCTATGAAGGGTGTTGTGCGTTTCAGTCGATCGGGAAAATTAGCACCTCGATATATTGGCCCATTTCCCATCACCGAACGCATTGGTTCTGTGGCTTATCGCCTTTTATTACCAGCTCGATTTTTTGCTATTCGAGACGTGTTTGTACCAAAATTGGGCACAACACTCTTCGGAAGTTTTTGAAGAGATAAAATGAAGAAATTAAATGGAAAAGGAGGATTATCTAACAAAAACTCCAAAAACAGATAATGAAAGTAATAAGAACGCATAGAAACACAAGAATTTAGAGTGGTTCGGCGTATTGCCTACATCCACTATGAAGTTGATTGCTTTATTGATGTTTCTTTGATGATTACAATTGACTTCAGCGGGTTACAGCAGATAATAGTGATTTACAGCAGTGAAATTCGTTAGTGGCAGTAGCTATGGAGTTTGGAACTGGATCCGACAGAGTCTAGGCATTGGAGAATTCAAAGAAGAAGATGCTCCCTTTTCTGCATGCCCTGGGGCTCAATTTATAGGTATAGGAGGCTGATATTTCGCTCAGATCTCGGGAAACTCCCCCTGGCATGTGACTAGGCCCGCGCACCCAAGCCCGTGAAGTTTCGGCCCGATCCGTGATCGATACGAACTGATTTTGTATCGATCAAGATTTCATCCAATGGAGTCGAAATTTGGTGTGGACATTCTTTAGCATGCACGTAAGCTTCTGTGAAAATTTCATAGCATTTGGACTTGTGGATCTCGAGATATGATCGATACGAAATGGGGACTTTCGGCAGTTCATATTGTTCGACTCGCTCTCGTTCAAATCGATAGCTGCTCGTGACTGTGAGGTGACGTGGCGCTCGAATCTCTAGAGCACTCCGCTTTCGATGTCGAGTTGAATGAATTGTCTTCGAACTTCGCTTATTCGTATCGATGGTTCTGCCTTGTTCGTGTTGATGAAGTTGCTCCAACTTGATGGATACGAACAAATGAAGATGTGATGGATACGAACAGAAGATGAGGCGATGGATACGAAGTAACGACCACTTGATGGATACGAACTAAGGAGCCTTGATGGATTCGAACAAGGTCTTCCAGGATGGATACGAACTAGACAACTGCTGTGTGAAGTGGAGCTTGTTCGATGGTGGAGTTGAGTAGATCGATACGAACAAGCATACTCTCTCGATGGATACGAAATGGCACATCCTGATCGATTCGAGCAAATGCTTGCTGATGGATGCGAACAAGGTCGAGTCAAAGTAGACTCTAGCTGATCGATACAAAGTGCGCTGTCCCTTGATGGATTCGAAGTAGGCTATGGTGATCGATGCAGAGCTGATCGAGTCGAAGTAGGCCCTGGTGATCGATGCGGAGCTGATCGAGTCGAAGTAAGCTTCCTTGATGGATTCGAACTCGATCGATTCGAATAGAGGCTAGTTTTCGTCCAATCTTGCATTGATCGTAACTTGAGCATACGAACTCGGATTTACTTGAAATTTGGAACTTTGGCTCTCATAGCTTCGCTTGTCGTGTCATATAAATTTTAGCTTGATCCGGACTCGGACAAAATTCATCGATATCCATAGTGAACCTGCGTATGACCGATCTCTAAGACGAACAACCCTTGGTTTTTAGTCAAGTTCTTGGTGTCACGGCCTTGCCAAAAGGCGGGATAACATGACGTATTCCACGTCTCTCAATTACGGAAATGCCTTCGAGATTTCGATTCTATTCTTGAGCCCGGTGTTATTGAAGAAATTGAAGTTTCGCCTAATTTGACTTATGAGCAACATCCTATTCGTATCATTGCTATGGAGGTTAAACGCCTTCGAAATAAAGATGTTCCTCTTGTGAAAGTTCAATGGTCCACAAATCCTAAGGATTGCTCTTGAGAATCCAGAGAATTCATCGAGCGAACACATCCGGACTTACTCTCTCGTGCTCCTTAAGGAGAACTTCTCATTTCAAAATTTCTTCTTTTTGTGTTGTTATGCCTTTGTATGGTTGTTACTTTTTATTTCTTTTTCTTAAGTTTTGCGAGGACGCAATTTCTTTAAGGAGGTGAGTCTGTAACAACCCGCATATTTTACGATTGTATATTTAAATGTTTTATTTAAATATAGCATCGTTAGTCGGATTTAAGTTCGAAATGTCACTTTTTGCAAACAGTTGAATTAGGACTCGAGACCATTTCCATTGAGTCCAAAATGGCATTTGTGACCTTTTTGAGTATAAACATCGATATGTTTGGAGTTGAGTAAAATTTTGATATTTTTATTTAGGGCTTTGGGTTTGGGTTTCAGCCCACCAACCTAACAAATAACCCAACTCCACTCCTCTTCATTCATTCCACTCCTCATTTCCTAACACTCTCAAGCTAAAGTAAAAATGGGGGAAAGAAGAGGAAATTAAAATTCCTAAACCCTAGCTTTGATTAGGAAACTCAAATTCAAGTCCAAAATCCAAGAGAAGCTTAGGTAAGCATCCTCTTCATCTTCTCCATCTCAATCCCTCTTCAATTTTCAGAAATTCTTATAACCTAACTTAGGAAAAACTTCACCTTTGATAATAGATTGAAGATTCTAGAGGTGTTGTTGAAGAGAAGTCAATCTTTGCTTGTTCTAGAGCTTCTCATTTATTGTTTTGGGTTTAAAAGGTGAGTTTTTGAACTCACATCTATCTCTATACCTTTGATAGTTGTTAGGTAGGAATTCCTAACACCTATTGCTTGTCCATTTGCCTTTGAATTGAATTGGTATGATGAATATTCCAATTTTTGGTGTTTTGAAGTCAAAAATCTTTAAAAATCCTATCTTCGATGTTTGAACACGTTTTTGGGGTGTATCGAAGAGCCTACAAGGCTGGGTTGTTGCTTGGCATAAATCCCTAGTCTCCGTTGCTCGTTCGATCGCTTCCGGTTAGGATTTTTGCCCTTCGTGGGGCTAGACTGATTTTACTGCAAATTGCAGTTTAGTCGACCGAACTGTATAGTCAGTCGACTGAACCTGGAAACAGAATGTTTCTGGGTATCAGATCAGTCGACTGACTATACACTTCAGTCGACTGAAACTGGGAACAGAAAGTTCCTGTCCCTGTATCGGTCGATTGAACTATATAGTCAGCCGACCGAGCCTAGAAACCGAGAGTTTCTTGGCATGTATCAGTCGACTGACCATACAGTCCCGTCGACTGAATCTAGGAAATGTGCATTTTGCCTATTTGAGGCAGTTTTGTGTGGGTTTCCGATTTTTAATCGATTCTCGTCGATCCGGTTAGTTGTTATCACTTATTATCAACTTTGATGACTTTTTTCTTTGGATTTTTAGGAATATCCGTTTGATGGATTTGGTATCGATTTCTATGGATTTAATTCACACTGTCGTATGTGAATTTTTGGTGATTGATTGTTTTTACAATCAATTTTGTGATTTGTCACTTTAAAATACAAAGGTTTCTATACTGGTAGTAACTATTCAAACTCTTTCACAAAGATGATTTCCACTCTATTTTTAATACAAAGCTCGTTTATAAAACCATTTTCCAACCTATTAGTATATACAAACCTTTACCTCATTCGTATGAGAAATCTAATTAAACGGCTTAGCAAAACAAGTGGTATGAAACGCTTGCGTTTACTTCGTCGGTTAATTTTTGGCTTGTTCGATTGAAAATCTTGTGACAATTTTCGAGTGGAAATCTACAATTTGTTCGTAAATATTTAAGTTAAGCCAATGGTTATGGGACATGAAGCTAAACTCATTTATTTACTAGCTTAGTGTAATCGACACTTTTTGATGATCAATGATGATCATTTTGTGGTTTAGACTAGCGATATGCGATGTCTCTTTGTTCGCGTGGGGGACTGTACCCCATTCTGTTGAGCTTCGTCTCATTTTTATAGGCTAGCGACCTATGGGTTTTATGGAGTTCGGTTCATCGGGCGTACCGTTGTACTACATCATTGTTCCGGCTTATTTGAGTTTTAGGTTCCTCGGACGTACCATTGTACTACGTCGTTGCACCGGCTCTATGGTTAGCGACCATGGGTTAGCGACCCGTTTGTGATGCAGTGTTGGTGAGTTTTCATGCTCCCATTTGTGATAGGCCTCCCCCTTTGTGATTTCTGGATTTCTAGTTGATGATTTTTAGAATCTGTGTTTCACCAATTTTGATGATAGGCATTGATGAGCTCTATCAATTATTTGTGATTTTGGTGAATAATTTAAAGAATGCGATTCTTTTTGGATGTTTGAGATGATTTGGGATATTGTATGATTTTTGTTGTTATTTGATGTATACTTGTCGCAGTATGGCATTATTGTTATCATACGTTTTTGTCATATCTCTTATCCTATCTCATTTTATCTGATATTTATAGCTAGGCTGATCCGTTTATTATTTTCTTCTTAAATAATACTCGGGTTAGACCGAGGAATTTCAGGTGCTCATGCTTGACTTCTTATCAGGGTCCGTCACTTGACTTTTGGCTAACTACTTTAGCACAGTAGTTTTTGTTAGTATATATTTGAGATAGAGACTCCTTGATGTATACTTATTCTTTTGTCTTGCATTTGTATATATTCTTTTGTGATGTAGTGGATCTAGTTTGACCACTACTTTGATGTTCACTTTTATGTGATATATTCATATCTGTTTCCGCCTTAGTGATATGAATATCTGTGACTGATTTTTGTTATGCTTATTCCTATATTTGTTTCCGAAGTCCACTTAGCCACTGTGTGGTAGCTTGAGTTTGTATTTGATATGTCGGATTTCCTCTTGAAATGAAATGTAAGTTATATTATCTGACATATCGGTACTCGCATAAAGCAACTACACAGATGGTCGCTCCTCAACAGCCTTATTCTTCGTGCTAGTCAACGGCATTACCCCGTAGTGTCCTTGGCTAGTGTGAGTATAGAGGTGGGGCGTCACAATTTTTATCCATTAATTAACATAAATTACGAATATACATAATTAGAATTTAACATTTTCACAAAATGTATGAACTGAAAATAATCATTATCTTTCAAAATTATAAACTACAGTATTCATTACAAATCATTAATTTCGTGTCATCATTCTTAATAAAATTTATTAATAATAAATAATTCACTTGTTGTGCCTAATTTAAAATGAAAAAACATGTATATGTGTAATAATGTATTTATTTTAGAAAGAAAAGTTATGTATATTTTTGTTTAAAACGAAATACCAATTTAGAAAGAAAATTTACGTGTATTTTTGTTTGAAACGAAACATCAACTTTAGAAAGAAAATTTATGTGTATTTTTCTTTGTAATAAAGCATTAATTTTAGAAAGAAATGGATTATGTAAAGTTGAATGTAAAATAATGTAAGAGTCCTAAAGATAAATTTTTATATAATTGTGGAAATTTTAGGTTTTATGGACATAAATGAAATATTAGTTTTATAATTGTTGGCAATAGAAGTGTGGTAAACAATGCATCGAATTGTCATTTTTAGAACTTATTAGACCAAATAATAAATAGTCGATATTTGGTACACATCCTCCTTTTTTTGTTTTATGAAATATACCCTTTCCATTTTCCACTTTTATTTTACGTCCTTGTTTCTTTTCCACGTCATTCTTTCTGTTTTTAGACTTTTTTATTCTTGGTTTCTCTTTCTTTCACCGAATATTTTAACTGAAAATTTCAATTCATATTAAAATCTCATTTGATTTCTTTTCACTAAATTCTACATATTTAATTTCGATTTCTTCTCAATAAATTCCAGATATGTTTTGAATCTTGTTTGATTCGAATTTAGCTATATGTTGTTTGATTTAATTTTAAGCAACAACGATTCGAATTTAGCTGCATTCACATTTAACGTGATTAGTTTTTGGTATACCGCGATTTATTTTAGGTTCTCACTTCTGCTTTTGTGTGAAAATATGAGTTCGAGGTTAGTTTTTTGTGTACGTCCTATTTATTTTTGTTTGTTTGATTTTAGATATAAGATTATGTTGATTATTGTTTGTAGCTGTAATTTGTTGTTAATGTTATTTTTTATTTGAACCTTGTTGTTATTTATGATATGCAGGCAGTTGTTCATATGATATGCATTTGTGTTTTTTCAATTTTGTTGTGTTTGTAATTGTAAGTTATTGTAGTGGTCATGTTGTTATTGTTATACTAGATGTATGTTTTTTTGTTGAATTATTATATGATATTAATGATATGTGGCAGTGAAGTTTTATGAAGATGTTGTTGTTATGGAAAATATTTGCCATAGAAATATTTGCGATAACAATTTCTGTTTAGTAAATAATTGTTATGGTAGTTTTTAGTATAACAATTATATTTGTCATGTTGTACTTTTATTCTAACATTGTATCTATTTTTCAGGTCTGATCCTGCTGGTGTTCTTGTTGTTTTTCTGTTGGGTAGCGATACTTACAGTAAGCGTCTTGGTTTGAATGATTGTGTGTTGAGATTGCAGAATGATATTTGTGAATATTGGCCTGAGTTAACACCTTGTTCTTTTGAATTGATTTATGAAGGAGATGAAAAGAAAAGAGTTATTGAAACTAATTCTGATTTGCATAGTATATTGTTGCTTGTTGCTCATAGCCATAAGGATTATGTACTTGTTTCAGTTGTATCTAAGCCGTGTAAGAGTATTTCGGCTGATGTTGGTTCTTATAGTTCTTCATTTGTTGGTTCTTTTGGTGAGTCCGGGTCATCTGCTTCTTCGGTGGTTATTGCTTCATTTGATTCTAGTTCTAATTTGAAACGTTTGTTAAAAAGTGATTTTAACAATCTAGTATTTACTAGGGTTGGTCAAAGATTTTTTGGTGGTGTTGAGGAGTCCCGATTGTATCTTATGATATATTGTGTTAAGAAAGGTTATAAAGTCAATGGAGTTAAAAATGATAGGGGCCGAGTTACAGCTGTTTGTTCACGGGAAGGTTGTACTTTTCGTATCATGCTTCTCGTAAGTTTAACCTACCAGGTTTTTTTGTTATCAAAACTATGCAGCCTAATCATTCATGTGGAGCTGGTATTGTAGATGTTAAACGTCCACCTGTTTCTAGCAATTTAGTTAAGAAGCTGGTTGTTGATTTTGTTTGTTCGAATCCTTTTATGAAAACGAAAGATACTGTTCATTTATTTTAGACTGAGTACAATATTATGTTAAATTACTATTTTGCTTATACGGGGAAAAGATTGGCTTTGGAATAAATACATGGCAATGATTTGCTTTCGTATCATCATTTGAAATCTTTTTGTGAAGCGGTGGCTAAGTGTAATCCTGGCAGTACTGTTGAACTTCAAGGTGATTCTATTACTCATGAGTTTGAAAGGCTTTTCATTGGGTTTGAAGCATGCAGATATGGATTTGATTATCGTTGTCCTTTGATTTTTTTTGGATGGGTCTTTTATGAAAGGTAGAGGCCAAGGCTGTATTATATCAGCTATGGAAAAGAATGGTAATCAAGGTATGATTTTGTTTTGAAAATTACAATATAATTTATCGTATTTTGTGAAATGTTTGTATGTTAAATGTATGGTAATCAAGGTATGATTATCTGACTTTATTTTGTGAAATGTTTGTTATATTTGCCTGGCAAATATTTGCCATCGATTTATGGCAAATATTTGACAAATCTACGTTGTTTTTTTGATATGTTTGTTTTGTTGTTATTTTAGTATTATATATGTTGTTTGTTTTTAGATTGTCAATTTTTTTAATTGTTTAAATTTTTTGTTATATTGGATGATTTATGTTGGTTTTTAAACTTTTTTTATTTCTTTTAGGTTTATTCCACTGGCTTTTGGGATTGTATCTAGTGAAGATGGAGTTAATTGACATTGGTTTTTGACTAAGCTTCTGGAAATGTTATGTAATGATGATTGTTATTTCACTTTTATATCTGATCGACATCCTGGTCTTTTGCTTGTTGTTCCTCAAGTTTTTCCAGATTTAGCTAATGGTTCTTGTCACTATCATTTGAACAATAATTTGAAGAGTTTTTTTAACAAAAAGGTGTCCTCCAGGCAAAAAAAGGATTATTTCATTGTTTTATCGAGTTGCTCATGATGCTACATTAGATGTATTTAATCAATCTTTGTCTAAGTTTAAAAGTGTTGGTGGTGGGAGAAGTTGAGAATTTCTTGCATGGTTTTCATTTTGAAAAGTTTGCTAATGTTTTTTTATCGGTAATCGATACGGGGAAATGAGTTCTAATTGTGCGAAAAGTTTTAATCGAAGGATTTTAGTGGAAAGATATTTACCTATCACTGCATGTTTAGATAGAATTCATTTGAAGCTTATGAAACTTATGTCAGATAGACGTGAGTTAAGTAAAACTTGGAATAGTGAATTGTGTCCTATTATGGGAAGCGTTTAAGGGATTTATACCTTGAGAGTATTCAATGGAAAGTTAATAGATCTACTGTTGATGTTTATGAAACTCAAGCGACTCAATCTTTTCATGTAGATTTGTTTGTCCGGTGATGTAGTTGTAACTTATGGCGGATTTATGGGTTCCCATGTGCTCATGCTATTAGATGCATTCTTGCTTTTGATCTGGATGTTTATTCCTATATTGAGGACTATTTCAAAGTGTCCTTTTTTCGAGCATGTTAATCTCATCTAATTCATCCATTCGTTAATTTTGAAATGGAAGATGTGTTACCTGAAGAATTGAAGTTCATCCTCCTAAGAGAAGATGTGGTGTAGGAAGGCCTCCTTCTTCTTGTGAATGGATTAAGTCAGCTGGTGAGGTGAATAAGTACAAATGTTGTAGTTTGTGTAAGAAATTGAGACATAATGAAAGATCTTGTTTTTTAAGGAATAAAGTGTAATTTCAATACATTATTTGTTGAAAAATATATCTTGGATATATATTGGTTGCATATGCATGATTAGTCATGGAATCTGTTTAAATGGTATGTATTATAAGCTTTAAGTTTTGAAGATTTTTAATTTGATTGAATTAAATATGTGTTGTTTGATTTGTTAATGTACTTGTTTTTCATTTTTCGTCTATAAGTTATTGTAGTAAATTTGTATGAATGTAAAGTATTACAAGGCAAATATTTGCCTTGGAAATATTTTCTTTATGTTCAGATGTCTTTATTTATGTCATTGACCTACTTTTTTGGTCCTGTCTTTTGACCAGAATATTAGGTTGGGATTGGTTGTCTAATTTTATATCTATGGCCAAGGTTTTCTTCTTGTGCCTATTAAGTCACTTTGCTTTCATCTTATTTTTTAGTGAAAAAATATATCTTAGAGAATGCTCCTATGGCTAACTGTTCTTATCTCTTATTTTTCCTTGGTTTATTAGCTATCTTTTTTAGGTTGAGTACCGATGGTATTTTTTGTGTATTATCCTATCGGTACTCAAATTAAAAGGAGTGGTGGCTTGGCTGTTGTTGCACATATTGGCATCTTTCTTTCATTTCCAATTCCTCGAAAAAAAGTTAGAAAGAAAGCCAATCTGCGTTTAGAAAATGAATGTTAAAGGAATGGCCTTTTTAGATATTACGTGGAAGAAACGATGAGTATGTGCTCCTTAGCCGTCGTGTTGAGGTCTGGAAGGAACTCATGCTCAATGGATAGTTTAGGTCAATGTAGATTTTGAATGCACGAGTCTAAACATCTCGACTTGTATATTAAAATGAATGCATGAGCCTCAAAGAGAAAATGGTGACCTGAAGAAATGAGATTAATCTGCTTGAGCAAAAAGAACTGAGTATGTATTTACACACTGTCTTGAACAGGAATCAAATAAAAGTGATTTGCAATATTTATGTAATTGTAAAGTCATGTTTACTTCAATGTTGTTTTATTAAAGCTTATTTTTGTATGTGAAGTATAACAATATGTTAATGTATTATTATGTTATGTAATAGGTTGTGTATTTACACATAGTTCAGAACTGTAAAATGTTGTAAACTCACTACAAGAAAAGTTGTTTTTTATAACGCCAATAAATAACACTTATTTCAAAGCGTTATTGTCCATTTTCATTTGTTTTATTTAAAGTTCTACGGACTGCACATAACGCTTTTCCGTGAGCAGGATCCTGAATTATTTTGATAGCCACCTCTCTCCCAAATTATTTCCCTCTTTCACTTCGAATTTCCTCAAATTAACTCCACCTCCAAGTAGGTATTACCGCCGTCTCCTCTTTCTTTGTCTCATCTTCAACCACTCTCATCCCTTCCATCCCGAACCTTGTCTACCACTCCTCGCCCTTCCGTCGCCTTGGGTTCCATTACCTTGGATTCCATACATGAAGAAGGGATCCTATTCCCCTAATCGGAATTTCACCTTTTTCGAGCACAAGGTCAACCGTCTACCAGATCTGGACATGCTTTCGAACTTCCTGTCCTCTCGGACTCTGATTTTCACCCTTGTCAATGCGCCTAGCAAACGTAAGTCAAAACAGCACTGTTTAATCCTATTAAGTTTTGTTTAATCCATGTGAATTGAGTTAGTTGACTATTGTTTTTTTTATATGTTAGGAAAAATTATTAATGAAATGAGTATGGTTATGTTTTTTGTTTAAATTAAGATTGAAGTTCACATAAGATATACCGAGTGAATGCTTGTTAATGTCATGCCATTCATGTTATATAATGCCATAAAAGTGATGTTTCAAGGTGTTTATTTCTTCTTTCTTCTTTGCGCAGAAAGGTTAGATCAAGATGCAAGTGGAATTCTAACAACAATCTGCAACCATTCATTCCATTTTTCTCGTATATCTATGTGGACTGATTCTTCTTGTCCTGTGAGCATTTCCGTCATAGCTTATTCACATTATGTGTAAGTTTTAGGTTAGACTTCTTGTTTTACAGAGTTCACTCAATATAGTCTAATATGCATATATTGTCCTGATGATACTTCACTTATAAAGTGAGACATAAAAAGAATATTTTCAAGTTTCAATAGCTCATTTTGTTGCAACATAAGTAGCTGACACACATTGATTTTCCTTCAATTTAATCGTGTATTTAAGATATTTCTTCAGTCATGAATATGATTGTCTTGGTAAGTTAATTCTAGAACAGAGGAATTTTTAGTGAGGGAAAAGGAATTTTTACTTCAGTCTTGTTTCAGCAATGTATCATCCATTAGTTATTGCAGCGTTAAAGTTGATATATAAGGATTTATGATTTGATTGTATGGTTTTGATAGTGCATATTCAGTGGATCTCATTTTTCTTTTTCTGATGGATATGTTGTATAATCCATTCGTTAGCTACCTGTTATCATAATAGCAAGAGAAAGCTTAATGAACTCGTGTATACGGTAGTTTCGTGTCCTAAAGAATGTCTACTTTTCACTATGAGCTTTCAAGTGGGCTAGTGAGCTTTCAAATGATTGAAATTCATTTTATTTCTACATTGAATTGTCCACTGTTCACAATAGTTTGTGATATTAAATGTTTATCGCTTATAGAATTTTTTTTAAAGCTGTAGTGGATTAGAGCAATCTTAATTCTCTTATTATGCATTTGTTCCCTGCGTTATTAAACAAATATCAAATTGTATCCATTGTTGCTATTTATTCTTTATGTACTAATTATTTCCTATTGTGAACTTGTCATTTGTTCCATTTAATTTTACAGGAAGAGTAAATGCTAAACATGGTTAGACCTTCAAACAATATCTTACACTCAAGATAAGTTTTTTTTTCTTTCATAAATCCTTATAGTGACACATGAAAACAATGTAGTTTTATGTAGTTCATATTAATATAGTGTTGCATTTTGATCAATTAGATGTAATTATGTACATTAATAGATTACTTTCCATGATATGCAGAAATTTGCCTATATATAAACTAGTTAAGAGTCAAACAGCTTCATTCTACCATGTAAAAAAAATCACAAATGTGTACTGATATAATGTTACAGTATAGGTACATGTTTACATTCAAAAAGATACATGCATGTAAAGTGGCATCCAAAAAGCATTATTTGGGCAAAGATAATAATGTTAAATATGTTACCGTTATAGTATGGGAGAATGGAGAGGGCTATGGAGTGGGTATTTAGTAATCCTGATGCTTCAAGCTCTTCAATGGATACTGATGCATTAAACAACATTTAAGCTGGAAAAACCGTATATACTAGATGGATGTAGCAGCAAGTTACCTCAACTTTTATTAATCTTTTAAAGCACCATTTTATACTTTCAATCTTTGAACATCATGTTATAGCCAGTAATTATGCATTTCAATTTGCATAGTCGTTCTCCTCTGCATTATTCATTTTTTTAAATCTTTACGTAAGTTAGTTTGATTAGTTGCCCCGGTGCAAAGTCGTTCAGATACAATAAAATAAGTTGTAGTGTAACTGAAGGTGTTGAATAGAATAAAGGTTTAATATACAACATTTACACCGCATGAAATTAACACCCTTAAGTTTTAAGTCTGCAGCAGTTTTGAATATGAAAAGTATTATGAAAATAAATAGTAGCAATTAATAGGTCTGTTAAAATAAAAGAGTTTTCCCTCGAAATATAATGCATTTGCCTGAAATAAATTACTTTGTTTTAATATTATGTCATGAATACTACAATTTTGCTGACTAATTAAACGACTTCGACTTTATTTTACAGTGTATTTAGTGACAATTTTAGAATTAAACTATATATTATCTATCAAAGTTTACTTCATTTGGTGCACTGATCTTAAGAAAATATGCCTAGTTAACTTGTATATCAACTGTAACATGGAAAGTAAAAAAGATCGAGTGTTTTTTCCTTTATTTTCTAGTTGATCTTTGAAAAACTTATTGACTGTGTATTTTGTGTATTGGTTGATTTTTTTAATTGCAAATAAATGAGAAAGCTGGATCATACAGCCTAACATAACTACGAGTAATTATGAATTAGCAGAACATGTATGAAACCGAAACGTATTTCATTTATTTTAAAATTTGCATTTAACATAACACCATTTGTTTGATTATAACATTATATCTGATTAAGGATCTGAAATAGTTATTATATTACACAAATATTTTGATTACTCTGTGCAATATCAATGAAACATGCTGGAAAAACTGTAAAAAAATTTCATTGGAATGGATCTTTTGAAAAATATTTCATTCCCTTACAATTGAGCTGAATTGGAAATGCCTTTTAGATGCAATAAAGTTTGTTGGATTCATGTTTGTGACTAATTGAATCAAAGCGAAAGGTTACTGAATTGGAAATGCCTTTCAGATGCAATAAAGTTTTTGGCAATACAAGGAAGGAGATACTGAATGAAAGGTTACTCAAAATAGCAATTTTGAACAATAATATTTATGCAAATTAACTAAGTTAATGATAATAATACTAACAAAAACAATCATAATACTTATTAATAATTAGAATAGGGCTACAACATTTTGGTAAAAGATTTTGAAGTCAGTATAAGTAGAGTTTTGTTTTAACCGTTGCCTAATTTTCTTCTTATATTATGTGCTAGGAAATTTCTTGATATTCTTTTGTTACAAATTCAAACATCTTTTAGATAGTATTTCAAGTCTTATTTTCTTAACTTAAAAGAAGTTGGCTATATTCAAATCATCTTTGGATATACCTATGTACCGTACATTACTGCTTATGTACCTATGTAGGATAAACCTATACATAATTCTTAATTGACCATACTAAAGTTTCGACTTTGCAATCTGTACTGTACAGTACTTGTGTATCTATGTTGGATGTGGTTCAGGATTATTTTCTTAACTATTTGATGCAAATTATACTGATTAATACCTTGCAAATTAAATGACCAATAACTTTGTTTTGCTTCTGACCCACTTAGGATTTATCAACTTAAAGTAATTCAATCAAGCCTCCTCTCTAAATAGGCCTGGGATATGATCACCGAACAAAACTTTATTTGGAGATGGTGGGTTAGTAAAAGGTATTATGGTGATAAATTTTGCTAATTAAACTTGGGATACGTACCAGCCCTGTTCTTTTCCCAGTTCTGGAAATGTGTTCTTCATCAACATCACCGTTGCTAATTAAACTTGGGATATGTACCGATTTTCACTGGTTTTATAACCAACAACAACTGGTATGAAAAAACTTACAAGCAAAAGTTATGATAACACCTGAAATACAAACTATCCAAAACCAGCCAAAACCGGTAGAAAATAAACTCATAAGTAGAGCCTTAAGCTGTTTCTGTTAAAAAATACCTCGATATATGGTCACACTTTTGTGCTACATGCATGATTTCAATTAGCTATTATAAACTTCTTTTAACATAACATACTATGGTTTTTTCCCATTACATTTGTTCTACCTCTGTCTAAATTCGGATGAATTGGGATTAGATGTTGATATAAAACTATGGTTTGTGTTTAATGCATTCAAGGAATTGTGGTTCACTGTGCTTCCCAAACAGCCGGCTTAGGGAAAACATAATGTAACTTATTAAACCTTGCTTGCTATTTCATTTCTGACATATTGATGTTCAACGATTTTTAATTCTGTTATATTCATCCATACAGGTAAACTGCAATGCCTATTTGCTTCATATACAATTGCTCACGTTTTGTCCAAATCGACTCTTGCAATCTTGAGCGACGTCCAGTAGAAAGTATAAGCTGAACTGAAGGGAAGTAGGCACGGTACAAGTTAACATAATTAAGTAATATTAATTGCGTGCGCATGTGTCATTGGTTGTATTTTTATTTATGCACAGGATTTCCTAATGAATTAGATTGATCCTTTTAGGTGTTAACATCAGGGCTTGCCTCGAAGTCAACTGGGATGTGATCCGGTGTTTGTTTAGGATCATGGTGCCCGAGTCTGATCCAAGGTCACTTCGAAGCTGTTCAAGATTTGGCTTGGGATGCTTCAGAGTTCTTCAGGTTTTGGTGCTTAGTTGCTTATACTTAGGCACGCAACAAGAATGTTTCAGGGTTTGTTTGGACAACTCCAATTATCTGATCTGATACATGATGGATGTGTGTACATATTTATCTATTACAACCAGTGTGGTGGTATACAATATGGATAAGATAGATGGTGGTAAGTACAAAATCAACGGAAAAGAAAGAGACCGATGGTGTCATGGATGAGGCATTGATCACCATATTTTCATTTTCTTTTTTCAATCTACATAGAAGACATTTACCAAAGCAAGTAGCGACAGTTCTAGCAGGCCTGTCTTTTAAATGTCATGAATACTTTGAAACATTAAGAAAAAAAGGTTTGGATCCATAAGTAATGGAAGTTTTTTTTCCTGATACCCTTGTTTCTTGGATGAATTTTGATAAAGAACACAATATCTGGGTAATTTTATTTCCTTGTTTCAGGCATTGCCCCAGATTAGTCACGTAGTCAAATTGCATTTTTAATATTTGTTTATGCTATGTTATTTGGACATTAGGAAACATGGAAGAATCTACTATATTTGCAAAATCATATTCTAATTTGCAAGTTAGGATTAAATAGAATAAAATTTTGGCAGGTGTGTGATATGCCTGATGGAGTACAAAAGAGGGGATCACCAAATGACTTTGCCTTGCAAACATATTTATCACTCTTGTTGTGTATCTAAATGGCTCAGTATAAACAAAGTACACCCTGCTCTTTTCCCTTGCCTTCACATATTCTTTCATTTATTTGTATTTTCTAATTTAAGGTTGCTGTATATTCAGGCTTATCCAGTGTGCTTTGCTGAAGTATTCGCAGAAGAGCTTGGTAAGCATTAAAATTTCAACACAACCAATACACAGCTTATCTTTACAGTTAGTTTCTTACCGTGTAGACTTTGCCTTGTCGAGAGCTCTTTAGTCATATTCAACCTTGATAATGCTCTGCAAATATATACTTATCATTTTCTAAACTTAGTAATAAGAATAAAATTTCTAGGTTTATACAATAATAAAAATAAATATATTTAGCTAAGTTTTATAAAAAATTAACTAAATTTATGTAATAATAATAATAATAATAAAATTAACTAAGATTATAAAAATTAACTTTGTGTATTAAGTTATATAAAATATAAATAAGCTTATAAAAATTTATCTAAGTTTTATAAAAATTAACTAAGTTTATAATACTAATAATAATAATAATAATAATAAAATTAACTAAGTTTATAAAAATAACTAAATTTATTTATATAATAATACAATAATAATCACTAATGTCTATGAAAATTAACTAATTTTATAATAATAATACTAACAACAACAACAATCATAAATAATAATAATAATAAATTAACTATAAGTTTTATAGAAACTAACTTAGCTTATAATATTAGTGATACAAATAAGAATAATAATAAATTGTAAAATATTAACTAAGTTAATTAAGTTTTATAAAAATTAACTAAATTTATATAATAACACAATAATAATTACTAATGTTTATGAAAATTAACTAATTTTGTAATAATAATACTAACAATAACCATAAATAACAATAAATTAACTATAAGTTTAAAAAAAACCAACTAAGTTTATAGTAATAATGATACTAACAACAATAATAATAAATTATAAAATATTAACTAAGTTAACTAAGTTATATAAAAATTAACTTAATTTATATAATAATAATTAACTAAGTTTAGAAGAATTAACAAAATTTATATAATAACAAAAATTAACTAAGTTTATAAGAATTAACTAAATTTATGTAATAATACAATAATAATAACTACTGTTTATGAAGATTAACTAATTTTACTACTACAACAACAACGACGAAACGGTAATAAATTAACTATAAGTTTTATAAAAACTAACTAAGTTTATAATATTAATAATAATAAATTATAAAATATGAACCAAGTTGACTAAGTTTTATAAAAATTGACTAACTTATATAATAATTATAATAATAAAAAAACTAAAATTATAAAAATTAACTTCATTTATTATGTTATATAAAAATTAAATAAGCTTATAAAAATTAACTAAGTTGATAATAATAATAATAATTTAACTAATGTGTATGAAAATTAACTAAGTTTATGATAATAATACTTTATTTTGTATTTATAAAGTGTATCCTATCTTTGGTATATATTAGGGCTGTCAACGGATGCTTTCGGATACGGATAGTGCCATATCTGTATCCGTATCCGAAATCATTTTCGGATATCGGATATCTGTATCCGTTTAATTTTCGGATATCGGATATCCGTATCCGCTTAATTTTCGGATACGGACGGATATCGGATATTTATCCGCTCCGCCAATAATTGATAAATTTAAAGGTATAAACGAAAAAGTTTAGATCAACATAAAACATTTTTTGTACTATTGTTTATAAAAAAACAAAGAAATAAAAAATATGGTGATAAAACATTGTTTTATACTAATATATGTATGTGTATCCAAAAATATTCAAAAGTTAAAAACTCATAGCCCTATTTTCCTATTTTAAATTATATAAATATGCATTAGTTAATCGGACGGATATTTTTCGGATACGGATACCACTATAACCATATCTGTATCCGAAAAGCTTTTCGAATATCGGATATCCGTATCCGCTTTTCGGATAACGGATATTTTTCATATTTTCAGATACGGATTCGGACGGATATCGGATTTTTCGGGTACCCATTGACAGCCCTAGTATATATGATCCATAGTGTTTCTTTAGCACATGTTGGATGATAGCATGTTGTTGTTATTTACGGTGTACACAAAATATATTGTTTTGTTTTTACCCATGGATTGGGTTAGTCATTGTTCTTTGACAATTTTTGTACAAATTTTTAACTAGATGGTGTTTCTTTTTATTAGGTTTTTATTTCAGTGTTCTCTTTGAAACAAGTAGGATAGTATATTAATCATATTAATTGTCATAGCTTGTTTAGTTTGTAGCACCATGTAAACTTAACTTTTTTGTTATATGGTCTTGAGTACAACTGTATTTCAATGGGTTAGTTAAAATTCAGTGCTCTTTCTCCTTTAGTTCAACTGATGTAATATTTATAAAATTAAATTACGGTGATGTAGTTTTACATGGAATGATTATACAACACACATTATATGTATTTTGCAGGTGATAAAACCATCTTACTACGGTTTGGAGGATGCTGAAGGTGAGACTGTAAATTCGTATCTATCAAGATATTATAATAATAGTAAATTAACAATTGACGTAGTTTTTTCACTTTCTTTTAATGCGCTCATAAGGAATATCCAAAATGTTTTTATACATTATTTATTATTTAGGCTGGTGCAAACCGCGTTAGAAGATCTGGAGGATAGCAGATGCATCAAAATGACTGAAAATTCTGTGGAGTTGACGATGTTAGGGTTGTTTATTAGTGACATCTCTATGTTTTGGTTTTTGTGGTTTAAATTATGAGATATTATATGTATGAATATTTTGTATGTTTAGTATAACGTGTTACATCTCTATGTTTATTATCTTTTATGGTATCATAATAAGCGCTATAAAAAATAACGTAAAACGGGTCCATAACCGCTATAACAGAACTTATCATAACATAGCATAAGCGCTACCGTTGCTAATGTATTATAGTGGTTTATTAGTGCTGTGAAAAGTCCGGCATTTACGTTAAAATGTCAATGTACAACGTTTAGAATATGTTATTAACTTTTTTATAGTGGATTATCAGTGCTATATTAGAAAGAAAGATAGCTGATGATTTGCGCTATAATATGCAAACTTTTTATAGCGGTTGATATAGCGCTATGAATTGTCCACTATTTTTTATAACATGTCGTTATACAACGCTTATCATAGGCTTTAATAGCCTTTTTCCTGCGCTATCGTAGGGTCTTTTTGTTGTAGTGACTCTTTCCAATTAATATGAACTTTGTATTTGTGTTAGTATTTTTTGTTTTATTGTTGTTTATTTATGTATGGAAGTTATAGCAATATGTCTATGTACTTATAAGATTCTTCAACGGTTCAAATAATATTGCGGATGTCGTAGTCTGTGTCTAATTCTATTATCTACCTTTGACTGAGCTGATGATGTAATAGGTGAGATCATGACTGAGTCGTTGGCTGAGACCATGACTGAACTCTATATTGAACCTTTGATCGAGCCTTTTACTAAGCCTATGACTAATCTCATGATAAAACCAATGACTGAATTCTTCATAGATTGAAGGCAATACTTATTAGATTACTATTTAGTTCTCTTTAATTTAATTTCAAGTTTCAGTTATTATTATTTTTGTATTTTTTTTATATATCTTAGAAAATTAGTGTGCATATTTTTAAACAAAACATGCTTGCTTATTAGCTTAATATGTTGGTTAAAAGTGTTTGTCCTTGAATCTAAAAAGAAGTTATATTTTGACTTGTTCCTAGCATAGAAACAAAATAATCCATTTATTGATGTCATCGAATCAGTATTCGGTCCTATATTTTGACCAGATTTGTAAGGCTAAGATTGTTTTGCTAATTTATAGATCTATGGCTGAGGATTGTTTATGTGTGTCTATATCTTCCTCTGTTTTTTAGTCTTTGCTTTTCATGTTCTACTTTAGTGAAATATTTGATCTTTTAGCTATATTCAATGGCTAACTACTGTTATCTCTTATCGTTTTCTTATTTGGTTGCCAAACCTTTTTAATTTGAGTACTGATAGTGTTTTTGTGTATTATTCTATCAGTGCTCAAATTAAAAGAAGTGCTTGCTTGATATCTGCTCTATTTGCTTGCACTCCTCATTTTGCTTCTTTCTTTTCAAGGAAATTACTTCTTTGAAATACTAGATAGCACCGGACATTTCATTAAAGGGTAAGATAACAATCAACGTGTTTTGCCTTAGTTATTGTGAAAAGGATATAAGAAATTATTTCTAATAATGTAGCTTTATGATGTGAGTTGCATGTTATTAACCTGTTTAATCATTGCTTTGAAGTTTCATAGGAATAAGCTAATATTATTTATTACAGATCGCAATATTGCTGCGGAGTTGCCTTTGAATGATATTGTTTACTCAAAGCTCTATGGATAGCATTTCTGTCTAGTGCTAAAATGTGAGAAGGAAGTGAAAGAAGAATTGCTGTAAATTCGTCACTACTTGATTGAACTTCACTGTTTTTAAATATCTTGACATATATAAACTCGAACATTTAGGTCACAAAGATAAAATGATGGTCTTAGAAAATGAGAGTAATCTGCTCAAGCAAAAGGGAATGAATATTGCATTTATACATAGTTCAGAGTTGGAATAAGAGGAAAGTGATTTGTGTTATTTATATTGCTCTAAAGTTGTATCTACTTGAATGTTGTTTAATAAAGTTCATTTTTGTATGAGAAATGTAACAGTATGTTAATGTTTTAATATGTTGTGTAATAGGTTGTGTATTTATATACAGTCTGGAATAGAAAAATGATGTAAACACATTTCCAGTTGATATGAACTTTTGTATTTGTGTTAGTAGTTGTTTTTTTGAAGTTTATTTCTTTATGAAAATTATACGAATACGTCAATTAAATTATAACAGAATACGGTAATTTTTACAAATTTTGTTAATCAATATGCTAATATTTTTTGGATAATCAATATGGTGATAGTTTGTCAATCAAATATTTGCCATAATTACCTGGCAGATATTTGCCCAGGCAGATACTTGTTATATGACTATTTGATATGAACTTTATATTTGTGTTAATAGTTGTTTAATTGAAATCTATTTCTTTATGAAAATTATAAGAATATGTCAATAAATTAATAAGAAAGTACAATAATCTTTTACATATATTGGTCAGTCAACATGGTGATATTTTGTTGATAAACAAATATCTAATGGAAAATATTTGCCATGCAAATATGGCAAGTGTAACGACCCGTAATTTTCGATAATTAAAATATTAAATTAAATAAGATTTTGAAATTTAATGTTGTAAGAAAAAAAATTATGATTTATTAATAAGAAAAATAATTTGAATATGATTTAATAATGTTGTTTGAATGTTATTGACAATTATTTTAATGTAATTTCAATCAATTGAATTAATTGTAAAGTTAATGCTGAGATAATTGTAAATAAGGAAATAAATTCAATGTTGTATTAATAATGAAATTGTATGTTATTTTATTTAATTGGTTTTAGTATAGAATGTGAAATCAATTATTTGTACGTAAATTTAAAATCCTTGTTCGTAAACTATAAGTGGATAAAAGTGAGTTATTAATGTATAATAATTGATTTGTCATCAACTTGACATTTAATCCGTTTGAAATTAACTATAAATTAACAGAAATTAATGTAATTAAATATTGCAGTTAATATGAGTTAAGATGATAACTATAAAATATTGATGCTATAAGACGTAAACTTATGTTAATTATATTCATAAGATAATAACTGATTGAATAATAAGATGTAAATCAAATTAAATGAATTTATTGAAATTTAAATTATAACTAATGAATCTATTTCAGTTGAAATCGAACGCTCTAATTTGTGCAATATTTAATATTGAATTTGACATGGGAAATTTGTTTTAAAGGATTATTTAATTTCTGTGTAATTAGAAATGATAAAAATTGTTAGTTATAAAATTTGAATTTAAAAGTGATTTAATTAATCTAATAATAATTTATTTAATTAACGTGAAAATAGCCATTTTGGCCACTGTCATGGATTTGGACAAAACTAGTTTCATTGGATCCATAACGATGAATTATTGTAAGATTTCAAGTTTCGTAGCGATCGGACATGTCGTTTGATCGTGCGGGCTCGAAACGGGTAGAAATCAATTTAATGAATTCAGTTTAAAATAATCTGATTTTAAAAGCTAACTTCCGTATACTTTTGAATTAGGGTTTGGAACTTGTTCCATTGAGTTTAAAAATATCGAAAACATCTATTTTGACATATGGGATGACCTAATTTCTTTTCGGAAACGAAACGGGCTTTTCGTGTCATCGTTATCATTTCGACCCAAATTCGATTTGTCCATTCATTTTTTATCTATCTCTCTATATATAAATAGTTTTTCTCTAACTATAGCAGCCTTTCATTTGATTATGTACGTACATCAACTTCTTATTTGCTTCTCCTTCCCTAATTTCAGAAACAACCCTAATTTTCAATTCCAAATTCAACTGAAAATCCAAACTACTCGAAAAAATTCAAATAAAATATGCAATTGAAGCCCTCGACGAATGGAGCAAGCGTCTGGTGTTCTTTTGTCGTAACAGTGCTTCAGTCATCTTCAAATCGCGGTCAAAATTGGAAAAACACCGAATTAGGGTTGCCGATTTGGGGATTTCTGATTTCATCATTGATTAGTGAAATTAAGTTATGGGTTTTGTTGCGCTTTGCTTTAGGATTTCGGCGGTGGTGGTCGTGTGGTCTAATTTGGCGTTTGGTGGCCGTAATCTTTGATTTAGGGTTTGGAAACTCTAAAACTAACGGTGCGGCGGCGGCGATAGGGGACGACGGAGGCGAAGTCAAAGGTGGCTGCAGGTGTGGCACATCAAGGCAAGCTCATGGAGTTGGTCGACAGGCCTCCGGTGGTCGGAGGCGTTCATATGAAGTGGTCAAAGGTGGAGTTTTTGGTCGGTTTTGGGTTAGGTGAGTTCGGCTTTGAGCTGTAGTGAAGGTGACGTGTGATATTATTTTATTTATTCTATATTATATAAATCTTATAATTTCTTATATCGATAACCTTTTCATACGAGCTCGAATTCACGTGCGGTTTTCTCCATTGCGATCGTATCGAAATTCTGGATATTATGACACTTGTTTGGTCGAATTCTGACACTGTTGAATTTTGGGCCCTTTTTGGATTTTAAATCGTCGATAAATCAAAGATGAGTGTTTTAACCCACTCACAACTACTAAATCATCCTATGTTGGTTAAATTAAATTTATGATGTGATTAGAAATTGGTTGATTACTATTTGGTATATTTAAATTGTCATTCCAGTTAAATCTGACTTTTATTGTATTTAATCGCCATTTAATTTGACATTGAATTTTAAATTGCCAGTTAAATACCTGTTGATGATAACCCATCAATTATTGTTATTTATTAGTTGATTTTAATGATGATTGTGATGGATGTTTAATTGTTGATATTGAATGACTAGATGTTTAAATTATATATTGTTATCACACTGCAAGTTTCCTTAGTTATTGTTAGGAAAATCACTATGGGTTGAAATGATACATACCCGAACGATCTATAGATTAGGGAAAATTCGTTATGAGTTGAAATGATAAACTCGAGCGATTTTATGGATTTTGAATTTTATTCTGGATTGCGGGTTGAAATGATATATATCCGTAAATTTAAATTATTACGGGTTGAAATGATATATATCCGTACCATAGGGTAGAAAATTATATACGGACACCGGATTGGTTAAATTAAATGATTTTTAAATCCTTAATTTCTGGATCCAGTTAAATGATATTTTGAAGAAATTTTATTTATATAAATTGAATTATTTTCAAAATCCAAGCTTTAAAATGTTGAAATTGAAATTGGTTTAAATGAATTGTTTAAAGAATTTAAATTGAAATTTTAAAGTTGAATTTTGAAATATAAGTGTGTGTTAGTCAGATGTAGTTAGTTAATTTGCTCATTGACTTAAAATGTTGGTTAAAAGTGTCTTTCATTGAATCATAAATAAGCAGTTATATTGTAACGACCCATAATTTAATCACTTTGAACTTGAATAGTTAATATGTTTTTAAATGATTAAATAATGTATTTTATATCTAGAATACGAATTTGGATAAAACGTCTCGAATGGATTTTTTTTTAAACTGATGTAAAATGTTAGTTTAAAGATGGTTCGAGTTATAAGGTGGTTAAGGGTACCAATTTATTTAAGAATAAGTTTGCCTAATAAAACAGAATAGTATAATTACTTGCCTAATAAAACAAGAGAGAATTATTAACCTTGCCTAATAAAACAGAATAATATAATTACTTGCCTAATAAAACAGAACAGTATAATTACTTACCTAATGAAACAAAATAGCATAATGATTATTATATTCCATGCAGATGGTTGCCATTGGACCAAAATCTGGTCGAATCAGGTTCTTCCATGCGGATGGTTTCCATTGGACCAAAATCTGGTCAAATCATGTTATGCCATAGTTGATAAGGAGGATTCCTATTAGACCAAAATGTAGTCGAATCAAATTAAGCCATCAAGATTTTTTCTATTGGACCAAAATGTGGTCGAATCAAATTAGGCCATCAAGATGTTTTCTATTGGACCAAAATGTGGTCGAATCAAATTAGGCCATAAGGCTGGTTTCTATTGGACCAAAATCTGGTCGAATCTGGTTAGGCTATAGGAAATGACTAAAGTACCCTTCTCTTCACCTATAAATAGCCAAGTCCATATCTCATTTTAATTCATTCACAAACTAAAGAAAAGAACTAAAATTCATTATAAAAGGCAAAGTATTCCAAGTCTTTATCAAAGCAATAGGATGTGAGTATATTCCTTATTTTCATAGTTTAGTGGGTATAACTTTTCTGTGAGTATTATTTAATTATTTTACACTGAGTGTATTCTTAATCTCGTTCCTTTTACTCATTCATATTTTAATAAATGTTGTGTTAACTATTGATTGTAAATTGTTAATAATAATGAGTCTGTTATTATTCTTGTTTGATTCTTTGATTTGTGCTCAGCCAGTTTATGAGCAATAACTTTGATGTTTAGTTAAAGGGAACTTACACCACCTTTTAACTTAGGATTGACATTTAGTGACTTTTTGGTTAAAAGGAAATAACACCCCTTTTAGCTATCTCATTTGATTAAGAAGGGGTTTCACCCCTCTTGGTCGTATTCTCCTTTAAAGATGATGGGTTTAAGTTATGATTTGAATGCAAGTTTTAAATCTTGGTTTAAAGTAATTTAAAGGAGCTTTGAAATTCATATAATGATTTAAATGGATTATTTATGGAAAGTAAGTAGTCCTATACTTGGCACTAAAAGTCGATGGGTAGATTGATCCTCTATCTGTGAGATCTGGAACCGAAGTGTCTAGGCAAGGCTAGGAGTAACCAGTGCCCTGACTTAACTGGCTTTGTTTCTGGGCGAGGGGTAGAGTAAGTCGAGAATATCGGAAACGTGACAAGTGTAGGAGATTTGATTTCCATAAACGATCTTTATAATTATAATGGAAAACATTCGCATTTCTTATAGACAATTGTTTTTTATCCATCTAAGTATGCTTTTGAAATATGAAATCCTCCCAAATGTTTTGTAAATATACTTAAACCGATGAGATAAGTATATGGATATTTTCCAAGCATTGAAAAAGTATAAGATTTAATTTCCATATACGATCGTTTTGTTATCCTCGATAGTTGGTATCTTGACTATCAATTTTGATACCCTTCTTCCTTTTGTTTTTGTTTCGTCAAATATAAGACGATTTGTTGCTCATTTAGTGCATTGATATCCTTTATCGGAAATGACTAAATAAAGAGAGAGTGGGGGCCAAGCTATGTGGGGTTGCTCCCATTAGGGTATTTTTACATCTACTCTAGATTGGTTTTGGTTGTATGCGCATGGAGATGTGAAATACTCGGATACTCGGTAAGGTTGGTGTAATGACCCTAAAAGAAAAAAAAATGAAAGTTACATTTATTTTAAGAATTTCTAAAATTATAAAATATATAATGCATTAAAACAGAAAAAGCTTGTTAATAAATAAAATGTGCATAGGAGTTTCTATTTGATAAAATGCAAGGAGTTAAGGTGATTAAAAATTGGGACTCAAAACAAATATAGTTCCATGTCCAAAGAATTATATAAATACATATATTTAATATATGGAGTGTTTTCTGTTTTATTTAAAGACAGAATAAAATGAAGTTTAATATAAGGTTTAAATGTCTTATATATTTATGCTAAAAATAATTAGCATGATATATGTGATTTTTTTTATCACATAAAGGTGTATGAGGAGTTGCTGTTTTAACTAAAGGCAGAATAAAAAAGAAATATAGGATCAAATATGAATTTTATATCTTATATTTATTTCAAGCAAATAACATAGTGTGAATGATTTTTACATCACATGATTATGTATGATAGTATGCATGATTGAATGGAGATGGTAGTTAGGTAGAAAACACAAGGGGGTTTGCAATTTCTTTAAACTTAGAAGAAATAAAAATAAACAAGGGGTCACATGCATATGGCATGAGTAAAATAGAGTCATGAAAATGGCATGAAGTGTTTAAAATGCTTGATTCCCGAAATAACTAATTAAGGTAACCAGAAGTGTGCATTCCCAATTAAGGACCACACAGGGAAATGATTTGTGCATGAATATCTAAGGGCATCAAGGGAATTACCCATTTTTCTTAAACCCTAGAATGGTTTTATAATACCTGCACATAACCATATCCACCATTCTCTCGGGATCAAAACAAAATAAAATAAAATAAAATAGGAGAAACATTAGCTTGAAACTTTGGAGGATTTGCTGTTCAGGGGATTAAGGCAGTAAAAGGAGAACACTATGTGAGTATTTATCCCTTTGTATGCAATGGCTTTAAGTCCTCTTGTTGGCAGCCTAAAATGTTATAAATCTTTTAAAATCTCTGAAATGATTTGTTATGGGTGAGATGGATGTTTGTTTGTGCATTCTTGTTTGGGGTTTTAATCTGTATGTGGGTTTTCAAAGTTAAAATGGTTTGAGCATTTTTATTCTATTTTATTATTATGAAGTATGGATCTAAATTATTTAGGAAATAGGCAGCAAGACAGTGATCTAGCTTATGTTTATTTCTTAGATAATGAAGCATGAAACTAAATATTCATATCATAAGTCAGAGGAGAATTTCTGGGTTTTTGAGGGATTTCCTTAATAAAACCCGTATTCATATATTCACAATAATATAGAAGAAAGATAGTAGGATCATGATGCTTAAATTATTTTTAGGAAAAACCATAGGTATGTTGGGGTATTTTCTGTAATAAGGAAAATAAGTGGAGAACATGGGGTTGAACCAGAAAGTATAAAAGTAGATAAGCCTTTCTGAAACATGAATGAATTGGGAGTTTTTTTTTATGATTGAATTCATAAATAGAAGCTTAATAAAATAAGCAGAAACTGGAGGGGGATTTATTAAAGAAAAATTAAATTGGTCATTTGGGAGTTAGTCAATGATCTGCTTGCTTCAGGTGGGAGTAAGTATATGCATGGTGCAATTGCACCCTAAGGCCTTTGTGTGTTGGAATAAATTAAATAACCTGGGAGTTTCCTTCACAATGCATACATGGTGTTTAGTTGACAGGAAGTTAAAGACCATAAAATAAATGGGGAATGGGGTTTAAAAATCTGGATTATATATATCCAGATATGGAGTTAAATCAATCAAGTTTAAATATTGTGCTTTGATTAATTGCTGGGTGAAATTGGGAGTATAAAATCTGAGTTTACTTATTCAGAAATGGAGAAAAATGAATCAGCAATTATATATATTTATTTTGATTGTTTGCTGGGTATTGTTTGAATGAATGAATGTGTCTTTGTATCATTTGGTATTAACCAATAATATGCTAAGTATGAAATCTGCTAAATTAGGAAGACATTGCAAGTTCACCAAAAATTATGAATATGTGTATAAATTTGATAAATGCTCATACCAATGAAAACTGACCCGTTTGGTTGCCCTTGCAATCATCTGGGTGTCTCATTAAAATTGGGGCAGCTCAGTGAATTGCTTGCAGGAAATTGAAGTTGGCTTGATGGATGAAGGCATTAGCTGTTAGTATAAATAAAAGAAACCAGTTTTGAATTTGCAGTTGTTTTGTAATGAATTTATTGGTCAGATTTCACGTTGTAGTTGAAGTTAATTGTAGGGAGTTTTCTAAGTATTTGGATTGAGATATGTACTTAATTAAATCTGGGATGAATGATTATTGAAGTTATTGTTATGGTTATTTGATAGTTTGATTATCTGAATATGGGAAAAAGGGATGAATATGTCATTTAGCATAATATTTGATCATGTTCTTCCTCCAATTTGTTTTAATGACCTGCAATGGAAAATCCTGATTTTCATTCAATTACTTTAAATACATATGCATTTGATTTTATAAAAATCTGAAGGTAAAAATCTGGATGTATTGGTCCTTTTTGAAGGCTGTTTAAAGAGATTTTTGCAAACTCCCAGAAACTATAATTTTGTTCAAATGCACATATGATAGATGTTTGAATTGCCAGAAAAATTAAGTTAACCAGTTGAGATGGGTTTACAAGTGGTAAATAGAAGATTGCATATGTTTTGGCATTATGTTTTATCATAAAATCTGGCAAATGAAAACAGAAATGACCATGCCATATATCATGTTCTCCCATATGTTTGTCTCATCATTATGTGTGTAATCTGAAATGATCTCATGGTGAACACAAGGGGGGGACTGAGCTTAACATGTAATTGTAATATAAACCCAGATAACAGATTTAAAACTTGTAATATGAAGCACTCACTGCATATTGAATATGCAGTTCATAAACCCACATCATGATGTATACTTAGCTGTTTAATTGTTAGCTGCATATTACATATGCATTCAACATACTAGCTGCATTTTGTACATGCAGTCATATGCTGTTACCACTACACATCATTTCCCATACATGTTCATGCTCTGGATTTAAATAGAATGGAATTAAACATCTTAAAAACTACTCCTGAATCAAGATATACAAGTACAAATTTGATGATAACTTTAAGGATGTTCTAACATCTGGCTAATTGCTTCTGCTTGCATGAGAGAACTTATATATATCTTCATATATGTATAAGGGGTGTAATATTATAAAATGATATAATTATATTGGTAATCCAGGGTCTTGGCGAAAAATTATTTGGAAATTATGTAAATATTCAAATATAGTAGAAATGGGGTTTAGTGGTGAATTCCTTTGGTATGTTTTAAAAAAAATCTATGTGTTTGAGAGGAGGGTCACCACAGTTGGTATCAGAGCTATGTTTTAAATAACATAGTAAATATTATTGTATGCATATGGATGTTTGAATGCATTATTTGAATTATTGGTGTTGGATGCTTTTGTTTTATGTCTGAATAAAAAAAAATGTGTGCATGTGATACATGCACAGTGTGCACAGAAATAAAATAAACAAAGAAAAGACACCAAGAATGATGGGGGTAAACAAACTAACATAAAAATCATATTTATAGCAATATGGTAGGAACAAGACATCACACAGGTGCAGGACCATCACATGAGCCACCTGTGATAAACATGGAGGATTTTGTGAGAGCTTTGAGAGATGGAATAGCACCAAGGCATGACAACCCTCATGAGGAGCTCTCTAAACTACTTAAGACATGCACCAATTTGGGAGGAAAGGATTTTGAAGGCACTGAAGGAGCTATGGGTGTTCAAACTTGGATAAGAACTATGGAGAGGGTCTTTGCAGATATGCAAGTCAATGACCAAAGGAAGAGACAAATAGCTTCAAGGAGGTTGAAGGGGGTTGCACTGGATTGGTGGGAGGTTGTGATAGCAGGAAGGCCAGAGAATAACATTACTTGGGATGAATTCAAAGTCATGCTTGAGGCTAGGTTTGTCCCAGCATCTGCCAAGGCCACACTGCTAGAAGACTTTATTAGATTAAGGCAAGGAGGCATGAGTGTGAATGAGTACACTCAGAAATTTGAAGGATTGTCTAAGTATTGAACGGTGTTAATAGGGAATGAAGAAGCAAAGAATGCAAGGTACATTCAAGGCGTGAACCCTAGTCTGTCAAGGGCAATGTTGCCATACAAGGATAAAACCTTTGATCAAGTAATTGATCTAACTCTCTCATTTGAGCAACATGATGCCACCAGAGAGAAATTCAAGAACATGAAGTTCAACAAGAAGAAGGGAGGTCAGAACAAGGTGCAACCTTATGACAAGAAAAAGGCAAACAAAGGAGTTAAGAAGGGGGAAGGAGCAGTAGCACCTGAAAGCAAGAAACTCACTCATTGTTTTAATTGTGGAAAAGATGGACATTATAGTAACCAATGCCCTGACTCTAAAATACCTAGAGGAGGCTGCTATAATTGTGGAAGGATGGGTCATCTAAAGAAGGATTGCCCAGAGACTAATAGAAGAACAGCAAGGATAGGAGCTTTGGCAGCAAACAACACTGGAAATGTTGGGCAACTTGAAGGTATAATTTTAATTCATACCCAACCAATATCAGTAATATATGACACTGGTGCCTCACATTCACTAATATCTCTGGAAATTACAAAGAAGTTAGCACTTGCTTGTGTTTCTATTGATCAACCCTTAACTGTATACAGCCCCATAGGGAGTTATTGTATGTTAGGGATGAAGTGTATGGGTCTGAAATTAATTATAGGGGGTTATGAATTTAATTCAGATCTATATACTTTAAATTATCCTGGTATTGGGGTTATTTTGGGGGTGGATTGGTTAATGAAAAACAAAGCAATTTTAAATTTAGAAAATCTTACTATTTCTTTAGAGACAAATGAAGGCAAAAGAATTACAATTCTAAGTGAAATAGCAAAGAGTACATGTTTTAATAAAATCTGGAGTATTAATGAAGTTCAAAAGGAATTAAAAATAGAGGAAATTCCAGTAGCCAATGAATATATAGATGTGTTTGGAGAAGTGAGGGGAATTCCTCAAAACAGGCCAGTTGAATTCAAAATAAAATTAATGCCAGGAACTAGCCCAATCATTAAGAAGCCTTATAGAATGGGTCCAAAAGAGTTAGTGGAATTAAAACACCAACTAGAAGAGTTAGAAGAGAAGGGGTTCATAAGATCAAGCAGTTCTAGTTGGGGTTCCCCAGTGCTCTTTGTTAAGAAGCATGATGGAACAATGAGGATGTGTGTGGATTATAGGAATTTAAATAAGGTGACCATCAAGAATAAGTATCCACTGCCTAGAATAGATGATCTATTTGATCAATTGCATGAAGCTAAAATATTTTCAAGGCTAGACTTAGCCTCTGGATTTCACCAAATGAAGGTTGCAGAGGAAAGCATTGAGTACACAGCCTTTAACACAAGATATGGTCTTTATGAATTTCTAGTAATGCCATTTGGTTTAACCAATGCTCCCTCCTATTTTGTAGATTTGATGAATAGAATTTTTAGAGACTTTTTGGATAAATTTGTTTTGGTATTTATAGATGACATATTAATTTATTCAAAGTCAGAAAATGATCATGCTATGCATCTACATTTAGTATTATCCAGGCTCAGAGAACATGAATTAAAAGCCAAGTATTCAAAGTGTATATTTTGGCAACATGAAGTGAAATTCTTAGGACACATAGTGTCACAGCAAGGGGTGAGTGTGGATCCAAGCAAGGTCATTGCAGTTCAATCATGGAGTAGACCCAAAATAGTGACTTTGATCATTCTTAGGTTTGGCAGGGTACTATAGGAGGTTCATCAAGGATTTTTCAAGAATAGCCACACCAATGACCAAGCTAACAAAGAAGAACCAACCATATGTGTGGACTGAGCAGTGTGATCAAGCCTTTGAAAAATTGAAGCAAGCATTGGCGGAGGCTCCTGTCTTGCAAATCCCAAAGGTAAATGAAGGAATGGTTGTATACACTGATGCTAGTGGGTCTGGGTTAGGTGCAGTGCTCATGCAACATGGCAAGGTGGTGGCATATGCATCAAGACAGCTTAAACCCAATGAGACCAAATATGCAACTCATGGTTTAGAATTAGCTGCAATAGTGTTTGCATTAAAACTTTGGAGGCATTATTTGCTTGGGGCAAAATTTGAATTATTCACAGATCATCAAGCATTGAAGTATTTATTTTCTCAAAAAGATTTGAATATGAGGCAAGCAAGGTGGTTGGAGTTTCTAGCTGCATATGATCTAGATATTTTGTACACCCCTGGAAAAGCTAATAGAGTGGCAGATGCTTTGAGTAGAAATCATATTAGATTAGCAAGTTTGATGATTGATGAATTTAAAGACCTTGCAGTGCTTGGGGAGGCAGATATATATAGCAAGGATGGAGTGAATTTTAAAGAGCATGGTGATATGGTGGAGTATGGTACACTGGGATTAATCACGGTGAAATCTAACCTGGTGGAGAAAATTGGTGGCATGCAAGATCAAGATCAAAATTTAAAGGAGAAGAAAGAAATGTTATTAAATAACATTGAGTCAGAGAATTTTAAAATAGATCCCAAGGGATATTTGAGGAAAAATGAAAAGCTTTGTGTACCAGACTTTGTAGAATTAAAGGAAGAAATCATGAATGAGCATCACAAAACCAAGTACACCATACACCCTGGTGGCACTAAAATGTATCATGATTTGAAAAGGAGCTACTGGTGGCCAGGAATGAAACAAGCAGTGGAAAAATATGTGGCAAAGTGTTTAACCTGTCAGCAAATCAAGGCAGACTATCAAAAGCCCTCTGGCATGTTGCAACCTTTGGAGGTACCTCAGTGGAAATGGGAAAGTATTTCCATGGATTTTGTGGATGGTTTGCCTAGAACTAAGAAAGGTAATGATAGTATATGGGTAATTGTTGATAGACTCACCAAGTCTGCTCACTTTGTCCCTGTCAGGTCAGACAGAAATGCACATAGGCTTGCACAATTATTTATTAAGGAAGTGGTGAGATTGCATGGCATACCAAAAACCATTGTAAGTGATAGAGACACTTTGTTCACCTCAAGATTTTGGGAGAGCTTCCAAGAAGCAATGGGAACTCAACTTTGTTTAAGCACTGCCTACCATCCTCAAAGTGATGGGCAGACAGAGATAGTGAATAAAATATTGGAAGATTTACTTAGAGCATGTGTGCTTGATTTTGGGGGTAATTGGGAGGATCATATCCAATTGGCAGAATTCACTTACAACAATAGCTATCAGTCAACAATAGGAATGGCTCCCTTTGAAGCCTTGTATGGGAGACCCTACATGTCTCCTGCCTGTTGGTTGGATGTGGGAGAGGGTGTAATATTGGGGCCAGATCATGTTAAAGAAACTTCCAACATGATTGAGTTAGTTAGGCATAGGATGAAGGCAACACAATCAAGACAAAAGTCTTATGCAGATAGAAAGAGGAAGCCAATGGAGTTTGAAGTAGGAGAGTATGTTTTTCTGGAGGTATCACCAATGAAGAAGGTGTTCAGGTTTGGGAAATCTGGTAAGCTCTCACCAAGATTTGTAGGACCATATGAAGTCATACAGAGAATTGGTGCCATGGCCTATAAGCTTAAGTTACCAGAAGAATTGAGTGGTGTACATCCAGTATTTCATGTTTCTCAATTGAGAAAGTGGGTACATGATAAAGGAGCAATTTTAGAGTCACCTACTCAAATTCAAATTCATAAGAACTTAGTCTATGCAAATGAGCCAGTGGGGATTGTTGCTAAGGAGGAAAAGAGGCTGAGAAACAAAGTGATCAAACTGGTGAAAATTCAATGGAGCTTGGACACCAATGATTGTACATGGGAGGTTGAAGACAAAATGAGGGCTAAATACCCCAATTTGTTTTCTGATGGAGAAGTATGTTTAAGTAGCTTTATGATAGCTTTCTGAATATTTTTATATATTGCTTGCTTTCATAAAATGTGAGTATGGGGTTATGGAGTTAAAACGGACTATGGATTAGTGCTTTTATTTGGAGAATTAGAAGGAATTGTGGGGACATAATTCCCTTAAGGGGGAGGGTATGTAATGACCCTAAAAGAAAAAAAAATGAAAGTTACATTTATTTTAAGAATTTCTGAAATTATAAAAAATATAATGCATTAAAACAGAAAAAGCTTGTTAATAAATAAAATGTGCATAGGAGTTTCTGTTTGATAAAATGCAAGGAGTTAAGGTGATTAAATATTGGGACTCAAAACAAATATAGTTCCATGTCCAAAGAATTATATAAATACATATATTTAATATATGGGGTGTTTTCTGTTTTATTTAAAGACAGAATAAAATGAAGTTTAATATAAGGTTTAAATGTCTTATATATTTATGCTAAAAATAATTAGCATGATATATGTGATTTTTTTTATCACATAAAGGTGTATGAGGAGTTGCTGTTTTAACTAAAGGCAGAATAAAAAAGAAATATAGGATCAAATATGAATTTTATATCTTATATTTATTTCAAGCAAATAACATAGTGTGAATGATTTTTACATCACATGATTATGTATGATAGTATGCATGATTGAATGGAGATGGTAGTTAGGTAGAAAACACAAGGGGGTTTGCAGTTTCTTTAAACTTAGAAGAAATAAAAATAAACAAGGGGTCACATGCATATGGCATGAGTAAAATAGAGTCATGAAAATGGCATGAAGTGTTTAAAATGCTTGATTCCCGAAATAACTAATTGAGGTAACCAGAAGTGTGCATTCCCAATTAAGGACCACACAGGGAAATGATTTGTGCATGAATATCTAAGGGCATCAAGGGAATTACCCATTTTTCTTAAACCCTGGAATGGTTTTATAATACCTGCACATAACCATATCCACCATTCTCTCGGGATCAAAACAAAATAAAATAAAATAGGAGAAACATTAGCTTGAAACTTTGGAGGATTTGCTGTTCAGGGGATTAAGGCAGTAAAAGGAGAACACTATGTGAGTATTTATCCCTTTGTATGCAATGGCATTAAGTCCTCTTGTTGGCAGCCTAAAATGTTATAAATCATTTAAAATCTCTGAAATGATTTGTTATGGGTGAGATGGATGTTTGTTTGTGCATTCTTATTTGGGGTTTTAATCTGTATGTGGGTTTTCAAAGTTAAAATGGTTTGAGCATTTTTGTTCTATTTTATTATTATGAAGTATGGATCTAAATTATTTAGGAAATAGGCAGCAAGACAGTGATCTAGCTCATGTTTATTTCTTAGATAATGAAGGATGAAACTAAATATTCATATCATAAGTCAGAGAAGAATTTCTGGGTTTTTGAGGGATTTCCTTAATAAAACCCTTATTCATATATTCACAATAATATAGAAGAAAGATAGTAGGATCATGATGCTTAAATTATTTTTAGGAAAAACCATAGGTATGTTGGAGTATTTTCTGTAATAAGGAAAATAAGTGGAGAACATGGGGTTGAACCAGAAAGTATAAAAGTAGATAAGCCTTTCTGAAACATGAATGAATTGGGAGTTTTTTTTTATGATTGAATTCATAAATAGAAGCTTAATAAAATAAGCAGAAACTGGAGGGGGATTTATTAAAGAAAAATTAAATTGGTCATTTGGGAGTTAGTCAATGATCTGCTTGCTTCAGGTGGGAGTAAGTATATGCATGGTGCAATTGCACCCTGAGGCCTTTGTGTGTTGGAATAAATTAAATAACCTGGGAGTTTCCTTCACAATGCATACATGGTGTTCATTTGACAGGAAGTTAAAGACCATAAAATAAATGGGGAATGGGGTTTAAAAATCTGGATTATATATATCCAGATATGGAGTTAAATCAATCAAGTTTAAATATTGTGCTTTGATTAATTGCTGGGTGAAATTGGGAGTATAAAATCTGAGTTTACTTATTCAGAAATGGAGAAAAATGAATCAAGAATTATATATATTTATTTTGATTGTTTGTTGGGTATTGTTTGAATGAATGAATGTGTCTTTGTATCATTTGGTATTAACCAATAATATGCTAAGTATGAAATCTGCTAAATTAGGAAGACATTGCAAGTTCACCAAAAATTATGAATATGTGTATAAATTTGATAAATGCTCATACCAGTGAAAACTGACCCGTTTGGTTGCCCTTGCAATCATCTGGGTGTCTCATTAAAATTGGGGCAGCTCAGTGAATTACTTGCAGGAAATTGAAGTTGGCTTGATGGATGAAGAAGGCATTAGCTGTTAGTATAAATAAAAGAAACCATTTTTAAATTTGCAGTTGTTTTGTAATGAATTTATTGGTCAGATTTCATGTTGTAGTTGAAGTTAATTGTAGGGAGTTTTCTAAGTATTTGGATTGAGATATGTACTTAATTAAATCTGGGATGAATGATTATTGAAGTTATTGTTATGGTTATTTGATAGTTTGATTATCTGAATATGGGAAAAAGGGATGAATATGTCATTTAGCATAATATTTGATCATGTTCTTCCTCCAATTTGTTTTAATGACCTGCAATGGCAAATCTTGATTTTCATTCAATTACTTTAAATACATATGCATTTGATTTTATAAAAATCTGAAGGTAAAAATCTGGATATATTGGTCCTTTTTGAAGGCTGTTTAAAGAGATTTTTGCAAACTCCCAGAAACTATAATTTTGTTCAAATGCACATATGATAGATGTTTGAATTGCCAGAAAAATTAAGTTAACCAGTTGAGATGGGTTTACAAGTGGTAAATAGAAGATTGCATATGTTTTGGCATTATGTTTTATCATAAAATCTGGCAAATGAAAACAGAAATGACCATGCCATATATCATGTTCTCCCATATGTTTGTCTCATCATTATGTGTGTAATCTGAAATGATCTCATGGTGAACACAAGGGGGGACTGAGCTTAACATGTAGTTGTAATATAAACCCAGATAACAGATTTAAAACTTGTAATATGAAGCACTCACTGCATATTGAATATGCAGTTCATAAACCCACATCATGATGTATACTTAGCTGTTTAATTGTTAGCTGCATATTATATATGCATTCAACATACTAGCTGCATTTTGTACATGCAGTCATATGCTGTTACCACTACACATCATTTCCCATACATGTTCATGCTCTGGATTTAAATAGAATGGAATTAAACATCTTAAAAACTACTCCTGAATCAAGATCTACAAGTACAAATTTGATGATAACTTTAAGGATGTTCTAACATCTGGCTAATTGCTTCTGCTTGCATGAGAGAACTTATATATATCTTCATATATGTATAAGGGGTGTAATATTATAAACTGATATAATTATATTGGTAATCCAGGGTCTTGGCGAAAAATTATTTGGAAATTATGTAAATATTCAAATATAGTAGAAATGGGGTTTAGTGGTGAATTCCTTTGGTATGTTTTAAAAAAAAAATCTATGTGTTTGAGAGGAGGGTCACCACAGTTGGCGGGGTTCCGCTTGGAGGTTTCCGAGAGCCATCGTAGTTCTCAAGTATATTTTCTAGAGGTATACTTTCGATAAGGGGGGCGCACCCTCCTAGTCATTGTTAGAAAAAAATTCCTTTTCCTTATTTTTGATTCAAATCTTTTGATTGATTCTTTCTTAATTGCATCGGGAAGCGTCTTGCGCTCTTCATAATGTTTAATTATTTATGTCCATTCTTTTGTGCTTGGATGTTGTCCTTGTGAGGGGAAATCCATTCTGCATTTTTGCGACGTGGTCTCACCGGTTATTCTATGTGTTCTGTTTTTTTTATTTGGAGTTTACTCATACCGGACTTATTGTCTGACCCGAATTATTTGTTTTCCCTAAACTTTCGGGTGCTCATTTATATTTGAGTAGTCCGAAAATGACAGGTTCCTTTGGGCTCTTTTGAAGATGGTGGACGAGTAGGAGGCTCCTAATCTATCTAGCTATTTATTTCTGTTGTTATGAGATGTTGGTTCTATGTATATATATTTAAAAGAAGGTTGTTATAACTACCTAGACTGAAAGTAGTACTTTTATTGTAACTCTGATAACTTTATGCTGTGGAGTAACCTTATGTACTGTCTTAATTTTATGTTATATTTAACCGTTCCGTTGTGAGATTATTGTTATATTCTTATATTTTACCCCATGACAACTCGTCTTTCAGATACTTGGCAACGGTACATGAATACCATGGATGTATTAAGTGTCATTCTCAGGGGTCAGAAAGGTGGGTCGTCATATATATTTTGACCTATTGTTTATATACAAACAAAACAGTCCAGTATTGATGTCATTGGACCAGTTTTTGGTCCAAACTCTTGACTAGTTTCTAAGGCTTGGATTTGTTGGATAGTTTGTAGATCTACGGTTGAGATTTTTGTTTGTCTACATTTTTTCCTTTTTTTTCTTATTTTCTTTTCATATTCTTCTTTACTAAAATACTGAAAATTATTTTCTTTAAGCTTTGTTCAATGGTTTGCTATTGTTATCTCTTATTTTTTTTCTTGTTTGGTTGGGAATTCTTTTAAGTTTGAGTACTGATGGTGTTTTTTGTATTGTTCTATCAGTACTCAAATTAAATGAATACTGGCTCGATAGCCTCTGTACTTACTGGCTCTCCACTATCTTCTTTCTCTTTAAGGTTTGGGAAATGAACATTTGTTAACCCATCTTTCTCTACTTTCCAAGCCCTGGCCATTGTCATGTACTTCAAGTTCAGGTCTACTTGAACGCATACGGATGATTCGGAGGAAAGAGAAGAGCTATAATATTTAGGGAGATAAGACTGCAATGGCTATTGGACACTTACGGATTTTGGAAAGGAAAACAAGACTTGTCCCTTATTTTGAATAAGGGATTAAAGTAAAATGTAATCTTCCTCCATCCTTATAGACAAATACAGGCATTCAACATGCACAGCTTTCTTATTTGGTCTTTCTCGTACACAATTTAACCTAAACCACTAATTCTATTGTAGACTCAAAAAGTTATGTGGTAGATCCAGAAAATTATAGTAGTGTTTGTGAATGGAATGTTAGTGCATGAAAAGAGAACTTATTATTTTTGTTGGTAGTTATTGTTTTATTGAAGTTTATTTCTGTATGAAATTTATAGAAATATATCAATGCAGTTATAAGAAAATGCAGTAACCTTTTTAATTTTAATTTTTTGGGCTGGAAACACAAGCTAAGAAAATACATGCTAAGCAAACAAATGTTCATGGAATATATTTGCTAGAAAAAAGTTTTTGACCATTTATGTGTTTGTAATTTTATTGTATGCAAAAAAACAATTTTTTTTTAATATTTCGTATTATATTTCATTTAAAATACACATGCAACATTCAAAATCTGATATAAAAAAATGTATATAATATACAACAGCCAAAATTTAACATCTAATATCTAACATCTAATATGTACATCAAATATCTACATCTAATATGTGTTTTGAAAACAATTCATGTCTAACAACTAACATCTACATCTAAAAGCAAATAATCAACATTCAAAATTTAGAAGTTTATTACATTCATTATTTGTATAGTCCTGTACTAGCATAATTTGCAAGCAATTTCATAGTGTCGCGATCTGTTTTCCAGCCATGATCTTTGTTTGTGAAGATGTCATATGCGATGTGAGCTTTTAGTTTTTGTATTTATTCTTCTTCATATAAGTCCAACTTTCCTTCAATCTGTATGTTATTGGACAAGTCTTCCATAAATTGGATGACAAATATTATAACATCTTTATTTTTTGATAACATTATTCAAGAGATTTAATTAGATAAATTAAATAGAATAATGTAAATAATTAAAGTGACAAGGGGATTGAGATTTTAATAAATGATAAGAAGGTCATGCTTAATTAATTAATTAATTAGATGAGCTTAGGAATGGCTTATAGGCTAATTAGTTTACACAAGGGAATATTAGGTATTAGCCGTATCTTAATTCCATAACCCTTATATATATATATATCCACGACTTTCCATCCATTCACGTTTATTTCTCATTTTCACAAAAACGTAAAACGCAAACATAAAGAGGAGCCGACCATTGCTAGGAAGAAAAGAGAAGAGAAATCAAAGAAAAGCTAAGGATTAAAGCTAAGGGAAATTAATCTTCAACAAATCTCAAATTCCTTATCATATACAAGGTGAATAATAATTAGTACCATCTCTATTTTGTTTTATGACCATATGTTTTCAGATTTAAGATTAAATTCGTTTTTATGATGATTTGGATGATAATTTGGATGATGACATGCTAGAATTATAATTTATTTGATTTAAACATAATTGTTTAAATGGGGATTTATGCGGTTTTAGGGCAAAACCATTTGAATTAATTCTTGAATGCCATGGAAAAAATTTATGTTATGTAAAACATGATTTTGGAGTTGGGTTTTAATTTTGATAATTTTCCAAGCTATGGAAAGATTATTATGAATTTTTAGGAAAATATGGTTAATTGGGTTTAGAAATTTATTTTAGAAATTATACTGAAAATTTGGGTCTGAAACTTTAATATGTTAGATAACATGATGAAAGTGAATTTCTATAATTTTTTGGGATTTTCCTAAGTGATTTGCTACAGAAATTAAATTTTAAAAAGAAGGACTTATTTGCAAAATTGGTTTTGCTTAATGGAAGGGCTTATTTGTTAAAGTAATCTTGATTTAGATCTGAAATTATGCAGCAGTTATTTTTTTAAAGAATTTGAAAAGTTGAGGCAACCAATCACATGTTTACACGTGGGAAGGTTAGTTAGAAACTAACTGCTTTTATTGGCTAATTCAGCCTTTACCAGAAAAAGTATGTTCCGCCTCTTTTAGAAGCTGTCTTTCGACCCTATGCTTCCAACTCGACCAAGTCGAAACCATCTCAGTCGAAACCAACCTAGGCCGAAACCAATATACATGGTATCAATGATATTGTACGAAGTGGATTGGAGAAAGGCGGAAGACATGGTGTCGAAAGCATTGCTTCTGATGGGGTCAATACCTTTTTTGTTTTAAAAAGTTAAGCGCCTGCCTTTGTCTTATGCCTTTGTCTTATTAAAGCTTTCGAAGGAGTCGAAACATATGCTTTCGAAATGGGTTTTCTAATAGCTTTCGAAGGGGTTGCCATTTTATGTTTTAAAAGTAAGAGCTTTCGAATGAGTTCCTTTATTTGTAAAATAATGCTTTCGAAAGTAGGGGTTCCGACCTAGTCGAAGCCTTGCTGCCATTCTTTTTGACTTTCGAGTATATTGAAGTTATCAATGCTTTTGAAGGGTAGTTTTTGTTTTAAAGATGTTCTATGCCTCTTCCTAAATGCTTTCGAAAGGGTCAAAGGGTTTCGAAGGCAATGGCTTCAAATGTGGGTTTCGATGCTATCCTTTAGTGGTTTTGCTTAAATGATTTGAAGCTTTCAAAAAGATGGTGCCAACGTCATCAAGTTTTCCAATACTTTTATATGATAAAGAATGATTTCGAAAGAGATACTTTCATTTATATTCACTTAGACCCAAATGATATTTTTAAATATAAATTCAATGGTTTCGGAAGGGATACTTCTAAAGATTTCGAAAGGGGTACTTTCAGTGGTTTCGAAACTATGCTTCTAAGAGTTAATTAGTAATGTTTTATTATATTCGAAACGTTTCGAAAGAGAGGTTTTTAAAGTGTTTCGTAAGGCAGGGGCCTAATATTTTGAAAAGAGAATTATATGCTTTCGAAGGAGGTTATCCAATGAGGTCAAAAGCAAAGTTTTGAAGGTTTCGGAAGCCTTAGTTTTTCAAAACAAATAATCCAATCTCATTTTAAAAGAAAAACCCATGGCTAAGTAAAGGATTTTTAATGGTTTAAGAAGAAGCCTTCCTTGATAAAATATTAGGTTAAAGGGATTAACCATGTTTCATATGAAAATAATTTTAAGGATATTAAACCCACATGAGTGGTATTATTATATTATTAAGTTTGCTTCTTCAAAAATATATATACACATTGTAATGAACCAATAACGGTAATTTAGGGAAGGGCAGAATAACCAGCTAGGTTGACCCAGTAGTGAATATAAATTAAAATTAATTAAAGATATTGGCAGAGGCCAATAGGTTCACAGTAAGCCCATAAAAACCGTGTATATGAAAAGATATTGGCGGAGGCCAATAGGTTTATAGTAAGCCCATGAAAATTATGTATAAAGGAAGATGTCAGGAAGACAGGTTCAAAGTTAGCCCATGAAAACTATGATTTGATATTGACAGGGGCCAATAGGTTTGTAGTTAGCCCATGAAAACTATATCAGTATTAAGGTATTGACAGAAGTCAATAGGTTCCTAGTCAACCCATGAAAACTAGGATAAGAAGAAAGATACTGGAGTTACCAATAAGTTCAGGGAGAACCCATGAAACAGTAAAGATATTGCCAGGGGTAAATAGGTTCTTAGTGATCCCATGAAAACTATGTAACTAGACAGGGAGTTCTTAAACATTAAACAGGTTATTAGTAAGCCCATGAAAACTAATAGGTTAATAGTGACCCTAAAAACTATAACTGAGACAGATAGTCAAAATGAATGGGGATGGGTAATCCAGAATTGATTTATTTGTTTTGCATATCACCGTATTGTTTTGAATTGTTTTAACCATTGTAGATGCAGGAGCACAATATATAGGTTTTATAAAGGTTTTAGGATAATAGTGAGGGGAAAGCCCGTTCTGCTAAGCGGCGTGGTCTCACTAGATATCTGAATGGTTTGAGATGGTATATTATTATTCATACCAGGTTTTATGTCTGACTCGAAGTTTATGTTTTCCCTTTAAACTCTCGGATACTCAATTGATTTTGAGTAGTTTGGGAGTTGAGGTTTTCAGGTACCTCATTAGACGAATAAGCTTCTGGAGACGTGCAGGAGGCATGATAGCTATCTAGAGTTCTCTTTTATTTTGTTTTCGTTGTGTTGTTGTTGTAAAGGCAAAGTTGTTAAATTGCCTATATATACTCTGATCATCCAAGGGGGCATCCTCATATGTTGCTCTTAGCGTATGTTGTAATAAGTATATTTTCTCTGAACGTGGTTAACGATTATGGGATTATGTAATGAATTTGAAATGATTTGAAACGGAATGTGGAACTTATTTGATGTTTTAAATTTTTTCCATATTCATGTGTTTTGTGTATCAATGTATCTAACATTACCGCATTTGGTCGCCGAGGATCAATAATTATGGATGACTATAGCATCCATGGCCGTTAGTTTTGGGCCTCCAAGTGGGGGATGTTACAAATATTGCACAATCAATCATGTATCAGTTTAAATTTTTGTTTAATGTTATTAAGTTAACTTTTATAAAATAGAATTTTATACTTACGAATTGCTTTTTTGTTGTGGACAATCCACAAATTTGACTTTGTTGTCTTGCAGTTCTTCCGGTTTTTTTCCATTTGTTTGATAGGTAGATTTTAGAACATTCATTATTACATCCCTTTGTAATAGTAATCAAGTTAATAAATTTAATATATATTAACTATGAGACAAATATTTGTCACTATTAGTTATTAATATATTTAAAATTTACTACTATATTTGCTTGCTCTTTGTATGGACAGTAGAAGGTTATTTTTCCTTGGTCGTAGTGAATCATAATGATTCCATGTTTTGTTAACTGCATTGAATTCTAACAGTGTATAATGATTCTGGCTATGTAGCAGCATCAATATTTTTCTGCAATTTATAGCTTCTTCTTCCAACACTTTTGACTACTAATGATTCATATGTTGGTTTGATGTCTTTAACTATTGATACCTGTGGTCACATATCAATTAGTTTGAAACTTTTATTTGTTTGAAATTTTAAATATTTCATACCGCTGCATAGGATTTCAAGTATATTATGTCATCATGAATTGTCTTTAGTTTTACTGTTGTGTACGAGTCGATAACCTACATAGAAATAAGATTTTACATATTAGTTTTGTTGTTTTCAACTAGTAATATTATATTGATTTATATACCCTGGAGTCAATGTATCTATTGAATAGCATGTCAGAAATATTGACTCGTCTTATTTCAATGTCTTTTTCCTTGTTATAGTATGCAGCATTCTTGTTTTAATAAACATGTAAAGCATATTAGTATGTATTATTGTAAGAAAGTTATAAATAATTGTTTAGCATATGTATATTTCTAGGTAACAATTAACTGGAAAAACTATGCATTTATGTACACTTGTGTTTATATTTGCATTTTATATTTTAATAAAATAACTTACTTATTTCCATGTGCTTGATAAAAAGCATCAAGCTCGTTAGTCTGTTCATTTGTGAGCCATTTTTTTGCAATCTTGCTTTTTCGAACCAATAGTTGTGCATCTTCTTTCACATCAGTGCGATCATGGTCAGATTCTTCACTTGTTTATGATATGTTTTCAATTTCAGGAGTTATTTCAACTTTTTCGTCAACCCTGCTTTTATGCAGTTTCTTTTGGTAATCTCTTTTTTATTTTATTTGGATACACGTAATTTGGATCTTTTCTTGGTCTTTTACGTTCTTCTTTTATTCTTTTTATGAGTGAAGAAGGAGAAACTTTTGTTATTTCTCTTTTCATAATTTTCTTCTCTTTTTCTTGCTTGATTTGGAATTCTTTGGCTTCTTTTTGTTGAAGCTTTTATTTGTTATCTAGGCTTTGAAAAATTTGTGTTAATCCCAAACCGAATTACGTGCAGCTACTTCTGGTGTTTCTTTCTTCTCATTATCTACTATAGTTGTATCCAGTAAATGTTTAATATTTGAGATAAAATATTTTATATAAAGTATGGATTTTGTTTTAAAAATATACACCTTTCATTTTTTGTACATTTTTTTCTTGATGTTTTTCTTCAATTAAAATTTCTGATTTTTCATCTGTTTGTCAAAAAATACAATTGTTATATAATTTGTTTGTTAGTATATACATGGCAAATATTTGTCAAGATGATATTTTAACTATAATCTGTAAAATTTACCTTATTTGAGCCTTCTATTTTCTTTTCTGTGTATTCTATTTGTTGGACATTTTCACTTCCTTTGGTCGGACGACTACTTCATATTGGCTTGTTGTTTGGTCATCGTCGTCCCCATCGCCATTATTGGCAGTAGTGTCATTTTTAATCCGATCAGCTTGATCCTCAATTTTGTTTTCATATTGATCGGATTTTATTTCCTAGTCATCATTATTAGTAGATTCATGACCTTTATCTTGATCAGCTTCACTTTCAAGTTTATTATTTCCATCTGCACCTTCAAAAGCATAATTCTTTTATTTTCATCATCATCAGCATGTTTTGTTTCATCACACTGTTTCTTTTCCATGCTTTTTTGCAGTTTGCCATTTTGTGTTTCAATATCTTTGTTTCGTTGTTTTGGGTCCGCATTCTTCTTTGTCCGCTCTTGATTTTCTTTTTTTAGATCTGCATTCTTTTTTTAAGCTCTTTATTTTCTTCTTTCAGATCCGCTTTCTCCTTTTTCGACTTCTTTATTTCCAATTCTATGTCTTTTATTTTTTTGCTGATATTCTCATATTTTTTATCATCAACAGAAGTTTTTTTCTATATAAAATTTAGCTTTTGTAGTTTTTATCTCCTTTTCCTTTTGTTGTTTTTCATCTGTTCTCTACAAATTAGGAAAAAAGGTAATTTTCATATTTGTCCAGCAACTATTTGCTTGGAAAATATTTGTCGGTTAATTGTTGCATGCCTACTATTTGTTATTCTATATTCTTTAGTTGTATTGTTGGCAGAATTACCTTTTTGTCAAGGAAGCACTTCATTTTGCTTGGAGTAAGTTGCAGAAGTGTTCATTTGGAAAATGTTGGATCATTTTATTTATAAGTTTTTTTGGAGCAATGATGTCTGAGATATCACGGAAACAATACTACATATAGAGGTATTAGATGTTTGTTTATTCTGTATCAGTAATTATGAAAGATAAAATAGGTTATTAGAGTTTACCAAGAGCAGAGTTACACATGCACGTATTTTTCTTGGACTTTCTTTCTTTTTTCTTACTTGCTCCATCAATGTTTTCCAATTGTTGCTGGCCAAGAAATGTTTTTTGTTTGATTCAAACTATAAATGTATGGTCGCAGCACCAAAGGAAAGGTTGAGTTTGGGTTGGAGAGTAAGAAAGTAGAAATCAAATACATTATAAGCAATCTTGCAACATAATTTTCTTTTTGGCTTTTTGAAGCTGATCAAATGCTTGATTCTATGTCTTTTGTTTTGATCATTTTGAATCCCTGAAATATTCTTCTTTGAATGCTTTTAATTCAGAATGGATTAATATTCCTTTAAATGGGATGTAGTGTTGATTGTGATGTTGTAACGACCCGCTATTTTGGACCATTCAAATCGACATTAAAACCACACATGTCTGACTTGAATAATTCAAAATACCGAATTGTTAATTTATATTTGGCAAAACTCATCATATACGGTAAATAAATAATCACATATCACAGACATAGAGTAATACAATGTAGCGGAAACAAAGAAATAGTAGTTCATGAAGCTACTATATAAATACATCAGAGTTAAGTAAGATACAATAGGAATACCAAGATACAATAGGAGAAACAGTATGATAATCAGGAACAACTCAGAATACAACTGGAACCAACAATAGGAATAGATATCAGGATCTTCAAAGCAAAACTCCAGCTCCAAAGGTGAGTCTCTAATGCTGTATCACTCAGTCTGACCCGAGCGTAAAGCAAAACACAAAACACTCGAGTCAGGACATACATACTTATACAATGTAAACCAACTCAAGTGAACTGTAATAAAGATACAAGTAACTTAAAGAATGCATAGGATCGCTCATTCTTTAAGGATCCGTTAAACTATCTACTATGTAGTAATATTCGCTATTATAATAATGGCTAATATAAAATAAGCATACTTTTAAATAGCATTAATGCTTTACATTTTCCACCTTAACACGTAATAGTCCCAGTAGTCTATCCAGTATTAGCATACTCCCAAAATGGGGGCTACCCTCGATACTCCACAGGCTACGGGAGAAATCACAACTCGTAGTAAAGCTCGATATGGTAAGTGACACGGCACAACTAGGCAATGCTAGGGTAGATATACCAATTACGCATCCGGGTTGGTGGTGACGCATAGCAGCCACTACCGCCCACCTCGAACAACACTCCCAAATCAAGGGGTGCACCCAATCAATCACAAAGTAATAGAATGGTATCGAAGAAGTGTGTCCGATCAGAGGTGCTACCTCCTTGGCCCGTCAATCGCTCCTGTTTTAGCCACTTTATGCCAACTCACGGGAGTTGGGTCCACGTATATACCTTTAGGATCGTCGCCACCATCCTACTTAATTCTGGAAACTCCACCGCGTACACAGTTGTTAAAGTGGTTTTCGGTATCGACAGAGAGTATGTCCATATCCGATCTCGGTCTCTTTAACAACCAATCGTTATTATAACCCGTGGTTATAATTTTAAAATAATATTTTATACTTCAAAATAGAATATCATTTCAAATCCAAAACTTTATCAAAATAAAGATTAAATCAATTCCAAACCATTTCAATATATTTAAAATATCATATCATTTCAAAACTTCATTTCAAAATATCAAAATATCATATCCTTTCAAAAACTTCATTTCAAATCATTTTAATATATCAAAACATCATATCATTTCAAACTTCATTTCAAATCATTTTAATATATCAAAATATCATATCCTTTCAAAAACTTCATTTCAAATCATTTATTTGAGTTCAAATCCAAATATTCAGCTTTAAATACCTTTTAAATTCAAAGATATCATTCATTTATTATCATTTCAAGTCACCTTTTAAATAGTTTATATTTCAATCAAATAATTCATCTAAACCATTTAAAAGTGTAATTATTATACTTTCAAAACAAGTATTCAATTTCCAAAGTTTTAAACTATTCTGAGTTTATTTACTAAGTTAAAAACCATAAACATTGAAAATTTCAGCCTTTCACGGCATTCAGAAAAAGGTGTTATAAGTTATACTTGAAAACATTTTAATTCAACAAAGACAGCAGACCACTAAAGCAATTTCAGAACTACTGTAATAGGCCTTTATCAAGTTTTTAGCTTTTTAATTTACTTCGGCAACTACAGCATTACAGAACTGCTGTAATAGCCTCTTATTTAAGTTTTAGTTTATTTACAGAAACCATAGCATTTCTGAATGCTATTAAAAGTATTTTCCAGATTTTAGTGTATTTCCAGCAAATAATAAACTTCAACTTAACCATTTAAACATTATAAAAATCATATTTTGACATTCAAAAATGTTCATTAAATTTACTCTTTTAATTTATGATTTTTATAAGAAACATTTACCGTAAAATCCAAATTTCCAATAACTTTACTTAACAAATCCAAATGTACAATTTTCTTTTCTTCACTTTTTTAACAAATAAACTTAACACTTATATTTTATTTCCATTTCACAAATTAAACTAAATTTTCAATTTTATTTAATTAACTTAAACCTTTAATAAAAACCAAATTCCCATTTCCAAGTCAAGTTATATTTTAAAATTACACTTTTAAGCATTCATTTATTTAACCATTTTAATACATAGAAAACTCAATAACACTTTATTAAATCATTTAAATTCAAATTCAAATCAAATTATCATATTTCCTATTTTCCAAATAAAATTAAATTTCATTTTTATTTATATAACTTAAATATCATTTTAAAACCAAAATTCCAAATTTCCAAACTTAAGTTATATTTCAAAAATTCACTTTTACCATTCATTTAAATTACATTTTTAACTTCTAGAAAAATCCAAATTTCTTTATTTAAACATTAAAAATCCAATTTAAATCAAAATTTCATATTTTACACTTTTAAAAATATTTAAAATATTCAAAATACTTTATAAAAATAACCACGGGCCTGTATATAGTTTTCTAACCTAGGTCAAGTGATACAGATATGTATCATTTCAATCCGTAGTTTAAAAAGCAAAAATCCGGGTTCTATCATTTCAAACCCGCAATCCCAAGTTAAAATAAAATAAATAAAAACCATTCAGGCCTATCATTTCAGCCCATAACGATTTTTCCCTATTCTAAAGTCTGTTCGGGTATGTATCATTTCAACCCATAGTGAATCTAATCTACAGGGAACTTGCAGTGTGATAAACAGGTATAAATGAAGAGTAACAGATAATATGACAGGTAAAATAAGCAGGTTTAACATCATATAATATATAACATAAGCCGGTATAACATAACTTAATATTCTATACATTCAATTGTTGTCAATTCACATTTGCATAAGTATAAATGTCAGGTGAGATTTACTCACCTTTTTAAGCTGAAGTTTGCAAATCAAATGACACAACGAATTCCAAAAAGCACGATATGGCACGACCTTCGATTTGAGTGGAGAGAACCAAGATATAAATCTTGTATACAACAACAAAACAAAGCCATATATAAATATAATAACAATACAAAAGATTAAATTGGAATAAATGGAAACTAGGCTAGACAAATAACATCACCTAGCTTTCAAACAATTTTTGCTTGACTCCAACCTCACATATGCTTGACCACAAGGCTATATTGGTTCAGCCATGGATGTTTTCAGGTGGTAATGGTCAGGTTTGGATCTGAAATACATGGCTAAGTCAAGAATACAAATGGTCTTGGAAGTTACAAAGCATGGAAGGTCAATGGTCTAGGCAAAGTGGAGTATTGGTGAACTTTTTGGGCTCGGCTACATGGGTCTATGGCTCGGCCATGGCTTGTACAGGTCAGGTCAGATCTGGACAGAGGCTAAAGCGATGGGTAGTGGTGGTATCTAGGTAGTGGTGGAGCAATAGGAGGTGGCCAAGGTGATGTATGTTGGTGGTGAAGGAGCTAGGCTAGGCTACATGCATAATTTAAGGGTTTTGGACATTGTTTTGTGGTGTTTGTATTATTGGATGGTCAAGGCAACTTCAGGTCAGAGGAGATGAAGGTCAGGCTGCCTATGGTCAGAGGAATAAGTGATGGTGGTTGGTGAAGGAGATGGTGGAGGTGATAGGCCGAGAATCATATGTGAAGTCAAGGCAAATTCAAGTGGAAAACAAGGCAAATTCAAGGAAGAAAAGTAGAAAAGAAGAAGGAAGTCATTACCAAAATTTTGTCTAGCCGTGAATGAAATGAGGAGTGATGTTTTCTCACGTGAAAAATGAGTAAGAACTCACGGCTAAACAAAGAAATGCACGGCCAAAATGAGCAAATGAAAAGACTTAGGAAATTGAAGAGGTTTTGGCAAATGAAAAGTCATAAGTTTGTAAAAGTTGTCTCTTCAAATTTCTATTTCTTTAAATCAAATAAACAAATAAAAATTCAGTAAATGAAATTTAAAAACTGAAACAAAGTAAAATAAAATAAAAATAAATAATTAAATTTAAAGAAAATAGAAAAAGAATATAAGAAATTGCTTAAAAATTGAAACAGGGTCCAGAAATTACAAATAAATCACCATTGACTTTGGAAAATTATCTACTTCATTTTAAAAATATTCTAAAGCAAAATTTTGAAATAAAATAATTTCTAAAGTATTTTCAAATTGAAATAAATAATTTGATTTAGAGAAAATAGAAAAAGAACTTAAGAAAATGTTTAAAAATTGGAAACAGGACATGAAAATTACAAATAAATATCACTAGCCTTATAAAATTTCTATTTCACTTTAAAACAAATAAAAGTCCAAAAAAAAAAATACGATAAGAAACAAAATAAAGTAGGAATGAGAATAGATAAGTTCTTAAGAAAATAGGAAGAGAAATAAAGAATTACTTTAATTATTTGAAACTAGGAATTAAAATTTATAAACAGAATACAACTGGCATTTGAAAATGTCAATTACACTTTTAACATGTTTTAAAAACTACAATATATACATAGCATGTTATTTACCCATATAAATATAATTTAGAACATTACATGACCAAATAAAATATTATTTATATAATTTAAAATAAATAATTTTGTTAAATACAACAAATTACACACAATATTTAAAAGGGCATAACTTTCACATTATAAATCAGATTTCAATGAAACGAAAAGCAGTATTCTTGAAATTTTATTTACTTTTATAATAAAAGATAAAATTCAAAATTTCATCATTTTAAATTTTTTAAATTAAAAGTCAAAGTTTGACCATATTGACCAAAATTCACATTTTGGAAAAATACCCTATCTATTCATGTTTGAAATTATAATTCACATACAAATCATAATTAATATTTAAAAATAACAAATTTTCCATTTAATAAATAAAATAAAGTTTTTAAATCAGGGAATTCAATTTAAAATAATTACAAAATACAGGGTTGTTACAGATGTCTTCCTTTGGAAATTCAAAAATTGTAGCAATGTCACTTTCTTTGAAAGTTGCTTTGACATCTTCAAATTTAAACAAGTTGTCTTCAACTGAGAAGCATTGTATTATAATATCTATTGGAGTAGATTAATTTTTTATGTCATCGGATTTTATTGCTCTTTTGAAAAATGGGTTGATGATATTGAAGAGTTGAGTTTTCTTCAACAATTCCATGTGTGATTGTAGAAGTAGGTTTTCTTTTAATAAATGTTATATTAACGTGCGGAAAGATCTAAAACCATTTCTATAGGCTTTTAAATTTTCTTTTGAGGTTCCAGTTTCTTTTGCCTTTTCTTTTTTTGTTTCTTCACCGGTATTTTTTTACTTGTACTTCTTGTTACTGGAGCTTTTCTTTTCAGGGATGAAACATGAACATCTTATGATGGTATATAATCTGAAGATTCTGTATTTGGAGTTGTTGAAGTTTCTTTTTCTGAAGGTTTATATTCCGATGATTCGGTTTATTCAGATGTTGGAGATTCAGTTTTTGATTCTGATTGATGTGTTTCATGAGATTCACGATTGGAAGAAGATTTAGCTAGTTTCTTGATTTTATCAACTGATTGCCTTTTTAGATGCCACAATTTTGTATCTTCGTCGTGATTGCTGTAAGGATTTTAAATTTGTGAAATTAGTCACATACATAGAAATATAAACATACATATATATATTTGTACATAAATACATACATACATATGAGTAGCAAATATTAATCTGGCAAATATTTGCCTGCATGGGTAAACTATATACATAGGGAATTGTTGATTAAACTTATGGAAAATATTTGCTAGGAGAGTAATTGCATTTGTCATTCACGAATCTACAATTCTAATTTACCAAGTAACAAATAATGTATGCCAAAATTTTACCGGCAAGTATTTGCCAGACAAATACTTTGCATGGGTAAACTACATACACAAGGAATTGCTGATTAAACTTATGGCAAATATTTGCCAGGAGAGTAATTGCATTTGTTATTCACGAATCTATAATTCTAATTTATCAAGTAACAAATAATGTATGTCAAAATTTTACAATAAATTCTCTTGAAATAAAAGTATAGGAAAATCGAAATTAAAAACCCTTTCTACTTCTTTTTCTCCATGTTTATCAGTTGCTTGAAATTGCGCATTTGCGTGTTATATGCAATAGCCATTCTATGTGGCGATTCCTTTGCAAGCTTCGTCTTCCTCAACAAATCTGCAATTAACAACCTTTTTTTTATGATTTTATGGTTTTGAATTGAATCTTGATTGGTTTGGTTGAAGATTTTAGGGGTTCGAATTGTGTAAAGTAAAAGACGATTGGTAATCAATTTTTTTTACTTTAGAATAAAAGCGGGTACGTGCAATCGAAAATTTCTTTTCGCGAATTGAAAGAGTGCGGATATTTTTCTTAGTCATTTAAAAAGAGGGATGTAGTTTATAAATTATAATTGGGAGGGATGTAGGCCTAATTATTTTCAACTAGAAGGAGGTTGGCCAAAATTTCCCTAATAAATATTAGTTATTGGATTTATTTAAAAGTTCAAGTTTAGATCACTTATCATTTTAAACATGTGAACTTGAATGTAAAATAATATGATAAAACTTAGGAGAATTTTGTAAATAAGTGTACAAATTATCAAATATTGATATTTAAATGTAAAATGGTAATGGAGAGAATTAATATAGTTTTGTTATAATAATGGTAAATTGTAGAGATTAGAAAATAAAATATTTAAAGAGAATTAAGGAGAGAGCATGGAATCCTAAGAATCAATAAGAAGTATTATTTAACTAGTGTGTAACCCGTGCGTTGCACACGGTAATATTGTAAAAGAAATTGTCAAATATACACAGTTAAATACTTGATGTACAATGTAATATGCTAATGTTAAGCATATATTTGTGTAAGTCATGTGTTTTAATTATTGTGTACATACTAGTCTATAATAAAATACCAATTTCGAAAGGAAAATAACAACATAAACTTAAATGTAGCTTTAGTTAAATAGAATTAAAGAGAACATTCCAAATAATTTATAAATTATATTTCAATATAAAGTGGTAAAGAAAAATAAACAGAGCCTTCATTATTATGCATGTTGATTATTACTAAATATCATTTAAGTAAGAAAATAATAATACAAACTCGAATATAAAATAGTTGAAATTAATTAAACAATGATAAAATTTATACCTGAAACTAAATGGTAGATTGGCATCAAGGAGAGACATATTAATAATCGTAAAAATCATAAATTATAAAAATAGTGATCTTTTATAAAATAAAAAATCGAAATAATAATAGACTTTAATTCTCAAAATCCATAAGTGAGATATAATTCCTTCTACCTTACTATTGTTTAACACAATATATGTAATAAATCAATTTAAGTTACATAAGAATAAATTACCAAAAATTATATATATTATTATTTTAGATTATAAATACATACGTTTGAATTTAAAATAATCCTAGAAATTTTTTATCGAAATTTAAATAAATTACATTAAGTATAGTATTTAATTAATTTATACATATATTAAACGAGTATATAAATATATTAACACAAAATTTATATTGCTATTTTCGTATCTTTGTGTTAACATGGTATTTTTATTGTTGTAAGATAATTTAAAATAATATTTCTCAAATTAAGCCAGTTACATTTCAAATATCATACTTAAATAATTTATATGTTTAAATAGTTATAAATACTGTTAGTTTCTAATTCTAAATATTCATAGTAAAATATATAGTTTTAAGTTAGTTTCAAAATAACATTATATTTAAAAAAATTATTAAGTTATATTTTAGATTATATGAAATATTCAGATTACACTTTAGATGAGTATAAAACTGTTATATATATATGTATGTATGTATGTTTGTATATATATATATATATGTTGTTGTGGGCATTTTCGCCCACTACATGGTGAATATGACGAGTCAGGGGCAAAATCGTCATTGTTCTGGAACAGACTCAAACTAGTTTGGAGGTATTCTCGAGATCAAGATATGGACATAGGTCGAAATCGCGTCTCAATCCGAGCTACGGATTGAAAGATATGATCATCTTAAGATTTGTCCACCACCGTCTCGTGGGGCTGATATCGAGACGCTCTACCGCAATTCAAGGTCGACAGTCCAACAGAAAGCCAGGATCCATGGTTCGATGACCGAATCAAAACTCTGGTTCGGCGCTTGCTTGGAGTCGGAGCTTGAAAATCTCGAGTCTGCTTGGAGTCGGCGCGATGACCGAACCAAAACTTTGGTTCGGCGCTTGCTTGGAGTCGGGTCTTGAAAATCTAGAGTTGTAATGACCCAAGATTTTAGGAATTTATTCTGAAAAATATAAATAAATTTAAAATAAATTTTAAATAAATTTTGAAGGAGGAATTGATATAGCTTGATAGTGTATCAGTGTGTGTACATGTGTGCACAGGAAATGCACATGAATATAAGCTAAAACCCTGAACTCCAAGAATACATACATATTGATGTGTATGGAAATATATATATATATATATATATATATATGTAGATTAAATTCTTAAAAGTAGTATGCATAAGTAAATGTATATATGAATGCTACTGGATATTTTTGAGTGTACATGTGCATATGTGTGTGTGTCAGTATAGAATGATGTATGAATATATAGGTGGGAATACTAATTATTTCAGAAAGACTTATATACAAATATATATGTGTTAATAAAATACTAGAGTTTAAACTAGTGAAATAAAATATACAGACACATTTTAATATAAGCAGAAATGAAAAGAATGGAGATATAAAAAGGAATAATTCTCTTATAAATAAATGAAGGAAGTACATACCATTTGCATGAAAGCTAAAAATAGAAAAGAGTATTTAATAAATAACAAAACCAAGTCACATTTTTAGCATGATTGTAGACAAGGGGGAAAAGTATTTTCTGAAAAGCAAAATTTCTGAAAGAAAAATGTAACCACTTTTCTCTTCACCCAAATTAAGCCGGGAAGGGGTAAAACTTTGGGTTTAAAATGCAGATAACATGATTTTTCTGGTGGGCAAAAATGGCTTTAGCCAATACCCAAAACCCTAAGAAAGACTCTGTATATATACATGTATATGCAGCAGCCTCCTCTTCTCCTCAGAAAAGAATTTTGAAAAAAAAAAGGAGAAAAACAATACCACAGAAGTCATAAGACAAGGGAAGAAAGAGAGCTTGAGGATAAGAGCAGGAGTTCATCAGTTAATTAAGGAAACAAAGGAGAGAGAGCTAGGTGAGAAAACTCACTCAAAAATCTAAGGCAATAAGTCCTAATGTAGGCAGCCAGTTAAAAGTATTTTCTTAAAAGAGTATTTTCATATATGAATGTTTATCTGTGAATTTAAATCTGAAAATGTTTTGATTTTCTTTGATTGATTACTTGTTTTATTATAACAAAGTTTCATGTGTTGTTGGTATACATATCTGGTTTATACACTCAGATCTCTGATATGTTAATGTTTAGGGATATAAACAAATACCCAGAAAATAAAATGTTAAGAATAGGCAAGTAGTATTGGTTTTGGCTCAACCCAGAAAGATGTAAATAATGTTGAGCTGCAATATACTCATGTATAAGTGCTGAGGCTTGAAATAGAAAGGAATTAGGGGTGCAATAGGGTTGCCTTTGTGATGATGCTCCTGATTCAATAAAATGCATAGCAAACAAAATTTTGTGATTCAGTGAAACCAGATTATTCTGAGTTTAACTCAAGCACAAATGGTTGCAAAAAGAAAAACTCCCCCAGAAGCCATAAACTAATGTTAGCTGCCTAAACTCCTTTAAAGAAAAATATACCAGGATGAATATCTATATATATATATACAGAACCTTATTTTGTAGTCACCAATGGTTGTTTGCTTGTTGTTTCTGTATGGTCATGAATAATATGAGATACCATGATATAGATGTTTTCAGTTAATGGATCACTGAATGGTTTTGTCATGAACAATCAAAAGGGGTTATTATTAACTAAAACCTGATTAGGAAATTGGGGTCAAGAACACTGCAGGAATGACTTGTGTGCTTGAGTAACATAAGTTGACACATGGCTTGTTTAAGTCCTGAGATCTTTGTGTAATGGAGTGAATTAGTTCATTACAGTGTGTCCATTGATTCATAAATATTGCAGATGAGACCAAGGATAGATAAATATACCAAGGAAATAATACTTGAGCAGATGAGAAAACTAGAGTTTTTCCCAGATTTGAAATATGAGAATTGAATAAGTGATTTAACTCATATTAGTTATTTTCCTGTTTGGTATGAATGATTGTTTGTCTATGATTGAGTTGTGTGCTTGAATGTATGTGCCATATTCATATGTGTAGTCTCTGGAAAGAAAGTTAAAGTGTGCACATGCACAATGACACAGAGCATGCACACAAGTATTTACCTGATTCCAAAGGGCAGAACCTTATGTATTTGTACTTAACTTGATTTTAACCTAATTATCAAATTGCTTTTGTGAATTTTCTCATACCAGACATGTGTCTGACCCTAGTGTGCTAATGGCATCTGGGGTGTCTCATTTAAAATGAGGCAGTTTCAAATGCTTTTTCAGGGATTGCAGCAACTAAGTAGGAGTAGGAGCAAGGCCTTGAGAAGAAGATATAGCATGCTAAACTTAGTTAGATAAGAGCCTAAATGTTGAAATCTGCATGTATTGATAACTTAAATTGCTACTTGTACTAAGTGTTGAATATTGGAGGGATATTTTGTTAAGTATTTTGATTAAGAATTTGACTTGTATCTGGAATCTATGAACTAAGTTAAATATCTGTTATGTTTAAAAAGAATTTTAATCAAATCTTGTAAGTGGATTTAGCAAGAACACCATGTTAAAATTGAATGATTACATTTTATAAATGTATTAGTCAATCTTGAGGCTTTGGAAAGAATTTAAGTTTTGGAAAATCTGGATGGTTGATTCTCAGAAAATTAAATGGTTTTATTTTCTACTATGGCATATGTATACAAAAGAAAATAGGCATAGGTTGAATGTTTTATATGGCTGCAAGGTTTCCATAATTAAAATTGTTTCATACAAATGTCTCATGTACTATTTTTTTTAAAGAAAGGATTTGTAACAAGGGAAGAGTAAGCCAGATCCATATAGTTGCAGATATATATGCACATAAATATGTTTAGTGCAACCATTACCACATCTTTTTCTTTGCACTTGTAATAGGAATCAGAATTTCACTCAGATTTTAACCAAATGCATTTTAAATGCCAGACAGATCTTATAAGAAGAAATACAAACCTGAATAATGATAAACACCTCTATCATCCTCAAACCCAAGAACCAGACTCTTAACCCATATCAATCCTGAAGCCTTCCAGGTTATAGGGATGGGTTTCAAAAATAATTAAGCAAGAATTATCGTTTTGTTTGATGGAATATAGGCAAAAATAAAGTATATATATATGTGCAGATATAGGTAGATAATAGATTGCAAACTGTACAGGAGAAAAAAAAAGGAAAAACCAAAAATTATGTTTGAACCGACCAGCATAGCACTCGAACTCGTGACCTTTCATGTATAAGTTAGGCGCGTTTCCGTTACGCCTAGATGTTGCTTGTGTTCCCTTAGGATCCACTTTCTTTTATACTGAATTTGTCACTATTCAGAACTTAACACAAACATCTATATTAAAAGCTTGTTTACTATTGATTATTACTTGATCACTTCTTAGTTAGTATAAACAGACTAATATGTATGTTTCCAGTGGATTGTTTAGTCAAAAAAAAAAAATTAGCAATCCAACATCCTCTTGTTTTCCAGAACTCTGATTCAAACAAGAGAGGCATATACATCCTCACATGTATGTGCTTATCTTTGTGAATGTACTGATATATTTATATTGGTTGATTATTGTGATCCTGGATATATTTTGGTTTATTGGAGAAAGATATTGACCCTGAGAACTATGATTGCAATGGATGATATATCTATCTATATATATATATATCCTCTTTACCTTAAAAAAAAAATTCCTTATGAAATTAGAGTAGTATTAGGAGGGTCATTTCAGTTGGTATCAGAGCTATGTTGTTCAACATAGTAGAAGTAAAGATCAAGTTCTTAGATAGAAATAAAATATAAAGGAACTAAATATAGATATAATAATGTGTTCAGTGTGAAAAAAAAACCACTGAAATAATAAAATTACTAATCAAACTAACCAGCTATGTAAATTATTATTAGCAAACTATGGTAGGGAGACCACCAAATCAGGGAGCAGGATCTTCCCATGCACCACCAATGGTCAATCTGCAAGACTTGGTGAGAGCATTTAGGGATGGGGCAGGACAAAGGCAAGAAAATCCCTATGAAGAACTCTCAAAATTACTTAAAACATATACTCATTTAGGAGGCAAAAGCTTTGAAGGGACAGAGAGTGTCATGGAAATTCAAACATGGTTGAGAACATTGGAAAGAATTTTCAATGACATGCAACTTGATGATCAAAGAAAGAGGCCAGAGAATCACAGTTTTATGTGAGGTAGCTAAGGAAGGAAAACTATATCACTTAGTTGACTCAGAAAAAGATTTCAGTGAACTAACCATTGAAGAAATTCCCATAGTCAATGAATATTTGGATGTGTTTGGTGAGGTCAAGGGTATTCCACACCATAGACCAGTAGAATTCCAGATCAATCTAGTTCCAGGAGCAAGCCCAGTGATTAAAAAGCCAACTAGAATGGGGCCAAATGAACTAAAAGAATTAAAGAAACAGTTAGAAGAATTGGAAGAAAAGGGTTTTATAAGACCAAGTAATTCTTGCTGGGGAGCACCAGTGGTATTTGTTAAGAAGCAAGATGGCTCCTTAAGACTCTGCATAGATTATAGAGAATTAAACAAAGTAACTATTAAAAAATAAATACCCATTGCCAAGAATAGATGATCTTTTTGATCAATTAGCAGGGGCAAAAGTATTTTCTAGACTAGACTTAGCATCTGGTTTTCATCAAATGAAGGTGGAAGAATCAAGCATCAAGTACACTGCCTTTAACACTAGGTATGGGTTGTATGAATTTTTGGTTATGCCATTTGGCTTGACCAATGCACCATCTTACTTTGTAGATTTAATGAACAGAACCTTTAGAGATTGTTTAGACAAGTTTGTGCTTATTTTCATAGATGACATTTTGATTTATTCCAAGACAGTGGAAGAACATAAGCATCATTTGCACCTGGTTTTGTCTAGATTAAGGGAAAAAGATTTAAAGGAAAAATTTTCAAAATGTGTGTTTTGGAAAGAGGAAGTACATTTTCTTGGCCATGTTATATCTGCCAAAGGAATTTCTGTGAACCCCAATAAAGTAGTGGCTATTCAAGCATGGAAGAGGCCAAGCACTGTGAGTGAAGTGAGGTCATTTATGGGGATGGCAGGGTATTATAGAAGGTTTATAAAAGATTTTTCAAAAAATTTCTACACCACTCACTAACCTAACCAGGAAGAACCAAGCTTTTGTTTGGTCAGAAAAATGTGAAAAGTCTTTTGAACAATTGAAGGAGGCATTGGTGAATGCTCCAATTCTAAAGGTACCACATGGAAATGAAGAATTAGTGGTATACACTGATGCTAGTGGATTTGGCTTGGGTGCAGTGTTGATGCAACAAGGCCAAGTCATTGCATATGCATCCAGACAACTTAAACCCCATGAAGTAAGGTATGCCACACATGATCTCGAATTAGCAGCTGTGATATATGCTTTAAAACTTTGGAGACATTATTTATTAGGCACAAAGTTTGAACTCTACACTGACCACAAGTCTCTAAAATATTTATTTTCACAAAAAGATTTGAACATGAGGCAACATAGATGGGTGGAGTTCTTAGCTGCCTATGATTTTGACATACTCTATACACCAGGCAAAGCAAACAAAGTTGCAGATGCTCTAAGTAGACAGCATGCTAAATTGGCTATGATGATGATAGCAGAATTTAAAGATTTGTCTTTGCTAACTGAGTTAGAGATTGAGGAGAATGGTTGTGTGCAGATGCATGGTGCACAAGAAGATAAAGGGAAGTTAAGCTTAATGACACTTCAACCAGATTTAATTCTGAAGGTAGGAAAAATGCAAGAACAAGATGCTCACTTATTAGAGAAGAGAATGCTCCTCTCAAGAGGGGAGGAAGTAATGAAACACCACATTGATAAAGATGGTTATGTGAGATACCAGAATAGGATGTGTGTACCAGAGGACATAGAATTGAAGAGGGAGATATTGAATGAATATCACAGGAGTAAATACTCCATACACCCAGGTAACACAAAAATGTATCAAAATTTGAAAAGAGACTTCTGGTGGAAGGGGATGAAATCTGATATAGCCAAGTACATTGCCAAATGTATGACTTGCCAACAAGTCAAGGCTAAAACTCAAAGACCATCAGGGTTGATGCAACCTCTTAGTGTACCACAGTGGAAGTGGGAAGACATATCTATGGACTTCATAGATGGACTGCCTAGATCTAAGAGAGGTAATACAAGCATATGGGTGATAGTTGATAGGCTAACCAAGGTAGCACACTTCATCCCAGTCAAGTCAGAAAGAACTGCACCAAAACTAGCTCAAATTTTTATAAAAGAAGTGGTAAGGTTACATGGCATTCCCAAAACCATTGTGAGTGATAGGGATACCATCTTCACTTCAAAATTCTGGAGAAGCTTTCAAGAAGCAATGGGAAGTGAACTATGTTTAAGTACTGCCTACCATCCTCAATCAGATGGGCAGACTGAGGTGGTAAACAAAGTTTTGGAGGACATGTTGAGGGCATGTATACTGGATTTTGGGGGCAACTGGGAAGATTATCTTCATCTAGTTGAATTTACATACAACAACAGCTACCAAAGCACCATAGGAATGGCTCCATTTGAAGCCTTATATGGTAAACCCTGCTTGTCACCTGTTTGCTGGGTAGAAGCAGGAGAAAGGTCTATTTTAGGACCTGAGTACATACAAGAAACCAAGGAGAAAATTGAGTTGATAAGAAGAAGAATGACAGCAGCTCAAGATAGGCAAAAGAAATTTGCAGACATGAGAAGGAGGCAGGTAGAATATGAAGTGGGAAATTTTGTTTTCATCAAAATCTCACCCATGAAAAATGTGCTGAGGTTTGGAAAACAAGGCAAATTAACCCCAAGATATATTGGACCATACAAAATTCTGGAGAGAATTGGTCCCTTGGCATATAGGTTGGAATTACCAGAAAACATGCAAGGTATACATGATGTTTTTCATGTATCACAATTGAGAAGGTGGGTCCATGACAAGGCAGAAATTCTTGAAACCCCAACCCAAGTGCAGATAAATCCTAATTTGATTTATGAAAAGGATCCAGTGGGAATTTTGGCAAAAGATGTGAAGAAGTTGAGGAATAAATCTCTAAAACTTGTGAAGGTACAGTGGAGTCTAGATCCTAGTGATTGCACATGGGAATTAGAAGACAAGGTTAGGATGAATTATCCTAAGCTATTTTCAGATTAAGGTAATTCTGATCTTTGATTGTTTTCTTTATTTTGGATGAATATATTTTTAGTTAGTATAGAACTAAGAATCTATTTAGTAGAGAATATACTTGTTCTCTGAATTAAGTTTAAAATTTATTTTAAGCTTAGGAAAATTGTGGGACACAATTTCTAAAAGGAGGGGTATATGTAATGACCCAAGATTTTAGGAATTTATTCTGAAAAATATAAATAAATTTAAAATAATTTTTAAATAAATTTTGAAGGAGGAATTGATATAGCTTGATAGTGTATCAGTGTGTGTACATGTGTGCACAGGAAATGCACATGAATATAAGCTAAAACCCTGAACTCCAAGAATACATACATATTGATGTGTATGGAAATATATATATATATATATATATATATATATATGTAGATTAAATTCTTAAAAGTAGTATGCATAAGTAAATGTATATATGAATGCTACTGGATATTTTTGAGTGTACATGTGCATATGTGTGTGTGTCAGTATAGAATGATGTATGAATATATAGGTGGGAATACTAATTATTTCAGAAAGACTTATATACAAATATATATGTGTTAATAAAATACTAGAGTTTAAACTAGTGAAATAAAATATACAGACACATTTTAATATAAGCAGAAATGAAAAGAATGGAGATATAAAAAGGAATAATTCTCTTATAAATAAATGAAGGAAGTACATACCATTTGCATGAAAGCTAAAAATAGAAAAGAGTATTTAATAAATAACAAAACCAAGTCATATTTTTAGCATGATTGTAGACAAGGGGGAAAAGTATTTTCTGAAAAGCAAAATTTCTGAAAGAAAAATGTAACCACTTTTCTCTTCACCCAAATTAAGCCGGGAAGGGGTAAAACTTTGGGTTTAAAATGCAGATAACATGATTTTTCTGGTGGGCAAAAATGGCTTTAGCCAATACCCAAAACCCTAAGAAAGACTCTGTATATATACATGTATATGCAGCAGCCTCCTCTTCTCCTCAGAAAAGAATTTTGAAAAAAAAAGGAGAAAAACAATACCACAGAAGTCATAAGACAAGGGAAGAAAGAGAGCTTGAGGATAAGAGCAGGAGTTCATCAGTTAATTAAGGAAACAAAGGAGAGAGAGCTAGGTGAGAAAACTCACTCAAAAATCTAAGGCAATAAGTCCTAATGTAGGCAGCCAGTTAAAAGTATTTTCTTAAAAGAGTATTTTCATATATGAATGTTTATCTGTGAATTTAAATCTGAAAATGTTTTGATTTTCTTTGATTGATTACTTGTTTTATTATAACAAAGTTTCATGTGTTGTTGGTATACATATCTGGTTTATACACTCAGATCTCTGATATGTTAATGTTTAGGGATATAAACAAATACCCAGAAAATAAAATGTTAAGAATAGGCAAGTAGTATTGGTTTTGGCTCAACCCAGAAAGATGTAAATAATGTTGAGCTGCAATATACTCATGTATAAGTGCTGAGGCTTGAAATAGAAAGGAATTAGGGGTGCAATAGGGTTGCCTATGTGCTGATGCTCCTGATTCAATAAAATGCATAGCAAACAAAATTTTGTGATTCAGTGAAACCAGATTATTCTGAGTTTAACTCAAGCACAAATGGTTGCAAAAAGAAAAACTCCCCCAGAAGCCATAAACTAATGTTAGCTGCCTAAACTCCTTTAAAGAAAAATATACCAGGATGAATATCTATATATATATATATATACAGAACCTTATTTTGTAGTCACCAATGGTTGTTTGCTTGTTGTTTCTGTATGGTCATGAATAATATGAGATACCATGATATAGATGTTTTCAGTTAATGGATCACTGAATGGTTTTGTCATGAACAATCAAAAGGGGTTATTATTAACTAAAACCTGATTAGGAAATTGGGGTCAAGAACACTGCAGGAATGACTTGTGTGCTTGAGTAACATAAGTTGACACATGGCTTGTTTAAGTCCTGAGATCTTTGTGTAATGGAGTGAATTAGTTCATTACAGTGTGTCCATTGATTCATAAATATTGCAGATGAGACCAAGGATAGATAAATATACCAAGGAAATAATACTTGAGCAGATGAGAAAACTAGAGTTTTTCCCAGATTTGAAATATGAGAATTGAATAAGTGATTTAACTCATATTAGTTATTTTCCTGTTTGGTATGAATGATTGTTTGTCTATGATTGAGTTGTGTGCTTGAATGTATGTGCCATATTCATATGTGTAGTCTTTGGAAAGAAAGTTAAAGTGTGCACATGCACAATGACACAGAGCATGCACACAAGTATTTACCTGATTCCAAAGGGCAGAACCTTATGTATTTGTACTTAACTTGATTTTAACCTAATTATCAAATTGCTTTTGTGAATTTTCTCATACCAGACATGTGTCTGACCCTAGTGTGCTAATGGCATCTGGGGTGTCTCATTTAAAATGAGGCAGTTTCAAATGCTTTTTCAGGGATTGCAGCAACTAAGTAGGAGTAGGAGCAAGGCCTTGAGAAGAAGATATAGCATGCTAAACTTAGTTAGATAAGAGCCTAAATGTTGAAATCTGCATGTATTGATAACTTAAATTGCTACTTGTACTAAGTGTTGAATATTGGAGGGATATTTTGTTAAGTATTTTGATTAAGAATTTGACTTGTATCTGGAATCTATGAACTAAGTTAAATATCTGTTATGTTTAAAAAGAATTTTAATCAAATCTTGTAAGTGGATTTAGCAAGAACACCATGTTAAAATTGAATGATTACATTTTATAAATGTATTAGTCAATCTTGAGGCTTTGGAAAGAATTTAAGTTTTGGAAAATCTAGATGGTTGATTCTCAGAAAATTAAATGGTTTTATTTTCTACTATGGCATATGTATACAAAAGAAAATAGGCATAGGTTGAATGTTTTATATGGCTGCAAGGTTTCCATAATTAAAATTGTTTCATACAAATGTCTCATGTACTATTTTTTTTAAAGAAAGGATTTGTAACAAGGGAAGAGTAAGCCAGATCCATATAGTTGCAGATATATATATGCACATAAATATGTTTAGTGCAACCATTACCACATCTTTTTCTTTGCACTTGTAATAGGAATCAGAATTTCACTCAGATTTTAACCAAATGCATTTTAAATGCCAGACAGATCTTATAAGAAGAAATACAAACCTGAATAATGATAAACACCTCTATCATCCTCAAACCCAAGAACCAGACTCTTAACCCATATCAATCCTGAAGCCTTCCAGGTTATAGGGATGGGTTTCAAAAATAATTAAGCAAGAATTATCGTTTTGTTTGATGGAATATAGGCAAAAATAAAGTATATATATATATGTGCATATATAGGTAGATAATAGATTGCAAACTGTACAGGAGAAAGAAAAAAAGGAAAAACCAAAAATTGTGTTTGAACCGACCAGCATAGCACTCGAACTCGTGACCTTTCATGTATAAGTTAGGCGCGTTTCCGTTACGCCTAGATGTTGCTTGTGTTCCCTTAGGATCCACTTTCTTTTATACTGAATTTGTCACTATTCAGAACTTAACACAAACATCTATATTAAAAGCTTGTTTACTATTGATTATTACTTGATCACTTCTTAGTTAGTATAAACAGACTAATATGTATGTTTCCAGTGGATTGTTTAGTCAAAAAAAATAAAAATAAATTAGCAATCCAACATCCTCTTGTTTTCCAGAACTCTGATTCAAACAAGAGAGGCATATACATCCTCACATGTATGTGCTTATCTTTGTGAATGTACTGATATATTTATATTGGTTGATTATTGTGATCCTGGATATATTTTGGTTTATTGGAGAAAGATATTGACCCTGAGAACTATGATTGCAATGGATGATATATCTATCTATATATATATATCCTCTTTACCTTAAAAAAAATTCCTTATGAAATTAGAGTAGTATTAGGAGGGTCATTTCAAGAGTCTGCTTGGAGTCGGTTGGATTAACGAAATAAAACATTGGTTCGGCGCTTGCTTAGAGTCGGGCCTTGAAAATCTGAAGTCTGCTTGGAGTCGGTTGGATTACCGAACAAAAACATTGGTTCGGCGCTAGCTTGAAGTCGGACCTTGAAAATCTGAAGTCTGCTTGGAGTCGGTTGGATCACCGAACCAAAACTTTAGTTTGGCACTTGCATGGAGTCGGGGCTTGAAAATCTTGAGTCCGCTTGGAGTCGGCGCGATGGCCGAACCAAAACTTTGGTTCAGCACTTGCCTGGAGTCGGGCCTTGAAAATCTGGAGTTTGCTTGGAGTTGGTTGGATTACCGAACCAAAACTTTGGTTCGGCGCTTGCTTGGAGTCGGGCCTTGAAAATATGGAGTCGGTTGGATTACCGAACCAAAACTTTGGTTCGATGCTTGCTTGGAGTCGTGGCTTGAAAATCTCGAATCTGCTTGGAGTCGGCGCGATGACTGAACCAAAACTTTGGTTCAGCGCTTGGTTGGAGTCGGGCCTTGAAAATCTGGAGTCTGGTTGGAGTCGGTTGGATTACCGAACCAAAACTTTGGTTTGGAGCTTGCTTGGAGTCGGGGCTTGAAAATCTCGAATCAGCTTGGAGTCGGCGCGATGACCGAACCAAAACTTTGGTTCGGCGCTTGGTTGGAGTTGGGCCTTGAAAATCCGGAGTCTGCTTGGAGTCGGCGCGATGACCGAACCAAAACTTTGGTTCAGCGCTTGTTTGGAGCCGGGCCTTGAAAATCTGGAGTCTGCTTGGAGTCGGTTGGATTACCAAATCAAAACTTTGGTTCGGCGGTCGCTTGGAGTCGGGGCTTGAAAATCTCGAGTCTGCTTGGAGTCGGGGCGATGTCGAATCAAAACATTGGTTCGGCGCATGTTTGGAGTCGGGACTTGAAAATTTGGAGTCTGCTTGGAGTCGGTCCGATGACCGAACCAAAACTTTTGTTCGGCGGTTGTAGGCCTGTCAATGGATACCCGAAAAATTTGAAATCCATCCGAATCCGTATCCGAAAAAACGGATATTATCCGTTATCCAAAAAGCGGATGCAGATATCCGACATCCGATATCCGAAAAGAAAATCGAATGCAGATGCGGATATGGGCATATCCGTATCCGAAAAACATCCGTCCGATCCGAAATTAATTATAATAAAAATTATTATTATTATTGATTTGTTATTTTAAGATGACCCTAAGTTATAGTTAAAATATATTTAGAAATGAATTGGCCCAAGCCCAGATTGCTCAAGAAAGAAAGTAAAACCCTAACTAAGCAAGTAACAATATCAATCTAAATTTATGTTAGAGGAATATGTATGTTATTTGGTTTATTAACTGATATTTGATTTCTAGCATGCTATACTTTGTATTTTGTTTAAATTATTAGTTACTTTATATGAGATTGCTAAGATGAAAACATATGAGAACTGAAAACAAATATTATCTATTGTTTTAGTTTGTTTTTGTTTATTTGAATTGTTGTAATATCGTATGAACTTGTTTATTTCGGATGCAGATATTCAATTTCGGATGTGGATATTTTCGGATATCCGAAAAGTATCCGCGGATGCAGATGTTAATTCTCCGATATCCGCGGATATCGGATGCGGATACGGATGCAGATTTAAATTTTCGAATGCGCATGCGGATACAGCCATATCCGCATCCGTTTGCATCCATTGACAGCCCTAGGCGGTTGCTTGGAGTCGGACTTTGAAGATATGGATTCTGCTTGGAGTCTGTCCGGTGACCGAACCAAATCTTTGGTTCGGTGGTTGCTTGGAGTCAGGCATGAGAAATTTAAGGGTTTACTTGGAGTCAGCTGGGAGTAATGCTGCTTGGAGTCGTGTGAAGGCTTGCTTGGGGCTCAACCCGGGTACAATGATCTAAAAAAAAGTTGGAAATTTTCATCATGGCATGACAATACTTCGGGGATTTCTTCATGACGCGTTCTGGGGTTCTTGGAGGTGTATGGCGGTCGTCACAAGTGGAATAGCTTGATAATCATGTAAGGAAGGTTGAATCAAATCTTGGAGTAAAGAAGGTTGAACCAAATTCCAAATAGTATATGCTCAGACGCCTCTCCTCATATCTTCATTCTATAAATACCAAGCACATGGCATCATAAAAAAGGAGGATGCTGAAGAGCGAAGCTTTCAGCAACAATGGCAGACAACTTCGAGAGGGAAAAATCATAGTTCTAATAGCATGTTTACTCGTAATCAAAGCTTGTACTTGTGATCAGAAATGAAAGGGATAATAAAAGAGGAACAGTGAACGTAGGCACATTCAGGCCGAACCACTATAAATTCTATGTCTTTTTACATTTAAGTCCTTTGCATATTCTTTATTGCAAATTACTGATTTTCTACCTTAAACATCCGCAACTAATTTTCATCAAACAATAGCTATATACTACACAATATTTATAGCTCTACAACAACGATTTGAGTGTTTTCCCATATTTTGTGCAAACATTTTGGTGCTTTCACTGAGAACTGAACTTTCCTTTTTCAAAAGGAAATTCTCTCTTTCTTACTTTTCCTTTTATTTTGAAACCTACTATTTCTAATCTTCTGACTTGAGATTCTCGTTTCTTCTCTTAAAAAGCTCTCTCCCCTTTTTTAAGACCTGAAATCTATGTTTCTTTTTAGATCTACCATGACTATTTTACATAAAACAAAAAATCATCCTTTTCTCTTTAGATCTGAACATCCATTTTACTACATAGAAAAATTCTCTTGTCCACTTTTTAGATCTTACTTTTACTGTCCATAGACACTGTTTATTAGCAAAAAAAATGTCATCTTTTAGATCTGAAATCCTTAGATATTACTTTTACTATTCCGGATCCACAAACACATGTCCCTTGACAAAAAGAAACATGTACCCATTCTTTGGATCTAAAATCAAGCCACCTCTCTTTTCTCATTTGGAATCCAAGAACATGGTTTCTTGGCATAAGAAACCTCCTTTTTCTCTCTGTTTAGATCTGCATCATTATTTTCTTTCACAAAAGAAAACCTATTTCTAGTCTTGAGATCTGAAATTGCATTTTTTTAATAAATTTTATACCTTTTTCTTTTCAGATCTAGAGTCACTGTCTCCTTGGCATGAGAGATTCTCTTTTTCTTACTTTTCCAGTTTGAGATCATTGTTTCTTGGATTAAAATACTATATATCTCCCAAATTTGAAACCGTTACTTTAGCAAAATCTATTTCTCTTTTCAGATCTGTAATCACCATTACTTGAAGATAAAAAAAATTCTATCTTTCTTTTCTCTTATTTCAGATCTACAAATACTACTTATTAACCAACAAGAAACATGTATTCACTTCTCAGATCTGAAATCACTATATCTCCTTTCAGATCTGCAAACACTGTTTCTCGACCCAAAAAGAAACATGTATTTATTTCTTAGATCTGTAATCGTTCTATCTTCTTTTTCTCATTTCAGATCTAAAATCAAATCTTATTCTCTTTCCATCCGGAAGCATTGCATTTTTATTCCTACAAAACAACAACATGACATATTCTATTTGCTTTAAGCATGCGGGGCTGAGGCCATGCTTCCGGTCGAAACAGTTGTCCCTTCACATCGTAGGTCACATTATAATCTAGAAGAAAACGAGGAGCTTCTCAACATGTCCTTAGACCTGATTGAAGAAAGTAGGAATAACACCACTCTTAAGACCGTCGCACATAGACGGAAAGTGGCAAAACAATACAAATCTAAGGTGAAGCCCCGGGAGTTACAAAAAGGAGATATTGTTCTCAAGCAAGTCTTTCCCCGTCCAGGCGCACTAGATCTAGTTTGGGAAGGACCATTTGTTGTTCATAAGGATCTCCACAAAGGAGCTTACATTCCGTCGACAATTGACGAAAAAAGTGTTTGGGAAAGGAAGGAATCTCCAACATCTCCGCCATTACTTCTCTCGGCTTGTAAAAAGCATATATCACTTGAAGCAATAAAAGAAAGACAATGGACGTAGGCATATTCTGGCCAAACCACTATAAAAATTGATGTTTTGCTCGATTGTTTGTCTGATATTTTTTCCTATTGCAATCAATCGCAAGCTCTCGCCGGCAGTAGTGAAAGTAAGATAACCATGACTAAGGGCACGAAAATAGCCTGGGTAGTTCGCTGCTGACGATCGACCCCCCAACCAGCAATGATAACCGACTATAAGCCATGGATTAGGCACGATTATAGCCTAGGCAGTTTACCATTGGCGTTCGGCTCGCCGGCAACTGCGAACCGATAATAAATCCCATGATTAAGGCATGGCTGCAGCCAGGGATAGTTCGTAGTTGACGATCGGCACCCACGCTAGCCGGGCCATAGTAAATCGAATAATACTCACGATACAAGCATAATGGCCCAGGTAGTTACTATGTGCGAATCCCAGCTCTAAATCTTAAGTACGACAGTCGCAAAAGTTACACTCCCTTGGAACATAGGTTGGGCTGACAAATCGTATGTCATCAAAATCCACAATCAGGACAATTAATTTACGTGCCACGAACCTTAAGTTTAGAAGGACTATCTTGACAAAGAATATAGTTCGTTGTACTTAAACTAGAAGCTTCTAACAATTTCTTTTATTCTTGTGGCATTACATACAAATAGTAGAAATATGAATTCCACTCTACCAACCACAGTAGGATATTCATTCGCTTCCACTCCACCAGAGGAAACAGAGCATCGACTCAACTCCATCAGAGATAGCGGAACATCAATCCAACATTGCCACAGGAATTAGAATATCCCTTCCAGCTAACTTTGCTCAAGAAACTGTAAGGATTCTCCCAAAGCTGAGCACACTATGGAACCTGAGAAAAACTCGGTGCAAAGATATGACTAACTTTTGTAAGATAAGCTAAATTCGATAAAAAAATACTTAGGGGTATAACACCACCTCACCCCTTGATTATACACATGCACTACCACTCAGCTTGGTAATAGCACATTGGAATCATGACCTTAAGTTCGTAAGTTTAAAACCTATTCATGATACAAGGCGGCATGTTGTGAGAAGAAACCAAGTGCATTATACTGAGGGCAAACCCAGACAAATAATGAGAGCTCCCGGCCGACTTTTGACAACGTCGTTAGAGGGTGCTCTTGAGGATGTGATGAGTATTTGAGGACTGTCATGTCCCCAAACTTACTCTCTAAAACTTAGTAATAGGGAATCACTTTGAATGATAAGGACCTCTCTAAACAGAAGTGATTCGATCTCTAACCTTCCAAATGTAATTAATTCATATCAAAGTCTATTTTAACACAAATAGCTTGATATACCTACTAAATCAATCTTGAGTACACGTGGGATGACTCTAACACATATCTATGGTAAAATTCCAAATAAAAATGTACTAATAGTCTGCAACTAATTCTAAGGCAAGGATTAAAGTCCTTAACCACACTAGGCCCGAAAGGACCTTAAACTTGTAGGTAAAGTCAATAGAATAGGACGATCCTTTACCGCCAAAGCCAACGGGACATTTGAATTAAAAGATTGATTCTACTTGGTCAACATAAAATAAACCGATACTAATCAAGGTTTCCAGTGTCCAAAGATTATTCCATCTAAACAGCCCATACTAGGGTCATCCAACATCAGCACTTGCATAACTCAAACCAGCAATAATGAATTACTCTTACCCACAATCAGAGTATGCTTTCCAATCGAGCCATCCATAACTCACATTTTGCCATGACCATGACTTCGCACGAGAATAATGAAGCACTCCTAGTACAATTCTTCACAGACCCTAGATAGAAAAGCCAATGTCGCTCTCTCAAAGATTGGTTTAGTTATAGTTTTGTGTTAGTGCCAAATCAAAATTTTCACTCGGTCACAATCGCTAGACACCAAACACAAGCTTACGATTGGCACAGGAAGTGCACCAGATCAGTGTTTCGACCTTGGACTATGCAACCTACCAACACTTTCATCCGACCCCGTTTTGCACCTCGGCCCGACCTCTTTTCATGTACCAGACCAAGTGGTTTGGCTATCATCTTCCACTCTCGAACCAAATTGTTTTGGTCTAATAAACTCCACCAACCCAATTTCGTGGTCCGACTATCCTTTCTCCTTCACCAAGCTTCTCAATAATCCAACACTTATTCGTCAAAACTTACCAGCAATCTAGTCTGTACAAGTACACCGAGGATTATCAAACCAAGCTATTGGAGAAGTTAGTAAAACTGATCATCACTTACCAGACTGTATGCTGCACAAACTAATACACCTTATCAGGTATGAGGATTCCAACCAAAATTTATATAAAATATACATATTTTTGTACAAACGTCCAGGCAGAAGATACAAAATCTGGGCTAGGGAAGTCATAAAGAACATTCACTCGATAACACTCTACATCATCTCCTGCACACAAAGTCCCTTCAACAGAGATTCTTACTCTATCGGATTCATCAATGATTAATCTTGTCAAAGCATGCACAAGAGTGGAGAAAGTATTAGTAGAGAAATACACAAACTTGGCGATCACATGAGATGGTCAGGATAGCTTTGCTTAACCACACAATGAACATAACCGGAGCACCACATCATAGATCCAAAGTCGATAACGCAAAGTATACATCAGTTGGTCTACATATTGCATGAAGCCTCAACGTAGGAAATCAAAAGTCCAAGAAAAATGGCATCCTATCGAATGAAGACTAATCAAAGAAGACTTTAAAAATTTAGCAAGTCCTCCTCATAATGAACAAAGTCCCACATCAAACTAGCAAAAGGAGGCTCATCGAAAAATCAGAGGCAAAGATGAGATATAGATATTCATACAATATAACCATTGCAAAACTAAGAAGACGGTCTTGGATTAAACAAAGCACACTTTGTATTCACGAAAGTATGCTTTGGGGGCAAATGTTGTGGGCATTTTCGTCCACTACATGGTGAATATGAGGAGTCAGGGGCAAAATCGTCATTGTTCTGGAACATACTCAAACTAGTTTGGAGGTATTCTTGAGATAAAGATATAGACATAGGTTGAAATCGCGTCTCAATCCGAGCTATGGATTGAGAGATATGATCATCTTAAGATTTGTCCACCACCGTCTCATGGGACCAATATCGAGACGCTCTACCGTCATTCAAGGTCGATAGTCCAACAGCAAGCCAGGAGCCCCGGTCCGATGACCGAACCAAAACTTTGGTTCGACGCTTGCTTGGAGACGGGGCTTGAAAATCTCGAGTCTACTTGAAGTTGGCGCGGCGACCGAACCAAAACTTTGGTTCAGCGCTTGCTTGGAGTCGGGTCTTGAAAATCTGGAGTCTACATGAAGTCGGTTGGATTACCGAACCAAAACATTGGTTTGACGCGGCACTTGCTTGGAGTCGGATCTTGAAAATCTAGAGTCTGCTTGGAGTCGGTTGGATCACCGAACCAAAACTTTGGTTCGGCGACGCTTGCTTGGAGTCCGGGTTTGAAAATCTCGAATCCCCTTGGAGTCAGTGCGATGACCGAACCAAAACTTTGGTTCGACGCTTGCTTGGAGTCCGGGTTTGAAAATCTCGAATCTGCTTGGAGTCGGCGCGATGACCGAACCAAAACTTTGGTTCAACGCTTGCTTGGAGTCGGACCTTGAAAATCTGGAGTCTGCTTGGAATCGGTTGGATTACCGAACCAAAACTTTGGTTCGGCGGTCGCTTGGAGTCAGGGCTTGAAAATCTCGAGTCTGCTTGGAGTCGGGGCGATAACCGAACCAAAATATTGGTTCAGCGCTTGCTTGGAGTCAGGCCTTGAAAATCTGGAGTCTGCTTGGAGTCGGTCTGATGACCGAACCAAAACTTTGGTTCGGCGGTTGCTTGGAGTCGGACTTTGAAGATATGGATTCTGCTTGGAGTATGTCCAGTGACCGAACCAAATCTTTGGTTCGGTGGTTGCTTGGAGTCAGGCATGAGAAATTTAAGGGTTTACTTGGAGTCAGCTGGGTGTAATGCTGCTTGGAGTCTTGTGAATGTTTGCTTGGGGCTCAACCCGGTTATAACTGATTTAAAAAAAAGTTAGAAATTTTCGTCATGGCACGATGATACTTCGGGGATTTCTTCATGACGCATTCCGGGGTTCTTGGAGGTGTATGGCGGTCGTCACAAGTGGAATAGCTTGACAATCATGTAAGAAAGGTTAAATCAAATCTTGGAGTAAAGAAGGTTGAACCAAATTCCAAATACTATATACTCAGCTGCCTCTCCTCATAATTTCATTCTATAAATACCAAGCGCATGGCATCATAAAAAAGGAGGATGCTGAAGAGCGAAGCTTTCAGCAACAATGGCAGACAACTTCGAAAGGGAAAAATCATAGTTCTAATAGCATGTTTACTCGTATTTAAAGCTTGTACTTATAATCAGAAATGAAATGGATAATAAAAGAGGAACAGTGGACGTAGGCACATTCTGGCCGAACCACTATAAATCCCATGTCTTTTTACATTTAAGTCCTTTGCATATTCTTTATTGCAAATTATTGATTTTCTACCTTAAACATCCACAGCTAATTTTCATCAAGCAATAGCTATATACTACAAACAATATTTACAGCACCACAACAACAATTTGAGTGTTTGTCCATTTTTTGTGCAAACATATGTGTGTGTGTGTAATAAAAGATAACCAAGGACGATACCATTTTATTTTTGACTTACTGAAATTGTGAGAAGCTTCATGACAAATCAATAGAGAGAGAAAAGAAGAGATCTAAAAAAGAGAGAATCAAGGAGAAAATTATATTTTGTTCTATTTTAATATTATTTAACATATCAGTACTTAGATAAACATATATATTACTTAATTTAATATATTAATATAACATATTATAAATAGGGAATTTTCAATCAAAGGGTTTCTTAGTTCAGGGTGATAAGTTTTGAGGACAATCACTACAAGAGAAACGGCTCTTTCCAACGGCGGTAAGCCGTTGGAGGCCGTTGGAAAGCCGTTGGACGCCGTTGAAAATTTCATTGGTATACGTTTCAACGGCTTCCAACGACTTCCAACGGCACCAACAGGGTTATACCAACGGCTTCCAACGGCAAGTTTGCCAACATGGCAAATCCTGTTGACCAAATTACCATTGGAAATCCGTTGGAATGCGTTAGAATTTGCCATTGAAAGCCGTTGGACGTAAATGACCAGTGTGCCGTTGGTCGCCGTTGGAAGCCGTTGGAAATCTGGGTATATTTTTTTAAATAAAACCAGCAGTGCTTGCTTCCAGCCACACACAACCACAATTATATAAAAACAGCTCCATTTCGAGCATATATATATATATATAACAACTATATCAAAACATATCCAAACATATAGATATAACCAAATCATGCATATATTTCAACATAAACCAATATCCAAACATAACCAACATCAAAAAATCCAAACCAACATCCACAACCAAACCATTAGAATGTATCAAATCCAAATATACACAGAAACCATCAGAATGTATCAAATTCTCACCAACTCCAAAATATACATGCCAATAACAAAACATACCTAAATCACTCCGCGCCAGAACCACCAAATGAAGGAGGCTATCCATATTGTGCGATGAACTCCGCCATACGCCGGTTCATCTCCTCCGTCCTTGCTTCATGCAGCAAATTGCGTTCCCGCATCTCGGCAAGCTCGGCTCGTAGCTACGCAATCTCTTCCTTATCTTGAGCCTTTTGATATTCTCTTTGGGCTGTTTGAGCCTGTAAACAAATTTAAATTATCAACTACACTAAAAAAATTAGTATTAAAATAATTGCAAATTAACTAACCTATATATATTCACTAACAAATTCATAAAACAAACTACGGATATGGAAGCGTCTGCCGCGGGTATAAGGATAGTTCAAAATATGAATGGAATACACTAGTATAAGGATATTTACTAACTTAAAATTTAACTTAAAATTACCGATTGACTTCCATATTCGTAGCGTCTGCCGCGGGTTACTGGATCCATGATAGACTCAAAAATGGCGTCCTCCTCATCGGAGGTCAAGTGACCTCGTCCCGTATCCTCAAGTAAGGCTGTCTGCGCTTCTTGGAACTTTTGCTGTCATGCAAAATATAATTGAATTTAGTTAACGCTATTTCAATTAACTTATAAGTTTTAGTTACTTATGTTATACTTACATAGGCAGCACGCGCTTTGTCATCGTGGTCCAAGAGTAAGAAACTGCGTCGGAATCATCGACCTGAGTCAAGGCATGTGTATGGGTAAACACATCCCAATAACTAACAACCCCCCCGCGTTGTCTCTCCTGAAATATGCACATATAAATATACATTATTTATATTTTAACAAATTAAAACTTAAAATAATTAACTATTTATCTTATTTAATAATTATACCAAATCTTCCCGGTGATGTTGGAAAGACTTGGAACCACCGCGATGTGTAACGGGGTTCCTGATCCTGTTTGCAGAATTCCTCTCGGACTGCCTCTGCAAATTTAAATTGAAAACAAAAATTGTTTTGACAGTTTTAATTATTTATATATTATTTGCCTCAAACAATTTAAATTAAATATATGATAGATTTACCACAAAATCCTCGTTGCTCCACCAGGTGGCGAACTCATCAAAGACAGCTTCACTCGTCCAATGAGGCCTCTTTCCTGATGTTTTGATGCTGTTTATTGTTTCGTGATAGTTTTTTTTTGCAATTTTGCTGCTCCAATGGCGCCGGACAACAGAAACATCAGAATCGGCCAAGTCCACTTCTCCCTGCACGTTTGAAAAAATATGAGTTATACAGTTGCTACAAATAGTGCAAACATGAATTGACATAATGTACATGACTACATAATGCAGTAATTGATATACCACACATACCAAAAAGTCCTGCCAGATAGCCTTCCGCACCCCCTCTGGTATCGCAGTCCACCTCGGCCAACACGAGGTCATACGAGCCATAAACGCCCGTTGCGAGATCGTGAGAACTATGTTGGAAGGCTCCAACGTAAACCCACAGTAACGACCCGGAAATTTCGAACCCGAAAATTCCAGATAGTTAGAAGAAAAAGAAAAGAGATAGAAGAAAGAAACAGAACAAGACATAGATTCTCACATTCGCAGCGGATCAAATTACAATAGCAAATAATAATATCAGTTATACAAAGAAAAACTGTATCAGTTAATTACATTTTTATATATCAGAGTTACAACATTTCTTAATCACTGGACAGTTAAAATAACTCGTCCCAATAAATAACAATATATCACACTCCATACGTTCCTGACATCCAGCTCGCCTCCTGAGCTCCAGAACGTCCTTACCTGGAAATCTGTAATACTCGGTCTGACCCGAGCATTACCACAAAGTAACACCCGGGTCAGGCTGGAAACCAGCGTGAGTAAACCCATAATATAAAATTCCAAATTATATAACTTAGGGTAACTCGTACTTTTTTACGAGTTCTAATCTTATTTAAGTCAATTCATTTATCTCAAAACAATATCCAAGAATTGTTCAGTTTTAAATATCCATGATACATAGCTTATTTCATTCCAGCCTGTTTACTTCCAATTTCACATTTATACAGAATCGAAGTGGTTTCGGGTATTTACTGATACCCGGTCCCGGTCTCTTCGAATTCAATGTCATATCTAAACCAAGTTATTCAAGTGAAATACAATTCAACCTTAAATAGGATGTCACTTATACACAGCAATTTATTATCGATAAATAACTACATTATCATTATCCACCTATATCATATCACAAACATTGCATATCAGACATATCAACCAATTCAAAGCATTTACATCATTCAATCATTCATAAGCAAGATTGATCACTTCCAAAATTAATTTAATTCATCCCTAATTAAATTAATTACTAATCTTTAATCACTTAGATTACCTTTACTAAATATTTATTAATTACAAACCGATTAATTAATCTTTCTTTAATTTCATCTTAATTAATCATCCTTGATTAATTATACTTAATTTACATTAAGTAAATAGCCTTTAATTAATTTCACAAATTATTTATCCTTAACCATTCACAATAATTAACCTTTAATTTCTCTCATTAATTAATGATCCTTAATTAATTACATTAATTAACTAACCCTTAAATACTTTTATTAATTATATTTACTCTATTAATTTATAAAACTTAATTATAAATTAATTACTTCTTAATTACTAGTTAATTAATCTCTAATTATTTAATTAACTACTCTCTAATCACTTAATTAATCAGTCTTAATTACTTGATTAATTAATCCTTAATTACAACTTAATTACTTAATTAGTTAATCTCTATTCATTAATTAATAATTCTTAATTACAATTATTTAACCTTTAATTAATTAATTTATAATCCTTAATTATTTATTTATCAAATCAATTAATTACACTTAATTAATACTTAATTAATCCTTTATAACTAATTAATTAAATTAATTAATTATACTTAATCCCCTTTATTAAACTAATTAATCTCAAGATATCTTAATCATCTTAAGATAAAACATTATCTTATAAATACCTTATTTTCCATTAACATTTTTGAAACATTTTAACATTTATATTAACTTAACTTAATTAAATTATTAATTAAATTTTGGAATAAATAATCATTTAACTAAAAATATTTAAAGTAAACAAATTTTCAAAATCTTCTTATTTAATTATATTTGAAAACAATCAAAGATTAATAAGATAATTGATTTAGTACAAAATTATATAAACCAAACAAATTAAAAACAATTTAACTTTAAAAATTAAATCCTTGAAAGTTTGCTTAATACTTTACTTTTGGAAACTTGGTTTATTTTCCTTTGGAAACTTAGTTATTTTAAATATACTTTAAAACTTTGCTTAAATAAAAACTTACTCTATAACTTTAAAAACTGTGGTATTTTCAAACCTGAAATATATTTTCCTTTTAATTTCAAAATCTGGTTAATTTATACAAAATGGAATCTCGAGCTATTTCCAAATTTTCCCGAGTAAAGCACCGAGACACTCGCAACCTTACTTCTCTTCGAGCCATTACCACGCATTCTCGAGCACAACTTCGAGACCATCACGTCTTCTTCCACAACCCACGTCTTACTGACACAACCATCCCTGCCGTACACGTGCACCGGTGATCGAGGTGTCGCCGACCACCCACGCTACCTCCGGCACGTCACTGATCCTTCCTACTACGATTCCGATCTCCCAAACATCACCACGAACTCAGAATCAAAAACGAACTTCCTGATTAAAACTGGAACAAACTTTGATCGCCAAAAACACCTCGTACATCCTCCTCCGACCATCAGAGGTCATGCAATTCGGTCCAGAGCTACGCCTACTCCCCTCGCTTCGATTGGCACTGAGGCGATCGACTCCGGTTCTCTGACGAACTCACGGCAATCGAATTTCCAGCTATGACCAAAACATGGGTTAAAACCCTAAATCCTTGCCGTGCCATCACCACAGCGTGATATAAAATTATCGAACAATTTTCTGATGAACTCCGACCTCCCAGCAAGCCATGACTTCGATTTCGAGAGCTAATGCCTCACCGATCGCCAGAATTCGAACAAAATCTTGATTCCGTTCAACTCCCAATTTCTCACAAATCACAGACTTAAAAATCCAGATGTTTATATCAAAAATCATCATTTTTAAAAACGAATTTAGTTATATAAGAAAATCTAGGAAATTTGAAAGTCGATTTTTTTTTATGTTTTGATTTTTACTGTAATTCCTTCTTCCCGGTTAAACTACTTACTAACTACACTTTAAAACATTTTTAAAATAAGATTTTAGTTATTACAAACATTTTCCCTTTAAAGATCATAACCAGAAAGAGATTGAGAGAAGAGAATTTGAATTTTTGAACCTTGATTTAGTCTAAGAAATCAAAACAGGGTAGGCTTATCTATAAACAGACATGCACTTAGATATATCTCATTTATACAGACATGCAAGCACTTTTTAAATTCATACAAACAATTTCTCAACATACTTTCAAATATTTGTCACATGCAACCAGGTTATAGTTTTAAAAAGGTAGTTAACTCACCTGTTTGGATTTGAACAGAGGAGCCTGAAAATTTTGAAACTGGGACTTGAATTTTTGATCTGTACTTGATTTTGATTTTAATTGCTTTGTTTTGAGATGATCTGCATTTTGTTTCTTTGATTTGAAACTGATTCTTTATGTTGAGTTGAATCTACTTTGCTTGCTCTAGATCTTGGTTTTAATTTGTCTTGCTTGATTCTTTTAATCTCTGGTTTAGTTTTTTTTTTGTTTTTAGAAGAAGAAAGAAGATATTGATTGAGAAGTGAAAATGAATATACCCAGCCTGGTTTCTCACTTCTCATTATTTACATTTCCAAATTAAAAGAAAGATGAGATATGCCACTTGTTATTTTGCACATCACTCTAAGCTACAAATGTCCTAAAGCATGTATTTATATTTATTTTATAAATCTTTATTTTTACACTTTCTTTTTATTTATGTGTATATAATTCAAAGAAAACAATATAAACTTACTTACATACATTTTAAATAATCTCTTATGTTTTTGAAAATATAGAATCTTAACTTTAAACATCCTTTGAGCATTATTATATTCAAACTATAACTTCCAAATCATAATATATATATATAATTATATATATCAATTTACTATAAGTTTTATCATTTCCAAAAATCCAGGTTATCACATTCCTCCCCCCTTTAAAACTTTTCGTCCTCGAAAAGGAACGAAGCAAGAATTTATTAAAATTATTATTATCAGTTAAATTATTCTTTGATCATTTTCAACTATAAACTCTTTTATTAAGAATTTTTAAAACAGTTTTAAAAATCTATATATATATATTGCCAGAATAGTTTTATAAAAATAATTTTTATAACTCGATGTCTCAACCAGTCCATCCTCATTCTCATAGAAATTCGGTCATACGTTGATCAGGCGTAAGACTGAAAATCTATAAGTACTTAGCAGACCCGGTTTCAACACCCAGTGAAAATATTTGGAAAATAATTTATTGAAAATATAGAAAACAGTTTTGAAAATAGAGAAAATATCTTTGGTGAGAATGCTCTGGAAATCATCACCTCCATCCATGGTCGCAGTTAACCCGATGGTTACGTTGCCGTCCCGGCAAAATCCACAGATAACTGTAGGTCTCCGCGCTCCTCGATTACGCCATGGAACCCGCTACAGATCGCAGTTATACCCGGGCCTTACGTTGCTATCACAGCACAAACCCATATAACTGTAGGCATCAGCGCCACCGAATTTCGCTGCCAAATAATGAAACTTCTCCCACATAGGTCGCAGTCTACCGATATAAAATCAAACGTAGACAGTTGGCTCTCAGCGGCACACACGACTTTCGCTATGTTACCATAGTGTCACAGTCTATCGATATAAAATCAAACGTAGACAGTTGGCTCTCAGCGGCACACATGACTTTCGCTATGGTCTGCAGTAGATCGCAGTGACATTGAGTTAAACTGTCGTCACAGCATAACCCAAATGCCTCCGTGGGCACCAGCCCCTCGACTTTCGCTACACAAATAATCCTCAGGAACTAGTTTATTCCGGACTCCTCACAGGATCAACTTTAGAATCTCCCCTTGGGGTTCAAGGCAGTACCACCCAGTGGCACTCCTGAGAAGTTCATTTCAAGGAAGCGCCTTTTTCCCCAGAGCTATACTCAAAACATTTTATACTATATACTTATAGTATCTTCAAATCATACCCTTTATGATTTATCAAAATCTCCTTTACACAAAATCGATTACCAAAAATCGATAATTCTCAAACTAGGCTTTCCAAAATCCAAAATTGATTTTCCCAAAAATCAAAATCCTTTTCCAAATTCATAGGTTTCCAAAACCTTTTCCAAAATCATTCTCATAAGATCCTTTATATATAGATACAGATATATATAACTTTGAAAATCTTTGGATCACTTCAAACTTGTATAAAACCTCTTTTATACATTAAATATTTCAAAACACTTTTTATTCTGGCTAGATTCAGTAAGGGAAGTTTATCATATTACAAAATATAACTTTATTTATTGTCAAATCAAATATTCAAGTTTGATTTCTTTATAAAGTTATTTACCATTTACTTACTTCCATAAAGTAAATTTCAACCAAAGAAATATCCAATTCCATTATATTTCACAAATATACTTTTTATTTCAAAGACCATTTTACAATCCTTATCCACAAATTTCAATATCAATTTCATCCAAACTCGTACGATGTACTCATATCATTCGTACGCAATACCAATCTGATCGCTCACTCGATCACACAATTTCTCTTCCGAACTAGTATCGTCCTCCCGACATCCTAGTGCGGACTCAGATCTGGTTTCCTGATCAGAAACCGTCATTCTCCTTGCATAGTCACAACTATGATAGAGAATATCCAGAACCAATCAACAATCCATATCCAGGTTCGCCGTCGAAAATCGAGCGAAAAATCCCAACTCGGATCGATAATATTATCTCGAAATTCTGTGTTCGAATCTGGATCAAATCACTATGCGAATAGAATAATATACGCACATCCTACGTATTTAACTTTATTGATTATTAGCCAAATCAATTCTCTTTTCTATTCACATTTCCTTTAATTGCATTCACTTATTCTCAATTGCTTCCATTTCCAATTGAGTTATTACTTTAATTACAAACAGTTTGAACTCTGAACAATTTAAATTTAAACAAATAGCTTGAAAAAGTTTAAAATAGATAAGTAGTTGAAAAATAGTTATTAGTTTGTAAAATAGCTGTAAAATAGTTAAGTAGGTATAAAATAGTTAGATAATTGCAAAAATAGTTTTTAAAATAGTGATTGGATATAAGTAACTGAAAAATAGTAATTAGTTTATAAGACAGTTTCAAAATAGTTAAATAGTTCCAAAATAATTGTAAAATAAGTATAAGATAGTTTGGGGTTTAAGAAGAAAGATTGTATAGTAAATAGTTTGAAAAAAAAAATAGGTTTATATTAAAACAATTTACTTTGAAAATAGTCCAGAGTCAAACCGTTCAATTCCCCATCAATTCAATTTAAATTTCTACTTTCATTTAAATTAACTCAATTCCAATTTAAACAACTTCAATTTCTATTGAAATTGATTTAACCTCAATTCAAGTTGAATAAATCCTCAATTTCTTTCCTAATTCAAATCAAATTTCATTTGATTTTAAACATATTCATTTTAATTACAATTTCAAATTATTCAAAATAATTTCAAATTGAACCCACTTCAATTTCAAATCATTTCAATTTCTATATGAATTAATCCCAATTCCCATTTGAATTTTGAACTCATTCAATCTTCAATTTTTATTTCAAATTAATTCAATTCAAATTTTCCATTTGAATTTTAAACTTATTCATCTTAAATCACAATTCCCATTTATTTAAATCAATTTCAGTTTGAACTAATTCAATTTAAATCTCAATTTTAAACTATCTCGAATTATATAAATTCGAGTTAAATTTTAAATGTTGATTTAATCCTTTAAATCAAATTAACCTTTACTTTTAAATCAAATCAACCTTAATTTTTAATTTAACAACTTAAATCTTTAAACCATTTAATTCTGGATCCAAATTCCAAAATTCCATTTTAAGATTATCTTTACTTAACTTATTATAAAGTTCAAATAAGAATTTAAAAATAATTAAATTTCAGATTATAATTTATTATCCATTTTCAATTTCCAAATCTCAAACCCATTTTGAGATCACTCCTAACTCCCATTTTAATCAACCATTTAACTTCCCAAGTTAAATTTTAATTTCATCTTGAAATTTCTAATTCAAGTTGTTCATTCTAAACTCATTTAACTTTCCTTAAGTTAAATTCAATTTATCTTTACCCAAATTGAATTCCCATTCAAATTTTAAACTTCTTATTAAAAATCTTCCCAGTTAAGTTTAAAAACTTATTCACTTTGGGTTTTCACATCACATTCCAAGGAAAAATTTAAAACTCAATACCTAGAGTTTATTTCAAATCATCTTTAATATAATGTATATCCTCATTTATACATATTTATTTCCTTTACACACCAAGTTATACCTTAAAATTTTAAACCACCTTTGGTTTTTTATTCAAAACAAATTTCCTTAAAACAAATTTCAAGTTTTCTGGATTTAGATTTAAAATTTCACAATTTCAACTTATCTTCAATTCCAATTTATAAGTCATACTTACCTAAAATTTTATTTCTCTAAAACATTTCATTTTGCTTAATTATTAACAACATTCCTTATTAATCACAACTACCATTTATGATAATAACCAAGATTTTCATATCTGAAAAACAATTCATTATTATCTTTATTCTTGATAACACCTCTACAAATTCAAGATTTTAATTTCAGTTTGGATTCATTTCAAACTTATCTTCATTCAATTTTAATTTGGTTGTATTTCTATTACTATTTAATTTAATTCCAATATTTTAACAACCAATTACCTTAATATTTATTAGAAAGAAATCATTTTATATATCAAATATATTCTTATATAAAATCATTTGAAATCTTTATATATGAAAATAACAAGTACGCTCTCATATATATATATACACTCAACTCATCTTAGGGTACTATTGACCCTATCCTTAATGAGTAATCCCAACAGAGCCAAGGTTCTCGCTTAACCTTCGCTCTGATACCAAGAGTAACGACCCGGAAATTTCGAACCCGAAAATTCCAGATAGTTAGAAGAAAAAGAAAAGAGATAGAAGAAAGAAACAGAACAAGACACAGATTCTCACATTCGCAGCGGATCAAATTACAATAGCAAATAATAATATCAGTTATACAAAGAAAAACTGTATCAGTTAATTACATTTTTATATATCAGAGTTACAACATTTCTTAATCACTGGACAGTTAAAATAACTCGTCCCAATAAATAACAATATATCACACTCCATACGTTCCTGACATCCAGCTCGCCTCCTGAGCTCCAGAACGTCCTTACCTGGAAATCTGTAATACTCGGTCTGACCCGAGCATTACCACAAAGTAACACCCGGGTCAGGCTGGAAACCAGCGTGAGTAAACCCATAATATAAAATTCCAAATTATATAACTTAGGGTAACTCGTACTTTTTTACGAGTTCTAATCTTATTTAAGTCAATTCATTTATCTCAAAACAATATCCAAGAATTGTTCAGTTTTAAATATCCATGATACATAGCTTATTTCATTCCAGCCTGTTTACTTCCAATTTCACATTTATACAGAATCGAAGTGGTTTCGGGTATTTACTGATACCCGGTCCCGGTCTCTTCGAATTCAATGTCATATCTAAACCAAGTTATTCAAGTGAAATACAATTCAACCTTAAATAGGATGTCACTTATACACAGCAATTTATTATCGATAAATAACTACATTATCATTATCCACCTATATCATATCACAAACATTGCATATCAGACATATCAACCAATTCAAAGCATTTACATCATTCAATCATTCATAAGCAAGATTGATCACTTCCAAAATTAATTTAATTCATCCCTAATTAAATTAATTACTAATCTTTAATCACTTAGATTACCTTTACTAAATATTTATTAATTACAAACCGATTAATTAATCTTTCTTTAATTTCATCTTAATTAATCATCCTTGATTGATTATACTTAATTTACATTAAGTAAATAGCCTTTAATTAATTTCACAAATTATTTATCCTTAACCATTCACAATAATTAACCTTTAATTTCTCTCATTAATTAATGATCCTTAATTAATTACATTAATTAACTAACCCTTAAATACTTTTATTAATTATATTTACTCTATTAATTTATAAAACTTAATTATAAATTAATTACTTCTTAATTACTAGTTAATTAATCTCTAATTATTTAATTAACTACTCTCTAATCACTTAATTAATCAGTCTTAATTACTTGATTAATTAATCCTTAATTACAACTTAATTACTTAATTAGTTAATCTCTATTCATTAATTAATAATTCTTAATTACAATTATTTAACCTTTAATTAATTAATTTATAATCCTTAATTATTTATTTATCAAATCAATTAATTACACTTAATTAATACTTAATTAATCCTTTATAACTAATTAATTAAATTAATTAATTATACTTAATCCCCTTTATTAAACTAATTAATCTCAAGATATCTTAATCATCTTAAGATAAAACATTATCTTATAAATACCTTATTTTCCATTAACATTTTTGAAACATTTTAACATTTAAATTAACTTAACTTAATTAAATTATTAATTAAATTTTGGAATAAATAATCATTTAACTAAAAATATTTAAAGTAAACAAATTTTCAAAATCTTCTTATTTAATTATATTTGAAAACAATCAAAGATTAATAAGATAATTGATTTAGTACAAAATTATATAAACCAAACAAATTAAAAACAATTTAACTTTAAAAATTAAATCCTTGAAAGTTTGCTTAATACTTTACTTTTGGAAACTTGGTTTATTTTCCTTTGGAAACTTAGTTATTTTAAATATACTTTAAAACTTTGCTTAAATAAAAACTTACTCTATAACTTTAAAAACTGTGGTATTTTCAAACCTGAAATATATTTTCCTTTTAATTTCAAAATCTGGTTAATTTATACAAAATGGAATCTCGAGCTATTTCCAAATTTTCCCGAGTAAAGCACCGAGACACTCGCAACCTTACTTCTCTTCGAGCCATTACCACGCATTCTCGAGCACAACTTCGAGACCATCACGTCTTCTTCCACAACCCACGTCTTACTGACACAACCATCCCTGCCGTACACGTGCACCGGTGATCGAGGTGTCGCCGACCACCCACGCTACCTCCGGCACGTCACTGATCCTTCCTACTACGATTCCGATCTCCCAAACATCACCACGAACTCAGAATCAAAAACGAACTTCCTGATTAAAACTGGAACAAACTTTGATCGCCAAAAACACCTCGTACATCCTCCTCCGACCATCAGAGGTCATGCAATTCGGTCCAGAGCTACGCCTACTCCCCTCGCTTCGATTGGCACTGAGGCGATCGACTCCGGTTCTCTGACGAACTCACGGCAATCGAATTTCCAGCTATGACCAAAACATGGGTTAAAACCCTAAATCCTTGCCGTGCCATCACCACAGCGTGATATAAAATTATCGAACAATTTTCTGATGAACTCCGACCTCCCAGCAAGCCATGACTTCGATTTCGAGAGCTAATGCCTCACCGATCGCCAGAATTCGAACAAAATCTTGATTCCGTTCAACTCCCAATTTCTCACAAATCACAGACTTAAAAATCCAGATGTTTATATCAAAAATCATCATTTTTAAAAACGAATTTAGTTATATAAGAAAATCTAGGAAATTTGAAAGTCGATTTTTTTTTATGTTTTGATTTTTACTGTAATTCCTTCTTCCCGGTTAAACTACTTACTAACTACACTTTAAAACATTTTTAAAATAAGATTTTAGTTATTACAAACATTTTCCCTTTAAAGATCATAACCAGAAAGAGATTGAGAGAAGAGAATTTGAATTTTTGAACCTTGATTTAGTCTAAGAAATCAAAACAGGGTAGGCTTATCTATAAACAGACATGCACTTAGATATATCTCATTTATACAGACATGCAAGCACTTTTTAAATTCATACAAACAATTTCTCAACATACTTTCAAATATTTGTCACATGCAACCAGGTTATAGTTTTAAAAAGGTAGTTAACTCACCTGTTTGGATTTGAACAGAGGAGCCTGAAAATTTTGAAACTGGGACTTGAATTTTTGATCTGCACTTGATTTTGATTTTAATTGCTTTGTTTTGAGATGATCTGCATTTTGTTTCTTTGATTTGAAACTGATTCTTTATGTTGAGTTGAATCTACTTTGCTTGCTCTAGATCTTGGTTTTAATTTGTCTTGCTTGATTCTTTTAATCTCTGGTTTAGTTTTTTTTTGTTTTTAGAAGAAGAAAGAAGATATTGATTGAGAAGTGAAAATGAATATACCCAGCCTGGTTTCTCACTTCTCATTATTTACATTTCCAAATTAAAAGAAAGATGAGATATGCCACTTGTTATTTTGCACATCACTCTAAGCTACAAATGTCCTAAAGCATGTATTTATATTTATTTTATAAATCTTTATTTTTACACTTTCTTTTTATTTATGTGTATATAATTCAAAGAAAACAATATAAACTTACTTACATACATTTTAAATAATCTCTTATGTTTTTGAAAATATAGAATCTTAACTTTAAACATCCTTTGAGCATTATTATATTCAAACTATAACTTCCAAATCATAATATATATATATATATATATAATTATATATATCAATTTACTATAAGTTTTATCATTTCCAAAAATCCAGGTTATCACACCCACCGCTGTGTAAAACAGGAAAAAAACATTTAATATTCCGTTATTAGGAGGCATATGTCGTTTCGCAGCTTGTACAACAACCGTAAATCCAGATTCTGTGAGGTTGTATTTGGATTTCATCGCAATGTATTCAGCAGTTACTGATAATTGGGTTCCGCTTGTGCAGCCTTCCCAAAGGGGTTTTTTCGCGGCATCTAACAAATCATATTTTTTTTTGCCCCAATATTTGGTTCTTCTTCAGCATTACCATCGTCATCAGTTAATTGAGGAACATGAAACATTGAACGTGCATCATCTTCAACCATATGTTCTACAAGATTTGTCGTACCAATTTCATTACTCACCACCTCCTCATCTTGTACAGGATTAGATGCTAACTGTTCCCCATGACGATCTCAAATCAAATAGTTCAACACGAAACCGTACTGACGCAAATGAACTCTAACCATTTGTGGTATCAAATGCTTTAAAAGTTTGCATTTATTACATGGACAACGGATTTCTTTGTAGTTTCCGTTATTACGTAAAGCAAAATCCATAAATACGCTAACACCATTATTAAAATGTTCACTTGTTGAGCCTTCAGTATCGACCCTTCGTTTTTTGTACATCTGGCTCCGATCAGTAAAATAATTGTCCATTTACCTACGTATATAATTAAAAAGTACGATATAAATTTGCATTGACATCTTTTATTAAAACAATTTTATAAACATTCTTCTTGTTTTTGTTATATCTGTTAAAATAATACTTAAAGCTTATTTTGAAATGAACATTATATTCTATTTAAACAATTTTATTAGCGAATTTGATATTAATTGATCATTGACACTTTGTTGATGGGTCATCCTACCTCCCCTTACAAATACAATAACGTAATTAAATCGCATAAATCATTTCAATTTAAACGATTCAACAAAATTTTGACAGCACTTCGCTTTAGTTCCCTGAACAGTACACAATTGCGTGTACACAGGGAACATAAAGGGAAGCGCTGTCGAAATTTTGCGAACCGTTTAAACTGAAATGATTTACGAGATTTAATTACGTTATTGTTTTTGTAACTTGTCCAATACAGGGACAAATCCAACAAATACTGTATACGATGAATATAGATGTTCGTTCTGTTAAAAAAACGAATATCCACACAATGATCATATACAATACTTATCAGACGGGGCCAAAAACACTCTAAACAATATGTGGAATCAACGCATATATAATGATTTTTTCCTAAAACAAAAAAAAAATCCAGTGTGTGCGCGCAACGTATAAAATAAACAAACAATGTTATACATATAATCGTATCACAAATCACATCCAGTCATGCACAAAATGTATCATGTATATATCGTATCATAACATGTCAAAAGCGAACAATTTATAGGTCAATATCATTACTTTCTACGTACGATTTTACGCAATTCAATCACCAATATAATAACAAGTGAGGTTCATGCTTAGGTTAGTAACAATTATTAAGTTTGACACTAATTTAATAATAAACCTAATTTAACAAATCATAGTTAAACATGCAATAATTAGTTTAATAACAATAATTAAGGTCTAATACACTACACTACACAGACAATAGCACAATACATACACAAAAATTACCAATTTAACCTAAAATTAAAAATTTAACAAAATTAGGGTTTTAGCAAATAATACCTGATTTTGGAGGTTGTGAAGCTTGCAAACCAAGATGAGGATGCTAGAACGTGTAGAAGGGGATAAAATGGGGTTGAAAATTTTTTAGGGTGGGAAAATTGGGGTTTTTGGGTTGATTTTCGTGTGTAAGGTGAATGAGGAGGAAGAAGATTGATCTGCAGGTAAGTCGCAGATTTCCAACGGCGAGTAACGGCCGCCAACGACATTATTCAAATGGCTTCCAACGGCATGTGTTTTTTGTTATTAAAAAATTCCGGGAAAAGCTTGCCGTTGCTCGCCGTTGGTCAAAGACCGTTGCCCCCCCCCCCCCCCCCCCCGTTGCTATAAACAGTAATTCTTGTAGTGATTAAGAATAATTTACAGAAAAAAGATAAACAAAGTTATCATTTTTAGTTATACAAAAAAATGATATATGAATTTATCATTTTCCTGTATCACTTAAAAAGATAAATAAATTTATCATTTTCTTGTAAATTGTCATTGAAACTAATTATTCAAAAATGCTGTCCTTAAAACTTATTATCCTGAAATGAGAAGCGCACCAACCTAATTTCCACTTATAAATACTTATATTTTTTAGATTGTAAATATCTAAAAGGACAAACATTCAAAAGAGGCGTGAAAAAATAAGCTATTGCAATAATATACTGAAGTAAAAACTTATTGTAGAAATAAGCCTCGTTTTGGTATAACTTGCGCATTTTTGGAATGCGCAAGCTATATTTTTTTAAAAAGAAAATTAAAGCTTGCGCATTTCATAAATGCGCAAGCTTTTAAGAAAATTAAACCGTTGTCTGTTTATTAAACAGCTAAAATTGCATTTGCGCATTCCTTAAATGCGTAAATGCAATTTTAAAGCTTGCACATTTATGGAATGCACAATCTTTAATTTTTTTTAAAAAGAAAATAGCTTGCGCATGCCATAAATGCGCAAGCTATATGCAAACCAGATCCATTTCTTCGATAAGTTTTCTCATAAGCCTATACTTGCAATAGCTTTTTTTTAAAAGCTTATTTTGAAAATTTGTCCTATCTAAAATAATACATTAGGATTATAAAATAATTTTGAAATTTATAACATTAAGTATAATATTTGACCGATTTATATTTGTTAAATAAATATAGATGGATTTATAGAAAATTATCATTATTATTTTTTGATTTCAGTATGTTAAAATGATATGTTTTCATAGTAAAATATATTAACATATTATTTGTGAATGGTTAAAAATAATCATATATTCATTATTTTCATATTCTAACTAATTAAAATGGTATATTTTGTTTCAAATTAGTTTACAATAATATTTATAAAGTTTAAGAAAATTATATGTTAAACGTATTATTTTATTAATTTATACGTTTAAGAAATGTAAATAAATAAAGATATATTATTATTATTTCCAAAACTTTACGTTTTAAAGTATTTTATCTAATTTTAAAATAAGTTTAATTTATATTTAGAAATTAAGAAATTATACGTTAAATATGACTGATATACCTATATATAGGAAACAACTGTAAATATTTATTTATGTAATAAATTTCAAAGAATAATATTGATGTAGTATTTTCCATTTGAAATATTGTGATCTTGCGTGTATTTATGTGCATGCACACCCAAACATGTGTACGATGATGGGTTTTAGATGTTAAATTGCAAAATAGGTATTAATAAGAATTTTAAACGTATATAAGATAACCGAGGGAAAAACAATTCTTTTATTTACTAAAATTATGGATGATGATGACAATAGTAATGAAGTAACAAAATGTATCTCACGCGTTACACATGTTGATGTCGTAATACATAGCACTCATAATTTAAATATTGTTAAAATTGAAATTTTGTTATGCAATGTTCGATGTATCAATCATAGATTAAACATTTTATTATAGTTTATGCATATAATTTTTGTTAAGTGATTCATATATTTTTGTATTTGAAAGAAATATTTGTTTTACCATTTTGTTACTATGAATACGGTATATAAATTGAAACTGTCGTTTTTTATAAAATCAGAGAGCTTAATGAGTATTAATTACCTGAATTTATTTATATAATATGAATTTATAGTGTTTGGTTAATTTAAATGGATTTGAATGTAAAATAATAAGACAAAATTGATGAAAACTTTGTAAATGACTGTAGAAATTCTAAAATCTCGGTATCTGAATATATAATCATGGAAAAAATTAACGCAATATTTTGGATAATTATGAAATGATAATTTATATGGATTTAAAAAAAAATCAAAGAGAATTAAGGAGTGGGGTGAAATTTTTATAATTACCGAGATGATTTGTAATTATTGAACCTTTTAATCATTTAACTAATAATTTATTAAAATAAATAATTATACATCAAAGTTGTTCTTATTGTCTTTTATGTGATCCATATTTTTTTTATATTTGAATGAAAAATTAGTTTATACCATTTTGTTACAATGATCGTGCTATACTTGTCGGTATTGTTAGCTGTATTATTTATTAGATAAATTAATAAGTAATGGTTAATTAATTTTGTTTAAACAGTTTATAATTAAATTATTTAATTAATTTAAATATTCAGACTTAGATGTAAATTGTACATGAAAATTGAGAAATTTGAAAATAAAAGTAGAAATAAAAAAGTATAGGTTTTTGAATGTAAAAAGATGGTATAAAATTAATAAAATATTATAAACAATTCAAAAATAATATATTACATGACTTTTTAAAATAAAATATTAACAAATATTCAGAGAAAGTTGAAGAGAGGTGAGAGAAATGTTAAATTAATGCTAGGCTATGGTTGGGTCTAACCAGTATCAGCTTTTTTACGGCGTAACAAAAAACTCAAAACCCATTCAACCGACCCAAATATTGACCCCGTTTACTGCCTTACCGTTCAAAACCCTAAATCCTTCACCCTAGGAAAACATATACCGATTCCTAAATTTGTTTGCTGCTCTCGACGACGATTGTTCTTTGAAATTCATAAGACTACATCGATCTTGTCTTCCAATTTGAGGATTCTTGAACTAGCTGAACCCTGAAAACGAAAAAAAAAAGGTATGAATTTTTATTTTGTAAATTTCTAGATTTAAAGATGTTTTTCTTATTTGAGTTGGGTTTGTTTCATTTCTCAGAATCCGGTTAATTGCTTGATATTTCGGCTGAGATGTTGTTTGTTTGTTTCATCAAATTAATTTGTTTCAAGTATATTGTAGTTCAATCACTATTTGATTCAAGTTCGAGTTTCCATGAGTTATTTATTACCGTATTCATTGATTTATTTTTCCTTCGAGTTAGTTTATTGATTGAGTGGTATTCATTTTATTTTTAAAAAATTGTGATTTTTTTTATGGTAACTATACTGTGATTTTTGAAAGCTTTTTATTAAACAAACACACACAGACACAATGACATAACACTAGCACTGTTCAAATGCACTCTTAGACATGCATATAAAACTAATATGATAACTGATTTAATATTAAGAAGATGCATCTTTCTAGTTATGGGTTGGAGTTAATTATTTATACAGTTGTTATTTTACTACCAAGCAAAGAATAGCATTAGTGGCCTTTGAGTGAAATGTAGTGCTTCCAACCAAATTGTTTGGATTTGTGTCCTTTAGTGATAGAATACGAATGTTCTTGAGTATTTCCAGTTATCCTGAATTTTTATCCTAAGTATTTATATCCAAAACTAGTTTATTGCCACTACAGTTGGTATGATAATATTTCTGCGTTGATATACTATTACAGTATTATTCAAATTTATGATGTTATGTATAGATTTTACTTAATAAACGCACTGTTATAACTAATTAAAGAAGTATTTTATTATTTTAGCTACATGATAGACATAAAATCATATGTGACAAAATTTGTAATATGAACATTGAACATATTTTTGGCGTATACGAACATTGAACATAATCCTTTATATCTTTGAGCATGTCCTACAAGGCTATGATGTCTTTAAGTCCATATTCCTTATTCTAGCACACTAAAGTTTATTCCTAAATATGATATGTTAAATTCGTGAGTAGACAAGATATGATATTTTTAGGTATATGTTTTTCAATTTTCATGGACATCAAAATACTCCTTTGTTATTGTGCCCTTATATAGATCATCTAAATTGGGGTTTACCCTTTTCTTTTAGTATATTGGTAATTTAATATATTTTGAAAAATATATGTTAACAAGCAGATGTTTGAACTGTCCTTATGGACCTTTGTATGAGGATTAATTACTATTTACATTTAATGAATTAGGTAAACGAAAGTATAGAATAAGGGAAACAGTTATAAATTAAAATGAACGTTTTGTTATGGGAAAGGTTAGTATCTTGAGAAAAAAGTAAAACTGAAATAACTTAAAGCGTTGGAGCCACATTATTGCTAGTGAATAAACTTGCCATTTCAGTAGGAGATCATGTTTTTACTCCTCTAACCTGCTTACTAGTATCGGACGGAATGTTTGGTTTTCCAGAATGGCAAAACTGTTTTTACTGACATGGTTTTGTATTAATCAAACAAGGTCTGTGAAACAAAGTCTGGGTTAGGGAGTATATTTACTTATTCTATTTTATTTTAAAGTTGCGTTAGAAAGAAATTTGGTGAGCTTTAATGGCAGTGCTCGTGTTTTTATATTATTTCGATTTTTTGCGTATAAGTTCAATTTGTGAAAGACAATTATGATTACATTGTTTACTCATAAAGCCTTATAATATCTAGTTATAGTTTTTGAAACATGATTTGTAGTATATATGCATCTTTCTAGTTCTGATTTGATCTGCATGTTATATGGCTTGTCAATGAAATACATAAATGTCTAACTCATTAAAAGTGAACAGTGCATGCATAGGGAAGTAAGCATTGAAACCTGTATGTATGTGCAATCATACATGCTACACTTACAAATTGAGCGTCTAACTCTGCTTTTGCCTCTTTGAATGCTCTTCTGAGTGTCTTCCTTGTATATCTCTTTACGTGTTACATTTTGTGGGAGGGGAGGGGGGGGGGTGAAAATATGAGTTGCACAGTTAACATTCAAGTTGTCTATTTTCAGTGCCAGGTCTGAAGTAATGCCCTCTGGTTGGATCTCAACTGATTCTCTATGTTAATAATGTCTGTTGCTTTTTGAATTTGTTGCCCATAATTTGATTCTATAATGTATGATTTGTTAGTCTTGTTAAAGTTCTGTCTCTTGTGTGCATTTGTACTTGTTTCCTACTTACAGTTTCAAATGTTATTTGATGCTTTTATTAAGTAGTCTGCAGTTTAAACAGTTTCAATGTTATATTTATGGTCCTTCAGCTCTATTTAAGGCATAACATGATATTTGCGCTATATTAGTGCACCATCAATGTTACACACACACACTATAAACCTATTTTCGTAGGCTAGGAATGTAGGAAGGCCCGTCCAAACCCCACTCCCTTTTCAGCCCCCGCGGATTTTATACCTTTCAACATGGATTATTGCATGCCTCCGCAAATAACAGGCTGCTAAAGTGTAGCAGACATGGCTCGAACCCTTTCCTTCTGCTGGGGAGCTGAGAACCCCTGTCAACTCCACTAGAGCCGCGGGCTATCAATATTATATTTAAGCCATTTGATTCAGTTTTTATTATGCATGATATAGTATTTACAACATGATATTTTCTCAGTTATTTGATAGAATATTTTATGTTTTCTTAAGCTGGTTAAATGGGTTGATCCATAAATGAAATGGGTTGGGTTATATTTTCTTTTTTAACAAATATATCAAATGGGTTGGGTCATAAAATGGGTCGGGTCAATTTTGATCCAACCCATTATGACCCTATCCGACCCATTTGATGAGTCTATCCTGAAAATGCTCATTAAATGTATTGATTGTGAACCAGCTCACATCTGCAATTCACTCCTCAGTCCAACCATTGGCGGGCTTAGCCCAGGAGAAGCCCACCAAGCTTTTGAATCGGGCCAGTTCTCCTTGACCGTGGTAAAAAACATTAAAAAAATGCTGATATGAATTGAAGGTCCGGTCCAGCTACTCTCTCCATCTCCCATTGTTAATCTCAAATGCTATCTCGATAAAAAGACTGATAAAAAGATTAGGGTTTAAACTCCCGTCCAAACACTTCACCACTGCCTCACAACACCATCGCCTCCGTTTGCGCGCCGTCTACCATTGTTGCTCCATATTTCAGCATCACGGCCTCGCCTGTGCCGCCACTCTTCCGTTTCTGAGGTGAATCAGGTGATTAGTTTGCGCTTTGTTTGGATCGACTTAAATAAGTCGCTCTTTCGCTTTATGAAAGCTAAAATGAATAGATTTTGGCTTCCAAAAAGCAAAAAAATGACTCATATAAGCCAAAATGAATTAGGTGAGTGTCCTTAAAAGAAAAAAAAAGAAAGTCTTAGAATACATTTTTGAGCTATGTTTGAAATCATATTGTGAGTCAAGTCAACTGGTTATCATTATTTGAAAATTGACATAGGAAATTGAATAAAAAAAACATCTTTGCAATATGTTTCAAACATTCCTGTGCAAAATTTGAAACCTTGATGTCTGACAGCAAATCATAGATATAAAACGCAATACAAATTATATTAGGGAAACATTCCTATTGCAAAGCGTAGTTGTAACAAAGAAACATTCCGATTTCTAAGTCTAAATTGAACGATAAAAAGTGGGCAAGATCTAGGAAGCAAAATTTCAAAACTTATAGTAGAAAGGTGAAAAGAAGATGCAGTATCTATATCGTTAGTGGGTCCAACGTAATACACCATCGTTCCAAAACACTATGCACATACTATTTGGTACACTAATTTTGATGTTTAAAAACTTTGAATTTCGCGTTCCAAACTGTTTAACTCGATGTTCCAAATGGTGATTCCGATGTTTCAAAATGTTTATTTTGACGATTTCAAGTGTACTATGTTAATATATATGTATGAAGTAATGATAATTTCTTATTGAAAATGTAGAACATTAAATAACAATGATTTCCTCTTGAAATATAAACAAATAATGAAGAATAATTTCAAAACATCGTTGAGAATACTAAAAGTCTTGTTTTCTAATTTATTTTAATTCTCAACAACAATAATAACGTAAAGTATACTACATACATTTATGAACTCTCGTTTATACTCGTATATTCTTCTCTTTTTTCACATAACTATCCTTCAAATATTCTCTTTCCACGTACTTTTTCCAAGAATAATTAGTATTTTAAAACATGGTATTTTGAATAAGTAAAAACATTGATGATAATGAAGATATATTTGAAGAAGATAATGTTGCGTCAATGTATGGAAACTATTCCAACTTCATAGTTCATGCAACAGGGAGAGTTCATCATTAAGAATTGACCAAAAAAAAAACATATTGTAACTTCGTTATTATAATTTTCAACTACTTAAAACCGTAAAAAAAGTCTTTAAAAGAATAAAAAATAAAAACCTAAGACATGATGATATTAACACTTATACAACAATAATCGAACATCTTGCAATTTTGTTTAACTTTAATCGATATAAATTACACTGTCAAAATTCAAATCAATTTTTTAACCCAACCCTTTTAACCCAGTTTTAATAGGGTTGGGTTTGACCCAGTTTCTTTATTTTTAACAACGGGTCAATACCATTCAGGCCAGTAATAAACCGATACAACCATGTTTATCCATTACCACTCCAAGCCCAAAATTTCGCTTCTCAGTAATAGAAAACTTGAAGGTTGCTCTCTATATCAATTCATAATCTCATCTCGCTTATATTCCAATTTCGCCGTGAAGATTCGTGATTTCTTCAAAATCTCGAATATATTCAGGTTCTTCGTAGTTGGAACCAATAATCAATCAAAAA